>JAJNNQ010000040.1:9240000-14240000 GCA_027886175.1 Phylloscopus collybita
CATGTGGTAACATTACAGGGGGAAAAATGTACCTTTGGCTGCCTTTGTCATGCATGATCATGAAAACAAGCGTAAAATAAAATATGTTTGATGATTCCTCCCCAAAGCTGTGTAAGGGAGCTCTGTAAGCAGTGCCAGAGTTTAGGGAACTCTGGCACTTTGTGAATTCTGGCAGGTGCTGCAGAGCAGTCACTGTGCAAGCTCTTGATCCCCGGAGCACTCCGAGCTGAAGGTGAGCAGGGGCAGGGGTGGCTGGGGCTCCTGCCCAGCTAGGGCTGGGGCTGGGGCTGCCCCTGGGCTCCTGCAGAGGGGCAGAGCCTGGCAGAGGACAGAGCAAGAGGCTGCCAGCGCTGGTGGCAGGGAGCCGGAGCCAGGCTTCTCGTTGGTAGCTTTCCAGTGTTCCAAAGAGATGGAGCTGCCAAAAAAGTTTGAAAAGAGCCTCCCAGGAGTCAAATACAAAAGGGCTGTGGGAAGTTGTAAGTGGGAGGGAAGGTATGGGACCGTAGCTGGGAGGGTGTTTGTGCATGGGGTGCAGGGAGGTGTAGCTGCAGCCAAGCAGGGCAAAAATAAAACGTTAGAGCAGACACTCTGTGCTTTCCTAATCCTGTCTGGAGACCCTCTGACTTCCAGAAGATCATTCTCCTGTCTGAGGGGCTCTGCAGGCATTGGGGCACATCACATTTTTCCACTCATCTGTAACATCCTGTGTTTTCTCCTTAAATAAAAGCAGTGATGTTTGTGGGAACTCCATAAAAAGCCTGTCTACTTGCAGCCTCTCAGAGCTGCTTTGTGCCTCCTGGAGACTGGGAGAGGAAGGTTTATGCCCTGGCAGGACAAGAAGTTCCCTGCACTGGCCCCATAATCCTTCCGGCATGTGAGGGGAGGGAAGGGGAGTGTGTGTGGTGGGGCATATCTTAGCTGTTCCTGTTCTTGCCTAGCAAATCCAGCCTGGGTATGTCTGTGGGGCTCCTTGCTGAGAGCTCTCCCCTCCTTGGACAGTGCTTGGTGGCTTCTGGTGAGGTGGGTAGAAGCCTGCTTGAGCAGAGACAGCAAACTGCAGCCTCAGGGAGGAAAGAGTATGTCTTGCAGAGCAGGGAGTCAGCTTTGTGCTTCATGTCCCATTTGTGATGCCACAAATCAACAAATACTTTATTTTTGCAGTAATGTCACTCAGGAGTGAGTTGAGCAGCTCTCTTGAAGCTTGGCTCACAACCCCCTGTGCTCTTGGTGTGAGCTGTGTGCGCAGCAGCACAGGGTCAGTGTGCCCACAAGTGGGTGACACTGCTCCCCGCTCTGGGCTTCCCCATTAGCAGCAGAAGCACCTAATCTTGGCCACCCTGCTGTGGCACTTTCCTATCAGGAATGTGCCCTGAGTCCCTTTCCTCAAGGGGAAAGGAGAGGCCACACAGATTTGTTTGGTTTGGTTTGTTTCTTTTTTTTTTTTTTTTTTTGCCAGCAGAGCCCCTCGCATAGACAAAAGCCTTACGCTACAGAAGAGTGGGCACCTTCATGGAAGATAAAGCTGAGGGCACAGCCCTGTTGGCAAGGCTGTCACCAGGGGAATTTTTGTGACCATGCCCTCTCTGCTGCTGCTGTGGGTACCCATGCCTTTGCTATGTTCTGGTGACCCTGGCTGCTGGAGGTGTGGGCTGAGAGGGAATGGGAACTAATCCTAGTGCTTTCCAAATACTGGAAGAAGTTAAATCCTGGCCTCCTTATTCTGCCTTGGTCAAGGTGGATTAATGCATTGAGGTAATAGGAAGAATGGGAGCACCTCAACAGAGCACCGTAATGTTGGATCTTGTATGACATACCCTTAGTTTATTTAATGGTCCCAGCAATCCAAACTCCCTCTGTTCATTTGCATCAGCAGAATGCTTTTGGAAAAAAAAAGTAAAATCAGAGGTTTAGATTGTTGGAGAGCAGAATGGGATATACCAGCCTGCCGTTGTAGCTTGCTCTGCAGCAGTGGGAACAGGTTGCTTGTGTTATGTGCTGCTTCTGTAGCCATGTGATGCACAACTTGGTAGAAATTAATTTAACCTGCCATGCTTCATGTGACTGCAGTTAAGTGGATGGATGCTTTTGGTAGCATAACCCTCTGCAATAAGTGTTGCAGCCACTGCAGCTCTGTGACTGCCACAGAGTCGTTCTGATCTTGTATGAAATCACATCATTCTCTGATACAGGCATAGTGATCAAAGAAACCCTGTGCACAAACTCCTCAAAACAAAAGATTAAAAGAAATCTCAAGGAGGTCTCCACATCACAAGCACAGCCTGTCAACAACATGTATAGCAGTGTTGGATGATGAAGCCCACTGGGTACAGGAAGGAAAAATTAATGTCTGACATAAAGCATCTACTTCGTGTTGCACATTACTGTGTTAATCAGGGGGCCTGGCTTTCAATGTGTGGTCCATCCAGTTTTGTATCCAATTTCAATTTCTGCTTTCTGGGTGTAATTCCTAAGCTCTTCCCTAAGGAGCAATTACCGAAAAGCAGCTTGGCTTACCTAACTCTTGCCCTAGAAGCAGGGAATGATATCCCTGCATCTGGCCATCTCCATCTTGTGCATTAGTCTCATTACTTCATTTTCATGTGTTTTTCTTCCCGCTTCTCCTGGGTCCCTGTGGTGCTGTGCTGAGCTGGAAGAGATGCTGAGAGATCTGTGTGGGTAGGGGGGAAGCTGATAAGAAGAGACCAGGAGTGAGCAGCAATTCCGGCAAAGGCTTTTCCTTGACAGTTGATGTTTTGGAAAATGTGAGTTTTGGGGAACTTGTGTCTCTTTCTCCCAATACATTGCAGCATTATGAAGGAAGGAAATGGAGGAGGCCTTATTGCAGATATGTTTTGCCTCAGCTACTGTCCAGGGAGCAGCTCTGGGGTGGGAAACATTAGCTCTGCTGCAGGTGGGTGACAGGAATGAGAGCAAATGGTGGGAAGCTCTTGGCTTCCCACCATTTGTTCTCTTTGTGAGCACTTAGAGGCTGCATTTGTTGAGCTTTAGAGGCCCCTGAAGCTGCACATCACCACCCTCTGCCTCTCTGGGCCACCATTTGCTCCCCAGCTACAACCTGGGTTCTTCCTGTGACCAGGAGTTCTCTGGGTTTTCTTTGGCAGAGCCTTCCTGGGCTCTGCTCCTGAGGAGGGCCAGACAGGTGCCACACTGCTGTGATACGAGGCAGCCTGGGACTTCTCCCCTCACTTCCTGTGTCACTTCCAAGGCCTGCTTGGAGCTGCTGATGCTGCTGGGAGGGCAGCACACATCCAACAGCCATCTTTTCCTCTGGGCTCTTCCATCTCTGCCCCAGTGTACTCGTGGCAGCATCCTGCCTTTGCTGGATGGGATGTTGTCAGCATGAAAGCTAGGGCATCACCAGACATCGTGGAGGTGAGCCTTGCTCCTCCTAGCCAGTAGCACAACCTACTGAGCCTCTTTGCCCTTTTCCTGCACGGGTTGTTGGTGGTGTTTTCCCAGGCTGGAGCAAGCCTCTTCCCCATCACATGCTGAGCAAGAGACTGAGGTTGGTGGTCTGCAATTCCCCACCTCTTTGGAAAGCAACTAAATTCTTCCAGGGGTAAGGGGTGTGTGAAGAATAGAATCTAGCAGAAAGAGTACTTTAAACAACTACTGTAAGCCCAAAGATAAACCTCAGGTCTCTTTCAAAATGCTCTTAGTACAGGGAGGGGAAATACCTCGAAGCCCTCATTCAGCCCCACATTTCACAGTGTGAATTATTCCTCAGTTATTAACTGGAAGAGCTTCATGCCTGACACTTTTTTACTAGCACAGAATCATCTATGTCTCTTACAAAGGGAGAAATTGCTACTGCACTGCCTCAAGAATCAAAGTAAAGGGAACATCTGCTCTAAATTTCTTGCATCTGATTATTGCTTGCTATGCATTATTACTTACAGTAGTAATGTGACTAAATTAAAGCTTTCTTCTCCTGTGTGTGCTTTTTATGCATTGCTTTGGTATAAAATGCGTGGCTTGCTTCAAATCAACCTACAGCTAAAGCTATGTCCGCATAGAGCTGAGCCCACGTGTACTTCGATGCAATTAAGGGCACAATTGGAGCATTCTGAAAGATTGCCTTTAAAGGGCCTTTTGTTCACTCCCCCATAGGGGCTGGGTGTTATAAGCGCGTTAAAATGCAACATTAAGGAGGAAAAAAACCCCTCTGTGAAGAATTCTGTAGAGGCAAAGCTATGTTTTCTCTGTAGCTTGGCAGCTGTCTGTATTCAAAGGTTGAGGAATGACTCGCGTTGTGAGGGTGATGATAGTTTTGATAGGAATCCCCCGCATCACAAGAATGTTCCTAATGAAGGAGGAAAAGCCCACCAGAAACATTCCAGGGCTGTGAACCTGCAGGCAGCCAAAGCCAGCATCCGAGCTGCTCTGCACAGACAACAGCAGCAAATCCAGCTGCTTCTGCAGAAGAAAGAGTTAGTGGTTATTTTTCTTTTCCTGCCTGTCTGAAGTGCATGCAGTCTTACCAATGAGCTTAATTGATTGAAAAAAATATCTGGAAAATAAAGCTCTTGGACTTGCATGCCTAGAAACCTACCAGCATCACGTGTCTAGCAAAGGCCATGTATCTCACAAAATACCACAACATTGCACAAAGGAGGTTTAAGAGCTCCACTTGAATAAAGCTTTCTCTGTGAAATATTGTTATGGATCTACAAAGCAGTTAAACCCTCCTCAGGAAAAAAAAAAGTGTTCATCTCTCAGTGTAGTGGCAGCAGCGTAACCACCACTGAGGCCTCATTAGTAAGGTTTTTCTTCTTTATCAGTAGAAGGAAAAAAATAAATCCTCATCACAGAAAACAACTTTAAGTTGGTAAATTCTGACCATTTGATTTTAAATTCCACATATGTATGTATATATAAAAATCTGTGTAATAGTGCTCTGCCTTCTTTAAGGGATGGATCTTCTTACTTAAATCCAGTAATGAAAATAATGGGGCCTAAATTAACTTGATAAGACTGTTTTCTATCAATAATTTTGCTACTGACATAGTGCAGGATTGATTTTTGTGGTCTGTGTTATAGCAGCTTTTAATTATAAGACAGCCTTGGTACCACATGAAGTAGGAAAAATGGGCAGTTGCAAACTCTGCAGGGTTTTTTTCATTTTTTCTTTTCAAAGAAAGAAAAAATATTATTCCTCTGTTTTCAGTAGGGTTTTTTTAAATCTTTTACTCACTGAGCATTTTTTGGCTCCTCGAGAAGATGGTTACATTGCCTTTGCTCAACAGCTTCCCTTCAAACCCATGAATGTTCTCAGCTCTTTATTGCTATTGTGTAGGATTGCATTGTATTTTCATGTCTCCCATATTGCTATAATTATGTTTGGGGAATGGAGATGGATGGTCTGCTGAGTCTGTGATTGGTTTCTCCACAGCCCTCACTCAGGGCTGTTTTCTATAATTTAATCAATAGAAGGCAATTGTACAAACAGTAGTTTTTAATTTCCAATTTCAGTTTGAAGTTTCTCATGAAAAAATATATTTTTTTAAATATATAAAGCAATTTAATTTTCTTTGCCTGAGACATTTTGTGGCAATTGTTTCCCACTCCCTCCTGTGGTACTATGGCACTGACCCTCCTGGGCTCAGTGGTCCATGCAGACTCACGCACCTGCCATCCTGAAGACTTGGGGAAGATACTCTTCACTCATAAGCATTCCAAAACCAACCTTGAAGGGCAGATGCTGCCCCTGAGGTGCAGAAATGTCTGCAAACTTGGCTGAGAGTAGGGTGAAACAAGCTGCTGGTCCCAGTTTGGAGCTGGGCTTACGAACCAAGGATGGGAGATGACCTCAAAGCTGTGGCTTCCGAGGAGGTCAGTGAAAGGACCTAATGTCATACCCAGTGCCACGGGGTGCCTTTAGTGGCCACCCTACCCAGCTGTGTGTGGCCCTGGTGGTGGCACCTGCAGAGCCCAGCCCTGCAGCACCCACCAACCTGCTCCTGGCAAAAGCAGATGCTCCCTGTGCCCAGTGTGCACTGAGCTGCCAAAGTCTCTGCACAGCTGCTTCCTTCCTGCCACAGCAGATGGTTGCTACAGCGGGGAAAAGCAGCTGGTAATTGGCATCAGCCAGGCTTGGTGGTTGGGAGGAAGAGGATGAAGCAGCAGCAGGGCAAGGGGTTGGACACAGTGATTTATTTTTTTTAACAAGGGAGATGCCTGTGCTGCTTCTTTACACTGGATTGCTCCGGGCAAGAACAGGAATGATGCATGTGCTGCAAATATGGGGATACTGGGAAAGAGCTGTGACTGCTCACTTCTAATGGCCCTGCTCAGCAAGGGGCCACTCTCTCTGTTATTCCTCAGTGGATGTGGTGGGGCATTGTGGTGGGCATGGCAGGCCACCACGAGCCCTCCTCCTGGGGGTTGGTGGCTCCCGGGGTCAGCCAGCTGAAACCCAAAGTGCTGCCGTGCAGTCGAAAGTGCTGCTATTTCTGCTTTTAGCTGAGCAAACTGCAGTCACACAGAAAATGTGTGCTGGAGCAGAGGGTGAAACCCAGTCACTTGCTCTAACAAGTGCTGATGCCATTCTGGTGCCAGACCTCCTCCTTGCCTCGGTCTCAATGAGAGTGAAATGGGGAAGCAGGGCTGTGTGGCTGCTCTGGTTTCAGTTCAGCACGGACAGAACTGGCTGGAGCTGCACAGAGCCACAATTGCTGCTAAATATTGCCCATTTTAGCCTTCAGACTGGCCTTAATAAAGTCAAAGGGACTGTTCACAGGAAAAAGAAGAGCAAGGAGCTGGCTCCTGAGCTTACCTTATGTTTTTGCTGTACAGTGGGTTGCATGGGGGCTTTCTCCAGTAAATTTTTTTTCTTCTCCCGCAAGCACTGCTTTAGAAGGACCATATTTGCATGTAACCATATTTCCTATAGCTGTGGGGCCTTTTCAATTGTATTCTCTGTGTCGCTTTGGTTCATGCAATTTTAATCTGTTTTACTCATTAGCTCTTAACCTGCAATTTTCTATTTAAATTACTTTCTACAGAAAATGTCAGGAAGCTGGGGAGCTCTGTCTCTTATATGATGTTGTGATTCGATAAAAAGCAGTGTGCACCTTTCTTTAAACACTGGCTAAGGTTAAAATCTGTGATTCTTGTCTATTTGTTTAAGAACTTGCACAAAACTGCTGCTATCAGACAATAATAAGAATCATGAAATTTCTATGAAAGGAATTTCTTTTTTATTGTGAACTTTACACCTCTTCACTTATTTCAGTAAATGCCCAATAAAAGTGCAATAAATCCAATACTGTAAATGCACATATAGAGGGTTTGTACTTCAGGCTTTGCAGCTGCCTGGCTTTCCTGCTGCATGCAGTACCCAGCCTCCTGTGGTGCCAGGGGCTGCCTTTTGGGACCTTCCCAACACAGGCTTGGAAAAACCCCACCTTGCCTGCAGCATGTGCTGCCCACTTGATGCCATGCTTGAGAAAGGAAGGAAAATACCATAACCACAAAACCCAGCAGTGGCTGATGCCCAAAGGCATATGGGAGGGGAGTAGGGCAGGGACTGCAGCCCTGGGAGGGAGAGGGGAGGAAGGGGGTGAGGGCTGTGCTGCCTTGTCCACAGGAAGTGGCTGAGAGCTTTGGTGAGTAGCACTCTGGTAAGCACCACAGGTAAACTCTCAGGTACATGTGGAATTTGTGAAAGGAATTAAATTGGAGGGTAAATGGGACCAAACTTTGTGTCAACAGCTGCTTATACTGAAATAGGTAATAGCCTTTTAACTGGAATTTAACAGGGAAAAATTAAACTGTATTTTTAGGCCTTGCTCATTTTCCTCTATAAAACCCAATACAAACAGTAAAATTGGGAAGGAAAAGAATCCAAACAAGCCAACAGATAAATTAAGGTTGAACCAAGCTGAAAATAACTCTTCTGTAAGACTGACTGTAACCTTGCTTCTCTGATACCCCCTTTAGTGAGGGGAAAGATGTGATGGCACAGGCAGGGAGATGGTAGGAGCCACCTCAGCAGCCCCTGTTTCTGCAAGAGCAAATTTGTGTCAGTACCTTCCCATCTGGCGCAACTGCTTCTGGCAAAATGTCCTGGGTACAGAGACAGTTTTCCCTCCAGTCCCAGCTGGAAGAGTAGATTTTCCTGTACAAGATTAATAGGTCAACTCTAAAATTTTAAATCTCAGACAGGCACCCAAATGCGACTGCTTGCAGGCTTTGCTCACTGAGCTGAGAGTGAATGTGAGGCAGGGTGGGATGTACTGGAGAGATATCCTGTTTGGATGTGGATATCCTGTGGCAAGCTAAAGAGAGCACAGCCTACAGTGCCATAATATTTGCTCTTATAGCCAGAGACTGAATCCCAGGCTGTTTTCTGAGATTTTTGTCTCCGGCTTCTCTTCTGGAAAAATGCCCCTTAAGGTCAAAAGGCAGAGTCCTCTTCTCTTTCCCATCCTCTCTTGTGCTCTCCACTGCCTCACTCACCCTGATTTATAGCTGTGTACTGGAGAACAAAATCAGCCTTCCCTTCCTAGCTGGTAACTTTTTTTGTTGGTGGTGGGTTTTTTTTACTTTGGTTGGTTGGTTGGTTTTTTAGTTCAGTCATATGTTTGTTTGAATTTTGTTCATATTCTCCTTGAGCCCAATGATGAACTACTGCTGCTGGCTGAGTCAATAATTACAGCAGCATTTTGGACACCAGAAAAGCAGCAGTATGTGCTGCTGAAAATGTGGCTGGTACATAGACCCTGTGTGTTGGGCTTTGTCCTCCCATCTAATGGCCTGTTTGGGCTCCAGGTGGAAAGTTCTCCTGTGCACAACTTCATGGTGCCAAAAGAGAAATATACAGCTGTTGTTTCAAGGGATGGATCCAAGCTGACCTGCAGCTGGGCAGAAAATGTCTCAAAAATTATGGCTTGATGAATGATCTCCTTGCTAGGCCACTGAGAGGCAGGAGAAATAAACAGTTCTCCCGGCAAGTGCTTCCTTAGATCTGGCCACCTGGTCCCAGACTGTCTCTTCCTCTTCTCTCTTTGATTTTTAGCTCAGCACATGCTCAGAAATCCCCCTGGGCAAGGACAGAGCCCTCTACAAGCAGTAGAAAAGAAGTGGAGATCCTCAGAAATTAAGGTTTGCAGGCAACGTGAGCATAGGAAGAAGTGCTCAACATCAAAGGGCTGATGCAGTGAGAGGAGGAGGGTGAAAAAGAAACAATGAAAAAAATGAGCAAATGTTCTAGAAGACTTGTAGTGTATGGGAGACAAAAGGAACCAGAGGAAGAAAGTCAAGGCAGGGAAGACTAGTGGTGGGGAGAAGAGTAGTAAGAAGGAGTAAAAGAAGGGGTAAGATGCAAACTAACTAAAGAGCAGAGAAAGATACCTATCCCTGTAGTAGGTGGACATGGGTGACTGAGGAGGAGGAAAAACTCCTGTGCTTTCATTGCTGTAATGGGAGGATGTGGCTGCTAGATCTGCTCAAACAATACTTGGGAGCTGCCCACATGCTTCTCCAGGAGGCACTGATCCTGAGTATGTACTGTGGGACACCACAGTGCTGAAAGACACTAAGTGCTTGCAATTGTGATACAAGACAAATAGATACTTATTCCTGTGTAGTAAAGAGAATACTGCTTAAATATTTAATTGTGTTTTGGTTTACAGTAGTTTACTGGTGTCGAAGCATCCAAAACATGCTCACAAAATATCAGCATTTTAAAGCTATAAATTATTCTGGTTGATTTTCTTTTTTCCCCTCTAGACAAAAGCAATCATTTGACAACAGGCTGCCTCAAACAATGCAGCCCGTGATAGTCTCATACAAACTAACATCTTCTCTCACAGCATCTTCTCTCACATGTTGAACCAAACTACTGAGAACATAGTAATTGATCATTCATAGATGCAGACTGGTAGCTAATAGCATCCTCACTTACCTTCTAAACACTGAGCACATTTAAAATAAATTCAGGATCTAGGCATGCGGAAAACTCAATTGCAGCCGCATCGGAGATGAACCAGAAATGGAAGCGTTCAGAAGTGCTAGTGAAAAATCCAAATAATGACCCATAGTAGATGTCAGCCTGAGAGGATAACACGTGCCCTTTAGTTACCTTAAGGGGACTGTCTGTGTGCTCTGTAATTACATGTAATTCCGTCCAAGTAGAGGTACCATACAACTGGGTAGTGAAGCCCGGCAAGAAAGCTTCTCCCAGTGTGACCTCATTGACCTCATGGTCAAGTGTGATGTTTGCTTTTCTAGACACAACTGGACTTCAGTCTTCATTGTATTACTGCTAAAGTAAGCCAATGCAGCTACTGGATAGTATGAGTATGGTGCAAAGACAGATGAAGGTGGATATGCCACTGTTTATCTACTGAGGCTGTCAAGGCTTCCAGGGCCCACTTCAACTGGGAAATATTTTAAAAGTCTGTGTTTTAAAAGTACTTAAAAAAAACCTTACAGGTAAAAAAAGACTATTTACACCTTGTGGGTACCTTAGGGTGTGCTGGATGCTTCAAGTTACTGACATTTTGGAGACTAGCCCTTTGAATTTGTTACGCTTGACCTGTGATTGCTGCTTTGCCTGGGACAGCAGCATGTACATGGTGCTGGTGTGCTACATGTGCACAACCCCAGGTGGCCAGGCAAAACAGGAGAGCTATTACAAGCACTGCAGTGCATGGAAATGCCAATTTTATGGATAATACTATGTGGTGATTTATTAAAAGCTGTGATTCTCCAGCAGCTTTTATTGTATTGCCATAAACCAACACTCCTGTACAGTGCATTAAGCTGGATAATTCTGTTGGTTCTTCACCAGGGCTGACAAAACTGTATGTAAGATTGCATGGGGTGGGCTGGTGAGCTGAAAGTGCCATCACTCTAAATGGAGCATCAAGAGAGGAGAAAAAGCCATGTGGTCAGCACAGTGTGGGTGTTTTTCAGGGCAAGAGATCCCACTCTGGAAGGGTAAATCCCACTGCTGGCTACATCAGTCAGTGCCGGTGGCTTGCAGGCACTGCAGTAATGGCAGAACTCGTCTCTCGGGGTTTAACCATCAGGGCAGGTAATTGGAGCTCACTGGTTCCTGCCCCTGCTCCCCTGCTAACTTGCTGCAGAGCATTTGGGTTGTAGCTTGACCTCTTTATGCTCTAATTTTCCCTTCAGTAGCTTGTGTGTATTAGATGTTTGGTTGAGGTGCTGTGATGCTCTATTAAATGAGAGAACATGCATTAGAGCCAGTGGGAACGGGGTGTGCGGCATTATTAGGATGTATACAACTCTATGTTTTCAGAAATGTTTATATTCCACTTCTTAAATATCTTCTGCAAATGGAACTTGCAAAAAAGCAGGGCAAGCATTGCTAACACAGCTTTGCCACACACTGTCAAGTGCTTATAAACTCTATTTATAGCTACAGTTAAAGATTCAGACATGCAAGCACTCCATTAAAAGACCACATTAATGAGCCCTTAGAGAAAATATCTCACAAAGCCTTTTGAGCTTGTAACTGCTCAGTTGTTCGGGGCTTCTTGCTTGTTAACATTCATAAAATATAAATAGTGTGTACTAAACAGCAGCGCTCGGTGGATGACAATGCCTTATCTCGGCAGCAGCGGCCCAAGGTGTGAGGGGAGAGGCGGCGGCGGCAAGGCCCGGGTGGCCGAGCCCCGCCGGGGGCAGCGCACCCCGCTCACCCGCCCGGCCCTCGCTGGGGCCCGGATAGAGCCCGGCAGAGCTGACCGGCAGATGGACTCGCAGGTCACTCTCTGGGAGTATAACTTCAGAGGGAACAATCAAACCTATTAGCTGAGAGTGGCAGAGCCGGGCCTGCTCGCAGCCGCGGCTCCAGAGCGTGGCAAGTATTTGGAGCAAAATCTAATAGATAAAAATCACCGGAGATTTTCCCCTTTTTCCTTTGACATAAGCTAGCTGATGAGAAGTGTCGTTCAGAAGAGAAAAAAGTTGCTGTATTTGATTTGTCATTATTTCCCCATTGTCCCTTCCTGCCTGTGATTATACAGTTCCCATTTTCTCTTCTTCGCCTCTCACAGAATTCCATATTTTAGGTTGTGACAGATGCTCTTGCTTAAATATTTTTGATATATGTTTTATCTGAAATTGTTTTATCAAGTCTGCATTGTGTAAACAAAAATCGCTGGAGCCCATTTAAGAATAATTGTCTGTAACCTTTAATATTGCATTTCCATCCATCCACAAGTCACAAAGCAGTCGGGCAGTGGAGAAGGCCTTTTCTGTGTTTGTATCTGGCTCTCAGCAAGCTGCAGAAGCTGAGGTAGGGCAGGAGCGAGTAACTTCTTGGATGCTATTTTCTGGCTATGTTAACAACCAATCTATGTCCTTGTCTTTGTGCTTTTGGTCCTGTAGCCTTTCAAACAGAAGGTGCTCTCCTGGAAGGAAGAATTCTGCTCACAAAATGAAAAATAAGGACAGCAGGCTTTAAAAAGCTTCAGGGCAGTTCTTACTGTTCAAATGTGTCATTGATTTCAATAGTGCATTAGCAGGCTTGTTAAGCAGGATCTTAAGTGCTTAGCTTTATTTTATGGTGGTGAGTACCTGATTGTTCAAAATATTAGCATCTTATTGTAACAGCAAACTGGCTCATTCCATAAACTGCCCAGTGCTGAGACTGCTGTGCCATTACTGAGTGCCTGATAAAACAGGGTCATTCGTAATCAATTGGTGATGTAGGAAGGCAGGGCTGTGACACTTCCTGCTGCTCTCCTCATTAATTTCCCTTTATCTGCCTCGGTCTGTCTGTTGACAGAGTGTTCTGTCTGTCCCATGTCCTGTGCACTGGCTCTTGCTGAGTTCCTCCCCTCGAGCCCTACTGCATTTTTGTCCATCTGTGGGTGAGACTCACATTGGCTGTGCCAATAACCTGGGAGACTGCAAGAAAAATCCTGTGGCCCAAGGGGTGAATTGCTGTACTGGGAGATCTGGATGGACCAACAGAGTCAGGACATCAGCCACTCAGATGGACATCTCCATGTCAGGCAAATCTTCTCCTGACTCCACTGACCATGCTGACTGACCTCCACTAACTAAAAGGGGAGTGTGATCAGATCCCCAGTTCCCATGGTCCTGTTTGAACATGTGAAAAATCCTTGTGCTATGGAAGAACTTTAACAGCAAAGCTCAAAATTCAGGCTAGAAGACCTAAACATGTCTCACATGTTGTCTTGTGTGTTAGATATATCCTTTGTGGAGCTGTGGATGAGAAAGCCACCAGGAACAGGCTGTGTCCTGACGTCAGGATTTTGGTCAGTGAGCACAGCCTGCAGCCCTGGCCCTTATCACCTGCAGGCACAGCTGGGGTAGGCTTCTCCTTCGGGTGTTTTGGCAGAGATAACGTGTGAATTCAGGGAGCAAGCAGGAGAGCAAAGGCTGGGGAAAGGGTGGAGGGTTGTGGGGGACGTGGGTTTTGTGACCCACCATCATTTTGTATCTGGCTCTGCAGAAATGGCCCTGTGGGGTTTCAGCAGGGCAAGTATGAGGGTCTGCAGCTCTTACGGACTTCCAGGAGCAACCGGCAATGGAGCAGAGGCCTGGGGACTTGGGGCTTACAACAGTGACAGCCTCTTGCATCCTCTGGGGACTGAGTGTTTGAGAGATTCATCTCTTCATTTTTTGCATCTGTGTAGGAAGCAAATTCCCACCACTGAGGAATTAAATACTCTAAACCACTACAAAGCAGATGGGTCATATCCGTGTTCTCCATGCTGTCAGTGGGAAAACAAAGCAAGCTGAATAACCCTTGCTCTCAGAGTCCAGAGACTGCCATGCTGGAAGTGATGCTGGCTGCAGGCTGGCCTGGGCTTTAGCTGTGTTAAGTACATATATGTTAAGCTTCTGTGTGAAAGCAAAAGGAAAAATGAGAGGGAATTATGTGGGCAGGTGGAATGAACAAATTGGTGTTGGTGGAGGCACGGCTTGTGTGTGGGACAAAGGGGCTGGAAAGTGTTAAAGAATGGGAAGCTTCTCAGAAGAAAGCAGCTGGGCTTCTGAGAACAGAAAAAAAATATAATAACTCACAGAATAAGAAAATGTTTTTATTTTCAACTGAATTAGAGTAAAGCACTTAAGTTCATTCACAAACAGGAATCTTAGCTTCTGTACCCCGGTTTCCCTCCCCATAAAATATAAATAATAGCACTTTCCTTACTCACAGCCTGGTGTGAAAAGAAGTTCATTCATTTCTGGGAAGCATTTGTGCTATATGGGAAGTATAGCAAAGACTATGAATATACAGCTAAAGCTGTGGGCTGGCATTGAGGCACTTGGCATCTCCCCAGCTATGCCATGTATCATGCAAAAGAGCCAAGAGAGGAGGGTACAAAAACACAGGCCAAACTTAATGAGTTCTGAAATCAGGAACATGTGACTCCCCAAAATTAGAAGTGCAAAAGCTCTGAACTTTCAGAAAACACTGAGAGTTCTCCACACTTCTCAGAACACTGAGAGGGGCATATGTTTTCTAAAAAAAACCAGCAGAAGGCAATGAAGAGATAGGATGCAGTGGGGAAATACACAAAGATACAGTCCATGGAAATCAACAAATCTGTATGCCACTGCTTGGAGTAGGGATGACCACTGTGATTGACTTCAGGAAACAAAATGTGCAATAAAGAGAGAAGAATATGAGACTTATGAATCCGCAGGGTCAGTGCTACAGGAACAGGTAGAAGAGCTGATTGTGAAAGCATGTAAGAAAATGATCCAAAGAGCTGAGACAGAAAAATAAGAAGGGAAAAGATATGAACATGATAAAAGTTTTTATAAATTTGGTGTGTAAGAAGCTGCAGGTCAGCTGAGGATACAGCCATCATCCTCCTGAGCAACAGGGTAGCTACCTTGACAAAAAGGGGGATAGTGCCTGGAAAGTTAATTACTACCTGTATCTCACTCTTCAGTAGGGAGAGATATGAAGTCTGTCACAGTTTCTAGACATTTTCCAAGGACAGGAAAAAAAAAATCATTAAGGCTACCAAGGAATCACAAATGACTAAACCCACCTAGATAAAGAACTATTTAAAAAGTGGGTTGTTTATACCCCAGATTTATCCTGAAAAAATAAATGTTGAAGGAATTAAATCATCCAGAAAATTTAAGCTGGCTATGGGAGAGGTACCAGAGGAGTTAAGAGAAGACATTGCTGCACCCCAGGCTTTTAAAAGGAAATAATAGAGGAAGAAGTGTCTATCAGCTCCAGGGAGCACTTAAGACAGCTAATTATCATTACTAGACAGATAAAACTGGACACCAATTCTTTACTTCATTAAATAAAAGAAGAAAAACTGGGTTAAGAGGAATAAAAGATTTATTTTAGCATCCTCAGGTTTCAAGAGTACAAGGATTCAGTGCTCTGTGGGACACCACTGAGTAAAATGAGTAAAAAAAAATATAGGATGGAGTTTCTTGACAGTGGGCTGGATTACCTAGTCCAGGTGATAAATACGTAGCAATTATTTAGGGTAGGGGTGGATAATTGAGCGACATGCTTATATATTGAACTCTGTTAGAACTGTACATCTGTCAGTTGGAAGAAAGAGCACAAGGAAGCAAAGACATCAAAGAAAGAGGAAAAGGGGAAAGCAAAGAGGGAGAAGGCTTTTGGAAGAAGAGAATGTTTGTGCTGGTATATGGAATTTAACCTGAAAAAATGTCAGGCTGGGAAAAAGAAAGTCAAGGTAAAGGTGCCTTAAGGAGATAGCTGGAGCAAGCCAGCATAGGAAAAATATCTGAGGATAGCAGCCAAGTTTCTGTTTGTGTTCCTTTTTAAGGTTCAGGGAATGAAAGAGCTAGGCGTGAATGTTGCAACATCTAATTTTTATGTACTTTGATGGAGTTCATAACTTTAATGCTTGCACTTGCAGTGCTTGAGGAGACAGAGCTACCTGGGACCCAAAGGTTGTTTTGTACTAAACTGGTGATTGCCCTGCAAGAAGGGCTGCAGATCCCCAGTAAGGCAAGGTGGTTCAGTGGCTCTTTCCATGCAGTGTTTGCTGTGGAACAGGAGCAGCTGGAGCTGGGCTGCAGGCACACCTGTCAGCTCACTTGTTGCAAACTCCTGTCATGAAGTGATCAGAGCATGCAGCTGGGACATGGGGACATTGAGTTCAAAGCTTGCCTTCCCTTCCTGGAGGTGTCTCAGCCCATAGACCTCTGTGACACCTTCTTGAATTAGGTCTTTTGGATTCCTCCTAAGGAATCTTTTCTAATCTTTTCTAATTTTTCTGTTGCAATTGGTCCACAGAGAGAACAAGAGCTGGGCCCAGCAAGACTGTCCTACATGGCCCAGGTGCCCTTGTGCTGATGCTCATATTCCAGCATGATGTGGAAAGTGGGTAAGATTGAACATGTTCATATTGAAGTTCTGGGTTGCAGCATTCATCTGCAGAAGGAGGGAGGCAGAAGAGCAGTAAGTAAGGGAAAATGGGCAGCCTTAAGGGCATGTAGATCTCTAGAAGAATTTTTGAAGGGAAGAATATTCAGATATATGGGGGTAGGAGAAATTGAAAGAAAATGCTAGATTTCAGCTTACTGCAGTAGATTATGCCAGATTGACTGATATCTTCCTTTGATTAAATTGAATTTTATGTCCTAGATAAAGGAAATGCTTACTTCTCTTGCTTAGGAAATGTAGATGCCTGGTGAAACTGGATGACCTGAGAATTAAAAAGGGAACTCTGAGACATAAAATGATGTGGCTGGTGGGGAAATGACACTGGGTAAGTTTCAGAGGGGAGGTAACAGTTCAGTTAACAGGAGTTTCTGAAGAATCATCTTCAGGACCTTGGTACAAAAAGGAGGTAATGACATTTTCTGCACCTCCTGTATGAACAGCGGGGAAAGGCTGAGACCCCTGAGCTGATCACAGAACACTTCTGTGTCAATGGAGGCAGTCAGGCAATCCCAGGTAGACACTGCAGGTAGATGCTTACAGTGAGCTGCTGTGAGTAACTTGTTACTGTAAATGATATGTAGGCCAAGGTTCAAGGGAGACAATAAGATGCCAGCTGCATTCTCATGCTTGTTTTCAGAAAACTAGCCCCCCCAAAACTGGCAAAATCCTTACTAACCCCGAACTGTGACAAAGCAAGTAAGGGATCCTAACTTCTAACCTAACTGCTGTTGGCTTTTACCTATCTTCAAAGCAAATTTTTTTGTATTTCTGTGTGTAGCTAGCAAGAAATTCAGGAATGCCAGAGCTGCTTTGCCATGGCTGCAAAGCCTCCTTGAGGGTTAAACTCTTCCACGCTGTCTAGACTTCTGCAGTAACAACCTTACACTTTCATCAGAAGGTGTGGACTGCTCTTGTAGGAGATCTTTACCCCTAGTGAACTCAGGCAATAACACATCACGTGTCAACACGAGGCCAGTCCTACACTTAAGTATTACACAAACCTCATTTTGAAATAGGGTTTAGTCCTGATAGACTTAGATGGACAAAACCAGCCCAAATTTCTAAGTACTGAGGCAATTTTTACCTCTGAGGGGCTGGGCTTTTTTAAGACAGTCATGCAGTCTCAACTTATAGATCAAAATGCATTATAAAACACTACTCCATACCATCTTCCTTTTTCCCCCTGCTTTTTTCCCCTCTCTTCTCATTAATTTCAATCATGTAATAAGAAAAGCCCAGCTATGCTAATTGGTATGAGTCCTCCTCAAGGGCATTGTGAAGCATGAAATAATTCCATTCATTACTGACAATGCAGGGACATGAATTTTCCCTGGAGGATCTGTTTCTTCTTGTGATTTGGTGACCATACAGAACGGTGATCGGATTAGGAACATATAGTTTTAAAATTAATTGTTTGTCAGGGAGAAGCTGGAAGATGGTGGGGAAAGAGGAAGCTTACAATTCTGGAGATTGTTTGACTTCAAGTTCTTGGAGGCTGATGCATCTAATGGGTATTTATCAGGCAAACCCAGCTGCTGAGCCATCATTTGTCCCAGCTCTAATTTTCTTTTTAAAAGGCAGCTGAGCTGGTGTTTAAAGCATGCCACAGACCGGCAGAGAGCTAAATCGATGTAAAGCTGGTCAGATTCGTTTCTCCTTTTTTATTTTTGGGAGTCAGAGTTTCATTTCCCTAAAGTGCAGTAAGTGTTTGAGCATGAGTTCCCAAGCTGTCCAAAGACCATTTTGGAAACAGAGCCACCTTGCTGGGGTTTGTCCTCCCCTCTAACAGGTAGCCCATAGCCTACCAAGCAAACACTGCAGTCCTAGAACACAAACATTGGTGATTCTAGCTGAGACAAAAAAACAATCTTTTTTTTTCTTCTTTTTTTTTTTTTCCTTTTTGCTGAGCTAGCAAAAAAAAAAGCGCATCTATTTGTACTTTTGCTGCATTTGCAACATTTTCATTAGCAAAGGGCTGGGTTTTTTTGGAAATCAGACTGCTTTTGTGTGAGGAAGTGAACCTCCTGACACTATGTCATTTCCCTTGTTTCCAAACAGCTTCTTGTCTGAGCACACAGCTTCCACTTAACATCTGGCTGTAAAAGAGCAGGGAACCTTCTGCCAGCCATTCCTCTGCTCTTCCCCTCACTGTTCTCAGATGATGTTATCAAACCTTTACTGCAGCTTTTATTTTGTTGGATTAACGTGCATACTTTTGGTTGTTGTTCCTTCCATGCCCTGGATGGATTTACTGGTTTGGTGACAGCCTTCCTCAGCACTGAAGAGCTGGGTCCAAGCCAGCAGCGCCCCGCGTTGCATGGGCGTGTTCATTAGCTAAGTGCAAAATACCGACCAGCGTCAGACACGTATATTGTTCCATCTCTTAGGCAGCCTCTGCTGAGGATTACTCATGAAAAACAATCAGCAAAATACGCTGCAGATGAAGGCTCTGACAGGAGAGATAACCCTGCAGTTAAAGGTCCCATAATGCAAGCAGGTCTCCCTCACAGAAATGCAGGCATGGGTAAGGTCTTGTAACTGAGTCAACAGAGATTAATGCAAAGGCAATAACTCAAGAAATGATGCATTAACCAGAGAGCAAGAACCAATATAGTCCAAAGTTGAACCATGGCTCTGGAATTAGATGTACTGAGGGGATACGCACCAGTTACTAAAAGCAATTGAAATCATAAACAAAAAAAAACGAGACAAAAATAATTACAGGTTTTTATTTTAATCATGTCATATGGCAGAAACTGAGATTTGTGAGAGGCATGGGAGTAAATTAGCTTTATGGTCAGGAGTGAACGACCTATTTGCTCTTTGAGTTATCTACAAGCCAGCCATCTGTAACAGAGCATGTGACTGACTTGATGGAAAAGGGGCAACAACAGCCAGGGATCATGTAGTCACCTTCTCCAGGCTACCCTGTGCTGAGAAGAGCACAGGCTTTCCTGTTGCACACAAGTAAAGGCTGGGGATGCATGTTTTGTACTTCTTCCCACATGTTTTCAGAAACAACCCCAAACCAAAAAATGACAAAACACTGAAACACTTGCAGGTTTGACAAGCGTGTTGGAAAGGTTTGTGCAGTTGGAAGAATGACGTAATACCAAGCTAATATGCATGTGAGAGAGCCAAAATCCCCACTGGAAGAACTGTGGAAAAAAGCACAAAGGGAGGGGGAAATACCCAGTAAATGTGGCATCTGACAAGTGCAGCTGCTGCCACTGTAAGTATTCTGTGCCTACAACAGAACTGCTAAAAATAGTGTTTGATAGGAATCTAGCCCAGGATTTGGAGTCAGACGCTGGCTTTATGCAGCTCCCACAGTAATTGCTGTGAATGTCAGTGTTTAGCAATGCTGGAAAAACCCCCAGCAGGCTATAATCGTGTCTAAATACACTCAGTGCATGATCTTTTCTGGATTTTACCTTGTCAAAGAATAGGCTGAAATCCCCAGTTACCTGGAGTGTATGTTTGCATTCCTCAGCCTTGTTATCACACCCATGACTGCTCTTTCCACTCCTTGCCCATTGCACTGCACTTCCCCATTGTTTGGGAAGGTGGTGGTGAGCAGGGCAGTGGTGCCATGACAGACACTGCCTGCGTGCTCCAGGGACCTGGGGTGCAGCAGGCTGGCAGCTGCATGCTGCAGAGAGGAGGAAGATCCCAGACATTTCCTTGATTCTGGAGCTGGCTGCTGCTGTGACTGAAAGCAAAGGCTGTGGAGTGCATTTGATCCACCTGTCTGCTGGCAGGGATTGCTGTTCCCAGGGCCTGGTAGAGATCCCAGCTAGGCCCCTGGTGCAGGTAAACCCTAAGATGTACTTCCATCCCTGTAATTTTCCAGCCCACTGTTGGGGATGTCTGGGAGTGTATGTTTGATCACTGGGAGACCTCACAAGGAAACAGAAGGGGTAGAAGCCAAAACACTGAAATCAGATTCTAGAGATGCAACTGTACCTTTGAAGACTCCCTTCACTGCCATAGAGCAAGGAGGAAAATCTTAGTAAGAGACACTTGAACATCTTAAGAATCATCTCTTGGCAATAATGACCTTTCATGCATATTTATGTACAGCACTTAGCTTTATAATAGACACTTGAAAGACATTTAATTCTTTTTTTTTTTTTTTTTTTTTTTTTTTTTTTTCTTTTTTTTTTTTTCCCTAGGAATGAAGCTATGTGGAGTGTGGCAAAAGTGTTCCAAGGTCCAAATATTAAAATACAGAAATGGTCTTGGTATTTCCTGCATGCCAGCCCAAAACTAGGTCCTGGGAGTATACTGCTTAAGAATTCGTATACTTGATGAAGTGAGTATGTGTTTGCAAGCACATATACATACCCCTAAGAGGTAGTAAAAGGAGGTAGTTGCTACAGGACTTCAATCAGGCTTTCCTGGAAGAATTTCAGACAGGTTCTAGGGCTTGGTTAGGTCTGTAAAACCTTTTTGTTGCACAGAACTTAATGTTATTCATTATGCACTGAAAGCATAATCATATGACTACCATCTCCTAAGTAACATAATTATCTTATTGATTCTTATGGGGCAAAACACTACTTTTATTGTTAATTAATACTGCCAAATCTGGTTATGCAATTCTGGATATAGGAAGTTCAGTTTAATGTGTGTTTATGGGGAAAAGTCTAAAAATAAACGCTTTAACTTTTTTTTTCTTTCAGAATGTGAGCATAGATATTCCTTTGTGTGATCCCTTTTCTTAACACTACAGGAAATACAACCTCTTATCACTTTTCATCAGGGAAAAAGAAGCATAGATAATGAAACAGAAAAATGCCCTGTGAAAAACATATTTAATAAGCTTTAAGTGGCTGAACCAAAATGCACAAGGCAAAGAAACGTGATGCTGCTGTTTCGGAACCAAAGCTATTTTATGGGAAATGAAAAGAATGCTTGCATAATTTTAAGGGCTTATAGTTTGATTCTTATTTAGGTGAAAATGTATCAGGAAATTCTTATGCAGAGGGCACACAAATAGCATCTTGTCTGTCCCATGGAAAAGACAGTAAGAAAGATTCATTACACTCTAGGACATATAACGACTTCGTGATTCTTTCAGTTCTCAGCCAGTGCTCTAATGAAATTCCAGCCTGCTACATCTGCCATACTACACTGTTAATTAGTTTTCTATTTATTTAGCAGATCTAGAAGTGGAAAGCAATCTATTGCCAGTGAATTGTTTGACTTCTATGCTAAGTAGGCTGCATTCCAATCCTCTGATGTTGAAACTAGCATGAATCCAACTTTCATCTCATTGCCATGTCAAATTAGCACCCAGCAGATTCTACATACAAAGACTTTTTTTTTTTTTTTTTCCCTCATTCATTTGTAAAAGACCTTGGAAGATCTTGGAAGTCAAGAAACAGAAGCTGAGCAAATTCTCTCCGATCTCTCTCTATCCCTTTATGTGTTACAATGGATTAAACGTAGAAGGTATAGAGGCTGTGCTTTGTTTATATTAAAATAGGAACATTATTTTAAGCAGACCATGCTCACTATTTGAAACAAACAAGCACTGATGCATATTCTGCAACAGTTTGAGTAAAATACTACCCAGCCTAGGAGAAATCCAGAGTGCCTTGGCAAAGTTATGAGATGACTTTTGCACATGCTTTGCCATTTTCTATTTCTGTCTGAATTCTGTAATATATTGCAGCATCCAAACACAACATTGTGTATGTGACTTACTCCTGTCTTGCAGTGTCAACAAAGTCACTGGATTGTGAAAGTATAAAACGAAGCCAGATGGAATTAGAAAATAAATTGGCTAGAAATGAAGCTGTTAATCCTGTCATACTGCATTGTAGGAGCTACAGTGTGCTGGGGGAGTGTGAAAATACAGATGTACACCCTGACTTTGGAGTTTGCCTTGAACTTTAGGGTTTTCTAAAATCTAGACACAAACTCTGAATGTGCTTTCTTGGATCAGGCTGGTCCTAAAGAAACCATTATTGTACAATTTATGAGCAAAATGCTGTACAAATTTTAGCAAAGCATTGGCAAAACTGATCTCCTGCAGCATTGTTATTTGTGGAGCATCCTTGATAAAATTCTTATAATAGTCAAGGTGTTAGTTTTGAGTAATATATGATGTAAATTAGAGAAATACAATATATAGCACAGGGCAGCAACATAGAAAATCCGGGTCCAAGAGCACACTGGTGGTAGTGTTCACAAAAGAATAGCTCCTTTCAAGAGGGAGGAAATAAATCTCTTTTACCAGACCAAATGATATTTTTGGAAAAATGTTTTTGAATTTCAGGTCTGAAACAGAAATAGTGAACTTTAAGTGCTGGTTGAAAACCAGTCTATGTGAGTTTAACTTCATTGTGTTAATTGATTAGATAGCTTGAAATTCATGTAAGAAAAGCTTTCTGAAAATAAAAATGGGATACTTGGAAAGTTTGAAGCCAGGACTAGGCTCAGACAGAGTAGAAATAAGAAGATATCCGAAGCAGGCATCATAGATGAGAAAGGGAAAAATATGCCAAGTTTTGAACTGCAGGAATGTGCTCTCAACTCAGGACAGAAAACCAGAAAGAGTAAAGACAAGTGAATCCAGCTCTTTTACTGGTTTAATTTAATGGCTGTCTGTCTTTCTGCTGTCTGGAGTAGTGGGTTTTTTTTTTTTTTTTTTAGTGATAGATACTTTCTTGACTTTGCTATTATTTCTTTAGCATGTTCCACCTTTAGGGAGAACAACCTAAAAGACTGGTTATTCTAACCCTAGGGGGAAAAAATAGCCCAACATAGTGATATATTTAATGGTGACAAGAATTCCCTAGTGCTTCCTGGAAGCCTCCATTCCTACAGCTCAGTGTTTCATCACGGTAGGAAAAAAGGAAACAAACTGAATGAGTCAGAGAAATTTTCCTAATTTTTTTTTGAGTTGTTTTCCTGTGTTTTTGGCATATTCAAAAGGACTGAACAGTACTCCTTAACAAAGCATGCCATTAAGTAAATGTTGCATATTTAATGGTTGGGTTTGAACTTTTGATAGTCAGGAAAAGGAAAGAACATAAACCAGGATTTATTCATCTTTTCCAGTGTTCACAGAGCTGAATGGACTGAAACAAGTAGCTGAGGCTGGAGGCAGAAATCTGAAAGCTAAAATTCTGCTAATGAAGATCTGCGATGTATAAGCATGTCTTCCAAGGATTAGGAATAAATCCATGAGTTTCAGGAGCCTTAAATATACCTGGCCTGCAATTTTTCCAAATGGATAGATTATCTGCATAAACATAGGAAACAGTTGCCAGAAAAACTTCTGCTTATTATGAACTGCTCATAATCTTCCTTTAAGTTGCCAGAGCTGAATCTCAGCCATAACTCCCCTTGCTTCTGCCCAGATGGGAAAATTTGGCTTTATTATCTCTGTCCCTGAGTTCTTGGTGTGTGTGATATGGTACATCCTCTCTTACTGGTTGCTTCTGCCCCAGTTCAGAGGGGGGCAGAGAGCTTATCCTGCAAACAGCTGCTGCAGCACTTCTCTTTTGATCAAGTGTCTTTTTTCTGCAGTAGTATAAGGAAAGGAGTTAGTCTAAACTCCCATATGCAACCAACAGATGCTTGTGAGCATGGATGTTGTATAATCAGTGAATGATAACTTATAAAATCTTGAAACTTGCAGAAAGAATTCAGAATTTCAGCAAATTTCTGTCTTGTCTGGCTGCTCATTTCGATTCGTTATAGGGGGGAAAAAAAGCCAGTTGTGCATAAACTCCATCTGTTCTTATGGAGTAATGTCTGTGTGGTTGGGAGGGATATTGGAGCAATGCTGTTGGAAAACCAGAGAAACTGAATATGGGATGGGGAGTCCATTTGATGCACATTTGATGCTGCAGTAATAAGCAATTCAACTTTTTGCAAAAATATTGGTTGTTTCAGTGTAGTGTATGCCTTGAAAGAAATGTTCTAAGTTATTTAAATATTATGCCTTCATTTTGCAATGCTGTGTAATATGTTTATACAAACTACAGCTCCAATCCTTGCTTATGTAGATGCTGCACTGAATTCCTTCTCTCAGAATTCAGAATTTACTGAATAGTGAAATGAAAGACTGAGAGTGAAGGTGTCATTTCATAACGGTGACTGACAACCCAGTTTAATTGTTCTTCTGGCCTGTGATACAAAGACACAGAATTTTGTAACAAGATTTAGTTGAGAAACACTCAACATGCCAGTCAAGATGGTAAAAAATAATTTTAATTGTAGGAAAGATAAAAAAGCATTTGTGGAAGGATAACACGAGGCATGTATTTCTCCTAATTTGTACTCCTCACTTCTCCACTAACTGTACTCTGTAGTAGAGGTACCTGGGGTAAGATATGGGCTTAAATTTTTGGTGTGCTACAACACAGCAGCCAGCAGGATGTATTACAGTAATAGGCAGAAACAGTCACCTCAGAAACCTCTACATTTCTTTGGGTCTGATGCAATTTTACAGAGCTGCAAAACAACTCTGGTGAAATTGTGTTTGTGCCTGGAGATCCAAATGGATCGGAGAGACAGCAGAGAGAAGATGGGGGAGGAGAGGAAGCACTGAGCTCTGTTTTCCACAAAATAAGGCCTCTGGAAATAAGATGCCAAAATCTCTGCATTTCTGCTTAAAAGGTCCTTACTAGTTTAGGCAAGAAAGATTCTTGTCCCGACAAGCTTACAGGCTAATTGAAACCTTTGTGTGTCTGCACAACACAATAAAATAGAAAGTAGAAATACTACAACATTGTTTGTGTCAAAATATACACTTCAGTGGTACCAGCCACGAGAAAAGGGTGGATATTACTGCAGGATGAGGGGACATGTGGCACATGGAAGCCAACTGAACAAATGTATCAGGGAGATCAGCTCCACGGACAAGCCTGGGTAATTAGGCAGGAAAGAAATGATGCTTGGGAAGTCAGGACTTGTGAGACATATAGAAAGAACAGCAAACAGAGTAGATTTAATTGTCTGCATTACATGTTTGAAGTTGGAATAGCAGGTGAAAGGAATAAGGAAAATGTAGCCACCAGAGAGGCTTTAAAGATATCATCTGGAAATTAAAGGCAGAAGGAAGGTGAGAAGGTGAACTGTGAAGAAGTAGTAAATTCAAGTTAAAAAAGGCTAAAGATATCTATTTTGGAGGTAAGCATGGCAGTGGAAGATTAAGGTAAGAGGGAAAAAGGAACTTGAGGATGAGAAGCACATTACAGAAAAAGGAACAGAAGCATTGGAAAAGGGAGGAAATATGCCCTTTGTAGCTGGGAGAGCACTAGGTCTAGTAAACTATCTGCAATATAATAAGCAAAGCAGTAGCAGAGAATAGAGGGTTACCATTTCTCTTAGTGACCTATCTGAATCTATATGCAGTATCCAGTCTCGAGAACTTTATTTACAGATTTGCTAGTAATGCAAGCACAGATTAAAAAAAAAAAATCATATGGAAAGTTATAGAGTTTTTCTAGTCAGCCCAACAGAAGCAAAACAGGGTGAAAGTTTCAGTGATCTGTAAAGTAACTTTTAAAGAAAAAGTGGGTTAACTTTTCAGGGAAAGAACAGTTCTCTGGCCCTCCAGACGTTGTGTGCTTGTGTGCTTTGCGCTGTATTCAGTGAATGAATGCATTCTTAAAATGTCTGCAGTTACAAACTTTATTTTCCACAGCACATGCCGTCATGCCTCTGGCACTCTGTTTATCACCTCCTTACTGTGGCTGCTCTGTCCCATCCAGGACAAGTGCCCTCACCACCACCCTCTGAATTCCTCTTGGGTTCATTTTGTTCTTTGCTTTGGTTCTTTGCATGTTTCTACTTTCACGTTACATTTTTGCTGCTGCCAATGTTGAGAAGCACCAAAGCTATCTGCTAAGTCATTTCCTTCTCTCTGTAGCTCCTGATTCCCACAGGAATGTTTCCCTCCTTGGTTTGGGAAAGGCTTTCTTCTGCAGGTGATCTGGCACCCACAGCATTAGTTTGCTCTTTCTGTTGCAGTCCACTCTCTATTTCCTTAAGTGAATCACAGATACCAATGAATACTTAAGTTTTTCTGGCAGCAAATAAAAAAATATATAGCTCCCATCTGCTGAGACTGAAGTTTTCTCTGAGAAGTGGTAAAGCCATCTCAGCGGTTCTTAAATTTTGGAAAACTTGACCTGTTTGGGGTGGTGGCCAGGGAAGATGCAGAAGAAAGCTTTGTACATTCTGATTCTGAGGGATGTCTTCTCTGCATGTTCCTTTTTTTCTATTTATCTTTGAGAAAACAAGTTTTCCATCAACAGGGCCTTTTCCCTCCAAAATTTATGGGGGATAGAGGTCAGGAGTGAGAAGTGCCTGAGCTAGAGCATCTTTCTTCCGCTATCCCTCTTCATCATCAAAGGCCCTATTATGCATTGGCCACTTCAGCATTCTAGTGGATTGGAGGAAATTATGCACATAGTCCAGCACCATGTGCAAATTATTTAAAAGAGGCTACCTGCTAGGACATCATGTAGTATCCAGCCTCTTTCACTGAGCACACTGTGACAGCCTGGTTCAAACTTCCACTGACTTATTGCAGCAAAACCATTGCTAAAATGCAGGGCTTTTTTTGATGTGGTATAATCAGCAATATAGCTAGTATATATAAAAAATAGTATATATAGTATATTTATAGTATACATAAAAAATCAACTCTCTTCTTTGATAACACATTTGAATGTCCCAGTTCATACCTGCATGCTTGTTAACTTTTTTAAAAGTGTTTTACGTTTTTATCTCCTTTTAAAAATGGTAGTCATGTCATGAAGAAATACAAAAATACTGACTTTGAGACTCAGTTTATTTGCAGTTAATGATATTGTGAAATTTTCTGGTGTTTTAACATCTATGATTTCTACAGCTGCTTATGCTGGGGCCTTTTATTTCAGCACATTTAAATAGCTGATATAACAAACAGAAACAGCAATACAGATGAACTCTTTCCTTTTGATGGTACATATCAGACACTCTTTAGGAGACACAATTTTAAAACCTTCCAGATACAATATTTGGAATTCAAAATATTTTTTACTTTTTACTTTTTTTTTTCTTTTTTTTTTTAAGGAAAGCCCTTTCAAGGGAATATTGTAATTTTAATCATTGTTTGGAAAATTAGGGACAAAATCCTGGCATCACTGAATCAAGTTATTCATTGATGTCAGGTGAGCTTGAATCTTCTCTCTAGTTTAAAGAACAATGTTATCTGGTTTCATGAACTTACTGCATTAAAAATCCACTACTGCATTTACGCTCCAATATTCTTACTTCTGAATTACAAGAACCTGAACAAAGATAATTATTTGCTTCATATCCCATGGCAGCAGAATAACTGAGGCCATTTATTTTCACACAAGAAAGCTGAGCCCATTAATATTCAGGAAACCATTCTGAGAAAATCGAGTAATATCAGAACAGATGCAGGTGAGTGTTCTCACAGGTTTCACTCATGTAAGAATGCTCATTCCCCTTTTCCTTGCTGGCAAGAAAATAATTTTAAAGTTAAGAGATCTCCTTGTTCTGCAGCCCTGGACTTCTTTGCAGAACAGTCATGGTGTGATGTGAGATTGAAAGTCGCTACTTGATTTCACACCCGTTACTGGCTCCAGACACAAACCTTTCCCCCAGCCCTGTCTTGTGCTTGGAGACACAGTGGGTCCTCATTTCTTCCTGTAGGTCTGTCTTTGTGATAGTTTTTATTTCTGTCATCATCTCTGAAATACAACCAGCAAGCACCGTTCAACACAAATCAAACACTCCGTGTCTGAATTGGAGCAGAAGCTTTATGAGGAGGCATATTGGAGTATTGTTCTTGGAGTTTTAAGCAATCTGGGACACTTTTCCATGGTGTAGATGGCCAAAAAGGAGTGCAAGTGCTTCTGTGAATTTGCTTTGCTTGAAAATGCTAAATGCATGTGCTGTGCTTTTCTTACTTCTAGGTTCCCCAAGGTGCCAAACCCAGGTGGGAACTCACATGGTCAAGCTGAACATGGTGCTGTCACCAGGCAGCTGCACAAGGCAAGATCCCACTTCTGACCTCTCAGTTTCTGTTTCTAGCCAAAGGTAAGAACAGACACAAAATCTCTTTAGATGGGGAGATCTGTCTTTAAATTTATTTTCTAATTCACTGGTAAATCTTAAAGCACCCAGTACATTTTGCTGCTAATGTAGCCTTCTGTGAATGAAGATACCAACAGCCAGAAGCTGTTTCTCAAGTCTCAAAACCAATTATTCTAAAAACAAAGCCTTTATTGACTAAAGCTAAATAAACTGGAAATTTGGATTTCTTTTGAAAAGAATGGTCTGCTAATTTATGTTGTGTTTTAAATGTTTGAGCTTGTTTATTTCTCTCACTTCCTTGAATGATGTTTCAGAAACATTCCTGTTATTACAGTCTATTAAATCAGACTTATCAAAAAGGAAATATTTATTGATATCTTGAGAGACATGAGTGTCTAATTAAGGTTGTGTTGCTGTGCATATTTTATATTAAATGTTTCCTGCTATTTGACTTTAATAATGTCTGAAGGGCCTTAATAAGTGTTTGGCTCAATCACTTATATTTTACTCCTTTCCCTGGACCAAGGCAGGAGGTTCTGCATCAGTTTGCAAAGTCACATAATTTACCATCAGGTGAGGAAATTCTCCCCCACACTGCAACATCTATTTAATACATTTGTTCCTGGAAATGTTGGCAGTTGGTACTAAGTGCAGATTCTTGATGGAGCTGGTAAACCCAAAAGAAGCCTGGAATATTTGTAGATTGTCATTTTGATGTGTGATTAGACAGCTACTTTGCCTATTTCCAAGTAAAAGTCCCAGTTTTACTTGGAACTATGATTATTAGAAGAAATGAAAAATATTTTTAGGTTTCTGAAGTCATGGTTTCCAATTTACGAGGTTGGTTCTCTTTGTCTTGCACTGCTGTTCAAGGTTCCTCTTTGTGCACGTATTGTTATCCTCTGATGTTTCCTTAACTACCTTTCTTGTTTCATGTGCAGCTACCAGTGTTAGAGGGAAATTCACTGCCAAGGTGTAGCTATTAGAACACCTCTCTCAGGCATGGGTTCTATTTTTCTTGTGCTATCCCTCATCTCTATTCTTAACTTCATCCTTCGTTAAGTAGGGTTTTTGGTGCTATCACTTAAATGATATGGCATGTAACCTGATCTTAAAAGATAATTAAAAATATTATCAGAAAATAGCTATTTTTGTTTTCTCTGTGAAATACTGCCAGTTTTGAGTGAAATGTCATATAATATGCCTATGTCCAGGTTTTTGGAGGAGCCAAAAACTTATGCATGAATAAGAGTATCTAGCTAGCTATAACATATCTGTCAAAAAGCTGTGTAATAGGTTGTTATCTCAATTCTGCTGGCAGAGGGATGCACTAATGCAGAACTCTTCTACACATAAATTCTTCTACGTATATTTAAAAATATATATACACACATCTACTGTATATTAGTATAGTGACAGATTCAAGTTTACAGAAATTGATATATATTTGTGTGGGGAGACACAGATTATCTTTTATCAGGCTTTTTTAAATTCTGGCAATCTCTTTGTTGCTACTCTAATTAATATAGTATGTAATAACTTCAAATTAAAGTTGTGATCTGCGTGTAATGGATGGTTTACACATAATAGGGAGAGATTACTTTTGCCAGTGATATCATGGCCCAAATAGATGCAGCAGATAAGGAGAGGAAGAAAGGAAAAATAGTTATTCCCCACTAAAGGGGCACTTACTGATAGAACTGTCCCATGATCTGATCAAACTCTGGGGAATTACACGTGCTCTGAGAAATTCAGCAGTGCCAGGGACTGCATCCCAGTTGCAGTGCTGTTCAGAAGAGCCTTGGGACAGTTTTGCCCCAAGGCTAACACTTTCCCAAAGACTTGCACTCTTTGATAAGCTGCCACGCTGTGTTGGATGAAATATCAACAGTATAAACGTGGCCAGCCCAGGGTGAGCAGCACTATGGTCACAGCTTGATCCTGGTTTTATTTGTTAAACTTTTTAGATGAGAGGCAGAAAAAAATCTGTATCAAAAGCTGACATTAAATTCCAATTCCTTTTGTCTCATTTCAGTGTCTTTCTAGATCATTACCCTTATTCAGATGACATTATTCTTAAAAATCACTCCAGTAAAGTGACTAAGGCAGTGTTTAAAGAACAAAACAAGCCCTTTTATCTTCCTCAGACAAATATCACAAAATGTTAATTGATTAGTTTCCAGCTTTGACATGGTAGGGTGTTTTTTTTTTTGTTTTTTTTTTTTGACAAATGAAAATAGCTAAAGATAGCTGATTCAATAATAAACTTCTAGAATGCTCCCAAATTAGATCATGTAATTAATACTCAACTTATGAGCATTTATATTTGCAAACTTGATAACAAATTCAGTCTACACAGTTTAGGAACACTAAATGATCTTTAGGAAGAAATTACGCTCGAGGTTTCTGTAAACTGCCTTCATTTATTTAGTTCCTGATATTCAATAGTTTTTAACAGAAAAATTTTCACACTTTGACAAAGAAATCCTTGACAAACAAATTAGCAATGGTTCTTGCTTAAAAAATGTCAGAAATGGAATGGAGGCAAATTATTATGTTCTGAAATGGAATATTTTTCTTGAAATAACTGTATAGGCTCCTCAGTTTACTCTGTTCTCCTTCAAATAAGTCTGCAGCTTTTGCCTGTACCATATTTTGCCTTTCAAATAATCCCTCTGTATCTCTAAAGTGTGAATATTCTGCTGGCAAAAGTAACAGGTAGGAAAGCGGCTATCAAACAGAACCCTCTTCTTCTGCCCTTCCCCCTTTGCACGGAGAAATTCAAAGAGGAGAAAGCAGGGTAAGAACAATACTGTGCTTGGAGAATAAAGCTCTCCCACATCCCCTTTCCTCCTTCCTAGGTCAGCCCTTGTTGATATTGGAAGCTGTTTGCCTGAGGAACAGCCACGAGCCTCTTGACGATTTGTGAAGGAACCTGGAGTTGATTTGTGTAAGAGGAAGGAATGATGTTCTGTTTTATTCCACCAGCATCTCACAGCCTTTCTGCTGGGACACTTAAGGCCTACAGGAATTCCGTGCCCAAGGTAGTAAATCTCTGTCTAGAGGTAGGCTCAGGTTCCCTCATCAATTAATTAATGAAGTTGAAGTGTCTGAAGGATATTTTTGGAAAATAGATTAATTAGCTGGGGAGTCCTTCTAGAACTGTGCTTATGAATCTGAACTATGAATTTGAATATTGCTTCTGTATATGAGCAGAAAAAACATGCATCACCCATGAATTGAGAAAATTTGCAGACCTGGTTTTTTTGGGGTTTTTCATAGACCTGTCATTTGAGAAACTTGTCTAAGGATATATGTTAGACCTCTAAACATGCTGGTAATTGTGGCTTCAGCACTTGTACCTTTCTGTCTGCTATGAGCTCTAGGTCTCTCTCTCAGCAGAATTCGAGGCATCTGTGAGAACAGAGAGAGAATTTTTTGTTTGACCCTTAATTCAGTTGTTTAGGCACCAAAGACAAATACTGTCATCCTGCACAACAAACTCACCAAAAAAAAAACAACAAAAAAAAATGTTTTTCAGATTTCCTTTCAGTTCAGTGCCACCCGTGGGGATACACCTCCCATCTGTGAGATGACTCTGTCACACTAGTATGGAGACAGCTAGACTTCTCAGAGCTTAGGCGGGTGCCAGACTCCATTTAGAATGCCGTGATTTAGCTGTAGGAAATTTGTTTTGGGGAAGGAAAAAAAAAAAAAAAAAAAGGGAAATTTATGCAGGATGCCATTTGGAAAGATCTCAGCCTCAAGATCAGGTGGACTCATGAAAGTACCTCTTGAAAACACACGGCTGCACCCCGCTGCCTTCAGATAAAATGTGACAATGCTTCACAATCAGCCTCAGGAAAGAGGAATATTGCTCATTTTTGGTGTTCACCACAAAACTTGAGGATCCAAAGAACTTACCTGCAATTTCCAGTGGTGTGTAATGTGGTTTTAATTTTTTTTTTTTTTTAATCCTTACATATCTTGTGATTCTGAGGAAAAATAGTAAAAAATGTAGAGTGTACAAATAAAGGGGAGCTTCTATTGTTGGAAATCTTAAACTATTTGGTAATCCTGCCAGTGCAATAATTTGGGTCTTTATAATCAGTTCCATTATGTTTTGGGGTTTTTTTTTGTGTTGTTTGTGGTTTTTTTTTTTTTTTTTTTTTTTTTTTTTTTTTTTTTTCCTCTTTTTCGCTCCAGGAGTTAGGATTTTGCATTGGGACCCAAAGTCTGGATCTGTTGTGGGACTCTGACCAAGAAAGTGAGGAACAGCTGAAGCAAAACCTCCCAAGGCAGAAGATCACTAGATAGGCCCATGGTCTTGCCTTTAAGAATGCACTGAAAGCATCAGTGTTGTATTTTCACAGTTGAATTTGTGTGTTTTCATCTTCTGGAAGCAGAGATTGTTCCAATAGCTTAGAATTTTGTGGATGTAGACTGGCTTCAGCAGAAGAGGCAAAGCACTCAGCATAGGTAACTAGCTTATGGCCCATATTTAAGGAATGTGAGCTAGCTAGTGCACAGGCCACAGCCCCTTGGTCTAGACTTTCTGCCTCCTCACATGGGCCCCTTTCCACACGAACCCCTGGGCCTGGAGAGGGTGGCTTGTCCTTACCATCATCAGCGTGCTGGCTGGAGGTGCAGCTGACAGGCACACGTGGATGATGCCTGGCTCAGGCTTATGATCTTTGTCCATTCTTAAATCTTCCTGTGCCATTTCCTTGTGGGAAAAGGAGAGAAAATTGCTTTCCTCATCTTAAACGTGGCACTCCTGGGCACTACAACCTCTTTGGCTGTGGGGTTTTTTTTGTTTGTTTGTGGGTTTTTTTGTTGGTTTTTTTTTTTTTTTTTGGGTGGATTTGTGGGTACTTGGTATTATAAATGAAAGCCTTTTACAGGACTCTGATGTGCCTGCTCCCTGACTTAGGCCTATAGTTCATCCACCTTTCTTATCCTGAAAAATGACCTTAGCTGGTGTGCTATTTTTTATCTCCTGTCTTAAAGAGAGTTTAAAGAGAACCCCCAAAGTCCTTGCTCAAGCCAAGGACTCTCTGAACTTTGTTTTTTTCTTAGAGCCCTTCATATAAAAACTTTTTGCTATGCCTGCCTCTACTCCTTCTTCAAAGTTTTTTCAAGTATGCCATCTCCCTGATACTCTTCTCTTCCAACATTTACCAGCCTGATGCATTTTTTTTTCCACTTGCCCATTAGTCTCCTGCAGGCTGTACATGTATGTATAGAAGTCCCACTTCCCCTTCCTGCAAAGCCATCCCCAGAGAAAAAAGAACATCATCATACAGGTGTGCAGGTATGTTTGGCTACGGTAACATATAAGTGCTTCATGTTGCCCAGGATGGAGAAGTCCAGGTAAATTTGAAATCTGACCAGTTGACAGACAAAACTGGGATTCTTTCATTTTTTAAATTCACATTCAAGGAGTTTAAGTACTTCAGCAGTATCTAATATTGTATTTGTGGCCACAACTGGCTATGTAGATTTATAGAAAAAAAAGGCAAGAGGGAGAAGATTCAGGCTAAAGGATAACAGACTAAACAAAAGTGATGCAATTTCAATTGTTAAATTCTGATTTTTTTATTAGGTCATATACAGCTTTAGTGTTTTGGGATCTGCAAAACAAAGTTATTTCACTTAACCCTTGACTAACACAGGCAAAGTCATTGAAAATAGCAGTGTTTTAAGATCAACAACAACACATTTAGAACAAATTGTAGATTGTTTTACTGGATTTAATTACATATGAAACTGAATACCTAGAACACCAAGTATCACAAAAAAATAAACATATTTATTAGGACAATATTTTATGAACTTCAGATATGTGTATTGTTAATATGAAAAACTGAGTCTAGATGGAGAAATACAATTGCACTTGAAGAGCTACTATTTTGCAATTGCTTCAGTAGGTTTTTAAATGATAGCATAAAAGCACATTTTAAAACCTCTTGTTCTCTTGTTCTGCTTCCTGAATGCAGGAGAATTTGCTGTCCCACTTGTGTGAGCTGCAGCCCTGTCTGGCACAGCTATGTGTGTACTGGAGAATAAAAAAGGGTGGAAGGAAGGCAGAGATAATTATAAGCTGAAGAAACAACTCTTTGACAATGTAGTATTAAAAGAATTAATATGCCCATATTTCTGTACTAGTATTCTAATGACATTTACTTTTCCATCTATAGAAAAAAATGTTAAGTTACAGTTTTGAGCCATTCTGAAAATAAATTAATATTCTAGTATATCTGACTATAATCTCACTATATTTTATTTAATAAAAAAAAGTTCTGTTTCATAAAAATCCTGTCTCCTAAAAACCAAATCTCCTGAAAAAGTGTATTGAACTCAGCAAAATCATGGCAAAGCCAGTGTCATTTAATTATCTGACTTGGAAGTCTAATTAAACTATACTTAACTGCACCTTGTATCACACTAAAAAATATCATGTTTATTACTACTGGTGTTAAAGGAAACTTGTACAGGACTGAAGCTTGGTCTTCTATTACTGAAAACACAAATCCAGTTAAGACTTCAGACAAGCTCTCATTAACATGTTTTATTTCAATTTTATTCAGAGCTGAAACAAGAGTTTCATTTACAGCTGAGGAAAGCAAAGATGAAACTTTGTTCTTTCTTTTGTGCTCAGCCATACAATTTATTTTTCTCCTGGCAATGGATTTTAAATCTCTTTCCTTTTTTTTTTTTTTAATGGGAACTGTTTTAGTAAGCACTGACATTAGAGCTGACAATGCTTTGTGTGGTTTTTTTCCTTTTGCCTGGTTTCTGTGTCTGTGTGTGCAGGCATGCATTCATTAACGTAATTCCTCAACATTCAACAAGAGTGCATCATAAACCAGAGGAAAAAAGCCTCATAAATATTTAGATCCTCCACCTACCTTCCAAAACTGAAGTGAAAAAGAGTATTTAGTGTGGACTTGGTTTGAGTTAATCTGCATATGAAGTGAGAGGGGGTACAAAAGGATGAAAAGGTGGTGGAAACGAGCATACAAACCCCATAGTCTCCAGGGGGCCATTCATCTTGTTCTTGCCAATACAATCCCAGTCTCACTGCTTGGCTGTGCTCTGCGCATGACCCGGCCTGGCTTCAAAAAGGATGTGCCAGCTTTAGCCTGGTTAGCTTCCATCGGGTTATTTTGCCAAAGGAGAAGAAAAATACTTCACCTTTAGGAAACTGGAGAAATTTCTCTACCTGCTTGTGGTCCACACACTGACATACAAACTTAAATCATTGACATAAAAGGAGAAGTAGTTTATATGAAAAGCAATTTTAGGTAATTCGACAATTATTGAGAGGTAGTGACATCACAATGTAGCTTAAAGCATGCTAGAAATCCATACAACTTGGACCAAGGGTTGTATATATTTACATATAGAACTCCACTATTTCTAACAAACAAGACTGTCAAAAATTATAGATTAAAAACCAGACTACCAGTAAAATTCAGGACTTAGTGTACTCTCACAATTGAACAGTCACAGAATAGTTTAGGATTCTGTAAATAGTTTTTATATATTTTAATTTTAAAAATGAGGGCCTGTGTAATACATTATTTTTTATGATCTGAGACAAATTAATTTTGAGTGATTACATCATACTAACTACATACAAGGACTTCTGATCTACAACTGCTGATTTTAGGTATTCTTTTCAGCCAAAGGGCATAAAGATCTATTATCAGACAGAATTAAGGATTTCACAAAACACAAAATTCTTGATCATAAACAGCCAAAACAGCATTTTTTGGGGTTTTTTTTGAGGACAAACTTATAATGAAATGTGAGTAACTTACTGAATTTATCAAACTGCACATCAGTCAGATGAATTGAATTACAGCAAAGTTATATAAATACTACATGCAAAATGATCATTTTAGTCAGATAATCACTTATCTTACTACACTGCTAATCTTCTATTATGGACTTGTGATAACAGAAAAGTCCAAGCACATTGTTTTCAAATGAATCTCTAGTTCAGTCTCCTCTTCAAATCAACTCAGCTGAAGTGGTTTTTTTTTGGTTGGCTGGTTTTTGGTTTTTTTGTTACCAGACCGCCTCTAAAGCCTGTCAGTGACCACAGCAAAGTGACATCAGGTACAAGCAGGAGCATGCAAGCTGCTCTGACTCCTCCTCATCACCTGGTGCCACTCTGACACGCAGGACTCCACCTACACAGACAAACTCCTAATGAAGCACTAGGATGTATCTGTAGCCAGAGGGATAATTGATTTTGCTATGAACCTGTAAGACAGGTGCATACAAGCTTCAAAATGGGACAAATGATCAATTACGCCTCCAGTAAGGAAAATCAGATGGATAGCTAGAAATAGACTACCTGGAAGAAAAAGCAAGGTATATTTTAATTGACTTGCTAAAGGGAAGACCAGCTTCTGGCCTCAAAATTTGCCATCTAATTGGCTAGGTCATGACTTCTTAAAACCAAGTAGCAAAATTCTAGAGATGGGAAAATGCTTTAGGTCAAGCAATGCCTTCCTTCCCCTCTAGCAGAGAAATGGTTTCCCAGCCTCCCAAGTAACAGGAACTTTACAAACCTTTCTACAGTGGGAAGAAGGAAGGCTGTCTAATTTGGATTATTTAATACCTGTTTTCATGTTGACCTTCTTTAATCAAAACACTACAACAAAAATTAACAGTACCTTTTTTCCAGTATAGTTCTCACCACAACCTGTTGTTTCTTGAGCACCCTGTCAGACCAAGTATTTATTTATTAATACATATACAAACAGTACTGTTATGAAAATTGAACAGCACCGTATACTCTCTGGGAAACTGATTTCTGCATTTCTCTGCCCTGCTGACAGGGTAAAAGTTTTTTAGCCCTATCAGGATTTGAGATGTGTAGGGTATGTACAGGCTAAAACCAGAGACAGTTGTCATACCTGTTCTGTCAAAACAAAAACCTGCAATCAAAGAAGTGTCATTGACTTTCTTTAACAATTTGACAAGTCACTTAAATACCAAAATGGTGAAGAATTGTCCATGAAACTTCCATATACTCATTTTTAAACAAATGCAATACCATAATGTTAAGATTTCAGTGATCACCCTTATTTATTAACTGTACAGTAACTTCCATAATAGAAAGCCACCTATTAGAGAAGGGTCCTTAAAAGCTTCTACAAATTATAAGAAAAATTCTAAAATATTGGAGACTTCTCATGTTCTGAACAAACAGAAATATCTAGACTTGCATTAATGAATCTGTACAAAAGTAATTTGAATCTACAAGAAAAGCATTATACTTCCCTTCCCTATATTCCAATCATAATCTGAAACCAAGCACAAAACATTTCACACTAAGAACAGTAATAAAAATTTTTAAGAATTTGAGAATGGCCAGCAGTGTAAAGTGTAATTTCCCGACACTGCAAATTTGGCTGCAGTAATTTTTGCATGTATTTTGCCTCTACACTACAGGGAACTTTTCAGCTTATTCCCCTGCCCTCTACTCTGTGGTCTGGCCAACATAATGGCTAGATGAATGTAAAATATTGACACACTTCTGAAAGTCAAATCTAGGGAATGACTGCATTACTTTCAACAGAGTCATTTAGTTCTTGTCAAAATCCCAAATCCAAGTTGTTGTTCGGACTATGCCAAGAGCAGAAGTGATTGACGAAAAATGTTTCTGTATGTTTACAGTGAGATGCAGCTGATGGCTCAACAGTTTGCCATGGCCACTCCAGACATCCAAAAGGTGCAGAACACATCTGCAGAGAGCAGGCAAATGCCATGCAAAAACAGTGAGACTAAAGTGATCCTCTGGAGATTCAAGTGGAATACCACAAGGCAAGTGAATTCTATCCTTTACTGTGCCTAAAAACTTGTAACAGTGACTTCCTAGGATCAAGCTATGAATTAGTTTTAAAAAATAATCAAATCCAGCACTAACTATATAGGATGATACCATCTTCTATAAAGTGACTGCAGCTCAAAACAAGCCAGATCTCTTAGATAAGCAAACAACCCAGTAACGTCCACCTTTTGGCTTTGAGCCCAAGAGTCATGTTTAACTGATTGTTATGATTTGGCCTTTGAGCTCTGGTGACAGTCAAACAGGGACTTCATGATGCACCAGCCTACAAATTCCAACAAAGACAGCATGAGATCTGGGATGCTTCCTGTTTCTGTGAGGAAATCCTGAATTTATCTGAGTGCTTAGGCAATAATTCTCTGCACTTTTTTAATGTCTTTCATCCAAGCAACTTGAAGTATTTGACTACAAAGTGTTTCATAGTTTCTGAAGAGTAGAAAACAGTGAAATGGGTTCCAGGGCATATGATAATCCAAATATATGTGGCTACTGTATTCCAGGAAAAATCTCCCACACTCAACAGAAAGACTGTGGGTAGTAGGAACAAATGGGAGACAATCAGTCATCCACAATCAAAACAAAGTTTAGGCTTCGTAAAGTGAAAAAGGACCATTAGAAAATATTAAGAAACTGAACACTGTCGTTTCCTTTTAGAGAAAAAGCACAAATAGCAATGGACAGATAAAAAAAGAGCCTCTGAGAATACTGTAGCATGGAAGCACAATGGTCTTTATGTGGGTAATCAACAACCACTGTAGCACTGCTCTGTCCTTTGCTTTGGATGAACAATGTTGAGCAACTCTGTCTCATCTCCAGAAGCTTTCAACATTCATACTGCTTAGTCCCTTTCTCTTCTCACAGCTTTGTAGCTCCACATATTTCTCTTCAAGCAAGGCTTCACATTTAATAAAGACTTGGAAAATTATAAAGTATTTTGAGCAGGTAGAAAAAGAAGACTTCTAGTAAAAAAAAAAAAAAAACTCTGGCCTTTTCAGACTGATTAATTACATTTTCTTAGAAGGCTGAGCAATACAAATGTTTCTTGCTCATTACTGCAGTTTTAAAAATGGCTGAAGTTTTCTTATAATTTATTTAGATGTTTTCTGTCCAGTTAAATATATGATCCTTTTGTAAGAAGTGCTGCTCTTTAAGTACTGAACATTAAGAACCATATGCAACACATCCCTAGCAATCCCAGAGTGTAAGTCAATATACATATGCATTCACATTTCACACGTTAAAAGGAAAAGTTAAATTAATGCTTCAGCTGCATTCTATTTTGTTTCAGTCATAATTGAGAAGAATGGCTAATTTAAATCTATTTACAAAGTTAAGACTGAAAACATTCATATTTCACAGTAACCAATACACTTTGGTATTTTACCAAGACATGGTGCACCTGAAAAACAAAACTTACCTGGTTTCTTTAGCAGTCAGCTCTTTGCCACTGTGGTGACCAAAATAAATCTGCAAATTTCCCAAATACAAACTATTTATGATTTTTTTTTTTGTTTTTAATCCTATAGTTTAGGTGAAAATGCTTCTCACTATGGTGAAAAGTAAAAATACTGGTTATGTATCTTACACATAAGTATGTATTTCAACACTGTATTTTTAGCTTTATCTAGCAAATTTTAAAAAGCTGCTGAGGGCACCACTGTACTTGAGATGACTTCATCAATTAAAATGCAGAATGTTATCCTGGATAGATTTAAACTTAGGCATCTAGTTCAAAATAGACAGAGGGTAAAAAACCCCCAAATACGTCTGAAATAATGGCAAAGATCTCTCAATATTCTTAATTTCCAGATACGATAATACTGTAGTCTTTTAAACTTGAATGTGCATTAGCTGGACTACCACTGACAGGTATTGTATTCAGCAATGGTCAGTTCAGTGCCCCACAGATCTGGGCAGCATTTACAGTAATACTCATTCACTGTACTCCCACTTTGCAATGTGGGTCACAGGCTGGCTCCCAAAAGGAACAGGCCAGAAACCATTTGAAATTCCTCCCTAGGTGAGCACAGAGCTACACAGCTAAGGTAGTAATTTTGTGACTGCAGAAATGGAAAAGTGTCACATCCAGCACACTAACTAAAGCCATGGGGCTAGAAACGCTGGGAAAACACTGTGCATGTTGTGTTTCAAGAAATTAGTTGGCTTCTTTTCTTGACCTAGGAAGAACATCAATTACTGATAATCCACTTGTAAAATGCAAAAAAAACAATGCAAGTGTTGATAACTTATAGAGTGTAGAAATGTTATGAGCTTAGAGGCAAAACATACCTTCAAAATACAGGAGTCAAATATGTTCTGTAAATAGTGTTGCCCTCCCCACTTTTCAATTTAAGTGTTGTTATGAAGATGATAAAGTGGATAAATTTTGTGTTTACAATGCAGTACTCAATGTAGTTTTCTCTCTGTAACTACTTGCATTTTTTTCTCTTCCAATGCCTTGTCAGATTGCTTTTCTTTTCCTCTTTCTAACCATTTTCTGCCTTTCTCAGCAATGCTGTAGTAAAACTGACATACCTGAGACTTCATTTTCATCTCCCACTGGACAGTGAGAAATGAAACTGATCTAAACTTTGTTTATAATGCATAGAGATTTCTCAAGAGCACAGCAGAAGCACCACCCCCTCTAGACAGACACACCTCTTCTTGTTGCTAGAAGGCTTTTATAGAAAAAAGTCTGCCTAGCACTTAAACTGCATGTACAGCCATTGCAAACCCATGGAAATTACCTACTCAAAAGTGCAATCTAATAGGCAATCATTCTATGATAATTTTGAACACAGCTGTAAATACATTCTACTATATATTGATTTACATCTTTTCCATGTATAATTCTCTGGCAGGTAGATAAGGTGAAGCCCAATACAGAGATACCTCTGCCCTCCCTAACTACTGAGAGTTACACAAAATGCTTATTATTTTATCAAGAAGAATTTAGTCCCCTCCATGCTATCCATGTAACCATGTCCTGAAGCAGTGACTTAAGGTATACAAAATACACACCTTATCAAGAAAGCTGACAGGTATGTCAGTTTTAGGTCAAAAGTGGAAAAATACTTTTTCGTTTTACTTAGCGTTGTCTTTTCTCCCCAGCTTAATGATTGCATAATTAATACACAACCACAGGAACAATGAGAATGTAACTCTTCCTACCTTTGTCTAAGTGGATGAATCACAAAGGTATCTCTTTGTCTAGCTCATTTATTCCAAACTGAGGAAGAGCCAGTTTTACCACGAGTGATACTGTGGGTAACTATACCCTTCTTCACAGCTGTTGTACAGCTTGAAGCAACTTAAGTACAAGAGATACAAATCTGAATCCTTCCAGGCTGAAGTGTGCTTAAAACACTCATCTTTCAGTTCTTCAGCAATCACATAACATCCCTACTGGACAACATTATCTCTTCCAGGATTACACAGACTACTCGGACACGTCCCTTTTGAACACTACATCATCTGCTTATTACTTTGAATGACACACTACTGAAGCTTCTGCTTGAAAAGTTACCTGTCAGTTTGCCTTAATGTCAAGGGAAATATGTTTTTGTTGTTAAACACAGCACAGAATTCTCATGTAATTGGTCCTTGAGGTTTTTAGTTTGGCTCTAGACCTTCTTCTGTTAAGGCATTCATCACTTTACAGAGATAAATGTATTTCAGATGTTCATCTGTTCTTGGGCATGTTTGATTACAGTACCTATACTCCTGTACACCATGAATGATTCTATGCTGAATCACACACACAATGTATTTTCTCAAGTGATTGTAATGGGTGAGTGAAGAATTGCTTCTTTCCCTAAAAAAGCATAGTACATCATATTGGTACCTTCCTGTTACACACAGCATCACAGAAGGCTGATGACATCCAACAGCCTATGCCTATGATTTGGTCAACAAGACACTGGAAATAATAGCCAACACTTTTGAAAGAGCATGCTTCCCAGTAGTCATTAGCCTTTGCCTCTATTTCCAAAGGTGTTATCAGCTACGAACATTATAGCAGTAATTGAATTTGCTTTTTATGATCATTGCAGGCCTTTACTGTAATACACAGAGGCGGCTGCTGCTGGCATTATCATAATTCTTCTAACTTTGAGATTAGATTAATGCAATAAAACTTCACCCTTAAACAAGAAGCTGTTGGAGAATACTGCAGGTTACACGATACAAGAAGGGCTACCTAGATGAAAACACAGCTGAAGATAGGGACTTCTGCTTGTGTCTAGACATAAGTTAAGACATTGGGTAGTTACCTAAAGAACCCTACAAGACCACAGGACCTGGCTATCTTGAAACAGACTAAGCAACCTCTGTCTCCCTGCCCCCTCCCCTTCCCTGATACCAACACCATACAACCTCTCCCCCATATCCAGAGAACTGTTCACCCAGCCCTGTACTGTGTCCTCCCCCCAGCCTTCTTTCCCCATGGAAAAGCTGTAAAATGAAAAGTGCAAAAGTACTTCTACTGTCTGAATAGATCAGACTGTAGTCATGCCAGTCTTGGTGAGAGCTATCCCTTCTCACAGCGCTTTAATCTGAATTAATTCAACTTTATTCTCCCAGGAACTCTTAAAACACCTTTTTTTGTAATGTGGGAGTGTGGGAAGGTAACGGGAGAGAGCAGAACATAAGGTATGCTGAGAGGGGCTTTCAGGTTGCTTTTTTTGGTTTTTACTGTATACTTGCTAGAGAAAGGCATCAGCTGATTTGCCTGTTTGAAACCAATGATGACCTTTTTGCATTTTATTAAAACACTCTACTTTTCCAAGGGCTTTTTTCTACAGACTTAAATTCAGAGTTTTGAAGTATTTATGGAAAAAATCAAGGATGAGAACTTTTCCTGTCATTTATGCCTAATTAAACAGGTAGCTTCATCACAAAGCTTTGCCTCAATTTCTGTGCTGTTCTGACTGAGAAAATAATTCAGATTAACAACTGAGCAAACTAGAGCTTGAATTTTGCATTGCACTGGCATGAGTGATTCCACAAGTGTTGGTGTGCACCATCTCATTCTCCACTAAATACCTAAGGACAAACTATATTGTTCCTATTAGTAGGTTACTGGTATTATTGCACAACAACTAGTGCTGGTATTTCTTACCTTGTATTGCCTGCTTACATTCCAGCACTGGAAACTCTTTATGTGCAGGAAGCAATAATGAAGTGGTATGGAAACAGCTGCACCAAATCTGCTGAAAAAAAAAAGTCTCCATATGCTATTTTTACTGTGAGGATCATCAGTCCAGAACAATTATTATAACATCATCTACGTCCATCTAATTATAAGAAGAAACCTTGCTGTTCAGCAGATGCCCTTAATCAAATGGAAGGATTTGACAGTACGGTTTCTCAGGGTTAAAAAGAGCCTTCACCAGTTAAAAATTAGCAAGCAAAGGGCTACAAAAACGCATCATTGTCCAGACTGATCTACAAGAAGCAAAAAGATGGCAATTTTGTTAAGCAAGTAAAGCTATATTTTAGCTTGTCACAATCTTAAGACAAGGTTGGAATGGAGCAAACACAATCATGTTGCTAAATGGAAACCGCATTGTTTTGTCATCCATAACCATACTGCGGTGTGCTGTGGGCACGCTATTGATGAACTAAGAATCTATATTTAAAATAATGGTTTGTAGCACTGCTATTCTTTGATAACAAAGACAATGTTTTCTTACTGAATATACAGGTTTTTAAGGATGGAAGCAGTAAGACTAACTTACCTTACATAAACCATTAATTTCTACTAATGTAAACGAAACCCTGAAAGAAATAAAAACTCAAATGTCCAAACAATGATCTCTCTACACGTTTAAAGGGGGAACATACAATAAACACTGACATAATGCAATAATCCAAGGCATTTTTACTGTTATGAGAACTACAAGGTTCTCTACATTTCTGTCAATGCACATCTTTCAGGAAAAGCAGAGTTAATGCTGCTTGACAATACCCAATGACACTGTACACCTGTCAAGATGACGTGGCTGTATTTCTTTTTAGTTTAGGAAGCATTGTTCATTGTCATTAACCTAACAATGAAAGTATCTTCAAATGCTGTGCAGTACGTATTGAAATGAATTTAAATTTTTTTACAGAACTTCAAGCAATAGCTAGACTTTATACCTAGTCCTATGAAATATGACTGTTTTCAGCGAGCTACGTGAAGAACGCAGCGATTTTTATCCAGCTTTGTAACAAAAGCTCTACCAAGCTACCGCAAACCGCCTCGAAGCTTCCTGACAGCCTTTTAAGTGCTGAGCACCAAGTAAGAGCCCCGAGTAGCTGCGTGGGGAAGGAGGAATACGTACAAGCAACCGCGTCGCGCTGCTTTGCCTCTGCGGCTACAGTGGATGGAGCACGTTAATTTTGGTTCTGGCTGCCGGACACCGCTGCTCTCCCGTCACGTCTCCCATCCAAACCCGTCAAACAAGCCACGGCTGATGCCAAAACGCGGCGCTGCCCTGCAAGCAACAAGGGCGACACGCAGCCTTGCCGGGGAGGTTCGGGCGGAAAGGAGCTCAGCGGGCCGGGGCAGGCGCTGCGCGCTCGGGGGAAAGGGCCGCCCGTGCCTGCCCGGGGCAGCGCCAGCGCGGACGGACCCTGACCCCCTCCGCGCCCCGCGGGGGCCGCCCGCGGCCGCCCGTCGCTCCCGAGGCCCCACGGCCGGGGAGAGCGGCTCCCGGCAGGCAGCCCTGTTTCTCCCTCCTCGCCCCGCCGCGGAGCCGGTCAGCGCCCGGCTGCCGGGGCACGGCGACGACTCCCCCTCGGTTCCGCGCTCCCCGCCCGGCCCCGGGACCGACCGGGAATCGCTCCTCGCGCCGTCCGCGCCGCCCACCGCCCGCGCGCGCACGCGCGGCCGCGGCCCCCGCGCACACCTGCCCCCCGCCCCCCACCCCCCCACCGCCGCCACGCGACACCGGGGCCGCGCGGAGCGGCGGGAGCGCGCGCGCCCCGCCGGGCTCTCCCCGCCCCCGGGGGGAGAGCGCACGTGACGCGTCCCCGCCCCGGAGGTGCCGCGACGCGACTTTGTTTGGGAGAGTTCCGTGCGCGCGCGCGTGTTTCCGCGCGGCGGGGCCGGGCGGGAGCCGCACGGGAAGCCGGCTATCCCCCCGCCGCCGCCCCGGGGCCCCCGGAGCGGAAGGGAGGGAAGGAGGGAGGGACGGACAGCTGTGGCTCCGCCAAGCGGCGCTGCCGCCGCCGCCGGGCAGCGGCCGCCCCGCCTTTGGTCCCGCCCCCGGCGTGTCCCACCCCCGCGGGCCCTGCCCCCTCCCCTCCTGCCGCCGCCGCCGCTGCTGCCAGCGCAGCCTGAACTGAAGCGAACTCCGGAGCGAACTGAGGAGAAGTGAGGAGGCGGCGGCGAGGCTGAGACTCAGCAGCTACAGGCGGCGGCAGCAGCAGCAGCAGCAGCGGCGGCGGGAGGGCGGGCGGGCGGGAGGCGGAGAGGAGGAGGAGGAGGAGGACACACACCAGGCGCAGCGCGGCGGCAACAACAGCAGCAGCGGCGGCAACAGCGGGGAGACACCGGCGGCGGCTCCTCGGAAGCGGCAGCCGCGCCAGCAGCGCCCGCCCGCCCCGCGCGTCCCCTCCCTCCCTCCCCCGCCGCGGAGACAGGGGGCAGCGCCGAGAGGAGAACCGGGCTCAGCGTGTGTGTGCGCGGGAGGAGGAGGAGGAGGGGGGACACACCGAGGACTGCGCCGGCCGAGGGCGCACGGAGCAGGGAAGCGGCGGCGGCACCGAGAGGCGGCGGCGGGTCCTTGTGCCCGGAGAGGAGGGCGCAGCCCGCACGGGGGTTTCTACCGAGTTTCCTCTTTTTTTTTTTTTTATTTTTTTATTTTTTTTTCGGTCCCTGGGACTCAGCGGCGGGTCTGCGTTTGTCTCCGGATTTGAATCCTCCTCCTTCTCCTCCTTCCTCGGGGAAGCTCCCCTCCCCGCCCCCTCCCCTCCCCCACCGCCTCCCTGCCCGCCCGGATCCAGCCGGGCGCCCCGTGCCGCGGTCGCGTTGCTCGGCAGAGCTGCTGCGGGCGCTCGCCGTCTCTGCGCGGGCTTGGAATATGGTTGGGGAAATGGAAACCAAGGAGAAGCCGAAGCCGAGCCCCGATTACCTGATGCAGCTGATGAACGACAAGAAGCTGATGAGCAGCCTCCCCAACTTCTGCGGGATCTTCAACCACCTCGAGAGGCTGCTGGACGAAGGTAAAAGCGCTCGCCCGGCCGCCCCCTCCCCCGCCCCGCCGCCCTGCCCTGCCTCCCTCGCCCCGGGGATCCCGCTCGGCTCCCCGGCCCGGCCCGGCCGGGCGGCGGGGGCGGCCCGGGGCCTGTTCCGCTCTCCCCGCTGCTCCCCGCACGCTCCCGGCCCCGTCTGGGGAGCCGAAAACAAAGGGGAAGTGCGGGCTCTCCCCGCCCTGGCCGCCGTCGCGCGGTGCCGGAGGACTCGGGGAGCGAGTGGGAGGGGAGAGGCAGCCCCGGCCGCGCGGGTCCCCGATCTCCCCGGAGGGTTTTCCCCCTTATTTTTCCTTTTTTCCTTTTTTTTTTTCTTTTTCTTTTTTTTTTTTTTTCACCCTTTTCTGCACTATCTCCTTAAACCGGGGGAAGGGTAACTACAGCACGGAGGGGAGGGAGCGAGGAGAGGAGCTCAGGAATGCGCTCTGGGGGAAGGCAGGGAGGAGGGGAAAGGCTGGCTGGCGGCTGGCGCTCCCCTCCCTCCATCCCTCCCTCCCGCGGCGGCGGGGGACACAGGGGTCCTGCCGGCGCCCTCGGAGCGCTCCGCCGCCCGGCCCCAGGGCCCCCGCCGGGGGGGCGGGGGGTGTTTGGTTTCGAGATTTGGCTGTTCTGGAAGCTGCTTGGGCTTGAATGACTAAGGCGGAGGGGGGCTGAGCTCTTTCTTCAGCTCCAGATCTACCCCACCCCGAACTGGCCGCAAACTAATTACGATTTTCCTATATCGCAAGGGAAGCGAGCAAATTCTTCTCTCAGCTATCCTTACCTTTTAAAGAAACTTAACTTGAAAGACTCCTACGTGTGACTTTAGTGAAGGGGGAGAAACAAAAAGGATTACGAAATTGCCTGGTCTGCTCCTGCCAAACGTCCACCCCAGCCCCGCACCCGCCCCTGGCACGCCGTGAGGCCTCCCCCCCCCCACCCCATACCCCCAGTTTTTCCCCTGTTAACTTTGCTTAAGGTTAAGATTTCACAAATAAACAATCACGTTTCAGAAATTAAAAAGAAAAGTACGACCTGGGTACTTCCTGTGTCCCATACGTTTTCCCACTACAGTAACAGACCCACTGTGTATCAAAAATTAGGTGAAACACTTGTTCTTAGTATTTTAAATTTGCCTTGTACTCGGGTTCACAAGTTTGTTTTTCTTGTCACGGGCATTTCCTTTCCTATGACTTTAAACCTAGGCTTTTTGGAGAGTTAGACCTGTTTATTTAATTGTATTTGGTAGCTTTGTAGAATGTGACCATAAATTATTTATACAGTTTCAACTTGTTGGGATTCTTAGTATGAAGTACTGATTTTCGAGATTTTTGAGTTAGGGTTCTTGTTTGCGGATGTATTCCTCCTCGCTAAAAGAAGTTTGGGAAGTTGTTGACCTCGGAAGATGAAAGAACTGGTTATATTTGGTAGAACAACTCCCCGCCCTCTGCCAAGACTGTAAAAATGAGATAGCGACTGTAGTACGACACAAAAATAGCATGTGGAGAAAATGCTACCTTCTGAAATAAATGATAGAGGAGTTTAAAAAAGCCCAAACATACTGAAATATGGATTGTGGGAAGCATTATAATGGGAGAGTCTATTTTTATTTTCAAGACACTTGGCGGAGTTTGAATTTATATTGGAGCAAATGTGGACGTGAAAAGCAAAACTATTTAGAACTTACGTTCTTGGTCACCACAGTGAACAACTTCTTCCGAATAGTTAGATTTGTAATAAGCATTGAGAAGAAACTTGAACGAGAAGACTCCTTTATAGCACAAATGAGCCTTCCAGAAGCTTGATAACGGATTTTTAAATTCCCGAATCTCTTCAACTTTACGTATTTGGCCAGAGGAGGCCTGAAGCTATTTTTTTATTTTCAGAGAAGAAAAAGAAGAAAAACATTGCCGATGTGAAAAGGACGCTGAAAAAGGAATTCCCAAAATACTTCTATCTTGTCATATATTTTGAAATACTGAACACTGTGGAAGCCTGTTTGCATAGTATTGGAGTTCCAAAACGAGGGCTCTCGAGACTGTTGCTGACAAAGTTTAAGGACTGTGTCGGAACTATTCTTCACTCTTCTTCAAAAGAAAAGCAAATAAAGTACAATCTGTGTTCCTAAATGGTCTCTGGAAGAAGCCTGCTATCCCTTTAAGCTTTTCTGCTTTTCCTGTTTACGTTGGCAATTGGGTGGAAGTATTGTGGAGGCAGAAAACTTTTTGGAATGTTGAAAAAAAAGTTTCATGCAAATCTAGTAAATTGCTTCAAGACTTCAGAATTTGAACACTAAGGGGCGCCAGTTATTTTTTTTTCTGAGGCGTGAGTCCGCAAGCAGCACTATTGAATCGGGCAGTAAATTTATCAAATCTGGTAGAAGACGCCAAAGAATGACAAAATACTTGTGGATTTGTGCAGGTATCTGTATTTGCATGGACCTCCACGTATTGTATGCGCTTACAGGCAGTGTTACATAGGTGGAATAGGCAAGAAGCACTGAACAGTTGAGAAGTTGGAACAAGTGTTTCCCTGTAAAACACCTATCCACGGTGAGGGGCTGTGTTAAATGTCTTGAACTGTATGCTCCACTGACATCCTCCAGCACAAGGGTTTAGTAATAGCAAACTACAGGTTTGCTGGAAAAGTCTGCAGGATTTAATGTGCTTACTGAAAAGTGTATTATTTCATGGTTTCATCAGTTGTTTCCTGGCACCCTTGAGAATACCAAGTATTTGGGGCAAGTGTGGGTATATATAGGTATATATAATCTAAAAATAAAGTTACAGGGTTCGCATTCCCTCTTTGCCCCCTCCACCCTGTAATTTGATTTGCTTCTTCTAGTTCGTTGTTGTGTTCTTTAGGTAGGTGGGGTTTTATTTTTAAGTTATAATACAACCATTTTCCTGAAGCTTTTGTTTATGCTTGAGAAGAATAATATTATGATCAACCATTGTCTTTTATTTTGTGTGCTGATCAAAATGAAGAAATAAGTCACAACCCTAAGAATTCAAACAAATAAAAGGTGGGATTACTTTCCCTTCTGGAATGCTAGGGTAGCTTTTTTTATTATTTTTATTTATTTATTGTTACGTACCAGTATTTAAAAAGAGAACTCAAACAGGCTTCTGCTGTGATTACTTCTTGTAATTGTATGCAGCAAGAGATAGAAAGAGACCTGTGGGTTTAGGTGAACAGTACATCTAATCTGGTTAGGTTACAGAATGTACATCTGCTTTTTGGGGTGCCATTTGTATGGTGTATGTATTATCCAAAGCATGTTTTCCTTTCTGAACTCAATCCTACTTTTTTGATCTTGGAAAATTTTAGTGCTTAACTTAGTAAATAAGTGTCTGTCTTGCAGCTTTTTGTTTTTGAAGATCAGCTTAAATGTAAGAACTGTATTGTGGAAACCTTTGTTTTTTAGGAACTACTTCCATAAAACGTGCAAGTTAAAGTTTTGTTTAGGTTACAGTTATTTTTCCATATGTGTGCTTTTAACTTGTGTGTAAATAAGGCTTCTGTGGATTAACAAGGATGTTTAAAGAGCACATCATAATAACTAGGAAGCTGAATTGTTTTTATCAGACTAGTGCAAACCTGTGGGAAGAGAGGGCTTTTCCTGAATGTGGAATAGGCTGTATTTCCTGTAATTGTTTGCACCATCAAATGTGACCTGATTTTTTTTTTTGCTTAAGCTTTTGAGATGCTAACTTTTACGATGTTAAGTTAGATTATTTTTTTCTGACAGCTTGTATAGTTTAATGCTCCGCTTTGTGGACGATGAATGGAGTTGTACCTGCTTTCTTGCACTATTTTTAAGAACTGAATTGGGCATTTCAAACTCCTCAGTAGCATGCTGACAGATTGAAATTAATGAGTTACTTCAATTATATTCTTTCAGCAGACTATGAACTAATGTGCCTGAACTATTAACTGAGATCTGAGTAGTCTAATTTTTAAATTTACATTTTGTTTTCTATAACCTACAAGTGCTTAAACTCTTGCACCTGATCTAAGTGTACACAGATCAGACCTGTGGCCTGAACTGTTTCCATAAAGAGACTGAAGAAGATTTTATCAAGAATTCATTTTTCCTCGGTAACCTGTACCTCAAAAACTTACTTCTTCCCTTCAAAACTGTGTTAAGGTGACTTAAAAGCATGTCTACCTTTAAATGTAAATTAAGCCATGCATCTAGTTATTGTAAATAAATCTAGTCTAGTCTAGGCTGCCTCTTTCTGTCTACCAGGTATAACAAAGCTAGTGTAAAAACATCCAAGTAGGCAATATGAGGATTTTTCATGAGTGTTTCTCTACCTGTTTAGTTTTTTTTCCTGAGAAAAGTGCATGTGGACTTGGAGAGCTTAGTGCCCAAAAAGAGTGCAGTTTCTGCATCAGTCTGGTAGTGTTAACCAAAACGTCTGCGTGAAGTAGGGCTGAAGAACCGTGTTGTGGTGTTGTAAATGAGTTCTCCCTGGGAAGTTATCTAGTTACTTTTGTACATGGCCTTATTGTTTGTGATTATGTAAATGTAGCCTGTGCTTAGCTAGGCTTTTGCTGACTTGTCAGATTTGATGGAGGGGCACTGGCCACATTAGCATGTCAGTTTTTTCAGTTGTATCAGATCTTGCAGTAGAACCCCATTAATTCATTTAAAAAATGTGCTTCTTAATGTAATATCTGGGGATTAATATTCTTTGGGATAAAGGCCTTACGAAAGGTGTTTGCCCAGAAGTCTCAGACTAATTTTTAAACTTGGTGTATTAATGTTAAAATTGTCAAAACAGCATGCCACAAGAGCATTGAGTATTGTTCGTGTGCTGTTTATCATTAGTACCCTTTTGAATTTGGTTCTTTAATTATCTCTTAAAACTTAATGGTCTGAGGTGTTTTTCTGATTTATGAACGTGTTGTAATAACAAGATTGCAGTGCTTCTAGAACTTGTGTTCAGAAACCTTGTAAGAGCTATTTTGAGGTGTGGGTGTTTGGTTATTTTTTGGTGGGGGGGGAGGAGCGGCTTTAATACCTTGGCACAGCCTCTTATAATGCCAAACCAAAAGCTCCATTGCACTTAAGAAACAGTGTGGCGGGTTTTTTTGGCTCGTGGAAAAATATCTAAAACGGCAACAGTTCAGTTCTTTTAAAAATACGTTATTTTTGGAGCTATATCTGCAGCATTTATAGGATTGCAGTCACCTGGCATGTAACTAAAAAAAGGGTATTTTTTAACTGATACAAGTTTTAAGTTAGTAGAACAGTTATTTTAAGCTTAGTCTTTGAAAGTGGTTTTTCACTGTTGCTTACCAATTGCTGATTGTTAAAATATCTGTCTTTGGATTTTTTTTTAAGTAAGAGTAATAACCACAGTAGACTTAGTTCCATACAGGAGGGGCTGACTTGTTAAACTGGGAGAGGCCTGATTGAATTTGTCATTTTTGTTTAGTGCAACTTGTTCATTAAGGATGGAATTGAATTGCATTTTCCTCCTCTGAAGCTGAATGCAGTCATCTCTAAAATAACTGGTGTCCTATAAGAATCCCTTGCTATGGTTAGGGACGACTGACCAAGTGCAGATTAGATCGGGGAGTGGCACGCAGCACTTTTGAAATGCACAAGGGGAAGAACTGGAGGCGTGTTGGTTAATATTATAGTAAAATGGGAAAAAAAAACCCCTCTAAACCAACCACCACCACCTGAGAAAAACTCCATAGATTTTAAGAGAATGCTTAGAATGTCCTGATTGTGAAAATGAAGTTGACATGCATCAACAGATAGAAGGAAGTTGCTGATGTTGGATTAGTGCTGTGGGTGTGAAGGGAAGGCTAGACATGAAATGGATGGTCACTTTGTGGGTTAGTAATGTTTTTGACTGGTTATCTGTTTCAGTCATAGATTAAAACTTTTTCTCTTCTTAGTACACTATACAATGCCAGGTCAGGAACGGGATGCTTACAATGATTTGAAATTGTGTAGACTTTGTTAGAAGAGCAAGTATGTTTGAATTGTCTTTAATTACTATCCATAACCAAAAAGAATTCTCTGTTTTTGAGAATGCACACTGATGCAGGTATCTTGTTAATTAGATGTATCATTAGGTGCTGATCTGGTGTATTTCTTTGGCTGACAGGCTAGACCTGTGTTAACATTAATTACCAGACCGTCCTGACAGCTCAGGCTGATTGAAGTACAGCAGGAGTCTGCCATGGAAACTGATGGTTTATATTTGACTGCTTATATGGAATGTTGGGGGGCGGGAGAGGGGGAGATGGGGGAAACGCCTTGCAAGGAAAGCTGTGAACTAATGAAATGCTCTCATTCACTGACCCTTGTCTTTATTGAAACATAACTCACAACTTCTCATTCCAGCTGTGTGAATTTTTCTGTACCGATTTTAGTCAGAATGTGTACTATGAAAATCTTCGGTTGGTTTTGACATTTCATTGAAATTTAATAACCCAGTGCTAAGAAAACTGGTAGGAGCAGTAAAACTGCTGGTGTTTTTAATCTCACTATGCAATTGTTTAGGTCAGTAGAGGTATCACACAAGCTACGTCTGTGGCTTGCTAGCAGGAGGATCTGTGTCTGTGAGGGACATTGAAATTACTGTTTGAATCCTGAAACAGATAATAGGTGTAATGTTTATAGTCTGAGTACCTTTGCTTTGTAAGACAAAGAGCAGGGTTGCTGAAAGTTAGGCAACATTACATTTTTACTTTTGACTTCAGACAATATCCTGTATAACCCTCAACAATGCAGTTAAAAGTAATGTCCAGGTTTGTGTTTCTTTTGGTTGTTTTTCTTGGAAACGTTTAATAGAAGTGGAGTTAACTTTCTAATAGCAGAGCTTAAATTTTTTGAGACAATTTATGCATGAATGAACAAAACAGCTGTGACAACATTAAAGAGAAATAATATCTGGCTTCATTAGCAGAATTGTCCCTCTGCTATGTTATTCTTGCATCCATTAGAAAGTGTCTTTTGCAGACTAGCTCCATGTCTGAGAACAACAAGACAGCACAAGTTGAAGTGGAATTGTCTTACTGAAACCTCTGTTGTCTGAGTTCAGCCCTAGAAGATGCAGCTTTTTTGATCTCTGCAGTTATTTTAGCAATGTTAGTGGTTGGAATGAGTGTGGTAATGCTAGCAGGGTTTTTTAATTTATTTTTATTCTCGTGGTTTGAAATAGTGAGTAGAAATTGAAAATACATTTTCAGTTACTTTTCATTTGAGAATTGATTTTTTTTTATACTTGGTGTCAAATAATAAATTTTATTTTTCAGTTCAGTGCAAAAAATCGTTCTCTTGAGGGGAAATGGCAATAGGTAGCTATTGATGTTATAATGCTTTTGGTGGTGCATAGTTGAGTAGCACCCTGGAAGTCAATTTTTTTAATTGCTTTTAAAAATATTTTTGACTGTTTCGCAGCTGCACTTGAATACTTTTACTTTACTCCATTCTGTAGTTGGAGGGATTTTCTGTGTTTCCAGCACAAGAGGTACCAGCGCAAGGTTTTTGATACTTTGTACTATAATTACAGTGCTCCAGGAAGTGTTCATGTGGGGAAGGTCCTCAGGATACCCTTTTTTCGAAGGGATAAACCATGAAGCAATTTGCGTGATAACTCGCTGGAATCTGAGGGTATGAATAGTTGGAACAGTTGACACTTCAGTGGTGTATAACCTTACAAATGCTGATGTTTCTTTAAGACTTGATGTCAGAAGTGAAATCATTATGGCATGACAAACAATTAAAATCTTGTTACTTCGCTGGGAAGTTCCTTCTATGTAATCTAGGGAGTAATGCATCAGAGTGGCTGGCTGCTGATGTCAGAGCAGAAGCAGGGGAAGATAATACAGTATTTTATACTCTTATCTGGCAGATCAGTTTCTGGCTTAAAAGGTCAGCTGATATTCTGTACCAGTCAGGGCTTTTTTGAGTTTGTTTTTGTGTGGTGCTGGCTTTCTTTTCAGATGGATCAGAGCTGTGATCTCACTCCCCGTGTGTGATCTCAGAGCAGCTGTGTTGGCACGGTGGCTGAGGTGGCTCGATACTGAAGATGTAGAGCAGCGCCTTGGGGAGGGAAGTGCATTTGCTTAAACATTTACTTAAATGTCTGAAGCTCCTAATTGATGTCAACTGATTGTGCATCTGGTCCATTCAGAATTTTAAGGATGTGTTATTTGCAGACTAGCTGACACTAGATGGAAGTCAGACTTTGCTGAATTCTTTAAACCCTTTAGCTGTTGAAATAATGAGCCTACATGGGTTTCTTTCTAATTCTTATTAAAGAACTGGTTTAGAAATCTCTTAAGCCATTAGTTGGTCAAAATGTCCTTTCCTAGCTGTGGTATATTTTTTTCATTAATGTGTAGGTGCCTGAAAATGGATTTGCTAGCACAAGTATTAATACAACCCAAATGTTGTGCTTCATAAGATTAAATGGCAGCTGAGCTAAAATATTCGGCTCACGTTGCATAATACTTCCATTTATTTATCAGACTTTGAAGCAGTAGGAAATCAGTTAGTATTCTTCTCGGTGCAGCTTAATCTAATAACCTGCAAATAATTATATTAATAGTTGGTGCACAATTTTCAATTTTTAGACGTAGAGCAGGCCAAATCCACTTCTCTTTGCTGTGAATGTCTTAGGTTTGTTTCTTTGTAGGAAGAGGGAGGGTTGCAGGGAGGGGGACAAGGGAGGAGGAGGAGAACAAAAGAAAAAAATTCTCGGAGCCGATGCTGTTTGCTTTTGCCCAGCGTTGCTGATCGTGCTGCTTTTAGTTAGTTTCAGTTTGTCTCAGTTTGGAGGAGCATGAGCTGCACCCCTCCGGCATAAAGCAACATGGACAATTTCTCAGAAAGTTGCCGCAGTCATCAACCCCCGCCCAAACTTACAAAATAACTTTGCCTAAATACTGCATGTACAATCTGTTGTCAGGCGTGTTCCCGTAACAGTTGGTTTGTGTGTTAAAGTTGAAGGTTAAAATGCTGTAATAGGCCCAGCTGTCTTGTTTAAAGTGTGATGTTTTCGCTGTGAAGATTGGCTGTGCAGTGAGAACGTGGTGTGTGTTAGACATTGGTAGAGACAAGTTGTTGATAGTTCTTTAATTGCTTAAGTATCTTATCATCTATAAAGATAAGCATAGTCAGAGAAGCTCATATACAGTCAGTTTACGAGGGAATTACTGCTGCTTTAAATCACTTGAGGCTTTTATGGAAATCTGATACTGCCTCTGAATCAACCTGAAGCAAGACTTGTTATGCACGTTCTTTTGTTCCCACTTTTCATGTAGTTATGTCAACTTTGTGCTCAAGGAGACTTGAACAAAATCTAAGCACGGATGATGTGGTAGGGATCAGAAATGAGTTCTAACAAAGATTCTGTCAGGAAGATCGATTATATGTGTATTTAAACATCTCCAGAGGAAGAATGATACTTTAGTATCTCAGGCATAGAATCAGTGGCTGTAATTGTGTTTAGAAGGGAATTGTATTTGGCTGTTCTAATAACATGTTAACAGAGATTTGAGTCATATTTTGAAATTTCTTGCTGTGGTTTTGTGTTCATTCTCTGGATAAATTTTATTTTTCTGACAAGACTAGCATAATCCTTTATGAAAAAAAAAACCCCAAACCACCAGAAAAAAACATTACCTAAAAATCAAATCCATTTTAGAAGGGAGAGAAAGTATAGCTTGCTTTCTTGAGAAAAGCTTATTAAAGTTACGAACTTGAAAAATTTTTTTTGAGACCTGTGGCATTTAAGATACATACTGACATTTTGAGGGGGGAAGGCTTCTCTACATCATCTTAATTATAGGGTTAATTGAGGTTAAATTGTATATGGATCAAAGTATTTCCAACTTCTGATAATTCGTATATAGCTTCCAGGGAAACAAGGGACTGTGTGGAAGCTCTGTCTATAGGTGATAGGGTACATAAACTTAGTGCCTATTGATTTAGTAACTGTACGTTATTCATAACTATTCATGAGGAGTCACGTTGGTTCCAAATGGGAGGTTTAATGCACACTGGGGGCACTTGGTAGTGCTGAGTTTTAATACTGTTAAGTGTCTTCAGCAAGGTATTCTTGCGTCAGCCTCGGATTAACATAGGATGAATAACAGAGCAATTCATCAGCGAGGCAGCTCTGAAGAGTGTCAGCAAGAAAGCTGACGATGATGAATTGGAGGGAGGTGGGTGCAGCAGTAGGTGGCTGCTCCAGCCTGGGCTGTGCAGGGATGCAGCTGGGGTTTAGGTGTGCGCGGAGGAATTAAGTGAGCAGGGACCGCACGCCTGCGCTCGGCAGCATAGAAGAGAAACGCGTCCCTTCTGCAATCCAAAAAGGTTACTAGATTCAGCAGCTCAGAATGACAGATGGACAACTGGTTTTTCATTCATTCAGAAAGATTTACATCAGTCTTTAGTATTGATAAATGCGAGTTATGTTTTGAAGACAGACTTTTGGACTTCTCTTGATCTTTGCAGTCTCAGCAACCTTGTTTGGCTTCGAAAATTTGGATAAATTTACTTTGAGGTAGATTTAGTTTGTTCTGAACTTAATTTTCCTTCAAGTTCTATGTCAGCCTTTCTTAGATCTCACAGCTTCCAGTTACTTTGTTCCTTCAATTACTGATTACTTTAAGTTTTAATTTTTAATCTTTCCCCCTTCAGGATAAAGAAAATAGTTGAGAATTTGAGGGGGGATTTTCTTCTATCAGCCTAATAGCATAACTAAGTGGTTTTTGTCATATGCACAGGTCTTTCTAATCCCATTTAGTATGGTTTGTACTAGAATTGTTTTTGACTGCTTTTTGTTATGTCAAATTGCTGAACACTTGATACATGGAGAACAGTTTAAAATAATAATATTCAAGTTTTTTACTTTGTTGGGGCTCTTCATATGGATTTTTTTTCTGTCTGCTGACTGACTAGGTTACTAAACCCATATGTACAGGCTTTCTGAGCCCTGAGCACAATTCAGTACTGAAATCTGTATCAAACATTTCGGTATGTTGTATAGCAGTCATAACTAGTATAGTGTAATGGTATATTATAGCATAAATTGCTGCACAGATTAAACTACATTTCTAGTACGTTTTTCTGGATTGAGCATCTGAGCTGCTGAAAGTTTTCAGTGGTCATTAATAGCTAAAATGTATTAGTAAATAATCGGAAGTATATTGTAATGTTTCCTTCAATGCTTCCTTATATGCTCTTAGTCTTAAATTTCAGATAAAAGATGGGATACTAATAAAGCACTAACATTTAAGGAGCTTTCTTCCAGCTCACTGGTCATGGGTGAGTAGTTTCTCATAGGATGTAATATAGTTGAAAAAAACTTACGCTGCTGTAAACTTTTATCTTTTCCCACACCCTCCCCCCATGGAAAGTTGGGGCTTTTTTTTTTTCCCTCCATGGAAAGCGAAGGAATAAATATTGCTAGGAATGAAATCTGGATGATTTCCAGGCTCTTGAGCTAATTAATGAAACTTAGTGCCACAGATATGGGTGCAATAGTATGCACCTATCAATATTGGTATAATGAAAAAATCAATAGAAAGGACACTGTACATTTTAAAAACACATTACTGTATAAGTAACTGCAAAAAATTTATTATATGTTGGTGTTAAAACTGCTAAATTAGATAGATCATTATATGAAAGGAACAGAATAATCATAATATATTTTCTTGAGCTCTGAGGTGTCTTTTTGCTCAGAAACTGTTACTAATTTAAAAAATAACAATTTACTTAGCCTTCAAATGTTATAAGATTATACATTACACCTAAGAGAGACGGGGATGTTTGTACTGAAGTTAATCTAATCAAGATTTCCTCTGCATGTAGTGTCTTTTTCCAATGCAGTCTATGCTATTTTTTTATCATGTTTGCCAGACTGAGAATGACTGTAGCCATTCCTTGCCCATACCTTTTCTGACATAGCAAAGAATTACAAAGCAGGCATATTTCATTTTGCAGCACCATCAGTCACTGGCACAAAAAGTAACATCAAAGAGATTTTTCTCCTAAACTTAAAGGGGTTGTATTTGGAAATTGCATGAAAACAAAATAGTCTTTGACATGAGACCTTTGAGACCACTTTCTCTCTGAAGTAGACAGCATCTTTTTTGTTAGCAAAGTTAATGGAGCTAAGTGAAAAGCAATATGAGTTACCAGAATGATGTTTTTCAATCTATTGTTTGCAGACTCACTGCATATGAGGAATTGCTGCAGATAACAAAGAAAAAGGAAATCTGTTTTTGGGAGATTTAAATAGGCTACACTGAGCCTTCACTTTTTTGGGGGAACCTCTTGTTATGTCAGTGAAAAAGGCTGAAGACCGCTGATTTAAGGGCATTTGCATTACAGTAATTGTCCTTGGTCATGGGCTGAAGTAAAAATTTGAAACAAGAAACTTCAATGAGGTCACAAAATAAAGTTGTGTTCACCATTATGTGACTTGAAACTTGTTTCACCTATCCACATTTATTCTTTTTTTAGGACTTCTTGATGTTATATATTTACTGATCTAGTGAGTATGATGATGTTTTCCACAGCTGGGATATAGCAAATCTAATTATATTAATATATAGAGTCCAGTTTGCAACACTGGAGCTCCAAAATGTTAAGATGTTAATTACCAAAAGTATGTATAAGAAATGTAACCTACTAAATTCAAATTGGTACGCTGTTATTATAGAATAATTTCAGTAATGAACTGTCTTCAAGGCATCTGGACCTTTCAATTTAAATTCCATTAGAATAACCACACTCTTGCCATTTGTGAGCAAGGGTATTAAAGCCAGTTCCAGAAGCTCAAGTACCTTTAGGTGTAAATATTTCAAGAAATGTTTTAGGTTGTTTCCTGCCCCTTCCCCCCTCCCTCCCATAGAACCTGTTGTTCAGCATTAGTGATAAATGAGCTTGGGGAAAAAAGAACTTACAAAAGAACTTATAATGTGTTTAATATATAGTAGTCAAGGTACAGACCCTGCTAATGTAGTAGCTCTGTTCTTTAAATCATTCCTGAGTATAAACTCTTAATTTCTAAGATCTTTTCTGGTGGATTTAAGATATAGATGGAACTAGTGTAAAGGAAATCTATGCAGTGTTAGAAGCCTGTCAAATTCTGCTAAAAAATTACTTGATTTAAAGTTAGCATTCAGTTCAAATATTAAATGTTTAGTTTCTGTGGCAGGTTGCGCTTTTTTGGACTTGTTTTTTGACTTTTTTACGACTTTGTTCCTAACAGAGACTGTTCTTCGGTGAGTTAGTTTGTCAGCTGAAGAGAAATTAATGATTCTGTAGCTACTCCATAAAAACTTACATTATCTTCAACATTCTAATTATGCAAGTAGCAGAGATCTTGGCTACCAGACTGTTAAAATAAATATTAGTTTTGTTTTAATATTCTCTGTCTGTTTCTACCATGTGTGTATATAGGCATGAGTACACTCTATCTCTTGTGCTCTCTCTCCCTTCCCCCCTCCCTTTTGTGCTAGTGGTTCTTGTCAATACCTCTCCCTTATAGTTGTAGGAAGCACTTAGTGAGTTATAAGTGTTGTCTCTATGGGCAAGATTTAATATTATTAGAATTACTAATTTTTTCGAAGGAATTAGAAGTTATACACCAGGTTGCTGAAGTGTAAAGTGAGAGGGGTGGAGGGGGGAATCTACTGTACTTCAATGAACTAAAATGTTCTCTTTGTGGATGAAGAACATGTATGTTAGAAACTCCAGCATTATAGTCCTTCACTTTTAAATGCTTTTTAAAAAAATAAAACTATCTGGTTTAAGTAAGTAATGTAAACAGATTTTTATTTTCAACAGAAAGCAAAATTCATATTTGCATTTCTTAAAATGCAGCATTGAAATTTACTTATGGAACATGGTGTATGTAACAATGCAAACTTGCATATGGATTTTTTTTTTTGTGCTGGTTGTTGCCTATCATCTGATATCTCCTGGTGTCTTGCAGAGGCACCTTCTTTTATAATAAAACATGTTTTAGTTAATTCTGCAGATTATGACAAAACAGTAATCCTTCTTTCATCATAGTTTCAGTTAGAAAAGCTCCAATCTCAGCTTTTGCTGTAATGGCAAGAGGTAAACACTGATGCTGCATTTATCTTATCTAGTTGATAATTTCATCTAATAGTCCCGGAACTTGTTGTGCCAACTGTTGAATGCACTGGGCTGTGAAATAATTGGAACTTCAGCTTGCAAATACCAAGCTATTGTTTTCAGTAAAGTTGAGTTGAAATCTGCTTTCTATGCTGCATTGCAGTGGGAACCAATTAGTTACAGTGTGACAAGATACCTTTCTTTTTTATTGCCAGAAGGGAGTTTTTGGTATTATTCTGAAATGTGAACAAATGTTTGCCAGTTTCTGCTGCAATTTAAGTGAATTTTGTAGACAAATAGAGACTAAAGAGCCTTTGGTTGTTTAATTTTGGATTTTAGAGTTAATGTTCACCAAATGGCTTCTCAGGTGATTTTTCTAATTTACAATGATGCTAATGCCATGCAATGTGTAATTTTTATTAGTCCCTGAAGTCTAGATGGCACTTTCATTTTATTTCATGGGACCCATCTGGTACAGTGTTAAACATCCCAGTTGTGCCAGGTTTAGTAATTTTTTTTGTATGTGTCCATAACTTACTTAAGTTTTAAACTTCTGACAGCTAGGTATCAGAGATTTATGGTTTAGCATATTTTTCTTGCATTTTCCAAAGGCAGGTAAGAGTTGACCAGAACAACATTCTTTGGAATGTTATCTTCACCTAATATGGCCAAACAAAGTGAAATGACTTAGGAAGATAGATTTGCTTTGTAGGAGATATTGTTTGCTTATCTGATTACAAAATATTTTTGAAAACTGGTGCGCATGGTCAAAAATGCACTTTTTGAAGTACGCCATTAGTTAAGATAACAGAGTATAACTTAAATAAGCTAACGTGTGAAATTGTCATGCTGTGCATGTAGATTGGTTACCACTAATACAATTTGATTACTTTTCAGTGTGACCAATACAGCTGTTTCACATGCTAAAATGACATTTTTGTGCGTCTTTTTTTGTTGAATACTAAAGGGTAATATTTTTCATTACTTACTGCATGTTATCTTTTATTGCTTTACTGCAAATTCAAGTATTTTATTCAGTGAAGCCCAAACCAGTATGAATTTAACTCCCATGCTTTGTAAAGATTTGGCATGTGGCTTTTACTCCTGTTGGTGGCTTTCATTTTGCTGCTCTGTCTTTCCAAGTAGGTTTGTGTTGTTTTTTTTTTTTTTTTTTGGAGGTACAAATTTTGTATTAGATCCTGGCTAGCTCAGGTAGCATTTGTAGAAAGCAAGCAAAGTGAAGGTTGGACTTTTCCTTTTAGGTGTCAGAGGAGAACCTTAAAACTTGTAGCATAGGAAGTATTAAGTTGTTGTTTTTTTTTCTGAGTGTTTTTCAGGCTTGTCCAAAAACTTTTAAGAAAAAAATACATCATGGAGGTGGGAAAAGGTGGAAATTTCTGAAAAGAGTTTGTGGAAAGAAAGGACACTTTCTGTGAAAAGAAAATGTAATAACAAAAATTCATAGAGTGCTTGCTCGAAAATGTATTTTAGTAAGGAGTGCAAGGTGTATGTGAAGGTGTAGTCAGTATGAGGATCGATGTTGTTCTTAGGATTGTTTTGATTAATGCAAGTAGGCAAGTTTCATGTCAACACTTGTTTTTAAACTGCTGACTTTTAGAAGCACTTAACACAGGCGGTATAATGGTGGCTTTTACTGAAAGAGTTGAACTGAAGGTACCAGCTGTGAAGAAGTTCCTCTGAGGTATACCTGCTGTTAGGGCTTTTTCAGGTGAGCGATAGGTCCTTGCATTACATTGGAGATGCTAATGTCTGAATGGATGTGATGGCTGCCTTGGAATGATGCTGCTGTTAGCTGTGAAAAATGTCTTCCTTACGATTCTTGTGCAGCAGGCCGTGGAGTGCAGCACATTTTTATAATAAAGGTGATGAATTTAATCGCAAACTGGCAGCCAAATGGAAATTGCAGACCTTGATACTGGGAGAAAATTGCCTATAAAGCAACTCCTGAGAGAGCAGGCTTTAAATTTATCCACCCATTTCGACATTGAGGAGAACACAGGAATTGCAGGGTATTTTGCTTGGGCTGTTTAGTTCAGATGGATGACACTTCAGTCTTCTTTTATTTAAGAACTTTAGTTACAGTGTTGCATTATTTTTTTTAATAAAAGAAAATAAAAAATTGACCTTTCTGCTTAAACTTTACACAGCAAGTAATTTGGAAAAAATCTGTTCCTTTATTTGCTTTGATGGCAAATATACCTTGGTACTTGCTCCTATTAGAAAGCAGAACCTAATATGCGTAATTAATTCAAACTTAGCAACTGCCTCACAGATTTCCCCTTATGCCAGATTTAACCCTAATGTGATAGGAGATTTAAAAACCACATAGCCTTGTATTTGAAGACTATTTGCATTGAAGCAGTTCCATAAATAATTGAACTGATCTTGAAGTCCCGCTGGAAGTCTCTTGCAGTATGTTAACATAATTTCTGATAGCAGCAGTTTTCAAACTTGTTGGGACTGATACTTTTCAGCAAATCTTAACCCCTCATGTTTTAGTAGGGCAAATTGCTGATGCTCTTCCTATATGATAGGAAGCTGAATGTACAAATATGACTCCCATGTATGGTGAGCACTATATTAAAAAGAGAAGACAGAATGTTGTTTAAGAAGCATAGTAAAAGATGGCATGCCTATTATCTGTTCATAGAAAGAATGGCAGATAATTCAGAAATACTTGAATTGGACACTGAACTGAGTGTCCTCACTACAATACTTTTGGACGGCCCTTTTGAGTGCTTTGAGAGGTGATCTTTCAGGTGGCAGTAAGAATGAATACCATTGGATTTTGACACAGACTTCAAGATAAAAAGAATAGGAACACTTAAGACATCAAGTGTGGCGTCTGTTAAGGTTATTCCTTCAAATGTTTCATTGATCCTCTTAAGTGACATCAAAAGTAAGGTCTGTGTTAGAATGATTTTCTTGGTTGTATGATCCCTAAGGTAAAATATGGCCTAATTAAGAATTTTTATAGCACGTATATGAAATAGGAGCTGCTTATTTCTTGTTTGTGATTTAATTTTGTTATGCCTTTTAGAAAATCAAACCTGTTATCAGTCTCTGATAGATGTTACTATGTCTTCATATTTTTAATTATTACTACTTTTTTGTAAAGCTCCCAGAGAGGTAGCACTCTTATTAACAGAAGACACAGGGGTTATTAAGTCACTGTGTGATGAAAACAGTTGAGCCTGATTTTGGCAGTTGTTGGAAGTCTGTCCCACACCTGTCTGTAGTTATTGAGTAACTCATCTGCATTCCTTTGCTGAAAGTGTAGATTTGTAGTAAAATAAAATGAATGGCTGGCAAGTTCATGGCAGTCCATTACAATATTGGATTTTTTTTTTATTTTTCTGTAGAAAATACAGAATAAAGTTCCTATAGAATATGTTTTCGATACAAATGTCTGTAATTTCTGATCATGGAAAGTTGTGGCCTAATTTGCTTGAGAAATGTGCAGTAGCATTTATAATCTTGTTATGCTAATGTCCTAAGACTGCAGTAGATTCAAATGAACACATTAGTAAGTTCAGATACAGGCATCCAGAGTTAGCTAGTATAACTTTTATCCCTGCCTCTTTGCTTTTTATTGCCTTCTGTCTGGAAGCATTCAGAGGCACCTATTGAACTAGGAAAGACTAAGTACAGGTGTAGAATAGAGATTAAACTGGAATGTGTTTACTGAATTAATAGAAAAAGATAATGTCCAACTTGTTTACTGCAAAATAGCTTTAGGACCTGTTTTTGTTTTAATTACTGGAATCACTTTGGAGAAAAGTTATGGAAGATAATTTTGAAGTAATTCAGCAGCTTGATGATGCAAAAAGTAGATTCTTGTTGGAGGTGTCTCTGTTTCTTTTTGCTAATTCTGGTATTCAGTGAATTCTTCAGTCATCTGTTTCAGGTCAGTAACCTGGAAGAAAGCTAATCAAGCAAACCAGAAAATGACTAAGAATAGTCTTTTGTTCAATTAGTGGGTTGAATTAGCCTGCTAAGACACAGCTGGTTTGAGAGGTGTTAAGAAATTTCATTTTTCAGCAGTGTGTTGTTACGATTAGTAGCTCTTCTTACCCTTCAAAGTGAGGAGAATTGGTATAGCAAACCTGACTTTTGGATTAATGGTCCAAATATCTAATTTCTCCTGGACTTCTGTGCATAGATTGGGATACATAGTCTCCTTCTTCCAAAGTAGTGAACTTTCTTGCATTGTCATTTTTTGATCTAGTTTTTACAACTTTCTCAAGATATGCAGTTCTTTTTTGGGATGAGTGGTGTGTTGCCTTCTTAACTATGCAATTTTTTTTTTCTTCTTTAAAAAGAACAGGAATAATTTCATACATCTCACTGTTCCTGTTCTTTGCATCCTCCATTTGGTTATCATTAACATTTTTTTCCATAGTTCTTTCTTCCTGTTGGTTAAATGTCTCTGTAGACTTAGGCTTCTGTATAACCATTCACCTTTGCTAAGTTTCAGATTAAAATCAAACAAACATAAAACCTATAAGCCAAAATATTTCAATATCCTCTTAAAAATGAATTGTAACGTGTTAAAACTAAAGGGAAGGTGTAACAAAAGTACCAGTAGTGGCATTTTACTTTCAGTGCAGCGTATGATTTAATGCTCTGTTGTTTTCAAACACTGGTGTAGATTGATTTTCAAGTTAATTTTTTCCTCCTGGTTTTGGTTTATGCATGTATCAACACAGAGAAGATGCCTATTCTAACTTTTTTCGCTATTTCTGTGTGTGTGTGGTGCACTTATGCACCTACTGGCCTATTTCCAGTAACAGTGATTACATTGTTGTTTACCCTCTGTAGTTGCATAAAGTCGCGTTCGCAGTTTGGCAGTATTGTCTGTAGTTTATCAAAACGAGTTTCCTTTTGCTGCCTTTGTTTGATCCGCTGTGGTTTTCACCTTAAGTTTTAACATGGGAAATTGGCTTGGGTTGCTTTTTTTATGCCATTCATCTGCTCTTGTCTTCTTTATCTTTTCACTGAACTGTTTTTTTTTAGGTCTGTGCTTGTAACCAGATACGTTATGCTGTCTGCTACCACCTCATTTTTTCTACTTCTCATTACTGATACCTGCATTTTAAGCTTTCAGAAAGCTTTTACTTGAGGTGAAGCAAGATATTCTCTACAGTGCATAGTACAAAAAGTTTTGATATTATCATAAACTGTGATGAAGACAATCTGTCTTTTGACTTTCTTACTTATTTAAACTTGTGTGTTCTGTGCTACTCGCTTACTCAGTAAAAACAACCATTGTTTTATTGTAAGCATACTCTGCTTCTTATTTTCAGTTCTATTTCTTTAGGGGTCCTAATATTAATATTTAAAAAATGTCTTTGTTATCCTATTCAGACCGATGTACACTTCTTTTTTGAATTGTTACTGTTGAACATTAGCATTATGTATAAGAGAGCACATTTTTTTCCCATTCAATTTACTTTTATGTAGCATTGGATTTAATCTGATGCGTTCTTTATGCAAGTCATCCTGTAGAGTCTCAGTCTACACTACTATTTCATAGTTTTCATAAGTATTGTTTACTGCAGTCTTGCTGTTCATAGTTTAGTTTCCCTTTTTCTTTGTTGACTGAATTTGTAAAGCTGTTTTCAGTTTGTCTCTAGTAAATAACATACCTTAACATTGATCATTAACAAGGACTTTTAGGTAGGGCATCTAGTCATTCCCAAGTTAAGGAATTGATCTGTGCATTTGATTGTGGGCTAAAATCAGTTAAAATGAGAGGTACTGTCTTTTGCAAAAACTTTATGAACATCTTGAAGCCCAGTTTTATTCTTGTTGTTCTTGGTATTTCGTTGAGATTTTTTAAAAACAAAACAAAACAAACCCCAAAAAATCTTTTCCCTTTCAACTTTCTATCTTCCATGTTCTTAACTAGATGTAGAGTAGTGTTAGAAGCAGATTATTTAATAAAGAAAAGATTATTTACTTAGAGCTGTTTGTTAAGGTCAGGGTGTGAATCTGTAAAATGAGAGTTGTCTTTTAATTACTTTTTTGTAAGAATGGAAAAGGAGTAGAAGGAGATAGGAAACTGAATTTACTTCCTAGTTTTACTAATTACTGCTACTTCTCTGAGAGAACAAAAGTCAGTTCACTGACTTGGCAGAAACAAAGTAAATTTTAGCAGGTATCTCCAATGCAAACTGTCTGGCTCACAATTTTGAAATAATTTGGTGAAGTCATAGTAAATAAAAAAAGCAGGTTGCTTAAATATGCTGGTCTCTTAATTTCATTGCCAAATGTTCTTCTATATTGATATCAACTAAAAACTTTAATTTAGGATCGCTTCCCAGTATAGGAAGTTGTGAGGAGATGATGCATCTCCTTCATCATGCAGTCAGCAGTATCTTCATGTTTCATTTTAGTTTCAGTTCTGACCTACAGGAGAGATGTTGCGGGTAACAAGAGATTATTCCCAAAAATGTTGTGGTGGGTTTGTTCCTTTCCTTCCTTTCCTTCCTTTCCTTCCTTTCCTTCCTTTCCTTCCTTTCCTTCCTTTCCTTCCTTTCCTTCCTTTCCTTCCTTCCTTCCTTTCCTTCCTTTCCTTCCTTTCCTTCCTTTCCTTCCTTTCCTTCCTTTCCTTCCTTTCCTTCCTTTCCTTCCTTTCCTTCCTTTCCTTCCTTTCCTTCCTTTCCTTCCTTTCCTTCCTTTCCTTCCTTTCCTTCCTTTCCTTCCTTTCCTTCCTTTCCTTCCTTTCCTTCCTTTCCTTCCTTTCCTTCCTTTCCTTCCTTTCCTTCCTTTCCTTCCTTTCCTTCCTTTCCTTCCTTTCCTTCCTTTCCTTCCTTTCCTTCCTTTCCTTCCTTTCCTTCCTTTCCTTCCTTTCCTTCCTTTCCTTCCTTTCCTTCCTTTCCTTCCTTTCCTTCCTTTCCTTCCTTTCCTTCCTTTCCTTCCTTTCCTTCCTTTCCTTCCTTTCCTTCCTTTCCTTCCTTTCCTTCCTTTCCTTCCTTTCCTTCCTTTCCTTCCTTTCCTTCCTTTCCTTCCTTTCCTTCCTTTCCTTCCTTTCCTTCCTTTCCTTCCTTTCCTTCCTTTCCTTCCTTTCCTTCCTTTCCTTCCTTTCCTTCCTTTCCTTCCTTTCCTTCCTTTCCTTCCTTTCCTTCCTTTCCTTCCTTTCCTTCCTTTCCTTCCTTTCCTTCCTTTCCTTCCTTTCCTTCCTTTCCTTCCTTTCCTTCCTTTCCTTCCTTTCCTTCCTTTCCTTCCTTTCCTTCCTTTCCTTCCTTTCCTTCCCTTCCTTCCCTTCCTTCCCTTCCTTCCCTTCCTTCCCTTCCTTCCCTTCCTTCCCTTCCTTCCCTTCCTTCCCTTCCTTCCCTTCCTTCCCTTCCTTCCCTTCCTTCCCTTCCTTCCCTTCCTTCCCTTCCTTCCCTTCCTTCCCTTCCTTCCCTTCCTTCCCTTCCTTCCCTTCCTTCCCTTCCTTCCCTTCCTTCCCTTCCTTCCCTTCCTTCCCTTTCCTTCCCTTCCTTCCCTTCCTTCCCTTCCTTCCCTTCCTTCCCTTCCTTCCCTTCCTTCCCTTCCTTCCTTTCCTTCCTTTCCTTCCTTTCCTTCCTTTCCTTCCTTTCCTTCCTTTCCTTCCTTTCCTTCCTTTCCTTCCTTTCCTTCCTTTCCTTCCTTTCCTTCCTTTCCTTCCTTTCCTTCCTTTCCTTCCTTTCCTTCCTTTCCTTCCCTCTCTCCTTGAGGAGGAGTTGGGGGATCTTGGGAGACACCTAAATGGAGTACAAAGCTCTCAATGTTCCAGTCCCCTTTTGAAGTGCACAGCTGCAATTTGCAATTTGCAGTTCAGTGTTAAACTGTTTTTCTCGAAGTTTTAAGAGGACTCATGAGAGTTGATACCAAGGCTGCTGTTTCTCAAAGCTGAGAAAATATACCAGCTAAGATGTTTTCATTTGACACTGGCCATTAGTAGGCCATCCGTCAGTAATGAGGGAAACTAGTAGAATATTACTCACGTAAACTTTCCCTGTCAAACTGAAATGTATCTACCATGCATCCCAGCTGTTTTGAATAGTAATTATGACTGGTATAACTGGTTGTATTTCTAGTTCTTCACTACATTGCATGATGCGTTATAGACTTCTACCTAGAGTGCTTTTTGATACTTCCAAGAACACTTTATGGTGTGATAGTGTGCTTCCATGCTCTGTAGGAAAATCATATTGAAATGAGTTCTGAAAGTGTCAGAGAGCCCCAAAAAGCTCTTCTATGTTCTTCTGTGGGTTTTTTTTTTTTTGGGTTGGTTTTTTTATTTTCTTCTTTTTTTTTTTTTTTGGTGTTTATTAGGGTTTCATTTTGTTTTGTTTTTGTTTTTCCACAGTGCAATGTAATTGAAAGCAGTCAAGCTTCTTACCACGTGTTCTGTAGATCTAGTGGCAGGAAGGGATTGCCTATTTACCTTTTGTTTTTTTTGTTTATCCTTCAAAGATGATTTAAAAAAAAAGATTCCCCCTGCAGCCAGTATGTGAGAACAGGTAAAAGAGAGGAGTTAGAGAGAAAGAGAAAGTAGAAAGAAGTAGAAAGTAAAAAATAGAAACCTTAAAAGCTGTTTCAAGTTTTGGCTGCTTTTGTACTCAACACTTAAAAAAACATGTCTGGAATGTTATATGGAGCTAAAAACCAAAACTTTTCTACTCCTGCTCGACACAGTAGATGTTAAAATTTTATTTCCCTTTTGGTAATGTAGCCTCAGCTATGTACCATTACTAGTCGTGCATGGCTGGGATTTAGTGAGCGATGGCTCATCTGCTTGGGTGGAATATAGTTGTGGCAATTAATGTTGGAAGCAGTAGTGTAAGCTGGTGTGTAGTTGAGGCCTTATCTCAGTTCCATTTTGATACCCTGTATTTAAAGTTGAAATACATCTTAGCATAGTGGGGGCATGGAGATAGGTAGCAGGGGTGGAGAGAGAGGGGGAAGGGCAGGGAGGGATGTTTGTGGGATGTTTGGTGTTTTTTACCAGGAGGTGGTTCCCCTTTAAGATGTGTAAGATAAACTATGAATCAAAATTAAAATAGTGACTTTACAGGCAGGCTGGCAGAGGTGATGTTATCTTTCACTGTAGTATTTGGTACCAAACTCTATGACACTGAGAAGAAACACGCTATTAACATGGTACCAGTAATCCTTGTATTTCTAGTGCATAAATTGAAATCCTTTTTCAGTCATTCAGAGTATGGGTGTGTTTCTGAAGAAACAGATGAATTATGTAATGCAAAGCTGCAGATATGATCTCTGGAATGTGCTGTACTATCATTTATATTTTAAATAGCTCTGATACAACTTGTGATGAAGTTTTCATTATACATTCCATTAAATGGCCTCTTCTGCTGTTTTAACTTTGCAGAGCTACCTGAAGCTTCTCATTCCAAGTATGTGGTTTAGGCTTCAATTAAAGCAGTGAAAAACTTTTCAAGAATGAGCATGGGCAAAAAGAGCCCTAGTATTTTAAAACAAAATGCACTTAAATTTTTTCCTGTGAGAGGTTGCTAAAGTGAATATGTTTGTCATTTTGTTTGGAAGTTTGCCTAGATTTAAATGAGATAGATCGTGTTTGGATTTGAACACTTAAGTTTGAGCATGAAAAGGTTATCCTGCTGAGTATGTGCTGTACCTCCATGCAATCTCCTTTACTGTGCTTTCTTATAGGGCAGGGATGCTTTATTCCAATCTGAGAAAGCCATGTAATTACTGTTGCAAGTTTCTGTCATTTGGGCAACAGGACTGGGAGAACGGGCAGAGGTTCCTGTGTTGTAAGCAAAAACACACCTTTCTTCTGAAATCTCAAATTCTGTGAAGGAATTTTTTTTTTTAGACAGGAAGATCCTATGTTGGAGCATAACTGTGTCTGGTAGTGTAGCCACTCTTCATGGTTTGTGGACTCTTTGGAAGAATACAGTGAGAGTGAGTTTGGGTGAAAACTAAGACTAACTGAAGAAATGAAGAATTGTGTCTTCCATAGGTGGAAAATGGGACTTAACAGTTTGGGAGTAGGAGAAGGTTTGGGATGAGGAAAACAAAATGTATGTGTCTGCTAGAGGAAACTGTTTACCAGAGCCTGGAGTAAACCCAAAGTTTTGGAGTCTTGCCATGTCTTTGCTGTCAGGAAATATCTGTGAAACCCAGAGGCAAATTGTCTCATTCCTCCAATGCTGCAGGACAGTATCTTCTTCTGCTGTCAGTTAATACCTTATTTCATGTGGCAGAGGTCTTTAGATGGAAAAATGCCAGCCTAGCTGACTGGTTGAATTTAGCAAGTTACCAGATAGGAGCACTGTTGTTTTGTGGCAGTAAAAGTGATCCATAAGATGCACACAGATGAGAACTTTCAGGCATGCTTGTTTTGGAAGAGTGATGTTTCTGATACTGAGGGAGTCTCAGGCAGCAGTTCTCTGAGGCATTACTAGGTTTTCTTTGTTTGGTCAGGTCTTGAATATTTCTTTATAGTGTTTCGTGAGATTGTTCGTAAAGGTCTATTTCGCAGCACAGTGCAATTCAGACTTTTAAGAAAATGCCTTTTGTTGTTGAACACGTGAATATTAACTTAGACAATAAGATACAAACCAAGACAGTGTATATTTATTTACATGGAAAGGAGCATGGGGCTTATTGTTGAGGGTGATATTTTATTGATGTAGTGTCACAAGGCAGGACCTAAATATGCAGTAATAGCAATAATTGTTACTGATTAGTAATAGTAATTGAGGATTAGAAGTCTGAAGAATTATTTCAGTTAATAATGGCTTTTTTTTTTTGCTGTTTTGGAACCAAGAGTATATAATAATACTGTCGTAGTTCCCAGGATAGTTGCATTGTGCAACTCTAAAAATAATAGTAGTAGTTTATCAAGGAATAGTCACCTCTTCACATGCCTGAAGAGTGTGCAATTGTTGTTTTTTGAGGAAAGGCTATGGTTTTAGTGGAGTGCTGTTGTGGCAGTGGACATAACCATACCACTTGGAATCTCCTGTCAAACGGGCTAAGTTACCTGTGCGCTGTTACAAGGGTAGCCAGGGTAGTTTGGACTTGGACTGACCCAAATACTCCGTGGGCCGTTTTGACTCTGGCTGCCTCACCTGTCAAGGCAGATCTGCCTAATTGGGGACTGATGTTATATGCAAATCAAGTACTGTGTGCAAAATGAAAATGAGGGATGATAGAAGGCTCAACCTAGTCTGTTTTATTTTCATTACTTCTAGAAGTAGTGCTTCTCACAGTAGTACCACTAACCAAATACTTCTTCTGTTTACGTATTAGGCAGGCCAACTATATTCTCATTATTGTGAGTGAAAGCTCTGTTACAGTTGAAGGGGGTGAGCTAAATCTGTGTTGGTTGAAATGAGAATCTACCTAATAGAACAGGTAGCACTGTAGTTTTTAAAAAGCAGGTATCTGTCTGTCATGTAAAGGAGCAAAAAGAATGTGACCCTACTTAGACCTCTGAAAGTCAATGGGATTTTGTTATAGTATAAAAATACTCTTAATGGAGATTTTAAGAGTTTTGTCTTGTCTTGACAGAAACAAAACTTTGTAAGATGATCTAAGTAGGTTTTAACATCCAACTGCAATTTAAATTGAACATTCCATTCACTATGTGGAATAAAAAAGTAAAACGGGACAAATGACAGTTAATACCTTTCACTGCAGTGAAAGAAATAGCGATCTTCTTATTTCTCACTTTGTCAGAGGGTGATGATGGTAGTTGTAGTTGATTCTCTAAGGTTTTGCTGGCTCTGCATGTTTAGGAAGAGTTAGTTGCCTTTGCTGATTTCCTGCTGGTTGGTGATGTGTTGAGTCAGATGGCTGAACTAATGTGTGGTACAAAAGGATGGATAACAGTTAGATTAGTATACTAATATGTCGCTTCATTTTAACTTATGTTCAAGTCTGAAAAAATACTCAGCTTTAGTAAAAATTACAGTTGCCAACAGCCTACATTTTTAACCTTGAATTTAGGTCTCAGTCATGTGAGATTTAGTTTGATTGTTGCCAGGTTTCACTTCCCTGGAGAACCATGTTTACATAGGTATATTTATCTTTTAGAAGATTATTGAGGTGTATATATTTGCAGTGAATTCAAGCACACTTTTTTTTTTTTGTCTCTACATTGATGAAAAATGATCAGCTTTTCAAAGCTGACTGGTTATCGTAATCACTTCAGCGTGATACTGAAGTTGTTTAACAGTTGTAATAGAGGAACACAGTGACGATATTTAAGTAGTTTTTTTCTGTATGTATTACCTAGCAGAAATAAAAGCATTTTTAAACTCATTTCAACACTTTGGTTAATGTATTTAATGACATTACTAAAATTTTTTACTAGTTATATTTCTCATATATAAATTTTTGTCACTGGTTGTGTTTACTGCAAATTGAAATTTATTATATAAACTGTTCATTTTAGCATATGTATTGTTCTTAATAGATTTTTTAATCATGTTTCGACAACCTCCTTTGTCTCTTTGTTTTAGTTTACACCTTGAAGAGCTTTTCTAGGAGTACCCATTTCATAGTTATAGAAAGGTTTTAGTTGGAGGGACCTTAAAGATCATCTAGTTCCAACTTCCCTGCCATGTTTTAACCAAATTTCTTTAGTTAAATTTTATGCAGAGTATTCCATGGGAAACCCAACTTAGTGTTTCTCTGTTTCTTGAGAACTCTTGTAATTGTTGTGTTAGTCTAGTGCTGTCTGTCTGTGGTGAACTTGTTATATTGTCTTACAGACTTTCATGCTGTTTTTAAAAAGTTCTTCAGTGTGTTTGAAACATGTCATAGTAATAAAAATGGGACTAATGTGTCTAGATGGAATATTTACCATAGAACTAAATTTTGGAGTGTTTTCCTGCATGAGTACGTGTTTGGTTATTCTATATCAAATTCAATAGTTTTCAGGTAGGTTGGATGTGTATAATCTTTTAACAAGGTGAGTAATGCTTAATTTAGGCTTGTAGTTTGGTCAGCTTTGTTGTCAAATTTCTTAAGCTATGGTATTGGTTATGTGTTTGGTTAAGCAGAGATTGGGATTAAGTAGAGATGTTATTTATGTACTGACTAACTCTGGGAAATCTTCCAATACTTAAAAGTTAATTTGAAGTTGCACAGTGCATCTTCGTAATGTAATTTATATCAGAGCAGTGCAATAGTTAATGTATTTAGTGTTGTGGATGACTAACTTGTCAGTGCTGGTACTTGTCAGCCAAAAATGGTTACTTTCTTAGTCTTGTGAATAAAATGCTGGCAGAGCTAGGTAGGGCAGCATTTACAACAATGCTGTGTGATGGGGAGCAGTGTGTATAAAAGTGGGATTGTGTTACTGTTGTACGTGACCAGCTAAGAAAAAGTAAATTGGGAGTGAGAGGCACTAGTCAGTGCTATTCAGATGGATTAGGTTCCAGTTGAAGTGATGAAAGCCGTCAGGTTGGCCTCTTATGAAATTGTACTTCAGAAATACATAGAGAAAGACTTTTCTTACAAGTACAGTTATAGCTTTGTTTTGACATGCTAGCAGGTTGGAATTGGAAATGTTCACTTTATTAACTGAGTCATTATCTCTAGGTGTGCTTGCTTTCTCATGGTTTGGTGTTTCTTATAGTATTAGGTAAATTCATGGAAGTTTTTATGATTATGAAGTGTTTTCGTCAGCATCTCAATAGCAGTATAGTTTTTATATGTTCTTTTAATGAAGAACACGTAATGTTAGTACTTCACAACTGATCAGGTAATAATGACTAATTTTTTTCTCCTCTTTATCTCATGAACCATGTAGGTTATGGTCCAGACATCTAGTGGTTTTCAGTGTATCAGGTGATCACTGTGTGCATAAACTGTAGAGGATTCAGTCTGGTAATGCAGAAATGCACACAAAATTGGAAAATGGACAGAAAACAGTAGGATGTGCATTTTCACTTCCCAACATTTCCTGAAGTACTTTATACAAGTGACCAAATTTTGTGTTTCTTCAGATTGCCTTTGTATGTTTAAATGTATGAAATTTACTTTGGCCTTAAAACAATTACTAAAAGAGAGAGAAGGCTCACATAACATGACTGTGTTAGTGAATAGGTAATTATTTTTGGGTGGTCATGCTAGTAAAAAAAAAATATCCCTCACTCCTTTCATACAAAAGATAAAGAGTACATTAACCAATGGAATGCTTTCTTGTAATTGCTGACTGTGGAGGATCGTGGTGGATGGTTCCCAAAGACTGAGAACATAACTCTGCATGAGCTCTAGGTTGCTCTTTGAAATTTGTGACTCTTAAGGTCTACCCTTGAATACAAGAAAGAAAGTAGTGCTGCTGTTTAGTTTTTCAAGTGGATTTTTTTAGTAGTTTTTACTTTTCAGTCCAAGAATGAGCAATTTTAAAATTTAGGTAACTCAGTTGTAATTTTAATTTTACAGTAAACTTCAAAACTCATTGTTTAGAAGGGTCTGTGCCAGAAATTTGTTTAAATTAGTTTGGTTTATTTTAAAGGTTGTGAAATAGTGTCTTGCCCTTTGCTTTTATGCCCTTCTTGCACTTATTGGCAGAATAGCATAGTGTGGGATTTCAGTGCTGATGTCCATGTGATTCTGATAATAATTAGGCTGTTCTGTTCTGAAGTGCTCAGTATACATTTTGAGAGAATGTTCTGGCTTTGCTGGAGAGCTTCCCATTATATAACTTCATAGTTGTTGAATGTAAAGACACTTTTATTTCATATGCAGAAGACACCTGTGGAGAGTGGACAGCAGTTGATTATGGTGTGAAGGGAGCGTGGGATTGTGTGTGGGTAGAGGTCTGTTGCAGACCAACCAATCTACATTGCTCACAAAGATCAATTTCAATAAAGTGAGCTACAGTAAACTGAGGTAACATATTTGTAAGAAAATACCCACCTGAGGAACTAAAACGATAGAAGTTCTGTCTGAGGTGATACTGTCAAGCTGATGTTTTTAAAGTGTGCCAAGTAACGCTGTTGTTTAAGTCTCAGAGATGGATGCCTCCTTTCTTTAATCTTTCTGGTGAACAGTAGTTCACACAGAGTAGTATTACTGGAGATTCTCCCACATCTAAGATATTCAAGTTGTTTATAATTATGGTTACTTGACAAACATTTTGTTTATGCTGCTGGTTATGGGAAGAAAAACAAACAGACAAAAGCTTTGAATAGCTCTAGAAGCTTGATGTACATATAGCCGTGCTGCTTGTAACTAAGGAAGAACTTGAGGAGCTGGAGTGAGTCCAGAGGGCAGCAGAGCTGGTGAAGGGTCTGGAGCAGAAGTCCTCCAGAGGAGGATCAGCTGAGGGAGCTGGGGGTGTTTAGCCTGGAGAAAAGGAGGCTCAGGGAGACCTTGTCGCTCTCCACAGCTCCCTGAAAGGAGGGTGTAGCCAGGTGGGGCTTGGCCTCTTCTCTCAGGCAACCAGAGACAGGACAAGAGGACACAGTTTATGGCATTTAATGCTGTGGTCTAGTTGATATGTTTGGTGTTTGGTCACAGATTGGACTGGATCTCAGAGAGCTTTACCAACCTAATTGATTCTATTATTCTGTAAGTATTTAGGGGCAACTTGCTGCTGAGGGGAGCTAGAGTAGATTTTTGTGAGGGTGGTAGTTAAGCCTGATGCAAATATGAGCCGCCAAATCTGCTTCAGCAGTCGTGCTGTGTTATGGACTTCAGCTTTACAGTTTTCTCTCTATCACTTAATTACTCATCTCAAGAAACTTTCCATTTTCCGGTGCTGCACATTTGGGTGTGGATGGATAATGTGTAATAGTTGCAGTATTATATTAGCTGAGTATGCCAAGTAGACTGTTGAAAAGTTCTTTTAAATATCCTCTTGGATATAAACTGGCTTTTGTGTTAAAGATATTTAGATTTTTGGAGCATAGTGCTGGGGTATGATGAGACAAATACAAGAACTTTATCTCAAATGTACAGCTTTTGGAGCTTATTAAGAAAATGAGAAGACTGTATTTAATCTTTCTTACATATTTTTTTAAGCAAATGCAGATTGCCACTGGCAGCTGTAATGCAGGATTGATGGACTTTTTCAGACCTGCTCTGACTTTTCTGACATACCGTAATGTTAAATAACATACATGCAAGTTTTAGTAAGTGGAAACAAATGCATGACTGTTTTAAATTCACCAGTTAATTACGTCTGAGTTCAGTGTCATGCTTTAGACCAAAATTGCTGATACATGAAAATTTGTCAGAAGTAGACTATTTTATTGGCTTTGCTTGATCCTAAGTTTGTTCTTTTTTTTTTTTTTTTTTTTAACTCTTGTGTTGGTTTCTGAAGGACAGATGCTATAAATCTTGTTTGTCTGATGCTCAGGCATTTCACTGGTTTAATATCAGGGGTGGGGAGTGTAAATGCTTGCTAGCATTTTAGATTGTGTATTGATGATGCATGCAGGGTACAAGTCCATGTGGCACAATATTAAAAATCACTTGTTTTTTTGCTAGCATTGCTATTTCTGCTGCATCAGCAGTAGTAGCAAACAGCACTGGTGTTAACAGTGAAGACTGTTAAAATTGTGATGAATAAAACCAGCTATTTCTTTGCCAAGTAAGCATACTAAAGCTGCTAGATTAGAAAACACATGAGTTGCAATGTTCCACCAATAATAAAGCACTTTAAAGCTTTCTGTTGACATTTATACAAAGAGATCAGATGAGTATGCTCTATTTGGTTTTGAAGTCAGTTTGATACAAACCTTACAACTGTCCACAAAAGGAGTTTTTGCAGGCTCTTCTTGCAAAAAGAAATGACTGAATTTTGACACCAGGAGTGCTGACAAATTGCTGGAAGTGCTGCCCACTTATCATTGGACTGACAGTTTAATCATCGAAAGTGTACTGCTAGATTGGGCTCTTAGGAGCAAAAGAGAAGAACCTATAGTTTTTCCAAAGCGTTAAAAGATGAACTGAAATTTGAAATGCAAACACTTTTTTTTTTTTTGTGATACTCCTGAATTGCTTGTGTGCCATGTTCTCAGTGGTGGGTGTCTAGTACTTTGATGTATTTTTTCATTTCTTCTGACAAACGAAGTGTATATTGATCTAGTGCATTTAATGGTGTGATGCCACTTCGGTTTTTCTGTTAATGTTTTTGCAATAGAAGTTGTTTGGAAATTTGTACATGCTGTGTCAACAAGATTCTTTTTGTGCAGGGGATGAACTCAGCACGGTACTCGTGTTGTAGTTTGAGTACATGCTCTGTGTTAGTCCTTAGAACACTTTCAAGAGAGATTATGATTCGCTGGTCTTCAGAGATCTTACGTAAGAGTAAAATATAATGGTTTCCTACTTCTTCTGCTTTTTCCTCTCCATTATTAGCTATATTTTCCATATGTTTTGTAGTATTTTTGGACGCTGTTTGACACACTGTGTATTATATAAAACTAACTGGTATCTAGTTGCAATTGTCTAATTAGTGGGTGATGCTTTAATGGAACACGGAATAGGTTGCCTGCCTCTATAAATCGTGCATCCATATTCAGTGGATTTGGATCATGTGAAGTGGCAATTTTATGTCTCTTACATTCGTGTGTGTAACCTTTGTTTTCTAGTTTAGTGACTTACCTGATTGCAAAAAAAAAAAAAATGGAAAAAAATATTTTGTTGCTTAAAATTAACTCTAAAATGCCTAAAATGATCTGGTAGCAGCTGTCTGCAATGAAAACACTTAGTACAAATACTAACTTGTTTCATTAAAACAAGTTACACTACATAGTAGTAAAAAACAAGAAGATACTTGATTCACTTAGTTCCTCACTTGCCCCCTCAGTGCAATGCATGCTAATCACATGCATTTGAGTGGACTCACTAAAGTGGTCTCTGATAGATAGTTATTAGAATTTTTCACTTTTTGCAAAAAACTATTGTGGAAATACTGAAGGCGTTATTTGGGCTTCGGTTTAGTGTCATAGCCTGTAAGAAAAAAAATATAAGAAGTATTTTTGCCTGACAAAATGCATAAAATTATATTGCATGTAAAATTTTGGTATCGTTGATCTGAGAAAGGAGAAAACTGAAACTGATGTTCATCAGTGTGCATCAGTGAGATCCAAGTACCATGTAGATTTTTAGCTATATGAACATAACTGTTTTCCTTACCGTAACTCTTAAACTTTTAACTTCAAACATTTGCTCCAACTTTATTATCTTTTCATATGGAAACTAGCTTGTGCTTGAGAATCTTTGAAAGCCTGGTGCTTCATTTGGTTAGGGAAGCATGCAGTGCTGGTGTTAGAAGATGATTAGGTGTTTTGATTAATTCTGTTTCTCTTGCTGATTTTGACTGTTGGATTGTTCCACCCCCACTTGCTGTGTATTGTAAAAAAATGAATGGCAGTTATGGTGCTCTTCTGTTAGTTTCAAAAATGAAATTCTGTGTGCGTTGATGACTTAACATTGACTTAGGAAAGACATAGGCTGAGAGTAGCATCAGTTTAATTCAGTTTAAACGGATGTATCTAACTTGGAATATCAGAAGATTTGTTTCAGTTCTTCAAATTCTTAGTTCTAGCTTAAACTACAGTGAGGAATTAAAAAAACAAAACAAACAAACAAACCAACCCCACCAAAAAAACCCCACCAGTAAGTCTGCTGCTCTTCCAAAAGATAAAACTTAATAATTTAGAAGAAACTTTTGTGATGGGAAATAGTAAAGCTGTGGCCACTGGTGATGAAAGTGGTTTGCAAAATGGTGGGACAGGAAGGATTTGAATCTTTTCAGTGATTTCTTACTTTGAATATTCTTGCAGAATGGTTTATGTAAACCCATTTTACATTGCAACCTAGCAGTCTTAAACACGTGTGCAGAGTTTTACTTCCTCCGAAGGAATAATTGACAGCTGAAGAAGAGTAACTTCTTGATGGTGTTCAGTGTGATGACAAACTCACATGAACACTTTGTGCATTCACGGGGGTAGAATACTTTAAGTTTAGTGAGGAATTCAAAACAGTATATATCTGTAGACAGATGTAAGCAGTATAAACAGCACATCCTGCTTCAGAATGTATCTTAGAAAGGTGTTAGAGAGATTGAAAAATATACTCTGTAGATAAAGGAAACAAAGGATTACGTTACTTGTATAGTTTCAGGGACTGAGGAAGAAAAATGTTCTCTGGACCAGAATGCATGTCATTGCTACCATGGCGAACTAGGTCATGCTGCATTAAGGTGGAACAAGATAGAGATACTGAAACCAGTTTGTCTTTTCTTTTAAATTTACGTCTTCACTACCCCTCTGTGAGCAAGACAAATTTGTCATTTGCTGCTAAACTTACTACTTAGAATGTATAGACCATGGTATTGTTAAAGGTGAATATTGTAGGTTTTGAAATACTTTGAGTTTCTGCTTTTACATACAGTAGAGATGGGTACTTATATCCCTTCAGAAGCCTATTAATGCATTGGCAGAACTCACAGGTTTTAGAGATATGGGGAAGCTGCTGTATGCCCTTTTTTTTTTTTCCAGTCATATCTACTATTATAATTAAGTATCTCTCCTTACTAACACTCTTTTAAATCCCTAGAGTATTATACAACATAATTACCACTGCAGCGTTAAGGTAGAGGTAAAGTACCTAGAACTGGGCTTAGATGTTCACTTTGAAAGTAAAGCTTTCCTTATATTTGAATCTCTTGGCTTTCTGTGAGAGGGAAGAATCTGTAAAGAATTGTAAATGTGAAGCAGCTAAAGCTTTACAAATGAACTTGAAAAGTATGATTTCATGAGGGATGTACCAAAGACACTTTTGGGCAAGGGAAGACTTACTTGGTAATGTGTAAGAAATGTGAAATAAATCTAAGTAAAATACTGTTTACTCGACTTACTTCCTTTTTCTTTTTTAAGATGTATGAATTCAGTGCTAAAAATAAAAAGGTGTGCTTGGAAGGTTTGGCCTTCCTACTTTAGCACTGCTCCTCAGATTTTCAGATATTTTAATGAATTTCAGAACAGAATAAAATAGTACTGGGTAGAGCTTGAGAGAGCAGAGCTTTTATCTCCTCTAACATGCTGCTGGATGATGCTTTCTGAAGTCTTATTAAGTCCTGGTAAGCTTGAGGGAGGTGCTGAAATTACAGTACCACATAATTCTGTCAATACACGTAACTGCCTAAAGCAAGTGGCAAAGTTGAAAGATACTCAGGAGACTAGCATCTTGAATTGGGTGTAATGGAGACCATAAAAGGAAAGGTTGTGTCATCAAAATTCACTACTTTGTATAGAGTCTTGTTTAAGCACCAGAGGTGTGATTAAACAAGGGGCAGGTATGTGAGAAAACTACTGTTAGTCATTAAAAAAAAAAGTAACCTTGCAGATGTGTAGAAGGATTCAGCAGAATCTGAAAAAACCCAGGAGGTGTATCAAGCAGATAACTTCATGAGTTGTGTGTTTGAGAAAATGCTTGTGGTTGGCTGCACTAATACCTTAGGAGGGAAAGTAGGTTGTGCTCCATCTATAGTCAGGAGTGAGAGACAATGGGAGAACTAGAGATTTGATCTAATTATTTTATCATTTAAGCAGTAGCCCTTCAGTTCTGTCAAATTAAGGAAAGTGGAAAGAGAGTTTCATAATGCGTTGCACAGAAGTGGATTTTACAGACTGGATCAGCAGTTAAAGGAAGCTGGAAATACATGCCTATTATTTCATCTGTTGCTTCTGAATGTTTCTTCTGAGGTCTTGGAGAAAGTGTCTAAGACAAGAGAGAAGGTAAAATTCCAAGAAGGAGAAGAAAAGGTAGCAGTTGAGGAGCAAGTGGTACTGCTGACTGCTGTAGCTGACCGTTCCTCTGCTGATGTTTTTTACTGTTACTGCTGGCTTGAGTGTAGAGAGAGAAAATATGAACTTACACGTGCAAAGAACATGAAAGTTCCGGTGTCTGGTCCTGTAGTGGAGCTTTCTGCTCCACTGAGTTGGTAGATGTCTTCATTCTCTATGAAGTTTGAGGCATGATAGACAGTTTGTGTTTCACACAAGCTGAAATTGAGGGGTACTCCTCAAGCCTGCTCTCATACTATCTGTGTGTGTCCTGAGTGTTTGGCTTTCAGGTGTCATGAATGTGGCATAGGATTATTTGCAAGGGAAAGATTCAAATAAGTGTTCATTTTCTCCTGTGAAGACTCTGATATTCAATGTTAGTGATTATATTCTGCATGAGAGATACATTTTAAAAGGAAAATTTTAGTGTGGCTACTCAATAGCTGCCGACTATAAATAAAAATGATCATGTTGCTACTTAGGCTTCAGTATTTCTGCCTAGCATGTTTAAGTGCAGTGTAAATTAATGGAAAATCTGAAGAGAATGAAAAGGGAACAAAGTGTGCGTAAAGATAGTATTTGTTCAAAGAGTTGTGCTAAAGAATGCCTTTATATACCGAAGACAGTATAAATACTGCTTGTAGTTCTGAGGAATTTGTGCTTCTTGCCAAAATTGTCTGTGTAGGAGATGAGGATTTTTTCCTTCAGCTATGATTATATGGTGACAAAATTTGTGTTCCCCATTGTAAACAGGTGTTAACTACCAAATCATGATACAGTGCACATGACTGTGTCAGTTTCCAGCAGAGAAACAACTTGTTCCTGAATTATGCGTTTCAGAGACGTCTCCTTTCTGCTGCTCTCCCCCCTCACACAGCTTTTCAGGTGGTGAAATCCCAGCTATTAATCATTTGCCAGAGAAGAAACTGATTATGAAACAGAGGTTATAATAATCTCTTGTCTGCTGCTGGAGTTTCAAGTGACTTCTTTGTATGGCTTCCTGTATTTAGATGAAAACATAAGATTTCTGTTTTCAGTGTTGTGTTTAATTCTGAAGGTTTTGAAAGCAGTTGTTACAAGTCTAGGTAAAAGACTGGAATTACTGATATCTGGCTTTGTTTACAGCCCATGCTATTGTAAGTCTTAATGCTTTGCTAACAATCTTGTTGAAATATTAGTTTTTGGTTTGAAACTTGGTTAATACTTTTAAGTAATTCTTCAGTGATACTGAAATAAAATCATTGAGAACATTTTTACACTGTTTGGGACTCCAAAAGTTATGAAATGTGAAATTTCTGATTCCCATAGCAGCAATTTAAATACCATATTTAACAGATTTAGAAGTAAAATCTAACTTCTTGTTAAATGTCTTTTTTGGTTAAACAAAAGAAAGCTTTGTAATAGCTCAGGCTGTTACAGCTTAGTGATGCTAATGTAAATTTGAATCAAATTACCCATTTTTAACTAACTTGTTTAAACTACTAAACTACATCTTCCAAGTAAATACTGCGAGATGTGAGTAACAGGTGCAAATGGTAGAAACATACTTAGAAGTTCACCCTTGACATTCCCTGGTGCTGTCAAGGAGTTTTTCATTACTTTGAAATGAAGTAGTAGGGCTTCTGGGTGCCCAGAGAGCTTGCCCAGGTCTCTGGTATCACTCTTGACTTTGGTGGAGTGGTTTTTTTTGTTTTTGTTGTTGTTGTTGTTGTTGTTATCTCTTTGGGGGTAGTCAGTAGAACAAAATCTGCCAGTTTATTGTCATACCATTTGCTCATGAACTGCACCATTAAGTTGTCCTATTTCCCATTGCTGAAAGATCCTCCCATTTATTTTCCAAGTGCTGTAGTTAATCCCATAACTAGTGAAAGTATTGTGTAGATGCATTTATGCATTTTTCTATTTTTTTATGTTAGGTACAGATTCCTAATTTTTTTTTTTTTTTGCTTTCTAGCTGCTTTAGTATTAAGAAAAACATAAAAGAAGTGTTTTTATACACCTTTTAAATGATGTGAGCAATCGTGAAAGTGTTCTGAGGAGGTGCACATAATTTTTACTTCAATAGCTGAATTCCAGAAACAGGATGAGTAGGCAGCAAATTTACAGACATGAAAGATATTTAGAGATGGGTGCTGCAATTTAAAAAAAAAAAACAAAAAACAAACAAAGAACAGCCAAAACCAATTGAAAACCCCCAAACAAAACAGAAGAAAAAAAACCTCAAACCCAGAGCAAATTTTTCAGCTACTATGATGTTCATGAGAAGAGGAAGAGAATGGCATTAAGATTTGGGAAATAATAGAATTAGAGGATTGTCATGTTAGATTATAAACTGTTGCTGTATTTAATGCCTAATATACGTTTTTCCCCCCACAGAAATTAGCAGAGTACGGAAAGACATGTATAACGACACATTAAATGGTAGTACGGAGAAGAGAAGTGCAGAATTACCAGATGCTGTGGGACCTATTGTACAGTTACAAGAGAAACTATATGTGCCTGTAAAAGAATATCCAGATGTAAGTATATCTTTTTAGTCCCTAAATTATTTTTTGATCCTTGTGGTCGTCTTTAAGTGTAAATTTCATGTGATGCTACCCTTGGATCACGCTGACTTGCTTTGGATACTAGGGAATCAGTGTATGTTTCACTTTGCTTGTTTTGCAGTGAGTGTGAGTGCAAGGAGTTGTGTCAAATACCAAACTAGTAAGGACTGCTAAACCATAGATGTAAGATCCTAATTATCTTGTTCATTCAGTATTGTCCATCCTGAGACACTTGTGAAGTGAATTCTAGGAGGAAAGTAGTTCTTGGGGTGGTGTTTTTTTCCTCTTGATGTGTCTCTAAAAGTCAGCTACAGAATGCTTAGGAGCCCTTTAGAGGTGTTTTGGAGACTGTACTTAGTTACTGTTTGTCCCATACCTGTGTAACCAGTTTTGTTGCTTATAAGAAGTTTCTTTATCTCAGGGTTGGTTGTCCTGTCCTCTCCCCTTTACCCACCCTGCTTAAGCAAAACTCTTTGCTTGGCTGTCAATATTGTGTTTTCCGTGGGGTGTTGAGTTCCATTGTACACTCACCTTCTGATGGAGAATGGTTTCATTTAACTAGAACTGTTTTGAATTCATCTGGTCTGAAGTGTTTCTAAAAACTGCTTGGGAAAAGGTCTTTTCAAAATCTACCCCAACTGCCCCAACTCTTTTCTTGGATCAGTGACAAAATAAGAATCTGTTATTCTTCCCTAATAGAATTTACAGGTTCTGTTACAGTGAAGGAGTGCAGGGTTCAAATAAGGCATTTGCACATTAAAGTGATATAAGGTGGAAGAAGGTAGAGAACAGGAAGAATAGAGGTAACACTTATGCATGTCTGTGACTTTTCTTTGTAAGCTTAATTAGATTAAGCTCTCCAAATGGAGTTTTACTGTTTCAGTGCTGCTTAGAACATACAGGCCTCTAAATAAACTTCAATGTGCCATGCTCCTTTAAGAAAATTAAGTGCAAGTCCCTATTCAGAGCAGAATACTTAGACAAATTACTTTTCTCCCTTTTCAAGTGTTCACGTAGTTGTTTTGCTTTGGAGCTAAAATACCTGTACTGGGAAAAGTGTTTGAGGAATTTGCACTGGCATTGAGGACATCTCTCTCCCCTTGTATTGCATTTTTCTTCCAAATTAAGCATATGTGTGCCTGTATACATATGTGTACATGCATACATGTCCTCACACCAGAAACAGTAATTCTTTTGAAACTCCTCAGAATTACAGATTTTTGAGAGGAATTGTCCTGTGCAGTTGTTCCACAAAGCCATGTAAGTAGCTCTGGACTTAAGAACTCCATATATCTTAGAATTGTATTGCTTAGTGGCTTTTTAAAACATTTCTTAGTTATTGAAATCTTGGTTTTATAACTTGACAATGCATTCTTTGTGAAGAGTTGCCTTAGTTATTTTGTTGTAGTTTTTACAGAACATGATGCCTGCATATGAGGATTATGAGTAAGAAAAGAGGTGTTGGATTTCCCTTAACTGTTAAGCTGCTGTTCTAGAAATTAAGGGTTTAGTAGCTGAGCTCTTCAGTGCCAGTTAATTATCAAATATAGCATAACTAATCAGGAAAGAGTTTGTGTCTAGTTACTGACAAAGCTACTAGCTACTGCTAGCTCTTTGTTTACTTTGAGAAGAATGGCTGTGGTCACTAATTTATTTTAATAAACTCTTAGGGATTCAGAAGTTGGAGACGCTTGTGATTTGTATACATGTGACCTGGAATAAAAAGGTTGTTGGTTCTTCTGAGGTGATGTGAAGTGTGTGCTAGAAAATGTGAAGCTTCTGCTGCTGTGGTGGGACCTGGCAGTTCAAGCGTCACTGGGGAGCCAAGCCCGGTGTTCTCTGTGTGCTCCTGTGTTTGTTCATTGCTACTTGGAATGGGATCTGCACAGCCTCAATAATTGGTTAATCAATTAGAGTATACCACTGCATACAAATAAAAAGCTGTGATTTGGTATGCAGGCCATTTGTAAAATCTTTCTGCAAGTTAGAAATTTAGTAACCTGCTTTCAATTCAGGCTAGCACAGCATTCAGAAGGTCTGGAATACAGCGATTCCAACTTGTTTAAAAGAAAAGTGTAAAGTTCACTTTTAAGTATTAATTTCACCAGAAAAGGTACATTTGTATGTAAAGATAGAAATTGTTACATGTGAGAATTTTCACAACAGTATGTGAAACTTCTTACTCATATTCACCAATTAATTTAATTGTGGCCAGATATAGGAAAGATGTGTTGTATAGACTATGAGAGTGAGTTTCTCAGATAAATCTAGTTGATTCTTTCTGTTGCCATGATTTTCTTCCAAATTGCTATCTTGTATACATTACAAAGGTATCAAGTTGGATAAACCTAAAGTTGCTCCGAGAAGAGTGACCAGAAACTGGTTTTCTGATGTATTTTTAATAATATTTTTAGTAACAGAAATAAAAAAATAAAATAGCCAGAAAAATGTTAGGATGGTCTTATAAACTTTTTTTTATGGTAAATACTTTTGATTTAAAATTTTAAGCATATTGATTAGTTGACTGTAGTGAATACTGGATAGTACTATAGTGCCATTTTGTGCACAGAATTATCAGTTACTTGTGAGGCATAAAAATAGTGGTCTACCATAAGTTTAAGCAAACATGCTTTATATATGTGTATATATAAACATACACAAAAGACAAAACTGAATTTTCATAGCCTGCATCACATTGATATTACTGTTTTACTATCCTTTGGTTATCACCACAAAGTAAAGAATATATAAAATTAAACTGAAAAGCTAAAATAAATATATAAAATCCTCTGATGTCTCCTAATTTAATTTTTATACTTTTGCATATTAAGTATTTTTAATCTAATATTTATTTGAAGGCCATAGTTTATGGAAGGTTCAACTTGCCAAAAAATTGACTGAAACAGACTGTAGTTTTTAAATGTTGACTGTTCGGAGCCTGAATTTCTACTCCTCTACTAGTAAGTGGAAGATACGCAAAAATCTTGCTAAGGAAGAATTAATTTTCTTTGGTGTGTTGTATTAATAAGGAGAATTTTTCCATTATGTGTCACAGTCTGATAAATTGTATAAATGTTGGGATGGTATCCTTTGTGGCACTTTTTTTTTTTGTAGAAAGTTACTGTTACATAATTGGGTCTGTTTGTATTTTTTTCTTCACCCTTAAAAGGTGTTTAATCTTTATAGAAATTCTGGTATTAAAACTGAGATTTGAGATACTTAGTTTTTCTGAACCATGTATATATGCTTCTGAAACTTTGGAGAGAACTTGTGCAAAGGCACCCAAGAAAGGAAATTCCGTTAACTGTCCATATTTTGTCATTAAGTTCAAAGTGAGTTCTCTACAGTGTAATATTTGTACTCTCATATAAGTCTTTCGTGTTACAGTTTGAAGGCATTTCCAATTCATGGAGAAATAACTTCCATCTGAATTTTAAAAAGTAAGAAGATGTCAGAAAAATTGTTGAGCTTTTAAGAAGCAGAAGAATGGAGGATAAGCTATTGTTTGTGGGTGAATAGTTAATAGTCTTTAGCATTTCTTATGCTTCAGATAAATGATTAATTTTCTTGAATTTCCCTAAAGAGCTGAGACTAAACTTTCTGCCTGATATCAATTTGAACAGTTTTTGGAATTAGTACCTACAAATGTTGAACTGAATAAATGTGTTTTTTTCTATTATAATCATGGCTTTATTATTAATAAGTACCCTGTTATCTCTGATTAATGTGAAATTCTCTGTTGGAACACTTCTGTGCCTCCCCAGTAAAATGTAAGAACTCAGTAATTATCGCATCTAAAGTAGCATGTCCTTTGAGTATTCTGAAGCTCAAAGGCCAGCAGTGATAAACAGCTTGTGCGTACTTCCTGACCATTTTAGTTAAAACTGTTTAATTAGTACAACACAACAATGAACACGGGGACTCATTTTACTATGGGGAACTTACTGACAAAGTGTTTAAATCCTTTTTCAATTTGTAATATCAGAGTTTAATAGCGTCCCTAATATGGATTAGGAAAATGATAACATCTTCTTTATTTATTGTTCCGATTCTTTTACTTAAGCTTTTCATTCTCTAGTGGTAAACAGGGAAGGAGGCTAAAAGGCTTGGCCTTGTTTATCCTTGCAATTTGAAAGAAAGAGAGAATATAACTGGTCTCTGCATTTAAACTTGGGATACAGAATAGTGGCAGGGCTGAAGGAGGATTTGGAAAATGGTCAGCTACTGATAAAAGTACAAATGTATATGAAATAAGTAGTTTGGTTACTGATTTTCAGTCCTAGTGGGATCACTGGAAAAACATGCTAATAGAAGTAATGGGAAAGAAAAATTTTATTTTGATTTCGAACTTTATATATTCATGAGAAGCTTTATGTGCTCTGGTTGCACATGGGAGGGGAATGGATTGAGAAAGGGCCCCTTTGTTTAGATGCTGTTAAAATGGAGATATGCATCTGTATGAAGATTTTTTTTTACCCTATCTAATGTTTTATTAGATATTCTTCCGTTACTGACCATCTGAATCACCTTTTGGCAGTTGTTTTTTATTTTCTGAACCATGCTAAACTCTCTGGTTTGGGGGATTTGGGGTTTGTTTTTGGGGGCTTTTTTCTGGGATGGGTGTTTTGATTTTGGGGTTTTTTGGTGCAGGATGACAGACGTTGTCATAATTTTATTCATAAATAAGCCGGTAAGATCTCCAGAGCCTACTTGTACTTGGAGGCAAAAGGATGGAAGACAGTCTAGAGTACATTGGAATTAAAAATCCTGTCCTTTAGTCCCTTACAGTAATCTTGCAGACTGAGCATCCATCAGCTCAGCAGTACCAATTAACCTGGTCTATATCTGCATTATTTTTCCCTCTTAAACTCTTCAAGAATTTAGTGCAATTAAGTTAGGTGATTACCTTGTCATTTATCTGTTAATGTCGTTCTTCCCATTTTATTCTTAGTAATTTTGCTGTTTGCAGGTCCTGTGGTTTTTGTGTGTTTGTAAATGAAAAGGAAGGTAGGGTGGAAGTAAGACAAGTAAAGTAAGAGCTTAGTAAATTGCATTTGCCTTGGCAATGTTCCCCTTATTATTTTTCAAAGTAAATTTGGAAATGTGGAAGAATAAACGAGTTGTATCTGGTACAGCTAGGAAAGTTGAACATATCTGTTAGGACACCATGTTTTTGTGTTGATGCTTGTATTAGTAACTGCTTCAAATTAGCATCGTAATGTTAAACTCCTAGTTCTGTATGCATGTTGATATACATGCCATGTCCAGCATGTATATATGACACTCCCTGCAGCAAGCAGTGGATTTTTTTTCTTTTTTCATCAGTATACAGGTCTGACTTGTAAAGGTGGGAATCACCTAATCTGACGTGAACAGCCAGTGCTAGACATTTGCATGCCTCTCTTCACCATGGATGAAGAGGACTGTGTGTATATGGGGAAGCCGAGTGCTAAAGGAGAAGGGTAGTCTAGAAAATCAAAGTTAGTTTGAAGATACTTGTTACTTTTCTGTGGATTAAATAACTAAAATTATTCTAATAAGTGAATTTTACTAAAAACGTTTAACTGTGGGAATTACAAAATTTGAGATTGCAAAGGAAGTCTCCAGCAGAACTTCTTGAAATCTGTCTAGCAGTCAACCTCCATCATGATTGATTTTGCTCCTGTAGTGCCCTTCATTATAGCTAATCTCATTTTCTGTGCAGAGTCAGGCTTTCAGTGGGTAATCTGTTTGATCAGAGCTGTCTTCCTAGTACACTCTTTCATTTTAAATTCTGTACCTTGTGTGCATATGTTTCTTTCTTTCATGGATTACAGAAATATTTGGGTGCATGCTTTCAGTTGATTATGTACTACAACTCTCTGGTGTCAGCTTGTGCTTGCTTTTGCTAAATTGTTTTTCCTCAGAACTTTTACTTTGTGTAGGAACTCTTGCAGGACTTAAGTCTAGGAGAGCTGGGTGCAAATACAAGTAGTGAAAGGTCAGCTGTGAGGCAGATGTTTGTGGCATACTGATTTTGTTTTGCATTGAGATTTTCTTCAGTTTGTTCTTTGAAATGTTTATTTTAGGAAAGAATGATTTTATGAAGTGCTTCAGCATGATGTTTTTACTTGTGAGGTCAGATATGCTTGGGTACACTTGCTGAACTTGTTGGTAGTTTTTTGTGAATTAGTGTCCTATGTACTTTAACTAGGATTGGGGACTGTAGTAAACATGGAAATACATTGAGTAAGTGCTGAAACAATACTTAACAGAGTAAGGTAGAGCTTGTGTTTAAAACACATAGGTGAAAATACAAATTACTGTTTAGATTTTGGAATGCCTAATAGTTGTACTTTTTTACTCAGAGTCAGGAACAAATCTTCCTTCTGCTTTAGAGAGGGGAAACAGACTCCTGAAGGATATGGGATTTGAGAAGCACAAATCTCTCTGTATTTCCTCCTTAAAGGAAGGAGGAAATACAGAGAGCAATACCCTTTATTGGGAATTATGGCTTTTTCCCCTCTGATTAGTTGACAAAAGGAGAACTACAGCACAAAGATGCAGTACTTCCCCAGAAAATTAACCTGGCATTTATAGTACCATGCTGTCTTCACCCCCTTCCCCTGGAGTGGTCAGTCAGCTTTTGACACATACATTAGATATTTCTTCCTTTTTAGTAGCTCTGTAGTTCAGGTATTACTGTTCGTATGGTCAGATTTTTATGGAGCTGCCCTTGCAAAAGTAATTCAATGCTTTTCAGAGGACAGCAGGAGTTTGGTAACTTCATATGGGTAAGTCAGTGAAATGCAAGTCTTAACTAATTGTGTTTGCTCTGTGTTTTGCTGGGATAAGATGGCACCAAGACCCATCTAGAATTGCTATTTAATGTAGTTTTGAGTTCCAGTCAGAATACCAGCTTTTCTTTGTATGTCTCCTAAATCGTATGCTTAGGTAAAAATCAATTTACATGCCCTCAGTGGTAAAAGGTCTGTTGTTTGTTACTACAGTAAGTCTGCCCACAAACCTTGGAGGTGCATATTAATAAAATAAAATAAAATAAAATAAAATAAAATAAAATAAAATAAAATAAAATAAAATAAAATAAAATAAAATAAAGTTGCCTTTTGAGCAACGTGGTTGCTTTTTTCAACTGGTGTGCTGTTCTGAGGTTATGCTATTTCTCAAGTTACTAATACGTTTAAAAGTGTACATCACTTGTCAAGGGTAAGTTTTCAGTGTAATGCTGCATCTGTAGCATTCATTTTGGTTCTGAGTTTGTTCCATATTTCTGAAGAACAAAGTTGTTTCACTACTCCTACATCTCTCATTTGTGTTGGTCACTTGGTTGTCTTGTATATCAGTCTTCTTGAGAGGAAGATTGTACACAAATCCAGCTTTGGGAATAAACTTTCCTTTGAGGCATTTCCTTCCTTTTTCCATGTTTTGTTTCTTTGCTTGAGAACTGTTGTTTACCTGTGTTGGTTTGGAATGTTGGATTTAAAATAAAACACACATGCTATGTCAGTAGGTATCTCTCATAGGTTTCTGTAGCTAATAGATATTCATCAATTGTAGTATGGATCTACTCAATTTATGAAATTGGTCTCTGCTATTTCTTGATGCTAGTAAGAGCACTAGTTGGAGACTGTAAATTTCAGTCACTTTGGCATAATACTAATTCACACTTCCAAGCTTTTATATATTTCTTTTCTTTTTAAGAGCAGTGTATAGTAGTGAATTCTGTGAAGGCACTGACTCCTTTTGAAATTTGCTGCACTGCTTTGAAACTGAGTGAATTCTTTTTCTTTCCAGTATACTGACTACTTTAAGAAAAATAATTTTTCTTGATGAGCAGCCAGTTACTTTCTACACCTTATTTGCACTCACTTGTCTCCTATTATATCATACATAATTCTTCCCCTCTTCAGGAAAGCTCATGCACCTGTCCTAATCGTGTACATTCATCCACCCAACACTTCAGTTGCTGAGGTTGATTAATGCTTTTTCAGAAGGTTTCTGTTTCTTTAGAGTACTGCTGTAAGCCTGATCAGTATCTCTCAGCTGTGTGGTTTATAAACACTCAGAATATACTGACCCAAAAATTCAAGTTCATTTCTAGTTGCAAACATTATCATCTGTGGTGTCAGAGGACACTGAGGGCTCTGCCCTGTGGTCAGTGATAGAGGGACTGCTTATTTTGGGAAGATGATCAATTAAATTATGATTTAAAGTTGTCTTAAATATACAGAAGTTTACCAGATTATTTTTCCCTGTGAAATACAGGTGATCTAGAAATGTGAATGGTGCAGTAAATAGATATCTCTGTATGCTGTTCCATCTGGAAATGAACCATTGTTATATTGCTAATAACTAAGTATTTAAGTACTGATGATAATTAATATATTATTGAAGTCAACATGTTAATTGTCTGGGTCATAATATTTAATCTAATTACTTGAATTTTATAATTTGAATTTACTTGACAATTTAATCAATGTTGCATTAAAAGTAAAGCAAAGTTGATGTCATTCAACATAAATACTGAAACCGTGCATCTTGGGCTTCAATCTCATTAGATTTTTTCAAAATATTCTGGCCACAATAATATCTTTTTTTCTTCTGCAAGTACCAATGTTGCCGTTAAGACTGGAAAAATTATAAACTTGAGCTTTTGTGAAGGACTTCACTTTTTTTCTGTGAGTCAGCTGATGGGCAAGGTAAAACAAGAGACCTGAAACTCTGGCATTGTAATATGGATAGGGCTGGAACATACATATCTGTAAATCCCAGATCACCTACAGACAGGTAGGCTGACATGTGAACTTGAGGTACATCCGAAAGCCTTATGATAGAACTCTTCTGTTTCTCCTGTGATAACTATGAGGTAGTTCCTTTTCTGTTGCAGTGTCTGCAGTGATGTTGGTCATCACAGAACTGTAAGAAGTGGTAGTACCCATCTCCTTACTTCAAAATCTCAGAGTAAAAGGCAAAAGTTAGCTAGAAATGAAGCCTGAGTGTAGCAATTGTTGGTAAGCTGCTCTTTTAGTAGTGTTGTAATTGTATATATTTGTATAATAGATACAATGAATTCAATATGATTTGGAATCCAAAGGTGCTGCTAATACTCTTATTATTGGACTGTAATACTGCTGCTCTTAGGTGCTTGATGCTGGCTGAAGCACATAATTCGTAGTGCTTATGTTGTGGGGCTTATACCCTTAAATGCTCCCAACAAGGTGGGCTTTTTAAGATGTTTCAGGTGCTTTTCAGTTTTCACTCATTTGTCTTTTTATGTATTGCCTTCTTACAGTTAGAACATAGGCTTAAGTTTTGCTAAGAGCTTTTAGGAGAAGTCATTTAGAGCAAACAAGGCAGATTAAAAAAAACTGAAAACACTAAAGGAAATATTGAGGGCTATACTTTGAGCTGTCTTCTGTGTTTCTGACCTGTTCTGCAGATTTAGGTTTGAATTTGCAAGTTTACTGGTTATGCCAGCTGTAATATTGAGAAGACTTTTTGTAGCAATGTTTCCAGAGGGTGAATGGAATTATTAGTTTAATTTTTCATTTCAAATATGGTCAACAATGAGAAATCTGTTACTGCTTGGTTTTTTATAAGAAATACTTGTACAACAGCAAGTAGGCATTGAGAGTTTCTAAGCTTACTTTCTTTCACACTTGATTGAAGTATATCACTTGAAGTCTGCAGTAGATGGAGAAATGCTACCAGATAGATAATCCTGCTGGATTTTGTTCTCAATTTTGGAAAGGGGATTGCTTTTTTTTTGATGAAGCAATTTAAAATTACTTTCTCTGATGTGTTTCAATATTTTCATGGCATGAAATTCTAGACTTAGTTTGGTAAATAAACCTCTAATAAATGTGAAGTAGTATAAACTGTGTACAAAGCTATGACTAAACATGGTGCTTATTAAGAAAGTGAGGTTTTGTAGTTCTGCTTGTGAAATTCTGGAAGTATTTTCAAAATATTTAAGGATAGAAATAGGTACTTCAGAATTTGATTTGTCTTAAATGAGGTAAGAATTCTGATTCACCTTCCCCTATGAATTCATAAAATTCATAAAATTCTATGAATGAGATTGCAGTTGTGTTGCCAATTCTCAAATGTGTGTAAAAGTTAAAAGGAACAAAGCAAAAATTACCTATTATTGGTTCTGATTATAAATTACAATTTAGTCAGCTATATTAAACAGTTAAAATCAGTTACTTGAATGAAAAGCCTGTTTATGTTTAGGAATGTTAAACACCTTGCTTTCTCACTCACTTCAGAAGCTTGATAAAATGCATTTTTTCCCAAAATACCTTGCTTGAATATGGAAACTTTCATCACAGCTCTAATTGGTTAAGGCCTATCTTTATCCACAAAACAATACTGTGCATCTTTGTCATAGGGTTTAGTTGCCTGGTGAGATGCTTTACTGTTTTATTTTTAACTTTGCTTATGAAAGAGTGCTATTATGGAGGAAAAAATAGTAATTGCTATTTATATAGTAGTGTGTTGAGTCTTCTGATTTGGAAGTGTGCAATTTCTGTGTTTCCTCCCTTCCCAGCTTTCAAGGTGGCCCATAAGTATATTTTTGAAACTTAGAATTATAAAAGACTGAATAATGCTGCATAAAATCTGTTTCCTTAAAGGGATGAAGAACTTTGTCTAAAGTTCCAGTAATAAAATCAGATGAAGTGGTTACTGAGCACCTCTTCTTTGCATAAACTTGAGTACAACCTCAAAGCCTGTTTCTGCAAAGTCAGTTTTTCCTTTTGAGAGGAGGAAAAGTGGCTGCATTTATCTGATAAATTAAAAAAAGAGAATAATGTCCCCTAAGTGCAAGAGTTCCATCTCTGCTTAGTATTTTTAACTATAGTATCCCTATCTGCAGTGTTGCTCCAACTTAAATGTATCTTTCTCACTTCTAATTACTGAGAAATGGAAATAGTCTATAGCTAAATTAGAAACTTGAAGTGCCTTGGGTAACTGTCATATGTAGTCACATCTAATTAAAAGGTATTATTATGGAAATTAGTTGTTGGACTGTATATCCTGAGGATCCTTTGTTATTGGAATATGAGTTTGATGATGTAAACTGTGAGGCTTAGAGGGCACTGCTGGATCCTCCTAGGTTTTGGAGACCGATTTACACACAGCACAACTTGTTAATTCTCTAGATAAATGTGTCACGATTTCCAAGTAGAGCATAGAATTGAACAATTTTTACTCATCTCCTGCTGTTACTGAAACTGATGTCTTGTCACTGTTCTGAAAACCTCATCTTCGTGAATAGGATGAAACAGATTATTCACTATCTCGCTTAAGCGTGCTACTATTAGATTGTTCACAGGATCTGATTTCCTGAGAGAGTTTCTGTTAACAATCTTTCAATTACTGTTTAAAGGTTTTTATGACCACTTAAAGAAGGGAACTACCAAATGGTTCTGTGGGCCTTTAAATAATTGCAAATGGGAATCTAATGATAACAGAGATTCCCATTTTAAAACCATGAAATTGTTAATTTGTCTATCTTTACAGCTTTCTCACTTACGTTGATAATTCTAAGCAATTTAAAAACCAATTATTTCCAAAATACGACAGTAATTAGATTAGTGTTTTTACATGAACAGAACATGTAGCATAAAAAAAATAACTGAGGGATATTATTTTAGTTATTTGAAGTGGAATTGAAACTGCCCAATTAAGATTCTCTTTAAACTTGTTGCATGAGGAAAAGGGTTAATATTAAAACCAATATTAAATGGAAGGAAAACGTGACTTTAATTTATATTACAGTGTTCAAAAGGTATTGAGAAAGCAGAGGTAGAGCAAATAGTGTACAAACAGGAGGGGGTTTTCCCCTATTAGAGAAACAATGCTGCTAATCAAACATGCTGAAAGAACAAATTGCTATTTCACTAAAGATCTATACATAATACTTATGCAAATAACTACACAATTTATAAACAGTAAAAATTAGTCCAGAAGTGGTGGGAGGGAAGCAAAACCCAAAATGCTTTTTGGTTGAGTGTGTTTGACAAGGCATGGCTTCTGTCTCTGGTAACTGATAAGGTCTCTGCTTTGTTGTTGTGTGTTCTTGTATCTTCTGTCTGCTGATCCAGCCCGCAGTGTTGTCAGCTCAGTGAGGAATGTCAGGAGGCTGGAGCAAAAGGGACATTAAATGGTTGACACTGAGGGACGGCAGTAAATGAGATGGGAGCTAAATATATAGGTTTGTGACATTCTAGCAGCTGGCTAAAGTCCTGCTGTTTGTTGCTTGGGTGTACTAGCCTTAAAAAGGAAGAGAATGCATTGTAGCACGGAGAAGAAAAAAAACAGCTGGTAGCTTATCAGTCAGCCCTAATGACAGAGAAGGTTAAGAGTCTGGAAGGACAAATCTTGTAAGAGTGCTTTTATTAGTAACATTAAAATTTAATTTGATATGAGTAGTTTTATAAAACTACTCTAAAACTTGGCTTGTTCAGTGTAAAAAAGACATGAATGCTTTGTTTGTTGTCCAAATAAAATGACTCTAAAAATTTGCTTATTTACTTTTGATTCAAGCAGTTTCTTAGGCGATTTTTACAGTAACTTACTTTTGATCTTTTCTCGCTCCATAATGGGACTCTTGGAAACAGTTTGGTACTTGATCAAGTATCTTAGAGTTTAATGCTTAATTTAGAGAGGAAAAAAAAAGGCTTATTTTTCTAACAGATGAAAGCATGAATGCCCTTGAATGGTAAAATCTTTATATATCCTAATCCCTATCTTTATTAGAGAGATAGAAAAGTGCCATGTGATTTCAATATGATTTTTATGTTTGACGGACTTTCAGAATGAAAGTTAATGTTTGGAAAAATCTGTGTCTAATTGCTTAGAAGCTTAAAAGCATTTGACATGTAACTTACAACTACATCTAGTTCTTGCAGTGAGGGCTGTTTGAATGTAAGCTTGAAATAAGTACAGCACCTTAGTCGAAAGACTAGTCCTGCTTGATACTCTTTGCTGCTTCCTCATATCTGAGATTTTTACTCGGTTCTTGAACCCAGACTTGATTGTTACCACTGTCCTAGAGCTGACTCAAAGAGAAGTGAAGAACAAAACCTCATCTGTGGCTCCTCAGCAAGTAAAGCACTGGTGAAGAAGCCTTTCTGCTTTCTTTTGTACTCAGGGAGTGTCTGTGTTGGCGGCATTCTGACCTGAGAAGGTCCCTGAAAGAAGCTGTGGGCTAAAGACATGAAACTGTAATACAGCTTAAAGCCTTTCGTGGGGACAACTTTCCCTTTTTGTTTTTAGTGTTCCTTGTGCTGTGGCATACTCTGACAGGATGGGAAGAGATCAGGGAATTCCAGATTTCTGTGCCCTTCTTTAAATTTTGTTGGAGCGTTTGTGGCAGCGAGGTGTAAGCGAGCAGCTTAGTGTCAGCTTTTACAAGGCTGCAGCAGTGATAGTTGGGGCTCATTTGCTTTAAGATTAAGAGCTGGTTTTCTTCCTATTATAGGAGCAGTTTCTGCTTGTGACAGTAGTACTGTCAGTGTGGCTTTCTATCATTTTGAGATAGTCTTGCATTAATTTATGCATTTGTATGTGTTTTTCTTCTCTGTTGTATGCGGAAGTTCAGGAGGATTGTTCGTAGCAGGATGATGCTCCGGGTAAAGTTTTCAGGCCTTGAATAAAAGAGATTAGAGAGATCTGAGCAGCTTTGCTCAGGGAGTTTGGTGTTTTGTGTTCAGGTAGATTGACTTTTTTATGTACCTCTGTATAGAGAGATTTATGGCTGTGGAGCTGTATAGTAATTGGAAATCTTCTCTGGTGTTTAGTACATGCTGCCATTTCTGAAGTGCTGGTTCTCTTTAATTAGCACAGCAGCTCTTTGTGGATCTTCATTTTGAATTCTCTAACTTGTTTAGGCTAATGCCAATGTTACCTATATGTTACATTATACAAAAATAGCAGAATAAATATCAACAGAACTTAAGCTTGCTTTTTTCCCTTCTATATACCTAATGCACTTCATAGTATAGTTTTTTTCCAAGTGATGGCTTCATTCTGCACAGTAAAAACCAAAATTACACAGCTTTTATAGCTTTATGTTAGAGGTCAGTAATTTAAGAGTTATTCTTAAATTCTCTCTGCCTTTGTAGTCTGTTATCTGACTTCCTCTGCTTCTCTTGAAAGGAACTTACAAAGTGCAACATCTTCAATGTTTTGAAATTTCTTGATTCTTTGATGATACAATGTAAGGTCTTACGGTGGCATTCATTTTCACAAAAAAACATAGATCTCCCTTTAGATTTGAATTGCTTTCTACCTTCCATCTGAAGGTTCTATTATCTTAATGCCAAAACTATGTGGTGGAGGTATAATTTTTCTACAGGAAAATGAAAAGAGGTTTGTTACTCTATCCTAGGACAGTAAAGCTTCTTAGCATTCACTTAATTTTGAACTAAATGGTAAATCTCTTGCCATAAATGTTTACATCTTGGGTTAATTTTTAGAAAATGAAATAGAAAAGAATATTGATTAGATGGGGTAATTTGCCATATCTAGAAGATTAGGATACCTATTTTTTGGTATGCTGTTAGATAGACTGATCTTAAAATTGGTCAAAGAATTGCTGAAGAAATTATGCTAGTTCTTTAGCAGCTAATCTGGGAAAACAATGCCTTTGAGATTAAAGGTACTACTGTTGTGTTAACATGGAAATTATTTTTTACTTTCTCCACCTGTGATAACCATGTATACGTGGTGTTTAAAACATAAAGTGGAATCTTCTTCCCAGAGGAGCTGAAAATATATTTTCCAGGAAGACTATATGAGTGGTTCAGTGTTGTTTCAATGGATGAAAATTAAGTTGGCATCCTAGATAACGTTTTGAAGATACTGGGCTTTATATGTACAGAAATTACTACATCCTCAATTGTTATAACTGTATTTTGATGAGGAGTTCTGACAGATACCTATTTCAAACAGGTGACAAAAGAAAACTGTATGTTGGCTTCTCTGATTAGTTGTAATGCATTCAGCCAACTAAGTGTAGCTTCTCAGATGGTTCTGTCACATTAATTAAAATTTCAGTGCTAAAAATTAAGTTTATTTAGATAAATATCTAGCTATCATTATGTTTTGTTAAACCTTTTCAGTACGTAGCAGAAATAACACCAGGTATTTACTTTCAGTTTACTCAGGTCCTCCTTTAAGCTGCAAGTTTAGAATTTAGAGAAAAAAAAGCTGTATCCTTCAGTGTATTACTTTTGCTCAGTTTTTATCTTTTAATCTGTGCTTTGAGATTTCTTTGTTCTGCAATCAAGAAAGCTATATTACCATTATTAAAATGACCTGGAAAGCTAGCCTGATTTTTATTTTATTTATTTCATTTTTTATAGTTCTGGTCTAATGTATTTACATGAGGTTTGTAAAGCTGTTTGTCAGTTAAACGTGCTCTCAGAGCCTTCAGTGGAGGTTATTAGAGGTGAATGATGTGGATTTAAAGGATTTAGTAATTCATTCTAAATCCCAGCTATACTTTTAAATGCATTTTTTCCTTTTTTTTTTTTTTTTTTTTTTTTTGAAGGAGCATTTTAAGCATTAGGATGTGGTCTGCTGGGTAAAAATGATATTTTATTGACATCACATGGATAATCTGGTTTGTCTAGCTTACAGCTGCAGTGATCAGAAAGATTCTGAGCTTTTTTAATGATCACTATATCAGTGGCTGATATTCTGCTCCATCAGGAACAAATACAAATAATCTGTAGTAATCTGTAATGGGCAAGTGAACTCTACCAACAAAGCTAACATTGCAGAATTACGGTACGTAAATTGTGGCACCCTTACAGGACCTGAAGGGACCCAACAAAAGAGCTGGAGAAAGTCTTTTAGAATATGTCTAGGGGGAATGGATTTAAACTGAAAAAGGGTAGAATTAAATTAGATCTTAGGAGGAAATTCCTCACCCTTAGGGTGGTGAGACTGTGGAACAGATTGCCCAAGAGAAGCTGTGGATGCTCCATCCCTGGAGGGTGAGGTTGGATGGAGCTCTGAGCAGCCTGGTCTGGTAGAAGGTGTCCCTGCCCCTGGAAGGGGTTTGGAGTTATATGATCTTCAAGTTCCCTTCCAAACCTAACTGTTCTATGATTTTATGAAATGCAGTAAGTTGATATTTTTATTTTAAGGTGGTTATATTGCTGTGGTGTTGGGGCTTTAATTGTATGGTAGTGCTTCATAAAAACAATTTAGTTCTGATTGTAGCAAGCAATCTATCTATTAAAATTAATCACCCAGTTAATATAACCTCAGTTTTCTAGCTGAAATTATATGGTGTGCTATTTATTTTGACACATTCTGGAACACAACTGAAAGTAGTATTTCATTTGTTAAATAATGTTACAGTGCCAGAATACAGATATTAGCAAAGAGAAGTTAATAAACACAGGACTCAGGGTTACCCTTTGAAAATTTAATACTTGTGATTCTAGTAAATAATGGAACTTCTTGAAGTGACAAAATCTTAAATTGAAAAAAATCCTGATTTGTCATATTAAAAAAAAATCCTAGAAGTAGTAATTTATTTTACCACCTGTTTTAATGTTACTTAGAGAATATCACCAGCAAGAAATAATAGATGAACAACTTTTAAGATAGACCGAACTGTTGGCTGTAATAATACATCCTTTAAACCATTAGTCACATATTGCTGATGTCCAAGAAGGGAAGGCAGTGATTCTTAAGCCTGTAGAGAGAACAAGGTGCTACTGTTGGTCACTGATTGTTTACTGTCTTCTTAATAAAGTTTTACTGGAAAACACAGACACATTTGTATTAGCATTTCTTATTAAAGATGGTGTGCAGAGTCTGTGTAGGCATGGTCTGTTTACTGACTGTCCAACGAATGCAAAGTACTGTGCTCGGTTTTTGTGAGCCAACTGACTTGCAGCATGTGTGTGTTCATTCAGGAGATTTTATTCGGTTGTGAACATAATGTGAACAATTGAGTGTTTGAATTGTGCTGATGGCACCAGCTTTCTAGATGAGGTGAGTTAGAGGTGAAATGGCATTGAAGCAGACTGACTCATGCATACCATGAAACACAAATACCCCAGTACTTAGAAGAGAGATTTAAGTTTTTCCCTCTTGCTCCACATAGTGCTTACTAATAAATTTGATAAAGTTTCTGGGGATCTTTCTCCTTTCTGGACATCCCATAGAATCTGTCCTGTTCTAATTGACTTACGAAACTGTACTTAAAACCCCAGTTAAATATAATGTAATTTAAAGGAATTTAAGATGTTACCAAAATTACTCCTACGTTAACTGCATTACGTAATACTTAAATGTAGTTCTGGCAAAGAGTATTGGACACAGGTATTTCTATGCAGAGAACTCATTTTCTCTGCTACTAGCTGAATTTTCCATCGGAACCTCTGCAATGAGTAATAGGCAAAGCCTTTGCACTAATGTGTTCATTTTCCTCCAGATGCTGATATTTTTTTGTATATTATATCAAACTTCAAAACACTGAATGTCAACTTTGTTCTCCTGCTGCACAAATACTATATTTTAGTAATGTATTACAATTATGTTCCTATCCTTTTGTTTTTGCATTAAATACGTATTTTACAGATGTTTTTGAGCTAGACCAAGCCGGTCTTACTCCCGGTAATTATCAGTTCTTTCTCATAATGAGACAAGTTATTATCTGGCTTTGATGTTGAAAAGTGATTAGGGTAACTGAGCTAGAACTAAAGAAAAAACAAACCCGAAATGCCCCCAACCCTATAATCTTTGTTAAAAATGTATGCAGTGTACTAAATAAGGATGGAACCAGTCTGAGAGCATTACGTATGTACTGAAAATTATGCTTAGCCATTTAATATGCTAAGGAGAAGAAAAAAATCTTTGCGTTATCTCCTTTCTAAGATGTTGCTCTCCTCTTTGTGACCACTCAAATTTTAGAGAATTAGAACTAGTTTGAATATTTTAGCTGTAGTGACCCTTTTATTGAATGCTGGGGATTAAATTGCTCACACTTGAAGTAATCTCAGGGATAGTTCAACAAATGTGCTAGAAATTTTGATTTTGTTTATCTAGCACGAAAGTACCTAATTGAAAATACGACAGATCCTAATTTTCTGATGGTTGATATTCTGTATTTTATTCTCCAGTACCTTAATGGTTCTATTTTTGTGTTTAATGTGTTGAAGAGATTATTTAATGATAATTTGTACATGTAAGTTGCTTACAGCACAGCCTTTCTAATTTACTACTTAACTTCATCACTTAAATGCTTCAATAGTTCTCATTTAGCTTTGATTATAGTGTTAGAATGGTATATATCAGATAAACACAGCAAATGTAAGTGGATATATTTGACATAAGCAGATTATACGTGTCATGCTGTTATTCACTGTGTGTGTACTTTGGCCTTTAGGTGATGATTTTGCTTAGAAAACATGCCATATTTAGGGCTGGAGAGAATGTTTCTGGTGCATTGCTGTCTGCAGCAACTCTTCTATTACCAGTAGTAGGTGGGTTTGGTAGAGACTTGGGGAAACAACTTCACATGTTGTCACTAGCAGTCTTAACAACTACCTAAAGTTAGTTTGTATGTAAAAATGAACTTCAAAATGTTGTTACTATTGTCTGTGTTCACTGTATCGACAGTGATAATGCCATCTGCTTTGTCAGCCTCTTCTCTCTTTAAAATCTCATCAGATGATCTGTTTTTCTTAACTGTATTACAAACTTGCCGAATTCTGCTGGAGCGCATTTAATCCTCAGGCTACGTGCTAATGCAGTTAATGAAAGACTTCACAATTTCAGCATTATTCTTGAAACACATACTTTTCCCTCTTGATTTCTGAACTGTGTACAAGTGGCTGTTATGTAAACTTGGCCTTCCTTGTTTTTAGTTGATCTATAATGTAGTCACTGAGTCAGTTGTATATGGGATGCACTTGTTTTTTTATCTGATAGTGGTTCTTACTGCTTCAACAAAAGCCATGTAGTTGTTTTCTGTTGAGATAAGTGTAGTGTGGAATCACTGAAAATACTTTAAAAGGCATGAAATATATTAGAAGTTGTCTTCATGGAAAAAGAACCTTTCTGTTCTGTTAATCCCAATCTGCTAAAAAATCTAGTGGTGTCTTCTGTATTGGAGGAGGTAGTGGCACCAGTTTCAAGTATTTGAAGAAAATATTTTGACTGAAAAAAGGAGATGCGAGATGTAAATGTTAACTGAAAGGTTGTATTTAATCCATGACTGCTGTTTTACTGGCAAATTACATGTGTACAAGGTGTAGATGTTAGTTCTCTTAACAGCATGTGTTCATACATTTATATGTACAGAAATACATATCACTACAGCTGTGCTTGTAAAAAAAATCCCACTAACCAAACATCCTTCCCCTAAAAAACCCAAAACAACAACAACAACAAAAAAAACCCCCAAGCAATAACCAAAAGCCAAGTTTTTATAAAGTTGTCATTGTGGAAATGGTTATATAGTCACGATATACTAATGGAATAAATATTGGAAAATGTTACTGCTAGAAAGCATATGCAGTGTAAGGTAGGGTAAATTGCCCATTTGTCATTTCTTTTTTTCCTATAAACTGTTTCAGATTGCTTTCTGAGAAATTCATTCTCCAAGATACCTATCTATAATTTCATGCTACAAGCTTTGTTTTCTTTATTAAACGCTAAACTACCTACCTGACACTATACAGTCTTACAGTTTAATATGCTGTATTTTGTTTTCTAATACCTCAAGTGGTTTTATATTTGTTTCAAGTTAGAGGCTTTCAAAAAACCAAATCAGCCATGTGTTTCTGATTTATTTTTTTGTGATTATCCAAGACTTGGCTGAGAGCAGTGCAAGATTTTCTAAGCAGTGCAGAAAAATAACTGTATTACCAGTATCATAAAACAATATTCCTTTAAAAAGAAGACAATGAAAAAATCAAAGCTAAATTTGCTAATTTTGGTGGATCAGTGAAAGCTTTATTGGATTCAGAGTCTATTCTTGTATTTGTTTTGTCGGTGTAGTGCTATTTTTTATCTTCTGCTTTAGTATTTCCACTTTGCTTGCTTATAAATGTCATAAATGCATTAGCTGGTTTTCTTTGCAAAAAATACGCATGAAAATACATACTTGAATTTAATTGTATCTCTAAGAAATTTATTAATCCTTGGAGTAACGTTCATCTTGCTCACAAAGAGTGCTCACATTAAACAAACACCATTGTGAGTGTCATACACATTCATCACGCTTTGTTTTGAATGCCTTTGTTGTCTTGCAGTTCCTTTGTGTCTCTTCGTTACTCCGTTTCCATGCTTGGCATTTTAGCCTGTGACTCTGTCAGATTAAGTTACCTCCTAAATGGTCTTGGAGTATGACTACTGCAATCTGAAGACATAGGTGGTTTCTTCTGAAGTGGCTAAACTCACTGCTAGTATTGCTGTTTAAAATGAAATTACCAGATGTTCTCCATTATAACATTGAGTTTTTAGTTGCTTCTTAACCATGACATATTTTAACCACTGAACTGTGCAGAATCCTGGTCTTCAGATGCTTTTTATTTGGCATGGAAAATCATATGAAAGTGAAATGAGCAGGAAATGCTGCTCTCCATGTCTTCAAAAAGCAAATTAGCCACCAGGACATTTTAAACCACATTTTTGGGATTCTTTAGTTTTTTTGAAGTATCATGCCATCTGAAAACTGATTGGACCATGGAGAAGGCTGAATAAAAAGTATAGTTTTCTCTCTTGATGAAAATCCACTTTCAGCTGGCAGTTAGGTCTAACATATAACCAGCCTGTAAAATAAAACTGGGAGAAACACAGTTAGGGAAGGCAAGGCTGCTCACGAACTGATTGAGAAGGCTGAAGTTTTGGTCCTGTTGTGATTAAAAAAAAAGGAAACTATATGTAAAGGTAGCCTCAAAATGGAGTACTTGTTTTTATATATGGCATAACAATACTGCAACTGCTTTCTACAGGAGGTTAGGAATTCAATAACATTATCAAGAACGGACATTCATGGTTACAAGTACTCAGCTGTGGTAATTACAATGGTGTTTTTTTTTTAAAAGGAAATAATAGTATTTATGTGATTTTTCTAAGATGGGGATCAGAAGATGAAACCAAATGCTAGATTACCAGAAACAGAGATACAATGCAAAGCGTTTGTTATGAGTAATTAGTAAAGAAAGGGCTCCTTTTTTGTGTGTTTATAATGTTTTTCAGAATTTAGCTGCTTACTTTATCTTAAAGTATGCTTAAAGTCAACATGAAGTGTAGAGCATCTTTTGGTTTTGTTATAATGAGGAACTGCTGAGCTTTTCTTCAGACTTTCCTTAAAATAATGTTTAGGCTGTGTATGAGAAGTATTCAAATACACATTGTACCTAGGGAATATAAAAGCTTTTTAAAACTTTTCTTGATTTCCTTAAGTTGAAATAGACTTGAAGAGTAGCTTGTTTTGGCTCTTTTCCAGTGATAAGTAACTGACTCTGCAAAATCAATGTTTAGTAAGTCACTGGAACATTTGCTAATAAGATGGTAGAATAAATGAGTTTTTAATTGCATTAAATAATTATTTGATCAAATGCATGTGTTTATGTTCTTTCTTGCTAGATTTGGGTATTTCAGTCAAATTGGATTTTTTCAAATTCATTTCTGTTAATGAAGTAAAGAAATTTTTTCGTAAGTTAAATTAGTTCTTGCCACATCATATTTCATATTTCAAAGGCAAATACAAAATACAAAAGTCACAATAGCAGTATGAAATTTAGTACTACTTGTCTGCCTGAAGTTCTTCAGATTTTAACATGCATGGAAAGATCTTTAAACACTCTATTTCCCACACTGTAAAAAAATCAGACACACTTCTTTGTAGTCTCTTATTAATCAGCAGCTCTGAGTCTTTGGCATGGTTCATTCTTACTTTTCTTCACTACTTTTGTTCTGGGTGTGGGAAAGGTGAGAACTATAAAAGCACCTGGTTTGCTTAGGAAATAATTGTTTTATATATAGGGAATACAAGATGTGTTTATCAGGGGCTTTCTTATGTAGTGGATTTGCTAGGTAGGTCACCACATGGAAATTTTATTGACTCTTGGGAGCTGCAGGTTGTTGCAGGGTAATCATTAATATCCCAGAACAGGTAGAAACTTTAGGATTTGGAGCAGCATTTTTTCCCAATACATGAGTAACAAAGATCCTCATGTCCAGTCTCCCAAGACATGTCTGTCTCTTTTCTTGAAGGGTGTGTGTTTTGGACATCATCTCAAAAAAAAAAGGCAGCAACTGTCTTACACACCAGCAAGATCCAGCAGTGTTTTGTACATGCTGAAAACTTTAAACATAAAAAGTTAGCAAACTAAGGGAATGTGAGGGTGATGATGCAGAGAAACAGGCAGAGGGAGAGCAACAAGGGTGTAACTAGTTGGAACTTCAGCACCTGAGCTCCACTAAACACTTGTAATTCTTGGCTTTTAGGATGCTCTTGTGTTTGTGTGTCACCTTCTCCTGGAGGTTGTTTTTTTAGTTCTAAGTTTGAGTTGAGGAAGATTTGAGCACATGAAAATAAAACTCAGGGAAACAATTGTGAAATACCACTAGTGAAATTACATACAAAAAGATATTGAGTGTAGAGAGAGATTAATTGTTGTGGAAGGAGAGACTGATTTCATTTGATTGCTTTTTCTGTGTTGTTGATGTAGAAGCAGTTAACCTTAGCTTGAGACACTTCTGCTTAATTTCTAACATGATCTCACTTGTCAACACGTGTGAGGTTAGCTATATTCAAAGTGGTGCGGCCTTAAATTGGTCAAGTTGATTTCTGACCCTCTGCTCTTTCTATACTAGCAATTCTCAGGGGGTGAGGTGAATCCTACAGCACTGAAATGCAAAGTGAGAAACATTCCCAGAAATTAAAGGGAAATATTCTTAGCTTTGTCTCTGTACAAATGTCAGAACAAACAGTTCCTGAACACAGGTGTGTTATTTATAGAGAAAGACAATGCTTGATGAGTGTTACTGGGTGACAGTATGAGACAAAGAGCACAAGAAATAGAGCTCGATGTTAAGAATGGTCTTCTGAATTTGTCAGGTGTCTCGTTCTGATAATTCTGTTTGGTGGTCTAGCTGGCCTGACATGTAAGAGAAGCAGTAGGTGCAGATATGTGTTAATACATATGGTTTGGCAAGAAAAGGTGAGGTTGAGCTGCCTTGGAACAATTTGTGAAGGCTCTTTATAAGGAGTGTATCCTGAGAGTAACTGGTAAAGGAACTGCTTTAACATTTAACAGATTGTGTTGCAGCTTTAAGTCTGTGATTTCTCAACTAGAAGTTCTAAATAATGTTCAGACCACATGAATAAAGTTGCAGACTTGAGGGTAATTCCTCCCTTTTTTCCCTTTGTATCCTGTATAGTTCTATTTAATTTATTTTTATCCAAAGTATGTTACTATTTGATTATTCCTTTACTCATGATCCAAATTAATGAAACATTAGAGACTGCTGTTTTTCTTGGGAGATTGAGAATATAACAATAGTCAGCTTGTGTGTTGGTTAAAATACTGATTTAAAGCCAGCTTTGCAATACTGTTTTAGCATTGTTGGTGAAATGGCATAGATATCCAGAGTTTTAGTGTGCAGAGGTATGGTTGTGGAGAAAAGCAAAGATACTGTTCATGTAGTGGTACAATTTTGGTATTAAACATGAAATATGTGACATATAAGATTTTAATAATATTTCACAGCTGAACTTTATTACTTGTAAAGTAATTACTTTATTACTAGTTCATTCCTTTATCAAAGCTTAGTGAATGTTTCTTTAATTTTTTATGGTTCACAGTTTCTTTGTGTATTCACAAGTTCATTTTGTCTTCACTCCACACCCCCTCACCTCCCTGTAGTTGATTCAGACTTCATAATATGTCTTTGTTTTCTGAGCTTGCAGTACTAAGTAACTTTGGGAGTATATATTCCCAGAATAGTTTAGCTGCTGTGAAACACTGTTAATTTTCTTAAAGAACTTTAATTTGCTTGCATTCATAATTTCTGCTTACTCTTAAATCATTTCTGGTCTTTGCAGTTTCATAAGGATTTCAAATACGTTGAGTTTTAGTACTCGAGCCCAATTTTAATTAGCTGAGGAAACGAAAGCCAAGAACTTCTTCACAATTCCATTGAATAACTTTGTTTACCAGGATCTGAAATATCCAGAGCAGAGTGTTACAGCAGAGTTTCTGTTCTTTTAATTCCTTCTTTGCATGTAATGCTCAGTCTGAAATTTTGTAGTTTTATCTATCGTTTGAGCTGGTGCTTCATCTTTGCACTGCAGTTGTCACAGAGTACTGCTCTGTGTTCTCAATGCTACCATCACTTATTGCTTTTTTAATTATGTCATAATTTTCAGAATGTGTGGTTGAAAATAATGAAAGGGAAAAAGCTCTTGAAAATAACTAGGAAATAATGTTACGTATGGCTAAATGGGGGTATTACTGTGTTGAGTGTAGGAGGGGGGCTGTCTGCTGAAGTCAGCCAATTAAACGTGAAATACGTTATATACGAAATGCTTTATTTGTATGTACAAAAGAATAAATGATACAGCTTACAAAAAGTGATGTGCTTTTGTTGTTTCTGTATATGCACAAAGATTCTTATATATACAAATATTTTATGTATATGTGTGTGTATGTCTGTACAACAATACCATATGTTTTAAGAAATGTTGCCCATGAAGCCTAAAATAAGCATGTAAGAGGCCTCATTTGTTTTTTTTCTGAAGGAAATGCCATGGCATGGGTAGATAAAGAGAAGTTATTTCCAGTGTCCTTCCCAGACTGCGTGCAGCAGAATCACACGGAGTGGGGAAGGAGAACGCTGTCTGCAGGCTCCTCAGCAGGGAGCAGCTGAACAATGAGCCCAGGGCCCTTTCCCAAAGGTCCCATGGCATGGTGGGGCTGGAGCTCACCTGGCACTGAGCACTCCCAGCACATGGGATCTGTGTGTGCACCCAGCCCCTGAGTGCTTCCTTGCCATGGTGCACCTTGTTGGCCTGTGGATGAGCATGGCTGGCCACATTGGTGATGAGGGAGAGCAGCTCGGAGTTTCTGTGAGAGCTTGTACAGTTTAATAGAGGAATAAATTAGGACTGCTGCTGATGTAGACTACCTGATGTTACATCTGATAGACCTAGTTTCACCTGAGACTTGTATCCCCAAAGTTGGAGTTGTGTGGGTACTTAATGTATGAATACAGATCCTAACTCATTTTTCGACCTCAGGCATTTAGTGTGGTGTCCTAAGCCAGTCAACAGTTGATATTTTTATATATAGAAATACATCTTGTTAAATTTTAATTAATTTTCTTTACTTGATTTTATAGAAATTACTTGTTTTTTTTTTCTTTCAGTTTAACTTTGTTGGAAGAATCCTTGGGCCCAGAGGACTAACAGCTAAACAGCTTGAGGCAGAAACAGGATGCAAGATAATGGTCCGAGGGAAGGGCTCAATGAGGGACAAAAAGAAGGTAAGGTCTTGAAGAGCAGTGTAGTTTCAGATGCATAATTTTGTTTTCTAATGGAGGAGAAGCTCATGTCTCTCATTCTTAACTTGTTGTGTTCTTAGTATTATGCTTTTTATCTAGTGTCTTACACAGACTTAGTAAATAACATAGGCTGTGCTGAAGAAGTGAAATGTACGTGCTCCACGGTTTTGCAATTGGGAGTCTAACTAGCAATTATAAAATATTCTTAAGTAATAAGTAACTTACAATTGTGTCACATTTCACAAAGTAAAGGTAAAAATTGAAGTTAAATGTATTTTTCTAGGGAAGAGCTGTTAACCCCAAAGGTCTTATTAATAGCTTTCTTGTATTGAATTACCAAAGTAATGCTTTGTGCGTGGAGTGTGGATTGGGAAAAAAAAGAAAAGAGTTAAATGTATTTCTGGCAGTCACTTCTATCTGAGTGAACCCCAAAGAACTGTGTTTCTGGTTTTGTTTTGTGTTCAGGTGGAGTTGAAAAGTAATTAGGGCTGTTCTTGCCTTGTCCTGTAATTTGCATGCTCTGCCCATATGAATAGGGAAACTGCGTGATAGAAGCTTCCTGAATGTCAGGTTGCTCTCATGGTAACTCTATTTTTCTAGGTTTCTTTTCTAGCTATTTCCCTCTACCTCTGGCTACTGCTGCTGAAGTTACACCAACATCTCCACTGTAGTTTTGAATGTTTCCTCTTTGTTCCCAGAAATACAGTTTCTTTTGGTTCTTTTTACCCCCCCCTTTTCCTTAAATGATCAGCCACATAATATGTTCTATTGATACATATGTAATACATAACAATTAAAATAGAAAGTTAATGTCTTCCCAGTTAAACATCTTTTCCTTCCCAGAGCTTATAAATGTGCTGCCTTCAAATTTCATTTAATGTCTCTTGTTTTCATCATCTGCTGTAATACTGTCACTGTCCTCTGTCTTGTTCTACCATTGTTGCAGGGTTTGGAGTTAGTGAAATGTCTGTTAGAGAATCACAGTGGTGGAGGTTCACTCCTCAGGCAGAGTCACCATGTCCAGGTTTCCTAGGACCCTGTCCAGGTGCCTGCTAGGTGTAGTGTCCTCCTCCCACCGTGCTTCAAAACCTGTCCTGTCCTGTGGGGAGTCGTCTCTCAAGGCAGCTTGGGCAGGTTTAATCTCTGGAGAAGTATTTTTGCACTGATTTCCTTTATTCTCCATGCCTTTTTTTTTTATTTTTAATTGTGTTTTTGGATGATTCACGGAAGAATAGGCAGTGGGAGTTTTGTATTTAAGAAAAATACTAGAAGAACCGAGACCCTCTGCGTGAGTAATCTGTTTCTTTAAGTTTAGTAAGATAAGAAAACTACCTTCAACAAGGACAAGTATGGCAGGTCAGATAAAACCTTGTACACATTAAAAACTAGAAATTGATCCAGTCAGTACTTAAATGCCCATTACAACTTCGAAGTCCGTTCTCTCAATTTTTAAACATGAAGTACTCAACCATTGGTAATTTAATAATACTGCTGTTAGTGTGGAATGTATTTGAATGATATAATATTGTAATTTATTTGTATACCAAACAGTATGATACAGGTTGTAAAGCAGTGTTGAGTGCCAAAAAGTTTTCTTTAGAAAACTGATTTTCATGCCATCCATTCTTAGTATTTTCAGCTCATTTGCTCTGCTGAGGTGATTTGTATTGGTCATTAGTTTACATTTTTCAGAGCAGACTTTTTGGTGCTATGCCACTGTTGATGAAGTAGGAAGAATTTCATAATCCTCCGTTATGACGCATACGTTTCTTGTAAAAATAATGAGTTGGAGGCTGATTTAAGACATGGTGATCACAGATGAAAGAATGAGTGACATCTGTCAGTCTGGGGCACAAGTACACTTCTTGCTGTTGATTGTTGCCTTTTTCCTGATGAATTATACTTACAGATGAACTCTCTAGTCTTGCAGTGCATTTAATTATAACTGCCTTTTTTCCTTTTCTCAAATGGCTTCTCTCTTTGCAGGTTGTACTTCAAAATGCTAATTAACATCAAAGTATAAAACACAGAAGTAATATGTTTTTTATTTATGGCAGGTTAGGATTCACTAATTCTTTTCTGAAACCCTTTCCTTTCTCTAGAGTCCATGTTTTTTAGAAAAGTCAGTATTTGAGATTTTTCCCACTGAACAGTTTTGAAATTTGGAGGAGATAAGAGATGCAGGTTAATTTTTATGTGTATTTTGTGAGTAAAATTTATACCTGCAAACCTGATTTCCCAGTGCTAATTATAAAAGAAAGTTTATTGGTTATGGGAAGGAATAATTACTAAAGCAGTGTCAATCTTACATGACAGCTACATGGTACTAAATACTTAAGTAAACTAACTGTGTACTTTTCCTGCCTTGCTAGTGGTTGCAGAATCCAAGAGAAAATACAAAGACTGACATACTGGAAAATAAACTGCCCAGATATGCTCTGCAGAGAATTTTGCTTTGCTTTGTGATCCTGTGGAAGAAGTAATGAGTTAGGAATCCTTGTCATGTGGCCAAGACACTTGAACTGGCATCACATTTTGAAACTTGCTGACAGATTCCCCTCAGAAAGCAGGGGAAATCCTCAAATAGTTTGTATTTGAGGCTCAGCTGGTAATCAGAACATCTCTCTAGGCAGCTTTCAACAAATTTAAAATCAAAACCTTAATTACTGAGAATACTGTGATTAGAGCCTAGGGGTACTTGAAGGAGATTATTGGGGAGGGGAAAGGGGTTTCAGGCATTCATCAAAAGCTAATGAATATGTAACCTTATTAAGACCAAGGCATTTTTTGGCTTAGTCTGAATGCACCTTTCATTAGGTAGAGAAGATAACTAGTAACTTCCACACCAGTTAAGGAAAGCTTATAGTGATGATTATCCAATGATGGATAAGGAAACATTTTTTACATCTCCCTTGTCTTACGTGAATTCTGTAAAATAGGCATTGATGAGCCCATAGGGAGTCAGCCCTGTGCTCTTTAACACACTGCCATTATCTCACTTCAGAGAGGGATATGGAGCCCAACAGCATCAGGCTGCTGACTTGTGGCAGCCTTGGTCAACTCTGTTGGTTTTTTCCATTTCTTTCTACTTCTAGACAAGAATCTCCCCTAGAACAGTGTGATGAAAGAGCATCATTTGTTTTTGCTTCACAAGGAAGCCATCTCATTATGATACAATGAACTTTTTTCTTACAATTGGTAGTTTCAAATGGAAGGGCAGGCAGCTATGCAGTTCTAAATTTGAAGAACTCTGTGCCTTCATCCTCTGTAGCAGCTTTAAGTCTGTTGCACTTCACTCTGTATTAGATGATTTGAACTGATTTATGGTTTCTGACCTACTTGTTCCAGCTTGCTTGTTCCTACAATCCTGTTCACCTTGCAAGGAGTAACATAAGGCTTGATGAAAGACATGCTCTCAGTTAGTATCAGTCTTGACCTTTGACTTGTGCAGAGTTGTTACAGTAAATAGATAATTCCACTTCTTTAAACTCTCAATTTTTCTGTTTTTATAGTATGGATAAAAAGGAGCTAGAAAAACCCTGTCCTTGGTACCTGCACAAAGTTTGAGGAAAGTATCAGAGGGGAAAAATTCATCTGTCTTGTGATCAGGATATTTTATTAAATTTACATGCTGTATAGTATTACATATTTGTAATATTATTTTACCTTTATAGGCTTTGAAATACCATCTAATAAACTTCATTTTCCAATGGAAAGGCTTAAACATTTTATTTGGCTCATAAAGTGATGTTGGTGACATCGGATTTGTATGTCACATTGTACTGTCTTGTTGAGCAAGCCCTGTTATTGCCACCTTAATTATAAGATGCTTAGCATTTATATTCTGTGAAAAGTACCGTGTTGTACAAATCATAAAGTTCTGGTGCTGACACACATATTGAAATGGAATATATTTAGCATATGCAAGGACATGAAGTTGTTCTGTGTTTCAAAATGGAAGGCTGGCCAGCCATCAGTGTTCCTGTATTCCAGGAGTCAATTTCTTGGCTGAGACCCTTTGCCTCTAACATGTGCCTCTACACAAAGACATGCCAGTGGTGTTTGATGGTCGCATGTGTCTGTGTTGGCAAATGGTGGTTTGGAATGGAAGTTTTAAAAAATTTTGTAACTAGTTGCAAAGGTGGAGGTTTGACTCTTTGTCAGTACCTTGAGGAGTACTAGGGGGAAAATACTTTAAATGACTGGGGCTAGAGACATGGGAAAGTAAAAGCAATATCATATTCAGAATACATGACTTGAATGAACGTTCTTTTATTTAAAAAAATCCCCTTTTGACAAGCTGGTGAAGTTTCTGGAGGTAGGTCAGATGCTTACTTTTCCATTTAAAACTATAATTAGCAGAATCCCTTGTCAACATCCGTCCTTAAGGATGCTGTTTATTAAAATTGACCCCTAGTTACTGGAAACTGACTGAGACAGTGTGGAGCAGCAGCTCAGCATGTTTGAGGTGCTGGCTTCTGCTTTGTTAATTTCTGTTGCAAATCGGAGCTGCAAGTGTTTGAGTGTTACATTTGTTTGAATTGCCATCAGCTTCTGTGATTGTCCATTGAAAGCCACGGTATGAGCAGGCTCCTTAGCTGAGACTGAGACATGGCTTACACAGTGTGTGTCCTGAATGTGCTGCATTCGGGTTATAAACTCGGAATGGAAAATTACTTAAGGCATTCAGAATGAAGTGTTTAAGATACTATCCTGGTACCAATGAACTTCAGTGTCTTCTGCAGTGACATTTCCTCTGAACACGCTTTTTTCGTAAGTATGTATGTCTTAAGTTTGATTTCTCAAACTGATTAGGTTTGGGAGACTCTTTTCATGCTTAATTTTTGCTGCTACAATAATTGGCCTTTTATTTTTAAAATAACTCTAAACAAAAAAGTAGTCCTGTAAACATTGACTGTATCACAACTGCTGTTTTAATACAGATGTTTAAGAATATACTTGGTGGTTGATACTACTTTTCTTAGAGGTTCATTGTAAAACATAAGGTGTGCTGAAAATATTTTTGGTTGCTTGTAAGCTTATTTTTTTTTCAGTAGTGTGTACTTCAGAAAATGGGTTTTTCTGTTCCAGTTTCAAAAGCTTCATTTCATTTGTAACTTAACTTTTGAATTCAGGAGGAATTGTAAAGCTGGATTTTATTATTATTTTTATTAAAGAATTTTTAAAGCATGGCCTTTTTCCTTTTCACAGACAAAAAAGGTCTCTCAAGTTATATCCCTTGGTAATATTTGAACCAGTGACCCTTTATAGAGTTTACACTATTAGCTAATAGCATAGACAAAAAAAAAATTACAGAAAAAAGTCCTCTTACCATGTTACTGATTTAATTATATAATTAAATGCAAAAGATAAGTGATTTTTTAAATTCTTTTAAATAGAGTTTTTACTAGACAGTGGTGAAGGTAACATGTTATTTCTCACTGACAGAAGACTCCTTCTAAGTCTGTTCACAGGAGTTTTGTACTCCAGACTTTTTAGAGTATTATCTTTGGAATCTTACCCTCATACATCTTTAAGTAAAAAATGTTCAGTTCACAATGACAGTAGTGAAGAGCGCAGGCACAACCAGCATAGTTATGTATGGGAATGCAAATTTTACAAGAAGAGAACATTTTCCTGAAGTTTTATATAAGATTTGACAAACGCTCCTTATTTGAAGTAATTTACTTCAAGAGAATTTTCATAGCAGCCAGGGGAACGCTCTTACTTTCAAGAGCAGAATGGTTTTATTTTGAAGGGGAAAAAAATTAGGTGCCTGAGGGACCTTAAAAATTATTACAAAGCAATATTGGTCTTTCAGAAAAAATTACTGATACATACCTGATGCAATGCATCTTTTAGATGGTTTACTCCATACATACTTCTGCCCTTTATTGGCTACATACTGAATATATCCAGTGTATATTGGATATATTTCTACATGAGCTCAATACAAAGTTGTGGCTTCGAGCACATTTTAACACTGCTAAGACATGGGTTTTCCTATGTAATGTGAAAAATAGCTGAAGCCTTTGGCTATGATTAACTTTGCTATCAAAAATTCATTATACATCATTTTGTTCTGAGAGCAGTTAAATTGGTTATTGAGCTAATTAAAAATGGAAATAACTGACCTTAACAAAATACTTCTTTTTTAATGCCATTAAGTACACTGGAAACTGTAGACTGTGGAAGTGTAATCAAAGCCCTTCTACGTGAAATCAGCTTGTATTATGCTTTCCTTATATTTGTTTTTCTGTCAGTTCCCTCTGAGGAAAAACCCTTAGGAGCAAGCAGTGAGAGAATCTAGATTATTTTGAAATTGGAGAAAAGTAGCTGAAGTATAGTGGAAAAAAGTATATCAAGGGAATCCTGAATCATTGCTTGAACATCTGTGTATAAACAAGCCTGGTTTATAAATTAAAACGCTGTGTCTATTGAACAGGAATTGACTCATCCTGTGGCAGGCGGAAGATCTCTTTCTGCAGAATTGCTCCTAAGCTTTTGTGAGGTGGGAAGCACAGAGAGTGTTAATTGTGTTCTAAAAGGTTGACCAGGTTTCAGCTCACAGCAGTTTGTATCTGGCATTTGAACAGAAGTTTTGAAAGGCTTGGGAGGCTCTGCATGCAGAATTGTGTTTTGAGATGCTGAGGAAATTGTCTGCAAACATCTATCTGCATTTTACTTTATCTAGCAAAGTAGTGAAGCAAGGCTTAAATAATGAAAATCTACTGTAACCTGAAACTTTTTTCATGCTAGCATTTCAAACTTTCTTAAGAGTTAATGCCGTGATAATCTTGCTAACCAGAAATAATTTGTGTTCAGGTTTGCATTTTCAGTGTGTTGGTTCAGTATTAGGCAACTGTGCTTGCAGTTCTGTGTGGCAAAGGCCATACTTACTTTGAGGCTTTTGGGAATTTTCTTGTGCCTGCATGAAGATTGAGTCTACTTCAATGTGGAGATGGAGTTAGAGCTGCTTGTTTCAGGGGGGAAAGCAGCATGCCTGTGTGATTCCTGAGTAGCTGTCGGTTCCTGGCAGTTATTGGTTCCCCTACTTTTTTAGGTGGCTTCTGGCAGGCAGCACACAGGCAGGTGGTTGCTTACCACAGTGGCTATGGCTCCTCAGGGGCTTATTTAGCAGTTTTATTGAGACTGATAGGAAGGCTCTTTAGCATGGAGTAAAAGAGTAAGCACAAAATAAGATACCACTATTGCTGAAACCAAATACTTAAATTACTAATTGAATATTTAGAAGGTAGAGATATTTGACTTCGTGCTCTTTTATTGTTTTCCAAATAGAGACAAGTAATCCGTTTCATGGCAGCACAGTACTGGATTCCTTGCCAACTCTATGGTAACAGTCACAAAGTGTAATTCCTAAAATGAGTGATCAGTTTGCCATTTAAACTTGTTTTTGGATGGTGACTTTCTGTAGGTTTTCTGGCTTAGTATTAGCCTTTGTCCTGCCTCGACTTGGATTGAAATGGATATTGTTAATGACAGTCTGCACTTCTGCTATGTGTGGCCTACAGTTCCATACATGAAGCATATGAATGAAATTCAGGTAGCTGTGTACATGTTAATAAGGATGTGGCAGTATCCTCACTTCAGAGTTTATCCAGCTATGGCTGCAATATTTTATTGTTAGTTTTTACACTTTCAAGGTAGAGGGAGGCATGCATTAACAGATGGTTGGACATTTTTTGTTAACCTTTCACGAGAGTAATTAGCAGCTTCTGTCTTCTAATTTTTACTTTTTTTCACATCTTTTTGGGCAGTAAATGGGGAATGTTTTGATAAATACGGGACTCAGTGAAGTGCATGCACACTGAATATATCTTAAAAATTTGCTTACAACTCAATACAGTTCTGTTTGAAGTGTGTGTTAAGTATATGCATGAAAGGATGAAAGCTTATTTGAATGTTGGGTAAAGCCAAGTACACAAATCTGTTTTTCTGTTAGAGAGAACTTGTTACTCTTACAGTAGTAGAACACTCCAAGCAATGCTTGGAGACTGTTTAACTTAGTAGAATCTGATTTCTGTGTAAATTATCTGATTTAAGTGCCACAATCTTGTGCCATGGAACAAACACAACACAGAGTATTTATGCTTTCCTGATGCATTTGTTGATGTTAATGATTCCTGAATGTAGTTTGACTTGTAAGTCAATTCAGCGCTGTATTCCTATATGACAAACAAAATCTTATCCTAACCTTAGTAGCTTGAAATTAAGAAAACATTAGACTGGTTTGGGTGTTGAAAGATCTGCAAAACAGTGACTGCGTTCAGGCTGTGGCATTCATGGGCCTGACAGAATGGTTTAACTGGAAGCTGAAGTAACAGGAAAACTCTGGCTGTAGGAAAAAAATGGAAATACCGAATTATTGGTTGGTTTCATAAGAAGGTGTTACAGAACCATGTACAAAATTTGATAAGAATGGATGGAATCAGTACAGAGGGGAGACGTCCAGTCAGTACAAAAATGTCAAGAATTTGACACAGATGCTGGAAAACAGGAGGATGTTTTGATGTGCGAAAAACTAAAGTTTGTGGGGAGTGAACATATGTACAGTACTGTGGAAAGTAGCCCAAAACAATTTATGGAGCAGTTACATTTTCACAGCCAAGGCTACAGGATTTTTTTTTTCTTTTTCTTATTGAGTGTTACATAGAGTATTCTGATCTGGAAGAGATCTTTCAGGATCATTAGTCTAACCCCTGGTCTTGCACAGGACACCCCAAGAATCACACCATGTGCCCAGGAGTATTGTCCAGACATTTGTCTAACTCTGCCAGGTTTGACCACTTCCCTGGGGAGCCTGAGTCTCCCTCCTTTCCTCTCTTTTTCCCTTCTTTCCTCTTCCTAATGTTTCTGCTACTTTGAACCTACATTAACTTTTCTGGGTTTTTTTCCCCTCCATATTTCATGAATTCCTCCTTAGTTTCATAAATTATATTAATTTTCCGTGATTTCACATAAGGTTCCTCTTAGCTCTCTCTAGAGAAGACTGGCTGTCTTCTTCCATCTTGGTCCTTGGGTACCTCCTTCTTATTGATCATGAGCTTTATAAATTATTGTAATAAAGGGAAGGTTAATTTCTACGTTGCTTCATTTATTCTCTGAAAATACACTTAGATGACATGAAAGCACACTAAACTGCGTTTTGGTTTCTAGCAACACTTTATATATTTGCATTATGGCAGCAATGATATAAACACCAGTCTTTAAAACAGCATTGTAGCTGGGGAATCGGAGTTATGCAGGCAAGGAAGATTACACAAGGCAAAAGGAAATAATGACACGCTTCTCATGCTACTTAGTAGTAAGAGTTGAAATTTTTTTTCACATGCATAAGACTATCTGAATGGGAAGAAAAAAATCCAACAGCAAAAATACATGAAGAAAATTATTGCCTGAGAGTCAGGGTGATAATGCAAATTCACCAGTTTGTTTGCCTTGCAGTTACTTGAACTTGAACTCTTGAATGCAGTAGGTTTTGAAGAGGTGTGGAGAGTAGATAGCAAAGTTGCTCTCACACTTGGCTGGAGGTTTCTGTAGGTAAGTTTTAGGTGTGACATGAGGAATGAGTAGAAATAAAAGGTTAAGGTTAATTAGTATCTCAGCTAGAATTCCTGAAACCTTTTTGATTCCTGACACCACTAAAAATAGGTGATATAATTATGAACCAAACTGTCCTTTCTTTTATGCATCATTTTACAAGTGTGCTAGTGGTATTTTTGCATGCACAAATAGAAGGGATTTTTCTTAAAGAGCAAAGAACAGCCTGTTAATTGAGTGCCTTTATCTGGCATGTGGGCAGCAAGTGCATATAATTTAAATGTTTGGATGTAAATACTTATGTAAATTATTATACTTTTTTTTTTTTTTTCCTATCTGATATGGTGTTACTTTCTTCCTAAGCTTTCTGTAGTGTTCTATGATCAGGTGCTGTGGCACCAGGTTGATATGAATGTTTCCAGTGAGGTCAGTGTTTCATGGAATTGTATGTTATAGTATGGGGTTATTTAACTATGTGGAAGGTTTTTTTGAAAATACTTTCTTCAATATGGATTTGATATTGGCATTGTGATGTCTTTGTTGGATGTTTTTTAACACTGTGATAGTGAAGCGGTCTGGGTCCATTCTGTGGTAAAGTTGCTGTGGATTTAGCAATTGCGTGGTTGTCTTGAATAAGAAAGAAATAGTTTTTTGAAAGATGGGGCCCATAACATAACTAATAACAGCTCTGCCACTTCTTGTCGGCTCTTCGGAGCATTTTTTATAAATGTTTATCTGGACTGTTCAGTCCTGCAGCCACACAGAAACAATTAATGCTTCCGTGGCAATCAGAGCGATGAAGAATTGAAAACCATGTTTAGCTGACTGAATCCACCTGAAGTACCTGACAGTTTTAATTGATCCACTTGATGGAATTATTTTGGAGCCACTTAAGATTCTGAGCTATTGATTTCAAATGTTCCTGTATTTCCAACCATATGTATTCAAGGGAATTTAATTTTTAGGCTATTGGAGGCCTTGGCAGATATTTTAACTGGTTTCCTAAACTTGTGAAATATACTATTACTGAGGCATAGTTTCAAGAACTAAAAGCTAGTAGTTGATAAATTATAGATTTAAAATTCAATTTTATGGAGAGAAATGGAGGTTTTTCTGTTTTGATAAAGTATGTTGTAGTCATTTTCCATCTAGTAAGTGACCCATAAATGACCAAGCAGTCTTTGAGGTGGCTGTGAGATACTCCTGTGTTTCAAGCTAACAATGCTGGAATTGAATGTTCACTTAAATTTTGACTGACAAAAAGACCTAGAACTTAAATCTGTTAGCTCTCATTGACTCTCAACAGCATGAATCAGAAAAGGTCGTAAGACAAGCTGTGTTATAAACAAAAACAAGTGATACATTTTAAAGTTACATGGTTTGAAATACTGAAGCTACTCTGGAAATTAGTATGCAGTAAGGACACAAGGGTATTGGAAATACCAAAATTGGTTTTTGGAGCCTGACTAGTGGAATTTTTCAGTATCCAGCCTTTTAAATGCTAAGTTCAATTTAGCTTGGAATGTGCCTTTTTGGAATAGTTCATTTGGTAATAAAATTAACTCTCCTAAAAACAAACAAAAAGCCCCACAGTTCTTCATTTCTAAGAAAAATCAGATATACAGAAGATTTTGCCTTGTCTATACACTCCTGCAGAAACATTTTGAAGAGGAAAACACATTTACTATTGATTGTGTGTTTCAGCTCTCTTAAGGAAGTCTGATTTGGTTATTGCAGGCTTCAGACTTCTTACTTGCAGTCAAATGTATGGTTCATGACTTAGAGTAGAAGAACCTACCAGGTGGAATAAGGTGTAGTGATTTTAAGTAAGTCATACTTGGCATATTACTTGTGTTCCTGTTAAACTCACTTGCAACTGGCTGTTTCTGCAAGTCAGAGTATTAAGTATTGTAAATTTGATTGGACAGTGCTGTATCACTAATCTTGCCAGATGCAGAAATTGGCAGGAATGTGGCATTTTGAGTATGCTTTTTGAATCCTGGTATTTCACAGTAGTTGATAGAGAATTTTCCCAGTGTGTTCCTGGGGAACCATGTGATAGATGAGGGAGTGTTTGCAGGGGCACCACTTGGAAGGGATTATTCAGGTTTCCCTGTCAGCTGTATCATTTTTTTTGTCAGGCTGTAGTGGGCGAGAGTTCAAATGCACAGGTTATGTTTGCTGCTCAAGCAGTTGTTTATAGTGACCCATAGGGAAGAAGCAACAGAAGGAATAGAAACATTGCATGGGCAACAACAGCAGACTGACAGGCATTGAGTTTTACCTTACTGGCTGGTTAAATAAGGCCCCTGTATTGCAAGGGGTGGGAAAGAGAAAATCGCATTGAGTGTTTAAAGGGAGGGAAGAAAAAAAGAAAAAGGAAATGCAAAGACCCTCAAAAATGTCAATTTGTCACATACATATTCATCTGATAGCTCATAAATGTCAGTTCTTGTAAAAAGTCTTTCCAGCTTTTTCTTCAGTCTGACTTTGCAGAACTTTTTCGGGCCTACAGCTGGGCTGCAGAACTAAACTGATTTTTTTCAGGTTTTTAAACAGACCTCTGAATCGGGCATCTCGTAATTTTTGCTGCTCTCCTGACCTTGAAAAAGGATCTGTGCTCCTGTGAGAGGCATCTTGAAAGGTGGTTGGTGATCGTGGAAACAGCTAAGAAAACATTTTATTTACTTCAGTTACCTAGCTTGAAAGCTCAGCTTGAGGAAATAACTGTTTCAGCTTCCTCTGTTAGTGTACATTTCTGTACAGCTGAGTCACTGAACTCATGGGCTTGCTTCAGAGATCTTTTTTCCTCCTCCTGTTAGCTTGGAGGCAATTTTGTGATCTTTTAGAGAAACACCTGACCAACCTCTATCCCATTTTATTCTTTAGAGTTTTGCAAGAGCAAGTTTTCAAACTGTCAGTGGTTGTCCATAGGTGTGGGTAAGACTATTTTATAGACCAGTCCATATGGTTTTCCAGTAGTTGCTCTTTCCTGATCTCTTCAGAGCTGCTGCCAAACATTCTTTCCCACCATTTTAACCAGTTATCGGTGGATCTCAAGCCGTGGACTGCTTCCAAATGAAATGTGTCACAAGGAACCAAGGTTTGATCTAGATTTGTGGTCTAGATGCATGGGGAATTCTAAGTCTGTATTTGTAATAGAAAGTATCTGTGACCTTCAGGGGTGGAAAAAGAAGAAGGACAGGTGTCAGAATGGCTGTCCCTGCCAAAACTATGCTAACCACATCATTCCTTTATATGAGCGTATTTGTAAGATTCAAGGAAAAAAATAATTGGTAATTCAGAATCGATTTTCTATATAGGATGAAAAAATAGTGATTTCACAATTCAGTGATTTAAGCTGTGACATTTATTACTAACACGTTTGTCACTAAATATATAAATGAACGAGTTTTGGTTAATTTGATGACGCAGTGAGTTTCAGTATTGATAACAGCAATGGTGGGAAAAATGCCCAAAGAAGAGGATACTTCATTTCACCTTAGTTAACCACTATCATGAATATATTAAAGTAATTGTAAGTTCGATTTCGCTCCCTGATGAGTGGTGTTGAGTAATGTGCACTCCCATTGCTTCTACAACACTGATAAATGCAGTCTGTTGGAATGTTTTTAAGACAATAGCTATTTAATGAATAGCTTGTGTGTACAGGAGAAAAGAATAAGCTTGATTGCTTACAATCTGACATTTGAAAAAGCATTTTTTTAGATGTCTTGTATTTGCATATCTAATTGCTATGTAATCAAAACTAAGTGAACTGTAGCTGCTTGAAACTAAAAAATGAAAGGCAATCATCTTTAAAGGAGGAGATACCCCACTCATATGCAAGCCTGTCTGAATATTAGAATTATATTCTTCTTGTGTTTAATTATAGGTGTCTGACTGAGCAGTAAATTTATGCCTGTGTATTAAAGGAGTGAATGTGACCCTGAAACATCAGCTTTCCTTTGTTGAGGCAAAGCATTCACATTGAGAGAACTTAACAGTGTTGTGTATTTTGGTGATAAGGGATTGTGCCAGAGTAGCTGTTAATTACCTGCTTTGTTTGATATGGAAAGTAGTGGTTCCACACTTTTCTTCCCACCAGTGACAGTACTCAATTAAAACTTGTATTAAACAGTGATAATGCCCTCGTTTATCTGGTGGAGAAGATGTGAGGTGAAGAAAATTAACAGGATATTTTGGTTTTTTCAAGAACCTAGTGACGAGTTTTGTCTTATTTGGTGTAGTAGTGTATGGTGAGCTTTGGTTGTATTATTTATTTTTTCAATCTTTGTGACTCTTGGATCCTGCTGTTTAATAACAGTGGCTATAGTAGAAATGGAAAAAAGAAACCTCAACTGCAGTGTTGGAGTTACAAATTTGGAAGATGCTTGCTCTTATTCCTTCTCATTCCTCTGTGTGAAGCATCTGTTGCCATTGGTCATTATTTCAGTGGTTTTTGAAAATCTATTGTATCATGACATGGCATCCTCCATATCTTACATGGCAGATTTTTTATTTTTTTTTTACATTAATGTTTTTGACTGAATTTTTCTATTCCAAGTATGTGAAGCACATTTCCTAATGCAGTCTGAGATGGACTTCTCTAAGTAGCAGCTGTTTTTTGCATATCTGAACAGAAATAACAAGGACGAGTAAAGCAAAGAAAATAACATAAAAGATTTGGTAGTCTTTGTTTATTTCAGATACCAATGCTGAAGAATATTCTAGCAGTGAAAATATACAAAACTATATTACTAGGCAGTAAGAAAAGTTATAAAATTGTTATAGCAACACTTTAATTTTTTATTTTTTTTATTTCATTCATCCAAAGAAATTAAGGAATGGGTTGGTTGATTTCCTTATGAAATTTGGAAAGTCTGTGTTCAGCAAGCTTGAACAGCTTTATTCTGGAGTGAAAGCTGAATCTCTGATGCTAGACTAATTTGGCCAAAAATGTGAAACAGTAAGTGAAAAGGAGTAATTACTGTAGCAACTTTAAAACGTGTACACAAAATTCTTTTGAGGAGCTCAGTGGATATGGCAGTGCATGGTAATTCAAGTAGAACTTCAGAGCTTCAACTATTAGGTGAATAGAGGTCACATGCAGAGTAAGAGTGGTTGCCTGCAGTAATTAGGCACAATTAATAAAGTTTGCTCAGAAGGCGTATTGCGCATACTGAATGGCTTAGCAGTAATGACCGGTCTTAGAGGCAACCGTACACAAACAAACAAAAAAAAACATTACAGATAAAACAGTTCCTTAAAAGAATTTGTAAGGTGTGGAAACTTGAAAGATTTTCTTGTTTTGTTGAAAACCTAAACAGAGTGTCATTGTTAAAGAGGAGAAAGCTAGATTTTGTTTTATAGTGGAACTTCGTAATATCACAGGATGCAAGCAAAGTGCTGTGAAAAATTAGGCTTAGAAAAAACCAGTTGTAATTGTGTGAATTGGTCGTGGTTTACAGAAAGAACACTAGAAAGACCATCTTAGGTCATAACTGGCATGTTTTTTAAGCAGTCTGCTTTTCTTTTAAAGTAAAGGTTCTTCTGGGTATATTAACTGATAAATCTCATTAAATTATTGTATTTAATAATGATTATTGGTTACGTTTTCTGTAGGTAATTCATAACCTCAATAAATGTAGATTTGTTCCTGCTCACCACACAATTGCCCTTTCATGCCAAGTGAACAGTGATAAGCATTAAATAAGAACTTGATAAGGTGTTTTATGATCTGACATTTTGAAGTGCAATTATCTCTGTATCTTAAACAGTTTTTTTCAGTTTTCTTTTTTCTGCCCTGCAAAAAAACCCCCCATGGAATGTTAGTTTGACATGCATTCAGATTAGTAGACTTATTTCATGGCACAGCAGTGCTGCAGCAGAATGTAACTGTGTTAGCTCATCCATTTAGGATTAGGTTCTGCAGTGATTCGATGGCTTCCTCTGCTCAAACACTGAGTAGCCATTTCACTTTGTAGGTGAGTACTGCAGCCCACACTGTCAAGCCACAGACAGTTTTTGTAATCCCAAAGCCACTCAGACTATCATGCATTCAGTATAAATTTCCAGCCTCAAAGTCGAGGACTGTGTTCTTCCAGAGTGAATAGTCTTAAATGGACATATTGTACTTTTTGTTCCCTGTAAAGAAAATGCAACAAGGCTGTCACACTTTTTCTTAATTGTTCTGATTATGTTTCGTTGACTTTGCTCACCTGAAAAAATTGGTAGCATTTTTTGAGTATTTTCTTTGTTACGTAGTTGAGTTACAATTTTGGGGAACTTTCTTGTATTCGCCTCTAGAGAAATTTATTTCCACATACAAAATTTTAAAATAATGTTTTAATAATAATCCAATTTTGAATCTATATTAATTTACTATATTTTCATGTAATCTCTATGTGCAGATCTTCTTGAGGAGAGGAAAATTTCTGTGTTGAGATTATATGCTGTGTCAAGATGTGGAAAGGAACAGAACTTTACAATTCCCTTTCCTGGACCCTTTTTGCATGAGCCTGCTTCCCCTTTATGTTCTTTACTATTCTTGTAGGAGTTGCAGTCCCTCTTGGCAGGAATTACTGTATGTCTGTGCTCCAGAGTGAGGTTCCTAAGTCTAAGACTGAATGGGAATTCTCTTTTCCAGTCTAAGATTTTGGAGGGATTTTCCCATTTGAGAAATGCCAGCTACAATGCACAAATGTCGTTGTTTTCTGCACTCACCCCATGGACAGTTTTTCACAAATTTCATTTAAAAGTTGGACAGGAATGACATTGTTATGTTATACACTTGGTCAAAGAGGAAAATCTCACTATCTTGGTAACTCTGAAAAAAAGGTTTAACTTTCTTCTTCCACTAAGCTTCAGGACACGAAAAATCTAGAAGCAGAGAGCTTGCAACTCTCCAAACAGTCATCCAGAAGAACACTGTTAAGCATCCTATTGACAAGGTTTATGTTCCACTGAGGAGAATTCAGACCCTCTGTCTCCCCCTATAATCTGAGCTGATGGTACTTGTCATTTGAAATATATATTCAGCTGCTAAACATGCTTTTTTCTTTCTGATGAAAACAGCCCTGCTGAAAGCATGTCGTAAAACTTGGTTTTATTGCAGAGGTATGCAATGAATCATAATTTCCTGCAGGCTCAGATCCTGCCTATGTAGGATCAACAACTAAAAAACTGAAAATGTGAACTATATTTTGTTTATGGTTGGGACCTATTGAGTATGTCTCACACTTGTACTTCGAGTTTTTGGCTGCATAACAATGTACTTGGTGCATCTGGTATTTGAAGTATTCTCTCTAGTGAGGTCACTCTGAGCACAACTACCTAAGATTTTTTTAAAGTAGATAGCAATGATATTGATGTTCTTTATTCGCTCTGTCCAATTTTTTAGCCATTTGGGGAGTTGAGAATGAGGTTAAGGTATAAAATTTTGAAATTTACTGTGAAAGAAAGTAAGGAGAATTTACCAGTTAGCCCTTGGCATATCTGTGCCTCAAAGAATTTTCTTCGAATCCGATTTCGAGTGATAGAGATTTCTCTTAGAGAAAATGTGAAGAATCCATCTAGAAACAAACTTTAATTCCATGTATTAGCGGAGTCAAGTTATGATGACCTTGGATACACTCAAAACCAATTTTTAATGATTACTGTCAGAACAGTTCTTTTTCTATTGAAAAGTAATGGCCTATGATATATTGAAGGCCAGATTAAATCATCCTGACTATTCCTTCTGGTCAAAGTCTCTTAAATTGGGAAAAAAATTACTTGCAGTTAAGCTTAAGTATGAAAAGAGGCATAATGGGTAAGATGTATAAAATAAAATTTCAGTGTAGTATAATGTACCATCTAATTTATCAAAATCGTACACAGATCAGAAAAACTTTGTTGTACACATGTATGTACATTGTGTTTGTGTGTGTGTGTGTCTGTGCTGCTGGAGTAGATAACAGTTCTGTAATCAAGTTGCATTTTATGTGTTTGGATTTTTTTTCCCCGTCTCTGGTTTTGTGCATCGTGGACTTTGTACATTCCTGTATGCTAAAATGGAAACAGTTTACTGGTAAGGATCCAGCTAAAATTTTGGTACTCCAGTATGGTTTGTCTGCATATCTAATATCAGAGAACTAAAGTCTTAACCATGCAGATGTTTTTTAATTTTTTTTTTTTACATTAACTGTTGCTTTGATCATATTGTGTGACACTTGTGTAATAGCCAATTGCCATTAATCCTGAGTAGTATTCAGCAACAAGTTTTAATGATTAGAGTCTTTTGTTTTGTGTCTTGTTACTGGCCTTAAATTAGAAAAACTAAAAAACTAAACTTAGTTTAAAGAAGCTAGATTCTTGGAGATTTTTTGCTTGTTTCAGAAGAAGTTGTTAAGTATGCTCACCTGTGCAACCAATTTGAGACTCTGCAAGAGGGTTATTAAAAAGGAAGTGAGGCAACAGAGCCAACAGGAAATGCAGCAAGTTTGAGTTGAATAAAATTAGGCCTGAGGGTTCAGGAGAAAACTGAGAACAAGGTGTTAAGTCTCCACGAAATTGTGACAATAGTAGCAAAAGGGCTTTTTTTCTAATCATATTCATAGATGTTTATTTATCTGTGATTTTTGCAAGTACATTTTCTATGATGATAACCAGTTTCTTGTTTTCTGCAGCTGAGATTTTTCATATGTATCAAGCTGGATATTTGAATTTTAATCTGTTCACTCAGCTCTTCGTACCAACTCTTACAGTGTTCATAGTGTTAAGAGCCACATAATCACTTGGAGGATGGGGTGAACATTGGGACATGCAGAACTTGCAGAATGCATGGAATTCAGTGTCCTGGGACTATATGTGGTTGTTGACGTACCACAAAAAAACCTCCAAGCTTATTCCCATGTGTAAGGGAAACGTTTGAAATGTACAAAATGAAAAGCTCAGCATGGAGCTTTGTGCTAATAGTTTCTGTACCTGGAGTTTCAGGTGTTATATGCTTATTCAGAGGTAATTTAGCTACTCTTTGGACTCTTGGTAAACATATACAGTGCAATCTTTCTCTTTTGGTGTAATCCTTTATTTTCTTAGTGCCTTTTCTTATACAGGCATATTAGAAAAACTGTTGCATGCCTGTGATTTTGACTATTTGGGGCATTTTTGCATAGTGTTTCATCACATGATTTAAGAGGTTATTTGTTGGTATCTTCAGAGTGATCAAGTTACATCTCCTGCCTAAAATGGGGCAATGTTTTAAAGCTCCCATAGGTATGTGTTATCCTGCATGTTGTATCATGTTAGAGCAAGCTATTAAAACAGTTTATATGTATTTAAGTGCCCAAATAAAAACATTCTGTCCTGCTTTGAGACACCTCATGTTTTTTTTGAAGTTCTTTCTTCATCTGTTGATTTGTCTCTGTATTTCATGCTGTTGGCCTCCTTTTTCTCATAGCTGATGAGCTGTGCCTACTTTTTACTTTGCATACACTGCAACTGCAGTGTACACCTTCCTTGCCTTGTGAAGCTTGAGTGCTGGTGTGCTAAATAGTTGTATGTGAAGTACTAAGTCAGTGAATAAAGTTTTAGTGCAGATGGTTTCCACCTTTTTGTCCCCATCATAAGAATCCTACAAAATCATCCTAGAAAAGTGGAATAAATCATATTATATTAACTCTGCCTGCAGGCTAAGGGTTGGGGGCAGAACAGGGAGGATAAGGAGGTACCCTGTTTATGCTTAGCTGAGCATGACCTGCACTGGAAACTTCAGTTTTACTTTCATTGAGTATTAGAGTAGTTTGTTGAGCAATTAAAACTTGCTTCACTAACAGAGGGGAAAAATCCTAACAACTTTTCACTGATGATTTTTCTGACTTAGGCAAACACTTTCTTGTGAAAGTGTCTTTCCCTGTGAGACCATATGGTTTTGCAGCAAGAAGTTTGAGTATATGGTATAAGCATTGTTTGTAAATTACAGCAGAAGATTAATTTCATTTAAATTCCTGTGGACAATAGCATTGAAACTGATAGCGGAGGTACTTTGATTTTTACTTGATTTTACTTTTTTACTTAGAATTTTTTTTTTCCCCAAAGTCAGTCAGGCACTTCTGTTCCATAACATTTCAGTGGGATTTAATACTTTGTATGAAGTAATTGCATAGGCAGAAGAGGTGTCAAGATAAATAGTTGCATATGTACCATGTGTTGCATAGTAAAAAGGGTATTAAAAACATAATTAAAAAAAAAAAAGTAATGCGTTTTTATCATTCATATGTTTGGTAATCTTCTACACTATAAATACACTTCTCCTTAAGAAGGTGATATAATGGATATTGAAGTAACCACAGATACCTTAAATGAGAATTTAATTCAAAGTGTCTTTACTTAAATTTGCGTCAAATTATGCAGGATTGAAGAGGCTCACACACTCTTAAGCGGAGTAATGCCTGAGCTCTAATCATATTAGTAGTCCTCAGAGGACAAAATCTTCTCTCTGTTGCAAATTATTTTAGGTTTTCTGTGAGTGGTGTGGCACTATGTTTGGATTGATCTGATGGGCAGTTCCCATTCAAGGCCTTAGGACATCTGTTCCCACTGCTTCGTGTGCCTCCTCAGGAGTCAATTGGGTTTGTGAGTTTCCCAAATTGGCCCCTGCACAATTGTCTGAGCAGCAGGGGCAGCTCGGTGGAAGTAGCAGAGTCAGGGCTGCTATTTTCAGTGACAGCTGGTTGTTAAATAGACTCAACCTGCAAAGTTAAACTTCACCTTCACATTCCATGATATGAGATACATGAGTGCCTGCATTAAAATATTTTCACTTTAGCTTCTAGCCTGCTATGTCACCATATGTTTCAACCAAAAAAGTAAAGTTTTCGATGAAAATAATTCTTGTTCAACAGAAAGGAGAAAAAAGCTATCATTTTGCGATTTTTTTTTTCTTCATAGCTTTGAAACAGTTTTTTGTGTGATCTTGAAAGCTGATTCTTTATAGATCTCTAAGTTACTTCTAAATGAAACATCATTTTCTTAATTGTGGTTCATTTTTAAATACTTTTGCCTGATATTTTAAGGAAACATGAAATTTGTTGCTTTTTTTCGTGGTTTTATTTCATTCCATTCTTGGTTTATAATTTGTATGTGGGGGGTGGGAAAGAAACCCCTATAAAACGTGCCCCCTCCACCAAACAAGAAACCACAAAAGCAAAATATACAAAAAAACCCAAAAACAAAACAAAACAAAAAAACCCAAAAAAACCACAAACAAAAAAACCCCACAAAAACAAAAACAAAAAAAACCCAAAAAAAACCCCAACAAAAACCAACAAAAAAACCCCAACCCCCCCCAAAAAAAACACAAAAAACCCCCCCAAAAAAACCAAAAAACTCACCATACAACAACAAAAAAAAAAACCCAAAAAACCAAACCAAACAAACAAACACAAACCAACTGTCCCAAAACCCACAAATCAAAATAACCCCTTTTGAATTATGCCACTGGAGCATTTAGTTAAGTGCCAGTATTGTTTGAATTGGTGTCTTTCGCATGTTGTAGCTGGAGAAATAACACTATAATTGTTGATAATAGATAGCAGAGTTGAGTAACAGACCTGTGGTGAAGATGCTCAGGTCTCTGGCCAGTCTAATATTGGTTTAGCATTTCAGGAAGATCACGTTCCATGTGTGTAATGATAAGGACCTTCAGCCAATTCACTGATTTGGTTTAAAATATTGACTACAACCCTGTACTGGTTGAGTGTAGTTTTTCAATGATACATAATTTATGAGAATTTGTTGTCTTAAATATTTTTTTAAGGATGTACTTTGGATATATTTCCCTTATTTTTAGGCATTGTGCTTTTATTTTTCTTGATGATTGCATGTTTTTCATAAGCAGCATTTTAAATTTCCCTTTTTACAAAAAAAATAATTAGACTTTCCTTTTTTGTATATGGTAATTACATAGTTGAACTGTGGGTGAAAGGAATAGGAAGGGGTTTTGAACAATTTTTTTGAATGTAAATACGTGCTGCCCTCCCATCTCACTGAAGATACTAATGAGCTATTCCAGTTGCCCCAGCAGTAATGGGCATTTTAGTTGAAATAAACTATACTCTTTGCTCATTTGCATCTAGTATAAATTTTAATTTTATTTTACAAGTGCTATAAGATGAAATATGCTAATTTTTAGAAAATACATTGCAGCAGCTTTTCTGTTCTGATAACTGCATCACTTCAGCATACACAGGAAATGTCTTACAGGCTATATTAGTAGCTGAAGAGAAAGTCACGTTTGTTTCCCTTTTATAGCTAGCCAGTTCATGGATTTTTCACTCTTTTCCATTTGCAGAGAACTTCCAACAATTTTTTTAACTTATTTTCTTATTTTGAACCGTAAAGAGTCCCTGAAAAAGACTTTTTTTCCCAGTTGTTTTTTATCTTAAAATTTTAAAATGCAACCTCAGTCAAAGTTCTAGGTTTTTTACTTTTTTTTTTTTTTTCTTTAGTGCACAATGTTAAAACATAAATTCATGTGCAAATCACAAACAGTGGTAGTGCAAGAATGCTTGGCTCCAGAGAAGGGGTTTGTGTTACTCATCACTCAAATGGAGGAGAACTTGAAGAAGTAGGGGTGAGGGGAAAAAAAAGAGAAGTTTGTTCTTTCTTCTGTGACTTAGCTTCTGTTGATTCTTGCACTGTTCTTCCTTTACTAGGTTGTCTTATATTATGGCCTCTTGAAATTTCAGTCTCAAGTGTAAACAAGAAGGAATAATTTATGTCCATCACAGGGTAAAAAAAAGCCCTAATTCCAGCTCTTCATGCCTCTCAAACATCTTAAAGAAGCAAAATAGGGCACAAGCCCAATTTTTTTTTGCTTTTCAGGTCTCCTTTAAGAGCAGAGACAGCCATGATGCAGCAATTTTGGAGGTAGAGGCAAGTAAATGTTTTACTTCTCGTAAACATTCCAGTAAGTTTTTGCAAATCACCTAATATTTGAGGAGACTGGTTGAAAAAGAACCTCAGCCTCTCCCCCTTTCCTAAATTTGCTTTGTGTGATTCTATGTGAGGAAGACTATATTTAAGCTTTTATTGATTATTGACAGGTTTCACATCAGTTACACGCTGTTGCAATACCCAATTGGTGTAAAAAATATGTAGCTCTAATATCAGAAAGGTTTTTGTGATAACAGTTGTTGAAGTTTTTTCCTTCGAACTGATCTACAAAATGAAAATTTGTTGGGTGGGTCGTGATTTTCTTTGTAGAAAAATAAAAAAAGTGTTGATTGTTGCTTACCTCCAGCTGCTGGTTTTCAAACCAGCTCTTTGGCGTTCTCACTGTGGACAGCTGAGCAACCTCTTATGTGCTGGTACGAAACCTGTGACTGTTTCTGTGCTAGGGGCGTTTCTGAAAGCTCACACTGAGTTTCTCCTGATGGCATCACATCATCTTGAAGGCTGTATTAGAGGTACAGGAAAGAACTATCCATCTGTTTTGCTGATTTGTTTTATTTGGACCTTCCTATTCCTTATTGTGAATAAAACCAGTTTGCAGCATTGCATGAGAACACAGGATTACACGTTTGGGAAAGTTTTGCCTAACTTCTGTTTTGGGAGGTGGGAACAAATGTTCCAGTCCGTGTTAGAAGGTTGCAGTGGGAACAGCAAAGAAGCTAGATTTTGGTCAGCTATTGTGAGAGAATAGTTCAGTGGGCATAAAAAAATTGCTAGTTAATAAGCTGTATTGATCCAAATTAATACTTGTGCCAGTTTGAGAAGGGAGAGGACAGGAAAAAGGAGGTGGGAGGTCAAGACCTGTCAGTTGGCTGTAAATCCTTGTCATCTCTTGGAAATGCATTTTGAAAAAAGCTGTAATGCTTGTGCTTTTCTGAAGAAGAGGAAACGTTTAGAATAAAGAAACTGACCTTTCTTCTACCTGTGACTTGAGGATATGAGCAAAGTGTGTAATTATTTGGTCCTCAGTTCATGTACAATGCTGTCTTATCTTCTAAGGTGAAAGAAACCACTGGAAAATGTAAGGAAAGCTTCCACATAATGACCTTTTCTACCCAGTCTTGCCTCGTCCGACTTTTGTAATTCAGAAGTATATTAAGTTAAACTGTAAAACTTTCATTTGATTTCTTGTGGGGCAGATAAGCTCCCGCAAACATCTGAAACAATATGAAAATGTATATAAGGATATTTTAATGAAAGAAGCTTGGAACTTGTCTTTTGAAGAGCAGAAGCACTAAATTTTTTTAACAACTTTTTGCATGCTTCTGATAGTGTACTGGAGTTTGTTTTTTAAAGTTGCTCATTTTAAAATAGTGACTTGGGTAGCACACCAAGGATTTACTTTGCTTCTGTAGCTTCATATTGTAATGATACTCTGTTTGCCTCTTTTAATCTGTCCTGTATTTTTTAATGGTATTTCTTGCTGCATTAATGTCTTTGGTAGCTGAGGGAATGTGTTGAAAAAAACAGAACCTGGTTTTTTTCATAATAAGCCTTAATTTTGCATATTATGGTAACTTGCAATGGGGCTGTGATAATTTGGTTAGTTACAGATCTTAGTTTGTACACTCAATTTTACTCAAAATTATGCAAGTGCAGATGTCAGCAAATTCATTATTTAATGAGTTTTTTAGAAAATTACATTCCTTTGGTGAAAGTTTTTGTACATTTTACCAGAATTTGTGGGATTCAGTTTGTGGTTTTAGTGAAACCAAGTATCTTTTTGGAAGGATGATGAGGTATCCTACACAGCAGTTGTAGGACTGCTAAATGAATGGGATCGTGAAGAATGCACATCTAGCCATTCTCTCCTGAAACCAGTATGCATGTAAATTTTGTGATACTTGACTTAGAATCAAAATTATGACTGGCTTTCACTTTCTTTTGTGCTTATATAATGAGCAAGAGGTTTATTAAATGTTGTTTTCCAATTTAAAAAGCGGACATAATTTTCATAAGTGCTCCTTTACAGGAATCATTTATTTCATTAATTTCACAAAGGTTTTATTTTAAATGTGTTGCACGGGTGCTGTATAGCTGATGCTAGTGTACAGTATTTTAAATGAACTAAAAAATTTGTGGTTTTCAGCTCATTAAGTGTAGAAAGTGAGTAAAGAGTTCCAAACCCAGACCTTAAGGACAGATTCATTGAAGGACCAGGGAACTCTCTGTGCAATGTTAAAGTCGTATTGCTATGTGCTAGCCTTTTTTTTTTTTTTTTTTTGGTGGTGGTGGTGTTGGTTTGTTGGAGGGGTTAGTTTAATTTTTGTTTGCTTTGAGATTTGGTTGTTTGGTTTTTTGTTTTGTTGTTTGCTTGTTTTGTGGTTGTTTTTTTGTGTGGTTGATTTTTTTTAAATCACTGGATTGTTGTTGTCTGAGCAGTGAGGGGGGATCCTGAACATGCATCATTTCTGTGCTGCAGGAAAGGTCTCCCTAATATATTATCAGTGCTATTCTCAAAAGCCATTTAGTATCAGTGCCAAGCTGGCACTCAGCTATACAGTCTTTAACTGGCATGACTATTACTACATTTTAATCCAGCCTTGAGAATATGTGGCACGTGCTGGAATACTCCTCATTCTGTAGTCATTATAATCAATAGAGTAGTTGCATGAAATTGGTCGTAAAGAAGGTTTGGAACAGTGGTCATACTTTGAGTTATTTAGCTGGTAGCTTGGTTGTGTCAAATCCCATGTAATTGTAGCAAGGATTTGAGGCAACTGCTGCAGTGAATCTGTAATTACAGACTGTGTGCAAGGTTTCAGTCTTAAATGCAGGGAAAACTTGTGTGCCGAGATTATTCGAGACAGGAGTTCTGCATTCTTTCAGGGACTAGTTTGTTAGGCGATGTTTATTGTCAGTTCTGTACTCAGTGGCAAATTCGATTTTTTTCTGTGTTCTTCGTAACAAAATTTCGTTTATTTTTAAAATATAAGTTAGTATATTTAATTTGCATTAATATCTCCTGTGAAATTACACATTTTAAAGAAGATTCCAAACCTTTATGTCTAAGTGAACTTTATTTTGGAGTTAATCACTATGCTGTGAATGACAAGGTTTTTTTTCTGACACACCCTTGCTTAAATACATGGGACACAGTGTGCTAATTTCCCAGGTCAGCAACTGAGATGTAGCATTTGAAGTGGAAGGAAGCTGATTGCTCTGCAGGCCTAACTCGGCGTGGAAGCTGAGTTTTCAGAATACCTCTAATAGTAATTTCTGTATTGTGGTAAGATTACATTTGGCGTGGGTGGTGCTTAAAATGCCAGTGTGTGCCCCCTGGGCAGTCAGGGCGAGGGGCTCCCCACCCTCCCTGGCTTTTGGGAGCGGCTGGGCTGCTGTGTGTCCTGCCAGAGGTGGGACTGGCAGCTGGCAGCTCCCTACAGACAGAGATCTGCCTGTGCCCTCCTTTCTGCTCAGCCTGCTACTTGTGGAATGTGTCGCTGAGCCAGTTCTGCCTGCTGAACAGGCAAAACCTCATCTGACAGCAGTAGATTGGCACTGGAAGGCAGCAAGAGCTGCTGCTGGTACAAAGAAGAGGGGAGGAGAGAGAGGAATAGATCCACTTCTGGGAGTGAGCAGTTACCCCTGCAGCTGTGTTAAGCTGAAGTCTGTGGAGAAAACCCTTCTGGTACAAGAAAACTCAGAATAGTTCTGTCGTGGGGTTTGGGCAATTTCCTTCTCTGAAGTGACTATGCAAGACTAGTGTTCCAATTATAAGCACAGACATTGTGTCTAAAGCTGTCAATATTCATTTAAGCAATCACTTGTGGAAGAGTTTGATGTTCTGCTTTCTTGTTGGCATAAGAGGCACTTTTAATCCAAATGTACAGGGTAGCATTTAGCTGCCTAGGCACTTGAGTCTTGTTATCTTGGCACACCTAGAGGAAGCAGGAGTACATCTTTGAGGAAATCTCCAATGAAGATTCATCCCAAGAATTGAAATGAGAAAGGGGAATTAAGAAAAATACTAGGTATTATGATATAAGTACTTGATACACTATTTTTCACTAAGGTCAGGATTCCACAAAGCACTTCAGTTTATGTATGAGAACTGTTGTAAGATTGATTACATCCTTCTCACTCGCCCTGTTCTTTTCCAGTCTGACTCTGCCTGCTCTTGTCAAAACTTGGTTATTGTTCAGTTACACATCCAAATCACAAAGAACCATTCTTAAGAATTGCAGGACACAGATTTTGAGCTAAAACTCTGGCATTGCAACCATTTCAGCCTGGTCCTAGCAATAAAACCAGCTTTGCTTTCCTGCACGTGGCCACTTTGCTGTATTTGGCTGCATTCTTGTAGTCCTCAAGTAAAGTGGGCTTTTCTGTTGGCAGTGTCACAGGTTAAAGTATTAAAGTTATATGCTCTATCATTTCCCTTCCCAAAGCTGTCCCTGAACCATTCTGAAAAAAATCAGCAATGCTGAATGTTTGTTTCAGCTCTTAAATTTTCTTTTTCTTTTCTCATTTCTCTGAGCAAAACAGTTTCTTTATGGCTTGCAAAGTTACTTGAAATTACTTAACTACTACCTAGGTATGTTTGATTTGAGTCATGAGTCTCTTTTTTAATTGCTTTGACAAGCAGTAAAAACCGAAAAATCACAAGGTCCTAAAATAAAGCTAACAACATATTACTGAAACAATGATTTTATTTTACATTGTAAGTCTCATTTCAGTTCATGGAAACAGTAGTAACTTCATGTTCTTAAACCAGGGTCACATTTTTTGTTCATACAAAAAGTCAAAATTATAAAGTTGTTACTTTTTTACTTCACTTGGGGGGGGGGCGCGGGGAGGAAATAGGGAAGAATTTTCAGTTTTATTCTCTTAAATTTGGCTTCTGTGCATAGTTCTATGCTGTATCTAAAACTTGTCTATTATATTGTAGATGTGGTGCTAAGGCTAAGATGTGCTTTTTAATTTTCTTGGCACACTGAGGTTATGTTAACACGTTCAGTTAAAAATATTCTGTAGCAACATCTTTGTATACTTCTGTGCAAAGCTTTGGAGTTAGTAAAATTTCACTTTTCTTACTAGGTGCTAAGCAGTCTCAGAAAAGATGTTAATGTTAGTTGTGGTGTATTATTGTAAATATTAGCAGCATGAGAAAACGGGGAAGAGAAATTCTCTCAAGAAAGTTTAGTTATTTTGTATCAAAAAGTGCAAAGGATTGGTGGGAATATATTGTAATTTTACAAAGTTGTCTTCAATATACTCCCTAAGACCTTCACTAAGATTTACGCAGAGGAACCCCTTTTGATATATCTTGTAATTTTTATCTATATGAGAAGCATGTGCAACTTCTCCTTGAGGAAATGCTAAGAGCAGAGTGCTTGGATTTTCAAGCAAAGGCTGAGCCAGGGGACTCTGGAAGCGATAGGCAAATTGAGAGAGGAAGGAAGTAGAAGTGTGGATGTGTTTGCATTAAAATGCAAGGTATCAGCAGCTGTTTATTCTGATACTTCCAAAAGGTCACTTAGCTGTTACATTTTTTTTCTCTTCTTGATATTTCTTTCCCCTCCTCTTCTTTAAGAGGTCTGTAAATGCAGTTTGGGAAAAAAAAATACCTCAGTCACTTATTCCTATTATATTCCTAATTATAAAAAAATCTGAAATTTCACAAATGTATGTATGATTTACTGTAGTTTTGTCTGCTTTGTAGGCTTTTAACATAAATGAGTGAAAGTTTCTGGAATTCATGTTTACATTAAGCATGAATAGCACCTGAACAGAAATGCGGTGCTTTTTTGATACGTCTTGACCCTTTCAGTTTGTTCGACATCACTTATATGTGGAGCTGTCATAAAAGAGCAGGAACCCAGGGGTTTGAGGATAAGTTTAGCTGTAAAATAGATCAATTTAACACTGAAATCAAATTATTGGTGAGGGGAATGTTAATTGGCCAGGTTTGCTGTGCAAAGCAGCAATCAAGTCCAAGCAAGACAGAGAAAATAAAATGGAATGGGCAACTAAAACTGGCTGAAATACAGATGCCACAATGCAGTTACTGTTGATGAAAGTTACATGATAGTATTTCAAAAGAGGAAAGAAAATGTTCCAAAGTATGTACAATTACAGTACTAGCGTAGGAGCAGATCATGTCATCCATTGAATACAAAAATATAGTTTGTTTTAGGTTGTTTTTTTGTATTTTTTTACTTGGCCAAGTGCTAGTGGCTAATACAACATCAAGTGCAGTTTTCCAAATACAGGATGCTATAAATGGCATTCCAAATTGGAGTCAAGAACAGTGTTTTGGGGTTTTAGTTTGTTGGTTTTTTGCTGGTTTGCTTGGTTTTCTCTTAACAATTAAGGAAAAAAATTCTCAGAGAAGTATTTGGGGATTAGTATACTGTGTAGACTGAAAGACTGAGAAACCAATGAGCAGACAGTTTTTTCCCTGTAAATACAGTTGAGGAACAGTGATAGCACTTGACTATAAACAATACAGTTAGTATTCCAAAATATGAAATCACTGCTTAGGTTTTTCCCTAAGTTCCCAAATCATTAAATCAGAGAGGCCTATGATGCTTCCTACCATTTATGTTCATTGCACAGATGAAAAGAAAAGTTTCATATTAATGGAAAAACTTGAAAACTAGGATGATTAGCTTGAAGCGATGAATAAGGGTACACCTCAGTATGCTATTTATATGTTTTACTTAATCATTCACAAAAAGCTTCCACTCCTAAGTAAAAACATAGGAACCTAACTCCTTTTAAGTCCTCTGTGGTTGGGCTGGGGGTGCCTTTTTTTTTTTTTTTTTTTTTTTTTTTTTTTTTTTTTTTTTTTTTTTTTTTTTTTTTCCCACCTTCTGGGCAGTGATTTGCAGGAGGGCAAAGTGGGAATCACCTCCTTTTGCATTGCTGTGGCCCAGTATTAGGGCACTCCTGGAACAACACCTGGTGGTGTTGGTGACCTTTTACCTTAGGCAGTACTAGGATCTTGATGCTCAGTTCCTGAAGCATGTACAAACCACTGGATAGTTACATTGCATTTTCTTAGAGTTGCAACTTCTTTATTCAAGCAAATTTCTTGAAGTTGCCATGCCTTGAGTTAGTTTTGGAGAGTACATTAAATTAGGTCTTTTTGCACCTAATTCCTGGTATGAGAATCCCAGATGGAAAATGGTCATCAGATTTCAGTTTAATTATTTGCCTGTCAGTATGAGCCTTAGCAGAGTTTAGTTACCTTGGTAAATTTTGGGGTGGAATGGAGGTGTGTGTTAGCAAGGCTAGTACCTTGGTGTCCTAGCCATCTTCCTGGGTAGAAGAAAATAAAATGGTAAATTAAAACATAATGCAGCTGGAATACTGCCTAAATAAAAACTGAGATATACAAGAGAATCTTAATATACTTAAAAGAGTAAATTCAATTGTATTATATAGTAAAATATTATATTAGTGACATGTTGGTTCTGCTTTAAGAGATTCTTGTTCATAAAAACTGGTATGTTCTAGATTTGTTTTCTATTGCATATATAATATGTACTTTTAACATCCTGTTAATTATTTTTAAAATGAAAACTGTAAAGTGTTTGAAGTAAATTGAGTAATTTACTATGTGTGCATGGTACATAGGTGCTGCTTGATAATAAGGTATATAAAAGAACACTTAGTTTTGTCATCCTTTCTCCATCTAAAGCTGAATAGTGGAATCAGCTTTATACTGATTAATAATGCTCATAAACTCAGAGGGAAATAGGTTTATGCAGAAGTGTTTAGAACAGTTGTGGGTTATTTTGAAGTTAATTTCATTAGTGACTGATGATGAATGGACTTGAGTCATGAGTTAAGGAACACTTACTGCCTGTATTTCCTGATTAGAGAATCTGAGGAATGTGTCCACTCTCACAGATTAAGTTTTGTTGTTTGAAGCCTGTGCTGAAAAATGTTTTTTGTACCTTGCTATTCAGAGTATGGAGGTACTTCCTTTCAAAAAAAGCCATCTAAAGCAAACTCTGAACCAAGAAGGCTTGCATTCAGCATTCATTCATTTTCTTTTAAAGGAATTTGATGTTTGTTTAGTGAGTGGTCAGTGTGTAAAAAGTATCACAGTGTTGTGAAATGTTTCATACTGCTTACTCCCTTTTCTGTAGGGGAACAAAACCATACTTGGATATCGGTGTAACTGTATCCATATAAAGTTTACTGTGCCAGGAGTACTGATAAAGTGTTAAAACTCTTACCTGTAGGCCGAAGTCAGAGAAATGAAGTCTCTCTCTCCTCTCTCTGGGTAAAGTTTGTTACTTCATAGTAATTTTAAGTATCAACATTAAAAATTGCATTAATCTCTAACTAGTATATCCAGATACTGAATTTACGCTGTGCATTTCATGTGCTAAATTCTCATTTATTTCCCTATGGATACCAATGCATGCAAAACTTTTTTACTTTTATCCCACAACAGTGAAATAGTCGGTGTTAACAGGCTCCTGGCCTTTGATAGCACTCGGACAATACAGCTTGTTCCACAAACCTGATTTTTCACTCGGGCACAGCTTGAGAGAAATACTCCAGAAGACATTGCTGGGGAGATGCATTCCTGCTGCCAGATCGGCGGGCATGTGGGGTTTGACCAGGCCCGGGCTGTCCGGAGCGGTTCCGGGGCAGCGCCGGGGCCGGGAGCCGCCTCCTCCGGCAGAGCCCCGCCGGGAGCAGCAGCTGCACAAACACCCCGGCTGCTGCTCCCGGCCTGCAGCGACCATTTTGACTGCAGGGCAGAGCTGAACTTGGGGCGGTGCCTGGTTTGAAGTCTCCTGAGCGCAAAGTCTGTGTTGGGCCTTTGAGGCAGAGAACAGAATCCTCTTGTGTCGTTTAAACATTAGGTTGTTTCAGGACGCCTGATTTTTTTTTTTTGATTTTTTTTTTTTTAGAACGGTTCTTAAAAGATGCTTTAGATAATGCCCTTAGACAATGTTTGACAGCTGCTGGCTCGTTTAATGTGTGCGGGAATAGACCCACTTTTTCAATCCAAAATTGTTATGGTGTGGGGGCTTGGTATGCAATAACAATTTATAATTTAAGACTCGATAAATAGCATTAACTTGTTTGACAATCAAAACAACAAGTCTGTGGCTGGTAATTTAAGTAGTTGATGAGTTGTTTCTATGGGTGGAAACTTCGATCAGAAATTCTACATGTGGAGTAAGCTGCCTTCTCCCTGACCAGGTGCTATTCCCTCAGCATACCTCTGTAACCTTACTTTTTTACCAGCTTTCTGCTTGTGAACTGCTGACATAAGAAACTCAGTAGGAGCAAAAGTCTGTGTTAATTTGCCTGACTGTAACTGCACAATTAAAGCAGTTTATCAGCAGGGGTTAGGACAATCAGTGTGTTCTGATGCTTCATGTTATAAAATTACTTCTGTTGTTCAAACAGATACTGTAATTAGTGCATCATTTTAAACTCTTTTTCTGCAGGGCTGGCTTGGAGTTAGATCTGATAAAGACCTTTATTTTTGGTACTTACCTAGGCACTTATTTTGTTTGCAGGCCTCATCTAAATTAACAGCTTCTATTGAAATGTTAATATCAGGACCTTAGCGCACAAATACAGGTTTGGGGATGGCCGAGTTGTTTTTCAGGATTTTTTTCTTTGTCTTTTACTAGTCAGTCCTGTCAAGACCTAAGATTCAGTTGCAAAAATGGAAGGAGGCAGCCCCAATTTACAGTTGTTACTGCAGTACTAGCATTTGGTACACAGATGAGCAGGTCTCTTCACACCAAATAACAAAGATGACTGTGTTCTGTCCCTGGCACATGCAGAATTGGATTTCACTTAGGATAGTTTCATGAGACACGGTGAGACAGGCTTTTAAGGGGAAAATAATGGTCCCTCACCTTCTCCTTTTCCTAGCTACAGCACTGACCTTGTGTTGGCACTCTGTTGCCCTCGATGGTTGCAAACTCCCTTGTCCAGCAGAAAATGGTAGGGGGAAGAGGGGAGGCATCTCCTGCATCAGCATGAGGTCTGAAAGGCTGGTGCTGTGCTGGGCCAGTGCCAGTGGGAGCAGTAAGGGCTGCCTGGCAGGGGCAGTGAACCACAAGTTGTTACACTGCTCAGGAGAGGATGCAGAAATACAGCAGTAAGAGATTATCCAAGTGATTTTTGCTTCATTACGTCTGGACTTCTCCTGAATACGAATCGGCCGATGTGGAATTATTTGTAGACTGAGTGGTTTATTCCTTGCACTCTGTTACAGAAATCTTCTGTCTTCTGGATGTTTGTTTTGAACTATCTCTGCAGCAGAGAAGCCAAAAACTTAGAAGTACCATTCTGTAGCTCAGGTTGGCAGAACCTGAGTTGCAAGAATGGAAGTTTCATTGAACAACATAAGAGAGACAACTCTTGAAAGGTTGGCAGTATATGATTTTAGGGCAAAGTGTATTCTTCTAAGATTCCTCTGACTTGGTTTTACCAGTTCAGCTATGTCAACAAAAGGTTGTAAAGTAAAGATGTAAACTGTACTGAATGGTTGAATAATGTTTCTCTTGGAGGTGCTAATTCATATATTGTTGCATGGCTGCAATACATATCATGTCTTACTTAAAAATACTAAAATTAGATCAGGACTAGAATTTTTTTTTATAATGACCTTATTTGTGACGTTTTAGTTAAATTTAACTTCTGTTTCAAAATTCTTTAGAATCAACATGTTAGCGTTATTTTTTAAAATCACACAGCTTCTGTTAAACTGCTCTTTGAATTATTCTTGAAACTTTGATATATATGTGTGAATATTTTCATTATGGAAAAGAAATATTCATCTAGAGCTACTATCAATTTTAATGTGCCTTCAGCAGAATTTATGAGACAAAATATATTGTGAGATTTTTACTAAATAGCTGAATTTCTTCTCTCCACATCTTACCTCCTCCATTTGACTGTGAGAAGTGGCGGTGAGTGATTATACTGTTTTTTATATCTTAGGATAATTTTAATTAAAGTTCTTAGAGTACTTGAATTAAACCTTTGTATGGTGTGAAGGACTAAAGCTATTCTGATGCCTTTTAATTTTAGTGTTCAATTTGACATTATATGAAAACATTTTTCCTTCCCTTTTACTCTATCTTTTCTGTGGTTTTTGTCATTCAGTAGGGAGACGAGCTTGTTTAATAGGTTGGTGAAAACAGAATTTAATAGCCTATCACTTCAAGATGAGTGAGAATACTAAGGGTAATTTTCAACACTTGCTTGAGCCGGTGACTTTACTTCTTTAAAAGATCCCTGCTGTTGGTAGTGAGCTGGTTCTCTATCTTTTCAGTGGCCTACATTACAGGAAATTGTATGAGATGGAGTGGAAAAAAGTGCATAGAATGGGAGCTGCACTTCTTTTTATTACTCTAGAAGAGCCCACAGCTTTCTGAAAAAAGTGCCGTGTGGGAAAGTTGCTTCTACTCTTACCACACTGCATTCATTCTTTCTTTCTTTTTTTTTTTATTGTCTAACTGATATTTCTCTGACTGCATATAAGCAGATACTAGCATAGTATTTTTTCAGTGTTTATTTCATTTTTCTTTAATGGTGTTCTGACAGTTGGAAGTGACTGGATCCTACTTCATCGGTTTTTAATTTATCAACTTATTTTTCGTCAGTTGGCCATACTGTGAAGGTCTTTGGGGTGAGAAGGGGTGAGAAAAAAGGTTTGAGGTTTTTTGTGGTGTGGTTGTTTTTTGTTTGTTTATTTGTTTTTTGTTTGGTTGGTTTTTTGGTGTGTGTGTTTGTGTTTTGGTTTTTGGTGTTTTTGGTTTTTTTTAAGTTAATGATGAAATATTTTTGATGCCTTTCTTTGTGTTGGTATTTTCCTTTTCCATAGTTAGAATAATTTAACAATTTTTGTCAACCTTGACACTTTTTTCCTTTGGGTTTGAAGTTCTTGAAACGTATTGGCTAGACAGAGAAGAGACTTAACTTTGTATTGTATTGTAGAGGAGTTTTCATCATCTGCTTTGTGTAGCTTACAGAAATATAGTAAGCTGCTGTCTCACTCTTGTTCAATCAGAGACTGAGGAGTTAGGAAGAAAGCTTTGGGATGGGAGATGAAGCTGTAGGTAGGAATGGCCATTTAGGCCCAAGATGCAGGGGGTGCAAGAGCAGTGCTTGAAGTTACTGTGATATGGTGAGGTGTGTGGAAAATATGGGATACAGTTTTACCGTGAGCTGGACTGCAGTGGTTCCCCTCATGGAATAACTTTTCTAATATTTAAGTTTGATTTTACAGATTCAAGTCAGTTGCATCCTTTACCTGCTTTTTCTACTTCCCCCTAAATCCCTCCCCAAGAGAATTAGAGAATTCCTCTAGCTACATTACTTTTTTTTTGGCAGCATAATTTTGAGGACTTGTAGCAGTATTTTTTTTTTTTTAACTACCTAATACATTGACCCTAATAGCAAGATAAATATTGAGTAGTCCATTATTGTGCATAGCTACTCTGAGGATTAATGAGTGTATATGCACAGGCAAGAGAATGAAAGCAAATCTGTCTACAAAATTGGACTATATTTAAGGATACTGAAATTTCTGCCAAACAAGGAACACAGTGAAATTTCATCTGCCATTTATGTTGTCCTTAATGTTCTTTAATTTAGCAGATAAGATAGTTTGGTTATAATTAAGCTTTTCTAATATTGTTGTTCTTTAAGGTTGTGGTATAAATCACTTTACTTTGTAGTTTCCTACATCTTCAGTCTCCATTTTTCTTGTATAATTCTTCCATAAACAATCTCTGGGATGCAGGAAGACTTCATGCTGCCAATTGCTTCTTGTGTATGTAATGTAATTTTGAATATATGCAGTTGAATTTCTTTTTCCCCAAGTCTTAGTCAGGTTTTCTGATTTTCTGGTGTTGTTTCTTCCTTCAGTGTGCATGCTCTTCCTGCTGCAGTAGCAAATGTTTCTTTCCCAAAATAATTCTCATGGCAGTTTCTGTTACTCCTGACTGCTTTTCCAATAGTTAGACCTGGCAGCTAGGCTGAATGGCTCAACAGTTGCTACTGAAGGGGCACCCTGAAAGAAAAGAAATTATGTTCAAACCTAAGAAAAAGCATTTTTTTGTTGTGACTGAACACTGGTTGAAGACCGAACAGGGCTCACTGGGGAGGGATGGAGTCTGACCTTGGAGATTTTAAACTTGGCCCAAGCATATGTAGCAACATGCTTGAGTTGACCCTGCCCTGAGCAGGGGGTTTGGGTTGGATGATGTTCGGGGTCCCTTCCCACCCCAGACATTTTCTGCATCTATGAAGTGAGCTGCTGTGTCTTAGCTGCTGTTCTCTTCAAGACTGCCATGTCTTGCAATTTCTTTGTATCAAGTTATGCAATGAGGCAAGTTGTAGTAATTCTCTCCTGCCCATCTTTTCACCATTTGCTCCCCCCAAAAATTCAAAAGAAAACCTTAATCAGCCTTTAAAATCTTGGGCCATATTTATTGAGTTTTCAGAAAGATACCTTCCTACTTGTGTTCCACATATATTCAATTTTCCTGTTCAGGTTTACTATAACAAAACATGGTTGAGAAAAGATGTGTGTAAGACTTGTTGCATAGAGGATTAGTTTAATATAAATAAAGATGTTACTTGGGGGAAAATACATTTTTCCAAATGATCCTTTCAGGATTTAAAAGGAGAGTGCAGTAGCATAAAAAATGGTAGCTCTTAAGTGCAAGTGATTTGCAGATTATCTCTCTTTCATGGCTGTAACTCTGTGTTTTGCACCTTACTTTCTGTTGACTGAGTGAGCTAGTCAAAACCTGCATTTCCCAATCTGGGTAAAACCAATGTAAAACCATGTAAATAATCAAATACACATACTGATAAAACATTCAATTAGCATTTTCAATTGAACAAAAGACATTTCTTTGAAAACACTAATGTCTTAGTGTTAACCCACTAAGAAAACCATCTCCTGAGACAGAATGGGAGCACTGGATGAAATCATAACCCCAGTGTGTTGAGGTAGAACATAAATTGGAAGCCAAGTCCAAGTTTTCTGATTTTTCTCTTTTATTTTTTAAACGTAGTGTGAAATTTTATTCTTCTTAGCCTTTCTTTCAGTCTTACCATTTGACTTAATAAATAGCACTCTCAACAACTGCGCTTTTATTGCTGTACTTCATGGCTGTAGAAAAGCTTATCATACTCATACCCTGCTGCAGTTATCTTACTGATAAGTAGTTTGTATGATTGCTTGTGCTGTGAGGTCTCACCCTAATAATACCTGTGATTATAAACCTTACACACTACATGATCCACCTAAAAGTAAATTAGAGGGATAAAAAAATATTCAGTATCATTTGTTTGTCCTATATGCAGCTTTTTTTGTTCTCTTTTTAAACTGAACAAAAAATTCCCATGCTGCAACAGAGTAATTTGGAGTACAGTGCCAATACTTGATGCAACATGAATCTCAAACAAGTTTTGGAGATTTTGCACCATATTATTTTCATTAGGAGAGAAAAGGAAATAAAGCCCCTTTATGTTTGCCCACACTATGTGCAAATGTGGTGCGTGGTGTTTAATGGTGTGGTAGCTAAAACTGCATTTAGACATTCCTTGTCTCGCAGAAACAGAACTTGCTGCTTTACTTGGGGACACCTTTCCTTCTCATTTGTTCTTCTTTGCCTTTTTAAATTTATTTGTTTTGCCTCCTGTGATGCTATAGTTGTGCAGGTTTCTTACATCTGGTGTTAGTTACTGGGACCTTTCCCATCCCCACACTGTGTCAGTGCAAGAAGAGGTAGTTGCACGTTTCTTCCTCTGCCCTCTGCTGGTTTAGGAACCTTCTCTCATTCTTCATACCTGTAACATATTATTTTGTATACTGCCTCATGTTGATGTAGCTTGTCACTATCTTAAGAGAGAACAGCTCACTCCTGCTTTGGATTAAAAAGTAATGGAATTATTTAAAAAGTAATAGTCGAGTTTTGATCACAATTGAATAAGTAAGTTGCAAATACCTTGTCATAGACAGTTCTTTCAAAGATTACATTTCAACAGAGCATAAGTCAGCTGCACTTTGCATCACAGTCTGTATTATATCATAAGTGAGAGTTATTTTTCACTCTGTTTCCACCTTCTGAAATTGGCAGACCTATTTTCACAGCCATCTTTGTTAAAAAAGTTGGTGAAGGTAACACTAAAAACAACAAAACACATCATTGGATCTGATAGTGTGGAGTAATGGATAGGTGCATGTTACATACATAGTGAAAAGTAGTTCCAAAGTACTGATTCTTTTACATACATTTTTCATACATCTCTCATGTTTCAGTTCCCCCCCTCCTCCATTTTTATCCTTGTCTATTCCACAAAACGTTTCAGACTTAGCTGAATTAAAAATAAAACACTCTCAGGAGCAGTGCTCCCTCAGGTATATATGAATATGAGGCACTCCAAACGTTTGTTGGTAATAAATCTTAGAACATTTCCTCAATGTATCTGATTTCCTGGAGGAATTTTTCCATGAAATTTGGGGGAAAAGACACATTTGCAATTAAAAAACAAAAACAACCAAAAAAATAACCACCACAAAAAAAAAAAAAAAAAAAAAAAAAAAAAAAAAAAAAAAAAAAAAAAGGCATGAATTGTGGTTAAGCCACAAGGGTTTATCTTACAAATAGGAGGCTGTTCTATTATACTCAGCTTTTTAAGTTTTAAATAAGATGTGTTTGTTTATATAGGCCTTTTAATAGATTCAAAGTTGTAATAAACTTTTTTTTGAGGCCCTGGTTTTGGTGGGTTTTTTAAACTTGTTGTATTTTAAATATTGTCAAATTTGAATGAGGTTTCATGAAAATTTAGCTACTTTATTCACTGTTTAGTAAAAAAGGAGTTGAGAAGTTTCTTCTGTGTTGTGTTTCATTATCTTACTTTTTGGAAGACTGGATACTTGAATGTGTTGCTTAAATGTATTGGTTTCTGTTGTCTGAAATTGAAATGTTTTGTTTAGGATGCTTTCCCTTTCTGAAAACATTTTCTAATATTTAGCTTTAGGATTGCTAATGCCATGGATGTGATGAGTACCTGTGTAATGGTGATCATGTTGTCACTTGCCCTTCTGTAACTTCAGTATTAAAGCCTTGTCATCTCTTCCTCTCTTTATTTCATCCAGTACATGCAGCTCTCCTTTGAAAATGGCAACTTCTGTTCCTTTTGTAGTGTTTGATTCTTTGAATCTTCATGAGTATTTGAAAGTGATTCTTAACACTGGAGAATTGCTTTCCTGTTCTTTGTAGTGATTCAGATGGAGTTTCTATGTCTGATGTCTGTTTCACTTTTCTTCAAAAGATAGGTTGCTTAACCACTGGTATGTCTTGCCTGTTTAACTCCTGAAAGGCTCTAAGTAATACTGAAAGGAATACTGTGTTTGTATTCTTATCCTTGTTCCTTTATTCAGCTGGGGGAGGTACTCTTAAGAAACAGCATATGTATTGCAATCTTTAAAAAGTATAATACAGATTAGGAGGTTCCAAACCACAAACAAAACCCCAAAAATGGTATTTTGAAGGCTAAGTTCATATGATACAACAGTCTCCAAAGTCTGAAGAAACATTGCTGAAACTAAAGTTCATACTGTTTACAGAATTGAATTTGTCTACTGTTTGTGATTGTTTTATACAGAATGTAAGTGTAAGTAACATAGCTTCCATGTTTGTTTGTTTTTGTTTTTTTTTTTTTAGGAAGAACAGAATCGAGGCAAGCCCAACTGGGAACACCTGAATGAAGATTTACATGTACTTATCACTGTGGAGGATGCTCAAAACAGAGCAGAAATAAAGCTGAAGAGGGCTGTTGAAGAAGTAAAAAAGTTACTGATTCCTGCAGTAAGTATTTGTGTGCAAGCCTTTGATTTCCATTTTCAGAAAGTACTTTGGAAATACAATTAATTTGTACAGGTGTAAGAATAAGCCTGCAGAGTGCCATCCTAGAAGGAAGTTGTGATAGATTTTGTGATCTGGTGATCATACTCTAATAATCTTTAAACTGCCTCATCCCAGATGGAATTATTCCATAGAAGAAAATAGTATTTTTAAGAGACTTTTTTTGTCTGAGATACAGTTACAGGAAATAGTTATCACCTTTAAAAGGCAATGCTGAACTGTTACAAACACTAGTTTTCTTTCTTTCCTTCAGTATTAATATTCTTCACTTTAAGGCTGGGAAAGTATGACATGCTTTTATGTTTCACTTTGAGATGATTCTGATACTTTAAGAAACGAAGGCATGTTTTTTTAGATCATCACATTAAACATTTTGCAAAAAGAACAAAACCCTTCAGTATCAAAAAACTTTGCTGTCAGCATACTGGGGAAAAATAAAAGTAGTGAAACTGGGAAATGGTTGTCTTTCTCATTTCCTGATAATATAAAACTGCCTTCTGCACAGCTAGATGACTTAAATCCTTTTTCAGAGACCAGAATTACCCTGTGAGAGCCCTTCTCTTGGATCTTCTCTGTATTCTCACTCAAAGCAGGGTGACTCGGTGTGACTGTATAGTACATCCCATGCCATTAACTTGTACCTTGTGCTCATCTTTACCACCACTTTCATGTCCCTGTAAAATGATAATATAGGTCTTTTTCAGTGGTGGAAAAATTTTCCATATTACAAGGAAAATTGAGACTATTTTGTGAAAGAAAGTAGTAGCTGGTATTAAAATGACCTGCTGATTTTGGGTACTTAGTGAATGCTAATACACGCTGGCTGTGAGGAAACTTGTAGTGATACATGCTGTCTCTATAAGCAGATTTATTCACAAGACACTTTTAGAAATTACTAAAGATAGGGAGAGAGACTTAATTTCTGAATTACCAAAAAAAGGCAGAATATTAAGCAGGAGGTATAAAAATTGTGATTTAGACCTCTTGACATTGCACATTGTCAATTTCTGAAAGCAGAAGGCAACTAGAGAAAGTAGATCTTCAGAATTTACTCACATACTACAGAGACCTTGAGCACATTAGGATTGGGTTTATAGCCAGGATTTTTATATGGGCAAAACTTTGAAACCCTTATGTTTGTTCTTTAAACTGTTCTTTTTAAACTGTTTGCTACTACAGAGAAAACAGTTTAAACCCCAAATTTCCATGTGAATTAATTTTGTTGGGTGTCTGTTCATTCTTCTACCTCCCCCTTACTGGTGAATAATATGACTGAAGGGTCAACTTCAGGATGATAGGTCACAAACCCCAGTATGTCTGAAGTACTGATGTGTGTGCTCCGTGTGTGTTTGTGTTAGGCTTGTTTTGTGGAGCTGTTGGATGGGTGTGCTCTGAGCCTCAGAAAGAATGTACTCCATTAGTAGTTCTTCCATTGTGAAAGTGACAGCCAGCTCTTTGTCTTGAAAGCACTCTGCCTCGTGTAGTAGCTTAATCAATTGGGGAAGCACTGTAATCGTGATTACAGAAATAATTGGTTTTCCCCCTTAGTGAACAATAACAACACAGGGCTAACTATTGTCCGAACGGAACATCGCTTCAAATCCGCTTTGTCAGTTCACTTCATTATCATCTTTATATATTATGCATGGGCATAAGAGATTTGGGTGGTACATATTACTTGCACGAGAGTTAAAGGTCTGTTGGCTCTAATTTCTCAAAATTATGCCTTACTGAAACAGGTATGTGTAATACATACTAATGAATTAGTATATAGGTGAACTTGGGTTTGTACTACCTATTGCAGCTGTTCAATTAGTATAAAAAGTGGAATTGTGGCTTCAGGCAGTTGGAGAGCTGAAAAACTGCAGTTTAGTGTTAAAAGATGGGAATTGCAAACTTCTATGAGGGAAGTTATAAACCTTCAAGTAATCAGGATAAACATAAGGAAAAAAGGGAAATCCTAGTGAATTACAATGTTATGAGCAAAACTTTGGATGTTGGAGGATTCCAAAGGTACTCTAAAATGTAAGAATGGAAAAAGTAAAATTCCCTTTCATGTGGTGGAATACCCGCAACTATTAATGTTTTTCAGATAAATGTCAAAGGATTAAAATGGAAAAAAAATACATATTTCTATTCTGTCACTGTCCGTCTTGATTAAAATTTGAGACTGTGTAGGAGAGAGGACTCATTTTCATTCTCACCATACAATGTGACAATACTTTGGTTTTATGAGATAAATTTCAGAAACATGTTAGTGTTCTAGTGTTCAGAGATGGAAATTGGCTGCTATTTTTTTTTTTTTTGAATTGTCAGTTATTTTTGTACTCAAGATGTTAAAAAGCCTAATTACGTTTTCTAGTAACAGTGCAGAAATAGGCACATTTTTTAAAGTGGATTTCTATTTGAATGTACTTGGGTGAACAGGGACTATTTCAGTACTAAAGTGTGTTTCTTGCATTTATGAATCTGGATCATTAGTGATTTTTTTTTGTTCCTTGTGGATGTGAATTAATATTTTCCCTTTTCTCTTGCTCTTGCATTTTACCAAGATAGTGATATAGTCAAGTAGTTTATCTTTAGAAATGAAAAGCACAACTTAAAGAATGGTGGCTGAATAAGCCATTTTTTTCTCCTTGAGGAGAAAGGCCAGCATTTTTTTCATTATTATTCATTTTTATTTAATTTACATTTCTTTAGTATGAAGCAATTTTTTAAAAAAATTTTGGCTGTACTTCAAGTTCCATAGGATGAATTCTTTTCTTCTTCCCATAATTCAGTGAGATACTGGTCTTTATCTACACCTGGAAGATCATACAGTATTACTTCTTTCATGTTTTTCTTCCAAAAAAGCAGAGTTAATAAAGCAGTCTGCAGATTTTTTGGGATCACATCAAGTTGTAATGTCCTTATGCCTCCCTCTAAAGTGAATCCTCCAGATCACTGATCTCTCTTTATTGTGAGAGCTTTTGAGAGCAAACTGTGTTTGTTATTTGCATGAGTTAAGTGAGGGTGGGTGGTTCTCTTGCAAAGGAAAGGCAAAAGGTGCCCTGGATTGACTGTTCACTGTGGAACAGAGGAAAAAAATCAGAACCCGGGAAGGGGGCACATGTAATGATTGAAGTATGGCATACCAAACCCCAGAGCATCATTAAGGGTTTGAGGTTGTTCTTGGAGCTCCTGGACTGTAGGGTTGAACTCTGCCAGAAATGTTAGGCCGTCTGCGTTTCTAAGAAGTGTTGAATACGTGTTTCTAGCTGAATGAGTTTATCTAGACATTTTTTGCAGTTTATAGATGACCAGGTTTTGTTTTATTACTAATTCACCTTTCGCTGCCTTTGTAAAGCATGAGGCACATATGACAGAATTCAAATTACAGACAGGTACTTTTTACCCCTTTTTTCTTTTGATTCCACATTTCCTTTCTGAGGAAAAGATCATATTTCTGGTTTCTGCTTAGCTATTCTAAGCTGGTCTGGAATCAGTGTTGTTCAGATTTTTTTTTAATTGCTTTTCTTATGTTGGGGCAGCTGTAGCTTTACTTGGTTGCTGCCTCCAACTTCTTGGAAGATAGCTACAACACAATTATTCAGTGATGCTCCCTGTCAAAATTTATGTGTCATTGCCACTATGTAGAATTTTACAGTTGTGATGGTAGGAGATAATGCTTCAGTAGAAGCTTGTTTCATTTTGCTCCTACATTTGGATCTCACCTGTAATAGTGATTTTGGACTTTTCTTGAATATCTTTACATTCAGCTCTGTGGGAAAGTAAATGTGCTGTATATGGCATGATTTTTACCAATTAGAGCATTTTTTGTAGTGGTGCTTGGTACGTACTGATTCACTAACTGTCCTCCTGTTTAGTCCCTATTACTAGAGATGTTACTTTGATGGTATTTCTGTTTTTACTCACACCTATATAGATCACATTTTCTTTATGTAACAGGAGAGAATATTATGAAGGGGAAATAGTGTTGGTAGAATGGTTTATTTTTCAGTTGACTAGGCTAAAAGCATTTCTTTCTAAAAGACTTGCTTTCTGCAAGTGTTATGAGGTGAGGCTTGTTTATTAATTAAGGTGAATTTCTAATACTTTCCTTCTAAGTGTGGTTGTAAATTTTTCTTATGGTTTATTTTCAGCTACTTAGGGTAAACTGAAGGATGTCTTAATTTTTACCCTGGGAACTTTGTGTACTGTGAATTCCATTGCAAAATACTGAGAAAAAAAAAATTAATTTAACAATGTTTAACCATGCTTTAGCCTTATTTAAAAAAACAAACAAACAAAAAACCCCAAAACAACAAAACAAGGTAGATATTATAATGATGCTGTATATAATTTGTTGCTCTGTAATTAAGACTAGCAAAAGCTTGACATTTAAAAGATATTAGGAGGAGATTTAATTTTTGTGTTAGCCATCTAAAAAGCCACAATAAATAATGCATGCAGGTTTGACTTCCTTGAATAGCTCTTCCTAATTCATTCCTGCATGGTGTGTTGGTTTTACATTTTTGCTTTCACAAGTGAGAGTAGAGTGCTGTCTTGTATAGTTTCCCTGTTGAAATGTTGGTCATGCTGTGCAATCCATTGTTTGCTGCTTATTCAGCTCAAGTAATGAAAGCAATAAGTGATGGAGTAGCAGACGAAGGATACTGCTGTCCTTAAGAGCGTTTTAGGAAATTCCTAGGCTACGTCTGTTTTGTCAGTTCCTATGCAAGACTCTCAGGGTGAAGGATCAGACAGGAAACTCTATACGAAGGGCAGCGAAGCCTCCAAACGTCTTGGCAGTGACTGTTAGATAACTTCAGTGGTAAACTTTTTGATGTGGGGGAGAGGTGATGGTGCGTTATTTTTAGTAGCTTGAAGCGGGCTTAATGTTTCTGTGACTGTGTGAACCGAGGGCTGCTGCAGTCCTGCCATTCCTTCATGATTTGCTGTTCCTGCTTCCTGTTTGGCATCGGAAAGCCCTGGCCTTCATCTGACCGTGTGGTGAGTCCCTTTGGTGGGGAGCTGAACCTCACTGAATGATTTGCTATGGAGTAAGGCTTGGTCAGTTTTAGCACTGACAGAGTTGATGGCATGAGAACAGGCAGACGGGGAAAAATGGTTGTGATGGTTTGAAAGCAAAAGCAGTGAAAAACTCCAAGTCAGAAACACAATTTAATAAGAGGGAAAGAAAAGAAATAAAAGAAAGTAAAATAAAATAATAGTACAAAAAAACCCCACTGACAGAGTCAGAATACAACCTGACACCCTGTTAGTTAGGGTGGTAGTGTCAGTCCAGATGAGATGTTCTTGTCAAAGCAGTGATTCCTTTAGAAACGTCTGGTAGCTCGTCTCCTCTGAGAGTCCAGTGGATAAAAGCTGCCTGTGATGTCTCAAACCCTGGATTATATCCAGGTGGGAATGCTTGGCTCCTCCCCCTGGGCAGAGCATCTCACAATGGGATGATCTCATTCTATGAGTCATGCAATGGGTCCTTGATGGCCCATTAACCAGAGATAACTCCTGGAGGAAGTTATCTATGAGTCATGTGGCAAGGCATTGTTAGGCTCCTTAACAGAAGATAAGGAAAACACTGCCCCACCTTGGCTCCAACGGCTCGTGGGGATAGAATACATACCTTGGGCACAATTTTACATTGTAACCTAGGACAGTGGTACTGCAGCAGACCATCCTTAAATAAACATGAATTTCTCTAGAGATGCGAGTAATATGTGGCATGTGTGCAAATAGCATGACAGTAAAATATGCCACTACAGTGTATTTCTGATTCTGGCAGTGAAAACCAAAGCAGGATTTTAAGTGTTCCTCTTTGTGTGTTCCACTATCCAGTATGTCTAGTACTGGTAATTTCAGCAGTTTATTCATAATTTGAATAAGGAATTACGAGAGTTATGTTGACTAGTAAGTAAATTCTGCTATTCACTTTGTCTGACTTCCCTGAAAATACTTACTGTCGTGCATGTCTGAGTTTTAAAAATGAGAACAAGAATTTCTTACACCAGTTCACAAAGGAAGTGTGTACATACTATGCTTGATACATCACTGCAGTGTTAAATTTTTGTGTTTACCTTAGTATTAACAAAATTACTTAGAGCCAGATGCAAGTGAGAAGTAGCTCTGTCCATCATTGTGTACTGTGGTAGAAAATCCGTAGACCAGTGATTCATTACCACCAAAATAAGATCTGTTGAATGGAAATGTTTTTTTGAGACCATATTTACTATAATGTGTCTTGATGATTTTCAGCTGAATTGAGGTAAATCTAGTTTAAATTCTGTTATATTTGTCAACTCTGTGGAAATTATCATCTTAGTACAAAGGAGAAAATTAGAATTGTTCATCAGAATGTTCTTCAGGGTGAGCTCATATTGACAGAGCTCTGGAACAGGCTGCCCAGAGAGATTTTGGAGTCTCCTTCTCTGGAAGTATCTAAAACCCACCTGGAACCTGCTCTGGGAGAGGATTAGATTGTCTCTTGAGGTCACTGCTAAGCCTAATCATTTTGTGATTCTGTGATGAGAATAATTTTGAAAGGAGATATAAAATGTTCTGTTTATATTATGATTATAAATTTGTTCTCAACTTTCAGTTTTCAGAAAGTTGACAAATAATTAAATAGTAAGTACAAATTTATGATGATCTGTGCCCTCACGTATTTCAGTTGATTGTTTTACAAAATTGGACATATAGTCATGATCAAAATAACTATGTAAATATGTCTAGTTTTATTAGCTTATAACTTAGATAGCAGTTCATAGGGATTCTTGTTTCATCCAGGCTTTTCTCATACTAATGGGAGAAAAGTTTCTCCAGCAGTTATTTCCAAGCACCTTAATCCAAGTCTTTACTATGAATCTTCTTCTGGACGTCTTTGATGGCTTCTGGAACACAGTGAAATTAGTTATGCCTACATACAGTTACTGTTGAATACCCTCTCTTTTCCCCTTTTTCTTCTTCTCCACCATCCTCTGTATTCATTTATTTAAGGTGTTACAAATGTATAGCTTGAGAAATGGTAGATCTGGGTTTTGGAAAAGACCTTAGTAAGCTTAGAAACTAGTCTCTTCTCAAAGAGGAACAAAGATGCTCTGTTGCCTGAAACTCCATAGGGACATGCCCTTCCAAAGCAGGATTATGCATTGATTAGAAGCTCTAATTAGGTTCTGCATGGGTTTTGTCTGTCTTCCAGAAATGTGCTGAATCTGTTTGGTTTTTTGGTAGACATAGTTGTGGAAGAAGAAATGGTATTGACCTTTTCTGGTAATTTGTTTTGTGGTACCTGTAACTTTTTTTAGTTTTTCATCCCATTTTTAGAATTTGCTTCCTTTTGTCTTGCCATTTTCTCAGTGCTTCCTCTAGTCGTTTTTTCTTCTTTTTATTTGTTCTTCCATACTGTTGATGGTCCTGAAACAGAACATTTAATTTGGTATCTTTATATAAAATCTTGTTAAAGTATTTCTCCACTTACTCAAAAAGCAGATGATTATGCTATGATTCTCCTTGTCTGGCCATGTTAATGAAGATGATGACAAATCCTTCATTCCTAACTCAGTTACAGCTGAGTTTTGGGTGGTTGGTACTCCTTTTTGAAGTCTCAACTTCATACCTAATTGAAAGAAATAGTAATTGTAAAATTGTGATTCCTGGGGAGATGTAGTATAAAGAGTAAGATTTTGTTACCCTGCCCTTTTGACACATTTTAATGCCAGACTATATTCAGATGAGGTCAGATCACTTCATGTATGAGTCACCTTGGAATGGTTTCTGGAAGGATCTTAGCAATTGCAAAGATTCTTGTGTGAAACAATAGTAAAGTAACCAGTAAACATTTCCCTCTTCCAGCCATTTAAAGCATTCTTTATTGCCAGTGTTAGTTTTGAAATCTAGATTTCTAATTATACAAAAGTAAAGTTTGTCATACAGACATCTGTGGTTTAATGCTGACTGATGATTTACAGTCATCTAGTTGCTCCACATTGTGCTATTTTGACGTCAGACAGAAAATTCTAACCTGTGGAAAAGTGCCAAGGGTTCTTCACCTACTATTCAATAGAAAACTTAAGTGTTTCTATTTTTAAACAGTACAGAAATATCTGAGCTTTCAGTGGAGGAGTAATATGGTTTCTTTTTCTTCCATAAATTGTTTATAGGCTAAGATTTTAATACAGGGATGTTATGGATACTGTTAGCAGGATAAACATAGGTGGGCATGATACAAGAGATTGGAGCTGATTATGTTAAATAGCTTATATTATTTTGGACTGGGCCATTTGTAACATATTTTATATTAAATTGGAGAGTAGTAAAACATCCTGGAAAGGGATTAGATGAGATCTTATTGGAAGGTTGCATTTCTTGGAAAACAGTTAATAAGGAAAAGCATTTAAGATTCCATCAAGTAGTATATTATATTTCTTGTATGTTGTTGGAAATGGTATGGGTTTTATAGTTTCTTTATCTTCTATCTTCTGTATTTCAATAAGTACTTTTAAATCTCTGCCTTGTTTTATTAATAGGGATAGCTTAATGAAAACAGCACTGTCTTCTATATGTTCATTATTATAATTATTAGCTAATTTTTAATGTTTTCACAACATCTGTGTATGCAGTAAATTATTTTCATCAGCTTCAACTTTTGTTGTAAGGTGAAATTGTGTTTTATGTTCCAAATCACTTGGAAATATTGGATAGAAGGAAATTTCAACACCAGCAAATCTAATTAAGTCAGAGGTCTCTAGCATTATATCCAGTCTTTTGCTATTGCAGCTTTTTATAAATGGATTGGAAGATGTGAGCTTTTCTATTTGACCAAACACAGCTGTAGATGCTAAGAATTTCAGCTGCTTTATTTATAAATAAATAATTCCAGCCTTTGATAGATACTTTGCTGCAGCCTCCAAAATTTTACATTACATTACAAATCCTTTTTCATGAGACTGAAAAAAATCAAAGCCCCAAAACCACCATTTGGAGTTGGCTGTCTTATGATCATTTGAAGCAGTTTTCTTGAAGACTAATTTTCAGTCGTGTAATTGCATGCATTGCTGTGCCTTCATCTTAGAATCTTTATGACTGCTTCATTCTTTAGCTTGTGTCCTAGTTTGAAAACAGAATTTTAACTTAGGCTACCCTGACTTTCTTGGCAGCTGTAGCATCTATACTGATACAGTTGTACTAAAGCCAGCAAATGATACATCAGGTGATATGGAACAAGGAGGTGGAGTGGGGATTTGTCAAGTGTACATACACATGGGTACTTGAGTGGTGATGGAAGTGGGCAGTTCCAGTTCTTTGCCCAGTCTTTTGGCTATGTGAGGCAGTGGGTGGCCTTATTTTTCTGTCTGCTAGTCTGAGGTTTCAGTTTTTAATGAGCTGTAGCTTCAAGGGTCTTAAAAGTTTCAAAATTTTAAAGTTAAGCTTGCTTACTTAGTTTTTTAGAATTAACAGTCAAAATCATTACTGTCAACAGGCATCAAATGTTTTGAATAATAAAATCTCCACGTATTGTGCAGAAAAACTGTTTGCAGGAGTATAATCACTTGTTTTGTCTTGGAAGGTAAGTTCTGAAAGACCAAGGGAGCTAAGAGGTGTGTCTGGATTTCTCCTGGTTTAAACCTTCTGTAGTATATACGGTAATACTGTGATAATCTGATTTGTCAGTTAATGATATCCTGGCATCTGCAGCAGATAGACTATTGATACAGACAGTGTTGGGAAGAATGCTGTTTTTTCTTAATGCCTGCAAGAGCAAAGCCTGTATTTGCCTTTCAGCAGTCATTTCTGAAATTACTGGTTAATTTCCAAAGGAGGTGATTGGGCTGTGGAGGGGGGGGACTCCCTTAGTGATCCTTGCAATATCAACTCCTCTCCTAGTAGATGGTGGAGAACTCTTCAAAGAGATAGTTTATTACTCAGCAGCGAGGACAGCTTCAGGGAAATCTCTTACTTTTTTTAGTGATCCAAAGGTCAGTTAGATTCAAGAAAGATAAGCATTAAAAAATCAGACTTTTAAAATACGTCAGGTCATAGAAACACTTGTTTTCTCCTATGATAGCAAGGGTACTTTAAACAAACCGTAACTTCTTCATCTGTAAAATGTGGTGAGAGCACTTTACTGTTTATTTTTAATACTCTGACAGGTAAATGTGTATTTAATAAATTTAAGAGAAGCCATTACTGGAATGCTCTTTCTTTTGTAACAATCTGTAGTTTTACAGGTGATTCTTGGAGACAGAGGAATGAACAAAGTTTTTATTATCCTGTAGGATTGGAGATTGCAGGGGAGACTGAAGGTTCTTGTTGTTCATAAAAAGTTGTGGTAATAAGTGGTTTCATTGATTTTAGTTTAGAGTTAATTCAAAATAATTGTGTGTGTTGCATAAACCTAAATTCGTGTGTTGCCAAAATATCCTATGGAGAAACTTTTTTAACATTATATATGTGTATCTTCAGGTATGTTGCCTTTGTGCTACAGGTAAACTAGGCATTAAATTATCTATCTTGTCTTCCTTACAAAGTAAATGGGAAGATCAGCAGTTGTGCAGAATCAAATAGGAGTCCTGCTCAGCTGGACAGCCTTAAAGGAACTCTACCAGTATCGTAGGAGAAAATGGCATCCCTTGTTTCCATGTAAATCATTCTGCAGTGCTTGGAAAATAAAGTGAAGCATGTAAGACACTAAAGCTGACAAATAGCACAATTTATTCTTATTATGTCATGTTTTATATTCGATATGTTTTACGGTGTTTAAAAGTAATCTCCTTGTAGCAGTTTCAACATACAAATGTTAATAGTTTCTAAATAATTCTTTCACTACTGTCTACAGGATTTTTTAAAAAAGATCCTATGTGGCTTCAGTAACAAGATCCCATTAAGATTAGCAGTACTTTGTACATCTGAAGTGTGTAGACTTTTCTAAAAATCTTACTCTAGGTTACTTCTAAGAACTTGAAAGATGCACAGTTGTGTCCATCAGTGGTTTATGTTTGAAATCTGGGAATTGATTTTTAATAGAAGTCAGATTGGCTTGGAAACTTCTGAAATCTTAGCTAAGACAACTTCTGTGATGATGTAGTTGAGACATAATCCCCAACATACTTTAGGTGACAGTTTTCTTTATTTTAGTTTAGTTCATTTTTTTCAAATGTTAATCACACATAGGCTTTCAGCCCAATATGCAGATTCAGGGGGACTTAGGAAACTAGATATATGATTCCATGTCATTTAATGCAAAGCACCTGTTTATATGTCTTTTAATGTAAAGCACCTGTAATTCAAGGCATGGCTTCTCTTTCTAGGTGCAGCAGACTCTTTCTGATGGAAGTGTGTGTAGTAGAATCATGAGGGGAAAAAGAAAACAATTACTCCTTTTGGTGTTTTCATATCAATCACTTTGAGTTTGGTTTTTTGTGTTTTTGTTTGTTTGTTTGTTTGTTTGTTGTTTTTTTCTTTTTATTTCCATTCACAGAAATGTCCAAGTAGAATCCTGTTTAATTAAAACAATTTATTAGCAAGGAACCTTAATTGTCATAAGAACAGTAAACTTGTGATGTTTTGGCTTCTCCAAACAGCTTTAATTTCTAGGCAAGCATATGTAAAGAACAGAAAATTTCTTTCTTTAGAATATTAGCCTGTTAGTTATGATAAAAAAGTAACTTCAGAAAAAAAATTAGTTTGATAGTTGTATTTATAGAAATTGAACATGTCCATATTGCTCTTAAAGACTAGTATTAATAGCATATATTACTAATCCAGACAAGTAAGTATCACAGTTACCAATCCAAACAAGTAAATATTACAGTTAAACACATATAAATAAGGGTTTAGTGTGGATTCTGGGGGAAAAGAATTTTTTTTCTTTTAAAAATTATCTTTTCAGTGCTTCTCTGTACAGTTACCTTCTCACTTTACTGTTGTGGCATCCTTTAGATGTCTAACTAATTAGACCAGTTCTTTTTCTGGCTTTGACCTCAGGCTTATGGCTATACTACCTTAACTTTATCAGGATTATTTTGTGTTTCTGGTGATTAAAGTTTCTTTTTCTCAGAAGCTTATGGCAGAGAACAGTATGCAGAGAACATAACCCAGATTTCAGAGAGACAAAAAAAGGCACCATCTAGAAAGCAGGGTTTAAGAGTTTTTCCATATAGTTTCTTGGAAAAGGGAGGTGGATACATGTGTCTATGCCGTCACTTGTGTCGGTGTTCCTTGATTCAGAAGTATAAATAGATCTGATGATGATTTAAATCTCAGTTCTGCTTCCTATGAGAAGTACTTAGTGCAGTGCAGAGCTCTTCTTTGCTCTTGATACACAAAGTGTGGCATCTTAGGGGTGCTAGTCAGAGCATGGTTCTACTGTCTTTTTTTTTTTTTTTTGTAATTGTGAGTTCTGCAAAAGGGAGAAAAATGTATCAAACCAAGAGTATCATCCTGCTTGGAGAGACTCTTGAAATACTGAAGGATCTGATGCAAGTGAAATTGCTTCTCATCTCAGTAGTGACAGCCTTACTCCAGAACAGTTCTTTGGTTCATTAATCGATGCACGCTTGCTTTCAGAAGTATAGGAAACTACCTCCAAAACTGCTTCTATAAACTCTCCACCACCTTCCAGAATATTTGTTCTGTGTTGCCTGGTTTAAAATACATGGCTTTCAGCAAAGTGTGGCAACTGGTATTTCTGAATCCTTGCTGAGCCCTGCAGCCTTCTCTGAAAGGTGTTTTGTTAAAAGAATTCATAAAATTGTACTTGAACCAGTCTGTCACTTAGGCCTCTGCAGTTAACATGCAGACCTCACTCAACAGTTTTATGTGCTGACTTGTACAAAAGCTTCTGCTGTGTTAGTTGATGGTTATCTTTAGATAAAACTGTTGGGTTTTCCTATTCTTGAGACACCCCTTTCTCTCCCCAGTAACACTGACGGTATGTTGTGTCTTAGTTGAAACAGGAGCTTCCAGAAGGCTTAAAACTGGGAGTACAGTCGATAATAAGGGTGACTCTGGAACCTTTTTTACTGAATAATTCTGTAGTCAAAACCAAAGCAAAATCGAATTTTTTGTTGTTTTCTGGTAGCTCATGGGATAGCCAAAAAAGCTAAAGAACAAACTTACTGCAATCCAAAATATGAAGCCATATAGAGATTTCAGATGCTGTCCAGCTGGGCTGATGAACTGTTTTCAAATGGCGAAGCAAGAAAACAAAGCGTGGGTGGTAGTCTGTGTTTTTACCATCACAGTAAGGCAAAGGAGCTTTTTTTCTATTTGTAAACTGCCAAATACAAGTGGATAGTTCAGTCTTAAACCTGAAAAAAATTACCAGAAACCCCAAAATGAAAATGATTATTTTATCCTTATTAAATATTAGTAATAACATCAGGCACTAATTCTTATTTAAGTGAAGATGAGCTGTATTTCTGTAGCTGAAATTTGGTGTTGCACTGTCTTGGGGTAGGATAAGACTGACACTCATTTTTCTGTAGAATTTGTATGGAGTATTTGGGACCATACAGCATTTAATATGCATTGGTGGTGTCTCACTTGTCATATGCTAATACATTTACATTCTATGTGCAGTGTAAGATACATTGAATGTTATACAGGCAAATGAAGACCTTATCTAGAACACCAATAGGCACTTAATTAAAAAATTAATGGAGTTGGCAAGTATAATATATGGGCAGACATAATTAATGCATCAGTATGGTTTTATCTCAAATGCTCCTTGCATCTCAGATTAAAGTACATTGTTAGATTGTCTGTACCTGTTGTTTGGTTCGAGTCTGGACTTCACCAGCATCCTTATAAAGCACTGAATGAATTGCATGTAGAGGTCAGATGAAGCAATATATGAGGGAGGTTTTTGAATTGTTCTGTTTGGGGTAGTGTTTTGGATTTTTTTTTTGGTTTGGTGGTTGTTTTTTTTTGGGGGGGGGGGTTGGTGGTGGTGGTGGTGGTTGCGTAATTGTTACTGGTTTGTTGTGGTGGGTTTTTTTTGTTGTTTGTTTTTTTTTTTTTTTTTTTAATTTGGGTTTTTGGGTTGAGTTTTTGTGATTTTTTTTTTTTTTTTGGTTGGGTTTTTTTCCTACTTTTCTGTTGGTAGAAGTTGTAGACTGCTTCACTAATTGGGCCAGATGGATCTTACTGCTTTGTTAGATGAGTCAGCCTACACTTTAATGATGTTTTTAACAGTACGGCTGCATTTCATTAGAAATGTTTCGTGATAAAATTGTCTTTGGGTTTCTTGTTTGCCATTGCATATAGGATTTTAGAACTAAATCTGTTCTTAAAACAAATATGCCATTGGCTTAGAATATCTCAGTAATTTTTTAAGTTAAAGCTTAACTTTCTCAAACGTTATGAATCAAACTAATGCACAATTTAAAGTCATACATTGAAAAAAAACAAGTATGTTAGCTATTCACTTTAGATTAAAAGAGAAATGAAATGAAATGTTTTGAAATTAAAGGCATTACTTGATCTCTAACATTTTAAAAAGTGACTTCCCTTTTGAGTAACTTTCTAAGACTGTGTCATACTTTTGCACATTTTGTTTTTTTACTAGTTTTGGTAAGTTTCATGAGGAGGAAGGAAGAAAAGTTGTTATAATGTTTGGGTGTTCTTGCTCCAAAAGAAATGGTGGTATAACCAAAAGAGACTAAAATTAATTTTGTTGGAAAACAGACCACCATCTTCATTTGCTGTGGAAGAATGAGTTAAGCCAGGGTTTAGGCTTTTCCTAGACACGAAGTATTAGTCCAGAGACAGCAAATGTTTATTCTCTTCAGCATTTAGCTGCTGTTTACATTTCAGTGGCAGAGGGGACAGCTAGGGCAAAAGAGCAAGGGTGCAGTCATTAGTTTCCTTTACATCTTCTCGATTAAAAATGACAGGGGGGGTGAAAAAGCTTTGCTACAAAATCCGCACGTCCCCTTCTCAAAACAAATAACGCTGTAAAAGGGCCCGTGTGGCTTCTTAAAATTGAGACATCCTCAGGACAGGCAGGTAGTGAGCTCTTGCGCATGGAGTGTAATGACGCAATAGTCAGTGGCATTTTATGCATGTAGTTCCTTGATCTGGAGTTTAGACTATTAGAAGCGGTCTATAACAGCAATAACAAGATTAATTACTTTCATTTGAGAGGCGATTAAGTCTCCTCAGTAGTCAGCACGCTGAAGTTAGCGGTTGGGTTGTCTCCTCCGCTGTCATTCCGCTGGCTTTTTGCCTTCCTCAGTGTTTGTTCTGCATGACTTAGTGGCTAGGAGGTGCTTTGTCTTGGCCGTCTTGGAGCCTCTCCTGCAAAAAGCCGTAATGTGAGAGTACATCCCTTCCTGTGCACAAAGGTGTTGCTGCTGTTCTCTGCCGTGCACACCATTTTAATCTGAATGGGGAATCTGTCTGGGGACCCGCGTACAGTAATTAGCAGTCTCTTCAGAGTGTCAGAGCAGAGTTACCATTGTAATGGTTTAGCAGGAGGATAAAAGGATTGAATTTGGGTCTGCCTTCCTGCCAAACTAAATGAGTTGCCATGGGAATTTTCAAATATAAGAGGCGTTTACTTAAAGCAATTTGGCGAGTTTGAATAAACTCATAAATTACGGGGTTTAGAGGAGAGATCCCTGCTTTCTCTGGCATGGGCTGAACAGCAGAGAAGACTGTTAGAAAGCTGCTTACATTCTTAATGAGAATAAGTTGATCCATGCTCCCTTGCAGACTATCAGCTTATTAAGGCTAAACTGTTTCTGCTAAATACAGTACAGTAAGCACATTTTGAGAGACATAGTTTACAACAAATCCCCGGAGTAAAAAGCAACATCTGATTGCTCTAAACATAAATTGAATTTCCTTTGCTAGATTAGATCTATTTTCAAGTAATGCTATTAAAAATGGTTCTCTGTATTGTTTCAATAAACATTAACCTGCTATTGATTTCAACTTTCCTCTGTGCATGTAATATTTATCACAACACTTGTCAGATCTGCTTCTGAAAGGGGAGGGGAGGGCAGTGAGGTTTCTTTCGAAAACAAATAAGGTCCTATGGCCCTTCAAACTGTTATTTTTCTCGGGTCACATGTAAATGTTTTCCCAGCTCAGGCCTTGCCTGCCTTCTCTCTAAAGGGAGTTGGGCTTTGACCTGCTGACTTCTTTGTCAGCGCCGATGCTATTGAAATGTGAGAAGATGGACTTGGTGCTTTCACAAGTGCCTCAAGTGATGAACATCACTTATGCTTGTTTAACCTTCAGTTGTGCTCAAGAAGTCAGCTGTAGTAGGCTGTGGAAGAACTGATGGCCGGTGTTTTGCTCTGCTTGCTCGGAAGCATGTGTTAATGTTCTCCCAGCCGCTGCCATCGGGTAACTTAAAGAAATAGGAAAGATTCTACGTGCTTGGGGACTTCGATGCTAGCTTTAAAAGGGTATGTTCAAGGACATGTCATACTTGAAGCAGTATGCAATATTTCCCCCAAAATAATTTATGTCGGTTATATAGCTTAAGGCTTAAATGTTGCCTTGTGATCCTTTCTAGTACATATCTCAGATCTTCACTCATAAGTATTAGGAAATGGAGGTGGAACTAATTAAAAAGAGAGCAGTACTGCCGTAATGGCAGTAATTTTAACTTTAGTTTAAAGCCATAAAAATAAGGTTAGAACTCCTTAATATAATCTTACATCACTAGCAGGAACCCTGTAAATTAGCAAAGGAAAATAGTAAATTTGTGCTGGTGATTCAGTGGTTGAACAGCTGCTAAGTTCTAACAAATTCCTGAACAGTTACTAATGATGCAGCTGAAGCTGTTCGGTAGCCTCAGGGTGCTGTTTCTGTGGAACTAGAAATATCTCCAAAGAAATTAGAAGACAAGAGCAGCATTTTCTCATACTAATACTCAAAATTTTAACTGTTCATTTAAAGTTACTTTGAGCAATACTGTCAGGAAATTGATTCCGTCAGACTCGATCCCCACCCCCATACGTTCTTTTCTTATTTCTTAGGTGAGTTACTGGAAGGCAAAGTTTTATAATAAAATATTTGTAAATAAATATTTACAATAAAAAGTAGTATATGTTTGTGAAGTGACTTGAGAAACTGAAACCATGAAAACTTATGCACTCTGTATTACAAGAGGGTTGCTAAATGATTAGAGGACATTAACAGCATTAAAAAAATACATAGAAAAGACAATGCTACAGAGGACTCTTTGGGATACTGGGTTGAACTGAATGCATCACTTAACTCCTTAATTCCAATACTTTACAGCACCTGTGCAAATCGATGATACTTACAGATATCAGGCAGTAAAAAAATCTGAAAAAATAAAGAAGTATATCTATATATATAGGTACTACAGTTTTCAGATTTCATACTCTGGGATTTTTTCTGCATTTTAGAATTTTAGTTCCGTAGGTGTGGGACTTGATTGGGACCTGTATTACATCACTGTATCTTCCTGGTGCATTCTTCCTCTTCTCTCTGCTTGGCTTGCAAAACTGAGGTGAAAATAAGTGGCAGTGCAAGTGCAGGAAAAGCTCGAACTGGTGGGAATTTTTGGCTAGGTCAGATCTTGAGATAGGGATATTTAAAACTTACTGATAACTGAATCTGGGCTACACAGTATGAATTTAGTTTTGCAATAACTGAGAAAGAGGAAGGTGGGAGTTGCTGCCTAATATTTCACTTAATTTTTTTAATGAAGCATTTTCATTACCTAAAACTTGCTGATTTGTCACGTCAGAAACATCCTTCTCCAGCATACATGAAATCATACATCAGGCAAGTTACCTGATAGAAGATGGATATTTAATTTGAAGGATATTCTGTCATTAACCTCATGAGCAGTGTAGGAGAAACCTTATCATTTTACCATCTATAAGTATGGCATACAGAAAAAAGTCTGGTTTTAGGTAAAACTGAGATGGGTCTACTTGGGTCTGAGTCTGATTCCAGTTAAGGTGTGTTCTCATGAGTTGTGAAGAGCTTCTTGTGTCATATTGAAAGCAGAAGTTCCCTTTCTACTTCACTACTGAATGAAGCCACAGGCTAATTAATTTGTGGATGGATATAATAAAGAAAAGAAGAGTTACCGGATTTTTCTGTGAGCTGATTTTATTTTCTAAGTGCTAGAAAAGTAACTCACAAATTTTCTGAGGTTTCTGGAGAGGTAAATCACCTTGTTGAATGTCTCACCCAGCACTGGAGAACAGAGAGGATGTGTCAGGGATATGCACACAGAAAAGGTGGGAGTACTGTAATGGGGAGGAAGTGGGAAGCTATGCAAAGTACTTGTTCTCTGTGTTTAATTTGTTATATTTTGAGGGTTCTTGGCTCCTGCTGGTCCAGGAATCCAGAGAATCAAAGAAATGTGCATGCTGCTAGACCAGTAGGGATAGCAGCTGTTTCTTCTCTGGACACTCCCTCTTTTCTAATAGCCTCCCTTGCAAGTATTTTTATCCAGTCTCCATTTAATTCTGCATCTGCTGGGGCATTGTTACTTTTGCCTTTGATCTTTAGATTCCAACAATTTGTTTCATTCTGCAGTTTTTTCACTTACTAACTTGTAAGCTTTTGAGACCAGGTTCTTTACGTGTGTATTGTGTAGGTATCTGAGCTCCAGGTCACAAGTGTTTATATACAGTTATGCTAAAATTAACATTGCCTGCACAGACATGAGAACAAAATGCATAATTTAAGTGGTAGAGTTCTTGCTGAAGAAAATCAGCAGCTCTCACTTGGGGTAATTCTATAGAAGAGTGTAATACATAACAAGGAAAAATATCAATAAGGAAATTGATTTTTTGTAGAGTCCTCATACTAACAAACCAAGCGTTATTTTCAGTTTTTTACCATGGAGCTTTGTAAGTTAGTGGATGCACTATTTAACTGCTGTGGATTTAAAGTTTCTGGTATAGGGTGTAAGAATCGCCAGTTTAGGATGATGGTGTTGTTTTTAGAGGTTTGAAAATAAGTTTTTTCAGTGCTTTTAGAACATGGAGTGAAAATACAAAAAAAGTTCAAAGATCTCTGCAAAATATGACTGTGTGTACTTAAAGTAGTAGGTAAACGGTTGAGATTGTAGCCATTGCCCCTGATGAGCAAATCTCCAAATGGAGGAATACACTTCTCATAGTTTAAGGTAACCTAGAGGAGTGTGAGCAGTAGAGTTGGCCAAGAGAAGCTGTAATAGTATTTTTTCACTGAAGGCTGGCATCAAAAGAGTAGAAAGACAGAAAGGAGAAAGATTATAAGTAAAGAAATGGGCAGAAACTACAAAAAAAAGTAGGAGAATGAGGAATAAGGAAAATGAAATGGAATATTTTAGTATGAAACCAAAATTCATTTAGTTGTCAAGTGGTGGTTTCCAGTTAGAAAAGAAGATTAAACTGCTGGGCTTCAGAATTAGCAAGACTAAGACTCCTGATTCCACATGGAACTGAGTCAGTTGGCACTCTGAGGTGTCAGCTCCCATCAGTCTGTCCTCCCTTACTTGTGAGTCTGCAGTGAGCTCTTCCAGTTTTTTAGCCTGCCAGTAAAATAGATACCTTTTTTTTTTAAAAAAAAAAAAAAAAAAAAAAAAAAAAAAAAAGGTGTTGCCAGATGAACAGGTTGGCACGGTTTTCAGTTCCAGATACAGTGGGATACAGGAGAGCAACAGTGAGGAAAGAGTAGGACTGTGACCACCACTAGCTAAATTGGCTTGAAATACCACAGGGGTACCAGTTGAGAGGCTTTTTACATCTTGAAAAATAGTTTTTGACTCCTTTGACAGCAATGTAAAACCTCAGCCTAATCATCCTGAACTAATTTGTAGCCTGGGAAAAAGTCTTGAGGATGGCATTTTAATTTTTTACATTCTGGAATCGACTGTTGTATTTGCTAGGTAAACTTGTCTGAACTTGTTTCTCCTGAAATTATTCTCCCTAAGTTTTCTGTCTGATTGATTCCCATTCCATCCTCTGTTTTTCAAAGTCTTAGCTTTCTGAACTCAGTCATGCATGGATGCACAGCAACTTTGACACATTCTGGAAACAAAATTCCATTAATTTATCCATTCACTTGAATCGCTTCAGAATTATATGCCTTGATTTTCACACCTTTTGTACCTTTGTTGTCCTTATTTCCCTTGGCTTAAGGAAAAGAGCTTCATTTGTCTCTTCCTATTAATGCTGAATAAATGAATAGTCTTCAGTTACTCTGAGTGTCCAAAAATTTGCATCACTTTTTAGGTTCACTTCTTAATTTTTCAGCCACATCATGTAACTGAAAGCTTAAAATACACTTCTTCTAGTTTTGGATTTTTTTTCCTATGTATTAGTTTTTACATACATTTAAGAAGGAGGTTTTTACTGCAAAGTGCTATGTATAAGAATATAGTCCATAAAATTAGAGACTCTGTGAATTTAGGTATTATTTTGAAATATTCATGAGATTCTGAGGCTCAGGAGATTAAGAGGCACTAAGGTGATTTTTCTTGTAGTAGAAAATGTATTTTAAGCTGCTTTTGCTTATGGTTGTGCACCTTGTCTGCTACAATACAAAAGTATAATTCTACAGTCTCTGAAAGACAATTTAATTCTACATATTTATAACATCTAAGTTAAATTTGTTTCTCCTAAAAATTGGATTAGAACAATAAATATTTAGGGAACCAGAGTGTCTGAACAGTATTTCGATTCAGACAGAAAGGTATGAAGAATTGAGTCAGAAATCTAGAAATGGGACAGTGGATCATTCAGAAAAGAGGTGGAAATCCCAATACAATACAGAGTGAGAGCAAAGGGCAAGGCACTGGTAGGGAAGGTGTAGGAAGAAATTAAGTTACCACCATTTGGTGTTTTTAGGGTGGATTAATATTTTTAATACCAACATTGCTTGTTCTCTGCAAAGGTCCTAAAATACACATCTGACATTTAAGGTTAGTTAGGGGAGATGCTGCATAGAAACATTGCAGGAATATCCTGTCAAGAATGGTTTCCTGAGCATGACATGACAGCATTGATCCAGGACGGCTCAGTGGCTGCAGTTTGTTTCAGCCACAGTTCAGGTACCCAGCTGCTTAGAAAATGGAAAAGAAAAACCATTAAATGCAGTTTTGGTGTAATATCTGACCCAGAGTCTTAGCAAGCTATTCAGATGCACCGCTGTAAAACATGCAGTGATCAGCAACGAAGAGAAGCAAAGACATCTTGAATATTTCTGTCCCAGTATAGCCTTTAACTTGCAGTGAAATTGGATCAAATTTATACTGTGAGTCCTGCTAAATGGTTACTTTAGTGTCTGCTGAGGAGGCAGATTTTTAAATTAGTGTGTAGAACAGCAGGGAAGAATGGTCAAATTAATTATTTAAGATTGGCCTGATACATACTTCTCTCATTCTAGGACAGAAGATTACACTTAAAGAACTTAATTGTCTTATCATATAGGCTCAATTATTATGTAGAAACCAAATTATAATTAGTTGATTCTGGTAATGTAGGATTTTAGGAAAAAAAGAGATGAAAAAATTCTGGTAAGTAATTCCTTCGGGGATTTTCCAGATAGATTAACCAGTCCTTTATTTTGGCAAGTCTCTAGTCAGGTACCTCATGATCCCAGTACCTTCTGAACAGAAGATGATGTTTGCTATACCACGGTCTCATTTCTGTATGTGAGCTGTCATAACCTATACCTGCTTGTGAGAGAGAGTTCTGAAACATGGCCCACATACAAAACTGGTAGAGTTTATTATTTTTGCATGGCATCTGAATAGTCTTGGGCAGGAGGGGAAATTGTGTAGGTTTTACTGTAGATTCCAGAAAACGCTTTTTTATAAAAACTGTTGTTTTATTTAGGGAGGGGGGATATTGGCTTGGGGTGTTATTTTTTTTGTTGTTGTTGTTGTTCCTTGGGGTTTTTTGTTTGATTGGTTTCTTTTAATTTAACAAGTTTTAGGAATGTTTTCTAACTCTGTTATAAACATAGCTTGCTGAAATACAAATTTCTTTTGCAAATTGATGCATAACAGGTATTTTTATTGCAATTTAGTATCTTTTTTTTCAGAATGTATGGGGTATTTTTTAAAGCACTAGTAATACTTTCAAAACTAAGTTCTTGTTACTTACTGCTGATGTCCTCTATTTTCAGTAATAAGTATTTGTAGTCTGGTCTTAAAATCTAGCAGAATAAAATCTCATATACAAAGTAAAATATCATAAGAAACTGACTTCATATTAATACATTATGAAAAACAGGTAGTTCTTATTTGTCAAAATCTGGATGAGAAATACTGATCTTAACGTACACGGTTAATTCCCAAAGCCCAAAAGGTAAATATCTTCAAACATGAAGTTGGTTTAATTTTCTTTGACACTTACTCCAGCTTCAGGTTACTTTTTTTTTCCCCTCAAGAACTATGATGAATAATTAAAACAAGACTTGTGTATCTTTGAATTATTCTGTGTGATTACACTGGAAAATTACGTGACCACATTAAATAAAAAAAAAAAAAGTCAAATTATCATCAGTTCTGTTATTCTGGAGTAGCTACAAGAAACTGAAGCACATTGCATGACTTTCATTTAGTAAGAATCCACTAATGTTTTGTAACTGAAGTTGCTAAGATTAGAGGAATTGATTAAAAAATTAAAATCCGTTGCAGGTATATTTTTACATAATACTTGCAGATGTCAGAAGTATTTTGGCAAATTAAGACTGTCTTACAAAAAACTTCCAAAAATGTTTTTAATGCCGAATTTATGTTACGTAGAAACAAAATAACCATACAAACTGATAGGCGGAACTTCCATGCCTTCCCTCATCCCCAAAGTGACAGCACAAATAAATTTCCGGGGCTGTCAGGAGTGAAGAAGCTGCCTTTTGTCAGTTTGTGAGCAAACCTGTGCTTTGCTGCCCGGTGCTCTGAAGGGATGGAGAGCTCACAGCGCACACACCTGTGGCTGCTGCGTGCAGCTCGGGCTCCTCGGGGCAGCCTGCCGCAGCCGGAATGGCTCTGCCTTTCCCCTCCTTGAGGCGGGGAAGGTCACTGCCATCCACCCACCGCGGTAGCCACAGGTCAGGGCTGCGTCAGGAGGAGGGAATGAATGCAGTGAGTGCTCAGGTGTGCCCAGCAGTGGTGTGGCTCCCTGAGGAGGAGGTGCTCCTCAAAAGGCTCTTTGTGCCAGTTCCTGCCGGGCAGCGCCGGTTTCTCGCTCCTGTCTGTGGAAAACAAGGGTTGGCCAGTGTGTAAAAGCTGAAAAGAGGGCTCAGTAAATAGCAGAGAAAGCCCTTTCCCTAGCAACGTGCTGCCTGGAGCAGGCCGAGCCTTCGAACGGAAGGCCGCGTGATTGACGTATTTGTCCCCTAAACAGAATGCACGCGATTTGTTTTTTTCGCTTCTCTGTGGTTTTAAGCTGTGTGAAAGTGGGTTTTAGCAGCCGTTCAAGAGGAGACGGGCCCGTTGGAATACCATCACCCCCTTCTTCTGGACTTCATCAGCTCTGAGAGTTCAAGAACTGGAGAGGCACCTGTGATGTTTATGGACGAGCTAATTTCGATTTTTAAGCACTATTTAAACATTGGTATTAGAGTAGCAGTGCACATGAGACACTCGTGTGGTGTTAGATTCAACACAGCTATGGGCTGCTTGTAATCATGTAAGCAAATGGAAGTAATTGTGACTTTTTAGTAGTCAGTCACTTTTTAGCAGCCCTTGAAAATTACTGCAAGTATATGCTGAGTGCATATCTCCTTTTAAACTTCCAATATTCTGTTTTGTTAGTTGGATTAGAAATGTAAAACTTTAATTGCTTGAATTTTTGGGTGTCTTAGGTTTAAAACAATACTGTTTCTCTAGGTGGTAGCTTTATATAAAGTTCTGAATGAAACAGTCATTACGTGCCTCGACCCGAGAGGTTGTGTGTGTGCAGAAAAGAGTCATTTTGAGAATAAAACCATTAATGCAAGTATTTTACAAAAGGGAATGTGGGTGAAATGCAGAAACAATTTTTTATATTTAGCTGTTGTGATTTCTGTTGAAAATATGAGTAGCTCAGTAAGTGTGACAGTTGAAGAAGCTATTGGAAGACCACTACTCCCTGAATACTAACATTTTAAAACTGGAAAAGCCTAAACATTCATGGGTTTAGCCCATAGTGTAATAAAGTAATTTATTTTAATTAGTCAGTATTAAATTTTCGGGACATCTCATGCTGAAGGTAAAAATGTCTTAGAAGTTACTACTGCAGCTTAAATTCCCATGTGGTAGTGTGCAGCCCTGAATCCTGTGTTTAATGAAACAGGTGAGACAAGATACACTTGAAAGACGTGTACTAATTCACAGCAACAGTCTTTGTGCTCCCTGTCACCAGCAGTTACTTTTCTTCTGTTGCTCTAAAGAGAGACTTCTCACATTCTTTCTTGGTTACTAAATTTGATATGAAATGTCATTTTTCTTTCTTTTTTTTTATTTTTTTTATTATTTCTGCGTGGGAACAGATTCAAAACATACTGGGCATGTTTTCCATATGAAAGCATGCAGTCATATCTCAGTGCCATTTTGAAAATGAAAGGCTTTGTTTATTAGCATAGCTGGAAAGAAAACTATGTAGCATTGGGATCTCTTGAGTTTGCAACAAAATACTAGTTTTGAAACCTTTAAATGGTGTTCTCCATGTTCTCCAGTCCTGTCTTGCCCCCCAGTCCCCACTCACTCCAATATTTGAGTTAGGTGTCTTTGCAGTTCAGGGGAATTTACAGCTATTTGGAGTGTATAAACTCAAACTTGGAATAGAGACCTCCTAGGATGACAGGGAAAATAAATGTTACAGGTCAGGCCACACTTCACTGTAAATATTTTAATTAATCATTCCATTGTTGTATTTCTAACAATTCCTGCTAATTTGTTAGAATAACCACCTTGATCATAGGTCATTTTGTAGTCTATGTTAGTTAAATTGTTTTTATGATTTACTTAAAACTCAGGATGAGTTAATGAATTTGTGCTGATGAAGGTGGAATGCATCAACACTCTCTGAGTGTTCTGGCACTGTTCAGTCTGTTCCAAAGGCTACAGCTGGAATAAAGACCTGCATAATATAGGTCGTGTTTACGTTCTGCTCTCTTCAGATTCCTAGGATGCTCGTGGAACTCAGGATGTTGCTGGTAGAGCCATATGTGGGAAATCTGTACGAGAGGCTTGCCTGGTGCTATCTCATTCAGTGTGCTTATAGTTCAACTGCTGTTTTCAGAATTGAACTAACCAGTGAGGAGGAATTTTGAATGTCTAGCATTCCAAAACTAGAAATACCAAAAGTGTTCAGCTCCGAAAGTTTTTAAGCTGTGCTTGTACGTTGCTAAAAATGGGTCTAATGCTTTAGATTGCATAGATGGCTTTAGACTGATCAGTATTTCATTTGAATCTTAATGCAAATATCAGCAGATGTCTATTCTAGCAAATAAATCTGAATGCACCTCAGTATTATCCCGCCTTTTAAAAACATTTTGGAATGTACTGTAATTTTTTTCCCTGTAGTATTTTTGGGGGTTTAGTGTGTGTATGTGTGTCATGAAAGATGCATTCATGTCATCAAGCTTTATGAATTGCTGAAGCTCTTTGGTGTGGTGTATAGAGATTCTTATCACAGATTTATTACAAACAGTAAAACAGATGTGCAAGGAAAATAGGAATGAGAATTAAAAAAAAAAAAAAAAAGGCAAACCAAAAAGTAAGTTCTGAAATTAAGTATTGTTGAGGGTCTGATTTAACCTATCCAGGTGACTTTTTCTTTTTTTTTTTTCCTTTAAAGCCCCAAACCCTGTGATTTAAATATGGGCCCATCACATCTGTCCTAAGCAAATGTTGACCTGTTAAGGTCAAGCAACATTCCCCCCACCCTAGTGTGCTACCAACTAGCATCTAGGGAGTATATAGGGTGAAGCAAACACTGATGCTGTATTTCAGTCTGGCGTGTAAAACATGCTGTGTGTCGATTTTCTGTACCTTATCTGTATTTTCTTTGTGCAGAAATAGAAAGTGAGGGAGGGAGGGCATCAGGACTCTCAAGTATTACTGGTAAACCAGGTATCATGATTAAACAGGGGTATGTCAGATAAGGTGATGAGAAGTGTTAAAAGATAGGCTGCCTTTCCCCCTAGTGCATCTTTAACATTATGACCAATGAATTTGTCAAGTGAAACAGCACAAGTCTTCTTTGCATATCATTTGAACTGAGAGCTTGCTTTGAAGAAGATAAGCAGACTGTGTTGCCCAGAAGAAGTAATGATGCTAATTTATCTTTGCCTGTCTTCATAGCCATAGCAGTGTGTGTCAGTGTTGAAAAGGAAATAGAGAAATAACTGAGCTATAGTTTTACCACCTGTTCAGTGTCGTAGGATTGTTGATGACATGCAGGACTTTGAGAAATATGGCTGGTCTGGAAGTCTTTGTTGTAAAAGTATTTGGGAAGGTTTCCTCTAATATAATAGCTGCCAAACTGTGACAGAAAAGTTAACCGGTCTTCCTCAGAACAAACAAAGCCCTGGTGTAGGATTTCTGCTCCATCAGCCTCAGAAGTGTATAATCAAGGATGAGGAAGTCTGTTGCATTTGTTTACTAGCAACTTCTAACTATCAATATTTACATTCTGGGCATGGGAAACTTGAAGGTCTCTGCCAGATTTTTTTGAGGGAAAGGGAGGATGAGATTTTTTTTTTTTTAATACTGAGTAATAGAGTAATTTACCAGAACTAAAAGCCTTTACAAGAGTAAAATCTAATCTCTTGCAGGCAATTAATTGATTACTAGTTGAGGTACTCCCATTCAGAGTCTTGTAAAAAAAACTCGTTACTTTGTCTTTTACATCTAGTTACCTGTCATCTCGTCTAGGATTTTGTTGCTATAGATACATCACTTTCAACAACTTAGATACAAATAAAGACCTTCCAAACATGGATTATTAGTGTATATGCTTCAGCATCAAAAATTCCAATGGGTTTTAGCCTTTGTAGTATATTTCAGAATATATTGATGCCTGAGATCTGTTTTTCTGTTTAATACGTGTACGTCTAGGAATTTGTAGTATAATGTTTGTAAGGTTTTTTGTTTATAAATTATGAATGGAAGGTTTTTGTCCCTGAATGGAGACATTCATGTGTAAAGACTGTTTGACTGGCGCATGGTATGTTAGGAATACTTACTGATCTACAAGTGAATTGCAGTGGAAGATTTTTCTTTGTCAGGGAGATAAAAGCATTCTAGAGCCCGAGAGTCCAGCCAGTGTCACAGTGCAAGCCTCCCAGCTGCAGCTGTTGGGCTGTAGAGCAGCTGGGGACTGCAAGAAGGCAGGGTGACAGACCCCTGAGGAGCCACACTGCCTCCCAGATAAGTAGGATAAGATCAATGACAGTAAAATATTTCAGTGGTGCTATTGCATTTTACAAAAATTCCTATTAAATTAGTAATTACTAATTTAGTAGATGGCTTATACTATGCAGGTAGGCAGTCTAAAGAATGATTAAAGTCATCATATTTAATGTGTGTATTTCCAGGTGGTAGAAAAGTTATGTTTATTTTGTGTGGCAATTTTAAATTACTTTTCTATTTGAGGAAGAGTTTTAAGTATTTATTCTTGTTCATTAGTATAGTGTTCTTCCATAACTGTCAAGTCCTCTGCCCTTCTGCTTGGAGTGCATGTAAAATTATTTATTGCCTTATTGCATTATGAAAAATATAGTGTGTTCTTAGATGAATTCTCTACTTGAAGCAGTTGTGTAGAAGACTTGGACAAAATGTTAGGTAGCTGGAAGAGTTCTCTCCAAGGGTGGCAGGAAAGCTGCTGGTGAGAGCTGCTGTTTAGCCAGCAGTGGTGCAGAGCAGGCAGGGAGGCAGCTCTGCAGGAAAGGTTGCTGAGGTGCTTGGGAGGCAAGTGCTCTTTGGTGCTGTCATGCTGCTGGTAGTCTTTCCATGGTCCATTCCTGGTCATTCTTTCCATGAGCCTGGTGGGACAGGCCTGCTGCAGTTGGCAGGGGAAGGAGGAGACTGGTTTTTGGCATTCGTGTTCCTGGCTGATCTGTCCGTTGTTTTGCTTCGCCACCATTTTCTCTTCCCACTTGCTGCTCCTTCTCTGAGCCTGAAAGGACAGCCCTGGAACAGCTTATAAAGAACTGGTCCCCAAAGCCAGACCTCGCTGCGTTTTGTGCAAAATAATAAAACTGTCTGCCGCCTTTCCTAGGGCTGGGCTCACTTCAGTTCATGAGAATTCAGCTGAAGTGCAGGGATGTGACAGGACTGCAAAAACATCATCCAAAATGCATGACATCTGGAAGCTAGACTATCAATGAAAGTCACTAACATCACCTAAATATGAGGATCTATTTGTTAAGAATGGTAGGGGGAAAAAAAAGCGTATCTGTTATATTTTCCAAAGCAGTTACTTTAAAAGAAAAATTAGTATTATATGGGGAAAGCAGCTATGTTTGTAGAGATCTGTTGAAAGCCTTCCCTTCTAGTCTTTGTAATAATGAAAGTCAGAGAACATTTTGAGACTTACGTGTGTGAGACTGTAAGGCTCAAGAAGCTCTGTCCGAATAAGGTATCCTAGCTATGACACAAGTGAGTGGATTGTTTGGTTTCTGAATTACCTGAGCTGCAGTGATGTTCCTTTTGGGCCTGGCAGCAGTATGGCAGGACAGCGTGGCCACTGGCTGTTCCCACAGGTCTAGCTTATGGATCCCTTCTTTATCCTAAACACTGCTACTTGATCCTTTGTTTAAATAGTATCTTTCTTTCCTTCTCGGCTGTCATTTGTTACAGGCTTCTCAGAGTTAACAGGATCTAACAGTCCACCTTTCACCTCTGAAAACTGTTGTCATCTGCTGAAGTCCTTCATTGACATTGCACAATGAAGGCATTTGCCCTCCGAGTCTGCATGCCTGTCTTGTCTTCCACCTGGATAACAAATGTATCTAGTGTCTGTATGTTTTGTGTATAAATAAGAAGATAAACTCCTCAGAGTAAGTACACTGTATGCACGTGAGAATCAGAGGCATTTCAGTGCCTAAGAATAAAGGATTTTCTGAAGGTTTTGCAATATGTGAGTTGAAGTGTAGCTTGGAGATTGATAATGAAAATAATTCATTGAAGTTTTTTATCTAAGTTTCCTGTTTCATGACATGAAACAAGCTCTCACTTATAGCGGTTATATAATAAGCGCATTCGTTTTTTGTGAAACTGTCAGTATTACCCAAATTTGGGGACACAGTTGTGGTTTAACTGGGCATTTGTATGGTCAGCACCGTCTATATAGTTTGAAATTGTAGTTTTTTTGGAAGTATCTCCCAGAGACTTCATGTAGGTGGCACTTGCTGTGTTTTGAACCTTGCAACTATTAATCCTATGCTGGTAAAGATTAGAAAGCAAGTTACTTAAAATGATAGTCCTCTCTGGCATATGGTCTCCTTCAGGTCTATTTACTGCTAGCCCAGGTAGAGTTGAGCTACTTACTGTGAGGAGTTACAGGCTGTGTGTTCACAGAACAGCACCCAGTGGTGTCTGTGCACAGTTGGCTTTGTTAGGATTTACTGCTTCCATCTCTTCTGTATTTGTATTCAGTGAGCATTTGCAAGTAGTTGCTTACATTTAAAGAATTACACCATTTAAGGCTCTTTTTTTTTTGTTAATCTGCACGTTATATTGTACGTGATAAATACAAAGAAAGCACTGGAGATTTAAGAGGATGAGAGGTTTGAGTCAATCACTTGAGCTTCAACTTAGTAATGCAAATCTGGTTTTAAGTGACCTTATTGATGTTTGCTCAAAGTAGCTTCCTTTTGGTACAAACGACTGAGCTTTGTTGCAGCTATTGTACAGGTAATGTAGTGTCCCTTTAGAGATTGCCTTTGTATCCCTGATGCAACCTCTCTTTGCTTTAACAGAGAGTGCCTGCAGGAGTGCCTGGAGCTAAGATAGATCTCGTGTGCCTCATTTGATCATCTGTCAGCAAAGAAGCGAGAGGATAGGGCAGGGAAAAACATGTGCCCCTTGCTCTGACGCAGCTCTTGGAAATTTGAGCGGTTGGCTATTGGTGAAGGATGTTCAAGTGGAGAGCTTGGTACCAGAGAGTGGAGGACACGACAGTGTGTCCCAAAGGGTCCTGGCCGCTTCTGTGACTTCACCATGAGGAGAGGTGGCAAGTGACTGTTCCAAGAGTAGGGTGCGAGGGGGCGGCAGGATTTTGAGCAGCATTGGTAGGGTGGGTGGTGCAAGCAGCACCCATGTCCTGCAGAGATGGCATTGTGCAACAAACAGTGCCATCTTCTGGGAGGAGCCGGAACCATGACCTTGTGGTCAGCCTTACACGTGGTTGTTAAAGTGGTGGGATTGGTCTCTTGGTTGGGGTTGGGGTTTTGGTTTTTGGGGTTTTTTTTAGTATCGAATAAATGCCTTAAAAATCAAAGCATCAGAAGTCAGAAGTCTGTGTTAATGTCTGGTAATGCAAGTCCATATCTTGCATCTCTGATTTTTTTACTGATAACAGTTTTTGAGGGAAAATTTTAAGCTGTATTTTGGGTTTTGTTTAAAAGAAGTTTATCAACTGCTGAGCACAGTCTAGAGAACTAAATCTCAACAATAAAAGTTAAGGACTTGGCCTGCTTTGATCAAATTCCCTGTTATTTCTGTAAAAATACTTCATAAAGCCTAGTAATTGCAACATCTTTTCTAATAGAAAGCAGTCGTGACCTATAGGAAAATGTGAAAGTAAGAATGATGACTTGGACTTACATCTCCTTCTTTTTACCATGTCAAAAGGGTAAAACTATTTTCTGTCTTAAAATTATTATCCTATAAATAGTTACATTGGGAAGTATTGGGAAGTAGTGCAAAATCTGGGATTAGGGTTACTAAAATTATCCTAGCAAGTGGAGTGTAATATTCAGCATTTACTGAAAGTCATTAATGGCGTAGATCAATCACCTGAAGGTCTTACTTGGAGGAAGTGAGCGATTTTGGTAACATTAATGGAACTATATGGGAAATGCAGCTGACATTTTGAGGAGGTTTTCTTGTTACACACTTTCAAATAAATAAATGAATGCAAACAAAAAAAGCAAATAACAAAGTACAGTTTATGGGGGAGGGGAAAAATTAATCAGCGTGTTAAAAAAATCTTTATTGCTAAAATGACTTCGATAAGGTATATCCAGAGTGATGAGAATTTGTGAGCTCTGGATAGGGAAATGGATTTGGAATTGGTTTTATTGTGTCATGATTGCCTAGGTAATTTACCAGCAAAGACGCAATGGAAAAAAAATAGCTTATTAAAAAAAGAAGATAAAATTATTTTGCATGTAAATTATAAATCTGTTCTGTGTCATGTTAAGAATGCTAGAATTGGCACATTTTGTATTCCAAAGGGTCTACGGGACTGTGGTGTCTGACATTTCTGGGTGGTACAGTACCTAACTGTACAGTTAATTTCTAGTTAAGATGGTGATTTAATGTGTATTTCCTTTTTTAGTATTAGTATCAGCTTGCCCTGTCGTACAGTATTTAACATACAAAGAAAATGTCTTAACTTCCAGTATACTTGGAATGTTTACTGTGTGATAATCTTGGTCTTTATGCCAGTCCTCAGTATTACAGTTACGACTTTCAGTTTCTGACATTTGAAAGGAATTCAGTGTTGACTCATTTCACCATGTTGATTTTGAGTTGTTGATAAAAATCAGCTGCTAAAAGTTCTGTTCACAAGGGGTTGTGGCCCTTGAGCATACCTCACAATAAGTACTGTATTTGCTTAGATAAAATTTGAAAACTATTTTTGTCTTGGACTTCAGTAAATTACTAATCCATACTTTGGGAGTAAAGTATGTATAACAAGCTCATTAAGTTGGAAAATGCTTTTCCAAATACCTGGAAAATATTGTGTGATTAGATAAGTGAAATTGTAAGAAATCCAGTTTAGCAAAGGAAGAATGCACTGCAGCTCACAGGAAAGCTGCCCTTCTATGCATCTGACTTAGGAATTTCAGCAGTGACATTCCATACAGGAGGCAAGGTGGTAATAACCTAACACGAAAGTAGACATTGACCATCCCTCTTGGGTTTCCTGTATCATAATCACATTTTCTGCTCGATAGAGTGTAGACTAAACAAATGGTAGTATTTTTGGAAAGACAGAACAGAAGATCTCTGGTCTTAAAAATGAAATTATACTGTTAGAAATACTTTCATTATTAATTGAAAAAGTGCGCATTTTTCTGCTGAACACTACTTAATATTTATGCAACCTGCATGATACCAGTGGAGTAGTTCAGGGAAGTAGTTTTCATTGAAGCGAAACCAAGAGTAATTTATGGTGTGTAAATAGTAGTTATATCCTCATCGGAATACATCTTCGCGTGCCAGAATTAGGAATTCAGCCTCAGGCCAGTTGTCAATATCCTGTCTGGAAAGCTACTCAAAGATGGTTGTTTATTTTTTTTGTTTGCCCCACCGCTCCAGTAGCCAGTATCGACTGTAGTGGAGCAAATTACAATAAATTGCAGTGCTTACAATTTGTGATGTTTATTCTTCCTCTGGCCCAATAATACAGTTTTTTTAAAGATACCTTTAGGAGTACGTGAAAATGCGTTTGAAAAAAAAAAATTCCTTAAATTATTTCTACCAAACAGAACTTAGATTTAATCCTTTATTTTTGTGATTTGTTATGAACCTTTTCCAAAACTCTTTTAAGGTATTTGTCAACAAGGCTTAATGATAGTCGACAGGCAACTTCCACTTAATTTTAGGGAAAAGTTGACAAAGCTTGCTGCTTTTGTGACTAATGGTAAGCAGGTACCATTTGCTTGGTTTGAACTTGAACAATTTTATTCTAGGTCACTTAGATCTTGTGCACTAGTGAGTTCATAATCCTGACTTCCTTCCCATTTTTTCATATGCAGGCAGAAGGAGAAGACAGCCTTAAAAAGATGCAGCTGATGGAGCTTGCAATTCTGAATGGCACCTACAGAGATGCCAACATCAAATCACGTAAGCATGTCATGAGCTCAAGAGTCAATGCCATAGAAGTGTTTGCAGGTTTTGAATCTTAAAGCTGCCTTTGGAAAATGTACAGTGGCAACTTATGTGGGAGAATGGAAGGCAGTAAGAACCCAGCAAAACTGTAGGTAGCTGTTGCAAAAGATTTTGGGGGGGGTAAGTTATGTCAGTTTGCAGGGTTTTTTTAGCTTATTTCTTGTCCCCATTATTTTTTTAACAGTATGTATGGGTTGAAATATTCACAAATATATATTATGAAAAACCTCAACCCTTAAGCCAGACTTTCCTGTTTTCTGGTCCTTTTTCCCTTAAAGCATATAAAGGACAGTGGACTCCTTTGCATTTTATTTTTAGAGATTTAATTCTAAAATGTTACAGATGTTCAGGATACTGTGAATACATTTTTCTGTATTATATTCCTTCCTTTCATCTTGCTTGCATGTGTCCCCCCCAATGTTATGTTTTACCAACAATTCATCAACTGATTTCACAGCCGAGTTCACACGGATCAGTGATGTAATGAGCCGTTTTTACGATTACTTCCATTACATTTGTGTGAAAATGCTTTTGCAAACGCATGTATGCACAAGTTTACACTTGAAAATTAATTACACGCACCTACTAATGAAAGCATATACCTATTATGTGTGATACAAATTATTTTCTTCAGTTGAAAATCTCATTTCTTCTCCTGAAAATACAGTTGCTGACACTGTTCAAATACATTTTTTGCTGTAGCTGTGATACAGATGTCAAATGTAAGCACAGTTAAATCAGTCTTTTCACTAAGGACCTACTGATATTTGCAAATTTGTTTCTCCACACAGTCCCCATTTCAGTGTTGAATATGTTTAAAGGTTGGAATGCAGTTAGGTCAATTTGAGAGTGCTTACACCAGTGTAATTATTCTGGTTTGAAAAGAGACATAAGCAAGGGCTTTTACCACTACAATGCTAATGGTAAATCTTTCAGCCCTAATGAACACTATGATATTTAAAGCTAGATCAGTTTTAAATATATGGTAGTTTTTAAATTATTGCAAATTTATGAGTAAAATAGCTTTCAGAATAGCTTAAATTGATGCAAACTTTTGCACAGAAAATTTTTTATTAATTGAGCAATTTCTTTGTCTGGTCTGTTCCCATTCGTCTATTTTATCAGTGTAAGTGGGAAGGTGGATTTTTTTTTATTTATTTATTTTTTGACTAGAGATTGCCACACTAATACTTATTATTTGATAAGACAATTTCAGTCTTTGTGTTTTGATTTTACTGAAAAGTTGAAGATACAGAAGCTGTACTGGTTTATTCCTGTTTAGGAAAGGAAGTAAAAAATACTTGAGTGCCATTTTTAAATTATCTGAGTATTTTTGTTTAAAAATAAAAATAATTTTTAAAATGCAGCAGTCTCAAATCTAAAAAACTTTATCACATTTCTCTTTTCAGGCCATCTGTAAGTAAATTGAATCAATGTAGATCAACAGTATTGCATAGAATACGTAAATAATAACCCTTTAAGATTGACTGTTACCAGCAGATGTGCTAGTGCTTAAGTTGTTGTTCATCTGGTGTGCCAACAGGCTTCAAATAACACTTAATGAAATGTGCTAGCACCACTTCAGAAAACAACCAAACCACCACAAACAAACCAACCAAACCAAAACAGAAAAACCACCTATTTTCTTTTAACTTAAGCAAGGATATGGTGAATTTCTAATACAAAGGAAGTACGTTATTTCTTAGGGTAGGACAGGACTGATTCATGTTTCTAGGTCATCTTCAACTTCACTGATCCTGGAAATGGGAATTGTGTATATGTTTAAATACAATTTTAAGACATACAAAAGCTCTAGACTCGTACAGCAGCTCTGCATAACTGAGTGTCCGTGGACTACAGATGCACTAAATTTTGTACTCTGTATTTGATTGTGACAGTATTTTCCTTGTATTTCCTGCATGCATCTCAGTCTCATGCAGTCTTGATAGCATAAATGAAGAAGTGTGGTCTAAATGGAGCTTTTGTGCCGTGTAACCTGTTTGAGAAATCTACCTCACTGTTTTACAATGGCTTTTTTATTTTGCATGTTCATACTTAATCACACTGGAAAATGGAAAGCTGTTTGCATTTGAATGGTGTGCTTTGGCACTGTGTGATCAGCGCATGTACTAATGATTTCCTTTTATTTTTCTCCTTTCCTACTTTTTCCCCTTTTTTTCCCATTCTTTCCACGTTTTGTACTGCTATCTCCATACTTTCCTCTGAATTTCTTTGCTTACTGTAGCAGCCCTTGCCTTTTCTCTTGCAGCAACAGCCCAGGCTCCAAGGATTATTACTGGGCCTGCGCCTGTTCTCCCACCAGCTGCCCTGCGTACCCCTACGCCAGCTGGCCCTACCATAATGCCTTTGATCAGACAAATACAAACCGCTGTCATGCCAAACGGAACTCCTCATCCCACCGCTGCAATAGTCCCGCCCGGACCCGAGGCCGGTCTCATTTACACACCATACGAGTACCCCTACACGCTGGCACCAGCTACATCAATCCTTGAGTACCCTATTGAGCCTAGTGGTGTATTAGGTAAGACCTTCCTGCGTGGCTGGCTGGAGAGTGTGGGGCTGATGCTTCTGTTGTGGTTGCAAGGTTTTCTTTGGCTGGTAGAGCCCGAAGGAAAAAAATAGGAAATAACAAACTTATTTCAGGTATGTCAAAAGGGCCTAGGAGAGCTGCTCTTAAGCGTTTTCAAGGCGTTTGGCATTCCCGAATGCGTGCGCTTAGTTTGTATTAATAAATTTACCAAAAAATAAAGGCTTCGGGTTTGTATGATATTAGACGGTAGGTACATAGGCAAGGGGGGGAAAAAAAAAGCTAAATACAAGTTGGTATCTATTACATGTCATCTGGGCTCCCATGAATAACAGATTGGTTTGTATTCTCTTTAGCATAAATTAACATCCAGCAATTTTTGGAGGAGAGGAGTTCTTATTTTGCTATAGCGCATTAGTAGCAAAACTGGAGGGAGTGGAAAAGTCTTTGTTCGGTTGGAGTTTTTGTTTATTTAGTATGCAGCTGATAAATCTCAGTATCAGAAAGCTCTAAATTATATTGTGAGCAGAAAGTTTTTTTAGTGAACGAATATAAAGCAAACCAAGTTCTGACCAGAGGACAATAAAACTAGCAACTTTACTGATGGCTTCTTTTATACATGTTGCATTGAAATGTCCATCATTCTTAATATTTCAGACCACTGACTTGGTGTGTGAAGGCAGGAATGATAAAGCAGCCGTGACAATCCAGTTAACTGGCCAATATGGAACTAGCAGTTCCAATAGTTTCTTCCCTACCCTCTACAGAATCTAAATAATCTTTTCTCTTCAGTTTGTTCTGAATTGCATATGACCTTGGTGCTGCATAATGTTGATTTTATAGGACTTTGATCTTAGTTTGTTCAGTGGCAGTTATTGATTTACACAAATTCTAAACATCTCTAATGAACACTGGACAATGGAGTTCAAAGTCAATATTTTGTTGAAAGTATTGCAAAAAATCAGTGTTTCACGTGACAGATACTTAGTGAGTTATCTGTGTGTGTGCATGTTTCCACATTGTGTACAGTAAAAAAGAAAATGTATTTCAGACTTTTGTCTTGCAGGATTAGTGAATCAATAACAAAAATTCTAGTAGGATAAAAGTATGCAGTATGTCTGTCAGTTTATGATTGTTGTCAATTAACCCATAGCCAAAATTCTGTGAGCATATGATAACATTATCATTTATTAATTTCCCACATAAACATGCTCCCTTGGTCCTCTACCCCCAGTCTGTAAGCCCAGCTGTGGTGCATCCTGGGGTAAAGTCACAGTTACAGAGTTCACCAAAGTAGCTGTTAGTGGCCAGCCCCTCTCCTGAATTGTTAATATCAAGTAAAGAAATACAGCATTCCAGAGTAAAGTTTGTTACAATGCAGGGAACTTGGATTTCTCACAGGATTTTCTATAACGAGATGGGAGAGAAAATTAAAATCACTTCTAAAATGGCATCTGAAACTATTCCATACTCTCAGGCCTAACTGTGTGAGGTTCATTGCCCAAAAAAGACTTCATCAAAAAATTGTTTTTTAAAGAAGGAAAAGGGAGTGGGTAAAAAAAAAAACAAAACCACACACTCCCACTTTAGCTGCCTGGAATTGATAACTCTTAATACAACTGCTCTATTATCTGAGCAATTGTTTAGATTTAATTGCATTGCATTTGGGTTTCACTGAGTTTTATTTTGTTATATGCTCATTCTCATTAATAGTATTTTGTCCATTTTTGTGGTGGACCTTGAAGATGTTTTAAAATAATCCTGTTAAGAATGGCAGAGAAATACATCCCTATCAGTATTTTTGGGGATGTTGGTGTTGAGATCAAATTTTAGTTGGTGACTAACTTTCAATTCCCTTCCTTTTATCTTCAGGTATGGCTTTCCCAACGAAAGGCTAAGAATTCAAGAACGGTCTTAACTGATCCTTCATCAGATCTGAATTTTAACAAATGCTTAGTTTTCAGCAGCCTTGAAAAAAGCTTGGCCTAGCAGTCAGTGACTTACTTGCACTTTTTTGCACATAGATTTAAAATAAAATAGTGCTATTAATTTGGATTAGGTCCTATTATTACAGAGTAGCTGTAATTTATGAGTGTATAGTAGTATACTGACTGCTAAGTGTTCTATATAGTGTTTGCTTTACTAATCACCTAATTCATTGCAGTTCATACTTATTGACTTAAAGTTTAAAATCACAATCTGTAGGCTTGAAGAATTGCTTTAAAACTTTTTTTTGTGGTAGAACTGGAAGTGATCTTAAGGTTAGCAAATAATTGTCAGTATTAAAGATGGCATTATTTAAAATAGTCCTGCTGCAAGAAAGGCACTTCAGTGAATATGTGACTAGTAAAGCTTAAATGTGCTTGGGTCTAATAGATTTCATGAAATACTGTAATTTTGGGATTGTAAATGAATGGATTAAACAGGTTAAGGCCAGGATGTTTAAAATAAATGCAATATTAATCTGCACAGATAAACTTCTTTTTAAGATTAAGATTTGAAACTACTGTGCCTTAACTTGTTGCTTTTCTTAAAATGAACTTTTGTAGTTAATGATCATTTAAATCCATTTTGATAAACCTGCTGTTAATGTTTTCTGTGAATGTTTTCTAACTTTTGTCTTGGTAATTGCAATTTAACTAGGTGCGGTGGCTACTAAAGTTCGAAGGCACGATATGCGTGTCCATCCTTACCAAAGGATTGTGACCGCAGACCGAGGTTAGTTTAGTTCTGCAGTTCTTGTTTGTAAGAAGTGCTTTGAGTGTACATGAGATTTGCAACACCACAGCTGGTTAACCAAATACCCTGTCTTGACCCATTCATGATTTTTCTCAAAAACCTGGACGGCTAATATTTTAAAGCTTTGGGAATGCTTGCAGTTTAAAAGAAAAAATGTACTAAACTTGGCTTTCCCGGCTCAATTAAATTTATATACTTTGGTATATTTAACAGAAATTCTCTAACTGATTCAGTTTCAAAAACGAAACATCTATCTGCATCAGGAAACGCTATGAAATCAGTGCTGCAATAATTAATTTGGTCGTGTTCCCCTCTTTCCTCCCCGGTTGGTTCTTTTAATTGGTGTGGAAATATCAGATTGGTGTTGCAAAATAAAATGAATGGATGGTTGCTTAATGAGAAAGAAGTAAAGGAATAAATGCCTCCTGTCTGTGCTTGGAGAAATCTGAAGATTTAGATTCCTTTTTTCCCAATAAACCTTTGAGCCACTGTACTGTACATTATGAGGAGGATGCATGTTCTCAGATACCTAACTGAATTCAGAAAGGTAAGGGCTGTGAAGATAACTTCAAAAGTTGTTTGAGTTTGAATTAGTATTTGTAGGGGAAGGGAGGGTGTTTTGGTTGTTTTGCTTTTTGTTTGATTTTGGGTTCTTTCCCCAAAATCTATTTCTCGGTATTTGCCTTTTGCTGCTAAAATGTGTAACCTGAAGGAGAAACAACTTTTGAAGACCTGTTGGTGAGATGACATCCAATATTTGGGCATCTCTCTTTAACCCTTGAATGGAAAGTAAATCTTCATTTTTCTCCTGTTCCTCAAGTGTCATGCCTTTGGACCCCTGAATGAACTGTTTAAGCTTATTGAGAAAACTGATATTTTCGGTTTATTGACATTGGCTGGGAAGCAGTGTGGGGGATGAATTCTTATCCCATCTCTGCTGCTGATTCACTGTGGTTTCAGCAAGTCATTTAATCTCTCTGTGTATGGTTTCCCCTTGGTCAAATAAGGATAATAATACTTCCCTACCTCACAGGGGTGTTGTGGGGGTTCTTGTTTTGTACAGGGCTTTGGGGATGCAAAGCATTATGTTCCAAGTATTATTATTCTGCTCTCATCCAAATCAGTGTTGTGCAGGTTTCCATGATATTGTAATATTCAAAAGCCAAATTCCAGTGACAGATCTGACATCTCCTAACATTGACTACACTTCTCACAACCTTCTGTAAATTAGCTACAAGCGAGAATACAGATTCTGGTCAATACAATAAAAGGAGCCCTCCAAAATATCCAAAATATATGGATATTTCACGTATTTATGTAACATTTTTATCTTTGATATTATCTTAGGCTTTAAAGAAAGCATAAAGCTGATACAGGACACTACTTTAGTTTTCTGTAAGATTGTTTTATATCACTGCACACTATTTGCAGCCCATTGGCTTTTTCTCATTTCTTGAGAACTCCTTAATGGAGCAGCAGGATATAATCAGTTGAAGGCCATAGCCCATGTTTACAAAAAAAGAAAAAGAGAGTAAAGAAGGAAATATATTTTAATTTTTTTTTCTATCTTACTGAAGAGAAATTGGTGATAAGGATTTGGTTGTCTTTGAAAATTTGACCTGATGTTGCAAAAATTAGTTTTCTGCCAATGGTCCTTCATGAAGCTATGATAGCTTCAGGTGACAGATGTGGCTACCTTTTTGTGTAATTAGATATTTACCTGAGACAACTAGTAAATACACTGATAAAGTGGGGATAGGGGTGTTTTCATGGAGAAAATACCATATTGAAGTTTATCGTTGTAATGTTTGCTCAGCATATATTTTAAATATTTTTGAAGGGCCTAGATGTTTAATCTGGGTCACTTAAAGTAATTTAAATTAATTATTGGCATAATTTCACCTTTTAAAATACAGCCATTTTCTGATGGCATTCATCTCTAGCAATATTGGAAACCCACTGTCTTAAGTAGATAGATAAATAAATAAATAAATACGTGTCTTTTTCCTGTGGAATAAGTCATGCATAACTCTCTCTTAGGAAAGCCATGCTGATATTTCAGGAGAATATTATTTTAAAGTCTTTCCTAAATAATCCCAGCGTGCGTTAAGAAATTTACACAAAGTTCATTTTACAAGTGAACTTCATTGTATTTTGAATTTTAAATCCTAGGTTATCACTGCACATGTCCAAAAGTTTCACACAAAGGAGGCAAATTTGTTCGGCAATAAAAATTTCTTTTAATGTACTAAAATTATATTGTAGAATAGATACTGTCAGTATTTGCCATACTCACCTATTTGGTTGTTCTGTCACCAGGATACTTCTATAGCTATGGCCACAAAAAGCAATGTCAGCAAACCGAAATACTTTTTTTTTTTTAATGCAGAATTTTTTTTATATAGTTAAGTGTCACTAAATCTATCTTTGCATTCATTGGGTCTAAAGTTGGTCATTTGTTTTTTTAAAAAAATTCTAAATTGACACTCAGATGACTTCGTAGTACTACTGCATTCACTTTTTAAGTAGTTTTTACTCTTCGCATAGTTTTGGTTTTTTGTTGGGGTTTGGGTTTTTTTTTCCAGAGATAAGCACTGCATTTAAAGCAAGAACCCCCAAATGTGTAAATGTTTCACAACTAAGCATGTAGAATTGGTGAAGGGTTGGAAAATATAGCTCATTTTAACTCAGAATAAACCCCCAGTTTATAAATAATACAAAATTGAATTTGATTCATATAACAGAGAGACTGACTGATTTAATTGTAATAAACTGTAAATGGTGTTGCACAGTTGACAAACCTGTGTGTACTGTAGAAGGCCAGAGACTTGGCAGAGGATGTATCACAGGTGTACTGGTATTTTTTAAAGGTAGCTTGCTTTGATTTTAAACTCCACAAGAAATATTAATGCTGAGAATTTTCTCAAATATTTTATCCAAACCAATTTTCACATAATTTATATATAAATTTTAATACCTTTTAATCAAAATTGTAATGAGTATCAAAATGCTTTAAGAGTCTGTTTCTAGTATACCTGTAAAGTGGTAAGATTGTGCCACATAAAATATTTATTTTTATTTTTTCTTCTTTTTTGAAACAGCTGTTTAATTTAAGCAAATCCCACCTAGCATGATTCTGAAAAAAAATTCAGGGAGCGTTTGGTCTCATTTATGTTACAGTAGTAATTTCTTGTAGTGTTATGAACTGTATCCTAAATGATAGGCCACTTTTATTATGTGAAAGTAAATGAACCCACAAGAAAGATGGTTAAATCGATGGCATCTGTGAATATTACACCTACTGGACTTCATTTTACATAATGGCACAAATCTGACTTTGCACTGAGTACCTTTCTCACTTTCATCTCCTCTGCCTTAGTCAAAATGGCAACAGTACAGAAACTTTTATCAACCTCAGAATTTATTAGCTCTAATTAAGCTGTTGAATGAGTCTTAAAAAAAAAAAAAATAAAAAAATCATACTACTGTTAAGTGGACCAAGTTTGGTGAAGGAGATTGCGAGAGAATGATTAAAGAAGGAATAGCTCAAGAACATTGGGAATGATAACTTTCCACTTGAGAACTTTTTTATGTTTTACTGTAATTTGTTTGTGGTTTTGGGTTTTATTTTTTGTTTGTTTTGTTGGTTTTTTTTCTTTTTTCTTTTTTTTTTTGCAAAAGAAAATAGTATTTACAGGTGGCTTCTTTTAAAATATAAAAAATATAAAGCAGGAATGTATATGAAATGTCAGATTTTATTGTATTTGCAGAGTATTAGCTTTGAAAATGAATAAAGAGAGCTGTTTGTAGTTTTAAAATGCCTTATTAGTATCAATTAGATATTTTCTCTATTTTTTCATGTACTTAGAGCTTTTTAAGTATAGACTTTAAAATGGCAGGACTTTTACAGTGTTTACATGCAAGTGCATTTTATAAGTGTCCTATATGTGTAAAATAGTATTTCGAACGGGAAGATGCTGGCTATAGTAGCAGGCTGAGCGTTTTCCTGGTTTCCACGATGATGCCTACGTTGCTAGACTACAGTTTAGTACTGCTTTGTATCATGAGGCCAAGAAATTCCATGTTGTTTGTAAATAGAATAAATGAAAGGCAATAAAAAATTTATTGAACAAAAACCCTTTGTTTGGCCCATAGTTTGTTGAACCAAATTGTTTCTCTAAGTCCAGAATTCCTTAGATGACTCCATTCTTTTAACAACCAGTTATTAATAATCACATCCATCATTAATAGTTGCTTTAATGCTTGCACCTTGGGGAGGTACTAATGCTTAATAGCAGTCAGATACTGATGCTGTGCACTGACTGTTGTTCCAGAAATCTTCTACCCAGTTCAGAAACTGTTCATCGTTTTTTGTTTTCCAATTTCCTTCATCGACTGCTACTAACCATTAGTCGTTAGTCATATTTTATCTCTATTTCTCCTGTTAACCGATTTTGTGGGAGTGGGCTTCTCCTTCACGTGTCCAAATCATGATGGAGGGCTGTCATGATTTTATTGCATTCTGTAGATGGTGTCAATCAGTATGTCAGAATTAAACATGCTTGTTTTTTTTATTAGTTGTGATTAGTTTTCATGTTGTCATTAAGCCGTCACTAGCTGGAACTAATCTCTTCTCTATCTTTTCTTTCTTTTTTTTTTTTTTTTTTTGTTTTGTTTTGTTGTTTTTTTGTTTTTGTTTTTTTTTTGTTTTGTTTTGTTTCTAACCACCCAGCCGCCACCGGCAACTAACCTATGACCTTCTGACCTCTGAACTCTTCACCCAATGATGACCTGACCATGCCTGCCTGCTGATCAGTTAACTGGTAAACGCCTTTGCTTGCCTGTCTTCAGTGCAGCGAGCTGGGGCACTTGTCCGTTCGTCTTACCATCTAACAAAACAGACAAAGAAATTGTTGTCCTCCAACTCCGCTTTTTGTTGTTCTCCTGTTTGGGTGAAAGTGGTTCTAGAACCTGCACTGAATAGTAGTTAAAGCAATAAGGTCCAACTCATCCCTCCGCACTGATCATCCTCTAGTGTCCCGCCCCAAGCGAACGGTAAGGAGGCCTCGCACGAGATGGAGACAGATGTCCCTTAACTACCCGATGACAGAGGCAGTTACTGTGAGAGACTTCTAGGAATATTTTTCTTCTCAGAAAATTAAAAAAAAAAAAAAGAAAAAAAAAAAGAAAAAGTCAAAGCTCTCTCTGAATGTACTGTGTGATGATGCATCATGCATGAACCTTTGGTCAGGGATGTCATTGGGGAAGGGATTCCAAAAAAGTATTCAAATTTTGATATGCTGTTTAGTCACTACCAGTGCCCTCAAAGGGCAGATGTTGCAGCCTTTTTTCTATTGCCTGCCAAATTGGACGTTTTAAAGGAAAGTGTGCCATGAAATGCAGATTACGATGACTTTTCAGAACTACATTAATGCAAAGAACAAAACAGCAAACACTATTAAAGTGAAATCCAAGTTTAAATTGTTTTAACCATATTTTAATCTCCTTGGAAGATTACATGAGAACAAGGTACATGCATTATGTGTCACATTACTGGGCAAACTGTTCAAATATTTTTTTTAAACCTCCCTGTATAGAAAAAATTTCATTAAGGATGTAAAAGCCATGCTTGCCTATTTGCTGTATACATGTAATGAAATTGTAGATAAAGTGTAGTGCATTGAAACAAAACGAACAAAAAAGTAGATACTTTTACTATACAAGGGTGCTGGTGCAGAAAAAAAATATATTTTTGGAAATGTAGCATTTTATACTTTCAAGTGTTATAAAAAAAGAAAAAAAGAACAAAGAAACCCTTTATTTCATTAAATGATTTTTTCTGGTGGTTGTCAAGAAACAAAAGACCAAAAGAGCCTTTTAGTCTTTCTTTTTTATTTTTTAAGTATTGGAATAAGTCTAAAGAAAAGGAAGTGCCTTATTTTCTTCATGGTCATTTAGTCAAATGTCTTGTATAATCAGCTTCTCCCTCAGACAAGTTACTGCATGCCACTCAGTCGCCCAGTATGTGAAAGAAGCTGTGAGGGAAGACAAATGATGAGTTGACCATATTAATTACCTGATTTTTGCCATACTAGTGTGATGTGACTTTGCCAAAATCTCATTAAGTGAAGTATTTGCTAAGTTTTCATCAAACCAGCCCATTATTATTTCAACCACTCTACTTTTTGAAAAAATCATAGCAAATGCCGTACTTGTGCAACGTAAACCAAAGGGTTCTGTGATACAGACTGTCTCATGCTAAAGGAGATTATTAGCTGACGAATGTTTGTAGAGCTGGAAGTTAAGTCATTTCCGTTCAGGGATGGAGAGGAGTTTTCTTGATTTTGGTTGAAATAAATACTACATCAACTGTAGTAGGCTTTGGCATCACCCAGAAAATGGATATTCTGCGGGTAATGGAAGTGCTTAGCCAGTTTCCAGTCAGTGACTGAGCACATCCCCAGTTTCCACGAACAGCTCCTGCAGTGGCAAACAGCACGGAAGTTACTTACTTTCCAGCTCGTCTTTGACTATTGTTAGATCTGGCCCATTGGCTTTTCTTCAAAAGATAAGCAGGAGAGGGACTTCAGCCATTTGAAGTCCAGCTATACCCTATTTTTAACCCTTGTTTCCACATGAGGTTCGAATAGCTGGGCAGTTGCAAGAGCTGAAGCTGTTGAACGCACAGTATTTAATTCTGAAAACATTAAGTATTACTTTGTGGGGCTCAGTACTAAACTTGGCAAATATCAGGTGATAATTTTATTCCCCTCTTGTCAACTTATTCTCCTCCTGCAAATCTTCACAGCTTCCAAATGAAAGGTCAAAAGTAAGCTAAGAGGGCTTACATTTTTAAGCACCTGCATGGTGACCTCATCTAACATCTTGTCTCACCTGGAAATAATTATCAGTTTATTTACTATGCAATAGACATTCATCCTTTCGTATTCAGCTAGATTTTTGTTTATTGTGCCACCGGCTTTGTCTTCCTGTTACACATACAGTTGTGTTGATTTTATTTACAGTATATGCTGTGCCATTTTGATTTTATTTTGGTTGGTTGGTTGAATAAACTTGCGACACTCGAACATTTGAAGAGAGATTTGCTAAAACAATACCAGTATTTGATCCAGTTTCATCTCAACTATGATAAAACCTGGACATTTTAGACATTTATCAAAGGTCTTTTACTGGGGGGGAGGGGAAGTGTATGGAATAGATGTGTGACATGTGAAAGTAATGTTTGCTCTGAACAAACTTCTGAAAACTTAGTTGACAAAACTTTGGATCAACTTAAAAAAAAAGCATGACTTTTGAAATCTCTGAATGCCTTGGTTCTCAGTATTATCATTCTTTAATGACTTTTTCTTTATTAAAATAAGTAGTTTTAAGACTTCTTTCTGACAGTATTATGTAATTTTTTTAGAGTGGGTAGATGGGAGTGTCGCTTGTATGTAACCGTACAGATGACATGTATTTGTCTATTCTTTATTATCTTAGTAGTTTCATGCTATGTATGTACCATAACCAACCTATTGCCTATGAGAAACATGTAAGATAATGTATTTACAGCCATTGTTACAAGTTTATAATGTATTTTTCTATCTTGTTTTATATGTATGTTATATAACATTCAAAAGAATTTTTTTCCTGATTGAGAAAAAAGGATACAAAATGCAAAACCCACAATTTTGATAACTGAAAAATTGCCAATTGTTTTGCAGTACTTTATTATATTGGGAGTGTTGTCTTTCTTGGGCTTTTAGTTAGCTACTGGATGAATACATTAGACATATTTGGGTTTTAGTTGGGTTTTTACATAGCTTGCATTTTAATTCTTTGGTTCTTTGCTGTTTCTATTAACCCATAGCATTATTTTAATAAATGTTATAATACCAACCTACTAACTCTGGACTATGTCTGTTTATTAACCATTACATGTTTAATTAAAATAAACAAATAAAGACGGAAGAATGTAAAGTCTTGAGTTACTGGACTAACCCTGAAGAACGTGACCACAGATAACACAACGTGACTTGTTTTTATGTTGTTTGTCAGCTGACATTCTGCACACTACTATTAAGTTGGCTTTGGTCATTCTGGCCTTTTACCTTGGGGGATAGGTGCCAGTAGAAATGGGAACAAAGTAGCGTTTTTTGAGGCATTCTTCTTGTAGAGTCTTGCCACTTGCCTTTCAGCATCTGCATTACTAATTCCACACTTTCTTTTTCTTTCTCTAAAATAATTACTGTTGGCTCACAGCAAAAGAGCAAAAGATGCCAGTGTATTGGTGTAAACCGTGACGGTGTACAGAAACCAGTTTGATTCTTTGTTGAACCATTCAGAGGTTGCAGTTAATCGCACAGTAATTTGTGATTTGTTGGTTTTGGCACCTGATTCACTGTTGCATCATGTGACGTTTCTAAGCACAAAATATTTCTGGATGGAATTGCTGTACATTGAAACACAAAACCTGGGGGTTTCCTTTGGCAAAAGTGCCTTATTTATGCCTTATTTATGCCACGCTATTTCAAGTAACCTTTTTTTGGTACTTCTGCTGTAGTCTATCAGTATTGCCTAGCTCAGGGGAGTACAACTTCTGTAAGCCAAAGGTCAAACTCTGGATCTTTTCCTCATGACTGTAGAAAGTACAAAAATACACCTTTCACTAAATTACCAAGCAACATCCATTTCAAATTCCAGAGTTGCCTTTATTTGATCTTTATCCCTGTGGATGACTGAAGCAACATGAATGCAGGGAATTGAAATGGTGAAAATGCTTTTTTGAATGTACATCTGTGCAAATATTTTTACAGATACGCTTCCCCTTCCTTAGAACTACACGGTCTGAGGCTCCTTTACACTTCCCAGGTAGTTCTAGATTTGTAACCTTGAGTGGGCAGTAATTACTGCTAATGTCAAGGGAGATCCTCAATGTAGATAACTTTACAGATGTCAACAGTTTTCTTCCTAAAAGTCCATTTTTTTTTTTCCTGTAGATAGTAAAAATTCAGATGAGGAATCTGCATCTGTTCAAATTCCTCCTTTAATTTATGACATTTCAAACTATTTATCTTGAAACACATGCAATATAAAACTTTATAAATAGAGTTCTCACAGTATTCCTAGTAATTACAATTTTATGCATCTTTATTTTATGGAGAAAAATAGTCTAGCTTTGATGACGTTTGTTAGTTTTCTAATGGCATGTAGTTCTTTGTTTTACAAAAATTTTAGGTGAAGCTGAAATGCCAGTTCATTTTGAATAGTTTCACTTGTGCAGAATTCTCTTTTTAATTCAACAGATCATGTTGCTATCCTAAAACTCAGCCACAGGCAGATGATAAGAATATTAGATATTTTCCACAGATAATATCAGGACCTTTTGACTGCATAATGGAACAAGTGTCATTGCAGAGCAAATAATTTATATTCTTAAAGAATTTTATCAGATGTGCCCATGTAGTTTGGTGAAGTACTCTGTCCAGTATAGGTGAAACTATTCAGATGGAATAAAACTTTAATGTTTTATATTGAAGAACACTTCTATTTCCAGAACTACTGCTTTTCTGTAATACTATTTTGTATTTTTATCAATAGATATTAACTACTGTTATACTTTGTCCGCAGTGCATTTTCATCTCATTCTTCAGTATATGCAGTAGTCGAAGTTGCTGTAAATTTTTTAGTGTTATAAAGCTGAAGGAGAGAAAAAAATAGGAAAACTCAAAAATCAAAATAACATAATCATTATTGTTGTTCACCAAAGGCATTTCTCAATTGACCTGAGTGCCTGTCTGAAAATTTAACTATTTTATACTTTGCTTGCTTACAGGAAAGATACCAACTGTTTTTAGAACCAAATTTGAGGACGACTTGAATATTGCCAAGTCACTGAACTTAGCTTCTTTTCCTTTCTTAATATTCTGAGGTTAAATTGTCTTAACATTTGAAAGATCATACATTCGAGGCAATTAGATAATTGATTTTTGATCCAATAAAGTGGGATTTATCTTAGGGTAATTTTTATTTTTTTTTTTTGGTAGGTCAGAAAATATCATCTAGCCTTTCAAAGTAAAATCTGAGCAATGCTGTTCACATCTTAAGTGTTGTACGAAAGTACAACAAATTTGGTTTCTCCAAGAGTATTTTTGTGCATATTATAAAATGCCTTCAAGGATATCCTTCAGATATTTTTGATGAGTATATATTCAGTGTACTGACAATACTGATCTTTTATTTGAACATATCTTTTAAAAGTGTGTCAAAAATCTACGTGTTGCAAAAGGTTTATTGCCAGATTGTACTCCATGAGGGGGACCACTAAAAAGTTTTCTGCCCTGAACACGCAGGGAAACACTGAAGTGTGTTACCATCCATTAAGAAATTAACTTGAGGTAAACATACTTAGGAGTATATGAAACTGAGCTCCTGGTGTCTGGATAAAAATACCAGTTATCAGAAATAGCACATTGTACAGGATGGAATCAGAGTAACACATTCCTAGGGCTGGAAGTACATAATTGTTCCCAGAATTCCCGTTTTGCTTTGATACGTTTGATACATTTTTTTTCCTAAAACACCGTCAGTGGAATACTGTCCAAATCACAGAGGAGCCGTAACATTAACACACGTGGTAATCAATGCTGAATCAAACTGGTTAACGAAAGTACAGTGCTCTTCCTTCTCTGTGCCTGCGCACTAATTGCAGGTGGTGCATAGGGGCTGGGGCTTGGGCACAGCAGGCTGCAGTCCTCATTTCGTGGTGCCTGCACTTGGGGTGTCCGTCTCCGTCAGGAGTCTCCCGAGGCAAAGATTAACTGAGGTCTGAAACTCTTCAGTAGAACTAATTGAAAACTCAGCAGCAGTAAAGCGACATATATACAGTTATGCTTTGACTTGTATTATGGCAGTTTGTGTGAAACGTTTGAGGTTTTGTTTGTGCGAAATAATGTATTCTGAGGGGAAAAGCAAACATGGGCGTTGCCAAAACACATGTAAATAATCACCATTTATGACTGTACATTATGTGCAATAAAGTAACTGGAAAAAGTGCATGTACTTTATCCTCAAAAGAAAACTGACAGCTCTCAAAGCTGTAGCTATAGTTTTATTTTCTGAAAAGTTAAATTTTATTCTGTATCTAAGCCACAGAATAAAGAATGTACATTTTTCACACTTAAATTTTCATTAATGCTTCTAGCAGTGTTATGAAAGATGTTAATTGTTGAAGAGGGTTAAACTTTCATGGTTGTCTGATTATCAGGGTATATTTTGCTTAACAGTTTCTTATGGCTTATGCTGTTGTTTGTAAATGAGGGAAGTATGCCTTATATATCATAAACATCCAGTACACTTTTTGCATACGGGTTTGTGGATGCACCAGTTCTATAAATTTTACAGAGATAACCATGTGATTTTGATGATATTGTACTTTTGTAGGCATAACTTAGAATTGTTCAAGTAAATAAGAAAGAGGAGTACTATTTTAGTGCAACTTGAACACTCTGGGGCATAGTTTCTGATTACTGTAGAAAGTGAAGATGTCTGCCACCCCACCTAGTGTGAACCTAGTGAGAAACACACTTCGAAGAAAAACTAGAATGTGGTATTCTACATTTTCCTTAATATTTATGTTGTGATGCCTGGTTTTAGTTAAGGACAATTTCTTTACCAAGGTATTCTTTGCTAAAGATTCCTTCTACTTCACACTGCTTAAATAAAAAAAAATAAATGTTTGCCTCAGAAGTAAGAGAAGTAGATAAGGTTAAGTGTGGCATCTTTAGAAGTCTGATGGAGTAGGGGAGAGAAGGCTAAATGCCAGTGTTCAGGTACACTTACCTGAACTTGCTCTTAACAAGAATGAAAAATTTGGCATAATTAGTCTTTGAAGACACCTTCCATGATGAGTCTCACCAAAGTAGTGGCATATAGTTGTATCTGAGCTAGCTGTAGTCTTAGAAGTCCACAGAATGTGGGGGTGCTGTTGGCATGTTCCACTTGAGCAAGTAAAGCAGCCCTTGTTGTCTTTGCTGTCCCTCTGCGTGCCAGCTGCCTGTACCCTGCAGTCCTGGCCTGGAGTGTGAGCACAGCCTCACTTTCTGTGCTCTCTCTGGCTGCACTCTGCAATCCCCCTCCTTCATCCATCCAGATCCCTAGAGAACAGAATTGTGTTGACCTCTTGCACCAAGTCAGTAATACCTGTTTATAATCACGTTCATGTTAGGAATGGCATTTCTAGGTCTACAAGTTAAAGCTAGATGTGGAGTTTAAAAGACTAGAATTTTTTTTATCAACAGGTATCACCATTATACCAGCACTGTCTGTGTGTTTTGGTATGTTTATGAGGGATGGCCTGATTTTACTAGATGGCTTCTATTACTACAGTTACTGTCGTTCCCTTGAGGTGATACAAACTTAACCATTATCAGTGTCAAAATAATGAGAGACATTCATAGCAAAGACTACAAAGTGCAGTGTCAGAAATTACTGTCTTTCATGTTGGCATTCAGGTCTACCAGACTTTATCCTTTATGTTTTCTTGGTGACCCTGTGAAGTTCTCAAACAGTTAAAAGCAGACAACTGACAACAGTTCCTGTTGAGTTGAACTACAAAAACTAACAACCGCAAATAATCAGTAACTCCCAAAAAAAGGTGGTTTTATTTTTCACAAAGTAGCATAGGTTATATTTGTCCTTTTTAATTTCTGTTACAGTATTTTCAAAGTGTTTTCATCTTCAGCAATAAATAAGATTACTACTCTGAAGAGTAAACTGGATAAACTCAGAGGTGAGGTTCAGGGAAAAAAAAACAAAACATCAAATAGTGGCACACCTCAGGACTCCATCATTTCAGCAATTTACCAGTAAATGAAGATGTTTTCTCTAAAGTTCATGTATTTGTAAGCACCTTATACAGACAAGAGGCTAAGCAGAGCTTTTTTTGTTTGTTTGTTTGTGGGACCTTTTTGGAATGAATTCTATAGATTTTCAGTTCCCTGAGAGTGGCCTCTATTAAGCAGATGGCACTTCCACTGCCTGAAGGCAGGAAGTTCGCAGGTCCTCTTGCCGTAGTTCACTCATTGAGCAAACAAGTTTTCAGTGTTGATTCTAGTTTGCTTTCATACCCATGTAAAAATGAAGCCCCATCTTTTGTATCCAAGCCTTTTTTTAATATCACTACAGATGTATCAGTCTGTACTTCCTAGAGCAGTGTTTTAAAGGAACTTTTTTTGAAATTGAAGTTTTTTTCAGTAAAAAGGCGGGTTGAGTGAGCAGGAGTGTTATGGGAAATGTGTTAATATGTGATAAAATACTGGGATCACTGTTTTAGAGTCTCACTGTGTTGTGTGTATTAGAAACCCACAATGAAAATGTTAGTACAATATTTACTTCGTTAGTTGTCTACACCTTTCTAGTTATGATTTCCAGACAAGGTGGACTTCGTGAAACTAAGACTACCTTGTGCAGTTCAAAGGTGGTGAAATGACAACTGCAGATCACTCCTATGTATGTGCCTTGCCAAGCCTTTTTAAGGTCTTGATCTCAGATATTGGGTAAAACATTGTAAATTTGTGGTGCAGGGAGCACAGTTTATTTGTTAGCCTATCCGCTAATCACGGAAAGTTCCAACGTCACTACCGGTTCGGAAGTGTTACTGCATGTTAATTGCTGTGGCAAATTCCATGTCTTGTTTTTAACATGGGTGCAATCTGGAGACCTTCACATGCATACTACTCTAGTAAATCTCTGGATCATTTTCATGATCTTTCATGAGAAGTGGATCCAGTACTGCTGAGGGGGCAACAAGGCCATTACTTGCATGCCCTTGTGTGAGTTTTCCCATATAACCTTAGTGATGAGACAATTTTGATTCTTTCCTTGAAAGGCAATGAATGAAGGAGATCTTCAGCTTTGTTTCTGAGAGAAAATAGGAAATATGTGCCAATGTGGACTGAAAGAAGATAAAGAATAACAATAATGTCAGAGCTTTCAACCCTGTCCTGAACAGATGAATAAAAATTACTCTGGTCTTTATATGAGCCAAGAAGAGGAGACAACACTATGTAAGAGCAGCACTGTCAAGCCCATACTGTGTTGACAAGAAGTTCATCAAAGACTGTAGGCTGGAATTTTAAGTGAAGAAAATTGAAATTATCTCGGTCCTTGAAGAACTGGTTTGCCATATCTCCCTGTTATCTGAAGCAAGCTTGTTAATTTCTGTTGGAAATTTTTTCCCTTCTTCAGCCTAATTTGAATTTCTTGTTCTTTTATTCTAAGGTTCTACCCTGCCCCCTTCTGTGCTGTCTTGCATTTCATAGACAGATTCTCCCTTCATTGGGATGGTGAGGTGGCACAGGTCATTCTTAGTACAGAAAGACAACAGGCAAGACTTCAGGTCTAAATCAGGATGATCAAGTGTGACATTATGTAGAAAGCCTGTTTTACATACACGTGACTCCAAGCAGATGGAGGAGAACTGTTTTGATAATGAAGGCACAAGTTTAATGTTTGAAACACCTGGGTTTCAGATGCTTCTTTCATTGCTGATCTGTGCAGTTTTGGGCAAGACCCCTGCAGCCAAATCCACAAAATACCATCACCACCTTAAGTGATGTGTCAAGGTACAGAGTGTGGTCACCAAGGTTTTCATCAAAAGAATCTGTTTCATGGTCTTCCAGAAAAAAAAAAAAAAAAAAAAAAAAAGCCATTTCTTTACCTTCTTTTGTCAGTTTCAAGCAACATCATCATCCAAAAAGAAAACCCCTGGTACCTAGAGACAATATTACCTGCCTGAGTGCAGAGGGGAAAGCACTGGTTGATAAATTCCCATCCTTCCAGCACACCCACATGAACCAGCTTGGCTGCTTGGGTCCATCTCTCTCAGGCGTATTTCTCCCCATTTTCACATGCACACCATGTATGGCTGTAACTTTGCCTTTTGCATTCCCCAGCTACCCACGATGAAAGCTACTCTTCACTCCAGTGCCTTTGGCACTCTTGTTCTGAAACTTTGTCCCTTAGTTTCTTGTCAGTGAAATGAGGTTAACAGGAGAACCTCAGTAAAATGTAAGCTGTGGATGGCTACATTTGAGATTGTAGAGTGCTCAAGAAGTACAATGCTGAGTGCACTCCAGTATCATCACAATGTCCAAGTGTCTCACGATCTTGAATGTACTTAAGAATAAAGCATGAAAGCAAAACTAAATACCTCTTCCTTCTTACTTAGTCAAATCCATGATATAGTTTCCAGAATCTCATATGCCAGCTGAGTCCTAATCTCAGAGCAGATCACCTCAGTGGGTACCAGCACTACCAGTAGTGTTGTCTCAAGGGATGGCCATCTCAAGAAGTGATGGGCACAAGTTACTCCTGGGAAGATTCTGGTTGGGCACAAGAGGAATTTTTTTTTATAAGGAAAACAGCAGCCATAGGAATAATCTCCCCAGAGAAATGGTGGATTCTCCAGTTTTGGACTCCTTTAAGGTTCAGCTGGACAGTGTACTAGCCCATGTCTAGACCTTGCTTTTACCAAAAAAGGTTGGACTAGATAGTCCTTGCAATCCCTTTCAGCCTGGTATTCTATGATTGTGTTCACAGCAGTCTTCAGCCCTGCAGGCTCACTGGGGATGGATGGAGCTGCATTTCCATTTTTCACAGTTGGCAAGTCCAAGCAGAGGCAAAGGGACGGAGATGCAGTTGCAGGAAGCAGCGCTGCTTTGTCTCTTCACCAGTGAAATGTAGAACTGGGGAGCACTGACAGCGCTTGAGACCTGGGAGGACCGAAGAAAAAATGGGATTATACTGAAAACCTGGTTGGCAGGAGTGAGATATGCTCTGCAATCACGTGAGGTTCACATTGTTCAACTCCTGGCATAACATACAACTTTTGAAACTGAAATGTCTTAAAATAATTAACTTTGAAGCAAGAACAAAGGTTTTTGCAGCTTCAGGCCTGTATTTGTGAATGGTTATATTTGGGGTGCAAATTTTTCAGTGAGCTTTCCATTTGCTTTGGAAGGAGAGAGATAAATGCCATTTGTGAGAGACAACTTTGAGTTTCTCAATCAAGAGCCAGGGCTAGCAGGTAGATATAAACCAAAATCACCTCATCAGCCACATCATTAACCTCAGCAAAATCCAACATTAACTAGTTAATCCCTGGTCCCACTCAACCACAAGACAACCAAATACTTTTGGCCAACAGCAGTATAGTGGCAAAGTGGGAATTTACCTCCTCAGTCAAGACTCTTCCAAAATTCTATTTTGGTGAAGTAAACAACTGTGTTTTACTAGTTGTCATGTACCTCACAATGATAATAATAAATTATATTTATGAAGTAGGACTTTCACCTGCTCTGGATTTGTCTTCAGATTTCCCTGTGTGAAAGAACCTTGAAATAAATTATTTCCACCCTGGCAAGGACTTGGTTTAAAACAAAGGTAAAGCAAATGAATGGAATAGTCAAAACACCTGACTCCTTTTAGGAGGGAGCAGGAAATGCAGTAAATAATGTTGCCTTAGAGCAATTTCTCCCTTGTCATGCCTTTCCCCTTGCAGTTTGCTGTCACTAATCACTCTGAGCCAGACTGTGCATGTGGAAGAATCCTTCAGACGAGTCAGTGGGGCTGCTCATGTGAGTAATTTGCAAAGCACTCAATCAGGGGAATCAAGCCCTGTGGTGTTAGGCTCATTTTGCTATAAATTCCCCAAGCAAGGACTTCTATTCTTGTCAGTAAAACACTGGATGCAATTCTGGTGCAGTGCTTTTTTTTATTTTTATTTTTTTTTTCCTCCCCACAACTTCTCATTTCTTCTCACCTTTTTCTTCACACACGCAGCACTAAGAGACTCAGAGAAGCAGCAGCTTTGTCAACCAATGCTAACATGCCTCCCTGCTCTGAGCAATTCCTCTGGGCGATTTACCAATGTCACTCTGGCTCTCAGCATTTCTTTCAAGCCAGGAGCCTCACTGCTTATAGCAGCTTGGGAAAGGGAGAGCCCAGGTGCAAAGGCAGGAAGAAGGTTCCATGGGTGGCTGGCAGCAGCAGGAGAGTCTGGTTGTGCCGGTGAGTCAGCCGAACCACTCGCTCCACTTGCTTATTCCAGCCACATACAGGCAAGTGCAGGCAGGGAGAATTCCTAGCTGTGATTGTGAGGAGAGGGCCTGCTCATGCCACCACAATAAACTCTCTTTTCCCAGAATGAAATCTCACCAGGCGTAATTGCCAAAATCCTGGGACAAAATACTTCTTTTGAACCCCTGACACATCTTGTTCTTTTCACTGGGAGAAAAGTAGTCGTTTATGGTTTGGTGTTTTGTTTTTGTTGTTTTGTTTTGTTTTTAAATTCAATTACCAACTTTGATGTGTCTAAAATGGGAATAATGGCAGAGAATGCAATATCTCCTGTCTGCACTGCTACCTATACACTTGCATATAAATAGCACTTTTGTTTCATGGGTTGGAGTGGAGGCTGAAGAGACATACTGGTAGTGCAGCAGCTCTTTTCCTTTGGAGTGGATCTAATAGGCCTGCAGTATGAAAAATGCTACTTATGCTTTGCTTTTAGGCTGAAACTCACTGTGTGCAGAGGTCTAGTGGAGGGCAGAGGCCCCACTTAAATCCTGCTGAGCCTTCAGAGAGGCTTTCCATGTTCCCCTAAGGTACCAGACAGTTTTGCATTCTGTTCGTGAGTAAAGGCATGTAAATAATACCTTTATGACTCAGGTATGTCTCAAAATATGCAACCTGATGGCAGACAGTTCTACTTTATTGTGCAGATATTTGTTCTGAACCACATGGCTTGTAAGTCATGAAATATTAATGGCCATGCAAATCTTCTCTTCTGTATCACAAGCTTTTCTGTGTTCCTGACCCCTGACTTCCTTTAATCATCTCCTGGGTGTGTGGTCTGTTACTATTCTGAGATATCTTGTGAACAGGGGCAAAGTAATTACTTGATCCTTGCCTGCTGCAAGAATCTTTTTGAAAAGAAAATTGATAACTTCAGAGACGCTTCCTCCTTGCATTAAAATCAGCCCCACCTGCTTGCTTCACAAGATTTCTCTTTTGGTGGCCTGAATGCAGACCTGCAGTGTTCAATGCTATTTTCATGACTGTAAAAACAGCATTCTTGGATCTCCTAAGTTGTCACCTGCTCCTCCACAGATTAATTACAATTTTTGGTTAGATGTTTTGTTCCCTTCTCTCTCTCTCTTCCTCCCTACTGATTTTTCTGAAGGCATCCTTATAAATATGCTGTTTTATTGTGACTTGTTACAGGAAGGCCCAGTGATCTTTCAATGAGCAGCTGAAGTGCCTGTTAGAGGGTTATCTTAGCCATCTCACTAATAATTGGAGGCTGAATTAATACCTGAAACACGATTTCTTTTTTTTTTTTAAGAACAAGGGCATCTTTTTGGCAGAAATCTCCTTTTCTTTCTCTGCCTCTTTTCTAACATCCCAAACTCTAAGGACGTTACCAATGTGGGGAAATACAGAAATGCTCCTTAGCTACCTGCCAGACACAGGAGAGGTCAGTGGTTTGGTGCCATGCAGGTCTGACAGCAAAGAAGAAGGAGATGCACCAGCAATATGGCTGGGGAAAGAGAAAACTAACCATGAAAATGCATTTCCCATATGGGAGCTATTTTAGTAAACCAGTGTGATGAAAGTACAGACATAAGTAGGTATTTGTACAAGTGGGCTGGCAGTGACTGCCAAGAGCATGGTGTTACACAAGGGCAATAATGAGCACACAGTTTAATACAAGGTTAATAAATGTTGACTTACAAGTTTCTGATTTCTGGAGCAATTTTGCCCAAGTTGCAGGAGTCAGCAATGCAACACCAAAAACACTGCTTTTGAAATGGTGGGTTTATACAGATTAGGTGGGGAAGACTAGCTAAGCTCAAGACATTCATTATCAGAGCAGAGATAAAGGAGCTGTGACACCTCAGGTGTTTGTAACCTTCCACTTTGCAAAACCTGGGATGACACACAAGAACCTTTCTGGGGCTCTGCCTTCAGTCCTCAGTGTGTGCTGTATCTGAGGATCAGGTGCCAGCCTGGGAGGAATCCACACCTTGGGTTATAAAGGTGCAAAGAAAACCCACCTCACCCTTGATTTCATTCACCAGCAGGTGCCTACGTGTCTGTGAGGACATAGATGTCTTTCCTTCACACTTTCCTTGGAGCTTGCTTTCCCCTGAAATGGCCTCAGTGACTCCTGGGCCCTGTGAGAAGGGCAGGCCCACAGCTCACACAAATGGCTCTTGTGAAGCAAAGTTATGCCCTGGCTTAAAGCCTGGCAGCCTCCAACCTGGGAACCACCCACACAGTGACTGTTCCTGCACAGGGTGGTGGAAAGCTGATGTGCCACCAGCTGGCAGGTGCTGTGGGAGTCACAGAGAAAGCAGATGGAGCAGAGAAGCCAGAGCATCCCTCCTGGCCCATCTGCAGCACCATGGTGTCCCACCACAGGGTGATTTACAGACCCTAAATGATGGTAATGAGCCCTGCTGCAGGTCTGGCTACACTGTAGTCTGCAAAGGTGGCAATTGCTAACTCAGGTTTTGGAAGGAGGTGAGCTTTGATCAGCTGAAAGGGGCAGTGAGTAATCCTCATCTACCTGGCTTTGTGTCCGAGCTGTGAGTCATTCTAATGAGCAATACCAAAAGTGCTGACCTGCCCATCTCATGCTTCCTCACTTCAAACTAATCTGCATCCTTGGTGTGCCTTGGGGCTGCCTTTTGGGCAGAGGGGAACCTGGGACACTGGTTTTACTGCAAACCTTAGCAGTGGAGTAAAGGCTGTTGTGGATGTATGTGTGCCCAAACACTTGGTGCAGGTAATTAGGAAGCTTTCAGTGGGTTTTCTGTATTTGGCATTCACTGCTTAAACTGCAGAATTGTTCTTGATTTAAAGAACATTTTCTTACCCCTCACCATCAAGATTTCAGTTGCACATGACTCTTGTGCACAGCGACTGGGCAGAGGAGCACATGGGATTATTGCTGGCTTAGTCTGTGTCTCTGTGTTCCTGGGGACAGCATGAGCAGCCTCTCCTGTCCTCCCTGCTCTACACTGTGCCCACACTGCAGGGTGGGATGGTGGCCATCCCACCTCTTCAAAAGGCTGACTCTTTGAGTGCAAAGTCCTCCATGTCCTCGCTTGGCTTTAAGCTCCATGTGTGGCACCAGCATGATGGGGATGGTAAAAGTTGTTTGCCTCTGGTTTGAATGCAAGGCATGGGCTGGCCTGGCTGCATGCAGACAACTGCACTGCTGGATGTTTTCAGCAGCTTCCCCTGGGTGCATAGCACTATTTAAAGTGAAAGCACTTTGATGTGGAAGAGGCAAGGATGAAGGTGAAGGCTAATAATGGAAGTTTATAAATGCAGCTGACATCCTAGCACCCTGTCTTTCATGCTGTCCTTGATTTACTCTCCTGGTGCTCTCTCCTCTTTTAATGTTCTGTTTTTCCCCCTGTGAGCAAAGTGCTGAGAGTAACTGGGGTGGCTGAGTTTGATCCATTTACGTGCCTATGGATATAGAGCAGGCTGTTATTTAACACTGAAATGTGTGAAATGATCCATGAAACCTCCAGGGTGAACTATGCCAAGGGACAGGCTTTCATAATCCGTGGATTATACCCTATAATACATGTATATATATTATAGAGTGTATATATATATATATAGCTCATGACTAATATGGAAACCACTCCTATAGTTAATAGCTTCTAGTAGAGACCCATCCACATAACATTCCTATGTGGGTGGGTGGCTGTTGGCACCAGCAGTGGGATGCCTGACTCTAGTCCTGATCTGGATTTCTCAGCTAGACTCCTGTTCCTTGTCAGCTGCAGGACGTGGGCAGCAATAAGGGCAGTTCAGCCTTGATTGTAAGAAAAGTCTGATACAAACAAGAACTTTTCTCCTTTTTTGTGATCTGTCTGGGCTCTCCATGTAGGTGGCTTGGTTGGATGTGAACCCTTCAGACAGCAAAACCTGTGTGGGGTGAATGTGACTCACACTGAACATCTCCTAAAGCCCACGGCAGGTGAAGTAGATGGTGAGATCCTGAGTCGTTTTCCACAGCCTTGAAATGGGGCCATCCCTCCTCTTCTGCCTCTGAAGCTTCTCTATCCCTCCTGCCTCTGCTTTGCCAAAGTGAAAGTCCATCTGGGAGGTGCACAACAATGTACACACACAGCCTCTTGTAACAGAGGTTTACTCTGAAACCTCATGTATTTCACAGACAGGCTGAGCTTCCCCAGTGCAGCTCACTCATTGCCCTTCAGATACCTAGGGCCTTCCTATCTCACAAGAACAGGGGGACCTCCTCTGCCCCAAAATCCTCATCAAAAAGCACTTGCTCAGAGGTAGCGGAAGGCAAAACAGAGTTCTGCAGCTGAAATCATATTCAAGGAATTATTTCAAGCAGTCTGTGCATTCCTTCTACTTATAATTTATTAGTAACAGTCTAGGAGGAAGAAAAATAATTCACTAAACAATCAGCAAGGCATTCATAAGACATTACTGAGATCAGGTCTCAGGGAAACACATGAACCTTCACAAATATTAAGTTTTATCTACTCTGTTAAGTCATTTTACATAGGAAAGCAAAACTTAATCCAGCTGCTCTGTCTCTGTAGCTGCTGCTCAAGGGGAAACAAATTCAGATCCACTATAATCTGACTAATAGGTTCAGTATCAGCTCTCTCTTATCAGAGGGAAAGGAGCAGTTTCATCTCAGTTTCTGCAGTCTGCCCCATGCTTATCTATTCCCTAGTGGCCAGATATCAGAGCGGACCAGTGAGAGGAGTCCCTGTCCAGGGGCTGGAAATTAAAATGCCTTGCTGTGAGACACTTCTCCCTTGCTGCAGGCAGTTAGCAGGTGCTTTCTTTTCCAGATGGGAGTGGCTCATACCTGAGAGAAAAAGTCTGAAAAAGTGCAATTTCTCCCATAGCTCAAATCTGTGTTCCTAGTTTAGCGAGCATTGAGCAGTAAGGCACTGCTCAGTCAAACAGCCACCCAGGAAGACCCTGCTCTCCCTCCACTAAGGGACATCTGGTACACTTGCCTCTGACCAATGCTACTACGTTGTGGTAGGATGATTTGGTTTTGTTGAGAAGCTGAAGCTCACCCACATCCTCAGTCCTCAGCCCCATACGTTGCTTTCTGAGCCTCTACCATTTGCTTGTGCTGTGCAGTGATGATCCTGTATGGGAAATGACCTCAAAAACATCATAAAGATATTTCTGGGAGTAGTGGAGTCTTCAAAGGAAAATTCTTGGGAAGCTGGAAATATGGTGGGAGGGAAAATAAAATCTTTTTCTCCTTTCAGATGAACTTCTGCCTTCCTTGAAATTCCTGTGAATTTCAAAGCCTTTGATAGTCATGAAACATCAGAGCAGGCTTTATGCTAAGCAAAACGTGTGTGAAAGCAGCGCTGCTTCTGATCCTGCCAGGAGCTGCTGCACACCCCGTTCCTCTTCCTTATGTTTGTCTTCCCCCAGCTGGTGCAGTCTATTTGCATTTTTTCTGGGTGGTCATGGCTGTGCCCCCACTCTGCTCTGTTGGATGACACCAGAGCAAAAGCCACTACAGGAGTTGCCTGCATGGCCAGTGGCCACCCCTGGTGCTCCTGTGTGTGCCAGCCTCGCTGATCCACAGGCATGGCTGCACTCGGAGCCCTGGGATGCCCTGCCTGCAGCAGAGTGCACGGCTCAGCTTGGTTTTGTCCCAGCCTCCCTTTACAGGGTCAGTGTCAGGCAGCAGGGCCGTGGCGCGGGCCTTTCCTGGAAGAGCTCTGATGGCACCAGGCACAGGTGGCAGATTTATAGGCCACACAAATCACTGTGAACACAGGTCACTGAAAAGGACAGCACAACCACCTGAGCTGGGCCAGCCTATCCTTGGAACAGGTACAGCCTGTGGGGTGGGGAATTTCTGCCATGTAGCACATCCAGCCACAAGAGGCTATGCAGGGGATGCCATAGAAATTGTAAGAGCTGCAGAGCTGGAATATGATCCCCACAAGCCACTCCTGAAGAGGAGCAGAGATCTCTGTAAGTAGGTACAGGCCTCCCACTTCCCACACCCCACTTCCCAGCTGCTTCCAGCAGCACTAGTGGCTCTTCTATCATAGACTCCCTCCTGAAATGAGGCTGCCAGGGAGCAGCATCTGGTCAAGCAAAGGGGCAGAGAGATGACCAGAGAGCAGAAGTCCCAAGGGTAATGGCACTTACATGTTTTTCCATCTGGGTAATTGTTATCCTGTGAAGACTGATGCATTCATGTCTTCTTTATTCCGTGGGAGGGAAGAGGCTGCCAGGGCTGTTGGGCAGTGGCATGTCCAGGCTGGTCCCATGGGGCAGCCCCTGCTCCAGCTGGCTGTGATGTGCCCCTGCCTCATGCTTCCCTTCCCCAGGTGCCAGCTAAGTGGAGGAGCTGCAGCCTAAAGGGGCAGGACATGGCATGGGCACCCCCAGGGAAAAAGTCTAGGGAAGCTGAGCTGGGAGAAGACAGTGAGAGCACTGAGGAGCCTTCCTGCCACCCACCACAAGCAAGATGCAGGTGAACCACGGTATACAACATGAAGAGCTGCAGGTCTGCAGCAGTTGTTTAATCATTGTGGAGCTGTTGCCAGGTGAGATTTACTTCATCTGTCACCACTGAGGGCTTATTTGTGTTTGACGTGCCCAGGTCAAATTCACCTCCAGACATATCTGATCTGTGTGGATTTCAGATGTATCTGACCAACATAAAAGGGCTGTGCATGCTTTTCTCTTGTCTGTCACTGCATCTGTTTCCTGGCATTCCCAAGACTTCCCATCCCAGTTTACTTCCCCTGCCCCTTTTGCTGCTGCTTTGCACCATGTTGCTTTTCAGGTTCCCATTTGTCCTCTGCCTTGCTCCAGCATGCTCACTGCCTGTTGCTGTAGGTTTTCTCTCCAACAAGTAGCTTGGTTACTCTTAAGCTGAAGGAGTAGTGGGCTATTTTTGGAGTGACTGTTCCACAGCAAGTAAAGCTTATGCTTTCTGCTGGAGCAGGGTTGAGAAGAAGATTCCTCTTGATGTGAACCAAATGTAGTTCTTGAACATGTGATTGGCACAAAGTACACAGGCAGTGACTTTCCACAAGGATAACCTGAACTAAAGGGTAGAACCAGTTGAACATTTTTTGGGTTTTTTTAAGCTACCTTGGCTAGGTTGCTGCCTTTGAACAAGGGCAAGGTCCTGGGCAGCTGTGGGACACAGCTAGGTATGCATGCAGACACAGGTATGTAGGCAGAGCTGTGAAGCATGTCACAAATAGTCAAAGGCCTTGATGACTTTATTAAGATATGCCCCAGAAGGACAATGTTATGACCAAGGTCTGCATGTAACTGAGGCAGAAGGCTGCAAATAAAGCAAGTGTTGTTCAGTTCTTCAAACGACTAATGAAGCATCACTTGATAATTCTGATTGTCACTGCCAAACACAAATTTAAGCACAGCTCCTGTTCCCACTCTGCAGCATTTATCAAGCTGGTCCCCTTCAAAATGGACTCACTTCTGCAGAGCCTGCAGGCATGATTTAATGATTAGCCAAGGGCCATGCTGAGGACAAAAGAAACTATCACCTCAAATTACTCCCCACCCCTTCTGTGGACAACATGCAAAGTTTTTTGACTGAACTCTGTTTGAAACCCACAGTACTGGTTTCAACCCAGAGAAGGGAAAGAGTACAGCTACCTAACACATGTGTAGCTACAGCAATAGAGCTGCCTTGGCATCATGCTCCTTCTTACTGAAAGTTTTACTAAATATGATTTTTTTAGTCTGTGATAAAAGTGTCCAGTATCTGAGGCAAGTGCATAGGTGTGGCAAGAGGAAGGAAAATTATGCTCACACCTGGTAGTATGACAGGGTGGTTTGGAAGACAAATCCTCTAGAGGGGAACAATTCAGGAAAGCTTTACTGTAAATGAAGAAATGAAAAACTGTGGGCTAGCCAGAAAGCTTCCAAGACAAATTAGAGGGCTATGTCATCACCAACTGCTATGAAGTTTAACAAAGATAAGTGATTGATTCTGCATCTGGGATGGGGCACTCTTGGATGTACCCACAGAATGGGAAATGGCAGTCTGGAGAGCAGTGCTGTGGATGGCAAGCTGAACATGGGTCAGCAGTGCCCTGGCAGCCAGGAGGGCCAACCCTGTCCTGGGGTGCATCAGGCACAGCATGGCCAGCTGGGCAAGGGAGGGGATTGTCCTGCTCTGCTCTGCACTGGGGCAGCCTCACCTCCAGTGCTGGGGGCAGCTTTGGGTGCCACAGTGTAAAAAAGACATTAAACTATTGGGGAGTGTCCAAAGGAGGACAACAAGGATGGTGGAAGGCCCTCAGGTGAAGCCATATGAGGAGCAGCTGAGGTCACTTGGTCTGTTCAGCCTGGAGGAGGCTGAGGGGAGAGCTCACTGCAGTCACAACTTCCTCATGAGGGGAAGAGGAGGGGCAGGCACTGCTCTCTTGTCTCTGGTGACAGTGACAGGACCTGAGGGAACGGCCTGAGGTTGTGTCAGGGGAGGTTTAGGTTGGATATGAGGAAAAGATTCTCCACCCAGAGGGTGGTTGGGCACTGGAACAGGCTCCCCAGGGAAGTGGTCACAGCACCAAACCTGACAGAGCTCAAGAACTGTTTGGACAATGCCACTAGGTACATGGAGGAATTCTTGGGGTTGTCCTGTGCAGGGCCAGAAGTTGCGCTTTGATGATCCTTGTGGGTAACTTCCAACTCAGGATTTTCTACAACTCTGTGATTCAAGAAAAAGTCTTCTGAAGAACCTGAATGATTTTGGGACACTGGTCTAACTGCAGACTAAGACACAAGTAGAGCTGCAATCCCAAGCTACTATTCTTAAGCAGTAAAATCAAAGAATTATTGGCCCAGACAACCACCCACCACCTGACTGCTGTCAGCTTCCCTACATGCAAGATCATTGCCTTTTCACAAAAACCTCCTCTGGGGCTTCTCATTGTTTTCCTGACTCTCAAGGGGAGCTTGGTTGTCTGATCTGTGTGGTAGCTTTCAGATGTTTTGGAACAGAGGTGTAAGTAAAATGCCAAGTATTTAGCCAACAGATCTCTCTGTGGAGATGCCTGGACTTGACACCTCTTGCAGAGGTCTGGGAAAGGGAAGGAACAGCCCCAGTACAGAGAGGCAGGCAACTTCTCCAGGACTGGAAACAGGGAAAATCACAGAATGACATTTCAGTTGTAAGAAAAAATGAAGTCCTTTTCTTTTAATCTAATGTGGTTAGTTTCCTTCCACAAAAGGAAGAGATTTCAAAAGCACATGGAGCTAACATGGGCACCCATTAGACTGGTAGAAATAATTTCTTCACTTTTTTAGGGCAAAGTAAAGCACAACTGCTGCTTGAAAGAAGAGCTGGTTGAAGATTACACCCATCGTGCAGTAAGTCTTAGGGGGATTTTTTTCCTTGCTAGACCAAACACAGGTTTTCAAGTGTTTTTACAGGAGAGAGATGTGCACTGTCCAAGTCAAGTTTATTTTGATTTGCACCTTTTTCTCTAAAGATGCAAGAGAGGAAATATCATCTGATGATTAGAACCCATAGATATCTTTCAGCTCTGACAAGGGACGCAGGTGATCTGCTCCCTTCTACCCCCCACCCCAAGCAAAATCTAATCAGAAATAATCTGTCTGATTTCTAGTGCAGCCAGAAAAGATCAGATGAGGGAAAAGAATTCCCTTCACTGAAAACATCATCAACTTTGATTCAGCCAGTAAAAAAAAAAAAAAAAAAAAAAAAAAAAAAAAAAAAAAAAAAAAAAAAAAAAAAAAAAAAAAAAAAAAATTCCAGTTCTAGAGTTCTAGATTTCAAGGAAATGACCAAATCTGGTAGGTGGTATTTGGAGTAAATGTAGGAGGTTGACTATTTTTAAAATACCTATATACTATTTATTATGTACATGCTTCATAATCCGATAGTAAATAACCATAAATTCCCCATTTCACAAAGCTAACAGCCCATGTGCTTACTTGCACACAGAAAAATTGATCAAGGTGCAGCCTGAGGAGTTTAGAAAGGTCATTTTCAAGGCTAGAGAGAGGCTGAAAATGTTGCTACTAATCAAAGAAGGGATATTTAATATCTTTTTGACAAGAAATGCAAATAACATTAGTTCCACTACTGTCCCTCTGGCCTGGAAGTGCTGTTAAGACAGTTCTTGTAGTTAATATAAATATCATCCACTGCAGTGTCCTCTGTTGTCCCGGCTGGGTTGTGCAGTGTTTAGTAGTGCAAAGTTCCCACTAGTGCTCAGGATCACATCACCACTGCAGGCGTTGCCTTTTTTGCCCTCCTGCTTCTTTCCTAGGAAGCCCGCTGGAGTGACTGCAGGCGCCCAGTCCCGCCTTCCCCTTGCTCCTCCCTGTGTTTTTGAGCAAGCCCACATTACCTGAAGTCTCTGGATGCATCTCCCTCCCTGCTGTCCTGTAAAATCAACAGGCATCCCCACCTTCCCCATCCCAGTCCCCTTCCTCCGAGTGCCTAAAGACTTGGGAGCTCAGCACTGCCAGTGGGATTTCAAAATCCAGCCCAGCCTCAAGTGCCAGATTTGAGCCAAACAGCTGCTACGTACCGTCAGGTCTACACATGACAATGATTTGTGCAGCACATGCTGAGCCAGTTAGAGCCATTTGTTTAAAAAATAAAGAGACAGATAAATTCAACTCTTCCCCTTCTCCTAGCAAGCTGATATCATGTGCCTATCTTAAAAATGGCTTGCTCCAGAATGCATTAGAGCTAAATTATCATTTATGTTTGTCACAGGGATTGCTAATGTGTAATGAGATTTTAGAGTTAATGTTTTGTACAAAGCACTTAGCGGAGCTGGGATGAAATTGGTTCAGGATTCTGATGTGGTGTTTTAATTAAAGATATTTTCCAATCAGGGCCAAGCAAATGACTTGTCAGAAGATTTTGTTCCCATCAGCCAATATACCAGTGCAATGTTGGTCTCGCTTTCTGCTTTCGGATTTTCTTCAGGGAATTAGAGGAGAGAGTCTCTCCAAATCTCATGCAGAAGAGCCTTTCTTAGCTGCAACCCTTACAGGAGAAGAAACACGTATTTGATTCTCTGAAATCTTTCACCTGGGTGTCAGTGGCCTGGTTCATTGCAGCGTGACACCAGCCTTAGGCTGCCTTGATTTTGTTGAACTTGTAGCTGTAGGCTTGCACAGACTGAGAGCAATGGGAAGCTCAGTGCTGTGGGGTGAATCCTGAGGTCTTGTCTGCTGTAGCAGCACCTTGAGCTCTGACTGCAGCTCCTCATCTCTCTCCTCTGCTGTTGGGCGTGGTAGCCAGGGAGGAGGCAGGAAAATGGGTGATGTAGATCCAAAAAAAGAAGAAGAAGGATTTCCAAAAATTGTACCTGGTAAAACCAGCATAATAATGACTGAGATGTCTTTTTCTGGCTTAAACAGGCTTCTGATGTATGAGTCAATGGATACATCAAATGCATGTTAATAAGCACAACTTTTATTAATTTCTGGATAATAAGGGTCATTATTACCAAATTAATACTCTTTTTTTTTTTTTTTTTTTTTTTTTTTTTTTTTTTTTTTTTTTTTTTTCCTTAGCTTCCTCTGGTCCATGCAGGGAACTTTAACCACCATCAGGTCTTAGGCTGGGATACCTGCTTAAAGCAAAACCACAAAGCTATAACCAGACCCAAAGTGTAGCAGTGCAGCTCTCAGGGCTGGTGTCAGACACAGGCAAATCTCTGGTGGAAAACCAGCTGCTGTCCTCAGCATTTGCTTTGCCCATCCTCCAGCCATGAGGACCTCATCTGGGTAGAGCTGTGGAGGGAGGCTGAAGGGATGCAAGGAAGTGGCTCCTGCTGGGAAGGGGCAAGGGGGAGGAATTTCCCTACTCAGTGCTCCTCACACTTAAATCTTCTTCCTGTCTGTTCCATCTCAAGGGCTGTGACCAAGACTCCCCTTTTCCCTGCACCCCCTGGTTTTTGCCCCACTCCCCTCTCCCCATGCAAGGAAGGACACTGCTTCCACAGTCTGGAGCAGCTCCTCTGGAGGCTGAGTCAGCTCCATGGATACAGGACAGCACTGCTGGAAGCCCACCCTGTGGGGGTGTGCAGCTGTGACACTGCAGCATCATTAACTTGGATAATAGGACTGAGCCAGAGCAAACCACCCTGGATTTGTATAGCTCCATGCCGTGTTTGTTTTTGCAGTGTTTCTGACATAAACCCCTTTAGAGCTGCTTAGCTGAGAACCTCTTGGTAGTATGCACTGCATCCTGCTTGCTATGGTAATAGAAAAGAATCCTTCTTTATACGCTCATGATTTCAAGTACATTTGGTTGGTCGGTTCGTTTGCTTGTTTTTCTAAGAAGAGGAAGGAGAAATCTTTCATTGTATAGACAGTTCTGATGTTTTAACATGTAAATGGATGAGGTTTTTTGTATTTTTCTTTTTCAGGTTTCACCCATCTACAGGTGCCATGACTGTTTGGAAACAGATGAGCAGTAAGTAGGGATTTTAATCCCAAAAGCAAATTGTAACATAATCTGTTCATTAGGTGAATTCTTTAGCTCAGTATGGAAATTTGCCTGAGTGGTGTAAAAGGGTACTATTGACTTGAATAGAGAGGTGGTGGTGAATTTTGCAGAAAAAAAAATCTCTTATTCTTACCTCTACTGTACAGTGAATGCATACTGGATATTCTAACATTTTATTGTTACATTTTATATTGTAATATTTTCTTTGTGTAAGCCTTACATCACAGGATCCCAGAAAATTACAAAGACAGCAGGAGACCGAGGTGCATATTCAGGTCAGCCCCTCCTCAGTGAAACAGCATCCTACCCCATGAGACAGAATACACAGTGCAGCTTCACTGTGCACCTCTTGGCCAGCTGTGTGGGTGCTTTATCCCCGAGAACACTGACATCCACTTAATGAGTGGCACCGACCTTTTCAGAGACAGCGAGGTACGAACATGGATGGGGCATCTTCTCCTGCCAAATGTTCCAAAGGCATGAGTCAGATCTCCCTGTCTCGTAAATTATAAGACTAGATGAAAAAATGGTAATGAAAACGCCAAATAAATGTGTTGGTGTCCTTCTCTGCCATGAATTTTATTGAGTCTATGGATTTGAGCCCTCAGAGGTCACTCAGGTTAAATTTTAAGTCTTTTGTTCTCTCTAAGTGATAGAAAATTCTGCTGATTCATTCAATTACAGGACTAAGTTACAGACACTGGGGAATTATGGTGAACTCTCTAAGAGAGGCACCTTTGTGGTGAACAGTCTGTTGCAAATCTCTGCCAACATGTGCTGAACTGTATGAATTAAATTCTGCAAAATGTGTTAGGAGATACAGAGAGCTGGACTCATGTCCACAGGGATGGTGCTAAATCTTCTGAGTTTCCTGCTCACTGCTGCCAGGACACTGAACCACTTCACAGATGTAAGTCCCTGTTGTCAGAGATCCCCTATGCAGAATTGTGGGGTAGAGAGGAAGAGGAGGTCTGGGTTGGAGGAGAGCCAGGATAACAAGCCATGAAGGGTCCCCATTCCTCTTGGCATCTGGGAAGAAAAATTATACTCTGTAGGAACCAACCACTCCAATGGAAAGGCTGAGGAGGTATTTACAGGATTGTTTTGATTATGCAGGTAATGCCTGAGAAAGATCCACACCTCCTTCACTTTGGAAAAAGAGGGAGTTTTCTGGTGAAAAGGCCAGATTTTATCACAGGGCAATGGCACTGTCAGGTACACTGTGGTGTTGAGTAATGGAGCAGAGGCTTAGGCACATCTTTGTGTTGCAAGCACTGCCTTCACCATGGCTTTAGCACCAGCACTACCAAAACAGATCAAAGTCCTCCGCAGCAGTCCCAGCACTCGGGTGATCAGGCTTGGTGTTTTTGAGAGGAATGATTTCACAGCAACGTGTGGGGGATGTGTGTCTTATTTTACAGTCATGCTTTCAGCCAGCCTCTGTGACTGGAAGGACAATTCTCCTCTCCTCCTGCCATCTTCTCCTGAGAGACCTGTCCCTGCAACATGCCTTTGACATAGCTGGTAACCCTGGTGTGAGTGAGGCACCAGCAGCAGCAGGGGAGGTGAGTTAAAGCAGCGGGTGTAGAGGGGCTCAGGAGCACTTCTCAGTGCTCTGAGCATGGCCTCCCACTATCTGCAGTGGTTTCTCCCTGCTTCCTGTGGTGTTGAAGCAGGAGAGGTAGAGGGGGATGTAGCAGGGACAGCTGAGTGCAGGGATTGTCCTTCCCTGGCACAGGAGAGGCTGAACATGAGGATGCGCTCCAGGCACATGTGTGCACATGAACCTTGAGCTGACTCCCGAGGAGGTGATTTCAGGGAGCAGCTTAAGGTGAGGATATTAGGCACTTACTAGGTCTGAAATATGGATTAAATTTTCAGTGAGAACCTGCTGCATACGCAGGACTACTTGAAATCAGGCCATTTTTTAATCTGTGGGGTAGCCAGTAAAATCCACATTGCTGAGTTGTGGCTCTGCTGGACCCATTTGGGCAAGGAAGTTTAATCATGTGACCTCTTTTGAGCTCCCATACCTCATGATGCCTCTATTCCCAAGGGCTTGTGTCTATTTTGGCTTTATGTTCAGAGTCTTCATTTGCTGCTCACTCCTGTAAGGTGATGTTTTTCCTCCTCTGCATTGGCTGCTTTGTTCCAAAAGGCTTTTGTAGCCTCACTTTTAGATGTCTCTCTCATCTGCTGAGGCAGGGCTTTTGAACCCTCCAGGTGTCTGGCCTTGAGTCCTGCCACATGTTGGGGTGCCAGCACTGTTCTGGAGGCTGCTGCCATCAATTTCTCAGTGTCTCATGCTTTAGCATTTTTGGCTGTGCCCTCTGGCAGCCTTCACTTGGTGCCTTGACACCACAGTTTTGATACTGAAAGTGGTGTTTCCTGAAAGCACCACTTTGATTCTTCTCTCACTAGTACAAAACTTCTTATTTTATAACGTGGTGCATTTTCCAAGCCTCTGTAGCAGGACTCATCTTGCTCCAGCCATGGATTCACAGGAAGAAGATGCCAGTGGGATGCCCTGGTTCAGCAGCTGCTTGTGCCAATGTGCCTGTTTAGCAAGTACAGATGGAAAATGCTGTTGTTTTCCTCTCATTGATCACTGTCCAAAGCATCTGAGACTCCCAACAGAACAGCCAGAAGAGAGAAAAGCTTCTGTTCCCACAGCTATGTTACTTTCTACCACATCTCAATTTCTTTAAAATTTACCACTCTGTACTTAGGCTTGGCATTGTAGCTGTGTTGGCCCCTCATGACAGGTCTGTTTTGGCACAGGGAGGGCTGCAGGGACCTGCAGCAAGCAGTTGAGCTCAGGTGTAGAGGGACACAGATTTCTCCAAGCCAAGAAGTTTGTTCATCCTTTAATTATGCCCTTTATTCCTTTTCTTTCCTTCGTTGTTGCTGGTGCAGGTGACTGGAGTATGCTGTGCAGTTCTGTTCCAAGCAGATAAAGACATCTGTAACTGTCAATATCTAGCAGCCCTGTCTCTCTGCCATTTTTCTTTTGTTATTTTAACACCTATACAAGTGATTCCCTCTTAAATTTCCAGTGAAATGAATAATATCAACTGAGCTTGTAGATCTTTCCCTCTGAAGAGGGAGGAAGATACTATAGGCATGGGAATGCTGCAGGAGGGGCTGAGGAAGACACAGTTACAATTAGGCTGAACAAGCACAGCAACTTCCCTCTATTCCTCTTTTCCTCCCCCAGAAAGATGCTCCTCTGCTGCCCACATAGGATTTCTGCTCCCAAATGTGGTTTCCTTCCACACTCTGCTCTTTCCAAAAGCAGTTGAGCCCATAATGGGATGTGACCCACGCCTTGAGGATCCCCATCAGTCCCCTGACACCTCACCAGTCCAGGGTCTCATTGCTGCATTGCTTTATTTCATTGTCTACCCAGGTAAGGTTCCCTCTCCCCTAACTTTGCTGGTTTTGCTGTACTGAAGCACCCCTGGCAGGAGTGATGCCATGGTGTCACTTCCTTCACCATCAGCTTCAGCTGTGGTGGTTGAAGGGGACACTGCTGCCAGCAAGCCCCCTCTCCTGTCAGTCACAGCCCTGCCTGCTGGAGACAGGTGATGCTCCCTCTGGCGATTTTCTGGACCCCAACCCTGTGCTGGGAGCACCACCACGTCTGCGAGGTGGCAGGGGCAGTGGGGCAGCAGGGTTGGCTCTCCTGCTGCTGCTGGCCTCTGTGTAGGAAGCAATCACCTCCTGTAGGACACCTGCCCATGGAAGCTGCCTCTGAAACACGTGGCAGCACCTGCTGTGGCCCTGACAGGCCATGGTGGTGGGAACATCGCAGTTCCGTGTAAGAAGGCACCACAGCACAGCAGACAAACCCCTTCCTTCCTTCCTTCCTTCCTTCCTTCCTTCCTTCCTTCCTTCCTTCCTTCCTTCCTTCCTTCCTTCCTTCCTTCCTTCCTTCCTCCCTTCCTCCCTTCCTCCCTTCCTCCCTTCCTCCCTTCCTCCCTTCCTCCCTTCCTTCCTCCCTTCCTTCCTTCCTCCCTCCCTCCCTCCCTCCCTCCCTCCCTCCTTGTCCCTGCACCTAATGACATCTGTGGGCAGAAGCACTGAACAGAGAGATGTGCTGGCACAGCTCGAGCACACTCCCAGGAGCCTCCTTAAATTGCTGTTTTGGTCATGATCATTCCCCAGAAACCTTCTCTTTGTTTAAAGGCTGCTAAACATTGCTAAGTAATTGCAGCAGGTGCCTTGCCCTTCCTTGCTGCCCATCAATAAGTGGCCTTTCGTGTCTCTGCTCATGATGGGCTTGTTGCTGAGCACTCACCACGTGGGACATCATGGAGGGCTGTATGAGAACCCCCTGTCCCTGCTGTCCTCCTCTTCCAGCCCTCTGTGCTTGCCCTGGCATGGGCTCTTCTTACAGGAGATGTAGGGATTGTTTTCTGGAGTGCAAACCTTCTCCTTTGGAAAGCCCGTGAACTCCTGACTGCTCACGTGGCGCGGCCCAGCCTGGCTGTGCAGCCAGGAGTGGTTTATTATGAGAAATGGTCTGTCGGCTGCTGCAGGCTCGCAGCAACAGAAACGTGCTGTCTGCAGAAACAACAGAGCAGTGGGGAGAGGCAGGGAGAGATTAGCTCTGAGTGGGAGGGTGAAGATGTGGGGAGTGGAGGTCACAGGAAGTGTGGGTTTGAAAACAAGACCAGAATGTAATGCCAATTGCCTTGTGATTTTTTTTTTTTTTTTTAAGTAAAAAGGCAGATATCACTGGCAGGTTTTAACATTGGCAGGTGTCCAGAAACTCTTTCCAACATTATTAACTTATCTGTATCAGTTCTGCAGCCCACCTCCTGTCAGCACTGCTCATGGGGCCATTGGGAGAGTACTGCAGTGGTGTTGGGTCACTTGCTTTTTAGCCACCAGATCAAAAAAGAGATTGCTATTTTTTGAAACTGAGACTAAATTGGAGAAAAATCAGTGTGTCCATGTCTGACCGCTGACCAAATCAAAGCCTCACTTCAGAGTGGGAAGCATCAAAGAGGGTTTTAAGTACTGAATATTTGTCACTGACTTTGCAGGCTCCATTGCTTTTACCCCTAATCTTCCTCACTTGCTCATGCTGTGCATGCAGAGGCAGGGAGGGATGATAATGGACTTGCAGTTGTACTTGCTGTTCCCATAACAAATGGCAGGATCTTCACATAAATTGTTTGAACATGTAACACTGCTCTTATTTCTTAACGATAAGGGCTTAGGAGCTGCCCTTTTCCAAAATGAAAGAAATGAACCAAACGTTATCTCTTTGTTTTAAAAAATGATCCCTGCAACTACAACAACAAAAAGCCATTATGATGATCCGTAAAGGTCTTGCAAGCTTTTACAGGAGAGATTTTCCGCTCGCCCAGTCTGGCTTCCCTCCCGTTTCCTCTCCCTATTCCCAACCCACGTGGTTCAAGCTTTCTAGAGCAGTTTAAGCTCCTAGATACAGCTGAGTTGAATGAACCTGGCCTGGAGGACGTGTCAGAGGTCAGACCTGGGAGTAGAAGTATCTCCTCTGCATACTGTGCCTAAAACCAAGTCCAATAGATCTTGCTCTGGCCCCTAGTGCATCCATCATCAATTACATATCTATATTCACTGTTTACACAGGTTTCTTGTTTATCATGAAATATTTGCTTCAAGCCTCTGCATCTGTTGTTAAGCCAAATAGAAGTGTCTATTGCTTGTGCCAAGGAAAAAACGTCACCATAATTTTCAGTGCTATGGCACAGACTTATCAGGTGATAGATCAACACAAGCCATGGTGAGCTGCTTGCTGACTCTGTCCTGGACCAGTGGACCAATTAGTGGTGAGTTTAAACTTGAAAATTTCTGGGTTTAAAGAAATAACCCCCTCCTTTATCTTGCATGTAATAGATCCGTGTTTCTGGGGTAGTGGTGAGAAATTAAAAAATTACTTTGAGCAGCATATACAGAGACACCCATGTATGCACACACACATTAGAGTTTGCACTGATGAGAGAGGTAAAAAACCGTGGTGATTTGAAATCTCTTTGTGACCATCCCCAGGCAGAGCTTGAGCCCTTGGAATGTTTTCACGATCTCTGGAACAGGAGGCTTGGAAATTTAACCCCTTTGATTTCTGCAGAGCCTTACTAGCTTAAACATGCTTATGTAGGCTAATGCACACACCCATTAACTTTCCCACTGTCAGCTGCTGTTAGCGTAGCTGCTTAGTGCCCTGCTGGGAGAGAGATGGATGGACTCCTCCAGATGCTGTCTTGCTGCTGCTTCTTTTAGATCAATCCCAGGGGATGCAGATCCTCTATGGCTCTCCTTGAGCTGTGTGTGGCCAAGCAAAGCAGTCCATACACATGCTCTCACACATTAGGTTTCCTATTTAACAACACCCTGCACTATTCTAAGGTACATTAAGTGGAAATAACGTTTCTTCCAAAGTGGATAAGCATAACTGCTTCCCAGGTGGAGAAAAGCCACTGAGGGCTTCAGAGATACGGGCTGAGACAGCTGCAGAAGAGTGAATTAGCTCCCCAGCTGTAAGAGCTTCCAGTCAGCCTTGTACCTAATCCACTATATCATGGCTGAAGCCCGGAGTTGGCATGGGGAGGTGCTAGGACTGGAGGGGGAGACAAGGAAAAAGAGAGAGAGCTATACATGAATGAGAAAAATGAGACATATAAAGGCAAAATCCTTATCTGTCTGCAGAGGCCTTATGAACTGAATAGCTGGTGATAGCAGTGACTTCCTTCCATGCATTCTGTATCAGGTATTTAGCATGGCTGTGTCTCAGCATTGTGTTCCCCCACAGAGGACTGTAAGGAGGTGATCAGCATCAGTATGCTGCATGTAGTAGAAAGCAGGTGGATTTGCCTAGCCCTATGGGTGGCAAAGACTTGAGAGCATTTTTTATTGTCCAGGAAGGAGTTAATATTAATGTATTTTTCACTGACTTCCTTCGGATGCATCACAAAATCAGTCTATGCAAGGAGAAGCCAAGGGAGGAGAGGGGAGGGAGAGAACGTCTAGAGCCAGTGCAGATGGGAGGCATGGCTGAGTGATGAAGAGTGAAAGATGCTAACCAGGCTCAGGCCACACACGAAGGGCTGGCTGCCCTTCCTGACCCTCTCTAACCCTGGAGAAAGACAGACCTTGCAGGGCTGTGGCTGGAAGGGAGCACGCTCTTTTCCGCTCACATCCGCGTACTGTGAAACTGTGGGGTCAGTGTCATCTTCCAGAAGAAATCCCTTATTGGCAAGGAAGAGAAATGGGTTTTGTTTGGCCCCGTACAGAGTTGATTGGAGTGTTGTTCTCACAACTGAGCTAGACAGTTGGGTGGAAAGTCTTCCAGCTGCTGGACACCTGCTGCTGGAACAGCTCCACCTCCACTGCTTGAGAAACCAGCCTGTCTCGGAGGCACAGCCTGTGGGTGGAGACAGAAGAAAGTATATCCAAATCCTGAGTAACTTCTGCTTTCCTGAGGTGTTGCTTCTGTGTACAAATAATTTCTGATCTCTTGTTGACAATTACCCTAAATCAAAATGAATAATCAGCTGGCTGCAGTGCAGGGGTGTGGGGTACAGCCAAGGGTGTTTTGGCAGAGGACGGAGGGGAGGAAAGGATTGCTGCTGCATTCTGATCCAGACCTCATTGCTGCTGCTTAACCTGGATCTGTAGCAGGGAGAGAGGAGAGCAGCGCTGCCCCCCAGTTCCAGGTTCCAGTTCCAGGTTCCAGGCTCTTAGTGCAGTCCTTCCCTCTACTCAGCTCCTACACAGCCCAGGAGAGGACTTGCCATGGTGTGGGGCATCCACCTGTGCTGGCCAGAGCAGGCAAGGTGACTTCTCAAGGTAGTCAGAGTGGATCTAAACTCCCCCAAGGAGCTGCATCAGCGTGGAGGGTTTGACTGTACTGGTCTGGCCCTGAGGTGGTGCTGGGCTGGTGTGCCTGATTTTCATACACACAGCCTTGGCTGTGTCTTGGGGCTGGTTGGCTTTGGTAGGTGGGCACCACAGGGATAAGAGAAGACCAGGGGGTCTACCTCCGGGTCTCTCTCACCTGTGCTGGCTCACAGGGCTCTGTGCTGATGTCTGTCAGAAGCCTGCTAGTGTTTAGGAGAAAAGCAGTCATCCTGACACACCCACAGCTCCCCTGTAGTTGCCCAACCACCTCCTCCCCAGGCTGGGGAAAGCCTGGACAAATGTGCCTGGACTGACCTGTGGCATCCCAAATCCAGCGCTCTGCTCCCTGGGGAGAAGCTCCATGCTGTCCTATTTAAGCACTTAATATTGCTTAATTGGTGTTGCTAGGGATTGCAAACATCGATCAGTGGAGCACAAAGTGACATGACAACAGCTGTCACATGTCTCTGATTTTCCCTCTCCTGCCTGAAAGATATCTAGGCAAAAGACTACATGTGTTTATTGGCCCACAGAAAAGCACACATAGATGTGTGTTTGTGTGCCCTTGACTGCACATCCTTAGAGGAGACACAGTCGGAGCCCTGCCCTTTGAGGGCAGCAGGAAAAGGGGCAAACCTGCAGCAATCTCTCTCTACAGGCAGAGAACTCTGGCTTTGAGGCAGCTCTGACCCCATCCTGTTCCCCTGTACTCTGAAGCCAGTGAGCACAAACACGGGGGTGGGAGGACAGTCCAGCTTTTATTTGTTTTACACGGTGGATTTTGCTGTTTTCTGAGCTCAGGAATGCCGCCTGCTCCTCCGCCTCCTCTAGTGCAGCTGCACCTCTCTGTCCCTGCCCCAGCTGCCACAGCTTAGCTTTGCCTCCAAACACATTCTTTTGCTGAGTGCAGTGCCTCTGTGCTCTCGGATGGAGATTGGTTTGTAGCTGTCTCTGCCTGCATGGCATCTGCTACCCTCTACCTTTTTAATCCTCTGCATTTTCCATAACCTAAAATAAACGAGTAACAAATCTGGGATGCACTTCTCCAGCCAAGGGGACAGATCTGGGGCTGTGGCATTTTACACCTACTGTGATTTCTGCAGCAGTCCCTCCTTTTTTTTCTTTTCTCTTTTTCTTCAATACACATCAGACTTGTGAGAAATGTATTCTTATGTCAGTAGTGTTCAAAGGCGAAAAGAAAAGCTGCCAGAAGAGAGCTTTAAAAGTCTGACATATTATCATTCAGAGAAGAATTTTCAGGAGAATTATTCTGGAATTTTTCCAATAAATAAATTGTTCAGACTTTTAAGGGAGAGCTTTTAGGTTAATGGAAATATTACTTAAATTAAAATACATCCCATTCAGCCATCAATTCCACTGTCATTGCAGCATGTGTTTAATGTTAATGACATGCACAAATAAAAAGGAATAATATGATTTGTTTTATTGTGTCCAAAGCTGAGTATGATCTGTTGAGGAAAGTTAAATACAAGCCAGAGGGGGTGCAAGGCAGCATCAACAGAGGCATGGTTAAAATATAGTTGCAGAAGGTATATTGCACAGTACTGTGCATGGGAATGCTAGGAAACATGTTTGGTCTTGTCTTGTATCTTCAATGAATTGATTTTTAATTTTATTTTTTCTCTTGGTGACTTTAAGAGGAGGCCATCTATATCTTGCGGGACCTGTCCCATTTTTTTTTTTTTTTTTAGGAACCTCACAGAGGGGAGAGTGGATCCTGGGTTCCAGCTGGAGCAGGTTCCAAGTTCACTCTTGCTCCAAGGAAACGGTGGGCAGCTTGGAGGGAAGCTGCCAAATTCAAATGATATCTTGAACTTTGCAGTTCCCAGATGAGACTAGGTTCATGCCACCTGCATTAGGCCCTTCTGCTTCCAGCTGAGCTGGACAACACAAGAGACAACTCCCTGGGCCTTTGGAACCTGTGCTTTCCATTCTGGCAAGGGAACAAGGACAAGGGACAGGTGAGTGAGCAAAGAGGAAATGCTAACTGGCTTCTACCTCTTTTGCCTTTTGTTTTATGATTTATGCTGGAATGGGAGGGGGAAAGGCAGCAGAGGTTTCTATATTTTCTAGTGTGTCACTTGTCAGCAGGTGACAGGACTCTTGCTTGGGATGGATGTGAGCTTGGCTGCTCACCCACTGTAGGAGTTTTTGACTTGACCACCCACTTTGGTGCAGGTCTGTGTCCTCAGGTTTGCCACCCAGGTGTTGGGTCTGCTGCCTGGGGGAGAGCAGATGAGGGAAGAAACCTGGGGAGGAGATCAGTCTCCAGCAGTCAGCATCCCTCTTGGAAAGGGTGGCTCTTAGTTGCAGGGCCACGAGCAGCAAGGATGGAGTAGGCTGGCCCAGGCGAGAGCTTACATCACAGCCACTGGTGCTGTGTTGCATCCTCACCCTGAGAGTCCTCTGGAACCCATTCTGGAATCCAGGTGCAGATATACCAGGGATTTTCCCTGAATCTTTGCTGGAAAGCAGGTGAGCTGCCCACCACAGCATTTAAAACACCAGTTATAAACACAGTGTCCACAAAGTTCAGGCCTGAGGTCTTTAAATGGGCTTGAGAAGGGTTTCAAGGCAGCATCTACGTGGGCCCAACTGTAGTGAAGATACTTAATGACTCAGCTCAGGCTTGAGCCCATAGACCGAAGCTATTTATTCAACAGCATTACACCAGCACAGGGATTGAAAGGTGAGAGGGATCATTGCTCATTGGTGTCTTTCACACTCATGGCAACATCTGATACCCATGTCAGGATAACTCCACTAACAGCAGGTGATAGCCAGGTGATAGCTACTTCCCACCCTTCAGATGATAAACTGGCCACTGTTATTGAGGGCACAAGATTGCATCTTCAGAAACAGTTCATCCTGTGGAAAGGAGTGAGCAGGTTTATCTGGCTCCAAGGACAAGTTCTCCTTGCTGCATTTGTCCCTCACTGAAGGTTTTAGAGCACGAGAGCCACTTCGAAGTGGAAGGCACTAGAAGACCAGGCCTTGGCCCTCCTTGAATCTGTGAAGATTTTACGTGGAGCTTGTTCTCCAAGCATTCCTGACTTCTCCGTCCATTCAGCAACGTGTTGGGAGAAGTACTGGATCCGACTTCATGTCCCTGTGGAGCGTGGGGCATGTTTGTAGCAAAGGGAGAAATTGCTCAATTTGAATCTTGAAGTGGCTTTAAGAGAACAGAACTCTCAAGAAAGTCACCCACCTATCCCTGGGTTTCTCATGCTCACTTCTCAGGCTTTGCTATGCAAAATGAAAAATGCTTTCCTTGTGGAGACTAAGAATAACCTCCAGGCCAAGTTCCAAGGTCAATCCATCCATCTGACTTTTTCCATCTATATGAATTATAAGTTTCAGCACAAACTTGAACAGTGCAAATGCATCACTGCTAGAGCATGTTTAGAGAACAGCTTCAGGACGCCAAACACATTGTTACTTGCACAGAGGCAGGATGCCCAGACACTACAATGCAACTGCTATTTGGACTCAGTTACCACTGTGGCTTCCCACTCTCTTTTTTCTTTCGAGGTTACTCCTTTGCCACAGAAAAAAATATTTGTTTTTCACCAGTAGCACAAGGTGCATTTTCCTGGGATTCCCTTGAACATTCCTTGCTTATGACCAGCTGAAGAGATGTTTGTGAATCTGACTGTTGTGTGTTGTCACGGCTACTTTTCTATACTCCTGGGGCAGGGGTAGGCTTTCACTTAGGGGCGCTGTCCTTCATGCCAAGTGGGCTTTGCTCCTTTTTTTGTCCTTCTCCACATTCACATGAAATTGCTCTTGCTTTCATCTTTCCAGCCTGCTCCTTCCTCTCAGATGCTCTGTCTTGGTTCAAAGGATCCTTGTGCCAGCAGACTAATGCACACCTGGTGCAACCTAGGGACAATTCACTCCCAGGGAAACAGTGGGCACTTTGTGCATTCTCATCATCACCAAGGGCTTCCCACAATGGAAAATAGCTCAAGGTTTCTAAGACTCTCTTCTCCCACAACAAAATAAGCCTGTGAGCAGTTGTAAAATCAACACATCTCAATTTGTTTTGGCCTTGAGCCCACCACTACTGATATTGTCTTCTTTGGGAAGTGAATTCCTTTGTATTACCCTCTGCTTCCTGGTGCTTGGACTGTCTGCTTTGCAGGACCCTGTCTGCTCACTGCAGTCCCAGGGTGAAATTAGTGCTTTCCTTTTCAGCAAAGTATTTTCTCCATATGACACTGCATCTTTGGCTGAGGTTACCATTCATCACACTTACAGTAAAAGATCTCCTTGGTATTGGTACATACTGACAGCTTCCCATCTGGGAGACGGGCAGGGCAGTTATTCTGTCTCTTCTAGGGGCATTCTGAAGAAGCTGTGTTAAATTACCCTAGCTTCTGCTCTGTATGGTTAATATATGTGATTGCTGTCTGTCACCCAGGTAGATTTATTTAGGCAATGTAGGCTGTAAGGATGGACCTCCTAAAAATGGGACAACTCATTGGTAACAAGGGCTTGGTGGTCACTTTGATCTGAGAGCAGGGGCAGGCCTTGTGCTTTCCTGGTTTACCAGGAACACCCGTACTGCCTGAGAGCAGGAAAATATCTCTTGGGGGATTCTGCAGTGTTGGGAGGCATACATGCCATGGGGAAAGAGTTTTGACTTCATCCAGTCAAATGGAGCAGTTGCTTGTAATCGTTGCTAATCCAATGAGAGCAGGAAGTAGTTATTGTCTCCTGCATAGATTTATTAGTTTGTGATGCTACCAACTGGCAGAGATAAAGCAAGGGACATTTTTTTACCAGAAATAAATGTTGACATTTATGGAAAAACTAGAGTGTGTGTTCACATCTGTTTTGAATGTTTTTGTGAGAGATACCTTAGAAGTCTCCATTACAGGTATATCTTCCAAGAGGTAGTAAGTTTTTCTCTTAAGCTAATATTCTAAAGGGATAGATTAAATTAAAGGTTCATTTAAAAAACTATTTCTTTTCCCTTGGAAGATGAATAATATTTTTCACTTACACTGCTGCAGTCCATCATAATGTTTTTATTTGCATGTGTAATTTGGTTATCTAATGCTACTTCAAACTCACTATTATTCATTTCTAATGAGTAAAGAACAATCTGAGCTCTGCCCTTTGCAATAAATTAAAAATTAAACCCATCAAAAAAAATCTTTCCCCCATTAATTTTGACATTAAAAATGCCATGGATGTCCTTGGGGACAGGACTCTATCAATACTCTTAAACACTCCCCTAAGTGTTTGTAGAGTCCACATTTTACTGGCCATCTGTGTGCTTTCCTTGTGTTTAACAATTACAAGTAACTCCAGTGAAGTCTTCAAAGTTTCGTTGCAAAAATGCTGACCTGCTTTTTATATTCCAAGAGCAAAACTGGTTAAAGGAGAGAAATCTGAGCTGTCTACACTGTTTGCATGTGGTTGTTACTCAGGGTCAGTGTTTCCCTGTGCAGTCAGGCAGGGATAGATTTTTATTTGCCCAGGTCTATCTCACAGCAACAGAGAAAGACCTTATAAACATGGGAGAACCCGACACGATAAAGCTAGCAAGGGAAACTGTCCAGTCTTTTAGAACTAATATTTATGCATGCATTTAAGGAATGGTATATTATGTAGCTGAGACAAAAATGTACTGAAACATATCAGAATTGTGAAGTGAAACGTTGGGTTATGGATGGATGCTGTTTCCTGACTAAATAAACATTCTTCGTTGTTGGCTTTGGTTTATTTTATCTCTTTATTTTTCACTCTCTCTGTTCAGTAGGGGGTTTTGGGTGCCTTGGACTCTGCAGAGGATCAGTCATTTTCTCCCTGTGGCATTCTCAGCAGAGCATCTTCATCCTTTGTCTATTCACAGTTGACTGGGTGCACTGAAGTGTTCTTATTATTTTTGTTTCCTAAAGTCTTAGTTGTAGAGGGAAAAATCAAAAAAGAGGGTCAACTAACTGGGCAGGTCCCTGTAGGGAACTCAAGGACCTTGCTTTTGTTGAAATTGCTTGGAGCTCCATGATGTTAATATTTTCCACCTGACAAGTTAGCCAGACACAAGAGGTCATGCTTAGTTTTTACTGAAATGATAGAAGTGTTTTCTTGGGGCTTGTTTGGTTTTGTGTTTTGTTTGTTTTAATACAAATCCTGACCAGAGCCAGAACCAAATGACAGTGTCTGCACCCAGCTTTCTGCCAGCACTAACACAAAATGATAAAATGGCTGGTTGGTTTGTTTGTTTGGGATTTGGTGCCTTTTTTTTTTTTTTTTTTTTTTTTTTTTTTTTTTTTTTTTTTTTTTGGTCCTGGGCATAAATTCCTAGTTCTTGTTTCCTTTTTTTAATATTCTCTGCTTCCCTGGAGTATTGCCACTCTGCTGCAGACACAAGGCCATAACCAGATAAGCTCTCCCCTTTCCATCTTTGAAGAACACTTCACAGGGGCTGTGAGTGTAGGACAGCAGCTGCATCCAAACAGCAAGAGTCTCTGCATGTGGAACAGAGATCATCTTCCCTGTTCCCAATAGCACCTGCCTACCCTGCTGATTAATCTCTGGGAGCCTGAAGACGGGCACCCAGAAAATTAGTTACAGACAGTGGAAGTGTGTGACAAATTTAGATTAGGAGTGATCTTTCACAGCCAGAGTTGGTACTCATTTCTGAACTCATGGGCAACAAATACTCATTGACATCAGTGGGAGCACGATGGGGGCTCACTTTGCCCAGAGTTACTATATTAAATGACTTGTAACTCAAAAGGTCTTGGATGAAATTTATTATTCTACACCAAACACATCAGTTTACAGTGATGTTTTGCTCAAGACAAACCCTGAAGAAGTGATAAGATAGTGGAAATCAGGAGAGGGAGAAAGAATAAATTTAATCTAGGTTATTTTATTATTGATTTTTTTTGGTCTAAATACCTGTAGATAATTTTGTTCCAATTCTGCAGAAACAATCTTTCTTTGCAAAAGAAATTTCAGATCCCACCATTTCCATAACAAACCATGCACTTGGAAGGTTTTATCACAGAAACTATGCTCACTGTTGAGTAAAGTGAAATTCCCTCTTATTTCTTATCATTAATACAGATCTTTAGCTGACCTGCTGGAGTTCCTTAGTAGTCTGTTGATGGTGCTAGTTAAGAGTATTGAGACTTCTGCTGTCTCCAGGTATGTGCTTGAACTGACATGTTTCTGAAATAGCTCCTTCAAACACAGTTCCATCGCTTTTTCAGTTTGGGAATTAAAATGGAAAGCGCATTCACTCCTTAATATAGAAAGAAAAATGGAAATGATATATTAAAATATTTAAAGTGGTTAAATTAGCAATCAGCACAAAGCGAGTTTGGTCCATTTTTTAAAAGCAGCCCCCCAATAGCAGGCAAATTACAGGTCATCATACTCACATCCACTCTCCCTTCTCATTTTGATGAGATTCTGTGGCTCTTTCATTCATTTATGGTAATGCATCAAATTATGCTTTAAGAAAGTTAGAAATGAAGACAAGAGATGCTGCTTGTTTGAAAGTATTTTGCATAATGCAATGACTTTTAAGTTTGGGTAATGCCAAAGATTGATAATGCAGTCTAGAAGCAAATGAAATGCTGACATATTCTCTGCAAGCATTTCATCTGTAGATAAATATCTTTGCTGCCACTGATATATGCATCTTTGTCCAGCTTTGTCCAGCTGTGTGCTGTAGTACAAAGCCATCATTTTATTCTTTAGACAGCTAAAATTCTGAAATGTGTAGGCCAGCAATTTGTTATACCTAGCGGCCTGATAGAGATTTCTGAATGTTATGTGGACATATCAGAGCAAAGAGATAATGTGATGATCAAAATCAACATGTACAGGAGTACTTAACATGCAGCATTGGGTGGCTTTTTTAAACTACCTAGAACTAGCTAACCCTTCAGACATGTATATTGATAATAACAGAGATATGCTTTCATACCTTGAAAGGGCAACCCTGCAAGGATTGTACTGCACCTCAGCAAGTGATGCAAATGATGCTTTTTTTCCAAAACCAGTTGTTTAGAAAAATCGTTCATTAATTAATTAACTTGTGCTGCTATGAACAAAAGGCACTTCAATTATTATTTTCCCTTGTCTTTTTGGCATTTTGTTTAGAGACTTTTTTTTTTGTTATATTAATTCTTCTAACTCTATTTGGTAAATATATTACCATACCCTCTACCTGATAAGTCATCTATGATATTATTCAGAGAAATGGTGGCTAAAGGAGTCTGGGAAAGAGTGTTTATCTTATTTGCTGGGCCTGCTAGTTGTGAGGTGTCAGGACACAAAGCAAGATTTCACTTCCCTGATTCCCGTCTGCTTGTGGATATTTTGAAAGCACAGGCAGTAGTGTTTCTTAGCTGGTGCAAAATCCTGTGAGGGTGCTAGGACTGAACCCATCCATCCCCATGTAAAGATGTGACTCCAAACTGGGTCAGCTTTTCAGGGGAGCAAGGAGCTAACAGCTCAGCAGGAGCAATGGTCCATAGCAGTCTCACACTCTCCAAGTGTGGTCTGTGAGGCACAAATTCTGTGACTCCTCCCCTCCACCAACAAGGGACCCAGCTAAGTGGGTTGGGAGGCTGGCAGTCAGCATCCACGGAGGTTGGGTGAGCTCCAACATTCAAGTGCTGCTGGCTAAGAAATGTTGCAGTATCCTGAGGTCAAGCAGTGACCTAGAGTAAGCTGAAGGTCTCGATGTGCCATGGTAGGAGGCCATGCCAAAGCACATGTCAGTGTTTAAAAGCAAGGATTGCTTGTGGTAGCTCATAAATATTACACTTGTCATCCTCCCCCCTCCCAGTAGACCTAGATACTAGGCAGGTTTAACTCCATTTTAAATCTGCTATGTCTATGACTGAAATCATAATATTTATGCAGGGTAGTTTTTCAAGAAGCTTAGTGAATGTGAAAACAAGTTCCTGGGTTTTCCCCTTTCATGGAAGCAAGCTGAAGGTCAGATTTACAACATCTCAAGCTACATTCTGTGCTCATTTACACAGCTGTAATCTTGAGTTATGCCACCGAGGACAAGCAATTGCTCCAGACTTACAGGATATAACTGACAGCAGAATTTAGCTGGGGGTTGCCAAAGCTTGACAGAAAAGGAGCTGCAAGGGTGGAATTTGGTGCTTGTGAAGTAGCTTGTATATATTCAAGGAATGTATGAGCCCAAAGATTTATTAGTAGTGTTTCAGAGCATTATTGAAATTAGACTTAATTATCTGTGTAATTTGCTGGAACCAGCATTTTAGCATTTTTGATCAAGTATATGCCATTAATTTTAAAAAGAGATGTACCAGGCTGCTCTCAAAAAGCAAAATAAAAAAAAAAAAATTAAAAAGAAAGACCATCATTTCTAAATAGTGTGCTTCAAAAATTTCAAAGGTTGTTGTTGGTTGAGTCCTTCTCCCCCCTTTGCAAAACAGTCCATTTGCAGTCTAATTGTATGGAAAAAAGTTCACATCACCCCCGAAGGTTATTCCAGCAAGCAGAGAAAAGAACTGTCTCCTTGTTCCCAGACTTGCCTGCCTCTGCCATCCCTCTCCCTCTTGTCCTTGCTCCAGCCCCATTATGCCACTTGGAAATGGCGCTGGCTGTCTTTGGATGAAGGAGCAGAAGACAAAGCTACGAGCAATAACCAACCTGCTCCTTTGCAAAGAAGAAAGTGCAAGGCTCCAGTTTAGATCTGTACCCCGTTCTCTCTGTTTAGACATGCTCCACAGGTACTGCTTGGTTTGAAGGGATCATCTCCATGCCTAAGCCTCTGTTTCTGCAGTGGCTTTTTGCCAGCCTTCTGGTGCCTGTGTTCACCTGAGCTCCTGGCAAAGAGGAGTGCTCTTGTGCTGAAAACAACAGCCATGCAAAGGTGCAGTGCACCTTGCTTTTCTGCTGGTTTCTGTGGAAACTTTGGAGAAGATCCTTTGCTACTCTCTTTGTCATGAATTTAAGAGCAATAACGATGCTTATCTCTTTCTGAAAGTGTCCTTTGAGGATACAACCATTATTGTGTACAAATAGCTTGAAGCTTACATGAACACTAAAGCTGAAGGCAAGAGGAATGATAACACAGAAAAGTTATTAGCTGTCATTTTGCCAAATCTCTGCTAACAGAAGCCTTTGGTTTGGGACAGATTCTGTGTGATGCTTTTTTTCTGGTCAGCACTTCTCTAGTTCAGATTTTCACTTCCTTTTTTTTTCTTTATACCTTCTTACCCCCTGCCTCCATGTAGGTCTCCAGCAGTACAAACACGGTCAGCGCATCGTTTTGGGAGGCAAGCAGTAAACATGAAGGGGCGATGCTCTTATTGAAATGTCCTACACACTGACTCAAATGGTGGAGAAGCATCAGCTCAGACTTTCCCAGTAAATGATTAACTTTTGTTTGCACAGAGGAGAGAGCCACAGTAAGAATGCAATTAATTACACTGGCAGCCCAGCCAGGCCAGCAGTCAGCAGTGCTCTCGCTTGCAGCTCCTGGCTCTACAGGTCTGATTTGAGAGTAACTAATTAAACACAGGTGCAGGCTAGCAGACTTGTTGAATTAATGCAGTGTCTTCTTTTCGGTGTTCCCAGGCATTTCTGGCTCACAAAAATAGAGCAGGCACTTGGTGCTACAAATAATAATAGAGTGCTGATGACGGAGGTAATTAATCCTTTATTATTGTGCTGTGATAGGCTGCTGCTAGGGCTGTCATTCAAGTACTTCTTATGCAAAAACATGTCTCAGAGGTGAAAAAACATGGAGTAGGAGAAAGACAGAGGAGCATTCTAATGGACTTGCTTGTCTTATGGACACAAGTACATCTTCAGGGTTTTGGCAAGATTTTTCAAAACCTGGTAGTCAAAACTGAAGAGCAGAAATTCACTGCAGTATATTCTGAGTTCTACCTTTGACTCACCAGGGCAGTCTTAGCAGGCAGCAGCTTAAAATAAAAATTCATTCTCGTTCAAATGATACGCAACCATGAAAGAGAAATGCAAGGCCATAACTGCAGCTCACTGTGGCCTTTCTTTTCTCTTTTATTGCTTCCTGAACATCCTCAGTTGGCCATGGTCATTAACAGGCTACTGACTTCAGTGGACCCTAGGTTGATCCCAGAGTTGTTCTTTGTGCTGGTGCAGGGGGTGATTGCCTTGCTTTAAGGGAGACTGGCTTTGAGTGGAGGTAATGCAGATGTCCAAGGGGCTGCAAAAACAGCAAGTGCTGTTTAGGGTCATTTATTTCCAATAACAAATGCTGTTCGCCGTTCAAATCAAATTGCAGAACTCAAATATCTTTTCTAGCTAAAATTAAGGGTAAACTGTGAAAATGTTATCAGCCTTCTCTCTCTGTTGTCATTTACTTGCTTGTAATACCCTTTCTTCCCAGACACAGGAATTTTGGGATTTTAGGAGATGTCAAAGAGGGAACAACCTTCTGTGGTAGTAGCCCCAAGGACTGCTAAACATTAAGATACTTCAGCTGCAACACAAGGAAAAACCCCAAAACACAATGTATGTGTTTACTTTAAAGACAAGGAGTGATTTCACGTTCTTCTTGTTACCTCATGGTGAAAATGGTCCAGCGCTATTAGGAATGTTTATAGTGGGGAAATAATGCCAAGTCTAATAAGTGATCAGATAGGACAGACCATGTTTTATTCAGTGTGGGAACCAAACACTGCCATATTGTACAGATCTGCTGATCTGGAAGAATCGTTCTTGCCTTACAGAATGCAGCTCAAAAGCCGAGCACATGAATATGAGAGTTTTCTCTTTTTTAAGGCAGAGAATTTTAAGACAGAAACATTCCTTGGAGAGTTTTCTAAGGTATTCTGATCAACTTCTGTAAGTTCAGGAAATCAGCAATAATTTGTTAGTTATCCTTCCGTATTTTCCAGTGGCTTTTGTTTTTCTTGCATCACAATTCTTATCCCATTAGAGGCAAATTGTATTCACATATTTGGATAAGGACTAGTATTCTGCTACAAATTTTAATGCTGACTCCATGGCAGGAAGATAGCTGAGGGCAGTTCTTAGAGCAAGGATAGTTTCTGATTCTTTTCTTCCTCTTTGCTAGTTACCTGTGGCCCTGTGGGAAATTTATACGGTGGAGTGTTTGCCCTCACAGGGCGCATAAAATGTTTGTAAAAACACTTTTCTATGACTATGTGTGTTTTACAACAGCAAGAAACATTGCTGACCTTCTCCTGGCTGTGGGTCCTGATGGGAGAGAGCTGGGGAGGGTGAGGCCCTAAATTACTGCTCAGCTGACAGAAAATTTAGTTGTGGAGTATGTGTGTGCGTGTGTGTGTGTGTGTGCATAACCATGTGTTGTGCCTGCAACAAGCATGATTTTTTGTTTTCTGAACTCCACGCCTCTAAAATTTCCAGGAAGCTGCTCTTTGCTGCTGACTGTTGCTATAGGGGTGAGGCAGCAATGAGGTGGTTCTTTGTTCATGTCTTCTTGTCTTCGTTAATTTCCAGTGTGTCATTTCAGCTGAAAATATGCAACTGCTGTTAATGTGTTCAAAAGCATGATGTTGGCTAGGTGGTTATTTATGTCACAGTAAATATTTGATGAGGAGGTGTGTTATTTTTAGCCATAATCACAACATATTATTGAAATTTATAGGCTTGAAATAGGTCATCTAACACATGATTGTTTATTACCTTTACAGTTTCCTGAGGGTTTTTTCTGTTTTCCTTCACAATTTGAACTGAAAAGGTGGTGATTCACAGTGTTGGTATAGATTGCTGCACAAAAGCTGCGTAGTGGGGGCAAACATCAAGCCTCAAATCTCAGGACCCATGCTGATGGGGGATGCTGCAGCCACTGAAGCAGTAAACCCATAAAGGCTGTGCAAATACGTGAATGTACAAATGGATCTCAAAGCTGTGATTTTCATATTCCAGCAATCACTGCCGTAGGAGTGCTTGACTGACAGCACAAAGGACTTAGATTTACTGGAGAGAGATGTAAATTGATAAGCCAGTAGACAGCCATCATTCTTCCTTTATTCTCTCTCTGTATCCCATGTCTTTCTCTGCTGGCATAATCAAAGCTGACACAGTGCATTCTATACCAAGTTATATTTTTCGTAATTATAAGACAGTACATGAGATCTGAAGTTGTTATTCAGGAAATGGCACAAAGCTCATTGAAATACAGGTTTTCAGATTGATCCTCTGATAACATTGTTTTTCACATAGATTCTGGATACTCAGACTCTACATCTATGTCTTTAAGCTGTCTGGGTGCTTTAAGAAGGGATAAGTGCAGGAGAAAAAAAAAAAAAAAGAGGGAGCTTTTCCTTTTGTGCTGAGGAAAAAATATACAAAGCATGAGATATTGGCTTTTTTTTTTTTTTTTTTTTTTTTTTTCTCCTTACCAGCAGCTGAATCTGAAGCATTTTGCCAGAGTTTCTGAAAAGGTTTGTGGGGAGATGACTTGGGGGGAAGAGTTACAAGAATTCAAGAAACAAAAATAGAGAGATCAGCCATAAAGACCTAGATGAGCAATGAGTCTTCCCCTCAGCTGACTGACTGGTGTGGCACACCTCTCATGTCTTGAGGCCAAAGGGTCCTTTTTCACTGATTCTTCTCATTAGGCTCAGCTGCTTCTGACTTGAATTGCAATGTTTTTGGATCTAAAAAGAACAGACTATGAGATGTAATGAAACTGTTGTAATACAGATGCATTTGGAAATCTCATTTTTCCTCAGGTCTGAAAAAGTGTGGTAAAATTTGAGCGCTAATATTGCAGCCCTTTGACCTCAAATGCATATGCTGAAAATTCAGATCCCATCTGGACCCAGTCAATGTGTGACTTGAAAGAAGGCAAATGAATGAAGCCTTCCATGCTGTGGAGATCCAACAGAGAGGTGCTGCAGATCACCTGGGAAAATCCCAGCGCTGTGAGTAATTTTCCATATAGTTTCATTTTAAAATTATCTGGTATTTTAACTGAATTAATAAAAATAGCAAGGAGAAAGAAAGTGATATTTGGATTTTTTACTTAAAACAGATTGAAACTAGTATGGAAAATGGGATTATCTCATTTGATAATATAGAGATTATTGCTTCTCATCGAAAAACTGTTGTTTCTTTCAATGTCAGACTTTTTTGCACTTCCAGAAATAAACTGAGAAGGCTATAGCTATACTTCATGGATATTTATGTGCAGGCCTTGTCTGCTCACTGGGCTCCAGACTCATGATATCTCACATCATGCTTTGCCTCCCTGACCTACATGCACAACACCAAAAGGCAAGGTAATTCTCTCCCTTTCATCTTTAACACAGGGAACTTCTTAGCCACCAGGGCACACTGGTGGCTAAGAAAGCCAGTGGCATCCTATATCAGGAATGGTGTGGCCAGCAGGAGCAGGGAGGTCATTCTTCCCCTGTACTTGGCACTGGTGAGGCCACACCTTGAGTGCTGTGTCCAGCTCTGGCCCCTCAGTTTAGGAAGGACGTTGAGATGCTTGAGCACATCCAGAGGAGGCAACAAGGCTGGTGAGGGGCTTGGAACACAAACCCTGTGAGGAACAACTGAGGGAGCTGGGGTTGTTTAGCCTGGGGAAAAGGAGACTCAGAGGTGACCTTATCACTCTTCACTTCCTGAAGGGTGGTTGCTGTCAGCTGGGGGTTGGTCTCTTTCTCCAGGCAACAACTGACAGAACGAGAGGACACAGTCTCAAGCTGCATCAAGGGAAGTATAGGCTGGATATTAGGAAAAAGTTTTTCACAGAAAGAGTGATAAAGTATTGGAATGGCCTGCCCAGGGAAGTGGTGGAGTCACCATCCCTGGATGTGTTTAAAAAAAGCCTGGATGTGGCACTTGGTGCCGTGGTCTAGTTGAGGTGTTAGAGCATGGGTTGGACTTGATGATCTTGAAGGTCTCTTCCAACCTAGAAATTCTGTGATTCTGTGATTCTTACATCCAATAGCTCCTCTGCTTAAATATAGTTAACAGGTAGTTTCAAACAGGCAAAATTTATTTTTTTCTTTGAGCAATTAACTCAGCTGCCAGAATTGGGAGCCTTTTATGTTCAATTGCTTCTGTAGTTGATGGAGAAAAAAGATGTTTCTGATGGGAAATGTAGATCTTAGCTATCCTTTGGAAGTACCTAGTCCTTGATGCAGATGGTACCTGATTTCAGCACCTCAATTTTAAATGCTTCCAGTTAAGCAGGATGGACCTAAAGGTCTTTATGCTGCTGGGAGCTTGCTGCGGATGTGAGGAAAAGCATTGCTGGTCATGCACTCCTATCAAAAGGCAGTTCCTTGTCTTAGGGCAACTCAGGGAATTACAAAAGAAGAAAAAAAGTCCAAATATTTTTGGCTGTAACTAGTGAATAAGGCAGCTTATTCTAACTACTAATGACTTAAGTGAGAGTGGTTTTCTCAAGTACTCTTGAAGATGAAGTCTGGGTTGCTCCCATCAGTCCAACTACCATTTAAACATTTCACCTGCATGTATTGATTGATGTATTATTGCTTATGTCAGTGAAGGACTTTGCACCAGAAACCATCTTTTGGGGGGGTTATAAGGAGTATATTGGAAACTAATTGAAATTTCTCTGTAATTTGTGCAGTGGGTACATAACTCTGTAAGAGCTGCCCAATTGAACACTGCCAAACGATTTTACATAGGTCACTGAAAAAGTCTTTGGAATAGCTATGTCAAATTGCTACAAGCACAGATTTGTTTCAAACACAGAAAGAAAAATGCAAAATCTTATTACTAATTTCCTAGGCCATCCAATTCACAGGACATCCATGGCAAAAAATGTTTTTACTGGACTATTTTCTTAACAGGATCATTATGTTTCCTTCAAGGTAATTCTTAAAGAAAGGGTTTACTTCTCACTCTTTCTTGTCTGTGTCTCTGGCAGGACTAGGTCTTTGGGAGCATCTTAGGACTGAAAGTGTAAGAAACCAGAAAGTGTGCTGCATTCCTTCGGAATCTGCTTTTAAAATGCATATTGGTTACAAAATAAACCCGAATGAGCCATTATACTCTGGTGTGTAATTATGTATTTAGGACACATACTACACACAGCTTTAAAAGAAATCTGTATGGAAACAAATTGCATTACATTTGCAAATAGCTGAAGGTAGTTGAGCAGCAACACCTCAAGCCTTTCAAAATACTGAAGTCATTTACACCACTTTCTGAAGTAATTATCTCCCAAGCGTCAGATTCCAGTTGTTTCAATGCCTTTCCTGCAGAGGAGCTGCAGAGGTCTCAGTATAGCATAAAAGACCTGGGCTTGGCTGTCTAACAGCCTTGATGTAGATTTAGTGCTTCTGCTGATGTACCATGGCAGAGCAGGGCTGCTGGCCTTTGGGAGGGAACTCTACTTGGGCCCAACATCCCACGCTGAGAGTGGAGACACGTGCCAGGGAGAGAGGCACCCCTGGGGCAAGGGTGAAACCCAGCTTCCTGTCTCCCCAAAGATTTGTGAGGAGCAGAGATTTAAGTCTTGGTTGAACAGTTCTGTGATTTAGTGGAGTGATGGATTTACTTATGTGGCCAGCCTAGAGGATGGGGAACCCTCTGGCTTCTTATTTCATGGTTTTGAACTGCCACTAGAGCAAGACAGTGCACCTCCTCAGCTTTGACAGTGTTGTACCACTTATTTTTCCTCTTTAACTGGTGCTTGGCAAAATACCTGCCTCCCAGGGGGCCAATCCTTGGAAATAGCTGTGTGTAACAGAAATGGCAGCAGGCACCCGTGAGGAAGCTGTGTGCCTGCCTGGGCCGATGATATGGAACAATATCAAGCGTGCTTCCCTGCCTTGAGACAGCAGTTCCCACATTAAATCTACAAAATGCCTTTCTGTGCACAGTGCAGTTGGAAATGTTAAGAGTCACGCTTATTAGCACTGGCACATATAAAGCAGAGCTGCAGTAAATGAGTTAAGTGTCCTGAGGATTTGAGGACTGGGGTGTTGCTTTTCCTTTTCTGGAGCTGAGCACTCGAGAGACTTTCATTAAACCTGGGACTTGGCAGATCCTCATGCTGATTCTGCCACTTATTTGTTGTTCGGCCTCAGGCTAGTCACTTAACCTCTTGCCGCCCTAATTTCCCCATCTGGAAAATTATATTTACTTACCTCTCCTGGGGATTGCACGGGGCTTAATGAATGCCCGTAAGGGATTTGAAGATCCTCAGATCTGAGATGATACAGGACTGCAAGAGATTCACTGCATGTGCAAGGAGGAGGGGATGAGTGCCCAGGCGGGAGAGCCTGCCTGTGCTCCTGGCCTGGAACCAAGTCTGAAAATCTAATCAGCAGGGGAGGATCGTACTCGCTGTTTTAGATTAAACCCTCTTCCTTGTGGCCTTTTCAGATTTGCTGGTAGAAAAAGGAGGCAAGTGACTGAATGGGGAGGAGGGCAGCTGAGGTTAACTGCTTTCTCCTGTTGGTCCCCTGGATCTTTTTGTCAGTGCAATAACAGCTGGATCTCCCAGGAAGGTAATGATCTTCCTGGATACTCCATCTTGCTGCAGGCTATTAGAGAAGCCAGGCAGCCCCGTTGCTGCCCATTTCTTTAACAGGAAGAAATGAACCTCTGACCAAAAAAAAAAAAAAGTTCCTCTATATAATTAAGCAGCATTAGAATGAGGTCTGTGCCTTTGCTGATGAACTTCAGTGAAAGCAGATGGCCACAATGGTATTAAAAACTAAAGACTTCAGTCAAGCTTTTAATTGAAAACAATTGGACCCTGCTGGATGGTAATTACCTTGGCTGCTTGCAAATAATATCATAGCACTGCTACCTATGAAGGAAGAATGAAGACTGAGTTAATAAGAACTGCTTAATCTGCATATAATAAACAAGGAGCATCCAAAACTATTTTCTCTGGTAGCTTCTCCCCGGCAAGAGGCTTTCAAGTGGTTAGCAGTGTGAAAAGGAACACAGAGTGGCAGAAATTGAAATGTGTGAAACGTTTGCTGGGTTTATAAAATAACTTGAAGAGCCCATCTTCCCTCATCTCCCTCCTTTTTTTAACAGCCAAAATTCCAGATGCTTCTGAGAAAAACAGCAAAATATAATAAAGTGGAAAAGCTCTAGATTATCCAGCATTTCTCCTCTTCTGAATGGCAACAGTAATGACAGGCTGTGTCATTCTGAGGCTGTGTATCTTGTTTTATCCACTTTCTCCTTCCCTTGCCTGATCGACTAGAAGGCTGGGGCCTTCTAAACACCCAGGGTGTTTTTCACCACGTTCTTAATTGGATTTTAATGATCATTAACTTAATATGTCTCAATGTCTAACAAAGCAAATGTAGTATGTGGCATATTTTTGCCTGACAATTTTCTCATTCTTCTGCCTAGTACTGGGATCAGATGGGGGTTAGAGGGCTGGACCAACTAAAAGGGTCCTAAGTCCTGGTGTGCTATGTACTTGTTGACACAACATGGCATTAATACTGCTTTTTGGTGTCTTCCCTGCTATGGAAAAGGACCTGCATTGCTGTGGATGTGAGGGTGGAAAAACCAGTCCCAGCGTAGTCCTTTCAAGACCTTTTAAACACAGTTCTTGGGCGTGTATAGAATGAACCAAGTCTTGTCACATTCCACGTAAACACTATTCTTCACGTGGCAGCTCTCTTGGGCATTGCTTTTTGCTCCCCTATGAGCAGGGAAGATGCCTTGCTGCCCCAGTAGACCTCAGAAAGCAGCAGCCACTGCAATTTTGCAAAATTAATGAGTAGCTGTGAACTGCTAGTAAAAGTGATGCAATGATTTTCCATAACATATCATTTTAGAAGCAGTGACTTGAACTGCTTTTTCTTTTCCTGTCCAAATATTTGTCTTTTCAAGGCACCAGCCAAGAATTTGTCTTGTCTTGTCTGGCAGTATGATGAAATGAACTTTTCCAGTGTGTTTCGTCTGGATTTGATGACTTTATGCCTGGAGTTCAACTTTCATTCACTTAATGTGCCATGATTAACACAGAGAGTGAGGTCCTGAACTTGTGAAAGTCAGTAGAAGTTTTCACACTGTCTTTGGTATGATTTTGCTTATTTTTATGTAACCAAAATATGCTTAAAGCTTTATTGCTGTAATGCCTTGGAAACTGCTTTCTGACACAGTCACAAGACATAGGAGTATTTCATAGAATCATTAAAACTGATGGTTTTAGTTCCTGTTCTGCCATGTAAGTTGAGGTATTCTCATTTGTGCTCAGGACTTACCCTTGGTCTTTCCTCTGCTGCTGGGCTCCTGGAGAACAGGTCTGCAGCTGATGGGGTTGGTGTCCTGCTCTGTCTCCTGCTTCTTGTTCAAGCTGGTGGCAGGGTTTGAGCAGAATTTTGCTCACAACCTTTCCAGCCCCTCCTTTATCAAAGAACTTGGGAGAAACTTGAAATTAGGAAAGGCCACCTTTCAAAAGTGTCTTGTGTCTGTCTAGTGGCTGTGGTGATTTTATCAATTTTATAACACCTACTTTTCACTCTACAGAGCTTTACGTTTAACTCTACAGAGTACAATCTTATTGTAATTACTGCTTGCAGCTTTAAGGGAGCTGGTGTGGACCACACTATTTTAAAGGTATAAGCTCTATTGATCTAAAGTATTCTGAGCGATAAACAGCTGCTCAGGTTGATTAAAGCTGAAGGGAAGCTGAAGCATTTAATCAATCTCCAAAGCTGCTCCAAGTATATTACAAAGCAATTGTGATTATTGCTATTATATGACAAGTTATATCATAATAAAGAAAGAGGGATCATTTTTCTCAGAAGCATTTAGAGATGTTGTGATGATTCTTCTCAGCCTGCCTCATGCTGTCACCTCTGAAGCTTGGCTAAGTGACAGAGCGTGCCACTCAAGCAGACTAATCTTGAAGGGAAAATACAAGAGCAGGGCCTTTCAGCTCCCCAGAGCCTTCTCTTCCCTGTGTCTATCTGTGGCCGACAGCAACTGCTTGGGGAAGAAAAACAAGAAAGAAGGCAAGTGTACAGTAATGCTGGCCGCATTGTAACCAGCTCTGATCCTTGCATCCTGCATAGCTTGGGATGTTCTGGGCTACGGGACATGTTTGTGCCTGTCCAAAAGTCCTGAAGGCACCTTTCTTTTATTACTTTTTTTAATAATTTCTTGAACCTTTCTTTGGCCAACCTGGGGCTTCACGCCATCCCATGCTGGTGCATCATACCGTGCTCTCACACGGGTTTGTATAATAGAACATTTTTGGTTTTGTATATCAGCTTTCAGCCTGATGTTTTCTTTCAGTGCCTTCTTACTTGTCTTAAGAAAAGCAATAGATAAAAACTATTTGTTAACTTTTTCTATTTTATAAACACAGAGCTGTCTGCCTTATCCTGCTTTGTTGTGCCCTCCTTTTCCAAGGCTTATTTAGTCTCCCTTTTCTGGAAGGTTACCCATTCCTCTGACCATCCCTTTCAGGTCTGCATCTGCTACCTTTCTCATTTTACTGCATGCTTTTCGAAAGGGTGTAACAAGAATTTAATATATTACTTTAAGATGTGGGCTTTTCTAAGTTTATTATTTCTCTGTTTTTCAGGTGTTCAGTGATCTGTGTGTATTACATAAAACATACATGTGTCATGCAATATTGAAGACATGGATATAGGATTTCTGAAAACTAAGGTGCTGCATGAAATAATCTTAGGTTTAAAATTCATCTTATGTTGCATTTAAAATGGATAGTATATTAACAGAGTAGGGCTTTTCCCTGTAGAAAATATGATATGAAAATAAATTAATAGATAAGTTTATTAAACAAAGATTAATAAATAAATTGACAAATTAATAGATAAGATGACTAAACTTTGTCCTTGCTGTAATTGCAACAAAGAAATTATAGTACCTTAGCCTGGAGAGGATAGCATTTACAAAGGCTAACTTTTGTGGAGCGTGTCTTGTGTCAGTCCTCTCAGTGCTTTCTTTAGTCTTTCTCCACTGAAAATAGTCAAATTGTCTCTCAAAACCAGGAAGTCCGTGCTGTCTAGAGGGACCTCCAAAGGTATGCTGTTGGGAGCTCTTGCTTTTGCTGAATGCACCCCATACAGGCAAGCCAGGCCACCTTGGGTTAGCAGCCAGACACAAGATGCCCCTTCTTTTGTTTCTCTATTATGAGCTCTCTTTTGAAACTTGGAAACCTTTGAAGCCTCTCATGACCTTCATGTGAAACCTTATACATGGTCCTAGAGTGCTGGAGGCTGGTCCTGGTGCAGTTATCTCTGTTGAAAAAGATTTTTATTGCAACAACTGTTAAATCTTCTTTACGGTGGTTTCACATGAGAGTCACAAGTCTGCTGGGAAACTTCTCCTGAGTTTCACTTTATAGTGGTATGAGAGTCTTGTGAGTCTTGTGAATGTAGGTTTTTAAGTGAGAGTTTAGCCCAGTAAATAAAACTTTAATTGGGAAGTCTTGAAGTCCTCCATGGATGGGTTGTGTGCCCTGGAGAGGAGGTGGTGGGTCCTGGGCCTGTTCAGCCCAGGGGGGTTCCTGGGCTTCCAAGGGGGGAAGAGAGAGCTACAGATAAGCCTGAGAGCAGCTCAGGTCCTTGCCTTGGCTTGGCTAAAGCTAGTTTCAGTGTGCTGAATGGGTTGGACAGCTGAAACTAGAGACCTAGCTGTCAGAGGTTTCCCATCAGAAGGTGGGCCGTGGCAGTGTCCAGGCAGTAGCCTTCCTTTTGTTGGGATGCAACCTGAGGAGCATTTCCTTTGCACTCCTGTGTTAATTTAGTTGTGCCAGCAAAGGTGTGGTACAGCTACATGGCAAATCATCAGGGGAACCAGTTCAGGTTAAAAGTAATCCCTTTTTGTTCATTTGTTTTAACCAGTTTTAAAGTGGATTCCTCCCATAGCAACATGAAAATTCATCTTTGTGCCACTGAGGCACAGGGCAACAGTAGGAACAGCCTTCAGGGAGTGCTTCACCTGGTACTGGGTTTCAAAGAGGCATTTTTCAGGCTGTAGCTTTACAGTCAGTTTTTAAGAGCCCTCTGGAAATATCTCCCAATCTCATGGCTCCACAGATTGCCAGCTGAAGATGACCATTTGTGAAACTGGATTTCAAGCCAAGTCTGTGGCAAAAACAGACTGAAAAAATGATGAATCACAACTAAACACTGCTGCACAATACTACACTTTTGCTGTTCTGCCATTTTTTGGGTTGCAATCTAACCATCTGTTAATTGGCCCCATCACACGTTGCTATGGGGTGCTGAGATTCACTGTAGGCTTACAGGATGTCTCCTGAGCCATTCAGGATGGGAGCTCAGAGCTTTTCAGGTCCTGCTGCTGTTTACATCAAGTGCACTAAGACTGGCTCTCCCAGCTGCCATGCTCCATCTGATTGCCTCAGCCTCATTGTTATTTTATGACCAGAGGTTTTGTCTGAGCAGAAGGATGTGAGTGCATCCCCTGCCTTCAAGAAAATCAGTTTGTGCCAAGGAGGACAGGATTTTTAGGCATTGTGACTGTCAGTTAACCTCACCTGGGAACGCTGTTTGATGCTTTGTGTGGAGTGGGACTGATCCTGCACCCCAGCACTCAACCTTAGCAACGCTTTCACAGGGATCAGAACCATTCCTGGCCAAGCTAAGACCCGCTTCTGTTTATGTTCCTTTCTAAAACTCTCTAAAACTAATCTCTCTTTTCTCCATTGCACATACTTTCACATTTGTGCTAATGAAAGCGCCGGATTGTTCCAGGGGATCACATGGAAAATATCTGTGAGCTTTGGCCATCTTTCTGAAATACTACAGTCAATTTGGTGTTTGCTTTGGCGTGTTGCTGTGAAAGATTGTAGAGTGCTTGTGTTTATACGCATACAGGGAAAGAGGGCTCCTGCTCATTGTGCCTTTGTGAGGCTGCCAGACTGTCTGGCCCCATCTATTCTACTGTAAGTGAAAAGAGCCTTGCGAGCGCTCGCTGCGTGCTTGGACCAGGCTCTGCTAGGTACTATGCTTGGAAGTCATTCTGTCAGCTTGAAAAATATCTTTCTGCCTGAATAGTGTTTGCTCCCTGTTGTTACAAGTAACATGCAAGATTGCTTGTCAGTGAAGAGATTTTTCCTTCTTCCTTTTGTTTCTTCTGTGTACTGGGCAGCTTTGCATAGAGTGCATTTTGGTGGCCCTCTGTACTAGGGAAGCCAGCTGCCCTTGGAGAACAAGAGAGGATTTTCCATACAGAAGAAAGAGAAGTAATGTGTGAAAATTGGTGGTACGATGCAGCCCTGGTTGGAAGATTTGGACATGGGCCTTGACAAAGGACTTACTTTCCTCCTGTAGCCTGCTGCCCTCTGAAGTAAGATAAGACAGAGGTTTTCAGGTGGAAGGCTCTTCTGTCTGTCTTTCTCTGCTCTGTGTAGAGAGATATTGTCCAGCTGAAGCTGATACAACAACCTTTGAGAAGATGAAGCATGACTCCAGCAACCCCTCTGTAAATTTTCTTGTCTACAAGAAAGCTTGCTCTAAAATTTAATGATATCTATGAGCTCCTGCTGAAAAGTCATGGGCGGCAGGACCTGCACTTGACTAGTGATTATAAAGTGCTTTGATATTGAACTTGGAGTCTGCATAGCAGTTTGTAGAATTCAGGTTTTCTTTCCTTTTTCTAGTGACAACAAATATTTATGTCCGATTTCCTCTTCTGGAAGGAATAGCTGGAAAACAAATGTGCATTGATGGGAATTGCCAGGTACCTGGACCCAGCTGCACTGAGAATTTGGAGGAAGATGCAAATACTGCTGGAATGGATGATTGCAACTAAACTGCAAACAAGCCTGCCCACTGCTACCCAGAGAGCTCTGTCAGCTTTTGTTTCAAGCAGCAGCTCTGTTAATTTCAGCAGGGGAGGTACAGTAGGTGATGCTTAACAATTAATATTTTTTGTTTTCTTTCAACTGTCAAGCTTTGCCAGCCAGTTTTGCTTTACAAAATCTGTAAGTAGGGAAGATAGGTGTTTTCTTTTGTACAATGGACATGAAGGAATTAAAGGATTCAAGATTGTGAAACCTTCATGAATAATTCAGGCTGTTTTTCCAACAAATATTCACTCTGCTTCATACACAGTCATACTGGGCTCAGACATTTTGGTATCAGCAACAGAGCCAAACCCCCACGAGCCAAAAGTAAATACACTTTTATTCAGTGTCAGCCATCAATCTCTTTCCAACTTTCAGCACATATTCTTGTCAATTAGAGGCTTCTGGTTGAGAAACCTGGCCTGTTAGCTTGCAGTGAAAATAGATAGGACCAGGCATATTATCTGCACAAAGCTCCCCTGTGAGACTCTGTGCAGCCCAGCCAGCCTTGTTCTTCCTACTGCTGTGCTTCATGTCGCTCCTGTGAATAAACAGTGCTGCACATGCTTAGACCAATATATTCAGACACTGGGCTTCTCACCAAAGCAGCTGAACTACCTGAGGCAGGAATAGCAGGAGTCTTCCCAAGAAAACCAGTCAGTGAGCTTCTCAGTGTCGTGGCCTGGTGGTTTTGAGGGATATTCATGATCTTATGGAGATTGAAGAAAGCCTAGAAATTTGCAGTTGACTGCAGATTCTCTTAGTCCTGCCAGTGTGAGACCTTTAGGCAAAGATTTTCCCTGTTTGTAGCCTTTTAGTTTTTTGGTTGGGGGATTTTGACTAATATTTGGAAATACTGAAAGCCAACTCTAAGAAGACTCGCTTCATCAAGAAAGCACCTTACCCAAGCTCTGCCTAGTACAAATGGATCAATCCTCCAGCTCAAGGGCTGTTTCATACTCTGTGCCTCAAAGCATTGACCACCCTAGCATCAACAACCAGCAGGGCAAGGAAAAACCAGCAGGCCCCTGGATTTCACTAGTGCCAGGATTAAACGTTTGTTTCCACTTCTCAAACCACCATGTCTGAGGGTTCAAAACACCACTGTGCCTGCTTGCATCCCCCCTGCCAGGGCATGGCCACCTGCTTCTGTAAAACCTGTCAGAGGTAAGCTGCTGCTGAGAGCAGCTCTGCGCATTTGAGAAAATAAATTAATCCAGAGGAAGAGGCTTTTGCTGTGCTGCTGCTATTTCAATAGGAAAGTGAGACCCTGAAATGCTCTGTTCTACTTCAGTAGCTCTAAGAGGAGCCTTTCTCCAGAGGTCTCTGGCACCCAGACTAATTGAAATAACTCCAAAGGGCTCTTCTAAACCTAATTCTACCCCCATGTTTTCAGTTTCCTTTTTTTTTTTTTTTTCCCTTCCTGTCTACACCCTCTCTTGAACAAAAAGCTTTAAAACTCTTTTTTTAGAAAGGATTCAAATGTAATTTGGATGAAGTTAATGTGAAGTCAAGGTTGATTGCTCATCCCCCTGAAGCCACCAGCAGTGGCTGAGCGCCGGCAAGTGTGAGACGGGAGTTCAAACATAGCTGGGAAACTTGTGAGCCAGCTGGACAAAGGGTGGGCTGGAGGCTGGGGATCACTGCTCCCCCTCCCCCTGTGTGACTTTCTCAGCTCACGATGAACCCTTTGATCACTGTCCAGCACGGGGTTATGTGGCAGCCTGGGCTGGGGCCAGGGATGTATACATGGGTGGAGGCTGCTGTAATCTTCATATGCCCTTGATCCACCCTGTCCCCTTATTTCCACAAACACTGTGCACATCACAGTGGGGTGCATCACTGCCGGTGCTCCTTCAGCTGAGACACGGGACCGTCCCTGCCAAGCACAGCTCCCTTTTCCAGAAATCTCCCTGACAGCAACATTTTGAAGTGTGTGCCTGTGTTTTGTAGCCATTACTCTATTTTTGCCAAGCACATTTGTATTTGACGCTGAAGTACGACACTGTGAGTACAGCACTGCTATTTAGCACACAGAGTTCATGTCTTTCAGAAGTGGCTGTTCTGGGAGAGCTGCACAGGTGAGCATGGCTATCTTGGGAAGGTGCTGCTCATGAAGAGAGCACTGCCAGAATCTTACCTCTGGAAGCACATTCTCCAGACCACCTGCTCTAGGGCAGTATTTTAGCTCCATATTCCTCTAATAAGGATTTTAATACTGCGCTTAGTGGCTATTAAAAACTCTTGAGTCCACGATAAGTTCTTACAGATGTGCTGCCATTATCATTCATACTTAAATGTTGACATAGTAATCTGTAAAATGAGCTGAAATTCTTGAAGAAAAAGGCTAATTGTCTCTAAGGTAAAGTGGATGAGAATCGTTGGTGGAGAGGCAAGCTGTGGTCCCTTGTGCTTTTCAGTTGCATTTTGTGGCCATTCACCATCAGAAAGTGGGAAAAGGGACCTGTTTTCTCCTGTCTGCCCCTGCCACTGTGCCTTTGGATAGGTTGCCTTCAGCACAGTGGCACAAGTAGATTTTAGGTATTTGAAGACTGCCAGCAACATGTGGCATTTCAGATCTTAGAAAAACCTCTGTTTTCTGTTAAAACCTACAACAAAACAGATACAGGTTACACTCTTCTGTATTATTTCCTATTTATTTTGGGATGGCCAGAAGACCCTAAAGGAATGATACCATTCCCTATTAAAATCTCTTTGGCTAATTCCTACAGTACAGCCATTCATGTACAGTACATTCCTACAGTAGGGCTCTCTTGTTAAGTAACACCGGATTTTCCCAGGTGGGAGATCCACTACTCCTAGCAGGTCACACAAAGGGTGTTGCAACTCTGCAATTATTTTTCTAGTGCAAATGCTGAAACTGGTTGAAGAAGATTTAGAAATCTAGCCCATCTCTCTTCAGCTCCCCCCTCCTCCCAAATTACTTCAAAGGTCAATAAAATGCAGTTTTGCCCAGACAGAGGACAAGCAGTGTCATGGAGTCTCCTCACTCCTCCACGTTTCAGCACAACAGGATCAAAACAATACACAGGCAAGCATGTGGAGCATGAGACTGTGAAACTGCCATGAGCCTACCAGTGGTACACCTCAGAGTCCATCTGGAGCCACAAAGAGGGGCCAAGATGTGTAGGGGCAATTGCCTGGGGCTTGGGCATGGGCAGTGGTCCATGCTGTGTGATGGTGACGCAGAAAAGCAGATCTGACTTGGTGCTGCTGCTGCTGCCTGGGGAACCATAAGGCTTCTGCCCTTCCTGCCTACTGCTTACAGGGAAGCTGTAGCCAGGTGAGCTCAGTCCCTGCTCTGAGACAATAGTGTTTGCTGCTCTGCTGTGTAAGGGCATCCTCTATCCTGTTACTCTGGTGTAGTTACAGAGGTAAAAATCCTGTGTTGTAGATAAAGATAGACTATCTGATGTTCAACCAGGGAATAATCAGTCTCTTTGCATTGGGTAGAAGATGAAGCTGAAGGAGCCTGGGCTACCTTTATGCCTATTTACTTACTGGGAACTCTGGTGCTGCATTAGGACAGAGGACATGCCCAGGGCTGCTCCCTCTCGAGTGCCCTGGAGCTTGATGCCACCCCTGGAGCAGCCCCCACACTGCTGTGCAGCATCCATCAGCCCCAAAGATATGGATGAGGATGTGGCCCTTACCCTAGGCCTGAACTGCAAGTCAGCCCTGAGGTGAGATGCTGTGCTAAGCAAGGATTGAGGGAAAAATAATCTGGTTTAGGAGAGCCACCTGTCTTTAAGATTATTTTGGATGTTCACATTTTTTATGCAGCATTTTAGAACGTTTCAGCTGCTCCCATTTGGAATTCAATTCCTCTCCCTTTTAATCAATAGCAGGCCTTAACAAAACAATATCTCACAGGAGACACAAGCACACGGTGCTGAACAAAGCAAAAGAGCCACTGGCTTACAGCAACAATTGCTGCTACACAATGGGTTTTCAAAGCTCAGTATATATTTTGTCCCTACTGGGAAAACTATAACAAGACTGAATTAGTGGCTAGGCTTGCCAAGGGGAGAAATTAAAGTGTGATGACTCATCTGACACCTTGAAGTACCTTTATTTATTTTTTGGGGGAGAGGATGGCATGGGGAAATAAGATGCCTATTAGGGAAAACTATTTTCTGTTGCTTTCCAAGGTGCACAGCAGATCTCCATGCCTAAGGGCTTAATCTAGGTTAGTGATCAAGAGTACCTTCTGGTGGCTCTTGAGAGGAGCTGACAAGTGTGGGGATGCTGCCCAGAGATCTGAGGAGGTGCAGGGGTGGATGTACGAGTGTGGCTCTCAAGGACAAGATGGTCTGGGAGTCCTTTGTCCTTGCCAGAGGAGGCTTGGGGTCGGTTTGCAGGTGGCTGTTTGGTGAGGGAGAGAGAAGAGGGAGATACTATGTGAGAGCAAAGCAAATTCCCTTCCCTGTACGTGGCTGGTCACCCCTGAGCTTGCAAACTTGGCTTCTCATCTGTGGATCTTGACAGCTCCTTGCTCTGGCACTAATGGGTTTCAAGAGCTCCCAGTGAGCTGTAATCACCTTGGTTCAGGGCTCAGCTTGCACCTTTACAAGCACCTTCACCCCTTGCTGTTAACCTGTGGTCTCCTCTATTCAGCAGCTAAGCTTGTAAATTCATGTAACCAAATAGCTGTGCTGTTAACTGCCTGCATGAAAGTGAACAACACATCCATCTTCCAGTGCCCAGCCAGCAGCCTAATGACACTGCTCACTGTGCTTGTGGGCAGCCTTTCAGACATAACTAACTCTGGCACTGTAAAAACAATTGTTTCAGTGCTCACACAGGCCACATGGCTCATCTGGGCAGAGGAGGGAGGTCGTGCAGGCAGAAGCCTTCCCACGGACTGTCCCTGTGCACCAGTGGCCTGTGCCATCGTCATCACATTCCATGGTCTGATGGCTGGCTGGGGAGAACTTCACCCTGCTGGTAAATCGTGCCTCACACCCAGAGCAGCAGCCTGCTTGCAGTGGTTTTATCTTCAGTTGTGACTGATGTTTGACCAGTCTTTTTTAAAAGGCATGCCTCAGTTCTGCTGTCTGTAGCCTGAGTCTAATTTTCTAAAGTGCCACGAGGAGGACAGCCGCTAATGAAACACTAAACGGTGCTGAGGTTTTCTGGCCTCTCTGGTTTTGAAGTCTGTGGCTTGAATCCTCTAGTCTTGAGATTGATCTTGTCACCAAGATTGTCTGCAAGCAGGCCTGGCTTCTTATGACTGAGAGTGGAGGAGGCTGGGCTGCAAGTTCACCCTTTACTAGAGACCCCACAGAGGAACTCAGCTGGGGACACCACCGAGGGAAGCAAGGCGTGCCTGCTTCCAGGGTTGCTTGTGTTACTACTTGCTACTGAAGGAGAAAAAGTGCAGCTTTCTGTCTGCAAGCAACTGGCACCTGCCACTGGCAGAGATCTGATACGCTACCTTCCTCGCCCCAAAGCAATCACAAGCAATCAAAGTCGGGAGCACACGAGCTGACAGGGGTTGAATGGTCATTGCTTTTCTTTATTTGCTGGCTGCTTACCTGGCGCAACAGGCACTGCAAGAGAGTTTCTTAATTAACCGGGCTCTGTCCTGGGCGACACGTGAACACTGCCAGTGGGCATTATAAAAGCGTAGTTATTGCACTTTGGCTTGGGAAAAGCCCCAGTGCAGTTGTATTGTTAAGGAAACAGTCTTGGAGGAAGGGAGAGAAGGAGACTGGCCTCCACTCCAAAGGCTGTTTGTTGTCTTAAACATCACTGGATCTAACCTCGGGGGAGGTGGAGGGTTAATTTGAGCTGCCTTTGAAAACAAATTTAAGCAGTGCACAGCAAGATCTCAGGGAAGCAATGTTTATAATGTGTATCCTGCTTCAAATTGTATCAGCACCGCACTTCTGCCCCACTGCCAAAATTAGCTGCAGTCACCAGGAAGCAGCTGGTGTCCCAAGCAGGAGACTTTGCACTCAGCCATCGTTCGGTATCTTTTATACATCTTTTATACAGTTACGAAGAGAGAGCTTTTCCTGGCTATTGAGCATCACCTACTCTTTGCCTTTGCAGCAGCAGCAGGAAACTTCTCATATGTGGGGGCTGATCCAGTGTTCTTAATCATGCACAGTTCCTGCTGATTTTAGCAGGAGAATTGTTTTACAGTGCACGGTTGAAACCTGTTCCTCGAGAAGTGGACTGTCTTCTGTCCTGTCTGAAGGAGGGTGGGGAATGCATTGCTCTGCCAGCTGACTGCCTGTGCGTCATTAGAAGCGTACAGGCTATGACACGCAGTCCTCAAATCCAAATAACGGTATTAGGGACTATGTCAAGCTAGGTAATACTGAAACCAGAGTGGTTGTCGATTAGGTTTGCCATCCATTAAATCCAGGGTGGTTTCAGCTTTTAATTCACTATGCATAAACTTGTGCACTCCTTTCCTTCATCCTTTCAGAAATGAATAGCTGCTTCTCCCTCCAGTCCGGACTATGGAATATTTGAGAAGTGGCAGTACATGAATTTCTGCCCCAGTGGAGCTTTGCAGGAGAAGCAGCTCTTTAGGTGGGCACAAGACATTTGAGAGAGTTGGTATCAGAGCTTTTTGTAATTGTTTAAAGTATTGAGTAATGCAAACAAACAGAAACAAAGGAAAATAATTGGGGAGGGAAGGAATTCCGCTGCTCTCTCTCTGCTGTTGCAGGTTTTACTCTGACAAGCCAGCTTTTCATTCCCCAAGGTGGAGACTTTTATCCTGTCTTTGTGACTGTTTTACTTCCCTTTTCTCCTGGGGAAGGGGGAAATGAATAATTTCTGCCTTCCTTCTGTTTCTTCACCTTCATCAGGAAGGAGAAGATGAACAATGCCAGGACCCTGCTCATTCGTTACTCTTCTCCCTTTTCTTTCTCATCACCGAAATTGGAAGAGGGAAATGACGGCAGGCACTCAATATCCACTAATTTTATCAATCCAGCTCTTTAACTGCTTTTGTTATTCAGTGGCATGATGGTCTTTGGCTTGTTATTTACCAGCTGTTTAATTTAAATGTATCCCCATCAGGGAGCCAAAAGATCCTGTCTTAGAGCTCTCTCGCAGGATTTGTCTAACCACTCTCTGAATTATTTAACTAGGCTCTGAACTGTTTGGAGATTTTTTTTTTCTTTTTAAGCACTATGATTTGATTCAAAACATCTGTAAAAAATCACAAATGACCTTACATCTGGGCAACAGCTCAGCTTTGTCTTGAACCTGAGTAGGGTCAAGTGTGCGAGCTGTTTGAAAAGCCTAAAATTCCTGACATGGTGAAATTCTTTTCCTACTTGTTTGTTGACAGAAGACGGGCAGGGAAGGCAAGGCAAGGCAAAGCAAGATCAAGATGCTGTGCCGCTGGGCCAGAAGTGAGCAGAACATCTTGTTACGGAAATAGCCACGAAAATGCTCCTCCCTGCATTAGAAAAGCAGCTATTTACAGCAGGATCAATTGCCAGTCCTCTTTGCCGCTGTTGTCATTTGGATGTGGCATGTGCAAATAATATTTCCTCATGAAAGAAATCTTCCAGCAATGACAGCGCTGCTCTGGCGTAGCCTCTCCCAAAGGGGAGGAATCAGATCATCCGTAGAAATGGCGTCTCCCTCTGAAAAGAATCCCCAGGATCTGGGTTTTGTTTTTCTTTTAAGACTTTAGGCAAGTGGATTTTCATCCACCAGTGACATCAGGGTGGTGCAATTTCTAAGATGCGTTTGGACATTGGAGGAACACAGGACAGTGCTCTTGTTAAAATAAAAAATACGCAGAGAAAATGAACAAACCTATGTGACGTAGAGCAAAGCTCACTTTCCCCTAAGATATGTGTAATGAAACTGGCAGTACATGCCTTTGAAAGATATTGCTTTACCTTTAGTGATGTCAGTGAGCAAAAATACTTTTATTCTTGGCAAATCACAGTGGGGTGCCATCTTTCAAAAAAAATGGAATAATCAAACATAGATTTTTTTCCAGGGAGGCGAACCCGTGCTTGGCTAAAGCACCCTCAAACTTTACTCTAGTTGAGATTCACATCTGTATCCCTGCTCTACAGCCCAAGCCTGCTGCTGTTTGTTATTGTTTGCATTACTTCAGGGCCCACTTAGGGATTGTACAAAATGTTCTTTTAAAAAAAATAAATATTGAAGTGTCTGTACAGCATTTGAGAGAAACACACTCCTTTTGTAAGGTGCTGCCGTCTGATCATTGCAGAAGTACAGAAAAGAAATCTTGGGGGCTTGCGGGGTGCTGAGGCTTTGGGGACAAATGTTTTTACAGTATTAGGGGCTAGGAGTCATCCTCATTTCCATATGAGCCCCTCTACCAAGTAAAGGCAGAGCATGAGACCTTTGAGGAGCATTTATATGTCCTATGTAAGCGAACTTAAAGAACTCACTGGGCACAAGGATTGGAAGAGCTTTAGACCACCTGAGCCTAGATTTTAGAGCTAAGGATCTTGTCTTCTTCTACCAAGTCCTAGCTGAGAAAGAATTGTTGAGCAAACCTGCTGCTGAGTCCTGAAGGCTGTGAAGATACAACAGAGTTGATGGAGATGCCAGAGACACAGATCATCCTCTTGTCTCTCCTATATTTATCTCCTTTCCTCCAAACTCCTTGTTGTGTTTTTATTGGGATTTTCTTTGTATTAACCCTATTAAACGCATCACTAGCACTGAAATTTGCCGATGCCAATAAACCCATCTGTTTTATTAACTAACTGCAGTCTCTGGAGTGTTTCTCACTGGCTGAGACATGAGCAGCCCTTTCTGCTGTCTCCAGCGTTGTGTGTCAGCCCAGGGAACAATGGGAGGGAACCCAGGAGGTCGCTGGCAGGAAGTGCTGCTTCCCCTGGATAATTAACCGGCTGGGAGACTGAGGAATGAAGATAGCACATAAGACACACATAGTACAAACTGCTAAAACAATAAACAAACAAACCAATGACCATCACTTCCTTTTCTTATATTGTTAAGGCTGCTTCCTTAACTCAGGTTGCCCCAAACCCACCCCTCAAAAAGCAGCCTTTTAGGTTCATAAATTCTTAACCTCTTCACTGCCAGTCCTTGCCGGAGGCACAAATCAATTTTTACCAAGGGGATGGCCAGCACAGGGTCTGAGGCTCCTCCTTGGAGCTTGCTGGATTAACTGGAGATTCCTGTTTCTGAAAGAGATAAAGGCACTTGTACCAAAAATTCAATGAAGAGAGACTTAGCTTGGCCATAAGGCTGCATGGCTGTAACACTGTGGTACCAGGGCTGCCCCTCCTGATCAGCTTCCAGATCAGCAGGTGACACAGTCTAGCACAAAACAGGGTAATTTCCAGAGAAGCTGGCCTCAGAGCCAAGATGTGGAGGAAATCTGGAGCAGGGCTTTGTGTCTCAAACACATACTTTCATATCAAGCCATCCTCCAATGTGCCATTGTTTCACCATCTCTGTTAGAGGGAGGTCAGCTGCACAGCCAGTGCTTCCTGTCATCTACACTTCTGAGCATCCAATTGCGCACTTCCACTGAGGGACTCTCCTCTGACTCCAGGTAGACTTTATTTGCGTGGTTTTCTCCCCCATCCAAACCATTCTTTGGAAAAGTTGCTGTTTTGTTTTTTCTGACCTGCCAACACCAGAATTATGAAAACAGAAATCGGGCAGTGGCAATGCCAATCCCTGCCTCCCTCCAGCTAATTTTTCCAGATGTCTCATTGAAGAGCAGTCAGAGATTGTTTTTGTGCACAGAGTGTCATGTGTGTATTTATCCCATGGAAGCCAGTGGCACCCAAGAGCTGAGGTGACCTTGTAGTCCACATTCATCACATATTGATACCAATCAGTGGATCTCATTTCACCATGTCCTCAGCAAAACACTGCCAGCAGGAAGGCACAGCCAAGGATTTTTGGGGAGAAATTAGGCTCATCCTGCTGGAACTGGGAAATTTGGTTTTCAAAAGAGATGCTGATGTTTCTCCTCATCAGCCTGCAGATTCAGAGCAAGGTGGGAGCAGTGGTCTGTCCTCTGCAAGTGAGGCCTGTGGCCTGTCCCTGGACTGGCTCCCTCCTGGCAGCACTGGCAAAGGCTGTCCTGGGGCTACTGGGTCCTGCCTGCTACTGAGTGCTCCCAGCTGGCTGCCTATTTGTTACTACTTTAGATACCCACTGTTTGTGTCAGGCACAGCAAGAAACCTAGTAAACTGAAAAGGTGACATTTAAAAAATGAAGTCTCTCAAGCAGATGCTTAATCTTTCTAATAAGGAGGTAATCTACTAAATATCATGCTTAACAGTTATGCAGTAAGTCCATATCACACAATCATAGAATTATACACTCAGAGAATTACAGAATCACAGAATGGTTTGGGCCAAAAGGGACATTAAAGATCATCTAGCTCCAAGCCCTGTGCCATGGGCAGGGACATCTTCCATCAGACCAGGTTGCTCAAAGCCCCATCCAAGCTGGCATTGAACATTTCCAGTGATGGGGCATCCACTGCTCTGGGCAAGCTTTCCCAGCATCTCACCACCCTCACAGTGAAGAATTTCTTCTTGATATCTAATCTAACTCTACCCTCTTTCAGTTTAAAGCCATTCCCTCTTGTTCTGTCACTACACACTGTTGTAAAAAGTCACTCTCCAGCTCTCTTGTAGCCTCCCTTTAGGTACTGCAAAGCTGCTGTAAGGTCACCTTGGAGCCTTCTTTTCTCCAGGCTGAACAATTCCAGCTCACTCATCCTGTCTTCATAGGAGAGGAGCTCCAGCCCCTTGATCTTCTTCATGTCCCCCTGGACTTGCTTCAGCAGGTCTCATCCTTCCTGTGTTGAGTGCCCCAGAGCTGGATGCAGAGCTTCAGGTGGGGTCTACAAGGGCAGAGCAGAGAGTCAGTATCCTCTCCCTTGCCCTGCTGACCATGCAGATACGATTGGCTTTCTGGGCTGTACATGCTCTCTGCCAGGTCATGTTGAGTTTCTTGTCACCAGACAGCCTCAACTCCTGCTCAGGGCTGCTCTCAACCAATTCCCTGCTCAGCCTCTACTTGTGCTTGTGATTGCCCTGACCCAGGTGCAGGACCTTGGCCTTGTTGAGCTTTAAGAGATTTGCACAGGCCCATCTCCCAGACCTGCCAAGGTCCCTCTGGATGGCATCCCCTCCCTCCAATGTGTCGACCACACCACCCATATCAAAACATAGCTGGTGAGGCATGGTTTCACACTTGGCATTTAATTAATCCGTGAAGACTTTTCCTGCTTAATCTAAATTACACTTCTATCCCACAGGTTAAGGTGCAGTGCTGGAATTTTTGCCAGTAAAACTGTTGCTTTAAGCACTGCGGCACCTGAGGCTCTGGGGTGGCTGGGAGAATGGGGCTGACTTTGTGCATCAGGATGCTGCCCACAAACCCCTCAAGCTGGGTTGAGGCCTCCCTTCTCCCCTGCCCTTCCCCATAGAGGAGCTGTGGCTGCAGTTGTCCTGTCAGCCACCTCCTCAGGAGTCCTCCCTGGTGGCTTTGTACCCTCACTGGAGCATAGTTACAACATCTGCTGCTGCCAGCTCTGGCATACCATCATATAGGCAAAATAAGGCATACAGTGAAAATCTTCAATGCTTCCTGTGTCCAGCTGAATAGATGAGGGCAGACATGGACACCACATGGAGAAATAATGAAAACCAGTTGTATAGATTAGGGAGTGTGGTAGGTAACCTGCCACCAGTGTGGATTATCACAGAAAAGATCCACTGTCTTCTGCCATAGACACTGCTGGATGCCCTTCAGCTCCACTCAGCAATGTTCTGCATGCTGTCAGCATGGTACCCCAGGCCACCCCAGATCAGGTCCTCTGCTGCCACACAGGAACTGAGGGCCTGGAGAAATAGTGGGTGGTGTGGAAAGGACAAGGGACTGTGGATCCTGCTGCTCTGCTGTGACTGACGTCTACTGAGTGCTCCTGACTTGCTTTTTTGAGAGGGGTGGGAGGCAGGATGGGGGAAATGCTTCTCCCTCTCCCTCTTGGGGAGATCAGCCTTCCTCTCACAGAGAAACACCTCTCCTTGACAAGTTTCCATCCTTGGTGTCTGGTGTATATCAGCACATTTAAGGACTCAGTGTTTTTGAAGTTTTTATTCTCTAGTGCCAAAACCCCTCTGTGTCAGTGTGTCTCCAACAGTGCAGAGTCAAGTGGAGAAGTGATGGATTTGCACATTGAAACTTCAGTGGAAAGGAAGAAATGTGGAACAAACTCTTCCTGAGCTCAATTTCAATTTCAGAGGGCTTCCAGCAGCCAAAGCCACTTTGTATGGTGCCATTCCCCTGAATTCTGCAAAATGATGCAGTGTTCAGCCAACTGCAGAAGCAAGAGGTGGAAGAGTGGTGCTTTGGGAACAGCTTCGAAAGGAGCTGGGAAGGGACAGGTGTGCTGCTACATCAGGGAGGTGCTGTAAAAAGCCCAGTTCCTGTTTTCATGTCATGGATCAGTGCTTCCACCTAAATCTCTTTGCTAACTGATTCATTACTGAATGTCATGCCAACAGCAGGCTTCTGCTGTATGCCTCTTTTCACAGTGTTATACAAAATAAAAAGGGTTTTACAGTTAAATAACATTTAACAGTTTACAGTTGAAATTAAATAGCTTTATTTCTTGTGGAAAATATAGGATGTGTGCTGTTTAAGACTTTAGATAAGGCATGGATGGATCATCCAGAAGATTATGGAAACTCATTTTTTAGGCACCAGCAGTCCTCTTTTTCCCTCTTTGTAAATTCTCAGTGATTCTGTGCAGTGAAGTTGCTCTGAGAGGCTCAAGGAATAGCACAATTAGACACGGAATCTAGCTCCCTGTTCTCAGAGAATCAAAACACAATCCCTAGCTGGCTGTGGCACTAAACATAATATAAAACTGCTTTCACCAGGAGCCTCCAGGTTCTCAGAACCCTCGGTATGATGTGCTTGAGAGACTCCTAAAAGTATCAAAATTTTACTTGCAGTCATTGGATTGGAAAGGCAGGTTCTTTCCTTCCTTCCTTCCTTCCTTCCTTCCTTCCTTCCTTCCTTCCTTCCTTCCTTCCTTCCTTCCTTCCTTCCTTCCTTCCTTCCTTCCCTGAGTCCATGTGAGGTAGCAAATGTCACTTGAGGAATCACTGAGTTAAGGGGATGTTCTGGGTTAAGCAGGGTGTTCTGCTGCTGGATTTTCCATCCCTTCCACCTCTTACTGAAGAGTGGAAAAGGCACCCAACTTCAGACATTGAAACACACAATAACACACACTATTGTGTTTGCCAATGGGGAGCTTGGCTTTCATACCAGCTCTGGCTGTAAACCTAATGGGATGGCTGAACAGGGAAAAGAATGAAGATTGGAAAATACAGTTGGGAGATGTATGGGGCAACTTGCTTCCTTTATAGTTTTGGGCAGTGAGACTATCCTGAACATTCCACCTTGGTCTTGTAGGGAGTGAAAAAGGGAGTGCTCAGATCTCATTTCCAAACAGACCAGATCTCTAGGTGGACAGGCTGCAGGGCACTGTTCCTATTAAAAAATGTTTTGGGAGTAGCCACTTGAAAGTTGAAAGTAAATGTCAACTCGTGTGTGGCATGCCAGAGTATTTTGACAGAGGCAGAAAGAACATCATAACATACTTCTTGATTTATCCACTCTGTTTAAGGTCAACCTGGCCTTTTAAATACATGTCCGCAGAGGGAGAAACTCATTCATAAGTGGAGAAACTACATTGTCCTGAAGTGCAATAAGTCTGATAGAGCTGGGGTAAACTTACACCCTAAAACATCCTGTTCTAACTGGTGGGACCATCCTTATTTAGAAGTGATCACCTTCCTTTTGTGAAACTTATAGCATAAAGAAGACATTTTCTATAAAATGCTCTCAAAGTAAATTTTACTAGTTGTAAGATCTTGGACCCCTGCATCTTGTGTTTGGTGGAGTCAGGCAAAAAATAAAGGACCTGCTTTTGCAGCCACTGCACTTCTATAGGGGGACTTTCAGGACCAATATTCAGGTCCTACACTGGATTGTGTGTAGGCCACTAGTAATAATGAGTATAATCTCAAAAAACGAAACAGCAGCTAAACAGCCATGGAAAAGATTTGCCACAGTTGCACTGGTAGTGGGTGGAGGCAGTGGTACACCACAGCTCACCCCTCTATCTGCACTAGTGGGATTCACATCATGTGTCCCAGTGGTGGGTAGATCATGTCAGGTTTGGGGCATAAGGGCATGTTGGAGTTAGTTCTCCTGAGAAAAATGGCTCTGCCCTGCTGCTCCTGGCTTCTTCCTAAGCAGTGACAGGGAGATCTGCTGCAGACTTCTCAAGAAGCTCTGACACCAACCTAAGGACTACGTGTGTTCAGAGGGATGTATAGGCAAATGTAGGATTTGCCAGAGCTAGTATGCCCACAGACTGCGATGCAGGAGAGTTGTCAGAGCTGTGAGTGCTGGCAGATGATTTCAGCTGCTTTCTGCAATGTGTGTGACCACAGCAGGGTGGTGGGCAGCAGAGAGGAGACAGAAGCAGAAGAAACTACGGCTTTCTTGCCCCATGAAGACACAGCTTGATTCAACTAATGGCAGTAATTGGAGATAATACTTTGCTCTGAGTTCCCTATTTCCTTTATAATTAACCTGGGGAGCTTATATATATATATATTTTTTTTATTAGTATTATTTTTTTTTACCTACAGCAGCCTGTCATATATGTGGTGAGAATTTGTTTAGTTTTTCTTCATGTTTTCTTTTTTTGCCTTTCTGCCCTGTGTGCCCCGCCTCCCTCTGTGCTCCAATTCCATGACAAAATTTGGCTTTCTCCATTCATAGAAAAATAGAACATCACTGATGGAAATTGCCACCTCTCATATCTGTGAGCTGATAAAGAGGAAGTGTGTTTTAGGCCCATGGCCAAGAGTGGCACCTATGAAGCCACTATTAATAGCTGCTGTTCTAAAGGCATAGGCCAAAGGTGGCACAGACTTGCTGATACCAGCTTCTAGAATTAGAAACACTTCAGGATCTTGGTGTGGTCTAAGAAGAAAATTTTTATAGTTCCTGTTTTCCTGGCAGGGTGATTAGCTAGGACAGCTACAGCAGAATTCAGGTTTAGATCTGGGTGTTCATGCCAATTAGCCATTTGCTCGGATTACCAGTTCCTTACCTGAAAAAAGCATTATTGGTACACCTAGAGCTGAAATCAGGACCTAGCCAGGGCCCTGCTCTTCTTTTGCTATCTTTCTCTGACCCTACCTAGGTCACACCATCTGTGTCCAGTGAGAAGGATACATTGGTAGCAGATGTAGGTGGATGTCTGCTCAGTGGCTTTATCTGTCCTTCCTCTACGATATTCCTGGATAAAGGGTAAGCTTATGAGTTTCCTGAACTTTAGGTTAGGTCCACATTTTTGTATTTAGCCTAAATTTCTGTCTCTTTCTTATGAATTTTTATAATTAGGACCTGAATCTGCTTGTGCTTTTGGTCTTTGCACTGTCCATTGGCAATGAATTCCACAGTTTAACTTGGTCCTGTGTGAAAATATACTTCTGCTCTTTTTTATCTTGCAGCCTGATGATTTCTATGACAACTCCCACCTTTTGCGTTGCAAAGATTAGTGACTAATATTCCCTGCTGAGTTTTTAGAAGCACTTCTGATAATCATTCTTGACATTCTGCATGATTTTCTTCAATCACATATCTCCTTTTTTAAGCTAAGGAGTCCTATGCTGCTTAATCTTTTCTTATGCACCAGCTATATTGCTGGTGATAATTTCATAGTTAGTAAAAAAATCCTAGTACTACCAAGAACTAATAAATTGCCTGAACAGACAGAGAGAAAAAAAGTTGTTTTCCAATCCACAGAAGCCTCATTTAAGATAGGAGGAGGTGCAATGTAAAATGCAACTGAATATTCTTCTAAAAATGGCTGCCTTAGCATAATATGATGTCTTGTGCTTTTTAGAAAACCACAGTTTTCATTACCAATTCAACAGCACAGAAATCTAGTCAACTGCCCTAAAATTATATAGAAATTAATTATTTTTGAGCATTGTCCTTTCCCTGTAAGATCTGAAATGAGAATTAGTATTTTTCAAATGCTTCATATGCTACACGCTCATGAGGACAAATTACATGTGTTGTACCTACAAGTACCCATGGCCATGTATTTTTAATTTAACTCAGATACTGATGTCAGTAACCAGAGAGACAACACAGATGCTTTGGGTCTCAGACCCAGATGTTTTGGTCGCTGTGACAACACCTGTGCTGACTCTGTTGGCAGCACAAGCAGAGCCAACACAACTGCTGTCGCTGCACAGTTCTCGGAGGAGCAAACAAGCCTGGTCCTCTTGTGGCAGGGCCCTGGGTAGCAGCCTGAACATGATGTAGAGGTTTATCTTCATTGCAAAGTTACCTCAGAAGCTGAGGGGAAAGCATAAGTGAAGCTGTTAATATTTTACTTTGTTCTCTGAAGAGCAGAGGGAGGAAAGACATAGTGTTGCTTAGAACAAAGCAAGTGGGGTTTTTTTCTAGTCACATTAGAATGTGCAACATAGGATGGGACAGAGATGAGGACATCCCAGTCAGGCACCTGCACCCGGGGTGGAAATGGCAATAGCTCAGATGTTTTGGCAACTGGTGATATGGGGAATTCATCTAAACTGTGACTTAGGGAGTAGGCTACCCTGTGTAACCAACTCTTTCACAGGGTCACTGGAGAGATTTAATGTTTCATTTCACACTTGTTAATAAGTTGGTCTTTCTTTCAGTGACTTTGCAAGTATTCCTTAAGAAAGGCAGGATAGAGGTGGAGAAGTGCTTAAAATACTCTACGTATAAACCACTTCTTTTTATTTGTGTGTTTGTAAACAGTTTATTTCAGTCTTGATGCATTATATCTGCATGAGCACAGATGCCAGGCAGTGATGTTCATACATACTTTGCAGAGAGGAGCAGTGCTTGATGAGTTTGGTGAGATGTCAGTGCTTTGTTAAAATTCTCCAGGTGTAATTGGTGACTTTCCTGTAATCAAATGAGTAGGTAGAGGATACAGGGTTTTGTTTTCAATTGAGGGATTTTTTTGTGTTTTGTTTCTGTGGTTTTTTTATAGGCAGGTTGTTATTATTGCTGAGAAGATGGGACATATAATGCAAATGAAAAAATCAAGATGCTGGCTATATTACCAAGAAGCAGAAAACAATCAAATGGAAAACGAACCACTAGGAGAAGCCTTGACAAGGTCATAGTGCATGCCAAAGAAGCTGCATGACCAGGAGGGTGTATCATACCTACCCCAATTAACAAGGCTATTTAAATGTGAAAAAAATTGTAGTTCAGTCAAGGTTTGACTGAAAGCATTCGAAGAAAGGTAGCCATCAAAGATTAGCAACAGAGAGCAGGGAGGAATACATATATATTTTCTCCTTGTCAGTAAAGTATTTTCCAGTCATAAGAGTGTCTTGTGCCACATGCTGATCTCACAGATGGTACCGTAAATCAAGGCTAACTCTGAAAGTGTCAGTGGGATTATCTGTGTGTAAATGGTATCTGAATTGGTCCCTAGCTGTGAAAGACAGGGATTGCCTTGGGGCAGAGGCACAGACACAAGAACTAAAGGGTTTGTTTTCCCCTCCTTCCTCCCCGCACCTTTTTTTTTTTTTTTTTTTTTTTGCCTTGGAGTCTGACTCACTTTGTGATTTTGAGCATTTTGCATAATTCTTTTGCCTTGCTTTCCTCCCTGCAAAGTCAGCTGATAGTTCCGGAGGAGATCTTGAGTGGAAAAGTTTGATTATGGAAATTGCTATGGAAATGCTTTTTTATTACTGTTAATGGAAGCAATATAGAATGTTAGAAATTTTTAGCTCAGTCAAGGGACTTTGAGGGCAAAGGGCTCCAAAGATTCACCCGTAGCTGGTTTTTGAAGTACCAGCTATCATGCTGTGTATGATGAAGAAAACTTTCAGCTTGGAGAAAAAAATACCACCCAAGAGTAAAGCAAAGAGTACAATCCTGTGACTGCATGGGTCAGACTTCAAAACTCAGTATAAGTTCCTTGTGACTCACATGTGAATTCAGTGTCAGGCAGTAATGACCACAAGCCATTCTTCTTTGATGTCTGTTCAGCTTATATTAAATTTGAGGATGTTCTGCAGTATTTCTGTAGATGAGTAGGATTTTAGAGGCCTGTTACCTCAAGGGGAGATTCTGGGCTTGTCCAGCCTGTTGCACTCTTCCCCTACCCTTCATTCCTCTTCCAAAGGATGCACCTAACTCTCAGTTAAAGATTGAGAAAGGCGAGATCTGTGCTGGTTGTCTATTCAGTGTCAGGAACATGAATTAAAACATCAGGGCATGTTACCACAATAATCTTATTTAACTTTGAGGCAATAGATGCTCACATATCAAAGATCCTACCTGTGCAGTACATGGGGGCTGATGTGCTGCCAGAAGGCAGCAGGCTGGCAACCTAGTAGCAGTGATAGATCAAAGCCAGTGAGTGATGTTATCCTAATGTCTTAGATAAATTATCAAGTGCTAGGCAAAGAAAAAGAGAGCTTCTGAAACTGTGAATTTAGTTTCTGGAAAGAGAAATTCAGAAGCCTACTCACTGTGAGCACATCCTTCAGCTTTCTAATAGAGGAGGCTGGGATGCGCCAGCAACAGAAGTTTTCTGGCCTTTACTATGACTCTGGACATGAAAGTGGGATTAATTTTGCCTAAATGTGGCCAGGTGTCTGGCCTCCTTCCACCATCAGTGGAGAAAACAGGGGTGATTTATCCAAGCTCTCTCTGTCCCTGCGCTGTGGAGGGAACCTTGTTAGACCACATACTAACTTAGGGACAGATAAAATAAGATGAATTGCTCTTTTACTACTTCATATGTTTAACAAATTGCACACTTTCCCCACAGTTGTGTGTAAGGTCTCTGTGTTCTACACAGGGGGAGGAACATGAGGCTGAGGTGAACTGACTTCCCCAAGAGACAGATAGCAGCAACACAACTGAAGTTCAAACACAGATGCATCTGAGTCCAGCTGCCACCCTTCTTCCTCTGCCTCTACCCTATTGCCTTTTAAGCTTATACTGCCTCCCAAGGACAACAAATAACTACTGTCTGTGCAGGAAACCATTTCCACTTCATGGGCATAAAGAAGGGTCAAAAAATATGGCTGAGTGGACAAACACAGCCAGCTCCGTCAGGCAGGTTTTGAGATTTAGGATTTCTTGTGGGACTTATGGGGCTTATTACCAAACTTGTCCAATTTCAGTTTCCTAAAGTAGGGTGAAATTTTCAGGAAATTGGTTTTGTGAAGAATTATGCAGTGATGTACCTGCCTTGCCTGGCAACAGCATTGCATCGTTGCTGTTGCTCTTTTTGCCAAGCATATGGAAGCTGAGTGCTCCCTGGCTAATATCCAGACATCCAAAATTGATGGGAATTGCCATGAGGGTTCTAGCTAATGGGAGACATAAAAAACGAGGCCTGTTTTATTTTTGCTTGTTTCTTTTCTTATGAGGGTTTGCTCCACAGAACAAACCTAGACATGACTGTGTGCAGCATATTTCTTCTGTGTTGTCCCCCTGGGGATGACTTACACCAAGCTGTGATCAGTTTTGCTGTTCCAGCCCATTGGGCTCATCAGTTTAGTCAACTGACTTTTTAAATGACCCTATTTTTCCTGACTTTGGAAAAAGTAGCAGGAATCTAATTGCACTTCTGGGCATGGGATGTAATGCCAAGGTGGTGGGATGAGGGAAGAGTAGGACTCTGCTTCTCAGAAGGAGAAGCGGTTGCTGGCCAAACCCACTGAGGTGGCTTGTGTGATTTGCAAGTCAGTCATCAGTACATGGGATACGCTTTAAGCCACAGAGCTGGTGTCTGCACAATTCAGTGTAGGATGCTCAGAGTTTTCTTATCCACAGGGACAGATGGTACAGAGAAGCTTAGATATGCACCTATAGCTAGATTAAATGTTTGAGGGCCCATCTTTTCCAAGCCATTAGAGCCTGGGGTCCCTCTTCACAGACTGCTGTATTTGAACTCTCTGGACCAAACTGTAGATTAATAGCTCTATGGATGGAGAAATATTTTTTTTCCTAAATTGCAGTTCTATTTCGTTTTATGTTGCTTGCTAGATTAAGTTTTAGAGCTCTCTCAGTTTTGGTTTTTTTTGGTTTTTTTGTTTTTGGTATGCAAAGTGAGACCAGAAATTTTTACTGTTGTACAGTTTTGAAAGCTTTTTTTTTTTCCCCTTTTTGCCATAAGCAAAGCTCAGGAAATCGAAGGTGATTCATCTTTAAGCAGCAAGTGATTTAAACCAAACAATGCTTTTTGATTTATGATAATGAAAAAGATTACAGGTCAGATGAAAACTCACACTGCACCGATTTTTATGATAAGTATCATTACATTCCTGCACTCAACTAATGCTCTACTACTAGTTTTATTTGTGCATTTTATTTATATTAATTTTTTTTTGAGAATTTATTGCCAGGATGTGATTGACAGCCTTGGAAAAGGCAGTGTGCTATTCAGAGAATGGATATAAAATTTCCTCATACAGCTCTGCCTGTGTGCTGCAGCTCATCAGGACCACAACTAAAAAGTAAAAGAACATGAGACATCTTTCTGTGGTCAGATTGAAAGTGTAACCCAGTATCTTGTCTTCTACAGTCACTCAGAAGGGCTGCCTGGGGACTACCATGAAAGAAAGGGAAATGCAGGGTAATATTTTCTCCCCAGAATTTTCACAGTCGCCAAGAATTTGTGGCTCAGAGATTTCCTGTGCTGGAGTCTCACATGCATAGGCATGCTCACAGCATTACCACACACACACACAAAGAATACACAGTATCCTGTGGCAAGATATTCTACTTTCTTAGTTGCATTTTTTTTTTTTAATTTATATATATATATCTATATGTAATTTTCAGTTGGTCACCAGCAGGTTTCCTTGGGTACTTCCCAGTTTTGGACTGAAAAGGGGGTTTTCATGTCCCCAGGTTTATGTCCCTCTCTGGGAAGGCCATTTCACTTCTGAATCTTTACTTAAGCATCAGAAATGCCTTTTGTGCTAACTTCATGCCTACACTTAGACTTAGACTTAGAGGATGGCCATTAAAAAAATTAGGTATTAATGAACACTGATGATGGAGTCAATTGCAATCGTAAGATTCTTTTTTTTAATAAGCTGATTTTTGGTTTTTAGGCTAAATAATGTGTTTCACCTCTCTTGTGGATTTATAGCTGCTGGAAGTTCTTGTCTGTCATGCTTTTCATTTGTTCATTTGTTTGTTTTTCCTGCAACATAAATTTAGACAGCTTTTTGCTTATTTAAACTTAGCTTTCATGAATCTGCTTGACTCCAGAAGCCAGAGTTTTAAGCAATGGGTCAAGTACAGTAAAACTGAAGACAAAGCCATAAGATCTTGCAGCATTAGGATATTTACAGTGTTGTAATTGTTTTCAGAAAACTCATGCAGGAAACATCTAAACCGTGCTGTACTTAGGCTGCTCCAGAGAGTCACAGCTGGATTCCATGTTTAGGAAAGAGAAGCAGGGAAAAGTAGGTCTGGAAAGGGCCTGTTAATATAATTTAGCTCATCCCCCCTTTCTGAGATAGGATTTCTGTGCCATTGTTTGTCCAAGCTAGACTTAAATTTTCTTCTGGGACACAGAGATTACAGCCTTGTACCTATGCTAGCGCTTAACTATCCTTATCGTCAGAAAGTTTTCCTAATGTCTAAACTAAGTCTCTCTTTCAGCAGCCTAAGCTTATTATTTCTTATCCCACCTTCCACAGAGATGAAAAACGTTTTATTTGCTGGTTCTTAGCAGTAGCCTCTAGAAAAACATTATCATGTCCTTCCTAGGTCATCTGTTCCCTATGTCAAACAACCCCCACTCTCTTTCTTCTCATAGGCTTTTGTTTCTAGATGTCTGACTGTTCACCATCTCACATTTCAATTCCCTACCTTTGGCATGTGTCTTTACTGAGGCATGAAAGTGGACCCAGCTGTTTCTCTGGGGAGGACATCAAGCCTGGGGCAGTTCTCACATCCTACTAACACAGAACCCCATCCTGTGCCTGAGCCACGCCCCAGGGCTCTTTCTCTTGTTTGCCCATCCTTTTGTACATTACTGCTGCCCTCCCAGCCAGTTCCTCCCAGATTCTCCCACCTAAGGGCACTTAGGTGCACATCATTTTGCACTTACCCCCCACACTGATGCCTTTGTGTGGATTAAGGCCCCACATCTGGGTACACAGCTGTCTCACACCTCAACTGGGAGACCTTTGGACTTCAAGGTAACCCCTGGGGATGACACAGTGCAGAAGACAGGTGTTGCAGGGATCTGTCTGGACACAATCACTTTATTACTAAAAGCACTTGAAAAATACTGGAGGCCTTGACATCTCCCTGTACCTTATATTGCTTGCACCTGCTCAGTGCTACAGAATAAAGTGTATTGCTTCTCTCCCAGGAGACACAATTTCAAATAATGTCCAGTAACTTGTTTTCCTTACAACTACCTTCACCTGGGACTTGTGTTTCTTTGGCCATGTCTTCAGTTGTGAAGTTACAGCTCACATTACAGCCAAGTTTGTTCCACCTCTGCACAGGGACTCAGCTGACTGTTAAGAGCACTGTATTTGATGTCTTTGGACTGGTGTTACCACCTCTTAGGGATAATCCTCCAATGTGCCCTGGCATTTTTTTTGTGGTCCAGCCTGTCTGGAGTGCACTGGAATCACAGTGTTTGCATGGGACATGGATCCAATACGCCATTAGAGCTGGAGTTCACTGATGAGTACCAACAAATTGCACTCTTCACAATAATTCAATATATTTGTAATTTTTTTTGCTTCATGCATAGGGGCCTTAAAAATGTGTTGAAACAGCATTTTTATTATCTTAGTAATGGTGTTGGCAGTATCATAAACCTGTCATTCCTTCTTTTCTGCACTGGTCAAATCTGCCCAGCCCACTGATGTCTGATACACTTTGCAGCTTATAAAAGCAAGGCACTATAAGGATTTACTCCTTACACAGCTCCTTTAAATGAGGTAAGCTGGTTTTGGCAGTCAGTGGTTTTCACCTCTGTCTGACCAGCTTTCATCAGTAAGTGCTCTGTGCTTGCCTCACACTCTGGAGCACACGCTGTACTCTGGCACTCCTTGCTACTACTGTAGGATGCAGATCTCCCTGGGCAGTTGATGAGTCACTTTGGTACTACTTCTCCCTGCTCCTGCAGCTCCCAGATGTCAGCAGAGCCTCCCAGTAGAATGATATTTGGAGTTTCTGACAAATCTGAAGGAATTAAGTGGGGACCTGTTATTACTGTCCATTGCCAGGACATCAAACTGACACGATCTTATTCCAACATAAGCACAGAGCCTGCAACCTAATGCCAAGGATTAAAGGAAATCCTGGGAAATTCATGTGCTAGTACTGTCTTGCCATTTTCTTCTTGTTACTCCCTACAGCCCTCTCTCCTCTTCCTCCTACTCCTTCTTCAAAGAGGGCAGGGCAGAGATGAGGAAGATGTGGCCAAGAGATTGAAATGTCTCTTTGAAACTTTATTCAGTTAAGCAGAAAAACTTGTCACTCATGGAAGGAGCATTACTGAGATCCATCTATGTGCTGCTCTTTATGATTAATTATTTGTTGGGTTTGTTTATTTTGATTATTGCCAAGAAGATTATAGATCTGGTGCATATGTAACGGAGAGAGAATGGAGGCAGGAGGAGGTATTTGGGTTTAGATAGGGCTGCCTGGAGCATACAGGTTACAGTTTCATGATTTTGTGCAGAGTTTGAACTGGCTGAGATAGCAACTGAATTACCTTGAATTAAAACCATCTCATCAACAGCTGTATTTTGCAAGCCTGCCAATTGCTCAGGCTTGTTAAATTACACCATGTCATTTTTATTAGCTTGATGGCTGGAGAGCTATTTCAGCCATTAGAAAAGATGGTTAAAACTACATCAAATGATTTGTATGTAACATAACATTGCTGTTGGGTTGCCAGCCACTAAAAAACTCTCTGACATCGCCTCCAGTGTATCACTTCCCGCTGAGTAGCAACTTTTAATATAAAATAGAAGCCATTAGCAATGCTATATGGTAAAGTGCTCAGAAACTGGCCTTACTCATATTTTGTTTGGCTGCCAATAGCTTTAATCAGAGTTACCTTTTCTGAGTCATCAGTGTGACTAATACCCTTGTGAGGCCACCTAGAACAGACCTTTTCTGAAACTGCTTGTCCTTTTCCCATAGAACTACCTCTGATCCATAAAGGCAACTTTGGCAAATCCCTTTGGTCTTCCATTGTATCGCAGTCTACATCACAGAATTAAATCAAGTAAGTAAAAACATTGGTATGTTTCCTTGGGGACATCATTAAGTGTTCTGCTGAAAGGAGAAGTGCTTGTCATTTCTGATGCAAAATAAAATTATTCAAGTGACTTGCCCAAACTCCCATTTTGAAGCAGTGTCAGAGCTAGGATTAGGATCAATCACCTGAATCCCAATAACAAGATTTATTCACTAAAAATAAAAAATCTCAGCTTCTCTAACCCCATCACATTGGATTTTCAGATTCAGTCTAATTGGGAATATTGACATATCGTTTCAAACATTCCACTCTATTTATACCTCTCTCTGCCAGTACACCTCAATTACCACATTTCTGCCTGTGTGGACCATGTGTTAATTGTCAAAAACCTTTTAATTCAGCAGAATTGCAGCTTATTTGTAGGTATGGCAAGGAGAAGAGGTATATTGTATTACCAGACATGGATCTTTTCTTCAGAGTCAAAAAGAAGATTATTCAGTCAGAGTCATGATCCTTTCTGTCCTTGGTGCAGAATGCAGTAGAAGCCTCTCACCTCAAGCAGCTTGAGGATATTTTAGGGAGCACTATTTCCTGTGGGGTTCAATTTTTCTGGGAGGTGAGTTTTATATGTTAAACCCATGGCAGCCCAGCAGATCTTGTTATAAGTAGTCAAGGTATTTGTATACTGTGAGTAGTTTGATAATTTTTGATAGCAACCTAGGGATTTTATTTTTTTACTTTTTAAATTAATTATGGTGAAAAGCTATCAATGAGCACTGTGGCCTCATATGTCTAGTTGCCTTGATACAAAATTTGCTCACATCTATGTGCAGCTGTGGGTTACTCCAGCCTTTGAAAACCCATTCTTGTATGTGTGACAGCATTGTTTTACAAGCATTGATCTTAATGGGAGTATTGTGTTAAATATCTTTCTCCACACCTTTGTGTGGGTGCCAGCCAGTGCAACTTTGGGATTACTAAGGTTAAAATTAGTTTACTTGTGTTCTGCTGTTAATCTAGCACAGTGATGATGATGTGTGTTGCATTGGCACGTGGCCTCACAAAATCAGCTAGGCAAGCAACACTGAGTCGGGGCCACAGGAGAATGAGGACTGGGAGGAAGTGGGAGAGGGAGACAGTCACAGGGGAAGGGATTTCCACACTCATAACGATGGTTAAAAGTTCCCCATTCTGTCACTTTGTGGACACACACTAGAGCCACCACATCTTATTTGGTTTCAATATTCAAGCGATGCAGGCACTGGATACCTCGGGTGGCATCGGTCATGGGTAGGCAGTGTAGCCTGAGAGGCCTCTGTGGCACTTCTGCTGTGTAAGCTAACATGGCATGGGTCAGCATTCTTTAATTTAAATACTTATTAAAGGATTCCTTAATATGGTCTGATATAAACACGCATGTTACTCTGTATATACATGTGTGTATTTACAAATGGCACTTAAAAAAGCTGTATGTCTTCAACAGTGCTTCACAATCCAACAGAAAACTGTAGACATGTTTGCCTCTAATTGAATAGTTTCTGATCTAGGATTACATATTTTCAACTTCTATTTAATGAGATTTCTCTAGCAAGATCTGGGAAATAGCCTTTTTTCATTTTTTTCTTTGTGTTTTAAGTAACGTTTATGCTTCCATAAGGATCACATGACTCAGCCTTTATAATTTATAGATTACAAAGTTACAATTAAAGACCTAGATAAGACTAACAAGTTGAGCGTGGCAGACAGAAGCACAATTTTCTTTTCTTAAATGAAATTCTAACTAAATTTTAAATATGCAAAAATTTGATACAAAATAAATTTGCAGTGTCATATTGATTACAAAGAGTCAATTTGTCTAATGAGTCAATTCTGTGAAATTCTACAATGCCTAAAAAATGAAGATTGCCTGGCTCAGTGTGGTTATGTCCTTCTCTACTCTCTGCTCCATTATGCCATAAAACTACATTATTCTTGTTTGAGATTGTAGGAAAAGGCAGTATAGGTGACCTGGCCCCTGATAAGTAACAGCTGTGTTAATTACCCGATACAGCCTTGTCCCTGATGAGTCACAGCTACAGCCAGTAAAGATAAGTGTGATAAAAGGCAGTGGGTTAGCTCCTGAGGAAGGATCATCATGGAAGATCACGAAGGAGGAAGAAGTTTGTGGAAGAGGGAATGAGAGGATCATGAAGAAGGATTCTGGGGAGAGAGAATCACTGCTGTCAGGTCAGTCAGGGTCTGTAGTTAGAGCCTGTTGTTGGAACTTGCAGTCACAGTCTAGCCAGGTAAAAGCCTGCAGTCAGAGTCTGCACACCAATACCTGCAGTCATAGTTTAGCAGGCAATAACCAGCAGTCAGAGGCTGCAAGTGAAACCTACAGTAGAAGCTTGCTGCAGCCAGAGTCAGTGAGTAGTTGGAGTCAGCATGGCTGAGCTGTGAAGAGGAATAAACCAGGACCCTTTTCATGCTGTGGTAAACAAGCAGTCTGTGCCTTGGCTCATTTCTACCCTCTAACAAGGGTTGCAACAAGAGATGCTAAATAATTTTTTTAAGGATTAATTCTTTAAAGCAGAAGATTTTTTGACTGCAATTTACTCTGGATTCTTATACATTGTTTATGCAGTTGTCATTCATCAGTTTTATATTTTCTGCTCATGGTGGATAATGTCCACCCAGCTCTGTTTTAATATTATTTATAATTAAAGTGTGCTGTTCTTCAGTAGAAGAATATATTTTCACAATAGTCACCTAAGATGTGCTTTTTGCTTTTATCTTAAACTTTCAGTTCCTGAAGTCTAGTAATTCTGATCAGGTGATTACCCTTCAGTGCAGAATGAAAGGAGGAGAAAGGGTGTGCTGTGACTGCAGGGTGAGGTACATGTCTGATAACCTATTTGTGTGTTTGGTGGAACCAAGATGCTTGGAGATTTTCAAGTTTTTGTTCTCTTGCTTTTGTTAAATGCAACCTTAGCAGCTGCTTTCAGAATCCACACAAAGCCTTACTAAGTGACTGAACAGTCTTGCTTGTTTTCTTATTTATCCATTTTTAAGTTTATTTTTCAGTGAGTACAGACTAGGCAGGGAGATGGAAGTCTCAGAGGAAAAGCTGGTGGAAATTCCTGTAGTAGAGAAGGTTTTGTGAAGTACAAACCTTTGAATTTCTAAATGATCTGGCTTTGGCTCTGCAGAACCACAAAAAGCTCGAACTTAATTTACGGGAAAGGGTACTACAGAAGAGAAAAAAACCTTCAGGAAAATGCATGTGTGTGACCCTCCATGCTGCTGATTAGGGAGCAGAGTTCTGCTCTTCATGCAAATGCAGGTCCCTCTTCTTAGGCCTCCTCAGTGCTGTAGACCATCCATGTGAGATGGTGGTTTCAAGAACTGCTGAAGTTTGAATGCAAATTTCATGTTCTTTCTCCTTCAGATGAGCATGTATTTCTTCAGGTTGCTTTAAGTTACTTTCCATTGATCGAGATATTTCATACTCAGGCTAAATATAAAAAGGTCACATACAGTAATTAAAAATATATTCTTCTTGTGAAAACTGAAGGAAAAATGTAAGCCTTAATTAAGTTAGGAAAAAAAGTGAAAAGCATAATTTTCTTATTCAACAGCTTTTCCTTGAATGTATTTTGCTTTAGGCACATGCACTCAAAGATACTGTAATGCATTTGTTTGCTTTTTAAAACAATTATTAAATCTATTACAAGTTCTTTATCTCTGTGTGCAATCAGCAGAGCTTTCACCTTCTTCATATTTGCAAAGTCTTTTTTGCTTGTAATGACGTGAGCATGGAAGAATTGTGGTAAGAAATTTAAAAATTGCTGTGATCTAAAGCAAGTGACAGACATTTCATGAAATGCATATACATGGATCAGGATAGGTTGTATAATGATTTTAGCCGAGAGATGACTATTATGTATATGTTTAAAAGGCAGTTCTCAGGTACTTAGTGTGCTATGTAGCTTTTAATGTAACTATGTACAAACAGTTTCCAGGAAAATGATGGTCTTGGATAAGGGGGCCTCAGACAAGCACTCTGGAGTATTTTAAACCAAACATGCCAAATTTACCATCTTTACTCCCTCCTAACCCCCTGAGGACTTGTTTCCTACCTTTGACAGCCTCCAAACGCACACCTCATTTCTGCAAAACCCAATCCCAGACCTTATCTAGCCTGCTTCTTCATCTGCCCAGTTTCACAGCTAATGCCTGTGCCCACACAGTTTGTTTTAAGAGGTTCTATCCATTTGCTTTGCTCTCAGTTTCTGTTGGAAAATGGAAGGATTCACCTCACAAATGAAGAAGATATTTGCTGAAATTCAGCTGAGGGGAATTTCTGAAAGCATCACTTCTTCCTTGCCTATGACCCAGGGGCAGCTGTCTTTTTTTTCCTTATCTAGGAGTTGACTGGAAAGAATCTGTTGCTTTTACAGCTGTCAAGTGCATCTGACAATATTTGTCCTTGTATTCATGTGCATGCTGCAGAAAGCAGATGCTTCATCCTTTTGTTTTCCTGATCTCAGATTCCCAGGAGGTTAAAGAGAATTAAATAAAAGGTAGAAAAACTTTAGCATCGGAGATTTCAATATTCTTAAGGAGTATAATGTATTGTAATTGTTCAAGCCTTTGATGTTTTCTTGTGAGCCTGTTTCTCCCTCACTATGATAAGTTCATGGTAAAGTCTAGATAAATATGACATTTAATCCAAGGCTCTTCTTGCTGCTGTGGAGACATGCCTTGTTGAGCGTGTCTACTTCAGTTTGGTCTGGAAAGCATGATAAGTTCAACATGCTTGTGCCAGACCTTCCTAGCTCCTGTCTTTGTTGTTAATAGCTTAACGTGCTTGTAAGTATAATAATTGCCAACTTAACACATTTGTCTTCATTAAAGTCCTTTACCAGACTTCAGTTAATGAAACCCTGTCATTGTGAGTTTGGGAGGGAAAGGCCTTTTACAATATAGGAAATATAGTAAAATTGAGGGACAGAGACACTATAAACTTACATCTTCTGAGGTCCAGGTATCTAAGATCTGGGGTTTGTGTTAGGGTCTCTCCAGTGGCAAAGCCACGTAGAAGGTTTTTGTCTTCCTCCCCACAGTTACACCTGAAGTTTGTCCTTCCCCTCAGCCAAAGTGGTTCTGTGTTTGTGGAGATTTCTGAAAGGCTGATGATGTTGCAAAGAGGACACCCTGGCTCCATCTCCTTATCCAGCCCTTAATGAGGATGGATGCCAATGGAAATTTTTCATTATAGAGATGGAAAAAAAACCAAACTAGGATTCAGGTTTTGCTCACGGTGGTGGAGTGGTAGTCCCTTCCAAAAAAAGCATCTGCTCCTTGCTGTGCATACACAGAGGGACAAATTTCTCACCCTGCCTAAGGTGAAGAAATGTCATGTAAGTAATGTAATCAGCCCTTTTCTAATTTCTCCATGTTTTGTTTTTCTTGTTTGCTTTTTAATTTTTCCAATCTGCATATTTTAATGACCTCCTTAATCCATGAATTCACAAATAGCCAACAGGGAGGAGTAGGGATTAGTTCCTGAGATCAGAGGGAGGGCAAGAGCTTTGCCAATGAAGAATTCATATTTTGGAATAATTTCCATGGAGCTTAACGGGATTTTAGTATAGAAAAACTAGAGGTATTTTGTGTGCATATCTGCCTATACTAGGTCAACATGAATACTAAAACCACTGTGTTCTCCTGTTTTCACAACTTAACAGGCTGAAATGGGGTCTTGCACTTGATTTGCTGTTTAAGAGTGGAAATCCCTGTGTCCACAGGAAAGCAAGGGCAAGCTCCCATGGAGCCTACCTGCACCATGGGTTCCAGGGTGGTGTCAGCTTTATGCACTGTTTTGCATAATTTTTTATTTCTGCCCTCTCTACATAGGTTTTAATAAAGGACATGTTAATGAGCCCTAAGTGACATTTATTATCCAGACAGCATATCATGGCCAGTTAGCCTGATGGATTGGTAGGGACATGTCTTAGCTCCATACCATTATTCAGTCCTTAATTAGGAGTTTTTCCTTAGTAAGTGCTGAAAACCATGAAAGGCTTTCAGTTTTACCTGGTGTTATTTGTAAGGGGCAAGTGCTGCTTCTGCACACTCCAGAGGACACAGTCTTCCACCAATATCCGTGAAGGGCTTTGCTCTAATTTCTCATTTAGAAGAATTTAGTGCACAGGGGCTGTGTCTGCATACAGGAGAAGACCCAGGCAGATATAGCAGTGCCAGTCCTTTAACTCCTTCAATTTTAAAATGTGTTAGAGGTACTTTATTTCTCTGAGTATGGAAATCAGGACATGTCTGTAGTTTACACCTAGAATTTACCTCTAGATGGGTTCATCCTCTTTAGTCCATCCTAGTCCTTTTTGCTGGACCAGCACACCTCTAGTTGCATGCTCAGAGACTTGCCAAACTGCTGTAAGAGCTGAGCTCCCTCTTCTAACAGGGTCTGAACAATTTGGGTCTGATGTTTGTCCTCCCAGAAAAACACTGTGTGCATCTCTGGCCAAAATAAAGCTCTGGTGGCACAGACAATCACTGCATCAGGAAAAACCTCAAAGAGTATATTTCTTTCTGCAAGTAGTGGAAGCAAAAGGACTATAACTGCAAACTGTTAGCAGCCACTCAGTGCCTTCTATCAAGTGAAAGAAAATTGTACTTTGATCCTTTGGGAGATGCATTTGGATGTAGCTAGTTATGGAATATTTAAGGGAGCCTTGGGGGGAACTTCTGGTGAGAGAGTTTACTTTGCAGCCACTACCTGTGGTAGCTGCAAACTGTCATGTTTATTTTTCCTCTCCTGGGGAGATAAAAACTGTGCCTGTTTCCAGGGATGATCAGGGCTTGCCCTGTAAAACACCTTTCTCTATATATTATTGCAGTGTAATATTTTCAGGGAGGCAAAACTGAGCAAATCAGATTTGTTTACAACAAACAGAACTTGCTCCTTGGAGGCTGCTGTGGTGCAGCTTCCCCAGTTCAAAATGATGCTAATTTGCTCTCACCTAGTTACCAAGGGGAGGCTCTGTGATTTCAGATATGTCACCTGCTGGAAATGACTAGAAGACTGAAAATATATTCAGCTCCTCAGGGAGTGTTTTTTATCCTTTTAAATGAGTTTTTGTGTGAAGAAGTATTTGATAGACTATCCCCAGTGTAAGATAAATAGTTTCCCTGAGTTCAGGACTAATTATCCTCAGGGACACACAGACTGAAGAGCTAGATGAGCCAGAAATAAAATGGTATCTCTTGGCTGTAGTGGGAAGTAGGCATTTACATTCTTACCACACACAATTAGATGGCTGTTGAGCTTGGAGAGGGAGTGGATGGCGTTCTCCTACAGAGCCTCCACACGTAACAAAGAACACGTGCACTGCAGCAGCACCCTCTCCCTTGTGCACAGGTAGATGTACATCACTGGCAGCACTCGCTGGCTGTAGGTATTTCAAATTAAACTGTCTCTTAGCATAGTCAAAAGAGAGAGCTTTTTGTCCATGTGGTGTTGCACGTGCTTTACTTAACATACACATTTGAAACACACCTTTCTTACAGAAGGGTGAGAGAGCATGCTTTTCTTCATTAAAAATCCGGGAATAAAATGAGGTTTTGTCATGTTTGCCCGGTGCTTGAGATCTTTTTCTGTTTTCTCTCTCTCTCTTCAGTTCTTCTCAGGTATTTTTCATTGACACTTAACATTTGATGCTCTAGGTCGTGACTGGAAACAGAAGGGTAAATGCACATTGAAGTTGTTCTTCTAGTTTGGGCCAAACTAACCAGAAATCTCATGAGAATTTCAATGAAAAATTGATTTTTGCATCTTAGGGTTAAGGTGTTTGGTTTTTACTGCCTCCTAAGCCAAAACTACCCTTAAAGCCAAATGGTGGTGGTGAATTTCCTGAGTAAGTACTGCAAGATCTAGCCAAATTTGGCAGAATAAAAAGTTCATTTGCTCCTTAAACTCTGGATGAGTATCTGAACTCTGTGCCACATTCCTAAATTAGATCATTCCCCATGCAAGGCTCACTCCAGGAGGAATCCAGCCAGGCCATGCTATAGCTGTGCTGGGGGAGGCTCCCACGGGTAGAATTCCATTTGTGGGGCCACACAGGATGTGTGGGGAGCAGCAAGACCTTGCAATGGAGAGGGGCAGGGAGAAGGGAGAGTGTGAGAGGCGGAACACTGGTCAAAGGTGTGCAGCTCAACCTTTTTTGCCAGCACTGCCATGTGTCACCTTGCCCACCAGTGGTGTGGTGTGCAGCTGGGAGGTGAGAAAAACCTGGAGCATGGCAGTGCTGGCCCCAGCCAGGAGGGACAGGTGCAATCTCTTGGCTGGCTGAGGGCACATCTCACTGTGGCTGCTATTTATAGCTGGGGGAGATGAAGTGTGATAGCACTCACAGCCCCTGTGCTCACCCTAGGTGCTTGAAGGGCAAATGCCTCCAGGGCAGAGAGCAGTTTCTCTGTGAACTCTTTCAGGTGCTACTCAGAAACTGCCTTTTTAATTTTTTTTTTTCCCCTAATGCAAGCTCATTTCTATCAGTCTGCTAAAACTGGGGCTTGGGCCAGAGCACAACAGTGCTGGAGCAAACACCAGCTCAGTGGTCCTCCACCCCACCTCCTGGGGCAGAGCAAACACATTAGCTATGAGTTCCTCTAAATGCCTGTTTGGAAGTGTTTGTTGATGAAATTGCCAAATAGAGAGACATAAAAAGGAAAAAAGTCTTAGCTTTAGCCAGTGGATTTGTGCTTAGCATGGTATATTAACTAACTGTGCCTGAGAGCTCAGAGTACCTTTGAGAGCAAGGTGTGCCTGGAGAAGTGTGAAAATAGAGCTTGTCTAGCTGAGGGAGGTCTTTTGACATTATCAGTTCCTCTGTGCCCTCCAGATGCTGCTGCTGTCAGCACTGGGGAGCTGTTTGCCAGCATCCCAAGGATTCCTAAATTTTAAGTTAGCATTGTGAAAGCAAAAGCAGCATTCATAAATTACAATTCCCTAAACGGAAAGTTTGTGGCTTGTGCACTCACAACTTGCAGTCACAAAGGTATGAATTTTCTGATTTTTGTCAGATTTTGGTAAGACTAAAAAACCCCACAGTTATACTTGATCCTGCTGACTGGGTTGCAGAAATAATTTCTTGTTCAATTGGAATTTAAAACTTTAGAGATTTTATGTCCATTGGGATGTAAAGTAATTTATCAATTCCCATTAACTTCAACCACCAATCAGGGAAGTTTTTCTTTTAATTTTAGCAAAAAAGGATTATGTAGAGCACCCTCATTTTTTACAGTAGCAGAAATTTCAGAAAGCAAGCAACTAAAGCTGAGCCTTCTGCCTGTTTGGAAAAACCCCCACCCTTTTTCTAAGAAAATCAGAACTTTGTATTTGGTCTGCAAACTTTTATGAGGAATAGCATTTAAAAGTCAAGTTCTGTATGTTTTTAGCCTTGCTCACGTTAAGTAACTTTGATCAGCTTTGTGGGAGCTTTTGGCCTTTTAAGCCTCTTATTTTTGAATGTGCATATCTACATTTATTTTGGGAGTTGCTCTTCTAAATTGCAAACATTTACTAATGGTCTTAAAATAGCTGCAGATTACATTTTCTCCTGGCTTGCAGGCAGAAAAGGAGCACTTGTCAATCACTTACAGAAACAAGAACAGTGACATGAACTGTGTTCATTTCTTGTAAAGTTAAAGCACAAAGAAGAAAGATTTTGAAGGTTAATTCTCTGAAATTCCTATGTTAGAACATTTGAAGAAGGAGAGCCTTTCTATTAGTCAACTGTATTGATTTCTGCCACTAAGGGAAGTGGGAGAAAAAATATTTACTGTGCTAAACTGCTGAAGCTTTCAACCAGTTCATATTGAACACTGTGTCCTGCTGTCTTCTTGGTGCTCCCTCCATGGAAGGGAAGACTGGAGGAGACATTGCAGCAGAGCAGTGAGAGGGTGGTGCTCTGTGCCTGTTAGCCTCCTCAAGGGAAACACTCACCTCTTCTCACTGTTAGCAATGGGTCACGAAATAATCTTCCTGGTTGTGACAAATTAAGTGCCACTGCAATTAAAAAGGGGTCATTGCTGCTTTTTGGTCTGGTTCCTCTACACGGCCTTCTCAAGTGCTTCGAGTATGTGCAAGCACAGTTACTAACATGGTAAAAAAAATTAGTTCTGGCTGATTTGTTTCAGGCTGCTTGATATTTAGGCTGCGTTGCATAAGAAATTTTGTTCTGTGTTTGGAAAAACTGGTATAGGTGTCTTAGTTTTTAGGGTGTCTTTTGTGATTTTCTTCTCTTTTGTTTACAAACATCAGAACTTAAACATGAACTGTTTGCTTCCTTAACAAAAGGCAAAGAAAAACTAGCTCAGACTTTTAACTAAGCTCTTTAACTGGAAGACTGATAGATGGATAGATGTATTTTATAGCAGGACTCTACTCAGGAAAGTGGCTGGGTAATGACGGTGTCCTCTTCCTCAGCATGACATCTATTTGTGTGCATTCAGTCAGATCTTTCACTTTATGGCTAAAATAAGTCTTGACTGCTTTTTACTCATTAGCCCTGCAGAGGCTACATAGCTAAGCTGCAAATATAGCTAAGAGCTAATGAGCTAGATTTTTCAGTGGTGAGCACTGAAGCCTCAGCAGCTGAGACTTCTGCAGACTATTGATTGCTCCTTACAACAAGGGGGTAGTAGGTACAGCAGCATATTTCTCAAAAGAAATTAATCCCAAATAAACCCAAACCGGCTGCCCGTGTACTTGACTTTTAAGTTTTAATACAATTCCAGATCTGAAAAATCAAAATTAAATGGAAGGCTGAACTTGAAAGACCCATTTAAGTTTATCCTTTTAAGGCTGTACTTTAAGACACATTCATTTTTATCATTACTAATTTTTTTGTAACCAATAGTTCTTTTAATGTAAATTGGATTTCACATTGACACTAAATAGATGATATATTCTACATAAGACTTCTTAGATTTGATTATTAAAGCTTTTACTGTAAGAGTTCAATGCTGAATAATTCGTGTTTGAAACTGCAGTATGTGGTAAGTTGCTCTAATAGATTTTCTTCAATGTTCCTGAAATTAGTCCATGAATTTGTAATCTTCTTTCAAGTTGATAAAAATGACTGCTGTGACTGTAGGAATCTGAAACAGAAACTGAAAAGAAGATGTGATATTTTTGTAATTTTTGAAAATTATGAAAAGTTTGAATGGGAGAGCATGGGGAGCTGTAATGGGAACTGCACATGCTAAGTCCATTTTTATTAATAAAGTAGTGAAGCAAATGTTAAGGGATGAAAGCTAATGAACAATAACACCTTTATACATATATAAAATAATCTCTGATATACTGAATTGATAGATATTTTTTAACATTACTGAATTTATACCCAATGATAATGATGGCATGACTGAAATATAGATATTTCTCAATATTATTAAAGAATTTGAAAAAATACCTGCAACCTGAACAATTATTTCATAGCAACTTGGGTATAAGCATTGTCTCATGCATGGAAAGAGTCTAAATAAATGGTGGTGATTTGCAGCAAAATATTGAATCCTGGAGGTGCCCAAGTGATGTGGTGCTGGACAGTGTAACGTAGATATTTTTTTTAGTGGTGTTTGATAATTTTTGCAAGCAAAGTGTAAAGTGCACATTAATTATGTGCCACATGGACTAAATAGGGAGGTGTAGCAGAGGATAGACTAATCACTTTATCACTGAGCTGGTATAATTTAGTATAGTCCAACTAAAAGTGGGAATAAATTCTCCCTGATAGGAAATTTATTTCCTGGGCTGTGGATCTGTGCTTTATTTCTTTCAGACACTATATATCTGTTCTTTCATGTCAAGACTACTGTCTTTTTTTGTTATTCTGGGTGCTGGAAACACTGAATGGTTCTTAAACTGCTTGTAGATGATAAGTGCAAATAAAACAATTTTATTAAGGATGAAAAGAGGAAGTGGATAAATATTGAAGATCACACAGAGATACAAAAAGGATCAGAAAAGGCTGACAGAGCAGGGACAGGCTGCTGCTGAGCCAGACATTGTTCTTTGGGTGTCGTATATTTACAGTGTGCTCAGGGCCGTGCTGTGGAGAATGAGGAGACTGTAGCCAGCCATGGAAATGTCTCGTGCAAAGGATACAATCTGATATTTTGTAAGAAAATTTCTCTATTTATTTTAGTTTTGTTTCCACCCTGGCAAGGACCCTCTGAAACTGGGGAGACCCGCCTCTCTCATGGGGCAGAGGAGGAAGCTTGGCAAGACAAAAAATCCCCTGTACAGTGCAAGCCTCGACTGTTCTGGTCTGGAGAGTAGAGGTGTGTTTCTCAGCTGGAACCTTCTGGAAAGAAGGTGTTTTTCTGTCAAACTGAGTTTTAAGGAATTTTAATGCCTATGCAAGACCTCAGCCGACTTTGGGTGTGACTGGAGGATGGCAGAGTTGAGGGGTGACTTCAGTGAGAGCTGAGCTGGCTTCCATCAGACCGTCTCAGGTGTCAAAAGCACAGAAGTTGCAGGGTAAAATCTTCAGCTTTTGCTCAAACTAGCCAAATTAAAATGAGGCAGCTTCTTGTGCACTGACTGCATGTAGGGCAGGTGCAGGCCAGCACAAGGTTCCTTCCCCTAGATCATGTTTTCATATAATGGGAATGAGTATAGAAGGGCAAGTTCAAAGGCAGTCCGGACGGGCAAGGCCGGTGCATCTGAGGCTGCCAAGAATGGTGCCTGTAATTGTAGCAGTATTTATCACATTGCAGTGGAAATGAAAACCCTGTAACATCTTCCACAGAACCTTAGGATGCTTGGAGGCAAGACAAAATTTTGATTTAAACCATTGGCTTAAGTTGCTTAAAGCAAGAAGAGTGCCTTGAAATAACTTAGTTACGGTAACACTTTTTTTCCTCATGCCTCTGGTGTCAGCATGAAAACTTCTAGGAGAGTAGGAAATGGGGTGGTAGAAGTGAGTATGCAATAAACTTATAGAGGAAGTTCTTGCCTACCAACTCCTAAAAGGCTTCATGTTATCAGTGGTTTGAGCTAGTGATATGTCTTACTTATTCCTTTAGAGTTTTCCATATTGATTGGGCCTAAATGTGCTTCTTTTACAAAAATGTCCATGAGGGTGATTAAGTCTTGCATAAAAAGTGCTGTAAATTTTGCAGGCTCTAGGAGGCTCTTTAGCAGTCACTTGGCAGCAGCACTTCCTTGCCAGGACCCTGTAAATCAGGTACTGTCTGGCAGTTTTAAGTTAGTTCCCCTACTTTGTCTATTCTTTGAGCAAGTGCTAGAGACAACTGCATTTGGCTACATGCACAGTCATCTGCAATGTCCTCTGTCAGTTCTAGGCCGGAAAGTTTGAAAAATAGAGGGCATTGGGATGGGGGTTGAAAGTCTTCCTCCTGCTGCCTTCAGCCTCAGGCAAACCCATGGAGAGGCAGCTGCTGCAACAAAGAATAAAAAAGAGGGGGGATTCACATTTTGGCAGGTGCAGTTACCCTCCCAAAGCTCGATTGACATGCATCTGGCAGTGCAGGGAATGTGCCTGGGGTTTCTCTACATACAGGGGGAAGTTTATTCTGTATAATGCATTCTCTGTGGTGTCTTCTGGGCTGCTAGCTCTGATCTGGGGAGGGTGGGTGTGGACCACTTGCTCTTGACTACCTAGTGAGGAAGGAGATGTTCATGACTATCTTTCAACATGGAGAGTGAAGTAAGTGTTTTTTCTGGATCTCCCAAGTTTGGAGTTACTTTGTTTCCTCTTTTCTCACAGACAAGACCACCGGATTTTGCCTTTCAATCATGACAGTGGCATTTAATGGTGGGCCTTGTCTTTTTGTTGATGGAGAACCCATCAACCAAGGTGCCTGTGCATTCACTCAGACATGCCTAAGTCACATTTGACAAGAAATTAGTGTGCTGCCAGAACCCATCTGATTCTCTTCTGCTTCTCTGCTGCTGCAGCATAAATTATATGGCTGAAAATATTTCATGGTTCTTGGACTTAGATATATTCTGCACATGTCAAATATGATCTGATTATTAAATGTTGCCCCATGGTCTGATTTGCTATGTGTTTGTTACTCAAACCTCTTGGTGACATTGAATGACTTCTTCAGTGAAGAACTGGATTTTAGGGGGTAAATTGTGTGACACATTTATTGGGAAGCTAGTGTGAAAATAACGCATGGAAGACTTTAAATTCCTGACTAAAGTATATAGCACATTTCATTTAGGTTTTTTTATGTATCTTTTTTTAAAATGTGTTTTATATATATATAGATACATATATACATTTTCTTTTTTCTTCTCTTGGAGACAAGACTTGGGAATTTCAAGCTTTGAAACATTTCTTTCTGTCAAGGGCACAAGTCCATAAGTTGTGATTTTTGGATCAGTACACTGCTGAGCTAGTCAGGAAGGTGGTAAAAGTTTAAACTAGCAGGGGTATGCCTGAGGCAAGCTTCAAGCATACTAGCATCATAGCTGCCTCCCTGTTTTGCCAGCAGAAAAGTGGTACCAGATAGACTGATTAGAGGAACATGGACAAAGGAAAGAGTAAATTATTCCAGACAAAATAAACAAATAAAACCTTCATGAAGAACCAAGTTTTTTGAGCTGATTTTTTTTTCCCTGAAACTCTAATTTGAGAGTTTGCTATCAACTACTGTGCCATTTTCTCCTGAAATCATGTGACTTGGCAATGTCCAGTTTTAAATAGTCCAGTTTTAAACAGGACTATTCCTGGTTTACTCCCATGTTAATGATACACCTTGCCTATGATATCAGACATTTCTTGTGGAAACCATAGATTTATATCAGGTTCTTAATTCCACACATGAGAAGTGAAAGTGCATTTTGTACCCTGTTCTTGATCACACGTTGCAGCACAATGCATTTGTGAAACTTATATCCAGATTATGGTTTCTAAAACTTGATGGTCTTTTAGACTTTATCTCATTGATTTGGATCTATCAATATTAAGCATCAACATATAATGCATTGTATATGTAAACATATTCTTTACCTTTAGTTTTCTAGTAACCACAGGGAGGTTAACAACAAGATGGGGCCAAGTTCCTTATAGTATTTCATACTGAGTGAATAAGGGATAATAGACATTAGTTTATTATCAAAATGAGATGTTCAAGTTGGCACACAGTCAGACACTGCAGCAGGGTTGTCCAAAGAGGCTGTGCAGTCTCTATCTTTGAAGGTTTTTGAGCTGCAGATTGAGAATGCTGTAGTCTCAATCATGTGTCTTACCCTGCTTTGAGCAGATGGTTGGACCAGAGACTTTCTGGGGTACCTTGCAAGCTGAATTCTTACCATTTTTAATTGCTGGTTTGTCTAGTCTAGTTCCAAAAGATGCTTTGGGCAGTGTTAGATTAAGATGAAGGCCCTTTCCCAAACTGGAAATAATTTATAAATTTAGAAGGGCAACTAGGATGTTGTCATTGCTTGATTAAGGTTGTTTAAGAAGACATGATTATAAATCATAAGGATGGGAGGTTGAACTCCTTCTGGCACACTGGATTTATATGTATTTTTAATGTAGTTCTTTGGTCAGATTGGTCAGAGACTAGATGTCATTCCTTTTCATTTCATGGCCTCTCCAGAGCAGCTGTGCAGTGATTATTCAGTTGTGAGCAGTTTAGTTGGGTTTAAGTGGTAGCAAAGGCAAACACAAACCAGTTAAGCTGTGGTTTACACTGAAACCTCTCTGCTGTGTTACAGTCTTTGCCCTGGGTCTTCTTTCTTTGAAATCTTACAACTTTTTGAAGAAATTTCTCATCTGCTTTTGGCTCTTGGTTTCCCCCCTCTCATTTCACTTCTGCCACTTGAGCTATGATTTCCACTTCTCTTAGCAATCCCCCCAGAACTCTTCGTCCTCTGACCCTGTAGGCAGCACAAAGTGAACCATTTGCTGAGAGCAACATCCCAGCTGATCCTTTCAGGGATCCATTCAGGAAGCCCACAACTTCTCCAGGTTTACTTGCTTAGTTGAAAATCCCTGTCCTGAAGTCCTGTCCACTTCCAACCTTCACAGTAACTTTTTTTCCTCCAGAGGTCAAGTTAATTCTTACCCACTGACTTTAGTGTATTTACTGCTGGAACCTGAATGTCTCATTGTCTTCACTTCTGAGTACCACTAGTACTAAGATAACTTCAGTTTTGTGAGCTTTTATTTTGAGACTGCCATTAAAAAAACCTCAGCACTTTAGTACCCTCTGATATTTGAGCTTTACTGTGGTATTTGTAGTCTCTCCCACAGTGAGAACAAGAAGTATCACAATATAGACAAAATTTGAGGTATCGTAAATGTTACATTTATTTTAAGTGAACCATTGCAACCCCACAAGAAAGATATACTTAATACTTTAGTCTGTAAATATAAAAATTGATCCAAGACTGTTGCCATGCTCGTGCCTGCATGTTTTGGTTTTGGGAATTCCATTCCCAGGCACGGTCTTGATACACAAGGACATGCAATGTAAACTATTGTGTGTTTTCCACATCTGTTCCCAGAGGAGGGACTTTTGTGGTGGTCTCTGGAACGGACCAATGGTTCCCAAGGGTCCCACCTCTGAGGTGGGCACATCTGAGAAAGTATAATAAGAATTAGAAAAATAAACCGGGGTCTCTCTCTTGCATGGAGAGATCACGCAGCCTCTGAATGCACTCTCTGCCGCGTTCCTGTGTGTCCCACAGCGATACAAGACTATTTCTTTCTCTCAGAGAAGTTGCTTCTTGTGTGAGTGAGTTACATCTAGGTCTTACAATTTTTAGGTTTTTCTGTGATTAGAGACCTTAGATGGCTTGTTCTTACTTCCTCAGCCTGCTGTTAGGGAAAGGCCATCTTTGTGAGGACCTGACCTTGACAAATGGAAGGGAATGCACACCTCTAAACTGTGATGGCTCCAAGTCCGCAGGAGAAGTGAATTGTCTGAGTATTGCAACCCAAAGGTCTGAGCAATTGTAACTTCTGCTTATTTAATTCTGAGTATAAATAAGGAAGCTTCAATTGTTAAATCTGCCTACCAACTGAGAGGGTCTAATTTTTAAAACTGCTGACATAGGTGGAAACTTGGAGAAAATTCCCAAGGCTTTTGAAAACTGCAAGGAAGTTTGCAAATGTTCTTCATGGGAGGATTTTTTAATATATTCCTGTTTTGAAGGGAACACAAAGCAGTTGAGTTATTAATGAAAAAACGTCTTGTTTAGGAAGAAATTGCTGCCATACAGCTCAACTCCCCCTTTTTTTGACCCAAGAATATGGCTGCTTTGGTCAAAAATCCTAGAAGAGTTACAATATTTTTCTACCTTCACTGAATGTGTGAGGAAGAAAGAAGACAGATAAAAATTCTCTAGCCCTCCCTTTGCTGCTACTGCCCTTGAGAGTCACAAACACCACTCTACCCTGCCATGCAGCTCTGAGTGCATCTGTGGATGTCCTCATTTAGATCTTTGCCTTCTGCCTCAGCCTTGTGTCACACTGATACTGTGTGGACTTATTGGCCTCCAAGGATCAACGTGCTGCCAGGTACCCACCTCCTCAGCTATACAGCCCAAGCCAAGGTCAGCACCCAGGCAGCCATAACAGCCTGTGTTAGCAGCTGGACAACTTTAGTAGGGCATGGCAAACCCTGTTATCCATGTTTGTGCTTCTCTTGTGGATTTTGCCACTTCTGTTTTTACTCAGTGCTACAATGCTATGAGGCAGGGTGTGTATAGAGATGTGAAAAAGCTATTGCAGTGCATCTCTTCTTTGTGGTTTGAATCATGTGGTTAGCAGTCCCCTGGTGCTAAGGGGTTCTGTGAAAAGCAAATTAAAATAAATACAATTTGGTTATAGAGAATATTTTATAACTAGAGCACTGATTTCTACTTAGTTGTATTTGCAGGACTACAAAAAAGAATCTTTCCTAATTTGAGCTAGAAATGTGGCTTCTTCTATGGTGCTTTTGAGCCAAGGTAGTGAAAAGTGACTAGAACATTTTGGTGCTCAAATGAAAAAAAAATCGGAGAGGTCTAATCTTCAGAACAAAGGTACAGATCTGGAAACTGAACAGTTAGGGGTGTCTCAGTAAATGCTGCCGTCCTTTCAAGAAAACCTAGACCATAGGCTTTTGAGGAGAGATGTCTGTGTTTCCTTTGTATATGTAAGTTGGCAGGTTAAATTAACTACACAATTTCTCTAGGATCCTTTTGTAAGGATTGGAGACAGTGTTTATTCCAAAACTGGTGCAGGGAAATGACAAAGAGTGTACTTGGAGGCCAGAGAGAGTAGCCAGCTACTGCAAACCTCTGTTAGGTGAGTGGGCAGTGCAAACTCACCTGAGAAGGTACATGGGTATCCTGGATATCAGCATTGTTGCTTTTTGTAATTAACTATGAAGTTACATGTAAAACTATTTAAATATAGTTACGTATCCCTAAATTAGGAAACACAATAAATGTAGATGGTATTTGAATGTTACGGTGTGCTTAATAGTCCTCACTCATTCTCTGTGTGTTTCTGTGGGCATGCATGTACATTTAGCTCTTTCAAAGTCAACTCATCTGGTTGACTATGTTGTTTCCTCAAAGAGTATAATGAATCTTTAAATCTCTGTTATGCCCCATTTATTGTATTTGCTTTTTTAAAAAGGAAACATTCTTCTTTTAAACTTAAAAAAACTCCAACTTTTTTGAGTCCCTTTCTACAAAGTTCAAAGGTGGTTTAACATACTTTAAAGTTCAAACCAGCTGCAACAACAAAAGCAAACACATTTTTTTTTCCCTGAACTGGAATATAGAGAAAAATCTTTCCATTGCAGACACAAATCTCAGGTGTACCGTGTTCTCAGCCCTATTTTTTTACTCTCCTATTGGACACCTGAGGAAATAAAGGTGATTGTAACATGAAGGAGCAAAAAGGTAGTTCAAGTTTATATTAGCCAAACATGGGAAGAGAAGCAGGGAGAGATTTCTGAAGTCTGAAATGCTTTTAGGAAAGGACTATGACAACTTCTTTGTCACCAGCAAATAGAACACATTTTAACTTGATGGTTCTTCTGACCAAATGCTCCTGTAGCAAGGCAATACCTTGAATAGCAATTTTGCTCTTCTGTCAAAGGCTCTTGGGTTCATGTATTTAGAGGCCAGAAGGGCCAGAGATGACTTCCTAAGTAAAGCAAGTAACAGAATTCAATTCATTAATGTCTGTATAAAGCTCCTAGCTCCTGTTCATGTATAGGTTTTAGTAGACATCCGGTTTTGTTTCAAACACATCCCATAATGAGAAATCTACTGGATCCTACAGCAAACTGTTTGCATAGTTATTTCTTTCTCAAAAGCAAGCACTTCTTGTTGCATTTGAATATTTCTAATTTCAGCTCCCTGATGCTTCATATCTCATTATCCAAGGATGTAAACGTATTCAACATCAGGCTCAGATGAGATCACTGGAGCGACTGTCGCCCCTTCTGCTCACCCACCCCTTCCAGGAGGCTGCTGCCCACCAGAGCAGGGATGGCTAAATGTCTCCTGAAATTACACAGTGATAGTTTACAGTGATAAGCTGATCCTGGGCAGGAATTTACAAGAAATGAAGGACTAACTGGTTCTTGCTGCAGCCACAGAATTTGATCTTTGGCTACATGCATATCAATATTTTAATGTACTAGTCTGAGGTTCCTCTTATCTCCATGGATGTAGTTATGATCAAATATCTTCCTAACCTTCTCTTTGAACAGACTGACCCCTGAATCTTTCCCTGTAAAGTGTGCCTTTGAGACCCTCAATTTTGTAACTCTTTTCTGAGACATTTTTCAACATGTGAGCGTAACTCTGATAACCATTTCTGAACAATTGTCTAGCAGTATGTGTTAATCTACATAGACCTCTCCTCACTAAAAAAAAGGTAAGCCTCACACAGAGGCTTCTTTGCAAATAAATTTCTCAATTCTGCAAGTGTGATGTGGTGCCAGACTACTACAGAGAAATGTGGGTTGTGAAGCTTCGATATTTAAACACTCCATTTAAATACCACTGAGAAAAAGAAAGCAAATTACAAAATCAAGGACATTTGAATTACATTTTTTCCCTTGTTTTTCACTACTGTGGTGGAAAAAGCTAACAGAATACAAAACTTTGCATTGAAAAGACTTTTCTTTGTAAGAGAAGTACTTTCTTCCAACATGGAGTTAATACTTTAAAGCAGGATATTAGGACTGTCCATTTCCATTTGAAAGTTCACTGGAGTAGATGTAATACATTGGATGACCAAATTAATATGCTTGAGAATGTCCAATATATACATGCAAAACCTTATTGTTTTTATGGTAGCTCATTACACAGCAATTCAGTCAAGTCAGCACTGTAAACTGAATTCAACTTTGCTGTGAATTGGAAATCAGAAGTGTGAGTTACCTTGCATTGCTGAAGTAGGTGAAGTTCATTAATGTTCATTTTGGGAATGACTTAATGATAAGCAGTTGATATATTGCCAGCTCATAGCCAGCTCAATATCAACTCATTAGCAGGAAGCTGGACTCTGTGTGAGCTGTTCTGAGACTTGTGCGTCAAACACTCATATGGGAGAGTAATGATTTTATTAGAAGAAAATAGTTTTCAATGTAAGAAATGATACCTTAAAAATAAGGTGAGAGTTATAGAAGTAATGTTGGAACTGCTTGGAAATTGCTTTCCAGGAAAGCTCTCACCCTTAAAAAATACAACATGAATAAAAAGGTACGTCAATGTCTTTCTCATGCTAACACAAAATCACTATTCTTTGTAACTGCTAGAAGCTGCTTATGTAGAAGATTTGCTGTCTTATACTTTAGATCTAGGAAATCAACACTGAATTTAATTTAGACTCAGTAGAGAAAAACAAATCAGTAGCACCATATCAAAAGCACAAACTACATCTGGTCTCAATCAGTTTATGTACAACATTCAACACACTTGAAAGCACACCACCCACAGCAACATCTCCCAGCATGCTAAGAGCTTCCAATTCTACCTTCTCCTCATTTAGAGTGTTCTTTAAAACAGACGAACAAACTATGTTTTCATGATTCATGTTTTCCATAATCTTGGGTGTGAAGCACTACCTCTACCTATTTTTAAATATTCCTGCATTCCTTCATTTATTGTCTCAAGCATCAAACAAAATGATCCATACATTCCATTCATTTGGCATGTACTTTGCAGCTCCTGAGACATTTGGACTCCACAGACCCGCATCTCTTTCCAGATATATTACTTGGGGATCCCAAATACCTGAGATTATCTTTTAATTGCTTGCATAACCAAATCACTGATATATTGACTTTTGTCTGTTTTCATTTATCTGCTTAAACAAGCAAAAAATACTGAAAGATAACAACATTGTTGATTGATGTGACTGTGTGACATGTGATTCAATCCTCATGGGCCACAAAGCCAGCATTAGGTTTGCAATCACGAGAAGTCATCTCCAAAAACTCAAGGAGGAGGAGAGCTGTTGGTGCTGGGAAGAAATTCAGTTCCTGCAGTAAAGAATCATTTGTTTTGGTTTATTTACCCCAGTGACATATATGAAGGCAATGACAGTAAATCAGCTGTCAGCTGACAGCAAAAGAATAAAAAAATAAATATTTGAAAATTCTTTGAATTTTATTCAAAGAATAAAAAAAAATTTGCAAACTAGGATCTGCCAGTTTCACACCTAGCAGTTTAAAAATACTAATAAAAACAGGAAAATGTGTGACAGGAGACTGATTTATACAAAACCCAGCAAACCTCTTTCATTTGTAACGTAAAGTTTTCTGCCTCTTACAAATACTCCCCAAGAAAAATTCATAGCCTGAAAATCTCATTATCCCGTGGATATTTTGAGATGACCTTGCTCAGGTCTGGACTTTGGGGATAGATCCTGCTTTTCCTAGCCAATTCAAAGTGGTGGATTCTTGTGTGGTTTTTGCCTCTTAGATGCCTAGCCAGCTCTTGTAGCTTAAGAAAAGAGAGCAGAAGCTGACCATATTTTTGATGCAGAGGTGTTGCAGTTTCCCTTTGCAGGCAAGTCAGCAGCTGTGAAAGAATTGTAAAGAGAGAAGTGGAGCTAGAATGTCTCAAAGATGACGCAAGAAGGAAGCTCTTGCTGAATTTTTGGATGATTGTATCAATTTTGTGTTCTTAGGAAAAACTCTTTTCTCCTGGTATATTGTATTTGTTCGAGTAGAGCCATTAAAAGCATGGGAATTTGTGAGGTAGCTTGTGATCTGTGCTGCTCTTTTCTCCCTTCTTCAACCTAGCTGAACTTAAGAAACTTCCTATATCATTGTCCAATTCTTCTTGCAGCTAAGAGGGTAAATGCAGCAAATCATCTCCTGTTAACAGGTAAATTACAGGTTCTCCCTACCGGAAGAGCGAACAAGCGTTTTCTGTCCAGGGTAACAGTTTCTTTTCTTTGAGTTTGCACTGAAAAATGCAGATAATCTCTGTGAAATAGTTTACAGGGTGTAAAACTGGAAAATTAGGAACCTAACGTTGCACTTTTTAGCAAGAATGGTTGTCATACTGAGTCAGGCACTTTAATGAAGGAATTAGCAAAAAGGACTCTATCTTCAAGAGAATTGTAACCAGCTTAGGTGTACAAAATATTTGCACTGGAGGAAATAAAATTTAAGTTAATGAACAAAAGGTGTGGTATTACATTCAGACAAAGTAAACTGTGCAGCTAAAGAGAGGTTATGCATTTCTATACTACCAGCCCCTACTGTTTTGTAACTTGCAATTTTTCCTTCCTTTGAATAGTCTCATGTAAGCACCTGGGTCTCTTTTAGGCAATGGCAACTACCTCATGCTCAGGAACATATTTTAGAATAAAGAGATTTATGCTTACATCTCTTTTCCATGCCTGAAGTGGGCAGTTTTTCTAGAAATAATACACGGTTTTGATGACGGGTGTCAACGTTTTCTTGAGGGTGTTTGATGTTGGTGTTAAACAGTCTGCATACAGGGCTGCTGGCTCAGCTATAAATGGTACCTGGCCATGTGAGTAAGGGCCACAGAAAGCCAGAGGCCCTGGTACCTCCTTGTCTGCCCTGCTGCTGCCTCCTTGTCATCTGCTGTTCTGCAATGCAGCCAGGCTTGGCCACACCTTTGACCTCAGCTTCAGCACACAGTGCTGTTTTCTTGTCTGCTGCAGGAGGCTCTCATAATGAAGTTAAATACTGCTTTTCTTAGTTTCATGAACTACTCTTGTTATTCAGGGCAAAGAAAGCAGAATCTCCTCCAATTCCTCTTCTGTTTCCCCTTCTTCCTTTGTAATTTTGAACTTTTTTCACTATTCACTACCAGCTTGAGCTGGGTGGAAAATCACTTCCTGCTTGCTAATGCCAGGCTGTGGTGAATGCTTTTCACTACATTGCAGCCTTTCTGCTGGATTTGGTTCTGACATAAACTGGTAGGACAAGCTGTCACTTGTCGCTTTCATGATGTTTTCCTTGTGGACGGGTTCTTTGACATCCTCTTGCCCAAAGGACAGTCAGACACTCTTCTCTTGCCTGCTCTGTTTGTTATCTTCCAGTGCTTATTGCTCTGCTTGTGCCAGATGCAGAGAGGCAGTTATTCCCCTTTAGAAATTTGCTGTAGGCCTTAACCGAGGACACAGACACAGGTATTTTTGTGGTCCAAGGAAGACATTAAACAGCTGAGGTGGGAGGGGGATGATGGCACCTATGAACGAAGCTGGTGCCCTGTGGAAACCTTAGCTAATTACCTCTGGATGCAGAAACTGTCATGGTCCACTGGTCAAACTACTGGAGGCTGCTACCTGAGCAGTTCATGGGCTCTGGGCAAGGAGCCAGTGCAGCTTCCAGCCTTTGCCAGTCCATTAGCTGCAAGCTGCTAATATGACACATCCCTCACGACTTGTGTCCTCTAAAGACAGTGCTGGATTCAGTCCCAGATCCGAGCTCCTACATCATGTGCTATTTCCAGATTTTAATTTTTTTTATTAGAAGCAAACTAGCAGAAACAAAAGCCTAACTATTCCTTGCTGCTTAGAAAGCACAGACAGTTGACACCATGGTGACTGCTTCGGTGTACAGCAGCACTGGTGGGAAGTGTCAGCACACTGGAAACCTCACTGTGGTGCTGATGCCATGCCCCAAAGATCCATGAGACCATTCCTGAATCACCTTGAGAGATGACCAGAGCAAGATGTGGCAGCCCAGGCCTGCACTTTGAGGGAAATACCTCTATGGGCCTGGACAAGCACTGATGTAAGTGGAGAGAAAAAAGAGCTTGCCTGCACCTTGTTTACCTGAAATGTGAGGGTGACTACCTGTGATAATGCTTCTTTGGGGGCAGCAGAAGACAGCATCCTCTGCAGAGTGTCCCTGGGCTGTGCTGGCAGCAGGAGGGGTGGCTTAAGGACTGGTGTGTGCTTCTTGCTGGTAGGAGTAACACACATCTGCCTCCTAAAAGGACACCTCTCCACCTGTGTGAGACAGTTCAAAGCTACTTTAAGCAGGCGCCAGCCTTGTCCAGCAAAGCCCAGACAATGCTGACATCTCCAAATGTGGGAGAAAAAACATCTGAGTGAACACAACAGTGAAGGATCACTATCCCAGTCAGCCAAAAGCACAGCATCCGCTCCACACTGGCCATTAACCTCACAGAGAAATGAGAGCCTGGGGACACTCCTCCTTTTCTCTGGTGGAAGGAGACAGCTGGGCAGAGCCCTGCCAGAAACACAGCACTGGTCAGGCTGTGGTTGACAGATGCCTGCTGGATAAGTAGAGGTTTCCTGAAGGAAAGCTGAGCTGTGCCAGGGTTCAGAGCTGTGCTGGAGGACCATGGCACTGGCTGGCAGTACTGCTAGGGCTGTTTTGCTTTGTTTTGAAAAGGAGAGGAGGCATTCACCAGTCTGCATGACAGGTGAAACAGCCCTGCAGCCATCTGAACCACTGCCATATCAAAACATCAGTCGCCTTTGGCTTTTGTAGTTTTGCTCTCTATGGACTTGTTTTGTATTGAAGGATAAATTCCTGCTACAGTCTATAGCATTTAAGCAGTTTCTCCTCCTGGAAAACTACTTCATAGGAAACCTCACATAGTGACAAGAGAAAGGTGGAGCCATGTTAGCATTCTGGCTTCAGACACAGAGCTGTCACACACAAACCAGCAGTTTTGGCCAAAAGTGCTTTCTTCATCAGCCTTCAGAGCCCAGCAAAACTCATTCAACAGACTTCATACCAATACAAAGATGCTGTACATAGGCACTGTCTGCCCCCACTACACTGTGGAGGGGGGCAACTCCAGCTGGGTGTGCTGTGGCCCTGCCACTGTAGTAGATAGGCTGACTGCCTTCTGTGGACAGCAGGGGCCACAGGTCTCTCACCTGAGGCCATTCCATTGTTAACGGTGGAAACAGCTGGATCCACTTCCTTAGGCTATTTGTTGCTGTTCCTCAGCAGCTGGTTGTTAGCCTGCAGCTGAACTGATGAAGGAATCTAGGAAGGTTCCTCAGTGATCTTGTGTTGTTGAGGCCCTTGGGTTGTTTTTCTGCAGTGAGTAAAACTAACCTAGCTGGGGTATGATGAGAATTGCTCTTTTAGTCTGTTTTGCAGCTCTGTTATGTTAGTTTAGACCTTTAGCGTGTGTATAATTGATGTTAACAGTGCAAATAATATTTTAGCCTTGTACAGATGCTTTTGCAGTAAGTGATCATGAGCTGAAGAACTTGCCCTTGCTAAGAAAGGAAGGAGTTTGATCTATATATTATTTTAGTTCTCCTGAACACACACACACCCATGTTGTTATTTAACCTTGCTTTTGATTTTCTGGTACCTAGAGTCTTTTAATATTTGGATGTGTTAGCTTAGAAACAGACCTGGTGCATAGTTTTTCCTATACCATCACCACTATCAGTCAAGGGTAAGGGTGTTATACACCCTTCAGTTTCTGTTCACTGTGATTTATCAGACTATAAGCACAGACAGCTTGTAAAGGTTATGTGCTGTGCTCACCCATTGCCCTTGTGTTGTTGGTACCCCCTGAAGAGGAAACAGACTGGCAGCTACTGCTGCTATCAGGGTTACTTTCTGCCTCACAGCTCTGTTATGCACCCAGAGTTGGCAGCTGGGTTACCAGTATAGGACAGAGAGTGCTGTAAGAAATGCCCACTTTTAAACCTGTTTCAGGCACTAGAAGCAAACAATGCTCCCAGCTGCCCATCAACCAGAAAAATGTTCTTCCTTTTTCCTTGGTGGAGGCTCCCTGCTTAACTCCAGCTAAATCAGGTTCCTGAGTCCTCTGCTCGTACTATTTGAGGAGATGGATAACCTCTGATGCAGGACCTTGTGAAGTTTCTTGATGAGCATCAGGGCTGAAGGGCATCAGGGTTTGCTGTCCTGAGGTCTGCTCCCTCAACTGTACAGTGCATAATTGTAGTCCTGCAGGCAAGCAGCTGAGGCTCAAGAACAGAGTACCTGGTTTTGCCCTTCTTGAAATGATGTTTCAGAAAATAATAACCCATGAAAACTTAACTAGTCAGGTTATGACTATACTCTAGTAGGTGCTTTGGTATGTAGATAGCTAGGAGAAGAAAACCTACAATACTTTGTACATGTATATTTCTGAGTTTAATGCTCTAGTAACATTTTTCTGGCTGTGTGTACAATTATAATTAACTTCTTGTAACGTTTTACAGGTTTTTTTATAAGACCACTCTTCTATTTTGTGATAGCTTTCGCAATTCTTACACTTGCTGCTTTGTTTGGATCAAACTATAATCTTTCTGAAAGGACTCAATGTCTCAGGAAAGTTATGAGTCTATCAAAAAGCAGCAGTTTAATTTTATAGGCACACCTGTGAATTTAATTCTCTCTCTAAAACTTCTTTTAAGTCCTTAAAGGGTCAATCCAAACTCAAGGTGGGATGTTTTGATTGCATGGTCTCAGTAAACTGCATGATATACAGACACAGTGAATCAGACAAGTGAGTGGTCACTAATCCTGAAACCTGGCCAAATCATTTGTAATTCAAAAAGCCACTGTATTTAAAATTAAAAGTTCCTCTTATGGTGTGCTGGTTTGAAAGCAAAACCAGTGAGATTCCCAGTCAGAGATACAATTTAATAGGAGAAGAGAGGAAAAAAAGGTAAAATAAAATAAATGGAACAATACAACCTGACACCGTGTTGGTCAGGGTGTTTGAAGCAGTCCAAAAGTAAGTCCTCCTGGAATGGCAGATGTGGTTCTGTTGGAGTAGAGATGATCCTGAGAGAGAGGGGTCCAGTCTTCCTCCAGGAATTCAGTGGAACCAGATGAGATGTTCTTGTCAAAGCAGTGATTCCGTCTGGTAGCTCTTGTCTCCTCTGGGAGTCCAGTGGATAAAAGCTGCCTGTGATGTCTCAAACCCTGGATTATATCCAGGTGGGAATGCTTGGCTCCTCCCCCTGGGTGGAGCATCTCACAATGGGATGATCTCATTCTATGAGTCATGCAGTGGGTCCTTGATGGCCCATTAAACAGAGATAACTCCTGGAGGAAGTTATCTATGAGTCATGTGGCAAGGCATTGTTAGGCTCGTTAACAGAAGATAAGGAAAACACTGCCCCCTCCACCTTGGCTCCAACGGCTCATGGGGATAGAATACATACCTTGGGCACAATTTTACATTGTAACCTAGGACAATGGCTATTCTTGCCGCCCTCCTTTCTTAAAGCGAAGCAAAATATTTTTGTACACTACATCGTATCAGCTCATACAAGGAGTAAGCTCTACCTTCAGGAGAGCAATGCTAAAGGGGGGAGCAGAACTTCTGAGCTGGAAAAAACCTGCCTACTAGTGCAGCTTGCTTACAAAGAAAATGCATTTGTTTCTATCGTTAAGTGTTACACATAACAACAGTATCTCTTCCTAGTGTTTCACAAAAAACCCCAAACCCTTTCCTATTTCATCCAACAGGTGAAATCCTAAGCCTCTGTCTTGAAAAATTGGAGGTAGCTGTAGAGCAACATGTGTTAAAGATTGCTTTAAAGTGATCTTGTTAGTAAGTTTTTGAGTTTTCTTAACAATGTCCTTAGCCAAGCTGCACTTCAATTTTATCCAAAAGTTTTCTAGAAGGGAGAAAAAGAAGAAAGCAGGTGAAAATATCAGCCCAGCCCAGATCTTAAAAATGTGGAAAGGATGACAATGACCACAGAAACAAAGTTACTTGAGCGCTGTTTAAATTCAGGCTAAAATTTATTTGCTTTACTGTTAATGCCTGTATGTCTCTTATTGTGTGCTCCTTTTAACCTAAATCAAAGCTGTGGCCAAGCCTCTTCATGAAGTACTGATATCTTGACAAAACAAAAGTACCTGAAATCTCTGGATTGTCTATTCTCTGGGATATTCACAGCAATTTTGTAATTTTTGGCAATTTAAGGAAGGTAAAATTGCTACTCTGAAGTCCAGGTGAGCTCTGACATTTATTTCAGTAGGACCAGTATTTGAGAGTCCATTACCTGAGGAGCTCCTTCTTTGTGGGTGGTGGGAAGCTCACATGCTTACCTGAACCCGTTACATGCTTATCTAACCCTGGTGAGGTTTTTGTGTCATTAAATATGAAGCATAACTATCCTGGTTATTCATGGATTTTTTAATTTTTTTTTTATTATTACTGAAAAGGGCTGAAAAAGCAAAGGAAGAGAGTTGCTATGACTAAACATGCACCTTGGTGAAACTTGAGTGCCAATCCACCTAAGTATGCTGGCTCAGACTCGGGGGGTGTCTGAGACCCTCTGCCGGGCAACTCACATGCTCTAGGCAAGCGCTGTGCTTACAGAGCTGCATTAGATAGAGCCTCATTAAAGCTGTTACTAGGCAGAACAATTTAAATTGTGTTTAGAGACAAGAAAGCAGTTTTTTAATGTCACACAATGAAAGGGCAGTGGATGCACCAAGGCATTTTAGGTTTTACTGACAGGTGAATCAGCTGAGGTTGAATCATCAACCTCTGTGTTAGTGCTGACCTTGTCTAGCTGTTAGGAAAACCTGCAAGCACTTGTGGCCCCTTGCAATTTAGAGCAAGGTAACAATCCCAAGTTTAAGTAAATAAATAATAATAAAAAAAAAGGCAGACATCCTCTCCCTGCCCAATACTTTGTGTTAGAGAAGACAGTAGCCTCAGTCCTGAGAGACCTCTTAGTCATCTGGCCTCAATGAAATATTATCTTTATATTGTCTGTAATTCAATCTTGTCTCTGGGACAGAAGAAGTGAGGAAGGAAAGACATTGGAAGAACAGAGGGAAAGTGCAAAGGGATAGTAGAGAGGAGAGATGCAAGAAACCAGATTAATATAAAAACCACCCTGGAAAGCCCTGAAGTATTCTGATTTCTATTTTGTCTTATTTATACATCTTCACATTGTTTTCTGTTGGTTCCTTAACTCTAAAAATGATTGCTCCATACTTTACAATTGCTAATGGCTTTAATAGATTAAATATGTGGTAATGTCTCTGCAGCCTAATAAAACTGGGTAATTTGTAATGCAGAGCTTTAGGATTTCTGTTTTTACTGTATTGGCAAGAGGGAATATGACAACTAGGGAAACAATTCTAAGAGCATGCAAACAAAACTCAGGAAAGACTTGTGAGTCTTCTGACTCAGAATAAAATGAATTTATAATGAAACAGTCTTCACAAAGAGAAACCCCTATTGCTTCACTGAATGTTATTTTCTAGAGCTATTTGACAGTGTTGCTCATATCCTGGAATCTAGAGAACAAAGAGAAATGATTTTCATTTCTTTTCTGCTAAAACGTTCCCTTGATGTTTGGGTTCAGTTTTGATGATACTCCAAGAGGTTGTTGCACTTCCATATACAGCTTTCTATTTTAAAATCTAAAGTATCATATGTATCCTGAACCCTCACATACCTGCATGATGTTGGGCAGTAGTGATACCCTTGAGTCACAGCTGTGGATACTGAGATGTGGAATGTGATTTCCTTAGTATGCTCCAATACATCTGAGGCAGAGTTGAGAGAACAATCCAACAGCTTTCATTCTTTTTTATTTATTTATTTTATTTTTTAATTTATTTTTCCCTCTGTGTGTACCGTGAAGTTGGATGTCCACTCAAATTACTGAGATCCTCTCTGCTTTTTTTTTTTCCCAGAGTAAAAGTCTAGGTTCTCAGAAACATCTCAATGATGGGATGAATGGAAAATACTGATAAACATGTCTATGGGTAGGCACTGTGTTTGAGTGAAAACAGAACTCAAAGTGGTGAAGGGATCTGGATTTTCAGATATGTGTGAGTGGGTCATCCTACAGAAATTTAGGAAAGTATTTAAGCTGGTCATTTAGTCTGAACCAGCAAAATGGCTCTTATTTTCTGTGGAAACTGCTGTCCCTTGCCGTGCTTCCTGTGCCTGTGAAGGGGAGGACTTACCCTTGCCTCAGCTGTTCCTGTGTAAATCATGTGGAACAGAACAAAAAGGCCAGTTTGCTAGCAGGTGTGGCTGAGCAGGCCACAGGGCCTTGACAATATGTTCCTACAAAGAGGGCAACTTCTGGTAGAAAGTGTGGTTAGCTGGAAATAATAGTGTTTCATCATGCCTTTTGTGCATATGTGGAGCATAAAAAGTTGAAAAAGAATGTGGGTTTTTTCCCCCCCAAAATCCTATGTGTTATGTCTGAATGAATTGTTTCATCTTATGCAGGTCTCCTGGGCTCTTTAAAGTTGGTTTTTGACTTTTTCTTTGCAGAATTCTGAGGAAGAGCTACTAATCAGCTTCTAGGTATATTTGCTCCCTGCTATGTATTTGCATACTGTAAGCTGCTTTCACTTCTAATTAAAATCATTGTGATTGTTTTATGAAGCTGTTTTTCAAAACCTCTGGCAGTGAGCTGTGGACAAAAAAACCCTGAAAACTTCAATAATATGTTACACAGTGCATTTGAACAGGCTGTCTGAATTGTTTCTTCCTTGCCTGTAAATCTTTCCATCAAATCCTCTTTATGTGCCCATTGCTAGGCACCAAATAAGTTACTATTATGCTTCTTGCTTTCTCTGCTGCATACCTATAAATGGCTACTGCCTGTCTTTCTGAAAAGACAAGAGATCACTTTGTATAAGGTCCAACACAGGCAGGAAAGAATAGGTAAAACCATGTGGTCGCTCACACAGCTTCCTTTTGTCTCATCTAACATACTTATCTTAGCAGGAAGAATAATTTTGGTCTTTTGTGTGTGGATAAACGTGACAGGATTGAAATATGAGTCTATATCCACAATACCTTCAATGCGCTGTCCTAGAATACCACAACGGATTTAATAACATGTAGGGCTGGGTGGACAAAGACCTATTTCATCTTCTTGCATTAGCTTTGCTCTCAATGGGACCCAAAGCAGGAGGTTTCCTCTCCTCAAACTTTAAGGGGTTGTTTCACTGTTTTTGCACACTGGTCCGCTGCTACAGCAGAAGTGGGTGTCAGCACTTGATCTTACCTCTGAGCTGAAGGATCAACGAGGAGAGTTAGCAAGAAGTCGTTTGTGCTGTGATGGGACCCCATTGTGAGTTTGCCCCATATCCTGAAAATCATAACCTTTTATGGAACAGATCAGTTTCAGCAAGGAACAATTACATGAGCGAAGCTAGATCACGTGTTTGCCTGTTGGTAGGTGTGGGTGCCTGAGCTTCATCTACTGCCTACTGTCTCCAATTTACTCGTTTGGTATGATGTTGGTGAAAAAAGGAAGAGTTGGTCCCTCATAGGAAACACAGAAGTGCTGATTTCAATGGTTGCTCTTTGTCTGTCTTTTAGGTAGCCTCTTCTATCTCTATTTTCATGGTGCTTACTAAGGAGCTATGGTATGGATGCTTCCTAGCTGGACCAGGGGTCTGTGGAGCTGGGGCTATATAGTGATGTCAGCACACCTGTAAAACAGGGGCCTTCATTCAGTGAAAATTGTTTCTTTAAACACGCAATTCCTGTGCTTCAGCTGACCCCTGGAAGTATTCTAATGGTTTTCCAGGTGTAAGAATATAAGCATAGCAAGTTCTGAATTCTAAAAAATTCCATTCAGCAGATTCCACTGTCTCTTTGCTACACCTTGTACAGCTTGATTCTCCTATTAATGAGAAAGAAGTCACTTAGCATTGTTAATTCCTTCGTCTTATGACTCTTCAAGTCATTGAATAATAAGAACCCATTGTGTTCCTTATGGTTATTCTGGGTTATAATAGTCCTAATAGTTATTTGTATAATATTTTTTATAAATTCCTCACCTCCACCCACAATTTTTAATGCTTGGATGACTTGGGAAGAAGTGACTCACCATTGTCAGGCTAACACATTTTATAATAACTTAACAACTTATGAACTTCTTAAACTTTAAATACCTTGTGGCAGGACATACATATGTATCCTGTAACTATATTTAAAAGTTTGCTGCTTATTCTCTCCTTCTTTTATGCTTGATGAAATCTCTCAGACAGCCCAGCTGTTTGTGGGCCTAATATAAAACTGGAAAGTGCACATGACTGGATACACTTTTTAAAAGTCACAGATGTGATATAAATGGATATTCATGCAGTGATTTTGGTCTGGTTGCATCATCTCAGATGATGAGTATAGGAGGGCCAAAGCCTGAGACAGGGGAATGTACAACTAGAGATCTGGAACAGGGTAATGTAAATGCCATAAGAGTGCCACAGGAGCAAGGTTAACTACAAGAACTTGGGTGGGGGTAGGACTGCAGCCTCTTTACTGCTCTCATTCAGTTTATACTTAGTGTTAAGAGAATTCATAAATTATGGTGTTTTTTGTGTGTTTTGTTGTTTTTTATTTTCTTAAAGGAAATTCTAAGAATATAGTAAAGTTTGGTTCTGGATGGGAAACAATAACAAAACACCAAGTCTACTACATGGGTCTGACTAAAACCTTCAGATTTCTTAGCCTTCCGATTCCCCAGAAGCTCTGATCTGACATTGCATGCTAACTGGCCTGAGCTCTTGGGAAGCTGTATGATCCATTTGATAATAAAACTCTGAAATAGCTTTGTTTCTGTCGCTTTAGGATTTTGCTTTGAAAATTCCATGTTGTGGTCATGTCTCTTATCCTCATTGTTGTCCTGCCAGCAAGGCCTAAAGCATAAAGATGAATGGCTTTTGGGGCCCTTCATGTAACTTTGTTTGATCTCTCCATTGCAGCAAGCAAGCCAGAAAAGTCTTGGCATGGTTTCTCTTCCTGTTTCCTTCTTTTGGCAGCAGTACCTGGTGGAAAGCAGTGGAAACATCAGGTTTGCTTTCCCTTCCCAGTCATGTTCTCTATCTCAAGGCCTAAATGTTGTGATTCAATTTGATCTAGCTCTGCCTTTCTCCTCTTTACACTATCCCATCAGGGAAATCTACCAAACAGCTGCCTTCTTTTTGCTGGACCTCTGAAGAGTAGGATACCAGTACTCAGGCAAACCACAGGTCAGCACAAACAAGGAGATATTGCCTTTATGTTATAGCCCTTTGCTGCTAGATTTCTATTGTTCAGCTCTACCATGAAAAATCTTAGGTGTACTAATAGTATGATACAGAGTTCTGCTCTGACAACAGTAATCTTGAGCAAGCTCCTTAGGGATGACTTTTGAAATGGTGCAAAATTAGTAAAGCAAAAGACTGCCTTATGTTTAGAGCTGAAATGAAACCTGCACCTGCTCATTCTTTGGAATATTTGGGAAAGGAAATAATAAACCCAACCCTATTCTGGATTGAAATACTTGTAGAAAGAAAAATCTAGAAAAAACAGGTCTGAAAATTTGGAAATGGAATTCCTGCACACCATTCAAAGGCTGGGGCTTGGTTCAGCTGAGGTCTCTGAGCTGCCAGGTTTATGATGGATGAGCAGGACAGACGTCTAAAACTCCTGAGACTACTTGCTCTGTCTGGGATTTTGGGGAGCCTGGGAAACATTTCACCTTGCTTCAGAAGCACTTGTCTAGTTCTACTAATTGCCTCATTGTTTTCTGCTCTGTTTTCTTTTTATCACTGTAGTAAATACAACCAACTCAAAGGTCTTTTGCAGTCCTTTCTGAAAGGAGACGTAATTACTGAAAGCTGCTTCTCTGCTATTTGCAAAACTTTAACACCAGGCCGATCTATAAGACCTCAACATCTCTCCTGTCTTAGGTGAAAAACGAATCCTGTTTGATGACTGACCTTCCTGGGAACAGAAGTTTCTCCAGAAAGACATCAGATCTATCGGTTTCCAGCTGCTGCTAGGTAAAAATCATTATCAGAGCACACAAGGGAAACCTAGTTGCACTGGCTGCTTAGCTCAATGAACGTATTTCATAGAATATTCCCTAAATTACATGGACATAATGTGATTGCATCCCTGGCCCTTTGAAGGGAAAGGGCTGTAGTTCATTATTGACAGGATTTACTGAGTAGAAGTCACATAGATATATATTAAAAAAAAAACCCAACACAACACTTCAGAGTTTAGACTTATTTTGTTGTCTACCTGCTGTTGGAAAGGGAGTAGATGGTACAGGGTCAGAAAGCCTTTCCCTTGGTAGGCAAGTGGCTCACTTTCTCACCTTGTGTATGAATGGACTCAGTGCATGTTCAGTCTGCATAATGGATTAATTCCATTAATCAATTTAATTCCCCATTAATAAAGTAGCTGATGATTGGTTAGCAACACCTCATACTTGCAGTCAGATTTTTGAGGTTGGAACAGAAGTGGCATGTGACAGGAGAATATCCTTGGATATATCTGGCTGAAATCTAATCCTTTCAACACTTAATTTAAATGGCATAAATTTCTTGACATCATTGAACTGGGCTGTAACTTTACAATGTCTCCCAGCAGGAGACTGAGATGAGGCTTCTCAGCCTTGGCATTGTGCCTCTTGCTCTGATAGTACCCTGCTGCAAAAAAGTACACTGAGAAGATAGGTTTTTGTTATGCTGGCACAGTTGAGTTGGTTGCTGATAAAAAGCAGGAAGAGACAGCAATGAACCAAGGCCTTCCCCACCTGTAAAAGGAGAGAAGATTGGTTTCTCCTTCACTTGGAAATGCAGATTTTGTCTGTGGGCAGCCTTTGGAATAAGGAGACTTCTTGTCCCACCTTTCTCACCAAAAGAGGTCCTAATGGGTTTGCCAGAGTCTGTTTCAGCAGCTTCAAAACAATGTGGAAATCTGAAGATAGTAGATAATTATATTCTATTATCACACCTTATATTTATTTCCTGCTCCATCCAAAACAGCTAAAAGGAAAAAGAAAACATTTTTTATGCTTTTAAAAGAAAACTATTACAGCTACTGGTATATCTGATATAAAATGAGAAACAGCCATTTGAGAAACACTTGTAATTAATGCTCATTTGTTCTCACCTTATTAACGTTTCCCGCCCCCAACATCCACACACCCACACATGCAGCCGTCCTTCCCCAGCTCACAATAAATTCTGTCTTCTGGTGAAATGCAGTATGTAGTAGGATATAGAGCATCAGTCTAGTAACCCAGTTCTGGGTTGTTTGTTTCTTATCCTTTATTGTTCTATTTTGCCCTTATTGCTACTCCAGTATGTTGCCTGTATTATTTTATATTCCCCAAGTCTGATCTTTAATAGCTGAGTATGCCCAGCAGTTACTGACTCTCAGTTCTGCTCCTTTCCTTCAGAACAGAAATCCTTCTGGCACTTCTGTAGGCTTCAGTGCACCATTTACTCCAACCGTTTACCAAGTCCCCCAACTTTTTGATTGCAGTAATCACCTGGCTTTGTAATATCAGGACTTGCATGAAAGCATCCCATGAGGACCACGTAGAGTGGGTTTCTTTAGATTCAAGTTGAATAAAATTCTTAGTCTTACCTCTTACATGAGAATGAATGTGGTTGGTCTTCAACTGGTTGGTGAGTGCTTAGATGAATTCTTGTCATGTTGTGTAACTTAATATTTTTTACTTTTTTTGTTTCTGAAAAGCAATTCAAGTGGTGATCTAGGATATACAATGTTATTCATATTCAAAAGTACAGCAGATGGAATTCAGATATTAAACGGATGGCACACTGACAATAAGGTTGTGTAGATAAGTTTAAGGAACAAACCGAATTTTAATTCAAATAAATTATAATGAATTTGGAGTTTTTGATTGCTAATTGTGCAAAAAATGACTGGACATTCTGAAACTTTGGGTTTTGTACAACAGCTCCGTCCACTGGCATCCAATAGGCACATCCCCATCAATTACTTTGAGCTAAGGTTTTTGTTTCAGTCTCTGAATTTACACTGTGTGAGATCAGTAAGTGTTGTGGAGAAGAAGCAGAGGATAAATGCTGAAAGTGTGCCATTGTTGCGAAGCTCGGGTAGTATATCTTTAAATAAGTCAATACAGCTCAAGAGATTGAGGTTACTCTGACATTACTTACACTCTGGTGGCTGCATCCATGTCAGAGCTGTGCTCACTCATTTACAAATGGAACTGAGATTTCTGGGGCTCTTACTATCACTGTTGTTAATGAGTTGAGCTCTTTTTTGGTGGCTTCTCTCTCTGATCCCACTGGAGGATTAGGGGCGGAACTGGAACTCGTGGCTTTCCAATCATATATGTTTCCTTCCCCTCTGAAACTTGATTATGAAAATGGCTAATTTGTACTTTTTGAGCTGGCCTGTAAAAGTTAAAAGTTCTTAACAACACACAAAAACAAAGAGGTTTTTTAAATTTTTTTTAATTGGCAGCTGAATCCTTGTGAGCAAGTTGCTCAAGAGAGCTTGCTTGGTGAGACAGACGCTGCCTCTGATGCCTTGAAGTGGCTACCTAAAACAGAGGCTAGACAAAATTAACAGAATAAAAGCAGGTCTTTATTGAAGGCCTTCAATAGGTACACCTTGGGCAGTCGAAGGCTTGAGGGGCTACACCCAAGATGGACAATGCTCACGAGTTTTTCACACAGTTATAAGTTTGGTCCATTTACATATCGGGGTTAATTCTCCAATTACAGCTTCAGGTAATGAAGTAATTTACTCCAAGTTTGCCCCCCCTCCCCCAATTCACTGTTGTTTACATCTCTTGGGGCCTGAGACAATAAGATGCCCTTGAGTTTGAGGCCTAGAAGAGCTGTTTTGTCTGAATAAAATGGGAGAACAGTAGCAGACAGGCTATGGTGTCTGAGTTATACACTAAAATAGCCCAGGATCTGAAAAATAGAAAAGCTAAATCCTAAGGCATCACCTTATTGCTGGGCAGGAACATTAGCAGAGATAGCTGAAATACATCTTCAAGAAAAAGGGTCAGGATTGTGTTTGGATGAGCAAGTACATGTTCTCTCATTATGGCTGCTGTTTTGGTGGTGGTGTTTTGGTTGGTTGGTTTTTTAAAATGTATTTTTATTATTTATTTTTATTTTTTATTTCTAACTTTATTCAGACCTGTGAGTTTTGCTGTTTCTCTCTCAGGAGAAGTTTTGTTGTCATTGCCTGTGACTAATTACAGTTCCCCTGCAGACACTGGCACACACAAAATTTTTGTCAAGTTTGTGCATGGATCTCACATCACATCAAAAAAGGCCTCTTAGACTGCCAACCTCAGCTGTGCCCTTAGCATACCTGCTGAGCTCAAAAGTCATGACTTTCTTTTCAGAGTTTTTTTTTTTTTTTTCTCTGTGGTTCATATTTTGATGTGTATTCATTTCATGTTTTCAGCTCTTCTTCCCAAGAGCTTAAAAACTTACTAGAAAAGAAACAAGGAACATGAAAGATACTTATGCAAGTCCTCAGCTGCAGTTGTGATTAGAGCACTAGATTAATGATATAATGATATGATGATATAATGAGGTGGCACTGCCACAGAAGTATACCCACATCCATTCACCAGACCTAGTGAGGGAAGTAGAAGAATATGTGGGGATGGCTCCAGCAAGAATGTTGCTCATCATTATGTCACTGGAGAAGCTGCCTCTGTGCATCAGCAGCTTGTGCTATGAAGAGATAGCTTGAGACTTGAAGATGTCTCTCCAGATTTGAAGACCATAGTGGCATCTCTGTGCTCATCTCCTGCATAATGCAGCCCATCCTGGAAATAACTTCAGTTTCAACAGATGTAGCTCATCTCCCAACCCTGCCTCATTGTATTCCTCTCCCTGAAGGCATTGCCCTCTACTGCCCCTCTTCCTTGGTGGAATTTTCCTCTTAGGCCAGGAAGAGCCTTTATTTCCCTCCCTCCCCACCCAGTCCCTGCTCCACACTGATGCAGCTGCCAGGCTGGAAAAAGGCTGGGGTGCATGGCTGGGTCCTGCTGTGCTGTGGTGAGGAGGAACAAAACTGGGATACAAGCATCAAGCAGAGATCTCAGTGTCACTGCTGCTGGCAGCATGTGACAATCCTTCTCTTGGCAGTAGGAGTTCAGTAGGCATGTGGTAGTTATTCAGGCTGTGGAGAGTGTTTGTTATCCCTTCAGATACAAAACAGGCAGATTACTGACCTGTGCAGCTCACTGCTGTGCTGGTGTCCATCTCCAGGTTAATGGATTAGGGTTTTTTGTTGTTGTTGTTTTGTCGTTGCCATTGTATTAATATTAATGTTATTTATTAAGGAAAACAAAAGCAGCAAAAATCATTTGGGTCACCAAGTCTAGTCTCTCTTGACTGCAGGCAGACAGAGAGAGAAGAGATGTTGGTCTGGAGAACATCTGCTTCTCTGGCTTCACAAACACCCTGTCACATGCAGGGTGGCTTTTGGTAATGAGGGTCAATATTCACTTCTGTCCAGAGCACAACAGTTCATAAGGATTTCAGATCCATCCAGATAGTCTGTTCATTTAAATGCTAATAAGATTCCTGTCTTGTTTTGAAATGTAGAGAACATCTTTCTTCTTCACCCTTTAATCCCCTTTCTCCTGTTTACAATCTTGCTTTAGTGGTTCTATCTGGTATTGCAGGTAAGAAACACTTGATTTAGCCAGGGTGAAAGTATCTAATAGGTGTACTTTTCTGAGTAATGTGTGCTAGATGTGACTGGTTCAAGCACGATCAGGAGAACTCTCTCCACATCTTTGGACTTGAGGGCATCAGCTTTTGTTTTGCTTTCAGAGCTCTAGTACTGAGAACAAAGGCATATTCTACCCAGACAGGCTCTTACATTTTACCCAGGCAGTTCCCTACAAAGATGGCAAATGCACCTTTAAGGGCTCCACAAGTGGCCACTGGGGACTTGCTGCTCAAAGAGGGCAAATCCAAGATAACAGCAGCATAGTTTCCATAGGAGGCTGGCTCCACTTAGGAAAGGATGGCGCTTTCCCCACAGTGTTGAGCTGGACCAGAAATAGAAGCAGGCTGCCTCTGTGTACCACGTGGCTTTAATGACTTCATAACAATGACATGAGTAACCCTGTGAGTATGCTGTAAGATGACAAGAAGCTGGAGATAGTGCTGTACACGGTCTTCTCATTATGTATTCTGGATGCAGAAGGCAACAGGGCAAAGGCATTTAATTTAAATAAGGCCCAGCTCTTTTACATTACTCTGATGCGTGTCTTGGGAATATACATTAGAACTGATAGAAAGGGAATTAGAAAGGCCCTGATAATATTATTCCTTATAGTTTTATTCATTACAGTGATCCAGAGGTTCCACTTAATCTTGGCCCAATCTCTGATCATACACATGTGTGCACTAAAAAAAGTTCCTGATATCACAGCCTCAGACTACAGCATGACCCAATGATAGCTCTATTTTGAGGTTAGGGACACCTGCTGTCCTCCTTTTTAAGTAGCAGAAGTGGTTAAACCCTTTGGGGGATAGTGATGTTCTTCAGATGATTTTCTATATGCATATCAGAGGAACCTGGACCCTTCAGCTATCCATGATGCAGAAGAACCACTGAGAGAACCTCAGAAATGATGGTGAAAAAGACATAAAGGAAAGCTTTGAGCACAGCTATCTTGAGTAACCCTGAACAGACTTAGAAGAGTCTTTTTAGATTGTGTGCTGATAGAAAGATGGCAGTAAAGATGAAATCTCCTGTCGTGTGACACCCTCAAACCTGGCAAATGGGACTTGGTGTTCCTTGTCAGAGAGCAGAGTTTCTATAATAGATACCAGGCTCTACTGCCAAATGCTTCTTCCTAATAGAACAATTTGCAAGATCCCAAATTTTGGGGAACTGTTGAGTTCAGAGAGAGTAGCAACACAGCTGAAAGTGTTATGTAAACAACATATGTTAGATGTCTGATGTGTGGAGCTGGTTGTTCCACACAAAGTGCTAGAAAACTGCATAGAACATAGGAGCCCAATTTCCCATTTACCAGTGCAAAAAAAAAAAAAAAAAAGAACTTAAAAGCAGAAAAGTGAATCTCTATTGAACTTGAAGTAAGGCTGTCTTTTTTCTTATAATTGTTTTTTTATAGTTTTGTATGGGTTTTTCTCCATTTTTAATTTTTTATTTTTGAGAATTCTTTTCTTGTGGATGTTTGTATAAAGGAAACCAGTATGTGAGTTGTATTTGAATGGGAAGGTCCAGTCAGAACATAAGCTCAATAATTAGGCTTGGAGTCTTCTAAAATAGCTTTTTGCAATCAAAAACATAGTCATCAGGTCTAAGCCAGTTGTCTAGATACTCACCATAACTAGAAGAGGGGCATCCCATGAGGGTAACTGGGCCCTTTTTAGAAGGACTTTCAAAAAGAGCAAGATTGTTTGTCATCCAAAGGTGATTTTCTCTTTGTTACAGAGAAAACTTTGAATGACTTGTTTATTCCTACCCTTTAAATGACTTTGATACCCTATGTATACACCTTATGCTTACTCTTTATATAGCCAGAGTCAGCTGAGAGAAACCTTGTCCTAAAGTGTCTAAGAAGCCTGTGTTTGAGAGGCTGTCTGGGCAGAACTGATCACAGAGCAGTGCTGGCCATGTTGCTGCTGATTGAGCAGCTGTTTTGCAGCCCAGCCTTGCCAGGCCTTCTGCAGCCTGGGCAGGGCCCTTTGCTTTCATGGCACCCAACAGTGAATTACTGCCACAGCACTGAAAAGTCCTCTGCAAACTGTTATTTTTCTCAGTCTTGACTTGAGGGCTCTCAATTGACTGCAGTTTCTGCTTTGTCTTCAGATTCATATTCAAGCACTGTCGCCTTTGCTGGTTTTCTTATGAATTGTGCTGCTGGTGCTCTGACAACTGAGTGCTGCCTTGGTGGTGGCATTACTGCAGGGCATTTGTGCTGTGCCTGCAATGACAGGGCCTGACATTCAAAGCTTGGCTTCATCCAGTAGCTTGAGGGGGGATGAGAGTGAAATCTTGCCTTCAAGCTGCAGCAGCCTTGATGCCAAATCTTTTAAGGAAGCCTGCATCTCGGATGTGAGAGCTCCCCTTCTTCCTGCTCATTAGGTGGTAGGATCTGCTACTGTGGTTTGACTTTTACAATGCCACAGGCAAGAGTTGCTGCTGCTTTTTACATTTTTACCTGGATCATTGGCATTCTGCCTCTCTGCTTTTGAGACTCGGATTAGGTATCGGATTCAGGAGGAGGCAGTAAGACACAGAAGCATGCAGACTGCTTTCCAAATCAGCCCTGATTGGAGATGGAAAATCAACTTCTCGTACACATAATATATATTTATGAAAGCTTTGTCTCTATGCAAACATTACCATTTTTACCAAGTTATTATAAGCCAGTCAAAATGGATCAGTCTTTGTGTGTATAGTTAAACATTCCTGCAATTTTAAATTTCTGAATGTTTATTTTCTGTGGGCAGGCCTTTTTTTTTTTCCCCTGACTTGATACAATTGATCTTAGCGCCTTGTTTCTGATACCTAGCACTTGTCCTGCAGAGGAGAGAGACAGAAATAGAATGTCAGATCCCTGTTTGGCTGGGAAGGCATTTGTTCCCTTGCAGTGATGAAGAGGGTGACAGCTACTCAAATGGTGCTGCAAGCAGACATGTGAGGGAAAGCCCAAGCCAGCTGTCATTGCAAAGATGCTGTAGCAGCCTTATGCACCAGAGCAGTATGAAGAGCTAGAAAATGGTTCAAAAATTCATGCATTCCCTCCACCCAAGTAAAAATCCCATGTAAGTATGTTTGTAGATGCAAATCTAGGCTGATCCTGGGCTCTTTGTGGTTACAGGCCTCCCCAGTGAGCTAGCTTGCTGCCTTGCTTCCTCCCTTTGCTACTTCATCCTGCTCCTAGGGGGGGAAAAAGGATTTTCTTCCTTTCAAGTTTCCCACACTCTACTTTGACCAGTTAAGTCTTTAATAATTCCTCATTTCTTCTTACTCAATTGCTACCCTTAATAACCCATAGAGATATGGATTTTCTTTTTTTCTTTTTTTTTTTTTTTTTTTAACTGCTGAGACCCAACATAATTTTAGACCATAAATAATACTTTTAAACAAGTTTTCAGAACTGTAGTCTGGATTACTTCACGACCTCTTTTCTCATGGTCATTCTCTTTAGCCCTACATGGCACGTGGCTCAAAGACAAAATGAGAAGTTTCTGAGTACCTCCCTGTCCTTCTGTATTAGCATTTTGAACATGTTAACATATTTTGAGTCTACAAGTGGCCTCACAGCTTATGTCTTTTGAGTATTTACAAAGGGAAGGAACTTCTGGAACTCATGTCTTTGAGCTGTAGAAATTGTGCATGATGAGCACAATTGTGGGTTTGGTGGCTCGTGATGGGATCTGTGTGAGACGCCTTTTGCAGGGTTTCCAGTAAACCATGCACAGCTCCACCCACTGTCCTCTGTGCTAATCCTGCCCAGCCCTAGACACAAGGCCAAAAGCTGAAATTCTCCTCTGAGATTAGGAATTCCTAGAATGGTTTAACTGGAGCAACGAGGAGCAGAGGTGGCCAGGCACCCCCTTGTGTTGGGGATCTCAGATGGGGGCAACCTACAGTGGGAGTGAGTGGCAAATGGATTTTGAGGAGTGTAACACTTCACCATCCCTGGACCTCTGAGGCTATCAGTGGCTGTGGCAGTACTTCAGTACCTGTCACTGGTGCTATTTGTAGGGTTTGGCAATCAGGCTCCACAGAGATTCAAGGAAACATCATGAGCTCCTCTAGCTCTTACTATGTATTATCAATGGGGCCTTCGGGACTAGTGTCTTTCAAAACTTTCCACCCTCCTTCCAGCAACTCAGGAATCTAAAGCCCTTATTGCACTGCGTTGTCAGGGCTGTGCTCTTCAACAAGCCTTTTTCCGTGCTATGGTACAATGCCTGGAAACACCTAAAGAGGGCACAGGTAAAAATGCAACCAAGTAGTTAATACAATGGGAATTTTCAGATAACTGCAAAAGGTGTCAGAGAGGAATGAGCCTCATTTCTCAATCATATGAGCACCTTCGAATGCTCAATGACAGGTTGCTGGGATTAAGGCAGAGTTTATTTGTGTTATAATGCTTGGAGGTCCCAGTTGGTAACCAGTGCACAACAATGCGAGCCAACATCAGCACTCCCAGATTGATGTCCTCGTCCCACACACAAAGGATTAGACTCTGCCCTGGTTTAATCCAGGTGAAAATTTGTCAGAGTTTCCCCCTACTGTAATTACATAAGTCTAAGTAAAGTATCTCTGAGCTTCTCACAGGCCAGGTCCTGGCAGAGGCACTGTCAATTTTCATGCCTATTGAAGATCATCAGACAGTTTTCCTGATGGCACAAAATAGCTGCTCTCAAAGCACTGCCCTACCTAAATTTGCTCAACTTGTGTCATGAAAGGAGCTGGTGCACAATGGCCTGTTTCAGCCTCTGTCAGTGAGGGAAAGTTGAATCGTGGATAAAGCATATGAACAAGGAGTTGCACAAAATCAAGATAATCCAATATTTGCTGAGTGGTGCTTGTGTGCCTTTTTTTGGGTGGTGTGCGTGCAAACGGCTTGCAGCCCCAGTGAGATTTTGGAGTAGTTTTGTACTATCAGGAGAGCCACTGGGATCTTGCCTGAGAAGCAGAATTTCTGTGTTGTGTTTATCTTCTCTTTGTTTGATAAGCAAACATAGATATTTTAAACTCTGCTGTATCCATGTGGTTTTCTCATGGCTGTGGTCTTTCATACAGAGCAAAAGGTTCAACAGACTATTTGTTCCTGCTGTCAGATAACAAGCAAGGGCTGGCTGTACACAAGGAGATGGGGCTGGGGTCAGCTTGAAAGGAAATTTGCACTTGTTAGGTCCCTGAGTTAGGACAAACCAAAATTGCTTCTAGTTTTTTGGTTATAAAATGGGGAGAGGATGGATCTGTCCTTATAAGACTTAGTGCTAAGTACTGCTAGAAGCCATCCTGTCTTGGGAGCATTTTTGCACCCTTGGCACGAAATGATTTTTAGTTCCATTTTTTAAAGCAATTTCATGCTTTGATAAAATATAGTAATTTTTCTGTGTTGTATGTAGTAGAGTAGCCACTCTTGAGTAGACCAAATATATTTTGTTGTCTCCCTGTCCTTGCTGCAATACAAAATACCAAAAGTAATTAGTCTGCCGTATGGATGAACTGATTAGTTTTTCAGTTTGGGGAACAGATATATTTTAGAATGAGAGCCTCTGGAGTCCTAGCTCCCTTCCTAGTAAAAAGTTGACTAATACCCACAACAGCACTGTGTTCCTATTTTTTATCTCTCTCTCTCTTTTTTTTTTTTTTTTTTTTGTATGTGTGTGTATGTGTTTGTGTGTCTTTAACTTACTGTGCAATTTAACAGAGCCATTGAAATTCGCTGGATTTGATTTATCATGTGCTCTGTTCCACCTGGGCAAAAAAGAACTGTGCAGAGCAGGGGTTCATCATACAGTGAATAGGTAGCAAACCCTTCCTGATGGAGGGGGTGGTGTGGCTTGGGACAGGCAGGAGGGCAGGAGAGGAATTAGTCATCAGAACCCCCACAGTGCTGATTCTACACTCCCTGCTATCTGTCTGCAGTGGCTGCTGAAACAGCTGGATATTGCAGGAAGCAGCAGGAAGAGGCCTGAGCAGCCTGTTTGAGGGAGACCCAGGCCAGCTCCTGGCTGGTCCTGCTCTGGATTGAGTGTAAGGGGGAATGAACTTCCCCACTTTGCTGTGCAGCTTATGTGATGTCTCAGTACTTAAAGATCTTTGGATAAAAAGGTACAATTATGTCCTGGCATTATTCTGTAACTTAAAAATGGTTGAAACTCTGCTTAAACCCAAATTTAATTAACTTTGTTTTAAACAAAGATTATTGTAAAACCTTTATCTGGCTGAAGCTTTATCTGCCAAGTTTCACTGCAGGCTGTGCATTTACATAGCAGAATTTTACACACTCCTGAAATTTGTGGTTTGCAATGGAAGACCTGGCAGACTTGGTTATATCAGCATTAACAGACATTCAGTATAATTGGAAGTACTGCCCCTTGCCAAAAATTTTATCCCTAAGAACTTAATAGATTTTTTTAAAGATTTTTCTTTTTCTTCAGGTCCATGTACTTTAGTAGTGGAGGTTGCACTTGAATTTATACCTGGGCCACAAAGAGCTATGAATTCCACCTCTTGCATCTTCTGCCCATGAACTTGGGGTGAGAATGCAGCCCTCCAATTTAGAAGTAATGCCCAATTTCTGCCCAGTTTCCCAGCCTTGTGTATGTGAGCAATGGCCAAGGACATTTTGGAGCACCCTTTTTCTCAGGTCAAGCAGTATTATGCCCTTTGAAAATCCCTATGTCAGGGAAGAAAGGCAGAGAGGTGGGAGGGATACTCATGTTTCACAAAGTCCACAAACTGTAGCCAGACTCAAAAGTGCTTAAGTACAGCCTGACTGCAAAAGGAATTCAATATTCCATTCTCCAGAGTGAATGATGCTGATCAAAGAAGCTGTGTCTGAAAAGACAAACTCTCTCCTGTCCCCTTCACTCCAGACTTGAAGGAAAAAGTATAAGAGATCACTGTGCTGCAGGAGCTGCCAACCCTCATTTCCATGGGGAAAATACTTTTTTTCCTGCCAACCTTTTTTCCTTATATCAAAATAGTGTTTATTTTTATAAAGGGAAATGCTTAACTTAACTTGCACTGTAAAACTGGCTTTAAAAAGGGTAAGACAAATACAGAGCAGAAAAAAAAAAAAAACACCAAGAGCTGCTAGAAAGCACTAAATAGAGCTGCAAGTGCAATTTCTGGATAGAGGGAGGAGAATAGAGCCCAGAAGTGCAAGTCTGTTCCTGCCTCTGAGCTTCCAACCATACCATGATACCTGTGCTTGTCTCCAGGCAGCTGCTGCTGCTGTAGTCAGAATCTGGTGAGGCAGACCTCTGGTTTGACAGAGCACAGACATCGTGTTGCCTTACCCTGGTAAATGGGAAACAAGATGTTCCCTGCTGCAAGGGAAGTCCAGGTGCACCGTGTCACGGTCCTGCCCGTATCATCACTCCCTCTGAGGGCTCATCCTGCACACTTGGCTTTCAGCTGGTGAAGCTGTTAGTGCTGAGCACCTTCCCAGGGAGCATCCTGCTTTCCCTGCAGAGCAGCTGCTGCCTGGGAATGCTCATTGTGGCTGTGGTCACCTCTGGGTGGCTTGAAGTGGCTCCTCATCCCTGCAAGAGTCAGGAGAGTATAGGAAATGCTTCTGTGCAGGGAGAGAGATACAATCTTTCAGGCCTTCAGAAGGATCCTCGGAGAGGTTTACATTCAAAACACCAAAGCTCAAAATATAAAAGTGTAAAACTGCATCAGATCAAATAGTTGTAATTATAGCAAGCATATGAGACAAAACCCATTGTCATTTTATCTCTCTAGGGACTCCGCAGTTTTTGTTTGAGCCCTATTATTGGTGAAGTATGAAGTCTAAAATTATAATAATTAAAATGATTATAAAATCTTGGGGATTATAATTTTTTTTTTAATAGCTGGGAACAGCCTGTTCATTTCTGAACCAAAGATTTGGCTTTAAATTCACATCAGTTTAAAAGATAGCAGGAGGGGGAGTGTGTTGATGTGAATGCAATGAGCATGCCTGAGGGCTGGGTCCCCTTTTACCTCTCTCAGGCATCAGGAGGAAGGGAACTGTGGTGAAGGACAGTCCTGAGCAATGGGCTGGAAATGTGTCACTGTTTGACCTTCTGGGAACCTGCTGGTGACTTCTACTTTGTAAACACTAAATGGATGGCTCCTGCAGCCCAAAGTTGGCATCTGGGAGCAGGCAATACATTATTCTCATTTTCTGGAAAGAGAGGCTGAGGGTGAAAAATTCTAGAGACCCACTAGAGGCATTAGCAATTGGAGCTCAGGAGCCCTTGACGTCAAATGCACCTTCACTGTGTTACTTTACATTGTGTGGCTTAGGCTGGTGCTGCTTCTTGCTGCTAAGTCCCACTTCATTCTCATGGCAGAACGTGGGGTGTCTCTTGCTGGGGCAGCAGCCTCTGCCAAATGTGGTTGCAAATCTCAGCAAATTGACTCTGAACTTTGTAGGTTGCCAGGGCTCGACATGGTAGCTCAAAGAGAGAACATATTGAATGCCTGATTATCAAAATACTTTTCATTTTCAGATTGGCACAACTTCTGGGATGAAATGGCCCCAAAATGTCAACCATGTCAGTTCTGTGTCAGAAAAAAAAATGAAAGCTGAGATGAGTGCTAGCTTTGGGCACCCACCCAAAGCTGTGGGAGAGAGGAGGAAATCTATACCATACATTTGAAAGAGCCCGTATGTCTCCACTAGGGCTCGGTGTCTGTCCTTTGCCGGATCAGGCCCACCTCTGTGAAGAAGTGACTAGGCAGCAACAAGGGGATGGAGGGGAAGGGGAAGAGAAAGGACAGGGAATCAGAGAAACATTGGTAAATTCTATTTAGCGACTAACACAATACGTGTATCAGCACAATGGCCTTTTCTGCAGGCAGATTATCCCAGCCAGAGTCTTTGCTATATTCAAAAGGGGGGGGGAAAAAATAGAGCACCAAAGAAAAGGAAAGGCAGGCTGTACAGCAGCAATCAATGCTGCCCTTTGTGCTGCCTGACATTTGAGGGACTTGTTATCAACGATTGCTGGCTGCTTTATCTAAATGTATCTCCCCAGCTGCCAGGCACAGCGCTGATAGGCAGCGGGACGTGCCGATGGCCCCGGCTGATACCGTGGCCGCCCAATTCACCCGGCAGCCTTGCTGCCAGGGGCAGGACGGCTTCTGTCACACCGCTGGCCGGCGTGCTGCACCCCCTCCCGAGGGCGGAGAAGGGCCATTTCTCCCTCGGCCCCCTCCTCCCCGTGCCTGCCACCCTGCTTGCTGGCTGCTAATGAAGCCATTCAAAATGCAATATGGCAAAGCGGAAGGATTTCTTAAAAATGGCCATTTCCCGATGTCTGTGGCTCCTTCTGGTGAAGAATTTGGAAAACAAAGTAGCCTAGAAGCACAGTAATAAAGGGCACTGTATTAACTGATCTACTCTTAATGATCCCGCCTCTCTGTCTTTTTAAAGGAGGAGGAAGGAAAAAGAAACAGTCCAAACAGGACCCAAATTTAAAAAAGAAAATAAAATCAAGAAACTTGGGATGACAAAGGGGTGTTTTGGGGAAAGGAAAACGTACTTATTTTTTTATTTGTCCTGTAACAGCTCTGTCATCTGCTGCTCTGGCAGAAATTCCCATATATGTTCTTGCCCTTCTCTCTCCTGCTTTACTGCAAGAGAGTGATAAGAATAATCTAGTGCTTGGCTGCTAGGTTGTCTCTTAGTGTGAAAAATGCCTGTCTGATATTTTTCATTTGTACAACTTACATACTTGTGTCTATGTAATGCTAGGAGCTGTATGCACAAGTTTGCCTGCAATTACTATCAATTTTTATGACTGAAAGATGATGAATGGGCATAAAATAAATATTAGCTTGTGGAATCTCCTAAATCCTGGAGGGTTTAAAATGTATTTATTTTAAAATGTATGTATTTAAAAAGAATTAGAAGTGTTGCAGTCCACTTCCATCCGGAAACTATCTGATCTAAGGTTTAGGTGCTGCTTAAAGCCAGTTTAATTATTCCTAAAGTGTAGCCAGTTATTGACACGTTCTAAAGTACGAAAGCTCTGAATTTGTGTGGTCTCTTATTCCAAGAGACAGCTTAAATTATTGCCTTTACAGCTAAAAAGGTTTTGAGGTCTGTGTGGAAATGTCAGCTCATAGGTTTGCAAGTATATTTGCTCTTGCTGGGTGCTAATGAAGCCATTAAAAATGCAATATGGCAAAGCTGAAGGATTTCTTAAAAATGACCATTTCCCGATGTCTGTGGCTCCTTCTGGTGAAGAATTTGGAAAACAAAGTAGCCTAGAAGCACAATAATAAAGGGCACTGTATTAACTGATCTACTCTTAATGATCCTTGCCAAAATCTGAAAGTAATTCGAGCTCTCAAAAAGCAGATGACTCCAAGAGAACAGAATGAATTCTTACCTCTCTCATGTTCAGCTGTCCTATTTTAATGTGTGCACATTGCTACCTTGACCATAGTTGGAATATGTTTCACATGCATGTAGTGAAAACCAATGTTGACAGTGCATTTTGAGGAAATTCAGGCCTATTTGAAGCATAATTTTCTTCTGCAATCACAGCTACTTTCATAAAACAAACAAACAAACAAAACCAAACCAAAACAACAACAAACAAAACCCATAAACAAACAAACAAAACAAAACCCAAACAAAAACCAAAACAAACAAACAAACAAACAAAAACAACAAAAACCCCAAACCAAACCAAACAAAACAAAAACCCAAAAAACCAAGGGGCAGAAAAGTGAATATGCATTGCGGGGGAGGGGACGTTGGGGGGGTTTGTTGCAGGCCATAAAAATCCCTCAGAAGAGCCAGAGCCAAAGCCCAAGTACCAACATATACAGTTCAGGTACCTGTTCAACAGAAGAATAGCAAGATATTAATAAAATACAAGATTTGCCTTTGAAAAATGGCACATTTGATTGTTAGCACTTCAAATGTCTCAGCTGAATATGGAAAATGGTGAGGGGTCTTTGATAAAGCTCTGGCTGAGAAAGTACCATGTTAAGAATCTAGTTCACAGGTCAGAGCAGGACACCATCACTCACCTCTGCAGATCCCAGTTTTGGCTGGGTCATGGAATTCTTTGTGGAGCCAATGCTACTGTTCTGTATAAGAAATAGGAACAATTTCATTATGCAGTGGGATATTAAATGGAAGCTGTTCTGCCTAGCTTCCTTCATAAGTTATCAAAAATATAGCAGAAGTGCCTTTAATAAACAAGTACTGTGCAGCACTGAGTGCCTTTGCCTTTCTGCCTGACAGCAGTGAGCAAGGAGAGAGCATTCCACATCCCCTGTTACTCCTCAGCCTTTTGCAGGTGCAGGCAGCACAGCTCATAGAGCACAAGCTCAATGTGCACATTGTATAACCTTCCTGAGCAGTTCTCTTTCTGTGGCATTAGGAAGCCAATTCCTCCCAAGAGCATGTTTATATCAATCTAAAATTCATTTCAGCTGAAATATTTATGATTTTGTGGGGGGGAGGCAGGGGGTCTGGGTGTTGAATGTGGTCAGATCAAGTTAGCTTCAGCTGGCAAGGTTGACACAAGTAGTAATCTCTCTGTCCCTCCTTCCATACTTAAATGAGCATTTACTCCAAGCCCTTTCTTAATGCTGTAACATAATTCATTAGGACAGCCTTAATGAGCTGGTAATTAGTCTGGTGGGAGGGGGGTGAGGAGGGGAAATAGAAATGCTAGACAGAGAGAAAGTCGAGCAGGCTGGGACACCTTAAAGAGCCCTGAGAGAGCCTTTTGTCAACAAAATGGATCGGGCTTGCAGGCAGTAAAACTTTCAAATGACCTTAGTGTCAAAATATTAGGCAGCTATTTTTTGCTAGATGGTGGTTTCATAAACATAAAAAGCACACATATCATTCAGAGTGTCGTAAAATTTGTCTCAAAGATGTGGTGTTTCCTTCCCTCCTTTTTCTCTCTCTCTCTCTTTTTTTTTTTTTTTTTTTTTTTTTTTTTTTTTTTTTTTTTTTTAAGACAAATATCACCTCTGTGTGGTATGAGTGAGTGGGGGATGGGATAAGGGGAATGGCATCTAATATCACAAGCTTCTGCTTCATCTGAGCATAATGCTAATAGCAGCTCATCTTTGTTCCAGTGGTTTTTAAGTGCTTGATCTTTCTTTTTAGGGGGTGGGGGGGAAGTGAAATATGTGCCATAGTATACATGCTAAAGACAGGTATTGAGATGGTGACATTTTTGCTTGTAAAATTCAGTAAAATTACTTAGATGTTTATAATTTATGGCAAAAGCTAGATGTTAATATTGCCCTGTGATTTAGAAGACAGATGTGGTATAATAAATACATCAAAGACAACAGCTCATTTCTGCAGAAGTGGAGCATCAAAACAGTTGGCTATTTAAGTGCTTTTTCTTCTGTGAAGTCTTCATTTCCAAGGTTAAATTTTGACGTGAAGTTAGAGGGTAAAGGGATGACTGTTTACCACAAAGCAAGGAAATGACTACTTGAAGCATCCACTTATTTTACATTGAGCTTGTCTTTAAGCTCTTTTCCTTTCTGTCCCCCATGTAACAAGCCCCAGAGCAGTGGAAATTCTGTAACTTGGATAAGTAGTGGAAGGCTGATAAGGCATCACTTGAGCTGAACCATAGGAATGTGCAAGCAGAAGTAACTGGGGTAAATAGCTAACTTAATTGAGGCAAAAGATAAGGAGATAGCAGAAGGATGGAAAAATGGCCTTACTGATCAGTCGTGGGGTTAACTATTTCTTTCTCTGCTGTCACATCACACAATGCAGAAATGACAAGCTGTTCCTTCTCTGACCCCTGCCTTTCAACTGGATTTCCCCTTTCACCATCTGAACCATTTATCACTTGTAAACAGCCATTGCAGGTGACGTACTGGCAGCCAGGCCACTGCTGGGAGCCCCAATCTTCCCCCAAGAAATGGCCATGACAGGTGATCACAGCTTGAGTAAGGGAAAGCCAGGGCTGGGCTTAATGGACATCTAACCTAGCCAGCCACCAGCTTGTGATTGAGTGTAATTGCTCAGAATTTAAACTGATATCACATGAATTATTTCTTATGTGGCTGGAAGCATGAGGAGTGATCCTCAGACTTCGAGGTCCTAGTAATTTCCCATCTCTTTGGTGTGCCAAGCAGACTTGCCTGTGGCCAGCTAGTGGCAGAGGCTGCAGACTGGCTGGGTCTGTGCCCATGTGCAAAGGCCACACGGGACTGGCTGCCTCGGGGAGCTGCAGTTTAGTAGCTGTCTTTCCCTTTGGGATCTGAAGGCAATCTTTCCCACATAAAATGTGAAATGCAAAGACAAATTTAAACAAGGATGAGACGATGCTTGACTTCTCCTCACAGACTAGAGCAGAACAGGAAATTTTATATGGACATGTTTAACTCTGTGTGGTTTCACACTACTCTTTTATCCACTGTGTGAAAAAGAAAACACTTTGGACTTTCTTTTCCTCCCCTCTACTTTAATTAGTCTTAAATACTTTGCTAGTGTTATAGTGCTCTATCAGAACTGAATATGGATCACAATCACCTCTGGAGGACAAGTTCTTGAGTTAATAAATGAGATCCTTTTTAAAATTTATTTCTTAAGCCAACAGAAAATATAGAGATTCTGTAAAATATAGTGTAATATACAGGCATATATTGAGGAAGATTCCAGGTGTTATCAGTTTACCATGGGGCAAAACATTGGTGTTGCCTTCCATTGAATGCTGCTGCCTGGCTACATAAAAACTACCAATGGAACTTTCCAATTCTACTCTTCCTTGTTATTTTCTTTATTTTTTCTTTCTTATTTTCTTCTTTAGCTCAGCTGCTTACAGAAGAGACAATTCTTTCACTCTTACATATTCAGGATGATCCAGGCCCACCAATAAAATGCCAAAGCTCAGTAGTGGAACTGGATCTGTTCATAGGGTGCAGTGCAATGTTTCTGATACATAACACACCTATGACATGACCCCCCAAAAAAGTGTCTTTAAAAAAAGTGGTTTTTACAGCACAGTTGAGACTTGTAATGTTCTATCACATGGATAACTGGTGAGGCTGTAATCTCTGCTTAGCTCTCCTTATTAGAAGGCTTAGGCTTTTTCTTACTCTTTTTTTTTTTTTATTTTTTTTTTATTCCCCAAACCTTACCTTGATTTTGTGAAATTGATTGAAATTTTCTCTGCTGGGTGCCTGCTGCAGAATGAAGTTCATCATTCTCAGGAAAGACAAATTTTAGCAGGGTGAGGGGAAAATTACATGTTAAATTCTGGCATCTTGTCTTTGCAACGACCAGCCAACTCTGAAAGACAGTATTTTAAGACGGATCTTACACTGTTTTCAGAAGGATAGCTTCTGCATCTCTCTCTCTGCTTTGACAAATTTAGTCAAATTCTTCTGGTTTTGAAAATCTGCAACAGGTATACACTTAATAAACATTTCTCAGGTGACAGGAAGATGTCTTAAGGAGAGGAAGAAATAAAGTTGGAGGGGAGAGAAAGGCTGAGAAAAGAGCTCTTAGGAGCTGAAATGCTGCTGGGAAGGAGGCTGGGGAAGCACATGTGGGATCAGGCAGGTTTTGAAGAATACTCAGGGGATGGAGCTGTGAACCTGGCTTGCCAGACAGGAATTAATCACCTGTGTTTAAGTGCCTGAGGAATGAAGAAAGGAAGGACCTTGGTGAACAGAGAGGGATTGTGAGGGAGAGGTTGGATAGATGAGAGCAGATGGTCCTATGGAATGTCAGTAAATACAGTTATCTCTGTCTATCACAGCAAATGCCTCCCTCCTTGCTCCTGGAAGGAGTACCTGGAAAAGCACCTCAGTCCCTTGAGTTTCAGGGTTTGTCTACTACCAGTAAATAGCCATTGCATCGATTGACAAAGCCTTCCACCCCCTCTGAAAAATCAAATTTAGTTCCAAATTAGTGGTTCCTTTTAGCTTAATATCCTCGTGACTTGCCTCTATTTACCGTGGAAGTAAATTAACTGTGAATTAGTGCCAGAGCCACAAGGAATTCATACAGATGTTAATAGTTCTGTCCTCATAGCAGGGAATAATGTGCAGCAAAATAAGAGCTAGGCAAGTACACAGAAGAATACAAACAAAATATTATAGACATGTGGTCTGTGCTGAGGCAAGAGTTCCCAAGGCAAAATATACGATTATGTAATTTAGAGTGGTGTCCTAAAGCAGTGGCAGCGAGGAAAGGCTCTGCAGGCATCCTTCATTCCACTGTGTCCTAACTCTTCTTTGTCCCTGAATAATGACCCTTAACTTACCCATTTTGTGAGATATATTTATCATTCCACCTACCTCCTGCACAGTGCTGAGTGTCAGAATTCACTGTACACCATCCCTCTGCAGCAATGTTATTTTTCTTGCTCTGGAGAGGCCAAAGCTAAAGCTGCCCACATAACCACAGCTCTGGTCCCTGGTGTAAACACATTACAAGACAGTCTTTAATTACATGAGTTTACATGTATTTATTTTTTTCCCTGCTGCATGATGCTCAGAGGCATCTGGCCATATCATTGAAAGAGTGGCCCAGGCCTTATTTACCTCGTATCATCCAAAGAGTGTGCTGAATACAAAATTATTGATTCGCTCTTGGGTGTTTCAGCTGTGCTTTCAGCAGAAGGTTTGGAGTATTTAATAGATGCATGTGGATTCAAATTCACAACACCCCTGTGAGACAAGAAGGTGACAGTATTCCCATTTTACAGATGGGGAGCTGAGTCACAGGGAGATTAAGGTCAAAGGACCCACTGATTTTGGGGCCCCAGTTTGATGTTTCAGAGTACTTAGTGTTTTTATAGCTCGATATATGTTCACAGCACAGCTCCCAGAGACTTCAATTACAGCTTCCAGCACTCAGCACTTTGCAAATCAGCCCCCAGGGTTTCAAGTCAGGCATCCAGAAAATGAGGAACACAGAGTTAGTGACCACCTGTGGTTTACAACTTGGCCAAATGTGTGTGGATTTTCATGGTAATTGCGAAAGGCACCTCTCTTATTCCTGGGTGATGCTTTTCTCTCTCAGTCAAGCCAACTGGTCCCTGCAGTAAAATACAGAGTGCTGCTAAGGTCTCTCAGTGGAGCAGTCCTGCACCCTGTGGAGAAGTGGAAGGGGACCACTGTCATTACAAGCAAAACTGTACTGCTCTCCTTCACGTAATTTGTGGCAGCAGCTGAAATCCCCTTTGTTGAAGTTTGAACATGGCTTTTTAATTTCTACGACACAGCAACTTGCCTTCTAAGTCTTAAGCCTCAAAAGACAAGCTGTGAAAAGTTATGAGAGGCCAAAGTGTGACCTTAGGCTGGGAGGTAGTGGGCATCACACTGCAGGGGTTGATGTCTGGTCTACTTGCAGTGCTCTCTAGGTGTACCCTGAAAGTGAAGGGTTGATACACCAGGGCCAGTGCTCTGCTTCTGCACAGTACTGGTGTGGGAAAAGGAGCACTTTCAGCTGTGCTCAGGCTGGGGCAAATTTTTATGGCAGTCTGATGAAACCCCTGGAAGTGATAATTTTTTTAATGGAGATCTCCCTGGTAGACCGCAATTACAGCTACGCAAGTGGTTTTCATTTAAAAAAAAAACATTGAAAATTTGAGCAACGTGGAGCTGAAATGCCCAGGCATGGGTCACTGCCTTTAATAGTATTAACAGTAGAAAGATAATGGTGAGCATGGTAGGGAGGATGCATTTTATGAGAGAAATAATAAATATGATTTATTTTCTTTAAGTGCAGAGAGGTGGAATTGAATTAATCTCAGGATTTTACCTATATTGCACACCATTGAAAGTGTTCCCTGTGCTGGCAGATGCTTATTACTAAATAAGGTGACACAGATGATGAAATGAGTTGCAGATTTCTTCAGTTTCACAAGGAAATATTTGAAATATCAGCATACAGAACTGTGTAAATTGGGATGAGCTCTGGTGTGGAGAGACTAGAAAGTGTGATGCACTGAAAGGCGCAGGTGGTTTGGACTGAGAGAGGAAAACTCTTCTGAGAATTGGTCCTTAGGAGCTTGTGAGATCTTGGAAAAACTCGGAAATTATTTCCAAAGAACTCAGTAGAGCTGGAAGACACGACACACTAGAAATGGGCCAGTAAGAACTTACAAGATACAGTTTCCTTAGAGGAGCAGTATGTGTGAATTAATGGCTGCTCTTGGTTTGCTGTGTCTCTTGTTTGCTGTGATGAGCCTGTTCATTAGCAGCAGTGCATTTCACTTTATAGTTTTGCCACTGTTCCACTGAGAAAGTGAAAGGGATTGCTGGTGGACAGAGTCAGGTCTCAAGGCAGTGCCTCTTCCTGCATTGACAATACTTAAAATCTAACTTGCATGTTCACACTTGTCATTACTATCACAGGTCTTTCAAGGCACAGTGGGCTCTCCAGCGCCACATTTATTATTATTGTAAGAGCTTGGTCATGAGGAGGAAAGCTTAGCCCTCAGAGAAAGCAGTAGACACATTTCTCCCTACTATTTTCAAATAATTACCCTTTTTGTCTCTAAGTTGGAAGGAATGTTCTGAAGAGCAACATGTGAGACCTACCTTTAAAATTATGGAAAAAAGAGAAATTCTATCCACAAGAAATGAAACAAGGAAGAAAACATCTTCCTTGCTGAGCTCGGCTGAATCCTGCTGACCTTTTATAAGCAGTCACCTGAAATTATTTGCCCTGGGAAGGCAGGCAGAATTTGTTCTCTGGCAATGTTCAGAGGACTTGGAAGAGAGGCAGCTAATACCTGAAAGAAATAAACCCAAGAAAAATAAACTTTTTAGCTTTTCTTAATAGCAGTCCTTTAAGATTGCCTTTAATAAGCTTGCATTTATGACATTAATATTCGAGCTTCCTTTCTGTGTAATCTTTGCTTGTAGGCTGAAACAAGACTATGAGTGCCTGAAAAATACAGAGGCTAATTACAGCAGTGTGAAAGTAAAATAATGAGAGCTCGAGAATGTGACTGATAAGCAGCTAGATAATAGACTAACAAGCAGGATGTCTGTAGTCCATCAAAGGGCTAATGAAGGTCTCTATGTCCTCTGCTGATGCCTGAGGAGAATGTACAGATGGGAAATATCAATACCCAGAAATGGCATATAAGGATATACACCATGCACTAACTGCATGGTGATATAACGATTGGATACAGTGAGGGCATAACCTATGGATAAAGTAATTACTCAGTTGTAAAGTGCACACTAAATGCTGATAACCAAGTGGGACATGCTTGAAACTAATGTTTACAAAGGAGGTGGTGCTTGGTTTCACCTGCCCCACTGAGCTTGGGCTTGCAGCCTGCAGTGCTGCATTGGTTTCAGCACCCCAGGAAGGTTTTGCAGCAACACTGAGGTGGACTGGTGCCTGGGGATGGCTGTCTTGGGAACAGGAAATGGAGCTGCTGCTCTTAGAGTTAATGGGGGCATCTGGCTCACATGCTCACGTGCAACCCCCCATGTGTCACAGTAAAGCCCAGAGGACCTTTACTGATAACAGGTCTGTGAACATCCATATCTCTGCTGTATTTTCAACCTCTGTCGGACTGACTGACTTTTCTTAGTAAACATGCAAATTCTGACCCTTTGGGGTGACCTGTTTCAGACAGGGAAATTGGGGAGCTAAGCACTCTGGCAGTCTCAGAAAATGTCAAGGAAACAAAAGAACAAACAAGCAAACCCATGACCAGAAAAGATTATTAAAAAAAGACATTTTGGCTGTTTGGTCATAAATAGTACTGTTCAATAGCACAAGAAATCATGCAGGCTGTGCAGGGAGACATAAAACCACTGAATTATGTATTAATATGTCATATAAAAGGAAAAAGTACTAAAGAAATACTGTTGGAAAAATAAATAAAACCACCATTAAAAGTGAACATGTCCCATTTGGTCAGTTATGCCAAACATAAAACAACAGAAAGTGCCATTTGGAAGTTAACAACACTTTTAATTTTACTACTGACTTTTCCATTATAAACCATACAAAGGTGTGGTTAGACCATAGGCTGAGGAATTGATTTTATGTCTATGCTCATCTAAATCAGTAGGCTTTCAAAAGATGTATCTAGACCGGTATCTCTCTGTATGAAGGAGGGGAGGAGGAGAGAGCTGGAAAGCTAAGGATGGCCAATGCTAAAACGGAGCTGTTACCTTCTCAAAGGGACTGTTTGGGTAAAAGGAGCTAGAGCTGAAATCTGCTGGTGGTAGCCACAAGGCCAGTCCCCCCCAGCCATCAGGTCTGCAGAGCTGGGATGTGTGAGCACGTGGAAAAGCCACATCCTGCTTGCAGCAGCCCAGGCTGTCCTGCACGGCGGAGACCGTTCAAAAGCACCGGGGGGGGTGGTGTGGCCTCGCTCAGGTTTCAGCTTGAATTTCACTCTGCCCCTCAAATGTCTCTGGTTTTGATGTGAGATGGCAGGTGCCCTGGCAGGCCAACCTTACGGAGCCAGCTATGGAAAAGTGGGGTCTGGGAAGAGGGGCTGCCCACACCTACGCAGCTGGGCCTGCTCTGGCAGGGCAGGACTGCCCATCTGGCTGCGCAGGAGGGCAGCTGGGGGTGCCTGTGGAGTGTATCCATGGGGTCCAGGCAGCTCAGATGGGGACAGTGTTTTGGCCTTGTGAGCCTCTCCCTGCTGTGAAGGGCAGGACCGTGGCCAGCTGAGGAGCCTCCCTGTGAGGGTCACTCGTCTTGCACACACACCTCAGGAGGGATTACAAAAAAAACCCCAAAAAGAGGGATGGAGAAAACACTTTGCTGGCAGAAAGCGCAAATGACATGGAAACTGCCGGGCTGCTGCTTCATTAAATACATTGGCCAGCCAGAGCTGCATTGCAGATATCCTCCTAATATGTTTTGAACAGCAAAACTCCCTTCGGTCACCTCCACTGCATGCTCTCCTCAGCCCACCTGCCATGGTGGCAGTAACATCTCTGTTGGGAGAGGAGAGGTTGGGAGCAGCAGCAGGGACAGCTGGGGCTGGGCTCAGTGCTCCAACACCTGCCTGTGCCCCTTCCCCTATGCCTTCTGCACTGGTGGGAGGCTCCAGACAAACATCTGACAAGAGGCAGCAAAACCTGCCGAAGCTCACCTTTCTTCACAGGGCCTGGGGGTGCCTGCACAAAGCTCCGCAGTGTCACCTCTGCAGAGGGAGAAGGGCCTGGCTGGGTTGTGGCTTCAGCCTGTGGGTTTTCAAAGATGGTGCTGCAGGGTCACTTTCAGCAGAGCCCATCTCCAGCGCTAAGAAAACACGGAGCTTTGGTTTTGTTTTGCGTTAATTTATAGGCCTGGGACAGTGTTACAGAGCATGAGAGGGGAGAGGAAGAAAAAATAGGAGGGAAATATGTAAATAATCACAATTAATCTGAAGGTCTAATGGCCTGCCTGCCTGCCTTCCTGCTGTAATTTACCATATGCTCTAGTACTTGTGTGAGGTTCCCTGGCTCATGTGTTGTTAGTTTATGTAAGTGTGCACAGACCTTTGGCAAATTTGTATTTTTATTATGTAGAAGCTAGCATTTAGCTTTCTTGTTGTGGGCATGTTGTAGCATATGTTAGTGTTTATGTTGCAGGGAAAATGAATCTCTTGACTAGAAAATATCTTCTTCTACTATTCTAGTGATTTGTTATTTTGACCTTTTTTGTAATGATGTTTTGTCAATAGCAAAGCTGAGTGGGATGGACCAGGTAAAGGCTAGTCATTTGTGTGTGACACACATGGTATATTGTTTCTTCTGGGTTCTTGAGGGGATAATCACATCCAGATATGATTCAGAAGGTCAACCTCAACTGGAGGGAAATGGTTTCTCAGAAGTGAGTATGAAATAGGAAGTAGTTTGTTTTTCCTTTTTTCTCTTTCCTTTTTTCCCCCTTTTCTTTTTCCTTTTTTAATTTGAAAAAACCTATGTGTGACAGGGATGCTCTGGGGTTTTTTTCTTGGTTTTCTGTGTATATGTATTACCCTCAGCAAATTTTTTTTCAAGACAATTTTATTTTTATCTTTTTTATCGAAGAATCTTCAATTTTTTTTCAGTGGGAAATATGTTTACATCATTGATATCTGTTTTCCCCAGGGCCAGTAAATAGGATCACACAATATGTTATTAATGGACCAAGGCCAATATGACATGCAGTGATTTTCCACAATTAGTGAGAAAAAGAAGTCTTAATGCTAGTAGAAGTTTGAAGTGCTACGAAATTTGGGGTCTATTTATTTTCCCAAAAGCCTGTGTGAGAAATGGAAAAACTTCTCTGAGCTCCATGGTACCTGGATTTGGCATAAAACTTTATCCAGCCCTAATGGCTGGCACACAGCCAAAGAAGGAAGGAAGTCCCTGCACTGGGCTCCTCTTGTCTCCTGAGACTGAAGTGTGTCCTCTGTAGTCCCACGACTGGAACGAGTGGGCACAGCTCAGAGTTCTCTGACACTGCTCCCATGTCTGGAAAAGGCATCTGCATGCTAAAGGGGAGAGTGGAAGAGGTCTGTCTTTTCCCTTGGTTCTCACTGATTTCATTTTATGTTATTCCCATGTGCTCTGACCCTTGGTGTTTTTTTGGAAATATCTCTTCTGTATTCACAGAGAAGTCTGATATCATTATCTGCAGTCCTGCAACTTTGTATGCTGTGTTCAGGTCAGATTCAGCAATTATTGTCTGTAAGTTAATAGCTGTGGGTTTTTATGACCTCATGTGATGTCTCCGGCAATGCATTTGAATTCATAATGAACAGTGATTAAAGGTGCTTTTGCCTGTGTGACTATTTGCTTCTGCACTTGAAGCACCATGAGTGCTGTTGCTTGTGAAACACCATGCGGGCCAGATCAGGAAAAAGTGGGGAAACCTTTTCAGTTCAGACTGAAATTTCCTTGGACTCCATGTCTGTATGGAAACTTTTCTCTTTATTTCATGCAGCCTAGCTTTGACTGCAATACAGATGCACACATCTAAAGCTGCTCTCTCTGTCTTGAAAATAATGGGACGTATTATGATGAACGTCCAAAATAATTACTACTACAAGGATCAGAAAAGAAATTCTTGAAATATGCTTTTAAGTTTGATGTTACAGTATTTACAGAAATGAATGTTTCCTGAATCTCTACAAATCATGTGTTCCAGAACTGCTGAACATAGTGTGAGGAGACCCTGACACTTAATGATTTATAGCTCTACAGTGTTTCTGTACAAGCTGCAGCCCAATATCTACCAAGCACAGAACATGACCTGGGCAACAGGGAACCAAAACCTCATTTAGTTATACAGAAGCCTAAATTGAACAGTGATTGAAAAATCAACAAGACCTTAAAATGAGTCCTGTAGCCAGCTTCAGCAGCAAGTGAAAGATTTTGGATGTGAAGAGTGTGTTTTTGACCAGGTTTAGGCTGTGCTGAAGCTGGGACAGCTGGATTATGTCAGCACCCACTCCAGGGAAGCCTGTGAGAAAAGACATGTCCATAAACTGGTAACTGTCCTTTTTTCCATTTTTAGCTGTTTTGTGTCTTTGGATGCATCAGAACATCAGAAATAAGTTTTTGTTCCTTTCCAGAGGGTTTAATTGTAGCCACCCCTTTGGTGCTTTCTACTGTGATACCAGCAAGCAGAAATATTGCTTACGAATGATTTGCCAAAAATGGCAAGAAAACAGAAAATTGAAAGTTCTCTGGCATAAAGCCACACATGTGGATTCTCGTTAGCTGATATTTGCTGGGTTTTGGTTTTCTTTCTCTTTATGTGAAAAGTTTGTTGACCCACTGAAAATAAGATGTCACGTACTTCCCTAACGGACATATAATGGAAATATTGACATGAACTCTCTGTGTTTGATGGGCAAAAATACATGGGGGAAAGTATCTGCACAGCTGCAACAACTTTTTGTAGGGTGCATGATTAGCCTTCATTCACATTGTGAAAGCAGGAGAGTAACCATGAGGGGGCTTGAATATTTTGCTACAAGGGTTTTTCCTACAGTTTTGCTTTTTCTTACTTGGGTGCTTTCTGGCATGCAGCACAGAGGGATGTTTACCTAGGAAACATTAGGTTATTTTGTGAGTAAAATACTGAGGAAAAAGATTCCATCTTCACTGTGTAAACTGCACTGTTCAGTCTCCAGTGTCTTCTAAACACTTAGCAGATGCTGCAAGGGAACAGGTATTAATAAGGCACATATTAATACAGCCTGCTCAGCCTGTTCCTCTTGGATATGTGTCAGCACATCCTGGGTGTATCCCCCAAATTGGAGCCACATAGCTTCAAGCAGTCTTAATCAGGGCTTGAGGGATTGGCTCCTACCTGGGTTTCTAGGGATGTTTTTTGTGACACGGAGTATTTGCAGGACTGCTTTATAAGCTGAGATCTTAGAAACATGGAGTTTTGTTTTCCTAACCTCTGCAGCCCAGCATTCTCCATGACCAGCTCTGTTAGCTTTCCTGCAGAAAAAATGGTGCCCTGCAGTACAAACCAATGCCTTCTGATCTCTCTCTGCTGCCTGAGATTTATCTCATCTCCTGCTTTCCCTTGCCCTATCCTTTTCTTCAAAGCTCTTGGAGAAAAATATTTCTTTATAATTTTGTTCCTCCTAGTCAGGGTCAATGCTGGTGCTGATAGTCCTGACTGAGCAATCTATTCTGAGACAGAGACACTACTCAAAATAAAAAAGGAAGAAAAAAAAAATACAGGGCAAGGAGATATAGCAAATATCCACAATGGTTTCAATGTACAAAAATTCTGTGATCTCAAAGAGAATTCACAAGCTGCACCTTGAGTCCTTGATCCATGGCAGAGATACTTACCCTGTCTGCACCACAGTAGCTATGTTTTTTCAGAAAGCTATATTTGCTGTCAGATTATTCTATGCTTTCTAAGCACATATTGGAGAGGTTTTGGGTTGTTCTGAATAACCAGCCACATCAACAAACCAAACTGTTGTACAGATCTCTACTTCTGTGGAAATATAGCACATGCTGGTACGTCTGACCTACTAGGTGTCTTTAATGCAGTTAAAATGTTCCCATATAAGATTTATTCTGTGCAAAATCCAGCTTTCTATAGAACACAATGCATTTGAATTGTAACAGATTGTTCCTACTTACTCTAGCAGTAAAACCATTGCACTGGCTGGAAACAGCTTTCTTTAACATCTTTAAACCAGAAAGATCTGAAGTTGACAAAGTGTTTGTGGCATCTCTTGTTTCTTGCTATTTTTCTCGATAACTAGGCTCTGGGGAAAAGTCTTCAAATCCTTAAACAAGCTGAAGAAAATAATTCTCTCTGATTTGCACTTCTCAGTAGAATCTCTTCACTGCTTGCTCCATACTTGGCAGTGGATGAGCCACACAGGGGGCATCAAGAGCTACTCTGTTTGCAGGAAGGGCACCCACTAGGGGAAAGGCTCTGTGGCTGCACTGGCTGGAGGAGGGATGTTTGTCTCCTTGATGAAGCTTCACTGGCTTGAGCAAAGGTATATGGATATTTCCAAAAAAGCCTGGAAGGATGCCTGGTCATGAAAAAAAAAAAAAAAAAAAAAAAAAAAAAAAAAAAAGAAAAAAAAAAAAAAAAAAAAAAGACCCTTCCAGATATTCTGGTTTCTTCTCTTTCCAAGGGAAAAACTAGGGGACCCATATAGTTGATGCTTGACACTTTACACAGCATTGTTAGACACTAGCAGCTCTTCACTCTCCAAGAATAAGTGTAACTGCTATGATTTAGCACCATGTCTCTAAATGTTCCCATTTTTCCTTTTCATGATCCATCTAAACATTCATACCAATTTGCTACCATGAACTCTGAATATAAGTTTGGTTATGGGCCAGATAAGCAGAGCACATATAGCCACTTGGAAACTTCTGCTACAAAACACTTGCTTAACTCCTTGCTGCACTTGTGCTATTAGAAAAAATGAATCACAGTAATATTTTGCATAATGGTTGTACCTGGCAACTGAAGATATTCAAGCATTTAGGGAGTAACTAGATTTACTCTATATTTTGCCAGGCATCTGTTTTTTTTCCAATTTGTGTAAGACCACAGTGAGTAATTGCTGTTACAGACTTGAGCTTTTTCTCATTGTGAGGTGTCAGCAAAACCCTTTATCCACTTGCTGGGTGTGTCTTATCTATAGCATAACTGCTGAGGAATTTTTGATCTTTATCTCCATCTTGGTCTTTACTGTGACCATCTTTACTCTGTGCATGGTAAGACCCTGGAACAAGTTACCCAGAGAAGTTGTGGATGCCCCATCCCTGGAAGTGTTGAAGGCCAGGTTGGATGGCCCCTGAGAAAATTGATCTAGTGGGTGGCATCCTTATCCATGGAGGAGAAGTTGAAACTAGATGACCTTTGAGGTCCTTTCCAACCTTATCCATAATATGATTCTGTGAACACTTGCCTAAAATTTACCTGAAAATTTAGGAGACATCATGAAAAGGGAATGCAGAAAATGTGCCCATTTTGGAGGTATTTCCATAACAATAGTTGTGAAATCTGTGTTGAGAAACCTGAGGCCAAATCATGGCACTCCTTTGTTTTTCGTTACATCACTTAATGTCACACAACACCTTTGTGACAGAGAACTGGAACTGTCTCCAAACTTGAACTCTTATCACTAGATGATAGTTTCTCATCTGGTACAGCTTGAAGGAGAACAGATGCATGCAAAAAATGTGCAAGGAAAGTTTTCCAAATGTTTCCATGCACATCCAGGGCTAGTGATGTGTGAGGGGCTCTGCAGGCATTCTGCAGGCGTCACTCCTGCTCTACCACTGAGCTGATCCTCCAGCTCTCACTGCTGAAGGTTTTCTTTCATGTTACTTCTTCCCTTTTTCGTCTATGGAGTGGCACACTCAAAGGACATCATTAAAAAATCTGGAGCATTTGAACATTTCTGCAAAAGAAAAGATGCCAGTTAGTAGCAATACCTCACTCAAACAGTCATATATGTGTGTGTGCCCTGAACATGTATCAGAAACCTCAGAAAGCTGTTTGTACAAATGCTTCTCATTTTTCCTAGAGGCAGAGAACATACTGCTTTAAAACATACATTTAGCTTTTACAAATTGCTTTAAGTTGGAAAGAGTCAATGGACCAAACTTCATCGTGCTGTGGGTGGGTAAAGCTCCTGTGAAAGAAGCACTCACTCTCTTCATTGATTTTGTTCTTGCAGCAGTGAATTTGTTCCAGTGTCCCTAGCTCATGAGACTTTTTCCAGTCTCTCTCTCTCTTTCCTATTTATGTCTTAATTCACTGCTGTCATGATTTATACCAGCAATACAATGTGCAAGACATGAAAATCTATATATCTATCATACCCCTGTCTGAATGCTGGGATATGACATTTCAGAATTATTTTTTCCATATACATTTATCATACTTTTTTTTTTTTCATTTCTTTTTCAAAAGGAGACACTGTGGATTGAAACAGACTGAAGACCGCCCAACATCTCTGCTATCCTATTTCATGTACTTCAGGTGGTTCATGGGGTGGAAATAGGGGCAGTTTTGTGGTTTAACCCCAGCCAGCAGTCAAGCTGCACACAGCCACTGGCTCATTCCCCCACCAGTGGGATCAGGGAGAGAATCAGAAGGATAAAAGACACAGAACTTGTGGGTTAAAATGAAGACAGTTTAATAAGGGAAGCAAAAGCCATGCACACAAGCAAAGTAAAACAAGGAATTAATTCACTGCTTCCTGTGGGCAGCCAGGCGTTCAGCCACTTACAGGAACACAGGGCCCCACCACGTGTAAGAGTGGCTTGGGAAGACAAATGCCATCACTCCAAACGTTTCCCCCTTTCTCCTTCTTTCCCCACTTTATACACTGAGTGTGATGCTGTATGGTTGGGAGTATCCCTTTGGTCAGTTTGAGTCACCTGTCCTGGCTGTGTCTCCTCCCAGCCACTCGTGCACCCCAACTTCCTCAGCAGTGTGGCAGAAAAGCAGAGAAGGCCTTGGGTCTGCATAAGCCCTGCTCAGCAATAACAAAAACATCTGTGGGTTATCAACCCTGTGTTCAGCATGAATCCAAAACCTAGCCCTGCACTAACCCCCTGGGAAGAAAATTAACTCTACCCCAGCTGAAACCAGCCCAAGGAAGCACTGCTCTATTAAGGTTCTACTCTCCTTCGGCCAGTATTGTGGAGGTAAATATTTTATGATTCTTGTAGAGATTGAGGTAGGTACTTTTAGCATGCTATCCATCAGTGGCAATTTGAGGTTTAGTGTCAAAGTAAATTGTTCTTTAGGGAAGAGTAAGGATCTGTGCTGGCTTGTACCTGCAACTGACTGATCTTTATCAGCCTTCTGACAGTCCCACAGGGACAACTAGTCGCAATTAGCTCATTTAATATTGATTAAGTCTTTGGACAATTAATCAGAATTAATCAGTGTTCAGTGGTGTTTTACAGTTCTGAAAATATGTACGTAAGAGCTTGGGATTCCTGAGTGTGCAGAAGGAAGCACGATATGAGCACAGTCCTAGGAACTGCATGCAATTTCACCTCTTTTTGAGATTTGAAAACATGTAGAAACTTTTTAAAGAAATCTTTTGCTTCCTCTCCCTCATCATCACTTCTCTATACAGTGTAACTCTGGGAGAGGCTGAGCATAAAATAACAAAACACACTGAGACAAACAGTTCTTAAAATTTTTTCATCCCAGTCTTAGATCTTTCTTCTTTGGTCACTCCTGCTAGCAGCATCCTGCCTCCCAGAAGCTGTAAGGCACTGAAGCCTGAAATTAGGTGTGTGAACTTATTACTGAAGCCCCTGTGCTTTTTTTTCCCCACACATCTACATATTGGTAGTTACTCTTGTTCTTTGTAATTTAATTTTAGACATAGGATAATCTTGTTGGGATAAATGCTTTGTGCGTGTGTGTTTGTTTTTTAAATAAAACTTGAACTGTAGTGTCTAGATGCTAAGCAAGAAAGTTGTAGTACCAGATTTAAATTTGTTGTAAATCCTTTTATGTTTTTAATGTCTGTTAAAAATGGTGAAAATTTCTGAATGGAAAAGCAAGCCCTAAATACAGATGGAATCTAGTTAGAAATAATTTTCAATTTCTTGGGTTTTAATTGTTTCCTATGCGGATCTTCTGAACACAGTAGATATCTATATTTTGTTTCCTTAGATATGTGAGTGTTTTAGAAATGAAATTTTTTCAAGTGTAAATTGGTTTTTGAGTTAGGAAAAGAAGTCAACCCTTATATTTTAGATTGTCTCTTGCAAGACTTTGTTATGCACATTTTTCATAAAAGAAATCACCTCCTCTCCTCCCCATTCTCAAATATTTTTTGACTATGTTACACTTGGATTAGAAATATTATAAAGAAATAATCTGTGATTTTGCAGGCAGTGTGATAGATAATTTAAGAAAAAAAAAGTCAGACAACTGATTAATGTTCTAAAAATAAGATGTAGCTAGATGCTGAATATCTCCTGCATTTGCATTAATTCCGTTTATATTAGATCTAAGCTAAGTACTGATTTTGTTAGCAGCAGTAAGTCTAAAATTCAAATATATAGTAATGTGGAGCAAGTCAATGACTTATTGGAACACGAGTAATTAGGTGAGTAATTAATTGGACCGTGCTTGAGGGTGGTTTTTGGGTTTTTTTTCAGTCAAGGTATTTAAACGAAATATGCTGTTCTTTATGCCTTCACAACTAACTGTTCACAGAATGTGTATGCTACATTCTGCACTGACATATGGCTTCTACCTCATGCCATTAATACAATGGTTAATATTCACTATTAATTAAATACTTTTGTTACCCTATCCCCTCCAAGTCAATGAGCAGAACTGGATACAATTTGAAGATTCAGTGCATTCTCCTCTGTGTTTTAATTTTTCTTAGAAGTAGGCAGAGATACCTGGGGTTAAGAGGCTGAAGTTTTGTTGAAATTCCTCCATTTTTTGGGTTAAAATACCCTGACATGTAATTAAGAGTGAGGCATTTGTGCATTTCAAGCATTTTAAAATTATTGCCAAAGATGTGTTATTTGAGATTCATTTAGCCATAGGTCTTATTATTATCTGAAAGATTTAAGAGTAACTTTTTAAATTAGAGTTCTAGCAATGTATTTAGATTAGATTTAATATGACAATTATTTGTTCTGCTAATAAAGGTCCCATAGCATATGAAAAACATATTAATTGAGGATTAGCATGGATGTCGTAAATTTAGAAATCTTTGATGAAACATTGCAAAGCATCATTACTGCAAATAAGCTAACAGCATTAATGTGATCATCTACTTAAAAATCCAGCAGATTTTGTCCAATTCAGAACAGTATGCTTCTGAGGCTATGGCCAGCCAAGTCAGTCAATCTTTTTTATACAACATTTAGATGATGGCCATTTCAGAATTGTTTGTAGGTGCTCTTACTGCAGGCATACAATCATTTTCCTGGTCTGTGAATGGAATAGGTGACTGTTCACTGACTGTGGAGATCATGTACATCAAGTGATGCCTCCCTGCAAAATAAAGGTATCTCAAAACAGACATTTCAGTCTCTTCTGAAAGCCTCCAGTGAGAAGGTGTTTATATATTTGCACATGCACAGTGACTGTATTGCTCAACTGGAGTGGTCATATGCAGAAAGTTGCTACAACTTCCTTGCTCAGCCTGGGCAGTCCCACTTCCCTGCTTCAGTGACATCCACTGTACTCTGCAGGGAACACAATTAAACCTTGGGGGAGCTATCAGTGGTGTATAGTTCATAATTTTCTATTGAGTATCCACTGGGGAAGGCCTCTGCCTGTGCTGCTTGACAAGGTAAGGCCAAGTGGAACTGTTGGTGGTGTCTCATTTTGGACTGTGCTAAACAGATGTCCCATGCTCCTGTTCTCATCTTTTTGGACAATGTGATTTATGATGCAACTTACTTAGGAGAGGTTGAGAAATTCGACCTCTGAGGCCAATCACTGAAGGTTGCCTTGGCTTGAGGGGAAAGGAAAGGAAAGGAAAGGAAAGGAAAGGAAAGGAAAGGAAAGGAAAGGAAAGGACAGGACAGGACAGGACAGGACAGGACAGGACAGGACAGGACAGGAAAGGAAAGGAAAGGAAAGGAAAGGAAAGGAAAGGAAAGGAAAGGAAAGGAAAGGAAAGGAAAGGAAAGGAAAGGGGAAAAAAGGTCTTTTTATTGAAAACTGGGGAACGTAAGGGGTGGGTCCAAGATTTCCCTCTGTGTGTGTGTGTGTGTGTGTGTGTGCAATTGTTTCAGTTGATTGGCTTTTTCAAGAGATGACAGTCAGTGTGAAGAAGGATCTGCTTTGCCAGCACAATAGTCTTCTGCTTCTCTTGTAGTATTTTAGGGAGATAAGAGAAGAGCAGACTTCATGGTTATTCTGCTCTGTGTATCCAGCCAAACTGGTCCTCTGCTTTCTGCCTCAAACAAAGAGAAGCCCTCTTTGTCTCTGCTGGTCAGTTAATGCTTCAGTGATACCCTGTCCTATTATTGTCCTGCTATTCCTGACAATTTCAGGCTCACCAATTTTTTTTTCTGATGACAGGAGAATTCCCTAGCATGCTGCAAGGAATGGGACAGGCAGTACACATGGTCTTGCCTTGAGGGCTGTAATGCAGCTTTGTAGTAGGATCTAGTAAGGATGTATTATTATAAGTCCTTATCATGTTTATTTCACTTTTCATTCACATCCCTTTCAATCTTTTGATATTTAGCCTTGGGGCAGATTCAGCTATATATCCAAGGATGCAACTTTACATTGACTTAATGGGTATCTATCTCTTTGCTGGTTAAGAAGTTAACAAAAAAGGAGTAGGTGTCACTATTTTGCTTATGGTGGGAATTTGACAACGCACCGAACCAAGCACAAGACACTTCCAGAATCTTAACTAGTTTGATTGCACCACCGACACTGTTATTTCGACAGTCCCACTCTCCAGCATCTGGCATAATTGGAAGCAGCAGCCAGCAGGTATCAGATGTCAGTATGAATTGTCTCCTGCTGCGTGAGCACTGACTATGAAATTGATTTGCTGTCTTTTTTACGCAGTTTTGTAATGAAAGTAACGTAAAGTCCCAAACAGACAAATTCTGCGTTTGTGTACATACAGTTAAAATAGGCATGTGTCTAAAAATTAGAGAGGGGGAAATACATCAACAGAAAAGCAGTATGGCACCATCAGGCGCGTTTCCTCACAGGTGGTGGTGGCAGTCCCTGCTATGTTTCTGAGGAAACTGAGCTAAATCAATAGCTGGAAACCAATTTCTTTTGGGTACTTGTATGGATCAAAAGCATAAAACATGAGAAAGAAGAACCCTTCAGTGAGTGAATTTATCTCTCTACTTTACTCACCGGTGTTATTAAGGCAAGCAAAAAAGACTGTGGAAACCAAGTCTTCAACCTGGCGCAATTTTTTCCCTTATTTGTCATCAGGATGATCAAGGCCCCTAAGATGAAAAAAACTGGCCTGAGCAAAGTCACTGGTAAATTTCTGTTGATTTACTATTGCCAGGATGTTGCCTTAGGGCACATCAGAAATAAATGGCTGTCAGTGTGTTCAAGATGCTGCCATGCAGAACAATTTCATGTGTATAAAGGTAATGTTTCAGTGACTAGAATCTTGACTACCAATTTGAAGAACTTTAAGGGAGGATTAGACCAGGTATAAAGGAGGTCCTATCATCCCAAGCCTTGAGAAAAGCCTTTGAGCACTCCTTAGGGATTACTGACATCTAGATGATGGCAGTAGGAGCACAGGATGCTGGGGTTCACTGGCAAGAACTGGTGCCTTTTCTTAAGCAGAGTTACAAGTACCCATGAAACAACCATGATTATGGGTCTCTTCCTCAGCTTGATGCAATACTTGGCTTTGAAACCAGGAGGCTTAATCAGCTCCTACTGTAATCAAATTATTCAAGATTTTTCAAAGAGAAAATTGCAGCAAATTCCTGTCCTAAGAAGTCAGGGTCAAAAGCGTATTTAGAAAAATCAGTTAGAGCATTGATTACTGAGTGTGGCTGCCTTTTAGACAAGCACAATGGAGAAAAACATTCCTGACATCTGGTTCAGTGAGGCCCAAGACCAGTGTTTAATTGTGTTTTTGCTCTGACACCCAGTTGCATAGCAATAAGGGGGAGCGTATGATACAATAATCTATATATAGGATAGGTGGGGCTGAACCTTTGACTTGAGGCCAGCTAGTCTGGTATTCCAATCTTGGTGCTGACATGAAGGCAGCCAGTAACCTTAGGCGGGTTGCTTGAAGTTCTTCCTGAATTTCAGACGCTCTGTTGATGAAAGGACCGGTCTGTAACTGCCCTGGGATTGGCAGTCGTCACATCATGATCCAGCAGGCCATTTCATACACAACCAGGGCATGGGTGCCCAGAAAAACTTTCCACCCATTCAGGACAGGAACAAGATAATTTGCAGGCTGCTCGACTCAGAGAACAGTTTTCCCATAGAAGCAGAAATATACTGCAGGCTTCTTCCCTGCAGAAGGGAACCACCCTGGTTTGAATCTGACCACAGGAAAAGATGGAGGGCAGCCTCTTGAGCAGCTGGTTCTCTTCTTTTTCCCCCATGAGGCACAAGCAATGGTGCTATGGCTCATCATGATGCCTGGACCGCTTCCTTTCCCCAGCCACCTCCTGCCCTAGGTAGCACCTTTTTTTCTCTATTTCTGAAGCTATGTAAGAGAAGCTGATTCCAACAGCAAGAAGACAATCAGATGACAGACTCAGGTTCTTTTCCACACAACCAGAATTTCTGCCAGATTTTAAACTTACGTTTTGACCACAAAGATGAGTTGCAATTCCACCTGCAAGAGGGTGTTTTTATATGGATACTCTCTGCAGCTCACTCCCCAGAGGGATGTGGCAGAAAGGAATCCTTCCACCTCTGTGTTGAAGCACTGTGTAGGCTTTCTCAAACTGGATGTTGCTGGCTCAGCTAGCCAAATTTGCCATTATATTCTTCCCTTTATTTTCTTGGGAAGATTTTCTATGTTGTGCAGGTCTCCAACAGAAAGGAGGAGGAAGAGGACTCTATTCTTACTGCAACAGAGAAAAAAGTTGTATGTTGTGCTAGAGAAAAAACTGTGTTGTACTAGAGAAGCTGTTGCCTTACTAGTCTGTCATTGAAATTAGAAGAACATGGACCCAAAACCATTTCCTTTCCTTAGTTAAGGAGGAAAAATCCCAATATTTATTCAAAGGGTGCTGTTACCAGAATCCACAAAATTTTTCATGGTGAAGCATTCATTGGTAAAGAAAAGAATTCCTTCAAGAATGAAACACAAACCTGCATAAATTGAAATGCAGTCTTAGAGCAGTACATTTTATAATGCATTTAACAGACTCTTCCAAGCTGGGTTCTTTCAGTCTGTTTCCTTCCCTTCATTGTTGTGCTGTGAAGGCAAATGAGCGGTAATGATGGACATCATGGTTTCTGAGACCCTGCTCCCACTGCTCTGCACAGCATATTGTTGTCACTTTACAGCGAATTTTCCTGCTTTACAATGTACTCAGACCCTTATGAGGATTCAATAACCTGTGTTTCTCAACAAAAGTTGAATACCTAAGTCCAGTATGGTAAATCAAGTCCCTTTCAGAAGTGGGACTTGATTTAACTTGAAGAAACTTCAGCTTTTTTCTTCAGTTTCTTTCTCTTAAAAGGAATAGTCTAGTTCAGATCTTCTCCCGAATTCTCTTTAAGAGAAATTTCAGGGGGATTAGTGTAAACAGCATGGTGAAAATCCTGTCTGCTGTTTGCTGGAAATGTAGTCTTTAGCTTTTGTTTTAGTGGCAGTAAAACTTTTGGAACTGCGTGACTTTTTTTTGAATGTTTTATTGTTTCTTTTATAGCAAGTGTTACAGCATGCACATATGATGTCAAATTCCTCTTAAGAGCATTTGATTTTTAGGGACATGAATATGACACAGAGGGACATGAGAACCGGCTGTTGACTCAGTCTCTCAGTGCCCTTTTGTTTATGTCTGTGACCTGGTCACATAGTACAAAGAGTTTCCTGCTGAACTACATGCAGCTGCCTGGCTGAGAAGCATGTGAGAGCTTTATTTGTCCTGCCTGCAGCCCCAGATCTTCTTGGAACAATCTCCCAAATCCTTCTCGATGTGGAGGTGGGTGATGTCACTGTGCAGCCTTCCAAAGGATCCTGTCCTCTCTGAAATACACCATAAAGGATTTGCAGGGCATTAAAGCCTGCATTTTGGTGTACTGCTGCAAATGGACTGCCTGAGTAAGACTACAGGCTCCCTGGGACTTCAGAGCAGAGCCACTTATTTTTGTCAAGGAGAGCAAATGTAGGTGGGGGAACATAAACTGAGGCTTGACTGGTTCATATCCTTTTTTCTAAAATAATTTTAACAGGTTTACACACTCCCATGCACCCTCCCTCCCTCCCCCATCGGAATCCCTTATGCTGTTATGAAAACTGCTCAGGCCTGCTTTTCCATTTTTTGGTGATATCAAAGACCTACTGATCTGTATTGATCCGTCTGTTTCTTGAGATGGATGCACCACATTGCACCCCATGGTAGGTATGCAGCCTGAGACCAGGAGCAGTCAGAAATGCTTGGGCTGTACAACAGGCTGCATGTTCTGGGGCACTGGCAGGCTGGTTGACAGTTTTAACTACAAGCAAAATGCACCTTGCCCTGGCACAAGCTCAGGTGCCCAAATGGCAGTGGTGTACTGCTTGGATGGCATGGATGTTTGGTTGCATATCCTGAGAAGGTACCTCTGTACCACTGGGTGTCTGACCATACTTCCTGGGGCCCAGGACTCACCCTGACAGCTGAGCAGAGTCAGACTCCTTGGTACAGGGCATCAAGGTACATACTGGAATAAGAGGAGGCTACAGAAGAAAACATAAACTCCCCACAAAACCATAAAAATAATCTACATACTTCTCAGCAGCCTTAACTGAAAGGATACACTTTTCCAGTACATCCCATTGTTTTGCATTATCTGTTTTCTTAAGTGGGAGCCTGGTTTTGCATCTCACTTCTCACTTTTCCCTTCTCCTGAAGTCATCCATTCCTCTTTTTACCATGTCCTGATGTGTGGAGCACCACTCTTCCACCTCTCACATCTTTGGGCTTCTTACATCCCCATTTCCACACTAGCTAGTGATCACATGAGAATGCAATATTAGGAAGTGATTTGCTATATTTTTAGCAGGGCTCAGGCTGAAATAGCAATGAGAATGGAGGAGTGCCAGCCACACATGACCAACCAGCTGTCTATGGCCCACATTTTGGAAATCACTGATTCAAGTGGCTGGCAGAAGGTTATGGAAAGTTTCCCTTTTAGATTGCTAGTTCAAACTGACCCCAAACTACACAAGGTAGGAAGGTCATCTTGGATGTACATAACTTTATGGTGTGTGAGCAGTCTTCATCCAGTTTCTTTGCCTTTTAATGTAAGAGAAATATTTCAATTGGAAGTGAAATTTCTACTTTTGTGACTCTCAGCTACAGGGGCTGCTGAAACATGGGTATGGCTGGAATGGAGAGACTGTGTGGCTGCAATGTGCTTCTTCTCTACACTTTGGCACTTGGTTACACTGCGATAAGTGCTGAGCTCTTCCCTATTGTGTGGAGAGAGGGAGAACCATCTAGCAGATCTAGCTCCATCAATTGTAATGTGACAGCCATGTAACAAAACCCCTCACATTCAAAATGTGAATCTTCTTCCTTTTCCAACCTCTGCCATGCATATCTATTGGCTAGAACTTCTAGCTTACCTCCTTTCCTGTCTTCTTAATCCATGAGTATTTTAGGAGCCAGTAACTCCTTGTCAGCTGGTACCTATTGCTATATATGCATCAAAGGCAGCTGCCTGCTAGAGCTCTGCATGCTTCTGGGGTTATTTAACTGCACATGTGAGTAGATCGTGCATTCCTTGTATGTCACCCATCTGTAAAATTCCCTGCACCAATTTCAACCAGGCTTGCTTTATCACATTCCCTCCTTGCCAGCCTAGCAACCTGCTCTAGTCTGCTTCCTGTCCCAATGGGGAAGAGGGGACTATGTCTTTAATGGAAGTTGCCTGACTTCTTATGGTTTTCAGCTCTTATGGTTTCTCTTGCTGACCCTCAGACCATTGCTGAGCATAGCAGAAAGTGAGATTGGGACTCTTCCAGGCCCCAGCATGTGCACAGGGTTGAGTGGAGAATGACTTCTATGTGCTAACCATCCCCAAATCCTGAGACTGATCATCAGCCAGGTCTGCTTAGGAGGACAAGATCCTGTTCCCTAGATGACATGGGGAAGCAACCAGAGGATCCCAGCGAGCACCCTGCTAGGGCTGCTCTATCCCATTGGGATATTTGATCTTCCTTGAAGCTCTGAAGCCTTTGCCAAGCTCCCTGATCTGCATTGTCTGCCAAGGAGGTGACAGGCACCGTACACCAGCTGTGATGGACGTAGTGGAACTGAGTGCTATGTGTTTTGATTGGATGCATTTTGATCCAAAGAAAAGCCCCCAAAACAATCTTTCAGCCTCCAAGGAGGCTATTTATTTTGGTTTTTTAGGAATACATTTAGTAAATCACTCAGGTGATGGCAAGTTTATGTATTTGTATGACAAATTTATTGTTGTGCTATTAGTATCAAGGAAATCCAATTGAGTGTGTAGATTTTAGACTCCTGACCTCTAAGCAGAATGAATTTTTTTGAAGGGGTGTGAAATTACCTGTTCATCTCCATGAGCTGTACACTCTATTGAATGAAAATGTCCTCTGTAGAGACGCAGGAGATGTGAGGGGTGGGAACTGCCATTCATCTCAGTCTGTGGTGCCTCCCTTCCCAACCCCTTGTCAGTGCCTGGGATACTGTGCTAAGCACTGACTCAGTACATTTTCAGTCTTGCACTTTGCATTTTGCAGAAGGTACCAGGAAGGTGGGAAGGGCTGCCTTGTTGCTCGCTCCCATGAGGAATGGCAGTCACCATCTTCTGGAGATGGGTCTCAGGGCAAGGGTTACCTGGATCTCACTGAGGACAGAAGAAGAGGCAGGAAGGAAAAGGAGGAGTTTGTTTACCTGCCTTAGATCTTGTTAGGAGTGGGAACATGTCTGTGTTGCTCCAAGTCTCGTTCCTTTCCCTCTCCTCTCTCACCCCATTACCCTTTTCCCAGAGCTCCCCTGCTTTCCTTCACAGATCCAAACTTCTCCCCCATCCCTGTCATACATGCTATTTATTTAACTTCAGTGCAATCTGAGCTTTCTGCTCTGTTGGTTTGATGTCTATCAAACTGCAGACTCCTTTGACAGAGGCAGACCATGACAACATGCTTCGCTCCTCTTCCCGTTTTTTCCGTGCTTTCTCCCGGCGGTCAGGTTTGAACTGACATTGGCTGGTTGTAGGTTAGGTTCAAAAGCATCAAGCACTGTCTGAACATCCCCTTGAGCTATCAGCTCATGTGAAAACGAGTAGTCTAGGAAACCTCTGTGACTGCACAGAATAATCCACTTTATGATTGAGCTTCTGGGGTTGGCAGACTGGTCATTTAATATGGGGTTTCCCATATTTTAGCTTGAAATCCTGCATCCTATGGTAAAGGACAGGCTTACTAACTTCCCTGGTCTTTTATATTTTAACAAATCATGTCGATTTTTAGCCTGAAATATGGTAAATAATCCCACCTTACCCTTTTTCTCACAGTTCCCTTGGTTGTCTGAAAGCTGCTACCTTGCCCTGCAAGTAGAAGTGGTTGTAAGGTGGCAAGAGGGAAGTGTGTGTACATAAAAGATAAATGGGGAACTGCACAGAGAAGTGCTGTGGCAGTGCAGTGGGAACATCCATATTTTTAAAATGCCAATTTTAAGAATACTGATTCCCATTTTATTTCTCAAAAATTTAATGGATACAGCAGAGCATCTTGTGGATGTCTTAAGTGATTAAGACCCAAACGAGGAGGGGGAGACAGGAGCTGTAGCTACAGTGTGCAGCCACTGAAGCTGGCCCCCTGCTCTCTGTTTTACAGTCTTAGGAGACACTTACATAAGTGTTCCTAAATCTGGTGCACACAGCCTACACCGCTGCCCACAAAGTTCCTAACCTTTGTGAGCATGAGGATTTTAAAGCCTTTGTAGAGCTGAATATTTAAACAAAGATGAGCTTCTCTGCTGTAATTGTGGGGGAAAGATTGTTCTGTTTGAGTCAGGGCACACATCTTTAGCCTGTTTAATTCAGCATCAGCTTGAGTGAGACTCAGCTAATTGACAGCTGCCAAGGATCTTGCTTTTTTTTCAAGGAACTTGTGGGGTAAAGGGAAATGATGGTCAGTGGCTTAGAATTCATAATGCCCAGTCCCTGTGTGTTTTCAGTATGCAGCACTCATAAGCCATCACTTCATGTATATGGCCTAAAGTGATGCAGGCAACTTATTGTAATTTTTTGCTGTGCTCTGTTTGGATTTATTTCCTAGTCAGTCAGGTGGGACACCCTGTAGATTAAGACTTAGCACAGGCATTTTGAATCTGTAGACTAGTACTTAAGCTGAAAAAGGAATTCTTTATGTTTTGGAGAAGAAATGGCCTAAATTGCCAGAAATAACCATAATAACAAACTGCTTGTTTCCTGAGTCAGGCACACAGTGCAAACAGCCATAGTCTCGGTGCACCCTGTTTTATAATGAAAATAACAGGGATGGGAAACTGTCCAAGAAGAGTTTGTTCCCTTGGCTTGTCTGATATTCTTTTTAAAACTGTCTGCTACATGAAGAAATATAATTACAGTACCATTTAAAAAGTGTGAGTCTTCTGAAGAGGAAAGTGGATTGTATGTAAACATGGAGATACAAACAGCACTTAGGCAAAGCAAAAAGCGTGTGGATGCTTAAATTTCTGTTTGCTGGGATGTTTTGGGGTGACCATCCTAATGTTGTTAAACCTGATATATAGAACAGGACCTTCCTGTTGACAGTCCCTCCCTTGCTTATGTGTCTGTTTCAGACATCCTCTTCCTGTATCATCCCTCATCCTGTCATTTGTATCACAAGGAATTTTCAGGGTGCTCCATTCAGATCAGCAGCTTGGGTGGTTTTGGAGAAGTCTGCCAGCCTTCTGTAGAAGAGCTCACATCAGACGCTTTCATTGCATTTCTCTCTTCAATGTCCTCACCCTACAAGAAAGTTCTCTCTGACTCTGTGGCTTTTCTTTCTTTCCAGGACCTTCTGCTTCCCTGCCTCATATTTCACACAAGCTATGAGACTTCCTTCTTTGAACCACCACAATGTCTATAGGGGTCTGCTCAGAAAGGCTTGTGAAGACACTAACAAAGTACAGGTATAAGTATTCAGGCCTTAATCTCTGCTGACAAACGTACAGCCTAAAATTGTGGCAGCAGTGATGGAGATGTGAGCAGTAATGCAGAGGTGTGATGTCAGATGTGTTTATGACTGTGGGGTAAGGGCTGTGTGTCAAAGCACCACTCAATCCCAGCAGAGGCTGGGCAGAACTACCTGCATTCCCTAAGCAGCCTAAGACTTGCTCAGTGTGCACTTTGTTATGAGGAAATCTTGACCTCGCTTGGTTTCTGCCAGCTTGGGACAGTTGTTTTTACTCGCCCTGTGGCAGACTGTAGCAAACAGTAAGTCTGGTTCCCCATGAACATGAGTTTGTGCCAGGCACACGCATACCACTGGCTACCATGACAAAAGTGGTGGCTCATGTTGACTAAGAGAGAGGAAGGGAGGGAGGGAGGAAGGCGCCCCAGGAGCAAGCGCTCCTGTCAGCCGTCCTGTCAATTGTGATCGGTCAGCTGCTGCTTATGATGAAACCAGTCTTTGGGAGATTTCATTCTGCATGGCTGGCCAGCTGCTATGTGTTTCTGTCTGGGCTCTGCAGCCCTGGCCCTCGTTTGAGGAGGGAGGTCTTTGTTCTGTATCAAGCTTCAAATAGTTTGGCATCTGTTGGTTTGTGTTGTCTGCTTGACCATTTGTTGCATAGCAAGCTTCCTTCTAATCACAGCGCCTAAACAATCTGTTCCTCTGAATGGTTTCTGCTCTAAAAAGTAAAAATAGATGGTACAGGCTGTAAACACCTGAACCTGCTCTCGTTGGAGAGGTGAGGATATCTACACACAGGAGATTGAAACCATCTACGAGGCCTTGCTTCTGATTAACTGTTTAGTCACATTACAATTTCTTACCACCAGGGCACGTTAGTGATGAGAAGTACAAGTTGTGTAATCCATACTTCCACTGCTTTGCAGACGGCAGAGCTGATGGACAGAAAAGACTGGTAGCGATTAGATCTGCAGCAGTGATTCACAGCCCAGGATTACAGTTTCTGCAATTTGCTTGAGTTTGTACAACCCAAATATCAGATAACATTACAATTTACATTTTCCGTGGAATGCTGTCTCAAGAGCATATTGATTTATACCACATCAGATTACTCAGGGGTTGGAGAAAGCTGAAAGGAGAATTTTACTGTTTTCCTGCTGACATTTGAAAAACAGGATTACACATCTTCACACCTAGCCCAATGTAACCTTCAGCAACCAGCCTTGGAAAGTCTCTTAAAAATTACAAATTTTTAAGCTTTCCTTAAGCAGTTAAGAACTCCCTTCAAATCCCTTGAAGGCAAGCATTAGTCTTCTCCTGCCACCTTTGCTGTAAGCACTATGTGGACTGAGGTGGGGAAAAAGATGGAAAATTCACCCTTTGGGTTCAGTATCACTGTCCCTGCCTCAGATGGTTCCAGGTTTGCTCATTTTCATCCCTGGATTCAACGATCAAACCTGAGTAGAAAAGCTGACATGTTTAGTGTCAGTATGCTGCCTGGAGAAGTGCAGCTACTGCTCACATGGGGTTTCTGAGATTTGGGTGTGATCAGTCATGCTTTGCCCTCCCTGCTGGTACTATTGGTTGTAGCACTTGCTCTGTGTCACATTGATGGGAAAGTGGTCCTGCCATTGCACAGCCTGCTACTCCTGCCTCCTCAGTGGTACTCAGTGTGCTTGATGCTACAGAAGCCAGACTTTCAGTGTTCCGTTTTTTTAATGATTTTTTTTTCAGTTTTCATTTGCCATTACTCTCAAATGAAACAGTTTCCAGGAGAACAAATTAAATTGAGCAATTAAAAAAATCTTAATGCTAAGGCACCTGCTTGAATGTATCCAATTTTCAGAGGAACTGAGCCTCTGTGCTCCCCAAGAAATACAGTTTAAAGCAGTGAAGTCCCTGGGAAACATCAGTGCTCAACAACTCCCCCAAATCAGGTCACTCTTGGTTGTATGCCTAGTTTAGTCATCGGATTTTGGCCTCGAATCTAACATGTGTGCGGAGATGAGTGGGGTTGGGGAAGCTGAGATATATATATATATATATATTATTTTTTAACTTCTCAGCTGCTTTGCTTAGAAGCCACAGACTGCTCTTTGTAAGGGTGCAGCTGTGGCTAGTCCGTCACACAGTATTTTATTTTAGGATGAGACAAGCACCGAGTCAACGTAGCTCCTATTGTTACTTGTCTGTCACCCTACGTTAGCAGAATTCAATGCAGGCAGTGTTCACCAAGGAGATGTGGCATTAGAGGCGCATATGCAGATGAAGGCTCTCCAGATGTGTTGCACTGAAAAGTTCAGAGCCCGGAGCACGCAGCAGTTACTTTCCCTCCCCTTGGAATCTGTATAATTCGATGAGGCACCACAGACTCGATAATCTCAAAAGAAGTAATAGCCTTTGCCACAGCAGGTCACTCTCTGATGCAATGGGAGGAGACATCTTTGCAGTGCTGCGCCAGGAGTTATGCAATCTAAAATGTCAACTTGAAACATGTCCAAGCAGTACTCAAGAAATAGCTGCAGCATCGAACACTCAGGTGCTAGAGATGCTTGGGTACTCAGAGAGTATGGAAGCTCAGCAAAATTACTTTTGTCGTGCCTGAGAAAACAATGGCACTTGAAGAAATTGAGCTATTGAGAGATTCAATTTGCAAGGAAGGAGATGGAAATTACCTAATTGTTTCAATGTACTAGAAGAGGAATCTATTTCTTGGTAGAGAGAACTATTTTCTTTTTGTAATTGTGTTGTTAAGTCCCAAATCTCTCTTCAGGGAGGGATGCCATGGGTCTGTCTGGGATCAGTGAACTTTCTGCTCACTTCCCAATGGTACTGTGGGGTACATATGCCATCTTTCAAGCAGGATGGTGATGTGTGGCCTCTTGTAGCATTAATCTTGTGTCCTATCTTACTTCCCAGTTTCACCTCCTTAGCATACTGCATTGCAAGGACCCTGTGTGACGAATGATTTTGGGGTAAGACATAGATTGTAACAAGCCCAGATTTGATGCTCTCATAACATCAGTCCCAGCTTTGCAGCATAGGCATTTTCCTGGCTACAAAGGATTTGGCAGGGCAATGAAACTGCTCCATGGGGAAAAATGTTTCTGTGATACTTGCTTCTGTATACCAGATATTACAGCAACGTGTCTCACTAGAGTAACCATATCCAAATATTTCATCTCAGGCATTCGTTACCCTTCACCAGTTCTTTTGCAGGGTGCACAGGACTACAGGCAACATTGAATTGCTATAGAGGAGGGCATGGACAGAAGTCACTGTAAAGTCAGCAAAAGCCAAGAATTAAAGAAATTATCCCAAGCTAAACTGGGTACAGCTGGCTCAGGAAACCATAAGAAAAACCGCAAAAAGCCTGAACTATGGAAGCCATTTAGGAGGTGCAATGTTGAACCCCAAAGATGGTGCAATAAATCTTAAAAACAGTCACCAACTGTGGCTGCTACTCCGTACACTGCCACCTCATTCCGGGTAATAGCCATAACAGAAAGTCTGTTTTTCTTTGGCTTATTCACAGAAGAATCAGGGATAGCGGCTTCAGCCTGCTCCTGACAGTCTTACAGCCCAGAGAGTTGCTCATCTTTGGAGAAGGTCTCTGTAGCATTGTCTCACATTCAACAGCTCCTTTTCTAAGCTTATTTAAGAGCTAAAGGGAACTCAAGCTATGACAAACCAATTACTAAAGAGGATTTCTGGAGATGGTAGATGGTGAAGGAGGCAGACCATCCAGGACAGTTTATTCCAGTCATGGATGGGTATGTGAATTGGTCTGTGGTGCTGCATGGTGTAGGACAGGCAGAGGGAGGTCTTCTAACGTTCTTCCAAAGCTCTGGCACAGAAACTTGGGTAAGTAAACATGCCAGAGTAGAGTTAGTTTGCATCATTGGCAGACAGGTGCTCACCAACACAAATGACTTGAGAAGAACGTGAGGGGAAAAGAGAGGTAAAAGCCACGAGTCCATGAATGTGATGTGCCTCTTCTCCCATGATGAGTTATAAAGGGATAACCTGCTTGGGGATTGGACTGCAGGTAGCAGGCTGGGTGACAAGGGCCTTTGTGTGGAAGGACAAAAAAATACATGAAGTGACATTTAATTCCTAACTTTCCTTATCCCTTTTCATTATCCAGAGTGAACCTGAGAGATTCAAAACTCTGGTGGATACATTTTTTGACTTTGCAATTCAGGGAGTGAATTACAAAGTAGAGATAATACATATGATTTTTAATGCCAATTGATTGGCAACTCACAGTAGCTAAGCTTTTTGAATGATTAGTCTGTAAATTCATTGTCTAAATTTGTTTTCAGAAACAATCCCTGAGGCGATTAGAAACACCGGAATAAATTCATAGTTAGAATGACCTATTTGCAAATAATTTCTTTAAATAAAAAAATGGAGTTGATTTAGAGAGAAAACAATTCCTCTGTAGTGAATTATTTGCTCATATCTGTTTCTGAGGTTTCTCATCTCCTTCCATAGATTTCTAAGCCTTTATGCATGAGTCACTAGCAATATGATGAAACAAGGGATTTGCATTAAATAAAAATTTCCTCCATCTTTTTAAGACACGTTTCATCGCTTCTGTGCTTCTATCTTTTCTCTCTACAGCAAATCAGAATAGAAAAAAAATATGTATAGACTATGTTCCTAATGATATCCTGTGCAGCTGTTTGTTCCCACCAGACATCCATATTATTCATACTGTTATTTTTGAGGCTGTTACTGATCAAGAGATTTTAAAATAATTTTTTTCATCAGCAACATGTACACTGTTTTAGGGACATGTTTTGGAGAGTTTGCTTTCTATGGCAAGGTTCCTCATCAGCGGATCTTTTTAAAAGTTATAATGTGTGATTTTTATTCTTTGCCAAAATGTCTTTTTTTTTTTCATAGAAGACTGACAGTAACTCAGTCTCCAGTATCTGTTTATATAGTTTCTAACTGCTTTACTTTCATAATGATGTGCTGTATGTGCTATGCATGGATCCAAAAATACAACAATACAATAAATTAGAGAAAGATGATGATTGATATAAGAGACCCACTATTTTTATCACACTCTGCTACTGGCATACCAGGAATGCAGTTTTAACCAGGCATTCCACTGCTATCAATACCTTTTAGATAAGCTTTAAATAACCACTGGAAAAACACTCCGGACAGCTTTATGAAGATAATAACAGCAATTAAATCATGATTCTTTGGGGAGAAACCCTTAGCAAAACCACACATGAAAATGTCTCCATGAGATCCCCTCAGCCACGTGTGCAGAGGCAGAGAAACCCACCACACGGGCAGGATCAATAGGGCCCCTTGTTGGGCTGCAGCTGGCATTGCACCCCAGCAGGTGTGCAGGATTTGGGCCACGTGCCTCCTGCCTGCCTCTCACCCCATCCTTCTGGCAGCTGGAGGGGTCTGCCCCGCTCCTCCCCCCAGCAGCTGTGTGAGGGCTGCAAGGAGCCTCACTCCCCCCGCACAGAAGGGTTGCTCTTTATGGCAAAAGCAGAGACTGACTGCTTGGGCATGGCAATAGCCATGTGCCAAATGCTCTGGGCTGGGGCTTGGGAGTGCCCCTGACTGTCCAGCCAAACAGTGTACAGAGCCTTCCCCAGGTACTGCCTTGCTGAGTGCCAGCGTATTTTTATGGTTTTGGGTTTTTTTGCCGTTTCCTTCATTCAGGGATGGATTGCAAACAGCTACAAATGCCCTACTGCAGTGGTCCACCACTTGTTTTCTGGTGGATTATGCTGGGCTTAAAGCATGAGCAGCTCTGACTTGTAGGCTTGAGGACTCTACAGTGGGACCCACAGCTTTGCAGGAGGCTTTTTTTTTTTTTTTTTTTTTTTCCACAAAACATGAGGATGGACACTGTAGTTTAGCACCTTTGAATTTTCTCCCTCTATCCTCTTTGAAGGGTTGTCCCTGCTCAGAGCTAATAGAAGCAAATATATGGCGGTTCCACCATAGTGAGAGAGAATGGACTAGCCACAGGAGTTTATGCTGGCTGGCACAATGGCTGGGAGAGAGGCAACATCCCCTTACCCTCCTCACACAGTCCCAATGGAAGAGTGTTGCTGTGAGCAACAGGTGCTGCATGTATCCTAAAATGCCTACTGGACTGACAGTGATGAGGCATGGTGGAGTCCTGTCTTTGCCTAGGACTAACAACCTGAGAGCTTTACCTTTGGTGAAGTACTTGGGACTGTTCCCCCAGGGATGGATGAATCCTATCATTTGCTCTTTATTCTCCCTAGGACAGCAGTGGAAGAGGGACTCACCATCTGGCTAATCCCCCAAGTCTCTTACTCTCTGGGTCGCCTGTTATCCCATGCAGCCACAAGCTGAGTCCCAAGACCAATCCATATTTCTGTTTGGAGACTTCCAAATGTATGTCCTGCTGGCAAAACTTGATGGCCCCTGTTGGCTTGGCACACCCTGGGCAGTAGCAAGTCCTCCCTTGGTGTTAATGTCCTACTGTTCTCCAGCATTTTATTGAGAGGTGCTGCCTATTCCAGCCAGCAGCCCAGTCTGCTGGCCACTTTCTCACTGCTGCCAGTCAGCAGCTAATGAACAGCTGGAACTTGCACAGAGAGCAAGTAACAACACTGGACCCCTGACTTTTCCTGCTCTGAACACTCCAGCCCCACAGAAACAGGGAAAGTAATGACAAGTTGCAATCTTGTTCCAGGTCTTGTGTGAGCACTGAGATGCAGAACTGTGGAAAGAGTTTGTGAACCAGAAAAGCTTTGGTAGAGAAAGAGGAGAGAACATCATGAGCAGAGTGGGAATATCCCAAAAGCATGAATAGCTGTTCCTGGTGGGCACAATTACCTAAGTCATTGCTTCATTTATATTCCTCCCATACCTAGCTGAGTGCTCACCACTTCATGGTGGCCTCCCAAATGTCCTAAAAGTTGTCACTTTGCTAGCTTCCTCCAGGAATAAATAACCCAAGCAGCTAACATGGATTTGTGGCTATCTGAGGACTGCTATTTTTGTGGGAAACAGCTCAGCATTATGCATGTAGACAGCGAGCCAGCAGTGAAGCCAAAGTGAGGAATAATGGTGCCTTTAGAGTTTCTTTTCCAAATGCCTGCCATTAGGGTTTTAAGTTCTGAAAGGAGCTTATTGCTTTCAGGCAGGACTGTTTTACCACAAGAAAATTGGAAAAAGGAGGAAGAAAGAAGAGGGAGGGGAGAGGAAAAAAAGGAGTCTTGTATTGTATAAAAACAATTGAGACAGTGGAAAGTGGAATTGGTTACTAATGATCTGTGGCTAAGAAAGCATTAAACACATTCAGACTCCAGCCTCTGTGATGATAATACTCAGTGGGTGAGAGGAAGGCAACGTGAATGTCAGGGAAGTAGGAAGGAGCTATAGTCCTGCTGCAGCGTGGTGTGACTGCCACCCTGGCTGCCTCATGCCCTCTGGGTACCAGTGATGTGGTGGTCCTACACCAGCCAGTAGCAACTGCTTTCTTGGCTTCTCCTTTTGGAAAAGCAAAAAAAACAAGTTTGTTTGGTTTTTTTTTTTTTTGTTTTTTTTTTTTTTGTTTTGTTTTTTTTTTGTTTTTTTTTTTTTTTTTTTTTTTGTCTAATATCTGTCCGTTTCCTCTGGGCTCTTGCTGGGAGTTCATTTGAAAGTGGGTTGTAAGGAGCCTCATTGCAGCAGGGAGGAGTAAGTGTTACTGCTGCAGGAGCTGCTGGGTAAAATTCTATGGCTTGCCTTACACGGGGGGTCAGGCTACGTGATTGTTGTAGCAGTTCTTGCTGCCCTTAAGATCCACCTCATTGTCTGCTTCGGCAGGGTTGGCTTGCAGCCCAGGGGCTGTAACACAGGTTGGTTTTTTTGTGAAATGCTGGCGTTTTGTTCTTCCGGCTACCCACTGCCTGTGATTTTAATTTATGCTGCTCAGAAGAGTTTATCTTGTGCACTGGGTTCATATGAACTGCTTTATTTAAATCTCATTTTAAATATTTATGGTGACAGTACTTTTGTGGCCACAGCCTCTGTGGGCACAGAACACCTGTGACGTGGGTCTTTGCACTTCATGTCTGTGGGACATGTCCCTTATCCTCTGAGTTGATCCTTTGCCCTGTACAGCTCTTCTGAGTAGTCTGTCCTGAGGGTGTCCCTGCCCTATCCCAGTGCCCCTGCACTGCTCCCCTCTGCAGCCAACAGCAGGGCAGTGGGAAGAGCAGTCTTTTTGGGGTCTTTCTGTTTCCTGCCTGCAAATGTGTCGGTCAGCAGTGAGGAAGGTGAAGGAAGGGGTGTCTGCTTTCCCAGCTCTGCAGACAGGTATGGCTGCCCTAGAGTTGCACAGGGATAAATGCAAAATCTGGCTCACATTTCTGTGTCAGCCACTGCATCCTCAGGTAGGAGAACGACTCATGAAGAAGTCTCAGTAACACTTCCCAGTTCACACAGTGAGGTGCTGCCAGACAGACAGGTTTTGTGTCAAAACCTCAGTCCAGTCCCAAAAACTGAGAACTTCTGGATGATTTCCTGTCCAGGGCTCAGCCCTGCAAGGTGGCCAGGCTGGCTGTATTTCATGAGCCAAAAGTGAAAGAATACAGTTGTTAGGTAACCAGGCTCCATTTGGAGATTCTCATTATTTTCTAAAATATCCTCTAGTTTGATGAATTCAGTCACAGGCTGCCTGTTTATTTGCTCTGCTGCTAAACTGTGATTTCTGAAATCACTCCCTGTTGGGCCTTTTATAATTCTTAACTTCCCTAATAACCTTAATTTTCTGTCACAATTTTCCTTTTCAGTGTTAAGAAAGTGCTATTTTGTTCTTTGTAAACTGGAAACTCTTATGGCAAGCCTCTCTTTAGTAAAGTGGTTATGGTGAACTGACATATCCTAATAAAATCCTGTGCTCATATGGAGCTCAGATACTGAGGAAATTTGAAAGATGTGTGAAACACTTTTCTACTAAAACAATGAAAAATTCTTCAGTAATATTGCATAGGAAATTTAACAGTAAAAAATGGTGTGGCTGTTCCAGTCAGACTACAGCTTTTGCCCTTGCTTGTGTGTCTGAAATATTAAGGAAGAAAAGGAGGAATCCATTATATACAATTTTAATGTAATTAATATTTTTTTTTGTGCTAAATAATGCAACTATATGATCCAGTAGACAGTATCCTGTTCTTCACTCACTACGAAAGCACTTTTGCTGGGAAATCTTCTTTTTATGCTGTCTCGGATACGTGAGGCCTAGCTGCACTAGCTCTCACCATCACACCAGAATAAAAATTAGTTTTTCTTTAACAGACCTGACATCTTTTGTGTTGCAAATAAAACCAGCCTCAGCTTATGTACCATACTATGTTTCTGCATGAAATTGTCACCGTCTGGGTCTCATTTGCTCCTATTTAAATGTAAAAACTGCCTGACTGTCCCAGGCATCACTCAGTTTACAGTGAGGATGCATCAGTCAGAACTGGCTCCCAAGATGGAGCACTGCCACAGTGTAAATCTTGGCATAACATCAGTGGATGTTAGAGGGCATTTCCCTCTTCTTCAGAGATTTCTCCCAGTCTTCATCAGAAGTGCAGTCCCATGGGGCACTTGTTTAGCTTCTTTTGCTAGCTCTGAGTTAGGAAAATGATTTCTTTTACACAGGGATTTTTATCTGGAGTGGATTCCCTCTTCCAGTTGTTTTGTATCATAACCAGTAGAGGAAGAGACTTCCCGTGGCATCTTCCATGATAGAAAGATGATACAAGAAGTTGGAGTGCAGAGGATAACACAAAAATAAGACATAATGAAAGTAGTCTTTGTACAGGATGAAAGTTGCTTCTCTCCAAGCAGGAAATAGCTACCTTCAGCAAAGTTCAAATACTCTTACTTCATGTGTCTTTTTCTCATGTTCACAGGTCTATCATTGATGTGCATGCATTGCTTGTGATATAAGAATTTACAATGATTTATGGGTCATCTTTTTATCATGTGTTTCTACCTTTGCCATTCCTGCTCTAAACTAAGACCAATATGTTATGATGACTTTGAATTTGTGCAAAGAGGCAACAGGAAGCTATGACTGGTCTAGTGCTTTGCTCAAGTGAATTTCCCTATTACAAACTGGCTCCTAAGAGTGTAATCAGTCCAGTCATGAGGTAGGTTGAATGTATACAACTAATTATTTGTACCAGTATACCCAGGAAGTCCAATTCAAGGACTATTGACCTGAAGATGTAGATATAGAACAACATGAAGTTCTTGCTCTACAAAACAAACTCTTTAGATATTGAACAAGATGTGCTAAGTAGTAGAGATCCATGTTCTGAAAAGTCATCTCTTTTTACTTAAATTTAGCTCTTACAAGCTTCATTTGACACTTACTGCTCCTTGCAGTGGATGAACAGTGAACAGTCGTTTCCTATCCATTGACTCCACACCACCACGAATTTTCAACACTGCATAAACCATACCATGGTTTATCACAGTTGGGCCTTTTCTCAACTCTTGCCACCTCAAAGGTGTCCTTTGGGTTCTTTTGTTGAGATGAGGTCACCCTAACTGAAAAAATATTCAAGATACAGATGAAGAGAGTAATAATTCTGTTTTTGTCTTGTTTTTTTGTTACTGCCATTTGAGTTGTTTTTTTAACTGCTGCTGAGCAGAGCTGATGCTTCGGTGGAGCTGTCTACTGTAACCCTGAGCATCTGCTACCAAATGGTAATTGTCACCTCAGAGTCCATAATTTTATTTCATTGTGAAGGGTATTTGTTCTATTGTAAGTGTAGACCTTCTGTTTCATGTCTTTTGGCCCTCTATCTATCCAGGTCCTTCCCACTTATGCTATGGCTGCTCAGTCTCTTTAAAAACCATTCATGGGAGACTTTACCTGAAGAATTTTGAACATCCAGTTGTATTTTATTTAACTGTCTCAGCTGACCCACATGCTAATTAACTTCAAAAAACTCAGGTGGGTTTTACAAGGCATAATGTCCCACTACGGAACTGACATTGGCTCTTCCATATAAGTTGCATTCGGACAGGGATCTGTCCTTTATTGTAGCCTTTACAAATTTGTGCACTATAGTTATAAGCTTGCATGTCTGTTGCTCTCCAGATCCTCACTGGCATCACATTTGCTAACCCTCACTCTTCAGTGCCTAAAAATCAACATGGGAGGTTAGGTACCCCTATCAGTGATTCAGCTCTTACTTCCTTGAGTTTTCTCAGAACTCTTGATAAGTACTACCTGGTTCAGATAACTCATTAATGCTTGTGTTAACATTACAACAGCCTCTCCACAGACAGTTAAATTTCAGATGGACTCTCTGCAGTATTGTCTTCAAAAAAAGCTTCTAGTGAGGAAATATCAGCAGTTTTTTTCTACAGTGATCCTAGAGACATAGACTCATAAAATGATTTGGACTTAGTTGTTAGAAGCCATGCCCATGCCATGGGCAGGAACATGTGTCACTAGAGCAGAATGTCCAGAGCCCCATCCAACCTGACCTTGAACACTTCCAGGAATGGGGCATGCACAGCTTCTCTGGGTAACCTGCTTCAGTGCCTCACCATCCTTACAGCAAAGAACATTTTTCTAATATCTAATCTTAACCTGACTTCTTTCAGTTTGAAGCCATTCCCCCTTGTCCTGCCATCACATGCTCTTGCAAAAAGTCTCTCTCCATCTTTCTTGTTGGCACCCTTCAGGTACTGGAAGGCCACAGTGATGCAGGTATTCACTCTGCTTTTCTGCAACAGCCTTATACCCTGAATATTCAGCCTGTCAGGGGCTCCACAGACTGCCTGGCGGGCTTTTTGCTCTGATGTTGATGATTCCTGTGTAAGAGGAATTTACCATTATGTTTGATTGCTCCAGCCAAATGTTCTTCAAACTTTTTTTTTTTTCCCCCTGGCCTGCCTAATTATATTTTTGCATTTAGTCTGCCAGGTTTTATGATCCTTTTTATTTTCTTCATTTGGATACAGCTTCTGCTTTTTGAATGATGCCTTCTCAATTCTAATAAACTCTTCTCAAATCTTTAGCTCACTGCTCCGTCACACCGGCTTTTTTTATTGTTTCTCAAGTTTTTCTTAACAGGCAGTGTGCACTGGAGCTCTGCTTTTAGTAGGATGTTCTTTGGTAGTCCCTGTGCTATCCATAAGGTTTTTGTTCTCTCAGATAACTCTTTTAGTTTCTTTTTAAACAAGTTTCCTCATATTCTTATACTTCTTAAACTTTCTTGAAGTTTAGCCCAGTTGTGGTGGCTTTTTGATCTTTGATGCTCCAAAGAGTATATTTGATCTAAGTATATTATGGTCATTGCTTTTTAATGGTGGTTTTTCTATGAACTTTTGAACTAGAACCTACATAGTCTTTACTGTCACGACACAAAGTATTTTGAAATCCTGAGATGAAAAGATTTTCAGGTGATAAGGAGGCAGCTCAGGTACACGTACCAGTGTCAACAGGATTGATTTGAAGGCAAAATGGTAGAAGATGTTAAAGAATATATTTTGAAATATTCAACTGTTATGGAATTTATCAGAGATAAGAAAGAGGGTAGTGGAGATGGAATGACTTAGCTAACAGCACTGGAGGAACAGAGCAGAGGAGGGGAAATGATGGACCAGGAAGGTAATTTTTGGTAGCAGCACTTGGAGTGTATTTGAAGAGTAGTCAAGGAATATTTTGGTTGGATGGTGTAGTATGAGGAGAAAATATGACCTTGTTCCATGCTAATTTGTTCATGTGAACAAAGCTGCCTCTATGCAAACTAGGTCAACATCTTGAAGGCATTTGGACAACTGGGCCCCTGTCTGAAGGAGTTGATATATTGAAAAAAAAGGTTCAAACCTCAGAAAATGTTAATTTGACTAATGCATGAGAGAAATTAAGGATTAGAAGTTGTGAGTAGTGCTGATGATCTTGAAAATATACCAGAGTCCTGCAATGCTATATTACTTGTGCCACGGTGCTTAGAAGATCCTCTAGGAAAATTAGCAGGAGAACCTCAGGTCAAAATTGTAGCAAAAGGCTAATCCTTCAATTAATCAAATCACTGTGATGAACTTTTTTTATGCAAAGGGAGCAGGTAATTTTGCATTACTGTTTTGCACATGCAGGCTTTATTCACTGAGGAAATGTAATCATCAGTCCAGGCAGTGCTTTTCTCCTTGCCACCCAGACGCTAGCTTAGAAATAAATGTGTGCAGAATGGATGTGTGTGGTAGTAGCTATATTCTTTCCCTCTGATTTATTTGGTCCCATACATGCTGAATACATCAGGCATTTGTTTAAGTGTATCTTTCTGGGTAACTGTGGACTGGAGGAATATTGAACTTGGTATAATACGAATCTCTCAATAAATAAAAAATCTCCCACTAAATCTCCCTTTATAAAGGCTGAGAAGAAAGATCTGTAGCATTCCACCTGCGTATGAATCGATTTCAATCAGCCTTTAGGAGGTTTCAGGCTGTGTTAGCTGTAGGATAGAACAGCACAGCAGCAAAACTGCCCTCACATCCCTTATTGACAGGTTTGTTATGAAACATGGAATATTTAGATTGAGGAGATTCATCCCAGTACTGCAGATGCCCAGCCCTGTTATCTTCATTTCAAGTCTGCTCTAATGCTATCCACAAGCACACCAGCTTCCCCATCATATCCAACAGGATACTGACTTCTCCAGACAGGCCTTTTCTGCAAATGAATTAGCTCTTTAAGGCGGGGAGACTGAGGGGGATATTTTCTGGTTACTGTTGTTAGGGACAATTTCTGTATTTAGGAAAATGGGCCAACTTTCCCATTTCAGAATCCTCTGATTCAGATATGGGCAAGGTGAGAGGTTAGAGGCCTCGTTGTTAATGAGTGAGGCAGCCTCTGATTTTTACACTAATTGAAGCATTTACATTTTTCAGCAGAACTAAAATGCAAAACTAACACATTCCTTGGAGATTTATAACCCCACAATGGATTCTCCTATCCTCTCTCCTTTAATTATCCCAAATTATCTGAACTCTCATGAAGAAGAAAGAAATTAATATTAATATTCCATTTAGAATATACTCTAAAATGCAGTAGAAAATGGAGGCAATAATAATGATAAAGAGGCTAGCTAAGATGATTTGGAATATATAATCTTTCTTCTCTTCATTGCAGCTTTCTTATACTAGAGAAAGCCAGGAAAAGTCGGTCTTGCATTCATTTAGCAAAGCAATTTTTTTCTGCATTAACTTTCAGTATATAAGTAAAACCTTAGTAAAATGTTGTTCTGTCTGTTAAATGTAATGTTTTCACTCTGTGCATTGTTCAGAAAAAAATAGGGGTAAAAGAAATTGGATAACTCTTTTTGAATAGTGTTTGTACATGGGGGGGGCAAATATGCAGGTGTGACTCATCCCTGGAGTGTAGATAGGAAAAATAGCTAGAAGAAAAGAGCAGCTATAAACTGGACATGAACTGAAGCAGATATTATAGTTTAAGTTGAAAGAAAGGAGGAAATTACAGTTACCAGAAGAGGAAACAGTGGGGTCAAACTAATCAAAAACTGCAAGTGTTGAATTTGTGTCTATGGACCGTAGGTCAGAGAGAGTGTCTACTTGCGTGAAACTGGCAGAGACGTGCCACAGAGAAGGGTGGAAGTGGGAAAGGAAGAATGTCTCTTCATTTGGATGGTGAGACCAAAGTATGGGGTAAATGTCCAGTTGTCTGGACTGACTGACTACTGTTGTGAGCTACATGTTTGTAATTGGCCTTTCCTGTTCCGAGGTGGTGGCAGCAGCTCTGACTTCTGAGGAGCTGGGAGTTCCTCACTCCCAGCTCTAGGGCACTGACTACAGGGCTCCCACTGCCCTGGAAGTTTGCAGTTACAAGATTTGCGTGGAGGATTGGTTTAGTATAGGTTTACAAGTGTCCTAAGATAAAAAACAGCCTTGAGAAACGGTCCTTGATGGTGGGATAACATACACACTGAATGCCACGGTATGCCCAAGTTCAGGTTTAAAACTGAGAGTGTGTTATATATCTGAGTCCCACTTCTATATTTTGCTGTGTGTAAATTTGTTCAGTGTTCCCACTGAGGGAAGTCAGGGCCTTTCAAAGGACCCACCACTTGTGAGAATGTTGGCTTACATACATCTGCCTTGGTGTTGCACTGTGGGCTATGATTGAAACTATGTTATCCTGTGAAAATATATGTTTGATTTCTCAGACAACATTTTGTGTCAAAACTGTAACTTTTTAAAGCTGGGAGGGGTACTGAATAACTCTACTCTCCTGTGCTTATACACCCTTTCTTTTTCCTCACTGTCTTAGTACAATGTTAGCAAGATGCTGTAAGGGTGGAAGATATCAACTACAGTGAAGCCCATTTGCAAAGCTGTTGCATAGGGCATCACATATTGGGCCTGAGGACAGATTGTGGGTGAAAAGACTGTCATATTAAAAAAAAACCTGAAACACCAACAATACAGAATGATACTAAAAATAGTGAACAGACGAGCTCAGCTGTGAATTTAAAAAGGCCCATTTTACTGTTTCTTTTTAGCTTGAAAGCAGCCTTTACTGTTTGTGTAACAATTTTTCTGGTCTGTTTTGTTTGGTCAGCTTTCAGATGCTCAAGACATGTTTGTAAGAAGTATTGAGGCATGGAGAAATGTATAGAAACTGATCATGGTCAACATGCAATCCAGCTGCTCAGGACTGTGCATTGCTGCACAGAGTGGTAGTGCTGTGTGTATGTACAATTGTAGTTTAGCTGGGGGATACTGTGGGTTGGTTATTTTGGGTTTATTTTCAGTATAGAGCTTCTGTGAAAGGAAGTTGTGTTTCTCAGCCTTCTGCAAAAAGACAAAATATTTGGTAATACCTAAGGAACACTAGGTCCCAATGAAATGTTCTGCTGTTCTGCTCAATACAGCAACGTTCAGTCTCAGGAAAAGCAATTTTGTGATCCTGATTCCTTGGTTTTATTTAAAAGTCAGAAAAAAAACCCCAAATCAAACCAGAACTCATGGCTGAAGATGTTAGTAGTAACTACAGGTTTTTGGTGTGAACGTGTATTTTAAACAGTTACTAGTGAATATGTGACCTTTAAAGGTAATGGGGTGGGGAAACTAGATTTTATTTTGTTTAGTCAGATGAAACAATCAAGAACACTTGCAATCCACCATTGAGAAACAGTAATGTGATAGATAAAGCACTGGTCTGGGATTTTAATCTAGGCATGCTGTAGAATTTCTACAACAATTTGTCCAAGAAAATTACTCAGAACACTTAGCCAGGGCTTTCTTATCTGTGAAATGAATATGATAACCCTGCATTACCAGTCTGTGACAAATCCATGAATATTACTTGTATTTACTGAACAGTTTCAGATTAATTTTTTCTCTCCCTCAATTATTTCAAAAACTAACTTTCAAAAAAACTGACTAAAGATATGAAAGCTATTACATTACATGCCTAATATAAATTGTCTGACACATGCTAGACTGTTGAATGTCTCTGGATGAAGAATTAAAATAATTTGTTTAAATTATTGAACTACTGGTTGCCCAAACTATCATATGACCAAAGAGATCTCTTACTGACTTCATGATCACTGAAAATTTCTGCAGCAGTTATAAAAAATTATGCATCTTAGTTACATTCTTCATTAATTTTTTTCCATTAAATAAGAGATATGAGACTAAAATGACACAATTTTATTATTAAAACTAGAGTTTGATTTCCAAATATATTTTTTATGCAGCAAAAATTTTATGTCTTGTTTTCTTGTTAATCATTTAATGAGCAACAAAATACTCTGCAAACTGCCACAGAAGAAAATAACACATACAAAAGGATGAAACAGGAAACAGAACAGCACATGCTATAAATTGAACAAAATAAATACAAGGCATCTATGTATGCTTTTTATTACATGCCTTTTTCTCTATTAATTTGGATAGAAATAAATACTCTACATTTCTTCATGGGAATTAGGATAAGGCACTGAATTCCAGATGCTGATTGGTACCTTTTCTTAATTTGGAAAAAGAAGAAATGTGGGGGTTTTCCATTCTTGTTTCCATTTCCGTACAGTTGTCTCCAGTTGATCACATATAAAATCTGCAGTGGGGCTCATTTGCAAGAAGAGTGCACGATGGTCTGATTGTGAAAGACTTGCCTTCCTTCCCTTTTCTGGAGCTCTCAAAGGTCACATTTGTCTTACAGTCTCCTTGCTATGGATGTAACTAAATGTAACTGAGACTTTGGGATGTTCAGCTGTATAAAGTATTGCCATTGAAATGCAAGCTGTTTTTCTGCAGAAAAACACAAAAGCAAAAAACCCCAAATGAACAGTAACAAAAAGCAAATGAAAAGGTTTCCAGGGATAAAAATCTGAACACTGTTAGATAAATAAAATATTAGAAAGAAGGGAAAATACTTCCGGAAAACAAATCAATAAGATTAAAAAAAAAAAAAAATCTATTTGAGAAATTTGACAGGCTTGCAGAAATTTCTAGCTTACAAGGTATTTGCAGAAAGAAAATACGATGAATCAAGACACTACCATCAAAGTAAAAACCCTAAGTATTAAAATTTTAACTCTAACTCGTAGAGAGTCCAAATCTTTTCCTCTGTGACATAAATTTGCACAGGCAGTAGAAGCTTCCAATTATAGAGTTTCTTCTGTATTTTACATTCTTGGAGATAGTGTTTGTCCTTTTGTAAAATGAATGTGAGATTCTGTCCTTCCCAATTTATGACCTCTACATGACACATTAGGAACTGGAATTATTTATAAAAACAGAAAAATAATAAAACTTAACAAGCTCATTGATGGATAGTCCTATTTATTCACTGCAAAAGGACACTTTTGCCATGGTGAAACAGTGACAGGACTTACCCTGAGCCATGGACTAGCCCCTAGGTATTTAATATCTCAGGTAAATGCCCAGATAACAAGGCTGTAGAAGTACTGGCATAATGGTGTATTTTTTTTTCCTCTCCATTGATCCTAGTGGTTTGTGTCCAATGCAACAGAATGGGGAGCTGCATGGAGGTCTCCCCTTCTGCAGCAGCACCCCAACCCTCACACTGCTAAGCTGCAGTCCAAGAACACACATCACAATATCCAGCTCCTCTTTGCTCTTTTTGGAAAAGTAGCCTCTGTCTAAATCCAGGAACACACACCTGCTCCTCCTTCCAGCCAGGTTGTTTTAGGAAGTCACAGCTCTACCTCCTCATAACCTTCCTCATAAGAGGTTCCTATCCCCACATGAACTTCTGAAGGGACTTCTCTTTTGGGAAGGCAGCGTTTGAAGCAGGGCAGAGGCACAGGTTGTGTTCTGGCTCCAGTTGTGCTGAGTAACTCTATAATTTTTTTTTTCAATTGAAAGTTTCTGGAAAGTAAGTGAAACCCTGACCGAAACAGTTTTGCTTTGCTAGGGATCTGATGCTTGCTATACACATATTTTCCTGATAATAGACCCCCTAATATATTCCTTAATAGTCTCACAAAAAAAAAAAAAAAATCAATAAATGTGCTCTATTAGACTTTTTGTTTCAGTGTTTAATGATGGCTTCTCATCAAAATTCATGTTCTGAAGGTCCTGGGTTTGAGTTAGCTTTTATAGTTTTCCCATACCCGACCATATTAACTCCTGTTATAATCTACCAGTCTATGCTGAACTGAAACTAGTGTGTTGATGGCTCTCTCTTTACAAAATGTTCCTGCTTCTCAGGTTTGGATTGTTATATGTTGAAGGACAAGGAATAACACAAGTGTGAATTGCCTTTTAAATCTGTGATTAAGCTCTACATTTTAATTATTTATGCTAAAACAACTTAAAGGCATCAATTGACTTTGTCTTAAAAGTAAAGTTTGATGAGTATTGTGTATTCTTCCTGGTTAAAATGATACATACCAACAAACATTTCCATGCTAGACATACTTCAGAGTGAGAAGTTGGACTGCTCTTTAAAGTTGGAGTATTTTTTCATGTTTTGCTAAAACTTACTCAGTTTGTGGTAAACTGACTCTCCTGACATTTAATAGTTTGCTTCAGTAGCGCTGTGTACTCCCACTTTTTAAGTGGGTGTGTGAAATGGTTTAGGCAAGACTTGACAAGTTCTGAATGTTAGTTTTGTGTTTCCCTTTGTTTGGAGAAATAACTTGGTGCGTTTGATTCCCTGAAACATATATCTATATGATGGATTGATACAATGATTCTATATGTTGAGAAAACATAGATATATGTTTCAGGGAATCAATATGTTATTTCCGGTGTATAGAAATACACCCTGCCTAGTGTGTATTTCTGCCCTAAACTGAAATGCAATAGGAAGTTGGGAGAAGGCCTAACCTGAAACTAAAGAGAAGAAAAGGTGTGCACATCCACCATTGAAATCTGGATCCATAGGAGGTAGTTTTTATGGCAGCTTTATTTTTGTGGGTTTCTAACAACCGTCTTATTTAATCTGATTGTGAATAGGGAGAGAAGAGGTACTGCCATGAATGCTAGTGCGTGGTCTGAGCTCCAGCTTTCTTTATTACTTCCATTATCACAATGGATCGTCATTGGCCTGAATTGCTAACATCCTTATAGGAACGATAAGGCTGAAATGGTTCTACCTGTCATTCACTGAAGTGTGAATCGACAATCAAATGATTGATCAATTTCTCTGTGCTTCAATAGCTACTTTCATCCTGATTTGCTGTATAAAATGCTGCAGTTTCAGCTAAATTTTCTAAGGGGTAGGTAAAGTAAATTAGGCAATTAGACATAATCATAGATTTAAAAATTGAAAACCCATCAGCATCTCTGTCTTGCAAAGAAAATACATTTCAAAATCTGAAAATATAAAATCTTTTGTAAGGAAGAAATGTCCTTAAAAAGAAAAATCCTGTAGTCCTGGCAGTCTGCGTGTGAATGGCTTTCATGAATTTCTAATATATTTTTGTTGTTCATTTTTTAAAAAAAACTTTGGACTCTAGAAGCATTTAAACAGGAGAAGTTTTTAATGTGAAGCAATAGGAAGTGCTAAATATTTTATTAGTGGTTTGTGATAACGTGCTTTTCCTTTATTCCTTTAACAGAAAAAAATCATGACAGTTAGCAAAATGATGAGGATTAATGTATGAAAATGTATTGCATGGCAACCTCTGAGTAATGTATTTATAAACAGGTTCTTTAAAAAAGAAAGTATGTCAAAATAGATTACAAGAAGGCTAGGAAATTATTGTAGTCAGATCAAACAGAATACACAGTCCATGAGTTTTTTCCTGTAACGTCTGCTGCATCCTGACTGAGATCACCTAGTCTTCATCTGCTTCTCTCTCTCACAGGAATGTCATGTTGCTTTTGTTCACCTCCTTGGTTTAAAACAAAATAAAATCTCAAGAGTTTAATGTAGGAAAAATGCCTCATGACTTAAGTGTGGTTTCATCCCAAATCACTTTACACTTTCTTTAGTCCTTTTTGCTGTTTTTGGTGAACCTGTGCCCTTCATGATCTACAGGTAATCATTCACTTTTAAACATTAATATGACCAGAGCTGTATGTTCTACATAATCTGCCAAACTAAAGAACAATGAAGAGCTGCAGAGACAAAAAAAACCAACCAACCAACCAAACAAAAACACACAAAAAACCCAAACAAAAACTACAACAACAACAACAACAACAACAAAAACCCACAAAAAACCCAAAAAAACCCACCAAAACCAAAAAATCCCACCAAAACCAAAAAAAACCCACCACTCCAAAACAACCAAAAATAACATAAATCAAACACCCAAATATAAAGATAAAAACTGAGAGAGAAACCATCAAAATAGAAAAGTTGAGGCAGACAAAGGCTGAGTAATAGTTTTGACAGGCTGACTGGAAGCCACTGTGCTTTAGGCTGTGAGGGCTTCATCCAAATTTCATTGGTGGCAGTAGAATGGCTTCAGCAGTCTTTGATTCAAATCCAATTCAGCCAATTTATTGAATGATTTCTTCATTTTTGTCACACCAGTCTTGTTGCTGAGCAGGAAAGAGGAGGAAGGGGACAAGGGGAGGCCAAAGGAAAGTTGACCACACAAATGTAATGTTGGAAGCATTAGACTGCATGGGGTTGTTCAGCCTCCACAAAGAACCAAACTTATTCCCATGGAAACCAATGTTCAAAGATGAATAAGTAGCCTGGCTCTCAGCAGCTCCCTTTTCTTTTTTCTCTTTTCTTCACTCTTGGGATGTTTTGTTGTTGTTTTTGGTAAAGGGAAAGAAAGAGTCTCTTCACCTCCAAGCAGCTTGAGAAAAGACTGGCAACATTCATTCGACTAATAAGGTGTCAATTAATGCAAAGAGGAATGTCCTGGATTTCTCAAAGAGATGTATTTTTCAATAGGAGCTAGTCAAGATGTTGATGAGGTTTTGTTTCTCTCTCTCTTTTTGTCTTGTTTTGTTTAAATGGAACATACACTTTCTCAAAAAAGAGGACTGCTAACTAATGTTGTAAGTCTGCCCTCACGTGTTGGATTTTAACTCTTCAGGAGAGAAAGTGTCAGTGAGCTCAAAGGAATCTGCCAGATATACCGGGGCACCACCCACTACAGATACTCAGGTCTGCTTTTATTTTAGTTTTGAGGTTTAGATACTGATGTAGGTGTAGCAATGGGTTCCATACATGGGAAATACACAGTGGTATGCACTATCCATTTACTGTAGCAGATATGGGTCATTGTAATTCCTACACTAAGCAGATAATTAATTCAAAGGGAATGTTACAGAGCTGTTGCTGATGGTATCAGTGTTTATAATGTGTTGCAACTATTGACTGATATCAAAAAAGAGGAAAGGTGGGCTGAAATCACAAGGATTATCAACCAACTTTTAATAAGTAAGGATAAGATACTCTCAGAAATCTGAAGGAAATCCTTTGCGTTTGGCTTCTCGCGGGGAAAGTTTCTGAGAATAGGAAATGCCGTAGGATATAGCGTCATATGGGAAATGTCCAGTGTGAGTCAGCATGAATCAGTGCTTAGATGGGGCACAAGTGCTTCTGCAGGCTTTGGAACCAATGAAGCCAGGTCTCCTGCAGGCTTCCACCTGGGCCAGCTGACTCTGATATCTCTAAAAGTGTCAGTGCCCACTGAGTGTTTTGGTATCATAAAAATCTACAGAAGAGCTTTTCCATCCAAAGGAGGACCTCTTCTGTGTGGATCCTCTGATACCTAAATGATGATCTCATGCTGCAGTCTTTGCAGTCTAAATGTTGGTTGCTCTCCCTTTTGCCTCTCCAGACATCTGTTTCTGTAAAATTTATAAAACATAATGTCTGTCCGTCTATTCCACTTGGCTGACACCAGCCAGTAGGCTCAAAATTACTGGGGAAACCAGCCAGAAAAAAATTATTGCCTAAGCCTCATTTCCTTAGGAAACTCAGCTAAAAAGTTAGTATTAGCAATAACTTGTGGATTGGAGCTACCACTGGGGGAATGCAGTGTGGCACTGAAGCTGTGTATGCCCAAGTGCAGTCTGGTGTGTTGCTCCCATTGCATTTCTGCTGTAAACTTTCTCCTGGGCCCTGTTGGCAAACAAACCTTCCTCCAGCTGCTGTGTGGGTGAATGGTCACAGCAGAGTCCTTGGCAGGAGGGAGTCAGAGCCTCACTGCTTCTCAGTTTACCCACTGTTTTCTTGGGGCATGGACACCTGCTCACCAGAAAGGGATAGAGAACACACATCCGTTTAATCCTGGTTTTCCCTGGCCTTCTGCACATTTGAAATCTGCACTCAAATCAGCCGTTTGTAGTGGGTTTCAACTCCTGAGTAATTAATTTCCCTGGTATTTTTTTAAAAAAGTCTTTGAAAAGACCTGCATGTTCTTCTCCTCCTGAATACATGAGTGTCAGTTTGGTTTAATTAATCTCTCTGGAGTCCTTAAATTGTTTTCAGATTTTTAAAAACACTTTTAAAGTTTTGTCCTTTCTTTCTGGACAATAATTCATGGATGTGGAGTGAGAGAAATATGTTTTCTCCTGTAATGGGTAGAAACCAGGCTTTCCATTTCTTCGCCGCTGTGTAGGGTCTTCATTTTTACCTGCATGGTGTTGTTCTTGCTGCATATCCTCCCTTCCTTCCTTTCCCTTTCTCAGGACAACGCTTAATAAATTGCATTTATCTTTTCAGAACTCTGAAATTATAATCTCTGTTAAAAAAAAATCCTTAAAACCCCACCACATTTCATAGCATTTTACAGCAGACTCTTCCTTCTCCAACTCCATCACATATGGTCAGTGATAAATACCTCACTGTGATCTCTTCAGCTCCCAGTGTGTTTAAGACGTTCCTTATATGCTAAGAAGGGCACACAGCCAAAGCTGCTGGTGCTGAGATTTTTTTCCTGTGTGGGTATGAAGCAGGGCAATGGCATTGTAACTGCTTTGCAGAGTGAGCTCATTTTCGGTATTCTCTTTTATCCTGAGGCAGTGACCTTTCTATTACCAGCCTCTCTGAAAGGAAGGAGTACAACCATGTCTTGTCCATGTCTTCCTGTTTATGGTTTATATGTGGTTCAAAGTTCTGCCAGAAACTTAATGCCATTTTACTGCCTGGTTTTGCATTCTGCCTGTGATGTACTAATTATCAGGGTGTGACAGAGCACTTATTTCCTTACATAAGCCAGGGCTGTTACCCAGGAAGGAAATTTTGTTTGAGTCATGAAAGAATGTAACAATATGAAATATTCTCTGAGGACCATATTCTGATCCTGTTGACATTGATGGGAATGTTGGTTTTGTCTTCACTGTGAGAGAGCCACATAATGAAAGACAAGGCATTTCTATGCCTGCTTCTATTTTATTTTTTGAGAGCAAATTCCCCACAGTACTGTCAGCACTGGACAGTTGTATACCTCAGCTGAATACCTGGTGCAGCACTAGCACGAGATACTCAGTATGCTAGAGAGCACAGTCTTTGTGGATGTAAATTAATGTAGCTCCTTTCACATCAGGGGCAGTGCATTGTTTTATGTTATGGGGAAGTCTTGCTCTCAGCTTCAACCTGCCATTTCCTCCCCTTTTTAGAAGGGAAAAAGCAAAGACTCTGCACTTTTAATCCATTCTTACTAAGGGGAGGAAGGGAGGAAAGAAGTAAAACAATTTGGAGACTGTGTAACAGTTTCCTAGTTCCCTACTTGTAATACGCAGTTAATGCCCATGACTTAACGGGAATACACTTGCACTCAGCCACACTTGCCTAGGGCAAAAGAGACAATGAAGTATTTCTGCTTATACCATCACAAAGCTTCACTTGAACAGCAGAAGCACAAGTAGAAAGCAGATTCAGACAGAGAGCAAGGGTGAACAGAGGGCAGCCTCCAGCCTGGCCAGGGCTCTGAATGCCATGCTCAGCAACTCTGGTTGTTGGGCACCTGTGCATCATGTTCAAGCCTTGTGCTGCTGTTGCTATCAGTTTTTCATACATTCACTGGCTGAGGGCTATTTCTTCCTCCTATGTGGAAGAGATGGTAAAATTTAAACACAAGTAAGAAAGTTGGTCTTTTTAGACAATTCCAGCAGACTATACAACCCACGGTGTTCAGAACATGTTACATATTATATTATAGACACTTCTGGTTGTAAGAGCAGAATTCAGCCCTGAGCTAATTTACATGATTAACATGAAGACAGAATGTCCCACCATACTTTTATAGCACTGGAATGCAAATTTTGATTTACATTCCAGCTCAGCTACTTTTCTGACTGATATCCTCCCCCTTCTTATCCTCCTCCTGGAAAAAAGGGGGGATAAAAAAAATTTTCATCTTTAACTTTTATCTTAAGTATCTCTTTCTGATCTTCTGCAGACTGAATCTTGACAGTTTTCAATGAAATAGATGGCCCCTTCTGTTCCACATATCCCATAATTTTTTGGCATCTTGCACCTGTCAAATGCCACATTTCCTCCCTCTGGGAGCATGCCCCTGTTCATGTAACCCTTCTTTTCTTGTAACTAGAGACAGAGCTACAGGTGTCAGTTAAGCCATGAGTATTTCTTTGATCTTTTTTAGATATTTTTTAATTGGAATTTTTCTTCCTAAGTTTTTTCCTGTGTACCTCTACTTTCAAATAGAGCAGCATTTGTTTTGTTTTCAGTAAGCCTGGAGCCCAAATTCTGCTGCTGCATCAGTGAAAAATGGAAGTGATTCCCCTCATTTTGGCAGATCACTCTGCATTAAGCTTTATCCGCAAAATAGTTTTGGTCTCTCTTTCATCCTTCATTTCTTGTTCAGAAACAGTATCCCTATTTATGAATAGCCCTTCAGTGAGTGCTTCAAATCCACCCCTTATTTGAGAAAGCACTCAGTTTCACAAATCAGGAATGTAGAAAATATTAACTTATATAGAAAATACTCCTCTATCTGGAAAATTTAATAATTAAAAAAATCATGTATACTGAAGAAAAAACAGATACTTACTAATTTATTGTGGATATACCCTTTATCAGGACAGCAACTCTTTGTAATTGATGTTCTGCAGCTGAAATGGAAGGCGAGAGTCTAAAGCACACATTACTGGGGAGACCATTTCTTCGTGCTATCCAAGAGGCTGGATGTAGTCACTGCTGTCTTTCTCTGCACCACTGAAATTCAAACTGAAATTTGCCCCATCTCTGAGCCTTCTTTCAGAGATTTTAGTAGTAATAAATTTTAAAAAGTGCATTTTAAAAACTAATGCCATCAGCCATAGCTGGCATTTTAAGCAACTCAAACTGGATATCTAACCTGACCAGTTTCATTTTTGATTCTGACCCTTCCTTCTCCCACTGGTTCTCCTGTCTTTGCAAAAAGATTCTGCTGCCTGTGTGAAATGGTTGGTAAGTGTCTGTGTTCCTCAAATAATCCAGTACCTGTGAGGTTTCCAAAAACTCTGAAACCATTTCTACATATATCTTTTTTTTTTTTTTTTTTCTTGGTAATGCTTTCCTTTCTATGTTGGAGCATTCATGTTGGGGCAGAGCCCAGACTGTCCTGCTTCAGGCTTTCTTGTGCTGCAGCTAGCAATCCTTGTACTCCCTGCCTTGCCCAAAATGCCCCTGAACAGTACTGTAGATGCAGAACAACCCCCCTGGGCTCTCTCAGCCCCAGTCCCACATCCCTTACCCACCCTACTCCAGCCCTTGTTCAGGGGGACCACACAGCACCATCTGCCTCGGCCTACAGGAGCTGTTCAAGGTGTAAGTATGTGTCTGTGCATGCATGTATGTTTTAACCCTCTCTGTAATAAATTTCTGTCTCCTTTCAGTATGACATGATAGAATTTAGAAAAGTTAGAAAATTAGTTTAACTGTATTTCCCTATACTTTAATACCCTCATGCATCAGGCAAGGTTCCTGGTAGTGTATGTTTTCTCATCTCAGCCTATTGAACTATTGTCTTTAATATGTTTCTTGTAACATCTCTTTGGAAGTAAATGTTTTAGAAATGTAAGGAGGATGTGTGAGCTTTCTGCTATGTTTATTCAATTCTCAACCCTCCAAACACTTGAGAATTCGAATTATTCAGCTAGGCTTAATGAGGCTGACTCAGAGTGAAGTTATGTGCATAAAAGTCAAGGATAGGAGGCCTTGATGTTATGCATTTTTAGGTGGTTATGGGGTTTTCAATATTAATGTTTATTGCTGAATATTCTGAAGGAGAACTCGGGCTGTACCTTTTCATCAGTGCTTGCTACTAGTTACCTTGCTGCAAAGGAGCTCCTTGGGGGGTGTCTGGAATGTGGAGGTTTGTTTGTGGAAGCAGTGCCATCTGTCAGTGCAGATCTGAGGGCTCCATGTCAGCCACTCCAACCTCAAACCTTGCCAACAGCTAAAGCTGCAAGCTCTGTGCAGATTTGTGGTGCTAACCTCTAAGCTCTCAGATGGATGACTTTCCTTTTGCCTCCATTTCCCGATTCCTAGAATGGGAAAAACAATTCTGGATGTTCAAAATGACCAGCATGAAGCATCACCATGCTGTACTTTGTTCCCTAATACAAACCACAAAGAAATGGATATGAAAATTGGCCTAGTCTAAAAGTCTGGCCCTTTTCCCATCCCAGCATGTTTGGGCATTGAGGGTTGGTTCGAGTTTTGCTTTTTCTTTTGAGTTGTCTTTGATCCTCTATTTTTATGATCCTGAAGAAAGTGAGAGGGCCAATTTGGTTGTGGCCTTAGTGGTTTTGGGCAATGGGCCTGCGAGCAGGACTTCTGGCCTCATGCTGGAGGCCTGAAGAAGACAGGTTCCCATACAGCTCTGGAGAAGAGATTGTTGAGATAGTCTGGCAAAGATGCACGTGGGTGTGGGGACATTTTAGTGCTGGTCTGCATTAAACAGCCAGGGACTCCTCACAAGCAATCCTACAGGTTTCTCTGGGGCTTTATCCTGACCTCATCCCTGCTCCCATTCATAAGTATAGTCAGAAAAATTCCTGTTGAGTCACCCTAAGGAAATGTTTAGAAGAAAACTCACTTTTTTTTCTAGATGTGCCCTTTGCTCTGCTAAAGCAGCTGCAGGGTAAGACCCAGAGCCATCCTAGGCTTTCTGAGTAGCAGATTTTGCTGAATGCAGCTATGAGAGCAGAGGAGCAGGTACCTTTTACTTTTGTAATGATTTTTATTCTGATTTTACTCAGACCTTCAGATATGCACATTTGCATATCTGTCTTTATAATTTTGAGCTGGTAAAGGGATTTGGTCAGAACATGCTGACTGCAGGAAACGGAAACCTTTTTCAGAAATGTCTCACTTTAATGAAGTAAACGTCATGTTATACTCAGATCACTCCCACAAAATTGAGTATTTGTCCTCTACAGCACAGTTTTGGGTTTTACACCATGTTGCAATATTCATACTACAATTATTAAAAATGCATAGCCATAGAATTGCTTTTTGGAATATTCTATTTCACAGTAAAGGTATGAAATTTTTGATTTTTATCCTCATTATACTTGAAGGAATATTGAAGAATCTGAGAATTCCCCACAAAATAAAAATTCCAAGTTTTAATTAGCTTTACTGAAATAAATATTATCCACATCTAGCACTGTGGGATTTTGGAAATAAAGTCCCACCTGTTTCTTCAGAGCATTTTGAGGAAGAATGAAAAGTGGTAGGGCAGGAGAGGGAGGTATGCCTGTTGGTGATTTGGAACATAAGCAGGACCCTCCATTCCAATTTTATCTCTAAAACCCTCTCTGGTGTGAGACAGCTGTTGCCTCTGAAACCTCCTACATACCTCTCAAAATCCCAAGGGTGCTTCTTTTTTTAACCTGTATTGTATCCCCACTGCCCTTGAGATCCTACATTACAGCTGCTTTCCCCAGAACGATTTGATAAGAATATCTGTTTTGGACCATGTCAGTGTCAGAGAATTGCTGTCAAGCATCAAGAGATGCTCTCTCTCTCCCCCTGGGGCTTTAAAGATGCTATTCTAAAATTAAAGTGTTTGGTATAGATAAGATGCTTAGGGTTATAATGAGGTCAAGAGTTGCTGGCAGTTTCCAACAAGATTTTTTTAAAAAATGGGTTGATTAGATCTCTTGCTGTAGTTATTCCCCTTTTTCAACAGAGAAATATAGACAGATCAGGTAGAGAAACAGGAACAGAAAGGTTTAGAAAAATATTTGGAAATTATTCTGATTTTATTGTCTAATTCAAGTTGCCCCGTTTTATTACGCTGGCATCCTCTGCAATGCAATGTGACATGGAATATGTGATGTAATGAGATATGCTCACCAAAATGCAATGTGCTTTGTTTTAGTCAGAATATATTAATCCACTTACTGAATAATTGACCCAAAGAGATTCTGTCAAACAGTATTAAATTATTCACTGGATTTCCAAACCAGCAGGCAGTGTCCTTTAAATATTTAAGAATAATGTCAAATAATTTTCCACACCAAAATTATTTTTTTTCTTGTGTGTTGAGATTCCCTGGCTGTTCTCTGTTGTTTAAGGAGGGCAGGATAATTAAATAAGAGCCAGTGTGCCCTTCAGGTGCTTTCTTACCTACCAGACCCCCAGAAGGGGGAGGAAATGCTCACCTGGTTCAAGCTGTCAGACCCAGGCAGATCCGTTAACAATTTTTATGTCTCACCTGCGTGAGAAATCCCACACTCTCCACATACCTACACCTATACCTACACCTACACGTATACCTACATGTATACCTATACCTACACCTACACCTATACCTACACCTATACCTATACCTACACCTTCACCTACACCTTATTTTACTACATAGCCTGTTGCCTCAGCAGTGGAGTTCCCCCAGAGAGGGTGCAGCACAGAGATGGTGAAGTGTCCTGCTATTTCCTACCCTCGGGCCTCATAGTACCTCTCTAGGTGTGCATTATGAGATAACAGCCTTGCCGGATCAATTTGGGTGTGGAAAATAGGTTTCCTTAAAAAAGGGACACCAGTACAGCAGCATTCAAGTTCTACCAATTACAGTGTCTGACACCTTTCCCCTTGAAGGTTGCATGCTGAATGAGTGCAGGGTATATTTCTGGCTTGTTTAAAAAGGATGAGGACAGGCATCTGATAGCTTACCTTAATTATTCCATTTCCTCCTCCCTATATACATTTCCAAAATCTAATTATAGTGCTCATGGCCCCTGCTATCAGCCAGTACCCGGATTAATATAAAGCCATGGGAAGGACAGCTACCTCCCTTCACGCTCTCTGCAACACTGCAAATCTGTTCCAGCAGTCTTTTGATACTAATATTTTGATACATTCATCATTGTGTTAGCATCAGCAGTAAGAAATATTTACAGTCTATAAGCTCTTCCAGGACCAACTGTTCATATTACTCCTGTTAAGTCCATTCAATTTTCCACCTGAAATACCACATTTATCTAGTCAGCATTTGACATCTATTTTCGGGGTGGGGGGGAGGGGGTTGCTTTTAATAACAAGTTTTATTTAATTGTATGTTTTGCTTCTCCTAAAGAATAAACTAAGGCAATCTGTTACGTATTGTCAGTCAAGTAAGATGCACTTGGCTGCATTCCTGGGGTTTATTATCTAGGTCCTGATATAGGGACACTTTTGTGCATATGTATCTGTGTGTGTTGAGCTGGAATTGCTTGATTGCTTGTCTGTTCTGTAGCTTTATTTGGACTGGAATTTGCTGCAATGTCCTCACGAGTGCAGGAATGTTGTCCAGGGTTATGGTCTGTGTGAAGTGAGGGGACAGTGGGCAGCCCTGCTTGATAAGATTGCTATTGCAAGCCACAAGTATTGTCACAGTCTGCTTCTTTTAGTAAACAATCAGACTCCAAACACACTAAATATTCTTTATTTTTCAAAATAAAATAATGTATTTTGCAGCTGCACTACCTTAAAGGCATTTAAATCTGCCTTTAGGAGACAGCAAACCCTATGACTCTGCTCAGCCACAGTGGAAGTAAAGCCCAAATGGAACAAAAATATGCAGGAAATTCTTATCATCATTATCTTCTTCTTCTTCTTCTTCTTCTTCTTCTTCTTCTTCTTTGGACAAGGGAGAAAATTATAGCAGCATTAAAAACAAACTTTGAACCTCCTGCAAAGACTTTACATAGGTCTCTGAACTTTAAATTCCAAGATTGCCATGGACATTGTGGACTTCAATGTTCTGGCACTTTGGAACAGCAACAGCAAAACAATGTACTGCCCCATTATTTTGCCTGATGGACTGTCCTGCTGTAATCCCTACTCTGTGCACAGGGAAATTTACCCCCAGAGCAAGAGCTTGTAAGGGACTTCTTTTGGTATAAAACAGACACCTTTTCCTTGTACTTCCTGTGTGCAGAAACACCAGGGCTTGTGCATGGTACTGGTGTGAAAAGAGCATGTCCAAGACTCCACTTAGCAGTCACCACATGCAGCAGAGATGATGGATGGAGCTAATTGGGAAGGAAGTCGCTGAGTTTTTATGAGAAATTCTACATTTAAATTCTGTTAAATGGAACAGCAACAAAGAGACCTATTGTAATTTACAGGAAAAAGAAAAGAAATTAGGGTCATACCAGAGGCTTAAGAGAATCAAAATCTTTGATTCTAGCTTCAACCTTTAAAAAAATCTGTATAATATATGTACACATAGGAAGGAATTAAAAGCCATAAATTGAAGGAGAAACTATAAATCATCTTTTTTTAGAAATGACATGCTAGAGTACTGTGATCTTCCTTGGATGATTAATTTCTTTTCTTTTTTTCTTTCACTTTTTGCAACCTTTTCCCTTGTTGGTCTATGATACCTCAGGTGGGTCAAGCCCAGATTTTGCCCCCAACATGCTGTTTGTACTGTGCCTGTTGAACAGGGTAACACAGAGCAATGACTGCTGTTTTGAGAGGTAATTCCTCAAGCAGCATCCACCACTGTGGAAGATGAAGCTAGGACAGGAGGTGACCATGTCCCAGGGATCTGCCCCAAAGAATATATCTTCCTGCAGGATCTTGTCAGGGTGGAAGGTCTCATGCAGAGACAGCAAGGAGAAAAGTGAAGGAGAAATGGAAGAGAAGGGCTGGTGAAGGTCTGGTTATGATTCCACTTACTGTCCCTTTGGGTAGAGGATCACAGATTCTGTGCAGACACCCTGCTCCACCAACTGAGTGGAAGGGGAATTTCTCCTCTTCAGCAGGGAAATTTTTCCTCTTCCTGAGGGAAAGCCCTGGGGCTAACAGACACTATAACCCTGCCTTGGTGGGATTCTTGCAAGTGAAATTCTATCTTTATCAGAACACAGAGAGGTGGAATTCTTTCCCCAGATATGCAGCTAATAGCTAATAGAGCTAGGGTAAAAACCTTTCCCTTCACTTTCCAGTCTGAGGCAAGACTCAGTTTCTCCCTGTGGCAGTGCATGTGGCAGTGTCTGTGGTGCACTGCTCTGCTGGGAATGTTCCCTGTGCTGACAGACATTACTGCACAGCTTACACAAAGCCAATGGATTGAGTGTGGAGGACTTGCTTTGCCTTGGCTGCCGTGCCAGCAGGATGCTGACACGTTGCTGACTGTGTGCAGTCCTGCAAACTAAGCTTTCTGGGAGGAAGGCTGCCAAAGCTTTAGAGAAAAGCATCTTAAACCTCAGGTGCTGCAGCATTATCAGGCAGGGCAGTGATGTGCTGAGATGTGCTCTGTGCTTGTGTGCTGGGGGCTAACACCAGTGTGAAGCAAGCGTCTTTTGAACAAATTGGTGCCAGAGGGGACATGCCCAGCATCTCAAGGCAGCCTCAGCAGACATCCAACTGATTAGATATTGAGGTCAGGCACTGAGATACCAAGGTCGTGCCACGTCCTGCTTTCCTCATCCAGCTGGGCCCCGATAAAATAGCAGCTGGTAAGACCACCAATCAGATAAGGTGGCAATTTTCAACAGTCTCAAATTATTGTTGCAGCCAGGGAGGTCCAAATAAGATCAATCAGATGCTGGAATGATTTAGCCATTTCTGATTTCTCCTCCACCACCCCCCCCCCCCCCCCCCCCCCCTTTTTCCTATTCTTCTTTCTGAAGACAGGCAGTCATGTGAATGTGAACACAGGGAGAACTCACAGAGTCCCTCACCATCCTCAGAACAAAAGGTGAGGGTTGATTTATGGGATGGATTACTTGGAAATGGTAATTCTTTGCTCTTTATGATGTTTTGTTGGAAGGTGCAGTACCCTCCAGTCAGAGCAGCTGGATTGCACTGAGGTTTTTACAAAAGGGGTGAGAGAAGGGGGGGGTGGTGGTGAGCACAGAAGCTCCTCTAACACAGCAGTTAATAAGACACCAGCACATTAATCATGTGACAGATATTGAATCTAACAGGGCAAGGCAACAGTTTTTAAAAGCAGCCAGTTAAGCTACTACCTGGTAGAAAAAGGCTGACCGAACAGTGCAAGTTTTATGCCACTATTTACAATTAGAGTTATTTTTTATCCCTTTTTTTTTTTTTTCTTTTTTTTTGTTTTTTTTTTTTTCCTTCCCTCCTTGTTTGAAAGTTTTAAAAAGCCTTTTTAGACCTGTAAGAAAATAAGAGATAAACCATTCAGGGCTGTAACAGAGAGCTGCACAGTCCTTTCCTCCTTGACCTGTTGAGGCCTGGGCTACACCTCCGGTGTTTACACAGGACCCTGCTGTAGTCCCTCTCCTGAGCTGTACTGCCAGGGCTTGACATGGGTGAAAGACTCCTGAGGGTCATGGCACAGAAGAAAGTCTCTGATGCTGTGATACAGCCAGGACAGACTCTTGATTAAAAGAGAAATGATTGTCAACTGCAGCCTAGAGGTGTGACTCTCCAGGCAGCTTTATCCTACCAGACTATGTACACCCTGGCCTCTGTTATGATCTCCTGCCTGACTAGAGATCATGACTTCTCCTGGGGGAAGAACTGGGAAAATTTTGGTGCACAGCTACAGATGACCCCACACCTCATTTGTGTTCTTTATTTAAAGGAGCTTCAGTCGTTTTAATGCTGTGGTTACGGATGTTATAGTGAAACTTATTTTTCATCGCTAAACACCGTTTATTGTCAGAAACACTATAAAATAAAGGAAGGAAACATTACTAAGTGAACCACTCACATGAGTTTTTGGCTTTCAGCATGTGCATATGTCCTTCATTTTGAGCAAACTGCTTGCCATGACAAGTTGGGAGCACTGGGCAAGACCAAAGCAGACAGAGTAGTCATAAATAGAATCATGGATTTGTCAAAGTTTGAAAAGACCTTTAAGATCATCTAGTCCAACTGCCAACCCAGATGTACCACCCTGCTCATGATTAAACTCCATCACTTCCCTTGGCAGTCTGACTAGGTAAAGTTTTGTCTTGCTTCCCATATGACAAATATAGATTTCCAGGGACATGCCTCTTGGCCACTACTGTATGATGAAATGGGCCCTTAAAGTAGGATGCAAACAGATGTCACCACTGTAAATGAATCATAAGAATTGCCTTCCCAGAGGACATCTCATGTCCATCTTGCTCATTAATCAGTCCCTGACAGTGATCAAAGCCTGATGTTACAAGGAAACATAAAAAAATAATTGTAATAAACAGAGACAAAAATGCTTCAAGCCAGTGCTATGGGAAAAAAATGTTCTCTTGACTCTGGACAAATCATTAGCAAATGCCAAGCAACAAAAGGTGAATAGATGGTTCTGCTGCTGAGAATCATAACATGGAGTTTCATGGTCAGTGTTGGCAATAGCTACAGTAAGTGCAGCGTCCAGGGCTGGCTGTGTTTGTAAGATGAAGTCATAAATTTGGGGAGTAGATCATTTAGATAAGACACTGAATTGCCTGAGAATCACCAGTTCTAGGAAGGCTTGTGAGGAGTTCCCTTTATTTCTGTGAATTTTATAACTGGTGCAATTCATTACAGCTTTTTGTGGTTGATGCATGGGAATTTTTCTTCACTGGACTCAAGAAAACCACAGTGTTTCTCAACAGGTGAACACCTGACCCATGGTTTCAGATGTGGTTTAGTTTTGTTTTTTAAACAAAAAACCTTTTGCCTTTTAAAGGTTGCAGATTGCATTTAGAGGTCTCTGTGTTTGGTTTTACAAACTTAAGAAGACATTTGATAGTAGAAGTGCTGAATAATGTCTACATGGATTTCCTGATGCTAATCAGATTAATTCTTTTTCTTTTTCTTTTTCTTTTTCTTTTTCTTTTTCTTTTTCTTTTTCTTTTTCTTTTTCTTTTTCTTTTTCTTTTTCTTTTTCTTTTTCTTTTTCTTTTTCTTTTTCTTTCTCTTTCTCTTTCTCTTTCTCTTTCTCTTTCTCTTTCTCTTTCTCTTTCTCTTTTTTTTCTTTCTCTTTCTCTTTTTCTCTTTTTCTTTTTCTTTTTCTTTTTCTTTTTCTTTTTCTTTTTCTTTTTCTTTTTCTTTTTCTTTTTCTTTTTCTTTCTCTTTCTCTTTCTCTTTCTCTTTCTCTTTTTCTTTCTTCTTCTTCTTCTTCTTCTTCTTCTTCTTCTTCTTCTTCTTCTTCTTCATCATCTTCTTCTTCTTCTTCTTCTTCTTCTTCTTCTTCTTCTTCTTCTTCTCTTTTTAACATAATTTTGAGCTAAAAGGGTGAGCTGAGACTAAGAAAGACGTCCATAGGAGATAATTTCTCTAGAGAGTCCTATATTTTTCTGAAAAATAACTTCAAATTTACTTTATGGTTTCCCAGATGTTTGCTCTCTGAATTTTTTCTCCATGTCATAACATCACAATATACTGCAGGTTGCAAGGTAACCGAGGGAGATGCCTGAGCTAGTTCTGAGTGGAGTTTGAAATAATGCTGCTGCAGACATATTTCTTCTGGTATCTAAGCCAGTTTAGAGTGGTTGGCTATCTTTACTTCACACTGCTGTCTGGGATGTAGATATATGCTTCTAATCCTTAGTCAATTAACAGAAAATATTGACAAACACTCTCCCACTTTAGTATTTGTTTCTCAGTGAAAAAATCCTTCCCTAAGTACATTATGGTGTAATTTCACTTGCAGCTGACTCTATACAAATATAACTCATGCAGATGTGTTTGCCACCCTCCTCAGTCTCTGCAGAGCTCTGTGGGTAAATCCAGGGACACACCAGTTCACAAGAGCAGTGTGGTTGGCTGAAGCTGCTGCTCCTAGCCAAAGGAAAATCTTTGCCCCATTGAGCTCACTGGTAAAATTCTTGTTGACTATTTTTGGGACCAAAATATGTACTGCAGCAAACACTCAGCACATAAAGAACAAGATTGCCTGTTTTCTCTCACAGAAGCCACTGAACTTGGCAGCTGGACTGTCACTTTGAGCATTGGTGCTAAACAAATCACCTCCTGTGATATCTTCTCACTCTAGAGGAAAACAGGTCTTTTTTCACAGTGTTGTTCTGGCATATGATTTAATTACCAGCATTAAGGTAGGTTTTGTTTCTTTTCCTCCACACCTGGCCCTTGGATTACACTTGCTTTTAGGTATTTGGGGTTTTTTTTTTTCCCAACATAATACAGAAACACACGGACACAAGCATGAGGTTGCTTTATAGTTGCCAGAACACATAACCTGAAGAGTTTAAGCCTGCCTAACTCCCACCCATACAGTTTGCATCTCATCTAGAATCCCTGTCTGTGGTCCAGCACTGACTTCCTAGGAGTCCTTTCCCTGCAGACACTTGCAAGTGTTAGATAATTTCCTAATTAGCCTGAATGCACTCTGATGGCTCTGTTTTAGTTGCATATTTATTCTTGGAAGCACATGCTCAGGGGCAACAAGGTCTTCCTGTGAGCCAGAGTTGTGGTGCAGTGAAAGCAGTGATGGACAGGCAGCTCACTTCCACCTCCTTCCCCAGGGATGTCTGTGAGGCTTCCTGAAAGAACATGCAGTGACACCAGGCAGGAAGGCAGAGCCCACTGCTTCAGGACTGAACCCAAAAGGCCAGCAGGCACATTCTAACTCCTGCTCCTTCAGTCTCTTCTCTTTTGCAGAGGAATATTTGTGGCTTAAACCTCAGGAATAGAGTGAACACTGAATTGGTGAATGAGTTTTATGGATAGATCACCCTCACCTGTGAAAGTATTTAATTATTTGTAGAAATAATTAATTTTCTTGCGTAAAAGTGTAGGTGTCATCTGGCAACAGAAACCTAAAATTTTTGGAGGCAGCACCTAAACAGGACACTCAGAGTAGACGGACTGGGTTCCACTTTTGGTTAGTAGGTTGACAAATTATCTATAAAGAAATAATAATAATAATAGATAGTAATAATAATAAAATAAAAATTAGAGAAGAAAAAGAGAAAATTAAATCTTTTATCAACAAAAGTCACTTTGTCTTTTTTTTTATTCTCAGGCCTTTGAAAATGCCTCAAACCTTCTTTCGGTAATTGCTATGCAAACATTTTTGATGTCTGTGCAAAAACATCTGGAAGCTTACAGTGGCATCTGGACATAAATATTAAAAGATCAACAAAAACATGATGTGAATTAGCCAATGTGGATAGCTGTAAAAACCACAACCACAAAACCCTCCTCCACGTCTTTGGCTGCAAGCGTGGGTGCTTTCTCACTTGGTTTTAATGTGTTTATAAGCTGACATTCAGAAAGTGAGTGGTCATGACTAATGATTTGGTTTCCTTTCGTTTTGACCACTCTTAATCACACTAGAAATTCCCTTGCCTGATTAATAGGAAATAGGATAGGGACTGTCCCTTATTCTTTTTCCTAGCCATCTTCTAAATTTTTGGTGTTCTATATGAAAGTTTTGGTTCAGTTTGTGAAACGTGTGTGCTTGCAAGGCTCCTTCTTCTGCAGGACACAGCCTAGACTTGCACTGATTTCTTTCTGCAGTAGGCAGAGCTACCTGAGAGTAGTTGCAGTCACAGTGTTGTTACAAGAGCACTTGTTTCAGTGTACTGAGGTCTTACACTAGTATGCCCACTGGTGAGATGTGCTCCGATGAAGGAAAGGTGACTCTAAGGTCCAGCTCACATAAGGCAGCTGAAGGAAAAGAACAACCTGCATCCAGCTCTCACAAAGTCAAAAAGCAAGCTAAAGTGGCAATTCCATGGTTATTTTTCAGCTTGTGCAGTCTAGTCTTACAACTTTTGAACCCCTCAGATTGGCAGGGTTGTGAGTCACTTTTTCAAAAATGGCAAGGACATGAAGGTGGACAAACCTTGCTTTTTAGTGAGTCTGCAGTGTGGATAATCAAACGTTTTAGAAGTTGACAGGAGTCGAGCACATGTGGATTTGAAAACTCGTGTCTTATTACCTTGATTTTCTCTTGGTAAAAACACACATAATAGCTTTCTGCCTCCAGAAATGAATACATGAGAGATTGAGCAGTGTTAGTACAATAGAAGTCCTTTAGATTTTCCGAAGAGAACTGGAAAATGCGCAGTTCAGTGATATGGATCAGCTAAGCCATGCTGTGTGTTCTAGGTGTCATCACTTGCTCTCATCTTGTCTTTTTCACATTTTGTTGCCTTCTTCCTAGTTTTTAGCTTTGTTTGCCCATTTGTTGCAGACTTCAGTGCTATTCACCTCATTCTAAGGAGAGTGTTCACTTACAGGTCATATATATCCTACTACCCAATCTGGACTGCTTATGGAGGGGACTTGTTTTTAAATGGTACTTCTGTTTCTTAATTGTCTGAAGACATGCATAGTATTTCACGATGGAAACAGAAATGCTGTAATTGGCTGTTGCTCTCTCCAGTTGCTAACCCACTGGGATATTCTGGATAGGACCAACTGCAAGGTGAACAAATTGCTCTAAAACACTCTCAAGAATGGAAATACACAGATGTTTGTGTTTGATTTCTGCCCTAATATTTAGTGAGGACTCTATAATTTAAATAAAAGGGCTCATTTTTCCCCAATTTAATCTCCTTTAAACAGTGTGGGAGTTATAAACATTATAATAATGTTACCACTTTCATATTTAAAAATATGCCCTCTAAGCATTTACATTCAAGATTTGTTTTTCTTCAGATGTGTAAATAACGCATAGCAATTTGCATCTCATGCATAAATCTTTCTCCTGTTGAATGCAAATTAAAAAATAAAAATAATCTGGCCCCCAACCCCTTTCATTTGCTTCTTTTCCCACCTCCTCATATTTACAGCAAGTTAGCTGGCTAATTCTTCCAATGAGAATTTTAAGAGTTTATGTGTGTTTAAAAAATTATCTGACTGAAGTTTTCTTCCACCGAGTAAAAAGAAGCCTAGAGCTGATTAATAGTGTTTCCTTTTCCAGTGCTAATGAATGTTTTTCAGGTTTTATGCATCCCAGATGAATCTTTTAAATGGTGTGTGTCTGTTTGCGTGCATGAATGTTGCTCTTTCTTGGGATTTATCCCAAATGAGTTTAGCTTCTCTGTACCTTGTAGGACAATATCGATGCTGGTTTAATCAATTTCAATTTGCTGTTAAACCAGAAATGAAGCATTTATCAGGATGAGCCAGGAAGGGCTGAATGGACTTTTCGTGTTACAGAGGTCTCTTTGTGAAATCTGCTCCGTGAAGTTTCTGGAGCTCAGAATTTACAGGAAGCTCTTCTCTGACTTGCACTTACCACATCCACCTAGTCTGGATGCACCCTCAGGGCGGTTTTACTCTACATGCTTCCTGCGCTGGCAGAGTGTGTGCCTACTGATGAGTATCACGGGGCTCAACCCACTAAAAATAACTTCTCTAGATAGTCTTGCTGCCTTCGTAAAAACGCAACCAAAATATCTCATTGAATCATCTTCCTCAGCTCAGACCGGCCCTGCTATTTCTGACTGTAGAGTCACTTCTGCCTCCCCGGCGGCTTCGCACCCAGAGTGGAGCCAGCCCTGGCAGACGTGAGGCAGTGCCAGCAGCAGCAGCAGGAGCTCTCTGGTGGGTGAAAGCCTTCTGCTCATACAGCAAGTCCCAGCCCCAAGCTGCTGGAGACACGGGGTGTTGCAAACTCCCCGGCTCCTGGAGGCAGGTGCTGCTTTGGTGATCAGCAGTGGGTGAGCATTTCTTCCGCTGCTGCCTGATCACAGCAATGCTAATTTTAAAGCGGTGAGGAAGCGCAGGGAGGTGACAGCAGGATGGTCCCAGCTGTTCATCGCAAGGACGTGAGAGACACTTCTATCTGAGAGGGAAGGGAGGAACTCCCATTTCACTGCACAGACTGGGAGAGTGGGGAGAAGAGAGTAAAACCTTCCTAGATTCCTGTTTCACTTCAGAAAAGTGTTTTCAAAGGCTCATCCTCTCTTCCCCTCCTGCAGGTTATATTTAATTTTAAGCTCTCCTGGCCGCTGCACTGATAGCTCCTTACCATTCCCACTGCAATTAATCAGAACAGAGTTGATTATGCTTTTGTCTCTAATTGTGTAAGTCAGGATCCTTCTGTCTAAAATGAGGAGACTTTTGCTGCCTGGGTACCCTGCTTTCCCCCTTCCATCCCATGCCATCCCATCTCTTCAGCATGGCCAGGCAGCCAGGCATTCCTGGATTCACGTGGCATGTCTTGCTCCTGTGTTGAAATTGGGCCAAGGAGGACTGAAGTGAAGGACTAGGCAAGCATCATGGCTTTGGTGAGAAGAGATGTGAGATGGATAAAGTCACCATTCTAGGGGTCTTGTTAACCCACTTTCATACTGAGGTGCAAGGGGGAGATGAGAGGGGCAAGAAGACTTTGGCCCACTTGTTTGGCAGCACAGCCAAGCCCGTCACTTCTTCAGAATCTGCTTGAATATGACAGCGCTCAAGAAATATGAACTGAGAAGAAAAAGTAGGTTTGGATAGAAAAATATCATAGTAAAGAAAGCAGCTCAAGGTCTCAACAATCTCTTCTAGCAGCCCACAGGCTGCTTTAATCCCTGTTTCACACAAAACATTATAAGGGCTTTGGCCTCACTGTGGGCCTGTCTGGGTCACCTTGAGGCAGCCAGGCTCTCACTTGGGATCACTGGTCACATTGGGACAGCATGAGCACAGGAAGAGCAGTGAGGATGTGTGACACTTTCTGTGTGTTTGGGGAGGTTAATTGAAAGAACAATCTGTAATTGTAGGAATCCCCAGCACTGCAGACATTAAGTGGCTTTGCTGGCTGTTCAGCATTAGCCCTTTTCCTTCCTGTCTCACAGCCCATGAGCGTGGCCAGAAGATATCTTCTGTTTTACAGTAAGCTGTGCCTGCAAATCAAAAAGCTCTTTAAAAATACGTATTTAGACTCAGCACTCCTGTGGGAGCGACTGCTTTGCAGGTTTGTAGTCTCAGGTGCAAAGGGGTTAAAATTATTTGCTCAAAGACTTAAGATGCAGAGCTGAGCAGGCAGCAGGACCAGCTGCAGTCCTTAAGGGGCCACTCCAAGCAGTTGTCCAAAATCCCTTCTTTTCACCTGGTAGCAAATGGTAATTTGTAACATTGCCTCTTAAGAAAGCAACTGCAGTGTTGCTCTCCAAACCAACCCAAGTCAGAAATCTTCCAGTTGCACTAGCTAAAGCTGCAGGAAGCATTTCTGAAGGACAGACACATAATGTGTCTTTTTCTTCCACCTGCCTAAACACTGGGCTGTGTGTTTCTGTTTGGTATGAGGAATGATGAATTGCAACTCCCGCTTGCAGGGTGTGACATTTGATTTTGCTGTATCTGTGGTTAGCAGATCACATTCTTAATGCACCCTTACTTGTCAAACAACAGCTCTGTAGGCAGAGATCAAAGTAGCTGGAGAGAACACGCTTCCTTCACTCACATAGGAGAAGATGAGAGGTAACCTGATCTTGACCTCTGAAAGTCAGGGACAGCTCTGAGAGTGGGTGACATGAGCCAGTTCTTCTGTTGGTGATATAACAACAACAAATACTGGTGCCGTAACACAGACATGGATTAATTCTTTGGAGGGAGTTGCATTTTTGCAGGTCCTAACCCCTGTAAAACTAGAATTAGCTGGATAAAAGTATCCTGTATTGTTTGCATTTTTAACTATTTTTTACTATATATATGAACAAAGCAAGCTGATTCTTAGTAGATTGCATTGCTAAATTTTGGGTGGAGAAGCAGCAACTCCTTGAGTGAATTACATGTTCAGATTATGTCACAAAGAGTGTCTCAGCAGGGTTTTATTGCTCCCTAAGTAATGTACCGTCTGCCCTTTCCCAGGAAGGTTTTATACCATCAACAAACAGCAGGGGAGTGAAAAATATCATCTGTAGGACATAGCAAACTCACACAAGTAAATGTGGCCATAAACTATAAGTAAGCTAGCACATTTACAGATGTTCATTCTAATCCAGATGCAGCTACTGTACCTCCAAGGCCTCACAGACATAGTGCAGGAGCTGCTTTGCCATGTTGCATGGAGAATTAACAAAGTCACATGACGGTGTTGTTGCCAGATTTTTTTCCCCAGCTGCTAAATTACATTAAAAAGCACTAAATAAACACTCAATATTTTCCTTAAATAAATTTACCGTGTAGCAATTATTGCAGCTAATCTTAGTGCTGGTATGTGACTGTAAGTGGGAGGTGTCAATCAATGTAATTAGAAAAGATATGCCTGAAAAACAACCTCTGCATTACAATATTGCCCCCACTATAAACACCCTACCACATGGTGTGTCCCTTCTTAGTTACACAGTGTAAGTCCTGTGTTGATTCAGGCTTGAATTGCACAGTAAATCTTGTCTGTGAATTTATAGACTGTCCCTTTGAAGGCAGAATTGTGCCAGCCTATTTATTTAAAGTCCTTTTTTCACTGCAGCAGCATGCTTTGGCGATGTAATACCTTATACTCAAAATCCCTGAGTGACAGCAGCTCTGCAAGCTCATGATACTTATAATACATTACATACTATCAATAAAATGTTGCAAGACATGTCATAGATCTTATTAACATAACTTTAAATTATGGGTACAAGTTTGACCTATCTACTGATGGATTAGAAGCAAAGCTTAGATTGTTAAACAGAATTAAAAGGCTCAGGGCATCATTAAACAAACTGTTTCAAGTAAAATGTCTGTATTTCACCATAAAAAGTCAAAGCATACCTGAAAAGTGAGCCGTCCCCAAGGCAACTTACAAGGTTTAAAGATACCCATAAATAGCTCTCAAGTATTTTTTAAAAATTACTTTTGCCATTGCCCTCATATTAATTATGATCCAAGTTTCTCCCAGAAACTTTGGCCGCCCTAAAACATTCTGATCTGTGTCTCTCCTAGTCTGCCAAAGCAAACCAGAGAAAATAAGCTCTGAACTGCCAGGAGATCTAGAGAGCACCCAAACCCTTGGTACCAGTGACATGTAGATTGCCTGCCTGTTGTGTCCTGTTTCTGAGCTGAGATTCATTATGTCAAGACTGGAGAGTGCAGTGACATGAGGCTCCAGACAGAGATTTACAATGACTCCTCAGACATGCAGGAGTCTATGCTGGCAGACCCAGCTGAAGACTTTGTACATTAGGTCACAAATGACACTTATACAAATTTTCAGAGACATTTTGTAGAGTTTGTTTGCGCGTGGTTAGGTAACTTGGCTAATTTTTATTTATGGAGTGGGTTTTGGCACTTTAACTGTGGATTCTTTGCCACATCTTTTTGTGTTCTCTTTGTGTTAGCACTTTGGCAACAGGGAAAAAATTAAGGCAAATCATTTAAGTGACTCGCCTGTAGTTATGTAGAAGAACAAGGATAGGGCCATAAATAGCTCAGAGATGTCCTGCTTCCTGGCCCTCCACTTAATCCTGGAAATATTCCCTTTTTTCCAAGTGTCATTAGGATTCACTGTCTATAGCAGGGTAAATAAGGCTTCTTCCCTCCATACTTTAATTGTTTAAAATACTGAATTTTATTTTTAGGATGTTAACTTCAGTGTTGGGGGGGATAGTGGGGTGTGCTTAGTCTAGCAAAGATCAAAGGAAAGGAGCCCAGAAATTACTGCCTTTAAAAAAATTATTTCTATAATATAATTTCTCAAAACCATGACTGAGAGAGAAAAAACTTTTCCATTGACTTGACAGGGAATGGAGGGAGACATTTAAAAGACACATGTCCAGCTCATGAGTAAGCTGGCATGCATTACCTTATTCTGTTAGAGTGGACAGTATTTTACTGTTGATAAAAACAAAACTCAGTCCATTATGCATAAAGAGAACATACACATGCCCAGATTATTATTTCTCTGTGCTCTGGAAAATCCTAAAATTTTAACAAATTTGCTGTCCCTTAGGTCCCTTGAGACCTGACACTGGCAAAAACAAAAGAACATATATATTTTGACAACAGTGCTATAAGTAATTCTGCTGTTTTGTGTTTGTTTTGATTTAGACTTTTTTTTTGGTTGTTGTTGTAATCTCTCCTAAAATGATAAAAGAAGCTTTTTTTTTTTTTTTTTGACAAGTTAAAAAAATTAGTTTTCATTCCTATTTATTCAGGTTCATATACTGAATAAATAAAGGCACAAATAAGAGCAGCTTGAGCTCTGCAGTGGACTTCCCTGCCTCTTTCAGTTAACCTTAAAGTTCACTCTGCTGAAAACTAATAGTATTTAGTTGTCAAGAAGCCAGAATAATGACATTTTGTGCCATTATTCTAATGCATTTTTCACTGTGCATTTTCTTTAATTATTTCCATGAGTAATATCATTATGCATTCGTGCCAATACAATTCTGATAATTAATTTACATGATGGCAATTTCTTAATGATTTTGATGTCCAAGTTAATAGCAACATCTGATAGTTGATCTGTTTGAGCTGACATAAATTTAAGTTTTAATGTATTGATGCCAAAACCAACAGCAGCATCAAATTACATTGCAGAAAAATAAACATCCACAGGGTAAAATCCTCAGTAGAAAAGTCTTGATCCTTACCCGAGGTTTATAGGTCCAAAATAAAAACAAGGCTCCTAGACACGATGCATGTCAGATTTTTTATTTCCTCTTGGTTTATTTATTTATTTCACATTAATGGTATTGATGTCTCATATTTAAGAGATCAAATTATATGCTATCATATAAAAGATGTTGTACTCTTGCCTCTAGCTTGGTGCATGTATTCCATATATTAAAAATAATAAAAAAATTGCTTTAATTAATCTTTTATCTTTCCAGTTCTTTAACCAGGAAGTCTAAACTGCTCTGTAGGGAGGGAATTTAGGACTGATGTCTGAACCCAAATTTGTATCTTGGTTTGTGATTTCAGTTTTCAGCACTTGGTAATAAAACCAGCAAAATAGGCTTTATGTAGAGGCAAATATTGTCAATGTCAATTAAAAAAGAAACAGAACAATGAAAAATAAAGTTTGAGATCAATACTTTTAATACATTTTTGCTATATGGAAATGATGTATAGAAAAAGAGATAATTGTATGTGTTACTATTATATATGTATCTATCTTTTTAATATTGACTCATGTAAGTATTACAAGAAAATTAGCATAAAATAAACCCACAGTCTTCCAAGTCTTTGTCCAGGAGATTTGAAGATCTCTTCACAAGTCTGTAGGTATTTTTATTTACCAGTTAAATATTTTAGTACATCTTAGTATTGAAAAAATGTATGTGAAACAAATTATGATAGCTCTAAAATGGTGATGGTTGTGTTCCCTTTTTTTTTTTAATGAAAAGCTAAGACTCATTCCATGACACAATCACTAACATAATACTTATTTCCCCCTGCTTCAGGCTGTTAAATGTATAGATGAAATGTTAAAAACCATTGGAAATAAAATTGATCCTGCCGTATATCTCAGCCTTTTCCTGAACTGGCTTTTCATCAATGATATCCACCAAGGGAGTGCACATTTCATTTTACATTGTGAGGAGATAATTATACAGCCTCAATTAGACCTTTCATTGCTGGAGTACAAAGGGCTGCTAGTGCAGATCATTTGCCTCTAAAATGCACTACCTTTACTTCTTCAACTCGACAAGCAAGGCGCCTGCCCCTACCTGCTGAACAAGAAGCTATGTCGGATTGCTTTTAGCCTGTTTTAAACTCGTCTTCACCAACAGGAGGACACATACTTGCTTGAAGCCAGCCCCCCAAGATTTAGGCATGTCAGTGTCCATTTTCACCTCCAGTGGAGATGAACACTGCTCCACCCAGAGACAAAGTTTGTTGAATGATTTGAAGTCTCAGTGGTGATGGTGAATATGAAAATGACAGCAATAGCTTAATCTCTCATGTGTAGTTCTGGGGAGCTGTACTTTGGAAGAAGCCTGTGGGATGAGAGGGACTTCATTTGCTCAGAATTTTTAACTTTCTTATGCAGTGTACCATGAGTGCACATGTTCAGCTACACACCTGCAAGTTCATGTAAATATAGTGCTGTGGTGGGATATGTGGGTAGAAGATAGATGGGAGGAGATGTTTGAGAGCTGTTGAGTTTCAACCACCCTTTGTTAGGATGCACACATCTTCCACACATTCAGACCTTAGCTGAGTCTACCTCAGCCTCTTGCTCTTAAAAGAGCATTGGTTTGAGGCAGATACTAGTCATTCAAGTAAGGACAGTGAGAGACAAGACTGGAAAAGAGTCTGATATACGGAATAGAGATTTTTTTGTTGTGCAGGCTTTACCAAATTCTTTTCCTGCTCACACATCTGTGTTGAAGATCTGGGATGCTTTCCTCTGAAAGAACATATTAATTTCTGAGCATTTTTTGGGGAGCAGAGAAAAGAAAAGGGAAGATTTCTTTCTCTGTAACATTATCCTATATTAATTAAATTTTATTTTAATAATAAATTTTTAAAATAATAGCATTTCATTTTATGGAGACTGAGAAAGGAGTAGAATACTGACTGTCCTTTTTCCTAGGTCTGCTAAGGTATGGGTTTTAACTGTTCAAGTTTCCTTTGGAAATAAGTTAGTCAAGAACACATCTTGGTTTTGAGAATAGCTGCTCAATGAGAAAGAGCAATATACATGTTATATTTATTCCAGGTGAGTAGAAAATCTCTGAAAAGCATTTCTGAGGAGTGTTAGCTTTGTGGGTTGATTGTTGGAAGGTGTAAGAAATATGACTGTGATTGTGGTTTGCACACTGACAGACTCTCCCCCACAACCCAAATGGCTTTCTTGTGTGTGGCATTTCAGAAACCCCTTTTTTCTGCCTCCAGGCATGTGGAATGCCTGTGCAGAAAATATTTTTTTTTGGTGCAGGGCTTGTCATGAGTTGGACACAACCTCTTTGGAATGCAATGTAGGAGTTTGAAAAGGAGGTTTTAAAAATTCAGAGCTGCCTGAGGACTGTGAGCATTACTAATGAAAATGTGTTTGAGTTTAATGTTGAAACTAAATGTCCCATAGAACAGAATGAAATTAACTTCTTCCCTCCCCAAAACTCATACTGAAGTCTCCATAGCCTTAAATCTGGCCCAGATAACTCAGTCTCTGAGTCAAAAACTGCTCCCTATGCCTCACATAAACACCCACACCCAGGCATCTCGTATTATCTTCCATTTCTTCAGTCCGCCAATTATTTGCCACACCCCATTATTGTGGACTATCTTAAATTAGCTCCTCAGTGACTCAAACATCTATTAACTGCTCAGGAACCAGGAGTTCATCATGTTAAGAAGTTCCCAGACCTTAATTGTTGCAATAGAAGTTATTTAGGACACTGATGGTGGCCATGAATCATGGCAGAGGCAGCAGGGGCACCACCTGGCAACAGGGCTGTGTCTCCCAAAGCAGGGGATGTTCTTCCCATCCCCACACCAGAGAGACATGGAGTGCTCTGCAGGTGGTGGGATGCATCTTGTAGCAGCGTCCCTTTGAGTCATGGAGCCTGAGGGAGATGGCAATGATCCACTACTCCCTTTCTTTAATCATGTGTGAGTGCAGAGATGTGACTGTGGATATGATCTAGCTGCCTGGTCCTTAGTGCAGAGGCAGTGAGTGCAGGTCTTTTCTGCAGGAACAGTAATTAGTCAGAAGGCAGCCTAGCTACCAAGTACAATGCTCATTGTTTCTCTCCTTGACAGCTAGCTCAGGCTGGTTATTAACACAAAAAAAAAGTTTTCACTTTGAAAGTAATTTTTGTTCCCTCCATCTTCCACTGCTACATTTCCTTTGCAAAAACTGTGCTGAGTCACATTACACTGTGGCTAAGGTTGTGGGGCCTCTTTAAGGTGCCACTTTGGCACACTGGTTCAGAAGTGTCCGACTGGACCAAGACCAGAAAAGCAAGCAGTGGAGACGCAGGTAGCCTTTCAGTTCCCATGGCACGGGTGGCTGTACATTGAGCTGGGAGAAAGTTTTGTGGGAGAAGTTCCACAGCACATTACATGACAGCTTTTTAACAAGAGGAAAATTATGTCCTCTGTTATTTGTTGCACTGGGATTGATTACACTGAGTTCTGTAACTCTCTGGATGTCTTAAGTCTGCAGACCACAAAGAGCTTTCACTTAACTGGACAGTCACTAGTGTCCATTTACTGCACTGGCCTTGTCATCCCAAGCTTTCAGTCATACAGTTTACTGACTAACTGTATTGAGCAATGTGGTTTTAATACAATGGGTATTTACAATCTGCAATGGTTATAGATAAAGCCTTAAAAAATATGTTATATCTGACTATTAAATCATATGATTTTAAAGGAGGTTGTGTATATTTTTACATCCACTTTAGACTTACACACAGGAAGCATTTCCAATTGTTTACATATGTTAGAATCTCTTGCATTTAAATAGCTCATTATGCAAATATTTACAAAATACATGGATATTTATTTTTTACTGTACCCTCTATTCAATCACTGAGCTAAGATTTAATGTCTAAACATTGTCTGCAGAGTTGTATGTGCAGTAATGTATTATGAGTAATTATGTACTATATACAGTTATACAACAAAAATAACAAATTCAAAAAATATTAGCCTTGCAAAGGCAAGCACCAAATTTATGGAGCATCAGGGTAAAGTGCAAACCTATTTCAACCCCCATTACCCTCATGTGCCTTATACCATGGCCCTCACTAGCCATGCTCTGGTTGTTCACAAGCTGCCTTCAGTTGTGATGGGTGCGTGTGTCCCATGCTGTGTCACAAGCCAAGGTTCTGACCAGGGCTCCAGCCAAGCCTTGGGATCAGAGCAAGGCAAATTTATAATGTTTCCCAGGCAAGGACTTTTTCCTGGGTTTGGTCACCTAAGCAACTGACCTGGCTCAGTGAGCATGTTTCTGATTTTCCCACCCCAACAGCAAGAGCTTGCAGAAAGAGAACGCCCTGCACTAATTCACCTCTCTGGCTGGAGCCATACACCAAGCAGGACTAATTTTGCATTTGAGACATTTGAAAGAGCACTGTGTTCTTATATAATCAAAGACAGCCTGAAGTAATTGTGTTGAAGGGTTTTCCTGACCAGAATATCTTCCACCAGGAAATGCGGCTTTGTCAGAATTGAAATGCTTCATAGGAACATTTTGTTTGTGATGATATTTTTGACAGAAAAAAATGTGAGTAATTCAAACTCTGAAGAAAGTTCTTCTCACTGCTGGTTGTTTCAATGTAGGCCTGATTTAATTCCTTTGGGTTTCAGAGCATATATTATTTATATTTACTATTCGTGAGTTAAATACGATCAAATCCTCTGCACAATGTCCTTGGAACATTCAATCCTGTTATTCTGACATTGACCAATTTGACTATTAGAAGGCTTCAATAAGTTTGAGTTCTAACAATTGTGTGTTTATCAGCCCTTCTGCATGCAGGGGACTTTCCTATATTTTAAGAAAACAAGAAAATTCCAGAAACTTAATTTCAACAGAATTTATAACTGCTGTGAGGATGAGGATGACATCCAACCTGAAAAAAACCCAAAAAATCAAAAAACTTTTGGGTAAAGTTTTCCCAAGTTATAAGCAGACAAAATAAATCTAAAAAATATTGAGTGATCTCAATAATAGATGGCAACTTTTGTTCCATCTATTACACTGCAAACAATTTGTCTTTGGAAGTTACTCTGAAAACAGTTACTGTATTTCATTTTTTAAATAATACAATTTATAGAGAATATGTAGCACAAAGAGAAGATACTTGAAGCCTTTTTTTTAGTGTTGGAGCTGAATCAGTGATGAATCTGATGTATAGAATTGCCTACAGTTAAAATTTCCTAAAGCTAATTTATAGCAATGTGCATCCTGCATATTGATAATGTCCTAATAAAAACCAGACTAAATAGAAATTATCTTAAACAGAAGACAAGTTGGACTACAGTAATATCATTGGGATAAAGATTTCTCAGGATGATTAAATGAATCTGATCCCAAATCTTTTATTTCCAGTTCACAAAGCATTTTGTAACTTCCAGGGTATTTGTATTAATTGACATGTGCCTCACTGCATTCTGATTATGGAAAAAGTTAAAGTGAAGAAGGAGAGTCACATAGACAAGTATCAGAAAATGTTAAGCTATCGTTAAAAATAAATGCTTTCATAGCATTTCATAATCGATAAACAGTGTTTGTCTAGTGTCTGACATAACTGATCAGGATTCTTTGAATCATTACTCACTTGCTCTCTTTGGAGACATTTGGAAATCGGAGTGCTCACAGCAGGTGTGCTCGCAAGGGTAACGTGGGCAGCAAGAAATCCAGCTCCATACTGAGCACTGCAACAAGACCTTGTTTGGCTGTAGGCTTGACTACTTTTTCTGTCTAACATTAATTGGTTGGGCAAAAAAAGAGATCACCCTGGTTTTCCACAGACCCTTAGCCTGAGGTGGCTACAACACCTTCCAAGTTTTTTACATTTAATTTTCTACTGGCCACTTTTTGGGGATCTTAGAAAAATCGGCTTCTGATTTTCCGGAGATTGGGATTTTTGAACAGCTTTCCTACAGACATATTGAGGGGCTATGGGGATTATGAAGTGGATCTCAGCATGTTTCTGAAAGGGATTATAGACCAAGTTTTTCTGCAGCAGCAGCCAGCAGTGGTTGGTGGCTCAGGAGTTTCTTTTGTTTGCTGAAGCAGACTTGTCCAAACTCAAAAGGACCAATGTCTTCTCAAAAGCTTCAGCTCCTCTCTGGAGGCCAGCAAAAGCTATATGAGGTTTAAGTTCCTGCTGCTAAAATCCAGGGCCAGAACTCAGACCAACCAGTCTTCACTGAAATGTCACTGGGCTCCTGTCTCTTCTGCTGGCTTCCTTCTCCTCCCACTCCCACCTCAGTCTCACAAACTGGTCTTGGGAGAGCCAGTCAATGTACAAATCACATTTTTACATCTAAAACAATGGGCAAAACATTGCATAAACCACTCTGACGAAGGCAATGATGCTTGATTAAAATATGGTAGGTGTGTCAATCATCACTGCAGTAAGGCTGCACCACAGAGTCCACTGCTTGGAGGGCACCAACCCGGGCAGTTCTACAGTCTCAGCTTGCTCTGCTCTAAACTTAAGACTCTCATTCTGTTCCCCACACCCTCTATCACTGGAGATATATTCCATCACACCAGCTCTGCTTCAGGTGGAATGCAGAATGTCTTTAAAAATAAAGAGAAAAAGGAAGGCAAAGAACAGGACATACCTATGCATTCACATGTGACTTCCACCCACCTCTTGCCATATAGCTACAAAAATGTTGAGTTTATTTATATATAAATAAATACACTTTTTCATCACTGCAACTTGTAAATAGGAAATGAAGTCACAATCCTCAAAATTATAATGGCAGGCACACAGAGACACAGTTGCTGGCACGGAATTCAATTAACAGATAGCAATCACCCTTGGGTGACTGTGTGAGGTGGAAATATACAGGCATGCTAATAAGTAATATCTTAAAGCCAAGGCGTTTATCAGCCAGCAGCCAGACATGGGCATAAGTGTGGGCAGACAGCACTGCTCTGGGATATTTAATAAAACCTGCTCTCTTCACTTGAGGATTTGTGTTTAATCATTTGGTAACATTTTAGAAACATCTAGCCTGGGAAGCTTCTCAAATGGAACTGCTTAGGTCAGAAAACGTAGAGAGTTATTTACTGATACTAAAATAGCCAAAGGAACAGAGTGGATTCTAGGTAATATTAACAGAATGCTTTGTTGCCATCTTTTTGACCTTTTAAGTTTCTGGGGTATGCCTGCTATGTGAATCAGAGCCTTATCTGGGGAAACATGCAGGAGGCGTTCATTAATACTGGGAAAGTGAACGATTGAACTGCTGTTTGAAATAATTTTTTAACTCTTTTTTGCTTGGTTGAAAGCCTAAAGCTAAATAGTTTCCTTCTAGGCTCCTTGAACTTTAATTTGCATTGCATTTTGGCCTTTCAAAGGCTTCAGGCAGGCCAAGGTTTGTCATCTGCTGAAAGATGTTCAATTTAAACTTTCTCATCGGGCCTCTCTTTGTGCCACATCAGTAGGGTGAGCTCACAGGGCTGTTTTGCATGGCTAAATACCAGTGCTTGGAGGAAAGGCAAATCCAGCAGCAAAGTCATGAGTTTCTTTAAAGGAAGGTAGTTTAACTTCGGGAGACATTTTTTAGGAGCTTCATAAAACAGAAGTGTAAGGGATGGTGCTAGTACATTCTTGGCTAACTCCCCAGGGTTAAAGGATTCCTAAAATGAAAGCAGCTGGGAGCAGGACACAGAAGGCTGGCCAGCCTAGTGATGGGACATACAGGATGCAGTGTGTAAGCCATTATCAAGGAAAGCTGGAGGGTGCTGGCTGTGAAGCAAACAGTGTTGCTGCTACTGCTCTCACTGCTTTTGGTTTTGCCTCTGACCTGGGTATGCAGTGGTACCTTTTGTGGTCACTGGCTCTGCCCCAGCTGCTGGGCTGGTGACAGCAGAGAGTCAGTGGTGCCTTCACTCCTTCCCTGAGAGAGAGAAACACCCCTCTGAGCTCACTGCCTCAGCAGCCTGCATTGTCCCTCTCACCCCTCAGTGTGTGGCTGCCTGCTCTGCTAAATTTGGAACATTTCTGATGCCCATGCAGACTCTGGTGGCCACCAATATTTGTGTAGCAGCTGAGGCAGTGGTGATTGTCCAGTTTGCAGTGTCTTAGTCATTTTGCTTTGTCAGAGGAATCATCAATATGTGGTCTGGAACAAATGTCAAAGACGGGCAGTGAGACACAGCAAGCACCCTCTAACAGGTGCTGTCAGTACCTGTTCCCTTTTCCCCTGGGGATTCACGTGATCTACAGATCAGTGGCCAGAGCCTCTGCCAGCCATTTTCCACACTGCTGGCATGCAGCCCAGCCTGGGCTCTGCTCAGGAAGCTGCAAAGTGGCTCTGAATAGCTGCTGTGAAGCTGTCCCAGTGCTGCTCCTGTCACAAAGAGTTTTCAGTGCCCGCCTCACTAATGGATGGGTTTCTCCTGCCCAGAGTGCCAAACAATGCAGTGATACATTCAGGTTTTATTAGTGTGAGTTTAGCGTGGCCGCATTATTCATAATGGGAACAGCACAAGAGAACTGCACTGTTCCTCCCAAAAGCTGGGCCATAAATCCTGTGAGCCGCGCAGCACCGGCGAACGATGTGTCTTCACCACTTATTTAGCAGGAAAGCTATTTGTAGTCCCTCTGTATGTAAACCCAAGCTGTCTTAATATTGCAAGCCCAAACTGTGTTGGAGGAGGTAATAGCAACAAAAAAATAGCAACCAGTACATTTCAGAGAACTCAGTTGTAACTCCATGATACCAGCCACCAAGTGAAAGGGGAGTGAGTGCTGTGGATGGATGCTCTGCTGAGGGGGCTCAGCCCTTGCCCATCTCTGGGCTATGACAGTGGGGTGCTGTGTTTGCTTCAGGACTGAGCATGGATCTGCTTTGCAGTGTGCATTTGTGTGGGACACGGGGAGACTTTGTACTGCTGCTCCCTGGGTTTGCTTTCACAGACAGCAGCTGCAGCAGCAGGGTGTGTGAAGTATGCCTGCTGGAGGCACATTAATGGCCTGAGTGTGGGTAAGCTGGTCAAGAATTAAAGAGAATTGTAATTTACTGTGATGAGGACACATCACCTGCCTAACATAAATCGGGCCTTTAGGTGACAGGAAGCAGTACCAGCTACACTCTGATTTGCTGTTATGTGCTGCTTGGGAGCACATAACAGTCCTTGAGAATGTCCCAGAGGGAGCCAGCCTGGGCTCACCATGGGAGCAAGCAGTGGCTTGGGAGGAGCTAGGCTGAAAGAGATGCCCTTCAAGTAGGCACCATGTGACTGCGAGAGAGATGAAGCTGACATTTTTGTACTTCTGCATTCGACCTAGTGACCCAGAAATGAAGGGCTACAGAAGCTATTACTGGCCTTTTCAGCTACTAACTCTTGCAAAACTCCTGTCATCCTGCTGCCATCAGCCTTCGCCAGGCATGGAAGCTGGGCAGTGGAAGCCCCCATCACCTGTGGCCTAAACACTGTTTCTTTGATGCTGCACAGTGCTTATTGAGGGAAATGCTCACAGGAAGATTCATGCACATTTTAGATGCATTATTAATTGATTCAGATGCGATAGCTCAGGGAAATTACTGAGCAGGTTCTTGTTAGTTTTGCAAGAAATATTGCCTGAACTGTTGGAGACACCTCCCCATCTCTCCTCCCCCTTTCTCTCCTGCATTCATACCCTCTCCAGTATGGCCATTAAAACAATTCACCCTGGGCTGAGAGAGGAATCTCTGATTTCCTAAGCATCACCTCTGAGGCAAGCTCTCTACACTCCTCCAGCTGCTTTGTTCACTGTTGGTATTAGCACTGGAAATGCTGACAGCAGCTGCTAAAGGTTAAATGTGTTTGTAGAAAATCAATAGTGTGGTGCCCCGTTCTCCCTTTCCCCTCAGCTTCTCAGGGGGAAAATGGCCCCTGGATACATGAAGAATATAAGTTCACATTTCTCCATCTCAGAACACATGCATTTATGCAAGAGGCTTAAAGGATATCTTTTATGATCTTGGTACAGCGACACTTCTTTTAATTCAGTGCTTGGAAGAGTGACAGAGGCTTCTGGAACTGTTGGTTATTATGCAGGGCATGTTTTAAAACGTTAAGTACCTTGATTGTCTCTCACATAGCTAGTGCTGTCAGCAGTTTGCACAGTGCTTTTATGTGCCTTTTTCCTCTCTGAGACACCTGTGTTAAGTTCAGAACTGATTCTGCTTCTGAAGCAATTTATTAAACATCTTCAGTGCACTGCTTCTGTGAAGAGGTCAGTTTGTTCTTTCTGCCTAGAGATGCAAAACTCCCAGCTTCAGTTGGTAAATGCTAGTATTAGGTGAATTTCTTGCTGTTTAACATAAACTTTCTTTCAATCTTCTCTCTCTAGCTATCCCTTCCTTTAACACAGGAATTTATTATTCATGAAATGTGGAGACATGCTACTGTACCAGTCTAGGGCAGGTGCAGTTGGGTAGCCTGGCATGCACACACTCTGCTCTTCACCCTCTTCTGGAGGACACATTTTCCAGATGACTGAAAACATCTGTTTCTTTCTCTTATGTTCCTTTGTCTTGCTTGTGAGGTGCCAATGTGGTGGTGGTGGGTTGGCACACATTCATGTCATGAGGTTCCTGGAGCACAACCAGCCTGAAGCTGGTTCCTGAAGCAGCTCATGCACAGGCTGCTGGACACATGTGAGGAGGCTCTGGCTTTTGGCTCTCTCTGAGGTGGCCTCCCTGGAGGTTAAAAACAGGACTCTAGGAAGGAGTCCTGCCCCAAACCCCAATTTTGTAATGTTTTTTCCTTGTCTTACTGCTTGAAGAGAAGTCTTCAGGGAGGTGTTGTCTATAAATCCTCACCCTCACAGGTCCAAATGCCTCTATGTATCCTTGTTTGTGGGTGGGCTTTTGTTTTTGTTTGCTTGCTTTCTTTTTAATCTGGATATTTCTGATGTGTAAAGTGACCTGGATCACAAGAGCGCATACTAGAAACAACGGGTTTAATATTAAAATACAAATTTTAGGTATGATGAACTGGATCCAAGTTATAATTACTTTGCAAGGTTTCTGCATAAATTTTTTTCCCCTTTCTTTTCCATCACCCATCATTCTTATCATTGTTCTGGGATCACTTTTATTTTGTTATTCCAGCTACGAAACTGGCTCATGGTGTTTGGCTAGCCTAACAGCAGCTAATTTTTCTTCTGGAGGGAGCACATTTGCTGAAATAAAAATTGGTAGGTATTCCTGAAGTTACCCCTTGGACCTTGGTCAATCTTTAATGAGTAGACCTGAGACAGCAGATCCTGAAGTAAGAGGGACCGTTTCTATTGGAATATCAAATGTATTAATTAATCTGTTATCCCAAGACAAGTATGGACATACAAAGTCAATATTTCCCTTGAACAGCGAATACAGAAGTTACAGCTTTTTGGCAAGATTTTCATTTAACATGATTTAATATAAATTTCTGGACTGTATTTTGCATACAGTGTGGTTTCTTTCAAAGTCTGATTTTTTTTTTTTTTTGTGGGGAGGGGATTCTTTTTTTTTTCTTTTTTTTTTTTTTTTTTGTTAGGCAAAATCAAACTGTGAATTTAAAAAGCAAAACTGATTACAAAAAGTACCTGGAGAGCATAAATCAGTGAGAACTTGAGAAGCAGCAGAATCTCAGAGCTAGTGATAGGGTAGTATTTTTCTTCTTTCTTTCTTTTATCATAGAAAGGGTCTGTAGAAGTATGCACTTGAATGCCTAAAAATGTCCAGTTCTCAAGGATGCTGACTAACTTGGTATTCTTAGTTTTGATTTAAATGAAATATTTTCAGCATGTGGTTCATTTCCAAACAAATCAAACCAAAAAAATCTTGAACCGTAAGTGATGCTTCACATTTACTGTTGGAAAAGATTTCAGAAGCTCATAAAATGTCTCCAGCCCTTATAATATATCAAGTCATATTAATTTATGGTAGTCAATGAACAGTCAGAAACGGTGGAGGAGAGAGATGGAGAGCCTATAATATTTACTTTTTTTCCAGAACTGTATATCAGAGGGCTTTTTTTTCTTTTTCTTTTTTTTTTTTTTCCCCTTCATACACAACTCAGGCACAGCATCTCTTCTTCCTTGCTTCAGGAAAAAAAAATGAAAGAAATGAAATAAGGGGAAAAAAAAAATCTACATATTTGTATTTTATTATGTTCTCCAAGTAGCAAATTCCCTCTGCCAGCTATCTGTGGGTGTGCAGCCCTTCCTCAGGAACATGCTGTATCTTCTGAGTTCCTGTGTTTGTGATATCACAGAGCTTTTGCTCTGAAGAACCATGAATGGGGCCATTATGAGGGGCCGACAGATAATTAAGATTCTGAGAGGGCTAGGCTGCTAAAAGAGTGTTTAGTGAGGAAATTACAAGGCCAATAAAAAAATGTCTTTGTGAGTTCTGATTGTATTCTTTTCTTCAGTGGGTCTAATTTTTCAAGGTCTGGCTGGATCATGATGAGGTTTTCTTTCATTCTTTTTTTTTCTCTCTACAACGGAGCTGAGGCTGGAATGTAAGTCCAAGTTAATGAAGCAGCCTCAAAGTTGAGGAGGAAGAGAATAAACTGCAGCTCTGAGGCACAGACCATTGGAGATTCCTCTTTGAAATCCTGCCTTTGCCACTCACTGGAGTTATTTGATTTGGGAACAAGATAAGAATTCACAATATCTGATTTGTAGAAATAACCTGGAGGAAGGAAAAACAGTCACAAATACTAATTTCAGATATAATTTTCATCTCTCAGTTTCCTAAAAGTCTTTCTCATCTCTAATAGCATTAAGCAAATACAAAGTACAGATTTTGAGGAAGTTGTGCACCGACTGACAAGTGCATCTCCAAATAGCCCACAGTTCAGCACTTCTTTTTTTGTCAATACTCCATCACCAGGAATGGTTTGGAGCATAATTCACTCCCAGTAATCCATCTTCTTCCTTTCTCTCTCTCTCTCTTTTTTTTTTCCTAGTAAGAAATAGACCTGGAAATTCATTGCTGATTTCCCAGGAGTGTTATTCATGCCAGTTTATTTATGTATTTATTATTCAAGTGCAAACTATTGCAGTTCCTTGTGGTAAACTGCAAATAAAACTGATAGAGGCAGAGGGCTGGCTGTCACACCAAGTGCCATAGACGAGTGCCAGTGCTGTGGCTGCTACTGCCCCTAAGTGATGAGGGTGAGTGAGGACAATTCATCCTCCTTGGTGCTCAGGTCTGCCCAGGCCTTGGCTAGAGCTGGAAGACAACAGTGTGCCTTCACAAGGATTTGATTGTCTCCAGCAGGACATTTAATACAACTATGATTTAACATGTGAGAATAATAGTTTATTGTGTTAAAGTGTTGGAATGGCAGCTAGAAGAAATCTGTATTAAGGCTGCTAAGAAAGGAGCAGCTTCAACTTGGAATGGCGTCAATTGCAAAAATAAAAGATGTCTCTAATGTAGCACTTGTTTCTAGGCTTCCTTCGTCTTATTCCTGATTTCTCATGACCGTTTCTCATCATTTATTCACATCCATGTACACAGTCCTTTGTTACTGTGTGAAAAACCTACACAGAGGCGGTTCATTGATTACACAGAGGAAAAAGTGAAACTCCTGTCAAATGCTTAAAGAAATCAAACTAAAAGTGTTGTCATTTTACTATATTGACTTAATATTGTTCCCTTTCATAACAAAAGATAAAAATGCAAGTTTGAAAGGGTTGTGTTCCTTTGTGTGGCATTTTGATTTCCATACAGATGTGCTGATTTACACTAGCAGAAGTCCTAATTGCTTATTCGAATGCCATCTTCGTGTGTCATCTTGGTAGAGACATAATGTTCCTGTATTTTTCATGTGACCTTGTCTCATCTGCAAAGCTCAAATTTCATTGCCACTCTGGGAAAGGTTATTGGTGAGAAATGTTTGAGCCTTAAATGGATTCTCAAATTTGAATAGGACCCGTTTTTTTATGTTGAAAACCAGGCTTAGGTCCAAATACCTCAGAAACTTGAGAAGATTCAAACTTGGATCTAGACTGAATTATGCAACTTCAATCTATTCCAAGTACATAAAAAATTCTGTGTGCAGAGAGTGTAAATCCACATGTATGTGTATGTGTACACACAGAGGCACAACACATGTATGTTGATACATCACCACACAAATGTACATGTCTTGCTTCAGTCTCATACTTGGAAATAATAAGTGACTTATAAATCTTTCACTGTAATTCCATCAGTGTTTACTCTACTTCCTTAAGGAGAATTCAAATTTTAAAAGTTTTTAAATAATTTCTTGAGTAGCTAAAGTAATTATTGATGGGGGAAAAACCAAACCAAAGGAATGAATTTCAGGTTTTTTTAAAACTTCTCTCATTGGCTATGAACTAGATTTTAGACATAAATGTAAGTAAGGTATTTTAAAATCTTAGTTCCTTATCATTGTTCTTTACCAAAGCCAATATAGATTTCAGTTTGAGTAGGACCATGATAAGAAGAAAACCCTCTTTATATGGCTAATACAAGGTAAACAGATTTTGGAAGTGTGAAGTAGTGATTGGCAAGTGGAGGGAAAGGATATTGTGTGGGATGGATGGCAAACCAGAGAATCAAAATGTGGAAATGAAGTAGACATAGAAACATTCTGGTTGTTTTGGAGAAAATCACTGTCTGACTCCTGGTTCTGCAGAAACAAAGACAGGGTGGCCTGGATTTGAATCCTTTTTTACCAGCAAATCCAGTCTTCAGGATAGTTTTCATAAGCTGTTCCAGCTTTGGCTCATGTCTGTTTTGAATAAGCAGTTAAGCAGTTTGGGTATTTTTCAGTTCCCTGTGGGCTGGCAGAGAAAAGATATGCAGCACAGAGGACTGAGATGATTTGTTTAACTTTTGCTGGCCTGCAGGGATGCACCTCCCTGAAGGCAGTAGCATTCACCCACCCTCATTCCCAGTACTGACTGGTTTACCAGGTAGAAGTTGCTGGTCTCACAGACAGAAAATGTTTGGTGCTCCGCGCTTCAAACACCTGTTTACAAGGTCTACAAAAGGTGTTTACAAGGTTTACAAAAGCTTCACATAATTTTGGGGCATAATAGAGCTGTCTGCTAAAAACCCGGTGTTATAAATGGAATCAGCCAAATTATCAATAAAAAGAATTTTTGTTGAAAAATTGAGCGGAACAATCGAGAAATGCCACAATCAAAGGTCAGTGTGCAAGCCCGGGGCTGCCACTGGGTGAACACAAGATACGGCCTCTATCGCATCGTACCACCCACTGTCCAGGACATGTGCACTGAGCATCCCACTTTTATTCAGTGTTTCCTTACAAGGTACATGATCTCAGTCTGTTTTGCTGCTTCCTCATAGAATACATATTTATGTAGTCTTGATTTTCGGCTGCTGGTCGGCTGAATGGATTTCCGAGAAGAGAACGGTCTATAGAGCAGATTTACTGGAATCAGGTATTGGGATTCGAGTAGATTTACTGGAATCGGGTATTGGGATTCACCATCTAGATAATATGGATAAGATGCATATCTGTAGTTAAGGTGGGTCGTTGGTAGGCCCATTGAAGCTGAACATCCATCTCTGTCCAGGTGCACCCCTCTTTCTCTGGTTATTTCATTTCCTTGGGTGCCAGCACCGATGATACAATCTTGGATGGTGGCTCCAGGCAGGGCTTGAGCTATGTGGCTTCTGAGACAGTTGTGGGGGAGTTTTGATTTAAAGGTACGGTGTGGATTTATTACATTATTCCATAAACACATTTACAATAAAACTGAATTATATACAACATTTATTACACCAGGGTGCTCTGAAGCTGGTGCTGGTTCCAGCTTGGCAGGAGTGGCTCCAATGAATACGGGAAAAACAGAGAAAGCAGCCAAGTGTTATATGCCTCCCCAAACCCTTGTTCATAAGCTGGTGCTAAACCTCTGCTGTACTGCAGACTCTTCCTATGAAAGTATCTAAATGGGTCATTAGTACACCAAATCACGGGAGCCAAATTTCATCAGAAGGTTTATGGCTGAAGCAGTTTTTAATGTGTGTGATTTTTTGTATGGATGTGACTTTAGAGCACGACACAAGCCGTTAAATGGAAGAAAATCAAACTTTGTCTTAATTTTGTCTCACCTATGGACATATACAAGTTTAAAAAAAAATTGACTGAGCTGTTGAGAAAGTGCAAGGCTGGTGTTCCTCAGTTTACAAAGACAGATGTTTGGTTAATGCCAGCATTCCAAAGACCTGGACAAGACTTCAGCCCTTTGGTGCAAAGTGCCCTGCAAATCCAAGGTATGAGACAGCTCCTGTCTCCAGGAATTTGCCTTCTCTGCTCATAATCTGCAAGGATGGAGGATATCCTGCCTGAGGCATTGCAAGCGGCTAACTGGAAAGCTGAAAGCAGAACCCAGTTCTCCAGTGCCTTGCATGATGAGCTTCACTCTGGATTGGTTACTGTTTTCCCACAGCAGTGCTCTGCTGCACTAATTGGGATTAGGTCCCCATTGCACTTAATGCTTCCTGAGCACAGAGAAGGAAGCAAACTTTGTCATGAAAAGCTCGACAGTTGTAGCTGCCTAATTGATGGGGTTATTTTAAATCCAGTCAGTTAAATTGCTACGATCACCCTTTATTATAGCCTAGGCAATTTTATTTCAAGTTAGCTTTAATCAATTAGGAATTGATTTTAGCTAAGTCAGTATAAGAACATCTGATCTGGTTTAACAAAATTGGTTTTAGAGAAGTGAAATGGGTGCAGATTCAGCATGAGCCCAAAGAAAGCTTGCTTTCTCTTTTTGCCTGCTAATGATCAGGTAGAGGATATCCCAGTAAAACTCCAGATCTTGCATAGCCCCAGCAGATCCTATCCCAATCTTAAGCCCTGGCAAAATAAAACATACAGAAAGGCAGGTAATGATGGTTACCTGAACAAAGGACTTTCTCTTTAGCAACTTGTGCACATATGCACAAGCACATCCTGGTCCTGACTGCACTGGTCAGTGGAGCAGCTTTGGGAGCAGCAAGCGAGATGCAAGTTAAGAACTTGCTAACTCTGCCTGCCCAGGCTGCAGCCCCCCAGGGCACTGAGGCAGCAAACTATCTTGGCCTTCCACTATGTGCTTTTAATTCATTTGTTTTCAACCAGTTTAGTGTTTTGAAGAGGTTTGCAAAGATGGCTGAGTGGAGGTGTGGCAAGGAAAGTGGCTGGGAGCAGGTGGAGGTAAGAAGAGGAAGCAGAAGCTCTGCTTCTTGGTTATGTATTGTGAAAATGGAAATCCCAGGAGAACTGAGAATTATCAATGGAGAATTTTGAGAAGTGACAATTTCTAATGATGTCTTGCTTTCACGGCTACAAAACATTTGCAAGGTTTTTTGACCCTTTTGATGCTTTTTTCTCCAAATGTAAATTTGCCATACTGTAAATTGATACTAGGTCTAAAAAAACCTATTTTGTTTTGTTCAATTTGCTGCTGTTTATCATGATTGTTTTGAGTTCTCATATAGGAACTCTTTATCACTGAAGGTTGGAATCTTTCATTTCTGTTCTCATAAATGGTAAGAATAAGGTACTGCAGTAAAGGACACACTATTTCTGGTACTATCAGAAGAAAAAAAGCAGTATTTCTGCCTAGGACTTGTTTACTTTGTGCCAGAACAGTTCCCATGCTTGACTTCTTCTGTAGGTACAAGTAGTGTTAATGAGGTGTTAATGTGTATGTGGGCGTTGAATACATAGATTTGCCTTTGATCAGTCAGTGTTATTTTCCTTTTTTTCTTCCTTTTTTTTTTTTTCTTTCAGTTTTTTTCTAACCTCGAAAAGCTGTTTGCACTACGAAAGCCTTTTGACTTAAGAGAAATTTCTCCAGGAGCTGAAAGAACTTCTGAAAACAATGTCTAGTGAAACTCCCACTGACTGCAGTGGGGTCAGTACTGCTCCTTTGATTACAATTGTTTGAAGAGCAAAATACGTACTCCCAAGGGTTTGCCTACATGCAGTGTTTGTACTACTTTAAATATAGGCTTGAAACTAGTATATTGAAAGCAGTATATAAACCCTAGTACAATGCAGTTGTGCTATTACCAGGAAGCTTTGCTGATCTTGCTCGATCCCACAAATGCAGAGCAGATCACAGTGCCTCCCTATCTATATTAGTATAATAACTTCAATGTTGGTTTTTTTAAATGCACACCTAAGGAGCTAACTTGGCACAGAGACTGGGTGTGTTTCTTGGTTTATAATTATTAACACACACGAAAAAATTAAAGCAAGGCATTTAAAGTGAGAAAGCTCCAGAAAATAGAAAAATTATGCTCTCATCTTATTGATGTGGGCTTCCTTATCCTGTTGCCTTTGTTATCTCTCTTATTCACTCCTGCTGACTTAAAGCAGCATCACCTCTTGTTTATCTGAGTCTCATGAAAAAAAAATACAATTGACTGGTGTTATAAATGGGCCAGGAGACCAGCTCCTTTGAAAAGGCCTTTATTAGAAATCAGCTCTGGGTAGGGGGCTCGAGGGGCTGCGCACACCGCCGCTGCTCCCAGTGGACACCACGGAAGAGGAGGTGCAGTCGAATCTGCTGCTGACAACGCAGAGTCAGGATTCCGTCCTCGCGGTAGTTGCCAAAGAATCACCTTGGCTCGTGTGGTCCAGGGGGTCACCCCTCTCCAGTTCCTTTCAGGTCATGGCGAGAAGGTAACAAAAATACCTGCTACCTGCAGGTAGTTGGACGTGTGCCTCGCACAGCTTTGTCCTTCTTAGGTCCAGTTTCTGTGTCGGCTCGCTGCTCCCAGGGGCTTTTCTAGCTCCAACTGGACCTCTGGCGGCAGCCAGGCACCATGGGAGTTCCCTGATCTCCATCCTGGGCGGTGTCCACAGCTCGATGGGCAGGCAGGGGTGGCAGCAGGAAGCAGCAGGGAGGCTCACTCGACGGGGAGAGGGGAGCCCAAAACCCAGGGAGAAAGATTACAAAACTCGAGACATAACAAGCAGAAATTCAGGGGTACAGATTCAACATGAACAGTTTAAAACAGGTAAGTAACAGTGCAACTTTAATTTTACAGCAAAACAGTATAACAGTACAACTTGGGAGTGCATAACTTGGGGCTCTTTATTTCTTTCTCTGGGGGATGTGTGTGTGGCTTTCCTAAAGCGAGCACGTATAAAGTGAAGCTGGAAAGGTGTCCAGGTCAATGCTCATGTCTCCTTCTCCAGGTTCTCTAGGCACTGACTTGGGACTCTGAGACCTGGCACAATCATATATTCCAGTGGAAGACTGCGTGGGTTTCAGCATATGTCTCTCTTGGGGCATCCCATTTGCTGCAGCCATGCCTTACAAGCGGCCAAGAGCAGTCTCCACTGTCCCAGGTGCTGCACAGCCAAGCCAGCAGACAGGTCCTGCTCCCTGCACAGCAGCCTGAGCCACGGTGTTGGCCTGGCCACACACAGCAGAAGGGAGACGTGGAGCTCACAGTGGGAGACAACGGCGTGGTCGCAGCAGCCAGTGTGCTGGCACTGAGGCTGGTGGAGGGCTCAACATTTTCAGAAATTTCCCCAGAAGAGAAGCTGAAATGGAAAAGGAGGGAAAGTGAAGTGAGAAAGAGAAGCTGGGAAAGATGTATGTTCCAAGACAACTGTGATGCAGGCTGGAGGAAGCAGCCCACTAGCACAAACTGACAACCCAGTCAAAACTATATAAAAGGCTCCAGGAGCAGCTGGAGACTCCCAGTGATGATGGCTCTGTAGCTATCCCTCCTGGCTCTCTATCTTTCCCTCCTGGCTTGGGTCTCATTCTCAATTCAGTTTTCTCCCACAGGCCACATGGCAGGAAGGGGAATCAGGCTTGAAACATGGAGAATTGATTTAAATCAGCCAAGCTGGGCTCCTGTTCCAAATCCTACTTTAGAGAATGTCTGTCTCTCCCTTGTAACTATAGAAAACCCTGGCTTGTTTTTCCTTGCCAAACTTCAGTCAACCTTTGGAAGTGCTTCTCCCTCCTTTCTCCTAACTCTGAGAATGAGGTAGGAGGGTAGGAGAGGTGGCTCATTGCATAAAGCTTTGTCCAAGGGTTGCAACAATGTAGAGTAGCTGGAGGACTGGGCCCCAGCCCCCTGGATCCAGAGGTTTCTGCCTTATCTGCCTGTAATGATTCTAAATCTGCCTGTTTGTGTTTGGAAGAGAACAACAGCTCCTAAAATAGGAGAGGGAAAGTGTAAACATACTAGCAAAGGAGAGGCATAGCAAACTCTGCACAACTCTGTGTGCAACTCTTATTTATAAGGTTTGTTCCCTGAACCTAAGCAAGCCTGCCGCAGCAGAGGTAAAGCATGTGGCCCTGGAAGCATCTGCTCTTTCCCACATAAGCAACAGCTTCTATTTCTTCCTCCCCCACCCCAGTTTATGTTTTGCTGTCCCAGTTGGAATTTAATGTGCTTTCTAGTTTCCTCTATTTTTTGAGTGTGTTTTGATTTTTTCATGTTGAAGTCTCTGCTGACAAGAGGTGCCAGCCCGTTTAACAGCTGCTGGGAGACAAGTGTTCAGTGGCTACAGACAGCATGGCAGTGTAGGCAGGAAAGTACCATGTGTCCTTGGCCTCTGTGTCCATTTACCCCTTCAGCTGGGCTGCTTAGAGCATGTCATGGACTATGCTGATTTTTGGAATGGGAGCTTAGTGCTTTGGATCTGAAAGCATGCTGTATATTTTCACACCTGAAACACCTCAAGGAGAGATCTGAGACCTTTCCTTTTGTGCACATACATTGAACTTTCTTCAAATGGCTTCAGACTATTTTTTTTTTTTAACACATATGGTGATTGCTTCCAACGTGTGCTTATAGAAACTGGAGACATTTCCATTCTTAGTTTAGGGAAGACTTGACAGATATTTGATTTGAGTTGGTTTGTTATTCCTCGTTCTGGCTTATTGCAACCACAGTGCCTACTGCTGTATCTCTATTGATTGCAGACAGACATCCTGAGGGATAACTCTGTCTTCCCTTTCATTTAAAAAGGAGAAAAAAGACACGTCTCCAGCCCTAGTACTTGTGAAGACAGACACAAATACCTAATGCACCTGTTTGATGAGACTGAAAGTGTGTTGCTGTGAGTTCTAAAATGTCATCATTTATTCACCCTGACTTCTCTGTCACTCACTGAGGTACCCACAACACTAATGTGCAGAACTGTGCTGAAAAGGCTGCAGAAGAAGAGTACCTGATATTTTTTGGGTTAAACTAGAAAGAGAGTGCTGAAGTGAAATCCTAAAGGACACCCAATCTGAATTCAAAACTCTGCCAACTCTAAAGCAAAATTGGGTCTGACACCCCTGGGTTTAGCACGTTTGGGATAGTTTCCTTGAGCCTTATCCAAGTAAGAAACAAGGAGATTTGGTTTATATTTGCATGTCTAGAGCACAAGAGTGCCTGAGAGTTTCTCTGGCAGCCCAGATGTTTTTCCTAGAAAAAGGCCATGACCATGTCCTATTGTCTCAGCAGCGCAGGGGTGCAGGAAAAGTATGAGTATCTCCTGGCAGTAAAGATCTTGCTTCTGTCATCATAGAAACAATTAAAGAGTCTGTTCCAGTTCTTCAGCATTGCATTCTCTTGTCTGACATACCTGGGCTGCTGCTCTGACTTTCCTTGAAGACACTGGAGGGTTTGACTGGTCTGGGAGTGAAGGAAGCTTGAACAGGTAAAAGCGGGCCAGAGTAAAATCCTGGAGCATGGGCAGCAGCAGCAGTGCAACTCCTGTAGCAGGACATTCAGCACAGGTGAGTAGCCCAGGAGTTTACCTCTGGCCTCTCTGTTGCACATTACCTGAGCGTTTGTGGGGAGTCTCTGATGTATTGCCCCATGCCTCCTCATTTAAAGCCAACATGACCAAGTTCTCAAAATCATTCCCACAAATGCAGGACTCTGCCTCACAGTATGAGCAGACAGTCAGCCTTCAGCTTTTTTCACCTTTTTCCTACCATTCCTAGAAGTCAAAATGAGGCTAGGAGATCTGGCAAACATCATACTCCAAGCCCTAAAAATTTGCGGTTGCCGTGGTACAAATCTTTTAAAGCAACATGCTTGCTCTATTTCATTTAATGAATTGATCTGCTGGCTTGTGCTCCTGCAAAGCCACTTCCTCTTGCTCATTTAGTTTTCCTTCCTCCCTCTAAGCCCCAGAATTTAGACCTTTTTCATCACACTACCTGTCTGTTGGAAGGAGATCTCTGATCATTCCTGCCAAATGAGAGAAAATCAAAGTCCGTGCTGAGCAGCAGTGAAAGAGCAATGTTGCTGCCTGGAATTGCATCAGGAGCTCCTTCCTTATTAGACCGTGTAAGTGCTACAGCAGGGAAACAAGTAGCTGAGCCTGTTTAAAAGCCTATGAATTCTTTCTTGCATTAAGTTAATTAGTGAGAAATGAAACAAGAAGCTGGTGCATGAAAGAAAAGGATTAGGTGTCTTGTATCTTAGTAGCTCAGTGGAATTGCAAGGAAAAGGGATCCAACTTGTCAGTGATAAGAAATAAGTGTTTTATCCTTGTTTCAATTTTGAGCAAAATTCACTGTGTGTTTTACCTGCTGATGGACAGAGAACATTCAGCTGCTGAGGCAAACGTGATAACAGATTATCCAGGGAAATTTGTGTGACCAGCTAGTGCTCAAGCACAGTCCTGTCTGAACCACTTCCTACCAGTTGAGAAGCACCATCTAATTCCCTTCTGCTCTCACTCTAACTGGCTGATTCAGGGAGTAGGAAACTCAAAAATGAACACTCTCACTCCTCCCCAGCACTTAGCAGCACCAGGAAAATAAGGCAAACAGATGGGAGTCAATGTATCATCCAAATGAAATCCCACCCTTCATGAAAATGTGCCAGCTGAAGAGGAGACAGGATTCTTACTGGTGTCCTTTGCCATAGATAGCAAATGTGAATTTTTTGGCTCAAAGATAGCAGTGAGTGCTTTCTTTTTTCCTCCTTTGGGTGCTTGTCATCTTGGGCAGGTTGTCTTTGAAGCTTGGGACATGCAGAAGCATGAGACTTTCCAGAGAAAGCTCCAGATGCCCTTGGCAAACTTGTTTCTTCTAGATTCTGCTTTCCTGCTGTGTCTGTGGCTGAAATTTTCACAGAAAAGCTAGCAGGGTAGTTAAGAAAAATCTAACAGGCTCTTGACTGTATTTTATGTGGACAAGATGTATTTCCATCTGGAGTTGGGGTGGCAGCTCTTCCTTGCCTTGCTGACAGACTTCATGTTGTCATGAACAAAACTTTCTTTTAATGGGTGTTGGGATCCCTTTCCCCTTCATGTGTTTCAATTGTGACATTTGGAAATATTACTCAGGAAATCTCTCGCCATCTGGGTCTCCAGCAGCCTCAACACCTGCACCACTGACGCACCCTTGTCTCTCTCAACACTAAGCCCATCTCTTCCCCTGCAGCTGTCCCCTTCAGATTCTCTGCCTCAGTCTGGCAGCAGATTCACCAACAGAAACTGGCTCATGGATCCTGGTCAGTCCTTTTTCCAGCCTATAAATGTGACAGGAGGCTTTGCTATTTGCTCAGTTTCCATTACTTGCCACAAAGTGGAGAACGTTCCTGTAACATTTGAGGAGGCACAGATTTACCTGGAAGTCTCCCCACCTGCCCACAGGCAGCAACACATTATTTGTTTTCAAAATTCACAAGACAAGTACTTCTTCAGGCTGAGTTTTGAAGGGAGCAGCTTAGGGCTGCCTCTTTCCCTTCTCAGCTACAGTGCAGCTCCACTATGCCCATACAAAAGGCTCTTTCCCTCAGCTCCAGGATCACCTCTGCTTTGCTGAGCATCTCTATCAGCAGCAAACAGCCTGATGAATAATCCTTTTCCTCCACTTCATCCTCTGCAAGGTCACGTGAGGGTGGCTAGGAGGAAGTTCTGCCACCTCTGGAACAGCCCTGCTGATCTCTTCTCAGGGCTGATGGTGAAGCTGAGGTCACCCCATGAGATACAGATGCTCACCCATGCACTACTGCTAACCTGAACAGCCTGCTGGAACCTTCACTCACTGTGGTAGCTTCCTGGTCTAGCTAAGCTCTGAAGGGCTTGTTATCTGCTCCAAAATAAAGCTGGGGACTGGCAGAAAGTCTTGACTAGCTGTGCTGCTTGCTCTGCACTCAGGGTCCCAAGCAGGGTAAGCTGACAGACTAAAAGAGGGTAGGTGGGTATGTGCATTTTAAATTTTATACATACTCATAATTATCTGTACTATACTTTGTATTTATATATGTATATAGTTACATACATATATAAAATACTTGTGTATAGTTGCTGAGGAGAACTATGAGAGTATCACTCAGAAACTGTCCAAATTACAACACCACAGCAGAAAGCTGGATCAGCTCTACTGAAGCCAATGGAACAATGAATCAGATTAATGTGCCATTTTCCTTGGGTAAAGAAGGATATTTACATGAAGTACAGCATTTCAAAATGGTCAAGGGTGCTTTTAAGTCTGTGAAATGTTGTTTAAATATATGTGTAAAATTTCCTTTTCTAGCTGGTAAGACAGTTGCTAAGGAGTTTACTAGCATGAGTGGTCTTTTCCAAATTAATTTTACACTTTAATTAGAGTGTTGTACTGTTAGAATATGGAAAGATCATTAAGTTCATTGCAGTTCTAGGTTTTACAGGAAGGTACCATGTGTTGAAAGGTGGGCATATTATGGAAGTCCTAAGTACTGCTAGCAATTCCATGTAGCTAGTGAGTTTATGTAAAATCATTGACCTTGATCTGAGGATAGACCTCTTTAACACAATCAATACAGGTGCAATCAGATAAGAACATTCTACTGTTTTATTAAAGTGCATCTAATTCAAAACTCAATAACTCTCACAAATCCTTAATCAGAGAAGACATCCTGGGAGGTATTTAGGTGAGTGATCTTATAACTCTTGCTCTCTCCTTGTTAGGATGACATTTTACAAATAGACATGTCTGTTTCCTCCTTACCCTCCCTGCCATAATTCTTTCACTATACAGTTGTGTTGATTATTGTGCATTTATCAAGTATTTTTTGCCTTCATTTATTTAGAGAGACAGGGCCAGGTGACAGCTTCTCTTTACCCCGTCCCCCTGCATCAGCGTGGCCAAGCATACAAATGCAAATGTGGGTCGCTTGCCGGCGCTGGGCCCTGCGTTCTAGTCCTCGGCTTAGATGTGTGCCGCTATAGGAGGTGTAGTGTTAATGCATGCTCTCTAGCTCAGGGTGGCCGGGGATAATGAAAGAAAACAGTCCATGTGCAGCATTATGTGACAGTTTAAGCAGAATGAAAGCCAAAGGCAATGACTGTATTTTTAGAAATTATTTTAGATCAAAATGATGCATACCGAATAAGACAAAATAACCACATGGTAGAGAGCTCTGAGAACACTGCTTACAGTGAGGTAATTATTATTCTTTCTAGGTGATCCTCAGCATGTTCCTCGATAATGATAAACAAATTGTAATTTGGAGCAATTGAGCTGAAGGCAGATTTCTTTTTAGCCATTTAAATTCATATATGGCAGACTGAGGGGATCAGGTCTTTAGTGTAAGTGTGAATGGCTACACATGCTTAACTAGACCCCTGGTTCCCTGCATTACACAGAACAGCACTTAGCCAGTCCACAGAATAAAATAAGAAAAAAAAAATCAAACTGGTTTGTAGCTATGTACAGCACAGAGGGGTTCAGGAGGCTGCAGCATTGCAACAGTCTCCTTAACATATGTGCCCAATGAATAGAGAGGGATGTCTGGACTGCAGCTCCTCACAGCCAGGAATCTTCCAGTTTGATTCTGATCCCTTTACTCCCTCAGTCTTGAACCTAGTTGTTTGGAATTTTTATTACAATAACTATATATTAGTTATTGGAATTAATCTTTATATTATGAAAAAAAATTACTGTGCAGACATTTTGGGTCTTCCTCAGCTTTCTTCCTCACTCTATTTCTACCTCGGCTTTAAGACCTAAGTGTTTTGTTATCTTGTTCAAGATAACGCCTACAAAGGACAAAACAACCAAGTTCCAATTCCCACATGCATGAACACACCAGCATCTGTGCTTTCCAGATGCAGAATTCTGTGTCTCCTATTCCAGGTGGGCCAAAGTAGTATCTCCTGTGATAGAAACAGGATTTGAAAGGGGATGGGCTGAGCTATTTGGTTGTGTTTTGCTCAAGTTCTGCTGCCTGGGAAAAACCTCAACTATCATCTTTCTCTAGCAAGACATGTGGCCTGGGTCGTCGTCTTCTGTTCTAAAGAGACAGATTGAAGGCAAGAGTGGTGAACAACAGAGAGCCAGGCAACCCTCCTGAGACTGGTTTGGTGATGCTACTACAGCTGATGGCAGCAGAAGGAAAGAATTGATCCTTCCTGCCCAGCCAACACAATAGCAATTGCCATCATAGTTGTTCCGGCCTTCCCTTTTGTTCACACCAAGAGCATGAATTGGCAAAGCAGGGCTCACAGTTACTTTGCTGTTCTGGCTGCCTGTTAACTCAGATGGCTTTCTGCTTGGCCTATGCTTCATCCCTACAGTCTCAGTTGTTCTCCAAGTCCAGAAGTGTGCTTGCTCCATGCAGTGATGATGACTCAGTGCTTCCTGAGGCACTGCAATTCCTCTCAGATACATCATGATGCTGTGCTGTCTTAGCTTGGGTCCCAAGGTCATTGAAGCATTAGCACTGCACAGTGCAAGACCTAGTCACTTTGTCATTGGCGTCATCTTCTCCAAAATGATGAGGTGATTTATCAGCTTTCACACAACAACTGGAATTAAAGAACTGAGGAAAGTGCTATGTATTTGTGTTGGTGTTTGTTTGTTTGTTTGTCTGTTTGTTTAAATGACAGCTTTTGATTAAGCTCAAATATCTCTTTAAAGCACAGTTGTGAAAGAAGATGTGCTGGACAGTAGAATGGTTAAATGCAAAGGCATGCTAAATATCTTGGCCTTTGCTACAAAAAGCATTGCTGATTCAAGACATTACATAAAAGCTTCTGCTGCACTGCAATCTCTCAGCAGTTACTCTAGCTAGCCTTTTCACTCTCCTTCTGCAAGGCTAAATAATAACCTCTTTCTATTTTTGTAATCAGAATTTATATCATATCATCTTTGAAAGGTATTTTTTGTGTGTTTCAACTTTGATAAATGCAGCCCCCATCACCAGTGGAACAGAAACAAAATTAAAATTTATCTCTGCACACTTCTGTGTGCTGGGCCTGCAGTTCAAAAGCAGCTTTATTTTGGAGAGCTTGGGGAGGGGAAGATGCTGGTGTATGGATGTACACAACACTTTAGACGAAGAGTTAAGAAGGAAAATGCTATTTCTTAGTGAAAAGGGAAAAACAACAGTGAAAGACACTGAAAAGCTGTCCAGATGCTGCATTATATCCACAACGATATGTAACTATTCTGTGTTAATGAAATAAAGCCATAAGATCTGAGTAAGTTTGTGCTTTTTACTGATGTTTTGAGCTCTGAACAATTCCTATCCCCAATGGAAAATAAGGATACAAGAGATTTAATTAAAAATGGGAGCTTGAGAAGCACAAGATTTTAAACTTTTCTTTTACTTAATGGAATTGGCTGTGGTGCTAAAATAGTATTCCCCCCTGTAATTCTGACATGAAAAACATTAGTGAATATTTGATTTAATTGTGGAACAAATTATGGTAATAATGAGTCTTTGAAAGAGAAAAAAAAAAAAAAAGTGCTCAAAATGGTACAATCTCATTTAAAATGTGCATGTGTAAAATAGAGCAGATACACAAAGTGTTGTCTGCTACTTCACCAAGAGACTGTTATGTTATGAGCTGCATGCCCCGTCAGGGTCATCCTCAACATGTACCATTTACCTATGTCAAACCCACTCTTATTTCAAATTCCTTTCTTTATATAATTTGGGCACTGGGAGTGTGTGAACTGTTGCATTTCAGCTCCTACTCAGCAATCCAAAACTGCAAGGTCAGGTATCAGTGGGCAGAAAATTCTCCCTATCTTTCCAGCTGATTCTCAGACGTTATGGCATTAAAGACTGATCACTTCCAGTCAAAATGTGATCAGCCAAGCAACCATTTATACTGGATTTGTTAAAACTATTTATTTAATTTGAACTTAGTGTTATAAGAATGACTGAACTCCAGTCAAGAAAGTTAGGAAGGATTATTAAAAAGAAAAAAAAAAATTGTTATCAATACACCCATTGCTGAAGTAGGTGCTTCAAGAGAGATGTCTCCTGCTACCTTTTGCTTTTCATGTTGCACTGATTTAAAAAAAAAAAAGTTGATGAGAAAACAGTGCCAGCTTGCTTGAGGATGAGATGAAGAGTGACTAAACTTCCAAAATCCAGCTCTGGCAAGGACACTTTCTATACCCTTGACCAAAGGTCTTTTGATCTCCCTTTAACTTTTTCCTTGGTAAAATGAAAATAACCCAATACTTGCAAGATTTATTAACAGGAACATGTCAATGAAGATGAGGCACTTTGGTGCACTCTAGGGTCAACCGGAAAATTTTCAGTCATTCCAGTAGGTCAGGTCACATTGTCAGTATGGGAAGCTGTAAAATAAGTTTTCTTGTCCAAATGACCAGTGGATTACTTGGGACATTCTTTGGGAAGCAAAGAGGTGTTGTCCTGTCACATCTTCTCAGGAGCAATGGCTTCAAGGTTTCATGGGAATAGACAGAATTTATTCCTGATACATTGTTTCTACCTTGGAACTCCCTCTTCAGCAGACCCTGCCTGCCTGCCCGCTTTCCAGGATGTCCTGGCCCTTTCAGATGACTTTGAATATGATTTGAGGAAGGTGTGTGTGGCAGGGGTGGGGGGAGAGCTACTTTTTGCCCCCATAAACTCTTCTTTGCCATAATGCCCTTGTGATGGCCTTCATCAGAGGACGTGTCCAGAAAACTCCAAGGTGAATCTGGTTCAGCCTTTGCAAATTTGTGTGTCCATCTTCAGCACTACTGCTATTTTTCTTTTGCTGATTATGAATGAACATTCCCAGATACCCTGAAGGTCGTAGCTAAAAATAAATAAATAAATAAATAAATAAATAAATAAATAAATAAAATTGAACAAAAAATTCACCGAGTTTTTTATTGGCATGAGAGGATAATTTTGTTTTCATGTCTTTAAAAATCAAAAGTATGTCTGTGTCTTCTATGGTTTGGGTCACCTACTTGAACATGCATGTAGACGTTACAGCAGGGATACAATTTTCCTGCAGATGTTATTAAGGTGAATTTTATTTTATTTTGTGAGCCAATGATTATCAATGTCACTAACTTAATGACAAATGAATGTGAATGATGAATGTCAAATGAAAGATCTTTTTGTTATAGATGGGTTGTCTTATTTTTATAAAAGCATCGGAAAAAAAATAAAAACTAAGCAGGATATAAGTATACATTCCTTTCCTCAGAATCCATCACATAAGCCCTTTGCATTCTGTTGAGTGATTAAATGAAAATGACTTTGGCCAGCAAAGATGTGAAATGGATTTTTGTCACTGAGCAAGCCTATTGAAATGACTCTCTTTCCCAGAGCACGATGTTTAAACAGTGTTTGTTTTGGAGCATGGATCACTCTGGGGCAAGTTTGCTCACATAAGCTACACACAAATGTAGGCTAAAGAAAACAATAAATGTTAGCTGTCAGGAGATCTTATTAAGAATCGGCAGCAGATCTGACTCTTAAATAGGATGAAGAAAGGAGATACCAATCAAAGGCTTCACTGTCTTCGTGGTTAGCCTTTGTCCCAGCCAAAAATGTAGGACACATTTAATATAATCTCACAGTATAATGTAATCAGACTGTCTGAGGGATATCTTATGCTACTCTGATAGTCAACAATCAAGTGTGGTCAAGGACAGTCAAATTGTTTTATTGCACATAACTTGGCAAAGGCTAAGGAAAAACGTGTATGAATTTAATGGCTCAAGGCTTTTATTACTTTCCCAATAGGTGATTTTAAAAATGTACTTTCTTGCCTTCATATCAAATGCAAAGTGAAGTGGATGGCCTTAAAAATCATAAGTTGGAGAGAGAAAGAGCAAGAATAGCATTCCTCAGATGTGAACCTTCAAATTGGTCTAAAGAGGACCCGAAGTCCAGCAAAGAATGTCCTGGAAGACTCAGGACAGCTGCAAAGTGTGACACTACAGGACACATGACAATCACTACAGAACACATGACAATTCGTGTTCAACAGACCTGATATTAGAGGACAGGCTCACGGAATTTTCAGCAGGAAAGACTCCTGCTCTGCTGCTGTAGAGGTACTATAGGTGTCCTGTCCACCTCATTTAACCTTCCTTTAGTGGAGAGAAGGCCACAGGGAATGAATCAGGAATACAAGGGATTTGTATGATTCACATATGAGAATGAGAACAAATATTTGATTTGGGAGAGAAGTAACAAGTTTGGGGAAATGCATTCCCATTCTATGGAACTGAAGTTTTTTTCCCTAAATCATCATCAGAGTGAGGATACAAGAAGCAAGCCAGAATTAATTTTTCCCTTTGATTACAAAGCCCAGGTTACAATGTTAGCAAAGTGAAATTTGACTGAGTGATCTAATCTTTATTAAAATTCTGCTAGCACCATAGAACTAAAAATATTGCTGATACTAAATTTGGAAATAACTATACACTGACCAATATACTGCACATTTAAAGCATTACTAAATGTTCTCTTTTGTGTGTGTCAGGTAGCCAGAACAATTCCTTTGTCAACCCACAGCAGTGCCCCAAGTACAAAGTCTTTTTTGTTGATTTGAGATGGTAAGGAGCATGCCTAGCTGGAGTACAGCTACCCAAGGTACAGTTTAAACAGGAGGTCATAGCTGGTATGTTACAACTCCTGCATATGTGCTACACAGTCTCTGTCAACTGAGAACAACCAAAACTTGATTTTAATTTCTGTCACAAAAAGGCACAGCTCTGGTGCCCAGCCTCAGACAAGATTTGCCATTGAGTCAGTGTTGGTCAAAAAGGCAGAGCTCCTCCAGTTAGAACATGACCTGCAGAAACAATTCAGCTTTTCAAAGACACTTTGGCCTTTGACCAAACCCTGTGCATCTTGTAAAACTTGACAGGGTCATGTTGAAAAGGCTTTAATGCAGGATTTTGTGGAAGTTACCACTGACTTCAGAATATTCACAGACACGTGAGGTAGGTTGGCTGACTTTTGTCAGGAGATATGTCTTGGAGGCACTGTTAGAGATATTTCTTCTAGTGGAAACAGACAGGAACATTGAAGATTAATTTGTAGTCCAATTATTTTTTTTTTCTAGATTATCTCTGACTTTTATCATGAGCTCGACATCTTTGATATGGTCTTCATAAATTTATACCGCACAGTTAAAGTTCTTTGAGGAGTTTAAGTTTAAAGCAGGATTGAAATATTTTAAAGGACTTTATAATGACACAGTGGAAGCACAGCAAATCCCTTGATAGCCTAAATGGATGGAAACATTCTAGAGTACAAATGAGTTAGAGATTAATTCATGGCACCTTGTACAGGCTTGGGGAATTCTATGTGTTTGAAATAGTTCCACAGCACAAGCAATCTGCTGGACAGTAGAAATGCCCTCTCAGCCTCTCCTCACTTCCAGAATGAGTGTTTAGGGGAAGTTACCTTTCTTCCTTTGCTGTCCTCCCCACTGCAGCCTTTTTATTGTCAAAGAGGTTGAAGAAGTTGTAGGACATTCCTCTGTGCACTGCAAGTTATGGAAAACGTGTCATAACAAGGATTCAGAACCCAGGAAAAAGACTGGTTCACATTTAAAAGATTGTACACTAAAAATGGCTAAATGCAGCTAGCCATAGAAAAAGGGTTTAGGATTACACAGTGCTGGGACAAGTGACCAAAATGCCCAAAATTCCCAAAATGCCCCATGTTAGCTAGAGCCAGGAAAGCTTGCTATATTCTTAGATGCCCAGTTTAAATTAAGTCAGGACTTGGACGCAGGTTTGCAAGAACAACTTGAAGTAAATAGGATATTTATAGAACCAAAAGAGAACATCTATATGGTGTCATTGCTGGAGAATCTTCAATTGTCCTCCACTCTACTTTTTATTTCTGACAGAAAGGACAGCAAGACTGGGGATTCAGGGATCATTCAGATGACTTGTCTTCTTCCAAATGATCAGGAAATGCTGAAACTGGTATTTCCCCATGGGAATAATATTTTTATTTATGTATTTATTATTATGTCTGTAGAAGAACTCTGTGAAATAGTTTTTACCTTTCCCAGTACTTCCTTTGATTGAAACCAAGTTCATTCTCTTGCAGAGGCTCCAGGCTGAGAAAGTCCATGTGCTGCTGAGTTTTTGGCACATTGTGATGGGTTAATGTTTGTGGTGGGTTAGCTTTGGCAAACACCCAAACTTCCATCCAGCTGCTCACTCATAACCCCTCTCCATGGGACATAGGGAGAAAATAGGATAAGAAAGCTCATTGGTCAACATAAAGATTGGGAAATTGCTCACCAGTTACTGTTGTGGGCAATACAGACTTGACTCGGAGAAAGTTAATTTAATTTATTGCCAATTAAAATAGAAATCTGGCAGTAAGACACAAAGAAATACAAAAATATATCCTCCTGTCCCCTTCTTTTCTCTCCCCTCCCTTCTCCTCTCCAGATTTCTGAACATGGTCCTCAAGTGGTGCCAGGGGGCAGTTAAGGTCAGAATGTAGAGGTTTTGTGATTTCCCTCTCCTGCTCTTTTCCTCTCACACTTTTCCTGTGCTTTGATGTGGATTCTCCTTCCAGTCTGCAGTCCCTCAGGAAATATCTGTTGCTTCCTGGGCTCTCCATGGGCTGCAGTTCCTTCAGGTGTACCTGCTCCTCCTCTGACCTTGTTGTTCCCTCTGCTGTTTCTCATTCCCTTTAGTTCTCCTCTCTCTGTGCTGCCATATCACAGAGGCACAGTCTGTCTGATGGGCTCGTCAGTGTCCTGCAGTGGGTCTGCTGGAGCCAGCTAGAGTTGGCTGTTTCTGCCACAGGTCAGGTCCCCATCCCTTCTCTCAAACTCATCCCTGTAGTCCTGCCTCTGCCAAAAACTTGCTGTGGACAACACGACTTTGAAGTTAGGAAAGTAAAGCAAATGTTTGTCTGTTCTGACCAGTTAGCTTTGGAAAATGAACAGTTTTGCTCACTGCATTGTGACTATTCAAGACTTCTTTATGATAAACAGGAGAGCTTTTTTTGTGCTACTGGTAACTAGGTCTAATTGTTTTAACTGTCCTGTTCAATTCAAAGCATGCAGTGCCTCACCCAGCCTGCACCCCTTGTCCTACTGTGTTCCAGGAGAGCTTTTGTTTGTCTTGCAGCCATGGGGATTTGGGCAGGTGGCACATAGCTGGACTTTTTGGCATTCCTATCTGAAAGCATTCCCTGCTTTCCTGCTAAAAAAAGATACAGAGCTCTTTCCTAAAACAGTGCTGCCCAAGCACCCTTGGGTGATTGTTTTAGATTCTTCATGAGTACCACTTTCTGAGCACTAACCTTCTACCCAGACTGTGCTGGATTTATTTGAGCTGTGGGAGAACAACTGGCAGACAGCTGAAAGGGTTGCTGTGAGATGGGCATAGGAGCTCCTGCCTCACTATTTTCTTTGTGAGGACTAAAGGTGCAAGGGTGTCAATCATCTTCTGTGTAAAGGTCTGAAAAGGCTCACAGAGCTCAGTATTTTTAGCTCTTTAACAGATTATCTCTTTTATTTTTAGACGTAACAATAGCTCTTAGGTTAAGAGGGAGACAAAAGCCTCATTAGTTTTGGAATTTCAAATTAACTCAATAAGGGATTGAAGAGAGTTTTTTTCCACAGGAACCTGAAAAGTTGCATAAAGGATGTTGTGAAAAAGAAGGGAAAACCTCCAGCTTAGGGGGTCTCTGTGCTCATGATATACAAATATAAGCAGCCTTGGCATGCCACGGAGCTGCTAGGGAGCACACTGTGCCCCAGCCAACACAGCAGCAGCCCCTCTCTGCTGGGCTAAGGGTGGTGTCAGAGGCCACAGAGGATTAGATCAGGCAAGCTGAAGCCTCTGTCCTTAGGCAGGTCGAGTTAAAGGGCCACAGCTGCCAGGCCTTACTGTGCCTGGGCAGAACACTCCTCACCAAGGGCTTGTGTAACTTGGATGGAGACCATACATGGGACCTCTGCTGCTTGAGGTCCTCAGGAGTGCTACTGCAACTTGACCAGAGTGGTCTCAGGAGGTCTCAGATGTCCCACTCATAAAACAAAATGTAACTACATTTCTAATTTGGTCAAAATCAAAAATCAATATGAAGGTATAGGAGATATTTGTTGATTTTTTTCCTTTTTCCCTAAGGGGAGGTCATATCCTTACTCTCCTCCAACACTCCTTCTGTTCTGTTTTTTTGCTTACCTCATCCTGATTTTTGTTGTTGTTATTTATTTTGAGGGCTGTTTAGAGTGTTATTTGTTTGAGTTCTTTTCCCCTCTAGGATATGATGTATTCAACCACTTTCTGCAGATTTCTTGCAGTATCAGGAAACTGGATCTCCACCATGATGCATGGAACCATTTTTTTTTTTAATTTTTTTTTGAAGTAAAATCCTTTGTGTTGAAGCTAAACTTTTGATGAAGCTCATTATTGATGCATGATGCTCATCCAGCAGATCCTGAGTGTATCAGTAAATCAAGGGTCTGCTCCAAGAGAGAACACTCCTTGGGACAGAGAGGACCAGGCACCTTGTAGTCTACTCAGGAGCATTGCATTTCCATGTGGCATTTTGCTCTTCTTGTCTGGGGAATGCTTTTTGTTGGAGCTCCATCTGCTTAGTTTGCCATAATTGAGTTATGGCTGAAATCTTCCTTTGCACTTTCTATAACGTGCAAAATAGAAAGAAAGGAAGCATAAAAATGTATATTAGAATTATACTGGGCACATTTCTTTTGAAACTATAATTTATAAAAATGAGTACATACGATTTTGCAATTATAAATACATGAAATAAATGCATTAGTTAAGAAGTTAAGCTTTCAAATGTGCTAATTATTAACCAAATGCATTTTACAGTGTTTTAATGACTACTTTTTCACGTTGTGTTAATATCCATTAGCTATATTCATACTAGTAATGCTAATATTGTGCAAAGCCATTAGTTCTCTACAAAGTCAATAATGGATGATACTGATTCCAAGCCTCCACTGCACTAAAGATACACACGGTTTTTGGGGTTTTTTTTTGTAAAGTGGGAAAATTAACCTGATGTCTTGGTTTGAAAAGACAGGTATCTGACAGGGAAAGCTGGAGTTTCCCTTAGCATGGGGAATGTAAACCCCTCACCCCCACCAAATTATAATTTTGCAATTAAGGGTTTCCAGGCAAAGTATTGGGAATAGGAATGACAGTTCTTTACTAGGAATATTAACAATACAAATGTAGTAGAAAAACAAAACCACCCAACCACACCAGTAAACAAACAACAGTTTTGGAGAACCCTGACAGAGTCAGAGCTACAACCTGACACCCTGTTGGTCAGGGTGTTGGAAGCAGTCCAAAAGTGAGTCCTCCTGGAGTGGCAGATGTGGTTCTGGTGGAGTGGAGATGATCCTGTAGAACAAGAGTCCAGTGGTGGTGAGAAGGGTCCAGTGGTGGTGAGAAGGGGTCCAGTCTTCCTCCAGGAATCAGGTGAAGCTGGATACCTTCTGTGTCCCTGTGTCTCAGTTTTATCCAGGTAGGAATGGTTGGCTCCCCCCACTGGGTGGAGCATCTCACAATAGGATGATGTAATGTGGATAGTCTATTTTGGGGATGTGTTAATGGTCCATCAGCAGAAAATATCCCCCTGGAGGGAGAACCGGTGGTGACAGAGATAAGAAACAATGCCCCACTGAGTTTTAACAGCTGCCCCATTATCAGAAGACATCCACCCACCTCCTCCCAGAGTAAAGAAGAACAATTCTCCAACTGCTTTCAGCAAATGAAATAGAATACACGTTTTTGGTTCCATAACCTAAGACACCCAAGTTTTCACTTGGATATTGTCAATGAAGCTGTTTATGCTGATTGCACAGATGAATGTGGAGTCAGTTATTGAGAGCCTATGGACAAAAAACTGATCTGCCTCTGTCTACTTGAAAGCAGAAACTGGGTTCAAACGAACTGCCCTGCCTCCGGAGGAGGGCTCTGAAAATATCTCTTTGTGGAGTTTATCTCAACTGCCTTGTAGAACTCCTTCATGAGTAATTTCTCATTAAGAAGTTTCAGCAGCACTCCTCAGACAAGATGTTTTTCAGGATAACTCTGGAATCTTTCGTTCGCTACATTATCTGAATGGATTTTCAGACAGTTTATCCTGTTATTCTTCCTCTCAAAAGCATTCACTTTTATTTTTTCAAATATCTCTCTGAGATGTAATCATTGTTTAGGTGGTGGACTGAACTAGGAATGGTTATGTGCCACATTTTGCTCCTTGCTTTAGGAAAACTTTTATAAGATTATTCACAAGTAAAATATTTCATTATACTAATATCAGGAGCATTTCATGCTACTAGTAAAATGTGCGCATTGTTTTAGAGGCTGGATTGTAAAATGAGCCATATATCTTGTAAATCAACAGAAAGAAGAAGCCTCAGTGGTTTTCTTAGATATTAAGCATAGAGATTTTAGAAATAGGATGCCTATGTTTAATATTTAATTTATTTAGCCAGAATATCTATTCTAACTTAAGGCTTACAAAATGCAAATATTGAAAATTTCTTCAATACAGAACACATACACAAGCATTTGATTTCCAGCTTGGTATGTTTCAACTGTTTCATCCTCTTTTGCAGAGTGTTAACTTCTGGAAATAAACTGCCCTCAGCTGTAAAAATGAACCCTTAGCCCATGTGTTCATGAAATGGATTGAGTTCATTGTGGCGCTGATTTACTGTAACTAGATGCAAGATTGATGCGTCCAGGAGAAACCATTCCACGTATCTCATCTGTCTCTGGAACTGCCCCTTTAATCTCTTTACTAGATTTGATTGTTCTCTAACAAGCCAACAAATACCTCTAGAGCAGGTGAGATTTTTCTTTCAGTGAAAGGCCCAGATGGGATGAGCAGAGTTATTGTGGACAGGACAGATTAAAATGTCTCAACTTAGTGTAAGCATCAGCAGAAACAGGTTTGGGGCAAAAGTCCTTTGTCTTCTTATTCTTGCAGCAGAGGAAAGCCACAGACAACAGGAAAAATGGAGTGGAAGGTTAGAGACCATGCTGCATCCTCTTCCTGTGATCCTGATGCTCTGTTTCTTTGTCCCCCTTCAGGCTGTGATGTGAAGACTGACTTATGGTGGGACTTTTGCTGAGGTGTGGATTTGGGGCTAGGAGGCCCTGTAAGGAAAATAAAATCATTTTGCAGCACAATTAGAAAGTTGATGCCCAATAGAGCTCTGAGGAGGATCATGGAGTGATTCCTTGCCAAAGTGAACTAAATCAGAAGTAACTCCACTAAAGCAGGCAGATTAAAACCTGTTTGGATGAGATCTAAGGTGGGCCCTGTGTGGGAAAACACAAAGCAATTTAGATAATTGTGTGGAGAGCAGGGAGAAAAAAAAAAAAATAATATCTTACCTGAGAGAAATCTTGATAACCTGGAAAACTAGGTGAAAGCAAGGAATATAAACATCTCGTCTTGGAAAAACAAAAAAAAAACCCCAATCTCTTGACATTTAAGGAAGACTTGATCTCCTAGTGAACTAAATACTAAAGAAGACCTAACATATCTGAATAGTGCTTGTGGAGATTCCCCAAGGAAGGAAGAGCATGCATAAGAGCAATCCTCCTTTGGTGCTGGAGAGGGACTTCAGGCTTGGGAAACCAACCTGGAGGAATCAGATAGAAGAACAATGATAACTTTTTATTTCATCCTGTGAAGTCAGTGGCCTGGACTTAGCTTCATTGATCATAGAATGGTTCTAATAACACCAAGGCTGTGGGTTCAATCCCTGTATAGGCCATTTACTTAAGAGTTGGGTTTATGGGTTCCTTCCAACCCAGAATGTTCTGTGAATCTCTGAAAAATTTATTCACAAAAAATGCTCCTACAGAAAAAAGGAGGATGGGTATTAATTTCCTGCAGATCAAAGAAATACTTTGGAAACAGAAGGCAAGTCTCCTGGGGTTTGGTTTCTAGAAACAAATTCCTCTTTCAAAAAAAAAAAAAAGACCCCTGAGCTGGGTTTAGTCCATGGTACTACCATATGGGGACCAACAGTAACCCGTTTAGACTCATTTTCTGCATTTGCAAGTGCTGGAATCAAGTACTGACCATTCTTACTAGTGCATAATTAAATTCTTATTCCCAGTTGAAGCCATTGGCAAAACTTTCATTGACTTCAATAGTGCTGGATTAAGCTTTCACTGAATGTCATGAGAATTTGAAAAGCAAAATCAATACAGATTTTGCAAAGAGCCCCTTGTCTTTGTTGTGGATCAAACCAAAACCATAAAGCAAAAAAAAAAAAAAAAAACAACCCAAAAACCCCACAAAAAACAAACCAAAAAAAAACCAACAAAAAAACTTTGCCATGAATAAAATAAGAATAAGGAATCATAATGGTATCCTTAATAATTTCCAGAAGATAGACAAAGTGAGTCACTTGGGGGTCTACAGCAAAAAATAGCAAAATAGCAAAAAAAAAAAAAAATAGCAAAAAGTAGCAAAATATATTTCTTGGTTAGTCTGCTCCTTTTGGCACAATATTTCTGGCAGAAATGTATACATTTATTTTGTTGTTGCTCAAGAGCTCCTGGTGAGTAATTCCTGCTTTGCAGATGGTATACGATGTAGATGATTTTTCAAGTCCAATTTCAAACTGTAGTGCTGTGGTTTATCACAAAATGTTTTGCTGTATTCTAATGACAAGCCAGTTTCCACTGTTAATTTTCAAATAAATCCAGTCCCTTCCTAGGTGTATTCCTCATTATAAATTTGCAATTTAAAACCAATGAGAAACAGGAGTGCCTGACTGTAGATGAAGTTCTTCCCTTCCAAGCCCCATCCTACACCATGTGAGCAAAGGCTGCAGAAGTTTGGGAAACTGGTACGGTTGCAGAGATTTTTCTCAGGGAGAGTGATGCAAAATAAGTATCATTCATTTTACAGTAACCCTCCCCCTCCAAAAAAACAAAACAAACAACCCAACAAAACAAACCCCAAACTAATTCAATAGAACAGACTGACCTATTGTAGAAATAGCAAATGTATTTAGTCTATTAATAAACCACAGTTAGAGATGTGTGGAATGGAAGGTGACCTGAGTTCCCCTTGATAATTTAGGGGATTATTCTGGTGCTCACTGAACAGAAGCTTGTCAATAACTGTTGTTCCCAAACCTATGCTTTGTCACAGCAGTGACCTCTGGTCCTTGCTGCAATTCCCTTGGGATCAGAAGGAAATTCTACCAGGAAAGATGAAGAATCCATTTAGTTAGAGATTCAAAGGCTAGGAGAAACAGTTCACCCCATTAACAGGATTTGCTCCTGCTGTTGTTACAGCCCTGAGAGAGGACTGGACTTTCCACTCTTGCCAACTGAAGTATGTGGTAACACATCCATCCTTCAGTCCTATCTTTGAGTTGTCAACATTTTTCTTTGGCTTTAGTAATGACATAATGGGCTAAGCAGGGCTCAAGCAGATACCGCATTTCTAGGGGGGCACCAGAATAGGACTGCAACTGCTGTGATCACTCACCAGACCCAGACTGCCCTTCTCTGGCTACGGGCTTTCTCTCCTGTCCCCCACTTCTCTCCTGTCCCCCAATATTCCCAGCTCCCCATCCCTTGGATAGAGGGAGTTGTCAGTCTCTGTCTTAGCCACACCTCAGTCTCCTTTTGCCTTCTGCTCCTGCCTGTCATGGTCCAAGGGTTCTGGGTACACAGCTACAGTATGTAAATATGGTTATGCTTTCTGACACTTCCCATAAAAAAGTACCAGCTGTATGTTGTTTATCAGTAATTTCTGATTGCACATGAAGATTGGAAAACATGTATCCAGTCAAAATGTTTTTACTTAATGTGTTTTGTCTTCTGAGATACTTTATCCTTGCTTTTATTCCTATTACATTCTCTGGAAGGTCTGTGAATTTTACCTATCAGATTGCACTGGAGAAGAAAACATTTATTTTCAAATGTTTAAGGGAATAAAATAATAATGCTATTATCTACACTCTTGATTACCAGGATTTTCTCATATATATATACAGATCCTCCAGATAGGCAGATTAAGTGATCAGAAGGTTCTTAGTGGGCCCCAGGCTCAGAGCGTACACTAAAGAGGATCAAGCCTGCTTTAATTCATGTGCTGCTTTGCTAATGCTTCTGCTCTTTCTCAGGAGAATTTCTGAAATCTCTTATCTGGGTCCCAGTGTGGTCCCATTGAATTGGACAGAGCTTTGATGGACAACAAACTGGGGCTGACTTGGAGTAATAATGTGTAAAGAAACATGGATTTTGCTCATCTGGGGCTTGAGACATCTCAGTCTTTCACATGTACTGGCAGACCTTGAGTATCTCGTTCTTACTTGCTCAAGGTTGCTAACAAATACCTCTAGAACCTAGTAAGCATGTCTTTGTAGCATTCACAAATCCAAGGTGTTTGAGGGAGCGTAGGAGAGGACCAGCTGTGTCCCTTAGAAAAAGAAAGAAAGGAAGTGGAACAAAGGCTTTTGCTAACTGATTGAACAGTTTTTTAGGCAGGCAATAGGACTTGCTTATAAAGAAAGTTTATAAGAAGCTGACATTTCTCCATGGCCCAGCTAGCATGCAGCAATTTGAACAATGAATGTAGCAAACCACCCTGCAAATACGATTTATCCACCAGCTTTTTTTAAAAAAAGACATGATTGCTTTCTGACTAGGATATATGCTCTGAATTGCTTAAGAATTTTGAGAAACTTCCTGTAAAGAGCTTGAAAATACAATAAAGTAGAGATGAAAGACTCCGTTAGAATTAATGATGGGGACAGAACTGAAGTGACATCCATGTTGAAATGCCACAATCTTAAACTGTTCTTTTCCAGTTACTGTGTTTTTGAATGTGCCTGTGGCTCCCAGTCTTTGTCATGTCTGCTATCAAATATCAGAGCTAGAAGATGACAAGAAATGTGCAACAGTGGAGAGTGTTATGGGGTAGGAGTGAGCTCTTGACACTAAGAAAAAAGAAATGGAAAGATCTTTTTACTTAAGAATATAAAATTACATGGAAATTTGGGCTGATAAAAGAGAAGTAGACAAGACTAGATGAATAGATAAAGTGCCTTGAAAGGAACAATGGGGGTGGATGCAACTGTTGAGGAAAGGAGTTCCTGTGGACATGAGAAAAACCTCACTGTACCTCATAAACAGAGGTAGAAGACTTGAGTTTAAAATTCAAGAGTAGGAACTCATTGAAAAAGGGCTCTAGAAAGTGGAGGCAGCCAAGAAGAAACGACAGTAGTGTGAGTTCAGTAGCAGTGTTTTGAAAAGATTAAGCTGTAGTGATTTCATCGGGTAACATTCCTTTCCTCACTTCTCTCGTTTCACAGGGAGGAGGGTAATCTCTCATTTATTTATAACTACCCCATGTGTGAGATGAAAGTCAGAGCTGGTTATGTTCGGCTCCAGAGTCCACCACAGGTATAGGATCCTGTGAGAAATCCTCACTTGTCAGGCCTCTAATTTTATGCTCTGACAACCTTGTGCCGTAGCAATTACCTCCGTTAAAACCCAGGAAGCAACCAAGTGGCAATGCCAAGCTGCCCAGTTTAACTTGATCTTCCATGAACACTGGCTTTCAGTGTAGGAGCAGTGCTGTGGAGCTGAGGTGCACTTGTGTGCCTGCACCTGCAAAGCAAGAACACGGCCTTCCGAAATAGCTTGTGTCTGTCCTTTTGGTGGTCTGCTTAATGACCTCCCCCAAATAAGAAGAGCATACCTTCCAAAAATATTATCATGGAGGCAGAAAGCAGTGTTTTCTCCCAAGGGCAAAGCTGAGAAACAAGAGAAAAACAGCACTGTCAAGCAAGACCCTTCTGTCTGTTTTTAATTCCAGAAAGGCTAGTTTGGTAAAGCTTGGGCTGGATGGCTTTCAAATGCAAATCCTCCAGGCTACTTTAGGCGAACTTGATATCATCTTTGAGTCAGACCAGTCTCTTAAAATGCAGCAGGACCAAAAAAGGCCTTGTGATTAAGGAGACCGCACATCCTTGGTGTCCTGGAAGCATGCCAGGGTATGAGATGATATTTCAGTCCGTTGCATTCCTGAGAATGTCCTTTTGTCCCATGAAAGGCTGACATCTTCCTGTGTCATAACGAAATGATGAGACAGGGAGGGAGGTGGCTGTCTAATGAATCAGTCTAGAGACCGGCTAGCAGGCTGCTGGTAGGGTGACTGACTGTTGCTTTTCTGGGCTCTCCATTGAAGGGGTGTCAGACTCCTGTGCTCATTCCTGTCCTCTGGCTGCCCCCTGTTGGCTGCTCCACCACATCTGCAATGGACCCGACATGTCCCATGAGCAGTACTTGGAAGGGCAGGACACAAACGAAGAGGATGTTCAAAGAAGTCATCACTGAAATTACAAAATTGTCCTTTTGAGTGTCCCTCAATGTGACATGAACTGTTGCTGTGGTTTTTTTTTTTTTTTGTTTTGTTTTGTTTTGTTTTGTTTTTTTTGTTTTGTTTTTTTTTCTTGTTGTTTCTGTTTTTTCTCTTGCCAAACTCTGTATGGTTTAAGTTTAAAGGGGTGATGACTGCACAATTAAGCTTTTGGAATGCTGGGCTGGAAGCTGGCAGCTGCTTTCATTTCTGCTTAGATTTACTTTCATTTCTGATTCGTATTTCCTTTCAGTGGCTTTCTTGCACACAAAACCTCCTGTGCCAAAATCATTGCTAACTTTATAAATATAAAATACCTACATCTGCTAAAAATCACCATTGTATGAAATAGCTGCATCCAAAATTCCAGACAGGTAAACTCTTCTCAGGTTATATGAAACATATAGCAATGTGAATTCTAGAAGTTCTACCCCAGCTATTCATATACAAGTTGTACTGTGGTGGGTGGGAACTTCAACAGGCTAACTGAGGGGAGAATTGAAGCATTTCTGCTGTAAAAGAGCTGGGAAAGATGTAATTTTTCTGCTACTATAACCTATCTTCCCATGGATCCTCCATTAGAAGGACATGGGAACTCTCCTCCTAGATTAGAGGGCCATCTAGGACCAGGCATGATCTTTTCTTTGGTGCATCCTCTTACCATCCAGAAGCCACTGTTTTTGAGACTTCCTATGGAGAGACAGGATAAGGTCTGCTAACTTTTATAGCCACCAATGAACTAACTCCATGTCTAAAAGTTGCCCTGTTACTCATGGATATTCACCTGTAGCCCTGCTAACTTTGCAAACTCCATGTAGCTCTAGATACTTGTCTCTACCATTATTTGACTAATAATGCATAAGTCTAATTTTGACTAATATCATAAGTAATGCAGTGAGCTAATGTCCCCCTCTGGAGCACTTTGCAATTCTATTTTCCCACCTAAGATCCTCTCATGTTCCTCCTCCCCCTTACCATGTTGTATGTGGGCAATTCACATCCAGCTGTGGATGGCAGCTGGCCCACCTCACAACACAGATGTGTGCAGCTGTTTTTTCAAGCAATGCCAGGTGGTCAGTCAGTTGACAGATTATCCATATTGTTAGTTATGGGCAGAAATAGTGTTCTGTGAGTCTCTGCAGTGAGAAAATGCAGGGAATGATGGTCCTGTTTTGGCCCTTCAAGCATACAGCAGGAGCAGGAAGATTCCTTCTTCATGACTCCACGCTGTGTGTAATGGACATATCTCCATGATGGATCCTAAGGTGTCCATAGCAATGATCACAGTAACTTAGATATTAACCTTACCAGCCTTATCCTGTGTGACCACATTACAAGGTATAGAAGTTAGAACTATTTCTCAAGCTCAGTTAGATTCCTGGGGACACCAGCAATCCAAGATGAAGAACTTTGCCAGGCCTCCAATTTAAAGTGATCCTGAGGTGAAATTGAGCCAAGAAGAGCCAAGTAAGAACCTCCAAAGACTCCAGCTGTCATAAAGACTGTGTTCTTTTAGCAGAGGATGCATAGGAGGCCAAGGAACAGTGCCATGACACATTTTCCCATGAGAAGCACTGCCATGCTTCCCAGGCTTTCTAAGAGCCCTCTCTGGTGGCTGTGCCAATACATTCTGCACTGCACACCAAGACAGCTGGAGGCCAAGTAATCTGACCTACCTGGTAGCAATGTGAGTCTTTTCAGCAACTGTCGACTGCAAAAGGCAAAGATCATGCTGTAAGGCACAATTACTCTTTTGAGACAGGAAATGGATAGAAATAGGATTCAAAGCTGATGCCCACAAAAGGTAATGGAAGAAAACCATGCATGCAATCTATGAGCATGGATTCTTTAGTCCAGCAGGTGCCAGTCTGCTGCATTTGCAGATGGTATATCAAGGGAGCCCCAATGGCTAGTTAGAGCAATTCCTGCACTAATGTGAACAGAGATTTTGATTTCACGGTCTGAAATAAAATGACCCAAATATAATTATGCAAGCTTATTAATTTATTTGCTATGGGTCGGTAACCCTTCATAGTCTATAGCACGAGTTACATGAGGGGCCGGGGGGATTGAAGCTCAAATTTAGCAGAGTTGGATTCCTATATGGAAATTGGAAGAAACGAAGCACTAAATTGCATGTTTTATGATGATATCTTATTAAGAAAAAATTAATGCCCAACTTTGAAAGCACCAAATTCATTCTGAACAGAAGCAGTATAAAAAGAACAGCCTCATGGAGGTTTGAACTGAACGATGTTATTATAAGCAAGTTACATCCCCCTGTCCAGTGCTGGAAACATGGACAAATCTTGAAAGGTACCAGCTCAGGATGGCCAATATAACATGGGCTTTCTGTTTGCAGAGGGAATTTCTACACTGGTGCCAGAGGCATTACTGGCAGATTTAGTAAAGCCAGGGTACTGCATAAAGCATGTGTCTTGGTTTTGAGACATGTTTTGAGAGAAAACACCCTGGAATAAGCATTTCCACCAAAGAGAAAGAGTTCAATAATTCCCTTTTCTTTTACCAATGAGAGAAATGGATACCAGGGGGTGAAAGTGAAAAAACCACAGTTTATTAAGAGGAAAAAAAGGGTGCCCATAAGGCACAGAAAAAGAAAGAAAAAAAATTGAATAAATGCTAGATATTGAAATTGTGTGTGGCAGCCTATGTTCCTCTGCATGACATCTGATGCTTTGTCCTCAGGGCTCTGTGAGCATTTCAGATTTCTGTATAAGGAAGTATTAAGATCCTTCTCCTACAAAGCGGAAAAGGGGGTTATTGGATCAGACTTCTTCTATTCCCAGTGCAATAGGCTGTTATGGAATAAGGTGTGTGCACTGAGTGAATGACTGTGGTCTAAACACACTGCGCTGTATTTGGAGCCTTAAACAAGGCAAAGAGCCTGTCCCACATAAAGTCAAACAGAGCAGGGATGAAAGGAGTTGGGCATTTAGTCTGGGTGCTGCCAAACACATGTGGAGTCTTTGCTGATACTCTCAGGGAACTATTACATCTTTTTGCCAGAGCCACTTGGTGAGTGCATAGATCCCAGAATCTGTTAGGGTCACGGAATGTTCTGAGTTGGAAGAGGCCCCAAGCATCATTAAGTCCAACTCTCAAGTGAATGGTCCAGATATTACAGTATATTTTCTCACATGGAAAAGCTGGCCCTGTAGGCCTTCCCAGCTGGACCTGGACGTAGTCAGGACCTTCAGTTAGAGCACCTCACAAGGGCACACTGTTTGACCACTGTGAACTTGATTTGAGCCTGAGAGCCACAAGCAAGGGAACTGCACGCCTGCCTCAACTCTTCAACCTCTTAAGGGCTTTTATCTTACATGGGGATACAAAACACTGCTTCGTATTTCTTCCTTCAAAACTGTCTTGATATGTGTGATGGAAAATGAGGTGAGAAAACTTTCCAGCAGGGATAAAAATTAAACCTCATTTATTTTTTCCATTCATTTTTCACCCTACTTTCTCCATTCATGAGGAGGATATATATGATGGCTATGTCAGTGTCAGTAGTGGAGTTCATGGCTTGACCTCAAAAGACACTTCATACCTGAGTGACATTCTGGTGGCCCATAAACTTAATATTAGATAAGATGGTTAAATGTCTTTCTTCAGAAGAGGGAGCTGTGAGGTTGAACAGTTTTAGGTATAAAGAATATCAAACTGGAACTCACTTCCTGGATAAAAGTCCTAAGATGACGGGAAGGGACTGTGCCTGAGGTGTGATAATGTTCCAGTTCCTCTTACAGAGTTACTACTAGATTGGTTTTTTTGAGGTGCATACAGGCAATGGGAGGTAACAAGTTCCAAAGCTCAGCATACACATAAGTATGTATAGAACTTTTTGTGCCATGTACTGTAATTAGGACTAACCTTGATAATGGTGGTTTACCTAGCCTTTTGATGGAAAAAAGCCTTGCTGTTAAATTAAATTACTGCCTTTTTTTTTTTAATATTATTTTTTATTTAAGAGAGTCTGCACTACTACACATGGCTGTAATGGTCTCCTAAATTTGAGTAAAGATGATGCGTTTGACTTAGGCAGTAAAACTGAATTCTGCTGGTGATTATTTGATTGCAATTCATAGAAGTTTATTATAGAAATGTAAGAAGGAATAACAGCATCACTTTAGAAGATGATAAAAAACCCTGACCCTAATCTTCTCTCTACACTGAAATGAAACCCAGAGTTATTTCAAATTAATTTTATAGAAGGAGTCTTATCAGGCCTCTACTCATGCTTGACATTTTACCAAGTTCTTTCCCTCCTGGTTCTTTTCTCACAGGACACAATGAAATTTAGCATTCATCAATTGCTCAGGGCCTTTTGTAAAATCCCAGCCCATGATATCAGGACCTTCTTTCCTTGTTCTGAACATCTTGTTGATCTTGAACTCAAGCCTCTGGCCAAGGTCTGCTTGCCATTACATCCAAATCCCACACCTTCCAGGGCAGATAAGTTGCTGAGGATGCTTCAGCACTGCAAGACACAGTGAGCACTGAGCTTTTTGATGGTGGTGACAAGAGGTGTGCAGAGAAATGTGAACACCAGCTTATGCCTCAGTGGCTTCTGTGCAATATAGAATCATAAAATAGAGTCATTTATGTTGGAAAGGAGCCTTAAGAACATTGAGTTCAAACATAAACCCAACTCTGCCAAGTGCACCCCTAAACCATGTCCCTAAGAGAGCGTACCATATTCATTAGTAGTGATTTCACCTTATGGCATTAGGTAGCACAGATAAACTAGCTGTGCAATACCAAGCTTGAGGGATGCTCAGGGCAGCTGCAGCAGAATGCAGCAAGGCATGGATTACACCTTAGGCTGGAGGTACTGAAGTAGCTCACATAGATCCATGCTACATCAGCTTCACCCTTTAAGGATGTACAAACTGTCTGGTTTAAAGGTCTGACTGCATGATCTTTGCCTTCAGTGCTTCAGTGTTGACTGCATGATCTTTGCCTTCAGTGCTTCAGAGTGGGAACAGGGATAATAGAAGGCTTTGGTTAAGCATTGAGCTAAGGAATAGATGTAAGCCTTCAATTTTCCCCTGACTCTTGAGATGTTCAGTGGTACTGCTCAGCTTGTATGAGGGAAACTGTAGGAGCAAAAAACTGACTCTGCTAGGGGAAGAGGTCGGGTTGGCAACAGTTAGGTTAAACCCCCATTGTCAGGGAAACAGTTAGAGAACCCCACTCACCATGGCTGCATGGGCTGGTGTTTTTAGAAGTGGAGTTCTTATCTGATAGCCTTTCCACGATTTTTTCCCCTAAAACCTGCATTTGGCTGCCAAAGGACAGCTGATGTACTGGTGCTGTTGCTCCCACAGTGCCCCAGTCATAACTCTTCTTCTATTGCATAATAGAACTCCTCATCAACACCTCATGGCTGCGGGGTCAGGATTTAATTAAAACGTCATAAAGATGTCTTTGGGGAACTGAACACAAGATTATTCTGCATGCAATGCAGTATTGCAAAAAAAATGTGACTCTGTCTACTTGAACCCAGGGTGACCAATTCAGGTGACCAATAAAGACTAGCCAAAACATATAGGATCAAGTAGATGATATAGAGTAAGTTTGGTTTCATGAAAATATACATGAGGTATGTTAATTTCCAATATGCTTTTGTGAGCAGCATTTGCTTGAATTCTATTAGAAAAGAAAAAGATGCTGGCAAAATAAGACCACTGAAGCCTGAGAAGGGGAAGGAGCAAAATCAGTCTACCTACTTGAAATCTTGTTTGAAACACCTTAAAAGGTCTCTGATGTCAGGTAAAGATTGTAAACAAAACTTCCTTCCAAAAAATCCTAGGAACATAGTTAGTGACAAATTTAATTAGGTTAATTTTTTTTTTTAAATACCAGAGTATGAAGTGGAGAAGGACAAAGTGCTACCACAGTTATCACTGTGCCTTCACCTAGAAAATTACAAGGACTGTGTTTAAGTCTGTCTCTGGTCCAGTCCTGTTAAGTCAGATATATGGTATCTCCTACACTCTTGGTTTCACTCCTGAAATACTTGATTCACCACCAGATAACTTCCACTTCATGGAAGTTCCACAATTCCACCTTCCAGCTGATTTCAGCTAAATACAGTGAAGTTATTTGGTGATGACAGAGCAGTAATAATAAAAAAAAATAAAAATCCTGTAAAATTCTTATGGATCCTTTTTGGTTTTAAATAGTTCATTTTACTGGTTCCAGCTCTCAAGAATTAAATTTATCCAATCAACAGATTGACAATTGTAGGAGAAGGCAATATAGGTGACCTGGCCCCTGAAAAGTAACAGCTGTGTTAATTCCCCAATACAGCCTCACCCCTGGTAAGGCACAGTCACAGCCAATAAGAGTGACAAAAGGGAGTGGGTTAGCTGGTGAGGCAGGATTATCATGGAGGAAAAACCTTGAGGATCCTGAATGAGAAGCTCATAAAGAAGAAGAAGGATCCTGAGAAGTGAGAAGCACTGCTGTGAGGTCAGTCTGGGTCTGCAGTTAGAGCCTGTTGTTGGAACCTGCAGTCACAGTCTAGCCAGGTAAAAGCCTGCAGTCAGAGTCTGCACACCAATACCTGCAGTCAGAGTTCAGCAGGCAATAACCAGCAGTCAGAGGCTGCAAGGGAAGCCTACAGTAGGAGCTTGCTGCAGCCAGAGTCAGTGAATAGTTGGAGTCAGGATGGATGGGCTGTGAAGAGGAATAAACCAGGACCCTTTTCATGGTGTGACAGACAAGAAGTCTAAGTCTTGACTCATTTCTGCCCTCTAACAAGAGAGCTGCTGAAACAGGTAACAATGCCTTTGTCACCTTTTTCTTCTGTGTGTGTGTGAGAGAGGGAGGGGATGGGGGATGTCCCTGAGTTATCTCTTCCTAGCCTGTCTGGGCTCCAGCCGGTACCACTGCTCCCTGGTTCCAGCAGCTAGTTCCCTGCCCATAGGATAAAGCACATTATTTATGGTTTTGAGCTAGAGCTGCAGACTGCCAAGGAAGGAAAGGCCCTGACACTGCCTGCTATTGCTGCAAATGATGATAACTCTGTTGATTTCAGTAACGTCAGGCAACTTCATAGCCAGAGAGAATGCCTAGCCTGACAGGATTGGTGCCTGTGTGAGGAAGGACAGTTTTATTCTCCCAGCACCCCTGGATCATATAAAGAAATTACACAAAGAAAGGCTAAAGGAAAGAGAAGGAGGTATATCTGCCCTTTGGGACTGATGATGCATTTTGTATGACTTTTGCTATCCTTCTTAAAGGAAAAATGGGAGAACAGTGTTTCCTTTCTACCCCAAACTAAGGTTCACGGCCAAGTTTTTAAATATACGTATTCAAATCAGCCATTTAGGAAATTTGTATCATAAGCCAGTCAACTCTCACTAAGCCATATTTCCTCTAGTAGGAAAAAAATCATATCTCTGGGGACAATATTCCATTTATTAGGTTCTCAAGGGAAATAAGGGATAAGAACTGTAAAGATGAAGTTGGCAGCCAAGGCTGGGGATAAAGACTCAAAAGAAATCCATCAATTCCTGAGAGAATGCACAAATTCCTCTAACAGACCTGTGTCATCTTTACTGGAAGCTGTTTATATGTGACTAAGATTGTGAGAGTTTGGCTGTACAACTGTGCCTCTGTTAGAGGCTAACAGTGGTTTCAGTGGGTCAAATGCCTGACATAATTACTGCCTGGGTTCGGGGTGCTTGGGAGGGCTTTTCTCATCCTTCATACAGCTTCTCCCATGCCACAGTGATGAATGGCTACTTCACTTGCTCAGCACCACCAGTTCTTTGCTCCCACCAGCCAAAGGACTTTCTCTGCTCCATTGAGTCTGAAGGATTTAAAGTGGAGGCTTTTATCAGATGTCCATGAAATGCCTTTCTGCTCCTTGCACCTCTTCATAAACCATGACTGGTCTACTTGTCTTTCATCACATAAAACTCCATTTCCAGTGCACAGATTCCTTGGGTCTCAAGCAAATGTGTGTTCTGAAGCATTAAAATGCAAACCTCAGCATGGGGCTCATGAGGGTCATGTGTTATCTTGCTGTCATTGTCTTCCTTGGGCTTTACATGCTAATATCTGTAATGGTTTTTTCCAACACTGTAAGATGTAAATTTGAGTATTAAATATTATCTTCACTGCTTGGATTTGGTTTTCTCCTGTTTCACCTGTGGCTCATTTTCACAAGTTGTTGTTCGTTGTATAAAAGATTCTGCCTAATTTTTTCCTGAATATATTTCTGTCCTGGTTAATATGCAATGTTAATTATGTCAGCATAAAGAGAAGTACATTTTTTTCTTCATATTATACACATTGCTTAACTGCATTTGGCTTGCTTCTAATCAGAATCTGGTTTTATGTGTTCTTTAAGGAGTAATTAAAAAGTGGGAGTTTTTCTGTTTGTTTGGTTAATTAGTTTGATGGGGGTTTATCAGCAAGCAGCAAGCAAAATTTTCTCCATCCCACAGACTGGCTATGAACTCACCTGTACAGGAAATGCTTCTTTATCCAAACTTGTAATTAATTCTATAAGCATGAGACATTCATCTCTCTGTCTATCCACCACATCTATTCTTTGCCACAATTATTTATATTGCCATGTTTGGAAAGGTTGCTATGAGCATTTCAGTGACATGATACTCTCACTCTACTAAGAGGGTTTGTCAGCCAAATGTGGTTGGTAGAGTGCATTGCTGTGCAGAACGTGGATGCTTAGCTTTCTCTGCAGTGCCCAAGAAAGTCCCATATATTTGATAGTTCATGGTCCTGCTGATTGAAAATTAAAAGTTCTAAATTTACTTTCTGAGGTAATCTATTGATAGTGCTTTCCTCAAGATTTTTCATTTCTGTGTCTTCTTGAATTTGCAGCTGATTAGTATTCTAGAGAGTAAACAAGTCACACCTGCCTGGTCCTATCTCCCACCCTTCTGTCCCCCTCTCAGGATAGATTCTTTCCAGTCCCTGCTTCTCCTTTTCTCTGATTTTTGCAGGAGTACAAAGGACATGGAGAGGAAGAGATGGGTGACCACACTTTCTGAGATGAAGAAAAAAACCTGCATTTTTAAAATATAAGGATGGAATAAAGTGGTTTCTTCTCTGAGCATGTAAAGGGAATTTGGGATTTCATCCATCCCTTGAGGGAACCATGTTTTATGGCTGCTGAATCTTTCTCTTGGAAAGTTCTCTGAAGATAAATGTGGTTCTGTCACAGGAGTAAGCTTTGTTTCTAAGTTGGGGTGTTTAGAGTGTGACATGACATTTGAAGTCTAAATGATGCAATACTTTCAGAGGTGATGACCATCAAAAGGTCTAACTGGCTTCATTTACAGTTCTGATGCTCAAGGGACTAAACTAAATAAGTCCTGAAATGTGTAACTGAAGCCAAACACATTTGAAGCCTCAGCTCTTTCCAGGTAATCAGCAAAGTTTCACCACATGACACAGAATTAAAGAAACTCCAGTACCCAAAGAATGAGACCAAGTGCTCTCTCTAGATGCTTCTAATGCATTTACCACTGCAAAGATCCACTCTCAGCAGTGACACATGGACTAAGGGTTTGCCTGATTTTCTTTAATGTTTAAACTTTTTTATAACTTTCATAAAAAAAACCCCTAAAGAAATATAACAAATAAATAATGTTCAATGTTGTTACCAATCAAAATGTAAAATGCTTTTATTGTACAATAAGGCAACGATAAAGCTAACAGAATAACAGTCAGACATAAAAGATTAAACAAAAGAGTGTCTGGTTTCGGCCAAGGACAATTTCATTTTTTCTAGCAGCCATGTGGAGGCAGAGCCTGGAGCTGTGTGGGTGTGGCCAACACTAATGTAAAAGAAAAAGGACTCTTGCTTTCAGGAAAATAAGGCATTCCTTTATGGTCTTTGGAATGCATGGTGGGCAAGGAGGTCCACCATTTTTTTTCCATCATCCAGGTTTGGTGAGCATTTTGTATGTAAATCACCCTCTCTTTGTATATTTTTGTTACTAGTATGCTGCTGTTACTCTTTGTTTTCTTACCTCATTGCTATTTCCAGTAAATTGTTCCTATCTCAGGCCAGGATTCCCCAGTTTAGTACTACCCCTAAAAGAAAAACAAACCATGAGCTGCTCTTCTCCCACACTTCAGTTACCTTTTGCACAGTGACACAATTTGATTTTGAGCAATAATGGGCAGTGCTTTCATACCTGGTAGTCAAGGCACTCTCCAGCCAACTGCAGAGTGACATGTCATCATCTTCCAGCCTCTCATCCATCATGCAAATAGTATTTTGTACTGCTGGAGATGCTGTGTTTTTGGATGATTTTAGGGTTTCTAACGGGTACAGTGTGAAGTCTTATCACCCAGCTCCAGTGTACCTGAGGAATAGTGCTCTAATCTGCACACCCTGCCCTGGGCATGAGTAAGCTCCAAAGTAGGAGCCACAGGAGCCTGTTCCACGGAGTGACAGTGCCAGCTGGTTAGGGGTTTTCCAGAATCAGAGGGATTGCATCACTCTGTGTCACCCTGGGGCAAGGGAGGAAGTCTGGTGTTTGCTCTACTCCCAAGTTGAAGTGAAACTCTTGAGAGAGCAGAATTGACTTGACGTCTCCTTGTCTATTCATATAACATGAAACTAGACCTTGTCTGGCAGTACTTGTATTGTAGATGTCTCGAGCAGAGTCAGGCACCTTTGCATTCTACACAGATACTCTGAGTTTATGTGGATAAAAGCTCCCTAAGGGGGGACCATGGCCCAGATCCGATAAAATATTCAGGTTTCTCACTTCCCACTTAAATCAATGATCAGCTATTAACTGCCAAGCATTCCAGGAGTACTCCTAGTGCCATGGAAAGATCAAAGAGGAGCAAGACCTTAACTTGGTAGTGAGATATTTGTACAAGGAATGAGGTATTTCCGGAGACCAAGACATATACAAGGCAGAAAAATAGACCCATAGAAGGAAAAGAGACAGAAACTAGATTTTGGAATTAATGAAGGAATTTCTGCATCCAGAGTATTGTCTGTATGGACAATGATTAGAAGAATGAGAACAAGAGAAATATTATTTCTACTACATCATTCTTGCATTACCACAGAAAATCAATCTGAATGTGGATTATCAAAAGAGTTTAATTTGCATTAAAGCACCAACACAGCAGTACCAATGATGATAACAGTAAAAATTTTCATCTCAGATTGTGTTGAGAAACAACAAAACATACTGTAAAAATTGATGAGGCTGGGATTTCCCAAGTACATTCGGAAGAAGCAGGAAAGAAGGTGATCTGAAGAATAATATCAGAGATTTGAAGCTTATCAAAAATGAGAAGTTTCTAGAGAAAAAAAGTAGAAGAGTGAGGAGATAAGAGACGTAAAAGCCAAGGGAGAACAGGATTTGAGGTACGTTGAAGTCACCTGAGAGAAATATTTGACAATTATGAGATTACTAAGCTCCTTTTTTTGTGTGTGCGTGGACTGCTAGAGAGGTTCTGGAAAGAGTCTAGGGTAGGAGTGGAGGAAAGGACTTCTGATATTTACTGCAAGAAGCATATTCAATAAAGCTGAAGGGGAAAAGGAGAGGGTAAAGAGAAAGTGAGGAGTGGAGAAGCAAAGCCAAAATTAATTTTTCTTTCTTTTTTTTCCCCCCCAAAGACTTACTGTGAAAGAAGAGTCAAAAGAGCCTAAGCTGGTGGGGAATAAGCTACAGAAAGGTCATATAAGAGTTTGTGTCATGAAGTGAAGCATCTGTGGCAGGGAGATGGGCTGTAAGAGCAGGGGAAGCATCAATGTTTGGTGGAGAGCTGTGTTTGGCTAAGAGGAAGTAAAGTGGATGGTGCTTTCCATGGGCAAGAGGAGTTATGAAGGAGCTACAAATGTGGTAAAACATGAGGGAATAGCACATGAAGCTGTAGATTAATTGAAAGCTCATTGATACTGAGGCTGAAGTCTCAGCTGAAAGACTAAGATGTAAAGAACTAGGAGAATCCAGAGCTAAAATCAGAGGGCAAGGCTGATGGAGAGGAATTGGAGGGATAAGAGATGGCAAGAAGGGTTGAGGTGAAAAGAAGTATGAGCTAGAGTATTGCGTAGAGAATAAAGAATGAGTAAGTGAAGGAGGCAAGGCTTAGAGGGGAAGACAAACTTTTCCACCACAGCCAAAACCAGGAGGGGAAGAGGGAGAAAAGCCTTCTGTAAGTGAAGGTAACTGCAGACAACAGACAGAGAGTTACTCTTTGCCAGAAGGAGGTTTTAATAGCTCCTGATGGAAAATTGGGAAAGCCTGTTTCCTCAGCTCCTAGAGGGTAAAGAAAGGGAGTGAGACAGAATAAACTTAACAGTGTCTGTGAAGAACTTAAATGCAAGGGTGTAGGAATGTGCCATAAGGAAAAAAGGTAGATTATAATCCTAACGATTTTCTTTTGAAAACCTCATTAACCATATTCACAGCAAAGCTGTGAGAGATTGAAGCATAGAAAGAAGGTTTCAGGAGACACTGCTTTAAAATATACCTGCCAGGATCCAGCTCTTAGAAGATCATTTTAATTTCCCCTGATCTTGTCTGGATAGAGTTCAAAAGCCTTTTAAATCTTGTTTTGGCCTTCTGCCTTCATAACTGTTTATTTCCTATGACTTTTATCCGACTCAAACTTCATGGGCTGTTTCACTGAGCTGTTTAAAATTTAGCTGAGACATTCCGTCTTCCTTAGACCAATATCTTAAATGACTGGAGCTCCATAATGGTATGAACCTTTCTGTGATAAATGAAAGAAAATGGTGATGCTGGTTGCTTACTAAAAGCCTGGTGTCAGACAAGACAGTCTGACTTATAGACAACCTTCAAACAGAGCTGACAGCAGACAGGACCTTCTGTCCTGAAGGCTTTTGATGCAGTTCCACATGTTTTTATTAATCTAAAATCAAGACTAAAAAGTAAAAAAAGTTTAAAAAAAAGTTAAAAAAAATGAAACTTCAAAGGCAGTAAAGTTGTGTGAAAAATTTTGTTGTAACTCAAATTTTCAAAACATTAGCCTCTACTTAGTCACGCATTTACCTCTAAAACTGAATGAATATCTCTGGAGCCCTTGAGGCACAGCAGTATATCTGCTGCAGATGACACCTCACAGCTTCAGAGTGGAGGCCTTCCCAAGTGCCATGATAGGGAATTGTTGGTACATCACAGCAGTTATGCAGAAAACTCAAGGCTGTTTGAGCAGAGAAGGGCTTTCTAAACAGAGCAAAATATTTTTCTGTCAAGGTTTGTGGATACAGTGTTTTTTCTCAGTGATCTTTCCTGGATAGCTTCACCTTAGAGATGTTTCTACCCAAGAAAGAGTAGTGCTTCCTGTGTGGGCTTGGCTCACCTCAGCCAGGGCTGGGTAGCAAAGGAGGGCCTTGCACCAGGGTCCTTGGGGCTCCAGAGGGCTTGGAAGCAACTGGCCCATTATACTTAGAACCAGAGGAGGAAATTAGAGATGAGCAAGAAAATAGCTGTGAACTTTAGGTTTTTATTTTTTATTTTTTTCTTAGTATATAAAAAAAAATCCTGAAAAGTAATTTCATTTTTCAACTCTTACATTGACAAATCTTTTTTTAAATTGTTGATTTAAATCTGCTGTAGACCAGAAGAGAACTAATGTAATGGAGAAGTCAAAAGACTCAAGTGGAAGGAAGCTGAGGAGAGAAAACACCTCAGGCAGGCAGTTTAAAATTCCAGTGGTGCTTTTCTTAACTCCTATTTATCTTCAGTGGATTAACAATTTAGGTAAATGGTACCAGGGTCAAAGAATTGCCACCTCAGTCCCTGCAGCTGTGGAGGCACAGAGATCACATAAGTTCTCAGTGGGCATGTCTACCTGATTCTGATACCTGTATAACCTGCTGGTTTTTATTTTGGCTGAAATCTGTATAAAGGAACTTTCCTGTTGGCGCTGTGTGAGTTAACTGAAGCCAGTGAGCTGGTCTATGATGAGCTGGAACGTTTATATTAATGTTATTCGCACCAGCCCAGGAAGCAAAAGATGACTAAGGGAGTATCTCACAGTTGGGGGAGGTTCATGGGAGGCTGTCTTGCCATCAGGAACTGTAAGCCTACCCCCCACAATCAAAGGCACAACTTGTATCCAGGGCTGAGTGCCCCTTTGGTAGCAGTTTAACCACAGACTGGCCCAAACCACCCAAGAAATCACAGCCTCATAAGCGTTCCTTGGTCTTTGGGTTTTACTGCATGGACAAGACCTGATAAATGGAAGCAGAACAAGATAAGGTGTTGGATACTTTTTAAGCAAAATGAAGAAATACTGCCTCATGAAAATAAGTGTCCCTCACTTTATCTCCTAAGATTAGTTAGAAATATGCTTAGTGGATCATCTTTGTGACAGGAACTTCCAGAAGAACCTCAGGAGCTCTGGTGCACAAAGTTCCTCATCAGGTCCAAAAGGGAGTTTCATATTTTGAGGCTAACTGCAGCTGGTTCTGCATGTGTTGATAGTTTTGAAAAAGGTAGGGTTTGTGTTTACCTTCTTAAGCTATGGCATAAAGGTTTGATTTGGCTTTATCCAGGCAACAGCTAATGTGGTGAAAGTATCTCCCTGCTAAATCCTGTCTTGAGACAGGGAGTCTGTTTAGTACAAGATAGTCACAGAGCTTTCCTTTTTAAACATAAAAAGCTGTGTCTTTTAACATACACAAGAATTATTATACAATAAAAACACAGTGTAGACAAGATTCCTAAGACTTACCAGATGAAAACTTACTGAAGTGAGCCTCATAGTGGATACAGGGCTGATCTTAGTGAATTTACCCTGTGGCAAAATTACAGCACACTGCCTGTGCTGTGCTTTTACCTCTGGCTGCGGAGGAATGTTGCCTGGCTGGGGGTAGATAACAGAAAGGATGGATATAAAGAGTTTAGGTGAAGTCAGAAGTCCCTCCTTACCTGTTTTAGGGGAAATCAAACTGTCTTGGTCTCTGCTACTATTATTGCAGAAGGATTGGGAATTTATGCCAATTATGCATCAGCAAAATAATCTCAGTGCAACAGGGCTGCAGCTCAGGCAGAGGGAAGGGAAGCCTTCATGAGGGGATTGCTGCTAACACACACTTGTGTGTGCAGCACGTACATCTACATTCTTAGACACATTAAAAACAAAAACCCCTGCACTCTGGGAATTTAGTGCGGGCTAAGCTGTAATGCTGGATCTCTGTGCAATGCTGTTATCCCATAATTTTGCCTCAGGACAGGCTTAGCAAGCCTGCATACATTTATCCATATGAATAGCAAGTATTTCATGGAAAGCAGGAAACAAACCAGGTGGGCTTGCTGGCAGGGGACTCACGGTTTTATTTACAAGGAGTGAGTGCATATCGAGTGCCTCGCTCCGTATTCCCTTGTTACTTACGAGTCCATCTGATTTTTGCAAAGGCATTTTCCAGGGCTTGCTGCTGGAATCCTACATGCTGCAGACAACGGGGAGGTCTGGGATGGTGGGCCACACCGGTTTGAAGCATGTCAGCTTAGCTGCTGTTCACCCACTACCATGGGTAAATGCACTTAGGAGCCTTCTCCCCCTTTCACTTCTCCACTATTTTTTCCCCCTTTTGGTCGTAGACAGAGGAGCCTTTCAAAGCTTTTGATAAACTTATGTAATTGGGTATGTTTTCCAAAGCACGTCTCTGTTCTTTCCGAGGGCTTAGCTAAGAACATTATTCCAATTCTTCTCTAGGCCTTCAAAAGTGCCGATCCTTTCAAACATGTGCAGTGTGAAGGATTACAAATTTGTTTTTCAAAGGACCCCAAATCCCTGCTGCTTTCATCAGTTCCCCTCCTTGTGTTTCCAGTTTTCTCCCCTCACCCATCTCATAGCCCCAGCTCTGAGCTGCAGGATGCTGACACTCCCTCTTCTCCGGTCCCTCCAGCTCTCACTTTTTCTTCTCCTTTTCAGCTCCCCCCACTGCCCATACTCCCCAATATTTATTTTTTTTGTTTTTAATATGAAACAAAAGTGCAGAGAAGCATTGCCATGGCAGCAATGCTGCAGCGAGCCCTCCCGTCCGTGTGCATGCGAGCTCGAAACTTTTAATATAATGGCCTGAAAAGAACAGGAAGGGGACAGCTTGAGGCAGAGAAAAAGAGTGAGGGAGAGTGCAAAAGCAATGAAAAGTGGGACAAAACCATTGGAAATGCATTCAGGCTGACATCACCACCCTTTCCCACAGTGGTCATTCACTTAGGAGGCTCCAGTGTCCATTCACTGTCTTAAAGCTAGCTTTCTAGAGCCCTGGGAGACCATCTTTCCCGGCCTGAATGCCTTTTTTGTTGTGAAACAGTGAACTGTTTCTGAAACCCTGCATAAAGGGCTGAGTAATTCACTGCAGTTGCCAGGAAGTCTGAGCCACTTGTGAGCTAACAATAGTTAACTTTATCTGCCGGCCTGAGCCCCCCTTCCAGCTGTAGGTCCTGAATTCTAATAAGGGCTTTACTCATGCCTCTGAGGTTATGGTAATATTTTATACATCTTTTTTCATTAAGGCACAGTCATAGCTACTGTTGAGGCACCGGAGGCAAGTGCTGTCAAATGATGTGGGGTGGGGGGGGCGAAAGGAGGGAAAAGAAAGAAAATAGCTTTTTACATCAGACAGGCAGTTTGGTCATTTTATACTAGAAATATAAACGTCGTTTGGGCAAAACTAGGCATCATCATTTTTAAAAATTCACATTGCAAACCCCAGAGTCAAGTAAGACGTTATGATTGTTTTCTAGCTGTGGAACAACCTCAGCTTTCTGTAATTCGGGGTTGCTGGTTTTATTTTTGCTCTCCTTGTTCTCTGTCCCTGCACTGCGGGCACGATGGTGACAAATGAGTGAATCATGAAGGAAATAGATGAATTTGTTTGGGTTTCCCTTTTAATCCAGATTTGGATGTTGATGCGCAGAAAAATTCTTCACGGTGACAGCACAGCTGTGTATAAGCAGTGACACAAAACAGTGATTCATGCAGTGGTTCTGCAATGCCGATAACGACAGTGTGTCTTTGAGAGATGTGGATCATCAGTTTTTTTCTTTACCTCTTGAACTAGTTGCTTTCTTGAGAACTGAAAATATCAAGTGTAAGAGGAGCTCTAAATTGTCCCTTTGGCCTCCAGCATTTTGAAAAAGAAAAGAAAAATTGCTTATTCCTCACTTTTAAGCAAATGATCACTCAGAGTGGAATTTATTTCAGAGCATCACTGTGACCATTCCTGTTCAAGGTAAAAGACAGCACAGCTTGAAACACTCTTCCATGTCTTTGGTGTCTGTGCCTTACTTGCTCTGCCTTAAGAAATAGCATTAGAAACGCCTGGATGGAAATAAAAGCCCATATTTCAAAGTCCCACACAATACTTTATTAATGTTTATAAAAAGTGATTGAAAGATGCATACAGGTTTTGTAAAACTAAACCACAGAAACGTTCCTGATGTATTCCCCTATCACAGCAATACTTTTTCTTCATCTGTACTCATGACACCACCTGATGCCAGTGGGAGCTGCATGTGTTGTGGATGAGGTCACTGCAGGGTCACTGCATAGTAAATAAGTTGCTTGGCTTTTTTGTGAAGTTCAAGTATTGAATCACTTTCCTATCTTCTCTCCAAGTGACCTTTACTAGGGAGGAATACCATGCTCTGATGGAGTGACAGATTTGAACTGGCCCTTTTACTGTCTAACAGCAATGACTTCTGAACTCTGCTGTGGGTTTGTCTTGCTGAGAATGAAAAGCTGCTTTGGGCGGGTGGAGGCTCACGAGCCGTGTGTTGTGTGCACACACACAGGTGTGCACGCATCCAGCCCTCCCCAAAAACTCTCTTTTTCCTTAATCCAGATGAAATGTGAGCGCAGTCAGATATCAGAATTGACAGAGCCCACAGGTAGCAGGCAGAGGGGAGAGTGGGGATGCAGGAGAGATGTTTTACAGAGACTTTTTTTAATAGTGAACTAACTGTAAAGTCATCAAAGCTATCCCCGTGGTCCTGACTGAAAGCTCTGATCTACTGGTAGTGTGGCTTTCTCTCAGCATGGACTGCTTCTGCTCTTGAGTTGAAACGTATGAGCTGAAGCTGACTGTGTTGCATTTTGACAACCCATTTAAATAAAATTAATCTATTTGCTAATCCTTTGCAGGGAGGGAGTATAAATTAGAGGGACTAACAGCATATGACGGAGAGAAAAGGAATCCAGCTTTCTAATTTACAATGACCTTCAGGATTCACCATAAACCTTTACCATCCACAAATGAACATTTCATCTCATTCTGGAGATAAGTTTTGAAGCATGAAACCATCTGACCACTTTTTTACGTGTCCAAATGCAGACCAAGAACTCTTGAAAATCGTGACCTGTGATCTGGACTTAAAATTTGTCCCTTAATATATTAATTTGTCAGATGTGTCTGTATGATACAATCCCTCTCTAATCATCTCCTCCCTTTCAGAACAATGTAAATACTCCAAGCAACTACATGCCTCAACTACATACAATATGATTTCATCCTCTTACTTCACGGGTTATTTACCCACCAAAAAGCATGATATTGAAGCAACACCATCAAATTTCGGTGTGATAGAATACCAGGAAAAAAACCGAAACAAACCCTGAAAAATTTCACACTAATAGGCATGACTTCTGGAAAAAGATAGTGACTAAGAATTTATTTTTTTTTAATTTCTTGATAACCAGGTCAAATATTTTACACCCTGTGTTATGAAACCTCAAAACCTCAGCTGAGTTACCTGGGATAGAATGTCTCCAGGCTTTTATGTTTTACTTGTGCTTTCAAGTTCAGTAAATCAGTCTCTTTCATTTCAGTGCCCTACTCAGCCCCTTTTGGCTCCTAATGCTTTGTCCCCCACTTTTATAGACTTCTTTTTTTCCTATTTCTAAGCCTGGTCTCTCTTTCCTTCAGTTCTGACAGACCTTTCTCTCACTCTCTGAGTTTTCATTATTTAGCAGGATTCTTTATCCTCTTCTGCCACCTGGACTGTGTCTCATTTGTTCTTGCTCACTCCCACTTCAAAGGCTTCTTTGTTTCCAAGCCTCTCCTGCTGGACTTGGCTTGCTGTTTTATTAGAAAGTTCTGACTCAGAAAGCCTCAGCATCCTGTGAAGGACCATCTTAGCTCCTGGCAACGGTGTTCTACAGCCCTAGAACTGCTCAGAGTTACCTTGGAATACAAAACTCTGGGGAGAACAAATAGCTAACAGCTCACTCAGAGCTCTGCTCTTCTGACAGCCTCTGTCCTGGGAGCCGAGAGGTTGCAGGTTTGCCTTCCCATGAGACTCCTGCACGACAAGATCCAATAGCTCTCCACCCATCTGTGGCTTGGGGACAGCATGGAACCCCAGAAGCTGAGCTGTAAGAACAGAGTAACTTTTCTGGCACGGCTGTTCCATCAGACTTCAATGGCTCCCTAGGCTTTTCTACATCTGGTTCAAGAGAAATGGACTCTGAGCCAGAAATTGCGGAAGAATTAAGAATGGGACACCACTCCATGATCAATATGATCAAAGTGAGCCACTTATTGCAAAGTAACAGTACCTTTTATATAGTTTTCAGCTTCAATCACGTGTTACATGCTGCTTTGTAACTGGATATACCCTAAAGGCACGCATTAGCCTTTTAGCCCAGGTTGGTTAATGGTTTTGCACATACAGCAGGTTTATGCAGTCCTTCTTTTGGCTTCTATCCGATTCTCACACTCTGAAGCTTGTTAGCATCCTTTGTTCTTCTTGGGACGTGACTTCTGTCATCCCTTGCTCCTTCTTGTATGTGGCTTGGCTGCCCTTGAATGGTTACAGGTCTTGTTTATCCAGATAAGCTGGATTGCTCACATGTCCCCATTTCTGGAGGAACCCATCCTCTACAAGAAATGGCAGCGGACCCTTAGCCATAGTACTTGACACCAAGAGCCACAACATTCCTCCTCACTCTCTTCCTCATACAAGGACCAAAGAAAAGCAAGCATCATGAAAGATGTAAGAGAGGTTTATACATGAATAAAGGAATGCTTCACTCTATGACAGTTCTTAGGTGGAACTCCTCTTACAAGGAAAGTTGAGGCAGGGGAAAAGGCTTTTCCTCTTTTTACATCTTTAGAGAGTAAATATTCTAAAATAAAACTGCACAAGAGACAGTAAAGCCAGGAAAAGTCTCTGTTATATCCAGCATTAGCATACCAAAGTCACCGGCATGAACCCAGCATGTGGAGTTTGCCTGTTCATTAGCTGGATTGCTCTGTTTTGATGGTGCACTGGTTTAGCACTGATGTAACACCTTCACAGTCAAACACTGTGAGCTGGTTTGAAAGACTGTAAGCATTTCCTTCAGGTGGCCAGGGAAGCAAAGAGAAATGAAAGCTGCTGGTGGGTGACAGGAATAAAAATAGAGGATAAGAGAGTGCGATATTTCTCGGAGCCACACTGGGAACGCTGCAGGAATCCTAAAGAACACATCCAAGCTGAAAGGAGGGAGGAAGAATTTTTGGTGGGAGGTGACGCAAACAATTACTGTGCAAGCACCAAGAGCAGGCCTGCCTCTTTTGTTTGTTTGTTTGTTTGTTTTTTAATGGCTCAGACAATAGATTTGGGAACTCTGTTTCCTAGTTTTTAATGCTCTGCCTGTGTAACACAACCGGAAAACTTGCTGGAAAATGCCACGTAAGAATTGAGCCATTGGTCCTTCATTCAGAAACCTGATGTTTGTCCAGCTATTCTCCCAATTCATCTTTGCCAGTGAAGTTCAATTTCAACTGAATGTGTGTCTTTATCGTTTCCGAAGCAGGAAATATCAATCTCTAAATCTGATTGGTCTCACTGCTGCTTACCCCAGGGCAGCTTTTTTAGCTTATGAAAACTAGTGTCAGTTGACATTGTCATCCACATGGCTTGATAACTAAGAGCTGAAGATAGGCTATTTCCATTTTAACTAGACAATAAAGCAGAGAAGGTGTTAAACGCTCAGGTAGGACAGATTTCAGCAGGGAAGTTTTATGAAATGAAGTTTGTCATTGGCCTCATACCCATCCTGTCACTGGAAATGGCTGCCTATGCTTTTCCTTTTAATGTTTTTATTAAGAGAAGTGAGCAAAGTTGGGAGAAGACTGTGCAGCCAACTGAGAAAATTAAGGGGGAAAAGGCTTATTGATATATAAATGTTCTTTCCTCCCACTTTTGCAGAGCTGCTCTTGATCCTTTCAAAGCAGTGTCCCTTCGAGAAAAAGAAGATGCTGTTAGCTGGAATCATACAAAGAAGAAATTACAACAGTTAGTCTTTTATGTTAATATTTTAGTCCGTTAATGCTTTTATTACTTACCTAGCACAAACTGAATGCTAGAGGCTTTTCAGATAGCAAACTCCATGTCCTGGTGTAGAGTGTACGGGTGATATATGCAAGAGGATGCGTGAGCAGACATCTAATTAGGTGCTGGAATGTACCTGAGGAGATGGGCACTTGCCTCCTAGCTCTGCAGCACAAGGGTAAGCCAGACTAAACAAGCCTTTTAAAGCTGTTCTGCTCTCAGCTTTGAGGTATGAGGCCTGATCTCTTCTCAGTGCATTACTTTTCCTGCTGGTAAAAAAGAAGCTACTGTGCTTTGTCGCTGTGTCTTCAGATTTCAGAAGGTGTCACAAAATGTAACTTCCCATATAGATAAGGACTACTTAGCATACTGGGACATGCTCTCATTAAAGGCCTTCGTGCACTGCTACAGCATGATACCTCAATAAATGCATTTCTTTCTCTGCCAGAACACCTTTTCTTTTTCTGTACTCGGTTCCACAAACAAGCACTGAAATTTCACCCATATTTTTAATGAGTTTGCTTCATACCACCTTTTAATTTTTTTTTTTTTATTTGAAGGATGAATATTTTAAATTAAACAGAAATGGAAAGAGACAAGTCAAGTATAGGGGCAAGGCTTACAATGCTTAGGATGAAGTTTTTTGTAATTTCCTCCATTTTTCCTGTCATGTGCTCCCTTGGAGAGAAGTTTGAATGGAAAATCAGGCAGAGTTGATCCTGATTCCTCTGGTTACCACTGTAGAGGAAAATTCATTACACTTAATTGCCTAAGCAATTGCATAAGCAGGTAATACCTTCTGCTGTCAATAGATAGAATTTTCTAAGCTGATGCACTCACCCATCTAACAAAATCTCTGAAAACTGGAGGTGAATTGTTGACCTGGTCCTTCACCATTTTGCATGGGAGGACTGAGGTTAAGCACCTCCACAGGGTTACTGCCCACACATTCACACTTCACAGAGACCCCCTTCAACAGAAGCAGCAGGTTGAGAACAGGGCAGAAAGGGAGAAGTAGCTGTGTTTCTTCTGAGTCCTCCCACCTGCTCCTGGCTTTGCACATGCCAAAACAGAGGTGATACAAGATCAGCAGGAGTGGGCTCCTCTTTGCTTTTTGAGGAGGATCAGGGCTGGTCCTGATGAACTGGACATAGCTTTTCCAAGTGCCCTGGGGCATCCTGTGGCTTTGCAGACAGAAAAATGCTAAATAGGGATGTGTTCAATTTTGAGTTTCAGACAGCCCTTTCTGAAGCTGAATCTCTGCACGACATTGTGCTATACACTCTGACATTAAAGACCCTGAGACCCAAGGTCCTCTGTAGGGACAACTGTGGGCAGTCATCTCTCACTCCTAAGCCAGTCCCATTGGGATTAGGGCATATTGGGGAGTCTCCTAGATACAGACGTATAAACATAGAGCCTGTGCTTAAACTGAACATCTCTGAAGTCCTTGGGTATATAGTGCAGTTCGGGGTTTGGTTTAGCTCAAACAAACAAACAAACAAACAAACAAACATGTTTGGTTTGGAACGCCTGCCTGTGGCTGAACCATATTATAGTTTTGGCCCAGTGTCTCTGACTGCAAACCAATCTTCTTTTATACGCAGGTTGATGCCTGTGTGTACACACAGGGCTGTGTGCAGAGAAACCTCTGGGGAAGGCAAGCAGTCAAGTGGGGAATTCTGCATGCTGGGAGCCCACACAGAACCCAGCTGATGAATACATAAAGGAGTGCTGGCTTCTGACTGTGCCAGTTTCTTAACCTTTGGGATCATTAATGACTTCTCTCTTCCATTGGAAAAAAAAAAAACCAAAACGGGAAAAAAACCCCAAACCCAGCAGTTCCTGTATTTTTCTGAGACACAAGCAAAGCATTTAGCACCACATATAAGCTCATAATTTGACAGGCAAACTGCCCAGAAAAGTGAAAGCAGATTTCTCCCTCCAAGTCCCTGAATATCTTAGTGATCCTTTACTTGGTTTTCAAGTGCTGTTTCCTTTTTGTTTAATCACAGGTTTGGGTCAAGCTACTCTTCAGAATATCAGGTCCTGTCCATGTGCATTTTCTTAACCTTAAGTATGTTCACAGTTTTTTGCTTTGCCAGCAAAAACAAGACACCACACACAGAAATGCCTACACATGTCCAGAGCTGTTGCTGAGTAGCTCTCATTTTTTATTTACCTTCCATCCATCCACGTATTTTTTCCCTTATGTGCAAATCCAGCACCCACAGGGTTGGCATAACAAATATTCAAGAAGCTGTATTTGCTGTGAAACTTAGCAAAGGGAATTAGCTACAGTATGTGAACAAGAACTTTATAAAGAGCTGAAGCTGATAAAGGCCACAGCCAGGCAGAATGTTCAAGCCTCTTGGAAAAGAAGTAATGCTGTGTGTTTCCCAAGAGACTTCCAGCCAAGGAGCCCAGTGGATTCTCAGAGGGGCTGAGGCCTGAGGCAGGCACCCCACAGTTGGGTCTGCCTGCCTCAGGTTCCTTGTTGGAGACAAGCCCTTTGGTGCTTTCTTGGAACTGGTCTGAGAGGATTATTGTGGATCCCCAGCCTCTCTGAAGGACCAGACTTCCCTGCCACACATAACCAGCCAATCCTGGATAAACATGATGCTTCAGCACAGTGGGTTTCCAAGGGCTGACATATCTAGGGAGGTGGTTCAGGAAAGAGCATGGAGCATGGGGCTCTAGTGCCTTGCTGTGTGGCTGCTGCTGCATCAGAGAAAGGTGATCATTGCATTTGCATCAGCCACAGTAAGTGAAACTCTGACTGAGTATGGGGGAAAAAAGAGCAATGTGAGAATGGTTCAGCACTGAGGTGCCGACTGAGGCTGTGCACTTTCCATTCTTGGACAGCCAAAACTCAACTGGACAGGCCTCAGCAAGCTGCTTTAAGTTTAAATTTAGCCATGCTTGAGTGGGGTTTGGACTGGAGACCTCCAAGCCCCATACAACCTAAACTGTGCCATGATTCTATGAGAAAGATGAACCTCCCCTCCCCTCCCCTCCCCTCCCCTCCCCTCCCCTCCCCTCCCCTCCCCTCTCCTCTCCTCTCCTCTCCTCTCCTCTCCTCTCCTCTCCTCTCCTCTCCTCTCCTCTCCTCTCCTCTCCTCTCCTCTCCTCGATTAGCATTTGACTACTTTTCTGCTATAAAGGGAAGTTTTGAAGGTAACTCATCACTCCACAGTACACACCTGATTTTGAAGAGAAACACAAACCAGTGGCAATTTTATGGAAAAGTTTTCAATATTAAATGACTTACTAAAGACCATGCAGTACATTGGCAGCAGAATGTGACTCTGAACTGGTAGTCTGAGCACTAATGGTTTGTAGCCAGAGGATTCACACTTCCTTCTGTCCCTGTGAGGAAAGGAGAAGGATATTTCTCTGGGCAGCCTCTGCGATCACCATGGTGAAATGACAGTTGTGATTATCCTGTGTAAGCCACCTGAAATCCACATGTAGGGGGAAAAAATTAACCTTACAAGTAACATCTACCAATCACATTAAAGGGAGAGGAATGGCATATTTAATTTTGTTTAATAGCCATCAAGGTAAGAGCAGACTCCAGTCTTTTCCATTAATGTTTAATAAGAACTTCATTAATTTTCTTAAATAAAGGTTTTAATGTCTCACTTACACCTACTTCTTGGATTCCAGATGAACTCATCCTCTTTGTTACCAGCTTTTGCATTTGCTTTTGGGATCTCTTTTCTGTCTTTCTCTCTCTCCATTTTTTTTTTTTTAGCTGTTCTTTTGTCACAATACAACATGAAAGACTGACACTCACTCACTGAGATGTCCAAGGCAAAAAAGGGGCAGCTTATTTACAGACCTCGACATTTATAAAATTCTAACAGTGATCATGGATTGGAGGGAGAAAATTGTCGTGTCCAGCCACACTGGTCAAACTAACAGTTCATCAATTCTCTCCTCCTCCAGAAAGAAACGCAAACCAATGATTATTTACATGAAAAGTGCGTAAGAAACTCCACCCCAAAAACTAAACATCAGAAGGCTGAAAAGAACTTTAGAAAAACTTTAGAAGAACAGGGCGACATTTTTTCGTCCTCCTCTGCTTGCCAGTGAATTCTAGGGAAGTTTTCAGGCTGCGGGACGTGGCTGCAGTCGGGGTAGCTGTACGAGTGGGAGCTGGATGCTGGCTGAGCTGCAGCAGACGCGGAGCTGTTTCCCTGCAGCCCAGGGGAGCCCCCCGGGCACTCGCAGACCCCGCTCGGCGCAGAGCGGTAGCTAGCAGCACCACGTCCTATTCATTCATTAATTAATCGCGCCGTAATGAGATGCCTGGCTGAGGTGACTGCTGCAGGAGTGCTTTAGGGAGCAAATACCAAGCCAAGGCCTGCTGCCATGCGGGCACAGCCCCATGAACGGGGCACTCGCCCTGAGGCGATGCCCGTGTGCCTTGTGTGTCCCGCCTTGGGACAGGCACATCGCAAAGGGCAGAGAGGGAGGAGCGGGCACTGCCTGGAGCCAGTCTGCTTTCCCGCTTCCCCAAAAAGATTTTCTTGAAATGAAGGATAAGCGCCTCATGATGGGACACCAAGGATAGAGGGAAGGTGGAAGTGATTTTTTTTTTTAAATTTTTTTAATTTTTTTTTTATCTGTGTTAATTTTTGTATTGCAGAAGAATTTTTAAGTGTCTTCTTGCCACTCTGGATTTTCATTTCCCCCCCTTCCTTGAAGCTGTGAAATTTCCTGAATAGTGAAAAACACAGGTCCTTACTCAGGTTTTCAGGTCAGCAAGAAATCCGTGATCGTCTAAGATGAAATAGCTGTGACTTTTCCCAGGATTAGTTTGTGATATGCCACATTCAGGGAATGCATCGCCTGCACATTTGAAGCTGAAAGATGAAGTTGAGGGAATAGTTCTGGATTTGCCTGCATGTAACAGTGGCTTATTTGGCCAAAAGCTTGTCATAGGGGAAATCACAAATGATTTCCGAAGTCGATTGTATTGTTCTGTCACACAGAAAGAGGAAACTATAGGCCCACTTCTCTTTCATGAGATGTGATTAATTCCCATTGATTTAATCACTGCTGGGATGTGGGTCAGGTGGGGATAGAGCAGGACAGGGAGGAGAGAGGACCCAATAGCAGGCAACCATTTATGATTATCTCTAATCATAAATTTTCCTGACTGGAAGTCACTAAAAGGCCTTGGCTACAGGATAATGTTCATACACCTACTTTTTCCTGCTGTAGACAACAAAACATTTTATGTACAGAGTTGGGAATATGGATGGTCATGTCAGGACTCCAGATTACTTCACTCCTTACGGTAAAGCGCTGCAAGTCTGGATTTGAGAGGGAGCTGGTATCGTGCTGCAGGGTCTTGATACAGCAAACAAATCTCTGCAAAAATGGAGACACCTTCCCTGCGACAGGAGTGCCACTGCCTACACAGCTACTGGCACTTTGCAAAGTCTGTGTGATTGGTCATGGGGATAAAGGATAAAGGATAAACAGATATCTCTAGATGCAGCACTTTCTTGCTGATTTCAGGATTGTTCTGCAAAGTAATATGACCAGCCTCACCAATTCAGCCCTTGGATGTTCCCTTCTTCTTGTGAACTCGCCTTTCTTCAAAAAAGAACAGTATCTGTCAAGGACAACTAATCCCTATGGCTTGCTCTCAGGGAGTCCTTTCATGTGGCAAGAAAAAGGCCACAGCTTAGCTGAGTGAAAATGGGCTGATGTTCTAATTTTGTTCTTCTACTTTCCTTTTGTTTTACAATCTATTTAGGATTAGAAATGTACTTAGGAGATGTAATTCTCCTGAAATGGAATTTCTGTCAAAAAAAACCACCCCAAAATGTCATGACAAGGAACAATCTTAAAAAGTTTGAAACTTCTTGTTTCAGCAGTCTTTAATGGAACGGTGCTTAAAAAAATAGCCCATGAAATTGCTTTGTTTTGATGTTTACCAAATAAAACTTCTGGACCCTTTGTGTCCAAATGTAATTTTTCATTTCAAAAGTGACGTAAACCGGAAGGAAACAAAGTTTAACAGGAGAATTTAACATCTGAAGAATGAAGCACACATTTCATTTTGGGTTGAATAGTTTAGTCTGAATTACTCTATCAAGAAACTCAAAATAATTTACTGTGATCATAATGGCATTTATTGTGATTTGTCAACGGAACAAAAATAATAAAACCAACTCTTATACACCTCAGCTTTAAGCTGAGGACAAAAATAAACATTTTTAAATTTGATTTGCAACAGCAGCAGGACATGGAAACATAGCAAAAGAGCTGCCTAAGATGCTTCTAATTTCTGTGATGGGTGGGAGCAGGCCAGTTGCAAGAACACAACAACAGCTTACCCAGCCCCATAGCTTTTGGTGATGTGAGAACTGTAGCTGCAGATAGTAAAGCAAACATTAAAAAAAGTCAGTCTACAACTAAATTTCTGAGCCAAGAGGCACTACCTATAGCCACCAAATCTTTTCAGCTGTTGTCTTCTTCCAGCAGAACACAGCCCTAAGAACCTTAATTTTGTTGCCGAAGCCCTGCATTATTGACCTGGTTGCCTCAGCTCCCTTGGAGCTCTTACCACATGCTCCTCAGTGCTGTGGCTGCTGCCCATGTGCAATGAGCCTGGGGCTAAAAATACCCGTTACAAATGCTATGGCAGAGCAGCAGCATTTTTTTCTCTGTATGAAATCTCTCGATGTGGATTATGTTACCACCCCACCTCAGCTAGCACATGCCGTCTGGGATTAACTGGCCCATGAAACGCAGTCCTGGTGAGGACCAGTGCAAACCCAATTCTGCCCACACTCCAGAGCTCCCCTTGAGGGCATTTGGGAGGCTCAGATGTGCTCTTCTCAGGTGTCTCTTCTGGGGGTTCTTCCTCACAGAGGTCAGCATCTATTTGACTTCCCCTCTTCAGGTATAGTCCAGACTTGGCAAGAGGTGGCCATCAGAGTGCCCATAGTGACTTCCCCTTCAGGCTCCCTGGCATTTGAGCTCTGTCATAGTTTCTGTCACACAACATAGTGCTGTCACACAAACTTTCATATGAAGACTTTTCTCCTTCTCTTCTTTGGAAGACTTTCACATCTTTGAAGGGATGGGAAGGGGACTTGGTGAGGCAGAAGTATGTAGATAGAGCAGGAGACAAGTGTGTAGGAAACTTAACTCTGTGTAGGTTATCCCATCCAGACACTTTGTCACTCCAGACACTTTATCACACTTTGTCACTCCTTACCCTGTAAATCTAGTGTAGTCTTACCAGCATGAGTAGAGGTTCCTTTTATATCTGTGCATGAGGTCAACATTTGTAATGTAATCTGTCCTTGCCATTGTGTGTGTGTGTGTGTGTGTGTGTATAGAAGTCTCCATTTAGATGCTTATAAACTAATGAAGTTCAGCAACTCTGTGTAATTAGGAACACACATGTCACTGTAGTAGCTTGAAAAAAAAGGGTGATGCAAGGCTTAGCCCTTTCAGGCTATCCTTTCTTGTTGCAATGGTTTCTGCAAACAGGGTGGCAGGAGGGACTGGGTTACAAGAAGTTCCTGGTGAGGTATGGGGCCCTTCAGCCTTGGCTGTCTGGTTGAGGTGTGACTCCATCCAGTAGCACCTGCAACTTTCTTCCATCAAGAACAGTTTTTTATTTGTTATTTCTTCTGGACAGAGACCCCTCACAAACTGTAAGACCCCTTTTTCTGAGCTAAGGTTCCCTTTAGGAAAAAGTTTGTGACGAGATTATGGGAAAGACGGTATTTCTTTCCTTTTTTTTGTAGTTAAAGGCCAAGGTAAACTGGCACCAAGGGCACAGCTTCACTTCCCCTGCCCTGTGCAGTGAGGGCTTGGGGATCCTGGATATATCTGCAGCATGTTTCATGGACGCTATCACAGGGTGTACGAAAGAGCAGTTTATTACAGCAAAAGCTCTGCTGGTAGCATGGTACCCGCAGTGAACTCACAAGGATGGCTGGATTATTAAGGGATGTAAAAAGAGCCTTTTAGAAGTGTCACTCCTACACACTAGGCTACAGCAGGAGGTGCACAGCGACGGTCTGTGTGTCTCTCACAGCAGGGACTGTTGGCACAATGGCTTCTGTTTTTGCTGCCTGTTCAGTATTATTTGTTTTATGTTGATACTGTCAATGCACTTAAAGAGATTATATATTTTTCCCATGGCATAAACAAAATGACTTGCATTTTCCATGAAGAGTAATGGTAATGAGAACTCAGGCTTCAAGGGGAAATGATAGTAAGGTTGACAGCAAGGAGAAATAAATCTTGTACATTCAAGTTAGTCTGAGCTGACTGTCATTTCCTTAAATAAATTAATAAAGTCAAGTCCCCATGTTCTTGCCTTATGAGGATGGGGAGGAGAGGGAATGAGCTGTGACCTTGTAGCAGGCAGTGTTTTTAGTAGGTGATCTCTTACCATTAGCTCGAACCAAGCTTCGAGCAAGACATGAGTTTGGTGGTTCTCCTCAGGCCGATGCCAAACTTTTGCCCTCCCCCTTCCATCTACTACCTTGCAGCAGCCCAGAGCTAGACATGATTACGGAGACAGAGGATGTTGTAAGGACTCTTCTGAAGCCAGCTGGGCTTAACAGGTCACTTCAGAAACCTCTCTGGCTCTCCTCCCCTACTTGCTGTCCTCTCTCCCAGCCCTTGCTGAAGTGTGTAGCCATGAGCTAGACTGAAATGGGAGGGGGAGTCATGTTATTTATAACTGAATCACTGCTCCCTGGAAGATGCTGAGCATTTGTTGTCCTTTGTTCCCAGGGGACAACATACTGTATGTTACAGCCATTTGTTGGTTTGGTTTTATTCCCCACCCAAATACAGAACAGTGGCAGCTGAGCCGCTGTATGAGAATAGCATTAAAATGTGTAATGCACCATAAATAAACAGAAATAGACAGCCAGGAAGCTGTGGTAATCACTGCTTTGATGTAGCATGAATTATGATGTGTGTATATATGTGAGAGAGTGTGCGGGGGCGGGGTTTCAGGGTTTCATGTTTCTGGCTGTGCTTGTTTTGACTCAGCTGCTGTTGCTCTGGGAAGAGAGCGGACCCAGCCTGTCATTTACCTATCTCCACCTTCGCACTGACAACTGTGCACGACCCTTGACTCGGAGCAAAGGGATCTCATCCTCCACTGTCTGTTCCCTTGGAGTCCCTCCCTCCGCCTCCTCCCTGTCCCCTTTGCCCCCGCAGCAGGGCAGAAGGGGTAATCCTGGCTGTCTCCCAGGACCGGGTCACTCCTCCTGCAACCTAGAGAGAATCCTCTTACATCCTGGGCTTCAACATCACCTTCCAGGAGTAGCTGATTTATGTTTCTTGGGTCTACATTAGGCTGTTGGGTTTTTTTTTCTTGCTGATTTCCTGCTGCTGCTGGAGTAGTGAAAAAGGCAATGGTTGTGTTAGCACAGACAGGTGAGGTTATTAACAACTCGGTGTCATGCTTCCCTCAAGATACCAAAATTAAAAAGGTGGCTGTTGCAGCCTAGTGCTCTGAGATCAGTAAGATACACACAGTAGGTGGAAGGAGAGCCAGCAGAAAAAAAAAAAAAAAATGTAGCACGGGTGTCTCCTTGTTGATTATCTCCTATCAGCTTCCCAGGGACTCCTTTAGCTGGCACAGCAAGCTGCTTGTTTGGAATTATCTCCTGCCCATCCTGCTACAGCAGCAAGACAGCTTATTAACACAGCCTAGCTTTCTTTTTGTGCTCTTTGCATTAATTTTTTACCTGGAGCCAATAGCCTCCCTCTGAAAAACTTGTTTGGTCTGAATAGCCACAAATGAGTCTAACAGTGCTTAAGTGCTGCTCGGGTTCAATGAATTCTCTGACCTTATGATAATTTAGGTGTCACAGGGCACCAATAAATGCCAAAAACTGTCTGCCACTCTGTAACTGGCTGCACAAGCAGCGCCGAGCGCGGCAGTGCTCAGCCAGCCCGCGAGGACAATTAATTATTAATTACCGCGCCTGGAGCCGCCGCCTCCCTGCCGCCCCGCCGCCACCGCGCCCCCTGGCGGCTCCCGCCCGCACAGCGCCGCTGCCCGCCCGGACACCGTCCCGCCCGGCAACTATCTCGTCGGGCCATCATCTCCCCCTGCCACCATCCCGTCTGGCCATCATCTCCCCCTGCCAGCATCCCGCCCGGCCATCATCTCCCCCTGCCACCATCCCGTCTGGCCATCATCTCCCCCTGCCACCATCCCGCCCGGCCATCATCTCCCCCTGCCACCATCCCGCCCGGCCGTCATCTCTCCCTGCACCATCCCGCCCGGCCATCATCTCCCTCTGCCACCATCCCGTCCTGCCAACATCCCGCCCGGCCATCATCTCCCTCTGCCACCATCCCGTCTGGCCATCATCTCCCTCTGCCACCATCCCGCCCGGCCATCATCTCCCCCTGCCACCATCCCGTCCTGCCAACATCCCGCCCGGCCACCATCCCGTCCGGCCACCATCCCGTCCGGGCATCATCTCCCCCTGCCATCATCTCCCCCCGCCACCGTCCCGTCCGGTCACCGTCCCGCCAGGCCGTCATCTCCCCCTGCTACCATCCCGCCCGGCAACCATCCGGCTTTGCCACCATCCCATGCTGCCACCATCCCGTCCGGGCATCATCTCCTCCTGCCATCATCTCCCCCTGCCACCATCCCGTCCGGCCACCATCCTGCCCGGCCACCATCCTGCTCTGCCGCCATCCCGCCCGGCCATCATCTCCTCCTGCTACCATCCCGCCCGGACACCGTCCCGCTCTGCCACTATCCCGCTCGGCCATCATGTCCCCCGGCCATCATCTGCCCCTGCTACCATCCCGCCCGGACACCGTTCCGCCCTCTTGCGCTCCGCCCTGGGCTGAAAGCATCAACCAAAAGGTTCATTCTTCTCATGCAAGAAGCGCCATTTCCTCGCTGGGGTGAGGCCGGGAGAGCGCAGGCCTTGGCTGTGCTGAAAAGCAGCTGTCTGGAGCAGGGAAAAGGTTTAAGCACACAGAAAACTGGGAGCGCTTAAATACCTAAACATTTTTCAGCCGAGTCGGTCAAGTCTGACAGGCTTAGATAGTCCTAATTAACTGCTGAGCATGGGCAAAATTTTCTTGCAGGGGTGATACACTGACGTAACCAAAGACTGTGCAGGAACTATCCAAGTGAAAGAATGCCTTTTAGCTAGACGGTTTCAGTGGGAATCTACATACCTCTGAGCATCCAGAGGTGTATTTTTCTCATTGTTGTCACTTAATACAGTTACGCTTTATTTCATTATCTTCATTATCTTTGTACACTTTATTTATTAGTGAAGAGGAAAGGTTGCACACTGAAGTCTTTCTACGTGTAGGGACTGCAATACATAAAAACAAGAGGCAGCCCTGAATTTTTTTCTCTGAGGAATAAAGATGCACCTTGGTGGAGCTAAGTTAATGCTGTAACTAATCTCTCCCTGACTCAGCAAGGAACTGAGGGATGTGCTTAACTTTATTCACAAACTTTAAGAAGTTTGTGGAACAGATGAAGCCTTGTTGCTGTGTGGCATAGCTGCACACTAATGCATGCATTAAAAAATGCTGTCGCAGCGCACCTATATTGCCACACATGGTAATTAGTCAAATTGCAAGACAATTATCATTCCAATGCTGAGATTGCTGACTTGCACTTGCTTCACAAATGCTGGAAACACCTTCCTCATTCAGAACTAGCAGGCCTAATTCTGTGTTATGTTGTAGCTCCATTGCCCTCCAGCAACACGAAAGGCCTGAAGAGGCTAGAAATAGCCTCTGGAGAGCAATCTCTGACATAAGATGTTCATCCCAGCCCATCTGTTGGCATACCACAGCTCCTCAACTCTAGCTCACTCCAACTGTCTCACAAACCTCTGCCTGGGGCCCTTGTTGGAAAGGGGCCATGTGTTTGACACGTACAAGCAGAGAGCACTGCCTAGCAGTAGCTCAAAAGCAGCTTATGGTCCTAGGGGCTAAATTAAACTCAGTTCAGGAGACAATAATAATTCATGAAGCGCCCCTTCCCTCACTCCTATCTGCCAAATAGCATCTCCTCCTCCCCTTCTGTTCACTGCCTGTCCCCCAGGAGACCCTTTCTCCTGCAGGGAGGTGGAGCTGGAGCAGGGGGATGGAGCAGGACTAGGCAAGGAGCTGGTGATGGTGTATTTTGGAAATGGCGGTAAGCAGGAGAGGCAGGGGAAAAGCAGGCTGTGTCTCCTTCTTCTCAGTGATCATGCCCAAAGTGAAATGTCTGTGCCTTCATTCCAGTGTGCCAGCTCATAGGGAATGGGCAGAGAGTTTTGGGAGTCCTTGTGTTTTAGAGCCACTAACCATTCCCTGCCTTTTGCTCAGGACAGAAATGCTCTCCTGTCTGGTCTTTCAGGTTGCCTGTAGCTCTGTCCTCCAGTGGGAATGGAGCTGTTGGTTCTCTCCCACCACGGGGCCGTGATGGCCCTGGGCTTTCCAGCGCTGTCACTGAAGGGCAGAGCAGAAGGTTGCCCCACTGTCCACCCGCCAAGCACCAACAGTTCAAGACACTGGGTGCCCACTTCTTCTCCTCCTTCATTTGGATGTTGCTCTCAGCATAAATCCTACTTCTGTTATGCACAACATTTTCGAAACAAAAATTATATAAGCATGAGAAGTAGCCACTGCCCTTGACTTTAGATTGCTTTTCACTTGTTGTAAAGATAGGACTTGATAAACTAACACTACAAAATAGCTTCTTCTAAGTCATCTCTCTTTTTTTTATTAGCTTTAGGGGTTCAAACCACCCAAGGGTTTTTAATGATCTTTCTTGATCAGAGGAAGATGAACATAAGGGTATTCTGCAGCGCAAGAGTTATTTGACAATGCAAGCCTGATATAATAAATTATTCTGCTAATTTCTATAAGTATGTGAAGCATATGTAAGCCAGCCCAAATGTCAGTATATTCAGACTTCTTAGAGTTTTTAATTTCTTTTGCATTGCAAAAGAAAAATACATTTTTTAAAATGAAAAATTATTGACACTTCTGTTCTCACCAGCTGAAATTAATGCAAGGTTTGTCATTGTCTTAAATGAAGTGAGAATCACACCACTGCAGTCCTGTTTAGTGTCATAAAGTTGTCAAGCTGCCAGTTTCTTGTTGGCATGTTAATGGATTTTTTTAATGATATTTAAAGCAGATAAATTATTTGTATAGTGATTTATTTTATTTTGCAATTAATTGCAGTCATTGAAATATGTTTTATCTTACACTGGGGTTTTATTTTATATGGTGAGGCCATTATATTTGCATTTTTTGTGGTATTTGAGAGCTTTATATTTGCCCAAAAGATGTAAGTATGGCAGTTAATGACTGGATGCAAATTCAGTGTTCTGCTTTCAGACAGTTTATGACATTCAGCCTTTGCTGAGTAGCAGCTTACATTTTAAGGCTTTTTTTTTTTTCCCATCTTGTGACATATTATTGCTAGGATTTTAGATAAATCCAATATTTTAACACTTCAAATTTTTTGTTCTTATTTGCTGTGGTTTGTTTTTTTCATTTTCAAGGAATAACAAGAATGAAATGTGTATATAAAACAACGATACATCATAAAACACATCACATTTGCTTGAAGATACTGCTAGCATGAAAATATTAGTAGTTATAAATCCATCTCCAAGAGAAATGACTATATTTCTCTGCATTCAACCAGCTGTTCATTAAATGGAAAGATAGTTTTTCTAAATTGTCTAAATTTTAGGGTCATGTATCTCCTTCTAATGGTTCAGTCTTTGAAGAAGCATTCTTCCAGTTGTTAAACTCTCAAAAACTAAGCTCTCAAAATAAAGTCTTTCCTACTGTTCATATCCATGCAGATGAAATTTGTATTCACAGAGAGAGCTAAACCAAGGCTTATATCTTTTTCTCCTGAAGATCTACTCTCCCACATTTTAGATGCTCCTGCTTTTGAGGTGTGCAGGCGCATGTGAATCACAGCAATTGAAAAAGCAGCCAAAACTGTAGATTTCTGGTATTTCTCTGTCCTTCATATTTTACAGTGCTCACTGGGCTCCTGAACTTAACAAAAGCTTGGCCATTCATACTGTAAGTACCTAAACCTAGGAAAGCTAGAAAGCACGAGAACTGAGGTGTGCTACCCCTTGAATAACTGTTTATAATGTATGGAGAGGAATGGAGTATTACGTTGTGGGGGAGCTTAACTAGAGTTCCCAGAGGATGAAGTGACTGACCTTAGAATTATGTCAATACCACTGGCCTTGCAATCCTGTTCTAAGGCTCCACTGGGCAAAGAGTTGGGCCTCTACCTGATCAAAGGCAGCCCACTTGGTATAACTGAAAGCACTTATGCTGATGCAGGTGACAAATATGCAAAAACACTCCTAGTTCTGGCTGTCAATAGCCTGTCTATAATCAGTCTAGTGTCTGGGTTGTATTTCCTTAAATAATGTGGGAGTTTTTGTGGTATTTTTATAATAAATATTATGGAATGACAATTCATCCCCAAAAGTAAGATTAGAATTTATTCAGGAATGCTCTTCTATTTAGTAGTTTTTAAATGAATACATAAATTAATAGATAAGCTTGTTAACAACTCTGAAATAAAATTAATTTGTTGATGTAAATTGTTACTCAGCAGGAATTTCAGGTCTGCAAAATAGCTGCAGTTTCAGCTGCTGACAGTCACAGTGCCTTAAATAAGTCATTTCCACAAGTTCCATGAAACAGCTTATAGATGTTTTTATTTAATGTTAATATTTTATATTATTCCGATGGTAACATTTGCTCTTCTTTAATGAAACAACTTCTCCTAGACACCAGACTCCTGGGAAAATTGGAAAGAGAAACAGAAAAAAGAAATCGCTCTAAAGCACCCACTCATCAGCCCTGTGTCATAGGGTTAAAAATCAGAGAAGATAATAAACTATGCTAAAAAGTAAAGCACTTTTAGCCATGTGACAGCAACTAATGTTTGAATGTTGTAGCAAATGGATGATCTCTGAGTTATAGATATTAAAGGTCAGTCATTCAAATAAGAGTTATTTTATTTGACTCACATGATTAGTGTCCATTACTACAATTTCAACTGACTGGTAAATGTTTATTTGCTTTTGCATTATGTTCCCAGAGCAGTAGAAAACAATCTCAACACACTGATGTGTCTAGCAGCAGAAAACACCCACACTGAAATCAGAGGGGTCATTGCAGCAAGGCAAAGACACCTCTGGTGGAGTTAGCCTGGGTGCCACTTAGAAGGGTGCTCTGCATATGGATGCTCTCCTTAGTGCATAGCAGCTACCTCTGCATGTACTTGTCATTTCTAGGCAGAGCTGTCCAATTTTTCCCAAACTCCCAGTGCCACAGTGGGCTGCTGCCACTGCCCAAGCTGATTTCCTCAGTTCAATACAAGTATTATAGGAGAAGGGAGCACAGGTGACCTTGCCCCTGACAAGTAGCAGCTGTGTTAATTACCCAACACAGCCTTGGCCCTGATGAGTCACAGCTATAGCCAATAAAGATAAATGTGACAAAAGGGAGTGGGTTAGCTGGTGAGGCATTGTCATGGATGGAGGAACCTTGAGCAGAAAGAAGCATAAGGCTCATGAAGCAGAAGGATTCTGGGGTGAGAGAACCACTGCTGTGAGGTCAGTCTGGGTCTGCAGTTAGAGCCTGCAATCACAGTCTAGCCAGGTAAAAGCCTGCATTCAGAGTCTGCAAACTAATGCATGCAGTCATCATTTAGCAGGCAATAGCCAGCAGTCAGAGGCTGCAAGGGTTAGGAGCTTGCAGTAGGAGCATACAGTAGGAGCTTGCTGCAGCCAGTCAGTGAATACTTGGAGTCAGGATGGCTAAGCTGTAAAGAGGAATAAACCAGGTCCCTTTTCATGCTGTGATAAACAAGCAGTCTGTGTCTCAGCTCATTTCTATCCTCTAACAAGAGGGATGCTGCAACAAAGCATGTCTGCCTGCTGACATTATGACCCTTGGGTCCATGGACATGCCTGTGGAAACAGATGCACCAGCCCTCCCTTTTTAAAATGTTTGCACAAGATTTGCAAAATTTGTGCACTGGAGACCACTGATGAAAGAAGTTTTCTGTCAATGTAAAGAGCAAACCATAGAAGCATGGATGCAGGTACTGCAGGAACTGCAGCCTCACTTGTTCTCTGGGGCAGTGACTTCCCTGCTGTCCATACTAGCTTGCTCAGTGGCTTACCCACTGCCTATGTGATTGTGCAGATCCTTGTTCATGAAAACAGTTCAATAGCCTCAAATGAGATTACATAGAGGGTGGGATTTTCCTGATACATGCAGCTGAACCTTAGGAATTGAATGGGATCCAAAGTCACATGAGATAGATCCAGTCATCTGTCCAGTAGATGACATGATGTGAAGTCAACTGCTGCCCTTGGCTGGTAGGAACTTTCTATGAGGATGGAAGGTCAAGGTGTAGAAATAACTTGTTCTGTATAAAAATGGTTATTTATAATTCATTGTTTTTATTTTATTGCCAGTAGAATGTAAGGTGAAATAAACGATTCATAAAGCTCATCTTCCCTTATCTCTGTAATTCTTTCCTGGGCTCACTGGTGATATAATTTATGCTTGTTTCTCCATTTTCTGCAATTGCCCTTTATCAGAATTCAGGCTATACTTTGCTGGGTGATTCTGATAGCTGGAAGTAATGCAAAGAGAATGTTTTTAAAGTAGATTATTACAGGGAAAAGAAAGGTTTTCTATCACCATGATGATGTTTTGATGGTGTTTGCAAAAGGGATCTAAATTTTCTTTCAAACAGTACTCTAATTGCTTAATCCTCTCACCTCTGTGAATATTTATAAATACAATAATCTGAGTTACCTTTCCTGTCACTCCAAAACCAAACATATTGATAAAGCAATATGAAATAAAAAAACCCCCAGTTTTGACTTGAGAATTTTTCCCCTTGGTAGAGATGCAGATATGAAAATAACTTAAATAATAAGCTGAATAAGCTCAGCTTAATAAGCTTCAATGTCAGGGTCATATCTGTTCCTGGTGCTAAGAGGGATAGTTTTTGAGGGTGACAGATGAACAGTCTGTTTTCTTATGGTCTTAAAATTCTATGAAATCAGATCTCTCAGGTCTGGAAAAGTGCACCACTTCTCTCTCAACCAGCCAGAGCTACAGAATAGCATGTCAGACCAAATCCTTTCAGGGCACCTTGAAGGGCATGGGGGAAGCTCTGGTAATGCCATGGTGGCTCAGTCAGTGGGAATACTGCTAATGTGATACTTGCAGGGTTCAAAGTGGCCTTTGAAGGCAACACTTTGAATGAGAGGCAGTCCTAAGTATTTTGTGGAAACTTCCTTCCCCAGCTGCTGCTGGCAGGAATCCTATGGGTTGGGAACTGGTCTGGCTATGAAGGTTCAAGATGAGCAGCTGCCCTTGAGTGTGTTTGCATTCACTTGCATCTGAATTTGTTGCTCTGAAAAATATGGAGATGCATCCAAAGCTCAGCCTCCCAGCCCAGGATGAAGAGGGAAGTCAGCAAGGTGCAGGTGGATGTGGCCAGCCACATGCTGGGGAGGAGAGGCTGTGTGGCTCCTGTCCCAGGCTCTGCAGTAAGAGCAAGGACCTCTGGACAGAAGCAGTGCTGGCCACCTCCTTCTTCCTGGCAGGGCACCAATTTGCAGACATTATCCCCAGGTAACAGGAGATGAGCTAAGCCAGATGAAATTTGGCCAGTTCAGGTGATAAAGCATTTTGTTGCTGCAGAGCTCATTATGAACCTCACAGCCCATTCTGGACCTAGGAGATAAACAAGGGAATTCATTAAATGCATGGGCTTATTAAGAGTGACTAACACCTTCAAGATTTAGTGTACTTCATTTGTTACTCATCATAGGTAATTGTAGATGATTAAGGATATGAGGGCTATCAGTTTTCCAGATATTGGGTAAACACCACTATCCTTGTGTCTTGTCCTAATTATTTAGATTTGCAAGTTCTGATTTTCAGTGACATATGATATTTTAATTTACTTTTTTTTCAGCTGGCTTGTCAAAGATATAGGGGAGCAATTTTATTTCCAAAAAAAAAAAAAAAAAATTAAAAAAAAAAAAAAAAAAAAAAAATTCCAACACAGCAAATTTCAAATCTTAGTTTACTTCCAGAAGCAGAAATCTCCCTGGAGTTTGAGGTACAAATCCAATAGCCAGTAAATAGCTGGTTGTTGGAGCAACTAATCTAAAACCCCAAAAGGAGGAAAAAATTACTTAGAGCAGGGAATAGGTTCTTTAAGTATTTATATCACCTGAGCAATACCAGAAATATGAAGAAAGTTAATGATGATCGTGTTAAAGTTATGGAAGTGGAGAACAATACGAAAGTGAAGAGAAATAGTTAAAAGGACTGGGGAAAATAATTAACTGCTTAAAAGACCGCATGTTAAAACAGCAGAATAGAGAAGGCTATTAGAAGTAAAATACTTATCCATTTAAATGTGAAAATCCTGTCCAAATGAGGAAAATAAAAGACAAGTTAAACTCATCCTGTTGAACATAGAACACTAATGAGGCAAACCAAAAAAAGATTTTTGAAGAGCAACTTCCTACAGGCATAAAAGTGACTAATAAGAAGTTTCTCAGAATCAGGAAGCCTTTTGGAAAGTCAATGGGCTGAGAGATGATTAAGGTGCAAATAGGATACTCCAGGAAGCAGCACTGTGGTGAGAAAGCTAAATGAATTATTTGCATCAATGTTCTCTTCAGAAGAGGTCATGAAGGTTTCCACACCTGAGCCATTCTTTACAGGTTCAAGCCTGAAGAGCACTCAGAAATCGAACTGTCAACAGAGGAGATTTTCAGAGCAATTCAATAAAATGAGCAGTAGCAAATCTCAAGGACCAGGTAGCATTAAACCAAGCATTCTAAAGAAGCTAAAATATGAGACTGCTAAACTACTAATTTCTGAAATCACTCTTGAAAGCAGAGAAATAGAAAGTCGCAAATGGGATGCTATTAAAAAAAAAAAAAAAGTTTAAGGAGCAGAACAGAAAAACTACTGACCAGTAAAATTGATTTCTGTACCAGACAAATTGGTAGAGATCATAGAAAGTAGAATTGGTAAACACATCATTTTGTAGAGAGCAAACATGCCTCACAAATCCATTATCATCCTTTGGAGGAGTTAATGAGAATCAGACTAAGGGCATGCAGCTATACAGTGGGCCCGGGTTTTCACAGTGATTCACATCACTAAAGGTCCTTAAAGGAATTAAAGAGTCATGCATAAAAAGGAGGTTCCCTCACATGGTTTAATACATAACTTAAAAGTAACAAAGATGAAGGATGAACTGCCATGCTTACGGAGTGGAGAAATGGGGCCTGATTGAGTCCCACAGGGCCCCTGCTGGGACCTCTGCTGTTCTGAATTAGATTTGATACAGGAATGGGGATGAAGCCAGACTATGCTCCAACTTTCTAGCTTTCAACTGTTTTCTTTGATCAGGAATACCGTTTAATTTGAGTACAGACTCAACAGGTTGGTGCGTAGGCCTTTATGACCAGGAGACAATTGCCAGGATTGCAATGTTGAGATATTTTGGGTTTGCGAGCAGGCTTGATGAGAAAGGAAGAAACTCTTTCTTTCTTAGGTTAGAAACTGCAGTCTTGGCAGGCATCAGGAAATATGTTGTGTATGCCTCAGACTTGACAGAGCTGGCAGATATTCCTCTTTTGTATGTCAAGCAAATTAAATGCTAATATTGACCCACCACTAGCAAAGATACTTGTTGACTGAGGATGGAGAAAAGAAACGGTTTGCCAATCTATAGAGCAAGATGTCAGAAATATGATACTACAACAAGGAGCAACTCTTTATCATTGAAACATCAGATTTTCAGAAACTGTTACACTTAAGCGGTTTTATTACTCTCTTGTATGAGTTGAAGCTCTCTATTTGTTAAATTTGGCTGTCTGGGAAATCTAGGTAATTTTTTTACTGCAGGTATATGGAGATAATTGCTTGTCAAAAGCTAAGTGATCACAAGGAAAAAAATTATTTTCTCTGCTTTAATTAGTGAGCCTTTTCAGACACACTGAATCCTTAATCCATGGGAACCTTAGGGCAAAAGCAACCTTTGTATTGGCAGGTGCACATCTATGTTCTTTTTTTGATATTAAATAACTGCAACTTTTCTCCTTTAGAGATGTTATGGTTCCATTAAATGAGATGCTGTTTCAAAACTTATCTTTCAAATAAACTGCACTATAACTGTTGCATACAATGATCGTAACTCTGAACTACGAATCTATTCACAAAGTGCATTGATGATACTTAGGGTTATATTTCTAAGCCTTTTGCCAGCATAACGGCTGTTTTGGGGCATGGTAGTTAGTGTGGTTGTGTAATTTTTACTTCCAAGTAACATAACAGCCTTAACAGCAAATCTCTTGTGTAAGAAATACCTATATCTCACTTTCAGTGGAGCCGTGAGTAAAGAACAGCTAAATAAACCTTTGTATGGTTTGTTATAGCTTGCATACATATACACTCCCACATCTTCACATGTACTGCACATCTTGGGCAGCAGGGCAGGCTGTAGGGTGTTTGGCAGGTATGTGGCAGGTACTGCATATGTGCATTGTGTAATCTACCAGGGAAAACTCATGTATGGGAAAATAATAATTTACAGACATGAAATTAGTGAATTTCCCAAGAAACCACAGCACAACGCTGTCAAAATAGCTGTAAAAATCTACTTTCCCACTCTTACCATGACAGTGAAATTAGTGGAATTGAGGAATTTAATTAGGTTGTCTGCTTGTGCTGTTTGGCACTGCCTCATGTTTTGTGGAATAACAGGCCCTGCCATCAAATTGCTCCAAGCTCTGTTTAGAACAAATCAGTTCACATCAATTCACATGAACAGTACAATGACAGGTTACACCATTGAAATGTGGAGTTAACGTGCAAGGCAATGCCAATCTGATCTGACAGTGGTATATAGTGATGGTGAGCAGCTGTCAACAAGGACACAAGTGCATGGAGACAAATCCCGGAACATCCAACAGATTCTTATTTTACTTATCCTCCTTTTGAACTGATTCAGTGAAATTGCTTGCATTTGCAAGGATACCAGGAAAAAATTAGGTCAAGTAGCACAATATTGTCCCTGAAGTACTTCCATTGAAATGGGTAGAATGATACCCACTTCTTTCTTTCAAGGCTAAATCCAGCCCATATTTATTTCTGATGCATTTTGCATAAAATGAATTAATCAGTTGACAGGTTTAGAGTAGGAAGAGGTTAAAAAAACCCTCAAACTAAATCTGTTTCATGATGTTCCCAAATTTGCTTTAGGCTGAAAGAAACTTCCGGGAAGTCTCTTTCCATCTTCTCCTTGTTTGCATAGTCTTCCATAGATACCTGTTATCAATTACTGTTGATAACATGATGTTGGAAGAGCTGAATTTTGGGTGGACCTATTAAGTCCATTCCTATATGTATGGTGAAAGGCCAACACCTTCCCCCCACATACAGTTTCTGCATCAAGACTAGGATACTAAAACCATATATCTTCAATTCTACTTATCTTTCTGATAGATTAGGGAACTACAAAATTGCAAAAGCAAACAGCTGCCTGAACTAATATCACATGACTGAATTTTTCACCATTTTTCTCTTAGTATATTCATTAATTTCTGTCCCAGCAAGACTACAAATGAAGCTCAGCTGACCAGTGGAAAGTGAGAATAAGCATTGAATTTGTATCTAGGGAACAGAACATTTTATCTGCTTGGACAATGCTCTTACCATTTGTGGGATGAGGTGAACAGATAATAAGTACAAATCTTTGTTAATGTAACCATAAAGTTTTACAGCTAAAATTGAAAAGGTCAAGCAGTGCAAAAATCAAGGTTTCTCTAGCAATCTTTAACTTGGCTTCCTTCCACAGTATTTTCTATTTTACGTTGTTAAATGTGTCATGTAATATATTCCACTTTGACGCTAAATGTGTATGATAAGTACACAGAGCATGAATTGTGGTAGAAGTAACTGTTGCCATGGGAACTTTAACTTTTGCATATGCCAAGTTTGAATCTGTAATAGTGAAATCACAAGACTGTGATGAATTGGGGTGTGGCACATCCCTCTGACCCACCCCTTTGAAGCAATCCCTTCTTATGTACCTCCCTACCAGCCCCATGCTCCCATATCTGATCCGCAGCAGGTCCCTACACCAACGTGGGGAAACATTGGACTGTTCTTCTGCCTCTCTTTTTCAGAGAGTCCATTGAATTTCTTCCTGATACTGCCCATTTGCAGGTGAGCTTCTTGGGGCTTGCACACAGGGTCGGATCTGACCTATGTTGCCTTGTTCAATGAGTCCTTCAGCACATGTTTAGCAGTTCTCAGTTCTTTGGCAATTCCAGATACATTTTCTCTTAGCCTCTCACAGCTACAGAGTTATGGACCTATTTTATGTTGTGAAGAGCAAGGCTGTTTATTGTATGTTTATTTTATTGTATGGCAACTTCTACTGGACTCAGCTAGAACCTGGAAGCCTACTCCAGGGGCTGGAACAAAGTTATTTGCTCCCTGAGCATTTATATCATCAGTTTCCTGCAGAAATACACTGCACAGAAACATTCTTCCTTTAGGCCCTTTCCCTAACCTAGTCCTAAAATGGGAATTGCTGTCTTGCTGAATGCTGATGCAGCATTTGTTTATTCCCAGACAGACCTCAAGCCCTGAAATACCTAAAGCATGAAATAGATCTGCAGAAGTGAAACATGTTTGTAGATAACAAAACTGTTCATTTAGTCAGTCTCCAAAGACACTTGTCACCTTGTGGGGATTTTTTCCAATATCCTGGGGTGTTTTTTTTCCTTCCTGTGGCCCAGAATGTCTGGCTGAAATACAGCTCCTGAGGGATCTCAGTTCCTAGTGGGGAGAAGCCCAAACTCTGTATCCACTATAGAATTCTGTGGGCCTCTTCTGAGGGGAGATCCAAACAGAAGTGATATAGGAATGCATTTTCCTGGGGAAATGCCAAGCCACTGTTCAGACATTTTGATACAGGCTGGTGAGGTAGCCTGGATGGCTCCACAACCTCTGTTTGTATGAATCCCTTTGTTCTCACCACTTTTCTGTCCAGTGATTTTTCATAGCTTTAAATTCAGGAGGAAGAGGTGTGTGTGGGGAGGTGTGGAGAGAGAGAAAGAAAGAAGGGAAGAAAAAAAAAGTAGGAAAGAAGGTTGGTCTGTCTCTCTTCCACAATACACACAATTATCAAAGGAAAGTGACAATCAACAGAAGTTGGAAGGTAACTTCCCAAGCAGCAACATTGTGTGCCATCACTTGGTGAACAAAGAGTTTATTCTTTCCCTCTTGGGATGATTACCCATGCCAAATATTCTGGCATGTTCTTGAGCCTGCTATCCAAATAATATTCACTTACTAACAGGAACATTTGTTTGTGGGTAATGCTCTAAGTTATACTGCTGGGATTTGCAGGGCATGAGAATTTTCAGTGTTGTAAAGAGCATAAAAGGCCACCTCCTCTCTCTGCAGGCAAGCAGAGACTCTGCATTCTCTTCATGTAGGCTTTTCTTTGTCTTTAGTCCGGAGATTGTCTTAGATCCAAGTCAACCAAACAAAAGCTGATTATCTCACCTTTAAATAGAGGGATTACGGAGGAGAAGTTGAAACTGGGTAACTGATCTCACACTTGAGCAGCTGAGGGGGATAACCCTTCAGATGAAACAGATTTGCAGGAAGAAGGGGGGAAAAATTTCCAAGTTGAAGATTAATGCAGAGCCATAGCTCCAAGCGTCACGCCTGACATTTGACTCATCATTCATAGTTATTTGTATCTGTATAAAAGGGAGCACAAATAAATAGCAGTTTTAATTTGTTCTACAGCAGCGAACCTGCTTTTCTTCTAAAAAGTTCACAATAAGGGAAACTTCCTTGAGAAGCATTAAAAAGAGGAAAAATGCCAATGTCAGCATTGACATCTTTATCTTTTCTCTTCCCACAGCCCCACAACAAATGTTTTGGGGTTTTTGTTGGCAACATATATTTCCTCTTACTTTTTGTGGATGCCTTGAAACTAAGTGAGCTGCAATTAAATTCTTGAAAATACCCTCCCTAGAACAGCTCTCTTCTATGAGTACTGTAGAACAGGTCCCAAAATAGTACAAAGAAATGCTCAGCAGAATTCAGATATTACATCAGTGCAAAGGTAATTTTAAGCAACCCTTTATTTTCCCAGTCCTTGTTTACTTAGGCTAGTATCCTGCAAACTATTTTTCATGTTCACTGTTAAGGTGAAAATGCTGATGGTAGCCTGGGCTTCCTGAAGGAGATTTGGTGGCTCCTGGATTTCTGTGGGCCACAGGAGCACATAGCCTTTCCCTCTGACCACAGTCTCTCTGGGGGAGTTTTAGAGTTACCTCAGCGTTAGTGTGCTCACAAAGGCTTTTCCTGAGCTGGTGCAAGCTCCCAGTGTTGCCATGTTGCTTTGGGCTAGGAGAGAGATGGAAGCCAGGTTTTGCCTTCAAAATACACTAAAACTGAAAGCAGTTTTTTCTGGTATGACCATACTAGCACTGTTTTGACTCTGAAATGGATGTATCATTGAAGATCATATGGATCAAGAGTCCTGGAAGTAAGATAAACTGGATTCCATTGGGAGCTTTATTCTGTTGTCTATCTAACCTACAAAATTTAATGCTGAAGACATGTTTTTCACAAGATCTACATGGAATCTGTATGGAAATGGACCTGATTCCGCTTTAAGCTGGTACAATTTCAATGAGGTGATTCTGATTTATACTCAGGTAACTGAGAGGAAAATCAGTTCCATTATATCCCTAAGAGTGCTCATATTTTAAAAGGGCTAGAGTTTTAAGCTGTCATTTCAGCCAAGACAAATAGATTTTCTTGTCACCCATCCTCAGAGTCCATGACAGCTCAGAGCTCTTTTGGATGGATTTTTGAGTTGGAGTAGGATAGCAACAAGCTACAAAAACATCACACAGTGTCTTTCTAGTATTTTACCTTTTCCTCTAGTCTTCTTTATATCATCATAACCTAGATAAAACAGCAGTGCACAGCATGAGTAGCATTTTGATGTCATTCAGGCTACCAAGGAAGTGGAAGATACAGCTTAGTTCAAAGTGCCAGACATGCACTGGCAAGATTAATTTACAGCAAAGTCAGAAATCTGAGTAGGTTTGAATTATGCTCCTCCATATTACAAAAAAAAAAAAAAATAGAGAAAAATATTGCACTATGGAAATTGATGTGGCATAGTGCACAGGGGAAAGAAAAAAACCATTTTCATTCCACTTTAGAGATATCATCAGTCTAGTAGTAAGACAAGCTAGTGAGAACATCTAACACTGGTGTTTGAAGAGAAAGGTATTTGTCTTCCCAATTCTAGTTGGGAAGGCCAATTCTACTTTTTTAATTGTTGTGAGGAAATACAGATTTACACCTGAACCAATAAAAGCAGAATGAACTCATTTTCAGCATGCCAGAAGAGAAGAGATACAGATCACTCTGCAAAGCAGAAGGAAAGAGTACAAAGTAATTTGCACCACCAAAACACATTTCCCCCTCCAGTATGAAGCAGTGTGGAACAGCAATCAAAATTGATTGTTCCAGTTAAAATTCCACATCCTGATGTTGCTGAAAAGGTAGCATGATGAGCTCAGCTTTTCTATGTGTCACAAAAATATAGGCAGGAGCCTGTTACAATTAAAGAGTTCTTTGGCACATCATAATATTTTCTTGATTAATTGTACATCATTAAAATTTCTTTTTTTTTTTTTTTTCCTCACTGTGTTTTGTTTACTTCATGGACAAGCCATTAAATTCAAATTACATCTTGAAGGTAGTTTACTTCATATGGGCCTTACCATGGAAAGGTATTGTATGTATTTGTATTTCTAATATGAAACCTAATGAACAGGTCAGATCTTTATAGTAGGTTAGACAGGTGTGATAGTCAAGATGTATCAATAGCATTATTTTTTGCTTTAGCAGTCCATTTCTCCATTTTATATGCAGAAACTCCAAATATTTATGTAAATATGTAAATCAGGGTGATAAAAATGATAGAAAACCTTTTTTTCCTCCAGGCCCTGAGCCATAATTTTATGTTTCATTGCTGATTACAGTGACATTAAATAGTCAGTAAAACAAGTATATCTGCATCACACAGTGCATAAACAGCATTTTGGATGACTCTGTAACTTATTTAAAATTTTTCAGAGGCATGATATTTAGAATTCTACCCTTTCTTAGAAATCCCTTTCCTTTTTTGACTTCTCAATGGCAGTGATTTTTATGAGTAAGAGGCTAGAGCTGTGTAATTAAATTCATTACACTGAAGTAGAAAGTCTTTATTTGCCATTAATTTGAAAATAAATTGTGTCACTAAGTCTCCCACTTCATTGAAAGATAAGCATTTTGTAAAATTAAAGTGCAAAGGTGCACTCAATTAGAGGCTTGTGCAGTTCTTGAAAGTCTTCTAAATATGATTACAACTTCTTTGATAATTTTCTGACTTATGCTGCCCCCATGAATCCTCCTTCTCTCCCTTCCACTTTTACCTCAGGGTTTGCCTTATGCAAGCAGGACAGCAAATCTGCCCAGCTTGAAAATGAAAGCAGGTTTGGTTTGGTTTGTTTGTTTTGGGTTTTTGTTTGTTTGTTTTGGTTGTGGTGTTATGTTTGTTTGTTTTGGTTTTGGGTTTGTTTGTTTGTTTTTAATATTTCTTTACAATAGAGTTTCTAGTTGGAGCTTGTTCAAACCCTTACTGAGTTGTCAGAAAGCAGTGACAGAAAGGGTTTCTGATTCATGGCTGTGCTTTGTTACCTTTCAAAATATTTGTGTTTGTAGGCTCTACTGTTGCTGGCTGTGTTAGTGTTTACTACATGCAGATGCCATTTTGCATCTTCAACGTGGACAAGAGGAATCTAGCATCTTGGAAGATATCCACAGCATCTTTCAGGATCATGTCCAAACCCTAGAAGTAATCTTACTCCTGCTTCCACACAAATCATTAATGCTGAGTGATCTTTGTGATAACGTTAGGATTTCATTTTAACTTGTCTGAAATTTATTTATTGTAATGTTTTGCTGTTTGCTGAAAGTCCAGCAAGATTTTGCATTACAGAGATAAACCTTTCTCTACCATTGCATGGTGTTATTGTGTCAGGAGATAAAAACATTCCAAGGTTGCTTTCCAAGATGCTTCAAATTGTTGAACAGGACCGCACATGGACTAATTATTTCATTTGAGACATAACCAGGATGTCAACTCAGCCTCAGCAAAGGCCTCTGGGAGGAAAACAGAATCACCTGTACTTATACAAATATGTTGTGGAGATTAGCAGCAGTAGACCCAGTAGCCATTTCAGAAGAAAAGTAAAAAGTGTTCTCATCCTTAGCTAGTAGACTCCTCTAGGGAAATTATGAAAATACATGAATAACTATCAGCCCAGAAGGTTGATAAACATAGCAGTTCTTCAGTTAGACACTGATTTTAATTTTGGTAAAGAAAGTCATGCACATATTCTCCAAATTATCTTTACAAAAATACCTATGTTATAGTCATGGATACCAGTTTTTACCTTAGCCATGGAATAGTGCCTCTCCTTAGAATAAATCTGGTGTATCCCAAGCAGCTTAGTAGCAGTAGGAGCACAATTACTGCCCTTGAATTTAACCACTATAAAAAGAGGATTCTCCACTGAACTACAGTCCTTCCCCTCATATTCCTTTTGTACAAGATGCATTTCCACCTGGGAGCTGCTAGTAGGCTTGTCTTTCATAGTAGAGCAGATAATATAGTCTCTGGAATGTGCCTGTAGTCCAGGAAACACTTCAGAAAAGGCATCTTAAATCTCTGTAGTTAGGCAGATTATCATGTTCACAATATTCCTAAACTCCACCTACATGAATAATAAGAACTTTGGTCTGTTGCTTCAGGGAGAGCTTCATCAGTGCTTGTACCATCCTCATCTGCTCCAGAATCTGGCTCTTCCACATCCACTGACAGACCTGGATTCTCCCTTGACACGGGTTGGGGTATTTATACCAACCATGATGTGCTTGCAAGGAGATTGCTGGTGACATCCCCATCAGAACTAGATGCTGTGGAAGGTATTCTTTTGACAGGGTTTCATATGCCTGAAATCTTGTCAATGTGGCCAGTAAAGAGGAGTCTGGCTCTGCTAAGGACATTTTTGTAATAAACTGTCTCAGTGGGAAACCTGTCTCCATTCAGCTTCCCAAACTGCAAAGGCAAAACCACAACCAACCTGCAGATCTGTATGTTTTGGTTAACACCGTGAATAAATAAGAGATCTCAGCACCTCTTGAACATATGTAGGGCAAATATTTCTCTTCTGGGGAATGATAGACTTACAGTTTATATACTGAAATTGCATTTCTCAGTGCTCAGGAAAACTTTTCACTGTTGATCATACTTTGTAAATTGTGCCTCTGAGATGAGATGCAAACAGCAAACTGTGTCAAGGTAAACACATGTTTAGGCACAATTGAAAAGAGAGCCAGTGTTTGGGGGAAATGATCATTTTAATTTATGATGTGCCACTGGTACTGATCTGGGATATCACACCAGTCAGCCCACTTGCTCCTGAGATTCATCAGACTGGTCCTCTTTTTCATTAAATCACAATTTGTGTTCCTTCATAAGAACATCATCTAACATTCATGTTTCAGTAAAATCACCAGCTCTTAGAGACTCAGGGAAGCTTAGAAAAAATCATAATGGCTTGTTTCTTGCTCCTAGATTTTCCAAATGTGCTTGATTTCTCTTTCCAGCACTCAGAATGCACATCTTATTTTACTACTATCTGTTAGTCAGAAACGAGCTTTGTTTATTTCAATGGGCTTTTTAACAAAATGTTAGAGATATACTAGATTGTTTTATAATACTTATAATATGGCATAAATATTTTTGCAAGTGTACTAAAAAATTGATTGGTTCTCCCCCTCCTCCGTGGCTTCAGAGAAAGATTTATTTTTCTGAATGTAGTAGTGCCTTCTTACTGTTTCTGAGGCCAGTGGTTACAGACATAGTCACTCATACACACACACACTTGCAGATGCAGTCATACAGATAGACAGCTTCCCAAAAACTTAGTCTGCATGTAGGAGCCTGATTAGAGGACCTTTCATGGAGATTACAAAACTAGAACAAAACACAAGTAGTAATTAATTAAATAAAAGTGAATAGAAAACTTCCAAGCTGGTGTAAATTCGGAGACATATTCCTTATCCAAGTCAAAATTAGAAGCTAAAATCTACTCTATTTTTGAATATTTCTCATTCAGAAAAAATAATACTGATGTAAACATCTTGATTTTAGAAGTCCAACTTTTGTATTTTTTTAAATCTTTTTGAAGAGAATTAACTGAGAAGTCAACACTGTCCCAGAAATAATTTTAAACTGAAGAACACAATGTTTCCTTTAGTGAGGTTGAGACCTGGGCTTGAGGACATAGTGCTGCTTTCTGGATTAGGTTTCTGTATGGAGTTAGGATTTCTGTCTGAAGGGATACCAGTACTGGGATGCTGGTTCCTCATCTAGACTGGCGCTTGCCTCCATAGCCACTGATGGCTTGATGAAGGTGCACACACACTGTAAAGAACAGATGATGGGAATCCAGTCTGTCCCTATCTTAAAATGCCCTATGCACATGTTTTGCCCTCATGCCTCATGTTCTTATTTATGCTGCAGTTCAGCCCAAGACTGAGGACTTAGGAAATTATCTGGCCCACAGTATAAGATCTGCTCCCAACACACAGGTCTGAGCCTCTCCTAGATTTTTTCTAGGAAGAAATCCAAGTCCTTCTCTTTTTTGAACACACTTTAGCACTGGATTACACCTCTGGTGAGGTGGTAGAATTATCCTAAACCTTGCACAGTTGTCAGGGACACACTGACAGAGAGGTGCCTCTGTTGCTTCAGCCTAGGTTATACCAAACATTTGACAAGACATATTTAAAAGGATGTGTCAGCCACACTGGATGGGCATGTATTACTGAGATTAGTATGTCATTGTGCAGAGTTCTACAGTGGTTTGAGGTGTATAAGTAGTTTCTAGGCATCAGAAAAAATATTCCTGTTAAGGGAACTGTGGAATGGTGCACCTTTTTCCAGAGTTTGATTCAAAGAGCACCAAAGTCAATAGGAGTCTTAGAGTTACTTGAGAGATTTAGACCTGACTGACCAGGTGGTTTTTTTCCCCTCTGTCTGCTTGGATGTAAATTCAACAAAACTGTGTGTCTTTTGCATTGGGAAATCTATTCTCACAGCTAGAGATCTTTTCTGTTAAAAAAGACTAAACTTGGATGATGAGAAGAGGCTGGTCTAGAGAACAAAGCAAATGCTGCACTTTTTGTGGAGTTTTCAGCAGTGCAGTGAATGTTTTCCTTTAGTTAGAGTGCCAAATGTGTGGTCTATTGCACAAAGCAAAATATGGCCCTCTGCTCTCCTTTTCTAGAGAAAGCTACCTGTAAGGTATAGCGCTTCCTTGTGTTCCTGGAAATCCTGGCTGTGTATGAAATCCAACTCCACATCATGTCTTTAGTGTACAAGTAGTGTGGGAATGTTAAATTTAGAGACACGGTGGAAGGTCTTGATTTCCTGTGAAGGAGGTTCAAGCTGAAGTGATCCCGTGCTAATGGCTGTGATATTGTGCAAGACACCTTGAAATTTCTCTGTAATGCCATTTTGTTCCATCAACCAAAATAAAGTTATCATGAGTTCTCACAGCCATCTGTAGCATATTTTTTGATGACTATGCATCATTGGTATGTATTCCCAGAAAGTGTGAAGAATAATAATTAATAGGCCTGATTCCACACTATTGAAGTACCTAGGAGGATTTCCATCAGCTTTAATAGGAGTTGAACATGCCTTAGCTGATCTATTTGGGGAAGGAGAAGCTTTCTAAATTACATATTTTTGTAGCTCTGCAAAAGGTTCTTTGAGGTCACTGTCTGCTCTGAGTGAAACACACATTTCCACCCACAAACAAAAGGACTGCTCATCTCACCTGACAAGCATGTTGGCAAGGTAAGGAGACAATAAAATAAACTCCATCCTCTCCAGTTCTCAGACTAGTTGTTCTGCAAAATCCAGGAAAAAGGACATAGTTAGTGACATAGCCAAAGGCTTAATAACTTACAACTCCTGCAGTCCCAAAGGCCTTGCAGAAGAAAAAATGCCAAAGTCAAGGGTGCCTTACCCCTTCAGCAATTTCCTGCTTTTGTAGCAAAGGAACTACAGCCCAAAGGGATCATTTAATAGCAACTGAGGGCACAGGATCCCTCTGTGGAAACTGGGGATAAAAGCAACAGTAGAGTCTACAGTGAGTTATCAGGCAGGGTTATAACTGTGTCTCCACACAAAGGAGATGCTGATAGTGATAGGAAAGTCTAACAGGAGAGAGAAGACCTGTGTCTATTCCTCATGCAGAAACTAAGAGATTTTTTTGGCAATGCCCAGGAGAAGTTCTGTCTCAATACAGGCCTAAATTGAGCTAATTCCATCTGCCTCACCAGCAGCAGTTGCGTGCTCCCTCAGCGAGCAGTGGGGATGGAAAATTTGGCAAGACTTCTCCCTGCCCCTTCATCCCACCAAGGTGGCCTCAGTCTCTTCCACACTCATTTGCAAATAGCCAGCTCCCCTGAAAGCCTCAAGTGTGTCTAGACATTGGCTAATCCCTTCCCTTGTGCCAGCTGGGTGACATCAGCATACTGAATATTGCCACAGATCTCTGCACAAGCCAGTCTCTTGGCACACATTATCACAAGCCTTTCCCATGCCACTTTGCTGGAATCACTGCAGACAGAGGAATGCTGCCAAGGGCTACCTGTTAGGGTCTCTGTGGAGCATGAAGGTGACAGCTTCAGACAGCAATTCTATGCACTCCAGAGAGACTCTGAATGAGTAATCAAACCTCATACTCGTGGCTATCCTCCTCAAGGAACCACTGTGGATTCTGTTTCTTTGTATGTACTTAGTGGGAGTTAATCTAGATGTTCCAAACTTTTTATATCACTATTAAATTCCTTTTGAGATCTATAAGCTTTGATCCCATCCAAGTAAACCCAAGGATTCAGGAAGTTACCACTTTGCACAGCAGGAAATTCAGTGATCTCCTGCCACCTGGCTGATTGCTTACCACTGCACAAGGCTGTCAGCATCAAACAGGCTGCTGAAGGCTTACTTCCTAAAAGATATTCCAAGTTCAATGACATTCTCATTCTCTATTATGTATAAAAGAAACAAAAGAGCCCGTCAGAATAAAGCCATTTACTGCATACTCAGAAATACCTTTAATTGTTGCAGGGCACTTAAATACTTAGAAAATCTTGAGATCAATAGATTGATCTTTCTGAGTCATCTGTCTCCCACTTATTCAAATGTTCATGTTCAGCATTGTAATTATCTCAGCACCTTTAAATTGGAATTTGGGAGCATCAGAAAATCCCAGTCACAGAACAGTTCAGGTTTGGAAGGGACCACTGGAGGTCATCTATTCCAACCTCTCTGCTCAAGCAGGATCCCCTAGAGCACACTACTCAGGATTGTGTCCAGACAGCTTTTGAATATCTCCAGACAAGGAGACTCTATGACTCCTCTGGGCAACGTGTTCCAGTGCTCAGTCACCCTCACAGTAAAGAAGCTCTTCCTCATGTGCAGAATACCAAAAATGAAGTCTGCTTCCCTTTTTCTGAATAAGGCTGTTCTAGACATCTTTGCTGTGCAAGTGCAGCAGGGAAAATGCTGCAGAGGGGAAATTCTTGGCAGCAAGGTCATCAGCTTTCACAGGCATGGGGTAGATCTCTGCCCTTCTGCTGAACCAATAAAGACTGCCTTGTTTTCCAGGAGATTATCTTTAGGCAGTACCTGAAGCACTTGTATGTCACACATGAAAATGGAACTTGCCACTGTCTGCTCAGCACATTGATCTGTCTTTTAGACTAATGTCCTGGCTGCAAACATTGACAACATTCAAACCTTTCAAAGACGAAAGATCCCACAATATGGATCCTCACCAGTTGTGCAGCAGAGCATAATGAGATAAAATCTCCTAGCTGATCACCTACCTGGTCAATTCATGCCTTGGGACATGAGATTTAATTGCCTTTAACATTGTCTGTAGTTTAAAAAAGTATACCTTGTAGAAATTATTTCAGCTTTGGTTCGTACTCCACACTGAGAAGCAGCAACAGAAACACCATTCAAACACCAACTTCTGAGGGGAGTTAATTATGTTTTAAATGTATACCATTTTAGTCAAATAAATAACAGCTGACTTATGCATCCATGTAACAATAAAACAAGATTTTATATCACCTTCTGCATCATTACACCAATCAAAAGTCACACATACAGATGACTGAACACTGCATTTTACAGTATTAATAAGTTTTTTCTCCCTTTTTTTTTCATATCAGGTTCTCAACTCTGGTTATCCAAAATCTCCAAAGTAATATATTTTAACAAACAAAATTAGACAGATGTATCATCCACAGTGGGATTTGAACCCATTGTCACTGGGCAGAAAGCTGCAATTTAATAGATGAAGATGTCAAACCATGTTATAGAAGCTCCTGTGACTGCATATTTATCACAGTGTCATAGGGGTCCCTGGCAAACTGAAAGATTTCACTGTTTATTCACAGTGAAGACACTTAATTAATGACTAGGCCTAATCAGCCTGTTTTATTATTTACAGGGATTCCAACATGGCTTAGCTCAACTGATATGCAAACAAACCACCCTCAGCCTGCTCTAATTAATAATTCTGAACCAGACTCACAGAGTGGCACTGTCAAGTAGCTCTTTGGTGATTTACAACACCTCCTCCGTGAGATTCACATTGCTGCATGCAAATGAGCTGCCACCCCTGTGAATCCTTCATTTTAAAATACAGTGTGCCGTCTTGTTTCCTACAGGAATGCCCTTATCTTCACACATGACTTAATGGAGACAAATGTCTGACTTGGGCAGGTTTGTGGAAACATTCATGGACACACCTACACAGGATGTCATTTCAGAAATGTTTAGGAGGTGAGGAAAAAAAAAAATCCCCTTTTGCCTCTGGCACAGCTGATGCTGTTGAATTCTTCCACCAAGTTGTCAGCCTCAACTTCCCCAAAAAGGGAGGGATTACCCATTGTCTTACACTTGCTAAATTATTTTCTATTGCTGCTAAGTAGATGAAAGGCAAGAAAAAATTGTCAGAGAGGTGGAAAGTTGTTATGAAATAAGTTGACTCCAATGTCACACATAGGTACTGGGTGATCTCACTGGATGATTACCATAGTGGTCCGAAGATGAAAAGAAGCAGATTTTGTTCTCAAGGAGGTTAGGGAAAAATCACCATAAAAATAAAAATAGGAATTAATAGGGAGTAATTTGCATCTACAAGTGATTGGAGAATGTTTCACATTTTTAGGTGAATTTTGTATTCCCAGTGGAGAAACTGAGGAATAGGGAAGGTCAGAGAAGGTCAGGAAGATGTGCTAGCAGCTGGGGTTGGCAGCAGTGGATTCATACCAGCAGACCTCATTTTCTCTGAAAAAGACTTCTAAATACAGAGGGAAAACATTATGAGAGAAGCAATATAAGCCAGATGAAAATAGCTCATGAGCGTGAGTCATCTCACTTGTGACTGCTGTCCTATTCCATTGTGAGCCACACTTGAGAAACACTGAGGCAGCACATCAGGAAGAGAACAGATCTCCCTCAAACCTGTTAACTGCAATGCAAACCCGGTGGTACTTAGCACCTGCCATGTTTGTTCAGCTCAGGGAATGCACGTGGGCTTGGGTCTGAAAGAGGGAAGTTCTGTACCAGAAGCAAACATGCACATTCCTGTGGTTACCTAAGGGTGTAAATGTTCCCAGGGAAAGCTGGCTTTAGTGCAAGGGCAGGTGCATTAAATTGCTAATGCAAAATAAACCTCCTGTTACACAGCATACATCTTCCCTGCCCTGGGAGGCAGGAAGCTCTGCAGCTCACAAAGGGCAGGTGTTCCTCCAGGCTCCACGTTGCACCAGGCACCTCATCCTTCACAAAGATGGTACTGGAAGGAAGTAATTATTAAAGGTTCACTGTCAGTTTGAAATGGTGCTCCCTGTGCTGGTGCCACCAAGGTGTTTCCTATTCAGTAATCTCATTAATGAGATGGATAATGGAATGGTCTGAATTTATTAAACATGGGGAAGATGCAAGCTTGGGGGGAGCTACAACACAGTGGAGTACAGGATGAAAGCTCAAATTTATCATGACAAATTGGAGAAATGGTCTGAGAAAGAAAAAAAAATCAATTAAGTCACTAAAAGTAAGTGTGGAGTGCTACATTTAGAGCATTGTACAGAAATAATGTACCACACTAGTACAAGGTAGGAAATTAATTTCTCGGCAGTCGTTCCACAGAAAAGGATCTGGTCCTTATAGCAGACTGAAAATGAGGCAATATTAGCTGCAGGGGAAAAAATAAAAAGAGGAAAGGAAAGGGTCATGCCTTTCTAACCTCTAACTGCTAATGATTCCAGGCCTTTTGTCCAGAAGATAGAGCATTATTTGGGAAAGACTCTCATGTGTCACTGAAAACCTCCTTTGTTTGTGCTATTGATGGCACAGTAAGGGTGGTTTTCTAGGACATATGAGATGGACTGAAATACCCCACCAGAGCCAAGGGATAGTAGTGAAAGATAGTTGTAAGATGAAGGTGTTGAACAAAATTACAAATTGCAACAACATGAGAAAAAAGACAAAAATAAAGAATGAGGAAGCTATCTATACATGCTATGTTATTTTTATTCAGAGGCTCAGAAACACTTATAATAAAATATGGGAAAAGCATTGGGGTTTCTGGGATTTTTAAATAACTTTTTCCATTAGTCAACTTATGGACAGAGTTTCCTTAAATTTAGAGAGGAAACAGGGCATAGCTGGATAAAGCAAATGGGCAAACGGACAATTTATCAAAATGCTATGCAGTCAACTAGATAAAAAATTATTAATTTGTAACCTTGCTATTAAGAACTGTCAAACCTCAAGTCAGGTTGGCAATTCTCAAGTTTGAAAATGCAATTTTTAGTCTGCAACATTAAATTAAAAAGTCTGTCTTTGTGTCAGTCTTCACTAATGTTTGTAGATGTAGCAGGGACTTCTGGCATCAGTGAGCCAGCTTCTTGCTTGTTATTCTTCTTGGCTGTCAGCAAGGTTGAGAAGGAAGCAGAAATACAAAGATATCTCTTCTGCTTGAGGTTTTTGATATTCTGACACACTGCGGAGGGCTGCCTAAACCCCCAGTCAAACTCAAGGTCTGCCACGCTCACATTATGGTCCCTGGACACAGCTCTGTCCTTCTGAGAAGACAAGACCTGAGAGGGTAACATGGGCATTTCTCTGCTGTCAGGGATGCCCCATATCCAGGGTGTAGCAACAGAGAGCCAAAACATTCCTGCTGTCTGTTGTGAAGAGGTAAATAACCATAGGTCCTCCAAGTCCAGTGACAAAGGCAGTTCCACAGGTACCATGTACACCGGGAGAGGGGGAGAGTAAAGAAGGAAAGAGGGAGCCTTTCCCCTGTGCAACTTTGTGATGGCTCCTCCTACAAACTGGTGAGTTGTCTTTAGTAAAGGTTTGGGCTGTTGATGGACTCATCAATTCCTCTTGCATAGTGGGCAAATGATTTTTCTCTAGGTATGCAAATTAGGTAGAGAGTTGCAATATCAACATAGCTTGCATTTGTAGGATCTGCAATTATGTTTTAAATGTGTTTAGGGTCTTTGCTAGGTGTTAGTGTCAAGATTTACATGCATAATTTTAAAAAACAAATTATTTAATTTTTATACACAAAAGACAACAAACAAGGTGATAACAAGAACTTTTCTACACTGCAAAATGTGGCATGGCAGCTCTAGTTCATGCTAGCTTTTTCAGGGACTCTGGCAGCTTTTAGTATTTCACAGAAAGGCAAAACTTTTTTGGTGTGTGCAGGGATGACTCCTTCTTCAGGAATAATGGGTCTAGCCCCACCCAGTGCTTTATAAAATTCTGTAAAATCCCTTTTTGTCCATTTTGCCCTAACAGCGCTGTATATCTGTTTAACACACATACCGAGTATCAGCTCATATGCTTTTTAGCTGGTGGAGATCTCAGCATAAAATTTTTGTTGTAGGTGAGTTTCCACAAACACTTGTGCAAATAACACAATGAAAGTTTAAGGGAAGACTATTGCATGAAACAAGAATAAGAAATGTAAGGTAATTGACTATTTGTAACTTCTAATACTTAGAAAATATTAGAAGTTACAAATACTCACTTGTTATACATTGAAAACCAGAAAAATTAGCTTGAAAAGATTGCTATAATTTTTCCACTGAGACCACAGACAACAATTTCAGAATCAGGTTCCCTGCCAAAGAAACTGGTGCAACTACATGAGATTTAATAAAGTTCTTCCAGTTAGGACCAGCAGGCTTATATATGCTGGAGGAAGTGGTGAGGTAGAGAACAATTATTCTTAGATCTTATGTAATTTCCTACATGAATATCCAGGTTCTAGGTCCTCACAGACAAGAAAGCTCTGTGTAAGAATACCCTCTTAAAAACTTTTAATTCAATATATGAAGTATCACCATCACTTTTTCCTCCCAGGCTGTTACATATCTGATATGATACACAGATATACAAAAGTATGTATGTAATAATTAGGACAGTTGTCATTAAAATGCATTACCTGATTATAGTAAAAGTTAACTTCCAGGGAAAAATCATATTTAATATCATACTAGTTAAAATATGTAATGCAGTTTCCAAAAATAAATGGACACTGAATCTACAGGAAATTCTGAGTTAAGGTTTTCTCTCTCAATCTTTAAAATTCAGTTACTCTTTTATACGTAAAATTCAATATTGGTATGAAAAGAAAAATTACATAGCAACCACAACTGAGACTGTATCAATTCTGTATTCTACTTTTCTCTGCAATGCATGATTATAGTTGCATGATTATGCTTAATCATTCCTAAAGAAATGCTGTCTTAAAAGTTATATTCTTATGGAGCCTTTCAAAATTGCCCATGTAAAAATACTAAAAATAATCACCCATAGAAGTGGCTGGATCCACATAATCCCACAAAGGATAGTAACGCAAAAAATGGCTGGTGAAATCACAAGACAAATTTGAGAATTCCTTTCACAAAGATCTAAAAAGACAACGACAACTTACATTTGCTTTTTCAAATGCAGCCAATGACTTCATTTTTTACATGATTTAAATGTCATTTCTCAACTACCCATAATGAACTGTGCATGTCCTTTGGAGGGGTTGCCCTGAGGATGGGAAGGACTGAGTGGCAAAACTTGAGCTGGAGGCAGAATCTCTGAGGAAACCTTGTTCTCTGAGGGGACAGTTCCTGATGACCTGCCAAAGAGCAGAGGCTATAAAGTGGTGTTAGCAGAGTGCAAGCAGCTGCCAGACAGAGCTGGCAGAGGAATCACAGAGTAAGATCAAGAAGGCTTGAAAGTGGGGGGCCAGGAGGGAGGAGCAAACAGGAGGAAGAGGGAGGAAAGGACAGGCTCTAACAGCTCAAGAGATTAATAGAGCCATGTTGAGTTGCAGGGCAGCATCTGCACAAACCAGTCTGTCAGCAAGTAGCCAGGTAAGTCCTGGTCTCCTCCCTGGCATGGGAAATGGTTATCAGACCTGAGTGACTGTGATGGGTGACTTGAAATGTACTTCAGGAGAAGATGTGCTATTCGTCAGAAAAACCAGTGTCCAGGACTGCTATACACAGATATTGGGGGCACTCTCTGCCAACTGGGAATTGTTTGAACAACTGGGAGAACACACAAGTGTGAGTTGGAGGGTGATCTATCACATCACAACAGAGCAATAAAGCAATTTTGAAGACTAAATGCTCCTAAGCTAGGAGTCAAATGGAACCCAGTGTAAGGAAGAAAAACACAGACAACTATACCTACATTCAAACAGTTTTGGTTTTGGGTCCGTGCAAGAAAATCTATTCATTGTTTTGACCATATTGAATTGGATCATCAATAGTAGCTGGTAGGAAATGTAGACACTTTTGTTATAAACCCCATGTATAAAATTCTGATTTCAAGCACTATTTCTCCCATGCAGCTAAGGAGCTATGACTACTTCAGAAATTTAGGTTTAGAGAATGATGGAACATTTGGATGTCTGTATAGTCTATTAAAAAAGGCAAAAAGCAGCCTATTTCAATAATTATTCCCGAAGACCAAAAATTGAAAATAGTATTTTCAAAAAAGGATTCAGTTGAATTAAAATGAACATGGAATAAAATAGCATGTAGTTGCAGACTTTAACCATGCCTCTTATGGCTCATTTCCTCAATAGAAGGATAAGTACTTTGTTCCATGGTAACTCATTATGTTTTCTATCTCCCTGTTTTTCTGGACAGTGAGTGTCATTATTTATGTCCTCCTATGCTGTTAGACACTGTAATACACTGAGGGTGTGTGAGTGTTCAGGCAGAAGGTTGTTAATTACCCACCTGATATTTTGACTGTCCTGTGAGGAACTGAGAGTAAATTGCTAGAAGGAAGCTGGTCATGGAAATACAAGGACAGGGTGTAGGTTATCCTAAGTCTCACCTGTGATGAAAACCCATCAGGAGAGAGAGAGCAAGAGAAACCTTCCTCCCTGGGACAAGTGCCTTTTGAAAGTTGGGTAAGGAGTTGAGAGACCTGTGAACTTCTCCCCTGAAAATGCTGCTAATGGGCATGGATGTTCTGGTAGCACTCTGAAGCTGTTGCTTGCAATCTTAATTAGATTTAAATTACTATCCCTAGGACAAAGTGCAGACAAAATGTTTTCACTGGTTGCCCCTGTATACTGTAGAGTCTTTCTTTTCCCTTAGGAAAGACTATATTTCACATCATCTTGTTGAGACCTTGATGTGGCAGAAGCATTTGAATGCCATCTGGGAAAACATCGAAATGTGAAGATCATATAGACACCAGATTGGTTTGTGATTTTAAGAGTTTTCTCTGAATAGCCAAGAGAGAAATGATATTTTGCACCTTCTTTAATGAAGACAAGGAAATAAGGTACAAGATCATTTTTTTCCTTAGCAAAGGAGGAAGATAGAAAATGCAAGAATCTTTGAAAAATCACACAGCTGACAGTGACACTGCTATTATGTTGGCTCCTAGTCCAAGTACAGTTCAATGTTGGCTTTATCAAGTTAAGCATGATGATGAGTTCCCTGGAGAGTGGAAGAGAAATAATAGGCTAAGTCATCTATATATCTAGCTTTGTACATACCTAAAGAGCATTAGCAAATTTTGCTTACGCAGACCTCACTGGAGTGCTTTAAGATTAAGATTATACCTTTTGGGACACATCTTTAGTAAATGACAGTTATGATTCTTTGATGGATAAAATAGGTTAACTCTATGGGGAGCACTTGGCTGTGCATATTGCTGATGTTGGCACCTTGAATACATCCTAAAGCACACACCAAAGTGCACAGCACTCTGAAGCACATCTCACTCTCTTTAAAAGATTGGGTCAGCCACAAGTCTTACAGGGAAAGAAAGGTGTATCCTATCTGGGATAGGACCTGGGGAACATCTCATGGAGATTTTGACTGATGAAAGTTATCCCTGCTACCAGAACCCACTGCTAGTCCATGGACAGCCCAAAGAGGACTAAAGACTAAACAAGACTGGGACATGCCATCTGTGGGAAATGGCTATGATACCTGAAAACAGTCCCTGAAAAGGTGAGAACTAAGCTGGAGTGCCAGAGAAGTTTTTAAATGTGATTCATTATCAATACCAGCATCAAAACAACATAGAACTGAATTTGAGGGTCATGGAGAAAACATGATTGAGTTAGTAAGTTGATAAATGTGGAGGAGAAAAATGCTGTGGAAGGAAAGATCTCATCTCCCCGTACAGAACATGACTGGTTTTATTAAGACTATGAATGTCAGCCATTATTTATTTATACATGTATTTTGCTAAAGGGCAAATTCAGACAAGTCAAGGTCTTCTTGTTACCATTAGTGATAAATTAATTGAAAAGTTTTGTTTTGCTTCTGTTTGCTGTCTGGATTACATGGCAGAGAGCTGTATGCTTGTGCCAGGATGTTTGATGGGACATTGAATTAACTCAGCATTACAAGACAGCAGCATTCCACTGCTCTTAAATCTTTCTCCTTCCTTCAGTACTTCCTGCTACATTTGTCTGAATCTGCTCTTGCTCAAGGTATTGACACAGAAAAGCAAGTTTTGCCAAGGTTATTTCTCTGCACCTAATAAATTCTAAACCCTCTAAATGCCTCATTCTTTAGGTGAGTTTTCTTTCCTCTGCTTTAGAGAGAAGAAAAAGCATTTCAGGAACAAGATCCTTTCTTCTTGTTTTGTGTGGTATTAATTTCCTTCTCAGAGTAAATCATTTCCCTAACAGCTCCATCCCACACAGGCACCACCAAAAGAAGCCTTCACCACTGTCGAAGACAGTGCATCTTGAAGGACTCAGTACCTCCTGCTATGTTTGGCATCTGCATGTCTAAGTAGAGAGGTTTGGGAATGTCTCCAGGAAAGAAATTTAATCTGAAAGTCCCATTCACAGCGTTATATATCTGAGTACCAGAAAGCCAGCTCTGCCAACCACAGAATCATTTCTGCAATAGGTGACCTCTTTGAGAAGGAGTTTGTTCCCATTTCAACTCTCATCTTGATCAATTCAATTGTAGCCCAGTTGATGGTATGGTGAGCTCAATTAAGATATAACAGGTCTCAAGTTTTGAAATTTAAAAAAAAATAAATAAAAGGACAAATTTCAATCAGGTCTAAATTATAGTCCAAAGGAATGGACCTCAAAACTTGCCATTGATCTGGGTGCTCAGAAAATGCTGTTACAAGTCCTTCATCCATAGTCAGCATCACACGTGGTCCATTTAATATCATTTTTTTCTCTGGTTTCTTAAGGGAGCACAGGAAATCTCTTCCCTTCCTTCCATTTCCCTCTTGCAATCTTGCAAGGTGAGACTCTACTCATCAGTCAGATAAGCTACTGGTGTGAGTGTAGTCACATTCATCTTCAACAAAGTTATACCATTCTACCAGGGATCTGACTAGATCTTATATCTAGATATCTAGATATTATAGTTTCTAGATATTATAGTTTTTTGCTGGAAATAGTGACTTTTGTCAGTGGAAAGTACAACTGTAACAGTTATCAGACTGTCCTTAGAGCTTGCTTTTTGGAACTGATGGACTCTCAGGTCTCTCACATAATCCAAAGCATTGGAGTTTGGTGATGGAAAAACCATGACAAGAAATGGAAGTAGGTGCAGTGGGGGAGTTGTTACACACATAAAGGCATGTTCCTATGAACAAGGTTTGAGACACTTACATGCCTTGACTGACATTCCAACTAAAATGAAATCGATAAATTTGCCTTTGTTTTCAGCAGGAGATGGTTTTCATCTCTGTCTGCTGTATATCATTCATTTCAGTCTTCACTACACATTTTATTGTTGGTTTTATTTTGAGAGAATATGTGGCCAAGCTGTATATCCATGTTTTTCAGCCTAGCCACACAGATTGTAGAAATTTCATTTTTGTAAAATTAAAGAATATGAGTAGCCGACACGTCTCAGGAAAGAGATGTTAAAATTGCATGCTTAACATTGTTGTTTAGTTAGCCAATCAAATTAACATTTCTATAATGTTTTTACCAAAAAAAGCCACACATCTCAGTTTAATACTGATCAAAATATCATATTCCAAAACAAGTATCAATATCTGGATGGAAATCAATGAAAAGGATTCAGAGAGCGGATTGTGATTCTGAAAATCCTGTGCACAACACTGAGATTGTTCTCTCAGCAATGAACTTTGCTAGCTGGAGTATGAGAAGACACAGAACTTACTCAGTGCTCTAAAAGCAAAAGTCTCCAGAGAGCAATGACAAGTGCTGAAGATTAGAGCAAGTTTTGGGTCTTGTTCCCATAAGCTCTAAGAAATTTTTGGGAGACACTGTTAATCCCAACCTCTAAGACATTTTTTATGGCATTTTCATTGAAACCAGTGAAGTGGTACTGAGCCTGACCAGATACCCAGATCTAATGCTGCAGAAGAAAGAAGAAATGGGTCAAAGAAACTTGAGAAGCATGAAAGGACCCTACTTTTAAGGAAGCTCCTTTCTTTACATGAGGTGTTCTTGGGCTGTCTTTGTTGTTTTTTTCTTAATTCCTGGTGAGAAGTGGAAACAACAGCAAAGCAGTCTCAGGAGAGACGTTGCCCCCTTCACATTCAGCTGGGATTTTTCTCAAGAGGTCTAAATTAGTACAATTCAGTATCTACGTAGGTCAGGAAGTGATGGGTCTGGTTGTGGAAGGCAATAGGCAGCATCATGCTAAAAGTAGGACAACCTGAAGTATTACTCATCTGCTTTGAGTAGAAGGGACTGGTGCAGACAGCAAGGGGACCTATCGTGGATTGTTTCTCTATGCTGTTCTTTTTCTCTTCTTTGTTTTTATACTCACAAGTAGTGTGCTCTTTGAATAAGCCTGTTTGATTCACTGCTTGTGAGCAGGGAATATATTGCTCACTAAGTGTTCTGACAGTTCGATTTAGTTTCTCTCTGGTTTTGGACAGTGTCTCAAGACGATGTTAGAAGTGGACATCTAGATGCAGAACCTGGTGCTTGTTGCTGCCAGTTGGGGCTGGGCAAATGAGCTACCCAATTAAACTGTATACATTAAATGAAGCTGTCACCAATGTGCCAGCCAGCTATACTAAATATCCAATTAGAAATCCATAGCCAGTATCTTTAATTCCAAGGAATATTTTACAAACACATTCTAACACGCAGGAAAGCATTCACCTGCTGTAATGAAGTCACCTCTGAGGTGCGACATGGGAGCTTGTAACCACGTGAAACTGCAGGAGGAGAAAATGTATCAGCAGCACACAGCTAATTCCTCTCATTTTCTACACAATACCATGCCAAAATTTCTACAGCTAAGCAAATAATGTCAGAAAAGTTTGTATGGCATCTCCTTCACGTGGGTGGCAACAAGCAGCATAGCATAAGAGTTATTATAAATATTGTGAATCTGTTTGAAAAAAAGTCCCTTCAGTTAATGTTCTGAAACATATCAAGTTAATATGACTATTAAAATTTTTTGAATACCTTTACAGCTTCTTGAGAAATAGCCAAGAAATTAATTTTTCTCATTGTGTAGCATTTGTCATACACTGAGGTCTGCAGGCATCTAGAAATATCCTGTAAATACTGACAGGTGTGAGTGAAGACTCTGTGGAAGCAAAGTTGCAAGTACAGCCCTGTGAAATGCTGTGTTGGTTTCACACATGCTTTCTAGAGTGGTCCCACTGGTCTCAGGTCTGCATTGTCATCTGCAGGCTTCAAGTATCCTCAGTAAAAAATAATTTTATTTGGAGCATTTTTCTCTCAACTTGCTATTGTCAACATATACCCCAGAAAGCTCATTTCTACAGTTTACTTACTAGAACCTCTTAGGTGTTATCCAAGAGGCCTTTTAGCCCCCTCTTCTCAGATCTTGTCATTTGTGAGATTTTCCCAAAAATGACTGTCAGTCCCATCCTCATGATGTCACATGAGGATGGGAGGACTGCTAGGCTTTACCCACAGCCCCAGAGCTACCTCATTTGCTTCCTATTTCTCTCTGGGAAATGGAGGGATGGCTCCTCCTGCAGAAGTACCTGTGTTACCGTTCTTTAAGATCTCCCTCTGAGGTGAAAATATTACTTTGGGTTGCTTCTCTGGTCCTTCACTATCTGTGAGTTGGATAAAATCAGTGGAGTCAGTATAGACAGTTTTGTGTTAAAAGTCTCTAAAGTGTCCCAAACACTGATTTTATGTAAAGTTAAAGAAAATGGACAGTGATAAACATAGTCAAGTAGTATAAATCAAATGGCAGCTTTGTCTTTGATGTCCTTTGTTCATATAGGTGCTGGGTCAGGGAAAGGAAGGAAAAATAATATTATGGTAGAATTGGTTTAGAACATGTTTCTTGATTAACACTCGCATGTAAATGGCATTTAGGTAACGTAGCCACTTGCCCTCTCAAAGCATGTGCTCTCATTCAATACATCAGCAGTACTGAAGCACTGTGTGTTTGCTGGAAGTCTTGAAAACAGCCCCAGCTCTGAACTGAATGGCTGCTTTTGTCTCCTTTAGGAGCAGAAGGATTTTCCTTATCCAGGGGAAGAAAGAAGTCTTTTCAGAGAACAAGACTTTGCACCAGGTTGTCTGCCAGGAGTCATGGGGTTTTTGGGTGACCCAGAGAGGCCACATCACATTGGTAAGCCCAGCAGGGGGTGAGGGCTGAGAAGACAGGGCACCTCTCTGCAGCTCCAGGCACTGGCATCCAAATTGCCATGCCAGACAAAGTCACCACAGGCAACAAGTTGTTCCCTCAGGGGACACAGCATCCCCTTTATTCCCTTCCCACTTCTTCCATTCACCTTCACCACCTGCTCCAAACTTCTCTGACTTGTCCCAGCTTAACACCCCCGCCCCAGTAAAGTCCCACTCTGCAGGCAAAAGAAGCAAATCTGAACTCTCTCCTGAACCCAACACCACTGCTTATTCATCAGCCAGACAGTTCATGTCTGAGAGACATAAGGGCATTCCTCTCGGGGGGGGGGGGGAACATGCTGCTTCCAGGGAGATCTCTTCCACCATCTGCCCACATCAAGTCTAGGAAGCAGAATATTGGAAAGCAAATTCAGCACAGATGTATAACACGTGAAAGTCTGTTGACTTCAGGGTCTATTTGTATTGCATTTAGCCTCAGGAATCTAAACCAGAGACAGCCTTTCCTCCCCTCCCCGTTGCCACTCCAGTGTAGATGTCAGTAGGCACCTAATTGAGATTTCAGTATGGTCGTCAGTGGAGTTGCATTATGTTTTTCATTTGTTATTTGGTTGTTTTCTTCTGCAAGGAAATAGTTTACATAGCAATTACAAGGCAGGCAACCATTATATAAATTGTGTTATTTTACCAAATTGAAATTCCCAGTCACCTGTGTGACTTGGGAGGGTCGCTAAGCTCTTCATGCTCAGAAAATGTATATCTTTAATGTACAACTTCTTTCAAATGTGTTTGGAAAAGTATTTCTAAACTACTTCTTACTACATGTTGCAAAGGGCCATAAGATATCAGCCATGGCAACATCATCCTGTCACAGTTGGGTTCTCTCTGGGTTCGATGTACAGAGTGTAGCAGGCCTTTGTTAACTAATGCTAGCTTGTAAGAAGGATGAGGAGGACTGTGTAGGGAGAAAATGGGCAACTGAATAACAGAATCAATAGGATTGAGCAGAAGCCAATTTATTGTTTACATTAATTACAGTTTCTAACACTACTGTCCACACGTACAGTTGTCTCTCGATTGGCTAAGCCACTTGTTCACAAGGCAGGCACACGTCCTTCAGGACACCTAAATGGTCAAGAGTCCATCATCACGTTCTGTGTCCTCTGTCTAGGGTCTGCATTTTTTTGCAGACAGTTTCTCAGGCTCTCAGTTCTTGTTTTTGATCCTGTTGTTTTCTCAGTAACCTTGATGAATTCCTGAGAGCTCTAATAACACAAGTGCAGGTGGTTTGATAAGATTATTCACAAACAGTTTGGCTGGTGCATCAGAATGGCCTGTTACACAGATACATTGCTACAGGACTGCAGTATCTTCCCTGTCTTAGGCCTTCCCTGTTCAAGCAGTAAGAAGCATCCAGCAGAGAGTCCCTTCTTAGGCACTGCTTAAGGAAGGCTCCAGGGCCATGCTCATTTAGTTGATCGCATCTGAGTCTGTGCACATTTACCCAGTGCAAATTGTTCCTCTTTCATCTGCCTTTCTCTCAGACAGAGAGATGTTTTTTTAAAAAAATTAAAGAAATACATTAAAAAATAGAGAAAATAAGACATTCTTCCACATAAACCTTTGAAGAAGGCAAAAACCAGAACAACATGTGAAAATGTTAATTGTGTTGTCAGATACATTTCTGGAACTAGCTCAATAAGTGCTAAGTATGGCACAAGCACTTGAATAAAATGTACCACAAAGTCTAAGTTTAAGCAAATATGAATGGAAGGGTTTTTTTAAAACATCCTGAACATGGTGGGTTTCCTTCAGTTAGCACACAAATTAAAACTAAAATATGTAGAAACTAACTTTCTATTATAGATTAAGCCCCCTTTTCCCTGTTATTAAAGAAAGTGCTTTTTCTACTTCAGCAATCCTTCAGCAATAACAAAGATAGAACTCAATATTCTTGATAGATCTTGGATAAAATGAAGACAGAAAAGAAAACCTTTCAGACTGGTTTTATGGGCTGGAAAGAAACAGGACTGCATATCTTGTCTTTTTTCAACTCTTAATGGCACATTGTGACCTCTGGCAGAGTGTGCTGAAGTCAATGGAGTTGCACCAGGGATTGGTACCAGAGCTCACAGTCTGAAACTGCCAGTAAATAAAAGGCCAGATGTATATTTTTTCACTGTTTTATGTTAAACAACTTCTTGTATATGAAAATAGAAGAGGGAAGGAATAGTCCTCTTCAACATTTTCCTGCAGGTTCCTACAAGCACAGAAACGTTGTGGTTTGGCAGATGTTCAGTGTGGTCTCGCAGAAGACAAATGGTGAGGGGCTGCAGGCTTCCACTGGGCAGAGCAACTGGCCTTGGCTATTTCTCACTCAGGAGCCAGCAGGAGGGGAGCCAGGAACCAGAGTGCCTGTTTCTCCATCTGCAGATGGGCACATGGTCACACAGTGAGCACACCCTTTCCAGTGCCTGGGACAATTTAACTCATAAATATGCACTACATGCACATGCAGTCTGTTTATCTGCCCATGTCTCTCAAATTTTGGGGAGTCTATAATGTGATTTTTGGCTGACTGGCCAGGAAGCTTTAAGAAAAGGATCAAGAATCCACAAAAGGAGTGTAATTTCCAAAGCTTGTATAATAGGGATACTCTGTGGGAATGTGCCATTACATTTCTGGAAACATTGGGAGTGGCACCTTGCCTCAAATAACTCTAAGAGGCAGAAGAACAAGAGTGAACTTTCAGCACCTGAGATTTATGTGTCAAAAGCACCTCAGCCCTTGTACATGTTTTATGAGTGTTAAAATAAAAAGTAAAGTCCCTATGTGTCAGGTGGTGAACAAGCAATACTTCTGTAAGATTTAGCTCTTTGCAGGCAATTCTTGCAATTTTTAAAATCCCTGAAATTCCGAGCGATTGCTCCCGAGGGGTGTGAAACCTATATCTGGACTTCAGGCTGAATTTCAGTCTTTGGCTGTAATTGCAGGGGAATTTTTGGTGCCAGAGAGATCCTAGAAGGTCACAGGGAAAAAGGAGAGAGAAGAAAAAGGCAGTTGTATTTTGAAGCACAGTTGTTTAATAAACATGTTTTCCCAATAAATAATAAATAAGTCTGGGGATGTCTTCTGCTATGCTGTGCCAGTGGGGGCAAGCCTGCATTTACACATGGAGGCTTGGCAGAATGGGTGCTTGACTCACCAGATATACAGTATAAAGTCTGTGAAATGCTGAACGTGCCAAACTGAGAGGCAGATTCTGTCAGCTTTGCTCCCAATGAGTAGGACTGTGCTCTGCACCTGACTATTTGAGAAGGAAATTACTACACAGCGGAAGAAGGTTGTCAGTGTTAACCAAAATAGGTATGGGTCTTTTTCTTTTTAAACTGCTAACGTGGGCAGTTTCCTTAGAAAGAAGAGGATTTTCAATGGTCTTTTCTTTCATTTCCGTTTGTTTCCCATGTTATTTGTTTCCCATGTCTATCTCATTTTAACAAAACCTGCTTGCTGCTAATCACTTGCAGCCGTACTCTTAAACACACAGTATTCAACACTTGTCACAAGCATGCTGTTCTGGCTGTATCAGTGCGCATGACCAAGCAGGGATTCATTTTTAGAGCAGGATGGTACTCCAGGAGCTGTTCTCTCAGCTGTGTGCGTGGGCTTAGCAGAGAATATGCAGGGTAAAGGAGGAGGGAGGGCTCAATTAACTGCCTCCAGGGTTCTAAAGTACACCATTGCACCCATTTACAGCAAATTTCTCTACAGTTAAAAAGGAAATCTTTTCCACAGTTTTATTCAAGCTCTTGAGTAGAATTTCATGGAGAATTAGATCTGTGGTTCAGCATTTTAAATATCTATTTACTATGTTCTAATCTTAACAATACAATGTTGAGTTTATTTCTACTAAAATCTATAGCACCTTTCATTAGGACTCCTTATTCCTAGTAAATGTAAAGGACTGTTAAGAGAAAGCATGGAGAACCCTTCCTTAAAAATGTGTACTGCAGCTTCACCTGAGGAGCAGAGGTGGATGGGCAGAGGTTCACTCAGTCTGAGTGACTTCATCATGAATGTGACTCAAATAAACCAAGTCCAGGCTTCCTTTCCCTGGGCCCCAGGTGGAGAGAAGAGAAGAGAAGAGAAGAGAAGAGAAGAGAAGAGAAGAGAAGAGAAGAGAAGAGAAGAGAAGAGAAGAGAAGAGAAGAGAAGAGAAGAGAAGAGAAGAGAAGAGAAGAGAAGAGAAGAGAAGAGAAGAGAAGAGAAGAGAAGAGAAGAGGAGATCTGCCTTTCCTACTTCACCTCTCCTTTTTCCTTGGGAAACCAAAGTCCAGTTAGGGTCCGTGCTGCAGCAAATGGTGCTGACTTTTGCCAGATCTGCACATCAGGTTCCTTCATATATGCTTTTTCAGACAGTAACAGTTTCCCAAGTGTCTTTGCAAATGTGATGACACACCCTTTTGTTTGCATGAGGTGAGCAGCAAAGGAGACACCTCAATTAATGATCATCCACTCACTCATGCTCAGAGGCTCACAGGTTTGGGCCCTTTTCTGACTGCAACTCTTGCTCTGGGGAAAAAAAAAAAAAAAGAAAAAAAAAAAAAAAAAAAAAAAAAAAAAAAAAAAAAAAGGAGACTTTTTGGTATATAGAAATCTTAGTTATACTTGGATTGAAGGGCCTAGGAGATTCTTTACATTCAAAGAGCAAACACCACCACTATCATTATGAATTACTGTTCCTGATGAGTCTAATTCTTTTTACTGCCATTACAGCAGATGCTCACATATCTATCCTCAGTGGCCAAATCAATCTTTCCAAACTTCTAATAAATATTCCAGGAAGAACGCTACATTTTAAAACAGCATTTCCTGGCCTTGGCAGGAGAAGAAAAGCCCCTTCAGGTAGGCTTTTCACACAGCTTACCTGCAAAGCCTAAGGGACACCAGACAGGGATCCCTTGCTGAACATTGCTGTTATAAAGGCAGATATTCACAGTGACAGCATTTTTCCCTGTTAACAGCCTTCAGTACAATATTTTTTCTCTCTGTGGCTGTGTCTCTTCTTTCAGCTTCATCCATCTTCAAGTGCATGAGCTCTGTTGTGGTTAATTATAAACTTCAGGGACTTTTGACGTGGGAAATTTCTCAGAACACAAACCAAGTGAACAAATAGGCATCCCCTGACAGAACTCGGAAAATAGAAAGCCCAGTGAAATAAAACATGTGGGTTGTTCAAACCAGTAGATCTTTAAAAGAAGTCAGATTTGTAATATCCCAAACTAGGTAGATTATCTGCATATAGATCTCTTCTTAATTTCTTTCTTGCTTTCATCTAGGAGATTAGTAGCTTTCAGCTACTGATCATCACCAGTGTCTCCTAGAACATCTGTTCATATTTTTCTGTCTCTTCCTGGAAATTCTGTTCCCTCTGGTCCTGTTTTATTATATAACAGATTACAGAAAAATAGGAAAACATTATTTCCCGTAACCTTACAGCTTTGTGACATTAGCTTCTTACCCTTTCCTGTAACTCTTCTGGATGCTCCTTGGATCTTATGTTTCCTCTGCTCTTATATTGGCTCCTCTTTTCCATTGCTGTGAGAAACAAGAGGTCTTACAGGGAAAAATAGTGGATGCACTCTTATTCATTAGGAATGAACCTACGGACAGAGGGCAGGTACATGATATAAGCAGTACCAGCCCCAGAAGGTTATCAGCCTGTTTTGGTGAGTCTGAAATAGAGTGGGACAGGTAAACCATGGAGTCATTTGTGTAGGGGAAGGCATTGCCAAAAGGCTAAGTCAAGCCCTGCTCTTAAGTGAGTTTATGGTTTCCTATGCACTAGACAAAACTGCCTCTGAAATGCTTGGGGATAAAATAGATAGATGAAATGTTGCCTTTTGGATCAATTTTTTTTATATGTAGCTTCCATGTTCTTTTGTTTTTAAGTGTTTTTCAAGGCTGCCTGCAGCCTTGAATTGGCTTTTTGGCATGGAGTTTGAACAAGACTGAAATCTAGTCAAAAATATAATCAGATTCTGAAACAGTTGAGTTATTCTTAAGATTTGCTCATGTTTAGCTATCATCCCATTTATAGAACACTTGTAGGGATTAGCACACAGCACACCAAAAGAAGCATATATCTTATGAAATAGTATGCTTTAGGTCCCATAGTTGCTGCTGGGAGATTTCCTGCTTCAATACCTTTTTTGTTTTGCTGTACTTTCTTTCAGTCGAAAGGGGGGCTTTGCTGGTGCCTATCCTGTGTTCAGAAAACAATCTTACCCAATGTCCTCCTACAGCAGGAAAGCACACCTCACACAGCAGGTGTGGTTTGCAAGAGCATGACACCATGTGAAGCAAAAAGCATCTGAGTCCCCTCTTTATATATCTTTAAAAAGAAGAAACATAACTGGAAAGCAGAGAGATAATTCAAAGACTGAGCTAGGTTGGATGGGTTCCTGTCCTAGTGGAAGGTATCCCTGCTCATGGCAGGGGAATTGGAACTCAATGGATTTTGAGGTCCTTTCCAACTCAATCCATTCTATGATTCTATGACTTCTGCCACTGTTAACATGTACCAAGGCCTATGCATCTGGAAAGTCCATCCAGTTTTGGATGTGGGGCAGCTGGATGAGTAGAAGCACCTAGTGTATGTGCAGTGGGTCTCATAAGGGAAACTCTACCAGTTGCAGTATAGTGCAATTTTAGGAATACTTTTAAGTTACCAGTGGCCCAAAATGAATCACAGCTCCAATTCAAATATGTAGGCTTCTTATGGGATATAAAGACTTATCCAAGAGTTAGATCCACGAAAGGCAGCAGACTGAAGGGGGAGCAGGACCTGAAACAAGAGAAGTGGGGATTGGAACAGAGGAGGTAGTGGTGGTGTCTTTTAATTGATAAAATGAAGAAAAAACCCAGTCTGAAATAGCATAAACCAACAACAGGTTACTCTTTAATTTCAAAACATTCTCACCATCCAAAGCCTCTTTAAATGGGGGCCATTTTCAGCCTTTACTCTCTCAGCCTGTCACTGATCATAATCCTCTTCCTTGTGTTCAGCTTCTAAGAGTGATGGTCCTCTTTTGTGAATTAGAGAGCTTGAACCCTAATAAGGTGTACTGCCAAATCTTGTGGGGCAAGATCCCTCTTTCCTTGCAAAAGCACAGCTCCTCATACTCCTCAGTAAAGCTACAGGTGTCAGTAGAATAAAGGCCAGGCCCCCATGTTTCCCCATGTCCAGAGTAAGGCCCATTGCCTGCATATGAACTTTTCCATACCAGCATAACAGTGAGGAGGACAGGTTATATATACATCAAGTGTCCTATCTAAACAGATAATTAAATTTAAAAAAAATTATGACAATAAAAATACATCTATATATTTAAATCAGTAGATTTTGTGTGGTTTCAGAGCTTTTTCATTCAGTTATTCATGGCAAAATAGTGTTTATAGAACAGATAAAGGCAAGCAGGAAGCTGTAAATAATGGATGTCTAGAAAAGCTGTCTTAAAAACAAGTGTACCTGTGAGGAACAATTGGCATACTGTTGGGACTTTTATGGATAATTACATTACACAGGCTCTCATAATGTCAGATGCAATATAATAAATAGGCTGCTTGCTTTGGTGTTCCCTGTAGTCAGCTGCAGCTATCTGGGAGGCAACTCTTCATTTTTCTGGTTTGTGTGAAAATTATGCCTTTTTGTCAGGAGCTCCTTATTTTGCAGAACACCACACCTCCCAGCAGTTCCTGGTAGCAGCTGTAAATTAATTATACCAAACTGTCAGTGTGAGAACACTGGTGCTTGCCTTCTCTTACTCAGCTCCAACTCCAAAGCTCCTCCAAAGCCCCGAGCTTGCCACAGGGATGCTTGCTTGGGATGGACCCTGTGGTTGAAGGCCTTAAATACAACAATCATCACCTCTCACCCTGTGGCTGCCCAGCTTCTGTGGTTGATGGTGCTCTGCACCTTGCAGAGGGGACTCAGGATCTCTCAAGGCTGGGTATCTACTTTGTTATTTTTCTGTGGAACCATTGAAATTTTGCTAGGTGGGTGGTTTTGTTGTTTTGTTTGTTTGTTTTGTTGTTGTTTTTGTTTTGTTTGGTTTTTTGGTTTTTTTTGAGGGAAGAGGTGGTTGGTTTTTGGGGTGTTGGTTGTTTGGAGGGGTCTAATGTTGTTCTATGGTTTGAGGGGTTTTGTTTGTTTGTTTGTTTGTTGTGTTTTTGATTGGTTTGTTTGGGATATTTTTTAGCAGTATGGGATATTAGTCAGAAAAAAAGAGAAAAGATAAATACATATGGAGCTTATATGAATTTTGCCCTGCCCTGAGCAGAGATAGCTCCTCAGGTCTTTCAGGAAAAAATCAAGGGAAAAGAAGTGGCAACTCTTGAGCTGCTCTGAGGTAAGGATTTTCTTGGAGAGGCAAATCTCAGGCTTCGAATTGTACACTTTCCTGCATGCCCCAGTGGTGGACATCTGTGATAAAAAGGGTGCTGCTGGTCAGATCTGCATTCAGCTGGGCTCTCCTTCTCACCTGGGTGCTAAAGCAGACTCCTGAAGGGATGCCTATCCCTGCTGGAAGGAAAGTGCAGCATCCAGCTTCAGCTGGAGGTCAGCCTGTATCTGCTGATGCCTGAACTACTGCTCAGACAGGCACACACAAAAGACAGAATTTGGGGGCAGAGGTGGGGGTAGATTTTCTCTACAGTGCTCCCTGTTAACACAAGGCAGGGATGGCAAACTGACAAGCACCCCTTCCATGGTCTTCTTGTCCCAGCTCGTCCAGCATGGTCAGGCCATCATGAGGTGGAGAACCAGCTCTTTCCTATCAAATGTCTCCATCTCTTTGGAATGATGCTGCTGAGTCTGATGGATTAGAAATAAGATGGACACTTAAACATGGAGAACTTTACTGCTTTTATGGACACAGCTTGAAGCAAGTGGATTTTTCAAGAAGTGGGGTGAGGAGAGTACTGGTGAGGTTTTATTGATTTGCACTTTTTTTCCCCTTGCGTATTTTTTATTCCTCCTCCACTCCCCATCCCAAATCTATGAGCCAAGTGCTGGTGCATGGGATAGACCTGCAAACAGAGAAATGTCCCAGTTTGCTCAGTATTTACCAGGAACAGAATCTTGCTCTAGGCATTTCTGGTTGTCATCTGAGGCAGAGAGCAAAATAAATGCAGCCATCTTTCAGAGTCTGCTTGAAGAGCCAGTCATTTTATGTTGTAATGACATGTGCATTTAATAAAGATACAGAGTATTCTAAGGAGAGTAAAACTGCACTTGAGTCTTAGAGGCATATAGACATTAAGAATGAAGATTTCATTTAATTGTGGCTTGCTGCTGTGTACAATTTACCAAAATGGCAGTAAACTGCTATTGAACTGTAACATCTAAAGATGTCTAAGTGCTTGGATAATTTGTGGTTTTTCTCTCCTCTGGAAGATAGTAATAAAATAGCTAAAAAAATAGGAAGAAAATATTGCACCGAGGCCTGCAAAGCAAGGAGGGAAGTAGTCCCATATTCAAAGGCTCTAGTACAAACATCATCCCCAGGAGAGGCACACCTTGATTCCCTTACCTTTACCATTACAAATAAATAAAATGATGAGCTTGTATCCCAGAGAGATGCAGTCCAGCAGTAGTGGTGCTTTTGTAAGTTTGTGATCCCTTTAAGAAAGTTCCCATAGGTGAGTTGTGGGCTTAGCTTTCCCTAATTGGATTTTACAGGCCTCTCAAAAGTAGTGTGTGATCCCTCCTCCTTAGCCCCCATTCCACAGCCGGAGGTAAAACCCAATAGCTGCAGTCGCACAGGATTTTTGTCCACAGTTGAATCCCTTTATTGTCACTTAAAGCAACTCTGAGGGTCTTGGCTCAGCTTGGGTGGCCCAGGGGAGCTCCCTTTGATCCCTGGCCATTAGTGGAATCCCTTGGGAATCAGACCAACACCTACTGACTTGCCCATGGTGATTATCTGGCTGAAATACCTGAGCCCTATGGGACTGACAGAAGCATTTGCACGCCTTCAGTGTCTCCTGTGGAGAGATGACTATGACAAGATGTAAGCTGATGGAGCTGACAGGGCTCTGAGTATAAAACACAGAAGAGGCACTTCACACCCTGGCATAGCAAAGAGCCTCAGCTGATGATAAGAAAACCTGGCATCCAAGGAACTGGACAGCGCTGGCCTCCTCAGTAACAGAAGTTGTAGCACAGGTTGCTCCAAGGTAAGAGTTGGAGAAGATCCAAGTAGGCATTCAGGAGAGGAGTTTGGGAGGAGCACAGACAGCAGAAAGTAAGTGGGAGAAACCAAAAGGAAGATTCTGTGAAAGAAGGAGTGCTGAGTTTTATTCATATTTTCTTATCTACAAGTGTTTTTGTTTGTTTGCTATGGTGTGGTTTTGTTTGTTTGTTTGTTTGTTGGGGGGGGCAGTGGGGTCTGATGCAATCTGTGGTAATATTTGTGACCACTGGGCATGGCAAGCATTAGTCCTAGCTGCAGAGATTTTATTAGGCTAAACATTGTTCTCCTGTTCCTTGGATAGGTAAATGAAGGATAGCCAGCAGCCAGCTCTCTGCAGGGATGAGGCATGGGGAGCAGAGATTTTACAGATTGCAGTGTTACAGCATCAGTGTTGACCTACCTGCTTACAAAGACACAGAAAATTGGCATTTGGGTAATGTTTATCAAAGGTATTGTGTTGAAGCACAATCTCAGGATTGTGGATTATTCTTATTAATAGAAAGTATAATCAACCTCTAGGAGATAACAAATAAGTAAAGTTCATAGCTATTATTACCTCCAGATACATTCAGTGTGAGTATTTCACACTGAAAGTTATCTTGCATTCATGTAAATTACATTGACTAGAAAATACTAATGCTCTCCCCAAGATAACAAATGTAAATGTAAACTATTCTAATCTCATGGTGCTAATGTGTCTAGGGGAGGTTTATTACACTATGAAATTTAGATAAATTACAGAAGTAGAATGTTGGAAGAAATTACCAGGTAGTGATGTCTTCAGCTGTGTGCCCATGCAGGTGGATGGCAAACTGCAGAAATTAAGAACTCACTCTGCCACGAGAATCTATCCCTCTTTCAGCCATCATCCAGAGACAGGACTGTCCACTTTCCTCTGGATTTGCCAGTGGTATCAAGGAAACACAAAAAATTCTTTCTTTTATTTCTCCTTTCCTTCAGAATTTAATTTTGTGTTTTTTTTTTTTTTGCTGTTTGTATTGAGTTGCTCATCTCTGACACGTCTGCTAGCAAGGAACGAATAAATAAAGCCAAATGAGCTGAATGAGTTGTCTGAAGAATAGTGTGAAATTTACTTGAAAAATCATTCAGCAGTTGTTTGAGACAACAAAGAAAACTGAGGAAAATCTGTTGCATATTTATAGAGGTGTTCTCAGCACCTTTCAGATCGGTCTGCAGTGCCTCTCCCATTTTGCCCACATGAAAGTGGGAGACCTTGTAATTTTTGCCACGCAGCTGTGCAGCCATCCATTAGCCAGGAAGGCTGCTCCAGAACTCAGGGGAAAGATATAAAAAATATTTATATTAGCTTAACATGCTACTTTCTAAAATGACTTTCTCATTCGGTGAGAGGTCAGAGCTCACATCCCCTGGCCACACTGTAAAGTAACACAATGCCCTGCCAGACAGCTGAAGGAAGCCATTTCTTTGTGTGCAGCTCGCTGTATTTCTAGTGGGGGTGAAAGGTGCTAGGCTGGCATCCTGAAACAGTTTGTGTTGGTTCACTACAAGGTTTCATACTAGATTCACCAATGAACCACATTGCTGGCCAAAGGGGCTACCCCAGATGTGCCTGAGTAATTCTGTCAGCTGCAGCTTACTCAGTCCTTGGCCACCTGGAAACTCATAGAGTTGTTCATCTAATTTCTGGCCATACTTTTTATATTGTAGTCAGTGTCTGCCCAGGACTACACCAACCCCCTTGGGTGTTTCACACAGACCCCAAGCAGCTGTCAGAAGGTGACAGTGTGCAGTCACTGCTGAGCTTGACCAGATTTGAGACAATAACCTTGAGAGCTCAGGCTAAGTATGGATTTCCAGACCTGGTGCACAGGAGATAAAAATATGGAGAGTGATAGAAGAAAACTACTTTTAGATAAGAATGAAAGCATTGATGAAGAATGCATATGAAGAATGAAAACATTGATTCCCCTTCTAAGTGCTCATTTAGCTAGCAAAAATGATTGTCCCCCTCTCTTATTTGATGTTCAAAAGTCCATGATTTTCTGAGCTTGGCCTTGTATGAGAAGATACAATATTTGAACTTCCATATCAGTAAAATGACAAAGAACAAGGACTGAAGCTTGGCTTGTTGAAGTCAATGGAGTTTTGCCATCAATATTCAATTGAGGCAATTTTCTTCCTCAGGCACATTGTGGACCAAGAATAAGGCATTAATCCTCTGATTGAAGGGTTTTTTTTAGTCATCTGCAGTTCAGAAAATATATTTATCAATCTGGGACTTTAACCAAAAAGAAGAGGTTTGCAAGCAACTAAAGCATGTTCTTTCAAGATTTACAGAACGAATAAACTAGCAAACCCAGTATTTATCCATGAATAACTTTAGCTAGAAAAAAGGATGAAGCAGAAAAACAGAACTGACATTATTTAAAGGATTTGTCCACAAATTTTTTTAAACTCTAGGAAGAACTTGCTTTAACAGCAATAATATTTTCGAGGTTATTTATATGGGTTTCTTTCTGAAAAAGCTGACTCCTACAGCAGGCATGTATAAAAGAAATAAAAAGAACTTTTTATTCCTTTACCTTTTAATCTTTATATTACTTTTTGCCTTGAATCATCAGTCTATCCTTCAAACTTTTTGATGTCATTAATAACGGTTCTTGAATATTATGTTCGTTCTTAAGAGCATATTTTTTTCAAATATGTCGAATTGCATGACTATTTTTCAGTCTTAGGCTCTTCACAGATGCCATGTACTTTGAAGAAGCTTCTAATCCTTTCTTCTCTCATTTCCTCTTTCTTACTGTTTTGACTTCAGAGAGGGAAAGAGGTTTCTTCTTTCACATTTCCCTTGACTGACCCATGAAAATGATGTGTGATAGAAGCTTTAAAAAGAAATATGTCTGTTTGTGCCTTTGAAAATTAGTCTCTTTGTTCTTATGGCTGATATTTTTGTTGCATATCCATGATCTGTTATGCATGTTTATTTTGAAGATTCAGTTGCTTTCCCTTATTCCACTGCAATTCTCAAAGTCTGGAGTAGAAGCACCAAACTTGAGAAGTGGGCTGATGAAAACCTCAGGAAGTTCCATAAATCCAAGTGCAAGGTGTTGAAGCTGGGTCAGGGTAATCCCAGACAGAAGTATGGGCTGAGAGAAGAGCTCATTGAGAGCATCCCTGCAGAGAAGGGATTTGGTGTTCTGGTGGATGAGAACCAACAGTGTGCACTCACAGATCAGATGGCCAGCTGCATCCCAGGCTGGATCAAAAGCAGCATGGCCAGCAGGCTGAGGGAGGTGATTCTCCCCCACTGCTCTGCCCTTGTGATACCCCACCAGGAGTATCACGTCCAGCTCTGGGGTGCTCAGCACAAGAAATATGAGGATCTGTTAGAGGGGGTCCAGAGGAGTGTGACAAGGATGTTCTGAGGGCTGGAGTGCCTCTCCTATGAAGGCAGGCTGAGGGAGCTGAGGTTGTTCAGCCTGGAGAAGACTCGGCAGCAGGGAGAACTCATTTTGGCCTTCCAGTACTTAAAGGAAGCTTATAAAAGAAAGGGGAAGGGACATTTTATATGGGCAAACAGTGATAAGACAAGGGGAACAATTTTAAACTAAAGAGGAGAGATTTAGAGAGGAAAGGAGATCCACCAATACCTGTAAAAATTTCTAAATACAAACAAATAGGCTAAGTAGAATAGATAAATTCACATCTGACTCCAGTATGTATAAATTCAAGTCTTTTTGGCACAGTTATCAAAACAGTCTTTGGTTCTCCACAAAGACTGTCTTGCTTACAGGAATTGTACAAATACATGTCATACATATATCTAGGTTTGTGCTTTTGAGTCATCTTCAAATCACTATCAGTTGATGTTTCTAAAAGGATGTTACCATGTCATATTTACTTACAGTCAATTCAATTTTAGTAGAACCCTTACATTTCAGTGAAACTGCATCTGATCCTCATCTGCCTTGAGAAGCATCTAGTCTACTAGTCTTAAGAAATCCTTTGATATCAGTAGGATTCAAGACCAATAGAGAGCCAACACCTGAAATTCACAGCCATTGATACTGAACAATTTTGATACTTATTGATAGGCACTGATACCTTTCAATCTTGATAGGCTACACTCGTAGGTCATAGAATCATGGAACACAGGATCATAAAATGTTCAGGGTTGGAAGGGAGCTAAAAGATCAGTTAGTCCCATCTCCTCTGCCTGTGGACAGGGATGCCTCCCACTTGACCAGGTTGCTCAAGGCCCCATCCAACCAGGCTTTAAACACTACCAGGATTGGTAGATTCACAACCTCCCTGGGTAACCTGTTCCAGTGTCTAACCATCCTCACAGTAGAGAATTTTTTCCTAAATTTCCCCCCTTTCAGTTTGTACCCATTACTCCTTGTCATATCACTGACAAAAAGTCCATCTCTGGCTTCCCTGTAAGCCCCCTTCAGGTACTGGAAGGCTGCTTATGGTGTCTCCACACAACCATCTCTTCTCTAGGCTGAACATCTCTAATTTTGTCAGCCTGTCTTTGCAAGGTAAGGGCTTCACTCCTCTTACCAATTTTGTGGCCCTCCTCTGGACTTATTCAACAGTTCCATATCCCTCTTATGTTGGTGGCACCAGAACTGTGTGCAGTACTCCAGTTGAAGTCTCACAAGAGCAGAGCAGAGGAGCAGAATCACCTCCTTTGACCTTCTGGCCACATTGCTTTTGATGCAGCCCAGGATGTGGTTGGCTTTCTGGGTTGTGAGCACACTGCTGCCTCTTTGAATTTTTCATCAACCATCACCAAACTTTTCTCCTCAGGGCTGCTCTCAATCACTTCTCTGCCCCCATGTAGATGTGTCTGTGATTGCCATGGCCCAGATGTAGATGTTGCACTTCCCTTTCTTGAACTTCATGATGTTTGCAGTGGCCCATCTCTCAAGCACGTCAAGGTTCCTCCTCTGGATGATATCTCTTCCCTCCCTGTCAACTGCTCCACAAAGCTTTGTGTCACCAGGAAATTTCCAGAGGATGCACTTGATCTTTCTGTCCATGTCACTGACAAAGGAGTAAACACTGAGATCAATGGAAAATATTTTGATATTCACAGGCATCAATGCCTTTCAAGCTCAATAAGAATCCAAACACTTTGCTCCAAATAAATTTTTTTATACTGGTAGCAATCAAGACCTAGTGAGCTTTTAGTATGGATAGACATTGAGACCATTCAATTTTGACACATATCTAAAGGTGTTTATAGCAATAGGTTATTACCATATCAATGTCATCAATAGGCACTGATACCTTCTCGTCTCAGTAGGCTTTTACTTCCTTTGGTCCAAGAATTGTTCTTTTTCATATTGGTACAAGTCAAGACCTAAAGATAACAAGACCTTTCAATATTTGTAGGCTTCAGTATCTACCAATTCTACAGAATTTTAGTGATTGCCTTGTAATGCACTAGAAATAAAAGTAATACTGTGTGGTCCCTAGCTAAATAGTGCTGCAAATTAGTATTTGCCCAAAACTGAAGGGCTTAATAAGAAATTATGGGAAATAATGGAAGCTACTCTTAGACTAAGAAAATTGCAGAACATATTCCAGTTAAAAATAATTTTTCATGAAAAATTATTTTCTAAGTGCACATGAATTTCCTGATAAGTATCAGTATAATTGTTAAAGATCATATAACATGTAAGAGTAATTGTAATGTAATTAACCACTGATCACTCCATTTCTTTTCATCCATTTTGTATGTGTATAGGTAGACAGAAGAATTAAAAAGTTATAAAAGAGTTCATATTGATTTGTACAGCTCTGATTCAAAGCAGAGCAAAATCCCAGATGGGCAGCAAAATTAAAACTGCACTGTGGCAAAATAAAAAGAAATGTATTAACTCCTTTTTTTTTTTTTTTTGCCCTACTTTTTCTGAAAGCCTGTAAATTAGCTGCTACTTACAGTTCTAATACAGAGCAAAGCATTTGTTATCCACTTAGCAGTGCTGCTCATCTCTGCTAGGGAAAATATCAATGTTAGTGCACTTCCACTAAAAAGCACTCAAGAATTTTTTAAAAAAAGCCAACAACTAAACCAGAAACAATTTAGCTTTGATCTAAAATCCAGCACTTGTGTATAAAAGAAATGTAACTTGAAGGTTACTAATGCATTTTCTATGTCACTTCTATTTGTATAGAAATAAAAATAAAGTCACTTCATATCAAATGCACTTATTACTTTCTGCTGTAGCTGTGTCCTTTTCAGGAGGACCTAAATTTCTTGCTGTTGTTGAGGTTTTGCATTTGCTGGGCTTTATTGACAATGTTTCAGTGAAATAATAATGAGATACCACAACCTAGCACTCACTAGCTGTTTTGTAGGCAGTGATATTGTTCTTTCATACATCATTAGAACTTGTTACTGAGATGCTGAAAAAAAAACCTTGAAAGTCTTACATACCTAAATATACATGACAATGAGAGAATTGGGTCCGGAAAATGTGGGATCTTCCACAACTACAGGACTTTGTAGGGCTCAGCTCTTTCAGGCTTCAGTCAGCTCCCAAGCCACATCTTGGTATGCACCTATATTGTTTACTAAAATAACTGTTTCGTTTCCAAATAAACACTGAGTTTTGGAAGCATTTTTTTTCTCTCTTTTTTTTTTTTTTTTTTTAAGAATTGAAAAACTGCATATGATTAAAGAAGAAGGTCTGAAATCATCTCTTAGAACTCTCAGAATCCTAAATCCTGACCTGTTTTACTAGGTGTTTTACTAGGATGTACTTCACCATTTTTGTTTATTTCACTGCATATATTTATACTTTGAATTAAATTGTGTGCTTGATAAAACTTCTCAACTTGAAGGTTTTGGCTCCTAATGTGTTACAAGAAATGTCAATTCCTTCTCATGTTCCCCTCTGCTTGCATGCTGGCTGGGAGAGCCTGCATGTAGTGACCAGGATTTATGGACTGTGAAGGCATGCTTTGCTCCTGGGTCTCAGCTGTGGCACCTCAGCAGGGACGTGCCAGCAGGCAGCAGTGCCAGGCACTGCATTCACACAGGCTGCACAGAAGTTTTCAGGGTGCTTCCATGAATGTGATGAGGCCTCAGAGATCAGCCTTAAGTCACCATGAACTCAGCAATTCAGATCAAGATGAGATCTGCAGTCATCTGTCATCCTCTCACAAAACCTTTTCCTTGGGATCCCTTTTATGTTGAGGTACCATGTGCATGCCAGTAGCTAACTATATTTCCCAGGAAAGAACTTATGTTTTGTGGTTATAAGAAGATCATTAGGGCTGGTCTCTTCAAGCTCAGCTAACAGATCTGCCAGATCTGTCTCCATGTTTAAACAAAGGTTTGGGTTTTTCCCCCTCATTCACTAGTGCCCACTGTGAATTGCACATTATCCTTATTTACAGTTTGTACAAACAGTATCAAGCACATGTGTATCACTTTGAATCCTGAGTGGCCTGCTCCTCTGAGGATGTTACCTGTTACCTATTCCTCTGAACCATCCTATAACAGTTCATTTTGTCACTTGCTAATTTTGACTCAGAGTGCTACAAGAGCATGGTAAGTCAGATTGTATGCATATTCTTTATTTTATTTAAACTACTATTTAAACTACTAAATGTGATCTGTTTTCTCCCTCTGTATATGTTATATGGCAAAGCATAAACAAATAATAAGTAATAAATTGAGTATGGTATCTGAATACCTCTATGAGGTTTTCCTACCATGTCAGGGATACCTCTCCATTTTCCTGATGCATTTACAGTTCTATTTGTTAGGAGCTGTGGCAAAGTCTGTACAGCAGAAAGGTATACAGACTCCAGCACTTGGATGTGACTGAAGGAGAACCTGTTGGCTTCAATGATCTGTTACTGAGTGTGCATGTCTAGCAATCCCTTCTGTTTTACAGGTCATAAATAATACACATCCCTCAGGTGCACATTCTCAGCCTTGTGTGCCATTTCAGAGTGAGGTACACATTTATGTAATACAGAGCATGTTATGAAAATACAGTCTCTAGCTGACAGAAATGGGTGGCTGTATTGTGATCAACATCAGAAATCCAATCTAACTACTTCTTTTTAAACATATATGCAGACACCCCTCAGTCTGGATCTGGGGTTTTTTGTTTCTTTTCCAGTGGTACAAATGCATCCAAATGAATTCATCACAAGTCTTAGCAGTGCACATGGGCATGAACTTTCTTACAGACAAGTTACCTTCTGGAGCTGTAACAGGTCACACACATCCCACTTCCTTCCATTGGCATGAGGATGTGATCGCTCCGAGCTCAGAAGGCCACAGCCCTTAAGGAAGAGAAACAATTCCTTGAGTTCATCCTCTAGGATCTCCCAGCAAGAAAGCCAGTAGGTAATGACTGATTCCCTTGCCTCCAGCCTATTTAGAAGGAAGTGAAAATAAGTACCTACTCACCAGAACTAACACTGAAGAATCCACGTGGTCATACAACCCTCGTTTGTTGTTCTGACAAGAGCTGTGGAGTCTCACTGTGACAGATATCACGGTGAATTATGGTTACTTAACTGGCTCACCAGAGAATCAGCCACTGTCCTCTTTGGAGATTGGGAACCAGCTGTACAAACACCTCAGGGAGTCAAGTCCTTGCAACAAATACCTCATTCGGTGGGCACAAGTCATGTCATGCTTACAAGCTGAAAGCTACAGCAGCAGTTTTCAGCTTTTAGTGCTCCAAAATTTTTATTGCTAGTTAAATAAAAGCAAACTGAAGTTTTCATCTCAATGAAGCCTATAATTTTGTGGGACCCAGTGGCTACATTTTTCACATGGTTGTAGGAAGGGAATGAAATCTCTGGACAGCACTTATTATCCATTCTCCTAGGCTTTCACTCCATATTCTGATAAAGATCAGCCTTGGGCTTTCTGATTATTGATCTCAGCCAAAGGGCAGATCTCTCAGATTCAGCAAGTGTTTCTGCTAATATATTTTCCTTCCAACATTAATACTCTTTCTAATTTCACCCTCAAGAAGCAGCAATAAATTGCAGTCTGTGGCTTTAGCTAGTAAAAGCAAGAGTGGACTGTATGAATAAGTGTTGGACAGCTTGTCACAGACTGCTGCAAAATGCAATTATTTCTGGGGTTATTATACCTTCTTTCACTACAGCTATTCTAATTGGGGGGAGGGGGAGGAAAATAAGGTTGAATGCCCACCCTAGTTTTAGAAAAATACTAAGTCTCAAATAATTAGCTGAGATGCAATCAAACTTGCCTATAGTATCTAATGAAATGCACTGGGTTTGAGCTTTTTTGCCTGAACTGATAGGCAGCAAATACTGATGTATCTGTCTGGAAGTCAATAACTATGAAAATTACTTTTATATACAGTTTTGTGTCTTAATTGCCTTGATTTGGCTAAGTTCTAGTTTTTCTTTGAGTGGGACCATTGCAAACTTGTGATTCTTCTGGTGGACTATTTCCTCATAGGCATCACAACTGTGAGTGTTAGCTCAGCCTCCCCACAGAGACCTGCCAGGAGAAATGGGTTTGTAGCCTGCAAAGGGAAGGTACAGCCTTGCACCCAAGGCGGGGCAGAGATGGGGTTGGCTCAAAACCAGGATATCACACCAAGATATCATTGTTGGCTTTCTCCAGGCACAGTGGAGCCATGTGGTCTCTTCCTTGGGGTGCTGTCCGGGTACATGGAGTTTTACTCCACCTGAAATCCTAAGCAAATCAATTGAGAGTACATAAAGGCAGGATAGAAAAGGAAAAAAAAAAAAAAAAAAAGGACAAGCTCTTTTTCTGTTTTTAACTTACAATATTCTGAATTAATTCTTAGAGATATGGAGGAAGGTGTTGCAGTCCATACAGACAGATTTAAGGAGCAAACCACATTTTGGCATGCATAGTTTATTGTGTGCACTGGTATTGTAAAGTCTCAGTTAATTACTGTGAATTATTTGCTTATTGTGGATCCTTGGAATTTATGGCACAAAGATCAAGTTTAAACAAATCTTTTTGATCTTTTAATGGATTTTGCAAAGGTAAGAAAATCCCGTCTGTGTTTCTACATATTTGAACATTATTAGAATTGAGGTTTTCTTAAGCTGTTGATGTAGAAACGAAAAGGAAATTTCATTTGCATAAGCTACAGAGCAAGTATCAATCCCAGCATTAAATGTTGTTACACAGCTCTGTGAATGATAATAACCCTTTGTTTCATTACAGAACTGACATCAGTTTTTCTAGATGATACTAACAGAAATGTTTCGGAAGCAGTTAGTGTTAAACAAATGGTCTGGCTCCTGGGTGACATTAGCTAATCAGATATAAACGAGGGCTTGAAAAATAGGATGAAAACAACTTCATTTGTAGACTGAATATAAGTCAAATGGCTGCTGCTTGCCCTTTATAGTCTGGAGAAGTTTTCTCAGAAACAAGATAGCTAGATGAAGAAAGAAGACTGTGACATTTCTCTGGATCTGATGATTGTCACTTGAATTTGTATGCACCATAATCATTTTTATTTTTATTATGTAGTTCAAGTTTACAGTCTTGAAGCAACTTAAAGGCTGGAGTTAGCTTCTGACAATGGGCTACCAAGTCAGCTCATGGCCATGCAGGCAGCCTTGAATTAGCTGCCACAAAATTGAAGGGCCAAGACCAGACCAGGCCTGTACAATTTGTGGTGTGGAATGGAAGTGGCAGTGGACAGAAACTGAAACACAGGAAGCTCTGTCTGAACATCAGGAAACCCTTTATTTTACTGCAAGTGTGACCAAACACTGGAATATGTTATCCAGGGAAGATGTGGAGTGTCCCTCCTTGGAGATACCCAAAAGCCGTCTGGACACAATCCTCAGTAACTTGCTCTAGGTGGCCCTGCTTGAGCAAGAAGGTCAGAGCAGATGACTTCCAGAGATCATTTCCAACCTCAGTGAGTCTGTGATTCTGTGAAGAGGGCTAAGGACTCAGGGAAAGAGCCTGCCTCATTTTATATTGCCTGGGAGCTAGAGATATATAATGATGTGGCTTGGCATAATCCATAGTTCGACCTCTTGCTCGGCATGCAAAACTAACCCAGATATCAACAGGTGTGAAGCACCAGCCTTTGGAAGAAGCAAAATTTTCTGGCACAAGCAACATCCCAGCAGTTGCCTGCCCTGCTCATGGCTCAAGTCAGTCCAGTCTACATCTCTTTTAGGCTGTGTTCTTACACACTCAAATGCTGTTTCTTCTTGAGTGTATGCCTTTTCATAGCACACTGAAGCTCTCCTCCAACTGCACATTTTTTAGTAGCTTCTGTGTGTCCTGCCTAAAAGATCTCTGCAATCCATCACTGGATAATATCTTTTTTAGCATAAGCACAACTAGAAACATATTACTATGAGTGACACTTTTTAGAAACTAGAGTAACTAATGCGAAAGCTTATCCTGACAAGGTTCAAAGGGCTAGTAAAGCTTTTCTATAACCTGTAATTGGTATCATACTTTCCACAAGCTCATTATACTGCATCTGTGAAAAATGATTTAGTGGTAGACTTGGTAGTGAGAGTAACGCTTGGACTTGATGAGCTTAAAGATCCTTTCCAACCTAAAACTTCAATGATTCTATGGTTTTGAAGCAAATAACAAGCTTCCTTCATGCTGAATCCATGCACACTGCAACAATCACAGTCTCAGCACAAGATGCTGCAACCAACAGAATTTGTTGCTGACATTTTATGACAAGCTGAGTTCAAATTTGTTGTGCAATGCAAGAAATTAATAAAAATTTGATCATTGGGCAGATGTGACCTCAAATTGAGCTTACATTTCAGAATGTTGTCCACATATTTATTTACAATTCTAAGGAGAGAAAAAATATAATCTATGGAAAGATGCCAAATTGCCCAGTAGATTGTTAGCAATTAAATGGTAGCAGCAACCCAATTTCTTCATTCCTTAGACCTTGTGCAAGCTTAGTTTGGATTCCTGAAAACTATTTTTGTCTGATGATGATAAATAGGATAAGAAATGTCTTTAAGCTGGTCACATCAAAAAACTTCATGGACCGTATGTGACATCTGATCTATGCACTTCATCAGCTTGGGACCCTCAACACATCTAATTCAGACACATTTTCACATTGCACTCAGCATGCCTTTCATGCAGCAAAAGGCTGTAAGTGCATCTCAGAGGTAGGAAAAGGACTAGAAAAATATTGCTGTGTTTGCACTGTGCTCTGGTTCCCAATTTCACTTATGCCTCTCAAGTTTTCTTCCACAGACATCTGCAGTTTCACAGTGATATCCCATGAAAGTCCTCACACAGCTAACCTTTATAAATCCTTCCCTTAGATATTGAAGAAGCTGAATATTTACCTGGGTTCAAAGAGAGGCAGGCAAATTAATATTGTATCTAAATTCATACAAACCATGGACACATTAGGAAGTCCACGTGATGTGTAACTACTGGTGATAGGAGAAAAAATAACTGAGGAAGAAAATTTAGATATGAATGCCCTGCTCTTCTGCCCTTCTCTAAGCATCTGCTGTTGGTTATGTCAAAGGCAGAGTGGTGACTTAGCTGGCTCTTTGGTCTGACCCACTATGTCTGTGCTCATGCTAAAGAACTTAATTTATTCAAGGTATTCCTTATGCACTTTGAATTATTCCCCAGTGAATATGTAGAGGACCTTGGTGCCTGTATTAGATGGCTCAGGTTTGAAAGCATGCCTCTACTGCAGGAGCCTTGAGCAATGAGGAGCCATCACAGCAGAGGAACAGACCTGCTCATTTTGGCCCATCAGCTGGATGAAAGTATACAGGAAATGATTTATCCTGGCTTTTAATTGGTGGCATGAGATATTCCTTCCCTTTTTAAGTAGTCTCATCCTCCTCTCTTTGGACCTGCTGTCAAGGAGTATGAGATGTGGCCTGACTCCTGGGTCTGCTCCTGTGACTCCAAGCTGCAGGAACATTACCCATCAGAGCATCACCCAGACCAGGGGCTGTGATGTGTCTTTGCTCTAGCCAGTATGTCAGCTCGCACACCCAGGTCAGGAACAGGTTCCCCCAGTGATGTGAACTGTCATCTCCCCTCTTTGAGGCCACAAACAATGAACCAAAGTTTTCAGATTTAGATAACTGGATTTGAATGTTTGTGACTCAGTCCTTTACAGAAACTATCTGTAAGCAAATCAATTTAATATTTATAAAAAAAGTTAACATCTGAAGACAATGAATAGGAAAAATTTAACCAAGATGACTTAGATGACATTATTCTGGGAATAAAATGATGCTTAATTGTGATTCATGTGTTTTAATAGAAAGACCTTTAAATCATGGCTAGTCTGATATAAATTATATTGCCTCTCCAAGCACTGCAAAATGTCGAGGCAGACTCCAAACATCCCTGATGTAGTTTCAACCATGGATTGCTCTTTTTTTTCCCTTAAGTATAGGTTTATTTTTTAAATTTGCTTTCCCTTTACATTGTTTTTACCTACAGAGATCATGTTTTTATATCCTTTTCTGAATAAAGAAAGTGAAAGAAAAAAGGCCAAACTCTCCTATTGGCAGCTGGGATTTCTTGGGGGAACAAAGAATAAAAAAGAAAAAGGAAGGTAGAGCTTTCCATGGAGAGAGAATATGGCAAGATTTCTCATGAGCATTGAAAAGGGTAAAACATTAATGGAAATCTGACAGTATAGTTCTCTGAAGTGGAAAACTTCATTTTCTAATGCTAGTGTAAGTCCTCTGATGGGTGAGGGGTTTGCTTTTGCACTACAAAAAATATTCACAAGTATTCACAAGTAGTCCCCATAGAGAGAGGGAGGGAGGGAGGGAAGAAGGAAGGAAGGAAGGAAGGAAGGAAGGAAGGAAGGAAGGAAGGAAGGAAGGAAGGAAGGAAGGAAGGAAGGAAGGAAGGAAGGAAGGAAGGAAGGAAGGAAGGAAGGAAGGAAGGAAGGAAGGAAGGAAGGACTTTACTGTTTCTGTTTTAGATATGAAGACCTTTTAGATAAGGGCAAACCAGTTCCTAGTCTCAAGAGGTCCCAAATACTTTGCAACAGAGGAAGAAAGGGGAAAACAGCTCTTCAGCTCTCCTGGGAGCAGCTATTATCAGGCTGCAGCATGAGACATGGAGACTTTTTCTTCTCTCTCTCTTTCCCTGGACACATCAAGCTAGCCAGCTGCCTAGAGAGCAAAATAACGTGTGTCACCTCAATAAGCTCTGAGCTTGATACCCACATTTTTTTGTTTGTTTAGTTACATAGAGTAATGCTTGTTATTAAGTCATTTGCAGAGTGTTGAAACCTGTGACAGCACAGCCTTAGCTCTGCACAGCCTTAGCTCTCATGCTACCTTTGTACAAGCTGGAAAATAAGAATAATGAGTCATTTTAATATATTTAAAGGGAAGGGGAAGATGAAGGTGTCTGTTTCTTTTGCTTCTTGGAGACAGCCCTGCCACAGTCTTGACTCTGCAGGGGAGAGGGTGGCCTGATTTCAACCCAGAGTGGGTGATTCCTTTACTGAGATTGCTGCTGTGGCCAGTCCAGCAATTAATGTCACTGAGGTCAGCAAGCAGGCATGGGGTGGTAATGACTTTCAGTTGCCACTGACCTGCCTGGATCCTAGCCAGAGACCTAGAAATTGAAATTTTTGCAGGCTGCTAGCAGTCCCTTTAGCTCCATTTTACTTAACATATTTCAAGCTGTGGAACAACAGAAGATGAAAAAATCAAAGGCAAGCAGATGTTGTAAGGATGATAAAGAACGAGGCAAGAGCAATGGGAAAATGGGCTGGCAGGTAAATGATGTGGAGAGATATAGATCTAGAAAGAAGTAATTTCAGATGTTTGTCACTGTTTTTGGTTGTGCACTCATCCCACATAGTTTTAATATCAAAAGATCATGGGCAGTGTTTGGTTCTCAAATATATAGGTTGTTGTTGTGGTGTGGTGGTTTTTTGGTTGGTGGTTTTTTTTGGTTTTTTTTTTTTTTTGTAATGCAGCTGATTTCCTGATTTGCAAAGGAAGACTTTTTTTTGGTTGGCAATTAGTAGTGCTGTGGTGAGTCATTTCTCTACTGGTGCTTCATTTGCTCCCTTTCTTCCATAAATGCTTCTAAGAATAGCTGCTATAGAAATAACTTTCATCTAGGGGAATAGCCCAAAATAGCAAACTCTGTCTCTAAAAGTTATCAGACTGATTAGTCATTAGCAGAATATTAGACTGGAAAGAACAAAAGCCTGAAAGTAGATAACAAATGTGTTTCTTATCACTTTATTTTTCACTATGATTTACGCTTAAAAAGTGCAACAATTTCAGTAAGTCCGTGTTTCTATAGAAAAGCGGTAGAAGGAGGCTGATTTCCTTAAAATCCTTTAACACCTTGCTAAAGTCACGTGTTGGCAACACTGTGCTTACAAGCAAATCATTCTGTCAGAAATAACAGTTTTAAGTTTCATTACATCCCAATCCTACTGTTTTAGCTTTGTTTATTTTTTTTTTCAAAAGCAGTACATGGGCCAGTACATGTATATTCCATGTGCTGAATTTTACAGACAGCTATAGTGCTTTAATAACTCATGTCACTCAAGTGACACCAACAGAACTGGCAGAGAAATTTTGCCTCAAAATCTCAACAAGCCCCTTTTCAGTATAGGATCAATGAGAGGGGGACAGAAAGTATGCTTTGAGCAGCTGAGAGAATAGTGCCCAATGGACTAAACTTCTGAACTCAGCTCATCTAGATGTATTTTTGTATGGTCCTGTGCAGCTCAGTGGGAGGGTCAGTCTCTTGCCATTGTGATGTTTGGCAACTGGCTAACCTCCAGGGATATAAATCCAATGACATTTTATGTGGCACTTTTGCTACTTTACAGAGCCCCTTAAGAAGGCTTGAAGGCATACACTAGGCATAGGTTATTTATTTAGTCAACTAATAACTTCAGAGCTCTCTCCTCTTCCTCTGGGCTTCCGCAACTAAGAAGCCCAGGCTATGCCCTCATGTGCACTGGGTTTCAGTTCACCTGTGTGTGAGTTCAACTCTCCCTTTTACAAATAGCTTCTCAAATCCAGACACACTGTAGAAATAGCCCCATCCTCATCTTAAAAAAAAAAAAAAAAAAAAAAAAGGAAGCTGTGTAGGTTATAAAAAGTAACTGAGTCAAAGCAGCTGGTGCCATGAGAAAAGCCTCTTAGATCAGAGGAGACAGAGAAGGGGCAAATGAACAAACGTGGGCAAACACACAGTGAAGGCTAGGGAGTGGCCTGTGCCATTTTCCCTGCCACCTGTGATCTACAAAATGTATGTCATGTTCCCAGCAACCTGGCAGGGGGGAAATCACAGGAAAGAGAAAGATACACTCCTGTGTTATCTTTCTGTCTTAGTCTTTTCTCTGAACAGACTCTGTATTGTTGACCTGCTTAGGATGGCTGAGGGTGGTAGCAGCACAAGTTGTCATGAATTGCTCAGTTCACCATCCCGCGGCTTGCTGTCCCCTCAGGCACGCTTCAGACACAGGCTGGCACCATCCCAGTCAAGCTGAAAGCTGAGTTTAATTTCTAACATAATGATTTATTCATTGTGGTATTGGACAGTGGGACAGTCTGACAAGCCTGAAGTTCGCACCTTGTGGTGTTTTTGAAGGCAGGTTTATGGCTCTGTGCTCCTTCAGCTTGGCAGCCTTGTTCACTGGCTTATATCTCAGCCAGGCTAGCTGATGATTGCATCAGTTTGGTGCTTTGCCTCTTGATTCCTAAATCACAGTGCCTGCTACTATGGCAGATTCTGTTACAGTGCCTCCTCACAGACCAAATGCGATGCTGTCCTCACGGTTCCTTCCATGTAAGTTCCTGATGCAGGAATGCATGCAAATTTGAAAATTAAGGACTAGTAAGACTGTGGTTAGTAGGTGATGATTCCCTCCAGAAAACTGAAGGACTGGTCATGGCAAGGGCACATGAGATCAGCAGATATGCTGTGGTGCTAAAAAAATTATGATAGGACAAATAGCATTTGTTTGAGATGTCAGTGGCATCTATCCCAGCCAGGGTATATTGGGTTATATCTAGGGAGTGAAGGGAAGTACAGTCAAGGTCATTCATCCCATCAGATTTTGTATACTGGCTGTATAAAGTAGACTTAATAAGACCATGAAGTGCTGTATCAGTGTTACCATTTCATCACAGTTCAACATCTGAAAACTGGAAATTAAGACCTGTCTCTGCATTATCCCTGGGGTCAGCACTGACATATTTATTCTCTTTTAATTAGTCACAGCCTACTCCAGGCTGGGTCAGGGGAAGCTGGAAGGGAGAATCTCAGAATGAGCCTTTAAATCCTGCCTTACTGCGAGGGGATAAACAGAAGGGTGTCTTTGACTCTCTGACCTCCAACACTGTGAGGACTCTCCTAAGCATTGATTCCCACTACAGCATTTGCTACAAGGGGATACACACACTGTTAACTCTCAAAGAGAGACAGGCAGTCTGGGAGTGACAACAGAATATGTATGTAATTTTATTTTTGGTTTCAGAAAAGGTAGGCCAGGCAGGGTGTGGACACACTGCCCCTTCCCATTCCCACTGTTTTCATGGGAGGTTCCCCTTGCACAGTCAGGCACAGTTCCACTTGCAGGTTGTACTGGTACAGAGGTTCTGAGGCTCCTCTCAGTCAGTGGAAGACAGACGTGTCACATCTCTCCCATCTCACCGTGTCTGCAGTGAGGAACCACAGCACCAACAGGCCATGAAGGGGAGCAGCCTTTTCAGCTGCCACAGCAGGTGCTGAAAAGGCCATTTTTCTTATGTTATTGCGTTCATTATAAGGTGATAATGATGTCATATGCAGATGCTTCACACTCTGGTGGAGGGGAAAGGACAGGGGAGAAGTAAAAGATACTGAAATCCTCTGTGAATTTCTGTAAGGTGTGGCAAGGAGAGGACCAAGTGGAATTTTCCCTCTGTGTTTTCCTCTGCACAGAGATAACTTCAAGAAAAAATTAAAAATTAAGAACTTCAGTGATTTGCAAAGGTAATTAGAACATGGCTTTGGTTTATGTCCTCAAAAAACAACTAGAATAGGACTTATTCACCAGTTGAAGAAAGAGGATAATAAACTATTGCAGTTATATGAAAAGAACTGGCAAGGATTTTTTCAGGGTTTTTTTTATTCACCGTGGTTTTGCCCATTTTATGTTATATAATATTCTGGCAGAAAAATTTCCTGTCAAGAATGTACTTCAGAACAGTCAATATTTAAAGTTTTTACTAATAGCAGATTTGGAATCCTTTAAATTTCTACCAAACACTTTCACAGACACATAATTATTCAGTGGAGGCATAGAAACACCATGTGAATAACACATTAAATCCAAACTGGTTTGATTTTTTTAATTTTTTTTTTTTTCGAACCTACAGAAAGCTACTCACAAACAACCAACAGTTTTTGGAAATTACCCTCAGAGTAAGTCAAAATGAAAAATAAAGCAGGAATATTCAAGCAGATTTGTGGACAGGAAAGAAATGGACTACATGTCTAAGTTAACTATTTAATTTTTTTTCTGGAAATTTAGTTACTAAATTTATTGGTAACTATAAATCTATGAAGTATCCATGTCCCATTATGCTATGTATTTTGAAATTATTCTTCCTTCTCTTACCAGAGAGATTTTCACTTAAAAAGCAATGTTATAAATGAGTGCAGGGGAAAAAAATATAATTTTTATAAATATTTTAGTGACACATAATCATTTTAGTGACACTACTTTTTCATAATTTTTAACAGTGACTTCTAAGCTACACTTTTTCTATATCTGATTTACCATTAAACCACCTTATCACTGCTATTCCACATGGTGCACTGGACAGCCCACACTCTCTGTGGGTTTTCCCTGACCTTATGTGGCTCCTAGTGGTGTAGTTCTATCATTATCTCTTATCTAGTAACTGAGGGCAGACCTCACAACAGCAGTGCTTCTTTCAGCAAACTATTGATCATGTTAGTCTCTTCTCCCTACCTCCCCATTCCCTTCATCATTCTAACCTTTTTACCAATCTACTTGTCCTTTCTTTCTATTGTACTAAAACAAGCCTATAGGCCAAGACCTTTATTTCTCTTTCTTGTTTTATGACTCTTCCTGATGAATCCAAAAGTCTTGACAATGTATGAAAAGCTTCTTCAGGTGAAGAGAGGCTTCTGTACATAATAGCACACGATGCCATTTGTGCCACAGAGGCTCTTTGGAGCCCTCTGCAACGTAGCTTCTGACAGATTATGCAAAATAAACAAGACAAACAACATACAGAATTCTAAAACACATGTGGCTTGCACATAAGTCATATTAATACAGCTAAGTGAATTAATTAAAGCTGCCAATTTCAATGAATATATAGAGATTTGAAAAAAAAAAGATTTGAAAAAAATCAGTTCTATCTTCCCACAATCACGTTTCATAAATGCAGGTACCTTCACACTTTATCATATGTATTGCATGCTACTTTTCTGGCAAATAGCCTGGAATTTAAAATACCATGTGAGTTGCTAATTTATTTTAGGTTCTAATTTAGGGGACTCGTTTTTATAACACTGCTCTTACCTAGGTGGTCTGTAACTAAACTGATTAGCTGTGTACAGTGCAGACAATGACAGCACTGAACTCTATGAATTTAAAGAAACAGCCTACTTCATAGCAAAAATTATGGGAGTGAGCTAATACAGCTTTGAGATGTACATGCAGCAGAAATTTACTGATGTGATTTCTGGTCCGGAAATTTTTTTGACTATTGAAGCTCTTGGTGCTTTTCTGCAGGCTCCCAAAAGGACAAAAAATTTAAACAGAAGTTCAAGTTCAATCTCTGACTTCCCCTTGTAAAACAAGAAAACCCAACTTTTTTCTCAGATTCACATTGTACTTCACACTTCGTTGTGAATTTGGCCTTCCCCATATTTCTGTCATTGTCTCTGTGTGATTTGGCCTGGGAAACAACTTGAAAAGAAAACCTTAGGTAAGCCAGGCAACATTGTACTGCCCCAAATAAATTCTGTGCCTCTTCTCCACAGGGAGACATTGAAGGTCAGAAAAGGAGAAGTTTCTTCTGCTTTTTGTAGAAAAGGATCATAGAATGATTTAGGTTAGAAAAGACCTTTAAGATCATTGAGTCCAGCCACAAAGGAGATCAAGTTAGCCAAACAGGATCTGGCTTTTCCTCTCCAAAGTGGCTTGTTGCCTAACGTCTTTTTGACCACAAAATTAATTAATTCATTCAGAGCCTGACCTCCTACTATATTGCAGGTAGAAATGAGAGCTCAGATACTTCCTAATTGTCCTCAATTTATCTCTGGTTGTCTTGTTGGAAGGCTTTTATTTCCACAGATAAGGTTGACTTACTCCTGCTGCTAGTCCAAGGCTTCCACAACCTGCCGTGCCACTGAAGTCAAAAGGAACTTTGCTATCAAACGAGCTGCAAGCTGGAGGCAATACATAATTAGTTAACTCCGATTGCTACATGGAACTTGCCCTGTAATGGCCACTGAATTATTATTCTCTGCTAATCTGTGTCTGACTAAAGACTCAGATAGAGTATTCCTGAGTACTCCCCGTTCCCAGGGAGGTTAACCAAATCACAGTTGCTGCTCTTTTATGTCAGAAATAGGGGATGACATAACATGAACCCCACAAAATTTAAGCTAAATAACAGGTCCAAAAGAGACAAAGCCATGAGTGTCTGCTGTGGCCAGCATAGAGTCAGCAGCACCAAGGCCATCCGCACATTTAGCATGAGCAGCAGCAGCAGCAGCTCAGAACTCCTCCACCACCCCCCGCTGCCACAGCACTGTCTGATCACCTCCTGCCTGCCTCTCGTCTGACTAACAGCCAGCTGCCTCAGCCCTGTGCTCAGAAACACTGGCCAAAAATTCATTTAAACCAAATGGGCCTTCATTACTCTTAGAGTCCTCTCACTGCAGCACAGTGTGAGGCTGGGGCTAGGTATCATTTTGTTTTAATCAGTGTTGCTGATATTTGAGAGAGGAGAGAGAGAGAGAGAGAGAGAGGATTTCACTGCAGCCTTTAATGTGGCTCTAGTGAGATGCTGTTATATATTGGGCTGTGTCTCAGTATAGGGGCTTGTTTGACAGGCCCTGTCATCATCTACCTCCAAGATTATCATTCATGCTGCTGGAAAGACAACTTTATTGGACTAAATATTGGCATGTGTCTGTGTGGCCCACACAGGTAAAGACTCTCCCTGGGCCGTGTGTCTGAGTCACTGTGCGTGGGTGTAACAACTGCACTAGTTATTATTAATCTCTCTGAAACCTCTTTACAGTGATTAAGGGAGTACTGTATGAGAGCAATCTGCTTTGTGGGCTCTCGCCAAGGAAGACCCACTAAGCAGATTTTGTTGGATCCTTCAGCCAAACTGCTCTTTTCTTGGCAACTGAAATGTGCATCAACATAGATGTAATGTCAATTTCCAGCGTTTTTGTAATGTACTTTATTCAGATTATTTGGATGCTACACAAACCACTAATTCAAATCACAGTATTTAACATTGCCAGTCACTCTGATGTGCCAATGTATATAAATAAACCTGAGCAGGAGACAAAAGGTCGCATTTAAAAGATATATAGAAGGGAAAAATAGTGTGTTCTTTTTGCCTCCAACCTCTTTTTCTTGTGAATAAGAGACTTGAGTGAGGGATTTCAGTAAGAGATGAATGGCAGGTATATGTCAGCAGGTGACAGACTCCCTGCAAATCATGGCCAGAACAGCACAGCAAACTGCCAGGGATCTGCTCAGCTTTTCTCCAGATGGGGCAGTTGGGGATGAGAAGAGCCAAACTCTCACTGAGAAAGCCATGAAGCTGAGATCATGGGACAATGGCCTGTAGCTACGTGGAAGTTCTGGTAACCCTGGTTTTGGATGAAAATAATGATCACACAGAAAGCTTTAACCTCTGCATATTACTAAACAGGGCTTGTAGCCTTAGTCAGAGGAAGACTCTAAGTAGGTTTCACCTGACACATTTTCTTTGAGCTGTGGTATCTTTAACTTCTATTTACTCCTGTCAAGTGTCATAGATATATGGATATATAGATAGATCTAAATCTTTCTTTTAGAAAAGCTCAACCTTTTTCTCTCTTCCCACATCCATTTCTAGCAACAGATCAAAGCCTGGGTTTGCTATTCTACTATGTGCCTCATGACATCTTGTCCTCACATACCAGAAAGTGACTGTCCCTAAAGCAACTAAGCAACTTTAGGAGGCTAAGGAAAGCAGAATAAAATAGCAGGAAACTGAAGTTTTTTCTATCTTTGTCTGTTCCAGGAGGGTTATGCTGGAGAAAACCAAGACACTTGAAGAAAGCAAAAAACAAGAATGAGAAAGAAACCAGTCTCAAGAAGGGAGGGAAAAACAAAAAAGAATATAACCTTAGGCAGAATGTCAAATAAATATCTGGAGTTCAGAGTGCTACACTAGTCTGACTGTACTCAACTTTGACCACCTACAGCAGTTTTTATATCATCAGCTTTGTGTCATTAAGTAATTAATGTTGAGGTGATGTGCCATTTTTCTTCCATATCACTTGCATTCATTACATCATATGGTCATCATTTCAGTTTCTATTGCATTAAAGTACCTAACAGAAGTCAGTTCTTTTCTGACTTCATATATTCAGTGTACGTCGGTTGTGGGTTTTTTTGTATTTCCAGAGAGCAAGAGATCCAAAATACCCAGGTAATCTCTGGAATGCATTTCTTCCATCTAGAAGACAAACAAGCTTACCTTTAAGAAAATAGTAAAGAACAGACACACAGAAAACTCTTTAATAGCTTAATAGGCCCCATGTGATAGTATAATAGAATCATAGGGTCTTGTAAGAGAAGAGAAGAGAGGCAAAATCCCCTGCCTGCATGCTTTTGATGCAGCCCAGGGTGTGACTGGTTTTCTGGGCTGCAAGTGCACACTGCCTGGTCATGTCCAACCTCTCATCCACCAGCACCTCCAAGCCCTTAGTGGGTTCTTGATCTGCTCACCCCCAGTCTGAATTGATAGTACAGGTTGCCTTGATCCAGGTGCAGCACCATGCACTTGATCTTCTTAAATCTCATCAGATTCCCATGCAACCACTTCTCGAGCTTGTCCAGGTCCCTCTGGATGGCACCCCATCCTTCAGGTGAGTCAACCATAGCTCTCAACTTTGTGTCTGAGGGTGCACTTAGTGATACCGTATTCTTCTGCCTTCGTGTACATAACCATAAAATGACACTGACTAAATAAGTTTACATACAGAGGGCTATTTGGCTGTATAAAACTGTGCATCCTTGGGTGACTTTCAAAAAGAGATATGTAGGCAGGTACCAGCCTGCCTCTACAGCAGTCAGAGGAACTATCCTTGCTTTACCACATTTGATACAATGCCAGTTTTCCCATTTTAGTTTCATCTGTTTTGTCAATCTGTATCATGAGGCTGCCTAGTGATGATCTTGCCCCTCTCTACTGCCCACAGAGTGATGTACAATCATTGGTGCAGCAGGGTGAGACAGCTTCTCCATTGTGGCTCTGGTCCTTGCAATAGCAAGCAAAACAATTTTGGGCAAGCCTCCTTTCTTCCTCCTAGAACATCTGCAATTTCTAAAAACAGTAAGGTCTGTTACTGGAGCTTTGAGCTGATGATATTTAAATAAAAGACAATTTCTGAACTTCAAATACTGTTAAAGAAATAGGACAATGAGGACTTGGCTGCAGGAAAAAACCCAAATATGGGTATGTGCATTAATGAAATAAGAGTACCCAACACTGTTTGCCTGTTAATGGTGGAGGAGCAGGACAAGTGTTAATGACCCCTTGACCTCCCCAGTAAATCCACACTTGAAAGGGAGGGGATTAAAATGTCTTAAAAATCATGTGCTAGAAACTGAGGGAGCTTAACATTTTCCTTATGCTGATGTCAGATGACTTTCCCAACCCCTACATCTATTATACATGACTCCAGCAGGTTAAAACTGAAGGACACAGGTGCTGGTATGTTAAGGTAAGAGTTTTTGAAAAAATCTTTAAATGTCTTGACTTGGCATGGCTCCACTTTACTGCCTTTGTCCAGGGGACTGCTATGAAACATCTGAATAATCTACACAGATTATCATGAACCTGTTCTCCATTTTCACCAATTTTCCATTTTGTGAGTGTGTGAGTACATGAACATGTGATCATCCCATTGGAGAAAGCCCCTTCCAGCTTTACAGACATCTTGTGCTGGGCTCAGTCAGTTCTTCTTACAGAAAATGTGGTAAGAATTCATCCAAACTACCAGCTCTGCTTAGCAGCATGAAAACAAAATTAAAAAGAGGAAATACAAGCGTAGCTGTAACCTACCTGGTGAAAGAGGAAAAATACAAAATTCTACCAAAGACTATAAAGAAAAAAGAACTTCAGTGTGGTAAAAAGGAGAAGATATAATAATCAACATGCTAAAATTATGTGTGTTAATGATTATAAGGAAATATTTTATAAGATCCAACAAAAAAAATAGATGGTCAAATTATCTAAACCCAGAATCTGTCAAGAAGAACAAATCCTTTTGCATGTTAGAAGCAAATGTCTGTGTAACACCAGTAAAACCTTGTCTGATATTACCATAAATATGAAGAGGAAAAAGCATTATCCCAAAACATCAACAATCTGCCTGTGTTCCAGTAATAAAGTTATTACTTCTGTGACTAACACAAATGACTGAAGATTTTTACAGCCACCCTGCCTGCACAGCACTCAGCTGCAATGGAATTGCCTTCCTACTCCAGAGAGACACAAAATTTAACTTTCAGTCATCTGAGAGTTGCTTGCACAGTGCCACATTTGTACGGGAGAGAAAACAAAAAAAGCAAACCAGGCTCACATTTTTTGTTCACGTGCTTTCAGTTCTTGTAAAATTATATCCACTGAAGCTTGAAAATGTAATTTACTGCTTTATGTTACTTAATACATATATATATGTGTGTTTATATATGTATTAAGTAACATAAAGCAGTAAATTACATTTTATTGTAATTATTATATATATTACATTACATATATATATCAAATAATTATATTGTAGTTATTATATAAGTACAAATAAGTGATAAATTTGATTCCTGGAGGAACCCCTCCATTGCAATCCACTGAGTCTGAAACCAGCTGCTGCTTTCTCACCAAATTGGAGGCAGATTCAAATCTTGGTTTCCCTAAACACATTTCCAAAGTGGCATCAACTACTCCAAAGCCTTTTGGGGAATTCATAGCATGTGTTGCTCCCTTATGCTATGGTATATATGCAATGATATATCAGCTTGTGGGCTGTTATGGTTCACTGACTGGTACTGCTGCCGTCCGTGCTCACCATGAATGGCATCTCACTGTATGAATATTCTCCCTGCAGGAAAAGTGATCACCTGTAGGCATGTTTGCAGAAAACCAGCATGATTTCTTCCTGGTGGGGGACCTGAGCACTCAGCCACCATGGGTGCTCATCAGCACACTCAGGGGAACACACTTTTTTGTTCAAAGCCTGGCTGCAGAGTCTGAACCAGGAAAGGCTATGGGCTGGGCCTGCATGAGGCTGCATTGTGGGAAAGGACTGTGCAGTGTCAACAGCTTAGAAGACTAAACAAAAATTGGTTATATTTTATGCTGCAAACTTTTGAGTTTGCTTTAAAAGCTGCTTCATTCAATTAGTCTCTTTTCTATTTTTAGTGGGGTCAAAATATTTTCAATAGAAAAGATATCTCCAAACAGAAAAGTTATTTATCCCTTTGATATTCTCTATCTATAGGGTGTTTTATTTCACTTTAATATATAACGTGTCAGAAGCAGTACACGTATCTCAGTGAGGCTTCAGGACAGCAGTTGAATGAATTCTTCAAATCATCCTAGAGATCACTTTTAGGATGCTAAATATTTTTCTCACTATGCTTTGCCATATGGGCAAGGGAGGTGAGGGACTGAAAATGGCTTAATAGCCACATTTTTGACAAATAACCTTTATCAACAACAGGGAAAAAACCTCCAAAGTGTACAACCCCTTAAAGACTAGCACTATTTTCAAATGTACATTTAACAAAATGGAAAGTAATTGTGTCTGTCTTTGGCAACCATCCATCTTCAATATTAATAATTCTCAAAAAGTCATACAGGAGTGGTTTCTCTGAAATTCCTTTGAACAGCTTCTCTACTGTCTTCCCACATAAGAAGACTTGTCCCACTCTGCTATGCAAACACAGAGCATTTGTGAGGAAATTGGTATTGCTTTAATTTCTTTGTGAGCTGACATCGTTGCCTTGTGATATTCTTCCCTTTACCCAAGGCCATATACATCTCACCTCCACAAAAAAATCGCATTTCAACAGGACCTTACACATAATTTAAATAAAACAAGACACCCTCTTTAACTGAGCAAGATGAAGCTCCATTTGGACATTTGGAAGGCACTCAAATGTCCAAAGGTTTGAGGAGTGGTTCCTGAAGACTGTGTGAAGCTTGAGAAAGTGTCTTAGGGCAGCCTCTCAGAAAGAAGGATGGGTCAGCCCCAGAGCACTGGGGGTGCCAGCTCCATTGCTTCCCCTGCTACCCAGTGAGGAGGGAACAAGAGCACCCCATAGGGACAGCAAAACATTACAGAGATGATGTTTTAATGCCATGAGCACAGACAAAGCATGAAGATCCTCTTTATGCTCCATACCCTGCTCTACACCAGTGCCCAGATTCAGCTCCCTTTCACCTCTCACCCTTGCAGTGCAGAGTAGCTATGAGAAAAGTTGGAGGATCCTGCAGGACATAAGCATCACTGCTGCAAGTCTGAGTTTTAAAAGCAGCCAGGAGTTCTTTCCAACCTGAAGGAGATACAACACTGTCATGGAAAATAATTATAGGAAGACCCTTCCAAGCGACAAAATTGTTGAAAACCCCATAGGGCTTCCAACTGTTTGTTTTGTTATTTTGGAATTTTTGGGTTGTTTTTCTCTGAATTTCTAGCTTTGTTCTCAGACCATTGTTATAATCCTATATAATAGAATCCGTTCAAGTCTCTTGCTGTGTTTCATTTGCAGCTGTACAGTGTACATAGCAATTAGCTGCTGATGTACTGTTATCTGGTCTCCAGTCTTTAGCACGCTTTATTGTATTTTTTTCACTCTCCATATGCCATAGAAAGTCAAAGTCCCGATCCCTTTACACAAAAAACAACTTTGAAATGTGGTACCTAACACATACTGAAATGCCTGATGAGCTGTCTGTGCACTTGCCCTGGTGTGTGAGGGTTTGTGCACGTGTGCACATACATGTGTGTGTGTGTCTGTGAGAGGCCGAGAGGGAAAGCACTCTTTCAAATCCACCTGAGCAATACAGGAGGATCTACTGTTAGAGATTATTGACAAATATACTAAAATACATAGAAGAAACAAATTTAGTTTGTATCTGCAAACAGTTATCTTTTTCTGAAGGTGAGTTTCCATAGTAAGTATGAATATTCTTCCACAGCAACGTAAGCAAACACCAGCAGAGACCCAGCCTTGCCTTAATTATTGTGATACACTTTTGTGTCTTGTAAACAACTACTTATTGCCATGTTTAGATCTAGAAAGTGGTAACGCAGAGCTGTGACGGATTAAAAATTTCAAAAATTAGGAAAAACTAAGACTAGAATCTTAGTAATTAAGAATATGGTCAACAGAACGACTTTCTTGAACAAGGTTCTAGAGAAAAATATAATATTCAGACACATTCTCAGTAATTTGGATGAACTTCTGATCTTGCTAAAGCAAGTAGTAAAATTAATTTCCTAAAGTGACATGTGAAAAAAAAGAAGTATTTCAGTGCAGCTTCCTTGTATTTGGACAAGATTTTTTTTTTTAAAGGGTTTCAGTAAACCCATTGCTTTTTGGCAAAAACCTCTCTCTTACAACACAAACTGAAAATGAATACAGTCTCCCTGGAATCCTGGCTTTTTTGGTGTGTGTATGATAGAGATAAATATAAACAAAGTAAAACAATTTCAATAAAAAGGAATTAAAAAGACATTTTATGTCAAGCTCTCTTTCCATAGTCTCCCTTGACAATAATTTCACAGTATCTTAACTTTCTGCTAAAGTATGGCTGCAACTTCTCTTGAGGAACCTCGGCATCCATATTGGCTGAGGTTTCAGTGTTGCCTTTCCTGCAACAAACCATCTAGCTCATGACCTGCTCATGTCACTAGCAATTCATGATAAAGACGAGGCAGTGGAGGTGACTCCCTGTATTCCTCATGAACGGAGCTGCCAGCGCCAGAGGAACTCCTCCCTGACAGACTTTGGAGGGCAGCTCACCATTCTCACAGCTTGATAAGCATCACCATAGTGCTCTCACCTCCCCACATGGATGCCATGCAAGCATTACTGCATGATGTTTCACAACTTCTCTGCAAAAGGAAAAGGTCCCACCTCAGATTATAAAGGGTAAACTTCAAGCCAGGAGTGGCTGCAGTACAATATATTTGGCTAAAGGAAGCTATCCAAAATGGAGAGGTCTGCTATAAACATGGTCTTCCTGAGGTGGCCACAAAAAACCAATTCCCTCTGAGAAATATTTATCTCATCCTAAAGCAGGAACGAAGTAAGTCTGATGCACTGTGCTCTAGACAAATTTCTTTCTCCTAATTTCTGGCTTCTGGAGGGAGACAGACATGACAGTCTCAGACATACAGTAGAGTCATCTGTGGGGAGGTGACCCTCATATAATTTCCACCCTACATGCCAAACTCATAGAAAGCTTGCACTCTAAGTGAGATTTGCATCAAGGTCATCCAAATACCAGACTCAAGCTAACCAAAAATAAATCTTTGTCCAGTAATACAGGGCACAGGTGTGAACAGACCTCTGTATATGCAGTGTGGCATCTAAAGAAAAAGAAGTGGGAAGAGGGGAAAGAGAAGGATGTTATTTTAGCAGTAGGACTTGCCTCAGAAGCTCTTGGGAGCCTTCACCACAGAGAAATTTCGTCTACTCTTTCAGCTTCACACACAGCACAACTCAACGTGTGCAACCTGGAAGCCAGGGTGAATTTAGAGTAAAACTTCCTACAAAGGAGGAGAGACTTAAAACCCTCCTGGTTGTTATCACAGCAGCTTAGTTTCAAAAACAGAGAGTGGAAGAAAATCAGGGAGCCAATATTTAAAGGTCCTTGAGACTCTCTTCTGTCTCTGCGGCCCTCAAAACAAAATGGTTGGAGAGACTTTGTGGCAGGGAGTATGTGCTGGGCACAGCCTGGCCATCCCTTGCAGCCCAACCAGGCAGTAGGGGTGGTCCAGGGTTGGTCCATCCATGTCTAAAACCAGGCACAAGCTGGCACTGTTCTCATCAGATCCACGTACCCGAAGTTGTTTCTCACCTCTAAATCAGTTTCCTGTGATCCATCTGAGATGTTAGCAGATTACCATGCTGCCTTCCTCCACCAGGGGTGTCCAATGCCAGCAGTACCCAAGTGCCCTCAAGAACATTACTGTTTCCAGAAGCAATGAGAGGTGAGGGAGAGCTTTATGAGCTGGACATTTTATTATTTTGTGTCTGTAAGAAAGGCTGTTTTTCATAATCAGGTAAGGCAAACACAAGATGTTCCTTAGCTAAATGTCACAACATAGAAACACAAGCCAGAGGCACAAAAATGTAAGACCCAGCTTTGTCTTAAATGCTATCCCCCTATCCCTTTACCTTCTGATAATTTTTATGTAGATACACACTATTTTTTTTCAGTCACTTTATCTTGTTTCCTATTATTTTTTTTTCTTCCCGCCTTCCCTGTTGCCAGAAAAAAAAGGTACAATTTTGCAGATGGATAAAACCAATTTTTAATACAGGCAACTACAAGAACAGCCTGCATGTACCCGTCTTTCCCCTTCCCAGAAAAGGACAGCTGACAGAAAGTAGGAATCATCCCACATGTTTCTGTGGCCACGTCAAACCTACCTGGATTTGAAGCATGGCACAGAGTTCGTGCTTTGTTCTGATATTCCCTGGTGTGCGGGTTTGAAAGCAAAACCAGTGAGACTCCCAGTCAGAGATACAATTTAATAGGAGAAGAGAGGAAAAAAAGGTAAAATAAATGGAATAATACAACCTAACACCCTGTTGGTCAGGGTGTTTGAAGCAGTCCAGATGTCCTCCTGGAGTGGCAGATGTGGTTCTGCTGGAGCAGAGATGATCCTGAGAGAGAAGGGTCCAGTCTTCCTCCAGGAATCTAGTGGAACCAGATAACTTGTGCTCCTGTGTCTCAGTTTTTATCTAGGTAGGAATGGTTGATTCCTCCCACTGGGTAGAGCATCTCACAATGGAATATGTCATGCCCTTAGTGAGCCTTAATGGCCCATCAGCAGAAAATATCCCTCTGGAGGGAGGACAGGTGGTGAAAGAGATAAGAAACACTGCCCCACCTGGTTTGAACAGCTGGCTCATTATCAGAAAGCATCTGCCCCCCTCCCCGCCCAGAGTTACAAGAGATAAATAAAATCATCTCCCCAACTGCTTTTAACAAATGAAATAGAATACACATCCCCAGCCTCACAACCCAAGACAGCTGGGCAAAGAGGCGAAAGGCAATTAGACCAGCTTGGTCCTCATCTCACAGCCAGAGTGATAGACCATACCTCCTGGGAAATGTCACCCTTGCCTTGTCTGGAGTCCCAGTAATGTTCATTGCTCTCATTGCAATAGAATGGTTGAGGAGACACCAAGGGCCATGTCCAAGCCTTAGGTCTTTCCAGGCACTCTAATTCCTTCTGATTTTGAAGGCTTTTCCTACCATCATATCTGCCTGCCTTCCTGTATTTTTTTGTTCTCTGCTCTTTTTCTTTCTCTCCTCGTGCACCCTTCTAGCACCTCCTTCCCAGTAAAATGCAGCAGAGGGAGGCAGAACAGTCTGGCATTGGCCTTTCAATATATTTAAATACCAGCAATTCACTGAGCTGGAAAATTGTAAATCTGCAATTTTATTAAAAAAGGTGGTCACTGTGTTCTTTGGAGCCATGTTCAGAGACAGCAGCACAATTAATGGACATTTATGCAACACAGAAGCAAAGAATGGCAAATTTATTAAGACTGGTAAGGCGATATTTTTAATTTCTAAGGAACCAACTTTCCATATCTAGTTTTGCTTATTCTTACATGAAAAAAAAAAGGCTGTTTAAACCATCCTGTGCAGGTGAAAACACTGTCACATAGTATTTTTTTTTTCCTTTGAACTAACACAGATGAGTATAGCAACTGGCATTGAGGAATTACTAATGTCTTCTAACAGTGCGCGTGTGGTGCCTACTCTGCAGCGTGTCTAGACACCTTCCTAGCATTTCATGTAACAGCATTTCAAACCAAACCAGAGACAGACCAGTGCTGTCAGCACAGCTCATTTTAGTTATAAAGGGCATGCTTACTTGATGTGCTGCTGGGAAAGTTAAGCAAGGCACTCAAGCCATAAAACAAGCTTTCAATTGGGCAATATAAAAGGGGAAGCACAAACCACCAACGTGGAAAATAAAGGTGAAAGGTTTCAAAGGTAGGACAGGAGTCTCTCACATAGAGGGGGAGTATAAATGAAATGGAATGGAATGAAATAAAGCTTGTCATCATCCTTTTTACAAAATGTGGGTGGACTGACATAGCTATAGTGAATTATGAGTGCAGTGAATTATGAGTGCAAAGAGACAGATGATATAACCCCAGTCTATAGGATAAAAAGGCCACAGAGCTGCACAACTCGCCACAGAAATATGGAAGGTGTGATGAGAGATGAAGCACCATCTTCTTTGGGGAAACCCTTTTGAAGTAAGGACATGGTATGAACTCAGAGTGGAGCACCTCCTCCAGAGTAACTAAAAGTGCATATCTCTTTATTCTGACTAAGAATACTTTCTCCAAATTAGCAAAGCCACTTTCACAGGAACATGTCTTCCGCTAAGGCCTGTGAGGAAATATGTACTCTGCAGAGAGGATGGGGAATATAGCAGCTCTAGAACAAGCTCTTAGTTGCTGATGGCCATTTCCTTTTCTAGATAATTAAGACTTCCTAACACCCAACTGAAATGGTTGTCTGGGGCCTGACCATTGACCTGGGGCCTTATTCTGGCAGTTCTGTCATTCAATCTCTGTAACACATCCATCATTCAGGACCTGACTCATGTGCTTAGTCCTTCTTTTACACAGCAAGACCTGCAAACACTGAGCATAGCTCAAAAAGTGTGGGCTCGTGGTATCTGTCAAGAGAAGCTATTAATTCAATCCCATGATATTTTAAAATATCTAGATATTTAAAAGTCAAAGAGCATTTCAATTTATTTCCCTACCTATATTAAGCTGCATCATTTATGAATATAGCCTGTGGATTAAAGATAATTTGCTATGAGCTTGAAAAACCAAATTATTATTGCCTGTTACGATCTTTACATAAATATTTGGAAAGTTTATACATCAATGTTATATTTTGTCAAGGATTCTCTCTCCTGTTGGTCACACAGCTTCTTCAGGTTCTTATTTTCTGTACTCTCAGTAGTTGCATATGGTTATAGCAAATCAGGCCTGATGAACCACAGGCACTTTCACACTTGTTTCCCTATCTGGGTGCAGCACTCAGTGAGAGGAGCCACTCAGGCATATGGACTGTAATAAGCTGAGCTCCAGTGAGTTGGAACCTCTTGCTTCAACAGCTATTTGGCCATTTGTTTTCTTGCTGCAGAACTTTGATTGTTTTTCTCCCTTTTGACAGAATGATGAAAGCAGCCAGAGGGCTTAGGTACCACCTCCACCAAATGTTACCCATATTCCAGTAGGCAGGTAGAAAATCTGGGGAGATGATCAGGGAAAAGGTGCCCACTGATTCTGGAAGTCCTGAGGATTAAAAGCACATATCCTGCTGGAAGAGTAACATACAGGCAGTCAAAACTTTCCAAACCAGCTGTGGTGGCTTTTGGTGATCTTTCAGCTGAGTTTGTACATGCAGCAATTGCCAGTCTCAGTTTTCTCTCTTACACCAAAACTGAGATAATTACTTTTTACAGTACATATCTTCAGTAATTATTACCAAATATAGTTTAGAAGCACATCAGTGTAAAGGTATTTGAATAGTTTAATCCATCTCAGTGAAAAATATCATTTACAGCAAACAGGAGACAAACCTAGTGCAATGGCAGAATAGAAAATAAGGCTGGAATTTTTCAAACAAATGTGTGAAAAAAATAGGCCTTTGAGCAATGCAAACATACAACAGAAACAAGCAAGAAAAAACTAAGGCTTATCCCTGGCCTAAAGGATGCCAAGTAGTATAATTTCTGAAGAGAATTCAAGGGGACTTCCAGTAAATTAGGCCTTGTTTCCTTCCTCTCATGCCTATATCTTAAGCACACAAGCTGATCAAACGTTTATTGCTACTGAAGATACAGGACAACAGCTGTGTTGCCTTTTGAGCCCCAGGACAGCACAGAGTTCTACATTTGTCCTAATTGGAAGAAACTGAAAAGTTTTACATCAAACTGTTTTGCAACAGAGAGGCGAGCTTTCAGTTGCAGTGAATTATTCATGAAATGGTTCTGCTTCCCACAGAACATTTCAATTTTTCATTGAAAACCTGAGCAGGCAAACCAAGAAACTGCATGAAATACTTCAATTCTGAAAAGCCATCACAGCACTCCAGAGATCCCGTTCAGTTTCTTTGCTGGGGACTTTACCTCTCCACTAAACTTGATTTCCCAAATATGCTGGCCAGGCAGCAGTGCTGATGCATACCTTCCCAGCTACGTGAGAAAGGAAGACTGTTAATTATGGAGGATGAAAAGAAGTCAAGGAGTCATCACTGTGTGTTTATCTCTTAGGACTTGAAAACTTCTACCACTTAACTCAGTCATTGTTTCCACTAGATAGGGAGGAAAAATGCATGAAAGAAGGGCAATGTGGAAGAAAAATGGGCATGGATCCTTTCAGCCTACTCAACTGCAGCAGCTAGTTTGTGTAGGAAGTGAAGCGGAGCTACAAGGCCCTCCAAAAATGAACAGGAGAGCCACTGAAGTATGAGAAACCAATGACCAGAAAAAGAGGCCACTCAGTCTTGCTCAGTGACAGCCATAGGATGTGTCAGACAGCTTTCGTAGACACGTCAGCTCAGCACCCAGTCTAAAAGCAAGGTGCAAGTGAATACGTAGTGTGAAGGTGAACTTACACCCAAATAGGGCCACAAAAAAGTACAAAGATCCAGAAGAAACTCTTTGACATCCTCAAGCCAAAAGTATGCATTGACAAGAAAAGCAACTTAAAAGTCAGTTTCTGACTGTACTTTCTCTCTAGAACAAATTGCTTTTGATTTCTCCCACCAGAATCTCAGCTGGTCTAACTTAGATAGCTTATTTCTGTAAAATTCATGCCCATTTACCTGTTGAGCCTCTTGCCCTTAGAGAAGTGGCATATTATCTAAGGTGAAAAATACATCCTTTGGCTATACTTAAACTTCTGTTCAAGCAGAAAATACCATGGGCTGGAAGCTTCAAAAGTGACAATGCTTCCTCTCAGCTATTAAAAAAACAGAGGTAAGAAGTCAGTTTTACTCTTGAGATCAAAAGAAATCTGGCATTTAGTTTTGAAAAGAAAAAGGAATCATCTGAAGCAAAGTGAAGACTAGGGATGTTAATGTAGGGGAGCTCTTAAATGTATCTGTAAAGAGGATCAGAGATAAACATGCAAAAGGAGTTTGACATATTTCTCGGAGGGAGAAGTTATGAGTGATTGAATATGTTTGAAACTTGGTGTGATGACTTTCAGAACCCAAAGATCAAGAGACTCTTGATCAAGGGAATCTAGGAGAGGCAGAAAGAGAAGCATGGGTGAGAGAATATAAGCCCATAGCAAAATACCTTTCTCTCTGTGTTTCAGGCCCTTTTCCTCTGTGGTGGGAAAGAAAGGTCAGAAATATATGAGCCCCTGTCTTTGAAAGCTGGGTAGCACCCACTGATAGAATCAGAAAAAGTTTGATTTGGGCTCTGTTTAAGAGACTAGTCCTGATCAATTTTCATTTGTACTCATGTACTCATCCCTCTGTACAAGGAAAAATAATTGGCTGATCAGATAAGGAAATGCCAAACAGGATACCCGATTATAGCAGAAAGCTGATCTATGGAATGAATTAGCTTCTTGACTCACTGAATCACATAGAAAACTGAAGAAAGATAAAGAAAAATATTAGATGCTGACGAGGAATTTACTGGATTGTTTTGACTCTTCTATGTGATACCCAGGGCACAAAGTTCAGCAGTGCTTCTAGGGTTGCTCCAGAAAAGCCATGCATATGGTCTCCTCCTAGCTTAGTGTGCAAGTCTGTCAGCAGAAAACATGGATGACTTGCTCACTTATAGGAGCTCAGTGACCATACACGGAGCAGCAGAACTAGAGATCCACGACTACCCTGCCTTTAACCACTCCTTTTCCCTCAGCACTGGTCATGCAGAAACTAGCTGTAAGAGCAAAGTGCCTAACACAGCTGGAAGGGCATGCACCATCTCCATGTCCTCCTGAGGTCTCGTGCGAGGCTGATGCTCTGCTTAAGTGCTGCCTGCCTGGCTGTTGGCTCTGTCCCTGTGCCAGGGCTCACTGGCTCAGCTGCTGCAGCTGCCCACAGCCACTGCTGTGCTCATCTTTGGTCAGCTGACCACAAAATGCCAATTGCTTTTGGGGCAGGCAGCAGTATTTCTTTCTCCAAGACCCGAGTGCTGGCAACTGTTTTAAAATTCCATGTTGAACATTTCCGCGTGCGTGTGCATTCTGTTACTTGCAGTATCCTCTCAGAAGTATTAAAACGAAATGTCAGTTTTCTCTTTTTGTATTTGACAACTCCTGATGTCATTTTACTTTTGGTTGTAAACGGAAGCCTGTTTGCCGCTGAGTCACAGAAGAAGGCAGGACATAATAAATATAGCTCCTCATCAACCCAAAAAGTTGTGGATCACTGGAATGACAATCAGAAAGGGAATCTTTTTTAACCAGCAATAGCAGAACAGAAGGATCCTGTTTCCTGTGCAGAATTCCCTGTCACTCACATGCTTTGACTGATGTGAGTTACATTCCCCAAAATACAAGTGTGAGTATCAAGAGCTAGTAGCAGATATTGCCCTTTATATGAAAATAGGAATAGAGGAAGCCCAGCATTCCCCATATAGGCCCCCTAATGCAGCTGTCTGCTGGAAGAAATTATAAAATGCAAACCAGGAAGCTGAAGCACAGAATGATGACTTTCATATCCACGTTCTGATTTCCAGAGTGTTTGTCCCTCATCCTCAGTATTCCTCAGTTTTTTAAATGGCTTGACCAAGGCATGAAGTATTTGAACCCTTGTCTGCATTTTTAAGTTTTAGGAAAGTTCTACTATTGCTAAGACCAGCACATTTTGGATGCACTGGGAGACAGCAGCATCACACGAACTGATTGTGTATCCACATGATGTTGAGTCATTGCTACTTGATTCTCTGAGACTGAGAGGACATCTCCACACAGTGTGTGATAGAATTCTTAGAAAATTGGCAGGTTATAGAGTTCACTGAGGCATATGTCATCCGTGCAACCACAGAGTTAGGTGAAGTAATAACTATAATGAGGACATTGAGATCATGAATGAAAAAAACCTGAGAGTAGGACCCTACTACACTGTCATTGTTGAGATTACAGGGTTGTCCAGCTGGTAGTTTGAAGGACAGAATGAGAGAAAAAGATGTCTCTTCCTCAATATGAATTAAAGACTTTTTTGGACCTCTAGAATGAGAGAACAATATGATCTCAGCCTTTTTAGATACCAATGTTCTTCACCAGCACAGTACAAAATATTTTCCTCAACTCTAATGGCTTAAAAACAGCTATCACAGGGTCCTGAATGTTTGCATGAGAGAAGTCGTGTTGCTGAAGTTCTGTGGGAAATTGCAAGAGGAATCATGGTGTGCTTCTGAAAAAGGCTGGTCTCAACAACCCTAGTGGTGGATCAGAACACAAGATGTGCTCAAAATGATCCCTGGAATTAAACTCTCACTACCAAGAGCAGTGTCTTCATGGGTGTTCTGGTTTGCAAACATTCCCTGTTTCTCATGGCCAGGTTTATTTGCTGTAAAGGATTCACTGAAGCAGACAGCAAGGTAAGGCACAGAGACTTCTCTCAAGATTGCAAAGAAAAGAAAGTATCATTTCCAAAACTGTAGTTGGCCACTCACCATGGTAGAAGGCTGTAGTGCTAATGTAGACTCTTGCATGCACAGCTAGCAATGTAGTGCCTTTGAGAGGCTTACAGCATCTACTACTCTCAGCTTTTTCTTTTCCTCTCTTTTTGAAGTTGCCTCACATACGATACAGTGCTGCTACTTCCATTCCCCTGAGGAAGACCAGAAAGCCATTCTGGTTTTCCTCATTTTAGTTGCATCCACATTAATTATTCAGGTGGTAATTGAAGGGACTTTGACTATTTATTAAAATTACATCAAAGGCGTAGCACTGTTTTTTTCTTTCTATATGACCCACAAGGAAACACACCCTCCCCCCTCCGATAATTCCATTCAAGTTCAGGTTATTTAGTCCCATGGCTTCCATCTGGGTGTTTTTTGTAAAGTGGAGATAGACTGAGTTTTGTTGTTGTTGATGGCTAATTTAGTTCTCTGCATGTGTTTCAAGCATTTTGCTAAGAAGCCACACTGTTTGTAATGACATTGGTGGTGAAGTTTCTTCACCAACAGCCGCTCTCTGAGGTACTAGGCTCTCTGAGGGGAATGGTCCCAGACTCACAATTTCTTTGCAGGACAAAAGGTGCACTATAACTCATTATCTCGGAGAATTCCAGAAGGATTCAAATCTGCAAGTTTGCTCAATGTGAGCAGCAAAGAGAGGCTGATCCCCTGCCAAGCAAGAAAGTTAAAACTATGAGAACATCAGCCTGCTAAACCACAGTGTTAGACTTGATTGCAGACTAAGCAAGGATAAACACATTTTATTCACTGCAACATGATAGCTTCAAATAGATATTCAAAATATATGTCTGAAATAATTTCTTCTACTCACACTCTAAAAACGTGTCATTACCTTAGTGTCAGTGGAGCATATCGCATTTTATACATACCTTTTTCATGGCTATGACATTAATGGAAGAGTAAGCACAGTATTGACAACTTATTTATCCATTTATTTAAGAAAAATCCATGCATTTATTAGAAAATCATTAGCATCAACTGGTCTCAGAGCTTACTGCTTATAATACTTAAAAATATGCATACATTCTTTATTAAAAAAAAAGAGAGATGGGAGTATGGTTTTGTTGTTCAGTGTGAGCTATGATTTTCCTTTGTTACAGGTTATGACAGCAAACTGAAATAGATGCCATTCTGAACTCAAAAGGGAACTAAAACTCCAGCAATTGAAAGTTCTTCTGGTGTGTGGTGAATCAGGGACTTCAGTCCATGTTGTCTGGGGCTTGATATTTTGGTTATAGTTAACACCCTTTTGGCGTTCATGGCATAGAATGCAAGTTTAGCAGAAATGCCTCCCACTGTCTGTCTACATCTTTCACAGTGCCTGGTGTTGGAGTATTTAATGAATTTATTTCCCTCCAACCCAACCACACATGAGAAACAGAGGATTTTGGCTGTTGCAGCATATCTATTGTGTTAGAATACTGTTCTTATGAGCATCAGGCTGGGTCATAAATGGGGTTCACTTCATGTTAGTGCAGATGTGGAAAAGGTGGGGAGGTTTTATCCTTGGTATTTGGTTTTACTCCTTTGATAGGACAGATCTTTCTGGTTTAAGCTGTTCTCCAAATAGTTGGGATTCATTAACCTGTGGAGCTGTGTTTTGTGCTGGTGCCTCACCAGCCTCTAGAACATATAAGGGATTAGATTTGACTAGACATTTACCTTTTCTGACAGCTATGACTAGTGGAGCTGAATCCCACTGTAGGTAACATCTTCTGCTGGTTTTATTAGTCAGAGCTGGTTCCAACTCACTTTAGCACACTGTTCTTGCTCTCCATTCTGTACACTTGCCACAACCATTTAATTCTGTACGAGGCACATTCTTCTCCAGTTCCATACTGTATTTTCATAGGTTTGGCTGCCTGCACCAACTGAAAATTATTAAAACCATAAAGTGCTTCAAAACAAGCAGATGTCAAAAAGAAATCTCTCTTCTAAGTATCCCTGTTGCTGCTGGCCACTCTTATTTGCAGCTACAAAGCAGATAATTTGAACTTTGTCTAGATATCTCCCACATTTCTAAATTACCTCCTTTCTGACGGAGCCCTTACTTTTGCTGTCCTGTTCTTCCATTCAGGGTATTTTTTCACATTCCTCCTATTAACATCTCTTGTCCAGTAATTACTCAGGGCCACGGCACCTGTCAGAGGCCTGCTGCTGTCAGTGCCTATGTCCCAGCTGACTGGCACTTAATTACAGAGATTGCACAGGGCCAAACTGCTCTGTCTGCATTGAAGTCCTTGCTTATCTGGATTGGGGAATGTATTGCAAGACACTGCAAGCCTCCCCTCAAGGCTCCCACCTAATAGTTGGTTTCATTTGATTACTTTTTTTGGGGGGGGGGATGGAGGGGATTGTTTGATTTTTTTTTTTTACTTTGGCTTTGGCTGGTTGTTTTGGGTTTTTTAAAGAGCCAATAAGAGGATGGCAAGTACTCAGATCTTGTCATGATGTTCAGAGAGGAATCAGACTTCAGCCCTAGAATGGGGTATTTGGGTGCAAAGTAATCTGTCCTATGGTGTAGAAAACACTGTTGTTGGAAGTAAATATACTGACTGATGTCAAGAGTCTTGTGACTCTATAATACAAAACTTTTGATTTTCTGATGCGTGTTATGTAACACAAATCCAAAAGAATTCTGTTGATGTCATTTCTGAGGGGTCATTATTAGATGCTGATTTTAAATACAGTTGTGTTTTGACAACTTGGAGATAAATCTTATGCTTACAGAAATGATGGATTTACACGGAGTAGTGCAAATTATTTTAATGTACAGCAAACCTTAGTTGTTATTCTAATCAGGTTGCAGTACATTTGGTGTATAACTCCAGTCCTCCATTTATACCACAGCATATAAACTTGTTCTCATATGTGTGCATATTTATACTTATAAATACACATGTACCCAAACTGTACATACAGGTATATTTATATTTTTATCCACACACGTATATATGGAAAATATATACACATAAACAGGTGTATATAAATCTGTGACCTCTAGTGACCTACAATAAAGAATTACAAATCGAGTAGAGGATAAATACCATTTTCTTTTATTTTTTGTTGTTGCCCTTGAACACTTTGCCTCCTTGTGAATGGAGCTAAAGAAAAACATAATTAGTTGCACAGAAAGGAAATGGTTTTGATGTTTATGAATCACTACTGTCAAATTTGTACAAGTACAATACAATAGACAGGGTATATATACACAGCAGCCCCCTTCATGTTTAAAACATTCTAGAGAGCTTAACAAGTGATAACCTAAGATAAAGCTGCTGTTGGGTCAAAGCATGAATTAAACAAGTGTTGCCTTTAGTCTTGACATGAAAGCATTTACAGAGCCAATGTTCTAAATCTCTGCTGGCAGAATATTCAGAGGTAGAAAACGATAGAGCACTTAAGATGCACAGGCCCTTTCAGCTATGGATTTATAATGATATTTCTGTAGAGCATTTGTAGAACACAAAACCTGACTTGGGCAGTAAGGAAGTAATATCTCAGCTGGATATGTAGGGCCTGGAAATTAGATGTGCAGCTGGAATTTTAAGAGCTAATGAAAGCCTGAGAACAGTTCACCTTCTGGGGAACAGACAGAAGCAGCATCTGACTTTGTGAACCTTTCCTCCCCCTTGCTACTTTCTGACATTCATGTAATTCGAGGCTTTTTTCTTGCTTATACTTTTCAGGTACACTTCAGGATTATGCAACTGCCAGGCTGAAAGTTCCTAAATGGGTATCACAGATGTAATGGTTCAGTCATAGTTTGTTCAAGAAACTACTTCCTTCTATACTTAGTGAATCAGCCCAAAGCAGGGGAGAGGAGAATTTCCCTGTGTCCAGTCAGAGAATGTGGCTGAGCAATTTATTGTATTGCTGTCATGGTGTGGATGGACACCTGTCAACCAAGCTTTAGAAAACTGGAAAGATCTGGGTGGATGCCCCTTCCTAAACAGCATCAAAAATCTGAAACACGGTTGTGGCTTGTAGTCATTGACTGATCCCAACAATCAATCCAGCTCTCTGGTGTGGGCCATACTCTCTTATTGGTCTTACATTATATTAGAATGAACTATTTATCTCTTCTTGAACCTCAAATGCATTCTTTAAATAAATTGCATTCACTTTTAAAAACCCTGTTTCATGTGTAAAAAGCCTCCAGGAAAACCAAAGTGGATAACAACAAAGAGGAAACTCTGGGGGTGCTTCGAATTAGCCAAGACTCAGGTCCCAGACAGAAGTCCTCCATCATTACAATTTTTTCATCTGAAGTGTTATATATAACTATAGACTAAATCGTCCTTGACCCAAATTTGATTTTTTAAACAATGTGTTTCAGGATCATTCCAATAAAGAGTGAAAGTGGATGAATGTGAAAGAAAGTGGACTCTAACTGCTTAACTCCAGGCTTGCTATCCAACTCTCCTTGGTTGCCCACACTCCATCAGCATCTTGACTTTAGTTTTCCTTTCTGTAAGCTCTATAAATGCCCTGGATTCTGTATTCCTGCCTGCACACAAAACCTCTTTCTGATCATCTGCAATCCAATGAGATTCTAAAAACTGTGTGAACAAACACTTGTCATAGAGTACACCTTGCCCATAGGGACAGGATCAGACACCAAACAAAACAGACAATCACCTGTATTTCCTGGGAGACACTGCTGGTTAGGAAGGGCCATGCACGGGGTCTGTGCCCTCAGCATCCTGCCAGAGACCAAGCACACGATTCCATGCTGTGCAAAGGGCCCCTGACCTTGGCAGAACATGCTAGCCTAAGCACAAGGTCTCTCCACCTGGGCTTACTGTTACCTGCACATAAAAATGCAGTATGAGAGACCAACAAAATCAGAAGAGGGCTCAAGCAGTAAGGGCACTCACCTTCACTCTTGGAGATGTTGGGAGTTCAGACCCTCTCACACAAAAGACAACCTCTGGACGAAAAAAAAAAAAAAAAAAAAAAAAAAAAAAAAAAAAAAAAAAAAAAAAATTGAACTTTACAAGTCCATTCCTTTGTGTAGATCCCATTTATATCCCCAAGATCTATGTAAGGGGTGACAGCACCTTTACTCAATGCACCATTTCATTTTAACTTTATAAATGGCTTTAAGGGAATTTACCTGAAGAGCAGGTACTTCCTAAAGGTTGGCAGCTGATTGCAGTAACTCATTAGCACTGCAGATGAAGGGGCTGCACCAGACACCTCCTGCAAGGAGATCACTTTTCCATGGTGTAGACTCAACCACTCTGTGACCATGCTGCCCGGTATCACTAGATGTAAAAACTGCTTAAAAGGCTGCAGCTAATATGTACTGGAGGTTAATTGCAGGAGTCAGGAAAGCTGACGTTTGTCTGAAAACAAACACAATATATGTTTGTAGTAGGAAGTTGTAAACAAGGAGGCATGCTGGGTAGGTAGCCTCAAGCTAGCAGAATTTTTTAAAAATCTCGAGACGTGTCTTTACATTATTTATAGGCTGGAGAAGATTCATTGTTTGTGAAACAACAGGAAGCCTTTGTGCTACATCTATCGACAAACTGAAACCTTCTTGGAGTGAAATTTGCTTTGATATCCTGTAGAGATTTCCTCCTAAATTCTGAGTTTCTTAAATATGCTGCTCTCTAGGCTGCTCCTTCTCTCACAAGCACATTCTCTTGCTCAGCTTCATATGGTGCGTGCAACATTTCACAGTGAACCAAACCCCATGTGGTGGGAGAGAATTATCAAGGGTGCATGGTATCTTTAAAGAGAAAATTAGCAAAACATTGATTCTTATTAACTCAAATAAAAGCAAATTTCATTAAAGTGTTAGCAAAGAGTGAGAAAACTGTTATGTACACAAAGTTGGTGTGTTCTCTACAGAACCCTGCATAAGCTAAAGATGCTACATTCATAATATTATCAGAAAACATGGAACAAAGCAAGAAAGAGTACTGAAAGACTAATTCCTCCCCCAGGAAAACAAGACAAAACACTGTATCCTAAGAGAATTGTCTGTACTCACTGTGATCCTTTATCCTTTGTGGCAATGTGAGAGCAGTCAGCAAAGGCTCAGTGGGCAATATTCCATTGCATGTAACTCTTCTGAAGTCCAAGATAGCACACCAGAGATTAACACAGCCCATATCAGACTCAAAACTGGGTTTGCATTTTATTTATTGTGATTTATTGAACTGCAGTAGCCCCTAGAGGCTCTTAGTAGGACTGCTGTCCCATTGTGCTCCATGTGCTAAACAGGAAAGGACAATGACAGGACACTTGGGCACTCACTTGGACTTCACTGGGGTCTGGCACAAGCACAGAAGTCTTCTGTACTTCCTTTCCAGAGATCAGCTTCATGTCCTCTTTTGTATGAATCACTGAGTGAGGTACTCTGATAAAGACCCTCAAAGTTGGTGGGTTACTGGTACAAACAGCTTGCTGTTTTCACCAACTCATCCTCACCTGTTGCAAACCAAAGCTGCTTTGCTGGAGGGAAACAATGATCCTGCCATGTGGTAGATGGGCTTCACAGCAGAGATCTGCTATTAGCCAATCCCAAGAGCTAAGGGAAAACAACAACAAAAAAGATAAGAATGCAAAATTAGCAGTACAGCTGTCAGAAAAGCACTGGGATAGTCAAACAGGAGCTTCAGTCATTCCCTCTGGGCTGGGAAGAGAGATATCTTGTCCTGTGGAACTGTTAAGAGTTTTCTCTGTTAATTATTTTTATAATTAAAAACTAAGGGAAAAAATAAAAGAAGACCAGCAGGAGTAACCCCTTAAGAACAGATGTTTTAAATTGATAGAGTTATTTTTCTTTATGTGGGGAATTTTTTTTTTTTTTTTTTGGAGGGTGGTGCTGGTATATCTTCTTTAGCTTTGCCTAAGTCTTGAAGCTATAGAATTGCTCAAGAGAGAATTTTCACTACCAAATAGGCTTTATACAATATGAAAATAGCACTACATACTGCAGGGTCAGGCAAAGGATGGAAGTAGATATGACAGTAGTGCTGGATCCCTGACCATTAAATCTGAAAACAGCCTCTGGTACAGCTGGCACTGGCTAAAAGGCAGTTTAACTTTCTCAGCACACTGTTGAGTCCTAAATCCACTTTGAGCACAGTAAATGGCTGTTCCCTCCATGGCATCCTGATGTGTTTTATATAAGTAACATTTCTCTCTATATTATGTTTCTTCAAAGGATGTTAAATAGTTTAGAAAACTTTCCAAAGCTCATCAAAGTCTTGCAAAATCAGTAAATATACTCTAAATTATGTTCAGTGAAGTAATTGAAAGCAGTATTGCTTCTATCATGGAGATTCATCCCATGGAGGCTTTGCTGTAGTACATTTAAAATCCAGAGGAGGTCTGAAATTCTGAAACAGCACTGCTCGACCAGCTGGGAAAGGTTGTACATGACAAAATCACATGTCAAAAGGACAGCAAAGAAGGCTCTTGTTTGCAGAAGATAATCTTCAAAAATAAGAATGACCTGTAAAGACAAGTTTTTCTGATTAACCTAGTCTGTCTGCAACAAGCAAGTAATTTTGGCAAGAATCATAATTTTCTCCATAAAGCAAAGACTGATCCTTTCAACACATGGCTGTGTCCTGATCCAAAGGGATTAGGAAGGGCATCCTAGTCACCTGCCAACATCATCTCTGTAGAGCTTTCCTCAGTGACTTCTTCTATTGCAAGTCTTTGCCTATCAACACTTACTGAGGGGCTGGATGGAGCTCAAGCCTCAAGATATTCAGTTATGGCAATTTAGTGCCAATTCCTCTGCTGCTGTGACATGAGGTCCTCAGAGGGAGAAGTAGAAGGTACCTCTCTGTATGTGTTTTTCTCAGTAGGAAACCAAGACTGGTTCTGCTCCTCAAAGATAAGGTACTCAAAGAATAGGGCATGACAAACAGGAAAATGAGCAGGAAAAATCATCCAAGCACATCCATGGGAAGGTCATAGTCAATGAGTAGAAAGTGAAAAGAGCTTGAAGAGTAAAGTCTGACTTAGCAGTGTTTGTGAGTGTGTTGGTGCTGCAGACCTGGTATAGACACATAGGAGATTAAGGAGATAAAATATAAACCAATCACAAACACTTTTGTTGTAGCTATCTTTTCTTTTCAGTTAAAGTAATGCAAATAAACTCACTTTTCAACATTTTAGCTCTCTAGTAGAGGCTTAGCAGTGGAGGGGAGGCAGGAACCCCTGTCAGTCTACTGGGGGCCAGACCACCCTGCTAATTGTGGAAGGGAGCACACACACTGCCTGGCAAGGATGCTTCTTGTGCACATGTGGCACAAAGCCCACTGCATGCTCATGGACCAAATTTCATACCTTGAGCCATGGGTTCAGCCAGGCACTTGTTCCTGCTGGGAATATGATTATTCAGCTTTTCTTTGGGTTTGATCTAAAGATCTAAAGGGGCCCAAGACAGTAATGTTTAGAGGTTTCACTTATATAAAGAACTGGGACAGAATACAAAATCACACAGAAGGCAAGCAGTACAAATTTATCACATCAACATGTAAAATGGGTGATATTAATAGCATGCCTAATATTTTTGTTAACTCAGAAAAGATGCCCTGGTGGTGGTATTACTATTGACAGCAGTGCCTTGTTATGTAGATGAAACTTGGAGCCAAAAAGTGGAGTGGTACCGTTCATACTACATTTTTGTCAAAGACAAATCTAGCTTTGCTTTTAGCATCTCTATAGGACTAACATTTTTTATCCATAAGATCCGGAACAATTGGGTGTTGCTATGCTCGTGCCTGCATGTTTTGGTTTTGGGAATTCATTCCCAGGCACAGTCTTGATGCACAAAGTCATGTTCTGTAAACTACCGAAGCTCCCACATCTGTTCCCAGAGGAGGGGCTTCGGTGATGGTCTCTGGAAAATGACCAGTGGTTCCCAAGGGTCCCACCTCTGGGGTGGGCACCTCTGTAAATGTACAAAAAGAGTCAGAAAAATAAAGGAGGAGTCTCTTGCTTGCAAGAGCTCCACGCAGCCTCTTTGATGCACTCCCTGCCTCGTTCCTGTGTGTCCCCCCGCAGCGATAATTGGGGTTACCCTTCTGCTGGGTATGACCATTCTAAATTTAGCAAGAGCAGTTGCAATGTACTTAGAAGTGTAAGGGACAACCTTAGGATCCAGCCTCTCTGGATCCATTCTCATCTGCCTGCTACAGAAGGAAATCTAGGAAATCTGACGTAGTTTTTGCACATAAACTGAGCAAATCCTAAATATTACAGTTGTACCCCCACCACTACACTAGTGCCTCTACTAAACTCCTTAAATATAGTTCCTTCAGAAAAATGCTGTTAATAGGAGCAGAAACCATTTCCTGTGGTGTGCACTTAGAAGTAGCCCAGAGCTAACCAAAACATCCCCAGCACCTGGTGAGCACTTAGGACCTGCATAGTTTCCAGCTCAGAGGGAATTCACACAGCTCCAAGACTGTGCCAATTCATTTGGTGGGCCACTGCAACTTGAAGTTGAGAGCAGCCTGCAGTATGTAATATAATAATGTGTTTTTTTCCTTGGGGAGTGTAAATTTTCCTTCAGCCCAGGCTCTGTAGCTAGTTTGTGCAATGCAATTAGCAGAATTTGTTGCTGCAATTGGAGTTTGCAATAGTGCTTCAATCAGGATATGTGAGGCACAATTGAATCTAATTCATTTTTTCCTGACTGTATGGACTCCTCAAAGCTAGTGCAAGTAAAGGATTGTAAAAAATCCATTTTTCTGTCACTGCAGTAAAAGCCCTGCCTATGAATACACACACAAAGCATGCCAGGTGTAAAAACAGCAGCCATTTTACATGGTCACTTCTAGAAAAGCATTTAACTTCACAGAGTGAGAGAATGCAACATGGGGAAGTTGTGGATTTAATTCAGGTGCATTATCTTCTGTGCTAAAGTAGCAGGTGTAATCCTTAGAGAGGGATTCTACCATTTTAATCACAGCAGTGGAGTGGTAGGACTCTGTGTGTAGGCAAGTGATAAAATAAATTTTGAGATCCTGTTCTGAGCTATCGTGTTCCTATGTTCTCACTTCTTACTTCTTTTTGCAGTCCTTCCTGAATTAGGATGAGTTATAACATAATGTTTACTTAGATGAAGGCAGAATCTGCAGGCAGGGCATGCAGAGAGAGGTTTGTGTATTTTGGGTGGGTGCTCTGTAGCTCAGATCCATTCCTTCACTTCTGACTTGTAAATAGCAAAAAACATTTGTTATTCAGTTTTCAAAGACAGCATAATGTGTTGGTCTATCACACTGTAAGTTGGCTGTCAATAGGAACTTCTGTAGCAGCTCACCCCTTCATGGTTGGAAAACACTAAGTAGTAACTACCAAAATGTAAATACTTGTCTTTTGTGTTTTTCAGGAAACAAGATCAAAATTTGAACATTGCCTTTTCCAATAGAGATTCTTTCATGTGCTGACACTTACAAACTTTTTGAATATTACCACCTTCTAGCTTCATTCACTATGTCACCATTAGCTTTGTGCTCTGAATAGCATGGTTAAATCATTTGAACACTGTAGTTAAATTATTAATGTTGCCTTGGTTGCTAATCCAGTGCTGACTGCTTGTTACTTTGGATTGTGTGGCTGGCTACAGCTCATTGCCTTTTGTCCCTGTCTTCCCAAGATACCATCCCTAACCAATTACCTAGTCTGATGCTTTCTTCTTATTCTTACTAGCTTTTCCTTTGGCATCACAGCAATAGTGCTAATAAAACCTGGGTTGGACTTGGAATAGGGAAGCTGCATTTTTATCCATGGAGCAAGCCCAGCTCAGTCTGGAGCACAGTTGGCTTCCCTGCTTTGCCATGTCAGACCTTGGCTGAGCTACTGAAATGGACTAATTAATGCTATTTCTGTTACTGTCACCTACACCCAGGGAGGTAAACTCATACCACATGGCTGAGGTCATGCTATCAGCAATTCCTTGTACCCATGCAGGTCCTGTGGATTTGAACCAGCAACTGAGTCTATAGCTTACACAAATTCCTAGAGCTCTCTAACCATTTTGCCATGGATTGTTTCAGCAGCATCCAAAATAAGTCACTTAAACCAGTGGAAAGATACAGCTGGGAACTGAATTTTTTTCTGGTAGACTATTCTGCATTTCAATAATTCTAGTTCCCAGTCAGAATAAAAACCATTCCTAAAATAATCATTTCCTACAACTGCCAATTCTTAAAAAGAAAAAAAAAAAAAAAAAAAAAGAGTCAGTAATGGATCATTTCAAAGTTTTTTTTTGCTCTGAATTGTTTCATTTTGGTTTTTTATGATATTCAGTGTTGTAATTGTACATCTTTAGTATACCTAATATTATACACAGATAATATATAGGAATTGTTTACAATACTTCAAATAACCCATCAAAATTAATCGCCCCAGCACTGTATTTTAAATTTTCTCTATAAAGAGTAAAAAAATTGAACTTCAAAATACTCTGATTTATGTGAAACAACATGTTTAGTGGAGAGTTGGTATTCATCTACTGCTAGAGGCACTACTGTGAAACATTTATTTGGCATATCATAATACACTTGGATGTTGTTTTTTTAAGAAATATCAGTTAGTGTCTTAGTTAACATTCAAAGGTTAACCTGACATACCCAGAGCATCAAAGGCTACTTACTACATGGGTCTGGATCTTCTCTCTTTTCTGTGGTGTTCTCAGGCTTGATTTGGCTGTTCTCTGGCTGTGCTGGATCACAGAATCATAGAATGTTAAGGCATTGGAATGGCCCTTAGAGGTTACCTATTCCCAACATCCCTTCCTTGGGCAGGAGTGCCTTCCACTAGACCAGGTTGCTCAAGGCCCCATCCAATCTAGCTGTGATGACTGCCAGAATAGGGGCATCCAAAATCTTCCTGGGCAACCTGTTCCAGTGTCTAACCACCCTCACAGTAAAGAATTTCTTCCTAATACCTAAGCTAAATTTCCCCCCTTTCAGCTTATACCCATTATTCCTTGTTCTTTCACTACAGTTCCTGAGGAAGAGCCCCTCTCTGGCTTCCCTGTAGGCCTCCTTCAGACACTAGGAGGCTGCTATGAGGTCTCCATGCAACCTTCTTTTCTCCAGGCTGAACAGCCCCAACGCTGAGATTAGCTCAGTTGGTTAGAGCATGGCATTAATAGTGTCAAGGTTGTGGGTTTAAACCCTGTACAGGCAATGCATGTGGGAGTTTGACTCAAAGGTCCATGTGGGTCCCTTTTGACTAAGAATATTTTGTGATTCTTTCTTAGCCTGTTGTAGATGACATGCTCCAGTCCTCTTATCAACTTCATGGCCCTCCTCTGGATTTGCTCCATGTCCTTCTTATGTTGGTGGCACCAGAACTGTGTGCAGTATTCCAGGTGTGGTCACACAAGAGCAGAGGGGCAGAATGGCCCCCTGACCAAGTTGCTTTTGATGGAGCCCAGGATGTTGTTGGCTTTCCGGGTTGTGAGCACACTGCTGGCCCATATTGAATTCTTCATCAACCATCACCAAGCGTTTCTTCTTAGGGCTGCTCTCAATCGTTTCCCTGCCCAGCTGTAGATGTGTCTGTGATTACACCAAGGACAGCAGGTGGGAACCTGCATGTCTCTTTGTTGAACTTCATGACGTTTGAATGGCCCATCTCTCAAACATGTCCAGGTCCCTCTGGATAGCATCCCCTGTCTCCAGCATGGCAACTGCACAGCAGGGCGTGATGTCTTCAGCAAACTCACTGATCACTCTCTTGATCCCACTCTCCATATCACCAAAAAAGATGTTGAACATTTCTGGCACCCGTACTCACCCCAAGGCACACCACTTGTCACTGGTTTCCATGTGGGCAATGAGCTCTTGACCACAACTCTGGATACCATAGACCGTGCCTGCTTTCCAAACCTTGGGAAGCAGAAGCACAGATGTTCCTAGATGGGACCCTGTCACCCATGGGGCACTGGAGCCCAGGAGAGCATAGCAATGAGAGCTCACCACAGTGATCTCCTCTTTGCAAGGAAGTTCTCATGCTGAGAGGGTTGCTTGTGTTTCACGGTCCCACATAATGCCTGCTTGTTCCTTTCACGTGTCAGAAACTCATGATGTAAGTGGAAGAGGCCTACGCTGAAGTGATTTTCTATGAATGAACTATATATGTATTTCTTTATTCATCCGTACCTATGTAAATGTATTGATATAAAATCCTCACTGTATTTAGATGGTTTTGCCCATATTTGAGGGAAAAGATGTTATAGTGAAACACTAAACTGTCTTATGTGCTTTCCCAGATAATGATGTTATTCCTTGGTATAACCAGGAAATAAGAATTAGCAGCCTTTGTCAAACTGTCAAACTGGGGACAGCCAAAATGCCAAGAAGGAGGACAAGCCATGTCCTCCAGAGCAAGGAGCACAAGGCTGCCTATCACCACTATCTCTGCTGCCATAGAAAGCCACCCCAAGGCAGCCCATACCAACCCAGCAGAAGCAGCACTCTCTCCTCACCAGCCTACTTGCAATCCCTCTGGGGAGGGTTGATCTCCTGTCCACTCCTGGCAGGAGCCTCAGCAGAGGAAGCTTTTGTACCAAGGGTGTAGAGCAAGCCAGGCTGCTCGATTTCTGAGTTTGACCTAAAAAGAAAATTAGCAAAAGGCAGCAGACAGATGTATTGCCTCCAGCTACTATCAAAGATCACTGGCTTGACATCTGTGTCCATACAAAGGTCTTTGCTGTAGACATTGAAACAGATGCCAGGCTTTCTTGGATCTTTTGCAAGACAGAAGACCTTTAAACTTGACTGCCTGCTATGTCTTAGATGCACTTCTTTATCATCTTGTCTCTGTAAGAATTTGCTACTTATAAAGTATGATAGCACCAGTAAGTCAAGTAGCTCTTTGCTTTGGCTTTCTTGTGGAGCATCTGTCATGTGAAGCCCATTGCTTTCAGCAATCTTATCAGAACAACTCTTTGTGCCTGGGAGAGAGAGAGGAGAGCATTTACTTACAGAGGCACAGGAGCAGGGATTCATCCCAGAGGGAATATTTGTTTTGTCTACAATGTAGAGAAAAGCCATCATTGAAAAAATGGCTTACAAGGAGTAGTTGAATTAATCATGGACTAAGTTTTCCTCAGTGACGGGCAAAAGCGATGATATTTTCTATATTTCAGTCAATGTTATTTGCTATCTTGTAGTAAAGAGTTCATTCCAATCCAGGGAATGACAGTCCAGGTCCAGGAGTCATCCTGATCTGAAGAGCTTCTCATTGGTGCCAGTGAGAGCTCTGAACTGAGGCTCCTCAGTAGCCCATTATATGCCAGGTCAACTCAGGACAGGCCTAACAAAAGATCTCCTTTGGGACCAGAGAAGGGAGGAACATTTCTTTGACTCTGTTTCTTAAAAAAGAGCAGATGAAACTTTATGACAGAAGGAAACTAAAAAAAAAAAAAAAATCACTAATACATAGCATTCACTTATATATTGGCTAAATTTTGCAAGAAGTCAGAAGCAAAACTGAAACACTGAGTGCCACCAATGAAAGAATTAATTTAATTTTTATCAATGAAAATTCATGATTTAAAGAATCATGAGTGGTGCTTGCACACCAATTTGTGTCTTGCTTCCTCGAATTTATATCTCTTGCCTGAGTTAAGTGAAAGATACTGAATCCTCAGAAATAATGAAAGCTCTGCAGATTTCTTGGCTATCTTCAGAATAGACTTTGGAAGGCTGAGCTGGAAGACTAAGACCCTGTCAGTGCCTCTGTGGAGGAGAGACAGCAATGTACATTCACCCATTTACACATCAAAGAGTTCATGCAAAAAATAAACACTTTAAAATGTTCCAGCACTTAGGGATTTTCCATCAGAGCTCTAAACAACCACAAATCCACAGGAAAACCAACACACTATATCAACAGCCTACAGAACGGCTTTTCCTGTTTTCATCCTGTTTTTTCCTTCCATCCCTATAAATGTATTACAAAAGTAAAGTGCATATAATGTCCCATTTCTCCCACTTCTTTCTTTCTTTCTTTCTCTCTTTCTTGCTTTCTCTATTTCTCTCTTTCTCTCCTCTCACTTCCTTTCTCTCTCTCTTTCTCTATTTCTTTCTTTCTCTCTTTCTCCTCGTACTTTTTCAAAACTTAGCCCAGGTACAAATGAAAAAAATTATGATAGTCTTTCACTGGTTCTTGCTAATTTTTCTGAGAGAAGTAAGGATTGCCTGGACAAGAAGGCTTAGTAAAGACTGAGATTTGACATACAGGGAATCTTTTTTTTTTTTTTTTTTTAGAGTAGGAAAAAGGTAAAAATTTTAAGAGAAAGAGGAAAATAAAAACGGTTTATTTCCAAAACATTCATATGAATTTCCTGACTGAAAGTAATTGATGTTTCGATGTTTCAGGCAACATGACTGAAAGGTCCAAGAAACTTGGTCATTAACTGAAGGCCTTATTTCATCTTCAAACACAAAAACATCCCCTACAGTATATTTCCTGTGATAGGCTGCTCTTTTTGCACATACAGTTATCAGTGACACCTGAAATATGTGACTACAGCTTTCAGTCCCTGAAGGCAGTTTGTTACAAGTATGCATGTTGATGATGGCTAACATGTATTTATATCTTATTTCCAAGTGCCCAAAAGGCACCTTAGTCTTTCCCTATAAACAGCACTTAAATACAGTTAATGGATGCTAGCAGCTGCTTTGCCATTAACTTCTCTCGGGCCAAGAAGGCAATGCAGATTTTAATTATGCAGGTCACTGTGGAAAGCATTCCCAGCACCCAGCAAGATATGTCTTGCTTATAGGAAACATTGTGTTTCCACATATCTGAATATGAGCCAAGGTTTTTTCCCCCTGCTGTGAGGATGGGTCATTCACATTTGGGTCAAGGCATGGACTGGGGTATTTAATTAACAGTATACCCAACTCCCATTTTTCTGTTCTTCTGAGAGTTGATTTTTCTTCCTTCCTTTTTTCTTCTCCTTAGGGAATAAGAATATCTCTTATCTTAAAAATAACCTCAGTTTTCCAAGACCAGCTAATCTGGGTAGCTTGGTGATTTTATTTTCTAGAAAACAACAAAATGCAAAGTGCAAATGGAATTGCTTTAGGAGCTAGCAGGACAGAATCTGTGTGAAATTTCCCCCACTGTCTCAGCTGTTCTCACTATATGCCAAATCACAGTTTCAGATGGCTGAAATAGATTAATCTCTCCAGTCTTTGATTTGGTTGCTACAGAACCCCATACTTCACAAAAAAAAAAAAAAATAAAAAAAAAAAAAAATAAAAAAAAAAAAAAAAAAAAAAACCACCAAAAAACAACCAACCACCCAAAAAAACCCCAAAAAAACCACCTCCTTCCACGGTCTTATACAAATTCCACTGAATTTGGATTTACAGATTAAAAGCAAAGTTTCAGAAAACAAGGGTATATACAATCAAAAAACATAGTCCTGTGCCAACTAACATGTCAAGAAGTGCTTTTTGGGAAAGCAGACAGGATGATCCCATGGTTTACTCAGAAGTCCCCTCACTCTGATTTTGTACTGATAGGAGAAAAAAAAAAGGTATAACTTAGAATCCCTTAGTGTCAATCATAAGCAGTTCATCTGTCCAATCTGAGTACATTTCAGCCTCACAGATTTTATTTCTAAATCATGTCTTCTGGTAGCGGGCTGAAGTGCTGACTGACATCATTGAAGTGATGCTCTGTATGAGCATTTCCACTCATATGGCCTCCTCTGCACCCCTCCTCTGGGGTAACTTAAACACCACAAACCACTGGGGCACTGGGACCTCCCAGTTCCCTCCTGTAGCCTGAAACTCCAGACTGGTGGTGGACAGCATTAGTCCTCATGCCACTGCATGGTGTCACACCAGACACTCAGGAAGCCCACAGGATAAAGCATGCCCTGTCTTTACCAGCCTGTGGAGGATAGCTGGACACTAGAGAGCTCCCAGAGCCCAGGACTTTACCAACCTCCTCAAGATAAGTGAGGAGAGGAGGTATTCCATGGGCCCACCTAGACAGAAACTAGAGCTCCAGTGTCTTGGTTTGGAAAGACAGGTATCTGCCAGGCAAAGCTGGAGTTTCCCTTAGAATGGAGAATGTAAACCCCTCACCCCTGCCAAATTATAAGTTTGCAATTAAGGGCTTTCAGGCAAAGATTTGGGAATAGGAATGACAGTTCTTTACTAGGAATATTAACAATACAAATGTAGTAGAAAACAAAACTACCCAACATTTTCGGAAAACCCTGACAGAGTCAGAGCTACAACCTGACACCCTGTTGGTCAGAGTATTGGAAGCAGTCCAAAAGTGAGTCCTCCTGGAGTGGCAGAAGTGGTTCTGTTGGAGCAGAGATGATCCTGTAGAACAAGGGTCCAGTGATGGTGAGAAGAGGTCCAGTCTTCCTCCAGGAATCCAGTGGAATCAGATACCTTGTGCTCCTACATCTCAGTTTTTATCCAGGTAGAAATGGTTGGCTCCCCCCACTGGGTGGAACATCTCACAAGAGGATGATGGAATGTGGATGTACTGCTTTGGGGAGGAGAATGGCTTGAGGAGTCTTAATGGCCCATTGTAAAAAGAGATAAGAAACACTGCCCCACCTGGCTTTAACGGCTGGCCCATTATCAGAAGGCACCTGCCCCCCCTCCTCCCAGAGTTACAAGAGATAAAGAAAAAGACATCTCCCCAGCTGCTGTCAACAGATGAAATAGAATAAACATTTTTGGTTCCATAACCCAAGGGAACCAGGCAAGAGCTGCAATTGCAGCAGAAGAGTATGGACTTCCCAGCTGTGTGCAATCTTCGGTTCAGGAAGCACCACAAGTGATTGTCTCTGCAGAGCCCTCTGTCACAAGCTCAGGAGTGTGTCCCTTGAGTGATGGACGTGCACCTGTTTCACATCAGCAACTACAAGCAACCCACACTCAGCTCCAGTAAGTCTCTGAAGTTTGTCTACTGGCTATGAAGCATGTGATTTTTCCAGATATTCTAGGTTTTGGGGTGGTTTGTTTTGCAGTGTCCCTCCACCAGTTCCATTTCAAAAGGTTCATCTCAGAGCCCTCAAATAACAGTGACTTCTAATTACTATCTAGCCACACTGGATTTGAACCAGTGACCCAGAGATTGGATTTGAACCAGTGACAAAGAGATTAAAAGAACCATTCCTGATCCCATGACCCATCTCCTGAGTCCAGCAGTCCCTGAAGAATGCGATTCATTAACTGAACTGCTTTTGCTGACTGCATTTTTCCAATGCCTCATAACCTACATGAAATTACAATATTTTTCCCATTCTCACTATGTGTATGTCAGATACTTACTTCAGTTATTTTCCTAGCTAGCCTCATAGGAGTTGTGTAAATGGCATTATCAAAATTGCATCTCCCTGATTCATTATTTCCAATTTTATAAAATAGCTGAGTTAGTAAAGACACTATCAAAGGGGTTTTTAAATAAACATGCTTAATCTTCTGGAGATTAAAAGAGATAGTATGGGTGACATATAATGATTATTTTACCCCAAAGCCATCAGAAATACAACGTACAAGAAAAACACATCAAACAAATAGGCACAATAGAGAGCATTTCAATGAGAAGATAATCACACTTCAGGATTTGCTTCAACTCAGTGGCCTAAATATTGCCCTATATGTATAATAACCTGAAAGAGGAATACTAAAAACCCCTAGATTTATACTCACAGTCTGCTTAAAAGAATGAACTGCAGCTAGTGTCTATACTAATTTATTTTCAAATTAATTCATAGGAGTTCAATCTGTTCAATAGACAAAAATAAAAATAATTTAGAAAGCTAGAAAATAAAAAGTAAGGTGATCAATTTCTGGCATGATGCAAATTTTGATTGTTAAGAGTAAAATGATTAGGCAATGTGTCTTTTACCAGGTATCAAGAAAAATACACTGCCTGTTTATTGTAATTTTTTCACATAAAATGTATGATATGCAGAAGAAACACATGGCCTGCCGGTGTAGAAGCTCATGGGAGGTAGCATAGATTCAACTTTGTGGAGAAAGAGTTCATTTAATAAATCACAAATCCTTCTGCTATTCATCCTGGCTGCAAAGGGAGGGCTGATGCAGAATAATGCCCAATTTTCATACACCATGCTGGACTATTAGATATAGAGATGATATTAGGCTCTGTCTGGATCCTCTGTTGGTGTAACTGGCATAAATCAACTGAAGTTAATTGAGCTATGCAGATTTACCCTGGTAGCTGGGAGAAAATCACATATTCATTTACAGCATGCCTGGGAAGCCTGGAGAAGGGGTTTTTTCAGGCAAACCGTGTTCTTTGAAGTTTGAGGCCTGATTAACTCTTTCCAGCAGATGCAGCCACTTTGTGACTAATGGCTTTTCCAGTGACTACATATGTGGACTCATATTCCATAGGGCCCAAGTTCCTGCCAGATTTTCACTGATACAAGATCCCATTTCTACTGTGTAATTATTCTGTTAATTAAGTTTTCACACATTTCAGTCATGTGCACTGTGACATTTCATCTGTCCCCAAATCATTCTACGAGCACAAAGAGACAAAGTAGGAAAAAAATCAGAAATGGTACCTGTCTATATAATTACAGTAAAAATTGTGGATCATAGCTCATGCCAACTGATTGTCCATATTGCCACCTGACTAGCACAAAGTCTTAGTAAGACCCAATGTGTTTCAAACAGCTGAGGCCAATGGCCCAAAAGAGCCGTAGATTACTCAGAGTGCTTGGAAAAAGAAGGATTTTTTTCAATCCCTCTAAAAGAATGGGCTAAAATCCACTCTCTTTTTCTGTCCCTCCCTCCCCAATCACTTTGCTTTAATACACTTTTCTAAGACAGCTTCAAGCACTGCAATTTCAAATCCACCCCTCTAATAATGTTTGCTTACCTGGTGTGACAATAAAAACCTCACCTCAGGTAAGGAGCCCCACCACAGATCCTCTTATCAGTCACCACCTATGAACAGTACATGCTGTGTTCACATCAGCATCAGGAGAGAAGTTAAGTAGTTACCTCCCTTCTGCTTGAAGCTTCAGACAATAGATTTTTACTCTGTTTGACTTCTTTCAGCCCAGGCTGTATGACAAATGCATTACACATCAAGCAGTGGGCAGGCACACAGCTGCTGCTGGAAAAGCTGTGGTTACTGAGACCGTTTCACTCTGGGCCAATGCTCAGCTCTGTTTAACAGCTGAGAACATCAAAATTCATCACTGCTGGGCTGCAAGATTCCCCTGTAATCAAGCACAATATTGACATGAGTGAGTGTTGGATCGGGGCCCCAGACATCCAGAATTCACAATGTACATTAGGCTTAAATACAGGGAAGACACAGGAATAATACTTGGTTTAGTTCAAAATAATAGCAAAATTTAAGTTTGCTGTTGTTCTGTACCTGTATAGTACCAATAGTTCTTCTCAGAAGTAGTAAAATAAATCATATTCTTCTTGCCATGAAAAAAAGGCAAAAAAAAGCCAGAAAGAATACCAGTTGTTTGATATTCAAACACAGCATTCATATATTTGCATTGACATGAATGAGCAAGGTTTCTCAGTCATTGCAATGGGAGCTTGGATGAAAGAAACAGATCTAAAGGTTTATTCTACTGCCTTTTTCTAAGACTGCCTGCAAGGTGCTTTTCTGCTTCTTTTTTTTTTTTAAGCTTATCAATATGTAATTTGGAATTTCTTGCTTTTATGTTTAACACATCTTTTTTAAAAGGGAGCACAATCACTTTCTAAGGATGCTACTTAGATATGCAGTGGTACAAAAAGGCAGCCACAGAGTGGGAGGAAAGCTTTTGAAAGCCCACGGGAAGTGACAGGGATGGGAAAGCAGATCTTTCCAGAGCAACCCAGTCCCTGGTACTTCCCATTATAACCAGCCAGTGTTTATTGTAGCTTTTCACAGGTGCCAGGTAGTGCTCTGGACTAGCATAGATAAGTGCTAAGGACAAGCCCAGCATTCTACAGTATTACAGTCACTCATCTAAATGAGAGCTCCGAGGTCTGTTTTTCCCTTCAGAAAGCAGTCGAGTTCATTTATCCCACCTTTTAATCAGGAACCACTTCTCTTTTGACTAAAGCTTAACCTAAGGGAAAAACTGAGTACAAGCTGAGGAAAAGAATCCTATCTTTTTGTCAAAGAAGAGTGGTTTGTTCTTGATTTCAAGCATGAGGCAGTTTGATCTTAATATTGTACTATAACCTCCTCTCAAATTAGGACATTAAGAATTCTTCCACTTTTGTTTCTACAGGTCTTCAGCATGTGGTTCTGGTTTGAAATATGATTAGAAATCTGTACAAAACCATGGAGCTAAGAATAAAAGAGGCAATTAGGGTTACATTCAGGTGAGCACACCACTCTAAAATAGTAAGGATTTTGATAATTATACAGTTCAAGGATAATACATATCAGTGTCTCCCTTGAGAATTTTCAGTTCATCTCCTGGTCTTTATTTCTAATTAATCCTTGAATCCTTTTGTAGGTTAGTACAATTAACAATAGGGATAAACTTGCTGTAGTGTATAGCCAATTAGATTTATAGACCTTGCTTTTCTTTGCTATGACCATCAGGGGTCTGAGGAAACCCTCTTAAATCAGTTTCAATTTCTGCATTAGTCAGTGACATGCATGCTCAAACACCTCCTTTTAACCATGCCAAGGATACCAAAGAGACAAAATCGGTTTTGTTCAATATTTTTTCAAAAGGCTACTACAGAAACCAACATTTGCCACCCCTGAACACTGGCTGTATTCTCATTGCACTGTGACTATCCAAAATGAATAGTTAGCATGTCCTTAAAGACATAGACTAATCTTACAAAAACTCAGGCTTAGATATAAACCCAAAAATTAATACATGAAAATAATGTTTTCCTCAGAGAAATGTAAAGAGAGTAAGGCTCTGTAGGGTGGAACTCTATTTGGCATGACAGTGATTTCTCTTTGCTTCTCACTCTTATTTTGCCAGCCTGCTGCTGCTTCTAGCTTTTCCAGGTCTTAACAGCTGGATGTGAACCAAAGCACATGGGTGCTGCTCTCACTGCTGCAATTTAGATTTTCCTTTTCATCACCCACAAATGTATATTGAAATAAAATTTTTAAAAAATTGAAACAGCAAAATGAACCCCCTATTCTTACAAAAAGAATTGGTTATGCAAGATAAATACTGAAAACTGAGAAACAAAAGTTTTGTTTAAAACCAAAATTTTAAAGGGTTTTCAATTAATTCTATACTCCCACTGTCCTCTGTTGCTCTATGCCAACATCTTTGCCTCCTTTCTCTATTTTCAAGAATATCTGTAGTGCTGTAAAGAACTTAGGAGGTAAACATTTTCATCTGTGTGGTTGGTTATACATTCACAACGTGTGACTGCAGACTGGAAGCCTGAAATGAAAGGGCTTATTAATAACATTTTTTATTCATACAGCAATAAGAAAAGGCTTCATTTGTTCACCCCTTGATTGTCTTTTTCTTTTCAATTACCTCTTCTAAAAGGAAGTTTAATGTCATTTCTGGTATTCCAGACGGTCTCCAGTTAAAAAGAAGACAAAACACTTTCAGCTTCAGGTGGGTTTTCCTCTCACTTTTTCCCATCATGTTATCTATTTGTTAATGAGGCAGCTGGTATGCACTAACTTGGATTGAGAAAAGTTAATTTTTGTGTGGGCCAATAAAGCTTATGTCTCCTAGCCCTGGTGTCAATGCCCCACCCTGGGCTGCCTAATACCAGGATCTCCTTCCCATCTAAGACATCAGGGGGACCTTGCACCTGGGCCCACCAGCAGGGCAGGCTGTCCTGCAGCCCTGCTCTTCAGTGTGCCCCACTGCAGAGCTTTCTGGGCTGTGGGGTTGTGCCCTCGCTGCCCTCACCAGACTGCCCCAGTGGGGCTGGTGCAGCAGGAGAGCACACAGCTCAGTGTCAGCCTGTGGGGCAGGCTTGATCCTACCTACTCTAGGGGGTCTTTTTACCATTCACCTCTGTTGTGCTGGTCCTCTCATGGTTTATACTCCCTTAGTCCTCAGCAGCGTCCCCTGGTTTTTTTCTCCAAGACCCCACTATGTTCCCACAAGACTGACTGCAACACTTTTTCTTCTGAGACAGGACACAGTGCCCTGGATTTTGTGAGGCTGTCACAATGAAATGAGGGTTTATAAGCTGAGACAAGCCTCAGTTGAAACAGGAATGCAAATTCCTACCAGAATCTAGCAGAAGAGAAACAAGGAAAGGAACACATTCCACCTAAATGAGTCTTCTTTCCAGTCACTCTGTGTGAAGGACTGCCCCATGAAAATGGTTCAGAAGATTTAAAACATCTTGCAGTGAAGTAGGTCATGCACTTCAGGACCCATTGAAGATGTATGGTGCTCCAAAATCTAAAATAAATGGATACCAAATCTTTCCATGATTCTTAGGCCTAGGCTAGTGTCAGAAAGCAGAGTAGAAAAAGAGGCATGCCTCCAGATAGTTTTGTATGGATGGTAAATGATTCTTAACCCATAATTTCAAGCTGAACATGCAGCCCAGGGCAGAACTTTGTGGCTATTCAAAGAAAGGCTTTTCCTTTTACTGTAACATTGGAGCAGATCACCAACATTAATTAATTTATCTTCGCAGTATTTCTTGTCTTGCTGTAGTGTTTACATGACACTGACACTAATACCAGTTTACACATGTATTACAGGAGATCATCTGCATTTCAGCTCAGGGACAATGTTCCTGGTAGTTGGGTTTGCTGAATGCTAATTAACACTAGCATAAAACACTTATTTAAAAAAAAATATTCAATATTATGGTGTTTGGCTGCTATAAGAGTAAATGGCGCTATTCTTCAAAATCATGTTTATCGGTAAACCAATTGTCAAACAGAAGCTTCCTAAATGTACTTCCAGGAAAGCAAACATAAAAGAGAGAAAAATAGGCAACCGCAAACTCTAAAAAGCAGCAATCATTCAGGTGGTGCTGTAAATTCTTCAAAGGCAACTTACCTTTTCCTTGTTAAAAAGCTGTAAGTGATCTATTCAAGACATCTGTGAGAGACTCTGCCCTAGAAAAAGGAATATTGTTTTGCTCTGCAAAATATGTTGTTTCTTGGTTCCTTCATGTCAGAAGTAAGAATGGTCCATTTAGAGAAGAGCCATAGTTTGATGTTTTCAGTACATTTCAATATCTTGCTGGTCTTCATCCAAAACATAACTGTTCTTGTCTGGCTTGCCAATGTTGCACCTTTCTCACCTCTCCCAGAAATTCCCATGATCAGTCTTTAAGATGTCCTGGGGCACAAAAAATGGGACAGGAAAAGAAGCATAAACCAGCTGTTTTTGTGATGGGTTATTTTGTTTCCTCTCTGATTATGCTTTCTTGAGTTGTTAAGGGGTCTGTTATGGGAGAGCTTTTTAACTACCTGGCTTTACAGAGACAGTCCAGTTTTTCTCAACTATGGACTTTTTGCAGTAGAGTTTGTACCTTGAAGTAGGGAAATGAGTGATTAGGCATCTATTTTCATGACTCTAATTTTATCTCACCTTTTCTTCCTGTGATTTTTTTCTGAAGTCTGATACTTTAACAAGTTACTCACCTCCTCCTTGCAACTCAGAGAACTGTTATTCTTTAACAAAGCCAGCTGATTGCTGCCAGCCTCCTATTTAGCAGCTATTTTAAGTATTTATCCCAGCATATAACATTGTCTGTAAAGAAAGATGTAGCTGCAAATCGAGCAGGTCTGTGTCATTGCCTACTCTCTCTGCAGCTTTGTTTACTGCTGCCTTCCTCTTGAGTCTGGTGTGCTTAGGAAACCCAGATTCGACCTTTTGCTCTAGCAGAGATCTGATATGTCCAGCATAAGAGAGAATATCCTTCTTCTCATCAAGCCACAGGCTAGGCTGGGCAGGACCACCTTCTGCTTGTCCCTTTGCATACAGACAAGGAGGGCAAACGCAAGAAGGGAGTGCCACTATCCCTTTGCCTTAGTTGCTCATTTCCAAATTTTCCCATGTGTTAGCACAAGTGTTTATCCTGCCACATAAAGACATGGATCACTGGATGAATCTGGGTAATAACTGATGTGCTATAACATGAATAAAACTGGATAGGTTTTCAACCAGGCTGTTGTTAATGAGCATTGGTTAAACAGAATATTTGCTTGTGGTGGGTTGACCCTGGCAAGACAACAGATGTCCACCAAAACCACTCTATCACTTACCACCTCATCTGGACAAGAGGAGAGAGAATATACCAAAAAGGTTCACGGGTCAAGATAAGGACAGAGAGAGATCACTCTCATGGCTTACTGTCATGGGCAAACCAGACTTGACTTGGGGAAAAAATAACTTTACCTACAACCAATCAAATTAGAATAGGATAAGGAGAAATAAAAACAAATCTTAAAACACCTTCCCCATACCTCTCCCTTCCTCCCAACCTTAACTTTACTCCTGATTGGGGAATGGGGGCTGTGGTCAGTTCAACACAATTTGTCTTTGCCACTCCATCCTCCTCAGGGAGAGGACTCCACAGTCTTGCCCTGCTCCAGCATAGGATCCCTCTCACAGAAGACAATCTTCCACGAACTTCTCCAAAGTGAGTCCTTGCCACAGTTCCTTTTGACCTGCTCCAGCAGGGACTCTTCCATGGCGTGCAGCCCTTAAGGAACAGGCTGCTCCAGTGTGGGACCCCGTGGGGTTACAAGACCTGCCAGCAAATTTGCTTCAGCACAGGCTCCTCTCTCCATGGTTCCACAGGTTCTGCCAGGAGCCTACTCCAGTGCCGGCTTCTCCTTTGGGCATCCATCTGATCCTGTATGGGGTCCTTGAGAGGCTGCAGATGGATCTCTACTCCCTGTGGAACTCCATGGACTGCAGGGACACAGCTGCCTCACCATGGTCTGCACCACAGGCTGCATGGAAACCTCTGCTCCAGCACCTGGGAGAAGCCCTCCCCCTTCTTCACTGAGCTTGGTGTCTGCAGTGTTGGTTCTCACATACTCTCACTCCTCTCTTCTTTGGCTACAGTTGTTGTTTTGCAGGATTTTTTACCCCTTCTTAAGTACTTTACCAGTGAGACACTACCACAGTTACTGACAAGTCTGTCTTGAAGCCAGCTGGAATTGGCTTTGTCAGACAAAGGAAGCTTTAAGCATCTTCTGTCAGAAGTCACTCCTGGCATCCCAGCTACTAGAAACTTGCCACACCAACCAAACATAATTTCTGTGCTTAAAACTACCTTTTAATTTTGGTAAGAAGCTTGCTTAAATAATATTTATATGAGATCTGGTCCAGTGGTTAAGTGCCAGAAGGAATGAAAAAACTGACCCTTGTGAGTAAAGATTTCTTAAAGAAGCCGGTCAGAGAATATCACCAAGAAATTCCAGCACCTACTTGTTTCCTGACATCGTGTGTCATTGGAGTTTTGTGTTTACTTTGCTATGTGGGAACAGAGATAAATGACACAGAAATATCAAATTAATTGCTTTGCAGTCAACAATCCACCTGCTAGATGTATTGGATTACTCATTAGCTGACCACCATTTCTAGAAGAGGTTGCTTTCTAAATTACATTCAATTAGTTGCAATCATCCTAATTTGAACCTAAGACCTCCCCTCCTCAAGATATTATCCACTAAAAGAAAGGAAGTTTTGACACTAATCTCCATGCATTTTTTTAATGCACTACTTCTGCATAATTCAAGCAAGAGTACGTCATTATACTAATCTCAGACACATTATACTATTTTCAGACACACAAATCTGAATCTACATTGAATGAGCAGGTAAGATTAGTGTGTCTCATTACCACTCATAAACCCTTCTGCAACTGTTTTACATTTGGACAGTTGAAGTAGCAACCTTTTTGAAAGGAAAACAGCTTAAATACCAATCAAAGAATTTGACATAATTAATGTAGTTTGAACATCTTGGCAAGATCATCAAAAATGGAATTAGTTGCTGAGTGATAGCACAAATGTGGTACTCTAAAGGATTCAAGACTTCTGGAGCTTATCTCATGCTCCACTGAAATTCCATAATGTATCTACACTGAACACTGTGATTTCAGAGAAACTAAAATTAGGATTTTGCATGCCTATTTACATGCAAATTATTGCAAAGAAACTGAATTACTGGTTCTTCCAAAAAATTAATTTTGGCCAGATGTTCTTGAGCAAGTTAAATAACTATACCTGTGGTGTGTTCTATGCAAAATTAAGGGAGTTTTATATCAGAGATTTTCAGAAAACTCAGATTATTACCTTAAATCTCTGGGTAAAGGGATTAAGATTTAATTCCATGGAAAGATTTAAGAACCTGTAATAGATCTTGGTGGTTAGAAATTAGGCACGACAGCATTTACATTTCAAATACCAGACTCCCACAATCTGTCTGGACTCTGTAGGGGGCACTAGAAAGTAGCAACAAACTAAAAACACGGAATCTTCTCTTGCTGAGGCACTATGCACCAGCAGTGAAGGGGACATTCTATTTGGAGCCTGTTCCTGGAGCACAGACTGTTATTTTCTTTCTCAGAATTCATTCATGTCTTTGGCCATTCATTCATTTAATGCCATTCCTTTATTTTATGACTGTCAAAATGAAAAAATATGTTTAGATAACAGTGGTGGTGATGACAATGGCACATATTGCTCACTTTGCACTTAATACAGAAACATCCTATAGAGTAAACACGTGTCCTTTCACTGTTGTCCCCCTTTTCTCAGCTCTAGCGTTTTCCATGTCTTTCTCTCCATCTTTCTTTGACCCTCAGTAAATTTTCTAGATTTCTCCTTTCTGCAGGAAAATAGTTAAAATACGATATGCAGAAAGTACCTCTTACTCCCTCATGGTATTTAGGTCGTCTTCCTTGGAAGTGGCAAATGTAGTTTTGAATGTCCTCTGATCCAGAGGTGAGTCTAAGCCAATTCCCAGTTCCATCCATGAGATGCTGCCTTTTCACCACTGAAATTAAGCTGTAGTTTGTGTTTTGGGTGTGCCCAACACTCCTGGTGTACCCTTAATGAATCATGAGGATCTCTATTGGTCAGAACCACTGAGAAAGCTGAGATAAAGTTTGGAGTTTCCCACATAGATATTCCTATTTTCCTTCTACCTCTGAGACACATTTACATCCCAAGTATCACACAATGCTGCTATTTTTTGAAAAGCCACCAGTTCATTAATCATTTCTAATTAACACTGTGGAGGACCAAAAATCATTTTTAAGGATGGGGAACATGTTGCCAAAGGAAATAATGAGACGGATTTTTTTTTTCCCTGAGCTGTTTACAAACAAATTACAGTAAATATGACGCAGTAATGCACACTCTGTTTCACCTCAGAGTGGATGGAGACATGGATAAATGGAATAGCTTGAGTACACTCACGCAGGAAGTACAAGTCAAAACTGGGAAACCCAGCCTAAGTTGAAGTCCCTGGTGGTGCCTTGGCCTGTACTCTTATCTTGTCTGTTGGACTGACCGTTTCTGAACCAAAGAAAAATTTTCCAACACTGAGTCAAAGATTGTAAAAAATAGCCTAGGTACAGAGAGATCCTGCCTCTAGAATCCGTTCCCAGTTTCAGTCATAGTTGTGGTGAAAGATCAGCTGCAGCCTAGGATTCAAATTCTAGCCTCTCCCTATTTCAGGAGCAGGAAAGTTAGTTCAGACTAAACTTCTCCTGTCTGAGATGACCCAGTTGGGGTGGCAGAACTCAGTTCTGCCCATGCTCTGTCCCACCCCCTGTGTGTGGGAAATGACACCCAGTAGTGACCCTGCACTGGCACTTACCACATTAGGAATGAATGCACTGGAAACACTGCTTGCCACAGGACACCCTTTCCCTTCCTGTGCTTGTGCTTAATTTTTCCCTTTCCTTTGGAGCACAGAAGATTCCCACAGATTGATGCTGACATATACAAAATTATATAAACTTTTTAATCTGTAACATAGATATATATATACACACATATACACATATATATGTTCTTATTATCAAAGTGCTTTTATTTATTCTATTTAATATTTCTTTTGCATTGTACAGGTTTCCAAATCTATTCTCAAATATTTTTTACCTAAGTCTCAATGTCACCTTAAATTCAAATGTCAATGTATTTGTCCAGGCCTACATACAGAACCAGCCAGCTGAGAAATGGAGCATGAATTCATTAGCAAGTCATACCTACCAGAACTGACCTTACAACCTGCATGAATCAAAAGGAAAGACTTAGCTTGGCTGACTTCTGTGAAAAAGCAGAGGCTAACCAGCATAGTCAAAGAGAGCAAGATTTGTAAAGCACGAAATGTTGTTATCAATCATGTAACATCGAATCAAAAACAATGAAAAGAAAAAAATATAAGTCTCTGAGACTATTCCAGTGAACTTGGCAGTTGGTTACTAGCTTGAAAAATAAAGGCACAGGTAGCCTTTATCAGTGTGGAACTGTAGAGTCACGTAATGACAGCCTACGCATTTTCACTCTAGAGAAGTAAACATTTTACAGCATGAAAGAAATTGCTGTAGTGACCCAGGGGAGCTACCAGTGTTTCTTGGATGAGGACAATTAACCAAACCAATATAGTTACTTTTGCCACAGGTTCTAAATGATCTAGAAAGCAGACTACACACTTTGCCTTAGTAGACTTAGATACTGCAATAGAAGAAAATTTCAGTAAATCCCCACAGCAGCCAGGACTGCAAATGAGAAGCCAAGACACCTGCAGGAATACATTTGCATGGATCTTAACAACACCACTGCATTTCTGTTAGCTGGGCTCAGCAGGGACCAGCTGAGGCCAGCCCAGGCCAGCACTGTGATACACCCCAGTTGGCACCTCTGTCACCACTAGAACTGTGGAGAGCCAGATACAGCTGTAATCACCTGCATGCAGCACCTTCCCTCCCTGGAAGGGTCTCCTGATGTATACTCTGCATCAAAACAGGCTGTGCCTTAAGTAAATATTAGCTCCACACCACAGATTAGGAAATAGAGGTCCATGGCATATCCCTGCTTACACAACAGGACATTCATGCAGCTAGTCTCCAAAAACAGTCCCTACTGACTCTTGATTCCCACACAGCTGTGCTTGAAATGGTTTTAGAGATGAGCCTCTTTGTGAGCCACTCACCCTTAGAAGTAGTGATGGAGGAGAAGCGCCCATGGCTGCCCACAGCATGCTGGCAGTGGCCTCCAAATCTGTGCCATAGTGGCCAGGGCATGCACACACCCAAGCTGGTTATGGTGGTAGTGGTTCAGGCATGTAACTGTGCCAGGGGGCCATGGCCTGCTGCTGCCCTGTGCTAATGGAGGACAAGGCTGTGATGGATGCATGTGCCCCATGCTAGCCAGCCAGCACACAGCAGAGCTACAGCAGCAAAACACCACTTGCACAGAGCCTGTGCCTTTGTCAGGAGCATTTCTTTCCTCCTTTTTAACTAGATGACAGGGACCAATTAAACTAATGAGCCTCACAAAGTATTTCCCCTGGCTAACAACAGCCTGTATTAATGTTTGCAGAAGTGCAGCATTCGGGCCATAAGCTTTCTTATTAGATGTTAACGCTTTGCAAGATACTTAAACACCCTATGAAGTTCTCCATCTCTTCCATCAGTACCTTAGCCAGGTGTAGGAGCTCCCTCATTTCCTATAGCTGACTGCATCCCAGCACCCTGTAGATGTGGGCACCCAAGCAGCACAGCTGTCCCTGCCCAAGACCCAGTTTCTCATAAAAGAGCCACAGAGGACTGTATGAATCCCAGCCAGGCATTTTCTCTTCTGTGAATAGAGCCCAATTTTGCAATTGTGTCATCTAGTGTTTTGATTTGTGCAGTGTTGAGTTTGGGGTTTTTTTTGGTGGTGGTTTTTTTTGTGGTTTTGTTGTTGTTGTTGCTGTTGTTTTTTGTTGTTGTTGTTTTTGGTTTTTTTCCTGGGGAAAGTATAAGTTAAAAATATAATCCCTTTCAGTTTAATCTCCCTCAACCTGTTAAATCAGGTTTGGCAAGAGATGCAGGTTTATTCTTTCAAGATATCTTGTTTTTATAACTTTTGTAATAAATTATAATGAAGAAAATTTTCCTGTTGAACTTGACAACCTTCTGTTTAGAAGAGAAAAAGAAAATAGGTAATTATTGACTTCGACTTGGATTCTTTCAGCTTGCTTTAATTACTGGTCTTCTTATATTCCTGTAAAATGCCAGACTTTCAAATGTGTTGTAAATGCAAACAGTGAAGAGAAATTAAACACGGATATAACACAGAAAAAAAAAAAAGAAGTTTATTAACTTTTTCAGTTCCTATTTCAGTGCTCCATCAAGCACATGTCATATTGCAATGGATACAGACCCTGGAATTTAGATCTAGATGTGAATCTGCTTGCCTTCCAAATATGGGCCTTTCCAGAACTGTGGCTGCCTCCCAGACCCACTGCTGAAACTAAAACCAAGGTACCATTGCACATTCTAGACTCAATTTTTGTAACTTGTGGGCAATATTTTTTCAATTGTTTTTGCCCCTTATTAAACCCCTGGAGTGATAAGCAGTCATCACTGAGGTTGCAAGTTCTGTAAGAGATTAGCTACCTCAGGCTCTCCAAGTAGACTTGTGCTATAACTTTTCTACATATGACTTGGGTCTCTATGTCATTATTACAGTATGTTTTGGTCAGCATTGCTGCCAGGGAAAACTGCCTGGGCATTTTGGTGGGAAGTTAGTACAACCATGATCCAAGGTTCCCCCTTGGTCTTTGTTCGAGGACCACGTGAGAACCAGGATGGACAAACAAGCAGACATACAAGCAGAGCTCTCTGTGTGGAAGGAAAATGCAGAGCACTTTCAGAATAGTCTAGCACTTTATGCAAGAAAAGCAATCTAAAGAGAAAAGAGGCAAGAGCTCAGCATACCCTTGGATACGGGCACAACCACAAACTTCCAAAAGGGATACGATCAGAATGAAGGTGGAGTAAGGTGGAGACAGGACTTATGCTCTTCTGACGAAGTTTGTAGCTTATGCAGTTAATAGACTAGAATAAACACACTTCTTCAGAGCAGGAACTTCCAACTCTGGAAGAAAACTGTTAGCTGAAATCAGGTTTCAGACTCCAAGGATGCAAAAGCAATATGAACAAGGCACTTTAGCAAATTTAAGAACTGCACTAATCATTCCAGCTTTTCATCTTACCTTAAGGTGCATAAGTAATCCTCTATTAATCACCGCCCTTTCCTTGTTTCACTCCTGCTCAGCTGTAGACAGAGGCTTCTAAGCACTTTGAGGGGATTGCTGCCGGCAAAACATTACACTTGAATGTTCCCCAATTGTCCTCCACCTTGCAAAGAAAGGGAGTTAGGATTCACATAGAAAGTGCTCAGCTCTCAACCAAATAGATCATTTAGAAGTCAATAAAAACCTTTAAACCAGAGAACTGGCACCCTGGGAAGCCAGATGTGTTTCACATCTGAAATGACATGTCAGTATCACAGAAAACCCTTGCATTCACATATCACTTCATCTCTAAACACAACAGAACATATAAAATTATTTCACTCCATAACATCTGCATTAGCTCATCTGTTGTGAAGATGAAGACATTAACCAAGATCCTGGACCTGCAAGGAATTACCCAGATGACATTACCCTAACACCCATGGCAAGAGTTTCTGCCACTTTGGCAAAACAATGCCCTGACTGATAATGCCAAAGACACAGAGAATAGCGATCAGTGGTCAGAATAAAAATTTTAATTCCAGAAAGCAGCTTCACTCAGGACATGTCCTTAAATCTGAGCTTTACTTTTCTGTTCTAGGAAAAGGATACAGGGCTCCTGATTACTAGTCATTTGCTCAAAACATTATTCTTGTAATTAATGTTAAAAACTTGAAGGCAATAGTTCTTTCAGCTCATGCTAAAGAGTGATTTTATCTTGTGTGTTGGTATTGCTACTGAAGTCAGTTTTACCATTAATTTCAGCATGATATAGATCAAGTTCTTAATACACATACTAACTTTTAATTGACTAAGGTAAAAGAATTAGGCTATTGTTTGCTTTGTGCTTACCTGTGGGGTTTTTTTGCAAAACAATGCCTTTCATTTTACTTCAGTGACTGCCAGCTGTTCTGAACAGTGTGTGCTTTTCCATCTAAAAGCAAAATAAAATGTCAATTACAAAAACTCTCCAAAAGGATTTGCCAGACTTGAGACTTCTTTTAACAGACAGTAACAGTTCCAAGTTGCTCACAACACTCTGAAACCAGCTACAGGCAATGATTGCTTTTATTGAAGAAAATAAAATGACCACAATTATATTATATTGGATTCTCTTATACTTGGAACTTGAAATTGGAGCTGTGCTGAAAGGAACAGATAGTGCACAGACTGTGATTTAATATACACCAATATTTGAAATTAAACCCCACAAAGTACACCCATCATCTTTACTTACACATTGGTCACTTAATAATTTTTAATGCCAAGGGAGGACAATCACATGGCGAACACTACATTATTGCTATAGTCCTGTCCCAAATCCCAATTTGGGTAAACAATATTCCACCTGGGTTTTTATATGACATGCTGCTTTCTTCACTTCAGCTTACATGCTGTTGATAAACATTACTGAATCCTTTGAGATCCTGTCCTCACATCATAGGTGCTGACATTACACCATAGCTGCTGAAATAACACCACATTTCTGCTGTCTAGGTAGCTGCACTTCAGGCTGAAAATTTTGCTCGCTGGATTTAGATCCATAAAAGACTTAATTGGTGTAATGTAGTAGCAATGAGAGCAAACAAATGACAAAAACCCCCAAACCATGCTTTCATAGTTGCTCTTCACCACAGAGATGTGCCCCTGGTGTTTTTGGACAGGTAAGCATTAAGAACCTGATTGCAATGGCAGTGTTTGGGGTTTGGTCACTACTCACACTAGAAGTCATAGTTTTAGTAGAAACTTGGTGGAGAAAGCTTTTTCAAACAAAAGTTATATGTATCATATATATTTGAGCTCTCATCCTCAGAGCTCACTAGCATATGAACTCCCTGAAAGATCGATCAATTTTCCCATCAATGTTTAATTTTCAATTTCATCAATGTTCCCAACTCTGCAGGACATGGAACACTTTCTGCATGACCCAAGGGGATACTAAAGGCACCAGTCACCCTGCAGGTGTGCTCTATATTAGAGCATAATGAAACAGTATACAGGAGGCTCTACTTCAAGCAAATCACTATCCCACAATCCAGCCTAAACCTTTCCTCAACCAGTGTAGCTCTGCACACACACACAAACTTGTAAGCTCTTGTCAGCACACCGAGGCACAGATCTACAATGTTTATTTATCTTTTTGTACTATAGAATATTGTATGGCATTTTTTCTGATTATATTCCCTCCCTGTTTAACTCAGCTCTTTCAAAGGTAAATTTCTTCCAAAATTTGAATTTCTTAGCACATTTCTGTGTGCTAAAAATAACCAAAACCCCCCACCCCAAACCCCAGAAAGACAAACCCCAAACACACAAAACAAAAGCAAACAACCCCCCTTTTTGTTACAAACAGTTGATTGAAACTGAGCTAGGAGAGACCTGAAAGCAACAAACAAATCCCCTCCATTTCAGAAAGAAATGTAATGAAGCCTATATATTGAGAGGATTCTCCACTATTTTCTAATGCATTTGTCTAACATCCTTCCCTTCCTAGTGCTCCTCTATATTGTCTCAACTGTCAATGGAGATAAAGAGGCAACAAGCAGAAAAAAACACCTTATCTGCTTTAGAAATTTGTGCCAGGGAAAAGGAATGATTGATTTTTAAAGGTGCTTGGCTCTCTCTACTGGTCACTGAGGGAGATAATTTGCTTTGATGAGATGGTCAACTTTTACCAAGTTACTGAGGGAAGGCCCACCCCTAAAAGACTTTCTAAAAGGGTCACTGTTTAGATGAGCCTAAGTTTCTTCAAAAAGGTGGTGGATGGATATATTACATGCAAGTGCACACAGTCAGCACCACCCCTCAGCTCTGCCTTCTCCCTTTGTGCTTCTGCTTAGGGAGAAGCACAGTAAGATTCCTTGGTCAAGATAACATTTCAATGTCTTGGCCATGAGGCTGGGTCCTTCAGAGGATCAAAATGTTAAAAAGAGCCTGTTTGCATTGTTTCATGAAGAGAGGATGCAGAAAGGAACAATTCTCTCCTCACTACATGTTTGTACCTTAAAATAAGGCCTGTAGGAAGGCCTTGCCTGCATAATTGACAGACTGAACTATCAGAGGTGAAAATTGCACTCCTGGTTCCCTTTCAACAATTTTTTGAGGGGCGTAAGAGAGGAAGCCTTCAGAATACATTGGCAGTGAAACTCCAATGAAGTATTTTTTTAATTATTCAATTTGATTTGTAACTTACTGGTTTGGGATATATACCACTAGCCACTGCTTAGAAAGAACAAATAGTGTGTGAGGTCAACAAGGAAGAAATGGCTTGTATAATACTATTTCCTTTGATTTCCTGCAGAATCCCTCAAATCTCCTTCTTCAAAGGTATCATTTGCTATTGATCTCTGCTGCAGCAGGAACTGTTCCCTAACACATGTGCTCAAAAAAAGCTGAAAATTAGAGCAGGGTGATAAACAGGAATCTCTTGAAAATCAGGCTAAGATTTTGCTTTTCAAATTTGGTCTTTATCCAGTAAAAGAAAGAGAGGAGAAATCCCACCATCAATGTTTAAAATCTGCATCTGAAATGCACAAAAACCAGCCTGAAGTCTCTAGCTGGCCTTTCCACAGTAGCTTTGTGAACCTTTCTATTCCATACATTTTCTTGCAAAACTCCTACTCCCATTGAACCTGTTATGGATTCAAACACTCTCAATGCCTCCCATTACAACTTTTCCACTTCATATTAAAAAATTAAATACTTCTTGGCCCAGACACAGCACTTGGATTTAGTATTGCATCTGCCAAATCACGGGGAAGAGGCTGTGTCACCTGGCTGTTTAGTGCAGAAAGGCTGACTATAGACTGATGGATAAAGACACTATTTGGTGTCAGGAATATCTAGGTTAAAAAGTGCCTTTTGTTTTTAATATTTTAATGCCATTTTATTATATATATATCAGAACCTAAACACTGGATAATGTTGGAGTGAGTCCATATCTCTATCCAAGCATCTAGGACCCCACTGAAAAATGTCCTGTTGTGTTTTTCAATGTTTGTTCAAAATTGAAGAGAACATGATACTAAAATTTTGTGAGCCACTTAGTGCAGTTTTGAGTAGCCTCTTCTGGCAAATAGCATATTTATATATATTGCATAGAGCAATACATTGTGAGTTTATTGGCAAATGGCAAAAATTCCATCAGTCTCAAGATTTACACATAAGTCATTCTTCTGTGTCCAGCCTTTAATAAGTGGTGTGAGGGAGCCAAGACATTGTGAAAGGAGCTATGCAGTTTATCCAGATGTCCCAAGACAAAGAGAAAAGTGCAGCAATTATCATCTGCTGGTGCAGTTTATTTTGGGAGGAATTTCTTGAGCTGAGCTGAAGACAGACAGGGACAGGAAAAAATACCCATAGTAACTTCAAATCCTGACAAAGTGCCTTGGGGAACTTTTGTACCTTGATGAGCAGCATGAATTTTAGAAGGTTTTGTGTTTGCTGTTTGTCTTGTTCAAGATCCCTGTGGATTCTGGTGGCTGTGGTTTTATTAAAACCTACCCTATTGTTGCGAGGGCTCCTGAGCTGATGGCCTTGGGTTGAATGCATGCCTTTACAAGTGGCTTGAAATCACTCACTGTCACACTGACTCTTCTGTTTCATTTTCTGCTTACTGAGCACAGAGCGGAGATGGATGCTTTCACTGGGTCTGTCACCTACAAAGCCTTGGAGGGAGGGCCCAGAAATAAACATGGTGATTTTTCTTTCTGTCCTACTAATCCCAGAGAAATCCAACATTTTCCAAGTTGCCCTAGAATATTCTGTGATTAAAGGACAGGGATCATCTCACCTATCTTTTTGCATATTAACAGCACATGCATACTTTATCAGTAAAGCTACAGTAGAGAGATGGCTCTTTCACTTGAAAGTAGCCAGAAGTGAGGCACATTGTGCCATTTCCATGTCACTCCAGTGTATGCCCCCATGCTGCACTTCCAGAATAGTTCATATCCATCCCTCTGACAGTGGGAGCAGAGCCTCACTCAGTGCTACCTTTGCTGTTCCTCAATATATCTCACTTTTTTTCTCTAGTTCCTATTATTTTCCTTTGAATCTGCATGATGCCAGTGATCAAAGCTGGCTCCCCTTTTCCTCCTCTGCACGTCATCCTTTCAGTGAATGACCCTGGAGGAGTACAGCTCACTAGGAGTGCATGCACCCATCTGGTGGCTCTATGAAACCAAGAAAAGCCAAGCTACTTCTTTAGTAGACTTTCATCAGAGGGTTCTTAAGTTCTAAAACAGAGAATAGCAGCTTTGATTTTCTCTGGGTATGTGGAGTTAAAGATCTGAAACTCTATAAAGAAAATAAAAGTGGGAGAGCCCTTCAAAGATGGAAAAGAATGGAAGAACAAAGATGATTTCTCTTAGAAATGTCAAGTGAACAACCTGTTGCTCTGGATAAGACCAGGCTGGAAAAGAGCCACTCTTTACTCTGACATGCTCCTTACCAAAAAGTGCTGAATCCATGGTTGGTGCTACCTTTATGTTGTGCCCTCACTGCTGAGTGGTGAAGTGAAAACTCTGGTTGAATTTTTTTAAGCATAAAGTGCAGCCAGAGGGGAAAATTTTACCTGGGGTTATGATTGCCTTTTCCCATGCATTCCAATCCACAGAAATTCTAGATGTTTCCTTCATAACAATTCCTCTTTCTGAATATTTTCTCTCAATTACTTGTTTTACAAAAATTGCATGGATTGTAAAATGTTAAGTCCAGGGCAAGCTGAATGCTGTCTGACCATAAAAACCCCAAAACCTTCACTTCTGACCTGAACAAAAAAAAGGAGGTAGCTTATTTTCTAATTTGTTCTTTTTCTTCTTCAATATACCATCTCCTTCTGGGGCACTTGTTACTGATCCTGATACTGATAGGGTTTGTTAATTTAGGTATTTATTTTTGGTGAGATATTTTTTTATATTAAGATAAAAGCCAATAAATACTTTCACACTAAACATTAGGTAGCATCCCAGTCTCTCCCCACCTGGGTCAGAATTTAGAAGCAAAAACCTAAAAATCTTATGTCCATTCATATGAACTTCTGTATCCCCTAGATATTTTAGCACTATTTTAAAGCTGGTCTTAGTCAGAGCAACTGCATAACTGATCATCTCTTACAGCAAAAGTTTTCACCTTTTTTGTAAAAGAAAACATTCCCCTTCCAGTTTACCTAGGGAAAAAACCTCATAAAATTTAAATTATAAATTAAGTAATTGGGTAATACCCCAGGGTTGTTGGGGGTTTTTGTTTATTTGTTTTGTTTGTTTTGTTTGGGTAGTTTTTTTTGTAAAGGAAAATCTCTCTCAAAATTAGTCATCAGGGACCAGTGGAAATGTTCATATTTTCAGACTGAAGAATTCAGCTTTGCTGAAGTTCTGAAAACTTGACAGAAGACCAGAAAATGGTATGCAGACAGAGGAATAAGAATTACAGACTCACAGAATCATTTAGGTTGGAAAAGACCTTTAAGCTCATCAAGTCCAACCATAAACCCAACACTGACAAGTCCACCACTAAACTAAGTCCCTAAATGCCACATTGCTTTGGGATATGGAACCAAAAATGTCCATTCTATTTCATCTGTTGAAAGCAGTTTGGGAGATATTTTTCTTTATCTCTTGTAACTCTGGGAGGAGGGGGGGCAGATGCCTTCTGATAATGGGCCAGCTGTTAAAACCAGGTGGGGCAGTGTTTCTTATCTCTTTCACAATGGGCCATTAAGACTTCCCAAGCTGTTCTCCTCCCCAAAGCAGTACATCCACATTCCACCAACTTATTGTGAGATGCTCCACCCAGTGGGGGGAGCCAACCATTTCTACCTGGATAAAAACTGAGATGCAGGAGCACAAGGTATTTCACTGGATTCCTGGAGGAAGACTGGACCCTTCTCACCATCACTGGACCCTTGTTCTACAGGATCATCTCTACTCCACCAGAACCACATCTGCCACTCCAGGAGGACTCACTTTTGGACTACTTCCAACACCCTGACCAACAGAGTGTCAGGTTGTAGCTCTGACTTTGTCAGGGTTCTCCAAAATTGTTTTGCTTGTTTGCTGGTTTGGTTGGGTGTTTTTGTTTTCTACTACATTTGTATTGTTAATATTCCTAGTAAAGAACTGTTATTCCTATTCCCAAATCTTTGACTGAAAGCCCTTAATTGCAAAATTATAATTTGGTGGGGGTGAGGGGTTTACATTCTCCATTCTGAGGGAAACTCCAGCTTTGCCTGGCTGATACCTGTCCTTCTAAACCAAGACACATATCTACACAACTTTTGAATACCTTCAGGGATGGTGACTCAGCTACTTTCCCCACTTCAACTTTTTTCAGAGTCAAACAACCCTTTTGGTGGAGAAGTTTTTTCTAATATCCAATTTAATCCTCCCCATGTGCAGTTTGAGGCCATTTTCTCTCATCCTGTCACTTGGTACCTGGGAGAAGAGACAATCCCTAGTTGGCTACTACCTTTTCTAGAAGTTCTATAAAGTGCTAAGTTCCCCCTGAGTCTCCATTTCTCCAGTCTAAACAATCCTAACTTCCTGAGCTGCTCCTCATCAGAGTCATCTTGCAGACCCTTCACATTTGCCATTCTCTGAACTTGTTCCATCACCTCAATGTTTTCTTGTTTTAAGGGACCCAGAACTGAAGACTGGGCTCAAGGGGTGGCCTCACCATTGTCAAGTACAGAGGGGAAATCATTGCCCTACTGACTGCAGTGTAGAAGCCAAAAATTATGTCCATTGCGAACATGAAGTGGGAATAAAGATGGAATAGAGTAGAAAGTTGTTTCAAGAGATGCCTTTTGGGGTGCATCATGTGTAGAGCAAAAGAATGACCAAGACGAAGTTTCTTGACTACTTAGAAATTAAAATTATCATAGAGGTACTTTAAATAGTTCAGATTTTTTGGCTTCTATGTAGTTACCTATTACCTGCTTGTTTCAGTTACAAGGAAAGAAATCTTCTGCTTCAGTTCCTATTATAGCTCTACTGCAGCTGTGGAAGAGTAACTATGATCTCTCTTCCTCCATGCATCACTGACAGGGTTGTCAGCTGAGGCCCCAGCTGCAGATTCTTTATTGGTGGTGATAATGTGAGAAGCAGAAGGGAACACAGCTTGACCTGCTGAACCCAGGCTGTTGGGTTCCCAGGCTTTATGAATTCCTATTCAGAAAAATAATCCCTTTATTCATAATCTGAGCAAAACTGATAATGAGACAATAAAAAAAAAAAACAATGGGAAGCCCCTGCAGTCAACCATAAGGGGTTTCATCTGACTCCACAGGATATGCAATAAGGAGCAAAGAGAAAAAAGGAGGGTTTAGTGGGATCAAATCCAATGGGATTGCACAGCAGATATGTACTTCTTATATGGCAAAATATTTCAGAAAACTGTGGGAAATCATCAATTCTTAGTGTGCAGTTGGTATGAGAAAAACAAAGATTGGACACAGATGAGTTATTCTGCCTTGCTACTCACCTCAAAAGATTGCCCTTCTCTGGACACTAGAGAAGCAAAATATCCTTCATGTAGTGAGGTGCCCAAAGCTGGACACAGTACTCAAAGTTCAGCCTCACCAGTACTGAAAATCCTATTTTCCGAGATTCATCATCATGATGGACAAACTGCTTCCTACTGTATAAAATACTAAAAATCTTCAACAATGACTTTCAGTATCTAAGAAAAGGTATTCAGGAAGTGCACACTCTCAAGATGCATCAGAAGTACTGAGAGATTTCTGTTGTGTCTACATCAGCATTTTCATTTGTTTTAACAAAACTTAGTATGTTTTGTTTCATACTGCAGAGCTGTCCTAGCTCTGAATCCACTGCAGAGGGAACTAACTAAATCAACAGCTGGAAGACTCCCCTATGCATAGACTATGAGGGCAAACAGCCCAGTTTCTCCTTTTTTGGGGGGTCCCTCCCCAGAGGTACCAGCTTGAGATATCATTCTGTGCTGCACCATGATAAAATTAAAGGAACTGGGGGTATGAAACTCTGCTATAGGAAATCTGGGATCGTGCCATTAAGGAAACCTGGCCTGACTGTGAGAGTGAAGTGTGTAGGGAATCAAGTGGGGCATCCATTGGCTTACTGGAGCCACTCGCTGAGAAGTGGCTTCAATCCCAGCTGTTAGAGCCACTGGTGGTGGGAGTGTGATTGCCAGAGTACCTCCTAAATGGTCAGACAGGGAAATTTCCTAAAAAGTTTTTATCAAAGATGCTGTTAAAGACCACAAGCATGCCTTAGTTTGCAGTTTAAACATGCCAAGAGCATTTATAGCCACAATTTGTTCCTTATGCCTGCTCCACATCTTTTCCAGCCCTCCTTAGACTAATGCAGAACTAAATTCCCTATCTAGTTGTCACTTCCTTACTGCAAGTGTAAGTAACTCAGTTTTGTGTTTCAAACCGAATGTTTGGGAAAATGGACTTTATGCTCATAGTTTTCTGTGTTTTGGGCAAGTCCCAAAAATTCTATACATGCCCTTTTCAGCTCTTTAAAGGCAATCTTTCTTCTAAATCTCTCTAAAGCAACCAAAAACTACCATAACAATATTAAAGCAGAACAGTATCCCAAAGACTTGAAGCCTCCTCATGAAAAAGTTAACAGATTTTGCATCTTCCTAGTTCTGTCCAAAAACTGCTTGAAGAAAATGACCTGGTAACAATAAATCCATATTTTCAGTACTGAAAGCTTTGCCCTAGCTGAAAGACAAAACCACAAAATTGTGCCAAAGTGAAAAATATTTCAGGCTCCAATAAAATAATTTTTTGGTTTTCCCATGAACATTATGGAGAGCTATTTTTTTTCCATTTAATCCAGCCGGTTTGCCCATTTCTCTGTCACTACAGACACACACAAGATCAATTCACATCTGTGCAGAATGTTTCTACCCACTCTGTTTAATTTTTCTGTATTTAATTTCTGTGTTTTCATTTTTCTAATTTAACTACATAAGGTTTATACCCCTTTCTTCCTTCATCTGTGTTCCAAGTAACAACTGCTTTCATTAAAAAGAGCAAAGGTTTTTCTGGGTAGCTTGCACCTTTAAATCTAGAAATTAATTACAGGTAGTCACTCCTGCTGTCAAGCCACACTATGTTTCCCCAGCTAAAGCCCAAATAACACAAAATCCAGTTAGAAGCTATTATAAAGCCATGTTTTCATCTCCTCATAGGTGAATGTTGTTTATCTTTTTCAGCTTTAACCAAGTCCTTTATCATTTCGAATGCTTCTCTAAGTCACCTTGAAATCTTCCCTTTTGCAGAGAAAAATCCATCAGCATTTGCTTTTCCTCTCTTCATTTCCCCTGAACAAATATTACTCATTTATCTCAAACTGCCTTTTTCTAACAAGTCTCACAAAAAGTCACTGAAAAAGGTATAGCACAGATGTTCCATAGGAAAATCTTTGCTCAAAGATTTTTTACTTCCTTCTCATATTCTGAACTTTCCTAGAGCTATTTTGTGGGCTGGAGTTCTGTGCTGTTGTAGGAATACATGTATATATATATGTACGTATATTAATTGTGTCATAAATTTTTAAGTAGGTTCTTGAATGAACTCACTGGAGATTTCTCCCAGTGGCTGGCCCTAAGCATTTGTCACTCATTACATTTTCACAGCCATAACCTGCTAGAAACCTTCCAAGTTAGTTAAGACTTAGCTTAAGGCTCCTTTCACCCATGGCTGTCTCTAAACAAATTATGCATTTTGAATTGCAAGGTGTTCCTTCCCTACAGCCATGCAAATTGTTTCTAATACTATAACTCCAATTGGTAGCTAGGAAGATACTCCATAATTGTTGCTTATGATCTCCTTTTGCAGACAGTGAGCAGTAAAAGTCTCACTTTTAAAAATTAAAAGAGAAAAACATTTCTCTTGGAAGTTTTTGCTAATTTTCATTCTCCCTCTTCTATCAATGGGACAATTTGTGCACCATAAACAGAGTCACCACTGCTCACTGGAGCTAGAACACTGAGTAGAAGCAGGAGCCTCATGCACTTGTATTTTTCCTCTGATTTCTACAGGGGAAACATGTGAACATTGGTATATTTGCATGTGGACACACACATGTATGCACACCATACTATAGGTATTCTTTTAAAAAGTAGCATTTGGATGCTAACTGCAGCAACCTTCTGTATACAGTGCAGAGATTTGTTACTTCTAACACCACTGTGTGGCAAGGATGCTGCATTCTAAATGACCACCACCATACATGCAAGCACAAAACAAACTGGATATAATTATAAATGGCTATGCACAATTAGGAAGACTGTTTTGACTTCAGGTCATTCCATTTCAAGAGCTTGAAATTATATTACTAACACTTTACAAGTAAGAAACACAGGCAAACCTTAGCAGACGGTAAAAAGTTTTGCTGGCATCTCATTTGGAAGCACAAGACTACTCCTTCCTGTAGTTTCCCAAAGAGGCTGTATAGGCCCTTAAAACAGGTAGCAATAATGCAGACTGGGGCTGTGTCAGATGTCACTCAGATGTGTCATTTCTCTAAGGATCTCTCCAAACTGCCACTATGTGCCTGTGGGGACAAGTGGTGCCCACCACTGCAACCGGAGGGAGATCTCTGTACACTGCCCCACAGTCACAAATACCCAAGCTGTAAGCTAAGAATAGCTCTCCTTGCTGATGACTTGCTGAGCTCTTTATTGAAGATTGTCTTGGAAGGAACCATTAATCTTCACATAATTTCCGTTCTGGAAATGGAAACCTACTCTGAAAAAGCCAGTCATATAATTTTTCATCATATGGCTCACTTCAGTCCCTTCCATTGAAACATAACTGGTTCTTAGTGCCTTATTTTTTTCCTGCTTTTTGTCTTCTTTAGTGTACATGTGCCCTTTAATCAAGTTAAAAGATTTCATATTTTTAAAGTTGAAAAGAAAACAAAACAACAAACTCTCTATTGCCTCTTTTCTCTGATACTGTCTTTTAAGGAGATAACCTCATCTTCTAAGCTGCTCGTCCATTACTGTATGTCCAAAATTACTTGTGATTTTGTAGGTTGCAATTGAAAAAAAAAAATGGCAGAAGGAAGCAATCCTTTATATAACTACAGAAATGTGCTCCCCTCCTTAGAGCACTCATAGTTATCATGAACATCATCGATGTTCAAGTCCTTAAGCCCCATCTGAGATTAAAGGTCTCACCTTAGACTTCTTTTTATCTCTAAAGACCTTTCTGATATACATGTCCTAAGTGCTCTGGGGAGATATAGAGGAGTGTCAGCATAGCCTGACTACATTAATTTTCTTGAATTTCCACCAACCTGTCTACACTCAGGAGAGAGCTAAATTTCATACCTCTTTTCACCTTGCAAATCTCATAATGTATTAGGAGAGAAAAGCAGGCTTTAGTTTTAGGCTGCATTTCCTTCTCAGGGTATCTTAAAGGTTCTTTGCATCAAGAAGTTGAATGGGGATGGCCCAGAATCCATGGCAGCTGATGATTTAGAAATTCAGTCTCCAGATGATATCTGGTAGCAATGGCTGTATGAGATTCCCAGACCCTGGACCAAAGGTTTTTACTAGAAGCAATACTTGCCATAATATTTTTCCAATATTCTTCTTTTCACATGGTTTTCAACATCCAGGGAGTTGTGTACAAAAGACACTCAGAAATGAAATCATTTTAACTACACATTGAGAAGATGCAATTTTAGCTGAGCAGTATTCATTACCTGTATTTTTTGGTACAACCACGTGACAGCAAATCTGGGTCCTAGGATAAAAAAATTAAGCCATGAATCTTCTGTGCAGGAAGGAAGACAACATCAGTAACTCACATAACATCAGTAACTCAATTTAGACCACTGCTTATGTTCTTCTTCTCCTACATTCTCCGTTCATCAAGTCCTTTTTAACACCTGTATAAATCAGTAGATTCCAAGATGATTTTGAACTGGGTTCTGAGAAACCTGGTCCAGTGGAAGGTGTTCCTTGCCCATGGCAGGGGAATTGGAACTAGAGGATTTTTAAGGTTCCTTTCAACACAAATCATAGATTCTATGATTCTATGATTCTATGATTCAAGTAGGACATGGCACAGAATCTAATCATGTCTGGCATTCCAGTCATAAAAACCTTACCTTTGAAAAGAGATCCTGAACAGCAACTAGATCATGAGCACAGATACCACGGTTTGATAGACAACACAGTTTTGCTTCTCCCTAGTGATTTCTCATTGGTTTACTTTCTAATAATTTCCTACAATGCTAACCACTGAATACTTTACAATACCTCCAAATTATCTTTAAAGTACTCATTTTTCCCACTTAGATAATTATACACTGAATTAAAATCACAGTAGGACATGTATGTCTTTGTTTCTACTTACTGGGATTTAAGTTGCCTCTCTCATCTGTTGATAGATGCACGTACCATAATGCAAGAAGGATATTGAAAAGGTAATTCTTTTTCTTTCCCCTCTTTAAATACCTTAGCTTTTTTAAAAAGATCAACTAACTCAAGTAGCTCTTCTGTATTCCTTTATTAGCTTGCAGTATGCTTTTTTGAGCATGACATGGCAGCACAGTTTAAAAATGAACGTGATCTTAAAGGTCTTTTCCAATCTCAACAAGTCTATGATTCTAAGAATGGCCATAATGAATCTGTTCCTTAAAAAAGACTAATCCACCACTTAGTCTGATTTCCCCTTTCTGGTTACAGTTTTTTAGGTTTTTTTTTTTTTTGGGGGGGGGGTTGTGTTGTGGTTTTGGTTTTGGTTTTTTTTTTTTTGGTTGGTTGGTTTGTTTGTTTTGGTTTTTGTTTGTTTGTTTTGGGTGTGTTTGTTTTGGTTTTTGTTTTTGTTTTAATCTGGCAAATGACAAAATTATTTTGGAGATTTCTGGGAAAACAACAGTTCAAATAGCTAGAACTCAGATCACGCCTATAAAAAATACTAGAATGGTTCGGTCGATGTACATATCCTGAAGTAAAGTGTATTTCAAGTGGCTGTGTGCTATAGGGAGAATTCAGTTTCATTTGGGCACTAGTTTGATTTCCACTAAAGAGATTATGATAAATCTCTTGCTCTCTTCCTCTTCCAGCAGGAGAATGTGAGACACAAAACTAATGGTGGTGGTCCACTATTACCAGCCGTACTGGGTCACTATTGTTACACCTGTGCATTTTGAAAGCAAAGTTCTCTCTTTGCTCTTGTGTCATCAGTTCACCATTACAGCACATAACGTGCTAGGGTCATAGATGGGACTACCCAAAATCATGGGCAATGCTGGATCAGTCTCTACATTGGTTTCCATTAACACCAACAATTCTGTGGTGTAAAAGTGCAATGGCTGCCTTAGACTTGATTTGAGATGAACAGATCTTCATCAGCCTAACATTTGACAGGATGAAGTTAAACACAGGAATAAATGAAAGAAACAAAGAACCAATAACATTGGTCATGTTGAAGTCATCTTGCTCAAAGCAGGTCTGCTAGAGCAGGTCACCCATGACCATGTCCTGTCAGGTATCAAATATTTTCAAGGGAGATGACTGCTCTGGGCAACTTGTTGTGATAGGACACTTTAGTAGGATGGCATCCTGTATGTTTGCAAACATGAGCAAATAACTAGATTAGACATGGGAAGAATTTCCAAGCAGGTACATTCATCCTCTTCTCTGGGAAACTATCCTCATAAAGAATACAAAAGTCTCAGGCTTAATAGAGATTGTATGGAAATGCCATCACCAATTTGTTCCAGGCCTACAGATCATTTGCAAAGAGTTTTTTCCACTGACTCCCCATCCAGACGCTTTGTTACACAATTCAACCTCTTTCTTTCTGAATGATTTGTGTAATTCTTCATCCCAGCACAAAGTCTAAAGAGGACACTTTACCCTATGTGAAGTATTCTCCTGGTAAATATTTGTGCATTTCAGGCTGATATTTGTTTTACACAGTAATAGAAGACCCCAAGCACTCAAATAATTGTGAAAGGCAGACACAAATGGCTTGCAATCAAAACCATTAAATTTGAATTCATACTCAAATGTGAGTAAGTATTGACAGAAAAACTGGTCCTAACCTTCACTGAGTACTCACTAATCGATATGTGGGAGGTGTATTTGCTCATGGTCATTTGCATGATTTTGAAAAACACCTTGCTTTACTTCCACTTCAGCTTCTGATAATTTATGCAAACAAGCTCACTAACAACAACTGTAGGTTGCCCCAAGTTGCTCCTACCCCATTTCCCACTCAGAGACCTTAGGTCTGCAGAAACCTGAATTGTCAACACAAGAGGAAAGACAAAGACAAATATATGTGTAGACCTATGTAAAATTTACCTAAACTGCCGAGTGATGATTAGTGGATGAATGCTCTTACTCTAATTGACACTAACAGAAGCTGCTAAATGAGTTGTGTGCAAACTTAAGCCTGACTTTGGGTATTTATTTTTGACATACTTGGCCAAATTCTCCACAAAGAGAGAGAAGCAATGTGAACTGAAAAATGTTCTGTGAGCAACTGCTGCATTATTTGCAATAAAAACAATAGCAGCAAGTTCAAAACAGGCAGGAAGATTCCTCTATATTTAAGAGCTTATTAAAAAAAAAGAGACAGAAGGACACTTCTTTCATTATTGTACTTCTCAGAATACAAGTTTCAGAGGGCACTTTTAGAAGGCTTTTACAGTATTACATGACATTACTGGCAATGTTGACTGAGATAATTTAAAGTTAAACTAACTAAACTAACTAAGTGGGAACTGACACTTTTTTTTTCCTGATTTCTTCCCATAAAGCATAATAACCATGTAGATCAACAGTACTTCCAGAGAAACAGTGAGTAAACCACATTTGGTATTGGCTGCATATTCACAGATGATGTTCAAGTATTGTCCTGCACTATCTAAATGTTTAGACAGTGTGACTGAACTGGAAATATCTTTAGGTTAGAATGGCTTGTACAATTTCACATTTCCTCTCTCTTTCTGCTCATTTTGCAAATAAGCTGTTTTCCTTCATTGCTTATTAAAATCAATGAGATTTACACCTTCCTTTAGGTTTAGAGTGAGCTTTCTCCTTGAGATTTGGACACCTGCATTTCTGTTCTCCATACTGAATAGGAATTATAGACATGTCTTTACAGAGGAAATCATAGAGATAATTTGCATTTGGGAGATTCAGAAAAACTGGATTCTGGAAGCACATCCCTTATTGAGAGAACACAGGTGAAGTAGAGACACCATTTCAGTTCTGTCATTACCTGTAAAATCTACCTGTAGAATCTGCGTAGCCAAGTTCAGCTGTTGAAACACATAGAGCTCTAATTGTAATTTACAGCTCCGTCCTGGTGGGACTGAACCATGCAGTAAGTCAGTCTGTGCACAGATGGGACTTCTGTCTTGCATCAGCTGCTGCAAAAATACACTTACTTTCTGCAATAACCTTACCTTTTTCCTGAGTCCCCACAAGAGACTGGAGAAATTGCATCTCCGACACTGCTCTTGCTATGTGAACAAGTCCTGAGTCTCCCATATCGCACACAAAGTCTCATGAACTCCACAGCCAGCTGGAACTGAATTCTCTGGCCAGGTAACCCTGTTATTCTTCCTCATGGCAATGTGCTGTACTTTGCCTCACATCCCTGCTGTGCCTGCAGATATGGGCAGCCCACATCGGTGACTCCTGGTCTTAGGCAGTTCTGCCTTGCAAATTGAAAAGACCAATTACCTGTTCTTATCTTGTGGGTGTTTTTTTGTGTGTGTTTGTTTGTTTTTGTTTGTGTGTTTGTTTTTGTGGGTTTTTTTGTGTTAGTTTTTTGTTTGTTTTGGTTTGGTTTTGGTTTGGTTTTGTTTTCCCAGTGCAATCTTATTTCATCTGCTTAATTCATCATTAGAGAGCATATGAAAGTTGTGTAAGGAAGAAGGAAAGAAGCAATTAATATGTGGAAAAGGTAAAAGAGAAGGAGGGTTTTTTTTAACTTGTTTCAAAATACAAGAGGAAAAAGACTGAATGGAAAAAAGTACATAAAAAAGTCTCATTGAGGTTTTTTGAGGAAATAAGTATAACTTATTTCTGGAATTCACTGCTACATTAAGTCCACACCTGACTTTCAAAGATTAGTCATTTTGAACTTGAGAGCTTTTCTGAAATGAGTCACATTAGTTTCTATGCTAGTTCGCACTGGGAAAAGAAAATCAAAAGAACAGTGATTATCAGTAATCATGAATATGAGCTTTAAAACTTTCCACAAAGTTGATTTTTCGGGCACAGTCTGTAGATCTATTTCATACCCAGTACCATTTAGTAGATAAAGGAATTGTGACCTTCTTTCTTATCAGTTTAGGTGCTAGTATTGTGTGCTAATTTCACATGCTAAAAAATCCTAAGGACATTTTTACTGAGTATAATAATACAGCAATGTAGCCACAGTAATGGATTTTTACACAGTAGGGAAAAAATCTGCTCAAATGAATTTTATGCAAACAGTACCAGGTATCAAACATTATTAAACTAATCACACATTTACATTATCATTCAAATTCACTTTAAGTGACTCAAAAATAATTTTAGAGCCCTAATCTATACTGCTCTATTTTAATGTATTTATTTCTGTAATCAGAGACATGGAAGAGGCTTACAGCTTGACATTTTGGAGCTGGGCATATTTCTTTTTTACTGGGTAAAAATATACTGGGTTTTTTTTTTTTCCTTTGTCAATCACCTTCAGGTACTACTGCCTTTAAAACAGTAAATGATCTTCCCTTCCTTTTAGACTCACAATAGATTTTTCTCTGTCTTGACCTCATCTAGATTTCTTCGTGTGTAAATACATGGTAAGCAGGCTACACACTTCTCCATGGTACAAGAAGAGACAAAAAAAGCCTGAACTGGCATCATGATCAGTCTCCAAAATAGCTTTTCCTTCAAGCCCAGAGGGAGAAGACAAGCCAGAAAAACTTTCATTGCAGGTGTCTACACTGTTTGCTTTTGTAGATGAATTTAAGGTAACTTTCTAAGGGATCAGTAATTTATGGACCACTATCTTTATCTGAAAGGAAAGATGAACCAGCTTAGGAAAAAAAAAAAAAAAAGTATTCATAGTAAGAATTCCCAAGCTTAGTTAAAAGTTCCATGCTGTTTGTTGAAGAAAATCAAACAAAATGCACGGCAAAAGCCTTCTTGGTAAGAGATTGGAATGATACTTAAAATAAAGCAATGGAGAGGATGAGACCACTTTCATTTTTGTGTTATAATTACTTTTCCCCCAATTCCTTTAAATTCTTCTACAAGAGACTGGAAAGTTCCCATGGAAATATAACTTAATCTAGAGAACATAGTTTTATAGTATTTTACTCTATTTTGGGTCATGTCACTGACTTCTGTGATTCAACATTTATGATAAAAAAAAAATCCAAAATTTTAAAGAAGTCCAGACACCCAAAACATCAATTTTCAGGGGGGCTACCTGATGAGTTTTTTGTGCGCTTGCTGTTTATTTATAAGAAGCTGCAGACTTTGTACTCTAATTTGTATTATTCAAGCCACCAAAGATGACAGATGTTTTTTAAGCTGCAGTTAGCAAGACAGCGTAGATTGAAATGCCTTTTTTTTTTATTGTTATTGCTTTTGATGCACACAAATCCTTTAAGAAGAATTTTAGCAATTGTTCTATTATTGAATGTCCCTCTCCCCTTCAGATGAATTATTCATATGTTGTTGTCATAGCAATCCTTCCTCTCTCTGAAATGTTTAGTAACTAGACCTGGCTCCCAACTAGACAATGAATCAAGGTGTAACAAAAGCTTTATTAACTAATGTGCTTGTGGCAGACATATTGTTTGTCTTCCATCTACACTTGCCTTGAGCTCTTGTCAGTTCAGCCCAGTCCAGTGCTATTAGTGATGACAGCAAAGATGCCTGTAAGAAATGCCCTTTACATAAGCTGGTTTCTTGGATAGCATCCATCTCCTTTGCAGAGTGATGAGCTTCTACTTTTTCTCTACTCTTTCCAAAGCAGTGGCAGGCAGCCACTGCTCTCTGCAGAGGACACCTCGCTGTGACAGATGAGGGTGTGGGATTTAGTGGGCATTAAGAATCACATAAAGCATCAAATCTTAAAAGGGAAAAGGGTGACAGTGGCATTTTCACTGTTTTAAGCCTGTGTCTACATTAGTCACCTGTGCTGATTTATTCTTTAACTATGTCCCACAATGCAGACCAAGTAGATGTTGATCTTACTTGTCTATTTGCCTCAACCATTATCATGATTGGCATGACTGATATTTTGCATCTGAGCACTGTGTTGAAGAACATAATAACCTTTCCATCTACCATACTCCTGAGGAGAAAAAGTCTGAGTGAAAGAAAGTATTCAGAGAATATGCAGATCTGAACTTTCCTACCATTTTTACAACAGTGCTATTGGGGAATATTACGCAGACAGAATCAACAGCTCTTTTAACTTTTAATTTTCCTAGCAGAAAGATGTCTGCTTCTTTAGCAATCACAGAATTGGTCAGGTTGGAAGGGACCACAGTGGATCATCTGGCCCAACCTCCCTGCTCAAGCAGGATCATCCTAGAGCACATTGCAAAGGATTGTGTCCAGGTGGTTCTTGAATATCTCCAGTGAGAGAGACCCCACCACATCTCTGGACAATCTGTTCCAGTGTTCAGACACCTGCACAGTAAAGAAGTTCTTCCTCATATTCAGGTGGAACTTCCTGTGTGTGTTTCATCCCATTGCCTCTTGTCCTATTGCTTGGCATCAGCAAGAAGAGCCTGGCTGCATCTTCTTGCCACCCCACCTTCATATTCTTAGAGACACCAGTGAGGTCCCCTCCCAGTCATCTCTTCTCAAGGCTGAGCAAGCCCAGCTCCCTCAGCCTTATAAAAGAGATTCTCCAGTCCCTTGATCAACTTTTCAGCCCTCTGCTGGGCCCACTCCAGAAGCTTCATGTCTCTCTTGTACAAAGGAGCCCAAACAATGGTGTCACATCACCCAATTGAATACCTAAAGTCACATTACAGAAGGCATTTTCCCTTTCTTTTGTAGAATTTTGGAAAGCCGACTTGGGTGATGACCAGGAGCTGGGGACATCTTCTGCTGAAGGATGGAAGCTGAAAAGATGGAGAGGGAAATCTGAAATTACTTCCTCTTCCCCTGTGTGGGTATTCTGGAGCATCTTCCTTTTCCTCACAGCCTTTTCCTTCAGCCACTTAAGGTTTGGGAATGAGAAATACTGTTTTGGGGAGGAAAAGCAAGGTATGAGTTTGTTGGCTTGGGGATCCTCCTGACCAAATCTATCTTTAGAAATCATCAAGCATCTTGTGAACATAAATCCCCCAAAAGACTGATTCAGCTACTCCCTCTGCCTCTTCCTCCTGTTCCTCCTTTATATCTCTGCTTTCTCTCCTTGGAATTGCAGCTTCAGTGGCTCCTAGCCTCCAAGCCCAGTCTCACTCTATATGAGCACAATTCATGCCCTGCACACTTTTTTTGAGGTCAGCTATAAGATACTTCAAAACTGATTCTGAGTTCTCTCTGAGCATTCTACAGTCATTTCATTCAGTCTATTATTCCCCTAGCTTCATAGTTTATGGGAGCTCTGGCATGCCATTCCTAAACCTAAGAAGGTGGCACTGCCCAAAGGAAGACAGAGGTAGCCCTGTTGTTTTAGTTTGGTTCAGCTGAGTGCAGTTAGCTTTATAATCCAGGTGTATTCATGTTGCAGTTTCACATATATCCTCTATGAGTTTCCCCTTGGCAGAAACAATGCACAGTGTTGGTTGTTAAGTAGCTGACATACTGAAACTCAGCCAGAGCTATGTGTAAGTTGTGGATAAATGATCTATAGGTTATGTCACATTCTTCTGAAGTGTTCTGAAAGGACAGTGAAAGGCCCAGTTCACTGTGTCAATACTGGCCAAAATCCATCTGACACCTAATAAAAGCCTGAACAGATAAATGTGTTTGGCCTAAAAGAGAGAAATCAGTTAATGCAACAGTCTATGAACAGTATTCCTGGGTGAAAGACCTAACAGAAGTGTCAGAGCTTCTAGATTATGTTACTAATTCAGGAATTGCAGTCTATTTTCATGGAAGAGTTCATGGGAATTACAAAGGTTTATATTTTAGGACACCAGCTGCCTTCAAGCTTGAGCAAGGTATGTGGGATGAATGTCTTATTTTTGTCCATCCTGCTGAGATGACAAAACCCAAAACTCTTGGCCAACAAGGATTTGCTTCCAAGGAGGGGTATGGAGCCAGTTCTGCTATGCTGGCACAACTCCCATGAGACAGAAGATGTCATTTAGGGAAGTGGTGCCAGAAGCCAACAGATAACCTCCTTTTTTCACTTCTATTTGAAGCGTGTGTAGGGGAGACTTTGCCAATACAGGTACTAGAAAGAGTGACTTTGCCAATACAGTTATTAGAAAAACTGCTAGGGAGACCAGTTGTTATCCCAAGAGATGGGCATGGAGGCACAGCACCTTTTCAAACTTACCCTTTCACGTTTTGTTTTACTACTTTAATACTTAATCTTTTTTTACTACTTTACCCTGGATTTTGCCCCTAGTTTTGTCAGTGTTTACACATTAATTATTCTTTTCAGTCAGGAAAGGTCCAGCAAGCTTCTCCAGAGAAGGCTCTGCCTCTCTAAAACTTCACTTTTGATTTTCTATCCACTTGGTGAGTGGTACTTTCAGCATCATTTACTCATCCACAAGTTGGTACATATATTTGATCTAACAAGTGCTTTATCTATTCAATGTCCTGTTGAAAAGGTCTCCTGAGTCCTTTCCAGTCCTCTGAGACACAAATATTTAATATAAAGCAGAATATGCATGACTGGGTTTGGGAATATTTTGTGACACTAGTACTCATTATATGTGGCCTATGCCAAAAACTCCCTTATTTTAACATTTTTTTCATAAATCATCATTTACTGTTATGCATCTATTTTACTTCATGAATGTGTAATGAATGGTCTCTGGGTTGGACTGAATTTGACTTTTTGTAGCTCATTATTATCAAAAGTGAGGTAAAAGGAGAACAATACTTAAAAATAACTCCTCTGGCTCAGAAAAATATTGAAAATGATGCAGAGGTTTTAAAAATTATTTTCTTAATTTAATAGATATTTCAGAATTGCAAAGCAATAATTTTCCATGCAAAATAGAATAAATTATATAGTATGCAGTATGAAGCTGTGTGTCAATTTTAATAAATATCATGTTGTTTTCTGAATCATGTAAAAATGCAGGTCTTGCCCAGCAAAGTGTACTAGCTTGTATGTTTTCTGGAAGAATTAAGCTAGTCTACCTAAACCATCTGTCATAACAAAGTAAAGCTTTGTTGGACCAGGCTTATCTAGGCAGAGTCAACCTTGTCCTTCCAGCCTTGTCCCCTAATTTAATTATTTTTGATTTTTTTTTTCCTTTTTCCAGTTAGGTTTTTTTTTTGTTTTTGTTTTTGGTTTTTTTTGTGGTTTGTTTGTTTGTTTGTTTTTGTTTGTTTGTTTTGGTTTTTTGTGTGGGGTTTTTTGTCTTTTTTTTCTGTTCTTGTTTTGTTTTGGTTTTTTCTGGTTTTTTTTTTTTCTTGTTTTTTTTTTTTTTTTTTGTTGTTGTTTTTTTTTTTTTTTTTTTTTTGTGTTTTTTTTTTTTTTTTTTTTTTTTTTTTTAACCCAAGATCACTTATGGAATAAAGAGCCAGAATGGAGAATGGTCTTGCAATTCAACTCTTGCCCCTGTCCCTCAGCATTCTAACATTTCAATACCTTGGTACACTGAGTGGTTATGAGATTTTTGTGATCCAGTGAATTAAAAGATATTTCTCTCCCTTTGAAGCAAGGTTTCCTGTTTCTTCTGTGGACCTTTCAATATCTTGTAGGATCACTATCATGGGAAAGTGCTACAACTAATCGCCTTTGCAGTGTGTTAGGTGCAGCCCATCAATATCTTGGCCTTTGTTAATCCTCCCAGACAGTTCCTAAGCTGCAAGACTGAGATCAGAACTGAAGCCTGCGAACAAGATAGTCAATAGTTTCATGCTGTTCTTTTGGTACCTGTAGAGATGGGAACATAGGTCCACACTAGAAAACAGCCCTTCTGTAGTCTGAAATGCTCTTGACTTCTAAGGCACACCTCAAAGTATCTGTTATTCCATTTTTGTTTACAGGTAGCAACAAAGAATTAGAAATTCCTCCAAAGAATGGGCTACTTGTAAAAGTAGCACAGAGCAAAGTACCACAGACTCCACACCTATGTAGGTTTTGTACCTTCAGAGAGACTTTTGTTTTCCCAGTCTGAAGGAGAGACCCCCATCCATAGCAGCCCCAGCAGCAGTATGGTGTGCTGGCTTGGGCTGGGATTGAGTTGATTTTTTGTCACAGTAGCAGGTATGGGACTACGTTTAGAATTTGAGTTGGAAACAGTGCTGATGACACAGGGATGTTGTAGTTCTTGCTGAGCAGGGCTTTCACCGAGTGGAAGTCTTTTCTGCCTCAGCAAGTAGTCTGAGGATGCACAGGGAGTTGTACTGGGACACAGCCAGGACAGCTGACCCCAAGTGACCAAAGAGATATTCTGTAACATATGGCATCATGTTCAACATATAAAGCTGGGAAAAGAAGGAAGGTGGGGGGCATTTGAAGTGATGGCATTTGTATTCCCAAGTAATTCTTCCTGCTTTCCTGGGAACGGCTGAACACCTGTCTGCCCATGGGAAGCAGTGAATGAATTCCTTGGTTTGCTTTGCTTGCTTGTGTGACTTTTGCTTTACCCCTTGAACTCTCTATCTCAACCCACAAGTATTCTCACTTTTACTTTCATATTTTCTCCCCCATTCTGGCAGGTGGAAGTGAGCAAGCGGCTGTGGGGGACTTAATTACCAAGTGGAATTAAACCACCCCACCATGGAACAATCTGCTGAAAGAGATACTGCTGTTTTTGGAAACAAATCTGTCTGGTTCAAAATGGAAATGTTGCACACAGTTTTTCAGGACTTTTTCTGAAAACTTACTAATCACTAGATTTAAAAAACTAAACCCACAGTTTTTAGGGGAGACAGATGATAGGAAAACTTTGATTTTGTTGCCATTTCACACATCCATTTGACATAGTGTAAAACTACCATCTCTGGGACAGCCAGAATACAGCCTGCAAGAGCTGTGTGTACAATTACCAGCATTAGTGACTCTAATCCATGAAACAGTGCTTTGCCATGGGGACTCAAAGAGTCAGTTGTAGGAAGACAATGTCACTGGTTACATTGCTAGAGGGCTGTGGGTGGTCAGCCCTCAGCTCTCCTGTACTTTTGGAGAACTCAGAAGCATGCTTGAGCCCCAGAAGAGGTTGTCAGCAGCAGCAGGAGAGGACAGCAGGAATGCCAAGCTGCTGCTGAGTGCTCTTGAGTCGTGATTGCCTCTTGGACCCACCTACATACCTGTCCTCCCACAGAGTTCAGGTATAGACTTTCTTCTTATTTCCAGTAAAGGATATGGCTGCAGGCAGGAATGCAGTCATAAACATAAGCTTTAGCCCTCAACTCCCTCCTGAACTGACTGTTCTTATGCCTTCTGCCTGCAAGACCTTTGCTGTCCCTTCTCTCTTTCTCTTGCCTCAAAGAAAAGCTCAATGTTTTATACTTCTGAGTTAATGAGTCGGCCTGCCTGACCTGACTGTCAGGATGAATCAGCAGTTAGTTCTGCACCTTCATGCCATACTGATGCTCTCTCTCAAGTGGATTTGGCATCATTTAATAATATTTTTTTTCTGTATTGGTCCAGTGGAGATTCTGTCATACCTTAGAAGTGTGAGTTGATCATTAATGTTGTTTCACTTAAGGTGGGTCTCACAGTCCAACTTCAGCCTAGGTACAAGATGGATTTTTTTCTTTGTAATATCCTCTTTTAGCAGCTACTGGTTGATAGACAACTTCTTCTGTTCTTTTGCATAACTCTATAAAGAGGATTCCAGAGTGGAAGCCTACACTCAAAACAGATTCCTAATTTAAATTCCACGTACATTTATTAGCAAACATATATAAAATTAAAACTTAAATACTAGCAACTCACATCCACACCTCCGTTTATTATAATTCATGAAAATATTTATATTAAATAAACATTAGTATCACTGTAGGACTTATGAACTGGTAAAGACAAATCTCTGAAGGAGTTATGGAGTCCTGGATCTGAATCTGCAAATGTTTTGTGTAAGTTAAAAAGCTATAGACTCTTCTGCAACTGCAAGGATAATATTTTCTGCATTTTTATTTGTTTAGTTACTTAAATTCAGTGGCTAATTTATTCATAGCTGAGAAAATTTTGGCTGCTGAAAAATGGGAAAGCTTATTATCCCTCTTCCAATCCATAAATATAAATGAGGTGTAACAGGATGAGATCTAGTAGTTCTAAAATCATGACAGACATGATGATCAGAAACTATTAGTACAATTTGTTAACTATGGACAATGCTTCCTTTGTTTAATGAATCAATTAGTTTCAAAACTCATTTCAATAAATGGATGTTTTGGCTAAGTAACCAGCTATTTAAGGTGGTTTAATTTAACTAAAACAAACAACTTTATAAAGCTAGGTTTGCACTTTTAATTGATTTGCAAATTCCATCCAATTGCACCTTGACAAGAAACACAAATACGAGCATTCTCATAAGGGGGTAAATAGTAAATGTATCTATCACCATTTTTCTAAATTACTCTTTCATCATAATCCAACTAAATATATATCATGCATATAATGCATGACTAAATGCATGTAATAAGTACATGCACATTCACCTTACTAAAATAAGTACTTTATTTAGCAGACAATCTGTATTTAGGTGAAAATCAACACCCTCCCATGGTTACTAATCAGGAGGGTTCAATATTCCTTTAGGAAGGTGACTAATAAGTAAAAATGCAAACCAAGATTAAAATTGATTATTTAAAACTAATTTTCCTGTTTTCTGGTTTAAATGATGATTAAAATTGGTAATCCACTGTAGTCACCTCCTGCTTCCTATTAGAAACACTTTAATTGTTTTTCTGTGGCAGAATACATCACAAATGAAGAAAAAATCACTTGTGATAATCTATCTGTGGGGTAAGCACAAAGGATCTTTTTACCATGCTGGGGAAATTTTCCAGACTGGAAGTTAGTGGGAAAGCATCCCTTAGCACTGGCACCAATCCAACATGATATCATTGTGCCATAGACTTCTAGTTAATTGTAACCCAGCTTTAAGATCATTTACATGTATGTAATTCTCTAATTACCTAGAGCTCTTTGTAATATTATTATAACATCCTGCAGTATTATTCACATTTCTTTCATTGCTATGGATGCTTACAAATACCATTGTGTATGGAAAGCTGCCAACTTCACTTAAGCCACTGAATTTTTCTCTCCATCATTCAATTTACTTGGCATACATTCACAAAATAGAGGCATTTGCAAGGAGTAAATGGTGGTAACCTGCATTGTACTGCTTGAAAGAAAAACCTTTCATCTCAGCTGTGCCCTGATGATCTCTGTAAGAGAATATCTTCAACATCCCTTCTTCCCTTTCCTCTCGATCTTATGAAGTGAAAGGCAGCCCAAGTCTTGCCATTTAATGACTGATGTGACACCTCTGAAGATTGCTGAAGACTGTAACCTCCTATAGACACACCTAATAACAATAATAGGGTTAAGAGAAATTCAGAATTATTGTCACAGTCTTGAAAAGAGTCAAAACGTATGGGATGAGTGTCCAAATTTCAGCTTCCTTCCTCATGTTGCTCAATGGAGCCATGAAAGCATGGCTTTATCAAGCAGAGATTCTCCACATGGAAGACACTGAAAACACAGTACATAAAAGGGGTAAGTTCAGCATACTCCAAAGAGGCAAAATAGACCCCACTGCAAGACAATCAGTACACCTCTGCTGTGCATGGAGTGGAGGTCACATTAAACGAAGAAGGTACAGCATCCTATGAATATTGTGCCTGCCCTTTTGCCGTGCCCTTTCCTTGGTGGGGCTTGGACACAGGAGAATTTTGTTATGTGAAACCTTTTACTTCCCTGTCCAAAACGCACACAGAGGTCCACAGAGACCTCAGTACCACTGCACTCAGTTTGCTGCAGAACAAACTCCTACCTGCTACTGCTCCGTGGGCACTCTTCTTTTTCCTGGTAGCAAGCCAGCCTTGGAGAGAGACTTGCATCTTGGCTTTTCTTGAACAGAACAGAGAAAAAGAGAATGCTTGAATGTTGGGGGAAAGTACACAATATCAAAGTGTCCCAGTATTTTTCCCATTGCTCCCAGCAAATGATCAGGAATCTTGCATCAACCACTGAGAGTAATCACTGGACTAGTATCAGAGTGTTTGTCGTGAGCTCCCATTCCATCACAGCCACCTGTACCCAAACTGTACTTAAACTATCCCTTCATTACATCAATCCTTCTTCTACACAGATGAACATCTCCTACTTTGTAGAAGACAGTTCCTCTTAAACAAGGACTCAGATGCAATTCACTGAAGCAAAAAAAGAGGAAATTACATCCTGGATACTAGCTGCTTTAAATTTTCAGAAAAAAAATTATTAACATTTAAGTAATCTTGCCCTCTAGGCCATACATCACTGCACTTCAAAGCCAAGTAAACAGAGGCTACTCCACAATTTGCATCTAAATGCAAGGAAAGACTAGTATGTGCTCTCTGCAGCTCTGTGCTGGTGATATTTAATTTTTAGAGTTGCAGAAAGAGGCGTTTTTGTCCACATATACTTATAGCTTAGTCTGGGTCATAAATTAAAAGGCAGCCCCAAGTGTCCTTTGCAATGCTATTCAGATGGGTCTAATAAAAACAGTAATGGCTTCTGCAATGATCCCTCTTGGTGTACAAGAAATAGAAATGTTTCTGAATGTCCTGTATGTGTCTTACCATATCTTAGAAAAAATTCAGACTTGGAGCTATTTTATGCAAACTAACTCATCCCCAGAAAATTCTGTTTTTTCCTCTGTGTCTTCCACCTTAATATCTTCAGTCTAATGTTTAACAGAAATATGAAAGAAAACTGGAATACTCCTCTGATAGGAAATTCTACTGTATTTTGATTCTTGATTTGTATATAAATACTTAATAGGTGGACAGGAACAAATGAAAAAAAGGGAGACAGTGGTGCCTAGCAAGAGGAGAAGAGGCAATTGGCACAAATTTACAGACAGGAAATTCAGTGAAAAGAGCTTACTATTGAGAGTGGTCAAACACTGGCTGACTGGTACAGGTTTCCCAGAAAAAAATGTGGAGTTTCCAGCCTTAGATATGTTCAACACCCAACTGAATGTTACTGTGAACAACTTGTTCTAGCCTGGACCCTGTCTCTGACCAGAGGCATCTAAGGGTCTCTCCCAGCTTCACCTGCTCCATGAGTTCTCAACAAGTTTTTAAGGCAACAGAGCAAAATATTCCACTGCAAGATTTACAGTTGAAATAATAATGTCAGTATTCTTGCTTGGAAGTAGTCTGGTTTGTTGAATACAATTGATAAATTTGTTTTCAAGTCTTTTTGGTATTATATTACAATAATCCCTTTGTCATTATCTTGGGGTAAAGTATTGTTTTTAGCTTCCTTTACTTCTACCTTCCTTCCTTTTAGCATCCTTTATTTTTGTATCACACCTTATTAACATATGGCACAGCTAAACTATGGGAGAAAGACACAAGTGATTGAGTATCCAGTGTAATTTTAAGAGCTTGAAAAAATCTTCTGTGAGTCAAGAGTAAGTATTTTTCTTTTGTTCAAGAAACTAAAATATTTTAAATTCATTATGCAAATGAACAAAGCTATATAATATCAGTTTTCCTGACAGAAGAAAGTTTAATATCTGGAAGCACGATTCTATTCCCTGTAGTTGTAGAGGCTATGTTTCCCTAAGAAAAACAAAACACAAAACACAAAACACAAAACACAAAACACAAAACACAAAACACAACCAAAACCAAACCAAACCCAAACCAAAACAAAACAACAAAACAAAACAAAAAATTGCTAACTCCCACAGAGGTCTATGAAGAAAAATATTGGGGGTGGGGGCTGTCAATTTCCGAATCCTACTGTCACCTGAAAGTTAGGAGCCAATAATAAGCTAAATCATCCACCCCATCTTGCTGTTCCTATGCAAAATAGTTGTTCCTGTCTGCACTGACATAAAATCCAGAAGTCAGTGGAGAATACACATCCCAGTGAAAAATGAACAATTCGAATAGCCTCACAGCTAGGTAAGTTTTCACAGTCCTGTTCCCTGCTCTGACACTTTGCAGGATGGCACTATCCCTTCTGCTGTAGTAGCCCAAGGAGGCCAACCCAGTCAAAAGCAACCCGGCAAAACAAAGAGAGGGTCATTTTTCAAGCTGTTCCATTCCCTGAACAACAACTGCACATTCACAAGGAAGTCAGCAGGAGCACACAGCCAGGGAGCACAAGGAGCAATGACAGCCTCAAATAGATCAGCCTAAGTGGCCGCTGAGCAGGTCTCTGTCTCACAAAGCTCTGTGTGTGTGTGTTTGTGTAAAGGAGGCCTTTATCTTTTCAAAGCAAAGAGCTGTTAATTAACTGGGCAAGTACTGGCACTTGGACTAAGGGAGAGAACTGGCACCTCTCAGGAAATGATATTTGGTTCAGTTAAGAGGGAAATAATGGAGAGGAAGATTAAATCTGTGTGTACCTCCTGGAGGACTTCAGATGGACTATAAACGCTCGCACCCTCTAGGGGTTTTCTCCACAGCATACAACCCCGGGTGTTAAACAGACACAAGCCCAGGATTCCTAATGAGGTGTACATGAGAAAAAGCTGCAGCTGGTTAGCTGAGCTGAGGGACAGACCCTCCTGAGCGAATCTCTGGAAAAGGAAATGACACACAGATTCTCTTGTGTCTTTTAAAACTATGCTGCTTACCTTGGATGTGCACAGTCAGAGCACTTCCCTTTTACCTTGCCTGAGTCATTCATGATCTCGGGGCTCCAGCACAGTAAGGTATTTCTCATCCAAAGGTATGGCCAAGCTCCAAACTGTGGCACAAAACACCCACACGAGCATCCCTGTTTCCAGCCTCTTCCCTGGAGAGAGCAAAGGGCAGCAGAGCAGCTGCTGCTACAGTCCTGATAGCACAGTGTGTGTCTTAGAGCATTTTTCACATCCTTAATTCACAGTATCTTTTTCAAATAGTAGAATCCCTTATCTTCCGTGTTCGTAAACATATACAATTTTTTGGAAACGGAATAAAAATCTTTAAGTACCTCAGAGAGACAAAAATACTCAGCAATTGATTTTCTGTGACATTTATGTACACAACTAAAGATCAGCCACCATATATTAAACATAATATACATCATAGATATATTTTATTCCCCTGCTATTTTTGAGGAATGAAGGTGCTTCTGAGGACAGGTGTGAGAAATGAAAAGTGCTTGGATTGTGTAGGGAAAGATGGTTCTGAATAACATCAAATTTTAATAACTTGTGAGTTTTGTCATCAGCAGAGCAGCAGTAGATGTGAGAAAGTAGGAATAAGAACCACATGGAAATCTTTTTGCACATATCACTCCTGTTTACTTTCATTTTTTCTCCCACCAATCTTTTTGAAGGATACTGCTGACTCCAAGTCTTCAGCTGTTATGAGTCACATTGTGTTGATCACCTGCCAGCGTCCAGGAGATCTCTAGGCTACTGGCATATGCAGTCTGGGAATAAGATCTGTTTGAAGGGAAAATCCAACTCTCTCTTTTCTCTCCAGCAAAGAAAGCAGAAGTAGTAATGATTTCTCTATGGCAGAGCTACCTAATTCAAAATATCCCTTTTTTCACTGCTTAATAATAAAGAAATACATTACTGGTCTACTTCCTAGTAGAAATTCAAACAATAAATAGGTGTGGTTATTGATTGTTCTTGTATAACCAGCTGCTACAATTATCTTCTCTCATCCTGTTAATCTAAAGAGAAAAACAGGCAATTGCCAATTACACACTACTGATACAGGAAATCTACACAACATGGGATGTGATGTTCAGTTCCCACAGCTGGAGTTCACTTGGACAGTTGTGTGCTGAAGATTGGAGCAAGCTGGTAATTGTTTAAACACCTCTTCTTGTTCAGCTGGTCAATTATTTACAGGAACAGCAAAGCAGGAAAATGGTTTCTGTTGGTGTGAAGTGTGCATAAACATCTATCAATGGCTTGCAGTGAGATCTGTGGCTATTTCTTCCCTCCTTTGTGCCCCTGGTTTTCCTTCCACTCCTTGCTCTTTGCTAGGCCAGGCTCACATGGTCTGAGTGGCCTCATGTTGCTGTGTAAGGTGAAGCATGAGACTCCTGACCTCAGTTGAGTCCTCAGGGTTCTGCTGTTCACAGTTAAGGACTAGCTGCATTTTCTTTCCTGCTGTAAGCTACAATATCCTCCTTCCCTCTCAAGGAAGATGCTAAGATGCAGCTCCAGGTAGGTTAAACAGTCCCCACCCTGCCGTAGGCCCCCTGCACACCTCGGGGCAGCCCACCGAATATTTGGCCCAAGGTAGCAGGAGATGAGCATCTCAGCATCTTTATGTACTCAGTAAATCTTGAAAATAAGAGCAGGAACAGTAGTTTACCTTTCAGCTCCTGGCCCACCTAGCTCTCTTGTACAAAGCAGACATTGTAGGTTGCATTGCTTTACACAGCAAGTTCACTAGTGTAAGTTTTGTAAGTTCATTAGTGTTACCGTGTTCAGCTTCTGCAGTGTTGACAACCAGAGACAAAGCTGCCTGTACAATTTTTTTGAAGACCTGTTTTGACACAAAAAAATCCCTATTAATTCACAATGATAATTTCTTGCAGTCTCACAGCTCAGCAGGAGGTCCTGTCATACTGATAAGACTGAAATCCCAGTCATGTTTGTTTGAAGGTTTTGCAAAGCTCTTTACCTTTTTAATTAATTATTTAGGGAATATTGTAAGCACAAAAACTCTTTATGAAATACAGTAGAACACAAGGTCTCTGGCACCAGAAATCTTGTGATCTATTTCAAATACAGTATATGTAACATCAGTTTAGGTGCAACTGTGCAAAGGTGCCAGTTATGTGGGAAACACAATGAACAGGTTTTCATTAAAAGAGAAAAATGACTTAAACTCTCAGAAGACCTCCACTGATTTTCTTTCCTTTGAAATCATGCAATGATACATAACTCACAGATCTGTTTTTAAACTAAAGCATTATTGAAAGCTGGCAGCATAGCATATTTTTTGCAATGCTGCACTAAGAGGCCAAAAGTTGAGTCTATTAAAAAGAAGAGAAATCTGTATTGAGGCAACAGATTTCATATTTAAGTGATTATATATATTCATATATAATTATACTATGATTACAGAAACAAATAAAAAAAGTCTCCTTATCCTACATGCATACTAGACTTATAGAGGAAAAAAAGTCCTGGAGGTTTAATTGCACCTGTTGGCTTGAAAGAGTAATTTCATGATAGTAACATGTGGAAACTGCTATTCTAACTCCACTCTTCCACAAAGCTCTTTTCTTCTATACTCTCTCCAGACCTGTAATAGTTATTGTGCTTGATAGCTTCTCTTGCTAGAGGTTAGGATTTGGGGGTGTGCATATGCTGCTCCTCTTCTTCAGAATTTTTTTCATATCTCATCACAGTTAATGCTGACTATTCATTGTGAATGTGCATGCCACATTTAACCCTTAAAGACTGCAGTATTACAAGACAATATATAATATTTATTATATTGTGATATGTTATATATATATATTTATATATACAGAATCATCACAACCAGTGAGAAAACTGTCAAACTGTCATATCCTGCAGAACAAAGCACAAAAAGGGAAAAGTTGGGCCAGAGAAACTGTTCTAATGAACTACTCCTGAATCACAAAAAATACACTATTGAGTGGCCTGATGTTATATGAACAGCAATATTAAATTAAAAATGTGGAAAGCTGAAATCTCTTCCCAAGACTGAAAAATAAATATGGAAAATTAATTTTGCCAATATATTGTTATTCCTTGTTAAGTGGAAAAAACACACATAAGAATACCAATGGCTTCACCTCTCTGATATATTCTTGAGAACCCTTTTTGTTTGCATTAAATAAAAATAATTTTTTGGGGGGGAAAAGGCTTCATTGAGCTCACTCTTTAGGAGCAGATTTTCCTGGATTTCATATGAAGTAGTAGGTCATTAGGAATTAAGTTGCTGTGAGCTCCAAAGGTCACAAATATTTCAGTACTTCATTCAAACTAATGATGGGCATTGCTACAGACAAATGTATTTTAAAAGAAAAAATACCCAAACCCAAACCAAACCCCTCCACTTTTCCCTGCCTTAGAAACAATCATTTTCACTTTATGTTCAGTAGTAGTGCATCTTCAGTGTTTTTGCATTAGAAATACTGCTTGTTTATTTACTTGCATGGACACCCACGACCAGCTTCTTCCCATTAGAGTAGCAGAGAGTCAATGTAATTCTGTTAAAATAACTCAAGTAACTATAGCTTCCCACTGCTGTAATGTCCATCCTTCTAATAAGAAAATCCACTTGTCTGTAGATTTTTATCTGTTCTATAAAGTTTAATAGGCAGAAACATATATATTGAAGAAACCTAAATGGTAAGACTAAATACTTTAGAAAGAGTCAATTTTATCTTATATGTAGCAATTATTTTGCTGATCACCAGTGCACAATTACATGAATGTACAAAGATTTAATTTTGTTCTTGCACAGCAGTGGGAAGTTTGTTTGTAAATGAGTACTGCAGAGCATTACTACATGACAGAAAATGTGTCAATTAGGCTGTTACAATGCAAACTGAAGACCGTGATGCAAGCCAACATAACATGTCTTTACATCATACAGCTAGACTTTCTGCCCTTTTTGTGACAATAATTAGGTTGAACATTGCAAGCAAGGAAGGGAAGGACATCTGGGATAAGATTTTGTATTAGTCTTACTTCAATAATCTGTGTAAATATAATCTCCTTTTCTGTATCTGTTCACCTTTTTTTAAAAAGATGGACTGTCCAAAAAGTACTAAGCTTTGGGGTAGCTACATTATACCAAAAATTTTGAACAAGATCCTGTAAAACATTCTTTTTCTTGGCAGAGATACAAGAAGACACCAAATCTTATTCTTGCCTATCTGGCATGGAAACAATTCTAATTTGAACTTTTCATGTATTTGCTTTTACACACAGACCCCTTTGCTGTTTCAGAGCCATCCACTCAGGAAGACAAACTACCTGTATACCTGGAACCAGCTGTTTGACCAAGAGGATACGAAAGATTCAGACCTTTATAATAAAATTTGGATGAAGAAAAGCCTAATTCTCAAGTACTATGTCAGATGCACACCCCTGGAGTTGGGACCAGTCCTAAGAGAGATCAGAGATTACTCTTCTGATCTTTTACCATTTTAGAAGAGTAATAATTTACTCCTGATATATATCTTCTGCCTCCCTGCTAAATTGTTATAATCAGTTTCTCACTCTTTAATCCTTAATTTTCTTAATAACTTCTTGTGAGAAACTCTGCCTTGTCTTAATGCCATCTTTTTCATCATCACAATCAAGATTAAATTATTTGATTTAATCACATATTACTCACATTACACAGATTTGGATATCATTTACAAGGATCCCTATGGAATCTAAAAACATTACCAAAGTCAATAGGGTTGTGATTTTTATAAGTGATAACAATTAAGGCCACAGGCAGCATTGGCTTGGCATGGAACAGCAATAGGCACCAACTGGCATTAACCTTCCTGATGCCTTGAGCTTCTGACCTTGTGCATTTTGACTGGCTGGCCATTTTGGTGCTCCTACTACGATTAATGAGGTTGTTAAATAGCAGGAGACTATGCAAAGGTAATGATTTTTGAGAATTTCAGACTTCAGAAAAACCTTTGAAATTTAACTGACAGCTTGATCTTCTGGGACAAAAAAAGTTAGTAACCAGAAACAGTCAGGTTAAGACATGACTTGCACAATTCATTTGCTTTGTGACCTCCTTGAGCTTCATCACAAAAATTACAAGAAGACAGTTTTCACGAAATTCTGCTGCTCATAGCCAATAGTTTTAAAGGTTTAGAATTCATGCTGAAAGAATGGTCTATAGGTGTAATGAAAAAAATCAAACTGGAAAAAAAATTTATAATCTTAGTTGTAAACCTTAAGGACTGACTTTTTAACCCTTAATTTCCTCTTAGAACACAAAATAATAGTGAAAATAATATTTTTTTCAAGCATCCTTAAAGGACTGAGTTTGTTAAATTGTTAAGATTTATTGTATAATGGAAGAACAAACTTTGTCCTTTGTATCAAGACTTGCATCTTAAAGAAGAGCATGTAGATTTTTAAAAGGAGTCACAAAGACCAGGTCTAGAACTATTTATTGTGTTTTAATGTCTCCTTTCAAAATAACATCCGTCATGACATCAATACTGAACTATTAAGTGTTATATATTTTGTCTGGTACTTTCATCTTCTATCATGGTAACGTGGTCCAGTAGTGTGTTAATACAAAAGAATCCCAGAGACTCATAGTAGCATTTTATCTCAGCAGAAATTCCTGCCCAGAACAGAGAAGCAAAACATAGAAAACATTTCTAATGGGCATGTCTGAATTTTTATTTGATTTTACTGTTTCTGTGTATGTTTTAGGGCACACACAGTGCTCACAGAAATGCAGTGTACAAAAGCCTCTCTTGTCTGGTGAGAACGTCTCACCAGTCTTGAACAATTCTGTACAAAGAGCACATGATCACTTTCCTTGAAGTGCTAAATCCAATCTAAGGTCTGTATCTTGCTCATCTTCTGGTTAGCTTTAATGTATCACAACAGACCAGCAGGTATCACTAAAACACAAAACATCACAAATTATATTTGCAGTTCTGCTTCCCAAAATGGAAGATCCCACAGTGAGATGAAATTTCTATTCCAAATTAGCACACACTCATCATAGATAGCACTGTAATCTGTCATTAAAATTTTAATCTACATATTTTATCTTGCTCATATACAACAACTTGCTCACTAAGAGCAAAGCTCTTATCTCTCAGATGGACAGATTAAGAGAATGACAAAAGGGTGGGCAAGCTCTGTAGTTATATCATTACATCAATAAAAAGAGGAAAATCAATTGGCTGCAATAAAATAAAAAATAATCTTTAGTTAATCATCTCGCAGAATTTATGATTCCAAAGTATTTTCTTTGAACTTCCCCATCCTTAAAAATTTAATTTTTCTTAGGCCAGAGAGAAGAGAAGGCTCTTCTTTGTTATTTTCAACACAGGAAACTAATCCCAGAATCACAGAACCAACTATGCTGGAACAGACCTCTGAGATCATTGAGAACATCTATGACCAAACACCACCATGGCACTGAGTGCCACATCCAGTCTTTCCTTAAACACCTCTGGGGATTCCACCACCTCCCCAGACAGTCCATTCCAATGTATAATCACCCTTTCTGTGAAGAAATTCGCCCTAAAGTCCAACTTAAACCTCCCCTAGCACAACTTAAGACTGTCCTCTCATCCTGTCATTGGATGCCTGGGAGAAGAGAATGATCCCCACCTTACTACACCAGGTGGTAGTGGCGTAGTGTTGGCTGCAGAGAGTGATGAGGTCTCCCCTGAGCCTCCTTCAGCTCCCTCAGCTGCTCCTCATCAGACTTTTGCTCCAGACCCTTCACCAGACAAGCTCCTGTATCTCAATGTCCCTCCTGAGTTGAGTGGCCCAGAACTGGCGACAGAGCTCAAGGGGTGACCTCACCAATGCTGGGTGTAATGAGCTGTTGAAAACTTCTCCCATTACATTCTCATGAAATTTGCATCTCAGTTTCCAGCCCAAATAATTTTAGACAAGTTCAGATACATTAGCTTAGATATGCTAAACCGTATGAACAGAGGCTTTTAATCTCCAGGTAGGAAGGACTAAGACCCCCTTAAAAAAAAAACAAATTAAAAAATTGATAAAACTGTCACAGTTCATCTTCCTGAAACTAGCATTTTCTTTTCTACTTAGAAAACTGCCAGAATTTTATGATAGGCTATTCAAAAGACAAGAATTTTTCCATTTCTCAGAGACATTAGATATTCCATCACATTCATTCAGCACATGAAGAGTGTAAAAAAATATTCTTTGTTAGCATTGTCCATCCCTTCCTCCAGCAAGCTCTGTAGAGGGACTGTCCATGTTATTTGCCTGTGGAGCTGAGTGTCTCACTTCTTTTCTGACAATATTAATTTCTTAACTGACTGTAACAAAAGCAGTGTTAAGCCTTAGTTTGAGGTGCAGGTAAATGATAAATGTTTGGTGTGGGGGGTATGTTTAGAGTGGGGGTATATGCACAAAGATTACCCCACCTCTGCCCCTCCAAGACATGTCATGTATGGTGCTGTACAATGATGTTAGATTCAAGAGCAAGAAGAAAAAGGAAAATAGTATTGCTTGAGCTTTTCAATATTTACATCAAAACCAAACAGGCTGTGATTTATGGAGAGAAATCGTATTTGTGTACATGACTCCAAAAGTCTTTGAAGTGTTCCTAGCAATCCCTTGTGAATGAGATCAATATTAGGCAGCAAAGATGGAGTTTTCAGTTCTACTAAGGTTTTAAGCTGATAATCAATTTTGGAGAAAAAGTATATCTAAATTTCTGTTCTAGTAAAATAGCCCTCTGCTCCAGCTTTGTAAGGCTCAGGTGCCAGCTGTGCTTACTCCAAATCAGCAAACACAGTCCAAACCTAGAGAATTCTCTTATCAACCTGCTCTAGATTTCCAGGAATTTGTATTCTGAAAGTAGGACTTTTCAGTATTGCTTCATACATATCCTTACCCAGAAAGCATGCTTCAGGATTAGGGATTTCATTTAAGATCATACTTTACAAAGAAATTTTTCCTCCACCCCCTGGTTTAGAAACTGCCAGAACCCAAAGCAACAGAGGGCTTTCATATTTGCTTATGGATAGAAAATCTAGTTTGTGAGACCCTGGTGTCCTTTTGCTATTTCTGCTTACTGTTGCTGTTTAATGAGCAAAACAAAAATCCACCCAGACACCTGGCAGATCTTCCCCATTTATTGCAGATTACAAAATTTTTATTTCTCCTTTCTGCCTGTTTTTGTTTGAAAGACATGAGGGCTCACTGAACTTTACTCTTCAACAAGTCAGTTGCTGAACAAACAGGCAGCATTTCTCCCTTTTCCCATCCTACCCTGGAAGAGCAACTTTCATCCTTGCTGCTTGTGTGACTTACTACTGTTCCCACCACAGATAACTCCTTTAACAGAACATATTGCATTTATTTAACATCTTCTTACAAAAAACCAAAAGTCTGTAAGCAGACTGGTTTTTCTGTCATGAATATTCACCCCAAAGACACACAAATGGAAGTAATCGTTCTTTGAAAACTCCAGTCCCTAGGATTTAGGATAAACCAAATAGAACAAAACATTCTCCTTCAGTTTTCACAAGAAAAATTGATACAAAATTGGTGATGTTTCTAAAATTGAAACTTTACTCTTTTTCCAGCCAAAGTGAATTGTCTTTTCTGGCATCAGTTCAGTGCTGATCTATTTGCCTGTCTCCCAGGAGCAGCAGGCTGGTTGTCTGTTACACATATTCCTTGTCTTTGGTAGTGCTTCCTGTTTGGACTACTGCTTCTAAGATAAACTGCACTGTCCCATCTGCCTTCTGCACTAATTCAAGTATTTTAATTAGAAAATTATTTAAACCAGCTTTTAAAGATACTTTGTCCGCCAAAACACTGAGAACCACACCTATCACAAAGTCAAAAGGCAGTTTAGGAAATTAGTAAAAGCAGTCAAGATGCCTAGTTTTAAACTCTTAAGTCAGCACCGAATTTTTTCCTATAGATAATTAGGAATGATATAGATACCCTTTTCAAGGATAAACAGCAGTTACATTATAAAATTTGGTATAAATTTCCTTTCTGAGAAACTGGATTTAAATACTTTCTTAGACAATTCGGTTGACTTGCCAGTTCACAAAATGAGTTTTGAATAAGTAGAACTGTTTAATGGCACTGTCACTGTTATTTAGTAAAAATATTCTTTCTCTTCTGAGTCATATAATTGTCTAAGTTTTAATATTGACTGCATTAATTTTTCTAGTATTCATTGTGAAAATGGATGTAGATAAGTCCATGGAAAAATCAACATCTATTGTTTCACAGAAGCACACATTTAAATATTCCAGAAGTTTTACAATAAATCTTGGGGGTTTGGCATAAGTCAGCACATGCCCAGGGCACTCTTCCCACCATCCTATTCTATGTTTGTATGTGAAGATGTGGATGCATACCTGAATCCTCTCAAAAGAAATTCCATGAGACAAGCCCCACCACGCTGCCCAGCTCAACAAGAATGGAGACAGAAGTCTTACAGAGTCCTGGACACGTTGGTGCTTTGCAATGCAACACCTTTAGACACATTTAAAGATATTAAAAGCTAAATGAGAACTGAAATCCTTCCCCAGAGTCAGCTACAGGGAAGCTGTGTCAGCTCTCAGAGTGTAGAAACATGAGGTGTGAGTTGGTTGCCCAGACGATGCAATTGTGCTGAGCCTGCAGAGACCAATTGCCGTAGAGGATTTCATGGTGAGACATTGATTTATACTGTTCCATGAATAATGATTTTGGGTAAGGTTTTTATTTGAGAGTGAAAACAAATTGGAAAATGTATGACACAGTTTAAAAGACAGAAGACATAATCAGTCTGGTGAGCTCACCACTACTCTAGAGATAACAACAATATGTTAAATTACAAATAAAAAGGAAAAGAATTTTCTCCTGAAGAATATTCATTCAGCAGTATATCCAGAGGTGGATCTGACCTCCTTTGAATGAAGCTAGATATTTCTGGATGGATAGTATACAGTATTTTAGTACACCTTGGAGGAACCATGAAGAGAATACCTTTTCCAGAAAGTCTGAGCAGCTGGTCTGACTCAGTGATTGAAAGCACCATCAAATATAAGATCTGCAAGGCAGGCAGTCACTAGTCAATGAGCATCAAATACAAGTATTAACTGCATGCACTGAGGACCATTTTTCCCAAAAGCAACCTGTCATCCTCCGCTGCAGTTAGTCACAAATATTTAGACGACAGAAGCATGGTAACACATCATCTCTGTTCTAATATATGTCCTTTAAAATTATAGGGTAATTTTTTGCTTGTCTTTCAAATAATATAACAGCAGAAATTAATTTCAGACCAAGGAATTTTGTGTTCAGGAAAAATCAAGCATGCTCCCTAATCCTTTGCTTAACCCCTTCCCTAAAAATGGACATCCACACTGAGTATTGGTAACTGCCAGTTACATTTAAGCTGTGTTCAAGATAATTTGCATTTGAAGGATAAGGAACTTCCCACTATGCAGAGGAGATGCATCATATTCCCAGGGCTGAACAAGATTCACCCACCTTAGCAGGAAATGGAAAGAGCTGGTTGCTCTCTCTCACTTTTATTTCTTCCACTTACTCGAGACTTTCTAATTTCCATCTCTACAATCAGGGGGAGCTTGGTCTGATCTCAGGCTGGCCATGTGAAAGGAGGAGTGGGCCTTCTTCTATCTGTCGTATGATGCATTCACATAAGGCAGGAAGAGTATGGGAGGGAGTGAGGCATACCAAGAGACATTGTCATTTATGATCAACACTGAAAAATGAATGTGAATTTGATTTGGAGTCTATTTAAACCTTACCATGCCTCTGTCTTAATGTACAATTAGCAGAGAGAAAACACCATGGTTTTTTTTAGATTCCATTTCACTCACTCACAAAAATTCCTTTTCAAGAAAATACTTTGAGGTTGTATTTAAAATGTACATATATGTATACTTAAGCAGATGTCAAAAGCATTTATGAGAACTTTAAAGTCTAAATTCCTGAATGTCTTCTGACTCAATAGGAATTAGAAATCAGGCAAAATATTTTCTGTAGTATAAAAAAAAATTAATCACTGAAAGGTCACAAATAAACACTTGCTGGCTATGTGAATGGCTTAGTGGAAACTCTGGATTCAACTTTTATGGCCTACAGCAGCTGTTTAAGCCATCATGTTCCACTTTCCATGAGTGTATCTCATCTGATAAGCTATGGCATATGTTCTTGTTTCATATGATATGCATACCTCAATGTGAGGAGGAGCGACCTGCTCATTTATCTTGAATAGTATGCTCATTGCATAGCTAAAATCAGTGACTTCAGAGTATTTCTCTCTCTAAGTGAGGAAAGAAAATGTGCCTGAGCAATGCAGAATGAGAGGCCATCTCCCTTGCATGTCCATGGCGCCTCTGAGCAAATACAAACTCACAGCCTGCAGGAAAAAAGGGAAGAGTGAACCAAGGAGCCATGCACTAATTGTGAACAATATCTTAGTATAAAAGGACAATGACAACTAGCTGCTTCAAGTTATTTGCTGACTGCCTTAGATGAAAACAAAAATATAACAAACAATTCAAGGGAAATCAGGGACTTTGACACTAAATAAAATTTTGAAACCTTTTTTCCTTAAGAAAAAAAAAGGAAAATCTTTCTTTTTGATTTAATCACAACCAATTGCACTTGGTGGCATTTTCCTTTTATTTGGCAGGTGAACTAAGAAATCAATTATTGTTCTATATATTGTACAGTACAGTACAATGCTGCACCATTCTGAATACCTTTTAAGTTATGGCTCTTAGCTCCTGAGGCAGATTTACAGAAACAGAGGGTTGTATTTTTCTTTATAAGTCAATAAAATCCCAGGGGAAAAAGGAATGTTTTATATGACAGAAATTCCCAGATTGGAATCCCTAGACCTTTCCATTAATTTATCAACCAAGCAGAATTTATGAGGTATCTAAATTGGAAATGAGATGTATATCTTAATGGTCTGATTCCCCTGTAAGCAAATGAATAAATAAATAAATCACACTATTTTTGTAGACAAAATGCAAAGTTACTTGCATGTTTCTATTTGAGCTCTAAACATTTGCAAATCATAATGTGAACATAAGAAAAGGGTGATAAGAAATGTGTCATATACCCATGATTCAGTGTGCAAGAAAAAAAAAAGCATTTGTTCATAAGATGGAAAGCAATAAAGATCTTTAAAAGGATAAAACACTTTAATGAACAAATCACGGATTTTAGAACCCCCTATACTGTTTGGCTTAAGATGTAGAGAATATTATTCAGCAGATGTAGAATGCTGCACACCACACACAATGAAAAAGAAGTGTAATTCATTAGTACAATAGGGCTTTCAGGTCAAAACAATACGGTGCATTTAGGTTTTCATGACAATGAATATTAGAATCAAAACCCTGAGTTTACAAGGATGTGCGTGACAACCTAAGAAAAAAAAAAAAAATTGCAGGGAAGAGTAGCAAGAAATCATGTCACATCTACACCTCCATAACTCAGAAAATTAAAAATGTCGTCTACTTTTACACAAAAATTGAAAGTTGCTGTTCCAAAATTTTACGTTTTTGGTTTTTTGGGGGGAGGTTTGTGTTGTGGGGGTTTTTTTAATTTTATTTTTTGGTGGTGGTGGTGGTTTTTTGTGGGGTTTTTTTGGTGTGTATGGGTTTTGGTTTGGTTTTGGTTTGGTTTGGTTGTTTGTTTGTTTTTGTTGGTTTTTTGTGTGTGTGTGTGTGCTGTATTTCCAGGATAAGTTTCTGTAACTAGCATGCTTGGAACCTGCTAAGAAAATTGACCTGCAAATCCCATGTATGAAAACTGGACATGCATGATTGCTCCACACCAACACAGAGCATGTTCAGTTAATTCTTACATTATAAGGGCTGTGCTAACAACATAAACTGAAATTAAACCTTTTCACTACCCATCTTCATCTGAACCATCATAAATTGAAATAAGTGTAGAAGAGATGCGTTCAATTTCAGCTCAAGTCCCTGGCATGATTATGTTATGCATGTCAATATACATTCTCTTAATTAAAAGTGGTTCAGTGAAAACTTGTAAGAAAAAGGGAGACTGTTGTCCTTTTATTGCTACCCAAGATGTTATTAAGAAAAAAATAGAAAGTAAATTAATGGGGGAAAACATCAACTAAAGACAAAGCTGTTGTGTTATGCTATTGTAGTGTTCTCCTATGCTGAGAAGCAGAAAACAAAAAGTGTCATTATTTTCCCCTTGATGACCAACTGTGGAGCTTAAAACCACAAAAAAAAAAAAAAAAAAAAAAAGGCATAACACCTCTGAGGAAAACCAAATGCTACACTTCACCACATATCACAAATCATCACAAACAACAGGAAGGCACCTGCTGGAAAACTGCAGTTTAAGAGTTGAAGAGTAGCACTGAGCCCAAGGCTTTCTACCACCCCCAGTTCCCTCCATTTCACATCTGCCTGATGCGGTTTCTGCACAGCACAGAAGACTTTGTGTTTTGATTTGAGTTTATTTTTTGCTTTATTTTTTCTCAATTCTCTTCAGATTCCTTGTCCCTTTCTACCTCTCCCCTAATCAGTCTGCCGCAGTGACACCCACTGGAGTCATCACACAGTGGCCATTGGCACACATGGCACACAAATGGATTCCACAGGGGAATGTTTTCATCAATATGATTTGGTACTGAATGGTTAGCACACAAAGACTGAGTTTGCAAGGCTGCGAAGAGCTGATAATTAGTTCAAGAGCTTTAATTACATTTCTGGCAAAGATATCTTTTCACTCAGAGTAATGCAGATCCTTGGAGGGGAAGACATGATGGACTGGAAAAGTCACTGGGCACTGGCATAGAAACTGAGGAGGGGAAAAAATATCTACAGTTGGCTTGTGTTATTTCTTTTCCCTCTCAGAGTCAGGATATGTATTACATAGGACTTACGTTTCGGAGGAAATAAAACGTTCTCTGGTGGGCTAGAAAGCATTTGTTTATTGCACAGATGAGAGTTAGATAATCCCAGGTATCTATTCCCACCACAGCTGGATGCACATGATAAAGAGACTCTTATTTTAGCCCATTTTGATGATTTGATAAATTCTGGACCTGGGGATAGAAGGAGGACCTGAGAAACTTCCAGCCTCACTTCCAGTCCCGGAAAGGTGATGGAATAGATCATCGTGGAAGTAATCACCAAGCATATAGAAGAAAAGGTCATCAGGAGTAGTCAGCATGAATTCACCAAGGAGAAGTCATGCTTGACCAATCTGATAGCCTTCTATGATGGCATGGCAGGATGGGTTGATGGGGGAAGAACAGTGGATGTTGTCTGACTTCAGCAAGGTTTTTGATGCTGTCTCCCATAGCAACCTCATAAGATCAGAAAATGTGTGTTGGATGAATGGAAAGTGAGGTGGATCAAGAACTAGCTGAATGGCAGAGCTCAGAGGGTTGTGATGAGTGGAGCAGAATCCAGTTGGATCCTGTAATCAGTGGCATTCCCCAGGGATCAATACTGGGTCCAGTCTTACTCAACCTGCTTGTCAACAACTTGGATGAAGGGATAAGAAGTTCCCTAAGCAAGTTTGCTGATGACCCAGAACTGGGGGGAATGGCTGATCCACCTGAAGGCTGAGCTGCCATTCTGTGGGACCTTGATAGGCTGGAGAATTGGACAGAGAGAAACACAGTGAGGTTCAACAAGGACAAGTGCAGGTCCTGCACCTGGGAAGGAATAACCCCAAGTACCAGCACAGGCTGGGGACTGAGCTCCTAGAGAGCAGCTCTGCTGAGGAGGACCCGGGAGTCTTTCTGGATGGCAAGCTGACCATGAACCACCAGTGCTCCTGCAGCCAGAAGAGCCTGCAAGATCCTGGAGTAGGTTCATCAGCAGGTTGAGCCCTAGTGAGGCCACATCTGGGCTATTGTGTTCAATTTAAGAAAAGGTTAAGAAAAACAAGGATTAACTGGTAAGGATGCAGCAGGGGGTCACAAAGGTGATGAGGGGTCTGGAGCATCTCTCTTATGAGGAGAGACTGCAGGAGCTAGGCCTGTTTAGTTTGGAGAAAAGAAGACTGAGAGGGAGTTTCATCAATAAATAAAAGTATATCACAGGCAGGTGCTGAGAGGATGTTGCAAGACTCTTTTGATGCTCAGTGACAGGACTAGGAGTAATGTACATAAGCTAAAGCACAAGAAGTTCCAGCTCAATGTGAGGAAGAACTTCTTTACATCAAGGGTAGCAGAGCACTGGAACAGGCTGCTCAGGGATGTCATGGACTTTCTCTCTCTGGAGACACTCAAAACCCACAGTACTGGATACAGTACTGTGTAAGCAGCTCTAGGTGATCCTGCCTTGGCAGGGGTTTGGACTGTGATCTCCAGAGATCCTTTCTAACCCTAACAATTCCATGATTTTGTAATAATATTTAGAAAAACATTTGCATTCACCTTCATACACAGAAGCAAATTAAAACTAAAGTGTTGAAATCATGTTTGGAGCAGATCACATTGGAACACAAATCTGACTCCCTTGTGTTGTAGTGACTGCAATCAGGCTTCTACAGATAAATATGATGACAACTGATGGCTCTGCATCTTGCCTCCCAGAAATCCTGCCAAATCCTACTGACACTCTGCCCTCTCTCCCCTGGGCTCTTCCAATCTAACAATCCTGAAGGCTAAGCAGATTAGAGAAGTTTCCATTCCAATCATTTGAATCATACATTTTTTGTCTCATTTTTTTTCCTATTTTGTGATTTTTTGGGGTTTTTTGTTTACATTCATGAATGGTCTTCAGTTAGACTATGATGATTTCTTATATAATTGCACCGTAATTTTTGAAAACACATATAAACCTGAGATTTTTCACAAATACATAGTGTGATTTTCATCAAATAGCAAGAAAATACATCACTATTTACTTCTAAATGAAACTCAGAAAGATGCTCCCCATCCCATCTGGAAACAGTTGCAAAAAGCAGCACATTGCCAAGAAAACATGATATTATATCTGAAAGAAGGGCCACAGGCAGCGGAAAGTAAATGAGTAAATCTTAGAGTGTACTTATTCTCAATATAGAACTATGTGAAGCAAAAGCATAAACAAATAAATGAGAAAATAAAATTTCATTAAACTACCATGGGAAAACTTCTTGCCTTTTCATTTTTTTAATAATGACTAATATTTCTTATTCCATTGTGGAAGATAGAGACCAATGAATGGAAGAGAAGGAAGTAAGTTTCTTTTTTAATCAGTGCATACTTCCTCAAGTAAACTTCTTTACTGAAATTGACGAAGGCAGCTAAACAGCAGACATCCAAACTGAGATCTGGGAAATTCTAGTTTTACTATAGATGAAAAGAACTTTTGGTCATCAATCTTATTTCTTTGAGGCAATGGAACATGGGGAAATGCTTGTCTAGCACACCAGTAACATCCACATCTCTACTTTGGCACTTTCCCTTTGGTGGAGAAGATAGTGAAAAATTACCTAAACCTTCACCATCATCTTCTTTCTACAGGAAAGCCACTCGCTACCACAGATATGACAAAAACTTATTTTTTTCTAACAGCTCAACTCTGTGTTGTGGTATGGTATTTATTTGTAATTTTCTTTATAAAGACAGCTGAGTGGTGGGTTTGGGAGACCACTCAGATTCTAGAGAAGACATTCAATGTAATTTTGTTATCTTCTAGCCCTTCTGGGCCTATAGGTTTTCACAATTCAGTTTGTCTCAGTGAAGGCTGAGCAGAAAAGGAGCTACACAACCAGATACCTACCCCACTGTCTTGTCAGCAGCTTTTGGTCATGCCAGGAACAGAAGAGTCATTAGCAAAGGTTAAATACAGATGTAATGAGCAACACAAGATAGGGAAAAACCACATATATTCAATCTTCGCTACTTAAATAAGTAATTTACACAGATCATGTGTCTCTAGTTCCCAAAACCATATCTGACACCCTATTAGTTCAAATGACTTCTGTAAGCCATCTAGGTTCCCAGAACATTCATCATATTAAATCCAGAGCAATCACTTCTCAGTCTTCAAATATGACTTTTCCACATAAAATAAACCTTTTGTGAAACAGTCGATTAAGAGTGATGAGAAACTTCAGACTTTGCTGATGTTGTCAAACAGGATGCTAATTTAAGCTATTTCTGGTGATAGCATTTTCTTATTTTCTTTGTTCTTTCTCTCTTTCAGTCAGTGTCAACATTTAGTCACATGAAACCCAGACTAAATGCAAACAATCTTAATCCAATGCTAACACAGAGGCCCTTTCCCCCATTGGATTTTCAGGGACTCTGAATAGCAGGAAAGTTCCTAGAATTTTAATAGCTGTCATGGTGGTGCTTCTTGCAAAAATTTTCCTCCCTGCACTGTAAGTAAAATAAATGACTGTTCTGGTAATTGTAAAGCTGTCAGATGAGCAGTCTAAGGGTCCTTTCTCCCCTATTCTGAAAATCAGGAAAATATGCTTTTCCATTGATCTTTCCAGGTTAATCCATATTCCCCCTTTGCAAGAACATCTGGAGGAAATTAATGCAATAACACAAATCTTTCTGAATGGTTTGAGTTGATGCTTCCATAAAAGTCTTATTTCATTTATGTTCTTATATTTACCCTGTCTTTCCACTCTCTTGTTCACAGACAATAAAAGATATTACTTACATCTATCAAAAGACATTCAAGAGCTTTAAGAAGCAGGGCAAGTTCACCCTGGCCTACACTGGTGAAAAAAAAAAAAAAAATCCCAAAGCAAACAATACATACTACTCACGTAAACTGTTAGATTTTAAGCGTGAGGTAGGTTCTGTGACACACAGTCACATAAAGAGCTCTCAATCTTTATGCACAAACCCCTCAGCCTTGGTCAAAGAGTTTCTCTTCCAGAATGAGTTTTCCATGTACCAGGGAGCTTGCTCATGGCTTTTCATTGATTCTGTCACCCCTCCATCCTTTTGCCTTTGCTATCACCCCTACCACTCCAACATCACCCACAGCATCTTACTGCTTTCTCAGCCCAATGGTATTAAAAAGGTTTAAAATTTGACTTAAGCAGAATATGAGTCATCCAACATTAAATGCAGACTGCTTCTCCATCTACATCCCTGCTCAAGTACCTAGGATAGCAAATAGAACCTAGTCTTCTACGTAGGAAAATCATATAATAATTTAAGACTAGCAACTCATGCAGTTCCAATTTTTTGTATAAAATAAATTACAGAAATTATGCAGAGAGAAACACTACTTGCCTTTTGCCGTTTAGAAAATTTGCTGTTACTTCCTCTGAGATAACTAATTCACTGTCTTGATTAGAAAACAAGAGAAAGTTTCTATATTTCTCTTTCCCCTCTTTAGCCACACAGTGGTTTCGAAAAAGATCCACCTGAAATGAGTGACACCAGTGTCATATTGTGACAAATCAAGGACATTTCAGTATTATACATTTATTTACTGGCTGATAGTGAAGCAGATGCCCACAACTGATGGTTCCATATTTTGTCTTTGAGGGCTCCTGAATTGAAATTTAGAGAAAGGCAGCCTTGCTGTTGTATTTTCATAGTGGCCATGACATCTGGAATACAAGTCAGTCAATTTTACTCTTAGTTAATACTCCCTTATGGCAATCCACCCCAAAAACAGATCAATTACAATTACACACTCGTGCTGAAAGTCTATTAGAGGAATGTGTGACCTGATAGTTAAAAACAATCAAAAACAAATCAAGAAATTTTATTTCTAGTGATGAAGCTGAAAGTGCAAGAAGTCACATGAAAGGATACCTTTCTTGGTTCCCTCTTTATATTATCTCCTTTTGTATCATTATTAAAGACCAGGATGATCACTTCAGCCTCCAGCTCCCTCCTGCAGGACCCAGATGGGGACTAGCTCTGCATTCAGTCACATGGCCCTCCTGTTTTCATGCTGCTGGTCTGATGGTAGCAGGCTAATAATTTCTTGCCTGTGGATATGTGGTGGTAGATATGTTAATGCAAACATGCAAAATTAAAGCCATAGATTTCTAAGAATGGGTTGAAGTGAAGCCAAATATTCTGTACTGGTACCCCGCAGATTTAAGTAGAAAATCTTCCGTTTTGATAAAAAAGTTACAAAAATGTCTGGGCAGAGCAGCATTGGACAAATTTCTTTGATGATACCAAAACTAGTTTTTCACTGAATAGGGTCAATTGATACTTTTACAAAATGAAAAAATTATTTTAGATTTTTTTTTCTGCTAAGATTTGTCTCAGTTTTAAAAAAAAATATTATTTCAATTTGGAACTCCGGAAATATTTAATGATACATTATTTTTAAACCACTAGCATTAATTTGGGACGACAACTAAGAATCTGTAGAGCACAATCTGCATTGCAAAGACTCATATTTTTTTCTCTAATGACTTACTAAATTAATTTTCCTTTGTATTTTTAATTTTTTTCTTTTTCCATATTCAGATTGCTAACAGTTTTACTAAAATGCCACTACGGTTTAAAAATAGTTGAATGTAAATACATTTTAAATGTATAAAAATCATTAAGTCATGCTACTCAGTACAAATTGAAATGGGGGGAGGTTCTGAGAGAGAATCTGGGGCTTTTTGTGTATTATGTTCCTGGTTTTGGCCTCAGCACTGTCTTACCACAATGAGTTTAGGAGCCTCAGAATGAGCTTTTCTGAGTAACCTTTATGGAATCATCTTGATGCCTACTGAAGCTCAGTATCTCTGCCTCGTAGGTTTTTTTCTGTGCATTTTCTGCCAACTTTCACATTTTAAACCTGTGATCTTGTAGGCTGAGGGGTCTAACACAAGAACAGGACTTTGTAATTGGACGTCAGCAGTGTGTAGATAAGGAGCTGTCTTGCGTTATGGAACCAAAAATGTGTATTCTATTTCATTTGCTGAAAGCAGTTGGGGAGATGTTCTTCTTATATCTCTTGTAACTCTGGGAGGAGGGGGGACAGGCGCCTTCTGATAATGGGCCAGCTGTTCAAACCAGGTGGGGCAGTGTTTCTTATCTCTTTCCACAATGGGCCATTAAGACTCCCCAAGCTGTTCTCCTCCCCAGAGCAGTACACCCTCAATACCCTCCCCAAACTATACCCTCCCCAAAACAGTACATCCACATTCCATTGTGAGATGCTCCACCCAGTGGGGGGAGCCAACCATTTCTACCTGGATAAAAACTGAGATGTAGGAGCACAAGGTATCTGGTTCCACTGGATTCCTGGAGGAAGACTGGACCCTTCTCACCATCACTGGACCCTTGTTCTACAGGATCATCTCTACTCCACCAGAACCACATCTGCCACTCCAGGAGGACTCACTTTTGGACTGCTTCCAACACCCTGACCAACAGGGTATCAGGTTGTAGTTCTGACTCTGTCAGGGTTCTCCAAAATTGTTGGTTGGTTAGGTGGTTTTGTTTTCTACTACATTTGTATTGTAAATATTCCTAGTAAAGAACTGTCATTCCTATTCCCAAATCTTTTCCTGAAAGCCTTTAATTGCAAAATTATAATTTGGTGGGGGTGAGGGGTTTACATTCTCCATTCTAAGGGAAACTCCAGCTTTCCCTGGAAGATACCTATCTTTCCAAACCAAGACAGGAGGTTTGATCTTGCGATAGGAAATTGATGACCACATTTTTTAAGATACACAGTTACAGACTGAGAGTCTTTTGGAAGGGAAATGTCACTATCACTGTTCCTTAGTCAATAAATAAATATGACAAAACCACATAATCCTGTAATCCTTTGAATATCAAGGTCCAGAACTGCTCTTTCTGAAGCCAACAGGGACTTTGACCTGACTTTTAAACACTTTGAAAAAATTTTATCTTAAGACAGAGTAGCAGCATATGCAAAAAACTGCCACAATTAGAAAAAAAAAACCCAAAAACAACACTGGTCTGGGAATGGATAGTGGTTTTGGAAAAAGAAGAAATCTCAAATCCAAAAGAAAATTTGGTCAAACACAAGATACATTAATAAAAACTTCTGAAACCAATCTTCACCTGGGGTACTTCAAATAAAAGTAAATTTTAAGAATGTAACGTCAGAAAGTAATTATCAAAAAGAAGGGTGAGAGCATGCACAAATGCACAGAATGTATGGATAAAATTTGAGAGACTATTAATAAAGAGTGTAGAAAGTTTAGTTCAGGAAGAGTTTACAAGACCTTCCTTGACATTCTGCAGAAGAGCTTTTGTCACGCCATGATTTCTTTGATAAGCCTTGCCTGAAGTATGTGGTACTTCTTGATAGGAAGAAATCTAAGCCAGACAAAAACATAGTGGACTCACTATGTGAATATTCTCAGTTCTCACAATAAGAACCATCTGCCATGCTCCAAGAATCCTGTAATATGTCACTCTTTCAGAGGATGTTACAGATTGGGTTTTTTTTTCTTTGTCTAGGACCAGTTCATCATCATTAATTAACAACTTTCTGGGTATTGGGATCGCAAAAATTTGTTTGTCATATCAAGGAATTCCAAGCACATAACAAAGTGGAAATTGGAGAAATGCTAAGGTATTATACGAGAAAATGCTGAAGTGAAACGCTCAGCTCCAAAGCTTGAACAAATAAACAGAGTAGATAAAAAGTGGTTTCCTTGCTCCTCTGTGCATTCAGTGGAAAGAAACTATCAAACTTTTGCACCCCACTGATCCAAGATGCATTAAAAATCTCTCTCAGTTGAGAGCAAAATGTGTCAACCACCATTGCTATTCTGGTCCAATTTAAGAAGAAAAAGAAATCTAGTTTTGTAAAAGCTGTCAGTGGAAAATTCTCATCCATTCATCCATGCTCTAGAGTGGTCATGTATTTCATGTTTAATGGGCCAAATTTAGAGAACACAGATGATGATAGCCAGCATTGACCCATGCTGAGTGTTGACAAAAGGCATATAAGTGTGGCACTATTTTTGTGTGAACATAAGACAGCAACTTAATTTAGAACATCTTCCAAGCAGTTTTGCTTCTGTTCGTCAGCTGTAGAGTGCAAGTACACAGTACTTTTTGTACCAAATCAGTGAAGACAGTGAGCTCAGTTTCTTAGGCCACTCCTGGAGGTCTCTAAAAGAGATTAAGAGCCATGAGCCATCAAACCTGAAAACAAAGCATACATGGTGGGTATGGAGGTGGCAGTAGTCAAAATAAGGAGCTGAATCCCTTCTGCAATAATCAACTTAACCTGTAGTGAGAAATTCTCCTTTTGCCACTGCAGCACATGGCACTCAGCAGGGTTATTGCAGAACCCTAATATGATAATTGTAGTTGTAATTACATGTGATGCCTACACTTCTGATCAGGTAGAGGCATCAGGCATGCAATGGTCATATATTAACACTTGAGGAAAAGCTGTAATTGAAGAGAAATGAAGAGATGGAAGCAGAATTTGACCTTTAAAACATTAAAGGGGATATCACATTGTCTCTATCAGTGTGTGCTGAGATAGAACCTGTTCCTTTTCAGATTTTTTTTCCTTCTTTTACAGTAACACAGTGAAGCTGAAGTAATGCTTGGTGCAAAACAAGGATGATACTTTTGAGCAATAAACTCTAATATGAAACCCTGTCTAGGAGCACTGTAAATATTTATACATTCTCATCTAACCTTTTTCTACAAACCTTTGGTAACAGCAGCAAATATTATGATTTCGACCTAATCCCAGTCTAAATCTTTACTTGATAAGAGTGATACACACAGAACTTTTCCCCCAGCCATCAGCTTTTCTTATGAGGCTAAATTAGAGAGCCAAATGTAAGGAACAGACCAGCAAAATACCTTTTGTGAGACTGTAATCAGAAGCTAATTTTGTATTCATATCCATTCTTGTTTCTATGTACTCAAAAAAGGGTGGGGGACCTTTGAACTATGGAATTCTTTTTATTATTTCTTTCTCTGGAAATAAAATTTTGAAATTCTAATAGTTTTTGTTTGTAATAGAACTGGGATAAGCCACGCTGTCCTATTTCAGGGACAGACATTTTAACCAAGATGTGACAAATTTGCAGTGATCTCAGTGGTGTATGCCAGCTGCTAGGGAATGATTTTCACTTACCATTAGGTCAGTCTACTTCTAATGTTCAGGAAGACTGGATGCCCTGCGTGTCACTGCCTGTGAACAAACATGCTTCATGCTCCCAGTATCAGTGAACCACCCCAAAACTGAGCTTGTCCTTAGCATTTCCCAGCAAAGTGACCTAAAACCCACACAGAGTCAGATCTCTAGCATCACAGTAGACCCTTGACACATAATGAAAAGAGTTTATGTCTAGGGATTGCTCAATTCTGTAAAAAAACCAAACAACATCTATTGTTCTCATTTTGCATTCCTATTTTCATTTTTTTGTGGACTTCCCTAATTGGTTTCTAACTTTTAAATATTTTATTTGTTTTTTACTGTCTGCCTTTCTTCCTTGTCATACTCAAAAAACAATAAGCCTTCATCCAAGTCTCGTGCACATGAACAGTCACTTTCCCAGAGAGACCAGCAACACTGGCTGGAAAACTCTTGCTGGAGGAAAAAAAACCTGATGCTTGCAACAGCTCTTCCCTGTAACCAGCTGCATGGGGGACAACATGCTAAGGGGTTACCTGGTGTCAGAAGGCCACTGTCTCTAATATTCTGCCGACTTAATTTCTTTTATTGTCTCCTAAAATACGTGCTTCTGATGTATACCTAGTATCCACCTCCAGTGCCTATTTACTAAACATTCAAAAAAGTGCCCTTCATCTTTCCCACAGGTTGTCTAAAATGTTTGAGTTGAACAACCTATCAAAGGTTTGTTAAGGTGAATTAGCTGAGACAGAGTGCATCACCAACATGGCACACAGTAATTTAATTAACCATGAGCATGTGTGTCACAGTACAAAAAGGTAAATCCAGATAGATAGAAGTTGCACACTTCCTTACCCATCATATTTTATCATCACACTGGCTCAAATCCATATTTTTAATCCAATTCTATTAAAAGGCAAAAGATGTCAAGCTGGACCCAAGAGATAGTTGGGGAGCTTTCCATCCTTGCCAAGTCAGACTGCCCTCTGTATCATGCATTAGGTGGTCTTATTAATTTATTTCCATATACCTGGCTATTTCAGTCCTCTCTTTTCTGTGGTTAAGAGGGTTCCATCAAACTTTGCATCCATGGGAAATTAAGCTGACTGAGACTTGTGAGGTCCAAATACTGAAGCTAGTTGATGTACTGTTACTTTATTACTTCCATGGCTCTAGCAGTGAATACAATGGACACTAAGGAAGAAATTCTGTACTTAAACCATACAGAAAGCTGCATAGAGAGTAGGGTTGCACCCACCAAGTGGACTGACATTAAAATGCTTTACACAGACTCTAGAAGCAAGCTCAGAGAATAACAGATGAGTTCATTTTCAGGGTAAAAATCATGAGAACAAAGAAAAATTCCAAACCTTCAACTTCACACTCCCAGTCAGAGATTTTACATTACCGTTTTACTGCATTTTCCTTTTGATAAATTCAATATGATATTGGAAGTGACTAAACAGCAGAAATACTGGAAAAATAATGAAGATGGTAGCCAATTTTTTGTATATTATTCACAAACACAACATCTTATATATATAATCTTAGATACGCTCTTTTGGAGCCCAAAGCAGAAATAACTTTAAAAAAGCACATTGGAGAACACCGGAGAAAAAAAAATATTAGTGGACTTATCAGAAGGAAGAGACAGCAACACCTACAGTAAAGGTGAGCCTAAATGGCTCAGCAAAAACATCCTCCTACATCTGATAGCTCTCCATAAACAGAGCAATTCAGTGCCTCTTGAACATATACACAGTGTTTTCTGAACCAATTATGATGCTGGTATATGGTCCATTTACCAAGAAAGAAAAAGACAGACTTTTAAAAGCATTGTCATGACCATTATGACGCAGAAAAAGTTGGCCACTATTACAGGGCCTGAGCCAACATTTATTTAAATAAATGAAAAGACTTTCACTGACTGCCGAGTGTACTTTGGATCTGGTCCACAGTACTTGGAGAGTGTTGCTGATATTCCTGGCCTCATAAAGAGCCAGAGACTAGAGCGCCACGAACACCTAGCTAAATAGAAATTCTTCTCTTAAAAAAAGCCTATAAGGAATAATAGGGAGGAAAGCAAAAGGTTCCCTTGGAAATCAAGAGGCTTCTGAAAATGAATGACATCTCTTACAGAAACTTTAATGAACCTGTGTTATCCAATAAAGTACTGTAGCTATGTTGCAATGTTACATTGATCAAATTACTGAATATGATTTATGAGCATTCTCCAGTAAATGGTATGACAGTTCTCTATAAAACCATAACAATATAAGATCACATGCAGTGTCTTCTTAAATGTTGTCCAAGAAGGCCTGAGAGAGATCTGTGGATACCACATTTTGCTTACAAATCCTAGAAAATGTTTAGTTTAGAGTCAACCCTAAGGCAGTATCTGGCTGTAGTCCTGCAAGGCCCTCACCTCAATCCTAAACAGCAGTTTAGAACTCAGATCTCAGAACAGGAAGCTCCATAGGTTGAGGCCACTCCTGGGTTGAGGCCACTTCTGGTGTTGTTTCCACCTGCCCTGCAGGCCTCCAGCATGGAAACAGGAAGCCCATGGTTCCTTGTCTTGATTTCCTCTCTCTTTGTTCCTTCTCATGCTCCTGAGCTCTCTGACAGCCTTAGGTAAGGATGACTTTTTGGAAGCAGACAAAGTATGACTGCACTGCTTTGTGCAGTGCAACAAAGCTTTGGAAGTATCTAAATGCCCTGCTGGAGATGTACAGATGTACACATGATTCTGGTTAGGAAGGGTACTGAAGATGAGCCAGCTGGAGTTTATTCAGGACAACACCAAGACCAACATCAAGTACTACAGGAGGCAAAGCCCAAAATGTGATCATCAATCCATCTGATGATGATGGCATTTGGAAATATTTGCATTAACAAGGTTGCTCTCTGGGTACAGAATTTCACATATATCCCAAAAATGGATTGCCAAACTGATGTAGTTTCTTTTTTTTTTTTCATTTTAACTACTACATATCAAACCCTCAGTTATAAAATTCGTAATTTATCAGGTACTTTCACTGCCACCCCAGCATTTCAAATAACTCTTAAACTGCAACCCATGTGTTTCTTTTTCTTTCTTGCAGCTATTAAAATGATGCAAAGCCCTGCTTTCAAAAAGGTGTGCAACTCTTGCTCTAAGCAGAAACATTTTTCAGAACAGTGTTAAGTTCTGCCAGAAGCTCACAACCAAGTGTGAAAAAAAGCCAGCACAGAAGCAAATAAGGTACCTAGGATTGTGCAGGCATAAAAACCTGTGAAAAGGTGCTAGCACTCACCTCATCCTGTGCTGACATAACACCAATCCTACATGGACATCATGAATTCCTCAGAGTTGTGACTACATGTGGTGTAGTTGCTACATTCTCTCCTTCAGTTTTGCTGTGCAGGGATGTTTCTTCCTGAAGTAAAATGAGGCATAAGAGTGTATTGGATGAGAAAAGAACATAGACATGACATCTGTAAAATATGACCTACTCAGTACAAGTGCAAAGAAATAAAAAAAAAAAGTAGTTTCAGTAAAAGGTACTCTAAAATAAAATTTAAACAAACCAATCAATGCTCTGAGGGCAATGGAACAAGAAAAATTGTAAAACTTACTCTAAACATTCATTTTGAGGTTTCTTTTTATTTAGATTTAAAATTTATGCAAGATTTTCACACAGAATATACTAAAACAGAACTTAAAACCATTAATTGAGAACTAAAGTGACAGAACAGTTTAGAGAAACATAAATTCAGCAGTGCTATAGCCAACAAATCTGACTGCCAGTGTGGAGCTCCTTACATCATCCAAGCATCAAATGTTGCCAATAAAAGAGTTTAAGTTCCGTGGAATATATAACCCAGAATGACTGTATAGTAAAAATATATGAGTGTTCAGAATTTTATATGGATTTCAAGAAAGCATTTCATATTGTATCAGCAGAATGGGGAGGATAAAGTGGTAAAAAGAGAGAGAAATATTATACCGACTTAAATACTAAAGTGTATAAGTAGAAGATGGTACAGTTAAATTATGTACACTGCTTAACTTAATAACTTATAACTTAATATAATAAGTTATATTACTTATTTTGGTCTCCAAAGAACAAGCCAAAACTAGTATGCAGGCAAGTTTTTTTCTTGGAAAAATAAACACCTGCCTTCTCATTCTGAGAAAATAAGTCCTCTCTTTTAGAACTGATGTGTCACCAGCTACTTTAACACCTAAGTGCTTTAAATTCTTTAATGTCTTCGTTTCCGCATGCCTCTGGAGATGATGCTATTCATGTTTAACAGATTATGCAGTGTTGTTCTTAAAGACTAATGAGTTCCTTTATTGCCTGTTTCTGTTTAAGGAAACTGTAGGAGCACAGGTCTCACTGACTGGAAAGAGACCGAATACCCTATTCTGCATCACAAACTTTAAAAATAATTTTGGACAGTTGTCATGACAGGGAACTAAATACAGATTATCCTAACCCCAGACTGATACCTCAACTTCTGGATGATCTTCTTTTCTATTACAAGATGATATTAAGCAAGCGGACAGAAAAGTGGACAGCCAGGCCATATTCTTAAGAAAGAAGTGGGAAACAAAATCTTTACTGCTTGTTAAGCTCTCCCACTGGTGCTGCTCCAGAGCAACAGGCTTTTTAATTTAACTGAACCTAGTAGTCACAGAATCACGAGACATCTTCAGCCTTAAAGTGATGATGATGATGATGATGATGATGATGATGATGAATATCAAAGAGTAAGGGAGTGAGCACTCCATAAGTAGTCTCTGTTAACAACATATAGTGATCTAAATGCTGCTCACTCACAGCCCACTTCCTTATCCATCAAAATCATTGGTTAGTTAATTCTTATCATGCTGCATCATATTCATAGACAACTCTGTCAAGAATCAATAGCAAAGAAGCTTGTTCATTTAATTCAGCTGACCCTTAACCATTTAAATTAATCATTTTGAATGAACATAATTTGTTTAGCAGAACGATTCTTACAGCAAGTACCATCTATAATTATGGGGAAAGATTTAGAGGGATACAAAAATTTAGGATATAAATTAAGTTGTAAAAAAGCAATTGAATAAAACAAAATAAAAAGATAAAATAAGCTTTATCCAGTGATCCAATGGCTCTTCTCCAGTTTAAAATAATCAAGAGTGATGGGAAACTGAAGCAGTAAGTCCAGTCAGAGGAGCTGATTAGAGAGAGTTAATCTTAACAGGGATAACTCATGGGGGGTGAGGGAAGGAAACATGACAGAGAGTGATATTCAGAGGTAATGTATTAGCTGGAACTCCTGTACTTTATCACCTTGGCCTCCAGGACTATATTAAGAGTGGCTCTCTGCTCTGGAAAGAAACAAACAAAACCTAATGAAAGAACACTCTCTACTTGGCTTCCTTGTGCCACTGGTAACAGTGATAAAAGATGCAAAGGGAGCATGACAGCACCTGAATAAGTCTGTAATTTCTTCCATTTAAAGATGTTACAGCTTTCAAGGCACAGCACAAACAGCTTTGAAATGAATGACATTGCATATGTCTGACAGAACAAGAAAAACATTAGCCAGACAGAGGAGATTAAGCTCTGAAAATGTCGATTTTAAGACTAAAAAGGGTTAAGACTTTAATGTCAGTGATTTATTCAGATAACACCCATGAACATTAAAAGGGCATGAGTTATGCTCATAACTTCCCATGTGTCAAGAATGACAAGACTTTCTGAGAGTCTGCTGAATAGAGAAATCTGTCAGAAGCAGATGGGAAATCAAATTTTGCTGAGAAACAGAAGATTCTGGTCTCCTCAACAGAACCTACAAATTACTGTGTGAGCCATAGCAAAGTAAGAAAGACCATGGACAAAACCTTAGGGGAAAAAAAGAAAAAAATATCAGCATGTGTGCATCTGAGCTACAAATAGCTGGTTCGTGTCCCTCATCATCTGTGCTCTGTGGTTTTGTATACACCTAAGTTTATGAAGCTTGCTGCCTGTCACTAAAATAAACTCCTTCTGCAAGCCAGGGTTATGCTATGATGTGGGATGGCACAGTGCAAAGTAGTATAGGTCATGATGAACCTCAAATGTTAAAAATAAAACACAGGAACAAAAAGTATTGAACTGATGTAATTTGTGCACTCACTTGTGAACCACCTATGCTCAGCATGACTGCCTTTTTGTTCCTCCACCTCTGAAATAAACAAAAAATCCTCAGGGGAAGGAAACTCCCTAAGGCCACTCTGTCAAAGGTAAGTAACTAATACCCTGCACAAGCTCTGTGTGCACCCCACTCACATGTAACTTACCTAAGCAAGGATACAATCGCCTCTTGAGTATTACTGATTCTAGGGGCTAGGTGCAATAACCACTACTAGGTACTCTCGTGCCACTTATAAACACTTCCCTCTGGATGGTGCTACACAGACTAATGTTCAACTTCTCCTAGGACTTTCTGTCTGGAATGGAACAATAAAGAAGCAAAGAGGTTGGAAAATTACAACTGAGTAATTGCCTAGCTACAAAAGAAGGCAATGTATGTTCTTCTGTATGAAGAACACAGCAACTGAAGTTTCTTAACATCTCCTTTTATGGATATTGCTTTTCACTGCTCTCCAGTCTGCTGGATTAAAAATCAACTATTTAAACAAAACATCAACCACACAATAATCTACTCAGAGAGACTGCTTTACTCCTGCTGACGCCATTTTTACAATTACAAGTTAGTTGGTGTTGGGCTCCCCGTGTAGAGTGCTGAGCCTTTTTCTTGTGGGAAGTCAGTCAAAGCTTACCTGTGTATGGATTTAAAAAGTTACAGTTGATATGGTAGAAGCTCACCATTTAGAAATAACACTCCTTCTTTGTAGAAGAAGAAAAAAACCCATAATTTTTTTACTCCTTAGGTGGGAAGTTCTATGTTTGGTCAAGTGGAGTTTTCCTGCAAATGCAAGCACCTCAACTAAGAGCATTTCTCTTTCCACCACTGTCAGAGCCTAGAAGCTTCCAAGAACTGGCTAGGAGGGCATACAATGTTACAACAAATAAATGTGGGAAGGAGATGTGGATTGGAAGAATTGTGACTTAGACTATGCCAAACAGACCTGGTTGCTGGCTGAATAAAGCTGAAAGATTTAGAGGAAAGGACATAGATTTTGTGCATTTCAGGCCAAGTGTGTCTTGAGAGGTAACTGAGACCACCTATACAAGATAAATAGGAAATGTGAGTCAGTGCTGCAGGGGGGATGTACTAAATAAGACCCCAGCGTGCAAGACCAGGCCTGAATGAGACCATTATCTAGATGAAGAGCAGAGTCTATAGGAAGAAAAAGCAAATTCAGCAGGTCATGCCAAAGAAAAGAAACGGGGAAAAGGCAGAGGAGGAACTCAAGAGTGGATGAAGACAACTCAAGAAGATGAGTAGGTAAATTTTCTGACCAAAAGGATGGATAGAAGTGGAGTTCCAGAATCTGCCAGGAAAGATAACAAAACTGGAAGGCAAGGCAGATAAGACTGGCTATAGAGGAATCAAGCAGGCTGAAGGAGGATCTTTGTCCATTAAAGGACTCTTCAATGCATGGAAGGGAGATGGTGAATTCAAGCCTACCTTCTCCCTCTGCAACCAGCCACTGCCCTTGCACGGCTCACCCACAGAAATGTGCCAGTCAGCAGGGGTTTTGGCCAGTGTTGCCCCTAGTGATGATTTGGGTCAATAATGAGGAGATGACATTTTTTTCACAGATATTTTGTCATAATTTCTAGAAGCTAAATGTACCACACAGTTAGTAGAATGATAAAATTTAAATTAAAATGCTCAATATTACAGAAACTCTGAAATAAATTTGCTTGTGCTGAACACAATCATAGGCAAACTGTCCCCGAATACAAATCCCTGCCCCCATTTTGTAGAGATTGTACTAATTGACACTTTTCAGAACAGCATCAGAAGTAAAGGGTTTTCCAGAATAGAGATCATTTAACACTATCTCCTCCTTTAGGAACATAAGAGGTACGACTGAAGCCCTTAACAACATGCTTCAACTTCTGCTGAGCCCAAAATTGTTCATGCACACAGACTACATGATCACTGTAGGTCCCTTCCAACTTAAGTACTCTATTCTAGTCTAGTCTACTTATCTTTTGCAGGGCCAAATTAGCTGGATAAGAAAAACCACAAAGCTTTAGACACAGTAGCCCTTTTATCACAGCTGCAGCAGGTCTATTACTAGTGTGAAAACACAGAATTATAGAGGAAAATTCTTGGTTCAGACTATGAAAAGTTCAAGGCAAAGAAAGATCATGCAGACAGTATCCAATAACATGCTTGGCCAGACCAAACTCTTTACTGCCTATTTTCGTCAACCGGTATGAAAGTTTTTGGGTGGTTTTCCTTACTAAAGTGAGGTAGTTGCCATTACAAGACTTTCAGAACTACTCAGGTTTTTTGTGCTCATCTGTTTTTTTTTCTCCCTACATAATTTCTTAGGTAATACATCATCCTTTCCACCCTTTGCAGCTTCTGGCATGATATTATTGAACAAATGCAGCACATTGATTCTGGACTGCTGGGAATTACTGGCTGGCACAGTGGGTAACAGGAAAATATTAACTGTTGCAGATAGAGTTGTTTCTTCTGTGGAGAGAATCTCTCCCTTCAGTTAAAACTAAGTATTCTAAGCATTTCTTTATATTTTCCCAATTTTCAGGACTTTTGAAGTGGATCCCTGTAATTTGTCTTTATGCAACATTATCAGCTAACTACTACAGAGGTTTTGTTGCTCTGTATTTATATGTCTGATCCTTAGCTCAAACCTCTTACTTTCACAACCTTCAGACAGATTCAGAATTGATTAGTGCTATGTAACATCTTCCAAGTTCCACCTACGTATAAGAAATGTCAGATGAGCTACGCAGCATTAGGATGAATAGAGTGCAGTAATCCAGGCTGCAAGAGGAAGAATTTGCAGTATCACAATCAGCGCATGTTGTTGTAAAGCCCCTGTGTTTGCTGGTTTACAAACAGTGCAGATGTAACACAGGTTCTAAATTTGGCAAACATATACGAGATTAGATGTTTTTTCCTATAAACTTTGTTAAGCTTGCCTCCTCATAGACAAAAAGCTAGCAGAGGCTCTGTGAGAGTGTACAAACCAAGTTTGACAAGTAATGAGAAATAAGTAGCTTTAAGGTGTAACCTAATGCTGTTCTCAATAGACTCCTCCTCATTCCAAATAATATCTCAAATGTTTGTGGTGCTTCCCAAGGGAGTGTCATCGTTCTGAAGAGAGGAAGTAATCTGAACATTCCAGTGGTGTGCACAGGCCATCCAATCTTAATGACAATTGCAATAAGACATTGGGACTGTCAGTCACAAATATCCCACTGCAAAAAACCCTCAAATAGTTACAATAAATTAAATTTCCATTATCTGTATAATAAGGCTTCTTTATTAAGTGTATCTCATTAGTGACTGAAATATTTTACTACTGAGTACAAATACTATCATGGGAAGCTTTTAAATCAATTACTTTTCCTTTCAAGTTGCTTGAATGTGAATAAGGATCTAAACTCTAGAAGACGTTCTGACCTTTTTGGAGCTTAACTGAGAAGCGACTTGAGGAAAAGTAAAATTACTCAGATTTAAATTCAGTAATGATAAGGCAATGCATATTGTGAAAAGGACAAAGCACCAAGCGGATGGTGCAAGAAAAATTATGGTTAATAACAGGAGAATCGGAGCTAAAATGAAGGAAAATATAACAAAAATTATAAAGAATACCAGGAATACCTCTCATAATGAGTTCCCAATAAGATGTAGCTAAACATGTTGAAATGGATTTTCTGGAACACAAGAAGAGGAACAATAGCCTGTTATATGGGGAGTTATAATGCCTCATTTCATCATTTCTCAAAACTGATAAGGCACATGCAGAACAAAATTGAAGGTATTTAAGTAAGACAGTGATGTTGTATATTGGGAATTGGAGGCAAAGATTTCTGAGCTGATGTAAGGCACAGACTGTTAGACTAGATGAGTGTGTTAAAGTTATTTTAAATTATTTCCTTCTTCATTCCCCCTATTCTCTTTTATTATCTTTTTTCTCCCCTACACTTCCCAGAACTATCAAGCATCTCTTAGCACGTATGAAGGCCCTAAACTACTGATGTGTGTACCTTACACCACTTTATACATCTTAATTTGACAATTAGATGAGGGATGTGAGGAAGAAACACCAAATGGCCCTGCAGAGTGCAGTTTCATGATATAGCTAAATTATCCTAATGGCATGCTCTGCCAGTTTAGCTACCAGAACTGTCACACCACTCAGTCATATGTCACACTCATATTTGGGCCAGAGCCACTGCAAGTGAGGAGGATGGAGGAGGGGGAAAACCCTCTGCACCAACATTTAGAGGATTAATGTAGTTATAATGTAAAATATAGTAGAATGTGTGTGTTGGGGCAGGGATGCAGTCTTATGTTTGAATTCCTCCTCACGAGCAGCTCTGTGTTCTGTCACTTCTCATGGACATGTTAGCATTACTTCTAATATGAGGGGGGGAACTAGGAAGGGCAGTGAGGAGAAAAGGAAAGGACAATCTTTGATCTAGATGCTTCTGTTGCTGTTGAGCTGTGTCAAAATCAGGAGGTTCCAAAGTCAGATATGGAGTGGGAAGTCCTTTCATTTGGCAGATTCTTGCAAGATGTCGTTCAGAAAAGCAGATAGACATATGACAGCTATACAAGGACCACCACATGTGATCAGATTATTACTCCATTTGTCCTTTGGATTTCAGAGAGGATTAACAGAGTTTTCAAAGACAAATGGCCCTGACTGACTACTATATGCGTATATATGTATATGCATAGGAGAATTTCTGCTCCCTCAATGAGCATTTCCCTCATTCAATGAAGAGCTTCAAGCTTGAGTTGTTGTCTTAGCTTGCATAACTGCAAAAATTATTTATGATGCTAACCTTACCAAATGCATCTACAAGATTTGTCTGGCTGGCCTCCGAAGGCTCTGATTTTCATGATGCAGTGACTATGCATCACTCAAAAAAAAAAAGTAATTATTTTATTGTTCTATTACTGCCTTTTGATTTTATTCTCTGTCTGTATTTTTCCCCCATGTCCCTAAGGAGGTTGGTCTGTTTTCATCATGTTCATTGCACTTCAAGAAAATGGGAGAAAAAATACACAAACACAGACATGATCATGTAATAAAAAGCAAGGAAGAACACTAGATCACACTGCATTTAGGCAAAGACAGTTTCCTCGTATTTCAATCAATTTTAACAGTAGGGCAGCTTTGGTTTTAATTCATTATGGACTTCATAGCTTGAGCACATAAACTTAAAAATGTCTCCGTGAATCCACCCAAAAAATCCCTCCTAGATATTTCAAATCCCATCAAAATAGCCCTCTGATGAAAACATTTGCCTGATCTGTCATTTTATAGATATCTTTCACTGATATATTCCCTCCCACATCATGTATCTTTACTTGATGTTATATCCATAATATGCTTATGGAGTCAAACTATCTCATGCACATGCATGCACTCATATTTTCTTCTTTGCCTAAACGCCTGAGAATTGCAATTCTTCTGCCCAATAAACATCCCCATTGATCTGTACAGGTAAAGAGACTCTGGAAAAATCAACTATTGGGGTGCCAGACATTATAAACACAGCAGAAAAAGTCTTAGCTCTGCCAGATTAAACAGAACTCAGCCAAGAAAAAAAATCATTTAGTCATCACAGACACATAGTGTATTTCAATTTTACTCAACAGAATTAGCATCCTCCTCATTTTAGTTGGTACAGGAAAAATAAATTATTTGATGGAGCAGATCCAAGTGTATCTGTACCCACTGTTCTTTAATTTGAGGCAATTTTTTATACAATAAGAACTCCAGTCACACTTTATTCTAATTCTGCTACATTAAGTAATGGATTTATTTCAGCTTGGTTTAACCAAGAACATTATGCTGCTATTGGAAAAGCCTTTCTTTTGCTTTGACATCTCAAAAGCAGAATTTTTATCAGCCTAGGATGCCTCCTGCAGATGAGTTAGGAGCATCTGCTTTTATCTGTAATCTGAATTCCTCCTCTTTTTCAGTCTTAAGATTGAAAGCAAGAACAATAACAACCATGCTTTGAAGCTCTTCAATCAATAGTTTAGAGCAATAGCTGGGATTAACAGCTTCCACAATATTTTTTTGCTTTCCTATCACCTGACTTCAGAAACAGATAACAATGTATGTTATTTTCTTCATCACAGGTGAAATGCACAGTAAGAAGCCACTTTCCGTTGTGCTCAGAGCAGAAAACTGCCAAGAGGGAACAAGTCAGAACCTAGGTCATCTTCTGACTTAGTTAATGGAAGAGGTCAGAAAGGACAGAGGCAAAATACAGAGTTCTGCCAGAGCCAGACACCTCCAGAGCATGCTGAAACCTGTTGTAAACAGGTTCAGGCTTTGGGGGTTGTTTTTGCCCTCTGTCTCCCCATAGTTCCACGACTGCAGCTACAACTCAGTGTGCACTAAATAACTTTGTATTACTTTGTGCAAATCAGAATCATTTCAGAAGGACCAAAGCGTATTAGAGACTTACAGCTCAGCCAGCTTCTTCACCTACTGAGCTAGGCTGAAAACCTCACCATGTAAATACCATATACATTCATGTTTACATTTTGGCAAGATATTTACGTGTTGCAGAACTAGGTGAAACTGGGTATCACTGCAGGAATTCTTTTACAATAGCTTCCAGAAATCAATTCCAAGCTCAACAGCCATTTATCTAGTAGAATCAGCAAATAATTTTGTTATAGGACATTCTACAGAAAAATTGTGAGCGTGCAATTTATGGAGGTTATGTTTCTGCCATTTAAGAGTGCAGAATTGTTTCTTACATGCCAAGTCACTTGTTCTAACATCAGTCCAGGGCTCCAGCTGTGAAAATGAGGAGATCTGCATCACTTGCCTTGCCTCTCACATACATGCTGTCATCCTGCCCTTTCATTACACAAAAATGGCATTTCATTACACAAAAATACACAGCCTTATGACAAAGAGACCCAAAACTTGGTATCAGAACTGTATTTCTTATGTAGCTCAGATCATTCAGCACTCAGGACAAAGACTACTTTCTGCAAACGATCTACATGGAAGCTGCTAGATGGAAGCTATAGCCTTGTAAACTAAATAAATGAAATCTTTCTCGATTTAGTAGAAATTTGGAAGCAGATACAATTAAAATGGACCAAAATTCTTATGGTAAAATTATTTCCATTAGAAATATAATTCATGGAAATGCGTCAACATCTCAGTTTTTAGAAGCTTCTGTGAAAACTCTATGGCAATGCCACTGGAGATCTTGTAAGTTCAAGCTAGCATGGATAATTCCCTTAAAAAAAGAAATCTTCCAAATCTCACACTCTGAGAGCTTCACCTTGTTGCCTGTCTTTCAATCAAGGTTCATTGATTGAAAGGTCTGAAAACTTAAGTGAGGCACAAGGCTTCTGATTCTTTCAACCTCATCTTTCCCTGCCAGAAATGATACCTTTAAGTGGTATCAATTATGATTTGATAAAAATAAATAAAAGCACTCCCCACACTCAGCTGGGCTAATGGACTTGTGACTGAATCAGTGTATAGGGAGACTCTAAGTCATTCCAAAATTACAGGTATCCAGGATTTCCTGGATGTCCTGGTGAAGACCACAATAAGTAAAATGCTAAATGAGAAAGTATCCCTTACTAAAAAGGGGAAATGAAAAGAAATAAACCAACAAATAAACCCCAAATAAATTTAGTTGGACCACCGACAGACTCAACTGAGCTTATACCTGACCATAAAGAGGCAAAAAGGCAAATCTTCCTATTTTACATACCATCAGAATAAGAAATTAAGTACCTATTCCAAAATGGAAGACAGTTTCAGAGAAAGCTGACCAACACTGACAAGGAATGGATCATGACAAACTACCATGCCTGTAGTTGGAGAGATGAATACATCATTCCTGTCTGGACACAAACTGGTCTAGTTTTTGCTCGGGTATAATTGATTATCCTTAAAATAAACTCGAAACCCACTACAACTGCTCTCCATAGCTGCATTCATTGTTTTGGCAGAATGAATCGTAAACTACCATGACCATCAGAACTTATATTCATTGTATTCATTTTGTGATTTTTCTGGACACACATTGGGATAAACCAAATTTCAGCCAACCTTAAATTCACACAAATCCATTTTTATTCTTCCTAGCAGTGATTCTATCTACATTATTTACTTGACAATTATTAATCTAGATGCTAGAGGCAGTTGGGGGTTTTTTCCTGTCTTCCTAAGCACATCCTATTTTTGGCCTGGTTACAGCAGCCATCACTCTCCAGAAAGACTTAAATTTTCCTGCATCTTTTGCTGGAAAATGTGGCATCTGGGGGGTTTTGTTTGTTTGTTTGTTTGTTTGTTTTGGTGGGGGGTTTTTTTGTGTTTGTTTTTTTTGTTTTTCAGGTTTTTTTGTCTTGTACATAACAGCCGATCACACAGTTAATTGGACATCCAATTAATTTCTGGCAGTGTTAGCATCAAGACTGTATAAGTCTAAAAAAATTGTTTAAATATATAATTAAACAATATTATAAATCCCACAACTGGAGAACTTAAGAAATTTGAAAGAGTATGGAATACGGCACATACAGAATATCTCCCATGCAAAGGTCCAAGCAGTTTAAAAACATTATTTGAAAGAACATAAGATTGCTTCACGATCAGTGAATTCCACCATGTCATTGGTTCTCACTGGTCAGCCAAGGCACAGAGCATGTACATGAATCATCCTGCCTAAGGTCACTCAGGAGTCAAATGGGAATGGGAAGGAGGGACACAAACAACAGTCTTGTCTCTGTTTGGTGTTCTGGCCATCTACAACACACCTGTCCTGAGGAACAGGAGGCAGGCTAATTTCTTCAGCAGTCACAGCAGCCACCGCTTTCCTTTGGCAAAGGCATCAGTTGTACCAATATCTTGGGTTCCAGTGTCCTTAGGCAAATCACTGAGGTTATTACTCACCAGCTATGAATTAAGACACTCCCTGATTGCAGTTTCTTCTCCAGTGATAGCAGAGAGGTCAGCCATTATACATGGCAGTATGACAATCACAAAACACTACTCAAAAAGCAATTAAATGTTCTGAATAAAATTGCCATTTCTATTCTTATGAATGAATTTAGGCAAGAAAAACTCCATGCTTACGTCTACAAAAGCTTCAAAAATCTCTTTGCAAAGAGGGTAAATCTTGCTACCTGTTCCAAAAAAGGATGAGGAAAAAAAATGGACAAGATTTAAAATCTTTACCTCTCCATTTTAAAACAATTTTTGGCACTCAATTGATGGCCACAGAACTCAAGAGCTACTGTTTGGAGCCTGCTAATTAAAAGCTCACATCACCTTGAGCTTGGAAGTGAAAAGCAGGAAGTGTGACAATGTGATGCACAAACAAAAGCAGGGAAGAAAAAAATGTAGGTGTAGAAAATAACAATATTTGACTACTAAATGGCATTGATTTCTCATTCATAATTACCAGCATTTCTTGACAAATGGAAAACACAGTTTCCCTGTGCTAGGTACTGTACTTAGTGTGAGGGTGCACCAACAGTCTGTATAAATGTAGCAGCAGATAGAAAAAATAAAGAAGATTTAAAGCACAAGGATTAAGATACTGATTCTTCACTCCTAAGCTGAAGCATGTCACTAATCTTCCTAAACTAGGAATCTAGGAACCTGAACTTTCTCTACATGAATGATGAAAATGAGAGAAGATGAAGCAGTCCCTGTGCTCTTCCCTGCTTGCTGTTCACTGTAGTCCTGGCTGATGCAGTTTGATGTTTCCACTTGTGACTCCAAGCCACAGAAATTTCCTCTTGTTTTTGGTAAGTCAGTCCCCAAAGTTGAGGAGAAATTCAGATTAGATCTCCTCAGTCAGAAAGTCTATCTTCATAGGCAGTTTCCTAGTACTGTGAAATAGTACTGGTGTAGTTTCAAAAAGGAATACCTAACGCAGAAAGAGAATACTTTTCTTTATATCAGTTTGAGGCAAAATAAAGTGATAAGTTAAATGAAAAATAGACATTCCTACATAAGTAGAACAATGCCCACATGATAATTACAGGGTGTTTGATTCATATTACAACCTGAACCGGTAATAATGGCCCAGCATAGCTGAGTTATGATCTATGGCCATATCCATAGGAAAATACTACTTTTTAGGAGATGTGTAGGAGTGATATCATATATTGAAACATAACTCCACAGTAAAGCTAAGGACTCACTGATTCAGGTGTTAACCAAGTCCAGGCAGCTTCCAACTGCTTAAATTTCTTGCACTGCTAGCAGACTGAATGCTGTATCCCTTTGAAAAGAAAAGAAACATCTGCATTCTGTTGTAACCACTGAAATCTAAACGGAGACACGCACAAAACACAGAACCGATATTATAGCAGAAAATCCCTCACAATGCTAACCTTGAACAAGACCCAACCCAGTTGGTCTAAATTTAAAAATGTCTGCCCACCAGAGTGGAGCTTGTATTCCAGCATGTACAGTGATAAAAACCTATTGTCGAATTGCACCTGGGCTAAATTTCACTACAAATTCACATTGTATATGTTAAATCTATTGTGCATGATCCAAAATCTGAAGAGACGGGAATATTACTCAAATACCTGGGCTCAGAAACACTGGCATTTTCAGAACATGAGCACCACTTCATCACTCAGCATTGGTCCCTCCTGTCCTCACAGGCAGCTGTACCCGAGGCCTGGGACCTTTGCATTTAGTCTTGTGCTGCCAGTGCCTGGGACAGGCCATAGCTCACCATCCAAATCAGTGGTTGATTTCAGCCTCACCCTTGCTCCAAGTAAGAGCCCTGCCCTTCCCTAAATACTACAGAAAGGGGACACAAGCCCTACACAAGCTCCTCAAAACTGGTAAATACCATTTAGAGCCACCTAAAAGCTCACTTCAACATCTGTCTGGAGAAAGAGCCATCCTCATTGTGAACCATCCAAGACACAGGGTGATGGAAAGGTCAGAAAACCAATCTCTTGCCCATGAATAACCTGGCAGGATATTAATCTCTGTCAGAAGCAAAAGTGATGTCACTACTGTTCTAGCATTCAAAAAGGAGCTATTTCTCATTGCCTCTGTTTTGGTCAGAACATGAGATTTAAGCAGGTGGAAAAAACCCAAAACCATAAAGCACAAAATCTCAGTGTTCCCCCACAAAATTCTCACAGGGTCAAGACTAAATAATCAAACAGCCAATCACCGTTCCAGCCCATGGCTCCAATCTAAGAAGCACATTGACTACTTGCCAGCAATGACAACAGGCATTTGGGAAGGCAGGGGACCCTCGAAGCAGAAACAACTCTGGAAACAGGCAAGGGCATATTCTCTAACTCAAGGAAAAGTGAGAAATTCAGTTCTCTCTCTGCACAAAACAGGATGGAAGATCTCAGTTTGTCAAGAGTTTTAAGGGAAGTTAAAAATTAGTTTAAAATCATTAGCTAAACATGTAAACATCCAGGATGAGTTTCAGGGCAAAGACGGTATTATTCATAGTACTTTGAATGTTAACTATTCAAGACTTCACCTAATATATTTTTCCAACAGTAAGATAATGGAATAATACCAAAACACAGTGTATGTTTATGATCTTTTAAGATTGTAATTTGTTTTGATTTCATCAAACAGCATCTGCTCTCCTTTCTCTTTACTCAAAGCAGCAAGAATGTACCTAATAATATCACTGTATTTTGAAATTTTTCTTTCTGCACAATCATTAGATTGAAATTCTTCCAAAGCAAACTTGAAAATATAAAACAAAACATGAGGAGAAAACAAAAAATCTGTCAAGAATATTGCACATTTGCATTTGTTTTACATTTTTGAGAAAAAAAAAAATCTCTGCTACACCTCAGACCCTGCCTTATCTGCAGAGAGGTCCTAATCTTATGTTTATGCCATGCATTGGAGTAGTTGCAAAGGCTGTGATCACTGTGGTGTACAATTTTTAATATCCTAGCGGCAACATTTTTTATTGCGACTGGCAGGTTGTTTATAGTTGTAATTTTGAGATGCATTTTTGTTGTTTTCTTCTGGTCTTTTATTAACATGCTGCCAGATATCACTCTATGATGGCCCATGCTGGTTTAGTGATAATGTTGTCTGCACTGGCAGGTCTACCCTGGCAGATTATGGGCATAAAACGGGCAGGGGGCAATCAACTTGTCAGAATATTTACAAATTCCAAATTGCTGTCTACACCCTTAATGACTCACACAATGAAAGAGATTGCTATGTCACTATATCTGCTCTGCATGAAGAATGGCAATAGTTGGAGAAGATGGGCTGGGAGGGAGACAGCCCTCATCAAAAACAAAGAGCTGTGATTGACATGAATATTTGCCTGTGAAGCCAAAAGAAAGGCAAACGCATTTAGATTTAAGAGGCTTTATTGAGGGGGCTTACTGAACCAAGAAACCTTGCTAGCCTTACATAGACTCAACTGCAGAAACATGTATCAGCTTTATACAACAGCTAACAGAAAGCCACTGATTGTCCAGTTCCTCCATCCCGTATCAGTTTTCTGGGATACCTCACCTTTTGTTACTATCCTCTCCGAAGTCAGGTGAGAAGGGCAAAATAATTTAGTCATGGTAAAAGGTAGTAAGGAGAGAAGTTAAAAAAATATATCATTTCAGCTGCTTTGAAAAAGCTAATTGCACTTTATCTGAATTATACTTATCCACACACATTTTCTGTGTGGAAACAACCCATCAGCATCCCTGCTATCAACTTCTTCACCCAGCCCTCCTGCCTCTCCAGAGTTTTCCCTATTATTCCTGCCAGAACCCAGGTATAAAACCATGCACCACACACCAACCTAACCATTCCCTCTGGTGAGTACAAACTCTTCCACTGACCAGAGCTGGGGTCTGTATTCTTAATGAGGGTGTTTGGGGTAAAACAGCGCAGGGTCACTTAGGCACCAAGATGGTGATGGTGATCACACACGTAGCTGCTCAGATTGCTTTTATCCACACATAAGTAAGCACTTCAGTAAAATGGTAAGTGTCGTGTTAGGTCACTCCTTGAGATGGTACATGAAAGATGAGAGAACTGCTCTGACAAAACCAGAAAGATAGTAGTAGAACTGGGTATATAAACCAGGTCTCCTTAACACCAAACCTGTTTCTTATCCACACAGGAGTGCTTTTTTCCTTGTCTGTTTTTATACACAAGACCTACAGGAGTTTTTTATAGTATAAGGCTTTTGCAGTTTAACTTTATGATTACAAAAGAAGAACATTTTGAAAGGTACTGCCTGAAATATGATCATTTACTTCTTGTTTCAGTATAGTTTACCAGTATAATTTTTCATAATCTTTCAAAATGTTAAAAATAAAAAGGGTAACAGTTTGAGCATCTGGTTTGTTATAAAATGGAATACACTTACCTAAAAATGAAAGATTTACAAATGCTTTTAATGTTTCTATAGAAACCAGAAAAATCACAAACCACTTGTGTCAGAGCTGTTAACATAAGAATCACATATGTTTTCTCCATATATATGCAAAAACATATTTCCAGCAGAACAAATTCATTCCTTAACTTCAAAGGAAATTGAAATCATGGCAAAGTCCTTTGAAATCCAGGACCATTGCTTAGCCATGGACCAACAGCAACATGAAAGAGTCACATCTGCAAAATTCTTCATATTCTAAATCTTTACTTTCACTCACAGTGAAAGTAGATAAGAGTTTGCTACGTAAAAAACCATCACACACTTCAATGTTGATAATTACTTATTACAAATTACTTCAACTTCATCCCAAACAAAAGCACAAACCCATTTATTTTGCTGTTTCTCCCTCCTTTTCTTTTTTTAAGTACTGTCATAAGAGGTCATAGATATTTGAAAGTGAGGGCATTTTCTACAGAAGCAGTCTTTATGAAGATGCTATTTCATTCAACATGGCAAAAGTAGTTTAAAGCTATACTATGTGGAAAAATTCCCATCATAATCAAGAAGCCAATGCATATATAAAGTTGCACATGTACAACCAACCCAAGTCCCACATATTTCTGGTATCTCGGTGAGACTTCTGCACTGAGCACACAGTTGCACCCTAGATTCAGAGAGAGACATCTGGGTGTCTCCACTGGCCACCAGTTAGGTGGAAAGAATGAGCCTTCCATCCTGATCATACACATCTTTTGACTGTAAAGGGAATGTGGAGCAGCCACAACTCTAATTGAGAGACTTACTTGAAGTAGGGGAAATGGATATAATTCTCCATGAAGATCACCATTTGTTGCTAACAAGAATTTTCAGACCTGGAACAAGCTTGACCAAAAAAAAAAAAAAAAAATCATCGTATATACTCATTAAAAGCTTCAGTAACCTATGGTTGTACCTCTGAGAAGTCTCTGAATTTGTAAATAATTTTATTTTTACCTATGGAACTTTGGATCTCGTACTGAGAAATACCTGAACTTACCAGAGTACTAAGTGAGACTTGTAGGCAAGCTCCATTTCTTGTAACCTAAAGAGTCAGTTTATAAACATTAAGGTAAGTAAAGATGGCAGCTTCAGTTTAATTCAGTTGAGTCCTAAATATTAAAAACCATTCATGAAATCTTGACTTCAAGAACTAAAATCTGTTAGTTGTCTCTGCTCAGATTTCTGATCACTAATGCAAGACTCATGAGACTTGCACATTTTGGGATATTTGTAAGAGAGAGCAATCCATAAGCAATCAGTAACATCACCATTAAAAAGATCTTCAGCAGATCTTTTAAAACCTTTTTTAATACCACCATGGTTCTTGGTATTAACAACTGATAAGAAGGATGAAATTCTCATCACCCAATTTCAGCTGTCTCACAGTTTAATGGCTTATGAAAGACAGAAATATAAGATTCCTGTAACATCAACACAGAGAAAGAATCCCACATAAATAAAACCAAGTACACTTGGGAGCACACAAGTTTTAGATGAGAATAGGTGACTAGACACCTTTTTATATGGACAAAATTAGGTGAAATGAACTCCTTTTTGTCATTCTTCCCTACCTGGTTTCAAATGTTAGCAATTTCTGTGAACCCTGCATTACTTTCACCAGTATGCTAGATAGCACTATGGGTTTAGGAATTACAGCCTTTAAGAAACTGCTGGAATAGACTCAAGGATTGTTTTAGTGGCTGATAAGGACAAAGAGAGAACAACCTGTTCTGGAGAACTGGACTTTCTAATCAGTGGTGGTCTTAACATGCTAACCATATGCCTCTGAAAGTCTAGCTCAAGTAGATATATTTCACAACTATCTCATAATTAATATCTGAGCACGTTTTTCTGAGACAGATTGGACAGCATAAACTTATGAGAAATAATGCCTGTACCCTTCCTGAAAACAGTGGCAGTAGTAATGTGAACAAATGCTCACTAAAATAAGTCATCTACCGTGTGATACATGAAGGTTGCCATCTATCAATCAGAGCTCTTGAAAAAGGGAAGGTTGAGCATTTAGTTTTCCTTCAGTTTCCATGGTTATTTTAAGGTCTGTAAATGACCTCTCTAGAGAAATTAAATTAAGCATAGAATTTTTTTAAAAAATACAGCAAGCACCATGTTTCAGAGAAGAATTGTGGTATCTGTAACTTCATTCAGCACTAATATTTTTATACACACATAGCAGATATATAAATTATTTCACTGACATCCTGCTCCCTGGCATTTAGAACTAAATTTTTATTAGTAATCACTCAAATACAATATACCAGGACTCCCAGTGAACTTTTGCTACACTGGAATGTAGCAATAACATACTAAAATTCCTTACTGTTATGTCTATTCATTAACAATGCCACCAGTACAGCTCTACCCACCCCGCTGTACAGAGGAGAATTGACCATGCTGCTACCAAAAGGACTGCTTCAGGACAAAAGCAAAAAGAGAAGAAAAACTCTTCCCCCTCAAAAATGCCAAAAAATTACTGACTTTCACATGTCTGCAGATATTTTCTATGTTTGTTTTCTGCTCTCATTAAGGATGTTGTTTTTTATTATTAATTAAATGGAAAATATCCACAGCCAGTGATTGAATTATCCCAAAGTACCTGCTTAAAAAGATCGATATTGATCAAACTAAAGAGTAGAAAGTACCACTAGTCTTCTTAATGTAAGTGATTTGGCTCAAGGAAGGTTTTGATCAAATTAAGTGGAGGATCTAATTAACCTGTGATTAAATTAAGTGGAGGGCAAGCTGTATAGGCATAAATCCCATACACATTGAAATGAAACTAATAGTAATGCACATATTTACAGAGGCTGCCAGGGGAAAGCATGCAATAAATTCAGCAAAGAAAAAAAAAAAAGGTCACAGAAAGAAAGGGAAAGCAATGCATGAAGGGATTAGAATACAAAAAGAAGATAAAGACAGCCTCAGATAATGATTACCATTGGAAGAACATTAGCCAAGCCTGGGAGATTAAAGACTGTGAATATACTAAAGCATGATAAAAAATTCTTTCAGATTAAAAATCTAGAGCAGTGCAAAACTCAGCGATCCATACTGAAATAGAATTCCAGAAGGTACTAAACAGGCTCTTGTGCAAGGTCAAATTGTATCAGTCAGTAGTTTGTACCTCATGGGCAGCATGTGATGAGATCAGTGGTAGGGACAAGTTGTCAATTCACAACACAGGCAAGCAAGCTCCATGCCATTCCTCCACACAGCAGACCATGGCTCTTTGAGAAACAGGATGTTTGTGGCTCTACACTCACTGAAGAGCCATTTGAAACAATTCAAACAGTCAGATATCCTTCCTTACATTACCCACTGTCTTGTAAGACACCACTACCTTGTTTCTGTCTCAGGGCTGTGAATAGTATCACTACAACCTATTCCTGAAGAAGCCTGCGCATTTTTCACCCACTGCCAAAATCCTATTACAGCAAGGCTGAAACAATAGAAATCAGAGCTCTTTGTGACTCCACACCACCCAGTTCTGGAAGAAAATTATGTGTCTTCTAAAGAACTGGCTTCAAAATTAGTACTCATTTAAAAGAATGAGGAAATCTTGAGCTGGATGCCGAGATGAGACAGACAGAAATCCCAACAATTTATTGTCTTTATCTCATAAAAACTTGCCATTTTTTCTGGAGTTTTAGAGAAAGAATTGTTGACATTGTGCAGCTTCAAAAAAATAAGGTCTTTCACCCTTATTAGACCGTAATAATACATTAATCTTGAGCCTTCTCAGATGATATTTTGAAATGCTGCTAGTTCTCCCTGTATTCAACCTGGGGCACTTACACAAACTTTGTTTAAACATTTCTGATACAGTTGATAGATTTAAAAAATGTGGTAAAATAATTGTTTACAAATTATTCAAGAACAATAAATATGAACAATAAGATATGGAACTTAATGGCATATAGAATTCCTATAACTCTGCCAGCTACTTGCTACCTGCAAAATATTACATAAAAGTGCCATTCCAGATGCTGTAGTTCCATTCTACCAAGGCAGTGGTAGTTTTTTCAAAGTTCTTGACTAGTTTCTTGCTAGACAAATATTGACTTCCCAGAAGTGCAAGACAATCATCTAGAAAATACAAGCCCCATAGTATTTCAGGGCTCAGTGGTTATCCATGAGACACCTCTGTGTCTTCTTGAAACCTACGTGTTCAAAGACCATAGGCAATTACCTTGGTCTCCAATTTTATGTAGCAACTCTACTTCCACATCTATTGCCAATTTTCTACAGTTTTGAAACCTTGTAAAAATACAGCAGACAGTCATTTCTGAGAAACAGAAAAATAAAGCTCATAAAGCTGAAAATCCAGCTAGCCAGCATCACTGCCAAACCTGAAAACCTGACATATTTTTCAATGTTCCAGTAACACATTAATATGGATCTTTGGTTACATTGTGTGCATAGAGATGATTTTTTGTTTAAACCAGTAGCAAGGCAGTCTTTTATTTTTCTTCCTTTTTCAGTTGAAGAGAGTTACTTCTACACAAAATAGCCTCTGTTTTGCAATCAATAGCAGCACTGAACAATTGAATTGGAAATCATAGTGTATAATCAACTCCAAGACACTAACAGAAGAATACTTACTGTTCTTTTCTGAGCAGACAAATTGAGATCTCTGTTATCTCTTAAGTATCAACAATTATGCAGTGAATATATTAATTTTTCTTTAACAGGCATGGAATTATATGGAATGGAATCTGGCTGCTGTCAGCTGTTTTATGCTACTGGAACAACGAATTAACCTTGCCCCATGCTGGCAACTGTGCAAAATTAAATATTATATCAAGAGCATGCCTTTTCTAACTCAGATGATTGTAAAAACTTTGCATCATGGAACCTTTTAAAGCAGTTTAATCTTTTACATAGGAAGTAACATTTTTTTTTAATATTGTGCCTCTTCATTTTTGTACATCTAATAGTAACAATAACTTAACGTAAGGTATAAGAATATTTTTCACTTCATCTCATGTGGGTTGCAGAACTTGTTACAGCATCTTCAGTTCCCTTTGACAGTTCTGTTGGTTTCTTTTTTATAATTCATTATATCTCAACTAAAATTGGCGGGTACCCTGCCAACAATCAGGAACATTGGAAGTTCCCAAAAAGACCTCTGCTTTTCCACTGCATTGCACATAATCACGGTTTTCATGACCTTCATGACATTTTACCACAGGCCCTGAAACAAGGAGGAAAACTAGATAACAAACCTAAAGAAATGGCTAAAACTAAAACCATTATTTATCTGGGTTCTCATGACAGCCATAGATTAATGGACAAATGACTCCACACATTTCTCTGTTTAGCTTTTAGACAGATTTTGTTCAGGCTTTTGAATCTTAACTCCTTTTTTTCTCAGAAGGTACTCACTTTTTTTGTCTAATTCCCAACTAAAGGGCATGTAGAAACATTCTTGCAATTGCTTTGAGTTCATTCTCACTGAAAAAAATCCCCAGGTTTTAATAGCTACACTAGGTCAGTAAAGAGTGCATTGGCTTCTTCAGTGGAGAGCGGTGCTTTGAAAATTCCTCATGCTTTTTATTAACTCCTGTGTCTTACACTATTATCTCTACCTGTGGAGAATAATCAGCCCCTTATCCTGCTACTTAGTGTTATACACACTTAACACTGTTAGACTTCAGTGCAAGTGATTCAATGTTTATTCTGCAAGCAATTTGAACCTACTTACCAGGTTTGGGGCTTTTTTTACCCAAGTATTTATAAGCAGCTGTGTGTACTAGCAAGTTAGTTGTACCTGTGGCATTCTAACTCTGAATACATAGCACCTGTTTCTTAGGAGACAGAAGGATTTTTGTGTATGTGTGTGTGTTACTTTCTACATCTTTTCAAGGAAGGGACTAGAAAAATCAAAACAAATTTTGACAAATAATTATTTACTTAGTGTGTTCCTAACCTATAGTTCACTTTGACAATAGTCTTTAATGTAATACTCCCACAGCATACCTAACTTAGGGAAAACAGTGAGGAATCAATACTGAGTTAAAGTCTATGAATTCTTCCCTTGTCCCTTGCTTAGATGTAGTTAAATATTCATTATATTAGGTATTATATTAAATATATATAGATGTAGTTAAATAAAAGTTAAATATTCTTTCTGTATTAATGCTTAATAATAAATTTCAGCACATTTTTATTTTAAATTTAAGCCAAAGGCTTCTCCTGGATTACGACTTTCTGCTGCTGCCCTCAGGAACAGTCATCTTACCTTGTGTATCTGACCTTGCTCTGCTTTGGACAGAAAATTTCTGGCCAAAGAAATCCTGCAATTCCTCTCTCCTTATCAGGGATGGCTTCCTGGCCTGCCAGCTGTGTGGACAATGGCAAGATTATTGGAGAACCAGTTGCCTGAGATCCAATATCCAGGGTCCTGGATGCTTCTGCCAAGAAGGAGCAGATGCATGGAAAACCTATGGTCAAGGCAGAAGTCCAGTGTGTCTGGAGTTTGTTTTGTCTGCTGTTCAGAGTCTTTTACCAAGGAATTGTTAGATGTGTTGGATTGTTAGATGTGGTTAGATTTTTGTAAGAATAATATCAGACTCAAAAAAGATAATCTTTTTGACATTAAGTGGAGAGGTAGTTCAGTTTCCCAGTGACAGAAGTGTTTTCTATCCCTTCATATTTGAACAATTTTTCTTTGAAGTTCATACCCTAAAAACAATTGAGGTTCATTTTTCACATGTTGAAACTTACCCCCAATGCCTATTTTTAATTTTAAAATTTGTTTTATGTATTTCAAAAATATAGAGGATGAAATTAAAGTTCCAGGCCTAATAGTAAAATCTTTGCAAAACTGTGAAAAATTATGCTTAAGGGCAGGTTGTCACTAAGGGCTTCCAGAATAAAAATCCTTGCTGCAGGTTCCATAAACAATAAGGGCATATGCTTTGACACCTCTCTATCAGTTTGGTCCAAAGAAATGTTGTTAAATGAATTGTAAGTTTGAGAGACTTGGAAATAATTGCTGCCATGATAACTTGTACTACGAAGAATTAATTTTCTTAACATTAGCAAATAAAATCAAACTATTTCAGTACACATTGATATAGGGGAGAGTAAAATATTTTACTATAGATTCCTTCCATCTATTCTGTTTCAATTCCTGGGCTATATATTCCCCTTCTTTCTGAGGCAGAAGTCGATAGAAACTGCATATAAAGAACTAGGACAGCATTCTGGCCTCTAAGGAGTTTGGATGCCCCAGGCAACCTGGAAATCATCCATCCTTCCTTGTTTTTAGTCTCTCACACAGCAGAGATACTAAATGTTACACAGCTTTTAATATGCTGTTTCATACACATCTCTAAAGAATATGGATATTATTGGCAATTGCCTAAGAAAATAAACGAAACTAAAATACACCCAAACTCATAAAAAAACATGACAGAAAACTCCAAATATTTGTTTCACTTTCTAAACCTGCACCTCAAGCAGAATTGTGCTAGATGCCAGACAGCATGGGACAAAGACCAAAAATTCTTTGTTTTAGGATTAAGTTTTATAAAAAGGCTGCCTTTCCCTTGCATCTCACCGAAGGACAAGGTGGAACCACAAACAAGAGAGGTCTCTTCTCATTATAACACCTTGCATGATGCAACCTCCTGTGACCTGATTCATCAAGCTGAGTGATTCATTTAATGCCTCTTTACTTGGCTAAGTGCCACACAGAAATACCTTAGCTGGTGTTTGAAGGACATGGTTTATGTACCAGACACTTAGATAGAATGACCACCCTGGGTCATAGCAAAGGGTCAGTTAGGCCACTAGCCTCTTTCAGGTAGTGGTCAGCAGCATAAGTCCAGGAAACATCAGAAGCACATAAGTATTTCAGGTCTAGAATAAGCTCTCATCCACCAGCAATCTGAGGGTCAGGACTTTAAAGCCAGTGTGGAGTCTTTGCCTTCCACAGTTCTCAGTAATCTTTTACCAAATCCCAGGAGTTTGTGCAGCTGTTTTTCAAGTTAGCACAAAGCGAAGAATCCAGGGACAATGTGATGTGCAGAGCACTGTGCTAATTATCCTTTCTTCACGTAGAAATAAAAGTAAAATATTCTTTGACCACATGCCTAGAGAGACGCAGGAGGCAGGTGGATATGAAATTCCTCAAATGACTGTTAGCATATTCACTGTTCTAAAGCAAATGTTTATATGTATTATTACAAAAGACAAAAGGACAGAGAAGGCTGGGAACTCTTGTCCATAGGAGAAAAAGAGTTCACATCTTAAAAGGCAGGTTTGTCTGTTTTGTTTGTAGAGTCAGGACTGTGGTCACAAGTACATTTCACCATTTCTACATTTCAAAGCTGGAGTACAACAACATCAAATTAAAACCAAAGAAATTAAAAATAGTTTCATTTAAACCTAATTATATCATTAAATGTAATTTTTTGTGTTACACAAAAGGTTAACATCATAGCAACTTATTAGAAGAATTTCTGTGAGCATCATCAGGAAAGTTAATAATTTAGATACCATATGGAGTACAAGAAAAATCCCTGTGATACATTTGTCTGTATAAAGTAGCAGTTTTCAAGGTTATTATTTTCATATGTCTTAATAGAGGTGAATGCTGCTAACTGGAAAACTAAATGTACTTTGAGATTTATGAATTCAGTAATTGCATTTCGGGTGCTAATTAAAAGCAAAGCCAAGAAGAATATTTAGGAAGGGGATAAAAAATTGTCTTCTGAATACACATGTATGCATAATATACAGTACACGTTATACCACTATTTAGAGTTTCTCTGTCTATTGTCTGAGGAGATGTACATGCAGACCTCCTGCAATGGAGCTTTTCATGACCAAAAATGCTGCCATTCTCCTGTTTGGTGGGGCCACAGAACACCAATCGATTCACAACATAATGCAATATTCTAGACATGGCAAAGAGGAAATGAGCCAAAAAAGTTAAAGTGGATTCTTGATTTTGATTCATGCAAAGTGCAACAAAGTGAAAATGTTGCACTTGTAAGTGCAACAGTCTCTCATAATATTTAGAAGGGTTTTGGAATCCAGTTCTAGATTCCAGATTTGTGCAGAAAGAGACTAGAAATGTCAGGAAACAAAATGAAGGCAGTCGCAAAGAGAGACGGTAAAAAGGCTGGTAGTAAGGGAAAACAAAGGAAGAAGAAACTCAGGAAAAACTATAATAGGACCTAGAAAACTTTAATTGCATTCTCCAGACAGATGAGATTCATGTATATTAATAATCTCTGAGTGGAAAGTGAACTATTAGGGTAGTGGTTTGGATAAGTTTTCTCTGTTAATAACCAGTAGTATCTACTTACCACCATGCTGTATGTTCAAATTGCACCTGAGCCTCCGATTTTCTGCCAAAGGGAGTGCAACATTGTCTCAAATATTCACCAAAAGGATGAGGAAAAAGCCTGTAAGAATATTCCAAAAATCATATTAATATAGAATCTTATTTAGGGGAACATACTAATTTATGTGTCTTTCACAATCATTCACTACATGGTGGCAACAAACTGTTTGCCTTTTCATCTGTTTTCTCTTTTTCTTTCCTTGTTTCTAGCTGTAATCACCTCCAGGCAAATGGAGTCATTATAGCAGACTTTTCATCTTTACTGGTATTATGTTTATATTTTAAAGAAATGGTTTTGAACTAGGAGTAGTAATGGATGAAAGAGCAAAGTTGAATACAAGGGGAAAATAGCCACATAGAAGAGAAGAAAGCCAAATGGAAGGGTAAAAGATGACCTTATTTGTTCAAAAAGCATTGTGGGTTATTCTTCATTCCTTCTTAGCCACAGATTCAAAAAAAATTAATGTTTTTAATTTTCTTTTCTCATTTCAGACTTTTAATGCCTATATAAGCATAGGAAATATCTTGCTTTAAAGAAAACAAAAACAAATTTAAAACCATCAAAAAATAAATAACAAAAAACACAAAGCCCCACAATCCTTTTATCATTATTCTAATGAAAAAATAGTATATTATCCATTTCCTCTTTTAGAGAGACTAGTTCTTACACAAGAGAAAAAATCATCTTCCATCAAATAACTTCACAAACAAGAAGGTAAGAGTACAAAATATCAAGGAAAAACACAACCTTCCTACAAAAAATGTTGCAGTAGAATATGTTGTTGGAAATTGACATCCTAATTTCTTTTGATCTTTGCCACTTCTTAAAAACACACACTAAATTTTCTTCCAGTTTTAAAACTGTGCAGTCACTCTGAAGACAGAAAGGCCATCCAGGCAGAGGGATATTCTCTGACATAAAACTAAAGTCAATATGACTCTTTATATAACTTTGGAAAGCTGAATCAGAGCTCATTTGCATATGAAGATACAGGAAATGTAAGTGAACTTTTTCATATCAGCTTATCACACAGACTGAGGACGGTGATTGCTGTCTTCTATTGGTTATGAGGGTGGGGCAAACCAGTCATGAAATACAACCTGCTTGAAAGAAATATCCAATCCAATGGGAAACATGTTGTAATCACAACCTCATCTCTCTACTATGTACACCTGAAAACATGAAACAAAGTACGTAGACCAAAACCAGGGCAACAAAATATGGAACAAAAGTGAAGTTCAACTTGCTTTTCCCTTTGTACAGAAGAAAACTGTGTTAAAGCACATAAGGATTTATTGGAAAAGACATCATGAACAAAAAGTGGAATTTACCTAGTACTACTCATCCCAATCAGACTCAACTTAGACCTCTTAAAAACAGAATTAAAATAAAGTTTTCCCTATCACAACATTATAGTGGTATTTTCACATTGAAGTATTCAGAGCATGAATTCATTCCTTGCTGGCAAGAATAAACTTTGACATTTCTTAGAAACATAGTTTTAATCTTAAAGACAATAAAATTACATTTAAAAAAAGAAAAAAAGAGACAAGTTTTCCTACAAGCAGCAAAGAGGCTTTGGATAGAAGATTGTTAATTAGAGTGAGGAGGCATAGCAAATTCCTTATGGACCATCACAGTGCTGAGGCAATGATAGTATTTATTGGCAATGGTCAAGTATTGTCCATTGTCCACCTGCTCTCTGTTATTTATTTATTTATTTGATAAACAAAAATATTTGCTTGGTAGAAATACCTGACCTGTTGTGAATGTTTCCCTGCTTTTTGGACCCAAAGTTTTTTTGCCTGAGATTATAATTTCTTTGATTAATATACAACATCTGCAGCAAGTTCTTTCAAACACAAATAGACCCTGTAATTAAAATGAAGATACGGGATAAGTTGTTTTTTTTCATTTTAGCAGAACACTCATAGTTAGGCTGTAATTTTTCTCACTAGCATTTTCAACTGCAGCAACTATAAGAGCAGATTCTGTCACATGGCAAAGTCAGTCCCAGTCTCTCATGATATTCCTTATTTCTGAAAACTGGCTGATTTTAAAATGGATTTTTCTTTAGCAACTCTGTCGGAAACAGTAAAACCATATCTCTTTTGCCATCTGAACAACATTTTAAGATTCTTTCTTTTTCAGGTGATTACAATGACGACTGACAGGTAGAAAAGAAATTATCTGAAAATTGCATCTTGTGGCATTTTGCAGAAGGCAGGTACACATCATGAACCTTGTACTCAGCCCAATGGAAACCAGCCCTTGGCACGGACATTCTGTGCTTTCCTGTCAGCAACAGCACAGAATAGCACACTAGAACAAGCCCCAGCCTCTGTTAACAACCAGCACGTGGTGTAACAAGGCAGAGGTATGCAACACGAATGCCCAGGAGCACAGGATGGTCTATGGAGTCATCACACAGGTACCTTCCCCACTACCACTGCCTCCTCCTTGGCTTTTTGAAGAATTCACTAAATGGCTCCACTGTGTTTGGGGTATTTTTTCTATGTTGCCATCATCTAGGTTTTTGTTCTGTTAAACATTAGTGTCTTGTCCATGATATTCTTTGAGGGTCTATAAAAACAGCCAAATATCTCTTTTCTCAAGTAGCAGGGAAGTCAGAACCTATGACCTTTCTAACAGGGTTATCAGCAAAAGAAACATCAAGGTTGCTTTATGATGTCAGCTCATTCCCAATGTGATGATGATATATTTAAAGAGAAACATGAGAACAATCCAGAGGGGGAAAAAAAAAAAAAGGTAGAGCTGTGATTCTGCCAAGATGCTGGTGTTTGATTTCAGACATATGGACAATAGGGCAAGAAGTGAGGTGAAAACTACTGAAAACTAAGGACGCAGTAAAAACCTGAAAGAGCTTCTCTAAAGCTGACTCATTTCATAATCCATATTATATTTTTGTACACAATTGTTGCTGTCAGTTTATTTCCCCAGGATTGTTGTGAATTCACAGTTAAAAACCACCCATCATTATAGGTGTCCCACAACTCCGTCTGAATAAAAAGGTGCTGTGAAATACTATAAGTGAGGCATCATGTTTTTTACATTGTAAACGACCTGCTTTAGACTAAACAAGGGATGAGCAGTAAGCTTCAATGAAATGCAGCAATTTCTTTTCCCCTCTGGCTGCTCACGCCATAGAGCATGATGACAGAGAAAATGACAAGTGAGTCACTAAAACAACATTATTGGAATTGACAGAGATTGAGACAGTCATATTTGACTCTAAAAGATGCAGTCTATGTTTATCTGAGTGGGCTGCAGTTGACGAGTTTAGGTACCTGCAGGCTCACATCTGGTTATGTTCTAATCTAAATTCCAATGAGCTTATTGATTCTGTTTGTATAAGAACACGGGTGAAGCTGGGTAGGCTTTACAAAGTAAATTGTTGTCTGAACCATGCTAGAAGTGGCTGTTTGTCCCACGTATAATGTTGTATGTAGTTGCTTACAGAATATGGCTATGCCCATTACAGACATTGCTGGCTCTCTGGAGATTAAATGTTCTACAATACTAACTCCAGAGATTTATGGCTCTTGACAATTTTATGGCCCACCTTAAATAGTTGCCCTCTGTAAAAAAAAGCAGCCTGTACTTAGAACAGTATGTAATGGTAAGAGCTTCTTTACAGAATTTTTATAGAGCGCTGGGTATCAGCTGACAATTCACTCTGAGACAAATATCAGAGCCACCAAAGAGAAGGAAAAAAAAAACAACCCAACAAGTGACAACCTTGCAATAACCTGTGCAGCAGCTTCTTCTGTCCCACAGCATAACAGCAGATCAACAGTGTAATTCCAAACAACATTAAAAAAGTCATCTTAGTATTTGTATGCTTCTATGTAATTGTTCCTTTCTTCTTAAGGGTGAAAGTCCTGTTAAAAATGGAACTGACTAAACTACTAACAAATGGTACTCTCAACAGATAAAAGTGATTAAAATAGTGTAAGACTGAGTAGAGCCAGTGGTGATGGGGGTCAATGTGTAGTAAATGTTCTTGAGGAGAGAATCATGGCAGAAAGCTATAATGATGAGGCAATGAAGGAGCGATGTACATTTTCAAACCCTCCCATTTTTAGCAGAGAAGTTTTTGTCCATGTAGTTGATTTGCATTTCAGAAGATCTTTCTCCCAGGGATTGATATTTGTACTGGCTCTCTCACAACACACAGAAACCCAGGGACCCCATAAAACTAAAGGGCAGGGGGCATGGTCATGAAGACCTACAGTCTGGATTGTTTTCTCTATTTGACCACATACAGCACAGAAAATGAAGATGAAAGACAAGGCCAATGCACACAGGTTGGAGAGGTTAGAGCAAAACAACAGAAAATTTTAAGCTGAATGAATATACAGGAATTTACATAGGATTCCTTTCAGGCTTCTCTGAAAGAACTGTGTTGGCAGGTTCTATGGAAAAGCCCATTATGAAGGAAATACTTTATTAAGTAGCTTCATCACTCAACGCTGAAAGTCTAGCTTGAAGTACAACCTGGCACGATGCAAATTGCTAAAAAGGCAGCTCAACAACCCATTCACATCCAAGTGCAGGAGTATAAGATAAAACTTGTAGCCCTTTACCAAGGCTGGATTTAAGCTCCAGATAAAAGAAAGCAGAAAGATGACAGAAGACAAATTCAGTATCAGAGAGCAGGTTTGCAGGTGTTCCTATGGTTTCATTTCCTTATGGACACTATTTGCAGAGAACAAAGGTTATAATAGAGCAAAGCAATTGCAGTACATTACTGTGAAGCAAACCAATTACATTCAGTGGAGAAAGGACTTGGCACCAAGGTCAGTTTGAGCTGAGCTAGAAAACAGCTCACAGAATGGTACATACAGTAAGTTAACTTTGACATTGCTGTCTTGGACAGAGGTGCTGTAATGTATGTTATTATCCACTGATATTAATGAGTTCAAGAACATTTGAAAGCTTTGTATTGTGCATGAGCATCATACTTTCAACTTGGAATGCTTATGCTTATGGGACCACCATAAATCCAGTCTTTGATGAAAGACAAGGGTTTTTCAGAAGTCATTTCTATGTAACTTCTCATCAGGTAAAACACAATGAACACCTCAAAGTTTTTTATTACACTCTTTATGGACTTGTTAGGATGCATAGAGTGCATCCTGAGGGCAAGAGTGCTGACATCTCTTCCATCTCTACAGATGGTATCAGCTGTTTCTGGGAGCAAATGGCAGAATTTGAAATCAAATACTGCAAAGCAAGCCACTAAAATGTGGATGTATGGAGACATTTCGGGGTTGTTGTTCGTTTTTTAATTACTTGATATTACCTAGGTTTTGCTCTGATCACTTGAAATTCCAAGCCCCTTAAAAAAAATCAGTGAACCAATCTACAAGTGTCAGATCAGACATGACAACTTCTTTGCACTTCAGCTATTTCCCACAGGCAATGCTCTTCTATCAACATAGCATTTTTAATGAAACACTGCTGCATACCACAGGAAGCATACAGCTTTCTCAAAACTGACAGGTTACTAAAGAAACCATGTCTTCAACTTAATAAGTCAAATAACCTGGAGTCTTAAGAACAATTTAAGTTTCATTGAGGCTTTGTGGGAGTCTAGAGACAATAGGACTGGGGATATTTTCCCTCTGTAGAATAACACTCTGGTATAACTCACCTCCCACTGTGCACTCTGATGACAGAAAACCAGGCAAGTAGAAGCACATCCAGGTCTTGGAGCATTCAATGGAAACATCAGAGCATATTAGCTGCTGGAAGATTGTCATTTGTATGGCTGAGAATTGGCATCGTATTTTGAAAGAGCTTCCTTTCAGTTGTAAGGAGAGTTGAGGAAAGGATCACTTACAAAACACATCCAATTTGTAATTTTCCTCAGAACTTTTTTTAGAAAAAGAAAATATTTCCATTCAACTTTATATAAGTCTTCAGAAGACACAGACTGACCCCTCCTTGAAAATTAAGGACTTGATGGATCCCAAAAGTTTTTCTTTGATCATCCATTTATTTTCTGAAAGGTTGCCTAGGGGCTTTCCAAGCAGCCTCTAAAGGTAAACCAGTTCTGTAATGCAAGGCAAATGAATTGTTTTTGTTAGCACATGAGTGAATTGGCACATGCCCTTATGCTCATCAGGCACACAGGTGACCATGCAGAAGCAAAGGTCTCACCTCCCGTGTAGGAAGCTGCACTGACTCTCCCAGGAGTTTGGCAGGTGGTAGGAGGCAGTCCTGCCAAAGTTGCTCTTCCCAGAAATATGCAAGCAGCACTCACACATCTACAGAAGGACCAGAGACAGGTTTTCTTTCCTGCCTAAGTGAAAAAACCTTCCACATCTGCTTTTTGAGCAGCCTCATCATAGATTCCTCCTTACTTGGGGAAACTGTATTATAGTTTAACCTTTGTTCCAGGCAGTATTTTAGGGGCATAGCTTTGCCAGTAGACAATGGGAGGAAACTGAGAAAGTCAGCAAAGAGCGTGGCATACAAAGAGCTTGGTCACTCAAGGCAAATTCCACAGGGGTATGAGGTTAACACACATAATTAAAAATTAACCATCGGTTAATTAAGGCCACCACATTTCTTGGATGACAACCATGCTTTAGGGTTAAACAGGAACTTGTTTCTCCTTTCTAACCAACTTTCTTGTGAGCTCATGAAGAAAAACAGTAATGAAACTTGGAAAAAAATGTCTTTTCTGTATATATTCAAAAGATGCAGTAGGATGCAACAGGCTTGAAGCATTCACTAAAATCATACAGATGTAAAAGTGCACAGGAAAGAGTAGTTCAAAGCACCATGGAAAACCACAACCAGAGTAGACTGAGGAGAGACTTTTTAGGCTATCCCTTATTTACCAGTAAAGAAAAATAGCAGCTCCAAGTGACAAAGAAGGTGAAAATCTTGCAGATCTCTTCAGAATGGCCTATTATCACCTCAGCAACCCTCAGGCACACATAATTGATAGGCAAAAGGGGAAAAAAACAGCTCTTGATGCCCTGGGCAAAAACAATAAAAAAAAATTACAACTTGTGGCATATAAAATCTGCAGGCACTTTGACTGTACTGATTAGGGTAGGAAAATAAGATGTGACAGAAACAGAAAAGAGTCCGGAACATCATCCTAAGGAAGAAGAGGACATCTTTAACAAGACCTGTAAACCAGGTGGCTCAAGGCGTTCCCCTGAGGTGATGCAGAAAGCCTGTGAGATGACATCTGTATGGAAAATAAAAAAAAATGCTGTTTGGGGCAGCCCCTGTTTTGGGCAGGCTGAGAAAAGTTTTCCGCAGAGTGAAGAGGCAAATTTATTTTAGCAGTGGAGATAATGCCTTGACAGGAACTTCCCAAGGGGTACCAAGTACCCAAAGAAAAAGCATCAATTTACTGCTCTTCTAAGTAGCAGTGGACTTCCTCCAGAAGGGCTTTGGAAACTCTCCTTTCTATGAAAGCAGCACAGACAGTAACAAGTGCTTCAATTGTGAGATACTCCATGAAGAATCATAATGCAATGTTCTACTTTTTAAATTCACCTCTTCCAACTACTCTAGCTGGAATAACCCATGCACCCAAACTACCACACTAACTTTTGAATTTATGTAAGATGTTTTTGAAAGAAGGTGGCATGTGCTTGGCCCACATAGCAAAATAAAGGATGATGACAAATATTCACTGGATTGGTTGGATGAAGCACTTATACTTCATAAGTCTTTGCCTATCAAAATCCTAGGTTAACATCCTTGAACCAAAATTGCCAAATAGGACACAAATCCAACTCATGCCCTGTTGAAATTTTCAGCCTTCTGAATGAACATGAACCATCACCAGTCACGTGGTGAGCTGAGAAACACAGTGGCACATGAGTTAATATTCCCAATCTTTAGCCTTTCCTCTTCCTGGTAGCTTTTCAGAGACAGAGTGTAAGCATCTGTTGATAGTAATCACACTATGAGTTATGATTAAATCTACCACCAACGTGAACCAGAACTGAAACAGTTGTGTGAGTCTTGACACTATGCTCAGTTCCAAGCAGGAAGATAAAGAATCAGGTCTCCTTGGGTAGATGGCATGCATCAAATATTTTATCCTTCAGCCATTCAGTTAATTTTTTCCACAGTGCAGTCCAAGAAAGGTATTATATTTCATGAGCTCATCTAGCTGATTGACAGGGTTTTGGAAGATGCTCTGCTGTGCAAGGCAGACATGTCCTTAACCACAACAGAGACAATAACCAAGGAAGAATACTTGGGTACACTTGACAGCCTCACCATATTTTGAAGTTTTTTACTAGATTTGAGAAACAGAAAAAAGCCAGAATGCCTTCAAAGTAAATGTTGAGACATTGCATACACAGAACATGCAAACAAACAAACAAATTCCACTTATTGAAAAGACACCAGACTAAGACAAGATGTTCAACTCAATATTACAGATGAACAAACCCCAGAGTTACTGTCTCCAGTCTCTTTCTTGTATTTCCCCTTTGTATCATCTATGGTCAGTATGTTTCATTTGCAACCCTGAACTATGTATGCTTAAACTACCTCTGTGGAATAATTCATGTATTCATTATACTCATATTGTCTTCCCAGCTGGATTGGATTTCACATGAGGTGCTAGTTGTGGGTTTCCTGTGATACATTCCATCTGAAAGAACTTCAAAACAGATGTAGCCTAGCTGAATGTAGAAAAAATAATAGAAAAGAGTATGCCAAGACCTCTCTTAAGTACCTTAACAAAAAGATGATAGTCCTTTGCAGCCATCCCTGTCTTCAAAGGATTGGCTTATGGTTATCCCTGGAAGAAAAAATAACCTGCATACATATGCACTTCATATATACTGGCAAATATAACCAAATACCATGAAACAGGCCAATAATTAATCAGTGAGATGAATGCTGAAGACAGTTCTCAAGAGCTTGGGAATTATGCCTTAAAACTAAATTTAATACTCAAAACAATATACCAGCTCTGACAATGTACCAACTGCCCACACAGATGATTTGGCCAACACAGGATGACTCTGTGTACCTGTGGCCACCTTCAGGCCAAAGTCTCCTTGACCAAGAAAAACCTGAGTAAGGCAAACTAATTTACAAGATAAGCAAGCTAACAGAATTTCCATACTACAGAACAAATCTCAAAATTAACAGAAATTTTTATGGTTGACATTTATTGGGAAGAAGTGGGTGATTGATTCATCAGACAAAAAAAAAAAAAGAAATAAACTGCAACACTTTACTGAATGGCTATCTACAGTGCTTACTCTGCTTATTGCTCCCACATATTTAGCAACCAGTTAAAAATATAGCTAAGGACCAAAATAGAGCTATATCCTACTTCATTATATTTTTACTTCTTGTTTAATATACCAATATATCCTTCTAATCCATTGCTTGGTCTAAATTTCCTTACAATTTAAAAAAAATCACTGACACTTGGGGTATGGAAATAATAATGGAATGCTCTGAGGCAAACCGGGATTAATTGTAATTGTCAATTTTTCTGAGCACACTTAAAGTAGCAGCCACATGCTGCCTTATTCCATGAATCCAGGAGATTGTTTGAGCAGGCAGTGTTATATTACTCTGGGGTGGGAATGAAATCATGTGGGAGCAGCAAGTACAGCTCATGGAGAAAAATTACCATTTTATATTTATTACTTTGACTGGTTTAAGTGCCACAGGAATAGACTCTCTAATGCATTTGAGTGCAATTCCCCAACAATTTTACTCTGTTGCTTTGTAAACTATTTTTAGGGAAAGTCTCAGAAGACTTTTAAAGGCACAAGCCATCTGAATTTAAAAGGTTATTTTGGTGGTTTATCAAAAGGATATAAATAATATGATACATCTTTCCAGATTAGATTGATACTTCAAATTCAGGCAGGAGAACAGAACTTCAGGAGAAAAATCCTTCTTTAAACTTGCATATCATTTTTGTTCCATAAGCTCAAATATACTTCTTCAGCAGGCTTATCATCATTTTAGATTTCCACAGTGTAGATTATTCATGCTTTTAAAACAAGATAATATAAGGAAACTACAGGCTTGAACATACATAACTGCATAATTGTACTGTTCACAAGCTAATAGCAAAAGAGCATAAGGATGCTCTGTTTTAGAGGAGGATAGTTCAGGAAAAAGCAGACAGGCAAAAGTTCATGTCTCTAAAAGGATATTTAATCAAAACTACAATTTTTTCATTAAACAGCAAGGTAATTTCAGGTTCCCTACTTCCCTACCTTGCACCTTCACATAGCCATAGACATTAGATGTAACCATTTCTTGGCATCCTCTTCTCCATCATGTTGAAAACCTGAAATCTGAGTGTCTAGCATAAAAATGTACCTTACAGCTGCTAGCAACCTACTACAGATGAATTTTTGTGTTGACCTTCCAGCACAGGATAATTAATACCTTGAGGAAGTATATGCATTCTCCCAGTGTATGTAGTAATAGCTACACAATGAATAAACCACATGATAAGGCTGGAAACTCTTCACTGATTTAGGACGTAATAGTAGCTCAGAGGTGCTTCCTGTTTATTTTAATAGTCTTTTCTATCTTAGTTGCTGATTCTTGGGCTGCACACATTCCCAGGCAGAGTCAGAGCATGCTCTGAGTCTGACACCTCTGAACAAGGCCTCCTTTCCTAGCTGCTGTTTCAGTGGACACCAGCAAGCACCTTCCAACCCACCCAGCTGGCTGCCCAAAATACAGCTACACTGTTATTTATGAAATATTTATAGTGCTTCTAAAAGGACAGAACAGACTCTCATAACTACTCAAAATCATTTCTGTGGGGAGCTTGCACACCCTTCCCTGGAAGTGCCCAGGGCATTATTAGTCTGGCCTGTAATGCTGCAGGAAGCACAGGTGTGGGAGGAGCCAATACCTTTTTTTGGTCATTGTGCTATTCGACCAGCATCAGAAAGTGAGAAAGGCATTGATATCCAGCTGTCATCATGTTTTTCCAGCTGTTGGAAAATTCCAACCCACCACAGTGACTCCAATCCAGAGTGCAATATTAGTCCACGTCATTTCATTACAAACTACCAGTTTCAAGCTCTGTTTCCTTCCTGAAAGCTGGATGCAAGCAGCAGCCAGCTCACTGTGCTCATCAGATGAGGACAGCCATGCCAAATCATCAAGGTCATTGAGCCTTGCAGCATCTGATGGGAACTGCATGATCACAGTCAGACTGCAGAGTCCTTAAGACAGCAGTTGCCGTCCATATGAAAAGACTTTTCGATGGCTCTTCCCTCTCCTACCCCTTGGATAAATCTGAGAATTGATGCAAGGATTAGAAAAAGGTGAGCAATTTCTCCTCCAGTCACACACACATGTCACTCACCTGAATAACAATGCTGGAACTGTTGTATGGCAGGTACTTGGAAGTGAATCACACTAAACAAATCAGTGTAAACCTAATGACTTTGGTGAATTACACTGATTTAAGATAACTGTAGCTGTAATACACCAAATAATACAAGACAAGAAGCAAACATATTATCCTACTATTATTTTTATTATTGTAGTCAAAGCTACTCCTATTCTGAGAGGAGAACCAATTTTTTTTCCAAATTTTGCATATAAAGATACATGTAAACTATTCTGGAATGGGATTAAACTCTGTGTTCAATGCTCTCCGAAGAACACTGCACAGATCACTCGACAATTTGCCTCAGTGTTTTATAGCTGGCCAAATCCTCCTCTCACTGCCTTTATTCACTGTCAAATTTTCTGTAATTGTATTACTCCTCAAGGAATTGAGGGGAGGTCTTCAGCTATCGTGTCTAAAAAGTACAGTGTCTTCACCACTGGCATCTTCAAAGCTGCTTGGATTTAGCAACAGTAGGAAAGAAAAGGATCTTCTACATCTTGCCCTTCATTCCAGTGAGAGTTACAGTTATACAGAAACAATTCCAACACTTTCAACATCATTGATTTTTTTTTCTTTAAGTGATACGATATATAGTTGACCACAAGGGAGAGGCATAGCAAATAATTGAAAAGAAATTCAAGAAAACACCACTGTTTCTGATGAACCAAACAAAAAGGTTAAGCAGTACCCATCAAAGCAGTAATGTCAACACACACACTCTCCCCACTGCCCCCCACCCCATCAGCTCCAGAAAGCTGTAAAAGCATAAGTCAGAAATAGCTCAGATGAGTCAGAAAAGTAATTTCTTTCTATCTTACTTTCTCTCCCAGCCCCAGATATATTCAGGTAAACACAAAGCCACATCGTGATGAAATCAACAACTTGCAAATGAGAAAAACAAAGGATAATGCAGAGATCAGTGCAAAGATCAACTGCAGACCTTGCCTCTAGGAAACCTCTCTCCTTCCACACTCCAGAAACTGCATGCAATGAACTACAGCCCCTTGCCACTTAGGGATGAAAACAGAAGTCAAAAGAAAAATCCCAGCAATGACAGTAGATGCAGATAAATAATGATTCCTACCACAGGACTGTCTGGGCTAGGACGAGGGGAAGGACACTCATGTCAAATACCTGCATTGGAAAAAGGCACTTCAGACATTTCTACAGCTGTTTTCTTTTCAACATTTCCCACTTTATATCTGTAACTATGGGAACACAAAAGAAAACCAAAGATTTAGGGAAGCAGGGACTGAGAAGCAAGACATCAATAGTTTCTTACAGAGATGAAAAGACAGACCAGCAAGATCAAATCTTACCAAGAAAGAAATCACATGTGGCAGTTCAGTAATGGTCAAATACACATCTCTGGTACAGTGTTTAACCCATAAACACAGGTTTTAAATAAGGTAAAAACATTGCCACATTTGTTTCATCTACAAGTAACAATGAAGAATTAATTCTAAATAGATAGGCCACAGACTTTTTCACTTGCCACAGAAATGCACAGTCTCTGTTCAGTGTCACTGGCTTTTGTCTAAGGTTTGCTGCTGTTTACCTCATTATGCACTGGCTTCTGAAATGTCTTGCATCCACTGTGCTCTGTAGCAGAGCACTTATATTTGTCACACTTGAAAGAGAACCTTGGAAGTATTAACTTTGCTATTTGGCAATTTTTTATATTTTTTTTTCTTTATGTAGAATTAAAGAAGACAAGTCAGATAAAATTCAGAACCCCCTTTTAAACTGATTCTGAGAAAAAGTTTTCAGTATCAGATAAGAACAGAAAAGCCTGAGACACAAGATTAATTTACATATTCAGTTTCATCCAAAAAATACTTTTTGCAGGTTGATCTTATGTGACCACATTTCAAGAAGTGGCTTTTCCCCTCAGCTTCAAAGCAAGAGGAAAATAGACAAATGAACTTTTCTTTTGCTTTAAATCCACACCTACTTCAAACACAGCTTTCATTATGAAAGGCTGAGCTCACTTTTAGATTATAAAATTAAGCACTTAATACTTCCTCCCCGAAACAATACATAATTCTGAACAGTTTTCTTTGGTGAAGCACATACATTTTTCAAAATTAAAAGACTACTGTGGGTTTAAGCAGAAAGATTGAGAAATTTCACACTTAAAAGAAGGCTTCCTGGGAAAATGGCGAGGAAGTTGCAAAAAAGATTCAGCCTCCCTGTTCAGCCTTAAATTATGGGGATCTTTTCTCATTCCAGATGAACATCAATAGTCTGACAGATAACATGCTTAACAAGGGGAAAAATAAAAATCAAACAAAACTAAACCACAATGCTCTAAATTTTTAATCAGTTGTTTAATCTCATTACAGAGCTTGACCATTATGGCCTAATAACCAAGTTATTAAATACTTTGTTATTAAGTTAATAAATTGGTTTGTCTGATGGAGACATAAAGTTAGACCTGCAGTGAAAGCACTAACCAAATGGATAATAGACTGGCAGTGAGAGGATGCCAGGTCTGCTCTCATGAGACTACAGCACTACATTGCCAGTGACCATTTTCATCCCTGCAAATAGTTCCAAAGCTTTGCTTGACTGCTTCATTTTCAGTCTAGTCCATGCTGAAATGAAGATTTTCTTAGCACACGTGGCTTTCAGCACTTGTTTTCTATAAATTCTGACCACAGCCATCTCTCTTTGGTAACTGATAGTTCAAGCTTCAGGTGTTAAAGAAAGAATTTGGATAAGGTCATTTCTGCCTCCTCACCTTCCCCACCTGTTCAGCCTCTGATATGTAACTTACATGAAGAACTGAATGGCAGCCTCTAACCACAAGAAAAAAAAGGATGGCCAGTAGATCCTGTTGTGTTTGATTCATGACCCACTTAACAAGTGCTCTGGGGAAACCTCAATTCATTTCTTTAGGCCTATTTCTTATTTCTTACAGAACAATCTGTCTTACGGCTCAGTCAGCCCCATGAGGCAAACCCTGGCAGTCCCATCTCCCAGCCCATGCAAGTACGAGGAGGAGGAGGAGATGAGCTGCAGACACTGTCAGTCAGCCCAAGGAATATATGAAACATCCCACTGCTCAGTCTGAGGCACCAGGAACATCCTGTACTCTCACACTGACTCAGTGAGCCTGCAGTCAGACTGGGAAGGACAGAGCAGCCTTCACCGGCTCTCAGCAGACAGAGGGAGGCAGACGTGCTGCCCAAGAGTCCCTGAGTCAGCACTGATGAAGAAACACCTTGAGTGCCTCACAGATCAATCAGCACAGCAACCTGCTCTAACAAGTGCCACTGAACACACAGAGGCTTGTTCCTACAGGAAAACATTTTAACTGCACACGCGGGTGAGCATTTTGTAAAACTGCCAGTGGGTGATGCAGCCAGCACCGCTGACATGATCACAAAAACCTATCATGGAAAGAATTTTATATTAGAAAAAAATGTAGTCCCAATCAATTAGAAAATTTAAAACGTATGCCTCAGAATTCCAAAGGGATGCACAATTTTACATACAAAAGCCCCCAAAATGAATGAGACTGAATTTTCAAGAGGCTCTTATAAAACCAACAAAAAATAGCTACAGTAAAGGCTGGCAAATTTGTGGTGTTTGGGGGATTTACTTATATCCCTTTGCAGACTGCTTCTGATTTTTATTGGATTTTTCGGGTTATTAACAGATTTATCCTTCTCTAGAAAAAACACTACTTTTTTGAATGGGCCTAAAATCAAAACTCAAACCAGGGGCTGTGGAGGTCCCTGCAGAACAAGCAGAAGCAGTGGGAAGAGTCTATCTGCACCTCCTACAGGAGCCAGAGCTGACAGCCCAACCCTTGGACAGAAACCATCATCGGGGGCTGGCTGCAGCCCGTGCTCCTGGGTGTGAGCTGCAGGGGGTGCGGGCAGGCACCAACAGTGCCCAGACACCTCTGTACCTGGGGCTGAGAGGAGAAGCACAGGCTGCTGGGTGGCTTGCAAAGAACAGGGGAGGAAATCACATCCACCAGCCTTTCTAAGCTTCTTGCCTCATGGTGATCTGTCCCCCAGCTAGAACACCAGAACAGACACAGCAGCTCTGCTTCTGCACAGGCATACCCAGTGCATGGCCCACACTGGTGACAATGGTCACCTCTTTGCAGGATGGGCCAAAGCTGAAATCCTAAGCGATTTGGACATTAATCATTATTCATAGAATGTGCTGAGCTGGAAGGGACTCATCAGGATCATCAGGTCTATGTGTATCATCAAGGTGTGGATAAACAACTTGGATAACACGTTGATTATTCTGTTTACATATATATATATATATATATGCTTTTTTCACAGCAAATATTTTACCTGTTAGATGACCAGCAGAAATTCAGGGCCAGATCGTGTTATCAAGGCATTACTCACATGGCTGGTTTCTGACCCCCTTTGCTCAGCACCTTGTACTTTACTTGATGAACTGACATATTCAAATAAATTAGGGCTGTGGTTCATAGAACAGGACTTCATGCACAGTACGAAAGAGCATGGAAGAATTTAGAAAAAAAAATGCACTACTATAAACAATGTAAGTTGTTTTGAACTCCTCCTGCCTAAATGAAAGACCAAATAGTGCAGTGTTTGGTAGCACACAGCAAAACTAATACTTAATTGCTACATTTTTTTTCAAGGCTTATGAGCAATAAATGGATAAACATTAAACTACTACTTCAAATACATTACAGAAAAGCAAGTTGTTTTGGTGGTTTTTTTGTTGTGTTTTTTGTTTGTTTGTTTGTCTGTGGGTTTTGTTATTTTTTCAGTGTTCATTCACAACCTTCGAAAGCCTTAAGCTGATAAAAGGGAAGGACAGAGGATTTGGGGTTCAAATTTTTGTAGAAGATTTGATGTAAGGATATGAGTCTAGTACCATTCCCATTGCCTAATTTCATTATTTGAAATGCCCAAATGCCCTAATTTCATGATCTGCCCAAATGTGCAGAAGCTATATAATTCTAAGGTTTTCAGTCTAGTAAGAACAAAGATCAAACAACTCTTTCAAAGGTGTCTCCTCTGAGGGGAGCTGAGTGACAATGAAGCAAGTAAGGGATCTAGCCCTGTCCTCATACAACATTTTAATGGCAGCAGAATTAAGCCACAGAGTGAAGAATCAAGAATTCCTTCATTAGTTAAGTGCTAATTGCCCTTGCAATTTATTTACACATAACCCTGAACAGGGATGAGAAGAAGTGGGTTTATCACTGAGTCAAAACCAGCAGCTCAGTTTGACTTGCAGGAGGGGAACAAATGGTGCTTGCAACCTCCAGGTGATGTTCTGCCTTCTGCAAGAAACCTCTCCTGATCTGTCCTCAGAAGAGCAGTTCCAACTTGCTCCCCCTTTGGGATATTTGCACTGCTGTGCCCTGGATTACCATAAAGGGCTGGTAATAAAGTAAATAAAATTAGCTACTTCCCACAGAGGACTGAAGCACAAATAAAAATGAAAATGAAAAGTAAAGATATAAAATTGGGAGGGAGGCTTTTTTTTCTTTTTGGTTTTTTTTTTCTGTTATTTTTAAAGAGAAACTAGGAAATAAAGCAGCATGAGGAAAGCAAAGACATTTTCCATCATGAATTCTTGAATGCTGTACACATGATCTCATTGGTAATGGGTCAATGCCTCCTGCAGTGCCTTGGGCAAGATGGCTGTGATATATAAAATGCTTCTAGTGGCTGTTGACATTGCAGAAAGCTTTTATTTTTTCCTCTCCTTTTTTTTTTTTTTTTTTTTTTTTCCTTAGCTATGCATCTATGATGTCTCCATCTTAAGCCTATAAAAATTAAGAACTTCATAACAACCAGTTTGTTGACCTGGTAATTGCATGCTGAGCCATTTACCACACATACACAATCAACAATTGTCACACTGTTAATAAAGAGCTGAAAATTTAAGCACTAATGAGGACATCCCTGACACGTTGTCATCAGTAGTGCTGATGTCAGAGACAAGTGAAACCTTAGGGGCTTGTAGCCATCAGCTCACATTCAAACCACCTGAAATCAACACAAAGGCTCCCTTCCATACCAGAGAGAAAATACACCAGTGAGTGGTGTAATAACAGAGAGGGTCTATTTGCTTTCATTAGTTCATTCCTCAAAAGTGGGTAGAAAAAAAAATTCAGATATTTTTCTATCATTCTCCTTCTATAAAAAATGCTGTTTCATACACCCAATTATCTCAGAGAACTACAAAATCCTAAGACGACTCAGCTGAGTATCCTAATGCTTCTAAACAGGAGGTGATAGGCAGTCATTAGATAGTATTTTGTTTTTTTGCTACAAAGGGAGCATACAGAGGTTGGTGTAGAAATGACACAGAGAAGAAAGCAGCAAAATTGTAAAGTACACCTTCATTATAGCATATATATATGATCATGATTGCTAATGGCAAAATCAAGTGAATTTTCCAGAGTGCTAGTGGCATTTCAGTTTTCTCTAGGTCATTGCAACACAAAAATTTCACATGTAGTAAGTAGACAGAGGAGGATTTTTCTGTTTCCTTTGATTTCCCTATTTAAATAGTAACCCAGATAGGAATAGACCTTTGATTTCACTAGATTACAGCACAGAAAAGAAGACATAATATCTGCATATTTTATATTTCATCCTTTTCTGGACTCACTATTGTGCCCATCAGTAAACAGAGAGAGATTAGATGATGAAAATCCCTCATTATTTATCTTTATTGTCTATTACTTATTGCTGTTAATTTACAATTCTTAAAATCAACACAGGATACCATTTAAAATTATCTATACCATGAGTTTCACTGCACTATTCTCTCCCCATAGTACATGTGGGTTATAATACACAGGTAGTGAAGAATTTGAGGCTAGATATTTCCCAGGGTATTGAGCTCCAAGGAAAACCCTTGATGTCAGAAATTTCAGCAAAAATATACTGCAGAAAACACATGCAGATTGCCTATTACTAAATATTTTTCTTCCTTTGTGGCACATTAATACTTTTTACTGCATTTTTGCATTTTTTTCTTCTCTGAATGTATGTGTGATATTATTTCATACTATGAACAAGACCTAAAGATATAATTCCCTTGCCTTGCCAAAGTGGCACAGTAAGAGTCAGTGGCTGTCAGAATATGTGCTGCACAATACTGCTTTTCATGAAAAGTACCACTACAAATAGTGACTAAGAAGAGTAGCAAGACTGATCAGATATTTTCTCCATAGTGCTTTTAGTAAAATCCCAGTTTTTTATTCTTTTTTTTAATTAACAGCTTCTAATCAAAGAAATAATAAACATTCCACACAGAAAAAAAAAATCTAATAAGTAAGGCAGAAAAGCAGAAGAGCCCATAGATTTAACAGGAGCCACTTCAAGTTGAGCCAAGCTCTCTGAAGAGTACTTAGTACTACTCTGTGAAAGACCTTAAGGAACTATAGTCACCCCAGTTTTCCCCAGAAAAAGGACAGAAAAATTTGTAAGCCATGTGAGCATCAGCCTTTCTGGTCCAGACCCACCTCACTCAAGGGGTCCAGACCCAAGAAAAAAGAAACTGAACACAATTATTTGGCCTGCACTTCAAAGCTTAAACTAGGTGATCCACTGACAACCCTAAATCTTAAAATAGAATAGCCTCTTAATCTTATTTTTTGTCCCCTTCTGAGCTCCCTCTTTTTATTCTGTTTCTCTCCCTCAGGCAGCTTGCTGCATCTATCCATAATTAGACAATGGGAATAACCAAAAGCTCTGCAAATGCACAGTTTGTATTTATGTGTGTGTATCTACATCTCTCCTCCAACCAGAGCCAGAAAAAGAGATGTGCTGAGGGCATGCTTCAAGTATCCTGATAAAAACAAGCATAGGATGAAACTGAGAATTTTTGGATAAGCGATAAGTTAAAAATAGAACTCATGTTACTAAACACAATTCCATGTGTTGTATCTTTTACAGTTATCTGTAGTCTTGTCTTGAATTCCTTCCCTTTCAAAATATTAGGGGGTCAAACAAAACTCAAAAGACTCCTAAGCCACTGAAAAAAACCTCATTGCCCACTGGATGGTGTTTCCTTTCAGAGAAGCATTACTAGAGTGCTATCCTTGACTACTCAGCAGTAAGGTGCAACAGATGACAACTGCATTCTATAAGTCATGCCCTGCTCAAAAGCTGAATAACTAGGCAATGAAATGACTGATTCAAAAAAACAGTGATCCAAAACATCAGTTCATTTCTGTCCCACACCCTGCACAACATCACAATGCAAAAATAAGGACAATACCTTGATGATCCATAGTAGAAAATACCTTCCCCTCAGGCATTGCTATTTGTCCGCCTCAAATTATACTGCCTAATCCAGCATAAGTGAAAGTGGTGAAATAAGGGTAAAGCAACAGCTGAAAATGCTAAATTTCTCAATTCAGAACAAAAAACCAAGGCCAAGTCTAGCTTCCACAAAGTCTAAAATGCAAAAATGAAAAGAGCAACTATAATATTAATAATTAAAATTGAATTAAAAGTAGTGTAAGTTAAGGCCAAGGGAGTATTTTTACTTTATAAATTTTTTATTGTTTTTGATCATTTAAAACCACAGAAGGCTTTGAATACAGAAATATGCATGTTAATGAAAAAGTATGTACTAAGACGTCCTAACTGAGGACATTTTTTTTAATAAACCATAAAAGTTGTATAATTAATGTAATAATATATTAAGGACACAAATAAGTAATGAGAATTATGTTTAAATAACTGCTGTGTAGGCAAGGGTCCAAGAGGATTAAAAACACAACCTTGAATCCAGATTCTCATTTTGTCAATGCCACAGCAATCACTGCAGAGTTATCCTGCTATGAGGACCATAGCCATACAGCCTCAGCCTGGCTCTGAGTTTTTATGGTGTGGGAAGACTCAGTTTGACTTGAATTGCCAGAATTTCTCAGACTCTTAAAGAGAACCTTTATTCCAGAAGAAAAAGGGCAACCATCACCCTTAGATTAGGAGAGAGCATTGGTTTTCCATTGCCTCCAAAGATTCACGCCAAGTCACAAGCATAAGAACGAGGAAGGGGCAGTGAAGAGCTCTATCTCACAAATCTCCCTTTAAACTCCTTTTGGGATGTTCAGGTACCCTCTCCACTCCCACAGCAAGATTCATCACAAGTTTCAGAAAGGCAGAGGAGAGGCAGAGCTGGGGGATTCAGAAGAGGCAGTCCCCGTACTCAAAATGTTTGATTGCAAACCTTAGTATTTATCCAGCTCTTTAAAAGATGAAAGGCAGCCTCTGATGGTTACAATGAAATTTAATGTGTAGATTTCATAATAACAGGTGGTGCCTGTTGCACTTTTGAAACGTACAATATTAGTATTTTGAAACATTAGGCAAAATTGACTTTGTAAGGGTGTTGTTACCCCTTTTGAAAGTGTAAGCCACCACATCCTCTCTGAGAGCTCTATCTGAGAAAGCCCAGGTGCAGAGGATCCTTCACAAATACTCTGGGCTTTGTGCAAGGAGAAAAAAGAGTCTGTCTAGAGCTGTCACCACAGCAATTATGGATTAAAGATGAGGTCTGAAATCCAACTGCTAAAATACTTAAGCCGTGTTGCTGGCAACCTTTATACGGTAATGAGAGTTTGATGATTCGTAAACTAGCAACACAAATATTTTAAGTATTCAGCAGTAGGAAAGTCAAAGTGCCAACTAGACCGCGAGAGAAGGAAGGAAGCAGCAGTACTGAAAAGAATTATTGTCTGACAGTGAACCCTGACCATGTGAACCACAATTTCAGACACTGGGAGTGTAGCTGCTCCTCTAAACAATTGGATACAGTGATCCTTAGAAAGTTATTCCCTGCTGACAAAAGCAGGGTCAGTCGGTGGGAAAACAATCCAAACTTCCTGGCTAGTTGGCCATACTCTTCCTAGGTAATAAATTTTCTCTTCAAGGGTTCTCACACATATCTAAGTGGATTGCCCTTGGAAACTTGTGATTATATGGATGAGTGACACTGTTGTATACCACAACAACACAGACTCTGACTTCAGAAGGCTGAAGATGACTGTGATTATTTCCAGGAATCTCTTCCATTTTATACTGTTCTACACAGAACAATTTGATTGGTGAAACAAAGACAAACTTCTTCAATCACATCGGTCAAACCAGAGGGACATCAAGATGAAGTCCTCCCTTAGGGAAAGAATGTAAACAAAGGTTACAGTTAGAAAAACATGTCTCTTGTTTACAGAAAATTCCCTGGGAGAAGAGTTTCAGAAAACCAAAACATCTCAGGCACGAACCAGGGCTACAGATGAGTTTGGGTTTGTTTGTGTACTGATGTTCTAATTTACCATCATTCATGAAAAAATACACATAGATCTCACTTCCAGCATCTAAAAAACCCCAAATCACACTAAGACGGGTTGACTTCAACATTATTATCCCTAATGCTACTATATGGTGTTTTTAAAATAAAAAATATTGCTTACACGTAGGTTGATGGCTTCAGCTCACAAAGCTGAGGATTTAGGCTACACCTCTTCTTAGTTTGATTCTCTTGTGACACCTGAGGGATTGTAATTACAGTAGTGGTATGGCATGAATGAAGTGTATGCTGTGGATCTGTGATAACCACATGCCCTTGACCTTCTGCATTTGAGAAGGAAGAGAAAGGTGACAGACTTTAGGAGGCACATTCATGTTACCTGAAAACATGTCCTTATTTTACGCATAAGATGTGTCTGAAAAAAAAACCCAACCCAAGCATTTGATATTCCTGAAATGGAAGGGTTACATGGGGACTCAAGGGTAACCTCGCCCTTCCAAACAAAAGCAAATGGGAGAGAAAAATGAAACCTAATGTGCAGAATTATTCTGAACAGCAATGTAAGGAGCACAATTTTGACATGTACAAAGGCTGTGTTTATTATCCCCTGGAAAGAAGATGAGTGGAGAACCTGACATTGCTTGCATAGTGACATTTCAGGATGGAAGAAAGAAGGCATATAGCCAATTAAGTCTAGCATTTGTAACCTGTAGTGCTTTTCCCCTCAAGTGCTTATCTAACACTCTTTAGAATATGTTCACAGCTGCAGCTTCTATTTCTGCCATTAGTGAACTCTTCTACTCTTGCTTTAAAGGAACATGCTCTAAACTTCCTTCCTGGTACATTTTTATAATGATTTGCAGGATCTAGGCCCTCAAATGAAATCTATTTTTTGCTTATCTACTTAATATTTTCAACTCACTTCTAATTTTAAATTTCCCCTTCCTATTTTAAAATGAATTCACTGTCAGTCCAATCAGTGCTTATTTATTCACTGCCCTTGGATTTCAATCTTGCATTGACCAGGCGTGCATTTTCTGGTATTAAGCCAGATGAAAATGAAGACCAAATACAGTATTTGTGTCTCTTATATTACATTTGCTCTCTCTTTTTTACCATATCTACAACAACTTACCAGTTCCCTAGTCTTCTGGACAAGGTGTTTTCATAGAACTTCACTCTTAATTGATGCGGGTATGAGTTATTCCCTTGATCACTGTACCATCAAAACATCCTCAACATCCTTAGCCAAGAAACACATTTGTAAGGGTGTGTGTTAGCTGAATTTTTAGAGACTCAGAACCTGAAAGAACACAAGAGTTTAAACTATTTTCCCCCTGAAAAGAGTGAAATTACAAACCATGATGAACCTTGGAAAGATTCACATGCCCTACCCTTGTAAGTTTACTTTAAATCATATGCAGCTTCTTCAGCGCTAAAGAATCAGCAGTAAAGCAACATGGGACAAAAGAATTGTAATGAGCAGTGGAATCAGCTCACACTAGCCTCTTTCACAACTTATCCTGGGAAAACACAGATTGATAATTGAGAATGTTGATGTAACACAAGGATGAGGGATGAGGTACATGGCTATGGCTACTCAAAAAAAAAAAAAAAAAAAAAAAAAAAAAAAAAAAAAAAAAAAAAAAAAAAAAGCTAGGGTTTTGTTGTTGTGTTCTGGTTTTTCCAAATCATCTATAAAAGATAATGAGACAAAGCCTGAGGTATTTATCTTCTGACAGTAAGAATCATTTGTGTGAAGGACTAAGAAGATTAGAGTAGATAGATGCTTCTATAAGAGCATTGTGGAAGTGTGCAATAGACCTTACAACGCATGCTGATATTTTAAGATACTTTACAGAACATTTTAAGGATGTTCTTACAAATTGCAATGGCTCTTGTATATGAAACTGTGTCATCTGTAAGAGCCTATTTCAGGAGATTATCTTCAAATTTGCTCCTACTTGCCATTGACAGTAAATTGCTGCTATTAAACAGATTTCTATTAAAAAAACAGCCTGTGATTTAGTCCTGGTGTAGGCTGTGATCTTTCATTTCAACTGTATGGGGACTAATACAGCAGATCCATATGCTTTTAGACTCTTTTGTGTAGAACACACTCTATCTACACCCTCAGGACACAAGTTCTACTCTTGATAGTATTTTTAGAAAGCATTCCCTAAATTTGTTCCAGAGCTGCTGCACTTATAAGGCAACACACAAAACACAGTGAGTTAGCAGTTTCCTCCCTTTTGCACTGGGCATGTTGGTGCTTTCAGGGGTCTTATTTGGCCATGATTTCCTTCAGCATATTCACTGTTTTCCTCAGTCCTTCTTTCTTGTTCCAGCTGCAGAGCAAGTATCCTTAAGGAGAACCTTGTCCTCCCTGAATTTCTTCTGCCCTGTCCTAAGCCATTCTTTGAGTTAAATTCCCAAGGAAACCAATCAGCCTACCACCTGTCTGAAAACCAGGATGGAAAGCAAGCATTTCCTGAACTTCAGTAATAACTAAAGATACAACTGGTATCATAAAGGCAAAGTCACTCTGTGTTAATGGCCCTTAATTGCTCATCACTGTTTGCTCCCTTGCATCAATGCCTTTTGGAATTACAGTTCAAGTTGAAATAACAGAGAATACACAGTTAAATTGAGAAAACAGAACACATGTTGATATCCTCAAACATCCCAGTGGATCCTATATATGTCTTGTGAAAACAAGTTCATACTGGAACTAAAATTAACACTTTAAATACGAAATTGCCTGTCTCTCTTTGTCTCTTTTGCCAGAGATGCTAAAGACAGGTAATTTCTTTGACCAATATGACTGATTAGACTCACAGCAGGGTAAAGAACAAGGAGATTTATAAGTCCCACTTCTAGGCTGAATCATAATAACAAGTATGTTTTTACTTCACTTGTACCTAAACCTTACCAGCACAGTTTTGGAGTTTGTAATGGCTTCATGGCCACCTATCTTCCCACAAGCTCAGTTGCTTTTTTACCAACCAGACTTTTCCCCTATGAACACTTTAAATATCCAAACACATACTTAACCCAACAACAGTACTGCCATCCTTCATCTCCATTTGTTTGTATTTTCTTTCTTAGAGGGCCATATCCATAACAAGAGGGTTGTGAGCTCACCTAGTGGATACAGACCAGACTCCGGCTTTTCAAATTCAAACATCTATCTAAAAGCCAGACAATCTTTGTATTTAAGTCAACAGCAACAAAAACCTACTTTAAAAGAAATGAAATGTAGCAAAAGAGAGGTATTTCCTTTCATATTAAAAGCAGTGTAAGCAAAGAGGAACATTTTTTGACGATTCAGTAGAAGAATACATAAGCTGTTGAATGTTCATTCTTCATTGTTCCTGAAGCACATTAATAGATGGGGAAAGAAGATGACGGAGCAATTATGTCACTGGCATGGAAATGATCTTGTCTCAGTTCTACTTTCCCTGACTTCCTGCTAAAGAATGTTTTAACTGCAGTTTGTTTGTTCTCCTTAGTGTTTGCACAGCGAATACTTCTTGTAAGGCCTACAAAAAGTCTGTGGAGAGAAAAGGGATTCACTAACCTTAATGCGACAGCAAATTGTTTTGTTTTCTGCTTCTCTTCTTCCACCCACCTCTAGGAAGTCAGAACAGAAAAGGATTGCTGATAGGAAAAGATATGCCAGATAACAAAAGGAAATAGGAGTCCAGAACTGTAAAAATGAATAGTGAGATGGGCCAAAATAATAAAGGCCTCTTTCTTAAAAACATCTTCAAAAATAGTATGATTTTTAAATTTTAGTTGACACTCAGCTCCTTTCTTTAGGGCATTAGTCCACCACTAATTGAAAAACAAAGGTTTCCTTTAGCCACAAAATGACATGACAAGGCAGAAGAGATCAATTTTATTTGGGTCATCTGATCCAATTTCCCTGCTCAGGAAGGGTCTCCTAAAGCCAGCTGACCAGGACTTTATTCAGATACTATACATACATGTATCTATATATACACTATATATACTATATGATGTATAGAAAAACATGGGTAACTTATGCACAGTCCCTATATTGAGATCATCTTCATAGAGATTTTATATTGATAAATACCAATTACAGATTATAGGTATATAATATAGACAATATAAACAGTTAAATATTTTACAAATAAATTTATATGTGTGAACACAGAGACAGATATCATGTAGAGAGATATACAATAAAGCACAGGAAACAAGAGAGCTAAGGAATCTCAGAGGGTTGCATGAATTCACCTTGTAGATGCTGAAGGAAGACTCTGGCCTCTTTGTTAAAAACCTTGAAATGTATTTTCAGCCCTAGCAGTGAGCCATAGGCTCTGTTTAACCAAATAATTCTACATCTAGAATTTATCTTATGGCACCTACAAATTCAAAACACTCAGCCTTAATGAAGGGTTTATTTTTTCTCTCTCATACAACCAAAATTGTATAAGCTGTGTACACACAGGTGATATTATAACCCAGATATTTTTGTAAGTTTGAAGATATCCCCCAAAGCCAGAAGTGGGACATCACTCCAGCTTTTTGTTAACATAAGAGGTTGTGCTTCATGGGGAATTAAATTTAATATTAATCCATAGGAAGACACAACTTGTAAATAATTGTGAGAGCTAGTATCAGTTTCAAAGATGACAAAATGTAACTGCTCACACAAGTTTGTGCATGTAGTAACTTTTTTGTTTTGACACTAAGAGCTTAAGATGTTTTTTCACAGTGTGGTTCCTTTTGTTTCCTTTGTCTCAAATTTACCTCCTCAAAGCTGATTCTTTTCAGCTCAGTTCAAGGCTATCACTCCTTGTGCCTTCACTCCACATGTGGAGGAAATTACTTATCCATTTATTTAAATAATCTTGCCTGCTTCTGCATGAATACAACCCCTTCTTAAGGATTTGCACTCTGCTCAACTGCTCTCCTCCATAGCTTCAGATTGCTAACTCTCCATTGCATCCCAAAGCTTATGATTCTTGTGTTGCTCAGACTCCTTCATTTCTCCCTCCCACTCTGATTTTCTTGCATTAAGCTGAAGATTCCCATTGTGTTTTTACAAGCAGTTCATTTGAAAGACAAAAATTACAGTAGACCTTTTCTTAAAAAAATTGGAAGGAATAAATATGACAGGGATGAAATATTAATGTCTCCTATTTTTAATTTTCTTTGCTTTTGGTTTCTCATCTGGTTTAAAGCCTCATCCTCTTGCAGTAGAAGCCTGGCTCTTCTATTAAGACTTCTTTGGCCATCCTTCCACACTAGACTTCAAAATACTTCCATGATCCATTCTTACACCTAATCCTATTAACTGACCTGCATCCACCATACAAACTGGTCAAGGAAATGAGGGGATGGAGCTACTATGAAAATACAACAAAATTATAAGTTGTTCCCAGGAGGAAGAAGTAAGGTGGACAACTCAGCAAAGAGACACCCTTTGAGCTCCTTATATGCAGAAAAACAAAGATTCCTCCTCTCTCTTGGAAACTTTCATTGGCCCTTTCCACATACTCATGAAAAACTGAGGGAAGAACTCTGCAAATAGATCACTGAAGAATTCTTCCACAAACTCCTCGAGCGAATGAGATCACATAGACCTCTGGAAACCTGACCTACAGCTATGCCAGTTGAAAATCAGATTTCTTTGCCCTGGGGAAACTGGGACTACTAAAACTTGAGATATCTCTGCCTCTCTTCCCTAAGTATCAGCAAGGGACTTTTGACAGTCAAACTAAATGTTAATAGTACAGTGTGAATTGATACACATCTTACTATAAACACAATTACCTTTTTCACTAGTACCTAGATGTAATAATGCTAATTCTGGCATCAGTTGTGATTTTCTTGTTGTCAGTTGTTGGTATAAGGCCAATAAATATAGCCACCTATTGCATTGCTTTTAACCAGGAGTTGTTTTGCAAACTGGATCAGAGAGCAAGCATTAAAGTGCTAAAATTAGTTTGTGCTGCAGTAGTAGCAAATTAAAAATGGCACACTGTTACACCAAGCAGTGTATAGTTCTGCCAATTGATTTACAAGGTCAGGAGAAAAAGAATTTATCACCTGGCATTATCTCTGCCCAGATTTAATGTCTGCTCTGTCATCAATGCACAAAAAAAATATAGAAGTTGAAAAAGGTCTTTTCAAAAGACCAGGGCTGTTTACAAAGGAATGCTTCTCTCTAAGACACCTTAATAAAATAATAGCCTTGGTGGCCTAAATCTTGCAGCACAGTGAGAAATCTATATGATGGTGGCTTTTGGCTGCAGGCAAGCATTTTTGAATTCATGGTCAAATGACTAGAGGACTGTCACGCCACCTCCAGCCGTGGAAAACATATTAAAGTCTGGACTGTCTGGCATTTTTGCTGCCCCTTTGTGTCTTCCAGTAGCACAAATTTAATGGCAAACCGAGATCCTTTGCTGAAGTTCAAAATGACATGTTCACTATTAACTCAAAGTCTCCTTTCAAAAATAAGCACTGACAAAGGACAGAGAACTACTTTGGTTCCAGTATAAGAAGTCACAGGAAAAAAGAAAAAGGGAAAAAGTAGTTCTTGATATATGGTGAAGTTTAATCTCTAGAGATTAATAAATTAAAAAAAAAAAAAAAAAGGGGGAAGTGATCAGAGTATCAGAATTACTTTAATGTAAGAACCAGTGCCATGTTTCACCTCAGAGGTGCTTGCACTTCAGTGACAGATGAACAGATGAATATGTCCCTCCCTACAGTATGCTGAATGCATTCACATGCTTTCTGGATTAGAAGACAGGTTGTAAACAAAAGGGGGTTTATTATAATGGCATTCATCTGAAGAGAAAAAAGAATTAGTATGTATTCAGTAGACCATAAGGACTTTATCAGCATTACCAGCTTCTACTCTCATTGTAATCCTTGATATAAGAATGATTTGGGTGTCTTGCACTTCTGCTATCCTTAGGCATTCAAAACCACAAGAGTTCTAATTCACAGTCCTACAATAGACAACTCATGCCCTATTTACTGCTCAGTTCACAAAATTCATTGCTGGAAAAATATCAGGTGATTCAGATTTTGAAAAGAAGGATGAAGAATTCTAAAGACTTTGTTAAAACCTAATGAAAATGTTGTGTATTATTAAATCCTAGGGGGGAAAAAGTTTTAATATCACTAATTTAAAATTATGCTTAATAAAAAGTACAACCAAAATTGTAAAATCTAATATTCAAAGTCAGCAAAAATATTTTTATTTCTAAACTCTAAGTACACTTTTAGAGCCCACTAAATTCAAAATCCACTTAAGATCACATAAATTGCTGTGGTCAGGATAACAAAACTTAATTCTATTTTATGGTTTTGCTGAGTGTTATGCTGTTTCACTACATAGAGGACTTGAACTTTGCTACTGGCCACTCTATTCTTAATTAAAACACAGTTTTCCTCTCTGAACACACTCGGACTTTGGAAAAGATCAGCTTTGGTATTAGCTCATTTCTAATTACAAATCTACAGTCTTAATGGAATACAGCCAAGTGCCAGACACCTCAGCTGTCTGTCACAATACAATCACTTATCTAAAATTAACATTGGGAATGGACTTATAATTAAAATGTATTAAAAATATTAAGATACCTACAAATGGAGAATATTATTTTTTTAATTTCCTCATTTTAAGGAAAGCATCAGCAAAGCAATTAGAGGCACCACCTGAAACCACATCTTAGAGACTCTGAGTCATAAAGGATAATGTAGAAAAGAACAATTTGTTAGGAATATGATTGGAGGAAGACACATTTCAATCCACTACCAGGGCCTTAGCTCAAGTTAAATTTTACCACTCAATTAAAACAATTCATAATAATGTAAAACTCCTTAGTTTCTCTCACATAATCACTGTACTTGGTAAATGCATTACAGTTGGTATTTTGTATCTGGAATTATTTTGCTACCATATGCACTACAAAAAAAGAACTGAGTTTCATAGCCTTATGGCAGTTAAGGAGAATGAAAACATCTGTATATGGATCTACTATTTTCCATTTAATTTTTTTTCATTTCAAAATTTCTTGCTGTTCAGCAATCCAACTTTGACAGATTTTGCAACCAAACTCAGGCAAATTTTAAAACTATAGAAGTCCAGTATCTTAGCAGAGATTTTTTTCTTGTTATACAAGAGCAGACATCAAGCTCATCCTACAAAGTATTGCTTCTACTGCAGAACAAGATTAGATTACGTACACTTCACAACAATATCAGCCTTTTCTCTTCCAGTAATGCATGAAGAAAGTCAAAGTATGTCTTTAGTTCTCAAAGGATGCAATAATGTGCTATAGTACTGAAATTGTGCCAGGACAGCATACCGGGTCACACCCAACACCTGCAGAGTCTCATCGTCTCTGGTTGGGCTGCTTGGCCTTTATATGACTTTGCATTAAGAAACCTGTCCTGGTTTAGGGCAAAATTGAGAGGGAACCTCCGAAGGGGTTCCTCTGAAAAGCAAACCCAAACGGCCCCTCCCCCCAGCTGGTCCAGGAAAAGAACTTCCTCAGAGAAAAGTGGAAAAAACTATTTATTTAACAAACAAAATGCCCACAAATGCAAAGAATTAATAGTATGAAACAATAAAGCCTCTGGCCGCTCTGCAGAGAGATGGCAAACTGAGGCAGTCCTTGCCGTGGGTGCAGCTCAGCTCCCTCAGTCTCTCACCAGCCCCACTCCCTCTGCAGCTCCAGGCCCGGCGGCCGCAGGTGCCAGCCCTCGCTGCTCCTCTGGGTTTGTCAGTCCAGAGTAGATTTAAACAGGCCCAAGAAAAAAAGAGGAAAAAAAACCAGTCCAGGGAGTCTTGTCTGCCCTAGCTAGCTAAACTAACTAAAAGCACAGGAGATCTCTGTCCCACCGCTGTCCATGCCTCAGACCAACGCCGGAGAGCAGACATGTGGGAGTCAGGCAGTTTTCTCAAAACAAACTGCGCGCTGCTGCTTTCTCCCCCTTCGCTCCCAGAACAAGTTTTAAAGGTACAGAACTGAATATACAGCACAAACAGAGCAGATGATTGGGGATACGAGCAGCATAAAGTCACCCTACCACAAAACTGTTGCAGTGCGTGCCTGCTCTGGCCTGGCCCGTGTCCAGCCTGGCCTCCCCGGCTGCTCTGGCACGCCACAACCAGTCACTTTGTGGGGTTCGGCTCTCACAGCTGGGTAACGCTGTAAAGGCTGGTTCCAAGAAAGAGGGGACTCTCTCTGAATTTTCCAGGGAACAGAGGCTTTATTCGGGGGTGGGGGAAAGGGGGTCAGGGTGATCCCCCCAGCCACCAGGCTGGTGCCTCTGGAGAGAGAGACCCTGAGCCTGGGGTGGTGGGCGGTTTAATACTACAATTCTGGGGTGGGTTCTAAGTGACAAATACCAATAAAACAATCTAAATACATCATGCCAAATTAAGTCATTTAAGTTCCAACAAATCCAGCACAAGTTCTGGGATGGGCCGAGGGCAGGCTTGCAAGGTCACTGGCTAACATTACTGTACTTCAAAGATAAGAATTATATGATGGACACGAAGGAAGTTATGCATGACAGAGGTAGTGAGGCAGGGGAGAACCAATAAGAGAAAGATTCTAAGCAGGGGCAAAGCTGTCCTAGAAACCCTTATCGAAACAACAGAAAGATACATATTAACATAAGCAATACATCTTAAAACAAAAGGGTATTCTGAAATTATGCAAGCTATTCTAAACTTAACAATAAAACCATTCATGCTGTGTTTACAGCCAAGGCCTGCACATATTATTTTTTGCAGTGCCACACAAAACCCTCTTCAAAAAGCTCTTGCTCTGGAGTCTTTAGACATGAGACTCTTCAATTCCACATGGCAACACAGTACAACACAGAGTCTGGGAAAACACTCCAGATCCTATTACACATAGATCTGCTCCAGGGGATTGGGAACTAGACCAGTGTGGTTGTGCTTGATCATAGGTTTATGCAGTGATCAGGGTTGAAAGTTTGGGAAAGTCAACCAAGCACCCCCATAACCACTTCTTTTTCTCTTCAAGCATGTATCCACCTTTGTACTTACAATGTTATACTGGACAGATAGGATGAGCATCTACGCTGTTACTATCTGTACTGGCTTGTTCAAGAGCAACCCTAAAATCCTGCCCCAAGAGAGAGTGAAATCACTCCACTTGAAGTTGCCCACACCACTGGAATTTGGAGACTTTCTACTGCAAATAATGTAAAATATCAAGAGTAGCATTTCACATTGCACCTATAGAGTCACAGTGCATTTTGAATATCCAAGCTCTTGGCTTTACATTTGTGACTGAGACAAAAAAACTTCCCGCAGGCCCCTGCTGGAACATCAGTAGAATACTGACACAGAGAAGGTATAATGACCACCTAACAAATGAACCACTGACAAGTCCCAGGAAAAAAATGTATGTTGTTTGAATATAAACACAAGTAAAGTGCACATTAATGGGTGTTCATGCATCTCTCAGACACACAGACACATGTAATTGAGACATCATTACTACAATCACAAGGGGCATGAGTTAACTGAACTCCCACACACCTTTTGATATGAAAGTCGGTGTTTTGGAGTAATTAGTGGTGAATTTGTATTGACATGGGTGTGCTCGGAATGTTACTGAGGGTCCCTGATGCTCTAACTCACTCCATTTCAGTAAGGGTGAGGGCCACTGAGCCTGTGCAACTGTTACTTCTGTAAGGAGAAAGAGGTTTCAAACAGCGAGTTAATCTCCAATCCTAGCTTTCTATCTCAGTAGTGAACATCTTGTCTGACTTTTGTCATTTTGCACCCCACACCGTTTGTTATTTCTAGGCTTTTCTAAGAAGCCCCAGCAGGAAAAGAGGTTACAGTGCCAAAAAATACTACTGTTTTTGAATAATTTATTTCTAATCTCTGCAATTTAGAACATCTCTCTCTGCTGTGGGTCCCACTTTCCCTTCCCCCATTCACAAAAGATATTTTATTACTCCACTCTATTCTAAGGAAAATCTTTCAGCAGCCAGCTTCCAACAATCCTAAAGCCTCAGCAGAATGCTAAGGTATGCAACAGGGCAACTCCTAACATTTTGAGAAAGGAATACAAATGATGAATCTCTTTGTAACTAGACCAAACATTATCAGGAGTGTATTTACAGAAAAAGGTGCAATCAACATTTTATTACCTGGATTACTGAGACCAGGCAGAAATAATTTTTCAGTGTATTGGCTCAGGGCCAGAGGGCAGCCATAGCACAATCTCTTGAGAATCCTCCAATGAGCCCCATGAAGGCAGTTACAGCTCTTACACATCTCTCCTTACATATATATATATATATATATTAAAATTTTTCTTGTGATTGTTTCCCAAATTCATTCAGCTGTGGGTTGACCAGGCCCACGTGATGTGTGATTGCAGGATGGCCTTGCACTAGGATGTCTGAGCATTACTGAAGCCTTCTTCCATTGCCTAGTGTTTCTTCTGCTTCCATGCATTTTATCATCCAGCAACATCCTCCATTTTTAACACCACACAAGTAATAAAATGAACAATGCTCTTCAGGGCTGAAGATTATGTGCTATCACTAATTAGCTTACAAGTCTCCCCACCCCAAGGGAAGGAGGAAGTAGACCTGGGAGTCAGTGGCTTGGAGATTAAATTCATATTAGGCATGTGGATGTAATGTATTTAATATTTCCCAATACATTCACAGGAAAGTACCAAAGAGATTCATGCCACTGCTAATGATTACTTTATCTGGGCTAAGACTCCAAAAGGAACAATAAGAGTATTTTAAATAGCAATTGCTCTCCTAGAAATTTGGATAACCAACCATTGATGCCAGTTCAAAAGTTCAACGTGCTTCTAAGTTCTGCAAAGCAGCTTTTTACTGATGATGGGCAGACAGAAAGAGGCAGGAAGGAGAAGAGATCAAAACCCAAAATGGCATGGATCAAAGCAGCTACACTGAACATGCATCATGGGACAAGAGTGCTAAAAAGGCTTAGCTGGGGATTTCATTACTTAGGAAGATAAGCTCGTAAGTGACAAAGTATCAAACCTTTACTTTTGGTATCTAATTCCCACACAAAAAAATCCAAACATTGGGATATTCCTAAGTACTTAGATTGTTTCTGCATTCATCACTTTGCGCTTCCAACATTCTTAGCTTCCTATTAAAAGTCAAGGCCAAGATTATGACAGTCTGCAGATCTATACTAACAAAGATCTTTGCACAAACCCTTTTAAAAGCAAGCTGCCTTAACAAAAATCTAACCATTAGAGCCATCCTCCACCATTACACCATGCACATATAAACTGCCTATTCCCCACATTAAAGATTTTGTGTAATTTCCACAGGAATCTTATTTGATATAACTTGATAGCCATCCTTTTAGATTGCTTTACTCCTGACATCAAAAGCCAAGAACACCTTAGGAAAATTCTTTGTCATAACTCTTGGTACAGCAGTACCTCTGCCAGGATACCAAAAATTATCTTCCTCCCGTTCCTGCCTGTTCTGTTGTTAAAAATAGAATCAGAGCCTTGTTGTGGCAGGTCCCATACCTCAATAAAGTAAACTCCAACTTGTCAACACTGTTCTTCCTCCAGTGCTAATTAATATAAATTTAAATCATCCAAGAAACACAATTATTAAATTATTTGTTTTGTCTAATTGCAAAACTTCCAAAAGCCCACCTTTCCAAAACACTGAATCTCCATTGAACACAAAGCCATGTAAAAGATAATACTGCATTATTTTTTGTTATATCTCTATAACTTTCTCCCTTCTTATGGTAATATGCCATGAATAAAACACAATTTCCAAACTTAGAACAGTTAAAAAGCACAACTCACTGCAGAGACACACTATTACTTTTTCGTTGTCTTAGTTTCAATTAAAACCCAAAGGTTAAAAAAACATGGGGGATGAGAATTGATGAGCAGACTCCTTTGATCCAAAAGAATACTGCACAGAGTCTGAGAATGCCAACAAAACTCCATAGCACCACTGGCAGAGTAAAATACTGTCCTGTAAGAATAAGGATACAACAGGCTAAGCACCGCTGAAATAATCCATACAGTGTTTAAGTAGCCTGGGTTGGTGGGTACTCCTGCTGATAAGCTGTCACAGCTAGAAGAGCCCAGAAAAGGGTGAACGGGTATGGAAGCAACTGCATTATATAGGAAATGGATTGCAATTTTTTTCTGGCTGAAAGTTGCCTTTTTGAAATTTCTCACCATGAAATAAAAGTAATCAAGCACAGAATGCTCCTATGTATGTCACATTTATTTGCTTGGTGGTTTTTGTTTAGTTGTTGTTGTTGTTGTTGTTTTGTTTTGTTTGTTGGCATGTTTGGTTTTTTGGTTGGTTGGTTTTTTCTTTTTTTTTCCCCAAACAAATTGTAGGATGCTCAGATGTACTTGTGCAAGTAGGTCATATGAAGTCCTTAACCCTGCTACACATACAGCTCCAAAAGTTCTTCTTATCACATAATTTTAGTGGTGGATTTTGGTTATGCACATGAGAGAAAAAAGTGAAAAACTAGTCTTAAGTTTCCTTCCACTGGTAGCAATAAGCCTGAAAAAACATCTCTCAGTACCAAAATGAACTTTCCTAAGAAAAGATTTTCTAGCTTTAGCTGAAATAACACAGAAGGCCTTCAGTGATTCCTGTGGAATACCCAGGGCTAGGCTCTGCTAATCCACAATGTTGCATTTCTCTAGCTCTATCACTGGATCCAATTTGAATGTCTAGAAATTGAAAACTTTGAGTTATCTCAGTCTCAGTTACAGCTTACAAGAAGCCCTGGGGAAGTCAGGTCTTTAGAGGAAGTCCTGCTGCATTGCCTATAACCAGCAAAAAATTGTAAGGAAAAAGGTTGCAGGGAAAACCATGAAAATGGCAAAAAATATAGTTATGTGGCAGAAATATGATTATATGTGATTTCATTCAGCTTTCTGTTCCTTAGCTTTTCTGCTACATTTCTCAGTGACAGTGGCTTTAATATTCCTGCAGGATCCATGTTTTGGTCAATGTGGGGACAGTTTGAACAGTCATTCATTCATTCATTCATTTATTCCTGTGGTGCATGTTCACAGTATGTGGTCTGTCTCTTTACTCCTAAAACAGAGCAATTAATTTTTCCTTGCCTTTTCTATGGCACTGCCCATGGCAGGGCCTGAAAAGGACTTCGCATTCACAGCCTGCAAGTGAGGGAGAAGCATTCCCTACATCCTGAAGATGGGCAACAATAGCACAAATTTGTTAAGAACAAAAGTTACCTGACTTTAGACTCCACAGTTGAGCACTTTTTTCTAGTGTGCCCAATAGTGCACACCACCACTTACGTTCATAGCACAACTCCAAGTAATTCAGTTGAAGATGTTCCCATTTTAGATTGTTAGTGGCATGCAAGAAACAATGGTGGAAAATTCCTTGCTAGCTGTGACAAGAATGACCTGAAATCCTCTCATCTAACATCATACAGGATAGAGGAAAAAAGTGCATTTCTACAGCCTGATACTCAAGGATAGAACCCAAGAAACTATAATTTCTGTCCTTGCAACTGCTTATCTGATTCACTAAGCACACTTGAAAGAACATAGACAACAAGCAAAGCACTTCTGGGGAATAATGCCCTTTGTACATTTTCCTCACTTCTCTTTTAGATAGATGCATTCTAAATACAAGTCAGATATTCTAAGAAAAGGGTAGTATTTGAACACACAAGTAGGCCACTATATTAACCATGTGCGCACTGTAGCATACGAAAGTTATACTGACCTATTAATTCTGACATTTTCTAGTTTTCACACACCTCAAGGGTTTTTTTTTTTTGCAACTTCACTGTCTTTTCACATGGATACATTTGTTTATTTGCTTGGAGATGTGCATGTGTGAGGTTGCCATGGTTTTTAAGAGGGTGAACTACGAAAGAGAATTTATCCCAAGGCATCAGACTGTTCATCAAGTAGGGTTGTAACCTTAGTATCAGTCACAGGAACCTCTGCTATTTCAGATGGAAAACTGATAGCAGGAATAACCTTTCATTGCTAACACAGACCAGGCTTAGAGGTCAACAGGATTAGCACTATTTTTTTGACTGCTATGAATATTGTAGAGGAAAGTCTACATATTTCATGAAAAATAGTCTTGATCAATATGTTTTTCCCCAAATCTAGGCAAGGTTCAATTTGGAGCAATTTTATACTTCATTTTTGTAGGCATTCTCTTACTAAAAGACACTCTTCTCAAGGAGACGTGGCCCTTCCCACAAGGGCACACACACTCATCTTCATAACCCTCTGTTTTCCCACATAATTAGATGTGTTACTTGCTCCACCATGTCTCCCCTTCATGTATATCTTCTTCTCTGATAACAGAAAAATGAAGATATATAGATTAGACAGATAGATAGACAGACAGACAGATAGATAGATGACCTTGTTGTTACCACAAGACCTATAGGGATACAGGTTACCTTTTTTATGATAAAATATTTTAAAATGTACTAGTGTACACTCCACTATTTGCAGACTCTCATCTTCATCACATAGAACTTATTTTTATTTAACTGTTTTTTAATATTTTCTGAGCAAAACACAAACTAGAATAGTCTTTTCCACAAGAAAGCAAGAAAAAGTATTTTGGGGCATAGTGGAAGTGGGGATTGAAATTCAGACAATATTAACCAGGTGTTTGTTGGACTGGAAGGTTTGCTTATCCCTGTGTCCAAGTCTTCCTTGCTAAAGGAGATTTTTTTTTTTTTTTTTTTTTAAGGCAAATAAAGAAATGTGAAACTTAACAAAAATAATACTAGATCAACAAAAACCCCTACCCAAAATCCCCAATAGCTATGTTATCATTGGTTATTGACCGAAACCTGCCTCAGCTCTATCTGCCTGTGTTACTGGTACAGATTTGATAGATTACTGTTTTACTAATTTCAAAATAATCCAAACCATGCCAGAATTTCAAAATCACAGCACAAAGTTATGTAGGTGTCCTAATTTTGTTTCTCAGAGAAGCTAAAGGTCAAGTCAATAAAAGGTCAAGCTGACTAGTATGTATTGAGATAATATTCTTCTTAACCTGTCACAAGATCAATAATTGGTGTCATTATTCATTTCCTAGAACTAAAAAAGCTAACACCATTATTCTAATAAAAGAGTAGAAAGAATATCAACTTCCTGCCATTCCTATTTTATTAGAATTGAAAGTTTTGAATTCAAATCAGTAAATGAATACAGCCTAATGAAATAAAATCTCAATTATTCTGTTCCTATACAGAAAGGAAATGACCATTTGAGTAACCACATTTTGGAAAATATATAGTACTTCTTTTAGAGTTTAGAATATAACATTGAAATAAACTGGGTTTTGCCATAAGTTCATCTTGGTGATTTTTAAAGATATAAATGAGTGAGATCTTTTTTATTCCCTTAATTCCTGAACATTTCATCTCTGTTGGTATTTTTTAAATCTTTACAAGTGGTCAGAGGAACACTATGCACCTGATTCTCCAGCACTACACATTTGCATGAGTATAAAATTATCATAGGGAAAAAAGTGGATATTAAGTAGTAGAACATCAGGCTTAAGAGGTGCTATTCCTTTCCTGTTTGCTTTGCTTACTGTTTAAAAACCCCAAAAATAAAATTGTTTATTTCCCAAGTCTGATTGCTTCAGCTTGGTCCAAGCCAGCATGCAGCCCCTCTAAGTGCTCACTGTCCCATAGAAGATTCTGAGTTTTGTTTTCTGTATTGTTCACTGTGCTTCAGCTAAAGGTCACACAGAAGTGACTTGCCTACACTTAAAAAGATTACTCAGGAGAGCTATATGGGCCAACACTACCAAGGAAGACCAAGTTTTGCACTGTCAAAAGCTTTCTTTTGATAGTGTAATTTAAAATAGTCCCTCACATGGCACTCTTTGCAAAGAAAGAGGCACAGTATGTGTGTCTCTGGTAGGACACATATATGCACAGTTGCATCACATAGGCATACAGATTTTTGGGTAGTTTAAACAACATAAGAATTCATGTAATGAATTCACATGAATTCATGTGATGCCAGAAAAATAAAAAAAAACCTGACAACAAGACAGCTTTGCAAGACTGAAGCTAAAATTCTATACCTCTGGCAGGCAATTGTGAATGAGGCTCAAAATAATGCTCAGCAGTTCTGTAGAAGACTGAAAGGGGTCTTCAGTAAAATACTTTTGCTGTAGGTGAAAATCTGTGTCATGAGATTCAGAATAAGCAAATGTGAACTAGTGAGAGATGAAAGTGATAAATACATTGTATTGAATACTAAAAAGAGAAATGCTCTCCTTGCAATAAAACAAGGTCATCCAGAAAAATAGCATGGATGAGCTAAGTTAGCCTTAGGAAAGTCATTCAAATTTGGTGTTGCCACCATGTAATATATTTTGAAGTCTTGTTTTTTTACAGACTTGACAAGCATCAAGCCCTTTCAGGCAAAAAATCCAAATCCACCACCCAAACACTGTCAGAAAAACAAGCAAAGGAGAGACAGTTCAGTCTGGCAGGCTTGTGGGTGATATACAGGCTTTGACGTAGCATCACTCTGCACCAGGACTATGGCACCTAAAATAGCAGTACCAAGTGCCAAGATTTGATTTCACGTTTGCCAGACGCAAAATGGAAGTAGAGCTGTGCAGAAGATATTTACTCAGACAAAACTTCGATGCAGCCAAGAAATCTCTCTTAAGTTCATTAAAATATGGTTATTAGTTTTACCCACTCAAAAACAAAGTTACTTTTACACATTTACATAGTATGTAATTTTAATTTCAAAATATTTGCTTTAACTATTTCCTTAATTTAGACTAAAAAGGACTAAAAGAATAAAACCTGAAATATTTCATATTAAGCCCACAAAAATTCAGTCATTACCAGTAATGTGGTAGTCTGCTGCTCTGTCCAACTCTGACTGGTTCCAGACCTACACCTGTGTGTCCAAACTCTTTTGTGATGGCAGAAATTGGTACTTCAACAAAATTCCAGTCTATCCTGAGCCCAAACATGGGATGACTGTTTCCATTTCTAACTTGAATGAGAGAGTATTTCCAATTGTGGTAGCCCAGAAACCATTACCACCAGTAATAATTCATACTGCACAACACAAAAATAGAAGATTCGAACAAAAATTCATACCCAAGGGACATAAGAGACCACTGAGAACAATGAAATATGCCCTGCACTAGATTTACTGTAGCTGGATTTTAGTAAAGCATTTGATATAGGGATTCTGCCTTACAATCTTAATTCAAATTGGCTTGGATATGAGCAGAGTTACACGGACAATAAATTGTTTAAAAAAATCTGTAAACAAAGAGTAGTGATTAATGCCACTATATAAAGCTGGAAAACTATATAGTGTAGTGATATAGAGATTAATGTTCAGTAGAACCTCTTAATTTTCATCTATGTTCAGACGATGGGCAGTAACTACCATTTTTTTATATATGTATGCATCGTAATAAATATAGGTACTCACACACAGAGAATAGCAAATTCACTAGTAAGAAGTCTGGAATACAGAGGCCCAGAAGGCAAGTAAGGGCAACACTGAACACCACCATAGATACAAATTTCCAATTCTGTGTGAGAGGAGGAGGCACAACACACCCTAGGGGACACGCATGCTGACGTGATACACAACCCAGCAAACCAGGGAAGACTGGCCACGATGCTCCTGGAGTATCACATTCGGTTCTGTACCCCTTAGAACCTAATACTGACAAATTAGTAGTAATTCAGAGAGGAGAAAAAAAACCTGCTGCCTAATGGTACTAATATCTAGGCCACAATTCTGCTCAAGTCAATGACAGGCACCTACATACCTTTGAGGATCAGGCCCTCGATCTCATGAAGAAGGATTTTCTTATAAAGAAAGATTAAAAGGCCTAAATACGAACAGCTCAGCTAAGCTCTGACTAAAGGGAGATGTGATAACTGCCTATAAATATTTGAAGGGTATAAACATTAAGAAGGGTGATGAATTTTTTAGATTGGTACAAGGGATATAACGAGGAGTAATGGGATGAAATTAAGAAAGTGAAAATTTAGGCTGCTCCCTGACAGCGAGGTATATTTCATCTGTGAAATAATTTACACTGAACACCATGAAAAACTTCTTCTATGCTAGATGTATTAACCTGTTATCGTTTTCCAGCAGTAATGGCAGAAATCCCGTATTTTGGGAGTGGCTAAATTTAGATGAAAAAAAGTAAAAGAAAATGAGTAGAGGATTACCTTGCATTGGCCAGGAGGCTTTCTGGATAACTAATAAAGCTATTTCTTTACTTCAACCTCTCAGGCTCTTGTTCTCTTTTCTTTGCAAGAACACACATCATTTCCAGCATCATGTCTGTAACATAGTAAGAGAGATTGTACAAGCTTGGGAAGTGGATACAGTTTGCTTGAGAAGGAAGGAATAATACCCACACCTTTAATTACAAGTACAAGGTAGAACAACATGTCTCCTGAGGGAAGCACTCCAGCATTTGCAAGTAGCATTAGGACAAACTAACAATGAAGACACTGGGGTTGGGGACCAGCTAGAAGATGAACTTGTACATCTCAGAAATACCCCTGAAGAATCAATCTCATGCCTCTAAGGTCATCGTACAAAATTTTGCACTTTCACTGGCTGGTTGGTATCTGTTCAAGCATAAGGGGAATTATCTAGTTAGAGCACAGTCTTGTCCAGTCAAAAAATAGTGCTGTGTTGTGGAAAAGAGGGACTGTACTACCAAAGGAATTTCATTGGAACTGCAGAAAAAGAGCTTCAAAGTTTAATAGAGCATTCTTTCATCTCTGCTAGCAGTGCTCAGCTAGTACTGCAATTTACAAAGTTTTTATTTTCACTCTCTTCACGATGGATTCGCCACCATTATTTGTAAATCAAACTTTGGAAAGAATTCAGCAAATAGGCTCTCAGAGAGACAGTAATTCATCATGAGGCACATGATAAAAGGCACAACACAAGAGGGCTAGGTATCTTAGGAACACATGGAGGGGAAGATATAAAGTGATCCTGAGTGAAGAATCACAGAGCCTGTGTTGGATTGGTGTGGCAAAGTTTTGGTAGTGGGATGAGGCTGCAGGGTTGACTTCTAGGAGAAACTTTAAGAATTTCTCCCATATCCAACATAGCCAATGCAAGCTGGCTCCAAGATGGACCAGCTGTTGTTCAAGGCCATCAATGGGATGTAACACCTTTGGGATTACATAGTTTAGAAGGGGGAAAAAATCCTGTACAACAGCAACTGCAGGCAGAGAGGGGAGGGATATGGGCTCTATGGCCCATAGCTCTAGGGCTATACACAAGAGAAGCAGCTCTGGAGACATAAAGCTCAGTGAAGGACAGGGAGAAGGTGCTCCAGGTGCTTGAGCAGAGATTTCCCTGCAGCCTGTGCACACCATGGTGAGGGAGCTGTGCCCCTGCAGCCCATGAAGGTTCATGGTGGAGCAGAGATTCACCTGCAGCACATGGTGAAGATCATGTTGAGGAAGGATGTGCCTCTGCAGCCCATGGACGTCCAGGGTGGAGCAGTGATCCACCTGGAGGCCATGGAGGAGCTCATGCCAGAGCAGGTGGATGCCTGAAGGAGGCTGTGAGAAGCCCACACTGGAGCAGGATACTGGCAGGACGTGGATCCCTGGAGACAGGAGCCTACACTGCATCAGTTTTGACCTCAGAACTTGTGACCTCACGCAGGTCCCATGCTGGAGTAGGCTGTGCCTCAAGGACGGCACCCAGTGAAAGGGCCCCACATTGAAGCAGCTTGTGAAGAACTGCAGCCAATGGAAGGACTCACACTTCATGGAGAACTGTCTCCTATGTGAGGGACATTGTACTGGATTAGGAGAAGAGTGCGGGGAATTCTCCCCCTGAAGAAGGAGTTGCAGCAACATGTGATGACTTACCACAATGCCCATTACCCATCCCCCTGTGCCAGCTGATGGGGAGGAGATAGTTCAGCCAAGGAAGAAGGGAAGGGTGGGGGGAAAGGTGTTTTTAAGTTCTGATTTTATTTCTCATTATCTTACTCTGATTTGTTTGGTAATAAATTAAACTAATTTCCCCAAGTCAAGTCTGTTTTTCCCTGGCCCATGATGGGTGAGTGATCTTTCCCTGTCCCTATCTTGACCCATGAACCTTCTCTCCTCTATCCAGTTAAGTGATAGAGCAACTTTGGTGGACATCTGTCACCCAGTCAGGGTCAATCTGTCACAGAGAGATGGGAAGAATATTTAGCTATTTGAATTCCACTGTTGGAGAAAAATGGTTCCACTTCTAAATAATTCCATTACTTTTTATAGTCAATTAAAATGGAAGGCAGTAATAGTCAGCATATCTCAAGAATTCATCTCTAAGAAACACATCCTGAAATTTTAAAATTCTTGATAGGCTAAGAACTTGCACTGTACAAGACAGGGAATGATAGCAGAAGCATATCTCACATCAACTCTAACACTTAGGTTAGAGCACTGGCATACAAAAAGGCTCATCTAGGTCTCAGTTTTAAAGTGTGTGTATTTGTGTATGAACTAATTTTTAATCAGTTCTCTAAATACAGCACTTTCAAGACAACAAAGAAGCTTAATAAAGACTGGCATGAATTTCTAGCAACTGAAATGTAACAGACAAGTTTTTTCTTTATTAGAGACTAGCAGCAGAACTCAAATGACCCAAATCACATTCTCTAACTTAAGAGTGCTGCCCAATAAGTTGCAAATACACCTTTAGCTATCAAATCAATTGTTGACCAGGCTAAATAGTTCTCACTTTCTGATACCTGGCAAACACAAGGCAGCAGGGCTACAGTTTAAGGACCGTAGCCAGTACTCCATTCTAATTAATCCTGATTGCACCATTACCAGCAGTTTGCCTTTCAACTCTACTCTTGGACAGGTAGTGAAACAATTTTGTACTTCCCTTCTCACTCTAAAGAACTTGTGGACCACAGCCACTTATTAAATAAAGCAATTTCTTTCATAGAATTTCAAGGAAGCATGTTGAGGGAGACACATTTGAAATTAACTCCATAGTATTTACATAAGACTATATATTGCAGGAAGAAAAGCAAGCAAACCTGATAAGATTTTTCTCCAGACAATGGGCACAGTTACAGTAGTTTTTGTTCATTCTACAGTAGTCACTCCTAGCTTAGTGATCTCACACAGTATTTTTGTATTCAGCTACATATGCATTTAAGTATTGGATTCAACCACACTTCTATGAACAAAACCATACCCGATCCATATTTATGCTGTCTCAGAAAAGTCAGTGAATCAAATTCCACCCTCAGTTGTATCTTCATTAATCCAGAGAACTTAATTGGTCTCTGTGGCTTTGCTCCAGAGCATGGACTACACCTAAGCATAACTCCATAGCATATAAATCAGGATGGAACATGTGTCCTGCAGTAAACAGTGAAATAAGTCTTCAGATCAATTTGACGACAGCTTTGCATGCTTAGTTTATGACTTCAAAGCTTGAGAGACCAACAATAAAGCTCAGTAGATTTTCTTGATTTTCAACCTACATTTCACAGAAACAGCCAACCACAAACCATTCATGCCAGAACAGAACAGTTAATGCTTTATTCTAAGTGTAGATTACAGAAAGTAGAAGTGACCTTAAGTTCTTGTCCTGTTCAACCCCTGCTCCAAAACAGTATACTTTATATAAATCCATCATGACAGACCTCTAGCACAAGTTAAAAAACATCTGATAATTGAAATTACACAACCTTGTTTAATAAAATCAATTTCAGTGTTGAACTGTCCTTCCTGCTAGAAATGACTTAAGCTGAAATCCACAAAAGGATTCTATATTTAAAAGTAGGATTAAAGTGGGATTTAAAAGTCCAGAACTGAAGTCCCCAGTTACTTGCCTTGCTGTCACCAACTTCAGAGGTACAACTCTTTTCCACACCAAAGTTCCCAGACCTTGAGTTGCATTTGCTCATACAGAGAATGCCATTTTTGGCAAGACTGAGTGACTCCATATCTTGTTAATTTTTTCACTGTCCTGGGGTCAATCAAGAGGAAAGGCAGATGGAAGATGGAGGGGTTCAGTCTAGAGCACATGGCCTTTGCAACACCATCAGATCAATTCTTGCAAACCTACAGTGCCGACTGCCACCTTCCTTCAGAATGAAAAGGACAGAGGAAAGAGATGCACAGGACTTCAGCATGTCCTCTCTTTCTGCTTCAATCAATAGCTAAAGCACTCCAAATATCATAGTTATGGGGATTCATTTGCAGTTTCATTCTGTCAATTAGAAAAAGCACTTACCCACCAAGGTGGTTAATTCCAATGCTGTTCATCTATTTCCACTCAACAGGCTGGACAACGTGCATAATCAAAGTTTTTTAAAACCTAGCTGTGACATAAATGATAAAATAAAAAAATCTATGGAAAATCCATTCAATAGATAATTAGAGAGGTTTTTTTGGTCACAAAGGGACTAGAAACTGTCTATGGGACCCCTCTGCAAAGCACTTCACCTTTGTGACATGCAACAAATATTCATGGAACAGGGTAGTGAGTGAAATGAGCACTGAGAGAGAATAGCTCTTCTGTGGACCTCAGAATCTGAAGATATTGTTAGCAAATTATAATAACCCAGAATAATTTACAGTCAAGGGGTTAGGACTTTCTTAAGACAATAGGATGTGTTCACGACCCCAAGGCTTTCACCTTCCCCACCCATATTGCTGAGTGACCTTTTCTTCAAACACAAAGCAAAGGACCCGAAATTCCTTTTCAGCATCTGCTTGTGGGGAATTTATTATTGTTTTGGGTTGGTGGTTTGGGTTTTTTGCTGCTTGTTTTGGGTTTTTTTTGTTTATTTGTTTGTTTTTTAAGGAGTGACTTTTGCACTACTGCATTTCCATTACTCCTTTGAAAGGCACTTACTATCAGAACCAATTCTACACAGTGAATTCCAAAAATGGTAAAGAGGTTATTTGTTAACAAAGGATGACATGTAAAAGTTTTGTCCTACCTCTCAGAGTGTATAAAACAAAATTTTTGCTGGTGGATAGTCTCTAGACCATACAAGCTTTTGGTAAGGTTTTAGATTTCCCTGCAGCAGTCAAACACCTAAAACAGTGTTACAGCACAGAAGGCTATAGAGATTTCTTGTTCTGTGCATCAGTCAAGTCTATGTATGCTGTATGCTCTGTTGTAAGGAAAGTTTCAGAAATAAAAGACAACCAAGAAAAATTCTAGACTACTTAATTATTAAGATTAATCAGGAGATTGATTTATTTTATCTAAAAGAGAATGCTAATATCAAAAAGAAAAAAAAAAGAAAAAAAAACCTTCTAGAACTCACAATTTGTGTGTAGACACCATGCCTAGCAGCTCACCCAAGGTGATGGTGGGTGTGTTTCAACACAGAGCACTGATTTCATCCATACTATCTTTAAAGATCTAAACACCATGTGAGGAATTTGCACTATAAACAGTAAAATCATAACAGGTGCATAATAGGCACTTCTGCAGAGTGATATGGACCCCTATCACACACACAGGTGATACACTTATAATAACTATAGGCAGATAACTGCAGGTTTCAGACTGTCCACTGTGTGTGCTCTTGTCATGTTCAGCTTCCTAAAAATTTTTCAGTTTCACTTATAAATAAAATCATGCCCTCTTCCTGTTTCTTAGAGGGCATAGAGATCAGCAAAAAAAGGTGTTTATCTTAATATGTTTGCCTTGATTTCAGACTCTGTAATTTTCTTACATAATTTTTAAATGTCAGATACAAGTAGCTCCCTTTAGGTAGCAAGTTTGAAATCAAGACAAAATTATATTTTCTATGTTACTTTGTGCAAACTTGTCTTAACAACATTAGATATGAATTTCATGTTTTAGTAATGACTAAATATGCAAAATCAATGCCCAATCATTCCAGAGGGAAAAAAATTAAAATAACCAGACTAAATATTACTCTGTTCTACAGAAAATTATATTATAACAGAGGGAGAAGAAAAAAAAAAAAAAAAAAAAAGAAAAGAAAAGAAAAGAAAAGAAAAGAAAAGAAAAGAAAAGAAAAGAAAAGAAAAGAAAAGAAAAGAAAAGAAAAGAAAAGAAAAGAAAAGAAAAGAAAAGAAAAGAAAAGAAAAGAAAAGAAAAGAAAAGAAAAGAAAAGAAAAGAAAAGAAGAAAGCCTTTGCCATATTTCTATAATGCAAGAATACTAGGAGCTGTGTCTAAACCTCACAAAGAACCTTAATTTTAAGAAGAAATCAAACCAAAAAAATAAGCTTTGGTTTTGATTGCCGTTAACACTTGAGTCAGTCAGTGGACATCAAGATGATCAATATGTCTTCAGACAACAGAAAGTTTTTTCTTCTTATTCACTTGCTCATAAGTTACAAGGATGTATTAGCTTGGGGGAATCACTACAGCTACGAAGTGATTGATAAACGAAAACCAACTGAAAAAAATCACTTGCTGCACAGGGCAATCATGAATATGACCAGTTGGGTGCCTGTCAACTGCCCAGCACTGTACTACACTTATGCTCAGCAAAGGAAGTAAAATGAAAAACAATTCAAATTCCCCTTCCAGAAACTTTCACTTCACAAGAGCACCATGCTTGCTCTCTCAAAAACTCTTAAGGTGAGGCATTGACAGAGCTTAGATTTTACCAGATCTTTATAGATGCTGGTTTTCTGGAAGGAGGTTACACTAAAGCATTAGGTTTTTTATACCCACTCTGCACTGGCAGCAGCAGCAGGAGTTGAGTAGCCGTCAGCATTAGAGACAAATCCTAGAGATGCATCTGACCCATGAAGAGTCTCACCCCGGGAAGAAAACAAAACTGTGAGCAAAACACTGACCTGGCACCTGGGGACTTAGAGTAGCCTGATCCCAGCTCTGCCTGAGAGAATTTACTCAGCTCAATGGCACCAGCTTTGCCCTCTTTTCTCACCTCTATGGGAATAAAAGCAATCGCTAATTACCCGCAAAAGATAGAGTGAAACAAAAGAGCTGAAAACTACCTTTTAAACACAGGATTAAAGTAAAGGGCAACACAGCCTGAAGACCCATGTAGCAAATTAGACACACATCTTACCTGGACAATTGCTTCTGATTTCTGCAGAGACTAAGTTTGCCAATTAAAAATGAACCAACAAAAAGAAACGTTTCTAACTTTTTATCACTGGCAAGAAAACCATCCTGGCATGAAAACAAAGCATTCTCATTTCCCAGCAGGGGTGCTCCAGGACTTGTCTTGCTGTTCAGATGTTTCTGAAGCCACCAAGTGGAAAGCATTTGGGTTTTACCACTTGCAGCCAGTGTTTTCCAGAACACCAAGGAGCAAAGATTCCAATGGTGTTCAAACAGGGCTGGCACTGTAGTTTGGGGAAGCTTCCTGCTGAGCAGGAGTAAGGAACACTGAGCATTTAAAGGGACAGCAAAACACACTTAAACATGGGGAGGAGGTAAAGCTAGAGCTGTCCCCATCATGTTAGGGCACAAACTGACAGTTGCTTATAGCTACCCACTCAGCAGCAGATGGCTTGGAAGCAGATGGGTGTGGAGACTGGAAAATACTTTGTGTGTATAAACCAAACCCAGGATTTTGGTGGTGATTTCACCCAGTCAAGGCAGTAGTAGTGTAGTGTAACATATCCAAGTAGCTCATGACCGTTATGAAGACCTCAGCGTCCTTCTTTCCCAGAAGCCTGTAGTGAAAGGAGTGATTTCTCATCTAAACACAGCTTCTGACTACTGCCAACACCATTATTTCCTAGCGGTTCACAACTATGAAAGACATGGCATCTTTCCAAGACATGGATATCAGAGTAGAGTCACTGGTTTTACAGACAGAAGGAGAACTTGAGAAAAGGAAAGAAATGAAGAATATGAAAAATACAAGAGGAGAGAGCAAACCTGACATGGATTAGAGAGAGGAAAGCCCAGGTTGGGAAGAAGAAGCCAGTTCAGAAGACAAATATAGTAAAGATGAGGGACTGAAGTTAGGATTGGGAAGGCTATAAATGCACTTAGCAGAAAAAGAAAAAAGAAAATTAAATTATTCCAAGGGAACTAAAAGACTTTAAAAATCAACTGAGAATAAGGGGCCTGCCAAGCTACATTCATCAAATATTAGGCACATCTCACCACTATTTGTCAAATTTATTCAACAAATACTATTTGCTGCCATAGCTGGTCAAGTACTCTCCAGCAAACATACTGTTGAAAAATATTAAGTAAAGTAATTCAATAGTCCATCCAAGCTGTTATTTGTCCAGTTTTATCATCCATTCCAAAAGGAAGCTGCATTGTTGTTATATTTGTTAACTGGAATGAGTGTTGTGACAAAGAGAGGTTAGCCCTTTGTAGCTGACGTACATATGGGTCCTATCCATAGGAATAAGAGAAGGAAACTGGCAGCAGCACAACTAACTACCCAACCCAGCAAACAGAACATAACCAGGTTTTTCTTTCTTTATAATATGCAAGCATAGGTGATTTTCCTCTTGTGTAGAAAGAACAGTCCTTTGCCTAGTAAGTGTCAACTTTTGACACCCAGGCTACAGCAATTAAACTCCTTTGGTGCTAAATTCAAAGTTGCAGTTACCAGCAGGAAATTTATTTCTAGTCTGTTTAAGTACACTGGTGCTTTGTCAGATTATCATGTTCCCTGTTACTGGAAGGGCATGTGATGAGGTAACTTGCACCTCAGTACACATTCAAATCAATTTTCACTACATTTATGGGGCAGCATGTTTACTCTTCATGCCATATTTTCCATCCCAAAATATATAAGGAATAAAGTATGAGTTCCTAACATATTTTGTTCAGGGAGCATTATTACTTCTCTAAAATGAACTATGTTAAAAACTGAAGACATACATTAAAGTTTGGATACAGAGTAAACTATCAAATATTAGGAAAATGTCACATTTAATGCTCTCCATGTGACCTTACTTTAGACCTCTGGTACACATATGTACAATACAATCATTATAATGCAATTGCATAGGAAGTTTCCACACAACCCTTCCTTCAATCAGTGCACAAGCTTGATGTTGCTCTGGGACTAAATTAGCTATTCAATATTTCTTTTCATCCTCTTCATTCAACACGTAGTCTCACCTTATTTACTGCATAACATCCATTCCCTGCTCTGAATACCTAATTATTAATTTCCTCATGGGCTTTTGTGTGGCACTCATCACTATGGTATCTGATGTTTCACAAATATTAATGAATTTATCTTCCAGGCCTGTGACACAAGCTAATAATACTTTCCTCACTTTGCAGCTGGTGAAAGGGGAACAAAGACCTTGGGAATTACCTGTGACCAGAGAGAGAAGTGGGGATCAAAGCTTAAAGCTGCAGATCCCCAGATTTGCAAAGGAAGGCCTCGTTCTGACAGACTTCATTTTCTTGCCAGCAGAAGGACTCACAGACCACATCTTAGCTCAGTCACATCTATGTCAGACCACATCTATGCTCAGCACCCACCCAGGGCAGGCATCCACGGCTGCAGCTGGTCCAGGGAACACACTGTCCAGTTATTAGCTCCTGTAGCCCTTCCCACATCTCCACATGCCGAACTTAAACACATCTGCTTGTCTCCAGCTAACTTATTTGGTTGTGTTAGATTGAAACTACAGTCCAAAACTGCTGAGAGAAAAACTGGGAGAGCAATTTATCACTAGACAGCAGTAAATCTCTGGGGCCCTCCATTTGTTATACAGGTTCACTGAAATGTCTGATTCTGGATCCAGATCCTCAGTGCCTCCTGCTTCCAATAATGAAAGTCACTATGCTAATTCTCCACCTGCTGCCTGGCAGAATTAGAAATGGATTCCCATAGCTTCCTTGCAACTGGTACCTCCAGACAAATACAGCTGGGGGCAAGGAGAAAGAAAGTGGATGTACATATATTTGGGGAGCTGAGACAGTAGGTGAGGAAAGTATCAATTTACACGTGCAAATTCAGAGTTGAAGTTATCTTCATGCTTATTTTTGTACTTTTTCTAGGCAGAAAACTGCTGTTAGAAAAAAAACAAAGCAAAAATTCAAGTATTGCACAATCTTCCAATGATCAACCTAATGTCACAGGTGACTTTCATAGTTTCAGAGATTTTATTTTTTCCCCTCAAAAGGTTATTAATACATCCTATTGAAGGTATCTATTTTATACAAAAGAATGATTGTTAACCCTGCCTCTGAGCAGTCTGTACTAATTTAAAACTTTGCGGACAGGCTTTCAACAAAATTCTTCTGCCTTCCCTGCTTTAGCATCAATAAAGCAAAAGAAAGGTGAGTTTAACTGTGCAGATGAGGTCTTTGAAGTTTCAAACACCTTTTATGTGCCTCTCAGACAGCATTGTTTTTTCAGGGGAAAGAAGGTGAGCAAGTTAGGATGTATGTTAACTCTGACAACCTCACCTGCCAGCAAGATAAGTTTTCACAGGAGAGAATTTTTCCAAATGACAAATAACCCATTCTCAACTACCTCAAATGGACCTAAATGACCAGAGCAGTCTAAAATTATTAAAATGCCTGTGATGAAACCTGCAGCAAGCGTATGCAGATACTCCTGCACATGCAGAGACCATAGATGCATTCCATGGAGGCAATGCAATAAAGATAACAAAAATCACTGGGCAAAATAAACAAAACCCAACACACAGAGCTGAAACCAGTGATACTTCCTCTAGCAAAAGCCTAGCTGATTTCTACACTCTCAAGTTTACTGTCTCATGCAGGACAGAATGAAATCTTGAGAATTAGACCCTCTGATAAACAGCTCAGCTTTCCATCAGTCTGACAAAAAGTGCAATCTCTGCTTAAGAAGCTAAAATGCTCTGTGATGGAGAGAGGGAGGAGGAGATGAATCACCCAAGCAGTGATGGCTGGAGACAATTTTCTAAGAGACCAGAGAAGGTAGTATGTCTTCACAGGGTGCTGAAAAGCATTTCTTTCAACAACCATACAGAGGCTCCCACCATATTTTTGTTTCCCCCAGGGATACCCTCTGTGTGCATAGCCATGTATTTTCCTTATTTACAGGCAGGCCCAGGAGGAGCACTGCTGACACTGCAAGCAGACTCCTTCCCCTCCATGCCCTAGAAGACACATTTTAGCTGTAACACAGGTGGGATGATCACTTGACAGCTCTCTGAATCAGCTCTCAGCACCCCAGGGAGCAAGACCACATTATGACCAGAGGCACATGAGAGCCGCATGAGCTGGGCTTTGAAACTGCAACAAAGCACACAGCTGTCAGCACCAAAGATTTTGGCAGATACACCAGTCACCAGGTCAGACCTGGAGCATTTCCCCCTCTTCTTCACCCAGAGCATTCCAGAGCCTGGCCCTAAGGTCCTTCAACCCCCTTACTTGAAGCTGTAGGGGTTTTTTACAGCAGTTTCCATCACGAAGTCACAGAGAATATGTTTTCTACCAAAACAATTTGGGTAATTAGAGAGCTTTATTTTCCCCCAGTCAAGTATTAAATTTCTTTCTCATTTCCCAACTTCATCTCCACCTACTACATTTAATGTATTTCCAGGTCAGCTCTCACATAGCTCTAACAATTTCTATTCTACTTGTTTAGGAAAATCAGCAAATAGCATTTAGCCAGCTTACTCATGCTATTTTACAGCTTGCTGTGGTCATTAATTCTCAGCTGAACTGTGTGCTTAAGATAAACACAAGGTAGATGCTCTCTTTTAAAGCTCAGAGTCACTCAAAGAATTCCCTGGATCTGCTAGACTCTTCTTTCAAAACAAGTACTCTGCAGAAGAGCTCTACCAGCAGCACTCTGTCCTCCTTTATTCCCATGTCCAGGGAGTAAAATACCCTTCTAGGTCCAGGATTTTTTTTTGTTATTTTAATTATTATTACAACAAAAAAAATCTCATCTATACCACAAAAATGTCTTTCAAATATTCTCTCCTGTTGCTAAATATGTAGCTCACCCATCCAATCCCACATCCCCCCTAGCTGAGGGGAGGGCACAACATCCAGGCTTCTCTACTCTTCCATGAAGAAGGTGATAGAAGCTCCTGTCCCTCCCTGCTACCTTTCTTCTCCCCATCAAAATCAACAAGGCAAGTAGGCAACCTCCTTTCAGCTTTCCCACTGCCCCACATACAAACAAAAAATAATTTTACTTTTTAACTATGTTTTTTGTATGGAGTAGAAAAACAATATCAGTTATGGATGACCCAAGCATATCAACCATCAGGTTTCATTATACTGAAATGCCACATCAGCTTGTTAGTTGGGATTTTACATTGCTTTTTCTCACAAAACAGAAACAAAGTTTGCTAGCAGTTGCCCACGTAGACATGCTAGAATTTCTTTTCTTTCAGCAAACAGACAACTATTTCTCCCCTTGGAAAGTTTCTAATTAAAAGTTAGGTTTCTCTCTCTTTCCTTTCGAAAGTACCATAAATTATAGATGACTAGTCATTCATTGTCTCTAATGCACAAACCCAAATATACTTTCTCCAGTTTTTTCAACTTTGCTGTCAGAGGGACTTTTTATATTTGGGTTGGGAAGAGACAGGCTGCTCAAGAAATCTGATGAAACCCCAAGACTGAAAATGCTGTGTCCCTTAGCTACAGAAAGTACATTCTGAAGGCAGCTGCAATGCAATCAAAGTCACCACACAGTATGGGCTCCCTCAAATAATGTTCTCAGTGACACGGTGGAGATTTTTTGAGCACAAGGTAACACAGTGTTCATGCTAGCTCTGTCCTGGGCCTCTGTGAAGCAGATGCTGTCAATCATTTCAGACTGTTGAATTGAATGTAACATCTGCAATATGGTCTTTACAGTTTTCCAGCAAAGGTAACGTTGAGACAGTGCATTTTACTGAGTAGAACATTAGGCTCTCCTTGAACTATGCTGGGGATTTTAAGGAGCTGGTTAACTATACTTTGGTCATTAAAAACTTGGTGTTTTACCATACTAAGCATCCTATCACCAAGGAATTAAAGGCTTCAGCTCCTTATAAAAAATATTATATATATATGTATATTAGAAAAAGCATAATATCATCAAGATTTGGATCCTGAAACTACTGCCACATGAAAAATCTTACCACCACATGCTGAAATGAAATAGTTGATTACAGAAATCTCTCTCCCAGCTCTACGCCATCGTTGTCTCAGCAAGGCTCAGTAGGTACCAATAAATGAGCTACAGCCTTTTACTCGGGATTCAAACCAAGAAGCAGCAATGGATGTAAATATGTGACAGAAATGACCAGTCAGTGGGTGTTCAGTGAGAAAAAGCATTCCTAACTGCAGATGGCTCATCTTACATCTCCTCACTGTGCAACACTGAACTGGCAGTCCCACAAGAACATTCTTCAGGTCAGGGGATTTCGGCACCTCTGCATCTGGCAGGGATCAGAGTGATAAGCAACACAGGCAGAGGAGCCTTGGGAGTCACATCCCCTCTGGTGCTTCAGCCTCAGGACTCCTCTCATCCATCTATTCTCCCACAGTCTGCTTACAAATATTTTTCCTGACACTGTGTGGGAGGGATGCTCCATACTGCCCTGTCTGTCTCTTCTGGACTCATATTTGAGACATGCACCTTCTCCCATATTCTCCATTACAACTCAATGGTAAGAGGCGGGGCTGCACGCCCCTCCCTGGTAGCAGCACCCCAAAGTTCCTTGCCTACACACCATCCTTCAGTGCTCTTCGTATTCAGACTTGTGAATATTTCTCTATGCACTATTACAGGGAATCCACAAACTCCTTTTAACCTAAGTCAAGGAGTAGGAACCCACCATCTGGGGTGAAGGAGATTCCTTTTCCCTCTGTTTTATATCCCCCATTCCCTTCTTTCTTGTGCCGTCCTTCCCCTGCCTGCCCAGGTTTCTCCCCACCCACAGCCTCCATACCAGGTCTCCCCCCTTACCCCTTTTGCTCTGTGAAGAAGTTGCTCAAAAAACTCCTGACATGTGACAAAATAGCAACTTTGCTGTGCTGGGGCGGGCTTACGCTCAACACAATTTATATGGTGCTTAAGAATATGCTAAAAATTACTTGTAGTGTAGTTACAACGAGTATAGTAGTTGCACATTGTCAGCTCTCAGATTCCCAGCAGAGATGGGAACTAAAGCCTTGATTTGGCAAGCATCACTACTTTCATTTAACAGATGGCAAAACTTAAGCTACAACTTGCCTGAATTCGAGTGGTTTTTAAAGAAACAGGAAAAAAAAAGAAAAAAAAGAAAAAAAAAGACAAAGCAGATTTCTTTTTAAAATTAATGTGGTTTTTTTACCTTCCATTCTTACAAGCACCCATTTGTCTCTAGGTAAGATGTGGATTCTGTCAAAGCAGCAGACATACTACTACCAGAAAAACCTGAGAAAGAGTTGCAGTTCCCACTGTATGTATTTTCCTGTCAAATCAGAACCCAGAGACCAGATGCTCCCTGCTTTCTGACCATCTCCTTACCTTGCTTTAGGTTAAAGTCATCTTACTAGACTAAAATTGTTCAAAGAAACATGTTATCTGCTGTAGAGGATAGCAAAGCCCCCTGGCACCATCTCCACTAGGTGATCCTGAAAGGCAACAGCCTTGCAATCTAACTTTTTGGCACTGCCCTTTACTAAACTGATTTTTTTTTCCTATTGTTTTTGAGGGAAGTAACAGCTCCCTAGCATCACACACTAACCATTGAGTTGACTTGATCTTGAATTCACTCTAAAGGTTTTTGCTTCTACACTGTCTGCCCTGTTCCTGCCTACTCCCACCTTCTCCTCGTCATGACAGTATTTTAGGGGGACAATGGTACAAATTTTCTGACAATGCATCAGTTTCCAACTATGGGAAGCTGGAACAACCTCTGATTCTTCCGTCTAAGAGCTGCTGTTTGTACACTTTGCTCTTCTATTCAGCCCATTGACTTACCTCCCTTATCTTCAATCTATAATTAGAAGAGATTAAGGAAGCTGGCTTATTGTGAAAGGAAATAAACAAAAGGGATCAGGGATGAGTTGAAGGGTGGGAGGGTGAAAATATAACATCAGTACAGTCTCCCTCTTGAGAAGGTCATCCCAAGGAAGGGCAAGAGCAAAATCAATGAATTTTGGCTCAGTAGTGACGGGAGTCAATCCATCAGGCAAACCGATGGCAGCCAGTCAGGCTCTCACAGACACCACCTGTCGCTGCCAGCAAAATGTCAAATTTATGAATTCATTTCCATAGCAAGATAGCACTCCCCCAGGGCAGTGCTGAACAGTTTCACAGCTTCTAGAGCAACCTACTGAGCAGGGAGAGAAGAGGCAGCTTCTCTTCCCCACCAACTGAGGCAAGCTGTATTTTAAAGGAATGGATGTATGGACCAAATCCAGAGCCACACTTTTTTTTAGCATTTGGTTTCTTTAAGCTGGTGTCCATAAATCAAGAAGCACTTAAGGCATACTCCAATTTCCCATTTTTGTGTCATTAACGAGAAAAAAATGTCACACCCGTATGTCTCTCACCCCAGAGTTTAACTTCCCTAGCTGCCTCAAATCCCTCAGAGATGAAGGTGGCAGAGTTGACCTCAACTAGCTACACACAAGTGAAAATTTATCCCACATTCACTATAATTGTAGCTCCTTGTTAAGAAGAGTCTTGTCGTGGTAGGGCTGATTGCCTTCAGTTAGTTCAGAGAGCACACTTTCAGTGACTGTCATTCATCACTGAAGAGTGCGGTGACAGAAACTTCCGTGAAGTTCTCTGCTCACCCACACAGAGACAAGCACTTATCTTTCCAGCACAAGAAGTGAAAGAACCCTCTATTCTTTTCTTCCTTTTTACCTTTCATCTATCTCCATAGTATTATCTGGGTGATATTCACTATATGACAGTGTCACCAGAATCTCTAGAAGTGACAAACTTTTAGCACAGAAATACTTTCAGGAACCTTATTTTAAATGTTTTCAATTGGAAGTGCAACAGACTGAACTGAGATATAGGAGAGCAGATACTCCAGCTGCAACATGAACTTTAGTTCTGTCCAGTTAAGCATACATTAGATCATTAGAAACAGTTTTTAAGTTTAGAAAGATGTCAAGCTGGGGAAGGAGGGAATTATCCTTGACTAAAAGCTTAGGGGACACAATTTTAAATTAATGCCAAAGTTTTGATTTAGTAGAGCACTTGGCCCAAGTTCCCTGAAGTTTTCACACTTCTCTACTTTTTAAAAGGTATCATTCCACCATTTAGGTTCTTCCAACACACTCAGAAATCATAATTTACCAGCTGTCTAACACCCCAGGTTGTCTAGTTCCAGCAGCCCCCAAATTCATAGGCATGAGTTACTGAAAAAATGACAAAGAGCTGGCACAGTGATGCCAGCCAACTCCCAAGTGAAGGAGGTTATTGCCAGTGGAGGAGGATTTAAGTGAAGATACTTAGCACTAAATCTTTCAAAACAGGCACACACATTCTTCCTATGTAGGATATCTTAAAACAGACATGAACTGATAGGAGGGCAACACCCTACGTGGTCCCTTTTAGCTTTGCCAGAACTGATTTGATAGTGTTGCACCCTGCAAATGTGAGATGTGAGCGTCAGGCTGACTGAAGTTTTAGCCCCAAAGTTCTTCAAGCAGAACTGGCAGACTAGGGAGGGGAGCTCACCTGTGTCAGAGCTCTGGGATCACACAGATATCAGAGACATCCCGTTGGAGTACGAATCCCCCTGGGCCAAATCCACACAGGCCCAGGAGTGCCCAGAACTGTGAGGATTGAATTAGAACCTTCAGAAAATCTAAAATACATAAATGCACACAGACATGAGGTAGGTATGCAAGCTAGCAAGAGAAGCTCTAAAGCCTAGTTTAAAGTTCAAGTAACACTGCCTTTTGCAGTTAGTCAAATTCTAGTCGTAACAAAAATAATGTAGCCTTGCTAAAACTTCCTAGATAGAACAGATAGGGATATATGTATAGAATTTGTGTAAGAATCTACAACTATTGCTGCACATCAATCTTAACTTAGGATAGGCCCAGCAAGACTGTAGAAAATACATGTAAGTACCTGATTGGCTAAAAATAGAATGAAAAAAATGCACTACTTTGGGAATGCTAACACACACAAACACAGGTTCACAGTGTTATAAATAAGCAGGGCAGGAGATGATTATTAACTCCTTAAATGCCTTTATTAAAAGGGGAAAGCTCAAGGGATTGCCTATGCCTTTGCTGCTGCTCCCTCAATCATGGCCAAGGAGGACACCTGAGTGAATTCTGCTGCTCACACTGCAGAGCCAGGAGTTCAACCTCACAGAAGTTCCCAGGAACTCGTTGGGCTCATTTTAGTCCAGGGATGTCTTTCTTTCTGAGTGCCTTTTAGGTTATGGTGAGCAGGTGAAAAGTGTTTACAGATAGCTTGATGTCTTGCCAGCTGGGTGGCATTCTTTATGGGTCTGGATTATTATGCTGACTCGTTGTTGCCAGGGGTTTTTGGTGTTAATTGTACTAAACATTCTGGCAAGGTTTCATGGGGGCCTCTGCGATTTCCATAATAGGCGTCGGTTTCAGCTTGACAGGCAGACAGGGAGCCGGCAGGAAGCAGGAAACAGGAAGAGCAGAGTGCAGGCAAGGAGCAGCAGAAACTCAGTGAGAGATAAGGGCATACAAAACTGGGACGTGGGTTACAAACTGGCTACAAACCATTCAAGATAACAATATGCATAACCATCAACAGAACATCCAATGTGTTATTAGGAGTCTTTAACACTCTTAAAGTAACCATCTACAGAACATTCAATATACAACTAGGAGTCACCCACATCAACGGAACATCACAAATGCCACTGTTGATGCTTCTGAGGCTGCTACTGATAAAGCACTTACGAGACACAGATTAGGGGTGCTATTGCTGCTGCTGTTGCTGCTTCTGCTTGGAACTTAGAAACTTTATGTTAGAAGGCTTCTGCATACTGCTGTGGACTCTAATAACTTTGTCTTCATGAGATTGATTAAGCCACACAATAAAGGATTTTGCTCTTACAACTACCCAGCTTCTAGTCTTCAATGAAGACCCAAAACCTCTTGGTGTCAACACCTGACTGAATGGTGTCCTCATACCCAGTGGGGTAACCACTCTGAGACACAGGATCACATAGTGAGGACACGTGATCGGAGGGACATGGTTCATCACAAAACCTAATCCTAAACCTTCAGATTCTTAATGTTTTACATTTGCTGGAGTTAGACAGCCACAACAAAATTCTCATTTCATGGTGAGCTCTATGCTACCTCACTCGGCATTCTCATTTCAGAAATTTGTGCAAAACCATACAGAGAGCTCACTGTTCTGCAAGCATTTTAGTGTTTTGATGAAAGGTCTGTGATGACAAATATTGCTAACTGTCTTTGCGAAGGAGATGTGCAAACAAATCATCACGCTGTCTATAGTGTGAGACAGAGCTTAACAAGGTTCTTTATCTTTAAACTGATATTGTTAATCTATTTATAATATATGTCTTTCAGGGGTTTTTTGTGGTTTGGGATTCTTTTTAATCTTCTTTAAAATTAATATATATTAATTTTTAATTCAAACTGTATGCATTAACCTGGTTGAAGGCATAATTGTAAGGTACTTTGTCTTAATTATGGCACCATGATACAGAGCAGTTAAATACCCATATAATATTATATTGTTGCCCTGAAGGCCCTTCCTTAAAGTCAACCTTTTTCTTTTCTTTTCCTATTTTTTAAGCAAGACCTAATTTGTAATTGTTAAGAAAGTAAAGAAAATTACTTCACCCTAGTTCCTTTGTATTTTTCTCCTACTTTTATTCTCACTTTTGAAGATTAATATAAATGAGTATAGAAAAGTGTCTCTCTAGTTAATTATGCTTTAGGGAACTTTATTCTCTCCTCCCTCCCCCAAATTCTATTTTAAGGCCCAGTCTCATTCTCTTGTTCATTAAGAAACATTAGGAAACAGCCAACTGTATCATATAGCAGCTGATTCTTCCTTTCATGCATGTCCCCAGCTCACCCTCTTTGCATTGTATAACTCAAAGACAATTCAACTTGAAATAGGATCCTTTGAAAACAAAACTGAGGAGCACCTTTTTTTTAATTTTGCTTTTCCTTGATTGCCATGTAAAATTACCTCAATACCCACTATCTTTACCTTCTTGCATAGAAAAGGCAAAAAACAGCCCACATCTTCAGTGTCAGTTTTCCTTGTAAGGCTCCAGTTTTCAAATGGACCTTTATGATCACAAAATTTTATACACTGATTCAGTAGGGAGTCCATAATCAGATAACATCATCAGTCCCAAACATTTAACAAAACAAAATTCACATCCCATTATTCTTCTAGCACCTTCAAAATCCTTGTGTAGCTGCACTCTTCCATCTTTGACAGTAACTGTACTGGAAAAGGCCCTTATCTTAGCAGAAAGTAGTCCTGTCACTCTGTGCAGGCACTCACAAAGCCAAAAGCAAGGAAGGCACAAAAATATTGAAAAGCAAATATGTGATTCTGTAACACATCATAGAAGGTCTAAGGCTACACCATTGCTGAAGAGCAGATAAAGACAAGGAGGCAGTTGCTTCTGGGCATTGAATCCTCATGTTGAAATACTTTAGGCCAGAAATTTTGTCAGCCAACAGCCTCAGAGGCAGTGGTAAATTCACAAATTTTCCAGTAGCACAAAGGTACAAAATAGTGAAGATGACAGAACCAATGGATCAGTATGGTTGACATGGGGGCAGAAACAGACAATGAGAACACCTTTAATCAGCTGCATAGCCAGAAGCTGTAAGTTAAAATGAAAGAACAGTTTGAGTTGGAAGAAACCCTAAAGTTCATCTAGTTCCAACACCCCTGCCATGGGCAGGGACAGCTTCTACTAGATTAGATTGCTCAAAGCTGCATCCAGCCTGGTCTTGAACACTTGACATACACAGCTTCTCTGGGCAACCTGATCCAGTGCCTCACAGTAAAGAATTTCTTCCTAAAATCTAATTGAACTCTATTCTCAGTTTAAAGCCATTTTCCTTTGTCTATCACTACACACCCTTGTGAAAAGCCCCTCTCCAGCCTTCCTGTAGGACTCCTTCAGATACTGGAAAGCTGCTACAAGGTTTTTCCAGAGCCTACTCTCCCCCAGGCTGAACTACCTCATCACTCTTAGGCTCTCTTCTTCATAGGAGAGGATCCCCAGCTCCTCATCTTCTTCCTGGTCCTCCTCTGGACTCCCTCCAACAGGTCCACACCCTTCTTACACTGGTAATCCCAGAATTGCACCCAGTACCCAGGCTGGGTTTATGAGAGCAGAGTAGAGAGGGACAATCATCTACCCCAACCTGCTGGCCACACCTCCTTTTCTATTAAAAAAAAAATAAACAAAACAGTCTTTTTTCTGTCTGATGGTATAGTTGGGTGAAACATCTATGTTGTCTAAGTTTTAAATAAAATAATGTGTTTTTTAAAGGTTTGTGGATTTCACTATATTCTGTTTCTCATTTGCAAAATGTGTTCATGTGTTCAGTTTTAGAGAGGTTTTTTTTCACTTTACTCCTCTGTATTTTACCTCTAAAATAGGGGGTCGGATATATAAGAATCTAAAATATAAAATTTTCCCTGAATAAAGAAAATTTTTTTGGTGGTGTTTTTTTTAGAACCTTACTATGTACCCAAGAGTACAAGGAAGAAGAATTAAAAACAAAACAAAACATAAAACCAACAAAAAACAAACCAAAAAAACCAACCAACACTAAATCACCATAGGAGGGATATTTTTTGGGGGGGTAAACACATAATTCTTTGTGATTAAGTATAAAAATATTGCTTAGGTCATTGGCCAGGTGTGTCAGGAATAAGGATTTGCTCAGGGTAACAGCTAATGCTGTTAATACAGCAATAAAGAGTTGTTGTTTTCTCTGAGAACTGAGCCAGCAGAGCAAAGCTATGTGCAGAGTCACAAGCACTTCCTGTCTGCTCTCCACTACAGGCTTTCAACCTCCAACCTCTGTGTGCTCTCTTCACTCTCAGTTAAAATTATTGTGTAAAACCAAAGAAACCACATACACATACAATTTCACTCTTTGCTCTACAGTCTTCTGCCAGTTTATAATAACATGTCATTTCTCTGTGATAGTGGATGACACGAAGAAAGAAGGGTAATTTACTAAAACAAATAGTCCAGCAGTTGATCTGCAGCAGCTGTTAAACTCCTAAGCCAGGAAGATCCTCAGTGAGTTATCAGCCCATTGAACACTGCAGATGCAAGTCACTGCTCCTATCTACAATGCAGACTTGCATTGAAAAATAGAAAACTGAGCTTTAAGACTGGGAGAAAAAACACCGATGAACACTTAGGGTCCCTCAAGTTCTCACAGGCATGAAGAGAAGGGTGGCATCTACCACACTGAGGATATTGGGCATTAGTTTCATCTGCTAAGTCAAACCCTACTAATCCTGGGCCCATCTGTGTCTCTGATGACAGGCAGAGCACCCTGACCAGTGTGGTAGCTCCTAGCAGTAATGAGTGACTTCACAGCACCTGTACTGAAAGGAAGTACATAGAAGCTCTTGTGTATTTTGAAATTCTGAAGACAAGAGGGTGTTCCTTCCTGAGATACTGACTACATTGTTCAAATTAGAAAAGTTTTGCTTGGTTGTTTTTTTAATCAGTATAGTTAGGTATCTATTTCTTAACAAATTGCACCCACCTATCTAGGACCTTAATTTTAAAAGTAAAATTCTTTGCAAGATGGATATTTGTGTATACCTATAGTAAAACGCAGCTTTCCCAGGAGGTAGTTTAGTGCTTTTTTCTTTAATGGGTTATTAAGATCATTAACATTCCAAGTGAATATTTTAAAGTGCTATTAGTCTATATTACGTGGTAGAATTAAGGAGAGTTCTATTAAATCCAAGGTTTGCTTTATTTCTTTCAATTCTCTAAGGTAAGCTCAAATACCAAGAAATAGAAGGCACTTGTATCAGACTGCTTCAGTGAAGCAAAAAAAGGGGGAGGAGGGAAGAAGCTTAAAAACTTTCCTCCTGGTCTTCTGTGTATTTCTTCAACTTAGTCAACTCTGCAGAGGGAATACCTTCTTATTTTTCTTCCCACCAGTGACAGCTACAATGAGTCATAGTACATGCCTACTCCAGGCCAGCACTTTTATCTCTTGCCTACCACCATTTTCATAGATTTATTTGGTGCTACCTCAGCCTACCTATTGCCCACATAAAGAGGCAGAAGGTAGTTATCATGGGTAATAATTTTAATATTAAGCAGAAATAAAAACATTCAAATGCTTGGTCACAGAACTCTGTTGTTCTATTCTGTCAAGTAGCCATCCCCATGCCATCATAAATATGCAAGAAGCAAATAAACAAATGATTGTGTTTCCATGTCAGGGTCCAGTCAAAAAAGGTGTAATACATATTACACTAAGAGACTGTTATACTTGGGGACTTAAACAAAAAGTATGCTACTGTATGTTGAAGAGGTCCTGTAACTCTTCTGATGATTTTTAAGTAGCTTTTCAGCCACTAAGGTATTAGGATATTGGCCATGTGAGTTACACAGGGACAACCCTTGCCAAAGGAAAAATCCAGGTACCCTCTTTAGGTGTCAAGACATTTATTCCCCCAGTAGAAATACCCAACCCTAATTACATGAATTACTCTATGGAAACTTTCCTTACTCCTTGTTTACAGTAGAGACCATCCAGCCAAGGTGTCAATCTTTGGTCAGCTAAACGACTGTCACTGTGAAACTCATGGAAGCTAGCCACTCTCTAGCAGTTTACATACACATCCATCACTCTTACGATATCTGTCATTGTTCAAGTAAAGAATGATGCCCCATTACAAGCTTAAAAGACTCTTTAGTACAGCAAGACAGTAGTAAATGTCTGCAGCTCAGCTCTGAACCTCTCACCTGGGTTACAAAGCCGTGATTGTTTTATTGCAGTGAGAATCAAGATCCGTATGAAAGCTCTTCCTCTGATGACTGAAAATTTCAATTCAATTAAAAACAAAGAGGTGGCCATACTTACTCTTCTGATATTCTACCAGATGTGTGTCTTTCACACATCCTAATTTCAAAGGGAAGCATGTCTTCCTCCATGTATCAGACATAAGAATTGTTTTTACTTTACACCCTTTCCTTTTGAAGTAAATACTCTATTTACAGCTTATCCTCTTGGAAGAGACAGTGAGAAGCATAGCTGAGCCTAGCAAGGAGTTTAACTGGGAAACTAAAGAAAATCAATCTCTGTATGGATATTGTTTCCATATATTTATAAACCATCCCCCCCAAAAGGAGCGAGTTTATACATCACACACAGGGAGCCCATTACTGTCACACAGTGTACATGGGGGAATTCTCATGCTGGAAAAAAGAACATCTTTGCTTCCCACAACTTATCATCAAGAGCTTAGCAAAGTGTTGAAATGAGCTCTCTTGGGTCCTGTTGTACCACAGAACTAAAATACACTAAATTAAGATTTTTGGTTTGCTACATTTGGGCTTCTAGATCAGTACCAGGGTCTACTGGAAATATTTGGAATTGCTTGTAATGAGATCACTTTTGTGCTTTACTATGTATGCTTTGAATCTCACATTATCTTTTTTAAGTCTGTTCCAGAATTTAGTTTAGCAAATTGCATCAAGAGTGGAGAAGCCTCATAAGTGAGCATTAGAGATCAAGGTACATAAATTGATCTGGAAACATTCATCCAAAGCAACTGCAACCCAAAGGAGTACATGGAATGGAAAACATCTCAGTGCAGCATGTCTCTGGAAAGAGATCTGAGGATTACAGCATGTCATGAGTACAAAATTCATTCTGTTCCATTAAGAAAATGCCTTCAGCTGGAGTTGAAAACAGAAACAGAGCCTGAAAATCAGCAAACTATCCTTTTGCTCAGGACTGAGAAGGTTCCTTCTGTCTTTGGCTACCATCTTTCAAGAAGGTGAAGACAGTTTGTGTGAAAGGCAAAAAAATACCCAGCCAGCTGCAAAGCCTGCCCTCCAAGGAAAGTCTACAGGACTTGGTGCTGCCCAATATAGGGAAGAAAAGGCTGAAAAGTAGCATCTTCTAGATAGATTACATACTGCTGCAAAGAACAAGAAAATAAAGTATTTTCTAATGTCTTTTGCCAATGAACAGCAATAGTTATGCTCAACATGAATCTCTCTTGCTGTCAAATTCAGGACAATCTTTCCAGCAGTAGGGAGAGAAAAACACTGAAAAGGTTGCCTGGGTTCATTGGCAGAACCACCACTGGAGGGGTTTTTGACAACAGGCCTGACAAACAAACATCATTAGAGGAGATTGAGGCATAGCTGATCTGCCTCAGGGACAGAAGCATGGACTAGGAAATTTTTCAAGGTCTTTTTAAGGTTGCCACCTTCTAAATACAAAACACATGGACATATAATGAGTATAAACAGCTGCAGTGCAGCAATTAATTTCCTAAGGCTGGTACCAGATCAACACCATTCGCAGTCTGCAGCAAGCTGTTCAAAACCCAGGCAAGACTACATTGTTAAAACTTCTGCCACTGTTCCCAGTTCCCGTGGGCTAGCTGACATCCTACTTCAACCATGGCTGTTGGAGGTTCAGGGCACACAGATGATAAAAATTATTTGCATTGGGAGTCACCTAGGTCTGCATTTTCTAATCTTGGAGAGGCTTGTACCTAAGATAATAAGATCATTAATAGCCATAAGATGGTAAGGTCATTAATAGTCATAAGATAATAAACCCCTCCAGGAATGCTGTAAGTATAAATCAGGCATGGGGCACGTACCATTACAAGCACCACACAGAACTAAGCCAGACTGTTCTGTTTTTCTAAAGGAATCTTACAAACCTGAGGAATGCAAAGCAACAAGCACTCTGGGAGCTCAACAAATGAGCAGGATAGAGCTTTCAAACTGTAAGTAGCACTGACAGATTTCTTTGCTATTGATGCAGATCCCTGGTGTATAGTCTGCAGCCACTTTGAAAAGAAGTAACGATTATTAATTGATCATGGAGTGCCAACAATTTACTAGGTGTTTCTTGTTTTTCATTTAGCAGCATACATGAATTTGGAAGCAGTCTGAAGCAAAGGGTTAGTCAGGACAGCAGAGGAGGAGTGTTTCAGAAACAATGTTCACAGCCTCAAGAGAAAGCCTATCTGGGCTGGTTTGTTTTGTTTCAGAAGAGGGCTGTATACTACTGAATTTCCTACTTTTGGGGAAAAATAAGGAATCCACACACCTTCTGAATCATGAGATCTCCCCCCTCAGGTCAGTATGGTCTTCTGCATCACGTGGGACTGCAATACTCAATGTAACAGAAGTGGTTGACTCAGCCCAGGTTACTGAACACAAAGGGCAGACAGCATCTGTGGGTATTAGCCAGTGGTTTCTGGCCACAGTATTCAGCAAGACAGTCAGCAAACTGAAAGAATGGTGCAGCCAATCCCACCAGGTCTTTCTACTTCTGGCTCCTTTGCATGAAAGCAGCACCTTGATGACAGAAGAGAGAACACGCTTTTCCAGGTACTTCACATAGAAGGTGAAAGAGAACACAAGTTTAGCACATGAACAAACCTCTTAACAATTTACAAATTATCTCTTTTGAAGATTTCTGAGAGTCAAGATCTGGTATCTCCAATAGAGAAACGCATTGAGTTAGATGGTTAAAAAAATGCAAAAGCATGGTACGACCATCTTTTGTCTTAGACACAAGAGAGACAGAAAACACAGACAGTAAGGAGCCCAGGACTGTGTCCTGATGGCTCTGCAAGAACAAGGGGTAAGACTTCTCCTTTCATTATAGAAATACAAAAACCTATAAAATGTTCATACTTTGGAAAAAAACCCAAAACCAACAGCAACAGCAACAACAACAACCACCAAAAAAAAAAAAAAAAAAAAAAAAAAAAAAAACCACAAACAAACAACAACAACAACAACGCAAAAAAAAAAAACCAAAAAAAAAAAAAAACAAAACAAAAAACAAACAAAAAACAAACAAAAAAAAACCCCAAAAAACAGTAAATCTAGGAAAAGGCAGAAAAAACTTAAAGCTGGAATTTTGCAGTTGAAAATATAAGTGTCCCAGTCTTTCTTAAACTACATTTGCTTGAGTCAGTTTTTAAGTGTAGGCTTTCATCTGGATTGAAATTTATGGCTAGCTCGAAGCCTTCCTACTTAACACTAATGTTCAAAGGTGATAGTTTGCACAGACTCATCCCTGATACTGCTGGTTGTTCATGGCATTTATCTGATGGTCCACATTTATTCTTTATCACTCTTTTTATTGAAGAAATCAATTCTCATTAATATTTTTAATGGTTTTTAGTGGATGTTAATGAAGTGTGGGAAGGTCCTTCAGGGACTGTACTCTTCTGTCACATTGAAAGTGACACTAAGTGACTTGACTTGATAAACAGCAGCATGTTAGGAGTCTTCAGGTTTTAGCTGGGAACATCATCATGGAACTAGAATGTTCCTTCTCTGTGTGCAATATAGAAAACAACCAAAGAAATCTAACAAAATGCATCGACATGCATAAAAATTAAAAGCTTAATGAAACACAGAAGTAAAAGTCATCTTGCATCCCAATGAAAACTCTCCAAGGAAATGTTAATACAGGTACTGCCTATTTTCAAACAAGTCAAAAACCCCACTTGTAGATGAAGAATTGAGGTTGGATATACAGTTTGCTGTTTCTATACAACAAGTAATCCAGTAGAGAGACAGTCAAGTCAATTGCTTATCTTTTTCCAATTATCAATTACTTTAAGAAGAAATTACTCTTTTTTTTTTTTTTTTTTGCAAAGAGCTACTTTTCAAAACAACATTTCTACACAAAAAGTCAGCAAATTAGTGTTTTATGAAAGCTATTCTGATCCCCCAATGCCAACTCCATCATGCACTGTATTTTCAGGTGATGTTAATTTTGTCCTTGTTTTATTCTATAATGAAAATGCAATTTTATCTCTTTCTTTCTTTGATACTTTACGTAAAATATAACATAAAGCATTTAACGTATATTTTAAAAATATTGTTTATTAACTGCATAGGTAAGGGAGTACTCACTGAGGCATCATTATTTATGCTATAATTCTCTCATTATTCAGAATGTCAGTAGTGATGAATAACAGATTCAAGAGGAAGGTAGAAAATTGAGTCAATGCCACGACACCATTGGATAAGAGCTGCCTGTCTTGCTCATTTGTGTTTCACTTGTACTGTGTCTGAATTGAAACATCTTTTCTCAGCCACTAATGAGATATTTTTGAGAATTAACAGCAATATACTGCATTAATTCAGCATCCCAGGTACTGAAACAAGAGTTATCAAAACACAGTGATGCTTTAAGTCTATATAGAAAGCAAGAGAGTTTCCTACAAGACAGAGGTCATGTAGGGAATCAGTCCTAGAGCTCCAGTTTACCAGAATCCTAAAAGCCCACACAGAAAGGCACACATTTTTTGCTTCACTTAGGAACTACTGCAACCTAGAAAGCTCAAAGAACTTCATACAACACCAGAAGCCACCCCTGCAGAATGAGATTCATTGCCTGAAAGGAAGCAGTGAGCAAGAGAGTTTGGATAATAGGAAATTTGACCCAAACAAGATATAATATCTACTGAATGGAAAAAAAAAATCATAAATGACCTGCAAGTAGGAAAAATATGGAATTGTAAAAGCATTTGCTTCAATTTCAGTTCATTTACAAATAAAGATCTCTTGATGATGGTGATTATATTAATGGCACAAAATGAGTCTTGAGAACATAGCTTAATATTAGAAAAGGCACAAAACTGACAAAGATCATATATCATACAGACACTGCTGTTATCACCAAAGTACCACAGATGACTGGTGCTAGGATGAAGCCACTCTTTATAACTGGTATTACAGTAGAGTTGAAACTCTCTCTACCTAAGACAAGAGCTGGACACAATTTTAGTAGGTAGAAGGACTTTTGATGAGCTAACTCTTCTCAAATTAGTAGTTTATTTCCTTTGTCTTGTTATCCAAGCAACCCAGCTCTGAAATGTTTTTACATTTTTGTTTTAATCTGTATTCAGGTATGGTGGACTACAAACTTCACACAGTAATGGAGGAAAACATTTATTTAGCTGCACCAAGTACCATTTTCTATGTTCATTTTGCAACTTTTGAAATGCAGCAGGTATGGAGTTTACAGGAAACATGACCAAAACATCATAGAGCCAACTTCTCAGGAAATTCTGGCAGTGCACCAGAGGTACTCCACAATTAAATTTTGCTAGAATTGTGAGGTTATGATTATGTACATGGTGGTGTCATTTATTGCAGTCCTAAATGAAAAAAAAAAAAAATTAAAAAAGGAATGGTGATGTACACTTACATAAAAATACAGAGCAGACTGCAGCAGCCAAAGCCCTCACTGCTTCACTACCATGTGAAAGACCTGTGATTTGTGGAGGCAAACTGGGGTGCACAGGAAGACCAGGGAAACACAACAAAACCCAACAAAACCTGGCAAACAAAAGAAGACAACACAATATCAACATATTTAGGCAAAATTTTCTGAAGACATCATATAATATCCCACCAAACTGCAGGCAGCTGAGAAGCTGAATCCTCCTGAGTACATTCTGTTACCTTTCTGCCCAGCCTGGGTGCTGCCTATCCAGCAAGCAGGACATGAGCTGCCATATCCACAAAGCTGGACACATCAGCTGCTTGTCACAACACTTTAGTTCTTCCTTTTACTTTGAAATCTGGAATCTTGTCTCTCTCAATGCAATGAGCAGCAAATGAGGCTGTTGGACTACTCTCAACACAATCAGCAGCAAATAAGAATTTGGTCTAATATAATACCTGAGTTCAAAATGCTGGATAAAGCACATTTAGGGGCAAGAAAAGTGAAATATTTAGGGAAGAACAATTTAAAAACTACTAGAAATATGAAAATCTTCATTTGAGGGGCTACTGTAACAGTAATTTGGCCATCTTCCAACACAAAACCCCTAACCTTATTTCCCAGAGAACAGAACAGAGACAGCTGAGGGAAAAGATCACAGAGGTATACTTCAGTAATTATGCTCCCTCTTATCAAAGGTTTAAAAGACCAGAGTAGTCATTTGATAGTTGAAATGCAGTTGCTGCAGTATGGACAGCATATTAAGAACACTACAGAGTTTGCTCTGTATAATTATGCTAATGGATACAGCACCAATTTTAGATTTTCTTTTATTCCTTGAAGTCCTCAGAAGGATGAAGGTGAAGGAATGATGAAAATAGGAACAGAGCTAGAAATATAAACCACTAGTAATGTCACAGTATGACATTTTTTCAGTGCCCTGGCAATATTACTAGACAGAAACAGAATAAGATTAAGTCAAAAGAGCTTCCAGGTGACCTTGCCAGAAACAGCATACTTTTCAGCAGTTTCCTTGATTTTTTTCCCTCTTTATTCAGGTATACATAACCAAAGACAGTTTGAAACACTATATATACTTAAATAAATGAATTTATGGACTACTCAAACCTCTGGCCAAGAACTGAAGATGTTTGGTGATAGCAAAACTCTTGTGGCATATCATTTTCAGCAGTCAAAAGTTCCACCAACATGTTTCTGAGAAACAGTGTCAAAAATATTATTGTAGATAGGCTTTATATTATACAAATCGGGCTTGCTAAATGTTTCTTATCTTCTGCAAATTTGGCTGCTTGAATTTGTTACTTTACTTTTTTTCCTTAGCTTTAGAAAAATTGTTCCACATTGACCCTATATAAAGAAGGCTTTTAAGGGATAGATTTTTTACCAAAGCCTGTAGTGACAGTACAAATGGTTGTAAATTTGCAACCATTGGGCAAATGCTTTAAATGTAATTTTTAATGTAAATGTAAACCATTGGGCAAATGGTTTTGAACTGTAAGGTGCCAGATTTAGATAGGACATAAGGAAGAAAAATTTGGGGTATTTTTTTTTTTCATTTGTTTGTGGTTTGTTTTGGTTGATTTGTTTGTTTGTTTGGGGGTTGTTTTTTTGTTGTTTTTTTGGTGGTTTTTTTTTTTTTTTTTTTTTTTTTTACTGTGAGGGTAGTGAGCCAGTGGATTGCATTAGCCAGAGAAATTACTACAACTGGAAGGACTGAGGCTTTGAGCAGCCTTATCTAGTGAAAGGCACATGGTGGAAAGGAGGGGAGGAAAGGTGTTTTCACAAGATGCTAAGAGGTCCTTTTCAGTCCAAACCTTTCTATGAGACTATGATAATTACTACTGAGGCTACTCATAGTTTTAACATATTAGCATCATTACAGGTTGTGCATTTATTTTAGTCTGAAATGAAAATATCTGTAAAAAAAAAAAACCTAATAAAATTTTGAAAGACAAGAATTTGCAATAAAAACATTTTACAAGAAACTAATCGCATTTATATCCATATTTTAAATTAGCCTTTAGAGAACTCATTGTTCCTATTAAGAAGCAGCAAATTCTATAGCCATAGGTTGGATATGCAGTGCTCCTGAGTGTTTTTTACCAAGTCTGTCATGTGAGTTGCTCAGAAGAGTACATATTCTGAACTGAGTGTTCTGTTTCTCTGTTAAACACTTTAATTCTTAAAGCCTCAATTATCAGGGGCAGTGATTGCTTAAGTGCCTAAAGATTAGAGATTATGATAGTAAAATCCACTTGTCACTCAATTTCTTCTCACAGGATATTTAAGACTTGCAAGTCCAGCACAGAGACTGACCAGAGCACACAGAGTGCCTGGTCACACTTAGCCAGCCACAAGGAAAGGTACCATTGGAGTCTCCTGAATAGTGCAGGTGGGGAGGGGGGCAGAATGGAGAACAGCAACAAAAGCCCAAAAACATCAGTGACAGAATCTCTCTCTCACCCGGCCCTGCTCTGTTAAGGGTAAGTCTTTATCTGACACCAGGACTCAAGAAGAAAAACATAGCCTAACTCTCTGTAAGCATTGAATTCAAAGTGTAGGTTTAAAGTATTTTTGTATTTAAATAGTAATGTGCTGAAAATATAATTAAGTATCTCATATTAAGGACTGAGATAGAACAATGAAAGCAGATATTTTAGCTAAGAAAATATCCAACTTCATAATAGAGGTCCTTGATAACAGTTTCATTATAAAGACTGCAGTACAGGTCCCATTCCAAGCCATACAATGAAGGCATCTTTCCATTCATATCAGAGTGGGGAAAAGATCTGTTTTCAGTGCACAGACTTAACTGTGAACAATTTATTTCTAAACCATTTTTTACAGAGGGAACTAAAATATTGTTCTGTCTCCATTTTTCTGGAGGTTGTTTCTAACATTCCTATTATCTGTAGATTAAAAATAACTTTCATTTCAAAATGTGAAAAAAAGAAGTGTATGTGTTTTTAGATCACATAAATCTTACCTGAATGTGTACTTTCATTTCTCTTCTTGCAGAATTAGAATTTCAGAAACAACATTCTCATAAAGTTTATTGGGATTTCAAATAAGGAAAAAATAAAATCTTCAAAAATGGGCATTTCATTCCAAGAAAAGCAAAGCTGCACTTCACAATGTCTTTATTGTTTATGAGTTTTCATGAGTACAGTGAACTAGTTTATAAAGCGGGTTCCCTTGTGTGGTTTTAAAGTACATTGAGGAAAGATAATTCATCTACTGTTCACTACCACTACTCTACAAGAAACTTCATCTGTTAATGTGTGTGCTTATTCAACAAATTATGACCCTTTTTTTTGTGTGTGCTTGCAATTCTTTTACCATAAACCTCTGTGAATGAAAATTCATGAATTTTTTTTTGGTTCATGTAAACTTATTTTGAAAGTTTATTTGCTACATCTTTGTAAATTCAAGTGCAGCCAATTCTTTTAAATAAAGTTTTCTTTACAGAATCCCCCACATTTTCAGATAAAGGAAATATAGTTTGGAAAAGTAGCAAATTGTCTCTCTCATACCTGAAAATAATAAGAAAAAGAAAAAATTCTGAGAGTGGGGGCTCAACTGACTATTTGAGTATCTGGAATCTTTCAAGAAAGATTTAGTCTAAACCTTAAAGTAAGATTTCACATATCAAGAGAGGACATGTCCCAGATTGCAAAATTGAGAGTCTACATGGATGAGGAAGATGCATCTTGTCATCATCCAAATGAAATTGATTTTGTGAAGGTGAAGAAAGAATCTGGATGGATTCCTAAAACCCAGTTCTACTGAAATCTAATCTAAACTGGGCATTTTCATACTTGTGTTCATGAACACACATCCCTGAACACATGGAACATGTGGTCAAGAACAGATTTCACTGATATAATTCCCTGTAAACAATCATATTCCAACCACCTCTAACACAAAGCACAAATTGACTGGTCTTATGTTTTGTCCTGGGCTTGACAAGAATTACCTTTCCTCTTGCTTCTACTATCTAGTGGAAAAGAATATCCCAAACAGAAATGGAGTAACTTTTTAAATAATTTGTATTATGCTCCATTCTTCTATATTTAGTATGTACGAGAAGCCACAAGGATAATTATTTAAAAATATGCATTTGCAGCATATTCAGGCGTGGATGGATACCTACCTGTATTCCACAATGGATCTGCCTGGGTCATAGGAACAATTATCCCTAGCTGAGATTCTCTAATGACAAGTTTCTACTTGAAGATGCTGATTCAGTGAAGTCACCTCCCTTTACTTGAAGCTCCCACACTGTCTTTTCTACAGTGGATTGGGGGACCTTGAGAAGTGGCCCAGCAGGGTGCAAGTAGCTTTGCCAGGGTCTAATGACAGCTTTCCAACTGCTGCCCCACTTCCCTCAAGATTTTCATTATCCATATTACTTTCACAAAATAGAAGGGGTGAAGTGTTTGCCTTGCCAAGACAAATGCATTTTCTCCTTAGCTGATAGGAAGAGAGAGAAATGATAAGAAACTTGGAAGGAGAGTTGTCATCAAACCCATTACTTACAGAGCCATAATGGTACTTCTATTTCCTCTAGGTTCCTGTTTGTTCTGCTCATGATCCTTCTTTTTCCCAGAAGATGCAATTAAAAACATGTTTAAAATAACAAGAGGGTTTTAATTGAGTATTTGAATTGGAGGACTAACCACACAGAGAGAAACACTGAAAGTTTAATGTTACTCACATTTGAGATTTCTGAAGTCAGGATTTTATTTTCATTTTTTCTATTTTTTTTTAATTCCTCCTTTCCATTAAGTTTCATGGTGTTTTGTTTTCTTCCCCTCTTGACATTCAGATATCAAAGCTAGCATGCTACTTAAAGAACAGAGAGAAAGTTTCATTTTCATTCTTGCAAGGATTATAGCAACATTTCCAGCCAGCTTCCTTTCATTTGCTTACAAGTTGCATACTTCAAGAACATAATCTATTGTTGACTGGGCCTCTCCATGTCACATTTTTATTTGGAATGCTCACTTGTGCTATAAATAAGGCCATTTGTTTCAATTCAGAAAACCATGAGAATGAGATTTCCATTGTATCATCTCTGCTTGAATGACAGTTGTGTTTCTCCAGGGAAGTCAATCTGTTTTGAAGGACATTGAGTGCTGTGCTGAGGGAAACATCCTTTGCCTGCAAGGCTGTGTGAACAACCTGAGCCAGCCCACGAAATTTATAACACACAAGCAAACAGACAATGAAAGGAAGGGCATTCAGCTGAAACCACAGACCAGATGCTTCCATGGTATACATTCACTATGGTTCACTTAATTCTGTCAAAGCCTTTATGGCGGTGAGAGCCAGACATGCAAGTGCGTATGTTCCTGTGTACTTTTTTTTTCTCTTTTTCCCAAGGCTGTGAGAAGGCTTTAATTGGCAAATACAGGACTCTCTTTCCAATCATCCCTGGTCTTTTACATTTTTGAGTCTCTTAAAGGCAGCCCATTTTTGCAAGGCATTTTCAGCTCACCAGATAAGCTCTCTGGCTTGCAAAAGACAAATTTCCGAAAGGGGCTTTACTGGTTTGTCTTCTCTTCTAGGCATTGAAAGACAAACTATTGCATTTTACTAGAAATAACATGCTGTAAACTGAATTATTTGTCAAATACAACCATGACCTAAAAAAGGTGAAGTAAAGGAGACATTTATTAATAGTTGGCAAAACAATTTAGTACCAAATATATTCTACTTATTACAACATCCCTCCTAAAGACAAAGCTTCCTGTGGAAAAGGATATTGTAGCTCCTTATTGTTTGAGGAACAACTAATCCTCATTCTAATGAAGCATTATGTGATGCTATTCAACAAGTTTCTGATGCACTATTGTAATTATAGAGTGATTAAGCCTTCGTTGCCTTTTAGCAGACTGATTTTTCTGTAGGGATAACAGAAGGGAAAAAGAATAACAGAGTTTCTTACACTAATGCTACATCGTCACAGCTCCAGTTCTTCCCATGGAAAGCTGAGAACACTCTGCAAGAATCTGCTTCAGACTCCCCAAGACACATCAGAGTCCTTACAACTAGAAAATCTGACCCCAGAAACCATGAACAAACTGTTGACTTGAAACCAAACCCCATAGTGGCAGGTATAAATGCAGACACCACAGCAAGGGTAAGCAAGCCCCATATTACATGCTACTCCTCCTCCTCACACAGTACTGACGTGCTATATTGAATTGATGGGATTCTACTGCAATGCATAACCCCTTCAGCCTCCTGTGGGAAGGCACAAAGTGAATAGTAAAGACTTATACTGAATTTAAACCACTGCAGGCAGTGGTTTATTGTTTCAGAGTTACACTTTCAAAGACGCTTTAGAATTATGTACCCTGTCCACCTTTATATCTAATAACAATACAGTCTGCCCACATACCCCAAGGACCAATGAATTCTGCTTGGTTAAAATATATATCTTCCAGACAGTTTTGATGTGAAGAGAGACAGAAAGCTCTTTTTACCCATGGTAATTTGTTCCAGTGGTCAATCCCTTGCTAGAATTTTTGTGTGCATGACGATATTTCCTCTTTAAATTTGTTGGCCTTTATCTTTCAGCCACTAGCTCTCTCTCTACCTTTTCTCTCACTACACTAAACACATTTCAGAACCCATTTTTCCCCCTCTGTTTTTATATACTACACTGCATATGTTCCCTAGGCAGTTTTCTGATAAACCTAAGTCTTTCATCTCTCTCACCCAGTGTGCATTTCTGACCGCTCTTCAATTCAGTAGTAGTTTTTACTTCCTAGACTACCAATAAAAGTGCTGAACAGCCAGATCTGGACTGAGTACTGGCACTTTCACAGTTTCATTCAAAAAGCATCTGCTCAGTAATGGTCACTCTTGCTGGGGATTTTGGTATCTGTCTGTTTCCAGTTCACAAGTCAGATATAACTGCACTTCTAAGGCCCTGTATTATTTGGTCCCTGGTACTAAATCACTCTACTTATCTCCCACTATTCCCCACTCTTATTAGCAATAGCTGTGAAATTCCATGAATTTGTTTTTGTAAGTCTGCTGTTTGACAAGTTCAGCTCTCATGCATCCACTTTGGGTCTCCTAGAAAAAATAAGAAATTCCCTTTATGTCAGTGCTGCTGACTCTGTAAACGTTAGTTTACAGCATATGTATTCCAGCATTTAATTCTTCACCAAAGGGAACCTTTCAGTTGTTGCACTTCTTCGTCCCAGACTGAAGTCACACTAAACATTTTATACTTACCCACATTACGTTGTTTGACCTTTAATAATAGCCAGAACACCTTTACTTTTTTCTGACAAGCTGAGATACAACCACAGCTTATTGAGTACACCTCGGTTTTGCTCCATGCACAGAAAAAACTCAAACCTCTTGCAACTTTCACAGAGGATTCCTTGACTTCAAGCAGCCAAGGTCTATGTGTCTGGCTCTATCTTGTTAAGGGTCTGATGCCTGAAAAAGATGGAAGGCAGAAACAATTTTCTTATTTTGTGTTTTAGGAACAACTAGCAGCAGCAGCCTCATGTCTTCCAGACTTTCCATTCCCATCCCAAGAGAGCAAAGATAAAAAGGAGGAGCTCCAGAATTTCACCAGGACTTGAAAAAGAAGGTAACCTGCAGCCCAAGCTTCAATGGTTTTATTTATGCACCACTTGCATGCAAACTCCATCTGGGAACAAAGGGCTACAAGAGGCAGACAGTGGGAAGAAGCAGTATTTTCTCTGAGCACATCACCTATTCTCAGCCTTCAGCTGCATGGCAGAAGACCTGGGCAAGAGGCAGAGAACCAGAAAGAAAAGGAACAGGGCTTAACATTTTAAAGAAAAAACTGTCTTCAGATCACATTGGACCTTGCAGAGTGCTTAAGGAAAAGTAAAGAGCTGTCAGCATCTTCTCATTCTCTCCTCAGCAGGTTTTCTTTTCTGCAACTATGTACTTATCTGCTAACTCCAAGCCTACCAAAAATAGAGAAAGAGAGAAAGCTTTCAGAACCTGGGTGTAAAAATCTCCACAATCAAAAGGTTCCCCCACTCACCCAAGCTGTCCACATTAAAGGAGAGAATATACTCCCCAGTTAGAAGGGAGGACAGAATGCTGAACATATATCTGTTCAGAAGTACTTAGTGCTAGATTCTTTCTGACAAACTAGATAGCCCAGTAGCCAAATACCTCAGAATAAGTGGAAACTGATGCTAGTTTCTTTAAGAGAATGTTGTTGTTTGGGGGATTTTTTTTCCTCCTTATCCTCCGCAATTTTCAGTTTGCCTTTTTTGCTTTGCCAAATTTTATTTCATTATATTACGTGGACCACCCCGACAACACTTTGTTTCTGCTTGATTTGGCCATCCTCCAGATTTTTGTAGATGTTTATTGTCCTAACCGTGCCTGTGAGCCTGTGCTTAGTTGAGAATCATTGATTCTCATTTGGAACATCTTTGATGCCTGCAATATCTGTTATTTTCCAATTCCAACATCAAACTATCTCTCATTTTAGAGAGCTACAGAGTGTGTTTCCAACCAGGACACCAATCACACATAACTCTCTGTATTTGTAAACTCACTGTATCATCAGGAAAAAAATTTGCCATAATTAAGAGTCTAAAACAAACAGATCCCACTGAGGGCCTTTGAAGTTTATGGCCCATCCAGCCTTCTGTCCTGCATTGTGTAATTTGTGAAGTGCTGTGTTAGCATGACCACAGAAGTCTAGATTTGGCATGGGTAGACATTCCATTCACCCTCCCAACTAATTTATAATCTACACTGTATTTTGAGTCTCAGATGACTGTGAAATAAGGATCCACATACTGATTGTTTCTCCAGTCAAATAATCTGAGTTGGAACCTGCTGCAATGATGACATTTCACAAGGAATTTGTTGAATGTCTTCTCTTCAATTTTCCTGTACATTTCACAAGATAAGTTCCACACAGGCAGAAAGAGCTACAATCTTATTATATGGAGCTAAAGGGAGAGCACTGTGTAACATATTCTGTTCTCAAATCTTTAATGCTTGAGAAATTATTTTTAATGTCCATGATCAAATTATAATTTTGCTATAACCAAATTCAGCATAAAAACCGGCGGGTTTTCCATTATTTGATTAGAAAATATGCTAAATATTATTTTTTTCTCAACAAATTCAAACCCTTTTTCTTGTTGACTGATGCAGAAGAAGGGTTTGGCTGGCAAAAGTAATACTTTAAATGAAAACAAAAGTCTGGGTCCAAGTCTCACCTGCTGTCATGTGGAACAGAACACTCGACTAATGAGCTAAGTGCTCCACTCCTTGTGTGTGCTCTTCTGCAGGTATAAACAAGAAAATGTTTTGGGCCCTAGGCATAGAAGCCTAAATTCAAGCTGGATTTTCATAGAGCTTAATGTCACAACCCCCAAAACAGGCAAACAAAATGAAGAACAAACAAAACCAAAACCAAAACCAAACAAAGAGCAACACAGCACCAAAACAATAATGTAAAACTCAAGTTCTTTCAGAGGAAACAAACATGTCCCGGAGAGAGAAGGGAATTTTTCTTCATTCTGCACAGTTGGTGGGATGTTGAGATGTGTGCATAAAGGCTTAGGAGCCCCTGCAGTCTCTAAGCAGTACAGTAACCAGAATTAAAAGAAAAAATATTGTCAGCAATCCAGCTCCTTCCTGGTAAAAGAACTGGAGGTGTCATTTGCCCTCTGTCTCCCTCACCCCTCTCTTACCCACCCAAAATGCCTTATAAAGCATTGTCACACACTGACAAGCAGGCTGGAAATTATATAGCCCAGGAATAACAAGTTAATCTGAACTAAGGTGTTTGCTGTCAGGTGGGTGAGCCTGACACACAACCTCCAGTAACATGGATCTCCATTGCCCTGTATTGGTAAGTACCCACTTGTCTGTTGACCCAATCCAAGGTCTCTGGAGGACCAAATACCTTGAGAAATCCAGCAGGATTAGGTGTGAGGGAGATCTGGGAAAGAAAAACACTTGTAGCAATTTTTTTTTTCTCTCTCACTGGTAACAGGTAGGCAATGGAGCATCCATCATCTCTCTTCACAGCCAGAAGAGTTTCTCTCCCAAAAGGGCAATCTTCCCAGATGGTCCCTTGCACATATCAAAGAAATACAAGTCATTGAAAAACCAACCAAATCTTGCAGGCAAATGGGTGAATACCCCGAAGCAGAAGACAAATATATCAGTTTAATACCTCAAAAATAATATCATTTTAATTCTGCTGTTAATTCAAATAATATTTTATGGCCTGAATCTGATTTTTAGTTGTTTTTGGGGCCTCCAAGCTCCAGCAGTGACCTATCAATGGAAAACTCAGGGTATCTTCAATAGTGGCACTGCACAGCAAGCATCTCAGCTCTACTCATTTTTCCTAAACAAATTTAAATAAAGATCAACGCAGGGGAAAGTAAAGGTAAGACACAATTCATCCCACATCCTCAACACTATTTCATGGCTTTACTGCTGTCATCTCCTTTCTTCCAGGCCAGCCTTACAGCTGAGTTCCTCAAATTTGGATGCTTCTGTGGCCTGCACAAAGTGCTGGTGTTAGTACAGACAAGCCTATATATTGAAAGAACATGTGCAAATATTAGCAGGAATTCAACAAAATACTAATATTTTTGTGGAGTCACTTGAGATAATACAGAAATACACTGGCTCACATCAAACAGGAGTGGAAGGGCTTGCCTTTGGGTCAGCCTTACAAGTCAAATGTTTCAATTGTGCTCCCACTCAATCATGAGAATACCAGGAGTACTTTGTGTGGTCTGTGAGGAACCATAGAGACCCACAGGATTCACAGAGGCACAGAGAAGCATTTTTATATGCATTTTGTATATTTATATTATACACATAGTATAAAGCCAACCTATCTGTTTAAAAATGTAAGGAGTAGAAAAACACGCAGAGCACAAGAAATTAGACACATGAACTCATCCTTAAAATAATAGGAGCTATGCACTCTCTAAGGATTACATGCTGAAAAACAACAAAACTTGATTAATCCCTAATTGCCCAGATAACATTCAGAGGAGAAGACACATTAACTCTGTAATATAACGTATGAACTGCAGCACTGCCATTTTCTTAGGGGACAACACCTCATAAGACATTGATTTTTTTTTTTAAATAATTCTTGTAGGAGAAAAGCTCTCTTCCACACTTTTTCTCTATTTCTACATTAAAAGAAGTTGCTGCATATAGATAAGTTGTTTTCCCAGAGCAGAACCTTGTCCAAGGAGACTCTACCCCTATTGCAGCCCAGAAAAATTTTGATGTTGACCTGAATTTTGACAGATTGACACCTCAAAAAAAACCAAAACCAAACCAACCAACAAAACAAAAACAAAAAACCACAAACAAACAAAAACCCACAAAACCAAACCAAACAAACAACCAACCAAACAACCAAAAAAAACCACCAAAAACCACAAGGTTTAGTTGGCTTTGAAAAACACTACTTTTTTTTTTTTTTTTTTTTTTTTTTTTTTTTTTTTTATCTGCCATGGGAATGAACAGAAGTACTGCCCTGTTGCATACAAGGCTCAGCAATTAGGCAAAGGCTCCCCACTCTGTTAGTACAGTTCCTTTCTTTCAGAGTAACCCAGCTGACAGCAACATAAACATTATAGCAAACCCAATTAGAAAAAAATCAAAGAAGCAAGCAAACAAAGCCCCCAGACAAAGCAATAAAACCCAAACACCATAAGAAGTGAAATGAAGGAAAAAAAACCAAAACAAACAAACAAAAAATATTTTCCAAAGGCAGCACTTTTAATATGTACAAAAGTTATTTCCTAGCACTGATATTAAAAAAAAATCCATCAGGTCTGATATTAAAGATATGATTAAAGAGGTAAAAGGAAAGCAAGCAGGGCTTTTTGCTAACCATAGCTTGCAATTCCCCACCTGAGCTCTCCATTTGCCATTGAAGTTCACTACTGCAAACACAGAGGTACAGACAGGTATGTGTTTTGTAAAACTCAGCCTTAAACCTTCCACTGGAAAGGACAGAGGGGTTTGCTTAGCAATAGGGAATAGATTGCTGAAGACATGACAAGTGCCAGCCTAAGCAAAGTGTTTTAAGTCAACACGCTGAAAATAATTACGTTTCTATTTTGGGGAAGCACTTGAGCATGTGCCTATCTCTAAGTGGTGACATAAAAGCTTTGTTGAATAGAGATGAGCCTTCTTGCATTCTGAGGATGAAACACACACTTAAGTCCTTGTCTGAATCAGCATCTACTTGAACAAATATAATCTCCTGAATTTCCTCTTCTTATTTAGACACAGAAAACTTGCAAGGACAAGAGCATACTGACAGCTCATAAATCCACTCCTTCCACTGCAGTGGGGCTTTTTGCCCTCGGGATTAACTTTCTTTCCTCTCTGAAGCCATGTGTACTCAAGAAATACAGATATACTCTTAAGGGAACTTCTTGGAAGAAAAGTAAGTGCCATAAGACGTTTCAGAAATTGCCCACAGTGGGACACTGCACCAACAATACAGCCTGAAAATGAGGAAATTATAGCTACACTACCAGTGAAGACCCATTTACAGAAACAAGAACTCTTCACGTACATCAACCCAGAGTAGACAGCATTAAAAATGAGTGAATTAAAAGTGCAATGGGTTTACAATGTAATTATTTAAAGTTAACCAATAGGAATCAGTTAGTAAAGGAAAGTGGGGAGTACTGCTCTTCTCCAAGTCCATCTAACAACCTCTGAAGCAAGAGCTCCCAAACATATACAAATAAGTGGTCACCATCTAAGATAGGAGGTGGCATCTCTACAGACCACCACTGTACTCTGGAATACAGCATAAACTTCTCCTGTAAGTTGTCTGCTGCAGAGAAAAACAAACTAATCCTCAAATATCAGAGGTCTTAGAATATTAGAACTAAAGTGTTCTGCAATTTTTACTTATTTTACATGAAAAACAATCTGACTCACAAATATTCCACAATCAACACATGGTCATTCTACATCAGCCATCACCTGGTCAGAAGAAAAATTCCCAAAACAAGAAAATGTCACTATCTTCTTGCATACAGGTGTAAAAGTGAAAATTAGTAACCACAGTGTAACAATGGGTCCTTTTGTCAAGCCTAAAAATGTCAATCTACCCACCCTAGAGAAGCAAAAAAAAAAAAAAAAAAAAAAAAAAAAAAAAAAAAAAAAAACAAATTATAGTTTATATAGCTAAAGATAACTTAAAACAACTAGGAGATGTCCCCAAAAGTCACAATCCATCTGTTATGAATGAAAATTACATGGACTAAGACAGTTTTAGAGAGACAAGAGAAGTCTGTCAATATACACACACTCACACAAAGAAATGGACAGCATTATTTTTTAAGCTCAACAAGAACACAAATGATCTCAGTAACAGTGCCTATGGATTACAAGTTATGTACGACAATATAAAAAAGGGCATAAGCATTAAACATTTTTCTCCTGAATATTGTGAAGGAATAGTGAAAAGTATTTGCATCCCTTAAAGACAACAAAATACTTCTGCATCATCTTCAGTTATTGTTGAAATGTAAATGCCAGTTTAACATTTCGAATATAAAGTTCTCAGGAAAACAAAACAGAAGAAGCCACAAAATGCATGCAGTCACACAAAAAAGAGCTGGCTGGGAAGTAACCTGAACCATGGAGGCAGATTTTCAGTAGCTTCTGGAGGCCTAGAATGATTAACAGTACAAGAAAATAAAGCAGTGATGGAACAATACTTCACAAAGGCAAATAGGCTGACTAGTTGAACATCAGCAATCAGTAGACCTGGCACCAATCCCAATAAAATAATGAAATGACTAATTTATGGCACTGTTAGGTATTAAAGGAATGCAATGTAATCAAAGACAATGAACATGGGCTTATGAATTCTAAATCTTGCTTTCAAATGAGCTTTTGCTGATAGGTGGGTAAACTTGTTAAAGCAATAGATTTCTGTAAAGGATTAGATTTGACCTTAATTAATGAATTATAATTACGCAAGATCAGCATGGCATGCATTACACAAATTCAAACCTCCCAAAGTAATAGACCTTAAAATGTTGTTTTAAATGTGGAACCACGGTTGAACAGCAGCATTTCTGGAGATGTGTTCTGAGACCTAACATACTGCCTAGATATTAAATCCACTGCTCAGGGGAGAGGAGAGGCATCCCAGATTCTAGGCAATAAATTTACACATAAACAGAGGGTGGACAGCAACACATTTGGATCATCCTAAACACTTTTTAAACATTCCCCTCTCCTCAAGCATAAAATCATTCATCTTCTAATGATACAGACTTCTGGGCCAGGTACTAGACACAACTACAAACCTCTGTTTCCAGGTTTATCATCCAAAGGCCTTTACTGCAGAGTTCTAGACATCTAAGCATCCCAGGAAATGTTTTCATGAAAGTTGCTGTGAAAGGAGATGCTTTACAGGATCAGTTCTGAAATACAGGAGAAAGACCCAAGTCCTACGTGCCCACATAATAAGCAATATATAAGAATTCTGATCTGGTGTGCATTTACCAAAAAAGAACGTGGCAATATATGACTCTGTAAAAAAATAGCCTAAAGAATAACTGAAGACTTGGAAAACATGCTGTATAATGAACAGTCAAAAAAGCTCAGGGTATTTAGCTGTCAGAGAGAATATTAAATTTTGTTTCAACTGTATATCAACATACAGAACAGAAATTTGAGAGAAGACATTTCAATTTAGTAGACAAAAAATACGAAATTCACAGTACCTTAAAGCTTTGTCTTGCTGTGTTCAGACTAGAATAAGAAATGTATTTAGGGAATAATGAAGATAAGTGAAGAGTTAATTTAAACATCATAGAAACCAAAAAGATCAAATGTTACAATGCTTCTAATGCCATTTCTTTCCTATTGACAGTTTATGCAGCATGAACATTAAAAAAATGAACCAAAAGCACCACACCCACCAAACCTAGTCAAGTTGCACCTTTGATCCCATTGAGGCCTTTCCACTTCTGTGCATGGGTGTGGGTTTGGAACACAAAAAACCCTTTTCTAGATTTGAGGTTTTTTGGTTTTAATGCAAAATATCAATTAAATATTCTTCTAATACAAGTTTTTGCTGCACTTCACAAAATCCAAAGAAACTAGCAGATTCAGGCTAAACTCTAGCACCACTATACATTAGTACCATCCTGATACTGCTGCAGTAAAACAGTGAATTGAATTCATACCCACAGTTCTCTGTACAGTCCAGCATTACTCAAAATACCCTGATGTCCTCAGAGCACCAAGCAGTTGCTGACTGCCTTGTCCCACTACTGCAATCTTAGCTAGACAGTTTGTACTTCTACCAATTGAACCACAAATAATCATAACCCTTAGCTTTAACAATAACATCACAGACATACCAAGAGCACTTCCATAATGTCTGTGCTAATATAGTGGTATTAATCCATAGGCTAAGATTTTGCTGATTTCTTAATATAAAAACAAATCTATAATCAGTAATATAAGCAGAGCCATACACAGTCATTTCACTGTTATCTCTCAAGTCACTGCAATTGAATAACTACATTAAAACAACTGACTGTTGACAAAGACTTAATTTGATATCAATCTTCAATAAATAATAGGCTACTTTGCATAAACCCTAACATTACAAAAATGACATTTCACCTAAAGAGAAACCTGATTAAAATTTAAGACCCTGAACAAAAGTTTAAGCATTTGAATTCAACTCCAATTTGCATTACTAATATCATTACTCCATAACTTCAATGTAATGATGAGTCCAGCAGATCTGGGCTTTAATGAGGGCCCTGAGTAATGATGAACAGCTGGCCACCTTAAATCAGGATGTCTGCTGAGAGTGGGCAATTTGAAAAACCATAGGCTGCCTATTGCCAACATTTCAGAAGCAATGCCAAAAATCTAAGAAATCAGACACAAAATGCCTTTGCTAGGATTTAACCCTCTGGCTATCCCAGGTGCCTGGAGAGAGTGACAATGTTCATTAAGTCAGCAATACAGTGACATAGAACAAGAGTGAAATTTGACTATCCTTTCATGGCTGCAGTCAGATTTTGGTGACGGACATGAAAACCCACAAGGATTTGATCTCTCTTCCTAGGAAAATGACCAAAACGTTTTCACAGCTGTACTACACAGATCAATGAAAGCTACTACAAAGCAGCAGCTGTCCACACGTGAAAGGCATTGTCCCTTTTTTTCTATCACTTCAGAAAGCAAATTTCTGCAACACACTGTAGGTATCAGCACTGAATGCTATAACTTACATCACAGAGCCAAGAAAAACATTGGAACAACTTAGTAAATAAAAATGTGTCCATTAAATAAGTCTACTGACTACCATACATATTCTTCTAATAACTAGGACAAACACTAGAATCCAAAATCCAGAAGAGCATAACAATAACAGAATTGCCGTATATTTTTTAATGTTACCTCTTTTATATTTTACAATTTTCATGTCCAATTACTATAAGGTTCATCACAAATAAGCCAAGAACATCCTAAATTATGGTAGACTGTCATAGTAAACCGAGATAAACCTTACCAAGTTACTCTGTACCTGAGAGATTATCACACCTCTCTCTTCTCACTGTTTTCTTTTTTAAGCCATTACGCATACCATTAGTTTTGCTAACTTTGCTATCCTGCTTTTATACTGTCACCTCCTGCAATAAATTCAACACTCTTTTCCCTAAATCAATATGCCATCAGCTGCAAATCCACAGTGATTCAGCCTTGCTCTCTCTTTACCCTAATTGCCATTCTCTCCTGAGTGCTTGCTAAACACCACGTGTAGGGTCCAAACAACATATGTATTATGCCAGAAAAGAGCAGCAGCTCCTATCTGAAACCTCCTCAATCAGACACAGACAGTCTCATGCTTGCTGGCTGCTTGTTCTAACAGCACTGTCTACAGTCCAGGACAGTAAAGAAAGAGTGGGTGAAGGGGAAGAGAACTTCATGATCACTGGATGAACCCTCTGGATGTGTAGATGGTGGACCCCAAATAACGCTCTGACCTAATCTCAGATTGCACAGGATTAGGAGAGTCAATGTCCATTGTGCTGCAGCAGCCCTCTGGTTAGAGGGTAGAAATGAACTGAGACACAGACTGCTTGTTTATCACAGCATGAAAAGGGTCCTGGCCTATGCCTCTTCAAACCTTAGACATCCTCACTCCAAGTATTCACTGACTCTGGCTGCAGCAAGCTCCTACTGTAGGTTTCCCTTGCAGCCTCTGACTGCTGTTTATTGCTTGCTGAACTATGACTGCAGGTATTGGTGTGCAGACTCTGACTGCAGGCTTTTACCTGGCTAGACTGTGACTGCAGGTTCCAACAACCTGGCTCTAACTGCAGACCCAGACTGACCTCACATCAGAGACTCTCTCTCCCCAGGGTCCTTCTTCTTCACGAGCTTCTCATTCCTTCCGCCTCAAGGTTTCTCCTCCTTCATGATCCTCCCCTCACCAGCTAACCCAGTCCCTTTTATCACACTTGTCTTTACTGGATATAGCTGTGACTCATCAGCAGTGAGGTGTGGGAGTGCAGGGCATTCCTTTGGAAACCCTGGACGAACAGAGACATGTACAGGGGGGTTTGAAACCTGTACAGGGGGGTCTGAGATTTGTCCAGGGGGGTTGCAGACCCTGGCATAGACCCCAGACAGGCAAGGGCCTCGATTATAGTCCATGGGAAAAGTTACCAGCATTATGGGAGGAATTGCAAGGTAAAAGAAAGTATTAATATTTTCACATTAGGGGTTTTAGAACAGGGGTGACCAGAGACAAGATGGAGGATTCTGGGTGTTGTCCTTCTTCTTCTTCTCCATTTTGTGCAGTGGTGTGTCACTAAGTAGATTTAGAGGGATTGGGTCAAAGTAAAAAACACCTGTTTAGTATAGCATGTAGATACTGGTTTGTAATTGTAGATAAAGTGCACGTAATTTTCTTTATATAAGATGATGAGCCATGGGCAGGCGGGCAGTCGTCACCTGTTGCCCGTGCTGTCCAGACCTTGGCTGAGCTCAGAGAAAAGAATTGTGATAAGAGAAAAATAAACAAGAGGAACAGCCTTGAAAACGAACATCAAAAGACTCCTTGTCATTTCTGCGGGCGGCTCAGGGCTTTCCGAAGGACAAAGGACAAAGTGACCACCCTGACCTCGGGCAAGCAGAGACCCCGAGAGTGAGGATGTATTGGGTAATTAACACAGCTGTTATTTATCAGGGGCCAGAGCTGTTATTTATCAGGGGCCAGACCAGCTGTGTTCCTTTCTCCTACAGCCACTGGACTCCCACCTTGTAGGCAAACTTCTGGGACAATCTTGTTGTATGTTATGTTTAGCCCTCATACCAAGACTGATTTATCCAAAGTTTCTTAACAGGTATGTCATGTTCTATAAAAATATGTTATCTTTGACTTTGTAACAGACAGCTAAAAGAAAGGGTTACACCAACATGGCAATGGAATTTCCATCAGCCAATTCACAAGAAAGATACTCCTCCCTAAGTGATCAGCAGAGTAGAGCACAAAAGACACCTTTGTCTTTTGACAAAGGTGACTTTTGAAAACTGACTCAGCTGATTCACAGGATTTGCCACTTGCACAGAAAAATGAGAAGGCATGGGAGACTAGAAGGAAACTTTCACACTCCTTGCATCTATGCACACAAACCTGCCACTGGACTCAGAGAGAAGCACACTCAGAAGTTTTCTTCAGTAGGGTTTTACAGTCTAAAGTGATCGGTGCAAAATGGCTGTCAGGACTTACTGATTAGACTTCATTCTACCAACTGTTAATTACTGACTCTGCCTGACCCCATATGACTGCATAAAGGAGAGGCAGGCACACCAGGGATGGCATTTGGCCTGAGGTGTCTCACGCGCAACTAGAGCAGAAAAAGAGCACTGTGAACATTAATGTACTTCTCAATGAAACATTTTATTCTCCATTTGCAGTTTTAGTTTTAATATCTCACTTTACAAGACCATACTTCATTTTCTTCTGCTTATTCCCTCTCCCAGCAAAGGCACAGAACATCATGCTGCACTTAAATCAATTATACTTTGGAATAAAGAATGTTGAGCTATTTCACAAAATTTGCATTGCTTTAAAACTATGTATATTAAGACTGTGAACAAGAGATCCTTGCTGTATTTGATAGAAAAAGCTACACAATGTTTCTGCTGAGCTGTCTATGTGTTGTATTCCTGCCAGTTGTATAGCTCGTGTACTGGCAGTTCTGATGGGCTTGCTTTCCTTAGTTACTGCCTCAGTTAGGAATCAGTGACTGCATTACTTGCGTGGCATTTCTTGGAAAGAGACCAAACTGCTGCATTAGGGCAGTTTGAATGTGTCTCCTGGAGAAGCCATATTTCCTCTGAAGTGACTGAGAGACAGATGAATGAAAGAGAGTCAAAAATATGGGACACAGCTGCTGTAGCTCTAAATACTACCCATTTTCACCTCATAAGCCTTTCCATGGGAAAACTAGTTGTTGCTAGTACAGTGTCTACAGTATAATTTAGTCACCAGTTGGCACTTAATTTGATCCTCCATTTAATTTGATCAAGACCTCTGAAACTAAATCATCTGGTGCTTAAAATACAACTTCCACTCCTAATTTTTTTTCTGCTTTAGTCAGGATAAATTGCTGCTAGACAAATTGATTCTTGGCTACAATTTGTAGCTATCTAATTAATGGCGATGAACATAAAGAAATGCTTACAAATAAATGAAAAAGGACATAATCCAAAAAAGATGGAGGCTGATCAAGGATAACTTCTGGAACAGTTAAGGATAGCTACCAAACTAAAAAATTATCTTTGGAAGAACTGTCGTAACAACATTCAGGGCTCAGCATTTCACTCCTCTTAGTAGTGTACTATGTGGTAGTCATTTACTTCCAAAGTGTCCTTGCTAAGTGTGGCAGCCACTTTCACAAGTGAGAAAACGCCTATTCAAGACTTCTTAGATGTCTGTGTGGGTGATATATCTGCACCACATCTGGGAACAAAAACACTTGACACAGTGACAGACCAGTCTGTCTCCTCACAGGCCAGAGAAGACGTAGACCCTAACATAGCATAGGTTCCAACAGTGATATCAATAATACAGGAAACCACAGGTTTCAATGAGAAGTGGGAAAAAAAACCAAAAAAAACCAAAAAAAAAAAATCAATATTCTATTCAGCAGAAAGGATGGCATTATAAAATCAGGGGACACATTTACTTTTTAACTCCTACAGGGATTTTGTTTTTATCCTCAGATTTCAAATATTTGCCTCACACAGATTTTACAGAATTAAACTTTTATTCTCCCTCATATAATACGTAAATAAGATATGGTTAATACAGAAAACATTGGATGAAAGAGATATATACAGCAGACAATGGATAATGCCATTGGTAGTCAAAGAAAACGGATTTAGTACACTGTAGCATATCAAATTCCTGGAGTCAAACGTTTGTAGTATCATTTGATATCCCAACTAATTGTTTAGTAGAGCCAGATACATAATGTATTAGGCTGCGAATGATCCATCATCACTGCACAGTGTCTTGGTAAAGCTGACAAAAGTAGGAATACAAGCATGGAGAATACTGATATCTTGCTTTCCCAGGGAACACGAGTTCTTGTTCTGCTCTGTTCTACCACTTGCACATCTCCCTTCCCCAGCATGGGACATTGAGGTTGCTCTCTTCTCCAGCCATAAAGCTGCTCGTATTCCTGCTCCATCCTGCACCAGTTCTTCCTTGTCTAATTTTATTTTTCAGATCAGGGGCTATACTGTAAATTGTCCATGAGCATTATTTTCATTAATTCATCCCATCGTAGACTAGTCTGAGTGTAGCTTATGTCAGCAGCTCATTTTTGTAGCTCAGGTAATTTCCTCCTTTTTAAATAAATCAGGGCACTGACAGCTCCTCTGTTTTGAATGACGCAATGAGATAAGACATCTGTTATTTTTCCCCCAGTCAGGACATTTAAAAAAAAGTTCACTACAGCATTTTTACACCATCTTCCACTCCTCACTCTGTATCTCAAGAGTGAAACAAACAAGAGGAGAATTCTTAATAAGTACCTGAGGCAGAGGGTGGGTTAATGAGACTTGCAGTCAAAGGTTCTCATTAGTTTTGAAGCTATCTTATTAGAGGATGATGTGGATTATGAGAGCAAAGTGAAGCACAGCACAGCAGCATCTGACTTTCAGACAATCCCATTCCAGTTACCCTGGAAAAACAAAAGAGAAAAGTAGATGTAGTTACTACAGCATGAGAGGCATGCCCATTGCAACCTGTCATGGACAATTTCACAGTCAGAAATTGTAGCTCAAATATAATGTGTTTTTAATTGTTCATGACTCAGAGCACTTTACGTTGACTGCAACTGTGTTACAAATAACAACCACTTTGCAGAAAATGAAAGACAGCAGCACAGCAAAGCCGCACCACATAAACTGCTGTTTATTTCCATTTTCAGCCACAGAAAAAGGATTGTCTCATTGAAACACAAAACAAAGGGACAGAAATTTGAGACTGCCCTTTTGCCCCAGCCCAACATCATTGCAGATTACCAGGAAAAAAGGAATAGAGCAGACCTAACTAGGGGGTGGCAGCATCCCAGACTGGCACCAGCAAAGTGAGGTAACCCTCACTTGAGTCAAATGATTAAGGAAGAGATTTCATCCTTCTGCTATCATGGCTGCACCTTGCCCCATATGTTCTATATGCCTACATTCAGTTTATCTCAAGCATCTAGGATTTTTTTTAATAACTATTATTCATCTGTTTCCTCCCACAGACTTTGAGATGGAGGAATACCACAGCTGCATACAGTATTTCATGTGGCCCATGAGAATGGCATATTTTAATTTTAAGGAGATTTTATTGTTTTTACATCTGCTGCTTTACAATACATGCTGCATTTTCCATCCTTCCAGCTACTGTAATTATTATAAAGTCATATATATGAAGTGAAGTAAAATTCAGACATCACTTTGGTATGTAGGAATAATTTAGATGTTCTCTAAGTAAAGAAACTCTCAAGCTGGATCTACCAATGTTTCTCTCTCCCCAAGGGAATTTTTTTCTACTTTTAATTAAGGAAACAATACGAAAGCATACTTTCTGAAGTCACGTATTTGTACTTTTATTAGCAAAGGCACCACTGTTTGAAAGGTAATTCTTCTCTATTCTCTCCAAAGAGCTATTCATCAGCACACCTACAACTGCACACTTCCTGTAAACTATAAATCAAAATGCTCTTACCCCTGGTTGTCTCCAAGATGACTCTTTTAGATAGAAAGCTGTGTGTGGAGCCTGAGCAACACTCTTGAACTGGTTAAAAATAAACTATTAAACAGAGACTGGGAAGAACTTTGAAAAGCAGCAGGGGAGAAGGAAAACAGTATCAGCTAGCTCAGATGAGAGATGAAGATAAGTTTAGCACCTAGAAGAGGAAAAAAAATCCTTGTCTTTGTCTGGGAGTGCCAGTGGACACTCAGTGCCTCATGTGAAGCTCTCTGACTGACAGATTACAGCACAGCAGCCTTCACTGAATGACACATAGTCAGTCTCACCTCAGTAGCCTCCTGAAGGAGGCAAAGTGTATCTCTACATAAGTATGCCTGAGGAATAGATCACCAATCACCCTTCTTCTTAAATGAATTTAGTCTTAGCAATATTTGAGTGTGGGCAAATACTTTTAACAGTAACACGTTTGTGGTAGAATCATAGGATCATTAAGGCTGAAAAATCTTGACTATCTCTAAGATCATCAGGTCCAACCACGAATCCCAGTACTCATCACTAAATCACATCCCCAAGTGCCATATTATGGATGCCTCTTGAATAATTCCAGAGATGGTGATTCCATCACTTTCCTATGCATTCTGTCCCATTGCCTGAAAATCCTTCCAGTGAACAGTTTTTTTCTCAATATCCTTTCTAAACCTCCCCAGGTGTAACTTGGGGCCATTTCCTGTGGTCTTGTCACCTGTCACCTTGTCATCAGTAGATGAGACTGAATCCCTACAGGATTACAGCCTTCCTTCACATAGTTATAGAGAGCAATAAGGTTGCCCCTGAGACTCTTTTTCTCCAAGCTAAGAGAAAAAAGTTGAACAAGAGACACACTAGTCATCATATGCTAAACAAACACCTAGAAATAAAAAGGTATTATCATAATTTGGGAAAAAATAAGGAAGAAAGGAAGAAAGAAAAAGAAAATCCAAGTCCAACAGTAGCCTTGAGGCCACACCAGAAAGATTACAGCAGTGTCAGAAGTCCATGTAGATTTTGTTAATTTCTGTTCATTTCACAGCCAGCAATTTGAACTATTTCTGACATAGACAATTAGACCAAAGAATAAAGTAAAAGGAGGGAAGAAACTAACTATACACAGAAAATGTGGACAGATAACCTGTCACTTGTTAGACCACTATAAAGCTTGTTATTGCTACTGCATTACAGTCAGGTTTTTCAATAATTTAATAGCAGCTCAAACAGGTTTGCCATATCCTGAAAAAAAACATAGCAGATTTAACAAATGTAGATTAATATTTATAATCAAATAAGTTGGTAAATGCAATTTACTAACAACATCATTAGTAGGAATTATATTAGTAGTAGTATTATTACTGTGACCAAAAACCTAAACCAAAGCCCCAAAACACCACTGTGATAATATCCTGATGGATAAAACACAAAAGCACTCAAACGCAGTAGAGATCCACTGCTACCCACAGAAACAAATACTGACATCAACAAACTCAAGATCACAGAGGATGAATAAAGGTACAACCAGTACCAACATAACACACTAAAAAAACCCCAAACAATTGCAATGTTTTACCATTGTTCAAGCTGCCTTTCATTCACAGAAGCAAAGTTATGTAAGATTTTGAGATTAATTTGCCCACTCAATTCCTTAACAGTAAAACAGGGTAGGATGATTCTAGCAGGATTTGTTCACTATTCATGAACACCTTCTAATCTGGATTTAGAGTTTAGCATGCAGAAGTGCCACTTCTCACAGTAAACTGCAGATTTAACAGAATTACACTGCTAATTCTGCAGACAGAGCTTTATTGGACTTCCCAGCATTTGAGTTAACTCTTTGCTCCCCTACAGAACAGTAATGGCAAAGAAAAAACAAACAAAAGAACCTTGTAAGATTCATCTCGTAGATGGCCTTCCAGTCCAGCCTGAGGTAATTAGCAGTGAATTTAATTTCTTTTCCACCAGATCGTTTGAATACTTTCTTCACCTTTGTAACTGGTAGTAGCTAGATTTCACTTATCTCCCCATTTAATTTTTTTTCCTCCAAATGCCATTCTTCTAGTGCCTCAGTTTAGCTTTATTCAAACTCCTTCAGCCTTCAACTTAAGCATCAACTCACCACTCACTCATACTTGCCCAAAAAATCTAAGCCAAATTGAATGGAGTGGATCTAAAAATCGTTGCTCTGGAAAGTTTTCTGCAGAGGAGGGTGGGGAATAGGTATAAATGCATCCATTATTTTCCTCACTGAAATAGATTTCTGAAATTTCAGAGCATTCTGATGAACACTGCTTGATCTAAACAGCAGCAATCCCATCAGCTTAATGGACATTAGAACTGGATATCAGTGAAAATGCAAAGCACAACAATTTCTCTGAAATCCCAGTATTACCAACAAGTTTATGAGGACAGAGAAGACATCTCTTTGATATGCAAGGACCAAGTTTGGGAATGCTTAAACAAGCTGACCACATGTTGACTTGATGGGAAGTACTCATGAGTGCTGAAGGAGTAGGCCAAAATTACTGTAAGATGAACTCCAATTATCTTTGCAAGGTCATGGGGCTGGCTTTGTGGATGAGGAAGCAGAGAGAATAGGACGTAACGGATGTTGCTTGTAACAAATTTATTAGGGCTTTAACACTACCTCCCATGACCCCATGATGAATTATGGGGTAGGTAAATAGATAGAGAAGTAGACTGAAAACTGACTGAACTGCAGGACTCACAATATTATCACCAGGGACAGCAAAGTCCAGTTGCAAGGAGTACTTGGTGTTCCCAAGAGATGTGTTCTGAGATCGATACAATTGAACTTCTTCATGACAAGTCCCATTAATAATGGGAAAGAGTGCTACCTTAGCAAGTTTTCAGCTTATATTGAATTAGGAAGAGTGGTTGACACATCAGGCTGTTTTGCTATTATGCAGAAGGATGTGAACAGACTGGAGAAAGGGGGTGACAGGAAATTCATGCGGTTCAACAAATGAAATTGCAAAACACCAAATCTGTGGAGGAGCAAACCCTCCCATGAGCACATACTGGATTCTGACTGGCCAAAACCCAGCTTTACAGGTAGGACCTAGGTGTAACAAAGGACAAGCAGAACACATAACTGCCATGTGCCCCTGCAGAGAAGGCTAACAGTACCCTGAGCTGCATTAGGGGAACATTACCAGGTCAAGGTAGGTGTTCCTCTCTACTTGGCACTGCTAAGACAAGTTTGGAGCATTCAAAATTCATGATTCTGGGCTCCTCAGTACAAGAGACATCTGTACATACTGCAACAAGTCTGGTGAATAGCCATGAAGATGGCTAAATCTTGGAGCATGAGTAACTCCGTAGGAGAAATTTCTGATCTGTAGCCCTTGTCCCTAGTGGCGATCTCAAATTCCAAGATATCAATTGGGAACATCACCCTACTGTGGCAAACAGGTGTTGTAAATTCCTGAAGCTTGTGGGAGATAACTTTTTGTTGCATGTACTTTGTAAGCAAATTAGGCAAGATACCCTCCTAGATTTGCTATTTGTAAACAGAGAACAATTCATGAAGGATGTGATGATAAGTGGTTGCCTACTTAGGTCACAGAACTTGTTGAGTTCTGAATTCTCAGTGAGAAAAAAAAATATAACAGCAGAATTTCTACCCTGAACAGCAGGAGAACAAGCTATAAGCTGTTCAAAGAGCTGTTTAGCAGAGTACCCTGGGAATCTCATTTGGAGGTCTTAGGGGTTTTTGAGGGCTAGTCAGCTTTTCAGAACCACCTTTGAGAATCATAAAAGTAGGCAATTCCACTTTAAAAATCAAACCAGATTGTCTGAACAGGGTGCTCCTCACATAGCTCAAGAGGAAACAAAACCATCATCTCTGGAAACAAGGTCAGGCTTCACAGAAGAAGTACAGACCTGTAATTTGCTTATGCAGAGAGAAGATGCAAAAGGCTGAAGTTAGGTTAGAATTGAAGTTGGAGAGTGTTGTATCAGATAGTAAGAAAGACTTTTTTTAAGTATGCTAATAGTAAGAAAATATTGGACCAATACTTGTTGAAGACAGGTATCTGGCTTAAAGGGGTGAAGAAAAAGTGGAAGCATTAGATGCAATCTTTGGCTAGATTTTTAATACCCATATCTATTTGGCCCAATGGAGTTCACTCCAGAGTAATGCAGGAACTAGCAGATTATATGGCAGGACCTCTCTTGATCATCTATCAAAGATACTGAGGGTCTGGGGGCATCCCTACTGACTGGAATCTATCCATTCTTCCAAGTGAGAGTGTTAGTGTTTAGGACACTAGGACACTAGTGTTTAGAACCCAAGTCTGTTAGTGTTTAGGACACCTTTGGACCATGACCTTGATAACATTCTTGCACTTTTGGTCAGCCCAGAATTGGTCAGGCAGTTGAATTAGATGGTCACTGTAGGTCCCTTTCAACAGACAGATTATTCCATTCTGTTCTATATATGAGTAGAGCCTAGGAGAATTGTGACTCTTCAGTCTGGAGAAGAGAAGGCTCAGATAAATGTATAATAAATACCTGAGGGGGAGGCAAGAAGGCAGATCCAGACTCTTCTTGGTAGTTTCCAGTGACAAGAGAAGAGGCAACTGGCACAAACTGAAGTACAAGAAAACCTATTTAAACCTAAGAAAACATTTTTTTTACATTGAAGATCATGAGAGCAAATTGTGAAATTTCTGTCCTTGTAGATATTCGAAATTAGATTGGACACAGCCCTGAGCAACCTCCTGCAGTTTAACACCCCTCTCTGACCCAGCTGCGGTGGGAGGAGTGGACTATGGACCAGATGATTTCCAGAAGCATGTTCCCGCCTCAGTGAACCTGTAATTTACCCTGGGAAAAAACACAGGATGGGCAGCAGGATAATCTGCAGACATCCCAGTTGCTGAATATCAGAACAGAAAGTCGGTTCATCCTAACCCGGCTCTTAATTGCAAAAGTATTTGACCAAAAGTGAGCAGATCTGCAAATTCTTGCAGCAGGCAGATCTTGAAGTTGTAGAAGCATCCAAAAATTTTGCTGACAAGACAAACACCCTCCAACTCAGCAGTCAGTTCTGTGAAGTGTTCACAGCTGCTTCCAACCATGCTGAACCAAACAAATTTTCCATCAGTCTCCTGTGACTGTAAACAGCAATCTAACATGGCTTTAAATTCAGGCAGAATGGCATGATCAAGCAACAATTTTTCACTGTGCTTCTAGCCTGCTTGATTATTTATTTATTCAACTTAGAATTCACTGCACCTAGGTTAATATTGGGAGTTCTTCAGATATGCCTTCCTCTTAATCTTTGTGCCATCACCAAATTAGCAAGGTTGCCATGAAGGTAATGCTTTATTTTTAAAGGATGTAAATAGCCCATTCAAACACCCTTCTTCTCTGGACCGCAGTTATTTAACTCAAACATCACAATGCAGACTGACCCAAAAAGTGACAGAAAGGGTTAACAATATGCTATTTCTGTACCAGTGCAAGGACTAGTTAAGGTTGCTTTGCAGTCCTGCTTTTAAATATTTTAGATGAATGTTTGAATATTTTCTTTCAAAATCACCAAAAAGCCCACAGATAAAGGGGTTGGAACTCAAACAACAAGGATGCACACTAAAGAAAAGTTTTAAGAAATTTGAGAGAATTCATGCTGGTTCAATTTCTGCCTGTTCAAAGGGGAAAAAGTTAATTTGTAAAATATTTAGACTGAATAAATTTGAGTTATTTTTGCCTAATTGAAAAATCAATATTTCTTACTAGTTTCCAGACAATTCTTGTTTCTTTTTTTGTCTAGCATGCCAGGACCACAGCTTTTAAGATTTTCTTAAGATCTCTTACTTCTCCAACATTTTTTAACTTGAAGATTTTTTTTCCTAATTTTAGAGTGAGTGAGTAGCAAGAATTGAAGAAAGTTACTGAAGACTACTGCAGGGGAGGAAAAAAAAAACAACAAACCAAAACAATGAACAAAACCCCAAGGAGCACTTTTCTTAATGGCAGTTCAGAGTGGTAAGGGCCACGCACAGAGAACCATGCTGGGCTAGCAGCTTGGAGAGAGGATTTTCTTTCAGTTGCCATGACACTTGTTTCCTGCAACCAAGTAACCCCCTGAGGGCACTAATATAGAAATATACAGCACACTTTTTTTTTAACCCCAAAACCATGAAAGTGGTTTGGAAAAGAATGGACCAATCTGTAGAAAAGGAATTATTGTGAAACGATCATCTTGGAGGACTTGACTGTGAAGTGAAAACCAGAGAGAGTCGGATGAAAGCAGTTTTCCATCACATTTGCCATTTTGGCTTTAATATTAGAATATCAGAACTCTAAGTGTTTATTACTAGAGCTTAAAAGAAGTTCAGGAGATAAACTGTTCCTACAATGTCTCTATAAAAAAATGATTTTACTGTAAAAGCATATAAGGAAATGTATTTCCTGTATAAGGAAATGAGGAGTCTAAAATGCACAGCTAGTTACAGAATCAGAATCAATGCAGAGATCACTAAACTTCACAGGCCTTCACTAGAATGGGAAGGATACATGCACACTCTTGTTGTTATTACTCTTGCTGTTACTGTTCATTTTTTATCTCATTGCCATTTCCAATAAACTGTTCTTATCTCAGCCTTTGATCTTTGCCTTTTGTGTCTCCAGTTCTCCTCTCCAGCCACCCATGGGGACAGAAAAGGAGGAGGGAGAGTGAACAGGTGGCAGCATGGTTTAGAGAATCTTGGCAGGAGAATTAAATTTGGGATAACCAATCCTAAACTACAACGGGGATTAAATAGCACAACCAAGGAAGTCTCTATACAAAAAAACAATCCATAGTCCAGCACTACTGGTCTATTTTTTTATTAAAAAGTACCTAATTTCCACTACGACTACCCTCAGAAACTAAACCACACTTGAACACAGAGCATTAAAGACAAATTGTGCACAAATATTTGATATGTAATAACTCAAATCTCAAAGGTACTGAGCACATCAGGAATCCAGTCAAACTCAGGTTAGTGTTTCATCTTCAAATCTGGGATGGAGAATTAACCAAATCACACCTCAGAGCAGACAGCATTAAGCCTAGTGGTTCAGCTTTGTTCACTGTATGTTTTGCCCAACAATGCTACATGCCAATAGGAGAACAGCCTCTTCCATGCTGAATGAAGCCAAGGAGAGCTGTGGAACCTTGACAAAATGTTACCTGTCCTAGGAGTTGTGTGTAGTACACAGGAAGCAGCAGCAACTCTGTGTTTATTTCACAGAAGCAGTGCAGAATGTTATAACAGCCACAACCTCATCAGTGGCATTACCTGGATGAGGAAAACCTTTAGTTCACCAGCTAGATGAACCATTTTAGGGTATATATATATGTTATGAAGATCAATGGATTAACTCTGACCTAGTGTAAAGGAGAAAAAAGGAGACACCCAGTCACAAAACCAAGAGTCATCTCTTCCTGGTAAGTCATGATAAATATTATCATGAGGCACCATCCTCTTTCTTTTGTTGCCTACATTACTTGAACATGGAAAGCTACGACACTTAACTCCAAGTTGTATATATCTGTAGAAATTTAAATTTCTGCTCCTCATTACATAATGAAGGCATGTACCAACACCTTTCCAGGAGAACTCTGTCCTTCAAAGTTTGTTTCTGTTACAAATTGTGCTACTCTCCCTGATCCCCAGCATCACATATCACCTCATCAGTTCTGAAGAACTGTTCAGCTGTTTCCCCACTGCATTTCAGTATGGGGAATGTTCAGCTGTACGTGGGAGAAAGCCCTGAGACAGCAGGTGCTCCCACCACTGCAGAGCTCAGATAATTTTAGGTTCTTCTGTGCAACACAAGACATAGAAATAATTGGGGATATCAAAATGTGTTTGAGCCGAGTCACTGGCTAAAAAGAGAAGGAAAAAAAAAAAAAAGTAAAATCAAAAGGCAGAAAAGAAAAGAAATTAGAAGTGGGAGACTGAACCACCAATAAAACTGCCCTCACAACTGGAGGCAGGATCACTAATTTTTTTGAAGCTCATTAAGAGAAGTTATACTCCTAAATTTTATCTGTAGACCTAATATTTTGAGGCTGTCTAACTGCAGGACACTTCTCTTGGAAACTATTACAGTGCTGACAGGACTTGGCAGCCTACAGTCCATGGGTTGTCACTTTAAAATAGTAAATCGTCTGATGCATTGCAAAGTCTCTGTCCCTTTGAACTTCTGTGTTCCAGAATTGTTGCTCTTTCCTCAGTGCTGTATCTCCTATGCTGTATCTCCTACCAATTACTGGTCTGCTGTGGAATACTGTTTAATAAACATTTTCTTGGCAGAGTATATCATCGAAGTGATCAATCATGAGTTGAGGAAATAGAGTTTTAAGTACTATATCAGCTTCCTGCATCTCTTTTGAATGGCATCCCATAGTCATTAAAAAAACCCACCCTTGGCACTAAATGATTTATTTTAATCTAAACAGAGATTACTTTAATTAAACACACTTTATTCCTCTTGAAATTGACAGAGCACTACCCTGAAGCCTTCTATCACTCCATTTATCAAATGATTTCTTTGAGAGCAGCAAGCCTCTCCTCACAGACCATGGTGCTCAGGGGCCTCAGTTTTGTTCCAAAACCAGGGAAAAAAAAATCCACAATAAGAAAATATAGACAGATTCAACTAATCTCAGATAGCAGTACAGCTACTATGATTCAACTCCTGAGTTTGTAACTGGATACTAAACAAAACCGCAAAGGTTATATCAGAAAAAAAAAAATAAATCCATGAAATTAAGTGTGGGGCATAAGCAGAGGCTGAGCAGAGGATGCAAAAAGAACAGCCCTGAGGTTAAGGACTTGGGGTTTTTGGTGGATGAGAGCTTCAACATGAGCTGACAGTGTGTGCTCAGAGCCCAGAAGAGCAAGGTGGCCAGCAGGGTGAAGGAGGGGACTCTGCCCTTTGAGACCTCACCAGAGAAAGTTCCCAGGGGAAACCTTACAGCAGCCTCCCAGTACTCAAAAGAGCCTACAAAAAACTTAGAGAGGGACTTTTCACAAGGGCATGCACTTAAGGGTGGATGGCCTTAAGCTGAGAGAAGGTAGGTTTAGATTAGATATTAGCAAGAAAGTCTTTACTGTGAGGGTGCTGAAGGACTGGAACATATTGTCCAGCAAAGCTGTGGATATCTCATCCCTGAAAGTGTTCAAGGCCGAGTTGGATGGGACTCTGAGAAACCTGGTCTAGTGGGAGGTGTTCCTGCCCAAAGAAGGGGGTTGGAACAAGGTGACCTTTATGGTCCATTCCAACCCAAACCATTCTAGGATTTTTGGTTTTGTGATGTATGTTCAGAGCAATTCGGACTGTGAAAGAAGAAGGGAGAACAGATACATGCTGTCAGCTTTCTTTTGGTACCAATTTTTTATTTTTTTAGGCAAAAAAAATCCTTGCAGGAATATCAAAATATTTAGTTGAATTCTTTTTCTTTTCACCTCCAGTATATCTTTGGGTGTGGAATGGGGTGGAGTGGAGGGGAGTTGTCATATTGTTAAAAGACAAGACTGATTTCAATTAGTATTAAACCAAAATATAACTAAAGGTATTCATAAACATCCTGAAATAATTCATTTCCCCTTCCTTCAAAATTCCACATTTTCAATCTGATTTGCAGACAGGTATCTGAAATAGATCCAAACTGTTATCAAATCAGCATGCTAGATGACTGACATTCACCCTTCGCTGAAAGTCTCTCAGAAAATAGATTCATGAAAATTCTATCCCAGGTGTCTGAGCTTTTTAATGACTAATAGAACAGTGTCTTTCCAGGCTCACCTTTCATTTGTTATTTACTCAGCAGTATTTACACACTGTTTAGGCAGGCTAAGCCATACAGGGGATAGACGTGCACAAATATAAACAGAATTATAACATCCTGGTTGTAAGATAGCTGCGACAGAAAAATATACCAGTTGTGCAGAGGAACCTAGGGATGAGTCACTCCGAAACATTCAGGCAGTTCTTAAAATATCTGTAATTATCCTTCCTACCCAAGTATGGAATAACGCTTTTTATTGCCATTGAACCCTTTACTGCCATGCATTTCCAAGGATTTGTACCAGAGGAAGCTATCAGAGAGAGTCTTAGCCCTGCAGTAGACATCTTGGAAGACTTAGGGGTACCCAGTGACTCTGATCTCAAACTACAGGGCCAAGTTTTGTCTGTCAGCTGCTTTGAGGCACAATAGTACAGACAAAGCCCCACCCAAAAGGAAAGAAAATTGTTGTAAAAAAAAACCCCAAAACAAAACAAACTTCCTCCCCAAAAAAACTCCAAAAGCTGAACACCAAAAGGTAAGTTAAAGTATCTGTCTCCCCTAGTGGGCAGTATAAATATATGAGAACCCTGATGAAGGTGTTTATCCTGCAGGAAACAAGTCTTATTTAGACATTTAAATTCACCAAATTATTTATTTGCACTTATCAGTATTCAGGTGCACTTAATATTTTTATGCTTAGAGGGGTAATTAAACCTATGCAGAGTCTCTAGTCACTCCATCTCAGGGCTCTGTCTTCCTTCAAACGTGACAATTCAGCAAATAAAATTGTGTTAGCCCAAAGAAAAGTTCGTGGCTTTTTGCATGTAAAAGATTTATTTTTCCTGTTCCTTATTCTCTGCTGAGGGAACAGTCAAGCTTGGAAAGCACATGTCCTATACCCCAAATATCATGCAGTGGGAAGGTACAATGCACACAATTACTTAACAGTCCATTCCCCTAGATTCTACTTCTACCTTGGTTAGTTTTTTGAGGGGGGGAGTTGTTTGGTTTCTGATTTTGTTTGTTTGTTTTTAATGCCACCAGCTCCCTGATTAAGTCCTACAGAAATAATAAGCAAGTAATGTGATAAGTAACAACGTATTTTTCCTACCTTCTTGAATTGCAGAAACAAGGTACCTCTTTACAGCAGGAAGAAATAACAGAGAGGGCTGCAGCTGAATCCAAAATTAACTCTTACTGAACAAGTAAAGAAGCCTCACACCTACTATATATGATCACTAAAAATATGCAACAAATCCCTTCCAGAATGTTCTCAAAAATTAGTTTCCTAATGAGATCAGAAGGACAGGCCACAAAACATCCTCCACTGGTTAGTACAAGCTTGTTAGTTGAATGAAATTTAGGTGTCTCTCCTGCTTTAAACTTTCTATTGCTACTTGTGCTAGCTAACCTATATTTTTTTTAAAGGAAATTTTAGTTATGAGCACCAACAAGCCAGTTCTTCATAAAACTGTACATAGGGATAAGTCCCCAGTCTCCTCCTTCTCCCCGTGAAAGAAAATCAGCCACCTTCTCTTGCAAAGAGGGTGATTGGCTGTAGCAGCATCCCCTCAGGAAATATTAGAATGTCTCAGAGATTAATTTTTGAATTGGATAAGGGTTTTGGAGAGATACAGAAGACACAAGATCACACCTGCAGTTTTAGCAAGAAAATAACAGAAAGTAAGCCTTTATCTGAAAGCATAGTAACAGAAGAGAGAAAGCTAGAAATGGGTATGTGTGGGGATGTGTAAACGTTTTCTGATTCAAGGAATGGACTCCAGTGGGGCTTGGAAATGCCAGAAATGCTGCTATTCTGGTTACCAAAAAACTGTTCCATTTTATTTTCAGTCACCCTCTACAGATTTTTTTTTTTTATTTTTTTACCCCATGCAGAAACATCTCCAGATATAATTTACGAAACAACAATAATGAAAAGTAGTATCCTGTACTAGAGGACACCATTTCAGGTGCAATTTTGCAAAGCTTATTCATAATCCATAGAAAAAAGTGATCTGTTCTCCAAGGAAAGCAGCAAGGAAGAAAGGGGTACAGGATAGGTTTTTCCTGTATAAAGAGTTCAATCTACAAACGTTAATCATTGATATCATTTTACTCTCTCCTCATAAGAAGTGAACACAATGCTATAATTTCAGTGTATTTTAAACAAAAGCACAGCAAATGTTTTTATTTTCAGTTCAAATTAAATATTTCAACAGACCTTGCCACAAGCTACATCTGTTGATACCTCTCAGTACATTTGTTGGACACTTAACAAATCAAACACACAAACTTTTCCATCTAGTCAGTTCTTCAGATTCTCTCTACAATTATGAGAATTCAATTAGGCAAATTCTTAATTGATACAGACTGCTTTTCCTGCTAGCAATGACCCTTTACATCATTGTTAGCAGTCTTCTACCATTCATTATGCCAATGCCAGCAGACTAATTTTCTCATTTCTATAGACTACCAAAATATAGAACTCATTAAGGAAGCAGTGGTGAAAAAAAAAATTCATTATGCCATTCATCCTTTACCTCTATTTACTGTGAGCTGCTTTTTTGCCTTTTTTTTTTTTTTTTTTTTAATCTCTATTTACTAGCAGCTTTATATAAAAAGCTCTTCAGGTCTTCCTTCCTTGCAGTGTGGAGCTGCAAGGCAAGTAGCCAAGGACAGAACATTCTACTACTGGCATTCTTGCCTTTAGACTGGGTTTTGCTTGCCAGAACTGAGGCTGAGAGACAAGGAAAGAAGAAAAGAAAAATGTTGTCTAAAGAAGAAAGCATCAAGATTTATATAAAAGCAACATGTACAACTGTACATAAGCATACATCTAGACAAAATTTAACACATTTTTTGTTGAAAAGACACAAAATTCACTACGACATGAATAACAAGCATAGCTTCTGCCTGTTATGCCTGTAGCTTTTGCCACTTTCTGGAAATAAAGACTGATGACTTGAAAGAATCAGGAGTTTGAAACCTATACAACCAGTAAGCACAAAAATAGAAGACAAACATTTCAAAGCAGCCACAGTGAAAATTCAAGGTTTGGGCTAATGGCATTTTATAAATAAATGCCCTGTCTATATATTTTTAGGCTTTTTAAACAAGGTAGTGCTGCCTGAAACAACTTCTACGTTGAGAGTAAGCCATAAGTGAACATCAGTATGGATGGAAAAAAGACTATGACATATTCAGTGCACAGAAATGCTTCTACAAAACCCTTACTGGGAAACAATATGACAGCCAGTTTCACCTAGGAGAAAAATTAATTTTCTGTAGTGCTTCATGCACTAGAAGTTTACCCAAATGTAATAAAACAACTCTAAGAATTTACACTTTCAGAATTTGCACTCTCAAAAACTCAGTCATACTACTAGCACAGTCCTTTGTGAACATTTCAAATGAGAAATAGGTTGAATATTTTTATCAATATTACATGTCCGATAGGTTTAAATTTATTATAAATGGCATAAAATTCCTCCTGTTTCATTCAGTTTTCAAGATGAATAGTAAAATGACATCTACTTATTTATAAGACTTCAGTAGAAATGAAATTGGCTACTTATTAGATAGATGAAATTTCAGCATTGCCTTGATCTGAGCAGCACAGAAGACAAGTTCTATGCCAGAGGCAGAGAAACAGGACAGTTAATGGATCTTAGCCATGGGGTTCTGTAGATAAAGTAAAATAAAAATTTAAAAAAAAAAACTCACCAAACAAATGAACACATTTCTCCCCAAAATCACCACAAAGAAAAAACCAACCAAACAAACAAACAAAAACACCACAACCAAAACAAAACAAACACCAAACACCATAAACAAACAACCCCCCAAAAAACCCCCAAAACAGAAAGAAAAATAGAATTAAGGTAGTTCCCATAACTACTTCAATCGAGGTATGATAAACTTGAGCATGGTGGCTACTTGAGCACAAGTGCCTAAGAACCAAAGACCTTTTGGCCACAGTTAAAAATTAGCTACAGATTCAAAACTTTACTTTTTCAAGCAGACTTTTCCACAGGCATTTAAGGAATTAATAAATATGTTCAGTGAACGTATGTTTCACAAAATTAAACAGTTTCTCAGTTTCTTGAGAATTTGTACTGAATATGTAACAATAATTGTCAGGATAAAATACTGAACTTTTATTATTTTTTTTTTTTAATGTAGCCATGATTACTGAATGCAAATAGTATTGGTCGAGACAAGAAAATAATCCTGAAAAAAACTTCATCTACTTTAGACATATACTTCTACAGCTGAGATCTTTTTGGTCTGTAGATTGCTATTTTCTTTTAAAAAAAGTATCAAGAATTCATCAGTAACAACTCCCTAAATGACATGGGATGAAGGCTCCAATTATGGTTCTCTAATATCTAGACACCAGGTGGGAAAATGCAAAAGGAAACTATAATAAATAGATCAGAGTACAAGAAGAACCAAGAAGACCTCGAATATATTTGGATGATTATATGCTCTTAGTTATTGGCCAACAACCTTTTCTCAGGGATCCAGAGGAAAATAATAAACAAACAAAAAAAAACTACCCCCAAAACAAGCAAATAAAAGAGCTCTGTCTTTTTACATGACTCTTTCTGACCCAAATATCCATAGTAAGTGCAATAAGCAGGGGAGTTGCAGGGGGGAACGGTGTTTGTGCCTTGCGGTTTTTTTCCCAATAATATTAAAAATCCTTCACATAATTAATATGTTATAGCACTCAGTTATCCTGTATATGTAGGGCAATGTCCTTAATACCTGCTGGCCCTATTGCCTTCTCACTGGTCCAAATTTACTAAGGAATGGACACAACACTGCACTGGATAGAAGCTTTTGTCTCTGGTCTGGGGAGCAGGAAAAAAAAAAGGAAGATGCCATCTCTGTTTCAGAGATGATGCATGGGGTAAGTGAAATTCTAGGTTAAATATTCATAGACTCATCTCTGCCAGTTTACACCCCCTCCTCACCCTCCAGAGCACCCTTAAAGAAATTCATCAACTTGTTAAAACTGAGAGACAGAAAGGCCTCAGTCATCTACTCGACCCCACCAGCTCCAGTCTATTGTCATGTTGACTCCTACTTATCTGCTAAACCTAGTTTGAATTTCAGATGGTCTCCATCTTTATCACTGTAAAGCCAAATTCAATCTCATTAAAATTTAAAATTTTCTGCTGTAACTCAGTCACTCAGAACACTTACAATCTTACTGTGTTTTTAAATATGATACACAGTACCAAAGAGAGACACTAAACAAAGTAATTTTAAATCAGTTAAAATATTGCAATTTGAAAGGAAACTGTAACTCTGTAGCTAACATGTCTCTTCTATAAAAAAAATTACTTTTGCATGAGAAGAAATAACAGGAAAGTGGTTAAAGAGGTTACCCTATAATGAGTAGAACTACATCTAGTGACAGCAGCTAATAAACTTATATGCAAGCACATACAGACCTGAATCTGACACACTGGCAAGTTGCAGCTCTCTTAGAAGAGTTAAAGAACAATGCCAACCAAGGAGTTTTTTCCAAGGGAACATCAGAAAATATTAATACACAGAATTTCATTAATTATTTTGAGGACATATAGCCAGTCTTAGACCTTTTATAAAGAAATTTACGAAAACACTTTCTTTTAAAATGCAAAAATATTTAAAATAATATTTGTCATCATACAAAATGACATCTAAACAGACTAATTCCTTGAGACCAAAACTAAGCTTTGTGAAAGGTAACCATATTTCTAAATTTGTTTTCACTGCCTGATTGGTGACAGAACTTTATAACACCACAGAAGTTTGAATTCATATTTTAAATCCATACCTGTCTAGCAGCCTACACTAGAATCTCATGAAAGAGAAGAATGATTTTTTTTTTTTTTTTTTGAGCAGAGGCTTTATGAATAGTGAGGACAAGGAGAACAGCCTGATCTGAGCTCTTTTAAGATGTCATCTGTGCTTTGAATTTGCATGCTTTGCTTTAGCACTTACACACCCAACACAATATAAACTTTGCAATTGCAGCAAGTTTCACAGTGCATGGCACAAGCAATAAATACAGAGCACACATTCTGATACAGCACACCTAAATACATTTCCAGCTTTTATTCATTGCAACAGATTTGGGTGCCATTAAATGCAAGCATAAATGCCATTCTTCAAAATATTTAAATGTAAAGGGACATAAGATCTAAGTGATATTCCCTACCATGTAATAAAGGGAACAGTCTGATGCCCCATTTTCCACAGCTGAAGTATGGGAAATTGAGTGGCTAATAAGATAGCAAAAATTTTAGCAATTAGGCTATTACTTAAATTCTATATAGGGCTTTCTTTGGGTAAGCAAACAAAATAATTTTGTCCCTGTGTATCTTGATCTGGCAGAAAATAATAGTCAGAAATCTGGATTTACAGTCTTGTACTTCTGGTGAAATAGAACAGGGACAGAAAACAACATAAGGCAGAATAATCTGAAAGTTAGGTACATACCACAGTTGCAGCAAGAGCCACAGAAGTTCAATTTCAATTATCACTAAAGATCATCATCCTCACTTACCACATTTCCACTGATAATGTGCAACATTAAGGTAGTAAAAAATCTGGTGTATGAATGCAACAACTAAGCAAACCATCTGCTGCGTGAAAAGTCAGCTGAGAGAATGACTATGGACATATGGGGATACCAGCAGTGAATCACCCCTTTCAGAATAAGTCAAGCTCTGGTCAAATCAAGGTCTGAAAACAAAGTGAGGATGGCAAAGAGGCCATTTAACAGCAACTGCTGCTGGTTTGTGGCAACCTCAGGGCCCATCCCAGACCTGCCACCACCTCTGGAATCAGCCTGTCACCTGGGATATGGCTTGCTCTAGTTCAGAACAGCTTAAAAAAGGCCCATCAGTAGAGGATCAGAGCGAAAAATGGAGACACCAGGAGCAGCGGTAAAGGCACTTCATAATGGAAAGAGCAAAATTATTTTAAAGCCTTCAAAATGGATCCAAAGAGAGATTTTGATTCAGATATTTAAAGTTCAGGTTCTGCTTCCAAAGTGAAGAGAGAACTGGATCAACTCCTTTAAGTTAAATTTGTCCTTTTGACTTCAGCTGACAGTCCAGGGCAACTTCCTCTGCTTTGTCTATTCTCACAGAAAGCACTGGAGTGAGTCAAAGGAGTTACTCAGGCTGATATTTTACTTGTGGGTGGCAAAAGTAGTTTTCTGGAAAGTGCACAATGTTGAACACCTTTCCATATGGAGGCAGAAATTATTTTTCAGCACTCATTTAACCACCTATATGCTAGTAGGTTGATGCAACAGCAGCACAGAGCTCTAGGAACTGAGCTGGAGGCACTGCTGTGGCATTTTTGGCATTGTTGTTCAACTGCAATAACAACAAAAGAAATACTAAAAATGTTGTCCCACCATGGGACTCAAGAAAAGCTTTTTACTCACTAACCCAGTTTTCATCTGTGCAAATGGGAATAATGTTGAACACTTAGACCAGAGGCAATTTCACTGATCTTATATCTAGAACCATTTATTCTATTTCCCTTTCAGGAGACAGAAATTTCTGATAACTTTTTCTTTTTTACAGACGTTATGTCTAGCCCCCAACCTAGTAGGAACCTCTAATCTTTTGCTAACACGACCATGCACACCAAAAACCTCACAAATGAACCACCAAAACCTCATACTCCCCACTCACAAATGCCTCAATCTTAAAATTAAAGTGCTCTGCAGAATTTCTATCTCCAAAACAACCCACAGAAATATGTTCACTTGACATTTTCAGAGGAAGCAATGTTCAACAATTTCATATTTTTCCACCTTTTCATCAGGAGCTCTAATCCTTTGCTGCTGAAAAATATCCCAAAACTGTGTTTGTGGAAAACAGAAATCCCCACCACTTCTGGTCTGCCATTTTTGTACCTTCACATCTTCTTTATTCTCTTGTTAAAGGAAAATTTTGCATTGGTAAGAAATCAGATGCAAACAAGCTAATAGGAACTTCAGAGTTCACACCTAAGCAGTGATTAGAGGAGATGCCTAATGAGACAGTGCTGCTTCCTGGCAAACCAATGCTTTTGCTCTTGAGCAGACCTGCACTGAAGAGCAACTGAAGAGCTGGAAGAAATGTATTTTCTACCTGATCTCCTGTTCTCCAAGGCAATGCTAAGTGCAGGAGAAGCACAGAATGGTTGAGGTTGGAAGGGACCTCTGGAGGTCATCTGGTCCAACCCCTCTGCTCAAGCCAGGTCACCTAGAGCAGGCTGCCCAGAACTAGATGAATTTTGAATATCTCCAAGAATGGAGAATCCATGACTTCACTAAACAACCTATGCCAGGGCTTAGTCACCCTCAAAATAAAAAAAATAAGTTTCCTGATCTAGAGACAGCTTCCTGTGTGTTTCAGCTGCTGCCCATTGCCTCCTGCCTTGTCACCAGGCATCACTGAAAACAGCTTGGCTCCACTTCTTTGTGCCTTCCCTTCAAGTATTTCTATACTTTCATCAGATCTCTTGAGCCTTCTCTTCTCCGAGCTCCACATTACTATATCTTTCAGCTTTTCCTCACAGAAGATCTGCTTCCATCCCTTCAACTTCATGGCCTGCAATATGTGACAAACATTTTGGTTTTTTCTTTTCCATGTTTAAAGCTAGGGGATAGAAAGGATAATTAAATCATCTATAATGACTATTTGTCCTATTGAACCACCTCACTTATAAAAGAATTAACTTTTAGCCACATGAGAGGCCAGTATAGTACATTTTTAAGAGTCTACTGTTTTGTGTTGCTTTATGGCATTTTCACAGCATGTTACAATGTGGCACTCAAAATACTGACACGACTGTATTTTGACATGGTTGCAAGGGCTTTGGTTTACCTACAGCTTTATGCAGAGACAGAAGTGCTAGTCAAAAAAAGCCAAAGCTTCACATTAGCCACAAAAAGTGGTGTGTATGAGGTTTGGTGGTTTGTTTGCTGCTGGTTGTTTTGTTGGGTTTTTTTCTGTGTGTGTGGTTCTGTCAGTGTTGGATGTTTCCTGCCAGGTGTCAAGTTGTGCTCCCCAGGTCTTGGTATTGGGGCCAGTTTTATTTAATATTTTTTACCAGTGGCATGGACAAAGGGATCAAGTGTGCCCTCCAGGAGTTTGCAGAAGACACCAAGTTGCTTTCTGCAGCTACCTGAAGGGATGTAGGTGGTGGATGTCAGCCTCTTCTCCCAAGTAATAAGCAAGAGCACTAGGGTAAATGGCCTCAAATTGTTCCAGGAGCAATTTAGGTATTAAGGAAAAACTTCTTTACCAACAAGGTTGTCAATTATATGGACAGGCTGCCCAGGAATGTGGTTGAGTCATCTTCCTGGAGTTATTTAAAAGAAATGAAGATGTGGCACTTTGGGACATGGTTTACTGCTGGACTTGGCAGTGTTGGGTTTATAGCTGGACTATGATTTTATAGGTAATTTCCAACCTAAAAGATTCTATGATTCTATCTCCAGACCCTGCTGTAAATACCAACTAGTGAGACACATGTTTTCAGCAAGATTCTGGTAGAGCCAGTAAAAAGCCCCCCAAAATATTGAGAAAATATTTGAAGTTATTCCATGTTATGCTGTTCCAGTTTCCACCACCCAGGCTGTGGAAGCCAGGTATCTATGTGTAAGTGAAAGCATCCCTTGCAGACAGCTTTTTTTGTTCAAGAGGAACTTTCCTCTTCTCAATATCTCTTTACAGAATATGAGTGAAAAAGGTTATAGCAAGTATTCAAACATTTATCCTGCCTTTCACAACGGCCACAGAGCTTTACTATACTACTTTCTATCCATCTCTACCACATTTGCTGCTACTCTGAAAAGAAGCTTTATTACTGAAGTAAGAATCTGTTCACAAAGAGTAGGCTTCTTCTCCTTCCTCCTGCTATTTTAACTCTCCTCCAGATGTTCTATTTCTTATTTGCAAGGCAGATGGTGTTAAATGAGAAGATCAAACTGAAGCAAGAAAGAGATGTCCCTCTGAGACACACTACTTTTTGACAACCCGAATTTCAAATTTGAATTAGAATAATTGTCAGAACAGCTGTGCTGACTCTATACCAATGTATATAATATTGGGACTAGTTCTTCATATTTTAAGTTCTTGTTTTGTTTTCAGGTCTCATTCTCTTGTAATCCCTTTGCCCCTTTCCCATTATTGTGAGCTTTCCAGCAGTCTTGTTTCAATTGTTCTGCTCCAGTGTCACTGTTGTTTCTGTCACGCAGGCCCTCAGTTTCTAGTGGCACAGGATCAGCAGCTCTGCACTGGTCCCTCTATCCATGTAAAATATTCTTGTACTGAGAACCCCCAGGACATGGATGCTGATGGCTGGCTCAGAAATGAATCAGCTAAGAAGCCACAAACCTCCAGGCTTCATTCAGGTTTTCCTAAAGCTTACTCTTAGAACCTCAAGTATCCATCCAATGATTTTGACAGACTGTGATCTTCTGGTGGTCACTTGGATGGAAGGATCAGAATGTTTGGAAATCTGCATTGAACATTGGGATACTGTTTAGCACTCTGGGTACCAGTCAGGTCACAGCATCTGATGGATGAGGTTAGTCAAGCTCCTATTTCCGTGATCTGTAAAGAGCTTGTTTTCCTCTCTCCCTGGAGTCTTGCAAGAAGAAAATTTATAGAACACAGAGTACAGCAGCTTCTCCAAAGTGCCAATAGAAAAATCTTTTGGTTTACTTAATTATCCTCCTAATCACTGGTACTTTAATAGAATTTTAAACAGGGTGGATTATTTTAATACCCACTCAATTTTAATTACAGTACTTTTAAAGAGATTATTTTTTAACAAAGATGGATATCATTATCTCTGAGACAGTACTAACAAGTTGTAGCTACTGTGTCTTTTCCTTCAAACAAAGCCATCCTTACTTGGACTACCACATTTGATTGGTGATTTTGCTTACAGCTCCTATCAGTCAGCAGCACTAGAAAAAATCCAAACAAGTACTCAGTCCTTGACCCAAGAAAATGCTTTTTCAAGCAGATGACATGAAAAACCATACTTGCAGACTAAAGACTAAATTTTTCCATACAGAGATTAATGAAGGTGCCCATTGTGCAGCTTTGTGCCTCCTAAAGGGCACATTTGCACTAAGTTGGGGCACCTAAGTGAAGAACTAGTTTGGTGACAGCAGATTTTGAAATTAAGCAATTCAAGTTGCTTTCAGGAGGATAAGTGGGGACCTGAGCTTCTGGATTCCTATAGTTTGACAAGAGCAAAAACAGGTATTTGAAAAAACTGTCTACAGTTTTAAAAACTGAGGTTTTGCCCACACTTTTGAAGCAGTGGAGAAGGACATTTTGCTGAGCTCAAAACTTGTTCTTGAATAATGAAGAAACACATCCTATGTTTCTAAAGCCAAGAATTTATGCAACTGAAATTTTGAATCTGATTGCTGTCAGTGCAGAACTGGCTGTTACAAAAAAAGGAAAAGACAATGATATCATTAGAATTAAAAAAAAAAAAGCTTCAATAATAGTTGTAGCACTCAATATTTTGCACAGACGACTCAGTCTGTATCCCATTTCTTGGTGTTATGTTAACCCTACATTGCTCCTCTGAGTCTTAAAGTTGGTGGTTTAACTGTGGGCTTGGTAGAAGCAAGGAAAAAAATATTACAGTAAGCTATGAGCATCTGGAGGAATATAATTTTTTTGTAGATTTCTTCTTTGTCACTCCTTTTGGAGTCCATTCTATATACCTGGTAACACAGGCCATCCCTCCTTCATCAGTCTGCATCTCCATATCACCTCTAAGTTTACTATTTATGGTGTCTTTTACATATGCTAGATACTACTTCTCTTTATTTTTTACATCTGAAGGCAGTTTTCTCTAGCTTCAGCTCTGTGGTTGTTTAAGAAATGATTGGCAAGTTGTTAATATCTGTTGGGTCTTCTTAGCCAAGCCATATCTCTTATTGCTCCCTGCCAGTGCCCCTCCATGTCACCTCCTGCATCTTCAACTGCCAAGGCCTCTTCTTTAGACTACAATAATTCATTAGTCATAAATTCCTGATTCCACTCAGAATAAGTGCTCATTAATTCTATTAGTATAAAAGGTTATACCTTAAAAAGATAATAAAAGTTTTTAAAAATTAGAATAGACGCCTGATCAGTAAAAGAAACCAGCTAAATCAAGTAAAACAAATTTTCATGCAAGGAAAAAAGGTTAAACAAGCCTCATAAATACCAATCCTGAGGCTGTACAAGTTCAGTACAGAGCTTACAGCTTGATACAAGCAGTGTGGCAGTACTGTGTTACTGCAGAGAACACAAAGATTTAAAAATGCCTCCAGTGTGCCACAAGACCTTTTATTAACTTAAGAGGTAGTTTCTTTAATACAAACATGCAGATATAATGGATTTTACATGTTATTCCATGCTAGACCAAGAGCACCCAGCAATCCTGCAGCCATGCTACAGAATGCATCCGCTCAAGGATGGAATGCAGAGGAATACATTGTACCCCTGGTCATGCAATTATTCCCTGTAATGCCAGCAACCTCACACAAGAGACTCTTTATATCCAACAGTAATTCTCAGAGTTCTCAAAACTTGCAACTCTCAGTAATTCAACTCTTTCCACTGTCAAAAAAGGTGCTGTAGGTAAAGGCTTGATTGTTTCACAGCCTGAACATTTGAAACATTAACAATTCCACCATCCAAACTGTACCTGGACTCCAGATGACTGTTTTCTCACTAGCTGTGGAAAAGATACTGTAGTAGCTACATTTCCATCCTAAAAATATACTCTTGCTAAATTAACATGTTAATTGAAATCGAAAGGCAACCTCTGAAGCTGACCCAGATGCAGCAGAGAAAGACAAAGATAGACACCTGGGCAGATATTCTCTTTCTATGAAAATCAGGTAGGCAGGATCCAGAAGACTGAATTCACAGGCTCTTAATGAAGTCAAATACGAAGTGTTACTGCCAGGAAACATGAACAGTACACATGGATTTCTGGAAAGCCTGATGGAGCTGATAATTTAACTGATGTTATATGAATGAAAATATTATATCACTTCAGCCTTCTTGTTTAAAGAGGCTGCAAATATTAACACCTTTTTCAAAAGTGATTTGATCAATATGGTTTGTGTTAAGAAATAAGTTAATTGAAGTATTCACTTTTGGAATTAAAAAAAAGGTTTCTGAGTGTTCATATTTTGAAGCCCAGCAAATATTCCCCTCCTTAGGAAATGTTTTCTGGAAAGACAAGATCTAACACAAAACAAATCCTCCAAAACACACAGAGGAGAGACTATAAATTAGGGAATACGCTGCAACTCTGGATTGGATCCATGCTACCATGGATTTCTTTTCTACAGAAGCCATGACAAATCACCTTGCAACAAAACCTCATGGTGCCTTATTCATTTTCTTCCAGAGCAAAGTCATATTTTGCTCTTTGACTAATATGCCAACGATGCAGGGGGAAGAAAGGTATGGTGATAACTTCAGGATCACATTTATTGAAACATGAGGAGAGACTCTGAAACCAGACCTTTTTCTCTCCATTCAGAATTTTCACCAAGATCCCTAGAGGTCACACATGCACAGCCACTAAATTTGTCCACTGTGCCTCTAGCTCTCTTGAGGCTTTGCATTAGTATGACAAATGGCTAATTCACTACAGAAAAATGTTGTGCATTTCATGATTAAACACAAGCCTCCTCAGACTTGGCTTCATTTATTTCCTCTGCAATGAAATATGTGCCGCTTTATATTTTTTCATTGCTACTTAAATACAAGCAGTTTTTAAAGGCTGGAGGAATTATCGAAGTGGAATCTTTCATTCTAACATGCAAATGTGTCCTGGTCACTATTTTCTTCCTGCTGCCATATAGTTATTTAATGGCATTATTTAAACGTGTTTAAAGAATTTGAATAATTGCTAGTGGTGCTTCCCTTAGGAATTGAATTAAGCCTAACCCCAAATTTGTGGACATTAATGGGAAGAGTGAAATCTTGCTCTTCTAACTAGCTATTTATATTGAGATTTATATAGGGTTAATTATCAGTAATCCCTAATTATAGTTTTCAGTATTAGCATAGTTAGTGAGAAACACCTTGTAGCACGCTCATGACCATAAATGCTTGTTTGATGACTGATGACATTAAATACTGGGGTCAGGCGTTCCCTCTTTGGTGGCTGGGGCTTTTTGTTTGTGTTGTTTTGGAGTGGGTGGAGAAGGGGGGGGGGCAGCAGAGACGGGGTTGTGATTTGTCTGTTTTTTAAAGAAGCACTCTCCCTACCATAGAGACTTCGTGCATGACATGGTCTCCACCATGCCTTCTCCTTACATGCCCAAGACTGCACAACAAGAGCTGTCTTTTTCATTCACTACCTTGCCTCAATCCCTGCTGTTACAGAGACTGTTGCAGCAGTCCAGTGTCATCAGCTGTGTTCAACTGTTACAATTAAGGGTTTCCCTGTAGATAAGGGCTCTGCTGTGTTAATAGAAAATAATTCATCGATATTTTGAGATAAATCCCCATCATTTTACTAGCATGCATGTACCCAGGGGCCCTCCCTCTTTGCTGTTCACAGTGACCTCTGCCCACCTGCCCTATTGCTAGCCAGCCTTACCAGATATGCACATACTCAGCTTGCAGTCACTTCACCCAACAAAGGATAGTGCCAAATTTATCCTCTGCTGATATAAATAGTAGTTGGCACTGTCCCTGATGTAAAAGAAAATAAAGAATTATTAGTGAAATTGCTCATCCATGTGCATAAAAGCTCAGAAGGAAAACGTGTTTCTGACTGAAACCTCCCCAGCCATGCAGAACGCCCAACCCAGTGCAAACAACTCTGGAAACGTGGCTGGAGCACATTAGATGACCAAGAAACAAGAATCTATGCTCTGAAGCAGGTAAGAGAGAGGGAACAGACCAACAAGTCAAAACTTCCAGTTTGCCAAATCATTATAACATCTGAATGACTGTGGCTTTTAAGGTCTTAGCATATTACATCATCACAGAAGAGAGCACAATAGCTCACAATTTCAGACTGACAGATGAATTGCTACATCTCCCTTTTCAATTTTTACCAACTAGGTCTCAGAAAAACCATAGGAACAAGGAGATGCCCAATCTTATCCAAAAGCAGGGGCTTTGTGCTTCATTTTCACTTCTCTGGCTTCACTAACACTGCACTTGCTTCCCTGCTCTACCCACAGGTGTCCACCAGCCAAGGAAAGGGCCTGTGTCCGTTTGGGACTTATGCCATCAGCCTGTGCTGCACCTATTGCCATTTCAGCAGGTACAGAGCAGAAACACACAGCTGCTCAAGTATGAAACTATTTATGAAGGATTACAAAATACATTTGTGGCCTATTCAAGAGTAACATAATCTGACTTTATTGTTTGTGTGTGCTATATCACAGGTTACATCACCTATGAATTATACACTTTATTACAATTGCCCGTTCTTTTTTCACGTCACTTTTGTGGGGATTAATAACAAAATATTACCATGGCAACAAAATAATAAAAACACTTTTGAATATGTTTAAATAATTTTTAGTAACTTTTTGACAGTTACTATAGGCAAAACGTATGTATTTTTCACAAAATACATGTTATATTATTGTCATTGTAAGCAACAGAGATAAATTATAGGTAATTTCCACTTCTTAAGTCTTGTTTCTATGGTAATATGTGCAACTGCCATTACTTCAGAGCTTGTTACCATGGTTATTTCAGGTAATTCCAGGGTTTTAATACCCTCAAACCTGAAGTGATACTTTTTCCTCCTATTTTGTGGTTGAACAAAATCATAGTTCAACTTCAGAGAGAACACAACTCTTCTAGTTAAAACAAAACAAGCCTATAGACCATATATATACAGAGATAAGTCAAAATGAATTACTTACCACACAACACCTTGCTGACTCTCTTCTCCTAAAAGGAGAGTACCCCTTTCCCAAACTTATTTCTATGGAAAAGGGAAGGTGTTTCCTCCAGGGTGTGAATTCTCTAACTGCCCTCAGCTGTGCAGACTGCTTTTCCTGGCCATCCACATTCCGGTGAAACTGCAGAAGTAGGATATAATGGACAAGTGATCTGCTTCTCCAAATCCCAGCTCTGAGAGCTGGCTGATGAGGTGTCAGCTGCCTCCCCTCACTGTAACAGTGAGGGTCATCGGGCACTCTGGGTTCACTTACCAACAACTCACCCAGCACTTACACCTAATCATGTGCACTGGAGAGTAAATGGGCTTCAGTGGAGACTTTTGTGGTAGTCAGGCAGCCTTCACCACTCTATCAACACAAATGGCACCAGGATCTTCACCTGTGTCCTGCAGGCATCTATGTGGGTGTGAAGATGGCCCAGGATAGTTCTGCTTGAACCTTTGTATAGGAAAGGTGTGGCAGAAGGTTTCATATAGCAGTAACTGGGTGGTTATAAATATTACTCTAAGGTAAAAATGATTCTTCATCCCGAAAAATCTTCACAGGATAGCTGTGTGATCACAGCTTTTCCAACAGGTCTCCTTGCTCATGCCTGCTGCAAATGCTTCCCTTTGCTTCAGGAATTTTTGCCTACTATACATTGCTAGAGCTAAGATATGAGGCCAGGGCACTGGACAGATGCTAGTCTGAGTCACTGAGACCATATGAGACTGCTGAATTTACTCCAGTGTGCCAGGATTTTGGCCTTTTCATTAGCATTTTTTGGAAAGCACAAACAAGAATTTTTTTTATTATTATTATTTAAGAAAAATAGAAATTTAAACCACATAATTATAAAGAGAGTAACTGTGAAGTAAATCAGACCTAGTGGCTCAGAATCAGGAAAGTAAATATCAGGATCTCAAGATATTTCATGTTTTCAATTAATTTTGTATGGCTGTGATTTTTTTTTTCTTCTCATTCTAATTGAGAAGATTCGTGGTAGTGAGCTACAGTACAATGTTTAGATGTTTCTTAAAGAAAAAGCTGTTGTCAGTCCTATTGCACAACACTCAAAAGTCAAGTTCAGTTATACAGGTATGGATTTTATCCAAATAATTACCAGTTGTCCTTTGATTTAGCTATTAATAGTATCAGGGCAGTCTAGTCTCTTAGAACAAGGCAAAGGAGTATATGACCTCAGAAATCTATTTTCCTGCCAGTGTGTGATTAGTGGAACCCAACACTGCTCTTCCACATGAACGTGATCAGATCTGTTCTGTGTCTACACACACCATGAAATTCCTTGGTATAATAAGGATAGACACATAAATCACAGCAGCTGGTACTGATGCCCCCTCATCAAAAGTTGTTTGGGGGTTTTTACCTCATGCTAACTTCAGTCAGATCCCCTGAACAGGACATTTAATATAATACATATGCTTAATGTGTATCTGATCTGAAGAGCCCTCAACATGGGCTGTAGTGTGTTTGCCATGTACCTGGAGCACTAGGGAACAGGAACTACCAGGGCATGTGCATTGCTGCTTTAAACCAAAACAGAAATCTGGGCACAGCCTTTCTATCCCCTTGGATATAAAAGCAATTTCAGACAGAAAATAAGCAGTGGAGGGTTTAAGCTATGGACAGTTGTTGTTAGAGACAGGGAACAGTTAGAGAGGAAATTACCTGGAGTTTTTCAGTTGCCTCAAGGTGAGTATGTAATGGCTGAAATTCCTATGCTTCCCCCTGGGAGTTCACGAAAAGAATCTCTGAGAGGAAGGGCAGGTCCAACTGAGAGAGTTGTGCCCACAGTACACTCAGAAACCCAAATTCAGGGAGTAGGTATATCTGAAGCTCGTCCGGACTGGAAGCGTTATCCCTCTCTGCAAAACTATTATATTTCCTAGTAAAATCCTAACAAACCCTACAATGTGTGGATTGACAGGCTACCAATAGAGTTCTCCAGCTGAGTGGAGTCATGCCCATGTACCTCTTTTAGGAAGTACGGTCATTCCAAAAAGTTTTAGGTTCTTTCAGATTCCTTTATGGTCAGATGTTGTGCACATACGTTACACATTTTCTAAGCTCATACATTGATGTCACCTAAGGTGTCAACATCTGTAGGGAACAGTCCTGCAAATGGCATGGCAAGCTGCTCCAAAAAATTCTGTATCCTGCCAGGCCAGCTGGCAGAAAGGCACTAGTCTAACCAATTAAATTACTCAGGCATTTTCTAGTTCCAGTTCTTATTTGCAGGCTTGCAACCCAAATCAATTAACAAAGCTTTCTGTAGCTCCTTTGGTTACACTTTCTTACTGAGACATTGATGACTTCTATGATCCTGGTAAGCTGAAGGGATTGTTTTTGCCTCCTAAAATGTGGGACCTCTCCTGTTTTGAATTTTATTCTTGATTCTGTTTACAGGATCTGCTCGAACTGTATTTATAGGCAATAATTTTTTTTATAGCAGTGGCATAATTCTCATTTGGCTATTCTGTTCTATTTCCCTTTTTTAATGGCAACCTTGGACTCTAACATGACAAACTCCTGGCATTTTTGCTCTCACTCAATCAAGGTGGCCTAAGTATGAAGCTTTGAAAAAAGCCCAGGAAACCTCTCCTCCTCCAGTGCACACCAGCTGTACTTTTTCCATTATACATTCTTCCAAGGATTTTGATATTTTTACTTATCTCCTTTGTATCTGATAATATTAATTATTTCCTAATCTATTCACCAAATTAGTCTCTGACCTAGTCAGAACAATGATAAACTGGAAAAAGAGACAGGTAAGTTATTTTATATCATCCAAATCTCTGGTCCTGATTTTAAAAGAACATATAAATATGTCTGCTTTCCCTGCTTCTTTTTCCTGCATTTCAACCATTGCCAAATTCAGCTTCCAGATAGAGGAGACTGGAAGAGACTAATGAATTCCCTGCTTCAAAAAAGCTATCTACAGCATCCATTCGTTTGCATTGCAGCAATTACTCATTTCTATTTGGAAGCACTCTAACAAAAAGTACCCTCATATCTTTCTCCAGTGTGGTGTTAGAGAACACAAGGATCCAGACCCATGACAAATACAGACTTAATATCTAAATCTGAGCTACCTTTTTGTTGCCAGAGAAACATGGGTTGGAGGTGTAAGGCGGGAGAAGGGAAATAGAAGGTACATGTTTAGAGCAGCCTCAGGGAATTCAAAAATAAGTCTTCCATTACTGTTAACGGGTTACTAGCACACAAGACTGCTGAAAAGTTTTAGGGTTTGCTTTGGAAAGCCTGGGAATTCTTTTCAGAAAATTATCTTTTATAGAGACTTCTTCCGTGATATGGAATTAATACACAGTGTTAAAAGTCATTGGGTGATTCATGTAATTTTACATACACTACATCCATTGCTCCACAAGATACCACAGACAACGGAAAAAATGAACTCCTACTACAGTGGACCTTCACTAGGACCCATAGAAAGTAGGAAGAAAAGTCCATCAATTGAATCTATTGTAATATCTCTCTTCCAAAACTAAGAAATAAGCTCGTGGTGTGGACAGGCACATGAAAAGCCCTGAAAAGCATGGCACAAGCCAGTGCTTCTTGAGAAAACTGTCCTCTTAAAAGGATTTCAGGGTTCTTTGCAACAGAAAGTGACAATGGTAAGAGCAGTCAGTGCTTCCTAACAGTGGAGACACAGGATGCCTAATTTCCCAATGGAATAGAATACCCTTTAACTGGCATTTCAAGGAATGTTTGGCTCAGGCAGTTAGGTTCTGAGAGTACTTATTAAGCACTGCAAGAGCAACTTGCATCATGGGTATTAGGAGTAGCTTGATTTGTTTATTATAGACCATCTAACATAGCACATCTGGTGTCAGGAGAAGGATGGTTCAGGATATCCCTCTGAGTCCATGTTCTTGTCATTACCACAGGACTAAGACAGGGAGGCACATCCCACTCCAAACTTGCTTTCTTCCCCCACACTGAGCTCGAGGGATATCATCTCATTATGGCTCCCAGCAGTACCACCTCAGAGCTGCTCCATGGAGCAGGATGTGGAGTATGCACTGTGTGCTGCTGCATCAGCAAAGCACAGAAGTGAGCACAGCCAGAGACTGACAGAAAAGTCTGAGAGATTCCAGTTGCTCATGGGCCCTATAGCTGTGACCTCACCCATCTGCCTCTCCTGCAGCACCTCAGTGTGGGTTTGCCTCCCCACCTCCAGTCAACAGCAAGGGCACAGCTTCACCATGGGCCAGCATCTCAGAGGGGAAGTGAAGCATCTTGAGCATTGAAAGAGTCTCTGCTCAGCCTGGAGCTTAAAGGTACCTAAGGATCTAACTGCTGTGTTAGAAGATCCTCCTAGCTGCAGGGTGTGATACTTCAGAGGAAAATGGAGACAGGTAATGTGAGATAACTGATTCTAGTCACCTATTACTGAGTGCTTTGGACCCGGGCTTGACCCTTCTCTCCCTCTCCCTCCTGCTCCCTGGAATTTCCCCATCAACTTGTCTTTAAAAATCTCCATTCTCAGATGGGAAGTATATTGACTCCAAATGGAGGAGGCAGGTCACAGTGGGTATCTTACATGACCTTTTCATCTGTAATTCCCTCCCATGTAAAGGACAAAGCCACATTTTTATTATAAATCAACCCCAGAGAATAACTACTATCTGCAAAAATGTTAACAATTAAACAATAATTCAGGGATTTAGAAACTAAGCACCCTGTGTGTGAACAGATTAATAGAATATTGTCTATGTAATTCTAGAGAAAACCAATTAAGCTTACCATCTAATGAGCAATGATGCCCTCTCACATCTGCCAGCAAAACGAATCAACATAATCTATTGCAGGTGGTTGTGCTTTTTATTCGCTATGTTACAGAAACGATTCGGCACCATAAATTATGGAACCATAATCAGCAATTGGTAATATGCGGGAGTTTATCCCTTTCTTAGTTTATCTGCTAAAAACTACTGTTACGTAAAAAAAAAAAAAAAAAACCAAAAAAACCAAACCAGCACTCAAATTTGTGCCCACAATTAACATTTATTCATAAAACATCAAGTATTTTTTTGCCAGCTCTTAGACCACATGGCATTTCAAGACGTCAGCCAAATAGCAAATAATGACCAAAATCATCACTTTCTACTACAGTTTTGCCTTTCACGTAGATGATCAGAAAGTCATGGAATTAGGAGAGATTTCCTACAGGCATTACAAGAAGGATAACACTTTTCCTGTTCTGTTTCGACAATATTTGGAAGGATCTTGTTATTCAATAATGCATCTTTTTCCTTTGGTTTCTCTGACAACATTTGTACAGGATCTGCCACTGACACCTAAAAACTTGTGTTCAGTAGGGAAATGGTTTGGTACATGAGTGTTCATAAAATAATTCTAGCCCCTAACATAATGTTTGTGTAACCATAAGCAAAAGGGCTTCATCTTTTTCTAAGATTTGGTAAAATTACTGCTTTCTGGCACAATAGGCTCTTCTAATATGAGTCACAGAGACATGTAGAGACCCACAGTAAATCTATGAAGACCTGATATAAAGCCATTTAACTGAGGGTAATTAAATCAGTGAGACATGTGGCCCATAATCATTATCCATACTTGCAATTAAATCCAGCACAAACATAGACCATCCTGCAGTCAGTCCAAAGTTGACATGTGGCTCAAGTAACTGGTGCTGGAGTTTCCTCCATAAGAAAGAGTAACTCACATGATAGAAATAATAACATGATTACATTGCATCCTTCAACCTATGATACTATTATACAAAGTAAATCAATTTTTGCTTGATAAAAAGAAATCAAAACATATGCAGGAGCTTTAGGGAAATAAACTTTCACTTCTAATAATCTAAGTCAGAATTGGATGCAGAATCCATGACTCAGTAGGTGTTTGACATCTAAAGTTTTAGAAACATAAGATAGCACATAATACCTCAGAAATTCTATTCTTTTTCAGTTCATGTCAGATAGAGAAAAGTTCAAATGAAAATAACACATAGTAGACTTCCTTGATCCGCACAGTGCTCTTGATATTGTTTTGAAAATCTCAGAAAAAAAATTAAATCCCTAAATAAACTAAACATTATGAACATCTTTATGATTTTTATTTTTGATTACATGTTTGATTTGGAGTTTTTGGGAGGTAGTATGTTATTTTTGTTAATTTTTCTTTGCTTGGAGAGGCCATTTGTTTGTTTAACCAAAAAAAACCAAACAAAAAACCAAACTCCAAGTATTTGCTATCTTTAATTTGAAGGCAGATGGTCTCTTCAGTTTGCTTCTTGCTTTTTCTTCAGAGGGTTGTGTACCTTAACTTCACAAAGCATCTTGAGGTCACTAGATGCCTGCATAGTCATTCAGTAGAGGTCAACAAACAAAATTCAGAAGATAACTGTGTGCTTTTCACCCTTTCAGCAAACACTTTAACAGAGCATTTTGTTGGAAGAATAAAGGAAGAACATCTGCCTTCCCAGCTCACAAATTTCCCTGTGACATTTGACAGTGATCCCGACCCAGCTGGAGATGCTCGGGTTCTGAGGAGCAAATCAGCTTGGCTTGGGCTGAGAGACTCATCTGAACACATGAAAAGAGTTACAAATAAAGAAACTACTTTCTGCTAAGCTACACTAGGGTGAAAAAAAACCCCACTGAATCCCAAAGGCTTAGAAAGGGAACTGTTTTTTCATCTTAACTAAAGTGAACCATGACTGACATCTCTATAGTACAAATAGTTAAAATGTCAGAGTGGCTTATTGGTTACTATTGTAATGTTTTCATAATGATGAAACCTTAAAAAAATTCCTGTGGAATAATGTTATTTCCTGGCATCTGAAATAAATTCCTCTTCTTCTTTTGTATAGTGGTCTATTTCTTGTCTAAATGACACTCAGTCAGTGCTTATTACTGAATTTAACCTGGAAATGATCAATAGAGCCTAAAAAACACATTATAAAGATCTGCATGTTTCCCATGACAGAGCCAAGGTCCACTGAATCTGTAAAAGTGCCCACCTGTTACAGGTAACCTTGCAATAGGGTCTCCTTTAGTGTGATTCAGCCTCAGTGATGAACTGGTGATTCTATAAAAAAAAAGATACCAGAAAACACATAAATCTGTGTCTTGTATGCTTACAGGAGTTAAAGTCTTCTAATGTTATCTTTCTTAACAGATTGTACAGCATCTCCATTTTTAATATTTCTAACACATTCACATCCACAAACTGATGTCCCTGAGAAGCAGGGGAGCAATGTCATTTCCCCCCCTTCAGCTGTGTTCTCCCTTGAGCTGTAAGGGTTTCTTTCTTCCTCTCACAAATGGGAGGACTCACACAAATTACAGGAATCTCAAGAATCACATTATTTCTTGGGATTTGACTAGAGATGAAGGTTTCAAACCCTTATAAGAATACATATATAGTCTTCACACTTCCTTTTCCTGAAACTCATAGGAGAGTAGAGAATTAACTCATCTGAGTTCCATTATGCTTTTGGTCTTCTTAAAGCAAGACACTGTGAAGACATGGTATCTCCCTGATATGGCCCTGCTGCTCCTCTCTTCTTAACTATGATTAGTTGTTTTCCTCTCACCTCAGTTTCTGGGAATAGGATAAATCCTCACCTAACTGAATAGGAAATGAGACTATGAACCAGTGCACAGTGAAATAAAATTCTGCCTAGATCTGGGACCACAGAGAGAGCATCAAGAGCAAGGCCCAACAATAGATGAACTAAAGGAAAATGGGTCATTTCACTAAAGGCTGTTGTTTGATATGAGTACCATTACAACTTCCCAACCCCTGATGTGTCAGCCAGAGGTTGGTAACACATTACACACAATGCAATATTTTACTGTGTTCAGCTTTAGTGAACAATTAGCAATGTGATGTTCTTGTGCACTTCTGGCATGACTTTAGCACGTCCCAAATTTAGCACCATCTGTTCTTCACTGAGTTGGTTGGTTTTTGTTTGGTTTTTTTTTTTTTCTCCTGTAGGAAACTTGAACTTGTCTCTAAGATCTTTCTGATTGATGAAGCTACAAGAATGTCATGACACACATTTTCTGAATTAACATCTCTGCTCTTCCTTACCTCAAGAATCTTATCAAGAAGGGATTTATGGCACTAGCCCTGGCACACAGTTCTCTCCTGCTCCTATTACATGCTTTTTGTTATTATATAGTGCTACTGTTCTGCCATAAACATCCCTTTGATTGTGCAGAAGCTTCACTACAAAAGTTTTATTACAGACAGAGAGATAACTTTTGTATAACCTTAGCAGAGCTTCCTCCTTCAAAGGTGTTTTTTTTTAATTAATATTGTATATATGCTCCAACCTGACCTATAATCCTTCCTATATAAAATTCCCTCTTCATTCCACAAGTGCAAACGTCCAATAATCTGTAATAACAATGAGCATTTGCAGTCACATACATAATGTATTTTTATTTTAAATGCAACCACAAAGCCAGCTGTAGAAAACTCACTCTATTTAACCTGCATTATTAATGACACAACACAGAAGAGACAGTCCAGTGACACCATCAAACACATAATTAATGACACCAGTAAATTTAAGAAGGTGACATTTTTCCTACAGTTTTTATGAAAACTATATTGTAGTAACCAATTTAAAAAATTAAGGACAACCTGATGTTCCACTGCGTTTTTCCTAGTCACTGTACTTGTGTTAGGATTGTACAAAACTTTCAAGATGTCACTATATATATATATATATATGATCTGATGTAAGACCTGATCTTTTTCTAAATTATGTCTGAATCAGCAGGGCTTACACATCTCTATGGCTGTGTCCTTATAGATAGAAGATAGAAAATGTTCTACATAGACTGAGAAACTCACAGGTCAGCATACTGGGTTTTACACCTTGCTTGTGTGCTCTGCTAGTCCCTAAAATTTCAGTCTTGTTTACATCTAGCCAGACACGTATGTGTTATGCCAAGCTGCTCAATTGTAAGCCCTTTCCTGAACTCTTTGAAGCAAAAATACTGTGCACAAACCTTCTGTTCCCTGAAAGAAAAGAAACTCCTTTTGAAGAGGGAACACAGCAAACAGAACAAACCCTTGTCGGCCCTGAGGTCAGGTTATCTCAATGAATAGCTGTAAATACTAGAGACTCTTTCTGTACCTTCTTTCCCTGAGTGGCCACCTTCTTAGGAAAAGTCCCAACAAAGCAACAACTTTGTGATGGTTGCACGCATCCCAACAGGAACAACAATTATTTTCAACACCATTTTTTAAAACACATGTTGTGGGAGGAGGCAAAGTGTATGTGTATTACTCCAGAAGATAACATTTCTTTTAGCGTTAAGGGAGCTGTGCCAATCCATGTGGAGTACTTAGTGTTTATCAAGTAGCAGATTAATTGTCAGCTACACCACACTATTTAAGTGAATGCATCAGTATGTAACTCTATGAATGCATATTGACAAATGACTGATTCTCTGTAGTCCTGCTGAATAGCAAAGGCTGTCATAACAAATTGCTGCTGTTCATGAACAGGTATCTAGAAAAAGCTGATGCAGACAACACTTATGACTGTTGCCCAGCACTTTACACAATAGAAGCAAAACACAATTGTTTTCTTAACATTCACAGTTCTGTCATCCATCCCTAGGAATTCTTTTGCCATTCATGCAGACATAATGAGCCACACCATAGGAATTTCAGCACTATTTTAAAACAGCATCCATTAGTGTCTGCATATTGTAAAAGGTTGGTTTATGCACACTTGTACTACTGATGCATAGCTGTGCTGCCCATGTAAGATGTCATATTGCAACCTCATAACTCCGCAGGAGCTATGATTTTTCTGGAGGAAAAGTCATCTCTGAAGGATCACATTAAAATTTCTTGATTTTTTCAGGAAAAATGTGACCCAATATTCATTTCTTCCAAAAAAACCTTTTATTTCCATTGATGATAGTCTGTACCATTTATGATATTAAACAAGGATGATATTTCAACCTCCTCTGTAGAGAAGGGTGATGATCTAGGTTTGATTTAAATCAGTTAAAAAGGTTATATCTTTGTTTCCTCAATAAAATAAAAATATAGTTATTTTAAAAAGTGATATTTATCCCCCTTGTTGCCAGTTATAACTGACAAATAATGCAGAAAAAACAAATAGAAATCCATCTAATTAACTGAGTTCCTATAACATCAGGTTTAATTGCATTAAAGAACAATTCCAATGTTAAGAAGTGTGCTGTGTGATTTCTTACCAGTACTCCTGAATTCCTCATTTCATAGTCTTTATACTGACTTTAGATTAGACATTATACCTTGTACATTTGCGTCAGCCACAAAATTCTGTCTCCTACTTTCAGTTTGGCCAAAGAAATGTTCTCCTACTCCCTACACCTTCCTGCCTTAAAAAGATGAAAGCCTTCTCTGTACCATCTAGTGTGGTAACAGCAAGGTTAAAATGCAGATGGCAATGGGTCTGACTCAGACAGAAATTACAGGTGTGTGCTCAGTATTTGCATCCTTTCAGACACAAAAGGATGACACACAGCCTTAGGAGATCAAACCATGGGGTCTGCTCATAAGCAGCCCATGTGGAAATTTTGGCTCACTGAGAATTGCAAATCTGCAATAGGGACAGGTCTCATTTAAGAAGAATATCCATAAATGTCTACATTTACTTACATAAACTTAACTGCACTCCCCACTTGAAGAAAATAAGTCATTTCTTGGGGCATTTTCCTAACTAAAAATAGATAAATTAAATCATCCTGCTGCCCTTTTCTCTTCTCATATCAGAAACAGAAACAGATCCTTCATGCCATGTAAAACATTGCCAGCATAGCCTAGTTTAAGAACAGTCCCTAAAGGCATACCTTATCTTGGTATCTGCTCGTGTCAACGACTTAGGGGTGTAAGTCTCTCAGGTCTCTCTACTGCTCTTCTCAAGCACACTGGTAACGCTCACATCAGGTACTCTTTTCCTCTGCTTCCTTAAATATTTGAGGACAATACCTCTGATAAATGGATCCTTTGCAAGCCCCAAGATGATAACTGGCATTTTATGTCCAAGAGTAAACATAGAAATATAGATGTGTGTCCCCTCCTACTAAAAAATTCTTAAAATTACAGATTATTTTCTTGCAGTACTTGAAAGTAACATACCAAAGATTTATTGAACTCATATTCGTAAGTCTAAATAAGTTTTGAGACACTTTTTCCATATTTTCCATAAAATAAAAACTAGATATTCACTATCAACAATATACCTTGTAGCTTGTCAAAAGATACCTAGTGCAGCTGATGCATTCACAGGAATAGAAGTCTCACACACTTGCAGTAACTATTTGCTTATCAAATGCCAAACCCGTGGGGAGGGTCACAATGAAATCTGATTTGCCTTCCCTTTCAGAGCTCTCTTGTCATTTAATCGTGAAGGAAAAAGAATAGGATACAATTTTAAAAGGTCAATTACTCATAAGTAAATGGTTGATGACAGTCCACAGAAAGAGCCTAGAAACACCCCATAGGCTGAAATATGCTTTATTAAGTTTTTGAGGGCTTCCATGCAAAAAGCTGTGTTCAAAATGCATTCTGATGATTTATAAGCAGCAGGAATTAAATTGGACAATTACATAGTCAATACTAATTAACTCACTTGTTAATTGGTGTTTTTTTGATATTCTGTATTCTTCAGACATGTGCTAATGTGTGCATATGGTAAGGTTGTGACATCATGAAACAAGCCTGAATATAGTTGTGACAGCTAAGTGTTTAAAAGCCAGATAAGAGAAAAATTATGTTTTAAAGATGTTATTTCACTTTTTCTTCACCTCAGTTTATTATCCTTTTCATTCCATTGCCAAAATGCACACAATCCTCCTGGTAGCATCATCAGAGCTACTTTGTTACTCCACTTACCCATATTTGGATTATTTTTAAGGGCAATCTCAAAAATGTCTTGAATTAGGATTGTTTGATTTGAGAATATGTACAGTATCCATTTAACATATGTTTATTCTTAAAAATTCGTATATTCTCCTTGAACACTACTTTTAACATAGCTTTTGTCTGTCACTGTTCATGCTTGTAGCACTAAGTATTTTCTGCAGTAAGTCAGACACCACAACCAACTATTTCTACTATTTTCATATCAAAGTAGGAGAATAAGCCCTTTTTAATTTAAATGATTTTTTTTTCTGGACAAATTAAAAAAAAAAAAAAAAAAGGTGGTTTTGAATCTTTTTGCCCCATCTATAGCAGGTTAATGAGTTTAATACAGCATCCACATATTGGCTCCCTGGGTTTTCACCATTTCTGCTTCAGGCAATCAGTTTATTCAATAGGTTGGTTTTTTGGTTTGTTTTTTTTTTTTTTTTTTCCCTTCCTATAACACCACAACCACACACCCACTGAACATTCTTTCCATATCCACCACCCATAATATTTCTCCCAGCTTCTACCTATCCAGATAGAAATTTCGATATTCAAGTGCAATTTAATTTCCCCTTTCAACCAGTCCTCGCTTTTGAATACACTGTCACTGCAATATCATAGAATCATAGAATTACAGAATGGCTGAAGTTGGAAGAGACCTTAAAGATCATCTAATTCCAACCCTCCTGTCATGGACAGGGGCACTTCCCACTAGACCAGGTTTCTCAGAGCTCCATTTAGCCTGGTCTTGAACACTTCCACATTTGGAATATCCATATCATCTCTATCCCATCAAAGTTGCTTTATCTTTAGAGACTGACACATGGTTATGTTTCTTTCACAACAAAACTGTCATCAGACCTTTCAAAACCTTGTTTCTGTAAGCATGAGGCCTTAGGTCAATGCTATATTTCAGATATCAGCCCCTTACATTCTTCTAGATAAAAAGAAATTATGTCCCTGATCTCTCTGGTGACAGTGAGGAATATTTGGCTCCTTTTTGAAATACCAATTCAAGCTATTCCCCAAATATCAAGCTATACCCCAAAGAAGCAGGTAAGTCATCAGCTCTTTAAAAAGAAGGTGTTTATAAAGAGGTGTGGGGTATATTTCCCCTGGGTACTGACATTCCTAGTAGTGATGCTCTGGTTAGTCTCTAGCCAAGCAAACCCCCTGGGTCCCTACCCCAACCAGTTCCATCACCGGCCTTACAAACAGTCCTAGTTAGCCTAGTACTCAAAAAGATATATCTTAATGTCTTCAAAAAATGTTAGGGTGACATATCATTTTATATTAATATTGGCTAAACAGCAAAGTCTCTGAAATGATTTTGAGGAGGTGGGTTTCTTTTGGGAGGATATCAAGCAAAGGCCTTAGTGACCTGAAAGACCTTGAAACCTGCCTCTCCCCTGTCCAATTTGAGGGCCAGCTGGCTGGTTCTCTCCAACCAGGATGAAAAGCAAATTCAGAGATCATTCCTTCCCAGCACAGTTGTTGCCAATATTGGTGTCTTCATAAAATAAATTCATTTTTAATAAACCTTTATTTTTCTAAACTAGAAGAATTTTACCAAAAATGTTCTCTCCACAACTGTGGTAACCTCATTCCATTACTGTCAGTGTTCATTGGCTGGTTCCCTTACTCTGACACCCACCAGAAAATTTTATTCAAAAGCACTCAAAAACACATCATTATATTTTGAAATGGATTTCATTATTAACCCTATCACATATGCAGAGATTTCTAGAATTTAAATATTTTCTAAATTAGGGATACTGTCTGCAGGCTCATTTCTCTCAAGCAGTGCTAACACTAGAAAAAAAAAATAAATAAAAAACTCCAACAACATTAAGGGAGAGGAAAGAAATATTTAAAGATTTATTCAAAAAAGCTTGAAATTATTTGGCCTGCAGGATCTGTTTCAATATGAAAAACATTTCTGCACAGAAATATGCATATTTTCTTTCCCATATGCAGAAAAGTAGCACAATCTTCAAGAGGCATAGAGCATCTCACTTTCAATACCTACAGCCTCTTTTGCTTAAGAAAAAAATCAAAGTTACTCAAAGCCCTGGGTCACATCTTGAGTTAGCCATTTCGCACGCAACTTTTGAAGGAAAAAAAAATTGCATGGGTCTAATCTAAACCCTTTGAAGAAATTTTTTGAGGTTCAACGGACTTCACATCAGGGGTTTGGAGTTTTTTGTTCAGAGTACTTTTCTCCTTTTATTTTTAATTTAAAAAAATATTTTTTTATTTCAATAAAACCCTTCAGTGCCATAATTCCACAACACTAGAATTATTCTGTAAATAACACTTTTTTTTTTGTTATCAAAATCTATTTTTTCCCACTATTGTATAAAATACTTACATTTTGCATGAAATACCAAAGATGAAAGAGAACTGAAAAAAACTGCTGAAAACTTATGAACTACAAAACCCATTTTTGTTGATTTATCCTTTCCATGACTGATGCCACTGTAACGTCCCATTTTCTGAAGGTCCAACATATTAAAGGAAAAAGCCTCAAACTTTATGGTAAGCATGAGATATTCAAAAGTTGAAGCAGAGGAGTCCTTTGCTAAGCAAAGACTCCTTTGCTGCAGGACTCCCAAAGACTTTGCTGCCACCAGTGATTCACTGTATGACAGGGAGCAATTAACATCTCTGCTGCAGACCACCTTCTTGGTAAAACAAACTGCAATACATTACCTATCCTGGGAATTTGAGGAGGTGAGAGAGGCAGATCAGTTATTTTTTGCAATTTGTAAAAATACACCTGATCTGTAAACTTAGAGTCTTCTTTTCCTCCTCTCATAAATTAAGGTATATCTAGATTTAAAAAAAAATATAAAAAAAAATTAAAAGTGCTGTCAGCAAAACATTCAGGCTTCAAGATGCTTAAGAAAGATAAAAAGAAGGCAGAGGTCCTCACTGTGATGCTCAGAAGACCAGGACAGTGCATCTAAGTAAGAAAGAACTTACATGAATGCTTTCATATCTACTCCACAGCTCTGGGCAGAGAAGTTTGAATTTTCCAGGGTGACAGACACAACTAATACTTGATGCCAGGTTTGTGCAGTACTTTAAGATCCACACCTGGAAAGGGGAACTGTGCATCTACAACACTTCCACTAAAAGCACCCAAGGCAGTTCTGCTGCCCTGTCATGGTAATTCCAGGTCCCTTTAGCTTTAGAGTAAGGTAGTGTTTAGTTACTATGGAAACAAGTTTCATTTTATTTTTTTTCTAAATACTTCTGTCAATAAGAACACACAGTATATTGCATGTCTCACCTGCCAGAATGACTTATGCCCTCTTTACTTTGACATGAATACAAGTATTTATGCAGAAATGGACAAGTTGGTAACTTCTTATATGACTAACTGTGCTCCTTTTGACATAATATGGTTTTATGAATAGTCAAGTGAGAACAGCCCTCTTACTTTAACTTTAGTCTGTCTGATTCAGAGAGGAAGTAAGAGGGGGGGAAAGGAGAGCAAGAATTAAAGTTTTGTGCTGCTCTGCTGAAATTCAAGCCAAACAATCCCCACACACCCATGCATACAAAAAGGAAGCTCTGGAGAAATAGAAGGTCTACAGAAAAAAAAAAAATTAAGACCTGATTGGCCGTTGGTTATGTAAGGAAATGAAGATTGAGCAGTTGCACTGACATTTTGTTTCTGGATAGCAGAGGACTGTGGTGACTCACTCCTCATTGCTATGCCAGCATTCCTCTTCTACACAAGTTTTGATTAAGGTTAAAAGCAAATGAGAAGGCAATGCATTTCAACTTGCATCAGTGTGTCACTGACAAGTAGCATGAGTAAGTGACCTTCCACAGTGGCCCAAGCCAAAGCATTCTTGTTTGGATAGCACAAGAGCAAGTATTTCTCATGTGAAATTCAGAAAGGGCATACTACATAGAAATTAAATTAGGTTTTACTCTTGCACTGCAGAAGTCTATAGAGCCTACATTCACAGCTATTCATGTCATATAAAGAATGCCTGAATTACCATGCACAATGAAATATAAATGGCAAATATAAAAAACTAATACAATATATGATGAACTAAGTGTGGAGATAAAAACAGACACAGTATAATCAGTACCTGCCTCAGGTAATGATAAAATGTGATCAAGAAAGAATAGGTCTGTATGTATGCAGGATATTAGTCAGAGCTTAAAGTGAAATATTAGTCAGAAACTGAGACTTAACAAAGTATGTAAGGCACAGAAAAGCTGTGTAGGACTAGCCAGAACATTTTGTGCTAAACTTCAGATACTGCAGTTAGCACTTTTTCAGGTAACACTGCGTGTTAGGTCTTGCTCAGGAAAGATATCAGTACCCTCACACACTGGTAACACTGGTCCTCCAAAAGATCTTTTGGGCTTTTCTCAAACTCCCACCCACACCACTCTGAAATGCCTAGGCAAGTACAAGACCTGTCTCAGATATCACCCAGCTCTTAAGGAAAGCTCAACTAAACACCATCTGGTAACAAAAGCTGTTAGCCATGCCCTGGACTCTGTCCCCGAAGACACTTCCCTGAGCTTCTCATCTCTCTTATCCTGAGCCCTGGCCTCTTGCCTTGGAAAAGCAGGACTAATCCCATTCTCAGTGGAAGTCACTGCAAACCACATCTGCTAAGTGCAAGAACAGCTGACCCTAGAGGGAAGGATGCCTTCCTGCACACAGTCACAAATAAATGTAGCATCTGTGAGAGTCAGACCACTGACCAAGCAGGAAAACACAGGTAGAGACAGTATCAGTTCCTTTCTGTGGAGTAATTCCACATCCATCAGCCAGGGAACATTAGTGTTTGACCTTATAGTTGGTGGGGCTGGAGAGTTTTCATACAGGCTGTTCCATAAGTGGGATATTGTTTCTGTTTCACTCTTTAGCAGCACAAAATCACATAACAGTAGAATTGAGAGTGTCATTGTTCAGTGTTCTAACCTCTTTGTGATAGTTAAAAACAGTGTTCCTTTCATTGCTTTTCATATACTTTCAAGTCCTGATATAGAAGATTATTGTCAGCCACAGGAGTTTCCATGCTTATTAAATCTGTCACTGTCTGCTAATGAACACACTTGTAATGCTGGGTATTTCAACGCAGGCATCTGTCCTTGAAACACAAATAGATGTCAAGATTTCTTCTTATTTTTCCCACACAGGCCTTTCAACAGTTTTTCTCTATTTACAATCTACAGTAAAAACAAACAAACAAACAACACAAAAAATAAGCAGACAAAAAAAAAAAAAACACCCAACAAAAAAACCTGGTAGTTTGCAAGAACTAGATTTGAACCAGCTATGTAGGAAAGCCAAAGATGTCATTTTTGTGTTATTAATCTTATGAGTGGAACCTCTTAACAGAAGAACAGCTCTTCCTTGCAAGGTAAAACCTGTTTAGGAAAATCATTGTACTTCACAAAGGTTCTACTTAATTACCTAAGTGTTCCTAGTAAAATATTGGATATGTATCCAATAGCTCAAATTCTATTCTCAGCTTTGCAGAGATAAATAAGTCCCCAGTGACTTCTGTGGCTATCTATAGCTGAATTTGGCCAATCATATAAATCTTCACTCTTCTGCACGTATAGTGTACCTTGAGGAGGCAAATGAAAGACAGCTGAAAAATGGCTAGGATTTGCTTTTCCATTCCAAAGTCAGCTTGTTGGCTGCAGTTTGTACAATGAGATGACATGAAACAAATGGAGTAGGGCTGAAAATCCATTGTACTTAAGAGTGCACAAATAGGCACTGAAGTGCCAGTCCTCTAAAGACTGGGGCTATTTATGTTCTTTCCTATACATCAACAGTATTGCATTTTCAGTTTTGTTAGGTTAGCCTAACATACCTCAAGCTGCAATCCCAGACATATGAGAAAAGGGAGTTGGAATGTTCTTGACCATGCATGTCCTCCTGCACAAATCCACAATTAATGCATCCGCAGTGTTAACTAACTGCCTGTAAACATATCCCCAAATCACCATGTTGTCCATCTGTTTCTTTTCTACCTTGTTACAGATTTAAAAGACTTACAGATGGAGAAAAGACTGCCTCATCCTCTTCCCAAACACTCTAACACAGTGTAGAGCAGAAAAAGACATGTTTGGAGGCAAGAATCTTAAAACAGTATTCCACAAGCAACTGAGTCTGCAAAAATCAAAAGCAACCCAAACATATCCCTTCTATGGGCATTGCTGTTCAATTTCCATTTCACTGACTGACAGCACTTTTCTTTACACACAGCCAAGGAACCATAGTAAGGAAACACTCCTGTATATGGGGCAGAGGGAGGGAGGCAGAAAATTGAAGGCAAGGTGAAGAGAAAAATTCAAAACCAAATTCTTTGCTGCTGGAAGGGTTGAGAACATATATGAGAGAGGTTTTCTCTCATATATGTGGAAATGGATCCAGTGGCTGTTGGTGTGTTTCCAAGTGTGTCACAGAAAACTGTGATTTCTGGTCTAAGGCAGAATGACTGATGAACAGCTGCTATGTGATCACTTGTAATTGCAGTGAACTACAATCAGTGAGTTACAGTCCTCAGTACTATGATCCACAAATGCTCAGCTCGCCTTGAACTCTTGTCTGATGAATACCTAATTTCTACTTCACCTCTCCTAGGGGGTGCATATCCTCTCTTGCATTTATCAGAGTTAGCATTTAAGATTACATACTGAAATACATAAAAGAAAAGTCACTGTCCAAATGTTGTGTCACAGCTTGGAGGGGACCACACAGCTTAAAAACCTGACAAATAATCTTGCACAGACTGCATGCAGACACTATCTGATATATATACATACACAAACACACCATTGTCCTGCCCCCCTCCCCACTCTATGAAGTCTGTATTATATATTCACAACCTTTCTCAGTCATCTGGCATTTCAGTCATCTGATGGCATTTACCTTGTCCTGTCAGGAAGCACGTTGCAGGCCTGCTGCTCAGGAGCAGTCAGTCTCAGGGATGCTCTGTGTCTGCTCCCTCTGGTATACTGGATACGTGTTCTCAGACATGACTCAACCATCTAGGTAGTCAAGATGACACACAGCACAATTATGTGTAACCCAGTCAAGCACCTACCCTAGCAATCTGCATGCTGTAACCAAGTTTTTAAACCTAAAAGATTTCCCATAAATAAGCAGAGAAGTGTTTTAACTGAAGTAATTCTTACTAGAAACACAGAACTGTTTTAACTGTAATAATACCTCACTAGAAACACAGATTCCCTGTCTGCTCCCAATACAAACTCTTTCATCCTTTTCTTCCCTTCACCTCATCTATCTCCACCATCAGCCAGCTTAGGTGCACCTCAGCCTTATGTGTTTTTCCTCCTCTGTAAAACATCCTCTTTCTAGAAAAGATAGGGCAGAAAAAGCCATGCTGTCTGACCATATCTTCTGAGTTTCTGTTTGACACTTGCTGTGCTTTCTGGTGCCATGCATGAAAATGGTGCCCAGAGCAAGGAGGAGGAGTCTCAATACATGCATCATGACTGGAAAGTCAGTCTGCCCACTCCACCATCACCACATTCTAGGGGTCTGACCAAGGAAGTCCAGCAGAGCCCTAACTTAGGGCTCGCTAGCATCTTATCTCCTAAGATGTTTGGACAAACCTGCCACTTCCATGTAGCATTATCTGCAAAACAGGCCTTTCATGGCCTCATCTGTTTACTCAAAGCACCATGCAGTCTGGGGCAAACTGTTAAAGACACACAAATCCCCCTTTGAGCCACTACTGGAGCAGGATACTCTTCACATAGAAACAGATCTTATCTTCATCCTTTGTACTGGACGCAAGACGCTAGCTTGTATTCAGTGTTTCAATAATTTTTGGATGGGATTAATTCTTAGAAATGGAAGAGAGAGATGAAAAAGAAAAGAAGAATACATTGTTACTGCTTGTACCTGTTCCAAGACCTCTCTTCTCCTCCACCTTTGTCCCAACATATATTCTATTCTTCCTTTCCTTTGTCAAGAGTAAAGCAAAACCATCTTTGGGTCCTGCTGGTGTTCTAGGATCCAGAAATCCAGAAGAAGGATAAAAAGAGTGCCATAAAGTCTTAGAAGAGACTAAAGCTGTGTATGTGAGATTCCCAGCTCTGTGTGGGCTGCCAGTACAGGTGAATATGGGAGATGAACAAGAGCTAGCGAGCCTTCAGTCACAAGCACAAGTATTCCCTGTGATGAATGAGAGATGGCCTTAGTCCAAGTGTTCAGGAAGGGCCTAAAAGATTTCTCTGCAACAGATGCTTGAAGCATTGTCACCACAGTAGCCCCCAGTGGTGGCTCAAAAGAGAAATATAAACACATCAAAAGTCAACAGGCTAGCTCGAGGCAAACCTAACACTATGAACCAGCTTTGCTGGCATGTTCTAATATTTTTTTCTTCCTCACAGTCTTTCCAAGGGCCTTTTCTCAGCCCATGTCAGGCTGCTGACAGATGATGTGTTCTCATCCCGTTGAGTTGCCTTAGAAAATTGAGTAAGCGATCTCCAGAGGCAAACTAGTTTGTTCTGGATTTAAACTGAGCTGCCCAACCCAGGCTAAGGGTCCTTTTTTAACTCAGAATAGAAGAACTGACTCAAAACTGAGGCAACGGTTCATGCAGCAACATGAAAAAAGAAAAAGAGAAGAGGCTTTAAGAGAAAGAGCTCTGAGAGTTTTGCACAAAGAAGTTGTAGGAACTCTAACACTGAATTCCCCAGCTGGAAGTGATACCGCTGTGAGACACTACTTTAATGTGCATCCTTTGTCTCTGTGACATTGCTGACTTCATGTTTATAAATTAATAAGGAAGCTGGCACAGAAAACGGTTCACCTATCACAGGTAAAATCCAGAAACAAAAATTTAAGTTACAGTAAAATTAGATACTATAAATTATGCAGAAGAATTTAAGTTTCAAGGCTCTTCTACAGATATTTTTGTTCACTTAGAAAAATAAATGTAGTCAGTAGAAACCAGGAATGTATTAGCAATCTACATCTGCAATATGTACGATGAAAAATCAATAAAATATTATCTATGCATAGATAACAATGCAATTTATGGTTTTAAATCAGTAAGTTTATGGTAATTTAGAAAACAGAAAAAGATATAGGGTAGTGTTAATAAATCCTATCTCAGCAGCTGAGAAGTCTTTAGTCATATGAGATTTTGCTCTAGGAGAAAGTTCCAGGTAATTTAAACACTTAAGAAAGAGGTATTTAGGTAGCTCTGCTGTTTCACAAAATTGAGTATTTTGATATTAATCAGCTAAGGTAGGATTCATCTCACCTAGCTTTAGAGCCCCGGTGTTCACAACTAAGGTATTCATGGAGAAAAATATGTGCCTTTAAGCTGCAGGTCGCCTGATAAAATATAGACTTTTGCTTCAGGATGAGATACTGAATCATGTACTAAAAAACCTATTTATCTCCACTGACCATAGAAGGACTCTAAATGTCCGATTTGGATGCAAATACTTCCAATATAAAAATCTGCATTAATCATCTCTCTACTGAGCTTCAAAGCAATTAATATAATTGTAGAAAAATATCTTGGAACTTTTTTTTTTTTGTTATTTTTTTTTACAGTTTCATATGAGAAACCGCACTCCCACTCCCATTTAGTCCCTCTGCCTTCTTTTATCTGTGTTGTGAAATTTCTTATGGTCCTCTGAAGTCCACTTCTTATTCTTTTCAAAAGAATGTATAATCTCATAAAAGACATTAAATATATTTAGAGCAAACTATATAAAGCAAGAGTACATCTCCTAATGCTGTTATCAGAGAAAGATGCCCAGAAAGCAATCAACTTAATTCATAGATATTGTAAGATTGTCAAATGTTCTGGATCAAACTATCACAGCATCTTAATTAGGAAAGAGAACATGGGGATGAATGTTTGCACCGGACTGCACTTGCATTGCTTTATCAGCTCTGGAGTTAAAACAGCCCTCATTAGTGATAATATCTTAAGATAAGGTGACCAGTTCATTCAAAGGTAGGGAGGACTACAAGTCAGAACACTGTTGGCATCTCTCCAACTACACATATTAGGGAAATTATCCAAGTCTTGGAAAAGAGATGATTAAGAGTTAGGCTCAAGTGATCATCTCTGAAATATTACTAGACTGAGGGGGAAAAATAAAAAGATGGAAAATTTTTGAGAAGATTGCTAGGTACAAATGAAACTGATGATACTGGATGCATTCCCCTGAAAGAAAATGTGATACTGAAGAAATTACTTGTATCACATTAGTAAGGTAAACAATTTGTTAGAAACTATCTGAAAGCTTCAAAAAGATCTGAAAACTAGACATGCAAGGAAATATATTTAGAAAATAACTCAGACTATTAAATCCAGCATAATATATTTTGAAGTAATGTAGCAATGATAATGAAAATAATAAAAGTTTTTCTTATTTTATACCATCAGCAGAAATCCAGATGGTAAAAAAATAATTGAAAATTGTTGTTGATGAAAAGTAATTGGCATTACTGAAACTCATTTCTTATCTAGAATTATTAAATCATAGCTCATAACCTGTTTGGGAAAGGCTGTGTAAGGAAAAGAAGTTGGAAGTGTGCTCATTTTAGAAGGCAATTAGTTGTTTTAGAATTATTGATAACTTAGAACAGCAGGACCTTGAACATACATGGATCAATGAGCGGGTCCTGATGAGGGGTTGTTGCAGATCATCTGACCAAACTACAGAATGGGATGAACTCATCCTGACTTGTCAGTGATGTGGGACAAGTGGTGTGTTTTTGGAGGAGATGGGTGAACGTATGCTGCGGGTTTCAGTCAGCTTACAGGAAATCATCAGTAGAGTTTCTGATATAACACTTTTCTCTACTCTGAAACCAAACCATGCTCTACCCAACGGGAGGCAAATATTGTATAACAAAGCAGATGACTGAATCATTAGTATGATAGTTGGCTGTTACCTAAAGATCAATAGCAGCAATCCAATTGTGTTCAACGTGGGCAAGGAGAGGCCAGTTTCAAAGGGCTTTGTAGATAGGCAGATAGAGAAGCAGTACTTCAAAAGCAGTAATTTCCAAAAGCCAAGAAAAAGTACAAAGAAAACTGGAAGGGAGCTCCAACAACACAAGTAAAAATCTAAGCACCTGAAGAATAATTAGTTAAAATCTTCAATTCCACAGTAAAGAAAATGGACAAAAACTTGGGGCGTTATATGTATGAGAGGATACCTTGCAAAAAGACAGCAGGCAACAACATTGTAAGCAAATACCAGTTAGGGTAATTCAAGCCAGCAATCCCAGAACGTAGGGAAGGAGGAATAAAGAGGCACTATTGAACCCAGGCCTATCAACACTAGTGCAATCAGAAGTTTTTGCTCTGGATTATGGTATTATGGGACTAAGGATCGCTTCTGTGAGCTGAGGCACAATGGTGAGGGGCACTCAATACAAAGCTGAAGACCTTGAAGCCCACTGTCCTGTCTCCTCCTGAGGCTGTCTCAGGAGAAGTGCCAACACACAGACTCTCAGACAAACTGACAGGAAGGTCACCCCAAAGGCTAATGGACCCCCAGAGGCATGGACCAATGGTGGGGTTCTCAGGAGGACCATTACCTGTCTGTGCATGTGTTTGTGTGTGGCAAGGGAAGATCAGGGGACACTGCTAACCGTGACAGGACAGGCTGAGCATCTTACCCTGGAGAGATCCATTTTGTACTTGTATCTATACACATGGACACATTTTTTTTTTCCAGAAAGCTCCTTGAGCTTCATCCAAACCAGCCAAAGGAGGACGGAATGCATTCCCACAGGGAACACGTACTCAAGCATCTCTCAGTTGGCCCCATGGACCTGGGGCTGTGGAAGCATTGCCTCTGTTGAGGAAAGGGATTTGGCACCTCCCTGCAGCCTGTGCTTGCTGAAAACAAAGAGAAGCATTCACAGATAGGTGGTAATATTTCCTAGGTGGGAACAGAAGCACTGACCACTAGAAATCTGGACTGCTCAAAATATTCCTGTTTTGTATTTGTAAAGAATACTCTGCATTATACTGGTCACCAAAAGTAGTACTAAAAACTATACACCAAAAAAAAAAAAATCACAATAAACCAACGAAGATCAAACAAATAAACAAACAAAAAACACCCAAACAACCACTAAATCAAAAAGAAAACAATATCTAAATTTTCTTTGTATTCTTTTCATCCTGCTGAAATATGAAAAAGTCTCACCAAAAGAAATATCTACTCTCTGTGTTTGGGATTCTTTTTATTTGCTGTTGGATGGGTTTGTTGGGTTTTTGTGTCTTGCTAAAGTGAAACAATTTCTGGATGCTTCCAACATCAAAAAGTTGGAAGAAGACTATTTTTCAGGGTACAAACAGAGAACTATTCAACAGTGGTTCAGTAGATCAGCTAGCCAGGCACCAGCCTCAAGAAAACTACAGAAAAAAATTAAAAAGGAGCAACTGATAAAGTATTAAGACAGAGAAATAAAGACTTAATGACAACAAAATCACTTAAAAGAAAATTACACCAAGGAAACCTTATTTCCTTCTTTAAGGTGATTTTGTTTGATCTCTACTAAAAGAGACCAAATGCACCTTTTCAGCATTTGCTGTAGCATTATGAAGCTGTCTGATTAAAATTGGCACTGTAGAATACAGCACACTTTAAATGGGGTATCAGCTAGGTTGGGCCAAAAAGTATTTTTCAGATAGTGAACATTTGCTGATTGGAGTTTTTTCAATGGAGTCTGTGACTAGCAGTAAGTCTGATCCTATTCCACCTTTTCATTAATTAATTAATTGGAAGAAATACTAAAAAATTGATTAAAACTTTGCTTTAGACAAAGACTGGTGGGAAGCAATCACTAGAAGACTTGGGCTCACTCAAACAAAATGTGTTTAAATTCAAGTACAAGATCATGTAGCTGAAAGGAAGAGTGTGTGTGCCACCCATAGAGCAGGAAAGATGTCTCTCCAAAGCAGTGATAGCTGATAAGAAATTCAGCACATGTTCCTTGGGCAGTTTTGTAGGGAAATGGGATATTACAATCTCCAGACATGTAAGCAGTAGGAGGGGTATTGGTATGCTGCCAACAGTTTAAGGGGCCAAATTTTGAGAAGGACATTAGAAAACAAGAGAAGGTGAAGTAAAAGGTCATAAAATTTGACTTTGAGAACTGAAAAAAATGTGTTAAAGTGAAAAAATTTAACAGCTCAAGTAATTTAGCTTTTGAGAGGGCAGGCTGAGAGTGGCATGATTGCAGCCTAAATACTTTCAAAGGGAAAAAATAGAAAGAGCTAAAGGGTTCTTTAACAAAGACAGATATAAAAAGAACTATAGCTATAAATTAAGCCAAATAGGAAATCATGCACCAATTTGTAATTGCAAAAGTGATTAGCCACTGGGAAAAAAAATATGAAGTCCATCTTCATCTCTTGATGTCTTTAGATCATGAGTAGATTCCTTCATGAAACACATTGCTCTGACAGAGAAGTTATTTTTTAAATCAATGTGTTCAGCTAATAGCCAGCCTGGGAATTAGATCCACAGGAATTTTCTATTTTGCCTGCAGCTCATTTCTTCAGAAAGGCCAGCTTTCTGACCTGGGCAGAAGTCTTCTCATCCTTATTTTCATTCCTCTGTTTCTCCAATGGCAGATGCCCAGAGCTGCTTTTTTGTCCTATAAGAAGGAGATTTCTGCCATCTGTTGCTGTCGCCCATGGGGAGATAACAATTGATCCGCCACTGTGCTAGGGCAGCAGAGATCCTGTGGGGCTGTTGGGAGATGAGAGGCTTGAAACACATCCTAGCCCTGTGACTACTAAGACCAGACCTCGTTGCTTTCCCTCCAGTAAGTTACTGAGCTTTGAATTATGAGAAGTACAGAAAGCCACTCATTTTGACACGGCAAAAAGTAGTTCAACTAGCATAAGTGCTATAATTCATGGCTAAATTTAGATGCAAAAATCCAGCCTGATAAAGAAGCCTTCTTTTATATATATATATATATGTAATATACTTTATAGTATATATACTATAATATATATACACTACATATATATTCTTTATATATACTCTATAGAGACTACATATAATATGTACTTTTACATATATAGTATATATAGTATATACACTATATATAATATACAGTATAGTAAATATACTATATTGTATATATATATATATACACTATATAGTAAAGATGGACACAGCCTTTATTAAAAAAAAAATCTAATTATCTGTGAAAGGTTTTTGGAAAGAGGTTTGTCAGATGTCCACAGCTAGGCAGAGGATACCCACCTCTGGAGAGAAATCTCCATTGGTCTCTTTTGAGTAGGCAGAGTGTTCAGATGTGATCACCTTAGAAAGGTGATTAACCAAGTACAATATAAGGCATAGGCACAAGTTAGATCCAGATCAGGCACATGAAATCTCCTTTGTAGGGTGGACCATCTAATGAGTTCTTCTGCCTCTAAAACCCAAGACTTCAAATACCATTCAAGTGTAGCAACATTTAAAGGGAGAAATACAGTATTTTATTAGCCCAAGTGATGTATCACAGCTATATATCACCACTAATACTACTACTGAAAGGAATAAGAGCAGAGAGAGAACTGCAACTTGTGAACAAAGAAATACAGTGTTTGTCGCAAAGATATCTGACAGGCTCTGGGAAGGTGGAAAAAAACCTCCCAGACTTCCAAAAATTTAGAAAAGTATTTGAACATTTTCAGGAATTTTGGTTTAAATGCTCATTTTTCTTTAATCTTAAGCAAACCAGACAAAAGAAAATGGGACATCACCTATCAGTGTCTGATCCCCAGTCTCTCACTGCAGCCACAAGGGTAGAGCAAGACTATATGCTTGCCTCCAGAATCCCAACACAACTCCTCCTTCCCTGGAACACCACCAGAAACACAGGCAGGGAGTGCTCTGGCTTGGATGGTGCATATATCCCAATCCCAGTTTTACGTTAAAATGAATTATTTCTAATGAGGTGTACTTGGAACTTAGTAAGACATTGAGTATTATTCACTGATCAAACCACCTGTTTCATTCTAAAAATTATCAAAAACATTTTTTTTGAGAGAGACATCAGTCTGCACCTTTGAGTGAATTAGCCTCCATTTGGTTTGGGTTTGAGGTTTTTTGGCATGGTGAGGTAGGTAGTGAGAGGAAGAGTTACCTAGTGATTTAGTTTCACTTTGGGGAGAGACACTGCAGATACATGTTTTTCAGTTTTTGAAGTATGCTTTCAAACAACAAAATACTGTCAAATTCAGGCATGTTTATACTTTCTCCATTAATTAGTAGTAGTTTGCAAAGCTGTGGATAAATTTTGCTGACAAACGCTTCTAATAAGGGACAAATTTTCACCCCAAACCCATAACATCATGAAAATTAGGGCTTTCATGCAAGAACAGGTTTATTATGTACTACTTGCCTTCCACAATTTAGACAAGCCATCAAAAAACATGCGACAAAACAACCTAGCTATTGAATAGCTCAGTGAATACAGACAACATAAAGTCACTTTTTTAATTCAAACCATCCAAAAAGCACTTATGAATAATGTATATGCTCCTGTCCTCAAAAATTTTTTACAAATGATTTGTGAAAAGAAACAAACAAACAAACAAAAAACCCTAAAGCTGCAATACTTTTTTTTTTGTTTTTAATAACCAATTCAATCAGAACTAATTCAGGAAATACTGTTCAGCATTAGCTAGCCATCATACCATATACTTTTAAGGAACATATTAGATCTATAAATGGTCCATCAAAAAAATGATAATTCAGCACTATAAAGTAATTTGAAGGCGTGCTTTTAAATATATGGTGTTTAGGAGGATATTGAAACGTCCTTACAATTCTAAAACATGCTTCATTGTCCAAAGAGTGCTAAGATTTAAGCTGGCTCATAAGTGTTAGGCAATCAATTCTTGTAGACACAGCTTCAAAAACGCTTCCATTTAGTCTGGTTGAATTACAAATGAGTTATTTCATTAGCTGAATTATTATTTTGGGATGAACTCCAGAACATTAAAGCTTTACATTTAACCTCCATTACAGCCCAGAATTGAATTAACCTCTCTTTCCCATAAAAAAGTCGCTAATGCACTTTCCTTGTAAAATGCAAATGTCATTACGCTATGTTTTGCAGGAAGCACTTAGAAAAATTCAGTAGAATTAGGGGTCATAATATTTTGGTGCATTCACTTAAAACACTACTTTTTAAGAAAATTAGTTCATCTTTCCTCCCTTTGAAATGACACTTGGAGGAACAAGTACATCTGATTTACTTGTTGAAAATATCAACTCAGTATCTCAGGGCAGCAACTCAATGCTGCTGTAACACATGCTGTACAAACATAAAGGATTATGTGGGAAGTTCTCTGTTGAAGGTGGTTAAGAGAATCAATCAGGACTTTACTTTCCCTAAAATCTTAAGAATCTCTTTGAAGCCCCTCTGGGTTTGACTTTTTCCTATTCCTCATTCAGAATTAGAAAAGAAATAAGAGAAATAAAGCAGAAATTTGCATGTGGCTGAAAATAGGCCTAATTGAAATGACAGGTATTGTGAGTGTCTCTACCTCTGATGCCTATTATCTTCAAATCATGACTGAAGATCCCAAGGGATGTGGGTTGTTTCTCTAGTCACATTTCACCACATTTTCCTAATGTTATATAATAGTTAAGTTTGAAAGTAGACTATTGTGATTGCAAGATTTGGCTTTGTTCTGAATAAGAACAGGAAAATTCTCCATGTACTGCAACGAAAAAATCTGCAAAAAGCTGCACATCAATTAGTCATTAGCTATTTTAGTATTAGTCATTAGCTATTTCTTTAGAATATGAAACAAAATTATGGAGGGCAAAATGAAACAATGTTAATCCTGAAACAGGATTTAATAAGAAATATGTTAGATTTTTTTCTTTTTTTCTTTTCAAAGTTTTTTCAGGAAACAGGCAGGGTTGTACAGAGTCAATTTTTGTGAACAATATGCGTGGACTTAACAATTTCAGGTTCAAACAGCAAAAGTGAACTGGACATTGTTCATAATATGATGAACTCAGACATGAGATCTGGTAAGTTGAAAAGGTGTAACATTGTCAAATCCTAGGATCATCGTCCCTGTTACTGCTATGGCAAAGAGTGAATAACATGGGTCATTTTGTCCTGCATCAGAAGTATACTCACCAGGAGGAAACAATGGCGTGGTTTTGCACTCAAAATCTATCATAATTCCAAACAAATTTTCTACCTGTAGACGTGACTTTCACAAAAGAATTTTGTTTTCTGACCTGTATTTTTTTGCATTCTGAAAGTAAGAAACATGCAAGAAACCCATGCCTCAGGAGCTGAATGAAGAAGTTCCCAGAGACCATCAGCCTACACCATTTGACAGGGATCTCAGAAAAGCCATATCCACAGAGTCCAGGGCTTATCCAAGATTTTCCCTCTTTTCATCGGATCTTCGAAAAACACCCAAATTGTAAAAAACAGTCAATATGGAAAGTGTGGTAGAATAAAGAAGAGTACCACCAAACTGTATTCAAAAGAAGCTCATGCTAAGTTTCCTAGAGTCACTAATACCAGAAAGAAAATGGGTAAGGATGAAGAGTACAGATAAAGCCACCATAAAAGAACATGCAATTTATCAATTATATTGTTTTATTTTAATGGTATGATCTCAGACTGTCAGATTCTTTCACATGTCCAGCAGACAATTAAAGGAACATTTTCACATTTTCTTTTATCCCCTTCAAGTTTATCCCTTACATTAAAATGAAGCTTTTACAGTTTTGACAAGACATTTAAGAGGAGTCAGTGTGTAAAGCTTAATTGTTTGTTTTCTCCTGGGGGTCTTTTGCACTTGTTTTGAACCATTCATTGGAGGTGGCTTTCAATTACGAGCCAAGACTCAGATCCTTGTATGGAAAGACCTTACACTGTCCATAAATCCTGGAAATTCACAACCATCAGACAGACTCTTTAAAAGCTTTTATGAGAAAATATGGTTTAGTATGGAGACAGCTGGTATTTAAATTATCCATGTGAGAGAAATTACTTTTATTCATTCACCAGATGCTTTATTCATATATAGATTTTTAAATTAATAATTCCATAATACTTGCAGCTATATAATCCTAGAATCCACACAGTTTTGCTCAATGACGTTAACAAGATCTGACATATTTTTTTTATTTCTTGCAAATAGTGAAGCACATTTTTCCAATCGCCATTTTGATGAAACGTTACCACTCATAAAGGAAAAATAAAAAATGTCAGTGTCCACTGACAAGATGAGTAGAGTTCATCAAAATATTATTCCTGCCTGTACTCCAGGTGCAGACCTCAGAATTATTTGACTGGGAAAAACATATTGGCTAGTCACATACCTATGTACCCCTACTACTCACAAAACTGTTCTGTGTTATATTTTTAAACCAAATAACTATGAGTCAGAGATACCTGAAGAGATGGGGAAACACTTCTTAGCTATTAAGATAAACTGAACAACAAGAAGTTTCAGGGAAACAGGAAAAAAGGGGAATAAAAAAACCCTGGAACATTCTAGAAAATTATATGAGTTAACATGGTTGGCATTTATTATATCAAAGAGGTGGAAAAGCAGCTGATCTGTCTTGAGCAGGGACTCCATGCAAAATAAAACTGCAACTTCAAGTTTGTTCAGGAAACTTTTATTCAATCAAATAATGTTGTTCTTCCTTGTAACCCTGAAATTATTTTTTCCTGTTTTCTTCTTCTCACTTGAATACTTTTTCATTTCTCTTCAATTTTTGTCATGGGGTGACTTTATGATGCTTGTATGCCCAATCAGCTGCTCTGTTTGTGCTGTATATTCAGTTCTGTACCTTTAAAATGGTTCTGGGAGCGAAGGGGGAGAAAGCAGCAGCGCGCAGTTTGTTTTGAGAAAACTGCCTGACTCCCACACGGCCTGGCTCCGGCGTTCGTCTGAGGGACAGACAGCGGTGGGACAGAGATCTCCTGTGCTTTTAGTCAGTTTTAGCTGGCTGAGGCAGAGAAGTTCCCTGCACTGTTTTTTTTTCCTTTTCCTTAGGGCTGTTTAAATCTGCTCTGGACTGACAAACCCAGAGGAGCAGCGAGGGCTGGCACCTGCGGCCCGCCGGGCCTGGCCCTGCGGAGGGAGTGGGGCTGGTGAGAGACTGAGGGAGCTGAGCTGCACCCACGGCAAGGACTGCCTCAGTTTGCCATCTCTCTTCAGAGCGGTAAGAGGTTTTATTGTTTCATATTATTCATTCTTTGTGCTTGTGGGCATCTTGTTTGTTAAATAAATAGTTTTTTCCACTTTTCTCTGAAGAAGTTTCTTCCCAGACTAGCTGGGGGGAGGGGCCGTTGGGGTTTGCTTTCCAGAGGAACCCCTTCGGAGGTTTCCTCCCAAATTTGCCCTAAACCAGGACAATTGATTATTACAGCTTCCTCCTTCCAGGCCTTACTCCATTATATATTCTCTTGGAAAGCACTACTGCTTCTCACTTCGAATCCCTGCACTGGCTAAATTCTACTTTACATTAATTCCAGGGGCCTTGTCTCAACTCTGGAGGCATCACATAACGCTTGTCACTGCTTCAGCATTCCTGTTACTTGCTCTGCTCTTAAGTCTTCTGTCTCACACTCATGTAGTTTTGTGCAAATGACCTTCTTAATTATGGCCTGGACTGATCAAAAGCCAAGCTGTTTTCATCTAAATCCTCGTTTGGTGTTCTTGTCTGTGAGAAGCTTATCAGAAATCATTATAATATTAAAAAAAAAGAAACTCTACAAAAACAACAAGTTTTTGAAAGCTACACAGAAACAGGACTTTATATGTGAGTTATAAATAGTAAATATTTTTAGCATCTCTAAATGGTTGGCTGCTTAGTAGTTTGTTTTCTTCCAACCATGCAGAAACCAAAAAGAATACATAAGTTAGCCTCCATCCCTCTCCCATTTTCTCCCTAGGCAAGATTTTCAGAAGGACTGACTTTTGACATGCCACTCTCCAAGCACAGGATTGCCATCTTAAAAGGCTTAGAAATACATACAGGTTTTTCACTATTCTTTCAAGATATTTCATGGGAAAAAAAGTGGCAATAATAGGTTTTTCATCACGAATGAAAAAATGGCAGCTATGTTATGAGAATGATCCACTTACTAAGTGCCAGCATTCGGTCAGGGAATACATAAGAACTTTTGAGTCCAAAAGTATGAGCCTCTGAGTTTCTTGCCCAAGATAACTGAATACCATCTTACTTTAAATGCATATCAAATATTTGCAGCTGGGAATTAACCCCAGCATGTTATCTGATATCCAACTCTGCAGCAAGACTTTAAGGGTGGAAAGTAACCCTAGCTGCAATCTTCATTTTTATAAAAGAGTTTTCTAAGCTTGACCAAAATCATCCCTGACCTTTAACAGATGTTCACCCAGATACCAAGCAAGCAAAGGATATGGCCACATTCAGCAGGGGAATGGGGCCAAACTGCCACCACAGGGTTTCAGGGGCCTGTTGACATGGTGGTCACTTCTGTACACAGAACACATCCACCCTATGCAAATCCTGCCACTGCTGGCCCTGCATGGGGAAATGCTGCAAGTTGATTTTAAAGTGCCTTCTCTCTCCTCACTCTGCATTTATAACTAATTTTCTTGATTTTTGAACTGGTATCAAAACACACTTTAATTAGATCAGTCGATTTCAAACAAAGTAGCTTTGTTGGGTAAGAAGTTCAGGAAATACCTTACTTCATAATCCCTTCTATGAGTACTGTGATACTAGCGGTTGTAGGAGGAGCCTGAAGTCCACACTAGAACAGCCCATGGTGACTTGTGTGTAAAACCACAGTTTGAGGAATTATACCCTGCAATACAAACATAAAATTCACTCATCACAACCTGAACTCCTACAGCAGCGTGAAAAACCTGCCTATTTCAAGGCAACTTTATTTCATACAGTCTGGATGCCTGTTCCCAGAACAGGTGAAGGGTTAGTAACAGAAAAACTTTACATTCAACCCTCTGCTTAAATCACTGGCTTCTGCTCTAGTTTTCACATCCCTGAGAGTTGTAATGTTTATCCACTCAGGGCACAGATGTGTTATGAGGATTAGTTAGTATCTAATTATGTGAATATTTAAAGTGTTGCTCTTAATGTCCTAATATTATCCCCAGTATATTTGCATATATTTTATTTATGCTCTTGACATTTGCTTTCCAGATTTTATTAGAGCTTATAGACAATAAAAAAAACCAAAAACAACATTGATGCCAGGCCCTATTACACGCTTCCATGTGATGACTTAAACACTCTCAAACTCTTAGGTTTGTTGAAGTCCTAAGCATTTAACAAGTTTTCTGAACTGCTTTCTTTGAATCAGACTCTTCTGTAAAAGGAGAAATGACATTTTTATCTTACTAAGTGTTTTTTCTGTATAAAAAATTAGTTTGATGTCACTCTAACAACAGCAACTTTAGTTCCTTGAATGAAGAAAGAAGGAATTCCCATATCTCTGCAGTGATCACTGCCCTGTTACTTTCCTTAAATGTGTGCCTCCCGAGTACTGGAACAGCCTCAGCAGCTGGGTGCAAAAGAGATGATCTCTGATCTGATGCCCCTGAGTCAGGGTATTTTATGTGCAGTGGAATTGTCTGCAGATAATAAAAAAGAGAAATAATAGCTCTGCAGAGATCGTTCCCTTAGATGTTTTGGCAGACCAGTCTATTCCATTCATATACTTTGGAAAAACTTTGACTTTCAACATAAAATATTCAAGTTCCATTATTTCCCCATGTGCAGACCAAAGCCCACCAGTTACAGTCATGGTCTCAGCTTTCCTTGGATGTGTACACGCACACCTGAGCATACAAATGTGTGTGTTGGGAGCCACAGGGAGTTGACTAAAATTCTGCCTGTGTTTGTTTCCATTAACTTTCTGCTGAAGATAATGTTTTAATAATAATAATAAATCTTTCCATCTTAAATGAAATAGATTAACTTTGTTGCATATCAGTTATTCTCAATATTAACTGGTCTTCTAATTTAGAGCGGTCTCTTTTGGCCTCTGGACATCACAAATTTGTTCTCTTTGACCTCATTTACATCCATTCACTCACATGGACAAACACATACACATTACATTGCTTTCAAATGGCTCCCATCCCATAAAAACCTATGCTCAAACATGGACAATCACACTAGAACAGTGCATTTAGAATACATTTAATCACACTAAACCAGTAATTTGAGAGCTTGGGAGGATGTATTTGGTTTAATGGCTGATCTCTGCAACAACACAACTATTGGAGAAATAACGTTTTTGCTTACATATGAGCAAAACCCTTTCCTACCTTTTCAGAACTGAGAGGAGCAGGGAACCAGGAGAAGGGTTAATTTGTACTAACTGAGGATCTGATTGCTTGGTTTTTCCTCTTTAAATTGGATTTTGACAAGTCCCTGAATCATATAGTAATCATATACTAATAGTGAAGGAAGTTGTCTAGTCAACACATACCCTCTTCCTTCCCATTCAAATATTTTGCATAAATCTATATCCAAAGGTTTTCCTGGCAGTATTTTACAAATGTAGAAAAAGAGAGGACAGAAAGCCCATCAAGATCATGATCTGGAACACAGTTTAGGTATAATATGAAGCACTTAACAAAAGTTTTTTGTATATTGCTCAAATATAGAGCCTATCAAAAGGCTAACCAAGAAATGAAGGTACAAGCACAAGATAGCTAAATCTAAACGGGCCTATAGGAATTGTCTAAATCCTTGTCCTCAGGTTCTGAGCCACTGAGATATCTGCATAATTTGCTAGGTTTGATGTTTGTTTATATACATATAGCTCAGGCACATGCTGAGCCTCTAAAAAGAAAATGTCTGACATAAAGTTTGTCTATGAGTAATCAGCAAACCTTCCCTTTTCCATAAGGGATATAAATTATACGTAATTATGTCTTCAACAACTACATAGATGATTATCTGTTTCTCTAGAGCATATCAACAAATTAAAAATCTTATATTAACTACTCTCCATATCGTCAACTCTGCTGCTCTGTTAGTCCAGTTAAGAAATATTTTGATATCACAAAAGGGATTGAGGAGCAAAGAATAAATCTATCTACATAACTAAGTTATCTGGTTTATATGATGGTTTGTTACATGATAGGACTTCAGCGAATGCCAGCAGGAATACAAAGATGCTGACATGCTCCAGAGTATACTGGGTATCCATTCTTCTGGCTGCAAAAGCCAAAACATGAGTGAGCATCTATCCATTTATCTTGAAAATTTGACCTTGGCCAAAGCCCTTATTAGTTCCTCACAGGCAACCAAAGAGGTTGGTGCTTGGATTAGGATACCATAGCCAGTAGCATAAAGGAGCCAATACAGTAAACACAGGTGATCCTAAGCATGCAAACACCTTTGGGAACAAGAGCATCCACTGGCTATTCTTCCATGGCAAGCATAGCCTATCATGTTGAAAACTGATTTAAAGAAAACTTTGGTATAGGACTCTCATTGACCCACAATATTGATCAATATAGATATTCATCTGGATATTCACAAGTGCAGCACTGAGGAGGCCGAGAGCTCTGCTCTGCCTTGGCCTCCAACATTGCCAAAGAACTTTTCCATGGTGCACTGTCCTGCTGAAAGACTTTCAAAGCATTAGCTACCTCCCAGACTTATTCTGCCTTCCATCAGGATCACTAACAGATGATTTCCACTACGTTATGGAAATTTTGCCTTCAATGACTCCTAAAATAAGCTTGCTGAGAGCAATTTTCTAAAATATAGCAAACAACAAAAATGTATCAAGTTATAAAAAGTGCTGAAGCTGTTACAATGAGTCAGCCTGGAAGCACCAGTTTAGGACATGTACACATTGAGTTGGCAATTATAATATCTGCCAAAGAGTCCAATCAGAACAGCTGGAATCTTAAGTGTCAAACATCACAACAAACTGCTCAGATCAAGAATTATTCAGTGAATCAATTTGAGTGGAAGTACCTCTGAGAAGTCATGATCTCTTGTGGATAATTCATGAACAGAAAAAGGCCAAATTCATAAAATTATTCATTATAAATTATTCACCCTCCTCTTTGGAGATATGAAGTGTAAAATTAAGTGTTTAGTTTTGATTAAGTGAGGAACTGAGCATCATAAATACAGCATTTGGCTCAATAGATCCCAGGAAATTAACTGCTTTTGGAGGAAGGAGAATAAACTTTTCTTTCTATCACTCTTGAAACTTGATTAGCTGTTTGCACAGTGAATGTGTACACAGAGCCAGATCCCAAAAGATGCTGAGCTTGTACAACTCCCACCATCTTCAGCTGTACTTACTCGGCACATTTTAAGTTCATCTGAAAAACATCATATGCAAAGTGCTAAATTCTGGTATTTTTTATTGGAAAAACTCATCAAGTTTAAGAAAGCACTGATGAATGGTAGCAAAATTGTATCACAAATTTCACTAGCAAGCCCCTACCTTCGAATCTTCCTTTCTCATGGCATCTTTGTCACTGAATCAGATGGAAGTACCAGCTTCACTGTTCTTCTCACTGATGTTTATTTCTTCATGTGAAGAAATTTTCCTTTTGAAGAGATTTTTTTTATGATTTTCTTAACTCAGAATTATTTGATTCTTCTTCCACCCATTGCTCCATACACAAAGCCGAAGTATAAAACATACAGCTTCAGCTGGATTAAAAAAAAATCCAGATTAGAGGACTCCTGGCATGTTGGTTGTTTTTTTAAAGTAACACTTTTGAAATTGCATTTCCCAATAGGCTAGTTTCTGATTTTTTTTTTTTTTTTTTTAATGTTTTAAAATGCACTGAAGATTTTTCTCCCCCTTGTTATTAGTTATGCAACATTTGCTTTTTCTCAATTTTTTGAGAAGTGGGTGTTTTTTGTTCAGGCCCCAAAGTGCCACCATTAGACCGAATCTCCCATTTCTTCCTTTTCTCTCTTCTGCCTGCTGCTGCACTGTCTTCAGCTTTGTTTGAAAGCTGTTACCCATACCCTCTCTTATAGTGCTAAGATATTAATGAAGCATTGAAACTGCACACAATAATTACTGACAAGAGTACACATAAATTTTTCTTTTCAATCTCATTTAGATATGATGGGAATTGCGTTTTAGTACATTTCTCTAGTGAAATGTACATGAAGTTTCCACGTATAAATATTCTTTTCTAGTTGCTGCCCATACAAAACCATGGCAAAGCAAGGAAGAAAGTGAAAGTTGGTGTAAAAGCACACAACACACCACCCTGCTTTGAACAGAATTAAACACAGTGAAAATCAATGAGATGTGAGGTCAAATGATGGCCATGCCTTAGAAGCTGTGCTACGTGCAGTTACCTCTTAGAGCCAACACATGAGTTCTGGGGGATCTAAACATAGAGAGCAGAGAAATGGATGCAGAGATATACAGCTGATTTTTGACAAACCCCATGGCTAGGACAACACCAAGGTCAAGGGAAGATTTAGTACTGTTCATATTTAAGCTGAGCCACTCTCCTCATACTTTTGCAAAGTTGAATCACTTACCTTCACACACCAGCTCTCCTAGGGACTCGGACAGAGGTGGACAATCAAAAGAACAGCCCACTGTAATGAAATTTTATCATCAATCATGAACAATGAATGTTGGCCTTTTCAAGAAAAGGAAAAACCCTCCATCCTTCCCAGCCCCTGAGGGATTTTACACTCCCTGGAGGCACTTCTAAAGCTCCTCAGGTCTTTCAAACTACAAGGAAACTTGTCCAAGTGAGGATTGATGTGTCTCATCACTCTGGGCTCAAGAATATTAAAGTATGGCCAAAAAAAAGGAAACATTTTCTTTCAAAACTACTTAAAAATATCACATCTTCTAAAAGAGAGGCTGTGGACCCTTGCTTATTTTACTTACTTATCAATCTACAGCTTTTCCTCAGGAGGAAACAGTAGTCTTTCTCTAGGCTTTTGAGGAGGAACAAAACTGTAACTCATTCATTGCCAAATGTTACACTCCACTGACAGGGCACTCCTCTGTAGACTGGCTGTTTTTCCAACATCACACACACAATTTTAGCAATAAAAATTAATTCCCGTCTGCTAGCTTTGCAGAACTCCATTTCAAAACCCATCAGCTTCGGAAGTAAATTTAAAGCCTTTCTCCTGTCAAAAGCAAGAAAGCTTTCACCCTTACTCTGTTAGTCTGGCATCTCTCCAGTCTAGATCCACATTTAGAAGCAATATTAATTTCTGTTTCTCTCAGTTGCAGCTGTGCAGGGATGAAAAATAAAAAAAAAAAAGTCATTTTTCTATTCTGGCAGGATAGAACATGCTTTTTAATTTGTCACTAGATCAAGTTAATGACCAAGTATGGAAATTATTCCTTGGAATGACCTAGAGTCCAGCTGAAGATGGGAAGTGCACACTCTCCTTGTGCTGGAGTTCTCCTCACTGTTAGCAGAGCAGCAGTCCCACCTTTCACGTATTGCAGGGAGGACCCTCCTAGTCCTGGCTTTGCAGGTGTCAGCAGTCCACATTAATTAAGGACAGCTAAAATTAGTGAAATGTAAACCTTTCTGCAGATAGGAAATCAGAGGATATCTGCTGAAGAGCACTGGTAGGAGCACATTAGCTTTCAACTATCCTTACCAACACAATCCACGTTTTCTTTGTGAAGAATGCTGCTGTAGACAAATGCAAACTGCACAGAAATACACACTGTGCAACAAGACATCCCTTGCAGGATGGCTGCAGGGGAATGGTAGGACCACTGCATGTTAGCACAGATGGCGTCACACATGGAAATCCAAAACCAGTCCTGAAACCATGCTTGTATACAACACCAACTGCACCTCCAGTCTGTTGCAAGGTAGGTATGTAGCAAGGGTAATTGAACATCTGCTAGAGTTTGGTCCCATAGTTATTTCTAATTGGGTTCTTCCTCTCTCTGTACCTGAATTGATAGCTGGTGTTTGGCCTAAGCACTGTTTTAAACATTTCTGATGGTTCTGGCACATTCCTTTATGAGGCACCAGATGTGCAGGTACTGAAATAGCTGCTGCTGATTTCTACCTATAGGGAAACTGGAAGATAAGTAATTAAAAAATAAAATAAGAAACTTCATTGTATTGTAATCATTAAAAAGAAAAAGAAACATTGAAAAGTGGGTAAACCAGGGGCAAGGGGAGATTTCAATTTTGAAAAGCCCTTTTGAATTTCTCCAGGCTTGACAGTCCATCTGGACGTTGCTAGATGCCTAGTTACATCAGCACATCATGTTTCATTTCAGTTCCCATATTTTGTTGCTTTTAAAGTGTCTCTTATAGTGTATTTCCATCACAACATACTTGTTCCATATTATATTTTGTCAGAAGAACATCAAAAGTAGCAGGAATTGATTAGTGCAGTGTTTAGGCCACCAGGAAAGCAGTGATTGTCTGCTCCTCTCTTCTGCTTGTTATTTTCTTGGCTCCTTTATCAGCATCTTCCCTGTGTATTTCCACACAACTTTAATTATAGGATTGAGGATAACAACCATCAGGAAAGCGATACTTAATTTTTATACCTACTGGCAGTAGTTTGCTACTTATGTATATCTAGGAAAGGAGGAAAAAATTGTTTACAAATGTATCATTATACAGCAGATCTTAAATTTCACAACTATTAGCTGTAAGTATTGACTATTGTCAGAGCTCTGCTGTGGGCTGTGAAAAGGTCAGGCCTATTCATTCACGTTCATTTTATGTGAGGAATACCAAATAATAAAATACTCAATTGATCTGGCTGCTGAGATTTTGTTTTCCCCCAGACCTTCAAACTGACATCAGGTTGGAATCTTCTTTTCTGTTATTATAGGAACAAAGTGATTTCACTTTCTTTTCTTTCTTGAGGTAAAGAATTTAATTTCCCATAGTAGCACCCAAAAGAAAAAAAATAGTCTATTTTCCACGTAAACATTATACTAACAGTTATATCGTTATAAACTGCCTGTGCTTCTCCTTTGGATGTCAACAGAGAGTAGTGCTTTTGCTCAGAGGACATGATAGAAATAATAGCTCCTTACTGCTCTATCAAGCTAGCTAACAACATTTTCAAAGCACTGAGTACTTCATTTAAAGGAATCATATCCAAATGTAGAAAGAGTTTGACCTTAGGACTCCTCAACTTCTAATAGTGATCCACATTCAGCACTTTAATAAACCATCCATTTTATTTACTTTTCCTAATTAACTACATGAAATTTTAATATTATGCCATATAAATCGTAGAAACAGAGCAGGGTAGATCCGTTTATGCAGCCTTGCAATTTTTCAGTAGGTGTCAGAGGTTTTTCCTGAAGTTTGATTCTGTGTTGTTACACCAAGCACATCATCTTTTAAATAGCCAGAGAGTTTCATACTGCCTTGAGAAGAAGAACTATAAAGCACGAGGCAGAATCCAGCAAGAGACTCTCAGCCCATAATTTTTAATTCTTCTGCTTCTTAAAAGGAAATATCATGACAAGATAAGACCACAGGGAAATAACTACTACCTTTGCAGTTAAACACATGATAACAGAAAAGCATACAATTTATTTGGGCATTTGCAAACTGCAGTGGTGATGCCCTTATTTACTTATCCCAAACTCCACAAAAGCAAACTTCAGCTACTGCTGCAGGAAGAAAGCAAGGCACAAATATGCCTCACTTGCCTGGGGTAAGTCTCTATATTGACTAAGATGTTTCAAAAAAGGTCAGCCTTTACCTCTCACACCAAAAGCTTGCTAGAGAAGCTTTATTTTTCCCCTCTGAGTAACCTGGCATGTTTCAAAACCTCACCAAGCACACTTGCACTTTTCCATGTAAATGCAGCGGGAAACTGCAAACTCAAAATAATGAGTTTGGCGATGAAGATCTATGCAGAATCTCTTCTTCAAAGGGTTAAAGTATGTGGTAAAAGACAACTAGAGTCTTGCTGAAGAGCTTTGGGAACTGTTTCATTCTGCTCACCTTTTCCTCACTCCCTAAAGGCTGCAGACCTTTGACTTTAGTAACTCATTCCTCACCTGGTACTGACAACTCTCCAGTTTCTGCCAACCCACTCAAACCCATTATTCTCCATGACAAATATTCCAAAGCTTTACATGATGGTTCTGAGGAAGGAGAAGGATTTAGAGACTGTTATACCCCAAACAACATACTTCACTACCCACAGAAAATGATACTCCAGACTGTAACATGGTACCTTCCAAGTTGCAACTCATATTCCCTTCCAAATTTCTGTACTGTACTAGGGCAGGAGAACCAAGCGAAGAGCAGAAGGCAATACCTCAACACCACAATTTTCAATGGCTCCAGTCACTTTTACTGAGGAGCAGTCATTAAGTTTTACTTCCCTTTCTTCTGTACTGCTCCTCTGTGCCACACTGGAATATACAAGACTGTTGGTGAAAGGAGAAGCAATTTGGTGTGCCTTTGGAAAACAAATTAATAATAAATCAAATTAATAATAAATCAAATTAATAATAAAACCATAAAATCACCATAAAACCTGCCCTACTGTTTATTTCATGATTGCCTCCAGCTGCCAAATATTCTCATTTTATTGTTATAACATCATCACCTGTGGACTCTTGACTAGTAAAACCTTAAAACAAATTTTCACCTTAGAGGTTGTAGAATGCATGTCATTTCCTGCCTTGTTTCCAGGAATCTCTGAACATACATGAAGAAAGGCACAGGACTTCGATGATCCAACTGGAGGGTGAAAAGCATGACTTACAGCACTTTTCACCTCCTACAGCCTGTGGGAGTATTAGAATTTCTCTGACCCTGTGGAAGTATTAGAATGCCTAATAAGACCATTCCTGCTTCGAAGAATTTATTGTTAGAGCTTTGAACAAAGACATGAGAGTGTGCTTCAGGGTTTGCATTAATATTAAGTATTTGCATTTTTTCACAATGGTGTGGATGGAGTTTCATCCATCTGGAGCATCCCATATTTGCCAGGAGTAGAAAGGAAAATCACGTAGATTGCACTTTGGATCCAATATGACAATTCCAGGATTCCATATCTGTACAGAAAAGAATGGACATGAATACCTCTTCACACACTGAAGAGCATTTAACATGTTGAATGATTTCACTATATTGAGTCACCATTTAAATATTATACATATAGAATAAAATTAGGGGTTTTTTTCTGCATGAATGTATACATAAAATACACATATACACATCTATAATTGCATGTAAACTTGCAGATAAAATCTATGTTCATGGCACAAATCTTGTTGTCAAATGCAAACTAAACATTGTTTCTGTATTAACCAAATTGAACTTCAAAAGCCTTGAACACAGATTAAATTATTATAGCTGGGGTTTGGTGACAACAGCATCAAACATGTCTCCCTTGAACAATCAAACAATACTCTATTCTTCTGCTTCAGTAGGCAAGGTTTCATTCAATGGCATTTTCGATCTCAAAGACTGTGCAGAAACTGATATCCTGCACTTTTAAGATGACCGTGAATCCTTTTTTCTCTTGCTTTTAACATTTCTTACAAGTGTTTACATTTTTGCCTGGAGTAATTGTCAGTTTTAATTCTTTCAGCCCATTTAATCCCTTGTCTCTTTATCACTTCCTTCAAAGTTAGGCATCTGGAAGCAAACAAATTTATATACTGATGTTTGGCAACCACCTAATACTGATCATCATTTTGCAGTTCTGATCAACAGCTTTTCCATTTGCTGCAGTTAGAACAAGAAACAGCCACCCAGCAAAGTCTGTGCCAAAATCTGGAAGAGGAATGAGTTGGTCGGGTTTTTTACTGGTTTGTATCAGTTGTATGTGATATAGCTCTCTGCAGAAGAAAATAAGAGAAGATGTAGGAGAACTCAAACACACTCCAGTACACAACAAAGCTGCTACATTCAGCCACTTCATTCTTCAGCTGAGCAACAGCTGAGCTGGTGCCCACAAGTGTACACAGGAAGACACCACATTTTCATTTTCTTCTTAGTTTCTGGGTAGTTTTTGCACGTTCCCTTGTTTATATGTTCTTTACTGGAAAATTGGTACTTTTCAAGTTTTCAATCACAGAACAAAATTCAAGCTACATTTTTTTAATAAACCTGAAACATGGAAAATACTTTGTGCACAATTTTTTCACTTACATATTTTGTAATGATAAGAAATAAAACAGAGCAAAAGTATCAAAAGTTGCCTTTGGACAGCTTGAGTAAGAAGGAAAATAATTCTGCTCTAAGACAGTGGGATATTTTTTGCCACTGCTTCAGGAGAGGAAGTCAAGGGTGGAGGGAGGCAAGGCAGAATAGAAGGGATAAAGAACAGGCAGTCTTCCAGCTACACATACAGCTCTGCATACATCAGAAACCCAGGCATTACACTGAATACACATCTACTCCTTGGAGAAACAATGGCAGCTGTTTACTTACATTTTCTAAAAGAGTGCTGGAAGGCTCCCAAATATTATGTCTATCAGACTGATAAGTATAAAAATCAACAGCACTTGCAAGTGTGAAGGTATGGAGTCAAAGCTCATGAGAAGAAGGTAGAGGAGGACTAATTTTATTCATATGTGAGCCATTTTCCCCATCGCTAGAAAAGTATATCCCACACTTCCAGAAACCATTGACAAAGAGTAAGTATTGCCTCTCACCCACCCACAAAATAGAAAAGACAATTAAAGAAAATGTTAATGTTAATATAGTATTAGCATAATCACAGAGTTTGAGACTTCCTTATCTCAAATAAACATTCCTCTTTCCTGATTATTCATGGACTAACCTTATGACATGCATACCTAATTCCTGGTAGGAAATTCCATGGACAAAACTTTAAATACTCCTTGAATTTTCTTCTTTGATTTGGATGTCTTCATTTTGCTGGGGTCAGACTAGAGTTTGTACTTTTGGCTGATTGTCAGAAATTGCAGGATCTTTAGCAACTGCAGATTGAGAATAAAAATGAGCTCATCTAAGACTAATAAGCAACAGGAATCTGGTAAGATAGGATAAGGATAATAAAACGTACCAATAGTGATTCACTTATTGTCTCAACTGGAGTTTGATGGAGTTCTAGTGCAATTATGTTGTGAAGAGTTTCACAGAAAAACTTAATTTTGAATTAAAATGTCTAGGGAAGCAAATGCATTAGGGCTTGTATTTTATTTTTCTTTAGCAGTCTGAAAAATCCATATTACAGCATTTATTATGTACTCAGATATATTTTAATGCAGCTTTGTAGAAAATAGCTGTTTATCTTACCGTGTCTCTGAATTCAGTAAGACACTCCTTAAAAATGGGATACCCAATAGACTAGAGTCTCCCACTCCTCTCTTGTCAAAGTGTCAAAGTGTCCCACATCATCAGGAGTGGTGAAGAGCTCTGGTTTACAGATAATTCTGGAGCCAGGGGTCATGAGAAATTGTGTATAGGTAACAATTTCTGCTGTTAGAAATCCATTGGGGTTTTTTGTTTTGTTGTTGTTGTGGTTTTGTTTGTTTGTTTGTTGGTTTATGTGGGTTTGGTTTTTTGGTTTTGTTTTTGGGGTTTTTTTGGGGGGGGCTGGTTTTGGTATTTTTTTGGGGGGGAGGAGGGTTGTGATTGCTGTTCCCACTTGTGCACGTGACCCTGTCACCTGACTAAGAGCTGTCATCTTTGGGTGTGCAGAATGTCCCCACTGAAGGGTCAGAGGTATGCACAGATGTTCATGCATGCTGTACACACACACCACAGTGAGCAAAAAAACTTAGAACTCTTTGAAAATCCTGCATTATTCTTCTCTCTTTTCATGTCAGTGAATTCAATGAAAACACTGGCTCAGTACAGCATAACTCATTAATACTAGAATCTAATGTGTTAAGCACTGCTAGAACATCCATCCCATTATACAAGAAAGTTAATCTAAATATGGAGTCTGAAACAAAAATCCATGACCTTTTTATTTTTTATTTGGTAGGTTTCTTGCTGACTTCATTTTGCTGCTCTGCTTTCCCTACATTTTGAAGAAGCCAAAAAAGGTAAGAGACCATCACAAAAGGCAAGACCCAATAGAGTGATTACATAGTACCATCTAGAGCCTGTGGATGTTATAACAACTCTAAAAGGAAAGGCTTTTTTGGACTCTCACTAAGGTCAGTGTGACTGATGCAAAAAGAGATCTTGTATAATTTTTTTTTTTTTTTTTTTTTTTTTTTGCCAGGGCCATGGAGGGGATAATTCCAGCACGATGGAAACAAATTAGAACGGAGTACTTTGCATCCTTTATGTAGGCATGCTGGTTTTAACTCTCTCTCCATAGATGCAATTTTCGGGGTGTTTTATTATTCTACAGCTAATTCTTCAGAGGCAAAAGTGGATCAGTGGGTAGAATGGTACATCTGACTTAATCATTTTGGCATGTTGGGTTCTTTGGTCTGTCAGTGCCTCCTGGAAGCAATTTTTCACCAGTCACTGCAGGCAGGGTCACAGCTTGTAACTCACATCTCAACGACACTTTCAACATGACTAACTGTTGACAATATTTGAACTTTTGAGCCCTGCCATCCTTGGGCATAGTCACAAGAAGAGCAGGCAAAAATACATCAGTCATCAAAGACACTAAGTCCCTCCTCCTCTTCACAAGCTAAAGCATCCAGCCTCCCCTTTCAAATCCTCTCTCAAAAACACACCATGAATCCCATTTAATTAGAAATACTCTCACACATTCATTATACATGCTGGCTTCAACTCAGAAAGCATACTCTTCTGGCTCATTTCTACATGCAGCACCTCTATTCAAGTAAGAGATTCCATAAACAGAACCTATGTTATATCTGTGCTTTCCTGTGCTATGGAGGGAGTACTCTGGCAACACTTAAATATTAGTATCAGGACATTTAGACTTCTAGGGACGGGTAAAAGAGGAAAGACAAACAAATCCATGGTCACACATCTCTCCTCTCTCTTTCTCTTCCCCTCACCCCTTTCTATGCAGCAAAGTCAGCCTTTCTTCTTGTCTCTATTCTGTTTTATGAATATCTTTTTTCTACAGAGGCTTGCCTATAGCTATCAATGGCCCACAGCACAGCAGAATCAATGCAGCTGATATGTGATAGAAAGGGGAAATGTTGGCAATATATGATTGCAAATTAAATGATGCAATTTCAGGGTCAGCACTACAGAAGGCACTGAAGAGGCTGACAAAGATTAATGGCAAATGAATGAGGGCAGTTACAGTAATGTACATTTGCCTTCTCTGAGATCTGTAGACTCTGCTACCATCTGCTGGTTTATGAAAAAGATCCTGGGAATCTATTTTAGTAGCTCTATATACATAATCTTTCAGCTGTCTCTCATTATGAGAACAGTCCTCATTTCAGGTCACAGCCTACCTTCGCCTCCACAGAGCTGTCAATTAGGCTCGCTTGTGTTTCCTGATGCATTTCCGACAGCAGGCATGAGGAAAAATGGCAAACAGGCAGTGAAAATTTTACACTAAACCCAAATAATATATCCCAGAGCAAGGCACATTTTCAGTATTCTGGGGGGAAAAAAAAGAGAGAAAAAATTATCTATGCAATTATTTCCAGTTTATTCTTGAGGGCAGAGGGTGAGGATGGATTGAAAGATATTCAATTCTGGTTTTGAATGAACACTTTATTATGCTTTGCTACATGACTGTTGTATAAATTGTCATAACTCCACTGAAATCAATGGAGCAATGCAGCCTGCTATCTTTTGAGAATGTAATCCAGGGAGGATACATGCCAGACTGAAATGCAACTGAATGCAAAGCTATGGCCAACTTACATTAAATAGTGGAAGACAAAGGACACATTTCCAAAGTACGTTTCCAAATACAGTGCTATTATTCTACATATTCTTCTCTTGGACACATGGGATAATACCAAGACACTCACAGAACTCAGAAAATAAACCAGTTTTAAAATCACCACTTCTTCTTCATCCATTTAACTTGTCAGGACAATCACAAAAGGGTTGGCAGTGCTCACAACTTTTACAGAAGCTGCACAAAGCCAACCTAATTCTGTAGAGTTTAAGGCCAAAAAAGATCATGGTGTCCACTTCCACACTTACTGCAGTCCAGAAAATTTTACTGTGGATGTCTCTTCTTTGAAGTTATCACTTCTAGCAGAGTTGGGGTTTCAGAGTGGAAAAAAAATCATCTATATTCCTTGCCTTGGAAGATTAACTACACACTCAGGTCATTTATGTTCTCTCAGCCTAATTTGTGGTGCACAGGAAGTGCACAGTCCACCTTGGTACTAGAACAAAGTTGTAGGACTCGATGAAAAGTTCAAGAATTGGTGACAAGCCAAAGAGACCAGAACCTTCCAAAAGCTGTTTGGCTTCATGACAAAGCTCATGCTATCTCAGCCCTTTGGATACCACAGTTTCCCATCCCGAGACTAGCCAATCCTGAGTGCACCTGGATGTTGCTGTGCTTTACTGATATTGATGCCCACCCCCATTTCAGGGCAGTGTCTAAAGACAAGGGTTCCTATGCTTGGAGGCATTTGAGCAAGGAAGTCTTGGAACTTGCTTTGAGAAAATCCATAGTTAACGTATCCCTGCAGCGAGCCTCTTGCGTTTTCCTCACAAAACTGAACTTGTTGCCAGCACTATGAAGTAAGAGCAAGCAGCTTCCTCTAGGACCCCCATATTAATATAAACAAGGGAAAGGGGTGTGTAAGGGTAAAGATCACAGGCAGCCTGGGCTCTCTGCTTGCCATCTAGCAAAAGGAAACTGAGGTGGTTTCTGGAATCAATGAGAAATCAATCACTGGTTGTGTCTTTAACAGAGGTTGCACGAGAACTACTTTTAAAATAAAATAGCACATTTCCAGTAGTACATATTCTCTGGAGGAACTGAGTTGAGGTGGATGACATCTGCTGCTTGCTTCAGAGGTGAGATGAGAAAGCAGCTAACTCACAGATGAATCAAAGTAAAGCCCTAGTATAGCCATAAGGGCCTTGGCGCATTCTTTCCAAAGATGGACTTTTCTTGTCATATTTCATCCAGATCTTTTATAATAGACAAGTTTTTAATAACTCTGTACATCTATAAACAACTCTGTGATGAGCAGGAAATAAATTAAAGTCCCATGTGCTATAAATTTAAATATTTAAAACCCCTTAATAATACAGCATCTTAATATTTGCTTTTGGGAGTGAAAGCAAGCTAGCCTCCCATGAGGATAAGTCAACATGAGCTATAGATCATGGACTGCTTGTTACTAACAGGTGAGCAATAATATGGGAAAAGATCCAATTTGACCAAAAAAAATAAATCATCAAACAGCATCACAGAATGAATTACCAACACAAAAACTTGTTGAGCTGCTTCATGTGCTCAAGAAGCCAAGGGACAAATAAATTAATCAGGATCCGATCACATAGTTAGATATTATTAGATAAATTCATTCCTTTACAGGATTTTCTATTTATATCAAATGAACTGGGGAAAAATATTTACAATCTGTTTGGTTATATTTGTTAAAAAGCAGGAAAAGCACGAATAAGTTTTGCAAACAGCTTCCTTATTTACTAAGTAGCTGAGAAGAGAATTCGGCTCTTTTTTTGAGACCACTGAAGGTGATAAATTGAAGAACTAGAGAAGAGCGTTTTCTTCAGTATCCAGAGAACTACAAATTGCTGAAAGGGAGGATAAGAAACAGACACAAATACCCATTAACATTGTCTTTGGACAGAGAGAGAAGTACTTTTGCACACCATCAGCCTCACAGCCCAAGGGGCACAGTGATGGCCTCTGCTCCTTGCAGGTCCCAGCTCCAAGGTCAGCCGCCTTTCTATTGAATCAGTATTGTTCTGTGGGGCTCTGATTTGTACTAACTCCAGGTCTAGAAGACTTACATCTATTTACAACACTGTGTTTGAAGAGCAGATGGCTTTCTGTAAGCATGGGGAGCTGCTATGTACAATATGTGGAGAGGTAGATATGTAACAGGACATGCTGCAAGCACTTCTCTTACTCTTAAAAGTTTGTTTACTTTAAAAGCTCCTAACACACTCCCTGTAAAGGAGAGATTTTTCTTAGCATTCATCAATCTTACTTGGAAATAAGATAGCAGAGGGAAATAAAATGCAGCTCCAAAGATGTTTTACCAGTGAGATCAGATCAAAAATATTCCTTCGTGATTCACACACAGCTAAGTGTTACACAGAGATTAATTCTCCCACTTGTTGATGTCAGAGTCCCTGCAAGATAACCATGAATTTCATTTGAGAGCCATTAAAATGAGCTGAAGCTATACAAATTTATAACTATAAATTTCCTTTAATTTCAAACCAAAGAGAATTTAGGAGCCAGATCATTCAGCTTTTACCCACTGATGTTCTGTCATTTTAAAAAAAGTAAAGTTAGAGCAAAGAAAACTTTTCTTTTCTTTTTTTTTTTTTTTCATTACTCTATTATTTAGCCACTCTGTCATTTTACTTGTCTTTTGACTTTACAGCAGATATTTATCCCTGGTAGGAGCTCTCTGGGTGGCACTACTTGCCACATCCCAAAATAGCTTCTTGGATGGGTTATTTTCCAGAAACAGAGACTCTGCTCTGTTCTGCTTACAAAGCAGATGATGATTTTGTGCATAAATCCAATACATCCCAGGCACACCTTTTTTTTTCACTGAATTAGTCATGTTTCATTACATAAAGAATTAAAGTGTTTCCCAGTTCTGAATAAAGAGCTAGATTTTGGCATTTACCTTTTTTTTTTTTGATTGATAGGGAAACTTTTTTTTTTCCAGCTCTAGTGATAATCTCAATTAGTACCTTCTTCTGAAGCTGTTCTTCTAGGCAGAGAACTAGCATTTACCAAAACTAAATCTTAAAATCTACATTTTCCTATTTTGGAAAAAGAGGGCTAAAAAGACTAACTCTTGAAAATTTGGGCAACAATTTTGCCTTCACTGTAAAACCAGTAGCCAAATCTGGACTCCACTGCATCAGCAGAAATCGTTCCCTAAACTTAATAAGGACCAGGATTTCACTCCAAGACTTTAAAACAAGTAAAAGGAAAGAGCAAAGCTTACTTCTATAACAAGAAAAGAGAGCAAAGAAAGATGAAAATGGATTTGCTTTTTTTTTTAAGAGTTAAAAGGTCATTCATCTTTACTAAATCTGTTGAAACAAATGTCATTAGATGTAGAAGATATAAAAGGTCAGATAAATATCCTGAACATGGAGCCAAAATGTTACAGGAAGACTAAAGGAAGAGGAAAGGAACATTTCTTCCTTTGAGGATAAAATTATTAAATAATAAAAATAATTTTGGAAAAGAAGCATCTCAAGGGAATAAAAGGTCCATGTGGCAAAATTTGAAGTAGCAAGCCTGCATTAGAGAAGAGATAATATCCCTTTATTGAATATCTAAGGAGAAAGTGGTAACAAGAAGCTAGATAGTTTCTAGAACATTTCTGAACTTGGTTTTTGAAACTTGAAAATTCCAAGGAAACATGCCCAACAGAAAAAAAAGAAATTCCATGGAAGAATGGTATCTGTTGAATTCCATCTGAATAATTATATCAGATCAAGAAATGAAAACAAAAGGAAAAAAGAAGCAAGTCTGAAAAGAAAGAAAAAAAAAAAGCAGCAACAAGAACAGAAATGTTAATTATCAATCGATCAGTTTAGCAAAGAAGGCATTTAGACTACACAGATCCTTTGACTTGGGGACAGGTATCTTTTCCACAATCATGTTTGAAAAGAAGGTATACAGAGAATTTTCTTCAAAAATTAGGAAATTTTGTAATTGTAAATGAAGCACCTGCTCAGAGCAAATGGCCAAACCAAAACAAGAGAATTGCTGACATTGCCACCAACTTCCAACAAGATCAGAGTTATCATCCAAGACTTATTCAGGAAAACATTTCTGTCTAAGTGCTGCAGGTTTGGGGTCCCATAAACATTATAATTCTTTGGTAAATTTATTTATTCTTCTGTACTTTCCAAACTTCCATCACTAGAAATTGTCTACGTTTTAGATGATTTATGATAAAATAAATGCATTACACTATTTTTCTTATGATTTAAGTAACTGTCAGTGTTGTCATTGCTTCCTTTCTTGATAGTGACAAGCATTCTGAATAATAAGTGTGATTTTTCTTATTCCAAATACACTATTTTTAGAGTAAAATATGTTCTGTTGAATTTTTAGCCTATTTTGTATATTTTCTAATTTGATTATATGAGATCATCCGTGATTGGATCCAAATGCAGGATGCACTTTGCCAAATTTAATGCCCTGTTTCAAAAGCCTGACCCTTCTCTTCTGACTTGTAAAATACCTGCAACAGAATAAACATAAATGCATTGAGAAATGCAATATTTCTGTGTTCAGTGATAGAGTACCTGTGCCTGTTTCCAGGTGTTAAGTATTCCACATTGTAAATTAAGTCTATGAAGGAGCAAAGTCAGCTGTCTACTGCTCTTTAATCTTCCGGTGTCAAAAAATTACCTATTTAAGAGCTTGGCTTCATCAGCTGTACTGTATGTATGGGCCAATTAAGCACAGAAATAGGAAGGAAATTACCCAACATCTATTGTCCCATGATGAGGACAGACAGAGTTTCTGTAAGCCAGTCTTAACTGTACTAATCTTCCTGTTTCTCCCCTTGTAAGGTAAAGGGCTGGACAGAGATTCACGTGCCTAAAAGTGAACAGTGTTACAGTCAGACAGCAGGAAAGACGAGAAGGGAGCCTCACATAAAACATGCCTGGGCAGAGTAACTGTGGAGTAAGCTAAGATTGGCATTTATAGCCTGTCCCTGGTTTTTCAGTAAACACACAGCCATTGGTATACACAAGGCAGCTTAGCCAGAACTCAGCCCTCTTCCACTGATCCTAAGACTACTGTGAGTTATTTCTTTTTCACTGCAAGACATGGGCGTGCAAGCTGTTCCTGGGAAATTAGTGGGCTCCAAAGACACGCCTTTGGTTATTCAGCAGTGATGAGGTGTTTGTCTATATCCCCCTGTGAGCCAGAGAGATGGGACACAAGAGGGGAGCACATGCAAAAAGCTCTCATTTGCCAGACCCCAAGTTATGGGAGCAGTTTGTGCCTTTGTTGTGCAATGGGGATCTACATTAGGTGCTTAATGCTATATACACTTAAATCAGCTTTACTGTAACGTTTCCTTGCCTCGTAGTTCTGGTATTCCCTTTCCTCTGGACTAAACTAGTCACAGCTGGAAAACTCTTATCTGCCAGACACACCCATCCTAAATGAGCATTGCACAGAGTTCATATATATTTCTGAGTTTAGTGGTACTTCCTTAGCTGGTACTTTCCCAACATCCTCTCTCAGGGAAAATTTCTGTAAAAATATCAGTTAAAGGGAAAACTCTTTTAAAAACAAAACAACAAAATCCACAAACAAAATTCCCACAACCCATATTTTTGCAGCTTTATCTGGAGCAGAAGTCTGAAATGCAATGGTAGCACAAAGAAGGGCTCTTTCTGATCACAAGCAAATCAATAAAGGTCAGAATTCTTTTTCAGATGGTATGTCCATCCAAACTAATATTTTACCCTCTTTTGCAATTAAAACTTATACAGTAATCTCTACTGGAGAATAGTTGTCACCTCTAGCATGTTGTTTCCTAACCATCCACAGAGGTTATACTGTCATCTTGCCTGTCTCTGGCCTTGGCTAACACATGCTTCCCTTCCAAACACAATGATAATTTTCCTAAATCACAGTTTTAGCTAGTCATTATTCACTTCCAATCCCATGATGGGGTTCAACTTCTCTACAGGACGGTCCTACTTTCAGCTGGGACAGAGTTCATTCTCTTAGTAACTGCTACAGTACTGTGGTTTGGGGGTTTTTTATGAGAATAATATGGATAACACCCTGACATTTTAATTGCTGCTAATTAATTATTACCCTAAATCAAGGACTTTTCTGTAACTTATGCTCTGCCAGTGAGGAGCTGCACAAAAAGCTGGGAGGGGGCATGGCCAATACAACTCACACAAACTGGCCAAAGAGCTATGCCATACCACAGATCATCATGCCTAGTACATGAACTGGGGGAGTAACCTGAAGGGAAGCCAACTGCTGACTGGGGACAGGCTGGGCATTAGTCAGCAAGTAACTGATGAGTAACAGCAAGGTGAGTAACTGATTGTGAATCACTTGTTCATCTTGAATCCTGTTACTTTCTCCCTCTGCTTATCCTTACAGTTATTATTAGTAATAGTAGCATTATTATTATTATTATTATTATATTTTGTGTCAATTCTTAAAAATTGTTCTTATCTCTATCCACAAGGTTTATATTTTCTTTATCACTCTCCTCCCACTGACGTGTGGGGGCGTCAGCAAGTGGCTGTGTGGTACCTTAATTGCCAGCTAGTGTTAAAGCCAGACAAGGATAACAGATAAAACTACTTACCTCTACTGCACAGGTCTACAAAGAACTCACCTTAGATATCATCTCTAATTAACACCAAGTGGTTCAGTGACTTCTTCACTCATACCCGCTTGTACTGCTCTTTCATCAACTAGGGCCTCTTCATATAACATCCATAAATCAGGTTCATGCGCTTTTCTCACACCCCACCACAGAATTTCCATCTGTTTCAAAGCCTATTAAAAGCTGGACAATAATTAGGCTATTATAATACCACAAGTTCCCCTTACCATTTTAACCAATATTTTCTTACTGCTTCATTTTGACCCCTTCTCCTCCTGCATTTGCCACTTGTCTTATATTATAACCTTCTTCATAGCACGCTTTCATGCTCAATTATTTGTAGAACATTAAATACATGAGGCTTTGGTCCACAGCTTTTGTCTGATTACTACAGCAATGTTACTTGGAATGTTAAAATGAGCAAAACTATACAAAATTTATGTTTTTCACATGCTAATTAGCATGCTGAGATACATTCCAAGGCCACATAACACATTTGCATGTCCTATCAAGACTTCAGCTCAGTTAGTTAGAGCATGATGCTAATAAATGCCAAGCTCATGGTATTGAGCTTGATCAGGTATCAGGTTTGATCCCTGTATGGACCATTCATTTAGGAGTTGGACTTGGTGATCCTGTGGGTCCCTTCCAACCGGAATATTCTGTGATTCTGAGACTGCTCTATGGTGTGTAATATACATGCACAGCTAAAGGTACAGATAGGGCACAGAGCTCTTTCTACTGCTGGTGTTGTTCCTTCTGATCAGGATGGCCAGTAGTTAAAATATGGTAAATGGATAAGAATGACACCACATTCTGAATATTAAATTTAAATTTTTGTGCTACTGTGGATTGTAGACTGTGTACTTCACAATTCTTGTTGGAAAAAGCAAAACCAAGAAAATCCTCTAATTTTCCCAACACATGAGGCATATAGGATCCTTCCTACCTCATTTTTCCTAAATTGTGGATGCCACATTCCCCTCTGGCAAGCTGAAAACAAAGTTCAGGTATCCTCAGAACAACAAAGTTTAATCCACTAGACCAATCACCTCACAAAATTTGGTTTCCACTAACTGCCGTTCATGCTACATATTTAGATTCAGGAATCTCTAGAAATTTTTCAGCTGAATGTGTTTGTGACATTCTTTCTGGGCCTGTTCCAGGGTGCTAACTGCACAGATCTTAACAGCCTTGTACTGCTCTAGTGAATGTTTCAAACTCTGTGACTGATCTAGGTGTATAATTATGGTGAAAGCAATATGTGGGATGATTTTTGGTTTGTTTCAGAAACAAATATTTTGCCGAATGTTTGTTTGAAAGGCTAAGTCTGTGAAAAAAAACAGACAAAAAAAAAAACCATAAAACCCCAACCACAACAAAACCCAAAGAAAAAAAAAAAAAAAAAAAAAACAAAACAAAAAAAAAAAACCAAAGAAATCCCCCATCAAACCAACAAACAAAAAAATCCATAACAAAACAACAAAAAAAATCACCAACCAAATTAAAAGCAAACAAACAAATAAACAAACAACCCCTACCAGGATTTTTCAGGTTACAGGAAAAGTGCAATTCAAAAATATTCACAATACATAATTTTATTTCTACAAAGGACAGGAAACCTGAGCTTTGCCTTCTCAACTTCAAGGCAGTGTATTTGAGAAGAAAAATTATTTAGGTCCTAGAGATTTTTTACTAACAGTAACAAAACACACACACACACAAAATCCCCTAAAGAAGAGAAATTTCATCAAATTCCAATTATCACTTGCCTTGAGGAGTATGTAAAAATATTTGCTCAGTTATCAAGCTTAGAAAATTTTATAGACATTTTACTCATTCTAGGAAAGACTGGACCTTGACTACTTGGCATTTCCAAATGAAACTATATCCCCCATAACACTATACATAGCAGTAAATAAATATTCCAAAACAACATAGAAAACAGACATGAAGTGCATTCTGAATCAGATCTGACCCATTAAAAAAATAAAAAAAAAAGGAAGAAAAGCAAAAAAGAGGGACCCTTCCCTCCCATTTCCTGAAAGCAATGGTTTTGTTTGTTTTTTATTGACTGGTTGGGTTTTTTTCCTTTTGTTTGTTTTGGTTCTGGGGTTTTATTGGTTGTTTTCTTTCTTTTATTTATTTTTCTTTCTTTTTTTCTTTCTTTCATTTATTTATGAAAAAAATTAATTATCAAGAATTTACAGAAACAAGGAAGGAAGAATTATGAAAATGAACAGACTAATATGCATTTCTTATTTTAAAATGTTTAAACATAATCTATTTGATAATCTTTTATTTATCTAGAAAAAAATGTTGTCAAACTAACAGCACAACATTAAAAAATTAGAAAGATCAAGCTAAACCTCACATTTATAAATAACCAGTAAAACAATGATCCCTGACTTTGGAACCATGAATAAATGTTTACAGTCTTTTAGCATTAAACCTTATAAATCATATTATTTTTAGCAACATGCTTGAGTTACTCCTCTAAAATTAGATTATCAAAAGGCTGAGTAACACCTGAAAACAGCCTCTAGCAGAATATTCCAGTGGATGAGATAAAGCAGTGATCAAAAACTAGTTGCTTCCTTAGTAGAAGAAAAATACCTGCAGCACCAAAGAAAATCCTGGTCCAAACTTCAAGAACTATTTTTCTGTAAAGCAATATAGCTCCACTGGCTTCAGCTGTACTGAATTACACCTACTGGGGATCTGGATCATAAATCTTCACAGTGAAATAAAGCAGCTCTTCAATAGCATCCATAAATTCAACACCTGATAAAGACCAAACAAAACTCTGCAAATATAATCAGATATCAGTGCTACACATTGGCTATAAAATATTAACTCCTACCCTAGACACAGCACTAAATAGAAGAACTGTTCATATTTTAAATCTAGCTTTGTGACAGGAGGTAAGAGCAGATAAGAATCACTGTATGTAATGATCCTGACAAACCAAACTATGTCATGCTGCCAACAGGATGCTTAGAGCTAATTTTGCCTTTGTGAAGAGCTGCAGTAAAAGTCCTGTAAACCACCAAAACTCTCAGACTCAGTTAAGACATGGCACATAATCTGATTCTCCCAATTAAAGTGAAATTTACAGTCAAGGAGATGATGTTTAGTCTGCATATTTTACAGTTATAACCAAGGTGTATAACTATGTACTAGAATAATTTCTGATTAATAACTCTCCTGTGTCTCAGCATAGGATTAAATAAAAACAATATACAGAAAATGGAACTGTACTTTAAAAGGCAAAGAATCACCTTTTTTTTTTTTATAATTTATTTGAAATGAAGAGAAAAAATCTGTTACCTAATATTACACCTTGGAAAATGGAGATTCTGGGATCAGGAAAAGAGTGTCTGATAACTACTGAGAGTTTTTTTAGCAGGGGAGTCGCTTGCAAACTTGCTTCTTAGTGGTGGAGAAAAAAAAAAACCCAGCTTTTAAACTAGCCATGAATTTAGCATGTCATTACCACGAGATTTGCTTGGCTGAAAACAGGTCACAAAATTTTAAACAAAAAAAAAACCAAACCAGACTCAGAATAATTAATTCTGTTCAGACAAGAAGCACCACAAGAAGAATTAATTTTGCAGTATCTCAAATGTCATTCTGTAATAATCATCAGCAGATGGTGAATATTGGATCCTTTGGCCCTGGCAGGAAGTGTTTTAAAGGGAAAGTCTTTGGAGATCCAACATTCCAGTAGCATCCTTACATTTCAATTGAACAACACAAGTAAAAATTTTGGAACTTTTAAAACTCAAAAGCAGCTTCATGATACATGATGACTTCTGAAAGAAGAAAATGAAGTTTCTGCTACAACCTGTTATCTTAACTTTCACCTCTGCCATCTTGTTGAAAGAACTATAGATACATATCTGAATGTGACCTGCTTTTCCCCCTCAGTATTTGCAGAGAATTTCACACACTTAGTATCTGTAAATTTCCCACCTTCACCTCTTCATATGATGTGGGATATTTTGCAAGCATTTTGACACAGCACAACATCCAGAACAGGGCCAAGTGGTCAGGTGGGTCCCTTCCAACTCAGAATATTCTGTTTCTGTAAAGATAAGCTTCCTCTTTGATTGATGCAGGGGGATCCCTGCTACAGAAATGCCATTGGCAGTTGAAGGACTTGTATAATCGGATCCCTTCTAGGAGTTTACACCAGTTTAGTACACTTTAAATGAGACAACACCAGTGTAAAATCTGACTGACCCTGTGTTTTGGGTTGTGGAGCCAGAGGTGTGTATTCTATTTCATTTGTTAAAAGCAGTTGGGGAGCTGTTTTTCTTTATCTCTTGTAACTCTGGGGGCGAGAGGGGTGGGTGCCTTCTGATAATGGGGCAGCTGTTAAAACCAGGTAAGGCAATGTTTCTTATCTCTTTCACCACCTGTCCTCCCTCCAGGGGGATGTTTTCTGCTGATGGGCCATTAACACCTCCCCAAACTAACACATCCACATTCCATCATCCTATTGTGAGATGCTCCACCCAGTGGTGGGAGCCAACCACTCCTACCTGGATAAAACTGAGACACAGGAACAAGGCATCCAGCTTCACCCGATCCCTGGGAGGAATACTGGACTCCTTCTCATGATCACTGGACCCTTTTGCTACAGCATCATCTCTACTTCAACAGAACCACCTCTGCCACTCCAGGAGGACTCACTTTTGGACTGCTTCCAACACCCTGACCAACAGGGTGTCAGGTTATTCCCTCTGACTCCGTCAGGATTTTCCAAAATTGTTGTTTGTTTGCTGGCTTGATTGGGTGGTTTTGTTTTCTACTACATTTGTATTGTTAATATTCCTATTAAAGAACTGTTATTCCTATTCCCAAATCTTTGCCTGAGAGCCCTTGATTGCAAAATTATAATTTGGCAGGGGTGAGGGGTTTACATTCTCCATTCTAAGGGAAACCCCAGTTTTCCCTGGCAGATACCTGTCTTTCCAAACCAAGACAGACTGGAAATAAGTCTTCCTTCTGTGTAGAAACTGGATGCCAGCTGCTGGAAGGGAGCCCAAGAAGATGGACTGTATTCTGTATGCCTTGCATTGGCAACCAAGGACAAAGCATCAAGAGAAAGCCATTACACCCCTCGACACAGAAGTTTTAGAATTAGTTCTTAGAAGAGTTACATGCATACATGTAAAATAGGGATATGTCTGTGCAACTGAATGAGGTATTACCTTAAAATCTGTTCTGACAGCTTATTCCAGGAGATTCCAGGAGGATTGCTCCAGGAATCGCTCCAGTCCTCACCCCTAGCATCCCAAAACCTGTGGAAATAACTAGAGAAGATTGTTGTCTAATAAATAATCCAAGGTAGTGACAACAGAATTCTGATTACATATAGCTATAATATGTATATCACGTATTGGAGACTATATTCTCTTGTACATCCACACAGAAACAAGGACCAGGCCCTGGTGTGAAGGAAGATAAGAAAAAAGTCACCACAACCCTATATAGTTAAGAAAATGCAGTGCTGTAGGCTTGGTGTCACAGTGCCTAAAACATTATTCCTTCATAATTTTATTGATTAAATAACTATGAAGAATGCCTGCTTGAGGGGGAGAGGCATCTATCCACCTCTCAGATGTCAGTCTCTGGTATTGCAGGATGTTAATTCATAAAAGGGAACTAAATGGTACCATTATTCTAACTCAATCAAAACCAAATCTCTACCAAAATAACAACAACAAAAAAGTAATAATAAATTAGTACAAGAAAGTCACAAAGAAATGAGAAAATGAAGAAGCACAGTTTGGACAACACCCAGAGGTATGCTTCTCCAAAATCATCTGGTCAATAATGCACTGAATAGTTTTACTATTAAACAAGCATAAACAGGCTCCCTACCCATAGCACAAAGTGCTAGTCCTGCAAGATACATAATTTTAAACTCAAGGTATTTGTAAATAAACACAACTTTCTCTTTAAAACTTCAATTAAGCAATTAACACAAATTTAATGGGTGCAATCTACACCATCGCTACTGATTCGCCCGAAGGTTTTTTCAGGCATATTTAATTCTTATTACCTGTAAGCAAGGAAGCGTGCTAAAATACTTTGCAGATTGTAGTAGAGAAGATGTCAGTCAGGCTTGACTTACTTAAAGCTCTTTGAAGAACTGGGGCACAAGAAATTAAAGTCTTTCTGTTAGGTGTAGGCAAAGCATTCAATACAGGTGTGATTGTTTGATTATTTTTCCACAATGCAGCCATATCTTAGATATACTATTGTGATCATCAGATGGTGATTATGAGAGGGAAAAAAATAATAACAAAAATCTCATACAAAATTTTGATCCTCACTTGCAGCTAATGCCTTTTACTGAGTATTTTTCTCAAGCTACAAAAAAAAAAAAAGAGAAAAAGTTTCCATATTTCCAGGTTATTTTTGCTCTTATGTGGTATAAATTTGGTAGACTTGATATGGGAATTGAAGTTAATAGATAATTCATACATTAATGAAAAATCTGTATTATTTTAAAATTTTTACTGTTTGAAATGATTACGTCAAGTTTATAGAATAAAAATACAAAATAAAAAGTACAACTAAAATACAACTAAATACATATATATATATATATATATATATATATATATATATATATATATCCTCACATATATGTGAATCAAATAATTAATCTTAAAAGGAAACAAGACCCGAATGCTCTGTGTGGGCTTTGGATAGGACTCTCAAGTACAACTACAGGAAAATGTGCATCTACTGATCCATCAATAGATCAGAATTGTAGCTTGTCTCATCAATGCACTGTTGTTCATAACAGTTTGGGTTGCTGCAGCAAAAGGTATTTACAGTAGCATGAAGCAGGATAATCTTCTGCTTTCAACTTATCCCTGACACTTCAGAAGAAAATGTAAGAAAATTAGTAATGGATAATTTGAGAATCGTTCTAAAGACTCTTTCTTGCAGACAAGACTTTCAAGAAGCTGGCTGGATTATAAATACCTTGGCAATGATGGCTTTGACATCTTTTATGGTGTAAGATTTGCATCTTGGCTAAGTGAATATGAAAAGATCCTCGTAACTCTGTGTAATGTACACAGTTACAACAGCTAAAAAGTTAATGATGGTAACTAGAAAGCACTCTCTCTCAGCTTCACATCTCTTCCTTTCCATTTTGTTTTATCTGACTTGGCATCTCTAAAGCCCGTTGTATGTATGTGCTGATACATATAACATACAGTGCACAAGGTAAGGCAACACTAATATGCAGCAAATCCCTCACTGAAACAGGAGAAAATTCAATCCTTTCTTGCTAGTGCAAGGAGGATTATTTACCCCACCACAGTGACTCCTGTGGTCATAGAGCTGGCTCATTATATAAATGACTACAAAACATACATACCCAGCAATCCTCAGAGGAAACCTGAAATCATCAGTAACTGATGCATAGCTGAAAAAAAAAAGAGCTGAATTTGTCCCCACAGGCACTATTTGTGCATTCATGCACTTAATATTTCACATCACATCTGACTGTTTGAGTAAATAAAGTGACATTTTGATTATGGAACATATTAGAGACTGAAAGCAATTTTATTGATCTATCAAAACATTTGAAGGATTGATTACTACAGTTTCAAAGCCATTTCTTCCTATAGAGGTGTGGACACCAGACTGCTGTGGTCCATGGCAAGTAGGCAAGCACAAAGCCTGAATAGTCTCATTTTGAAATGCGACTCTAAGATCCTTAAGTGAAGAAAACTTTATATGTTAAGGAACCATTTCCCAGTGTTTGCATTCTGCAGTGATGCAGCTTTTGTTTTATAGGGCCCTAAAAGATTCTTCCTTCATATTCTACCCTTGGAAATCTCAAGGGGAAAACAATGTAGCAACACTGAAAATCCCTGAGAATCCAATAACATATGTCCAGTAATGAAACTAAACCAAACCCATTACAATCAGGTGCATAACAATAACCAGGCAATTTAAATAAGTCCCCTCAGGCTGGCTTCACCAGTAACCCTCTTTTCCACCCATTACTTCTAAGTCCAGCAAATGAGCCTTTCAGATCTCGCAGTTAAATGACAGCCATTTGCCTTCAAAATTGTGCTGCTGTTCATGCCTCACGACTTAAAGCCTCCTAAGGGTCCCTAAAGATCCCAGAGGTGTGGGAGGCAGAAACAACGCACCTATCTTCAGCAATGCAATTATATCACTGTGATCCCTTAAAATTGTAGTCTCACCATTATCAGGCCCATTAGTATAATTACATAGAGAGCCAAGGGTGGGGAGAAAGTACAGAACAGAATGTAACAAAGAGCAAAATCCTTTGAGAGGTGCCTCGGCCTTTGTATAGTGTGAAGATGAACTTTTATAATAACTGAAAGAGAAATTTGAAAATAAAATAAAGGCTCAAGATAGGGATCTCTTATGAGATGTATTAAGTTTATTTTATATTAATTTTCAGGATTGAAAAATGACTTGAGACAACCAGCAGAAAACAGAGTAAAACATGGAATCAGAAATACAGCTGTCATGTCACATGCTTTTACAAATACCTGCAGCATAGAAGGGGATCTTGAGTTTCCCTGCAAGTTTTGGTTCACATATTTCCACTCAGCTTCCTGAAGACAACAGTAAAAGAATTTCCTCTTGTAAAGACGCAACCAAAACTCATGGAATAGTAAGAAAGTGCAAAAGAGAATAATTAATATCTTTTCCTATTTTCAGTGTCACTCTTTCTATGGGACAGAGAGGAGAAAGGTCCCTCCAAGTTGCAATCTTTACCCAGAGCTCCTGTTCCTAGGACAACACTGCTTTCTGTCATCCCTTTCAGAGAACCAAAAATAAACCTTAAAGCCAACCTAGATGCAGCTTGGCATAAAGGTCCTATTTTGACTTCCTTTGTCCTTGCATTTATGGCAACACAGTAAGACCTTCACATATAGACCTCATCCCAAAATCCAAGTCCAACCTTTTTGTCAGGAGTTTGAGACTTTTTTGGTAGTTTTAGTTCTGAATCAAAAGGAAAGGGAGAAATCGTGAATATAATACTTCTGAAAGGGAAAAGAAAAGCTGTGGTAGAATTTATGTCAGCTGAAGAGAGTTTTTCAGTGACAATAAAATAAATAATAAATATAAAAACTATAAAAAAATAAAACTTTAAGGAAAAGAAAATATATACTCCATTATATTGTAAAAGGGAAACATAATTTTAAATGTTAAACTTATCAGGAAGTTACCACAAGAAGATATGTTCTCCAGAAGCCTCAAAAGCAGAGAAAGTCAGGTTATTGTGATGTTGTCATTACTCTGTGGCTCATTCTGATCCAGGAGTAGGCAACATAGCCATGTCCCCTGAATGTCCTATCACCAATATTTCTAGGGAGAGAAGCCATTCCCACAGAGTCATACCTCCTGGGACCCTTCACATGCAAAATTTAGTCACCAGCCCAGTATTCTAACCAAATTAAAAAAAAAAAAAACACAAACAAAAAAACCCAAACAAACAAACAAACAAAAAACCCCAAAAACCAAAAACAAACAAAAAAAAAAAAAAAACAAAAACAACAAAAAAAAAACAAAAACAAAAAAAAAAAACCCAAAAAAAACCCAAAAAAAACCCACCACCACAAACACACAACCAAAAAATATTTACTTTAATGAACTATTTGAATATTTCTTCTTAGAAAAATGAACAAGCAAAAAAAAAAAAAAAAAAAAAAAAAAAGCAAACAAACAAAAAAAAACCAAACACAAAACACACCCCCAAAATACACTACCATTATCTAGTACTAGAGGAAACAAAAGACCATTAAAAGGAAGAAAAGTGTTCTAAGCATGAAGGGTGAAAAAAAAGAGGTGAAGAAGAGGCCCATCTAGAGTCTAGAGTTCTCTAGTGTGAATTAGAGACTTGAATTTCATTTTCTTTATCTTCCTAAAACTAGTGGGGCTGGGGAGGAGGTGTGTGTGTATGCGTGTGCATTTTAATTATTTTAATTGAAGTTCTCAAAAAATCAGACAACAAAACTCACAGAACTCACAACCCTAGGTGCCAAACTCTTTCTCAATTGAAATATAAATATGAGAAAAACAATCCTGACTTTAGTCTTTTATTCAACATATTATGTTTGAGGTTGAAATTCTATACTTCAGTGAAAATTTTAAAATATTAACCCAAAATTCATTATCAATATTTGAGCTACATAGTACCAGATGTTTCCAACCCTTAGGAAAGATAAAGAATGAAGCAGAATGGCACATAAAGCAACTGGAATGGAACATGTAAAGTAACTTCATTTTACCAGATGCATTAGTGTTCAGAGTGCAAGTGTTTCACCAGCAGTTCACTGGGCTAATGTGCTCATCAACTGCTGAACTGTGCTCACAGATCAGTTGGTCAGAGCATGAAGCTAATAATGCCAAGCTTCTGGGTTTGCTCCCCATATGGGCCATTCACTTCAGAGTTGGACTTGGTGATCCTTTTGAGTCTCTTCCAACCAGAATAGTCTCTGATTCTGTGATTTCATTCAAGAAGGACGAGGTATAATGTTTTTAAATGAAAAGGGCTTTGTCTAATATCCACTCTAGAGAGTTCATGCAAATCTACTAAACCTTTGGTTCACAGGATAATTTATAGCTGAGTCAGACTGGTCTTTTTAAAAAGACATACATCCTCTGACACACAATGAAGTATTTATCGCTGGTTTCATGTTCTAAACACCCTTTAAGTGAAACTATAAATACCTATTCTATACCCTAGAGATTAAATAAGTAGATAAATGTATTAATTTTTATATACTGTAGAAAAAAAATTGGTAGCCTATTGCTTTGTCTAAAGATATTTCCAAAAGAGATAATTTCAAGTGCCTGAAAATACCACCCAGAAAGCATAAGATAGGAATAATCAAAGATGACCCTCAGCACTGCAGAAGCAGTGTTATCACTCTATTCATGAGGTTGGAAAAGAGCACTCAGTTTAAAAATCCACTGCAAATTCAATAAAGTGTCCCACAAATCCATTAGAATATTAACTGCAGCCCTTTCAGACAGTCTACCTGTGCATAAGTTCCAGGCCTGTATCAACACTGACGGTTGCAATTTCAAGTGACCTTATTTGTTCTCTATGGGTTTTTTTGGTTTGTTTGTTTGTTTTGTTTTTGTTTGTTTGTTTTTGGGTTTTTGTTTTGTTGTTATTGTTGTTGTTGTTTTCTAGAGAACCTTGTCACATAATCTTTTTTCCCCTCTGACTGATGTGCTTTTAACTAAATGAGTTCTTTGTGGTCCCCAGCAAGACTTCATTTTCACTGGTTTCAATATGCTGGCCCCTTCAAAATGTATTGATGTTCATACCTCCCCTGTCAGACATCCCCATGTGAATGTCCCCTCACACAGACAAGCTGCAAAGAGAACTGCTGAACACAGAAACCGGCCTGGAAGGAGATATTTTAACACTCTGCAAATTCACTGTACCATCCATCTAGGTTTTTAATACAGTCTCAACATTTTTTTAACACCCGTTTCAGCAAATCTTTAAAACCAAGTGTACAGGATAGTTTTCAGGGAGCCAGAGCTGGTTTATCAGTCACAGCCACCAGGATAAGGATTACAACCAGAAAAACAAAATGCATGGCCAAAGTGTTATCTTTACTGGCCACAAAAACAGGAATTAAACAGCTAAGAAAACAAACAATTAGGACAACCAGGACAGCCTAAAAGCTGTGCTGATTTGTACTCTGGCAAAAGTGGAATGGGTGGAAGCATACCCCACCCACTCGAAAGGTGGTGGTATTTGCATGCTATGATCATCACACATCATTAAAACAAGGGAAATGATCTCCAGGCCTTCATTTCTTATCCACAAGCCTCAAAGGTCAGGGTGCCCCAAAGACATTTAATTTTTACAACTTTGTGTTCCCCAAGTTCAAGACAAAATGGGATCAATATTCAAAGCAAGGTTTAAGCATGCTGAACTAAGAACTGGGAACTTTTTGGACTGGGCTTAGTAAGGTAATTTATCCCTAGGCTGGTCATTAAATTAAGGAAACTCCTTATTCTGACACCAAAAGAAAAAAAAAAAGGGAAGATATCTAACAAAACCATTTGGTTCTTCTGTGAGAAATGGGGCACCAGTTTTAAGTGGTGGCTAGAAGAGGAGAAAAGTAGACCATTAACATTTGTTAGTCTAATTGAAATCCAGAAATGAGAACTATTTTTTTCCTTCTATAAAACTTTAAAAACTGCTCTAAACAATAATAAAATTCTAAATATAAGCATCCTAAATGAGCTACATAATGTTCCACACCATAATCACCACTGCAACAAGAAATTGCTCAAATCACTTTTGAGCCAGATTTGTCAGTCATGCTGCTCTGTGCTCTGAGTAACAATGATCTGTGAAATTAATATTAAACCTTCCAAGGCGGCTCTGAGTTCTGAAGTTCTGTGTGCTTCTGTCATTGTAGAAGAGCAAAGCAATATTAGAGTGTAATATAGAGCATGCATGGGAAGGAGAGAAGGAAATTGGGGTGAGGGGAGTAGAAAAAAAAAAAAGAAAAAAAAATTGCAGCCAAACAGAGGCCAGGAACAGTAAGATAATTAGGATTGCTTTTTACAAGATTGCAACAGCTTGAATTGTTCCTCCCATTTTATGTTTAATTACAGTTTTTATTGCACTCATAAGAAATTCAGCTGCTGAAATAATCTAAAGAGCCAAGAACAAACCATTTCTCCTCCATTCTCAGTATCTTTAAGCTCAGCCATTATATACCCTCTGTTTTTAAAACAAAGAGGGAACAAAGCACTATTGCACTCTTGTTTATGTTAGATTCTTAGATGTCATTATTATTCTCAATTATCATGAAAATCCTAGGATAAGAGATTAATGAAGGAAACAGGGGCATAAGTAGAATTTTTTTCTCTCCACCTCGCTGTATCACTCCATTGCAAAATTATCACTTACATCAATAAAACACACATCAGGTGATAATGAATGTATAGAGACATTGCAGAGGGAAAAATCACGACTCCAATACGTATGAAACATCAGTTTCCTACATATGCTCAAAATTGTACACCGTCTGCTGAAGCATCTGAAGAGACATTAACTCACTGGAAGTGCAGGGAAGGGAGAGGAAGGAGTAACTACAATGCCATTCCCAAACAGCATTCCAATCTGCTAAATACTGGTTATCATTAAGCCTTAAAGCACAATATCCAGTAAAATACAAAATTGCAGGTACTTAATATCTGTGATCAAGAATTTTCTGTACACTGCCAAGCAATGTGTGTGGGACAAATAGGAGGCCATTGAATTGGTTGCATGTACCTGTCACACAGTATTTTTAGGCTTTGATCAGCAGCCCTAGCCCATGTGGACAGTCATATTGAAATCAGTAAAAATTATATCAATAAAAATATTGCTATAAATGGACTGGACCAGTCATAGCCCAGTGGTAGGAAAATTGATTACAAAAGCAGTCACTTGCATTCAAGCTGTGCAAACAAGACTTTTCTTTCAGGAGTTCTGGGGACACAGTTAGAAAAGGGAAAAATGATCTCTCCTTTCGACTGAAAGTTAAAACTCAGCTTGAAGGAAAGACAAATACACTAATACACTACAGCTTACAGGGAATTTAATTCCTCATGATTGACTCTATTCTTGTCTGCTGCTTTCTTCTTCATAACGTTCCCCCTTAGTCTCAAATTTCCCCCTGAAAATGAATAATAAAGCTATTTGTCTACAGAAAAATGTCAATTAAACACTCAGAGTAGCTGAGGAATACAGGAGGAATTTTACCTACATTACCTTCACAAGAAACTGTCTTACCTAAAGAGACCAAAATTCCATTTAGCCTGATTTACTTTTAGCTTTTACTTCAGTTCAAGAGAAAGGTCTCCAATGCCATATACTTAAAGAAAAAGAAGAAAAAAGGAGCCCAAGCAAATAAATAAACAAGGTATTTTCCCACTATGACTGAGGAAACAGAGCAAAATTTGTAAGTGAAACAATGAATTGAAAGCTGCATGAAAAATCAGTTTTCATGATTAGTAGAGTGCAAAACAGAACATTAATTACAGAAAATGAAAAGATGCTCAGATCTTCCTTCAAGATCAGCGCTCAAGGAGGGAATCATGCAAAGTTTTCTAGCAACCTTGGCATTGTCCAGGCAGTTTGGGAAATAAGGAAAAAAAAACCACTTATAGGTTCCATGAATATTTCATTTGTCTTTGACAATCAAAAATGGGTACATTCCAGGAGAAATAGCTCAGTAAGTAATATTTAGGCATGAAAATAGAAATTTGATCAAGCAGGTCTTCTCAAGATGTTCAGAAGAATTTAGTTTCAACTGTCCCCTGGAACATAAGTAGAAGCCTTTTGGTGAGAACCAAGGCTCGCCATATGCCTGACGCTTGACTTTTTACCTTTGAATGGTCTAGTCAACTGACTTGAGTTTTCCGAAGACTGAGATGATTAAGAAAGGGGCAGAAAACCTGGTTATTCTTTGAAGAATTTTCAGGGCACTGTTAGTAATGGTCAGCTTTAACTTAAGACAGTCTATCTCAAAGAGTGTTCAGCAGAATGGAAAAGGGAAAGAAAATTATTGCCTGCCCCTTACCTAATGGCATCAGCATTTCCAGCCCTTGGCATTCATCACTCTACATTTTTTCCCTTTTCCATAGCATTTGCAGGCACATCTTGAAATAATGGAGTTTACTAACCAGAAACCTCATCCATAATCCCACCTGGCTGTAGGGTTAGTTCATATTTACAATAGCATTGTACTTTAACATCCTTATCTATCAGAGCCTGTCAAAGCAAATTGGGGAACAAACATTAAAGAGAAAGAAAATTGAAGTGGTGCCAAGAAAAAAATTTCTGAGTCTGAAGAAGGAAGCATAACTAATGGGTATATAGATTTGAGACGTCACAGCAAGTCGAGTTCAGCCATTTAGAGAGTTGCATTGTCTGTGCTGTACAGCCTGGTGACAAAATCACAAGGTCCTCTGGGCATAAAATCTTTCACTGCCTATGTGATAATATCTCTGATCTTCCCGTTGATCACTTCAAATTTTATCTCCTCTCAGTACATTTTATTAATCTTGGATTTCTGGAAGAAATGGAGCAGAAGGCGGGATACAGCCTCATACAGAGTAAGGCCATGACGTGTTTAATCAGCTGTACAACAAAACACAGGAGCATGACTGCTGCAGCCAGCTCCACTAAAGGGGAAAGCAAGCATCCCTCTCCATGCCTCAGAACACCTGTATGCTTGGGGTATGGCATGAATCAAACATAAATCTGATTCAAGGAACTTTCATCAATGAACAGAAGAATACCAAAGTTCACTTTGTCAGCATTATATTTACTCTGGCTTATGAAAATGTTAAGTATGAGATACCATTTTTGATTTACTCTGTTATACCTCTAAATTTAGAGCCTTTTTAAATCTTGATCACAATCACTTGTGTATGTAGGTGTTCTGGGCCCATCAATAACCATCAAGAAGTAGCCATCCCTATCTGTCCTACGTCTCTTATAATTTGTAATGGCTGCTTATTAAAATATTATATGTTTCAAAATACACTTATAAAAGATCAGATGACAACTTACCCAGCTCTTAGTATATTCACAAGTAAGAAAGAACAAAATGCCAAATTCCTTTTGACACTGTTTAGTCTTTTCCTTTGACTTACAGATACAGATTTTTCTTGGTAACTTTCTGACCAATTTCATTTTCTCAGACACTAGTAGAATCTGTTAATAGCTGGACTCTTGCTCAAGTACGTAAATGTTCTGCAGTGTCATAATATCTAAACTCCTCTTAGATGAAATATCATCACCTTTTACGTCCCATAAGAATTTTTAAAATCATTAATTAATAAATAAGATTATGAGAAACCCAAGCTTCTCAGTATGCATTAACTTTGTACAGATCTAAATTCCTTTAATTGCTTTAAACTGGGAAGAAGATGGAATACAAACTCTATAAATATCTGGAAGAATTTTTCAATAGACTTTCATTTGTACTAACACAGAGCTACTGATTAATTTTTCAGCAAGGGACACACTAGTTTCAGAAGCCCCAATGAAAAGTTAATTTTCTGATAACCCCTGTATTAACTGTATTAGGCTGTATTAACTTAATGAGTCACAGCTTTCCCTCCACTTCCTTTTGCTTCTCAAAACAAGTCTGGAGCAAAACACCCTCCTTACCCTAAAGTGGATGCTGGAGGTCCTGTCCTTTATTTACCAGAAGTAGTTCTTACCTATCTTTAAAATAGGGGAAAGAGCCCCAAAAACTAAAGAACACTCCCCTCCAAAAAAAACCAAACCCAAAAAACAAATTTTAAAAAAATCCCCATAGTTCAATTAACTTAGCTATAAAGCAAGACTATTGCTTTTCTCTCTCCCTGAGAATCACCTCCAACAGGACACTGAAGGCAGCAGAGATCTGAGTGAAATCTAACAAACCGCTTCACAGTCCCCCATCTCTTTCCAGTCAGACATCAGGCAATGTCTTTGTGCCATGGTGACACTTGACTAGATACAGCAGTGAGTGGGGAAAGGTGTTGTTCTGAAATTCACTCAGTCTTGTTCTCTCCACTTTTCCTATGACAGAGATTATTGCTTTTCTTCCCCTTCCAAAATCATTTTCCGAATGGGCATGATACAAAGTTATGGCAACTAAACCAAGGAACAGTCTCTGTGTATACATTTTCAGTAAGGACTGTACAAAGCTGCTGCAGTGAGGAATAAAAATTAATTTGCTAGAAATTCATTTGTGTTCAGTGCTTTAAGGCTGAAGAGAAGAATGGGGGAGCATATCTTGCCAACACCCTCTGTTCCTGCTGCTGCTCTTAACCAAATCTCACATATGTCTCAGAAGTCTCCCCTAAAGAAGGAAACGAAACTCTGGGACAAAACTGGTGTTTGAACTACCCCTTTCAGTATGAGAATTACATTTTTTTTACAGTTGATACACTAAAGAGAACATTTGAATTGGTGAGAAAAAGTTCTGCACTGACAATGCACTGAAAAACAAGAAAGGGCAGTTTGGGATTACTGGTTCATTGTGCAACCCAGATAACTTAGGGTATAACATAGTATAGTTTGTTGGGTTTCTGGTGGCTTTTGTGATAAAGCATCTCATCTTCGTGAGAGGGTATGAGAAGTTGTCACTCCTTGTAGCTAGGAGCAATGAAGAAGAGACACTGAGCAGGGAGGTAGCACTTTACTCTTCCTAGGAGGAGGGTGTTAACTTGCACCAGATGTCCTTGGACTTTTTGGGTATGCAATTCAATAACAGAGGGAATTTTGCTATCCAATTTGCTGCTGATGACTAAAGTGAAGTAAAAATACTTCCTCTAATTTAGTCAAGGAAAATGTCTGTGTTAGAAAGCTGGAGATAAATTGTTTGGCTTCTTGTGGCAAGAGACTTATAAATGAAGGGGAAGATTTGCAGGGAGATGAAAAGAATAAAAAAAAAATATAGTCTGAGAGAAGGATTTTCTCTTCCCCTCCAAAAAACCAACCAATCAACCAACCAACACCCCCAACAAATCCAACTAGATATAATTAGACAAACAGATACAAAAACAACAAAGAAAAAAATGCAAAATAGAAGCCCAGGCTCTGTAACTGAATTCAGTTATGTCAATTTTAACATTAATTTACTAACAAATGAGCAATCATGCTAAAGCACTGTTGAAGTGGGTTTTATAGAGGATTAATTATTTTCGCTTACATTGGCTTTTCCACTACTTATTTAAAAGAAAAAAATAAGTAATTTTAACCAGCAGTCTCTTTTAACCAACATTAAATTAACCCTGGGTGCTCTGCAAGTACTGAAGTCTTTGTAAAAGCTACTCTTCACTCCAACCCTGGACTTCCACTCCTCAGAGTCAAGGGAGCCATGAGTGTTTCATTAGTTGCTCACTTTTGAAACATCATTTCTCCTATCTTCTCTCCTCCTTCAGCATCCTGACAGGATAATGGTCAATAGGGGATCACAGCTGCTCCCACTTTGACCCTGCTTCCCTCAGCAACACCAGTTTCTTCTTTCCAGCTTATAAGGGAAGAACATGAGAAGTTTGCAAGCTGCAATTATTCCATTTCGACAAAAGCTACTTTTTGCTGATTTTCTGGGAGAGCAACATTGAAAAGAACAGCCAGAAGTCTTGAAGTAACTCCTGTAGCCTCTCTCTGTTTCAATCAGAAAGCACAGAGGCTTGCTATCACTTATTTGTTAAGATCATACTGTACTGGTACAGTTTTTCAGCACTAGAAAACAACTTCAAAACACCTGAGCTTCGAGCCTGAAAAAATTTAAACAATTTAAACTACTACTAGGAACTCATGTAAATGACCAACACAAAATAAAATTGCTTTTTCTCATAAAAACCCTGCCAGATGTACATCTTGTCATGTAAACCTGCCCTGGGGGCAAAGCCCTATTGGCTTATCCTACAGAATCCTACAGGTAAGATAATAGAAAAGTTAGGCACAGTCTGTCCTTTGGGACAACAGCATTCTGTGAAAATTTCCATTGGTCACACTTGAAGAGATGTAGCTAAGTCAGTGGGGGGTTACATATGTGCCATGATGAGTAAATTACAGGTAGAGTATGACTGTATTACTCCTGATTAAAATAAGCCATCTTGATATTCAATATAAGGACTGAGTTTAGATGGCTGGTGGACAAAAAGTTTCCATGCACCTAGTTTTTAGCCAATGAAGACTGTGCCTACAAATTTTACAAGCATAAGATCACTCTGGTCCTCTTCACATATCTAGGTTGGATTAGTCTTTAGTTTTAAAGAAATGTACAAATTCTTGGCAGAATCAATTCTTAATTTTTGTCTCAAGTTGTGTTGGCTGCCTAAGTCAGAAGAAAAGGAAAACAAAAGAAGAGGTTCCAAAAATTTGCACTAGAAAGAAACAACTTCTTTTCTTTCAGGCAATGGGTTGAAATCCAGCCTGAATCAGTACTTAGAATAACATAAAACTTTATGTTGAGATGGAGTGGGATGGGCACAAAAGCAGTGGCAGGTCCTTCTCTGCTTCTTCTGTCATCAGAGAAATGAAAGCCAGGATCTGACTCATGGACAAAGAGAAGGCATCAGGCAGCCAACAGTTTTTCTGACTGCTGCCTCCTTGGCCAGAGATGGGCAGTTACAGGTGTGCTCTCCCAGCTCTACAATGCTGACCACACACCTCTTACGGCAGCACATTTGCAGCAAGGGTTTGTATCTGACCAAGCACATAAATTTTGGGGTTGATTCCTTGCAACCTGTAGGTCAGCCACAAAGGTCAAAGACAAGGGGAAATTGACAAATAGATTGGGTAAAGCAGCTGAGTGAAACTGGAGAATTTTTCCAGAAGGCAAATGACTTCCCCAAAGCATTCCTAAATCACTTTTTCTGGAAGCTCTGCGATGGCTGCATTTTTCCTCCTCTGCCCTATCCCAGGCTTCTTCTCTAGCTACGTGGAGGGTATAATGGAATCAGCATGATGTTTTTCCAACAGTATAAAACTCACATTTAAACAATGAAGCAAAAAGAAGCCTTTTCTCTAATAGCATTAAATATTCGTTTCCAGGCAGACCGCAGGTGTCAAGCACCGGCAGATCTAGAAAAACTTGTAATATCTTCATGCACCACATCTTCCAGGGAACGAAGTCTTCCCTCCAGATGACAGCAATACCACTCCAGTGTCACATGCTTCTTTCTGCTTGATCAAACCTGGTGACATTTACAGAACCAAATAGAAATACCTGAGCAGCTCAAGGAAAGACACATCCTTTATGTTAGTAGAAGCCAATTAGATACTCTGGGAACTGCTGTCTGTAAAAAAACCCAAAAAAACACAACAGAGTACCAAAATATGCAATAAGAGCAATAGTCTTGCCTATGACAGCACATTATCTGGACATTCCTGGAGGCGGTAGCAACAGGGGAATAGCACATACAACAGCAATGAGGATTCAAGACATCAGAATAATATGTGAATAACCAAATGGAAACACAGAATAGGGTTCACAACAGCTGAAAGCTTTCCCTTCGACCTCTCTGGTTCTCTTCATTTCCTCTGTACGTTTGTGGAGAAGCAAGACAAGGTGCACAAAAAAGGAAAAGGCTACATCAGTATGAACTGATGACTGTGAGCCTCCCTATTAGGAGAAATAAGGACATTTTTCTATTTTTGCCAGGCTTATTTTGACCTTCACAAACATTATCTTCCTGAAATCCCTGATACAATAAACCAATAGTCACCTCTCAGAAGTGTCAGTTGATAGGACAAAGTTACTGTCTGACCAAAGACTGTTAAGGAAGTGACTTTCACTTCACAGACAGGAGATTGTTAGGGCTTTATTCAGTACTTCACAAATGAGCCCTGCTTCTCTCTGGGGCTTGTTTAACTATCTGAAAGTGTAGCCCTATGAATGTGCGTACAAAATCATATAACTTCCATATTTAGCCTATTTGGAAATTTTCTATTGCATAGAATATTAAGGAGCACAGCAAGTCCACCGCTACATGTCCTGATAATGTGCACATTTTAAAATTTGTCCATTTTTCCTAGTGTCATTTGGAAAAGAACTGCAGACCCTTGCTCCCACCTGGGTTTTCAGACTTGGCAGGTATCTCAGTGCTCTCTCTGGGCTCCAGCTCAGTGCCTCTTTGCTGGCAGTGTGCAATCACCCTGTGCAGCTGTTTTTTTCCCCACTGTTTGTCAGTACATGCGCTCTGGGCTTCCTGCTGCCATCTGGCAATCAGTGTGAGATCACAGCTCCTGCTCCCATGAGGAAGGAACCACAAGACAAGGTCACAGATAAAACACTATCAGAATACACAACCCTTTGTATAGCTGTACCACATGCTGTTTGGGATTCTTGTGACCCAGTTTTTACCTTTCTGTAGCAATTCAATCAATGATTTTGCTACAATAGATAAGCATAAAATGGATGTTTCACAGCTGTTTACCAATACCACAAAACCATACAGCTCAGGTAGTCTTGTAGGTCCTAATGCAAGTCAGGTCATTTGTATTTAATCTTTGTTAAGTGATTTCATCTAACAACAAAACAGAATTGCATGGAATATTTTCCTTTATTCAGAAGTTATATTGCTGGTGTCTTCCTATTGCTTCTTCAGAGTCTAACAAGTACATTTCTGCTCTAGTTTCTTCAAGTACTTGGAGGAGAGAATTCATCTCTTCTAGCATTTCTACTACAACCCACTTCTTAAATACCTCACACATTTTGGACACAAGGTCACTGAGTTTGGATGGGATTCCTGGACACTGTTTTGCACACATAGAAAGGGACAATATAGGAATAACAACAAAACTGGCAGAGTGATGCACAAAAGAGAGATTTTGGTACTCTTAACTTGCAGCAATCTGACATGATCACTAGGGTGAAGGGACAGCTCAGTGTCACTTAGGCTGTGTGGACCTGACGAGGGCAAGAGGCAATGAAACCACTGAAATGCTGGGCTGAGCATTTTAAGTTGTCAAAGACAAGTGCGTACAAGAATGTGTTTTAGAAACAAAACTTTCCATCCAGCCTTTCATGTACTGCAACTTCAATTATCTTTAATCAAAGACAAAAAAAAAACAAAACAAAAAAACAAAACAAAACAAAAAACAAACAAACAAACAAAAACAACAAAAAAAAACAAACAAAAAAACAAAACAAAACAAAACAAAAAAAACCAAAAAAAACAAACAACAAAAAACCAAACAAACAAAACACTAACAACAACAAATGAAATAAGTTTTTTCCTCATTGGTTCGAGACAGGTATAAATGTGACAGTAATAACCCATAATAATAATACACTCATAATATACCCATAATATACTCATACAATTGCTACAGAATGCCAGAAAACAGTGAAGTCTTTCTTTGTCATGTGCAGTATATTCAGAATTTATCACAATATACAGTACTCCTGCCTAAGAAAAATTTTTCTCACAGTAATTTTCAATGAAACTCTGTACAACTTTTTCCTTAAATAAAATTGTCTATCAACTTTTTATCTAGTGTAATGGAAAATACAGATGAGAAAGTCAAACCTTTTTAAACATGTCAAGCACCTTCTCCTCTAAATGTAGAGTAGTCATGGAAGCTATTACCATACTGCATGGCTGAAATACTTTCTTGGTTGAATGGAGTTTTCTTAATAGTTTGTGGTCACATTCAATTTCTAGTTCACAGTCCTTCCAGGGATACCAGACCCTTCAAAGTAAGCAAAGTGCAGTTCAGACACTCTTTAGGATATCTTTTCCTGTACTCTTTGTTAGTGCTTACTTACAAAAAACTTTATAAATATGGCAAGTCTCTGTAATTTTGTGAAGGCACATTTTTACTCTCAGAGTTGAAAACATGTCCTCTCTATTTATTTTTAATTTTTGAAAGGATTAACTCAAAAGTAACTCAGTCAAGATTGTATAACCAAAGCCACACATAAGATGCAAACCTGAGTAGTCCATTTGAATGGTGAAGACATTCAGAGTCTTGAATATGGTACTGATTTCTTTACTAGAAATTGAATATATCAAAACTGTAAAGAAACCAGCCAGCATCTGGACTTGTTTCCCTGAATTATCTGCACTACTGAGCCTGCTCTCTCTGTGTACATTTAATTCTGGTATTGCAACATTATTATCTACACAGACACATCGCTGGTGTGGTAAGAGCTACGATTAAAAACAGAAATCTGAGAAAAGGAGAGGGAGAAATTTTTTTGCCAGCTAATGTTATTGTATGTTTTCATCACTACCACAGAATTTGTCCTATATATCATACAAGATGATGAAGCCAGAACTCCCTGCAGCCAAGACCTGGCAACAGGAATTTACACAAGCCCTCAAGAGTAATAAGGATCAATTTACTTTATATTTCCCTGGGAAAATAACCAAGATTCATCACATATATATTTTATCGTGTTTAACATATTTTACTGCAAGACAGAATCTTTGTAAATATATTTCCCTCTTCACAGTATTCTGCTAAATTTAACTTTGACCTTAATCAAACCTGAGGCTGGATTTGAAGAAAAGGCATAGCATTTTATCACACATGATCAAGTGTGTGCACAATTGAGTTTGGTGCTTAGCCACTAGGGACAGATGTCAGGAGTACCTTAGCATGACTTTCATCACTGTGCTGAAGGAGGTAGAAGGATTCTCTTGGTGGGAAGGGCAGTTATGAAAACTAGGTCAAATGAGGAAAGGGAAATAAGAGTGAAAAAAGAATCAGAAAATAAATATGTTTAAGGACTGACAGTGTTGAGTGCTATAGGAACATTAAGCAGCAAATACACAGAAAAAAACACTCTTTTAGTTAGCAGTGTTATTTTCTCTTGGGCCAAAATGTAACAATCCTCACATATAAAAAGGAATTTAGCTGTTTGAAATTATTTTCACCTCAAAGGATGCTGACAGCTCAGATAAGGTACATTTTGAGGTCCCCTATAGGGCTCACAATCTTATCTTTCATTGAAAACCAGAAATTGCCACAACAGCACTGTACCTAAGTTGCTAGTACTCACATAACCTATCTAGATAATAAGTAGTACTCAACAGCCACCTTTATGGAAATCAAACTTAAGATTTAGCTTACCCAAAGTAGATTTACTTAATTTTTGTATCCCACCATGGTCTGTTTTCTACCTACTATTAGGCCAGAAATATTTTATCTTCTTCTCAAGGAACCACTTGTTGGAACCAAGAGATTATGGAAAAAAAAATTCACACACCCTAGAATAATATAAAGGGAGCCTTGCCACTGTAATCACTGAGGAAACCTTGAGAACTTTCAACAAGGTTCTTCTGGGATGACTTAAATTTCCCTCTCCCCTGTTTTGTTTGTTTGTTTGTCTGTTTGTTTGTTTTTAATAGTCATGCAGTTTGGTAATCCTGATTCAATGAGGTTTTTCAGAGCCAGATTTTTTTTTCAGATTTGGCAGCTCTCCTTGATTACTTTTTTTTTTACTTTGGCCTAGATTACCAGGCCACATAATACAAAAGTAGAAGAGCAAAGCGCCTGGCTGACCATTCCTTCATCTGGACTGACCATCCAGCCTTCACCTGGACTTAAAAAATGCATAGATGCATTTTCTAGATGCATTAGATGCAGAAACTTGGGCTCTTCCCTCCCTACCTGTGCAGTATAAACATAGGGCAAGCTGCAATGAAAACAATTATGCTTTAGTATATGAAATATAATGAGTGCCCAAATACAGCATATATGGACTGTCCTTTAACAGTTTTCTTTGTGTTATTTTTGTATTGTTACCTTTTGCCTAAGTGAATAGCAAATAGAAAATACAGCCTTTTGTTAGAGAATTTAATTTCAAAAAAAAGCACAGAACACAAGCCCCATTTAATTTCAGAATACAAAACGATTGAGAAATTTAAAAACCAAATCTAGGGAAGAGGGGAATGTAAATCTTCACTTTCATTATTTAAAAAAAAAATTAAGAGAAATTAACATGAAATACAGAATAGCAGCTGTACTATGCCAGATTCTGCTGAAGAAAAATGAAAGATGGAGTTAGTCATATTCACTGGCAACGCTGTCTTAAAAAAATTACAAGCAAGAACTAACATTTCAAAAGTGGTTCTTTTCCTGTACAGTGAAAATTATCCATCAATCTCCTTCTGATATTTTTCAGTGATGGTGCTGGCTTGCTACCTTCACGTATTTTATATAATAGCTGGGGAATAAAACAAACAAACAAACAAACCATAACAAAACAAATTAAAACACACACACCCCCCAAAAATCCCCCAAATCCAACTAAACAAAAACCCACCAAAACCAACTATATACACATTTTTGAATGAACTTATCTCTAAAACAGAGGTAATTTCTAAATTACTTACCTTCTGTGAACAAGAAACACACCTGTTAACTTCATGCTTGCAAGTGTATATGGAGGACCAAGAGCCATTCACTGTGGATCCCAACACCAATTAAAATTACAGTGCTGGTAGCTACAAAACTACAGATGTAAGCTTAATTTGATCTGCTTACTGATATGAAAGCCATTTTTACTTAACCATGAGCATAGAAATATTGATTTGTTGTTCATGAGTTATGCTTTCACTGTGAAATCTGAAGTCATAGTTGTCAGGCTAGAACAAATTAAGATGTTAAATAGCATCAGCAGTTCTTCTGTGTCTAGACAAATGAAAGAACAGGCTATTACAAGGTGGGAATGATTTTCAAATTTCAATCCTTATCTTAGAGTAACTTTATAGTACATATGGTCACACCTAAGTCTCCCAAACTGCCAAATCGTCCTTATAAAAAAAACTTACTAAAACAATTTCCAAAAAGAGGTAAATATTAAAGTATTCAGTGATAATAAATGCCTCTGTTTTAGTTGCGTGACTGGGAGATAAGCATTAACATTAGGTCTTAATCCAAAAAAACTAACAACAAAAAAAATAAAGGAAAAAATATAATAGTCAAACCCCAAAATATTCTGTTTGGTTTAACATCACAAAATGTGAATTATCTACTATGTCTCTTTAAAAATTAGATTTAGAATATATGAAAAATTAATTGTTCATTATTCACTGATTTTATTCTGATCAGAGTGTGGGGTGTGGGGGAGGAGAAATCAAAAATAGAACAAGTTTCTGTGAACACAGTGGAAACAGAACTAGGAAAGAGAGACTCTATACCACTAATGGATCCAGACAACCTAAAAAGTGAGAGAGTCATTGTGAGAATGTTATCATCATATAAATTGTCAAATTAGAAGTCAGAAGTAACAACACCCATTTCCTTCTGTAAAACACATAAATGGCCATTTCTTGACAGTACCTGCTATCCTGCTTAAGTGAACAGCAGACTAAAGGTTGTATGGACACAGAAGCTAGAACTGTACTCTTGTGCTTGGTAAAATCCCTTACATGTCAGTGTTTCAGGATTAGAATATGATGGCAAGAAAAAACTCCAGGGTTTTTTTGTTGTTGTTGTTTTGATTGGATTTTTTATGATTTTTACATGGGGATTTTGTGGGTCTGTGATTTTTTTTTTTTTAATTCAGGAGAAAGAATGTTTTAAAAATTAAAGACGCTGTCTTTGTAATAATTAACAACCTCCCTCTTCAGATACAGAAAGCAAAATAAATAAAGGAATTGAAAAAACCCGCATGTCTGTACATACTCTACCATTATTGCCAGAAAAGCTGAATTACCTTCAGGCCAGTACTGAGTGGGCTTCAGCAGCTACAAAAAGTGGTGTGTGGTCACCAGAAACAGGGCGACCAGGAAACAAATTTCATTAGCCTTCCCATGTCTCTTTCTGAAAGAACAAAACTGATGAATCGTGTGCTAATATCTGCTACACTGATGGCCCACAAAGGAGCCTGCTCTGGACAACCAATGCACATAGATTACAATTCTCCTAGGACCCTGAAGAAAATTACTTTTATGGCCCCTGAAAGCCACGTGAAATATTCCTTCTCCTGGGTAATTTCCAAGAATTTCAGCCCTTTCTTCCTCAGCTTCTGGATTGTGCTGCGATGTAGTATCATGACCAAAAGATTCTAATTCTTTTATTTGAGGACTGATCCCCTCTCTGGTGAACTTACAACATCAAGTTTCTGTCTTCACTTTAGAACAAAACAGAATCTCAGAGTAGCACATATAGAAGTTTTTAATTCAGTAACATTCACAATTAGACAACCCTCTCCCTCTTTTCAAGAGAGGAGGAGGCAGTGAAATACTAACATATTCTGTTGCAGCTGTGCCCTTAGAAGTCAGTGTCTATCCCCAGTTACCACATTCTGACAGGCAAAACAAAATAACAGAAAACATTTAAAAAATCTGATAGTCACAGAAATTATGGAAGATAAAATATTTGCAACTGAGCAGAAGCGTCAAGGTATGTGCCTTTCTGATTGCCAGCAATTAAGCAACCTTTAATTGGTCTCTTAAATTAACTTTCTTGCAAATGTAATTTTCTTCCTGAAAGATCCAAAACTTGGCACTGTAGTTCCTTATCCAAAAAAACCCAAAAAACAAACAAACAATCAAACAAACAAACAAAAAACCCACCCACCAAGGACAATAAAAAATGTAAACACATCATGTCTCAGGTAGTACTACCATTTGATTTTCACAAACATTCCTTTAGATAATAATTAATAATTTAAATCCTTCTCAAACCTAGTTCTGCTAAAATTATTCTTCACAGATTATTGCTTTTTTTCTCTCTCTGTTTATTGTTTATAAAATCATATTGCCAGATCCAACAAGTTGACACCTCTGGTTGCAGCCACAAGCAGGAACTTAATTTTCCTTTAGCCTTTCTCTAGAAAAAGAGACAGACCACTCAAGGTGAGAATAGAAGTGGGAAAGACCCAAGTAATGCTACATAATAAAAGCTATATACAATTTATATTCTACCAGCTTACAAAAGGAAGTCCTCTGATGTGGAAGTCACAGGCAGGAGAGCACAATGCACTGCAAAAAAAGGAAATTGCTATCTGCAGCCTCAATCCTGTTTGGAGCACATGCCCTCATTAAATATCTCTCATTAAATATGACTTCCCTCTTTGCTTACCTGAAGTCCTCATAATTTTGCTAATCTGCAGGAATTGAACACAGTTCGCAGTCAACAAGGTCTCTGCTTACATGCCCTGAAAATCACGTCATTTTTAACAAGTCATATTTTAAAAAGCAGCCCAGGGAGGTGAAAAGAACAATGTTGTTCTGTTTATTTGAGGTTGTTGTTTGGCACTTTTGTTTTCCTGACTTTTTCCATTAATTAGAAAGGCCTTGAAATTATAAGATAATTGGGGAAAGAAATAAATCCATAATATTTCTTTTTGTATTTGACAACCAGAGGCCAGCTGAGCATCACTCATGTTTCTACAGTGAGCCCGTACTTGCAGAGCAGGAATTTAAGTTCCATATGCTAATCTTTATCCAAACTTGCAGCTAGGACGGAAAAATAGGAAGAAGATAAAAGAGAAAAATGAACAGAATAAAGGTGTTCATTCCCAAGATGGAAACAATCATGTTTCATCTTCTTATCTGAATGTCATTTTAAAATCTACATAACAAAGGCTGTCCTGCTGAGAATCTTTTGCTCCTCGAGGAACTGCAAGGTGTCTTTCCATACTCACTATGCTATAGCAGCTACTATAGAGACTCAGATCATATTTTGATGGGGAGTAAATTGATCTACATTTATAGAGTCAAAAAAAGCCCAGAAAGGTGTGTGAAGGTCTCAATAGCACAGCAACGTGGCAGTCCCAGCCAGCACAGGGTTTCTTAGAGGTCATACATAGATGAAAAAGTTATACCCATTTTATCTACCCTGAACTGAAGCTGGGCGAGGATTTGAGGCTCTGTTGCTGGGCTTTTTTGATGGCAGCTTTGTTATACCTAGCAAAAATCACGCATCAGTAAACATACCCCACCAAATGCAAAATAAGGAAAGAAATTATTTAACAACAGCAACACTGAAATAAAGAGTCAGAAAGCTTTTGAAGTTCATTTATGTTCATGCATCATAGAGGAAAAAAACTCCGAACAACCCAACACCTGCTCTCTGTAGATTAAAATCTTGATGAAATAAATAATCAGTAACATCCAGGAACAAAACTTAACTACTCAGTCTTTTGCTGCACTAGTATGTTAGTGGGAACTGCAATATTGATATTTATCATGCTACTGTAACTCCAAATTTTGGACTTTATTCTCTTCCACAGAACAGTTAGAGTCCAGGGCATGGACTCAAGGCTAGATGCAGTGTTCAGCCCTTCTGTCAACTTCTTGTGTGATGTTGTGCAGATTGATTATTCCCTCTAGGTTTTCTTTATATATCAGAGTCATTATTCTTTCCTCCTGCCTTTTATTGTTTATAGATCACCTCATTTCATAAAAACTGATCATCACTGCAACAGGAAGTTTAACAATGTTTCTATAAATGCTCTTTCTTAAAGTCAATGGAATGCTACTTACTACAAGTCAACAGCATCTAAAACAGCCACACAAGGTCACTTCAGGTATTTGCAAGTGTGCTGCAATCCAAAGCAACCAAGACAATGCAACTTTAACATCTACAAGAGGAGCTGCAAGAAAAAATACCTTGATTCAAGGAAAAGGTGTATTAGCTCAGGCTTAGCACCATGCAAACAGAGATCAGAGTTAGCCTGAACTACACCCTGTGGAGCATTCCTCTTGACATAGCCCAGGCTCTCTTCTGTCCCTGATACTCACTTGTCACGATTTGTCATACCTTGCTCTGAAAAAGGCACAGCCTACACCTAGCAGGGTGGGATCTCTGCTGAGTTGTCCCAGTTTTCTATTAGATCATTGCCTCCTGGGAGAGACTGGAATGTTAATGGTTAATGACTCAAAACAGCCATTTGCTGGGCCAGGTTTGTACCACCCCCCACAACTGAAAGGGAGGGGGGAAGCTTTTGGATGAGTGATGGTGAAACCTCTGATCCTCAAAAGACAAAGGGGGTTCCCATGTAAACATAAACTGTCTTGACCCACAGAACTTTGTGAATTGTGGGCTTTCTCCCACCCTCAAGGCATCAGGACTGTGACCATCACTTTGACCAATAGACAACTAAATGGCAACAATCAAATCTCCCTGCTGGTGGTGGTATCTTTCTGCTCTTATCCTTTCTTTGTCTTTCTTTTCCCTTGTACATTTTTAAGTGTCATTTTTATGCTTTTATATTGCTATATTTCTGTGGATAATCTTAACCTAAACAGTTACATACCGGCTTTCCATTGCTACCTAATTGTTCTAAAATAAATCCTACATTTCTATATATGTATGAACACTGAATATTCAGTGTTGTTTCACTCTAATCTGCCCCAAGAACTTGATTTACCCTCACCATCAGAGGCAGTCCATTGACATTTCTGGCCAGTAGTGAATACAATAGTCTTCATCACAAAGGAACAGTTGGCAGAAAACCCTACTCTAGATTGACACATATTTAAAGTTGTGTATGACTGTCAGCAAAGTCATTAAGCAAATACTGTGTCAAAACCCAAACAGTTCTAAAAGACAGTCTCAAAAAATAATTTAGACTGAGAAGAGCCTTCAGGAGCTATCTGGTCTAATACCTAGTTCAAAGCTAGACTCCTGTTCAAGGATCAGACTGCTCAGGGCCTTACCCAGGGTCTTGAACACCTCCAGGAATAGAGATTTTCTCACATCTTCTGGCAACTAGTGTTTGATTAATTCCACTATGAAAAGGTTTTCCTAGGACCGAGTCAGAAATTCCCATGCTCTAACTGATGCACACTGACCCTTGTCCTTCCACTGGGAACCTCCAAGATGAGTCTCACTTCCCCTTATTTTTTGCTTGTTTTGTTTATTTTTTTTGCTTGTTTTGCAAGCAGACAGTTGTAGACAGCAACAAGACCTCCTTTAGTCCTCTCTTCTCCAGGCTATAGTTCCTTTAGACTCATTCATATGTCAGGTGTCAGCACCCAGAATATCTTCACAGAATCACAAAATGGCTTGGTTTGGAAGGGACCTCAAAGATAACCTGGTTCCAATTGCCCTGTCATGGGCAGGGCCACCTTCCACTCGGCCAGGTTGCTCAAAGCCTCACCCAGCCTCGGCCATTCCTTCTTGTCCTATCACTACATGCTCTTGTAAATTGTTCCTCTCCAGCTTTCTTCTAGGTTCCTTTCAGTACTGGGAGGCTGTAATTAGGTCACTTTGAAGCCTTCCATTCTCCAGGCTGAATGTTCTCTTGGCTTTCCTCATAGGAGAGGTGTTCCATCCCTCTAATCACTTCAACTGCCCTTCAGCCATTATGAGCTATCTATGGTATGGTTCACTTTTCTGTGTATTCAGTCTTTCAGTGCTTCATAAAATTCTGCTCCTCCTACTCCAAGCACAGAGGTAGAGGTCTCCAGGAGGTGACTGCTCATAATGTCATAAGGTGTTAAAATCAACTGTCAGTAACTTCAATATTTTCTCTTTGATTAAAACAAACAAACAAAAGACAACCACCAAAAAACAAAGAAACACACCTTTTCACAAAGAGGATTATTTGTTTCAGTGTAGATATGTGGGTTTTTTTCTAAAGGAAAACTAGCATGACAGAAATTTGCCTTTTTGGCATGTGAGAGAAATGGAATAATCCCAAATATAGCTGATTTTTTCCCCTTGATCAATCCACCTTGAAAGATGTTCTACATTACTTACCATTGGCAATGAGTGCATGATGGCATAGAATATTGGCATGTTTGTCACAGACACTTCTCTGCACCCATGGATCCATGCCCAGTTTTAAATTGTCTAGCATCCTGATTACAAGGGTACCAAGTACCCTGATCAAGGAGATTCTACTGCGCAATTTAATCATTTAAAGTTGGGCTTGCTTCCATGGCTTCCATCGTTTCCGTAAGTCCTGTGACAGTGCCAGAAATATGTCAGGGGATAAGGTCTGGATACAAAACCATTTTCTCACAGACATTCCTTAAACCATTATTTCATTTTTTGTTGTTAATGCCACATAGTGAGTTAGGCACCATTAACCCTGTAACTCCCTCTCCAAGTATGTACAGAAAGATATCTGTTCTCATTTTTGCATTAAGCAGTAATGAATTAATTTGTCTATGTTTCCCTCTGATCTCACCAAGGTGATAAATTAACAACTTTGCAGATGCCTAATTATCTTCTGATCCACTCTTTGCCCAAACAAATAATGTTAAGATCTCTACCTCTTTCTTGCAAATATGGAGTCTCCCACATCCCACTCTGTTCTCCAGCACTCTTTCAAGACCCATTCCACAGCTCAAATCTGAACTATGTTTCTAGGCAGTAGAGAAAAGGGCAAAACCCAGCAGCACTATTTTACCAAGCAGTTGGGGTTGATTGGAGAAAACTATCCTTTGACTAAGAGATACCTACAGAGAGAAAAGAGAAGGAAAATTTGTAGCAGCATGCCATGGAAAAAAACACTTTCTCCTTTTCAGTACAAGATAATTTGTCAGCCTTCTCTCACCCTAGGATAAAGGTTAGAAAATGCCATTAGGATCAGCATAGGTTTTGTGTAACAAGATAATAAAATAAAATTCCTACCTTGATCCTCATCTAGCACTAATGTGCATGGTTTATCAGTGATGCTGTAGAAGTGCATCAGCAGCCTTACAGAGATGTTCAGGATCACCATATGTCCTTCTTCTGACTACAGGGTTTACAGTATCTCCGTGGAAAATCTCACTCAAAACTGCATATCTATGAGGGTCAGGTGAACAGAGCAGTTATTCTGCAGGCATTTGCCCATCCACATCAAAGCATCTGTCATGCTTGAACATAAATAACTGGGAGCTACAGCAATACAGGGTAAGGATGGACATGTGTTAAAGTCCAGTCTGAATGAGGAGATAAAAGCAGTTTCTGATCTACTTGTGCAGGTTCATTTGTAACTGTAGTTGTGACAGGATAATCCTGAGTGGAACCCTTATGCACTATCAATAAACAACACATGTACTGAGGCCAATCTATAGTTCACTTGGTGCAGCTGTGTCTTTGCAGCAGTGATGGATTCAAAAGACAGAGAATTCTGTAGTAATTCCAGACCTACTGCTGCTGTGCATGGAGCTCAGAGACACTTCCAGGAGCATCACTTCAGACTGCCCATAAGCAGTTGCCTTAGTTCCTGACATCCTCTTGCTTTCTGTGCATTTTATCCCCCCAAGCGGACAAGAAGCAGAAGCAGGTGCACCACTGTCAGTTCTGGTGCTAGCACCCGAAGCAGAAGATTCCAGCAGGGTGCATTTGCTGTGCTCTTTTTCCTCAGGCAGGGCAGTGGGGTCATGGCCTCCTGCACCAATGCCATGGCACTGCTATAACTGCTGGGGGAAAACAGGCTGGGAATAGGGATCTTGCTTTTCAGTTCCGTTTCTCCTTCTGCACCATGTGACAAAATTAAGTGTGACACTGCAATGTCAGTTTCCTGCATATAATCAGGATGCTGATTTTTAAAGTAACATTTTTAAAGAAGAAGAAACCATGGAAATTGCCCACGGCTCTGAGACAACATTCACAAAAGTTGTCTTTTGTTTTCTCTAGGCAGCTGACTCACAGACTCTTACACTACTTCTCTGCATTTTAGAGTAAGCTGCTGGGTTTAGAATTCCTCATCTCTGCTTGTAGTTGCTCTTTCTGTTGCCATCTCTTTCCTATGCAGTGGCAATTTTTAATTGTCTATCAACTATAGCTCTAGAAAAAGAGAAACCGTTTCCTTGGCATTTCCTGCAGATAAAAGAAGTCAGAATGAAGCTGTAAGTGTGGGGTTTGGGTGAACTGCACTAGCACTAACTAAAGCATAAAGAAACATTAGGCAGGAGAAAAGAAAGAATAAGACCAAGAGCAATGGTGGTCCCAGTGCCATTTCATGAAGTTCTTGATGGTACTACCGTCACAAGTGGCAACAGAAGGGACATCAAAACACATCTCCTGAAGTCACACACCAGGCAGAAGTACTGGTACTAACGAAGTCAAGGTTCCTATCAATGTCTGCTTTATCCCTGAATTTCTTTATGTGCAAAAAGCAAAAGCCCCAGCTTTCTTCATGGCTGGAGATTTTTAAATGCTGACTACATGCGGATTCTGCTCCTCAGATGCCTTATTAGGGTCAAGACCACAACTTCTCTATTGTGTCTGTTGGGTCTCTTCTCTATCCATGTACCTATCTGTTGAGCTTCTACTTTGACCCCATACAAATACAGCTGGTTTCAAATCTTTTCAACAAAATGAAGACATGTAACAAGAAAAATATGTCTGTACTTGATTCATTTACTCAGGAAACCAATGTCAACACATCAAAAGGAAAAAGTTCTCTGTGCAGGCTGCTGACACTCCTACCTTTAATTAACACTCACTTAGTTCCACAAAATCCCTTTCAGACAGTCCTATGTATGAATTTTGCAGGTGGGAAACTGTGGCAACAAAAGTCTTCAAAGCAAGATAATTTAGACCATTTAGTGTTATGAATAAAAGGTGAAAATTTCTTGCTCCAAAACTGTTGTAAAATAGGTATCACTGTTTTGTCAACACTCCTCAAGGCTACAAAATTCCGACCTTTAAAAAGGAGCATTAAAGTTACTACTTATCAGAGTCACTTGGCGTTTTCATCCACCTGGAAGATTTTATCCTGATTTCCAAAATCTTTCATTGAATCTCATGAGCAACAGAAGCCAGAGAATAACTGAATAACAGAAGAAAATAGTCTGAAACTTTTTTCAGAGGTGATGTTCCATTCCTATAACAGGGTCATCTATAAAAGTGCTTCCCAATGCCAGTACACTATCTAAAGCTTTGAGTTCTCTCTAGATTTGACTGACTCCCATAAAATAAAATCTAATATTTAAAGCTCCCTCCTCTTCCAATCTTCCTCAAGTTCTTCTTTCATTATAAAACTCATAGGGTTTTCTGGCAACACACACTGTAACATATATTCAATACTACTGCCTTCTATACGGTTTCATGTAACTAAATTGTGTAGAGCTTGCACCAAAGAGAAACACTGTTGTGTCACAACCCCAGGGCGCTGGGTGCTGCAACGTTGCGTATCTGATTCTGGCCCAGCTCGGTGTTGAGACTGGGCCCCCGGCTGCTTTCTGGATACGCTTCAACAAAGTTCGTTGGTGGGGTTTTTGGCTTACAGGCAGTTTGGCTCACGCTGACATGGCAGTGGCAAAAGAGGGGACTTTTAGAGGCTTTGAAAAAAGAGGCTTTATTTGGTGGGGGGGTCAGGGGTCCCCCAGCCTCAGGCAAGTGCCTCCAAAAGACCCTGGACCTGGGCTGCAGGGCGTTTTTGTACAACCATTCAAAGGGGTGGGTACAACGTGTTTAAACCAATAAAACAATTAAAACAATACATGCCAGCTAGATTACATAAACACTAACAAATCCCGAATAGGTCTGGGGGTGGTCTCTCGGGGTTTTGCCAACCAGGGGCCGAGCTCTTGGACCTTGAAGATAAGAATTCTGTGATGGACAAGGGGAAAAGATCATACATGAAACAGGGATATAACAAAAAGGAACCAATAGGGAAGAAACTCTGTGCAGAGACTCTGGTTGTCTTAGAAACTCTTATCAGCTACTTTGAAACAAAGGGGCTCTTTCAAGGTATCTACTATACTAAAACTTACAATATAAAAAAAAACTATACTACATTCATAACTAAAACTTAAAAAACATTTCTTTGCACAGCCACAAAACACTCTTCAGAGTATAACAGCAGCATGCTCCTGGTCCCAGAAAGATTTCCTTATGATTGCCATCAGCCATGTAAGCAAATACTATCAGTGAGCAGTATAGAACAGACAAGGAATGCAGCTTGCATTTACAGACACATATGCCTGTGCAAAATACATGTACTCAAGAAGCCTTTCAGCAGGCCATTCATATTTAAGATCACAGAAGAAATAAAAAAGAAAATTTGTTTGATTAAAGATATGAAATAATTTTACAGCATTGTAAAGCATGGCCTTTTGTTCCACACTATTTTGCTGGGCTGAATATTTTACTGAAGAAAACACCTTTTAAAAGAGACAGCTTAAAGCTTTGCTTCTGAGTTCCCCATAGTGCAACGTATTTATTCACTCAAGTGCTGCAGGCCAAATGCCTTGTCTAGTTCCAAAGGAATTCAGTGGGAGCTTTGGTTTACATGATACAGGCAATCAGTGGATCACATAATTTGCAACAACAGTGTGGCCCCCAGGCCTTTCCTGTATCAGTGAACAAGGCAGCCATCAAACCTGCTAAACAGGCAAGGCTCCAACAGGCTTCAAATTGTGCAGAACCCCAAGAGCAGCAGCAGCATCTTCTGCACTGTCAAACCCCTCTCCTATATTGCACAGTGGCTGGAATGGAACAGCAAAACCCTTCCACACCAAACCTGTGGATCCCCTGAGACACCTTCAGGACAAGCAAATAAATAGATACACCTATTCTAGCATTTCCACTGAAGTTGTAGGCATGTAGAAAGGAGAGAACAGAAACTAGCCAGCTGCATTTCTGGTGTGTGATGAGAAGAGGTCTGGTGGGGGAGAAGAGAGCAATCTGCCAGCACCATGTGCCCAATTCAATTCTCTCTGTTTCTGCCTCCAGCACCAATATCAGACAGGAGGGAAAAAACAGCTGTCCTAACCTGTCATCACTGCCACCTCCAGAATCAGTCAAACCATGCTCTGGGCTTCTTCACAGCCTCTTGTTTCCTTGTGACCATTTTTCTCTTGACTCACAGTCCTACAAGCTACCTCACCTTTCTTATCCTGTAGCTTTGTATCTGCACTGTGACATAGTGTAGGCAGTCCTCATAAAAAAAAAAAAAAAAAAAAAAAAAAAAAAAAAAACCAAAAAACCAAACCAAACAAACAAACAAAAAACCACCCTGCCGAGGGCAAGAGAGACTGATAGTTTCCTTTAGGAAAGTCTGCATAGCATATGTTAATATTAGTTCAGGTGATGTTCTACACGTGGAGCAAGAAGCTATGGGGATGCTCTGTGGTGCAAGTGCATTGCCCACAGGTGCAGACCAGCAGCTACAAAACACCTGCTGCCCCAACAACATCAAACAATGCAGGAGGAGAGAGCTCACCAGTGATCCTGCTGACTGAGGAGTATAAGACAGAGACAGATTGGGAGGAGGAAGGAGGAAAAGAAAAGAGGAGTCTCTTAGCTCTGGTGTCTTGTGTGCTTTCTACTTACCATTCGTGTCGACAGCTGTATCTGCTTTGGAGTACTTTTCCAAAAGCAGGCTCTGCTAGAGCTGCTCTGACAGCTTGCTTGTTTCATCATAGCTGCCAATACAGAACCCAGAGCCATGATGTGAAGGAGCTTTTAGACTAAGGGGAGCAGATATAACAAAAGACAGAAGAGGATGCCATTGGAAAGTGGTAGGAAAGAAGGAACAAATTGTTCTAAGTGAAATAGAGAAAGGGTGCTAAACAGTAGAAAGAGAAGACGGAAAAATACTCTTCTCTAGCTAGCACAGTGGCATGTTCACAGCAGGAAGGAGGCTCTGAGACCTAAGGCATGGAACAAAGGATCAAGACATGTGGGTTCACCTTCCACCTCTGATGGGTTTTCCCATCTGATCTGACTGGAGACATCCATCTCCCTGTTTTCAGTTCTGAGGCTGCAGAACACCCTTCACTTCTTGGTGTTGCTCTCTTAATGGAGACCTTTCAGCAGAAGAACTGGCTCTGAAACTGTGAGGGGTGAGTACCTTGTGGGAGTGGCCATGCCATTGCTGTCAGAGAAGCGGAAGGAGGAAGCTGCAGGCTATGTTCACTGCTTGCCACAAGCACTCACGTGCAGGAATGTTCTCTAGGCTAGTTGTGGGACAACACAGCTGGGCCTCTCAGGTGAAAAACTTTAGACCTAGAAGAAGTTTTGGGGTTAACTCCAGCGTTCATTTTATTACTGCTTGAAAGAGCTTTGAAGTATTTTTTTTTTTTTGAAGTTTTTTTGTCTAATCAGCAGTATTCAGCCACTCCATTAGATGGAGGGTGAGGCATCTTATCCACTCTGTGCCACACAAAACAACCTAAAAGATGAGCTTGTCCCCAGAAAGGCCCAGTCTCTTTTCTATAAATATTTTCAGTCACCTGAGCTCAAATTGTCTATGCACATAGTGTACACACAAGAGCTTTTTTGCCACCCTTCTGGGTCTCTCAGCTAGCAGCCACTGCATATGCAAAGGGTTTATTATTTACAGCTAACAGAGAGCCAGAAATAAAGGCTGAACTGGAAAGTGGCAGCAAAGGATATGTACTTTCTAACAAAAACAAACAAACAAACAAACGAAAGTTCACCTTGCTCAAAAGATGACTTTTTATACTGAAGAATTTACCACATTACATTTTCTCTCAGGTCTTAGTTATTAGCAAAAACTATGTAGGTATCACCACAAGAAAGCCACCACACCTTGCTCTACCTTTGTCAAGAAAAGGCACTTGCCAACAAGCCAAAGTTCCTCACAGCACAGATCTGGTCAGCCAGCACAACCTGACCTGGCCAAGCCCAGCTTGCCCCCTCAACCTGCCATTTTCTATTAACTAAACATCTCTGTGGCCATCCAACACACTCCTTCCAATAAAAGAGGGCCTAGCACTGATCATGGTATTTCAGATGCAGCTTGACAAATGTTAAAATAGAGGAGAACAATAATTTCCTTTGATTTTCTGGCTGTGCTCTAAAAACATTTTGCTTTCAGCTCACAAGAAGTCTTCAATGGTGTTTCAAAACTTGCCAGTATCTAGCTACCTCCTACTTCTTCCACTATATATATTTTTCCCTTTTTTTCTCAGGTAGTTTGTTTGGTTTTTGTTGGTTTGGGCTTGGTTTTATTTTTCTTTTTGGTGATTTTGGGTTTTGGGGGTTTTTTTTTGTTTGCTTTTTTGTTTGTTTGTTTAGATTTTTGGTGGGTTTTTAAAAAAAAATTTAAATGTTTTTAAATTTTTTGTTGTTTGGGAGGCATTTTGTTTGCTTTTGGGGTTTTTTTTGGAGGGGGGGGGTGTTTGTATGTTTGTTTTTTGTTGGTCCCTCTTCCGTAATACTTACACCAGTTTCCCCTACTAATACCATTCTGAGGCTAAACCTTCGTGGAAAAAAATCAGTCAAAATGATACAGCAATTTCTGAACTGCCAAGTGAAAATACATTACTCCAACCAATCTGAAAAATTTTGACAGGTTCTGCTTTGGGTCAAAAAAATACTTTTTCCTATCCTTATGAAAGACTGCCAAAGTCTGGTGGCTTAAAATACAACAAAATGTCACAGTTCATATACACTCAGATAAAATCCAGCAACCAAAATCTCTGAGGATTCTGTCTGAAGTGGACACACTTCAATTTCTTGCAAAGTTTATCACTCCCAGGGCTGCACAGCTCTAGACCAGATGGATATGACTGCCATGGAGGTCCATGTAGTAGTGGCTTCAGGTGAGGGTGGGTTGGCATTGCCCTGGCAGAGAATATTTTGAGAAAATCACATGGGAAAACCTCTCTTTGTGGGCTCGGGGGGAAAAAAAAAGAAAAAGAAAAAAAGTAAAAAAGAAAAAAAAAAGTGCCATGAACTCAACAGGAGGAGTTTTATGAGACAAAGTTTGCAATTTAGAGATGATAGGATGAAAAATATTCAAGTTAAATATAGTAAGGAAAAGTTTCTTTTTATTGACAGACCTATGAAATTCCATAGTCACATTCTGACAGATGTATCTGATTGTCAGGCTTGGCTGGTAGCAAATGCTTCTGCATCTTTTTTGTAAACAACTATCTGTTCAGACTGCTTACAGCAGCAAGAGACAAGCCCGTCTTCTACTGGAAACATAAAATGTTTATCCACCACCTGCTAGGAAGGCTTTTTGTTGCTTGAAATTTGTCTTTTGAGCTCTGTGGAAAGCATGTGTATATTCTAAACGTATTTTCAAATAATTAAGCAGTTTTGATGCCTTAAAACATGTTTTCTTCAAAATAAATAACAGATTTTATCACTTGAATTGACTTTTAAATGCTTGTAAAAAGGTTCAGGATGAAACACCCTAGAGGGAATAAGTTTCTCAATTCCCAGAAAGCCAGGCTGTAAATCCCTTATTGCCAATGGCAAACAGCAACTCACATGCATAACCTTGTGAGCACTGGTAAGAGCAATTCTTCACTGATGGGAATTGAGCTTTCATTCTTCTAGCTCAGTATAGCACAAAATGGTCACCATCAGTGGATGTTCCTTATGACATTCCTCAAAGTGAGCATCAAATATCCTTCTGAAAAGATCTCTCAACGAAATTCAGAAAAAAAAAAACAACCAAATCACCAGAAGTCACCATTTACTGGAGCAAAAGTTAGGTGCCCTTTCGATGGAAAAAAAACTTTTTTTTTTTTTTTAATAAAAGGCTGCACTGGCAATTTTATTTTACAGAAACCTGGAACCAAACACCACACACTATGCAGGCAACATGAACCAGTCAGCAGCAATTAATGCTGGTCAGTGTCGACTCGGGCTGAAGGCTGAAGGTGAGCCAGGCACTGTGGGAACAGGGCACTCTCAGCTCTCTGCTACTAAACCCCAGCAGCTATTGTCATTTATAATGGGAGTCTGGCTGTGGAGAATTTGAAAGATAAATAATGGCAGACCAGCAAGCATTTATCAACAACAACATCATTAAAACACTGGGAAAGGACTTTTTTTTTTAGAAGTCTTCATCAGCTCTAGGAGAATTCCTCCCTGCATAATGGCAGTGCTCTTAAAAAAAAATAGATCAGTGAATTTTAGAGCAAGAGAACATTGCAAGCAATTGTCTGACTTAAATACACAAAATCACATCCACATAAAATACTTTAAAAATAATGCTGCTAAGGTCAAATAACCCAGCATTCAAAATTCTCAAAATGGCAGTACTAAGGTTGCCTGCTTGACCTTAACTCAGCAGCCCTTAATTCAGGCTCCCTCAGCCTAACTGCAGAAAATGGACAAGCCTCCGTAAATAGGCAGCTAATCAGCTGCTACTTTTGCCCTTGTATGTCAGAGCAGCAGTGAAGGCATACAACAAAAACCCATCCCCAGGACTGCCTGTCATTTCATAGGTCATTACAGTCCCAGAGCAACCTCTCAGCGACCCCAGGCTGGCACTCACAGGGCATTCAGAAACACTGTATCAAGCTGAGACTGAAGAAATGGGCAAAGCATAGGCCAGATACTTAGAATCCTTTTGAAACCTGACTGCCATTTTAAGAGTCTAAGTCCAAAACTTAGAAGTTCTGCATCACCACTTTTAGTTGTACTTGCAGTCCTTTACAGGTAAGAAAATATCTGCTTCTAGCAGAGCTTGTGTCCTTGTAGCAAGAGTGCTACATTTCTCAGGAGCAATCTCATAACTACACTCCAAAAGAAATCTGATAGTTAACTCTTCTCTAACCTCAGTGGTCCACTGTGGTAATAAACTTATCAATAAGTACAATGGCCAGAGGGAGGTGTGCCAGCCCTCCCCTTCATCACTCTTTAGCACTGGTCATGGTGTTCACATCAGGCTGAACAGCTCTGGGTTTCAAGGTATTCTTTCCTCAAATGGGCTTGTGGGCCCAAATCTTTGGGCAATATTCTCTTTCCATTAAATGTTTTGTGAGCAGCCACACATACCACCAGCAGGACTGCCCACCACAACAGCCTTTGATACCACAGTGTCAGCACAATTAACTTTTGTTTCCACAGCATCCGACCCAAAACAGGTTCATATGTTCTGTCCTCGGTACACATATTTCAGATGGAATAAGGTAAATACTAAGCCAAGCAAAGGCACTTTGAATCATCCAGTATCTCTCAGGATAACCTAATTGGAACAAAGAAAGCAGAGTATCATAGCTCAGAGGAAGGACTAAAAGAACACACTTCTCCAGAAGAAAGTCAAGTAGCAAACCTCTGGTTCTTTAGTCAGCTTTGATAATTGAAACCTTTCATATATGAACTTGATACCTTCCCAGGAATTAATCCCTACTGCAAAGCATAGGGACATGCAGAGTAACCCAAGCCAGCAACCCTGCCATTTCCAAGTGGTAAAACAAACAGCAGGCGCACACAAGAAACATCAATGCTGTTCTGGATGCAGGTGCTGGCAAAGCCAGCAGATCAATGGCTCTACCATTCCTAAGGCTGGAAGCTGTCAGAAAGCTCCATTCTATCACTCCTTCCCCAGCCCATGGATCTAGACAAGGCAGAACAATTTTTTTTCAACCACAGAGAGAGCTACACCAGCATTCTTGCAAAGATGTGAGAAGATTTCCTGCCTTGCCACCTGGTTTCTGACTGTATTCATGAAAACTAATCCTCCAAGCTGCTGTGCTGAGGAGGATGGGATTTGTGAAGGCTTTGAAGACCCCAGGCAGGTAATTCCTGAGGTAATTCTGAAAGCAAAACAAAGTGACAGTCTGCTTCCTGATCCGTTTTTCTAGGAGAATTACATTTTACGGCCAATTCTGTCCTTACACACTGACTATAAAATTAACTTATTAGCTGACTCAACTCCATTTTATGTGAAGGATTGAGAAGGATTGCCTCCAGCCCTTGTCCCTTTAACTCTAATTATCAAGTGTATACCAGATTAAATTCAGAATGAAGTAGCCGGGTCAGGCAATCTACTTAAAGTTTAATGGAAGTTAATGATTCATTGATCAAACTCATTTATGTCTAATTAAACCCTTCCTGTATTATAAAAGACAAGGGGGAAGTTTTATCATGCACCTCACTCCCCTTCTGCACATGGTGGATTTGCTGCAGAGCTCCATGGAAAATTCACAGCATCTGCCTTTCCTGAGTGCATGGTTTGGCAGCAGCCCTGTAGATTTAAAAGTGTAATTATCTTGGATGACTTCAGCAAATGGATGGGGTTTACACAATGCTGGCAAATACAATACCAGTATCCAGCTGCACACAGCCAGACTGAAAACTGAGCTTCTACGCCCCAGCACCGGCACAATGGCAGAGTCCAGGGAGCGTAATAATAACCAGATCTGCATGTGGATCTCAAGCCTGAGCCTTGCTGGAATAAGGCAGCAGTGATGTTAAGCCTGAGACAGGGAGAAAAGCTTTCTATTGCATGTGGATGCACCTCAGATTTTGCCATGCTTCAAAACTGGCAAAGCAGCCAAGCATCCAAAGCATGGCACAGGAAGCGTTCAGCATTCACACATAAACAAGTGACAGGCAACCCACTGCAACGCTCAGGATTTATTCTTTCTTCCACTGACTGTCCCCTCTTACTAAGCACTTTCTAGACATCATCTTGTATATAAAGATGTGATCAGAGTACAATGCCCCTGCTGAGGGGCTATCCATCAGAACGTTACTTTTGTCACAATTTTTCAAGGCAGTATAATTAAACACAAATACCATGGCCTACTTACTTACTTCTCATTTTGTTACATAGATTTAATATTTATATCATTCATGTGAAGAGTAAAAAAAAATTTTTACAGTCTCAGGCTGCGAGGGTACAGAAGTAATGCATTATTTTTTCTCTGTAATTTGAAGTTATTGGTAGTTCACATGTTAGGTAGGACTATGCAGTCTTTAAAATTATGCTTTTCAAGCCTTTTTAGATGTATAGATCCATAAGATGGTATAGCGATATAAATTACTCTGGAGGAACAAAATTAAATGCACTGTAATAGTTTCCTTTCTTCAGTAGTCTCTGTCACTGCTCAGGTGTCTGACTAACACAAGATAAAACCAACTGACCTTGCAATTTGTTGTATAGTTTAAACAGTTCTGCATTGGAGCAAGTGGTTTTCATGAGATGGCAGGATACTCCTTTTTTATCTCCTGTGTTATTCTAGTTCTATGGTATTTTGCAAATCTGTATGGATGTCTAATGATAACTTGTAGACCTATTTCTTCTGCTTCCTGTTAATTAAGTCACAGTGGAGTATAGGTTTCACTGTCTTCAAAACTACATTCTTACTGCATTCCTGATGGTCCATCATAGCTGTCCTTTAAGCAAACCTGTATTTTCACTGATTGTGATGTTAACATGAATGGTTGCTTATATACTAAATGGATACCAACTCCCAATTAATATCTGACTTGTCCCAAAGAACCATTTTGAACCTGACCAGCTGTAGTTCATGAAAGTCTATTAGAAGCAGCAGCAAGCTTTGGTCTTTTGTACTATTTTGCCTGTTACTCTTTCTAGCCCTGGCACACCAGAAAAATGTGGCATCCTGCACTCTGCTAAGTTGCAGATGAAACAGGCCTTCAGTAGCATTTCTTCTAATTTCCAAAATGGTTTGCTATATATATATAATACAATATATTAGATATATTAGATATTATAATAATATATAATAATGATAATATATAATATAATGGTTTGATTTTTGAAAACTTTCTTTTACAAATCCTTAACAGTTTTAACTCAGTTCAGCATTGGTGAGTGGCTGTTGTTTTATGGCAGTAAGGCATGGCTCAATTTCTATTTTACAGTAAATTGCACAGACCAGCTATGAATACACTGAGGTTCATTATCTCAAATGGTACTGTTTGTCACTCCATTTCTGCCCAAGTATTTTATTTCTTTATCCATAACTGTTCCAAGAAGTCAGTCAGTTCCCAGAAGTCTACAGAGAACTCTGTAATAATGAGACTGTTTGTATAATTTGCAGTGGAAATGTTATGTCCTATTTTTTTTTTTTCCGAGGTCTGTTGGGAATGGCATGTATTTTCATTGTTTCCTTTTGCTATTTGGACTGCATTTAATTTAACTGCAATTAAATCAAATGGCAACTGCAATTTAATTTAGCTGTTACTGCAATTAATTCGGTGATCTCTGAAAGACTTGGTCAAGTTTGACTGGAATATGGCCCCTCTGGGTTTCAAGAGACAGACTTTGATTCCAGATTGGTCATGCATATCCTTTGAGGTGGAAAAAAAGGAGTTCATGGTGACCTAGGCATTATGACCCAACCACCCCTATATGTGCCACTGTATACATTCAAATCATCTTGATATTTCCAGCAACCTTGAAAGACAGATGGGGTTTATCTTAGTTGCCAGATCATTCAGAGAGGATGATGCACATGTGTCGCTGTGGGACACAATGAATGAGACGCGGACTCGTGATTCAGAAGGCTGGTGCTCCAAAAAGGGGCTGGTTTATTTTCAGAACTTATTTTTATACCTTTTTACAATGTGCCCACCTAAGAGGTGGGATCTTTTGAACCATTGGTCATACCAAGGGTCAACAAGCAAAGTCTCTCTTTAGGAGAGAAATGTGAAAAACAAGATAGTTTAAAGAGTGTGACCTTGTTTACCAGTTTAGATCCCTGGGAAAGAACTTGAGAAAAACCCAAACATGACAAGCAGTGACTACACACATGAGTACTTGTAACTCTTTTATTTATAGATTTTTTTTATCAATTCTTTTCAGTCCCTATCTTGTGTCTCACTCATATAACTCTTAAACAGCATGAAAATCAGAGGGGAACCACACAAAAAGTGGAAACAAGAACATATGACCAAGAATGAATGAGGGAGTAACACAGCTCAGGAAAATAAAATCAAAAGAGGAATATACAAAATGAGTTACAGCTAGCAAGGAACATAAAAGGTTTCAAGAAAAAGTTCACTGATTGCATCAGAAATACTTCTGTGTTTTTATAGAATAAAAGAGAAATATAAGAGCATATAAGAGAAAACAATAGAAGAAAAAGGGCACTTTATACTTTGGAAGAACAACAAATAACATATGACACAGATAAGACTGAAATACTGACATTTCCATCCTTTTTTTTGGAATGACACAGTGGATAATAAAGGAGAGAGGAACATGGACCAGAATAAGCAAAGGACATATTAAAAGTACGAAGGCAAGATAGATATTTTCAATATAGCTGGACCTGACAAAGCTCACCCTAAAGAATTTCAGGAACTGGTGAAAGCCATCCCTAACAATTCAGAGAACAAAAGTGTCCCTCAGAAACAGAGAAAACCAAAGCAGCACTAGCAGTGTCTGTCTAAAATAACATTCTAATATGTATTGAGTTTTTGCCAGCGCTGTAGGAAAATACCAGCAAGAAATACTTAAATTGATAGTTACTATTACCAAGAAGACAATAGGCTAATAAAAAGCAATGATAAAACAATGATAAATTATATTCTGCCAGTTTAATTTGATATATTTATTAGGATTACTGGCCTAGATGATAAGGAGAAAGACACAGATATGACATTTATGTTATCTACCTAAACTTCTTCACACCTGCATGATATTCTCACATCAGGAAATACAATTCAAAGGAAATGTCAGTGCATGAACACATGATTTTAAAACAACGCTCACGTCCTAAGTCAGAATTTTCAGTCTCAAGATGGGATTTGGAGAGATCTGCAGTGAATCCAGTACTAGTCAGCATTTTCAATAATGATTTAGCATTAAATAAAATTATATTTAAAGTACTTAGTACAGTCCCCTGCTGAAAAGGATTGTTAGCATCTCAGATATCATGTCAGCACCTTTGAGAGTAAAAATTAAAGGAATATTTAAATTGAAAGGTACCTCAAGAGACCTTTAGTCTAACTTTCTGCATGAAGGTTTCTCAAAAAGGTTTTCAACAGTCAGGCCTAACTGACTGAAAACAAGTATGGAGACAGCAGAAACTGCAGTTACAACCTGCTGAAGGCAATCTGTTCCACTGTCCTCACTTTGAAAAAGTTTTCTCTTATATTCAGGCACAACTGGTTTTTATTTCCACTCATATCCATAGTCTGTCATCCTCCCACCTCTGTGAAGAGTTTGCCTCTTTTCTTCTTGATGACTTCCTCATTGTTGTCGAGGGGGACCTGCCAGCTTTCCACAGTAATTCTCCCACTTGAAGGCAGCTCTCCTTCCCCTCAATGCTCTCATACCATCCTAACAAGAAAAAACATAATAAAAATATATATGTTTAGATCTGGGAAGAAACAAATTAAATCCACAAATACCAAATGGGAAATAATTAGTGAAGCAGCAATGGTTCAAATACTAAGAGACTCTTGCACTATCTTCATATACGTGGTAAATGTAACATCCAAGTGCTTGGCACTTGTGAAGCTTTGGTTGGATGCACCCCAGAGTCCATTCCTGAGGAAACAAAAAGTAAGAGAGATGCAGAAGACTACAGTGGAAATAACTTTGTATTTGGAAATTTGGTGATATACACTGTTAGGAAAGACAAAGACTTTTTTTCTCTCTAGAGAGAGAAAGAGAAAGAGGTGAAAGAGAAAGAGAACAGTGAAAAGGGCATGGAACAGTATTCCAGTCACTCAGTAGGTAAGTCTTTCTACCCATATAAAGGAAAAGAGAGCAAAGATCCCCTGTGCTCACTGTGACCATGTCAAATAGAAATACTTGCAGCCAAAAAATATTAGCTATGGGAGTATGAAAAACCTCTAACTACAGTAATAATGAAGTGAAAAATTAGGCTGCAAAGCAAGGCCATGGATTCTACATCACTACAGACTTTCAACCAAGGGTAGATAAATACTGTCAGCTCTGTGTCAGGTCAGAGAGGAGAAACAGGTGATGTCTCAAAGTCCTTTCTATTCAAAGACAGAAAATTTCTTAACAAGTTTAATTGATGCTTCAGGTAAACCCCTTTTCTAAATAAAGTCTAAGCAACAACACTGCCTTACGAAACATTTTGGGGTCTTAAGGTCATTAAAGGGAACCAATGAAACCCTGGCTGTGAAAGTTGTAGTATGGTGTCTTTCTAAAAATTGAATTTTCAGTTAATTTTTCCTTAGAATTTTATTGCAGCTCACAGCATCCAATGGCATTGTTTTCTTTTTAATAAAATTTTAATTTGGCTTTGACTGAGTCATCTTTTCCTTTATCTTGTCTAACCTAGATCACCCATTCATATTTGACAGTTATCCCCCATTTAGCATTTTGGGGGTTGTCAAATGTTTCTATATGATTCTTTTTTTACATCTGGTACTACTCAAACCTTTACAAAGCCTTATGCTTTTTTTTGTTTATACAGAGGGTTGGTTTCCTATTTTAAGTGCACTCACATAACATTCATATAAAAAATTCTTATTCTTTGCATCATCAGCTTTTTAAGAAAATCTTTTCTTTCCAAGCTTGCAAGCTTTGATAGGACTTCTATTACAGTTACTTCATATGACTACATAAAAACTTGTATTTGTACTTCTGCAGATACAGATGATGCTTGCTCATAAAGTATTTGCTCTTAAGTGATCTTTTGTCCCAGTGGACTGGGATCCCAAACTCTACAAGACTGGCACCAAGACATTCTCCAGTTTCAGTTTTATTTAACTTTGTTAAACTGAGCCCCTCCCCTTTTATAAGCTAAAAACTAGTTGCTACACACATAACACTCTCATTTATCTGCTATATTATTCTGGGGAATGGTGGGGGGAAAAAGCTAATATTTATGTTTTTTATATGTTTTTGCAAAAACTCAAATTTCTGATAACTGTACCTGCAGAAAGTTAATTCACTTTACTTTTGGAAACAGCGTCCAACGCCTGACTATAAAATGATATAGAAAATATATATATATATATTTAAATTGTATTTGGGGGATTTATTCCTTGTCTTAAGTGTACTATTCTCTCTCACAAGGCTGAAAGAAATTGTCTGAATGCTGACATTATCTGAGGACAGCAACAGTTTTTATCATCATTGGATGTGTTTTCTAGGGTACAACCTGAATTTTGCCTCAATAGTGGATACTGGTAAGTTACTTTAAAGCACAATAAACATAACTAAAAAAATAAGCTCTAAGTACAGCTTAAGCAAATAAAAAGGCAGAGATGCTCTTAGAAAGAACTGAACTATTAGAAAAAAGAAAAACAAGCAAATAAAATAAAAAAAGCAGCCCTTATGCATTGCAAGAAGTTCATCTGAGAAGTTCACATGGTCAGGAATAAAAGAGCAAAAAGGCAGAAGTACTGCTTTATCACCCCTTAAGCCTGACAGCAATAAATTTCAATCATTTGGAGTAATCAGGAAGACTTCAAAATAGTAAGACTTCCCTTACTTCCTCTCTGTATTAGGTGATGTATAACAAAAATACACCCCTTACCCTGTCAAGGTTTACTACCAACTAGAAAATTACAGAGACGCAAGCACTTTGATTAAGAGACACATAGAGTGACCAGTGAGACAGTGGAAGAGAGTTACTATTACATGAACTTCACTGCTAAAAAGTAAAGTGTCTGTGAGATGCATATTTTCTAGCAGAACAATAGAAATAAAAAATTAAAAAGCAAAATGAACTGTAATCTGTAGCATAGGTTATCTTTGGGGTATGGCTGAATATGAGCCAAGTTGAATAACTGTCTTTTAATTAAGGTTTAGAGCACAACTCATAGGCAATGTTGAGTAACATAAATATCAGTAATTTTAACAAGGCAGTGATTAAATGCAAAAGTAATAAATATCCCTTAAAATATTTTTTTTCTTTGAGGAAATTTAAGCAGCTATGAATATTCATAAACTGTCACATTTCATAGAAATCAGCACGTTATTTCGTGAACACAAGACCCAGCAAAGTCTATCTTCCTACAAGTTGCATATTTTCTACCCAGGCCATCACTTCCTACCCTCAATTCCAAACTACACCTCCAGTCTGCTACAAAACTTACACTGTAGGTGGGAAGCTAGAGACTCCCATCCCTAGTTCAGCAAACCTTTGCAAAACTGAATAAAAAGGTCCACCTGGTTCTAGGGTCAGAAATCCAGCAAAATTCCATAATCTGATTTCCTAGACGAAAAAGTATATAATTGAGAAGGTTCCTAAATTCTCACCCTTTACTGCTGTGTTCCTCCCTGAGTGACTGCAGCAAATGAAATATGCACCTTGATCAGTAAGGGAAGTCAGGAAATGCACAGCAGTTACCAGTCCAAGGCTCAGCCTGCATCCTGTTGAACTTTGCTGGGCTGGGAGCCAGGAACTGCTTTCATAGGAATGCCCTTGCTGCTCCTTCAGCCCAGCAGTCCTCGCCATCCACTGTCTTTTTTTTCTAAACCACTGAATTGTTGGCATGCACATTCCTTACAGGGGTTCTTGGACTTACAGATTCTTACAGAATCAGCCAGACAAAAAAAATATGGTTTAAGTATATCACTAGTTTGTTTTAGCTTAAGTCCTGAGGCTTTAGGGCCCAAATTTTAAAGTTGAACTATTAAACCTCTATTAAAAGGTATAGCTTTTAGCTACAAAAGCATCTAGCTTTCAAAGATTTAGTGACACATATGAATTTAATAAAATTAGCCTACTATTTTGGAAGAGCAATATCATTCACAGTTCCTAAATGTCTAAAGTATTTTGAAAGATTCAATAGGTTCCAAGCAAAGGTGTTGCCACAATGAATAATCATCCATATATATTATGATTTTGAACCAATTAATATTGGCTACACGGAATAAAGACATGGCTACTAAGTAACTAATAACCAGCTGTACTTTCTTATGACGTGGTAAGGCTCAAGACAATAGTAGCCACTACTGTGGCTAAAACCCAGAGAAGAAACACTAAGTCACTCATTAATTATGCCTGAATTCCTCCTGTCCCTGTTGTACCTACAGCCACATAAACAAAGGCTAAAAGGCCCAATCTTCCTTCCCACAAAGTCTCTGGAGCTGGGAATTGCTTTCATCAGACATGTGAGCAACAGGTACAAGAGAGTGGCCCCTCCGTAACACAAAAAAAACAATAAATGGTCACAGCCAATGACAAGCAGGTAACTATCATCCTGCTAATTCCTCAATATTGAGCACTCTTTTTAATCCTCTAAAGACGTGGCAGTTGTAGCTTTTACCACAGGAAAGGAGGAATAAAAGTTCTCGTGCGAATTTTCAGCAAAGCAAAAACACAGAATGGTCCAGAGCTGATTTTGTTGCAGCCAAGCATCTAACATGACCAGAAATATTGCAGCTAAATGAAAATCACTTTCAAGGGATTGCAGCACGATGTACTGTCGTCATGAAGCTGTGGGTGTGAGAAGTGTGTGGCATGCTAAGATGGAAAGCATACGGATAGAAAACAAATTTCATGGAAAAGATTTGTCAGGGGAGATTAAGATAACTGTTTTTGACATTAAAAAGTAGGATTTAAGTTGCAAGGCCCCACATGAATTCAGAATAAGTTTTTGCTTTCTATGATACAAGTGAAAAAACTTCCTTTATTTTACAGTCTTACAGTTGCACCATCTTGGGAATGACATTCAGTCCTAGATAAACATTATTGAACAATATTCAAGTTTTGTTAGTTTTATTTTGTTCAATAAAGATTTCCTGCAAAATTCTAGTGCTTTTTAAAATCTTCAGCACTAAGTATAAACAATCTTTAAATTACCACTATTTCTACAGTGAGTTTATACCAGCTGTTTTCAGCTGGAGAACAGATTGCCATAAAGTCTTCCACAATGCTCTGAATCTTGAAAGTGATCAGAAGGTAATCATTCTCCCCTGTCCTTTCTATTCTCAGAGAATAGGCTGGAGTCAAGGGGAAATAGGAAAAAATTAACTACAGTAAGGAGGGGAAAAAATCTGCACGTAGCTATTAAAAGGAGAAGGGAGAAATCAAGAAGAGGCATTTGTCCAGCAAAAGAAAGGATTCCCATGTAACTGATACTGGGCAAAATTACTGAAGGGGGGGAAAAAGGGCATTAAGTTATTAGCTTTATAAAAAAAATTCAATTTCCAACCTGAAGGAAATTCTTCAAGAAAATACCTACATTGTATATGACAATTTAGTGAACAGGTGCCCACCATCACCAATGGGATCAAATTTGTTTTAGAAATACTAGTCTTTTGAGAAAGAAGACCACTCCTGATAACGTGGATTTGTTTACACACACACACACTTTCCAAATATCCTGATCTCTTTCTCAAAGATCCTGAGCTACAGGCCACAGTATGTAAGTCAGCTCACAAAGGATGGCCACTGCAGACATTTCAGTGGCCTAACTCATCCTGTCCTCATGGAATTGCTACTCACAAAACTGAAAAGACCAACTTGTGTCTTGTCATGTCATGATTTAGGAATGGCACCCCCCAATTTAATGCCTCTCCCTTCCCCAGAGACTGCCCCAAACCAGATACCCTTCCCTTGGACTACACCACTGCCCTTGCCCTTTCCCTTCCTGCTCTGGGGATGGAGTTGAGAATTAGAGGTACAAAAACGTGTTACAGGTTGAGATGAGAACAATTAATTTACTGGAAACAGCAATGAGGTAAGAAAATGAACAGTAACTACTACAACATTAATAACAAAAGATATAAGTCAACAATTTACACATAAAACCCATGAAAAACACCAAACAGCTCTTTCCCGTCACACCATGCTTTCTCCTGACCACAAAAGGAATGCCTTTCCTCCAGAGTCCCTTTTCCCCACTACTGGCAATGGTGTAGGATGTTACAGAATAACATTACAGTCTTGGCTGTGCCCACATGCAGCCTAGGAGAAACTGTAAAAGGAAATTAGAATTCCTGGGCTCTAGTGATCCAGTGGGTTCAGCCTCCCTGTCAGCTGGGACTACAGGTGGGCACCACCACACCCAGCTACAGTAAAAATAATTAACTCTGTCCTGCCTGGAATTAAGACACCAACAAAACAAGCTCCCTCAGTGGCAGGAAGCCCTTAAGCTAGAATACCAAGAGCAGGGCACACAGACAGGAGAAGAGAGAGCACCTTAAGGTACTGGGACAACAAAAGAGGCATACTAAAGCTTTCTATATATTGCAAAATCAAAGTGTAAGAAAGCATCAATATCACTGTGTTTTTGGAGTTAAGACAACTTACATCATGGAGTTTTCATGAGGTGTCCACATTTCCATTCCACTAGGAAGGGTGAATCTGCATTATTAATCCTGAAATTATAGCTCAAACATTATTCTTGTCACTCTCTCAACATTATGTTTGTCAGTCTCTCCAGACCTGAAGCACTAATTTTCCACATCCAAAATTTAATAGGTGATGCATTACTGGAAAAGATGAAAGAATAACTTGCATTAAAGGAAACAATATTTTAATAAGATTTTAATGTTAATTAGTCAAGACTACTTTTAAGCTGTCATATAAGATCTGTATCTGCTTACTCTCTAAGTAATTGGGGTTTGTTGTTGATGTTGTTGTTTCTAAAGAAACAGAAAAAATACCTATAATTCTCTTACTGCAAGTAGAAAGCTTTAGCACATATACATTGGACACTCCCAACTTTCAATCCCCAATTTCCTTCATATGTATATCTTTAATCAAATAAATCAATTGTATTCAGAATAATAACATACCTTAGAATTACTGTGGGTCATAATCACAAATTGTTCTTGTTATTTGAGGCCTTTTGATTATTGTAATAATCCGAAAATCTTGGTGTTTTTCCATGTTGACTGAGAAACTTGATAAGGGAAAGGATAGGTCAAAAATGTAAGACTTATCGGTGCTTTCCTTCATTTTCAATCCATACACATAATTTCATGACTTAGCAACCGCATGCCATACATTTAAAATCAGTACAGCCTTAGTATTGTTCAGAATGGATCTGATCTGCAAGTGTAATAGATAGTTGTCATAGGCCTCAATAGCATTAGCTAGAAATACTGAACTATAAAATGTGGAACTTTACTATACATGTTCAAAGAAAAATCCAAAAATCAATGTAAAAAGAAAAAAAATCCAATAAAATTGCTTTTAAGTTATAACATTTTTCACAGCAGAACAAAACCAAAACAAAAACATACAGCCCAGTACTCTTGTGAATTATCATCTGCAGAAAATAAAAGGTAAGAAATCCCCATCATAGAAAAAGTTGGCTGGATCTTTTTTAAAAGTGTCAAAAGAAAATGACAAGGGCGTGCTTTTGGGTTTTGTTTTTTTTTGTTCTATTTGTATCACCCAAATTTTGCAGCCTCCTTCCATGCCCCTATGAATGGTTGTTGTTTAAATTAGTCCATTTAAAAGGTAGGTTGAGCCATTTTCACATTGACTTATATAAAGCCTTTTTTTCCTGTTTTATTAGTCACATTAGCATTCTATTGCCCTTTAAATGTCACAAGTTCAAGAGTATAGCTGTACATATCCTGGAAATATTCCTGTTTTATGTAATAAAACGAAAGGCTACAATTTCTTGGGACAGATAAGGTGACAAAAAAAAAAAAAAAAAAAAAAGGAGAGAGAAACAAACAGGGCATAATAGCACAGAGTAAAACAACAGCCAGTAAGACAAGATTGTTTGCAAGTGAAGGAAGAGCAGGAGAGCTACCGAGAGCACACATTTAGAAACACTTGTTTGTATTGTCTCTATCAAAATGTGAAACAGCTGATAAACCCAGCACTTGCTGTAACTCACAGAAAGGAAGAAAAATGGCACTGCACTCACCCCCTGACATATTCCTTAATCTTTTACAGACCTTTGAGAAGCCACATCGTACGTTGGAAGTACTCTCATTTATTAGTGGTGTTTTATTGGAAAGCAGAAACCTGAACAATTCCCTAGCCCTATGGTATCTAACCTAAAACACTTCCACGTTTATCAAGGGCAATGTGAGAAGCCCAGACTGGTTGGAAGGAAGTATTGGAAACCAAATGAATTTTGACGTCTGCAGGATCTGACCTACCATCTTCTGTCAAAGGCATGTTAGTGCTTCGAACAGGTTAGTGCTTGAAAATATCACCTGAATCACCAAGTCCAGTTATCCACAGAGGAAAGCAAAGTACAACATTTTTTTCCAGAACTGCCATAAAAACATCTTCCCTACATGTTACTATAGCCCACGCTGCACTACCCACCACCTCCTGACAAATACAAGGCTCATTATATTGTGGCTTTTAAATGTCTGCTGCAATGTGCCACAAGAAGACATAACTCTGTTTCTGTTGCCAAGTGTCACAGGTCCCCACAATTACAAAAAATTTGCTAGATAAATTAGTTTAAGAGAAAAGTGTGCCACAGTACAAAGGAGGGCAAATTCTTCCTCTCCTCTGCCTTCCCTCCACTCCAGAAATCTTTGCCAAGCTCATTAAGCAGAAAACCACATACACCCACAAGGATGCACATAACATGAGGACTTACACATCTATATAGCCATTCAGCAGGAACATTTTTAAGCTTTGTGCACATTATGTTTTTAACCCCAGCTGTCAATTAAACACCACGCAGCCACTCACTCACTGTTCCATCCTGCTGGTGGGGGAGAGAATTAGAAGAATGAAGTGGGAAAACTTGTGGACTGAGATAAAGACGGCTTAGTAGGTAAAGCAAAAGCTGCATGCATGCAAGCGAGGCAAAACAAGGAATTCATTCACCACTTTCCATGGGCAGGCAGGTATTTATCCCTCCTCACGAGAGCAGGGCTCCATCACATGTAGCAGTGACTTGGGAATACAAATGCTGTGACTCCAGCAAGCACTCTTTTCCTACTTTTTTCCCAGCTTTGTTTGCAGAGCATAATGCCATATAGTATGGGATATCCCTATGGTCAGTGGAGGTCAGCTGTCCCAGAGGTGTCCCCTCACAACTCCTTGTGCACCTCCAGCCCACTCACTAGTTGGGTGGGATGAGAAGAAGAAAAGACCTTGTCTTTGTGAAAGCCCTGCTCAGCAATAACAAAAACATCCCTGTTTCCAGCACAAATTTAAACCATACCACCATACCAGCACTGTAAAGAAAATTATCTCTACCCCAGCCAAACCCAACACAGTACATTACAACTGTATCCTGGCACATGAACCGAGGCTACACAAACTGGGAAGCTTTAGTATTCTGCATGGTCCCTTGTGCAGGATGTCACAGGGAGCAGTGGTTCCCTGGTGGCTGTAGGTCCCCATCAGGGTCTGTTGGGGCAGGGCCCACTCCTGTGATGCAGCCCCTCACCAAGCAGAGAGAGGTTCACTGTCTCGTCAAGAGCCCTGAGAGCCAAAACCTCAAAGGCAGCCCTGGTGCAGCCTCTGTATTGCCCAAACAGGGCTGTACACAGGGACCTTCTGCTGTAGAAACTTCATCTGGCAGCTCTGCAAAAGGTGGCAGGTCAAGGGGAAAAAGGAATGAGAACAGCCATATAACAGGTTCACAGAAACCCTGCACCTGTGGATGTAGCTGCCTGCTCCAGCACAACCTATGTAGTATCTGTTGTCAGATTCAGAGGCAAACAAGCAAATTGCTGACAGTCTGAAGATACAGTTATGGCTCAGGCAGCACAGGAAAGCCAGCACAGTACAGGGCTGTACCTCCTGCTCCCAGCAATATCAGTATCTACTCAAGTGAAGGCAGGAGTTTCTAGTACTTGTTTAGTATTCCTATCTGGTCTTCCAGCTGGCAGATTGTCACCACACTCCTGAGAGCCCCAGAAGGGCCCCAGGGGACAGGGCCAGGGATCCAGTTGTGTGGTGTTGCCCAGATGCTTTGAGATGTCACGCTTCAAGGATTTTTACACACACCAAAGTTCTGTGTATGGCAGCAGGCAAAGAACTCATCTGCCATTGCTGCTGGGGGCTGTCAACACCAGCTGCCCACATAGAAGAGACCTTGGTGCACAATACACAAGATGAGTGATGCTTAAACAGAAAGCTGTTTATAAGAAAGTAAAGGCTGCAGACAGGTGCATAAGAATGCTGAGGTACAGAGATCTTTGCCTGATAAAGCCAACTTAGCAGTCCCCAGGTGGATGAGTAAGAAAGTCACTCAGGAAAAGGGTTTCATCTAATTCAGCAGGTGCTCAAACCACCATGCCTAAATTTGGCCCTGGCAACAACAGCCTCAACATTGTATTTAAGCATTCAAGTGAGCAAACAATCCATAAGCTATTGAATATCATCTTGTCACAATAAATGATGGAGTAGTTCAAGGCTGAGAAACACAACTGCCAGTCATGTCTTCTGTTTTAGACTATCCTAATCCATTCCTGATTTATATATAGCACAGAGCACCCTAATGAATCCAGCACAACTGTGAACAAAGACCTGAGCTCAGCTCTTTTGCATATGTTTTCTCTCTGTGAATGTTTCAACTCCAACTCAGCAAAAAAATATGATGCAAATGTCTCATAGGAAATACATAGATATTCTCATGGCCAATGCCCATTGAAGAGTTCATTCTCTTTCCTTGAAGCTGCAGTTTCTCTTCCCTTGAAGTCTGTAAGGTCTACAACAAGAGTACTGAAAATTTGCTCCAAGGAACTGTTAAATCCACTCATGAGATGCAGTACAGTAACTCTTGTTAAAGTTGACTGTGCTTCAGGATCAGACAGCCCTCACAATTCATCCTCTGTGATAGACACAGATTGATTTCTTTGAGAAAGGAACTCCTTGCTTTGAGCTAACACACAAATCCCACACCTTTCACAGAATCACAGAATTGTTTAGGTTAGAAAAGACCTCTAAAATTATTGAGTCCAATTGTAAACCCAGCATTGCCAAGTCCACTGCTGACCCGTGTCCCTAAATGCCACACCTACACAATTTTAAATCCCTCCAGAGACGGTGACTCCAACGCTTCCCTGGGTAGCCTGTAATAACGCTGGACAACTCTTTTGGTGATGGAACTGGGCCTGATCCCCTGTTTGTTCTGCACATGCTCCATGATGGCACTCAAGAGATCTACTCCATGGCAGATCCTTGGCATGTCCATCCTTTTAGATGGACATCACATTTGCTAATTTCCAGTCAATTGGGACCTCCCTGATTAGTAAGGACTGCTGGTAAATGACTGAAAATGGCTCATTACATCCTAGAGTGTCTTCCTGCAAGCTGTTTTGACATTTCTTCTCTCCTTTTTGTTTGAAAATCGTGGGAGATGAATTTTGGCAGAACCACATCCAAGTATTTTTCCAAGCTAGAGAAATTATCCATCATTTATGCTGCATAACATGCCATGCAATGTCTACCATCAAGTTCCAGAAAGAGGTTGTTCAGCTTACCCACTTAGGCATTCCCATGAGAATAGGATTAAACATTTCTGACAAAAACTTTAATCTCTCTTGTTTACAGTAAACATGATTATTCTTTTTCTACATAAAATGAAGATGCTGAAGTACTCTAGAAAAGCCAACAATAAAGGATACACTTGATTCTTCTGTATTTTAAAAAAGTTGTGTTTGAATAACCCTAATGATGCTTTAGTCCAGTCATGTTTTCCTGAATTTTAGCTTTTGTTGGTCTGTCCTTATGAAGCAAGAAGTCCAAAATGTGGAAGTCCCTGATATCTGTATTCTACTGCAGTAACACAGAAATGGTCCTGTCAACTCAGGGTGGACATTCGTCTGGTCCTTACATCTAGGAAAGAAGGTAAAATCAGAGAAAGCATGGTTAGGTGTTCCCTAAAGCATGTCCCTGGATCCTAACAATTAGGAAAGGGTGAAGAAAGAAGGAATACCCTTTATGGAGATAAACATTTTCAGCTCTCAAGCTGTGTAAAAATACAATACTCAAGTATAAACAGCTTGGATACTGTGTCTGCCTGTCTTCTTTAATAAATTTTGATCTACATTTTCTGTTCTACTTAATGTAGACTTTCATCATTCCCTATCCTCTTCCTGCAAGGAAATTAAGGTCACTTTTAATCCTCTTTGTTCAATACTTGTTCTGAGCTGTTCCGAAGAAATAGAGAATGTCTCTTTTGCAGAGACATCTAGGTTTCTGTGCCAGTATTGATCCTCCTTTCAGAATCAGTCTCCTAACCTTCTTCTTCCTATGGGCCAGATAAAACTTTGGAATAATTTCAGAGCTCAGGTCTGTCCCTAAATGCATTTCTTTCTCTCCCATTCTTCTCCATCTCTCCACCTAACACTAGCTCCATATACAAGGATGTGAGAACGAAATTAGGGGAAAAGCTTTGTGGTCCTTCCTTCTCTGACCCAGCAAGCAAAGCAAGAAAGAAAGGCTGGTGCTCTAACCATAGTCCCTGACTGCCTATCAGAGGCAAAGAGTATCAAAGAGCCTGGTAAAAACGTATTAATTCAACATGAGCCCAAGGAGTGGGTTAGTTATGTATCTAGACTTATGCAATTGAAAGTCATCACCAAAATAAAAGCTCATCTTCAAAACCTTCATTATTTCTCACTCAGGATCTCAATGTCTCTGTTTCCACACCAGATTCTGTAGCAGTGGCATCACCCTTACCTTTTGAAGAACAAGAGCATAAACCCTGAATTGCAACATGCTCTTTGACTTTTGTGGCTCCCAGGGAATTTGAAGGGGTTTAGATGCTTACAGCCCATGACACCATTAGAAGCAGTAACCCAGCACCCTTTCATAGCACAGCTGGAGCAGGCTGCTGTGAGGAGAAGGCAGCAATTTTACTGCCTATTCTTTACCCTAGAAGAACCACATCTAATCTTCCTAAAAGGAGGACAGAAGAGCCTACATGAGACCCTAACATTTTCCAGCTGGCCACGGCCCTGAATAGAAATGTCAAAGTAAAATCTACTTTTCCTGTAGCTGAGCAATAAAGACACTTATACATCACATCCCAGAGCTGAATATGTGATTTTCCTGGAATGGGATGTTTCGTTGATCTGAATATCTCCTCTGGAATCAGCAACATTTCTGCTAATAAGATACAGACCCAGACTGAGTCTTGTGTCACCATTGGGGTAGACTGGGAGATGAGAAAAAAGGCAGGGGAAAAAAATTCTCAGCTATTAAAAACCAAGCTCTAATCTGATTCCTCTGTGTTTATGAAAAGAGCAAGTGAAAGCTGATGCACCCACTAAGAAGGCAAGCACTGTCATCACTGACCTTAGCGAGTGATTTGTGTGTGCCAGTTGCAACACAGTCCTCTATACTGCTCCTTGGCAGGAGACTGTTCATCATCATCTGGCAGCTTTAGTGGAACTTTAGTGGCTATAGGGGAGAACTTTATGGGGAAGGAGGGAGAATTTTCCTCCCCTTCTCCCCTGCCTTGCTCAGAAACTAGGAGGTGCAGCCTCAGGGGCTGGCTCTACATGGTAATGGAATGTCTGGATATAGCTAGGTCCTGTGTACACCCCTGTCCTCGAATGGATGCAATGTCAGCTGTGATCATGGGCAATGTGCCAAACACATTGAGACAGTGTGTAAAACTGTTTGTTTGGTTTTTTTTCCTTTACTGACACAACATGAGGAGGGAGACTGCTTGTTCTTCCATAACAGTGGCCTGCAACTTGCGACTGCAAGTTCTGACTCAGGCTGAGTCAGAACCCTGTCATTTGCACATCCCAAAGCAACTAGGAAGATAGGCAATTAAGACATCCCTGACTTCTGCTACCCCCTGGAAACAAAGTCCTAAGCAAGAGTCCTACAACACTGAGTGAGCACCACACAAGTAAATCTGCAGTGAGTTCATGATCAGTGATCCTTCTGTGCCCTGATGACTTTGGGGGAAGGGTCTATCATCCAAATCGTGAGTTACATAAATCCTTCCTGCAACAGCCAGAACCCTGATTGTTTGCCCTGGCTGAAGGCATAAAAAGTACAAAGCTTACATCCACTGTGCCGTGAGCACAGAGTAATGAAGAAATGTGTCAATAGGATCATATATGTTTGCTGTTGCTGCAGTTACAAGCTCTCCATAATATTGCCATATATTGCCTCTTTGCAGAGACCACTTGGTAGGTTTCTCAAAGCTCAGACAATGTTTAATGTCAGAAGCCTTGGGCATATGTGAAAATTCCTTTAAAGCCTTGTATGAAAGAATATAAAAGATGGGAACAAAAGCATGTTTACCTTTGAAAACTGTTTTCTGACTTCATAGGAAAATATTTTCTCACAGGCTTTACTAAACACAATACTGAGTGAGAGCCACGCCCTGTGTATCTGTGAAGCAGGGTATGACAGAGTGGGCACAAAATAATGTTGTATAGAAATATATTTTGTATAGAAATTGTTAAATTTCATTGCTGGCATGCAAAAGGTAAAAGTAATAAAGAAGGGTAGAGGAGAAATTGACAAAACAATTTTTTTTTAGTATTTGGTATCTCTAATTAAAATATTTCAACATCAGAGAGACGTATAAAACTAACAGCAAGTGAAAATTGTCTTCATTTTCCTAACAACACCAGACTGCTTGAAATATAGAGGCCTGTTATAAGTGATTTTTAATATGGTAAAATAAACCCCAAACATTTTTAAAATCTACATTTCATAAAGTCAGAACAAATCAAAATGAGCTCTTGCTGTCTTCCATCAACTTTTCCTAACCCAATACTTCTTTATCCTCCCGTCTTTCATATATATATGCTTCTTATTTTTCCCATAAGAAATCTAAATTGATGGATTAAAATAGCTCGTCTATTTGATTTCTTTAAAAGTAATTGAAGTTTCAAGGAGTCAAGCTAAGGATATAAACACATCTCAAACTCATTACCACACTTTTCTGAATATTAAACCCATACATTTAAAGTCCTTCACATGACTAAGCTGTGAATCCAAAATCTTGTTATGCACGGCCTCACACATCAAGTAGCAGAAGGAAATTGAGTGACAGCTTCTGTACAAGAGTTCCAGAGGTTTCACTGTACAACACAGTTGTTACTCCTAAAATTCTTTAAAATGCATTACAGTGATGAAGACAGAAGCTACTGCTCCTTGTTAAACCTTATTACTCATTCAGCTCATATAAAAATACACTTCCACAAATACTGGTGTGAAGTTCATTTAGAGGAATATTTTGCTTGTAGCACAAGCATCTCCCTCTTTCCACTCCTCCTGTTTTAGGCCTTGATCTTATCAGAAACTTCAGAGCAAACAGAAATATGACCAGCTACAAATATACCCCACAATTTAAATATCAATAGATCTCTCTCCAGAACCTAGTTTACAAGAAGCACGTGTAAATTCACTAAATTCAGTGGAAGGTTACTTTTAGGTGAGATCAGCCCCTCCAAGTGCTAGAGCAGAGTTATAAGCTAGTTGAAAGACAGAGTTACCAAGGTGTTTCTTCTCATGTGATATTAAATTGGATTATGCTACTAAACCTGCACTCAAAACTACGCTACATCTCACAGAAAAGCTGTAATAATTTATTGTTTCACAGAAAAAAGTAAAATGCTCATAAAACAGCTCTGCAAGGTAGGTTCAGGGCAATAAGGTTTTGAATAAAGGGTGATATCTAGGACTAAATAACATCCAGCAACTAAAAGAGGTGCAGATTGTCCAGACACATGCAAGACTAGAATACACAGCTATAGCACTGCTATAAATAAAACAGTTAAAACAGAGGCTTCAAAGGCAGTTCTCTCCACAAACAATTATCTCACTGGGAGAGATGAGATTAAAAATGCAAACAAAAAATGCAACTCCTCTGACGCAAACTCCTATAATCTGAATAATACAGTTGTCCAAGAGCCTATCTAAATCAGAGCCAAATCACAAGCTGGGGAGACATCCAGAAAAAACAGCAGATTGCATTTTGAGCTACAAGCATGCTGTTTGCCACCAGCATGACACACCAGCTTTTAATTTGTATTGATTACAGCATTGTTTGTGACGCATGCGTGATGGAGAACATTTTATTCTGTACGCTACAAACCCAACATAAAATATTTTATTCTGATTTCTCCAAGATAAAAGTCAGCACTTTCTGCTAGGCCGGTCTTTTACACTGGAAATTCTGCTACTATGAGCTCTTGAAAAAACAAAACAAAACAAAACAAAAAACAAAACCATAACCAAAAACAAACAAACAAACAAACAAAAAATAAAAAGAAAAAAAATCAGACCAACAATGACAACAACAACATCCCTCAAATCTGACCAGTGCTACAGTTTCACAAAGTACAGTCACTAAAGAGGCTTTTTGTAGCCTCTTGAGCCTTAACTTAAACATGACCTCAAATTCTGATTACCTGAAGGTAAGCTTAATATCATATCACACTAAAATGCACTCAAGTTCTATATTAAATCCTCTTATTTTGATTAGATGGTAATTCTGCAGAAAACCCTTAAACAGAAAAAAGGAAAAATAAAAATCTGTACGTGAAAGGTGTTAAAAAATAAATGTTCCAAGGGCAGATTAAAAGTCTGTTCTGAAAACAAGTAAATAATAACCCTTTAACATAAGTACTAGTACTTAGTACTAAGTAGCACTACACTTAGAGAACATTTCAACTTTTCAGCAAAGATGCCTCATATTGTGAAATTTTGCCCATTTTTCAAAAAAGATGACACCACACAAAGATGGTGTCTGAGAGAATAATTTGCAAAGATGTCAGGCACTAGTGATTTGGATCACCAGCTGGTAAACTGACCCTCATTAGTGTCCCTCTCTTCTCTACTCCAAATTCTGATAAACTGCTCTGCATATTTCAGAAATTGTATGAAGCCTTTGGGTCCTCAGGGATAATGCTTGATCCACTCGCTGCTGATTTAAGAGCCATTTATAGACAGATATTTTAATACAGAAGAGAAAGCACAATTTTTTGAGATAGTTAATGAGATTAAGGAGTGGTAAAGCTGAAAAAGGTTAGTTTTCCTGACCTTTCCTGGCCGTCTAAGTGTCAATGGATTCACAAACCATGGCAGGTTGGATACAAACACTTAATCCCAGAATCTTTTCCAATCACAAGGGGAAACTGTTTCCCAGACTTACTAAAGAATTTACTAATGGTACAAAGATCAGGGGAGAAGGAAAGGAGGAAAGGAAAAAGGAAAGAAAAAGGGAGAGGGAGGAAGAGAAGAGAAGAGAAGAGAAGAGAAGAGAAGAGAAGAGAAGAGAAGAGAAGAGAAGAGAAGAGAAGAGAAGAGAAGAGAAGAGAAGAGAAGAGAAGAGAAGAGAAGAGAAGATCATGTAATAGGTTGGTAACTCAAATAACTAAGTGAAAAGAAGAGATCTGGTTGTTTAAGCCATAGGTTTATAGCTATAAAAGGTGCAGGGAAGGGGGAATTATGGAGGGAAAAAAGAATTGTACAAAAATGAAGAGGGATGGTACTTTAAAAAGGAAACCAAGTTGAAAATATAGAATTGTGAATTTCCATAAGGCTATACTAGGTGCAAATCTGGCTTCCCTGAGGTTGTCTATCAGAACAGCTAAGGATAACTCAGCTGGTAATTTTGTACATAATGCTGAACTAAGGTTCAGCATTACGTATAAAATTACTTTAATTTTAACAGTCTTACACCTGAAATTGAGCTACAGCCACTGTCCCTTCTCTGTAAAGAGAAATGCATAGCTCTTTCTGTCCAGAAATAGCACTCACAAAGTTTACCTTGTAGTCCAACCCTCCTCATCCAGCTTTTTGACCTCCAGAAACCACTCAGTCCAAAGATTCCCCATCTAGCAGTCTGAATAAGGACTGCTGGTACTTTTCTATAACAAAATGTACTCTTCAAGATGAAAGGTTTGAGCGATCCTTTGATAAGTGAAAAAATATTATTTAGAAAATTAGAATTCTGGCATAGATTCTGTGTTAATACTATGGCCTTCAATAGTGTATATTGCTTTAAAGAGAAGGAAATAAAAATGTAATGGTGTATATTGAATTGATGGTTTCACTATTTAATTTCACTAATTACATTGCCTCATTCTTAGTATGTTTTGTGCACAGTTATAATTCTCAAATGAAATTAATTCACAAATTTCTTTCACTGCTAGGGTTTACTCCCCATCCTTGCTGACACAATTATTTTCATCGTATGCTGCTTTGCTTGCATGGCTATTGTTATACATGTCCCTTGCAAGCCACAGACAGCACCATTCTCTGGATTATATATAAAATAAAAGTATATGTATAAAAAAATAAATCCTAAACTTCCTAGAATTGTTTATAAAAAGTCCACATTCAGCTTAATGCTTAAGGTTTCTTGCAGCAGTAAAATATTTCTGAACCCTGGCAGGGGTGATTTTTAATACAGAGCCAGTTGTTAGCAAGAGTTCAATAAAACAGTCAAGCTTTCCATTTCCAAGGCAGGATCATAAAATATGCCAACACTGAATAAGTAGAAATAGAGAGCAGATCAAGGGCTAGATTTCTCAGAGGGTACCATACAGTTTGGAGGAGCTGTCAGGTCACCTTGGCTGAAAATATACTCTAGATTTTAAAGACAAAAATTCTTTAACTTGGCAAATTTGCAGGCTCTGATCAGCAATGTCAACTGAAAGCCATCAGCTGGCAATATGAAAGACAACATTCAGCATTATATTTGTCAAAAGCATGTCTTTGGGTAAATCCTTGAAAAATTCTTCTACTAGTAATAATTCCATAAATCCCTGTAGCTCTGTGTTGTGTATCAGGGAGACTGATCTTCCTGAGTATTCCTGAGGATTTAACAAGCATATGGCTATAGAATCTAATGCTGAGTTAGGAGCTTCCTAACCTACAGAGACCTTTACTTCCCTGCTGACCCTAAAACAGCAATAGCAAAACTGAAAAAACTTTCCGTCTGTCAACAGATCTCCTGAACTTTCCCTTCCCATTACCAATACCAAACAGTATAGCACTAAATGATTTATCTGCACCTGGTAAGAAAACAACCACACCTGACCCTTTGACTGAAAAACAGATTGCACTTTATGGCAGTTGTATGAGAAGAGAATTATTGTTCTAGGGTGACAGACATGAATATTCCACAGCAGTGGTGGCTTGCCGTTTCCCAGCAGCAATTATCAGTGCTCACAGACTACTGTCTGGAAAGAGTAAATTCAAAATCAAAGACCCCTCTCAGGAACAAAATGGCAATGAGATTCCTAGTTTTTTTCATTCTTCTTGTCCAAAACAATGCATTTCCATCTGCAGACAAGGATGAAGCTATTAACTCATGAAGATTATGTAAAACATCTCTCATATGAAGTTAAGCTTGGTTTGAAAATCACATCTAATAATTTTAGTAGCAATTGTATCTCCCCTTGCTGAATCAAAGGTTATCCAACCAAACACAGATGCAGTGATATTTTGTAAAATTATGGATTCAGAGCACTAGATGCATACTTTAGGAAGAAAAAAACAACGACAACACAACAGGGTTGTCTCTTTTTATGTTTGTATCTTTTTATTCCTGTAGTCAGTCCAGCTAGGATGGAGTTAACTTCCCTCATAGCAGCCTATATAGTGTTGTGTTTTCACTGGTAACTAGAACAGTGTGGATAACACACCAATGCCTTGGCTACTGCTGCACAGCTCTTGCACAGCATTCAAGGTCATCTCTCCAACCCCATACGGGCCTGTAAAATCTTCTCCCAACCCAACAGGTTGGGAGAGGACACAGCTAGGATCCCTGACCCCAAATTAACTCACCATGGTCTTTTCTGGAATCCAGTGTATGTGCCCAGTTCCAAAGATAAAAAGGACATGGTTGTATGCAATCTGGAAACAAAACATATGTAGATTGTTATGTTGGTTTGGGCTAGAGCAGAGTTAATTTTCCTCAAAGTAGCTGGTAAGGGGCTGTGCTTTGGATTTGTGCTGGAAACAGTGCAACACCAACAGAGATTTTGGTTATTGCTGCGCAGACTCTTGACAGGGTCCAGGTTTTTTCTGCCTCTCACCCCACCAGTGAGTGGGTTGAGCCTGAACAAAGAGTTGGGAGGGGACACAACCAAGACATCTGACCCCAACAGATACAAGGGATCTTCCATACCATCTGGCATCATGCTTGGCATATAAACCCAGGGGCAGAAAGAGGAAGGGTGGGGTGTTTTGTCTTCCCAAGTGACCACTACATGTGATGAAGCTGACGAAGCCCTGCTTCCCTGGAGGTGGCTGAACATCTGCCTGTGGTGAGTGACTAGGATTTTTGACCAAGCATCTCTGTTGAATTTAAAACAACGTTTCTAGTTCACATTCGCTGTTTATGTTATTCAAACTGTAATGACATATCAACATGAATTCACTCAGTTATAGGACAATAAAAAAAAACCCTGTAAACAAGTTAAAGACCTTTCTGGAGAGGTCAACGACAAACTTTAAACTAATTCTTTTTAACAGCAGAGCATACAATAAGATACTCAAGGTTCATAGAACAGAAAGTCTAATTAATTACTACTTTTATTTCACATTTTCTCAATGTATACACCTGCTCTGAAAGGTGGATCCAGTTTGGTAGCAACTAACATCTGTAGTTGCACCACGCTTTCTAAAACTGGCTTAGTAACACCAAGGACCTGAAGGTTTTCAATATGGAGCAGAACATCTTCCAAACCTTTGTATACACAGAAGCAATTCTCCTAGTACTAGAGACAAGGAGATGAAATAGACACCTAAAGGCAAGGTATTGAAATTCCTGCTTTTGGGACAACAGGGGATTTTCAGAGGAAAAGCAGGGACTTGCAATCAATACTTGCTTTCTGCTAATACGTGATTTCAGAATACCAAGCCGAGTAAATGAATGAATAAGATTGGTCCCCTTTGAGCAAACCAGTAGGAAATTGGGATGTCTGAAGTCATAATCACTTTCTAAAGTTTAGGTACCGAATTCAGATCAGGATGAATCTTTTTCTTCAATTAGGCATCTACAAGTCTCCAGAAGAAATCAAACCTAAACAGCGGTATCTTTCCAAGCCAGAGGTACTGGAAGAAAAAGAGAGGACACTGCCATGCCCCACTATTTATATAACAGTTTTCTCAGATGCTTTGGATCAAAAGACCACAGTCAATCTTCAAAATTTATCTAAGATAAAGGCAAGTTAAATGGTCAAACAAGTAAAGTGTTAACACTCAACTAGGTACCTCTTTTTCTTCACATTCTGTGGGATTTTTTAAAATGAAATTACAGAAACAATCCTGAACCATAAATATCTAGGCATTGACAGAGCCAGATCTGTTCCATAGCTTGTTCCTTCTGAAAAATTGGGTCCAGTTTCTTGCAGGAAAGGGAAAAGCCCCCAAGATTTCTGGGCCTTGGTTTTTATGTGGGCTGTGAAGAAGGAGAACACAGTTCTCAGTATTGAAAAAATTGCCTAGTTATTCTTAAAATAATGAATTGAGAATCGGCTTTAAACATGTTACAGAATTAACTGGCAAGAAAGCCAACCTTGGGCATCTCTTATCTCACCAAGTGTGCCATCTGTACAGCAGACTGATGGGCACAGAGCACAGCCCATGCCCACATGTCAGGAGCAGGGAGAAAACCCTGACTGTGAGTGAGCAGCGCAGTCAGCCCTTCCACCTCAGCTCCAGCCACCACAGGCTTTCCCTCTAAGGCAGCACCTGCTCATGCAGGGTCCTGCATGGATGGGAAAAGGTCAGAACTGTGCAGGTTGAAGCAGAAGGAACAGGGATTTTCTCCCTAGGGACACACTGCCAAAGTTCCAAGTTGGAGGCCAATTTAATTTGTTTCAATGTAGCTGAGCCATCTAGGACAGCAAGGCAATCCTCAATTTTTTTGTCTCATCCTTTGTAAAGCCTTTTGATATCTCTGGAATGCAGTGAGAAGCACTCAGAAGATTCAGGTAAGCATCAAAAAGGGAAACAACCAAAATAGTCTTCATTAAAAATTTGTGAATATACAGTAACTACACTGGGTTCAGCAGTTATTTTTTCTAACACAAATGTGACAGAGCTCATGTTGATGGCCCTTGAAATAGCCTCCCACACTTACGTTTCATTCTACCCTAACCTTGAGATTGAGGCTTCCCACGAAGCAGTACTAAAGTTATTCTGAATGATGCTTTGGGGAGGGAGGGCATTAAATCCCATGGAGATGGTAATGTATGTGTCCTGACAGCTTATACTCTGCAACTCTGACTGATGGAGGAAGAGGGAAACAGAAATTAAGCCTAGAAGCAGCAAGAATTCCCTGAGATGGGGCCTTGTGGGGAAAAAGGGAAGGCTTTACAGGGTGCAAGAGCTGGTTGGCTGAAGCAAGGTTACAGGTCCTGAAGTAGCAACACAGAGAACAGTGTGGAAAAGTGACCTCCATGAAGCTGAGCTATCTGCACATCAAAATGAGTTGGATCCTCAGAGAAAAGTTCCTTTCTGCCCCCATTAAATAAGCCAAGAGTCTGGGATGAGGCCAAGTATCCACCACAACACAAAGCAGTGGAAGACCCTCATGTATCTGGCACTGCTAGAATGAAAGAAGACATGAGGTGTCAATGAATGCTCAGACAAGCTCAGGCAGGAGCCAGGCTGTGAAGCCAAGAGTCAGCAGCAGAGTCTAGCCCCACACTGATGCTACAGCAATATAAAAACATGAGAAGGTAGGCGTAAGAAGTGTCCAGGAAGTAGAAAATGGGCCTGGGGAAGTTTGGACAGGTTTGTTTCTACTCATAAAGGTATCATCAGGGTCTCTTCCTGAAAGAAAGAAGTCTTGAAGCAGGACATATCCAAGTGGCTCCAGCTGTGTTGCTTTGGAATGTGTCCTGTCCTAACCAAAGCTTTTCCAGGCCAGCCGCTTGAAGTTTATATCTCATCACACTGGGTCATTTCCACTTCTACTTGTGGCCAGAAAGAGGATGTGCAGAGAACCATGACAGAGGAAAGCAAAGCAGCAAGCACAATTGTCCTTCAGTTTCTCCACAGTCGTAAGTCGATTCACTTGATAGGATGGGAGAGTCCTGTCAGAGCTGCTCCATCTGTGCAACACTCATTCCAGGTGCTTATTGTTCAGCAGAAAACTGTAAATTCCTGAGCGATTTCTAAAATATTGTAAAAGAAAAAAATCGCTTTTTAGAGGATTAACCTAATGGCAAAAAAAAAAAAGTAGACTAACAGCAAGCATACAGAAACAGGTGCATTGTGTTAATCACAAGCAGCTTGATAGCAATGAAGTAACAGAAAGAGGCAATAAGGGAACAAACAAAGATTCCCTAACATGAAGTTGTACTGTGCCTGGTTTGATAAAAACTCCCTCATAGTACATAATGGACTCTTAAGAAGCAGTGAACATTACTGTATATTTTGGAAATAGAAGGACTGACACATTTTTATAGAACCCAAGCACCCATTTATTGTGTGAGTCCACTGCAACACTGAACGTAATTCTGGGCCAATCTGCAATATTATTAATACCATAAATGTCTCCCAGACAAATTAACACAAAGCCGTAAAATCACTTCAGTGGAGCCAGTCTGAATGATCACATTAAAACCTTCAATTCATGCAAATCTGCAACTTATGACTCAACACCATACTTTGCCTTTTAGAACCACTTCAGTAGCATCTACACACAACTAATTGTCATTACATATTGGGGCAAAATTCACTGTGGGGTCTCAGGCATCTATTTGTGTTGCAGCAGCCCTCTGGTTAGAGAGTAGAAATGAGCTGAGACACACGACTGCTTGTTTATCACAGCATGAAAAGGGTCCTGGTTTATTCCTCTTCACAACTTAGCCATCCTGACTCCAACTATTCACTGACTCCGGCTGCAGCAAGCTCCTACTGTAGGTTTTCCTTGCAGCCTATGACTGCTGGTTATTGCCTGCTGAACTATGACTGCAGGTATTGGTGTGCAGACTCTGACTGCAGGCTTTTACCTGGCTAGACTGTGACTGCAGGTTCCAACAACAGGTTTCAACTGCAGACCCAGACTGACCTCACAGCAGTGATTCTCTCTCCCCAGGGTCCTACTTCTTCATGATTTCTCATTCCCTCTTCCTCAAGGTTTCACCTCCTTCATGATCCTCCCCTCACCACCCAACCCACTCCCTTTTATCACACTTGTCTTTACTGGATATAGCTGTGACTTATCAGGGGTAAGGCTTGTAGCCCTGGTTCATGCCTGAGATGTTTCTTGTTTACAGAAAACTCTTTGGGAAAAGAGTTTCAGAAAACCAAAACATTTCAGGCACGAACCAGGGCTACAAGGCTGTATTGTGTAATTAAACAGCTGTTACTTATCAGGGGTCAGGTCACCTGTATTCCTTTCTCCTACATATTTGAACATTGTTTTGCAGCTTCGTGAGCCTGTGTGTGTGTCAAGAAGTACTAAACAGCATGAAAGCAGGAGGAGGGAAGCCACACTAACAGAGAACTGTGAACCAGTAGTGAAATGGTGATTTACATGTCATTTACCAAAGGCATTGGCCCAACTTACTAGTCCTGCTCCATCCGGTACTGTTTATAGTGAACTGTTTCAGTATATATTCAGCTTCTATTTTTGGGTATGAGTGTTACATCAGATAACAGTTCTGACAAATGCAGTAGAAAAATTGGCCTATTTGTAAAAAAAAAAAAAAAATTCATACCTGATACTTGCATTTGTTTCCAAATACCAAGCAGCACTCCTCACTCCTAAAGTTTTATGTCCTAAGAACAGGTTATTTGCTCCCATTCCTGTTCCCTTCCTTTCCTTTCAGCAAACTGTGCTTTGATGAAAAGCCTGAATGCATGTGCAATCCTCCACGTGTAAAGTCTTGGATAATAATTTTCTGACAACAGCTTCACAATATGGTGTGCCAGTCCACTTCTTATCCTATTGTTCAGATTTGTCTGCACCAGCTGGAACGTGCCACGTTAACATTTTTCCCAAGATCTTTTTCCACTCGGCTATGACAAGCCATTAGTAGAAGCTCTGCCTGTGGTAGCTCTGAGATCAAAAGCGTACAAAAAACCCCTATTGCCACACTGCAGAAGGAATCACAAAGAAAAACAAACAAACAAACAAACAAAAACAAACAAACAAAAAAACCAAAAAAACAAAAACAAAGATGAAAATGTTAGCAGTCTGAGGTAACATGGAGTAATGAATAATGAAAAACACCATCCCCTCCTTCTTGAAGAGAATTCTTGTGCAGAATAAATATTAGTCATTACACAGGGTGGAAGAATGAGACTGTATGTGAGAAGAAGCAGAAGAAAACAGACAAGAAACAGTGGTGGGTATGAGAAATAAAGCAGATAAAGTGCCAGTAAGTTTTAAACATTGTAATTCCAAGGCCGGAAGTGGAATTACTCTAAGATATAGTAATTTCCCCCCCTATAATTAGCTCTGGAAACAACATTTACATCTATATTATCTGGGCATAAATGCCAGAGACAGGAGTTCCTAGAAGAGAGAGAAAAATGCTTTTTCATTTTAGACTTGCATAGGGTTGAAAATGTATCTGTGCACATAACAGTACACAATTTTTCATTTACCTGGGTATGACATTTCTGATGCCAACAATGAAAGCTGATCTGAGCTGTTAAACAGCTGTAGATCTCTACAGTCTTGCACTCATTTCAGCAGTGATTTTATCATTGCCATGTCTCCTTTGATGAATGATGGCAGGCTGGCCACTGCAGTGTGGATGCAGGATGAAGAGAGCAGATCAATGTATTTGCATGGAGGTTTTTTTTTGCCAGCAATACCCATAGTTCTGAGCAGGTTTTACAAGTTTATCTATTAAATCCAAACTAATTTCAAAAAACTAAGGTTGTTTCAAGATACACTAAAAAAATTATAAATTTCTAGGAGACACTAACTACTGACTACAAATAAATTTAGTTTTCATGAAAAAATCTTATCTCAGCTTCTGAATATCACATTGCAGAAAAATTAAGCACAAAACTAGTTAACAATTTAGCCATTATAAAAAGGAAAAAATAGGAAAATAATATTGGTCTTTCAGATAGTATTTTAAAATGAATGCTCGGATTGCCAAGCTATTAAATGAAACTTTCTGCTTAGCAACTTAAAAGCAGTAACTTTTCAGCAGGTGTTATTTTGGTCCAAAACTTTGGACAAATTCAGAAACTAGTGAGTTTACAACATAGATGTCATTCATCCTTGCAGAATTGTGTACATTTGATGGCATTTTTCTAAAGTGTCTGACTGTAATAAAATAATACCACTGAGCTGAATCACATGATAGATATATGATTAAAAAAACAACAAACAAAAACATATTAAACTTCAGATGGAAAAAAAAAATTCCCCTGCTTAAATAATTCAGACTTGATTTTCTGGACAAGAATGCCCACTACTTGTCTGCTTCTTTAGTGACTACAAAACATCCTGAAAAATTCCCTTAGTTAGTTTAAATTACTGTAATTTTACAACCAAAACCAAACCAAACATTTAAAAAATAAAAAAAAACCACCCACCAAAATATATTCTTATTTTGCTCACTAGATTCAAGGTAGAAATGTCTTGAAATAAACCATATGCTGGAGATTTCAGCACAGTTTACACCACCCTGCAGATTTAATTCAGGTAGTCACTTCATTTTTCAGGACTGGGCAATTACGAAGGAAGAAATCAAGATAGATTGTAATAAAACTGAAGCTGATTATCCTGATGAAAGACCTGAGGGAATCTCTCTGTAAGCAAGTGTTACCCTGACCTTTTCTGAGTAGAGGCACTATTCAGAAAATAAAGACATATACACATTCCTTCTTAAATCTAAACACTGAAAACTCTGGATTTGTAGAGGCAGTATTGTGGATTGTAATTTTAAGAAGTAGACAGCATTCAGAAAAAATATTCACTTTGTGCTGTGGGCAATCCAATTTTGACGGTGTTTTTTTACCCATAAACTTTGGCCCAATTTGTCACTTTCATAAGTCATCCTATTTTGCAGAACAGAATCAGTGGATGATGATAAGAGTAAAAAATTAACTTAGTTTTACATGATTTCCCAATTGCCTTATATGAAAGGGAAACATAAGGGCAGAATGAAGAAACAAAGAAAAATAAAAACTATCATACAATCCAGAAGCAAGTAGGTGGTTTCTCAAGAACTTAATAAACACTAGCAGACTTGAAAGATGCTGCAGTTTCCATCAGGTCATGTTGCTGACACCTTTTAGAGGGGGAATAGTAGGCCCAAGGAGTTGGGAGTGGATTGCAGGTCTTCCACTTTATCCAAATAAAACCTTAATGCTATGTAAAGTTAGGAAGCTACTGTAAAATCACTATTCCTCACCTGTTTTCCATTTGTGTGAAATGAAATGATAGTACAAACCAAACCTGTAGCAAACTAGAATATGAAACACAAAAGTATTACAAGGCACATTTGGCATTTTAGCAATACAGTTGGCCCTTACCCAAATGGACAAATTACATACCCTTTTAAATCTTAGTAGAGGACCCCCTGGCTAAAATAGCACAGAATCACACAATCAATTATGTTGGAAAACACCTCTGAGATCATCAAGTCCAACCTCTGACCTAACACCATGTCAACTAGGCAATGGCACTAAGTGCCGAATCCAGTCTTCCCTTAAATGCCATCAGGACGGTGACTGCACCACCTCCCTTGGCAGTCCATTCTGGTGTCTAATCACCACGCTTGTGAAGAAATTCTTCTTGATGTCCAACCTAAACCTCCCCTGGTGCAGCTTAAGAGTACATCCTCCTGTTCTGTGTCAGCAGAGGCTGACACTGAGCTGTTCACAGCCTCCTTTCGGGTAGTTCACAGCCTCTACAAAAGGAAGCCTGAAGGACTTTCCAATACAGTGAATTATGCTATATCTACGCAGAGAATTCATAGCCAAATTTCTAAAATCTGATATCTTTACTAAGAGAAAACCAGATTATTCTCTCTACCACTGTCTTATACTGGAGGAACCAGAAATGCCTAAAAGCTATCAATGGAAGTTTTGTTCAGAGCAATTCCCAAAGCAGTACACAATATGTGTTGGAGTTGAGAAGACTTTCTGCATAGATTAAGCATTCATAGAGAAACTGTTGCAAATTTAATCTAATCTATCCCCAGGTCTGCTCAGGGACATCATGTAACCTCAGTAGGCCTTCCCTACTATTTCTCTTTGCAGTTTGATCTCGAAGAGGAAAAGTATTCTTTCATTGTTGGTGGTCTTTACTTTTACATTCAATTAAAGACCATGAAAGTAACAGTCAAAGCATTATTCTCCCTGTAAAGATGTTTGGATACATTGAATGTAGTAAACTTAAGTTTATATCATAGCTCTAGAAATCAGAGCAGCAAAGGCTGCAAGAGTCAATAAAACCCAAGACCCAGCTCTAATTTCACTTGCTCTGCTCTAACAAAGGTATAACTCTCTCAGAGTTTATTTCACATAAAGTAAAAAATATTGACTGCAGAAAGAAAAGTTATAGAGACTATAAGCAAAAGTAGCCATTTTAAGGGAAATTAAATTGTTGAGAAAGTATTTCTATGTCATTTAAAATGACTAAGTCAGAGCTCTGCTGAAGTCAACTAGCCAGTCAGATAATGCATAGCACAGAAAGCCCTAAGAAATGTGTTTAGCCAAGGATGGGGTAGTAAGTTTGTGTGATGCTTGTGGCTAAACAAAATAAGATAAGCTTTACTGTTTCTTTGCCAGTCAAAAAGTGGCAAAGACTACATTTCAAAAAATGCAGACAGCTTCATGCACTCTCTCCCACTGATACACTTTCAAGAGACCTCATGGAATAACTCCAGTGCTCATTCCATTGCAAAAGGACAATGACAAGCTGTACAAAACTTCCCTAAAGAGTTATGCAGCTAAAGTTTCGCGGGCTTGGGAGGAATGGTTTAAGGAGACAGGCATTTCTATTGGTATGTGAAGACTACCGCAATGCTTTTTACCTGCCAGGCTTGTGAAGGAAAATACACTGGCTTTCAAAGTTTTTGTATTCCAAAGAAAAACTAGCATAATTTTAGCTCAGGTGGGATCTTTGGTTTTAAAAGGCTTACTGCTTCTCTGTTTCTGAGTCATGTTATTATGAGATGTCTTTCCACGTATAGAATTTCCAAAGCATTCATCAAGTGCACAATAACTGTCAGATTTAGAATCAGAGTGAATTAGTTATTCATCAGTGCAGAAAGCTTTTCCAATCAAAACCCTTTGTCCATCTCTTCCTATAATGAGTATAATGGGCTACTTTTCCTTCCAGCACATCCCACTCTCACTTCCTCCTAACCCTTGGCAGAGCTGCTTGTAACGCTAGCGTGGAGAGCTCTGAAGATTATGACATCTGGGGAAACCTGAAAAGCAGGGAGAGGTGGAAATATTTAACAACAGCAGCTGCATCCCATTCAGCTGGCTTGTCAAAGTACATCCTGATTGGAATAAATTACATTTCAGCCTCTGAACACTGGAGAGGAAACATGTTGTTTACAATATAACACCTAGTTGGATCAATTCCAAACTGTGACATATGTCACACAAAGTTGTCAGGATGGAGCTAACTACAGGTTTCTCTCCAAAATTGAAATCAGTGCATTAGCATTAAAATATTGATCTTCATTTTGACGGCATCATCACATTAGCATATAATCAACATAACCTTGTAGAGAAATGAAAGATTGATTGTGTTGGTGGAAGACAGGGATACATCTTGAAGAAACATGTTAATACTTTAAAATGGAAGAAAACCTACAGAAAATTATCATATTTTTGAGGTAAGATACCAGATAAATTTTCCTCAGCTTCTATAAAATGGTAAATCTTGAGGAGACTGGCATTTGAAAAACAAACAGTTAAAATATCCTGCCATATGTATTAAGAGCAATTCAAAGCCAAATTCTGGAAATTTAGCTGCAAGGTTTCATTGCAAGTTTCTCTTCCTCTGTCCCCAAAGTGGCAACTGAATTTTGGTAATTGTCAAACAAAGATTGAAAACAGGCTAGAAGTTAAAGCCAAAGGCTGCTATGTTACATAAATTAACCATTCACAGATCAGTGCAGCCTTCTTGCATCTCAGTTTGCCATGTGCTGGCCTCTGTTGACCAGAAAAATGTAGAGGCCTCCTGAATATACAAAACACAGCTACACCGTGTGAACAGAAGTGATTCCTGAGAACCTGAGCCAAATGAGACCTGAGACAAACAGGTCTTAGACACCTTCAACTCTTGTTCTTACAACTATATCAGAGTATCAGTCATAACAAATTTAAAAATGGACAAAGATAACAATCTCTGCACAAGTTATCTCTGCTCACAGAACTAAACAATCATAAAAAAGGTAAATAAATAAGTCTTATATAACAGCATTACAAGCACACATGCTTTTTTTTTTTTGCTACAATAAGGATTTGACACTACATACTTCAGATATTTTACAGTCACACTGAATAGCTACATCTGCTCCAACAGGAAAATATAATTTCTACCAACAGAGAATTTAAAAGTCGGAAAGGAGAGAGAAGAATGTCATGAAATCTTCATTTCACTGGATTTATAGCACAACAGTGCTAAGATTTTAACATTAGCCAAAGATGATGTAACAAAACAGATCCTGACCCCAAGTCATAGGAACTTCAACAAACATGAGCTAATACTGAAAAATCATATTCCTTCTTTCCTATGCCCTCATGAGTCATTTATCTAGTAATTTTAGGGCCCAAATCAAATTTGCCAAAGCATGCATGCAAAGGCAACATTAACCAAGTACAAGCTATTTGCACAAAAAAGAATATTAAGGAGTTTTGTAAAGTTATTTACCACTTAGAGTTCTGATTGTAGAATTGTAGTACTAACGAATATTTGTGTCAGGCTGCACAGAGTCTAACTTCCTCAGTTTTGAAGGGCAGCTCGTGGCTGAGGTTTGCTGTCTTTCAGCACAGATCAGCTGGCCAGTTTCCTCAATACCCTTCCAAAAGGTAGTTAAGATTGTGCAATGCTGAGTGGTTTTGTGCTTACTCAGTGTTAGGGAGGCAGCCTCTGCTAAGCAGGGATAGTTTTGTCATCTGTGTTTTGAATCTCTAGCTCGACTATGGCAAAGAAAAATTCATCTGTTCACCACATCAAATGGCAGATTGTGGCAGTTCTCATCCTTTGACCACCTCTACCAGTCTCACTCAGATCACTTTAATGGTCAACCTCCCATCCTCCTTCTGGATTCCAAGCATTATGAAGAATGCAAAAAGACCCCCTTTGGATTCACTTTCATCATTGGGTAGCTTGCTTCATTTCCAGATAGGCAGCTGAATAAATGTGTTGAGCTGTCTGCATTTAAGCAGAAAATGACACTGATTGTCACTAAATATAGTGATTGCTGTACGTATGTTTCATTGGAACCACAAGCTCAAATTAGCCTGTCAGAATTTGACTGTGCCCTGACGCTAACCTGTCAAGTGACTCAATTAGTTCAAGAGAATAAAGAAAAGGCTTGTCAAAGCCATCAAGGCTTTCCACTTGCTCAAGTCCCATCCCTTTGAGCCTTTATTAAATCTAAATGCATTTCATATTTGCAAATAGGTAGATGCTGTCTCTTCATTCTCTCCTCCTCAACTCCCTCTTCACTACCACTTTCTAACTGAAAAACTCAACAAATCTATGGAGAGGAATAAGAAGTCAATTCTTATAGGTCCCTAAATCCTTGTTTGCTTATGATGAAAGGAAAGACTTACCTGTAAATAAAGCCTTATCAATAGCTCAACTTTGCTTTTCTTGCGAGCACTAAAAAGCATTAAAATAATATTGGATTTAGAGATGAAATGAAAGAGCAGAGATTTCAATCAGAAGCGCCGTCTTCTTATAATTCTTTCTTTCCCCACAAGTGCATAAAGAAGCATAGCATTTCTTGTCACAGATGTCTTAGAAACTAGCAGAAAAAAAAAGTGAAACCAAACTCAGAATTGCTGTTACCTCAAGGGTACAGCTATGCCTAACACAAAATTGCAAAGTCACTAATCCCAAGCAGCAAAACTGACTCAGAGGCTGGAAACTCTGAGCTGGAGCTGGATCTACAAAGCAGCCAGCCTGCTCAGACACTCCTTAGCAATGGCACTTTGCATCTCTTCCCAAGCACCCCCTCTCATCTCCTTCCCAGCTCTTGGCCCTGACTCCACACCACCTCTTTGTACTGTCAAAAACTCTATAATGATATCAGCTCATCAGCAATGAGGGAAAACAAAAAAAAAGTATTAATGACATAACCTCTTAATCAGTATGGAAGTGATTTTCTTCATCTGAAAACATTCTGATTTGTATAGCTGTTTAGAAAAAAAAATAATTAAAAACAACATCAGATATTATTTTGGTAAGGACAAGACTCATAGAAAAGACTATGAAAACGTGTCATCTAGATCAATCTATATTTCCTCTTTTCATTGCTTATCTTACAAACAACATTTCTGCACTTTAACAGAAAATAATTGTTCAACTTAAGGGCTTCTCCTCTGGCTTTGCTCCTGAAGAGTCTAATAGGCTGTCAAGTGCATCATATCTTTTCAGAACTAAAATTCAAGAGGGCATTAGAATACTTGCTCCAGTGCACAGTTGTAAATGCCAGTCAAGCCAAAACAATCTTCACTGCTTCTACAGTTATGCATGAAAACACAATCAGATGGATGCAATCTTTTTTAAATCAAAGAATACCTTCCAAATCCTCTTCTGTGTAATTTTTTTTGTGATACACAATAGCTTATAATTGTAAAGAAAGCATTCCTAAAGACCATTATTCATGAACCTTACTTCTGAGGTACCTTGGGGTCCTCAAGTCCATAGCCTCAAGTAGCCAGGTTTATTCTGCTGTGTGGTTTGTTGAAGCTTCAACCAAGGCCTGTTAAATGAAAAAATTCAGTTGCACTGAGCAAGAGAAAAAGGAGCATAATCAGTTCACTAACATTGAAATATTAATTAGATAGGACTGGAACATGGAAACATTTAAAATAAATGTTCTTGTGGTATTATTAAATGTTAAATTTTATGCATACTAAATCATTTTGTAGCCTGTTAAAACAGCTTATTTCTGTGGCCTAGGAGATGCATAATTAATATATTTTTTCTAGCCATCCGTGTTTAATTATTAAAAAGTTTGACTAACATTTAGATGGCAAAAGCATAAAAGTCTTTTGAAAAGCCTAATCTTTTGGGGAAGAATAGGACTGAAATAAGTAATTTTTATTAGGGAGTTTTTAATAATAACTTATTTCAAAATAGTACATATGAGTCTTTTTAGGTCCTGAAATCTAGAGTAAGGAGATTATTTTAATTTCCATTCTCTAGTTTAATTTTGAATACATATAGCTTAAGTATTTTCTTCCACTGACAAACTAGGTGCAAGGAAGAGCTAGTTAAATATGAGAAACTAACTTACAAAATAACTGGATTTTTTATTGTTAGGTTGTATTTCTATATACCAACCAAAAGTGAGACTTTTAATAACAATAAAACTTTTAACTACAGATTTCATCTTATAAACATTTGTCCTATGTATTTAATAAATATATCCCAGTAAAATGAATCAAAAATATTAAGAAAATAGAAGAAGCCCACACAAACTTGCCTTGCCAGAAAGAGAACCCAAAATGGTGCTCCCAGTTTTGCCAGGAGTTATGGGAGGAAATCCCTGTAGGGCTGGTACTGAACACACATCTGGGTGACAGGACAGCTTACCTTGTACAGCAAACAAACGCCTTCCATGATTATTGAATCTTGGCATGCACCTATTCCAAACCCCTGTTTACTTGTATAATGAATGTTATTGTATCACTGGTGCACTATTGCCTTTTCTGGTGCCTATGCACTGAAAAAATCAAGCCAACTGAATTGCTAGGTACATAACAACAAATGAGTGGATGGATGTTCCCCAATAACCGTGGCACAAATTTCTAATCTTGCCTTTGCAAGGCAAGCCTGCTGGTTGCACATAAAAGGCCATAAAATAGGCAGAAATTCAGAGCAACAGCCTCCAAACTTTTGGGTTTGAAAGCAAGGAAACAGGCACAAAGGCAAGGGTTTCAAAGCCTGGAGAAATGAGCACTCAGAACCACAGCTAGTGCCAGCCAGCCTGTTGGCGGCCCAAGGTACAGCAGCCCAGCTCCTGTCAAGTCTCTGGTAGGTGTTATGGAAGTTTTAAGGAAAATTACAATCAGGCATTTGGAAGAGAGCAATGAGGTCACTCCAAGGTGATGGAGGAGAGTGCTGGAGCTGTTCAAAGGCACCAGTGCTAGCAGGAGACAGCACAAAACTACTCACCCAAGAACTTAAAAAAAAAAAAAATCAAGATGCGAGTGTCTGGCACTGCTGATTTCCAAATGGTTACTGGAGATGGGAGTTGAGCTTTGGGTGCATGGAGAAAGGTCAGCCAGGTCCTAAAAGTAAAGCTATGGCTTCTGTTTGATGTTACAGAGAGAAGAGCAAAGTGGTGATAAATGATGAGCAATACAAATGATGATCGCGGGAGGAGTACATAGTTGTATCCTAAAAGGAAGGGAAAAACACTGGGTTCTTCGAAACAGTTTGAAATAAAAGGGAAGGAATTCAGGGGAAAATATAAGGTTTTTTTCCCATGGGAAGAAGACTCAAGTTAAATGACTTTAAACACAGGAATACAGATTTTAATATGAAAAAGGAGAAAGATGGAAAATGCAGCTTTGCAGCAGCTTTCTAATCACAGGCTAAAAGCTGATTCCTCTTTTTCCTTGCTTTTCAAAGTGTCACAGTACCACCATTTCACAGGAGTCCAGTAAGAACCAGCCCAAGCTTGAATAAATGTGGCAGGAGCACTGCTGTTTCCAATAGGCTTTTCTGGAGCATTCCTCCCACACCCTCTGAGGGAATAAAACAAGCTGATAGCTGAATAATGTAATCAACAGCAATTCATTGCCTTTAAGTTAAGTAAATAGGCAGAAAATATGGACTATGGGGTAAAAGTACTTTAGAAAAAAACTATTCTACAATAGCAGACTGGGATTTCCTCTGTTAATGAAAATTTTAAATAGATATACAATGAATATACAGTTCAATACTGATCTTCAGGGGATATATCATAATAGGTATGGAGTTCAAAAACATTAATGGATGCTGGTTGAAGCATATAGATCTTGTTAAAGAATTTTTTGAGTAAATGTGAAATTGCTAGCCCGGAAACTTTAACTCCCATCCAAAAACTAAATTAAGCACCCCATTGACTAAATGCATGCAACTTGTTCCACTAAAAGCAGTGTCTGTTCTTAGTGAGTAGAAGTTCCCACTGCCTTTGCTTTCCTGAAAAACACCACTGACAACTCATAATAGGAATTATTTCTTCTTTTTTCTGTGCCAAAACTGTTTTCTTGCCACCCTGCTATATCCTAGCTGGCAGTGTGGTGTTAGCAGATGACAGCTTTGATGTCCTCCTGCCCAGATTTCTCACTAACAGAACCTGGACTGACCATATCCACCTGAAGTGTCTATAAAAGTGTCAGGAAGTCTTGAAGATTACTCCTTGGATTGTGTGACTCCAGGACAAAATTCACCTAATTCATCACAGAAGGTTACACAGACAGGAAGAGAAGTGAAAATAGAAACATAAACAAACAAACAACCCCAAAACAGACAACCAAAAAGTGTTCAAGTTTCTACTCAGTACCCATATCATTTAGATGCAGAAGCAAATAGTCAGCAATTAAAACACAAAAATAGAGGAAGACACCACTATGTTGTGAAAGAGGAAAAAAATGAGATAATCAAACTGGGGGGGGATAAAATACTGATTCAAAGGCACTTACAGTAGAAATTCCCAGCACAAGGCCAGAATCTGATATGCTTATTCCCTAGAGATCTTTTTAAATTCTTTAGTTAAGCCCACAAAAGAAAGAAAACAGAAGAAATCTGAAGTAAACCTGTAGGGGTTTGGTTGAGGCTTTTGCATTTATTCTTCATGAGCACTCACCAGTGAGTAAAACTCAGACTCTACATATAAAAGAATAAACTCAGCATTTAAAAATTAAAGTGTTACCTTAAGAAATGCAGAATTTAGCTTTGATGGGCTGAAGTACTCCTTTCTTTCTGAAAGATATCACAAGGTAGCTACTGCCAAGTTGGAAGTATAAAAGAGAAGACAAATGAAATCATAGATGTGAGTGTTCCAGCGCAAGAGCAAGATTTCAGACTTGTTGAGGGCAAAATAAAGGTTTCATACCTCAGATCAATGTGAGTACATTCAGGGCAATGATAAAATTCACTACAAATGATACTCCATTAAAAAGTTGCTCAAATACACAATTTCATCCTGAGCTTTGTCTTCAGAGAGTTGGCCTTCATAACCTGTTGTTAACACAGCAAAATGGTATGTAGACATCTTTTCCATGTGGATAGTTGAGGTAACAAGCTCAGAATTCTTGTTCTGTAGAAATGAAAATGTTTCACCACAACTCGAAGTAAAATAAGTAACATTTTTCCCTATTCTCATACACTTCATGACATGAGAGGAGTAAAATACACTACAGACTTTACTACAGCTATCAGTGACTCAAGCTGATTTAGAACAAAAGCTAAAATATTTTTCTCACCAGTTTATAAGAGTTGAAACATTTTCTTCTTTTCAGTAAACATCTGCTTCCATTGTTGTGAAATATTTTGAAGGAACAATTTGATTTTTTCATTACAAAGAGGTGAAAACATGAAAAGGAAAATATTCTATTATTTTCTATGGATTAGCCTCCTTGATTTTTCAATCTAGTATTTTAATATCTGAATGATACCTCCTGAATTTTACCTTTAAATAAATTCTTAGAACATGATTATACCCCAAACAAAAAAAAAAAAAATTACTGAAATGGCATCAACCAGCCAAACTTCTGAGGGTAGAACCATGAAACTTATAGGACTTCACAGAGCAGCCCAGATCTAATCCATAACCTCAAAGAGGTTCGATATTATTTTACATTGAGTCCAACATATTTTTCAAATACCCTGACTATTCCTAGCACTGGGCACGCAGATCCCCAGTGAGTAGTAAGTGTTTTCTCAGATTTTACCTGGACAATATCACAGTCCCTTCCTTTAATTCGTCTTCTCTGGCCCTTACAAAACCACTTTTAAAAGCTGTTCTCATACTTTCTGTCAGGGTCTCCAGCCATTGTTATTATTTTGGTTTTTTGGTATTTAAAAATGCTTTCAACTATACTCATTTCTGGTGAAGTATGTACACACAGTAGTGAGAAGCAGATAAACTTCCTGTATCTTCTCCCTTTCCAGGGGAGGTCAGTGCCAACTACAGCACTTTTCCTCGGAGAATTTCGTGTTCTCCTCCTCAAGTGACCTCATTTATCTTTCTTCTTCCCTCGTCATCATATAAATGGGATTTATTGCAACAAGTATGAAAACTGCTTTTTAGGATTCTAATAGCAGACTATACCACCTGTGACATAAAGTGTTAGAAAACATTATTGCTACTTGGAATAGTCTTTCCTCTCATTTTCAGCAAATCTAATCGTGCACTCCAGGCTTTAGAACATTAATTTCTCTTACTTGCATTTTTGATATTAAAAGAATTCCCATCAAGTTTAAAGATGAGTGCAGGAAAGAACTGAAAAAAGTATTTTAATTGTGCTCAGTCCCAGGCCAATAATAAGAACTGCTAGGGCAGGGATAGCAGGAGAGAACAGGAAAAATGGCCATGGCTGTTGAATGGTACCTTCCCCCAGAAGTCTGGAGTATAAAAGTCCAAACATTATTTAGCAATTTATCTCACTGCCTGTGGAGCTTCATTTCTTTTATGTTTTTTGCCCCTGTAATACCTTTAAACTAGGAACCAAATAAACATCACACAGTATTGCCACTCAGAAGCTGGGCCAATTCTACTACATGCTAATTTCAAGGACATGAAAAGGCTATTTGCCCTTAAGATGCTAAAGTGTGCATGTATAAACAAGTGATTGCCACTACAGTTCTGGCATTCCTCTTTATGCTAGACATGGTGAGAACACCACATGAAAATTTCCAAGCTTTTTTTTTTTTTTTAATGGAATCCATGTTGTCTGTTTTCATATACATGAGAGAATATGCTTTTGGGGGGAGTGTGATGAGGAGAAGGGGCGAGCATAAAATTCATCAGGAATCTGACATTTCTAGTCTGTTCCAAAACCAAAACTGCTTTTATGCAGATGTTGCCTGCTGGGAGTTTTAATTAAGTGCCTTAGGGGTATCCTCAGCAGACAACCATGCTCCTTGGCCAGACTCAGTTCCCAGTGTAGCCTGTCATTTCCATGTTTAACAAGTATTCAACCTTCATCAGCTGTGGGGTCCTAATCCTGTTGGGAAAGCTCATACTGAAGAAAAAGTAAATAACAAACAGATAAACATTGCTTGTTTATCCATAGCCCAGCTGACAGCATGAATTTTGAGGAGGAAGTCTGAAGTTATCTCCTGAGAGTAGATGCTTTTCACAGACCAACATGCAAGTGAGTCAAAACCATTTTTTCAAGAAAAATAATTTACTTGGGTCTAACACACACGAAATAAAATTTACCACTCTTAGAGACCATCCCTGGGTTTTGTAACAACATTGGTGGGCTTGGGGCAGTAGTAGAAGGAAATCATTTGGCTGGTTTTCAGATCTTGGGGAAAAAAAAGAAAAAACAAGATTAGCCTGGTGCAGTCTAGAGGCATAATTCTCAGACACCACTGAAATCCTACATAAAATATCAGAGTTGGTTTTGAGTGTATAGTGGCCCTCTTCAGATGGGTGAAGATTACTCTCAAGTGAGATAATAATATCAATCAAAATATCTGAACCTGTATTATCTCTCAGGATTATAGCATTATCACTTGTCCTTCCCCCATCACTCCGTGGTCTCATTGTACAATTTGGTATCAAGTAGTAGAGATGTTTGTTGCAATAAATACATTGGAGGCCTATTTTTAAAGGAGACAGAAACAAAATTTTGCCTATTTTCATGTGCCACTGAAAAAACGTTGTCTGGCTCTAGATGTAACAGCAGGTTTTGTTCAGCCATCCATACAATTAAAATAAAAAAAATGACAATTAGTTGGAACACATAAATATTACCAGAACAAAACAAAGTTTCATCCAAGTTCTGGGGAAAGTTAGGAATTCAAGAAAACTATTAATTTGCTCTAAACCTTTTTATAAAAATGCTGATTCCATTTGTTTGACAATATTTTTCAGCTGCAGATTTATTGTCTTTTTTTTTTTTGTCCCCTGTGGCCAATAGTTTCCAGCAGGCTGCTCTTTCAATTCCTTTGTTTCACAAAGTCAGTCTGCAAGACTGCAGGTAAAAATTCTGTTTGAGGAATGCATTTTTATTATTTCTCAATAAATATTTTATGTGTTTTATTCCACATCCAGCAGTACTCTGGTCACAGGGGTTAATAACAAAAGTCCACAATTATGGATGGTGACTGGTTGCTTAGGCTTTACAGCCTTACAAGTTCTCCCTGTGGTTGCTCCAGGATGATATAAATATATTGTAAGTGCCCTTATATTCAAATGTACTTTGACTTTGCAGCAAAGAGCAACATTTGTTAAGATAACGGTGGGGATGTATTTCAAAATGCTTAAGGGCCCTTTCAAGTTCACACAAAATTATGGTGAATCACAATGCACACTGAGAAATTAATTATTCTATATATTTAATGAAGACAATACATTGCATAATAGCCATTCACCTCTGTGCACATACACACTTCAGACAAATATACAGAAACTCCTGGAAGTGCTAATCAACCTAATTTGCATGCACAATATCAAATATTCACAGCGAAAACATCTGAATATAATTCTCACAGAAAATCCTCTTTCTTAGAGCACAAAGAGAGTCATGCCCTTGATAACTCATTTAAAGCAGTTGCAGTTGTAATACCAATGTTTGCCACTTACATGTTCTCCACTTTGGGGGCTTTTATTTTTCAAGGTGAAGGAGTATAAAAGAGTATAAAACAGCAGTGTTAAAGCCTCAAAATGAACAGATCAGGAGAAAACTGAACCACCTGAACATGAGAAGCTCATTACTGGCCGAGTTTAGAAATTTAGAGGCTAGATGTAAGCTCCCTCCTCTGCCTGGACAGAGCTGCATCATGCACAGGAGGACATCCTAGCCATGGCAGCAGCCTTTCCTGTGAATGCTGATCCTCTTTGATGAGATACTGAAATGTTTGCCAGGTGCTGGAGAGACAAATAAATAACTGATCAGTGGGACATTCATGTGAGATTTGGGACACTAGGGTTCTGGTCTTCACATGCAAAGATATTCCAATATTTTATACCCAAAATGGAACACTTAAAAAAAAAAAAAAAAAAAAAAAAAAAAAAAAAACCAAAACCAAACCAAAACCAAACCAAAACAAAAAAGCCCCACACATCAAAACCCCCAAAGCCCAATAAATCTCTCAACCAAAGAAACCAACAAGCCAACATAAAAAAACCCCAAACCATGAAAGCAACTGTGATACCGTATAATCCAGAGCATTAATTTGCAGGAGAAAATACAGTTCAGATAGATATCTTTACTACCTTTATCTAAGAAGGGATCTGGAATTCAAAAATAAAGCATTCTAGTTGTTAGGATGCCTGTGTTTCCTCTTCTCAACTAAGCAATAATAACAAAAGGCAACACTTAACAAGACTGACTGAGAAGACATGTAAAGTTGTAACAGAAATGTATACAGTCCACTAAATAGCCTGGGTTTATACTGATATACTTGGTTTTATAACATGTAGGCATAGGTACAGATGGCAGAATTATCCTTGTGCACATTTGCATGCTACAGAAATCCCATCTTAGCTTAAAACTTATAAAAAGCATGAAGCAAACAACATCTGCAGTTCTCAACTCTGTTGCAGTTTTAGCAGTAGTATACACAGAAAGGTATTGTTCTATCACCTCAAATTAAGCTTTAATTCAAAATCTGAGGTAAGCATGACATAGTCAACTATTTGACACAGCCAAAATATCTGTTCACTTTTCATAGAAGCAGCCAGGAATTCCTTAATTTCACACACAAGCAGAAAAAAATTCATCACGAGCCACCTTTCTCACAGAAGAAATCTTTAGAGCATTTCTGCAGATGAGAGACTCAAATCACATATATAGAGGTCCTAGACAACTACCCAGACCATATTAGAATGTTTTTAAAGAAATTATTCTTCCTAGAGGTCCAATTCTACTCAACATTATTCATAACTTTACCTTGAAACACTTCTTAAAAAATTTATCACCTGCTCCACTGTAAACAGCTCAGAGTAGAACCGTGAGGCTGCCTTGGGAGGCTCTGGGTTGCTTGGCATCTCACAGGACATCACTCAGCTGCCCAGAGGGAACTGGGACAGCTCAGCTGCTGCTGAAAGTCAGAAGATTCAGACAGCTCATGGCAGACAAGGAAACACCAAGGAACTCAGGAAGATAGATCAGACATGGCAGGCACAGGCAGAAATCCTAAAAAAGGCTACCCTCTAGGAATGCTACAAACAAGCCGTGAGCAATAAAGATTTCCTTCACAGGCACACCCCCGCCCCATAGCCAAAGGAAGATCGAAGTGGCTGTCTTTTAAAACAAAATAACAACGGGATACACTGGAATGTTCTCTCCTTGAAACCCTTGCAAAACTCCAGTGCAGAGCTACAATTCAGCCCAAGTGGGTGTGAACTCCTGCCCATCACACTGGGTCCAACACAAATTGCTATAAAATACACAGCCCTCCTTCCCATGCCATCTGGAAAAGATCCACACTGCTTAAAAAAAAAACCCAAAGAGAAAAAACATGTTTGCCTGCTTTTCACAAGCAGCTTCTGACATCCCTGTAACATTAAGTTTTCTAGTTCATTGTTCTGCTTGCCCCATTTTCTACCTCCCTTCATCCTGTAATGCAATCTGAAGCACACCATGCCTTATCTGCACATTTTCCTTTCCTAAAATACTTCTTTCCATCCCCATTACCTTTACAGCATATTTAACTAAAATCTTAGTGATTCTTTAACACTTGAATAATCACAGAATCACTCAGGTCGGAAAAGACCTTTAAGATCATTGAGTCCAATCCCTAGCTTAACAATGTCAAGTCCAACACTAAATTGTGTCCCTAAGCACCACATTTATATGTCTTTTAAGTACATCTAGGGGTGCTGGTTCAACCACTTTCTTGGGCAGCCCATCCCAACGCTTGATAACCCTTTTGCTGAGGAAATTTTTCCTAATATCCAATCTAAATCTTGGTACAATTTGAGCATTTTCTCTTGTCCCATCACTTGCTACATGGGAAAAGTAAGATTTTATAACATTTTTGGATCCTTATCTAAATACTAATTTCTTTTTCCACTCCTATCTTCATTAAAAAAAAAAAAAAGAAACACAGACTTATGTATGAATACTCTTTTTAAAGCAGTAGAGCATGCAAGTGTACCTATTCTATACAAAAGCCTACCTCTTGCAAAAATCAGCTTTCTTCTTTGAAATTACATTGCATCAGCAAGCTATGGATGTTCCCATTAGTGCACCTTGCTCTTGGCAACTGCACATTTGCCTCATTTTCTTTTTTGTAGGATTAGCACACCTGCTGAACAAAGTTCTTGCCCAGCTTGATCCTATCTGGTAACCAGACCTGCCACATTATTACAGCCTTAAATAAATGCTATGCAGGCCTAATACTAGAGAAACACTGATAATAAGCATGCAGCTCTTCCTCTGCATTACTGTGAGTCTGCAAAAAATTATTTAGAAGCTTTAGTTATGAATACAGTATAAAGGGTTTTATTGTTAATTTTAGCATAGTTTGCACAACTTTGAAAAGGCCTTTTGTTTTAGAATGTATCTTTCTCATAGTTTTGATAGGAGTTTCTGGGGCAGCTACAGCCTCTGCCTGGAGACATTCTTTTATTGGTCCTTTCTTGTCTCATCCCTTCTGTCATATGCATAATTTTCCTTTGTCCATCATAGAATCCTTATCTTTAAGGTCCAAGAGTTTCAGCCACAAGCCTAGCTAGGCTCTCCTCAGACCACCCCCAAACCTGTGTTGGATTTGTTGGAATTTAAGTGACTTAGTTTGGCATGTTGTATTTGGATTGTTTTATTGGTTTGTGTGATTTATACCCACCCCAGAATGCGTAGTACAAAACCGCCCTCCAGACCAGGCTCGGGGTCTCTCTCCGGAGGCTCCAGCCTGGAGGCTGGGGGTTCCCCTGACCCCCTTTCCCCCGAATAAAGCCTCTGTTTCCTGAAAGCCTCGAGAGAGTCCCCTCTTTTACCCCAGCCATGGCAGTGTGAGCCAACTGCCTGAGCCAAGACCCCACAAAAGTGTATTGTTGGAGCGTATCAGAGCTGCCGGGGGCCCAGGCTGAGCACCGAGCTGGGCCAGAACCAGGTACACACCCCAACACATTACCAACTTCCCTGTGTGCTGGTGTCCTTTTGTATTACACAGAGGAGCCTACACCTCCTCTGAAGGGAACTTGTGCAACAGACCAAAGTAATAGACCATCTAAGAGGCACAGGCAGCCCCAGCAAGCAGGCAGAGTAGTAGAACACCTGTGTGATCCCTGAAACAGGGAGGGGGAGAAGAGAAAACACGTCTGAACAGAGATAGCAGCTGTCTGCATGGAGAAAGGCTTGTTCACAGGTATCAGGAAGGGCTGTAGATGTTTAAACCTCAAAGAGTGGGAGGACAAGCTGGGAAAAGGAGACAACTTGCAAACCCTGAAGGTCCCATTACACTGTGATTTTTGCCCACAGCTTCAAGAAAGCTGTGTTACCTATTTAATATCCTCAACATTTCACAAAATACCACTAGCTGCTCCCCCACCTAGCCCTTGGGCACCACACCAATCCTGTCTATACCCACCTATAGGTCCTCAAATGTCTAGACTGTCCTCAGCTGTTACCTTGATGTCAGGATGTCCTGACTTGGCTCTATTCTGCAAATTCCTAAAGAACACATAGGAGTAATTCACAGGGCTAGCGAGCATTTCCTACTGAAGACATTGGCCCAAAATACAGTGCTTTATGAAAACAAGCAAAGAGATATGGAATACTAGAATCAGCTCCAAATTAGATGATGCAAGCATCACTTTGTTCACATTATCAAACAGTTTGTGGTAACTCAGTAACTAGTTTTCTCACAGCATAAACAGGCATTTTTAAATGTTCTGTTCTGAATTCACTTAGGTACCTGACTAATTTCATCATGTTTGGGTTTTGGGTTTTTTTGTTTGTTTTTTTTTTTTTTCATTAACAGAACTAAATGTTAATTACAATATCTTGCTGCTACTACTACACTTCATTTATTGGAAAAAAGTAAAAGAGATTAAATATACCAACTCTTCTAGGTTAAATAATTTAAATGCTTTGGATAATGGCTTAATTAACTAGACAAACAACGTAGAAGAAATGCATGCCACACTATAATTGTATGTTATATCCAGGTTTTGTAGTCAATCGAAGTAAGTGTCCCATTCCTGGCAGTTAATAAGGAGGAATCACTTGCCCATTTGAAGAAATATAGTGCTGGAGTCTACAATAAAGTATGTCCCTAGCACGGGACAGATAGACACTAAAAATCAAAGTAGCTGAGATCATTTGCTTTAAGGTAGTAGAGAACAGTGAGCCTTTTTGTTTTAGCAGCTGATGCTAATTTGCAATCCTGAACGTTACCTGAGACATGAACCAAGCAAACCATGTGAATTGCAGAACTGAAAAACCATCCATGACACTGTACAGACATGTCTAAGGGCAAGTAGCCTCTAAATTAAAGTGAAAGGAAAACCCCCTCCCAGATAGTCACAAAAAGGGTACAAGTTGATAATCCTACAGAATGAGCCATTGAAGGAGACTTCCTCCAGTTTCAAATGAATTCTGCTGACAAAGGTCTTCCTTATGCCAAAACCCTCTCCATGGGTTTCATCCCTTTGCAAACGGGTGTTTTTTCACATTTCTCTATGTTTACCTGGTATAATGCACAATCTGGCAATAAACAGACTTACTTCTGCATTATTTGGCCCATGATACAAAACTTGTGAATGAAATCCTAGTACTGCTTCCACAGTGGTGAGAGTTTGGCCACTGAACAAACTGTTAAAACAAAGCGTTCACATGAGTGTTCAGAAGCCTTGGTTTTTTCTTTTATTTAAAAGACGCTTCACTTAGTGAAGGACACAGTCTTCTTCCCTCCATCAAACTGCATGGCTGAAATCTCATTAAACAGTAATTCCCCTTTCAAAGACCTCAAGAAGTCAGCAAGATGTTCTTCTACAAAGGCTTTCTAAAAGAGAAAACTGTTGTAGCTAACAGTCAGGAAACTGAAGCACAAGATGAGACAAGCTACAGAAGGTGAGGATCTACTTCACCCTCTACATTTTAAAGATTTTAAGAGCAGGCTAAACTGGTGTTGGGACTTGGTTAATTTTCAACAGCACTCTTCCAGCTCTGTGTTTCTGTGATGCAACACCCAACTCATCATTTATATTAAAAAACTTTGCAAGTTTCAGCTTGCTGGATTAAGGATAGTTTGACATATCAGAATAGAACAGAGTAAAGAAGAAAATAACCATCTAAGCCTGTGCCATCTTTATCACTATGAGAATAATTCTGGCTTTACAGAGCATTCTTTTTAAATATAATTTCTCATTTCATTAATAGAACTGGAATAAAATAATATTTACATGGCATTTTCAGTTGATTTTCAGAGTGCAGGAGAAAAATACACATGAGAAGAAAATAACAATTCCACCACCAAAGAGAAATATCTCTGTTTGTAAATGTTGAAACAGAATATCTTAAAACCCAATTAGAAAGCCTGCTCTCCCAGGACTGAAGGAGAGAAATGTTCTATTTTAAGGGTCCTGTTGAAACTTCTACCAAAACCTTGCATGTTCAGGGGTAGAAAATCTCTTCTGCTAATCTGCTTCCAGGTCTGGGACACACTTCTGGTTTCTTGAATGTGTCAGAGCAGTGTCTTTTATCTTTTAATACTTCATTTCATATACTTCAGATTGTTTACTCTTCCATTCTTACCTTAATCAAAATACTCCTCTTTAGCTTATCCTCTGTAGTTGACGTAATGATTATTTTTATGCTTTCAAAGTATAAGAAAAAAAGCATTTTGAGGTTGTTTTTTTGGTTTTAATTTTGGGGGGGGGAAGGGGTGGTGGGGTTTTTTTGAGAAAAGTGAACAAGTGTTGCTTACTCAACCTTGTAAAATTGTCTAAATTAAATGTTGGATCCCAGCTACTTTTTTAAGGATCAGACTACTCTGTTCTTAATTTATGCCATTAGCCAAAAAAGGCTTCTTTCATATAGATCTCTGTCATCATCTTTCAAACCGGCCTATGCAGCTGGGCAGATGCTGAGATTCCTTTTGGAAATGACAACCAATAAATTTATTGGACAATAAAAAAAAAAAGAAAAAAAAATTCCTACAGTCAAGTTTGAAATTCCCTTTGCAAAAGAGGTGATCTTGACATTTGCCAGCACCTTGAAATCAATCCGAACTCAGCCAAAATTCAGGTAAATGTAAACGATTTACTGACAGAAGCTAAATAGATGGAATTTAAATATTTATTTAAATACATGGATAAATTAAACATGCAAAGAAAGCTTCCTACTTCTCTCAGCTCCAAAGGTTCACATGGAGCCCACTGTTAGATGTTCAGGACATAGCTCAGGTCCCAGCACCTAGATGCTTGGCACAATCAGAGGATGTAAAACTTTTAACAGAAGAATATTTGATTTGGGATTCTCTACTTTCTGCTTCTCCTCAACACTTCAGATCTTCTCATGCAAGTCTTCTTCCCATCACTTCTTCCTTCAAAGATGTCCTATGATTTCCCACCCTCTGGCTGCTCACATCTGTTTGGGAAACACTGGTACTCCCTGGGCATGATTAAAAGTGATTACCACATGTCCAAATGGCAAGCAGTCAGCTATGAGTGCTGTGGTGCTTGGCAGACTTCTAGCCCCTTATGAAGCAAAACACCCCCCCTCTGGGCAGAATCAAATCCTTGTGCAGATCTTCTTCATGTTATTAACCTTCTTTAGACACAGATAACTTCATCAATCATACCTTCTAGAATCATCCTGTTGGGATTAATCTATGTCCCATATGATTGGATTTCACTTAGGAACAGACATAACAGTAAATACTCACTTCAGGGTAATACCAGCGCTTCCCTCACTGCTCCCTAAGCTAACACTTGAGGTGTAATCTGACAGATTTTTAAATAATAATTATGTTTATTACAAAGAGAATTATCATAGTGTATCTACCCATCTGTTTAAATGATCATCCATCTCAGTGTCAAAATCAGAAAGAATCAGTTGACATTCCTAAATCTCATAGGTTAGAAAGGATAGCTTCCTTCTGTGAGAACGTCCCTAACATTTGGAAGTTATCACTATAGCAACACACAAAGTTTTCTTTGGTACCTTCTCTCCAGGACAAGTAAATCCAGCAGTCTAACAGTAATGACCCATTTTTCACATGGAAATATATCCTCCAGTGCTGTAAAGCAAATACTGTAGTAGTGGTCCTTGTGCTTTTATAATTAGTATCACGTATAAGGGAGAACTGAGATGATCTTTAAATCCCACCCCTACCCAAAAATTTTAATTACCTAGAGCTGGAATTGGAAGAGAACAATTTTAATAAGTAGAAGCCTTGTATTTCCGCCCACAATTAGATACACCACTATTAGGTTCAAAGAGGTTACCAACAATACAGGAAGAATGCACAACTGAAAAAAAATCCCTCTTCTCATTCTTTGTGCGTTCCTTATCAACCAAACATTAGAAACATTTCTAAAATAATTAGAAAAAGTAAAGATTCTGTGCAAGGAAAAAATAAGCTAACTGAGGAATTGAGGAGAATAATATGAATATGAGAAACTGACCCAAAAGCCACTGTTGACAGTGGAAAGTCTTTTTAAAGGAAATCGAGGAAATCGCAAAAAAAAAATTTGTGCTTTGTCTGCTATCATCCTGTGTTAGCAGCATACACAATTCTTAGAACCAACCAAAGGTGAGGATAAACATTATATTTAACTATAAATATTGGCCTGAGTATTATTTATTAAAATAAAATGTTGGCAAGTTTTGGATGATTCAGAAGAAAAAAACCTGGCAACCTAATTCATTAAAAACAGTCCAAAATGTAACTAAACTGTGTGGCAGCATGCTTACTGGTTGGACCTGAGTGAGGGACTGGGAGACTGTGTGAAATCTCTATTCCCGAGTGGCTACATGATCCTGGCCAAGTTATTTAGCTCCTGTTTGTTTATCCATCTGTAACATGGGTGTAAGAAGAGTTATTTCCCAGATGGCAGCATGGTGGAACTTAATTGATGTTTGTAAACTTCTGGCAGAGTCTCTGATGAGAGGTGAGCACTCAATAATATTGCATTCACCTTCTGGGAGCTCCTACATTTATTTCATAAATGCAATAAAGATAAATTGAGGGTTACAAGAAAAGAATTATTAAAAAGATGCTGTAATAATTAGTATATTCAAATCACACATTTGTGTTCACAGAATACTAATCAGTACTTGTACATAAGTATAGATCAGACTGAGGTGGTGACTGTTTTATATTGTAAAGTGAATGCATATATTGTCCTGGAAAAGTTCACTTTCTTCTGCCCTGATTTTACTGAAATGACCTAAAATGCTCAAAAAACTTAAAAAATTTTTATATTTATATATATATATATTTAAATTACTTTCACAGAATACATTTCAGAGTAATCACAAATTGCAGTAGCTCTCCATTTTCCATCTCTAAACCAGACACGGGAACTGACACCATGGGCCCAAATTCAGAAAGCATTTTCCACAGAGTGCTATCTCCAGCAGCAAGCAGCACCATATGTTGCTAGAGGATGTTCCCTTCCTACTTCACATATTAGATACTACTGAGGCATTCTGGCTTACTTTCAAGTCTTCTCCTGTTTTCAGCCATAACTGTTATAACTCTGACTGCCCTTGTTACCCATAAAAAATCCTATCCTTTCCACTTCTTTCTAAAATTGTCATTCTGTAGCAGATTTCCACAGACAAATGCCATCTTGGACAGCAGCTCATGGAGATAATACTACTGTCTTTCTCTCTTCCTTTTTCGTAATGACTTGTCTAAATTCTCTCTAGTAGCATGGATGGCAGAAGACAGCAGATCCAAAGAAAAAGTCATTCACTAGAATTTAGGAGACACTGTTAATTCTCCTAACAATCCTTGTTTTTGTACTCTTCCTCAGAAGTCAGGATAAAGGGCTCACAAGTCTAAAATAAAATTTTAAAAATATTTTAAGAGACATCTTTTAGGACAAGTTGGAATCATGATCTGAGATGTCTGTGTGTAAGGTAGGGACAGCAGTGCCTCAGTGGTAGATCTCATGGGAGTCAAATGCAAGTGACACACATCAGTGCTGAGACACCACAGGTACCACTGCAGAATTTAGGCTTCATCTCAGATACTGTCTTGAGCCAAAAAGAAGGTAGAGGAAGATAACTAAGGATATTTCACTTTGAGCAGCTACAAATTTTTATGGACCTGAATCTAAAACAATGCAAAACCTTAAGAACTCAGCTCCATGATGTAACTTCTTCAAATTGATGTCTTACAATGACACCTACTACAGTGACAACCTTTTCATGAAACTTGATTAAACAAAAAAAAATACACTTAACAAAATGAACTGAACAAAAAATAAAACAAAGAAACCCACAAAGCCAAAAGCAAACAAAAAACCAAAACCAAAACAACCCCAAACCAAACAAAAAAATCCACCAAGCAAATAAGAAACAACTTCAAGCAATTTGAAGACTCCTGGGTTGCTCTTTTGGGGTAGACATTTTATCTGTTTGGAAATGGGGGATTTGATATTTCTTATTTGTCTTTTTGGGTTTTGTTTGGTTGATTTTTTGTTTTGGTTTGGTTTGGTTTTTTGTTTTTTTTTGTATGACTTATCCCAGGTTGCCAGCAATAGACTATGCATTTTGCTTAAACTGGGATGTACAGCCCCTAAGCCCCTTGGAATGACTGTTCCTCCAAGGAATGCAAATATATCCCTTTGACACATTGACATCTCTGGGTTTGTGTTGTTTGCTACAAAGTGTGATTATTTCCATGTCCCCTTTCCATTTGATTACTTATTAAAAAAAGAAAAAAAAATCCATTTTCTGTGGGTTGATTGTGCACAGGAAAAAAAGAGGTTCCTTTGGCATGGATGGAGCTATGTAGTTGGTATGATCTGTTCTCTTCCTACTTTTCCTTCACATTCCTTCATAAACAACCACTCTTCATAGCAGAGGTTTAATTACAGGTATTAAACAACACCCCTTCCAGTTGAAAGGGCTACTTATTTTCTTTGACCTGGTTTTTCAGGCTTTCTGCAAAATCACGAAGATGCTTCCACTTGATCTGAACCCGTCTTGTGCTTTAAAAAATAAACTGCAGCTGCAGTAAGAGTTCATAAAATGAAACTCAAAATTGGGGGCCATGAAAAGACTCATACAATCAACATTCATATTCCAGTATGTACCACCATAGTTCAAGGCATGATCCAAGACTAGTACCCAGATCTTACTTAGCTGCAAAGATGCAGCTTTGATACAGTTAAATAACTTCCACATGGGAGCTCTGTCCTGAGACCATAATTACTATCTAGTGCTCCCATATGGAAAAGCCCCAGGATGGAAAGAGGGCAATGTCTACTGAAAATTGTACAAAATAACACAGCTGTTTAATATAACAATTATTTGCGCTATACATCTCCAAAAAAATGTTATATGATAATACCTCTTTATGTAGACAGTATAGCTATCCACAGTAGTGCGTCCAAAAATGAAAACACATTTCTGATTTTGACATTTCATTATAGTATGTGATTCTGAGGTTTAATAGCAGTTTTTCAAGCCTGGATTCCATTGGCACCCTCAAGAAATTAGGAGTATGTTTGAAGTGGTAAGTATTTATCTTTCTTTACTTATTTCTTCTAGACTCTCAGAAATTCATTTTTCCTTTTCAGGTAACAAAATTCCGCCTGCTAGCTCCCACATCTTCCTAAAAGGAAATGTAACATACAACCAACACAAACACTGAGCAGAAACTGAGATCTAAGCCTGTGACAGTCAACATTCCAAGGTTAACTCAGGCAGCACCCAGGGGTCTTCCCACTGTGAGCATAAGAAAGGAGCTAAGAACAACTCATCTAATTTCAGGCACTAAGGAGAGGAAGATTAATCTCCAGAGGATGGTTCATATTCCCTAGCATCTTGCTAGATAACTTAGAAATTTGTTGGAATGGATCTGGGCAAAAAGCTACCTGCCTCAATGCAGCAGCTCTAGAAAGCATCCACCTTCCACCTTTCCAAATAAGTAAGACCTTTTCTAGGTCTGGTATTAAAAGGAAAAATGGTTTACATCCATGGCACTGTCCCATAAAATTTTATAATGCAGAGTGTGGACATCATCATTTCCACAGCATAACTTGCTTTCCTGATGCCTTCCTTTCCTACAGTGACTCAGGCATGGATCAAATAGAGCTGTTAAGATCTGATAACAAACATTTCTACAAAATAGGGAGACAGCTGACCAATTCAAATGAGAATGGAAAGCTAAGTCCAAAATTGATTTTACTACTTCTGCTAGACCTGTGGATATAACCCTCTAACCAGGAAAACAAAACTTCATGTTTGACTTCATCCATTTAGAGGTGAAAAAACGTGTTCAAAATTTTGTATTTCAAACTGTTTTAATTTCTTAAATGAGAAATTAAAAATAAAAACAATTTTCAAGCTCGGAGAAATTATATTCTTAGTACAGAAACAGTAGAAATTGGCTAAGTAAATTGTTTGCTGCAAATTGTTTAATCTGGCTACAGGCACAGGCTAAATATTTGCCCAATTCACAGGAAAATCTCCTAGCACCTGAGGAAACCTCCTACCAAAGCTATTTAAAAAAAAAGTATTAATCCATGTTTTGCCTTTAATTAAATGTCAACTATGTTATCTTATGTGCATTAAGGGAAAAGGCTGATACAGTTTTGACTTTGGATAATTAACACCTTCCATTAATTATGTCTCAAGATGGACTTTGATTCAGAAACCTCATGCTACCATTAATGTTTCAGTCTTCTTGATCTGTCCTGGAGAAAGAGAATAATGCCACCTCTAGAAATGTGATTCCTTACATTGTGGGGGAGAGCAGAATTTTGGACATTCATTTTACAAAGCTTCTTATGATGAAAATATGCCAAGACAGTGTGCTACATTAAAAGGTTTATACATAAGCTCTGCTTGAAGCAAAATGTAAAAATCCTTCTGTTACATTTTTTAAAACATTCAGTGAGAGTGCTTCTGTAAGTATCCCAGGGCTGATTACATTTAATTATTAACATCATACAAATGAGACTAATTAACCTTGTATTCCACTATATCTACTACTAATTACCTTTATGTTTTATTTCTGATAGCCTTTTGGTTGACCGATTATTTCACGTTTATAATGTTCTGAAATTTTAATTTTTAACAAAATATATTCTATTATCCTCTCAGAAAGAACTGAGTTTTATTTTTGTCCAAGTTTTGTCCACCAAATGACATTGACATTTATCCACTAAGTCCCATACCTGACCTGCAGATCATACAACTCTCAATTCAAAATCAAAGAAATTCCAGAAAGTAGATTCCTGTGCAGTTCTCCAATTTATAAGCAGATGCAAGCATGATCATGCCCTCTAAACTTGTTTGTACCTTTTCTGTTGCTCATGTTCTTAGAACATAATTCATCAATACTTTTTGAAGGAAAGAGCCAAGAACTTTTCTATTCATATAGGTCCTTTATATAATCCCTAATACCTCAGCTACACTGACTTATGTTCAGTTCCTGAAGGGAATGTAACTATCAGTAACCAAAACACTTATTAATTTTGCACATAATTTTGTGATTAACTTTCTAGATCTACTAGTATTCTGCTCTGGCAAAGAAATCCTTGTAAATTTAAGCAGGAAGCAAAATACAAATCATTGTCTAGTAAGTGCTCTCCCTGCTGTTTGTGGGGAGACTGCTCATTTGGATTTCATGCTTTGCTTTACTGTTTTTCTTCTTCAATTCCTCTCCTCCCCCTCATTAAGCCAAATGAATGCATCCATCCAGGAAATCGTAACATGATATACAATAACTTCATACCATAAAGTGGTTACTTTGCACGTTCATGAAATTGTTGTGTGTTAGTGGTCTTAGATTATTAGGTAGCAGCTCCTGAATTGAGAGCTATTTGCATTGCCACCCTCCAACAACACAAGAGTACCATAACTGTACATAACACCTTATGAAACCTAACACAATTCTCAATCAAGAGCCAAAAACATAAAATTAACAGAAGCTTAGCCTTAATTTTAAGATTTCATAGACTAATAGAATTATTGATTTTCTATCTTAAGGTTGAAAAAAAAAAATTTAATCAAAAAAATTTTATATCTCATAAGAGCTGACTCCAGGATTTTTTTATATATATATATAAGACTCATAGCTCCTTTGAAAAAAAAAATCTTATCTTACTTCCCTTATAAAATTTAAAAGCAAAAATTTCTGCAAGTGTCAGCAAATATAACACCCCCTTTGACACCAAATGTTGGCAATAAGATGAAAATAGAGTTACTATTTTCTAGATTAATGGATATTATTCTTTGGAGTCTGTAACTATAATGTTGTATTCTTAACAACAATGTCATAATTGTGCATGGAAGTGTATAGGTCACAGACACAACAGGAACCTGCAGCAACAGTTTGGGGTGCCTATGGCACAAAACACCACCTGCCACCTAAATGTGAGAAACCTTTCTCTTGGTGTGTTGTAACAAAAGGAGACAACTCTGTAATGTCTGCCTAATGTTTGAAACCCTGAAAGGCTGACCCAAAACGCACTCAGGTCAGTGAGCCTTTCTGTGTGTCCTCAGGCCTTTTACAAACTTATGATGTCCACCTCCAACTGATAGATTAAATCACTTGCATTACTCATGCAGATATAAACTAAAAAATCAGGCATGCAGCAAACTAAGGAATTAAATTTACTGCAGCCTGCCACTACCTGATTTGCCTGGATGCAGTGATTCCTCATACTGATAAATTGTAGGTACAAAAACGCTCATGGACAACAAATTAGATATTTCAAATATTTTATAGATGTATTTTTCAGCTCATATAAAGCCTTGGTTCTGGCTGACATTGGCTCAGTTTCTGTAAAACTGTACTTCAGGTAAGAAAAACAGAACTCTAAACAGCACTACAAGCTTGCAGCCACCAATCTGAAGCTATATTAAATATGCTAAAACAAACACCTGTATAAGTGTGTGCATTTCATGATCTTGACAGTGGATAAATAAGTTGGGATAGCCTCTCTTCCGCCATGCTTTAGATTGGATGGCTCCTCACCAAAGCTTTGGAATATACAGAGTTTTGGAAGACTAAATACATGGCTGGAATAAACAGTCTTGTGCTAAAAAAAAATACTGAGAGCACCAAAAAAAAAATATATTTAATACTTACATCAGTACTTGCATCAATAATCAAACATGCATGATTTAACTTCTTAAAATATGTTACTTTAAATGCTCAAGATGACCCCATAATACACCCCTTTCAAGTAAAGAAATATTTTTGTCAAAGAAGTTTAAGCATCTCAAGCTAGTTGCCAATATAAAGAAAATTGCACTGCACAAAGAAATTACCAAAAGTGGCACGAGTGAGCAATGTCAGAACAGACAAGGGCTTGAACTGCTCCATTTCAGGTGTAAAAAACCATCAGCAGGACGCTTTCAGAAAACTTGTAAGTCTTTAAGTACGATAAATGTGTCTGTTCTGTACCTGTATGGTCATACCACTACTGACAAGAGTTGAAGTGTTTGAACAATGCTCTCAGGCACATGGTGTCATTCTTGAGGCTGTCCTGTGCAGGGCCAAGAGTTAGACTTTGATGATCCTTCTGGGTCCTTTTCAACTTTGAATATTCTGATTCTGTAAATAAAAACTGAAGCAATCAGAATTTTCAATTAAACTCTGTGCATAATTTTTATTTTTTAATACTCTGAGTCACACTGAAGTCAAATCTATAATATCTGATTATGACTCCCAGCTGCTGCTGTGTATGTTCTGCAATGAACACTTGAATGCATCTGCTATCAGTAACTAATTTGTCTTACTTTGGCCCAAAGCTGTTATGATTGGCATTTCCATCTCTCTAACACTTTCTGTGCAACCACACTGACAAAGACATTTGAACATTTCATACTCACCTTTGATTTTCCTGAGTGATTTTCAGTTTATTTAAAATTCCTGTGCTATTTACTTCAACTTCCTGTAAAAAAGACATGAATGGTGAGAAACACTGAAATACCTTTCAGTATATAATAAAAAAATCTGCAGCAATACTAATTGACACCATGTCTGATCAGCATTTAAAATACTCCGATACTTTTTACTCCATTAACCTTGACATAAATTATAGTAAGTAGTCTCTGTGTGACAGGAGTTTTAATTTAGCACAACATCTCAAGTTACATACATCTTTGAATCTGACATAGAGCCTCTCTTCTTGCCATTTTTTTACCCTGAGGGAAACTGAAGAGACAGTAAAACCAGGTCTTACCATGTAAACAAGGAAGGGTGTTCACAGCACTGCTTCTTGCTACAGCCAGTACTAGGCTACAAATGACTGATTTTGTCTTTCAGCACCCATGACCATTTTTGGCTTTTGGATTGAGCTGTAGACAAAGCTCTGAATGCAATGAGCTTTGTACTTCACGTTTCACCTATATCTGAAATTATGCTTGCTTTTTTGGCTACTAACACAGAGCTTCTTCAGATTTCAGAGTGTGCAGCAGAACCTAAAATTGTTTTATTCAAACTATTACTCACTTCTTTCAAGACATCTGTTAGTTCCTATATTTTACAGAAGTCTTTCCAAGTTCCTCTTGCTGAGCTGTTCCATGAATTTTATATGTCAGAGTTATCTACCACAGGCTTTTACCTTCTTCCAGTGCCTTCAGTACAGTTGGAAGGAGGAAGTTTTTGCAGCTTTGATTTACATATTTAGATGAAAGTACTCTAATAGCTCTCGAGAAGAGAAGAGAAGAGAAGAGAAGAGAAGAGAAGAGAAGAGAAGAGAAGAGAAGAGAAGAGAAGGAATTATATTCCATTCCTTTCCACTTTCTAGAGGGCAAAGTACAGCAGGCCTAATCTGGAATTTGCTGGAGCCAGAGATTTCCAGTCATTTGGGATTAGAGCTAGTGAAGGTAACTCGTGTACAAACTAGTTTTCCATATGCCTGAACTACATTGGGTTCCAAGGAGACAACTTTTATTTGGCATTGGAGAAATGTGTTTGATGAGTTGACTTTTATAGTTTGAGCATGAAAAGGCAGTAACAGATCAGTTAAACTGATCTGATCTAACATTCCAGCAAAAGAAAATGCATCAGACATGCTTATCTCTTTAAAAACAAAACCTCTGTGGCAAAGAACATGTTGTACTTACGTACCATTATGAAATGTTTTTAAAAGAATATGGCAATGCACTAGCTTAAATAGAATGCTCTTAAATTATAGTGGGTTTTCCCTTTCAAATGAGGGGTTTTAAATGTTGAATTGCTGTTACAAATGTATTACAAACTCAGAAAGCCTACACAAGGATTCAGCCGAAGTGTGTTTGAAGGGCCAAATCTCCAAAGGCCTGCAGGGGCCATTCCATTTTCCCTTAAGGCTATTTAAGGAGGATAAGAGGTTTCCCTCCCTTGCTGATGTGGCTGTCCTTCTGTTGCTACAACTATACAACATTGCCATCTGCTGACTGTCACTTTTCATTACAGTATAGACTCCCCCAAAAAACCCACTCTATAAACCAGCAATTTATAGTAAAAGACCTAAAAAAAAAAAAAAAAGGCAAAAGGAAGAATGGATATTTTTTCAGAGGAACATATTTCATATTTCATTTGTTATCATTCTATGAGAGCTGACACAGGAGCCTTACATAAGGCACATGAATCCTAAGTTGTCCTTTTTGCTAGGAAAAAAAAGAAAGAGTTCATTACTTACTGCTGCTGTTCATTGTTTTAATATCTTGATACCAAGTAAATATTTTAAATAAACCAAGAGTTCTCTTCATACCCCAAAGCTCTCTGATGTTGAAGGCCTGTTAATTGCTTTAGAAACAAGTGGCAGACTTCTTTCTTCTTTTTTAGGTAGCAGTACACAGGGTTGGTTGAAAAATTAGATAGGAAAAACATTTTAAATATATCACTGAATTTAAAGACGGTCAAACATATAACAAGAACACTGGCTGTACTTATACCTGCAATTTTCGTGTTATGTGTTTTTCACGGGTTTTTTTTCATAATTTCTGTGATTTTTTGGCACCTGTTTTATTCATAGCATACTTAATTAATTCATTTCATCTCCTGTCAACAGGTATAACTGCTGCAGGGGACAGTAAGTTCGGAGACATGTTTGACCTTTTAGATGCTTACTCAAACATAAGCCTTACATGAACAACTGCTGTTTGCCCACCATTAGGAGTGACACATTATCCCCTACTCATGCTGACTGTACTTTTAGCTGCATGAAATTACCTCCTCACTTCGCACAGCTGGAACATTTATCAGCGTAACCAGTGACAAGGACATGTTAAAGTGCCTTTATTGAAATCTTGTGCTATTTCTAACTGCACAACAGCCAGTAGAAAGGGAATACTGTTTGTAAATGCTGAATGCACTAATCCTGCAGAAATTTGCAAGCATCTATCTTTTATAGTTTAAGTGGTCCTCACACATGCCATTTGCAGTCTGCAAATTTTAGCACATGAACAAATTTCTGCAGGTTCTGTACCTTGGATTACACAGTATTCAATACAAGCCTATCTCTCACTGCTTGCTTTGTACAGCACCAATGACTATGAGAGCTGAATCAATAATGATAGAGCCTAGTGAATTAAAAAAAAATTACCAACTTTATTCTGTAAACAAGTATTCATGTTAATATTTTTCATTTTATTAACAATCAATTACTTGATATCAAGAGTCCACCAAAGACTTCTGATTCCATCTAGACTTAAACTTGACCTTCCTGTCTGCATCTGAAATGTGTTCACAGCTATGGTCATTCCTATATACTAGTGAATAATCTTCAGAAATATTTGGCTATTTTAGCACCCAGAAATGAGATTTCAAAGGGAATCAGGAGACAGCCCAATCTCTCCCTCCTTGAAGTCACTAGGCATTTCAGCATTAGTTTCAAGGATAGATTATGCCAACTTGGAATACTTAAGAATCCCACCCAGAAGCTTTCTGTTTCTCCAGGCTAAGAAACAAACAAGTTAAAAATAATGATGCTGCTGTTTAATGTATATTTACTTGCAAATCCCTAAACTTTTAGCATGAATACAGAAATAACCCCTATGTCTGTAGATCATCATCTGACATAGTGAGGGTCAGCCTACAAGGTCCCATTGCAGGGGCAGAGACTAAGATGCTGTGCTGAGCATAGAAGCACCCAAACTGAGCACATATTGTGTGTGAGGATAAAGCAAAGACCACTGAGTGTACTTCTCCAGAAATCTTACTAGGACATCCTTAGAATTAATGATTTTTTTTTTTTTTTTTTTTTTTTTTGCCTGTATTGCTTTAAGAGTGTTTGCCATTACATGCACCGTCACGGCATAAACCACTATTTCTTTCTTCACAGTCTCTGGTGTGTTCATTTCTTCCCATTCATCAAGAACTTTACACCTCATAGATTCAAGCTGTTCTGAAACAGAGCACAGTTTTTTTGCTATTCTCTAAGTCTCATGTCTGCTTCAGGTTTCTAGGAGTAAAAAAGTGCATGCACAATTTAAAGGGCAGAGCTGGCAGTGCAAAGCTAATTGTCATCTAAGGCTGTGTCCATAGGGTTTTTAGTAGGTATACCCACAATTTAAGCTTGAGTTAACCACACCAAGCACCCACAACATCATCCCCAGTTCAGCTGGGTGCACACACCCACTGCACCCACACTTTATTTCCACCAGGAAATCAACACTGGCACCAGGAAATAGGCTGTGCCACTCACCTTTCACAGTCATCCCAACCAAGGCCTTTTAGCACTTTATGCAAAAAATAGTCAGGCTCTGGACACAATGGGAACAGAGCCAAGGAGGAAATTACTGAGTCCCAGCACAAAGAACAAATAATAGCACACAAGGAGCAGAATAAACATGTTGTACTCCCTTAGGAGAGTCCAGAAAAAAATGCACTTCAGAATTTTACAGGCCAGCTTCACTGTCACTTCACCCATTCACCTCACCACAAGTCAATAATTTGTGTTACAAGATCCTACATGGCCAGTTCATGCTTCTGTCCAGCCAGGGTCTTCTTTGAGGCAAAGACCTTTCTGGCTTTTCTCAGCTTGTCAGCCAGCTCGTCTGCAGCCTGTCAGTGTCCATGCTGCTGCAGCCAGAGCTGTACTACAGCCCCTTGCCAGCTCCTCGTCTAGGGAATGAGAGGAACTGCATGCACAAATAGGGCCTTTCACTCCAGTGGTCTTTACCAATACAAATAAATTACTCTCTTCCCTGGTGGCAGTGCAGCTGAGGATCATGCTGTTTTCTCTGTGTCTCACACCTGTGTCTGTATGCCAGGGAAGCTATGGAGAAAGGAATAGCCAGGAAAGATGGGTGCAGGCTTACACTTCCAAGGCTTTGCAGTTGCAGAAGGGAAGGAAGGAGGAAGGCAAGGCACAGGGAGTGAGAATGCTGAAAGGAAGAACTGGCCTTTCTCTGCTGTGTGAGAGCTTCTAGCCTTGCTCTTTGGCTGGTCTCACTCCTGCAATGAGCAGGTCAGGAAAAGCCTGTTGACTGAGGGGCTGCCTTGGAGCTGGGAGGGGTTTTCAGAGTCTGCAGTAATTCATTAACCGTATTTCACATGTGACAGCTTTGTGTTACAGGGTGTCAGATTCAGAGCTAGGCACTATGTTGAGTAATGATGATGTTTCAGCATTAAAGATCACAGAACAGCTAAATTTCCTACTCTCTGAGCAGCTTGTCAGTGGCAGCCAGCCCTCCTCTTCACCCCTCTGGTCTGTGAAGCAGTATCTGCCCTCAGTCAAGTCCAGTGGGAGCCAACAGCCTTGATGAAAAGTGAGGCAGGCTGGAGGAAGGGAGCGTGAGCCAAATTTGAGGGATGCATTGCCTCATGTGGAGAAAGGGCCTGACCGTGCTTCCTGCTGCTCCCTGCCCTGGGGTCCCACAGCCACCAGCTCCTCAAAGACCCTGCTTTTCCTGTGAAGCACTGTGAATGTAGAAGAGCATAGTCTCACCCTGCGGATCAGAATAAGTGACTGGTCCTGGAAGGGCCTCAAAGAAATGTTATCTAGAGAGAAGGAACTAATGCCTCTTTTAGAAAATAATAATAAAACTATTCCATTTTAAAATATACTCAGACCTCCCTTTCTCGTCTGAGAAAATTGTAAAGTTCTCATTTCAGGTTAACGTTGATTGAACACTTTTTTAATTGCTTACCATCCCACATAAAAAAAAAAAAAAAACCCAACCAAAAAAAATATACAACAAAACAAACAAAAAACTAAACAAACAAAAACACCCCCACCAAACAATATTTGAACAATGTTGGTAAAGCTGTGTTCCCTATAGTGCCAGCACATGTTAGCACATGTGGCCCAAATTTATGGGCTTGGGCTTCTAAATACAGCAGTAAGACAAAAAGAACAGCAACATTAACATTAACATCTTTCTGACTTGGCTACTTTTGTTTCCTCAATGTGTAATTGAGGAAGACAGGGAGGGGAAGTTTGAGATTAACTGAGTTAGTACTTCTGAAATTAGTACCTGGCAAGGAGGAGAAAGGGAGAAACCTTACCCATTGTTTAAATGCCTTGTAGCTCATTTTATGCAAAACTATTCCTCAGATATGCCTTGGCCTGGAGAGTTCTGTTTGTTTTATTCATTAGTCCTGTGGGAGATCCAGAGCCAATGACTGATTTTACGGGTTTTTTAGTGGTTGACTGCAAAGCAATGGAATTCAAAATCTGTACCATGCTGTAGAAAAAAACATAATCAGAGCAGCTGCATTCAGGCATATGTTCATTGATAGGAAGACAGTTACACTAGGGAGAAATTAGGGCCAGTTTAGCTGCTGAAGAAAAAAAAATAAAACACAACCACAGCTGGTTTGACAGTTCAAGCACTGTTCCTGACACTACACAGAAAGAAGAGAAAGAAGTTTTGGATTTTTCTTTTCTCTCAAAGACGAACTTTACATCACCCCATGAACAACTATTTCCTTATTTACCACTTTATAATTTACTAATCAGTATGTTCTCATGCTCTGGAAGAAAATGGATTTCAGAACAGGTTTTCACTAAAGTCATAAAATGCAGGTGTGCTACGGGCAGACTAGGTATACTTTATCCTGGTGACATTTCACAGGATTTCCTAGTTTATCAGGAAGTTTTTGGGGTTTTTTTCACTCTTTCGCAACTTTCCAGATTTACCTATTTTATCCTACTTGAAGATCCTCATACAGATTCCTTACAGATCAAAAGACTTACTTATCAAAAGACACTACTTTCTTGAGCAATGCATAAATAGACTGTAAACCTCAGTGCTGTTACTGAATCAAAGCACTGAGCAAACCTCCAAGAGGGACTGGACTATTGTATGGATAACTAAAGCATTCAGGACTGATACAGTGAAGGCTGAAAAGAGGCTTAGGAAGGGCCCTTGAAAGCACGTGATTCAGGGCTTAACCTCCTCATCATAAGCATGAAATCCAATTATTATGTTTCTGCCAGCTGAAGGGTTTCATCCCCTGAGACATATCTAACACTTTAGAAAGTCTTCCACTGACACCTACTGGTTTCAGATAAGGCCAGGAGTAAAAGTATAGGAAATATTACACCCCTGATTTCATTAGATATCAGCACATTTTGGTCACACTAACAGGAAAAAGCTCAGCAGCTGAGGAAATTTTTGGTTTTCCCTCTGAACCTTTCCTCTTTAGAACCTTATTGCCTTAATTTGTACCCTATTTTTTTTTTTTTTCTGCTCGACTCAGAACTGTCCTATCACTCACCTCTTTTATTTTCTGGAGTCTGATTCATCTGCTGCACTGTTTCTAATTATTTCCCCAGTTTAGACTAGAACTAAAGAGAAGTTGCACAAATATCTTTTCAAAATCATGTACAAAGGTAAATGTAAGCAAATAGTTGTTACATATAACAAAGATCATTACACACACCCAGAGGTCAAATGTTGCTCTTAGAGGACAGAGAGAAACTGAGATTGAGTGAATTACAGCAAAGTGACTCCAGGTTTGAATGCTCAGTGATGCAAAGGAGAGTATTGACACTCTGTGAGGAGATAACAGAATTCACTCACTCTCTTCTTAATAAGAACTGCAGATTTTTCCTAAGAAGAAACCTCTTGTTCACTGAATGAGTGTAGCAACTCCATATTATTAGATATCACAATAACATAAGAGGATGGCTTAGTTGTCTGCCTACATATCTATATTCTTATTTTCTCTCCATCGTCAGATTTCAAAAATCTTATCAGATGTTTTTACATCTACTAACGAATGTTATTAAAAAATAATAAGTCTTGTATAAAAACCTTTTCCTTTGGCCACCCTCCAAGTATGGTTTCTCTACACAAAGGAAGGACTACACATGATCCATGGCAAGAGGAAAAATTCAGTCTTAGGCTGTCAGTAGTAAGTGATGCATGCAAAGGACTCAAATTTCAATTGTTGCTTTTCATGCAAATTTAGCAAGTTGACATTAGGACAGCACATGTGCCCAGACTTCTCTGGAAACAGACAGCTCTTCAGAACTGAACAGTCTTATGGGGCATTGGATTTTTATACCAACAGCTGAAAAATCTCTCAAGAACAGCTTTAGATAATTCTGGGATGTTTATCATGAATCCCTTTCACCACTTTGGCAGAAGACAAAATGTCATATTCTTCCCCTTTATCTCTAAAATATTTATAAAAGCTTGCACAAAAATCAATCTCTGAATAGCCTAGATAAAATTTGCATGTGCATGAGCTATAAATATTCCACATTATGCCCTGATCCATCTTAAATTCATGCCAGTTTGACTATCCCACGGTAACACATCACAAATTCTCTCTCTGTAGACAAGTGTAGACACGTAGATTACTGGGTCATTGTTAATCATCTTTCTGTTTTCATTACCTTAATGAAACCTAGTGAGCCTGAATCTCTTTCACACTCCAATATCTTAACTTCAGAATCATCAGAAATACCTTTTCTGTAAAGCACAGTGTAATATTTTATAGTGTACATACTAAATACACTGGAAACAACAATTGCAATGATATAAAAGACCTCTAGAGTCATCCAGTCTTGTTAGAGTTACATTTACAAGAAAAAGAAATGGATAAAAAAAAGGAACCAGCAGCTTAGTGAAAGAGTGACTTGGTAATTCTTCAGCTTCAGACAGTGGAGTGTGCAAGAAGAAGAAAGCTGGTAGGCTGTCAGGACAGCTTCCAAGCCAAAAGGTTTAGAGTTCTAGAATTAAACAAACATAAAGTCAAATAATGAGAGTAGCAAGTCAGATCAGAGCTTGGAGCAGTGGTAAGGAGATTTGGAAGTTATGATATAAAATATCAGGGGCACACACCAGGGGCATGGAAGCACCGGGACTGTCCAAAGAACACAGGCAGCAGTAGAAGGCTAACTAGGCTTTGGTGCCTCTACAATAGGGACCAAAATCAACACCTCAGTAGAAGTGACAGAGTCTGAAATTTAACAGTGCAGGCTATAATCTGTGTGAAGGCTGTCACTGTGATGACATTCAGTTCTTAGATAGTGGTCAGCTGGGAATGGCAAAAGAAAGCCAGCCTTGGTCCTGCTCAGAGTTTAACCATGTCTCCCACAATGACTGGTACAAAAGAAAGATTTTTGCCCAGAACAGTCCATCCACAATGTCTAATTCTTTGGCCTTCCCTCAAGACCTGGTATTTTAAAAACTTCAAGAACTCTATTTAGTTGTTTTTGCTTTATCACATCTACCCTGTTGTTGCTACAAGGGTTGATAGCATTTGAAATATTGTTTGTTTCTTTCCAAAGCAGTACTGGCTTTCTGCATGAGAACCTGTACACCTTTCCTGAATCTCTGTATTTCACCCCTTTGTCCTGAGCCTTCAGAGCCTATGATAATGCATAAAAAAGAGTAAAATGTGGAGTAAGAGCAAAAATCTGTGCGACTGAATTTGGTGGGTTTGCTTGGGTTGGGGGTTTTTTTTGTTTGTTTTGTGGTTTTTTGTTTGTTTGGTTTTTTGTTTTGTTTTTGTTTTTTTTGTTTTTTTTTGTTTTTTTTTTTTTTTTTTTTTTTTTTTTTTTGGGGTGGGGTTTTCTCGGTGGGTTGGTTTTTTTGTTTGTTTTTTTGTGGGGTTTTTTACCCATTTTAAAAATGACATTTTCAGTAAAATTCAGTTCTGATGAAAACTTATGAGTGAGCTGTTGGTTTAATGTGAGTGAGATTAATGGTTAACTAAAAAAATACTTCTATGGTGGGTTTCAAACAGAAAAATTCTCTTTCAGTCATTCAAAGATCTTTCAATTTTTAAATATATTAAAGGTTTCTTACTGATTAAAAAAGAGAAAAAAGAATATGGACAGTTTTCTGCATGCATCACAGCCAGTAAGTATGAAGACTCAGACTCATGTGAACCCCTTGCTTTTGGACAATTCTTTCTGGTGTTATGCCACTGAGCAGTGTGTTACTCAACCTAGACAAAGCTCTTATGCTGTCAACTGTGCCATGCTCATCATTACCTTTCATTTTCATTTCAACAGATTGTCAATATCACACAGATACTCCCAGAGTCATTGCTAAAGAGAGTGGATAACTAGGGTGAAATCCTCAGAGCAAATCCACAGGATTGTCTCTGGGTCGATGGAGAGCACAGGCCTAAGAAGCTGTCAGAAAAAGAGGAGCCTAGTTTTGGAGTAAGGAAAGTTAGAAAGAAAGAATACTAAAGGATGAGATAGAGAAATGGGCAGGGACTGATAGGTCCAGGATGAACACTGAGATGGGTCCTGTGCCATGAATGTGAGAGGAAGAGGCTCCAAGGGGGCTGGGCAGGGCCAGTCAGGTATAACTCTGCCCTCAGATCTTGACATCTCCTCTGTGCTTCCCTTCTACACCCACAGTGGAAGACACCTTTCCTTATGCATTTTCCTTTCACCAGAATTGAGATGTCTGCTGCTGGAAGCCCGAGGCAAATACCACCCTCTGGTCAGCAGCATTTCTCCAGCAAACCTGGCAAAAGCCTGATGTGGCCCTAGCAAAGAGCAGACAGAAGGACAATAGGTTTGACACTTCAGAAATCCAGCACAGCCTATTCAGACAATGTTCTGCTTATTCTGAAAGCAGCTGCTGTCTCAGATTTCTCTGCTGTGGGTTGCTCCTACAGAAACTGTTGTCAACAATAAAGCAAAGGGCGAGCGCTAGATCTCCAGTGTCAAACATAAGGTCAGGAAGTGCCCATATCTGACTTTAAATACTTCATTTCTCTGTAGCATCACCAAGGAAATGAGCTAATATTAACAAATAAATACTACCTTGTCATGTATTATCAGCAGTGAGTCCAGAAGAGCTCATGCTCTAAATAAATTGAGAGGAAAGAAGACTATCAAAAAATGCTTAACATTCCAGATTAAAGACTCCTGTTTCAGTTTGGCTCCAGGAAAATCATACTTTTTGTGCTGTGACAGGTTTGCTTATTCTGTCACGTTTGGGTTTTTTCACAACCTAGAGATGATCAACTGGATTTCGGCTACAGCAATGTCATTCTCAGCACAGTTCACTTGCCCAAGTAAGTCCTCTTCCTCAAGAATTTTGTGATTTCTCTGTCCTCCTCTTCCCTACACTTGACTATAAATGTTGGATACTAATGTGAAATTATTTCACAAAAAAATATGTAGGAATGACTCTTTTGCCTCCTCAGTTATCACTGGGAGAACCAATGTAGAATTTCTACCGTGATTACCATCACATCATAGAGTACAGAATCAGAGTCTAATCTTCAGCTACAATATTTTAGCTGTGTTCCACATGCAAATCATTGCCCTAAGTGCCCAAAAATAAAAACAAACAGATTTTTGTCCCAAATAAAGGATTTCAAGTACTATAATTCATAGTGAAAAAATAAAAAGGAAAAAAAAAATAGAAAACTCACTGGTGAGATGAGAAATGTCACTCATAGGTAACCATCAAAGTGAAAGGTGGAAAAATAACTCACCAATAGGTTACAGACATTTTTTTCCCTAAACATTTTAAGGATTTTAACATTAGGACTCAAAAGTTAGAAGGTTTTGGAGGGGTTGGTTTTGTTTGGGGAAGGGGAGGTTGTATGGCGAGTTTTGTTCTTTCTTAAATAATGTTTTTAGCAAAGTGCTCAAGTGATAACCAGATGTTTGGTGTCAGTTTGTGTTACTAATAATTAGAGAAAACCATCCATCTTTCCTAAACACTGTCTGCCCTTCTCTCCTGACCATACAGAGATGTTTCAGCAAGTGAATAGGTAACTATGGCATGTGATGCTACCGTCTTGTAACCTGGGGGACACTGCAGGAAGAAAGAGTGATGGTTTGCTGCTATGTGGTTAATTAAAAGACATAAAGTCACAGTAGGAACACTGGGACACATGCAAGGGCTTGTCTCACCAGTAGGGCCAGAAACAGAACTGGGAATGCACTGAAGACAAAATCACACAGCTTTTGTAGCCATGCAGTTTAATTTGCTGGTCAGTCAACAAAAATGGAAGGAAACAACACACACACACACACACACACACACAGAGAAACACCCTCGTGACCTTAATTTAAGTGAATAAATGAAAGCAGTGACTGAAAGCATATCCTGCTCCTGAATCAATTAAGTATTTGCACTTTTTCCCCAGTGTTATTTATTCCAGTCTTGTGGCCTGTGCACGTACAGATGGTTTGCAGACGTGTGCTATTCCTTGTGATTTCTCCTTTCTCCATTAATATGTTGAAGAGAAAGAAATTATGTCTGTTCAAATCACTGAGAAAGAAATTATGTCTGTTCAAATCACTGAGCAGACTGGAAATCAACTTCTTATACAGGCATCTCTCTTAACACTTGTATTCACTGTTCTTACACTGTTTGCTTACCTGTGTACAATGGGAGAAGAAGCAAAAAAGAGGAAGAAATTGGCTATCCCCTTTGAGACAAGTCATTAAATTTAAAAAAATAACTATACTCTAAGTCCATGATGTTTGCTACATACGTTTGATTTTAAAGTGTGAGCAAGGGGCAAGACAAGAAGCTGACCTTGGAACACACTGCACTCCTTAAAAGTAACTGTTAGCTCAGAAAAACATAATTAATATAGCGATAACTCAAGAACCCCTAGCTAAGGAATACAACAGTTAAAATAATACACTTAGAATCTCAGAGTTACACATTCACCAAGTCTAAGTAATAAATCTGGGCAAGAGAAAGAGGGGGTCTCTTAGGCAACCTGTGCTGGGTTCCTCTGTCGTGGGAACTTTTTCTCAAGAGTGCTGCTGGCCTCACTTCAAAGTGCTCTGTGCCTAAGACTAAATTTTTCACAATAAGCCTTTTAGGCAGATAATACAGTATGGCAGTTTTTTACTTCGTGAATATACTTGTTTAAAACCGAGGCTGGTAGAAAGTTCAACCATTTAATCAAAGGACAAAGATTGACATCACTGCTAGTTAGTACAGCTTTCTGTTATGTTAAGCTTTGTACCAGAGTTGCTCTATCTCACAAAAGTTGTACTGATTCAAATTGTTTCTGGGGAAAAGGTTTCCTGGGAAAAAATGCTTCAGAAATTACAAGATCAAATTGTTATGCTTACATAATACTGCACTTGCGTGCTTCTGTTCTCCCTTATCCTTTCTTCCTTTTACTCTGGCCTCTCAGCTCAGAAGCAGAGAAAGGTTGCTTGAGGTTATCAACCAAGATGGGAAGTTGCCAACTTTTGTGGCAAGTTCATTTACTGTCTGACAGGTGATACTTCCTAAAATCCAATGGAAGTATTTTGGATGTATACAAAACTAACAACCTCTGCTTATTTGCTTGTTCATTTCCAGTTTCTGGTGTACTTGGGCTTCTATTGGGATGGCTGTTTCAGTCAAGCCCAGTCTCTTCTCTGTTAGCAGCCACAGTCTAGCAAACACCACTGCTAAATTCTCTGTAAAATGCTCTTCATAAATAAGCTAGCATCTCAGAAAGGGTGAAAATCTGGCTGTAAGTAGCATAGTGAGGGACAAAGTGCCAAATTCTTGCAAATATTTCTCTCCTCTATGTGAAATATAAGTTTTTGTCCAGGCCACACTGGCCTAGTCAATTTTTAGTTTACCAACCCCCGAATGGTTTCATTAAGTTCCATCCCTAATTTCCATGAATCCAGTATCTAACTCCCACTCCTGAGTTTGGCTTTGAGTGCTGATGAAGTTAACACTTCCTTCAGGGCAGCAACACAAGAAAGACAAGCAACTTCTGCAAAATGTATGTGCTTCAGTGATCAAATTCACTCCCCATCCCACCCATCACAAGGGGCCAGCAGGCTACAACCGCCTCTATGTAAGGAGTCTGCAGCACACAGAGGGAAGGCAGCTTCTTTTACAAATTATTTCAAATGTGCTGCTGGACAAGATGCTGAATGTATCTCCTACAGAGATGCTGACCAACAGTGATGTTTTTCCTACAGAGCACTAGCTTGCAAGATCCTGCTTTCCTGTATATTTAACAACATTTCCACATGATGGTGGAAATAAAAAATTTGGTCTCAGAGTTTTGTAACACATAGTAGATGTCTCTTACAAGTACTCAATTAAGCAAACACTGGGGATTGAGTCTTTGAAAAGAAGAGAAATGTGATTTTGTTTAAACCTCTTTCATTTTCCTGGAACACACAACCAATCCACCCAGAAAGATAATGCAAAATTTACCTTTCCATCCACTTGGAGACTCTTTTTCTTGCTTTAGCCAGCTTGCTTTTATGCTGCTCTAATATTTTGCCATTAAATCATTTGGTAATAGCTCGTGATTTGCTATGAACTCCTCCTGAAAATGCAAGAATTTGTTAAACTGTTCAGTTTTAGCTACACCAGCCAACTGTGAAGGTATGAACTGGTATTCCCCTCTGACAAGTTCTACAACCATAATCTGACACATCTAACTCATCTCTTTTGATGACTCTCACGGAATCCGTCAGTTCCCTCCTCTTTCCTTTTAAGTGCTTTCAACTTTAGCATTTCCAGTGGAATAGAAAAATCTAACACAGTCAGAGGTGACTGGGGGTGTCTGTTGTTAGGGCAGAAAAATTCAGGCTTTGCTGGAAGCAGAGGGATGCTGGGCAAAAAGTTACCTGAAAATCTTTTAATCTTCCTTGCTCTCTCATTTTCAGCTGGGAATTGATTTTTTTATATTGTGGAACAAGTTTCCTGGCAGAGAACCATTATCCCTGTTTTATTTTTTCTTAAGGCTTATAAAACTTCTTATGATTTAAGTGTCCAGAGGTGTAAAGTTTAAGATTTGTTCTATAAGCCATTTCCACACTGTCTAAGAGATGAGCCAGGCTCCTTGCCTGACAGTTTCTTTTCATGGTGAAATGGGCTGTTGCAGCATACACTTAAAGGAAAGAGGAAAGATAAAAGACTTTAAAAAAGGGAAAAGTTTAGATGACAAAATCCTTCAACACACAACAAAACTATTCTACTTTTGGAACAGAGTATTTTTTTACAGAGATATGGCCTACAAAAATATACTGCTTTCTCCTACCTTCTCTGGTTGACAGGTGGACATGAGCCAAATGTGTGCCCAGGTGAACAACAGGGCCAGTGGCATCTCTGCCTGTACCAAGAACAGTGTGGCCAGCAGGACCAGGACAATCCCACTGTACTCAGCACTGGTGAGACTGCACCTCAAGTTCTGTGTTTGTTCCAGTCCCCTCTCTACAAAGTAACACATTGAGGTGTCCAGAGAGGTCAATGGAATCTTGTGAAGGATCTGGAGCACTAGTCTGATGAGGAGGAGCTGAGGGAACCGGGATTGTTCTGCCTGGAGAAAAGGAGACTCAAAGGGCACCCTATTGCTCTCTACAACTGCCTGAAAGGAGACTGTACCAAGGTGAAGGTCAAGCTCTTATTCAAGGTAACAAGTGAAAGGATGAGAGGAAATCTTCTCTTGTACCAGGGAAGGTTTAGCTTGGATATTAGGAAAAATTTCTTCACTGAAAGAGTGGTCAGGCTTTGGAATAAGACACCTGGAGAAGTGGTTGGATCACCATCCCTGAAAGTGTTCAGTAGTTGAGTGGATATGGCACTTGGAGCTATGGTTTTAGTGGTGAGCAGAGTGGTGCTAGGTTAGTGGTTCGACTTGACAGTCCTAAAGTTCTTTTCCAACCTTAAGGATTCTATGATTCTTATCCACAGCAGTATGCAAATATTCAGACAAACCTGGAGCTGCCTGCAGGTTGCCCTGAAGCTCAACCTCTGCTCACATTCCTTGCTAACAGTCTCTGGCTTTTTTTCCCCTAGGTCTCTGCATGAATTTTGCTGCTTGTGAGTGCAGCTTTTCCTGACAGTTCTTTTACATTGGGCCTAAGGCTGATCCCTTTCTGTGGTATGCCAAATAATTCCTTTTTCCTCACTCAGCACTGGAAAGGTGACAGGCAACATCAGTGAGAGAAGGCCAAATAAATGACAGAAAACCTAACAGCCTGAATGACCAGATTAGCTAGCACCCAAAGTAAAGTTTTGATAATTTGGCTAAACCTGATGAACATCTGTGTACCATGCGTGAAAAGTTGCCTGAAATAGTCTCAATCAGGTTAGCAGTTACTATTGAGGACAGCTGTGGACTATTGAGTTACCAGCTGTGAGAACACTGTAAGTTTGGGGCCTGTGTTTAAAAGAAGTAAGGAAGGGAGAAAGGAAGTGAATAGAAAAGCTCATCAACTTTATCCTTAACTTAAAAAAAAAAAAAAAAAAAAGCTCTTAAACTTGCTTTAAACCTCCACATGACAACCAAAGAGGGAACAAGGAGCTGAATAACAGCCAGTATGACGGTTCAAGAGCATTAGAGAAGGAGAAGGAATTGTTGTTGCATGTTTTGACTTTACTTAGGGTTTTGGCATTGTCTTTTGTACTAGTGTTTTAAACAATCAAAACAAAAAGAGAAGAAAATTATCTGGATCAACAGGCTAGCATGGGTGCAAAATAAAAACATCAAGAACTCTGTACAACTATATTCAAAGAGTACTTATAAAGACTCCCTGTCCAAATGGAAGAAGTCTATGCGGAGAATTTATCCTGAATCTGTATCTAATTTTCCCAGAATTTTTGTTTACACTATGGATGATGGAATACACAGTATTCTTGTTAAATTTGCAGATGACATGAAATGGAGAAGGGATGCAGATATTCTTAGAGACAGGATTTGAACTGAAAATGCTCTTGATAAACTGGAAAATTCTCAGAACAGCTGGATGGACTTCAGTATCTGCAGAAATAAGCAGCTTCCCAGCGGCCAGCAGCAGCTGGCTCAGTAGAAACTCAGGAACACGGTGGATGAGTTGGGCAGCACAAATCAACGGTGTCAGTGTGGTGAGCAAGACAAATGTCATTTTGGGAGTACAGAGAACAATCAGTGTTCAACACATAGTAAGTGGGAATACTTTTGTCAGTGTTCCCAACACAGAAGAGGATAGCATGGCTGGAAAGATTTTAGGAGTTCAGGAATTAAAAAACAAACAAACAAAAACAAAAACAAAAAACCAAACAAACAACCCCCCCCCAAAAAAAAACCAAAAAAAACCCACCAAAAAAAACCCAAACCAAAAAAAATAATAAAAAAAAAAAAAAAAAAACACAAAAAAAACCACACCAAAAAACCCCCCACCAAAATTGAAACAAACACAAATGTTTCCAGCATTGCAGACTCTCCCAGTTTTCCCAGTGAGCAGCCTGAGGTAACCAAGTGCAGACCCTAACTGCTCTTGCTACCCAGGAAAACAGACTGTGAAACTGAAAGACAAAGTAAATTTTATAAACTGTTACCTAAGAGAGCAGAACTATATTATTCTTTAATCAACAATATGACAGAAAGGACAGAGGGAAAGAAATTTAATTTTTCCTCCTTGGCACCCAATTTTTACCTGTTTCTTTCTAAAACATCACTTTTAATTCCAGAACTATTTAATTGTTCCTATGACTGACTTAAGCTGGATAGATGGAAATAAGCATTCTAAGAAGGTCATGATTTTTCTCCTAAAAACATGCAAGAGAAAAAGCATATTGCCTCCTGTTCAATAAAGGATAAGCAACAACTACTGATCATATTTGTTTCTTTTTTCTGCCTGTAAACTGACATAAAACCCTCTTGTGGAGACTACTGTTATTATTCTAGAAATGTAACACTAGGCTGGCTAGGTATGTAGCAGAGGAGGGGACTAATTGTGTTTTCCCATTCAGAATTCAGCCTGGCTTGGCTCTGAAGGCAAATCTCAAGCTAGGTTGGGTTAAGTTCATACTCAGATGCTGTCCCTTCATTTCCTCTTTGGGCAGAACACAGTAGTCTGAAAACTTCTATGCAAAATCAGCCTTTAATTCAGTCCTTGTGTAAACTCAAGCTTTAAAATCTAAGTGGATAGGAGATGAGGTAAAGTACAAGGTAAGGCATGAAGCAAAAGAAAGCAAATATGAAATGGTTTTCTTTAACAGTTCAAGAGCAGGAATTTTCTATTTTTTTCTCCTTAGTGAGTCTCTCAATGTGCAATTAGCAAGGATGAATACCTGAGGGCCTTTAGCTCCTGCTAGGGCATATGTCTTCATCCTTCCAAGCAAAGGCTTCCAAAGGCACTAGGCAGCACAGGCCCTTCCCCTTCCAAGACCATCTCCAGTGCACTTAAGACTATTTTGCTTCTACAAACCAATCCCACCATGGAGGAATTGGCCAAGAGAAACCTCTTGAGGACCAAAAAGAAGCAGCATAACATCTACAGCTGGGGTACTCTAAGCCCACAGAGCTGTACATGCCAGGGATGAGCTGAGTGTGTAACAGCTTTTCAGAACAGTTCTTAGGAGATTATTTTTGGCAAATTGCACAAGATCCAGCTGTGTACCTTGCAGTGAAGCCAGCTGATCACATACTAGGCCATACAAGCAAGTGCATAGCCAGCAGACAGAGGAAACTCTTATTCCCCTATGCTTTACATGGCTAAGTCATGCCTGGAACATGGTGTGCAGTCTGTAGAGCAAGCAAGACAACAACAAACCAGAGAAAGTCCAGCAAAGGAACACTAAAACTGCTGAGAGGCTGAAGCACAGGCCACCCGAGGAGGAGCTTTTTGTATCACCCAGAGATTAGACCACTAATGAGGGGAAGGAAGAGTAGGTTGGATGTAAGGAAAAAGTCTGCATATAGAGAGAGTGGTTCAGCATTGAAGTAAATTGCACAGAGAGGTTCTGAAAGCTCCATGCCTGGAAGTGTTGGCAACTTCACAGAATATGGTGCTGAGCATCCAATCAAAACTTATTAGTCCGACATGAAGTAGGGCTGGACTGGGCAATGTCCAAAGCTCCTTTCCAACTTCACTTTTACTGTGTTTCCAGGAAGCTCTTTAGACTTGAAAATGAAGCACCATAAAGTCAGGAAATACCTTGATGTGCTTCCCCTTGTCTTCTGTCATGTATATTCAAGCTGCACACTGCAGGTGGCAGAGAAGCAGCAGCAAAGATGAGCAAGCACTGGTATAGTCACAGTGCCTGAAGAATATAAGTGAGGCGAGGTCTGTAGGAAGAGGTAATCTCTTTTAATAGATTGACTGATATACTTACAAGAACTTGGATGGGATTTCAGGCACACAAATTCTTCTTTGGCCTGAAAATAGAAGCAGCCCACTTCAGTGCTAAACACAGGTTGAAAATGGTAACGCTGAATTTAGCTAGCTATATTTATCATTTAGACCATCTGAGAAAAACCCCCACATAATTGGCACTTGTGGAGTGAAAGATTTGTTAACTAAATTTTCATCTCTCCTCTTGATATACCTCCTGAAGGAGGCAGAGGGATATTTTTGCCTGCAGAACTTGAGGGTGGAAGAGAGTCGAAAAGCATGACAAAGCAGCTCAGTACAGCTGAACATAGCTTCCCAAGAGTCAGAGAAGCTTGGGATGCATGTAGCAAAAGACACACATGTGCCAAGCTCAGTGTCAGGTTTTGGATAAGGACACTGAGCAGGAGCAGCCCTGCAGCATGTGTCATGTTGATCCATGAGGGTTATACTCAGCTTTCCCTGCTGCAGCAAAATTTCATGGATCACCCTCAGACTGAAACAAAGATCTCATCTGTTTCACCCCATGTGGCTTCCCTTCCTAAGCTTCCCACCTGTGGGCCTTCAGCCTCATCTGGCTGACAGGGGCCAGGGTATCAGCACTGAGGTGCTCACCTGATTCTCCTATCACCAACACAGCCAGGCAGAGACTCGGGGACACACTCACCACAGGTCCTGTCCATCACCACAGACACTGCCTGGATGCCCTATTGTCCCCAGGGCTCCCACCTGGCACTGGGATGAGCTCCTGGGTTTGATGTTCCCTCGGTCATGCTTCTGCCTGGGACTTAAGGCAAGACTCAGGCTTGATTTCAGACTGGCCCTGTCAGGCCCTGGTCTGCACCCCACTGCCCCCTTCCTCAAACTTACCACAGGCACTCCATGCTCCTGCACCAGAACTACCATAAATCATGCTGGAGGGCAGGTGCTAAGACACACAATGCCCTCAGCCAGGATTTTGGGATAGTCTCTTCCTCTTCCCAGTGACTTGTGCTAACTACTGCTGCAGTACAATTTCCCTTCCAAGTCTTGCACCAGCCTTCCTGTCAACACGGGAGTGCAGAGGACTTTGACTACCATCTTCACCTCCATACAGGTTGAGGCTTCATCTGGTGCTAAGGAGATTGTGTGACTCAGATATTACAAAATATAAAATTCTGAAGGAACAAGACCTTACATCTAGTCCTCCAGTAAGGTTTGAGTTTTTTCTCCACATAGGCTAATCTCCAAAAATATAGTGCTAAGGAAACTTCTTCCATCGACAGAGCATCAAATCTTTTCCATGAGAAATATTTTAATCTTCAAGGAAAAGGGTATTTGAATTGCTGACAGCAGTCAGTGGGTGAAGATTTTTAATCTTGGACCAAGACGAAGCATTGGGTAGATGCAGAATGGCGTACCAGCAAAAGGCCAAATCCAAGCAAAAAGCCAAAAACTGAATTCCTCACACAGTCACAACAGTATCTAGTGTGAGATTAAAAGGCAGGATCAAGTCAAGACATGGGCCTCCCCAGAAGAATTTCAGGTGATTTGAGCTGACAGTGTACCATAAAGACCATGAGAAACATGATACAAGCAAAGAGCGGGCAAAACCCCACAGTAAATGGTCTGTGGAAGAGGTGAAAGACAAAAAGCGATAGAAAGTCTTAAGAGCATGATATCTAACAAAGCTACAGAGAAACTAAGCTTCCATAAGTATCAGACCAGAGGTCTGGGCCTGCATCAAGCTGTTGAATCAAAATAGAGACAAGCTGATGACACAGTGAGAGTGCACAAGAAACAAAGTGGAAGACAGCCTTTTCCCTAGCAGATAGCAACAGATACATGAATGACTGGCTTTAGGGCCATGATCAAAGCCCTTATATCCTTAGCAGAACTATTCTATCACATATGCATTAGCTTTACAACACCATAATTTGTTTCCAGAGCAGATAGAAGGAAATCTAAACCCAAACAAGTAGAAAAACAAAAACAAACCCACAAACCAAACAAAATCAAGAAAAAAAATTCCTGTAATCAAATAAATAAACAAACCCAAACCACAATACAAATGCTGTATATTAATCTTAAACCTAATTAAATCAATTTCTTATAAGTTTGAGTTTGCCTGACAGACTGGATGACAACCACTTTAGCACATTTTGAGCACAGCACAGGTCATCATATCTGCCTAACCCAAAAGTCTGTCCTTAAGTTGGCATCCATTCTGCAGATTGACACAGAGCAGCCTGATCTCCCTCCTTTGAAAGGAGGTTTATGCTCAGGAGTCACAAAACAGCTGGACCCAGTTATAGTTAAGAATAAACATGAAACCTCCCATCTGTGCCCAGCAGTGATCATTCACAGCCAGCTCTTCTGTGTATGATGACCACAATATAGGAACATCAATACAGCTTTGTTACTCTTGAAACATGCAAGCACCAAAAAACCAAAGCCTCACTTACCTCTGAGCTATTGCTCCTGCTTCTCAAACTATGTTTGTGTAAAGGGAAAAGAAGCATTCCTTCCAGTACTGTTATTTCTACAGTGGGGCTTTTGTTTGCAGTGAACAACAGAAAAGGCTGCTGAGAAATCAGATCTATTGGTGCAAGTTTTATGGATATTATCTTTCCCCTAAATGCCCTAAAATGCAAATATCTTACGTTGTTACGTATTTTGTCACAGTCACGAAATCAATTTGCTTTAATTTCATATTGTTATTACATAAAAAGACACCATCAAGCAGAGGACAGGGTTTGAACCAACCATTTGAAGGGTTGGTTATATTTGCTCTGTAAGCCTTGGTGAGGAGCCTGAACCAGGCTGATGCAGCTGGAGTGGCCTTGTGCTCAGATCTGTGGCGCGGTTCAGAGGCTGCACACGACCATGGCATTAATCAGAGCCAGACTATGGTTATGGAAGAGGCAGAATGAGGGTAGACTCTTTCTCAGTTATCCCTGGCACAGAAGCAGGCTGGATGCTGTATTGAGTCAGACAGTAACCTGTGCTCTGTAATGGGCCACTTGTGCCAAAGGCAAGATCCAAAGCTGGGGAAAGGGAGCAATCAGCATTTGCATTATTAGAGTAGGTCTTCTGAGGTCACTGCCAATCAGCACTAATTATACTGCTACCTTTGGACTTGTCCTAGAGTGACTTTATGATGCTTGTATGCCCAATCATCTGCTCTGTTTGTGCTGTATATTAAGTTCTGTACCTTTAAAATGGTTCTGGGAGCGAAGGGGAAGAAAGAAACAGCGCGCAGTTTGTTTTGAGAAAACTGCCTGACTCCCACACGGCCTGGCTCCGGCGTTCAGCTGAGGCACGGACAGCGGTGGGACAGAGATCTCCTGTGCTTTTAGTCAGTTTTAGCTGGCTGAGGCAGAGAAGTTCCCTGCACTGGTTTTTTTCCTTTTCCTTGGGGCTGTTTAAATCTGCTCTGGCCTGAAAGCCCAGAGGAGCAGCGAGGGCTGGCACCTGCGGCCCGCCGGGCCTGGCCCTGCGGAGGGAGTGGGGCTGGTGAGAGACTGAGGGAGCTGAGCACGGCAAGGACTGCCTCAGTTTGCCATCTCTCTTTGGAGAAAAGAGAGGTTTTATTGTTTCATGTTATTCATTCTTTGTGCTTGTGGGCATCTTGTTTGTTAAACAAATAGTTTTTTCCACTTTTCTCTGAAGAAGTTTTTTCCTGTACAGGCTGGGGGGAGGGGCAGTTTGGATTTGCTTTCCAGAGGAACCCCTTCGGAGGTTTCCTCCCAAATTTGTCCTAAACCAGGACAGGAGTCCAAATGGGCATTAACTTCAGGAGCTGACCATGATTAAAGCATTTACACCTGTCCCAATCCCACTTTAAGGCTGATCTTTATGAAAGGAGTCAGCAGGACTCTTCTGTGAAAACCCCCAGTGAACACAGCTAGAATCCAGCCCAAAGTTTTTCACGTGTCACCATGACAGAGCTGAAAGCTCTAGGCTGCAGAGAGAAAACAGCAGGAAGATGAGTGGGGGAGGTTTACCATCGAACTGGGATAATTGTAACCTGATAACTGTGCAGGGCAGGCTTTATACAAAGGAAAAAATGGAGCCCTTAAGTAAAACCCATCCATCAAAAAGTGTTTACAGAATCTGAGAACAGCACCAAAGTCCAGATATTCAACAGTAATATCCAGTCTCATCAGTATCACAGGGAAGGCTCATGTCATCACCAGCTCCAAGCTCCAGGACTAGATTTAGGAGAATTTCTAATCTTAAACCCTTTAACAAAATCAGAATTCCTAAACAAGTCAAAACCTAAGATAGTTTTTAAATACCTGCTATACAGTTGTCACCATCCTACTCACACTTTTGTACCAGAAACATAAACTGTATGTAGTCCAAAGTCCTGAAAGCCAGGCTTGTCTGCTAGGAAGCATTGCTCCCCATGAAGATAAAGGGTCTCTACAGAACGCATCTTAAACAGGGTGCCCAGACTTGCTCTGAGAAACTGTGGCAAGTTGCAGTATTTAGTTTGTGTATTAGGAATGGAAAAAGCAAAAGTTTTCCAGCTTTCATACAGTACATTGTGCCTCAATAGATCCTATTATTTACCACAGTTCTAAAGTCAAAGTTTGAACTGTAAGGCACAATGTGGTATCTTAGGTGCTTTCAGCAATGTCACACTCCCTGGAACCTTCATTCTCCCACCATAAACCTTTTGAATGCATTGGCTGATTACATTCATACTTCAGAGAACAGCCTCATAAATAACAAAGTTCCATATTTGATGAAGAGGTGGCTGTTTAGGGGAAGGACTGGGATTCACCACGTAACTTTTCATTCTTTCAGCCAGATTCTACAGAATACAGAATGAGTCTGTGTATCATAGCCAAAGCACAGCAAGGGATGAATTGTAATAGAGAACAGAGGAGAATCCAAAAAAGCACATGTAAAGATAGCAGAAAACCTAAATTATTATTTTTTTTTTTAAATCTAAGGACAATAATGTAAATCAATAGGAAGCTGTGCTTCATCACCCCTGTGATCAGAGGAGTACCTGTTTGGGAACACAGTGCAGCCTCAGGCCCTTTGGGCAGGATTTCACATCAGCTCTGCTCCTGGGGATTCCACCAGCTAATAATGCTGGGAGCAGAGATGATGACCACGGTCTCCTGTCTCAAAGACTTTTCCTAACAGGGGTATAATTGGTTTGGTTGTGTCTACAAGCTTGTGGCTTTAGTGAGGGGCAGAGATGACCTTACCATTGGTAGTTACTGTTGTCAAACAGAGAGGGCTTGCAGAACACCCTCTGATCCTATTAGTGCAATGACAGTGATGTGCAGCACAATTCCCAGGTGACATCCCTCACAGTCACAGCTGTATGTGACTGCAAGAGAGAAAAGTGACTGCAGCTTTTTTAAGCTCTCCCTAGTCTGCAAACACACAATTTTCAGCAAGCTGGGGATTGGCCAGATGCTAGAAATCCTTGAAAAAGTTATTTCTCAGCATTTGAAAACATCACTGTTTTACCTTTGTAAGTTGTTTTTCATTGTTTATTTAGAAAGCATGTTTCTGTGTATTGTTGCTATTGCTGCCATAAATGTTGAGATTCTATTATTTCCAAAGATCACAATAGCTATTTGGAGTCTGTATAACCTGCAGAAGAAGTATCTAGGCAGTTTATTATCAAGTAAAGTGCAACTGTTCTCAGAATAAAAAAAAAAAAAGTGTTGTTTTCTTCTTGTTGTTGGTTTTGTTTTGGGTTTTTTTTCCAAAATATCACTCTAGAGGAATTTTCACAAGCATTTCCCTCTCATCATTTCTTGGCATGTAGGAATTAGAGCATATTACATTTTTATCCTAGGTTACTTCTGTTTCAAACAGTGATTGCATTGGGGATATAGTGCTGAAGAACCACACAGGCTGTGGGAAAACCATGCATTTTAAAAATAGTTGCTTTTATGGATATGCACAGGAAAAAGCATGTGAAAAATCTGGACTAACCCTGTAGTGTACTGTGGAGAATCACAGTTTCTAATTATTTCTAAACTTATTACAGAACATAACATACTCTATTAATTTTACTTTTTTTTCAAGGTGAAAGTAGCACTAGTGAAACTGATGTTCCCAACCAGTTTATCTCCAGGAAAACTTGAAGAGACAAGCTCTATAAAGGAAAAGAATTCTGTCTGTTCCAGCCCATTCTCTCTCTCTGCTGAAGTTTCCAGTACTCCCCTCAACTCAGGACAAAGATGGCAGTAATGTCTCTTATCGAAGGAAACAAAATGGGTTACAGCCATCAGCCTACCCTGTAAAGTTCATAAAAAAGAAAATTCCAAGCTGTGTCAACTACATTAGCCTGGACTGCAGCAGCATAAAAATTAAATTACAGTATTCTCAGTCACAAGTTTGTCTCGTTTAAAATAAAGAGTTGCTACTAAAACACAGAAAAAGAGTTAGTAAAGTCCCTGACAAAAAGCCTTCCCACATCTGCAAAAGGAATAATGTTCCACTCCAGTTTTCCCATGGTACATTTTATATTGACTGACTTGACTGAAAATGATGAAAAAGATCCTCTCTTGGTACACGTTCCAGTTGAAAGAATGTGAAAAAAAAAAAAAAAATCTTTCCTGTTTACCATGTGAATGTCTGCTACAGCATTTCCCATAGCATCAGTATTCCTGGGGAGAGGAAATATCTGTGTCAGAAGTGTTTTGTCAGATGGAGGTTAGATATCAAACAAAATGGAAGCTCAAGCACATCCTGCAAACTCTGTTTTACTGTGACTAAAAGCTAGCAGCAAAAGGAATAAGATACACAAATGGCTTCATCTATGACACAGGCTACGCAGGATCTTGTAAATGAAAAAAAATTTTGATCTCACTCTGTAGTCCTTTCTTGTCACTTCCTAAACAGGTTCATAATACAGCTTCAGCATCCCAAGTTCAGGATTCCCAAATACATTCATTTAACCTATGCCTACAGGGAGGCACCATCTGAAGCATTTCAGAAAGCTCTTGATAAGCATTATGTGGCGCGTCTATGAGGCAGTGATTCTGCATGAGTGCCTCATGCAATTCACAGGAAAATTTACTGTGCAGGAAGACTGGGGAGCTGAGACTTCAGATCAGCCTCCTTAGTTTAGGCTGACCAGTGGCTTCCCTATATGTGTAGCCCATCTCTCATTCCCCATGAGCCCTCACCCTACTCTCATATGGCACAGCACTCCCTTCCTTCCAAGCCATTTCAGGCATGTAATACTGGATAAAACTTATTTCTCTCAGGGCAGGAAGAAACTACGAACTCTTTTGAAAATTCCAGCCCATTAACACAATCTTCAGTAGTCACTCTGTACTCTACATAGACCTTGGAAACACAGCCCTGCAGAATAGCTTTACATTTTTAATTTCCAATCTCTTGGAAACAAATTCAGCTCACATAAATTGAAAGGATAGAAGAAGCTGTAGAGATGGCAGTCTGTTGTACCCTTGCAGCCCTCAAAGGGGAATGAGAAAAAAAAAATTGCTCTACCCTAAATTTCATAGCAAAAAGAGAAGAAAGTAAAAAGGAGGAAAATAGGAAGTTGTCTGGTGACTGGAGCTAATTGAGATATTTTAAAGGATCCAAAGATTTCTTTTTACCATCAGCCCTATAACAGGACCTGCAAAATCACTGCAGAACAGTAACTACACGTGTGCTACCCAAACTAATTTGCCATTGCCTTCAAATAGAAGTCAGTAAAAATTTAAAACAAAATCTGCTACAGTGTGTAGTTATAGGACTTTGAATTTTTTAAGATTATATGTCACTGCAGCAGCTCAAATGTTAAAGGTGCAACCATATATGCAAGCTTGAAAGCTTTTGGTTTGATTTCTTACTCTTCCCCTCACATCCAGAGAAAATGGCAAAGGAGGTACTCATCAGCAGCATACCTGAGGCCATCACAGCCCTGTGATATTTGTCCTGACAGGAAAGTAAATATATTTGTCTACCTATATTTTGAATTCTAAACTGCATGTAACCAGGAGTATTTCCCAAAAAAAAAAAAAAAAAAAAAAGAAAGAGTTTAGAGGCTTAAATAAATTGAAAAAAAAACCAAAACAAAACAACAAAACCATCCAGTGTCTGGCAACTTGCACGAGGTTATAATGAAAATCTGTCAAAGAACAGTTTTGTTCCTTCAAGTCCATAAGTAGCATCGTAACAGATGTCCATTGTCTTTCCAAATGAACTGTAAATATTCTTCTCTTCCAGCATCAGTACATTTTCATGTTCAGAAGAAAAGCACATCTTGCTGGCTTTTTTCCCACTTTTTTCACTACTTATGTGAGAAACTACATTTTTTTCAGCAAGTGGGCTTTCTTTTTGTCTCAAGATATAAAATACACCTGATATTGAATATGCTTTTCCTTCCACAAGACAGTAGCAGAAAACAACTTGGACTTCACTAGCTGAAAATTAACATTAGCTATTGTACCACTTCTTTATGATGAACTTGTTTATCAAAACTACTCATATTTACCACTGTACCACATTTACTATTATTTTCATTGATGGTAAAATTTTCATAGTCTTCTGACAGCTACTGGCTTGCTTAGGTGCTTATAAAAGGTTTTGGTCCTTTTTTTTTCCCCTTCATTCTTTTACTTTATTTGCTTTTGGTGGTTTTTTTTTTTTTTTTTTTTTTTTTTTTTTTTTTTACAAATCCTATTCTTTTTTCATCTCCAATGGGCTTATTAAGTAGTGCGTATTGACAATGGATGTTCTTTTTAAAAGCAGCAGAAATATAGCTAAAGGAACAGAAGGAACACTACAAACATATTCTCACCTGTATTCACGGGGCTTACAATGCTGTAAAAAAGAAAAACTATTAATGCCAGCTGTACATTAACAGATGATATGGTGAAAATCATTTAAAATCATTTAATCCTGCCAGCAATGTTAAAAAAAAAACAAAATAACAAAAACAACAAAACAAAAAAACAAAAACAAAAAAACCCAAAAAACAAAACAAACAAACAACCCCCCCAAAAACTTTACCTGCTATAATTCATTCTTTTCATATTTCTCGAGTCTCAGATTTCTCCTTTCTTTTTAGAGTTTTAAACAACAGGTATAACACACACAGGAGCTACTTTCTGATGCATTTCTCTGTAACTCATTCTTGACCCAAAGATCTTCATCTTTGCAAGCAGCTTCTGTGGTACAGGTAGCTCTTCCAGAGCACTACTGAAACGCACTGGAAAAAAACTTTTCTCCCTAATCTCAGGCAGACAGACTACAGATTGAGGAAGGGGAATTTACCCTCAGCAATTTTCTTCAGCAAAAGAAAGTACAACAAAGTTGTCTCCAATACTTGTTGAGCAAGTGAAAGCCATTGATATTTCTGTCCCACAGTCCAGTTTGGACACTTTCAAGTAAGACAAATTCAAAGTTCCTCAAAACCAACAGCAATACTCATTTCCTCTACAAACATCAATGAGCTTAAGTTAAGATGCTTTTGCATATATATTTTCCATTATCTGTAAGGAAATAGATCAGGCTTGATTTTTGTATGTTTCTGATTATGTTCTTCAATGCCAAAGGGCTAACAATGCTAAGGAAAGCACACCAAATGGACAGTGACCATCAATGGCAAAGCACCATGCTGTGCTACAAGAGCTAAGTCTGCACATCAAGCAGAAAAATATGAAAAGGCAACTAATTTACTGCTGCCAATTTAAAAATCTTGTCCAGAAGGTCATTAATTGACGTCAGCCTATAGATCCTCACCAACAATATAGAAACATGGAAAACACTAAATTAATCATATTTAGAGATATTTAGAGAAACATTCCTCTTCTATTACCTTTCCCTCAAAGTAATTCAGAAAGTTTTAGATTTAATGAACAAAACCTAAAAAATGCATTAAATGCCAGTGCAGTTTCCCTCTCATCACAAAAGCTGGCCCTTGCAGCAAACAGAGCTTTCTGGAAGAACTGGTCACAAGAGTATATAGCATATTTATATTTCACATATATCCATTAGTGGAGAAATACATAGATTTATTTTGCTCTCTTTTTTTTTCAGCTGCTTTTTAATTTTCTTTTTTAATGCGTTGCTCAGAATTTTGCTTTACAGTCCTCTGAACCAACCTGGTATTTTCCAGGATACTGGCAGCTGTTAAAGCCCTCTATTGCTTTGGACTAGACCTTACAAATTCAGATGCAGGATTATTTTTTTACAATTCAGCATCTGAGTATCTCAGTAATTCCTAATGGTAGCAAATGATTCTGTAACGGCTGCACTGACATTATTCACATTCATGTTCCACATTCCACCTGTGTGGAAGTTATCCCTCAACAGCAAGGCAAGCTCCTGGCAGCAGGAGGGCAAACAGAAAAGGACATCTCCTTGCAGTTTGTGACAACATGAACCTGTAATAGGTGATAAAATCATACTAAAAAAAAAAGTCTTATGTTGGGAAAACATACCTTAAAAGAAGGAAACTGCAAATGTAGGGAATCACAAGCACTGCCTATTCAAAAGACTCCATCATGTTTTGAATCACTTTGTGCTGTGGTTTACTTGTGGTATAAACACACATATATGCATACATATTCTCATCCCTCACTTGCACTCCCAATAATAGCAAAAGTAAACATGAAAAATAATATTAAAAAACTCTGTATTCAGCAATATTCACACCAAAGTATATGTATAGATATATCCATTAAAATTATGAACATTTCTAAATATATTTTATGTATCATACATATATTTATATGTATAATTACATATCCACAGAAGTCGTCTTGCTGTGCTAGAGCCAGCAGTAAAAGCAAAAACAGGTTTCACAATAGGACACCCATATATGCATATGTACTGGCTGTTTGGTTTGTGAATTTATTTACAACTTAACTATATCATAATAAATGCTTACTGTTCTATTGTACAAACGTAATAGTAAAGGTTTAGGTTTGTTTTTTAAATACAAAGACTGCAAATGAATACATGAAAAAAATTACACACCATGTACAGTATTTATAATTTATAAATGCAAAGTTAAGACCTCTTTAAATTATTGCACTTGCATATTTTTTACAAAGATAGTTTATATGTATCATATATATATATATGTGTGTGTAAATATATATATATATAAAACAAATTTTTCAGCTCACTAAATGTAGTAAAGTTGAATGTTGTTACCTTGAAGTTCTTTCTTCTCCACATAACAGCCCAACCTGAATTTGGAATATTTATGAAACTACTCTACAAATCAGTTTGATCTACCCTAGAAAGCAGTCCATTATTTTAGGTTTATTTGACAGAGTATACACCCGTATTACAATCGAGCACAGTTTTTGGTCAGAAAGCAAACAAAAGTCATGATGTGCCTTTGCTAGGTTGGGATATATAACCTAAAGTTTGAACATGAACTTCCTTGTAGTAGTGTGCAGAAAGCCTTTTCTGTGTTTAGAATTATTAAATTAATTGTTCCACTTCACAGAACTGGTCCAATATCACAGTGTTTGAGGCAAATGCATTATTTCAAGAGGGTCATGATTGATTTGAGCATCTAATAGTCTCTACTTTTTAACATGAATAGTGCTTTTTGCTACTCCTACAATTTTAATGCTAAATGTTCTAAGTGCAGTCACAGCAAATTGATCACACTGTTTTAAGTTTACACACAGGAAAGAAATCTGTGCCACACAAAAAGATGAATTCCACTCTGCATGTCCCCTCCAATTTAATATGCTTGATCATGTATTCCAGCTAAAAAAAACCCAAAAAACATTTCATTTCTCTAATGGTCACTTACAGAAAAAAATTACTGCCATGAGTTGAACCATTGCAGTAAAATATTGCAAAACCATGCAAAAGTCATAGATTAATTGTAACAATGGAATTTGCCATGCTGTAATAAAATATGCAACATCTCAGATGAGTATCATGCTATGTCAACTATTTTTCTCACTCAGTGCATACCTTTCAGGCACCTTTTCATAATACATTAGAAATGCTCAGTTACAACTTCAAACAGTGCTTTTACCTTTACTAGACATAGGAGGGAAAACAGCTGGAACTATTATTAAGATAAATGCAATTCTAGGAATATAAAATCTAACACTTCTAGGAAAGGAAAGATCTGCTAAGCTTTTTATACATTATGGGCAAGAAATTTTAGTAGGATCAAAATACAAGGAGGAATGACTTTTGAGAATTTAACTTAATGAGTCAGATGTCTTACAAACCTAGATGCCTTAACTGATTGTGAGTTTGAGTTTAGAACTTTGAACAATTAAATCTCAACATGTCTTTGAGCCATGAAATTCAAATGCAGCTACAAAGTTCTACCTTTTGGTGGGTTTAACTTTGGAAGTGCAGATACAAGTGTTTTTTCTACGAAATATTTACCCATACAAATCTGCACTCTGTAAGACAGACTACATTTGCTTAAAAAAAAAAAAAAAACAAAACCAGTTCATCATGACTATTTCTAGGTCCTAACAAGGAGTATTTTGTCATGACCTTTCTCCTTTTACACATCAGGAAATTAAACCAAACCACAGCCACTGGAGCCAATTTTTTTAAAACTCTAGTAGACCTTATACTATAGCAAACATATATTTTAAGTGGTTTGGATAGTTCTGTATTAGAAACAGTAGCTGATTTACTTGAGACATTAATAGAACAACTTCTTGCCAATTTAACAAATTTGCCAGGGAAACATGCCCTCTATCAGTACTTATAAACTTCAAAACATAACATAGTGTGTGACACTGACAAATATTTTTAACGGTAGGAAACAGAACTACTGAAATTATCTTTACTGTCAGTGAGTAAAAGATGAATGAAAAGCTTTCCATACTCATAGATACAGTGTGATAAGGAATACTTTTACAATGCTTTTAAGATCAGCATTTTTAAATGGAAAGGGGGAAAAAAGGGAAAATAATGGCAAATATATTTAATGCAAATATGCTTAAGTAAATATACTTAACCCACGAAGGAAAACATTCCATCCAGCTTTTGGGTATCTGAATTTCAAAGAGCATTTTTTTAGTCACCACAGATTTAGATGATTTCCATGTAAATTAGGAACCAACGGTGGATTCTGTCTCAAGTACTTAGTGGATGAAAGGTTGCGTCTGCATTATTTAGCTGAAACAGAATGGCTAAGGAGGAAAGTAGAGGACACAGCATGAGATATTATTCATTCTACTTCAGTGTAATTGTTTCCTGCCATGTTTTCCTTTTTGTTTTTTTTAGGTTTTTTTCTTTTTTTCCAAACCAGTTTGCTGTGATTACCAAAGAATTTCTGCACTTAGAATTGGTAAGGCGAACTAAAAGAAAAAAATTATGGGGCTGTTGCTAGGTAACATGCATCACACAAATAAGGTAAGTTCATATTGAATTCTCAGCCTGTGGGACCTCTATGTACAGCAAAGGCTTAGGTGCATTTATACATTATGCAACTACGGATCACGTACTCTACACATAAACAGATACTGGCATGTGCTCGACCATAACAGAAGGCAAAACTCAAGAGGCCAAGTTGTTCACATGAAACCCAAAAGCTGGCATGCCTATTAGAGCAATAGAGCCCAAAAGACAGGAGATGGAAAAAGAGAACCTGTGTTCTGTCTTTAGGTCACTACCATTACTTGTTGCAGTTACACAATGGCCATGTCATCACGGAACCTCCACAAGAGTGCATTATCTGTGAAAAAGCACATAATGCAGTATAGGCTGTATGTGAAAGGTATGCAAAGACTGTGTTTTCACCTACTGTGTGGATCACTGTGAAGATTTTTTTCTTATTATTTTTAAGAGAAAGACAAAGGCAAATTAAGTGTTGAGAAACATACTCTGTACAATTGCACTAAATTTAAAAGAGTGGCATTACATGTAAGTCTGTGCATAAGTTTGTAAGGCTGAGGCCTAAGTCAGCACAGAACTGTAAACACACCATTTAGTGTACTTTTCTTCAGTCAGCTATTCTTTCACTAAGAAAGGCATTTCTAAACCTGGAAATTTTGCTAACTAGGGGAAAAACAAACAGACAAATGGAGAAGTTTCCTAATTTCACTCCTCTTGGGATGGGGGGGAAAAAGCAGTAGAAGACATGCAGTGTTACTGTGCAACACAAAAGCTAGTCAATACAAACACATTTTTGATTTATTGTGATGGTGCCACAATCCTTCTTATCAGACCTGACTTTTCTGACAAGGCTTTTGTTCCCAGCAGATAGCATACTTCAGGTATGTCTCCAATACCTTTTAAAATACAGCTCAGTAGGTAGAAATAAAAAGGATTACTTAATTGTGAGCTAGGCAAGGAAATCTTTGCTGTCACTTTTAAATCTTAATCCGATATTTCTGTCACTATGGATACAAAAACTCCAACCTGAAACTCCCTCTCATATTGGAGATAATTATCCAGTACTTCCAGTGTTTTAAGGGAGGAGTTGTCTAGGTTTAAAAAATACCCTAAAGAACAAAGCACCATCACTAGTTCTATCAACATTTCCCTTGTGAGTGACAGGCAATTGGCATCATGATGCTTAATGAAGTACTTGAAAACTTTAACCTGAATGTTGGTTTTCCTTTAGTTTGCAGCAAGAGAATTCACTGTAACCTAAGCATAAATTATAGTCTCCAAGGATTCTGCTGGAGTTCAAACTGATTACAAGTAGATCACACATAAACATTCACAATAGCAATGGGTATATTGTTCTATTTATAGCCAAGAACTCCCAAGTGACACTGGTGTTAAAGCCAGCCACAGTACGGTATAATAAAAGTACCATTGAAACCCTTACTAGAAAGATACAATTTAGAAGTACCCCATAAGATTCCCCCCCACCCCCATCAGTTTTAAATTAAGGCCTCAGCAATGTAGCCCATGAGATAAGGCCAGTCTTTTATATTCACAAGTGGTAAGTTCTCTTTTGATAGCTGACTCCAAAACATCTGGGTTGTCATTTTCCCATCTGTTTACGTTGTGTCACTGGTGTAGGTCAGGAGATTGGCTGCCAGAGTCATTCCACTGAGGTAACTCCATGGGTGTTACCTTCCTAGGCAGGTCTGCTTAGTGTTTTGTAGCTTTCCATTTTCCATTTTTTTTTCCCCAAATAAAAATTAAACAAAACAAAAAAACAATCCCCAAAAGAAGAAGGGGTGCTTTTCAGGTTAAAGCAATCTGTTGCTACTGTTCAGTCATCAATCTTCACAGGAAGAGAATCTGAGGTCCCAGGAGCAAGGGATTGAGAAGAAATCCATATAGAGGCTTCCTCACCTCTTGTTACTTTCTCCCATTGGTTGAGGTTGTCCCTGGAGATGCAAAAAAGTCGAAGGTAAGACACTGCTCACAAGTTTACTAGGATTTATTTCTTCCTCACAATAATGTCTGCTGTACTATACTTCAAGATTTATACAGTATATTTATATTAGTACCTGTATGTCATGAAGCTTTTATCATGTATACATTATTTCAGCCTTCAACTTCACTTATCCCATTTTGTAATTCTGTCTGACTCATGTCCGTGTTAACTCTATCCTAGCCTACAGTACACCTTCCTTCCCCAAGGCAAGCCCTGAAGCTAGAGGCTACCACCTGCTTCCACGACAAATTTATAGCCCTCACAGCTGCAGGAAAACCCAGCTGTACCCAAGAGAGACATGACAGCAGAGACTCTGAAACAGCACTCTGGAGCACAGGAGCAGATTAAGCTTTCCTGCAAACTCCAGCAAAAGGGCTGCCTGACAGTATATAAAATGTTGCATGTCAAGAACATAGTATCAATTTTCAATTATTATTGTAGTAATCATATTATCAGTCTACTACATTTACAGGGTACCCCTTCTTTGAGACATAAATGTCTTTTAGTGCCTCACAGCCTGGCCAATCTTTAAGTTAAAAATTCGGTTCACAAGCCATAAAATGATGAGAAATCAAGCTGGTAATGTTCTAATGATCTGAAGAGGGTGCAAGCCGATAGTCTTACTTGCTGTACACCAGCAGCACTCTAGTGACTGGAAAGTCTATGTTGATGATAGGCCTTGCAACCGATGGCCAAATTTCAGCACTGAGTCTTCAAACACACAGAGAAAGAGAACAAACCCAATTGTTTCACCTTCACACTGTCAGATCCCTAGTTACAAAAGCAGTTCCCTTGTTCTTAGATGCCTTTGGTAAGCAAACAGGATGGCAACAGTACTAAAAGGTCTCCTATGGTATTATTACAGTTATTAATACAATTATTACAGAATTTATGTGGCAGAGCTTTTCTGATTTTTATGTCACAGCCTTGCCAAAACATTTGCTAAACCAGAAAATATCATATACTGAAAGCACAGTGTACAGGTAAGAAGAGAAAATGTTTCATTTTCTAGGGGTAGTGGAAGGCAGGATCTGACAAAGTTTACCAAAGAAATCTGGTGCCCTCTAGGGTAACACCAGCACCATTTTCTGCAGGAAAATGCTCTGCCAGTGCTTCAGACCAACTGGAGGTTACAAAGCCAGCATTAATATGGCATTGAACCTCAGCTAATACAATCAGGCACTAAGGATCACAAAAAGTGAAGCATCACTATTTCTGTCTCCTTCCTGGATCTGGGAAAGTAATGATAATTGCAGCCAAAATGTGTTTAAAATATATCAATGTCAGCAAGAACTGAGAGACTCGAAAGCACATAGAAAATAGTTTTAAATTATTTGGTCTGAATTAAAGGAAAAAATAAATCACTTCATCTTCCAAATAAATGCTCTACCATATATTTATACTTTGTTAGACCTACTGAGTACATGGGCTACAAAACTTACCTAGGACTTATTCTGAACACTGTAACACAGGTGGGCTAATAGCTTTGATCTACACAGGATCACAAGAAAGCATTTAAAAACATGGAATAAATCAGCAGACAAGAAAACTCTCTTGACTGTTAGCTGTTAACTTACTTTAGAAAAGTCAGTGTTGGAGATATATATATATATTTTTTTTTTTCGTAAGGTGTAGATAATACAATTCATTTGCCTTTGAGCTCCCAATGAAGCCCCGGCTCCTAGTGTCTGGAATAAATGCCCAGAGGTTCTAAAAATAAAAGCCTTGATGCTGACGTGCTGCCTTAGCTGCTATTATTTGCAGCTGGTGTCTGAGTTTTAAAGAACTCAAGGACATAGCAGCTTAAATATTATGTTCCAAGAATGAGCACTGCTGGTGAAGAGGTGATATCAAAATTGGTTCAGTCAGCAACTAAGGAAAGGCCAAAAGAGAACGAGGCTGTATGCCTCTGATCACACTGAATAACAGTTACCCATTAAAAATAAAGGAAAAACAAAAGTGTAGTGCAAAATCAACGATTTGAAATACTCTGGAGTACTCCAGATCCTGCAATAACACAGCTTTTTCTAACTGGGCACCTAAAGTTATATCTGTGTTCTGACTTCCTATTCTCCATCTCCAAGTCTTAACCTTCAAAATTCCTCTTCATTCTTTTCAAAGACAAAGCAGAGGATAATTTCAAGGCTAAGATAAAACTACCAAACTGCTCCTCAGAAGACTTTATGCCAGGGAAGCTCTTTGGTCCTGCAGAGGCTTTATCCACTCATCTACCTTTTGGTCCTGCATTAGCACAATATAAATAAAAGAATACACAACAGCAAGACAGGGACCTGTCTGTCCAGAGCTCTATCCAGTGTGGAGATTGTGCCAGTGTAGCTTTCAGAAGTATCATTGTAACAATTTGAATTACAAACAACAAACGTAAGTTCTGGAATAGAAAAAAATCCTATCAGCTCTGCCAGGAGTCTGATTGCTTTTACTTCAGACATCACACCTTCTACAGAGAAACCAACTCTTGTAAAGATGTTTGTGCCTGATCTTCAGAATTAGCGAGAACTATGATCCAGAGCACATCTTTATGTGGGAGTTTGATATCCACAATTCAACTTTAAATATCTTCATCTGAGTTCTGAAATATGAACCACCAAGTAAAACAGGCCACTTTTGCAAATAAGCCTCATTGGGATATCCATGTGGCCAGAAATGGAAAGATATGCATCTTCCCAGATTGTTGCTCCTGTAAAAGACACTGTGCAGTCTTAAACACTCCACCTAGACTCTCTAAGGCCCAGTTTCCATTGAGTGGAATAAAAACTTGATTTTGATCAAATCTTTACTGTGAGGGTGGTGAGGCACTGGAACAACTTGCCCAGAGAAGCTTTGGATGCCATATCCCTGGAAATGTTCAAGGCCAGGTTGGATGAAGCTCTGGGCCCTGTTTTAGCAGATGTCCAGAGGGAAGACTGAACTAGATGATCTCTTCCAAGGAATCTTCCAACTCAAACCATTTTGAGATTCCATGATTTTCTTGGATAAACCAAATACATTATTTAGTCTCTCTCTACTAAGATCTTAAAACATTCCTTCAGCTCTTTATGTTCTCTTGTTTGTTCATATCTTATTAAAGCATAGACACTAAACAAAATTCCTGCCCCATTAATGTAATAACTACAGAGGAATAGTCTCTAATCCTCCTGAACATTCCTTCCATATCCATTTAAGGGTTGCACAGCAGGGGTCCCTCAGAGGCAGCTGACTATTAATGATGTCTCTTAGATACTCAGTTTTTCATAAGGTAGTCCTCTGTTCCACTGACACAGACCTACATATTCTTCTTACAGCCATATGAAAGAGTGCTTGTGTGTGAATGAAATTGTTTTACGAACTACTACATTCATTTCAAATCATTTTTCTGTTACTTAACAGACAGAATTTAGTCCACAAGATCCACAAGAGGAGGTAGCTATGCCATACAGGGCGAAGAAAAAGCTCAATGTAAGATAGAATTTAAGGACTACAATAAAACAAAAAATATGGGAGAGCACTAGTGAGAGCATAGAAAAACAGACTTTTAACCACTCAATATGACTAGAGTTTGCTGGCATTTTATGAAACAGCTGGGGTTTTCTATAAAATATAGATTAACCTGAAAACAAAACATCTTCATGAAGCTTACTCTGGTTCAGCAAAATTTTTGTCAGGAAAGATTGCTAAGGCCCAAGATACAATTACTGGACAGAACTACCTACAAAGCAGTCCACCATCATTCAAGTGGAGAAGCAGCCAACAAGGTAAAGGACTCTTGCCTCTTTTCCACAACAACCCAAGCTCCATACCCACCGTGTTACAGGAGAAAGTTACATTTGCTTGTCCCATACTCCAATGTTACTGCCCCTATGCTCTCAACTACTGAATATTTTCTAGATATTTCTTTTTTCTGGTTTTTAATAGAAATCATCTGATATGAAATAAAAGCACATGCTAAATACACATTTTTTTTAAATTAAAAAGAATACTACCGAGTTTTTGTTGTGGGAACCACATTGAAGTAAAAAGGACACAGAGGGAAATTACAGTGAACCAGTACAGACAGGGATGCACAAACACTGAACTGTTTCTCTCTAAATGCTTTTGGCATCCAATACATTTTAATTAGCTGTGCCTGTAGAACTACACTGGATAGTCCCAGGCAGTACCTATCACCTCTGAGTTTCTGAATAGCTTAATGTGAGACGTGTATCCCTGTTAAAGTTCATGCAAATTCTAAAATTAAAAATCTGTATTTCCAGACAAACTTGCAAAGCACTTTCTCTTTTTCCTTGACCAAGCTATAAGCTACGCACATTTACTCACCTGCATGCTCGGAGTAGTGGCCCAGTTGGAGGAAAGATCTGTGCAAGGGTGGTGTAACATGGGATGGCTACAGCATTGTAGAACCCAATCTATGAAAAACAAGAAAGAAAAAAAAAAAGTTAAATTGTTGCCAAACTACAACACTGGAGGCTAATAGCTCAAAGCTATTTACTTAATTACTACTTATATCAGTTACTCACATTTCTGCATCTCCTTTTAATAGTCAAATACTTTAAAATAAGCAGCAACAGTGAAAACTTTGGTAATTACAAGCTGCTTACATGCTTTTCTTTTATGGCTGATACGGCTGCTTCAAGTAGGATTTTCTACAGAACCTTTTATTATTCAATTGATTCATTTCATTCGTTCAGGATCTGTCTACCTGTTTGGTGTCAGTAGCGGCAGGAAGTAGCTGGAGATTTTGGAGACATTTCTGCAACCACTCATTATTCATGTGATGATTTTAATTTTTTAAAAAAGGGAGGTTGTTCAGCATTCACAAAATGTGGTCAGATTATGGATTGTTCTGATGTCCTCCAGGGTGTGCACTGCACAGCTCAATGTGCTTAAAATGCTGGGGGCTTTGCACATCTGTGAATGGTGTGCAGTGTGATCAACGATTGGTTTACAATTGCTTCTCATGTATGCAATTCAATAATATATTTTTACCATTATCATATTTAGGGAACATGAAATGACCACATTTTTAATGATATCTGACTCATACAGACTTAGGGGCCTGTGACAGCTACGATGTCACAGCTGAATTGTCATGACATGAAGAAATTTTTAGAAAATGCTACTTATATATTATCAACGATGACAGATAGCATTCAGATTCATTAGAACATCACTCACTTATCCCAGTCTCTCATGACAGTTACAATAGTGCACTATGATCCTTTCCTTTGGGCAGAATTTTTAAATGCCTTTTAGTGAAATACTACATATGGTACCATGACCAAAGTATTTGATAATATCTCTTTTTATAATCTTTACAAACTTTGATCCTTATTCAGAAATTGAAGACCAACTCTTGTCTTCATCAATACAAAAATTCCTCCCATACTGCTATGTCCAAGTCCTGTACGCTTTAAACAAGATACATTTTCTGAGCTGTAAACCTAACACTCTGAGATGAAGCACTTGTAGTGCAACCAACAGAAAGAAACTGCAGCTGGTGAGAAGGCAAGGTTACATACAGATGGGATGTCTGCTCATCTACCCTATTTCACATACTGCCTCATTTTCTTACCATTTGTTTTGGATTTTTTTCTTTTCTTCTTGTTTGCTAGTTTTTAAGGGGGACTATTTTATTTCTACCTAATGAAAATCACAGAATCAAAGAATATGATGACTTGGAAGGGACCCTCAAGGACCATCAAGTCCAGTTCTGCATAGGCCCATCCCCAAGAGTTACACCATGTTCCCAAGAGCAATGTCCAAATACTTCTTGAACTCTGTCAGGCTGGTGCTGTCACCACTGCCCTGGGGAGCCTGTTCCAGTGCACAACTGTCCTCTGGGTATAAAATCTTTTCTTAATATCCAACCTAAACCTTCCTGACACAAATTCAGGTCACTCCCTCATGTCCTGTCACTGATCACTGCAGAGAAGAGAGCAGTGCCTGCCCCTCCTCTGCTCCTTCCCCTCATGAGGAAGTTGTAATTGCAGTGAGGACTCCACTCAGTCTCCTCCAGTCTGAACAGATCAAGTGACCTCAGCTGCCTCTCATGAGGCTTCCCCTCAAGGCCTTTCACCATCTTTCTTACCCTCCTTTGGACACTAGCTGAGGGCTGAAACAAGCACTTACTAAGACAAAAAGCATTACTGACACTTGTAAAAATTCAAGATGATTGTGGTCTTAGCTAGAGCTGCAAGTACAAAGAAAGGAAAAAGTGATGACAGCAAAGAGCACATTGTCATTTAAGCAAAAATTTGAAAACAAGCTTTCCACTACTGCTTTAAAAAATAACACCACTTCATGCGGAACATAGAAATCAGCAGCTGAATTACCCAGTTTCAAAAGCAATATTCACTAATATATGAAATGGTTTTTCCATACATGTTTTATGTATAAACAAGTATCATTTTACTGAGTTCATACCTGACCCTGAGGGACTTCATCTTTCTTATCTCTGTCCATCATAGGAATAGGTTGAATACCTGTTTTCTTCATTTCATCGCCCTGGAGGAAAGTAGAGAGAGAGATTAAGAAAACAGAAACAAGACTATTGAGACCTGAATTAATTTACATCTTCTATTCTATGTCAATTAAAAAATCCAGAATATAAACTAACGTGTGCTACCACTCCGAGGCAATCTCAGAAAAATGCGCAAGGAGAGGCTCATTTTGTACATTCACCTAAGTGATAACAAACAGCAGATGCTGTAAGTCAATGTACACACATTTTCTTGTTTCCAAGTGTGTCTCCATAATGAAAAGCAACTAGAAGACTAAACTCAAAGAAATCATTCTATTCTGCTCAGTTAGTCTCATCTTTCAAAATTATCTGTTTAAAGCACCATAATACAATGACCAGTAGAACACAAGTCATCCATCCAAGGAAAAGCCAGATGAATTTACAGTGTAACCTCTTTGTCAAAAATTTTGTCTATTCAATATATATCAACATCTACCTTATTATTTACTCATCCTTGGACTACAAAAAATTAACATCTGGACAGGAGCAATTATGCCCATAATTTCATCTTTACTATTTTTGTGTATGGAAAATCAGTTTTATCCTTCCTTCTCCACTGAGCTCACAAGATTTGCATTGAAAAGTCTTTTTACTTATAAGCAAAAAAGTTGAGTATGTAATCAGTGAGGCATGCCAACATTATACCTCCATTTTACTGCTCATAAGAAAACTCACTTTCCAGTGCAGGCATTTCAGAAAGTGAGTGCTGAACAAGATCTTTGAGCTTAAAAAGTCAGCATTTTTCAAATATTTTGTTGTAGTCTTAGCTGTTTATAATTAAGAGAACAAGAACATGTGAATACAAAATACACCCACAAGAAGCACACATCTTGAATTCCATAATGAACACACAACAGGCAAGGTAACAATCTGCACACTATATGCATGCTACATCAACTCCACGGGCCTGATTTCTATTTTATGCCTGTGTAAAAGAGAAATAAGCCCGCTAAATACTGCAAGATTCCACAGGGCACATAACAGAAAAGAAAAACACTTTATCATACACACATGCAATAGTAGTCCTGAAAACACATCTCCTAAAGTTGCATAACTCCACTCTATGCAATTTATTCCTTATCCCCAGAGATACCACTTCCACTTGAAAAATTAAACAATTAGGGCATTTACCCCTCACCACATGACATGTGAGAGACTGCATATTTATTTATGAACACGATTACATTACGACAGCCTAATTCCTTGTTTCAGTTCTCAGTATACATTAACAGTCGAGTAACTCTCGATGTATTGAAGACCCAACTCTCTCTGAGACACTGTCGTTGAGCTGGCTCCAAAAAAATTAATGTTCTTCATATTTGCTTTAGCATTTTCTGTACTCACACTATAGCTTTATAAGTATGTTTCAAGGCAGCTGACCTGGAAGCTGGTTTCATATTTTGCATTTCTACAAAAAATTACAGTTAGTGACTTCTTCTGTGTTCTGTTGCTTGGTCACTTTATGTTAGGACATATTTTCTACATTATCTTGAACAGAGAGAAAAAAACACTGCCTGAAAATTATACAGCTAACTCAGCTCTTTAAATAACTTCAGAGTAAGCAACAAACACATGAATGCACCAGTGAACTCTCTTTAAAACAAGCACACCAAGATATTGATTGAAAAATACTCATAGTTGGGTTTTTCCTTCCTGGATGCTTCTGTTTGTAAGGGAGTAAACAAAAGAATCATACATACCTCAGCCCAGAACTCCGCATATATGTCGTTGGCCGTCAGCCTGGTTACTGGCCACAACTTTGTTACAGAACACAGATCACAAGCTGTCATCATCAGGCCAATCACTCTATCTCTAAAATAGAACAAAATGACATTAAATTGTAAGTTTTTTAAAGACTTAATGATCGCTCTGCACAGTTTTCATTTGCCCTTCCTCAGTTTAATCAGCAGTAATGTATACACACTACGAATTTTCTCTCACCTATTGTTTCTTCCTCATTTGTTTATGATTCTTTGGTAAGGCATGGCATAGACTGCATACTGTATTCCTTGTATTCTCTACACTGTTTGCAACCAGAGTTCATTGACCAGCCTCTACTCAAGCACATGCATAGACAAGGGCACAGAATGCCTGCCTGTTAAAACACTCACATGCCTCTCTATAATTTTCTGAATATACAGTACAAGTCTATAAAAAGAAAGATGTCATATCTTATCACTGCATTTCTTTGTTCTTTAAAGTGTGAGAAAAAAAGCTCCTAAAAAGAGGAAAGACTACTTCTGAGTCTGTCTTAAGATGCTGTCATTGCTTTGTTGGAATGAATTTGAACTCTGACAGAACAAGAATCCAATGTATAACTGCCCTACATGCTGACAAACCTGTTCACAGAGTAACTGAACAACATGAGTAGTATTAAAATCATTATTAAAATTAGGCACACCCTAAAAAAGAAAATCCTATTTAATCAATTTTATAGCACAAATCTATAGTTTGTGAATCTAAGTTTTCTTTATAAAACTGGCGATTTAGTTTAAATTCACTTGATTTCACCCAGTGGAGAAATTATGATGGCCCTTAAAGATACTTGCACCTTTGTTAATAATGCCTATTCCACGTGAAAAAACATAGAGCTTGCTAACCTGCATGCCAGTGTGATGGCCATCATTAAAACTGTACCAACAGACAGATATACCAGAGGAAATACAAAATGCACAGTATAATCAATCGATAAATGCAAAGTGCCCTTCCAAGTTAAGACAGAGACGTCATCGGCCACGTAAGGGTCAACGTAAATACAAAGCAATGGAAATCACTGTTACACATGTGGAATTTCACACACTGCTGGTCTTAGACTTCACATATGTAAGAAAATTACCAGAGATAATCCTTTTAAAAAAATAAGCTTTCTCTTTCTAGACTAATACCATAGGGATCTACTATTGGTTTGCTGCTTTACCTGTGTGTTTGGTTCTTAAGGTTTAATGCTCCTGTCTGATGCAGCTCTTCAAGTTGTTTTCTGTTTCCAAAATACAGGGCAAGGTCTGTGGCGATGATGGCTTTCCGGATGATCTCGAGTACTTGCTCATACTCACTGGAGCTCAGATTGGAGAAGACATTGTGCCCTTCCAGCTATGAAAAAGTAAAAAACCAATAAAAAGCAAAAGCTCTAATTCTGAGATGATTTCAGTCTTCACTTCACCAGACACATTACGACAGTTTTACAGCCCAATGACAAGTTTTGTTGTAAATTCAAATGTTAATAGCCTGAAATTCCCATTTTTATTTTTCCTTTGTAAACACTGTCATAAAAAAACCCCAAAAACCTATGACTAAGCCACCAATTTGTTTTTGGGGCTGCTCCTTTTGAAGTCTAAAGGTATTTCTAGAGAAAAACAACTGAAATCTTTTTCTTTGACTTAAAAGCACTATAGACACAGCACTTCCAGAGAGCGTGATTCAATTCTGGTCTAAAGTCTGCACAATCAAGTTGGTAAACTGAGTACCTGATCCACTTAAGCATAGTTTTGATACTGAGTAATATATAGGATAGATAAAGAAACACTGAAGTTAAAAAGACAAAATAATTTTGTTTTCATAGTGTTCCAAATGAAATGGGCCTGAAATTGCTGCATTTACTGATATAATTTTATATGTAAAACTAAAGTTAATTATTTTAATGTATATGAACATTTATAGGGGGAAAAGCTGCTTTGTTCAACCTTAAGCTGAATGACTCATAAGCTAAAGATAACGGTTTCCACTGTGGAGGCTCTGGTAACACACCACTGCCATCACTTTTCAATTTCCACTAGGTATTACTGTGCATTATCCATGCACTGTAATCATTCCTGAAGCTATATCACATTTTGAAAAGTCAAGACTATCTGCTGTCTCCAAGATTTGGAAAACAACTCGTCAAAGGTCTTCCTACTGTTGAGAGGAAGCAGACAAAAAAAAAAAGAAAGAATGAGCTAGCCATGTCAAGGTGTGCACATTCAGAAAAAGAAAATATCATTAAAATATATCAAATGCAGAGGTGTTTTGACATTTAATTGGCATTTGGGCTTGAGCTCAAAAAGTTTTCCTGACTTTCGTCAAGCATTTACATAATTTGCTCAAAATAAATCCTCTGCAGTACAAATAGGCTTGGTTTTTCTCTCACCATCCGGAACATAAACATCATTTTCCAGGACTGTTACTTAGACAAGTAGATTTATTGTGAATAATGAATAGAAAATACATCTATCTCTCAGTGGTCCTTTGACAGATTTCTAAGTCATAGAACATGATGTATTAAAAAAAAAATTCAGACCTTTTGCTTTATGAGCAAAAAATTACTACCACTAATTCTCACAATTTAGGGTTTTGGGGACCTTTACTCCCCAGCATTGCTGTCTAATTCCTGAGACCAGGCTATTTGTCCTAATATTTAAATTATTCTGGATTCTACCTTTGAGCTTCAGGAGCTGCACTCTCACAAAGACCACTCTGCACCTTTGGTTCAGACTACTAGAAAAGAACTGATTCTGTAAAGTGCTGAAAGAAGCTCCCAGTTAGGAGTGTGTCACTTAAGCTTTTGAGCAGTACACACACAGTACAACTCTGAGGATTTTGCTCTTTGCCTGCTGCACTAAAGCTTGTGAACAGAATCCTGTGTCCTAAGTGTAGTGTACGCTAGAGCTGCAGGTGGGTGAGCAAGGCAGCTCTAAACTTTCAAGCAGCTGAAAGTACTGCAAGTTACTAATGTGAAGTTAAAACTTACTCAGATAAACCCTAAAGAGCTTGTTGTGTTGGTTTGTTTTGGTTTTTTTTTCCATCAGTCCATGAATTCATTAAAACTTTTTGATTGAAACAAAACCCAGCAAGTCCAAAAGGCTGCTCTAGTCTGCCTTTGCTGCTAATTACCACCCATGGGTGCTTCAGCTGCTGGAGACTTGAATCCACTCTATAGCCCTGGCCACTTATCCCTCTTTCCTCACTCACACTGACAGCAAATGTAGGAGATGCCAGGGAAGCAAAAGAGTTCCCTGCCTTCACGGCAAATGGGATTTTCATCAATTACAACATTTCTGCCAGAAAAAAATGCAAAGTGGTTGGGACAGTGAAGTGTTAATGACTGAGGAACATGCTCACTGTGCACAAATTCACATGAAGAATGAACACTAAACATCTAATGCCATACCACCACTGAAGGATTCAATTACTCCCTCCTACATGAAGGAGCATTCAGAGATAAAGCTTCCATTCTGTGATTAAATGTATATGATACCTAAAACTATAATCATAAGTTGTGCTTCTGAATACAAGACAGAATATGTTTTTTTCCCAAAAGGTAATTACATATTTAAGAAAATAAATATCTTCCCCTGAAAAACCAGAAAGAAAGGTTAACAATGAATTAGTGGCCCAGCACCAAGGTAAGGCCGTAGCTTGAGTGTGCATAGGAAAATAAAACTAGTGAGCACAAGTTATGGACTGGCAGTGGCTTCACAAGTAAGAGTTCTCACTCTTCAAATTGAGAATTATAAAAATTTCACTCATGAGAAAATACACATGCACCACTAGCACATTTGTATTTTCCCAAAAATTGTCTGCATGTTTTCTTGCAGTTTTCTCTTCATTAAAGACACATAACCTCATATGAGGAACTCTCTTTCACAGAATATTACTTTACTCATATTTTTTTTTTAATTTCAAATTACCGAGTAACAAAAAAGGACAGGATAACATAATGAAATACATTTCCAATTTTCATGCATGAAAAATTAATATCTCTCCTTTCATGCCACACATTCAATGTTCACAGAATTTATTACAGCAGGTTTCCAAGTTTCTCATACAAAGTTTTGCCGTACTTGAGTTTCTGTTCAAAATTTCAGGATGGGTGAAGACTTCGTTCAAATAAATTATGACAAAAATATACATGTAGCTGAGACAATGATATTTCATTTTCAAAGTTCCTATTCCACATGGTCATGGAAAAAAACCCCAGAGAACCAGAAGTTAAAAGCTTCAAAGGCAGGCCATAAGTAAAGACCTTCAAACACACAATGTTTTTATAACTTCAAGATTTTGAGAAAGCTTTGTTTTGCACTATTGTCAAATCCTTTGGTTGCTAATTTTGAAACTGGCTTGCTGTAATAAATCTTCTACTCTTCTAAATGAGTACTATAATAGAGAAATTAAACTAAGCATGCTTCAGAAAATCTACTTGCTAATGCTGTGACTCTTCTTTCCACCACTGGACACTAATGCACAGAACACACAATTTCAATAATCCTACCTGCAGGATGGACACAGTCTGTGAGAAGTGGTGCTGTTCCATCGTTGATGTGGAATAGAGAGCAGCTAAGGGGTGATCAAATTTCTGAAGATAGCTGTTGCTGTAACCTCTGTGATCCAGGTCATGACACAGGCATGCAACTAAAAGACCCTTTCGCTAGAAAAAAATTGACACAAGCATGAAAAGCAAGATGTATTTCCTGCCCCTAGATGTCACTCTCTACCCAAAATACTGTAGAAGTTGCAGTATGCTAACACTGCCTTCAAAGAGCACAGGTAGAAATATACTTAAAAATGAGAGAAACATGACAGTAAGGATGTGCTGAATTAAAATTCTTGGTCCAACTGTAATTATATTACGCCTATACAGTAACATACTATTGGATGGAATGTGCTTCAGAAGAAATCTGCATTTTAAACAGTCTGGTTATCCACTGAATCCGCATCATGTTTATTAAAACAATAAAAAGCACAGTTATTGAGGGAGAAGAAACATACAAGATGTATGATCTGCTGGTCAAGACAGGTGCACTGAAGTCCAATGCCAGATCTGTCTCCGCAACACTCCTAAAGACATTAACCAAGTCTCCTAGAGGGCTTTTTTTCTAGGACGTCACTAACGTGAGTCACAAATGCCTCTGCAACACTCCTAAAGAGTGTTAACCAAGACATTAACCAAGTCTCCTAGAGGGTTTTTTTCCTAGGAAGTCATTAATGTGAGTCCCAAATACTGGACAATGCAATTGTAAACAAATAAAGGCAGTAAGTGGGGTTTTTATATAATTAACCCTTAATATCCTGAAGAAATAGAGTCCCCGAAATCTCTTTTTCCAACAGTTTACACACAGCGTATGTGTTTGGAAAAAAAATTCATGTTTATGACTCTGTCACTGTTTGCATGAAGTACCATGAAAATTTCTTCAGAGACTCAATAGCTTTGTCTTATAATTGGTTCTGATGAGTGTTCAGTAAACGAGGGTAAGGCTATAAAATGAAGCAGAAAAAGATTGATTAACCGTCTATTAAGTGCACAACATATAACCTGCATACTATAGAGAACCGTGAGTCTGCAGAAAAATAGCAATGAGGCAATTAAAAATATTATCACAAATACACCATGTGCAGAAATAAGGCTGTAGCAATGCTAACTCCATTTCTGATTTTGAGACATTCACTTCTATTTTGAACGATGTCTTTTCAATGTTGCATCTCGTGAAGGGTATTTTTAAAAAAGTGTATAAAAAACCCTGGGTGATGCAGCAGCACGTGTCCACACAGATCCTCAGAAGAGGTGGAACCCTCAGGAACATAACACACACCTCTACCACTTGAAGTCATAGTAACAGCTTGTCCCAGTCTCCATGTCTCAGGAAGTCATTCTTGTCTCAGTCCTTCAGGGTTATACAATGCCTAATAACAGTGCTCTTGACCTTCTATCTATTGTCCCTGCTTGGATCACTACATTTTTCTCTATTTTTCTCCAGATCAGTGTCTCCTTTACAGTGTTTTATACTTCTCTTCCCGTCTCTAAATCTACTGGGGTTCATGTCAGCATCTCTCACCTGAGGCCAGCCCATCCCTAGATTGCCAAACTTTCTTTCAGCAGTTTCCTGTATTCTTGTCGGATTCATCTCCAGTATCAAGAAAGGAGACTGCTGAAAAGAGCTGGAACATAGACTGGGATAAGACACTCAAACAGATGGAGTTTGCAGGGAAAAAAGACACTTTCTATCCCCTCTTAACAGCTGCCTCTTTTGCTCTTCCTTTCTTTCTTACTCGGCACCTCCAAGAGTAAGAGATGGGGCTTACTACTTGGATAGTACTGAATGTTATCAGAACTTTAAAAATTCTCTGAGGCTGTACTCCACAGATTTTTTTTTTTTTTTTTTTTTTTTTTAAGTAATACTGATTTTTTTTTTTCAAACTTGTATATCTTGGCTAAATTTCAGCATATGCCTGGCATACGCCACTTCCACATTTCAGCGTCAATTTTCAAGTCTCCACTTAAGAGCAGGATAAATTAAACCTTTTCAAATGAAAGTTCACCAAGTTTCATTTTACTCTTATACACTGAACAGAACTTTGATTTCTAGCAGCATGTCTCTTTCAAAGAGCCAAGCAACTGTGCCTGAAATTTCCCCAAATGAATCACCTTGAGGAAGCTAAGGAAAATTACAGCACAAATGGTTAACATTTGGCAGAGTTATACACAACTGAAAACAGGTCCTTCGAGTCAGAAGTTTCATGTAACATTATTAATAAGAGACAGCACTCCATGTTATACCTACCATAATTTAGAAGAAAAACAAGTGACAGGGTTTTTTAAATTCTGTGTATTAATGCTCTAAGCCTTCCATTTTACTAGTTATCTTTTCTACTTAATGACCAGTTTAAAGTTCAGCTCCTCTCCTTTACTTGCATATGTCAGCCGTCTCTGCAACCCCTGTCCTCTTATTCAGGATCTCCGAGATCCCACAGGATTCAAGATCCAGGGTGTTTCCCTCCCTCACAACGGATCTGACAGTTAGTAAAATAATTAAAGACTGTGATTGTAAATGGGCAGGAAGAGCCCCAAAGCTTAGACACGGATTTATAGCAAATTTACCACTGCTTTTTAAGACGCAGTCCTGAAAAAACACGACTAGGATTAGGAATCTGAGTAATCCTCCTTCAAACTCTTTACAAATTCTTCCATGAAGACCTTTACGTACACTCTGCCCAAGCTGACAAAAAAAAACCACTCTAGCACAGAAAATGCCCAGCAGCTGACAGCTCTGATGAGGTGTGGTAACTGCTGCCATCATACCACCTACCTCTAGATCAGTGAAAAGCCCCTGGTTGTTCTGCAGGATGGCGTACATGCAATGCGCGACGGTGACTGCGTGCTTCCAGTTGTGGTAGGGCACGCGGCGATAGTTCTTCTTCACAGACATAGTGAACCGGCACAGCTTTTCAAGTTCAAAGCTAGGCAGAAATTGATTTGGTTGGAAACAAGAAATAAGAACGGGAAAAACAATCAGCAGAGGAGAAAAGATGGTCTTTGATTTACCCTTCTTGCTGGGATTGACTCTCATTATCGATGACTCACTGAATGACATGAAAAGTCGAATTTGGCAAGGACAGAGGAGTGTGGATACCTGACAATGCTCTCAGTTTAATCTGTTAAATTCGGGAACATAAGTCATGCTACCCAGCTCTGTCAACTGCACGACCTTCCCTGCTCCCAGAAACTTGAAGTGATTTCTTTCAATTGCTTATTCAACTTGAAATATAGTGCAATTCAGCATCTAATGGACAATTTGAAAACATGATGTGTGATCAAAACAGAAAATTCAGGGGGGTTTTAGGAGAAATAAACATGTTTAAATAGAGAATGCTCCATACTGACATGTGAGCAGCCAAAGATTTTATTTTTCCGATATTTTTCCTATGTAGATCTTTTTCTTCCAGTTTAGGCTAACAGAACAGAAATTCACATCTCACGGTTTTTTTTACTTCTGACCAAACAGCATTTTGTTAAGTACTAAATCAATCACTTTTTCCCTCACAAAAAGGCAGTTTTCCTTTATTCCATTTTTTCCCCTGTTGCTGCAATTTTACTTTCTAAGTTCCATGTTTTAAAAATTTTTTGGCTACATCAGGAAATTGGTACTAATGTTCTAGTTTTGCAGTGCCTGTGGGGAAAAAAGCTGAATGTCTCTGACCTATGTGTAAAAATGTAGACACACCTACGACATAGAAACAGGTGGAAATGTGTATTTCTACAGTTGTGTGTTGAGCAACATCATTATTATTATTATTCTCAGCCTTAGTCTGACATTAGGAAAACCAGAGACATATTGTCTTTCAAAAAATTTTAAGCTTTCTTTTTTAATTCTAGAAAATCAGACAATGATAGAACTACTGTTTGAAGTAGTACATCATAATTCAGAATATCAGTGACAGTAGTCACTTCCATCCACATCCAATCTCAACCCAATGGTTATTAGGTACAATTATAGCCAAAGGAAAAACCATTATATGTGATGCTTCAAAACGATTAAAGCAGTAAAATACTATTTCTTCAGAAGAGAAAATGTAATGAGTATGACAGACTTTTCTCTGAAATGCTCTCTGGACAGGACAATTATAGATATATATACACAGGTTAATACTTTAAGGCACAACCTTATTCCTCAATATATTAAAATCAAATTTTAGTCTTAAAATGTTTGGTTTTGTTTCAAAGGTTTGGGAAGTTTTGTTATTTCAGAAATTAAATACAAGTCCTGTTCCCACAGTCTCCTTTTCAAATATTTTCCTCACTTTTGTTTTCTTAATTTCATATGGGAAAGCGGAGGCTCATTTGAAAAACATCAAGTAGATCCCAATTCTTTCTCATGAAAGCCACACGTTGAAAGGAAGAGACTGGGAGTCAAAGAGAGAAAGAACAGAACCTGACTGAAAATACGAACCTCAACCCTGCATCCACAGCCATTCAGTCTGGAATGGAAACAAGCTAACTACACTGAGAAACAGACACCTGTGTTCAGAAGAGTCACCCCCTTTGCAGCATTGAGGAAGACAGAAAGACCCTCCGGTCTGACTGCACACTTTGAGGGCATTCATTCAGTTAGCAAAAAAAAAACCAAAACACCAGCAAACATTTCCTGAACGTTGCTCCCTTTTGTAGGGATGTATTTCCCCTTTTAACTGACCATCTGTAGGTTTTTTTCCCATAATTTGGAGCAGCTCCTTTCTTTTAGCAATGGGCCATACTTACCCATGGCTAAAACTATATTACTGATATTACTAATCTTAGTAATAAGGAACATTGAGAGAAAGGACAGGAAGTGAAGCATTTAATTTGAAAGTAATTCACTTCCATAATTAATGCATAACTATGCAAATAAATGATTCATTTAGGAAGGTAAGATCTGATCTTGGTTTACTTTTATAATATACATTATTAATTTCAGAAACAATGTATCTGAAAAATCAGTTTTCTTGCACCTTCTCTCCTTTTTGGGAAGAGTGCTTTTTATGTCTTTACCAGCTTCTGTCTGAAAAGCAAACTCATCTCAGAATCAAACAATTTTTCTGTATATTGGAAGGACAACAGTTAGGATGATATCATGAGTTCTTTAACCTCACTGTGTCAAGATATTATTAACTAAGGACAAAGAAACTGGGACAAGAAATCCAGACTGTTTATTACAGTCCTGTATAGACCAAATATAGAAAATAAAAATCAAAGAAAATAGACCTTGAGTTAGGAAGTAATTATCTCAAAAATTTTAAGTAAATAAACACAGACTTAACAATTAAATAAGAAATAATACACTTCATACCAGGCTGTCCCACAGGATTGGTGAACCATGTAGACAAAAATGGCAGGCCAAACATCTTCATATGGACTGATATCAAAATGGTATCTAAGAAGAAAATTTCAGTTTAGAAAAGACAAATACCTTTTCATTGTTACTAAAAACAAGCGAAAATTGCTAGGAATGCATGGCCAGCAAGATTCGCTTTTTCCTGAATACACACAGAAAGCTGAATTTAAAGGCCATATTTTTCAGTAATGTCAAGTTTCTGCTAAGGTCAGTGGAACTATGCTCATAGTTTCACACCATCGTTTAGTAATTTATGTTGGAAAAGACCCTTATTATTGAGTCCAACAGTTAGCCTTTGGCTTTGTTTACTTAACAGAAACATATATCTTTATCTAAGGATTCAGAGATAAAGCAATAGACAAAAAATATCTCCGGGACAATGAGAAGTTGACAGGCATTGCTAAAATATTCAGGAATTTCTTCCCAGGAATAGCAAAGATGGTGTCTCTAATAATATATTTACTTAGTTGTGTTTTTTGGTTGTTTTTTTTTTTCCCCCAATACCTTCTGTCATAAATTGCATTAGACTCACTCGAATTTTGATAGAGGAAAAAAATCATTTTTTACTGTCTAATAGAAATCAAGCCAAAACTTCAAAAATTCAACATTTAATACCATATTTTTAATGTTTCATTACCTGAAGACTTCTTCCCTCCCATGATAACAATACTGAGGCCTAATTTTAGGGACCCAGGACAGTAGGGCTGTTTTTCCTTCAATTATTAATTAACCCTCTCCCTGCAGTTTCTGTGCTCAAAGTCCTCTATTTTTTTCTCCATGGCACCTTAACTGCTTGGCACACCGAACAGCACAGCAGCTGTGAGAGGACTGAAGGTAGCTGAATTGCTTGGAAAATGGTTAAATGTATTCTGCTTGAACTAAAGGATGCTAATATAATTTAGAATGAAACCTGTCATCTTCGCAAGTAAAATTCATCTCTGCTGAGGAGGTGGGTTATATAATATCACCTAACAAAGCACAAGGAATTGTATTGCAAAGAATAAGCTTCCATTAGGGTGTAATCCTGCAAGCTGTTAATGCTCTGGCATTCAAGCAAATCACTTCAGCATGTAATGAACTTTAACTATAAGCACTCCCTGTTAAGCACAGGCTTTCACAGTCGCTCACAGCTACAATGCTCAGTGCAGAACAGAAGTGAGTGAGCTCTGGAGATGAGGTTTAAGAAGACAACTTAGATTTTGTGACTCAATAGCTGATTTTAGGCACCTGGTTATTAGGGTAGAATTTATTGTCCTGGACCAAAAAGAGTGACTTAAAAATGTGATGTTTCCCATTGTTAGTGTTGAGCGGGGACTGGCCAATAAAATATATATAGAGGTTTATCTTCAGCATGCAGAAGCTGAAAATAACTAAATTACGTCAGAGAAAGCCTAAAAGGCTGGATGGGAAGTCCTCCTCCAAAGGTAGGTTGCAACTTTACGCTCTAACACCTTGGATTTGTAACCCTGAATTTTCATTTTCCCCTTCTTCAATATGCACAAGCAGATGCACAACACACACACACATCCATACTCAAAACTCACAAAAAAAACCAAATGCCCACTACACCACCACCCCCCCCCCAAACCAAACCAAAAAAACACACACAACCCAGAAAACCCCAGGAATGAGCTGGGAGATACATGTTTAATTCTAAAACATATCCAAGGGGATGAGATCATGCATTTGGTTTTAAGTACTGGTGTTCCAAGCTCGGCTTCCTCTCTGGCTCTGAGCTGATGGCAACTTGGGACTATAAGAACAAAAGCTCATGGCTACAAACCCTAAGTAAAAGCTAATGTTTAAAGCAACTATGCCTGTGGAAAAATTCTGAGTACGTATCATTTTACATCTTTGATGGATAAATTTTGTTCAAGGGTCATTAAGAATAGCTAAGTATAAGAAAGCCAGAGATTAAACCACCATGATATTGCTGCAGTTCAACAATAAAAGCGCTTCCTAAAAAACTCCACTACAAATAAGAAAAGGAAAAAAAATTAACAGGTTATATACAACTGTTGCTACATTAGGAAAATACTTACAGCTCAATTTCTTTATAAATATGTGGAGGCAGTGTACAGTGCATGAGGTTTTGCCACTCTTCTGCTGTACAAACACTATGGTAGGACAGCTTCTCCATCGTTACACGGTAAATACACTCTGAATGACGAATTCTGTGGTACATCTGAAAAAGAGAAGTCATGCATCAATGTGGAATTTTAATAAAGAAAAAAAAATTAATTCCTATATTCAAGCACTGATTATTACATTATACATCTGCAGAAATGATAGTGCTTTTGGCTGTACAACTTCACACATTAGAAAAGCGACACCTTACACTGAATTCAGTATTCTGGGAAACCAGACCTACTACCACATCATTCTTCATCTACTCACTCAGGTAAATATCTAAGGCTCAGCTGACTTTTAACTGCATGTGAGCAATCACAGGAAAAACAATCCAAGTTCTGCAGTCAAAACCAGAGCCAAGTCCCTTGCAAAATTCTAACAGACAGACAACCTATAACAGGACACAATTCATATTTTCTGCCACTGTATGAATTCTATTAATTGGTCCAAATTACTGCTATCCATGTACAGTAAAAAGTATGCAGGACGTTCATCATAGCTAGACTACTCATAAAATACGTACAGTTAATTACCGAGAGGTTGAGACATGGCATGGTTTGCAAACAATGCACTAGTTAAACAATCCCCTGGAGCAGTATGCCCGGAATGGCAACATCCACCATCTAAAACCAGTGAACTCATCCACAACTGACTGTGGATAGTCCAAGTGTAACTTATATGCAGGCCATTCTACTTGCCTTGACCCAAGTGAAACAATTTGAGGTACCTGGCAATAAAATTTGCCGCCCCAAGTGTACCACTGGGATTGTACTGGTAAAATTAGTTAATGTAAATCACCAGGCTTATACTGGCATTGCACTTCATCTTACCTCCCATGAATGTAACTCAGCTCTTCTGCATTGCATTTTTACTGAATCTATTGGATTTTTATACTTGAATAGTAATAATCATTACACTGCTTATGTTTTCTACAGGCACAGTAAATATTGAGATGATAAAGGGCTTGAGGACAAAAATACCTACCCACTCCTACCTAGAAGCATGGATAATTTTAAGTGCATACCACAGTGTAAAAATTGGTCTTTGAGTATTAAGAATATGGAATTGGGAGAATATATAGCATATCTCCATTCCGCAATGAAATTTATAAAATGTAATCAGAATTGATGAAAGTAAATAAGAATCATACTCTTTAGTGGAAAAGGGAAGCCAGATATCACTCACATTTCAGAGCTTGCTCTCTCAGTTTAGCTACACAAAATTGATATACCCAGAGTATGGTTATTACAACTGAAATCCCTATCATCCTCTTAAAACAGAATTATTCACTAAGGAATACAATGTTAATTCAATGAAACAGATTTACAAATCATTTTAATAATAAGTAACATCAAAATACTTTGATGTTTTGGTTCTCATTATAACTTACAAAACTGTAAATAAAACTTACATTAGCACAGTGTAAGGCTAAAGCACAAAAGACTGCAAACATTTTAAAGTTGTTCTCATCGGTTTTAGAGAAGGCACTTCCACTTATTTTATTCACCATCTGCACAACACCTATTACACTTCCTCGGCTCACAATAGGCATGCACAGGATATTTCTGGTTGTGTAGCCTGTGTAGAGGTCTACTTCTCTAAAGGAGAAAGAAAAAAAAGAGTTAATACCACTGGGTATCTATTCCTTGATTCTCAGAAATGTTGATGTACAATACACTGAATCATTTTAAAGTAGGCCTAATTAGTACATGCAAGAATTTCACCCCCAAAACCTTCAAATATTTTTATCTACTGTGTCATACTTACAAAGAACTTTTTGATCCTTTATTCTCCATTTGCAAGACAAAGAATTGATACTGCCTCAAACACAGAGTTAAAGAACATTTGGGTATTCTTAGGCATGCTATTTGTTAGTGAACTGTTTTTTCTCCCCTGAAACTAACGAGGTTGTGGGGATAATGATAATGAAACTTGGTAACAATCTAACTAAATTTTTCTCCATTATATTATTATTTGATAAAAAAATACTTTTATTTGTATCTTAAAAGTATCTCGATGGCTATAGCATTTAATAAATATCTCTAAGTTACCTCCTCATCAGAGGACCACATCTCCATAAATGCATTTCAATATGAAATTTAAGTAGTAATTTTATGTAAAAGGTTTGAGGACCTATCTTTAGCTCCAATGAAAAGCATCCTACCTGTTAAAGCGTGGGTCTGCATAGGCATCAGGGATGTTAAGGACTTCTCCTGTTCTTGCCACTTGACCAGCTATTCCTTTTTCTATAGAAAATCTGGAGAAAATAAAAATGTGTATTAGCCAAAATATGGAAAACACATTTTCCTAGTGGAGTCTGTCTTGGGCACAGTAGTGGGTGTTCCCAACCAGCGCCATTTTCTTGCTTTGAGGAGAAAAATCTTACAACTAGCAGCACATAGTAAAACAAAAAGCACATCCTAACAGATACTTTCTGAAAACGTTTTATATAGCTACATAGTTTAATACAAAACATGCCAAAACATGACCATTTTAGTGACAAAAATTCAAAATCTTCAATAACCCAGAGGGTTATCCCTAACAAACATAACATTTGTAAAGAACCTGAGATTTGTGCTTAAATTTAAAAGGTATTGATTTTATTATGACTTTTACATATTCATTGCTTCTTTAGACACAACAAAGGAAACATGGAACTTGTTTCTTTGGGTGGTGTATGCGTGTGGATTTGGTGACAAGATTTTGGAAAAAGACCAGTGGAAATTCCATAGCTGAACATTATAGGTATTTGCCACATAGACTTGGGAACGACTAGCTTGTTTCATGACAAACAACAACTGTGTCCCTTTACCACCACAAGGAAGTTAAACACAACAAATACATTTTTAAGTTGGATCAGAAATATCTGTATGTCTGTCTTGCAAGTAAATAATTTTCAATATTTCAACATAAATCAGTTATGACACAAAAGCAGAAGATAATCTATGGAGAAAACCATGTAAAAAGAATAATATGTGGAACACTTTGAAGTCTAAATGTACCCTGATACTACCCTAGTGCCTGGTATTGAAGTTAGTGACAAAGCTGTCAGGATTTCACCCTGAACACCTGACTTTAAGTTAGACTTTTCTGTTGCTTCTTATGATAGGTACATCACACCAACTTAAGACTTCTTCCTGATGACTCACTCAGTGTCACCTTCTTACAGATATTTAAGTTGTACTTTACTTTCAGTATACAGTACCTGTGAAATGGCTCACACCCTTGCACTTAGAATCAACATTTCAACAACATACAGAAAAGACAGAAAGATATAAGCAAGAAAAACAATTACCAAGGAGGAGTATGAAAGTGCATGTTAAAGCAGGCCAGCTTATTTAATTTACACCACCTCCTTGCTTGTCAGTATGCAAATTGCACCAATTTTGACTCCTTCCATTCTCACTCACACAATGGTAAGTGGGAGTAAGTTTGTCTAAAGGAGTCTTAGTGAAGACATGAATCACATCTCATATTGGCCCAGAACTTTAAAAGTATAAGGAGGAAATGAAATAAGTTCTGATAAAAATCAATGCTGAATATTTTAGGAAAATTTTAGTACAGGATACTTAGTCATACAACTCTTTACTTCTAAGAAGCTGAAAATCTGAAACCTGTGCGCCTTTGAAAATCTTAGTCCGGAACTATTAGGGACTCATAATTTTTGAAAAGTGAAAAATACTATATTTACTTTGCTGTTTAGCCTCTTTCATTAAAAAAGTGTGTAAGTGTAAAAATTAGGTACCTGTGACATGAAGCAGAAATGCACATTACTTTTAGTCAGAGAATCCTTTCTAGTCATTACCAGACAATACACATTTTCAAATTCACCACTTCAAGCATTGTTCAGTATCACAATTATTAAAAGTTTGAAAACCTAGATTCACATGAGAAAAGAAGTACTCACAGAATGACTAGGTTGGAAGAGACCTTCATGATCATCAAGTCCAACCCATGCCCTTACACCTCAGTAATTAAATTACTGAGCTTGAAATCTTCAAAACCAATGACCAATCCATACTCAACTCTACATTTGCCTACTCCATCCATATGAAGCACAAATTGTGATTTCCTTGCTTTGGATGTGCTTGAATTGCACAAATTTTAATTCCTCTTGGGAACCCTCTTGGGAAAAAAAGTCCCAAACTGGCAGACTATGGATTAGGTGCACTATTACCTGCACCTTTACCTACCTCAGAACACCTCTGTTTTTTTCCCAACATGATTTCCAAAAGGACCGCCTCCGGAAGACGGCATTTCCAGGAGTGACGTTATAGCTTCAGAGACGCTGTTTCGATGGCACTGCAATGTCATTCCCAGAAGTACTACCTTCTGGAGGCGGGTCCTGGTGGGAATGATATCACAGTATGACAAGTATTGTCAGGGTACCTGCAGATAGGCACAGAAACTGGGTAATAAAATGCCTGCACATCCATAGCTACAATGAAACTGCACTCTTCTGCTAGCTACTCTTACCTTATTTCTTTGGTCTTCTTGAAGACAGGTTTTCCATCATTTTCTTCTCCAATATCAAAAAGGTCTGAATACAGCTCCTTATTTTTGTGGTCAACCTGGAAGAGTGCACATCTATCTGCATTCACCAGGTTTTTTGCATATATCTACAGACAAAAAATAAAACTAGAGTTAACGGTCATGAGTTGGATTATCTCCAGTCATTTACCTCATAAAAACACACATCCCTGTACAACAAAAGTTTTGAGAAGCAATCCAGTATGGAAATCTGTTTGAAGGAGCAATCTTTTAGGATACAATTCAAAAGTAAAATCTTGAATTCAATATTTTCTCTGTAAATTTCAGTGTTCTCTTCGAGAAATGCAGGAATATCTTCAGAGACTTGAAAGTTTCCTAAAAGTAAATAGGCTTTCATATTTAATTGTTTTTCAAGACTTTCCAAAATAGTACCTTTCCTCCCTCTATGTCAAGATGTTAGGATTCATCTTATTTAAAATAGATAAGTTAGAGCAAGACCTAAGAAATTTTGGCTTTTTGCCTTCATCTTCAATGCAAATATATTGGTATTTAATATCCAGCAAAGACAGACAGAACAGAGAGGGTATAGTTTGCTTCTAAACAAGCAAAGTGTGCCTGTAAAAAACAATGACCAAATGATCCTTGTGGGTCCCTTCCAAGCGACACTGTGACATTACCTCATTAGAGGTACCATTATGGATTGCCCTGTGCAGAGGGATAGGAAATGGATGCACCCTCCCAATGTCAGGAACAGTACTTGCACAAGAGCTGAGACTTAGAAATTGTGCATGACCTAACCAAAGCCCAAAGGTACCAGCCACAGTGAGGGAAGTACCACAGTATAGAAACAGACTTGCATGGTCTCTATCTTACTTTGAACCAACTAGTTTTATCTCAGCAAAAATAATTCCCAGAAGCACTGACTGTCAGAACAGAATCTTGTCTTGGGAACACAGTAGCTCTTCACTGAAGTATTTCTCAGACATACAATAGTCTTTCTGAGAAAAAGAGGAAAAAGTGAGACAAAAATCAAACAAAGATCACTGTGTTAAGACGCCAACATACAGGCACAAGAACGTGCTCTATCCAGCCAAGATAGATCTCCTGTGTTTCTTACTTGCTCAGAAAGTACAGTAACTGCATGGTAGAGTATGACCTGAGGTAGATCTCTCTCCACCTCATATATAAGACCTACCTAGTCATTCAGCTACAGAAAGAGGCTAACAAAATCTTGGTGTGCAATGCAGGTAGTTGGCATGTTTTAAGAATTCACAATACTTCCATATGAATTATCTACCCCCACTCCTTCTCTCTTGTCTTCCAAAAACAAAAAGTAAAATAATAAAGTATTTCATTTCATACTAATGCAGATGGAAAAATGTTACACCTCAGCAGAAAAAAAACCACGTATAAGATGAAAAATCATTTGCTGAGAGACTCCAGTTCTATGCCATTTGATGGGAACTGCACAGGTACCATCTAGCCCAAGTGCAAAACTTGGAGGGCTCTCCCATAGAGATGGAATCTGTGTTCAGGAAGATTCTGTAGTCTTCTACTCCATTTCCTCCATCAGAACAGAAAGGTCAGGGAGACTGCAATCTAAGAGCTAAGATCTGGGCAATTCTTCCCCTTTAGAGCATTAAGAAATTTAAAGATGTTACCCACTTGGACTGCTTATTCATTTGCTAAAAGAGAGTGAACAGAAACTGCCAAAATGACAAGGGGTCCAGTAAATGCTTCCATTCAAATACTGTATCAGAATTCTTTGTAAAATCTACAGTACAGTATTGATTTTATACAATTAATATTTTGTGGTTTAATGCATATGAGTCAAGAACTCACCTTGGTCATGACTCACGCTTTTCAAAAGTGATTACTTAAACAGTACTAATTGAGAAATAATTAATGGGATGAGAGAGTTTTACTTCTCTAAACCCCTTGCTCAAATCCTGAACAGTGGTTGAAAGAGAATATCAGCACAAAAAGTACGATTGGCACTGCCAGTAGGGAAGCCAAGGACCACCTTTCACATAAGCTGCTTGTAGCTACTCAAACACATGGGCAAGAAAATTTGTAAGACAACTCAAAATTTTTACTTCCCTTTCTTGCATTTACATTCAAAAGCATCCTTACATCACTAGCTTTGCTAAGAGATTTTGATGAAAATAAAAATGAAAAGAATATAAAGAAATACACTTTTTTTTTTTTTTTTTTTTAGCATTCCAGGAATAAATCAAACCATAAACCCAATCACCAAAGGGTGAAGTAGTGAGGTGAAACTGAGTTCTGGTCTTTCCTTACAGTGAGACAGGGAATAAGCCAAATAATGATAAAGTCACGCTCCCATAAAATGGCAATAAATTTACAAACACATAATTCAGCTAATTGGCTCAAGAAAGAGACAACAGCTACAGCTTAAAAGGAAGCTGAGTATGAAACATCACACAGGTTAAAATACAGAATCATGATGCAGCCAAGTGTTGGAAAAGATGATGAAAGAGTATTTTACTGCCAATTGTGTTTTCCACCAGATCTCTATTCACAGGGAAGAACAGGGAAAAATATCAATATTTGTTCTCAATGCCATATGTTATGTTTAACCAGTTCTTTTAAATGCTAAGCTATTTTTAAGAGGTTCATTTAAATTGGAAAAGTCAATGTTCAGAAATGTGTCCTATGTGCAGAATTCTTGACTGTGTACTAACTAGAATAACACAAACATTGCAGAATATTTTCCATTAGTAATTCACGTTTCTAAATAAAACCACTTTAATGTTGTTTGCATTCTAACATTTCTGTCTTTTAATAGTCTAGCTAAGAATACAACATTGAATAGTGGGGCATGTATCAGAGTACTGTTGGAAAGTAATTTTTTGAATGTGTGAATTTTAAACAATGGTATCACGGACCTGATTCAGGTTTACACTTAGGAAAAAGAACTGCAGAATGCAATGAACGTGCATAAATCTAAAAAGCATAATTCAAATATCAAACATTCAAAGCATGTTACAAACAAACAGTTCACACACATTTGTTAACACCATTCAGGAAATAATTCTGAATTCAAAATTGATTAAGAAACTCATAAATTGTTTCTGAATAGTACTTTAATTCGTTAATTAGTTATTTCAATGGGAAGAACTAACCACTTGGCTTTAGTGGTTTCTATAAAACATTGACTGACTGTCACTCTAGTTATGGGTGTAGTTTTCCAAGGTCTTACACATCCCATTCAGCAACAGGAAAAATGCACTATGTGTAATTTTTAAACTTGCTACAGGCAGTAACTTCTTCAGCAGTGTTTTGCAGCAGGTAGCAAATTGAATTTCGGAAGAAGAAATCAATGTAAAACACTAAAATAAAAAGAAAACCAGAAGCCTTTCTGTTACAATTTTCAAACTTCCTCAGAACACAACAGTAACTATATAGTGTGGAGACAGTCATGTTTCATTCTTTATCAAAGCTGTGAATGGAAGTTGTTGCAACAATGACAAATCAAGCCATCCTTTACCACCTTTTCTGTACAGACATGTTTATACTGTTTGTATTGTGTTCACTACAAACAGCTCATGTATTTCAATGACATAATGTCTTCAAGAGAAGGAGAATGAAGGGTTTTAATAACTACTACTAATAAACTTAGAAGTGGAAAAGACAACTTACCATTATATGTTCAAGTAGAGAATCTATTGCAACTATATTATCAAAATATGTTCTGCAGAGAAAGAGAAGTCAGTAAACATTGGCATTTAGTCAAACACTTCTCAAATGGGTGTCAGGGGCTCCTGTTTCACTACAGCTTAAGATGGAGCCAGAAAAGGTGAGGACAAACCGCTGCATCTTGAAATCACTGACTGGCTTGCTACAGCACAAGGGAATTAAGAAATGGTCCTAGTTCTGTTCCCTGAAGCCATTATTCTACAGAATTGAGAATATTCTTTATTTTACATCAAATTTACTCTGCAGGAAAAGACCACCAAATATTGTCTGCTGTGAACTGAATAGGCTCCTGCTGAGCAACACCAGGAATGCATCAAAATGTTATGGCACCTCTAACACAGTGAAAATTTTAAAAGCAAGGTAAAAAGGAAGCGAAAAGAAGTTCAAAACAACAACAACAAAAAAAAAATCAATTTCTTTCAAAATATCTCATTAGGTTTACCCATGTTATGCTCTTAGAACCAAATAAAAGCATAGAGCAGCTAAATGCACATCACATTATCTAATCTTTAACACTAGTTAAAACACATCTATTTAAACTCTTAATGGGTCTTCTCTATCAACACCAGTTGAAACTGAAGAAAGGGAATGATCTTTAAAACTTAAAAGTTTTAAAGTAACTTAAAAGTAACTTTAAAAATAAAATAAAAAAAAAAGAATAAAAAAGAATCTCTGTTTCACAGCAAAGCAGTAACCGTTCAAGGACAGTCAAGAACATTGAAAGATAAAGGTCAAACTTATTAGTAAAAGAAGTCTAAATCTTCCACATGCCGAGCATTAATAACCCTCAGATTACAATGTTCCCAGCAGACAAAAGGCATTGTCCTGTGGCCTTGAATACATACACAGCTCAGTTCTGTTTGGGTCTAGTGGGAAGGAGATACTCAATACACTCGTCTTACATCGTCAGGGACATCAAGAGGTGGAGCACTGCATACTCTGCCCTTTCTAAAATGTTACAGAACATGTCCCCATGACACTGCACACCAACAACTGAAAAGGAAATTCTCCTTCCATGTTAGAAAAGATACAGACTATTTCCAAGAGGAAACTAATTATTTTCTTGCTGATACAAGTCTTAGCCTACATGAAGTTCATAAAGATATGATTAAATGATATCCCAGTTTTGTGCCTTAAAACACAGACCTTTTTTTGTTGAAACTAAAAAACTCTAGCAACTGATAACGCTGTATGAGAATTATTTTCTTATTAAAAGGCGTAACAAATATTTGCAGTATTTATTGTCATTTTTATCTTAAATAAAAATGCAAAACAATTACAAAGTTCTTTAAAACAATCTCCGTACTATGCTAGTCCAACAATAAATTGCCAGTCCATAAATCTAGGTAGATTAAGCTAGTTTTTTGGTAAACTAGTTCAGTATGGACATTAGCAACACAAAAGCTCTCTTGAAAGGAATATAATGGTGCAACACTTTGTAAGAGTGCCCTTTGGGAGGCATGCTCTGAATTATGCTGAAATAAAAAAAAAAAAGGTCATCCTGAGGAAAAAAGCTGGGAAAAACATCTGGATACGACCAGCTTGCCCTCCTTGCAAGGGGCAGACTCCTCCCTGAGGTTTATTACTCTCCCTTCCAGCTGGGTCAACTTGGCTGCCTACATTCCTGAGTAATGGCATAGGAATCTTGGACATTCTCTAATCTCATCAGTTTGAGAATTGTTCATCAAGATCCACAGCAGTGTTTGCAGCAAAAATCCAAGATACCTCATTTTTCCACAGTATCATCACGACTTTGTGATGTACTTTGAAATTCTTCTACCAACTAGTTTCATAAAACACTGTTAAGCACTGCAGGCTGATTTACCAAAAGTAAAGATCTGGTTTATCTTTTAATTATTGGTTATCTTTGCTATTTAAAGATCCTACTAGCAATGACAAACAAAAAGCGATGAAGGAAAACCAGATAACCTACGACACTAAACTGATTTTGCAAGTGTAAGCTCAAGCTTTCACACTCTTCCTGTGCTTTCAAATTAATCTTGCCTTATAGTGACAAGAAATTAAAAGCAAACATATTACATGCAGTAAAAGTCTTTAAAAATTAAAACAGAGCCTTCAGAAAATGCACAGGAACAGCAACCATGTGGCAGCCCTGATTCTTCAAGGGTTTAACTCTGAAGTCCATACATGAATACATGCGTTCATGTTAAAAAAATGTTTCATGTTAAAAAAAAAAATGTTGGAAGAATAGGGGAAGCTGAAGCATACTGAATAAATTCCTGTAAAGTCCTTTCAAACCTTCTAAAAATGCCATGAGTCACCAAGCCTCTTTGTCACTTCTCAAAAGATGGCCACATTTAACTCTGACAGAAGAGGTGGGGAAAAAAGCAGAAAAAACCTCATGCACAAGAAAAAACAAACTCTGTAAGGTATAAATGAATGTCACATTTTCATCTGCACCACCACCACCACAAAAATTATGAAAGGTATACACCACTGCCACACATACCGCTTGTTCTGGTCCCTGAATGGAAGTTTGCCCACCCTCTGAAGTGTGCCTTTGCATCTGCTTGTGAGCTACAGTCAGTAGCTTCCACTATTGCTATTGAGTGAACACAAGTAGTTTGGTAGAGCCACACTAGAAAAGCTCATCAAAAATTCAAGAGATTATCTTGCAAATCACACTTACTTTGATACATCAAGCAAGAAGTCATTCAGTTCAGTCTGCTTGGCAAGGCCCCGGCACACCTGGAAGCACAGATCATAGAACTGTTTGCTCCAAAAAACTGATGTCACAGGGAAACTGAAGTCCCATCCCTTTAATTTGTATGAAAAAAATACCAGTACTTGTGTGTGTGTGTGTGTATACATATACATACACACACATATATGCTACAGCACTGTATAAAATTAAAGCTGAATTTGTGTGCTGGGTTTCAATCTTAGCTATCTAGCTGCTGAGTTAAAACTGTGAAACACAAGTATCATCTTTCCTAAGACTCACTGAAAGCTGTTGGTTTTTACACTTGTTCATGCTGCCTCAAAGGCTGTCACTGACTGTGATTATGGAATGAACATTTCCTTATCCAGACCCTCAGATCATCTGAGAATGTCAAATATTTTGTTTCCCTTCTCCCTTACCACATTTTTACCACTTTTTTCCAGGCTGCAAAGTAGCATATAGACACAACTGTAAACTGACATCAGGCAAGTTTAACTAAGCTAAGCAGCAGATGATATATGCTCAACTTAGGGAGAAACCAGCATGAATATGAACACAGAAAATAGCATGCATACTTCTTTTTAGAAGCAAAACATTAGATGAAGCAAAGCTTTCAGCTGTATTTTTACTTCACCTATTCACATACTCTATATCTGAAGACAGTTGTACATCTGTGTATTACTAGAGCAAGCACTGAGACCAAAAGTAAAACAAGCCTCTACTGCTCGTACATTTCACACTCACAAAAATATCACTTCGAACAAGTAATAGCTTTCATCTGTGCAATGCAGATACAAAATGCCAGAGCAAAACTCTTGCATTCTTCTCATGCAAAAAAAACCCCAAAACCTGGGAAGAGCAAGCTCTCTGCTTAGAAGAAGGAAGAGAAATAAAAATGATCAATGGACAAGCTTGAACTTAACTTCCCCTGTTGTGTTTTTTTAGATGTGAAAGACTTCTCAGTCAAGAAGAGAGTAATTCTTGGGTGAAGCTATAACCACATACAATTGCAATTCTACTAGTGTACAACAGTCTGTGCCAGCTAATTCTGCCTAGATGTGAATGACCACCCCAGTGAAGTCAGTGACTTCCAGCACCGAGGCAGAAAAGATTAGAGCCCAGAAGAGAAAAGCAGGAAGCTTTCTGCACATCTTCTGACAAGTGTATGAAAGACACCTTGAAAAAGCGAATGTCATGCATTTCCTCCTAGGAGTTGACAGGAGAATCTATTTTAGCATCTTCTGAGTTGACAGAATATGCTAAGTTTCAATGTTACCATCTTCTGCTAGCTGAAGTAACAAACCCTATTAGCAAAGCTGCTGGGGTTTGCTAGAGCAGCTTGACACTGTGTGAAGCTCCATTAGGCACCCAGCTAGGGACAGCATGAGGCATCCTTAGTGGCAGTAGTTACAGGACCGTGAAGCAGCTAGTGAAGATGGCTTAAAATAGGCTTTGCTAGCAACACTTCATAATTTCAAACTGAATACCAAAGCAGAAGGAAAGCAACCAGCTAGCCTAGCAGTTGCCTTTCCACGAGAAAAAGAAAACAAAACAACCCTGTAAAGTTGTTACAATAAATCTGCTTTAATCGTTATTTATCTACTTTGTTCACGTTTTTCCTAGTAAAGATGTTGTTTGTTATTTGATCCATGATTGCAAGTGAGGAAAACCAGTTCAATCAACACCAAAAATGTTAGCATATTTTTCCAGGTTCAAGGAAGGGGCTTTATTCAATGCTTTAGCAATGACCTGCACTTAAATCTGATCACAATTCATGCTCCAACTAGACAAGTTACACAATGAAAAAATGAAATACCACTCACACTTACTTGTACTTGATGTATTGCTACTGAAGCCCATGCAAGATTTGCTGTTGCAACCTGCAACAAAAGAGAGGAAACACTCTCTGAAGAAACCTTGAAAACTGCACATCAGTGACATGCCTCATTTGTCTATCTACCTGCTAAGTAAATGGACTGAGCTGCTTTAGATAGGCAGGCAGTAACAATTTAAGGGAAGACAATTATTTTGCAAAGGTCTCAGTGTACTTGTGTTTCAATTTTGGAGCTTACCAATGGTACTCAGAAGCAGAACTGCACACCCATCAGCTCAGAAATACAACATCAAAACAAACATCCCATAAGCCGAGGGCTTTAAAAATTACACTGTTGAAAGGCATCTGCCATAGAAATAAAATATGCCTTAACAGCTTTCTGGGGCTGTATCTCTTCAGCAATAGCTACTTCCAGCTGTAAACAGGCACTGTTTCTCTTATTACTGTTTTGGTGGCAGAAGAACCAGACCTGATCCCTCAGCTCAAGTGTTTGAAGTATGACAGTTTCCAGGCAACATTTCAAACAAATGTCATGTAAACTGCAGCTAACTATGATGTGCTACCATGCATCATCTCCTGTCCTTGAAGCGCCGGAGCTTTATAGGAACACAGGGAATGGAAGCACAAGAGGTCAGCTTTTGCATACCCTCCTAAGGTATTTTTTTTATAATTTTGTATTTTTAAACAGAACACTTTGCACACATTTCATAAAAATTGCTAATGGCATCCAAAGGCTTTCTGAAACCTGAAAACGAAAAGAATGCTTTAGAACATTTAGAAAGTGACCCTAAAATATTTTTTATTTACTAATAACATACTTTCATTTAGCAGCCAGTCTTTTCCAAGTAGAACATTCATGAACTTTAGCTACAGAAGGTATTTCATATAACATAAAACATTCATATTTTTACAAAACAGTGCATACCTGAGACCTATCTGAATTGCAGATTGATTAATGTAATAGGACAATTTTCAAATTTAAATACATTATGTGTAGGCTGCAGAATTAACAAAGCCTGGTTTTGTATGAATGCCTGTTCTTTGTTCTCTGAGCAAGGACAGTGTCATCACCACACTAATCTAGTCCTCTACCCTGATATCTGTCTACTGGGAAAAAAAATACATGGTGTGACTACGAGCTGAAGTGGCACTGACTACCCAACTAATATAAACATGTAAATATTAGATGAATGCTAGGGTACTTAGCTTACTGATATACAAAACATACACTTGACAAATACTGTTGCTGTTTTCCTTCTTTGGGAGGACAAGTTTTAGTATCTCTTGCCTGAATATCTTCTGTCTTTTTCACACAAATAATTCCTGTTCAGTACAGCTAAACTGTGCCATGGTGGATCTCATACCACTGTGGAGACAACACACCCGGCTAGAATTCACTCCATTTCATCCTAACTGTGTGCTCAGGTGCCCTTCTCTGGGGAATGGCACAGAGAGAAATTCTTCTTTACATTAGAGACATCTTAATGGGACTTAACAGGGATCCTCACCCTGACATAAGAGCAAAGGTGCACTTCAAACACCTTTAGTATAGCAACAGCCATTGCGACACCAGCTGCACTTCCAAATCCATTTGTATTTGGCTAACAGGTCCTAACTTCAGATTGACAAAGGGACACGTGTGGACAATGAAGCTATACAGGACTTTTATGAACAGAGTAATGCACACAGGACAGTCATGGAAAGGGGAAGATGGGGGTGAATGCAAACATCTGGATAGGGAAGCATCAGAAGTTAACAAAAAGCAGAAGAGAGCTTTACGAGCATCACCTAGACTGGCAGGTCATCCAGCTACCAGCACTTCTATACAGTTTCTATGGACATCTAAGTCAGGAGACAAAGGACAGTGATCCTGACAACTCACAGTGATGGGACAGGCTAGAGAGAAACAAAGCTATCAGCTCCTGAAAGGTAAAGAAAAGCCTGACCCAAAACCAGCACAAGGTTGTCAATCTAGAAATAAAGCAGGAGACCATAAAGACTCAGCAGACAGTATCCCCTGTCCTTCTGTTGCAAGGAATTCTGGAGGGACTACCTGGATACCCGGTACTTGAAATACCATATAGACAGACATCTTGGTGCTGGAGAGCGTGTGGCAATAAAAATATGAACAAAAATATCAGAAATCTCTTTTGCTTCACATTTGATTTAAAGTAAAATCACTTTGCCCTCCTGAGACCCAGCATTGAGGCTTGATGAACTGTTGCTATAACACTGCAACACTCTCTTTTGCCATAGGGCTCATTCCTTGATAAGCCACACCAAAAAGTAAACTAAAATAAATTTTTAAATCTTACTATAATGTAAAATAAAGCTGTGAAGTTAAAATTGAGACTCAGGATAACTGAGCATTGTCTTTTTTAAAAATAAAGTGATTCTGGGTTTTGATGTTTGATTTACACCTACATTTCATGTACCTGCCCTACGTTAACTTCCCTAACAATTCTGTATTGGGTTTATGATCAATAAAGAATCCTTGAATCTCTTTATCCACAAAACAGCACAAAGTAAAATTCTTGATGTGTCCTTGTACTTGTATCTTTTACCTCCTCTAACTGAAACTACAAATCACTACCTATTTTCTTTTTTCAATAAGAACAAAAACAAAGCATGGAAAAGGTATAAACTCATGAGAAGAGCAAGAGAAGGAAGTTTGCAGTGGTGAGGAGGGACAGGGCGAAGTCCTGACCATTGTGGGGAAGTGGGCAAAGGCTGCACACGAGCTCACCTCTTGGTGACTGTGGTGGAAGGCTTCTTTGCCCCAGTGACGGTAAAGCTCCAGGATACCAATCAGGTCACCAATTGCTGTGACAATTGGCAAACACAGAACAGATTGGATACGGGTCCCCGACTCCAGTCCAGTACCTTTGGGAAATCGCTCATCCTAGAAAATGCAAGCATAATCTGATAAAATGTAGAATCTGATAAAACATTAGCAGGAAGGATATACTGATGTTTTCCTCCCTGTCCTAGCTGACCAAATTTGCGGGACAATTACAAAATTCACTAAAACTCATCTCTCAGCATAATTTATACACAGTAGTAAGACATCCACTAAAAATGTAATTTTAAAGTCTCAGCATTAATTTACACATACAGATAACCTTATTGATGTAAGGTCAGAATTAGCTGTGGTATTACACCCAGCTTTGGATATGGTTATGTAATGCTTTTCTTCTCTAACCTCACAGGTGGCAAAGAGAGGACTTTATTGCTAATGCCACTCTAGATTAAATAAAAACCCAAACAAGGAACACTACCACCCCACCATCCTTCCCTCCAAAAACCCCCAAAGAATTTGTAATCACAAAGTGGACTGCTCATATCTCAGTATTAATAAGCAGACAGCAAGTGCTTGCAAGAAAACAAAAATTTAAACTTGAGGCTAAGACTTTAGGTTATACAGTTATAATCCTCAACCAACTCTCGAGGAGGAAAATGTGTTCCCAAAAAACTACGCATGACAGTAAGCATCTTCCTCCTTTGCTTACGCATCCTGAATAAACGGGTGCAAAAGATACAGAAACAAATGTTAAAATAATCCTACCAGCTGCTATAAAAGGCCCAAATACATTACTTTCAATCCTCAGAGGGAATGTTCAAGGCTTTATAGCTTCACTTCCCCATGTAGGACAACTCAGGCAGACCTCAGAAATGTTACAGTTAGCAAGGCAGTCGGCACCCAGCGCACACGTGTGCAAGACCCACTTCACTGCACATCAGCCCTTCAGTACCTAACTTGTACCAGATGTTCCCTGCAGCCCGTGCTTAGGCAAGACAGACACCCCTTCAAGGCTGATCAAAATCTCTCATTTCTCAAAGAAAACAGCAAGTAATCTCTACCTTAATTACTAAGATGACAATCAATCCGAACAAATGACAGACAAAAGAGAGTGGGAAGCACTTTGAAACACGAGCCTTCTGCTTTCTCTTTTTAGTTCTGTCCTCCCACAAAAAAAAGGGCTGGCAAGTCTACCTGCTTCCCTTTCACTGTTGAGAAGCTCCTAAAATCATAAAAAGGCAAACCATCTCACCAAAATGAATCTTGCTGTTTGGTCAATGAATCACTGGTATTAAACCAACAAAAAAGTTCAAAACTCCTCCTCACTAACTCCATGATTTTACTAAATGTAAAATCAAAACAGAGACCTCTTCTATGTAAGGATATCATAATATTAATTGGAAATTCACAGTAACCATTTAAACCCTTAATTTAATTGAAGAAACATGTAGAAAGCACAGACTATTGCTACAGGGAAAACAGTTTCTGCCTTTTGGTTTTGTGGCTCTATTTGTACTCACATTATGCATCTGGTATTTGTTTATAGCCCAGGTTTGCCCAACTAAGGCCATACATATTTTCAACAAAAAAAATTTTCAAACGTAGAGAGAGCAATGTCCTTTTTTTTTTTCTTTGGTCACAGTATCCAAAAATTGTTATTCTTGAAAGAACTTGAAAACATGGGAAACACTGAAGAGAAGAGAATGTAAACTTCCTTGGTGTTCTCATAACAAACTAATCATAGAGTGTTCACACAAAGTACAGTTTAAATACCAATTTCATAAAACTGCATAGATGCTACTAGAGGATAAAATGTTTTACAAAATTAAAAAGGACAGATATATAGAGTGCCAAGAATGATCAGAATATCACCTCAGGAATTTCCAACTCATGTTACAGGAAAAGCCTTGAATTTTGATATCAGTTACATTAGTGCACTTTTCATGCAGATCTACTGATACTATCAGTATTCTAGCTTTACATTAGAGTATGCAGAGTTAAAAATCCTGCCTAATAACTAGAATGCTGACTGATATTCTTGTCAGTGTGAGCCCTGCATTAAAATAAATTTTCAAATTTTATTGACTATATGAAGGTCTTCTGGTTTGCGGTTAATATTTCAAGACCAAGAAGAGAGAAGCTGATTGGTTGTTTTTTCTAAGTGACTGTGGTGCCATCATGTCCTTTACTTGACAACCAAAAAAAAAGTTAAAATAACTCAAACCCAAAGTGAAAAAACCCCAAACTTTTAAAACTAGAAATAAATTAAATGTTCTGAAATTATTCCATCAGCTAATCCAAACTCAGATTTATTTTCCTTGTATCAAGACAGGTGTAAATTCTATCACTAAATGTTCATCTCAATAAACATTTCACCATAAAAACATTCATTCTAAGAACATGCTGCAACATCTCATTAAAAAAAGAAAGCTTTTTACCCCCAGAATATCTTCTACTAATAATGTTTTCCTGGATCTGGCTACATAAGCAGATACTGTAGTGCCATGTGCAATGGGCCCTGCAGGAATGAGTCGTGGGTGTCCTTCTTTAGCTCCTGGTGGTGTAAATACACACAGACTCTAGTCAGAAGAAAAAAAAAAAAAAAAAAAAAAAAAAGAGAAAGAAAGAAAAAAAAGCAATTAGAAAGCATGATTACTTTTACAGTTACTGCAAAACCTATGTAGAAAAAAGAATAAAATGTAAATTTCTTCTGAATTCTTAGAAAATCCCACTCTAAAGTCACCCAGTTAACTCACGGACAACTCCTGTGGAGAATGATTAAAGTCAGTTACTGTTTATATCAGGGTAGGATTGCATTTATTTGAACACACAATACACAGCATACAAGACTCGCAGAAGAAAATATTACCTTGTAAGAATCTTTATTTTTTTATCTAGAATGCACTCATCTATTTCAATAGAAAATACTCAAGAAGTAGAGCTAATATTTAAATTTCTTGTTATATCATACCACATATAGATGACAATGCCACACTGCAATGTACTACTAACATTCCTCTTAAGAATGACCACAGGTTGTGCTGCTGGTTAATTTTACTCAGAATTTGCTTTCATTAGGGTCGCAATGAGACAGGAGCTGCTTTCTAGCATGGATTATTAGAGGTAAAATATGCATGCAAAAATATCTACTATCAGCTGGAAGTAAAATAATGCTCACAAACTTTTTGACAAACTGTAGAAAATGAACTGATGATATAAGGTGCATCCTCTCATAACTCTTCTTTCTTTACAAACATGTGTAGTTAATGTTATAAAACATTAACTAAACAATTAAAAAAAAAAAAAAACCTCACTGAAATGTTCAGAAACTAAAGAGATGCAATAAAATGCACCATATGAAGGTACTCCTGCAGTGATGAAGATATCTCAGCTATAATACATTACCAGCATTTTGGAAGGAGAAAGTTGGGACTTTTTGCTGAGGGGAAAACAAATAGTCAATAAAAAGTATAAAATTCATAACCAAAACAAGATTGAAATCTATCCAAGAAGAGTCAGTAGTCCAACAATTAGGGTATTTAATAAGTTCAAAAGGAAAACACTCTAGATTCTGACAAAACCAAGAGCTGAGTAATTTGTTCTTAAGCAGGAAGTCAGTCCCAAAAAACTCAACAGTTTTCTATCCAGTGATCCATTTGCTAATATGTGTTAGAGATGAAAATTAAACTATCTTAAAAATAATAAGAAAATAGAGCTTCCCCAAAATATTTTAGCACTGACAAGTGATTTTTTCAGTTGGAAGGAAAGATGTTTCTTCCATGGACTAGCCCTGCTGAATATCAAGATTATACACTCCATTTTGATGTCTTACATTACAGTACAAGCACATGAAATCACGGAATTTTCTGTTTATTCTTATCCAAAACTTTATTCTTCAAACCCATTTATGCTCACAGATTCTTTGAAGTGTGGCCTCTTGAAGTAAGATACATTTCAAAAGTAGAATGTTTATTTTCCATATGAATTACAAGAATGTAATTAAAGAAATAAAACAACATCCAAACAATCAAAACTCATTAAATCAATACATTGAATCTGTAAGAACAACCCTACTCAATCTACCAGAATAAAAAGCTCCATTTATTCTTCTTGTTTGTAATCTAATAAAGAAACATATAATTTTTAAATGAAAAGTTAGTTTCACAGTTGCCTGCCTTCATAAGCTTCAGTTCCTGTTTTTACATGCACTTAAATAGAAGGAAAAAGAACATTTTACATAACCTAGCCAAGAAAAGCACACCATGATCTAAAAAAAAAGTACATTATTCTAATAAAACTGAAGAAATCACAGATCTTTATTTATTTAAATCAGTGCTCTGGTATAAAATATTTCTCAAAAAATAAAAAAAAGTAAAATATAAAGGCCATAGAAATACCAAATGTGTATTTTTACATATCTTTATGTAGCAGTCTGATCTGCTACACTACATGCTTAAGATTTACTATTTTAAAAGTACTCTTGCAATAGGAGCAGTAACACTATAATGTCTTCAAGACTGAAAAGGTGGTTTCTGTTGCAGAGTACTACAAAATTTAGAGATGCAACACAATGATTCAAGTCTGACTGATGTAGCCCAAGTAGTGGAATGATTCAAAACCAATAGGACATCAGAGACCAATCAACAAAGTTGATTTTGCCAAAGATGCCAAAGAATAACACTTTTATTCACACCATTCTTCTTATCTATTTAAGACATATTTGATTCTTTTTGCCAAGGTAGCAATGCACTACGATTAGCAAAGAAACTGTGCTGTTTAAATTATGTGCATAAATTGTGCTTTTCCATACTCATCTCCTGAGTTATGCCCAGCACTAACATAACACAGGGCACAAATCTTCCTCTTCTCAGAAAGAGCTTCTCAAAACAAGAAAAAAAGGGAAGAAAACCAAACAACAACTTGCACCAGAAAACAAAGAACTCACTTCTTCCACACATACATGGGTTTTTTTCAGAAAACACCCTCACTAAATCTTCAATGGCCAAAAGCCTGTGTTAACACCACGAAGTGTTGCCTGCAAAGGCTGCTTTCACCAGCACAGTCTTTCCTGTGTCCGTGTGTACCATTTCATCTGGTAAACCCCTCTGTTGCTAGCATCATGAAGTACTGCTGTGAACAAGCTTCCCTATGCTGGAAAAAGTTTGTGAACATTATTTTACTTCCAGCTTCTTCAAAATATAGTTTCTACAGAAAGTTGCAAATCCATGACTAAGAGGTCAGTGACCAAAAAACTCTTCGAACTACCCAATAGGTTCTAAATTTGTCACTATTCCTCCTGACTATAAAGGTAGAAATGACTGCAGAACAATTGATAATCTTTTCCTGACCATGCAGCACTATTAAAAAGAAAGGCAATTTTTCTCATAACCATATATGAGCTGAAAATAATCCCTAAGCTTCTACCATTCCACACTGACTTTATACACACACACCTAATAAATTGCTATGAGTGTTCGTGCATTCCATATTTGATGAATCTAAATCTGAATGAGTTTAAATGTTTATTGCCCACGTAGAAATGTCTCGAATAGAAGCCACCAATGGCAAGGTCAGCCAAACAAAGTAAACTCTGCTCTGCTCTACCATGGCATGTAACTGAAATAATCTCTGAGGCACCCCACAGACACAGCTTTATGAGAATCTCTAAAATAATCACTGTCAAAAAATAGCAAGTTTTTCACATCACCTATCCAGCTCGCAATTTTTTTTTTTTTTTTTTTTTTTTTTTTTTTTTTTTTTTTTTTTTTTGCTTTTGCTTAAGAAAATAGTTATGAAATGAAATGTAGTACAGTAATGATAGAATTTCTAACTGGAGCTGTGTGACTCCAGCCTTCTTTTAATTTGCAAATGTACGTTCCAATAATCTTTCACTAGCTCAAAGTGTAACCAGAAGTGTGTCCATACAGACATCAGATATATTGCATACAGCTTCACAAGTAAGTGGAGAAATGGATAGATTGGGCCCTTGCAAATTAACTTGCATTTTCTCAGTTGGTCTGAGTATTTTACTTCAAAAAAGACAGTTTGTATTTCTGGTAATGATAATGAAAAATGATAAATAATCAAAATAAGAAACCAGTGGATCTTCATACACAAGTTAACCAATATATTGTCAATAAAAATGGAAATATGAGAATATTAGGACCCCTGGTTTCCCAAATACTGTACTGGTAACTCACAATGCAGTGAAAGTAAAGGCTGAGACAGCAGGATGTGCACTGCTCACAGACTCTTTTGCTGCTATTATCACTTCTAGTGAGCCTCTAAGTCAGTATCAGAAAGGGATAAATACAAATAGCTCTTTACTATAATGCAATGTCACTGTCTCTCTTCAGGCAAAAGTTAAGTTATAAAAGACAACTAGTGTAGAAAGAGCATTAGGTATCTCTACTGCTGATGAGAGAAAAGGCACCCAAAATGGGAGATTCAATCTGGATCTGACAAACTACCAAAAGGACAAACATCAGCTTAGAGAGAGAATCCTTTGGAAGCTTCCAGGTTCAGGCATTCTGGCACCTGGAAGTCTACAGGACTCAGCATTTCCCAATTTTGATCTGTTTACCCTCCTTCCAAAGAAAGGAGCTCCTCTCCTATGTCAGTCTCTACTACCCTATTAAAAATATTCTGCCAACAAGTCCCATATGGTGATGGACTTCCTTTAAATGTAGTAGGCCGGGGAACACTAAAGTTTGACATCAAGAACTTCCTGTACCTGGTTGAAACCCTAGAGCACATGAACTGCTTTCTTTCCTTCCATCTGTGACAGGACAGATCGTTCTGGTTGCGCCTAAAATCCTCAAAATTATTGCTCCCCTAGTTTAATCACTTAATTCACTTTGATAAAAAGCCCACACCCAAAAAAACCTCCTATAAATTTTGATGGATGGAACAGTGTGGTTTGGAATCCACTAATGACCTATCATGAACACAGAGATCAAGAAGTTCTTAAAAAAACAAACTGAAGCAAAAGAGAAAATCCAAAATAAATTATGACCCTAACAAATGTTTAAACACCGGTGAACACAGACAAATGTTGCAGAATTCACCGTTCCACCTTGGCAGTGTTAGGCTATATAGTTGAATGATCAATGATCTCAGTTTTTTCCAACTTAACAGATTCTATGATTCTATTCCATGACCCATGTTTCTTAGGCACTCTAGGTGTAGGCAACACACTGCAGTCTCTAAAAAAATCTTTTTAAAATACTAATGTATTAACAAGTCTGTCAGTCTACAGGGATGCAGACTGTTGTATTGTAACTGTTTTTTGAGGGATATAAAGATGACAACATCCTCAATTCACAGATAAACCCACAAATTGGGCTTTCAGACACATAACAAGATCAGTATATACTCAATAAGCCATAATACCACAGTTTTTGGTGCTCTTTCCTTAGTACTATGCACTCAGTCTGGTAAAAAATTAAGTGATTTATCTTGAATTTTTTACTGTGCCTAAAAAAACCTCCATTTCTAACCGCTAAGAGCCTGCACACAAAGAATTTCTCATGTTCAGCTTGTCATTCTGGCGTAACTTGGCCCCATTGTTGGTTGTTCTAGTCAAAAATCTAACGCTTAACCGAGACAGCAGATTAAAATCCCAATAAAAGAAAACATGAGTAGTAGCAGCAAGTCTCATAACACAGTAGCATCCGGAAATCTTGACAGATATTGTTACAGCACTAAGGAAGTACCTGCAGTTTTCAGTGATTTCAATCTTTGGCTCTTCTGACAAAGAGGACAACCACAAGTATAACTGATGCTATTTTTCTAGTCACTGTTGGTATGAAGTTTGTTGGAATCCAGCACAACACCAAATCCTATTTCACAAAAACTAGAAACCATTCAAACTACATAAAGTTCACCAGGATTGGATTTAAGCTACAAACATGTATTCATCATCACCATTGTTCCACAAACTGTTATTTTTTCTTTTCATATAACTGCTTGTAACTAAGCAAATGAAAACCATGAACCAATTTTTCGAAAATTTCCTTGCAGAAAAGCAGAACCAGGTTTAATGATTAAAAATAAGGTTAAAGTACACATGTGGCAAGCATTCCACTGACAAACTACTTTGTTTGTATGGGTGACTGGATCTTGATCTAGTTTCTTCCACAGTGCAATCTGCTGATAAAACAGGTCCTAAATTTCCTTCATGGGAAATTATTTAATATTCAACTGACATTAAATAAAAGCCCTCATACTAAAGCATTACTACGTTATTTGATTTGGGGGAAAGAAAAAATTAAAGAGAAAATGAAAATTGATCAAGCTGATATTAAGTGAGTTTAATGGCTTTTACTGCTCACATCTGTTTCTGTTCAGTAACAGCAATAGATTTTTGCTCTTGGTAAAGGACAACTTAAATGTAAGACCACACGACCAAATGATAAAATTATCTGCAGATATTTACAAAGGCTGTGCCCTAAGGCCTGATTTTTAGCAAGAATAAAGCTCATCATAATAGGCAAAGATGACCAAGAAAAACAAACTAATATAATTAATTTGGAAATTATTCACAGTCAAACCCCTTGGATTTTTTATCTGGCTTAGTTGAAGTAGTAGCCCAATACTACCACGCTAGAATCTTAAAGAGCTCTAGGCAATTATGTCTTGGGTTTAAACACAAGTGCAGCAGTCTGACTGTATGAAGGACACAGAGATAAAAGAAGAAAAAAAAAACCACCAGCAACTACCCCCATTGTTTGTAAAAACATGTTTCTTTTGGATAAATCACAGTGTACTTGACAGGAGATTTGCAATTTTAAGCCACATAGTGTGCACAAATGTTGGATACTTGAAATGAAGATGATGCACTTACAGCAGCTAGCAGTTACAGAACTACTAGCAGCTGGGTTTGGTTTGGGGTTTTTTTGTTTGTTTTTTCTTGGCGGGGAGGATGTGTGTTCACCCTTCTGAATGGTATCAATTTTTAACTCCACTTAACTCCTGGAAACTTCCCAGTTGATTTACACAAGAAAAACACCACGAGAGTTATAGCAGTTGACTGACACAGAAAAGTTGACATACCTCTCTACCATCCCTTCCATTTTAAGGCATGGTCAGCTAAGCATTTTTCTGAAAGACATTTGGCCAAACAGGTCCCAAACACTCGTCCAGGGATGAGGACCCCTGAGCTGGCACAAGGAACAGACTGTCATGCTTCATTACAGCCACAACTGAGGAAGTTTTCCCAATGCCAAGTCAAGCACATTGCTTCCTGCCCTGCACACCATAGGTATACCTCTCTGCCTTATCCAGGCATATCTTCACCCCTCAACTTTCTTTTCTTTAGACTAAGAAAAAACATTTCTTTTGTTTCTTGACCATTCTCTCTGCTCTCTCCTGAACTTGCTTCAGCTCCTCCACTTCTTTCTTAAAGCACAGTGTTTAAATGAGCCATTACTCCATCTGGGACTGTAGCAGTGGAGAAATAGGAAAAATACTTTACACTAGGGCTAGAGTTCTGTTTGTGCTACATATAAGTGTATTTTTTGATACAGCAGTGATTATTGCAGACTTATTTTTATCTTCAAATTCACTGAAAACCCTAGAATCTTTCTCAGAGTCATCAACTGCCCTACACAGAGAGAGGCAATATGTGGAAAGCCAAGCACTTCTCCTAGCTGAATCATTGTCTGGTTCCTTCTGATCATTTTCCAAAAAACATTTTGAAATCTAATCTGTTTCTGCAAACATATCTGCGGTCCTAGATTCTTTCTTCACTCATCCATTAGTGAATATATTAAGCAAAACCAGATACCTGGATAAATCTTCACAGATTTATGCAAAACAACTTTCCATTCTGACAGTGAAATGCAAACAATTGGACTCTAATTTTTAGCAATTTCTGCATTCTAAATATTCTATAGTATTTATTGATGTACTCACAGACTGGGGAATGGGAGGCTGGAGAGCAGTGCTGCAGGACCTGGGGGTCCTGGTCACTGGTAAGCTGAACATGAGTCAGCAGTGCCCTGGCAGCCAGGAGGGCCAAGCCTGTCCTGGGGTGCATCAGGCACAGCATGGCCAGCTGGGCAAGGGAGGGGATTGTCCTGCTCTGCTCTGCACTGGGGCAGCCTCACCTCCAGGGCTGGGGGCAGCTTTGGGTGCCAGTGTGTAAAAAGATGTAAATCTGTAAGCAGGGACCCCAAGGGAGGTCTGAAGGATGGTGAAGGGCCTTGAGGAGCAGTATGCAGAGCAGCTGAAGTCACTTTGTCTGTTCAGCCTGGAGAAGACTGAGAGGAGACCTCACTGCAGTTACAACTTCCTCATGAGGAGGGGCAGGCACTGATCTCTTCTTTGTGTTGACCAGAGACAGGACCAGAGGGAATGGCATGAACTGTGTTGGGAAGGTTTAGGTTGGATATTGGGCAAAGGTTCTTCACCCAGAGTGTGGGTGGGCACTGGAACAGGCTCCCCAGGGAAGTGGTTACAGCACCAGCCTGACAGAATTCAAGAAGTGTTTGGACAATGTTCTCAGGGACAGGGTAATTCTTCAGGTCCTGTGCAGACCAGGAACTGGAGTTCGATTATCCTCATGGGTCCCTTCCAACTCAGGATATTCTATGATACTATATTCATTGTGAACATATTCCACAAGTCCATTTACCTGAATATTAATTAAACAAAACCAAAATTTCCCTAAAATACATTTTGACAGTTATTTTTTTCTTTCAGCTTGGTAATTTATTGAATCAAACTTAAACTCAAACACTCTAACTAAACAAGAGCTTCCACTCTCCATTGAGTATCACTATTCACTGGTAAATAAAAAAGCAACAGATTTGTTCCACTTGACACATAAAAAAACCACATTGTCCTAGAATTGATTCAAGAATAAAAACCAAAATTTCCTGAATTGACTTGCAGATAGAGGTATTTCACCTGGAAATATTTAAAAGACTCAACTTTCAGAGAAGATGCTTATGTATTCAATAACCAGAGACAGTTAGCAAGCAGTACATGCTTTTTCCTGGTTTCTTAATAATTCAAATCACCCACCTCATAAACTCACTAGGTGGCACTGCATACACATCAAGCTGCAAAGACTTTTGCACGACCAGAAATTCAAGGATGTCTTAATAAAATACACCCTGAAGCAGAGAGTATGTGCACATACTTGTGGCCTCACATAATTATTTCTTACAATAAAACTATTGGAAACTTCTGTCTGAAGCGAGGATAATCTGTTTGTCAACACAATTTGCAGTTTCAGGAACTAAGTAGCACAAGAGCCAGTAAAAGCTGCTTTAAGTGTATGCCTGTTAAATTCGAAGTCATACATCTTTACATAGGAATCACGGTGCAATCATGAGGCAAATTACTCATACAAGTAAGAACTATAAACAAGAACTATCTGAAGAATTGATTAATACAGTAATACATTAGGAACTCTGTAACTGTGATAAGTGTTTTAGAAATTATGCCTTGTAAAGATGTCAGCTTATGGGCTTAAATCCATGCCCAGCTAGCATGATACTTAGGCAATTGATTTACACACATGGTAACCAATATGAGGATTTCAGTAAATCCTTTAAGTAATGTTTGAAGATGATACTTAATTAAGGTCATAACAGGAGAATTATGGATTGTATATACATCCCCATAAGAAATAAAAAAGAAAATTGAAATAAAGTCCTTTGCTGGAGAGTTGTGAAACATTCCTGTTTGCATTGGAAGTGTTTCTGCTCTCCAGTATACAGTATTTGTAAAATGACTGCTATGTACCTTAAGAAAAAAAATTATTTTATTTGCATAACTATGCTAGCCCACAGACAAAAATAATTCCTTGGATATGAAGAAAGTTCAAAAACCAGAGGCAGTATGGGCACAGGTCTGCTCAGATCAGGACCCTGCTGAGGAAGCTCTACTGTTTTTAGCACGAGTACTTTGCAATTCATTCTCCCATATACATAGCACAGGCAGAACCAGATCCTGAGACACTGGGCAACTTCACAGGGAAGGAAGGAGCTGGGCTTGCTAGGGGTGCTTACCTGCTAGAGGGCAATCATTTGAAAAGCAGAATCACCATCAGAACATTCTCAGTGAGGACTGCACTGAGAGGTAGTGCTTCCAAGCAATTTGAACACCCAGAAGGATGCTAAAATAACTGAACTGTCCACACTGGCACCATTCTAGCACCTATTCTAAGTAATACTTGCATAAAGAAATGCACTGGAATCTATGCAAGCAAGTTCACTCAAGTAAATATTCTGAAGGCATTCAACCTGAACTGTCAGCCAGAAGCTACTTGGTCCTTACGCTGTTTTTCAACTCTAATATAGTATGTAAACTTCAATAGACAGAAGGAAAATGGGGCCATAAAGAAACTTCAGATATGGACAGATCTTCTTACAAACTTAATTTTGTGCCATTAAACTCCAAAGGCATTTTTCCTAAAGCATTGTCCTCCTTTAAAGGTCAGTGTATCATCTATGCTTTGCAAAAAGAAAGGGACTGGCTAATCTAGAGCTTTTCCTCAAATTAGATTAATTTTCTTTCAGTTCTAATATAATTTTCATGTAAAGAAAATTCTGCTTATATTAAAAATGGCACCAAAGAATGACTTACTATGCACTCTTACTATGCACTCCATGAAAAAAGCAGTTTGCAATGATATGGCAATTTTCTCAATATTAAGAAATAATAGCACGAAGTATGTAGTAACCATTTAATGGTTTTAATTTTGCCAAAATCAAGCATTTTTGTAAAAGGAAATTATCTTATGTACTAATTAGAAACTCACTATTTCATCCAGGCTAAAGGTAGGTAATGATATCTCATATTGCAAAAATGTTCCCTTGATGAGACTAACACAAGTCAAAATTCTCAAATCTGGATTCGTTTAAACAAGCTAGAGCATACCTACACACATTTAAAGCAGGAACTGAAATGAAGTAGAATTAGTGCTTGTGCTTCAGGTTCCCTTACAGAACACACATCACTAAATATCAGAAAACTATTTGAAAGTTAATAGGATTCCTCCATCCTTACACTCTCCTCCCAAAACCTAATTCTCAAAAAGGTGTAAATACACACACACTCCTACCTGGATCAGCAGATATTTTCCAAACTACGGAACAAAAAGCCCAATGCTAAATTTGGGGGGGTAGGATGGGGAGGTTGGATCGGGGGGAGGGGAAGGATTTTGCCAGATTTGAGAAATTCAAATCACAAATCTAGCACCAAAATATTAAGCCACCAAAAGCAGACACTATTCTTCAACACATGGCCCACAGATAGTCAGCAAATACTTTGTCCAGCCTAATCAGAGGGGTTTAGTTTGTTTTTTTTTTATTTATTTCAGCTTAAAGAATTAGCTCATTCCTGCTTTTGCTAGGCCGAATCTTTTTGTTCCCATTTTAAAAAGACATTTAATAAAAATAAATAAAACCACATTGCCAGTGTTTGCTGGGCAAATGGCTAATCTCACTTGGATACATCCTTTAAATTAAATATTCAAGAGACAAGAGCTATCCAAATTAATTTCCAATGACAATTTCTTTTAAGAAGTAGGCTAATGCATTACCATTTAGTTACAAGACTACAAACATGAGTTTGGCCCAGAGCCCACTAAAGTGAATGGAAAATCTCACACTAACTTCAAAGGATTTGGGATCAGTCCCTATAATAACTACATGAAGAACATTCCATTTTGGGTGATGCAGCTACATAGCAGTGGTTAATAAAGTCAATGTGTTTTTTTTAGTGTTTGGAGATTTTTTCAGGAAAGAGTTGTACTGGAATACTAGGAAGCAAATAGATTCATCTGCCTAATATGTTATTAAAACAAAACAAAATAATAATAATAAAAAAAAAGGCAGAAGGTCATATAGTACCCAGGCCCTCACAGTATCAGAAGGCTGTGAGTAATCCCATATTATGCCACACTAATCTAATAGAAAAAATCTCACCATAGTAATTCTTTGTCTCAAGTCATACAATTAATTTTACTGTAATCTTTTACAAAGCATTTAGAGACAAGCATGCTCAGCTGGCAGGCAGTCACTGCCCCCAAAGCTGTGCATTTGGGATGGAGGCTGAACTTGCTGTGGGTCCCTGCCTCTGGCATTGGAGGGAGCTTTTCAGTGACTGTTTGCATCACCCCCTACCCATGACAATAAATGCTGTCACCTACTAATGAGAACCAAAGACTGAATTCATAGAGGAGGAACAACATGTTTCTTAAATTATACCTCTTGGTGAAAGCGTTATTGAAAAATATATGCTATTTATTTGCTTAACAGAAGTCATTGAGAAAAAGCAGATTTTTTGAATAATAAAGTGGATAATCTTTATTATATGAAACAGTCATACCACAAAAAAATTAAAAACATCATTTTCATTTCTTATAGGAAACTTCTGCATGGGCTTTCTTTCACATCAAGTTACTTGAAGGTTTGTACATCTTCAATATTTTTCCACTAGTTCAAAAATGGAGTTTTTACCCATTTTTTCTGAATTCAAATATTGCACAAAGAGCAAAGGAAATTTCCTAGTGGACTATACAAGAATAAACTATTAAAACCAGTTGTGTAAAGTAAGGAAAAAAATGAGAAAAAATATTTTCCTCTCTAGTCACTGCTTGTTTCTTGAACCGATGAAAGACATAAAATTTCTGCTAAATTGTGATTTTTAATTTAAGGGAACTGACTAAAGTACTAAACTGCATCTCCTTCTTGATAGCCACTCGAAATAACTCCAAAGTCTTGTGTCTGTACAAATCAAACTAGACAGAAAAAAATGTGAGGTATTCTAACATTCAAATAACAAAAGAACAAATATTGGACTCACTGTTATTTGAATTATTACATCAGAAACTAATTGAATTAATAAATTTTAAATGTATCATTTATTTTATGCCAACCAGACTCTACATCTGAAATTTACATTACCTCACTATCAAGTTGCAGCTGACAATTAACACTAAAAAAAAAAAATCAGGCAGATAACTAGATGCAAAGAAAAGACTATGCAGACAGTAAATCCAAGTCTTCTGTTTCTTAAAGACAATTAATAATAGGGCTAAATCACAAGTTAAGCTTCCAGAGTCAGAGAAATAGCATAGCTGACAAATCTTAAAAAAAAAAAAAAAAAAAAAAAAAAAAAAAAAAAAACCACAGAGATTTTTTTCATTACCACCATTATTATATTAAAAAAATACTTGTGAATGTACAGAAAAGCAGCATTTTAATTCAGTATACTTACATTATTACATTCTCCCAGGAAATACAGTGCAAATCCATCAGCTTTTGTAGCTGCCAAAGCAATAACAAAAGAAATAATTGTACTCACAGGGACAAATTGAACTTGTACAACATCCCTGAGGTGAAGCCACAGATTCAACTCCACTCTAGGACAAACATCTATCATTCTGAAGGTTAAGATCTTTTGCTGTGTCCCCTAAAACTTCCAAGACTCTACAAAGTTAGAGGGACCACAGAGTTCTTGCTTTTTTCATTGGCATTTACTGCATATTAAAAGATACTCAGAAACAACGTCTTTATACATCTGTACTCCAAGGCCTAGTGTCTATAAATGCAAATTAATTAATACATTTGAAGTAACATAAAGTGTATGTACAATATAATCTGTCACATACCATTACAATTTCTATGAGTAAAATAAATGCCAGTTGTAAATGTTAAGCTACATTTGTCCTTGCCTTAAGAGAGAAAATCATGGGAAAATTAGTAGTTACAAATATGGCCATAAAAATGTGTTTCCAAACAAACTGTTTCTATTTTCTGCACCTAGCCCATATTAAAATACTGACACTCACCAGAAAGTTTATACATTTTAGATTTCTGCCAGACTCACACTGTTGTATGAAAGAGGATGAAGTGACTTAAACTCTCAAAAGTTTAGAGTCAACCAAACATAACTTACCCTCATAACCATAAATTACCCTCAAAATCAGAACAGAATATAGCATAAAATGTTTTTCACCCAGCTTTACACAAAGGCCCAGATCATGTGTCTGTCTTTCCAAAAGCTAATAAACATTCTAGGCAGTAAAAGGCATATCTGGTACCTATTGTTTTATGAATGAACTCAACAATCCTCTTAGTACATTTCAGGGGAAAAAATTTTACTTGTGTGCAATCAAATCAAATGGCTTCCCTAATTTCTTTGACAAAAGGAAAAAAAGTTCCACTGTGTAGCTACTTGCTCGTTGTCGATTGCGTAGCACTGGTAAAAGTTGAGGGCACAGTAATTTGTATTCAGATTTTAAACCCTTCAGCTGTAGTGCCTAAGTACATTGATCTACAAGGCAAATGAGTACTGTAAAGGAAATAATATACAAAAAACACTCCCATCTACTTTATGGAAGAAAAATAAAATAATTTTAAAACATAAGCACTCTTTATTGTCAAGTCTTGCTGTGTATTAACAAATTTGATTTGCTGGACATCAATATATGCTGGAAATCAAAAATTTGATTTGAACATCAATATCCAAATACCAGCTTAAGCAAAATCAGCAGAGAAAAGGTTATTTTAAAACATCATATATATAAACCAGAGCTATTACTCATCATTATAAAATGATGAAGTAGCTGGGACAGTAAAACCTTTCTAAAGAGCTCACTGAAATCTACCTGTGACACTTCCAATTGAAATCTGAGTACATCCACTCTGGGTAAAAAGCAGCCAAATTACACTTATATTGTTATTTGTTATTGAGAGTGGGTTTTTTTGTTTTTAATTTTTAACTTTTGATCATATGTAGTATTTTCTTACCACAAAAGGTACTTATATCAGAGAGCAAAAAAAAAAAAAAAAAAAAAAAAAAAGGTAAACAACTGAGTTTGATTTGAGATCACACAAAAGATATGCCTTCTTCCAGTGACATTTCAATTGTTACAAAAGGAGTTTATTAGGATATTTAAGTATATCAGTGATATTACTGATAGATTTTTTTTTCTTTTTTTACCTTCACTGTTGAAATTGCAACACCATCATAACCAGAACAGTCAACTCTTTGGCTCATTTAACATGAGACTCTAGTATCACAACTGGATATGCAACTCTCTCCAAAGATGAGATTCACTTAAGTGCAGCTAGGGATTCAGTGAGGGACAGAAGGTGAAGTAAGTTCACACTGAGAGAACATCCAATGGGAACACTGTTATCCCTCAATACCTGTCTTTATTAATTAAACCACGTAAGAAATGTGCTGTGTACGGATGCTGAGTAACAGCTCAGAGACATCTGATTCTCCTTCTTACCTATTTTAATGATGCTGCTCAGTTCATACAGAAGCAGTTGGTTATCTCCTCCTGTATCCAGGCGCTGCTCTATGTAGCTATTTAATTCGTACACCACGCCTTGCATATTCGTATCCTGGTACTAGGGAAGCAAAGAGGAGAAGAACATTTTAGAATAACTGAGATGCATTTTGCAGGTTTTAAACACACAAAATCTTCAAAAATAATTAAGTTTCGATTTCAATACTGAGGCAAGCAGAACTGTCCTAATCCAGCTGCCTGAAGAACAAGGTCACTGCTAAGCAAGAGGCACAGCACTCCAATTTCTGTTCATTAGACATCTGTTCAAAGCACACTGAGAACATCACTGAACAATTAATAATTGCCTAATCTGAGCCAGGGTCGTTGACAATGTCTAAAGAAAAGGAGAGAGGTGACAATTATCAAGTAAGTAGTCTTCAATCCCTTCCTTTCACACTCCTAGTCCACCAGGAACGTAAGCAAGCAACTGCCTCAGCTAGCAACTTCCACCTCAGATTTATGTGCCAAACAATAGAACTGTGCCAAACACCAGAGCTTTCAGGTGGTGGTAGCTCAGGAAGCTCAGCCTTTCAAATACAGAAGCAATTAACACCAACCAAGTGAAGGACAAAAACCACAAGTCAAAATCATGCCAGCCACTGTGGCTTCACAGGCATTTGCTTCAACTGATGATGGCAGACACAAATCAAAAATCTGTTGTCAGATTACAAATCAGTTAGGATATTTAGATGGTAGCCATGGGGTGCTGATTGCTGGTATGATGGAACAGCATGACATGGTTAAAATCTCACAGGAAAGGAGATGCAGACTCCCTTCAGGGGCCCAGCTGCATTTGTTTATCCATTTCCCAAGTTCTGAAGAGCTGATAAAAACAGCACTAAATGTGTATGTGTAGCATGACAGCATCACAAACAATAATTTCACAGAAAGCAATACTTGGCACTAAGTAAAGATTCATTACCCTGCCCAAAACTGGTAATGTGGTAACATTAGAAGAAAGTAATACGGACAATTACTTACTGAACTCCATGATGCAGTAAATTACATTGCTTAAACTAAAAATTAAGTTGGTGATATTTAGACAAATTAATGTTGCTTGAAAGACTAAGGCTTACTCTTCTGCTCATTCATACTTCAGAGCCAAGTTCAATATAGATCAGACTAATATAAATTATTATGGAAAATACCATAAAGGTTCTGAGTATCACAGTGTAGCTCACCACCACTCCAATGTTTATGTGCATGTAGGTAACTGCTCAATAGCTTTCTAAATCTTCTCTGTCTGTAAATGTGGGTAAACTTCTACATGTGACACTTACTGATGGATTAAGCACATAACTTACACAATATATTTCATTATATGACTTTTATTCCCCTTCTTATTTTCATGCATACAACACACTATGTCATAAACAGAGAGAGTGCAAAGATATATATTTAGGATATATTTTGATGCTTCGTCTCAAAAAAACCCAAAAAACAAAAAACCCACAAACAAAAAAATCCGAAGTGCTTCATGGATAATATCAATTCCCAGTTTGTTTAAATTCAGCAGATCTTAATCTTGACTTTAAAATGGCTCCTGAGAATATACAGTCTTCACCATGAACTCTTCCTAATCCATTAATCTATTGCTCCACATGGACATATTAGAACATTTGAGTCCTAGGCTGTCCAAATATTCTCAATGTATAACAAACCTGACACTTCATAATTCTTTCTGTAAAATGATGTGATGGTTATACATTTTGACAGTAATGTAAGGTCACACTGCATAAATGCATAAACTGCTGCAAGTCTTGAGTTTACAATACAGCATGCCACCACCAATATTAGCACCATATGGCAGCTGGCAAGATTCCACTGCCTGCCCTCTGTTGTGTCCCACATTTACTCCTGTATGGTTATTATTCAAAGGGAGAAAACAATAGCATAGTTTCATGCAAGTGGAGCTTTTATACTTACAATCTGTAGCCATATGTAGCCATAAAGCAGGAAAACGGTGAACAAGAGTGTACACTATTCAGATGTGCTAACCCCAATCTGCAAAAGTACGTGTAGCCACACACCCTAAAGCAACAACAGCTAATCAAGCACACATGCACAAAGCCTTTATCATGTGGAAAAACGCCTTCTCAGAACTTGGAAATGAATACCCATCTTTTCGCCTGTGACGCACAGTCAGGATTTAAATCAAATCTCCAAAGGTTAAAGCTAATACGTTAAGAGAACGCATCATCAAAACGAGCCCACTGGCATAACAGCCGTGGCAGAATAACTGCTTTCCCCCTAATCAAGCAGTAGCTCAACATGCATAGTAATTACATAATAGCTGTGTGCCCTTTATCCTCACCTCTGCCACACATGCCTGCAAACGTTTGCTGAGCAGGGCAAACCATGGCCCGCACCCACGTCACCGGAAAGACGGCAGCTGCGTAACACCCGCCATCCTTACGTGGGGCACGTCTGGTGCTGACCATCTGCACACCCACAACTGCCCAGCCGGACACAGCTCGGCCAGATTCACAATTAACTCATTCTCAGATCAATCATCAACAAACATCTACTCCGTCACGCTGTGAAATGGTTTTCCTTTCATTGCAGTAGAGTGAAAGGGATTTTTTTTTATTAGGTTCTAGGCATTTTTGATTGGATAACCACAATTATGTTTGGTTGAAAAGCCACAGTAGCCTTTATGAAACCATGTATTTAAACACTAGGTCATCAGGGAACTCTGGTACAAGCACTGCCCAATGTGCTTGCTAACAGAGGCTTGTGCGTATTTGGTCTAAAACTTACTTTGAGAAAGCAACTCCTCAAAAAAATTGAACACACTTGGTGGAAAAGGAGTATTTATTATATATACACTACTATATGGAGTAACTAGAGTTTCTGAATTTGCAATTTAAACGCTATTAATACTCATCAACATTTTCCTTAATTCATTCTGCCCATTGCTGATTTTCTTCTATTTACAATTCAGTGCCTACAAGTATTTCGGCATATTTACTGTAAAATTCTGAATTTCAATGACATCACATAAAATAATTCAACTGGACTAAAAACTATTTTAGCACTATCATACCAGCATCATATTTCTAGTAGCTGTGTATATTTTAAAGCTATGAAAATGGACTAAAATTAAGAAGGGAAATTGTGTTATAAATATTCATAATAAAATTTATAAATAAAAAATAAGGTTGTTTTCACAGGATTAATGTAAAAATATTTATATGGTTCTTAGTCTTTAGAATATTGCAGTGCAATAGAAGACAACAGCCCATGACAGGTTAAGAACAGTTTTGTGACTTAAAACTAAACAAGGAAGCTAGGAACATAAACATTAAAGGAGATACTGAAATACTGTAGAATGAGATGAATTTTAAGTATTCATTCTAAACAATTAAGACACATGGAGAAACTAATACTCAAATACACAGTTTAATATCTAAAGTGAAAAAAAAAAAAACACAACAAAAAAAAACAACAACAACAACAAAAAAAAAAAGACCACCAAAACAAAAACCAAACAAAAAAACCTAAAATGAAGATTATTTCCATGCTTTGATGCTCATAGGGCAGCTGTACCACAGGCATTCTATGCTTTTGCAAGAAAGAAAAAGCCCCTTTGCTGCAACAAAAAGCCTTCATTAATACAGCAGAGGGTCAATAAGTGCCAACACAATCCAGAAGTTGATCTGTTTGCTATGTAACGTCTCAAAATGTCTTATGAATAGCCATGAGTAAGTTTCTATATAAGTTTTACTACAGAGCTCTTTCTCCAAAGCAATCAATGCCTGATTCTGCAACAGAACTTGGCCCTTTTTCAGGTCTTAAAGTGTATGACCCTACTGCAGGCTAAAGTTAGAATAAACAAGCACCTAAATTCCATTTAATGAGGAGAGGGATAGCCAATTGTTCTTTGGGGATGCAGAAATTGGATGAGAAGGGAAAAAAACCCACAAAAAAACAAACAAAAAACCCCACCAAAAACAAACAAACAAACAAACAAAAAACCACACACAAAAAAAAGTCACCACAGGTTTCCCTTATTTTGTTTGCTAGGCCAGAGGAGCCAGAAGGAAAGGGCCAATGCCTATCACTGGACGGGGTGTACAATAAGAACCTCAGCAGTTCAGTGACCCAATGCTATACATGTGTCCAGTGACACAAATTTTATCCAACTGCAAGGCACTCTAGAGGTGTCACAGGGGGCCACACCATGGACAGATGGAGAGTCACTGGAAACTGACAACATTTTTGATCCAAGATGTGTAAGCAGGCCAAAAAAAGGGAGAAAAAAATGAAAACAAACAAAACCCAAAGAGAAAAAAACATCCCAAAGAAACAAAAAACCCTCCACAAAAACCACAAACAAACCAACCAACCACAAAACAACAACAAAAACAGCCTCAAAAAAAAAAACAACCCACCAAAAAAAACCACAAAAACCCAACCCCCCCCAAAAAAACACACCATAAAAAAACCCAACACAAAACAAAACAAAAACCCCCACATTTTGTGAAACCAAAATTACATTCTTCAGGAAGAAAAACTGAGCTCAGCTGTCCAGGTAAGAAGGAATTCCTGAATCAGGATTAGATTCTGCTGGGGCAAGTAGAGGTTTGTGTAAGGAACCTCAGCTCTTGAATGGTGTGAAATCCCTGAGAATAAAGGATATACATAGGCCAAAGACATTGTACACAAACACAGGAGTTTAAAACACCCATTCTTGATCTGGTTACACCAGTGAGTGTTTTAGATAACCAGCTTCTTTAAACAACCTAAATTAAACTGTCAATGGCAGCATCAAAACTTGCAGATAATGAATTCAAGTAATTCCACGAAACATTTTACACAAAAGAATGTCCTTAGGCAGGGACTGGGTTTTACCCAAGGTTCTTCAGTCATCTTTAAAACTGACAGCTCCTCTCTTCTCTATTAGCACACTACAGAACATGGGCAGTTGCTGAACCGAAAACAGCCAAAATCTCCTCGTAAACTTCCAGCCAACACAAGTTTTCTTTCCTATAAAACCATAGTCTTGGCAACAGGAGTCATCAGGGAAAGAATTTAAAGACGAACTAAAAACAACTTCCAAATAAAAAAGAGCACTTGTTTGAAGTCTTAATGGTCTGAATTAACTTAACATTTGATTAAGATGTCAGTCCAAAATATTTCACGCTAGGTGTTTTCATACTTGACCAGAAGTATAAAAAGACAGGTATCACATAATTAAGTTCTCAATGCCATTGATATTTGCATTATAAAAATGATTTTCCAACAGCAACACTTCTGTACTTCTCAAAAAAAAAAATAGTTGTCACAAAAAGAAGTAAATAAACAAATATTTTAAGCATTTTTCTGAAATACATCAGCTTTACCTTCTCTAGAGTAGCACTATGAAAAACCCCATATGCATAGTTACCACCCTGATTTAAGAACTTACTCTGTATAATTTTCCAGTTGCATCTATAACTTATCTTCTGGAAAGATAATCAATACTTGTATCTATTCTGAAGAAATACTACATGTCCTTTAAGAATTTTGGCACTATTACTTTATTTACCCACATACTAGGTATTTATTTTTAAACTGAAGAATATTGCCCTGTGTTTCTTTTTTTTTTATTCTTCCTCACAAAAGAGTGCATAACTAGAAAGGAACATATTGGTGACTAAATCCAGAGCCTAACAGGCAAAGGCAGCCTTTTAAGAGACATTTGCTTTAAAAGTACCTAAAATATTCATTCCATGTGTCACTACACTTTATCACAATGAGTATTCGGACATCTAGTGTAGAAACAAAGAAGGCCAGACCTGTAAGCATCACAACAGTCACCTACTTCTTTAAATGCAAGAAATTATTTTATTTTAGTGATAGTAATGTTATTGCACTTCTGATGACCAGTGGGTATAAAGAAAGAAATGGCTGCTGGGGAAAAATAAATAAATAAATAAAAGTCAACCTATTTAATTAAATCAATACTAAAATTATTCAGTTGTCATTTTTTTTGTGTAGTGAGCTCGGTTGTGTGCATGTTTGCCATGTATGTTTATGTGTACTCCTACCTTTTCTAGGCCTGCTACTTGCACTGGCTGCAATATTTTTGCATTGTTTACCTGCAATGATGGCTAGTTTCCATCTTGCATGGAAACTGGTGTTTGTTATTTTAGGGCATAGATAGATTTTAGACCACATGAAAACTACATTTTAATAACACTAAAAACATATACACTGCACATGTGAAGAACCAAAAATATGGATTTCAACTTCATTTAAGAAAAAAATATAACAACCCCCCAACCTTACAAAAGGCTTGTTTCAAAGTGGAAATGCTGAGCCAAAGGATGTGAAATCCTCAGACTGAAGAAAGTGTATGCAAACTTTCAGTGCAGACATGGCTTTCAGAGGAGCAATAAGCTTGGAGAGGAAACTCAGAAAAAAACTAGAAGAGGTAACTGGGCTTGGCTGGAGTAACCAGTTTTCTTTCAACTTGGACACTGGAAAGCAAGCAACTTTAAAGAGCAGTCTTAGCTGAGGTGATTAATTTTAATGCTTGTACATAGCCTCAGAGAAAACTACTCCTACACGCATTTGTCTGACGTCTATTCTTCTTGTTTTGACTGGAGAGGACATGGGTTAGAACTTGCACGGTAAATAAAGTTTAGCATTGCAGCACCACAGGCAGGTATTTATGAATTTTTTCTTCACTCATCAAACACCTTCATGACAAAAGCAAAGAAGGGAAAATACGAGATGATGTTTGGCAGCAGAGGCCTTCTTATGATGCAAGCCAGCTCTCTTACTCTGCACAGAAAAGACTCAATAGTTTTGAAGGCACACATTTCCTGGCCTTTTTATGTAGCCGACTTCCAAGCCTCAGAGAGAGAGTGAAGATCTTTCCTAGAAGAAGCTTCTTGCTCCATTGCCCCCCACCCCCACTGACATCCATTCTAACCTTCCCATCAGCTCCTTCCCTGTTACCAAATGGTAACACTGAAATAAATAGCTTCACAATAGGAAAAAAATACACCATAAAAAACAAAGGCTTCACCTATGAGAAAACAACATTATCATTACATAGAAGTAACTATATAATCTTTTATTAGCTGTAAGGCTCATAGAACTTCATGAATATCTCAATTATATCACCTCTCCAGATTATATAATGAAACAGCATAATGAGCTTCAGTTTAACTTGACAAGGCTGAATACTGCTCCTCTTTTCAAAATGCTTTTTATAAAATGACATTCCCTCCTAATACTTGACTTGCAAGCACTCTAAAGACACCATGTACAAAATTAAAAATAAACTTCTTCATTTTCCTACCACACTTGCTTATCACTACCACAGTATTCACAAGGTTTTCTTTTTAAAGAAATCATCTTATACAAGCATCTTCTCGTGACAATAGGTGCAATGCCATTTGCAACACTTCTAAAGGCTAAATATATATTTATATATATTTTTATATTTGTTCTAGTTCCCCTAACTTTTGATTAATTTGTTCTCAGTTCTGGGACAGCATAAAAATATTTTAATCACATCTTTATTAAGAAGATACTAAAAGGAATGAGCCTGCTTTGCCAATGTGTCATGAAGATCCCAAACCTTTATTATCAGTCACACACTGAAGATACATGCAATTACTGCAACTATTTACTGAAAACACACTTGCTAATTCTCTGACTGGCAGTGACATACTGTGCTGGGTGCTGGCTGGTGCCAAGGCAGCTGCCAAAAAGCTGCAAGTCCAAAAAGGGGAAAGGAAAGGATTAAAGTATCATTCCTGTTTCCAAGAATAAAGTACTCTAAATGAGCAAGTCACTTGCAAGGTAATAATTTTCTGGTGTTTATATGGTAAACTTCTGCAAAGTGAATTGCTGTTGGCATTGCCGGAGTTTACAAAGCAAAGGTACTTGCCAAGAGGCAGCTTCACTGGAAGTATTGTTCAAGTAAACATGGAATGGAAACTTATTAAGCAAAATGAACAGCTAATTTTACTGTGATCGTATCAAGAACATTGAGTATTTTCATTTAAACTTCAAAATCTGAGGTACAAAAGAGCACACAGTGATCACGGGGAAACTCAGCTGCACGTAGAACAGAATCCTGGCTATAGCTCACGAAGGAAAGGGGTTATTTTTGCCAACTGAAAAGAATAACATATCTCCAAAACACACTGTTTTCACCAGTGTTGTCAGAGAACTACATCTTTAGTCTAGATGTGCATGAATACATATGTGCACTTAGTGCTCAAATTCACACTCCTCTACTTTTCGTTTCTTTTGCAGATAAAAAGCAAATAACAAAGTATTCAGCTTAAGTTTTCTTCATCCAAGTAGTTCAACTGTTGGTTTTCTTTCTGAAATCCTTCTGCCCAGAAAACCACTTATGCAGCAGCTAGGATGGATGGGATCAGCCAACACACATCTGCACAATATGCAAGTAGAAGAAACTCAGCATTTCCAAGGATGTTCCCAATACTACATCATGCAAAAAGGAGATTCTGTCCCCAGTTACATATATTTCATAAACACTGGAAACTAGAATTCAGAAAAAAGTTCACAGGTTCACTGGTCACAGATGCTCATGAGGTATTCTGTAACCAGAGCTGTTCTTGTGCCAAAAGCAATCTAAAGGAACCAGGAAATCTTTCCCCTCCACCACCCATCAGATGCTGTATCAGGCCAAATGAGGAAATCTTTCCATATAATTCCTGAACACCAAAACATTGACAAAATTACCATCAGTAGACCAGAATTAAAGATAATAAATTCTGAAAAACTTCTTTTCTGTTCTACAAGTCTCCAAATTTAAATTATGAGGAAGTTTTCTCCTGTCTTCTCCTATCTTCTCCTCACCCCTTCTTTCAAAAACTTGAAGTGCCAACAAGCCAAGGGTACTGCTTTATTTTAATTTTCTACTCAGAAGCTAAAAGTTACAATATATTCAAAATTCAGTCCCTATACAAAAGGATTTCAAAACTTTCATTTCAAAATTTCTTAAGTTTTCAAAGTGTGAAACTGCAACATAAAACCCTTGAAAATACTGGAATTTCCTTCCAACAATTAGAGACTTTTTTTCAGCATATTCCTACCTAATTTTCCAGCTAACAGGGTATTGTTAAGCAATCAGTGATTTAATTCCGTAATAAAGTTCCTTTCACTAACCTTAATTTTTCCTTCCCTATAATACAAGCTGCTTCTTGCAGATGTTTTCAGGAATTAAAAACACTTAATGACTTCAAAACTCATAATTCTTCAGTCAGCATGAGCATGTCTTTTTGTCTGAAAAACATTACTCACGTACAGAACTTTCCTAATTTAAATTCTAATTGATGTTCATATTTTAATTAAAGTGATATCTGTTTGAGCTGCTGCTGAAGGAAGAGGATGTATTACAATGGTCTACATTATTATATATGGCATTATCCAAAAATACAGCAAACAAACCTGTTTATTTGTAGCATGGTGTACCACTGAGTACCTTAAAGTACTTCACTTTAAAAAAAGCCAAACCAAACAGTACTGCAGCACAGTATACATACCAAGTGCACAGTGATTAATGGCTAAAAAAACAAGAGAGAAAATGTTTACTTAAGAACATCTGAAGTATCATCTGCTCCCTACTGAATCCAGGGCTTCAAGTGACAGCCCATCCATCTTTAGGAAATCCTAAGTCACTAGACATGACTTTGAGGGGCTTAGATGGCTGCAACCAGTCTGGGAGACACAGGGACTGACTGGTGAGGCAGTCTTGGGGGTTCAGAACTTGTCTTCTTTGCCTTAAATAGCTCAGATGTGGTAATCAAGATATATTCTGTAATTCTATTTCACAGAGGTTTTGGTAAATGTTAATCTACTAAATTAATGACAATTAAAAGGCACTTTCCCACATATATAATTAGAGCCTCTGAGATTTTTAGGCAGATCTTTAGTTCTTTTGAGATCAAAACAATATATATATATTAATAACTATAATTCCAGGTTACACCAAAACATATTCACTGTTGTAACGGTAGCATACCGAGGGATGAACAAAAACTATGTTGAAAACTAATGAATTACTAAAACGTACTAATTTTCACCAAAATTCTCAACACCCTTATAAATACCAAGGCACATCATGTATATGGAAAATGTCTGTTTGAATGAACATACTTTAGACAACATTTAATCTCTTTTTTGTAGACACATACGAGGTGAACTTCTGTTCCCCCTCATCCCAGCCCTCTGCTCACAGGGTTACAAAGCTGAGGTTTCCATTACCAGCCTTAGCTCTCTTCCACTTCCACTGAGTGCAAGAGCATCCAGCCAGGTTTTGCAGTCTTCCAACCTGCCCTATTTATGATGAATGTCTGACACGACTGTGCTGCTCATGGGAACATGACATAGTTTATGCAAGACACTCGAGAAGGAGAGCAAAACAGGACTATGATTCCACCTCGGAAAATTGTACGGGCTCCCCCAGGATGGCTGGACCCATCTGGGGGATACGGACAGTCTGTATTGATCTTTCCTCATTCACAGCAAAGGCACTCATTCCTAACAGATCCCTGTAATTGGTCCCCAGTCATAGACAGATATTCTGCAGGACATCGTGTCAATCAGACGTAAGGCTGGGGTTGAGAATCTATTACTGAATATGGTTTTTTAGGATTTAACATTACATTTCATGCAGACCACTGCAAAATATTTTATATCAGAGAATTTAACTCATTGTACCATATCACATTTCAAAAAGGAGTTACTAAATAGGGCATTTCTCTTCCCTTCTTATGCTTGCCATCTATTGAGGCAGTTACACTGATTAAATAGTCTGATGTTATGCTCAAAGTCCCATTTTCTGGTTTCCATGAAGTACCTTTTTAAAACTGGATCATGAAAATAGCACTGGAAGAACTCTAAATGCAAAATACCCTTCCATTTATTTACAGCCAATCAAGTGTTCTTAATATTTATTTTCCTTATTAACTGTTCTCTAGACAGTCTGTACAACATTTTTTTTCCTCTGGAGATCAACTATAACCAGGGAATAGAGATAAATCTTGATCAGAGTCTATGGAAAAATCATCTCAAGTGAACACTTCTTTTTAGAGGGGACAGAGAGCAGCACTTACCCTGCTGACTTCTTTAGGAGCCGTTTCATCTAAAAGGAAACAAACCAAAGAATTAGGAATTCTGGGAAGTTTCTAGACCGAATTAAGAACAAGATAACAAACTTCAAACTATTTCTGCACATTTGTACAAAACTTTCCTAAATATGGTTTCATCAAATGATTGAAACATCCTGGCTGGCTTGCATTTACAATTTTTTAAAAACCTCTAAAGCTAAAAATCAATTGAAATTAGGTAAAGTATTTAGGAATTCAATCCTGACTTAATAAGAATGCAAAATTTCATGCATTTCAGAATTCAGAGAGAAGCTGGCACAGGCCAGCTAAACACTACATTTATATTCCAGTTCAGTAAGGGTACTGTTAATCTGAGAATTAAAGGCCTTTGCTATCAAATATATGCCACCAACATCCTACAAGGAAGCTAGTGAGCAGACTTACACCTTCTGTTCTAATATCAAAGATACTAGTCCTGTTGAATTCTTTGGATGTGGAGAAAAAGTCTTTGATAGCCACAAGAAAAGAAGAATATCACTGATGTGATCTGGCATAACATGTTAAAAGAGAATAGACTCTAAAATTTTACACATACACATATACGCACACAAACTGTAATGTTTCGTCATTTCAAATGCAAACAGACTTTCGTGCATTTTTGGTAAGTTTGATACCTATAAATAAACACAGGTACAATAACAGAGCTAAAACATTGAGTAGTATTTCTGAAAATGAGGGGAAAGCAGCAATACAGCAAGAACACATCTGCCATGGGAGTTTCCAACTTTCAGTTTAAACACACCGAAAGTAGCTTAAACACACCTTTACAAACCTCCAGTTGGTTAGTTGTTTCTGAAAACATGAAGAGAACTATTTGCAACCTTTTATTTGCTCCTAGGAATCAAATTACTATACCTTGGAAATTAAAATTAAGTCAGGAAATAGATTTAATCTCACAGAAAATAACCATATGTTTATATTTGTCAAAGGCTCTTCATATCTTGTCATTTAAGATGAACTTTTAAACAATAAACATAGAAAAACCCTAGATTTTCTAGCAAACACATTTAATACACCATTTCTGACGAAAGAATTATCTATAGCAATACACATTTCCCCTCAAAATTGAGTGATGCCAAGTGTATTTCATAATGGGGGAATATTAGTCTCCTCTTAACGCCAGTCAAATGATGTGCCACTAACTTGCACATGCAGAACACAGACATAAACTTAATTCAGCTATTTAAGGCAGTTCTGTTACTTGTAGTGCAATGTGTAACACATGCTCCGCCACATTCAGTGATGTTATCTTCCTGAACCAGACAAATCTTCATACCAGTTACAAGAACAGCCAGAGCTACACTCAAAATCCATCTCCCCTACTACCTGATTTCTGACACTGAGCAACAGGAAATGTGAACAACAGAAAACAGTGATGACATGACACTTTCCTCGGAGTGTACTCTCAGTTTTCAGTAACCAACGGATCAAACATTTCTTCAATCAGTGGTGACACTTTTCTGTTTAGAGGGTGGGGTTTTTTTCCTCACATTTGTGTTGGGTAGGAGGGGTGTTAGATTTTGTTTGGCTGGTTATTAAACCTAAGTCACCAGTCCTCAGCATTCTCAAAATGCTATGAGCTCCATAGTTCAAATACTTAATACAAGAAAAACAACTTTGGATCTGCACACTGTATATTTCATCTGATGCTCTCTATTCACCTTATTTATGGAGCCTGTGACACTACAGATATCTCAAGCAAGTCCTTCTCTGCTTCATTCCCCATCTAAACCTTTCTTGGTTTGAGAGGTTAAGTCTGATTCACTGCTGCTGGTAACTCTCATCACTCTACTTCCTCTGTCCCATTGCATCTTGCTGGGGTGGGAAGTCCAGAATTACAGGCCATACTGCAGCTCAGAAAAACACAGCTATGACTTACAGAATGACACAAGGATGATTTAGGGAGTTTCTCTCTATTTGAAAAGAATAATTCCCAACATTGTACTTGCTTCTTGGTAGTTACTAAACCCTGGGCTAACATTTTCAAACATTTATAATCTGTAATACTGACATCTATCTCAAAATGATAACTAAGACACACAAGCCCCCTCCCCCCCCCCTCCCCCCCACTGAATGTGTAAAATTACTTCCCCCATGTAAAGGAGTCAGCATTTATCAGAATTAGCTTTGTCACCTGTTTTAGCTCTCACTCCTTTAGTACCCTGGATTACTATACCCTAAAAAAAAATCTTATCTTCCAAATTAACTTCAATCCCAGATGCTTTTACCCAAGTCATGATGTATATACTGAAAAAAAATAGGTAAATCACACTAGTAATCTCTCTCTCTGGAACGAAACGAATGTATTGTAACATATGGAATATAAATGATTACTATCACCATTCTATTGCTTTCACACCGTTTTAAGACATAACTGCCACTGCAATTTCAGCTTAACTACCTATACGATTCTAATTAATGACTGCACAGTACACTACAGATATGCATAATAATCATTATAATAATTAAAGACAGCATCCATCTGGGAAAGCTTCCTAGTCATATAAGATAGGAAGAAGCAGAAAATAAGAAAGGGAATAGACAGAAAAAAAAATCCACAGGAGTTTGTTGTTTGGCACAGTATAAATGAGGCTAGGTTTCATTTGGCTTGGGGTTGTTTTTGTTGGGGTGTGTGTGAAAAGGTGTTAAATTGTGTAACTGTTTGTTTAATAGAAAAAAAAATCAGATTGCATTTTGCATATTAAAGAAAATAAAATCCCATTTCATACTTGGATTTCTATGCATGTATTTGAAAAAATCAAACAAAGGCCAATATTTTCAACAATTGCAAGATGCTAAGCCAGAGCAGTCACAAAGAAAACTTTAATGCAAAGAAAGTTTTCAACATTTCAGACATTAAGTTTTGAGGCATTTGCCATGGAAGCAATGATTCTAATACCCAGTTAATTTTATCACAGAAACTCTTCTGGGAAAACAGTATTGACTTTCTCCCTGGTCTTATGCTGCTCTTTTTTCTGTGGAGTTAAATGCTGGTATGCTATTGTTGATGACAGCAAACAAATGTTCAGGATTAATTCTGTTTATAAGATCCCAGATAGCTCTACAGTCACAGTTTCCTAAGGAAGTTTTCCCACAGAGCAGGTGTCAGATTGACCTAATAATTTCTCATTTGAAAATTTGCTTTAGGTTTCAGATAATAAAAAACAAGTTGTTTGTGATGTGCAATTAGACCAGTAGAGATATATTTGCTGCCCTTTTTTTTTTTTTTTTTTTTTAACCTTGAAAAGTGTCATACATTGATAGATGAATTGAAATGCCACATCAATTTGTGTAGATTGGTTGAAGACTGATCTTACCATCCTGAAATAAAGTTTACCAGTTTTACTTCACCTCGGTGGTAGAATGGAATCAGATGAATTTGGTCAGTCTATTTTAATTGCAATTTGCATCCTTGTTTTAGACATCTTGAATCTGGCAGCTTATGTCTCCACTGAATTTGTAAGATCTTTCACAGACACCTCAGCTGAGGATGGGTTTCCTAAAGCAATAACTATCACGCATATGCAACAGAAGTTTCAATCCATCACCCCAAAACATTCTTGCTTCTTAATGCACAATCTCATTAAGAGCACCTAAGCACCTTTCCTGATTTTCAACAGTCTGGATTTACCACACAATTCAGAAGCACTTGTTGTGTTACTCCACAGAAAACTAACTTAGTTTCTTTAAACATACACTTAGACATTGAAAGGGAATATTCATTAGACTGATCACTGGTGGCACACTTTGTTTCTTTCCCTGAAGCAGGACAAAACACGAATTCTAGCCATTTTAGATGAACATTTTTAAGTTCTTAAAAAAAAAAAGCTCAGTTCTTCCTCTTCTTAACTAACATGCATCAGACAATAAATAAGGCCTGCACCAAGACCTCACTGCAGATGGTAAGCAGAGAAACATATTGTCTGCCAGGTGTCCTAAAATTTTAATTCACGCCTTTGCATATAAGCAAGAAGGGCATTACACACAATAGGACTCAGGAGACTGTGCATTTGATTTCATTAGACATACCTAAATCTGGTAAATTTGGAAACTCATTATTTTCTATGGTCTTAGCCCACGCTAAACTGATGAAACAGTTGGAGCAATTTTGCAGGATGGCTTATGCTGGCCAAAAAACATCCAAGAGGCATCTCCTAAAAGTATCAGTGGGCCTTGTGAGAATGGAAAAGCATGAGGAAGGTCTTGGTTTTTCTGTTGTTTCCAAAATTGCTTAGCAGTACAAAACATACTGATGGTAGCTCCACACTTATGCATCCATGATCATAAAAATCCTCAACTGCAACAACGTACGTGAAAATTTAAACTAATCTAAGCAGGGCATTCCCACATTTGCTAAAAGCTCCATAAAACTCTGTACAAGTCTGTCAAGTTTAATACACCTCAGCAAAAAATCATGTTGGAGCCTGGGCTCTGACCATCAGGAAGAAACTTTATAGTTTCCAGCAGTGAATATGCTTTACCAAGAAAGTCTATGATTGCGTTTTATGGTAATTAGCCAATGACTTCATATCCTATTCAACACAGCTGTTGAATGACAAGAGTGTTAAAACTGGTTAGCTCATCTACCTTATCAGTCAACGACGTGCAATCACCATTGTTTATTACCAGAATGCAGCCACAAGACAATGAGCTGAAGAGCATGTAAAACACTTTATCATTTCTTCATACTAACCAGTTTACAGCTATACCTTTATACCCATATCTACCACTTTTCTTGTCCAACACACAATTCTGTCCGGCTTTCACTTCACTACCTGCCCTTCAGCTTTCCTTAAAATTGATTACATATCTTGCAAGCATGTTTGGTGAAGGAAGTCTCTCATCCAGTAGTAACACAATTTCAGAATTATTCTTTTCAAATAAAACTTGATTTTCTCTTGTTGTTGTTGTTGTTGTTGTTCCAGAAGCCCTGGTTGTCAAGTATAAAGTATCCTTAGAGTTTACTGCAATCAATGCATCTAAAAAACAGAATTATCACTACTAATCTGTCCTCTCACTTTTGAATAAAGCTGTCCCTTTACTCTTGAATATTTTTCAAATACCAAATTCAAACTTCAAAATCGAAGTTTTATTGTGCTCAGCAGATGTTTTCAAAGAGAAGGAAAAAATTACATTGCTGCTGGCTCAAATACTACTCAGACATACGCCTTAAGGAATTGCATTAGAATCAATAGAACTGCTAAAGCATGCATTGGAAAACAGAAATGCTTTCATGTATTAAATGTCACGGCATTTCTGAAACGTATAGTGATTCAGGGCTGAAAGAGATGATTAAAAGAGAACACTGCTTAAAGCAGGTCCTACAAAGCTCCAGCAACCTGAGAAAGCCCCACTGGATCTTGTCCACTGCAAGACATTTGGGTATTTTAAGAACATGCATACATTTTGGATCCTCTGGACCTCTTGAGTTTGCCTTGTTTGTTCCTAGACCATGAATACCTCTTCCCCACTCAAAAGGTGCCTGGAAAATGTTAAGGAAAGGCACTTCCTCTTGCCTTCCCAACATCTATATACAGCCCACACTCCACTCTGAGCCTGAAGAGGCAAGGGATGGGATCACACAGCTCAGTGCTGTGACCTTCCAATCCCTGGCATGGAGAATGGCTGCCAAGACTTGTTGGCCCAAAGAGAAACCAAGAAATTTCAGCAGGTTGTCAGCTTCTGGAGCAGGAAATACTGCATATGGCTCAGTGACAGCAAGAGAACATAATAATCTTACACATGTTAGGAAGAATGTAATCTTTCACTTACCCTGGGGAAATAGAGAATCAGATACCAACATTTTTAGTAAACTTTGTGGTTTTAATTATTTCCATTTTTTTTCTCATCCCTACCTTTTTGACCACTGTATTTCATCTTCTTCTGTTTAGAAACATAAAAGATTGGGGTTTTTTACGGAAAAACCTGTCACTGTAATAAAACTGTAAGCTATTAGACTCTTAGGAAATGGTTCAAAATTTTCAGATTCCAGTCTTTATCACTACAGTGAATCAAAATTAGAACAAGAAGCTTTGCAGCCTGCCTGATTTTCTTCTTTCTGCACCTCTGACTACATTGAAAACAACTGTCATGTTACTGAACTTTGCAGTAAAATCCTCAGAATTTGCAGAAAAATCAAGACTGAGTAGTTTTCTTCTCTTTAGAACAGCTGACAAAAGAAACAAGAGAAAACGCCCCAGAGGAAAAGTTTGCTAACGTCAACAAGGGTAAGGGATCATTAGAGCTTGAGATGATGATAGGTTACCACGTGAGAGGGTGCAGTGATCCAGTGTGAAACATATTTATGTCAGGGGAATCATTTCAATCCCTCTGAAGAAGCCATGCTCTAACTACAATATAGGTACATTTGTATTAGAGATGTATTTTATTTACTTTACTCTGGAGATTGAAGACCAAGAAACTGAAAAAAAGTTTAAATTAATCAGGAAAAGAAATCCTGAAGATGAAAAAGACAGACTAAAATTTACAAATTAAGCCTTTTTGCTTTTAGGATATTTCAGCTGATTTGTTAGTAATCATAATCAAGCTCTCAGTGACTGAGTTGAATATTACAGAATAATGATCTGCAGATAATTCACGACTTTGGAGTCTTCGAAAAATGACATGTTACACTAGCATGATGAACAGATTGAAACCAAGACAAGATTGAACTATTTACTACTTATCAGTACCACCACTGTGAGTAAAACATTTTGCTTGCAATGAGAAGACTGCTAAAAAATATATAAAATTATAACTTCAGTGAGTGGAAATAAACAGAATATGTAACTACAAAATTATAGACAGTTCTCCATGAAAGATAATGACAGCACCTTATGAATTTCTGAACTAGTCAGTTTTATTCTAAAAAGATTTTATAATGACAGATAATTATAATTCACAGGAATGATACAAGAAAAAAATTAAAAATTATCTTTTTGGCTGCTCTACAACAACAACAAAATCCAAGGCTTTGTGGAGTTCAATACTCTTCTACTGACATTTGAACAAATGCAAAATTTTAACTCTCTCTAATAGCAGGTGCAGTATCAAATATGCTAGGCCAGATTTAGAAAAGTTTTCAGGCAGGGATACATGCATTATTATTAAAAAAAAAAAAAAAAAAAAAATCTCCAAAGCAGTCTGGCACTCAATTCCTTGAAATGAAAGGAAGTTAAATAACCCAATGATGAATAGATGTGTTGATTTACCACTGCTCATGTGAGAATGGTCATTCATTAAGTTGTAGAGACTCAGCCACTTGTGAACCTCTAAGATGATATTAAGGTTATGTGAAATAATTGAGGAAGGTTATTGAACAGTGAGCTTACAAAAAGACAAGATAAAAATGTGATGAATACCAGTTGTCTCTGGCTGAAAACAAGAATGTTCCCAATGAAGCTCTGTTTATACAGCTCTGACTGGTCTTGAGTAACCTCGAGGACATGCTGTAACAGCCAACATCAGACACTTCAGCACCAGAATGAACACATCACAAAGTCACAGCACCGAGCAGTCCACATGCATCAGGAGATATGGTCATTAAATGCCTTGGCACATCAGCATCCAGATGATCCTTTGACCCAGACTGGTTCTCCAAGAGGTTTCACAAAAATTGACAGGTAGAACCCAGTCCTCAGTGGACTGATGGTTTCTGAGTATGCCCACCAGCACATCGTCATGCTCCACTATGCCAATAAATCTACTTTCAGTACAGAAACTTTGAAACAGGCTTCAAATTGAGGGCTGGCTGTACTACCTGGCACTGATGACAGTCCCATCATAAGAATCTAGCTCCTTGAATCATTGAACCATAAGAAAGGGGGGTAAATCACATTATCTATGATATTAGCAACATAAGAAAAACTTGGTGACAGAAATCATCCCATCCTTAGGGGCTGCAAGGCAAAGGTGCCTCAGACACACACTCACACAGAGAAGAGATTACACTGGAAATTTCGGAAGGAATTCTCTACTCACAGCTCACCTGACAGATGTCATAAAAAAAAAAAAAAAAAAAAAAGGAAAAAAAAAAGAAAAAAGAACTGGAAATTCAGATCTACAAGCTTAGAGTAAATGAACTGGATGTGTTCATGCAAGATGAAATTACCTTCATGTGCATTTTTTATTTAACTAACAAAATCCAATGCAGATGGTAAATTAATTGAAATACTTAATAAGAAATCAGGAAGTACATAAAGAAATCAGCTGGAAAGCTAATAAACTATATCTAACACAGCAGTAAGAGAAACTGGAAGTACCACTTCTGTCAGTGGAATAAAGGGAACCAGAGCCAACCGCACCTCTTCAGCACGGCTGAAGTTGCCACCTGCTGGGATAAGGAGCTGTGTCTATCTCCCAAATTGTCAATCTTAGAACACTACTAATGATCACACACTGAGCGCCAGCAACCAAGCGAGAAATCCATTCCTGCAAGTATGAAAAGGGTAATTCATAATCTAAGTCTCTTCTCACCATGCCTTCCAAATAGTTTTGAAACAGTCATGACTGAGGAATCTCGTAATTTGTCATTTACAGCATCATTCTTCCAAACTTTCTTCATCAGGCCTGCCACAGAGTTCTGTCAATACCAACACGAGTTTCTTACGTAAGCAAGCGTCACACAACTACCTGGACAAGGAATTTGGAAAAACAACTCCATGACACAACTTCTTCTTAGACACTTCTTTATAGACTTGTCTTGGGTTATAGAACCAAAAATGTGTATTCTATTTCATCTGTTAAAAGCAGTTGGGAAGATGTTTATCTCTTGTAACTCTGGGGGGAGGGGGTGGATGCCTTCTGATAATGGGGCAGCTGTTAAAACCAGGTGGGGCAGTGTTTCTTATCTCTTTCACCCCCTGTCCTCCCTCCAGGGGGATATTTTCTACTAATGGGCCATTAAGGCTCACTAAGGGCATGACATATTCCATTGTGAGATGCTCTACCCAGTGGGAGGAGCCAACCATTCCTACCTAAATAAAAACTGAGACACAGGAGCACAAGTTATCTGGTTCCACCAGATTCCTGGAGGAAGACTGGACTCTTCTCTCTCAGGATCATCTCTGTTCCAGCAGAACCACATCTGCCACTCGAGGAGGACTTCTGGACTGCTTCAAACACCCTGACCAAAAGGGTGTTAGGTTGTATTATTCCATTTATTTTACCTTTTTTTCCTCTCTTCTCCTATTAAATTGTATCTCTGACTGGGAGTCTCACTGGTTTTGCTTTCAAACCTGCACAAGACTGCATCTACCCAGTTCAGAAACACCACAGCTGCGTTAATTAACCCATTTGGGTCTGACACTTACTTAGGCATACATACAAGGCCACCCAATTTTCACATGCAGCACTGATTCTCTCAGGAGTTACTTAGGGACCTGAGCATTTGTAGACCCCTTGTTTTGACAATTAATTGCAGGAGTGAGATTAAGTCACCAAACAGTACACCGAAGAGAACAGCCTAATAACTACATATTAAGTTGGTGGTTCAAAAGAGAAACATTAACAAAATTAAATAAAGCAAGACTGAAAGAATAAAGAAGAACCAAAGAAAAGACCTTCAAACAGAGTTTCCAAAGGAGGACATGCAGGGAAAGAGGGACAAAGATGCCAGAATGAGCAAGCAGCTTGGACAAAGACGTCAGATGCTACCAATGGTGATGTACTTTACTGACCTCTCTAGGATTATTTTAATTTCTGCCATGGTAGAAAACAAGATCCAGTAAAGAGAAAAAATACTCTTTAGTACAGATCAAAAAAACCTCAAACTTTATCTAAAGAAAATCCTACATGTAAATCACAAGGTAAGATTTGCACAAAAAAAATCCTTTTGTTTCCAATATTGTTCAATGCTACTGTTAATGAAAAAAGAATGCTGGAAACTTAAATCATAAGCTTTAAAAATACAGCTGTCAAGAAAAAAAAAAAAAAGGTAGTTGCTTTAGTGTGCTTTGCCATTTTCCATCAAGTGAACAGATGGCATTATTAAAATTCTAGTAGAATGAAGTATTTATAAGTTCATTAGACAACACTAACTATACAAAAAAAAAAAAAAAAAAAAAAAAAGACAGCAATATTGCAAATAAAGCTGCTGGATTCAAAATAGCATAAAAGTACAAATAAGGGTTATAAAATCACATTTATGAGTTAGTATACAAAAACAAATATGCCAAATGAAACAAAAACACAAAAGAAATGCAGAAAAAGCTCTATAAAACAGTAATTTATTTTCCAGGGTCACTTCCAACTTACTCCATGCATTCTGAGCCTGAATTCTATAAAAAGGACTTCAAGTTTGACAGTCTCTAAGACAGCTGAAAGGGAAAAAGCCTGTTACATTTGCTTTTCTTTAAATTTATTTAAAAAAACCCTTATTCTATGATATACAATAAGTAACAAAGAAATTGCTCCAGAAATAATACACACGGAGATGCAAGTCTTATTCTTCAAGGTGATGTTCTTAGGAAATAAACAAAAGGCCAGCCAAATGCATCTAGCACATAGGTCAGTGCTTTTAAATGGTGTGCCACACTGGCTTGATACCTGAGGTGCTTTATCTGCTCTTCACCATTTTGAATTATTAGCCTACACTGAATTAACTTTGGAATCACTGATTTGTAATTGATTGCCTTACTTTCTATTGTCTGTCTTCCAGCCATAGCAATGTCTCGACTTGGTAAACTGGTGTCTGTTAGGATTCTAATTAACTTGAATAAGATGCAAATTCCTGTCACCTTCAAAATGTGCCAAAATGGATTTACTATAAAAAGAGATAGCTAACAAACTGAAAATTCAGCTTTCACTCCAAATTAATATATACCAGTTCCCATATGTGCAGATTTATTCAAATGCACACTACTTCTCTCTGCAACTTTTATTAGTCCAATCTGTGTTAATGTTTAACTCCTTTAAGCACCCTGTCCTCTCTGTGCATATTTTATTCAGGTTAAAATGTCATTCTTGGAAAGTCCTCACTTTGATACCTACACGGAAAATGACTCAATAAGGGACGTGTACGATTTCCAAGTATAAATCTTTCCCCAGAGTTTGAAGAACTGCATGGCACTTTTTCTTTTGAGTGATCCGTTACCGCAGGAGAACATCGATCAGCTGGAGTGAGTCCAGCGGAGGACCACCAAGTTGAGTGGAGGAATGGAGCACCTTTCGTATAAGGAAAGGTTAAGAGAATTGGCATTTTTTTCAACCTGGAAAAAAGACTTTGGGGTTATGTAATTGCAGCCTTCCAGTACCTGAAGGGAGCCTACAAGAAAGATGGATAAAGTCTGTTTACAAGAACACATGGTGACAGGACAAGGGGGAATGGGTTTGAAATGAGATTGGTTTAGATTTGACATTATAAAGAAATTCTTTACTGAAAGGATGAGGAGGCACTGGAACAAGCTACCTAGATAAATTGAGGGTTTGCCATCCCTGGAAGTATTCAAGGCCAGGCTAGATGGAGCTCTGAGCAACCTGGTCTAGTGAAAGGTGTCTCTTCCCACAGCAGGGGGCTTGGAACTAGATGATCTTTAAGGCTCCTTCCAACCCAAACCATTCCGTGATTCCATTACCTAAACCATATCCAGCATTTTGTCAATGTTTGTATATTACTTAATCAGATCCAGCTGATGCCAATTCATTTTAGAATATTTGAAACTGTCTCTTCCTGAAGAGATGAAACTATCTAGAAAGGATTGGAAAGACGCAGGTCCACACCAGCAGACAGGGATTTGAGCCTGAACTGCCATTTCTGTGCTCTCCCCACTGCCTTGGGGTAGTTTACAGCTGCAGCAGTGAGCCATAGATATAATCTACAATTACATAAGCAAAATGACCGGTCCATGGGAGAGGCTGGATATACACACCCAGGGATGGAAGCTGAGGGCAGGCAGTGCAGGCTTAAATTAACCACAGAGCTATTTCCTGGGAACAAGAAGGTTCTGGCCTAAGCAAACACCACTTGAGCAGACAGGATTCATTGGCATCTCAGTTTCCTAATGACTGGGCTATTCAAGGCTAGTTGGTGCCAACTAAAGGAGCCTGAAATTCAGAAGACTTTCAAGGAGGCAATGAAAGTTCTCTTTGCTAAGATGATTGCTACTTTTTTTTCTTTTTTAACATGACAAGTTCATTCATATGTAATAGCTTAATATTTAATAAAACAAAATGCAGTTATGGCTTCCTTCAGGCTGGAGACATGGACACATCCTCTTTAGTGAAAAGTAGCAGTTGCTGAGATGTCTAGATTTAATGCATTCTTCCATTCAAAGAATGATCACATCAACATTAATTTCTATTTATTACTGTCCTTTAGCACAGAACTGGAATGACTAAGAAGCTTTAATAAGTTTTAGGTACCTGTAGAGCACGCAGAAAAAGATTTATGTAAGAATTCACACTATTCTCCTTTAAATACTTCTTAACTATCAAGACAAACCCTGCTAAGTCATACATACCTCTGAGTATACTCTTTCTTTTGGTGCATCTATATGATTTAGGACTGATTATTTAGATGATATTATTTTAGGAACAGAGGAAGGGATTAAGATTGAAAATTATCTTCAACCTCCTAGTTTTGAATTATTTAGCCAAATCTCAAGTAGAAAACAAGCATGGAGAGAAACTTGCTTTGACAGCACAATGACTGATTCCCTAACCTTGTTCTAAAAGATGCCTGTGATTCCAGTAACTGATTTACACTGTATTATTGCCTTTAATACTTTCTTTTTCCATTACAATTCCGGATATACTGGAGGAATCCAAACCTACTCCCTAATTTACTTTTGTTTGCGTACCGACTGTAGTACAGCAATGAAACTGGATAAGGTGTGCCTACAATATCAATGACAGGGTAAAAATGCATCTGGTTCCAAGAAAAACCCATTGCTAGAGACTACAGTTTTTTCAGAGACACTTAAAGGAAAAAAACAAATCTATTATGTTTCAGTTTTGTCTTGGGAGAAATATGACCTACATGGCTAGAGAAAATTTATTCCTGTGAATATCTAATACAAAAGATTACCATAAAATAAAAAGCTATGTTTCAATGCTGTAAATGGGTGGATGCATCCTATTGTGCATTGGAGAGTAGAAAATAATGTCTGGCTTTCCAATGGAAAGGCTTGGCAGTCAGCCGTGTGGTGCAGACTGCTTCTGTCCCCAAACACATTCGCTTTAGCAACATATTGGGAGGTAGTTTAGAGTGCAAAAATTAGGGAAAATAGTCTTTTAATTTAGTCTATCAGTTGATCAATGCTAGTCATAATCATATGGTACATAATTTGATCCACAGAAAACACAGCAAAATAAATATTCAGAAAGATGGAATCCTGTGTTCTCCTACTTAACATCACTTTGTAATTATGAAAACAAGCAAAAATCCTTATTAAGTACTATAAAAGTTCTCTCTTGAAATACTATCAGTCACTAAACTTACTCCTTTTTCCATACATAATTTAGCAAGTGTCCTTTAATTTGATGTATAAAAGGATTTCCCACAAACATAAAACAAGTATATGACTGCATGCATCCCTTTAGAAACCCATTCTAGCATGTTGGTTTAAGATGACAGCTAATAATAATACAAACAGGACTTATTACTTAAATTGCAACTTGTTATATCCTGGAAATTAGGTTTTCTTTAAGCCCAAAGAAATCCAGACTTTGTAGCATCCTACTTCATGGGAATGAAAACCAGCAAGAAAAGGAAATAGAACAAATACTACAAGTTAGTTTGCATCTATGGGGTGCTAATTTAGTTTAAAAGGGTGAGTGTCTCAGCCTGCCATCACCAATATATTATACAATCCACTCCTCTTTTTCATAGCCTGCATGCATCTACTCCTGCTTTTGTACTTTTCTCATCTGTCCTATGCTTTTCCAAAGTGCTCTCCTTTTAGTACATAAGGGAAAGAAAGAAACCACTTGGTAAAGCCACTTCATATTCCTATCTTTACTGGGAACGTAGCCAAGGATGTTTACAAAAAGCATGAGTGGAATAAGCAGGTAAGCTGTTTTCTGAGCTTTTCTACTGACAGAGCAACTCAGTTTTTCATGGTATTATGCCACAGTATCTTTGAAACACTAATCTTCAGAGCAGTAATTTTCTAGTAAATGCTGAAACTAGTAGTGAAAAATCTGTAAGATTCTGATACCTGAATTTGTTCAAGGACTCAATAAGATGAGAATTTATAAGCAGGTATGGAGGAGTTTTCAGATATGAGTTCAGTATGAGAGGCAGGAGCAAATACTTAGGTACTGACAATTTTTTTAACCTATTCTTGCATACAGTAACTTTTTAGATAGTCACTGGGATTTGATCTTTAGACATGTTTTAGGAGGAAAACAAGAGCTTTGTTTCATCAGCTCAAAGAAAGGCACCACTGTTCAGTGTGTATTTTCCTGCAGCATTTCAAATGGTCATAAGGAATTCCAGATATATTTTCTATGAAAAAATACATTCTGCTTTTATATTAACCTAGGCCTTTCTATTAGAATTAACAAAATGAACTGGACCTTTGTGGGCTTTTTTTTTACCTGTGTATATAGATGCCAATATGTGCAACTCAACACATACTTCATGAAACCACTTAATGGAAAATTTGCAAAGATTAAATACGTCAAATGAAATACATTTAACTAAATGCAATCTCTTGCAACTAATCTGGAGCACTTTTCAAAGCAAAGGTCAGACTGAGATAACAGGATTACTGAGAGGTCAGAACAGAAGTTCAATACTTTCACTAGATTCCTAACCTGTTTCCTCGAGGAAACACAAGAGTTACCAAGCCAGTTTACACTGATTCCTCCTCTAGGCTTAGATCCCAGACATTTTTTAAAAACATTTTCAAAACCCAAGGTGATATCTGATGCAAATGTCCAAAAAGAGGTCCTGGTAAGAATGAAAAAATGCCTGTCCTTCTTTTACTTTATTCTCCTTATTAAAATGTGGTGTGAGTTTGTCACTTACCACAGCAAAGGTTTTCACTAACCTTTGGAGATACACAAATCAAGCCTCAAGGATATGAAAACAGTCAGGCCAGGAGCTCCTATTTAATATTTTTTTCTAAGAAGTAAAAGTGGAGTCCTCACCAAAGTTTTACGAAATGAAGTCAGAAAGTTCCTGGCTGCCTATCTCTGAGACAAATCTCACCTAACTACTGTACAAAATATGCTTTTGTTTCTGCATTCTTTAAGGAAATTCACCTTCAGAAAGAGTAGTGAAAGACAGCTCACCATACCCGAGGATTTGGACATATCATGAGAGAGAGAAAACCTTAAGACCAAAAAAAACCATCCCATCACTGTAACATGTAAAAAGAAATGGCAGACCATGGAATGAAAACCTAGTAAAATTGTCTCTCCTAGCAATCCTAAAAATTCTAGGAGTCTTAAGAATCCTTTCTTAAGAAATATATTAATACATATTTCAAAAATTACAAGCCTAGGGAGGTAGAGAAAATTAAATAACACTAGGCTTCATTCTGCCTATTTATCAAAAGGAAATTAAGGGACAAATACTAACAAGATGATGCTGAGCTAAACAGGTGTTGATTTCAATTCCTGAAGATGTACATAAAGAAAATCACTCAGAAAAAGCCAATAATTTCTAAACAGTCTGTAGAAGAGAGAGCCCTACAAAAACTCAACTAATTAATTGCGGAGCTGAGAAAACTTCCAGAGAAAATATGGTATTATTTGAAATAAGCCTTTGCTTTAAGATGTGTCATAAAAATAAAGAAAAACAAGTATCATAACTCAGGTATTGTCCAAGATCTTATGCACATTTATTAAGAATGAAGAAAATCTAAATCAAATATTTTCTCCCTTTAACTAGATTTACAAGAAGACAAAAGAAAAGATACAAGCTGAACTTCTAACATGACATTTATTCTTGAGGATTCTGTATATATAGCTTTTCTTCTTTCATTGTTTCTATTAAAAGAATCAGAAACCCACCCAATTAATTTTTTAAGCTGCCCTCAAAAATATTGCTTGATTCTATCAGCATTTCTATTTTCCTAGAAGTGCTCCAGAAGCATCTCTATTTAGCTGATGGACAGCTACATAAACCAAAAATGATGAATTCCAAATGATAACAGGTCATCCACATTTGTGAACAGAAACTGCATTGCCATTGTCACACTGCAAAGAAAACTTTCAAATCACCTATACTATCCAGAAAAGCAGCTTAGTTTGGTGAGTTTCTTCAAAGTGTGTTTAAAAGAATCTTTGTTTATGTCCCTATGTAAAAGGGACAATCTTGGCAGTGCTTAAATAAATCTGACCACGTAGAAATACACGGTTGTTGTATTCCAGAATTTGAGCCTATCCCATGTCCAACTATAAAGACCTATTTGTGAAGTACAAAACTGCCAACATGGGCCAGTAGCTCATTCATCAGTGCTTAGATCTAAAAATGGTCACTAAAAGATGCTGGACTGGACCATGACAAACAACAGTGTTTCTGAGATTTCCTATGCTTTTGTGACTCTACAATATTGTTTTGTGACACCTACTGTGAATTTTGAAGAGCCACAATTGTTTCTATACCTGCTCAAACTGTGTTGATTCAAAATTTGATAACTGTTATTAATCAGTGCAGCAAAGAGGTTTTGATGAAGAAAAAAAAAACCTCAGAACATGAGAAAATACTTGTAAACATCCTTTTCCTATATTATATAGTGCCATTTTCTCTGTACTTGGACACCAATCTATATATTCACTGTACTTGGTGTATACAGTTGGCTGCTACAATAGATACCTCAAACACTGAAATGTATCTGAGATTAATGGCCACTGTTTACTCCTCAGAAGTTTTTTGCTTTTTGCTTTTTTTTTTTAACATAATCATGTTGGTAGACAAGGAGATGACAGTTATTTTCTCCAAATATTGTTTTGGCCAGAGAACAGTTGGAAAACACAACCTGGTAATAGTACACATTTGTAAAAACAATTATCGGCAAAATGAAAATTTTTTTTAAGAAAAGTAACAGACAATAGGGAGAACTCAGATTATTCCTCTCTCACATTCATGATTGACCACAAAATATATGGTGGCAAACCAGCAGGTGTCACAATGACACAGCTTCCTAGGTAATACAATGCAAAAAGAGCACATTCTGGTAATTTAAAACTTCATTTGAAATAACCTCCTCTCCCAGAAGGCCATTCACTGTGTGGGTCATGACAACTCTGACTTAAAAAGAAGGGTCACTGTGTAGTTACCAGCTGAAAAAGTTGTTTTGACAAGTCTCCCCAAGTGCTCACTATAAACCAAAATCCCTGCACAGCAAGCTCTTGGACTGAATTAGCATAAATGTAACAAGTCATTTGCCACATCCCTACTCCAGTCACCAAAACCTGATGTCAGTTACACCCAATTGCTATAAACCCTTCAAAAACTTACAGACATTCCTCCTCCCACACCTATTACTGAACTGTGTTTTATTAATTTCCTAATCTTTGATGCTCATCAACACCATCATCCTTTCTCTTTTTCCCTTTCACTCCCCATACCTAATGACAAATGAAATTAAATCAGCGCTTTAGGATGAGGACCAAGCGCTGTGTAAAACAGTTTCCTTCTGCTACCTGAACAAACAATAAAACACACAAAACAGTCTACCTTTGCATTAAAAAAGAGAAAGTCTCTTAATCACTGTTACTCAGCAATTTCAACTGGAGAAACATTTTTTTTTTTTTGTAGCCAAAGACCATCACTTATGGATATCTCTGCATACTGCAGGTTGAAAGGCAGAATAAAATAATTTAGCTCAGTACTGCAGCTAACATAAGTCTGAATAAGGTGCTGTCTCCAGAGAGTTTCAAAGATGCCTTATTGTTATAACTGAGGAGACCTCTTGCAGCTTATCTAAGAACACCCATAAACAATGTGTTATAGTATAAAAACCCAGTTTCTTTTCCAGCATATTGAAATGACTTATTAGGACAATCTGAGTCACAATTCCAACAACAGGTGGTACATAAATCCCAGAAAGGCAAGAGAAGCATAATGAGAGAATAATGACCCTATTCTGCTAAACTAAAAGTCCATCTACTCAAGTTTGTAGCCTGTGACAATGGCTAGTAACAGCTCATTTGGAAAGGAAAGAAGAAAAGAGTATGAAGAACTTACACTGTATGAAAATGATAGAAAACAGACTACAGATGTACGGAGTATACTTACTCCAGTATGTCCTCAGTGCAATCAGATGCTTATGAATTTTCTCAGCTGGAGGCTGCATCAGGATCATAGTATGTAACAGCTCTTGATGAAGTATTACTTCTTTGGAATGTGTCTAATCACTTTTTGAACCCATTTACATTTTTAACATCTCAAATATATTATGCTAATAGGTTCATAATTTAGGCATGGGTTGTGTGAAAAAGGACATCCTGTTGTTTCAAATCTGTAGTCAATTTGTTTTGCAGGGTGCCCTTCATTCTTCTGTTGTGGAAAAGGTAAATCTGTCAACTGTCTTCATCATAACAGTCATAATTATAAAACTTCTGCTACAGTTCAGATCTTTCGCAGAATGAAGAACCCCTCTGTTTGGTAGCAACATCACAAAAGTCATCACAGCGTACAGATAATAAGAAAGAAAGACTTTATAAGGAGTTAATAACACTATAAGAACTGGGGGTCTTTTTCTGGCTGAATTGAGCTAGATGTGCTAGCCAGTGCAGGAAATTCAGACCTCGCTAACGTCCCTCCACAATAACAACAGACTCCTACAAAAGAACACAAGACCTATGCATAGTAACTGAGCATCCTCAAATGCCATGTAATTAGTTAAGTAGATGTAAACGTCTTCACAGAATTTATAAAAAACAGAAATAATAATTATTTTGAGAAGAAATTATTTTTTAACCTAATTAGGCAATTAATTCTTTCTTAGCCTTTCTGTCCTTAGGCTTAAACAAGACAAATCCTTCAAGTAAAATTTATACTTATCATTGGCTCAACACTGACACTGGTTTTATAACCCACTATAATTTCCTTCCAGATCACCTTACACCTGAGCTTTAAGTGTTCCACAGGGAAAAAAAAAATCTATTCCCCTCAGACCTAGACAAAATTACCACATACCATCTCCTCCTCTTCCATAATTGACAGTCAGACATTTTGCTCAAATTGTCTAAAGAAATAGAAATAAAGAAAATAACTAAACACCATTATTATCCAGCTGTATTTGCCATTGATAAAGTCAGGTGAAGTAGTTCCTCCATGCCTCACATGCTGCTAGTCAAATAGTTCATTGTCCCCCTCTGCTGTGCTGATGGAAATGTTAGCTTGTCACATATACCATAACAACAAAGAAATCTATGGAAAAACCTATATCTCCTTCCTTGCTTGTTTTTTGGACTTCTAGAAATATAGATTAGACATCTACACTTCTGGTTAATTTTGGTCTTCTATGCATCCTGAGAAGGTGGCATTGCCTGTACAAAGCATCTGAACTTCAAATTAACCTCAAATTTCCACAGTGACTTAATGATGCTTCCTGTTTGGTTGCATTTGGCTAAGCACTCTATCTGTTCCCAAGCTTTAATGATTGAATTTTCCGCTATATTCCTAGCATGCCTCCTGCAATAGCTAATTCCGGCTAGGCCTAAATTAGTGGAGGAATTAGGCTGTAGACCAGGCTTGAATATCACCAATACCTGATTAACTTTGTACCCACAGCATGGCTTGGATCTTGCCAGTTTGCACTTCCCCAAAACAATATTTAGGATCAGATGAGAAGACTGACACTTGCCCAGGACTACTCCAGATGGATGCAACATCATAGTTGAGTGAGAAGAAAAAGCAGTTTAGCCTCTTAGATGCCATGCAACTAGGCCTCAGAGACAAAGACCAACAAAACCTTATTTTTATCTGACACTTTATGAGATTCTTTACAGTTTCTATGCATCTGAGTTTAATTTTCAGTACAACTGAAGTTCTACTATCCTAGTATGCATCCATTTTTTCAGAGAGCTTCTGAAATTAAAAATTCCTCTCAGAATACTGAAGTTCTCTCTAATGAAAATTGCCTAGGAATTCCATAGTTTACTTCCAAGTTCTTACAACTCAATCATCTTCAGGAGGACATTTTCTCCAATACCTGGAATTTCTGTCCAATATTTGTATATTTGAAGGTCATTTAAAAGTTTTGTGGGTTTGTTTGTTCTTGGAATTTTTATTGTCTGAAATGTGAGTACATGTTTTGAACGAAATAATTTCTATCTACATGCTTAATAACACCTTCAAAGTATTTGAATAATATTTGTGACACAAGCAAAACTCTATGGCAGAGGCAAAGCAACAGTGTTCATTTATGTGAAACACATATTCCTCCTACAACATATTTAAACAGGTATAATCTCCTGAAGGAGCAATCAGGGAATCTATAGAAGTAAATCAATGGAAATGAAATCATACTTAGGCCTTCCTCTTGCTGAATGATGTGGGAATATAATTCAATTTTCATTCATAAAACATAAAAAAAAAAAAAAGGCAGTTTGCTATAGTCCAGCTGAAAGGATTTATTTCATTGCCAGAATGAAGAGTATGAAGAAGTAAATTTTGGGCAAAGAACTTGATCTACCAGTGACCACTAGGACAAATAAAGGGAGTATCTAAGACTCACCATGAAAAGTACACACTTTAAATTAGCTACACTAAATCTCATCTGATAAACACAGGACAACTAGCCTAAAATTCCATCTAATCATAGACATTTTAAAGGATAAAGTAACTGAATCACCATCATGATTAGCTAACTCGCTAGGGAATCACTTTTGATTCTGAAATTTTTTTTTTATTCATTAAGCCATACTATGTCTGTGATCCACTGTTCTGTGTACACAATCTGCTTTCAAAGCCTTAAGACAACAGAGCAGTTTCAGAAATAAATTTTTTCTGAAAACCTTCACCAATAGCCAATATGAGGTTAAGACAAATATCATTAATTGCTTCTGCCCACAGCACAGAAAATCATCCATTTAGAGCAGGGCATTAACATTTATATCCAACTAGACATCTTTGCAGTAAAAGAAGAATTTTCATTCATCCTCAGGGCTTCCTGTACTTGCCATGATACAAAAGAGATGGCAGAATTTTTATATGTATATTATATATGGATAAGGCACTGAGAACTTTGCTGAACTGAGTTTTTACTACTTGCATACAGAACATTCATGAATAAATATCCTTTCTTTATGCACATGTAGTGTAACAGACTATCACACTGTGTGACTGCATACTTCCCTTTCCTCAAAGATGCAAGTCTCATTTAATGGACAGAACAAACAATGCTAACATCAATAGTTACCTTACATTTTTTCTTTTTATCCTTATTGGTCAATCTTTGATTACAGGGCTTGTCTAGCCAACATTAATTAAATTAATTCTTCCATACTTGGATTTGAAACTCCCATAAAAGTTAATGACTATTCCCTTGTTATTTCTTTCCTTCTCATTTACAGACCATGGGAACATTCCTACTCCATTTCAACGCAAGCAAAACAGGTTAGCTGACACGGACATAAATAATCACTATTAAAAAGTGTTGGCTCCGTAGGTATGCAATCCCACATACATCAGCAGAATGGATCTTTTCCACCCGTTAGTGAGGGGTTTTTTTTCTTTTATTTACTTGATTTTTTGCTCTAAAAACAAAGATCCATGCACGTACAGGAGAGAAACAATCTGAAAACAAAGAACAGCAGGGCCAGACAACATCCAGAACTGTCTTGCACAGGAGGGAAATGCTTTTGTGTTGCAGCAACCCTCTCATGAGGGCTCGGTAGAAATGAGCCGAGACACAGGCTTCTTGTTTATCGCAGTATGAAAAGGGTCCTGGTTTATTCCTTTTACAACTCAGTTATCTTGATTCCAACTATTCATTGACTCTGGCTGCAGCAGGCTCCTACTGTAGGTTTCCCTTGCAGCCTCTGAGTGCTGGTTATTGCCTGCTGAACTATGACTGCAGGTATTGGTGTGCAGACTCTGACTGCAGGCTTTTACCTGGCTAGACTGTGACTGCAGGTTCTAACAACAGGCTCTAACTGCAGACCCAGACTGACCTCACAGCAGTGATTTTCTCTCCTGTTTTGCCCAGTCCTTCTGGATCAGTCCTCCAGTACCTCCCCCTCCTCAGGATCATTCCTCTTCCTCCAGGTCTTCCCTAAAGGTTCTCCAAGTATCTCCATCTTCCAGATTCTCTCTCTGACCAGCTAACCCACCCCTTTGATCACACTTCTCTATTAGTCACAGCTGCAACCCATTAAGGGCAAGATGTTCCTCTCCTTTTGTAATTAGCACAACTGTAACTTATCAGGGGCTAGGTCCCCTGTAATCCTTTCTTCTACACTTAATTTTTGTATTGCATATAATGTTAATTTACCCATTATTGAAATACTACCTCTCTTATAGTGCCCACTCTTAGAAGGATATTGATCATCCGGAAATGTTCAAAATGTAAACTGAAGAGAAATAGTAAGAAAAATGAAAAACCTATTTCTCAGTATGATAATAAAAGAAGCTCCATGTCCTAATTTACCGAAAGATTGAGAAATTACAAAAATCAACATCTGTTTATTTTCTAATTTAACTAGCAGTACTGAGCAAAAAGTGATTCTGTGAAGCCAGGCTTCTAAGTAAGGAGAAACAATATTTTTGAGTAGACAGAAAAAACATAAACACTCCTAATTCAAGCTTAACAAAGACACAACAAACATTAGTGTAAGTACATGTTGAGAATAATTGCTCTAGATATAATGTGATTAACATAATTAGTTCAAGAGGGAACTCAGACCAAGCAGTGACGTCTACTTCCTAAGACCAAACACATCGTCATTAAAGGATTACCCTCTGCAAATCTCTGACCACCTAAACAATTCTAAATATGCAGAACTCCAGAAAAACAGAATAATCACCTCCTTCACCTGACCCACTCAAAAAAACCCCCAAAACAATCAGACATTAACCTCTCAGACTTTTCAGCAAATTAGAAGAAAAAAATGTACCAAGCCATTTTTCGCATTGTTTGGCGTTTGCTAGTGATAGCCATTCAAATAACAAAGAATAAAATTAGCAACTGCTTCAACACTGAGATGCACACTGAACAAAAGACTTCATCAGTATTATCCACCAAGAGGCCACGCTCACTATTTCTGTACCATCGATACATCAAAAAAAATCCTGTTCTACCTAACTTAAATATCCTTTCCATTATCTTTTTCTGTCCAAAAACCCAGACTGACAACAGGGAGAACTTTTTCATTAACTTCCTCTCAATATTTTCACAGCCTAAATGAGCCCACTTATAAGCTGATTCTCTTCTGATCAATTAAGAGACAACAATTTAAAAAAAAACAAAAAAACATTGAACTGATCACATAGGAAAGAAACCATTTCACCTCAGACAACTATACTGACTTTCAGGAAATGATGCATCAATAAAACATTTTTATAAAAGCAATGGCACAATACAAAATTCTCCTCAGATATCTGCTCCAAAATTTTTCTGTACCTCTGACATGTGTATTCTATTATCATTATGTGGACTAAAATGGCATTCCTATGTAGAGCTTCACCACAGAACTGCAAAGTGCCTTCACCTGTCTGCCTCTGAAATACTAATATTAACATAAACTTTCTAGACAAATGAAAAATGGCAACCTGCAAACTATGCCATACAAAAGTCTATCAATGAATTTGATCCCCATGGAAGAGAGGACTGTGCAAAATACCAGAGAAATACGTTCTGCATTGTAAAGCCCCCAGTTATTATTGCAACTTTTCTGATAAAAAAACATTCACAATAGCAACAAATTTTGTCAGTCTGGATATTATCTCAGGGAAATAGCACCTGTCACTATCATAAGTTACCTCAGTTCAGACCAGCAAGACCACCTAGACCAACATTTTGTACCTAACAGGCCATTAGCAAATGCTGAGTGAAGAGCAAAAACACAGCAAGCAATTCTTCCAGTTGGAATTGGAAGATACAACCTTTCTTATTTTGAGAAAAAAAAGTAAAAAAAAATAAAAAAAGGAAAGGCATCAAAATATATAAATAGTGGGGGTTGATATTAAGAAGCATTAAGAGCTACTACTATAGTGTCAATGATGCAAAGTCCCGCCTGCCCAAATAATTCCAACAATTATGCTTGCTTTTTGGCAAGTATTTGTTGCCTGCTTGGATGTCACAAACATAAGCACAGCAGGGATACATCAGAATAAAACAGCATGTCTGCAGCACCAATGAAATATTAAGACACTCTAATTATAAATCAAGGAGTTTGTTAACATGCTGCCATATCAGTTCCTCTTGCCTAGGTTGGGGAGAAATCAGAATTGCAACTAATTGTGGAGCACCACAGCAGGGGCAGTTTCCAGATTCCGAGTATCCTTCACCTACAGTTCCACAGCTACTACCCTGCACTACAGAACAGGTATCTCTGCTCAGTCGGTGCAAAAAGGCACAGTCCTCAAAAGCTAACAAATCAAGAATAGGCTCTATTTTTTTTTCTTTATAATTCTGGCAGCGTGATGACATCTCTTTAGCATACACATACTGACACATATCCTCCTTACACATATCTTTTTATATTCACTATCCCTGCTCATGGAAAGGCCTTAGCCACCCTTTCACCTGTTTAATAACCTTAGGCGAAGTGCAAATAACATGCCTCTGTACACCATCTTTTAAAAGCAGGAATAAATAACATAATTAAAACAGTAAATAATGGAATAAATATGACCTAATGTAGAAGTATGTACTTTGGTATTCCTTAACAATAAAAACGTACTTGGACTTGCTCCCTAAATAGAGCCACACATCAACACCTCTCAAAAACTCACTACTTTGTCTCTTACAGGACTGTCGCCAACTTTAAAGACCATCATGCTGATACCTTAAAACCAGAAAATGGAGCACCAGAAATCACTTTTGTACAGAACTTTTATTATTTATGTGTCAATGATGCAGCCTAGTACAGTTCAAACATTACAGCAATGTCATATTAATGTTATATTAAGCAAAAAATTCTATTTACTTTTTTTTCTTAACAGGTCAATTATGTTGACCTGTTGTCAAGGTTCCTAGAAATGCAGTAAGTCAACTGCACTTAAAAGATTATAACTTCTGAGCATAATCAATGCCATAACATGTACTGAATGTACTACTTTCCATTTTTTTTTTTTAAATTGTATTTATTAATTACTTAACAACATTTGTATTAACAACAGCAAAGCACTTTAAGTTCCCACTACACACAGCTTTACATGTTTTGGCAAATATTGCTGGAAAAAAAAATAATGTATGAAGCTGTTAATGTTTCCAAATTCAGCAGTAATTAAGCACATGGTCATGCACTGTGATGAACATGAGGGCCATGGGAAGTGATGAGTTTCTAAAGTGATATAGGCAGCTTTCCATGTAGAAATTCTATGCCAGTACAGTTTGTCCTTTCTTCTTCTTATAAGAGGTAATTAAAAAGATTAGGAAAGACATCTATGAAATTCAGTATCAACAGTGTAAAAGATGCACATCTGGCTTATAATCAATGTGCTCAGCCTCTTATTGTTGTGGCAGTGAAGCTTCAAATAATATAATAAAGGCTGGAATTTATAAATATTTTTCTGAGAAATTTGTTGGGAGATGAGGATCTATCCAGCAACAGAGTCTAAAGCTTTCCTAATATTATGGCTCTGGCTACACTCATCTGCCACTTTTGCTTGAATGATATGAAAGAGGAAAATGGAAGAAGTCTCATGAGTTCTGTGAGTATTCTATCTAGGCATCTGGAAAAGAGAAGATCTCCTTCTGGCAGATAACTCTACCATGATCTGGATAGGAAAAATTTAAAACTCAAGTGTTTTTGTATAACAAATAGAGTTGTTTGGAAGTTCTGGGTGCAACAATACAAGGCGTGGGAGTGTTTTAAGCATGTAATTTATGGGTAGGTAAAAGTCAAGAGTTCAAAAAGTTGCAGGGAATACCCAAATAAGCAACATTCCTTTCCAGTGCTACCTTGGCAGGTTTTCTCCATTATATCAGGAAAAGGAAAAAAAAACAAGTCAAAGGAAAAGATGTCTTATAAACCCAGGTAGATCACCATCACCATCAACCCGTCCTGAGCAAATTTCAATCTTATATTTACTATGACAGATACAAGATCTAACACATTGAGGTCTCAACTCACTATATTTTGGGATATAGTTATACCTTAAACACTGCAATATTGAGTGATTGCCTCCATTTTTAATAATTTAGGTTTAAAAGAAGCCCAAATCAACTACAGTAATTAATTCAGCAAATCTCAGTCATAGATAAATTTTGGTTCATTTAAGTCCAAATCAGACATTTCAGTTCATGCTAATGAAATTCAGATAAACTACCCTGGCTGCAGGCCCATTGACTTCTGGCTGAAGAGTACACACAGCTGGATGTCTGTAAATCAGGCAGGAGGCAATTTCTGCATATAGGTTAATGACTGTTCTGCGTCACCAACGTGTAAGAGTACAGACACTGAGCCAGAGACCTCAAAACAGCCTTTTGCCTGCCTGGCAACTTCCTCATAAAAACAAAGCTTACTTTTCCGGCTGGATCACATTACATGATGTGAGCATTTGTAAAGTAGACTAGACTGAAACAAAAGGAATAGAGGGAAAATTATACCCCTAGTGATATAAAGTGACTTAGGTTACACAGTCACTTTAAGTCACCACAGATCCGTGCTGACACCAAAAGAATCAGTTCCATCCTCTCCCCCTCATTCTCTCTGCCACCATAACTCAGCCAGTAGAATTTGTACATACATAACATGAACTAAGTAAATCATCTTGCAATTTTCTTTCCTGAAAATATTGCTTTCTGAAAGATTAGGATATGTTGTTATCAGAAATATTTTTATATGACTATAGACTTTATCTTTCTATAAGAAAACCACAGACAAGGCTCATCAGTATCCATTTCATTCTATAAACAAAATGCAGTCAAATTCATCTTTTTTACTTGGCAAGTATAGTTTTAAATCTGCTTCTGCTTATTTTTATCTAAAATCTAGCACTAAAGAAGCCACATCTGCATGACTGCCTTCAGTATAATAACTACGGCCACCTTAAAGATCACTGTCAGCAAAAGTGAAGCAGCAGGGAAGGCAGAAAGACCTGCAGGATGAAAACAGATATGAAGCAAAATGCTTATGGTAGTATAGCTATTGCTTGACACTTTTAATACAAGTTTGGGGATAATTGGCCATAATATAGAATTTTTAAAGTGTACAAAAAAACCAGACAAATCCCACTATAGTACCTGTTCACACTAAAACTTCCCTACGATAATGGTCAACAGCCACTTTCCTTTAGAAGTTTCTACAAAAGTTTCATGAGGACTTCCACAAAAATTTATCTTTCGTTTACAGCCTTTCCCCCCAAAATTGGAAACTTTGAGCAACTGGTAATAAATTCCACTTAGCAAAATATAATTCTTGAAGCTAAAAATTCTCCAAAGTATTTATTTGGTTTTAGCATAAGCATCCTTGACCCAGACTATAAACTGCATTTCAAGGCACCTTAGACAAAATTATTGTTTTTAAATAAGCATAGCTCATAAAAACAAGATGTATGAATTTCTGGTAAGAAAAAGTACTTTTCATCATCTGTTTACAAAAAGCATTGTCACAACCTATTCCCTTGATTCATAACAGGTTTTTCTGATTGCTGTTGTGGATTATAACAACAGGCCTCTTGCAGTGCTGTAGTTTGCAAACTCCAAATAAAGTAGTAAAGAGTCCATTTCTATATACTTCTATTCTGCTGCTAGGTAATCTCTTCAAACCAACAAAAATTTGTTGTCACCTTAGTGACATATGTAGTCATTACCACCAAAAATCTGGCTCAATATAGCCTTCCTGTTCCTTGTCCACCGTCTTTTTTTTCTTTCTAATAATTCTACAGAAAACACTATCCTCTAGGAAGTAACAATAGCCCCTCTATTTAAAATAAAAATTATCATTAGAATTTAAAAGCCAGAACACCTTGGAAGTCATCCACAAAGCAAAACCAGTGTTTCTTCCCTAACCTTCTTGGTAATTTCCTTCTTTGCATTCTACCTGGGACATTACAAATCATTGTTAGAATTTCATGAAACTTATGTTTGCAGAAAATCCCACAAAATTTAAGATCATTACAAAATATATAACTATCATCAACCCAGGCTGGCTCAAAAGAAAGTTTTCTGGTCTATTTAGCAATGTATTTTGCCTAAAGCAACTCAACAGCAACTCAAGAAATACTGCTAGAATTTAACACACTGGGTTATAATATCTATGTCAATGTTCTTATCTAAAATGGACTTATTACATGTTTCAAGTAAGAACTTTTGAGATGGTATATCCAGTATTTTACTGAGGCATACTGGATAATTTTAATTCAAAACTTATCAATTTTAGATCAAGAAAACCAAGTTATGTTCTCAAACGCACAAGTTGATGGGTAGTATTTGCAATTCAAAATGGGTAAACTAAACTCTCAATATTAATACCAGTATACTTCAAACCTAAACACAAAAATCGTAACAGTCAAGTAACACCAAAACCAGGTTTCCTTTTTAAATCTGAAAATAATTGAGTGGTTCAAAGGTAAATATTAATCACAAATAAAAAGCACTTACCTTCTTGTCTGTTATTTTTCCTTTTTAGCCATTTTTCCACCGTTTCTGCACTTACACTTTCTGACACAAACTCATCCAGTACCTGGGGGTGAAGAGAAAGATACGCCTTCACTTTTTCATCTGTTAAGCCTGAAAGAGAGAACATTAATTGATTACATTATTGGTATGAACTCTCTCATATGAAAAAAAATACATGGAGACCAGCAAGAATCAATATCCCTTTGTATAACACACTGATTGTATATAGGACTATTTAAATAGACCAGAGAGGGCAACATTCTGTCAAAAAAATGAGCTGTAATATAGAAAATAGTACAAGCAAAGTGTAGCCATACAAGATACTGTGCACAAAAGTCCCCTAAAGGGGTACACATGAACATTACCCAGGAGAAACAGCCAGGTAGGAATTCATGACTATGATTGTGGCTATAAAATTATTTCCAAGCTATGCAAGATGATATATTGATTAAAAAAAAAAAACTGGTTAGAAGGAGATAGAAGAAAGTGAACTGGGATGTCTCACAGAGCAACAAATTCAGTATTTTCACTGCAAATGGCAGCAAAATCAACGCAAGCTATTATGGAAAACAAAATCATACACAGTTTTCAAATACTAGCATTACTTAAGTTACTTTAGATGTATAAACTGTTTTCACAGGCATGCTTCCATTGGTTTAGTAACTTAGTTATGAAAATGAAAATAATTGCAGATAAAAGGTTATTACAATATATGTGACAAAAAGAAAACTCCAGTAAAGATTTTAGAAAAAGAAGAAATAAATATTTGGAATCTCAGATCCCCGACATTCATAAACAAAATTTCCAATTCACAAAATTATAATCTGATTATACACTTTGCAAATCCCCCAAACAAAATGACTGGCCACAGGGAGGTGAACCCAGCAGTGCTGAGGCTGTTCAAAGAGGGAAGCAATAAAAAGCGCCTGTCCTGAGGGACTTGGCTCCAGGCTACCTTAGAGGGAAGAGGAACCCCAGTGCAAAAGCCTTAATGAGACATGAGGGGAAGAAGAACAACAACCACTGCAGTGACTCTAAATATGCCGACTTCTCATGTGTTTTGCATATTTAAATATAATAGTAAATTCTCTACAGAAAGCAGCCAGGCTTCAGCACAAAAGAACAACACTGACCTCTTTCAGAGAGTATTTGTGCTACCAAATCAGATCAATTCTTCTATTTTGTGCTTTGCACAGTATCAGAACACGATGAGCAAAGGTGTAGTGCAATTTCAATGCTAGTCAACGATGGTAATATTTAAGATCTCTTACAAATATTTACTGTGAAAGTCTCCAGGAAGCAATATCAGAAGACAGACTAACAAAAATCATCTGCAGAGCACCAACCACCTACACCACCTTCCTCACACCAACTGCACCACATCACTCACCCACATCAGCTCCCAACAGCTCAAAACTGGTTTAAACTACCCTTGCTTTTAATCCAGAGGTGGCAGTTCTTGTTGGATATAATAGCTTCAAAAAACAACATTGCCACTTAAGGCAATTCCCCATTTATGAATCACTTGAATAAGAGCTAATTGAGCATGCTGATTTTCATTGGTAAAGAAGAAAAGGTTTATCCTATATCAGTAAGACAAGTAGATACTCTGCAAGTGGGGCAAAACCAACCAAAACTCCACTACTTTGATTGTTTAACCTTAGGTGATAGCTTGTAGAGTTAGATCATAAGGCAGCTAAAAAGTACAAGTGCAAAATGAACAAGATGATTTTAAAGGCAATTCAGGGATCGCCTCATGAAAAAATCAAACTCATTGATATAATTCTGTAATTTCTTCAAATGAAAAAAAATATAGTACTTTTAAAAAGTATTTCTAATTCCATAGTGGGAAAACTTGAAAAGGAAACCTGTTTTAAGAATTGTTCAAAAGAGTACAACATTTTAAAGATTTAGCCATCAGAATGTCATCAAAATTTATCTGCCCTTTAAGTTCTACATGAAAAATAATCAAAACAGACTTGTCATAAAATGTCTGCTACTTCCAAGTTCTCTTTAGACTGCAAAGAAACACTTTTTTGCTTCTAGTAAAAAACTAGGACCTGAAAAGATTGTAAAATTAGCAACTAAAATTCTGGAAGGATTGATTTGTTTCTTCAGTGAAAATAACCTTTCTTTCTTGATCCAAACCTTTATATATTGTGGGTTTGTTTTTGATTGTTTTTTTTTTTTTTTAATACACATCAGAATTCTATAAAATGTCAATTTGAAATAAGACTTCAGTCTAAAGGTCTCAAGTTTAAGATCCACATATCATGCAACTTCAGGAATCTAAAGGTAAAAACTCTGCTTTAAACTTACACAGAAAAGTGATTCATAGAGCTGATATAAGAAATCCTAAACAGTCTTTAAATTATCCTTCTTTATTTCTAAAGGATACTAAATCTGTATCTGCACAGATGTTCTTCCTCAATGTGGGATTTGTAGGTGGGAGCAAGAAGGACAGGATTTACAACTATGTTTGCAGAGTTAAAAAGGAGTAACTTAAACCCATTTTCTACACAGATTAAGGCCAACTTACTGGTCAGGTCCCAACTGTTAGCCTGCTGCATCAAAAAACACACCCTGCAAACATACACACAAACTCCACAACCAAAACTAACAATAACACATTGTAACTCCACAAAATGTAGAAATGCAAGTCTCTTCAAAGAAATTTTAATGGTTTGTGGTTTATGTACATTAAGGCTAAAAAGCGTGTGCATTGCAAGATGTACATCAGAATAAAGTTTTTGCATAAAAACATCCACACACTTGCCCTCTTGAACATTCACATGCTCCTGAAAACTTCTAGTACATGTACTTTTGTTAAATAATATTGACCTCTCTAATGAAGAACTGTTATCCCTTAATTCTGACAAATGCAAAAAACCCTATTTGAATATTTAGAGGTAGATTACTAACACATAAAAAAAACCCCAGGACAATAACACACTGACACTCAGGAAATAAAATTTTATCATACCAATCAGGTCATTTACAGAATTACCAACAATCATAACACGAGCCAATGTTGATTATTAATTTTTCTGTTACTAATGTATTGGTCTTAAGTATTGGGGCAGCAAATTTTTCTGCACTCATTCACATTAGAAATATTTCTCCTCTCCTACTTCTCCCCTCACTACTATTTCCCATGACCTCCAATAATGCCAGGATTTCTCTCATTCTTGTTCATCATTTCTTGTTTGGAGCATCAAGTGTGCCTAGCAAAGGAAAAGGCAGCAGTGCACACATTCTTAACTGTGTTGGGTCTATGCACTTCCTCCCAAGCAGCCCAAACACAAGCTCCTCTCACTTCATTTCATGCACCCCCAGAAAGCATCACCTCTTGTATGTGGAACCCATCTGTCCTCTGACAGAGCTGTGACAATTACCAAGAGGGAACATCACTCAGGAGGGATGAACTCTGGCCAACAGCCTAGCATTCAGCAGACCAGAAAGCACAGAAAGACTGGAATAATTACTCTCGGAATTAAAGGAGGAATTTGGCATTTGATTTGGATGTCCATTCAGTCCACTTATGCAGTGCAGTTTGCCCTCCATACATATATCCTGTTTAATTAAAAACACACACACACCAAACCACCTTTCTCTCTTGTAGTCTTAATTTTAAAATTATCAACTCACATTTCAGTGCTGCTGACACAACTTGCTGTTGTTGTGTTTTATGCACACATTAACTATTTGTTCTGAATTTGTGATTAAATAATGAAGGACACACACAAATCAGATAATCCGATATTTTTCATTCCCCTCTGAACAGACCATAGGCAAAGAAACAGCTCCAGCTGTCCACCACTTGTGGCAGCCCAGTAGCTCTTCACTTCCTGACCTGCACACCCAGTTAGGTTGTGTAGATCTCAATTCAAAATGTTCTCTTTGGCCATACCATCTGCTTTTAAAAGTTTCTTCATATGTATGGAAAACATTAATCAAGTTGGGTTTGGTTTCATATTTTTAATTTCTAGGCGACTCTTGTCTTAGCAGTAAGTGGAAATACAACTTTCCAATGAATGCCAGGGTTCATGCAGGTGGTTCATCTTATTGTGGGGGTTTCTGTATATCTCATTTATTACAGGGTAAGGCAGTGTAAAACTGGCAAAGCTCAATGCAAAGCAGAGCACAGAAGACAGCTTTTCATCCTGACACTACCCAAGAGGCAATTCCTTGATCAGCAAGAGGACTTTTTACTGCCAGAGGAAATGACCTTTCTAGCAGGATGTTCATCCTGGGATGTTAAGAGTAAGAAGGGTAAACAAAATGATAGAAAAGCAACTGTATTTACTTGTAGTATTTCTAGAAACTTATGCATTAGTGCACTGTATGAAAAAACATAGCCCTGTTTTTCTACTTTGCATATGTCTGAGGCTCAAGTTGTGCATTTCATTTAGCATAGCTCATACCAGCCCCTTAAAATTTTGGGGTTGTGTTTTGGGTTTGGGTTTTTAAGTGGTGCTGTTCAAGGAATTTATTTTTTTTTTAATAACTACTTGGCTTTTAATTCAGTGTGTGTGAGTGGTTTGGTGTAACTTTTGGGATTTTCCTCCCTACCCAAATTATGAGAAATAGATCCTTTTTCACTGGAATTAATAGCAGAAACATATACAGTTGAAGCCAAAATTACGTGTAGATTATTTTTTCCTTTTTTATTTTACTAAATGAACAATATGAAGTACAGATATTGCTAACAAGTATAACAGTCCAGTTATTACAACTTAAACTAGAAAGCCAAAACCCTTATGATAGTCTGGTTTGATAAATAACTATCTTTGCACTGGTCCAACGACTAAAACTTTAAAAACATGCTTCATTTCACTGAGGGTAAAGAATAAAGAAATCTTTATCTGAAGATAATTCAGCTAGTTGAGTAGAGCTGCTTAAAGAGCAATACTTATTCACATAGATTACGAACCAGCACAGGAAATTATATCTACTTTTTATTTATTTCAACAAGGTACCAAGGCTAAATCACTGGGATTTCAAAACCATAACTAAAATACTGGTTTTTTAGTACTTCTAAAAGCCAAACAACCCCCAAAAACCCAGAACCACCACCTTCCAAAATATCTCTCTTTCTGGGTTTCAAACAAAGCCAGTGTGAATGTTGCACGCTGCTCAATAGCCATTGCCTGGCCTGCTCAAGTCTAGTTTCTCCTTTTGATCTACCAACAAAGCTTTCAATACAACAACTCCTACATTTCATTAAAGATAACATAAATTAGAACCCTAAAAGAGATCAACTGCTTTCACAGAGCAATCTCCTACTGTCCAGTGTGAGTACACCAACAGCTTCATTAGTCAACATCTGTAGCACTAAAAAAAAAATACTAATTATGATAAGAGAAAATCAGGAAACATTTGTTACAGTTGGGAGTACTATATTAGTAGATCATTTTGCAGGTACTGACACAAACATTTTTCAAGAAGCCTCCAGTGTGTTTTCAAGAAACTCCAGAGAGTTTCAAAAAAAATGTGTATTTCAATGTCCTAGGAAGGAATAAAGCATAACAATGGACAAAGTTTATAGAATAGAAAGATTCTTATAATAAATGTGATCAATATTTACCTGGTTGATTACCACCACCCTCTTAATGTCTATCTTGGGTTTTAGGAGAGACAGAAACTGTAAACGCTGTTGCAGTCCTATATATTGCTGTTCTCTTAAGGTGTCAGAAAAATTCTCTTAAAAAAAAATAACTGAATATCAACCCTTTAAAATGAAAGAATAAAACATTCGGACTTCTATCTTAAGGAAAAAATTGGGTTTTGGGCAGAGGTGACAAATTATACCCAATTCAGCATCCTAAAACTCACTTTACAGTGAGTTTTACTTTAAATTATAATGGTACTACAAGGAAGCACTGTAGGCTTTTCTAGATCAGTAAATTGAATATGTCTAGGGCTCTTCATGGACCTGAAACCAAGTGGTTTATAACTCCTTCATCCTTACTATTAAGCTTTCTTGATCTCCAACAATGAAGCTGAGGGGAAACTGAAAGATTGATTGCCTGCTGGGAACCATCCCTGACTTGACCCTACTCCAGAGCAACACTCAAGACCTGCCCAGGACATCATTAGCTGGCTTGGAAAATGCAATGCCAGGAACCAATCCAGACACAAATCCAATTCTAGTACAAAGAATGCTCCTTTGCACTGTTTACTAACTCAGATATAGCAGAGTTGGGTTTAAAAATAAAACAAGAAAAAAACCTTCAAACATCAATTATCAGTAATTATTCCTTGCCTTCGAGCCAGTCTTCAACAGCCTTCCTTTAGAGGAAAAAAAATAATTCATAAAGTTCAAAATCACTAGACAGTCGTATTTTTGCTTTCAGCTTTTTCTGCTGCCTAAAATATTTAAAACATTTCTTAGATATTAGATAACCTGTGTAGTACTGAATGGATTAATGGCTCTGCTCGCTGACTCTTAATCCATGTCACACTGCACTCTCCTCTGAGAATAGCTTCACTGAGCTCAGTATAAAGCAGAGCTGACTGTGAATGAGCTGAAAGAATTGAAGCCTAGAGCTATGTTTAAAAATCTGCTCCATTTAGCAACATGAGTCACACACGTCATTAGCAATTCTTGCAATTTTTTCATTAGTGCTGTGATATTTGGTCTTTTTTTCTAAAACCACTAGCTTAATCAAACCTCATGATTAGGCAAGAATTCTAATTTTCACTTTAAAGTTTCTGGTTCCCAGTCTGAGGGGGCACATGGGGAGTCAGGAAAGAACGGGTAAAAATTGATGAGCCAGCCTAATGCCTACCAAGGGTCAGCATTTTATCCAGAGCAGCCCATCCCTGAAAGACTGCAGTCATTGCTTCCCTCCAAACCCTTGCACCTGACACACCTTTTGCCCATTTAGACAGGATCCAAGGGTTTGAAAACACATTGTGAGGGTGTACATTGGTCACTGTAAGACATCAGGTGGATTTCGTGTATCAAGAAGGCTTTTACGTGTTAATAAACACAAAAGGAAATAACTATAAATGCTGTCAGTGTTGCATCTGTTAACAATAACAACAAATTAATTCAAACAAAAAAAATTACACAAATTAACTTGTTTGGTTTAATAAGCAATTCTTCCCTGAAATTAGAGGGACTGCAGAGTCACAGCAAATATAGGCAAAGTCTTAATTTCTCCAAGTAGCTAGCAATATATTTTACCACATAGAAAACCCTGAAGCCAAGGGAAAAAAAAATAAAATCATGGTGATAAAGATAAAGCATCATCTGAAAACAAAAAAACCCTTACCTCAAATAAAAGTGAAATAATGCCTAATTTGAAAATATTTTTTCTCATCTGAAGTAACAAAATTATGAAGAGAGAAATTTCACACTTCCTCAAAATCACCATTTGAAAATAAATACCATACTTGTATGAAAAAAGGAAGACTTGAAATATCTGAAAGTCATCCAGAAGATCGAATTTGAACACAGTTTTGCCTGTGTACTCCTTTACCTAAAGCACTCTTGTCCCATCTCTTACTTACACAAAGATCACCTCTCTGTATTTTTCTACAGAACTTTGTAAGTCATATTTGTAGTTATTCTCAAAAGCATTCGAGGCATGTGTGTACATTGCTTCATTTGGATTAAGCATTAATCCCATTAAATCAATCCCTTCTTTGTTCAAAGCATCAGGATTCAAAACCACAGGCACAGTCAGTTTTGAAATATCCTTTTCAAGTCAGACTTTTTATCTTAATCCATTTAAGTACACAGGAATGTAATGTGACCAAGTGCTCAAACCCTCTGAAACCTGACATTACTGGTCTGGCAAAAAGTATAATCACTAACAAGAAGCAATCAGAATGGTGAAACCTCTTTGATTTCTCTTTTCTTGAAAAGTCAATTCACAAGTTTGTCTGTGAGCAGCTCCAGTCACCTTTTTTGCCCCTCCTCCTCCAACTCCCTCCTGCATTGCTAGAAAAAACTCAATACAAGGCTCTAGCATATCACCAGTGAAAACCAATAATGCCATACCTGAAAACACCTCACTGCTGATTTAGGTACTTTAAAAGGGCATATGTTTGTTTCACAGATATTAAATTTTACTATTAGTCGTTTCAAATCTTCATTCAAAGGTGAATATTTAATTACATGAGCCTCCAGTAACTGGGTAAACCTGCAGGCTCTGTATACATCTAAATGACAGCAGTAGCCTTGTGGCATCTCAGCCAGCATGCTAGCAGCTCTGCTAAACTTTTAGAGAGAAAAAATAAAGACCAGCTCAGCTAAACAGAACTGGGACGTGCTCATACAGAAAGAATATCAACAACTACTGCATCCTGTAATTCAAATCCCATATTCCTGATGAAAGAGCCATGGATGCACTTGAACATGCCAGATGCTGAGCAAGGCATGGACATAAGACCTTTAGTTTCCACCAACTTTCATGGTGGTTTTGCTGATATTATCAGTACCTTGCAAGCCTGAGCCTTAGACATCTGCAGATACTCAGCTGCTTGTCTCCGAAAATCTAGTACCCAAGAACTGTGCAGAGCTGGCAGTTCTGAGCCCTGCTTCAGTATTAACTTAAAAAGCAAAAAAAAGAAAAAACATATAAAACTCTTGATTAAATCAGTTTTCATTATCTGGAGCTAAAAGGCCTCTAATCCTTCCACAGGAATTATATGTATGCCTAATGGGGTCATAGTGAAGTATTTTCAATTTGAATATTCATTTTTCATGGAGTTTCAAAACACACTTTAAGTTCTCTGAATGGCATAATTCTGTATGTATGGTGTTATGCTGTAATATCATCGATTAGTTGATGTATAGGGCTTTTTAAAACTCTGCCTTACTTTCCTGGTTTGAGAGCAGCTTTTCTCCAGTTCTCATTAGCACATTGGAGTAACTCCGAGTGTCTGTAAAAAGCTTTATTCTCCTTCCAGGTGCATGATGGAACCAAATTTGGAAATTTAATTAACACTCTGCAAAGACCTAACAAAATGGCTTACAGACCTGCTCTTGGACTTGCAAACTGTAATCAAATAATTTCAAGCATTTACTTGAGAAAGTCATGTATTATCTTAAGGTTACTGATAAAAATAATTAACATAATTATAAGTAAAGCATTAAACTGAAGTAGGTTAAAATGTATTTGTAGATGTATAAGGAACACCTCAGTATAATTATTTGCCTTTTTCTTTCTCTTCTAACACAGAGAGTCAGGGTACCTTGCTTCTGCCCAAAATATACCTGAAGAGTAATGCAAATCTTATTAAAGACTAAACAAATACTAAAATACATTAATAACTCATTATGAAAAATGTGAAGTCCCTCAGCATATGCACATAATTAATCTCTTAAGTGAGTATGTACAGCTTCAGATTAAACTACTTAAAATCTAACGATCAAGCAAGGTTAGAATGACTTCACTCTTTCCTTGAGAACAGGTGTTGGGACCAAGTTTTTGATTTAATGTCTTCTCCAGTAATACCCTCTGGTTGATGTAATGTCTTCCTCCCACCTGACACCTAATCCTGGAGTAGCTCCCTTTTGGAGTGAAGTCTTCTGGCTTAAAAGTAGTCCCATTCCCTTTATTACCAGTGCTTTACCGCTGATTTATTACTTGAAACAAATTTTCATGAATACAGTCCTGTAAACACTTTATAATATACTTACCTATATAAATGTGCACTCCTGTTTATAAACTCCATCTTCACTTACTCCACAAACAAGAGCCACTATGATGAAACCTTTGAGGGATACTACAAGCCTGTGCTAAGTCTCATGCTGTTAATTTCACTAAATTGGAGACAGAGAATGTTCCTCCTTCTGAAAGGAGCACCCCACGCCATCTTAACACTTAGATTAGCAGCCAGTTGTTTCCCAGAGCACAGGACTCTTCTGAAATAACACCTACACACAGTCAAACAACACACTACTTAGCAGCAAGACTGAACACCTGAGAGTCTCTGCTTTGGTGATACTAGGACCCTAGCTGTAGCACCACAGACCAGGATTTGTCATTCTTTTTTAATCCCCTCCAAACTTAAAGTCTTAGGATGCTTAAAGAGAAACACAGTCAATACCCTTCACAAAATAAGGTGGTATAAAACGCAGAGAAATCAGTCACTAGAAAGTACTAACAGAAGAAATATAAAACAACCACATCCAGAAAGGTTTGATCTGGTTCATGGGAAGGAAGCTCTTCAAAAACAAACCATGCTAGTCCAGCAGTTTTCTAGACATCATGGCTAAAATAAAACATTTAGCAAAATATACAAATTAGTCTAAGTTAAGAATTTCACATATTCTGTAACTGTTTGAAGTCCTGCATCCAAGTCATTTATGAAGACGTTGAAGAGCACAGGGCTGAGGATGGAGCCCTGTGGAACCCCACCAGGGACAGGTCCTGACAGGTCCCCAGTCTGATGTCACCCCACTCACTGTAACCCTTCATGCCTGACCCATGAGCCAGTTGCTCACTCATCACATAACACTGTTATCCAGTTGTGTGCTGGACAGTTTGTCCAGGAGGACCCTGTAAGAAACAGCAACAAAAGCTTTGCTGAAGTCCAAAACGATCACTATGCACAATCCTGATGAGTTGTTGAATGGAAAACTTTAGAAGCAGGCTGCAAGGTGCTATTCTTATTTGAGCTAAAGATTTGCCAGGATATTTACAGGTTCATTTGTTTAAAGACAGATAGAAAATGCTGCCAAGATTCTGACCTATTGATTAACACAAAGGGTGTCGTCTGCTTGATGTACAGGAAGTCTGAAAAACTGGAGGCTGAGCTGGTGCACATCTTTTTTTAAAAAGACATCTGATTTTAAATAAGAGATTAAGCTGTAAAACAGTTTATTGCATTTTTCATTTAGTTCCTTCACGTTGCTATTAGGTATAAAGTGGATGTACCTATTAAATAGATAAATAAAATTTTAAAATCCCATTCTAGTTGCACTACCAATTTTTCTTATTTTATCTTCCAACAATTAATTTTTTTCTTTCGTACTTTAACGATTATCTTGAAAGAGTTTTCACTATTACAAATCAACTCTTTGTAAAGGTACTGCTGCTCTGAATGAATAACATCTATCCTCTTTACACAATGGAACAGGCTCATTTTTCTAAATTATAACACTGTACTCTTACATTTCACAATTCCAAAGAGATTTAACTCCAAGTATCCATATGCAAATATTCAACTATTCCTACACTAGTTCCAGAAAACTCTGTAACCTAATTCAAGCACCTTGATGAAAATTTCAATATCTAAAAAAAGAACATCTAAAATATTAAAGCTTCTAAAAACCTTCCAAAAAATCAAGTTTTCGTGACAGAGACTCCAGCTTTATCACTTGAACGTTAGAGGGTACATCAGAGCCTTCCCCAAACACCACCAAAAGTAATACACAGCAGATATTTTAGCAATAAAATTGAAATACAAAAAGTTGGCATCACATAATTGATCTTCGGAACTGCCTTTTACTCTACATTTTGTATTGCTATAAAATATAGATACAAGATATCTCTTTATACAAAATTAAACTTCAACTGACATTTAAAATTAAAAAAAAACCCCACCTATTTAATTCTTTTGTGGGGAATAGAAAGCCTACCTTTAGACTAATTAAGTACTGAAAGTAAAGCACTGACTCCATCAAACTGTCAGAAAAAAAGTTAGAAACTCAAATTTATTTAAAATACTATCAAAGAAGAGAATTATTTTCTTTTTTTCTGTCAGCTCATTTTTTCAGCTGTATAAATGAACAGAGGGAAAGATGATTTTTCAGAGATGCTATCTCTGCTCAATTGTATGGTGATGGATGTAATGATCTCTCTATGTCAGTAAAGTACAGCCTAGGAAAAACAGCATAATTTGTGGTATTTAAAGGAATACACTACTGAAGTAAAGGAAGTTTGAAGTGACAATTAAATACTGTGTTACATACACTTGTACATTACAGACAAGGACATATTGTGCAACCCTTATTTGCACTGGTGAACACTTACAGGAGTAGTCCTATTGACGTCAGCGAGACTACTTATGTGGGTAAGAGCTCACTAAAATGTGAAGGGTTGTGCAACAAAGCCCCAAACACGTCTCATTCCACACATTGTTTCAAGCTTTGTTCCTCACCACAATTTTTTCTCTAATAGTGTTAATAATATTATTTCACTGATATTACCACTCAGAAAAATATGTGAGAGCATGCAACTTGTTTAGTGGTATCTGACATACCCCAGTTTTTCAGCTAGACACCAAAACAGAGGCACACAAGAATTGCCAATTCACTGAGGACGCCAAGTACCTCTAGAGATTGCCACCAAAGTGACCATCTGCTCAAGCTGCAATGGCTTTCTCTGGGTCCTGGTCTGCCAGGTTTGAGTATCTCCAAGGATGGAAAGAGACTCCATACCCTCTCTGTGCAGGCAGGGCAGCATTCAGGTGTTTTTCTGTGTTCAGGTAGATATCCCTGTATTTCAGCTTGCACCCAATGTGTTTTGTCCTCTTGCTGAGAACAGCCACAAAGAACCTGGACTGGCTCCATCAGTTTTATTTCCCCCCTCTATAAGATATTTATACAAACAGGTAAGGTCCTCCCCAAGTCTTTCTTTTCTTCAGGCTGAATAATCCGGTCACAATCACCTTCATGGCCATTCACTTGACTCACTCTACTTTGTCTACATCTCTCTTGCACTGAGGAGTACAATACTGGGCCCAGTACTCAAGATGTGTCTCACCAGGGCTGGGTAGATGGGCAGGATCACCCTTTGACCTGCTGGCACTGCTCTTTCAAATGCTGGGATGCTGCTGGCATTCTTTGCTTTGAGGGCACACAGCTTGAGCAGGTTCAATAGATTTACAGGAAGAAATGCTACAGGGATTTCTACTTCCTGGCAGGTGAAATAAATGAAAATACCTTCCACTGACTTGGATGTTGGCACCATTGAATAAACAACAACATATGGCCTTGGCTGCTTTTCCAAAAGCTTTCACTGCTGTGGCAATGCTCTACGCATGCAATCTCATCTGGCAAAACATCTTCCATCGATACTATTTTAGACAAGAATTGAAATAATCTATTTGTTACTATTTTAAGAACTTCTTGTTGGCAACCACAATAGAACAAAGACGCAGTGTTTCAGTCATGCCCCTAGTTTTTATTATAAAGCTTAAGCAAATGCCAAGAATTCAAGGCTAGCTTCAAAAATTAAAAATGAGCAGCTGCATCTTCTCCCTGTCCTCCTCCCCTTCATCATCTCCCCACCCTCCTTTGTTTGTTTTGGAGACAGTGGAGCTCACAAACACGTGTTCACCTCCAAAAAGCATCCTTAGAAAAGAAAGGAATGGGTAAGGGGGTAGAAGAATTGGAAAGAGCAGAAGTGAAAGAAAAACAGGAGATGAAAACTGAGGTCTTGTATTTGTAGAGGACTCAGAAAACATATTTTTTAAAAATTCCCACATTCACAGGATGCATATCTGCACTGTGCCTCTGCTATAATAATTTATTCAAACTTTTCACAGGCAAAGGTGATAAAGTACTCCATGAGAAAAAAATTCTGGTAGAATCACTTCTACCAATTGCTTTGTAACAGCCTGGTTTGTCTAAAGCCTATTTGAACTTGGTCATTGACTACAATCAGAAAAACACTTTAAAATCATAAAAAAAAATCCATATAAGACAAACAATTTAACACATGAAATTGAGGCCCATTTCCACAAGGCTGGTCGTAAATTTTCACTTCAACGTGTTACAGTACTGACGGCTGAGATTCTGATTTCAGTCCAGCTCGCTGACCAACCCAATAGTTCTCATGAGCCCATGATAGGTCCCTTACAATATCATACAATGACCAAAAAAAAAAAAAAAAAAAACCAAAAAAAAATCATATTGATAGCACATAAACACACTGATCCACTGCCAAAACTAGCCAGTTAAAAGCTGTGTCATAAAATATCCAATAGGAGAAGAACAAAAAATGATTTCAAAAATTTTAAATGAGACAAAATAAAGAGATTTAACAAATAGGTAGCTATCAACATTTTTAAAATCCTTCAGACTCACTCTGGGAAAGCCTCCAAGACTACAACTTCTGTAGGCCGGAGAATATAAATTCTAATACTATTCAATTTAACTGACAGTGACATGAAAGATCTGGAGAAAATCCAGTGCACCCAGATAACTAAATGACTCCATGTTGTACTGCAAGAAAAATGGCAGCAGGAGGTCTCCCAAGGATATGGTATCAATGAAAAAAGCAGTCATAAATACCAGTAGATTACTCTTTCTCCTTTATTATCACTGTCACATTATTTTACAGACTAATGGCATAGTAATTTTGTGAACAGCAGTTCTGAGGACTTAATAGTGCTGGCGCTGTTCACCTTACTACAGGAGCTAACAAATGTACCTGATAGTGAAACTTGTCCAAGTCTCTGGCACATCTTTCCAGCAAACAAGCAATCCTGCAATGCTTCTGCTTAAGCACCTATGGCACACATACTCTAACTTTGTTGCAAGAAATCCAAGCATTTCAAAGTAAATAGACACCAAATATTTTCATAAATTGAGCACACTCAGCATGACAGCAGCTGGGGAAATTTTAATATGTGTGGATTTTTATTTGGGAGGAGAGGGTGGTGGTGCAGACATTAGTAAAAGGAACAAAGAAGAAAGCAAAGGGTAATTAAAAATGCATCAACTCATTCTTTCAGCACAGTCATCTTCTCATGTGATACAAATGCTCAAGAAATACTGGATATATTATCAGCAGGAAAAAGTCACAGGGCTACATAGATGGCTACATTTTCACCATGGATAAATGGACAGAGTAAAGCTGGGAGAAGCACAAAGAAAATGCAGAAGAAAACTTCAGAGGCATGAGGATGAACATGGGTCAGAGAGTACAAAGACTAATCAAGAGGTAAAGGAACGACAAACCAAACTAGTACAAAATTAACCAGAAAAAAAGCAAAACCAAACCAACCAAAGAAACAAAAAAATAAACCAACCCAAAACGCAAATGGACAGCTTTTGCCAAAATCAAGTTATCCTGTCTACCTGTGTCAACCTTCATGTTGTAGCAAAGAGTGATGAGTATGAAGACAGGGTTAGGCAGTCCAGGCTGAGGGAAGGCAGATCTCTTCACCCAGCAACATTGAGAACCTCCTCTGGTCTACAGTGATTGGGGATTACAGCCTAAAATGTGGAAGAATGAATGCATGCCCTTTGAGAGGCCACGTAGCTACACTAATTTGCAAGTGCATAACATCTAGAAAAGATCAGCTAGTATGCTTTTCAGATTCAATAAAAAAGTGCTTTGTAAAAATATCCAAATCTGATCAATTAGTTTCTCAAAAGAAGTTGGAAAGTAGAATTTTGCAGGAAACCTAAGTACTCCAATATTCTGAAATTTGGTTTTATTTGTAACCAGTATTAAAAAGATAACTTCATTAGGAGTATAAAAATTGAGGACATTTTTGTTTTTCATTTTTCTACTTTGTACTTTTTTTTTTTTAGAATTCTGAAAAAAGTAAACTGAATATATTCTTCATAATCTTTCTATTAGAACTAACATGCTTGTACTTGCATTTCAACAAAGCTGCATTTTCCAGAACGTACAAATGAGTGGTGAGAGGCCACATTTCTATGCCACTCAAAATTCCTCTATTGCAACACGCAGACATGTGCTTCTTTCTTTAACTTTCCTTACCAGAAGCACCAGAATGAGCTAAACCTTACTAATTGATTTAGTTGGCAAACCATTAAGGACAGTACATTACAAGTAACATGAGCTTCCTTAGAGTCAGGCAAAGAAAAAAATACAGTGAAATCAAGCACCGTTTTTCAACCCAAGGCAGCTACCCAGTCAGTCTGGAAAAGCACCATAGAGACACAGACAAAGTGGAGTCAAAACTGCTATTCAAAACCAGTTTCGTGCATAACTGTCCCTTGCTGAGCACTTATGTGTTTAATCAGGGTTTTTTAAAGCTATATTCAATACATTTGTAAAAAAAATCATTTAAAAATAAAAAAAAAATAGAAAACTGGATTAATAGTTGCAGAAAAAGAATAGCATAGCATTAAAAACAAACAAACAAACATGTCTATAAGAACTTTTTTGGAAGACTAAATCCCAAATATCACATGTGACACAAAAAAAAAAATCAGTGGATTTACATTACTGATGTAAAAAATCATTACCTTGAATAAAGAATTTAAAGAAGAATATAGTTTTCCATAAAATTCAATACCTGCTAGGTAACATTAATTCTCAGTGGCTTTAATTTTGCAAGCACAGAAGTGGAAAAGCACAGGGTAATTTTTTTGGAACAGTTAAGGAAATTAGCAAATTTTATTTTTGGAGCTCTCCAGTTAACATCAAATCCATTTTGACATTAAAGTGCTTCGGCAAAGAGTATCAACCTTATGTCAACTATAAAACATGTAGAGGACACTTTCCAAACTTAAAATTTCTGCAAAAGGTAAATGAAATATCTGGAGCTTGGTGGAGTTTTGGGGGCTAGGGGGAATTTGATTTGTTGGGGTTTTTATGGTAGAAGGTAGTAAGGACTTGAAATGCCTTCTTTAGAAATCTATTGTATTCATCAGCATTTTCTTTATACCAGAGAAATTATGTTCTAAATGTCCTTAATATATATATAGCACACACTTTTTACAGAGTGACAAAATCCAAAACAATCAGCTGGAATTTAAGTAATCTCCATAAGAAAAGTCTTCATTAAGCAAAAGCTATAAACCTAAACTATTAGAACTATACTCTGCTTCCTCCTGACATGGTTTATCATGTATTTGACTTTAAAAGACAACTTAAAAGAATAATGGCCAACAGTCCATTATTTCAAGTTGTCATACAACATAGCAACTTAATGAGCTTCTAGTGTGTGACTGCCTTCATTTAAAAATAAAACAAAAACAACAACAACAACAAAAAACACACCCTTGGTGAGAGATCAATTGCTAAGAGACTCCTTGAGATTTATCTGGGAATACGTATAGATGGGATGAGCACCTCTCCTATTATTCAAACTGAGAACAAAAAAATTCTCCTCTAGTATTCAGAAAAAATATATTTGGGCTTCACTTTCCTTCATGCTCAGAGTATGCATCTACAACATATTCTCAACTACCTTAATTTCCTCTAAATCAAAGAAACACAGCATGAAAAATCTCAGGGTACACTGTCATTGCTTCTGTAACCAGAGGGATGCAAAGGGATGCCTAAACATCCAAGAGAGTCTGTAACTCTGGATGTGATCAACACAGGCCAAAAGGAACCAGCAACCACAATATTTTATACAACTGCCCAGGAGCAGGATCACCTGCAAAGAAGGTAAGTTGTGCACTATGCCACCCTCCACGGCCAAAGTTCTCTGAACCAACTACTTTTAAAACCCTGCAGAATGCCTTAGCCAGCCAGGGAGCTCTGGCTGGAGGCAGCAAAGGAGGGAGGGAAGGCTCTGCAGCAGGTCACAGGTGTTACAGATACCGAGAAGTGATGAAGACAGAAGGAGAATGAGCAACAGTATTTCAGCACAGGGACCACAGCACTCAGCTGGCAGCAGGGGTACACCCTGATCCAAGTTTGTTCTCATAAAACTACTTCTGGTTCCCATACAGTGAAATTTTGCTATACAATATAAATGAATGATAACAATCAAAGGGTGTTCTGCTTTGGTTTAAGTCCATCTCCTAGAACAACTCACATCCATCCACATGCACGTTTTTTCACTGGGCTTTGCTTTTAACACCTAGAAGCAAATGCTACTAAACTGTTGTATCGGCTAAGGACTTACACTTTCCACTTCCCCAAGAGAAATGTAATGCCCATGCTGGAAAGATGTTCCACAGTTACAATGATAAAGACTGCACACCCAGAGGTAAAATATTACTACTTTGTTATCAGGACCTAGGAATCCCCTTCACCACACCCACAAAAAGAGAAATCCACTGTAGAAGGGCACTACTTCAAAAAGTTCCTGTACAAAGATCTAGTGTGCAATCATTGCACACACATGCTAGAACAACTATTTCCTTGCTGGAGCTTTAATTAAATTGACAGAAATCTACTACAACTTCCCCCTGCTACTAAGGGTACATAATTACACTTACCAAACAAATACAGCAGTTAAGAATTTTATAGATTTATCTGTTTATTCTATAAAAATGTATAAAGGTTATTTCATTTGCCCTATTAAGCAAAATTTTTAGCTGAAATACTACAGCTATGGTTATAATGTTTTACATAAGCACAACACATACTTGTACAGACATATGAAGATGACCATAGGAATGGAAATATTGTAGTCAGTGTGAGGGTTAAACTATGGCAAGTGAATGAACAATTGGAAGAGTTCCCATTTCAGAGATCTGTTTGAGATGAGGTAGTAGGCACATATACAACTTGCCTTAGGGGGGCATCAGGAAGCAGTTTAATAGCTAAATTCATTATACTAAACCATGGCTCTGACTCTCTTGCTCAGAGGAGAAACCTCAACCAGAATAGCAGCACTTCTGTTGGGTCATGAAAAGTGAAATTCTTCTTTCCACCCAATTAGAACTGTGAAGGAACAGCACCAAAAGACACACACTACTCTTACGCCCAATATAGAACTGATTTTAGCTTGCTTCCATCCGTCTTGGTTTCTTTGAAGTAAGCATCATGAGGAAAAATGTACTAATTAATTAAAAGAAAAAATTACAGATGCACCACATGCACTCACAAGAAAACAAGCCAATGTCACGGTGCCTTGATGTTGGAAGTTGTTTTCTAGTTCAGAACGATGATACTGAAATTAAGAGCAGTATAATGGATTATTAGAAGCAGAATCTTCAAAACATCCTCAGCTTTTATTTGCAGAAAATAGATTGCCTCTGAAGACGTAAAAAAAATGCAGAGGTTTGTATGCTCTTTAATGTCACTCCTTCTTAAACAACACAAATCTTGCCATGAAAAATAACTAGTTCTTAATTTTTTTGTCCTCCCATATTTCCTACAACTGAATTCTAGCAAGCTGTAAATAACACTGGGTAAACTTGTATTTTAGGTCCCACAGTCACTACTTTGTTATTTGAAAACAAAGTAAAGACCTGTCTTAAAAAAATAGAGATTTTGTTATGTTTACATAACAAATTTCTTTCTACTTAAATATCAACCCCAGGCACTAAAAAATATTGATTAATTAAAGAATATCAAGTCATTCAAGAATATCAATTTCGTGATCATTTAAAAGAAAAAGAGAAGTTAAATGATTCTTGTACTTTATTTTTCCTCTAAGTTTGGAGGAGTCCAAATTACTACCTCGTTATATGTTATAAACTCACAGAGCTTTACAATCTTACAGTATTCCTCACACTTAAAGATTAACTCAGGTCAGTGTTTTAGTCTTAATGTTACAGCTATAAACTCACACAAAATAAATATTTCACCATTGATGTCTCTCACTGAAAACCTTGTATATTATTTACAACTCCTGTGAAAAGATCTAACAGTATTAATACTTGTGTGCATAATGACTTTGCCGTATATACCCTGCATAAACATCTTCAAATGCAATTTGTGTCAGGTCTTTTTAATCATCTGAAGTACTGTCTGTCTTCCACATTCCCAAACAAATAGTTTGTACAGCTGAAATGTTTGCTGCTCATAAGCACCCATCTGCATCCATTTAAAGATATGCTGCTGCTGACAACAGAGAGAGGAAAAGTTTCTGTTGGTCATTTTCTTCTCCTTACCACATGACTATACACAGAGCAATCTATCCTGAGGGCTCAACACTGATCAAATTATCAGGATGGACAAAAAAAATCTCAATAATACAGTTACATGAAAAATAAGTATCTCACATGAGAGTAATATAGAGTTTTAAATGGTTTATGACAAGCCTTACATTTGTGAGCCTAGCATTTTAAGACCCTCATCTAATTAATCTTATTTTCAGAAATGTGCAGCTTTGTCATTAGCTGTCATCGAACTCAGTAGGATTTAATTGTAATGTTTCCATGTCCTGAATGTGCAGTCACCTTTTTCAGTTGTACTTACCAAAAAAAAAACCAGAGCAATTGAAATACTGAGACCCCAGTGGTTTTTCAGACCAACTATAAATGCTGAGAACAGCAACAAGTTTTCACACTTTCCAGTTCACCCTAAAAAGCAGACATAAAGCTGGCCAAATCAATGCAGTTTGAAATACTGCAATGATTCTGTGGATATTTCTAAAACTGGATTGTATTAAATAGAGACACAGAACAAATATTAACTATTTCTAAATTCAGGAATTCACTTACAAATCCTATTAAATTGTATACCTGCAGAAGGTATACATTCTCAGGGAAAGATCTGCTTTGGTGAGATAAAGGAATATTAATCAAACAACTTACACTGGAGGGAAATGTCACTGTTTTTTGAAAACAGGAGTTCTCATAGATGTCATAACCACTAGAAAGCATCCCAGTGTTTTTCACAAACATAGATAGCACAGCAATAACAGAAATTTAATTTGGACCTTGAAAACATTCAAAAGGACAAGTCAAACGTGAAGAGAGTATACCCTCAGAGAAAGCTGACAGGTGCCTTAATAAGCTTTTTAAATGAGGTATAGTCCTGTAGAAGCCACAGCAGCATTAATTTCTATGACACCCAATATGCTTCAGTTCTTTTGTAAATCACACTGCTTAGTGGAAAGAAAGAATTTGCATATTTGGATAATTCAAACCAAGTCAAAATAAACCGTTGTAGTAACATTGTGGCTTTCAAGTGATACAAGGAAGACTGTCAGTTTAAATGAATATAAATCAAGGGTGTCCAAAACTTTTCTGTCTGATGTGCAGGCAGCACAGAACAACAGCTAGAGGCTCTAGGCAGCAACTGCCCCATCACTGCTTCCTTCTAATCCACATGCTTCAGTTCATGAGGTTTGAGTCTGCCTGCTTGTTATTGTAACCTCACACCATCTTTTGAACTGAAACCTCTTAGTCTTTCTTTTTCTTTTAAGGTTTTTCTTCAATACTTAGGAAGAAAAAACATGTTTTGCCAGCCACTGGGAAAAAAAAAATCAGCCAGGATAGAACTCCACATTCATCACAGCTTCATGAGCAGAAAGTCTTCCTTATCAAACCTGATTCCCTTTTATGGCAAAGATAAACCGCATAGGTGATCAGGGGAAGCCAGTTGGTGTAATATTTTTGGATTTCAGAAAAGCTTTTGATATTGTCTCTCAGGATCCTTCTGGACAAAATATCCAGCACACAGCTGGACAAACACATCGTGGGATGGGTGAGCAGCTGGCTCACGGGTCAGGCACAAAGGGTTACAGTGAATGGGGTGACATCAGACTGGGGACCTGTCACTGGCGGGGTTCCACAGGGCTCCATCCTCAGCCCTGTGCTCCTCACCATTGCCATAAATAACTGACACAGGACTGGAAGGGAAACAGAGCAAGTTCACAGAGGGTACAAAACTGGGAGGAGCTGTTGAGTCCCTTGAGGGCAGGGAGGCCCTGCAGAGACACCTTGACAAATCAGAGGGCTGGGCAATCACCAACTGCATGAAATTCAACAAGGGAAAGTGCCAGATTCTGCACCGGGGATGGCACAGCCCTGGATGTATGGACAGGCTGGGGAATGAGAGGCTGGAGAGCAGTGCCACAGAGAGGAACCTGGAGGTCCTGGACACTGGCAAGCTGAACATGGGTCAGCAGTGCCCTGGCAGCCAGGAGGGCCAAGCCTGTCCTGGGGGACATCAGGCACAGCATGGCCAGCTGGGCAAGGGAGGGGATTGTCCTGCTCTGCTCTGCACTGGGGCAGCCTCACCTCCAGGGCTGGGGGCAGGTTTGGGTGCCATAATGTAAGAAAGACATTGAACTGTTAGTGTCCAAAGGAGGTCCACAAGGATGGTGGAGGAGAAGGCCATATGAGAAGGGGGTGAAGTAACTTGTTCTGCTCAGCCTGGAGAAGACTAAGGGGAGACCTCATTGTAGTTACAACTTCCTCATGAGGGGAAGAGGAGGGGCTGCAGGCACTGTTCTCTTCTCTCTGGTGACCAGGGACAGGACCTGAGGGAATGGCCTGAAGTTGTGTCAGGGGAGGTTTAGGTTGGATATTGGGCAAAGGTTCCTCACCCAGAGCGGGCTGGGCACTGGATCAGGCTCCCCCTGAAGTGGTCACAACACAAACCTGACAGAGTTCAAGAAACATTTGGACAATACTGTGGGGACACAGTGCAGCTTCTGGGGATGGTTCTGTGAAGGGTCAGGAATTGGACTTGAAAATCCTTGTGAGTCCCTTCCAACACATCATATGTGACTCTGTGATTCATCTGTTGCAGCTTCACCTAAGCTCGCCATGGAACACTGACCATCTGAAAACATCGATCCCTTTGCTAAATTACTGAATATTGTTTTGAACAGTTGCATTATAAGCAGTGGTGGCCTATCTACGATTTTCACCAAAATCATATCCAAAACATACCTGTTCTCTCCAAAGCTTGTGTTTTACATTTACAGCCATCATTTTGTATTAGAATAGAAACAATAATGCACCACAAATGTGCACTACATTATCCCTTACATTGGGCTTCCTCAACACACCTTTACTCACACCTAAATTATTTCCTGTCCAGACTCCTGTAATTCCCCATACGCCGTATTAAATGCACAGATTTTTCCCAAAGCTTGAACACTGTGGCTATATTTTGCTGCTGCACTATTTAAGTTTTTATCACCTCTCTCCTCCCTCCACCCCCACCCCTCCTCTGCCACCTCCAGCACAGACTTCCTACAGCCACTGTCAGGGTAACAGTTTGAAAATTACATGTTGGTTTCCAGACTTGCCATAAACAAATTCTCTCATATTCTGAAACTTAAACATTCACCTAATCTCTTTGCCCCTTCTGTCTAGGCTCCTGGCTGTCTTCATCTTGTATTTTTCTACAGCTGGGGACAGATATATTGACCTTTCAGTTCTCTTTAGTCTACACAACACATCAGGAATATTTTGGCCCTTCTGTAAAGAATAGGTTTCTATCTGAGGTAATATTTAAGCAAATAGTGTGCAAATTCTTGCCCTCTCCTAGACTATAGGTGCCTTCTAATGGATTTTGGAAGACACTTTATAAAGAGCAGAAAGTAAAAGCAAACAAAACTGCTTAATTACGTGAATTCAACAGCATAGTGTTCTCATACCAAATTATGTTTTTGAAGAAACAAAGGAGCTGTGAAAGACAGCTTTAAGCTATTGTTCTCTGTGAAAGAAAAGGCAGGAGGAGATTTCTAAAATCTCATAAATCTTGCATTTTCCTAATTGCTGCCAAGATTCAGGGGAAAGACTAAAGGGCTTAAATGCAAGTCACTCACTAATTGTCTGTTCTCTTTTTTTTTTTTTTTTTTTTAATTAGCGTAAACAAAGTAAAGTGTAATTTTCACTATTACAAAGCTTCTGGATTTAAATTCTTCAATTTATACATTCAAATTTACATGATAGAGGTTATTAAAAAATAAAAGAACCCAATTGCACAGAAACACAGAATATGAGAGAATCTTTAAGTCTCTATCTGTGATCTGAAACAAGATCAAGAAAGTATTTTTAAGTGTATCCCTTCTTAGATACCATTTGAAAGCTGTTCCTGAAAGTCGGTGGTAGCAAATATTCCAGCTTATATTGGTTAACTGTCAAAGTATTTCTTATTATTTAGTGTCTCCCTGAGGTTTTCTGATACCATGATACCGTGACCTCCTATGGAAAAGAACTGTCCTGCCTCATGTACCAAGTTCTCTCAAACTGATGTCTATGTTCTACATTGCTCTCTTCAATCCATCTTCTCTATTCTAGATGGATCAAAATTTATTATTCTCAGCCTCCTACAAGTCTTTTGCTTTCCTCTGGATTCTAACTTGTTGGTACCACAGATATGTCTTTCAACATATGTGTTACTTTGGCTACAGCCTCACCAGTGATGAGGAGAGGGAAATTGCTTTTCCACATTTCAACTTTAGTAGTTCTGTTATTAAGACCTGTGCTGTGCTTTGACTTACTCATTTCACTACCCACTACTATCCCCATATTTGATTCTGCATTACTTACATCTACTTATTTCTGATTTGACATTTACATATGTTGTATTCAGCATTATTTATCATTCTTTACTTGGTTCATTACAGGTAACTACTCCAGTTTATCAAGATTTTTGATTCATACACCCTCTTTGCAGTTTCCCTCTTGCCTGGTGGCAAAAATCCACTGATTTTTGTACACATACAGTTATGTTCGACACTATCTTCCATGAAAGATGTGAGATAAATGTAGCCCAAGAAGAGGCTTGTATGAGCCATTGAGTTCAAGAGAAAATTATTCTTTGAGTAACATGGTTCACTTTGTAATCTCAGCATTATTTCAGTGAGAGCTCCCTGTTTTATCTGTGCTAATGCACAGAACAGCATTAAAGTTGAGATAGAGTTCTATAGTTCACAACAGCAGCTCCCAAACCAAGAAGCAGAAAAGCCTGAAGTAGTAAAAGGGAAGGAAGAGGAGAACAAAGCACAAGAAATATTTGGTTTATCATCAGAAACCACTACCACATACAAGTTGCAGTAATCACGGACACCTTTTATTGGCATCCCTTCTGAATCACCAAGAGATGAGAACCTGGGAGAGGCACAGAGGAAACACACAAGGGCATGGAGGGAAAATGCACATCCTGTTCCCAAGCAGTGTTGCCACACTGCAAACCTATTGCCTCACAGAAAGCAGTTCTCTGCCCAGCACAGCAATACAGCACACGCAGGCATGGGTGCGAGCATGCCTGCTGGGTCTGGGAGAAACAATCAGCAGCAGCAAACAAAACCCCACACTGACTGGGAGGGGCAGGACAGCCCCAGAGACCTAAGGCCTGGAACAAAGAATTCAAGAGTTTCATCAAATACTGCTGCTTAAGCTGCAAGTAACTTCCAGAAATGTTCCTACTCACAACTTTTAATACAGCCGTATCAAGTGTTCAGCCATAGCTTACCATCTTACAGTCATTAGATCAGCCTTAAGCACACATTTCAACCTCATTGACAACTTCCCTGCGGCTCAAATAGCTAGGCTTTTTGTAAGAAGCATCCTGGGGGCTGTTTTCACACAAGCTGTAACTCATTTTACATCTCACCACTTGTGATTATTTTATTAAGTGGTACATTTTTTCAGTTACTCTGCATTACATAATCTTCACCCTCCTTCTCTCATGTCATGTTGTATGTCCTGTATACAGATTTTAAAATATCTAGAGTATCACAAATATCTTGCTAGACTACTCTTCACACAAAAATCTGTCTTTTAAAATAAAAAACCCCTGAGTTATTGTAAAAAGGGTTTGATCAGTAAGATTCAGGATCTGTTTTAAGTTAATTTTACTCAGAAGAAAATTATTTCATGAATTTTAACTAAACAAGCAATACAAAAACCATTGTAGCAAAAGAAGCATACACAGCCTGTTGCTTTCCTTAAAGACAGTGAGATCATGCTGCTGACTATAATGAAATCCATTTCAGTCTCCAAATTGCTAGAGGACAAAAATTATACAATTACATTAAAACACAATTATCTTTTCATGCTATTATTAAAATGATGCTAACTGATAAAATGAGAATTTAAGCTATTTTGTATTTTACGAACATTAACATTTCATGAGTATAAACTATTTAGAGTCACATTACATAGGAAATTAATAATATGTATGATAGCTTCCACTGAGGCTTTGTGAAATGTTTTTGACTTCAAAATAATAATTTCAATTCTTTCTAAAATTATCTGGGGAAAATTATTCTTGAACCCTTAGGGTGAAATATCATCCTACTGAAGTCAGCTGATGAAATGTGGCCTTTATTAATTACAGTATCCATCTGTAGTTTCTCTTGCATAGTATAAGCAAAGCTTTTTCAGACAAAAGGTTTTTATAAATATAACAATTTTGCAACTATACAGGTATGTGTATAGGGTTAATGGTTAACTGAAGACTAGCCTTTTAAGGCTAGTGTTTTATAATATACTCTCTTTAAAAGCATTCTGGAGTGAATATGGTCTCTTAGAAACCAGCAGTAGAGAACTATAGGAATACCTCTCCTTTCTTTTCCATGAACATTCAAAAGTAAATTTTGTAGACTTTATCTTGAGAATTAAGTATACAATAACCAGAATAAGAAGGGGAAGAGAGTCAAGGGAAACCCCTCCATACAATCAGAAAACAAAACCCACTATGATATGGTAGAAAAGCATGGTGCCTTAGTGAAATTCACTGCATCATTTGTTTCTAGTAACAATTCCCTGAAATGTCAGAGTCACACTTCATTTAAACCACACTGTTCATTCTGACTTCTCATGCAGTCAAAAAGCACAAAATGGATCACTTCAGGATGATTTAGGTAGCTCTAAAAACAAGTAGATACTTGAGAAGCAACAGAGTCTTTTACAATTGTAAAATTGTTTGGGTTAGAAGGGAGATTAAAGATCATCTCATTCCATCTCCCCTGCCACGGGCAGGGACACCTTCCACCAGACCAGTTTGCTCCAAGCCCCATCCAGCCTGGCTCTGAACGCTTGATGCTGTGCATCCAATCCAACTCAGAGCCACTCAGGCAGAAATCCTGCAAGCTCTTCCTGACGGGAAATCCAGCTGAATTTTGCAAGCAATGGCTATATAGCCAGCAGAGTGGCAGTCCCAGGAGAAATTACACTTTCAGACACCCAAAACAGTACTCTGAGCAGCACTGAGCATTAGCATAATCCTATGCAACTGTGAAAAGCTGTTTTGCAGTAGACCTTCATGTTTGGCATTTTAAACATTTATAGACACACACACAAACTTTTGCTCCTATGATAAATGGATGAAATTCTGCAAATGGGTGACAAGATATATGGCTTTATACACAAAGTAGCCCAAAGTGAGTCTAAATATTTTAGGGAGTCCAAATATTTTAATCACACATGTAAGAATGCACATATAACACATACACTGACATTTGCTTTATCATCACTAAAAATGATGCATTAAAATTAACATCACCTTTGTGCTTCACAACACACAGACATATCTCCATTGGTTCAGGTAGCATTAAAAGCAGACCTCCAAAAGAGTTATGAGGTATTTCCTGAAACCAAGTAGCTTCCCAAAAAGAGCTTTGGATGAGGATTTGAATTATTAGCCCAGGATAACTATGTTAGTGCCATCCCTGCCACCACTTCATTACAGCAGCAACACTTCAAAGACTAGCAGCCTCAGGGGGACTTCAACAGCAGCAGCTGCTGCAGTGGCTACTCAGGTCCTTGAGACCTGTGATGAATTGGGTTATCTTGGCATGTCTCTTTTGGATTTGGCTTTATAGCAGTGTGAAATAAAACCATGACTGTATATTCCTATAAATACATCTGCAAGAACACTGAAGTGTAGAAAAAATTGGACACACATCTAGAAATTCCAAATAGCAACACAAATTTTGAAACATCTACACAGATGAACGTGCCATTTGCAAACAACAGGCTTGAATAAATAGACAAAAATAAGCACATTCAAATGTGCTTGACAAAAATGAAGCATATTCAATTTCCTATCTTAAAAATATTACACATAAAGCTTAGAAGTCATGTAAGCTCATATTATTTCTGAAGGTTTTAACATCCTGCACTATTCAGCACAAAGTTATTTTGTTAAGAAAAATTAACAGGAGGAAATATAATCCTTCTAAAGCAGGAGCATATCTTTCAAAATCTGAAGCACTAAACATACAGTTTAATACAGAAAATCAAGCAATAAGAACTATATAGTTGAATAAAATCAATAAAAGTTCAAGGACTTCTAGGTTTATAATGGAAGCACTCTGACAACCAACTCATTTTTTTAAATCATTAATTTAGTCTTAAATTTGTAATTTTTTGCTGTTTCTCTGCTTCATGATCAGATGCTAGATTCCTGAAGAGTAAGCTTTGTATAGCTTTAAACAGCGCTGTAGTGTGGGCTTGGCTCTCACGCTTTATAAACACTGCCCGCTGTATTGTGTGTCTGATGCTGCAAGTACAGTCAAATATACATCATGCATGATGAATTAAACACACTTTTTTGAGCGGACATCTATCCTTGCCAAACAACTCAGGAATAATACTAAATAGTTTAAACAGACAGAATTCTGGCCTGAATTCAAGAAAAGCAGCAAGATGTTAAAAAAATATCTCAGCAGAGCTGCCTTTTCCAGACAAAGGGCTTTTTTTTCCCCTCTTGGCACAGAGGTTTGGGATTGGAGCCAAGGTGCTACTTATCAGCTGTTTGACATCAGGGGAGGACTGCGTGCGTCAGTGGACCCAGTAGGGACCCTCGGCTTATGGCACGGACCATGTGGTTCTTATCTTATCAGTTTGCAGGGTCTGGCACTTCAACCTCTGCAGCATGAAAAGAGGAAAAAAAAAAAGGGGAAGGAAGGAAGGAAGGAAGGAAGGAAGGAAGGAAGGAAGGAAGGAAGGAAGGAAGGAAGGAAGGAAGGAAGGAAGGAAGGAAGGAAGGAAGGAAGGAAGGAAGGAAGGAAGGAAGGAAGGAAGGAAGGAAGGAAGGAAGGAAGGAAGGAAGGAAGGAAGGAAGGAAGGAAGGAAGGAAGGAAGGAAGGAAGGAAGGAAGGAAGGAAGGAAGGAAGGAAGGAAGGAAGGAAGGAAGGAAGGAAGGAAGGAAGGAAGGAAGGAAGGAAGGAAGGAAGGAAGGAAGGAAGGAAGGAAGGAAGGAAGGAAGGAAGGAAGGAAGGAAGGTGTGTATGACTGGGAGGGAGGAGGTCAAACGGGACTGGTGAGCCAGGCTGGACTGCAGGACAGAGCCCAGATTATACTTTGGCCTACTGCGTATGCCTGCAGAAAATCCCAACAGAAATTCCTCCGGTTTTCCCCACACACTCGTAGATGAAAGGAACAACTTCTCATCCAGGTTCAGAGAAGGCAGAATAATGTGTGTGTTGGAGGGACAATGCTCTCTTTCACATACAGCTGATAGAAGGGCTGCCAGAGAAATGAGGAATATGATATACTCATGAAAAAGCTTATCAAGGCAAGCGTGTCCTCCAGGAAACCTATGAACGGGTGCAGTTTCTTATTGCAAACAAGATTTAAACAGCCCAGATTATTTCCCCAAATGTACAGCTTCAGCAGGACTTAACAGCTTTTGCTATTCATTATAGCAAATTATTCTCAGGACCAAGAGCCTTATGATACAGCACAACTCCAAGCTTAAAACGTGACTGCACAAATGAACCCTCGTATTTAGTATTTAAAAAATATTCACCGCAGAAGATAATCCTCAAGTAAAGCATCTGCTTTCCAAGGTTCATTCCAACTGAAAAATTAATATAATTACTCAGAAAAATATTATTTGTCTTAACCTACGCTTCCTACACAATGTGTATGAATCAGACAGCAAAAGAAAAAGTCACCTCCTTCAGATTAATTTCCTTAACCTATTCTACCTCTAAAGATGCATCACAAGATATAAATTACAGGAGAATATGGAAAGCTGTTAAAGTATCTGTGGAAATCACTAGGTTTGCACCCTTGGGTAATCTTTATAATTATTTCCAGGTATTTCCAGACAAAAACTTTTTGTCTTATATTGTACTGACCAGTCTAACATCAATAGAGGCAAAAAAAAAAAAAAAAAAAAAAAAAAAAAAAAAAAAACCACAAAAAAAACCCCTCTGTACTTGCACAGAAACTTTGCTTGCTAAGGATTCAAAGATTCGGCAGAGCTCTGGGAAGACCTACTGGGCAGCCTGTCATGTCTAGAGAGGGTCTGTTCTCTCTAATGAAGGTTCTAGCTTTGTTACCTCAAAGTACTGTTTTCATAAACTTCATCAGCAAAAATCGCAACGTTTTGCTGCATGTAGCCAGCCACACTATGCTTCAAATTTCATTTCTCTTGTTGTGTCAACTTAGTGAACCTCAACAGTATTGTGCAGTCAGTGGGACACTCAGGGGATTGTCCCACTGACTACACAGACTGACTGTGTAGTCAACAGGACAATCATCTGAAGAGGCAATTCTGGTACTAGCACACTTTCTTCTCCAAATACAACCTACTTTTTAGGCAAATACCAATAATGCATTCTTACATAAAACACAACAAAAATTTATGACCAAGGATCACATCTAAAAAAACTGTCTAAAGAGTGAAACACGTAACCACTGGTTTGCTATGAAAATCTACAAAACTGCCACAACATATTTTTTATTCCTATTTTTCTTTTCTTATCTGTTACTTTATTTTGGTCTGACAGGTTGGTGCTCTTCAGGCTTAGGAGACAGAGAAAGAGGAAAAATAAATGAGAAGCCTGAAGAGAAACATTGCCTGTAGATCACACAACTTTTATGGATGAATTTCTGCACTTGGAAGAAGCCACCACTGCACTCATAACAAAGACCTGGGCATAATGTCTGGGATACTGAATTGGTGGCTTGAAGAGTATGCTGGTGCCCCTTGAGTTAAATGATAAATATAGAAGTTATTGGTAGTGATCAAGGATCACTCCACGTGGGATCATGTGTTCCCATGAGGCCTGTGACTTACAGAAGTTATGTTTTTTTAGAGCGCATCATTTTTCACTCTTTCTACTTTAATTTGAAAACACAATTGACAAATGAATTGTAAGTGTAGCTACAGATCTACAACACACAAACATAAACACTGGATGTGATGCTTCATTAGCCAAGAAAAACAGACATACACATGAAAAAATAATGTGCATCATCTCTGAAGACACTATCAATCCTACTACATGGCTGCTTGAGTGCAAAAAAGGGTCTACTTTGTATCTCATTTTGCAACTCCCCTTCTACTTCCACCTTTGTTTTTTTTGGAACAAGACAAGTGTCAAAATCTCAGTGCAAATACACAATACCTAGTAATTTTATACAAGTCAATTTAAGCGCTTGCATCTCAGTTACATGCCAATGCTTTGTCAGCTGTTTCTTTAACACAACTAAGTAAATTTTTTGCATAATTAAATTGGGTCACAGGCCCTACACAGTGAGTATATATACAGTGTAATATTCCAGTGTGTCTTTCCTCAAGTAACAAACCTGATTTGCTTGTACTATAACAAAAGTACAAAGCTACATCAAATTAAGTCAATGACCAATTTCATGTCCACCTAAGACTCTCCCCCACCCCTCACATCCTTGGACACAACAGAGGCCTTGAAGAATGAAGCACATGGTGCTCCTTGAACAGTCTTGTTCAATTTTTTTATGCATGCTATTTCTACTAAAATATTTAGTACAATGAAGCCAATAGGAGCTCTTCACAGGCCTAAAGATAATCACATTTGTGGTCAGCAAAAGGAAGGACATTTGTTAGCACCCTGCACATGTTGAATATCCTGTTTAGAAGTGTTGCCTTGATCTTGACCATGTCCACTAAAAATAAATACTCTAATTGAAAAAAAAAACACCTTGCCATGCTTCTGTTGATTCCTTTACTTTCCCTGACCATTTTCTCTAGTTTTCAATCTCCTATGCAAACAACTGATGAATTTGAAATGAAGGGTTCCCAACTCCATGTAAGATGGATAGAGCGATCCCCAAACTCTCTTGTCTTAATAGACATTAGGGCAACATTGCTTCTTTTGACATTCTGATGTCATCGTGTTCAACAGCTTTCTGCATGAAAACATTTGGAAACCAGAACTGCACACAATATAAAAGTCAGAAGTAAAAGAGTTAAGAGAGCTAAATATGCCAAATGAAAGGATTAACATATCACAGCTAATGAAGTGCCACAAGAGAGTTAACAACCCCATACAGCACGAATTGTTATCTTATCCAGAGATAAGACATGTCCACAGCTAGAAAAATGATTTAGCACAGACTGAAGGAGGAAATTGTTTCTTTAACCATATGAAATTTCTCTGAATACTCCTTGGCTTGAGATCCCTCAGAAGATCATAGCACAAAAGGTACGCACTTGGGCAAACACAATCTGAAAAATCCATAGAATATGTTTAAAATTTATAAAGATAAGGAAGTATAAGCACATGTTCTGTTAAAAAGTGATGCAGATATGAGGTCTTCTAGGTCTTCATTTTTACCTGGAGAGATTTTGGTTAGCTTTGGTAAATCAAACAGCTTTAGGAGTAAACAAAAAAGAATGACAAAATTATTTGTGTATAGAAAGACATTTGAGTCTATATGACCAAGTTATACTCAAAAAAAAAATTTAAGTTGATTTTAAATATCAGTTATGTAAAAGCATCTAGGATACAGAATTACTGAGTGTTTTGCTCTTCTTTTTGTTCCATCGTGGGCAGTACTACAGAAGTAGCAGAAAAGAGTTTACTGTGCTAGTATGTTAACAACACTGACAGCATGAGGGTCCATGGAAAAAAAAAAAAAAAAACGAACAACCAAACCAAACACAAACAAACAAACAAAAACACACCAAAAAAAAAAAAACAAAAAAACAACCCAAACTTCAAATCTTTAAATAAAAGTAATTCTTTTCTTTTATGCAGACTCAGTAGTATCGATATAATTATGTTTTGATCTTCATCAAAGTAGTAAAACTGTCCCACAGGACATTAGTATGGGAAATCAGGCGTGTTATAAGGTACACTTGGATTATGTGATCATCTGTTCATCACTGTTTAGATAAAACATCAATTTCTCCCGTGAATTCCGTAATATTACCTGGATAGGTTACTTTCAAGAAAACATCCTAGACACATTCATAATTTTGACTATTACTTTTAGTTCTAATTGAAATGAAATTACCGATTATTTTAACACCCATTTGTATTTTCTCAAGAGAGATACAGTTTATAAAGCTAAAAGTCCAAACTAAACATCTTGCTTCAAGACAAATGACTCAAAGAGCACTCATACCAAAATCATTAGCTGTTCAGCCTTCTGCTAACTCTTTTTTTACCTTAACGAAATCTCTTCTAAAACAAACAATGCTGCCATTACTTCACCACTGTCAAGCAATAGAAGGAGTTACAGACCAGCACACTGTATTATCTGCCTTCATAATGCATGTCAAAATAATTTTTTTCTAGAAATTTAGACCTTGTGCACCCTAAAATGTTGGGGAGGGGGGGAGGTGCGTGGGGAGGAATCAAGTATACTTTTGCTAGCAACCAGAGTGCTCAACCAGAGCATTCCAAGCCTGCTTCCTTTGCCTGGGCAGTCCTCACAACCTCAGCTCAGCACAGCTGATGAGATCTGGCCTTGTTTGTGGGCCAGATCCCACACGCTGCCAGCCAACACTCCCCTTCAGGGAAAACTGCCAGGACAACCAAAGCTGATGCAGCACACTGAAAAAGATGCTTATATCCTCCCAGAGCACTGTAGCCATATGCAGTCAAATTCCACAAAGTTCTATTTCAACTTGTTACTTTTTCATCTCTTTTTTTTCCCTAGATATATAAAACACAATGATGGAGAGAACAAACTCTCGAAGAGAAGTCTCTAGACAAACATTCCCTATTTAGCATTTGTAAATTAACTCTATTAATGCTCCTCTATTAATTTTATCAATTACTCTCATTATGCAGGAACATTTGTTCTACCTGATTCCTTGGAGTTCTCCATGATTTTCTTTTGCCAGTTCTATTTATAAGCTTCTGTCCTGAAACTCCAGTACAAATACAACATGTCACCCACTAACTTACTAGATGCACACAGGTGATAATACCACCATAATTAAAATGACTGGGCTGCTCACTTCAGAGGCAAAGTGCAGTGTTAAAATTCACTCATTTAACTTTTTTGAAATTCACACAGGAATTATACTATTCATAGTGCTCTCTGGACTGAAAGTTTAAGATTTACCCAGAACACTAGAACATTCATCTCTACAAGGAGGATTGTTGCCCGCTCATCACTGGAGAAAGGGTCTCACACAGGTACATGAACATTCCCAGACCTAGTGCACCAGAAAAGGCTTTGGTTTGTTCATAAACCTCTCAGCAGATTTTCCAGTAGGCTCCAATTTTTGAGTGAAAAAGAACACAACATTATGCTTACAGAAAAAAATTTTTGCTCAGAGAATGTTTTCTGTGCTGAAGCCTAGAAGTCAAAACCTGCAAACATGTCCAATTTTAAGTACTACTGACTTTGGTAGGCATATTCACATACCTAAGAAATTTTAAGTTACTCCCACACACAAATGTCTACAGCAGCACTGAAATAGTGAAAGGGATCAAAATTGCTGTACAAAGATGACTCCTCATCTACAAGTTTTAAAATAAGGAATCTTGCAAGCTTTTTAAAGTATTTTTAAATAAGAAATTTAAGAACTTCACCTAGTGAAAAAATCCCAGGCTCAAGTGTCTGTGGTTTATCTGAAAGGATTTCAAGGCAAGCCACAAGTGTCTAGCTGGGAACATTTGAAGAGTGTCTAGATGATCCTTTCAAATGTGTTGACAACCTTTGAGAAAATAGCAAGTAACAACTCAGACTGCAGGTCTGGTGAGGACAAATGTGCATGGAGTCGTTATGGGTGAGAGAGGCCAGTAATTGCTTTGGCCTCCCTCTCTAAGGGACCACAGCCATGCAAGTGGCAAGACCCAAGGAGCCCCCAGAAGCTCATGTAAACTTTTAATGGATGCTTCAAGCTGGTCCCAGCCTTGAGTTCATATGCCAACTTATTCATCCATTAAGACACAGCCCTTTAGAGATAGATCTATTTCTGCCTACTATAAGGGGCAAACAGCTATTTGGGAAATGTGGAAAAACTGACAACAGAAGAACCTGGTAAAAGGGGGCAAAGCAAACATACAACTTAGTAGCTCCATGTGAGTTTAGGCACGGATTTCAATGTCTGGAACACTGAGGAACTAAGAGAGAGAGCCATATTTCAATACAACAGAGAAGACAGAAAATACAAGAATTTTAAGGAACAAGTAGATTTAACTGATATAGTATGAGCAAAGGCCAGCTCCTTAGAATTCATAAACAGCTTCTACCTTGAGCCAAGCTGTATACTCTCTGTCCTTCCCAGGCCCAAAATGTTAATGCAACACACATACTGCGAATTCTGTGCTTTATTCAAAATAGCTCCATTTGAGCTTATATAGTATCAGTAATAACTTTCAATTCCAAGTCAAGGCTGACTCCAGCCTCCAGCAAGGAATGGAAAGCTGCTTGTTACACATATCTAAGTTTATTAGGTACTAAGCATATGTGCTTAGCTACATTTAGAGACTTTTAGATTCCTTTTAATCAACCTTCTCCTACACAAATGCTCCCACTTGCATACAAAAAATATCACCTGCAGCATATGCTAAGAGACAAAGATTATGCCTAAACAAAACTGTGTTTTGTTTTATGCATTTTAACAATTAAGAGGGAATGTACATAAAGTTATACTTTTACCTGGTCTGTATTTAACACTAATTATGCTTCAGTTTGCATTCTTAAGGTCTTCTATTAATCAGCCCTATGTGACCCATTACTGATAACACTTGCAAAAAAAGAATAAGAACAATGTATAGAAAGTAAAACAAGCATTAGCAAAAAACAGTAAAAAAAATTCTATCTATTACTGTTTTGTGGATGCGCATTTGTGGATATTTTGTCATTAACAGGATAATTAAATTGAACAATAAATACAAAGTTGGAGTCTACCTTGACAGCAGTGCTGTTCCAGTGTCTGAAATGAATTACAGTGTGGCAACATAACCACAGAAGCCACATTCTTGAGGCCATGATTTCTTTTGCTCGTATTTTTATATAATAAATAATTATGGCCTCAAACTCACATGTTCTCCACTTAGTCATATCATATTTTTACCTTTACCCCAATGTTCAGTCCCCAAATCCCAAAATAACACATTTTTAATCCCAAATAACTTTTCTGCTCTGATCCACAGATTTAAATAATGATGTTTTAATCCACAGTCCCATATAGAAACACAAATGGCCCACACTTCTTGGAAAAAAATGCCAAAGAAACTGAGAAGGAATGTTCTTTAAATAATTATTCAAAATGTAATACAAATGTAGTTCAAGAGAAGTTTCCACATTAAAGGATGAAGGAAAAACTGTATTACAAAGAAATTAATTAAACAAACATAGTAACTTCTGACATCACACGCTGTCAATATCACAGTTGGGTGTCTCTGCTGCAACTGGCAGCACTGGTAGAATTTAAATCAGGAAAAGGAATTCAATTCTCCATCCTGTAGGTAGGACTGATGTGAGCAGCTCTTAGAGGAAAGCAGTAACCCTGCAAGCTTTGCTCATGTAAGGAAAAAGCCTTTCAATTAACATTTTAAAATTAAAAGCTGAAAGATTATTTAATTAAAATAATGTGGCTATTTGGCTCCACTCCCACTATAGTTTGTAAAAAATCCTCTCCTTGCAGTAGTCAGAGGCCTTGCAGAAGGAGAGGGCAGAAGCACTTAAAACACAGTGAATGAGAAACAAACCCTACAGTCAGCAGGTGGATCAAGTATTTTCAAGTCTTTTGGGAGAGATGAAATTATTTTCAACTCATTAACTTGAAATTAGATCCCTGACTGACAATTTGGAAGATTACTTGTGTCAGAAAGCGCCTTTTTCAGTTAATTGCAATTTTCACTGTTCAAGACAAGTTTATCAAAACATTTTTAACCTCCAAAGACCAGACAGAGATAAATCACTCTATTTGTTCCAGAAATGGTAAAATAAAGTACACTTGCCTTTAGAAGAGGGGAAGAAGGGAGCAGACACCCAAAAAACCAAAACAGCACCAAAACAAGTACCAATACTGTCAAACTTGACACTACCTCAAGTATTCAAAGCAATGAGTAGCAAAACAAGTTTTATTTTGCAGACAGAGCTCCACTAGGAAGAATCTTACCTGCTTTTTGTCAAGTTGGTTTAAAAAAAAAAACAAAACACAAAACAGCAACCCAACAGAGTATTTACATGTACACAGGTTTTTTTGTAAGACCTCAAATAACTAACCAAAAAGGTAATATAATTTTAGACCATGATGATATCCCCTTTTAATGCTTGATCATGAGATGTGATACAGGAAAAGACAAGGTTACTGAAACATGCAAGCAGCAGGCCCCTCTAGCTACTCACTTTATACACCTAATAATTCTTCAAAGGCAATCCAACACGTGAAGTAGTTTTCTAAGTTTGTTTAGTGGTCAGACCTGAAACACCTCAGCAGCATATCCTTAGTAAGTTCAAGCTTCAACATTCAACAAAGTTTTGCTTAAATTAAAAAAAAATAGATAAAAGATCACTGTCATCCTTTCCTGTTTTTCCTCTCCCTCAGAAAACTGTATTAATGCAAAGTCCCAAAATAGCCATTCTCAGGCACTAGAAAAGCCTGGGAATTGCTTACCTAAAGAGCACTAAGCTTTACAGGGCAATGAGCATTTAAACCAGAAACTCTGAGTGGAAACCATGATGAAGCCTCAATTATATTTTTGTTAGTAAAAATAGATTTGTTCTAGAGAAAAAAATTCCATTTCCCCTTCTGACATCGTTTTCCCATGAGATCTTGAGGAAGTTCTAAAGGCCAAACCACTCAGTAGGAACCAGCGATTCCACATGTCCCGTTCTGGTACCAATCAGAGACTTTTTCAGACCCACTGTCACAAGGGACAGTTTGTTTTCCATTTAGGTTCATCTCACGCTATGAAAGTGATTTAAAAAAAAATAAAAAATGGAATTCTGAGGAAAGACGTCTTTGCACAGAGAAATGTGACATTTGTGGCTACATTTCACCATGTCAATTTAAATGCCTCCATTTTCCACCTGTAAAATGGCCTTTGTGTTAAAAGAAAATAGTAGTAAACCAGAAAACTGTGAGTAACAAATGAAGAGAGTTATGATCTTTACTGCCATTCACGTATCTTTATGGTTTTTTGTTTTTTTTTTCTTGGAAGTCTTTCACATGGAGGAGTGTCTGTTGAATATTGTGATGAATCTGTGGTAAAAAATTCCACAGTTCAATCAAGCAAGGAAGAATATAAAAGCAAAGCAGACAGTCTTGGCTATTTCAGTCAGATTGATCGAGTAAGTCATTGCTGTGTCAGGTTGCAAAAACCCCTATCATACATAGAAGGCTAAAGTCAGTTCAATTATTTTATTGCCAGGAATTCACTGCATTATTTTTAAAATCATTATCCTTGTAAACTTAGGATACTTTTATAAGTAGGCAATGACCAACTGCCACTGTTTTATAGCACGGATTATTTCTGTCAAAAAAGCTGAATGCTTGATTCAGACTCCTCTAAGATACTAAATAAGAACTTTTAAAATACATATTATTATCTCACTGAGGGTTATATCCTCATGTAGTTTTTAAAAGCTAACTAGACTCAAATATTTAATAAATATAGTTAGCAATAATAAAAGACAAGGAATCAGAACTGCCCAAATTCCAAAAATGATATTTAAAAGCACTTGACATAAAAATATCATTAAAAACAAGAAAAGTGTTTTCCCTCTTCACTACTTACATGTTTTACAGAATTTTTAAATTGGTATAAATTTTATTTTAAGCAGCTGCTTAAACTGTAATTGTCTGGCTATAAGCTTTGCCTTTGTTTTTCCTTTTTCAGCATGAGTACCAAAGCTTGTCACTAATCTGCTAGTCTAAGTACTTGGTGACTGAAAAGAAGCAACCTTTTTCAAATACAACCCATCTGTTACAAACACTTGAGATCAGTGTTTAACTGCTAACAATAACCAACATGTTTTATATTTTTCCTAAGTTTCTTTGGCCTAACCAACACTCCTTCAACAAGAGAAACTATTCTATTCCAGGATTTCTATTTTCTTATTACCCTTAGCAGTAAAAAATGCTACACACGACCCATAAAATACTCACTTATTCAGCAGGTTTGTATGAAAGCAGCTACACCTATCTCAGTTTCAGTATGTAAACAACATTCCCTGCTTCTTCCTGACCTTTTGTTCAAAAGTTGTAAGCACTGAAAGTGTCACTCAAGCACAGTTTATGACTGATCTTGCAACGAGCTGCCTATGAATGATCCAAGTATGGATTCAGAGTTAATTTTGGCTCTCTGGAATTTCAAGACCTGCTTATGCAGGACTGTTCAATTGTGAACAGTATTTAGTCTGTAGTCATCTGTAATTAATTTAATGATGCAATGCAATGCTGTAGGAGTGAACTGTGTCATCAGACCCTCACTGAATGAAGTATCACTGAAGAGAGGCTAAAAACACAAAGGAAAATTTAAAAAAACTTAATACACAGTCACAGCAGGTGTTATTGTGCAATTATCAGCATAAACATATCTCACATGAAGTGTCATGGGATTTCTGAAGCCTGTTTCAAGACAACTCTGGAGTATCCTGACAAACCAGGCTAGAAATCCTGAAAAATGGTAGACAAGTTCTAGCAACAGAGAAGAAGCTGAGGTTCTGACTAGTAGATTTGTTCTCTTCTTGAAGTAGCTCTGAATGAAGTATGCTGATTTAGTTTACACAGATGCACATATCATTTAAGCTTTAAAGTAGTTATCTGTGAAAAGTGGTTAAAATTCTCTCCAAAGTATCATAAAAGGATGGATTAGCATAGAACTAACACAAGGAAAAGAAAACAAAAAGGAATTTCGTATGTACATCTAGTACAGTAACTCTGATTAACCAAAGGAGACCAATTACAAATATTTATAGTTCCTCTGCTCCGGTTGTAGATTCAACAGCACGAGATGCAGTCCAAGTAAAACATAAGCTTACAAAAACCCTGTATTAGTACTTTTGTTAGCAAGGCCGAGCAAAACATGGTTCAACATTGTTTCTATGTAGTGGCAGCACTATGTTTTTGTTATAAGCTGCAAAATGTATAATACTAAAATTTAAAGAATTTCTATAGCTGCATCTGTTAGTAAAGAAAACACTGCCTCTAACCCTGCATCAGATTAGATATGCAGTAATGCCCCTGGCAGTGGCAAACTGCCACTGAGCACGTCATTTGATGTGTAATCTTCGTGGCAATGTCTAGAAGCATTTATTCACTTATCACAGAATAACCAGGGAAACTAAAAACATATATGAAAGGCATCTATCTTCTACCTTCCTCCATCTATCTTCTACCTCCTATTTTAAAGTGGTGCAGGCTACACTGTTCTTGGTTCTGTTTGCCAATGTAGATCATCTTTTCCTCTCACAGCTATGGAATGCCCACCATCCTTTCAGGACCATTAGGATAACTGTTATTGTAGAAGTAGTAGTATTACACTGCTAATAATTACACTGCTAATAGCACTCAGGTCACTTCTGATAGCTCAACAAAAAAGAGAATATGACTACGGCTGGGAAAAAAAAAACAAAAAAAAAAACCACAAACCCAAAAAAAAACCCCACATGAAATATAAAAGATGACCTCAATAAAAACCCAACCTTTTTAAAATAAAATTTCTATCCTGCTTTTGTATCTGTACACTTAGAAGGTGACCAAATACTATGAAACATCAGGCATGATATTCAAAGTCTGGAAATTTATTTTTCATCTGGCATGCAAAATACCATCTTGTCTACAAACTTTCTCATATCCATTTTTTTTTTCTCATATATTTGATACTGTTTGCTGTAAGTTTATGAAAGCTAGTATTATAAACCGAAACACCAGCAGCATTCACATTTGACGAGAACAGTACCCGAAATCAATACATTGGTAAAAAAAAGAATGTTGCACAATCCCCTCAATTATTAAGCATTTTGGATTAGATCAGTTTTAAAAGAATAGGCTAGGGGCCTTATTTTCACAGCTGGATTTGCCTTGTATTTTATCATCTATCTCGGAAGTGCAGTAAAATCCCCCTGGAGGCATTTCTATAAAGCATATAATGTTACTCTGGGAGCAAAACTTACAAAAGGAAAAAAACTCCCTGGACTGGAGAAACCTATGGAGGAAAAAAAACCCCAAAAAACAGTTGCTTCATCACTCTAATATGCACAGTGCCAGTTAATTCTACTGTGCTACTCCTGAGCAACACACACTGAACAGAGAATTGTATTCAGAGGATTTACTTTACCGCCAATTTTTTCTGTCTTTAGCCAACAAGCAAAACTGGAATAAGGAATTTAAAATTTCTTAGTCAACATTTAAAGCTGTTGCCATTGTCAAGCTGATGATGCTAATTTGTTGTATTATTACTAACCTGCCAGACCCCAGCTGTTGTCTTAGTCAAAACCTGAGTTTTCCAATAACTAGGAACTGCAGCTGCTCAGAATGGGACACCAGGGATTTGCACCACCACAAACATTACTCATCTGGTCCTGCCCTGATCAGACTTCTTTGGCCAAAAGGCAGGGTCAGGCCTGACTGAGATTTGAGAAATACAAATTTAAGCGTTTGTGTTTTTTTCTCCTATCTTCAGAAAAATTACATTTCTCATTCAATTTTGAAAAAATTATTGTTGATTCTTACCAAACATGGATTCAACATGGCAAAGCCTAATTTTTCTGGACACTCTGCAGTAATTAGCTTTTGAAATGAAGACCATGAATTAAAACTTAAGACATTCACTAAATGACTGCTCCCATCTATCATCCCATCTCTGCCAAAAAAAAAAAATCAGAATCAAGAAAGTATTATTTATTTCAAATACTTTTACTTTAAACAATTGAGAAACAGTTTCTACACAATGCATCTGCCAGCTGCTGCATGTAACAGGTGCAACCATAAACATTAGAAAATGCTGCATTTTGATATGCAAACAGCTTAAGTGCTGCCTGATTTAAACATCCCAAACTGGAATTATTTTTGTTTAGCAAACATTGTCACATGAAGTACCTTCAACAGAGCCCCAGAACATATGGGAAATGACTATTTAATGTTTAACATTGCATTGATATTTATTATTGGGTTTACTCCCTTATATTAGTTTCCAATGGGAATCCATGCCAAAAAAACCACTAATTGTCCATTTCTCCAAATCTTGTTAACTCCTTCTGTTTGGATTGCCAGCATCACACATCCTGATTTCTTCCTCTCCTTCCAACAAGTTTCTCTGCAAAAACACAATCAAGCTGAGCTCTGCAGCCCTCTACTGCTTCTCCTTTCTCCTCCAGAATTCCCTTCCTGTCATTCTGGCTTTCCAGAACACCACTGCCTCTCCTTGCAGTTTTGTACCATTTCTGCATTGTACAGCACACTAAACTCTCCTGGCAAAGCAGAAGCCCTTGCTCGTGAGCAACTGGAGAAGGTGACGTAGCTTTTTCACACTCACTGAACACAGAAGTGTTTTAACCAGAGAGACAAGCACAAACAGGTACTTCCTCCATGGCTCTCAAGGTACACATACACGAATTGCACATAGTACAGGCTAGAGAGCACCCAACAACTGGAGCCAATTTCCTGCAGAGGAGTGAGGAACAGTTCTCACAGACGAAGGATATCAGGCACAGGTTAGAAGAGAACAAGCAAAGTCACACTGATGGACTGAGCCCCTCAGTCGCCATCTTAGCCACTTCAATATTCAACAGTACACTTGCCTCTGATATTATGCTAGGCTATTATGCTCTTCTAGAGGTACAAGAGAAAGTAAGCCATGCAATGGCCAAACCAGATCCAACCACTTCAGTTGAAGATCTTCTCATAGGCATTACAAGGGTTTCCACATTCAAAAGCTGCATGACTACGAATTTAGAGTATCCTTTACACTTCTAAGGCTTTCAAGTTTGACAGAAGAAATAACAAACTATTCATTAATCTCCACATAAAAGTAGAGAACTGTCAGTGATGGAAAGCGACAGGTCAGTCAAGTGAGTAGGCAAAGCTCCCTCTTGTCTACAGGCAGGAGGAAGACAAGTGTGCAAGGACAGAAATCTCTTTTGGAATTAAAAAGTTTCAAGGCCATTTGTTAACTTTGTCTCTCTCTCTTTTTTTTTTAAGTGGAAAAACACAAAGAAGCAAACCTTGAACAGCAAAGTTTGAAATACGTATTTCACTGACCTTGTAGAAATTGAAAGAGAAAAATTTATAAATTCTAAAGCCATTGAATTTCTCCTGCAAACAGCAAGAACTGAACCCTCTTCAGGCAAAAAAAAAAAAAACAACCAAAAAAAAAAAAAAAAAAAAAAAAAAAAAAAAACCACCAACAAAAAAAACCATCACCACACACACAAGAGAGAGAGAAAAAGAAACACCAAACCCCGTCAGTCACAAATGAGTCAGTGAGGCATTCTTATTAACAAAGGTTTCTCACTTTAAATCCCACAGTCACTAAAAGCAATGCCAAACTTTTTAATCCTAGAAAAGCGGATAATTCATCCCATTCAGCTGACCAGCTCTACCCTTCTCCAAAGGAGCTAACACCTTGCTCTTCACACAGAGCTAGGTAACCTCTCTCTAGGAGAGACCACAGCTACAAATGGAGTAATTCAGCAACAGCTCTTTTCTCCTCGCATGGAAGACTGACTTTTCCATCCAGTAAAGATCTTTCTGGCCCGGTGTTTTTTTTTTCTTTCCTTTTAAGTAGCATTTTGCCCTTTGTACCTCACTTGACCCTGCTTCTTTTTTGTTTTGTTTTGTTTGTTTTTGTTTTGTTTTGGTCTTTTGGTTGGTTGGTTGGTTTTTTGGGTTTTTTGTTGTTTTTGGTTTTTGTTTGTTTGTGGGTTTTTTTGTTTTGTTTTTTTTTGTATCTTCTGCCAGTTGTAAATATCTGCCAAAACTCATAATTTTTTGGTTGCCATGCTTATAGTTTGGGACCAGCTTCGCTGCTGAGGGCTACCCACCACTGATACTTGTCTTTGGCTTCCCCACAGCTACCAAATTTTAGAACTTCTTAATAAAACTGTATTTTTTTTTTTTAAGGATTCAAAGTGCTCTTTAGCAGCACTGCCAGAGGCACCCTGTGTGAGGCATACCCATGTTAGCATCACGCTAGCAGGCTATTCACACATAACTGCTTCAGAAGTTTGCTTCCAAAGTGACTCTCCCCATGTACCCCACCCATGGCTGAACAGACTCAGAGCACATGCATGGAGGCTTCCCTGGAGGCTGAGCTACATTGAAAGATGCACTCCAGGAAGTCCAAGGATACTGCAATGCACAGAACTGAAGTAGATTCCACACCGAAATAAACCTCACTAAAATGCATAGGATCAGTGTTGAATCCTTAGCACAAAACTCTTTCCCCCTACAAATGCACTTTGCATTCATCCTCTTTTCCACATTTCCTTTCCTGCAACACATTTCCCCTCCACTGCTCCATTTCTGTGGTCATCACTGCATAGCATCCTGAAAAGGGTTAGACTCCCAGGCACCTCATTCCATTAGTTGTGTGCACTTCGTCATGATTCTCCTTCGTCATCAATATATTAGTAAACTTTGTGTATCACCAACAGCTTCTGCCTGAAAGAACACTTTTTCACTAACACAAAATGCACTGAAACAACAGTGTGAATGGTGAATGGAAACAGAATTGCAAACAGACTTACCTCTCGAGCTAACAGAAATCCAGTTTGTTTGCTCATGTGCTATACAAGTTCTCGGAAAGTCACATGCTGGCACCCCTCTCAGTACACTGGTCACAGACAAAGGATAAGTGCATTTTTGACTAGTTATGCTGCATCACACTCACATCCACACAGCAGCACAGGAAGTCAGTCAGTCTGCTGACCTGCAGTTTGCCACAGTACCTTCCCAGGCAGGAAGGCAGTGACTACATAGTGCCTACAACTTGAGATCAGGGATTTGAATGCCAAAACATGGGAGTGTAAAGCAGAGACAAGAAGAAAGAATGAACTTTGAATTCACCCCATTAGACTTATGCCAGTCTAGAAACATCCTGTGCAAGTCAGAGCCACTGCAGGAGTCTCTAGGAGAAAACATCCAGGCTCCAGAGTGTTCACACCTTCTGTCCTGACTGGCCCGATCAGCAGCCTCTCTGCTTTTTTCCCATAACAATTTCTGGACTTATGAGCCAATTTCAACTAAAACCAGCACAGGACAAGAGTTATCCAAAAATAACTACCTTTCTGAAAGTTCTATGACCACTGGCAACTGGGTAAACTGGCATGCCCATGGTTAAAAGAGCTTCAGATTGCCTCTTGTGTGCCCAGGATTTAATCAATCAGCACACTGGCAGCCAGTCAACCCACACCATCAGTCACGTCACATCTTCTCACATGGCTGCTGAGGCCCATGGGAGAAAAAGTATTTGGGGACACTGGCCAAAAGCATTACAGTGGGGAAGAGGTACCTCTAGAGATACTAAGTTCAGAACATGTAATCCATGTGAAACAACACTAGTTTTGTATGATTTCCAAAAGAAATGAGCAAATTTGATAATCAAAATATAGATGCAAATGTGCACACGGCTGTGAAAAATACTTAAAGTTCTGTCGATTTGCAATGAAAATCTTCTTCTCTTTCAGGGGGTTAATACATGTGAGATCACTCCAGAACAGCTTGGTAAAAAAGAGGGTGTATCTGTGCCTGCACTGAGAAAATGGCTGCAACATTGGCTAAATCCTTAAGGCACAAAAAGGCATCTATAGAAGGGGACGAGCCAGCAGACAAAACCAGAGAGGAAAAAAGCTTCATCAATCTGAATGCTCAGTCTCATGGGGCTAATTAATCACTTTTTATTCAGGATCCAACCAACCCTACCTTTGCCCAGGCCCAAGGCCAGCTCAACAGATAATGTTATCTGACATAAATCAGCATCTCTGGCACACCCCTTCCTCATCTCTCTACTATGCATTTCTTTCCCCACAAAATCTTCCCTGTAGTTTCTAGGCATGCATTCCCTACTTGGGGAAATGTTTTCCCTTGCTCTCCCTTGAGCTAGCAAGCAGAATATCTCAGAAACACCAGCACCAAGTCTTTCAGCAGCCATACTGGCAAATGTTAGCTTGATGTATTTCTCAGACTGCCTTAAAACATCAAAGCACAAGGTCTCAGTGGTCCAACTGGTGTCTAGCTTTTTTTCCTTTTCCTTTTGATATTTGTCCTCACAGAGCTTAATGAAAACAAGCAAGCATCACATGCAATTATTACTACTATAATTACTGCTAAATCATTAGGTGATTTATTAAAGTAAAAACAAAACCTATGGTTAATAAATTTTCCAAAATGGATAACTGGGTAACAGTGTTTGTCTTTATAGTTAAGACTGCACAACACTATTCTTTAAAATCACTTTGTAAATCACAAAGTTTAAATTAAAGTTTTCTGTGACTCACTTCAATTCAGTGGAACTTATGTTGAACGCAGAACCAGCAAAGAACTCTTTCAAGAAACAGTTACAAAAATTGTAGAGATTTACCCACATTCAGTAATTTCTTCTCATTTGCACATTTATCTAACTAGTTCTAGTGTCTTGTGGAGTTAAAAATAGGAACAGGGATCACAACATAAATGAGAGTGATACCCAGCTATGCAAGACTTCCCCAAATGGGGTTAAACAGTAACCAACAGGCATTCTTAATTGACTATGCCCAGAACTTTCATGTTCCACCTGCATTAAATATGCTCGCAAGGTATGGTTAGTCTCAGTAAAAACACTCAGTTCCACAGAAATAACAGAAAAATTGGTGGCTCTCCATTTTATAAGCATGTTATTTAGCCTCAAAGGGTGGTAGAACAAGTTCTTTTTGATGTTCTCACTTCATAACATTCTGATCAGCTTTCCCTCACAAGGTCTTGAGTTGAAGTTTCACAACCTTTATTAACAAACAATGCCACATGCTGCTAATTTAAGAGGCCCCATTTTACAAGTTAGATAGTTGATTATTTTTTACATTGGGAAAATAATTAAATTTTACTAGTTCATTTTTTTAAGGGAAATTTAAGAAAAAAACCCACAATCTTATGTCATCATTTCTCACTGGAGAAATGCCAGAGTTCAGAAGTTAAAGTAAACCGAGTCAATCTCATCATTCAAGCCTTTCCTGAGCCAATGTGGTATCATTTTTGCTAACGTGACCACATACTACACAATCCTAAGGGCTGTCTTAGCCAGCCCACCAAGTACACTTTTCATGTGGAAAGAAATAGCAGTGCACACTTACTAATCTCCATGGAAGTGTGACCTCAACACCTGCCATGCAACAGTTAAACTATGCAAGAGATGTATTAAGTCATCCTTTCTTTTTAACTACATTTAAAGAAAAAAAACCTTCAGATTTCCACATAAATGCAAATCAGTCAAGTGTTACGACCACGTATTCTACTGTCTTTTTAAATTATTTTCTCTAACTGTATAATGGATGTTATATAGATCACTGTTAAAAACAGCTGTCCTCCTTCTGTCTGATAAGCTTATAGCTGTCTGCTTCCAAATTTCTACTGGAAACACCATCATAGCAAGCTATCCCAGGTGGAGCTTTCAGATCTTGTCAGAAGAGCACAAAACTGAGCTTTACACCCTTCCAGAATTAGAAAGCACACAAAGTATGTAAATCACCAAAATATATAAAGCATCAAAACTACATTACAAGTTAAATATCATTATCTTGTAATGATTTATGTATGTATTTATTCCGGCATCATTCCTGCAAACTCATTACAATAATCAATCTGCTTTGAAACCAGCATGTGCAAAGCACACAAGACCTGAAGTCAGACTGAAGTAAGTGCCTATCATCTTCAGGTAACCTCATCTCCCTCCTGACTCCTTCCCAACACCCCAGCCCCTCAGTTAAAATCGGTTTTATGGGGGTAGAGACTTAAACAACAACCTAAAATTTCAGTGGCTATTTCTTCTATAATAGCTCACAGAGAAAGAACATATATTTTGGTCTTACATTTATTTTCATGAAAACGGTCAAGTGCAGCCTAGCAGCTCTGTCTTCTGCAGTAGACAGCAAAAATGGTGTTGCCTCAGGAATGGCTTAAGAATAATAAATAAAACATGAGCTCTGGAGAAACGTACATTAAGCAAGATCAAACACACAAATCCTGCATGTTGGTGTGGTTTATGCCTGTTATATGCACATGTATGTTCATGTACAGTGTTTTATCACATTTGTTGCTTCACATGAATTCCACTCTGGTATTTTTTCCAGCTAACAGCCCAGAACCTTGTACAACAAACCACATCCAATGACAATTCCTTACCCGTATTTTTAACATGCTTTCAATATATGCAAACAGCCAAGACAGCACTCTAGTTAAAAAGTACCAACACAGTACCCTTCTAAGCAATATTGTGCAAAAGATCAATTAATAAAATCACTTTATCTGTGGTTAAAACATTGTCCTCTATATGAGCTACCTGGCACCACTAAAATTCAAAAATTCCTAGCTACTTAGCTTATATTGTTGGAGTCAAAGGCAGCCTTGGATAACTTTGCTGACATTGGTATAGGTACAGCTTTTATCACATTAGTGTTTGCACAGTTTATCTCCTAAGGCAACTTCACATCAAAATCTCTGGATACCAAAACCAACTAACAAACCACTAATGTTGCTACAGTAGAATTGCTTGGCTTAAAAGAACAAAACAAAACCCACAACACACACGTTTACTTTCTTAATGTTACCAAACACAATACAAACGTCAGTGTACACAGTACTCCCTGAATTACACCAAAAAAAAGAGATAACACCACACTTTAACATGTTTCTGTCAGTGCAGTGCTAGTGCTAGAGATGATTATAGTGTTAACAATGAAATACATAAAATTGCAAGACAGAGAAGTGACTTGGTATCACTCAATAAAGCACTTGCAAATAACTGTGACCACGGCTACATAAAACAGCATCAGGAGAACATGCTACACCTGCTGAAGATAAAACCAGTGATTTACTAAGGGGAAAAGAAAAAGAGTATTTAGGAATAAGTCAATTACAACATACATATAATTTTTTTCTTTTTTATTTTGTCTTACTTGATTTTCCAACGAATGTTACAAAAAGGCTGCTCATCAAAACACAAATTATTAAATCCCAAGCGAGCACCATCCTATGAACATCTATCTGCCCCCGTGTCGTGCAGAGATGTAAGAACGCCCCACTGCGTCAGATCTGGAAGCAGCCACCAAAGTATTTATCCCAGCTCCTGAGAGTCAGGGAAAACTTCACTACAAACTTCAGTGAGAGAAAGATTCAGCTCCTCCTTTTTGTAATACCGGTGCTCCATTGCCGAAACACACACTTTCTTGACAGCAAATATGAATTCTAGTTAGATTTAACAAATGTTACATGGATCAACAGCACAAGATATCAAATCAGATTGGTCTTAGCACAAATAGAAACCTAACGAAACTGGTATGAGCACAGACCTCAACAGAGGGTGCATTGGTCAGTTTCCTTTTTTTTGCAAATATGGACATTCCTATGACCTGCCAGTGACAATGTGCCCTGCTAAATAGGAAACTTGAAGTTTAAAATTGGCCTCTTGCTGTTCTATAGCACGCTCACTCTCTTCCAGCAGCAAATTTAAGAACCAGACAAATGTGAGTGATTCTCATTTAGCTTACCTAACCAGAAACACTAAAAAACAAAGATGAGAGAAAGCAAAGTGAACCACAAAGGACAGCCTGAAGATAACAGAAAAGATCAAGCCCAATTAAAACATACCACTGGAATTACGCTCGATGTGAGGAGTACAGGATTGGGAACACACAGTTCACCAAGTATAGTCCTTCAGTTCTTTCTGACTACAGCTATTTTAACAAGGTTAGATAATCAGAAAAAGACACATAGGTTTGTCCATTAGCCATTATGAGGCTAGGAAAATATGCACTTGGCTAGATACAGGAGAACAAAGGAGAAAAAAGGCCAACATTCACAAATTTTGTCAAAAAACTCACATTATATGGTTTAAATTAGGACTCCTCTGTCAAATTCAATACTGATATAAACACAAAAAGAACCCAAACCAAAGGATTAGTCTACAAAATGAGTTATAAACCAGAACAGTGACACACTAGTTTTTAAGTGGGGTGAAGAATGCAACATTCCTCTTTTGTCATTTGTGTTTTCCAAGTAGTTTGGACTTTTTTATAACCACACTTACTTGCACTTTCCATAACTAAGTCCGACACAGTGTGTAATGCTGTTCCTCAGCAGAATAAAAACTCTCATTTTCTTTGCAAGTCAGACCAGTTCAGCAGAATCAAATTCATAACATTAATAAATCACCAAAACCCAAGATAGCATCTCAAAACAGTGAAATATATAAGCCTTAGCTACGTTTTACAAACACATTAATCATGAACAGATTGAACAGCCCACAGTAAAACAATTCTTCATCTGCATCCATCCGAGTTCCTTTCAATGGGTCACAAAATATTCCTACATCAATATTCCACAGTACTTCCACCATGTTTTGCCAAAGCTGTTCAGCAGACCCTGGTCTTCAAAGTAATTTTTCAGACACTCAGATGCATGCAAAACATCACTCAATGCATAACATTACATCTTGGGTCCCCCATTTTGCTACCACCACAACCACTGTTAAGGATTCCTGTGGTACTACTGAATTTTCAAAGAATGAGCTACAAATCAGGTCTGTGCCTACATTAGCACAGCTTGCCCAGGAGTGGATTTCCAGACCAAAGTAGGCGATTACAGCATTTACACTTTTAATGTTTAGGTTAATTTTATTTCAAACTGTCTAATCTGGTCTAATACACCAAACCTCCTTGTTAAGAGAAAATGCTGTAGTGCACATCCCAGCTTTGTTTAGTCTGAAATAATCCAGTTAAGGGATGGATGCTCTGTTGGACCATTTTCTGGTGTGATCCAATAACAAATGAAAACAACTAGGACAGTCACCTTGAAATCACCTTTCTGACTGAACATACTAATGTGGACATGGCCCCAGTCACAGTACTTCACTTAATGTTAAATTTCTATCATGGAAGAACAATCCAGCAGATAGAAATTTCAGCAATGGGCAATCTAGTACCCCATCACCATAAATCAGATTGAACAGAGCCTGTAATAGGAGAAAATTGTCAGTGGTTCTTCATAACCTGAACAAATAAATCTTCCCCAAATGCCTGCCCTTCTCTCCACTTGATCATACTCTTCCTTAGGCCTAGGCCGAAGCCACTTCCTCAATGACCTAATTCCTACCCTTCTTCACACAACCCACCACTCTGAAATGCTCTTCCTGAGCAACATCCCTATGACTTTATTCCTTTTGTCCTTTAAACTAGCTTTGAGTAAACATTTCGAGTAATATGTCATGCAGGCAATCCACACCATCATCTAACGCTCATTCTTTCAAACCAAGATTGAGGCTCCAGCAGACTTGCACACAAGAGCCGTGAAGTGCAGCAATGATGCCAAAAAAACAGATGAAGAAGAGGAGGAGTCAGCCTGTGGCAGCTTGGAAAGGAAAAAGTTCTCAAGCTATCAGAATAAAGAAAAACCTCACACAAGTTCAACAGCCAGGGAATAGAATACACTTCAGCTGTGAGATCATCAGAAACAAGACAGTCAAAAAGCAATCTTAGAAACACAAGGGGAAAGACATTACAGAGAGTTAAATTGCCAGGGACAGAATAAAAATGGATCTTAGAAAGTACTACATGCAGTACAGAAACATAAGAAAAAGAAAATGTATCTATATGATAGACACAGATAATTAATATGGCTACTTTTTATCAGAAAAAAATCTAAACTCTTATTATGCTATCCTTCAACATGTTCTCACTAACATGCCATGAAATCTTATATTTCATGCTAAATAAAGGCACACTTTTATTGCAAAGCACGCTTTTCATTGCAAAGCTCAGGGTAGGGATAGAATGAAGGCAAGCTACTGCTCAGTATTGGCTAATACACCATTTAATTGACCTAAGTAACGCACGCCCAGTATTAGTGCAGTTTCTGAAGAAAACCATAAAAATAAGTGAAATGTAAAAATAAAACTAACTTACACCTTATTTTACTCTTCTTCATGTATGTTTTCATATTTATTCTCCTTGAAAATTAAGCTATTATTGTAAACCTCACATCTAACAAAACTGTTTAAAGAAGGAGTAAAGAAAAGGATTTCATTTTATCTGGCTCAGTCCATTTCTCTTAGCTGAACCTAACCTAACTCCAACCTTTTATCTAGTGAAAAAATGGTCCAGTGTTTGCTATAGATCCAGACTGGAATCCTGCTTTTAATAGGGGAATTAGGTATTTCTGAAAGCAGGCGGTAGTAGTAAGAAATTACTTCGCAGCACTGTCTTTTGCTTTCAGCAAAAACTGTAACAGTAAAAACAGGAAAAGGCTTAAACTAGCCCAACTTAATAACAAATACAAGAAAATGCAATGATAGTTTTCACAGATGAAGATCTGTGCAAAGGTTCTAAGTCAGCTCTGTAAGAGGAAAGCACTGTAAGATGATCAGGAAACTGAAGCACTCACTGCTAAGTTTAAGAGGCAAAGAGAAACAAACCCTTTTTTTCCCCCCTCTCCCCAGTTCAAAAAAAAATCATCACAAAACACAAATTAAAAATCTTCCTTTCTTTTTCAGAATAAGCATATAAAAAAGTGAAATACTTTCCCCACAGCATGGAAGAAAATGTAGGGTTATAAATTTAGGCCGGTGAAGCCACCTCAATCTCCTGTTAATTGAAAAGCGTTAAGTTACGGAATCCCACATATTCACAGCCATATTATGGAAAATGCATTACATTATGTGATGTCCTGCCCAGTAACACAGTCAATCCATATACTGTTTCTTGATAGCACTTAACACACCCTAGTCTCAAAGACAGGATGATTGTTGCTGTCTTGCCATATAGCCACTCCTTCTTCCCTCCTTAATACTTTCAGTAGCCAAAGATATTTTCATAACCTTTTTTGACCTAATCCCTAAGACAGCAAAAGTATTTAAGGGCATTTCCCTACTGTCAAAAAGAAAATTATTCCATTTCAAGCATCTGTCAAATCTAAGCAATCTACTGTACAGTATTTTATTTCTGTGCAAGAAATAACAGCTGAAACTTTCAGTAACGCCTAAAGCACATCAGCTGTTTTTCTCCCACTACTCTTTAAAAAAAAAAGAAACTCTTTCCTTCTTTGTCTTATATAACTTCCCCTTACGACAGGTAGGAGGAAAAAAGTTAAAGCTGCTCTGAACTACAATGTGCCAAAAATGTTATCATTTTCAAGTCTGTCAACAACTCTAAAAGAATCTCTAAAAGATCTCTAAAAGATCAATGTAACAAAATTTTCTATCCTGTAATCTGTGGAATCTCCCTTAGGTCAGAAGTAAGGCAATGTCCTAAACAGAGTGCCTGTGGGCTTGACACCACAAACGTTGGGACAAGTCATAAACAAAGTCCCTGACTAAAAATCTAGGACTCTTTCTACAGTCCCTATTCTTTAGAAATCAATGTCTCTTCAATTACACCTGGAACAAAGATATTACATGGAAAATATTGTAACCAGTTGAAACTAGGTAAGTAGATAAAACAGAATCCTTCAACCATGAGTTTTAGGTATTCCTCACCCACCACCTTCCTCTCCTCAGGTCTGTCACATGATGAAATGCAGAGATAATCACTGCTTACACACACAGTCTATATTTCATAATAAACATAGGGAGACCCCACATAAGCCCTTGTTTTGAGTGAGTAGAAAATAACACTACAATTCTACAGCCAACTCAAGAATTATTCAGCTATTCTTGGATCTCCTAAGTGATACTGACCAGCTTGACTCTCCAAATCATCAAGATACTCTTAAAGGTCTTCATACAATGATAAACAAGCATACAACTGAGCCACAGATGGTGAAAGACTCAAATAATCTTGCTTGTATTAACCTTCACTATAAATGTTTTCTTAGTCTCTAATCCTTATCTAAATAAAAAGGCAGTGAAAGTCTGCAGGTCACCTACACCAAAATCACTATTGGTCCTTCTCAATGCAAAGGCTGCCAAACCACTGGGGTAAGCTTAACACGTAGAGGTGCCACGCTCTGAAACACCTCCAGGATACAAACCCCAGCCTGTGCCGGTCTAAAGTGCATTGACGCAAACTACCTTCCATTATTCTAGAAGCTAGATTATTAAGATCCATTACTAAGCTAGATCTCTGCTTATAAAACTTTTGTTTCCTAAAATCCTGTAACATTCTATTCTTTCCTGAAAGATGACTGTTTTCCCTCAGCCGGGCAAAAGATTTGTCCATATATGGACAACCCCGAAGACAACAAATGGCTCTTTTCCCAGTCTATTATCAAGCCAGGAAATTAGACTGCCTGAGGTACTCTGCCTTACTTACTCGGTTCAGAGCCCGAGAGGAAACGTTCTTGAGTTCGTTAATCACCCATTTTCACACGAAGGTGAACGGATGCTTTTCCTTTACAGCTTTAGCAGCAATCGCCACCATCAATTACATGGAAGATTAAAGCCCTCACACAGCCACGGGCGATAAAGGAGCGCTAAGGATGACTGCGAAAGTTACCGGGCAAACAGCTGCGGCCCCGAGGGATTGGTGGAGGGAAGAAGAAAAGTAATATTAAAAATTTTAAAATAAAAGAAATATCACACATCAATAAATTCTGCAACACTGAAAAAGTGGAAACAGGGAAAAAGGAAAATCCCTGTGTTTTCAGAAAAGTCTCAGCTACTTTATTGCTATTCTTAATGTTTAAATGCAGTTCTACATAAACCTGCAGCCTGAAGAACACTACAGATATGAAACACTTTACCCTCTGATACTCAGGGGCCTGTAAAGTTCTTTTACCTTTCCATGCACAACTTGCAGTTGAAGTCACTATCTTCAGTAAGGAAAAAGTCCATACATGTGAGGAATCTACAGTCTGAATAGATCTGAAAAAAAAGTTCGAAGTCCAAAGAATTAAAGACTTTCTAAACAGCCAAGAAATTTCATCCTCCTTTCACACTGGAAGCCCTGCAAAGAATCCCCACTCACAGAGTGAGCTCAGCTACCTAGAAACTTAAATGCAGGCCAGTCTTTGTCTTTTTAAGCTGCAACAAAGGAAATGATTGAGGAAGCATTAAAACCCAAGTGCACCGTAAAAGGCATCTACCAGAAAACTGTTATTTGCAATGAAGAACGTGCCTTATTTAAATGATAACAAATCACCACAGTCTCTATGTCCTATTAAGATGTAAAGAATGTATCACAAGAAATATGACCAAAAGCTGGTATTTCAGCTCCTCAGGAGCTGGCATATTTCTTTCAGAAACTTGAGTAGGTGGGACTGTATTTTCTCAATGGAAAAATATGAACTCATGTGTCATAATCTATTTATGTTTTGCTGGTGTTTTTTAAATCTTCTGCCAGAAAATTCCTTACTGCCCCTTGCACTTCTTGGTGTCCCAATTGTCTTTTCAGCTATGTTTATTTTCTGATTGGCAAGGAAGCTACAAAATTCTGTCTTGGGGTTTTTTTAATATGCTTTCTTGTTCTCTTCCGTTTTCCTCCTATGAAGACATCCTGCACACGTTAATCTCTCAAAGTATGTTTCACAATGGAACCAAGCAGCTCTTCATGCTGCCAGCATTAGTCAAGGCAACAAAGAACTAAAAGATGGCTACTTAAAGCAGTCACAGAATTATAACTGCTGGGTATCCATCCCTATATACTTCTCAAAAACATTATGGGTATCTATAAAACTACCAGTCTCACTCATTTGACAACTGTTCTTCCTTGGTAAAGCTGTCAGCATGGGGGCAGGTGTTTGGTCTTTCTGAGGAAAGTATCTTCTGAAATTAAGCTGTGATGGAACACTAAATAACCAAAAAAAACCACCTCTTCCTGATGATACTGCATCTACCAAAAGGTTGTGATAGGAATCAATTAACAATGACACATTTTGGAAGGAGGAAAGACCACTGAAAGCACTCTCACACCCTTTCAGCAGGTAGACCTAATAGGAGAGGCACTAGGAATGCCACCTCTGCATTGTAGGAAGATACAAACAGATTAGTTTATGTTGTTAAAATTACTGCTACAAGCACTTGGTAGTACTCTTTTTCCTTCCCTAGCTTCCACTAGCTGCCCACCTTCTACATGTATAATGCATGGGAATTTTACTAATGTATTGTACCTTTGTCAAGAAAATATATTCACCATAAATCTAAATTTAAACCATGCATAACTTAAAATCATCAAGGGAAGGGAGCAGGTGACCAAGTGAAACTGCAACAATTCTAGCAGTTTGCCATTTAACAACAGCATCTAAAAGCATTATTTCCCTTCCTCCTTTTATTCATTAAATCAGATGAAGGGTTATTTCATCCCTCCATCCCTCCAGTAGTTCACTTCAAAATGCCACAGCACTGAAAAACAACTGCTGTCTACATGTAATTATGTGAATACCAAAAGAAAAGCTGTAGAATGGAAAACTAGTTTGCATATATAGTTTGGACTCCAGTCTCTCCCCCATTACCAACAGCACTGTTTCCTCACCACAGCCTCAGAAACAGCAACTACCATTTATTTTCATAAAGCCTCCCGCTTTTCAAATATGTCACAAGCCCATCTGGTGAGTCAGAGAAAGGGATGTCGCTAAAACTTAAAAAAAAGTCCAGAAAATTAAGCTGAATTCAAACCAAAGATAGTAAGTGTATGAATTATTGCTGTGAACTCAGATGAAAGGGTAAAGGGACTTCAAATATGCTGTAAACCAGGTAATACTCTCCTGAAACAGAAACTTCTTGCTCTCCACTTTCAATAGAGAAAAACTTTGTTAAATAACAAATTAAAACATAATTGTTCAGATTAAAACTTTCTTGTTCAGGCAGTTCCACTGTGCTCCTCAAAACCTGGAATTAATTTAATTGAATTAATTATTCTTATCCAAATCATTATCCCAGCAGCTTTTAGGTTTGTTTATTAGGGAGCTTGGATGGTCTGCTTCCACAAATGTCCCAAAAAAAAAAAAAAATTATGTTGCCAGATTTTCAGCCCTGAACATTGCACAACTGGCTAGAGGACAAAGCAGGGAGTTGCCTGCCTGCAGCATCCAACCAGGAGAACCATCTCTTTGCTCTAAAATTCCAGCTGCTACAGGACTAACATTATCCTTACCAATTCACTTTTAATACTTGTCACAAACACTGTGGGAATGAAAAGTCTGTTTCAAGCCCAAAATGCAAGTTACAATTCAGAAATACACCTCTAGTGTATGTCACAGCTGGTGTCCCTTAGTACAATAGCTATTTAATGTTCTGTTTTCTTAAAAACCTCCACAAAAACATCACAATCTTTTCAAGCTGCCATCTCCACTCCCATCTTCAGACCACCAGAAAAAAAACTGTATTTTTTATTATGGGGGAATTAGTGAAGGAAAGCTGCTTTTCATTTTCTTTCGGACAGACAAATAAGGAGAAATCAGCAGCAGAGTTGGGTAAAAGTTTCACTAGAAAAGTACATCATGGCTTGCAATTCCCTCCTTTCCCTTGATTTCTATTTTTTTATACACAAAATGCAGGTCATGCCCTTGAGCTTCTGCCAATGTATGATTTTACAGAAAGGCCATGTGAATAACTGAGTGGTTCAATATGAAACAAATGATGAAAGAAACTAAAGAGGATGTTAGTTGTTTCAGATGAGTTTGCTCTTTTGTAGTAACTGAGTGCACCAACACTTGAAAAAGGAAAACTTTCACCAGCTTAACATACCTTACTCATTAGTTCAGATCATCTGAGAGTGTCCTTCCAAGTTAATTTTCCTGAAATCTGAAGCTAAACCAATCTTTATTTAATTCACAAATGAGCTTAGAAACACATCACTCCACTTAAAAGAATAAAGGTCTATTAAAAAAATTTTAAAAAAAAAGCTATGTACAGTTTTCAACTGTGGATCCAGCTCTTGTTTAGAGTTTTATTGGGATGTGAGTTGCAAATTCATCTTTGGCCAGGCAAAAGGAACAGCCACAAAGCAGCCATAAACAGAGTAAGTATCTTCCAGCTGCTATAAAAACATACTTTGCTTTACTTCACAAAATAATTTTATCCTACTGTTTTTAAACCATTTGCAGAAGTTTTCTTCAGCGAGATTTATGTAAAGTTAAGCAAATAAAAAAAAATAACCATTGAGTCTTCTATGCTACAGCATACAGCAAGAACAACTGCCTGTTGCCTTCCTGTCAAAGCAAACACGAGGTTCAGCCCATGCTTTTCAAGCTTCCTTGACATCATGGACTAGAACTGGGAATTACCCATAACACAATTATTATTATTTTTAATATTACAGAGCCATCAGAGTACCATTATGGCCAAGACAGAAGAGAACCTTTGCAAGTCGTCATTTTTGTTCCACATCTGCATGCTTAAGCAAAGGTTAAGAGTATCTAAAATATTCTACAGAACTTTTCACAACAACATCACACAGTTTAGTGATGTTGTTCTGAAAACATCTTGGTGGTGTCTGTACACAAGAGGGACTTTTTTTGCTTCATTTTTTTTTTTTTAATTGGCTGTATGCTCCTGAGCTCATGGTCATAAATACAGCAAAAATAAGATAAAGTTACTATACATCAAACCTCTCCCCACCAAAATCTAAAGGTTTATAAGGCTATATAAGAATAAATAAGGCAATGCTTTTTCCTTTAGAGCATTTTTGAAGATTTTTTTCTTGTTACAGATTTGATGCACATTCACTGTACAAGTTACCACTACGCTAAACCTCTGTGTGATGTTTTCTGTGATCAGATAACAACATTTGGGCACCCCAAGCATTCAAACCAACCACCGGCACAGCATGGAGCTCATGTTCTGCCATATATTGCCATAACTTTTTCTGAAGTCAAGCAGAGGAAGCTGTGTCAAAAAAAGAAAAAAATAGCAAGACAAGTCACTGTGTTCCACGGGTCAAAACACAATATTCACTAGTAGACACTAAATACTCTCTAGTGACGCAATGTGTTTCCACTTCAGATTAAATGAGATTTTAGGCAAAATAGAAAAAATAACATATCAGAGAGAAAAGTGATTTGGCTTAAACATATACAGTTGCAGCCAACAGGAACAAAATGATACTGCTTCAACTTAATGCATTTTAGTTTCCAAGGCAGACTGAGAATGCATCTTCATGAGAAAATACATTCCTGACAGGAGAAATATACACTACATAGATCTTGACAGGAGCAAAACGCATTAGATAAATATTTAGTCTATTTGAAGAATTTATCAAGTCCATCCAGCTTTATGCATCTAGCCCCTCTTGCCATATCAATCATGTTGATCTCCTGTTTTAGCATAGTCTGCAGAGAAAAAGACCAGTTTTGTTGAAATGTGATTTAGTTACATCATATTTCAAAATATTTTGAAAAAAATACTCTTCATGAATAAAAAACTTTCAATACTTCTTTGAGGGACCAATGCCAGGAAATTGGATTCATAAAGCACAAACAGTCCGTTACAAAAAAAAGATCAAATTATAGGAGTAAATACGATAGATAAATAAATAGTGGTGTTTAATCTCCAGCTGGGCTCAAAACCACGACAGATGACAACAGAAATCAATGACAAATCTCACATTAAACGAAGCAGGAGCTGCGATTTTTGTTCTGTTTCCAGGAAACACAAATGCATTACATCAGCTGAGATGCACTTCCCATCACGATGACTCGATTGCAGAGTCCCTTGGTAAATGACACTTGAGAAGGAAAAAGCTACTGAAAACATCATTGACCTCTCCTGCAGAAGCTATGTATCTCTGCCTTGTGCATAAAGCACTAAAAATCTTAGGAATCCAAAGAAATTAGAGCCACCATTAATAGAACCTCAATGCTACCCAGAGAAGATGCAACAAGAAAAATCCAACAGATCCTTAAAAAATCAGAAGTAACAAAACATGCAATTGCCTTACTTGCTTGTCAGCTACAAAATTTGCCCACACAAATAGATTTTGACCTTGTGATTAACTGTAATCAAATTTGACTGTACCATACATGTGTCAGATGAGTTCATGAAAACCAGCAGCTGGGAGGACCACAGAGACATGAACAAGTGTCCACAGAAACTCTGCCCATCTTATGAGAGCAGACATTCCAGGCAGCAAGAAAGGGGTGGAGAAAGAAGAAAATAAAAAGCATCAGGAATATCCTAACTTCAGATCTAATGACTACTGAATTGATTGGGGTTTAAGGGTTATTGGTCTTTGTCTTACTAAATTTGGATTGAGCAGGTGCAGAGTTGAGCAGGTTCATGGTGCTTCAGCAGAAAAACCAAGCAAGGAAAGTTGCTAAAATATGAAGACATACAAAATAGGAGAGCAGCAGTTTGGGTGGTACCCAAGTTATACACTGCTCTAAAAAAGGAAAGCATTATGTCAGTAAGATGACAATATTTGTATTCCAGCATTGTACCAAAATAATTCATAAAACCATCTTTTTTCAGAACAAGATTATTACCAAAGAAGTCTGAGATAAACTGCTAAAAACTAAATACCAAATACTAAACTAAGTTTTAATTCAAAATTTTCACTGAACTGCACATCAGGCGATCAGCTGATAAAACTGAAGGGCTAAACCTTCACAGGCAGATTTTGACACCCAAATGATATAAAAGACACCAGTAAGTAAAGTACACATTTAACCTCCAGCAGTACAGGACAGGAAGTGACTGATATCCATGCTTCTGCATGTTAATGACGAAGTACACACTGAATAGCAGCATAGGAAAGTATCAGTAACCATCATTTAGACTGAAGAGATATTACTTTATGATCACTGTACAATTTTAACGGTACTTATCTATTTCTCCTTATTTATACCCTTTACTGATGCTCCTCCCAAAACCCAATAATTATCCTGAAGTTCAAGAGCTCTGATACAGCTTCATACAGATTTCCCTACTGATGCAAGGATGCAGGTTTGAGTTATGAAAGCATCTACAGAAAACATTACATTACTGACTGAAGTTCTCCCTCAGTACGCTTAATATTGCACTTTTTAAGCAACAGCACTGACTGCAGCACACTTAGTTGTGCCCAGACCATACCAGTAAATATATAGGAGGAAGAAAGTATGTTCTGAAACTCAGAGCAAATTCGTCACAAAAGGTAAAGTAGAACTGCCTCAAGTTTTAATGTTCAAGATCAATAAATGTGGCAAAAATACGGTAAGTGCCTAGCAAACTACAAAATGCACAGTCAAGAAGCATCTAAATAATATATTCTAGTTTATCTTCTCTTTAACATGTTTTGTCTTCCCTTTCATTTTTTCTCCCCCAGTCTTCTTGGTGAGGATGAGGTAATTTTGTCATCTTTATTGTTTTTACCATTTCCCACTATATATTGCTCACTATATAATATATATATTCTTACTATATAATGCTATCTGCTTAAACACTAATTCTTTCCTCAATTAAAGTGTAACTTAGAAAAGTGGCATAAATAAATCTAATAAAAACTAATAATTACCTCACACTTCATGCTTTCAATGCAAGAACATTTAAAGTGATTTCACTGTTGCCCTTGAAGAGAATTATGTTTTTCATCCAAAGCTGCCAGATCCCCAGCATCTGGGAGCTATTTACAGAAAAAGACAGACACAAACACAAATTAAGTCACAGGAAGCTATAGCAACATTCTGCTTGGATCATTAAAACAATGTGGTCTGACAGAGGGATCCCCAGATTAGAAGTCACTGTGGCTCTGCCATTTTTCTACTTTGCAGCCACTCATCTACTTCGGTAAGGTTTCCCCAGCTGCTTGGAAAGAGTTGCTCATTGCAACTTCCTGGTTTTGCAAACTTCCAGGTTTGTTGTGAGAACTAGTCGTTATTTACTCAGTGCTTGGGGCAGGGGCTGGATATAATTATTTCAGATTATCTCCAACCATTAATTGACTAAGAAAACTAGTGAATAGTCTTGTACTGCTACCCTTTTCCACTCTTCAGCAATATGCAAGTGACAAGAGATTATTACTGCCCCAAAGCACAAAAAAGGATATAAAGCTATTAGAGAGCATCCAAAGGAGGGTAACAAAGATGGTGAAGGGTCTTGAGGAGAAGACATGTGATGAACAGCTGAGGTCACTTGGTCTTTTCAGCCTCAAGAAGAGGAGACCGAAGTGAGACCTCATTGCAGTTACAACTTCCTCATGAGGGGAAGAGGAGGGGCAGGCACTGATCTCTTCTCTCTGGTGACCAGTGACAGGACCTGAGGGAATGGCCTGAAGTTGTGTCAGGGAGGTTTAGGTTGGATATTAGGAAAAGGCTCTTCACCCAGAGGGTGGTTGGGCACTGGAACAGGCTCCCCAGGGAAGTGGTCTCACCACCAGCCTGACAGAGTTCAAGAAGTGTTTGGACAATGTTCTCAGGCACATAGACAGTGCTCCCAGGCTCATTATGTGATTCTTGAGGTTGCTCTGTGCAGGGCCAGGAGTTGGACTCAACGGTCTTGCAGGTCCTTTCCAACTCAGGATATTCTATGTATGAAAGAGAAATTATTTCACACCCATAAAGCCTTCATGCAATCACCACCAGTAAAAAAAGCCAAAAAGAAAACTAGCAATTCCATCTCTGTAAAAGCCTTTACAGTAGAATTTGAAGGATTTGGGGGTTGCTATGAAAAAAAAAGAGATACCAAGTAACACTTCCTATCAACATCATGCACCTTCTGGGCTGGGAAAGTATGGGGCCAGAGAAACAATAGTCCTGTGAGGAAAAACAAACAAACACACACCAAACCAAAAGAAGTACCCCAGAGCTTATAAGCAGAAACCTTCATAAAGCTGACTTCCAAGATGGCAAAGTTTACATTAAATAGATCATCCTCATCTTCCATGTTTAATAACATATTTTAAACATACACTTCCAACCCTGCCTGTGCAAGGGGGGCAGTATTCAAGTATAGAAAGAGCAGCCTTAAGGAGGAAGAATTAGGCCATTTATTCAAACAGAAGGGTTAGTTTATGTGAACTCCAAGTGACCATGAAACTATGGCGCAAGTGTACCAAGCACAGCTAAGTTGATCTAAGATGAGCTGCTGATGAAAGGGGTTATCCTGTCATCAGCTCCCAGCAACAAGCTGATGCGTCACCAGGCTTCTCATCAGCACCACTGACCCTTTGACTCTACAAATTCAACGTCCTGAACTTATTCAGGAAGTGAACTATTAGAAAACTTACTCTACACCAGAGAGAGTCAACAAGCATCTAACATGTCTCAGCCCCCTGAAACAGCCTGCTTTGGGATCAGACGTGTTCCAGGATGAACAGACAGAAAGGGGAATGAAGCCAGACGGTGTAACAGTTTATGTCCTCATTGCTCCTAACAGCCTTCTGCAATCTGCTTCTAGAGATTACCAGTACACAAGTCAAGGTCACCTTTGCAGTTCTTCATCCATCACAGCTCAGTAAGTCAGCAGACCTTCACCTCTGTGTGTATCACAGGTTAGAAGGCCAAACAAGGTGCTTGAGCCTTTCTCCTGCTACCTCTGCTGAGCTGGTAGTGACTTCAAGCAAAGAAGCACAGGTTAAGTATCACAGCTGCCACTAGTAGACCTGCTGGAGCTCATCTCTGACATCTAAAGCATACCAAAATCATACAGATCTAACCCAATATTAAAGTCTTTATAGAGGATTTAAAATCAGTTTGTCAACTCTAGTTTAATTTCCAAAGTAAAGTTCAGAACAGAACTATATTTCAGCAAAGCTTAAACAATTTCTGTTCTGGCAAAAGAATTCAAAAATTCCAACATTGCTCAATATAACTGTGTAATTGTTTTCATGTTCTCTTTTCAATTTTGATATATATAGCAAATTTCAACTTCCTTACCATTCCTCCCTTCAGCTCCATAAACAGCAAAAGAATTGTGAAACAAGAGAAACAAAAACCGCCTTCTTAGAAGTGCTTGGGAAAAAGTGTTTCTTGGCACAGCAGAATGGCTAGTTCTCTTTGATTCAAACACAAGTTGTTAAAACAAGATGTTGCAAAGTGCTAAGAGAGTAGTTCAACATATTTTTTAAAGAAGTAGAGACAGCTGAATGAAGAAAAACAAACAAAAAATTAGCCTTGCAGTCAAATCAGAAGGTAACACCTGCGACATCATCTTGTAAACAAGAACCAAGGCTTGTCATGGACAAGTACAAGGTCACCATCATCAAAGCAGCCAACCACAGTGATGTTAGCTATACTCACAACATATCCACAGCCAGAGCTACCCAAGGCCATTCATGTTAAGAGACAGAGAAGGGCATGTGCTCTACATGTAGCCAGAATTACACTTTAATAAACTGTTGTAAAAAAAAAAAAAAAAATCAGGAACAAGGTGGATCAGTTATTAAACTACAATTAAAGCATTAAAAAAAAAAAAAAAGAGAAACGAATAAAGGAAATAAAAACCACGTGGGGTAGAACAGTAAAACTTTCAGAGCGACCTTAAAAAACAATGGTAAAGGACATTCTCAGCTGGCACAAACAAAAGATTGTCAAATAGCAGCTGGCCTATTCATAGAGATAATATTAAGCTGCAAAAAGTAAAGAAATAAATTAAAATATTACCTGTCAGCACATCCATAAAGTATATAAGATTCACCATGCACACTTATGTTGTTACTAAGGAGGGAAAAGTTAATAGTTAAGCAGAAAGAAAGCATCTGTGACATTAAAAAGAAAAATAACACTCACACTTAAAAAACAGTAATCTTTTACTTCAGTCAAATTTTACACTTCATTGAAGAGATTCTCTTGAAATTTGATAATTTGCTGGGAGATATTTACATATCAAGCCTTTCATCTACCCCAAAAGAAACCTCTTAAAATTTATAAATAGCTTTCCCTACAAGGATGAACATTTTCTTCTGCTGTAATTTCATTCCTTTGAGCAATAAAAATGTTAAACTCCTCTTACCATTCCAGTCTTCTCCCTATTCTAGTCCTGATTTTTGTCCCTTCAGTACTGCTGTCATAGATGGACAAGTCTCCACCATCTTTCATTAACTTAAGATATGTAATATCACAACACACGTTTCATTCATCTTTTTCAACTGACCAACTTGGTTCTCCTATGAAGATTCATATCCGCACTTGAGTCACAACTTCCAACGCTCCTTTCAAAGCAGCAAGTCCAGGAAAAAAAAAAAGACAGAAAATATAATCGTGCTGACTCAGGCAGCAAGCCATATCTTCCAATACCGTCCCTTATTCATTGCACACATCTTTCATTCAGGACTTTGTAGAACCTGTAGTCTATTCCCTAGGAGAACCTGCTGTGTAGAAACAAGGTCTGCCTACTGCCACAAACAGTTTAGATTGTTTGGTTCCTCTGTTGCTCCACAGAGCTATGTCCTTAAACACGTAATTAAAACACTCCAGAGCCTGATCTTTAACCACAAAGTGACACAGCTTGTGTCTGCAAAGCTAAACTCTTCTCCTTCCACACGGTGGAAAGATGTTGCATCAGCCCTCTTGTTAGAGGGTAGAAATGAGCCAAGGCACAGACTGCTTGTTTATCACAGCATGAAAAGGGTCCTGGTTTATTCCTCTTCACAACTTAGCCATCCTGACTCCAACCATTCACTGACTCTGGCTGCAGCAAGCTCCTGCTGTAGGTTTCCCTTGCAGCCTCTGACTGCTGGTTATTGCCTGCTGAACTCTGACTGCAGGTATTGGTGTGCAGACTCTGACTGCAGGCTTTTACCTGGCTAGACTGTGACTGCAGGTTCTAACAACAGGCTCTAACTGCAGACCCTGACTGACCTCACAGCAGTGATTCTCTCTCCACAGATCCTTCTACTGCATGATTCTCCCCTAACGCATTCCCTTTTACCACCTTTATCTTTATTGGCTATAGCTGTGACACATCAGGGGCAAGGCTGCATAGGATAATTAACACAGCTGTTACTTCCTGTATTCCCTTTTCCTACAGGAAGATGCACCTATAATTCACAGTGCTTTTTGGGAACAGTCTGCATTTCCTTACTCCCAATGCACATACACTTAGGCATCAGTCTAAACTGGACCAAGGAGCTCACTAAAAATTAAGCAGAATAGACAGGACTAAAGCTTGAGCCCACATCCTCTGTGCTTAGTTCAAAAAGCATGAGCACTGCACACAGCTCCAACAAAAGTCAAAAAAAGGTTGAAAGAAACACACAATCTACAAGCACATTCCTACCCAGAAGAAGTCTATGAAAGTTCCTGCAACATGCCAAATGATCCTGTTCTCTCTACCACCATAAGAGCTAAGCCAGAAGTTGTACTGTTCTATAAACATTGGAGACTGCAGGTCACCCATTCTCTCTGTCTTCAAAGCACTTCTCAAAATGATACCTCTAATCCCAAGACCTTCTTGCATTCATAATCATGAGCTGAAGGCCACAAAACTACATTTAACACTTAGGATCCATGAAAAAGCAGCTTCCAAGAGCAGTTGTCTCAGGAGTCTGTACTGGTGAAAAGTGAAACCTGAAGAAATAGGAACATTAGGACACATCCACATAAAAGCAATTTGCTCTCAAGAATGAAACACGGAAGCCTGGCACGACGAAACCTGAGCATATTAGCTAAGGCAGTGCTTGTTTTGAGAACAGATGAGTTCAGTTTCCTGTTACATCAAACAGTAACTTTCATCAGTCCTACGTGTGCTCAAAAAAAAGCAAGAAGAAAAAATTTCTACTGACATCACACTTAGGGCTGGGCAGACAGTGGCAGATTAGGAAATGCAATGAGTCACCGCATATAGAGAACACATCATGAGCATTTTCAAACTACCATGCAAAATTTCTTCTTACCAAAAAGTCCAGACAATACTGTTTAAGTGAACCATACCAGAAGAAAAATAATAACACCATAGTGCCTCTACACAACAGAAGTAGTTGGGGAAAACAAAAACACGGTAAAAAGGACAATATAAGACACCAAGACCACTACAGGAAGAAACAAAATCAACACAATTCAGCAATCAAGAAGGAAACATCAGCTAAAATAAGCTTATGGGGTGGACAAGAGGGAAGTAATATAAAACTGAAATTACAATATAACTGAAAGACAGGCATGAAAAGAAAGGAGAGCTGACAGAGCTATGTTCCAAAAAAGAATTCACTCTGGAGAAGCTGCCAAGGTATCTGTATATGCATGAAAGAAAACCAAAATATAAACACAAAAAAACCCAGTGTAAGTAAAAGAATGAGTTATCATAAACTCAACTGCTATGTCTTAGTGAAAAAATTTGTTAGTGAAATACCAAGACACTTTATTTTTTTGTTTTTTGTTTTGTTTTTAAGAGTAAGTCAAAGCCTCTTAGAAGGAAGGGAAGTAGCTTTACCCAGTTTGGAAACAAATAAAGTAAGACACTACAGAAGAAATACAATGGAGATATAAAAACTAGACAGTGAGGAAAACTACAAAAGAATAAAAAGCATGCACATTTAGCCACCATAATTCAGGCTAAGCATCTTATTCTCTGAACCACAATGTTGCAGAAATGCTACTAAAATATACATGACAAAGAAAGTGGCTTCTTTCCTGCCAGTGTGGAAACTTCCCCACTGGGTGAAGCAAAGCAAGCAGTATTGCTAAGGTAAGCACAGCAGTGCTTAGCAGCTACAAATACCTGCTATTTTGGGTATGTATGAGCCAGAAGAATTAAGAGATGTGAGGTTTCTGTACAAAGTTATTAGAACTTCAGATGAAAAAGCTTTCTTTAGGAAGTATTTGTGGCTTGACATTAGGGGATTTCTTTTTTATGCAAATGGAAGGACAGAGGAAGGAAGAATGTTGAAATTATTATCAGCTGAATAAACTTTGTTACGAGAAATACAGCTCTGGCACATGGGAGTTGGTTGATAATGCAGAAAACAGAAATCAGATCAGTAGGTGCTAATGAAAACATTAGAAGTTTTCACAAGGAAGGGGGATTAACTGGTCTCAGACCCTGACAATCTCTCCTTTGGTCCCAGCACCAGAGAAGGTGAGAATACTACTGCTGCTTCTACATTAAGGTTTTTTATTATTATTTTCATTAGATATCAATAACATTACTATGGGTTCTCTGAAGGCAGTGAATAATATTCAAAAGCATTCTCTTTTAGTATTCCTGAGCCAGAACTACTTCAGAAAGTCTTCAAGTGATATACTGACCACAGCTCTAGTCCTTTTAAGCTATAAGTTTTGGCATTTCTTAATGATGATACATTTTATTGTTAAAATCTCACACAGATAAAACTTGCTATCAGTGTGTTTTCCAAAAGAATATAAAATTTGTAAAAGCAAATATTTTTTGTTCTTAATGCCACCTGTGGCAAGGTGCTTAGGAGCTGAAATTAAGAAAGCTTCCTGTAGCAACAAATCACCTAGAAAAGCTATATTAAAAGAACTATGAAATAAAGGAGTTCCTTGTAAGTATGTAAATGATACATTTTTTTAACTAACTCATATTATTGCCAAATTCTTTTAAAGACATTATTAGCATACTTGAATGTTGAAATAAAGCATTCTTAGAGTGCACTAAACTAAAGATTAATGCATGACTTTCCTGTAAAAATGCAGAACTTGTTAACCAAATTCTCTCTGGCAAAAACAAACACATCATGAGCATTGTGGAATGTTCATCTGTTAACAAAGTCATGGTGGCGAGCCTGTTACCTGCCTTTTGAACAGCCTCATTTGAGTGTGCAACACATCATTACATTGTCTGGCATAGCAGGAGCCAAAGCCTTCGATAAACACCAGCCAGGCTGGTCCCTCCCACACTAATTATGACAGCTTGACAAGAAGCGATGAAGAAACCACAGAAATATGACACTTTCTCACAAGCTTTTAAAAGGGGACAAAGATGGCAAGGGAAGCCCACTTGCCAGAATGAAAATCCTGGTCCTCACCTTGAAACAAAATAGAGGAAGAAAAAAAAAAATGCATTATTTAATAGCAGAGCTCAGAGCTGAGACTTGATTCCACACAGTTGCCAGGTTCAACTGCATCGGCTTGTCACATCCCCAAAGCCAACGAGGCTGAGCTGCGAGAGCTTTCAGGTGGCAAAGGCAGCAGCGCTCTGGGAGCTGTCACTCAGTAGGTGGCACTCTTCAAACTCCGGCCGGGGGAAGCCAAGCACCAGCATAAGCACAGGGCACACTAGCGAGCAGCCTGGAGCTTTTGCAGAAATATCAACGAGAAATACTGAACTGTTTCAGCCGTAAGTGACGGCCATGGGGAATGCAATGGATTCGTTTCTATAATAAATAAAGCAACCCTAGTATATAATCTCTGAAGTTCCTAGAAATTACAACTTTCGGGTGCTATAAATATTTTGGATCAACACTATTGTACAGTATCTACAAAACCAGTACCTTAAGAAATTATCCCTTACATCTGCAGAACACTTTGAGTGAAGCATTGTAGCTAACTATGTAGAAGTGAGTCAAACTCACGACTGAATTTTATCTTTTTAATTTAAGAAAACACAGCATAACTATATTTTATCACAGCTGTTCTTCAAAGCTGGACAATAAATTTGTTACAGTTAATCAAACAGATAAACAAATTGTTCCAAAGGATATATGAATTGTTATTTCTGTGAAATTTGCTAGTGAAGATGTGACCAACACACCCAAAGACTCAACTGTTTTAGGGCAAGAGTTAAAATCAATACAAGGTATAACAAAAATGGAAACACTGTTCCATTAAAAAAAGAAACCTGTCAGACTTCCCATTCCTGCAAATTGTGTTTCTTCATTTAACAATTATATTTTTTTAAAAAAATTTAAAAACAGATTGAAATCACATACACTTTACTTCTTATTTGATAAAACAGTAAAAGGAAAAACAGATTTAGTAACAATGTTTGAGTACAGGTACTTGTAATTGAAACAGCCAGCAGAGGGAGTATAAAAACAATTAAAAACCCTCACACAGCCTTTTTCTTTTTATATATATTTTTACTTATGATTTTAGCTTTCTTTTAGAGTACAATAATAGTGCCAACAGTGCAAAAAATTTAATATTATAAAACAAACAAAAATCAAATGCTCAAGTATTAAACAGAATGACTTGAAACTCAAATACTTTTTAAAGTAGCATTAAAAACAAATGAGCTGATGCTAACCTCAATCTGAAACACGATTTTAAATGCAGGCAAGGTTAACATCAATCAAGAAGCTGCATAAGCCATTTCCAAGTTAAAATCCACTCATTCACAAACTCTCCTTTTATAACTTTCTGAATCTAAAACTAAGTCCATGACTTCATAATATTGAGAGATTGTTGGTTATAAACTATTTGTATTAGAAAATGGCACAGAATCGTTAAACAGAAGGCTCTGTTGTACTGATCTGTATGATGGATGACATAAGAGCAATTCAGCCAGGTATATGCCCTAGATCATTAGTGCAAATAAGCACTCACATGACTGTTTCAAAATCAAGTCACTAAGTCACATAAATGTTGAATGAAAACTCATTTTTACACTTCAGGTTTTCACCACGTCCAGCTGATAAGGGTGGCTAAAACATGAGCAAAAGGGAGGAGGACACAAACGGGGTGAATGAAGCTGCCAGCCTTGTGCTGGAATACTAAATAAGCTGCCATCCTCCTCACACAAGTGGCAAAAAGAAACCATCTCCCAACTCATCTAAACTATCCCACTGTGCATAATCACACCTTCCACAGTCCATCTCACAGGAGCAGCAAGGTTGCTGAGTTAACAGGGAAGGCGTTGCCTCCTCTCTCGAGGCTTATGAGCGCTAGGTACTCCCAAACCATCAGGCACAGGCAGCAGAGCTGAGGAGTCAAAGGGACAGAACATTAGATATTCCAAATGTAAGCTGCATGTTTTACAGACAACCATTTGTAAAAATAGCTGACTTGGAAAAGCAAGCCTTTCTCCACTGTTAACTGCTTGTGCCTGCATGGCTTTCACTACCTTTGCATGCCATTCCTTGCTATCTGCCCTTCATATTGTTCTGTTACCCCACTAAGTAGAATGGCAGTGCTGCAGACCAGGATACATGGTGTTCCTATACATGAATGCAAAATGTGAAACACCAGTCCTGTGCTGATGAATGACATCACTTTTCATAACTATATCCTACTTTAGTGATAATCTAGCTTTCAATTAACCTGGAGTCAGGATCTATGGGGAGAAAACCAGAGACAATTTCATTTCTTACATATTCTAAATTTTAAGCATGATTTAATTGGAAAACCAAATTCTGTCCACCTTCACACAAGGGATTCATTGCTGAAGATCAGCATTTAACTTAGAACACCCTAACTGCAAAAAAACGAATACACAAACCAGGAAAAACACGAGTTAAGACAAGATTAAGTTTTCCATTAGATCAAGTGACAGGAATATTTTTGATATTATTTTAATTTTAATTGCTATTTTCTTCCTGAACAACAGATCTTAATACATGCATCCTTTCTTCCAGTGCTGCCTAATCAGAAAGTCTTAGCATCTGGCATATGAAGGTATGGACTAAAATAGCCAAAAAAGAAAAGGTAACTGTATATAATAAAAATATGCTGGTAATTCTCTGACAAGCAGAAAGTCCAGATGCTGTAAAGAAGGCACACCTGCCAGCAAACTCATGGCACATAGATGACATACGCTACACCTGCACCATGAGAGAAGACCTTGAATTGGAAGGAAGATGGGATGCTCCCCTAAAGGCAAGACATTTCCCAGAAACCTGAAATACTGGAATACCTGGCAACTTGCAGTATTCGAAATATGACAGAACTCCACTGCAGTATTGATCTACTGAAAGTTTCTTAAAACACTGTGTTGTGCACCAAGACTTAAAACAGTTAAGAAGAACAACATACACCACACGAAGTTCATGTAAGCTTCTGCAGTCCAGTGCTTCATTAGGAATTTTAATAAGAAAAACAGCCATATATGGCACATACTGAGTATTGCAGAACCTAAAATTCTAATAATAATAACCCTTTAACAAAATCGTGACTAGAGAGCATGCAAGTCAAAACAGCTCAGAGATGAAAGAAGAATACATCTCTAGCAATTTCACTGTTTTCCACTCTTAAGGATTCTGTTATGTCACTTTTAAATCTTCTTTCCAGAAGGATTCATCTCAATTCTCTTCCCTACAGAACTCTTCAGGTTCCGTGCAAAAAAATTTAGGCTTTTTTTTTTTTTTTTTTTTTTCTTTTATTTTATTTTCTTTTATTTTCTTTTTTTTTTTTTCTTTGAAGTCAAAGAGCATATATACGTACTTAGATACGATTTAGAACTTAAAATACAATTCAGGAAACAAAAGCTATGAGACACAGCACATTATCTTCATTATTTTACATGATCTCATCCTCTTCAAAACAATGATAGCCTTCCGGCTGCACTGTAACCAGGACTTTGCACAGCACTCCAAACAGTTGGACAAGTGCTCTTTGCAGTAGCTGCACTGGAACTGAATAGTATCTTGTTTGACTTCCCTCCACTTCTTTTTTCAGCCTGGTTTCCTAAGGAAATCAGATTTATGCAATCACTCAGGGAGGGAGGGAAGGGCACACATATGTACTTACACACTGCATGTGAATGTCTGTCCACCCGTCTGTCTGACCTCACTAATATCTTTTGAGCCCATTCGTCAGGTTCAATCACATTCAAAAGAGGGGCAGAGAATATCAGACTTGTAAGGTCTTGAAAGTTTCATGAGCATGGGCTGCAGAGTACGGAAAAGTGTTTCCACAGAGAGAGGCTGCATGTCTTCTTAGACATCAGTAAACTCAGGGGAAAGAATAGCTCTGCTCCTTTCCTGCCTGCCGGAAAATCTTCAGTCAGAGGTCACAATCAGTGAAAGATGACCAAATTTCTTGTGTTCAAGAGTTCATAAAATAACTTAAGTTGAATTCACTAATGCTTTTAAAGCTGTTTTGAACAAAGCTGATGTTTACCACATCACCTTTTTCCTGGTCTATCATAGAAGAGAATTGCCCTACATGATACACATTCCCTGGTTCAGTTCTTTGCCCTCAAGACCGCTTATTTTAAAACATCAGTGTTGTACCACACTCATGGCAGCATTCTACCCCTCTCAAACAGAAAGAAAATTAAAACTGAAAGAGTTTAGGATTCCCTTCAGGTCTCAAGACTAAACAAGTACATGGCTCTGTACCATAACCAACTATTGAATAAAGCTGCAAAAAGTGCAGCAAATACAATGATCATCTTTATTCACCACTACTCTGGAACACAAGTACAACCACACTTGCAGGATCTTGTGCTCAAGATAGCTGTAAGTAATGAAACAGATAATGAGGTTTCAGTGGACATCTCTGTAGTTCTTCTCACATCCCCCCAATGAACCATACACGGTTCACCTGTATCTAAAAAGCCACCTTTATCAAAGCATACTAACAGATTAAAATTCAAGTCTAGGGACGCCTTAAGGCATAGATCCACAAACTAAGGAGCTGTCATAAAAAGAAAATAAAGGCACAGCTGATTGAAGGCGCCCTAAGCATCAAAATACTAGCCAAGCAAAAAAAAAAAAAAAAAAAAATCCTTATTAAAAAATATACCTATTATACATATAATTCAGCCCTGATACATGATCTGCTTGTAAATTCTTTAGTCCCGTGACTACACTGAAGCCCAGCACATTTCCCGGCGGGGCGCTGGCACTGAGGGCTGCCGGGGGGACGCGGGCAGGCAGAGCCCGGGAGGTTTCTGCCCCGAGCCGCGGCCGTTCCGGGGCCGCCCCAGCCGCGGGGCGCGCACCCGGCAGGGCGCGGCGTGCCGGGGAAGCGCCTCGGAGGCGGGAGGGCGAGACACCCGAGGGGCAGCCGGGCCGCACGTCCCTGCAAACGGGGAGTTTCTGCCATGCGAAGCCTCCTCCCCGCTCCCACACCGAGCGGCGGGGCTCGGGCCGCTCCCGCCGGGCTTCCCCGGCCAGCACGGGGAGGGCACTCGCCGAGCCCCGCGCCGAGAGGAGGCCGAGCGGCTGCTCCGGCCCCACTCCCGCTGCCGGCACGGGGCGGCCCCCGCGCCCTTCCCCCGCGCTCGGGCTCGGTGGGAGCCGGCGAGGCTTTGGGAACGGCTTGGCTGCGGGGTGCCCTTTGTGAAGCGTCTCAATTCCCCCTTTATTCCGCCCTCCCCGCCAGCCGGTCACTATCCCCGTTGCAGCGCCAGCCCCCCGTAGCAAAGGAGCACATGTTTCCTCTCGGGCTCCTGGCCCGCCTTACAACGAGCCACGGCCAGGGGAAGGCGGCACCCGGTACCAAAGCCGAATCAGAAATATGGAATGTGAACGCGCGTGGCAGCTCTGACGGGGGATGCAGAAGGAAGCGAGCCGTTTCACCCTTTTCAGTCCTCCGCCGCCGCTTTTCTGTCAATTGCCGGTACCATAATGCTTCCTTATTGCCTGCTCAAGTAAGTAGGGGGGACAGTCTCCATTCCCTTACGTGTCATTCCTGAGCAAATTAAGCATGTACCAAGCAAAAGGCTGACATACATATATGTAGAGTTGTCTGATCCCGGAATGATGCCGAAATCCTCGAGGCGTTAACAGCCAGCTCCCACAAAGAGCACTCAATTACATCGAGCATCCCCTTTGTCCGTGCATCCTCAATACACACCCGGCCGCTCCTCCATGCGTCCACGCACGCCCCACGTATACGGCCCCTTTGTGTCCTCGCCTCCCCCCCACTCACAAAGAAATGCCCTTTCCACAAGGCATGCACCCAGCCTCGGACACAGCCCTTCGCCTTCCCCCGAGACACGCGCCACCCGCCGCCGGGCACAGCGCTCCGGTACCTACTTGTATTCAAGAAACAGTCCGTAAACCTCCTAAAGCAGCTTGCAGAATTAGATCCATCTTCCATGTCTGGCCCTAGGAGCAGGGGAGACGAGAAGGAGAAGAAGGCGCCTCTCTGCCGCTGCTGCCGCCTAGGAGTCCTGCTCCCGCCGGGGCCGTCGCCTCCTCGGATCCCGTCGCCGCGGGCTGCTGCTGCTGCAGCACCGAGGGAATTGCAGGACCACGGGCGAGAGGCGGCTGGGGAGAGGAGGAGCCGGGAGTGCTGCTGCTGGGGGCTGCCGGCTGCGGAACGGAGCAGCAAGCCCTGGATGGAGGAAGAACAGAAGAGTCTCCTCCTGCCGCTGCCGCCTGGATGGGCGATCAAGTGAGCTGCTGCTGCTGCTGCTCCGCCAACATCTCTTCCTCCTCCTCCTCCACCTCCTCCTCCTGCCGCTTTCGCTGCCTCTCCTCCTCCTTCCCTCCCTTGGAGACTTGTGAGGTTAAAGGAAAATGAGGAGGGGAAACGAGGAGGCGGCGGCAAGAAATAAAAAGAAGATGGAGAAGCGGAGGAGAAGGAGGGGATTGGAACGAGGAAAGGAGCCGCTGCCGCTCTAGAGACGATGCTGGCGGAGACGGCGGAGGAGGCTGTGCCTGTAGCGCGGCTCCTGCTGCTGCTGGTGGTTGTTAGGAGGAGAGAGAGGGAGCTGCAGGCAGCCGAGTCGCCTCCAGGAGCGGGGGGAGGAGGAGGGGACCCGCCGCTGCCTCCACCTCCACCGCTCTGGCCATGGGAGTGGAGCGGGCGGCTGCCGGAGCCGGGCTTTTCCCCGGGTGCTGCAGCCAGGGGGGCCGAGGGGCGGGATAAGATCCGCTTCTCCGGGTTGGACATGCTTCCGCTCTTCCCTCCCTTTCGCGGTAGTTTAAGGCAGGACGTCTAGCAGAGATACCGGAGTAAAGCGAAAGGGAAAGCCGAAAAAGGACGGAGCGAAACAAGGGGCAACCGCGGATCGGTCCTGCGTTCCCTCCGGCAACTCCCGGGCAGTATTTCCTCCGCACCCCGGCTCCCCGCCCTCATAAAATCCTCACATTTCCGTTCCCCCTTTAGGCCAGAGGGGACAGGGCGCTACTGACCGCCAAGCGGTTTCAATCCCCTTTAAAGTCCGCTTTTCCCCATGCTCCCACCTCGCATTCAAAGCAAGAAAACGGCAACAATCTGTATTTTCTTCGAGCGAGGCAAATATTGCCCCGTATGTGCGCGCTCGCCTGCAAAGAGGCAGATACAGTCACTGCAGTGCCGCTTCCAGCACCAGCCCCGGCCGCCAGAAAACGCCCACTGGCGGAGCCAGCGCTTCCCAGGCTCCCTCCCTCCCTCCCTCTCACTTCTAGGCGCGCACACGGGAGCTACGGCACAGCGGTTACCTAAAGGGAAAGCGGGGAGAAAACACCGGGAAAAGATCCTCCCTATGCGGTGTCATTATTTTAAACATATCTTTCCAGCTGCTGAGATCAAAAGGCGGACGGCCTGCTGTGCCTGGGCTGGAGACGCCCGGGAGTTGCCCCTCCGTTTCTGTGGGGCATCCAACACCATTTCTACGCGAAGATGCGCAGACCCTCCCCGACGCGCAGCATCGCACGTGTTTGCTTTGGCTCCCCCCCGCCTTTCCCACCACCTGGCACACTGACAGCCACCCGCCCCTCAACCCGAGCCCTCCGGCTCCCCGGGGCTGCCTCAGACCCTGCTCCCCGGTGCAGTGTGGCCCCAGGGCTGCCACCGGCCTTGCTCCGCAAGCAGAGGCACTGTCGCTCGCCAGTGGAGCCTGTCGCGCTGGCCGGCCGCCACCTCGACCCCGCGCTGGGGTCCCTGGGCATTCGGGGTCCCGCCCCGCCGCCTCACCCCGCCAGCCCGGCCGCAGTCCGCCCGTCCCCGCGCCTCGGCGGTCCGAGCCGGGGCGGCCCTCAGCGGGGCAGCCGCCGGCCGAACGCCCGGCCAAGGGACGCCCAAAGGAGGGCTCGGATTGGAGCGGGGCCGATGACCGCGCTCAAAGCCCCCTCCGCTTGTATTTCGTTTCGCCCTAAATTCTCTCTACCCTGGTCCTCAGCTGCCGAGAGGCGGGAGGACGGGTCCCAGCCCACCGGGGTTCATCTCTAGCAGCAGGAAAGGGTGGCCAACATCGCCAATTGGCCTTGGGGCTCCCCTCGGCCCGGCGGCGCGCTCCCGTCGAGCCGGGCCGAGCGGGACCGCGGCCGTCGTAGAGCCGATGCCCCGCGCCGCCCGTCGGCACGATCGGAGCCCCGGGGCTGCGGGCAGCCCTCCGCCGAGCTCCCCTCCCGGGCCAGCCGTGCCCCCAGCGCTGTCAGCGCCGGGAAGCGGCCATCATCGTTCATCACCCGGGCAGCCGGTGCGGCCCTTGGCGCCCCTGCTCTCACCCCGAAGCGGCGGCGCTCATCTGGGCGGGGGCTGCGGTGCCCGACCTTCGCCTCCCCTCGCCCGGCGGCGGCTGTCGGGCCGCGAGGTGTCCCCTGCCCTCGGAGGGGGTGCGGGCTGCCCGGGCGCCAAGCAGGAGCTCCCTCGGGGCATCCCCGGCGCCCATCGCCAGCGTGGGGGCACCTCTGGGGCCCGGCTGCGAGGGACTGGTGCCCGGCGCAGTGCCACCCCGCCGCGGCACGACAACGCGCCCGGGCTCCTGCTCCGCAGCTACCTGGACGGGGCGGAGGGAACCGCTCTCCCCAGGTGGGGGACGCATCCCCTCGGCGCAGCCCCGCCGCCAGCGGGCGGAGAAGCGGCCGCCGCGCTGGTGCCCACCCAGGAGGGGCCGCCGCCGTGCCGCCGGCAGCAGATTTTGTTGAGGTGCGGCGGGGCCCCCGCGCAGCCAGGGCGGGCGCTGCCCCGCGGCGGGGATGGAGCGGGCACGGCCGCAACCGTTGCAGATATTGGCGGAAAAGAGGTTTGTGTTGCCACTGCCAGCAGGGCACCCGAAAAGCGGGAGATTCTGTTTTGCTCCTCTACCTTCCCGGAGATCAGACCTCCGCGCCGTCCGCCGCCACTCCAGGTGCTGCATCACCGGGTCCAGGTGTCGGCGGGAATCCTCATCGAACTACCGCAGTCTTCCTATTTCCGTTCAAAATTAGGCTCTCTCTTTCGAATTCCGACTCCTGCTTTGAAAACAGTGCAAACCTACGCTTTGGGGTTTTATTTTAAATCGTTCAAGTGTTTTATATTTATCGTTTCAGGACTTCTTTTAATGCTAGAAAACACACCAACTCCTGTTAAAGCTAGAGCCTTTATGTATCAATCTGTAACGCTGAAAAAGATATTCTTCTGAAAATAGCAACGCTCTCAAATTAAAGTGCATTTCCACCCAGCTGAATGTTCAGTTACAGAAAGAATCCCTAGAGTTTGGAAAAGGTTTAGAATTCAAGAACAGAATAGAGACTCTAGTTAAACAAACAAACAAACAAAACCAGAAAACAAAACCAGAAAACAAAACAGGAAGACTCAGGTTTTACTAAGCTGTTTTCATCTGCATGGTTCTTAAAACCTGTTGCCTAAAAATCCTGAACTAAAATGCAGAAAACTGAATCTGCTTTTGTGATCCATTTTCTCTTAGAACATTTGCCTTTACCAAAATAGTTAAATAACTATTTTACATGCCTATTTGTGTGAGATGCTTTTATTTCCTTAAGTCCAACCATTACATAGAGAGCTTTTCCCTGAAAACTGCTGGACAAGGACCAGAGATTCAGTGAATATTTAAATTTTCCGAGAGAAAGCTTTGTTAATGGAAACAAAATTTCAGTGAATTGTGCTTTGTTATTGCAGCCTGTTTGTTTAGCAATTAACAGTTTCTTATTAGAAAAACTCTTATACTAAAATGTTTCAATTGAAAGAGCTAATCAGATTGAAATGACTGACAAAAAGCAAGAGCCAATCACCCGAAAAAATTAAAGCAGGTCCTATAGACAGATTAGTCCCAAATTGTTCTGTCAACATCAAGAGTAAATTATTGAAACTTTACAGCGCTGATTTCTAATTGTAGAAATCTTGTTTAACTATGTTAATCTATGCTAAATTCCTCAATTGCTGTTCATCCAAACTGCACTTGTTCAAATATCACTGCCTCAAAGGGGATATCTGTGTATTTATACAAGGCATGTCAATTGTGCATGTATAAATATGTATCTGTATGTTCATCAAACAGGCAAAATACGTTTTGATTTGTAACAAATTATCAGATATCCTAGAAAAGCAGCTTTCAGGTTAAGGGTTATTTACAAACTATTCATCTGATTACTATTCATTAGCCATTGGCAATTCATACCTGATTGGTCACCTGCTTCTTGGCTGGGCAAGCAAAAGCAATCACAGAGAAAAGTTAGATGACAGTGAAAATTAATTTTCAAGCTCTCTACATTTATATTTGTAAATTATACAGACTTGCAGACAGGTTAAATATGCTTCATGGCCATCTCAATACCTGGGGATAAATTAGTGGTGGATCACATTTGCTCGTCAATGTCCATCACGGTTTTCATTGCTCAGTCAGTGCCAAAGTTTCCATTGCCACAGAGCAGTGATGTCACTGATCCCACTGTGGCACTAACCATCTACTCACGTCATTTACCAGAGAAGTCTCACCCACTCCAACATCCAAAATCTCAAAACAGTGAGATTTGCTATGTCATCCCCCCACACATCCCCTCCCCCTGAAGAAAAAGGATTTTAAAAATGCCAGAAACAGGACAAAGTGCAAGTTAAAATACTCTGGTGCATTCCCTTGTGCCAGGTGCAAGGGTTCTGGTACAAATGCCCCATGTCAGTGCAACCATGAGCAAAGGATTTTATTTGTATTTACATGGATAAATGTGATTTCATGGGAACTCAGAAGTCACAGCACACTAAAGCCATCAGGTCACTGAAGACATCAGGTGCATTGTACTTATAAGCATAGGCCTGGTTTGAAAGCAGCAAGTAAGACTGTTTGGCAATAATTTGGCAATATTACTCAAAATACTTGAAGAAAAACATTGGGGGGGAAAAAGTAAAATCAAGTTTAACAAAGGTTTTTTGGTATTAAATGCAGCTTAAAAACAAACACCTGTTCTTTCCCAATTTTGTTGGCTCCATTTTAAGAATGACAGTGACTCATCTTTTATCCGGTCCCACTCTTTCACCTGGTAAATCCTTTTATCTCATCTTTATATCCTGAGTCTATTCTACAATGTATGACCAATTCCTTGGGAAAAAAAAAAAAATAACTGGGACAGACCATGGGGAAAGGGAGTTTATAAAAATGCAGGATGACAGCAGTAGAGGAGCTGACAGAACAAACACCTGAATGTGGGTGAGACAGAAGCAGCCACAATGAGACAGAGAGAAGGGAACCTGCTGGAAAAGTGAGGCAGGGGCAACAAAAGGATAAATGCAGCTATAACCCAAGCTCTGAGGCTGAGTAAATACAAGTAAAAATATTTATGGAAAAGTCCTGAGAAAGTTGATAAAAATAATTGGTTTGGGTTTGTTGTTTTTTTTCCAGGGATTTTCTGCTAAATGATCTTACAGAATATACTAATTGCCACTCAGATACTGAATTGCTGTCATGAATTAGAAACCTCCAGAAAAGATATTGTTTCCTAAAGTCTTATTCTATAAACCTTTGGAGTAATTTATAGAATCTCTTACTTCATAAGAGTTTTTTCTTACAAAGGACAACTCTCAAACACCATACTCATGCAAGGAGTAAGTTTGTTTAAAGGATATGTATCAGCCATTTTCCTTGATTCCCACAAACACTCATCTAAGCCACCTCATTTCCACACAAATATTAATTGCAAATGTTGGTAACAGGCAAACATGTGTTAGCAGCCATCTTGAAAATATTTTGGGGAATGACCTAGTCCTGGTGCAGAAGAAATACCATGAGATACAAAATGAATGGCAATTCTTTCAGAAAATAAGTAAATAATAATAATAAAAAACAACATATTTTTTAGGAAGTCCAGGTCTCTTCAGAGATAACTGACATCCAGAAAAATAATAATAATAAAAAAGTAGATAAATATCCTATTTACTTTCAATATTTCGTTCAGCTCTGCTATGTCATTTCACTTTCTGCTCAGCTTTCAACACAGCTGAAAGGTTCTGTGGCTGGAACTATATATGATAAAAGTTTCTCTTGAACTGCTATGCTGTGTGATGTATGATAGTGGGTACATTAATAAAGCTGTGAAGACCATGTCTTTTCCTGCCATTTTTTTTTTACTTCCTTTTAGAAACACACAAAACTATGAGAAGTTTTCAGCATTATTTTTTCAGGGAAAAACTAAAATTCTTTATGGAAAGAAAACACTTCATGTCCAAAGGTAGGACGTTTTTAAGCACAAAATTTTCAGGTAAACATATTGCTAAATATTGCATTGAAATAATAAAAGAAGATTTTAAACAGAAAAGAAAAGCTAGTATCAATATGCAGAGGGAAACATTTACAATAATTGTACTCAGATTTTTTTCCTGTAAAAGACTATGAAAGAAGACCTTTTGAAGACCTTTTGAAGCCATCTAGTATTTTGTGCTTTCCTATGCAGGACAAAGAACAGATATTTGTTGGTTCTATTTAGAGGGTTTTCAGAGAGTGAAATGGCTGCTTAGGTTCAAGTTATTATTATTAAAGTAGGGGACACTCCTCCAGAAAAATTGTCCTTTAAAAAAGTTAAAACTCCAGTAGCAGCAGCCCTCTTTACTGAGATGCTTTATTATAAACCCAAAGCAGCATAAACACTGCACGCTTTTTGATACAAAAACCATCTTTTGAATTCTGTCCAGCAGAACAGGATCATGGCCTGGGACCAGGGCCTCTGAAGCATTAATGAAACACAAACAGCAAAGGATGCAATGGTTGGCACAGCAGGCAACAGCATTGTTGTTACCTAGCACTGTTAGAAGAGCCATTTTTATTGCAAGAAAAATAAACAGCATTATCAGGACTTTTGTAGTTCTACCTTTCTGTTTTCATAATGAAATCTAGAGTTAATTTATGATAGAAATTTGTTACAATTTTCTATCTGTGACAGACAAGTAGTTTCTATTCTGTACTCAACTGGAACGAAAAAAAATCTATTCTTTACATGAACGAAAGAATAAATTTAACAAAAATCCAAAAGGAAAGGTTAATACTGGCTTGTACTCATCCACCGTGAGTTGTGTGTGCATCTTGCTAGCACACAGCACAGAGTATACACTGCTATTGTCACAACAGGGATGCCAGCTTTCCCCTATAACTCTCTCTTGCAACCCTTCTCTTCATCTTCCCAGATTTTACAACCAGTATAAAGAAGTAAACTTTCCCCCAATGTGATTCAAACAGTTCATGAAAAGTCCTACTGGCAAATTCTTTGATGCAATTAGCAACCTCAGCTCTGAGTTTAAGTGTATAACTTTGTTCTAGCCTAAACCTACAGCTGGATCCTCTTTGATACTAACAGAGGGTACAAAAAAAAAAAAAACAGAGACTCTGAGTCCAACCTTTAGAATTACCTAAAAACAAAACAACTTCATGTTAAATGCAAGCACCTTGTTGCGATGTCTAATCATTTCTCAAGGGAAATAAGGGAAATAAGTGCTTTTTTCGAAAGCTTCACTCTTTTCACTTGAATTCCTTCTTCCTTCAGTTGCACTGACTACCAAGCTATCCCCTCTGAGAAACAGAACTTTTACTCCTACCCTTCTGTTAAAAAAAATCAGACCTGAAACTGTGGCTGTTGACAGTGAAATGCAGTCATAGTCTTCAGGGTTAATACCTTGATGAAACAAGTGCAAAGAAATGCATACCTCTAGCAACCCTCGGTTATTTCATGTGTTTTCTAGAAAGTTTGGTTTCAAAACCAAAACCAAACCATGACCTGTTTCTATAGAGAAACATACCTTTGCAGTCCTGAAAACTAAAAAGCTCAACTTTGAAAATGAAAGCTTGAATTCTTCAAATTTGTTGTGCAAACATAGCTGTCCCCATGTAGGGTCTCAGACTGCTGTAACATGCATTCATTCAACACCACAACTGAGCCAATAAAATTGAGAAATGTTTATTATCTAAGCAACTTTTCTCCATCCCATCCTAATCTTAGGGACCAAGAAATTCAAATCAGCTTATTTCTATACAGCAGTATACATGCAGACACAATGAACATGTACCTGCTGTCACTTTATTCCACTGTAGGACATACATTCCACCATAGGACACACTTGCTATCGTTTTCTTGCCTTTCTTCCTACTTCTCCCCCTATCTTTTTCTCTTTTTCTTTCTCCCTCTCTTTGTCTCTTCCACATAGACAGTCTATTTCTCTAGCTGCAGAATCAACTTAACAGAATAGATTTTCTTTAGGCAATGTTGTAACATCAGCATGTGAAACCCATCACATAGAAGGCTGGGGTATTACTGTCATCATCCCACAACAAATACTCTCACATACACAACCCTAGACCATTGCAGACCAGCTTATTTGATTCAGTACAATTCTTCTCTAGAAATAAGAGAAATGTCATGTACTTTTATTCATTGGCTTTTATTGCTTTGTTTACTTATTCGCCATTATCTCCTTTGCCATCATCCAGCAGCTCCTGTTGTTCCCATAGCTTTCTCTCCCTCATGCATGATCCTTCCTTCTCTCCAGTCTACAGTTTCTCCTCATGCTGCCACATGTCAGTAAACATACTTCAAGCTGGCAGTATCCCTTTTCTCTCAGCTGCAACAAGCTCTTCACCTGCTTTCTCTTTACTACTTGCAAATTCTTTCTCCAACAGAAGCACATCTTCCTGCCCTTCTGCTGTGCAGGTCCCACAAAAAGCTCTGATCCTCAAAAGAGGAGGGAGATTCTTCCCAAGCCTTGAGTCTAATTAAAGGTTAGCTGTTACAGCAGAAGGGGAAGAACAGAGACTTGTTCTCTACCAGAAGCCTGGGACTGCCTGTGGAGGAGGTTTTAGGATGGTAGAAATGAAGCAGCATTACCTTATCAGCTTGGCTGCAGAGACAGGGAGTTTTTCATCTCTCCTGCTTGATATAGGTCCTCTGAATAAATGACTGGGAGACCTGAGTACAGACCACAGCGTTCAAGCAGAACAAATACGGCACATCCTACTCCTATGATAACACAAGACCAGCAGTCCAGAAATAAAATAGGCACAAATAATTTCTTTATGTGTTCTCCTTAGAAAGAAAGGATTGGATTCCATAGGTATAACTGACAGGAGTCCGTTCAGGCTAGGAATCTCTGTATTCTTGCTAGCCAAAGAGGGCAGGAATTTTAAAAGATATTTATTGCTTTGTTATTTAAAAAAATAAATACAGAACTGTATACTGCTGTCATATTTGGAAAGAACAGACCTGAGTATCTACAAAACTTTGAAAAAAATATTGAACTTATCTTTTTGGTTTTTTTCTGTTAATGTCCTTCACCTTTAGGACAAAATCCTAAGGGAAAGCACAGTGTAACCCCCTTGAAGCAATCTCTACATCATCCTCAGCTCAGCTCTCTCTTGCTGGATACAGTCTGCAGGGATGTAAATGCTGAACCTTGGGTCTGACAATTTTCAAAACAAAGCAACGATGCAGTTCCCACCAAACCCCGTAACTCAGAATCGATACACTTTTTCCCAGAGCAGAAAAATTAAATCTCACAGCAGTCCCAACACCCAAGTTAATCAGACCATCCCTACATCTGATATGGCTCATGCACACTCAGATATAATTATCTATCATTACCTTTTTTTTTCTTTTTCTTCAGTACAGATTGACATCCAGACAAAACAAGCCATTAATGCAGGAGCAACTCTGGGTTTATTTCTGGAGAAGGATTCCTTTGTGAGACTGCAAACCTCCCATTTAGCTAAAGCTCTTTGTGAGGTTTTCACCTGTGGTTACTCTGACCTAACTTGTGGTTTGACTGAATGGGGCTTCACTAAATAAAATCTGATTAATTTTATTGGAAAAGCAAAACTTTTTGCTGCCAATGGCTTTTCCTGCTTACCAGCATATGCTGTGTATATGGCTTATCACAATACAAACTCAGAATTCAACAGCATTTTTCTCACCTAGAAAACTGTGGGAGTTCCCATGGAGCTCTAAAATAACAGGATAACATTAATGCAGCTGTAAATGATCTATAGAGGAGGGCTTTAAATGAAGGGGGAAGGAAGCCATAGGAACCCTTAAATGGAGTAGAAAAAAAATGAGACAGGCAAATTGTTTCAAATATATCTTCCACCTTTCTAACATTTGGTATTTAAAGACAGTAGTCTTATCTTTCTCAGACCATTTTCCTTGACTAATCAAGGAATCTTTTAGTTCTTTCGTATAACAGTCATTCTGTTTCCTGGTATCTCACCTTACAAGCCCTTCACTATAGCTCTTCCACTTGGAATTCACTTTTCCTCAGTGCAGGTGACTACAATTGCAGACATCTCTTGCTAATGTTTTACAGACAGCTTAAACATTTGCCAGTTCTTTTGGAGACATTTTGCCTGATACATCATGATCATAGTACTGGGTAGGTAGGAGGAGTCACTGTTGCCCAAGTCATTTTGTGATGAACACAGCCATGAGGACTTTCTTTCCTCTTGGTTGTTTCCAGCTGATGAGCTCAAAGACAACATTCATATTCGTCCCTAGGTGAATGATACTGCACTTTGAACTGCTGTGTTTCATTCTGCTTCCAGTCATACAGACTTCAGAGCTTTCTGAATCATACTAAAGTCTGCACCAGTTCCCCTCTGTGCAGAAAATGGACTCTCAAATTTTATAACCTATAAACTCTGCTAACACACCCTTACTTGCATGTAGGAAAGAAAATATAAAACCAATTCAGTGCCCAAACAAATTCTCGCTAAATTCAATTTGTAAGATTCCTTATGCCAACAGAGCATTTGTCTTCCCTTTAGCTATAAACACTTCATTCTCAGGTGGTCCACAGCACCCAGTATTTCTGCAGACTTCACAAATACTCAAGACATTGCCTGACAGCGCTGCAAAACAGGCAAGCATTATTCACTAGTGCTGCCTTACAGAGGAAGAAACACAAAAGTTTAGGGGTGTTTTTCCCCCAAAGTTATGTAGGAAGTTTTTAAAAAGAGTTGAAAAAGTGACACAGATGTTTTCTGGTCTCCCCCTCTGTTCCTCTGCCTGCAACATCACCGTCTGTTTTCTCCTCCGTCGCACGTAGGAGGACAGAGCCCAGGCTGGGGCTGGCTTCAGGCAGAAGCAAAGTTAGCAGATCCCGAAAGCCGCAGACTGCCGCAGGGCACCTGGCTGCCTGCTCTGCCTTTCCAGGAAGGCAAGCAGACGAGCAGGGTAGCCACCCAAAGAGCACAACTCCAGCCCTGCCTAAAAAGCCTCATGCTGTCTCAGCCACCGAGAACATGATCACAGTGCATGGCTTGTCCTTAGTGCCTGCTGTCCTACTTTTTTAAGGAAAAAACCCTTCTGCTCTCCTTTGTTTTCCCCCTTCCCATGGCCATTTTTCTTTGCTATACGTGACACTAAGTGGTTTTAAAAACAAACCCTTGTATTCAACAGAAGTGTAATTTTTCAAAACCACACTCATGGCTGAGATCAAACCATCCTTCCTTGTTTATGAACTGCCAGTCTTCTATGCAAGGCCACTCTACCAAGCATTAAGTTACAATGTACATAAATGACTTAATTTAACGTGAGAAGACATTCAGAAACTTCAAACAACAACTGACCTGTTATTTGAGTAAAACCCCAAACCAAAACAAAAACCCACCCAATCCCCACCAACCTCAGTTTACTTTTTGCTCATAGTGAGATGTAGAAAAGCCCCCACCTCCCAATTAAACCTACCTTCTTGTAATTGCGAACTTGTTCTTTGTAATCAGATCTCTGGCCTGGCCTGGGTGCAGAAGGAAGATTCCCACCTAGAGATTAGTGCATTGTTAATATTAACAGCTTTCATGAGATCACGGCATTACTCTGCCAAGTGAAAATATTTGATCCACATGAACTGTGCTGAAGCCTGACATACAGTTGGAGGTGCTTCTGAGGTTTTTCTTACATTTTTCCTGTAGTTGGGTTTCAGGCAGCAATACAAATGTTACTGACACAGCAGCAGCAGACCAGTTGCACTGGTCTGTACTCCTTTTTGGGACATAAATGGCCCAACCCCAGCAGGATTTATTACAGCTTCTACTTCTGTTTGCACTGTGGGTCAGATCCCGTTTTTCAAAAGACTTTTTGAAACCGATCTTGTTTTGAATAGCAACAACGAAAATTTAATTCACACTACTGCTCTTCCACAAAAATCAGCATAGCTGTGTTTCAGCAAAGATACTTCTCTTTTAGAAAAGAGAGATCAGTGTATACTACGTTCCTAGCTCTCTATAGCATTTTAAGGAAATGCAAGAATAAATGTAGGAAGGAATGGAAAAGTTCTAGAAATCTCATGTATGAAAGTACAAAAGAAAAAGGAAAAACAGCTGTGCTAATCAGATGGCATGTTAAAATTCAGAAAGAAGGGAAATGTAGATAAAGGTAATGGAAAAGTGAGTGGAGTCATCTTGGAGCTCCGGGGGAGTTTTTTGCCATTTAACTAGTAGTTATTTTAAATCTTACCACACCCCTGCAGCAGTTACAGGCAATCAGAAACATGTTTATCTAATGGACCCTTCAAGTTCTTGCTTCCCAAACCATAAAACTGTTTTCTTGGTGAGAAGTCCAAGCTAAACAATGATCATTCATTCATTTACCTACATGAAAGATTTGTGTCTTTGCTTTGCCTGAAACCTTGCACCTGTTTTTTTCTGCTTTGTGCTAACATAAAGCCATGGACTTCAACGGATTGGGTTGTTTCTACAGTAGAGACGAGCCAGACCATGTGTTTTTGGCCTTTTCTTCCAGCTCTTCCCTTGTTTGACTGCCTTATTCGCTCTTCACAATTCTTCTATTTCTCCCGTTTCAAAGCCTCTCCAATCACAGCTTACAGGGAGCTGGATGAGGTGAGGTTTTTTTCCTTCTAATAGCAAAAGATTCAAGAAGTTATCTAAACCACACGCTGCAGGTGAATACTTCCTGTAGTTACATGGGACAAAGAGTAGATCCATTTCTCTATGAGCACAGGATGTGGGGGCAGTCTAGGAATCCCCATGCAGGTATTTGAATTGCACAAAATGAGCAGAAGCAAGTAACTTCAAGCCCACCACTCCAATTAGATGAATCTACCAGATGGAAAATCACTTAAAAAGCTAACAAGACTGTCATATTTCGCTGATTCGTCAGCATGTGCCTTCCAAGCATGTTTGAAAACAAAACAAAATAATAAAAAAAAATCCCCAGAAAGCCAGGGAAAGCAGAATTACAGTTGGGATTTCCATGCATGAGACCAAACCAAACTGCCAACATATGTAGACACAGTCTCCACAGGCTATTTACATATAATGTACATTTTTCAAGCCCTGCATTAACTGCATAATGAAAGGGATTTCTTTGCAGTTCTTTATAATAAGTACAGTTTTACAACAAAATCATGTAGGACAAAAGGAACAGATGCTTTATGAAAGCATCTTGTACTTAAATACAGCAGAGAAATTGTTTAAAATTCATTCTCCCTTGGTGTCACTGTCTTGACTAGGCTACTCACCATAAGTTACTGTGGCAATAATTCTGACTTCACTGATAACTTCAAAACCATTATGTCCTGCTGTTTGGGAAATGCTGTGTTTACTTGAAAAATTGTTTTTCTGAAGTTCTTTACTTTTTCATAATTATTTGCATTCTATTTCCCATAAAAGCCCAATTAAATGGTCTTTTTGACTCCATTAATACATATTATTGATCATGGGTTTTTTAGATATTTGCATATTCCAGGCACAGGCATCAACTGAGCATCCTCAGTTGACAGGTCACTTCAGCCCGTGTTTAATCCTTGGAACATTTGTGTTTAAGGACTGTGTGAACACTGTATTTGCACAAATGGCTACTACACATATTAAACTAACTAAATAATTAACACTGAATGCTGAGGTATACCTAAGCACTTATGCATCTTGATGGTGCCTGGTTGTTTTCAGAAACTTGAGGATCCAGGGTAGTGTAGTGTGGTTTGTTTATAACTAAAGAGGTTTATAACTAAATAGGTTTGTTATAGTAAAGTTTGTTATTGTATAGTAAATAACTAAAAAGGTTTGTTTCTTCTCCAGAAACACTAAAACTGTATAACTGATTAAAAATATTTAGAATATGCAATGTGTAACCATGCTGTGTGAATCACTGCTATTTTAAAAATCAGCCTAACAGGGTTAAGCTTGAAATTAAAAGTTCACCTAAGTTTCAGAATTTAGACTGTTAATTCAGTGAATGAGACTAGGAAAAATCCTCTCCCATGAGCAGTTTGTTCCACAGTTGACTTCACTGAGATTTCTTGCAGATTCTTCAAAACTTTCTAAGAATGGACTCTCTCAAAGCAGGGCAAGACCACCAGACAGGCTTGTCTGCAATGGCCTCTTCTACATGCCCAGCAACCCTAACTTGGAAAAAATTGTTGAGGAAAAGGGAGATGCACGTTTTAACCAGAGCTTTTCTGGTAAACATGAAGAAGAAATTTGGCAAAACAGAAGACAAATAATGGCTTCAGAACAAAGCCCGATGAACAGAGTGCCTTCCCAAGCCAGTAACTGGCTGAAACAGTTGGTTTAACTTGTTCTGTGTGATAAAACAGTACCTTAGAGTAGGAGGCAGTCTAAAAATACTAGTTTTCATGTGTTAGCAATAGTGATTTTGTAAAACATTAAAATACTGTCAGAAAGTAAAGATTAAAGCATGCAGCATAAATGCATTGGTTGCCAAATGTCTCTGTCCAGTCCCGTTAGAAAGTGAAGCATGCCTGTCCCAAATGCCTCCTGGACACTGATTTTCTGCCTTACTGTCGTGCTCCTTCCCCCACCCCCAGCCATCACTTTTCCTTTGCAGCTCTGTGAATCACAAAACCCAACGACACTCTGAATCACCCCAACACTCATCAAAAAGGTAATTCCCCAAGCAACAATTTGCTTGATGTGGTGATTGCAAACAACACATACGTGGCTGAGGGACAAGGAGCTGAGTGTTACCACCACACAGTTTTGGTCACCAAGGCCAGATGAGCTCAGCTGGGAAAAATATTCCATCTTTTAAAAAGTTTTGTTATTTCCCCCCCCGATTTTTTTTTCCTAAATGAATGTATTTGCAAACAACAAAAGAACAAGAGAAAAAAAAAAGACAAAACCAAAGTTATTTTAAATAGCTGTCTGGAATCAAAAATGTGTAAACATGAAACTAAAGGTAGCTTATGCATATGGACATACAAAGACCCCTAAAATCTCTTGAAATATTAGATTTTCTTGACCCCATCATTTTGTTCAAGAACTTGCACTTCATATTCACACTGGTAGGTATTTTTGGAACTTGATGCATCTAAACATAGATAGCATCTTTTTCTGATCCACAAATTGAATCAGGTTTAAAATGAAAAGTTAAAAAAAAAATTACTTTCTCTCCCACTAGAGCAGCCTCTCTTGGGGCTGGATGGACTAAGAAAGCATATTCAGAGGGCAGAGAGGGTACTCCTGGGCTGGAGAGAGCACTCTGCTCCAAAATTAGGTCTCCATCTGACAGCCCATCTTCCAACCCACAGGACAGGAATTCCTCTCTGCTGCCCATCCTCCTCACTCAGTCTCTCAGATGGTATATCCTGCTCATACCCTGCTCTCTCATCCTGCTCTCTGCTAACAGGAGGACTGCAATGATTTAGCTAGTTATCCCAACTACTAACAGCTTGGTCCTTTTCCCTCTCCCTTAATAAAGGCCTGCAATGATGACGTGAAACTGATGACCCAAATTTGCACTGCCTACTCCTGATTCCTCATGCAGGCAGACAGGCATTGCCACTACCAGGAAACAGGAGTTACTGCTCAGCAACAGGTGGTGGAAGTTCTTACAGCATTTTTTTTTTACGCTGGAAATCTTTTAGGCATGTCTGCCCTCCATTTCTGCAGGTGTGAGTGTTACTGAAATAATTTTTATCTCCTTACCTTTCAAGTGTTTGTACATGGAGCTTTTCCCTCTTGTCTTTCTGAGCTGTCCCCTTGACAGATTTTGCATGTTTCAGTTACTAGGAGCTGGTACCTTGTTTCATTTTAACATCTTTATGACTGTGCATGAATCACGGCTGCATTGCTGAGTACAATGAAGGACTCTCCAGAAAGGTCTTACATAAATCCTGTTCCCTGTACCTTTCAAAAACATCCTTTCTCACTGTGCTATCATTGGACCAAGGCCTTGGTCTCCACAGGTTTGAGATGGGCTCTGGCCCCAGGAAGAAGATTCAGTCCCCTCCAGACCCACCCAGACTTGTCCAGGGTGCCAAGCTCTGCACCTTCACCTGCATTCAGTCCCCGGCAGGGTTCCATGTGCTCTCCATTCCCCCACTCTCAGCCAATGCCAAACTCCTTACTTTTACTTTCCAGGGTCTCTTCACAAGCATATCCCCTTCCCGCTAGCCCATCCTCCTCCTCTTGCTGTCTCCATCTGCTCAGCCTGGCCCTCCCCCATCTCCATTCACTCCCTCCCTCCATCCCCTTTGTGCTCCCCTCACATGCCTGCTTGCAAGATCTTTTCATGCTGTCTATGCCTGGATTTCTCTTCTTAAACCCCATCTGGCATGCATTCACTGTTTCTTCCTCCCACCTTATTCCCCTTCATAAAATTAACTTCAATGAAACTTAAAACAGTGGCCTCTGCCACATTCAGAAAAAATGCCTTAAAACTTACTCATATTAATCTGGAAAACTCACTAGTATCAGGCCTCTGAGTAAGTTTTTCCAATAAACATGCCAGTCTCGCCTCCATTCCCTTTGTCCCCTCTTCCCTCTCACCCCCCTCCATGTTGCCCTTTCTCTTTTGTTTGTTCTCCTGTTAACTTGGGCTGGAAGCTTTTCAGGGCATCTTTATCTCCATCAGAAAGTGCATGCTGATAAAAGAGAGGATTGAGACAAATGGAACCAAAACGCTACTCCAGACGCTACTGAAGATCCTACAGCTAAGCTGGGTTAGTAAACAACAGCCAGAAAGGGTGATTTGAGAAATTATTTAAAACTGGTGTTTTGCTCTCCCAGCTAAAGGCAACAGAACCCACCAGGGACTTTGGGCAAGCAGAGAGGGAAGACACAGAGGCCAGGGACAAGAATGAGAGGCAGGGACAGCTCCTGACCAGCTGTGAATGCAGAAGGAACCAAAAGTCTTGTGAGAGAGGCACAATTCTCCTGCCTGTTTCTTCAAGCAGTCCTCAATGGCAAATTGAAACTGTACAAATAATGCATAACAGGTTGTATCAACATAGTAGCCTAGCATCAAACACAAAAAGCAGCACGTGCTTGCATGCTGGCAGTGCAATACTGAATTAGAATCCTCAGTAAAAACAAAGGAAGAGCAAAAAGATATCCTTTGCAGGGTAGACCGTCAAAATCAGTGCAATGGTACAAAACTAGAGTGGAATGGATATCTCAATCTTGCTAATAGCAAGAGCCTTTTACCTTGAGACTGACCAGACTAACAATTGAGTTATTACTGTCTTAAGACTCAATAGAGCACTCCTCATCCCTTCTGCCAAGCACAGCTCAAACCTTTCTCTGTGATCTGATGGCTTTCTGGTTGCCTGTAGGTTGCAAATCACTTCTATGAAAGGGAGGGCAACCACACTTTGAAAATGCATCTTTGGGATGAAAAATTATTTACAAGCCTTCTTGGTAGTTTCAGTGGGAGAAACACTAGGCTAAGTTGCTTGCAGATTTAACTCTCTTTTTTCATTTGTAAGAGTCCTTCCAGCTAGAGTAGAAGAAAATATGACACTGCTTCTGAGCCTAAATCTCAGTCCAGGCCTGCCACTCTCCAAGCTCTTGGTGAGAAGCAGATGGAGTTTCCACAAAAGGGGTGACTTCAGCATCCCAGAATAGTCCCAATGTAATCCAGAAGGAAGTAGCTAGTGACCTGCTGATAATAATTTAATAATTTAAACACTCACAAGTCTAAGAAGAGATAGTATTCAGCCAAGGAAGCTGATGGAAGAGCTCACTAAGTCGCTGTCCATCATTTATCATCAGTTCCTGGCTAACAGGGAGGACTCAGACAACTGGAGTTGGCCAATGTGATGCCCATCCACAGGAAGGGCTGTAATGAGGATCCAGGGAACTACAGGCCTCTCAGCCTGACCCCAGTGCCCGCCAAGCTTATGGAACAGAGCATCCTGAATGCGTTCATATGGCACATACAGGACAAATAAGGGATCAGGTCCAGCCATCACAGAGGTGGGAAAGGCAGGTCCTGCCTGACCAACCTGATCTCCTTTTATGACCAGAGGACTCATCTAGAGTTCTGTGGATGTTGTCTACTCGGACTTCAACAGATTTTGATACTGTCTCCCATGGCACTCTCCTGGAAAACCTGGTGGCCCAGGGCTTGGACAGGTCCACTCTTTGCTGGGTTAAGAACTGGCTGGATGAACAGGCCTGGAGAGTGGAGGTGAATGGTGCCACATCCAATTGTCAGATAGTCACCAGTGGTGTCCTCCAGGGCTCAGTACGGGGCCTCAGTCCTGTTCAATATACTTGTTAAAGATCTGGACAAGGACATCAAATACACCCCCAGTAAGTTCTCAGCCAAAACCAAGTTGGGTGGGGTGTTGAGCTACTTTAGGGTAAGTAGAATCTGCAGAAGGATGACTGGGCTGAGGCCAAAGGTATGAGGTTCAACAAGGCCAAGTGACAGGTCCTACACTTTCGCCACAACAATCCCATGCAGCACTACAGGCAGGGCCAAGTGTGGTTGGAGAGGGCCTGGTGGAAAAGGACCTGGAAGTGCTGGTCAACAGCTGAACATGAGCCAGCATGCGCCCAGGCAGCCAAGAATGGAATCCTGGCCTGTATCAGCAATAGTGTGGCCAGCAGAAGCAGGGATGATACTGTGCTCCTGTACTTGGCACTAGTGAGATCACACCTCAGGTTCTGTGTACAGCTCTGGGGCCCTCATTTCAGGAGGACAATGAGGTGCTGGAGCAGGCCTAGAGAAGGGCAAAGGGGCCGGTGAAGAGCTCTAGAGAGTCTCATATGAGGAATGGCTGAGGGAGCTGGGGGTGTTTAGCCTGGAGAAAAGGAGGCTCAGAGGGACCCTATGACTTTCTGTAACTGCCTGAAAGGAGGTTACAGGGAGGTTTGGCATCTTCTCTCAGGCAACCAGTGACAGGATGAGAGTACGTAGGTCTCAAGCTGTGCCAGGGAAGGTTCAGGTTGTATATCATGAGAAATTTCTTTATGGAAGTGATTATTAAACATTGAAATGGACTTCCCAGCAAGGTCGTGGAGTCCCCATTCCTGGAGGTGTTCAAAAAATAAATGAACGTGGCACTTAGCGCCATGGTCTAGTTCACAAGATGGTGATCTGTCAAAGGCTGGACTCGATGATCTCAGAGATCTTTTCCAACCTAAATGAAATGATTCTGTAATCTTATTGGCATTTTCATGGTCCAGAATTTCTATCATAAAGAGAACCACAACCTTCCATCTGAAAATAAATTTACCTTTTGATTGATTATCACTAGCCATTACTGTGAGAGGAATCTCAACTCCTCCTTCCAGTTTATTGACCTTCAGTTACTAACTGGTTGTAAAGAATAGGATTTTTTTTTTCAGGGAGAAGTTTTAAGAGAGGTTGTAATTAATCAAAGCATCTGACTGCAAGAAACACAACACCCACAAAAGCTAATTTTTAAGGACTTGTAAAGCCTCATGCAGCTTTCAAATAGTACTACAAAATCTATTTCATCAACAGTTCTACACTGAGTTTTTATCTCTGCTAAACCAGAAGAACTTCAGGGACAGTGCTGGAGTCTGGAGAGAGCGTGTTCAGCAATGACCATACATTTCCTAAAAAATCACCAGAATTCTACTGAATATTTTACTCTCATTAAGAAGAGCATTGAGTTGTATCACTGTGAAGTAGCAGTTATGTTTTTCTTTTAGACTTCATGTAGACTATGTATTTACCAGTTTATTTGTCTGTGCTTTGAAGGAGGGACAATCTACTGTTCCGCATTCAAGCACTATGACAAACTAGCACAACAGACCCCTGTTCTGGGTTAGTCCAAAGTAATTTTGTAAAAAAAATAGCAGGTGGTCAGTACAGGGGACAGAAATTAAGTACCTTGAAAAAACATTTTCAATTGACTTCTCTTCACTGGAGTTTAGGAGCAACTTCTGCTCCACGTAAACAGTAGCACAGTGGTCTCCTCCCAGTGTTTGCAGTGCCATAGTGACAAGACCTTGGCACAAGCAATTTTTTTGTCAGGGGAATACTAGGCTGCTCACTGAGCTCCATGCATGTACATGCAGTGTGTACTAATGTCAGGGAACAGGAGTGATTAATGAAAACCTGATCTAAAACACCTTGCTACTTTACAATAACAGTCCAAAATGCTGTAGCCATAACAGCATGCTAAGATGTGGTTGATTTAGCCACTGCTGTGAAAGACTAAGTTTTATTTTGGTGCTTTTTAATAAGAGGGAAGGAAATACCTCACATTGCTCAGCAATGACTCCTTTGGGCAATTAGGAACAACATCAACAGGCTACAGGGAGGTTTGCCCAGGAAAAATGAAGGGCACAGGCCAGAAAGCAACAACAGCAGACCCTTGGAGGTTTGAAAGTAACATGAAGGATACCCAGAGGCAAGACTGGGAACATCTTAAATAAGGAAAAACAGCAGTAGCTGCATAAAACCCATGCTGTTTTCTGTTTTCAGGTTTACAAAAGCTTCTGCAAATGAGTAAGCCACGTGAAAATCTTAAAAGGTTACAGATAATTCACGGAGTAAACTCAGCTGTATCTGTGTCACAACCAGCAATATGCTGCATTCCTAACGAGAAGATCCAGGATACATTTTGGAAGGGACTCAAGCTGCCAGGCTCAAAGCCAACACAATCTGTGGGTGGGTGCTGGATGCTTGCCTTGAAATTCTCTCCTTGCCAGCAAACCTATGGAGTAACAATGGCATCAGTTTTGGAGGGAGATTTCCTAGTGTTTAAAGCTAGGAGAGACCACAAGTTGATCTACTGCGGCCTCCTGCTGCTAAATTTCACCACTGCCCTTTCTGTTGAGAATAACAATTTCCATTATAATAAAGCAATTGATTCTTCAGGCAACCAAGCTGTCTGCATGCTCCAAGACTACCAACAAGAAGGAAGACAGAACTCAAATCTTTGCAACCACAGGTGTGGTACAACCACACATTCCTTGCAGGTGATCCACATACCTATCCTAAGAGAAAATCAAGTCGATTTCCAGGTCTCAGCCGAGTGACCAGGAGAGTATTTTTTTCCCCTGGCAGATCCAAATGTGTTCAGCAGTTTCAAATGGGATACAAGACTATGAGACACTACACAGGTATCTTAAAATGAGAACTCCCTCTACTATCTACCCTACAAGGTCTCTCATCTACAACTGTTTCCTGTCCTTGAGGAGTCAAAAAAAGGTGAAAACCACTCCCAGTATGCATAAATATCATTCCTAACCCCTGTGGGCAGGCAGATGAAGCCCCAGAGCATGAGACTTTATTTTAACATCAGGATGTCTTCCAGAAAGGAAATGGGGGGGAAACAACAGGACGGAAAGACAAAGTACAAAAATATGGCACAGTCTCAACTGCAAATAAACCTGCCACTTTCAGCCTCCAGTACATTATGTGGGAAACTTACAGGGTAGGCATTTTTGAAGATCACACTCAGAGGTAAAATCATATTATAAACTCCCAATCTCTTCTTCTAACCTTGCTTGCCCTTCAAAAAGCAGCAGCAGAGGGAATTTCTATCAAAGAAGTTAAAAGAAGGTAGACTAAGCCCACTGAGATGACAGCATGAGAAACAGACGTAACAGAAACCTGAAAAATGAGAGAACAAACTAGGCTCATTGAGAAATAACTAAGTAAGTATTAATTTGAAAGTGGAAGATTGAGCCATTTTATTCTGTGTGTGAGGAAATAAGTACTAACAATGAGACATTTTCAGGTGAACTAACCAGTGCAAGGAGCAGAAAAATAAGTCATGAATGAGGAATAAGCAAGCATACTTTAGGGACAGAGGGAGATCAAGCACTATGTCAGAATGAGTTACCTAGAGATGAAAAACATGACTCATTCATCATTTGTGGAAGTATTTTCCAAGTATTTGGAAACAGACACCATGGTTCCAGCATTTAGCAAATAAAGATTCTAAAAGATAGGCTGACATTATCTTTCTAAAAGACTAACACCTACATTTTTTGAAACCCTCTGAGATATTTATGAGTAGCCAGGGGGTGCACTTGGAATTGTGAAATTTAATTAGTGAGTCACTAAAGAATTATGAAGCGTAAATCAGGTCAAGTTCATTTTTATGCAGTAGCTGTTGGTCTTGATTCAGGTGAGGAACCAACAGATCTGACCTAACAGACCTTCAAGGATACTTGCTTTTTAATCAGGTTCCATGTGGACTGGATTTCCAAACAATTCACTTCATTCATTAACAGCATTTTTAAGAAATTAGTCTGATTCTATAGCTGATATGTTAAAAAGCCCATCGGCTATCACCACTGGGAAAGTTTTTTACATTAAAAAAAAAAAGGGGAGCATGGAGACAGATACCTAAATCTGGAGGGTTTGTACCTGATGAGGAGCAGACCACCAACAGGGCTCTATCCTCACCATTCATTGATAATTTACATCAAATACTAGAGCTTCACCATCCCTGGCACTGTACTTTCCCAGCAAGGCTTTCCAAAGGCTGCTCTTACACACAGACAACCAGAGCTGGGAAAGGCTTGGCCATTCTTCTAAAGTCACACAGCATGAGTCTGGGTTTGTGCCGGGGAAGCAGTCATGGTTTCTCCAGTGGGAATGCTGAGAATAATCTATCAGTGGATTTCAAAGATGTGCTTGCTTCTATCAAGGTCATGCTGAGTTCTGTTGCTAGTATCATTCCTACTACTGTAGTGACAGGATTTTTTTCCTCAGATCCCTCCTCTGTTTCTAGCGCCTTTCATTGTGAAACAAATCCATGTGATCATGCTCTTATCATCAGAAATACTCTGTTCCCATATTCCCTGTGCTCATCGATCTTTTCACCTCCCTCTACCAATCTATCCCTGACCTGATGATTTTGGCAGGCCCTGTCTCCCATTCTCTGCTCAGAGCAGAACAGCATTAAGGAAGGCAAGCAGCTGCTTGATGGCAACAAGCATACCATGCTTTATAAACCCAAGCAACTGCAAGAGTAATGTGGAAGTACCATCTAATCACAGTGTGCTGTGGTTGTCTGGCATCAAAAATTGCAGGATATGAAATACCTGGTCAAGGCAAGGATTATTTCAGCTTTTTGTATGTGTCCATTTAAACCTTTTGTACCAACTACAGAAACTGAGACTGAAGTAACTGCTCTCAAAATCATAGCTCTTCAGTTTCTTCATTTAATGGAGCAGGTGGTGGTTTCTATATGCTTATTTATTCCTCTTTTTTTCTTTTGTTCAAGAACACAGACAGAAAAATTTCTCCTAGAATATTTTATTGTTCTAAAGCCATGGTAATAGTACCTGAGCTGCAATCTAAAAATTAATCACTCAAGTTTTAAAATCACATTAAACTTCATGATCCAAAGGAATTTGCCAAAAGCATAAGGCAGGGATATTGGTATGTAAACTGGATAACACTACCAAAACTCATCCAAACCCAAGAAATTACTATTTTACCCTAAGCTGTGAATAATTGAAGCTGATGTCTCTAGCAGAATAGCAACAAGTATTTATACAAAACCTGGAAGTCAATATGGTGTGCACCAAGAAGGTACTTGCAGGAAGCCAAAAGGCAAAATATCATCCTTGTGGACTTAACAACTTTTGTGTAGTTCTACCACCCAGCCCAGCCTAATCACTGGGTTATATCACAAGGCAGAGTTTCTGAGATCCCTCTTCCAAAGATGCTCTAGACATCTTGATTTTCTGTTGATGACTGTTATACTTTCCGGGTACAAGGCATTGGCATGGGGCTCCTGTGTTTGGCTTTGCAAGGTTAAAGGAAATATTTTTAAGATTTTAAACCTAGTTTCTAGTCCTTCCCCTGAAAATGAAGACTTGGAAATTAGTTTGCTTCAGACTAGTTTTGCAATCCAAGGTTATACATTAAACTCAACAAGTAAATGCTAGGCCCCAACTAAGGTAGTACTGTTGTCTTAAGTCTTTTTAATCACTCATCTTAAAAGAATGAAAAAATTATAAGCAACATCTCAAATTAGAAGGTAAACTACACATTGCTAAAGGAATACCATTCAAAAGCAACTTCTGCAAAGAATCCCCAAGGTATTTGCATGTGCAATCAGTAGTATATATCAGAATTATCTCAAAACTATTAAACAAATTGAAACAAGTCACTTGAGAACCCGTGTGTTTAATGAAGACCTGTGGGGAGACTGTGTTCTATATTTTCAGTTTGTCTGAATATTTTTGTTGCAGTGAAAAGAGCTAAAGGGTGCACATTCCAGTTCAACCTGCAGTGCACAAGTCCATTCAAAGATGGCATAGATGGCATTCCCAGTGAGATATGTAAGGGGTGCTTTACTTTCCCCAAACTCTTCTTAGGGCTCATCCTGAGTGGTGGGGGAAATACTATCCACTCATTGACCAAACACACACACACACACACACACACACACACACACACACACACAGAGGTGAAACAGCAGGTAGTACCTTGGGTAAAAGCAATGTATTCTGAATTTGTAAAGTCACAAGGGGTTATCTTGTCTTCCTTAGGATATAGAAACTCAACAGTGAGCCAACACCAGCAGTACAGGCATAGATAGTAATAAGGATACTGCTATACTGCCTTATACTGCAGACTTACTCTTTAAAAGAGCAGTGCAGCCTAAATGTAGTGAAGACAGGAGCAGCACACACTTGACCTTCTGACTGCCAGCTCTAAGCTTGGGGGAGGAAGCTTAGAGGATGTTTTCCAGTTTTATTCCAGCTTTTTTTGGCTAGTATTTCCATTTCCCCTACACCATCATTAGATGGTTTCCCTAGCTTCATCAGGTAGAGAGATCATGTTGTTAAGAGTGGCAGGCAGATAACTTTTTCATGAGCAATTCAGGTGAAAGTGGCTTCAAAGGCAGAGCACTGAGAAGACAGGTTTGATACCTCAGGCCTCAAACTGAGCGCAGTTAATGGCTCTGCAAGAGGCTTTCAGCATGATTTAATCCCTCTACCGACACCCTTTACAACCCAGCTAATGTACTTCTCCAGCCTTGTGAGGACAATGTCAGGACTAAGCCTTTAGTGCCAGAGATACTCAGATTTGGCATTGATGGGGAGCTTTAGCAACTTCCATAATAAGTGACAGTGGGCAGTACAGTACATGCACTTATCTCTTCACAGGTATGATATTAAAAAGCAAAATATAACATTATCCCTTTGTATCCAGTCTGAATCTTTAATGATTGATTCTGGATTCCCATCATTTCCATATACAGAGTCTAAACATGCTCCATGCAGTTTAGTAGTTATAAAAGTATAATCATTAAACACCAGCAGCAAATACTGCAACAAGGAGCGAAAAAAAGAACTCTCAGAAATCTGAGCTTGCTTGTAAAAATGGTAAACACCCACTCCATCCCCCCCTCCAGTCTGGAAACTTCTGGACTTTGTTCTCCCTTTCCAAACCGAATTAAATTGCAAGTGACCTGACTGTTTTCTGTGCTCTTAACCTTTAATGCTATTTCCCCTTGGCTGGCAATACTCGGATCACAGTCCCAGCAGCGTATCCCACCAAACCAGACAAATAATGACAGCACATCTCCTATTTTAAGAGGATAGTGAGGGCAGTGGGGTAACAGGGCTGCACAGCCCAGGGCTCACCACTTCCCTGCTTCCTGGCACACAGCAGATGCAGCCGGCAGAATGCCATCTGCCGGGTGCCTGCAGCGCCAGCCCCTCCTGCTCCCTCCCTGAGACACCAGCGTCTTGCAAGGAGCCGCTGCTTGCTCTTTTCATCACAGCTAGCTTTTACACCCAGCGAGCCTCCTTTCATGGGCAACTCTGCTCCGGCTTACTGTGTGGCTCAGAGGAACAGCTAGTTTGGGGACACTTGTTGGTTTTGTTTCTTGAAATGAGTAACTATTTAGGGTAATGCACGGCTATGTTTTCCGAACAGTTGAATAAAAGTGAGATATAAAAATATGGTGACTCACCACCTCATAGGACCACTCTACAGAGAAGAAAGTGACAATGTTGAGCTTTGAGAGTTTTGAATTCTAGACTTCTAGTTAAAGAAGAAAGTAAAATAGTGTCTGGTTCAATACATTTCTTTTGCCCATAGTGACTGAATGTGCAGTAACATTTTTAACCATGTTCAGATCTTTTGCTGAGGATTTGGAATGGCTGGAGCATCAAACAGTTATTTTCTCCAGCTAAAAAAAGCTCCAAACAAAAACTCCAAAGACAGCCAACAAGATAGAAAGCAGTTTTTAGCGGCCCTCACTACCCAACACCTGACATTCAGAGGCAATTTTTACCTCCCTGTGCACTCACTATGGAGGCCTGCAAGCTGATGGCTTTCTGAAACAAAGTACTTTTCAATATAACCAAAATCATAACTATAAGAGGAATTACAGAAACATGTCTTGTCAATTGAGGGATTTACTTCTCCCTCCTTTGTTTCAAAGCAAAGTGAGCCTTATCTACATGCTAAAGGGTCTCCAGGTTGGGATTTTTTTGATTTTTACATCTATCTCCAAGGAAAAGGAAAAAAAAGCCTTTTGGGGGCAGATTTTTCCAAAGTTTCACAAAATCAATGTTTGCAAACTATGCGAATCAGATGACAGAGGCATAAAAAAAAAATAAGAAGGAACTTATTTTCTCCATTTATTTTTTTTAAACCTCTGACATGTTACTGCATGAATCTGAAGAAGTTCCAAGTTTCTTGAGCCCCTACCTACAGATAGGGTACCTTTGAGGATAGGAGAGGATCTCCATGCTACAGCCCATACACGTGACAGCAACTCCTGCAGACACAGCCTGCTCAGGGACATGCATCCCAGCACTGCTGCCACCTGGCACTGATTTAATTGTTGGGGGAGTGCTCAGCAGGTACAGTGCTGCACAGCCCACCTGGGGAAAAGTGAGCACTGTATAGTATTTGTCACTGGGAGTTCTAGCCAGCATGGAGACTGCTGCAGTTCCCAAAATACAGATACTCATGACTTATGAACAAAATTATCCCAGGCAAAACCAGTACAGTATCCTAGAAGGTAGGGAATAAACCACTGTCCTCATCTGAAGACAGGGAGGAAAGCCAATTCCCTGTGTAAATTTTTATATATCTTCCCTACTTACTGCTTTCCGCCTTGAAGATGCCCAGCTGACTCTAGATTACAATGTGCATTACTTGTGACTTTAGTACACGAACAAGAATTTTGTGTTGCTCCTGATATCTGGTTAGATGCTTCCTATACACATCCCTATGTATCAATGGACATTGGTCTTTCAGTAAAGCACCCTGGTGCTAGAAATCATATCTAACACCTACCCAGAGCTGGATTGGTCAAATACACCATTGGCTGCTACCATGTCATCACTATTGGAACAGGGCCACATGTTCCAACAGGAGGAGAGTTAAAACTCTCTCTCTCTCTCAGTTCAGTGATGTTCATACTAAGCTGACTTGCTATTTTTCTTTTAGTTTAACAGAAGGTTTTTCACTGCTTCTGCTCCAAACATTGAGTCTACAGTTCAGGAAGGAAAGATAATTTCTTTAAAACAAGACACAAAATTTAGGTACTGAGGAGCTATGTCATTTATAAAATTAGAGGAGTGGCACGAAGCAGAATTTTCTTTAGTGCTTACCCATTACCATACTTAAGTCTACTTCATATTTATTTACTGTCAGCTATGAGAACTACTAGTTATATTATATTACTGTATAATAATTCTGCAGATAAATTAGGCTACCACAGGGGCAGCATGCAAATTGGTTTCATACCCTCATAAACTGGAATAATTTCCCAGTAAAATTGTTCAGAACAAAACCAATGACAAGCCTTGCTCACAACATATTAGTCTGTCTGCAGATTGAGTTACTTCCCTAATATTATTTAAAATTCAGACCAATAAACTTACAAACAAAAGAATTCTATGAGAAAATAACCTGTTATTTATGAAGACAGTTAAATGTGCAATTACTTTTCCCCCACTGATGGAACAAAATAGAAATCAGGCCTGGGATCACCAGACCATCACATGGGTGAGCAGAGCTCACTCACAGAGACTGCAGTAGTGTCATACCAAAGGGAAACAGATGGACTTTAGTCTCTTTAATTCAATAGAAAGAAAGCAGATCCTAACCTGCGCGCGAGAGATTCCTGAGCCATTAAGCTGTGCTTCAAATAGGAAAAACACCCACGGCAACAGTAAACAGAAGTTTACAATTAAAAAGGCCAATTGCAAACTGTGCAGGAACTGCTTTTTCCTGAGAAAGTACACAGAAATACAAAGCCAGGGGCCTGCAGCTGCATGCAATCCTGCAGACACCATGTATGCAGCCACATTGCCCAGTGCTTCCTCCATAGATGGAACCAAAATATTTTTGTTGTGCTGTAGAGTTTTGCTGCAGTTTTAAAGCTGTCCCATGCTTTGAAAATATGGTTCCATTTGCCCTGTAAGAAGCAGAACTAGAAAAGCACAGAAGTCTTTTGGCCTTCATTAGTTATGAATCACCCATATGTGACAGGATGTTACTGGAATCATGACAATGCACTTTGTACAACAAACTGGACTTACACTCCACAGAGCAGCCAAGGTCATGTTCACCCTTCGTGCACACAGGGACCCCTAAAGTCAGCAGGAATGACACCTGCACTGAAAGTCAGACTTCTGCCTGAAAGATGTGCTGAACAAGGATGTGAAGCCATAATAAACTTTGACATGTCCATCTTTTATGCATCATACAGCAGCCAAAATGCCATGTGCTTTACACTCCTGTACTCCTCACAGACATGTTATATTAAGATGTGTCTACACTGCTGAATCTAGCAATTCCATTTCTTCAATTAATATTTTTTCATAAGACACTTTCCCACTTGGTCTCTAGATGCTTATCTCCCTTTGGAAAACTACATTTTTATTGTTTATTAGATTTTCACCATCAACAATAAAAAGTCAAACCACAGTCTGCCTTCCATCCTGCTCTAGGATGACCCTCCCAGAAAGACACTGATACTGTGTCTGAGCAGACTTTTTACAGCAAGTGTTTCTAAATGAAGTAAGAATTACAGGCAACCTTTAGTCAAACACCACATACTATGGTTTTGGGGAAAATAAAAATAAAGAAAGATTCATGAGAAGCTGCATTTTTATTATTAATTCTACTTTACCACAATCCCTAACTCAACCCAGGACTGTCCTACATAACCACAACAGAGACAGTGTGGGAAGGGAGGGAACTGACTGTGCCATGTAGCATTGTATCATGTGAAGTTCTCCTTCCAAGGGTCTCAGCTAAATGGGGAGATGAAACTCTCATTTCACCTCTGCTCCTGCTAGTGCAATATCTTTGCCCAGTGGAGCCTTCCTTGCTGATCTTCCTTTCAACAGAACCAGGAAATTATCATTCACTGGGAAACAACAATCTTGGTGCCTTCAGCATTGCTAATCACCACCTAAACAATACACACTTGCTAAATGTCCACCTACAAGTGGGTATTATATGATGATGATATTATGAACACAGGCACCATGAATCACAGACCATGAATCCTTGTCTCAAATTGGCTCCACAGCAGCATCAGTTTTCCCCCACTCCAGTTATCTCCTGCACACCATCCTTTGCTGCTGCAAGTCAGTGGTGTAGCGGGTATCTTCTACTGTTTGCATTTTGTGTGGGGAAGAAGCAGCAGCTAGTGCACAAAGCACAGAAGGGCAAGCTTTCTCTCTGCTAATTAAGTGCACGGGGTTTGCAGTAACAGGGATGGACATGTGGGTGGAAGGTATGCACTGCCCTCATTTTCCAGATTCTTCCCTTTCTTTGGTTTTGTGTCAGCAATGCTGCATGTACATCAGCTTTTGATTTTTATGTCTTTGTGGCTTAGGGCCATCGGGGTTGCTATATACACATAAACATACAACGTAGCTGTTTCACAACAAAGATTTTTGTGCATTTATGCTGCAAAGGATTTGCCATCACAAAGTGTTACTGAAGATGAGAACACCAGTTCTAGAAACAGATTGATACAAAGAAGCGTGATGTAAAACACAAAGAGAAGGAAGAATGGGAACATGAGAAGAAAGGGAATACCAGATTCTTTTGCGGATATTTATTAAACAAAAGCACTGCTCAGATGTATTTGTCCAAATTGTTTTCTGATGTAACTTCACAGGCTTCAGAGGAGGAGTGAGAATGAAAGTATCTGCTCTTGAAATGTATCATCTGTTCACCAGACTCATGTAGGTGGGCAGGTTACCTTTAAAACAATAAATTAGAAATTTTGTAAGAAACGAGATTGCTGGATGCAGCTCGCTGAAGATCAGTTTGTCTACATCAATCTTATCTTCTCATTAATGAGTCACTAGAATGGGACTAGAAACTTAATTCCAAAGATTCAGGCATGCTTCTAAAAAAACCCATAAAGTTTATTTAATAAGTCAGACTTCTGCCTGCAGCACAGGGCTGACCTTGCAAATGAGTTAACTTTTCTGTGATGTCACTTATCGTAACAAGCAGAAGCGACCAGAAACAGGGAGGGGGCACCAAGAAGCAGTGAACCCAATCACAGATGCACCAGCACAGATGTCACCTCCTCTCATTTGCCCTCATGAAAAAAAGGTACACTAGTCACTGGATTCTGCTCATTTTTTCTTTTACCCAGGTTCTCTCCTGATTTCCTAGTCCTGAGAAACCTGACCAAGGCTCACAAAGGACTATTAAGAAGAACAAATAGGCACTACACGGACTGTCACTACAAATTTGTATTTGTTCAAGAAGTCTGCCTTATAGAAGGAAGCCCACACCAAACGTAACAACTTGGGCTACATAGCCTGAGATTTGGATCACTTTTTATTTCGTTTCCACATTGCATGTGACAATGAAAGGTTGTGACATTCTAAGTGGTTCCAGACTCCATCAGGCTGTCCACAATGAATTAAAACACAATAAAATCCAGATGCTTTCTCAAGTAAACACTTCCTTTCTCAGCAAAGTGAACCAAATGCAAAGGATACTGCTGAAGGCTTTCTTCTAACATGTTTATTTTATATAAAGGTATCTTATACTTCACTGGCATTGAAGTGTTCTCTACTTCCAACACAGTAAAGTCCCTGGCACTCTTTTCCTGTGTCTCTGGTGATGGAAGCTAAAGCTTTGAGAAAATATCTCAATTCCATGAATGATTTCAATTTGCTTTCAGATACTTAATGAAAGCTACATCTGAAATTACATTGACAAGTGACTCCTGGAATATAGTTTGCAATGAACTGAAATAAAATGGAAATATCAATAAATATATATATTCAACATTCAAAGCACAGAATTTGTGTACCAAAGAATATGTAATTGTTTACAAGTAAAAGAAAAACATACATATTTTTATTAGCAGACTGAAAGAAGCAAAAATTAATAAAACCACAAAAATTACAAAATAAATTCATTGTGTTAAACCATTGTTGTCATCCTCTAAAACACTGTTCATAACACAGGCAAGGATTTTCCAATGAAGTATTAATATTACCCTTAAGTAGGACTGCGTTCTTGACAAGCACTTCAAATATAAGATTCTAACTGCAGTGCCTTGCAGTTCCCTTAAAAATCAAACCTAGTCACCTCCTCCTAGCCTGTACATGAACATAGCCCATAGAGGCTACCTTTAGTCCTTTCTTTTCTGTTTGTGAGGGTCCTTTTTTTTACTATTTTTACTGCCTTTTCAGTTCTATTGGGCTATAATGAAGAAAAAAACACGATGGTGAGTATTTGCACAGCCAGTCTCTTTCCATTAAAGCCCAGCAGCACAGCAGACAAACACATCCAGCCTTCAGCAGCAACAACAGGGAATCTGTTTGTCAGGAGACAGGGGCTTCACTCCTCTTTGCCATACATGTGGCTTTCTATAGATCCATCCCTGGCCCTCTCTGGGCTTCAGCAGTGGCAATGTGGAAGGCAAGACCACTAGAGCAAATTTGTTCTGAAATACAGTTCTTGTAAGGACTGTACAAGGCATTTCTTGATCCAGAAGAAGCTCTGAGAGATTAAACCATCTATAGCTACTCCTAATACAAGAATCCTCTAATATAAGAATGTATTTTTTAACTTAAAAGCTTGTCAGGAAGTTTGCTTGGGTTTTTGTTTGTTTTTTTGTTTGCTTGTTTGTTTGTTATTTTTTGTTGCTGTTGTTTTCTTTTTGATTCACAATCTTTAGTTGATATATAACAAACTGCCTAAGGGGAAAACAGACCTCCCCTCATGCCCCTACCAAATCCTATCCCTGATCTTGTCATCTTGAAAGCAACAAGAGATTTCAATATAAATTGATAAAAAGTATCCAACTGTATTTAATATAAAGCATGTACTCCTACAACACTCACAGGATAATCCTGGAAACCAAGCAAAGCTTTCTTTTTTATGGGACTTTTTTCCCCTTTGAAGAAAACAAAGAAAAAAAAAAAAAAAAAAAGAAACAGTAAAACATGAAAACCAGGAATAACAAACAAGTGGAACGAGAGGAGGTAATCCTTGGCAACAATTGAAATTGTGACTGTAGCCATTGCTCCACGCTTTAAGATGTTAGAAGAGCTCAAAGTATTTTTGCATGCTAAAACCTGACATCACAGTCCCATGTTTGTTTCTGATGTAGGTGCCATTGCTCCCACCGAAAGCTGATCCCTTCCTCACGCCCATCTGACTTTCTCTAGCTTAGGGGAGCGTTGAGACAGGTTCTCTCCTCCCTCCCATCTCTTTGAGTTCACAGTAACTCCACTGACACTAGTGGAAGGGTGCTGGATGTTTAACTCTCATGGAGGTAACAGCCCCACTGTGTCTTTAGAGCAAGGCGATTTTCAGATTATTTTAGCTGTTAGACATCTTAGTTCTGAGAAAAGGGGTTAGGAATCTAGCAAACTGTTGAAAACACAGCCTCCCCTTATCACAGGTACTGATAAAATGATTTGGAAAGCCTTGAAAAAAAAATCCTTGAAAGGAGAAAAGGAGTGAAGCATTCTTTAAAGACGGCTTCGATAGAAAGAATATAAATTTCTTCTGACCAGGCCACTTCACAGACATTTACTTGATAAAAGCAACATGTTGATTTATTCAACTCCTTTCCCCTGCTGCCCAAACTGTGAAATGCAGGCAGATGATGCAATCCCTTCGAGAGAGAGAAGGAAAGGGGGGGGGGAAGGAGGGGAGGATAGAGAAAGGGGAAGAAAAAAAAAAAAAAAAAAAAAAAGGCAAGCCAGCAAACAGTCAAGAGACTATTTCACAGTGTAGGATACTGCTGGCATGTCCGAAGTTACATAAGCTGTTCCTGAAGGGACTGCAGGAGAGCTCCTGAGTTCACCGCACTGCAGGCAGGACGGGAACCAGGGTGTCCCAGACCCCTCCGTCCCCCAAGCTCAGAGCCCACCCTGACAAGGCTTCCACCCGCCTTCAGCGCAGGCAGGAAAAGCATCCGGAAACAGACTGACAATCTTAAAAACCAAGCAAAGCTGTCATCACCGTTTGTGTTTATTAAAACTGGAATCAGAGCCAACACTGGTGATTCCTCCTCGCTAAAGATTAGCAGAAAGTCTTTTGTTCCAAAGTCTGAATGCATCAAACGTGCTTGCCCTTTCCAAACAAAACACAACAAAACAAGCAGAGGCAGGAATCATAGTCTCTTCTCAAACTGTGTGCTCTTTACAATTTCTGTATAATATGTTTTCAGGATTAAATCACTGAAATTTACTTGAACTCAAGATCATTCTTTCTATTTATAAATGAGATATTAATTATACATTGCTAATTTGCACACAAAATAACATGAAATTAAATTGAAAAAACTGAAGCATTAAATGATTATAACAGGATGGGTTCATTTTTTTTCAGTGTAAGAAACTATTTTAATATAACATATGTATCTATTAGCTACATATATGTTACATGAATTTCCCTGTAAAGTCTGGAAAGTCTTGCTTTATTACAGTGTGGCTTTGAACCCAACAATATCTAGGGTATTGCTAAATTCTCCCACTTCTCCCATTCTCATTGTATTGCAACATGAGTCTCATGATATTTAGCCCCTTGGAAAAATTCGCTGTGTTCTGCTTTGAAAGAAACAGCTTAGGACACTGAGTTTTCATTTATACGATTTTTTAAAAAAAAGCTACATTAGTTTTTTATTACCAGAGATTTACTTAAAATTTGTAGTACTTGGATCCTTTAAAAACCAGAAGATACACAGGGGAAAAAATCAACCTCCATTGAAAAAAAAAAAAAAAAAAAAGAAGAAAAAAAAATTCTCTGTAGTCCAAGAATAATTAGAATCCAGATAATTTTCAGTTATTTCCAATTTCAACACAAGTGCATTTATTTTAAAACTATAGTGCCTTCCTAGGTTTCATGTTGCCTGTCACAGCCAATTAGTCAAGGAAAATGATACATAACGGCAGTGCATCATGAAAAATCAAGCAGTGGCTGTAACAGGCTATACACAGACACACAATAATATGGAGATATCAATAATTCCTTCTTGCAGCTTCATACACTCATTCCCACTTGATGGATACCTGAGCTGTACTGGGCAATGGCTAGATGTAGAATTAGAGCAGCCTGCAGCAAGGAGTGAAAAAGAACTTAGTCAGATGAAAAAGCAAAGGAAAATAAGGTAGAGAGAGCATAGTGCTCAGTGACATTCTTGCCTTAGAGGTTCATGCCGAAAGATCATGACCAAACACATAGGTATGTCCAAGGTCATCTGATGATACAGTTTAATGCCAGCCGTGGACAAACACTTTTTTCTGACACAAGAGACAGCCCAGAACCCTCAAAGGTCAAATCACCAGAGGAAGTGACTCAGGAGGACACTGGTACAGATGTTCAAAATTTACTGCCTGTTTCAGTCCTCTCCAAGCTTCCCCTTCATAACTGCTTCTTAAAAACATTTATCATGCATGGCAAAAAGCTTGCACTGATGAAACACCAGCTGAAGTCATCAGATCTAACTTTTCTGAACACATAAACACAGTGGGCTTCATATCTGCTCTCTGAACAGACCTAATGACCAATATCCAGGCAGACTGATTGGTAGGTGGCCCAAGCATCTCAAGGAACACCGCTTGTTCCCTATTGTTGTACCCTATTAAAGAGGAATCAAATCAACAAACAAAGTAAGTAATGGTTCCTCAAGAGAAAGTATGGTAGTGGCTGGACAGGGGGAATGTGACTGCTCTACCTGTGCTTGATTTGGGCTCTCTATTGCATCAGCAATAGAGATCAGCAAAAAATGCTGTTCTTACATTTCTAACCCATTTTTGAAAGTAGTACAACCAGAACAACTAACCAGAACTAAACAGTCAGGCCTGAAAGCCTACGCCTAGACTTTTCAGATTTGTAAAGACCAGCCCTGCTGAATCCATCTCCAGACATGGCATAAACACTGTAAATTGCTTGCTACCGCCCTGTGACAGAAGCATTCATCATACCATCAGTTGCAGCAATTCCAAAAGTCTTTGGCACTGAAATGGCAGACACGACCTTAACTGACCTGACCTCTGCTACCTCTGACAGCACCAGCAATGAAATAGCTTTGGGTTGGTGCACTGTCTGACTTGCAAACTTGAAGCAGGAGTTCTGTTCCTCTGCAAAGTCAGAGGGCAGAGGGCCCTGAGCACTCAGCCCAGTCCTCCAGCAGTCAGGAAGCTGATGATAGTGACAAGGACCTCTGAAGAGGAGACGTTGGCTATACACTTGCTTACCCTCTTCTTGGAGGATAACTAATCCCCTCTCCCTGTTACCTATGTGTTTGAGCTAACTGTGTCACAAAACAGTGAACAAACCTTTCTGGGATGGACCATATCTTATCACTCAGAATGAGCACTGTTACAAGCCTGGTGTGTTTCAGGTTCTACCAAAACCCATGTCAAAACTTAATACTGCCCAAATCAAAAGCCTTGCACTGTTCCCCACCTCAGGTTAAGACCTTTCCTACTTCTCAATCATATTAAGACCAATTCTGATTTAAGTCTCCTCAAATATCAACTGACCAATTCTGATTTAGGCCTCATCAAATACCCAGACACCAGAGGGTAGCTTGAAGGCAGAATATGCTGCAGTTCTTGGGCAGTTCTGAGAACATTACATCTATTAGTCTACAGCTAATAGATGTTTACAGCTATCCTCAGAAACAAATAAATCTGCCACTGATTGCATTGCTGCCGTCAGGGTGTCACTGATGGACAAACAGAAATTTGGCCCCAAATCTCCTGCCTCTCCCCCTCCCCTTACACTTTTCTAAAGCAAGATATGTAGGACAGTTCCCACTTATTACTGCATACTATGTGAGGCTGTTAGTGAATGTTTTTAATGATAGGAATAAGGAAAAAAATAAAGGAATTAAAATAAAAGCCATCTAAACAAAAGAGTTTCTTGATATTGCAAAGGAGAGAGACTTAAAAGTTAAATCCAAAATCACTTCTGCTGTTCTTTTTCAGGTCTACCACTCTCAAAGGTATACAACACAGCACTGCAGAATATTTAGACTAAAAAACTAGCCTTACAGATCTGCAAAACATGGACCCATTTCTCCATATTTTTTAGACTGAGATTTAACCTTAAGTCTTATTACTTAAACAAACAAAGGAGCAAATATTTAACATTTTTGTTTTGCAACAACAGCCTGAGAAATATAGATGGATCAGTGGTGGTGAATGGTGCAGCTGTTGAGCCCCATCCTCCCAGTATCTTGGAGATTGGGACACCCTTGAATAGGCACTGCTGGATGTGGACAAAGTCCCAATACTGCCATGATGCTTGCAGGTAGTGTAGTTCAAAACCAACATGTCTCCACAGCCGAGAAAGAGAACTTCTTGCCAAGGATTTACATAACAGGTGTAAACAGCTGAGGAAATACTCTGGCAAGCCTACAGACTCAGCCCGAAACCCATCACCAAGACAATAAAAACAAAGAAAACAAATAGGGGGAAAAAAATCCAGCAATTTTACAAACACACTGACTGCAATGTTAAACAAACATCCCAGATTACTTTGTGAATTGCCAAGTCCTGTACTACTAGGTTTCCTCCTGCACAGTGTCAGTACTGCAGCCTCAGGTCTGGTTAGGATCACCACAGTGAAAAATAAAACTTGTGTGATAAGGCCACACAGTTACTTTGAAGAATAAATCATCCTTGGACTGGTTTGAACAGCATTAAAAGTGTATACAAAAATTCAACAGGGAAATTTCTGCCTCTCTCAAAAGTCAACGACAAAAATTTCACTTGTGTCAGCACCACTGGGTTTTAACCATGACCTTGTGTTACGCTCGCTAAAATGTTAAAAGTATGGATCTTGGATAAAGCAAACAATACAATCAACAAGGCAAAAAACATCCTCACTTTGGGAAAACTGGCCTTTGGAAATGGCAATATTTGTACATTGAAATGACAGTCATTGCAGTTTTCCACGCTTCACTGACCACAGTGGTAATAGGGAGGCAAAACCATCTCCACAAGCACTTTGTTTTTAAACCTTATCCAGACTGAGTGGAGAGGAAAAGTTCTATCCAGAGCTATAATATGATATTGTTAAACGTTGACACTGAATTTAATGACCAGCAAAACTTTTCCACTTCCACTGAATTCTTTTTCTTTCCTTTTGTTTTACAGCCTGCTGAAACAGTGATAGTCCACATCTGGTTAGTGTCTGGTTCAAGACAGACACCAAATAGAAAAGCCCATGTTTGGGATGAAAGAGGCAGGCATTCACTGCACAGGGCAGAAGAGCCATTTAATGCTTTTCCGAACTGCAGCAGTGGAGTCTGTGTCGGGGGTAGGAGTGGGGAGGGGAAGTGTGATGCAATTTTGGGGACACTGTTCTGCTTTCTGAGCCCCAAACAGTGCAAATTTAGTTTTCTTGATCCTTCTTTTCTCTAAACAGAGACTGTGTCTAATAAAAACAACGAAATACACAGTAAAGATCCAGCTGTTTCAAATGTTTCCAAAAGCAAATGCATAATGTGTATACAGGGAAAACATGAAATTAATTCTGCAGCTTCATCATACACAAATGCCCAGAAGACCCCTCAGTCCTACAAACCAGAGAAGGTAGGAAAATCAGCCATAATATGTAGACAGGGCACTGGCAAACAATAGAAATAACCATCATATAGGCATGCTATTACAGAGGGACACCCAGCAATGGTGAACAAACCAGTGGAAAAAACAAACAGAGGTCAACAGAGGCTACAAATGAGGACAGAAACTATGCTTCCAATTAAAAACAGTGAGAAAAGCAGTGTTAAGTGGTATTTCTGAAATGTCTGCATGTCCTACATTATCAACACAAACTCCTTAAGCATCACTATGATAAGTTTACTCGATGCAACAAGAGATGAGTAATTACTTAATGCTGTAATGGATTGTATTCAATCTCTTTGAAATGTGATGAGTCTAACAGCAACCTGGCATGTAGAAAAAACATTAAAAAATCCAACATAATTAGCCTTATTGCTGGAATCAGGCATCAGAAACAAAGGCAACCTCCTCCTTAAACATGGGCACAAATTACCCCCTGAACACAAACAAGTGCTATACATCTGAAGGGGGGAAAAAACTATGTTAGTGACTGTTCCTATAAGAAGAGAATGTACAACTGAAAAAACTGAGAGGAAAAAAAAAATCCACAACCAAGCTGAAGCAAGCCCCAGAGAGGCAGACGAGCAGAGGGAGCACAGCATGACTAAGCACTGGGCTCACCTACCCCACCCCCTCAAGCAGCATTTTGTTTTCCATGTAAATAACACCTATTTTGTGGGCTCTGTTCCATTACCCCCCACCCTCTGCTTAGTGCAGCAATAGAGGATTCTGCATATTCTTTGTTGACATACACATGCAGGGCAGTGGCACAGATACACGACTCACACCATCATTTGCTTATACTCATTAGTACAGCCTGCTGTGCCTTGAAATTCAGCTCAACTGTTTGAGTTCAAGAAAAAAAGAATTCAATGATTTGGTAACTGGAGGAAAGATGCTCAGCAATTTGAAAATGACAATCAATTGAAAATGTTTCGTAGCCATTATGCTAATGATTTGTTAGCATCAGGGCAACCCTCTATGTCGGAAATGTAGGTCCTTCATTAAAGAACCAAATGCAGATACATAATCCCTAATGCTCTTAGTAATGGAGCTCATGATTTTAACTCTTCTACTGAAACCATTTTCCCCCTAGGATGTGATTACAGGCACTTGAGGAACAAATATATGGTCTTAAGACATAACATCTCTTAAACCTGTCTACTGCTTTGCAATGAAACATGTTGCACTGTTTCCACAATTCTCCATTGTACCTGCTCACTGTGATCCTTAACGTCACCTTCCTCACAAAAAACAGACAATAAAGTGAATTGCAAGAACAAAAAAATCCTGTTACAAAAGAAGTGCATTTGTAAGAAAATTCAATATTCTGCCCATGAAGACAAGAACTGGGTCAGAGTTTCTATCAAAGATATACTTGTCAAAGCTATGTTACAAATATACAGCTATAAAATGAATTAAGCAATCAAAAGAGACAAGATCTAAACTTTGTTATCCTTATTTCACTCTGCAGTAGAGAGAATAATGAAGGAAGAGATAGATGCTATTGAATAAGGGATACGTCATCTTCTCTCACATTATTCTTCATCATGACATACCACGAGCAGGGATTAAATAGAAGCCCAGATAAGTTCAAATGATACAGCTATCAAACTCAGGTGTTTCTAATAAGCCCTTCACATGGATACTTGGACTATTAAAAAGAGGTAATGCAAAGACTCTAAAATGGATGAGAGAAGAGAGACAAAGGAAAGGAGCTAATCTGAACCTCTCAACAGGAAACCACAGGGAAATGGGGACAAAAATGAAGAGGCAGCACTGTGTTTAATTTTTTCTTCTCCTGGTCAGCAATGCGCATAAGAACTGATTTATCTCTCCTCTATACCAATGTAAGTGATAAGGTACTCCATAGAAGACCATAAAGTTACACCAGTATCAATGAAAAGAGGATTTTAAGTGGTTTTAGATTACTTCAGATCATCCAAATGACGTTCTTGCTGAAAGGGAAAGTGCTTTTTTCCACAGGGGTGGAGAAATCGTCGCTTTATTAACACTCTTTCACAATCATGATCCAAGAGGCCTCCACACAATAAAGCAGGAGGAAAGCTGGACTATCACCCTATTGGTGCCTTCCCCGACAGCAAACATACCCTGCAAGTATAACCCTCATTAGACACCTGAGAACTCACCAAGGTACAGACAATGCCCAACCTTTCCCAAAGACACAAATCCACAGGCAAGCAGTCTTCATTATTGCAAGGGCTGCTGCCTGTGGACCCATGTGTCATTTTAAAGGGGATGGTGTAGGAGGCCACCCAGGGCCACTGTTCCTCCTGTCCCAGTCACTCTTCATTACTGCTCCCAGCCACAAGTGGCAAAATAAGGGGATGCCTCTGAGCTCCTGGACACCAGCAGAAAATTAACAGCCTGGTGTTTAATAGCAACCCTGACTATTATTACAGCATATGGTACTTTCTCTGTGAGATGGGATTTCTTTAGGATAGAGATTATGTAGTGTTGTGTTTGTTAAAGAACAACCACAGCCATAAAAACAATAGGATAATACAATCAAGCAATAAAGCTAACAGTGCCTCCTAGTCACAGATCTGAAGTTTAATGACTCAAACCTGGCAGCACCCTGGGAGACTTGAAAAGAAAAGGTTTTCCTAGCTGTTAGAAGAGGGCAAATGAGCATACACAGGCAGATTAAATCATGATCCCTTCAAATGCAAGAGAAGAATTCTGTGGCTTAGTGGGTAAACTCGCAAATCTTAGACCCATGGCTACATGCTGCCCTTCTCAGAAGAATCATTTTATCAAGGAAACTATTACTGGGCATCTCTGTCTGTGCCACCCAGAAATGTTACAGGAGCATAAAACAGAGAGCTAAATTAGTTAGAGATACCCCACTATAACTCCTGGACAAAAATTATACTTCTTAATTTACTGTCATTCTAAGACATATAAACTCTGTCAAATAGTCATCATTACACTGGAATAAAAGCATTTATGCAAGGAATGATGTTTCTAACCATCCTGCTATAACTATGCAAGTGTGACTGGCAAAATTCCCCTACATGAACAAGCTCCTACTGTCTCTGATAACAAATTTAAATAATTGAATAAATACAAATTAAATTCATTTCCAGGCAAATCAACTTTTTAGCAGAGGGGCCCAAGTGTTACATGTCTGCCATTGTTGTGTTGTTCTTCCTTGATAAGTATATATTATATATAGTATATATATAATATATATGCTATATATATTATATATATGGTGCCAAAAGCCACTGACACAACAAACTTTTACCTGCACTTGCTGGGAGCCAAAGCAGGTTAAACTCAGGGGGCACCTTGCTTGTCCTTGGCATTCAATAACACTGCTGTCATAAGCTGAGCTACTGCACAGTGAAATGACACAAAGTCATTTCCAACCCTATTACACGTACTAGGTCCACAATGCCTTGCTTCACCTGCAGCTCCATTTAAACTCTTCTATTTGTAGGCACCACGCTTTAACTTGAGGTGCAGCAAGTCCATCACGTGCGGGGCCATCTGACAGGGAGTCTTTGTGCTTTCTGCATGTAGGAGGAAGACGTGGTAGGACATGCTACTAATAGTCTCACAGAATTATAGAATCATTTAGGTCTCAATGCATGTCACCACAATGAGACAAATTCAACAAAATAAAAGAAGAAAAGGCTTTTCTGAAGTTTATTTACAGCTGATGCACTTACAGTCTCCCACGGCAATTCAAAACCTGTACAATTTACAGCATGAAAAAAGAAATGGTGGGGAGGGTTTCTGGGCTATCCCATGCCAGTGATGTAGCTTGGGGTTTGCAGGGCTGGATTAGATGCTTCCTGGTCCCTGTTCAAAGCCACAGCAGTCTCACTGACAGTGTGCAATGGCCGGGAGGCAACTACAGGGGCAGGAATCCCTAGAAACATCCAAGGTCAGGCTGGATGGGGCTAAGAGCATCCTGACCTAGCCTCACTGCAGGTGCGGAGGGACTAGATGACCTTTAAAGGTCCTTTCTAACTCTAACTATTCTATGGAGGCCAGGGAGGATCTGCAGCTCCCTCTCACCATGGGGGGCACACCACAGCATGCCACACCGTGCCATTGTCACTGATATTCACCCTAAATGGCCTCACAACAGCCTCAGGGAATGGCAGCTGTGCTCTTGGGGAAAACCAGACCACAGTGCACAAAGCCAACAGCAGCATGGGGTGCCCATTTTGATCCTACTTGTTCATACCCTGGTACTTTCTTACCATATTTCTCTCCAGTAGACTACAGGACAGGCAGAGCCAGATATTACTGGGGGAGAGGGAGAGGTAAAAGTAAAATTTACAGCATTTTTAGCTCTTTTTGCTGTTAATTATCCTTTATTCATAATGAGAGTATCTGCTGTAAAGAACTGCACATGGGCCCAACCATCACATCAAACTGACCTCAGCCATAGATTTGCAGGTCCAAGTCTCCTGTTGCTGGGTTGAAACCATTTAAATCCCCCAATACCAAGGGACTCAGTGACATTTACAGTGAAAAGCAAAATCAGATCTTAGAGAGAAGAATCAATGTGAAGCATTGCAAGTACAAGAAATGCATCTCAGCAGATGTGCGAAACAAATTCTTGTGCTTCATTACCAAGTGAGAAGAGGTTTGGTGGGCTCCTACAGGCAGGACTTGGCTCGTGGGCAGCTGGGCATGGCACCACAACTCTGTACCATGCCTTGGGCCACCAAGGTTGACACTCCATCTCAGTCAGCAGGGAAGCAGGGTGTGCAGGGAAAGAGGAGTTACAAACTCACTTTTGTGGATCAGGAATATGTAATGTGTGGGTCAATATGGGGCATGATTGGTTTCCTTTCCCTGAAGCACATCTCTCTCTGCTTTCAAGCACCCGTGAATTACTAATAAGCAAAATACAGCATCTATAAGTATGTGGCAGCAGTATCACCTCTTCTGTGGACACAGCCCTGTGGGAGGGGTTAAGGGTCACTCTCAACCCAGACAATCAGCTGGCATCACAGTCAGGCAGCTGCTGAAGCCAGAGGGCCAGACTCAGCCTGCCTGCTCCCACTCCATTGCATCTTGCATCTCCTTTACTCAGAGATGATGCAGGAACCACCAGCTACCCCATTGGCACGTGAGGAAGTGATCTCAGGAGACTGGATCCCACCACTTGGCATAGCTGCTCGTGCCAGGAAGCTCAAGAGCTGATTTTGGTACGAGTGTACACAGACCCCGGCACAGCCCACACATGAAGAATCAGGAATTGGAGTTGAGTGTGTTACCTGGCAGCTTGGTCTGCAACTAGACCTGGTGTCCACCTCAGAACACATGGGATGGTAAGGCAAGGACTGGGATTTCAGGAGGATTTTCCTGAGATTCTGACACAAGAACCTTACCACACAAGCCTTCACTACACAACTTCAGAGCCAACATGGTGAGAGGCACAACTACAGGGAAGACAGAGCAAAGCCCACATCCAAATGGCTGTCAAAAGGGACTTTGCAACAAAAAGACTCAATTCATTAAAATTACTAAGAAAACACACCTGTAACCTCTAGCCTTCAGGAAATCAGAGATGAGTAACCGTGTAAACTGTTGACTACTAGTTAGAGAGCCATAGCAGAAACTCACTAATGCAGTTAGAAGATTTCTATTCTTAGTCTGGATTTGGATGCTCCTCTCTTGTGCACATAGACTTGGTTGGGAATGTAAAATAAAATCCATTTCCTTATATAGCAGAAAAAATTTAGGCTACAAGCATCCCATGCCAAAAGGATTTTCAGCCTAAAATTACATTATAATTACATTAATTCTTTGTTTAAGCCTAGCAGATTGAGCAACTCTTAAAACACAATTCTTTTAATAGAATCAATAATGAAAAATAAATCCATGTATACATAGAAAAGAATTATGGAAAAGTCTCTCTTTAGGAGGAAGAAAAAAAGTTGAACAGACTTTACTAGGAACTTACAGTATCTTGTAGTTTGTGTTGCATGTTTCTACTATTTTTCTTTAAGATAATCCTAGAGAATAGTGGAGACTCTTTTCCCTACTACTGTGCATGGTTCGGAATAGCCTATATATAGATACATTTTGGTATTTGAAAGCCCACTTAGAAAAAGAAACAAACAGAGCCAGAATTCAAAAACAAACTCAGTAAATTTTCTAGAGATGCAGCTGAGCAAGGAAGATTATACTTTCTAAAATACCAGGAAACAGTTACAGTAATGTTCTTCTACGGGATGTACCTACTTAAATTCAAGTGTCAGTAAACCGAGGGAGCAAACATCCCAATTAATCTGCAGGCCACAGTCTCCACCCGTTACCCACTGCCTAGTTTGTCAGAGCTCTTTTTGTCCCTAACATTGATATAATTGATGAAAAGCAACAGGCTGATGAGCAAAGGCTGATCTGGCAGAGCTGGGGGCACAGCAATCTGAAGAGGTGCTCTTTCCTTCTACAACACCTTTATCCAAAAAACAAAAGCTCCTTCCAGGAGTAACTTCTTCAGACTCTTTTAAAGAGGAGAAATCATAAAGACACTGAAAGGCTGAACCAGTTGCTCATATTTTTACACTGACTGAGTAGCAACCTGAAGCTTCACGATCTCTCTTCTAGTCAGCTGGCTTACTCAGTGTGCCAGGAGTCTCATTTGTATATTGACATGAATATATGCATCAATAATAACAGTGCACAAAAATGCAAAAAAAAAAAAATATAATCAAACTAACCATGAGCACAGGACTAGCATCTCCAAACAGACAAATGCATCATGCATTTAATTCTGAGCATAGGAAAGTAATTTTAAAACAGTTCCACTAAAGATGTTGAATCCACACATACAGTTCCTGTGATAATCCTGACCCAATTCATACACAAACCTCTACAGCCCCATGCAATCACCACCAGTGCCTGTGGTTCTAAGCTGCAGTGCCAGTCCTGTCAATGGATGTCTTGGATGTCTTGGATGGCCAGAGGAAAAAAAACTGTTAAAATTGGATCTTTTTATTTGACAGAATAGCAACGTGGACGAGATCACTGGGAATATTTACACACACTGATAAGAGAAAGACTGATCCAGCTCACCTGCCATAGCCACGTTGGACTGTGTGGAATTTATTTCTAGATATGCATATTCATATGGGGAGCCCAGGTCCACGATGACCACAGGACATAGACAAAGGTATTTTCTTCTGGCACACTATCACAGTGGTCACAAAAGGTGCAAAAAAATCTCTTGTTTGCATGCTAGCTTAGCAACCTTTTTCTGGCAGGGTTTTCAACTACACAGCACCAGGCTCTGCAATGAAGCTTCTCCAGTTGCCCCTGTTTAGGACAGGGCTTTCCCATGTCAGGTTTTTTTTTGTGCCCAGAGGCATGCATGGAGATGGCAGTAAAAAGAAGATATTGTCCGCGCTTTACATTGGAAGAGACATAAAGCTGGTGTTGTGGTTTTCATGAAACTCATCCTAAAATCTCTTCCTAATGGTTTTAGAGGCTGCAAATCCATAGCAGGAGAGAAGGAGCCCTAGAGGACAAAGCAGGTGAGAGCACTGGAGCTGAAAGCACTGTTACATGCAAGCACCTGCCCACACAAGGATGGTGAAAAATGACTGGCAGGCACTGCTAAAACCCTCCATGTCCGCCTGGCAATTATACAGGCAATCACTTTTTTATCCCTGAGTATAAAATAGTGTAGTAGGCCCAAGAAATCATCCACAGAGCATAGCTAAACCTCCAATATTAGCCAGCAACACGAGATGACGAACTGAGCTCAGACTAAATGAAAACAAGAGTGCAGTTCTACAATCTTCTGTAATGCTTGAGGAAGGCACATGAGAATTTTAAAGGTAATTTAGGGGGGATTAAAACTATTTTTAGTAATTTTCATTAAAAAACCCCCTGGAGTTAAAAATTAGGTGAGAGAGTTCAAACCCAACTCTCTCTAGTCTTATCACAGTGTATGTTAAATATACGATGAAAAAGGCTAGTTCATTACCCCTAATAGCATCTGTGAGTTTCTAAAACTGACATTTCTGTCGACATCTGAATTGGTCACTGGAGGTGGTAAATAAGATGATTTGCCACAGATGCGAGGAACCAAATCCCAGAGCTGTGCAGAGAACAAATGAGAGCTCTGTTTGAGCCACAGCAGAGCCTTCTTTCCTCCCCGTTGGAGGCCAAACGCACCCACAAACAGCTGCAATAAAGCCATCGCATCAGTTACGGCCCTACCACTGCTGGGGAGCTGCACAAAGTTGCATTTACTTGTTAAAAATGATTGATTTTGGCTGCCCTCCGTATCCACGCTCCGCACAATGCCCCTGCACACTGTACCATCTGTTTAATTCTCCCAGGTTGGCTGTTGGCATACCGTGACATACAAAAATCAATCAAAATCATTCGATACGTCAGCAACCGAGGAAGAGCGGCTGCACGTCTGATCTCACCACTTGTTTTGCAGAGTACTCTTGCTGCCTGCCCAGCTAGTGTGGAGACAGTACGTTTCTCCCCTTTCCAACAATGTGATCTTATCTCAGGCAGCTGGCCTGCACTCTGCACTTTCATTTTTATTGTGTGGGTTCTCAAACTCTGATGCAAATAGTCTGCTGAACATCCTCCCTCCACAGCATGTAGAGGCTTTTTTTTCCCTCTTCAGCCTCCTTCCACGCGGCGCGCTCCAGCGTCAGGCTGGCTCCGGCCAGCTCCCATTGTTCACATTGTTATTTTCATGTCAAGGGCGTGAGAGGAATTTTTTTTTTTTTTTTTTTCTGCCAGAAGAACCATTTAAAGCCTAGGCCTTGAAAATACACTTGCCATTTGCCGGAAAACAGTTACTGGATTCTCTGCAAGGCCAAAGGTGAGGGACAGAGCCACGTAGTTTAAAAAAGTCAATGCTGATACAAATGAAAAGCTGAACCTAAGAAGGAAGCCATTTGCAGAAGAAAACTAAAACACCAAAAGTTTAATTTGTTCTGCAGTGGCCTACATAGAAGGCGAACTGCCACAGCAGATTAGACGAGTGGTCCACTGGGGCTGCCGTGCCAGCACCGCCGTAGCTATCTCTAAAAGCACAAGAGAAATGATGCGTGTGACCTGGAGTGACAAACGGGAAGAGGTAGGTAGCCAGCTAATTGTGCACGGCTGTGCATGAGCTCTACAGGAGGCTCCCTCCCAATACCTGCTGGAGAGCAATACCATCACTTATTCCTTCAAGTATTATGATACAAATGCTGCATTGTGCTGCAGAATTGCCAGTCTTTCATAGTAAGTCCACAGCATTTATTTCATGGGCCTCCACCTCTTGCAACTGCAGGCTGCAGCAGCTGACAAGGTGTTGGGAAAGAAAGTATATCCTTTGATTAGCTCTATATTTACTATACTAACTTTACATTAAGGAGTGTAAAGGGGCTTCATTCAGAAGAAAACCAGGAAGAAAATGAAAATGTTTCACTATTTTCTTCACAGGTTTTGGGGGTTTAAAAATATTTTTAGATATGATCTCCTTCACAGTTCAGAAAGCCTCAGGCCTGTCTCCTGTAACCTTGCTTTAAAACCTCTTACACACTGATCCTGCCTCCTCCTGTGACTGCTTTTATCACATCTTTTCCAACTGCTGCCACTGAAGAGATGGCAACCTTTCACATGATATTCCTGCCTGCCCTCAATTCTATGCCATGTAGGTTTACACCTTCTAGTTGAATTTTAATCCCCTCTTTAATATAACTGAATATCCTGGCAACTGTGATGGCTATTGCGATGTCCCTAAATACCCTCACCAGGTTACTCATAAGAAATTGTGTTTGAAAGAAGGAAACCTCTGAGAATTCATGGAAATCCCTTGACTTTGGCAGGGTTTTCAGCTAATATGGAATCTCCTACTTCTCTCTGTACCTCCAGTGTTCTTCATGCTCAGAGAACCAGTTCCCAATTTACTTTCTATTCCCTCTTAGAAATCCTTCAAATCCTTACAATGCTCTTGGTTCAAGCAGCAGCTTCTCCTAATTATGAGTTCCCTCTTAATTTTTGTCTGCTCTGAGTTGCTGCCAGTCATCCTTTGTTTATTCTGTGGCTTCAGAGCACGTGCCTTGTTTGGAACAGCAGATACCTGCACTTCCAAATATTACCTCATAAGTTCAGGATAGGCTCCTTGCCTAGTAGCTCTGTATGTGCTCTCAAAGTTTTTTTACCAAAGAGGTGCACTAAAAAGGTCTTAAAAGATAGAGACATTTGGCCAGGAACTGGTTCCTCAGGACCCTATACTGGCCTTTCATCTCTCTAGTTACGCTCTAAGTAACTCAGCAAACAGTCAATAGCAGGCACTACAACAACAACAACTACTTCCCCTCATCACAAACAGCTAGTTTTAACTGGCTAAAATACAACAGTTATTCATAAAACTGTCCGGTCCTTTAAAGAAACCAACAAGTGTATTTCTTAGTCATTTGGGATATCATCCTCCATCTGAAGATGCATGTTGAGACCCCTCTGGGCTTCACCAGGATTGAGGTGAAACACATAATTCATTATTTTTGTGACTCCACACTATTTATTCAAAAAGCCTTAGATGTTTACTGGTATCATTTAGTCCTGGTAATTTTTTGAACTTCAGGTTCTCAGGAGGCTTTAAATTAGATTATCCAGTTTTTGTTAAAGAGACACAGGTAAGTAAAAAATTTATTTACAAAACTCAGGTCTCATTTTCTGTGCCAAGCAGCTATTGATATGGTACTTAGAGTTTTAGCTCATTTTAAGCAACCCCTGGTTTCCGTCAGCCTCTTCTGCATATATGCAGCCAGATTCCATTGTGTCACTACAGATGGCCATGGGAGGCCAAACTATTGACCTTTCTCACCTCCATTGGCAACACATGCATCTAAACTACTCATCCCTGTCTAAAACAGAAGCTTTTTGCCTGCTCTTCCTTCAGCACGTCCAGCAAACCTTCCTCTTCCACTCGTGTTGCATACATCCCCACACACGTTTTCTGGATGGCAGCCTAGAGAATTATGGCAATAGTACAATGGCTGGCAGCAGAGTTCAACACCAGCTCTGACAGGGTACAACTCTGCTCACGATGGCCACCTTAGACAAACAATCAGCCTTTATTTCACCCTTCCAGAGCTCCGCCCTTCCAGGTGGGAGGGAAAGGAATGTGAGGTACCTCCTCACTAGCACAGGGTTGGGAAACTAAGTTGGGCATGACTGTTGGCTAATCCAGACACGAGGCAGACTGCTCCCTCCTGAGAGGAGCTACCCACCATCAGTGTGCAGTCACAACTACTGCTACAGTCGTGTCTCTCAGAGAAGCTTCTCTGGCGGTCCTGTCCTCTCAACCCACAAAGAGCATTTGGAAATCACGCCATTCGCCCCCAAAAGCGTACAGGAGTCAACACATGTGCACAAGTGCATCCAGGAGTCCAGTGTGGAGCTACCAATGCTCTCTCCTAAAACCTTCCCTCGTGCTGGGGAGAGGATGACCAAGAGACTGACTATAGGAGAGGAGCAGTAGATCTTGGCAAAGTGCCTTGCTACTGGGCTGTTATTAAAAATAAGACCAGCAACATTATATAGGAAACTGAATTCCCCCAAATTTTGAAAAATTTATCTGATGTGGGAAGAGATGAGGTCATCTCCCTCAAGTAAGTACGTGCAACACAGCCTTTGAGTGAGATGTGCTGAGACAGCTAAGGAGGCACCTCACTTTAAACAAAGACTACAAGCACATAGTTTGTTCTTATAGTCATCAGCCTTCTAAACACTAATACTTTTGTCTTGGGCTTTGATTAGTAAACCATTGCTTTATATTACTGCTAGGCTTGCCCAGCTCTGTGGAACAAGATGAATTATGTTAGAAAAACAATAAGGGAAGAAGACAAATACAGTGCTGAACAATGTGCAAACCAGAAGTAGGCTGCAGGAGCTTGGGGGGCAGGAGTATGGAAGGGCAGGTGGAGCAGGTGCTTACCCTCTGCTGTAAGAATACAAATCTTATCTAACCTGTGCCTCCTCTCCATGTTCTTCCAAAGCAGCTACTGGGGTGCAGGCCCAGAGCTCAAAAGGAACATCTCCACACCCCTTCCTTCACAGCACTTGCCACAGCACTGGCAGAGGCAAGCCAGGACATAGGTTCGTTTCCAAACCTTAAGGAGGAATAGATACATTTTGGTAGGCATCAAACCAGCTGTCCTTCATGCACTTTGTCTAGGTGACACATTTCTCTGATGGAAGGATATCAGGGACACCAGCTCTCCCCCCCACCCTGAACATGTCCAGAGGAGGTGCAGGACTCTCCCACTCTATTCTATTAAACTTTGCTGTTTCTTTTAGCCTTATGCTCTTTTGTGCTTGTAAAATTCAGTTATGGCTGCTATTGAAGTGTTAGTAATTACTTAACAGTAATTAGCCATGCTAGCAATGGGTCTAGGTTCCCAAAGAATACTCTAATTTTTCTTCCTTTTGGACATTTTGGACACTCACTGAGTAAGAGTTATTTCTCAATAAAGTTGGAGCTAATCTTTCCTGCACTTTAACTCATCCCTGAATTTTGAGCATGCAATTGATAAAATTGGAGGGAAAAAACACCAAAAGAAAACAAAGACAAAAATGGCTGAAAGGAATCAAAATAAACAGAAAAGAGCACTGGATTACGTTTTCAAAACAGCTACTAAATACTCTTTGGATTTGTCAGCCCTCTAAAATAACTAGGGCTAAAAAAATTGCATTCTTTTTATTCCACTGAGGAATTGTGCCCTTGACTACTTTCTTATGCATTTGTTTGGGGTTTTTTTTGGTGAGGATTACATGAAGAATTAGACAAATTTATGAACTACCCAGAGAACACAATCATTTACTCACAAGCAATATAAAGAATATATACAGTTAATCCAACATATTCATAGAAGACCTTTTCCTGTCTAACTAGTTCTTGGGAGACCTAATTGGCAAGGGTTCCCTAATGAGTTAGAAAGAGAGGAGACTGAGGATAGAGTGGGGAGCACCACCCCATACTTTGGAGGCAACCATTCTGTATCCCTGGAGGACTGTATTTCTGACTCAAAAGACATAAGAGGGCAGAATATTAAGAAAAGGGAAGAATAAGAGTGGACCTGACCTGCCAGATTAGGAATTTCCCATGGGAAGCCAACAAACTCCCTGGAGAGGATTTGTGATTTCTCCCAGTCCCCTCAGGTAACACAGTGCTACCAGAGGCACAGTCATGTCTCTCACTAATTTTCTTCTGCTTTGATACAAAAGACTTACATTCTCAACCTCTGTGTTTTACTAGCTGCAGAGGACAAAGCTTTGTTTTGTGCCAAATAATGACTTGATTTGAAAGGGTTAAGTTTAACAGATGCCAATACAATTCTTTAAAATCACATCCAATCCTTAATTGCTGGTAATAAAGACTATTTGCAGCACACAGAGTTGCCGGGAAGACTCTTCTGCTTCAGTGTTGCTGGCAAGGAAAACGCTTGTCAACAATGCTCGTTTTTTCTGTGGCACACTTTGCACACCCTGGTTTAGGCTGATGCTGCCAGGGTGGTAATACTGATGAGAGGGGTACACAAAAGGCATAAAGATAGTACAGAAGGCTACCTAATCTAACTCTAAAAATAACAAGACCATGGTCAGAATAACCACCTCCAGACACTCCAGCCCCAGGGCACTGCAGGCTCAGGAAGGCATCTAAGCAAACTGCTTAGTCCCACCTTTCACTAACCAGCTGGTAGTTAAGAGGGAGCTACAGAGACAGAGGGAGAAGGGTGAAGAAATGAGGGGAGGTATAATAAGGTATGCAGACCAGGCGGTTGGGGCTGTCTGGAAGTACCTCCTGCTCAGCCTTGCGCTTGATTTCTGCAGCTTGGGCAGGGCAGTGCAACACACCAGATCTGTTGCTCAGACTGTACCACACTCATCAAATTTGCTATGCTATGAGGAGCAAAGGCAGGCAGCTGACTTCTCTGACTAGCAGGGCAACATCCAGCACAGGCAGAGCAAGTGTGCCACAGTAACAGTGCCCATCCAAGGTACCTTTCTGGCAAGCCCCTGTCTTCTGTGCCCCTATTACGTTGGGCAGCTGGCCACTGAACACCTTATCAGTCTCATGTTCTCATATTCTTTTGGCTGAAATGAGATATCTTACCCAAACAGTTACAGGATATGCTGGGCATTTCTGTCTCCCAGTCTCCCCACAGAATAAAGCAGCAGGTGAAAAACCCCCCCAAAATTATAAAATCAATAGTTTGGCAGCATTCATTCCTTGCAAAAATTTCTCCTCACTGAGGAAGTTTCCTGAGAAACACAGAAGCCACCACCCTTCATTTGTCACCACCACTGTCCTTCAGTCCTGCTGCCACATACTCCAGTCCATACACACAGACACTTCTTTTCAGAGCAATGTAATGCCTTGCTCTGAGGAGGCCACTCTATACTCGGAGCCTTTCGAAATGAGCATTAGTCACCTTTCCTTCCTCTGGACAATGGTGTGTCCTCTTACATGCTTTTTCTTGCCCCTCCTTGCTCATAATCTTCATGGCCTTCACTTTCCCCTCCTACAGCTCACCAAAGAGCATCCCTGCCACATGTGAGGGCCTCCTGTAACCCATTACTGACCACGAGAACCTCCTATTCCTTTGTACACAGTTTTGAGACCGTTACAGATGTAACGCAGATTGAGGCCTCCCAAGGCATCAGACTAAACACATCCTGTGACTTTCAGCCAACCTTCCACTGAGCAGCACTGTAATACTCACTTACAGACACTGCAAGTGCAGAAGCACTTTTTAATAGCAATAAAAATAATGTTCTTTTCACTCTGCTGAAAACATGGAAGATTTCCAGAAGCAAGTCAAGCAGTCAGCCTCCCCTCAACACCCACTCCTGCAGGCGTGCGTAGGGGAGATGTTCACTTTCTGACATGGAAGCCTGTCATTCCTCCAACCCCTCTCTCTTCTCTGATGCCCACATACACACTCTTACACTTTTTTCCTGGATACCTTCACTCCCTCAGAGATTGGCTGAACCACCCAAGCAGATCACAGGCCTCTGTATTCAAGGTGCAGCTCAAAAAGCAAAAAGAGCATCTTTTTGTAAGACTATGGTAACATTCTAGGGTCTGGCTCAGTAAAAGAACATATCTGTCACCCTCTCCACACCATCATAAATTAACTTAAAGTGATAAAATTATTCATTCAGACTTTACTACCTCCTCTGATGAAGACTGTGTTGGCCAATTATTTCAAGGAATGCCACATTACAAATGGGAACTCATTCACTGAATTGTTTTATAGGCCAGTGTTCATCAATTTTGCATAGGCTGCTTTGTTTTTAGAACTAATTTCTAATCCTAACTCACATCACAGACACACATCTCTGCTTGGATTAATTAAGATCTCAGAGAGAACCTTCTGCTCCATTACCCTCCGTTACTGATTTATAAAAGAGTCCATGAAGAAATGTTCTTAATGATAATGAAGAGGATATTTTATCCCTTAATTCCGTTCCTGTGCTTAAAACGCAGAGAGACGTAGATGTTTCAGGGAATAAGGAGCAAATCTTTACCAGATTGCATGGCAGATGCAATCCTTAATTTTTCTCTCCATAACAAAAATATTGGTTAGTGATCCTTCACCCTATCAAATAGTGACTGATAAGAAGACAGAGACCACCAGCACCCAACACTAAGGGGACAGACCATCGGAGCAGGAACTCTTTTTAACACTAATGATGTGAAACAGCTCAAGAGGACCAAAAGCAGTAAAGGTCACAGGAAACTAAGGCCAGTACCAACAGGATGACTATACAATACTTGAGAGTAAGGACAAGAGGAGTGTGGAAAGCACTGAGGAAAGTGAGTTCTCCTGTAGGCACTAACCAAGATGCTTAGCCTCCTCCAGATGAGAGAAACCACCTAGGTTTATTTTATACAACCAAAGTAAAAATGTCCACATCAGCTGTGAGCCATGGAGCAAAAGATTCAACAAGGTGGATAGTGTAACATTGAGGATTTACCCCTACCAAACTCTCCACTTTTTGTGGGGACAGAAATCCAGCTCCCAGCAGGAGAAAGCACCAAAGAGAAGGTGGAAAAGCTGAGTTACAGCAACAGGAGTGGATTACTGAAGTGGTCAAAACAGCCACAGTTCTGGCTCTCAGGACTTTGACTTTATTTGAGCAGTAATCCAAAACAATCTTATTCCCACTATGAATTTCCCATAAACAGGAAGCAGCAGTGACGTTGCTAAAAATGACAGCTTCACAGCACCGCAGAGGGGAATCCCAGGATGTTCCTCTCACAGGCAGTCGCTCTGCAAATGTGGGAGAGCTGCAGACCTTGAGAGGACAGCCTGTATTTCCATGGGATGAGACCTTGGTAAAGAGATACACTTCTTCCCCAGCATGTCCTTCATTGCTTGCTTCTCTGCACCTCCCAGCATCCTCCCACATCTACTTTCACTTAAAAAATCAGACTATCAGAAAAGGTTATATGGTTTACCTAATCTCACCCAACCCCAATTTTAAGTATGTTGTTTTTGTAAAGCTGAACACAACTGGCAAAACAAATGTCTTTGTCTTTTACCTATCTAGATCATCAGACACAAAATACACTGTCAAAAGCAGGTCTGCTTCTTTCCAAAAACAGCAAGCTAGGTGGGTAGCCCACAGAACCTACTGGAGGATTTACCTGGACTTACCTCTGTAGCATCCAGGCACTTCTCTCTCTGCATTTTGTACTAATTGGACAGAATATAAACCAGAATTAATTTCCCTTATATCACACAAAAAATGTAACAGAACAGATAAGCCCTGACTCCTTCAGAACCTATAAGTGACATGAAAGAGGTGAATGGGCCACGTAGGCAGTCATGTGCACCATCAGGCACATGGAAACCATATATCACTTGCCAGTTTGTACAAGTCTGCTAAAAAAGGATGTTTATCTCAGAGTGTAAACTAATATTTGGCATTTTTGAGAGATTTTTAACAAGAGATTGTGTACCATGACTCAGTTAATGCCCTTGTTTCCAGCCTCAGGAATAAGATTTATGATTTTTGGATTGAATACTTTTGGTCTACAGAGAAAATTATTCTGCTCTGCTACATTTTTTCCATGTTTTTTATTTCTTTATACCAGCTTAATTTTGGTAAGTCCTGCTAAGAGAGAGACAAACTGAAGCATACAGCATTTACATTAGTAGCTATAGAACAAGAAAGCTATAACCCATGTTGTCCAGCATTTCTCCACCAAACTGAAGGCCAATTTTACTATTGCTGAAGCCCTAATCCTATCTGAGTTCTTCCAAAGACAGGCAGAGTTGCTCTGCCTTGTACAACACTGAAGACATACATTACATACAAGTAATTTGATAAACAAATTATTTTGCAGTTAAGATAAGTTTGACAGATACAAATGGAAACTAATTTTGTCTGACTGGGTCAAAATGGCATTCCATTTAGTGGCATCTTGGCCACTAAAGGAAAATAAAAGGAAAACCTGCTTGCATTTTACAGAGTACTGCCTGAAGGCCAGATTTCCTTCCCACCAGTGCCATCATGCAGAGCTCTGATTCTGTAGGTGTTCAGAGCCAGACAGGACCTTTCCCTCAGACTGCTCCCTCAGACACAGCTAATGAGAGCACCAGTCTGCTACAGGGCTGACAAAAGATGATGGCCTTTAATATACAGGACTGTTTCATTGACACTGATGGCTCTGACCTCTGCAGCTGAGTAAAGACAACAAAGATATGTACTTGTAGAATACTGTTGGCATTCTTTTGCTCCCACAGACTATTATTTCTTATCCACCCTGTGTCCCTGCACCTTAGCCAGAACCTCCTAGTTCCTAACAGCCAGATCTTTCCATCTGTTGCTAAGAGCAGTAACTTGCAAGAAAGCTGTTGAGTAACCAGGGGCCTCACAGCAAGGGATACTTGCAGGAAGTACCTGCATATTGCAGGTATAATATTTATATTAAATATGCACACACATGCTAACAGGTAGATGGTGAATCAGTTCACACCCTGTGACGCCTATACAGCTCATGTGAAACATCACACAGCAAACACTGAACTACTTAATCTGTGCATGGAAGTCTTTTTCCAGCTTAAGGGGAGTGCCTGGGCAATATGAGGTGAGAGCTGATTCTGCATCAGTGCCTCAAGGCTTTCCAGGACAGGAAAGGCAAGCCCAGAACAACACATTGGAGAAACCACTTCAAGGGATCAGACACAGCAGCACAGTGACAGATCTATGAGCCAAACACCAAATTAGACCCCACCCTAGCTGTAGATTTCCAGAGACCTAAGGACTGCCCAACTCCCTGGGCACAATAAGCCCATGGAGAAAATTGCATCTACCTTTTCCAGATTCAGTATAATGATGGCAATTTCTCACATACACTCTGCCGTGATAGCTCAAAAGCCATGCAGCAGAGCAAGCAGAGCTGAAAACACCCTTCCTGGCTTTATTACTAGATTGTAAACAATCACCTTTGCTTCCATTATATTCCTACCCAGACACTCAGAATTTGTTTTCGTTTTATTATTTTAAGAGGAGAAACATACATGCTTTATTTTCCATTAAGCTCTTTATGTATGTATTTTCCAGACACTTCTGATGATCACCATTCAGATCTTCCTTCACAAAAAAAAAAAAGGTGAGTAAAAAAAAAATTAAAATAAATTAAAAAAAAAAAAAGCGCAAACCATTTACTCTCCTCACATTTACCACATTTCTAAAGCTGACAGTTTTTTCTTCAGGATCGATTGGGAGTGAGGGGGGTAGGAAAGTTATTTGTTTGTTTTAAAATGATAACAGGCAGACTTGGAGAACAGAGAGAATGAATTCCCAGAGGGCTCAAGCAGTCTTTAAAAAATTCCCCACGAGCAGTTTAATAGCGCTAAAGGTTGATTCACGCAATAAATGATGCATCAAAGGCATATAATTCTTACTGTTACAGCAAGAGCTCAGTCTACATGTATGTCCCCATGCACAGTCAAGGCCTGCAATACAACTTAAAGCTGAGTCAAACTGCAAGAAGAATTTTTCATTCTCTAACATGAAACATATGTTAAGAGCATGCTCTCTTTACTAATTTCTGAATAAATTTGGAGTACATTGATTTAGATACCAACATGAATTGAAGAAGTCATCTCTATGTGAATCTTTAAAATTTGTGCTTTATGTGGCTGCATCCCAGCAAAGAGAAAATGGGTAGCAGAGTCTAACTTCTAAGGCCAAAAGCTTAAAAGTATTTAGTAATTTTAGATCTCCCCTCTGAGATACTTTGGGTCTGCCAAAACTGCAACAAAATAAAAGCTCATAATTTTTTTAAATGTCAAACTCACTCCAAATTCAGATGTAAAAGCTAAAGTCCCTAGCCCTATATTTTTGGTTACATTCAAGTTTAAATACTCAGAGTTTCAGCACATAGTTATAATTCATATTCCTTCATGAGGTTCTGATTCCTACAGTCAATATAGTTAAGCACTTTAATGTACACAGAGTGATGTCCTAGGTTTGATTTCAGTTATATTTGCACCCCAACCCTGAAAATCATACCGTTTCTATTTAGGAGTCCTGACACACAATTAAGTGTAGCATGATATTTAAGAGCCATACAAGCCCTGCTGTCCAGAGGTTTCAGTATTTTGTCAGAGTAATGAAATATCACAATGCTTTCACAGATGAGAAAACTTAAAGTGAGAAAGATACTTTATACCAATGGAGATGGTCTTAAAAAATGAGTGCTGCTTTAAATGGGAAATTTGCAGACTGCAGTATTACAGCCTTCTACAAAGATAACACATTAAAAGACCCTGCAATAGCCAAACATGTCAGTGAAGTTAGGCAAGAAATTAGCCAGATACTTAGCAGAAGCAAGGCTTTCTTGGAAAACTAAAGAAAGCTGCAATTTCATAGCAAGAGATCTGAATGGTATCAACTAAAAGCAAAAAACCCAAATGTTAAACAATTAGCCTTCTGACAAATAGTCCTAACAGGGAATTTCCATAACAGAAAACATGTGGCTAGAAGAAGCTGTGCACCACTTAAGTGGCTCATTTGGGAAATTTAATCCTTTGACAGTACTGGTGTGTAATGCCAATCCCCTTAGTGGCTGAATTTGAGTAAGTCCCATGCACCACCAAGGATTCTGACTTAAGAATCTAAGGACGAAAAGTTACACTGGGGACTCCCTAGAGGTGAGCATTCTTCACCTCCAAGCAAGAACTCTTGAGATAGTCACGATTCAGAGAACAAATTTTCATTGCTGCATACAAAATAGCAGTCAAAGCAATATCTGTTTCAGATCTTACTTAAAGTTATGCTGAAACAGCCAAATACCAGTTCACTTACGTAGCTTGCTGACTTGCTTTCTGCATTTCCACATTTCCAGCTGAATGCGAAGATGTGCTTTTCCCAATTTCTCTGCTGCTTCATCTTCTGCATAAAGGTAATGCTGGACAGCACATCACAGCAGCTGCATCCTTCTTCTTTCAAACTCCACGCCAAGGTTCTGTTTACACATGTTGATAAAAAATTCTTTTGATAGGTATAATTTGCAGTATTAAATGCAAGCTTGCCATCCTGATGAGAATTTGCAAACCATAAAACTAACTAACAGAACTCGGTCAGAGAATCAAAGCTTACCAAACATGGCTTCCATAAGAAGCCAACAGCAGCTCCCTAAGAAGTGTTGCGGTATTTAGAAAGCAAAACCATGAATTTAAAGGCGGCAATTTAAATGTTGTCAACAGTTTTCTGTTTGTTTTCTTGCTCTTTTGTATTGTAAAGAATGATTTGTCAGGGAAAAGCTGCACTTTTGATGCAGAAGGGGTACCCAAGAGCCTGTAGACTACATAGGATGGGGAAATACTTGTCTAACTTTTCACTCTGTGGAGTGAGAGATTAATGGGTCTTGTTTCTTTCAACCTTATTTCCTGCAGCATCCCCATGCCAGTGCAGGGAGCCCTCATTTCTTCAGGCTTCAAACACCTCAGACCAGGAGCAAGTTTTTGCAGTAGGAGGCCATCTCCCCACACAAAACAATATACTTAGTTGTTAATTGGAGTATTTAAATCCAGACTAACTCTAGGGACCTCAGCAGACATACTGAGTATCGATGCTAACAAATATTAATATAAGATCTCTTGTTCTACACAGGTGAGTAATTTATTAGAGAGGATAGAACACACTAGACATAATGCCTTAATTGCATTTTTTCCACACAGGTCTCCACCCTTCACATTAAATCTAGCTCTCAGAGCTAACTAAATACTTGTGCTCCAGAACTCAGGTAGGTAGGTTGGTTAGTGGCTCACTGGCTGGAAACCCCTCTGCCGTGTTTAAAGGTCTTTATAAATAATGTCAGTATTTCATGCAACTGTTTTTTCAACCTGGTCAGGTTTTTGTGCACTCTAATTGTTCTATATCAATGTGGTAAACACTTCCTGCAGACAATTTGTTAGGAAGTTTGGATTTTATATAACCTAGGAAATGAAGTCACCAGACCTGTGGGCTGCCTGGAGTGATTCAGCCCCCTGGTTCCTGCAATAAGCCGGCACTCGAGACACAAAAATCCAGAGGCAATGACAAAGTAGTGGAAAGAAAAAGGGTGCATACTAGTTTCTCCATACACTCTATTCATACTTTAAAATTCAGAAAGTTACAAAGAACTTCCACAGACTTACAGCCATTTATTTTTATCCCTGGTGCCAAAATTATAAATAAATTCTGATCCCTCTTCTCCTCTTGTCTTCATTGCACTGGGGAACAGAATGGGACATGATGTGTAGGAGGGGATTGAAGTTTCTTTATCTTTTCACTAAGGGAGCAGTACTTTTTCTTCTTTACTTCATATTTCTATTGGTTACAAAATACATGTGTCACTTTCTATTAATGTCCCTGTTCTTGCATCATCAATCACTTATCAATGCTCTGGAAAAATGTTATATAGCTACAGCTAATGCAGCATTCCCTGAAATGGCCTAAGGGCTCTGAAAAGTTCATAGCTGTTAGTTCAAAATTAACTTGGATTTGGAGCTCTCTGCTGGTTTTGATTGTTTCAGAAAGCCTGTGAGGAAACTCAGAAAAACCTAAGATCTAGACAGTGGAACATGTTGCCCAGAGAAGCTGTGGACTCCCCATCTCTGGAAGTGTTCAAGGCCAGGTTGGACGGTGCTTCAGCAACCTGGTCTAGTGGAAGGTGTCACTGCCCATGGAAGGGAAGTTGGAACAGGATGATCTTTACAGTCCTTTCCAACCCAAACCATTCTATGATGTAATTTTCTTCCATTAGAGTTACTTTACCAGACTCTTTGAAATGTACAGTTTGTCTCCTTCACTGTGAGTAGATCTCCTGAGCCATGCTCTTCAGCATGCATGGAAGTTCTTGTCTAGCTGTCACCACCATACAGTCGTGGTGTGTGACCTCAACTCAGCCTTGCACTGAAGTCCTCTAACTATGCAAGAGGAACCAAAATATTAGCTAAGCAGAGTAACATCTCCTTCCAATGGTCATAACAAATGTCATGGCAAACAAGGAGGAAAAAGACAAAACAGAAAATGTAAAAAGACTACAGGAATTTCACACTGCAGACAAAGGAATAATCCTTGGCTGCATAATATCGTGGAAAATGTTCCTCATTTAATAAAAGTTTAAACCAGAAAATTCGTTCATCCATATATGTTCCAGTGGTAAGATCAAACCACAGAATCATCTTCTGAACTGACTGGCTTTGGGGACAGTTGCTGGAACCTGAGGACTTCTGCATGTCTAAGCTTTCTACAGAGGAGTGATTACTCTGCAAATCACTGTCAGCTCCTCTTCCTATATGAAGCTTATTGTTGATGTGGATGAGTGGGCCTTAAGTATCTTTTCCGCTATCCTTCCAATAGATAGGCAGAGGGTTGATTGCTACGGCTCCTAGCAGCAGCCATCCTGTTACTGCTGTTAGGCCCTTCTCCCACAGCTGCAAATCTGTGTCTGTTGCTGGCATGCAGGGCTTAACACTGTTACATTACCCTCACACTGCAAACACCATCAGGGATTAGCATGAGCCAGTATCTACCTGTGAACTCTGACTCCAAATTCAGCAAAATGCAGCCGTATCTGGCACACAGCTTTTCTGACAGAGACCACAGTTGAAGCCTGAGTTGGAGAGGAGAAGGGTGAGAAATCTGAATGATCACACAGGGGCTAAACAACCAGAATGGTAGCAAGCAGATGAGAAGAGAGAAGGAAAGGTCTGAGTCTCCCTTTGCACACTTGAATACTAACGGGTGAAATCAAGCTTTGTGCTATCCCCATTTCAACACTGCATATGAAGGGAATGAGTAGAAAACGACAAGTACTTCTGAGTTTCTTCAAAAATACCACTAAAAGCACAGAGCAGAAAAACGCAGGAGGGCCTTTCATGTGTGGAGATAGAAAACAGGTAGTGAAAGATACAGCACCAACAGTGTCAGGGGAATAAGGAAAAGAAGAGGATTTTGGCTCCCCCATTACAGAACATAATCATGTACCATTAGGTGCCATTTAGATCTGCTTGCCCTACTTCGATTAAGTGCATGTAGCCACTTTCCTTTTACTGTCCTTGATAATTCAAAGCCATTATATATACTGCAGAATTTCCTTTATTTTGTTCACTTTTGCTCTCACTTTTTGAGGCTTTTCTCTTCAGAGGTCACTTGATCCTGAAGCCAATGATGAAATTAATCTTCAAAAGATGAGTGGAAATAAAATTTGAATTTAAAAATAAAATAAAATTCTTCTGGAGACCATCCTGAGCCCAGCCTGTTGTGGTGATCTTAATAGAAACATCCCTGTAAATTGAGCAAGCCTGATTTGTCCATTACGCTCAATACTGGCATTTATTAATTCCTAAGCATAACAACAATTCTGTTAAATAAATTCTGATAAATGTTTTTACATATTATGCAGGCACTCACACTGCTAAGTTCTTCACAGTTGGAAAAGAGATTCAGAGCTTCAAATAGGTAAGAGAGGCAACAGTCATAAGAAAATCCCAAGGGAGAAACAAAAGGACTTAATAGCAGGCTATTATTAAACTCTATTTGATATATTAAAAAATCACAAGGAAGCCTGTCAAAAAAATTACCATGATCAAATAAATTGCAAGGTAAAGCTGCCAGTCATGTCTTGTGAACTGGTATGGCAGAGACATGAAGGGAAATAAAATGCCCAGAGCCCTACAGAAAATCAAGTTTGTCCTGCTTGTGGCCCCTGTGCCTTCATCCAGCCTGCTCCAGCTGCCCCCTTGGCATCTCATCCTTCATTCCTGCCTGGCCATGCAGCAGCTAAAGGTGCTGCAGAGGCTCAGCACTGGGGCTTGGAGCCCCACTCCCACTTCATTCCACCTCCTCCCTAACAAAACTGTTCTTCTCCTCAGCTCCTTGTTATCTCCTGCCTACGCACACGCTGTATTCATATGTACTTTGCCACTTTGCAAAGTGCTCTTGGGATTACTTAGGTACTGCACCAACCCAAAGTTGCTCCATTTTACAGCGCTGGCTTCATAAAACTCAACCTCACATAGCAGAGAACTGCCAGAGAGATTAGCTTCAAAATGTTCCCTTTAAAGTGCACAGTGTCAAAACTCTGTGCAGTGGATCGCAATCAGCGCTTCTTCAATGCAAAAGCCATTCCTCTTTCAAGAGGTTGGGTTGGTGAGGCACCTAAGGTGCAGACACGGGAGAAGCCAAGGCTAAACATGCAGCCTCCTCTCTGTTCTTTGCTCCAAGTTGTGCCAATACTTCCCAGGTATAGCTGTATAAGCTGAGTTTCTCTTTTTGCTGTCCTCCAGACATACATTTCCCAGGGGTGACTATGAGTTTAAAACAGCAGCAGTATTAAAGCATACTGGTGTAACAGTATAGCAGGGCAAAGTTTGAGGAAAGAATCAATACTTCACCAGGTAAACTAAAAAAGCTGGAGAAAAAAGAAAAGCATCTGGGGACTAGGGGCCTTTTTCAGATTTTACGAAGCTAAAGGCTGCAGCAGGGGAACTTTAAAGCTAAAATAATTTTTTTTTAACCTTCAGTTTGTTATATCATCTTAATCTCAAGCAATTTATTCCTCTTCATTGCATTTACTAAACCTTTAGTTTGCTTCCTTTCTTCCCAAGTTGCATTTGGCCATCTGAACATCTGAAACTCAACAAATCCCAGTCAAGAAAAAGCAGCCAGAAGCCTGGGTGGCTTTTGGAGGTGTCTGCACACTTTGATGTCCCCATGCACTTCTTTAGTTATTACACTTAAACAGAAGATTAGAAAGCAGAAACATTGCTCTGCTTGCATTTTCAGATGCTTTTTGTTCTCTGCATTCCCCCCCCCCCCCCCCCGCGCTCCGGCCAAAAAAAATGAACAAGCACTGCCTCAGTTTAAGGGGCATCAAAAGCTTCTGTTTGGTTGGGGATTTTCCCCCCTTAAACACTTTAAAACTTTGATCATCTCTAACCTAGCTATCAAATCTAGTCTGCTTAAGTGAGAAAACCCACTGACATCAACAGAACTACACACATTAATAATTACAGCTTGATTTGGCCTTAAGGCTTTAGATGTTTAGATGACCATTTAGATCAATTCTACACCTTGGATTGGTTTTGCAGTTTAAACGATTTAAAACAAGAAGCATCCCAAAGGAGGCCACAAAGACAGCATGGGAGAGAGACCAGAGCTGCTACTACTTTATTCACCACGGTGGTTTGTGGCAGTGCAGGTACACTAATGCCAGCTAAGGCCTTCTGCACCTGCCTTGAAAAGCCCTTCTCCAAAGGCAAAAGTCTGACAAACTGCTTGAACATGGCTCCTGGACTCAAAAGCAACAGGGGACTTACACAGTGAAAGAAAATCTGAATTTGAAAGGTGTTTGTTTTTTGGTTTTTTTTTTCCTTAGTCACCCTCCTTGAAATTGCAGGGAAATTGTAAATTATCCCCAAACCTGACACTGCAAAGACAAAAAGGCTCAGTTATTATACTCTATGTTGGGCTACAATTATGTAAATGTATTTCACAAATATATAGTAATAAAAGTACAGCAATATCAGCCAGAATGCCCAAAGCAGGCCCTGAAATGATGCTAGGCAGTGATGATGTGGGCATCCTTGCGTCAGTACAGGCCAGGTGACAGAGGGGAGCACTGTGACTACCTCAAAGAAAGTACAACAGCATTGGTTCGGTGTTATCTTTGACTGGACCTATCTATCATCACAGAAGCCAGGCCATGAAGCTCTATTCTAATAAGGTCTCACTGAAAGGCATTCTTTTATCCGCTTCCTCTTGTTTATTATTCTTTCAAATATCTGATAAGATACTTTTCAACTGTGGCTATTCACTTTCTGTTTGCGTAGGTCTTGGGTTCATCACAAGTTACAAGGTCAGCATTACTCTAAACAATGGTTGGTTATGGGCGATTTTGCCAAGTAGAAAACACTCTAAAGGCTAGATTGTTATCATCAATAGGGCAACGCACAGGCAGCAGAAACAAGCCCTACTTACACACGTGTGGATTAAGCACAGCTACTCAGATGCCAGGTCACGGGTGTAGCACATGCACCAGATGCCACAGCTCCTGCCCAGGGCTTGTTAAGAAGAAAAAGTAGGGAAGGAAGGAAGGAGGAGCTTCTTCTCGCCCTTCTGCTTCAACATGTCAGCATGGCCAGCTGGCCAGGCACCTTTGAGAAGCATGGAGGGGCCACCCAAAAAGTGCAAAGAGCTATCTTAAACCTGTAGAGCATATTTAAGGCAAGGAAAGAGCCTGCAAAGTGTGTCTTTTCCAGCTGTGCTCCATGCTGTCATCCAGCCCACAGCAATATCATTTTTAAGCAATGTACTGACAAGGTGCCCCGCAGAAAATTCCAAAACAAAAAACCAAATTCAGTAAAACAAGGGAAATACTAAGTCTTTGTGAAACGTTTACAACTGATTTCTTTGAGGACTGCTGATTGATAGCTGACACAAAAGAGTAAAGCTCCACTGGCTTGTAATAACAAAATACTTTAACTGTATTTACAGTTTGTCACTTGTAGAGCAAAAACCTTCCAAAATATACTCCCTGAACCTGGAATGCATGCAGCTTATCTTTTGGCCTTTATATTCCCTTCTTTAAAACACACCCCTTCCTGCACTCTCACCAACAGTGACTCACACCAACCTAATGAAAAAAATTAAAACCCCAAGAGGAAAAAAAAACATAGTAAGACAACTACTAATCAAACCTTGCATATGCAGGCAATTTTATAACCCTTTTATAGTTTTACACAAATCTGTAGGTCTCCTGTCCATGAGGTACTCTGTATTTTTCAGATTGGGAGTAGGCATGATGAAGACCGTAGCACTAATACCTATCTATTACCATTGATGGAACAAATTGTAAAGTGATATTTGTTCTCCATGTCTTGTTTGACCTCCAGACTGGCTGATTAACCTTTCCGGAGCAAAAGCTTTTTGCAAAGGGAAGGTAGATAGGAGCACTGGCAGTAGTCAGCCCAGCCAGAGTGTTAACCCTGACTCAGGAAAACAGCAGCTCAAGAGGATAAATCTCTATGGTGATGGAATTGCTGGTCTCTCTAAGAACGATAGTGAGCACTTTTCCAGGGCTTTTATTTTGTGATGAGAGCCAGAAATCAATTAAATAATTTCTTTCCTCTGCCAAACAGTCATGGTTTGCAAGCACTGCTACCTTAAACAAGATCTGATTTGGAGGCCTTCAAGGGAACCATTCCTAATTCTCTCATTAAACACCTCTGAGATATCCTGTTCTCTATATTACTTTTATAAACACCTGAAGTAAAAATATTTACATTATGACTTAACACTTCACTCTGATTGTGCAGTAACCTTGGGCTGACAATCCATATTGTGTTTTTTTAAATCCCATTTTGTTCAGCAATTGTTCAACACACAATGGCCTGATGGTCCAGCTGCAGCCAAGAAGCATACCACAAACCCGAGGAAAAGTGCAGGCACCCAAAAACTGATTCTCTAGCCATCATCATGCCACTGCCCAGCTAGCAAGGCCAGTTATCTAGTCCTCCTCAGTCAGACCAGCTGCCAAAACCTCCAAAAGGTCAAAAGATCTGCTGGGAATGGCAGGGCTGAAGGGAAGTCTTCATGGCTTCAGCCACCATGAAGAGTAGAAGTGCAGCAGCTGTTGAGTTAAAGCTTTACAACCATAGAAAATTTTTACATGCTGAGATAAGCCTCCAAAGCGGCCAAGGATGAGAACTCACCTCTCACAACATCAAAGCTGTTGTATCTGGGGTGATTCCTTTGAAATGGTGAACTCTGAAGGGAAAAAAGGTGAGGGGCTAATTCAGTCTGTATTACAAGTAGCTCACTGCTCTTCACTTCTGCAGCTATATGAATCTGCACATACTTCTAGCACACTCACTAAAGCATATTTCCTACAAGGATATTTAATGCTGTTTATCAAGAACAAGGTCAATGAGGGAAGCAAGATTAGATATTTCAAAAGATATGTTCCCCTCTGTTGCCATAACAAAGAAAAGTACATTAAATCAACACTGCTAAGCTGAATTCAGATTTCAGCAGCCCTCCTTGCTGAAGAATCTCTCTTACACACCCCCTCACCCCACAAAGCTTCTCTCTTGTTACAGGATGGGCTGTGGCACTCAGGCTTACATGACGACTATACATGGCCTTCCCTTAGCAACCACCTTAACTTTATTGATTCTATAGTTGATTATTATGGCAACAAGCTCCATTCTGTCTGTCTATAAACTTGTAAAAGGTCATCAAGAAAACAGACATAAAAGCTGTTTCTCCTGACTATTTTTGTGGCATGCAGGGCTATGGAAGCTATTGGAAGAAAAACAAAAATGCAACAGCAAGGAAAGACAAAACCCAAAAATCCCAAACTAAAAAAAGGAGGGCATGTCTGTGGCTGTGGTGGGGTCACCTGCATTCTCTTCTCTGCTCTGCCATAATCTTTCTCAGTGACTTTGGATACAAACTGGGTCTCCCAATAACATGTGTTCTTTTGAAAAACCCCCCATCTCCAGTTCTGTGGACTTGACCTTAAAATTTTATTTTATATGCTGTTTTGTCGTTGTTTTTTTGTTTTGTTTTGGGCTTTTGTTGTGTGGGTTTTTTTGGTTTGTTTTTTTTTTTTTGGTTTTTTTTTGGGGGGGGGTGTTTTTGTTTTTGTTTTTGTTTTTGTTTTTTTCCCAGGAAGAGGTCATGGACAACTTCTTTAAAAAGAGTGAAAAGAGAGAGAAACAAATGTGAGCCCAATGTTTAAAAAAAATACACTATTTACAGGTGGATGGTTGCAGGATTTCATCATCAGCTGGCAGAGAAACCTCTCCCCCTGCTCTATAGCTGGGACAATACCTGAATCAAAAGTTCATGTCTACTAGTACTCCAAAAAGCAGGGGGGCTTTCTTCAGATCTGATCCATAGCTCTGACCTGAAGCCCAATACAAATTACATCAGGAAACTACAAGACCACACACAGTATTCCTGTTCCTATCACTCAGAGCTGATATTCCTTTAACAGCACTGCTTAATTATATCCTGGTCCCACCTACACACAGAGAGTCCTTCTTAATCCCACAAGAAACACAACAGCAAGTTTGCAATGTAAGCAAAGAGTAGACTACGTGGTGGCCAATTTCTTGTTCAGAGGTTTTTCTGGGAAGAATTCCAACTCATGTGATGCACAGGACCCCATCTTATCATTAAAAGGAAATATCACTTAGCAATATTTTACATTTTGAGTCAAGGAACAGCTAACTAAATATCAACTTTTTAAAATAAAAGAACAGCATTTCCTCTGCTTTACCTGAGTCACTCAAAGGTAGCTCCTCCTATCCCTTGTGTTTTCATAAAGAGTTCTCAGAAAATGATTTGATACTATTTTAGAAATTAAAATAACAGATAGTTTTATACCACCATTCGAATGAGATCTGTGAGCAAACTACTGCGCTTCCTGAACAGCATGAATATTACCCTTATGAATGAATCAACTATTTCCAAATATGGATTGGAAAATATTCAGCTACCAGATATTTGGAAAAGCAAGCACCAAAACAAGCTCAGAAGTCTGATGCAGTGGAGAAGGGCAGGACTAGAGTGCACCGATGAGTTTGATGCAGCTTACGCCCGGCAAGCGGATGATGCAGCCCTGCACCTGCTTTTACTCTTAGAGCTTTCTGCTACGAGAGGAGCTGCTGAAAGTTGATATCGGAGCTGCAAGAGTGGAAAATATGATGGCACATCTGTCTGAGAACGGAGGTACAGAGACGCGCTCCGTTGTGCGCGGTTTCATGGCTGCTTGGAGAAGGGGTACTTCAAGGGGTACCTGGTTTGGCACTTTCTTCTGGGTAATCTATGAGCTGGGTGACCATAGACTCTACAACACTAGGGGTTTAAAAAGGACCAATCTCCAAGTTGTGTGATGAAGTCCAATGGCAGCGCTTTACTTTTTCAAGCAGCAGGAGCACTCTTAGCTGACTGGGATTGTGAAGAAGCTGTTGCTACACTTTTGCAATTCAGTACAAGGCACTGTGCACAGCCCTGTGCTCTGCACCTTTATTCTTTGCCTTTTGTAACCTGATGCACTTACAGTCTCACAAGGCAATTTGTCCTCTACTTCACACAAAGAACAGTTTGCAAACTAATGTAACACAATATCAATCATTTAGACAATTCAAACATTTCTTACAAGCATTCTCATCTCTAAGCATCCCTCAGGAAATCAGAACAAATAATAAACCAACTTAGATTTCTCACAAATTATGTGAGTTTTTCAACATATAAAGTATCAAACATACTATATATAAATATACTTAATTCTTTCACAAGCTAATCTATTGTAGAAAAAGCACGCAAATAACTGAAAACACTCCTAGGAAAGATAAAAAAAGGGGGGGGGGGAATAAAAATGCTATCTACTGTAGAAAGGTTGAATAAAGCTATATAAGTCTTTAATCTCTTAAATAATTCTCTTATAGAACAAGTACCACCAGTATTCAGAAAAAATCCTGAAGCAAGACAAGTTTCAGAGCCCTGTCCTATGTGGGATGGGGGAGAGAGTTTGCACCCACAGGTGCAGGCTTTAAGTGAGTCCCTGCAAAAAATGCTAAACCACAACTGCAGCTGATTAAAGAGCAGCAGAAACACCTGCAGAAGACCACATGAAGGACACTGAGTGATCACTGACCAGAACTTCAGAAAGACTTCTACACCTTGACATGAACCAGCAATATGGACACTAGAACATTTTCAAAACAGAGACTGAGTTTTATAAAGTTTTCATTAGTTAAAGATTACTCAAAGGGTATTCTTTGCTCTGAAAAGGTTTTATAAGTTACTGTTGTCATGTTAATGTTATTACTTTGTTCTCAAATTGTATGATAAAAAATTTGAAAAGTTCTGTTAGTTCCAATCCTGTATAAAAAAATAATATAGTTCACTTGAAAACATGTCACCAAACTAAAAAGCAAAATATAGTTCCTAAGCAATGAGAGACTAAATTTTAATCTTAAAAACAATAATTATAGTAATTACAGTGGGAAAAGAATAAAGAGTAACAAATTCAAAATAAATTAATCAATAAAAAATTACTGTTGAGTTATAAAACAAAATTGTAAAGCAATAATAAGTTATTAGCACAATTAAAATTATCAACAAAGGTGAGATTTCTTCAAAGTAACTCTTTTCCTTTTTTTTTTTTTTTTTGGTAAACAAGGGTGAGATGTAGCAATGCACCCCCACAGCCTAGCAGACATCCCCATATTAGGAAAGGATTTGGGTTTCATTCTTTGTTTCCCTTATAAGGTAAAGAACCAGAAACTTCCATGCTCTTCTCACCAAAATTGGCCAGTGCCAAGACAAAGGAACCTGTTGAACCCTTGAGCAGATTCTCAACAACTGTAGCTATTTTCTATTGGGCATCATGGCAAAATCCCTTCCTAGAGAATAAATACTTAAAGGTGAGCATGGTGTCTCTTGGGGAATTTTCAGGGTGTGATTGCAGGTATATGGATCCTCCCTGCACCATGCACAGCTTTTACTCTTTTGTTTTGTATGGTTTGTTATTTTTGACTTTATTAAAACATGCCAAAACCTGGGACTCTGGATGCCCTTAGAGTGCCAAATGCCACCTCCAAACTGAAATCAGGAAACTGTCTGGGTTGAGTTTTGTGACCTGGGGTAATGAGTTTTGTTTCCCATGAAAAAGGGCCACCCTTAGGGTCCAGGGGCCTGTGGCCAAGAGTTGGCATCTGCCTCCTAAAATTATGAATATCACAGGATTTCTCCCTAATCAAAGCTGCCAAAACCTAGGACTCTGGTTGACCTTGGAGTGCCAAATGCCTCCTCCAAACTGAAATCAGGAAACTGTCTGGGGTGAGTTTTGTTTCCCATGGAAAAGGACCACAGTCCATGTCCTGGGGTCTGTGGCCAGAGAGGGCTTCTTCCTGCTATAATTACAAACAGCACAGCATTTCTCCCAGGCTGAAGCTGCCAGGACTTTTACACCTGGCTGCCTTTGGAATGACAAACACCTCCTCCAAACTGACATCAAGAACCAGGGGGGATGAGTTTAGTATCCCATGGAAAATACTGGGCAAGAAACTACTTGGGGAGAAGTTTCCCCAAGAACTAGTGGGCAAGAAAACACTGCCCAACAAAATACTGCCCAAGAAACCCCTCCCAAAGAAAATACTGGGCAAGAAACTACTGTACAAGAAATTACTATCTAAGAAACTACTCACTAAGAAACAACTACTTAAGAAACTACTGTCCAAAAATTTCTCCCCAAGAAAATACTGTGCAAAAAAATACTGAGTAAGGAACTACTACCCAAGAAAATATTGCCCAAGAAACTACTCCCTAAGAAACAACTGGGCAAGAAACTACTCCCCAAGAAACTACTGTGCAAGAAACTACTCCCAAAGAAACTAGTTGGCAAGAAAATACTGGATAAGAAACTACTCCCCAAGGAACTACTCCCCAAGAAATTACTCCCCAAGAAATTTCAACCTAAGAAACTTCTGCCCAATAAACTACTCCCCAAGAAAATATTGGGTGAGAAACTACTCCCCAAGACACTATTCCCCAAGAAACTACTGCCCAAGAAACTACTCCTCAAAAAAATACTGGGATAGAAACTACTCTACAAGAAACTACTCGGCAAGATACTCCTCCCCAAGAAACTACTCCCCACAAAATTACTTGGCAAGAAACTCCTCCCCAAGTAATTTCTGCCTAAGAAACTACTGCCCAAGAAACAACTCCCCAAGAAAATACTGGGGAAGAAACTACTTGCACCGAAAGTACTCCCCACAAAATTACTTGGCAAGAAACTACTCCCCAAGAAATACCTCCCCAAGAAACTACATGGCAAGAAACTACTTCCCAAGAAACTACTCCCCAAAAAACTACTCCCAAGGAAACATCAGCCTAAGAAAGTACTTGGCCAGAAACAACTTTACAAGAAACTACTTGGCAAGAAAGTACCCCCAAGCAACTACTCGCAAAGAAACGACCTGGCAAAAAACTACTCCGCAAGAAATTTCAGCCTAAGAATCTACTCCCCAAGAATCCACTCCCCAAGAAACTACTCTGCAACAAACTTCAGCCTAAGAAACTACTGGGCAAGAAAGTACTCCCCAGGAAACTACGGGGCAAGAAACTACTTGCCAAGAAACTACTCCCAAGGAAACTTCAACCTAAAAAACTACTTGGCCAGAAACTACGGGGCAAGAAAGTACTCCCCAAGAAACTATTCCCAAAGAAACTACTGGGCATGAAACTACTCCACACAAAATTTCAGCCTAAGAATCTACTCCCCAAGAAACTACAGGTCAAGAAACCTCTCTCCAAGGAAATACTGGGCAAGAAAATACGGGGTAAGAAACTACTCCCCAAGAACTTCTGGATGATAAACTACTCCCCAACCAACTACTTCCCAAGAAACTACTTACCGTGAAAGTACTTCCCGAAAATATACTGCCTAAGAAACTACTTAGAAACTACTACTACAGATGTCTAAGACTCAAGAAAGCATTCCATTCAATCAGTTGCTGGATTTAGAGTCAGTCATTTCTCTGAGTCACTCATTTCATTGCTATTCTTCACTTGTTATGGCTGTAGACTGAAAGCAGTTGCTCTTAGTTGCTGAAAACTCAATGATGTGAAATTCTCAGACCCCAAAGCAAAAGAAATAAAGAAAAAGATCACAGTTTCTGTCTCAATGAGCCCATGTCCTCTATGCAGCACCTTCTTTCCCAACTCCCCTTTTGCGTCTGATGTACATGTCAAATGTTTGCTGCCAGTCCATACTGTCCATCTTCCAAGCTTCCCAAGTTCCTACTTCTCTGCTCTACTCAGCAAGAAATATTTGTCTCTGGGTTTTGCACTGACGCCTGCCACCATAGACTTTGAGGCTTTGCATCTGTTAGCCATGTTCTCTCATTAAGGTTCCCACAACAAACAAAAGCCTCAAAAGTCTCTTTTCTTCCTGCTCTTTTCATAATAATGCTCTTCATTCTCTGTCCATCATAGCTCATACTTCATCCATCTTACTTCCATTATAAGTTCAAAATTTCAGCATTCCAGAACAGCATGCAAACAAAAGACTCTCCAGATACGAATGCCATTTCAAATCAATTACCAGGGCATTCATCTCTCACAATAATATCTCTATTATATTTTCTTAATGTTGAATTCAAAGATTACACTGCTGACAGGCTTTCAGAGTTTATGGAGGTGGTGATGGGGAAAGAAAAGACACCACTCTCAAAGCTGGTCAAGAGAATCGTGTTTTTCAAGTTCCTTAAAACTTAAATCCTGAGCAAGAGGAACAAGGAGCAACTTTCTCGTTACATGTGTACACTGTACCTAACACAGAAGAAGCTGACACACCCACAAGGTGTTGCCAGAATGCAGTCATCATCAGGCAAAATCAAATTCAGTGTTAGGAGAGACATCTCGGAGAAAATCAGAACTGCACCTGCATCTTTGAATCACATTACTCCAAAGCAAATGAAGACCACAGAGAACACTTGCCTCTTAAGAAAAGCAGCAGGTCCAACAAACCATCAGCAACCAAGCATTACTTATCATAATTAGCAGTTTTGAGATTCAGAGGTTTTTTAATTAAGGGATGGATAGTTTCAGTTATAGAAAACTAACTAGAAAATTCAATGAAAGAGTCTAATAACTGTTTGTTCCAGGAATCTTAACATTTTGATTATGCCTGAAAATATGTTATAAATGTTTAAAGCAGTCAAGTGCAAACATGAAACCATTTCTGTATCAGATTTAAAATAATTCATCCCCTGCTATAAAACATAAGCAAGATTATGCAATACCTCAACAATGCAGTTAACATTGCACTGACAACTAAACCCAACTTGCCCTTTTCTAAATACCTTCAAAAATGTTTAACACATTCCAGGCCATACAGTCATGCATGTCAACTAGAACTGGGTATAAAACACATAAAGAAATATATGCAGCCTCCAAAAACCGCATGCTTCATGATTCATTCTCCCATATCAAACTTTATTTCATTTCTTGTCTCTTCCTACTGTTTCTTGCATCTTAAGCTAAAGCCATTCACAGCCAGGATTCTCTCTTTACTTGTTTTGCACTTCTACTTCTAATGAAGTCCTTTGGCACCATATCAACACCAACAACATGAAACCAAGTAATAAAAAGTGCTGACTATAGGCATGCTTATCAGACCTCTGAGCCCAATATCCATTAACCACAGCCTTCTATGACACTGTCAGTATCCCTTTGCAGGCAGCCAAAATGATCTGACAGAGGTGCTGCAAAAACCATGCCATGAATCACTTTGCTAGTTCGCATGGCTAATGTGTTTGGCAACACAGGAGTGCAGCAAAAAGTCCCACACTGAACCAGCTGACACATGGCTCATGACACTTTGTCTGTGTTAGAAAGGCCTCGTGGTTAGCACATAGTAGTTCAGCATCAATTTATTCTGTTTTTAAGTCTGTGCTCTGGATTGAAAAGCAAGCATTGAGAAAAGGTTCATGGATAATTTTCTGTACAGCACTATAATTCCCTCCTGAGCAGAGGAGCATGCTCATCTCATACTGAAGATGGGAGCATTGTTCCAAAATGTGCTTTCAAAAATATATTTATTCATTTATAGACTGTTTACTATTACACAGAAAAAAATTATAAAGGAGCACTAAGTATTCAAAATCTCCTTCTAAAACTTAACCTTTCAGGTGAACTCAGAAGCAACTTTAAATTTGCCACATAGTATCTCCTATATATTTCAGGTATTGAAACTTCACATATGTTCTCGACTGTAAGAACTATTCTTAGTTTACCCAGCCCTCCTCCCTACCATATTTTAACAAATAGTTTTAATATATTAACTTTATTCACTGTTATTTAATATTTCAGCTGTTATTAACTTCTATAATTTAATGTGGTCTTTAACTCACATTTCCAATACCAGCCAATAAGATGTAGCTCTTCTTTGCAAGTTACATTTTTATTCCTGCCAAATTGCAAATTTTACTAGAAGAACTCCAAAGAATCTATCAGAGTTAGGAAGAATACTTTTTTTTTTTCTTTTTTTTTTTTTTTTTTTTTTTTTTTTTTTTTAAGAAAGTTGTAAAAAGCAACAGCCATGAGCCATGATATAAATAGTTTGAAATTTTTTTGTATGGTATTGTGAATGCTTTTTATACGGTATGATGAGCATTATAGTCTACTACTATAGTCAACTTCTGTATTGAATTGTACCAGAAGTTCCTCAGAAATTAAATCAGAACTAGATTCATTTCCTGATGAAGTAATACAGATTATTTTTGAAGACAAGACAGCTTTCTGCACACATGAAAAGAGTTCAGTGTATTCCCAATGGGCAATCTAAGCAGTAATAAGCTTAAATTTTAGCAAGATTTGATCTTGACATTAGGAAAATCTCCAAAGCTTAGGCTAGTGAAACACCAGAGTTGATTGCCTGCAAAAAGGTCCATTGGATATTTGTCACAGGAGGCACTGAAGACAAACCCCCAGCAGGATTTGTTGTTCTCAGTGATCACCTGCATTGAAAGAGAGGGCACTGATGGCCTCCAGCAGCTCCTGTTGCTGTCTGTGAGCCAGGCTTCCCGTGAAGCTACGACCCCAAGAAGCAGTTTTACAAACAGAATTACTGAAACATATTAACTATGGATCCCTAACCTACATCTCCTAATGCTTCCTTCCCTGCTCAGCTGACTCTCCTGTGTGCCAAGTGGCTTTCCTTCTCCTTGTGTTTCCCCCAACACTCCATGCTGCACTAGCCAAGTGGCAGCTCATGTTTTGACCAGCCTGGAGCTACCTGTGCTCACTGCTGCTTGACCAGATGACTACTACTCCTGGGAAAACAGGAGTAAAAAAAGAGTGCATCATTATAACCTCCTTTGCAATGGGGATATTATTTTGACTCTTTAGCTATCTTTTTTTCTTTTTTTTTCGTCTCTGTTTCTGCTAGCCCTCCAATCAGATATATGGAAAAGAGCTTTAAACAAATAAAAAAGTTATCTACAGATAAGTGAAGGAACTGAAAGGCAAACAAAAAGACAAATATTACATTTGTCATCTTAAAAATGGACTTTGGATTATCTTCAGTGGGAAGAGTTTGCTAAAACCTTTGAATATTTCTAAACTAAAGATTTTTTTTAAAAAAAGTAAACAACAAAAAGCTCAGGAAAACCCAAGGAAATTTTATGACACTGGATTTCCTTAGTGAAGTTTCTGTAAAACACAGAGACTTAAGTCATCACATGAATCACTGACAATTTAATCAGCTTCTGCAAGTTTGTCATCCTCATCAAGAGTTGAATTTAAGACCTTCAAAAAGTTCTTTCACTCCATTTATGAACTGCTGCACCTACTGATTCAGCCACCCACGCTACACTTTAGACTACCAGAGATTCAGCTAAGAATCCAGAAAGCTAATATTCAACTTAGAGGCTAAATGAGCTCTGACCAATCTGTAGGTCTCAAGATGGGGCTACCACAGGAGAGCTTTAAGAAATCTTGCTCTAAAATGGAGCACCATGAGGTGAGAGCTCCTTTTGCCCAACTGCAGCAAACTTCACAGACATTTCTGAAAACCTTTATGTAAACATCAGTGGGAGAACCCATACACTGCAAGAGGCAGAGCGGGTATAAAATCCAGTGCTAGAGTCATGTCATCTATATTAGAGCTCTCCTGGAAAAACAAACAAACAAACAAACAAATCTTTAGCCTGTTCACATGCTCAGACGAGGAACTATTTTTTAAGATAAAACTGCTTTGCATGAATACATGTGGCACATAATAGCTTTTATAAAACTAAAGCTCCTTAGGCCTCAATCTGCTCTTTTGCCGGTTAAATGAATACTGCCGTCAGTGGTAATTAACCCTACAGTTCAAAGTTCTTGGGATGAGAGATCTTCAAAGCTTATTCCATTAAGGTCTCAGATCCTCAAAAGTGTGAGCAATGCACTTCCTGATGCTTCTGCAGAATGAAATAACACCACCAGCATTGTAGATGCCCTGGTTTTAAGTCTTTTTATTATTTATGTAATTTATGACATATTGGATGACGTCTTTCCAGAAAAGCCAGCGTTGAGATTTCTTAGCATCTCTGGGTAAAGAATCCTACTGAAGTACAAACAAGTGCAACAACAAATAGCATGTTAGCTATTTCTTCTGGCTTCTTTGGAAGCTTGAAACAAATGGCAACCCTTTCAGGTGAAGAACAACACAGTTGCACAACTTTTATGGTTTAGTTTTGGCTGCAGTCTGAAAAATACCTTGAGACATTTTCTAAGAAAAGGAAATACTTATTTGTCATTGAAAAGACAAGGGCAAAGTGTCCCATACCCCATATGGGACCCCATACTCATATAATTTGAGTACCTGGAACAATGTCATTCATCTGCCTGAAAATTTGTGGTTAACAATTGACATTTTTGAACGTGAGATCAACATATTTGCAATACCTCATTTTGTTTTCTGTTCCTTGACTTTTACTGACATCCAGTGGAGACACACTCAAACCTCTTTCAGGGTCTAATACCAACTCCCTTCTTGTAAAACCCCTCTAGGTTAAGTTACCAATGGAATGGAAAGCCTGCCTTGAATGTATCTGGTTCTCAGAAGGTCCTTCCATGCTATTTTCACAATACACATTCCTTTACAAATTCAGTCCTTAAAATTGTTTCATTTCAAACACTACATCTTTCCAGTTCTGACAAATCCATTTTCATGGTTTAGTTGCTGTTGCACTGGTACAAATCCGTATTCTCCTCCTTCATCTTATCAACCTACAAATATAGGAAAACAGATCAGAAACAACGCCTGCTTCAAAGACTGTGTCCTCATCACTGTCAAATTAAGCCATCTCTGTGTTCTCATCATAATTTGAAAGAAGGCCAGCATATTATTTTTGTATGTGCGAACTCTGCTTACCGACTGGAGGAACTTGTGAATACCATAATTAAACCCCACATAAGTACATACAAAACACACGTCTTAACAAGGGAGCATGTGGGATCCATTAACCAGAATCATCTTAAGAATAAATGGAAATTAAATTATGTTACCTGAGCTTTTTTTTTATACTTCTCAGATAACAGTAGTTCCTAGAATCCACACTAATTACTGACAAATTAAACCCCAGAAATCCAACAAAGTTCAATGCACTAGATTCAGTCATGCTCAGAGATGCTCATCAGCAGAATGAAAACCTAAAGCCCACACTTCCATATCCTATCCACACTGCTGACTGCTACTCAATAGTCACTCAAGAAAAGCAGAGGTGCTCTGAGATTTACATCACCCAAGGTATCTACAACCTTTTCAAGAGAATGAAAAGGGTATCATCTCCAAATTGGAGAACATATGTTTGCTACAAACTTAAATATCCATATTTAAACGTGCAGCATGTTCTTCCTGAATATGTACATGCAAATCCCACTTAGATTACAAGGGAGCTCTGGACAAGGAAGCTGGAAGCTAACACAGCCTTATATGAAAAGTCTTTACTCAAACATCTAAGAAGGAAAAACACGTTAGAGCTCATTACCCACAGTGAGTCACATTTTACCATGGAGGTGCGTTCTTTGCCTAGGCACTTATTAATGAACAGCAGGAGTGGGAGACACTTTTCTTTCGAAACACCTTTTTTTGTTTGTCTTCCAAATACATAAAATGTCTGGAAGGTAGGTTCGGCCTGAATTTCTCAGGTAAGCATGTTTCACCTAGAAACCTAGGCTTCAAAACATGGCTGTAGCTTACAGTGCTATATGAACTGAAAATCTGGATCAAGCAGCTAGCAACAATGGACATGACAGCTCCCACAACCGTGCCTGCATAACAGGAAAGACATGAGCTCACACTGTGTGAGATACAGGTCTGGTAAATGAACAGTAACAGGAAAATCACAATTGTCCTTACAGTGAAGTTATTGTAAGGCAAACTGACATGAGTTTCTCCTTCACTCTTTCTCTCCTAAAAATATTAAAATATGGAATAACCATAGCAACATCAAAGATGGGCTGAACCAATTAAATACTACTGATAATCTCCTCAAATTCAAGCAAAACTGATTTAGGGCCATGGGTCCAATCTGTGAAGTTCAGTTGCCTCTGAAAAAAAATATTTTACTAGATTCCTCTCACCTCAATTCCAGCAAGGAAAAAATAAGTGGGCAGTATAATTATTCCTGTGTGTCTCTGTAAACGCAAGACCAAGAACATGCTCTCTGAAATACGTAATCACTCCCAAGACAGTGTCCTGGCACGTCTCAGATAATCCATATGACCTTCTGGCCTGTACCTCAAATAGGAACGCCTTCTTTGTTTTCTTTGGCATGGATCTCCCTCTTACTTCACCTCCAGTTTAAGCTTCCTGCTTTCAGAAACTGTTTCTCTGACAGAGTGTGCTATCTAGCAAGGCTGGATGACAAATTTCTCTATGGGCAGAATATAATACTTTCTGTAAAGCCCGTGGTTGCTAAACGAGGTATCTCCACCCGTCCTGTTCTTCAACAGAAAGAACTCCTTTCTGAAAAAGTTTCAGTGGTTGTCAAGTATCAGAAGTATTCTGATCGGTAGAAGTGCTACCACATACATTAATGTCAAAACAACATCAGAATGTGGCCCTGACAGAGACTGGTCATCTCATTAGTAGCCACTCACTAATCAGTCAGGTCATTAGTAGTGCGTGCACACAGTCCTGTCAGCCTCCCTGGGGTGCTACAGCTTGCATTCCTCAAGGGAAGAACTGACAGAAAGCAGGCCACCAGGACAAAATCCCAATGAATTCCAGTACTATCCAAGTTTGGCTTTCTGTGGAACTGAGGAATGAGAAGAAAGCAGGAGACCATTTTTTTTTGCTGCACTGTGAGAGATCCACAACACCTTTCCACAGACATTTCATCCACGTGCATAATTAGGACACCCAGGTCTAGAACCTGCATTCAATTTCTACAGTTCTTCAGCTCCTCCTGCTGCCCCACATTCCAGCTACAGATCCAGCCATGGCCATCTCTCCACAAGAACCCATGGGGGCCATCACCTGTTTTTGCTGTGGGCAGGGTTGTGCTGTTCATGCTGGTCTGTGGTGGAGCATAACTTTCACTGCACCTCATAGCTTGAGCAGCTTAAATGGTGTTTCAGCTAACAACAGGTATGGGTGTGACAGCGAAAGGAAAACCTAAGGAAATCGATACAAGCCTTTTGCCCAAAGCCTTAGATTTAAACAGAAGTCTTACTGAAAGGCAACAGATTTGATTCTAAGGACCTCCACCACTGACTATATAGCATGTGATGTACTAACTGTGTTAAAATTCTGAACAACTTTTAGGAAGAAATACCATCAGAAAGCAGTAGCATTTCTCAAGTTAAAATGCAGAGAAGCAAACAGAAGCAATAACATTCAGGTTCCAACTTCAAGGCTCCATTTTCCCACACTCCATGCAAATAATTCAGTCAACTCCACCCTTCTTATGCATTTCCAAGCCCTAACATGGATATACAGACAGGGTAGTCAAGTTTTTTTTTATAACAGAGATGTAAACACTTCTGAAATGCAAGCCAGGAGACTATCACAGAGAGAACTACATTGCTCTGATGTGTTTGTTTGCATACTAATCACATAATACTGAAAACGGACGACATTTGGTCATTATTTGCTTTCAACTGCCACTAACTAACTAAAGTGGAAGAAGAAGTTTAAAAAAAATCCCAGCGAAACACAAAAAACCCCAAAGAAAAAAACAGCTAAGACCATAGGCCTGTCAGAAAGGACAAAAACAAGTAGTTATTAAAATATTCATTTTACACACAAACTGCCTTGATGTGTACCATACTTCTCTGTGTTTCAATTAATTTCAAATGCCAACTATAAGCAGTATGTTAAATACATTGACAAGATGTCTCATTTCATGTAACGTGCAGTTTTGTCTTTTGTAAGTACATTTTTCAGCAGTGTTCTCAGTGAGTTTTCAAAAAGATGCCTGCCCTTGCTGGAGAAGTTTTGATGTGGCACAGCCTAAATCTACGATTTTGTTATAAATGATTAATTAATAACACCTCTCTCTCTAGGCAGGCCTTCAACACAATGGAGTTGAAAGCAAATTTTTAGTAAGTGCCTCAGAATACTCTTTGAAATACAAACTGACATATGAATTATGTTCTGTGCAATTCAGAGCACAAAAGGATTCAACCTTGTACTGGAGCTTAGATAGCGGAACATCACATGAACGCAGTATTTTACCAATAATTGTTCTGTGCATGTTGGATTTGGGGGTCCCAATTTATGAACCACATCTTAGAACAGAATGTGCCTTCCTACCTACCTCCCTGAAAACTTCAGCTTGCCAGCTTGCCTGAACCTCACGTTCTTAAAAATCAGGTATGCCAAATGCAGACACTTCAGTAAATTTATACTCGGGTGACTCGGACAAAAATGTGCAAGCTAAACACTGGCAGAAGGAATTCTGAACAGCCAGTTCTCATCTGATCAATCCCCAGGCTGATCAGGGCTTTGGAAACCTTATGCTCCCATGCCCGAATGGTGCATGTCAGGTGCAGCACTACAGCTTCAGGTGAATTATGAACACCAAGATTTAAGATCAGATCCTTTCTTTAAAGAACGTAACAACTAATCCTTAATTGTTGGTACGTGCAAACTGTAGTGGGTTGCACAAGGGAACTCACACTTGTTCCACATGCCTGGCAGGTTACCTGAGGAGATGGTAAACCATCAAAAGACTACTAAAACATCTGCTCCTGGGATGGCATCCTAGGAGGGCAGACTAGGAAAGTTCCATAGTTCCACTTCATCACATGCCTGTTCTGGCTCCTCCTAAGAATGAGGCCAGAAGAGGAAGACAAACAAGCTGCCATATGAGACAACCAAGCTACTACTAGGAGCTTATATCCCTAAAGACTCCTGTGGTAAACTTCTGCTAAATATCATTCTTTTGATCTCTCTCACTTGACACTGCCTCAGACTGGGCTGAGGAATACCTTGGCATGGGTGGCACAGTGCAGCTTTTTTTTTTTTTTTTTTTTTTAAATATAGACAGCATAGGTCCCATGAGGTAAAACTACCCCAACTCTACTGAAAACTCTGGGCACAAGCAGCTGCCCCACAAAATTCTGCTTCATGGCTGTCTATACCTCTGCAGATCACTTGTAGTGTCATGGCTTAGATATAACTGAGAACCACTAAAAACTTCTCATCCATGCAAAAATAGCACAATTTTTTTTAAGCAATATATCTCATGATCAGGCTTTCTTAAAAGAAACTAATTATATACACAAGATTATAAATTCAGTAATACCTTAACACAATAGTGAAGTGTCACAGATGACTTACCTATCGCTCAGTGTCTGTCCTACTTGGGCTGTACATTATGAACCATATGTGCCATTAGTTACTAGCAAAAAAGCACAATTTTACTGTCTCTTAAAATGAAAGTATAGACAAGTACAGATTTTCCAGGAGGTTTAAGTAGCTCTGTACTACCACTAGCAGAAATGTGCAAGGAGTGCATGCCTCATGTCTGATGCAGGTGCAGCCATACCTCTCTTTGACATAGATTAGAGGTCACTCTATCCTTGACAGATTAACATTCTCAGCTTAGAAGAAATTATCAGACTTCAAGAGAAGCTTCTAAAACAAAACTAAATTGCTTTAATTCAAGAGTCAAAAGCCCCTCACTCTCTAGAGAATATTCTCACGCAGGATGTGTGGAAGCAAAACAAGTGATGCAGGAAATGTCTTCCTGACACCTAGAATGAGTAAAAAAATACAGGACTGTGAGTAGTAACCAAGAGCATGCAAATATAAAATGTAAAGTCTTTGTGTGCATCTGGAAAGCAAACAAAGAATGAATCTTCTGATGAGTCAATACAGATATCAACTGCAAGAAATTATACATGCAGTACAAGCCAGCCAAGGGCATGTCCTACAGGTTTTGTAACATACACAAGCAGTACCATTAAGATACATTTGGGTAAGATTCATATTTCACCAAGCATGTGTAAGAAATGCTCAACAGCAAAGCCAGAAAAAATGTTTCCCCTTAACCCTTTTTCTAGAAGTAAAAAGCAAATGCTGTTTTTAATTATCACAGATTAAGGAAAAGCCTATTAAATTATTTTTCCATAACAAAACCATTCAATGCTAAGTCACAACTGGTCTTTGCAAAAACATACAGTAGGTAGAAACAGAAAAAATACAGATCCTTCTCCTAACCTACTGCAAGGAGCATTTGATTTTAATTCGTGCTTTAAAGGACAGCAACATTTGGTCTATCTCAAAGCACACACAGGCATGAACACACCCCGGCAAGAGTTTTTTGCATGTGTGCAAGAGCAGGAGATGTTTCACCAGAACCACTAAGATGTTTCACGATGCTCAGAGTTCAAGAGGGACAGCTTGGCCAGCAGAGAACCAGCCCTGAGCCTTAAAGCTGAAGCCAGACGCAAGTTGAAAATAAGGTGCAAACTCTAAACCGAGGAGATGATTAATCACTGGAATGAGCTACCAAGAGAAGCAGCAGACTCTCCACCCCTTGAGATCCTTGAATCATGTCTGAGCAGTTCTCTGGAAGATCTGCTTACCCAAACAAATGTTTCTCAGTACAGGACAGTTGAGATGGGTAACATGAAACCGCTCGTATTACAAAACAAATGGTGCAGGGCAATCAAATGTCCCTGCCGGCCTTACGTCCTGGATGATTCTGTGATCACACGTAAGCATCTCCATAGGCTCAGGACCTTGGACTGCACATTATTCATGAAAAGAGAAATGTTTTCATATTTATTTGTAACACACTACATGTATAAACATGAAGCATGTAAAAAGCTTAATTTCCGTGGCCATTAGGGAAAACATCGTTAATCTGTTTAGTTTTTCTCTGACTTTTAAGAAGCATATTGAAAAAAAGAAGGTTGAAATAACTCAGGGGAAAATTACTTTTCTCAATTCTACAATTTCACTTAAAATTAATGATCTCTATTTACACATAAACTATTAAAAAGTTCATTTTACTACAAAACTTTTAATTACCTCAACTACTAAAAGCTATACAGATACTTCCATACCTCTGGTTTTGTAGTGCTTATATATCAGACAATTTTAAGCCTTCTATGCAAAACTTGATGTATCTAAATGCTGAAGGCTTGGCAAACCTATCTTCCAATTTTGGTCTTACAAACTGGGGCTTCACATTTTCAGTATTAAAAAACCTACCTTCCTTGTCTACCAAAAGGCTCCTCTCTTAAAATCTTCAGATACTCTCCCACTATAGCAATCTTTTCTTTCTTCCTGGAGTTTAGTCAACAGTGATCTCCAGACACTTCTCTTGGCAGATTGGGCTCTTTTAATAATGTTACAATTAAGAACTTAATCCTGAATCCTTAATTCACTTGTTGAATAATAACAAAAATTTTTGTGCTTGGATTAAACCAGCTTTGAAGTTTATTTTTTTTGAGAGGGAGAGATGATGAAAAACAAGAAAGTTTCCAGTACAAGAAATCCTGTTTCTCATTTCTAGTCTGTCCTTGTCTTGAAACAAAAAATATGCCACTCACACATATGATGTAATTTGTTTTGAACCATTACAAGAGTGAAGGGCAATCAAGGGCTAGACTCACAACTTTTGAGAAGTTGTCACCCATCTCTTCACTCAATATCAAATTGGTGAGAGACTTGTCAGAGAACACATACACATCGTGCTTCAATCTCAATACCCACTTCAAATTCTTTTTACTTCCCAAGGTGAACTGAATGAATTTATTTTCTGTTTCAGAAAAAATGTCCATGTCTAGCCATGGAAAAACCATTAAAATGTGCCCTGCTAGAGCTATTCTAAAAAAAATTAGATACACAGGGGAAAATGACCATATTGCATCACTCAGTTGGGAGCTGGGATCTACAGATTTCAGATCTCTGTCAAACTAGGACAGCTTCTGCACAGGAGAGTGCAAACTCCCTCCCCCAGAGCATCCTCCATTAGCTTGGAAAATAGAAACTTTCAAACTCTCGCAGCTGTCCTGGGGTGACTTTATGATGCTGAATTGTATCCCCATTCATCTGTTTAGCCTAGAAATAAGTTTTGCACCTCTAAAACAAGATCTGAGAGTGAAGGGGGGGAGAAGGAGAAGCAGTGGAATGTCTGAGATGGTTGTATTCAAAACATAGAGATGAGAGCTTCATCATTCCAGCTCTCAGACTGGTTGCAGCAAGGACAGCGGGAGAGAGCTCTCCTTTGCTTTTAGACAGATTTTAGCTAGCTGAGGCAGAGAAGTTCCCTGGACTGTGGTTTTTCTTTTTCGTGAAACTGACCAGCCCTGCTCTGGACTGAAAACCCAGAAAACCACCAGGAGCTCACACCTGTGGCCCACCAGGGCTGGGACACGACATTTCCAGTGCAGGAGGGACTGATAAGAGACTGAGTGAGCCAAGCTACACCCCATGAAAAGGACTTTCTGAATTTGCCATGTCTTCAGAACAGAGAGAGGTTTTATTGTTTATTATTATTATTTTTTTTATGCTTGTGAATACTTTGCTTGTTAAATAAACATTTTTCCACTCTTCCCCAAGGAAATCTCTTCTCGAACCAGTAGGGGGAGGAACTACTTGAATCTGCTTTCTAGAGGAACCCCTTTAGAAGTTTCTTCACAAATTTGTCCTAGACCAGGACAGCAGCAGAGAATCTAAGTGTCCCATTAGACTTGGAGATAGAAAGGAAATTCTTTACTAGTGCCCAGACTGATCATTTTACCCCACCTTCCTTCCCACCTCAGTTCCAGTGAAAACCAAGTCCAGAATTTGACTCCAGTTTTCAAGTTGTCTCAGGCCAAGAACTTGGAAGAAAATAGATAATTTCACAGAAATTAATATTTGAAGGAAAAAAGTCAGTGTATAAAAGCAGAAGGAAAACCTCCCTTTGTCAATTTAAAAAACAGAAGTTTTTTCAGCTTTAATACAGAATTGCTGAAAATTTTGGTATTTTTAAATACGTACATGACTGGAACCCTCAAGGGTCAGACTTATTTCTTGCTCTCACTCGTTTCCCTAATTTTTTTTCTCCAGATGCAGCTTGGACAACCTAATCCAATTCCCATTTCAGTAACATTTATCAGTAAAATCACACTTACTTTGGGGTGTGGAATTTCAAACCCATTTGTCCAAATGGAGGGATGAAATTCTTTCAACTCTGGCTTAGCTGTACGGAAGCAGAAGTAAACCATCCTAACAAGCTTTTTTACATAAATAGTCAGCTTTAAAGTTTCAGTCTGTAGACTGAAGGAGAGATGGATAAAAAGCAACAGGGAATAAAAATTAAAAACCTTTAGACTGAAGTTTATACTCTAATTTTAGACTTTTGGCAAAGTCAAGGTTCAGGAAAAGCATAAAACAGACCTCATGAAAGGTGTACAAACTGTACTGGAACATGACAGGAAAGTCATTTGTCTCCATCAATAGTTTTCTTTTGCACATATAAATCATGTTAGTTCCTTTAGTACATTAGAAACTCCAAGTAATTGCATACACCACCAATCCACACATGCTTCAAAAGCTAAAGGAAAAAATGCATTGTAGGAAAAAAGTAAGAGAATAACAAGTCTTGAATTTATCACAACAAATTCTAGAGAATGGAATATATCCCTACATAGTATACCTCAAAACATGGACAAGTTAGGTAAACATCTGTCTTTGAAGAGGCTGAAGAATTTAAAACAGACTAGTAATGATCCACAGCAGTTGTGCAGCATATTACAAATATTTCTTTTAAATAGTTCAAGATTTTGTAACAGAACAGCCACAAAAAACAGTATGTTCTTTTGTTTAAAGATTTGTTTCTACATTGTTTCAAAAAGTTGAAATAACTTCATGTTGCACCATTGTGAACTGAAATCAGTGTGATAAACTAATAAATTAGCAATAGTAGGAAGGAAATTTTTAAAAAATACTTGTTTGCTTTCTTCAAAACCTAAAAGAAATCCAAAATTTTAAAATTTTATTTACAAGTTTAAAAAGAGGATTGCTGCCATAAAGTGCTTCATATTCTTGCCTTGTAGATTCAGTTTCTTTTTCTATTACCTAACTGCAAAATACACTATTAAGAATATTATTTTGAATTTTTTTCTTGTTTTGTTTACTTATTTTGTTTATGTTATGCATAAATATGTATAGCATCATTGATTTTGAGGAAAGCAGTCTAATTTAAAACAGAAGATTTAACTTTCACTGCCAGCCAGTGAGAAAAGTTAAAAACCAGATTAAAAGGAGATAAATAGCTAAAAATAGTGCAATCAGCAAGTAATTTTCCCCTGCTGGGGACAATAATCTGTATGTCTTAAATTTTAAATAGAAGTAAATTTTAAATAACTTGCTTTAATGCCCTTCTCTCAACATATTGGTACACAGTGCAGTGCTTTTATCATAGCTGTTTTAACAACTTTATCAATTCCCAGCTGTCAGAGTCAGGTGAGTCAGGTGATTGTATAAGATTGAACAGACCCTTAAGAAAACAGTAATTTCTAGATCCAGGGAAACAAAAAAATCCAGTTCTGTTACATCCTCATGACTCAAAATTCCAAAATATGTTATCACATGCACCATGTTACTCTTAGATCACTTTGAAAATCCCTCTACTTAGCTGCAAGCTCTCGGACAATGGCAAACAGGCACAAGGCCTTCAGGCTTATTCTCAAGTGGATCTCCCAAAACCCAGAAGAATTATGTCAACACATGAATGAAATTTCTGTAAAGGAGGAAAATACTTATAACTAGACAGACAGAAATAAATCCTGTAATTTCTCTAGATGTTTATATAAATGTGCAGAAAAAAAAATTAGAAAATAAAGGTCTTTCCTACTTGTAACAAATTGAACAATTACAATTACCCCAACTACTTGTGACAGAAGTAATGCTCCTGAGAAATTCCAGTATCAGAACGATTTGAAAATTAAGTGCATTCATCTTCCCTATTTCTCTGAACTCCTGGAAGAACTACTTTAGGTACTGGCTTCCCACCCACATACCAGATGTTTCTTCCTTTAGTTAGGGATTTGAAATCCAACAAGATTGGTATTTGACTCAAATGTGGTCACTGCATATTTTTAAAGTTACTTCATTGAACAATAACTGCATTAGGCAAAAAGAAAGTGACAGTAAAACATGTTTCAGTCTCTAAGTGTTAAATAAAGTTGGTTTCAGTGTGCATTACAGAGGTATTTATGTATTGTTGAAAAATTACCACAGAAACTGAGTCATAAACTCCATTTACACAAGGGCAATCAAAGACAGTCTTTGATAGAAATTCCAGGGGAAATTCCAGGGGGTCCCATGCAAATCACTTGAGAAGTCAGCAAGAACATAATATCCAAACATAATTTACGTGAATTCTTGGCTCTGACGCGGATGCTGCACATGAGAACAGCTCTAAATGATGGCCACATGATACACATTACCACAGAACTTGCTGAATCTCAAAGACCTGAATTGTCACAGCAAAAGAAGCACATTAAATTTTAGAAAAGCTAACTTGTAAAAGACTGCTCACTGAATGTAGTAATTCCTTCATTATAAAAGAGATATATATATTTATTATCACAGAGGGTCTTAACAGATGAGGTGAAAGTTAACATTATGCAACAAAATGGGAAGCTTTCCAGATCACAGCTAAATTGATTACTGTAATTCATATCCGGAAGTGAAAACACACATCCTTAAAACCCCACCGCCTGGCATAAGAGGTGACAGCCTGTTCAGAAGTACAGATAACACTAAACATACTATCTTTATGCTCTCACTGAATTATTTAATCCCACGAGAGTGATGACATTCAAAGACCTTTAGGGAATCTGGCCAAACAAATCAATGTTTGATCCAGAGCCATGTCTGTCATCCACATATTACTGAAATACATAATTATTTGCCAATAAGGAAAAGACAAAAGATTGACCAGAAAAAGGCCTGAACACAATTCACTCTGAGAAGGCAAATCAATAAGCAACAATTCTTGCTACTTCCCAGATACATGGGAGTCAGATTTATCTCTGCAAGATTTTAATTTCCTTTCCTATAAATACCTCAAAGTAATGACACTTAAATGCTTACATGCACAACAGTGAATTAGTAACGACTGAACATGTTCATAGCCAAAAAGTTAGCACTATGAGGAGTCCCTCAGTTTCTTGCCAGTATAAATCCAACTAAAAATTCTGCAATTACTAATACAATTGACAGTAAATATTACACGAGGTCTAACAGAGATAGTTTTCCTCTCATCATCAGACATGCTGATGACCATACCTGTAGTCCTAATTTCTGTCATTACAAGCTAATGTCTGCATCTGCTTAAAATGGATGAGGCAGATAAGCTACATGATTTCATAGACCAACAAGATGCTTAAATGTAATCCAGATCTGAACTGAAATACAGTAATTTTTATAGAAATGAACAGAACATAAAAAAGAGAATGCCATATCTGAGACGGAAAGAAACCTAAGTGTGCTTGCTGCAATTTGCAAAGTAAGGAAGAGAGAATCTGCATTTCAGAACACTAAAAAACCTGACATAAGAAATTGCAAATACAGAACAATAAAATTTTAATACAATGAATTCTTTCTGTAGTGATTCCCTCTAGAATTCCCTCTACAGAAAGACATGATCACTGGGGAACAACAAGCATAGCATCTGCATTTAAAAAAGCAAAACGTGAGAAAGGTCACTGCAAATTAAACTTAAGACCTAAAATACTATTAGCTCATTCCCAATAGTATAAAAATCTTTAAAACCAACATAACATACAATTAAAGGGATAGACAAAAGAGGAATTAATACATTATTTATCAAGGCAGGTAGTGTCAGAATAGCCTATTTCTTTTGGAGGGTAGCTAATTTTCTGAGAAATAAAATGGAGTAAATCAGATTTTAAGAGTGTTTGGTAGCATGCCATGAGAGGAAGTTGGTAAAATGGAGACTGATATTGTAATATTACATGGGGGAAGATAGTTATAGCAGATACCATGAAAGCCTTACTCCAAATTGCAGAAGGTCTAATACAGTTCCTGCAGACCTAATCTTGACAGCAGCATTTTTTTATAATAAATTTGGCGTAAAAATAGGCACAAGAGGATGAAATCTGCTTAAAAGACGAATACTGATGTGACTCAGGTATCATTCAGGAAAGACTGGAGTGTTCAGAGACAGTATAAAATGCAGTAACATGAAACCAAAGTAATAAACTTTAAAACCCAAAAGTAGAAATTTATTGTTTGGAACTGACAGAGGAGAAGGTGCGAAGAGGTTTAATCCCAGAATCAATTCAGAGATAACAGTGAGCTACCATGGATCAAGCAGCCTGAAAGAGGCAAATGTGATTTAAAAGTGTGCCAAATGAGACATCTGACATACATATTTATCATCTGCAATATTGTGTGCAATTCTGGTTCCTTGCATATAAGAAGGAAAGAGTCAAACAGGAGAATGATGCTACAAAAAACAGAGGAACTGGAAAGCTTACATCCCAAGAGGAGACTAAAGAGAGTTCAGCTTATTTAGCTCTGCAGAAAAGAAACAGACAGGATATGATTACAGAATCACAGGATATGTTGAGTTGGAAGGGACTCACAAGGATCCTCAAGTCCAGCTCCTGGCCCCACACAGCACCATCCCCAAAAGTCAAATCCTGTGCCCAAGAGCATTGTCCAAACAGTTCTTGAGCCCTGTCAGGTTTGGTGCTGTGACCACTTCCCTGGGGAGCCTGTTCCAGTGCCCAACCACCCTCAGGGTGAAGAGCCTTTTCCTAATATCCAACCTAAACCTCCCTGACACAGCCTCAGGTCATTCCCCCAGGTCCTGTCACTGGTCACCACAAAGAAGAGATCAGTGCCTGCCCCTCCTCTTCTCATGAGGATGTTGTAACTGCAGTGAGGTCTCCCCTCAGTCTCCTCCTGGCTGAACAGACAAAGTGACCTCAGCTGCTCCTCCTCCATCTTCCCCTCAAGGCCCTTCACCATCCTTGTAGTTGTCTTTTGGACGCTCTTTTAGTAGTTTAATGTCTTTTTACACTGTGGCACCCAAAACTGCCCCAGCCCTGGAGGTGAGGCTGCCCCAGTGCAGAGCAGAGCAGGACAATCCCCTCCCTTGCCCAGCTGGCCATGCTGTGCCTGATGCCCCCCAGGACAGGGTTTGGCCCTCCTGGCTGCCAGGGCACTGCTGACTCATGTTCAGCTTGCCATTGAGCACGACACACAGGACCCTTTCCTCAGCACTGCTCTCCAGCCTCTCATTCCCCAGCCTGGACATGCATCCAGGGCTGTGCCACCCCAGGCACAGAATCTGGCACATCCCCTTATTGAATTTCACAGGTGTTAAATGCCCATCTCTCTGATTTGTACAGGCTTCTCTGCAGGGCCTCCCTGCCTTCAAGGGGCTCAACAGTTCCTCTCAATTTTTTATCATCTGCAAACTTGTTCCGTATCCCTTCCAGTCCTGCATCCAAGTCATTTATTAAGACGTTGAAGAGCACAGGCCCAAGGATGAAGCCCTGCAGAACCCTACTAGTGACCTGAACATATATTTTTACACCACAAGCTGGAGGGAGAGGAACAGTCTTCAAGTTAAGGACAAGCACATGTGAAGAAACTCCAAGATGATTCAGAATCAGATCTGATTATTTGCCAGCTTATTAGTCCTTAGCTGGCAAATAACCCCCCTGATCTGTCATGTTTAACATAAACTAAACCTATTTTGTAAATCACCACAAGAGTGGAGGCCTATTTCAGGCCAGTGAATTTAAGCTGGTTTTGTCTGGGGTAGAGTTAACTTTCTCTGCAGTGGCTGGTATGGGGCTGCATTTTGGATCTGTGCTGAACATAATGTTAATAATACAGAGATGTAACGTTAATAATACAGAGATATTTTTGTTATTGCTGAGCAGGGCTTACACAGAGCCAAACCCTTTTCTGCTTTTCCCAAGGCCACACCAGTGGGGAAATAGGGGGTGAATGAGAGGCTGGGGGGCAACACAGCAAGAGCAGGTGACCCAAACCGACCAAAGGGACATTCCAGACAACATGACATCATGCTCAATATATAAAGTGGGGAGAAGAAGGAGGAAGAGGGGGAATTTGGAGTGATAGCATTTGTCATGTTCAGTGCCAAGGAGCCACTGCACACAACAAGGCCCTGAAGATGGCTGAACACCTGTCTGCCCACAGGAAACAGTGAATTAATTCTTTGCTTTCCTTTGTGTGCTTTCTTTTGCTTCCCTATTAAACTGTCTTCATCTCCACACATGAGGTTTTCAGCTTCTACCCTTCTGATTCTCTCCCCGATAACTGCTGGTGGGGGAGTGAGAGAGCAGCTGAGTGGGACTTGGCTGCTGGCTGGGGTTCAAACACAACAGAGGTGAACTCTAGCCAAACCTCTGGGTATGCCTTCAGCTGGTTTTGAGTATTATAATTCCCTTCAGAGCAGACCCTTATGCCACTGCAGTTCACCCCCAGGTTTGTGCAGAAACTGCTGAATGAATGAAGGAGTCACAGTGGGGACTGCTGAACAAATGACTGTTGTGAGGTTAGAAAATGCACCTAAATAATTTAAATTTACCTCAGAAGAACAGAGTATTCAAAGATCCCATGAGGAATACTTCTCCAAGTCCTGAAGAAGCTCTGCTTTCACAGCACTCTGAGCTGCAGATAATAGAAAGCAAAAGAGTTTTAAAAATGAGCATCTGAGCAGAGATGAGCTCAGAGTTAGGGACTGCTTGAGGATTGCAGTTTACCATCTAATGCAGTTCTTGAAGGGCATTCAGCTAGAAATCGAATAAAATAAACTGTGCAATCTGAAAATTAAGAATTAAATAATCTAGCAAAGCTTATTAGTGATAACGTTGGTAAGTTGTGAAAGTTCAGCTAAACTTTAAAGACATGATGAAGGTGGCTCAGGGGGAGTGTGCACCATTATGCAAAATTAAGCACAAAATCTCAAAGGCAGTAAGTCTGAGTGACAAGTTGGTTAAGTTAATTGCAAGAAAAAAATGGAGCTCTAAAAATTACAGGGAGCATAAAACTACAGCATTGTTACTTCTAAAAAGAAAAGTCAAAGGAATGTAATGATGGTACTTGAAGCGCACGAAGGAATAATGAAGCACAAATAGCTAGGAATATTAAGACTAACAACAAGGTTTTTTAAAATATGGAGGCTTGAAAAATGCTAGAGAACATTTAGTTCCATAAATAAGGTGATGGAGTAAGGAAATATTTGCTATTTGGGAAAAGAATTACAGAATAATGCATTCCTTTATCATATTTGAATTTCACAAGCAGAATATTCTTAGAGAGTATCCTAAGGTGATAGGAGAAATTCAGAAGAAAGGAAGAACCTAATGCTCTTGTTTACTGCTAATAAATGTCTGAGATCTCACTTGAACTAAAGTGTTGAATCTTAAGCTTGCATTTTTCATTGCTTTAAAAAGGGGAAACTTCTTTTAGGAGAAAAAGCTTCAGCAGAGCTTGCAACAGAAACCTGAATCTAGACAGAAGCTCCTGTTACGTCCACAGTTGCTTGCTGGTACAATGAACATTCATTCAGAAAAGAATATCTTAGGAACAGTCGTAAATAATGATTTGTTGATCACAGCATTAAGCTCAGTGAACCTTGTGAAAGTCCTTAGTAAAATCTCTAGACATTACCTCTTCATAAGCATGCATAATTCTCCTCATCATTCCCAATCAGTAACACAGGAATAAAATATAAGGACTATATCCTTCTCCATATTACTATTACTTCAGTTTTCCTTATCAGAGTTAGGGCAAAAAAACACTAAGCCAAACAAAAATAAGATAAAACTCTGCTTCTTCCTGGTGTTTGAGTTCCTGCAGTGCCTCCTGGGTGCAGTCAGTCACTGCCTGCTCTCAACCACAAACTCCCGGGCTGGCTGCACATTGGCAGCACAGAGGCAGGGTCAGCTGCTGGGCTCCTGTGCAGGCCCCAGGGATGGGGGATCCCTGTGAGGCACGAGTGCCAAAGCAGCAGGTGTGCTCAGTGACATGAGGGCGGCTGTCAAACACACAGACAGACACGATGGCAGAACTGAAGCTGCAAGAAGTACTCTCTCCAGAATTTTTTAATACTAACTATGCCTTTACCATCAAAGACCTTGATGGTTTGGGTTGGTTTTTTTGTTTTGTTTTGGTTTGTTTTGGTTTTTTGTTTTGTTTTGTTTTGGTTTGGTTTGGTTTTTTTTTTTTTTTTTTTTTGTTTGGGTTTTTTTTTTTTTTTTTTTTTGGGGTTTTTTTGTTTGTTTGTTTGGGTTTGGTTTTTTTTTTTTTGGTTTTTTGTGTTTTTTTTTTGCTTTTCTTCCCTTGCTTCTGTTTGACAATAAGAAACACTTAGACTGAAGGAATACAGTTCATCTTCCCAAGAACTACCTAGAAGACAGCAGAATGAAAACCATTGCCATCACAGGGCTGAGCTGGACAAGAGAGACACTACTTAGTCTGGGGGAAAACCCATTCAAAAATTGGCAAATGCACAATTATTGAACAAGGTCCCAGCTTTATGATTTCTTGCTAATGAACAAGAACACAAGGAGGTAGAGTATGGTGAGTAGCTCTTAGTTAAGAAGAATCAAATGAAAGCAATGCATTTAAAATAGTAAATAGTTATATGAGCTGCAACAAGCTTTAGTCCTTTCTTTTGTACTTGCTAATTTAGCTTTTGGAGAGACAGATGGATTAAGTTTCCCTTGATAATTTTCTTTTCTCTCTTTTTCCTGAGGGTGGATAGAGCAATTAGTTTTGGTTTGTTTGGGGTTTTTTGTTTGGTTGGGGTTTTTTTGTTGTTGTTTTTTTCCTAGCTTAAGCAGCTAATGAAATAAACTACCATACTCTGAAAAAAACCAGAATGAGAAATGCCAAACAATCTCAAACTCTAAAGAAGTAAGGGTGTGGGGTAAATATTGCTTGTGTTGCTCCTCAAATGGGATGGCCCTTGGCTTGTTTCTTTCCCTATGCAACAGTGGGGCTTGTGATATCAAGAAATGGCTGCTGAGCCATTAGCAGCCAAAACAAAGATAGTCGAAAATGGAGGGAATTGAGTCACTGAGCCATAAACATTCCTACTTTAATGCAGCAATTCAAGTGGATCAAGGTTAGTATTCAGGGTGTGATTCTCCACATGAAAAACTTTGGAAAAAGTGCAGGATGGTAATGAAATCTACAGAAACATCGTCTTTACAATTTTCCTGCTACTTCTGGTCACAGCATCCTTGTAGTTTATCTGGGAGTATGTCATCAAACCCCATGACAAAATTAGTCTAATGACCAAAACACTTGGTCATCTCCTCCTCGTTAGCTCAGCTAGCATGTTAATGTGCTGCAGAACAAACACAATGTACCACGCTTTCTGCTTCCTCCTCCAGCTCTTGCTTCAGCTATCTACCCTAACACAGAATGGATAAACAGTTTTCTTGCCAAATAGTAGTGGATTAGCCACAGCGGCGGTGACGACAGCAGAGTGTACGGAAGGATAAGGGTTACAATAGATATTCCCAAAGCAGTAACGTGAGCTGGGATAGGACGGGAATGAAATGTCATCATCCAGATGAACATGTACACACTATGGAAATGATGACTAGTATTTGGATTGAGCAGAAGGGCGAACTCAGTGTCACATCAACTTCCAACAAAGTTCGTCTGACCAAGATGATATACACTGAAGTTTTATCCCATAGTCCAGTTCTCCATCTTGAATACAGGTTTTGTTCCTAAAATTTATTCTATACAGTAGAACAAAATATAAATACTCAAAACAGTCATACTATAATGCCTGTGGTTTTGATATTCTTTCAACCTTGGCCTGATCCTGAGACCTACTAAATGTGTATTTACCGACCTGAAAGCCCTGCCAATTTTCATAGCCTATCAGGACATGAAAATTAATTTAATTTATATTTGAGAATAATAAAATAATAAATAATAATAAATAAAACTACCAAGATTTCAGGATGCCTGGAATAGCTGATGTGAAATCCATAATTTGCTACACATTGGAAGGAAAAGCATTGTGACATTATATCCATGCTCTTTATGATTTTAAAATTAATGCAATATTTAGAAAATCAAACAGAATATTTTATGACCTGTTCAGTTCTGTTACTTCTGTATATACACATTAATGAAGTAAAATTGTTTACCACTCTGTGAGCTGGAGCACGTTCATTACATTTTATACACAGAAGAAACAACTGAAACACAAACACTCATAAAATCTTAAACCTTCAAGCCAGACTTCAGTCCCACCAAAATTTTTCTGTTCATTCCGACGGTGAGTCCAGTTTTCTATTAGATGGCTTGAAAAATGGGCACATTGCATGGAAAACTATACTTCAAACTGCAAGGAGCTCTGGAATTGCTGGGATGGCAGTGGAAGAAGCCCTGAGAACTCTGTCCAAGTTGTCAGAGAGCTTCTGGAAGACATGAGACCATAAGTAAGTCTTAAAAGCATAAATCTTGTACATTTTTAGAGGAGAAAACTGTTTCTTTCCCTGAATTATCCATTAATTGGATGGATAATAATAATCCAAATTATTTAAAAATTCTTAAAGGACTCTTATGTCATAACATATGACACTATCTCTGGATTAATTGGCACATGGAATGCTCTGGTTCACAAAACTTCTTGTGGATCTGTAAAGTTTTACTAGGAAAAATTTCTCAAAATGTTTTGGGGCCCACAATTTACTTCAACTTTTCTGTATATTTTTCTACCTTTCTCATTACTGGATGTTCTTCAGCTCTTTTCGACACACCACTTATCCTCTCAGTCATTTCTGGTACTCATCCCTCTTCTCTTAGACTCCAGCAAGTCTGAAGCTCTCTCTGGTTCACTGCCTGGGTTATATTTCATCACGGCTGCCACATTATCTGCAACAGCCATCATTAAAAGGGCTGCTGCATTATCCCTAGAAAGGGAGCAACATTTCAACAGCTTTGTGTGGCAAATGCACTCGGGGAGGGTTTCTGCTGCCTCTTGCCAAGCTCCTATTGCTTCACTTTCCCCACACGTTCTCCTGCTTTTTAATTCAGGTTCTGAATTTGTCTCAGGTTCCCTCCATTTTGCTCTCATTAGGAAGGCATTTGGGCAGCATTCTTTTCCCCTCATGATGGAGAATTTGTTCCAGGTCACTGCTGAGCTGTAGACACTGTCCTTGAACATGTAACCTGTAAAGAAATGAATGACTGCCCTGTAAGATACCAACCCTTTCCTGCAGGATTCCCCATCCCAACCCTAATGTCTGCCCAATTACCTGGATGGATTTAGAATAACAGAAGAAAGATAAAACCATAAAGGAAAATTCTGAACTGTTCCTTATCTCCCAATATATGTTTAGTAATGTATCTTGGGCAAGCTTCCACTAGCCAAAATTGTTTGGGCTTGGAAAACGAAAGAACAGCTGTGCTATACACCCAGCTGTTGATGTTTTCTTACAGATACCAGCTACCAGTAAATATGCCTTAAGTTCTTAGATACTAGTCCAGTTCTTCGATATTAATCTTTCTATTAAAGAAAAAAATCACAGAAGCACTCAATCTACCAAAAGTTAAGATTATAATTTAGACGCGTCACATCTTAATTCACAGAAGAGGGATCTGTTTTAAAATAAACACCTGCTTCTAGCTAAACACCATGCTGCCATCCTCTTCTAAGCCCAAATCAAACTGCTGCAATCTTAAAAAAAAAGTGAATTTTCTCTTAAATAATACTTAGTATAGATTAACAAGGGTATAGTTCAAAAAGCAAACTCTTTCATGTCTAGAATGCTTCCTTATGGAGAATTTTTGGTTGCACCATTAATAGTATTTCTTGATCAGACAAGCTACAGAAAATCACCACAAGACAGCATGAGAAACTGCAAACACTATGCACTGTACTACTTCAAGTAATGTGAGGAGACATGAACAAGTAATATGGGGGCCATCTCTTGGCTGGAGCAGTCCTTGAAAGAGAAAAGGGCAAGAATGCTTCTCTTTTTTAACAAAAAGAGAAGCATTATTGCTGAAGAAACACAAGTGAGTGATTTGGGAAGGGCAGCTCTTATTAGACTCTGCATGCTGTACAGGTGAGAGGAAATTACACCCTAGAGGGCAATTCAGAGCAAGAGACTAAACTGGAAGAGTGAAGCCTTAGGATGGTGCCTAAGCTGAGATGCAAGACATCCAGTATATTCTCCCTTTTGTAGTTTAACATCAATCAGCACAATCCTTCATCATTCAGCAACCTCTCTGCAGTTCCTCTAAACTGGACTTGTGCAAGGGAGCTGAATATATAGTCTACTGACCAATGCAGCTAAGCATTTCTTCTCAGCACTTCTGTTAACATGGGTGAAACTTTTGCTCTAACTTGTCTCTTCTTGGAGAATACACATCATATGAACACTCCAAGAATCCATGCCAGCAGTAAAGCAATCTCCTCTGTAAATCTTCTTACCTCCATCAACTGACTACTGAACAGAGCCCAATCAAGAAAGAGTTATTTCACAATTAGCTGTGCTCAAGTTTGCTTTTTAATAATCACTACCTTTCAGAGATCTAAGCTTTGACAGTTCCACGGGCCCCCCAAAAGAAAGGAGGATCAAACATGCTGCAGCTGTTTCTCTGCAGCATTTCTCTTCCTCTAAAAGTGTTCTGAAGCTAATTTTGATGAGGTTTGAAAGGAGTAGGCTTGTGCTCCACGCTGAAAACGTTTTCAATTTGACAGCTCTGTCTGTGTGGGGGAGGGAGAAAGATCAGTGATATCTTTAAGTTATGCAATAAAAAGTTAGCTGTCTTCTTTGAATGCAGATTTCTATTGAAGTTTTAAATAGTCCTATTCACGAAGGAAAGGAGTGAAAAGGTGGTTGACATAAGTAAGCTGAAGCAACCTGCTGCTGTTCCTGTGAATAAAGCTGACCTTCTGGAGGTAGTGGCAGAGGCTATGGACCTTGTTTTTCTCCCTTCACCAGCCACTGTGTATCCTTACACGAGTATCGTATTTCCAGGCAAACAGCCAACTTTCATGTATGGCAGTACAGAGTAGTACACAGCGCCAGCGTTCTTTAAAATGAAACTTGCTTGCTTTCATAAAGACTCAGAGGACTGGAGCTTATGCTAAGCTTTGCACTGACCAAAACTTTCCCAAGGGATGGACAAAAGATTCCTGGGATCTACAAGGAAAAAAGCATCAATGATTTTGCGACGCACTCCAGAAATCACAGGCCACAAAATATCTGATGCTGTAACTACAGAAGCTTTGCTGTGGAAAGACATGCCTTTACCTTCTTTCATGTAGTGTTATGTCTCTATTTCACAGCTGTAAGGAGAAGGGAAGGTATGCTTCTAACACATTAAAGAAAACTAGCCAAAGAGAATTCTAAAAAGATCACAAGTTTAAATTAGTTCTCTTTGACCTTTTCTCATCATCCAGTAAACAATCTTCTATTTACAGTAAGGCACTACTCCTTCAAGCAGTTTTCCTTCTCCCTCCCAAAGGTTTAGAATATAGTGCTTGTACTCTGGAAAGCAATGGGACTCTCAATACATTAATTGTGTCAACCCCATCAATGCCATATCAACACCTGAATCCTTCGCATGAATGATCTTTACCCACACTGTGCTTCAGTGTCACATTTCAAGATAAGCATTTCAAGATTATGTGATTTACCAAAATCATGGGTGAAGTTTGTGGCTGAGGTGCTGCACCTGATCTTCAAGTCCAAGTCTTCTCTTTTTCTAGCAATATATACCTAAGATCTCATCCTTCTTACTATTCTTCTCCACAGTCCACTGAGATGAATGGTCTCCTTTTCTTCCCTGCTAGAAAAAAGTCCAAACAGATAGTAATGACAACTCCAGCAGAAACACTGTAGATCCAGGCAGAAGTCTAGCCATTTTTCCCATCACATCTGCTTACCCTTTTCTAGGACCACAAAAAGAGAAGTCAAGGAAGAAGCAGTACAGAGGTCATTGCAAGACCACTGCAAGGAAATAAGTGAGTTAAACTAATTGTCTGGGGCCAATGCTTCCCAAAGACAGAGTTCCAATGGAGCTGGCCAGAGCCTGTGCCAGATATTAAGTCCAGCCCAGAGGTTGAGGGGAACAACATTAACAGCCTCATCCTAAATATTCTACCTTGGTAAACCCATGACAATATAGAAGTAGGTCCAAGTATGTCTCGCTGTGGTGATCACCTTGGATCATTTCCAAAGCACTCAACGCTACCAACGTAATCGGGATATTAATTGATAGACTTGTGGGAGGACAACATTTTACCCCCATCACATTTACTGCAGGTCTGGTGGAAAAAGAAAAGAGACATTTACAGGAGAATCAAATATTCTCTTTCATAACAAAGAGCAATATATTTTTAGGCTTTAAAAATTGTATTACTTCTACATGTCAATCTTTCAGAATTTTTTCTGCAATAGATAACTATTTTAAATGAAGTAATTTCATTTCAAAAATTATTATATTGTGCAGTTACTGCTTTTTCTTACCTTCCTTTTCTTTTGGACCTTTATCCTGTACTTAAATAATATTCTGCATTAACCACATTATAATAAGAGTTGAAGTGTATGTATTTCTTTGTATTTATTTGTTAAAATACTACTCCTGTACCCTAAAGCTATAGCCTTTTTTCTTGCTAATAAACACTTTCAGTACTTTCTGCCTTCAGGATTATTATTGCCCAAATTTTCAAAGTCTGTCAAAGGCAGAAAAGCACTGAAGAACCTCTACATGCATCAGAGCTCCAATACCAGAAAGAGCTGCAATTGCTTAAAAGTTACCATTTTATAGCACATTATTTTTTGAGTAAAACCAAGCAGTATTCATTGGAAATAATGATGCACAGAACTCCGAGCAACACAACAATTTCCAAGTTGTGTCTTACTGAGTAAGGGTTGGACCAGCTGTCCTTCAGGGGTCCTTTGATATTAAAATTTCAATAATCAAAATTTCATCTGAATAAGCAAATAAATACTGCAGATTTTTCAGGTTTTCTCAGTTTGGGGTGGGTTTTTTTGCTTGGAAAAATATTTGGGGTGGGAGAATGTTTTCTTTAAATTGTCCAGTCTAATGGTCCTCTAACCACCACCTGTCTCTGTCAGAAAACATTCAAACACTTCACTAGTTTCTACAAAGGAAGAATTATAACTCATGAAAGCATCCAAGATACTTTTAATTCATTTATGCCTCTCCAAGGAGCTCCTGAAATACAGTGCAGTAGAAGTAGAGTTGTTTACAGTATGCCTTGCTTGCCTTGCCTTCATGGGACTGCTCTGCCAGCAACAACTTCGCTATGTATATATACACATATAAATAAATACAAATATAAAATATAAATATATCTACTCATCATGTAAAACCATTGCTATAGTTTGATGTCTTCTGCTAAGTTTTTCTGACATCCAGAGAGATAAAATTTCAAAGGCTGAACGCAATTATCCCATCGCCTACAAAGCTTTGCAAAAAAATGTAAGAGTATGTAAATGAGCAGTAAAGAAGAGAGGCAACAAATAGAGGCTGGATGAAAAGAATGCACTGATTATTAACTGTACACAAAGTAATCTAAAGCTTCCACTGAATTCCAGAAATAATGGTAAAACTGCCCTCATAAAGGATAAGCCCCTTCTCATGGTCTAGATATAGTTAAAATTGACAATATCAAAGCTGTCAGTATTAGTGGTGGAAGAAGATACCAAAACCATCTGGAAACAGACAAAGCTGGAATAATTAACTTGGACTGATGATGACTAGAAGCTGAAGTAGAGAAAATTTTTATTTCCTAGATCTACAGGTCCAAATAGTTAAAAACCTAATTAAGACATCCTATTTCTGTTCAGAAAGTATTTGCAGATGAAATATCAGATTTTTAACTAGATATCGAAGTGCATTTTCTTTTACTGTACCAGTTTGTTTAAGTACAAAAACCTAACTGAAAGAAAACTAAAACCTGCTTTTCAGAAACTCCACGTATTCATCTGCAATGGGAGAGATAAACGATCTTTAGTAACATCAGTCAGTCCAATCCACTTGATCTCATTCAGGCAAGCACCTTTTGTAGCTTTTATTGTTCAATGGTCTAGAAAGTGACTGTGTAAAAATATTGTGTAAAATTACATCTTCTTGTGCACATGTTCATACTCAAAATTAATCTGTTTTACTGTCAGAAAGCAAGTTTCTTCCGACCTGTGATTCTACGCCTAGAAGACATACAAAAGCATATTTATCCTGCTATGTGCATTGAGAATAGCACCAAGTAATTACACCATTATCTAACGTAGGAAAAAGGACACAATTACTCTCCATAATTCTGCTGAAGATGGGCAGGAAAGCAACATTTTTGTGTGTGCACATGTAACTATTAAGCTCTACAAAAGCAGAGAGAGAACAGCAACCATAGCCATATCTTTAATGCTGAATATGTCAAGAAAGCCATCAAGTATGGCTCACAAATAATTTTTTCAGACAAATCCAAATAGGAAAAATCCCATATTCTATGAATACAATTCAAAGAGGAATGCCTAAAGAATATATTTTCAGAATTTAATAATACTTTAAAAGCATCAGCAAACTGTTCTTCATGACTTATTAAGTAAAATTAAAAAAATGCATTTTAAAATCCTGATTTTGCATTTCCTTATGGCAAAGCACGCTATCAAATCAATTTAAGGTACAAATAAATTAATTGTGTGTTGATTTAATAATAAACTTTGGGATATTCAGTTATACCTTCTACATACAGAAGATCGTATTGTATAGGTCGTTTAATGTCAGAAACATATATTTAGAGTTGGTTCTGCAAATAAAACAAAATAAACCACCGAAGAAATAAAGATTTACCTAACAAAGACTAAAAGTTTCCTCATGTGGGAAAAAGAGCCTGCTGCTTAAACCCCTGTTTTAATGACAACAATTACAAAATAAAATCTGAGTAAAATGTAGTCAGTGGCATATAAGCTCTGATGAGATAATACCACATCTCCAAATGTCATTCTTTTCAACATATTTGCAAAATGAGGTGTAATTTTGAGGTTTTTTCTCAAAAGTTTAGCACTTTACTTATAAGCAAAATACCCCACAACTTTTATTAAGCCACTGTAACTGAGCTACAAAGAAACAAGATGGAATAAAGAATACTGCTGAACATTACTTCCCCCATTTTCTGTTCAAAAGTCTTTATGATGAGATTACATAAAATCTGTACTTTAGAAACTCAGAGAAGGGCATTAATCAATCTCTTCATACCTCTGACAAGTTTGAATATAACTTTCTCCAACCATGCAGCCCTTTCAAATCAGCCTGCCAAGCAGATTCCTACTACCCACACCCTCTAACTAGGCCTCTACTAAAAATAGAAATAAACCCAAAATCTAGTCTTTCTGAGGTAAAAAGAATAATAGAGAACCAGAAATAAAGACAAAAAGAAAAATGTGGGTTTTATACATCATGGAACAGCTCACTGATGTTCTCAGTCCCTCAAAGTAAAAGCCCCACTTGCACTTCCTTCTGCCCATCACTATATGCTACAACTGCACCTACATCTGTTCCAGACTCAAAATCAAGATGGTTTCAATGTTTTTCAAGTGACTCCAACAGCTGGGTTTGTTTTTTGGGGTTTTTTTTTGTTGGGTTTTTTTTTGGTGTTTTGTTTTGTTTTGTTTTTTGGGGGGGGTTGGGGTTTTTTTGGTTTTTTGTTTGTTTGTTTTGTTTTGTTTTTGTTTGGTTTTTTGGGTTTTTTGGGGGGTTTTTTGTTTGTTTGGTTTTTTTTTCATTTCCTGTCTGCCTTTCTCTCCTGAAAAATGCTGTCCTGTACATTCACATTTTCCCATTTCTCAAAGAAATATTTGGATTTCAGTGAAATCTCCTGTCCAGGGAAGTTTACTGACCAGTTCCCCAAATAATTTCTAACTTGCTATATACCTATGATTAAAACAAGCTATTTATGAAAACTTTCTAATTCTTCTGAAACAACGAAGAAGAATTTAATCAAGGAGTGACCATGTCAGACTGAGAAATAAACAATTTGAGAAACTAGTTTTCCTTTGGAAAAAGCCAATTATTCTCTCTCAGCAGCATCAAACCAGACTGCTGCTACAGAACATTTAGTAAGCATTCATAAGCTCTCTGCTCCAGAGGTATTAAATGTGTTGCTCAGCACCTGGGAATGCTCATCTATGCAGGTCCAGATCTCTTTAGGACACTGAAGACCACACCATAAATGGAGTTTCCAAAGACTTTCATGCTTGTCAAAAAATATGATACTTAAAAAGGACAGCTCTGGAGAGTATAATTTTTTTCACAGAGTCTGGGTAATAGATGAACAGATAAACTTTTGCAGAAGTTACCTCTTCACTGGTACTCATGCAGTGTACCAACAGTTTACAAACACATTGTCAATGCATTTGGACAAAGGGCTAAGTCTTGATCCATGTTACAGAACTCCACTCCTACAATTAAATACTAGATTCTGATATTATACGTTTCTCTTATATTTTCAGATTATACAAATTCTCAGAATTTATTAACTTCTAATTTTTGAATTCTTGTCCCAGAGCCAAATGTCACTGCACATTGCTTCACAATTTGGTATGAATTTGACTCTAAGCTTTCATTTGAGCTTCAGTCAGAAGTATCAGATCCTTAAAGATATAAAAATTATGTTATCAATGTTCATGCAGTCGTGGTATAAAATCCAGAAGAAATACTAAATGCTTTTATTAACCCTACTGTCATCAAATTTCTTCTACTGAGCAATGAGTGGAGAAAGGCAAAACAAGTAGTGATAGAGTACTTGTTTCCTGCCATTAGGCATATTCTCATATCCCCAATCAGATGGATTGGCTCTGCCATCTGATTTGCATAATTACTAAAGAAAGATGCTCCTAAATAATTCCACATCATCCACATTTTCTTTGCCTGACATTCATTATTAATCAGATTTTTCAGGCATTTGCTTCCTGTTCTTGCCTCCTTTTCCAGAAAAATACAGTAAGTATCTGAGACAGAGAAAACATATAAACCAGAGAGTGAAAAATTATTGGAAAACCAGAGGAAAAAAATTAGCTTACAAGGAATACCAATGAAACCCTACAAGCATTAACTTGCTTCATTCTCTGCTGATTCTACCAAGCTTCTGGCACCTCTGTGCATGTCCCAGTAAAATCTGTAACAAATTTGGTAGCATTTATTCTCTTGGTACAGGAGTTTTTCCTACCACGAAACTGAATATTGAAACATCCTACAGTTACCTTGTCTGCATTTAGTAAAAATTAAATGCTTCATTCTAATAAACACAGAATTTTTAATTCATTACTCATTCCTTTTAGGTTTTAATATTATGAAATACTTCATGCAGCATTTTGTCAAAACAAAAGCCAAACACAAGACAATAGAAAACAGGGCATATTTTCATCAGAATTTTCAAATCACCTTATTTTCCAGAAAACAGATATTTGGAATTAGCAAATTATCCTGCAAAGACCAACTGTATTTACAGAACTGAAAATTCAATCTTAGTCTTAAATTTCCACAGCTAAGAGATTTTTGCAGTACAAAATATTGCAAATACACATGAAGGACCATATGATGAATGCAAGTCTGTTCTGAATGTCTTTCTAAAGAACTGAAGCAGCAGAAATGGAAGTTACTAACTTGGGTCAAGAATCAGAAAATTCTATCTTTGTCTTACTGCAAAAAATTGGATTGAGGTATCACCCCCTCTATTTAGCATTAACAATGAGAGATGACAGAACAAATATTTCCCTGTATTCACAGATGAGTCACACATCAGGAGAAGAAATACATAAAAACTGGTGAACTCCTAGCACTCGTGTTGAATTGTGCATGGATCCACAGGCCAGTTTGAAGAGGCTCACAAAAGCAAGACACGGAAAGGTTGTTTCAAATACCACGATAAGGGAATCTGAAGCTGTACTTGAATATCCATAGTGGTCCAAAATAAAATAATATTTGAAAACCACCAATTACAACTATAGTAATCAGATATAAACTCCTCCATGAGACTACATAACCCTCCCATTTTTATAGCTCAGAGACCTGGCATCCTGTACCAGGTTCAACAGGTCTTTTCCCATGTTATACCAATGCTGCAGCCACTTGCTTAGCTCAGAAGAGCTATGTGGCTGTGTTGTTCCCCAAGAGTTTTTTCCAGGGGTGACTGATGCCCTTTCGTTAGAATATGTAAATATGGAGGGTTTTTTATTTTACCACTCAGAAGAAAAAGCTGGCTTTGAACAAGAGAGTTGTACAGGTAATACCTTACCATGGGAACAAGTTGTCCAGAGGGGTTGTGCAGTCACTGGACAGAGCCTGGAACAACCTGGTGTCATTTCAGGGCTGATCCTGCTTTGACCTGGAAGCTGGACTAGGGACATACTGAAGTCCCTTCCCACTGAAGTATCCCATGATGCTACAAAAAGGCATCAAAGACACGCAGTCAGTGTTTTATCTCGCTTCTTTCACTCCACTCAGGTACCTCCAGCTTTGCTTTGCTATTTATTTTTTTTCACTCATAATTTGTTCTGAGGCTTTACAGAACATTCACTTTCTACACATTCACACATTCATGTGTTTCTACAGAAATATAAGGGTTTCCAAAAAGTTGTTTGGGTTTGGGGTTTTTTGGTTTTGTTTTTTTTTCATTGCTTTTAAAGAATGGGACAGAAAGCCTCATGGAAATTCTTGTTTCCAGGAAGTCTTCAGAAAAGTCGAGTTATCAAAAATCTTGAAGAAGAAATTTCTGCAGCAGGTAAAATATTCCTGCTGAGAAATCTAGAGGCAGGTTGTGTTTCATCCCTATGATTACATCTATACTGCTTTTCAGAAGAACAGGCTAAAACTTCCATCAAAAAATTGCTGGGAAATTTGTTTGCAAATTGATTTCAAAAGTTCAACGAAAACAAAAATAGAATACCAGGCTTCTATGTATTTATTCTCCCTGCTCTTTCCTACCCTTTCAATTTTCAGACTGAAAGAGCAAATTCTTAGTTATTAAAGAATCTGATACTGCTAAGGAAGGAACACTTACAACTACAAATACAGCATCAGAACCAGGCAACTACATAAACACTTACCAGAAATCCTTGTACTTTAACTACCTCACCCTGCATTTCGGGGACAAAAGACTCAAGAAGCTATTCTGTTTGTTTGCCATCTATTAGAGAATGAATACAGCCTCATCATAATGTTGGTTATTTGCTAAATGTCCCTGTGAAGCACAAAAGCCTGCTGTCCAGTTTGCAGGTCCAGTGGAAAAAGGCACAAGCTGCCATTTTGCAGCACTCAGATTTCAAACCCTTCTCAGAAGTCTAAATTTCTTTGTGCTTTTTATCTACATAAGCTTTATTTGCTTTGCCCTTTCAGAGGCCACCTAAAGGTACCATTTCATCTTGAGGCAGCTTGTGGGTCTGTATTTCTTCATCTGATAATATACCCATATATTTCCCTCTGCGCTTAGTGGTCAAGCAGCTTGCTGGTTTTGATGTGTAATATTCAGGTTTAATTGTTTATTTATTGCATTACAATCCAAACTTCTCTTTGATGCATTGTAAGCAGGTCTGGTTACTTTATATATCTGAACTTCAGCTGCACAGCCCTACTGCTCTCTTGCTTGCTCACAGTCTGCATCTAAAGCCGATGCAGAAGCACAGTCTGTCTTGCTATTGCAGCACACTCACCTTGCTTCTTTTGGACTGCAGTAAAACTTCAGTCTGCTAGTTGTTTAAACAGGTTGTGCTTCTCAGCATGGACTATGTCTCACCTATTTCCTGCAGTACCCCATTTCTTGTTCTACTTGGTACTGGCATTTGGGGGGTTTGTTGTTGTTTCTGTATTTCTGCATTATTTTTCTTTCTTACTTTTTTTTTTTTCAATGTTAGCAGTGATGGAAGTGTTGGGTTGGCAGTTCTGAGTTGAGCTAAAGCAACAACCAAGTACCATTTTCCTTCTACTGCTCCTTGTGGTTGGTTCCATGAGCAACTTCACTGGGGAGAAGAGGAAGTGCCTGCAGCTCCGGTTGCATCTCTCACCCCTCCCATAACTGAGATGGACCAAGAGGACTCAAGGGGCCACAATATTTCTCCTGCTGAGAAAGGGCTCATCAGGACTGGATTAAGCAAGAAACACCTTGGCTACAAACAGTCAAAGCACCTTGGTGTGACAGCTGCTTTCAGTGACAGTTTGCTAGGCCAGATTTAGCAAATTAAGCCATCTGTGATTGGAGTAGCAGGAGTCAGAGATCAGCCCTCATGTTCCCTCACTGGCTCCAAAAGCTGTACACCATTCCTATCTCGTACTGCCACTTTGCTCATAGAAAAATTAAAACCAAAGCTCTTCCCTCCCTCCCCTGCCTCATTAAAATTTGTCTTTTCCACTCCAGGAGGCAACTTCAGCAAACTGGAAGGATTCGGGCAGTGGCAAGAACCTTGCTAGAAACCCGACGGAAACATTGGGTCACTGCATTAGGTCTCCTCTTATGACCAACCCTGGAAGTTGCTGACTGGCATTTTTACATTACAAGATGCTATAATTTGAAGCTTTTTGCGTAGCTGATTGTAATACCTGTGCTGCCCTACCCCCACGCTCTTTTAAACACAGGACTAGCCCCCCAAAACCCCTTTTCCACATAGGAGTATTTTCTGTTCCCCTCGGAGGCTGAACGCAATTGCGGACGCATAGGTGGGCGACGAAGAAGGTTTCGGCTTACGTCTGAGCCTGCACTCCAGATTCAATCAGAGGTAGCTGGTGGCACTTGAGCCGCATCTCTGGGAACCTGCCCACTTTGGTGGCAACCTGAGACAGGGCAAGGACGCGGCCGTGGGCCTGCCAATCGATGCTCGCTCTGCGAGCAGCCAGAGGCCGGGAGCTCGGGGAAGCGAGGCGGCGGGAGGAGAGGCGAGGCACCTCGCACAAACAAAAGGTGCGTGCTGACGTTAATCTCCGCTAACGAAGCCTGCACTGAGCCCGTGCTCTGAGTCACCCGGCGCAGCGGCGAGCCGAGAGAAAGCTCATGAATCAAAGGGCCCTGCAGAAAGCTCATGAATCAAACCACCCTGCCGTAACGAGGGGAAGCGGTGCGGACAGGGGGAGGGGAGGAGAGCGGGACAGGGCTTGCGTCAGACCCGCAGCCGCTGCCTCCGCGCTGCCCCTGCCCCTGCCGGCCCGGCACCGGGGCCCTGCCGGCGTCCTCACCTGGCCCCGCAGCCCTGGCCGGAGGCCTTGCCGGACACAGCCGTGCCGGGGCAGCTCACGGGGAGCGGGAGGGCCTCAGCCCCGCCGTGTACACGGCACCCCGCGGGAGGGGACCGCTCTTACACAGGGCAGCCTCCGGGGCGTGAGGAATGGCCACAGCAAGCACCTGAGGAGAGCGCTGTGACTGCGTGGGCAAGTCCCTCTCACCGTGTTGTTCAATTAGGTGCCCACATGTGAGGAAGATCAGAGCAACAGCAACCAGCTGTGTAGAGCAGGCCATAAAGATAATTTTTTGCAGCTTCATCGGTGTGCAAAGCACCAAATGGCACAAGTGCATACGCCTTAACCCATTTACCAGAGCAGCGGCACATGGGCACTGAGACTCCCTTCCTTTCCAGTCAGCTGAAGACTCAGAGCGGACAGGGGACAGCTGCTGGGGAATTGGCTCCAGTTCTTTTGTACAATCAAATGTAAGTTTACATAAAAAGCACGTCAAAGAAGAGATCCATAAACCATCCTTCTCCACAATGTATACCAGAGTATCACACGTATCTGACCGTACCGAAATGAGAGTTTTTTCACAACTCTTAACCTGCTTTTCTGTTGGCTGAGTTCTCAACTCACATGCCTCAGTGGCTGGGTGGTGCGGGGTTCGATGCAGCAATTCCAGGTGCTGGAGCAATTACAGACATCTTCACGCACACAGAATCCTGGGTTATTGAAAGGTAGGCCAGGAATGGAAGCCAAGAGCCTGCAAACAAATGCAGTCTTTCCAGGCTGGCAGGAGCAAAGGCCTCCACATCGAACACTCAGGTGGCTTCTTGAGGGAAAAAGATTAAGACGGAATGGAAGACGCATTTAGAGCCCACATGCCTTGCAGAAGTGGCAGATAGTGCAGAGCAAACCTGCTGTCAATAAAGGTTGCTGTTTGGTTTTCCTTTATTTCCTATATTCATTGGAGAGAAAAAAAAGAATAGAAAAGCAAGCCATTTTGCTGACTGATGCAGAGGGGGTGACTATATAAACACCATAGTGAAACACAGTATGGCCATCAAAATCATGGGCTTTGGGAGCAGGAGTAACTACTAGCCTCTCCTAGCAGAGTCATCAAGAGGGAACAGAAGCTGTCCTGTGTGAATGCAATACTTTGCTCAGTACTCACCTAAAAGATGAGTGGGGTTTCTGATTATAAACAGACATAAAAACCTTGTCTGGGGGATGTTCACTTGATAGATACTGCCTTACTTGCACTTTCAAGAGAGACAAGCAAGACTGGCATAAAAAAAAAAAAAAAAAAACAACTCTGCAAGCTTTTGCATGTTGTTAAGACATTGCAGAAGACAACAGTGAGTATCTGAGATCAAAGGGCTCTAGTGATTTTAAAAGTCTCTCTCGGGTGGCAGAGAAGTTAGAGTTGCTCAAGGAAAAGAAAAAAAAAGATGACAGGTCCTAAAAGCCTACTTAGGTTATCTCCTTGGAACAGCAGAGCCTCAGGAATAGCTATGCACATATACCTTTTTTCTTAAAAGGTCTGGTGCCAACACATAATTTCAAGTATTAAAATAAATTCTATCGTGTAGCCATCACTCGAAGCTCAATTTATTTTGCAGACAGGCATCACTTCACTCTGCCTGGTTCTGATTTTGCTAGAAGATGCTTGGTTCTGTTATTCTAATGTCAAGCAAAAAATCATATGCCCTGCCTCTCAGGGACATATGTGGGGGCATTAACTGGGGCTCAGTGACTCAATAATCACCACTATGCAGCTCTCAAGCAGAACAAGCTCATTTCTGCCCCAGAGATTCTGCAGGACAGATGAGTCCTCTTCACTGTGAGTCTCATTATGGATGAGAGGAAGAATTGCAGGTGTCTGAAATTATCTGGACTATGTGAACCAACAGAGTTGATCTGGAGGGTTCACGTGTGCCTCTAGGTCAAGCTAAATGAGCATTAAGGAAATTTAGGCTTGGAGGGAAGGGAAAAGCAGATAGCCTCAATCGGGACAAAGATGCGATACAAAGAACGCAAAACTGACCCCAACGGAAATTGATGTGTGAGATCAAAACTGTTTCACTCAAGTTTAACTGTGAGTTTGCCCAAGTTTTGACACTCAGAGTCAGAGGCAAAGAGCAGTTGAGCTGCACTGACTTAATAAGGAAGTTAAGTATTCAGAAAGCAAAGGTAGCGGGTACCATCTTCCTGGGCTTGAAACCGTTATCAGCTTGAAGCTAATTCTGCTATTCCTCCTACGGCGTCACAATTTTTACTTAGGAAATTCATGCTCTCTATTTAGTTCTGCACTGAACTTTGAAACTGAAACCTCTACTCTTAAGGGCTAGAGAGGACCTGCAGCTTTCAATTGGGCCAGTTTGCAGTCACCAGGTTTTGTCAGTTTTGGAGTGGAAAAAGCTGAGAGAGAAAACCAAAGCAGAACTCCCCAAATATGATTTCATGAGCTTTTTATTTTTCTCAGTCTGAAAGTGCAACTGCAAACGAGGGGCAACAGGATGATAGGATGAATTACTCCTGCTAGTTTCTTTTGAGCTTTTAGTTACGGTTGTATTTGGTAATTTCACGTGAGCAGTTTATTAATCAACTGGCATCCCAGCACCACTGCTACAGCAAGGCACTCTGCAGACCACCAGCTACAGCAAAATAACATTCCTCTCCAGCTTTTATTCTGGTGCCACTCTTAGCAGGATTAAGGTGGGTTTTTTGCTCCTCCCTGTGCAAAGAACAATTAAAAGACAGGTATGGAAAGTGTCTCCCTGGCTGCAGCCTGGCCAGGAGGGGCCAGTTTTCTTTTGCCACAATGGCAAATGTGCAAGGCAATCACCCAACTGGCAGAATTTCACTAGCTGAAAAGGAGAGGCTACACACAGTAGTTTTAGCTCAGAACACAGGAGGCTTGCCAATGCATTGACTTCATATTGCTGGCATTCAAGCAGTTAAACACAACTGTGAACTCTGGAAGATTTCCCACTCCTTGCTGAAGCTTCTCCCCAGTACACTGGTAACTGGTAAACAGATGGTACAACAGATACGGTGTCAGCTCCCTCCTTGTTGGAAATGCAGCTATCCAACATTTAGTCAACCTGCCTACAGTGAGAAATTACTGAATTAGAAGTAAAAACATGCTTCCATTTCCCTTTCAGTTTTAACTACTGCACATACACAGTCTGTGCCTTTTGTATCTCTAACAGAGTCCAAAATTCACTTTTCTCAAGTGAGTCTCTCTCTGTAACTCTCCCATCCTGGCTGTTGTGGCAAAAGGTAGTAAAAATTCCTCCTTTTTCAGTCTCTTGCCACCAGTCTGGGATAAACAGTCATTCAGACTGGCAGCATTTTCCTCCTCCAGGCTGTATCCAAGGAAGAACACAGACACCGCAAACAGTGTCATGAACTCCAACACTCACCAACCAGCAAGACTGCCAGAAGCATCTGGCACTATTTTAAGGAAAAGTTTTCAGTTTGTTTCTAGTTGGGCTTCCTCTGTGCCTCACTGCCATCTCTGCCTCCCCTCCAGCCCTGCGCTGCAGCTTCACCAAATTTTGCTACTTGATAAACATACCTTGCACCCCCCACCAACTCCTTTGTTCTCTCTTGTGACTCCCACATCCCATTTCCCTAGCTGTACACACTCTCACTGGCCTCCCACCACCTTTCTGTCCTCTCATAACAAGGCTTATTTCTCTTCCCTCCATGTAAGGTTTTATTTCATTAATACCTTGTTGCCCACTTCCCCCAAAGCACTGTCCCAAAGCCAAACAAAATCACATCTTGTTCTAAATTCTGCACTTCTAGCAAAGCATACATTTTCTTTTACGAATGCCTTGTATCGAGACGTAACTATGATTTGGAACAACTTGCCAAGCAAATCTCCATTTTCTTTATGTACCAAGCTCTTTAAAAGTCATTTGACATGGATAAAAAGCACAAGATTTTAAACAGGCTCCATTACTTTTGCCAGAAATTGATACAGCAAGGTTTGGGGAATTTTATATGTGTGGGTTTTTTTTGGTTCCAGGCTAGTCAGTATATTATGGAAAACAGACCTGCCTACAGTTACCTAGAGACTGCATTACCAGGGGGTTCAAGTGACACTGTAAAACCACTCCACAGGAATACCATTCAATTGCTCAGTTCAGCAAACCCTGTTGGTGGATTTTCCTACCTTATCAATTGCACTTGCCTATTTATTACTTCCCATATTGCATTAAAAAAAAAAAAAGGAAAAACACTTTATTAATTATGGAGATTTATACCCTTATTACACCTGAGATTTAAACACACAATTAAGTCAGACAAGACAAAACTGCAATTTTTTCTGCTTTCATTCCTTTATCTATTATTTCCCCATCATAAAGGTATGCTCTCTTTCCTGTGAGCCCTGCCATTGAGCACATATGGACAAAAAGCTTTGTTATTTCCAAAATGCTGCTGCAATGCCAACTTCAGCAGCTCGGCCTCACAGCCATCTCCTGTGATACAGCAGAGCATTTATTCTGCTTTCACATGAGTGAACCGTGCCCACCCAAAGTGTAAAGTTTTTCTTCTCTGCTTCAGTGCCTAAAGCTTGGCTCCGTTTCCAGAGAGGCCAAATGCCTGTAAACACCCTCCCTTCTCAGGGAGCTGCACCTCTGCAAAGTAAACAGTGTTCATGTGGGTACCTAAATACATGTCCAAGTGCCTGCCTTTAGGCACCTGAGTCTGGAAATGCCTGTCAGAGTGAACAGGCCCTGCTTGTGGCATGAATCACTCTACAGAGCAAGGTTAGGACAGAGGAGTACCCATCTCTTAATTTAATTCTCTCAACCATCCTGCTGCTTAAATGAGAAACCCAACTGGGAATCTTAGTTACAGTAATATACTCACCAAACATATTGTATTCATTTATTTGAATTACTTTAGGAATAGAATCACCAGCCAGGAGAACAAAAACAATCCTGCACAAAATGGATAAAGGCTTCCCAGCCTGGTGTAAAAGGAGTCCTCAGAATGTACCACATTTGGGTCCAAGGACTCCCATGGGTTTCCTTAACCACAGAGGTTGCCAGAGCCCCAGCAGCAGGCAGCTGGCAACACCTGCTAAACACACTTTGCTAAACCTACTCCCTTTCTCAGATTTTTCTTAGCTAGCTTCTTTTTCACCTGCATTCAGGTGACAAAGTATTTGAGCATGAATTATCATCATTATGGATATGTGATTTTATGCCCTTAGTCTCTGTTCTCCTGCTGCACAGTCACCTGGTCATCCACTTCAGCAGAGGAGGAGCGTGCCAGAGCTGACAGTCCATGTCTTTCATAATCTCCTTTGTGGTATGATGGAGGGGACATATTTTAATCTTCTTCAGTCCCTGCCCTTCACTCAGTAGAATCAGACGGGGAGAAAATGGTGTGTAAACTAGCAGAAACTCTTCGGAAAAAAAACAATTACAGCAAAAGCAGGGCTGCTCTTAAGCCCCTCTGCACAGCCTGGTGGCAGCCAGAGCCAGAAGTAAACTTAAATAGCAGCCATCAGGCAGGTCTTCATGTAAGGATGCACCAGTTATAAAACAAACACATTTGCAAGGGAAAATAAAAAGATCTGAAGTTAAACCTAGTTTTGTTTTTTCAGTTTGACCTAGCAGCTTCCCCAGACTGCCTTCTGGGACACCAACTTCCTTCTTCCCTTACATCTGCAAAGGGCAACCTCAGAAAAGCGAAACATTTAGAAAACCTTTGCGTGAAACCATTCCCAGACAGAGCTCTCTGTAGAGCCCAGAAGGACAGGCGATATCATCGGTTTGCCAGGTCTGACGAAGCAACACAACTGCTTAGACATGACTGTGTTTGTCTCACTGGTAGCACAGCCCTAAATCCTGCTGTCACATGCCTCTGAGCACTTCAGGCCAGGGAATGTCTCTCAAGATTGTTGGTAAATTCTTATCTGTATTACAGTTGCAGAGGTGACGCTTGCAGACGTAACCCTGAGCGAATCTGAGCCAGGCGGTAACCCTGGTAATTTGGAGGGGGATGGGGAGAACAGCAGCAGCCAGCTGGGAGCTGATCAAGATGCCTCATGCACAACCATTTGCCTTCTACAGCTGCTAGGGCTCAAGCTAGGACCTGTACTCAGCAAGACAGGTTACGAACGCACAAAAGAAAGGTGACTGCTGCCTGAAAATGTACCTTGAATCCTTGGTGCCACAAAAATAATACTTCTTTTAGCTCCCTTTTCTTGATTTGCACTGCTCAGTGCTGCTGCAGTAGGGCCTGATTTGTACTTAAAACTAGCTGACATATTGAATGAAAAAGCACACTTGAAAAAACACACCCTTTTGTGCTCATTCCAAAACCTGCCAGTGTGCTCTCGTGGCAGCCTTTATTCACACCATAGCTAAGGCCAGCCCTCAGTGTGTTTCACCAATGAGAAGATCCTTCTCTCTGATTATTAGGACACAGTGATGTCAGCTGAGCGTGCCTGTCACGTACAGGAGGTAGAACCACTAGCATAGATCATCATCAAAAGACACTTAGACAAATTTGTCTCACCTCGGGCTTGCCTCGAGCTACCACATCAGTTGACTGCTTTCTGCAGCTCGGTTCAGGTGCAATAACTCTTCCAGCTGTGGTAACTCAGTGAGACACCTGAACCCAGCCAATATTCCACTGGGGTGAAATATTTCAGCCCTTTCACAATAAGCAGAAAACCCACATGACTCGTCTACGTTTGCTCCTCTTAACTAGTTTTGCTTTCCCCTACCTACATACTATTCCTTAAAGACCTCTAAAAATCAGAGTAGAGGATACCATTGGGAAATGCATAAAACTTATCTTAATTTAGCAGTGAAGTAAACGTTTATAATAGTAAAGGAAGAGTAAGCCAGACTTGGCTTTTTTTTTCTTTCTTCTCATAAACAGCTAAAATTAGCCAAAACCTACAACTTTAGGGGAATAGGGGGCAGCAAGGAGTGGGGGGCAAATGAAAACTATTCCCATGTCAAGTCACATCTAGTGAAAATGTTTGGTCAGGAGGAATAGGAATTTTTTTTAAAACAACATAAGGTTTCATATTAACATTTTCTAACAGTAGTAATTTCAGAAATGCTGATATCCTTCATTTCCACATTATTATGCATGTCAATGTTTTGCTATAACACAGAATTTTTTAACTGACTAAAATTCAAATGAGGAAAAGAAGTTAAAAATAATAAATAGATTGAAGACTGAATGTTTCACATTAATGCAAAACATTTAGAATTCCCACTATGCCATTTTTATGATTTGACAACTAATCCAGGAAATCCTGGTTGTAGGAACGCCATAATTAATGTGTCCAGTCTATTTGCTGAAGTTCTAAATTGTAAATGTTCTCTCCCTCAGGTAATGTAACCTCACCTTGAACAAGGCCAGCAGAAAAACAAATTGTGGGATGTCTACCAATTCACCCTATGTGAAAGCCTATTAACCCATTTCACTTGTAGTGGTGTTGATGTTTGCACCTGATAATAAAGTGCACTCAAATCCAAGAGAAAACTGTTTTAGAGCACTGCTTTCTTCACGCTTCTTTGGAGAACTAATCTGAGAAAGCTCCTCTGGGGTTTTCAACCAAGAGACAAAGGTACAGCATTTACTAACACTTTCCTGCTATGTCCAGGATCAGGACTTTTCAGCAGCTGAGGTACAGCAAGAATTATTACCGTCAATTGTCTTCTCAAGGAATAGGCAGCTTGGAGAAATGAAAAATCTCCACACCCTACCTCATCACCTATTCAGCTCTGCGCAAAGCAGGCAGTGGATAATATGAAATGAAACTGAGAACAGCTCTCATTTTCCTGAGCAGCTAAAGTGCAGTTTTAAACATGTAATAGATATTTTACCTTTACCATTAACAAGCAGAATACATAAAGTATGACTGTCTTGATAGCTGCTAGGCACTTGAGCTTAGACTTTCATTAATGACCTCTTTAGCAGTAAGAGATACACAGTGTGCTGCATTATGAAAATTATCATAAACCTGTGCTTTTGGGAGCTACTCTGAATCGCTATATGCCTGTTTCTTTGAACTAGAGAGTCTTACTGTAGGTAATCTAATCAAAATGCTAACAAACCTGTTTTCATAGGATCACAGAAAAAACCCTGCACACTTAGAAGAACAAGTGATAAGCAACAGATACTCCTAATTGTCCTTTCATACACATTAGAGTGATGCTGAAGAAGACATCTTTATCCTACAGGGAGCAACAGCAAAACCAGCAGACATGACTGCAGTCAGGAAATCACGATCCAACACTCCCAGAGGCTAGAGTTAGTACTTCCAATTGCTCAAGCTTTGGTTATTGATCAGCCCCACCTTCATCCCCACTTATTTTGAGCAGGCTCCTTACACCGAGCAGTGCCACACAAAGTCAAATGTTAACAATTGCTGAGCATCTAAAAATCTCTCGAAATCAATGGTGAGAGTTTCATTCTAGGAAACATTTAAAAGTATGGAAGAGTAGAGGAAGAACTGAGGGGGTGGGATCTCAAACCAAATTGAGTTTGAGAGAAAAGAGAGAGAAAAGCTGCTTTTTTACTCCTCATGCCTTACCACAAGTAGCTTCTCAATCCTATGGACCTCCTCAGCCGTGCCTCATTCTGAGGGACATTGAAGTAACCCAGAGAAAACTAGTTATTACTGGACACTCAGAGAATATAAGGCCATCAGCAATTTGCTTATCAACAGCAATTTGCAATTTTCACTTTCTTGGCTGATTACTTGGGAGTTTATGGGGGTTTTTTTAATACCTGCTAATCTGTCTTCCATATTTTCCTGTATCATGTGTATTTTTCCTCAGGGTTCTTATATCTTCCTCATTTTGTTCTCAGATCACCATTTGCCATCATTAAAATTTTATCCTGAAATTTAGGAAATAAGAGTTGCTGCATGCCTTGAAGCTTCAAATCCAAAAATAACTCAGTCATTAGAGGAGATAAAGGGAATTTTTTTGTTTTGTTTAGGGATTTCTTTTTTTAAAATTTTTCTAGTTGAAAAGTTGCCTAAGATCCTCTTGTATACGTCACAAGTTTCCATTTTCAAACACCGCACTCATTGGCCTGAGAATGAGAGAAAAAAAAGCAGTGAGACATTGTTTTTCCACCCTAACGACATGAAGAATAAACTATTTCTCTGAATACATCTGTGGGAAAAAATAATAGTTCTTGGACAGGAATTTAATGTGCCAAGTTTAAATTCTCTGCACATCAGGACTGCAGAACTGCCCACCTTTGAAACAATAGTTCGAAAGTAATGCATCCTTCACTGAAACATTGAAAGTGATGCTGCTGGGAGACTGAACACATGTAAATTAAAGACATATTGCAAGATTTGATCAGTCCTGTCCAGCATTTATGAGCATTCTTAAAATACAAGAGCTGAGCAGACATCATCTATCTGAATAAGTTTGTTTAAAGTTAAAGGTTGTTTATTAAATATTATTTATGCACTGTTAAACCTCAGAGGGAGAAATATTAAACGTGTCTGGGATTCACAGAGTACACAAAACAGGCACCAAAACTGTACAGTTTGATATATAACTTCCTACAGTGGATAAATCCATGAACATCTGCTAAATATGTGGAAGACTTATTGCATTTTCATATGGTTTACTTACTATGTAGACTTCCCGATTTGGCAAACTATTGGGAAACCTTATTTCATTTAAACCCAAAAGGGTTTAAAATAACTTTTAGAGGATGCATGAATATTTCCTCACTGCCTTCCCTATCACCTGATGGAGGGAATACTCCTTGAACTGTTAAACTGGTTTAAATAGAGAATTTGTGTCTCATGTCCTGTTTAGAAGATAGAATCTTTGTATTTCTCTCAGCAGTTCCCAGGGCAAGGTACAATTGTGCATATTATCTCTCTCCAGAATTTTGCTGATGGGTTCAGAGAGTCAACATAGATCCTAATGCAGTGCAAGACCCTCCCAACCCCTGTGGAAGAACTCAGCAGGTTCTCCTCCCAGGGCATAGTGAAGTCAGACATTTATTTTGGCATCCAGAAAACTCTTCCTGAAATCTGCAAGAAATTTGGTAAGTTCCCATGGTCTGGGAAACTGATGAAATACCGTAATTTTTTTTTTTCTTGCCACCAGGCAATAATGCTCTATGTCAGAAGTAGAAATGGAACGTTTGGGCACAGGGAAATCCTGGTTTTGGGAAGTAAGGGAAACCTAGTTGCCTTCCCCCACTTCATTTCTGTCATTCTTGTTCATGTAAATGAGCAGTTAAGCTTCATCAGCAACAGTGAAATCGATTTCCCTTGTTTTAGATGAACATTTGAAAGTGAAATAAGCTCAATTCAGAAACCAGAGAAAGCTCAGATTTTTCCTGTTCAATGCCAGAGACGTGCATCTCCAGTACCCATCAAGAGCATGGCTGAAAGTACATCAGGGACAGAGGGCTACTCTCCAGGAGCCTAACTAGCAGTTGCTGTCATTTACTTTATCACATGAGCAATCAGAAGTGGCTTTTAGCCCAGGAATTATCATAAATAGGTAAAATATTTCTTAAAGAAGAAGATAATTTCCCTCCTAACAAGCTATCCGTACATATCACTTCTGATCTTGGGCTAGTAAGTCCTTTCCTTGAAATAGACATACTTACATAAACAATCTTTCTTTTCCTTCTTTCTGACCCTTACTCCATTCCTTTAAACTTTCTTAGAAAATGGGGCTCCATTTTAAGGTGAATATTTGTTATCAGGAATTTGTAAATTTGTTCTGGCAGGAATGTAGGAAAAAGTATATCTTGGAAGGAATCTATCTAGCCATACAAGATAACATTCAACAGTTTAACTGAAATGCTGATTTATCAGTACAGCCCTCCACTCCTACAGTTACTTCTTTCTGGAGGATTATTATGGGACAATACCTCTAAATGGCTGCTCTCAGCCATGCAAACAATGTAATGTCAATTCAATTCTTGTTGTATGCCTTTAAATCCAGCTTCATCCCAAACACTCTGTCATGATTTGATGTCATAACTAACCAAGGTCTCCAAGACAGGGAGACTTTTTTACATCATTTTTTAAGCTTTTACTAGGTTCTCTGTAGACTGACCAGTGTCAGAGATTGACACACAAGTATGTGTACTGATAAAATGGACACTTTCCTGCTATCAGACTTAATATCTCAGCATCCTGGTGAAATAAACATTCATTTGAATGTACAAAGCCCTGGGTCTGTTACTGTATTTATTATTTAACATTTGTGTGTTAGAACCACAGATGGGCAAGCAACAAGCAATAGCTATTGGGGAAAAACATTATTACTCCTTGTACAAATACATCCCTAAGATAAGTTACAATATTCTCCTGCCAAAATGGAACAGATAATGATTTTCTTGCAGTCTGAGAAGTCCCAGATTGCAGATGGCCAGCTGAATAGTGGCTCAAGTAATGCTAAGCAATGAACAGCTGCTAACAATGAGGAAATTGTGCTTATAAGGCCTGATTCAATGCCCATTGAAGTCAATGAAAGTCATATAAACAGCACTACTGGCACTATTCTTTGGCAAGAAGCCAAAAATCAGATAACAAAATATTGTTAAATTCCCCCTACCAGAATACTCACTGCTTTCACAGGGAAAAAAAACTTTGATCTCCAGGCAAGCCTAGAAGCATCTTAGTGAATGCAGCTGCATTTCAAATGCTGAGGCATGTTAAAATAAAAGTATTACATATCTTACTTATCTTATATCTACATATCTTAGAGAATTACGTTTTCATTAAGAATGACTACAAACATGAAGGGATCCAGTTGATTTTTCTCACAGATCACAGGCACATTGTAGAAAAAATAATATCTATAATTATCTATAATATCTGTAACTATCTAAAACAATACCAGTATCTAATTTTGAAAGACCACTACTTGTAATCCCTCCTTTCATTACATGTTTATTAGGAAAAGACCTTACTCTTGGCTAGAGCACCACCATTGCTATTCCTATTAACATGGATCTATGAGGAACATACAAGAAAGAGATCAAGTGTCTGCCTCAAGTGTTTTGTAGTCACTGCTTAGCTGGATGAAGGTGGCTAACAACCAACAGGGAAGAAAGTCAGAGAGCTAGAGACAGCTCAGTTTTTGGAACACCATACAAAATAAATCTCTTGTGGGTTTTGTTAAACCAACAAGTACAAAATGGCAGGTATCCAGTTTTTAAAGTGCTTAGAAGGAGCAGCACTGAAAGCCTAAATGTAACATTTACAAACTTTCTATCCCTGTCCTAACCACAGTTCAATGCCCGACAAGATCATGGAGCAGTTCCTCCTGGAAATGCCATTTGCTAAGGCACATGAAAAATAATGAGGTGATTGGTGACAACTGCCATGGCTTCACTAAGGGCAAACCATGCCTGACAATACTGGTGCCCTTCTAGGATGGGGTTACAGCAATGGTGGACAAGGGAAGGGCAACAGACATCAACTACCTGGCCTTGTGCAAAGCATTTGACATTGTCCTGCAGAATATCCTTGTCCCCAAACTGGAGAGGCATGCATTTGGTGGATGGATAAGTGGACAAGAAATTGGCTGGATGGTTGCACTCAGGGAGTTGTGGTCAACAGCTCAATGCCCAAGTGGAGACCAGTGATGAGTGGCAGTCCTCAGGGGTTGGCACAGGAACTGACACTGTTAAACATCTTCATTGGCAATACAGACAGTGGGATTGAGCACACCTTCAGAAAGTTTTCAGATCACAGTAAGCAGTGTGATGTGGTCAACAGGCTGGAGAAAAGGGATGCAATCCAGAGGAACTTGACAGATTTGAGAGGTGCGGCTGTGCAAACCTCATGAATTCAACAAGGCCAGGATCCTGCATCTGGGTTGGGGTATTCCCAAGCACAGGTGCAGGATGGAAGGAGAAGGATAAAGACTAGCCCTGGTATCTGTGGACAAAAAGCTCACTATGACCTGCCCATGTGCACTTGCAGCCCAGAAAGCCAACTGTTTCCTACTGCCTCTGACAAGGAGGCCAATAATTGTCGGCCAATTATTTCAAGGAATGCCACATTACAAATGGGAACTCATTCACTGAATTGTTTTATAGGACAGTATTCATCAATTTTGCATAGGCTGCTTTGTTTTTAGAACTAATTTCTAATCCTAACTCACATCACAGTCACACATCTCTGCTTGGATTAATTAAGATCTCAGAGAGAACCTTCAGTAATAGAGGGTAATGGAGCAGATTTATAAGAGGCCATTTCTTCAGCTTGCTCAAATGCTCTGCTCTTCTGGGTGTCTTTTTAGTCTCAGGAACAGAACAGGTACTTCTGTGTGCCTTCACAGATTCTCCTTTTGGCTGCAGAGTGTGTTTATGTTCCATAAATGAATGAATGCACGGGTGAATGCCCACCTGAAGTCAGGTCATACGAAGCAAGGAATCACTTCTGCTATTTGCATAGGCTGGAGGCAGGCATAGTACAAATAACTCGATGCAGCTGTATCAACATTCTCCAATCTCTGCTTGCATTGTCCAAATCACCCTGTTCTGAGGCTTCAGAAAGAGCCAGAAGATGTGGCTAATCAGCAGATTTACTAATTACATTGTTACAAAAAAAGGCAAAAGATTGGACTGGGAGCACCAAGGGACTAGAGGAAGCCTCAGCAATGATGAGCATAATGGAGCTCAGACTGCCCAAGGGAAATGTATTAACCAGTGTAAGATGGGTGCTAACACCAAGGGAGGAGCCCTGCTGGCATTTCTGACTGTCCTTGTCACTCACAGCATGCACCTGCCACTCCTGCCACCTGGGACTGACAATTTTGTTTCAGAGCCAACTTGAAAGGCCACTTCTGTTGGGGAGCTCCTCCCCAGGGATAACATTGTGTTCCTGCTGAGTGAAAGGTCTTCTGGCTGGCCTAGCACTGCCAGGCAAGATCCCTGCCCAGCACAGATCTGGCCTGAAGCCCTGTTGCTACACTACTGTGCCATTATATCCTGTAGAGAGAGCAGGAGCTTTCCCAATGTGGAATATTCTTCCACAATTGCTGATTTAGGCTACCCTGGGCAAAAAAGAACAAGAGCATAAGGCAGAAGTGCTCCTGCTATGGCTATTACCTGCCACAGAGGAAAACAAACCTTCTGTCATTTTGGTTGAGAGCAGGCCACTTCCAGGAAACTCCATTTTGATTTTTCACTCTGCCATGATCTGTCAGCAGCCTGCCAGATACACTGAGCTAATCACATCTGCCCCAGAGGCTGACATGCAGCCTCTGCCCTATAGCATCCTAGATGGAAGTGTTTGCCAGGAAAAAAAAAAAAAAAAAAAAAAAAGAAAAAGAAAAAAAAATCAGCTCCAGAAACCAGTTATGGATGATGTAAATGAAGGCACTGACTGGTGCAGGAGGATGAAGCCCCACACACTGGCCTCACCAAATGTCCAGACAAGGGTTCTCATGTGGGCAGAACAGTTTAGGTTTTCCTCGCTAGCACACACTCTTGCTCACCCAATGCTGCATAAAAACCAAGTAAAGGACTTCCTGCCTGCCTAAATGAGTTTGCTGAGATGGGCTTCACCTCTTTTTGAGAGCACCAGACCAGACAATGAGGACCCTGAATTACACTTTTAAGATCTGTTTGGGCATCCTGAACTCTGCCCAGGTTCCTGAGGGAGTTGATCCTCTCCCTGAGGACCTTGGACCTAAAGCACCAAAAGATCAGTGTCCAGCAGGAAGCTAGTGGCACACCTAGGGACTAAATTTGGGTCTCCCAAATTATAGATGTACTTTGGGGCCACTGGACCGCCTCACTTGCTAATAATTAGAAGTTTAATGGCATTACTGAAATTACAACAAAATTTTACTCAGTTAGACTGATCAGTATCTAATTTTGAAGGTAGTTACATGTACTGACAGGATGATTACAGCTTTATTCACCCATTTTAGACTCAAATTTAAAATAAAATACACTGAGATTGTATCACATGATAAATTGCAGTCAGCTCCTAAGTCTATTTCTTTCAGATTTAATTCTAACATTGTGAGGCTGACAGCATCACACAGCTTGAAAGAGGAGTATTATACACTCCTGCAACAGAAGCTTGACAAAAGAGAGATTTGAGGCCTGGAAGGTCCCAAGCTACTGGCTCCAAACCACAGTCTGGCCAGTGATTCACTTAAAAATTCTGTTGGAAACTCAAATGCATCTACTTACAAGTTCTCACTTGTGTTCTTTAGCTAGGACAGACTAGCATAACAATAATTTTATGTATGCTTAAAAAAACTATTTGGACATAGTACCAGTGAATTTTTCAATGATGCTGTGCAACTCAGCCCATGACAGCAGAAGTGCCCAGTTCTGACACATAAAGAGAACCAAGCAGTCAGGTAGGTAGATGGTTCCAAATCATTCTATTTTGTTTCTAAAATTATCTTTCTGCTAAACACAACCTCCAGAAAAATAAATGCAATTTATGTAGTAATTTTGGTTGTCACCAGTTCAGAATGACCTGCTTAACCCATGTATGCTTCCATTCATAGATAAAGCAATTCTTGCATCTGTGTGGCAGCAACACACTGTTAATACATCTCCTTGCATTTAAAAAACCCCCTGAACACGTGTGTATCATCCAAGGGCCCGGGACACAAGTTCTCATACCACAGCTGTACGCGTCCCACACGTGAAGTTTTCATCTGTGCTCTGAAGCCGCTACCACGTTTATTTACCCTTTGGTTTTCCAGTAAAGTTTCGTGTTTGCTTTTCTCAGCCTGCTTTTATTTGGACTTGTTTAAATGTTGGCCTTCACGGAGCCGGGAGAGAGGAGGCGACTGTTAGAGAGTTTGTGCCCTCTGGTGTTCAGCGCTCGGTGCTACCGCAGCATCCTCCCCTCACCGAGCCCCGGCTGCCCCTAAACGCACCTCGCTTCTACAGGATAAACCACCTCCCCTCCCCTGCTCTCCTTCAGGCGGTATTCTCAGCAACATACTGGACAGAGATCACAGTCTCCTTTTAAGATCACCTGCACAGTCTACAGGCAAGATTTTTAGCTTTGGGGATGATGTCAGCAAGATCTGTATCAACTCAGCAGTTTCCAAAACCAATGAAAACTCTGGATTTGGCATGACTTCGTGTTTACATTAGTTCAAATCAGCAAAAAAAGTGCAATGGGTAACTTCAGAAAAACAAATAATTTATTGACCAAATTGCCTGAGTCCCAAAGCTGAGGACATGCTCTTTAGCCGATACTAAAATACAGATGCTCCCATCAGCATGGTTTCCAGATGGCTGGTTCACATTTCCTGTTACCATGGCTGTAGTAAATTCTTCAGAATCCCAACTAAAATCAAATTTGTGGGCATAACATTAACACTAAGGTATGCCCACGAGCACTAAATCTTTGCCAGAGATGACTCAATTACAAATTTCATCAGGCAAATTCTGAATAGAAAGCCAAGCTTACTCTCCTGAAATCCACCCAGTTTCTATATTTCATTCTAAAGATGGTCAGATGGAGGGTTGTTTCACTAGAGGGTGAGATTTAAGATAGTTTGCAAGGGTTTTAGTGACCACAGTCCTCAATCAGCACCACTCCAGTGTCTAAGCTATATACCTGCTGCATTACCATTGCTCAGGTGCTCTTATTTTAGAAGAAGATTCTCACCTCAGCTCCTAAAACTGATAATACTAGAGAAGACGACCCCCTATCATTTGGAGCATCCACATCTGAATAACAGTAAGAGAGTTTTTGAAAAAGTCCAGTGGCATCTGTGTCTGTGACCTCTCAAACAGGCTCTTCCATCCTGCTTACATCCATGAACCTGCTACAACAGCTCCTTTCCTCTTTGCACTGGCTGCAGGCAAGTGATAAAGCTAGTTTAAATTCATATTCTGACTTAAATAAGCAAGGTCCTTTTGTTTATCCTTTTGGAGGGACCATTTTCCTCCAATTCTCACAACCTTCCCAGTGTTCTGATGGAGCCATTTCTTCTCAGGGTGTTAAAGGAAAATGCAGTGGTGAAGATCTCATTTACAAAGGTGCCTGAATCTCAGCAAATGAATCTTGCACGATGATATTCGAAACAGTAAGTTAGCAGTTTTTACCACTATAAGAAACCACCCTAAAAAATTTAGAAAAAGCTCATAGAAATGCCAAAAAAACCCCCAGAAATAATAATAATAATAAAAAAATAACAGGAAAAAGAAAAAGGGCAAGAGTTAACAAAGGATCTCAATTCAATAAACTGTTTCAGTGGAAAGTTAGGAGCTAAACACTGAATCTGAGCCTAATAGCCCTTTGCTACAATTATATTCACTTGAATGTTGAGCACTGTGTCATTAAATGAGAGCATTCAGACAGCGCACTGCAGTAATAATTCAAAGTGTTTACATTTCAACAAAGCCTTCTCTTGTGTGTTCTTCTAACCATAACAGCAAACTTAGACATTTTATAAACACAGCAGATTTGTTTTTAATTAAAGAATTTCACAGCAGTGAACTCTGATCACTTAATATTTCAAATCTGAAAGCATCACTATTACGGCATGTTAAGAGATTATTCTCTGTATACTTCATACTCAGTGTAAGTAACATTTCCCCACAAAAAGTGCCACAGTGCCAGCAGACATTGCACAAAGAGAGTGGCAACGTTGTCCCTCCCTGCGGCTCTGCAAGAAAGCTCTACCTGTGACTCAGGAGAATATGTGCAGACACACTGCTTTCAGGAATGATCATGATCAGCTTCTGCATCCCTGAGAAATTCTGTATCTTTTAAGCAAAGCGTAGCTGAAATCAATACTCAGCTGCCAAGTAAAGTGGAGGGATTTTGCTTTAGTGCTGTGGGATTCATTTTCATGACTGTCAATCACACGATAATTTTCACAATTCCAGCACTGCAGTCGAACAAGTGCAATAATCTGTGGCCCAGACCTCTCTCCAAGCAGGAGTGAGTTGAGCTGAAAGACAGGACACAAGAAAGGAGGCAAGAAGTGTATGTATTACCTGATTTGACCAGTATGCAATTTACACTTGAAAGGAAAACTGGGGAAAGCTCGATCTGGTAGAAACAGTTGGCAGCAGGGCCTGTTTGCAGCTAAGAAGCCAAAAGAAGGATTGTATGGCAACAAGGCTTCTGGTTCCTGCATGAATTGTAAATCACAGCATTATGTTTAACCTCAAAACATCTGAAAGGAAATTATGGACAAGCATCAATCACCAATTAGTCATTATTTCTTGGACAGTCCATGGAAAACAAAGATGCTAGGTCAGATCAGAGTTTTGTAGCTTCTGTCAAAGCCATGGGGCTTTTCTCAGCAGCCTTTTCTATTCCAGCTGGACATACCCAGAAGGGCACATGAAGGGTGCCAAGTCTTATCCTGGACTGAACTTTCAAGTATTTAACATTAACTGGGGCACACACCCTCTCCAGCAAGAGGGCCGCTTCCAGGGCCTACCTGGCTACTAAACCAGAAGGTTGTTATCAACCTCAGCATGCTCTTTGCTATTCTCAAACATTTTCTTCCCGAATCTTGCATCGTTACAACCAGGCTTGTTCACACAGCACTATGAAGTGTTTTCAGGTATTCTAAAACCAAATCAGGAACAGGACATGAAAGGGAACTTCCCTACACCAGTTGCTCCACTGGTAACAGCAAATACGAAGCAATTGAAAACCCCATTCAGTCTGTGAGCAGCCCACAGGCTGAAATTACAGAGACAGTGCACCATCTCTGTAACAGCTTCTGTCATTCTCCCTCAATTTCTGCTTAAAGGCTTTAATGATACTATTGGCAAAACCCCTCCATTTAAGCTTAAATTCATCCTTTAATAACACAGATGGTTTATCTGACCTTTAGCATCTAATCTGGATTCTGTGACTTAGCGTGTGTCCTCTATGAAGTCCTAGCCCTGTGTGGAGCAGCACAGTGCTGACCAGTGGTCAGAACTCTCTGCTTTGCCTTCTGCCACTCAGGGGTAATTTAATCCTTTCTCCTGTGAACCTGCCCAGGTTTGAACACTGCCTGACACTGATGATGAGGACTGCAGGAAGCATGGAAAACAGGATACTGCAGGAGCACACTGACAGCAAATATTTGTGTCACTGTTCAAAATAAGCATGTAATGCTTATTGTATTACAGAATTTAATAAGATATAATAAGCCGTAATCAGATATTTCAGGTATAATATAAAGTAAATGCATTATAAATGCTGGAGAGTAACTAGAATTGATTAAACTGGATAATGCTGTTAAATGATATTTACTGCTAAAAGCAAAGATTTTTGTTAACCTGGCACGAAAATACTGACAGTGTATTCAGAATAGTTTTGTTTGCAGACAAAAATCATATATTACCATCTTTTTTCGTTGGTTAAAATGATGAAAATACAAGAGATTTTTTCCAAACTAATAAAAATTGCTAGCAGCTGAAAATACACAATCGTCTGACATGTAAACCACATATGTGACTTGCTGTGGCATTACCTGACTGCTGCCAAAGCTCCTGAGATTTTCCATGTCCACTGTCATTCTGGCTGGTTTTGGACAGAAGTTGTTTCTGTAACACTTCAAACTAAATCTGTTCTAGAAGAGTCTGGAAGAAGCAGTATACCATACAGTTTCCTAATTGCACGTTTATTAACCAAAAAAAAAAAAAAAAATAATGTAAACCACCAAGACAATCTGTTATTAGCTGCACTGGAACACAACAAACCTGTAGCATGGGCTGTGAAACAAGATATAAAATTGCCCAATCTGCTTTTTCAACACTTATATATGAAATATAGAAAACGCTTTCCACAGAACTCCACTGGCAAAGTGTTACAACCAAAGAGCTTGCAAGCTGGCTGATTCTACTCTGGCAAAACAACGTGAAATAAATAATGTTCACAGAGGTTCCACACCATGAAAGCAAAAACAGATAAGCTGCATTACTCCAGGGGGTAAATTGTATTTGGTAATATACAGCAGTTGTCTGTAGAGGATAAGATCTTTTCCTCATATCTAACTGCAAAAACTGTCCCATGAACTAGGGAAGATTAATTTTCAGTCAATTTGGGTTTTTTTCATCCTTTAAACCTCTTTCACTCCCACAACAACATCAAAGTCCCCAATATGGTGTGTATGAGAGATGACATGTATTGCAGGTACACTGGGCTTTGGTATTTGGTTACTGACTGGTCTGAACATGGGAGGACTGACCATCTGCAGGCTCTCAAATATAGTATCACATGATTTAATTTTGCCCAATAGTTTGGGGTTTTTTTTTCTTTGGGAATTAATTTGGGTCTTTATCTTCCATCAGCATTGCAAGGGAAAGCAATGAAACTAATCCTATTTTAAACTTCCATCCCTTTTCAAACTTCAGCTAAATTTAGCTTGAGAGTTCAAAAGTCAGAGAGAGAAGAGGGAAAAGAAAAGGGCAGAGGGAGGAGACCCAGACACACTGCAGAGCAGCTTCCTTAAGAAACTAAGCTTTAGTGTGACTGGATTCTTCTGTGTCTGGTATGCATCACTGCTGCACAGGGCTAGTGCAGAGTCCTCTCCCTCAGATAAGCATCTCCAGGTGACTTCTAAGGGGCCTACCCACGCTCCATCATTTCTCAGCAGCCAAGTGCGTGCATCCACACATTGGACTTTCACAGCGGGACACAGCTGCTAATGATGACAGCCAGCAGTGAATCCAACCTCAGTTCAAACTGAGGAACAGTTCAGCTCTTCAATGGAACTGAAGAACAAAGAGTTTATGCTGAGCGTCTTGGCAAGCTCCGCTTCCTGGTGCTGTGCCCACAGGGAGGCAGGGAGGCGAGCACACAGTCGGCACGCAGGAACACGGCAGTGGAGGCAGAGAACCAGCACCGTTCTCTCGTCAGCTGATGGTAGAGTACGTGATGCACAGGCTAGGCTGTGAACGAGGCTTAGCAAGAGCATCGCCGAGAGAGGTGCAATTGAGCTTAACAACAGATCGTAAGAAGCAAAGGTACAGCAACAGGATCGTTATGCTAGCAAACAAGACAAAAAAAAATCATCAATACAGGAAAACGCAAAGAAAAATAAGGTTTTTGTATTAGCTTTCCTCACGTGCTTTAGTTTTGTGTCTCAGTCTGTGCATCCAGTTACAAAAAAAAAAATATATATATATATATGTATATATATATATATAATCGGGTAAACTGTAGTTTGGTTTGTATCTGAGAGTGCAGATTGATTATGCCTGCACTGGCAATGTTCCAGAGTAGTTTCTCAACCACAGCAATAAAACAGGTGCTACATTTCATAATTCTCTCCCCTCTTGTTCCCACTCACTTGATTCTTTTCCATTCTCAAGTCCCCCCTTTCAAGGGATATAGAGATCTAAGGCTCATCCTCTCCTTTCCAGCTGAGTGTAGCACTGGGGGGAAAAAAATGATCAGGTGAATCTCATAATGAGGGTTTATGATGAAAGGTATTAAGAGGAAGCTCTGCTTAACCAGCTCATGGTACAGAGGAGGGTTACCAAGCCTAAGGAGGGCCTCCAAGAGTTTGCTCTGCAATATTTCCAGCCGGCAGACAGGAGGAAGGCAATACAGCTATGCTCTGCTGCAGTCACCGCGCAGGCTAAAAGACAGAGTAACTAATAAATAACAGTGGCATTTAGTAACTGTAACTGTTTTCCCAAGAAACAGTGGGACGTGCCCTCCCTAGCCCCGAACAGATCTCCAGGTTGATTGCCCTTAAATATGCTAAATAGCTGCAGAGCTGCTATTCTGCTCACAAATTAGTGCTTGCACATAAGAAGCCTTTGTCTTTCACCACTAGCATGGTAGGACATGCCATAAAGACCGCAGGATTCCTCTGAGGCTTTTCCTCACTGCACTCTGTATCTTCACCATGTTTCCAGTCCACAGAACATTGAAGTAAACAAGAGGACTCCTACAGATTTTATCGAGTTTCACCTCAGAGGCATTTGGGGGAGTTTTTTCAGTATTCATTTAAGCGAGCTTCATAGCCTCTAACTGTGAAACCTCTCTAAGTTCCAAAGGGACCTACAGAATGAAGTGTGATAGCTGTCCTGTTCAAATATGAAATAACACAGACAAACCAAAATAAGAGATCTCTAGAACATCTCTCACTTGTACAGACATATCCAAAAGGTGCATTTCCACAAAAACCAAACCAAACAAAAAAACCCAAACCAAACAAAACCCCCACAAACCATGGACTGTCTTCCTCATCCCTTTGGCTTTTAAACTGCTCAGAGATGCACACATAAGTATTTAGTGAATTATTTCTCCACCACACGTGGGTGCACATTTTCTGTGTTCTACAGACACCTAAACTATTTTTTTCAAGTTTTTCCAATAAAATTCTCCCTCTGGGCATTGAAGTAAATTATAATAAAGAGTGAAGAATATTTATGCAGTCATCACTGCAGTGGTGATGCAAAAAATGAACAGCCTGCAGAAAGAAAAAAATTATAGCAGTCACGTTCACTCATATTTCATTCTCCCAGAGCCAGAGGATCTGCCAGGGAATCTGTCTGGTGTTTTAAATCTGGTATTTCAGAATGTGAGCCTTGTGCTTATTCCCTATTGAACCAGAATCTCAGCTGGTGATTTCAGTATGGCTCAACATTTGATTTCTCCCATTATGTTCTCAAATACATCCCAATATGACATGACTGGCAATTGATGCAGCATTGTCTGAACATGGCTGAAGTGACAGTCAAAGTGGCAGAATCTGCTCAGTTCTTAGATATGCTGATCCTTCTTTCTCATCTTTCCCCAAAACTCAAATCTTTTTCCCCTGCCTTACACAAAACCTTGGTATCTCATACCATCTGGACAAACTTCATCCTTCTGCAGGGCCACACTTCCCAGCTCTGCCCTTAGACAATGGCTATTCCTTAAATATAGCTGCAACTCTCAAAATAATGGCTGGGGAAGGCAATGACAATTGAATGAAATGTTTATGTGGCCCTGTTTCTTGCCAGATGAGACTGAAAGCAGCAAAGAATTTAGCAGCTGAGCAAGAAACAGCAAATGCATAGTTTTGGAGCACAATCTAAAAGCTTGGATCACCCTGCCAGCAGGACCCCCAACTCTTTGAGGACCATCAGCTCCACTAGAAAGGCTTTTTTGGTTTTTTTTCTTGTGTCCAGGAGCAACTGGTGTTCCTTTTGGCTCAGACAACAGGTTAATGTGAGGAACTCTTACTCAAATAAGAGAGTAGAGAAGTAAAGGTTCTTTAGAAAGAGCATTGCTTGACCTGAACAGTCTGCTTTTGGGATATATGGGGAGACAAAAGGAGATGCTGCCGAAGGCAGTCTCCCCAGTGATATCTTACAGCTGTGTTAATTATCCTTGAGTAGAAACAGCCTTGCCCTCACAGCCATGAGATGATAAAGAGTGAGTTAGCTGGTTGGAGTTTGTTAGAGTCAGTTGGAGTCTGCTCACCGTGCTGAGAAGACCTAGGGACAGGAGGTCATGCAAGGGCCAGAAAAGGTAAGCTGCTGTACGTGGGACAGACAGGGTGAGGCGGCCGTGCTAGAGCCAGAGCCTGAGCTGTGTGGAGCTGCTCATAAAAGATACAGAGAAAAAGTATGAGAGACTCTAGAATGTCAAGATGCTGATACTTGAAGCCTTCTGATAATTCTAAAAAAGCACCTTGAGTGCAAGTGCAGTGTCCATGTTAACTGCAACAGGGATAACCAGTCCTTTGGGGGGACTGTTTAAATGCTTAAAAAAAGAAAAGGAACAAAGCTTCCTAGAACAACTGTATAGCAAAGTAACATCAAAATAAACTGTGTTAACTGCCATATCTAGCCATACTTTGGCAGAAACAAAACCTGTAGTATGCCAAATGACTTGTCTTAGAAAAGTTATTTCTTAATCTAATTTCAGAAGAGAACATACTGTTGACAGATTCCCAAGTAAAGGAGATAAGTCCAGGAAGCAAAACCAACCAAACTACTATACAAGTAACCACAATATTATTCCTGCTTTCCCTCTGGAAAAATTCACAGCACCGTTAAGAAGTCTGAATGGGATTTTGTGCAAATAGAATGGTTAAAACCAGCAGGAAATATCAAAATGAACATTTTTAGGCTCCAATTTCCATGCTGACGCAAATGGTACTCTTGATTAAAGAAGGCACTGCACCTTTCAGCCCAGGGTTCATTAAGGTGTTCGTACATACTCATAAGTGCTTTTGGAAAGAGCTAAAACTGGGCAGGTAAAACCCTGTGCTGAATTCACTGCTGCATGAGCTAGCACATCTCATTTAGGAAAGCGTGACTACACAGAGCTCATATGTTTATTTGTACATGACACTTGGTGGGATACAGTACATGTAAATTATTATCTCATCTGCTGAATTAGAATGAAAGACAAAGGTGAAGCACTCTCAATTTTCTTTTCCCATTTCAGAAACTAAAAATTATTTCCAAAAAGATAGAGAACAAAGGGGAGAAAGTGAGGAAACACCTACCAAAGTACTGATGAAGCAGTACTTTTTCCAATTAGCTGGCTTCCCCTCCCTTCTTTTGTTATAGAGCAGTACAAAAGAATTTATGCCAATTGATGTTGCTCATCATCTGCTTGGACTTTGCTGCCGTTTCTACATATGCATTTTGAGTATCACTTCTAAAAAGCTGATTTAACATAGCTTCACAGATTGATTCCACTCTAAGGAAGTAGTAAAACATGGTAAGCTAAAAGGATGGGAAAGATAATGATGTGAATATCCCTTATTTGAAAGGGATGCTTTGAATATGCAGGGAACAGTTGATTTTTTTTAGCTCAGTATTTTTCAAACAGTATAAAAACATATAATACAGCTGTAGAATGTTACAGACTTTCACAGTTCCAAAACCACCAGCACGACAGCATCCTGATCCCATATGGGGCCCCTAGAGGCTGTCAGCATGAATCAACTAATGTCCTCTCTTTTATACAATACATATAACTCAAATATTTTGTAAGTCTGAAGTGCTTTCTGCTGGTTCTGTCATTTTAAGCTGTTCCTGTGAATACATGCAATGTGACTAATAGTTAAATATACTTTTTGATGTGATGCTACAAATTTAAAAGTTGAAGATATTTCAATGGATTTTGAAGACCCTGCTATTAGCTGGAATGAAAGAAAACACACTCTGCAAAAACTTCAAGTGAGATCTGTATGTACATTTCTAAAAATAGATATAAAAACCATGTCCCTTGTGACAGATGATAGAAGACAACTCATAAAACTCTTTGCCTCTATTAAACATAATTTCTAAAAAGAGTGTGTTGCAAAACTCTTCTCAGTACTGCTTGGGATCAACCTGTTAGTCAAACCAGAAATTTACTGGCACCAAGCAGAAGCCAACTCTTTTTTTTTTTTTTTTACAGGTGCTCCCCTTCAATAGGTGAATTGCCTGTAGATTTTTTACAGACAACGTACACACTTAAATTCCTCAAACCATCAGAATCCACTGTGAATGTCTGTATCCCAGGTGTCCATATCTTCAAAAGAGATATAAGGGGAACCTGGGTGTTCATCTCTCCAGGACAGGAAATAGAATTTACCTGTTTAGGTATAGATTGCAGAATCAAAACAATACAAAAAAGGGCAACATCTCTTCACACCAGTTACTGTTGCAGAAGTCACCCTTGCTCCTAGTGCTACTTACTTTTTTCCCTCTGTGTGAATGCCAGTGCTGCTTATTCACAGGGGACAGGTTGATGGTCTGAACACATCCAAACCAGTCTGTAACCCAGCCAAAGCATCACATAATCCTAACAACTATCCTAACAATCCTCACAATGGGTAAATTGTTGGGCTTTCTTTTGATTTTTTTTTTTTTATTTCCACTATGGGTTCTTTAGTACTCCAAAGACCCGTGTTGCAATGAATTGACCTTTCATGTGGGTCCCATATATTAGGAACTTAAATTGATAAATTTATCTGGGTAGAAATTGAATTTTCTGAAAATTGAAATAGTGAAATTTAACTTTGCCCTTTATATGTTTTTATGAAACATGCTACATAACCTCAGCTATAATTTTGTTACCTATCAGTGAGATAAAAACAGCACAGGAAATCCAAAAGAGAAATACAGATCAGGGTGTTTTCCTCTCACCTATCTTTCTGTCTGCTACAATTTCTAACACAAAGCTATTTGGCTGAAAACAATGAAACTCATTAAAAACTCACAGTTCAAAAAGTGGGCCCATTAATCTTATGACAAGATTATTTAAATGCTAGGAAAGGAAGAATAAAGATATATTCTCAATGTTTGGTTTTTTTTAAGGAAAACAGTTACTCTTGCACACAAACATGTCCTGAACTCCTGAACTGGAGACTGGCAAGCTTTGTTGCCAGGTATTTGAGCACTAGAGGAGCTCAGGCTGTCTGAAATATCACAGTATGGCTCATCACCTGGAAAGGAAAAGATGAATGTCACTCGGGATTAATTTCAGAAAACACTAATTTCTTGCTTTAATGGTTAGGTATTTTTAAAATGGAAAAAAAACCAAAAAAAAAAAAACCAAAAAACCAAACCAACCTGCACATCAAAATGAAGAATTCTTAGCTCCTAAAGTACAGTCTTCTGAAAAAGTACTGTGACTTATGCTTTTAACTGTCTACACAGAGCCCTTGCTTGGTGTAGTGTGTCACCAAAACCACTGATAATGGGGCAGAAAAGGGAACTCTTTTGCCACAGCTGGTGTTTCAACCAGTGGAACATCTTAACTGAAAAGGGAACATACAAGTCAAAATTACTTGCAATTTCTATGGGTTTCTCACAAGTATTTAAGTAGTACAAGCCTCTCTTGCTTAGCTTACCTTTAAGCCACTACCCCAAAGCCTCAGACAAGCACCAGCACCTTTGGAGAGATTTTCAGATGAATGAGAAAATCTGGTAAAATTTAAGTCTTTCTTTGGCTGCAGCCATCACTGCTGCTGTACAGAATAAAGCAGCTTCTGTAAACGTTATATCCCAAATCTAAGGGAACATTATTTTATTTAATTTATAAGCCAAAACCAGCAAACATTTATCAGATAAAAGCTGTTGCAGTAAATAACTATTCTATAATGCAGGAAAAGGGGGATCCCTGTTTTCTGATCTAAGTTACAACACTCTCTGGATATCATTGAAATATTTTTTTACTTTTGATACAGCACCTTTTTTTACTTTTGATAATTTTTACTTTTGGTACAGTAAATAATGGCACTTTGAACTGCCATGGAAATTGTTTGGGATTTCAAGTGGGCTATTTCAGTACAATTCATGTGTCACTAACCATGAAGAAATTTCCTGGGGGCCACTAGCAGTGTCCCTTCAAACTGAGGACACTGCAGCTAGAACAGAAATCCAGAACTGCCGTCTACTCCTAATGCTTTGAACAGCTGGGAACACAGTGTCAAGTCTCCCTTTCCAGGAATAAAGGAAGAAATGAAGTGACATCAAAATTCAAGTAAAAGAAACCCCTATTTCCCCTGTGTTTTGAGAAGTGTATTCTTCTGATGAAGGATTTCAGAGGACCACACAAGATGTTGAGATGGCAAGAGCTTCAGGGTGCCCAGGAACTTATACTGTGAATGTATTGGCCAGACTGTGCATGCACTTGAAACATTTTTTTTTTTTTTTTATTATCCAGATCTAACATAAACAAATATCCACTCTTACAAGATAAGACAATAATGATGGGGCAACAGAGCTTTGCCCAGTATTCTTCCTCAGAGCAAGACACACTCTCTTCAGTTAGTGTTGAGAAGGACAAAGATGAATGGGAATCTTCCTTTGTGTGGTTCACAGGATCAAGCCCTGCTGGAATGCAAGTGTCAGCCTTTACAATGACAAACTCCAGCCAGCAGGGCCATGAGGATAATCAGAAGCTGTGTCCTTCTCTCATCTTCCTGCCAAGGACAGCAGAATTCAGTTCATTATGGCCATGGCAGACATCCTTCCAACGCCTTTGCATGAATGCACATAGACTATAGTTTTACACTCATGATCAAAACCACAGGAAGCAGACTTCCAAAAGGGAAGGGAAAAGGGGCATGAAAGAGGAACAAAGAAATACATAAGAGATCTGATTTTTTTCCCAGGGGGACAGTATGAGCTAGGACAAGGATTGCCTTTATATAAACTCTGAAATGATACATAAACAAGTGGGAAATGGGGAGTTTAAACAATGAAGACAGACTAAATCACTTGAATTCAGAACACTTGCATTTCAACTCTCTAATTTACTTTTAAATTGTCTTACTTTTTAGTACATTAAGATCAATTGTTTGAGCTAAGAATTCTTACTGAGCTTTAAAAGTAAGAAGAAGATATACAGCGTAATGCTTCCAATTTACATTAAAGTCTATGCACTATTATCTTCTTATTATCTCCTAAAGATTTTTCCAGGCATTTAATTAACATATGACAAGATACCCAAGTTAGCGAGGAAAAAAGTCACCATTTCATGCACTATCTATAGCCTTTCAGAAGTTAGTTACCCATTGTTTTTTCTCCTAATGCACTACCTAGTGCACATCTATTATTCTATTTTAATAGCAAGGCTCTGTCACAGAAATGAAAGGAACAGAGTTCTCCAGGTACCCACATTACATTTGCTAATTTGATTCCAGCACGGTGTCTTTCAAAGTCCGTGTCAATAGGTAAAGTTTAGAAGGTTTCACCCAAGGACTCTGCTGTGACCAAGGGTGCTGGTCTCAGCCTGCTTGCCTTGGTCCCAGAGAAACCCCAGGAAGGCATTAACTTTAAATGGGCACAACACTAACCAACGGCCTCAGAACTTCTCTAGAGGGGTGGTGGAACACTCACCAGGGCTGCAGGAGGGGCGTGTTGCCCATGGGGTCTGTCAGGGCAGGACCTGCCCACCAGGGCCTGTCCCACCACCCCAGCCAGGTGCAGGCAGCTGAGGCTGGCCCTGCTTGGGACAGGCTGTGGGGCTGAGGGGAGCTGGAGATGTGTCCTGCTGTGGCTGCAGCATCACTGGGGCAGGGAGTGGTGGCTCTAGAGGGTTGGGTAGGAGCAATCTGTGATGCCCACTGATGGTAACCCCATGCCCCATTTTGAGGGCTTCTCAGTCTTTTGCACACATTCCCTGGACACAGACCATTATCCTTTTCCACATCAGCCTATTCCAATTCAAACAAAAAAATTACCCTTGAACAAGTGGCAGGATATATTAGCATGCTTCACACTTAATGCATCCCCTTTCTACCAAACTCATGAAGCTCTCTGAGCTGCTGATCCAAGGCAGATCTGTGGGTTCTGTTTTACTAATGTGGCAGGAAAAGCCTGCAGCAAGTACAAAAAAGCAAGACATCCTTTAGGATTAAAAGACACTGTTTAAAGCAAATTCTCCCATCAAACAAGAGTCTGTTTCTTAATAGCCCCATATCTAGTGCCTTCCACTGCATAAAATCCCTCACTCTTTTTTTTTTTTTCTTTTTTTTTTTTTTTTCTTCCTTGGAGAAAGTTAGTCTTAGTAGCATTTTCCTGCTGCTTATCTCAACAGTCACAGAATCTTGGTGGTGGGAAAGAACATCTGGATAATCCAGTTCAACCCCCACTGCTCAAGCAGGGTCAGTTACAGCAGGTTTCTCAGGGCTGTGTCTAGCTGAGGTTTTTATATCTCCAGGGATGGAGACTCCACAGCTTCTCTGGGCAACTCGCACTAGTGTTCAATCAGCCTTAAATTAAAAAAAAAAAAAACTTTTTCTAACGTTTAAACTGTTCCTGTCATTCAGTTTGTGCCCATTGCCTCTCATACCCTTTGCAGGCACCACTGAGAAGAATCTAGCTCTATCTTTCCACTCCACTTCATTAGGAATGCAGGAACATTAATTATATAGCCTGAATCTTCTGTTTGGTAGACTGAACAGTCCCAGCACTCTCAGCCTCTTCTCAGATGTCAAACACACCCAGCAAGTCTGTAACCATCTGTATGACCCTTTGCTGGACTCACCCCAACCACGTCCACACCGCCTGCCTTCGAGACAAGCTCAGAACTGTGCTTGGTACTCCAGATGTGTCTCTCAGTGCTGAGTAGAGGGGAAGGATCACCTTCCCCTTGCCTACTGATACTGCTTTCCCTGATGCAGCCCAGGAGATTGCTGGCAGACTTTGCCACAAGTGTGCCTTGCTGTCTCACGTCTGCCTCGCTGTTCGCCACAAAACACAGGTCTGTTTCTGCAAAGCCAAATTCTGACCAGTCAGCTTCTGTGATCCACGGGAGCTCATCCAGGCTCAAGACCTTTGCATCTGCCTTTGTCAAGCTTCATGAGTTTCCTGCTGATCCATTTCTCCAGGCTGGCGGACTTGCAGCACAACCATCAGATGCATCAACCAACAAAACCAGAGGCCCCTTATTGCATGGGAAAGTTGGAGAGAGCAACCCAGTTACAACCAATGTGGTCAAACATACATTCTCCCTTTATTATCTTGAAATGGTGGGTTAAATACAGTTCCAAATAGTTTACAGTTACAACTGTTTTCTCATTGGTATTCAGCATGAAGAAAAATGCAAACACTCATGATTTATCTGAACCTTAAGGTGGCTACCATGTTCACACTACAACTATACTACCTAATACCTAAACACACCTTTATCTAAATTTTAACTGTGCCACAGGCTTAGCAACTTCCGCACAGGCCTGAATCTGAGGCCCAATCTGGGATAGCTCAAACCTCATTCCAAAACACATCATGCCCATGTTCTCTAATAAATTCTGCTACAAACCACTCCTCCCAGTTCTGTGTCATTTGCAAGCTTCTTGAGGATACACTGTCCCATCATTCAGGTAATTCATGAAGATGTTAAATAGTATTTGTCTCAGTGTCAATCCCAGTGATTGAACTCCAGCTGGACTTCATCCCACTGGTCACAACCCATCAGCTCAGGAAATCAGCAGTTTTCAGTCCACCTCATTGTCCACTTACCTAGCTTGTAGTTCATCAGCTTGTCAATGAGGACATTAGAAGAGACAGTTTCAACAGCCTTGTTAAAATCAGGATAAGCATAATCCGCTCCTCTAACCACATCTACTGAGCCAGTCATCTCGTCATAGGAACTTATCCAGCTGGTCAAACATGATTTGCCTTTCATAAATCCATGCTAACTACTCCCAATCACCCTCTCATCCTTAATATACTTTGAAATTATTTCTGAGGGAGTTTGCTCTTGGAATGCTTTTACTCATCTCTCTGCTTAGAGAGCTGGCACAATGTCTCACTGCCTTGGGTTTTCTACAGGACTGTTAACATTTACAGCATCACCAAGTCTTTGCAGATCTAATATCAGCTCTGTTCTCCATCTTCTCACCTAGAAGATAGGAAAGACCAAACCTTTTCCAGCCATGTCATCCGACTTTCCACTGAGCTCAGAAGCAAAAAGTACCTGTAACAGTCCTCACCAGAGAGTAACTACATTTTCAGTTCTCATTTCTTGGTGGAGAAGGGGAAATATGAATGCCTCCTATTTTGCAAAAAAAAATCTGAAACACAGCTCAATCTCTCATTCCTTGAAAAGAAAAGAAGGAAAGAGCAACAAGAAAAACCTAGATTGCCAAGCAGTTTAAGGAGACAAATCTTATCAGAAATGCCAATGCCAAGTAACATAAACTTGGGAGGTAGAGCCAGGCAGTTCTACTCAAACTTAGCCCCATTTCCTCACACTCTTAGGCCCAGGTCTACAAGACTTCACTTTTCTGTACACAACTAAGTATGTCTTCTGTAGGAAAGGCAACAAAATGCCACCTTGAATACCTAAATTATGAACAGCACTATTTGTGCATTTTGGATTTTTTCTCAACCTCCAGATGAAAGTGACCTTTGATCTCACTTTTCATATATATATAATCATTCAGTGTACTACTTACATAGTAGCCTAAAAAGGCTTTAGAGGACTGGGGAATGCTGACTTCTTTATAAGATGACCCAGCAGTAATGAAGAGGTTCTTTGATCTCTGTAGTGTATGAGAAACCTCTGGAAGTCCTGGCCAGGCTGGTCCCAGCTTTCTGAAGGCTGGACTCTCAGAGGGTGCAGAGGGTGCAGGTGAGCAAAGGTAGAAAAGGAATAGCCATTTCCCTTTATCTCCAAGGCTTTTACTCTGTTTCAGATGGCAAGTGCCACATACAACTGAGAAATGTTTTTTTAAAGGAATATAGACACTACCTTTGCAGCTGATCTGAAGGTCTGTTATCAGACTGCACTGATTTATTGAAACCAAGGCCCTCCACAAGAAAGACCCAAGCCATTCATCAGGAACATGTCTCAGATTCTGGGTGAACTTTATTGTTAAGAGCAATATGAAAATGTTTCTCATCTTGATCTTGCTAAAGAATACCCGTGTAACTCTCCAAGGTAACAATCCTACAAAAAAAAATAAATCCAGATGAGTGTCTGACATATCTGTTGGATCTTACACAATCAGTGCAAGTTCATGAGCCAGTAAGACACCAGCTAATCTAAACCAGACCTTCTTTCTCTGTGTCACCAAAAATGGCTCTAGGCTTTCCTCGTCATTGCAGATCAAACCAGTACAAGAATCCAGCTTTCCAGAAGCAGCCTTTGCATGAAGCTTCCTTCTTTTTAGCACTGTGAACAATTTTTTCAAGCATCTGGCACTTAACAGCTCTTAAAGAAATTTTCAATGTAATAGCTAAGCAGTAAGGAGGAAAGGTGTTTGAATTTTTTTTTTCTTCCTTAAAGAAGAAGTGGCAGTTTTAAAAAATCCAAACCTCAGATTTCCTTAGCACCTTCAGAGGAACTACCTAAAACTTTTCCTCATTCTTGCTGTGATACATAGGCCTTCCTTTTGATATATGTGAGAAAGAGAGTCACACTACACTGCTCAAACTAGCAGCAAGTGAAGATTGCTTGTGTGTTCTCCTCTCAAGACTTCTACAGGTTCCTTAATTCAGTGTATTTAAACACTCCCCATTTATGTTACTTTATCGTTTGTTTGTGTATGTGTGCCTTTCTCTGTGTACCACATGATGGCAGCAAATGTTAGAATATAAAGAAAACAGCTAGGCCAGAGACAAAATAAGAGTATTACAGTTGTTTTATATATATTATTGTTACCTGAAACAAAAGGACTACTTCCTGAATCCAAGTTCCCAAATGCACATGCAAAATCACGTTCTCAGGCACTTAAACACAGTAATGCATGAATTGACATCATAGCAGGTCAAAGGTATTTACAAAAATATTGTTTAAGGGAAACAAATTATATGGCATGCCATTACAAAAACTAACTCTGCAACTGGCAGGATGTTTTGTTTGATCCAAAGTAAATAATAATCAGCAAAATTGAGATGGAGTACAAATTTGTGTGGAATGACAGTAAGTTGCAATTGAGTAGGATTATGTTCCTTAAATGTGCTAATATTGAAAAGGCATCCATAAAAACTAAGCCAGAGGAAAAATTCAAAAATCATCTCAAGAGACAAGTGCTCTTCCTGCTTCAGGTACATTAAAAATGCATGCAAAATGTTTTACATAGACGGGTTCATTTGATTGAGGGCATCTGCCACAGGCAAGCATTTTTTAAAATTAAGTAAATTGTGTATATATCTTGCATAAAGTTCACAATTCGCATCTCAGAATTTTATATTATGCCTTGTTTGCAATGCAGCTGTTTCCAAAAAGATAAATAAACCTCATCTGAGGAAGCCATGAACTGGCATGGCTCACTCTGATTTCAGGACTCCAGCTAATCAAACTTGTGATCTTTGCACTGTGACAGCTAGACTTGACACTCCCTCCTGGCTGTCCCCTTAGAAAAAGCATGATAAATTTTGTGATCACTGGATATAAAATCAGAGGGAGGGTGGGGTATGTATGTGGCAAAATTGTTCCTAGGGGATTAGGAAGGAATGTGAAAAGAAAAACCGGAAAAAAGGCTTATGCCTTTGTCTCAGATGCAGAGCAGTTTGTTTGGCAGACATATTTGCTGGCCAAAGGAAATTTATACTCATATGCTTTAAACTTTCTAAAGAATTTTTTAAGAAAATCATGTATGATGCCTGGGAGAAAAGTGACTTCTGGATGTCACCTGCAGCTGTGCTTCTCTGCTGTATCTGCTTGTGTTATAGCCATGGCCTTTTCCCTCAAAAACTGTGGGATAACCATTGTACTTGGCCGTTCTTTTTTCATCTGCTGCCAACTCCTGGCTGTACAATGAGGCAATTACAAGTGCACAGCTACTGGTCCAGTCTGTACAGCCTTCCCTCCCTTCAGGCCACTCTCATCCCACAAATACGAATAAGGTTCTGAAAAAATGAACGTTTCCTGTAGTCTTTTGCAACCTTCTTGCTGTAAAAATAGATTGCAACCATGCTTATGTCACATTGTTGCTGAGCAACCTTTTTACCCCCCATCCCCCCCTTAATCTCCCAGTTCTCTAATATCTTATTGGTCTTCACCATGATCAGTCTGCAAACTGCGACTCTCTAGTCAGGAACAGCACTGCCTGCTAAGCTTGCAGGACACTCTGCCCTTCAATGATTACACAGGCTTAGGGAGATAGACCTTATAGAGTAACCACAGACAGGATGTTGACCTAGGGGAGAAAAAAAAAAGGCTAATAGAAAACATGAGGGACAAGTGGGAAGGAGGACAAAAAAAAAAAAAAAAAGAAACACCACCACCACAAAGGTCCTCCCTCTTGAGGAAGCTTACAAAAATAAAAATAAAATTTAGATCTCTAATTCCTTCCCCTTCTGTCAAGGTCAGCAAAGAAGAATCAATGACCTTATCACAGGCCCATTTTCCCCAATGAGCTCTGGACAAGGATCCTTCTTTGAAAGAGTAAGGATTGTCAGGCAGAACAGCAAGGACTCACAGCTGAGCTTTGGAAAAGCTTACTGTTTGAGAGGAAATGACCAGAAAATGAAACTTGCAAGCACAGCATTCACACACACAGAGTCATTTGTGTGAATGGGTCTAGCAGATCAGTGACACCAATGGGTAAAGCCTAGATCCATAGAGCTATTTGGAGTGGAACTTAGGTGCTTTAAGAAGTAATAAGGTATTCAGTCTGGCTTTCAGCTGCTGCCCTAGAAGAGGGTGGGTCTCCTGTAAAGCCTACATCTTAGCTGCCATCTCTTTGCCAATGTCTGGGATACCACAGGGAAATCTAAAATCACGTTACGTGTATGCCTGTGCTTTGGTCCCTGAATCACTCCTCAAATATCTGACTTCTGTTCAAATACTTTAACCTTTATGGGGTTTAATGAATGATGGAGGAAAAAAAGTATCCCATGTAGAAGGCAGATATCTGCATTTATATCCCTGCCAAAGGCTAATATACCTTGCATCTGTGCTGTTCTTATTTTTATTGCATCATGATTCCACCTTCCCAGACAGTTCTGATCAGTGTGAGAGACAAAGCTTAGCAGGCACCAGTAGACCAGGACAGCTCCCAAGCTAGTTAGAAACCCAACATCTATTTCAAATCATCTCTGAGCATTAGGCTATGGAAATGCAACCAGATTCTGGGGCAAGATTTTCTGCGTTCTTAACTCACAACATCTCAGCTGACTTGAGGTCACAGCCAAGACAGTGGCTAGGTTAGTCAGAACCACCCAAATCAGCAGCTGATGGCAGCGTTGCCAATATCAACCTCATGAGCAGAGTTAACAGTGAGGTAAGTACTGAAATACCTTCACCTTTCCAGATAAAAGATTACCCAAACTTTATGAGAGAAGTCATTTGCCTGTTTAAGGTTTAGTTGTGATTAGTTTAAGCAGAAACAGTGAAACACTGCAGCAGTTCACGTAAGCTTCTCAGTGTAGAGGAATCACCATCTACTTTTGTTCACATTTTACTGATTCCTAGTTGATCCAGAATGAAGTGGCACTACATGTAAACTGTAATAGTTACACTGAGCACAGAAAATTTCAGTGAACAGATGATCATGAGCATATTCCGGATTGCTTTCTTCCAGACTACAGCAGAAGTTTAATTTCAGTATTTTACAGTGAAATAGAAAACAATGTAGCACGGTAAAATGATAGATTTTGTTCAACAGAATTAGCAAGGAGTAACAATATTAACAATGATGAACCTTTTTCCCATACAATTAAGGAACTAAAGATGATAGATACAATCTAACCTCTTCAGCTATTCAGTGCACTAAGAAAAGCAAATTTAGATTTGCTTTCGGTGAGCAGTAAGGACATTATAAAAAATCTAAATATAGAATATTACCTTGGACAAAGGATAATAAGAAGTCTCTGTTTAAAATTAACTGTAAATATAAAGAAAAACTCTACAACAGATTTTTACAATTAAAACAGATAGCTCAGTTAAACTCTATTAGTAAAATCAGATGGGTCGAGGATGTCAGGGACTTGAATGTGAAGTAAGTCTGGAACTTCTCCAAGTCAGAGGTACCCAGAGCATAAATTCCAAAATCCTATTTTCAGTAATTATTAGGACCTGTTTTAAGGGGCATCAGATCTGCTGGATGAATAACTGCCTGGAGGCAGATACCAAGAGTAAGATGAAAAAACCTACCAAGTAATGGAAAATAGGGTGAAATGGTAAAGAATGACATCTTCCTAAGACTAGAGATCAAGAAGGCAAAGGATAAAGGAAAACAATAAAAAAAATAAAGCCAAGATATACTTTGCTATATAAACAAAAGAATGAAGATAGAGTAAGAAAGGGCACGTTGCAGTTGGCACAGTGCAAAAACTTACAGAAATATCATCATGAAAAAATTCATCTCAGGTGAATGCTTTGTCTGCATTACCAGTAACATCGGGCAACAAACTTTGCAAACAAGTCAAAAGTGTAACATACCCCAGAGGCAGGGCCCAGGTAACCAGGCCAGGTTAAAAAAAAAGGAAAGAAAACATTGAAGAAATGCTGAAGGCAGCATACAGCGAGTGTGTCTCCATTCATACTACTGTAAAATGAAGGTTTCAATTCCCAGTTGTTTATATGGGTACAAAACAAAGCTACAGTTTACAGTTGGAGACTTTCAGAGTGATTCAAACTATGTAAAAGAATCAAAAAAAGAAAAAAAAAATCCAGAAGCTGACTGATGATTTAAGCCGACTGAAGTGCCATACACTTCATTAAAATTACCTTCACAGGATCTGGAACTATTTTAGGAGACAGTGGAGTTTTTAAGTGTCTAAAGCATCTTGCTTTTTTTTCTTCTGAAGGTTTATTTACACGGAGTATCTTGAGTTAAATATACGCCTTTCCCCTGACTGATTCAGATTAAATAATAAAGTGCATTTATTAAGGAGGAAAAAAACCCTTGGGGTGGGCGGGGGGTGATATCTGAAGAGGCCTTTTTCCAACTGTCAACATTTTGAAGCTGAGTAATAACGCAGCCTTGGGGTTGCCATGGGAACATGTTTCATTTCCTAGGTGACAGCAATTGTATGTCGTCACCAGTGAACCGCACTGACTCTGGAAGTATGTCAAGTTTCCTTCAGACACTGGCATCCCAAGACTTCCTGTGCCTGCCACAGGCCAGCACCTCTAACCTGGCTCCCACAGGACCCAACCATTCCTCCTCTCCTGGGAAGAACAGCCTGATTTGGCCAGGGCAGGAGTAGGATCCAAGATATGCTGATGTGAAGAACCTAGCAAAGAGCAAACTCACCTGTCCCCTTGGTATTCCCCTCCATTGCCTTACAAACCTTCTACAGGCACAGCTTCATTCTCATTTGAGCAGCTCCAGTCTCCAACCCTTTGGCCCTGAATAAGCCCCACCAGCAAGGCTTCCAGTATCAAAAATCACCCAAATCCTTGTGTCACATTAATAACAGACACATTATTTAAATCAACTATTGCAGAACCATCTGTACTAATAATCAACTCTAAAAATATCCTTAGGAGCTCAGACCTTCTAGACTAAGATGGTTTTTTTAACCTGGAACATCAGGTTATATGACTGAAGACCCTTCTTTGCAGCACATGTGTTCCCCAACACAACTTCAAGGCCACCTGCTGCACAGTGTGACTAGCAAGATTCACTTGCCTGTGAAAACTAGCAAATATAGTAAAATAACTTTGCCCTAACAGCTCCTCAGTGCTCATGCACTACTCCAAAATAAGCAACTCTGAATCTGTAATAATTATTCTGCTCTGGAAGTAGGGTGATTATTTTATTCTGGGATAATTACTCCATTTCCAAAGTGAAATAATAGTTATAGAATAAAATCATTTTTATTTTGGAATATTTCATCTACATGTGGGAGTTATTCTAGAACAGCTAAATTATACCCTCATAGTTAGAAGGGAACAGTCCTGCCAATCAATTTTCCTCATGCAGGTGAATCCTTAAGTCATCGTGCTTTTGAAAGGAACAGTGCAGAAGTTGTCATTGCACAACTGGAGACCCCTACTGTTTAATTTCAAGAAGAACCTGCAATCACCTACAGTAACTCTGGTTAATAGTTCCCCTAAATCATTTAGAGAGGAGTCAATAAATTACAAGTACATCAAATGATTGACAGAGCACAAATATTATTACTGGTAGACAAACCTCATCATATGATTTGAAAATAGTATCCATGCCATTGAATGCCTCCTCCCCACTCACATGGTCAGGAATTGCTGCCAAGGATGGCCCTGGTCTACAATCAGTTTGCCTGTTAAGGTAAATGTGGGTAGAGGAATATGCCAGCAGTTGTAGCAGCATTTGAATTTTGAAGGAACTGGGGGCATACCCAGACTGTACAGCTATTGTGCTATTTGTTCTAGGGTAACTACCTTTGATAGAAATTTAAATTTCAAACTGTTTACTTGAAAATACATTCAAAATCTCTTTTGACTTTGACCACTGTTTTCTAACATATACAGCTCTCAAGAAATTAAGAAAAGAGTTCAATGGGCATTAAGCTAGGCAAAGAAGTCAGAAGGCTCAAAAGTTTGGGTTCCCACAGCAACAGTAATTCAGCAACATTCAAGATATAGAGCAAGCATAAATTAACAGTTATTGGAAAAGCTGCATATGTGCAGTGTGGCCATGTTAACATTGCTATGGGAACCTTAACTTTTGAATAGATAAGCATACTACCAAAATAAAAATCATACAAAAGAAATCATTACAGATTTTGCTGGAAAATACTGCAGCCAATTCCTCATCTGAAATTTGTTGATGCAGAGCATAAAGACACTCAAAAATCCAAATAGGTGAGAAAATAATCTCTAAGAACAAGGGCATGAGAGCAATAACTATTGCTGACACCAATGTTGCAACTTTACTTTAAATTTGAATTTATAGTCAAACTGTGTGCAAAATCCAAATACTCCAAAATTACAACACATGAGAAAATAGAAATTTGTGTACAGCTATCACCCTTCCCTCTTTTCCTCACAGATTTTTCATATATTAAATATTTTGGAAGAACAGAGTGGAAAATTGCTATTGGCTTTAGTCTTTTCCAGCACATTTCAATGTAGAGAAAAAAAAAAATCAAGCTGTATTCTGATATACACTTATTTGGTAGCTGCAAGTCTGGATTGACTCTCTCATGTTATTCTAACTAAACTGCAAGTGTTCATTTCAAAAGAGCTTGATTTGGTCAGGTCTTTGGTGATGGAAATTTTGGTATTTTTAAAAGAACCTAGTTACAGTAGGCTACTACTGTGGCCTTACTCTCTAGGAGACTGGGTGTCCCTTCAGGGTAAAAAAAAAAAATGGTTCTACCACTCCATCCAATTCTCTGTGATGCATGATCTTGGGCAAGTCAGGCTCACTTCTCTAAGCTTCATTTCCCTGAGCTGTGAAGCAGGGATAAGGACACTCACGTTCCTTTTGATGCACAGGTTCAGCACGCTAACTAAGAGGCTTTTCTCTCCTGTTTAAAACAACTAAATCTTCAAGGCAGTCTTTTTACAGTATTTGAATAGAATTCCAGCAGCATCTGAAATAATGGCTCTGCCAACTTTGTCTGTGAAAAGAAAAACGAAAAGCTCCTTTCTGCCACTCCAGCTTTTCATTTCTGCATGGCATATATGGCTGGTCTCATTCAAAATCCTGTTGAACAAGTTTCTTCCCCAGAGTGACTACAAGATTACCAAATATTTTGAACCAAGAAACAGGGCAAGTTTCAGAGTCCTGGAACTGCAGAGGCAAGATAAATAGTGTTCTCCAGTCCAAGTCAATGCAAAAGGCTTTCTTGCTGATATCCTGGCAAGCATGCCTGGAATTGTACTAACACCAGCAGGATTTCCTTGCTCATAGCAAAAGCAGGATATTGGCTTTGAAACAAGCCACACAGTTCAAAGAGACCCATATCTAAATCATTTGAAGTGACTCTGATTTCTTGGCATTTATAGCAGAGAGTTAATGAAGATTACATGCGCCTATCACTTGAACATGTTCTCTGTGTATCATTAAGATTTCACTCAGGCCATGAACTTGAGTTTCCCAGAGTGACTTAGAAAAATAAATTAAAAAAAAAAAAACTAATACTGGTTAGAATAATGCTTGTACAAAATTGGAGATGTATGTTTCAAATAGGTAGTGACATCCCTCGCTAGTAAATGTGAGAAAATTTTACCCAGCATACTCATGACTGAATTTCTCACCATAGACAGACACTGGGTCAAAATTAAAGAGTTTATACTCCTTTATATACACTGATTGCTTATGTTCTTCCTCCTCCAGGCAGAGTACTGTATTTTCTAGACTGAAAGAAATAAGACATCTGTGAATGGAGCCTAAGGAACACAAAGTTTAGAATTATATTTTCAAACTGTACTTAAAATGTTGCATGAGAAGGACAGAAGGCATGGTTTAATTGAAGCTATAGTAATTTCAAGATGTCTGCAGCTATCCTTCAACAAACTGCCAAGTGTTTTAATAACCAGCCTCCTTCTGTGTTTAGTCACCTCTCATAAATGGTAACCTGCACATATTTCAACCTCCATACCACTATGTCCAGTACCCTGAAACCACTCTTGTGCTGTAGCCAGCACCCTCACCATCTCTGCTTGCTTTAGATCCAGCCCAGCCTCACAGCAAAAAGGACACTTTTGTCTGGATAGGCTCCACTGGTGTCCAAAACTTTGATTCCTTCCTGAGACAGCTCCATTCATAATTGCTCTTGCTATGTGGCTTTTCCAACATACTCTGAAGGTCTACTGTTGAATCCCAATTCTTTTCCTTCAAAAATTACAGCAGCAAGGATGTAGTCACATGTTTGTTCACTCAGTCCATGAAGTGAGAAAAAAACCTCATGTGTGTTCTAGGGAAATTGATAAGTTATCTTTAAATTATTTAACATATCTTCCATTCATCAATGTATCTTAAATGAACTTTGTTAGGCATGTAGGTGGTAAATTTTTGAAAAAACATTCTCACACCTCGTGAACTTAACTCTGATGTACTGAGAACATTCCTAGCCTTACTGACTCCCATTTATGACAGGTGGGAATTCTTTAGCTTGGTTTTCTGGGACAGCAATGGGAGTCACCAACAAAGATCCTTCCATATACTTTGTGTTCTGACAATAGCCATCAGCTTATCACAGTTCTATCCACAGAAACTATCTCTGCTGCTAAGCATGTTTTTAGTCATTACTTGCCCTCCTGATCTCCACTCTTAGAGGCATCTTCCAGTTTCAGAATGTATCAAGCACTCATCTCTGCATTCTGACATACCATGGAAAGTGTAGTGGACTGAAACCATTTTAGGTGTCTCCAAGTTCTCTATTCACTTCAGCATCCAGTTATGTAGTAAATCTCTTCCAGGTTCCAGCATCAACCCCAGCTATATACACAACATTGTGAAATTTGGTAAAACATACTCCCTGTTAGCTCTTGCTACTTCTAACAACCACCATACAGCATTCAAATGTTTAAATTAGACAACTTTTTCTCTGACCCTTAATTTCCTTTTTCCTTTTGGCTCTATCCCTTGCCAGATAGAAGCTAAAAATAGTTTATGACTGATTCAAGCTATTCTCCCTCTCACTGGCATAACATGGTAAGGGCTAGAGCACTGATAGTGAGGGAGTCAGCTTATATAAGCAAACATAGTGCCTCCTAGCTAGATGCAGATGAGTTTCATTTATAAACTGATGCCTTGTCAAAAGATCCATATCCTGTATGCAAACCATTATGCTAATTTGTTTTACTGAATATCCAAATTCGTCACACTCAAAAATGTTAGCAAAAAAAAAAAAAGCTGTTTCCGAAATGCCAAGGAGATTAAGCTTGGCCTAGATGTTTCTGTTTAGATAATACTAAATGCACAGTGATAGATACCTTACTGTACACAAGTTCTAATGAACTGTGTGTATAAGGAAACTGAAGACATCTGCATGTCACTTTACAGGTGACTCAGTGCAGATTTGCTTCCCTTCAGGTCTCATTTCATACTGCTTCTTAGTGTTCCAGCCATAAGAGCACAGTGGTGTTCTAAAACACTTCGGAGAAAGTCACAAGAATTGTACAAAGTCCAGGTAAAGTTTCTATTCTGTGTATCATGTTATTGTATGTCTCTTTTATCAGTGAGATGTTGAATCTCCTTTTTCTTTACTACTGTGTTTGGTGCTCATAACTGAAGAAGATTAATTAAATAAAGAGGACATGCACAAAATCACAACTCAAAAGATGATACATCATTCCTGATCAAAGACTAGTCCTAAAATCTGCCACAAACCAAGTCATGATAGCTTGTCAGCAGAATACTATTATATTTATTAAAATCAAGTTCTGCTTTAAAATGAACTATGCTATCATATCTCAGACAGTTATGCCTGTAGACCTGTATCTGTTATGTATCTACTTGATGAGAAAAGGACCCAAAAACCCCTTCAAATATGATGTTGCTCTTTACACACTAAATCTTTCCCCATTTCTACTTCTATTGAGACCTTCAAGACAGTACATTTTTCTCTGTGTGATTTTTCTCAACCCTCCTCTGTGTTTACAGCATCTCAAAATTCTGTGATCATTCATCATTTCATTATTAGTCCCAACTTTTGTTCCAGATGTCAACATCAAAACATTCCTTGCTGGAGGCTCAAGACCTCGTGGAATTCCACTAGTGGGTCCTCACAGAGCAAGCCTGGGGCTTCCCTCTTTGTCTGTGCCTGCCACCCTCCCAACTTCAGATCCTTTTGTATCATATAGTACCAGTTTTTCCTTCTTTCCTTCTATTCAACCAAACATTATCTGTGCGGCACTGTACTAAAAATTCAACTTTACTGTCTTTGGAGACAGCAGCAATATTTTCCTCTCCATTTTGTGCATACAGATGTACATCTACCCACAGAAGAGAAAAGCTATTAACTGGGTGAGCAGACAAGAGAAAAGCATCCCCAGACAAGATATCCTCCCAAGTGCCACTCAGCTGTCACCTTCCTTGCACTCTTACCAAACCCATCCTTCCTGTCCTGCATGAAAAGCTGAATGTTGCAGCAGCCCTCACTAAATGGGAGGTGCAATGTGTGATCATTTTGCACCTCTCCTTCCCCAGAAAACCAGAACCCAAACCCTCAAAGCATCAGAGAGTTGTCTCTGCTCAGTATCAAATGATGCCACCTCCGGGCAAGGTCCTGTTAACAGCAGAAAGTCAGATACCAACAAAGAAAAAAAAAAAAAAAAAAAAAAAAAAATCTAACCTAAAAAGAGCTGATCCTGCCCAAGCTCTCAGTAAACAGGGGTTTTGGGCACAACACAGGATCAAGTCCCCCAGATGCAATGTAAGAACAGTGAGACAGTTTTAATTATTTACCCATTCTAATCCTGTTCATTTTAACATTTAATCCATAAAATTTTAAGGATTAGAATAGATGACATTGACCTAGCCGTGAACTACAACACAAGTACACTGCCCACTACAGTTACATTTTCACTGCCAATGTGATTTTCTGAATCCTTGCATTTTATGAAATTTTTGGGATATTTTACCAAGGCAAAAGAGAATTTTCCACATCCATCCCACATAAGCAATTGCTCTTAATAAGGATAAGCAGTCTTACCTTGCACAACTTTCCACAAAATAAACAAAGATCTCAAAACATCAGGTTTTTTTACAAATTAAAAATTTAAAACTACTGCTTAAACACAGAAAATACAAAGACAAACCTACCCACCTTACAGAGATATTTCCATAGATTTGTTTAATACTTGGAGTGTGAAGGCATCCCTCTTCCGACTGTGCTAAAGTAACAGCTACAGACTCCAAGCAAGCTGGCAGCTTTGCTCAAAAAATTACTCTAGATCTGTCCAGTAGAGGGCAATGACATACATACACACACGGTGAAAAGTTGAATTTGAAATGCAGGCTTGTAAAAAACAAAACTAAATTTAAGAAATCCCTATAGTTCTAAAGCATTAATGACTGTTTTATCTATAATATTTATATTCAGGGGTATACAGATCAGTGTTTCCCCCCCCCCCCCTTTTTAATGCCTCAAAGAACATCCAAATTTAAAATTATACATCAAAAATCTTTTTGATGCTTTTGCAAAATTGACCACTATCTATACAGAAACAAGTCAGCCTTACATAAAAGAACAATGTATCTTTATTTTACATTTGGCTGCAGGATAAATGCTGGAAGTGTTTTTGTCCCTTCAGCAACACATATTTTAGTTGCTAAAAAACCTTAACTTTTTGTTTAAAATTGGTCCAGAAGGATACTGTTAAATCATTTTCTTCCTGTCACACACCCATCTACTACAAGGAATGCTCACAGCCATTAAATAAGATACTGTGTTTGCATGGAAAGCTGCTGCTGCAGCCCAGCTGTGTCTTTTACAGTTCTCAGTGATTTTTTTTTTTTTTTTTTTTAACTACAGTTACAAATAACCCAAAACTTCATTGGGGTGTCCAGCACATTCAGACTTGCAGGTACAAGGAGGCTGGGTCTGAAGCACTGAATCATCCCCACTAGCTCCTGAGGGACCTCAGTAGCAAGGTAAAGACTGCAAGCAGTGCCCAGCACCCCTTTCTCTCCAAGGACAAGAGGAGCCCTTCTGGAGAAAACAGGCGTGGTAGAAAAACCTGGTGGACACGAGCCACCTCAAGTGGTTGTTTATGTCTGGTTGTGACTTGTTTCAAGTGCTGTCATCTCAGGTTATCTAGGCTCCCGAAATTTTCCACCACCGTTTTGTACGAGCTCAGGTTACATTCTCAGATCTCCTACCCCTGTGCTGCGGATACAGAGAGAACACAGCTATTAAACACACCCCCAACAGCAGGCATGAAAACGAGATGCAACTCACAAGCAATAGGAAATTTTCAGCCTTTTTTTTTTTTTTTTAATATGGCAAAGAATGGTTGATGTCAACACACGTCATCATCTGAACAGTTTTTTCCAGAGTATCCAACTTACTTGGCTGAACGTGGTAGTTCCTAGGGCAGCTGGTCAGGACTCAGAATTTGCAACAGAAGGCCTGCAATACACTCGGCTCCAGGAGGGAGGAACAAACCTCCCAAAGCCCAAGTACACTGGCTGTTGCCAGAGTTAGCAGGCAGTGGGCGAGAACTCCTCCAGCTCCTTTTATCAAGATGTTCATCTCATGATCTACTGGTTTCCTAGCAGCTGTCACAGCTGGAAGTGTGAGAGAGTCCCCCAGCCTGAAGCAGCATGCATGGAGCAGCTGCCCAGTTCATAGAGTGTGAGGGCCCTGGAGCCTGCAGTGCAGACAGCAAGCCAGCAAGATACTTGGATTGTGGTGAAAGCTCATCAAAGTAGAAACTTCCACGACAGCCTTACACTTTACGGTTTGGATTTGCCTGTGCAAAAGACACATTTTAAAAGATCCACAACTCGCTGTGTTTTACACCTCAGTGACTGACTCTTGCATGTTTGATGGGAACCCCTCCCTGCCCTGGTTACATTCACCTCATGGTTTATGTTTTCTTCATCATAAGAACACCTCAAAAGCTATTTTTTTTCTTTTTATTATTCAAAACAGCTGCTCGAAGAACTTGATTAAAGTTTTAAACAAGTGCAGTTATGGATACATGTATGTCAAATGGTTTACAACTTTAGGCACAACCCTGTGTACAAAGCACTTGTCGCACTTATCAAGACTGATGGACAGAAGAATTTTCTCATGATTAAAGACAATTCGGGTTAAAAAGTTAACTTAATTTTTATAATTCTTTAAAAGATTATGTCATTTAAACAAACTTAAACTCACTGAAGAATTTGCCTAGTATGTTCTCAGAAAAAAACAAAACGTTAACATACTGATACTTTTTTACGTTAAATAGTGACCAAATCTGTCTATTTTAAGGGAAAAATGGGTTTGGGGTTCTTTTTCAGGGGTCTTGGATTTTTTAATATATTCTAATATATGCTTATTTATTCTATAACTAAATTCCGTATATGTTTATGGTACCATTGCAATAAGAGATATTAAAAACTTGTTATGAAATTGATCTTAATGTGATTTAGCTCTCAGAATGCCAGCTAAGTATAATCAATACTCTACCTACTTGAAGGATGGAGACTACTAATTTTGATAGAATTAATGTGCCCATGACTATTGTAGGCTTACCTCACCAGGCAAAGTAACAAGATACATCTAGAAAGGATGTATCTACAAATAGCATATTATCATCATCCAGCTTCAATCAATTTGTATCTGTCAACATACAGAGGGTTTCTGTACACTTGGGCTTCTGTAAGCTTGACTCGAGGAAATCCCTTCATATGAGGCAAAGCAAACATTTTAGCATTTCACACCTGAAACACCTCCACATTTTGCTTACATTTTTTGTTTTGTTTGTTTGTTTTTGTTGTTGTTGTTTTGTTTTGTGGGGGTTTTTTGTGGTTTTTGTTTGTTTGTTTTTATGCTGTGAAGATCCTACCTCAAAGGCCTTTTGGCAAACTATCAGGACAGAAAAAGACCCTAGCAGATAAAATACGTTCTCTGTGACGCACAGGCCCTTGTCAGAAGGTAGCAATTAACATGAGCCACACCATTTAGGCTACATGCACCAGATAGGGAATTAAGGTGAACAGTCAGCATGCAGGAACAAAATGCAGGAGGAATTTCAAGACAAAGAGGTTACCCAGGCAAGATGGCACAGGACAGAGCTCAAGGGTGCCTGTATGCAATCCTGACAAGTACATAGGAAGAGTCTGCAGCCAGCACACTCATACATGCGTATGACACACCAGGAAGGCAGAGTGTCACTTAAAGCTTTGCAGCTTTGCAGGTCCAGTACTTTTACTTTACAGACATGGGAAAAAAAAAAAAATCAAAGCTCCTAGCAAGGAAAGCTATTTTGTGTTAACTGGATAGAAATTTTTTGAATAGAGTAAAATCATTCTACTACTCTGCCATAAGAGAGCAGTTCCCATGAGACTCCTCCTGTCCGTGAGTCCGGCAGCAATCATTTTTTCCTAGCCCAAAACCCAGTGACCCATCTGCTCCTCAAGAAAATGTACATCCTGCTATAATTAATATACATTTTTCCTTACATTCTAGTGAAGCCACTTATTTTCCCTAAGGCCAGTAACATGCTAACATAAACTGTTGTCAGAAAGTTAGCAGCAGCTAAACCTCACCTGCAGCTTCCCACCTCTTGGAGGCAAGCATAGAGCCCAGGTGTGTCTCACCTCACTCCCTCCACCTCAATACCCCAAGGAAATGAACTAAAGGAAAGCAGGCATGTCAGAAGCCAAAGCAGGGGATACATCCTCAGTTTGGGCAGTCAGAAGGCTCAAAACATATGTGCCCCATAGCTTAGAGATGTGAGCATGCTGACACTGCTCTGATGCCAGCAGAGCTTTGCAGGACATAAACAACACAGACACCACTGAGGCAGGGAGTCTTCAGGCATGCAAGTGAGCAGGCACACAGATGCAATTTTGCTGAGTCATGTCATATGAACCTCACAGGTGTGGGGAAGGCAAGAGATCCCCCAATTTCAAGCCAGCTTGGAAGGAGTCAGTCACATCCAGTACAGACAGCTGAGGCTGAAGAGAGCCTAAGTAAAGAAGCTGTCTCCCACTTGTGCATTTTGTTGCCTGAGTCGTGAGTGTGCTTTTTAAACTGCAATGGCTTAGCAAGGACTGCCAAAAGCCTCAGACAGTGGTTGCTGCAAAACATTCTTTCTGTGGCTGATTTTAGTTCGTTCAGACAGGTTCACAGATCCACTGAGCAAGGTAAAGATCTAAAAAACAGCCTCCTCCCTGCAACTCGTCCTAACCCAACTTCAAATTTGAGATGCTGGATAGTTTTGCAATGAAGATCCATAGACACAGAGGTCTGCTTTGGAACAAGACTGAACATAGAAATATGTTCATCTGGACCTTCTTTTTAAAGCATGATACTTGCCTAATTCCACATTCAAGTATTTTGAGGTTAGTTCTGAAAATACCTTGCTAGCCTTAACCATTAATGTCTTAAGAATCCATTCAGCTGCTTTTTTCTTTTTATATCACTAAAGCTGAATCAACAAGATTACAGAGATCTGTCTGAGATCAGAGTAACTGCAGAGCTGAATTTAGCCCAGTGGTATTTTTGTTTAAAGGAACGGCACAGAACGGAGAAACACTGTACTCATGAGTGTTTTGGGACTGCATGAAGGACAAACTCATTAGGCTGAAAAGCAATACTTCTATCTATATCTAGTAATTGTATGAATAGCATCTTAACCAGTTCATCTAGAGATCCCTTCAGTAACTGCTGCTTCCTAAAGAGGTGTTTTTGAAAGATCTTATTACTATAAGAAAAAAAAAAAAAAAAAAAGGAATATAGCAACTGAAATATATGGAAATACATGAAAGGTGACTAATGAAATTTATGCCTAAATACTGTATTTTCACCAACTCACAGAATTACTTCTCATTTCTTACACAGGATTTTAAGAAAAAAATTATATAATCTCTGCATCTGCCTCCTCTCCCCCAAGGGAACAAAAAATAATTTTAAAAGGCAAGATGAAGGTGCTAAATGCAATTCATAGAAATCATAGAATAATTCAGCTTGAACAAGTCTCTGGAGTTTTCTAGTCCAACCTTTTGCTCAAAGCAGGATCAAGCTAAGATCAGAGGTTTATCAGCTGAATCTTGAAAACCTTCAATGGTGGAAGTTGAACAACCTGCTTCACTGCTTGACTGGCTTCAGAGTGAAAAAACTTTTCATTTATAGCCAACCTAAACCCCTTGTTGCAACTTAAGTCCACTGTCTCTTGTCCTCCTGCCATGCACTGCTCTGAAGGGCCTATCCATCTTCTCAATAACCTTCTGTAGAAACTGGTGGACTACTAGTAGCTCCAGTTGCAGTCACCTCTTCTCTAGGCTGAACAAGCCCAATTCCTTCAGCCTCTCTTCACCTACCATATGCTCCAGCCATGGCCATCTTGGTGACCTCCCTCTAAACTCTATATTAGACATTTAGCAATGTCTTTCCTCTGTTTGGGGAGCCAAAACCAGACACAGTTCTCTGGGGGCAGTCTAACAATTGCTGAGTAGAGGGACACAACCACATCCCTCTACTGATGTGCTTCTGCTATATAGCCCAGCATGCTGTTAGCTGCTGCCTCCACTGCCAGGGCACCCTCCCGACTTACATGCAGTTTGTCTTCTATCAGGCCCATAAATTTTTTTTCTGCCAAGCTGTTCCCTGGCCTGTGTTGTTCCAAGGTAGGGTTTCATCCCTGGTGTGGGACTTGGCATTTGTCCTTGCTAAATATCATAAAGCTTCTGCTGGCCCTTCATCCAGCCTGTCTAGGTCCCTCAATGGTGGCTCTGCCTTTAAGCTTTTTGACTGGTTCCTACACTTTGGTATCATTTGCAAACGAAGAGCAAGCCCTCCATCATCCCCTCCAGGTCCTGACAAAGATATTCATTGACAGGTGTCAGGATGTACCCCTGTGGTACTCAGTTCAAGCAGACTCTTTATTGAGAACATATCCATCTGGCACATCCAAACTCTGAGCATTTAATAAGCAGGCAGGATTTCAAGGCATAAGATTACAAGTATAGCAGCATATCCAAATTTAATATTTAATCTAGCCATAGAAAGCAGCTTTTAGATTGTTTTTTACATGACCTAACTTTAGCATTAAGCCTAGCCACCACAGGCTTCCTTTTAGTCAGCAGAGAGAAAAAAATCAGTACAAGCTGTGGACCAACTGGTTGGACAGGTTAGCAGCTCTGCAAAAACAACAGGGTGTTGACAAACTGGAGAAAGTACAGTAGTGAAGCACCAAATGACTAAGACTGTTACTTAAATAGCTGAAGGTGCTAGAAGATATGCCAGGAGAGGCCGGAGGAACTGGGTTAGGTTACTCGAAAAGGAGAAGGCCAAGAGCCAATTGCTGGATTCAGCAAGCTAAAGGTGAGCTGGAGAGAAGGTGGCATGAGAGTCTTCTCACAAGAGCACAACAAAAGAAGAGACAATTTGTGACAAAGTGTGATGCTGGAAATTCTGATCAGACATAAGGAAAAAATTAGTCAAAGTGGTTCAGCACTGATAAAGGTGCTCAGAGAGGCTAAAACTCTTCCTCCTTGGACATTTTCAAAACTCAACTGATAGGCCTTGAGCAATCTGATCTTACTTGGAAGTTAGCCAAGATTTGAGCAAGGGGTTGGATCAGTGACTTTAAGAGGGCCCTGCTAGTCTAAGTTTTCCTGTGATTCTATGAGAAAGGCTCCTTCAGTGGGTGATTCATCTTGTCTTAAAATAGGTGTCTAAAATAGATTAGATGAATCACCATCTGGTGGTGCCTGTGTCTCACTGAAAATATTCTCCACTGAATACAAAGGTAACCTAAGCTGACCAGCTATGATTAAATGTCTTACAGTGAGACATCTGTAAATTGGAAGAGATGAGAATTATCATTAGTGCCCCAAAATGATAAAGTTCTTGCCTTGTTTATATATTATCCCTTTAGGGCATGAACCACTTCCTTAATAACCAAACTCAATTGTGGGAGAAAGGACAAAACTCTCATATAACATATAAAAATTAAAAATTAAAGTAACTTAGAATTGGAGCTAAACAGCTATCTTAAACAATTTGTTGCCATATGAGCCAATTCCCTTCATAATACAATGGGTACAGTTTTATGATTGAGTATATATTACAATATATACAATATGTAATATTTTTGTCTTTAAAGACAAATTAGCTGACAAATTAGAAGCTGATAGAATGGTTTTCCCTAGCATGAAAATATTTCTATCTTCACAGCCTTATATATTAAGACCATAGTGGATAAAGGAGAATAAGTTTAAATGTCCAGGTCATATAATTTTTAAAAATTGTTGTTATTGTTGTTGTTGTTATTATTATTATTAACTGTATTAATCGTAAATTATTTAAGAACACAGTTTAGAGCTGTCTGAAATATTCACTGACAAGAAAAGCCACAGATGTTTAACACAAGTACATAGAAACCCTTGAAGTTGCAGGCATTTTTTTGGTCCTTGGAAACAGTATTTAGCTAGAAAACATCTATTTCCTCCTGTAAGCTGGAAGGAAAGAAAAAAAAAAAGGAGGTAGATAAAAAAGAAAAATCAAGTGTTTTTTCAGTCCTCCACATCAACAAAATAACTCGTTTTCTTGTATCTGAAAAACTGGATATATAAGTATCCAGTATAAGTACAGGTAAAAGTATTAAATTAATTCTAAAAGCCACTTTAACAACAATTAATGTGTACAGAACTGTATCGGTTACATGAGTAATAAAATCAGTGTAACTTTTTCCTAAGGAAAATGGTACTTTTCCTACATACACTAATTAAGTTCCATTTTCCATGTTCCACAGATTCTCCCAAAGCAAACTTCCCTGTTGTTTCCTTGATATCCAGCATTCATTTGTTTGGTGTAAGTTCCCTGACTGCAAAAATTGACCCAAAATGAGAGCACTACCACAGAAAACTGTGGTTGAAGGCAACTGGAAAAACAGAAGGAGCGAGTAACTTCTACTACACGTGCTTTGTTTGGCAGCAGAAACGAAGGTGGGCATGCCAAGATGAAAGCAAGTACTTGCTGAAAAAGTTCTGGTTTTGCCACACAGCTGACAAAGTCTATGGAACGATCTCACAGGTCCTCCAACCAGCCCTGCCTGCAAGGAAGTCACTCAAAACATCCCTGAGCAAGACAAGAGGGGAGAGGAAGGACAGAGGGACAACTGACAGACATACTTCCTCATAAGAAACAGTCTGGAGCCAAGCACCACCTCTCAAAACAGCCTGTTTTGTAGTTTAGAAACCAGCCCCTCTTTGTGACTACTTCCCTGTCACAGTGGAACAAATTCAAAGATGAGTGCTCATGCCCTGTTGTCACTTGGCCGTCACTAAGAAAGAGAATATTCTAAGTGGCTTTAGAGAATATGAATCAAAATTTAACAAACCTGTTAACATGTATTAGGTTCAAAAACAGCCTACACTGTGGAGAAAAGTCAATCCTATAGAAGTCTTTGCCAAAACCACCAAACCCAAGATTTTACATTTGACTGCTGTTTCAGAACCACTGCTGGAACTTTCAACATTTCAGCTATGCAAATGTGAAAACTTTCTTATTTTACAATTAACAGAGACCAATTCATACATGCTTATTCTGAGAACTAGTCTTTACTCCCAAGGCATTCTGTTAGCTAATTGTAAGATGGGAAATTACTCTGTGAACAAAAATATTTCAGATTCTGTGTTTTATTTTAGGGCATTAAAATTTCTATATTGACACATACCCAATACCATCAGATCTTTTCTTTTGAACTGAGAACTAGGAAATAATGAATCCTATGTGAGAATATGTATAAGATGTCTGGTTTTAAAAGAAGCTTGCCCATGCTTTTCCTATAACAAGGCCAGATCAAAAACTGCAGGGGCAAGCTCTTAGAATTTTGAGTGAGTGTTAGTCTTTACAAATATCTTCCAGCATGTTCAGGCAGTCAGCTTTAATCACACATTCTGGGGAAATATTTTTTCCCTGTATAGTTTCTAGTACTTTATTATATTTTGTCTTACCCTAAAATGCCATCCTATTTTGCATGACTGAATTTTTGAAATCTCTGATTCACTGTAACTACAGTAAAACCATCATGTATTAAGTCATTCTACGAGAAGTCTCCATCTCCCCCCTCCACGTAGGAAAAAGAAAAAAATAGTCATAATTAAGAAAACAGAAGAGGAGAAGAGGGGGTATATAAGAAACTGCCATTTGTCTGGCTTGGCTATTCAAAGCTTTTTCCAACCTAATTCCACAGATCAATAGAAAAAGAAACAGTTTAGTGCCTTCTTTTAACTTGGAAGGGCTAAACGTTGGCAAGATCCTGGTACCTGCTTTCATGTGGGGACCAGCTTGTGATAAAACTTGAAATCAAGGTCATCACTGATTTACTTCAGCAAATTTACTAGTCCTGATTGTGACAAAAAAATAAAGGCTCACTTTGAAAGTGAAAGCATTTTTGTAATCAAGCTTTGGAACGTAAGAGTGACAGAGAACCTCATTCATCAGATATATGAAAAATAGGTAATGCTACTGAGCAACAGCTAAGCAAATACAACCACCATTTATCAAATACACACAAATACCTGTCTCAATCTAGGAAGGCATTTCAGGATGAAAAAAAAATACTTTGAGTTAACAGGGCTTCAATTTTAAATTGTTTTTTTAAGATAATTTATAGGTAAAGGGGAAAGAAAGCTGCCAGATTTTCAAAATTGGGGTCTAAATCAGTCTAACTGCATATTGACATTCACGACCACAGTGTGTAAGCACTGCTGACATGTATGTAAGGAAACACTGAAAACACCTGGAAGGCACAGACTCAAGAGAATAACATGGAAACACAGAGTCATTCAGTAAAAGCTCTGGCAATTTTCAGACCAAGTCTCCACTCTTCCACTCAAAATTTGCAGTTGTTCTGATCTACACCTGAACAAGAGCATATCTTCAAGTACATGAAGAGGGACAATGTTACAGCAGAGAATCTCAGAGTGAGATAAAATATTTAGATGTCTGATCTTAAAGGCTTACTCTTAAAAACTTGGAGAATAGGAACTTGCATACTTTCTAAAGGGGGAAGGGAGGCAAGACAGACACCTACAGAGCACCAGTCTTCTGACAGAAGCACTACATACATTACTCAAATGAGGTATCAATTAACTCTCCCAGGCCACATGTCACTAATCACAGCAGAGTAACTAGACACAGTCAGAGAAATTGCAAGCAAGAGGACAAAAACAATGAAAAGGTACAAAACAACCTAGTGATGATACAATGAACTGGGGGGGAAAGGGGAAAGAAGATTGAAAACCAGCTTATTCTCTCAGCTTTGTCTGACTTTCCAATAGTATGGATGCATGCAAAATAATTTAGCCATTAAGTGTCAAAGTTACCTTCATGCCAAAGGAGTAAAATGAGAACAGTTGTTTCACACCTCTCATGTCCTGAGGTTTACAGTGTATGACAATCACACACTACAAATACAAATAGATATATGGAAACCTCATGGTGCCAGGTTCACATCATTCTGCTCCAGAGTAAAAATTCATCCTCTGCTGACAGACATCAGGAGCTGCTCCTCTAATTCTCTTTCCCCACATAAGAACTGTTTGCCTGTTCTTTCAAAGGATCCAAGACCACTTGAGACAGCACAGTTACATCTGCTGTCCAGCATCAACTCTTCTGTCCCTGAACAGTCAAGGCCTTTCCTCCTACTCTCAACTACCACATAATTTTCCCACTTCCTGCTAGAACTGTTTTGCCTGTTCCAAGCAGCATGCCAGGACACTTCTGAGGCACATGGTAGTTACAGACCCCTCCAGGTGACGTCTCCATCGCACCCAACTCTGACCTGGCAGTTTCCCACTGAGTGGTTTTCCCTGCTTCACAGGATAAAGCTGACTGGGGAGCAGTATGACTGTGGCAGAACACATTCTCCTAACATGTCAGACTATCTAGTATGTTAAAAAAAGAATAGCTTAACTTCATGTTCAACACCTCTCTCTCTCTCTGGCTGTTCTTGGCACGCTATTTTTACATATATTAGAATAAAAAAGTTTACAATGTGTTCAGTAAGCTGAGAGCCAAAGTGAGGCCATCCTTAAAAAATGTTCAGTTTCCTACTCCCAACAAACAGCTCCTACACTAATGTCTGCAGCTAGACTCTTAGCACTAGGATGGAATTTCAGTTTTTCATTGACTTATTGTTTGTTGCAGAGAACGTGTTGTAAACAAGAAGATTCATCAAAGGCTGCCCTCCAATAAGAAAAAAACAAACAGAAAAAGCAAACCAAAAAAAAATCCCAAACCACAGGAAAAAAACAAAAACCAACAAGCCAGAACAATTTCTGAAGGATGGCTTGTGTTATAACTAGAAGAATCTAGGGACTTGCATAGAAGATTTCCCAGAATGAGTTTAATGCTCTGACCATGAATGAGGAGTAAGGACAGAACAGGCCTGAGACGGATGACACAACACACAAGAAAGACCAGATGAAAATAGAATAACATCAAACTGGCTTTGCTAAGACTTACTCTTAGTTTGTCCAAATTTGATATGTTTGCTTGTGTTCTTCCAAAATATTCTGACTGAATGGCACAGCTGCAAAGCAGTCATAAAGCTTTTGTACAATCTGATCATCCTCCACAATCATTTTAAGTCATAGCACTATTGGTCAAACCTTGATTTATATTTATAAATATAAATACAAATTAATTAAATATAAATTAAATACATCATCATCAACAACAACAAATAATAATAATATATAAAGCTATACTTTGTAACATGACTGGAAAATTCTGGATAGAACCATATCCTCCTGACAGATTGCTGGCAATTCCAGATTCTTGTCCATTGTGCCCAATAACGCACGTTTGAATGCTTTCTTATTGTAAAAATTAAAAGAAAAAATTAAAAAATAAGGCCATTAAGTAAAAAACTTAAGAGAGTTCAGGAGGCACATTTCAATGTGATTACAATATGTTTTTGGTAAATTAAGCCACAGCCTTTGGCCACAACATGACCCAAAGTATGTTGTAATGGTCCACAAATTAAGTGCCTTCTATATGTTATGACTTAGGTATGTACTGCAAAACTTGGCTTCATCATGCTTTAAAATATAGGAAGGGAAATTTTTATGTCCTATGACAGAATGCTTTATTAAAAATAATGATGTTTCAAGAACTTGGAATATTTGCAGTAAAGAACATTTCAGCAAGGAAATACATCTTTGGAGCATTTCTATTTTTACAGTGAGGCAAGTTACATCAGCTTTAAAAAAAAAAAAAAAAAAAAAAAAAACCACCACAACAAAACCAGCCTACACAAATATGTTCGGGTCCTCTCTTACTACAACATCAACATGAGACTATCCCTCATGTATGTCTGTACACCACGAGACAAGTTCTCTCTCACACACGTCCTTTGACACAAACACTCCTGCCTTTGCATGCTTGCACACAAACACTGCACTCACATGTTAAGCTTCTCACACATAATCAATCCTCCAAGCTCTGGCGCTCTCTCACACAAACACAGACGTGCTTCATACCTTCTCCTGCATTAGAAAACCATGTGAACCATCTGTCACTATTTAATCTCCCAACCCAAGCTAAGCAAATATGTCCCATCTCAACCCCAGACGCCCCAGTCAGCCTTTCTAGCAATACACTCTTCACAAATAGACCATTGTTTTTGCTGCTGCCTACCTAACATTAATTTGTTTTCCACTCCATCTCTTCTCCTTTTGCTGCCATGTCCCCCAAAGAAGGCTCTATTTTGCTGCTCTTTACAGCAGTCAGGCCTCAAGCAGGGTTTGGATATTGCATAGCCAGGGCCAAGGCATGTTTTGCAACAGGCAGCATACCACAAACTACCCACTGAGATCAGTGAGCACCACAGATTTTCCTTTTTGTTCATAACTTCACCCTTCACTGGTCTTTGATTGGTGAGTGTTTAGGCAAATGGACACAGAGAAAGAATCTTTTTTAAAAGAGATAGTAGTTGCCATCAGAAGAAAAGAAAGAAACCTACACTTCAAAGTCTTAACTGACTATACTTCCATTTATAGGTGAAAAAGGAAGGAGAAATGTTGTTGTTTGGGGAAAACCTCTCAAAATACAGAATCAGGAGAGAAGGGCCCAAAAGAAGCCTGAAAGCTTTGGTGTGTAAAAGACAGGCCGGACAAAACGCAGAAGAAAAAAGAAAGACCACCTTGTTTTAGGGATCTCAGAAGTGCTGCTGGAAGCAGCATGCTGGTCTTGGAAGGAACTGCATCAAAATCAAGGCTTAAGTACTTCCAACTTTTCAGGGAATGCAACAGTACCACCCATAACCAGAGCAGGTGGTTGCTGTTGCTCACAAAGGTGTTTATTAAACTCTATGAAAGGCATTTCCCAATTGAATGTCTCTTTAAACCCCTTCTCCTTCTTTCCACAAATGGGAACACAAGTTCACACCTGTCTTTTATACCAGAGAGGTATAAAAGGACCTCTGAGGGTGATACTGCCACACTGGAGTTTATGACAGTCCTGAAGAACTGGAGCAAATTCCTTTCTGGAGACAGAGCCAAAACACAAACCTCAACATCTCCAATACTGAAAAGTCTCCAAATTGAGGATTAAACTACAGAGTTTCTGGTGCACATAGTGTGGACCAAGCCCACATCCACTCCTAAGAAAGGAACCAATGCATTGTGCATGTTTTGTTGCTTTCTTCTAAAGATGATTAAATTGGCATGCACTTTAAGAAAGGATTAGAAAGATCCAGATTCCAGCTTTACCTAAATATTCACTTTATTAGGAGGAAGGCAGGGGGAGTAGTGTCTGCATACTTCTTGAAAAATAAATTGTTTCATGATTTCTGTTTGTACAGAACCTGAGATAATGTCACCTACTAGGGCTCTCACAGCAAAGATTTTGGGAAAGGGGGCACTTCCCTCTTTTGGGAAATAGAACCACAGTAGAGAAATCTCTGCAGGCAATTATATTGTTTTATAGAAAGAGAGGTATCCCACTGGAGAAAGAAAGTCTAAGGACCATGCGTGTTCAGCAGGACTAATCAGCAGGCTTAAGATGTTACTGCAAAACTGGGCAAGCTTAGGCAAACAAAAACCCTCAAGTGTAAGACAGCTCTGCATATCAGCCTCTTCTGAAAGCAAATTCCCTAGAACTGCCCGTCTTCAATACATACAGCAAGTGGTACATGCAGTGCCATGAGCAGACTCCAGTATAGAGAAACGTGTCTGCTCCATGGCCAAATGACCTCAGTGAAATTAGAGTTTCAATTTTGTCTTTGATGTCAAGCTGCTTTCACATTTCACACCACACACCTCTCACCTAATTTCAGCTAGTGTCTGTGCCCTAGGAGAAACTAAATTGAAGCAGAAAACTTGTGCAAGTAACAAGGATTCTTAAAATTATTAGTGAAAAAAAAATATAAAGACTGCTAGTAGCAACTGAAAAAAAGTTCCATGATATTCTACACAGGTCCTCTTTATTCAGCTGTTGTAATAACCATTACTTTTGAATTGTGTGTAAGCCTTAAAGGAAAGAGACCATTAATTACTCTAGAGAGATACCAGCAAACGAAAGATGGTTGAACAGTGGCTAACCCCCAAATGCTGTCTTACTGCTTCATTCCTAGAAATATCCCCAAACCTTCTAGTGACAAACTGTGTATGTTTCCCACAGAAAATGCCAGAATGGAACTATTTCAATGAAGCAGATTGCTATAGATGGAGAGATTATTTATAAAGGTGGCTGAGAGATTGTGGTCTTTGACTAAATATTAATGGCAAGTGGTCCATATAGTTCGTAAAAATCAGGAAAAACCTTTGCCTTTTACAAAATTACTAGAAACTGCTCTCAGCTTTTTGTTGTTGTTGATGTTGGAACACCATGGAAGCTGGTCCTCCTACTTTAGACTTGGATGTTCAGTGACCCTGCCAGGAAACACCGGGTAACATTTCTCAAGGCTGTCTTTGGTCTCTTCTTCGAAGAATAGAAAGACCTAAATAACCTAAGAGGAAAAGCATCTGGTCTTCTCTTTTCCGATGCTATCCTGCTATGAACCACTGGCAGAAGATACCTCTTTGATCCCTACACACATGTGAAAATACAGAGGGGAAAAAAGTCAATACAGGCTCTTTACTTAAAGCAGCCACTGCTCAGTGCTTCAGCTGGTCCTCCTGCAGTATATCCTAGTGCTGGGAGATAGTTCCAGTAAACACAACATGAAGCACGTCTCAAATGTCCATTTTATTTAAAACCAAACAATCCTGCCCTTCCCTCCCCCAAAAAATCAACCCTCCCATCACTTTCACCTCAAGGCAATCCAAAGGATTTTCCAGGGGGAAGGGTCTGTTTATATTAACTGCCTGTCGCTTAGACAAGAAGCAGGAGAAGCCAGTGACCTTGAAATAAAGCATCTGTTCAAGCTACCGTAAGATTAACAACCCACTTTGGAGGCAAAAGAAAAATCTCCCAAGATAAGGAGAAAAAAAAAAAAAAAAAAAAAAAAAAAAAAAAAAAAAAAAAAAAAGCCTGGAAAACTCCAAAGCCAGATTTTCAAAGAGTAACTGACTCCCAGAGTAATGTGCAGGTAGAACTATTAAACAGAGGACATGACTGCTTGCAACTCCTACTAAAGAGAGAAGCCCACTCACAAGAATCTGGATAGTTCACCTCCTGCAGTGAAAGAACACTCACAACATGTGTAATGTGTTTCAAATGTGAAATTTTCATGAGAAGACAACAGAAAACATCTAAAAACTATAATAGCTTATTAAAGAAAAACATGGGGGGTTATTATACACTATATTCAAAAGCAAGTACTTGTTTCAGTAATTGTTGCTTTGAGTCTCATGCCAGATTCAAGCCAATCACCTTAAACATCACATCAAGAATATTCACAGTAGGCCCCTGACCAGCTCAAGCAGGGTTGAGAACAATAAATGAATGTTCATCCCAAACTTCTTTTTCCCGAGCAACACCATTTGTTGCTCTAGATCAGGTAAGCAGAGCCCAATTGTTCTGGCCAGTGCAGTATTTCTAACAGTTTTCCCTATGTAAGGATGTGGCTTAATTTCATGTACCATTTTCTGCACCATGTCAGATGCCAAGGATGAGGTCAAAAGCAGAAATAAAATTCTATTCCTCTCTATGCTAAAATCCAAAGTATTGCACTTAATAACTTAGGTTTGGAAAAGTAAGGTAAATATAAATATCTAAAATTACCAAATTTATATCAGTTGTGGTAGAAGTTATCATCTTAAAGAAGTAATAATAATAATAATAATAATAATAGTAAATCTACAGGTTCCAGGAGATAAAAGTATTTCTCCTGCCAGATGGCAAAGGTATGGCCTGTAATTAGTCAATACCAATCCAGTAGTCAAGCTGAGGAATTCTGGGATTAGAATAAAAAGCAGGGACAAAAGCAGTTTTTCCACAGAGAGGTTTCAGATTTGACAAGCATAGAACATACCTTAGCTTATTATTACAAACATCTGTATCTATATCTCACTCCAGTCTTGTAACCATTTCCCCCATACTTCCAGTCCAACTTTGAACTCGCACTAAGTATCTTCTGCTCCACCTGGATAATTCAGTTATTTTTTTAGACTTCGTGTTTCTGATCTTCTGCTACCTGATAAACTCATAAGTGATTTCAAAATACAAAAGCCCAAATGAAACAAACCAGTATAAGAAATGGCAAAATTCAGTCTACAGAATGAGATGGAGCTGACACCAAAACTCATCTCTCTTTCCTTCTTCTAACTGATTCCTTACCAAGACCCAGATCTGACAAGATGTCCATGCTCTAGAAAACAAATTACCTTTAGAGAAAGGAGGGAGAGGAGTTTTTACCAGGTTGAAAAAGCAGAGGAATGCACAAAGACAAGTACAAGTACAACTACATGTAGGCAGCACAAAGAGACATTTGGGGCTATTCAGCATCACCCTGATGTCTTTGTGCTCATCAGTGATTAACTGACTGCAAGAGAGAATATCTGCTTTTTCCAAGTTCACTGAGCTGATGAAATAGCTGAAGATATTCATAACTTCTGACCTCAGCTGAAGGATTGGTCATAATAATGTAAGACCCATTATATCTGGTAATAATTTAAATAAAAATAAGTGGAGTCTTCTGAGACATAGCTCGACAGATAAGGAACAAAAAACTACTTACAAGAAAAACACAACAAACCACAAAAACACCAACAGAAACCACAAAAGAACCCCATAAACCTAACCTGATATTAATAATGTGTAGGCATATCATTACAAGTATTAAAAACAGGACTTTTGAAGTCTTACAAATACCATGCTCCAGACATATTCCATCTCTAGTAACCCCTGGTACCACACCTGTACAGTTCAACAGCACCTGTAACAGCACCACCATGGCATTCCCCTTTATGCACTTACTTAATGCCTCTGATTTTCTAATCAAATGACAAAGTTTAAGAGAACTAAAAGTTACTGAAAATCAGAGCTGTGCCAGCATTTTCCAGTGATGACCTGATATGATTTTTTCCCCCAGTTGATATCCAAGTAGTTAAGGAATTTATATAGTCCAGCCCAGCTTATACATTTCAAAGTTAACTTTCTCTACCATGTAATATTCCAGATACATCTGGAGGATGGAAGAAAATGGTTAAGGAAAATCATTAGCTTCTGTGTTACTATAGCACTTATTCAAATTTTGTAAATTAAGGATGAAAACTGGAAAGGAGGAAAGCCCAGACACTGTTCCATAAGAGAATTTGGAGGATCATTTTAGACCCAAAAACCAAAAAAAGTAATAATACAACTTGGAAAAACAGGAATATGGTGGAAGAAGCTGTAAAACGAAGTCACAGCTGACTGGATATCTTTCCTGGATTTCTACTCTCAATAATTCTGCATAAAAATAATTATTTTTTTCTTTGTTGCAAGGAAGAAAATTCAACTTGTGTTTCAAGAGCCACACTGAAAACCCCTCCACATGTTATTTAGCACAATCAGGAGCAAAGTGCTCCATTGGTCAAACACAAATCTACAGTAAACTTGTACTACTATAGCCTTACTGGTGTCCTCCTCAGTAACCCTTACCCAAGCCCATTACATTTCCTAAATCCTTTTGCATGGAATGTACAAGGATTTAAAAAAAATCTGTAATTTTTAAAATAGAATTCATGAACACTACCACCCAAAAAAAAAAAAAAAAAAGACAACCACTCAAGAAAACAAAACCAACCACCACCAGTTTACCCTTAGACTATATTTAGTGGGCAGCAGAAAATAAACAAAAACCCAACCACCTTAAAACTATACTCTCTGAAGGTAAACAAAGGGTGTCTCAGAATATCCCCATAAAGGTGTTTTAATGAGTGAATGACCTTCTTTTCTCATTTTGGAGGGTACTACAAAAACTTGTCACAGCAGACTACAGTATTAAGAACATTTGGTTACTCTCAAATTATTATTTTTTTTTTTTTAGTTTTAAACAGAAAGGTTGATCAAACAAGAATTTATATATGTCTAACATAATTACTTTTAAAAATGTTGACTTCGGTTTTAGTAAAAGGAGACAGGATATTAAACTCAGTGAAGAGTCACCTTCAAATGGTAACCTAGTGCAAAGAACCATCTTACCATACCAGAAAGAGCCATGAGCTAGTTTACATTTTAATGTTACATTTTAATTTGTAACAACTAACTAGTGTCATTCAAGCCCCTTCATGACAAGCTTGCAAAGACCTGAAGTGCCTGTAGGTACCTGGAAACACAGCTCATTGCTTTGGAGCTCACAAAATGCCACATAAGACACTAGGTGGTTTGCCATGACTCTGAACACAGCACAAGGTGAGACATTTTTCCTTGGCTTTTTGGCTTGCAGGTATCAATGCAAAACACTCTGGCCAAATCCTATTTGAGTTGGTTTGACTTTTGAGTACTTTCCTCTCCATCCTGCCATTTCAATGGCAACAGTGTCACAGAGCACAGATGCAGCTGAGCTTCCACAGAGATGGGCATTTCTGAGGAAAAGGGAAATTGTATGAGAAAACTGTGAATAAAGGAGAAGACAAGAGCAAGCAGACCAGGCTTCCTCCTCTCTTTGCAGACCGACCAGAAAACACACTCTGCCCCATTTGCTGCTTCCCTGCTGTTGATCTCATGTTTGTCCTCACACAACTTGATAGTACTTCTGCGAGCTAAAAAAAAAAGCACTTTAGACAAAACTGGCTTGCTGAAGTATTAAGTGAAGAGATGAGTAAATAGAGGGAGGTAAAGAAAGAAGAATACAATTACTTCAAACACACAATAAAAACAAACCCAAAAACCATAAAATGAGCGATGTTAAAAATCCAGCCATATATGTGTGTGCCAGATTTATTAGATTGCAGCCTCTCTGGAGCAGGGACCATGCAAGACAAGGTGCTCATTCAGTGCTCAAGTACAAGTTTGCCATCAGCTGAGGCTGCTTCTGGACATGACCTCATTGTAAAAACATTACCCTCAATCACAGTGGTCCTTGAAAACTGCCTCCTGGCTAGTTGATTGTTATTACAGATTTCACAGTAGCTATTAGGTATATTTGCATCTGTGTCTTTAAAATCGTGAGTGAGAGAGAAAGATACCTGGGGAGTTGTGGGGGGAGAAATAAAAAAGCATGCCTGAACAGATGATCTTTACAGTCCCCTCCTCCTGCTGCTAGAAGCTTCCCACTCAGCTTCTGCTCCTATTTGTTCATCTTTCTCTGGCAAGAACTACTCTTAACTGTGTTAATTTTCTTTTTTGTGGGTTAATGTTGGGTAACGTGCTTGCAATTGCTCACAACTAATAGATTTCCAGTGATTGACTTTACTGCACTCCTGGCAGTAAGTAGGGCATATTTCTTGAACCAGGGTCATTTTAAGGGATTCCAGAAAGTACGTTCAGACATTTCATGGCTTCATTTAAGCAGCTACTTTCTTGGTTCCATGCAGGATTTTGAGCAGGAGGACAGAATCTTGAAAGGGAGGTCACTGTCCTCTAGAATATTAAGTTAGAACCATTTCAAGAGTTTGAACAAAGCATGAAGCGTGACCTTTTTTCATTTATTTATTTAAGGCTAAACTTGGCAGATATGAGAATATCCAACTGTAGTTAGACAGCCATGATCTCAGCCTCTGGCTGTGCAAAGACATCTTAAATCTGTAGGTTCTGTGCAGATCCAGGGGATTTTTGCCAAAAAGTTTCCTGAATAAAATTAAATATTCCTTCATGTTAAGCTTTACAATTTTCTCTTCTTCCTACCCTAGCCTATTATAATTCCAAATTAAAAATATATAATGCTTTAGGATTAGCACTGCTTATACTGCAGTTTCCCAGCCAAAAATGACTGCTATAATTCTTTAGCGAGTTAAAAAAGGTTAAGTATCACATATCTTCTGCCTTTAAAAACCAGTGAGGCACAGCCTTTTCCTAATTACTGTCCAGTTACCTGGGAGTGAGAAGGGAACAAGACATAGTCCTGCCAAGGAAAATCTTGGGAACACCCAATGCCTGGATTGCAGTTGCAGAATGAACGGTGTCCATCAAAAGAATTCTGTAAGAATGTGGCAGTAGCATACTAGAAGAAGCCACTTACATCATTAGCTTCTGAGGCATAGATAAAGGATTATCTAGATGCTCTGGCCCTTCAAAACCCCCCAAAAGCATGGTATACAGCATATATATATATATATATATATATATATATATATATATATATATAAAAGCTACATTGGTCTCTTCCCAGTGTTAATCTACTCCATCCTTCAATTTAGCAGCTTTGCATCTTCATGAAAATCTTTTCCAAAGCTACATGTGCAGCATTAGCAGAGGTGTACATGTAGGCTTCTTTGCAAGTACTAGCTATCACCAGCCAGGACTGTGGCTTTGTATTTCACAGAACAAAGAGAAAATGATGGTGACCTGTAGCTTTTTAACTATCTCTGCAGACTAACTCCAGTGTGTCTCCTTCCCCCAGATGTGGCAAAGGAAGGTGTGTGGCTAGGTCACAGTTATCTCCCTGTGTAGTTTTGAATCTGCAGGGCTGTGCACTGACATTGTCAGTGTGCCAGCTACAGGCCCTTCATCTGGTCAGGTTCTTGTGTCTCCTGTGCACCTTCAACTCCTTGCCTAAACCTCAGCACGTGGTTCTTGCATACGGCACTGAAATCCCAAGTACTTTCAAGTGCCAAGGTAAGCGTATACAGTTTGAAACTAACACGCTCTGTGAGTCAAAGGACAAGTAATACAACAACAGCCAACATTCAAATAGGCCCTTCTGCAGAGAAGTATCTGGATATTAAGAATGAACCTTTTTCAGGTACCATGACCAGAACGCAATGCAATCCACATGATCTGCATCAAAACCCTGCATGGGACACAGCACCATCTCCTGGAATCAGAAGTTTCGTTGTCAGCTGCAGTTCTTCAAGTACTGTGAAGAGAATCAAGCAAAACAAGCAAAAAAAATCCATCAATAACCCAGAACAATTTTAGGCAAGGGGCTGGAGTTAACAAATGCAAAAATTGGCCTGCACATTTCTCATGTTTCCAAGAAATTACTGAGGTTCTTAAGAAATTAAGGAAGATCAATGAAGAAGAGAGAACTGTCCCCTGCTCAATCCACACAGCTCAGGACACTGTTCATGCTCTGCAGGCACGTTAAGCTGTTAGTTATCACTTCCCAGACAAGCCACAGTGCAACTCTGGCAACCTGGGTTTGGTTTGTCCTTGAGAGAGACCACAAGGACTCTTATATAGATGGCACAAAAGGGATGAAAAGCAGTAGGAAGACCACTGATTCAATCACTTCTATACAGCCTCTAGGTGTGAATGCTCCTAGTCCCACTTATGGCAAGGTCACACAAAGCTGAAGCCCCCCTATAAGTCACTAGTTTTTTCCTCCAAAGACAACTAGAGAGCTTGCAAGGACTAAACTCCATTTGTTAAAACAAAGATCTACCATCTGAACTTATTAATTTGCAATCTTTCGTTCCAAAACATAACATTAGAAAGTGATTAACAACATATCGAGCAGATCTGCAAAGCCTGAATAATAATTATCGCATAAGCCTATCTTGGCTGTATCTATACTAAATGAAATAGAACAGAACAAAATGCAGGTGAATAAACACTAAAAGTGAGAAATAAATCAGACTTGGCGTGGGCAAAGCCTAAAAAGCCAACCCAATTGCATACAGAACAGTCAGATTTGTTACTCTAACCTAGCAGCTACATAAGGCTAAAACAAAGGCATAACCATGACTGAAAAAAAGAGCTATTTGTGAAGACAGTGTTTTTCTGATATTCAGCCTCTGCTCATGCAGAGTTTTCCTTCTTCAGGTGTCTTGACATCTTCACTCTATCATTTTTCAAACCTTGATCTCTAAACTTAAATAGGCCTTCCCTTAAAGGCTGCATGTCTCTTAGTGCTTTCTGAGGATTGTTTCCTCTTTCATTTTTTCTAACTGTTCCTTCATAGTGCTATCATGTATGACTCCTCCACCTCTGATCCTACTGTACTGGTTCTAACTTTCCAGTATTTTATCTGGGCCCAACACAAACTGAAAAACAATGTAAGAATCAATCCAGTACCAGCTGCCCCTCAGCTCTAATACTCAAGTAAAACACAGTTCAGATGGCCTTAATACAGCTTGACACCTGAAATACAGCTGCTCATTCCACATGTGATCAGACATACTTGGACTTAGGAACACAAGCTCAATTGCCCAATATGTGGGCATGCCTTAAATGTCTTATTATTAAATTTCTACATTATTAGCCATCACAGTGTGACTGAAGTGATAAACACACAAACCAACTGCATTCTAGCCCATCACACCCAGACAGCATCTCTCCTCCTCCTCCAGCATAAAGCCACAACTGCTGCTCATTGAGTTGCCAAGCTTTCTACATTATCATTAGCAACATAAAAACAGGATTATGCTCAAATAGTATAGAAACTTTAGGGCCACAGGGTGAAAACACTTTGTGACTTCATTAATGAACAAGTGCTTCGTTAGAGATTAGAGTCTCTATTCTTGTGTATTAACAACACAACATCTTTAAAAAATAAACAAATTTGCATTTTCATATAATTTGCCCTTTGCATCTCTCCTCCCTTCCCTCATAGAAGCACTGGACTCAGATAAACTATCCAAGGTGGTATCATCAATACAACTCATCCTGTCAACACAGAGCAATCAGGTGGATGTGGACACTATAACAGGGGACCAGGGCTTTCTCTCACACATTTCATGGTGAGGATAGATGCACATTCCTTGGCTGACCAGGAACAGGGAAGCAGCTTCGTTTATTTACAAAAGGAGGAAAATGGCTAGGAAAAACCAAACAGACACAATGCAATGCATTCCTAGTAAATCCAGGAGATCCACACACATTTTCATTCTACCAGAGTTAAAGGAAACCTGCAAAGCTTTTACATTTTTTGTTTCACTTCCTTTATAATCCTCTCGTCTTTATGCTGCCCTCCCTATTCAGCTTTTTCTTCAAGTGTGAGGAGGCATCCCAAATCAAGGGTCTTCCTCCTCTGACAGCCAGGGTTCTCCATTTCCCAGGCAGCACCCAACCAGTCAGGGGAGCACCTGAGGACCAGGCTCTCCAAAGGCTAGCCCTAGTCCTCTCTGGAAGGCCACTCAGGCTCACTGTGCAGTCAGGAAGATGTCTTCATTGGAGGTCATTTTCAGAGCTCCTCTTTCCCCATTGCCTCTCTAGGTAGGTAGAGAGCAACCACCAGGTATGGACTCAGCCAACTGCACAACTTTATTCTATTTAACAGCAGTTGCTACACTGAGTTAACACTTCCTAGTACATTGGAGTACCATCATCTGAAGGCTGGGGCCAGCCAGGATGGACATCTTTCTCTCTACACTGATGGAAATGAGACTACAGCACCATCATCATGAGAACTACTCTGCAACTTTGTGGAGCCCAAAGCAGAGTCTCAAATAGTTATCACAAAGCTTCAAGATAGGTTTTTCCTTGAAATGCTGGTTATTTAACCAAAGCACCACTTTTAATAGCTACTCAGGAGACTTCTTCACTGCTTTTTTTTGGTGAAAATTATGACTCCTGTCTCACTGGGTGTTTTTATAGCATTACCATTCAAGCTACACGACCAGCATAGCTGAAATATCTAAGTGCCCACAAATAATTAAAAAGTCATCTCCACTTTTTGAATGTTTGGATAAATTTATTTATAGGGCAAGTTGGCAATTCCCCCAAAGTCATACCTTCCAACCAAAGCAACTATGTCAGGTAATTAAAATATCAGCCCTTTCCCTATGGCTCTGCCTCTCACGTCAGCTGGGATAGCTTTTTTTCCCCTAGAATGCAGATAGTGACCTCAAGACTTGCTAGCAGCAGCTAAAGACCAAGCTGTACTAGGCAGTACTGCACTGCTGGGCAGAAAAGGCCCCTCCTACATGGAAACACCAATTCAGCATAACGCTCAAGCATTGGCCTTCGTATTTTACTTCAAACAAGGCTCATAAACTCATACTGAGGCACACACTAGCACACCTCTCTAAAACAAGTGGGAAAAGAAACGCTCCTCACCAGTCTTTATGACACACTGGACAGGAAGGCATGTCAGCAGCAACGCCTGAGGAAGGTATTTTTTCCAGAGAGCGCTTACAACACGGTTCCAACAACAGCACATCCACTTGCCCCCGATCTCCCTTCCCAAACATTTTGAATTCTGCTTAGCTTTACATTTTTCCACCATTCTCAGTTTGCAGCTTCACATAAATTGAAGTAAGTTGATAAAACTGTCATCTTTTTCAGCATATTAAATCTGATCCTCTGAAAAAGTTAGACCCCGTAGATTGTTCACAGCATCTGGAAGGCAGATCCTTGACCGTGTCAGAAGAAAGAGATTAAAAAAATGTAAACACAGGAAATTATTGGTAACCATTGAGCTAATCAGCTTTGTAAAGCATAGGGGTTTTTTCCCCATTAACAAAACCCTTAATAAGCTGTTGATGCAATACTTTTGCCTTTTTTTTTTTTTCTGTTTCTGGTGAGACAAACTTCTTCCTGTGAATGGAGTCGAAAGGATCTCTTCTTTCTGTGCTATCACAGTATCGGCACAAAACCCAAGCTGTACAACAATTCCCTTCCCTTTCCCATGCCCTCACAAACACATAAGCCTCTGTGGCTAAACACCTTAACTCTGATTAGCCAGATCTTCCAGAGTATGATCCACAGAGGGCATGTTTGTTTCAGGGATCAGAAGCTAGGTGGAAAGAAAAGAGTGGTCAGGACACAGAGGATGGAGAAGAGTAAGTATGTGAGAAACTGAAGCCACATATCACACACACAAGTGAAGAACTGCCAAGGGAAGAACTGCTTTCCTTTTCTACCTGCAGAGAAACGTGAGTATCAACTCCAGTGTTCAGAGTCCTAAGGAATCACAATATTCACTTGCTTAATAAAACAACAAATGGAATAAATACTCTAGCTAATTATATTGAAAAGACGGTATTTGGAAAACTACAATTCAGAAGTTGGGTGCAATTCTGATTTTCATTACATCAATGTAAGCCTTCAATAACAGGACAGAACTTGGTTTCCTGTGCCTGATGATCCCAAATAACCATTTAATAATTATCAGAACTTAATATCAAATTTCAAGACAAATATGAATGCTAGAGCAGTCACACAAATCATCAAGTGTTAGTCAGAGAGAACAGTTTAGTATAAACTGCTCCCCCTAGTAATTATTAGGGAAGTATCCCTTGCATAGAAGTGACCCTCAAGAGGGCTTTGATTAATAATAACTAAGACCATCAAAATCTTGAAAACATTTCCTTATGCACATGATTAACTTCTATGTAAATGGTCCGTACCATTGAAATAAAAAAATAATTAAAAAGAAAAGTAATCACAACTTTATAAGTTACTTGTGGGCAGACAGGAGTTCAACTTTGTCTCTGGAAGAGTTTTGCAACAATCCTCTCTTTAGAGACCAGTTTTGTAAAGCACAGAAAACTCTCAACTATAACTCATATTTGTGACAATGGAGACCATTTGAACAACTGGACCACAGGGGAAGTAGAAGAAATGCATTTATTTATCTTCATACAAAATGCAAATTGAGAAAGAGCAGTCCAATGAGAATTTACAGATTACTCCTTCCTTGAATCCATCATGCTCAAAAATCTCTGCAAGAAAACTTCCAAAATACTGTATTGCACTCTATCCAGAAACCACTGGAAAATTGTGAGTAGCATTACTGTACAATTTAGGCACAAGATCATATTGCATTTGGTCCTGAGAACTGTCCATATTTTATTTGTTTGTTTTTAAACCAACACCCTCCATTTTCACATCTTCTACACTAGCTTTCAACACATTCATAGGAAAAAAGTAGTTCACAGAAAGAGGACCCTTCTTCAGTTTTGTTGTGCTACAATTTTGAGCAAAAGGGTTATTCCCAGAAGGGAAGTCCTCTGCTTCAAATTCAGCTGAAAAATATCTTTGTCATTTGACATGCACTGAAGCCTGAAAGATCTGGTCAAAAGTCAGGAGTCATCTGCTGAAATACAGCTGTCTACATCCATGCTAGATGTTTGGACTACTTTTATATTCAATTGGCAGAAACAGCACTTCTCAGATCTGATTCTGCTGACTCAATGTAGACTTCCACTTCAGGAAGAGATGAATTGATCCCTAGAAATGTTCTGCTTCCTGACTACAAAGGGAGTGCAGAGAGCTGAGTTTCAACAGACAAATCCCACCTTCTCCATGCTGGGTATCACACTGAACAACCATATCTAGTTTCTCCTCTAGGACCTTATCAGCTTTGCTGGAATTTCTGCCACTTTAATTAGTACAAATAAGCCCGTGTGGTTACCCTAAGCTTCATGCACCATCAAGGTAAAGAAAGGGGCACATCAGAGAAGCAATTCAGCTCAAGTAAGAACCTGAATTCTCCCCAAAAGATGCCACTGTGTCTTCAGAGATGATGGGAATGAGCCTTATGAGCCTACCCCTTAATAAGGTGGAGCAGTGAAGTGCCTTGAATTAGACAGACAGGTTCAGGCTGTTGCTGCTGAGAAGGTGGGAGACACAGAGCAGCCTCATCCCTTATCTCCTCTCCACACCAGTGAGGCTGAAATGTACGGCATCAGACCCTACAGTAAGGTTACAGTATGGATTACAGAGTCCTTCATAAAATACTTTGAAGGAGAATAAAAACAAAGCCACACCAAGGAAGTTTGAAAAAAATCTGTATTGTGGCCTACATAGTGTCTATCCACCCACAGCTTCACCAAGTGAGGATAAACAAGAGCTGAATGAAACTCTGCAAGAGCACACTTCAGTTGGCCAAATACCCAGCACAGTCTGGAGCAGCTAAGAATCAGTCCGCACCCTCTTCATATTTAAAAACAGAAGTGCAGACCCTCAAGAAGGGTCTGAGACTCCTCTGTTAGCAACACCTGCTCTCAGCTGACCAGGTAACACAGCAGAATAAGATGGCAGATGTGGATCCAGGCTCTCACTCATTCACACTCCTGTCACTGAAAGAAGTCACCTCGTTAGCTGAGGACAGCCCGGCTTCCGCATTCAGCTTCTGCAGGAATACAGGATTTGGCAGCCTCCAGAAATCTGAGCTCTCTGTTTTTCTTCCCTTGGTTTACTAATGCCCATTTCGCCTTCCCTGCCTCCCTGCTCCCAATGCACACGCATTTTAACGCTAAACCCCAGGTGTTACATGGTTTCTCCATACTTCCAGGCAAACACTACACACCTGCCCTCCAAACTCAGCACGTATGCCTTCTCCACAGAGATAGTAAGAGGACAATGCTTCATAGTAAGATGCTGAAGTTTAATAAAAAAAATAATTAAAAAAAAAATCTTCCCATCTCATGCCTTAAGGAAGTCTCACACCCACCATCTTACACAAAAATACATTCCCTTCAAGACTGTGATACATTACACACTCTTAATGGTTTCTACAGTTACATAGGCACAGACAATGTAATTAACAAGCAACATTCCTTTTTGTAAAATAGGAGGAAGAAAATAAACAGAAGTTCACAAAAATATATTTAGGCTCAGAAATAAAACTACATTTTTACCTTATTTCATCATTTACTATGTGAGAAAACACAAGACCCTGGATTATCTAGGTGCAAAAAACAAATTTTCAATCTGTCTGATTTACAAAATACATTGTGTCCCTTTATGAGGAAAATGATACCTTATTTACTCCCTTTAGATACACATCAATACTTTATCAAGTATTTTTTCACTTTACATTTCATTTGTTTTATGCATAATGAAATCAAGAAAAAATAACAATCCTGTGTTAAAGTTATATTGTTTTCTGATTCTTGTTACATAACCAGAAGTGTTACAGAAAATAGTATTGTGGAGTTAAAGGAAAAAAAAGGCACTTAAAAAAAATCTAAGCAGGCAAGCATCACTGCATCACAATAACATATAAGGTGCTTCTACACCCACTACTGGCATACATTTAAATTAAAATTACATGTAATCTATACCAAACTTTCTGAATGCTGAATCTCTGCTGAATGCCCTTTCTGTATTTAACCTCCTCTATTGCTGACAAAGAGGTAAGATTTTCCAGGTTAGTAACAGCAAAATTCCACATTGCAAAAACATGGAATGCTGTCATGCATATAAAGTCATTGACAGGGTCTGAAAATATCCCTCCCATGTCAAGATTAGTCTTAAGCAGAGAAATGGCAAGACAATATAAACATGTTATTTTCTTGTGGGAGAGCCAAGCAATTAAAAACCAACAGCCACATAAACCCTAAACCATATCTTTTGAGAGAAATGGTGAATTTCAGTGCTCCTTTCTAATGAAACCAGAAGAACACACCAACCACTGTGCTGAAAACATTTCCTTGCAAAAGCAGACACATCCATGGTGGTAAGGGAATTTCATGATGTGGGTGATTTGTGACATTAGGATCTTTCACATCATTTACAAAAAGGACCACAGACTCCATGTTGGAAAACACACTCATGCCATCCCTTCTCTGCTCAATGTACACCTGCCCAGGCAAAAAACACCCTGTTTCTGAATTGGAGCATGCACAGAGACACACTCACACTGTCACCTGAACCCACCACACCCCCACCATCTCCCACCAGAGCGACTCGCAACAGCCTGAAACACTGCTCTGAATCCAACCGGTATTTTCCTCTCCTCTCTGCATTACAGCCACAAGCCCAAAGCCCTGTAGCTCAGCTTGGTTCATCTGGGCCCACTTTGTTCAAATAAACACAAAGGAAGGGAACCCACCGGGCTGGCTGAACAACAAGAAATTCGGCAGCAGAACTCCCTCACACTTGTGTGCACAGCTGATTTTACACCGCGCGCCTGCTACGTTCATATTATTTTGTCAAAAAGTACGGAACAGCTTTCACCACAAACACTTGGGAGCTTGAAAATTACAGCAAAACCAACTTCAGCTGGGTGCAAAGTGCGCTCCAAGAGCGGCGTTTGAAGCCCCAACGTGACGCAACTGAAATCATACCAGGGATAGGGGCTTGCTGGAGGAAGCGGGACCCACGCAGAGCCACAACGTATATATTAGGTGTCTATAGCTCATTCGCAGCCCCGGCTAGGAGCACACAGAGCTACACAAGCTACAAATCAATGAGGCACTGTGGCTGTGCCCATGCCAGTGACAAACTGCAGTGAGGAAGGGAGCCCGGACTGCTTGGCAGACCTGCCATTCCCCTCGGCCACCCTCCCGCACCCCCTTCCCTCACCCCTTGCCCTTCCCCCCTGACAAGTTCAGAGTGGCTGCGGTGGGAGCAGCCCCTCTGCGCCCGGCGATGGGAGCAGCCCGGCCTAAGCGCCCAAGTCACCCCGGTGTGGGTGGGCTGCAGGAGGCCGGCCAGGCCGGCACGTCCCTGCGGTGGGCTGCCGGCCGCCCGGCCACCTGCAGGCCTCCGCCGCCCTACCTTGCTCCTCGCCGGCCCCAAAGCAGGCTCTGGGGTCCTCGGGGGGGAGCGGGGCTCCGCCGCCCTCCAGGGCTTTGCGTTTCTTCGACATCTGGTCGGTGTTTGGGAGTTGAGTTTCTCCTCTCTCTCTCTCTCCGGGGAGATGAGTGTATGTAGAGAGAGAGGGAGAGTGTGAGGGAGAGAGACACAGGGAGGGAGAGAGAGAGATTGAAAGAAATCGCTGCTTAAAGAGAGGGGAAGAGACTTTGGAGTGGCTGGAGAGCAAGTAGGAGGCAGGGACTAAGTGGAGAAATCCTACAAATCACAATCCCATCAATTCAGCCCCACGTCTAGAGGGGCTGTTGAGGTCTCCCCCTTCCTTGCTCATTCATCTGAGTGTGTGAGTGAAAATTAAAGATAGAGGTAATAGTCCTCTGCTGCTTTTCCAAATGTTGGCAGGTAGTGTTTTTTTTCCTTTCTATGGGGGGGTGGGGGGGGGGGTTGGAGGGGGGGAGGGAGGAAGGAGGCAGCTGATTGATATTATTTTCCTCTGCTGGGATTCCTTCTGGTTAAAAAAAAAAAAAAGGGGGGGGGGGGGGGGAGGGTAAAAGCTGAATGGATTGGGGGGGGGGGGGGGGGGAGTTTGAAGGGGGTTGGTGGTGTGTGGAGAGCGGGGGAACAAGAGAATTAAAAAGAAAACCAGGAGCAGAGGAGGAGGGATGAGAAGAGCCTGCAGGTGCAGGGAGGCAAAATTCCCTGCAGGGGTCATGTGCTCTGGGAGCCGGAGATCCTCGGCTCCCCGGAGGCTGCCGGCGGGCAGGGGCGGCTCGGCGGGGGCTGCGGCCACCCCGCCCGGCACCTGCGGGAGGGGAGCGGCGCGGAGCGGGGCTGCGGGGCGCCGCAGCCGCCTGGCAGCAGGCACCGCTAACTCGCACCTTGCAAACTCCGCCGCCGAGTCAGTACCCCCGCAGTCGGTCTTTCTCGCTCCCTTTGTAACCCTTTCGGCTCTGGGAACAAGACGTGCCCCTCCCCTGGGGAGTCCCGTCCCGTCCCGTCCCCCGCCGCCCCCGACCTGCCCCCTTTACAGGCGGATTTCAAAGCTTGCTAGAGGGTTTTTGTAAGCGGGGGTGGGGGGGGGGGGGGTGGCGAGGACACAACTTACCCTCCAAACTATGCACAAGCTCGTCTCTGCTTCCCCTTCAGATCAACTTTAAAGAGCAGATTCTCAGTCAGTCCGGGAGGCAGACAGGCAGGGGAGGAGAGGGGAAATTGTTTAGGAATAGCTGCTGCCAAGTGGGTGAAGTTCAGGGCACAATCCTGGCTCTTCCACGCTCCAGCAGCCCAGCATCTTCCCGGGGTCTGGAGAACAAGGTGTTCAACAAGTCTTCCTTGTTACCCGAAATTGATTGATGATGGCTTTCCCGCCGGGCTGTATTTAACAAAACGATGTAGAGAGCTACTCTGACGAGCAGGAAATTTTAGAGGAGCTTGCAATATAGCTGCGGCTTTAATTTGTCTCTCTCTCTCTATACATACGTACTTACACACATACACATGCACACCTGTGTATGTGTGTATGTCTATATGTCTATATAAATAAAAAGATATAACTATCAATACAACGTTGGGTCCACAGGATCTTAGAAAAGCTTGCCTGTCGGCTGTGTGGAAGTTAAAGAGTTTTTCTTAAGCAAAAGGGGCTGATGCTTGGACACATCTCACGTCCAACAGGAGGCAATGACGTCTGTAGCTTCATTGCTATAACAGCACCAAGGCTGCAATTGCCATTCACTGAAATGATAAGGGGCGCTCAGACGTAAGCAGTCTGGACCTCTAGCAAGAGACTGAAGCGAAGATGATTTTTCCCCTCCCAAAACAAATAATAATGCTAAAAACACCTAAGGAAAGAGACGGGGGAACAGGGAAAGGAATGTAGGTTTTGCAGTCACACGCTTCTGCAACATGATCCTCTAGCACCAAAAAACATTTACTTTTTTGCAGCTGACTAGACTTCGGGAAATTTCAATACATAATGATTATTCGGGCGGGGGGAGGGGAGGGATTTTTTTTTTTCCTTCTTCTTCTTCTTTTTTATTATTTCTGTCTCTCTTCAAGCAGGCATTGATGAAAGCCAGGTAAAAGTGCCCTCCCCCCCCCCCGTCTTTCCAAATATATTTCGGCTGGGGTACAGGCTGAAGTGTTTATGGTGTATGGCTAGATTTTTTTCTTAAGCAGCAAATTCTTGCCGTACAGGGTGCGGGGGTTTATTTATTTATTTATTTATTTATTTATTTTCTTGCCGTACAGGGTGCAGGGGGTTTATTTATTTGTTTATTTATTTATTTATTCATTTATTCATTTATTTCTACCTTCACTGAGCACCGGAAGGCACTTGGAAAGAAATGAGAATGAAGAAAGGCGAGGCGAAGCAGGGGGCTCCTTGCCGCGCCGGGGCGGCCGGGACCGCGTGTGCGGAGCGCCGCCGAGGGGCGGGGGCGGCGCTGCCGGGCGCGGGGGCGGCCGCACCTCGGGGCTGCCCAGCGCCGCGGGGGCGGGGGCGCTCCCCCTGCAGGGAGCCAGCAGCGAGCTGCCCTGGGAGCGAGGGCGCGGGTGCCGCAGGAGCGGCCCGGAGGGAGGCAGCGGGCAGCGGCACCGCGCCCGGCCCCGCCGCGGGGGAGGCAGCGCCGCGCCCGCCTGCGCCGGCCCACGCGTGTCCGCGCCGCGCCGCAGCCGGGCGGGGACAGCAGCGCGCTGCCGCTTCCCCGCGCCTTGCCCCGCCGGAGAGGGGCGGTGACACGGGCGGCGCCGGGGAGGCTCCGGGGGGATGGCGGTGCGGCCGGGTGTCTTCGCTGCCGTACCGAGCCGTACGGGGGCTGCGGCTCAGGCGGTCATCCCCACCCAGCTCCGGCGTCGTTTTGTGAGGTGGCCCCTGAGTGCTGCTGTCTGCTCTCTCCATCTCCAGCCCCACGCTTGGTGTCCAGATTTTTCCTTCTGCGTCTTGTCAGGTCCGGGGGAAGGGCTTGTTTGGCCTCCAGATAATTCCAAGCAGTAAGTGGCTACTTGCCCAAACCATTGAGCCATTCTTTGCTGGAACAGTTGTAGATACCCGTGATGTAAGTGGTATCACTGCAAACCCAAATCAGGTTCACAAGCTGCTGATAGCACCCACAAGGTACCGGGTTCTTTCTCCTTTCAAGGATTATTTTGGTGAGAAGCAAAAGGCAACAAGCAGGAGTGCCAAGAAGGGAGAGGAGGCATAAAGACTCTTGCTAGCGTGGATGTTAAATTTGGTATCTGTGGTGGCCCTTGAGATATCTGCTATGATAATCTCCCACACAAAGCTGTGGTAAAATTGGCTGCATAGTAAAGGAGGAGATTTTCAAATCATTAGCTGGAGATGCTTGCTTTCTTACATAGATTAGTTTAGCAAGGTGTTTATTTTTGTGAATGATTTGTGGAGGTTTTGGTGACCTAGTAGCACATCCCTTCAGCAAAATACTCTAAAAAATTTTACAGTGACCAGAATTGTATGTATTTGTCGAGCATTAGGGAGAATACTATGCTATCTTCTATTTCATTTCATCTTAAGTACTGCATTGCTAAGTGGATTTTTTCCCACCCATTCAACGCACAGAATTCACAATATATCTATCACAAAATAAAACATTGTATTATTCTGCATCTGTGTTTTAGGAAGTTCCCATCAAGACCTGCCTTTACACAGGAGTTTCCACTAAATCGTTTGGCCTGATGACAAATCATGTTGTCGTTACAGTATCATGGAAATCAGGGATGGAAATACAGAATAGATCACCTCCTGGGGGAAGGGTATGGAGTGAACAAGTTAAATCCACAAACAATAATCTCTGAGGTTATATCCAGCCAAACTTAGTCTAACTAACCCCTTTGGGATTTTATTCCATCCTCTCTATTAGATGTTGCCAAAGGAAAGCTTTTCATTCTAGCACTTTTTAAAAAATTTTTTCTTTGCATTACAAAAAAGATGAGAACCTTGTCAATGAATTGCCTTTTTTGTAGGTAAAAACTTTGACATAGAGAATCATTATGGTAGGAGAAGATCTCCAAGATCATCAAGTCCAACCTTTGACCAAATACCACCATGCTTACTAAAACCATGTCACAAAGTGCCATATGTACAACAGGAAAGAAGGAGGAAGAAATAAAGGGAAGGCAGTACCAGATTCCATGTTCTATGCCAAGGCTGGCTTTGTACACTCATAGTCTAGGAGAGATTGTGCACTTCAAATCATTTTGGGATAGTCTTAGAGGGAAACCAAACAAGGGGAGAAGATAGCATGCTTCTGACTCACTGGTTAAGGCCCAGAGTAGAAAAGCAAAGACTTCTGGGGTAGGGATAGTACCACTTTGAAATAATTTAGCAGTGTTTGGAGCTTCTTGGTATATCACCATTACTTGCCTTTTTTTTTTTTTTTTTTTTTTTTTTTTTTGTCTAATACAGAAGAATTCTAGTAGTAATCATTCCCACCTCCAGAGGAATGCTGCTTTCCTTCCCTTCCTGGCACTGTGATTAGCTATCACACAGGTAGGCCTCAAGGAAAAATGCCTGATAATGTACACAAGAGCTCTGCTCTTAGTTCATTTTTTATGCCCTGAGAAACAACTAATCTCAATGCTATTATTCAATAATTTCTATGCTATCCACTTTCAGTGACTGCAGTAACTTCATTTGGATAAAATTACACAAACTGTTTCTTGTGGTGGGTTTACATCACCAAACTGAAGTAAGTGGCATTCATTATATAAAGCCCAAAGTCTTTTCACTAGAAGAAGAAGGCCCTGATCTAAAACCTTTGAAGGCAAATAGGAATCTTTACATGACATTTGGTCATCCCTCCCTTTGAGTGTTCAGAATTCAGCCATGGGACCTGGAGTTAAGTCACACAGATGTACACAGAGATAGACTAGAAGTTTTTTCAGGTTTATTGATTTAAACTTGGGTGTTTGCCTCACGTGAGTCAATAATTGAAATCGTCAGACAAAAAGCCCTCAATAACTACAGCTCAATTTGCAAACACTACTTTTTGCTTTCTTTTTTAAAGCATTGCTAACCTAGCCTGTCAGTCAGGTTCACGAAGGACCATTTGTGGTGATTTTCAGTGACTAGTGAATCTGAACGCAACGTATTTTAAAGATACACAAAACTAAAACTTCAGAGGACATAGAAATAGCAACTGGTCAAGACAAGCACACCTCTGTACAATACACACTGTACAGACTCAGCAAATAACCAAACCCAGTGGTCATAAAGACCAAGGGAGGTCTCATATTGCAAGTCTGCTTTTTCTTACTTTTCTTCTCTCATGGCTGACTCAGTTCAGAACTGTTTGGCCCAGCAATACTTAACAAGTACATAACAAACAGCACAATGAGAGAATCAGTTCTCTTTCCTGCAGCCACACTATCGCTTTTCCCAAGCAGTTTGCATTTTTTTTTCTTTTTATGTGTTTATGAGGTGACTTATAACACAGCATTTCAGATATTGAAGACATCTGTATCACTAAAGCCTATTTCTTGCCAAAGCCCTCTCCCCACTCAAAGCTGTTTTTTGGGATGTGTCCCTGAACTGTGAATACACTCCTGCACTTCTTGACAGAATCCTTAGCATTTATAGAGTATTTGGGTTTGTCTCCAAAGTGATTTGCTAGCATGAGCTAATGTATCCTTACAACACCCAGAACAGCTGTTTTATTATCCTCATTTTCTAAGTTGGGAAACAGCAAAAGAGAGGTGAAGAGTCTGTTCTATTGTCTTTATTCACATTTGATTAGTGCCATAATCCCTGGATAGTCCCACGGCTTTCTGTGGGAATTCTTGCACACTAAGATACTGTTTGATAGGACTGAAAATCACAGAGTCATTCACTAAGTGATTTGAGCAAGGCCATGGAGCGGGCTTTAGTGCAGGTTTAGAACCAAAATCTCTTTCTCAAACAAATGCTCTTTTGTTTCATCCACTTTCCCAATTTAAAAACAAAACCCAGAACTTATCACCATATCTGTCATTTTTCCACCGCCCAAGCTAATTTGCAGTAATAATAATGATCAAGTAGCCCCACTGTACTGACATTACATACAATACAAGTTGACACATAACACAAAGAAAACTCACAGGACTGACGCAGTTCCCAGGTTCTTATGCTATGAAAATGACCACCTTTTTGATCTCCTAATTTAACAGCTCAGGGGAGGGGGGTGAAAAGCACATCTTATCTAAAGAAGTTTCATATGAAATTCAGCACAGGAGGAAGGGAGTACTAAGGCAGTTTCAAGATACAATGCCACATCTCTGTATGGGTTTTTTTTAATGCTGTTCTTTCAGCATGAAATGTGTACTCTAATTTCACAACATTCCTCCTTGTATTTTCTCAGACAGATAAAGAGAGGTACATTAATTTAGAGAGGTCTTGCTAAATTTCCTCTGTTAAGTTAGATGGAACTGGGTGTTCCACGTTCCAGAATCGAGTTATTTTGTCCGCTTTCCCTTCCAGCTTCTCCAAAGGCCTCATATCTGTTCTACATGTGTGACCACTGAGTCATGACCTGTGTCTCCTCATAAACCTTAGCTATCTTTGTGTAGTAGCCTTTTTTTTAATTTTAAAAGTACAGTGACTTCTTTGAGGTGTCACCAGTTCTTAGAGCTGTGGATTTGCTGACTGGATTTTCATACACCTCTTTGTTGAGAAGAATGGAAGTGTTCAGGGCAGCAGCTATTTAAGACAGAGGAAAGAATACAGAAACTTCCCCAGCTCCTATTGGCAGCAACTCTGATTTTTCAGCACTTTTCTTCCCTTTCCCTACCCCTTCTCCATTTCTTTCTCCTCCTCTTCTATTTCTATAGCAGGAATTCCACAATTTCTTCACTTTTAGGAGGTAATAGCCAACGTCCCCCAGCAGAGGAAGCATGCACCTGCCTTGTCAGTGCCTATGACTTCAACATGATGACACTAATTATGTTCCACTTTGTAAAAGACACACTGGGTCATTCCACTGAAATGTTTCTAACTTCCCTACACACTAGCCCAGCATCAGAAGGTCAGTGCTGAGAGTTTCTAGGATGGGGGTACATGGAAAAGGGCTGGAATAGAAGGAGAGAGGTGTCTGCATAAGCTCTCTTGTCCTCAAACACTGCCACACTGGGCTTTGCCCCTGCCATTTTCCATCATGCTCTCTTACACAGATCCAGGACCTGTCTGTCTTTCTTCATTTATTTTATTTACTTCTATAACCCTCTTGTAGCCTTCTTAACAGATCAAAATCTCTATGGCAAGACACAGAGGCCCATGCCAGGACCCTGGGGATGGCTGGCACAGTCTGTGGTAGGAAAGGAGCTGCCAGCTCAGGGCTTTGTTACCTTCTCCTGGCAGCACAGCATCAGGCTGGGAGGCAGACCAGGGAAGCATCCTTGGGCAGTAAAGAGCAGCCCAGACCTGCTGGGCTGCACTGGGGATTACCAGGGGGGTACACCAAGGTGGTTTACCTGCTCTGCCTCCCCACTTCCTCTGGCCTGCATATTTTGCAGCACAGAGCCTGTCTTGATGTCTCTTGTACTCAAATATTTCAAGCAGTGAGGTCTCACATTCATCTGGGTAAACCCCCATGTTTGATTACATAGAAATTCTATAGGAATAAGCAGAAGCAACTGAGAATCAGATTATCCTTGGTTTTCAGGTAAAAAAACCAACCAACCAACCAACCAACCAAAACAAAGCAAAACAAAACAAAACAAAACAAACAAAAAAAAAAAAAAACCAAAAAAAACCCAAAAACAAAAACAAAAAAACAACAACAACAAAAAAAAAAAAAAACCAAACCAACAACAAAAAAACAACACCACCAAACTTCAAGACTGTGGGGGAATGACAATATTTTAGTTGAAATAAGTAGTTCCAGTATTGGAAAATCATACAATTTCCTCTTACTGTTCATTCAGCTTTCATTCTGCTTTTAAGGTACATCATCTCAACTATCCCAGTGATTCACAAGAGTTACACTTTTAAACCCCCACCACAGTGTCCAAGCTACAGGGTTTTTTGTTTCTTCACAATACTCTTTGAAAGATGGAGGAAAAAAATCAATCCTAACTGCATGTTTCTGCAAGATAAGCTCCACTCTATGTTTTCAACGATTTTTAACCCTTTATTTAAGGAAATTCAGAATAAAGCCAAGTTCTGTGAGAAACACGCAACTCCTATTATGAATTCTATTCTATAGCAGATCTTCTACTCTTATGGGGTTTTTTTCTCACGAAAGATAATTGACAGTATTTCCATCTGCATATACTTGGTAGCAGAAAGAAAAAACACAAAATATTATAAAAAATCCACTAAATGTTGCATACTATCAAAATACACTACAAGTTTACAGAAGAAGGTACAATAGAATATTTATAGTCTTTAGGAGGCAATTCAGTGACCATACACAAATAATTTTTTTCCCTTTTTGTTCAACAACACTAGTTTTTTCTACCTCTTTTTCTAATATACAGCAGGATTAATTGCATCTATTCCCAAAAAGTACAAAACTAGTATAAATGAGAAAAGGAAGGTCTGGCTCCTGAGATTCAAATCTGTCACTGGTGGGAGCTCTGCTGGACATGCTCTAAAACTACTGTGCATGAGAGAGGAGGGCAAGTTAGGCTAAGCAACCTGGTCTGATCTCTCAGCCTTGGCTCTGAGCAGGAGTTTGACTGAGGCTCCTCCTCACCTGAAACTCTAATTCTGCTTTGTAAGTTCTTTTCACTTTCATCTTCACTAGTGAATTTAATGGGAACTGATTCAGAGTATTCTAAACACACTGGGGGTTTTTTTGGATGGTTTTTATATTTGAGATTTTTTTTTTCAAATCAAAACCTAATCCCCTCCCTTCTTTTTGCATGACTGTTCAAGACCACTAGAGCTGTCTGAAAGAATTGTTACACTAGTTCACCCACTTCACTACTTGAAACTGTGTAAAAGTGAAAAGGCAGGAAGAGCAAAGAACACCACTGCTCATAGTCACAACTCTAAACAATGTTCCAGATAAAACATCTGAGTTAAAAGCTCCATAAAAACCTTCAGCAATCCTCATTTCTTCAAGAACAGAATTCTTCTTTCAGAAGTTTTACTTTCACAAGTTTAGTAGAACACAGGGCAGAGACCTTTCTGGGGAGAACACAGAGGAGGAAGGAAAGGATTCTCCTCTTCCACCAGTGTTAATCTACATATTTGACAAAAAAAAAAAAAAAAAAAAAAAAAAAAAGCCCCCAAATTGCTCTGATGGTTGTGGGAGTACTATCAGGTGACATGGGCTCATGCATGTTCCTATGCATGCCCTGCCTGCATGTGGGAAAAGTAACATACTTCATGGTTTGACACTGGCTAGGACTGCTTTGACACCAGCAGCCACCTTATCAGTTTCCTGTCAGGTTCTGACCCTGTATTGGCCTCTGATTACTGCAGTCAGCGCCTGTGTATCACTTTTTTATTATTATTATTTTTTCTGCTTCCCTCCAGAAATCATCCTGCTTGACAGAGGGGGAAAAACTCTTTACTTACATGGTCCTTTTCAAAAAATGTTGTAGAATAGAGAATAGAGAGCTGAAAGTTGCCAGACTGATGACCCCAACATGTGAGGTCCTTTCTAAGTCATGCTTGGGAACGGCACAGCATCAGTCATTAAGACAAGAAAGTATTTTCAGGGTTGCTTAACAGTCATTAGAACACTAAAGGCAGGGAACCACAGCAAAAATTTATTGTTGCCGCCTTTCACCATTTTATGAAAACTCTTCTGGTCCTGAAGACAAATCATAGAATCACAGAATGTCTTGGACTAGGAGAGGCCTTATAGATCATCCAGTTCCAACCCCCCTGGTCTGGGCAGGGACATCTCTCACTAGACCAGGTTGTTCAGAGCATTGACCTTAAACACTTCCAGGAAAAGGGCATGTACAACTCCTCTGTGTTCCACTGCCACACAATCCCTCATTAGGATTGTTTTCCTAACAGCTAATCTAAACCTACTCTAAGTTTGAAGCCATTCTGCCTTGTCCTCTCAATACATGCCCTTGTAACAAGTCCCTCTCTGTTCTTCTTACAGGTTCCTTTCACATACTAGAAGGCCACAATTAGATCACCCCAAAGCTTTCTCCTTTGCCTGCTGAACAAACACAATTTTCTCAGCCTTTCCTCATGGCAGAGATGGTCCATCCCTCTGATCAACCTGGTGACCTGTCTCTGGACTCAGTCCAGCATGTCCATGTCCTTTCTGTGCTGGGGACCCCAGAGCTGGATGCAGCACTGCAGGTGGAGTGTCACCAAGGTGGAGCAGAGGGGCAGAATCCCCTCCCTCTCCCTGCTGCCCACGCTGCTTTGGATGCAGCCCAGGATGCAATGGGTTTTTTGGGCTGCAAGTGCACATTGCTGGGTCATGTCCAGTCTCTCATCCACCAGCATGCCCAAGTTCTTAGCAGAGTTACTTTCAACCTCTTCATTCCTCAACAGAGGTGCCCCACTTTGCCCTTGGTCTTGTTAAACTGCATGAGATTCCCACGGGCCCACTTGTCCAGGTCTCTCTGGATAGCATTCCCATCCTTCAGGTGTGTCAATAGCATCAGATGGCTTGGTGTCATCTGCAAACTTGCTGAGGGGAAAATCCCAATGACTACATTGTAGTAGTTGCAAAGAAATGCCTGAGAGAGGGATCTGAGTTCTCCTTTCTTAACTGAGAAAAAAGTTGGCTGCAAAGACAAGCAAATCCTAAGTGTTGGTATTATCAGCAATATGGTCATTGTTTCTCTTTGCATCTTAGGAGACTGTACAAAAAAAACATTAAGAAACTCACAGGAAAGATAAATTTCTCATCCCTGAAGGCCACAAGCCCCAAATTTCCTATAAGCTACAAGAAACAAACTCGCAGAGAAGGGATGAGCAGGCAGTTTTCATTTGCTTCCCAAGTTGTAAAGCAGAAACTCTCAGATAATCCACACTTCCTACCCACAGCCATCAGCCTTCACCGTTCAGATCCATGAAGGCTGATGCTGTGAGCCCACGGGGCCACGCAGGCACACACCGGGGCTGGGCGGCAGGGACACAGCCAGCCCCTACTCTTGACGCAGGGATGGGGAAGGGGGTGCAAAAAAACCACCAACAACAAACACCAAAATAAAACGCCGCTGACCGAGGTGGCGATGCCCCTCTACAACAGCGGGCAGGGCAGGCAGACAGCGCCTCGCCCTCGGCTGCGGAGAGCTGAGGATGGGGATGGGGGGACAGGAGCGCGGCGCTCCCTCCCTCCCTGCCTGCCTCCCTCCCTGGCTCGCTCCCCCCGCCCGCGGCGGCTGCTGCCGTCAGAGCTGCCTGCGTCAATGCTGCCTCAGCGACACGCACCGGGGCCCTGCGCTCCCGCTCCCCCACCCCCCCGCCGCTCCCGTGGAGGCCTTTTTTTTTCTTTTTTTAATTCTCTCTTTTTTTTTTTTTTTTTTTTTTTTTTTTTTTTTTTTTTTTTTTTTTTTTTTCCCTCAATGAGATGCCTTACTGGCATTTATTTATTTATTTCTTGTGATCCCGGCTCATGAAGCCGGTGCTGTTTGGCGCGTTTGCGGTTCCTTTGTGCGAGGGGATTTCCATCCTCCCTCTCCCCCTTTTCTGTTTTTTTTTTTTATAAAAAATAATAATTTGAGGAATAATTACTGTTTTATTTATTTCACGCACGTCCCGTGTCCCTCCAGACACGGGTCTCCTCAGGTGCCGACCCCCACGCACACCTTCCCCACCCCCGATTTTCTTCCCCCTCTCTCCCTGTCACTGCAGCACAGAGATTGGAACCAGGAGGCTGCACCAGCACACACTCAGCTTACTATATCATAACGGATTTCCCTCTCTTCCCAGAAAAGCAACCTTTTTTTTTTTTTTTTTTTTTTTTTTTCCCTCCTGTTTAATAGCCCACTCATTCAGCGTTTGTACATTATCCGCACACCCACCGTTATTTCTTCTCTTGCCACTGCCTTCACCACCCCCTCCATTAATCATCAAGCCCTGGGCTCTAAAGAATAATGGTTTATAAAATGGTTGCTCTGAGCATGTCCTCAGTTGCACGCATAACCCCAGCCTCCTGTCTCTGTGCCTCTTCTGCACACCAAGGTCAGAGGGAAGGCTTGAGGGCACAGTTAAACCCAAAACTTATTTATTTGCATTTTCTTCCCGACTGTCTCCTTCCACCCCGTTTCTTTTCCTCAGGAGAATCTAATGGCAAAATGGCAAAGCTCCCCGGATTTCTGTGGGGTCAGGCCTTGCCCATTACTTCCGAATGTATCTGTGCTTAGCTCGGCGGAGAGGACAATATCCCGGTCCTATTAAAGTCAATGGCAATCAGTGAATTCAAGCGTCACCGGATTTGGCTGGCAGAGCATGCACAGCCACGCTCCGGCCAAACCCTGCCCCGTTTCCATTCAGCTTAACTGCAGCAGTGCCAAGCTGCTGCGAAGCTGGCTTGTGATGCTGGCGCAGCGCTGCCCTCTCATCCAGGAATCCTTGGTGACGTTAAACAGCTGGAACGGATCCTGCACCTCCCTGCTGCCGCCATGCAAGGAGCCAGGAACTAGCTTCCACCTCCTGGCACCTCCCCAGCAGATAAAGGTCCTTCGAGGTCGAGATTGGCTGGATAAATTAGAGCAGCCTTAAGACTATATTAATTTATACTGCAAACGAGTCTGGTGCTGTCCAAGTCCCAGTGGTACAAGGCACAGCCATTTCTGCATCCTCCCAGCTGCACTTACCCCCTGCTCCCCTCCAGCTCAGGGCTGGGTACATTAACAATTACATGACAGCAAGCCCTTTTTTTTTTCTCTTTTTTTTTTTTTCAATCCAAATCCCAAGAGTGTTAGGCAGTTTGGTTCTGTAGCTCTCACTACTTTGAATAACCATTGTGCTCCTAGATACAAGAAAAACAAATTTTAAAAGTGCAAGCAATTAGACCACAAACTAAATTTCTGAAGAGAGAAAGAAATCTACCAAGTGAATAACTTGTGCACTGCAAGAGCTTCACTGTGGGTTTGAAACTTATTGTTTGCATTGATTACTCACAGAAAAAAAAAATCCAGTGTCACAAAACCAGTGCTGGATGGCAATAGGGATCCCCACAGCAACAGGAACGTGCTTATGTCTTTTAATACCTGGCTTATACATAAAACTGCATTTACATCACTTCGTTTTTCAGCTGTATTTAACTTAATTGTGGCAGTGAGGATGTTCCATAGCTATCCACTTAACAGATAGGCCACAGATAGGCTGTGCAGGACAGAGGTTTTCAGGGTCTCAACCAAGCCCTGGCTCACTGTACCAGGTATGAAGCAAGCGGCTCAGCAATCTGCCCCAATCACAGGACATTTGAGGAAAGACAGGAATTCACAAGGGCTCCTGCAGTCCCAGGGATGGCCAGCAGCCTGACTTTACCCATGGTCATTTACATTCTGCCACTGTGACTGCCCTTTCTCATAAGTCTTTTTTCTTTTTTTTTTTTTTTTTTTTTTTTTTTTTTTTTTTTTTAAACTATTTTCAGTACAGCAAAACCAACCTCGGGATGCATTTGTCTGTATTTTTCACGTTAGAAGTGATGCAACTCTCAATCTCCAAGTATGTAAATGGGAGGTGGGACAGATAGCATGCACTACTAGCACATAGTAATAAGGGTGACTTTACTGCTCATTTCTCCACATTAAAAGGTGACATTAAAAGGGGAGAGCAAGGGTAGCCGCTGCCAGTGCATGCTGTATGATGCTGGCAGTGGAATGATGCCCACGGAGCAGGAAGAAGCCCGCTGTCTATGCAGATATACTCCCTCTTCCCTGTCAGCATGGCAGAGGGGAGTGGTGCCTGCCTGATGGACAGGGTAGCTCCCTGCCTTTGGCACAGAACAAGGCACTGCACTCAATAGATCTGCCTTAGGAGAGGCAGGTTTGAAACCAGTCAGCCATTGCTCTGCCTTGGGAGTTGCTCCAAGCCTTTGCCTGCTGATTGCAATGCTAAATTGAGACCGTTATCTTGCATTGAGCTATTTTCATCCTGAAGTGCTTTAAAGGCTTAGCATATATACAGGCTATGGTGCTATATGCACAGGAATCACTCCAGCTACTAATGAAATGCAGCCACATATTAACCAGAGTCATGTGGTGCCTGGTCCCTGGGTGTGATGACTGCCAGATTTTGCTTTACCCAGCTGAGTTGAGTCTGGTTTTTGGTTTGTGAAATAGCTCATGCCGTTTGAAAAGGACAACTGTCAGGATCTTTAGATACAGATAAGTAGCTATAGGCAGTTACACTCAGCCCTGGAATTTGGAACACCACCACTGAGACAAGAGTCTCTCCTCTGGAATCCTGCTTTGTTCCACCACCTATATTCAATATTAATTATCAAAACAATCCTCCTTCCACTCAGTGGTACGGGGAGCTGAGCCTGAACATCTAGAGCCTTTCACCCATGGGGTAGTTTTTCAAAGGCCTCCCCAGATGTGAATAAAACACCACACATGGTGTTTTGGTGATCTATGGGAAATGAATTAATATTTCCACTCCAATTTCTTGCAGACTGTATGAGTAAAGCACTACAGCCACCTCCACAACCATCTTTAACTCACACATATCTGCCCTGTCTGTAAGGGGCAAGAAAAGTGAATTACTGCATATTTACCATTACGGGCAATTCATTTTAAAATGAAAAAAGCATTGAAATATAAACTGTGTGCCTCAAGTGAACACTGTAGCATCCACTTAGTACTGTACACACACACCTTTGTATAGATGGCACAGGCTGCATTAAATAAGCATGCTTCCCTGTCTCTAGCAAGGGTAGAGAGGGAATTGTGTGGTGAAAGACGTAATTTGTACATTAGGAAGTCTCTGTTGCCAGATCAGCAGCAGCAGCACTGACGTCTGTACTCTCTCGCTTTGTTCCTGCTGCTATAAATCAAAATGACTACAGTCCAAATGCCTCACTTGTTTAACTATAAATGCACTGTTACTCAGGAAAATCAACACCAGGAGGGATCTACATATACCGCATGCATTTTAAAACTATTAAATAGAGATTGCTCAAAAAAGGAAAAGAACAAAAATCATAAATGTATGGTTTCTACAACAACAAAAACTTTTAAAGGGTGGAATCCAACAGAGCTATAAAAATTTTGTGTCTACAGGCACCAATGTCTTTACTAAATGAACTCTCAAATTTGCCTCTCTTAATGTGCATTGGGATTTTAATTCTTTTTCCCCAAATTAATGCAACCTCTTTAGAAGCCTATTTTCCCCTGTGCCCTCATTTGTTTTCCTACTTATGCAAACTACTGGAAGGAAATTAAAAAAGGATACATGAAATGGGTCACGTTTTACTTCCCCTTTTTCATATGTCTGTATGTTTAGAATAAATATAAACATATCTAGCTCAGGCTGACTCCAGTTTTGGGGAGAATTTTAGAAAGCTAAATATCTCTTTTGCAGGTAAAATGAGCTCCCAAGGCCTAGAATACAACTTAGATCTCTTCCAAGTTCCAAAAGAGGACTCGATAGTTACATAAAAATGGTGGTGCCAGTGTCTGCTGCTGACCTGTTGCTGTGGGAGAGCAGGAGAGCTCTCTTCCTAACGCCTGGAATCATTGTAGAAAAGTGCAGCACAATTGCTTGACTAAAGGGAAAGGGAACAGAAGAAATTAAGAAGGTAACCTTCCAATACCAACGTCAGCTCAGCTGAGCTGTAAATCCTGTGTATCAGGCGACCCAGCCAGAAATATGCTGAGCTGTAGTTCTGAAGAGGAAATAACAGGATCAGGGAACAGCAGGTGAACACATTGTCAACACCACACTGACGTTGCTGTTGGAGCTGCTGCATTACAGCTCCTGAGACCACAAAATTTCTACAGTAAGATGTTCAGAGAGTATCAAAGCAAGAAGTCTGAAGGTATTTGTTTCACAGAGGCTGTCTTGTTCGGACTTGGCTAATGAATTTGCAACCAGATGTTCATTTTAACATTTGATCCAAAATGCACTGAAGTCAATGGAAAGTCAATTGGAAGTTCCAGATTATTGGAAAAAGTTACTGTAGAGACAATTTAAAAAAAAAAAAAAATTGCACAGAATGTAGCTGTTGGTCATTTGACTCGTCACTGACTGTAGGTAGAATTGTGGAAGGGTAAAAGAGCAGACACAGAGTCACCAATTGTGTGTCACTGCCATTGTAATGTGACTTGGTGGAGACTACAACAACAACTTGAAAATAACTGTATTTATCTCTTTCTCATGCAGGCCAACTTAGCCAGCATTCCTTCTCATTTGCCATGGATTAAGAGTGTGTACACATGGTTACTATAGCTCAGCTGGCACTACTATAATATTTTAGGATGTGGTAACTATGTAAAATAGAGGATAATAATGTGATTAATGCTAGTTACCACCACTTTTTAGAGAAAGCCCAACAGGCCACACGATACTTTAATTTTTTTATTTTGTTTCACTTCTGTTTATAAATGTTAATGTCGAAAGAGAATCGTCTTGAGGTAACAGGCTTCTGTAAGTCTTTTGAATTCAGTTCCATTAACACTGATTTTAAAAGCTGTAAACAATAAGCAGCATAAGACGTATGAAAGAGTCAGACTGGGATGCAGTGTCTGAAAAAGCAAAGCTAAACAAAGTCTTCTGAGTTTTAGAGAAACTAATTAGCCTTTGCAATCACTTCCCTGGACACAATTTGCTCCATCTGGAGTCTTCAACTCAAGACTGATTGGACATCTTTCTAGATGTTGTAATCTTGCTGCAGAAGTTTGCAGCAGGGATTCTCTCAGCTCCACTATTCAAGAAGACAGACAGTTAGTTATCCTAAGGGTCCTTCTGACTCTGAACACTCCTCAGTAGCTAGTGAAAAGTGAGCACAGATTAGTCTACTCTTTAACCTCTAAAGTAAGGTGTCCTTTGAGAAAAATTCAGTTTCCCCTCTTGTGTACATTTGCATCTCTATGACAGGCACACAGATCTTAAAAATAACTCTAACAAGTCATGCATTGTCTTTGTATCAGCTAGGAGGCTGTAAATTGGTGGACAAGAGTTCAAACTCACAGGGAAAGAGAGAGAAAACAACAAATTTCAGATGGGACTTAGTTTGGTGTGGTCCTCCCTCACACCTACTGAATTAGGAAGAGGTGGAATTAAACTGAGCAAATGTCCATACAAAAATCTGGTGAGAACTGCAGTGGAGTGGAGACATCTAGCTGCCTTCTGTCTCCCAACAGCATCAGTGAATCAGGAAATCCTGGATCTGGGGAGAGGTCTAACTTCTACTAACTAACTAGGATACTAACTTCTTTAGGAGACAGCAAACAAGCCCACCCTTGCCAAGAGGGAGCATAAAGCTGGGATGGAGAGAAGATCATGCATACTGTTTATATTTCCTCTTTTTCTCTCTGGACCCTTCCCTAAAAAAATCTTATTTCCTTTTATTCCTTAAGTTTGGTTTCTTAGGAAGGCACTTTATTTTTGCAGTTTGAGTTACATGGTCTTAAAAAGCAGCTTTGAATGTGCAAATTACCACAAGAAACAATGCTGCAAACACCTCCTTGTTCCAGGACTGAAGAGCCTGTATTGTTCAGGCTGCCCCCCACGCCCAACTACGAAGCCTAAAAGCAGGGCAGAGTGTAATACTGCAGTCAACTCTCCCTTATGTTGTAAACAGGCCCAGTTCCTGTCTATTTCCAGAGGCACAGCAAATGCACAGGTTTCATAGCAGGGTGGGACTGTGCTCAGCACCTCACACCTGCCTCCCCACAGGGAGAGACTGAGCAAGCTGCACGGTGTCCTGCTCTGTGGAGATACCACTGAGCTCTGCCCACGAGCCACAGGCTGCTGAACCCCCATACAGAAGCATAGATTTTACACACCATGAGCTGAGGGGTGGAAAATTAAGATTTGATGCGTACCTGAGGGCTTGGAAACATCATGTGTGCCCCCCATTTCAAATGGCATCAAGCTGCTGCAGCCAGATGTCACAGGCTCTGGGACTGCAGCAGTCAGCAGCGGGATATGGCAATGAGGCTACAGCCTTGTTCCTTCAACTGCTCAGCACATCTCCTTCCAGCTTCAGCCTGTGCCTGCTCCTGGTGCACATAAACACAGGCACGTGCTAGCTCCAGCAGTAACTAAACTTCCTACACTCACAAATTCTGACTCTACAGCTTGGGAACTATCCAAAATTGCAGTTGGAGCCCAGCTGTTCCCTACCATTACCCAGTAAACAAAGGCCAGGCAACTCTGCATTTATGCTTCTGCAAGAGAGATGAGAACAGGGAGGCTCTGAACTGGTTTTGCGTGAAAAAGTACGGGGATTATCCTAGTTACAACTATCTAATCACAACAAAATAATCCCTGTGACCGTGGAGGTGAGGCCAGTATTCAGATAATGACGTGCATCTGGAATGAAACAGGAGATTTCGGACATCAGGACAAAGGAAGGATAATAAGAATACTGGCCCAAGCTCAAACACTAATGCATACCAAACATTAATGCACAGCAAACAACAGCTGCTGCAGAGGATTGGTTCTGATTTTCTTAGGGAAGAGATACCACCAGCAGAAGGAAATCTGCAGTGTTATTTTTGATGGATGAGGAGTCAGCTTGTCTTCTGAAGCCAACACCTATGTCAGGAGCTACGTCAAGTCCACTGTTCAGACTAAGGCAGGCACCTCTAGCTCAAAACTGGCTGAGTTTGCAGGCAACTGACAATGTAAGCAGTAAGGTCACAGGTGCAGAAGCAAGTACTTTTTTCCCCTTGAGAAATCCCTTGAGAATGAGTTTGAGGGTGTCCTTATCAAGCGAGGAAGTTTGCACTGCAGCATCAACTGCTTTTCCTATCAAAGGAAGAGTTCAGCCTCCAGGGATGTTGGTTCTGTTGCTGTTCTTCCCCTCTTCTTTCCTCCTTTTGTCAGCCCAAGAGTAATAAGAGAGCCAAATGAAATCTGCCAGCTCATTTGGTCTTTCCAAACCAATGCTTTGCCAGGATTTTCTGTGCCTTTTGTCGCTAGGATTTTCAAATGTCTCCCCAAGTCTCAGAGTGATCTGAAACCTCTTAGCTTCCAAGATCGAGTGTATTTACTGCAATATAAATGAATCATCGCATTTTAACCGGAGCTAAATTTATCAAAGGAGATCATATAGTGAGCTAATTGTGGAGGCCATTATTCTAGAAGGGAGATGTGAACATAAGAGATAAACTTGACCCAGAAAATTTAAGCTGAACATTTCCCCCAGTGATTAGGGTGGTAGAAAATTGAGGGATATATTTTCAAGAAAGCTGTAGAGAGAAACTTCGTAAAGGATTCTCACCATTCTGTTGACAGGTGCCAGTGTAAGCAATTGTGTGGTTTCCCAGTGAAAGAAAGATAAATGAATGAATTTGAGTTCAAGCCATACTTGTGAGAAGCCCTCATGTTGCCATGATGAATTTGGCAGCCCACCAAACCTGAGAGAAACTCAATGGACCAGCATAATCCCTGATCACTGAAGCTGAGGTTGAGTCACACCCAGAACAATCTTTCCTTTCCTTCCATTCATTACTAAGAGAGGAGACTAAAACACTACATGGACAGCTTCTGCTATCAGGAGCAAGGTGTACTAAAAAGAGATATTTCTGACTTGAGAGCACAAGGTTTCCTCTCAGTCTCCCTAGAAGAAAAAAATAATGCAGTTTTGTAGTAAATTCAGACCTAGACTGCCAAGTTAGCCTAGAGCATCAAAGCTGGCCCACTAGCTTGCCACACAGAAATCTGTCACAGTCTGTTGTACCATGAATGAATCTTCACCACTTGACTGAACTTCACAGCACCTTTTTCCTGTACTGCTGGACTGCACTGTGTCAATCAAGGTTATTTAAGCTTAGTCTACCTTACACATTGCTCTAATCAGAACAATGCTCATGGTAGCAACAGGAGGATATTGGAATGAAGTTCTACCACTGCCTTGACTTTGACTCAGTGCTTGTGCCTGCAGGATTATTGCCTACTTTTCTTATTGCCTTGAAAATGCCATTGCTGGTGAGGGATTCCACATAAAAGACCCTTGAAGAAATGGAACTTAGAGATTTTTTTTTCATGCTGGGTATGAAAATTCCTTCAAGTATAAGTATCCAAAGAAAAAAATTATTGTTTTGGTAGCAGTAAACCCCAAAGATGGAGTTACAAACATACCTCAAATTATACCAACTGTAATTATTGGGCAGTGTTCTTCCTGATCTGGGATATTATGGTGGTTATTCAGTCATTTTAACTAAGAACTTACTTTACAAAACCAGTTCAGAGCTAGTTCCAGTTTTGGGAAGTCTGTAATCAATGGTATCTTCCAAGGAGATATTTACCTCAGGTTTTTGACTTTCCTGGAAAAGAGCCACTAGGCTGGGACTTTACATCAGCAATGTAACTTCTCTGTGGTCTTATCAGTAATGGAGGATGCCAATGCCTTTGAAATAACTCATTTTTATCTTTTACTGAAGCTTGAAAAACAAAAATACAAGCATTTGTCCCTGGTTTTTACCACTGCCTACTTTTAATAAAGCAATCATAATAAAGAAATGTTGGCTCCAGAAAGGCTTTTAGAACAACCTAAGCAAAGACTAAGCCTAAATGACCCATCCTAGATTTTACTTCATACTTGACTGCCTCTGAAAAAGGAAATTTGGGGTGGTTTATCAATTCCCTGTAGATATCCAGCCAAGATGTATGTATTGAATTAAAAAAAAAAACCAAACAAACCTTCAGCTTACTTGCTGCAGCAAAGTACTTTGGTTAGTTCTTCACCTGAAGTAATAAATTAAAAGCAACCCATTTTCTGGGTTGTAGTGCAACTCATTTCAAAAGCCTGACATTTACAGTAGAGGAACTCTTAAATATATAAACGTTTCCCACTTTTACTGACACTAATCTTTCAATTCACGTTAACCACAAAAGATTTAAAATAGCTAATAGATCTTTGGAATCACTTGTATTTGCACTTCTGGAATAGTAATCAAATGTCCCAATACATCTACAGTAAGGTAATACATCCTGAATATAGTTCTAAGAACAATTAATTAAAATGGGAAAATATTTGGAACAGTTCTAGTAAGATTTATTTATAAAAGCTGTTTCTGTGGGTAGCAGCAACTGTTGTACTCAATTCTTTAAAGCCCCCTTGAAAGTATTTACACCGAAGTGGAATGCAGATTTCTCTGAAGAAAGATAGTGATGACAGAGCCAGCAAAGTTATGTGCTACCTGCTTGTTTAAATGTTTTGCTTCCAAAGCAGGGTTAGATGGATGCTTCATCATGGTGTTAGGGAAGAATACGGTGTTTTGCTGAAGCTCTAATTCCCTCAGATCTAGACAGAGAAAAAACAGTGACTATCACATGCTTTCACAGTTTCACAGAAATATCCATGCATGTTGGAAGAGCAGCACAGTCACTGATAAACATCTCTGTAGTGAGAGCCCACACTTCACATGTCAAGAATATGCTGCACTGAAAGAGCAGAAGAGTTGCTCTTACAGCCAGTTAGGAACTAGAATTCCAATCTTCTGGAAAATCCTCACGCGTTTTTGTTGCATATTACAACAAACAACCTCAACTTCAGATTTCCTCATGAACCAATTGTGAAAGCAGTCAGTTAGGAGAGCAACCTAGCACATTATGTTCCATTTCAGTCCTATGTCCTTGATCAGATGTTCCATGGGAACATTAGTTCAGGTGACTTTAACCCTCTTTCCTTCCAGAGCCTGTGCCCCAGCTGCGCCCTTCCTCACGTGCCACAGCAACGTGTGCCTGCACCAGCACCCTTCCTCACATGTGCCTGCAGCAGGAGATCCAGCAGGCCCTGTGCAGGGGCAGGAAGGAGGACTACCAATTGCAACAGAAATCAATTAGCAGGTAAGAGATTAATGACAAGCCCAAGAGCCTACAAACAACACTCAGGTAAGACAGCCTGCACAACCTATCCGCACGCTCGCCCTGCACATGCTGCTGTCTAACATTTATTGCCAAATTATCTCAAACAACAGGGTTCTAGAACTGGGTTATGATTATAGCAAAATGGAGGGACTGTCAAAAAGTGAAAAATGTCACTTGTTTTATTCTTGTCTCAAAACCTTATGGCTTACCACCCTGAAAGGAGACAAGGGTGTGTGCAGCAACAAAATCTTCCATTGTGAGGGGACTGACAGATCTAATCAACATTTCTGCCTCAGAAATTTTTAAAATGCAGTATGTGAAAACATGCTGACCCTTGGGAAATAAGTGGGGCTGTTAAAAATAAATAGGTTCCAGCTTTTCAGGAAGAGCAGATTCACTACAGTGACGTAAAAACACCCAGCAGCTTGTCCCAGCCATTTCCCGTGAGACACTGCTGATGTAGGAAGAAACAGCAGCTCACACAGCTGCCTGGAAATTTAAATGCCAGGATGTTACTTCTTGAACATCTAATGTTTTTTTCCAAACCTCACCTTTGACACAGCAGCAGTACTGGCACAGTCATCCCATACCCTCAGAAAGACCTTTTGACCTACTGAAGACTTAAAAAGAAAAAACAAACAAGCAAACAAACAACAACAACAAAAACCCAAAACCATAACAAAATATCTCATTATGTCTCCAAATACATTACAGAATACTAGCAGTTTTATTAACATCCTCTATCCTGTTGAGAAATAATTTAATTTTAGAATTTAAAGATTTCATAGTTTTCATTTTAGGGTCTTTAATTTTCTATTGAAAAGAATAATACAACTCAAGTATATTTTGGGTGTCATGTCCATGTACTTGCCAGAAAAAGGACCAAACGCTGTGGTATGGCACCTTGGTCCAGAGGTGCAATGTGGGGTGAGCCTGAGCCAAGGCACAGAAAATAAGAAAGGAAGTGCTGAAACAGAAGGTTTCCCCCTGAATGGAAATACTGATTTACAGCAGACTATTTCTGTGCTGCTAGAGCTGCAGGCTTGGTAGTGACAACGAAAATACCTTCATTTCAAAGCATACATCTGCATTTTCAGTTCAAAGTAGTTTGTTTCAGACCCTTGTAGAGACTGCCTGGGTGATGAGGTATTTAGTAATTTTAGTTAGGAGGACAAATCTTTCAGCAAACATTTCATGATACCTCTGTTTTCTCTCATGTTAATTCATCAGGATCTAGCTCCTCTACTGTTTCCTTCTTGGATTTCCACTCACTTTTTCCACAAAAATCCTGTTAAATCCTAACCAATGTTTTCCATAAGACAGGCCACATGAATTAGTGTTTGTTTGTAAAAGGAGTGCTGGAAAAGATTCTTTACACATAATCACTTCAACACGTGTCTTTCCACCCCACTTACAGTAAGACTGCAAGTCATGTTAACATCTCAATAAGAAAAAGAATATTGGTTGGCCTGTTGCACTGCTCCAAGAGAATGAGGAAAGGACTGCTTGTATATATTAAAAACATATAGAAAATATAAACCCATTAAAATATGCGTCCAGAAACTGAAGGAAAGCAGGATCATCCCAGTAGGTTCTCCTTGATGGATAAGGAGTGAGATAAGTAACATCAGGAAAGATCCATTGTCTTTTCATCCTCTCCTTTTCCCTAGTATGCAGCTATTACTAGACCAGCAGAAGCCCATTTCACAGATGAGGACCTTGAGGAGAAAGCAGTTTCTCTTCAGAAAATTTCTGGTGGCAACATCTGGTAGGAAAAAGCCACAATCAAAAACTGAGACATATATATAGTGAAGCTGCACATCTTTGAAGAGAAACAAACATTATAGCCTGTAACTTTTACAGGACTGAAGTTGACACTCTTAAGCAGGTTGTTATATACGTAAGGAATAGAAAGGAGCCAAACCAAACAAGATCCTGTGATTTCTACCACACAGAGCTTCTCTTGACCACTGCATCATCCCCCAAAACCTTCCTTCTCAGACCTCTTCATCAGGAAAGAAGGCCCTTAAAGAAAAACCCAGTTATCCCTGTCGCAGGAAGGTTGATCTCTGTAATGATTTCAAGGGCCCATGGTCCTAAAGGAAAAAGACAGCAGCCTTGCAATGAAACCAAACACAATAGGAAGGCCAGAGTTTTGCTGTTGGCTTCAGTGTTAGCAGGACTGTTTTTGCTGTTATTTCAGAGTAGAAGAATTACTTGAACAGCGAAGTTCAGCCCTGCTTTGCCAGAAGCTGCAAAGCAGGCCCAGCAAAGGCATGAGCAGTCTCTCCCCATACCTGCTCTCACTAGAAGTTGTTCTGCAAGCAGCAGTTAGCAAAGCCTGGATTCCTGCTGGAGCACTGAACATTTACTTCTCCATCACATTTCCCAGAAACAACCCAGCTTCCTCCAGCATCCAGCCAGCACCCTGTGGGGTGAGAGGCAGCCCACACAGTGTCCAGTCACCATCTAGGTGACCACCAAGCCCACTGGCCAGCTGCTGCATGGGATCCTGGGCTGTCCCTCCTCTCCTGGCACAGCAACACCAGCAGCAGCTCCCTCCTCAACTCAGCTCCTGCTGTTCCCCAAATCAGAGAGAGTTCAATGGTCACTGAAAGCTTGTTTCAGAGTTGGTGCAAATTGAGCAGTGGGGCTAAAAATCTTTGAGAGGGAAAGGAATGGGAATGGGTAAACAGTGAGCTCTCATGTCTTGTTTTTGCAGTTCAAGCTATAAAGGAACTTTTTTATATATGCATGTATAAAGGGCTGGTAACTGGCAGGATTCTCAGTATCAAAAGAAGTTTGGCCCTGTTTCAAAAACCCATCAGCCTATTTGAAGTTAGCTGGTGTTTTTTCTCTGGTAATGACTTTAACAGTGTTTTTACTTTTAGTAGCCATGCTGGGCACTATTCCATTTAACAGACTAAAGCTCTCAGTTCTCCAAGTAACTCCGCAAGCCCAGTAACATTACCCAGTGTAAGTCAGCCAGGGATGTTGCATTTCTTCCTGAAATGAGCGTGTTGCAGGTGGAGGGGGCGACACTTGTACGAACCAGAACAGTCATCCCCACAAAGACAGAAAATATGTCCCCATTTTGCCCTGCTTCAGGTGGAGGCTGTCCAAATCAACCAGGATGGACATTAATTGGAGCAGTTCTACTGCAAGGGGCTCCAGGGGTGCTAGATGCCAAAGAAAAATATTTTCCAGGCCTTCAGCACAGCTGGAGCTTTGAGAAGTCTGGCTTTGATTCACAAGAGGGTGTAAGTGTCATGACACTCACTACAGGGGCCCTTTTTTTTTGATAAATTAGTGATTCAAATCTCTAAGTTAGAGATGGGAGGAAATAAGTGTGTCTGGGATTTATTGCTAAAGAGAAATGTAAAGAAATCAATTTGAAGATGAATATACAATTTTTCTTTTATTAATTTTGAGAAGTTTATTTTTCCTGATTGCTTTAGATTAAATATATTCCTAAAGAAAAACAAAAACCCAAAATTAAAATGGAAAATTCAGTCCTTCCCTGAGTTATTTATAACTTTTTTTGTAAGAATAAAAGCTATCCATCACATTTAGTGTGACTTCACGGCTAATTCTGGTAGACCCAGTCCTCTACAGCATGAAAAATTCCCTCTGCCTTAACAAAAAGATGTAAATGGTGCCAGATATGCTAAGCAAATGAGTGTTTGCTCATCCCCAACAGTAATTTCTTTTGAAGTTATCCTTATTAGGAATAACTGAATATAAAACCTCTGTAGCTCATTATCTGCTTTATCACATAGGCATGAAAACAGAGTTACAACATCTGTTACAACAATTCAGCCTCCACACACCTCAAATTAAATAAAGATTCAGATTTGTAACTGTCCAGAAGTTGTGATGCAAGTTTCATTCCTTGATCCACCAGTGTTGGCATATGACTTTCATGTAACTTTTATGCCCAGCTTCCATCTCAGTAAAAGCTGATGTCACTCATTTTTATCAAGTACCCTGGTCAATAGTGCTAGAAACAGTGTTAGATAAAAGACTAGCAAAAATTTTCTACCCACGTCTCATCGTCCAGCTCTAAACTTGCCACTGAGCATAAAATGCTCCTCAGAAATTTGTCATTTTCTGTTTATGTTTCATAGATATACACTGAACCATTTATTTAACAAAACATTTTAACAGAGTCTGTTAAAAAAAAATTGCATATGCAGTGCTTACCTAAAACATTGTAGTCTCATTTTAGTTTCTGCGCGTGAATTTGAAATCTCCAAGTTCTCTGCCATATTTTACATTAAGGGCTTTCAGGAGAGTGCAGGATCTCTGTGTTACAATTCCAGCTTAGTTTTCATTCTCTGTTACATTTGCAATGCATTTGCCTCAGAATCTTACAGCAGTCTCCCAGTACCTAAAAATGTTCTACAGGAAAGCTGGAGGAGAACTTCTTACAGGGGCATGTAGTGACAGGACAAGGGGGAACCCCTTCAAATTGACAGAGGGCAGAGTTAGGTTAGACACAAGGAAGAAATTCTTCACAGTGAGGATAATAAGACATTGGAGCATGCTGCCTGGAGAAGCCATGGATGCTCCATCCCTGTAAGTGTTCACAGCCACACCAGACAGGTTTTGAGTAACCTGGTCTAGTGAAAGGTGCCCCTGCCCATGAAGGAGGGTTGGAATGAATGATCTTTAAGGTCCCTTCCCACCCACATCATTCTATGATTCCATGAAATCTGACTGCTTTCTCTTCTGAATTAGTATTACACAGACAGTGATGTCCATTTAGAATGAAAAATTAACAGTTGCATATACAATTAAAGAACTCCTACACAAGAATTACTGCCTTACACCAGATCCATGTGCTTCTGAAGAAACATGAAAAAAAATCTTCAATAAGTAGTTTGGAAGTGGCTTTTTAACTGGATTGTTTTTACATGAGTTAGCATTTAGCTCATGTCCCATCCAAATCACTCTTGCAGCTTTCAAAAGTTCAGCTTTGTAAACCTCAGTAGGAAAAAAAAAATCTAATTTTGTTTTAATATCAGGTCAGGAATGAAAGATTTGCTTATGACACAGGAAACAAGCCTGTTAAATCTTACTTCAGGATTAAAAAAATAAATGTATTTGGCTCTGTAGTTCTGCTATTCAGTCCTCATGGGTAACAGAGATCATGGTCATCATATGAACACATATGGTAAAGTGAATTCCACCAGGATACCACAAAGCAATTGACCTAACTCTACAGCCAGTGTAAGCCAGCAATGACTGAAAAAAAAATTACACAGGAAAATAAAGTCCAACCATACTATTTTTTAAAAGTTATATTCTCACATAAGTAAGCACATGAATTTTCTGATATTACTGAACGACCCACAGATCAGGCTCGGTATGAAATGGTATCAGACCAAACCTGCCTTGTAAGAGACACAGTCTCCTTTTATTGTTCTGCTCTCCTTTTAAATCGCTGGCACTTTCTTGCCTTCAAAGAGAGAGCTGCTCCCCTCCTCTTACCTGAAATCCCAGCCAGATCTGATACCTGGACACACTCATTGCTACAGTACTGTACTTACAAGTCAGCCCTGAAAATCAGCAAGGGGAGATGCTACAGACCACCTTGAATTAGGCAGTTTTTACAGATGTAAAAATTCTTAAAGGAAGTCAGACATTACAAAAGAATATAAGAATATTACTTTGGTGTTTGACTCTTGGTTAGGGTTATTTTTCTTTTTCAATTAATAGGAGACATAACAGGTAGAGAAATACTGAATTCAACCTATCTACCCACTGAAGAGATTGTCTTTGTACTGTCATTAACTGATTTGTCATTAATCATTGCAATGTGGAAAAGCAGTGAAGGATAACCCCCTTCTACATTCTCTCCCAGTATTCTGCTCAAAAACAGAACTTCTGACCCAACTGGAAACCTCAGTTCTAGATCAGGCACCCATCAGCTAGGTGTCTTTCAAACAGAAGGCTGAGAAGAGTTTCCTCTGTCTAATACACAAAATCCATACTCTGATGTTAAGAGACTATACAAAGAATATGCTACTGCTATTGCTCTGGACAGATAAACCACCAAAAACCAGCTGAAAGTCAACGTCAGGACAGAACTAAAGCCAGCCCAGCCAGCAGAATAGTTCAGTATGGTGAGACCTGCCTCTCTGTGCTTTCCCATGGCTATGGGCTTGCTGGTCATTGCTATTATGCCACAGCCTTAATTATTTCATCACCCATGTGTGCAGCAGAAACATCAGGCTGACATCTGTGTGTTCTAACAAAGTGATAAACAGCTGACTGCTGTAACAAGATGGCTTATGATCATGACTGCTGTGACAATGAGTGGAAATTGCAGAGCTCGATGCCATATGGCATTTGTCACCAGACAAGAGAATGGAACAGAAAGATGAGCTGCTCTCACTGCTATCAAAGCTGCTTCTGCCTCAAGCCACCAAAACCACAGCCTGTGACTTCCCAAGCAAAACCTAAAGCACTTTCCTACTCTTCTCAAGACCTGTACAATCTTTCATTATGCTGCCTTTACTTGGCCATAATTTGATCTCATCACTTCCTTGCAGCAAAACTAGGCCAGAGTCCAGGTCCAGCCTGGACAGTTTCCCAGTTTGTGAATTAAGGATGTGGCTGGAAAGAGATGGAGTGCAGGAACAGCTGAACCAGAACTATCACTTCCTAGGGAGGGGTTGCAAGTGGCTGCCAAGTCCCTATGCAAGAGGTGAGCATCACTTCCCTCTCTGCTATTTTGATTGAGCCCAGCATGGGCAGCAGTGTGTTTTGTGTTTGTGTGTGCTCTGAGCACAGGCACCAACTCAGGAGTTTTCAGTCACAAGCACTCCCTCCACTGGGGATCATAAAGGCCCCCAGGTTGTCACAAGGGACCCAGCTCCCCACACTGGGCTACACTGGTGTGTATTTGCACATCCAACTTTACCTGCACAGCTTTTGGACCAAACAAGAACTTCCTTGGTTTTATACACCTCGAGCAAAGCAGATAAGGAGTGGACTGTCTAGTTTTTGCTGGTTTTGATCTAGGTGGTAAAATAGCACTGAAAGCCTGCTTTTGATGTCAAATTACTAACTCCAAGAACCTTGAATTAATGACACCTCTCAATTTCCTGTAAACTGACTTGGCAGAATCTGCCACTGGAGCATGGCACAGGTATGGCACAAACTTTGAGGCACAGATATGCTTCTGTTACCACCTATGTTAACATCTATGTCAACACACAGTCACTTGAAAATTGGCCAATAGCTATTCCTATTTGTTTCCACATACTGACACATTGAAATATCATTAAGGAGTGGTTATTCAATAGATGATTATTGGCCATAATGATGGCCAAGATGCGAAGTGTTTATGCCATATCCTACCTTCCTAAAAAAACCCCACACAATCTCTGAATTGTGAAGTAGCTTCTGGAAATCATCTAGTCCAACCCCCTCCTCAAAGCAGGATCAGCTCAAAGCAGATTGGTCAGGTCTGGTTTTGAATGACCCTAAAGATGGAGATTGTACAGCCTGTCTGGACAACCTGTTCAACTGCTTGACCATCTCCACATAAAAAGTCAGCCAGGCTGTTATAGTTCCTGAAGTATATTCCAACATTTTTGTCATCTGATTAGCTCTGCATAATTTTCTTGATAGCAGCTGTGTGTGCTTTTTTCATAGTCTTCCCCCCAGTGCATTAATACTTTAAAAAAAAAAAAAAATCTTTCCAGGGATTGTGAAAAATGTCTTTTGTTTCTTCCTTTTCTTACACTCCCTCCCACATTAACACCAGCTTATGCTTTTGCCTAATGGGAGACGTCCAAGATGCACCTTTTAAAGATATGAAGCAATTTTGAAACTTTTTTTTTTCAATCTAGAAAGATAAATATATTTGCTTATGTTATGAGAAACCTGAGCTTAGTTTATGCTCTGCCACAAGTCTCCACTTTAACCTCAGCTGGACACACCTACCCTATTCTTGTCCAGTTATTCTAGAGAGGTATTGGGAGAATAAAATACCTGAAAAAAAAAAAGCTGTATTGGGTGAATTTGTGTCATATCACAAGCATTTTCCTATTATAGCTTTTTACAAATAGATACTAGAAGACTGCAATAAAATAGATTCCTTTGCATTTATGTTGTTGAGAGTTGAAATGGAGGCCAACATGATGTAGACATGTATTTTAGTGATGCTCATAGTCAGAAAAATCAGGGAACAACAGCAGTGGAAATGAACACATCACCTGTAGAGTTGTGTTCTGTAAGAGTCTCTCTCACCGAGGTTACACAGCTGGTGACTGAGATAAAGTAGAAAGAGTATCACCAACAGTGTCTTTTGCATGAAAGAGTCACCAGATTGTAATATGGGCTATTTCTGCAGTTCTTTTACATGATGAGTTCTCCAAATCATGCTGCAGTTTATTAACCAGAGAGGAAGCAGAACAGTGGAAAAAAAATGTTAACTTGTGACCCAAATTCCTTACACTTTTTAAACCTCTTTCCTCTTGAACAGAGTATCTGAAAGCAATATCCTGGCATGAGTTTAATCAAATTTAAAGTAACTGAGGGTAATCTTCTGGGGCCTGTTATGTCTGTGAAAAGTTATTTCTTTCCTTAAGCCCTGCTTTCCTTCTGGAAGTCTGTTAGTCATGAACTAAGCAAGCAGTAGTGTCTGAGGCAGTAAATACAGCAGTCACCCCCCCATCCTACCCTCCATCCAGTCTCTCCTTACTGCTTCCCAACAGAATACATCAAATTTTACTAACAAAACAGCTACTTTTTTTTGTCCTCTCTGAGGTAAAGGAGAATGAACAAGAGAATGAACAAGAGCAGTGGCAAGCATCATAATGGACAGACATTACAAGGTTTTGGCAGTCATATTCAAATGCTGGAACCAGAAGTTAAGCATTTAATATGATTTGAGGAAACCAATTCAAACTGCCATTTTCCCTCTTGTTCTTTAAAAAATATTTTCTTTAGTACATGAACCCAGTGCTGTTATACATCTGGATTTCTGGTTGTTGACTGAAATTTCTGGAAAACCCCTGAAAACCTTCTTGTGTTTCTGTTTGTAGTTTTTGTTGTTGTTGTTTTATTTGATTTTTTGGGGTTTTTTTTTTAATCTCTTTACCCACAGAGAAGTATCTAGTGTCTTCCCTTATGCTCTTTTCTATCTTAAAGCAGTCACTATCACCAGCAGAACTTGTTTTTCTTTGCTTTTCTTTCCAAGAAAGAAGGCTGGGTTCCATTAAATCTCTTCAGCACTGGAGTGAGTGTCCCACTGGGCACCAACTGCATTCATATTAAGCCTCTCCATGCTCCAAATCTCAATAAGATATTGAGAAACATACATTGAGACAACTACCAAATGCAGCTGGTTCTCAGTTTTCAAATTTAAGTAGCAATTTGTATCCTGGGTCTAAGGCTACATTCCCACAGTAGTATCAAATTTCACCTTTGATTTTAGTGTGATTATTGAAGGATACCCCTCAAAGCCCAAAAGGAGCATAATTAAGAGGCATGAAAGAGAACCTGACTGGCTTCTACCACGTTAACTTAGAGGACTCTTCATGCTGCACATTAAATCCAAGTGTAAGAAAAAGACAAAGCAGATGTGGGTCCGTGACAACCCTGAGGACAACATAAAACTCAAAAATCAAACAAACTCTTTTTGTTTTTAACTTGGACTAGTCATAGCTCCAGGCTTAGTGCCATTTTTTTTTTTTCATGCAGAGGGCTCCTCACTGCTTTCCATGAGAGATCCCCACACAAGATATTATAAAACTCAGTGCGTTGGAGATCGGGGAAGGTTGTTTCCAATTCCTCCTCTCAAGCTGCTCTCAGTGCAATGAAACTTTCTGCACACATACCTTTTCCTCCTCTGAAGTTTCCTTTATTCTTTCAGCTCTGATTTCTGGGATTTCTGTACTGTTATTTTCGCCCTAGGCAAGATATTATTACAGCTTCTCCTTCCCTCTCCTATCCCCCTGCATGCTGTCAAGAACACTGCAGAAAGAGTTATTGCCAATTCATTTGCCTGCCTGCCAATTAGCAGTACACTATGTCAGAGTCAAGTGAGTAAATACCAATAAACCATATGACAGCTATCCAGCCCATCTGACCCTCTGACAGTTTTCAGTGCTTTCTGCTTTATTAGAATGAGGTATTAATAGAACAGATATGTTTCACAAGACACAGTCATGTAGTACTTTGAATCACAGAACTAATTTTGTAGCCAGAAATGCAGATTCTTTAGCATGGCTCTTTATGCCAAACACTGTTAAATCATGTCATCCTGAGGACTTTTTTTTCTTGTATTCCAGCAATAAAACAATCCCACTGGTGAGTGGATATCCTCCTAGCTTGCTCTACCTTTCTAAATTTGGTTACAAACAGTTGATACAGGGAGCAGCTCATGTTGTTTGCACAACATCCCAAGATGCCAGGTCTAGATCAGAATAACCAGGTCCTCCTGTAAAACACAGTACTTTAGCAGACACTGTATGTTAACAGATGCCTTGGATATAAATAGAAGGAACAGGTCTCTCCTCCAAAAAGCTGGCAATAGAAGACCTCAACTCCATATTGTGCATGGTGCCAGGGAAATTTTGCTTGCCCAGAAACAGTGTTATTTGAAGGCAACACAACATGGGCATGGAGGGCAACTGCACACTTCTCAGGGAGGTGCTGGAGCATAAACAGACTATAACTTGGAAGCAGAAAGCAGTCAGACATATGGTCTCATGAAAATATACCTACCTCATGCCATGTATATTTTTAATACAAGGAAACAATCTGACATGGTTCATACTCAACCAAGTTAAAACTATTCATATTAATATGTACAGGTTGGTAGTTTTGAAACTGTCCACTTGAACACTGCAATTCTTTTGCAAAAAAATAACCTTATGCTGCACCCACTTCTTTTTCACTGGAAAAAAAAAAATAAAATTCAACAATTATTTCCAGCTTGCACATATTTGAATGTCCAACCCTTGAAATATGGACAGCTGAATTACTGGAGAAAGGCCAACCACAGCTCTAAACTTCAACTGAGAGTGAAGCAAGACAGATATCAACACCCCAAACACTCACACTGGAGCCAGGACTGTATAACAGAAGAGTCTCTTTGCAGCAGTAAACTCAGGCAAGTTTTAAAATGTGCTGGCATGAGGAAGTAAAGACAAAGCCTAATGTGAACAAGGCACAGTGCTAAAGGATGCTTTGTGAGTTTTCAGCAAGTGACTGTTTTCTGACAGCTAAACTGCAGCAAGCAGCTAAGTCAGGATTCCTTGCTATTACTTGGCCAGAGATTTTAGACAAAAGAAAAGCTCCATTCTTCTGAGAGGCACATGCAGCTTCTCCCATTAATAGTTCCATTCAAGTAGGATGCTAATATTGACTCACTACTAAGAGATCAAAGTTGACCTGCAGAAACATTCTGCCTGTCCCCTCTAAGTCTCTCCATTAAAGTTCCTTACATCTTTTTTCCTGAGAACTTGTCCTGTGCTGTTCCTCAGCAATTGTGCTGAGAGCTTTCTCCCTTACATACCTTCAAAGACCCACTTTGAAGCAACACATTTTGTAGCCCTACACCCCCAGCAAGCAGAGCTGTGCAGTGCCCAGCACCTCAGTGAAGCATTCATTTCTTTATGCCCCCACTCAGCCATTTTCTTCAAATGAAAACCTACTGCAAGCAGTAATTCACTAACAAGGTACACAATCAATATTTCCCCACAATTAATAGAGGAGAAACATGTGGCCAACAGACTTCCCTAATAAAATGGACAGAAACCTACACTCAATACTACTAAACAGATGTAACTTACCCTTGTGAAAAAGTTTCAAAACAGTTCTCTCCGGAATAGTGGCATATGTTGCAAAATTTCCATTTCATCCCTGTATACATGTTAAATGGATTAAAACAAGACATACTTGTGTGTTGAGGCATGACTGCCTCACTGTGGATTAAAACAATGCTTGCTTCCGGTTTTTTGCTATTACTACTAAATTTTTAGCTTTTTCTTCATCCCTAAGGATGAAAACAAACAAACAACAAAAAAAGACATTTTGTTCAGGTGAAGAATCCAAAGTATTTCTGAAGATATTATCACAGCATTTGGTTGGCTGACAAATAGCTTACAAGAGGTGAAGCTGAATAATCACTTGATCATGGCTAAAGTCACAGCTAGGCATATCACAGCAGAAATGCAAGCTGCATGTGAATTTATTCACAAGTTTTTTCAAAACTCTCAACAGCCTTGCAAAAAGTTCTGTTTCAACACTGAATACTGGGTGTTAAATAACATTTACTTTAAGGCACGTTCAAAAATGTATCTAGCAACTTTATTACTGTTCCCAAATTCCCATTCCCTTTCTCTCAATATTCTCATGAACTTACCTTCCTTGGAAGCAAAGGCCAGCTGAACTCCAGCTTTGAACTTCCTGGAGGATTTGCTTAAACAAGTACAAACTCCCATCTGATCACATGGACAGCGAGAAACCAGATTTTACTTTCCACATTCTTGCTCTCAGAGCATGACCCTTGCACATCTTGGGATCCATTACCACATGTGGGTCCTTTGAACCTGGTTTCATCAAAAGCAGTTAAACTGGAGCTGCTATTCCACACAGTCTTGTTTCCATTTCTTTTCCTGCAGCTTCTGCAGCATCCCAGGATGCTTGCAGCAAGATCAGTGCTTCTGCAAAAGCACAGGCATAATCTCATACAGAAGACAGCAGTACCTTGTGACATACTGAACACTTTGAACTGTATGTTAAACTTCTCATTGTAGCTGGGTGTTGTTTTGTTACTTTAGTCACTTCTTACTCAAACCCAAAAGAATCAGTTTCAGAGCAGTCTGAATTATGCAGGTTATTATAATACCAGCTACATCCCACTCCCAGGGCATTACCTGCCATTCAGCCACGCCTCCATTCTGACAAAACATCATTCCCCACGCAAGCAAACAAAAGCTAATTTATTACTTAATTCCTGCCCCATCCCTTTATTGACTCCAGCTTCCATGCTCTCAGTTTGGCCCTCATGAACAACTATTTACCTGATGTTTAAAAGCATCAGAACCTTTGAAGTTAAATTGCTGCACAACTTCCAAATGCTCATCAAGAAGGAAGTACTAGATAAAAAATGAGAAAATATTATACATCCATCCCCATGCCCTTAACAAGGCACTGAAGTGCCTAGGAAAGGTGACAGGCAGAACCTTCGAGTGATGCAGGAAGCAGGGCAGAGGGATGCTGGGAATATTTCATGAGTGCTTAAACTGAAGAGATTTGTCCAGAAGAAATTTCTCTCCCTGAGACTCTTTCCTAATGTCTGTTGATTATCATTAAAGTTATGGAAAGACTGAAAGAGTCGCTCACATTGTCCTTATATGGGACAACTTTGAATTTAACCGTCCCCACGTAAAGTGATGGGATAAATACTCTCAGGAGCCCCTGAAACTCATGGGCAAGTGGGTGATCAGCATTTTCTTCCAGCTGTATAAGACAATTACAGTGTTATTGGGCAAGATTAAATATCAAGGTGAAATCTTTGTGAAGAAGAACAGAGGAGATAACCTTGCCTTAGTAACCCTCTTGCTAAAATAAGCAAATACATAAACAAACAAACAAATAAATCCCTGTCCTAGCTCTCTGATCTTTGATTTTCTTATTTACTTGGATTTTGGTGAAGTCTCTGCCTTTTTGCCAACACTTAGAACTACACCTTCTCTGTGCTTGTCGCCTCCTTGACTTCCTCTGACACAGCACAGTTACCTTGTTCCCTGCCCATCAGAACCAGAACAGCCCAGTTTCAGACAGACCCCCACGCCCCCACACCCTCCCATCACACCAGATGCCCTCACTTACATGCTCCAACACACCCTGAGGTGCATGGTCTGCACACACAGGGTTGGACAGAGGGGTGGCTGATGCAGGCATGCAGCAGCCTCTGGCTAAGGAGACCTGCTCCAGGTCTTCTTTCCAGCGAGAAAGTTCCTCAAGGCTCAGTTTCTCCCACACCTTTGGATGTCTCTGACTTCCTGCTCACATGCAACAAACTGTGCAATAGGTTCAAAAGCTTTTGGGATACTACTGACAAGCAGCCAGTAAAATCCCATCAGTGCTGTTTCCTTAGCAAGCAAGAATGAACATTTGGGAAAGGTTGTGCTGGATGGCCAGAACGTCAGGGCTTGATGGAGAAGAGAAGGGAGCAGTGTGCTTGAGGGATGTTTTTTGTTCTTTGATCTTGCAGCTAAAAATAGAAGTTCCTTATAGTAACTGATTTACTGATTTTGAAAAGTCATGTTTTTCTAAGTTTTATACCTTCTCTGTCATATGAGAAACAATGAATTCATAAGCTGCACTGACAATAGAAAGCCAATAAAGTTTTTGAAAGCTAAGGTGCTCCATTCCTAACACATGCTTTTCCCACATATGCAAAGCATCTGTGGCTGAAACAGCTCCTAGAGGGAACTCAGGGGAGGAAACTTGAACATTGTGAGTCAAAGCTGCAGGAGAGGCTATTATTCACAAAAATATCTTCCTGTCCCTTAAAGAAAACATGCAGGACAAGAACAATACATGATCTCTCACTGTGAACATAAACAAGTCTCACTTCAGAAATATTTTACCTTGATGTGCCTTGCCACTCTTCTCTCAGCTCTGAAGGCAGAGGCTGGCCAGGGAATTATGACAAAAGGATTGCTGAATAAATTGGTTTTGTTTCAAAACCCCAGCCTGGTTTTCCAGGAAAAAGCATTCAGTTGTCTATTTCCATGAACAACTCTCCTCCCTGGAGCAGTGTTTGACAGCTCCCCCTCAGCAGTACGTGGAACCTGTACTAAGAGGAAGCATTAGAAGGACATGGGGGACAAAGCAGGGAAAAGAAAAAGCCATAGGAATCATTACATGGAGAAGAGGAAGTTTCTTTGTTAATTAAAAAAAAAAAAAAAAAAAAAAAAAAAAAAAAAAAACACATATCAACAGCTTATGCAGTGGAGCAAGAACAACATACAAAGTTGTCTGTGACAGACTCGATTTTGTCTGGCTGCCTGCAGAGGCTGGAAACAGCAGCTCCTCAGTGCAAGATCAGCCAACCTGACCAGGCTGCATCAGCAGGGAGCATATTCCACACCATGAAGCAGCATCATGTATTTGCTTTGTAAGGTGGTTATACTGAACTTCGGGCTGCTCCACTTAGATCACACAGCCCAGGGGTAAGTGTGCGAGTCTGATCCAGTGGCTCAGCACTACAGACCATCCACCCAGCCCAGGGGAGCACTGAATACCCCTTAGCAGGCAGATGTCAGTGTATCTAGGCAACCTGATTGCCTAGACAGGCGTCAGGAGCTTATCCCCAATGTCCTTTTCTCCTCGCAGAAGGTCAATGTGACAGTGTGCTGTCAGGGACTTGATCCTAAGCCAGGACCCACTGTGGGTCTCAAACAGCATCAATCCGTGTTCCAATCTCTTGCCATCCAAAAACCAGTGCTCAGGGTTGAGGGTTTGTTCCCAAGAAGCTTTGAGAGTTGACAACAGCTAATGCCCAGCAAGCTGGAGAAACTCCCCAGGCGTAACAGCAGATGACACTGCAGGGAAAGCACGACTCAGAAAGCACTGCTGGCTGTGATAGTGTCTGCTTTGGTTTCAGAGGAAATGTCACAAAAGGAAGGAACAATATTGATACAGGTTTTACAGGTGCATCCATTGCCCAGCCACCAAACACTGCTAGAACCCTTTAGCTCAAATAATCTCCCATTCATCCTAGGTCACAAATTTCCACCCATGGCAGGTTTTTACAGTAAAGCAGCTATCCCTTCTCCAAATCATAAACAAAAGCAACAACAAAGACAACATTAGATTAGATAATCAGATTCCAGACTCCCCAAAAGATTTACTCGTCTGTCAAGGTGCTCCTTTGGAAAACTTGAACCAGTTCCAAGAGAAGCAGATTTTAAACTAACCATGTACTGATCCAACACAAAGCTCTAAGTTATCTGACAAGTATTTTAATGTGGGTGTTTGAGCTTAGCTGGTAAGCGATCTGTACTTTTTAAAACAGTGAGCTTAGCTTCAGAATATACCTTTATACCCTGTTGGCACTGAGTGTAAACTGGTGTATTTCCCTCTACCAAAACAGACAAAACATGCATAAATATGCAGTGAACACATTCATTCAAGGGCCTTTGAGGGTCAAATGCTGTGTGGAGTATTTGCTAACAGCAGAACATAAGTCCTCTTACTGCTGTATCACTCACAGACATCATCATCAGGGCCAGCAAGAAGCCTCATACACTCTCAGAGACAGATAACAAGATAGAAAACTGTACTGTACCATGGACATTGTAACTGCAATGATTCATCTCTGCCTCATTGCTTCATGTCTCAGTGTAACGTCACTCCAGGAGAGCGTATTTGCCTTTTGAAAGAGAAGGGTTCTAAGCTCTAAGCCAAAAAAACAGCCAGAAGTGCAAAGACTGAGTTCACTGAAGACTGCTCTCTTCTCATCCATCACACTGCCCTCCCCATGCCTATAGGCTTGTTTATCATTTTTAATTATGATTTTTCTTATGTAAAATTTCTAGGATGCTTCTTTCCAAACTAGATAAGCCCCTTGGTAGCACTGAAGAGTCCCAGAGGGAAAGCACTTGCTTTCTGGTCAATGCCAGACTAGAGAGTCCCAGTGCAAAGGACTACAATCAAGGCTACAATCTCCTTTCCCATGGCCTTTTGCATTCCAGGCAGCCCAACACATACAAAAAAAGAAGAGACACATTTTAAGTCCACTTGATTGTCTTGGTTTGGGAAGACAGGTATCTGTCAGGGAAAGCTGGATTTTCCCTTGGAATGGAGAATGCAAACCCCTCACCCCTCCAAATTATTATAATTTTGCATTTAAGGGAGCTTTCAGGCAAAGATTTGGGAATAGGAATAACAGTTTTTTACTAGGAGTATTAAGAACACAAGTGTAGAACACAATACAAAAAAAATCAAACAAACAAAAATCCTAGAAACCCTGACAGAGTCAGAGCTACAACCTGACACCCTGTTGGTCAGGGTGTTGGAAGCAGTCCAAAAGTGAGTCCTTCTGGAGTGGCAGAAGTGGTTCTGTTGGAGTAGAGATGACCCTGTAGCAAAAGGGTGATCTCACCAGTGATGGTGAGAAAGATCCAGTCTTCCTCTGGAATCCAGTGGGAAAACAGGCTCCTTGGTGTTTCTGCATCTGTTTTTATCTAGATAGGAGTGGTTGGCTCCCCTCACTGGGTGGAGCATCTCACAATGGGATGATGTAATATTTTCAGTCATGTGGTGAGCCTTAATGGCCCATTAATAGCAGATATCCCCCCAGAGGGTGGATGGGTTGTGGGAGAGGTAAGGAGCATCACTCTACCTGGTTTTAATATCTGGCCCATTATCAGAAGGCTGGGTTATACATGTGCATCTCCCTAACCAGTTTCAACAGGTGAAAAAATAGAATAGACTTTTTTTTTTTTTTTTTTTGTTACATAACCCATGACATTGATTTAAAGTAAATTACCTGAAGAGGAAAAGTTTGTGCTCATTAACAGACTTATTCAGAGATATGAGAACAAATCTCAACAGCAAACCAGGGCAAGAGCTGCCCCTACTTGGTGGCATTTATGAAACAGTATGGGGTAGCCAGCAAAATGCCATCACTTGTCTTTGGCTCAACTCTTCTCTTCAAAACTCCAATCAAAAGAGATTTAAAATGGTCAAGAACATCAACCAGAGATGCCATTAAAGTAAAGGTAGAAAGGATAAGACTTTCAGCAAGGTGATCCTGGCAGTGCTGCCTCAGAGGCAGAGCGGGTATACAAGTAAGGGGTGGATTTATTGCATTTGTTCATATGTAAAACAGCACAGAATAAAACACAATAAAACACAGGCAAGTCTGAAGTTACTGTTGTTGCAGCTTTCAGATACATTCTTTTAAATGAAATTTTGTTCTTCTCCTTGTTAAGTTACCCAAAATTACACAACACTTCACAAATCAGTAGCATTTCAGTTGCTAAAATGCAATTTATTAGCAATAGAGAAAAGGAGCAAGTGACAGCCAAAATGTGAAAGGCAGCTCTAAAAATTTCAGTTCTGCTTTGTCAAATGTAAGTGTGATGGTGGTTTCTTTTGCAGCAGCATTTATTCACAGAGCCAAATTGAAGTTGATTCACACTACAAAGTTACACCCTCAGAGAAAGGAAACCCACTTTGCTTTAGTAATTAGTATATAACATGCTTGCCTAGCAATTAATTTACAGTTGTGAGCTGTGCCAAACCACACATCCTGCTCAATCTCACCTGCTCACAGGAAGGAGAGAGGTCTGTCCACAAGAGGGAGATAACAGACCAGCAGTGAAGCCTTTTCCTCTGCAACAGGTCCACAGTAAGAGGCTGCCACAGCTCGGAGAGTTTTCCTCCCTCCCCGTGAGCCTAGAAAGCATCCTACTGGATGGGGAAGAGCAGAACGGGGCTAAGGAGGAGCATTAAAAAAAGAAGTATTTTAGAGAGTAATAAAGTGCTTGCTAGCTTCGAAATCCTGAAAGGGATCTGAGCGGGCAAATGAAAAATTGGCTCAAAACAACTGGAGCTTTGTTGGATTTCTATTTTTCTTATTTTTAGTATTTAGCCTGAAGAAACAATTCTGATTAGGCAGGAAAAATTCAAGCTCACAGTAGCCCAAAGAGCAGGACTGATGCTTCAACAAGATATTTATCAGTCAAGAGTGTTTTATACTATCCAAAAGATACCAAAGCATTTATTTTTTATTTTTTCCTTATTAAAGGAGCCCTGATGCGCTGGAACTGAGGTCTGAGAACAGAATCTACCTGTTCTTCATAGGCAAGGCCTGCTTGATCTTGTTCTAGAAATAAGAGTGACATTTTGGTGGTCACTCCAGGACCTTGACACCCCCTGGCAGCCAGCAGAACTCAGGCTGCCATGCCTCAGGGCGCACATGTGCCACATCTGCAGCACAGAGCCAAGGAGAGACAGTGCTGGGGCTGCATCCTGACCACCCTCTTGGGTGTGGCAGTGCAAGGATGGACTTCCTGCAGTCCTTTCTGGGGCCTAATCACAGAGCTCACTGAATTTTTCTAACTCCAAATACTTGCTGAGTGCCAATAGTGGCACCCTGAACCCAACAGAAGTTCATCACAAAGCAAGGGGGTGGGGGGGGGGGGGGAGGGAAACAAAGTGTTTCCAAACATTTCAAGATGCTAGAGCCTACAGAAGGAAGTCTCTGTACTTTGTCATTGTCTAAATCCTGATTTTTGTCCAGAGCACATCCCTGTAGCAATCCACCAGAAAGCTGCATGGATGAGGCTGCAGGTAGAACCAACAGAGTAAGCCTGGCAGCACACACAAATACGCTTATAGGGACCATCTCACTGGCAGCAGTACACCAGAACCCATTCTAGAGGGACAGAACAAAAGCTAAAGCAGAGACAAATGTGTCTGTCAGAGCTTTTGAATTTTTCTTAAAAGGCAAACAAACAAAAAAATATAGTACATGCAAAAAAACTGCACACAACTAAGAAATTCAAGTTTCAGGATGAAAATGGACAGTTCAGTGATAAATTTCAATCCTTAATTTGATTGGGACCACCACAATCACATGACACAGAGGTGAAATAAAACTGAGGATGAATAACAACCATTTGATACCAAGTCTGTCACAGCAAAAGAGACCATACTGGCAGCTTTTCTGAACATGGCCTTTGGGCATGTCATCAGCCAAGCTTCACTACTGCAAATTTATACAAGGAAAAAGAGAAAACCAAATTGTGGGGTGAACCTCTCTGCTGACACTCAGCTTCTGCAGATGAGGTTTGCCTTATTTAATTACCTAACAGCAGAAATGCAACAAAGAAATGCATTTTTTAAACGGACAAATTAGTAGGCTGATTTATTTATTCATTTCTACAGTAAATGTCATTTATTCAGTAACCAAGGCAAGTCAAAATTAAAACTTAACTTTGTTTGCTCTCACTGGTCAGTTTGAAAACACAAATTCAGTCCTGTGACAGGCAATTTTTCAAGGGCTGTTTAATTGCTACCATTTTTCAGCAGTCAGCGTATTTGCAGAATTCCCTGGCATGCCCCAACAACAGCTCTGTGGTTTGCAGAAGCAAGTGCTTTCAAGATGAGTACCATTCCTCACCTACATAGAAAAATGTGCTTGTAAGTGAAAAAAAAAAAAAAACCAACAAAAACCCAACCAAAACTACGTAGAGGAAAAAGTGCTCATGTCCAGTTGCCAAAGTTCATCTCTTTTTATTCGAACTGGAATGGAAGGTATCATTAACCTTGTATTCAAGTTAGAGTACAGTTGCTTGTTACTTTTAGAGTGCTAAAACAGCAACTCCAACTTAGGGTAATCACACTTACCCTCCTTAATTTCATATACCATCTACACAAAAGCGTGCCCAGTGACAGCGTGGCAATCCTCTGTGATCTTTCTGTAGAGGAGATCTCTACACTCACTACAAATAATCCAGTCAGAGAGATAAGGAAATTTCCCTAAATGCAAGACAGGACTCATTTTCTCAAGTTTCCTGACTCAATGCTCCCCTTCCACCCACATGTCTCACCCTAAGCCTGGATTTCCCCCTGCACAGATCCCCAGCTCCTGCCCTGCAAGCATCCTGCCAGCAGCTGCACAGCAGCTGAAGCACCACCAGAAGGGGACAGGTTCTCTGGCTGCCAAGGGCATAAGAAAAGCCTACATCCAGCCTGCAGCTATTTTTGGGGTGTTTTTGAGAGCTTGGGTTTGTACAGACTAAAAGAATGGGAAGAAGGCTGAATTTTCCCCTGGCACCACCAGCAAGACTGCATTTCATTTTGCAGAGATGTAAATTAACAATGGGAACTGCATAAACCTGCTGCTGGGGGCGAGTGGAAATTTCTCTTTCCCCTCCCGCCCACCATGTTCAACCTACAGCTGGGCAAAGAGCAGATGATGGAAACTTACATGAGCCATCCAGTAAAGGTGGGACAACCAGAACACTTAATTATCCTGGATTACAAGTATTATAAATACCCCTCACACAGACCAGACCCCTCTGGTCAGTAATTCAGGCACAGGACACAGCATGGGACACCACTTCTAATGCATTGAAATGAGAGCTTTCATGTGGGAAGGTCTCAGAATTATCAAAGTTTCACAATTACCACTACAAATGTTGCATTAAGATGAAGGATAGATCAAGAATTAAGTTTCACACATGAAGTGCAGTGCCCAGAACCCAACTCAATAAGCCATAACATTTTGCAAAACAGCGCCAATGACTGTGTGGGGGTAACTAGCAGAAGCCACCTTGCATTTAAAATAACATGAAATTCATGAAGTCAAGATAAAGCCAAGACCAGTAACCAGCCAATTTCAGCTTCTCTTAGAGGAATCTCCTTTTCTAGGAGGCAGCAGGGTTTTCTGACACTGAGACAAGCTGGTATTTTTGAAGGCTGACAGTCACCAGGTTCCAGCTAGCAGCCAGCTCCCCTTCACTGAGGATGCCCTTTCCCCCTCAGCAGGTTGAGCAGCAGCCAGCATCACCACTGCCTCCCTGTCCCCAGGAAAGGCAGAAGATGAAGCATTTTTCCACCCCAGAAGCAAGAGAGGCCTTGCCAGCAGCTAAAGGCAGCCCTCTTGATAGAAGCAATCATTAGTTAAGTACATGAGTGAGCACCAAGACCACACTGGGCACAGCTGCTGCTGTGAACCTGCACCACAGCTCCCAGGACAACACTTCCAGCTCCCTGGGCCATCCCACCACAGCACTATGGTCAAGCAGCTGCTCTGCCCCAGCAGGACATACTGAAGGAGACCTCACCAATCTACAGCTGCTCAATTTCTTCCAGTGCCATCAGGCCCACAGCATAATCCCAACCCAGAAGACATTCCCCACCTTACCTGCAAGCTCTAGGCTGGCTCTTTCTGAGGGGAAAAAAAAAAGACAAGCCCACCACTCTCCTGCACATCTCAAACGTATCTGCAATTCCCTCTCTTCCCCACCGGTGGATCAACCTCCCACACAGTCAGCTGGCTCCGCCTGCTCCGAAATCCCCACCTGTGCCCACCCAAAGCAGCATCACCTGCCTGCTCCCCCTCAGAGCCCACAGAGGCCAGCCAGCAGTGAGGGGGGTCTGTGCCACCTGCCTGCCAGCTCCGTGGGCTGGGGCAGCTTCTGCAGGGCCAGGAGACCGCTTGTAATGCAAATCTCCAGCCTGCACACCAGCCCCTGCTAGCTAGGATTGGATCCGGGATTGCCAGTGTGAACAAACAGGCAGATATCCTTCATGAGCTGCTGAATGTTCTGATTTCCTTTCACATGTCCTGTCAGGCTTCTCTGGGCTTTGCCCCGTTCAGAAAATGGGGTTTTTCCAGGTTGCAGGTGTAGCTTTTCTTACACTGACATAACTCAGGCCTCGGATGACACTGCAAGGAGAAGTCACTGAGCAATATTGAGAAGCCAAGTGCTGCAAACCAAACCCCAGGCACTGCCGGCAGTGAGGAGCAGAATGCTGCAGCCCGTGTGCACAAAGAGAGGAGTGGGCTCACTGTACCATTAGAACATGATAGAAATTAAGGCTAATACAGGGGTTTTGCCACAAGCATTCATTATCCTGCTTCTGTTCTCACTGAGGAGGAGAGGATATAACGCAGAGGCAAAGGCAGAAAAGCTAATGGGAGCTTTAGCACTTTCATTAATATTTTAGTCCAAAAGTGAAGGGAGCATTGACAAAATCTCCCGGAGATATGAGGCTAAGAGATGTCATTAATACAGAGCAAAACGGAGAACTCTCACAGGACAAACCAGAAAACTGGGAAGCAATGGAAGTGGTATAAACTGACTGGGACAAGAGCAAAGTCAGTCAAGAGACTAATAATACTTTCTGACCATAGATTGGAGGTCAGCAGCAGCAAATAGCTAAAGAAGGTTGTGGATCAGCATGAGCAGTCAATCATTGATGTAACTCTAGAAAATGGAAATGTGTATTTCAAAGTTATCAAAATGGCTGATTCCAGTGGAAATAGGGAAGCAGTATGCCATTGCACAGGCTTTTCTGTAAGCCCATGCTTTGTACCTCAGACACTCCATCTCTCCCTTTCTTCGAGCCAGACATGGACAGAAGGCCAGCAGGAGAGGGAACGCTACCAGAGATGGAGAGGATTTTTATAACCTACCAAAAGACAGGCTGAGAAATTACTTTCTAACAAAGCATATCAGCTTAAAGACTACCAAGGGAGAAGAATAATTTAAGCTGGGAATAGGTTTTGGCCCAAGACCAGATAGTTGTAAGACTATTACTGATAAATTTCAGCTGGCAATTAAAAGATAGCTCCTAAGCAATGAGAAGCAAGGGAGCTGCAAAAGTCTGCCAGTCAAAAAAAAAAGCAACACCATTTGCCACATGTACACAGGCACACACACAAAAAACTCCCCAGAATCTCACCCATTGTTTTTAAGATAAACCCCAGTGCTTTCCCAAAAGGTCTTGGTGAAGGGATTTCCTATAATTAAGGAACTGAATTCAGGAAACCCCTTCCAACTCTCTGGTACAAGCCTGGTAATTGCATATCACAGAGGAATTATTGGCATTGACAGAGTTACCGAAGCAATTAATTAGTTTACTAGTGTCAAGAAACAGCAACCTACTTTTGTAGTGCTGCAAGATTGGGAGAGGAGTGGGAGAAGCAAGAAAAAGCTTCAAGCTGCTTGCCCAAAGGGTACAGACTGTCATCCCTAGGAGTCCTCTGGTCACATACCTGTGGCACCATCTCAGGTGGTGCCTCAGGAGACAAGGCTCAGAAATATATTGTCATGTCAGACATGTCAGAAATATGTTGTGGTAACTATGCCACTCATTAAAAAAAAAAAAAAAAAAAAAAAAAAAAGTGGGTGGAGAAGGAGGGAAGCCTTAATTGGCTAGAAATTTGAATTGCAGTGAGCTGTGTGTTCCTACAGGAGATATGCAATATATGGCAGCCCCACACTGCTGCTTGTGCCATACTGACCAGCCAACGTCCACCTCTGGGAAGCTATCACTGGGAATGGGCTTCAGCACCTCCCCAGCTCCTGTTGGCACTGTAGATAGACTTGAGAAATGATAAACACAAGCCAGCATTTTGGCTACCAGATAGGAATAAAATTAGCAGTGTTCCCTTAGGAGAGCATGGAGTACAGATGAACTCAAAGGACAGAAAGACGAATTCTGTGAGTGGTAGAGCACTGGTAGCTCCAAGAGGAGATTCCTGAGAAGCTCTGTGCCTTCTGTTTACAAAAGCAACTGCTGTAGCCAGCCATATAATCTTGGGCTCTAAAGCCCACAGTGTCCAGATCCTTGATATCACAGTGGTTGTGTGATATCAAGGATCTGATATCTCCAGTGGGAGAACCTGGGCTTGGATTGTTACCATCTTAAAGAATTTTTGACAGAAAATAACTGTGTCTGTAAGGTGCTATTAGACATTATGAGAAATACTGGAACTACACCACGCACGATTCAGACTGGCTCCCTCATTTTCTTTACCTCAGTTGCCAAAGGCACAGACATCCAGGAGCAACTAAAGCCAGAACCTCTAAAGAAGGAATTATTTTCTGCACAGATATAAGCCTCTAGAATGAGTCTCTATGTGCGGAGAAGAAACAAACAAACAAAAACAAAACAAAAAAACAACACACATGATTCTGCTTCCCTCTTCTTTACACCTGTCTTTGGGGTGGGGTTAATTTTTTTACTGTTCATTTCTATTACTTTTTATTTTATTTATATTTACAGGAGCGATGCAGTGCCTTAATGTGTATTATCTCCACTCATAAATCTAATCATTGTCTATGGGGGAAAGTCAGGCTGGAGACAAGCATGGGAGTACCAAATCTCACATTTTACTCCTGCCTGGAACTCAGTATTGTCATGGCTTTTGGAAGCAGATCAAGATATTTCTGCACAACTGGGATAAGGGTTTTACACAGAACTTTTTTACAGCCAGCAATTATTTGTTACCCAGGGGAAAATAAAGATAAAAAGCATTAACCCACTGAGATGGCAAACAGTGTAAGTTTCCCAAGAATTCTGAGCATTTGGTGACAGCTTAGTTCCTGAGCATTTGGACCTCTCCCAGCCTCACAGTAGTCTGTAGCCCCAGAGTTTGGTGTGCAGCAGAGTCAGGAGTGATGAGGAGTGATGGTGGAGCTGGTACAAGCAAACAGCAGAGCCACACTCCCAGGTGGGGGCTGTTTGAGGTGAGCCATCTCACACCAGCCTTCCTCGGCATTTGGAAATGTTACCTACATTGATGCCTCCTCCTTGCCTCCATCAGCAGCCTCAGGACTTCACCAGGCAGCAGCTGAGGAAGGAGCAGAGCACAGCACTGCTGCCCTGGGCTCACAGGTGAGAAAATCTTCTCCAGGTGAGCCACACAATGTTCATTTTCAGGTGTGAGTACAGATTAGTATATTGAAATGCTCCATCTGCTTTAAAGTGATTTAAAAATTGCACGCAATGGAAGGTTTTGGTTTCTTTAATTGGAAAGTATGGGAGAGGAAAAAATACCCCACACCAGAAAAAGCCAATTAGGTAAGATCCATCAGATACCACTATTAAACAAGGCTGAGCTTCTCCACTTCATAGCCCAAAGGCTTTACCTGCAGGCAGGTTAGTTCAGAGAGCCAGAGCTCACTCCTATAATAACTAGCTTCAACTATTTTTGTCCACATGGACATGAAATCACTTCTGCAGTGCAAGGTCTGCAAGACCACTGAGCCCTGTGCTGGGCAGCAGCTGTGGGCTGTCCCTCCTCTGTGGGGGAAAGAGATCCACACTGGGCTGCCTGCCACAGGCCATGCCCAGGGACAGGTTCCAGCCCAAGGCTCAGCACCTCTCTCCTGCTTTATGGGTCCCCTTCACTGCACAGGCTGCCCAGAAATGGTGGAGTCACCATCCCTGCAGGTATTGAAAAGACATGTAGCTGTGATACAGAGACATGGTTGAGTGGTGGACTTTGCTGTGCTGGGTTAAGGGTTGGACTCAGTGATCTTAAAGGCCATTTCCAAGCTAAATTATTCTACAGCAGACTGACCATCCTCTTCCCCTGGCCTGTCTGCTTTGAGGGCACAGCTCTGGGGCAAGGGATAAGCTGGCTCCATCCCCACCACGGGCTGAGCTCCCCCCCCAAGTCAGCTCTCAGAAGTGGCATGCGTGTGCTCAGCTGCACACAGAGCCACGGCAGTGCTGAGCAGCTGATAACAGACTCCTGAAGTAGCTGAAAGTATCAGGCAGCAGCTTGGCATTTGTTACTGGGGCAAGGACTCAGAAGAAACACACTTGAAAATCTGGTTATCAAGGTATAACACAGCAGGTGCCAGGCTTGCATCCAGCCCCAACTAGAAACTGGCCACTGTGGGAAAAGAGCTTTCACCCAGCACCAAATGCAGCAAGCATCTGTGAATACCAGTCAGGGAAGGATTTACCAAAACAAGGGAGAAACAGACGGGGGTGGAGAAAGCAGGGAGAGGTGGATGAGAACTGTTTGAACTTTCGCCCACAGACAGAAGCAGACGTGCAGCAGGAATCATCTGTGAAACCACTCAGTGGAAGGGCAGCGTACCCAAGGTTCAAGATAGCTGATGTGCCTTTGTTTCACCTTTCCCACCACCCCCACAAACTGAAAATCAAGCATGGAGTTTTTCTTAAGAATCTTTACTTTTTTTTTTTCTTAACTTAAATTATACGTCCAAAATACAAGTATAAAACCTCACAATGAAAGATGCTGCTAATTTCTACAAAATAGTCTAAATAATTATGCACTTATATCATTTACACATTTACCTTCACAATAAAATAGGAGCACTTAGATCAATATTTACATATTGACAGAGGATGTGGCTGTGCAGCCATCCACTTCTGGTGCTGTCTCCTGCTGGAGTACCTCTGGGAGATTTGCCTCTGCAGGGAACAAACCCTGCCAAAACCTTTCTAGGTGCAGGAACCTGCCCAAAGGGCACCAAACAGACCAAAATGGTGGCAAATATTTGCTCTTTCATCTTAAAGCTGCCACTGCAGCACATAAGCACACATCAGTGAGTTATTTAAAGAATTCCCTGATACAGAATTTTGCTTTGCTATAATTAGGCACTTCATTATACAAGTTATTTATTATGGCTTATGCAAAAGAACTCTTTCCTCAGGATATGTATTTGCCAGATTCAGTGGGAGAAAGAGACACGTCTAAGGGCACACTTCCAGCCAATGTTTTGGGTTAGCCTGCATTAGGAATTTGGATCACATTACTTCATATCAATAATGAAGGAAATATTTTATCAAGATCTGTTCCTTCCAGCAAGTCAAGCAGTCAGTGTATTTTAAATCTTAGTATATCTGCACTTTTGTGCAAAATCCTTGGCAACTAGAGACTTCCCTCTTCCAGTAAGTTACCTACTTCTATCCGTGCTGTTCCATGTGCCATGGGGTGACATATCCCACATATGATTGTCTTTAAAGAGTACACTGTAGATTGAGGGATTATTTACATATCTTAAAATGTAGAAGATAAAGTTGAAACTTACCAAATAATAAATACAGTTCAGAGTACAAGATTGAAATAAAATAAATTAGAATGATTCTCCCCAAGGTCTTGAATTCCTTCTCTTAAGGCCTGAGCCAAAGATTAAAAAAAAAAAAAAAAAAAAGAAAAAAACCCACCAAGTGATGCATTTTCAATGGTTCAAAAAGGTTTTGGATAGGGCTTCTAATTAGACTGTCTGAGAATGAGATGTTTAGCTATGCTGTGGGTATTTGAAACTTAGGTGATCAAACAGCAAAACTTACCTCTAAAAGGAGTCTTTTGGGTAAAACTTTTTAGACCAAACATTAATACTGTTTTTATTGGGAAGAACACGGTTCTCAAAGATTGTCTTGACATCAATTCAGCAGCAAGGAAATAAGCATACAGTTAAGGACACAACGTATTTGTGAAGCAAATACGTGTTAGTGCACATGATTTTCTGAAAACTTCACTCCTCAGCTACATTTGTGCATATTTCAGAATGCTTCTAACTAGATGGTTAATAAAAAACTTCTCGTGACTATAGCTAAGTTTGCCATTTTAAAAAGTTAACTGAAAAACAGTTAAGAGTAACTTATTCAAGAACAATGCCAAATTTCAGGTCCAAATACATCAGAAGACCGAGAAATTTGGAATCCAAGTAAAAAAAAAAAAAAACTTAAAACTTGGGTCCATCAACCTTTAAAAAAGAAAAAAAAATATTAAAAGCAGTGAATCTGCTCTCAGAATTGCACGCTCACCAGGTTTGTAAACTCTACATGCAGTCAGTGATGCACCGTTCACTGTAAGAGGTATAACGCGGATGCTCTACGCAGAGCAGTGCAGATGCTTTTTGGTTGCCGTTTCCTTCACATCTCCTCCTTGAGGATTAAGCATCTCAAGTAATTCAGTAGCTAGAAGCGTCTGGGAGGACGAGGCCTGGGTTTACATGGAAGGGGAGGTGACGGGTGTCCACGTGGAGGCCAGCCTGGCATGTGCAGAGGTGTCATACTGGCCGTCGGGCAGGTCGGCGGGCGCGGCGCCGTCGTAGAGGGGCGAGGCGGAGGAGGCGGCTGTCACCGGGTGGGGCAGGGCGGAGTAGTGTCCCGGGGAGCCGCGCAGGAACTGCGAGCCCAGCCCGTTGGACATCCCGCTGGGCTGCGACACCGGCGTGATGGTGCTGTTGCTCACCGACCACAGGTTGGGGTACTGGCTGGAAGAAGGAAAGCCAGGGATAAAAGCAGCTGTTAGTTCTTGGGGTCTCTGCTTCTCGAGAACGCGGGTGGTTTTGGCCCTTTGTCCGTCGGAGAGCCCCGAGCCGCTCGCAGAAACGACGAGGAGCCTTAGATGTTCTTTTTCAAGGTTTCTCTCCTTGTTTATTCTATCTTATCTCTGTACTTTTCTCTGAGCTCTGCCAAGGTCCAGACAGCACGGGCAACAGGTGATGACTGCCTGCCTGCCCTCAGCTCGTATATACAGATAATTACGTGCACATTATTTACAATTGTGAACCAATACATATACTTGACACTAGACAGGTGTCTTCTACTCTGACCCAATCCCTCTAAATCTACTTCATGTCATCACCATTGCACAAAATGGAGACGAAGAAGAAGGAGAAGACTCTAGGGTAACGCCCAGAATCCTCCATCTCTGGTCCTCCCTATCCTAAAATCCCAAGTGTACAAATACTATTACTTTCCCCTACCTTTGAGGGTTTGCAATTCCTCCCATAATGTTGGCAATCTTTCCCATGGACTATAGTCGAATCCCTTGTCTGTCTGGGGCCATGCCAGGGTCTGCAACCCCCCTGTACAAATCCCAGACCCCCCTGTACAGGTTTTTGTTCAGGCTTCTTTTGGCCAGGATGTCCAGAGGGAATACCCTGGACTCCCACAATTAGGGACTCCAGTGCCTGCTGGCAGCTCCTCAGCTCACAACGCGGCCCCCCCACGCCAGGTCTGTTCGCTGCAGACAGTGAAATTCTCCAGGCAGTTCCCAGCCACTGTGAGGCAGGAAGGACCCCCCAAGGCAGAATTTGTGCTCATGGCACCCCCACAAATAAACTGAACTTCCCTATTTTCCAACAGATAAGGGGTTAGACAAAAGGGGTGGCAGAAACGCCTTCCTTGAGGTTCCACAGTTCCAGTTCTACTAGTTTTAACTACTGATCAACTCAGTGCAGAAATTGAAACACAGGGAACTTTGCAACTTTCTAAGTATGCATCCTGGGGATCAGACAAAGACATGCTAGAAGGACCTTTTTACTCAATGAATCTGTGTTCAGGACTAAAACTTTTGTTCAGTAATACAATTAACTCATACTGGGGAGTAGTAACAGCCTGATTAACAGTTAAGAGTCCATGTGCATGGTTCAAATGCAAAAATGCTTTCCACAAATAGAATGCTAGGTCTGAATTGCTAGAAAAGATGTCCAAATCTTGTCCTTCTGCAATTAATAGCAAATATTTTACCACCTTTCCTGCACCTCTTTGAATTTTCAAGTTTAGCTCTAAGGGACCAACTGCAAGCTAAAATTTTTTGCTAAAGGATCCAAAAGTTTAATTACAATAATAAGTGCAAAGAGGAGAAAAAATTCTTTTTCTATGATCACAAAATATCTTTCACCACACGTACAATCCCATGCTATGCTGGTTTAGTGGGGCAACACTTAAGTAAAGAATTGCTGCTCCAACTGTGTGCTCCTTCTCCATGCTACAGTTCATTGCTCCATTATTTGTAGCAGAACAATGGTTTATGGAGATGGCTGGGAAAGCTGTGACCAGCCAAAATAGAAGGGATAAAGAAAATAACTTTTAGAACACCATTATGCATAACAGAGATGAAACTTAAGAGAGCATCCTCAAATCCAATCTATGCTTTTCTAAGCATTTGCAATCCTTAATCTATCAAACATTGCTGTCACAATCTATCAAATCCTTAATCTATCAAATATTTCCAAAACAAAACAAAAAAATCTGTTTGTTCTTTCTGTTTTATTTGTGGCTAGTCCTTCTCAGTGCCCCACAGAGTACTAATGGCTCATACCAAATGGCCAAAAAGACTTCTAACATGCTGTTGACTCTTTACCTCCTTTTTCAGCCTTCTCTTCCCACAAAGCATCAATATAGGGATTGGAGGGCTGCTGAGGGATGGACTCCTACCTGGAGCTAGTAGCTGTGCCAGTGCTGTGACCCATGGGCAGCATGGCTGTGTGTGTGGTAACTCCCAGAGAAGACCAGTTGTCATGGGACTGCAGCATGGATAGGCAGGCAGAGGAGTTGTCAGCATAGGCTGCTGAGAAAACACATAATCACTTACAAACACTGGAATCAGGCCAAATAGCAATCTTGTATGTAAATGCAATGCATAGGTTTAAACCACCCTTCCCCACTACTGCCTTGGGAAAAAAAAAAAAAAAAAAAAAAAAAAAAAAAAAAACAAACACAAAATGACATACACAGAAAAAAAAATAAAGCCAGTAATCAGCTGTGTCAAGCTCACACATGCTTTTATTGGCATGTCCCTGATGTGCTGTTTTGCTCCACTCATAACTGCAAAATCTTATTTCTGCAAAGGGGCTATGGGCCTATGGCTGTCTATAAGCCAGCTACTAATTCAGCACATGCACAGTGGGAAAAGGAGGGCTCTTTATTCACACTGTCACCTGGAGAGCTTCCATCTGCATCACCTACACTGGCAGTGACAGTCTGGCAAAGCTGGATAACAAGCCTGTGACAGGATCACACATCCCAGTTTTGAGCTGGGCATGCCACCTTGAAATCTGCCTTAGGCACCATCAGGAGTGACTGGAGTGTGGCTTAGACTGCTTGGCTTGTGACCCAAACTGGCTGGCTCACACCGCAGGGGCACTGGGAAGCTATAATAAAGGGAATTCCATACAGCCCCCCATTGTGAGAAAGGAGCTGCTGTGGTAGCTAGCTCAGGGAAGGAGGTGTTCTGCTGATGACCAGGGACCAAGAAAGAACACCAGAGAGGTTTTGTTCTTTTATTCTTCTTAAGGCTTGCACAAAATCTCCAAGATGCAAGAAAAGTTCACAGAGAGCTAGTTTTCCACTTCAAAATGAACTACAAAGTTACACACAAGATTGGTCAGGCTGCATCTAGAAGCCCATGTAATACTTCATAATTCAAAATAATAAATATTTTTTAAATGGGAACATTCAATATCTATACAGCCCCAAACCAAAAATTTTTAACCATTCTTCTTTGCCAAAAAGACAAAAAGAAATAATAATAAAAAAAAGTTACATACAAAATTGGTCAGGCTGCATCTAGAAGCCCATGTATTACTTCATAATTCAAAATAATATTTTTAAATGGGAACTTTCAATATTGATCCATAACAGCCCCAAACCAAACATTTTTAACCATTCTTCTTTGCCAGACAAAAAGAAATTTAAAAAAACCAATGCAACAAACAAACAAAACCCCCACTATTAAAAATGCCCTTTTCACCCTTAAGTACCTAGTGCCCAAGAAACCAAGTATTAAGATGTTTGGCTGCTTCTGAGCACATCTTTTCTAAAAGCTCTGCACTTTACTCCACTCCTTATTGTTTCTGCCTATCCAGCAGTGGGATGTTCGCAGACAGACGCCAACTACAGCCACAGCTAACAGAAACTACCCACATCAGACCCTCGGTTACAAAGACACTGGGAGCACGTACTCAGAGCTCAGTTCCCCCTTTCCCAGAGAGCTGCAGCCCCAGACTCACTTGGCGAGCTGTTCCTGTGCGCGTAGGGGCTGGCGTAGGGCGCGGGCCGGTGGTTCCGCAGCGCCGAGTACCGCTCGCAGCTGTGGGCAGGGGACAGCGGCAGCGGCGCCCCAAACTGCCCGTGGGCATTGGCAGGTGGGCACAGAGCCCCACTGCCAGGGAGCAGCCAGCTACCCACTGCGGGGAAAGCAAGAGGGCTGTCAGAGGGGCGCACAGCGCAGCCGGGCGGAGAATCACAGCAATGAGACAGACAAGTAACTGAACAGAGAAGAAATGCACCCTCAGGGAAGGAAATTGAGTTTCAACGTAGCTGAAAAGTCTGGATCTTTACAATTCTGGTAAATGTTCTTATGAAGGAAAATGAGAAAGCAGCTTAGGAAAAAGTCTCGTGTAACTTATTTTTTGGATTTCCATTTAATCACAATGACAGTAAGGAAACATGGAAATTGTTAAACCCTCCCATATGTAGGTTGTGTGTGCTTAGTAATTGTTAGCATAGCATTCAGTTTTAAGTTGCTCTTTGGGGGTCTCAATCTATAGCTAAGCTGACATTTCTCAGACTGCTAAGAACTCATCTTAAAAAGTTAAGTATTTTCTCTGAAACAAAATAATTCCTACTGTAAATCAATTCCCCCACCCTTTTTAGGCTGCATTTTGTTGTGAATCATCTGTTAAAACAAAAATCATTAAAACACTAATGCTTTTCTATCATCTAAAAGAACCTTCTTAAGCAAATGCCCATGGTTTTCTTAGAGTACTTAAAACACGAGTACTGTCTCAATAAATTTTATGAAATTAATTTTTGTTTCCATGTCCATGTGAACATTGCTGTTCTTGTATAAAAAGACACATGCCTTTTTGGACATAAAGGCAAATCTGCAGGATTCTATGAAATGGTTTTGAGTGCAGTAAATCCTAACCACACACAGAGATTATAGTGTTTATACAATCATAAACATGCATGAACCACAACCACAGAGACTGGTAACATTCCTCTGTCTGAGGTAACATGCCTCTGAACTAACGAGCCAGCCCATCAAGCACTGGTCTCAAAGTTTTGCTTAACAGAGAGTAGATGGAAGAAGTCAAAGTTATGCTCATGATGCACAATGAAAGGAAACATACACTGTGAATACCCAGACTGCTGGTTGTCCCCCACTTCCTCCATCATGTCTTTGTGATCACTTCTATAAAAGAAACCATGTTGTCTTAGTTAAGAATATGCCTTCACAAATCTCTCGTAAAAATCCACATTTTAGAATTAAGTCAAGAGCTCTCACCTTTCTTTTGCATCAAGAAATGCCTTTGCAAACGGATTGTATTTAATTTTTAAAGCTGTGATCTAAAAACAACAACAAATATCTTTATTCACATGTATCACCATTCATTATCACATTGATATTAGACTTGAATTAGGACTATCCACTGAAGTTGGTAGAATCACAGACTTTTGATGAAATACAAGCAGGCCCATAAAAGCAACTGATGGGCATGAATTAGACAGCTCCTTAAGGTCTGAAGTATTATCAAAGCACTAGGAGTTAGGCTCTCTACCAAATTTGAAAAGACTGAATATCGTGAGTTCATTGACCATCTAAGGAAACACCTAAGAAAAATAGCGAATGAAATAATTATAAAAACCTTCACATTTCAAGTCAGAGCAGATTGGACATCAAATCAGAAACTTGATCATCAACTTCAGAAAACTTGATAATTACAACTTCATTCAACACAGACATGCATTTGGGCTAACGGAAAAAGGGCCACTCCAAAAATGGCACATTCAGTCACTGTGTAGCTGAAAGTGACAACTGTACTTTTTACCATGGTTGTTTGTCCCCCTGAAAAGTCTTTTAAAAATTACTCCCCTATAACGAATCTACAGTACATATTGACACAACAATGATCAGAACTTTGTTCTCCAATTCATTCATTCATAGGGCTTTCACATGCATTCATTTCATCTTTCATATTTAGCTTCAGAAAAAAAGCACAGGAAGAACTGAAAAATGTGAAAGGAGATCCATTATTTTGCTCTGTAACACGCACGCTTTGCTACTTGAAACCTCCCGGCAGCAGCATCCTCTCCCCCACCGTGCATACCTCCTCGTTCTGGTAGGCTGTCACAGCTATAAACTGGGTTTCTGGGAAGGAATGGCTGGTGATCATCCGCTGCGGGCCACCCACTCGCACTATGTGAATCCGTGGCTCGTACTTGTGCAGGGAGTTCAGCATGATCTGTGAACAAACAGAGCAGGTCAGCAGTGACAGAGTAGGGGCAGATGCTGCCAGGCACAAAGGGCACGCAGGTTTTGAAGTATCCATCCTTCCATCAGAGGTGGAAAAGGCAGTAAGTACGAATAAAGCCTAAAACTGAAGCTGTGAGAGAAGGAAAGGCACACTGAGGACGGAAATCAAAACTTTCTGCAGAGTTATCCTCACCCCCGTTACTTGACAAGGCACTTACAGTCACAAATGCATCAGTGATAAGTCAGCCGGAAAGATTCATCTACCACACCACTGGCATTAGCAGATATTCAGACCAGAAGGAGATTTTTCAAAAAAGAGAAAGTGATAAAACATCAAGGCACCCATCCTCGGTGGAAAGAACAGCTCCCCTGAATGAATGAATGAATGAATGAATGGGGACTGACTGACTGAATGGGGGAGGGCAGCGAGAAGCGCGACCCATCGCAGCACGTTTGGCAAGGGAGGAATGGAAATGAGCAGTAAGGAGAGAGCGGGCCCGCAGAGCCGGGCCGCTCCAGCCCCGCTGACCGACAGGTCCCGGTGCCGGTGTTTACCTGCCCGCCGCCGTTGAGCTTGTTGGTGAGTTTGACTTTGCTGAAGGAGACGGGCGCCTTCATCCAGTGGGCGCCGAAGTTGGGCGAGTCGGGGTGGATGTAGACGCAGCTGGGCGCCTGCGGCTCCGGCTTCCCGCCCGGCACCCACTCCCCGTTCACGTACTTCCAGCGGTGCCCGTCGGCCGCCACGAAGTCCAGCAGGAAGGAGTACATGGCGTTGGGGTCCAGCCCCGACACGCTCACCTTCAGCACCGGGAACATCCTCCTGCGGGGCGACACGGAGGCGCGAGGCACGGCGGCGGGCAGCCGCCACCCCCGGCCCCGGCCCGGCGCCCGCCCCCGCCGCCGGGACCCCCTCGCCCCCCGCGGGCGGGCGGCCGCCACCGGGAGGCAGCGGGGGTGGCGGGGCCCGTCCCTACCTGCCGTTCTTGGTGACGATCATCTCGTTGGTGAGCTCCTTGAAGCGCAGCCACAGGTCGCTGTCCTCCAGCGCGACGCGCAGCTCCCGCTCCGTGGGGTCCCCCTTCTCGCTGCCCGCCTGCAGCTCGCTCTCCACGGCGCTCAGCAGGTGGTCCACGCGGTACTGCGGGGGCTTGCCCGCGCCCTCCGCGCCGGGGGAGCTCATCCTGACCCCGCGCCCGCCCGCGGGGCAGCTCCCTGGGGCGGCAGCGGCAAGAGCAGCGAGCCGGGCCCGGGCCGCCTCCCCGCGCCCTCAGCGGCCGGGCCGCTGTTATAGCCCGCCATAAACGCCCCCCCGGTGACATCACCGCGCCGGCGGGGGGGCCCCGCTGATTGGCGGGCGGCGCCTTTGATCGGCGCGGGCGGCGCTGCCCATTGGCCGCCCGCGGCCATATCAGAACGGTGCCCGCGGGAGCCTGTGATGTTAATTGCGGCCCGCGGGATTAAACGCGGCTATTTTATGTAAATCTGCCCCCAAATGTTTGCACCTCTATCAAAGCCGCCGGGGCCGGGGCTCCGGCAGCCGCGGAGGAAATGGCCCATCTCAGCAACAGCCTCACAACCGGCCAGCGCCGCACCCTCCCGCCTCCCGGCGCAGCGAGCCCCCCGGTCCGCTCCCAGGCGGGCAGTCCTGGACGGGAGGCACTCGCGCCGCGGGTTCATACTGAGGGGGCAAAAACGGGAAATCCTCTTCTGCAGGCGGCCGCAAGCTGACAGCAGCACCCCGGCCCGCACGCCGCTTCCCCCCGCGCCTGCCCCTGCCCCCTTGTCGGAAACTTCCGCAGGGAAGGGCGCAGCCGGCAGCCACAAACTTGGCGGGGAGAATCAGCCGAAGGCTGGAACCGCACTGCACAGCGCTGACCGCAAACCCGCACGGTGCTGACCGCAAACCCGCACGGCGCTGACCGCAAACCCGCACGGCGCTGACCGCAAACCCGCACGGTGCTGACCGCAAACCCGCACGGCGCTGACCGCAAACCCGCACAGCGCTGACCGCAAACCCGCACAGCGCGGGCACTGCCGCCCTCAGCGAGCCCAGGAGCCCAGCCCTGAGAGAAGCGGCAGAGTTTGCCTCAGCACCAGCACGGGCACTGCCTTCGCAGCCGAGATGCTCGGCGGCGATGCTTTCGAGCCATCCCACCTAAATAATTTTTTAAAAATCAGCTCGGCAACCACCCGCCATCCCACCTAAATAAAAGCATACTTCTGAAAAACAGATCGATAGTTAAAGGCTTTGTTTCGTGTAGGAAGGAGAAAGCCCCGCGAGTTCCTGCGGGCAAGAGGGGAGAAACCCATGAGTGAAACTTTGCAACGGGATGATTTTATTTTAAAGTTATTCGACACAAAAACGAGGCCCGGGACGAGGGAAAAGAGAGATGCTCTGAAGCACTCCCGCCGGCCGGTGTTATAATAGTTTGCATTCTCCGGAGCTGAGACGGTCTGTGGTGTGAGGGAAGTTTATTACCTTTCCGTGAGAATCCCTGGATAGAGGGCGAGGGGGAGAGAGGTGACAATGAGCAGGAAATAGTTCAATGGGGTCTCTTTAAACAATAACAAGTTCTTTAAACGGGAGCAAAGGAGAAGGGAAAAGAAGCGGAGCGGTGTAAAAATCAGAGTTGTTTTTAAAGCAGGCATCTCCTCCAAACACCGCGCACCATCGCTGCCGGGATTTTTCCAATTTTAGGAGAAAGTGCCCGGGATAGACTGTCAAGCTGCCTGGCAGCAGAAGGAGCTGGGAGTCAGGGCTGCCAGGGGAAGGCACGCTGAAGGTCCTTTTTGGTTTAGTAGCTGCGGCTTAGGGCTGTGTTTTCATGAAACAGCACCATCGGGCTCATACATCATTCACTTCACTCAGCTCCACAGAGCTTTTTTTTCCCCTTTAATCTGACAAACCGAATTCCTCGAGCCACCTCTCTTCAACCACTGTGCAGAAACAGGAAAAAGAAAATGTTATCCCTTCAGATTAATCCTTGCTTTAAAGTTTCTTTAAGCTCTTTCTGCCTGAGCCACCTACTGCCTGCTTTTTGTCCTCTTCGGAAGGGGAAAGCAGCATTTGCAAATAAATTACGGGCAAAGTTTACTAAATTGATACGTGGTCACTGCTAGCCGTAGCTGGAGGTGATCTTGTCGCTATATCAGGTGTTTCTTTCACTGAAGGCGCTCTGCTTTAAACAAGCAACCACGACCTGACAAAAACCACGAGCGCTAAAAAACCCCGCACAAGCACGGCAGGTCGGCCCTCTTCGGGTTTGTGCTTAGAAGGCGACATTTCAAACATCTTCATCCTGAAAAAGCCGAGTACCAGGAGAGGCTAACCCCGAAGAAGGACTGGCACCGGAGGGAGCTCCCCGCTCCGCGCAGGTGGCAGGGGGAGAAGGGACTTTGCACCCCTGGCTGCAGAAGTCGCGTCACTTTTTGGGTACGGTCCGGGGGGGAGGGAAAAGGGGACAAGAGCAGTGGAGGTGGTGGGGGTGGTGATGATGGGTCCTGTCCTGCCTCAGCTTTTCCTCAGCCCGACGCCACCTGACAATGAACGTGTTTAAGAGCCGAAAGCAGCAGGAACAGGCGGAATTGAGAGCGACGGAGCGGTGCCGGTGGAATATGAGCTGTTCTGAAAATGTATAAATCGAATAATTAGAGACGATCTAAATTCGTGTTTCTGTGATCTGAGCTTTTCAAACGCAATTTAATTCTTCCAGATGGATGCTTCAAAGAAGGACCAATCCCTCTGTATATGCGTGCACTCAAGGAATGAGAAGCCCTTCGGCAGCAGACACTCACCTATATAGTTAATATTTTTTGCACTGATCGCTCTCTTTAGGCAAAGAGAAGAGAGTTGAAGTTCAACTTGATTTGATTTATCTTACATTTCAGTTAATACTTAGCAAATGAGTGAGCTGCTCATCCCAGTCCAATTATGTATGGTCTCAAATGTAGCTGATCTTAAAAAAAAAAAAAAAAAAAAAAAAAAAAAAAAAAAAAAAAAAAAAAAAGTCTTTCCAGCTTTAAATTTTGAAATTACTATTAAAAAAAAAAAAGTTGCCATGAGTTTATGTATAATCTTTGGAATGCCATGAAAAAACCCATAAAAATAAAAACAACCTAACAACCTGTCCAAAAGAACTAACAAACCCAAACCGTGACGTTTTTCCTCAGCTTGGATTCCTGTCGTCTTTATTTTATTTCCTTCCCCCTCTTTCTGATCTTAATTGCACTTCGGTTCTCAGGAGAGAGGACTCCCCACTTCCACAGTCTTTTCAGCGGGAGCTGCAGTGCATGACAGTTTACAGCCAAAAAACTTCCTCCAGCCGAACAGCTATAAAGATTCCCGATTTATAGCAATACTTTCCCTCTTGCATGGGAAGATTAGTAGCCTCCAGCTGTTCCTTCGTGCTCAGAAGGCCTGTCCGTCATTCCCTACCTTATTTCCCGGGACACGGCAAATCCCCAGACACCTTCCCAGCGGGAACCAGCCCGTCCCTGCGGTCCCAGGGTACCAGCTGCCCCTCGGCAGCTTTAACCGCCTGGGGATGCCCTGCGAAAATGTCAGAGTGTGTTTAAGTGCTGGAGGTATTGGTTTCAATCTCTTTCAACGTGCACTTCTGGGGGGAACACGCGCGATTAACACCACCTTCGGTGCCGCATCGGTGTCCCCGCCGCTCCCCCTCCGCTTCCCGTGCCCATCCCGGGCAGCAGCGCCGGGCTGGGCCAGCACCCACGGAGCCCGAGGATGAAACCCACCATCCAAAGGTCAAAACTTCCCACTTCTAATTCCCTGAAGAGTGAACACCTGCTTTCTCACCACCTAGGGTTTTTTTTTCCCCCCCTTTTTCCCCTTAATAAAAATGAACACATTTATCATTATATAGCTGTAATTGAAATGTGCATTTCTACTTGCCAGCTGCTTTTTCCTGGACGCTGGGGAGGAATGCCCTGCTGATACTACCGTTGAGGCACTGATGTGCATGTAAATGCCATTTTCCTAGGAAGGTTCTGGATCTTGTTTAACCTGGCATATAATTTTCCTTCTATATAAGATTTACACAAAGCCTAAAGATTGTGTTGGAAGAGCTCTTTGTAAGAACTCACCACTTTGCAACCCCAGCATGCTAACATGTTTACATAGGAAATGGCAGCCTGTGAAAAGATACAATTTTGTCCTTATTAATGTGGGTATTAAGACTGGGATAAGCACTTTTCAGGATCTCCACTTTTAGTATTCAATAGGACTGATTTTCCCCACAGGTTCTGATGCAAACACGTTTTTGAGAAACATTTTCAAGCAGTCTGAGCAGAGAGCAGCGTGTTGATTTTGGTTTGTTTTGCTTTCCCCTTTCAGCATTTGGGAGGGCAAGGCAGAGTGCCATCCTGCATTTTTGGAAGGTGGCAAAACTCCCGTTGACTTAGTCAGATCTTTGCTTGAGTACTGCTAAGTGCCCTCTCCAGCTCAAATTCTCAGATCCTGAGGTTTCCCTCATGAAAGTCAATGATCAAACTCCCAGTGACTTCAGCGCCTGCTGCCCTAGACAGCACCAACTGGGGAAAACCAACAAAATAAACTGAAGCTCCCATCAAAGTCCTTAAGAGAGTGTCTGGCACAAAGACAGATGAAATCAGAAAACGTGGGAGTAGAATATCTTGACCTAGAATACATTTTTCAATATCTTAGCAATATTGTTTAGATGACAAGAGCTATTTAAACCAAGTTTTCCTGTGTGAACTAGTGGGAACAAGGAGAAGACACAAACAGGAGCCACTCACCACACTTAACAGGCCATTTTATTTAAAGCTGCAAAGAGGGACAGGCACAAGAGGGACTACAGGGGATGCAGAGAGAAGTCGTAGAATAATGGATACTGTTTACTTCATTATCCTGGCCTAAAGGGTAAATTTAAAAAACTCCAAGCAAAAACTAAAAACAAAACCAAAAAAAGCCACAAAAAACCTGCAAAACCAAACCAACAAACAAAAAACCCCAACCAACAAAACAAAACAAACCAGAAACAAACAAACAAACAAACCCCACCCAACCCCACACTGAAGATATATTCTGCTTCAAACAGGGACCATAGAAATCTGAGGGCAGAAAGTACTAGTGTTGTCATAAATGTCCTAGCAGGAGTCCTACCATAAACAACACCTTTTCTTATACTTCAATCCATATAGTTCCCAAAGGGCACTAAGGTAAACTCAGCTTTCCTTGCTGAGATATGTTGGAAGAGGTTTAAAAACTAATGTTTAGGTCTTAAGTACAATAGTCCTCAGATTTGCTGGCATTAATGACCAAAACAAACTTTTACTTGAAATATTCATCTTTTCCCTAAGCGTATGCCTCTCTTTATAAAAGTGTGCAGTGCTAAGAATCAAACTTTCTTTCACAATTCTTTTAATATCAATAAAAGATTTGAGGAATTTGGAAATCTATCATTCTTCCTCTACTTTAAACATTTCATGAAGATTACTGTAAGGTGTAAGACAAACTGGGTGCTTCACAGCTAGACTACATTAACACCTCTACAGAAAGAGATATAAAGCCTAATCTGTAACTGCAGAATTTTTAAAACCAAATCAATCTCTTTTCCATTGTTTTGTGCAGGTTTTTTCCTCCTACTTTACTGTTAAGTGTTTTTCTTCCTTCTCCTCACTAGTCCACAGGAAAGGCAAGTACACAGTGTTAATGAGCACTATTTGCTATTTTATAAGTAAGGATAACATTGCTAGCATTCATCTGTCAATTTGTGTCTAAATCTAGATTATCTCATCTTTGGAATTAGTAATTGCCTTGAATGTGGCCTCGAAGTTTACAGCCCTTCCAAAACTCTTTACTGCCAAGATTATTTCCCAATTTCTTGCTCTAGGTAACTCCCTCATCCATATGAAATAAAAGGGTTTGGACAGCTTCAGCAATCAGGGGTTACTGAAAACAAATTCTCTGCCTCTCATCAGCAAGGAAGCTCTCAGATAGAAAACTGTTTTCTTTAGTTCATTTGGGATAACCTCCACTGACTGACACCAACAGTTTTGTATAACTGATGCTGTTTTCTTCATGTTGGTGCAGCAGATTCAGTGGAAAGGACAGAAACTTAAGTCAGTTGAGGGATTATTTGAACTCACATGTAGCATGCTCTTACAGCAGCTGAGCCACTTTCTAGGTCTGTCCACTGTACCCATTCTAACACTGCTCTGAACACAACTAATTTATAGTTCCAAGCTGTATGTGATATACTTCTGTTCTCTATACCTAACTCTTCATCTTACCCACACTCGCTTCACCAATAAGGTCTTCTCCACATCTATTTTCATATTATTACTTTTAAGAAAGTAAAATATTCACAAACTGATCAAGCTGATCACCACATTTCCCTGTAAATCTTTTTTCCCATTATGTGCTCAGCATTTGTGTTGCACACCATGCTGGACAGCTCTGTTCAGAGGGAAAATACGTGGGAGAGCCACAGAGCAGAAGAACAGGACTGTCACACCAACAACAAATCAAATTAAATTTAAATCTGGACAAGGAATAAATGAGCCAACATTCACTGGAAAGTGGTAGTTACAGAGAAATTAGAAACTACTGACATCACAGCTCCTTAAAGAAGCTCCTGTTGGTCTTCTCAGAGAGATAAAACTAATGCCAGCTTCTTCCTGCCACACAGGGCTCAGACCTGGAGAGCACCTTCTGGGACCTACAGATATGCTTGTGGTTCTCTGCCTTGGGCTCCTTGAGGAATGTAGAATGTTTTGCTAACTTCAGCCTTTTTGCATCAGACGTACCCATCAAGCTCTGACAAACACAAATGCTCCTTACAGTTTCCTGGTTTGAATTCAGCCAAGGTTGATTGGGTCTCAGGCACCTCTTTTGGCCTTATGTCAACTAACAGGTTTAGAAATGGGAAAATGGTCGATGTAATGTACAATTTAATGCCAGGAGAGCTGATTCTGGGCTCCACTGACTCTCTGTCTCACTTCAGGCGAGTCTTAAGGATCTCATTTTAGCAACCTTCCGGGTGAAAGTATTACAGACATTTTTATTGCTAATATCCCAGCCTGATTTTCTCTGGAACCGTTTGTAATGCAAGTAAGCATCCAATAGGGTAATAAGGCATAATGAAAAGTAATTACATGTCAAAACAAAAATTCACAACCTTTGATGTCTGGCAATGCAAATTCGGTTTGATTTTCTAATAAGGTTGTATTTTTCCTGCTGGATATTTCGGGAGCACCGTTTTTTGTTTTGTTTTGTTTGGGTTTTTTTTGGTTTTTTGTTGTTTTTTTTGTTTTTTTTTTTTTGGTTTTTTTTTTTTTTTTGGTTTTTTGGGGGTTTTTTTGTTTTTTTTTTTTTTTGTGTTTTTTGTTTGTTTTTTTTGTTTGTTTGTTTTTTGTTTTTTGTTTTTTGTTTTTTTTTTTTTTTTGTCAAACTGCTCATTTTAGCGCACTTAGTTCCAGCATGCTGCAGACATTGGCTCATTTTGCCCAATAAATTTGTTAAAAAAACCAAAACAACACAACAAAAAACCAACAAAAACCCCTCCAAACCAGCCCACAGAGTAAAGAGGAACCGTGTAAGCCCTACCTTTTTATCTAGCAATCCGTGCTGTCAGTACCACGTGCAGACACAACAGAGATGATGGATGAGGAGCAAATGACAAATGTTTGGGAACCACAACCACCACTGCCTGTGCCATAGGAGGCAGTGCCAGGAATGCCTTGGGGACACTGCAGAAACCTGAGTTTCTCCATTCAGTCATGGACTTTCCACTTACATCCATGCTAATGTAGTGCATTAATAAACTTGCAGACACATTGCAAGCATTCATTTGCCTCCTTCAGCTTCTTTATTTAACAAGTTGAATTAAAACAATTACAACCAATCTCAATCATGCTGTATTCATTATTTTACACTAGTAAAAAAGAAACTAATCGAAGCCCTCTCCAATTCTATCCTTAGACAGCTTGTTATTTGCATTTAATACTGGCTTTGCAATTTTTTTTAAAGAAACCAGAAGGAAAATTTCAATATTGTCCAAGTCAGTAATTTCAGGTGCATTTCATTTCAAGAATCTTGTGGCAGATGCCATGCATCCTCAAAAAATTAATTTCCTGTTTCTGCCTGTTCAGATTTCAAGGACAGGGTCAATCTAAGAAGTAGGAAAAATAACTTTGAGGCACCTTTTTTTTTTAGGAAGAAAACGCTTCAAGCCTTAACACATGGACAGCTTTGATAAAAATAGGATTTAATTCAAGACTTTATCCTTGGCAGATGTCTTGTCTCACACATTAAGTTGTCTACACTTGTAGTAAATATATTTCCATTCAAAAAGCAACTGCTGTGATGCACTGAAAAGTCTTCACCACATTTTACATCTAGAAATACAAGATTACAGTGGGCAACACTGTACAATATTAAGCAAATAAGTCAAGCATACATTTCTAATAAAGAATTGCACAACCCACAAACTCATTTTGTTAATGAACCCTTAATGCTAAAAACATTCTTAACTATCAGCTAGCTTCTACAGAATTTATGTCAGAAATAGTTCTGTTGAAAGTGTAGGAAAATTTTCCATGAGTAATCCACACATGAATAAAACTGAATAAAGTATTAATACGTCCCCAGTTCTTACAATTTTAGTTCTTAGATCAATGACTGGAAGCTGAAGACTCTTGTATTTACAAGGCTTGGTAATGATTTGTGAGCCTGTGTTATTATTGCTTATATGTTTAACTTTTTTGGATTTGCACCCTGAGTAACAGTGACAAAGAAGTGTAACTTGATAGAGTGTGCATGTTACAGGTCTTCCTTTCAGAAAAGAAAGGATTGGAATTAACCTAGTCTCCAAAATTCTTGCTTTGTTCCTAACTTTCCTTTTAAAACCCTTGCTCTGCCACAAGGAGGTTTTGGCAAAACTTTTATTTTGGGAAGCGGGGAGGAGATAGAAAAGTAGGGGGAGGAACCTAAAAAAATCTCCACCTTTTGGCCGTCTCAAGTCTGCCTGGAAGCTCAATATGATGCAATTAATGAATGGTAATCCTCTACCCTCAGTGCTTCCTTCCCTTGCTCGAGACAGATGTGCTGACAGCATGGCACCTTCTTTAAAGGAGCTCAGTTTTATGGAAGCTGATCTCAGCACGGCACAAGTGGCTACAAGCTTTTGGCTGCTCCATGTATTTTCAAGCAAAATCACCACCTTTCACACCAAATACTCAGAGACAATATCAGAGATGGAAAGCTTTTCTATCCAGGGTCCAGCAAATGCCTTTTTTTCTTCCCAGGGTACTTTTGAATGTCCATGCATGTTAACATTTTCTTTGATTGTCTTCGAAAACGCTCTTACAGAGAAATGTATCTTGTTTGCAAGCTTTTTTCTCATATGAGGCACACATTTTACTCTGCTCAGCTTTAACCCTATTCCTTCTAGGCATATCCTGATATGCAGCCTCAGTTCTCTCCCTCCATGCTTTTACATCTTACAAGACATAAAATGCCACCCTTTCCACACTTATATCCAAAGCCAAGAAAGAAAAATAACTCAAAATTCAGCCTGAGTGCCTGCAATTAAACATCTAAATAACATACCTGTTAATCAGGGGTGTTAAATACACACAGTTCCTATCAAAGTCAAGAACTGTAGAAAACTAGGATAATTCAGCCCCCACAACCTCCATTTCCCACCTGCCCTCAGACACAGAAAGCATATTCTCAGCTTTTCTAACCAAACTCATTGTGATATGCTCAATGACACCAGATCAAGCAATTTTAAGAGGAAATTAAGTTATTGAATTGGATTCTCATGTCTAAATTTCACCACAGAATTTCGATATATTTTTAGCTTAAACATTCCAGTAAAAAAACCCAAAAAACAAAAAACACCAAAAAACCCCCAAATAAAACAAAAACCAAAACAAACAACAACAACAAACCAAAACATCAACAAAACAAAAAACCAAACCAACCAACCAAAAAAACCAACCACCAAGAAGATAGACGAAAACAACTAAATAAACAGAATCCCAGATTTCCTTCCAAGAGGAAGGACAGCTGCAGGAAGTCTTATGGATATCAACCAGCCATCATGAAGGACAGAGAAGACAACTGCTCATTCCATGCTCATTCTTCAGAGAGCCTTGCAAAAACAATCTGAAGGATGCAAACAGAATAAAATCTTACCCTTGAGTCTTTCTCCCAAAAATCTAGTTTTCCTATCATTGTCAATGTTCTGACTCAAAGAAATACCATAGGAAAGTAGTGATCCCTAACATATTCAAAGTCTTTGTGGAGATAAGTTTTGTCTCTCTCCATAAAAATTTGGATTAAAGTTCAGGCATGCTTCAAAACAAGAGCCCAAACAATTCTGCGTTTTCAAAGCCACAAAATTTTCTATAAATTATCTCAGAGTTAAGAAAGCAATGTGAAAATCTACAGAAAATAAATTATTTATAAAGGATGCCATGAACTATTAGAAGTGATGTTTCAACAGCCTCAGACCAACTAATATATCATTTGAACAAAAATACTGAACAGTAACTGAACAGTAACAGTAAGAGATAGGAGGATGTTTTCAGTGGATATATTTGAGATGTCTCATTTGAGAAACTTTGAAAATAAATCCCCAATACTTCAAATTATTTTCACTTCAGCGTTTTGTTACTAGGCTTCCAAGTAGAAATCCTGAAGTGGCTGCAAGAGCTCTTTCTTCCCTTCCACTTGTAGCTGAAGAGCTTTGTGCACAGCACCAGAGAAGCTCCTGTCACTGGAAGTCCTCAGCTGAAAGGTGAGACTCTCCTTCAAGAGAGCCAACCCATGGCAACCTCGGGAAGGGAAAAACAATTGCCCACTTCATATCTGTTTTGAAATTACTTTCTTCATGCTACATAAATTAACAACTCTAGAAGACTTCATAGGAAAAGAAAATTATTCTTACAGGATGCTGGAAACTTTTCAAGGAGAACTGGCTGAAGATCTTGTGCAAAAAGGCTGTCAGCAGAAATATGCTGTTCTGGAAAGGGATGCTGGTTTAGCAATATGCTTTAAAATGAATTAATCACATTTAACATTTCTTCTGCCTTTTCCCATCAGCTAGTTATAAAGAGAGAAGCACTATTTGAGAATATTTTTTTACCCTAAAAGAACATGGTTTAAGTTAAGTTTTTACCCTAAAAGATGGTTTAAGAGTTTTGCCTGAAGAACAGCCATGGTAATTTAATAATATTTCTTTTGACAAAAGTGCCCAGATTAAAGGCTAAAACCCCATATTTTAACTTTTTCTTTTCAGTTTCTAGTTATTTAAGCATCTCACAGGAAGAATGCTAAGATTCAAATATTCAAGGCCTGAGAACAGCAGCGATTGGTAATGAAAGTAGAGATTTGAGAGTCAGTGCAACCTATGAGAGTCACAAGAATTACAATAATTCAAAAATCACCCACAAGTATGTAGAGTCTGTTTTATTTGTGTTGCTTAGTAGAGGTTGGCAATTTCTATGTGTTTTGCTTTGGAACATAATTTGAAACAATGATTTGGATTTGGCACTTACTGATATACCAGGAATTAACAAGTTGTTAAAAATGTCACAATCTTTTGAAGACCATACTGATCCTTGGGGTATTTTCCTGGCCTTTACATTACCTGCTTTTCCTTATATTTTAAATTACCTCAGTTATATGCAGATAATAAAAATATGCCTCTGACTCTATTTAACTTACCATTGTCAGCCCAACATATTTTTTTTTTACATTTGAGAAATTGTTCAGCAGGAAATCAATCCAGCAATGACATTAAAAAAAAATACTAACTCTTTCTAGGTCTTTTTTGCTTTGGGATGTTATCTTCAAAGTCCTCAGATCTTACTCAAATACCTAATTATGTATTTCTTTTCTTATACCCTAAAAACAACTGCTAGACTTTGGAGCAACCTAGGGTTCCAGGACCTTGCAGGGGAAACCTGCCCAACGATTTGATTTCTGTCCTATATGCAGGAAAGGAGTCCCTTTTGGAGAGCAGCAGAAACCACAGTTCAAGCAGAGTGGTTTTAGGTTACCCCTACAGTAAAAACTCCTAAGCTGCTATTGCAGCCTAATGGGGCTGCTGGTGTGCATTCACACAGCCCTACTGAAATGCCCTCCTCATTAAATGGGTTATTCAGAAGCCAGCCTCTGCACTGACTTCGGTTTCTAAATAACTTTCAATTCAATGTCAGGGTCAAAATATAGCTCCTGAATGGCCTCGGGATGGCAGAGTACCTGGGGATCCCTAGGATGGGTGCAATAGTGCAAGGAAAGGGGAGGCAGTAGATGAAGACCTGGTTATCTAGTCAGGTTTCTTTGCAATGCAAGGGCTCCTCCTTTTACACTAGTGTACTGTAAATTGCCAGGGAATTGCCGGCAAGGATAACAGCATTTTGTCACAGTTGTGATTAAGAGACTGAATCTTTAGTGCCCCTTTAAATTGCCTCTCCTGTTGTCCTAATTCAAATAGAATTTCATTGTTTTCAATGCATGGGAGGAGGATTCGAGGGAAACACTAGCAAATTTCACTTCTGTCCCAGAGAGGTATGCAAACAAACAGCAGAAGTGAACTTCTACAGAAATTATTTTACTGCCTATTAGTGTCTGCCTGTTCTCATAGATCCATCAGGACTCACGAGAATTCCCTTATAAAGTAATTTATGTGCTGTGCTGCAGAGCAGCATTTTACTCTTTTGATCTTTGGTATTAGAGATAACAAATTTGTAGGCACCTTCAACTTCCTCAGCACTGCCGTGCAATCTAAGCTGGACTGGTCCAACTGCTGCTTGTTCCATTAACTCAGTTTTAAGTAACACATGATTATCTCAAGCATAGCCTGGAAGCAGGCAGGACTTTTGAAGAATATGATTAGAAGTAAAAGGCGCTTAATTTCAAATCCTACTTTTATGTCCTGGATTTGGCCGGGATAGAGTTAATTTTAAAACAGGTAAAGAGAGACACAGCCTTTGTAAACATTTTCTCTTGGTTGCTTAAAGTTGTTTTTGCAATTATGCTCATAATCAAAATATGGTGGTGGTGAAAGCCGTTTTTTATGGTTTTGATGAAAAATTTGGCATATGCCCTGCCAAAGCTGGGAGAACAATAGCAGTGCTTTCTAAAGAGAATATAATACTCTTATCCAGACCACCTTCATGGCAGTAGGTTAATACTCTGCACTTGAGGCCTTGCTGTACTCCACTACAGAAAGCTATGGTTCTCTGCTAAGCATCTGTACACAGATTTGAAAATAAATTCATTATTTCTATGTGCAAGAGCTCTCTGAAAACCTTATGAGGTAACTTCACCTCACCTTCTTCACTTTCCTTTACAGGTATAAAGATGCTTCTTAAAATGTTGTTAAACTTGTTGTGAAGGAAAGTTCTTAGCTTTGTACAGATCACTTACACAGCAGTGTGTCATAGCTGCATGCAAGTTGCACACAGTCTTTCTTGGGACTTGTGTACCTTCTTCTAAAGGAAAACATGGCTGTGGTGAAAGCATTTTCCTAAGGCATATGATGGTTGCTTCTTTGCTCTGCTATCTTCTTGTATGCAGTCAGTGGGGCTTCAAATGTTCCATGTTCCCTCCCTGAAAAGAAAAAGAAAAAAAAAAAGAAAAAAGAAAAAAAGAATTAGAAAGAGCTGAGCTCCTGCTGCACCTCTCCAGAGCCCTGTGGGAACAAAGAGCCAGGAGTGATGGGAGGGAGGATGGAAAACCAGTGGGAACAGGCAGGAGACAGACAAGGCGGTGGGGGAAGGGAGCATGGGGCAGTGGGGGAATGGGAGCAGAAAGGAGCCAGATCTGGTAAGCTGAGGAGAAGCCCGCTAGGAGAAACTTCTTTGTTTGCAGGAGAGAACAAAGGAGAAGGGGAAATGATGGAAGAAGCAGAGCTGTCGGGTTGGAAGTTTTTCGTTGTTGTTCCTACCCACTCTCCGGCCGCACCCACGAAGGGGAAAACGAAAACTCACAGAGGGAACTGATTAGCATGTGCAAACATGCTTCTTTTGCTCTGCTTGTGACAATTAACTGTCTCGTTTTCCTTTCTTCTCTCTTTGTTTGGCACTGTGGACAAAAACAATTAGATATGAAAAGGTAAAGTTGAAAATCTAAAATGGCAAGGCTATAGAAAAATACTGACTTCATTGATCTTGACACATTGATCTAAATGCGATTTGCCAGCAGATCAGAAGCACTGGTTTCTCCTAGACAGGGCTGACTACTGCAAAGAAAACTAACCTGACCAACAGTGATATGATTTTGCTCTAAATCTAAAACCTTTTTTTTTTTTTTTTAATCCTGAGAGATTTAGCAGGGAGAAGCTGGCAATGATGCCACAACTTTCATACTGTTTGTATACAAAACTGCTTTGTTTTAGGTTAAAAACTCCTAATGGAAGCCATTTATTTGTGGAGAGAATTGTCAAATCCCTGTGAGAAATTAATATATATATTTACTTATCAAGCAGACCTTCCAAAATATCAAAACCAGAGCAATACTCACCTTTTCTAAGTTAACTAATATCAGTTCTTTGCTGTAGGACTGTTTTCCTCCTTGCAATACTACAGCAGAGTAGTCAGCATTTCAATGTAATCTGCACTACAATGCCCTATGTTAATGCAGACAGATACTTCAAAAACAGAACAACATGTTAATTGTCCCTCCCATATAACTCTTGGGCCTAACAATTAGTACCCACTTTTATTAGCAGTTAAGTGCAGAAATATACCATTTAAAAATCTTTCAACCTTTGTTCTGGATTTTAGGTGACTTCCACAAAATGTGTCTTTACTAATTTCTTTTGTAAGATTCCGTATCTGTTGTAAACAGCATTTTATTTTTATTCCCTGACTTGTTGCCTGGATAGTAAGGCAAAGAAACAGGATACCTTACTTTGCTAAAACTTTTGTTTTCTTTTTAATTTTATTTTAAGAGATCAGTAAAAGCTAGAAAACTTTCTTGACTGGTCATGGATAATTTTTTTTTCCCAGCTCTTTATCTGTTGTACTTGGAACTCTGAATCTGGTAGTTGGAAATAAAGCTGTCTTGGGGGTTAAACTCTTCAGTTATAAAATTGGATTAAACTTCAATTTCTTGATCAAAAAACCCCAAAAAACCAAAAAATAAAACCCAACCATGGCTCAAGAGAGAGCAATATCAAACTCAGGAAGATTCCTCCTATGAATTACCAGAATTGCCATGTTCTTGCAAAACAGGCTAACCAATCCCATTTTTGTTCTTTTGTGAATACTCATTGCTGGCTTCACTTTTCACACATTTATTGTTTCAGCTGCACTGTTTTAAGACATGCTTTGCTCCGTGCAAGATAAACAAAACAAGCAGTGATTTCTGGAAGTAAAAAAATGGAGTTGTCCTGTGGATTCCTTTTGCTGCAATGAAGTTACACTGTCCTTACACACTCATCCCCATCCTGCTAGTAACCAGGGTGTTCAAGCCTTAAACCCAATCTCTCCTGCGTGGTCACAGTGTGATAAATACCCTCCAAAGGCGTGCTTAGGTGGCTGTGGCCACTAAACACGGGCTAGTAATACCTGCTGTGGGGCTTTTCTTGCTGCAGCTGTGGGGGAGTTGCTGGCACTTTGACTTGATCCTTGCTTAAACGAACTGAGAGTCGGCCAGGCAGTGGTCAGGCACCAGGAAAGCACTTTAAACTTTACTTACCTGGCTAAATTTGCCTGGCAATCTACAGCTGTGACAGGAAAAATAGTTTGCCTATCCCTTTTGTATTCTAAAGAGTGAGGGAATCAGTTTTTACATATGTAAAAGTTGGGTGTTTTATCTTACACAGCTTTCTGGTGCTTACATATTTTCTTCTCCATAACAAGTTATTAACCTTTTAATTTTTTTTAAGCTCCTTGCTCTCAAGGGATATTTCTAGTTGAAAATAGTGACTCATCTGTGAGAGGGTTTTTTTTTTTCCTCTCCACTGACCTTCTTTGATTCCTTAACATGTCCTCCTCTCTCCCATTGCAAGAGTTGTGCTGTCTCATACAGCTGAGGGTATTGTCTCTGCTGCCATGGTTTGTTTATTTCTGTGAGCAGCTACCAAGAGAGTGTAAAACAGCCCACTCATGCACGAGGTATGAAGACTTCCATAAAACGAAACTGAAAACCATGTTTTGCAACATACCAAGAACATGAACACACTTCTAAATCTGATTTTTTTTACTGTTTCCTGGAAAGGTGAGTTTATTGATTTGGATTCGGTTTTGTTGCTGGCACATACTGGTACATGGAAGGTCTTACACTTTTCCTTCCAATTTAGTTGTGGTACAAAATAAAGAAAAAAAAAAACCCGCTGGTGTTGTGGTTTTCAGTTCTGAAAGTGTATCAGCTCAAATGGAGAAACTCAAGTTTCATTACAGCAGTTTAAGCTTTGAGTTGCAGCAATACCAACCATTCTGAAAAGTTACTTCAGAGATTTGCTGCAGAAAAAGAAGATAAAAGGACTGGCAAAGATTCTTCTCTTCATGTAAGGCCAGGATGATTGCTAATACCAAAAATTCCAAATATTTATACATACTGTGTACCTGATGTAGCTTTTGGGGAAGTAATAAAAAGGTAGTTTCTTGCTTCTATATTTTAGTAATTCCTTTCCAGTCTAGGAGATTTTTCTTTATCTGCCTGATTAGTCCAATCAGTAACTCTTGATTTAGCTATTTAAAGGTAAAAAAACCAAACAAAATTTCACCATTACGCTGAAGAATTAAGCCACATAAATTAACAATATCAGTCATTCCTGAACAAGAGATGTGTCACCATTTTAGTGACATCAGCTTATTTAAAAATACTTTACTACTTTGCTACTTAGTTAAGAAGAGAGAAAAACACAGTATTTGCAAAAGTAAGCATTTTCACAGAATTTGTATCATTTGAATTGGAAAAATCGATACAAAAAATAATCTGGTTTTAAGTCAAATCTGAGTCCCAGTACTGCTCTTTTTTAAAGCAGCCCAAATGTTTGGAGCCAAGTACAACACCTGCCATGTAGCTGGATTCTGCATAAGGCTGGTGGCTTATTTTTGGTGGGGCTTCCTTGCCTGGACTGCACACTCTATTTTAGGTATGATGCAAGGAGGTGCCCCCTCTGTAAGTGGAGGATTCCTGAGTGAGTGTAGCATGGGAGCATGGGATGATGAGCCTGACAGAAGCACTCTGTGCTTTTCTTTCTTTCCTTCTTTGAGTTACAGCCCCTTTGCTTCAGAAGAACACAGGTTAACTGAGCTGACTCAGAGCACTTGGTTTCATTACAGCAAATGAAAATAATACCATTAGAGCCAAGAACATCACTGATTTCGTGAGGGACTTCTTGAGTTTCAAAGTCAAAATGCAGTTTTCCTATTGCCAGACTGAATCTTGGGACTTCTTTTTTGGGTAAGATGAAAATATTTTACTTTTCTTTGTTTGGGGGCTTTTGGGGGGTTTTCATTTTGGGGTTTTTTTGGTTGGTTGTTTTTCTGTTTGGTTTTGGGGGGGGTTGTGGTTGTTTGGTTGGGGGGGGGGTTGTGTGTTTTTGTTTGGTTGGTTTGGTTTTTTGTTGTTGACTTGTTGGGTTTGGTTTTTTTTGGGAAGGAGAATATGTTTCAAAAGTCACGAATTCTCATTTTTCATCGGATCTACTCCTCACCAGATCCCCAAAACCTGTACTCTTAAAGTTCCCAGTACTACATTTTAGGGGAAAATTACTAATAACAGTATGTGCATGCTTATCTACAGCAGTAGAGCTGAAGTCTTTGTGTGTTGCTGCATTTAGACTTGAGTACAAAGTCAAATCTGAATCTCCCTTCAAATTAGACAAAGCTTCCAAACTTGGTTGAAGAGACTTACAGAACCAAAGATGATGGTGTGGAATCAATGAGGAGCAACATACCAGCACTGGATGCTTCAGAGGCATGGCCTGAAGAGTCAAAAGTTTGTTTCTTGTCAGGCTGAAGCACTGGCACTGGATTTCTGCAAGACATGTAAAATACAGCTCTGAAAAGGCTCATTATAAACAATTTCATAGACCTAATTTAAATATTTACAGCAGAGTGCTATGTTTGCAATACAATTATATTAGATATACTTTTTCTATTGTAATAAATTAATTTCTGTCTTTTCTGGTTTTTAGATCATCTCTTCTCTGGTAGGACAACATCAAACCTTCCCAACCTCAAGCAAAGAGAAACCATCAGTAAAATGTTTCTCAGAACACCTAAACCAATTTATCTAAAAAGGAGCTGTGAAAATTTTATTTACGTGTACTTTTGCATTCAAGGAAATTCAAAATTACTTTCTATTAAGGGTACCAAAGTCAGCACAAATGGCACAAATCCTTGAAAGGTAAATATGTGCCTTGCTCTGTTTGAAGAAATCAGGCCTCAAAATGGCAAAGTTATAGACTTTTGAAAACATGCATCCTGGTTTGCACAGCAGGTTTTTAACATCAGAAGCAAACACCAGGATGTGATGTTCTGAATATTCACTGTCAGTATATTTGAAAGCTCACACCTACTTGTATTTGAATGTGTGATTACTTTCAGTACTGCATTGTTCTGAATCAGTTACAAAAAGAAAAGGCCATTGGAGACCTTACTGTTTATAATAAATCATGTTTCTGCTTTCAGTCAGAGAATGAAAGAATACAGGCATCTTACCCACAGGAACTACTATTACTCTTGTAGACAAAAACTTTAGATAGAGCTTCCTACAAGAAAGGCTGTGATCTAGGAAATATGCTGATTCAAACCATTATGTGGAGAAAATATACTCACATTCCTGTGAACCCATTATTTTAATTTCTCAATTCATAGAAAACTTTGCATGCTTTGGAAGATCTCTTGCAGTGCTGTCCCTGATGCTTCCTTCTGGCCAAAACTGGAATTGTGTTTTCCTCCTTGCTTTCTCAGTGACACTTGATGATTTATGGTGTCTTGGAAATAAATAATCTGCCTTGGGATATAAGAAAAACAAAACTGAGAAACAAAAAACAATTCTGCACTCTCCTAGCAGAATACTGAACACAGCTAAAGGGCATCGAATATGGTCACAATCAATAACATGCTCAGAACTGAATGCATCTTTCAAGCTTTGGCTTGAAACTTCTGTTAGTTACTGGAACTGTTCACTGTCTTTTTACCTGGACCATAGTTTTAGACTGAATTTTGGAATGAATAAGGAAGTACTTTTCTGCTAGTTGGCATGGGGGAATGAGGTTCATGGCTTACTCAGCTCCGAGTTTGCCAGCCTGGATTCATCATGAGTGACAGAGGATAGCTGAGAGAGGGAGAAGGTGAGATGTTTAAAGTAGGTGCTTAAAAATAGGTAAGAAAACTGCTGTCAAAATTTGCTACTATTTTATGTGTGCTTCCTATACCAGATTAACACTTACAGTTAATACCTCCATGCATATTGCTTGTTAAGTACACAGCATGAAGAAGCAATTGAAGGAATAATGAAAAAGTAGTGAAAAAATTAGTATTTAAAGGTTTTGTTTCATCAAGAAAAGCCATACATCCCTGAATTCAGTAAGAATGTCCCACAGCCTGAGATTGTCATAAGCCCTTCATGGATTTTAATGGTTTTGATATTCAGTAAAGTATTAGCTAAATAAAGGAAATATTTATTTACTTATTAATTACTCTGTTCTACTTTATTTCTTGAAATAATGATCAAATATCTGTCATTCCTATATGAAAAAATCAGAAATTAATTTAAGCAAAATGGGCCTTTACTCTCAGATTTCCCCTTTCACTTTAATTTATCTTTTTAGTAGTAAATATTCAGCATTTCTTTTTATGGTGTACTATAATAATAAAAGCTTACCGCTCCTGGAATTACTACAGTTCTGGACTCCTACCTGATATTCTGTAAAAGTCCTGATACCACTTTCTTGAAAGGCTTATCTGTAGGTATTAGATATCATGAGATATGAAACCCCATTTTCAAAGCCTAGAAGATCTAGAAAAAAAATAAACTTTTTTAATGGTTCATACTTGAGAATAGAGCATTTCTAACCTGTAGGGTAACAAAAACATGAAATGTACATCCAAAAGCTATTTTAAATTTAGTACTTTATGCTTGTCCTAATTTCTTTGAATTCATTTTCTTTCAATGAAACTCATGCAGAGCAGGGAGAGGTTGAAAACAGATGAGAACAGTTGAACTACTGCCCCTCCAGTCTTCTGGGCAGATTTTCCACTGATCTACCAGAAGAGTACTTTTTCAAATAATTTTTAAAAGAAGAATTTTGGTTAGAGTTAGCTCTACCCTGAAAAAGTGCACCTCTGCATACCAGGGCTGTTACAGTTCTCTGCCAGCATTACAAACAATTTTTCTGCAGGACTGAGAGATTTTTGTCATAAAAGCAAGTGCTTCAACGGGGCTCAGGTATGGAAACAAGTTTGTTTCACAGGGAAGAGCACATGGGTCAGGGTAAATTTTAAATAGCTCAATTTCCTATCTAAAATGAAGCCTCACTGTGACTCCTTGAGAACATCAGAACATGTGAGAGACCATCAAAACATGAAGGCTGCTCTCTCTTAAGGAGCCAGCTGTATTCCTCAAGGCTTCAGGGAAGCTTAAGCAAGAAGTTTGCAAGGAGGTCCATCAGCTTCCTAGATAAGACCGAGGGTTCTACGAGAAGAGGATTTTCTCTAACAACAACAAATACAAGTCACCACTCTGATCCTCCAGCTCACATTCTTAGAACAAGATTCATTACATTTCTGTTTTATTGCTCTGGTAGCTGGAAAATTACTTAAAAATGGGAAAACCGTGACCTGGTCTTAAGGCAACTCGGATTTTCTTTATGTTGATCTGGTTCTCTGTCCCCAAGGCCTTTTGGTCCAACAGAAATGTATTCACCCATGTAACACAGAACACGAAGCAAAGTAGATTTATAACCTTCCTTTGCCAAACTTTGTTGTTATACATGGGGAAATAAATCTGAAGTTGAACCAGCTTTTCAGGTACTTACTATCTGGCCTCTTTCTTTTTTTTTTTTTTTTTTTGAGCACCTGGTTAACATGGGAGTGCTAGAGTGTCAGGTATTTTAATGATTTTTAATATTTGGGGCATTTTCCCCCATATTTTTGGTAGTCAACAATTGTGAATAACACCCTGCCATCATTTTTGCAAACGGAGAAACAAAAACAAATACTTGCAAATCAGAAATCAGTATAATAAGATATTTTAAAATTTTACATATATTCTGCTAAATAGTGGAGCTGCTTGCTCTTTGAGATAAAGTTGAGAAAACCTGAAAATATCTTAATACAATATTAAATATGATCATACATAATAAGAGTAACTGAACTCCTGGGCAATGCCATAGTAAGAATGCAAATAAAAAAGGTGTCTTTCATGTTGAAAATATTTCTTCTTTTACAGGTTTTGTACTGTAAGTAAAAAGAAAAAAAATAGACAGTGTGACTATTATAAACTGAGTTTACTGAAAGGAAATTTTATATTTAAATCAGGAGATAAACATTGTCTGTATAATACTGTGTAACACTGGACATCTAATGACCTCTTGAAATTCCTATTCACTCAATTAATTTGACAAAAGACTCAGAAATGCTATTACAAAAAAAATCCAATATAAAAAAATCTTTGGTTTAATTACAGTTTTTTACCATATTTGAATAGCTGTAGAAAGATGTAATTGTCTTTATAAAATATAATATTTATATTTTATATCTGAAAATAGGTAGCTTTTAACTTCCCCTATTTTGCTGACTGTCCCAGCAAGCAAACATGACTTGTCACTAACACTCTCTGCTTCTCACTATTTTACAGTGTGACAGCATCCCTCATGCACAAAATGTATATTTACATGTAATTTACAATTAATAAATAAATTGTCATTAATGACTTTGAGTAGCAATTTTTAATCTCAACAATCTTTAATTTTTTATATATGCATGATGGCAAATTCCTTGAAGTCTTTATATTTTCCTTTTCTGTGTGAATTCAGTAGCTTGAATTATTTGCCTGCCTCTTCAAGGAAATCTAGCAAAACAAAACAAAACAAAACCAAACAAAACAACCCCAAGAAGTTATTTTATTTCTAATAAGTTATTTGGTCTCTAAAATTCCTGAGTGACTTGAGGACCAACTGCAAGCTAAGGCTCTGGAGCTGAGCTTCAGAAGATTCCAGGAATCATTCTTAACGCAGGGTCCACTTTCAATTTATAAAATACTAGTGTGGTTGATACTTCCAGCATTCTGTGTTCCACTGGAGTGAGACCCAAGCCCTGGGTAGGACTGTACAGAAACAGGAGCAGGGCCACATGCTTGGTGCCTACGCCCGTGCCTAGGCGGGGTCTTTGGGGCTTTGGTGACTTGTTTCTGCAGAGCCCGCTAGAAAGAACTCCCTGCCAGGAAGAACGCCAGCAAGGGAAAGCTCAGCTTTAGCTTTCATCTGGAACTTCTGAAGTTGTATTTGTTCAGTGGCACGTCGTATCCGCCTGTAGCACCTACAGGTTTAAATGCATCCAGTACTAGTTGTCTGGGTGTGTGTGGGTCTGCTCATGTGCACTGTGCCTGTGGCTGGCTGGGATGTAAAGAGTGTATGCTCCCAAACCTGCTTCACTGGAATATGTGTTCCTTTGAATCCAAATTAACAATTTTTTAAAGGATCACCAAAATCCTCCCACACTTACCGAAATGATTTTGGTGTCTGCAGTAAGAGAGCATGCCCACAGTTACTACAAACTCCTCTGCTTTTTCATAATTTAGTCTTTTACGCCTCTGAAAAACAACAACAAACCTCTCCCTCCCCCCCAAAAAAACCCACCAAAACCCAAACCACCAAACAAAACAACAAAAAAACACCAAAACCAAAGTAAAGTGAGGAATACCAGGGCTCCTGGGAAATAGGGAGTTAACATAAGGCGGTTTTGTTGCCAGGAGTAGGAAGTAGCTCGCTCCCGCAGTCAATTTGCCTAATTGATTAGAAGCCTGATTGCGGCGGCCAAGGAGGGGATGCCCGGGGGGATGTGCACGCACAGAGGCGGGGAGCTTGCGCGGCAGCTCCATGGAAATGGGGGCTCCTGGGCTGGGAAATCATTTTCCACGATCCGTTCACTGGATCTTGTGCTCTGCGCCCCCGAGAACCAACCCGCGTTAGCGTGGAGAAGGGGCCCAGAGGGGAGCCCTGGGTGTCACCTCGGGGCCCAGCGGGCCCAGAGCCCATCCCGGCCGGGAGGACACTCAGCCCCCTGCGGCGAGGCTCTCCAGCGGGAGAAATCTTCTTTTGCCGACCCAAGCGCTCCTCAGCCGCAGGCAGTGAGGGGGCTTTGCTTCGGCGGCAAAGTTTCTGCTCCATGGCTGCTCCGAGTGAGGCCCAGAAGTGCCCGGGTGACAGCAGCCCCAGGCCTGGCCCCGCTGCCGCTGCGTGGTTCTCTAATCCTCCCTCTCGGGATGCTGCCCTGGCACTTCCCAGTACAGTAACCCAGCCCTCCTCTGGGCTTTTTCAGCTTGGCTTCATTACTATTACCATGATAAAGACCAGCTTGCTTCTTCTTCTTTTTTTTTTTTTTTTTTTGACTTCCCTTTTCAAGTGTCTAGTTGCTCTTGACTTTTCTGAATTTCTCTTTGAAACCTTGACACTTTTGGTTGTTCTCCCAGACAGATCTAATTACAAGAGTTCAAATAAACCTTGGGGTTGGTTTGTGGTTTTGTTTTTTTTTTTTTTGGTTGGGCTGGGAGGTGAGGGAGTGAGGATTGAAAGCATGGATAACTGAGAGATGCTGTGAAGATTTACAGGGAGAACTCACCTCCTCCCAAGGCTCTCCAGGTCTTCTCTGCAATTCTGAGGGCCCAGAAAGTTGCATCTGTGGGACACAATCCAACATCCAGGTTTAGCATAAAACAGAAATACCAAAACATGACCCTAACAGGAAAAATAGGAATTTGAGGCTGCTGGCTGATTCAGTGTGCAATACTCTGACTTCTTTCAATGAGTCTTCACCATTTTTACCTTGAGAAAAAAAAATGTAATAACAGTCTAAATTTTTAAAAGAAGAAAAACCCATGTGAAAGCTCATTCAAAGCACAAGCATCAGTTCAAACACTGTGAAAGAGCCTGGTGGCTTACAATCTGCTACAGCACTCATTTGGTGCTGATGTGAATGGTAGTGCCTTAATTTTCCCCCTCTTATCTCCAGGATTCACTGGAATTCCTGGACAGTTCAAAAACCCCAAACCAACCCACTCTCCTTAACTTGTAGGACTTAGTGACCCCCATGTTGCTAGGGTTGCAAGGCACCAAAAAAAAAAAAATGCATTTCTGGGGCCCTTTATGAAAAGTTCTCTCTCTGATCCAGACATTATAGAACTCAGGTCTGCTTTCCTGAGAGCAGCACGGTTTCAGTCATGGTTCACCTGGGGGTGGTTTGCATTTTCCTTTTTGTCAGTAAAAAATAGGCAGTCAGCTCGGGAGGGTAACACAGCCAGCATCAAAACTCAGTGTAAAAAGGAGAGCTATGACAGGGGTTAGACTGTTACCCTGCTGACACTCTTAAATCACCTGGAACAAGGACACATGGGGAAACTGAGCCTAGCCTCATCAGAATAATTATTTCTGTTGTCACCAATTCAATATTTAGTTCCGTCACTAGAGGTGCTAATACACGATTAGGAAGCCAGGCTGTATTTCTGTCTGGAAGATGGGCGTTGTTTCTTTTTCTTCTATTTCTTCCCAACTCCTTTTATTTTCCAGGCTGTAAGTCCTTGTACATCCATGCATTTCATCAGTGAGGCTCCTGGTTTTGTATTCTGAGGACCACTATTAGAACCACTAGACACAGCTTTAATCCTTTCAACAAAATCCATTTCTATTCCTCTTGTATTAATCTTAGAGTCCGTAATACATCATGCAGTGACAGAGTAGTGGATAATTTTATTAGACCTGTGGATGACTCCAGGTGGGAAGAGACTACCAGGAAGCTGGGTTTAGAATACAAAATGATTTGGACAAATTAAGAGCATGGTCTGAAGCAGCAGCAGCAGCAGGCTATCCAGCACAGACAAATGCAAGACAGTGCACACAGGCAAGAATAATGCACTACGTGGAGCCAGGCTGCCAAGCAGCTGCTTAGAGCGTGAGATGAAAGCTGAGTAGCTACCAAGGATTGCAAGCTTTGCAAACCCAAACACTGCAAGAGGGACCAGAAGCATAAATCCAGGCTGGAAATCACAAAAGATAATAACTCAGATAATAACATTATGCTCTGTTACATCTTTGAGACAGTACCACATCCAGAAGTGTGTGAGCTGCTTCAAGAGGGACATGAAACAGCTGAAGAGTGCAATGAAGGTCAACAGAAGTTCAGAAAATGCAAGTAATTAAAACGGTGGTAGCTTAAAAAAATACTGAAGAAATTATGATCTGCAAGCCTGTGTAAAGGGATTGATAGGGCTTTTTTTCCTATTCATTTAGTTACCGGGAAAAAATAATTAAAAATAATTTTAAACAAGAGGAGTGGCTCTAGTTGCAGGAAGAAGGTTAAGGTTCCAGGCTGAGAAATACACATTTTAAAGGTAAGAAGATGGGGAATCTGGACAAAGTTTGACAGGGAAAGCAGGTTCCTGAGAAAAAAGTTATATAAATATCTATTAATGATGAGTGGGTATTATCTGAGGCTGCACTAGGAAGACAAGTGGCTTAGATTGTCTTTTCTTTAAAAAAAAACACGAACCTTCCAGTTCTACAGCTCCAATAATCTAATAAACCTAAAACTTTTGCAGTCAGCAGAATTTTCCAAGTTTCAATCCCTTAAAAAATGTACAGGTCTTGACAAGAATCTCATAAAATAAACCAAAATATTTATGAGCTATGCTATTGATTCACCTGTATTTTACCATCCTCTACAACAAAAAGCTGTTATCTTTTCATATTTTATTGTAATATGTTGGGAAAAAATTATGCTTAACTAAGTAGAGAGTGCAACAAGCCATAAACTCTAGACAGACTTTTTTAAGGCCATTAGTCTATAGAAATTACTTCTGAAAACACCATGAAGTCTATCTACAGTGCCTGATCTCAAAAACTTAAATCAACACTTCTAAACTGGGAGTGATTCCAGCTAAAGAGAGCCATCAATCTGCATGCTCTCTAGTATGCTTCTCTGTTAATTCTTATGTCCAGAGACAGAAAAAAACCCATCAAGGAATGACAGACTGATTTATTATACTAGCATATATACTAGATTACTAAAAATAAATTATGTAAAAATAAATTAAATAATATCTTAAATTAATTTACATAAGTTTTTTTTTTTACCTATGATATGTCAAATTATGTATTTCAACTACAGTTTATCAACATGAATCTAAGCATTCTTTTAAATTTTCTGCTTAAAAATATTGTAGAAAAAAATCACATGAGAATAATTACTCCATGCTCCAACATTTTGTTTAATTATGCAGATCACCTGCTTATAACACAATTCAGTTTGGTGTCCTCTTTTTCCCTTTTTCAAAGATTTTAAAACACACTGGACAACATTCAACTCCTGTATAAAGCTAAATTTCTGCCTGATTTGGTGGATTTATAGTTATATCCAATGTTACTTTTTGTTTGTTTGTGGTTTTTGTTTTGTTTTGGTTTTGTTTGTTTTTGGTTTTGTTTTCTTTCAAGCAGAGAACAGACTCAAGGTTACTGCAGTCACAAAGCACAATGAAGTTTTATGTCATTGATATTACATCTTTGGACTTTACTGTGAGATCACTGTGCACTTTACAGCAGGACAGCAGATAATTCTGTTGATTTTGTTCCCCCATTCAGTCTGAAGGATTTTTTGTATCCCCAGTAAATTCCCAAATTAATTTTCTGAGGCTTGAGCAATACTCACTGAACTTGTTCAGGATTTGGCTGTACCATCCTTTCATCACCTCACAGAAATTATCTACCTGATAGATGGCTTACTAGAGTTTTATCTTTGGATCTGACCCTAACATAGATTATAAATATCAAAATACTTACTCTTAAACCTTGTAAATTGAATCCATATAGTTCCTATATGGGTGAAAGCAACAGTTTGCATTTTCTCTCTGAACACACTTTGACATGCATAGACAGGAATAGGGATATACTAGTTCAAAGTGAACTTTTGGCCTCTTGGGGGCACAGGAAAATTTGGTTCCTCCAGCAATTCCTTTAAAGGATCCCTCCAATTCGGTTCTCAGCTACAGTAGCACAAATCAAAAGCAACCTCCTGGTGCTAGCATGGATATTGAGCAAAAGTTAACGCTATATACATATAATAAAATAATTCAACTTGTGTGTCCTGGAGGTGTGCCCTGGTTGCTGTGGGAGTGGTAATCATCAATTTCCTGGCTAGTATGGGATCCAAGTACCCTTCAACATAGCTTTAATGTTGTTTTTCACACTTGCAAAAGATACAGATTTTAGCTGTAGTTCAGGCATTCCCAAGTGAAATAAGCTCTTTTCCCTATCTTTGTTCTAGGATGTTTAACTTAACAACACAGAAAAGAACAAAACAAAACAGAAAGAACAAACCAACCCAAAACAACCAAAAAAGAAAAAAAAAAGAGGGAAAAGATTTTAAAAATTAATAGTCACGTTGTGATGAAACCCTTACAGTAATACCTTCAACATTTCCAACAACCCCCTGCCAGTATGCATTCAAACCAGTGGCTCAATGTACCTGAGACAGCTAATTAAAAAAGGAAGTGGTCAAAGTCATGCTTTTTTTTTTTTTTTTTTTTTTTTGGTAGACTTCAAAGGTGATCCCTCTCCTTCCTCCTCTTTACATTTTACTGTCTGGCTTTCTGCCCATCCTGCAGCTGTTGGCTGAGCCTGTCTTTCATGGCGTCAAACCTGCCTCCTCACGGTCCATAAAGTTACAGCAGAGACCGTGATACGCAGGTGTGGAAAAGCCAGAAGTGCAAGATGGGCCCGTTAATGATTTTTCTGGCACCCCATGCTGAGCTGCTGAAAAAAAAGAGAGCAGCTCGCAGAAGGCAAGGGACTCTTTGTTTGCAGAGTTATTTGAGATTGTATTACTTCTCCCACAGCAAAGGTGTTGGGTTTTCACTTTAAGGGCTGTTTACAGAAATGATTCACCTTTTATACAGCTTTTAAAAAATGCTTTGAGGCTTTAACTGGATGCAGGATTTACATCACACCAGTATGAAAACTCTTACTTTTCATTTAGCCCCCCATTAAATCATTCAGTGATCTTACTCAGTGATAAGCGACCACCTCCCATTGTGCAGACTTCACAGAGGAAAACAAAAATCAATCACTAGGGATTCATTTATGTCATAAACTTTCATCTGGAAATTTCTGCACCCATTTACATTTGGGCAGTGAAGGCAGAGAGGACCAGCTGCTGGGGGAGAAAAAGAACAAAACAGGAAAAAACACAATGATTTGCTGTTGTTCTTGAAATAACTGAACAATTTAATAAACCATATCTAAAACTCTTATCTTATTGAAGTCGCTTAAAAGTTTGCTTTATTTTAAACGGTCCTTGAGCGGTGAACTGGGCCTAAGGAACAACTTTTAATAACTCCAGCTCAAGATTTTTAGAAATGGGTGCCTGAAACTAATAGTCTACAGGAACCATTTTGCAGAACACACAAGTGGCACACGATATTCTCCACCACTCAGAATCAATGACACTTGAATTTTCAGATCATCCAAACACCAAGGCATGGCCTGGATTTCACAACATATTTAGTGCCCAACTTCAACTAGTGTCCCTATCTCCCTCGAGGAGAGAGAGCCTGAACAGCTCCTTGTGGGCTTTAAATCTGTCCCTGAGCCTCTAATTAAGTGTGGGATGCCAGCACTTCTGCAAACTCTAGGTCCTAGATTCCCTACCACTCCAAACTTTAGTCATTTGTATTTTAACCTTGGGCCTTTACATCAATTTTTTAAAGCTGGGCAGCATTTTGGTGCTAAAAAGAGTGAGCAAATAAGGACTGAGAGAAGCTGCCAGTGAAGAACATATTGCACGGGGATGGGAGGTTTAAAAGAAATTAGTGAGTCAGAAAAGTGTCAGCTGCACTGTCATCTCTGCTGTTTGCTCATACAGCAAAAGTTTAGAGAGCGAGGGATTTGTCTACACAAAGCTACTGGGCATTGCCCAAATCTCAAAGGTGCAAGTTCAGTTCTGCAGCTGCTTATCCATCTAGACCTATGCCATGGTTTAACCCTAACCAGCACCCAAACCCCACACAGCCACTCACTCACTCACTCACTCACTCACTCACTCACTCACTCACTCACTCACTCACTCACTCTCCCACCAGCAGGATTAGGGAGAGAATCAAAAGGGTAAAAGAAAATTCATGGGTTGAGACAAAGACAGTTTAATAGGGAAAGGAAAAGGCACATAAACAAGCAAAGCAAAACAAGAAAATTGATTTATTTCCCAGTCGAAGGCAGGTGTTCAGCCATCTCCAGGACAGCAGGGCCCCATCACATGCTATGGCTACGTGAGAAGACAAAGGCCATCACTCCAAACATCCCCCATGTCCTTCTTCCTCTACTTACTGAGCTTGATGTCATGTGGTCTGGAATGTCCCCTTGCTCAGTTGGGGTCACCTGTCCTGGCTATGTCTCCTTCCAGCCTCCCATTCACCCCTAACTTCCTTATCAGTGTGGCCATACCAAAAAAAGCATAAAAGGCATTGGCTCTATGCAAGTCCTACTCAGCAAGAAAAGAAACATCTCAATATTATCAACCTTGTGTTCAGCACAAATCCAAAACACAGCCCCATACCAGCCACTGTGAGGAAAGATGATTCTACTCCAGACAAAACTGCACAACCTATATGATGGATGTGCTCCCTTCTGAAAAGCAGCTGTAGATGAATTTCAAGCTCCTGACCAGCTCATACGTTTGTTTTTCCTAATCCTTTTATTTTCACTAACAATTGTTTCTGATGCAGCAATTCCTAGAAACTCAAGGCAGGACTGGTAACAGTCACAAACCTGAAGTCAAGAAGTGCCAACCATAAATGAGCTGAATCCAGGTGCATGATGCTTCAGCAGTTGGTTGTGTCACTCAGTGGCTTATGAAGTTCTGAGGTAGTTGGACATCTCTTCAAGAGAGACCAGGGGGAACCAGAATGGACCTTATTGTCTGCAATCCATCTTCCATCAGTGAAAGATGCAGTGTGGTGTTCTCCATGCCTGAAGTCAGAGCTGGCATGGCATAGCTTTGCTGACAAATGAATCAAGCACCTTTTCTAAAGCCATCAGGGAACGTTATGCATGGATTTCATGCTGCTCCTAAATCCAGTTCTGTTACAGAATTCTGAGGGAACTTGGTGCACAGAAGGTGCTGTCTCTCCTATTTTGCTGTGGGAACAGTGCCAGTACCTTCAGCATGGAAATATAACACAAACTGCCCGACCCAGGACTCAACAAAGATTGTCTGTGACCTAAAAAAGCAACCAAAGCTCAGAAACCTAACTCAGGAACAGAACTGTCAGGGTATTCTGTGTAGAGCAAGGAAATATGGAAGGAGACACGGAGAAGGTAACCACTCTCTATATTTTTACTAGAAACTTATTTCCTAGCTGTCAGAAGGAAGAGTAACATGAGCTCATGAATAATTGCTTTTGCAGGTTCCCTTGACCACCAGACTAATCTTTAGCTATCCATCCTGCAGCAGTCTGTAATAACCTCTCCACTGTGTCAGCAGATAGATTTTTACAGCAAAGCACAAGAAACAAAATAGTTTTTAAAACCAAACAATCTCGATAGCCTTTGTGCTGCACTCACAAGGCACCTCATAACATGAACTGCCCTTTCCCCTTATGTTTGTGATGCCACAAAATGCCTTCCCAACTGTATGTATCATAGTTCATGACAACTGCTCTGCCATCAGCTTTTCAAGAAAGAAGCTCTAACCTTGCAGCTCTGGAGGGTCATGAGCCAGTGCTCCCACAAGAAAATAAATTTTTTAAAAAAGCATATTAGAAACTGAAATGCTGAGGTAGACTGGACATGGCGGGTGGGGGATGTTGCAGAGTACTGTGGTAAATTATCTGCTGTGCCACAGGACTCCCCTTCAGCCATGTGCATGCTTTTTACACCACAACTCTTTTCTCTGGTGATGGTAGCAGTACAATAATAATAACTCTGTAGAAATGGCTACCAAGTGTTGTTCCGGTAAGACCACTGGAAAAAGCTGCTGAAAAACACAGCTTTAATTTCATACACTCAGCTTACTAATTATAGAGCAAAAATCAGCTGAAAGGAACCAGCAAGGGCTGAGGTTTTCACACTTACCATAGGAAATATTTGCTCAGTTTCTTTTTGGGGCTCTGTGTGTTATGAGAACGAGGTGGCCATTTGGCAGGGTGCCGATCCCAGAAGTCTGTCTGGGTGCTGCAGGCAGAAGAAAGAAAACAAAGTCAGAAGGATGCATTTTCTAAATGCCCCTTGATGGGCCATCCTAAAATTCATCTTCCCCTGGGAAAAGGTAACTAATGTAAAAAGCAGGAATGTTTTAGAGATATATTTTCCTTATTGAAGCCAATCTCCATTTCTTTGAAAGAAAAAGACTTCTGAGAAGACCACATTATGTCTTATCCATTTTTCACTCTCTTTTCAGCCTATGCATTTTCTTTCCTTCAGGCTGTATTCTTCACTAATTTACTTCAATGAAAGTAGAGAATAAATGATTTAGTGTCAGCAAAACAGGTCCAGTTTTACAAGGGCATATGTGAAGTAGCCCTTCCATGTTACGTTTCAGCCAAAACAAGTGGAAATTAACAGCTACAGTAGGTCCTGTCCCCTCCTCCTAGTATTTGTACAGCTATGTAATCAGCCATATCAAGAAAGCCTCTCTAAACTAACCTGAATTAAAATTAGGGAGTGGAATGGGGCGATGATTTTCCTCCAGACCAGAACCAAGATCTGCCTGCCAACACAGGGGGCGTGAGATCCAGCAGGAGCCCAAGCAGGGAAGAGCTGGAGTTCACAACTTCACACAGCACACTTACATTAGTCCAAAATTACTGTGAAACTAAAGTCCTGGCAGTTCACAAGTAAGAATAAAGACAAAAAAACCCCAACAAAACCAAAAACACCCCACCCGACAAAACCCCCCACAAACAAAGAAAATAAGAAAGAACAACCCTCCGCTGCCCCCCCCCCCCCAAAAAAAGAAACCCAAACAAAACCAAAATAAAACAAAACCCCACTTTTTTTTTTGTTTGTTTGTTTGTTTTTTGTTTGAGCTCTGTGAGCTGGCTCACTCTAGTGTCAGAGAAGCACTAGCAGGAGACCAAGGACAGGAAAGGGAGGGGAGCTGACTTAGCAGTAATAGCTGTTATGTCAGCTTCGTTGTAGCACCAACACATCATTTAGAGCTTCTGTGGCAAGCTGATCATTAGCAACAGCAAAACTTGAAAACTCTTGAAATAATTTTATCTCTTTTTCTTGCTGCCTAGAAAAGTTAGAGTGGTTCTTTCTGGGATCTGTCATAAAAGGCAGTTATACATGACGATACAAAATCTGTCTCAGAGACCAAGAACTGAAACAGAGATTTAAAGCTTTGCTCAGGCCACCTAACCCATCTTGCAATAAAAAAAAAGGAGAGGATGGAGAGGACCCTGTTCAGTTTTGCACAAAGGCTGTTCTGATGAATCCTTAAACACATTGATTTTACTTCAAGCTGTCCCTATACTTCCATGAGACCTAGAGAAGTGCAATTACATTGGTTCACTGTTTGCTCCCACATCTTCCCTCAAACCCCTGGTGACCAGGCAGCTGCTAGGTGCCGCTCCCAGGAGCAGCGCACGAGCTGCACTGCGCTGGTGTTTCAGAAATGCCTGGCTCTGGCTCTGCTGGAGGCAGCACAAGTGTAAGGTATTTACACATTTTCATTTCCAGGCATGAGCCAGAGGTGCAAAGGTTCACAACTGAGGCAGCAAAGGAGACCTCAGCTGTGAGGTAGGCTCGATTGGATCCACTGATGGCAAATTTCACGCAAATGCTCACATCAAGGCCTCAGTCAATTTCCAGGCTCCCAGATGAAAGAGTTTATGACAATTATTTACTGAATAAAAACAATGACTGCCGTCAGCAGATTTTCATCATTTGACAGGTTAGGTTGCCAATAACAGCTGTGTGGATGTGATACACTTGGATTTTGTAGTGGATCTGATTTAAAATTTTCTCATGAGATTTTGTACTTGGCAGCAAAGGAAGATTCAGAATGAGGACAGAGGCCAAGTTCAACTGAAAAAGATCCTGAGCAACATGATCTAGATGTGAAGCAGAATCTGCATGAGAAACCTCCAGAGATCTCTTGCAACTCCTCTTTTCAATGCTTTTAAGTGCTTTTAGCAGTTGGTTTGATCTGGCCACTTTAACAGAGGCATCCTGCTTCACTTGACTACTTAACCACGAGCACTTACAAATAGTAACAGCCATGGTCATTATCAAAACTGAACACCTCTCTGGACTATCTGCCTTGGCCAAATTCCAGTCACTGCCCTGTGTGACAACTGGGTGAAATATAATGGACCCTTGGACAGGAGACAGGGTCAATAACCAGTTAGGCCCTCCTGGACTTGAAATGTAATGAATAAATACAGGATTATACAAAGAGATGTCAGGGAGAAAACACCCTTTGAAGCTTAGTTAGCATTCTTCAAACTACAAGATTATTAGTCTTAGCCTGCAGAAGAGCTTGTGTACCTCAGATACCATCTTCTTTTTGCAGCTGGTCTAATTTAAGAAGCCTACAAACAATCTTGTCTGTGTCTTTCTGACCACACAATTCAACACAAACTGCTACTGAGAGGGAAAGTAACTGCAAACATCCCAGTTACAGCAGGAAGATTAGGCAGGAGGCCAGCTGAGCAAAGAGAGAAGGCAGCGGGAGCAGCCTCCTGGACCTGGTGCCAGAGGTAAGCTGTATGTTGTACTTTGTAAACAACAAAGTCCTTGCAGCTCTCCTCCTGCAGAAACCCTGCAACCAAGTTAAAGCAAGGAAAGGGAGTAATTTCCAGCAACCTCCACAAATGTGTTCATCCCATAGTTTTGTCAGATGCACGTAAATTTTGATAAAATAAGATTTAAGGAAGGTTAAGTCTCAGAGCAAAGATATTCGTCCTAACTCCCCTAGTCTTTGTTAGTGTGACAAACATAGGAGCTCAGCTTTAATTTCAGTCCTGAGGAGAAGAAAAAAAAAGAAAGAAAGAAAAAGAGGAAAACCTTGCCACAATGCTTAATCATTATGGTCTAAAAATAAAAAATTGCTAAGTTCTTGTAAGATAAGTAACACTTCCATTTCCTGCCTGAAGAAAAGAAGGTAGAAAAAAAGGGATCCTAAGAGGGAAAGGATCAGGCATTCAGCCTTGCCTCCTGACTCTGTGAGAATCGATTTTTTTTTGCTGCTTGCTGCGTGGTCCTGCAAGTCAATGCAGATCCTGGCTTCTTTCCTCAGATCTGTTTCAGGAGAGATTTTGCACCCATCAGGCAAAGTGTGCCAGCACTGGAGTGAGCAGTGTTATCGGGTGTTAGCTGCAGCACTCTGATACATCCTTGAGAACTAGCACATCATTAGGGATATTTTCACAATGGGATGTGGGGGTCTTAAGTCCATGTCAGACAAAACTGAGGATGCTTTCAAGGAGGAATTAAAAAGGCTGTGACAACTTCTAATAACTGTTCATTTAAATGTCCTTTTCCTATATGACTTCAGCACTATTTTTGAAATTTTCAGGAAAGTCTTGATGAAGTAACTCTGTATGCCCTTCTGTTGTTAAAAAAAATAAAAAAAGAAACAAAAGAAAAAAAGGAAAAAAAAAAATTTAAAAATACACAAAACACCCACAAAATATCCAAACAGTGAAACATACACCACCACGCCTTTCCCTGAAATTGAGGTGTTTTTTTTTGAAATGTGCTCTTCACAGTGCAATGCCCACTATAACAGATACAAAGTCTGAGTCTGCACTTTGAGCAGTTATTGCCACCTTCCTGAATTAGCCACAGTTTACACCTACTTGCACTGATATAAAAGACAACACAAGAGCAAGGTGATAGAAAACAGGTCTGCAATGTCTAGCCTCAGCCAAACACACCTGCAACCCTTTCACAGAGCAAACTATAGATTGCACTATGTCTAATTTACTGTATACTAAAATAACACTAAGCTCTGTGGAATTACATGTAATAAAATTATACATTTTATACATGGACTTACAAGGGATTTCACATTGACTGATATATACACCAACATTGGAACACCCCTTTTCACATGCTACATTCTAAACACATTTTAAAATAAATTAGGATTTGTTCTTTGGCACAGCTAATGAAGGACCTGCTTCCCAGGAGCCACCTTGATGAAAAAAACAGTGAGAGTTCACACTCACCAAGGACTTGTCATCACAAGGCATCACAGTTCCTGGAGAGCACTTCCAATTCCCACAGGCAGGTATCTGTCTCAGTGACACAGCTTCAAGGGCACACCACAGACAGCTATGAGATTAAATATTAAACTCCCCAATCACACTGGCACACAACCTCAGCCATTATTATTTGTAAACTACATGGCTGAACAACCCCAGATTTCCAGAGAGAAGTGTTACTGTGGTTCACTGTGAGTTTGCTGAAAAGGACAAAGACCTGTGGTGCTTCTAGTCTTCCTTATCTATGCTGCTAAAAATGAACTGACACAGATCATTCTACACATCAGTCACCCCCAATGGGATGCCAAGAGATCATCAATATCATCTCTGAGACTACTCCACTCATGAAAGAATTTGTGCTTGAGAACTCTAGATGTTTTCCTGATTATCAAGTTTTACTCCAGAGATAACTGGAAATGTTTCATTTGAATTAACTTCCTAAGGGACAGTCTTACAGAACATCTATTCAGATTATCTACTTATATCCACTCTGTGTAAAGAAGCTTATTCCTTCTAACAAATCCCTCCTAAAAAATCACTCTCTATGTTCCATGTGTTAAGTGTGTGAAAGGAAAAGTCCCTGTCAGAAGAGTCATCTGTCTATTCACAATACGTCATCCTCTTTGCACCAGTTTCCACATAGAATGTTTCCCATCCATAACACACCTGCATAATAGCCAAAAAAACCCACTACAGTGGGGTCCCCCTCGAGTACTGTTAAGTGTGTTAAGAACACATTAAGCTGCTAGAGGAGGATAAAAATTAATTTCAAATCCATGCCTTGTCTCTGATACAGGGAAAAAACCAAATAAGTGTCTGTTGAAGTACTATTTTCTTTTAGGATGAACTGCCTTAAATATTTTAAGCAAACAATGATTTTTTTTTTTTCATTCTTAAACTCCAAACTCTGTTTTTAGAGGTTTATCTTATATACCTGCTTCTTATCCCTAGAAACTATATATGGTCCCTCATTTTTACATAGATTCTCTGATGTCTCCCACTCCATATCCAACTCTATTTGCTGCTAAAGTTAACAGTAACTTTAGAATGAAATGAATGTTAACACATATAACTTTAGAAAGCAGAATTTCACATTAATTCCAGCTGCTGTGTCTAGAGTTAAAACAGGAGCAGCTGGCATTCAGGAGGTTCTGGTTTGGGAGTTGTGGGTGCCAGTGGAAGGTGGACTGGAAAGAGAAGGAGATTTGTTCATATGATTGATGATAATTTCTTGCCTATCAGGGCCTGCTTTTCTGAAATTTCTTTACCAAGAAGTCAAAGAATTGTGGTGTGGGTCCTCAGAAAATGCAGTTCCTCGAAATTCCACATCCAGAGGCACAGTCTCTCTTCCTGTCCCTGCACTGGAGGCCAGGCCCCACCACCCACAGCCCCACTTCTCCTATGGCAGGTGCATTTCAGTCATGACTGGGAGGAGGAAAGGCCAGGGTCTCTTTAGGACATCCCAGGGCACACATAAAGTGGTACTGCTCTGGGAAAGAAAGGCTGGCTGAAGCATGAAGTGGACCAGTTTGGGGATTTATTTTGTTTTTATTAGAAACTAACATGGGAGGGAAGAGAGGGGAGTCATAGTCTTCACTCGCTAAGATGCAAGTGCTGTAGTAGTCACTGGACACACACAAAACCCCAGGTCCTCCTTGGCATTTAAACTTCTGCCTCAACCCTCTGAAGCCTGATGTTCCTATTCACAACCAGCATCTCTTCCCTGACCCATCCTGGCCCCATCTTTTTTCCTCTTCCTCTGCCATGCTGAACACTACATGCACCTCACTCAGTTTTGTCCCTTCTCAGCCCTGTGACAGTCTGCACTAAATTTTCCCTTCCTGACTCTGACCCTTCCTTGTCACCCTTTTTTTCCTTTAAAGCTTACCTTGGCTTTGGCCCCTGCTTTTGGATTTATGTCTATTCTGAAAGGAAGAGGTAGAAGAGATATCCCATTTATTTTAACATGCAAGCTCAGTCAGTCATAAGTTTGATCTAGGCTGCAAGGAGCAGACTGTGGGCGCTTCTAATGCCCCCCAGTCCTGAGAAACCACTCTCTATGTTCCATTGCAGCCCAGCACATATATGGATCTCCCATCACCCTGGAATGGCTCCTCATTCTCCCCTATCTCTTGTCCTGTCTGTGAAAGCTCTTCAAAGCTCTATCCTAGGTGTCATTTTCTGTATCTTATCCTGAGGGAGCCTCTCCTCTTCACACTGATATAACTATTACCTTTAGGTAAATGGCTCACAAATCTGCATCTCAATACCAAAGTGATCTCCCTCAGTTTAGCACTACACATTTAATAACACTTCTGATCTGCTGCCCTGGAAGGATGACTATTTGTTTAAAACTAAACTTTGCAGATATTACTGAGCAGTTTGTCTTTTTCCTTTGATGTTATTTCCTTTTATGTTATTTCCTCTTCTCCATTGCTGTTAGCAGCAAAATTCTTCCCATTTCTAAAACTTCAACTTTCAATACCTACTTTTAATACCTACTCTTTCTACTTAGCAGTGCTGAAATATTTCCTGCCTTTCAAATTCTCCTCCACAACAAAAGAAATAAATCCAGACAACATGCTTATCCATATCTTGGCCATCTTGACCACAACTATTTTCTTCTTCGGTTCTTCACTGCTTCTGGTTTTTTTGACCAGTGATGAGCTGAATGATACTAACAGATTACACTCCCAGGACCTGCTGCACTTAGATATAGTAAGGTAATAACTTCACAGAAGCTTTAATTACATTAAATATAAAATGCAGCAGCAGTAACAAAAATTGTTGCTCTATCTCCTCTGTGACTTCCCTTCCTATGCTGCTGAATTTTCAATTCCTGCCCTGTTATACCAAAGATCTGTGCCAAAGCTGGGTAAAAGCTCTCACTTTCTGGCTTCTTGTAGTGCCAATGATGAACACATCCTCAAACTGATGTTTTAAAAAACAAATCGGCCTTGTATTGCAAATCTCTTCTTCAGATTTGTGCCTGACTCCCAGGCCTGTTCCCAGATACCAGTTCTCACAAGCCTTTTTAGAACCTTGATACAAATCCATCCAGTGTGCCCAGAAGAAAGGGCAGAAAGAAGGACAGACAACAGAACTACAAACACACCTAATTTCCTTAGAATAAGAGTGAAGAAATTGTTCATTTACAGATTTACACAATTTACTTACACTTTTAGTTCCTTCAGCTTACTTTCAGTTAAAATAAATTACAATGGAAGAGGCAGCAATCATTGTATTGAAACCATTGCCATTATGTTTCAGATCTGTTTTTCGGGAGGCACGAAACAAAGGAAGGAGGGAAATGAATGCCACTGATGCAGGACACTCTGCTGTTTTGGAAAGCCAAGGCACACCTGTGTGCTCTCAGCATTCTCACCGATTTCTTCACATGCCAGACCCACAAGCCATTTCTCAGGGGCTGCTGATGCTCTGCCAGCACCAGTAAATGGGAGGTGCTGAGGGCAGCTCTCTAGCACAGAAGCTAAGCAGTGTGAAGCAGCTGGTGCCCATGCCAGGGAGCTCTGTAACCTTCAGGCCAACACAAGCTGCTGGTCTGCAGCCCTTCCCAGAGCACTGCAGCCACTGCTCTGCACCACAGGACAGTCTGGCACGCTTCAGTCTCCACCAAAGTCAATGTCTTCACCTAAACCAAGATTACAGGCTGCACTTCTATGCCTGAGATGGGTTTTATTAAAGCCGCAACATTCAGCAGATGAAATCATACAATTCTGTCTAGACATAAACAGTGTTCCAAGTGTAAGTAACATCTGAAAAAGTAATCCATCTTCTTGCTATCCAGCCAAATGTCATCCACTTCCAGAGTTTATTAGATTTAGTGGCATCTTCCAAGAAAAAAGAAAATATCTCCTTACCTACCTTGTAATTGTTTTAATAGCTATTTGGGACAAATTTGCAGCTTTTTTGTAAAACATTTTGCATATGGATTTTTTCGTTCATATTGATAGACAGATGATCACTGTAGGTCCTTTCTAGATGAACTATTCTATTCTGTTTTGTTTTTTATTTTAACACTCTAAAGAAGTATTGAAATGTGAACTCTGGATCTGGTCCTCCTCTAGTCTAGGGTTGCTCACTGCAGCAATCCCATAAAAATTCTCATTTATCAGAATAACAAAAAGTTGGCCTTTCTGTAAACTAGAGCTGGAGAACAAGAACAGGAGGGAAAAATTATTCTCAAGATTTATTTTTTTTAACTTCATGAAGCAGAGGATCCTCATTTAACCAAAGCTGAAAAGCACAGCTGAATCAAATAAAAACTGAAAGACGACTTTTCTGTCTTTTTACGATGGGAGCAGGGAATTAAAGAAAAATGCAATGGAACTAACACTTATGGAAGTTTGCACTGTGAGCATAAGCATCTAAGAGTGCAAGCAAATATTAATACAGTGGTTGAATATATCTCTGTAATCCTGATGGACAACAATACAAAACCAGGAAATGCTCTAGGCAATGTCTATGTAAAACCCACATCAATGGCTTGTATCAGTTAAAAAACAGATACATTTAAATTGGTGCCAGTTTGTGAGCAGGCCTTTGATTGAATTCCATTTGCATTTCATAGAGAAAAACCAAAGCTTTCTAGGCCTGATTCTCCATAGACTTGTACCCAGGTGGCTGCCTATACACTTGCATTGCATAGGTAGTCACTACCTATGAGAGTGGCTCAGTATCATAAGTATTTGCAGATCCTTGTGTCACTAGAAATATATTCCTAAAATGCAAAATACTAGGAGGAAGGAAAGCCAGAATCCAGAAGCCAAATCTGCATGTGTGCCCTGTTCCCCTCTTGCTTTTCCTTACCCACTCCTCTACTGGGACCACAGTTAAGCTGGTCCACGCTGGACATGCCAAAAGGAGCCAACTTATTGCAACCATCCTATCTAAACTCATAGCCTGAGTTTTCTATTTTCCATAGAGTACAGCTGTTCTAAAAATACCTCAACTGCACGTCATTTGCTCATCTTTCATCCTGCCAGTATTATAGCCTGAAAGGCTCAGGGGTTTTCAAGTAATTTTCTAGTGGCCTTTCCCCCTTTTCGTGCATTAAAGGCTGCCCCTTCATTTCTCTCACCTGTTTGTGAACAATCACTTCAGCCTCAGCCAAGCACACAGAAACAAGCACTGAGCCAAGGCATATTTGCCTTGGGTCAGGCAAACAGGGTCTGTGTGGCCACCCTTGCTCTGGGGCAGGATGAAAGGCCATCCAGGCCCCCTCACGGTTTGGTGACACCCCAGCCAACCCTCCCTTCCTTTGGGAACAATTACAGAGAGTCACCCAAAAGTGGCTACAAATAAACCTCTTTCCATAAGCTGAGAGAGGCTGCTTTCTCACCTCCAGCACTCAAGACCTGTTTTCTGCTGTCACTTACACTGGTGGGAGCCCAGGGTGCTGTCAGGGAGGGAAAACACCCAGGACTTTCTCTGGGTGCATGACTTGGCTTCCTGGCAGCTAAGCCACACTAGGCAGTCGTTCACGTGTGGGTTTTATCTTAAATAAAGAATGAGAACAATTACACTTGTGTGTTTTCACTTTTGCTCTGTTAATGGGTAATTTCAAATTTCTTTCATGCTCTCCTTGCCAGCTCTGCACACTGCACAACAGTTAATCTAAGTCCTCTGGAAGACATCAGCTGGTGGCTGAATTCTATGGAAAAGTAATTTTAAGAATGGATAAAGTTTATAGAGACAACGTCTGCCCGGACAGTAAAGGTGGAAATGAACATGCTTTTAATGGCAGTGGAATAAATCTGTTTTAGTAAAACATGGGTGCCAAGCCTTCCTGTCAGCCTACAAAAAAGCATGAAGCAGGCCTGAGCCACCCTCCTCTGTGTAGGATGTCCTCCCATTAGAGAAGTTCACTGCAAGTTACTCCAGCTTTGAAGAATGTAGCTGTCATGTGCAAAGAGAGAAAGCAGAGTGAAATTTTGCTTATCCAAGCCCTTTTCCAGCCTACAGCCAAAAGATACCACCTGGTGTCATCCAGTATACAAAGGCAAGAGCTCCACATTTTGTATTGTGGAGTTCCACACAGCTCTAGTCTCACTGGAAGGAGAGGGACTGGGTCTTATACAGGACAGGAGGCTGAAGCCCTCTTTCTGTCAAAAGAAAAGCATTTATTCTATCAAATCAGTCATCTCTTCCTCTCACATTAGAAGCCACCTTAAAAGCTTCAGCCTTACAGCTTAAATCCTTGAACTCAAATCTAGCTTATCACCTGCATCCTTGCCACAGGAGAAATGTGCAGCCTCAACAATGACATCAGCCAAAAGGACCCCGCTGAAGCTGCCCAAGGAACGGGCATTGGCAAACCCATTCTTCACCACTGGAGCTGAGGACATCAGACAAGAGTGGCATGGGGCCAAATCTTGTACCTTCTCTATTGAGCCAAAACAGAAAGCAACCCACAGATTAGGGGTGAGTGATGGGGAGGAGAAAAGTCCTTTACAGCAACTATTAAAGTTGCTGATGATGTTACATTGTCTATGTGATGAATACAACTACGAGTCTGGACATAGGAAAAAGTGGTTCTGATGATGAGTTACTTGAGTGTTTGGTGTAAGCCCTTCTGAGAAGAGGAAAAAAGCTGTATCATGTCACAACATCAAATGGAGTATCACTTAACAACACCTGCCTCATGCTAAGGAAACAAAAACAATATATTAAAATTAAACTGAAAGATGATTAAAGTTTCATCTCAAAACACTCCCTAGCCATTTTCTTTTCTTTTTATTTCAAGCCCAATAACCTTCTTTGAAAGAAGAATTAATTTCTGATTACTGTTCCATCACTAGAATCATGGGGAAAAAAATAAAATCGTGGGAAAATAAAAGGATCAAAATCTCATCTTCTTCATTTACTGCAAATTGTCTTAGAAGACTGGATAGACCACTCCTCATTTATACAACTCCTTCTTTAACTTGTAGTCATACTGCCAGAATTTACCAATGCTAGGTTTTTCTAAGCTGTTTAATGGTTAGGGGTCAGGTAATACACTTTTAGTATTTACAAATAAAACTTTAAGCCATATTGTCAAATACACAGGATGAAGCCCTAGTTTCCTATTCTGTACTTCCACCCAAAAAGCATACTAATTCTTTTTTCTTTCAAACTGTTTCATTGTCTAGGTTATCATTTGGTAAATAGGCTCTAAATTTGTAAAAGGCATTACATAAAAAATTCTAGTAGGGAACTGTGTCCTAATTTATATAACAAACATGGCAATTTAGACAGCAGCTTACATGCCCAGAACAGATAAATTCAAAGATAAAATTATCACAGGTACACCTATGGAAAAAAAAAATAAATCTGGATTTAAGGTTAGAAGAGAGCAAGGGTGACCACATTTTTCATTGCTGTAGAAGAAGGATGATATTTTTGTCCCTTGCAATATAGATGAGCTGAGTAGGCCCAACATGTGAAATACCTTCTGGACAGAACTGACTTTATGAAGAGATGGATGGATGGATGGAGCCACTGAGTTCATAATCATACGACCGCTTCTGACTTCTCTCCAGAGCATGTACTACTTAGGAAAAGAATGCAAACTGCAAATTAAACCCTCAGCAACCTGACAGTCTGGCCCAAGAAATACTGCTTAGTCTGGCAGAGTGGCGAGCGCTGTGTGCATCGCACGGAGGTGTGAGGAACGCGGCCCACCCCGGCTCATCTCGCAGGGCACAGCTGCAAGGGGAACTGTACACAAAGAGGGGAAACAAGTGGCTCTGAGGGGAGGAGGTGAGAAGGGGCCTAAAGTAAAAAATGGGAGATACTTTGGTTTCCTTCATATCCTGATGCTATTTCAGCCAAGCATTTTTCATTGCCAACTTATATGAAAAGTGGGTTTTCACCGAAATAGTTTTCAAATGTCAGAATCAATCCCTTTGATTAATGTAATTAGAACTAGGTGTGCTACTTAGTCTTTTCAAGCATTCTCCATCACCATCCTTTAAACCTGCTCCTTTTGCATTTTCAGTTCACAGCATTTTTGCACAGAGACATAATGAGTCAGTTCTAGCAGGACGGGTGCAAACACCAATGAAGTTTCTTCTAAGCATTTTCATCCTTGTGCATCTCCTTATCTCTGTGTCATTCTTCAACTTACACACCCCCAAACATTCTCACTGCCTTCATGCCTCTTAGTTTCTGTGTGGAACATTAAAAACCTGGATACCTCGACCAAAATTCTTTCCTTTAGCTCTTTGGCTTCCCCTTTATCAGAAGCAGCAGGTCCCTCAGCCTGACACAGAACTTTTCTAGCCTAGAAACTCTGTCTGAATAATTAATATTTCTCTCCTCTTTCTATGGTCCCTTTCCACCCTGTTATTCCCGTGGTATACAGGTGCACATGAGTTCCTTCTCAAATTTACAGTAAAACGAAAGGATCATTCCAAGCTCTCCTTGTGTTACATCATTCTTCACAACTGAGATGTTACAAAGAACTGAGGCATTGGATGAGCATGTTCCTAAACCTGGGTCTGAATTTAAACCTTGCCAAGCTGAAGGATCCTGCAGGGAAGGCAAGGAGCAATCCCACCACCATGGGGCACAACTGGTCTAGCAAAACCACAGTGAAGCCACAGCTTGACAGGCAAAAATGCTCTTCTGCTGCAAGAACATTTCTTTTCAGGGAACATCTATCAGTAAAAGAATTATTTTGCCTTTGTAGAAGCATTTCAGCCATAGGGAATGAGGCAGCAGGTCTCCTGCCACAGCAGATCATGGCAGCTGCCTCCACTGCTGTCCTGCACAGCTTAAGGAGGAAAGACTTTGGATGGCACAGTCTTGGCAGCACTGTTTGAAAGCACAAGTGTTTTGTTTAACTATAACATAAGTTGCTTGCCTTTTTCAGCTGCTCAAATCCTTTGCTTAAAGAAAGCAGGGCCAGCTGCTCCATAATGGTTCTTACAAAGGCACCAGAAGGCAGACTTTTGGAAGACACCACTCTAAAGTCTAAGAAAAACCATAATCAGAATTTTACTGGTAACATGTGAAAGAAATAAAAGTGGTTTCATTTTAACAGTTTTCCAACACTTAGGTACTCAGTTTGTAGAGTAACCTTTATCTCTATTTTTTAAAAATTCCTTAGCATCACAGTACTCATATATTTGTGTCAGATATTTTACAATATAGGCAGAGTAGTCTATGCTCCAGATCTACTGAAGGCAATTGAGGCACCCCTGTAGAAATCAAGGGAACAGTTTTAAAACTAGTACTCCTTTCCCTTATTTCATCTATCTTGATTCAACAGGCAAATTCAGATTAATGGAAGAGCTGTAGCAAACTAAGTCCATATTTGCAGGATTGTTGTAAAAATTAGGGTACAAATGAACATAGAGGTGTGAAAAAATAAGGAAGGGTTAAGAGAGGATCAAGATAGCAAAAGTCAAGAAAAAGATCTTATTTCAATGACTTTTAAAAGGATCAAAATGAGCAAGTCATACATAAGTTATCAAAACCAAAAGTCAAGATATTTCTCATCCTAACCCAAAGAATGTCTTTGAATAATCATGCTGTAGTACAATCACTCATGAAAACCACTTGTTCACATGTTGAGCAAATTAATCAGATAGTCTACATATTCTGGCATAGAGACTTATTTTTTATTTAAATAATTTTAAGATTACTTTGGATTTTAGCATTTCGTATGTCTTTTCAAAATGTAGTTCAGTTTTCCTTTTTCTAGAGACTGGGATGCTTTTGGTTAAACAAGCAGAAAAAAAAACTGTGAGAGAAGAATTACAGTAAAAGGACAACACCAATACTGGGCTTGATTCTCAAGTGACACAAATGAGCACTGATCCATTGATGCTAATGAGTTACACACTCCTACAACACTTAAAGATCTGGCTTCTTTTCTTGCTGCCTTCTTGCTGTCACCTTTTGCAATCAGTTTTGGTTTGGGGCTTTCTTTCCCTCCTCCCCCCAACTAAACTGCCTAAACATTCAGCTACAACCAAGCTTGTAAGAAACCCAACTTTTTGATTTTATATCCTCAGGTTTTCTTTTGAGCTGTTAACTATTACAGCCCACTGGAAACAGCAGCCAAAAGTTTTCACAGCCCTATTGGTTCTGTAGTTTATTCTTTAGCCTTCCAGTCTGAGAAAGATGATATGAAAATATTAGATTAGGTAATACTCAAACCCAAGAACAAATCAAAAACAGCAAATACCTTGATAAATCGTAGAACATGTTCTAGAAATATAATTAGGAATGAGAATATCCTAAAATATACTAAGCTTCCCCTTCAAGATGGGATAAATCTGTTTATTCCTCCCTTTTCTGTTTTCTGAGAATCATCTTTCCATTCAGAGGAAAGCAGGTCTTCTTTCTCACTGATCAGGAGCCTTCAGGAACTACAGAAAAGGGCTCCCTCAAAATATAGATGTGCTTTTCCTGAGATCAGTCTGCAAAGTGGAAAATCTGCCTGGCTACATGTTAGACATTTTGAACCCATCTTCCTTCCCCTCTCTGCAAGTACCTGGGTCAGCACAGATTAAATGTTTGGAACTCCATACCTAAATCCTGGTCTTCTACACTGCGTAAAGTTTCCTTCAGATCCTAGTAGCTTCCAAACTCCATGCCTGATAAAGGAGAGTTCCAGACAGTGTTATCTAGGCTGGTAACACAAAATAGCATGAGATAATACTCTGTGGACCGTGCACCTGGAAGGTGTATGAGTCAAATGCATATGGGAGAGATACACAGGTGAAACAGATCTGAAACAAGAGTCAGTGGTAATCAAGGAGCTAGATTTATGTCCCCAGACAAAGTGCTCTGCACTTCAATGAAAGCTTCTCCCACATTGTCTGGCCTGCCTCTGAGGGCATCTCAAACACTGTCTGAAACCTGCTGGAGAACTGGCTCTCAAACACAGCCTTATCACAGACTGATTCAGGTCTTTGCAACCATGTTATGTTTGTTTATATATATCAAATTGTACACCCCTGTGAACAGAGGACAAATACCTAAACATTCTTACAGTAATAAATAATTGTTAAATTGAGATAGAGGTATTTTTCCTCTGAAATCTGTGTTGTTCTCTACGATTACTGAAACTAAATTTCCATTGACACCACTCAAAAGAAACCCCAACACCACAACCCGGTGTAGGAGAAGCAGAGGATTTAAGATTATAGGATTAGGATGTTTTTACTATTCTAATTCCTTCTTCATCAGCAATGTGTATATGTGGATACTCACCACCATTCATTCACTGTCCTAGTTAAAAAACAGCGGCTTCACTCCTTTTTCCCAGCAGGGAGGTGTTCACACCACAGCTGATACTAACAGGCTCTCTTGTTAGGGAAACCAAGGACAGGATAAGCAAAGGGTCTGAGACACTGACCTGGATAGCTTTCTTTTAGTCCCTTTGGATTAGAAGAAAAAAAACACAAAAACCAATAAACCAGACAGCAGCTGTATCACATACAGAAAGGGGACTCTTCTGTATGGAAGTTCTGAGCATGCAAGGTTTCATTCTTCTTCAACATACATCCCACAAAAAACAGATTTATAAGAGAAATGGGCATTTTAGGAAAGCAGATGTTTATAAATAAACCGGTATTTTCTGTAGTATTTTTCAAATGTTCAACCATGCAGAGCCTTGCAGTAGGCAAAAGTCCCAGACATGGTTATTGCATAATTTTCATAGATAATAAATGTATATTGCATATAATATACAGATTAATGGAATTAATCTTGCATATAATATACAGATTAATGGATTAATTTTATATATAAATAATATGTCTTAAAAAAATCTGTAGACTTTTCAAATTCAAAAAACACTATTCAAAGAAAATATAACTGTAGGAGCCTAAGAGGACTAAGCAATAGTCTCAAGTACAAGACAATTTGCAGTGTGGCAGTTGATGTCCAAGGATGTCCACTTAAAAGCAAAATAAAGTTTTGGTCAGTATTTTTTTTTTCCCCTTCCAGTAGCTGGGAAACAAAGCACAAAACAAATGACAAGTAAACATTCAGCCACAGGAAGCCATTAACAACAGTGGGCACCAATTAGGGCCCAGCAGGTATCCTTTACACCGCCTGGTGCTCTAGCTCCTCCTCAAATACTTTGGCATAACACTCACAAACTCGGGCTTAGGAAACAACAGGCTCTTTCATTTACTCTGCAATTTGTAGCCACATATTCCTGCTGATAGGCCCATAAACCTGTTTGTAGTCTTCTTCTGTTTCCCTTCAAGTTTGTGTCATTAGAAACTACAATTACTGTCTGTCCAAAGAGAATACTCTTCAGGAAAGAAAATAAAATTGAGATACTGTGATCCTTTTCTTCTTTGTCTCTCACTCCTTTTCAACTTTTCTTTTGGAGGAGAATGCAATGGCTGATGTCAGGCAAATGGGCTCACTGAGAAAAATATGTGTGAATTCTCAGATTTTTGCAACAAGGACATTATTTTTTCAAACCACAAATTTTCCAGTAGAACAGAGTGAAAAGCACATTGTTCTCAAAAGCAAGTCAAAGTTTTCAAGAATTAAAAAAGAGAAAAAAATATATTCTACTTCAGACAAAACCATTGCACAAAATATATACAGTTTTGAGATCCTTACATCAACTGTAAAATATTTGTATCTCCTATCCAAAAAACATCAATAAATTACCCAAGCCTTTTAAAGTCACTCACAGATTGTGCCTTGCTTCTTTCCTTAGGAAGCACAGAGTTTTATTGAAATGTGATACAAAAGAAGATTCTCACCTTTACCTTGAGATTGTAAGATAGAAAGTAACAGAGCAGGTTGCCGTCTCCCAAACCAAGACTTTACCAGCTTGTCGCTGTTTTTCTGAAATGAAGAAGTACTTTTATGGCATTATAGCACTGCAAAATGCAGAGGAAAGTCAGAGTCCAGCCGGGAGAACTGAGAGATGATCTTAGTGAGTGTCACAATATAAAACAATATGGGTTGAAACAACCCATTTAACAAATCAACCTTTGTCTTAAAACCATCCACAGCCAGGGTCCTCTCCTGTGCTATTTCTGTTTCTGTCATCACTGCTAGATGCCAATACATCACCAGTTGAAGTTCAATAGTTTCTTAATGCTTTTGGCATTACAACAAGGAAAGCAGACCAAAATTGTGGTAATTCAGAGGTCTCCACGTTTCTCTTTGATTTTCCTTAAATTTTAATAATTTTTTCCACTGTTTTTTGACATTTCAAAAAAAATCAAAATAAACATGAGTTTATTTTGAGTAGCAAATGAGCAAATGAGTAGTTTACTTTCCAGTTGCACTAAATGTTAAATCCCCAGTCTTTGCCAAAAGTGTGCTCAGTCATCCATATTTTTGCTCCCTCCACTGTCTCTGCTGACAGTTCTCACTGAAGCTCCCAACTCCTGCTGCTCCAGCAGCATGCTGGAGCTGTGCAGCCTCTGCATGCAACAGCTCCCACAGCCAGCACTGAAAATCATCTGTGACAGGGATAAACTCTACAACAGAATTCCCAGAACACCTAGCCAATGAGTATTGAGGAATAACCAGGTATATACCTTGAGCCTTGTGCCATGTGTCTCAGTATTGCCATACAGGTGTGGGGTGTAGAAGTGTCCTTGTCATGCCCAGATATTGGCAGCCTAGAATCCAGAAAGACCATTGACAAACAACCCACAGTCCTTGTGTGTACCCAGAGCTCACCTGTCTCGTGCTCATGTCATGGGAATTGTTTAGGAGCCACTGAGGACTGCATCAGCCCTGAGTCCTCACTGCTGCTGTTTGGCAGCTCGGCACTTCAAGGAGACCATGTGGCCACCAAGGTAGAGAAATTCAGTACCTGTCTGATTCCTCTTGGTTCAGAAGGGAACCGAGTGCTGAAGGCTCCACATCACGGATTGCTGGCATGCTGGGACAGGAGCACTGCATGACAGAAGTGAATGAAACAATCCAGGCACTGATATTCCTCAGAAATACAGAAAAATGACACGTGAGGAAGCCCGAGTACAGGAAGCCAAACCAGCGTGCCCATTTCCACAGATCTAGGCTTACCAAAGAACTGGACTGAGTGGAAATATAGGTTGGATATTAGGAAAAATATTTTTCACAGAAAGAGTGATAAAGTACTGGAATGGTGTGCCTGGGGAGGTGGTGGAGTCGCCATCCCTGGCTGTGTTTAAAAAGAGACTGGATGTGGCACTCAGTGCCATGGATAATTTGAGGTGTTAGGGCACGGATTGGACTCAATGATCTTGAAGGTCTCTTCCAACCCAGTCATTCTGTGAATTTGGTGACTCTGCTGATGTGCTGCTCCATGAACACATGTGAACTCAAACATCCTCCTCCACAGCTAAAAGACAACAGCTATTGTGGTCATTTACAGAATTCTCAGAATGAGGTTTATTTATTCCATTTGAGATTAGCCTAGACTGGCCTTTCCCACGTACCAAACTGGTTGGGGAGTTTCACTCATTACAATGAGAGCTTCCTTGTTCCTCTGTGGGAAAACAGCAGTTGTGCCTGTGTAACTTACCTACATACAGATTTCAGATTTGTCTTGACACTTCTCAGAAAGAAATTTGGGACACAAAATAACACACCTAAATACTGATCATCTAAGTGCACACGAATCCATACACAAAACACCAGCTAATAAGAAAGGTGTTATTTGCACAACTGAGTGCATATATATAAGCAACCCTTTCAGCACTAAGCATATATCTTTGAAAATTACATCTTATACTCTTAAGGTCAAAAGAGGTAGTGCCCCTTCTCTACAGCCACCTAGAAATCAGGTGGCTTGTCCAAGCCAGTCACCTAGGCTCCTTCTGCAGTCAAGCAAGAGAGATAAGTGTCTCCAGATTGTCATTCTAGGTTAGGTGAGTAAAACAGGTGAGATGAATCCCTGGCATGGTATCTGCTGGGGGAGGGTGAGGAATTACTTCCTAGATTACTCCCTTAGGAGAGATACTTAACTTTTAGCAGCTAATGTTGAGAGGAATCCCATGCTATGAGATTAGGGAGCATTATAAAGATTCACACACTTGTGAAAATTCCCATTATATAGGGCTTACAAAGAAAGTCAAAATTTAAATTTCCCATGCAAACAAAGCCATCTTACATTCTCCATCATTCAAATTGTGGATCACTATTTCTATTATAGTCACACATTTGTGGAAGTTTTGTGTGTTTTCGTAAAGAAATAACGCTATTTTATTTTCCCAAGAAAATGAGGTTCACGTTCTGAGTATTACAAAATTGTCTGTTGCAAATCTGTTAGCCATTTAAACATGACACAGATACAGAAAAAAACATTTAGTGGGAGCATGTTACCAAGTAAAGGACAGATCTGTCAGTGCTGCCAAAGAGGAAAGGTGGGAACATGTCATCACCCCTGAGATCAGAAATGAAATTTAACCCAGAGAAGGAACTTGTTTAGCTCACTGCTTCCATTCACCTGACACCGTAGTGTCAATTAGAGACAACAGTTTTTCCACATCTGTTCTTCAGGAGTTCAAGGTTCTATTTAGGTTTTGCACAGCATCCATGCAAACAGTAAAACCAGCTCTCAGCAGCAGTATCTCTCAACGGAGCCTCCTGCACTACTGAAACCAGTGTCATTATTTCTTTTTCTCCATGCCAGCTAAGTGTGTGTTAGCATTTACTGCCTATAAATGCAGGCCATTCCACACAGGCAAATATCTCAGAACAAAAACCCTGCTCAGCACAACTGGGCACCGTTTGCAAGTTCTTTTAAACCACTAATAGTTACATTAAATAGGGGAAAGTATTTAATACTTTGATGAGATTCATACCTGGCATTCTTGCAAGGCTACCTCTTAAAAAAATTGGAAAATTCAGGCTCTTACTAGCAGCATATATATTCTCCAGTCACAGTTCCTCCCTGCATGGAAAAAACAATGTGTCTTGAATAAACTAAACTCAGAAATAGATTGAGAAAGGAGCAGACATTGCATTTACTGTTTTTCTTTGTTCATTTTCTACTGTCACCCCTTTTAGGATTTTCCCTTCTCACGTCAATTATTTACAAAATGGGGAGAAAGTATGAAGACACGATTAAATGAGCATAAGATTAGAAGTGGCTCTAAATTCCAGAAGTCAGAGCCTGATGCCAGGAAGCAAGTAAAACGTAAGCATGAGATCTGCCTTTCTCTGCCTTGCTGTGGCCAGTTGAAAAGATTCACAGATATCTACCAGCACTATATTGATATTCAGGTGTTAAAAAGCAACTGTCACAGTCACAACTGAACAGCGATTCACACCTTGTGTTCCTTCAAGTATAACTATAACCCTGTCATGCTAACAAACCCATGGAAATCCAAAGTGGGTGAAGAGGGGTGCAAAAGCTTTCATTTCCTACTTACTTTACAACGATTTCACCTGTCTTGTCTTGGAATCTGGTGCTGCATTCCAGTAATGCAAGCACTGGGAAGGGTGGAGAGGTGTGAAAGGACCGTAAAACAGAAACACCAGGAGACACCACGGAGATCATCAGGTCACACACTACAGTTTTACAGCCCCAGTTTGCAGCCACACTAGCTCACAGACAGCCAAAGTCTGGCCTTCTGCAGGCAGTGAGAGGAGCAAAGCAGTGGCTCAGCTTGATACACCCACTTGCTTCCACTCTCCATAACCCATCTCATATGTCCATTCCCACTTGGAGCAGCTGTGAGATTTGAGTTCACACAGGTGGTGAATTTGAAGCATTAAAAGCATGTCTTTTGGTGCACTGCTTCACTGCAGACATACTTTATGGGGGGTTCTTTTTGTACTACCTGCTACATCCAACAGAGAAACAGATGCAGGTCCTCTGCTAGATGAGAATCCAGCTCTCAGTTTCTCCTGCAGTCAATTTCCTCCTCTTCCTCTTCAATATTCTCCACATTCTTTTCTTCTGGAGAAGGCATCTGAGAAAAATTCCAAAATTACCATCCTTTAGTCCTACACACTTTCATTTTTTTAATACAGTCTCTCATAACCAACCATGCAATCTTTGGGTTATTGTAATTTTTTTGCTCAAAATAAATAGCTGTCAAGATTAAAAATGAGTCATTATCTGCTAATATACCAGTGAATTGCACACCCAAGCTAAAGATTTTAAGTTTTACAGACCTCACTAGTACGAGTAACTCGAGGAGGAGGAGTTTTGTTATAGATACAAAAAGGAGTTGAAACTTTTTATTAGTTGTATCAGGATGTTGACTGTGTGTTTCGATTTCTGTTCGCAACTGTGTCTATTTTTCAAGTGGTTTTGAGCGGTTGCAAATACTTGCAGTTGTAATGTTGTTCAAATGATTGTTGGATAGTGTAGTTATGAATGTTTGTAGAGACTTTGTAGGGTTGCATTCCCAATGTGGTTACTAAGGGTGATGGGGTTGCTAAAGGGATAATACTGGGAGGGGGGAAATCTTCTCTCTTCCAGATAACCCAGAGACTGAGACCACAACCCAGAGCTCTTATTGGTGAACACGACCAACCAATCAAGTCACGGCGGGAAGGAATGATTGGTGTAGAAAGCACCCTGCTAAGGACCAATGAGAGCCCGGAGAACGCACCAATCACGTAGAGGATCCAAAACGGACCAATCCCTGAGGGGACTGAAGCTATAAGAAGGGACTGACCACCCTCAGTGGGCGCTTCACTCTCGCAAACAGACCGTTCTGAGGGGTGGCCCATACATATGTATTCGATTGCTGTGGTTTGCCGTGAGGGGCTGAGACTAGCTCAGCCTCTTGTTCCTGTAGCCGTTTTGTAACAATAAATGATTGGCCTTTTTACCATCTTTGGATTTACAGCCTCGTCGTTATTTTGCAACATTGTAACAGTTTCACACCTCATAAGATGTGTTACAGACTCATTAAGATTAATGAAATGAGCAGAATCTGGGAGTACATTTCTGTCCACATCTGCACTAGCACAGCACAGAACGGAGGAAGCTGAACCTGCAGAACGAAAGTCAGTGCTGAGGACCCAGCACCCACCCAGGGTTTTCTTTTCACTCTGAGCTACCTCTAGTATGGAACTGCGAGCCAAAACACCCACCGGCAGCTGGAATACACAAGGCAAAGCAGGTCCATCCATCCAGCCTCAGCCCCATTTCATGATGTGGCCTCCAAGTGCCAAAGGGGAGCAGCTGGAGGCTCACTTCAGAGCAGGTCTTTAGAGGTAATTAGCTCTAAAGACTTTTGCTACATAAATATTAATAGTAATATCTTAATGTATCTCAGGTACTTCCAGTTTAAAATGGCTGGGATAAAGCCAGCTTGAAGTTTGTCAGCAACAATGGCCACTTAATATGCTTATTTTCATCACCACTGCTGTTTTCCTGCTCTATACCCAAAACACTCCAGGGCACACCATAGCCACGCAGATACGCCTGCAAATGAACATGAGCGAAATCAGACATCCACAGGCCTTTACAACAAAAGAGCTGAGCTATTCATTTCTAATAATGTAGCCTCCTTCACAGGTAGATCTTGGGCAGAAAAGAAACTGTTCATTTTTATTTTTAAATCTAATTTAATTTCCGTACTTAAATCCATGTGTATAACACACTGTGGAAAACATACAATTTAAACAAGCCTAAGATACTAGAAGGGAAGAAAACTTGAGCTGTTGTTTTTTTTTTAGGCTTTGAGGCCCACGTGACACAGTTGACAAGGCTACAGAAGTTTAACCATTTCGTGTGTGCAGGCCCAGGTAGAGGAGGTCTGCATTTTCCAGTCACCCATGTGTTTATTTGACATAACATATAATGGGAAATAATGCTGTGGCAGCCCTGAGCATTAATGTGCGAGGCACTCCTGTAAAAAGAAGCATTAACATACTTTTACAAATTGTTATGACAACTTGGTAATTGGATACAGCAACTTTTCCAGACCTATTGGCACATGAGTGTGGGAAGAGCTTGCCTGGAGGCTGCTGGTTCTGCAGGACAGTAGCTGCAGGCAATTCAGGGGACACTTTCACTGGCAGCTTCAGGTCAGGAAAATAAAGGGAAAAAAATACTTTGGAAAAAAGAAAAAAAACAAACCCTCGAAGAACAAAATGTAGAAATAGACTTTTGATGGTTTGAACAACATAAAGCTATTGGAAATGGAACTGTTGCATGAGATTTATTTAAAGAATGCAAATAGCTGGTTTGATTTTAAAAGCACTTCAGCCTCCATTACCAAATGAAGATTTTCTTAAGCCTCAAGCTTTAACAGAATCACCTAAGTTGTTTTTTTTTTTAAACAATTCCTAACAGTTCCTTTGAGACAAGGCACCAGTCACAAGGGTGCATGCAAGAATCTATTGTATTCCTTCCTCAGCTGCAACTCTGACTTAAACTAAATACTGAGTTTTAAACTCGTACAAACCTTTTATTTCAGTTTAGTATGACTTATATTAATTCAGTCTAAATCCACTGCTTACTAACAAACTACACAGATAGAATTCTAAATTACAATGACTGTTAAAGGTTTTTCCACTGCAGTATTTAAGTCAGTATGAAATACATAAAGCCCTAAAGAACTCGGAAACAAGTAATTCTACCATTGTTGACATAAGTAAAATAAAATTTGTGACACAGAGCAGCCTTTGTAGCCCTTTTCTTAATAAGATTTTGATAAAATACAAGCGAAAATACTCTCTTCTCAACACTTCCCTAGCCTTTACCTGTAAAGAAAAAAAGGCACAGATGGGTCAATACTTTTCTAATTGATTGATACTTTACACAAGACAAAATTAAGATTCATATGTCATGATTAAAGCAATTCTCTCCCAATGGTGACCGTGTCACTCCAAAAATAATTCAATGCAGTATTCCCCTGCTAAGTATGGAGAAAAGTGTTTCCTTTAGAAGAGGAAATTCTCTTAAGGAAGTTGTTTTAAGCTAAATAAAAGTTCAGGATGAAGCCAGCAAAAGGTGTGAAGGATTTCTCTTTGATTTCCCAGCTTGTGTATTTGGGCTTAGACACAGACTACATTTAATGCACATATTAATAGGATGCTAATAAGCCTACAACTCTGCTTTGACAGGGACCTGTAGAGACAACCTGATATGTGGCACCAGATATAATAGCTGTCTTAAGCAGGAGATTTATCCCCCTCTCACACAGGGGGTGAATCAGATGACATATCTTTTAATTACAAGCTCACATGAAAATGGCATACAAAGTTAGGCTGGTTTCGGTGGTTGTCTTTTTTTGTTGTTGTTGGGGTTTTTTTGTGGGGTTTTTTTTGTGGTTTTTTGGGTTTTTTTGGGTTTTTTTTTGTTGTTGTTTTTTTGTTTTAGTTTTTGTTTTTGTTTCTGTTTTTGTTGGGTTTTTTTCAATATTTCTCGGTTAAAGTAAGCTTTCAAAAGATTGAAATAGAGCCCAAGCCTTTGAGACTAACCAGGAGCAGCTTTTGCTCTTCACTGCTAACCTTACATGCAAAATGAGGCCACTCAGTTGCAAACCCTCCTATATTACTAGGTCATGAAAGCAACCCTGGTATCAAAAGCACAGAAATTGGCAGCATTTATTTCAACAGCTTGCTGCATCCCATGGAAAACTTGGAGAGAGATTCTAGCTGTAAACTGCAGAGATATTTCAAAGTTAAACCTTCTTAAAACAACACTGAAAAATTTACAAAAGTGATAAAAAGAATAACAAAAAATAGTAGGTAAGACTAATCTCAGCCATGTATTTATCCTGATTTCTATTTACCATTTAAAAAATAATCCAGAAATTACATCTATTGTATCTGGTGCCAATATCCTAAAATTTAATTTAACCACATATTCAAGCAAGGCTTCCATATACTTTCTCCCCCAAACAAATTTTGCTTTCACCATTTCAACTTGGGAATTTTTTTCATATTTCTTGAGCAACAAAAATATTTTGGACAAACTTTTTTCATCGTCAGACATTAAAAAAAACGGCATTTGCTTAAACAGCACATGCAAAATGGAATTAAAAAAAAAAAAGACAACTAAAAAAAACCCAAAATGTACAGATGATTTCCATTTTAGTTTGAAATTAAAAAATCTCAAAAACTGTGATTTTTCTTAACTTGTTGACACAGAAGGTTCTCCCTTTATTAACTGTTGCTTTGATGAAACTTAAAAAAATTATAACAAGACATTTTGTTGTTGTTTTAAAAAAAAATTCTATACAGCTGAAGCATTTTACATTTTTAAAAAACATATAGATATATATAGATATATTTTTCAATATATTTATATTTCCAGTCTGGTCAATTGACCAGCATGTATGTATACAGCTACTAGTAAAACTGTGTCAAATATCTTCTCCTATCCTGGGGTGATTCTCAGCTTCCAACTTCTTTCTGTCATCTCAAGGCTCTACTGACAATCACTTCAGCCATCAATTAAAAAAAAATGGAAAATTGTCACTCATCAGTTGCTTTTACCTGCCAGCTTGAAGAAATTAATGCAGCCTTTCTATTTCTTAATGTGAAATAAATGAGTGCTGCTCTGAAATTACAGAGTGGTTTATTAATTTGAAAGCTCACTAAATGGGATTCCCCTCCCCTTTTCCTGTCATTTCTGCTTAGGGAGTTTCATCTGTTCATTTGGCCTTCTCCTCAAGGGAGTGAGAAGAGCAGAAGAAGCAAAGTGCCACCCAGAGATGTCTCATGCCTGCATTGCAAATGGTTCAGGATGCCCCCGTGTCCGTGCAGGTGACTTCAAAGGGCTCTCACACAAGTAACCCAGGTCACTCTGCAGTGAGGCACCTGTGCTGTTCCTCCCTCACACACCTGCAGCCACCATGGCACAACAGCTCACAGAGATGTTCTCCTGTCAGTCCCACCTGCTCACGGGATCTCTGTGCTGGACACGCTCACCCTCCTCGCAAAGCTGGAAATCCAGCTTTGAGAAGACAGCTAGGGAAGTTCAGAGCTTCAGGCACCAGCTTCTCTTGCAGAGGGAGGAGGTCTGAGGGACCTCCACAGTGTCTTGAAGGCTGTGCCTTAACGTCTGTGTGTCTGGTTATAGTGACACTGAAAGAATAGCAACAGGTCAAGTAACTACTATAACCTCTTGCAAAATCTACTTTGGTTTCCCAGCTGCAGGACTTAAAAGGCCAGGGTCAAAAGAGGAACATTTAAATCTTCACAAAGCAGACAAACCATAAACCAGAACTCAATCTATTGTATTGTTATGCAGGCTGCACACAGATATATATGCACATACACATGCTGGTGTAACATACAAAACACATATAAATGCACTGCTGGTCACATTCTGTGCTGTGGGCTGTGGGATGTGAAGGGCACTTGTGCCTGCAGCCCTTGGGCAGATGTCCTGCTACCCTTTGGGTGCTGTTCAGACAATGCTCCAAAGCTGTTTTGCCTTTCTGGTTCAAGCACTGTCTTTGAAACCAGTAGAGCATTTATGACCCTCTGCCTAGGAGCTACCTACAGGTGTAAAATCAAGGCAGCTTTTTTCCAGTGGCTTACCAAACACTCACATCAACCTTGACAGGCCCAGTTCAAATTCTGACATGTGGCAGCTGGTAAAGATCACATGGGAGTAACAGAATCCACCAAATGCCTTTTGGGAGAGGTCCAACATATTTGAACTATTAGGAAACACACGTTATCTGTAGGTGATGGCCAACCCTGCAGTCAAAACTGAAATTATAGCATTTCTGTGCAAACACAAGTTAATTTTGATCTCTGCTGCCAGCGTCACAAATATCAGAATGGCTGCAACAATTCCACCATTGCGGAAATTTGTGAAAGCTCCTCTGGGACACTCCTACCATCACTAGCCACAGCCTGAATCCTGCTCTGCTGCCTCTCACCAGTTTTGACACCTAAGCAAGCCATCTTCACCCCCCTCTTCCTCCCTCCATCAGCCCACTCAGAACTGGTTTGTAGTGCAGGAGAACTCTCTCAGCATAAACCATCCCAAGGGCATTACAAACCATTACTTTTGGGAAGATGAGATGCTGATTTACCCTGAGGTCAACGTGATGAAGTCAGCAAGGAAAGTGATCTTCGCAAATTTACTTCACAACACCTTAAGACAGTGCAAGTTTGCTAACTGCCCTGATACAAACCCACACTTTTTTCACCAGTGGAGAAAAAGGTGTCCCAGAAGAAGAATCTTAAAGGAGTCATTCTGGCACCTGTATTGCTCTTTCTAGAATAAACCTTAAAAAATAGAAGAGAAAGAGAAAGAGAAAGAGAAAGAGAAAGAGAAAGAGAAAGAGAAAGAGAAAGAGAAAGAGAAAGAGAAAGAGAGAGAGAGAGAGAGAGAGAGAGAGAAAGAGAGAAACCCCAAGATAAAACAAATTAGCTTATTTGATCTGGGGCTATTTAGGTTTATAACAACAATCTTGCTTTCACCTGCATCATGGAAGTACATTTTTCCCTTGTGGGAATAGTAAATAAGTGAAACCCACAAATGTAATTGTTTTTTCTGTGAAAACCATCCACATTTCAATCTAACATTCAAACAGAAAACCAAATCCTAAATCTATTTAATTGTCTTACTACATCCCACAGATGTTAACCATGTTTTACTGACCATTGTAAGGCTGCCAGTGAGAGGTGATTAATTTTGTCTATCTTGCCCTGCATTGACTGTCTTTCCTTTGATTTTTCAATTCTCCCATTGTCATGGAAAAACAGGCTTGATTTGGGGAAATTAGTTTAATTTTCTTAGCAATCAGATCAGAGTGCGATAATGGCAAATAAAACCAAATCTTAAGAACACCTTTCCCCCACCCACCTTTTTTTCCTGAGCTTAACTTTACTCCTGGTGGGGGAATGGGGGCTGTAGTCTGTTCATCACATATTCTTCCAATTCTTCCTCCTTAGTGGGAGGGCTCCTCACACTCCTCCCCTGCTCCAGCATGGATCCCCTCCTCAGGAGACAGTCCTCCATGAACCCCTCCAAGCTGAGTCCTTCTCTCGGGCTGCAACTCCTCATGAACTGCTTCAGCCTGGGGCCCTGGCACAGTCCTTCATGAAACAAGCTGCTCCTTATAAAGCTCTGGAGTGTGTGGATGGATACAAAGGGGGAGCTCAGACTGCTGATGGCTCTGCTGCAGCCTGTCAAATAATACACACAAATAATGCTGCAGGGTTACAAGCAGTGGCAAAGCACCACACTTCCAGCACAGGGAATGCCCCTCACCTCCTCCACTACCTACTTGGGCACCTGTGAGCCCCCCAAACTTCTGTGCTCCTGTGAGCACACAGATAATAATACAAGGTTATTATTATAACCCCCACTACAAAACACGAGCTCCTGCCCACAATGAGGTCGTTGAGAGCACCACAGAAGTGCTGTCACGGAAGTGTTGCTGTGCCATTAAAACATGAGTCCCATGCCACATGGGCTCCAACAAGCCAGGCTGCTGAAGGCTGCTGCCAGGATGAGTCAGCCCTCAAAAGTCAGCCAACAGGCTGAAGAGTTCACCCTGAGGTAAAATGTAAACACTTGTGCCAAGATATGATCCTTTAATAGAAGATAAGCAATAGTGCTACTTTCATGTTTCTTCCTCTCCTTTCCTAACTGACTTGCAAGCATTTCTCAGCAATTGCTCTGGTTTTTAATCTATGTTTCAGTATATTGCCTACATAGTTTATGTACTGGGAAAATTGTACTTGTTCTTTAAAAATAGTCTCCAATTCAAGTAACAGCACACAGCTTGATGAACTCATTCATCTACAGAGACTATGGAGTTAAACTGAATTTTCAGCTAAAGACAGAAGTGAGGAGGCAAGAACAAGAACATAATAACATATTGCCTACATTTAGCTATGTAATACTCTGCAGAGAAACATATTTTAGCACATATTTATAGCAGTTGTTTGGACTATCCCACACCACACCAAGTAAGAGGAAGTTTTCAAAGGAGAAGATGGAAGATAGGGAATGAAAAGTACTGATAGAACAAACCTAAAGAAACCCAAACAAACAATAACCCAACCAATAAAAAAAAATCACAACAAGCCTGATATTTGGGTTGGGTTTTCTTGGTTTTGTTTTGGGTTGTTAATAATAACATTGAAAGCAAAAAAACCAAAAACCAAAACAAAAAAAACCCAAAAAAAACCCAAAAAAAAAACAACAACAAAAAAAAACAACAACAACAAAAAAAAAACCAAACCAAAAAAATACCCCAAAAACCACCCCCCAAAAAAAGGCACCAAAAACCCCAAAAACAAAACAAAACAAACAATCCCAAATCCCTCACACCAAACAAAGTCTAATAATAAATTTAATCTTCAAGCCAAACTCTGGGCTTGGCACTCAGGAGTGCTGAATTTGGATGCTACGGTATCCAATAGCTTTGTCTGAGGCTGTTCAGGGAAGCACTGCTCACACCGTGCAAACTTTTTGTAGCATATTCCCTCAAATATTGAGGCCAAAGTTTTCAGAGAGAAAAAAAGGGAAGAGTGCAATGGCTTCGGACACCTAGTTAAGCAGCTTATTTCCGAAAAGCGCTGATGACCCAGGAGCTCCCATTCACTTCAAAGTGTAGGATTTGGGAATGTTTGTTGCTTTAAGATTTATGGTCTCTCTACATCCTACATGAGAGATTCAAGAAATTACAACAAGTAGCTCATCTCCATTAAAATTAGAAAGAAGTGCTAGACTGATTTGTGGCATCTGTTCCAGAGACCAACACATTCATGTCTTCACTGATCCTGCGGGAGGAATAAATAGTGCAAGGCAGCGAGGATACCCCAGGGAAAGCTTTGCTAAGGAGCAACAGGGCACCTCATCACAATATTCTCGAGCTGACAGAAGCCACAGCACATGAGAGAGAGGAGAGAACTCTTTCTTTCTGCAGAGTATTTAGTAGTAAAGGAACAGAATTCAGCTCACAGCTCTGACTATACTCCTGTCAGCGAGCCAGCTTCGCAACATTGTGTAAAAACAGAACCGCAAGCTGGGCAATAACAGACCAAGACAGCATGTGGAAATCCATAGCTGAACAAAATAACACCATCAGGAGCAAAAACTTTGATTCAAACATGGGGGAGAATTCTTATCATGTAGAAAAGCTGTTGTACAGCCAAGCTGACAGACCAAACCTACAAAACCTCTACAAAATCCTCTAACATTTAGATATGGATACCAACAGGGATTTTTGGGGACTGGCAAGTCACCAAAATAAATGTGTTATTTCACTCCAGGCAGGACTCTTCCCCAGTGCTTCCTGAAAATATGGCATGCTTCTCCTGTGAAAGTTTTGGAAGGCTTTCTCCTCTTCTGGAAGGTTAAAAAAAAAAAAAAAAAAAAGCAACTGCAAAGGATGAGAGTCCATAAAGGGATGTCACTGTTAGCAACCTGAGTGACAGACAGGAAGGAGATTTCCACAATTGGCATTTGGTGAATTGCAAGCTATAAAAACTGTTTGGAGATTGGCTGGGTTGTTTGCAGTTTTTGGGGACAGCAGTTTAATTCAGTCCGTTACTAAAAGATTTTATTTTATTTATATTCTTTATTTCAGAATTCCTTCCTATACCAAAGTAAAACAAAAAAACAAAACAAATCACACTTCTTACTAGGTTATTTTTTCAGGATTGAATAATTAGAAAAGTAGTTTTAATGTCTCAGGTTTCTTTGCACCTATCATTGGAAAAAAATAATTACTCTTATAGTTACTGTTACAAACAGTCTTCCTTTCACCTGATTTATTTTGCTTTTATTGTGCTTTTTAAGAGTATTTTCCTCCTTTAAACCTGTGAGTTACTATTATAATGCAAGAATTGTTGAAACAATTCATGGATTATAACAGTAATAATGCATTTATGCTGAAGTTACCCTTTAATAATCCTAGCCCACAGCATCAAGTGGTCTATTATAGCTGAACTGGAGAAAGAAAATCCTTTCCTGTACCAAGAAAGTTCTCAGACAAAACACAAATGAAATCTTCCTGAATAAAATGTCTTCTTGTAATTTAGAGAATTTCATAGTTAAATATTGGCTATCCCCTCTTCCCAACATCGTCCTGCTCCTCAACTTCACACCTTTTTCTTCTTTTGCTGTTCAAGATTTTGTTTGACACTAAAATCCGACATTGAGATCTGATTTATCTGCTTTTGAACTTCCCTATTCAGCAAGTCCTGGGAGCATAAGTAGCATTTCTGTGCCTGTAGAGATTCTATTACATTTTAAGATGGCACTTGAGGGGATGGGAGAAAGGAGAAGTGTCGCTAACTAATTTACACATGGTAGATTTTTTTGTTTAAAAAAGTGTAGTTTTCATCCTATATACACGCACACACACATATATATGTATATCTCCATCCTGGATAGATGGAGAATAAAAGGAAAAGCTAAAGGAGCTCAAGCTGTTTAGCAAGTTGAAACTGTTTAAATAATAAGCCCTTTGAAATGTCATTTCACCTACTTGTTTTATTGTGTTTATCTTGAAAGCAGAAGAGACAGCCTAGTCTTTGTATACACCTAAGAAATTTACCTGCATTATATAGTTAAAGGAAACTAATTAATGTAACAGGGAAGACGATTCTTAACTTTTCTCAGAGTGCTATGAACCTCTTAGGAGCACAAACATACTAACACTTCTATTTGATGCAAGTATGGGTTGGCTAAATTGGACATTGAGACATTTAGGGTAGAGAGGAATGGATATGAGCAAAACCCCTCTGTACAGAATAGAATTATTGTAAAGTACCGGCCAGTAGTAACTGCTTGAAACAAATGTCCATAGTAGAGGTGGCTTTTTTCTTTTCTTTTCTTTTCTTTTTTTTTCTCCTGGGGAAAGAAGAAGACAACAGCAGATTTAGTCCAAGAATCCTTTTCCTTCCCCAGTTTCTTTCCCCAGCCTCTTCTCTCTAAACTCATCTTAGAACAACCTTGGCGGGAGGCTGTATTTTTCAGCTGCTGGCTCGCACACACAGTTGCCCGCGCACTCCAGCCGCAGCCTAGGAGCAGCAGAAGGCAGGATTTCCCAGCTGAAGGCAGGATTTCCCAGCTGAAGGCAGCTGGCAGCTCCTGCAGAGCCCCAGTAGATGGCAACGTTGACCTGAGTGTCCTTGGGCACCGCAGCCCGTGCCGGGGCTTTGGGAGCCGCCTGTTTCCATGCGCTGCCCGAGCCTCCCGGAGCTTGGATCAGCAGCTGCCTCACCGTGCAGAAGAGAAGCTGGTCCAGCTGCAGAATATGCCAAGCAGCGAGGTATGGTCGGAGATACGGTAAAAGGAGGGGAAGAAAAGGCACAGGAGCCATCTTTCTGAAAGAAAAGTACATTCAAACTACGGACAGAATTGTAGAATCACAGAATGGTCCGGGTCGGGCGGGACCTTTAAAAGTCACTTCATTCAACCCCACTGCCCAGATTGCTCAGAGCCCTGCCCAGCCTGACCTGGAATGTTTACAGCGGTGGGACATCTACCACTTCTCCGGGCAACATGCTCCAGTGTTTCACCATCCTCTTTGTAAAAAAATTCTTCCTATAGCTAATCTAAATTGACCTTCCTTCGGTTTGCAACCATTACCCCTTGTCTATCTCAACAGGCCCTGCTAACAAGTTCGGATACAAGGTGTCTTTTCAGCTGTGTACGATTGCTGTCTCTGGCAGTGCAGAACTACAGCTGTCACACTGCTGCACGCACTGTCCTGCAAGTGACATGATGGTTCCTGAAGTAAAAACAAATCTCTTTCAGTTATCAGCAAGGCACCAGCTGATAACTGAAACTGCATCCTGATGGAGTAAACACTAGAGCTGTAAGAAAATCCTGGGAGTATCTCACAACAGTCATTAGAAAAGCTTTTTTTGGAAAGAGCCTTCTGACATAATCTGTATTTTCATATGCCATTATGCAAATAAACACTGTTGAATACCATCCATACCATCCCTCTAATGTCTGTTAAACAGGGTAGACTCCCATTTGATGCACAAGGGAATACTCTGTACTGAAAATGACCAAAAAACTCCTTTCCAGCCTTGCTCTGCAGACTCTCCCCTGCTAGCTGGTGAAAACAACCATGCAGCACTGCTGCACAGTAAGAGCAAAACACCACACCTAAAAATCTCATTTCCCTTAGTACATGAGAGGTTTTTTGAAGACTGCCTTCAGCATTTTAGGCTATATAATAATTTTTGGTCTTGCCCACACAGACATAAACAAAGAATAAAAATAAATTCATTAAATATGCCATTAGACTAATCACAACTGATGTCAGATTCCATTGTCTTACCAGTTAAACCAAGGTGCTCCACCAATACAGAAACTGTCTTGGCACCTGGACACTAAAAAAGGAGCATCAGCCCTCAGGCAACTGAATGATTTCCTTGTTACTTGATCAGAAGTCCTGAAATTCAGCAACTGGTAACAGTGCTGTCTGTTACCAGGTAGCCTTCCACAGCAGCATTACCTGATTCATCAGGTTTTGTTTCATCACAGCTTCTCCATCTTCCTCCTCACTAAATGCTGATTTACATTTGTCCTCTCTGTTTGCCATCTCTGACAATCACCCTCTGTGGTTCTTCTGTACTAAGATAAATTGGTGCCAAAAAGGAGAAGCTGTGCAACTGTGGCAATGGATACCTTCAGGTTGTCTTTGCCAATATATAATTCAAACCACGAATGAAGCTAGAATATAGCTGGCCTTAACACACTTACCCACAGTACACATACTTAAATAACAAGAACATGCATCGGGTTCTCAGACATCTCCAGTAAACTGGGGTGGAAGTTGACAATACCCAGCAGACACAACTTTCTGCTGCACAGAACAGAATTGGACAGCCCAAGTCCTACAGGCTGCACCAGCAAACCAAAGATGCTATAAGCAACCTATAAATCCTGCTGAAATGCAAGGTTTCTTGTTCCATGTGTGATGCAATTAGTGTATCAGGGACATCCATACCAGGTAGGTAGCTATGACTCATGACCTGCAGGTCATGGACAACAGCTGGAGGTCTGGAGGGATACCCTGTGGCAGAACAACAGCTCTGGTGGCTTGCAGGTCTGCAAGACTTGCTCAAAGTTTTGATACAAAGAAGTAAACTATGTTAATTGGTTGAGTGTCTGTCACACATTTAGAAACACACGGGATTTTATTGGGATATCAAAGAATCAAAGCAATTCTTGTAAGTATGGACCAAAACCACAAACAAACAAACAAACCCACTGAGTTTTAAAAAATGTTTCATTAATGTCTCACTAAAATTAGACTACTGTAGAACACCTGTACAGAAGAGGGTATCTGCCAGACCCTCTCTAAGCTTTAGGAAATGGCAAGTATTCCAGGCAAGCAGGAGCATAAAACTGATCAGCTCTTTGTCCTGCATTGACTTGTGACCTCAGATCTGGCTTGAGGAACTAAAATATTCATGTACCAGACACAGAAAAATCTTATGTTATTTAGCACATTCTATCTGTGGCATGTTGGGGTTTTTTGGTTTATTCTAACTATCAAACGCTCAGCATCCAACTCTGACTAAGCCTGATGACACCTTTCTGGGCTCACCAACTTTCTAAGTGCCATTCCATGAAATACACCATACAGAAAGCATCCTCTCAATCCAAATCACAGAAGCCCTAGCTCTTGTGGCAAAGCTTCTGAGGTGGCACAAGCTCCCTCATCAGAGGTCAAGAGGCAACACAGAACAGTGAACATGCACATTCACTCACTCCTACCAAGTGCTATTTGAGATGGAGTCTGACCACATCTTTCTTGTTTGCAGGAGACTGACAACTGCAAAGAAGGCAGTTGCTATCTCACCGAAATACCTGGCATTACTGACATTATTCCTGCACAACATCACTTCTCCCTCTCCCTCTGTAGTACAATTTGTTGCTATGAAATCTCAAGAATGCCAGTGATTGATTTTGAAAGCCAGCGAATATCTAATGTTTATCTAATAAGCAGCAAAATGAAGCAGATGTGACAACAAGCAAAAGCACAATCTAATAAAAATGACTGACATATAAAAAGAAGCTCAGTTTTGTTAAAAGAAAACAACAAAAACAAAACACAAAAATGTAAGCATGAAGTGCCACTACATCCTCCTCCAGCTAATTCACAAAATCCATCTCGCTGGTTAAACCCCAAAGCACTGCTCAGGAGGCACATTGCTTGCAGTGGGAAGAATCCTGCTTTCCTTGCAAGTAATCCTTTGCTACCAAGGACTGGAGCAAACGTGCATAATCCTGGTAGTTCCCACCCTGCAGGCACTCGCTGTGTGGGGAGGAGTGGAAGGCAGCCTTGGCAGCCACCTCTCAGCCCTCACCCTGCAAGTATGAGGCAGCAACATGTCCTGGGGCAAAGAGCCACAGCAATACCACCCTAGGGCACTGACAGTGTTTTGTAAGTGAGAAGGGCTAAAGGGAGAAACTTAAAATCAGCAGCAGTAATTCCACCCATGCCAGTTCTCCTCTCATTTTCAAACCCAGCCTTTGAAGGATGGTGAGCAGAGAGGCAAAGCAAACCTTCACAGTTCAGTCAAAAGCAGCAGGGGGAGAAGGCACTGCATGTGCAGTGGTTTCAGATGAATGTACTCCCCAGGTACCGGCAAACAGCACAGGGATCTCCTGCCTCTGAGAGGACGAGGCTGACAGATGGTGCAGGTGCTCCTGTTCTCTAGAGGCAAGATGATGCTACTGAGAATTGTATCTGCAGTGCAAGATTTATAAGAGAGAAATGGAACCATGCCACAGACTGAGGGATGTTGTTGTGTTGCCATGTCCCTAAGCTCCTGTCTACTCCTCTTCACATCAACCTCATTTTTCCATCTCCCCCTCCCCCGCTCCATCTTGCAGCAGCTCCCTGGTGACATTCCATTTGCCTTTTTCCACAGAATGCTCCCCAGCAGCATCACTCTGAGACAATTCAGTAACCTCTGGAGCTGAGCTCACAGCTCTGCCTACAGTGAACACACAGAGCAGACACACAGACAAGCCAAGGTGAAGAGGCATTGTTGTGCGTCAGTGGCTCTTCACCTCTTCCCTACCAACACAGGTCTGAAGTTTATTTCTGATCTAACCTCAAATGGGTTTGAAGGTAGCACAGAAAAAGTGCAGAAAGAAAAGAAAGAATTAATTAAACGGCCATGAGAAAGCTTTCTGATACAAGAGAGTCTAAGACTCCTTTTAAGCTAATGCAACTCTCCACTTGTAAACCTTAAGACTTTGTATGCAGTATATCTTGTACCAAGAGTTTCCACCCCTCCTGCAGCACCTGTCAAGGGTAATTCAGCCTTGAGAAAGACAAGGAATAAATCAACAGGTGGTTGTTGAAAGATGAGGAAAGGACATGAGTAATACAAGGCTGGCCTCACGCAAGAGTGAGTTACATGTGCAGCATCCTGGCATGTACACAAGAAAAAGCAGAAAAAGTATTTAGCAGATGAATAATCAAAGACATATCCCAGAATCACAGAATATGCTGAGCTGGAAGGGATCCACAAGGATCCATGTTGGAATACCTGTGTTTCCTTTATGTGCAATCCAAATCTTACTCCAAGTGAACACAACTGCTGAGAAGTCACTGTAAATGTACTACTAAATGCAAGTTCAAATCTGCCTGTCTGTGTGCTAATGGTCTCAACTGCTCATTCACTTGCTGGATTAATTGCTGGCTGCACATGAGATCTGTGTTGAACACACACTTCCTTGTGTCAACATTGCTTCATCCTTCTGTTGGATTATGCAGTGTCTACTTTTTCCAAAGAATTTAAACAAAGACACACAGAGAGCACACATTACAGTCCCAACCTCAGTACTTCATCTTTTTTTCCACACAAAAAGGTTTTTGTTGTGCAAAAGCACCTGCATCACAACACATATAAATTAAGACAAGGGCCTGAATCCATAGCAGTCAGAGGAGGGATGTAGTTGCAGTGAGGCAACACTTGGCACTGCCCCATCCTGCTGAGGTATTCAGCTCACAGAACAGCATTCACAAGTCCAAGCCAGAACCCAAATTCTAACAGAGCCTGGGCCTGAAGGACTGAAGATCTGCCCTCTCACAGGAGCACTGACTTTTTTCATACCCTGCCTGCAGAAGTGGGGAGGAAATAATTTAAAAACCCCTGAAGTAACAAAGGAATACCCAAGAAAAACGTTTCTCAAATCTGCTCTCAGATGTTGCATTCAACACTTTTATAGTGAATTAGCTATTAATTTGTTAGCATCTATAAGAGCTGGGCTCTTACAAGCAGAAGCATTTCACTGTCATCTCTCTGATGGTGAATACTCTCCTACAAAGTGCATGGTATGCAAGCAGTAGTGACTGCACTCCTGCCCTCTGCATGAAGGAGTTCACACCCACAATCCCCTCACCTTCCAGGAGAGCAACGTAATAACAAGGCTGTCAATGACACTGGGAGAACTTTTAACTTCTCTTCTGAGCCTACTAGACAAGGCAAAGAGGATGCCCATGATGCAATAACTCTTCCCTAAGACAAGGACATGAAGCAGATAGAGAGGAATCCTGCACTTCATTCGTTCCTAAAACTATCAGCTTTTTCTTTTAACCACAGCAGTCTGTCAAGGAACAGTAATCCACAAACAAATTTTCCCTCTTCCAAATCCTTGTTTCCTACCTCCTCATGAACACAGTTTCTCACACACACAAAGCTGTCCTTGAAACCCTAGGAGCTGTTTTTGAAACTGGAGCTCCGCAAGTCAGATATGACACAGTTTCACAAAAAAAAAAAAAAAAAGAAAGAAAAAAAAGTTTACTACCCATGGCCCAAGCAATAAAAAACCCCCCAACAATTCAGGCAACTGTTCAAACTGTGGAAAGAGACCAAGCTACATGATCTCTATTTGCTCCCTTCCCACACACAGGCTCCCTGGCAGATGAAACACAAGAAAGACCCCATTAGTATGCTCAGGAGGTGAAAGCTTGGGTTTGCCAGCCTTTTACCATGCAACACAGCCAATACCAACCAGAACATGTCAATGTGCAGTCCAACAGGCTGCATAATTAGGCAGGTTCTGGCATTTTCCAGTGGCCACTGCAGGCAGCTGTCGTCAAACCCATCACGGTACAGCATAACAAACTTCCAGAAATACAGCCAGGCTGCACAAGGAAGAGCAAAGCCTGAGCAGTAAGTGATGTTGAAATCACTTTTAAAAAGGCTGTATGAGCATATAAATAAAGGGGGATGGATGAATTACTTCATATCTAACTTCAGTGTGATTGGCCCCACAAGCATGGGATGCAGGTGTGTGTGACCTTCTCATGTGCTTTTTTTCAAAGAGGAAAAAGTGAATGCCAGCCTTCCTCCTGCCAGTACAGAGCTGAGTGAATAAAGTGGTTCTGTCTGTGGAGCTACCTGAGTAGCACCTGCTACCTGAGTCAATCCTGGGAAGAGTTGGGACATCCATTTTCTTTGGCATTTCACAGGGACTTGCCAGCATTCTCAGCTCAGTGTCCAGTGACAGCCTCCAGCTATTGCTCCTCCTGGCTGAGTTTTTCCATCCCTTCAGCCTGGCTTTGACCCGAATCTGTATCATTTCCCCAGGCATCTGAGCACAGATCACTTTCCCCAGAGCTGCTGCCTCGAGGTCTTGTCCTTCTTGTAACTCTGACCAGAGGCACAAGAGGCTGGCAGACAACACTGGTGGTTGTAGGAAAATCTGTTCCTGCCACCACTTCTGACCTCCTGATCCCAGAAGGCAGCCGTGCTGCTAGCAAGGTTCTGCTCCATGCTTCAAGCCCTCCTTTTAAACAGACTTCAGACTGAAAAAGCCTTCAGAAAAGAAAATCAGAACCTGCAACTTTCAATTTAATAAGGCCTTTGAGATTTTGTGCAGAGTAAAGCATCCTGTTTAATCTACCATTTGATCAAATACAGAAGGCTTAGAATAAAAGGCTGCTATTGGACACAGAAATGCAACAGCTTCAATGTAAAATTCTTGCTGTAAGGCATAGAGAAGTTACAATAGTAAGTTATGTTACTAATTGTGTACCAAAATCAGAGCACATTTTTATCCTTCCCAAAATTTTTCTCCTGAGCAATTGAACTATTCCTCTTCTCACTGAAATTTCAAAAATATAGATATTTTTGCTGCATACACCTGGAACAGATTTAATTCTCTCTTGAAGTGGCTTAATAGTTAAAAAAAAAAAACAGCACCAGGATCTAGGAGACATCATGCAGTTCTAAATACATAAAATACCTCACCCCCTTATACTTTAATCTGGATTAGAGCCTGGCCAGTCTGTGCTGCAGTACAAATATTTGGCAATAGCCACAGCCAAGTGCCATGCCAGAAATGTGTTAGGCAGAAAAGAAAAGAGAGCTGCTCATCTCATGCACATTTCATGTCAAAATATATCATCTGTGACTGCACATCACACCTCAGCATGGCTTTGTGTGGAAGATAAAACACTCTGATTTACGGCATTATAGATGTTTGCTAAATGCCTTAATTGCCCTGTCTTCTTTCAAAGCAGCACTTTATTATTAGCTTTCAGAGTGTGCTACGTAAGGCAGATAATTTTTTCCTAATTCTTTACTGACACCCTAAGAATCTGTATTTTACTAATATTCCTTTGAATAAGAAGAGTGTCTGCTTTACCTCAGCATTCAGTGATGAACAGCCACAGTCAGCTCCTCGTTACTATGGCAATATTACATAGGAGGTACAGAAACAGACTGATGCTTTTATCTTCTCCCTTTGTACCTAGAATATGCTCACTTCTCCCCTCCCCTCCTTTATTTTTGAACAAAACAGCCACAAAGAATGGTGAACCATTCAGAGAATCAAAACAGAGGTTATTTTATTAACTTTATTGTTATATTAACTGATCTGTTAATTACAGGTCTGTGAATGAGATATAAACACCAAAGACCTTCAGATACGTTCTTGTAAACAAAGTGGTTTTTTTCTTGAAAAAATAAAAGCAAAGAAGCCTTAGTGACCCACTCTGCTTGCTTCTCAAGCAAAGCTGAACCCTTTAGCTCTTTAGCTGTACCCAGGCAACAGTGAGAGCAAGGATCACTCACACAACTGCCTGTTTCCCCTGAAAACAACTAAACCGGTCAATGTAGACACATTTGTCTGTGTCAGCTGCAATGAAATCCCATTTTTCATGTGACCCCAGCCAAGAGGTGACGGAAACAGGCTCCTTCACGACTGCTAACACCACCTCATCTCTATTCATTTGTTTCTAACCAGCAATGGTTTAAGCCCTCTGCTCTAACTCCCCTCAAGGTTTATAGCAAAACACCTCATTTGCATCCCTTGCCTCCGCCCCTTGTGGAAGCTCTCCCTGGTTGTTTCAGTCAAAGCAAACTGGATGAGGAATGGTTTCCAGCTCACGGGGTGTGATGCTCTGGGAGGCAGGCATGTTAAGCAGCTCAGTCAACTGAGCCAAGGCAGGAGCTTTGCCACAGCTGGGGATCAGCCAGCGGTGGCACGGGGTGGCTGAAACCAGTTTGTTGAGCTCCTTTTGTTCTGCTTACAATCTGTATTCATCCACCAGAGGTTAGAGATGCAGCTATTGCCTTCAAATTTCTCCTCAGATTCATCAAAAAAAAAAAGAAGAAATCACGGAACAATTTTCCCCTAAAAAAATCAGCTCTTCAAACTCAAGAAATGTATGGTTAGGATTTCTAACATGATACACTCCAGTTTTTCATTCCAGTGAAATGGCAGATAACTTTTTATAATCCATGGTTCTACTGACACTTCAGTACTGCCCTAGACAACCCATTTTTCTTTCTTCTTTGTCCCAGTCTATAGTTTTGACAGCTACACATTCTCAATGTACGTTCCTCTGGCTTTCAGCATTTTTAAAATATCTTGCCAGTGGAGGTAGAGATTCCTGATTTCCACACTTAAGCCTATGGGCCATTGGTTTACGCTTTCAGAAATTTCATTAAACTGTTAGACATAACCTGCACATTCCAAATAATCCACAAATTGCAAGATTTTTATCTCAGACATCTGAGAGAGGCAATATAGCAGCACACATTCCATAAGAGCTCCAGAAAAAGAAAAAAGAAGACACCCCAGCAGGTGTCTGTCAGTATGACCCATAACAAGGTTACCAGTAGGCATGTAAACAACATACCTTGCACAGTAAACTTTCCCAACATGCCAGAAACCAAAAATCAGTCCAAAAGGCATTGTAAGCATCAATACAAATTCAGTATTTGCTGTTTCACAGTAATTGCATCCTGCAATATTGCCGGTTTGAATTAAAGATATCATGGTGATCATTAAGAGTATCTGGGTCAGATTATTTCCCATTTTGACCGAGCCTTTTTGTAGCCTCACTGGGAAAAAAAATAAGAAGCCATGAGTTTGAAAGCAGTAGAATAGTGTTTTCCATGTAGTTGTAATTTAAAGGAATTGCTTGCTAATGACATCCTGTGCATTATCCTTCAGATACAATTGCCAAGCCAAATTATTTCTACCCTGAAATGATCCGAGTGAAGTCTACACACATTTTCCTCAAAGCTAAAGAAGCTCAGTGACCACCATGAATTGAAAAATCTCCTTTTTCCACAGGCCACACGGCTGAAAACAGTGAGAAGTACAAAATATCCTCATAACAAGTACTTAATGCCAGGGCATCAGCGTTCCTGTTCAATGATGGTTGTGCAGAGTGTTTGTGCCCGTCCCAAGAAGAGATTTCAGGCACTGCAAACTGATATAGGGAAGGCACGTGGCTGTGTCAGACAGACCACTTGGTCAGAGGCTTTAAAATCCCTCTCAGGATCTGTTCAGCACTTCACATGGTGGTAAAGGAATAAATCCCAGTGACACACAGCCCCACACAACAGCCTCACAAGAACATTTATTTAACTGCTGGCTCTTTTTCTGTTTGCTTAGAAACTTTGCACTTCAGCAGTGAGGGTGAGAAGGGGAGGGAGGTTTAGCTCACTCTCAGGAATTATATGAGAAGCTATAATAGTGGTTGCTGCAGGAGAAAAACAGAGGGAGGACTCTATTATATGAGCATCTATTAAAATGGCTGGACACTTTCCTCAAAGCTAAAGAAACTCAGTGACCACTATGAATTGAAAAAAATCTTCATTTTCCATACAGTGAGCAGTACAAAATAGCCTCACATATCGTCACACACTAGGCACTAGGCAAAAAAAAAATGCTTTCAGAGAACAGAGCTAATTACTACATGAATTTTGTCAAAACAAACAAAATTTACTCATAAAACCAAACACCCAGAGAGAAAATGAAGGCCACAGGTTCTTGCTGAGGACTATTACCTGTTGGCAGGGCAGAGGGCGATGTGGCCCCAGGGCGGAGCAGCCCCGGCTCGGTGCCCGGGCCAGCCCCGGGAGGTTCGGGATTCTCCGTCCCAGGGGAGCGGCTCAGCCCCACCCTGGGTCTCCCCCACCCACCCAGCTTTTCCCTTGACAATTGCTCTCAGGTGCTTCACTCACCGAGAGACTTTTCCGCACAATTTTGCTTTTATTTCCTCCTATTTGTCTTTGTTAGTTTTAATTTTCAGCATTTAAAGTTCGGTCACTTCGTGCTGCTCCCGCTCGGGTTTTGTTATTCTGAAAGCTGCCTGGCAAAGCAAGCGCTGTGATTCATGTCCCAGCCCCTCGCTGCGTGACACCTGTCCGGCCCTTGGGACCACGCTGGCAGGTGAAACACTGGCAGGCAAAAGAATGTTTTAAAAAAAAAAAAATGGAATACCAGAATTTACTACAATTTGCCCCCTCCTGTGCTAATTGATAAGAAGGCAACAACTTCAGTGCTAATTTTTTTTAAAATGTTTAATTAGGAACCTTTTTTTTTCCCCCTTTTCATTCAAAACTCAGCTTTTACCAGCACTCAGAACTGTGATGGCAACAGGAAAAATAATGGAAGCATTATGTTCCTTTTAGTCAGAGTGCTGAGAGCTGAACATCAGTTGACCCTCACTGAACAGGTCATTTAACTAAAAAGCAAAACTAGGAGTGTAGAAGTAATTCTTAGAGTTTTTATCACACCTAACACTGCCACCCAAAATGTGAGCCCTCACAATAAGAATGACCTATTGTCACTGTCCTGCAGCTGGCAATTAAACACCACAGCAGCCACTCACTCACTGCCCTCCCTGCCCCCACCAGTGCAATGGGGAGGACAATCAACAGTAGGACTTGTAGGCTGATATAGGAAGTGTTAAATAACTAAAACGAGGAAAAAAAAGGTAATAATGATAACCAAACCAAACAAGTGATGCACAATGCAATTGCTCACACCCACTGACCCATGCCAGCCTCCATGCCCAAACCCAGATCAACTCTCCTTCTTAATAACTCCTCTAGTTTATATACTGGGTGTGATGTTTCAGGGTATGAAAACATCTCTTTGACCAGTTCGGGTCACCTGTCCCAGAAATGTTCCTTCCCAGTTTTCCTTTTGCTTGTCTCCTCACTGGCAGAGCATGAGACACAAAAACAAGTTCTTGACTTAGGATAAACACAACTTAGCAAAAAACAAAAGCTTTCAGTGTGCTATCAACATTATTCTCATGCCGAATCAAAACACAGCACTGTACTGAGAAGAAAATAACTCTATCTCAACTGAAACCAGGACAGTCATTAACTCAAGACAGCTGACTGCAAAACACAGACTGTGTTTTTTAATATATTTTCAGTTTTATAAAAAAAAAAAAAAAAAAAAAAAAAAAAAAAAAAAGCCAAGAAATCTTTAAGCCATTCCAGAACTCTCAATCCCTCTCATTCCAGAACTCTCAATTATATGCCGCAAAGAAGCAAAAAAAAAAAAAGAAAAATTGCCCTAAGGTAATGTCCTTCAAACATAACCTGTAACAGCTTTTCCAATAAAATTAAAAGGGACTAAAAGACCTCATTGCATCATCTATATACTCAACTTACTGTTATCACTGGGAACCAGCTTCTTTCTCTGGAAGTGGCTCCTAACTCATAGCACACCCATTTGCTGGCTTGGTCCTGCAGCTGGGTGAGATCCAGGCTAGGGCCCATCGCTGCAGGCATTCATTCAGTGAGGCTCTCAGCGTTTTCCCCATGCTCTCAGAAGAAGCAAGAGCACCTGTGATTAACAAATTACTAGAACTATTTCCAGAGACTTTTGCTGGAGATTTTCCTCCCTGGGAAGGGAAAAAGAAAATCACATCTTTCTTGAAGGCCAAGAAATGAACTGCAGTAACTTTGGTTATGGTAGTGACTTGGCACTGCTTTGGGCTGCCTTCCTTGCAGCAGTCTCAGCTGGGAGCTCGCACATTGCCACACCTGGTCATTGCAAAACGGTGACTTTACTCTCTCTTCCACAAAGGGCCAAAGCCAAACCTTCTCAAAAATCTCTTCCTCTCTTCACAAAACCACCCATGGGAAGAAGCTTTCCTTAAGAGAGAAAACAGAATGTGCCTTTACCTCTCAAAAACCACTCACAAAACCAAAGAAAGAGCCCAAATGAAAGGACAGTTGTGGTCAAGACAGACACTACCCCACTGCTCCTCCCAGGACAGCAGCCCCCAAACTGATGCCCTCACCCAGCTGTGTGTCAGATCCCTTAGGCACAGCTGGGAAGGGTGTGAGATGATGATGTTTGACAGCAGCTCAGGGAATACTCTTTGTCAGGGCTTTTTACAGGTGTTCTGGTGAGGAAGATCACAAAAGAAAATAAAAGCTGGGCAACAACATGCTCCCCCCCTTTGGCTTTAAAATAATAAAATAAAAAAAAATGGTACTAACTGTGTCAGTGGAGTGAGAAAGCCAAGAGCAGGGCTAGAACCCAAGAGCAAACTCTGCAATGCATAAGTTGTTCAGTTAGAAAAACACAGGCTTCACCTGTGTCTGGCCTCTCAGCCTTGCTCAGGAGCAGCAGGAAGGCAACACTACTTATCAGCTACCTTAAAAAAATACCCAGAATATGTGTTCCTTTGGGGTGTTTTTCCACTGTAAATCATGCTGATATGTTTGGAGGAAGAAGCTATCTACCCCAAAGGAATTATTGATTATTTTAAGCATTTGCAGCACCAGCTGCTCCTAACTCTCAACAGCTAAAAAGGTTATGAGTGGGAGGCTCAGGCTGAGGCAGTTTGAAGATGGCTAATATACTGTAAAAAACAAATGTAGTGACTTCCAGGCTGCTTGTTGGTTCTTATGACAAAATCAGATCTATGCCACCTGAAAAGTGTTCCTGAAGGCACCTGATCTGTTCACCAGTACAGAACCAGAAGGGTTCTTACTTACAGCAGTACTTAACTGGGGTGCAGCTCCACAGGCTGAGAGCTGAGGGGAGCTGGCAGTGTCCTTATCTGTCTGAGGAAAGCTCTCTCACCTTGACTGAGCACAGTGCAGCAGAGGGACAGAAAAGATGCTGTTTCCCAGCATCCCACTTGAATTTTCCAGTCATGCCAACCACAACCTGTCCTGAACCCATGTGTTTGAGATTGAGGAAGGCTCAGACTGACTGGGGATCAGTGGGAAGTTTTGGTTCTCAACACTTCATAAGGCTTTGTTTTGCTCTCTCATCAAGGAAAGGAAGAGTGATTGGTTTATTCTATGATGCCTACTGGCATACAATTAAATAATGGATCTCAGACAGCAGTAGCCATTCTGCAGTAAGACAATGCAATGACTTACTTTAAGGTTTCCACCGCTTTCAGAATTTCCACAGGTGTTTTTGTCTTGTGGAATCCGCTACTGGGCTCAATTGTTTATTAAAACACATATTAACGAAAAATAAGCAGTTTTATTATGTTTAGCTACAATTTTTAGATACTGGAATCCGAGAGTTTTCTTTTCAACTGAAAAAGTACCGAGAGGTAAGCAACATGCAAAAGGAACAGATGTTACTGCTGGTTTGTAGGAATTAACTTCCTCTGTCTATTCTAGTAGCACTTTTAACATTTCTGGGCATTTCAGCTGAAAGTATTCAGAACACTAAGGGCATAATTTCTCATTCAAAGAGAGCAGAAAGGTGGCAATACTAAAAACAATAAATCTTGATGTTACCATTTAGTGAAGGAGATACTATTCCAAGCAGACATTAGTTATGTGACTCCAGAGAGTCCAGTGGCTCTTAGCATCCAACCCAAAATCAGGACTGCATAACCTCATTTTGAGATGAGCTCATCTCAGGCCATCTTCCAGTTACCATGCACAATGACTTACCTAACATAAAAGACCTCAGCTGCATGATCAGCCTTGTTCAAATAAATTCTTTAGGGGAAATAAATAAATAAATAAATAAATAAATAAATAAATAAATCTATTCAAGCAATTCCCAAATTCTCAAATTCTTCATTCTAGGGGCAGCTTCTTTCTTTTTCAGAGTTGGCAGCCCTTCAGTTCCAGCCCCTCCTGCCCCCAGTTCACACTGCATTTGCTGCAGCTGTGCATTCAAATTTATTGAATTTTCTGCCACACTTCAGACTCTGAACAAAGCAGCTTTCAGCTTTGCAAGCAAGCATAAACATACTTCAGCTCTTAATGAGTGAATCACATTTCAGTGCAACTGGAGATACTGATTGTAGTTAATATGAAACCATGGAGTAGCTTAAGGAACAACGTTAGGAGTCCAGGATGCTCATTTATAAACTCACATTCCCAACAGTGAAACAAAAGGAAAACTCAGCTAACAGCTCTACTACTAGCATTTCCATCATTGTTAGAAGAGGGGAAAACAACAAAAAGTGGTTCTGACATCAATCCAGCATATATTAAATTTGTCAGGAAATTTGCAATTGTTGAGGCAGATTTACTTGAAGATGTTTATCAAAACTGGTAATATGACAGAACCACATGCAAACTCAGCTAAAATGATATGAAAATGCATGTGTTTCATAGCTATCGCTACAAATGACTCTACATTTGCTTAAATGAAATAGAATTAGTCTCCATAAATTTTCATGCCCCATTCTTTTGTCTCTGGTCTTTGAGCATAGCTATTTCACAATTGCCTTATATTGGTTCACTAATTTTTTCAGTGGCAGTATCAACGCATTTAATAAATAAATATTTTCTCAAACCATCTCCCCAGTCATTCCTTAAGTTCCAGGTGAAAAAAAAAAGGTACTTGAACAAACACGGAGCAAAACAAAATGCAGCACACGGCTACATCGTGCAACTAACATACAGGAAGGTTTATCTCACGATTTAATGGAAGTCGGCACAGACATCATTTGGTGTAAACAACTGACGTCTTGGTGAAATTTACAATACCCTGTTTGTGGCACTAAACTTTGTTTTACTCCGCTAAGTAAATTCAACTGAACGTGTTTCTACATGTTCAAACACTCATTTGCAAAACACTTACAGAATCACTGTAAATGCTCGGGTCTGGCTGTTCTGGGAAGCTGGATAACAATACAAGAGCAACAGTAGGTGGCCGAGACACCGTAAGCCTGGTAAAGATTTACCCTTCCCTTTCCGCCCGTGATTTCTGTACACTTGGCCTCTCCAGCCCCCTCGCCTCTCCCAGCACCGAGCTCGGAAGAGCTGCAGGCATGGTCCTGCCCGGAGCGGGGAGGGCTGCAGCGGGCCCCGCGGATGGGAGGCCGGGGGACGCTGACAAAGGATGTGCTCTGTGCTCCCTCTCTCCCTTCCTTCCTTCCCTCCCTCCCTCCTATTCCACCTCGTACATTGGCAGCAGCTCGAAAGGTCGGATGTATCTGAATTGCTGCCCGGGAGGGGACGGAATCGCCAAGTCCATGCACAGACCCAGCCACTCCTCTCCGGTCCGCCGGCACAGGGCACCGGAGCAACCTCTGCCCACGCCGCGACCGCCCGCACCGCCCCATCCTCCTCCCGCCGTCCCTGTCTCTCCCCGGGAGGACTGCTGCCATCTGTCCCCGGCAGCGACGGGCTCGCCCCCGCCTGCTCGGTCCCCTGCCTCCGCCGCCCCGCCGAATCCGCGGCTGTGCGATTTCCCTGGAGCCGAGCTGTCGGCGGCTGTTCCGAGGAGCGAACGTGTGACCGGCACAGGCTCTCCGCACGGTGACCAGCTCGCCATCCTTGCCGTATGGACACCGAGACAGCGGACACCGCCGGGCCGGGACAGCCCAACGCGAAGCTACCGAGGCGCAAAGGCTACCGCAACACAAGAATCCTTTATTCAAATAAATAAAAATGAACTTTTCTGTACAAATATACAAAACCATTACGCACATTTTATAAAGTAGCCAGAAATCTTTAAAAAACCCGCGAGGGTGGAGGCAGGACGCCCACAGCCGGTGCCCTCCCTCCCAGCACCCGGGCACCGGCGGGCGGAGGCCGGCGCCGCTCCTTTGTCCCTCGCCCCGGCGGCGGCGGCGCCCCGAGGATCGGCTCCGGGCCAGGGGCTCCGCTGCCCGGCCCCTGCTGCCCCCCGCCCAGGGCTGCCAGGGCGCCGACAACACCACACGGAACACGACATCGCGGCTGGCGGCCCCACCTCCCCCCGGTCCGTCCGCTCCGGCAGCCCCCGCCGTGCCGCTGCCCGGTCCCGGCGGGGCTCACAGGGTGCCCAAGTGCGGCAGCGTCTCCAGCCGGTCGGAGTGGTCGCGGCCGGCCGCGCTCTCCACGCCGCGCAGCCACTCGGTGCATTTCCGCACCAGCCCCTCGTCCGCCGCGGCCCCCGCCTCCTCCTCCTCGTACTCCTCGTCGTCGTAGCGGTGCCGGTCGTTGAGCAGCGAAACCTTCAGCAGGGCGCGCAGGTCGCCGCGCCGGGCCGGGGCGGCTCTGCCTGCGGGGGAGGGTGCGGGCTGCCCCCGCTGCCGCTCCAGGCTGCGGCGCTGCAGCACCCGGATGGCCTCCGGGGGCAGGCTCAGCGAGAAGCGCCCCGCCGCCTCCCCCGCCGCCCCGCCGAGGCTCTCGCAGGAGCGGCTGCCCGCCCCCGGCGCCCCCGGGCGGCCCCGCGGCTGCGGCGGGGTGGGCTGGGGCCGCGCCGCCCGCTCGGCCGGCGGTCTCCGCGGCGGCGGCCGCTGCAGGGACGAGCAGGGCCAGGAGCTGGAGAGGGGGCCCGGCCGTTCCGGAGGCGCCCCCCGCGCCTTCCTCGCCGTCTTCTCCTCTGCGGGCCGAGGCGCTGCCTTCTTGGGGACCGAAGCGGCCGCCGGCGGCTTCTTGGGCTGCGCCCGGGCGGCAGCGGGGGAAGCGGAGGGGGTCGGCAGGATGGCCGGCAGCAGGGGCGGCAGCGTGGCGGGGCGCCCAGGAGTTCCCTCCGGTTCGTCGCTGCGGGCCCAGGGGGGAGCGGAGCGCGCTCCGGGCAGGGCGGCGCTTCGCCCCGCGGGCGGGCAGGGCCCCGCGGCGCGCCGGGGCTGCAGCCCCATGGCCAGAGGCGGACGAGGAGCCCCAGCCGCCGGCGCGGAATGCGAGCTCGCTCTGCGCCGACAGCCGCCGATTTTCCCTCTCGCTAACCCGTCCCCCTTCCCGCCCTTCGCCCGCCCCGGGAACACCCTTCCCCGGCGCGGGGTGGGCGTGCGGGCGGGGACGGGGGTCGTGCCGGCACTGGCCGCCCTCCCGAACGAGCCGCACTGGTCGGGCTCGGTGCGCCGCTACTCCGGCGCCTGTTCCCGGTCCTCTCCCGCCCGCCCTACAGCAGAGCCGAAGAAGGGGATGGCGTGGCTGGCGCCCCGAGGGCAAAAAGGCTCTAAGTTCCCCCCAAAGTCCTCAAGCGTCCAAGCGTGAAAACGCAGTATTTTAAAACCGTCTTAAACTCTCTCGAGGTTTTAACAACATGCATGATACTCTGAGCTCCTTGATAACTTGAAGTGTCGTGAATAAGGACAGGCAGACAGGACAAGAGACAGACACTCAGACCTAGGGCTGACTCGGGCTTTGTGGACAAGCGCTGCCGGCTTTGGTAATGAACAGTATAGTCCAGAGATCCTTCTTTGAGCATCAATGCCTTCCGGTACAGAGCTAAAGCACATGCCCCTGTTAGACTGACTTTGTTTGGGGTTCGGTTTGGGTTTTTGTGATGTCCAAACAGTAATTTTCTATCTTCTCAAGTATCCTAGCCAACAACAGAGGTTTGGAGAGGTTTCATGGAGCAGTAATAAGTAAACATGTATTTCCTATGGATCCAAGATGATTACCACCACTCCAAAATTTAGCCTTAGAAGTCATGGTATATAATTTCTACAGCATTTCCTTCAAAGCACTGTTTTAATTAGGGTACCAAAACTTTGTCAAAAAACGGGTAGCATGTATGCAACCCTCAGGGACAGATCTTCACACCTATAGTTCTCCATTATCATAATGGGTATTACTACACTGTGAAGATTCCCCAACCCAGCTCTTGGAATATTCATGCACAGCAAACAAAGACAGGCAGGATGTGAAGGAGCAAAAGATAGACAAAACAACATAGAGTGTGTGCTCTGTACGCAGATGGAGGAAGTAAACCCTTAAATGTTCAGGAGAAAAAAAAAAAAACAAAACAAAAAAACCCAACAAAACAAGGAAGGCACATGATGTAACTAACAGACCAAAGTGCACATGAAAGCATACCAGTACGTGGAACCTCTGGCTCTTGAACCCATTCTCTCCTGGTGATCTAAGTGTTAACAGATGAATCCTAACTTCATCACTTACCATAGTGGGTAAATAAATAAATTTTGAATAACCAATGTCATTCTAATTAAAGACTACAGTGAAGGTGATTGTGTACCACCAGAACTAGTGGGTGATGGGCAAAACCAGCTCTGGGGCAAATGAAGGCCTGGCTCTGAAGCACTAGTGGGATGGGATGGGATGGGATGGGATGGGATGGGATGGGATGGGATCTCCCCAGTCAGCTGAGGTCAGCAGCAGCGACTGGGGAGGGAGCAGTCACTTCTGGGATGATGCCCACCACTGCCTATGCACATCCTACTTCATCTTCAATGCAAGCTGAAAACAAAAGGAACTAAAAGTTCACCCAAGGGTGCCCCAGCACCCAGGGCTGTGGCCAGAGCTGGAATAGCTGTCCCTACATCACACAGCACTAGCAAGCCCAAGAGCCTGCTGTGGGGCCAGAACTACCTGGCCCTCCCTATTACCAGCACGGAGAATGTATTCCAGGCAATTTATTGTTATTAATCAGTTAAAAGGTGTGGCTTAGTTGGAAGTCTAGCTGCAAAATAATGCAACCACCCTGTACACAGCTTCCCCAAAAGTTGTTGCTATGTTTTGCAACACACACTGAGATTTAACAGGAACATACTGTACCTCAAATTGTCTCTTTAGCCTGAACTTTGAATACTACAAACATTGAAGTTTTCCCCTTCCTGACACTGCAGATCATATATTTTCAAAGACATTCCTCTTCTAGGTTTGTGGATCAATAGAAAAAAATAATCTAAATCAACTCAGTTTTGAACACACATAAGTAAGCACATTCATCCTGTGCAAAAAAGAACCTCCTTCAATATAATATCAACCAGCAAACATGACAGATTTAACTTTGCTCCAGAATAACTGGATAGTTCTCAGCTGAAAAAATTAGAAATAAGAACCTCTTACTGGAGTCAGGCAAAGTGTTAGGATACTTCAATCTATTACCAGATTAAGTCAGAATGAACTTCCAACATTCAGTTTGCCTAAATACTAAAAGAACCTTTAAGGTCACTTCTGCAAATCTATTAAACAAATTTGGATATAATCATATACACACATTTATGCTTTCATATTTAGTCAAGTGTAAAGCGGAAATTTTCAGCCCTCTGTAACTGATTTCTAAATAAAAAAATCTCTTAGGCACTTTTAAAATGAATTTATTTCACAAGTCTCATTTATACATTAGCCATAAGTTTCTTTTAGTAAAAAGTATTTAGGTATGAAAGTTGTTTTTTTTAAAAAAAACCATTTAAAATACAACTTTTTTTAATAAAATCCAACACATTTTAAACATTCCTTTCACATTCTCATGAAGTTTTTTCCATAAGGCACATGTATATATATTTCAAAGGAGCAGTTAATTACAACCTTCCAAATCTTTACAATGTTTATAAAACTGTCTTTGGAAAAGCACACAATGGGTAATATACAAACATAAATGGCACATTGCAAGTTTTAGACAGAACTGTAAATGAAATCTTTTTGCAAACTACCCAGACCTTACTGACTTGCCTCCACTGGGGAATAAACTGTTACTGGATACAAAGTAGTGTTAAGACCACTCTGCATGAAGTACGTAAATGTACTTTCTTGTTAAAAAAAGACAAGCCTGGAAGTTCCAGGGTAAACACAAATAATTCTCCACATCTATTTTCAAAACTGTTTCTAGTAAAACGTATTTATTCTCCCAAGTGCAAAAGGCAAGGCAAATACTAAATTGCTACTGGGTATTTCAGAAGTGGAAAAGTAGAGTTTTTTTGAGCAAAATTTACAGAGGAAAAATGTTGCCTTTTAAAGCGGACAGTGGTTCCTGGTTTTACTTTACCCTAGACAGGACGAGAAGCATTTAATCACAGCATCCCTTTAAAAAAGAAAAAAACCAAAAGTCAGTTAAGATATTTGTTATTTTGCTTATATACACCTAAACCATTCTCTCTTTACAATCACAAATATGGCAGAAGCTAATGACAGATATGAATAGTTGAACAAACTGTTCATACAAACAGGATCTGTGTATGAGTGCCTCCACCAAACCAGCTGAAGCCTAGACTCAAGCCAGGTCAGTACCAAGGGTTTTCCCTGCTGTTTGCACTGCAGGCCATGCTGAAATGCAGAGACAGCGTTAGGAAGTGCTCTGCAGCCCGGGGAGGCTGAGCAAAGGGCACAGCCTGATTTCACCAAGGCTGCCAGTCCCCAGCAAGGCACAGCTGCCAGGGCTCCAAGCCACATCGGAGCTGGGCCATCACAGTGCAGGAATTAAAGCACAGCCTGAAGGGTTGGAAGAGTCCACTGGATGGAGAGAGCTGCTTCAGCCTTAAAGTTTGGAAGATCTGGAAGGTTCAGCTTTTTCAATCAACAATCACCGGCTTTAGTCTTTATTTTTCCTTTTCCCAGAAAAGTAACAACTTACTAAGGAGTGGAATTTGTATTCTGTTGCTAGTGAGTTTCAAAAAATAAAGAAACATACTATCACCACTCCTTAAAGTCACTTGGCTGTATGGGTTTTGCCTTTGTTGCATTTGTTGCTGTTTTGATTTGGGTCTGGTTTGGTGGGGCTTTTTGTTGCCACGCCAACAGGAGAGCTACCATTAATTTAGGAAAAAACAAACAGAAACCAACAACCCCCACCCCGACAAACCCATGAACAAGTAAAATATTCTGAAGAGCAAACCATGAATAGAGTTAAACCAAGGAATGATTATTTCATGAAATCAAGAGAAATGCATACTTTGAACAAATGACATAATACTATTCTCTGGCACTTAGCATGGTTTAGATCATTGTTCCCATAAGAAAGGCAGCCTATACAACAAGGCAAGGAAATAAATTTAGGAATGCATTTATGATACCACTCCACATAAGCAAATAACTCAGTAATCCCTAAAGAAATCACAGTATTACTAAAAGCAGTCTGTATAAAATTCAGTTCTTTGGCTCATAAAATCTAATAGATAAATAAACCCAAAGAAATTAACTGATGCATATAACTTAATGTTTTTCTGTCCAGAACTTCTAAGTACTGTTGGTAGGGAACAAAAAGTCAGAGAGACCAGAAGCTCCACTTGCTTTCTCTACAGAGAAAGCCATTAAAACAAATAAACAAACAAAAAAGACAAAAAGGGAATTAACCTACTGAGACTGTCTCATGACCACTGGAACTATAAGAACTCAGAATACTACTTTAGACTGGGTTAGCCTGAATTGTGTGAAATAGTAAAACAACAGTTTGAAGCCTGAGTTCAGTTATTTTATTCACTGTAATTATCCATGACTATCTTAAAAAAAAATCCTTCCTAGATGAAATCTGAAGCTTTAAAAAAACAGTACAGATTTTTTGGTGATGCTACAGAAAACTACCAGATGAAAGGAATAGACAATACTTTGTAATTTTTTCCCCACACCTCTATTACAGCAAACCTCATTAAATGATATGGAAGTGCCTAATTTTTTAAAAAAAACCCCACTGTCAGGAGGACCAAACTCCATTTTACATGAATCATAGAAAAAAACCAGTCTTACAGATTGCTTGCATGTATTTTCACTATGTGTTTTGTCTGCTTTCATTCCCTTTTTGTACACACAAGAATGAAAGAAAAGAGAGGAGCTTGGCAGAATGAAAATAAAGTGTTGCCTTTGCCCCTCCTAAAAATGATGGAGGAATTTAGAAATAGAAACAGAAGCTGCCACTGTGTCGTTTGTTTGCTTTTAACTAGGACCTCAGATACTTTAAAGGATGTCAGGTATTTTAATTTTAGTATCAGAAAAGTCACTATTGCATCACTCTACTGTTAAATCATTGGAGACATTATTTAAACAATACATTGATTAATTTTCAGTGCTGGAACCCGGAGAGAGATTTATTAAAGAGAATGACTGTGTATTGTATTTCTATTTAGAGCTTATATTAAGCACGACTTTTAAATTCAGCTATGCCATTTTCTAAAAATTAAAAGGGAGGATGTTATAGTTTTCCACACACGTAAAGGACTTTTTGCCCCTCCCCAGCATAAAGGTAACTGACTTTTGCTAAGATGGAAACCATTATGCAGACTCACCTTGCAAAAGGAATATAAGACAGACTATACCTGAAAAAAAGTAGAAAAAACCTGTTATTTGCAGTGTTCATGTCTCTCCTAGAACCAATTTATTTCACTTTAGCCCAGCATTAATAAAAGCAACCTGTTTTAACAAAATTTAAAACAAGATTACCTATTCAATTCAACATTTACCTGAGAAAAGATGACATGTTTGGTCAAGAACTAAGCATAGTGACATGGATTTGGTGGTTTACTTTTTTTTTTTTTTTTTTTTTTTTTTTTTTTTTTTTTTATAAATGTAGTTCATAACTTCTATTGCACACGAACTCACGAACTTAAAAAACCAGACTTATTATTGCCAAATCCAAAAGGAATGGAGATTTCTGGGCAAGCTGTATTCAAGAGGATAGAGACAACTTTTTCAGCTTAAAAGACAATCTAAATTACTATGCAAATATACACCCAATTGAATTATTTATATAAATAAATGCAGATAAATGCTGTGGGACGAATAATATTCCACAAGTGTGACAGTCAGCTGACAATTCTATTATTCTCTGCAACTTGCTTCTCACAAGCCTCCACAGGCCGTGCTCTGTTCTTATGGCCAGTGTGATCAAACCCCGGGACACTTAACAAATGTGAACTGTCTGCTGCAAACACACGGAGCACAGGCTGAGCCAGCAGCCTTGCCACCACCTAGCACCATACCCAACATCCTTCTCCTGAACAAATGGGTCCTTGTCCTCACACCCAAGCTCAGGACTGACTCTGTGTATTCAGGGCAAGTTCAAACAACAACTTGTGGTCACCTTGGGTTGCCTGAGAATGAGAACCAAGTCATTCACCTGGGACAACGACACAAAGTGTGTATCTCTGTGGAAAAACCAGTCACTTCCAGAACTTCTAATGGGCTTGCAAGCATTCACCTGACCACACTCACACACTGCCAAACCCAGCCCCTGAGTGCACTCATGGTCATCACAGCACCTGCTGCACTAAATTCACCCTCTCACGTCCACCCACTCTTTACCCAGTATAATCCCGGGGCAGGATGTACCCTATGAAAATGTTTTTCAGTTTCTTTCACTTCAAAAATGAAAAATTAGTTAGAATTCAAAAGAGAGGAGATTATACTGTTACTTTTACAACACAGAAGAAGCATGACAAATTTTTTTGCATATATATTCCTCTGATAAGGCTTCAGATAAGTTCACACGTTGCAGAATATACTTCAAATTACCATTTTTGCAAGATGATTGAATATAGATTTTGCTGGAGTTACACAACCTAGCTGAGAAAAACAGATTGAGGCTAGCATTTGGGCACACTTTGATGTGAATCATACATATAGAGGTTTAGAATCATGCGGGTGTAGGGGCAGGGAGAAGAAATTAAGAGGAATTTTGAGAATCTTACCAGGTCATTGCCAAGAACTGCAATATGCAGAATAACATTGCCAAACCTTTTTTGTTCCACTAAGCAAAAATAAAGCAAATACTGCAAGTTAGTTCATTTTGCACCACACCAGTCTATACTGCAGACAATTGACACAGACTGTTCAATGAAGAATTGAGTTAATTGACAATGCCTAAATTTCCTTGTCTCAATTTGCTATTTCTTCCCCAACAGCTCTCCATTAATTTTCTCCATCATTCCATTAGCATCATGCTATGTAACCTTTTCTAGCTTTGGGAACACCTAACATCAGTGTTAAAGCACTCAATCACGTCACTGTACTTCTGCAAATATGGAAGTTCATTCCAGTGACACACTTACTTCTATGGAAAGCAACTACAGTTCGTTTTCAACCAAGATGCTTGAGGATACTGCTGGTTTTTTTGCTGTAGTCTTAACCAGCTTAAGATTCTGTATCCATGGCTTCTAAAGATGGCTATACACCCTCTGATATTTTCTGACATAAGTATGCAATATTGCATACATATATTGCAATATGCAAATAAAACAATATTTGAACTTCCTTTTCTCAGCTTTTATTCTAGAGGTCTGCAGGCTGAACCTGATGCTGTAGACTTTGCATTCTCATCTACACCACAGGTGGAAGGATGCATTTGCTTTACAGCCAGCAGGCCCATCACTCCACCTAAGCTCAACTGCAGCCGACAACAAAAACATCACACACATGAGTTCACCTTTCCTCCACCACTGAACTGTCTCTTAAAGCTACATTACAATTAATAAACTAAGCAACTGAGATTGCTTTTTAGGAAAAAAAGTATTCTCACTTACCCAGAATACAGCACACAGAGTCAATATTAGGCAAAGCTGGGGTGAGGAGGAGACAAAGAAAAAAAAGAATGAATAGTCAAATACACAACAAAACGAGTACAGGAACCATTTCCGTGTTTTCCATGGGCAATCAGCACTTGAAAATTGACTTATGAAACAAGCAGTGCCAAAGGCTGTCACACAGGGACTGTATGATGAACTCCATGGTGTTTTTCAAAGCCCAGTATGAGGTATGCACGGCCAGAAGGGCTGGGATAAGTCTTGAAAGGAAGACAAGGCAGGAGTTGACTTGAGGAATCAGCAGGAGTGTAAGCCAGTGTGTACACCCTTATGTGTGGATTCTATTAAGAGGTGGGCTTAGATGATAAAGCTTTATGCAAAGGAATCAAGAAGTCTGGTGACTGCTATTCTCTTATTCCAGTACATACTGTCATTTTGAACCTGGTATTCATAACACCTGTCTCTGACAAGAAAGATGTGTGCAGTGCTACAAACAGCCCTTTATTAAAAACATCCATTCTCTATTACAGGATCTGGCAAATACAGGCTATGCCTCATCTGCCAGTGCTTTTTCATCTTCTGACACTAATGAAGAGTTGTCCACTAGGGAGCAGCTGCCTCAGTGAAAAAGCTCACATGAAGCTTTGTTCAAGGTACTCGAACACTTTGGATGGAACATTACAATGATATGGTTTACTACACCAAATAATCACACCATTTGTGCAAGCTTAACCATCACTTAGAACTTTTCCACTAGATCTTATCTGGCTTCTTCCATTTTTCATTACACATAGTACAAAACAGAACAAAACTACAAATTAATTTTCACTTGAAAAAGATTTGTTGGTGTTTTATTGAAAGGAAGAAAAGTAACACACTCTTGAAATTTTCCAAACATGTTTGTGACTCCTGAATTGTCTGCAATTCTAGCTTTGTGTAAGAATAGGGATTAAAACAGTCAAATTCACCCAAAGTTTTCGAAACTTTAAATTTACCTTCTCTGTTTTCCACACTAGAAGTTTTAGCTCTCATCTAATGTTCATGCTCACTATTAGATGAAACCTTTAATTCTCATTTTCCCAATTTTGCTGGTAGCCCCCCTGCACAGGTAGGTCTATCATGTTTGCTCTGCTCTCTGTTCTCTTTCCATTTCCCTGATGTGTTTTGTTTCTACAGCCTTCAAAATGAGTTATTTTCTTTGTCACCAGCACAGTCTGAGCACAGTGGATGACAGGATCATCAGGGCAAAATGATTTTTGTGCCTGCTGTTTTAAGAGTCTGGCTTAGGCTCTCAGTTTCACTGGAGAAAGCCCACAGCTGTAAAGTGTTGGAGTACTCATGCTCAGCAAATACAGACTCTAGGAGAACTGGAGATATTCTTGGACATTTTTAACTCATGCCTACAAAACTAAACCTTCCTAGGACTTTTAACTCGGTATGAGTTGAAAATTCTGACAGAACAAAACAAAAACACTCAAACACAACAAGCCTCTTGAACAAAATTTGGAGTCCAAGCAATGATCAAGTGACTTCCCCAAAAGAGAGGGGCAAATGTAAGCTTCTCAGATGAGATTATAACTATTTTTTCATGTGGGTGTGAGAAAGGAAGAACATGCAACCCCCATATGACAGCCATCCAGAAAGAATTTACGAAGACTTTCCTACCCATTAAACTAGAAAAACAAGTTATATGATAAGGAGAATAGGAAAGCCAACTACATTTCAAAAATAAAAGTTGAAACAAATCAGTAAGAACAAGAGAGAAAAGTATTAAACAGAGAAGCAGCCAGGGGAGAAAGTTGTTTTAGCTATGTAATATGGAGCTTTGGGATAGGAATTCTGATACTGGGGAGAAGGTTTTTTTCCATCCTCCTGGAAGAAGAAATGATGGTCATAGAAGTAAAGGAGCCAGGGATGTCACAATGGAGAATCTCAAAGCTGAACATGTGGCCTCCCAGACTTTGGGAAAATAAATTAATTTTCTCCATTGCTTTGAAAGTGCTGAACCACTGACCCTTACAGACCAAGCTGCAGCCAAAAAACAACTGTCAAGCTACACTTGGTGGCCACTGGCTTTTCACAGTAGCTAAAAAAGTCTCTCCCCTTGTTCTTGAAGAAAATATTATAGAAAATAAATTGAAAATAATTAGCATTTACTAAGAAATATTTTGTAAGGAATATTTTATTCCAAATGATTAATTAAAAAAATCAAAACCACATATGTTCATAGAAAAGAGCTAGATGATCTTTGTGACATACAGAGCTCAACAGCTTGACTGTCATTTCTCTGCAGAAGGAAGAGGCAGACTGAGAAACAACCTCCCTTTAGAAAAGCATCAAAGTTAGCTTTGAGGCTAAAGGAAAACTTTCTAATAAAAGGAAACAAAGATAGTATATTTACCAACATCACAATCGTAGCTATTAATCGTTTTGGATCAAACATTGCTTTCAGTTGCTTCAGTGGCCCCATCAGGAAACATGTACTAATAGAAGAGAAAAACCAAAACAAATTGTAACTCACTTTCAAATAACTCTTTCTGAAAGTAAAAAGTAGGTAATTAACCAGTTTTCCAACAGATAGATGACTACAAAGTCTTTAAAAAAAGATATTTCAGTGCTTAGCAACAGAGACTCATTAGAACAGAAGGTGAAATGCTCCATGAATTTAGCCCTGGAAACAGTTTATGAGTCACTCTTGGTCACGAAATTCTTTCCAAAATATTACCATAGTAAAAAAAAAAAAAAGTAACAGGCAAATAAAAGAACACTTATATTGGTTGAGGTAAGAAAGGACAGAGTGTGAAAAGGATATACTTAAGGAATAACAGAAGAGCATAGAAACAAATCAGTTTTCATGAGAAAAAACACATTTCCACTAATAATCTGTTTGATGGTGCTGAATGGCATTTATAAATAAAGATGATTAAGAAAGCAGTGCAGTTACAGTTAAATTTAAATCATGTTAAGAGATACAAAATGGGGGGAGATTGAACCATGACTATAAGTAGCTCTACATGAATTTAGAGATGGGTGGGTGGTCAAATATGTTTTGATTGTTATTTTAAGATGGCAAGCACCATAATAGACACAAATAAAGAAAATTAGAAAACTCAACTGCAGAAGTAAATGAGATCATATCCAAGATTTCAGGAAAGATAATGGGAACAAATATAGTGGTTAGAGGTTTTTACATTACCCAAACAAAACATTTTAAGTATAGCAGAATTATCAAGCTGAAGTCTAGTGAATTTTGTGTTAAAGCTGTTAAAACAACCGACTTGACAAAATAATGTCAAGATTACAAAGACCAACCTGCTGTAGAAAATGTTCGTTTAACAGTAATGTTTTCTACCCAGGCAGAATGCAAGTAGCTACAATCAAGATTACAGGGAAGCTCTACCTCTTTTAGTCAAACTCAGCAAGAAAAAAAGGCAAGAAAAAGTTCAGTAGTTTGTATTAATCCTCCTGCTTTTTTATACTCTGTAGTTAACTTGAAGGGAGAATGAAAACTGTCAGCAAAACCACACGCTGTACCTTTTTATGCAAAGAAATGCCATCTGAACTAAGAGCTCACAACCTCAGGAGTAATTCTCTGGCTTCAAATATTTGAAATGAGCCTCTTTCTTCCTTGTCATTCTGCTTTGTAGAAAACACAACGATTTAATGAGAGAGTTAAAATGCCTGTAATCTTGTGGCGGTCTGAATGCTTTATTACAGAGCAGAAAACCCAGTCTAACTCCTTTTCTAGTAATTCATTTTTACATGAAATGAAGCAGGGAAGAGTTTGATGGAGCTTCTTCCTGAAACCAATCATAAGCCTCCTACGACAAAAGAAATATGGGCATCCACATTCCATGCAGTAAATAGACCTCAATCTTCCACATCCAAATGTTCTCCTACCAGCAACTTTTTTTTTTAATCTTATGTAGGCAGACCTCAAATGTCCATATTAAGTGGAAAGAAGTTTTCACAATTCAATAGAAAAAGATAAGTTTTAAATTCACTGCAATCCAAACTAATTTTTTCTCAGTATTTTTTCATCTTGTCTGTTGAACCATAAAATTAAATTAAGACAAAAATAAAGGGGATGTGAAGAACTAGAAGAAAATATTAGTTAGCTAGTGGAAGGATAGGGATGAGGAAAATACAGTGGTAAAAAGGAGTTAAGTTTTGGCCACCTAAAATAGGCAGAAAAAATATAGAAAGCAAAATGCATTGTTTGTAATTTGATTTATATTGAAAACACTGTCATCACAAGAGCTGATACAGAGATGAGAAGAGATTCCATACAAAGCAGAAAGAAAGGCTAGAAAAAAATTCTAGACATCCTACAGTTAAACAGAATATTTCTTCTATATACACCATCCTGTAGGAGACACACTCATCATCCCTGAGAATAATCAAGTAAGTATCACTGTTTTCATGTTCATGGTTAGAAAACAATAGCAAAAACAAGCTAGAGGGGACTAAACAGGCTAGTAAGAGTGGTAACTGCATTTTGGTTTAAATACAGACTTGCAAACAAGCCCAGAAAAGTTTAAATCTGCTTTTCAATTTAGGACTTCATTGTCATCTCTTACTGTTCTTGGAACCCAGTTGCCTGTTTTTTTTAATCCAAAAAGACTACTGAAGGAAAAATGGGCCTCTTTTTCTTCTAATTTTAGCTGGAGTGCAGACTAAAGTTTTTCAGCATTCTCCTGAAAGAAATACTAGTCTGTAAAAACTTTCCTCTTAACTCAATTAAACTTGATTAGTACTAAGTTTCTAAAATGCTCATTTAATTTGAAGAAATGAAAACACATTCAAAGCACCAGGTAAAAACAACACAACCAGAAAATCTCACCCAAACCAACAACAAAGAATAAATAGTAAGATAAGGGTGACAAAGGCAAACACTTAGCTTTGCCTATCTCCAGTATTAACTTTTTGCCTTGTTTTAGTATGAGATGGAATAGTTCTAGAACTGAGATTCAATGTCAGTATGGACATTGTCTCCTAACAAATTTGTTGAGGAAAAGCAGTACCTTCACGTTTCTCAGATGTTAATATCACAATACCTGAGTTCTAACAGATTAATAATGCTTTGACTCAAAAGTTAAGTTACTTGACTAAAGTCAGATTCTATGAAAGTCAAGAGCAGACTCCGTGGGGTTTGAGTCCCATGACCATGCCTCAACTACCCTAAGATAATAAGAGGAAGAGGACAAGCAGAATTTGACAACACCTTATGGACATTAAGTTGTTTCTTATGTGTCTTTCAAACTGTGAAAGGGAAGTTTTCCATTAAGAGGATCCCTTTTGCAAATCTTTTAGGACTGTTACGTGGAATACTTCAAAGAATCAGAGAGTTTAAAAAATACACTATGAGCAAATTTTAGATTCTGTCTTCAGCCTTACAGTCAAAACAAGGATTTCCTGAATGTTTCCTTTTTGAAAGTTTTATTTGAAACAGAATGATCTCTCTGCTAAAAGCAAAAAGCTCCTAACAAAGTATCCACACAGAGAGCAGACTACCAGTTTGCTCCTGAAGCTGAGGTACTTCTGTACCTAGCAGAAGGACTTAGCTGTAAAAATTACAAAACATTCAGCTAGCAATTTGTTATTCATACTTCAGATAGCAGTTGTGATGCGTCCACCAACAAGTGTGTAAGGTAACTGATAAACAACAAAACTGTAAAGCAAACAAGTTTTTGTTACTAGTGTTCAGTATAAAACAATGTTGTTTACACATGACATAGCACTCCAGACTAAAAGCAAATGGAAATGTAGCTGAGAAGGAAGGTACTTTTCTAAAACCAGTAACTAAGAAATCATACCTGGCGAGCGCAGCGATGTTTCCCAGGGTGTAGAACACTGCGAAAAGTTTGATCCCCTTTGGGAGCCATAGCAATGCTGTTCCCTACAAAAGACAGGTTGTTGGTACATTTGCAATTAGTTAATTCTTATAGTCTATAAATACAACTTCATACCACGAAGAACGTCATTCTGACATACACTAGCAGAGCACACTGCTCTCAGAGTTGCAGCAGTCACTACCCGGCACACTTCTATTGCCACCTGCTGGCAAACAAGGTGCTGGTTCACTGGATTTCTAGATATTTTTACAACTAGGCAATGTTTGTTTGTATTATTGAACACATTTATTTGTAATGCTTATATCCTATTTCACAACGCTTTCATTTTTGTTGCAATGCCCCACTGTACATCCTACACCTCTGCACACAAGATAAAATGTCACAAAGCTGCACTAATATTCACCATCTCCTTTCTCCTCCAGTCAACCATTTGGAATTGCAGCTTAAATACACACTGAGGCTGAACAGAAACATTTTAGAACTCTTACTTCCAGATATCTCTTTTTTCCACTGAACTTAAAAATACCCAAAGCCTTCTGCTGATCACAGTTCCCTATGATGACTAGGGAGAAAAGGAATCATAGAAAAGGGACCTTAAATATCATCTAGGTACAACTGCCACTGCCATGGGCAGGGGCACCTCCTGCTAGACCAGGCTGCTCAAAGACCCATCCAGCCTGGCTTTGAACAGTGCCAGGGATGGGGCATCCACAGCTTCTCTGGACAACCTGTTCTAGTGCCTCACAATAAAGAATTTCTTCCTTATATCTAACCTAAATATTCCTGTTGTCAATTTGTCCTGTCACTACAGCTCCTAACAAAGAGTCCCTTCCTGGCTTCCCTGGAGGCCCCCTTCAGATACTGGAATGCTGCTATGAGGTCTCCATGCAACCTTCTCTTCCCCAGGCTGTACAGACCCAACTTTCTCAGCCTAAACAGAGCCTGCACTAGAAGCAAAACAAACTGTGATCTGCACACCGTGTCCTGAAAAAATCCAACCAAACAAAATCAACTGCATTCTACTCAACTGCAATTGCAGTGGAAATCTGTGGGGAAAAGAAAGGAAAAAAGAGAGGAAGAAAGAGGGAGGGAGGAAACGGGGGTGGGGGGGAGAGGAAGGAAAAGAGAGAAGGAGGAAATGGGGAGTACTTCCCCAATGTTTTTTCAGCTGCTTCTGGGAGTTTCCATGCAGCTGAAAAACTGCCTTCTAGTGCAAGTTACCTGTGTCACATTTTGACAGAGCCAAGCAATTCATAGATCTCAACTCTGAACCGCAGGCTGCAGACTCCTGCCAGCCCCTAAAGTTCAGGAATGGCCAAATGATTTGCTGACTGTAAAACCACCAGGAATGCAGCAAGTTTTTCAAGTGTCAACACACAACCACAGTCATCACCTATTGATTTGTTGAGTGGGACATCCTACACTTGTGGTTTCTTCGGATTTTAAAAACCTTTCAACCTGCCCCCTTCTTTTTTCCTTTCATTGGAAAGAACAAAAATAAGATGGTTACACACCTCTTTCCTAACACATCAGTTACAAAAATAGAGCTTATTTTGTCAGTGTTCAAACCTTTTAGTAAGAAAATGATGTATTATGCTACAGTAAAAATGCTCCCTTCTGTAACTGGAATAAAAATTGCCAAAATCATAATTTAGAGATCAACAGCCAATTACACATTTAATGTCCAGTTATTTAAATGAATAAAAAACTTAAAATACAGGATAAAGCAAACACGGAATCACACATAAAGTAGGAATGTGAATGAGGTTAAACTGTAGAACAGTAATAAAGCACAAGGAAAAAAAATAGCTTTACTTACAAGAAAAGAACATAAAATGCCAGCAACAAAGCATATGGCAAACCATCTGACTCGAGTACCAAAGCTGAGTGTTGAGGCATCAAGGACCTTAAGAAGAAGAGAGGAAAAAGAAGATATTATAAACCCAGTTTAGAACAATCTAAAGGACATTTTTTCATTTACCACTGAAGTCCTTAATTTCAAACAAAATAATTTTTAGCTGGAAATAATTATTTTACCTTTCTTAACAGTTGCTTGGGTAATAATTCTTTCATATTACAAAATCACATTATCAATCTGGAACACATGGAAACATATTTACAAGCAAACAAAAAGGACAAAACCCATAAAGGTACATCCTGGCATGCAAGAAATGCTGCTTCACTTTCAAACAGATTTTTTTTATCACCACTCAATTGAAAATAGTCACAATTGTACCAAATCAAAAGAATGAATGGACCTTCCAGCAATTTGCAGAGGAACTAATCCATTTGTATAACAACAAATAGGTTCCTACAGACATTACCACCTTTTCCTGTTACTACAGAGGATTCCTTGTACAACTCCAATTACTGTTCCAATTACCTTCCTGAAGGTGTAGGCAGATTAACACAGTTTATCTCACCAGACTAAGCTAACTTGCTGAAAGGGAATATTTCACTTCCTGCTTCTCCAGAGTGACTCCAGAACCTAATGAGCTGAGCTACCTGACACAGCTCCTGACATGAGAACAGAATCAGTGTTGCTTCTATTCTGATGACTTGGCTAATGAGCTCTGCAAGCTGTCAGAAAAGCAGCAGGGCTGATATAAGGAAAGAGGCAGGGCCATGTATCTGGCAGAAAGGCCCCTTTCAGCAGAAGTGATTTGTTAGATATGCTCAGCTCATCTCCACCCATGCTGTAAGAACAATGCATTTCATCTTACTCCAGGTCACTACAATTAAATGTATTTTCTGTTCTAAACTGGCCTATTAAGTGTTGCTTCAGCTTACATAAAATTACTTTGTAAAAACACTTTCCTATTTGTTCAGATGTCACAGGCAAACTTGCTCTCTTGTTATCTAGTCAACAGGTATTTTAATCAGGTCTTATTAACCAAATATACATGATAGACCCTCCCCAGACAATGAGCATGACATTTCTCCTTATCTCGTGAGAAATTTCTCTCTCAGGCAGTGGTAAGCTAACCGAGGAAATTTGGTTACTGCTTAGAACAATTTCGTATCTGTATAAATGAAGGAGCTGTAGTTTAATAAAAAACTGCCACATGCACACACACATAAAGGTGCTGTGATGACAGAACTTTCCAAAGGTCAGAAGATGTAGCTTACCTTGTTAGGTCCAACACTTTATCCTTATGTATGCATTAAAGAAACGGACAAAAACAGTAACTGAATGATGGTTTAGTATTTTAAATCATATCTGATAGTCAGAGTCCTGAATGCCTGCATTTTTAAGAAGAGTAGGAATAGCTGGTAGCACACAGCTGAAGATACCCATTTCAATCATGCCTTTAGTTACACCTATTCATGCAGCTAATCACAAGCGCACACACACACACACAAAAAAGAGAAAAATCCCTTCCATCTGTGTTCAGAAATGTAGATAGGCCAATAATATCAGTAAACCCAACGCACACATTTCAGAATGCCTAGAAAACAGGGAAAGGATGAAGATAAATCCTTTATTCATGTGCATCAGGCTTATTGCTGCCACTTACTGCTCTTCTAATCTTATTATCTGACACTGCTCCTGAAGGGACTAGCAGGAGATTTCATTCTTCAAATAAATTTGAAAACAGCTTTATCTTCACTTAAATCCCTAACAGTTAAGAGGTGAAAAAAAAACCAAAAACAACCAAAACAAAACAAAAACCCCAAACCAAACAAAACAAAAACAAACAAACAAAACACCAAAAAAACAAAAACAAAAACCCCAAACAAACAAAAAACCCCACGAGCACAAGAAATAAGAGCCACACAAAGACTTGGAGCAAAAAATACCACAAACCCCCAAAGGTTTGATACATTTGATGGATTTAACTCTTAAAAACTGTTTGACGATATATGCACGTGAACTACAGGATGATAAGCTGTGGCATGAGGGCTGCCAGAGCATTCTGTGTAATAATAAAATAAATGCATTAAACGGTGTTAAAATGAAGGCTCATCCTTCCAACCATTCCCAATGATGTCACCATTTATGTTGTCAAGCTGAACCTATTTAATGCAGTGTTTGAAATTCAGAAACTGGGGATCTGGTCATGCATTTTCCTAGTCCCCAATACCTAAGGGGACTGAGGGAAGACCTCACTGCAGTCTACAGCTTCCTCATCAGAGGAAGCAGTGGGGCAGATGCTGATCACTTCTCTGTGGTGACCAGAGACATGACATGAGAGAACAGCTGAAGCTGTGAAAGAAGGTTTAGGCTGGATATTAGAAAAAAAGTTTTCACCCAGAGGGTAGTTGGGCACTGGAACAGGCTCCCCAGGGCAGTGGTCACAGCACCAGCCTGACAGAATTCAAGAAGCATTAGGACATTGCTCTTGGGCACATGGTGTGACTCTTGGGGATGGTTCTGTGCAGAGCCAGGAACTGGATTCAGTGGTCCTTGTGGGTCCCTTCCAAGTCAGGATATTCTACAATTTACACTTTTCGGGTTTCATGGAAGCAATGGAACTCACTGCCTTTCCAAGACGCCTTTTTCAACACTGCAGAGAAGCACCTTGCTGCAAAAGATGAGTTACAGAAAGGTGTATCTGTACAGATATATGTGTTCAGCTGCATAAACCACAGACACCAGCTTGTGCCAGGCTCACTCTAGAAGCTGAGGTTCTGACACTGCATGTGTCGTGCCACACGTGCTGCAGGCAGTCATTTCTATACTAGGGACCATGAGACACCCTGAGGCAACAGTTTAGGTTCTCAGAGACTAAGGACCCTAAGAAAAAGGAAGTCTAAGCTGCCCTTACAACAAAAGCAGGAAACAACACAAAGGTGCTAAAGATTCTTTTTGTGTGCCTGACATAAATGATACAGCTAATCCCAGATTTCAGATAAAAAGAATTGTCATTGCAGTCTACGGTATTTGCATTAGCAAAAGCTTTTACTTAGGAGACTGAAAAAATTGTCAGGCATGTTCCACATCTGTAGTTTGTGTGGAGAACTACACAGTAGTGGTGGCAGGGGAGTTCCTGTAAAACATACCCTTCTTGCTATACTGCTTATCAGCCTGTTTCTAACAAGTAAAAGAAAAATTAAACTGAAATCAACAAAAGGAAATCCTTAGTTCCCTATTGCTAAACTTTCATGCCAAACTCCTGGACAAGAAGCAAAGCTTTTTATTCACAGGCTATTTCAAGCTAATTGTATATGAAAGAAATGACCAAGACATCCAAAAATCAAGAGGAAACTCTAAGTGGAAACTGGAATCTGGAAGGGAGACTTTCTGAACCATAAGGAACTGATACAGGAACTTCCAGAAGCCTGATACACAAGTTGCAAGTGTCAGTAACAGCATCATTGCTGAACAGTTTGCAATGGACACACAATAAACAATATGAATGATAATCCACATGGCTGCTTTTGATCAAAAATATTTCATGTGGCTCTGAACATCCAACTAGGTTCCCCCCATATATTAATGATCTTGTAACAGTTTTCCATGTGGGCAGACAGAAAAACAGAACCACTTTATTTTACTATTCCAGAAGCTAACAATTACATCTTTTCTCAATGGTAAATATGCAAGTAATGGAGAAAATTCAAAGAAACATTGAGTAAATTTGTAGAATTGAGTTTCTACAAATAAACCATAGAGAAAAAAAAATTAATAGAGATATATTCTCATTTTTCCCTAACAGGCCTCCTTATATGTATTTCTATCAACAGTTGGGAGTAAAATACAAGAAATGTAACATAAGAAGTGAAATATAAGAAATGTAATACAAAATTTCCTACAAAAATATAAGAAATACCTGGTCTATTTCTCTTTGTTGAAATCTTGTTGAGTGCTTTAAGCAGCTGTCACCTGCTATGCTACATCCAATATGTCACATGGACTAATTTTACATTAGTTTTGGAGTTGATAAAACTAAACAGCATAATGGTACCCTGAAAATATCATAACACTGCTACAATTACTATTTATTATTGATCTTTTTGATAATTAATTACTTTTTAAAAAATATATTTAGAATAATGGATCTAACTGCAGCAAGAAACAACAGCTGGTTATCTGAAGAGTTTATAAAGTACAGAAACACTTCACTGAATCATCACACAGTTCTTTCATTATAGACTTGTCTTCTACTTAGCAGGAGCGACTTGTGACTTCACAATAATGGTTCTGCAAAAAGCAAGGGAAAGAATACAGAGATATCTATGGACATGAACCATATGATGGCTCTTACACAACTATCAGATATTCCAAAGAGAGGGCCTTTGTTTTCAGCCAAACACATGACTTGTCTCCAGAAAGATCATGAAAACAGCTGAAGATTTTACACACACAATGCACCACCTCACACTTTCTCTCACAGCCCCACCTCTTACCAAGTGTTCCTCTCTGCATGGGTGCACATACTTTTTTGCTCTAATACACACACTTTAAAAATAGTCAGCACCACTCAGCTCTAGCTTTAGTGAATGTCATGTATGAATTTCCCCTCTAAAAAGAGGCTTGATTTCCACTATTCTACAAACACATTGCTACCTTGAGAGAAAAGTACAGCTGAGAAATTGCCTGACCTAAACACTTGATTTTTAAAGTCAAGGGGTATTTATTTATTTTAAAGATCTTTCTGGTTCATCACTGCATGAAGCTCCTTTGCACTGCACCAAAAACACATTTATAAGTTTTCTTTTATCATGTACTGGACAGGCTTTAAGTATAGGCAGATTTTTCTTATTTCAACTCTTTCCTGGCTATAACAGTAACATTATATGCAATAGTGGAATCCTGTACAGCTTAATTACTGACATGTAACAAATTAAACACATTCTTAGCTCAGTTCTCTCCTCTGGATATAAAACTCAAATATAAAACCAGTAAACATGTAGGCATTTATCTACTGATTGCCACCTTAAAACAACTATCACAGCACCAAGTAAAGGAAAACTCTATGTCATTATCATGTGCCTTGCATGAAACACGCCTGGTGATGGCAGAATAATCAATTCTCTTGGAACTGAACTGAGATGAACAGAAATGTAAGTATTTCTTTGATAATCCTGAGAGGAGCAGAAGGTGAAGCATCCCTGCTAAATGCTAGCAGCCAGTCCTGGTGTGAAAGGGCACAGATTCTTCACTGCTTCCAGAATCAGCAGACACAATTTAGCTGCTTTGCTGTGGCAGAGGCCAAATTCACGAACCTTGAAGACCAACGACAACTCAGTGCAAAACCAAGTGGAGCATGCCAGCAGCAAGCTGCTAGAACTAATATTGTGCCAGCTATGCTCAGGTTGTGCTGGTTTCCCAGGGTTTGTTAGCTGCAGCTCAGATCCCAGCTACATTCCAGCCTCCTCCACCATGCTCCAGCAGCCTGGAATTAGCAAGCAGTAGCAAGATATTCCTTGATGTGGGGCACTTTGACCTGCAGTCACATGAATTAAGAGGGAGCTAAAAGAATAAATGGTTCTTTGTAAGCATGCTCAGCTTTGCTCCAACCTAGAGATTAGTTCTCAGGAATGTATGGTCTTCAAACACAGTAAAAACAAAACAAAAAGAACTGCTGACGATGAGGAAGATAGTGGGAAGGAAACAGAAAAATTAAGCCATACTTAAGGACTAAGGGCCAAAAAGTAACTTCAGCAGAACGCACACAAAACTATGTTTGTGTAAAGAAAACCTTTGTTTCTGCAAATTTAAGGGCATAAGGGAATGGAAAAGCAATTTACTTAGGCTGGAAGGGAGCACAGTATGTTTATCTGGTCCAAAGTCCTTGCTTAAGCACATGAAAACCTTGTAGAAACCGAAGGACCCCAACCCACCGAGACAGCTTCACAAAAGCTTCACACAAGAGTAATTCGCCAAAACTCATTCTGCAGGCAGAGCCTGCTGCCCACAACCCTCGTCCGCCGGCGCACGCCGCAAACTTTGGCCTCTCCTTTGCCCGCCCGTCTCTGCCCCGCTCTGCCACGGTGGGGCAGGCCCGGGAAGCGGGGTGTGCGTGTGCGCGGCCCGGGGACGGGGGAAGGCAGCGCGGGCAGCGCCCGAGCCACGGACCCCGGGCCGCGCCCGGCGGGAGAGGCTCCAGCGCCGCTCGAGCCCCGCACGCCTCCCGCCGGCGAGGGGAAGGGAGAGCGGGGTCTCGCCGGGCCGTACCTGCGCCGTCAGTCCCTGTTCCTCGTCGTCCTGCCCGGCCAGCACCCGCCGCAGCTTCTCCATGCCGGCCCTCCCTGGGCAGGGCCGCGCCGGGGGTCGGGCTGGGGCGGGAGGGGCCGCGCTCCGCCGCGGGCCGCCGGCCCAACCGGGAAGTGACGCGCGCCCTGAGGCGGCGGCGGCGGCGGGGCCGCGCCTGCGCACTCCCGGCCGCTGCCCCGGCTCCCCGGGGGACAGCGCTGGCGGCAGTGCCGCCCTCGCTGGAGGCACCGGGGAAAGGGCTTTTTCAGCCTGACCCCGGCTTCATCGCCGCCCGCGGAATCGGCCTCCGCACTGCAGCGTCATTTGCGATGAACACAGGACATAGAGCAGAATACAGAACACAGCACCGCGCTGCGCAGGGCCCCGGTAGAACCGCGTTGGGACACGCCGGTGCTGCGGTACCTCGTGCAGGACTTCCTGAGCATCAGTTTCTGCCCCTTGCCTCTGGTCCTAGCGTATGGCACCACCGAGCAGAGCCTGGCTCTTCAAATGATACATTTCAAGTGATACGCAGGAAGTTCCACTTGGATAATGGGAAGAACTTCTTTACTATGGAGGTGACCTAGTACTGGAACAGATTATCCCGAGATAGTGTAGTCTGGATGCGATCCTGTGCCGTGTGCTGCAGGGTGAGCCTGGAGCAGAGCGCGGTTCCGAGCAGCCGGCGGTGTCCGGCTCGGCCCGGCTGTTGGGCGGGCTCGGTGCGGGCCGGCCCAGCCTTTGCCCCCCCAGGCACGCTGCCAACCGCGGGCCGACAGCTTCGGCCCTGCTCGAATTGGGGGTGCCCGAGGCATCCAGCGCCCACTTGTGAGCAAGCCAGGTGCTTTTCCAGTTAGTATGGGTGAGCTATGGAGAAATGGGGTTAGGTGTGGACATCTTTTTCCCGAGATTTCCAGTGTGGCCCTGTGTGGTGTGTTAGGCGCTGCCCCTGCAGGAAGGGGTCGGCGGAGGCCAGCACGCTGCCCTGTGTCTTAGCTTTGCCCGCTCGATCCCAGCAGCGCTCCATCCTCCATCCGCCCCGTCGAAGCCTGGTCATTCCATGTAAGTCTTCCCTGTCCTGCTCTGTTCAGACGCTGACCCTGTGTGTCCTCCGGGGCTGTTTTGTGTGTGTCTGCTGTGTGACCGGCCCTTGGACCAACACCTCAGCACTGCCCTGGGTCGTTTGTACGGTGAATGAGCAAGGCTGGTGGCTGGAGGAAAGGATCGAGGTGTCACATGAAAAGTGACAGCAGGCAGCAGTGTGTGCTGTGGCAGAAGAGGGAGATGGGTGATAAAAGCTGTGTAACCTGCTGCTGTATGAATGAAACTTGATAAAAGCCAGGGCAGCAGAGCCCTCAGTGAGGCGCTTGGGACAGAAACCTCCCCTCCCCACCCTCCTCCTCTCCCCACACACACTTAGGAAGTTTCCCTTGTACCTTCTGCCTTGGCTTTTAGGTAAAACACTTGGACACAAACTGTACCTTTTCAGCCTGATGACAGGCCACTGGCATCTCAGAAAGCTTTAGGTCAAGGCTGAAATTAATAATGCAAGAAACAGTTGCAGACATGGCTGCGTGAAAGTAACCAAACATCAGCAAAATGCCATCTAAGCCAGGCAGCATTGCCCGTACCTCGTGAGGAGCTGTGCAGGGAGAGCAGTGTGTGAGGGAACAACATAACCATAGCCCTGCAAGAAGGGGAGGAGGAATAGGAGAAAGAATGGAGAGGGTATATGAGGGTGTGTTTGAGCATGCACAAATCATCTTTCTTACCAGGCCCCAAAATTGTAACAAAATTATTTGTTACAGAAGTGTTTTAATTCCAAAGCATATGTAAGAGCAAAATATAAAAACAAGGAAGTTCTCTTTGGTTTTTTTTCCCCTCCCAATTTATAGATAGATATGGATAGATGCAGACAATTTAAATTGAGTCTAGCCTTCTGGTCTTCATGACTTTAAGCAGGAGTGGTTGGCTGTGCCTTGGATTACTGGTGGCTTTCTGGTAGTACAGAGAGTACAGGCAGGTAAGCACCTGGCAGAGAGCAAGCTGAAGCTGTTCTTTTGTTTCTGTGTGAGCAACTGCACGGAGAAAGCAGACAAGAGCAGTGCACACCCAGGCAGTGTGGGGCATCCAGCTTGCATCCTACTGCTGTCTCCTCTTCCCACCTGCAGCTGCCTGGGCTGTGCAGCCTGCCAGGAACCACAGCTGTTTCACTCCTGAATGAGGCAAAGGGTATTTTTTTGTTTCCTGGCTAGTTTCTTGAGCAGAAGGTTGCCATAGTCAGCCCAAATGTATTTTTCCTAGTTTCTCTGCTGAACAGAAATTCTTAATTCTCTATACTATCATGAAATACCACGAGACAGTCATTACCTTGCCAAGAAAAAGAGGAAGTGTGGAAGGCCTGTATGGTTCAGTGTTCCTGTGCTGATGAACTTTGGCTGATAAGGCAGCAGGATCAAAAAATTACTCTTGCTTTTCTAAAAAGGTAAAATTATTTTGCTAACACAAGTCAAAATAGCTGGCACAAAGTATCATTATGCCTTTGATTTATTTAAAAAAATACAGATATTGATCTAATATTGATACCCAACAGTGATGGACAAAAACTCTCCAACAGTTTAAAGTTAGGAAGTGTATGTTACGACACTGGGTGGCGTGCATGCGGGATAGCTCCCAAATACACACCACACCTCACAGAAAAATCACAGAGTCCTTTTATTTACACAGGTATTGAATACCCAAAACATGTTCATAACTCCGGTAACTCCCATTCTCCGCTTCGTATGGTAATTAGCTAAAAAGCCATTAAGCATGTGTAGTTTGTTCCTTGATATGGGTCAGTGGTCGCTTTAGTGGGCAGGGGTCCTAAAATGAGGGGGTAAACAGAGCCCTCCTCGTTCTGACCTTTCTACCTTTTCAATGCAAACATGACAAATGAACCCTTGGTAGAATTCCTGTTTCCTGTCTTCGTGACTGTTCAACGGGTTTCTGGGCACAGAAGGTTTGCAATTGTCTTATGTTCCTAAAATCTATTTATCAGATTCCCTGTCTCTCATTACAAGCACAGCTAAACAAACATAAAATTGACAAGCAATTATTTATCAACTAATAATTAACTTTTAACTTTAACAAAGCCTATCTATCTATTTTAGTTAATTCCAGCAAAGCTTATCTCTAAGTAAAATCTTAACTTCTCTAAAATCCTTTATTCTTCGAAGTTGTGTCTCACCTTCAGATCACAAACCTACCACATCTGAGGATATTTTCTGTTTTTATGATGAGTATTATGGATTTGCAAGCCTCAGTTTCTCTGTTCATAAGGGATGGTGTGGTTTGCTTACAAGTTTCATTGGTTCTTGACCTTACTGTTTGGCATGTATCTGCATCTAAATTTGAAGCTAACTAGAAAATCTGCTAAGTAATGTTGCCTTCCTGAAAAATGTGTGAATTCAGCCAACTTACTGAATGGATGCAGTTGGTGGCATACTTTTAATGTACATAAAACAGTGTATGTATGTACCCTTCAGTCTTGTAGCTCTAACAGCTGTGAACATGTAAGCACTTTTCCACAAAAATAACAGTTCTGTGATTGCTCTGGTCATATGTAGGGCTCTAATGTCCTGGATCCCTCCCCACCTTTGCATTCCTTACCTTTGGAGATGGGATAATTGAATGAACGCTGCTGAAAGGTTAAGGTCAGGGGTTACAAGGGATGTTAAACAAATGGTCTTACAGAGACCTACTGGGAGGATGGTAGAAAACAAAACGTAGAGGTGCTTTAGGACTTGCCTATTCCACTTGATGAGACCCTCCCTGAATCCTGCTGTATGTTGCAAACATCTCACATTACACAAAGCAGAAGCTTCTGAAGGCCTCTGAAGGGAAAGGAGCTTAACAGTGGGGAAAGAATGCCCTTTTTATCTTTGGAAAGATCCTGTGCTCCTGAAAATGCAACTATGAACATCTTTCAACAAGCCTGCATTGCTGACAGTGACAGGTAGTGATGATCCAAAAACAAGGAACAAGGAAGCAAAAGCTGAAAAAGGTATCCCCTTTCTTATGCCTCAGTTGAGGAAACCCACCTCTTCTAATTTGTCTGCAGATCAGCCTAAGTCACAGGCCACATGGTGGCTTCATCCAGCTTCTTAGTAATTGCTTCTGCTGTGACTCAAACCTTTCCAGATCCAGTCATCACTTCTCCAGTGACACAAAATAACCTCACTCATAGGTCTCTGGTGTAGAAAACTGAGGCATACAAAAACCAGCCGTAGATGAGCTGTTTCCCAATGTGCTTGGCAGGCAGCTGGTAGTAGCCAGGTGTGTGTGTGTGTGTGATTCACAGGAACACTGTGAGCTATTGCAAAGCTTTGGAGGGAAAGGTAAAAGCCTTTATTGGCTCACTGTGGCCAAAACAACACATATGCAAGGAAGTACCAGTTTGAGAGCTCATCTCTGTGTGGCATCATAGATCAGGTAGTGCAGACACTTGATCAGCTGATACACTGCTGGATACCCTGTCAAATTTCTGAACCCGTTCCTGTTACTAACAATAACCCAGCTGACAGCTGATGCTGACGTTTACCAAGTTACAGTGTAAGACGCACAAAGTAATAGATAGGTTTACTGATCACACTGCTGGCTTTCTGCTTTGCTTGCAGGTGATCCATAGCATCAAGGGTGTACAAAAATACCTTGTAATCGTTGCTTTACATGGCTTCCTCATGAACAAACACAGCAATTGTTTTAGGATTTTAAGTCATCCTAGGTGCAAGATGTGGTGTATGTGAATCTATAATACAGGAACCTTTTAGATAATCTTGCTACTCCCTTGGCACTGAAACAAGTTAAAAACTGGAGATCTTTCTGTCCTGAAACTGTGATCTCAAATCCAGTCAGACTGCATTGACAGATGAGAGGAGATAAATATCTTGTCCTGTCAGGAGACACCTTAAAGGTTTCACACTACCACATTTCCTCTTGAAAGAGGCTACTGGTATCATTTACATCACTCGCTATCACTCTGAGAAGGCACCCTTTTAGTTAATACATACCTTAGGACAAGAAACATGATATGAAATTGTTCCCATCAGCCTATAAATCAACATCAATTGGAGCAAGTTACACCAATGGTTCTCCCTCGAGTAAGTTATGTACTAAATGCCTTCAAAATTATTAAATCCTTTCCAAATTTTAAATGGCTTACTTTGTACCTTTACGTTTTTCTAACACAGTGGACCAAATACAGCCACCATGTAAGTGCTGCCATAACTGACATTGCCTTCTCTTGCACCAAGGGCTGGGTTTGGACCAGTTCTCTCCATAGAAGTGAGAATGAGAAAGACATGACCCAGATTGCAGGCGAAACGAATAAGCGGAAAATTCCTACCCTTGTTGCCATAGTTACTCGAAACCTGCTATTTAAGAAGGTGGGAAGAAAGGGAAAAGGATGAAAAATAGGAAAAGAGAGCAGTGCATGGTCAGGCTTAGGCCGTGTGATAAAGAGAGGTGATGATCTGGAAGGAGCAGGACCTCAGTGATGACATTCAGAGCAGGTTATCCAAAAAACCAATATTTCTGCCTTCTGGTTGCTATTCAGTTGATTCTCTGGACATTGGTTATTTTTAAGTGGTTACCACAGCGACTAAATGCAATGCACGGGTAGGTATTGGATCTGCAAAGGCAAAAAGGGATTGGGTGAGGAGAGACAGACTTCTCCACAATTAATTTAATAAAGAAATTGCCTAACTTTAAAGACTGATTGCTTTTCTACTTTGTGAGATTGTAAAACTTGCAGCAATGTCTTGCTCAATCAGAATAAACTTTTTAGCCTTTGTGTAAGTTGGCAGCAGAAATACTCCAGCTCTATAGAAGCAGAACTGCAGTCATATTGGATCAGGCAGTGACACTGTTCTTCCCCAAATGCAGATAGGACCAACACATCCTGTGAGACACAGGCTGAAAAGATAGAACTGATAACTGTGCTTGTGAACATTTCCTATATTACTGTTTTATATTCTGCTGCTAATTTTAATGTCTGTCATGTGAACATGAAGAAAGACTGTATTCATTAAGGGCTTTGGACTAAGTGATATGAACACTTAGAGGTGTTTTTTTTTTTACTTGTCTCTAATCTCATCTTTTTTTTTTCCTGCTCCTTTTGACTGCCTTCACATTCTTAGAACTGGTATGTAAAGAAATAACCTGTGTCTGCACCTGTAGCAGTGTAATACAAATTCATGTGCCCTGGAAACACACACACTTCAAGGAAATGCATTTGGCAGTTTGATGCTCTACATATTAGTTGGACCATAATGCAGTTTGTAGCAGCATTCAAGCAAGAACCCAAGGAAAACACTGGAGTAGTTACAAGACTGGTCTGTCCTAGTCTAGGACTGTATTTTCTAAGCACTTTTATTTCCATGTCAAAACCTGTCTTGGTCCCAAGGAGAAAACTCTCCCTTTTTTTACTGCCTTCTCTGTCTCTAAACTTACTGAGACTTCCCCCCTCCACCTCTGCTGTGCTGTTCTTGCTCAGATGACACCACTGTGCTTTGTATAGATAACAAAAGGTAACCCTCAATGCTACAAAGAACTACATTTTACTATGAGTGTGTTTTCTCTGAGAGCTGGCAGGCTGTAATGGTAGCACTGTGGCTAAGAGATTTTTCTGCTGGTTTTAGAGTAGGGAACATTCACTTTATATAGAAGTCTTAGATGTATAAAACTGCCAAAACAAAACAAACCCAAACCAAAACAAACTCCAAAAACTCCCAAAACAAGCCCCCCCCACCAAACCACCACCCACATATAGCAGCATTGGCTAAAATTATTATAAAGCATGAGACAGTTGTGTGAGGCTGAACAAAATTCACTATCAGTAGGTGTTATTGCACTCATTAAAGAATCCTTGCAAGTAATTGCTTCTCTTCCAACCAACCAATTATGGTTATTGCTTTCTGTCATGTAATTACCATGCTACCAAACGATTTCCACATTTGAATCGTAAATCATCAAGCTTCCAGATCAAGGACGCTCAGTTTAGCAACAGTGAAAGAGACTGTGAGCTACCTTGATGCCACAGTCAGTTACAGTTTTAAGTCTTCCCTTTAAAAGGTGACCCAAGACATCTCCAGCTCAAACTGGGGAGCAAAGGGGGAAAGACAGACTGAGAGCTTAGCTGGTACTCCCTCCCAGTAGAATTCCTAAGGGTGTTGAATTCCTTACCAGCAGTGTAGCAGGACTTGCTCAGAAAGCTGAGAAATTCTTTTCTGTCTGAAGACATGAAAGAAGACAGCAGCTGTTGCTATAGCAGTAACCACTGCAGCAAGAGAGGAGAGGCCACGTGGTTCTGTCTTACTGTGGTGGAACAGAGGCAAAACACACAGGGAGTGGAGCAGCACAGGTTTCTAGTGACAGGACATATCCTGCAGATGAAAGTTGTTATTAAACCAAGCTGTGAAATTAAAACCAAGCAGGTATTTCAGAATGGTGGCAAGTACAGGCAAGCCCTATAATCTTATAAATCAAATGCAAATGCTGAGCTCTAACTTATAATTTATTACTGAAACTCACATAGCCCCATTCTTTCATCCAGTGCTGAGGAGAATAAGAACAAAAGGAAGCCATTAGCACCATTAAGGTATTCATCTCAAGAATACACTATCTCCAGTCGTCTTTAAACTATTGGTCCCCTTTTTTAATTAACCCAAGCAGCCCCATCCTAAAAGGGCCATATGCCAGTGTGTTTCAGTGTTTTGTGCCAGAGTAGGGTGCAGGCTAATCACATGATTATTTATTGCAGTGATTCCTTTAAATAATATTCCAATAATGCCCTTACTCCCAGCACCTTTAAACAAAGAAATGGTATGTAAATGGCTTGATAAATAATGCTTTGATTGACATAGGCCACAAACCAGTTGGTGGCACTCTGCTCACATAAACTGTTTTTGCCACTAGGCAGACGGACAGGCAATGGAAATCCAGCCCAGACTGGACTTCCCTTTCCAAAGAGGCTTCAGTCCCTTCAAGTCACATGAAAAATACTTTGCTGCCACCCCTTCCCACTTTTTAGGTCTTTAGGGGCTGTAGGAAGCAGCCCTGGCTTAACATCTAATCAAAGCAAGTAAAGCCCACTTTCCCCCTGCAATTAACTCTTGCTCTAGTCCAGTATGAAAGAATTTGAGCCTTGCCATAGTGAATGGATAAGGGGAATAAAGAGAAAGGTAGAAGGAAATAAGAAAGCATGGTGCAGCTAACCAGGAAAAAGAGAAAGAACTCTTGCAAATGGTATTCTCTGGGCAGAGAAGCAAAGACAATCAGAAGCTAATGAACAGTTACAAAGCTGGTGAGAGTAGAGTAGAGCCTGTATTGCAAGCTTCATCCAAGAGCAGTCTAACACATTTCACACCTATGAAGTTCAAACTCAGCTGTAGCTTATTTTTCTCTCCAGAAGTAATATAAAAGAACTGTAAAGTGCCAAGATAATCAGTTGTCCTTACCTGCTTGTGTCTCACTACTCATTTGTACAAAAGTCTAACAGTGCTTCTATTCCAGGAGATGGGGGGGTGACTACTTTTGTGACAAGACAGCAAGAGGGACAGGGCAGCTTTATGCAGTAACTTTTCTAAAGCAAGAAGCAGCAGTCAGTACCACCCAGCCACCCAGCAGACATTCCCTATTAGCCTCTTTCTTGTATGTCCATCAAAAACGTTGCCATCACAATAGAGATGGTCAATTAAGACTTGCTCTGACTGCTAGAAGACAATATGATTGTCAGAGGACACTTACCTAAATTCAGTACACACCATTTCCTTTGTCAGCCTGTTTTTGCTTCATGCCATTACAGTAATAAAGTGACACTCCATAACAAAATTTCACTTTTGGGTCTGTTATCACAGTATGAAAAACAAAACTTTTCCAAGTGTTTGAGAGTTTTATTGCCATTTGGAACATGTTTATTGTTCAAAAACACTGCACTGAAAAAAAGTTTGTAACATACATTCTCACATTCTTTGTCAATTTTATCTTTATAGCAATGTAACTTTCAGGCAGATCATGCAAAAAAACCACTCTCACAATGAAGTCAAAAACTACTGAAAGGCACTTTGTGTCTTTCAGATCATAGACTCCAAACAAGTTTAGTTTTTGCCTGTGTAAGAATTACATACATCTAGAATAGCTCAAACAGTAGGAAAAAAAAAATCCACGTAGAACTTATTAAAGAACAGTATCAGGCTTTGTTGCCTTCCTTCATTCAGTGCTATGCTTTTGTTTTTCCAAGCCTTTTTAAATAGTGTGCGACATAAAAATGGATGTTAATGAAGTCTCTTTACTGAGAGACAAGGCATGCAGTGAGGGAAGAGGGATGGCTGCTCACTTCCTGGCTGCCTATCTACACATTTGTTCTTGCAGATCAGCAAGCCACTGCTTAAGTTAAAAAAAAAAAAAGAACAGGAATGAATGCACTCAAGTTAAATGGCTTTTAAGAATATGTTAATACATAAACAATGATACCACCTACAGTTCTGTTTACTGACCTCTGTTCATGTTGATTTTTAAATGAGTTTTGTCAAACCATCTTGACAAACCATCTCATGGGCCACTTTTGTAGACTGTTAGATAAAAAAGTTGGTTTTCAAATATTGCTTGTTATTTGGGTGGCTAACTTTTTTATTAAAAGGGTAGTTATTAAAGATCAGTAAGGCAGCAAGACTTTAAATGTAATGGTTTACTTTGCTGAATAGTACTTTTTAAAAGGCAAGATAAAAAAATTATTAGAAGAATTCTCGGTGTGTTCATATTCATAATCGGCCTTTCTGTTTCATCCCCACTGTAACTGTCACAGCAACTGTAGATGGCATGTCTTCCCTTGGTTGTCATTCAGGATGAATACATTCTCTGGCTTATTTCAAGTAATATATTTAGTTCTTTTTCTCCAGCCTGCCAAAAGAAAAACAGCTTTTGTAAGAGTGAATATTGAAATACAATTGCTATTGACAAACTCTGAACTTAGAGTAGAACTTTATGAATGAAGGACCCTGGTCGGTAATTTCCACAGAGACAAGTCCACTTGCAGTTTTACAGTCTCGTTTTTTAATTTATCTATAGCTCCACAGTAATTTCTTGAGGCAGAAGAGAGAAAAGCCATAATCCTGACTCATCAGGATTGCTTGGGGCAGTGTCTGCACTGCTTGCTATGCAATGAGGGTGTGAGACTGATTGCAGGCTGTTCCCCAACCACACTCAGTTGGCTCTACCTTGTGTATGGAACAGTCACCTCTGAAAGGTTTGGGGTGACTTCTCTTTCACACATACAACTCTTTCACAGTTTTATGGATGTTTCCATCTCAGGAATTAGTTACCAAGATGGACACACACAGACAAACTAACAGACTGCACAAAACCACCCCCAAAACAGCCAGCAGCTGCTGAAGGCCCTGTCTACACTCTCTCATGACCATAAGGGCTTCCTGCCTTTCTATGTGCAGACCTCAGAAGGTTCAAAGGAGGCACAAAGTAGAAAGTTCTGCCTACTGACAACAAGCTTGTTAACAGGTTTGCAAAAGGTAATGAAGTTAAACAAGTTCAGTAGCTATGCAGAGCATTGCACCACAGTTAAAAACCACTAACAGAGTATTCCAGGAGCCATCAGTTTATGACTTCCCCATTTAAAAATGTGACTTGCCTGTATTTGATCAGTCGTCCTCCTTGAATAAGTTGTGCAATTTCATTAGTGAAGTGGCAGGCAAAAAGAAGCCAGTTTCTTGGCTGCACTTTGTAGGCAAATCTCATGAAAGCCAAGGAGTAACAACACAGTGCTGCAAAAGATGGTAGATCTTGTGAAGAGACTGTAAATATCTGCATTTTGTTGAGTCATAATTTTCCTACTAGTAAAATGTAGTGACAGGTAGAAGATTTGTTGCTGCTGCTTATGAGTTTTCCAATAACCCTACAAACATGTCCACTTTGAGGGCCCAATGCAAGAAAACAGAAAACAGTGCTCATTCCTGCTACACAAAAAAATCTACATGGCTGCAACTTTCCAGAAAAATTCATTTTACTCAGACATGATCCTGTGACGCAATTGAAGTCTTTTTAGTTTATTATCTAAATTATCTCAGAAAATACAACTTTATCTCAATGAGACACAGTCTGCCCTATACTACTATTCTGACAATTTCTAAGATGAAGTATTTTTAAAGACAGTAATCACTTAAATACAATTCTTTCTGGGAACATTTTAAAATGGACTTTAATAATAGGAACTTTCAATGTCCAGGAAATCATCAACATTCAGAAACACGAAGTTTTGTTACCTGCTTTCCCAAAAGATGAGAAACTATTTTGATTTTCTTCTGCTACCATAATTAAATACAGGAAATTACAACCCAAGAATTCCCAAGTTTTGTAAAGGTCTGATAGGCTTAAATAAATAAATAAATAAATTTTAAAAATCAATTAGTTGTTCAAGGAAAACTGACTTTTTAAAAGTACAAATATTCTTTCTTCATCCCCCAAGTTCTGTACACACACCAAACTATATATACCTGCAAAAATTTAAAAAGGTGTTTCAACATTGCTGAGCTGGGTAGCTACCACCAAAACACTACTTGCAATAGTTTTGCTGTACTGGTGACTTTTTAAACTAGCCCTCTCTCTAAAGGAAGCTGATTAAGGGACTGAATTACTCTAAGCAGAGCCTAATGATAATAAGGCTATAAAATTTCTTAAGCCAAAGGTATTTTGCTTGTGGGAAGAAGAATTACTCAGAATTAAGTTACTAAATGAATTAAGGAAGAGACATAATGCCAAAATTAGGCTAAGAAATTAAAACAGCAAGAGAAGAATTTGAACATAGAGACAGACATCTAGGCAAAAACGATACATGTTCCCAAGAGAGGTGGAAAAATATTGCTTATGGGTTTAAAAATAATTTCTCATTAAGAGTCACAATAGTCTCTTGTAGACAACTGCTTTGTAAGGAGTTCAAGTCGTCTTTGCTGCTTCTTGTACCCTGCAGACCAAGCATTACCATTTCTTCACTTTGTAAGTGTTGATAAATATTTAAATCTCACACTAACCACAAAGGATCATTGTTCTTTATACAAAGAATAAAATTAAGTAAAGAGACACATTTTGAACAAGTGTGTGCAAAAGTATAAGATAACAAGTTATACTTCAGGAGACAGTCTGGTCTTGAAAACTGCTAAGGGTCAAGAGCTGCCTCATTCTCCTCTCCCAAATTAGTGGAATGCTTTCCAAAAAAGCCCTGAAGTTTTCAGTACCTCAATTTAAATAAGCCTCTGAAGTTATGTAACAATATACTTGATATCTACATCACTTTGATCAAAAGTTTGCAGACAACTAATAATATATCATTGCTTAAAAGACAGAAACTGTGTTCTGGAGTCAGTTTCCTAACAAGAAGTTTTTGCCAGGTCTTACCAAATGTCATTCGGCCACTAACAATTTCTGGCGATTTCTTCATGTCATTGATAGCAGCAACAGGAAGACCCCAGTTGGCAACTGGCCCCCAAAAGTGCTGTGAAGAGGGAAAACAAAAAGTTAAACAGAAACAAAAATCCCCTGCAGTATTCTTACAGTTTTTTCTTAGCCACACAAAACTAGAAGGCAGGCTTATGGGTAAAATTCCAAGAAAAGATAGAGACCATTTTTAATGTCAGAGAGACAAACTGAACCTTTCTTTTAGCAGGATCTACCCTTCAGAAGGAAAAGGAAAGGAACCTACTCTGCATCTTCTTTCAGACCTGAGAGGAACTATCTAAAGCCATTGAAACAGAATTTTGTGTAATTATAGCTCAGCAGTCATTAAGCAGATGATTGGCATTGTCAGATGTTTCAGATTTATAGCTCACTTCTGAGCAGAGAATTAGCATTTCCCTCTTTCAAATAAGACTCCTCAAAAATATAATGAAAACGTAAGGACTTGATGAAGTGAAGAACTGAAGCTGCTTTCATTTTATGCTAAGGATGAAGAAAAGCTCAGCAAGCATCTTCTTGTGAGTGCTTACACCCCTCCTTTGAAAGAGCAGGGCCAGCAAGCAAAGCAAACTGTTACCCTGAGCTTCATCTGCAATTGCTGAAACAACTTAGTGATTACTTAAAACTCAGTGATTCAACAAATGTCAGAGGAGAGCAGTTAGCAACAGGTGTGTACACAGATAGAAAAAGCAGAGACAAGAAATGGAAAGGATCAAATCAGAAAAACTGATGAGTTTATTTTGATGGGTATTATCTAAAAGACTCAAAACTGAGAAAAATTGTATCATAAGTTCAATTTCCTCTACTGTTACGAGCAACAAAGCTTCACCAGAATTATTTCCACAGAAGATGCACACATCAGTATTTGCCTCAGCTTCTTCTAGATAGAAACTCATTCTCAAAAGTAACTTGGCCAGATACAACAAAAGAGATGCACCTCACAAGAAAAAGCTTTGCAGATACCAGCTATATCCATTCTTTTGACACTTTCTGTAATTGTAACATGTTTAATGATTTGGAATTCTCAGGTGCTATTTAAATTTCTTGCCATTTTAATTCTAAAATACTCCTGCCAGTCTTGCTTGTAAAACACTACAGTCAGATTAAAAGCCAGACTTGTTTCCTACAGTTGCAAGAGAAGAAACTTAAATAGAAAAAGTTACACACACAGTTTTGGTAGTTCAACTTCAGTGCAATATACAAAATATAGTATTTCTGCAAATTCAGACTTATAACAGTATTCTGAAGAACAGAGTAAAAGCACTTGTTTGCTATATTCCTAGTGACAGGGACATTGACATCTGTAATGGTTAAAGCCTCTCAAGCACAGCAGAGCTAACGTGGCATAACTGAGGAGAGCTGCATGACTGCAACTCTCAATGGTATTTACACTGTACCACCACACCAAAGCAAACTTCAAGTGGAGAGACACTACCTGTACTTGGTGATGGTTTTATAGTCATTTCAAGGGTCTCATTTGAACAACTGTAGCTTATGAAAAATAAGGGGGTTTTTTTTGACTCTACAAAAAATATGTACAGCTTTTAAGAATCTGAGGGACAACTTCTGTTCTGAAAATTACATCAACTTGGCATTTCTACTTGATCAGTTGCTGTTAGAATGTAACCAAATAATACACCATAAGATAATGGACCACTCAAATCCAGGCTGTGCAAGCTGAAGATTCATCAGTAAACAAAAGTATTGCAGCAGTAGCTTTTCTCTGCTGACAAGGAGTCTTATTTGGAACCTTGAGATGGCTATCAGACTTCAAGTGCCTCCAAGCAGGCAGCCCTTTGAAGTCTCACAAGAATTCAAGTACACCTATAAGTTTGTCTCTTGTGTAGGTAGAAGAGCAAATCTTCCATAACATTATGATTCACAGTACAACAAGCATAAAACTTCCAGTGTCAGGGACAAACTTTAAGGGTCCAAGACAGAAGAATGTAGTTGGAGTTATTTAGTACATTTATTGTCTGGCCTTAAGGCCATTAGAGATAAGCCAGGTAGTTTGGTTCTGTAACAGTATTGCTGTTATGTAGAAGAATGGGTTTCAAACTGCTCTGACCTCCTTAGCAAAGGAGTATGGAAAAAACAAAGCCCCTTTAATTTAAGACATTCTGCAGAAGCTAACACTTGGTCACCCTAATCTCAGACTTGCAATTAAATATTCCTAGTGCATCACTCTTGGAGGTTTGCAGTACACCTTTCAGGTGGAGACAAAGTCATAAGAGTACTAAGGGAAAAAGACAGTAAGTTACTGAAGTTAGGAAGAATGTGAAACCAGAAATCCTCCTCTCCCTTTTCTTACCGTACTGTTCAAGTGCACCATCATGGTTTTCCATTCAAAAAGCACATGAAAGAAAGAAGAAAAAAAAGACCACATTAGTTTCTTTCATGATCTACATAGACGAAAGCATACCACAATAGAAAATAGGCAGAAGTCGGGAAGCTGTCACAGCATTAACTCTGAATAATGTATTAGTGTTAAAAAAATTCCCATTTTCCACAAGAGCTATCATGGTGAAAAGTGTTTGCTGCTCTTTTTCCCAGCTACATAAAATCCCATTATGGTCAGTGGAAGACATTCAACCCTTCCGAGCACCCAAGATGCACCCCAATTAATTTAAAGGATGCCAAAAGACATCAAACTTTGTCATGACAAAGCTAAACAGCTAAAATTCTTCAGTGAAAGCTTTGAAGTTGCTTGGAATTCTCTGGATACCTCTGTAAGTAGGTCAAACCAAAGAGAGCCAGATATCTTCCTGTCACTAGCTTTGGGCCAACTGTGGCTGTATCAAACATGAGCTGTAACACATTCTCAGTGATACATGCAATTACACTTTAGTCATGTATGGGGTTCATTTCTGTGAACATCTAGGTACCAGTTCATGTAATAACTTAATGATCTCTGCATAAAAGATAAGACTACAGCATACATTTAAGACTGCTTGTTACAAAGCTTTTGTAACAAAAGCTTACTAACTTTTAAACACCTTCTTTCTAACAAAGATACTGATAAGATCTTCAGAACTTAGTTCTGAATTATGACTTACAAGAAGACATTTGTTATAAGAAATAGATAGGCTGATAGAAAGCCTAGAACTGCTCCAAGTTGCAGAAGACTTTGTCACTATTGCTTCCCTCCCACTGATTTCCATGTTCTTAGATCACCATTTTATAAATAGCTGTGGTAAGGGAACAGTCAGGTTTACTTCAGAAATCACACAGGATGTGCATTTCAGTGAGTCTTCACTACAAGCTGGTTCAAGGTGCTTAGTTTGGATGTCCTTGACTAGTCTAACCACTTGGGTTTTATTTTATTTTTAACTGATCTGCAGCAACAGTTGACTGAAGTTCACAAGACAAATGTAAACTTAAATTTTTTCATAAAACCTTAACTGAACAAGTTCAGATGTGTCTTCTGGCACCACATTTTTGTGCCAACAGAAGTCAGCCTTAATTTTTAAAGTGTAAGTTGTTTCCAGGGAAGTGAAAGCCTAAAATAGAATCAAACTGATACTACTTCAACAGAGTAAGCTGCTCTGGCTGTCTTACAAGGTTGTCCTTACAATCACATGGGAGTGGAACACTTATTATACTTATGGAAGAGGACAAACCAAGGGCACACAGACTCTTCCAGAAAACAGGCATCCAGCTCCAAAGCTCTGCAGCCAAGAAAGTTGCAACAAATGCACCACATCCAATAGTGAGGATACTGCACCATGTGCATGCATCTATTTCTGAAGTGACTTCATTCCTTCATTCCAAGAACTTCAAGAACTAAATTCAGTCCCTTGACAAAGAAAACATTGTACTAACATTTTCAGAACTGTGGACAACAACTGTTGGATTTACTCACTCAATTTCCAAGTGTCAGTTTTCTGTATAAATGTCTAGAGAGGACAAGAGGAACTCAGGGCTGTTCAATACCTTGTATCAGTACTAAGTTCATTCCTAAAAGGCTGTAGGGGGAAACTATTTGTTTTCTAGAATTTCTGCATGCATTCTCCTCATTCTGGCAATAAGAATATTAATAGGCCAGAGTTAGTAGGCCAGAGACCATTCTGCAAATATAGATGAACTGTCACTATGTGTTTTCCCCATACTGCCATCTCCTAAGTGGAAGGGGCATTACCCATCTGCAGAAGGGCAGATTGTTCAGTTCTCAGCACACACAAGACAAGCAGGTACTGTGTCCTTCAGTTTCTACCACACATCACAGAGGACTTTTTATTTTAAAGTTCTTACGTCCTCATGTTTAAAGATTTACTAAAGAGAACTGAAGATCAGCTAATTTGAGTTTTGTTATCAAAGCAAACTCATCTGAAGTTTGTTTAAATTAAAAGAAAGTTCCTAGACAGCTCACATCAGTTTAAGAGCTCAGGCTTTCCAGGGAATGAACTATCTCTATTTCAAAGCCTTCTGTATTAACAGAGTCCCTACCTTTGCATTAGTACTGAGTTATCAGGAAGAGACATTGCAGAAGTGCCCCAGCACACTACAATGCCTATGGTTATTTTTCTGTTACCAGGAGATTTTTGGATTCCTTGGAATTCATTATGTGACAAAAGCAGTTCAGGCTTGAACAACAAGAAAATGACAGCTTGTCTAGAATGATATCCTCTCTTAAAAGAGGAGGGAAGCTGTTTTATTAGATTTTTTCAGAAGATGTTTTAAATCAATAGGCTAAGAAGTAAGAGGACACAGTAGCCTACTATGAGTGGCTTAGACAATATGACTTTAGTGACAGCTGCCAATTTTAGAATCTTGAGAAAAAAATGCAACTTCAGGTTCGCAATACATGGAGTTACCAGGCTTTAATATGCTAATCAGCTAGTTTTAAATTAACATTACTGCTGCATTTTATAAGAAGCAGGAAAAGTCAGCTTAACAGCTTATGTTCTTGCAATGCTTATTTTGAAGCATTAAGACACAGGGTAAATTTGTATGTATACGATTTACAGTCATTCAGATCCCTATTAATCACCACTAGAGAAAAGCCAGATGTGAAACTGGCAGAACAATTAATTTTTAATGACAGTTTAAAAGCAATTTCTCCTGTTTCTTTGTGCAAGATCCAAAAGTTAACCCAATGACATAATGCAATTCTAATGCCAGATATATCCACCTGAGCAAAGCAGCTGCATTCATTACACTTGCTTCCATGTTTGCGGGTTTTGAAGCTGAAATAGAAGCTGCTTATTCCAATAGATGTCTGCAAGTTTTGATTTAAGTTTTAATCAAAACTTAATCCACCACTTCAGGTAACTTCAGTTGTTCTATTGAGGGTCAAGTAATCTAAAGCCTATCACTGGTATCCCAAACAATACCTTAATTCATTAATTCAAACCAACAAGTTTCACGTTTATAAAGCTTTGATTCCTCACAGTGATTAGATGCTGATTTTTAAAACAGGCAACAGTCTCAGAGCTTTAAGGATACTTTTGTTCATGAGCAAAGAACGGACTTTTTTTTCAGGGTAGAGTCCTGTAGTTTGGGGAAGAAATCATCTTCAGGAAGAAATGCAAAGAGAGAACTCTCCATTTCTTCTATGCAGAAGAAAGACAAGTCTTTTACTGACAGCTATTTAAATTTTAAACTCAACAAAAAGCCAATAACTTAGACACTTATCTCCTAGAGAGCAAGAAACAATGCTGAAAGGCCAGAGCAGATGAAGCAACTGACTTTAGCTCTTCATGACACACCCAAGTAACAGGAGTACAAATTAAGCAGGTATCTTCATATATAGTAAGGCAAAACCCATTCCATCTACAATGGTAAAAACCTGTGGAATACTCTTTTTACTGTAATACAGTCATATATACAGCTTGTTTGAAGATTATATTAAATACATCTGAAAGGTTCTTTTAAAAAAACCTTCTCAGTCTTGGGTGAGGATAGAGATATTTCCCGTAACTGTGATGACATTAGGAAGCAGCTGTTACTCATCTGGATGTTTGCTTTTCTAATTATGAAGCAGATTACTGGTTTCATGGCCATTTACATGCTTCACATGAATCCTGTCACAATTAACTAAATGTTAACAACCAATACGCATCTATCAAGCCTACATAGCATCCTGAAGATTTTCAAAAGGAATCACAGAAGCCTGCTCTGGACTTCTTGTTTTGCTTCAAGGTTCTTCTCCTCCTTCTCATATTTTTGTCCCACTGTTTCTGTGGATTTTGATTTTATGAATACCAAACAAACTGTGCAAACTTTCCAGTGACCACCCTCACAGAAAAGTATTTCTTCCTAATATCTCATCTAAGTCTATCCTCCTGAAGTTTAAGGCTTTACTGAGCCTTTATATAATAATTCCTCGTCCACGCAACCTTACACCATCTCCTGCTACTTTAACCAAGACTACGTTTCTCAGATAAACAGATGTCCTCCTACATGCTTGCTCAACATCAAACACCAGTTGCAATAGATGTAGGTAAAATAGCAACCAACAGCTATAGTGAAAGGTTGCTCAACCCCTTTTATTAGAAGAGACCATTTTTATTTGTTTAGCTTGTCAAACAGCCTGTCAGCCAGAGGAACTTCAGCCTGCCCACCAGAGACTGGCCCTGCCCAGTGGTTCACAAGATTTAGGTATGCCAGAACTGCTCTTTAAGGCAGTCTTGTAGTTTCAGTCCAGAGTGCCATATCCCTTACCACAGCACACAAGACAAAGCTTGACACAGCACCGAGCTGTCTAGGAGGTGACTTAAGCCACATTCACACGACAGCGGGGCTCTAACAAGTCTCTGGAAGGAGATACCTACTTACATGTACTCAGAGATTCAAATAACCCATCTTCAGACTGCATCCACGATAAAGCTCGCTTCTACCCACGGCAGAGCAAAGCTCTTTCTGTCCTTGCGGCAAGCAGCGGTCAGACTGTCCTGGTCCCGGGCTCCTGTGCCCGCTGTCACCTCTGTGCCGCAGCGAGCCCTGCCCGCGGCGGGGCGGCACTCGCGGCTGTCACAGCCGAACCGGGAAGGTCACGGAGGGGCGCAGCTGCCGCGGCAGCTTCAAAGCGCGCCGCGTCACTTTCAAGGTCAAGGCCGGTTTGCTCGGGCCGGGGCGGGACAGTGACAGCCCCGACCGCCCCCGCGGCCCGAGGTGACGGCGGGCGAGCCAAGGGAACGATGGGACCACGAAACCTCCGGACCGGCTCCTCGCTGCCTTCTCTCCCCGCCCAGCCGCCGGCGAGGGCGAGCTCGTGCCAACCGTCAGACCCCGTCCCGGGCGCCCCGAGGCTGCGGGGTGGAGCTGAGAGGCTCGGGGACCCGGACGCTGGTCCCTGCCGCCCGCCCGAGCAGGGCGGTGGGCTCGGCGATGACGCCCCCCGCGTCGCGCTCACCTCATCAGGTAGTCCCTGAACTCCTTGCTGCGCACATAGTCCACGGCCTTGCGGCCCAGCGCCGCCGCCATGGCGTCTCGGCGGCAGTGGGATAGGGAGCGCTCGCCTGGCCCGGCCGCCTGACGCCGCGATGCCGCCGCCGCCGGTGACAACTGCTCCGCGCGCCGCCTGCCGCCCGCTTTACGGCAGCGCGCGCGCGCCCCCCCGCCCCGTCACCGCGGCGCTCTCACCGCCCATTGGCCGCGGCGGCCCCGCCCCCGGCGCGCGCCCAGCCCGGCTACACGGTCACGGGCAGGGGGAAAGGCAGGGGGCCGTAAAGCAACGCGGCGGGAGGACGGGGGGAGAGCGTCGCAAAGCGCGGCGAGGAGGGGTCGCCGTGGGCCGAGCCGCCGGCATTCCTCCGCAGCACGCGGGGCAGCGTCGCGCGGCGTCTCTGCGGGCCGCGATTGGCTGCGGGGCCGCGGCAGGTGGCTCCCCATTGGCGCGCGCCGCCGCTCGCGGGGCGTGTGGCTCCGCCCCCGGTGGCGCGAGTGCGGCGTGAGGGGGGAATGGGGGACGGGAGGGGCGCGGTGACTCGCTGAGGGCGGTAGAGCTCTGGGACAGACTGAGCTGGGACGACGTGGAGTTTTCCTGTCTGGAAACATTCCAAACCCACCTGGACGCGTCCCTGTGTCACCTGCTCTGAGTGACTCTGCCTTGGCAGAGGAGCTGGACTAAAATATCTCCAGAGATCTCTTCCAGCCCCAGCTATCGTGTGATTCTGTGATAAATACTTCGGTATTTTTTGTTGGAATGGTCTAAGATCCTGTCTCTCACCAGCACTTTCTATTTCTTACCTGAGCAGAGGTTACTTACCTTTTAACTTGCTAATACTATCTCTAGAAAATTTGGGCCAAACAAATTCTTGTGTCTTTACTCAGTGCACTAGAGATAAGTGAAAATGGATGTTTATCTCCTGTGCTTTCCAAAGACCTGCAGCCTCAGTTTTTAAGGTCCACAGCTAGGCTGAGAGCGCAGCCTGGGGCACAGCTATGCTCTGCAAGAGGCCCTGGACACCCTGGCTGCTTTGTTCTGTTTCCCTCTTCCCTGCAGGATCTTAGATAACAACAACAACGACAACAACAAACAACAACAACAAAACACCAAACAAAACAAAAAACCACCTCAAACCTAAAAAAGCCACAAAACACAGACACCAAACCCAAAATGCTCAAAATGTACAAAAAAGTCCCAACAAAAAGCTTCTCTTCACACTTCTTCCCTCACTGGTTGCTTAGAGAGCAGCAGGTTGGAGGAAAAGTGTTGGGTAACCTCTCCTTCTATATATATTCAGCACATGATACGACACCTTACAACAACGCCCTGCTTTGCTGTGTGAGTGGAAGAATTTTAATCCCCTTGGCATATTGCATTATGAAAAGACAAAATGTGGCCTAGCATATTTCTGTGGGGTACTTAGACTCCTATTTAAAAGCAGCAATGTGAATCTGAATGAGATCTCAAGGAATCATTTATTCCAGTTGATGCGACATGCACTGACACAAGGGAAGTCTATGGAAATCAGTCCTGTATGTTCAAGCAAAATCCTCATATGGTTGGATTCCACATATCCTAGATGGCCAGGCTCAGTCATTAATATTACAGCTACAGTTATAGAACTAATTTTTAGCCTTACATAATAAGGCTAAAAATGTAGTCTTATTCTCCTTTGCTGAAAATGTGTAATTTTTTTTTTCTTAACTCCATGTAGGGAGCAAACCAATAATCTGTCTGCATTGGGAGGGATTGTTCTTCAGTTTTTCTTCCTGGAGTAAACAAGTTATTTTAGCCTTTTCCCACAGGCTGTGCCTATTACATTTTTTAACCTTTTGCCTATTCCATTTGTGTTTAGCTTTCTTAAGGCATAGCCAAGGGTCACCATGTCTCAGTCAAAACCTTACCAGCAGTGCAATACTCTTCTCCCATTTTGAGAGTATATAACTTTTGTTTTGTTTTGTTTTCAAAGTAGTTAATGGAAAAATCACTAACCTGAAACGTGTCCAGAGGAAAGCAGTCTCACATGACAGGCTCTACCAGTTACACAACAAAACCAGCTAGCAAGGACTTGGAAGTTTGCTTTTGCTCTGTATGTATTTATAGGGCTTTTATTTGCATACTGTTTTTAGGCTTTTTTTGTAAGGATATCACTAACCACACAAAAGGTCCCCTTAATGTATCCATAGCTTTTCTTTTACCCCTTTTAGCCTGTTCTATAGAGAAATTAGATTGTATTTGACATGAGTTGCTCTTGGGAAGTCCATGTTAGGTGTACTTTTGAGCCCTGAGTGAACATTAACTGGTAGTTTAATAAATTATTGAAGCGGGTCTTTCTTTGTGGTGTTCTTTGTTTTGGTTTGGTTTGGTTTTTTTCTATGTCAGAATTAGGCCATTTGCTGAGTTTTTGTGAACCCCTTCTCTTCAGACATGTGCTCTGCTCCAGTGCTGAACTGCTCTGCCCTTCCACGACCTGGAGGAAAATCACTGATCATCTCAAAATGAGCATTTCAAATTGCTTCTGTGAGGGCCCAGTAGATTTCAGAGCAAGTTTCATTAGGTTTTGCCACTTTTTTTTTTCTAAAATATATTCCACCTGTTTTTTCCCTAGTCTGAACAATGCTTCTTCCTATTTTTTTTCCACGCTAAATTCATACATATTTTGGGGTATTATTTCCACACTTCTGCTTTTATCTGTCGTGGACTCTTTCTGCATTATTTAATGACTTCATCTTCCTTTGTCTCATTTTATGTTCTAATGCTTTTATCAAACTCCTTTAATTGTCTTTTATGCCCCATGATAGTTGAAACTGATTTCATATCTCAACCTTTCTGATTCTTTTATCTACAAGCTGACACTATTTCTTTATTTTCATCTACTCCTATGTCCTTTTGGCTATTTACTTGTTCCCTTTTAATTTTTAGGTCACTATGTGCTTGTGAATAAGACAAGCCATGTATGTCAAAGGATGGCTCTTGTGTTTCTTCTAATCAGAACAAGTAATTGTAGCTAGTTTCATTTTCAAACAGACAGGTCCCCTGCAATGTTTTATCTCTTAGATTATCTTCACAAATACCCTGCCTGCCACTTCCTGGAATTTCTTCCTGACATTCTCATTGCTTTCTTTTCTTTCTTGTTAGCCTTGTACTTCTGACCTTTGCAAGGAGATACTTCTGAAGTTTATTTGGCTGTCCAGTTATTCTCCTTACTTTTTTTTCCCTCAGCCTTTGGCCAGGTCAATAAATTTTTAACTCACTGACTTTTGTTACTATTGGTCATTAAGCTACAACTTTTCCTCGCTGGATTTGAAAGCTGGTGTCCCGGAGTTCCCTTCTGGGTTTTTAGCTGATGGACTCTAAGGCTGTGCAGCAGTTACTCTGCATGGGATACTCTAACAACAGAGGCTTTCTGCAGATAGCAATTCTGCAGCTCCACGTCCCTTGCTGCCAGCACACGTCTCTGCTCTCCTGAGCTGCTGCCTGCAGCTGGGGGGACAGAGGAGAGCATTCCTGACTCCTCCATTGTTGGCTCCACAAATCTTCAGTGCTAGTGCATCCAAGGCAGGTGTTTTTGCCCACAAGGACACATACATAAGGTAGCCAGGGCTGGATGAGCTTTAATAATATCTGATAGTATCTTAAATTTTGCCCTCTGAGGAGGTGAGCTGTTGGATGATTAGTCTGTTCAGCAAATGAATGCTGTGTTTCCCTCAGAAGGAGGTCTCCATATCCCATTCCCCATTTCTGGGTGTGGGGGTTGCAGGGACAATCCTTCTAGCTGCAGGGGACATGTGACACATCCTGTTGTCATCCCAGAACCTTATCTCAGGAATTCTTGACCTCAGCGGATTCAGATCCAGCTGTTCAGTAAAGAAGCCTGCAATATTTCTCATTTTCAGGCATCTCCTGTCTTCCTCTTGACATGCCTTTGCAGGCACACACGTGGTGGTGTTCCACTTGCCTGGCAGTAATGGACTTTGCAGAGAAACCTACTAATGCTATGTAGTAGTTAAGCTTGACAATAAAATCAGTGCTAAAGGATCTAATAGGTTAGATCCAAAGGATACATTAGATACATTAGATACACTGATTAGATCTAATCAGTGCTAAGGTATCTAATACAATTCTTAACATCTTTGAGGGAAAAGAGTGGTATCCTTTCCCATCTGTGAAAAGAATTGCAATAAAAAAATTATTTGGAATGTGGCTTGACAGACAAGGGAACATAAGTTAAACAAGTTGTTGAAGAAACTGTGACTTCAGGACTGAAGGAGTTAATATTTCCCTGCTCCAAAGTTGCAGAAAAATGTGAAGAAAAGATACATTGCTTGGGCAGTCTTCCTAGACCTTGTAATGAAATACCTGTTCTTTAAAGTGGGCAGAAATCCCATGGTAGGTGGACAAGATTGACTGGAGCCACTAGGCCATTTAATCAGCTACAATCTCAAACTGAGCCAAGTGAGAGCAAAGCTTGATGTGACACTTGCACTCCTCTTTGCATCTTTGATTATGGATACATTATCCCTACATGCTGGCATGATGCTTGAGCAGGTTTATTCCATGTGGATCACACAGCAGTAACTAAGTTAGACTGAACACCTGAGAATGCTAAGAAGGGAGTCTGTGTTACAGAAATAACGAATAACTTCTGTAAAATGCATGCTCAGTGCTGACGTGTTTGCTAAGGCATCCTAGTAGAAATGTGACTTTAGTATTAGTCTAAAGAAAACTGAAATAAATGCCTAAAAACTAAATAACCCAAGAAGAATCTATACCTTTTTTAAAAAACACTTTTTGAAATTCAGAAGTACTTAGTGCTGAAAAATATAGCTGCAGCTTTTGGAGGGAACAGTTCTCACTCTGTCTGACCGTGGAGCACCCTATTGCGCAAAATCAGCATATATCATTTGAGACATCCACAGTTTCTGTGTAAAACCTGATCAACTAGGATAAATTAGCACATTGTGGAGCTAGGGGCATTTCATCATCTGCAGTTGGATCTGGAGTAGGTTCAAACAGCAAAATAAAACATATATTTCCAGCTGAGGCCCTGCAAATAAGACAATGGTCTTACAAAATCACTAGAAAAAGATGTTCCCCTAGGAATGGCCAAAAGAACGCTATGATGTGGGCATTACAATGGGCAGAGTCAAGAAGTGAAAAGTAAAAAAGATGCAGCATGGATCTGGAAAAAAAAAAATTGATTGCCAGGACATAAATATTGGCAAACTAGCAGCTATTGTGATTAACAATGATTGTAGGCAAGCCAAGCAGCAGCTGGGCAGCAGGAACTCAAGCAAGGGTGCTACCTATAACAACGAAAAATGGAAGTATTTTGTCAGCAGAGGAGACAAGCATTTCAGGCAGTTGTTGCAATTATCACTGCTTTCCCCTGCTTACATGCAAAAATGCCTGCCTGTCATGATTAGATTACAGGTGGGTGGGGCTGAATACTTGAAGCTTTTATTAGCATAGTTGTCCTGTTATTATAAACTCTGTAGGTAGAAACCACACAAGCTGTAGGCTCTGGTCCATATTACACGTGCATAGGAAACAGCTAGTTCTGTGCTGTGAAGAGCTGTCACATCCAAAATTGTATGGACAAGGGGAGGCAGAGTACAACAGTCTGGCAGAGAAGCAGCTGGGTTTGTAGTGAGGCTGTTCTTTTTCTCTGTGCTGGAGAAGCAGCCAGGAGAGCTGGAGGCCACTGCTCAAGCGTGGGGCAGCTCCCCACTGCTGTGCTCACTGCCAACACCAAACCTTGTGTGAGGGGTGGGAAAAAACCCAAACCGACCTGAAACAAACAAACAAAAAAGCCTCAAACAGTATCCTCCCCTGCTTTAACTTACAGCTGTTCTTAAGTTTTCTCCTGGGATTTTTTTTTTCCTAGAAGCCAACCAGCTATAGATGAAGGAGGCCCCCTGCATGAGTAGCACTGCATATATCCAGTTGAGCAGAACCTTCAGGCAGCTGGAGGATGGGGCCTTTATATGATGAGACTGCTTTCAGTCCTCAATTAGTCAGCATGGTAAAAGAGACAGATAAAATTAAAACTGAAATTGCATAAGCCAACTTTCTGCTGAAATATGTGTAGCAGTGGTGGCTATATTGATGTGTGTTTTACTGTCATGAAGACTGATACTAAATGTTTTAAAGGCATTTTCTGGGCTGAAGTTCATCTTGCAATTTACTCATATATACTAGTTCTTCAAATTAGATAATTTTAGATTCTAATTTTAAACATAAAGCTGTATTGCTTGGGCTGTTTAGAAGAAATCAGGTTTTAAACATGGGAAAAATCTGATTAATGGGTTTATACACAAGTTGTTTATACTTGACAGGTACTGGGCTATATGAGTATATAGATTACTATTCAATGAATGGACCTTAAAAAGTGTCTGTGTTTTTTAACTTACATAATTCTCTTAAGTAAAGAAGTTGTTACAATAAATGGTCATTTTTAATAGTCACGTGCCCACTTCCCTGTGAGAAGAAGCACCAAACTGCTGTTTCTAGTACCACATTACTGCATTACTGGTGTCCCTGAAGCAATTGTGGGGGATTGTCTTGTGTTGGGAAGGAAGATATGAGGGCTGCTTGTTCAGTCAGGTGCACTCTGTACACTCTCTTACAGGCCAGCTGGGGTAAGAGAGCCTTTTCTTGCAAAATTACCTTGAAAATCCACCTCCTTCACACAGCTGTGGAAACTTCTGTTAGAGTTAAATGGCATGTAATCACTTCATTGCTATAATTATCATGTCCAGAGAAGCAGAATGGGAGGGCTGGTGATGATCTCTCAGCAGGCTGTACCTCTTCGCAGGTGTCAAACCAGACTGCAAATTACAGTTGGTGTCCTCATCCTGGAAAACCTGCCTTGGTGATGAATCCAACAGGCATAAAGAAAACAATGAAAAATTATTTTTCTATTCTGTTTTTAAAAACCATTTCCAGTTTCTGAGGACTATTAGTGATGTGACATGGACTTCCCAAGTAAGGCTGGGAGGAGATTGGCTTCCTCCATTGCTGCCTAGTGTGTGCTGAAACACTTGTGCTTTATGAAGAAACTTCATCAGTGATTTTCTCCCAAGATTTGTATGTTCTTCTTAAAGTGCTTTAACCAATACAAACATCCCACTGATTATAAGGAAAAGAATAGAGTCAGGGTTCTGACTGGTGGCAGAAAGTGAGGTGTCGAAGCTGAGAGACAGTGGTAAATTATGACAGTCATTTTAGTTATGTAATTTTTTCCCCTCAGGACTCATGGATCTTTATTGAGCTGTATATAGTATAAACTTAGTAGAAAATGATAAAAATATAGGTTTCTGGCATGGTTTGCTATAATAAATTAACTTACCGTGTGCTGTTTCCTGGAACCTTCGCTCTCCTCAGTCTAAACAACCTAAGTGAGGCTGGAGGATGGCCAGGAGCAGGGGATCATTCCTGATAGGAAAGTACAATTCTGTGCTTTTCTCCTCTTTCAGCCCTTCCCCAGTTAAAGAACAACCACCTAAACTACTGCCACTGGAAAACTGAACATAAATATTGGTAGACTTATTCGGGGGGGAGTAGATTATTAAGTAGATTATTATGTTTGAGACAGAAATGCATGATTACACCAAGGCTCACTTCAGTAATTGCAGTATCCTCAGCTGTATTAAACTTATTCTCTCTGTGGACTGACATTTCTTTTGCTCACTGGAGAAATGTGGGAGCAAGATGGTATCTAAGATGGCCCTGATTTACCAGAGGAAACCAAAGGTCTCTGAATTGGTGATGTGTATCCACACAGGGGCCCTGAAATCACCTTTGGCCTATTTCCTTGACTCAAAGAAAAGGGGGAAATTTCAGTAGGCTACAGTGCATAAACAAACCACGGGCATACATACATGATGAGTAACTTGAAGGTAAACATGCCAAAGTCCTTTCCAAAGCTACTGCCATCAAAGTAAAATAAGCAATAGGTCATAGCAGACTTCTACAAAGTCATTCAGGACTCAGCACAGAGTCATTTCGATTTGCACAAGGCCTAACAGCCAAAAAAAAAAAAAAAAAAAAAAAAAAAAAAAAAAAATATATATATATATATATATATATATATATATATATTCATGTGTGTATACTTGTAGAAGAATGGATGCATTTGACTCATGTACCCAAATGTACATGTACCAGATTGAATTGGGTAGTTATAGACAACTTCCAAACTATGTAGAGAGGATCTTTTCTTCTTAGAAATATTTGAAATGTGTCCCACAGACATCTGAATTCATCCTTACATGGGTATTGATCTTTCCAATAAACATTAATGTTAGCTGATGATGCTACAGCTTCAGTTCACAAAAGCTGTCTTGTTTTTTACAAGAGATAGCTTGTTTTTCACACCAAGTGCCTTATAAATTAAATACGTTATCCAAAAGCTACGGATCCTTGGCACCTGGGCTGGACAGTAGTGTCTGCCCTGCACACAGAGGGAGTGTTAGCCCTTTCAGAGTGGAAGCCAAACCTTCCACACACAGCAGGAAGTGTAACAAAACCAAACCAAGAAGATATGTGGAGTAGATCCATGCCCTTACTGTGACTCCCCTCTGTGACTTTGGTGCTGCTTTCTTGCTCGGATTGTCTCTCTTGAAGGCTGTGCAGAAATACATTTTTATAACCTGCTGAAAGCAGTTCCTTCTTTTCTCTGAAAGCTCAGGAGGAGGCAGTGGGAGCATCATTCTGCATCACATGGAAACCCTGTGATCCCAGTACTCCCTGAGGGTGCTGCAGATCTGGGCAGGGAACCCCGTCAGCTTCTTCCCTAGGCTGGTGTTGGTCAGACCCACACAACAACCTGCTGGGAGCATGATGCAAGCTTCCAGCAGTGTGGGCTTATTTAATGCTCTTTGGATTAAAAGAGGGACTGTCACTTTGCAGGAGGGTGCCCTGAAGGGGGTTGCTATGCAGCATTTCCATACTGAGTGGCTGCTCTGCACAAATTTCTGATGCATCATTCTCAAGGAGGCTGCTACAGCAGTGTTTGTCACAGAGCTGGAAAAAGTCTCACTGGATGCAATCCTGTGTTTAGGTTTACCAAAAATAGTTCTTCTGGGAATTGCTAATATTCACCATCTTGAAGCTGAGGAGAGGAGTGGGGTAGTGTTTTCCCTGGAGAAGCACCTTCTTTAACAGTCACTGTGCATTATTAGGAACAGCATTTATACTTGTATTTGGTAATCCTTCCTTCCTTTGATTAGAATTTTGCACCCTCTATATCTCTCTCAGTGTACATCTCATAGATACTCAGGAGCTGTATAAAGCCAGTCAGTTCACAAGTTGCCACTCAGCTCCAGGCCCTGGTAATGTAAAAATTCAAGACTTTGTGGTCTAATTTTCACTCTCGTTTAAAACCTTAATTATAATTCAAGATCTCATTTGAAATTAAAGCCTTATTTATCTCTTGTGTTTTTTTTCATCAAAGGTTTCACTCATGTTTGACATCTATTTCTGTAAGGCCCTCCTGGGGTTCGTAGGATTAATGCATTATTAATGCTATAATAATTTATTTGGGTTTTAAGGCAGTGAGATTTTTACTATGCTTAGGGAACACCATTTCCCTGGTCTGGTTACACGTTTTAACCATATTGCACCAATTGTGGGGAACAGGTTGTTCTAAATTAACACTGTAGGTAGTCATAAACATCACAAAATTTCAGTGATATTCTGTATTGTCAAAAGACAGAAAATATTCTCCACATGTACCATAGTAAAGATACAGATTTAAATGGAGAAAGTTGATTGTTCCAGTCATTTGTGGCTTAAAAATCTTTGAATTAATCTTTGGAGTTCATCCATCAGTCTTGATCTCCTCATTCAGTGCCAACTGCCTGTGGTAGGCTGATATGAATGCATGTCATATTTGAGGCTCAAAGAGACCATCACAAGCATTTAAAATTAATTTCCAGATTACTGCAAGCAATTGAAGTCATCCACTTGCTTCTGCACTAACCTTCTGTTTGCTAAGGGACACTACTAAAAGTGATACAAGGGGAATGACAAACCTCTTTTCTTCTTTTACGTTTTATTCCAATAAATAACAGCCTCACTTTTGGAACTACAGTTACCTTATTTCCATTCTGCTGCTGCATGAATTTTGCACCCAGAAATTTCCCTGGGTTCGTGCTCTGGCCTTTCTCTATCTGCTTCTGGAACATGTGATTTTTCTCCCTATGAAGATTCTTGTAGACAATAATCAAGTCACCTCTCAGCCATCTCCAAGCTAAGCTGAACAGATCAGGGTCTTTAATAATCTCCATGGCAAGCATTTGGTTGGTGGTGGGGCTTTTTTGTGGGTTTTTGTTTGTTTGTTTGTTTGTTTTGGTTTTTTTTTCTGCATCTGAACTCTGGACTGTTTAAATATACTAAAGTTATATTAGTTGGTGCCATTTTAAAAATGACACTTGAGGCCTGAATGGTGGGGTTGCATGACATTTTCTTACCTTTAACATACACTTCCTAATCTCTTCTGACAGCAACAGAATGGTGGTTGAAGTGGGACCAGATAGCAAAAGATCAGCACTGCCAAGAGTTTCTTAAAGCTGATGGGTCACCCTTGTCATTTCTCTAAAGTGAAGGGCAGGTTTCTGTTCTCTGTGTCATAACAGTGGATGTTCCTAAAAGAGTAAATTGTTTCAGTACCAACAGGTGAAATAAATAAATGGATGAGCAAAGCAAATAACTGATTGTAACAGAATTTACAACAGAGACAAGAGCCCAGACAACAATGTGGCAATTAGAAAGTCTGGGTAAATGCACTGGAAATCACTAGTCTTCCTTTGCATGCCCTAGCAAGGAGACTATCATTAAAATTGAAGCTGCAAAATTCTACAGTAGGGAAAGAGTTAGGCTTTACAGCTGCAGCTGTTTTTACCAGTGACCACAGACCCTGAAGGATAGGAAGAATCAATTATGCAGGAGTGTGCCAAGCCAAAACAATGCACAGGCTTACCACAGATAGTGAGTCATCAGCCTCTTAATAAGCTAATTTCCTCAACAAAAAATGGAATTGATCTCAGGCCAGCTTTGGTTGTTTAGAAAAAAACCAAAGAGCTCCTGTCCATCTAGATGAATGGACAGATAATCCTTTTTTTCCCCATCTTATCTCCAGACAGTTGGAGTATGGCACCTCTAACAGACAATGCACTGAAGTTATCTATGAGTAACCTGAAAAACTAGACATAGCCTAATATCCTTGTCTTCAGCTCTTCTTCACAGCTTTTAATGCAAAAATCTTTGCTTCTTGTGACCTTCAGACATTAGTTGTTACTGTTACTGCCTCTTGTTTGCCCTGCTGTATTGCCTGAGGTGCTCAGCCAAGAGCTGTGCTGCCACTGATGATGCTATTCAGGCATATAGCAGGATTTTCTGAGTCTCAGGACAATTGCCATGGTACATTGGTGCGGGACATAAAAAGGGGATGAAGTGAACTGGGATGGGATAAAGGAAGGGAAAGAAACAAGAAAGAAATTAACGTTGACTAAAGAGAAAAATTACAAGTGGGAGGGGAGTTGTTGGCAACTGGTTTTTTTTTCTTTTTAATTTTAAACAAGTGTGTACTTCAAGGGGAAAAAAGCATGTTTACTTTCTCCTTACGTACAGAGGTTTAAGATGCTTGCCAATGTAAGTTTCCTAAAAGAGCTGTGTCTTGATTAGGCACTTGAGTATATTCTGGAAAGCCTTCCTCTCAAGATAATTCCTTTGTTCATTTTCTAGCATTGGAGGGAAAGATTATGGCCTGCCTGCCAAGGGCCTGGCATGACCCATGGCTTCCTAACCAGGTTGTCCGAAAGTTAATTTGTGTCCAAAAATGGATGAACTTGGCTCATTCCTGGTCATGGTCATATTGCAAGAGGAATTAGAAGTGGGAATGGAAGAAAAAACCTAGATTGGTTTTGTTGGGTTTTTCTTTTTTCCTATTTGGATGTTCTTGTAGAGGATTGTGGTTCTCCAGAGAAGCCTCCTTTTTTAACCTCTGGGCCTATAAAGACAGGTGTACCACATTTATTTGCCTTCCTACCAGAAGAGGCCATAAACCCACAAGATGGACCTGTGGGGCAGAAACATGGTAAGAGAAAGGTGGAATAGCTCATGGTAGATGCTGAGGGGCAGAGGAAGATATGGGGAGGGATATGCATCTCTCAGTGATGAAGGACCATGAGGACTAAAGGAGCAGGAAGTTTCTTTCATGAACAGAGAAAATAAAGGAAGGACAGAAGTGTGAGTAGGACAGGAGCAGCTGGCAGGAGTAAAGAGGCATGAGACTGCCAGAGACGGTCACAGCAGAAATCCTACAAACATTTTTGAAGTCCAAGTTTGCTTGGTTATGCTTGCTTGGACCTAAATCACATGCTGTTTCTTCAGCTCTGGTACCACATGCTGTTCCCGCAAGGAACCTCAGCCGGATTCACCACCTTTGTGATGCTGCCAGGTCTGATGACAATCCAGATGTGAACGCCAATGTAACTGTGTGCAGGCTCAGATGTAATGCCAGGGAGTCAGAACCAATCCCTCAAGGTAGGAGGGATTGATTTTGCTTTTGTGGTCACTACTAAGTCCAGCAAACAGAAAAAGCTATGCAGGCTGCTTGCCAGAGACCAGCAGTTTCCAGAGGAATGGTACCTTGGAAGATCTCAAGGGGGCAAGGGAAATTCATGCTGAGGCAGCTTGTGTGAAAGCACTCATTTGTCTGGCACTGAAATCCTAAATTTGTCTAGTGGGTAAACTGTGTGAATGATGGGCATCAAAGGCTTACTTGTTGCTTCCCAAAACAATTTTGAGTATTCAGACTGCACAGAGGTTAACAGTTCCAGGTGTAATTTGAACAGGTAACTGTGTGCTTTTACTGTGACCAACATGGCATTCAAATATGGCCAGTGCTTGGGGACTGGAAAGGAACTAGGCAATAACAAGCAGGATCCTTTTTGCTTTTCTTCTCTTTTTATTTCTTTATAAAGAAAGGAAAGGATGGGCATGCCAAACCAAAATGGCAGAATACAGACGAAGGTGAGCACTGAGGCTTCTCCTTGGGCGCCACCCACAGTAAACTCTCGCCTTGGTAGGGTACAGCTCCCCATCCCTCCTGCCAGGAGGAACCCAGCATGCAGCCAGCCCTTCAGCACAATCACAGCTCTCTGAAGTTAGTTTGCACAGTTTCACAATACCGTCAGCCCACGTCATGGTGGGGCAGCAGCAGCTGAGGCCAGCAACATTAGCAGCAGCAACATGGGATACAGTGCACAGAAAAAAAGGGAGCAAAGAGCTTGTTTGCAAACAATTGTAGGTAACAATATAGAAAGTCCAAAGATCATCATTCTGCTATAAAAATATTACACTTCATAAAACCATGTACTATAAAAAAAATCTATTCAGAAACGCTGGTAAACATAACAAATATCTGTACACCGGCTGCCCTTTTCATACAGGAAACATAAAAAGCGTGAGCCTCAGAAATCATCGTTTTGTAAACATGAATATGGAGCCTGTAAACAAAGTGCTAGATCATGGTTCATAATTTATCAGTTAAATACTACCCAAGTAAGTCCCTTACACACATCATCACCTAATGGCCAGACTCCACTACTGCAAAAGGAAAGAGGACTTGACTCCGAGCGCTCCCACTAGTCACTGAAAGTGCACATGGATTAAGGAATTAACACAGGAATGAAGGCAGCAAGATTTGGCTCTGAGTAGCAAATCAGAAACAACCTTTTAGCAACTGGTTTTTGTTTTCTGCACTTCAAATGCATATTTTCCAGCCTCTCCTTTCAAAATTCGCCTTCATCAAAGAGGGCATGCATTTTCCTTATTTTCCTTTCAGGCTAAAGGATATCTGAAAAATATGTCCATCACATCCATTTAGGAGACATAATGGAGCACAAGTTGACTCTGTAACCATGTATACCAAAGCAAGAAGTAGTGGTTGAACAGTTCAACACTGAACATCATGGTTTACACAATACGGGATGACAAAAAGGGCCAAATTCTTAACTTTAGACTCCAAATTTTGGGCTGCAAAATATTTTCATGTGCAAACTTTGTGATGACATTCATGATCAGATGCTGGCTGAAATACAAGGTTTGTCACACTGTTGCACCTGGAAATGCAAGGTCTGAGTTCATGAAAATCTGTGAAGAGAGTTTAGATAAAATCTGGCTCTAAGGATTATCGTAATTTTATTTACTCTGTAACACTTTTGTCCTGCACAGGCTTCAATTCACCCTTCACCTGAATACTATGAGTTTTAGTTTTGCTGTACACATGGAGAACCTTACTTTTAACTTCACTTCATCTTCAGAGTTTAAAACATTTTCATGTTTTTGCTTTCAGAATAGGAGAGGGTGTACAATTGTGTACGTCTGCTGTGGACAGATATGGAGGGAGGAGTGTGAGACTGTGTCCACACAGGAACAGGTACCAGAAGCAGCTTGGCTGCAGGCAACACAAGATTTCAGGATCAGGGTCAGCTAGGAGGTAAGAATATGCACTTCTAAAGGAAAATGATGTATACTTGAAAAGATGAAAAGAAAAATTGGCTTGCACATTTCACTTTTCTTTTTTTTTATGAACTATACTGAAGCATCTTATTAACATTATTTTAGGCCTTTTTATTTTAATGTAAGGAATATTTGAAGGGTTGTGCTGCTTGCCTGTCTTTTAGGATTCAGATATGTAAACCTGGAGTTCAGGTGGCTCTTGTTTAAAAATGTCATCTCTGGATGTTCAAAAAGAGAACTTTGTTTCTAAATATTTGCTTTGGCATTTCTGATACACACATCCTAAGAGAGAGCTTCAAAACACCTGCCTGAAAATAATTTTACCAGTGAAAGCTACAATGTATTTTCTGCCATAGTAATCTCCTGTATCTTCTGTGTTTGACTGCCCTACTCCTTCTAGGGATCGAGCAAGCTGTAGCATGCCCCAAAATCTAGAAATTCGTCTGTAAAAATGGGTGATAAAAAAATAAAACAAAAAACAAAACAAAACAAAAAAAAAAACACCAAAAACACAAACCTTAGGTTTTTCTGTCACTCTTATTAAGTGGATGGGTTCCCCATGACATGCCATCTGTGGCTGTACACCTTCTGGTTAGAGGGAGTTTGTCTGAACTTTTGGCTGATTTTCAGAAGTCTGGGCTTGTCCACCTCTCTGTGCACAGGGCTTGGCACTGGGAACCTGCTGCTATACAAACATGGCATCATTTATAGCCCTGACTCTGAGCCACATCTGGGCTCTGCTCAGCATAAAGCAGCAACAGAGGGACAGAGGTGACACTGAACTTGTAGCCACTCCAATGTGTTGACAGCTCTGCTGGCTAAACTGATTCTGTTTGTTGCCTTCCTGCTGTCCCCAGCCATTTGTTCTGACGCACAAACATTTGCTTTGCCCGCAGTGACCTGGCTAAGGGAGGTGTGAAAGGACAGATGAACAACTGAAGTCAAGAGAAAGTGACTGCCTGCCATTTTTAGGGTCAGCACATGCATATGCTGGTGTGAATTCAGTAGACTAGCAGTGTAATAAACCTTTGTGCCATCCCTGGCTTAGGGGATGAGCCAAGCCCTGTCATAATTCATATCACAGACACACAGCAATTGCGTACTTGACTGAGGTTTGGATTTATTCAGAGGTACCAGAGCTGGGTACAAGTTGTTGGAGAGAGCTGAAAAGGTCTGACTGAAAAGAGAGCCCAGTACTACATCCAGGGTTAGATGAAGTACAGAGACACAAAATATGTACCTTTTAAGAGTGTGACATGTGATGCCATGCCATGACCTCATGTCACACACAGTGTGCTTCACTCAGCTCTCTGTGCTTGGGCTATCCCCAGCACCCTGGGCTCTCAGGGAACTGAAGGTTTTTTTTCTGAGGAAACAAACCAGAATCTATTCTCAGGTAGACTTCTTTTTCAAATGTAGAGATTTATAAAAACGTGTCTGTGAGGGTCGCTTGTCATTTGCTGAAATAGTTTAGCTTTATAAATGCTATCTGCTGTTAAAACTTGCTTTGAAAAAAAGTTAAACAGATTTTAAATAAGTGAAAGTTCATGAAAGGCTGGGGCAGGGGTCAGCTCTCCCTTTGAGCAGCATCTCCCACACCTCTGCCATATAGACAAGCTGTAGTGCTGTGTAGGAACTGGGGTAATGCTTCCCATGATATTCTTCAGGGCCATTTGGCTTCTTCAGAGTCCTGGAGCTGCAGAAGTGGGGTCCAGCTCTGCAAAATGTGGGGATATGCCTCCTCCTTGCTGGGCAGACACTTCTCTCCTGGACTGAACAACAACACCTGCATGGATATGGTCCTGCACAACCTGCTCTAAGTGAACCTTCTTTAGCAGGGTGGTTGGATTAGATAATACTAGTAATAGCCTAAGGCACTAGGTCACTTCACGAATTAAAAACTTGCAAGATGGTATCTTCTAATTCAAAGAGATTTTTAGACTTTCAGGAGTTAAACATATAACTTAGTAAAAGTCTCTTAAGATTATATAAAGAGAGGAGAGAGACAATGAGAGAGGCTAAGCCTTTTTCAGTTTTCTCCTAAAAACAAAAAAGTGCTTATTGCTGAGCTATACCATGGCTAGGGGTCTAGAAAGGAGATGCTGGTGTAAAAGCAGCCATTGCAGTGATTAGGCCACAGCCTAGCATCCTCTCCTGGATCCAGCTGGGCCAGGGGAAGCAGTGGGTGCTCTCAGTCTGAAATAATGACTGCCAGTGGCATATTCCTCCCTTTCTGCCTCCCTTGGATTTGCTGATGGACGCTCTTGTATTTCAGTGCGAGCAATCTGGATCAGCGAGGCTGACAGTGGAAAAGGTTTAATTGGGTTCACTTAACTGGAACAGGTCAGAAAACCCTCAGAAGGGCAGCTCCCATGGCAGGACTGCAGAGGGGAGACTGATCTGCCCTTGGAACTCTATGGGGATGCACATCTGGGACAGAGGGGAGGCTGGATGGGACAGTTTCTTCCATGGATGGGCACAGCCTTTTTTTTTTTTTTTTTTCTACAGCCAGAATAACCATTACCATTATTAATGACAGATTTCAAAGAAGCACTGCAGACAAAACTCTCTGAGTATCACCTCAACCTCTGACTACATTTCTACCCCTACTTGGATAAGATGGGACAGCACCTTTTTTGTGCATGTGTTTACATACACATATGTGCACACATCTAAATACACTGACAACATAATAAACAAAGCCCACTATATGTATGGCCTTATAATTATTTATAGGCTTATAAAGTAATTAATGAGCATGAAGATGTGTGAGTCCATATGTGTCTCTGTGGTAATGGTGGGTTAGAAAGAGCTAAGTCAGGAAGAGATTAAAACCCTTAAACTTTGGGAAGAGCAACATCCTGCAAACTTGGCCTACAATAATATTCAGTTGAAAAAATGCTTGAGGAATTAAGACTGAGTATATTGAGGGAATTAGACTTTTTCCAATGGCTATAAGACAAAGCAAACTGAAGCAATGCAAGATGACCAGGAAATCTCAGAGGCAGACAAAAACTGTATATAATATTTTCAACAGTCTTTCTGCCCATATACCATACAATTACTCTGACCATTAAAAAGACATTTTTTGTTAAAACAGCATGTATCATCTGGGACCCCAGAAAATTCAGCCCTCTCTGCAAGTTGCCCTTTGCATCCTTATACCCACCTTGCCTTCTTCTAAGACAGAAGTCACTTCAAGGGAAACAAGGCCTGGCCAGGGCTGTTCTGCACCAGCCAGGATATCTCTGCCAGTGGATATCCTCACAGTGTGCTGTTAGCAGAGATGTGTGAGACTTAACTTCTAACAAGCAGAAAATTCTAAAGGCAGCAAAAAGCTGACACTGAGCACAGCTTAGCCAGAGGAGAGAATGTGGGCTGCTGTGTACACAAGCATAGATACCCACCTGTGCATTTGCACTCATCAGTCCCAGCCAATTCAGCCTCTGGGTGAAGTTTCACAGCATTATTTATTTTAGAAAAGAGAAGGGCTTCAAGGAGAGCTGCTTTGCAGCGACCCTCTGTGCACAGCACATTAACTTGAACATTAAATATCAGTTTAAATTATTAAGAATAAATTTAAATTTAAAAATAGACTAATGCAAACAAACAAACTGGTCATCATTGAAGCAGAGATAGTTTTAGGAAGAATATTACTATAGCAAATGAAACCCCTTGGACACTCTGAGGCAGTGATCTGGTAATTCCAGTTCAGCACTGAGACGCACAAACTACCCAGTACGCAGAAATTACCATGTCTAGCATATGAAGCTCCATGTTCACATTTTTCTTTTTTTTTTTTTTTCTCCCCTGTCACAACAGAAAAAAGCCAACACAGCACAGTAGCTTTTCCCACAAAGCATCTGAGGTGACAAAATTCACTCAGAAAATAAAAATTAACAAAAGCAGTACAAAGAAGAATCCCGGTCAGCTTGTGACCACCAATAAGCCAAGATGGGTAAGAAAAAGAATAAAAAAATAGTTCACATCTGGCACCACAAACCTTACTTGCTTTCTTTGAAACCAGGGAATGAGAAAATGTCCATTTTGCAGAGACCATTTCAACAAAAGTTTTCTTTCCCTGGACCTGGAAAATCCAGGTATTAGGGCACAGAATTTTTGTTTTATATGTATATAAATACACATGTACATATTCATATAAATATAAAAGCAGAGCATCCTCCCATTTCTCCTCATAATTTATTATTATTAAAGCTTGTAACAGAGTTGGCTGAACTCTTCAGAAGTGGGTACTCTCTGCACACACATGGCATGGGGAGTTTAGCTCTGCTAGAGCAGAACACCCAGGCAGGGACATGAAACATTGGGTGATGGAGGCAGACTTGGGTGAACAGCCAGGGGAGGGCAGGGAGCAATGACTGGAAATAGCCTCTCTTGCTCCAGCATGGCACTCTGGTCTGCCAGAATGGCTCCTGGTGAGCAGACTGGGTGATGGTGTGGGAGGATGGCTGCATCCACCCACTTAGCCCTGGGCAGCCCAGCCACCCACTGTCCTCTGCACCAGTCACTGAAGGGGACTGTCCCCTGCTGTGAGAGGGAGTCACAGTCTGCCCCCCTGCCATTCATACACTAGTTGCCTTTGGATTATTTTGCCTACTGCCCTCAAAGCCACTCACACCTTTCCCTGCCTTTGTTCAGTTCCCCAGCCCCCTCACCCAATCCTCCCAGACCTGCTTGCTGGCCAGTACCAGACATCTTTCTCTTGCCTGATCCACAGGCTCCTACTCATGCTGCTTTACATGAATGCCTTCTCACAGTCTCATAAGACCCATTCTTTTCCTCAGAAGACCAAGTTTCTCAGAGGTTTTTTGCTCCCTCATACTTTTGAGCAAGTCAGAGCCAGCAGCACACTCTCCTTGAGAGGTGCTAGCTTCATTCCAGAGAAGGCAGGGACAAAGTGCAAAAGATTCCTCAAAACCAGAAGGTATTTCCACCACCACCAGCTCCCTCTACCTCATGTTGTATAGCACTTGTTTCAGGTAAGGTATTACTCATGTGTCTCTGCAGCCTTCACTCTTCCTGGGGTGAGTGGAGATCAGTAGATGTCTACTGGTGACCAGACAAGTCACTTCATCATGACGCATGCTGGAACAGCATTCTAACCAGACTGAGTTCTTCATAGCAAAAAAGTGCTTTTCTTGACAAACAGTTTGAAAACTGTTTCCATGAACATCTTATCAACTCATAAGTAGTTTTCCTAGGGTGGAAAGGATGAAGCTTGCCTATTTTATTTGGCTTTATCTCAGTAAAGAAACAGAGCTACTGGCAAAACTGGCACATCTTTGTGAAGTTGTTAAACTCAGGACCCTGGCTGGAATGTAAAAGAAAAGACGTAGCAAATGAGAACTTTGCCTTACGTGGGCTTCTGCTAATTCTGGCAATTTCATGTGCAGGTTGTCCAAAAAGTTCTGCTAGCCAAGTAAAGATGAATTTCTCAAATAATAAACTGTGGGTTTTCAAGGAGGCCTTTTGGGGGTACTGCTACAATCTGGTAGAGGTAAGTCTTTTCATGCCTCGCCGCTGAGCCAGATTGGAGGACAATACAGGCTCCAGCCTTGGTGCCTGAGGTGCTCGATTTAAAGCAAAGTAGGTGGCTGCCATTGCACCCTGTAAAAAAGAGAAAGAGAAAACTTTGAGCTGAAATTCAGTTCTGTGATGCTTTTCCTTTCCCCTGCTCAGTATCCTAAAAAACTGTCACACATGCACAATTTCCATGAAATGATACCATTTAGGCTGGCAGACAGCTAGAGTATCTTAGATTCAAAATGGTGAAGAGCAGTATGTGCCACCAGGTTATTGCAATGCAGCCTAAAGTTAAAAATGCTGAGCAGGTGACAGTCAAAAATACAGTTAATACTCAATACATACTAAATACTAACTGTAAAAATTACAGTTAATGCAAAAATACAGTGCCATATTAAATTTAGCCTCTGTGGCAAATTATCATCCCAACTCCTCTATGACTTTTCACACTACTTGTGTAAACAGCTCATTCTGCAAGCAAGGATGAGGGCAGGGTGTAGGAGGTACCTTAACCAGGTGAACATCCTGTCTGCTGAGTTGGTTTTGAGACAGGTACTCCCTGTTCACTATCCATGGATGTCTCAGGACTTGGACTGCTGTGAGGCGCTGATGAGGGTCTACATGAAGCATCTTAGACACAATGTCCTGGGTTGAAAAGGAAGAAAACAGTACAAGGGAGGAAGTAATTAACAACAGTGCAGGTTTTACTAAGATCTTCCTGTTGATAGTGTCATCATTAGCATGTCCAATGGAGAGACTGATGCACTTTAGACAGGCTTTATGTGTCAGGTCTTTTCAAAATTTTCAGGTGTAATGTTCAACTCTCAGCTAATAATCCAGTCAAAACATAATGTGGAGGGTATTAATCTTATTGAATGACTGGTATTTACTAGTGACCTTGTAGGAGTGATGAACACTTAGGGAGAGGATGCCATCTGGAGGCATCTCCTCACTGACCTCGAGGCATGCTTACAAGAGGAACTTAGAATAGAAAATCAGCACTCAGGTACTAAAGTACAATTAGGTTAGTTCTACAACATCTAAACATTTTAATTTCAAAACTGGACAGCTGATAAAAAAATCCACTGTCAGGCTCATAGGTCCTGGTAGCAAGATTAGTGTGTTACTAGGATTGCTTGCAGTTTTGTGGTGGTAAGTATCAATGTTCTTCCATTGGATACTAACAGTTGCTAAAATGAAATCTCTTGCAAGAACCTTTAAAGCCTGTCAGAGCTGCTGATTAATGCTGGGCAGCTGGAAGCTTGCAACTTTCCTGCCCATTTACCTGTCTTACAGACTAGTGCACAGCTTCATGCCTGAAGATCTCAGCACCAGATGTGTTTCTTCTCCTGGGGTTTTCCTTGCTTTGTGATAGATGGGCAGCCTAAACTGTGAACTGTACAGGAATTAAAACTGCCCTTTCCTGGTTAACTGAGAAGCAAAAAGGTGATTCATGCACAGACTATACATCTGTGGCACTGACAAACCTACACGTCTTTTAGAAGTGCAGTTGCACCAAAAAAAGAGTTCTGTGGTATTTAAATCTTGAGAGAAAACCTGAGAAAAAGTTCACTGACCTTTGCAGTATCAGATACTGAATCCCAGTTTCCTCCTGTAAGAGCATATTTGCCACTGCCAATCCTGGCCAGGATCTCCTCTGGGGTGTCATCTGGTCCATTTGCAAAAGGAGTGAATCTATTAAAAAAAAAAAAAAAAAGAAAAAAAAGAGAGAGAGAGAGAGGAAACTATGTCATTTGCAAGTACATGATTTCTAGATTCTAGTATTAACTGCCACTGATTACAACAGGAATTTGGTTCCAGAATGTACCACTGATACTACTGCTTCATTTTCACTCAAACTATACAAGCTGGTGGTTCCTCATACTGATTTGTAGAGGAAAAGACAGATCCCCTAATTGCTTTTTAAATGTTTACTCTAATTTTTTAGGAATTAAATATTCTTTGTAAAAATAGTCAGGTTTCTACCTCATTTTAACTCTGCTTTATTGCCAACACCTTTATTGCCAATACCAGTACCTTGGTAACAGCAAGAAAGGACAAACATTATAAAGGAGAAGAAATACGATCTGAAACAGAAAAAAGGGAAAAGAAAAAAGAACCATTTCTAATCCATTTTGCAATGCTGTGTTAACCATAATGTGCAAGTCAGTTGGGCAAAAGAAATTACCTGCAATAGGTTACCTTCTTGTCCAACCAGTCAGAAATGACTTGTAACAGGCACCCAGCTTGTGACAGAAGCAGTGTCACATGCAGAGGGTACACTTTGTCTTTTCAGAAAGTGACAAGAGATAACGTTTTTGCAGCTGACTACTGCCTACCAGGGCCATTTTTACCCTGCAATCTTGAACAGCTGTGTAGGTTTAGAAGAAGTAGGTATTTTTGATTTCTGTGTTTTTCCTTCAATCTGTTTCCTCTTCAAACTTGCCAGAGTGGTTTTTAGATTGTTAAACAGTTGGTTTGGCCACAGTTTCCTATCCCACCTGGTTTCTGCTAGCAAATTCAATTCCTCATGCTGTATTTTCTCATTTCATAGCAGTTCAACCCAAAGAGACAGGTAATGTTATTGCAATCTATAGCTATCAGAAGGTATGCCAGTAGGAGTTAAACTCTAAGGAAAAAGCTGTGAGGTCTACCACTAGCTCAATTAACATGATCCCTGGCCTGTGCTCTGGTCCTGGCTGTCTGAGCCCTCTCTGCTCATAGTGATTATAGGAGGAGAAAAAAGTCCTGGATGTAAATACTTGTCAGTTCCTACTAATCTCCTCTGGTGACAAGAACAAGATCATTCATAAATGCAGGGGTGGCACCTAAAAAGCATTCTTCAACTGATAGTGTTACTATTATTTTCTCTGGTAAGTGCAGAAAGAATGAGATACAAGTTTCTGGCACCTGTCAGTAAATTGAATATCCACTAAGTTGTGCTATTTGTGTTTCTGATTCAAGTATATTTGGGTTTTTTTCTTTCATATTCAATAAAAATGTGTTCTGAATATAATCAACCAAACAAATGTAACTGTGGGTAATGTGTTAATTTTATTTTACTGATTCCAGCTGTGTAGCAGTCTAGGGCATCAGCCAAATAGAAACAGGCTCTTGGAGATCCAGCAGACTGGGAAACTTCCCCAGAATGTTTTGATATATTTCAGCTGACCTTGAACACATCTGTAGTCAAGAATAAAATAGATGATATAGATACCCTTGGCACCTTTTTTATAATCCACAAGGCGAGAGATGCAAATAACAGAAAGTCAGAGTCCAACTCGTTGTTTTTTGTATGAAACCTAGGAATGAATCCAAGCTTCTTGTCACAGCTGAATGATCAGATGAAACAGTTTAGAGAGGTCACTGAAAAACTGCAAGCTGAGCTTAGATGTGATAACTATGCACATACATAGTCTGAGAAATGAAATTCAGTGGCCTGATAACTCTAGATTGGGTTTGCACACTTTGTTTCCCAATCATCCCAGCATATCTTATTCCTATCTTGCACTGCTTATCTCAATCAGATTTCCTTGGATCTTCTTGTTTTAGTATTTCACTTTAGCCAACAGTAGGTAAAGTATTGTTTAGGTAGGTAAAGTTGGTAGGAGTATTTTTGCCAAGTACTTCTCAAAAGTTTTTGCTGCCTGTTGCTATTCTTGCTGATCTCTTAGTTTACTTTCTGAACCATATTTTTTAAATAGGATTTAACAAAGTATGTTTGGGTGGGTTTTTTTTTAGCTTTTAGAGGTGCTCAGACACTTCAACAACAATCACAAATGAAGAATAATGAAGCTGAAGAGAATACATGTATGAATAAAATTAATTAACATTTTTCCATGGATAAGGTGAACATGATGAGGCTCTTTATACTCCTATGCATGTCTCCTAATGGAAAACTTTCCCACTGCTCAAGTGGTGCATGAACCCTTTAGGAGTCTAGGTCTCAGTGCATACAGACACTTTCTGTTTAAAACCTAAACAATTTGTCAAGTGTCAAAGATATTTATGCATTCTAGAAAAAACTTACTCTAACTCTGGACCTCTATTTGCTTGCTTTTTTACAACTGAACACACTTCTCAAGGAGGCCAGAATCCCTATCTGTGACTCCTTTCAGGCTTAACCAGTGCTGCAGCGCTGAGCCCACTGGAGACTGCTGCTCTAGGAGAGCACTCACCCTGCCAACATGGTGTACAGCAGGATCCCCAAGCTCCAAATGTCACAGGCTGCATCATAACCTTGGCGTTTAAGGACCTGCAGGAAGGAAAGAGAGAGATGAAAAGAGGTTAATCTGCATTCCTGAATTTTTAGCTTCCGATCTACAAAAAGCACCGATTAGTGGTTGTGTCTGCTGACATTCCCAGAGCTTAGCTGCATATCTGCCTTGAACAGGTGGCTGCCTTGGGATCAAAATATCCCAAGGGTAGTGTCATGGAGCAAGGCAAAGCCCAGGCTGAAATGAGCTGGTTAAACTCAGCACATCTTTCCCCTTCACAGCGAGAGAGGTGAGTGCAGTTTGTTGGAGCTGGGAATCTGGAAACTTCTCTGACCATCCCATGTGCAGAAAGGAAGAACAGTATCTCACTGTTTTCAAATGTTTGAATAAAAAAAAGCTCATTAATACTTTGAAACATATCCTCCTAACATTAAAGTTACCAACGACACTGGATGCATCATAGGGCTAAATGACAGTGGTAAGTACTCCAACTGAGCTCAGTTTGGATTTGATACAGCAAAAGGATGCACACTGAAGCTTATCTAATGCCAGACTAATGAAGATGCATGCTAAAAGGCTTCTCTTACCTCTGTATAAAGAGAAGTGGGCACATTTAGACTGGAGTTAAGAGCAGGCTAAGACTTGGCCCCCTTTTCCCATGGGGCAAACAAGGCCCATGGCAGTCAGGAGAGATCTGACCCGTAGGTTCAATGCTGATACAGGATGGTAAGGTGTAGCAGTAAGGGTAAAGTCCAGAGTTCATTTGTGCTAGTGCACACTAGAAGACATGCCTGTTTGGGTCAGTGCAGGTCCAAGTGAAAGTGAAGCCACCAACTAAGCTCAGGGACCACCTCCATATCTTCCCACAAAAGCAAACTGCCCTCTGTTTATTCAGTTCTGACACACAAGGAGTTTTGTCCTCTTTAGAAGGACCAGTAGATAGATCTTTTTTGCAAAGCACATGAAAGAGTAATGTACCATTTCAGCAAATCTTTCTCTGACCTGCAGCCCTATTACCCAGGAATGATTTAAGTATCTGATGTCTGTCACAGAAAAGACCAAATTCTGCTAAGGAAAAACAGTTTGAGAAAATGTTGCCTCGACAGATTTTATAAATGATGAGTGGTAAAGCAACCATCTGCCAGGTATGCTGCTGAGTGAACATTTGCTACCTGGGCAACAAACCAAAAAACCTCCCATAGCAAAAAAACCCCACCCCCAAAAAACTACAAACAAACAAACAAACAAACAAACAAACAAACTAACTAACTAACCAACTAACTAACTCACTAACTAACTAAAAAAAAAACCCCAACCAAAAACAAACAACCAAAAACTCCCAAGAACAACAACAACAACAACAACAAAAACCAACCAGAGAAAAAGCCACCGTTCCCTCCTGTTCAACAAAGCTGGTAAAATCATGCTTCTGCCTCTTTCTCCTGCACATAATATAGAGGCTTTCTGGTTGATTTATTTATTTCTATTTCTTTAGTTCCTTCATTCATCCCCCCTCTATTAATGTGAGTTTTTATGGGAAAACCTTCTTTGCTATTTGACAAACTCAGTTGCTTCTTGCTTCACCTGTGAGACTGAATACCCAACATCTATCTTCTGTTGTGGTCATTCTCATTGTGTTTTGAACAGCAACAATTTTACTCCTTCTCTCTTTACTTCCAATAACCAAGGACAATCAAGTCCAAGGTAAGTGACAGAAAAATGGGGAAGTGATGATTCTCAGTGGAGTGGGTTAATAAGCAAGTGGTTACACAATCCCAAAATGATCAGGTCACTTCCAGAACTTAGTGGAATCTGAAATAGAGGCAGAAACTGGTTCATAGTGCCACACCATATCAGGATATTGTGTGGGTAATAGATATCCTGGAGATAAGGATACCGTGGGTTCACCCAATTCTGAGAATGGCTCAGCTATTTGTCCAATCCCCTTTTATTTCTGGAGGCTTTGATTTACTGGGTTAACAGTGTTACAAATAGGGGTTCTTTTCTCAGTTGTAACAAGCAGGGATGCAAATGGGTACAAAAGCAAACAAAAAACCTCATCACTTCAAACCACCAGGCAGTAGCTCTTCACGAATTCTATAGAAAAACTGCAGAATAAATATTTCTACTTTATCCAGAAGCACCCTATTGCATCAGTAGTACAACAGCCTGGCTCTTTCCTCCGCGCATGCAGCACGACGCGCACTAGGTGGCAGCGTGCCTCTTTCAGATAGCCTTCATCTTTGCTCTCGCTGCCACCTAAACCCCAAATGAACTGTTTCCAAAACAAAGGGAGATCCAAGTGGGCAAACGTGTCCTCCTTCTTCGGTCACCGCCCTCTTCGTCACCAGCTCAGCTGACTTTCTGCCTCCTTCATTAGTTTCATGAGCATGTGGCAGTCGGACCCAGACAGGAAATGTGAAAGTCAAATCTAGGCTGGAGGGCAGCATTATATCACAGGTAAAACATAAAAGCACTTAAGGCTTTGTGTAAGCTCTCTGCCAGTAATATTTCAATTAATCTCCAATGTCTCCTGCATTAGCAGGACCTGTCTTACCCATCACAAATGTCTGGGAGTGTGATTCCTGCTTTCAGCTCAAATCAGAAGAGTCTGATCTGAAACTGGCTACGTTTGTGATTACAGACACTGTACAGAATAGCTCATCATGAAAAATAGCTACACCTATTTTAGGCATCTTCTGCCTTGGAGGAAATCTGACTGCTTCAAATCTTGCAAATATTATTATTTTTGTGGTTTAGAAATTGAATGGCTGTGCTGCCACACAAGTTTTTCAGTCTACTTTGATAAATTTTAAACAGCTCGTTCCCATTTCTAAAATGAAAGCCTAACCAAACTGCAATAAAAACCCCAAACCAATCTATCTTGGCATTGGATGGTTTTTTTTTTTTTTGCTGAAGACAAATCTGTTTTGAATTTATACTGCCCTGGCAATGGTCCCTATATAACAAATTCTTCCTTCTGATGCTGGAAGGCTATGACTCCTGTAACTTTTGGTGTTATGGAAGGATCTTGTACAGAAAGATCATCCTAATTTTCTCTTCCCACTGCATAGGTGAACAGTGCCTGGGAGAAAGAGAAGATCTAGGGAAAAAAAAAAGATTGGTAGATGATACCAACTGAGAGACACTGGTATTTGATAGTAGAGAACAGCCGAAGTGTTGAAAGACAGTCTTTTTTTGTTTTTCTTATAAGGACCAAAACAAGCAAGGGAAGACTCACATCTGAAGCAGTGTATTGCAAGCACTAAAATTTTTGATTTTCATTGCTCCAAGAAATGGGCAATTACTCAAGAAATTACCTTCTTGCTCCATCATTGTGAGGAAGCAGATTTGAACATCTCATGGGTGAAATACAGCAAAGAGCCCAAGCCATGAGACAGCCCTATGACCCAAGCCCACTCCCGCAGGGCTGCATGAAAGGAACAGCACCTGCCAGTGATGCAGAGCCACCTCCCCCTGTGCCTGGGACAAGCTGCTTGGTCTTCCTCCACTTTCCTGTCTGTAAAAATGAGAAAGCATTTCCTACATCCCCCAGGACATGGGGGATTGGTACGAGGAGAGCCCAAGAGGAGAGATGTTTCTTTAGCTGAGTGAAGGCAACAATAAAGCTCTCGCTGATTCCAGCATAGTAAGGATTTTGTACAAGGGTTTTTCCTTTCCAGTTTTATCACAGAATCATGGAATGGTTAAGGTTGTAAGGGTCATATAGTTCAACCTCCCTGCTCAAGCAGGGTCCCTTATAACACTCAGGGTTGTGTCCAGATGGCTTTTGGATATATCCAGAGAAGGAGACTCCACAACCTCTGTGGGCAACCTGACATCAAGATTTCCTTCTTAAACTTTAATCCTGTTCTGATGCAGTGCACTAGAGGGAAAGCAGTCTCATCAGAAGCAGCTCGAGAAAAAAAGGCATTTATCCCAGTAATGAGCCAAAGCATTGGGTGCAGCAGCCCAAAACAGACACCAGCTTCTGTCAGGAGAAAAACAACTGCTGTGACAGGACTAGGAATAGGAAAGTTATGGTCATAGAGACTGTGCAAGTGCCAGTAGGCTGGTTCCTGCCTTGCTCCTCTTGTAAAGGCAGCAAGGGAGGAAGGACTGCTTCCTAGGACACACTTACTACTGCAGGCTTTGAAATGTGATCCTACCTCAGGAGCGACAAAGTTGGCTGTGTAGCAGGGAGTCATGAGCAGCCCGTTCTCTGCTCTGAGTTGCTTGGCAAACCCAAAGTCACAGATCCTGATAGAGTCTGGGTTTCCTGACTCATCCATGTAGAGGATATTACTTGGCTTGAGATCTCGGTGCACCACCTTAAGAAAGAACAGCGAGAAACAAGTGAGAAGAGGAGGTCAGGGAGCACTGGGGCTTGGCTGCCATTTCTGGTCTGCTGGTTGAGGTAGGTCAAGAGCTCATGCTGAAAATATTTAAGTTTTGGGAAAAAAAAATTTACTTCGGACAAAAAAACCTTGGACAAATGAAAGGAAAAAAATTAAAGTCTGTTAAAATGAGAAACAAAATGTTTGACAGTCTCTGTGGGTGTATCACGATGAAGGCTGCTGCTCTAAGAGGAGACAACTTCCTGAGGGTGGCCAAAGTGGGGTGTTGTACAAACATCTTGGTGGCAGAGTCTCCTAGAGCTTGATGGTTCTGAATACTCAGATGAAAGGTGAAAAATAAGTAACATCATGGGAGGAGAGTGTGTAAGGGTCTTCTGTGACTGTCCATGTGAGTGGCTCACACCTGAAAGGAGGGATTAATTTCTTTCCTAATTTCAAAATGTATTCACACAATTTCATATGACTCTGGGTTTTACCAGACATGCTGAATTTCAGTGGCAGGAAAACAGCCTTTATTTGTTATAGCAAGACTGAAAAATTACCATGAAAGCAAAGCAGCCAAAGCACAAAATGCACTTTGTTTTAACCATGAAGCAGGAAAAGGAGTAAATATTTGACTAGTTATCCAAACTGCTTGTCCCCGAAATGCAGAAAAGGCGAGATTTTCAAACTGTTGTATATAAGGAGCTTAAGACTTTAAAAGTCAGATTTTAACAGCATGTCAGAAATCTTTCCCATCAGCTGCTCAAACTACCACTTCATTTGGAGAGCTGAGCATTTGATTTTCTACCTATCTGCTGATTCAGCTACCCTATTTGAACTGTTGCTAAAAGTTCAGGTCCTGCAATAATGATTGTGATAAAAAAGTAAACAACTAATATCTCAAGAAAGTACATGAACTTGAAAATCACTGTAGTATGGGAAAGAAAATGCTACTTTGACATGCTTCAGTTCAGTGGAAAATGGATAAAAAGCCAATGACCCTATTTCACAAACCAAATGTAATTATAAATATGGAGGTACGGGTTTTTTGGGGGGGGAGGGGGGGAACGTATTTACACTTCGGAGAAGCAAGATCACAACTGTTTGCTATTTCAAGAAGTTGCATTTTAGGAGGGTTGAAGCAGCTAAGGCGAAAAGGCAGCGCTTACACCCTGAGAGTGCAGGTAGTCCACAGTCCTGGTGATGGTGCACAGCACGGCGCTGGCCTCCCGCTCGGAGAAGCACTTCTGCCGAAGGATGCGGTCCAGCAGCTCGCCTCCCCGCATCAGCTCCATCACCAGGTACACGAATTTCCCGTCGTCATAGACCTGGAACAGTTACATAACAAATACACCTCTTGGACCCATCAGCTTGGTGAAGGTTGGTCCTTTAATGGCAGGGTTGGCTCGCTTGCGTGTGAAGTTGCAAACAAGAAAATTTGTTGTCAGCAAAAGCGTGGGAAGTGGGCTTTTTACGCTCAACAACTGAAAAGAAAACTTTACAAAATTATTTAAATCATCACTTTTTTTTTTTTTTTCTGCTGTCTGTAGCAGCTTGCTGATTTGTCCACACAGAAATGTAGCTTTCTGGTTTTCTATCATGCCAAGAGAGCAGGCTCAGCTGTTAAAAAACAGCACCACTCCACACAGCTTCAAAATGTCTGCTGGCTCTCACCCAAGCATTCCTCTCAGTAGTGTTTTCTCTTTCCACTTCCACAGGGTAACATTTGCCATTTCAAATATCAATATTTCCCTTTGACTCATGATTAGCTAAAGAGCTGTATTATACTCTTGGTCAAAACTTACATCTAATGATATATAGTTTATATTTGCAATTCTGGTGAATATATTGTTTATATCAGCTGCAAGACATATTTATATTCAATGTCAATGACAGTTGGTAGAAGACATTTTATCATTTAAATGGGAGGACAACCATGTCATCATCCTTTATCTGGACTGCAATAATAGGCAGTGTTAAGAGTCATCAATACTATATGTTTTTGGAAGGGAATAGAAAAACTTATTTTGCACAGATTTTGAGATACTCTTTAACACTTCGGAATTCTTTCTTGAGGGTATGTGATTAGGAGATTCTTATATACTTCTCTAAGATCTAAGCCATAATGTACTGACCACTGACACAAGCAGGATTTTGTTCTGTAAACTCTGAATCTGACATGGTGTGGAAAATCTTAGGTGTGACTTCAGGCAGCTAAAGTAAAACATCTCTGACTAAAAGCCATTACTTCATTTGAGCATAGTGAAGGATTATTTTTCATATGAAATGCTGAAGAAAAATACCTTAATGACTTCTCAGGCTGTTGGAGTAGAAGGCAAATAGTGCCTGGCATTAAAACACTATCAGGGGAAATCCTAGTGGCTCTGTGAGCTCTCCTCTTCCCAGCAAAGCAGATACCACAGGCTGCACAGGAATGCCTGCTGCTTGAGAAAGATCACCCCCCTGTCCAGCAGCACCACTGTGTGTATTCAGCAGTGCCCTAGAACACCCAGCTAGGGAGATCTGCTTTCAAACAGTGCTGCAAACCCAAACCCATTTTTTCATTCTCCAGCACTGTGACCCTTTGGTTTTATTTACAGTTTGTTAGAAAATAACTGGAGAATGCATAACCTGACCAGCTATCCAGTAATTTGTTAAGTCATGTTTTTCTCCTTGATTTCAATGGGTCTGGTTTTAGCTCAGACCTTCAACTGAGGAATTGCCAGACATGGACTAGTAAGTGAGCCTGACTATAAGGTGAAACTCATTTAATGCTGCAGTGCTCAAAGAGTACTCACATCTTTAAGAGTAATGATGTTTGGATGCTGTCCATATCGCAGGAGTATCTCAATTTCTTCAGAGGGGTCTCTCTTGCTCTTATCAATTATCTGGAATAAATGAAGGACACTGTAGTCAAACACCAGTTAGCAGCATTAGGTACAAACCAACCAATTCCTACACTTTAAACAAATGACTATTCAAAATTCTTCCATTAATCATTATTCTAGGAGAGGGCAGCTCAAACCATGTGCAATGAGAACCATGCTGACTGTCTGCCAAAGCCAGATGGAGAAATAATTAGTTTAGATTCTGGAGGCATGGGCCCTCTTTTTGATGCCTCCAGTTCTGTTTACCCATAAATAATGGCAATTACAAGAAGTGTCATTGAGAAATCAAACAATATTGAGAGTTTTAAAATAATCATAGTTTAAAATGACCTCTTTTGTAAAAATTTGACAGAATCATAATATTAGCATATACTTGAATATATGCTGATAAATTATTAGAAATTAATTGTCATATGTATTCTTCAGAAATGAAAATTTATGGACATTTACTGTCAGGGGAGATTTGAATTGAAACTACTGGTAATCACTTGGCTCTTTAGGCCAAGCTGTTGTAGTGAACAACAGAGTGACCAGACATTGTATTTGGCCATGTAACCAAACTCTCTACCCATTCCTAAACTGGAAAGAAATCTTCTTCACAAATCTCTTTTATGTAGCATCTTTTGCCTTATTAGAAAATATAGTGAGACATGCACACTTTTTAGTTTTGTAGCAGCAGGTCTTAGAAAAGCATGACACGTGCTGCTTAGGGAGCATCACTGCATGGAAAGCCAGCTGTCAGGAGAGCACTGACTTCTCCTCAGTGGTTCTGGTACCTGTATTTGGCATGTCAGGCAAAGAGCTTTAGTCATTTGTCCAGCTGAGAGCACTGATTAAAGTTTCTCACTTTGTAGATTTAAATAATAAACATGGAACAAAAAAAAAAAAAATCTTAAGGGAAACCTCTGCATTTTTGAATCTCAAAAGTAACTGCACAGGAAATGGTGGACGACTCATTCTATTAGAAACTCATAAGGAGTACACTATTTCAGCTCTATTTCTTATTGCTAGAAAAGAACAGCAGTACTTTTGAACAGGTTTACCAAAGTGGAATGGGTGGCATTTTCAGAGATCATTTCAATTATTGCCTTGGATTTCAAGGCTTCCAAAGTTAAATGTGGTTATTTCTCTCCAAAAACTAGGCACAGAGCACAGATTTTAAATGATGGTGTTAGCAGGGAAAAAAACCCCAGTTTTTTAAAAACCTCTTTGCTAATGAGGATAAATTCCTGCCTGTTTTTTTTATAAAATGCATGCGTTTTTCATGGTTTAATTCTGGTGATACAAATTCAAGTACCTGAGTAGAATCTTATGCATTAGCCATAACAATGCATAACTGAATATAAATCAGAGGTTTCACAGCCATCATGACTGGCATGTATGTGCAATGATAATGATGGTCAGTAGTTGTCCATGGCTCAGGTATGCCTCTGAAGCTGTATCAGGGATTTGATTCTGAATTAATAGAAGTGTGACAAATAAAAGTGCAACAGGTGGCTGATGCAGGTAAATGGTTGTCGTCCACATTTGAACGAATAAAGGAAAACCCCAAGGACAGGTGAATGAAGTAATTTCTGTTGCTGTTCTCCCAGTTTAGTTGGGACATTATCAAGAAGCCAACGAAGCCCTGACCAACTGACTCCACATGAATACCACAGTGACTGAATGTGTCCCACTCAACCAGCAAGCCTAACATCCAAAAAGATCCTCAGGGCCACCTCCTTGGCTACACACATAAACCTCTTGTCAAGTTACTGGAGTAACTCACATGCCCCTGTTGGCATCTGCCTGCCTTATACAAACCAGCAGAACCTACTGTGGCAAGTATTACTACCAGTGTGAAGTGCCACTATCACTATGCTGCTGTAGCAAGCTACATATTCCAGATTCTTTTTCTGTTGCAGTTCCATGTGAAAGTAAATATCCAGAGCTGTGGAAAATTTTAAGCAGCTATTAATAATGCAGGACTATAAATGCATATATATGGCCTAAAAATAATGCAAACCAAAAACAGTCTCAGCTATTGACAAAACTAAAACCAACATAACCCGAAGCACTCTGCTACTGATGTAGTAGTAACAGCAGCAGATGACATTTAATGCTTCTAATTCACAATATGCTATGTAAATACAAATTGCAAGACAGTCCCACTAAGTATGCATGATTTTTGTTTTAGTGTGTGTGCAACCTGCAATACATTGATTACATGGACAAGCTGCCCCAAACTGCACTACAAATCACTGTCAGAGCTGTGATGGGACCTGCAAAATTCCTCTCAGTCCCTGGGCAGTCTGATTGGACAGACCAGAACCATTTTTCTCCTCCACAGCAAGAGATTGTCACCCTGACAGCGGCTCTCTTCAGTGTGCCTATGACTTACACTTGGTCCATGACTGCTAAAGCAACAGAGGAGGTGTCTGCTGCAAGTTCAGCAGAAATCCCTCTGCAGTTTGCACAGTTTCTTTATTTGTGTGTTGCAATGACCACAGCAGGCCACTAAATATGCCCCATAGCTCCACTGTGATACTCAGTTCTCCTGATCCTCCTTTTCACAAATTCATAGAATCATTTAAGTTGGAAAAGATTTCTTGAGATCATCAAGTCCAACAATTAACCCAGCCTTGCCAAGTCCACCACTAAACCAAAGTGCCTTATCTATGTCTCTTAAATGCCTCTAGGGATGGTGACTTCACCATTTCCCTGGGCAGCCTGTGCAGTGAATTACAACACTTTCAGAGAGTTTTTTGGTGTGTTGTTAAAGCCACCCAGAATTTCCTGTGGTAAAAAACAGCATCTTCTCTGTTCCTCTCTGGGAGAGCCCATGAACCTCCTGCAGCTCTTTCTGTGCAAGCAACAATGTCTTTCCTTTAGGAAACTCGTTCTGATTTGAATTCAACTAAAAGGTACATATAAACTCTCTCTATTACGGAATTAAGGGAGAATCTCAGCTACTAGTCCTGAGAATTTGAGTAAAATGTAATGATGCTAGTTTTCTATTTCTCTCTTTAGATGTGGGGTGAAGAAGACCAACTCAAAAAGCCGCCATAATGTAAAAGTAACTTAACTGAAAATGTAACAGGAGCTCTACTGTACCTTGGCCCAGCAGAGCTATGACGCACAAGGCTTGTCCACTGCCCTTCAGAAGAGAAAGATACTGAGCCATAAAGCAAACAGACCTTTTTCTTCACATTGGACACCCAGGGATTGCTCAGAAACCTGTCTGTGTCAAACAGTGTATGAAAGAATTTCAGAGTAAAATGGGCTCAGCAGAGTCAACAGCGTCCTTTGTTCTGGTAGGGGATTTGTTTGTTCTTTAACTATCACATCCTTTGTGTGACTAACTGACTAACCGAAAGGAAAAGGTCCATTTTCTTTCCTCAATAGGATTTAGGGTAATAACCTCATGATATTTTAAAGAGGAAGAAAGGAGCGGGACAGAGTATTTTCAAAATCCCAATTAATGCACCTGTCCAGTCTTTGCAAGTCCTTCTACAAGTCTTCTGCATGGAAAAAAATAATCTAGTTCTCCTTTACTAATGGGCTTTCAATGGATTTAGCTTTGCCAGAGCAGACTGATGAGTATACAAGGGAGTATCAATAAAACTCTGTGTGGGTAAAGCCTTGCTGAAATTGGCACAGCAACTAAATAGACAGTATATGTATTTGCTTGTTGCCTTTTTGTGAAGGTATTTGCATGCTTCCAACTCTGTAGATAAATCTCTTCTTCTAGAGAACCTAGAAGATAAATCCCTTCTTCTAGAGACCTAGTTATGCCATTAGCAGATGTTGGAGCCTTCAGCTGTTTGATACCACCCACCAGCTGGGACTTACAGCCTTTACAGCCCTGCCAAAGAAACAGTGTGTGTGAGCTTCCAGTGAACCAGCCCTGCTAATACAAATTGCCTTTTCCAACACTGAAATTAACCTGAATGACTGTGCATGAGAAGAATGAAGAATGGCTGTGTTTCTCACATGGAGTTCTCCATCACTACAGTTGTGAGATTGGAAAAAGGCAAGAGGTGGGAGGAGACAGTTTAACTGCCTTTGCTGTCTGGAAATTGAACAGCCTAAAAGAAGACGTGAGAGAGAAGCAAGAGTGAGAAAAAGGACAGAAAAGAAACATGAGATACACTGATGGGAAGAGCAGTGATATATAGCCTGAGAAGAAAGGATGGGGCTTCTGGCCAGGATATGCTTGAGCTAGCAGCAAGGAAACTGCTCTGTTGGGTCCTTCTGTGCTAGGTAGAAAGGACCTTGTGCATCTTTAATGACCAAACAAGACTGTATTAAGACATTTGCTTGGCTCTGACTTGATTTTTCTCTTTAAGTGGAACAGGGCTCAAAAGCTGTCTGATCATGCCAAATGAAATGGGTGATGGCAGCCACCTCCCTTCCTGGGGAAGCTGAATGCACCTAACACTGTCACAGTGGTTTAACCCTTAACACCGTGTGGTGTGTGCCATGACCACGGACTGCAGCAAAGCGTCTCCATTTTATTTTGTATTTGTTCTACAACAAAACCCACAGAGCTGGGGAAGCACTGAAGGTGCACCCTGCAGCAAGGGAATAGATAAAAAGTTGGTTGAGGAGCTTTGAATTAGGAGTTTTGGTGGGTCATACTGCAGAGGCATAAGGTATAGATCTTTTTGCCCCCAGTCCCAAATGGAATCAGCCTCTGCCTTGTCTTCAACTGCCCCAAGTGACCTTTCTTGGCAGCTGAAACTGAGATACCAGAGTGTGAACTGGGGCAGCTGAGCTACTGGTATAGTCCCAATCTGCTCCAGCTGCTGCAACACCAAGTCTAGCAGAAGGTAGGGCAGACACCTGGGCATTGTCATACCTTGTACAGCCACACCTGAGGCTGCCAGTGTATTTAGGCAGTGGGATGATACAAAGCTCCTTTTGATCAGCACTAGGGAACTTTGCATGGCTTTGTGAAAAAAGCATGGAGGAAGAAGAGAGTGTTATATGCTTTTTAAAGCTGCTTTATTTTTATTATCTACAGTTTTTTTCTATAGTCTCTTTGGAGAGTAAGCATGGGTTAATCTCCTTTAAGAACAGATTCATTACATAGTGTGATGTGATAGTCTCTGTAAAAATGCTTTCCTTTTCTGGGAAGGGAGAGATGAGCAAAAGGAGAATTAATTTTGTGTCCCTTTGCACATTATATCTACATTGTGATGTATTTGAAAATTCAGGGCACCACTAGTCAAACTGACTATAGGTGGGATTTGCTTCTCTTCTGAAAAAAGGAGGTGTGACAGCACACAGAGATTTCAACCTGACAGTTTCATCTACAATACCAATTCCAATGAAAGTGTCACAGAGAGAGAGAGTTCTGCAGTTCTGTGCTGCTGGAAATTGTACAGGTTTCCATCTCAGTAATATTTCCTTCTAAAAATAATCTCTATTCATGCCAAGCATCTGTTTTAATTTGGTTCCTTTTTTGATGTCAAATATCTCAAGTTGCATGAAAATCACTGCAGAAAGGCTAATATTATTTAAAAGAACATGGTATAATTTTACATTTAAGAGATCTCCAAGGGGAACTTTTCCAAGCCTAATAGTTTCTGAGGGACTATTTGCTTTGCTATTAGTTTTGATTAGCTTCAGAAATTCATTCCCTCCATCCATGCTTAAATCTTTCAGGAAAATAGTGAAAAATTACTATTAGAAGAAACAGGCCTAATTAGTAATACTTTTCTGAAATAAGGACCGCCCATCTGATCAAGCTGTGCAGGTGAGAGACATTAAACATTTCTGCACACAGAGCATGCCCACTTGCTGACACTGTTTGCTGACTTAGCACTCCTAAGCTATCAGCTGGAACTGCTAATTAACTGCTCCTGTTAATTAGCACTTATACGGTAGCACACATTTTCTAAACAGAGCAGAAAGATTAACAAATTTGTTTCTACAGCACCCGTGAAACAGAAAAGCTCATTTTAGGGAGAAGTCTTGAGTTTTGGAAGCAGAATAGTTTGGTGGGAAAGGCTCAGCACAGTCTGTTTTGCTCAGCACACATCCTTGGGTCAGACTGGTGAGTTTTCATTCTGTAAAATACTGCAATGCTGCTCTCACCTGCTACAAAAAGCTTCAGGGGTGGAAACCAGTGTATCACATTCAGAACTTATAAAGGGGAAAAATTGCTACATCAGTATGGAAGACAAATACAAGAAACATAGTTTGAATGGCCCCAAAAGAGAAACAGAAGCACAAAAGACCAAATTCTGTCCAAAACACTTTAGGTATTTGGCAAGCAAGTTAGCAAAGAGAAACGTGATATTATTAAGCTGTAGAAAAACTGCTGCCTGATCCTAGGTCTCAGAAAAGATGTAGTTAGCAGAGAGAAATACCATATTCTCACACTCTTCAGAGGTTCAGCCATGCCAAGGGAAGAGACTTTGAGAGCTTTGTGACAAAATGGGAAGGAGGTTGCAGGAATCTTTAAACCAGAGATGTACAACCACTATACATTTAAGATGTGCTTTGAAGCTGAGATTAAGAAGTGGCCTGCACACATTTCTGTATTTCTACCTGCCCTCTCTGATTATTTTGTTAAGAATTTAAGCAATGCTTCGACCCCGTTTATCCCAAAGTCAGCAATGGCTCTTGCTGCTAGAAAGAAGCTGGCTACTTGTAGAAATGCTCAAGCCACTCCTGCCTCTCTGCCCTGCCTTCTCCCAGGTCCTTCCAGCAGAGCCCAGCACTCTGTACTGGCCTGGCCTTTCTGAAGCTGTAGCTGCAGGGCTCTGCCTATTCAAAAGCAGTGTCTCCTTGGAGAACTGACCTATTCCTATGGGGAGACTATCTGGCAGAAAGCACAGAATCACGGAATATGCTGTGCTGGAAGGGACCCACCAGGATCGCTGAGTCCAACTCCTATCTGAGCACATGCAAAGCAACTGAAAAGTGACACCCACTGCAGTTTTGCAGGTATTCTGGAAAACCCAAATCTTGAAAAATGAGGGCACCATATAAAATACACTATGTTGCCTCCTGTTATGGTGAGTGTACAGGAGGCAACATAGTATATGTTCCGGTCAGGATGGAAGTCAGGACCTTCCATAAGGCTTTTGAAATTGGAAAACCAAGAAAGCCTTCAAAAAAACTCTCACAGATCAGACATAAGACCCTCATAAATAACAATAATCTATCACCCTCTGCTGCTTCATTGATTTCACTGTAAATCATTTTCTCTTTCCATCACATCTAGAGGACAACTTCCATGTTGTTTGCAATCACTCTTAGTATGGTAACTAGCCCTTGTTAGGGCTATTAATGCTGGCTTCTTTTGCAGAACACTCTAGAAAACAGCCCTCCCTATGCCAATTCAAAGAAGAACAAAGGCTTGTGCTTAAATTTGCTCCAAAGCCTGTGTCTCCTAAATAGAACCCTATAGCCTACCAAATGTAGTGCCTCACTGCCAAAAAGTTCGAGTGTACTTCAGACACTCAGAACCATCTTTTACCTAGGTGTCTGGGCCACATTATTTCCTGATGCCCAGCTTTATAAACCAAATTTCATGGGAAAACCTGGTAAGTGTTCTCTGTAGTTTTATCAAGCTAAGAAGGGGTCTTGTACCTCTGACCCTGCATTTTGTAAGGCTACATTTCCACTAATATGACAAATCCAACTGCTTGGCATTGTGGAGGGGAAGACATCTCGGTCATTTCCTTGAAGAGTTTGCTTTACCAACTGCTCTCACAATCAGACTTTTTTTTCCCCCTCAAACTCCCTTTTTTAGCTTCAAGACATTCTGTCTTCCCTTGCTGTCTTTAGCAGCCAAATGGTTGTCATCCATCATTTATATCACCTTAGAGATATTTATAGATTTTGATCGCATCCCACCGAGCTCGACTGCCTTACATCACACATATTTGTCACTCTCTTGTTAGAGCTTGCCTTGTTATTCTTGCATATTTTCTACTACAGATTTTCTCTAAATTACTTACATTCTATCTTAAACCACGAATATCAAGAGAACATGATCTCATGGGGTTTAGTATTCCTACTCAGCTACTACAAGAAAAACTCATTTATATGCAAGCATGTTAGTAAGATAGAAATCTATAGGTCTGCATATGAATTTTATTAATAAAACTGTAACTACACTAGCAACATATTTATGAAATGCTTGTCTGATACTGGTATTCAAATATTTGTATTTCCATCCTATGAAATATGTGAGAACACTGAATAGCTGCATTACATATTCAGGGAAGGAAAGCAAATAGGAATGAAAAATTTTGGCAAGACTGCAGTCAAAGACACTTTCTCAATGAAACATTGGAAAGTATCTTTCAGTATCATTAGTATGATCTTGCAGAGGCAAAAGATACGCTCTTCATAGATAATTAGATAAGCCATCTTGGGGAAGAGCAAGGACAGTTAGAGGCTTCTGGAAGCACAGCTGGCACACTTATTTCCCTTCACTTGGCTAACAGGTTTTATAATGAGGTCCTTTTACATGACATTATATCCTCCCTGGTGCCATTCTTTGCCCATGTGTGAGATGTGACAGAGGCCTGCTCTTACCCATACAAACCTGACTGTGACAGCCACCCAGCAAAGTCAAGGGGGGTTTGCATTTCTAGGGACTGAACAGGAACTGAGACAGGACCTCAGCATCTGATCCATGCCCATTCAGCCCATCCTCTCTCTGGCAGAGTCCTGATAGCGCTCTGCTTCAGCAGCAGGTAACTTCTGCTAAATTGAAAAGCTAAATTTAAAAGGGCTGCATTACCAGTGGCTCTGACCTGGAGACTGCTGCACATATCCTGGGGCCTGACCTCTGTGCCATGTTCTGGTGCAGGCAGAGGAGGGAAAGGTGGGACAAGCAGTGGATGAGTACCTGCTGGCTTGACAAGCTGGAAGACTCAGGGCCAAGAGATCTGAGGTCATCTGGCAAACTTTCCATTGACCTTCCTATTTAAATACTGATATATTTATCCATTTTCCACCAGACACTAAGTACCTCCCAAACAGATAAAAATAGATACAAAAGCCTTCCCTGAAATTTCCACTGTCTGTTTCACTTTAGTGATTTTCTATGGTTAAGGAGAGACATTTTTAAGCAAATCTCTCTAGATCTACAGACACCTTAACTTTAAAGGAGATTTAATGATGTTTGGACTGATTTTTTTTTGTGTGTTTTTATTTCACTAAGTAAGATTCCTATTTTCTTTACTGCATTCAGCACTAAACTCCTGACCTAACCATAGAACAGGCTAAGGAGAAAATGTAGAGGCACTCACTAAATACTACTGTCTAACCTCCTGCCCTCAGAGCAGTGTGCAATTTTATCTACTTACACCAACCACCTAGAACCAACCAAAGATGAACATCAATGGAAGAGGAAAATGAAGTTTAAGGAAACGATGAAAAAACTCTGGAATTTAAATGGCTTTTGATGACTATGTGACTCACTGTTATTAGCAAATAAATAGACATATACAATCATTTTGATTACACAGGCCTGCTAACACTAGCTCTCATGAGTTACTGATTTCTGTTTATTGATAGCATGCTGACATCACTGCTGGTATCGAATTTTTGTAGCTAATTAAAATGCACCTTCTCTCCAGTCTGCACATATGAAAATACACTGGATGGATGTGCTTTCAGTGCTTTGCAGTTGCCAGAATAATACATGAGCTGTAGGATTCACTTGGACTCTAGCATAAACTAACTTGTATCCCAATGGCAGACACAGACTGCAAACTTTGGCTTTGCTCACAACTTGAACATCTGGAGCCAAACAGCTGGTTAGTACATTACAGAGACAGGAAAAAGTCATGAGATTCACATGTGTTTCAAGATCCAAATTCCACTGTAATACTGGCATCTGCAAAATTGGACTTGTCAGTTGGGACTATCTCTTACTGTATTTCACTTCTTCAAAGGAGGGAAAATGTATATCCTGTGTTTAGGATATACAACCTAGTTTTTTGCCTAGCCTCTAACAGCATGGAGGGGCTAAAAACCCACAAGACTTAACCAGCTGGATGTTCTTTTGACCTAGAGAAAAAGGCAGTTAACATCAAGGTGTTGAATCTGGCATCTAAACCACCTACCTCTGCAATACTGGGGGCAGTATTGGGAGAACTGGCACAGCACCAGAAATTTCTACTTGGCTATTATCCACCATTAATCTCTCCTGGGGGTCAGGAGTCAATCTGAATAGATAAACCTTTAGAAACAGGGAGATGAAATCAAGTCCTTCTCTAACTTACTTAATCTGGCATCAGTAAGAAGCACATCCAAAATTCCAGCTTGAAAGCATCACTAGCGCTCCAAGCTTGAAAGCTGTGCAATAGTTTTAAGAAAAGAAAAACATTTGGAATATGCTAACTGCATCACATCTCTGGAAGGTTTTGAAAACTGTGATTCACCAAGAATTCTGCTTAATCTGTTTAGGCTTCCATTGCAAACTTTCCTCCACCCACAGAAACCCCTACCATCTCCTCTAGCGCAATTCTATTTAATTAACTTATTTTCTATAGATGCTGATGTGACTTAATACTTTATCTGATTTTCCTTTGCTTCTGACCTCACCATTACATTTATACCCATGTGAAGTTTGTAACTATCACTGACAATGCCAGTTCTCTTTGCTATTAAAAACGTTAGGCCTGCTGTAGTCAAGATGATCAATATTATAGCAGAAGAATCTGAAACACAGTAGAGGTCGATCAGAGGAGAAACACTCTTTTTTCCCCATCTCTCTTCATTCTACCAGAGTATTACGAAGCATCCACCTCAGAATATTCTGTGATTCAGAAGAATGAACAAATCCTTATTTGTATTTCAGAGCTTTTCACTTTTTTTCACTTGAGAATGAGATGGAAAGAAAGTTAAGAGTGAAATTTTAAAAGCTCCTCAGAGAATGTACGTGCAGGTGGAATATGACACACGGGCTTGCTAAACCAACATCTACCTGCACTGACCTAGATAGCTGGTTGCTAGTTTCAGAGTAGACTCAATTTGCAGGAAATCTGACTGTCTACAGGGTTTTCTGTTGCAGGGTAGTGAAATGCTCTCAGAAGTGGAGATATGTCTGAATTCTGAAATATTGCGCTTAGGAGCCCGAGGGCATGTCTAAAATAGCTTTAGAGTTTATTATTAGCATTTCATTTTTACAGATGACATGGAAGAAGAGGGAATAGGATGCAAGAAAATTCTATTCTTCAGCAGGCTCCATGATTGGATTTTCAGAGACAGTACAGCTGCCTACAGGTGCAGAGGGGTGTCTGGGGGAAATTCCAAAAGCTTCTCAGTGAGCAACATGCCTAATCTCAATGAGCTCTGAAAAGAGTGAAACATCAGTTCAAATGCCATTACAACACCAGCAAAGATCTTCTTTGCAATGCTAGACATCTAATTACCTCTACAAGATGCCCCCCAGTTAGTAGCAGATGGCCAGACAAAGGTAAAGGGATGAAGTGTTTTGCATTTTAATAAATATATTCTGCTTCCGGGCTAGGAAAGGTTTTGCTTTTCTGGCTGTATCTCTGACTCAAGTTACTCTGGCCAGGTAATCTCCTGTCTCAGTAAGACACCACACAACAAGAGTAAACAAGGTGAGTGGCAGGCTCCATGGAAGGGTTATTTATTTACACAGTGGCAGGGTGTGTGTCTCCCTGCAGAGATGCCACCACGTAACTTCCTTAACTCCTTCCCTATCACCAGCCTCCCCTGAGGGAGACAGGATGATGTTCTCTGATGTGTTGGCAGTTCTTCTGAAAGAAGGAGCTTTTAATGAGGTGGTGCAAGACAAATGGGGCTGCTGCCTATCACACAAACTGAATACTTTTTCCTGTGAATGTTATGTACTAGAGAACACTGAGAAAATTATACTTACTAACAGAAATGAAAAGAGCCTAATTACAGTGATTTTATTTTTTTATAAAGAGAGTTAAAGGATGCATGTCAAAAGGGACTGATATATAATTATGATAATATCAGTTGCAATAGATAGTTGTGCTATCTAATTACTTGAAATGTGTGGCATTATGCAATTTTTTTTGAAAAGCGAGCTAGTCTAACAACAAAATGATATAATCTTATTATGAAATTATAATAAAATTGAAAGAAAAGTAGAATTGATATATTGGTAGCAGTAATAACCAAAGAGGCAGCACTAAATGTGCTGGAAAGACAGAACAAACAGAAACCCTCCAACTGTCTCCAACCCCAAATTTGTGCTACACATTTGACTCAGACTGTGTCAGAAACTGAGACGCTGCACATGTTGCCTAGACTGGCAATCAAAATCAAGACATAAACTTGACATATGACAGGAAAAGAGTTGTAAGAAGTGGAGGAAGAAAGGAGTAAAAAGAGGAAATATTAAAAAAATGGGAAAGAGCATAAATCTAGCAATCACAGTGCTGAACTCTTCTGGATCTTTGAGTGTCTCCATGCCTTAGCTTTGTTCTGGATCCTCTGAGGTACCCCAAACACCCAGCCTGCTGAGCATGCAGGACCCTGTCAGATTTGGGCACTCAGACATCTTCAGGGGATGAGGTTTTTCTGTTTTGGTTTCACACTGGCTGTATTACACCAATAAATCTGTCCACAGTACTTCATATAAATGAAATACTGAAGTTATTACTCACATTTACTATACATTTTGTTCATTATGAATGTATTTAAATTATACAGAACCCACACCTACCATAAACATAATGCCATCTGTTGACAAATGACCTGGGCACTGAAAAGCTCTGATTTTTTTCATTCATTAGAAATGAAAATAGTAGCACATTCTTCTGCAAGCCCACAGATCTGCTGGTAAGTCCATGCTCCTAATTATGGTGTAGCCTAGCAAAATCGACCATTGTTTGAAAAGTGACATCAACAGATTGTAGGTTAATAGTGGTTTTCAGATTTTTGTGGCCGTCACGAGGAAACACGAAAAGTTCCATGGATTTTCACAGCTACTGCATTGCCATCAGTCTAGGAGTAGAAAATAAGACTGAATAAAATGTTTAATATTATTCTGTTGACTATCTGGAGGTCCTTTATCTCATGAACTGCAGTTTGGGTCACTTGCTTAAGCTCTCATCATCTCATTTAATAGCAAAGACACAATCTTGTTTATTAGCAAAATTTACATCTCTTTTCCAAAATTTTAAAACAGCAAAAGTAGAGTGTCAGTTGGCTAGATCCCCTCATTTACTGGAAGTTTGATTCTGTGTACTGCAATCTGTTCCCATGAGATGCTACAGAGTGAAAGGATCTGACCTAACTTCCCCTGTCTTTTCAAATTCTGTGTGATAATCTAATTTTGTCCTTTTTTGGTACAAGAACAAAACCATGACATACCTTTCTAACATATGTGTGTTTTCACTCTTAAACTTTTCCTTAAAGAAAAGTGCATGTTTGAAACTCTTTCTCTGAGCTGTTGTCTCACAACCACTTGCCACTGGTCTGTACTGCCCCCTGAAATGGCTGCATGCTGCTTATTCAACAGCACTGAAGGGAGATGATGACAGTTCTCTGAGCACGGCCCTCCAAAATAGTCCTGCTGAGGTTCTTCCCTCATCTTAGCAGCTCCCTGGCCTCTGTGGTTTGAGGTGACTGTTTTATGCACCACTGCTTAACCAAGTCTGATGTTCTTGTCTTTAATGCCCAACTAAAGCAATATTTTAAATCTCTGCTGAAGACTGGCTTTTGCTCATTTGGATAGCATTTGTTTCGAATGCAAAGAAGACAAAGGGAAATCTGAGTTTCTCTATGTGATCATGGCTTTCACTGAAAAATCTATCTCATTACAAGAAACTCAGATCTAAACAACTTGAGAAAGAAGAATGAATCATGTTTAAACTTTGCAATAATTTTATATGTGATTTTTTAAAATTTTAATGATTCAGTGTAGGATATGTTAAAGATCTTACTCAGTTTGCAAGGAGCATGGCTGAAGTGATTAACAGGATTTCCATGCAAGACAGCAAAGGTTTTTCCCACTGAGGAATTCTACATGGTGGGACGAAAGTATGAAAAAATATGAAAGACTTATCATGAAACCTACCATCTTACAAAACAGAAAAAATCCCACGCAACATCCAGCAATAAGAAATAAGCCAACAAAAAATCCAGTGACCCCACTGCTGCCCAGGCTGGCAGAGCAGTCTCAGCTGCATTCCTGGCATTTACCAGAGGCTTTCTTACCTTCACTGCAAACTCTGTTTCTGTGGCTTTATGAACACATCTCTTGCACACTGAATAGGAGCCAATTCCTATGTCCTCCTTGATCTCGTATCCATCAGTAAAATGGATGTTGTTCCCATGTAACTGCTACAGGGAAAGACAAAAGAAACAAGGTGATCAGGACATGGGTATGTAAAAACAAGGACTAGCCTCCTCTTGAAGGAGGTGCTTGATCTCCTCTCCTTCAGAGAGCTCTCTTGTCCTTAGTAGCTTTTCTAAATCCAGTTTAAAAATTCTGAAGCTCTTCACTTAAACAAGTAAATGTGTCCTTTCCCTTTCTATCTTTTTCCAGTCTGTCAGATGGAATTGTCCATTTAGAAGTACTGGCAAAACTGCTGTGCTTTTCTAAACACTCTTTGGAATGCAGAAAATCACCGTATATTAGAAATTCATAGGAAACTGTGGGCCCAAATCGCCTGACAAATCCACATATCTTGACAATATAAACTGATTTCTACTTACTCAGGGGCAGGTAACATATAAAATACTAATAGCTTCACAGTGTTTGAGAGAGATACTCCATATATGGGGAATGCCTCCAGACCACTGGAGGTCTTGTCTGGAATATGTTTATCTGCAGTCTCTTTGTGAGAGAGAAGTTAATAATTTAAGCCATTAATTCATATGCTCTTTGGAAAATGTCTGGGCAGGAAGACTGGTTCAATGGTGAACCCCAGATCTGAGGCTTTGCTGCAAATTCCATCCCAGGACTCAAGAAACAATCAGCATCTTTAAAATCCTCCAGAATCCTCTGTCTAAAAATGTAGCCTTGATAGCAAAGTCCACACACATGTGGACAACCTACTAAATTTTAAGACGTGCATATGTCAATATGTCAATATATTTTTACAAAGTAAATCACAGGAATAAATATAACATTTCTGGCATGTAATTGCTTGGGTAAGATTTAACTTACTTTGGTATAACAGCATCTTTAAGAGTATGACATATTTCACTATAAATAATTAAAACAGAGATGAAAACCTACGAAAACCACAGGCAGGGTCTCCCCCATTGAGGCACGTATACCTGTGGCTGTGGGTAGGAGAGGGAGCCTTTTCCTAGTGGGAAAAACTGGCTGCATCTTCAAGCAGCCTGGTTCTTTCTCCCTGTTCACTTCTCTGATATATTGAACCTTTTGCAGCAATTTGTTTTTGGTTTAAAGCACAGCTGGATAGGTTATTTTTTAGGGGAATGGCAGCAAAGAACCAAGTGTCTGGCATGTTCCCACATCAAGCACTCTGGTTTAGGTGACTACACCCAGGTTCTTGTGCAATAGCAACAGGAGTATGGTGGCCTCTTACACCCAGGAGCCTGGGCTCTGTGTCTCTTGAAGCCTATTGCAGTAGTTCATCAAAGTTCATCAAACCCCTTTGCCAGCACAGACTGCATCATATAATCCAAGAGAAAACTGTTGAGACTGAAATGCATTCAGTGAAAAAACAGTATTTTATTACCCGCCCTGCATGCACAACTGGAACCCTGATTCAGATATTGAGAAGTACTTCTCATTTTAGTTGTGACAAAGTGCAGTTCCTATTTCCTTTGCAAAGTTGGTGAGGAACATTTTATACATAAAAGCCTTTGTGAAAAAATTCTCATTTCCCAACACCTACATGCTGCATGTAAAACACCACCTTCCTTCACTAGGTGCCTGTGAAATAGCAGTGAGAGCATTAGGCAGTTCAGACACACACACCTGTACCTGCACATCAGATGTGCAATGTAACCAGCACCAGTACCTGCACGATTGGGTGAACAGTGATTTTGTGCACATCTTGCTGTGCAGGCTCCTGCACCAAGTTAGAGGCAACAAAGCTGAACCCTCTGAAAAGATGATGAGCATTGGCACTTGGAGGAACACCTGGGGAATCTGTAGAAGAGGGAAGAAAATGGCCTCATGAGCTGCACAAAAGAACAGAAAGGCGTAGCACGGCACCACAACAAGCAAAGTCACCCATGCCAGTCAATAGCAGATCTGATAAACTGGCAGACACAGGGGAATATAATTCATCTCCATATCAAGGCTTTGGTGTGCCTTCTCCATTCCTTTCCTCTGGATCTGAACAATGCAGGGGTGCTGTTTGCAATATCCTCTTGGATACAAGGATTTTTTCATAGGGCATGTTCATTCTTAGGCAAACTACTGCCTGTGCCAAGAGTGCACAGAGAGAGAGAAGGCACAGGGCAAAGAGGCTCGGTGAGAGACAGGAGACCCAGGGCAGGGCACCCTGCAGGGCTCAGCAGAGGTCCTCCAGGGAGTGGAAAAAGCTACAGGCTGCTGCTACATCTGTCCTTTGCAGCACAACTTGGCTACAGAAATTACTAAGACTGAAGTGGCACCTTGTGTGGGTCAGGAGAATACAGAGAATGCATGAAACCAATGTAAAAGCACAATACTCCAGCAGTGGTGTTTTGTGGCCTCATAGGAATCTTCTGGAGCAGCTTTAGGAGCTGGGATCTGCTCCAGGGAAGATAGTGGCTGACTTGTACTCAGGTAGAGAAAATTACTATGATTAACTAACCTTCATGAGATTTTCTGCCCATTCCTTCCCCTGGCATGGCAAAAGGAGGGAAGGAATGGCTAAAGCTCAAAAAAACCTGAATTATTGTACCTTTAGAATGAAATAAGGAGAGAGCAATTCTTTGTACCTGCACCACTGCTCAGTGAGAGAAGCAGCATGACAAAGCAAGCAGAGCTGTGCTTCACTTAAAATTCTGAAAAGCTTTGAAGAGAACTTTCCCCCCAGTGTATGTTTTATCCCAGGTATTTTCATCAGCAAGAAGAATCACTTTGTAAACCATTCCTTGGCAACTGGCTGGGTATTATAAAGCTTATATTAGTAAAATTTGCTAACTGTTCTTTGGTTTTTGAGGGGGAGCTTGTGGGTTGGTTTTTTTTGTTGTTGTTGTTGTTTTTTGGTTTTTTTTGGTTTTTTCTCTCCTTTTCCTTTCACATTTTCTCCAATGCACCATGGGATTTACTGACAAAGTCACAGAGCTAAACTTTCTTTAGAAAGCTATTTCCTTGTAATAAAGTACGTAAATACTCAGTTATCTGAAGAAAATACATCCCCACTGAGCTTTATATCTGACTCACCTGCTTGAAGCCCTGAAAATAAGTGAGAATGTGTACTTCTTAGCATGTATACTCACTGTATAAATCTACTGGTCAAATGAATAGAGGAAGTTAAGTCAGAATTTGATAAACCCAATATATATCTGCTTGGGAATAAACAAACCTGCTAATTCTGTTTCTCATCACAAAGCTGCCCTAGCTTTGACAGGAGCCAGGAGTCAGGGTGTTCTTATTGCACAGCAAGCAGAGTTCAGATGGAGAAAATTGCCTTTTGGTAAAGTGACGTGGGTTTTTCGTTTATCTCAGTGCTTTTGATGGGCACTGTCCTCACAAATACGTGGATGAATCACACCAGACCTCTTGCATCACTGGATACTTCCTACCATGGCATATCTATAACAGTGATTTTTACACAAGGGATTAATTAAGAGGAAAGAATGTTTGTTTAAAAAAAAAAGGAATGACAATAATTCACATCTGAACACTTCTGAACCTCAGAAAAGCTGTGATCCAGCTCTAAAACTAAAGTGGTAGGTCAGCTCTGTTTTAAAATAACTGTTCCTTCATAATTCACTGCCAATCACTTCAGCAAATACTGCAGAAGTATTGATGATTTGGTGTTCACTATTAAATATTCATCACCAACAACTGATCTGCCCATTAAAACATTTTTGCTAAGTGCAAAATTATGCATAAATCATGTTAATTAACTGACAGCTCAGAAACCTAAATCATTTTTCTTGGCCTTATAAATCAGAATCATTTCAAAGATCTGAATTAGATCCGCTTACAAGCACCAATCATGTATAATGGTTGTTTTTCTTCCTGTGAAAAAGTAATAATGCTTTGTTCCACTAAGGCATATAAATTTAAAGGTTTTCAAAGGCTTCATAACTCTTAAGTAATTTCCTTTATTATGTTTCACTGGGGTTAGCAAAAATCTTATTTTCAAAGGAGGATATTTATATACTTCAGGTGAAATTTTAAATACCTTTTCTCAGAAGTAAAGGCCGCCTAAAACATCCCTGCTGGTTACAGCCTGCTGTCCCATCAATTACAACAGTACAAACATTTGTGGACTGAAATCCAAGTTGTGTCACAAGAATGATCTTGGTTTGATCGTTGTTTAAATCACCATTTCTAACCCAGACTGCTTCAGCCTCCAGCTCCCTGCAAAGAGCTGAGTCACCACAAATGGGATTTGGGTCCACAGTGGTGAATTTAGGAAGCAAATGCCCAGAAAAAGCAGCTCCAACTTGGACAAATCTCTGAGAAAAAGTGATGTGAAACTATACCCACATAAATGATCTGTCAGCATCAGAAACCACATCTTTGGCACTTTCGATCTGAAGTTAAGAATCCACAGAATGTGGTTTCAACCTCCAGGGTAAAGGAAGTTTCTGAGGTACAGCAAATCACTGGACTGACAAGATTTACTGGATCCAAAACTTTGACATAAACTTGCTTTCAGACAGGATCACTCATTCATAAAGACCATGTAAAATTACTATATGTTTCTATATCCCCTCCTCGGTAGTGACTGACAGCTTCATTAAAACACAACTGCATGATCACAAAGCAGGAATTATTACAGTGCTTTCTATCTGAGGATGTTCTCAGTAACAGGGTTGGTTTGTTTGGGGTCTATGTCCTGATATAAAATCCACAAAATAAAAAATGTTATTGCTCTATTCCATTGGCAATGCGAGACAGTATTAAACACCTTTGTGATACCCTCCCCAGTTTCTTTGACCCAAGCAGTCAACAGTCAGGGGCTGTAAAATATTCTACCAGTCTGTAAAGGCTTTTCCATCATTCTGAACTTGTAAATGGATTCATACATCCAATTACACCTGTTTTGAAATGTTTGATTCTCAGACCACTATCTATGGCAGCCCAGAACAGAATTGAGGCAAACCATCTCCCTACCCCAGCCACCACCCCAAAACAAACTTTCCAAGTCAGTGTCTTGTATGAAATAACAAATTGAATTAGGCAACAGAGTAACATGTAGAGTGTAAAATACAGCCCCAGGCATCAGTACAAGAAATGAAGCGTGAACTTCCAAAGCAATTCAAACTCTTAATACTTTGCACATCAGTGAAACTTTCCATGGCAGCACCAGAGCTCACATCCCTCAAGACCAGACACTAACTTGCAGTCTCCAATATTTCTGAGAAGTTAGTGCCTCCGAAATGTAAATTAAAGCTAAAATCAGATGTGTGAAATGTCTGGAAACCAAAGATCATGTTTCTATGCAGTGGAATAGGAATATCAGAACATTACCAACATATACTGGAGACAAGTGGATGTTCCAGTTGAAAAAACAAGAATGTAATATTTTTACAGTTCCTAAAAGTTAGCACATCCTTTAAAAAAAAAAAAAAAAAAAAAAAAAAAAGAAAAAAGAAAAAGAACTGACTGAGGAAAGATTTGGAGTAGATACCCTTATTTCAAAATCCATGAAAGGAAATTTGAGTCAGGCTTGGCTTTGAACAGAAGTTTGGGCTAGTTTTAAGAAAAAATGGTGTAGGTCAAGATAAGCCTGAACAAAAACTGCAGGAAATCTCAGCTCTGATTCACATGTTATAACATAGGTGTTTTCATAATGAAAGCTCAGATCTTTCCCTCTCACTGCAACAGTTTGGGGCAATTTGAGGATTGAAGCTCGAGACCTTGATACTTGATTATTACCACGATAGTATGTGACATTTACAGTGCTTACCACCTTAAAAGTGTTTTACAAACAACAACTAATTCTATTTTTACACTTTAGAAAGTATAAACAGGTACCTCTTTACACAGGTACATCACAGGCAGAAATGTAATGGAACTTACCCATTTCTAGCAGGAGGCAACATTATAAGTGGGATTACCACTCTGACATTATTGATATTCTTGTTTTCCACTTAAGAGTGGAAAGATTGAGTTTTGTGTAACAGTCACCTTCATATATATATATATAGTGCACAAGTGTGGTATTTCTGTTAGGAAACAGAAGTTACAGGAAATGCATTCTCTCTGAAAGCCTTTTCTAAATATTGTGGGCCAAATTTCCTGTTGGCATAACTCTGCTGACCTGAGAACTTGATGATTCTTCATTGCTTTTAACCACACATTAACTTCCAACAGTCCAGAGTCTGTGGGATGTCATAATTAAATAAAACATCTATGCAATATATAATTACATACTAAGTTGCAGAGATACAAAATTCTTTGAAGTCAAGGGAATTTAAAATAGTTAAATTCAGCTAGTGTAAGCCAGGATGAGTAATAAAATAGCAAAACAATAGTTATTTTTCCCTTAAAGAATCTGTGAAATCTGTTCTTCCTGAAGACTAGTTAATATGAAGTTGGTGAAATACTTACGAGCTTCTTTTGCAGGAAAAGCAAAAGCAGTCGTTGCTTCCTGCTGGATATGGCAAAACCTTGTAAAGCCACAGGTGATCCAACTTTTAGACTGTGTTGGAATAGGGAGGGGAAAGGAAGAAGGAATGGACCAACTGAAAAGGTCTATTATCCATGTGGCTCCTCACTAACCTGTGGGGGTCCGAGATGTGAACTCTGGATCAAAATGAAAGGTGTCTTCTGGCCGCCCCACTGCGGGCTTGAAAGGTGGCTTGATTTCTTTTCTGTACAGTTTCTGCAAGGAGGAAAACAGATCACAGTCAGCATCAATGTGTACACTCCCAGCATCAGGAGACAGACTCCCCTGCTTTCTTTAGGGTGTCCTCTCTCAGCTCCATGCTGTCCTTGCTGGACTGACAGAAAAGGATGATGTGGCTGTGGTTCCAGCTCTTGCTTTACTGTTCAGCTTAAAATCTGTGCCCTGGATGGTCCCTGCACATTTTAGCCACTGGAATCCTGAATATAAACACAAATGTTCCTGGCAAAAATTTAGCCCATAGATTGAAATGGTATTCCAGCTGGGGCATCTGGAAATTCACTGGTCTAAGGGCAGGACTGGAATGTCCAATGGTAAGACCAGGAAACAGGGTGACTTCAGCGGCACAGCAGAGACCATCAGCACAAAGAACTGTCAGGAAGCCATGACAGCTTTAGCATTTATTATTTGTCAAGAACCAGCACCAACAGTCAAACAGACGTGCTGCCAGACTGAGCAGAGCAACAGGCTTGGCTGCCTGGTCCTCACAACCTAAACAAGAGACTTGTTCTTTTAGCATATCTGGTGAAAGGGAAGGAGGAATAACAGCTGATGATTAGATGAAATTCCCATCAAAAGATGCTAGGGAGAAAGCTCTATAGATGGGTGGAAAATCACACTGAAGCTTTACATGTGGCTTGAGCTGAGGAACAAATCAAAGGAAAAACATAAGGAAGAGAGGAAGGTATGTAACAGGTAAGTACTGCTAGGTGTGTGAGTTTCTGCTGGTGGCTGAGGGGTCATGTAGGGGATCACTGAAGTAACAGGCACCATAAGTTCATCCTAATACATCTTGCCTTTATTATGAGGGACTTTGGGGCCTTTTTACTCATTCTCCAAGGTCTTTAAGAAACTGCTACACCATGCTCCATTGCAAGCACTCATAATGCACACAGACACACACTGAGGTGAGGATGTCTGGATCTGATGCAAAGCCTGTAGAGGTTAATGGAAAGAGCCCTATTGATTTCAGCCATCTTTGCATCATCTCTGCCTGAAATGGCCACAACCAAACATCATGCTGATGGCAGCATGGGGAACAGAGCTCCAGTTTGACTCCCTGCCCTGTGTTGCAGCCCCTAGACTGCATTTCCTTTCCAGCAATGCTTTTGTTCTCAGCTTTCAAAAGGCTGAATTAGTTGCCACAGACAGTTCCCTGTAATTAACATGTCTGAGCATAAATATGCCATTTAATGCAAACTTTCAAGTAATGATAAGAACTGGAGTGTTCAACTTTATGACTGTTTGCAGTATGTATTTTTAGATTAGCCCTTAAAACAACTTCCTAATGAGCTGATTTTTCAAAATGTTTAATGGACATTACTAAATGCTTGTCCAGCTCCCTTGCATGCAGGAAGATTGGTTTTAACAGTGTGTTTTCTGGGGAATTGACTTCTGTAATACAAAGCACGCTGTCAAATCTAAGATACATACACATCACCATAGTTTGAATTTGATTTTGCATTGATAAATAAAGGTTCTTGATGCAGAACATTCTGTAGCATAGTATTAGCCTTAACATAAAGGATATATTTGTGGTTGAATTATGATTCCTTGGGAAAGTGAAACAGTGAGGTTGGAAAGGACTCTGCAATAATTAATGGCCATTTCACCATAAAAAGTTCCTGCTTGCGTAAAACTGCTCCGTATCTTCGGAGAGGAAAGGAGATGAATAACTGCTGTGAGCCACAATGGAAAGCCAGTCTTCCAAATAATTAAAAGCCAATTGCAATCTTAAGCAGGAAGTGTCACTCAGCAGCTGAACAGTATCAACCTAGTAATTAACATACATCTTTTTCTATCCGCACAGAACTTTACAGGAGAACTCAGCTCCTACTGAAGGTTTTTCTGTTGCCAGGATTTCACCTTGAGAAAGCTGAAATTTGTCTTAATTCACAACTACAGTGCCTCTACTGCAGAAAGCAATATGGTCACACGCATGTGCTTCCTCACGGAATTAACTGCACAGCTCATCCTGTGAGGTCCAAAAATTGGAAAATGTTTCAGAGCTGTACATCATTCAGGAATTGCACTCTCTTTTCATTATCATAACCATATTCTCTCTGGCCTCTTAATTCCTTCCCCCATCTGTAGTTTCTTAAGAGCTGTTGGAGCTACATTTGTATTTTGAGTCCCTAACCCACATCCTCCACTACTAGGGAGGGATTTAAGATTCATCATGAGTCACAGGCCACCTAAAGATTTATAATCACAAATTCACTTTCTGGGAGGGGATGGAAACAAAGAAGTTGTCTGTGCGAGTGAAAAGCACTCCCTTTGAGCACAACCCTGAGGACCCCCTTTTCCATCTCCTTACCCACTTGTGATAAAAATTAGACAACAGAACAGCAAAAGGTAAAATGCCTAAAACATTTTCCCCCCAAGCTCTTGAACAGGGTAACTAAATTAAATCACTGAGGACCAGGAAAAGCAGAGTAGTATCATCTACAGACTTCTCCATCCCACACTGGCTGCAGTTCTCTGAGTGAGCCACTACAACCCAAGCCAAATCACTAAACCACAGGGCAGCCCAACACAGTTAAACAGGAAGACCTGCTGCAGGCAGAATGCCTCTTCCTTTAAAAACCTACGTCCTGTAGACGGCAAAACTCAATGTGGCACAAGCTGATCTAAGAAAATAGTAAAAATCACAACCATTCCTTCATATACACATAGAGTGAATCTCTTGGAGGATTTGAGATCCTTCTGGATTTTTCAAGAATATTTCTAATTTTAGGAAATGTATTAATATTATCTCTTACCATTGTCCCAAAATTATTCAGGGATAGCGTGTCTTGACCGTGACCTCTTCTGGCAGAAACCAACCAGAGTGGGAAATGACAGCGGGTTGAATTTCAAATCTTGCCTTTGACCATTTCTATCAGAGTGTCCATAACTTCTGGTGAAGTTTAAGCACTTATGTACTTTCTAAGTCATGGTAGTTTTAGCACTGTATGTAAAAGTTACAGTGAGTTCCATCATCTGTTTTAATGGGGGCAGGGTCTCAGTTTTCCCGGTTTAAATTCCATTTTTGATAACCAAATTTTTCCTTCAGGGCATCTTATTAGGCACTTTGTTATCTTGCACAGGTATAAGAAGCTGAGGACTTTTTTTTTCTTCCACATTGTTCCCACATCCATAAAGGAGAATTGCACTCCTTAACCTTAATGTTTTATTGAGAATACTATTTATTTCTCTTTCCCAGTAAAGAATAAGCTCCCACATTCCATCACCAATTTTTTTCAACTGGCCACAGCATTGACTTGCACAGAAAAAATGTGACTGACAGGTATGAAGAATCACTGCATAACACACAGTGTTGTTGGATCCAGAGGCTGTGCTGAGGGAGTGCGTGAGCCACGGAATGAGAGTGATGGACTCCAAGGTGTGAAAACACTGATTTAGATATTCACACCTGGATACATATCCACGCTTCTGACTACTTATCAACCCCTCACGTCCTCCTGAGACTTTCCTAATAAGTACCTATGAATTAACTAGAAACCATTTCTATAGCAGTTTAAGAAACTATGAGCTTCTATCGACTTTCTTTCTGATTTCAGACAAAAACATTTTTATTTGAAAAAACTAATTTTCATACAGGTGCACTGACCTTTTCTTAAAATATGTTGCCACATCCCTAGTACAATCTTCATCTGAACACCTCCTCAGCTGAACTTAAGTAATACACAAGAGAGACTAGTAATAAGATGCTGCAACCCTGTGTTTCTTTCTCTTCTTATTTATAAGTAGTTAGTTTTTCACTATCTTTAAAAAACACACTCCTAAAAACCCCAGAGATGTAAATGCTCTGTATATGTGCCTGGCAAATATCAAGAAAAAGAAAATAGTTTCATTTCATTAAAAACTATTTAGTCATTTCCTCAACTGAGTTTTCTCTGATGAAGAATTGAATTACTCCTTAGACACCTTCTAGAAATAGAAAGATGCTACCCTCCACAGTGGTGCACTTGTATTGTGAGAATAAACTCCCTTGATACATATACCTGTCATGGCAAATCCAATAAGCAGACAAAAGGATGAACTACATTCTGTAACGCTTTTCTTCTCCTAGATTAATGACACAATGTTATTATCTGCAAATGATAGAAAAGCCAGCAGAAATCAGACCCCAGGATTATCTTTTTGCTCTTGGTAAAATCTGCAATTAAACAATCCACATTTTCAGTTCAGTTTGATCTCTGATTAATATTAAAGGAAAAAGAACTGGGATCCACTTTCTTCCCACTCCTTTCCTCAGCTGTATTTGACAGTTCATTTTCAAGCATGTCATTTGCTCTAGTTACAATTTAGTCTGTCATCCAGACAAAAACTACTGTTTACAGCCCACTCCTCCGACAGCAGTCTGCAAAAAAGGGATTTCATTTTTCATTTTCAATGAGAAGCCAGAAATTTATTATGCATGACCTGGACAGAGGAAAGAGTAGGAAAAAAATCAGGAACCAGACTGTGCTTTCCCAGAGCCAATGACTTAAATTATCTGAGGTTGAATCATTTTGGGTCTGCTTGTCTTAAGAAGAAAAGGAGGTGCAAGGTTAATAAGCAGGTAAAACTGTCAAGCAGCTGGACATCTAGTCTCTCTCCTGAGCGTCCCAGCCTTGCTCATGAAAGGCAGTCCATCCATTTAACAACAGATCTATTGAATTTGCGTCACGGTGCCTGCTAAATGCCTCAGAGCAGCAAGACAGATATTTGCAGAAACCTCCAGCTATTTTTCATTCTGGAAAATGGGAATTTAGCTGTAAAAATGTGAGTCTTACGGAGTCTCATGCCACCATTTAAGTCTGGGCATAAAACATGTGTCAGATTGTCCACTGTTCATTTAGTGCAGAAGTTAGCCAGAAGTTAAACCTAAGGTGGCTGGAGGTTTTGCTGAAGGATGGCACCATGGAACATGGGAATGGCTTCTGGGAAAGGCCAGCAGGAGGAGGGTGGCCTGGCCAGTTGATGTTTTCCAGGATTGCCCTTAGTGCCTCTGCATGCAGTTGGTCACATGCTACCAGCACGCTGTGCTTGGCAGCAGCATCTGCTGCATCACGACAGGGGCCATTCCTGTCCTGTGTGTGCTATTTCCACTGGGTGTTCATCCAAACCAGACATTGTATCTGGTTGTGTCTGTTTGAACACAGTAAAAGATGGGAAATGACTGCCCCAAGAGGTAAACACTTCAGGGAAAGAGAAAATAACCAGCTCCAACCCAAACCCCAAGGGAACAGCTCTGAAAATACTATGAAATGAAAGCCCGAGTCACAGGGTTCTGTCTGCAGCTCTCATATCACTGCAACATCAAGACTTCACAACAAGACTTCACACGTGGCTTAGAAGAAAGAAGCTAACTCACTTCTGTTTTGAATTTCTCTTTAAAATTAGATGATGCAACTTGGTGCTTTGTTTCTGCTTATCATGTTGCTCTTGTAGGAAAAATCATGCTTAAAAGCAAACCTTTTTCACTCTGTATTTCTAGCAGACACTGACCCATTCCTACCCTTCATGATAAGGGGGCTTTTGATGGAGGATTGTTCCACTACAGTTGCTGAAATTTTCTGTGCTGTCAGTCACAGCAGTCCTGTCTATCATAGCTGGTATGCACAAAAGTTCTCCAAAAGAGCTTTCTTCTTGCTCTCTGAGATCTTTATATTGCCAAGGTATAAAGTAAATCATCATTTCTGTCCCATCTCAACAAATGGTGTTTGCTGACTATATGTAAACTGATGTGGGAGATTGTGTATACACTATGGGAGAACAAAATGAGGGCACCAGGGACTCTTGCTGCAACTGTACAGAGATCAGTGCTAAACATCTATGTCTGATCCATTTCTGTTCTCTGACCCTGTTCTGTTTGTGTCCATGGAGAACACGTTAACAACTGGTTGGATGATTATTGAGAATCAAAGTCCTGGCTTCAGCTCAGGGTCAGGCTCACACTGCTTTAAAATATATATGGTACTGTAGCTGCTGGGACAAGATAAGCCTCCCAAGAGCTCCTTGACTGATTGCAAAATTAGGATAAAATGAGGAAATATATTACAAAGATGACAGCTGATCGGTGTAATAGTGATCTGTCTCTGAGAGAGTGCAATAAGCACTAATTATGTTGGATTAAATTGGATTTTTACAGCTATATTTCACAGCAGAGTTAGAGGGCTGGATAACACATCAAAGGGCAATTAAATCCACCTTCCTCTCTAGCTCCAAGGCATGTTCAAGCATACCTATCTTCTTCGTGGTAGATATTTCCCTGTCCATAAGAGCTTTTTCAAATGATGGAGGACTGTAGAGTTTCCTTAGGACGGGCATGGAATTGTTCCCTAAAGAACAAAGCTTGGAACAGTCACCAATTATCATGACAGAAGGTGGTCTTGAGTATTCTCATGGGACAGAATTGACTTTTCTGAAAACCTTTCCAAGATGCAGAGCCTCATTTATTTATGACAAGTTTGTGAGCTGTTCCCCTAGCAGACATAGAAGAAAGAAAGAAATACCCTCTCACTGTTACAGTGCTTCTTATTACATCAAGATGTAGCCATCTGACCTATATTTTGATTGCAAAGCTGAGGACTCCAGAGATATTGGGGGAATACCAAAAATAATATTATTGTTATTGATATTATTATTATTATTATTATTATTATTATTATTATTATTATTATTATTTAACAATTATCATCATCATCAACAATCCAAGTCTTTGGATTCTCTGTTTTTTATTTTCACTTAACTGTTCTCATAAAAGTAAACTCTTCATACAGAATCTCACGATTAGTAAGAAGCAGAAAAGGAAAGACACTCTAGACTCCAGAACATATTTAATGGGACAAAAAGTCAGCTGGACTATAAAGGAAAGTTTCAAAATCCACCTTCATTGATTATATTTTAATATGTTTATGAGTCATGACAACTCTTCAACATGCAACTCAAATTAGATTTTTCTAATGAGTTTTTCCAAAATAAATGGGTTTGTGGGCCTTTCAAAGGCTACCTGGACACCACAAAATGTTCTCTCACAGAGGAATTAGCTTTACTGTGAAGTCCTGGGAAGCAGGTTGAGAAGAATGGCTGTCACACAGATTCATAGAGTTTTACCAGAATTTCTCATAAGATCTGCATCAATGTTACCTGTTGTATTAGTGCTCCTGAGTGAATGCTTTAAATATGAGGAGACACAACACTACAGTAACACGGGCTGGATAAAACTAAACTAGAAAATGCTAGGGGATATGGCAAACAGCAGCTCTGATGCACTGGCAGATGTCCAGATCAAGAACAAAAAATGTTTGCTCCAGGTTTGTCTAAGAATAAGTTAATTTGAACAGTTACAATGCTGAAAATGTGAGATTTGAACCTCTTACAAGTCTAAATTAAATACTCAGATAAACTGCACCACTACCTTTATGAGGTGTAGCTGATAGCAATAAAATAAATCCTTATTTACCATTCTGTTAATCACATCTGACATATTTTACTTGAATCATGTTTAATCTGATCAACTCTTTCAACTTTGAGTACTGATGCCAACATGCATGCAAGAAAGACAGAGGCACCCACTGACTGAAAAGGCTCTAACTCCTCAGTGATAGAGAAGTTAGGCTCTCCATGTCAGAGAAAGTAATCTTTTCCTAAGCATGGCAGTTTAAGCACGGCATTCAAAAATGTAACTAAGAAAAAATAACTCTGCTCCACTTACGTTCCAGTCTATAGTGACAAAGAAAGGGTGACGTTTAATTTCTTCCACTCCATCAAACCCAGCACCTGAGGAGAGAATGAAAGAATCAAAATGAAGTCATGCTTATAAGGGAGCTGCATGTCTCTTCTCCACTCTCCCTCCCCATCCCCACTTTTCTTCTGACCAAGTGAGAGCCCCCATCTGAAACAGTTCTAGTCAGGAAATTCTGAATGGTGCAACAGTATAAACTGCCACAGATACACACAAGGGCATCTCATTAATGAGGCTCTGATTCCAAGGGTCTTTCACTTTTCTCTAACTGAGGCTGCTGCCAAGGCTTTGGGTGAGAGATGGGATTTTAGGCACAGCAGAGCACATGCACCAGCAGGGTCAGGAAATGACCCAGGACACCCCGATACCCTGGCAAGGCTCCACCACTGGCAGGTTTTCTATCCACACTGACTTTCAAATCTTGACTAGCTACTGTTCCCCACAGGCACAGAAAGCTGCACTACAGGCAAGTAAAAACTCAAAATGCCAAAAGGCCCCAAAATGATTTGAGTACCTGTGAGTACCAAAATCATCACTCTCAGTGTTATGTTTCCTTCACTATTACATTTCTGTTACATTATTATAGGAAGTTTAGGGAAAGTCTTCTGTGATCTGGTAACGAATCTAATTCCTTCATTACTTTTGCCTTATGTTTTCACTGAAGATTGACTTTTTTATTCCTTTAGCTCAATTTATTTCCTTCAGTACTATCACAGAACTAAACAGGTACTCAGTAATAATTAAAAGAACTGTCAGAGAGGATTTAGAATGCCATTTTTTGGGGTTGATTTGACCTTATTAATAGCTTTTTTTTTTTTTTTTTTTTTTTTTTCTCATTTCAAGGAGAATTAAACTCTGGAAGCAAAGGCTTTGCACTGCAATCCTGGAATTGGTTCCTGAAGGGTACCCAGCCTACTTCTTCACAAGCATGCTGAACAATCTTGATTCCCAAAAGGATTTGGGATTCCTAGGCACCTTGCAAGGGGCACTCAGCACCCCAGAGGACTCAGCTTTTTATACATGCAATATTTTTACTTTGGGAAGATCAACATTACAAGCAGCTTTACAAAGGCCTTGTCAACTGAAGCTTTGGTAAAATGTGACGTCTGCTCTCCTTGTGTACAAGACTGTTATCGATGTTTGTCAAAATGCAGTGATCAGGAACAGCTTCCTACAGCCTGCTTAACATTCACTGATGAATGGATAGAGGAAACAAACACTTTGCAAACATAACATGCAGGGCTGTCTGTCAGGCCTACGGGAAAACAGCAAAGAGGGATGATCTCCTGATTAATTCCCCACCCCAGTAATCTTTCAGTACAGGCAAATGCAAGTGATCCACAGGAGGGTAAACAATCCTAGCCTGAAGTACAAAATTATGTGCTCAGGGGTGACCAGCTCTGCTGAGGAGTCTGTGGGTTATGACAGACATTTCTAGGCAAACACAACATGAAATCAAATGTTTAAAAAAGAAAAGAGGACAAAAGGGACAACACCATTGCACTGTCACTGTGCAAGTCTGTTGCACAAGATTTTCCTAACTTTAATAAGTTACAAAAATCAAAGAAGGCCAACAAGGAATGTTACGGAGTGACTGAGTAGGTCAGGACTTTTCAGCCTGGAAATGGATGACCGAGGAAGTATAAAATAAATCACTAAATGATGCCAGCAGAAATCAGAACCTGGAGATGTTTCTTCAAGAAACAGTTGTGTGATGTGGAATTCCTTGGAAAAGATGGTGTGGCACAAAATACTCCCCTCATGGGGAGGCCAGGAAGTCTGTTGAAAAGAAATCTGATGAAGATTACTTCATCGAAAAACCACAAGAGGCTCAGGAAACCCCCTGCTTGACCTTAAAGCAGGAATAGGGTAGGAGAAAATCTGGGTGAAACAACACATATGTTTATCCTGTTCTTAGATGCCCCTAGCCAGTTGTTTACAGTCCATGGGTACTGAATAAGAAAATAAGAAATCTTATAATAGGACTTGTTCTATGACTTGCCTAGCATATTTTTGTTCAACACACAGTCTGGAGTCTGCAAGATTCCCTTGTCAGATTCATTCTGAGTTTAGTAATGCCAGTAGAAACACAATAGAAACTCCACAGAGTTACTCTGAAGAGAATTGCATTGAGCAAATCTTCAAAAAAGAAATATCTGTGAAAAAGGCCTTGAGCTCAGTGATGGTGACTGGAAACTGCAACGGGCAGTAAATGTTCTTTACCACATCAGGATGAAACCCAAGTGCCAGACTGATTTTGCAGGACTGGGATAAATGCTCAGACACTGTAAGACACTACTAGCACATCCTAGACTGAGGGTAATTGCTAATGCATTCAATTTTCTCTGCTCTGTTCCTTCCCCACTGCTTCTGTTTTCCCTCTTGCTTAGCCTAATGGATATGTCATTGTGTGTTGGGACTGACATGCTTTTTTTCAGACCATCTATTTGAAAGCCACACTTTTTGCTACTGTTGTTGTTCCTTTTCCCACAAACCTATAGAGAAAAGGACTAAGAAAAAAAAGTCTACCCACAGCTACTTCTTTTAGTGGGGGCTGCAGTGTTCAGTAAGAAATGTAAGCATGCAGTTAAGAGGCAGGCATTTGTTTGAAAAAGTTTCATTTCCCAGCTGGGGTCACCTCAGCTCCAGAACAGAAGGAATATGTTGTAAAGTGCAAGGGCTTAATACAGTAAAGAGATTTAGGATGATAATAGCCTCATTTTGCAAGGAGCAGCTTACCTCCAATTCTTAGCAACTGATTTTATGCTATGGAGAAGGTTCAGCACTTCCTGCAGTTTTTACTCCCTGACCTTCCCCGCCATGAGAATTGCTGGTGTAGCCCACAGCCCCTTTTTGGACTGTGTGCTGTGGCCTGATCCTGTCCCCAGCTGGAGGAGGGAAGTGGCCCAAGGGTGCATTCAGGAACAGCTCTGGGAGGCAGGAGGGCAGCCCTGACCCCGCTGCAAAAGTCCTTGGGAGACATCAGGCATCAGTGCTTGTGGTGGAGTCTCTCTGGATTTGCTCAGCATGTTTCAGCCATTCATCTACCACCTGCAAATCTGCAGGGTACTGCAAAGAGATGTGCTTTCATGGAGAAAAGAAAAGCACTCCAGAGGTCATGAGTGGAAAGGCCTGCTGCATGGAGATGGACATTTCTTGGCACAGAGATGGGCACTCAGCAAACATCTGAAGCACAGCACGCCAAGAGCACACTGCATGACTACAAACCTTTCACCTTCCTCAAGGTTTCTAGTGAGTTCAGATTTTTAGCTTCACTTCAATTTAGTAATAAGACCTATCAGTCAAGAATAATCAGCACAATCAAACCTATTGCCTGCAAATGTTCTCTGTGCCATCCAGTCCCATGAGGGTCTAAGAAGATAAATAATTTTAGATCACATTGTCAGTTTAAACACATTATAGAGTGCATTTATATAAAAGCAGCCTCACATTAGTAAGTGAGAACTTAATTACCTAAGTCTTATGCCTGCAATAAAAGTGCCTGCAAACAGTAAGAGTAGAAAGTTTTATTTTCAATTGGTTTTCATTATTGAATCATTATGGACAAGAGCCTTGAAATATTAAGGGGGAAAAAGGAGAAAGAAAGAAAGAAACCTGAAAGTTGATTACTTGGTTATTCAAATTGATCAGAATGATTTTCAGTTTCTAGTTTCAGATAGTAAAATTTTAGTGTTTTTAATTTTAGCTTCAGAATCTTTTTTATGAGCTAGAATTTTTGAGGCATTTTTCTAAAGTTTACAAGAAAGCTTTACAGTCACTCTGACAAAGATGAAAGCTGTTTCTTGTTTGAACTTACCATTTTATAAAGCTAAAGCCCAAAGTTTTCTATATGCCAAATAGAAATGGGATTAAGAAAATGATAATGATTTCCTTGGCTTTTACTCTGAACCTATGGATACATGCTTTTATTTTAAACTTTCTTGGCCAAGTTTCTCAATTATAAGGACTCTCTATACTGCTCAGCGGCATAGGGAGTTTGTTAGGTAATATTTTTTTATATGAAATAAATGTTTAATATGTATTTGAATAAATAATCATGTTAAATAATAGATAATTTATTTACCTACCTGAGGAGATCCAGGCTTTACAGCAAGTCCCTTGCCTAAGTTCCTGGAAATGTAATGAACTGACACCTTCATTATAAAGTATTACTTCTGAGTGCTTACTCCTTATTTGCCTGGGTATTCAGTTAGTTAAAGAATTTAAAATTATGCTTATCCATAATCTGAAATTTGTTGTACTTAGAGCAATACTACCAAAACAGTGCTATGCAGACTATCTGTACAGCAGATAGGCTCAGAAAAGAACAGACAGTGCCCAAAACAGGAATACCAAAGGAAGCCCTTCCATTCCTTAAAAACTTGTCACAAATATTATATGGGCATCAGACTTAAAAATAGAAGCAAGTAAATCAGACTACTGAATTTCTTTTTAGTCTTGTCTAACTTGCTTCAACCTTATACTTCTTCCATTAATAATCCAAAGCTTCAAAACAAAATTTCAAAGCAAAATTTCAGAATTCATCATCAATCTTTACTTAAGATTTTTAAGATACTGAAATCAAATGGCAAAAAGCATATTTTATCTTGTAAATGTTTAAAATTGGATTTTGGAACTAAATGCACTTTCCATATTTGCAAATTTATGAAACAATGGCTGAAATCAAGTGTTTGATCCATAATATGGTTCATTGAATTTAGCATGCTTCACTAATTTTCCAAAGATTTTTCAAACCTGGATATCTAAGCCTACTTTTCTTTTAATATTATTATTCCTTTCCCAGAAAAAGCTAAAATCCACAAGGTTGAAGCAGTCCTTTTATCCTCTGACTTCTGTTCAGTATTTAGGCCAACTATTCAAGCTTTTCTTCTCTTGTTATCAACAGGTCCCTTTCCATCTTCCTTTGTGCTGATTCTCTATCAATTAAAACAGAGAATGCCTTCAGGAGCTTTCCCTGAAATGTTAAGATCTATTTTTTCTGTTACTCTTTCATATTTTATTTCCTTGGATGTTTGTATTATAAATAATTTCTTTCTTTCTTTCTTTCTTTCTTTCTTTCTTTCTTTCTTTCTTTCTTTCTTTCTTTCTTTCTTTCTTTCTTTCTTTCTTTCTTTCTTTTTTTTCTCCAAGCCGTCCCAGTATTTCAATAAACCTCAGGTTTTAAAACCTTGACCCCTAGCAATTCCCCATTATTAACATATGAGGGCTAGAATTATTTAAATGGCCATTTGAATGGCCAAAACCAAGTTTTAGTGAGTAGCTTTTTATTTAAGGACTGGTATCCAGAGACTCCCACTGACTTCACTAGAGCTCCATTTAGGATGGAAAATGAGCAGAGCAGAATAAAACCAAGAGATGGAGACATGGAGGAAACAGGAGAAAGAAACAGAGCTAGGGAGTGGGAAAAAGTTCATACTTGGTGCAGCACCTAATTTTTCTGAACAGAGATTAAACCTAGAAATCCCAACACTCTATTTTTTCAAATGTAAAACAAATTGCTTGAGAGCTATTGAAACCTGCTGAGAAAATGTGCTTTGCTACTCTCATGTTTACAGTGTATCAGACTACAAGGCTACCGTTTAGATCAAGAGGTAAAAAATGGGAAGGAATTCCCTCTGTGGGCCATAGGGGATCCCCCTGGCAGGAGAGGGGTCACAGTGACATGCTGCAGGACTGGCTCCCCACTGCCACCCTGCACTGCGCTTGACTGGGTTGTCCCCACGTGCCTGTGGGGAACAATGCCAGAATCTGCAGTGGCAATCATGCCAGAGGCATTGTCCATGACCTCATCAAATGCAATTAATTTCTTAATAAAACCCATAAACAAAGGTACAGATGGCATAAGATACATTTTGCAGTATATATGTTCAGTTTATCTCAATCTAAAGAGGATTATTAATAAAGGGTGAAGGCTCTTTGATGCCTTAAGGTTTTAGCTTTTGTATCCTTCAAATCTTCAAATACTGCATTAGTGCAGAGGTCTAAACTCCACATAAAGCGCAGTTAACTGTCTTCACGTTTTGGTTAGACAAAGCAACGCCTGCAGATCCAAGGACACACCAAAGCCTCAGGCCCCAAAAAGCAGAAACAAAAGTGAATTGTAGGGGAGTGAGCTGGGGGAATATGACTTCATTACCTGAAGGTGTAATAGGACAATTAACTCCTGATAGGCAAACAGACCAAACTTCTATCTGTCTGAAAAACTTGTGATCGTTGTCCATCTTGGGTGTAGCCTCTGCCAGGCTTTTACGCTGCCCAAGGCAAACCTATTGAAGGCCTCTAACAATACCCACTTTATTCTCTTTGTCCAGCCTCTGTTCTAGGCAGCCACTCCAAGGCATCAACATCAGTAAAAAGGAGGTGATGTATTTAGGTAATAAAAGAATAAAGTCTATTGCAAGACTGCCCTCAGCTAACAGAATGACACAGGATTGAAATGCATTTGAGAATGGGAGAGATGAAACCTGAGATTTGCAGCTCAATTATACAGATTTTAAACCACACTTCTTTCTCAGTTCCCTATATTATCATACACAGCAGGCATCTTCAATCATTCATAAAAGCTGGCAGTTCACTCACCCTCTTTACCAAAAAAAAAAAAAAAAAGTAACAAAAAGTTAATATGGTGTTTTAGATTTCAGTGCTTTGCCTGTACTCCTTTCAAATTTCTCTAGTGACACCGAAGGCTCACTGTGCCCTGGGAAGGAATGTCAAATGCCACCTAATGAAGAGGATAACCATTGGAAAAGATGAGCTGAGAAGTACAGCTCCCCAGCTGGCAAGGCAGGGAGCACATAACGAATGTCCTGATCAAACAGACACGTACCTAATCTGTTGGAGGGGTTCCTTTTGAAGAGGGCTCGCAGCAGGCTCTGGGCTTCTATGCTCAAGAACTGCGGCATTCCCAGCTTGGCTCTGAAAGAACACAACACTTGAAAAGAAAATAGACTTTCCAAGCTTTTTTTCCATCCCACTGTGGCTGAAAGAGTGGAACTGTAGTAGTCAGGATGGGCAGACACAGGGAATCAGTCACCAAAGGCTACCTGAGCATAGTGCAATGCAGAGTGAGAAGCTGATCTTATTTTGCTGATCTTAAGGAAGATTTTACCACTGACTTCACTAGAGGTAGAGCAGATCTAATGAATCTCATAAAATTTTTGCAACCTAAATAAGTCACTTTCCTACAGAATTTTTTCACTTTTTTAGTTTGCTGGAATAAATCTGGAAATCAAGAGGAATTTAAACAATCAAATTTAATCAAAAAATGTACACTAAACTGCATACTGTTTAAAGAGAATAAAACTTTTCTCTTAGCTACTCACCACTACATTAGAAAATGCATTAGTGAGCAAAGCTAAGCTTCAAACACTTTTGTTTGCATTTAACATTAAATGAATGGGACATAGCAAATGAAAAGGTTTGAAACTTGGAAACAACAACATATGTCCTGCAGAATCTGACTTTCTCATACTTTGTGGATGCTGACATTATCATGCAAAGTAAGATAAATTTCTTTTTTAAGGCCCTCTCTCAGTAATTCACTTCCTACTGCTTATTCTGAAGGCAATTTCAGAGTTAAACACAGACATCATCTCTGTGTGCCTTACTAAATTCACGCCTTGCATGGCTTTGGAAAGTGACCAAATGCACATCTTTATTCTCCACCCATCACATACTTGGGCCCTGTGGAGTCTCCAGAGGGTAGAGTTAACTCACAGTTAGAAGAATTAAAGCAGTTTTGATACTCACTTGAGGATGAGTGCCATTGTCTCCTTTCTGTCTTTCCCCTGGAAGGGTAATGATCCCGTCAACATCTCAAACTGTGGAATAGCAACAAAATGGTAAATCAAATGCGCATTGTGATGGTCTGCATAGCTGAAAGACACCACATCCATCTTCTATTTCCAACACAACTGAAAACTAGAGGAAAAGAAATGATCCAACAAGCTGTGCTTCAAAAAAAAAAGGCACAGCAAGTCTGGATGACTCTTCCATTCCAGAGATGTGTTACAAACTGTTTACACTGATATTTGTTGTCAAGTTTTGGCATGTTTAGGAAGAAGTGTCACATATGGTGTTTCCTCCAGCACCTGCTGTTTTATGACCAGTGCTGGCAATGAGGTATTTGGCTGAAAGACCCTTAGCCTGCATGGATATGGCTCTTCTTAGGTGTTTGGCATGGACTACCACACAAGGAAAATGGATTTGATATGCCACTCCTCACCTTTTTAAGTTGAGTCAAACCACCTCTTTGACTATATGTTTGAACCACTTAAAGACGACTCTACTATATTTTGCAGGAGAAACAAGACTAAACCCCACATTCTCAAAGCTTTTGAGTGTGCCTTTTCTCTCCTGCTTTGGTTCTTCTGGCTGTGCTCAGTGATGAATCTCATGAGTGTCACATTTCACTGAACCCAAATCTCAAAGCAAAACTCAACAGTCATCATCAATTATTTGCCTAACTCAAGTGTTGAAACATCAATCAGTTACGGTTCCTTGGAGACAGATTAGTGCTTTCAGCAAATTTGACAGGGATTTCATCTGTAAGATGTGAAAAAACCCCAGCTGAAGAAGCTTGCCTGACTTGGATTCAATACCAAGTCCTTCACACAGTTCTCACCATGATGCTCTATGGAGTGGCTGCTGCTTTCTCTGGTGAAGGGAGGCTGCAGGCTGTGCATCACCAAATACAAAGACACCATGAACATAATTCAGCTTGGACACAAAGGAAAACATGGTCCATTGAGGGTAAGGGGAACTGTCACTTGTTTGTGTCTGTCACTCAGGCTTTAGATCTCTTCTACTATAATAAGCTAATTAATTAGAGTAATTAATTAATCTAATAATTAATACTCATTGCTATAAGTAAATACTTGTTAAGGCAGGAAGGACTCTTCAAGACTTATATAATTTTTGTACTTTATGCCACAAGAAAGTGCTCCCAGAAAGCACATTTGTGCTAAGAAGGATTCTTTCATTACCAAAACTTGTGTCAGACTGCCCCTGAGCCTGACTCTTCCTTTTGCCCAGATTAAACACAGCTATACCAGAAGAAAAATACAGAAAACAGAAGAAAACTAAGGGTGAAACTCCTATGATAATTTTGGGAGAAGGGTAGAGATGTTTAGAAGCCAGATGACTAATTGAATATAGTTAATTGAAGGATTAATCTTCATTAGTAACAAATTCCTTCAAGGCACTAAAACGCATAGTAGAAACAGAAATAAAACCACTTTAGAAAAATGTATATGGCTGCCAAATACAAACAAGATTTGGAAAAAACAAATGTATTAACTTCTGCTTTGGTTATAAGAGGCAAGAAAGGAGCTGCCTGGTAGACCTGGAGGAAAGCAGCTTGTTTTCTACAAAGAAACATAATGGAGGAGAATTTTTAAACCTGCCTAGATGACGCTGGAGCTTAAATACCATTTTCAAAGTAATTCTGACCAATTAGAGCCCCTTAGTCCTAATAAAAGTGCTCAGATATACTGGGAACGAGGGGCAGAGAACATTGCTTCCCAGGGCAGCAGCAGAAATGGTACAGATTGTACCAAACCCTCCTCACAATTTCCAGAGCATTGATGCTCACAGTAAGTACCTAATGTTCACTTGCACTTGCTCGTGTTACTTTGTTATTATAATAAATCTAATTTAGCGGCACCAACAACGGCTGCTGCATCTCATTTATACTGGCATAAACGGGCCTGAAACTGCTGGTGCAGGTGATAGAGACAGAAACAACTGCTTGGTCAGTGACTACATGGGAAAGGACTGTAGTTCCCACCCACCCCAATATCCCAGGGATAATTTTTTGCAAAAGCACCGTGGCTGCAAGGGACAAGAAGGAAGGAATTTGGAAGGAACTGAAGCTGCAGGAGGGAGCAGGGGGACAACTGATCTGGAGGCTGCAGGAAACATTTAGTGTGCTGATGTAAGGGCCAGCACTTTGTTACCACATCTCCAATTGCACAGGCCTAACGTTGAGATTAATTCAGGTTCAGAAGAAATGCATTTAACATCAATATTTAAAGTGAAAGGCAGCCACGTAAGTTAAGTGTACCAGAGCTTTTTACTTCAATGAACTTAGCTAAGCAGCATCTGCAAGTAAGCATTAGTTCCTCAATTGCAGTCCTGACTAAATGTGTTGAGGGTTAAAAATGAAAGAACAAGACTGAAAAAAAAAAATCTTGAAATTGTTCATTTCACCAGTTAAAGCTATCATTTCACTGCACAGAGACCTGTCTTCCTGCTTATTTTTTTAAAAAGTCAAAAATCTTGCTAAACCTGAACATGAAAACAGAAGTGAGAACATGCTGCTTACAGTCTTGCACATAAGTACAGAGCTGTGTAGGTCACAGCAGGTTGACAAGAAGCTGAAACTAGGGGTGAATGAACTCTACAGTATTTTTTATCTATTAAAGCAGTCCCTATAGTTTTGCTGGGAGACTCAATTTTCATTCTCCCTACTTTCCCATCTGTATAACCATCTGTTTGCTCCTTCCTTCCCACCAATTCGCTTCCCAGGTGTTTTGGAGGGCCATCTTCTGTTAGACAGTACTTCAGAAGGCTGCACCTCCCTCCAACCTTGACTTCCTTTCTGTACCAAAGAAAGTGCAAGAAAGGCAAATATTCTTTGTTCCAGTTCAGCTGCCTATTTAGAATTAGGCTTAATGGGAAGGGGCCTCTGGAGTCACATAATCCAACCCTGCTGAGGTCTCAATATATTATGCAGTGCTTTTCTCTGGTTTTCAGTAGCTTCAGTAGGCAAAACATGAGCACTTCCCAAGAAGATATACATGTGGGAAGACCTTGGAAAAGAGTGCCACATTGCCTAAGGAAACTCAGATTATTGGAGAAGATAATGACAAAAAATCCTCAGCCTGGGTGACTACCATGTGCATCCTCCTAATGGAAGGAGAGCAGGTTGTGCAAACTGCTTCAGCCCAAGTCTGCTGAAGTATTGTGAGCACGGGATAAAACTCGGAGTTACAAAGAAACTTGATACTACTCAGTTCTGGAAAACAGTGAGAGACACTCTCATCAGAATGGCCAGGTTCTCCTCTCAACAATTCCAGTCATTTTCCAGGTTTCTGAGAATTGCTCAAGCACTCAGTTTAATATTTGCAAAATGCATTAAATATTTTTCATTATCTGTGTGTGTGTAACATAATGAATTAGTGCTCACAAAGGGTTGAATCCCTTAATATAGCAACAAGCATAAGCATTCAAAATAATGTTCATGAGGACCATCTCTTGCACTGGGAATAAAACAAGTGTTACAGTGGGATTTTGTAAAAGAAGATTGTAATAGTTTGATGTCTTGCATTGATTTTTCCAATGCCACTGTATAGTTACTACAAAATTAGTACAGAGCTGAATACTTTGGATAGCAAAGGGGCACTTTCTTTTCTTGTGAAGACTTAAATACTTGCTGACATATATGAACACGTTTTTTTCTTGTTTGGGACTGCTACTAAGTCATCACAGCCATTTCTCTAATTATATTCCCCTCTCTTCTCACATGACTCTCAAAGGTGGACAGTGGGTTTTTTTCCTGAACTGAAAGAGACACAAGTTCCGTAAGGTCTGTGACCTTGTAAATCAGCTGGTAGGATGAACTACAAAAGCACTGCTTTGTGAGGCCTTCCAAGAGGTTTGTACATGTTAGATCAGGCAGACCAATTTATCTGGGCTTCAGAGATGGCAGTGTGGGCATCACGACTCTTGCAGTGGAGCTGAAAAGGTATGAGTTACATATCCAACTCCTAAATAACGTAGGCCAAACACTTGCTCGTGAAGATCTCTTGATGCAAAGCTTTTGCAGAGTCTATCCTATCCAAAGCCTCCAATGCAGTGAGCAAGATACAGAAAGGCAGAAAAGGAAAACTTTCTGGTCATGATAAATCACATATATTCACCAGCAGAAATTAGAGTTGGGTTTCAGCAACCATCACCATATATTCAATGAGAAGCAGGGACTGTCTTCTGGAATACTGGAAAGATTTTAAGATTTGTATAACTGTACCTGCTGATATAGAGTAGGCTACCATAAAACAATTCAAATAAACTGAGTAGCAAACAAACAGAGCAGATAACAGTTTCAGTTCTGTGGCTTTTATCAGAGACCTAGATGGCAGTAACTGAAGTTTTACTGTTGTTGACAGTAAAACCCCTGGTGAATAATAATTCAGGAAATAATAATTAACAATAAATCAGTAATTTTCAGACAAGTTTGTTTCTCTATTAATAATCACAACATGCCACATTTAAGGAGTGTGCAAGGATCATTCAGTTCAATTCTAGTCAGTGCCCTGGTCATGATGGGTTGGCAAGAAGCTGCCAGCACAACCCAACTCTTCATGCTGAAGCATCAATCCCTCTTCAGAGAACAGAACAGGCAAGTGAGTGTTTGGTTGCTCTGATGATGAGGAAGATGCAGGCCATGGTATTAGGCATCTGCCTAATATGTTCCCATTTTTGATAAGAATTTTAGATATGAAAATTACAGTATCACATACATTTCTTTTGAATCTATGCATATTTCATCAACTGGCGTATTTTCTTCATTTATTTTACATCATATTGCAAAGTGCTTAGAAAGAAATGCTAATAAATCATTCGAATACCATTCAATTATCTTCAGTTTTTCAGACTGACAGAAAAACAGCTTCTGTAACAGAACATACATGTGACAGAAGAAGGAAAACAAGGAGAAAAGAGCAGAGTGAAAGCATCAGAAAATCCTCACAGACATGTAGTGTGTGGAAATATACATTTTTCAGTCCCAACCAGCTAAATGTTGAAAAGGGAAAAAGGTTGAACTCACTGACATTTTTCTCTAAGATGTCTGGTAACACTTAAAGGCTTAAAGCATTAGCTGGGAGATAAAAGGGTTTCACTTTCTTTAATTCATCTCCTTTTACAGGTATTCTTATCTTTTCTAATTCTAATATGCTGAATCCTTAGGGGAGGGTTGAAAAGAGCAATGGAAAAAAAAAAAAAAAAAAAAAAAGCCTAGCAAAACCCAGGGAGGAAGTAGTCCAGGTTATTAAGAGTTTATTAGCTGGTGAAAGAAGAACAATCTATGCACCAAATTCACCATCACTTAATGAGAGACAAAGAGTGAGAAGGTATAGCTATTCACCAAAAATAAATATATAATAAAAAAGTTAAAGGGTAGGGATAGAGTTATTCTATGAGACATAACCTATTGATTTCGTGAAAAAATGTACATGGTTCAGAAGTGCTGAGCATCCACAAACGGATTTGTGGCCACAGGAGATAAGGATGTTCCACTCCTTTTATAATTCAGGCAAGAAATTACAATATTTATGTAGATTAACTGCTGCCAACCTGCTAGATCAGTGATGTAGGCCCTCCCCAACCCAAGCTTTCACTGTTTTTCACATTGCTTCCTATACTTCCTCTGGTGGCATCAGTTGTCTACTTCAGGTGAACAAAATTTAAACATATTCTACGGATTTTGGTATGTTGTGTAATATATAGCTACCAAAAATAGCCTCCATACCACAGGAAATGGTTCTGTACTGGGAGAGCACATTGCTATGCTGATTTCTAAATTCCTGGTTCTGCTGTGGCAACCACAGGGTGAGGTGCCCTGGGAGCCACAGCTGCCTTGTGATGGCCATGCCCTGAGCACAGGGTAGATCTGCAGCCTGCACACTTCAGGAGAGAGCAGCCCCACCTCCTTATCCAAACATATCCCTGTGAGAGCAGCAGATGCCAGGTGTCTGGGCTCAAGGGACAGCACTGTGCTTGATAAAACAGTGCTGCAAACATCTGCTTCCAAAAACTTACAGTCTTCATACAGCTTTGAAAAAAAACCACAGCGTCAGAAACCAGCTTCTAGATCTTTTCATCATCTATCTCAGCAACAACAGCACACAGACTGAAGAGGCTGGAGGGGTGCTGGGTGTGGGGGAGCAGGTTAGCGTCTCAACACTTAATTTTAAAAGGCTGGCTTGAGGAGAGCGCGGTACCTCCCTGAAAAACTTCACTGACACTGCAACTTTTACCTGAGGGATCTGATCCCTCCCAGAGCCCCCCCTCCAGCAATCAAGCACAACTTCTGCATTACCATGAGCACGCCGAAGGACCACCAGTCGGCACTCTGGGTGTGTCCTCGCCGGTTGACCACCTCTGGGGCCATGTACTCTATTGTCCCGCAGAACGAGTACGCCCTCTTGTCATGGTCGATGGCTTCCTTACTCAGACCAAAATCTACATGGATCGAAGCAGAGAAAGGCTCCTCAGGTCTCTAAAAATTGTTATTCACGGTCAATTGTTTGAACAAAACACGCCAAGCCACTGGTGAAGCGCCCTCCTGTCTGTCCATGTGCAGAAAGGCCACAGGCATGCACGTGCTGGAGCCCTGTTGCAGTACGTGCTAGGCCCGGCCCGGCCTGTGTCCAGACCCCACCACCCCAGGCTCGGGGTCTCTCTCCAGAGGCACCAGCCTGGTGGCTGAGGGGATCACTCTGACCCCCTTTCCCCCCACCCCCGAATAAAGCCTCTGTTCCTTGGAAAATTCAAGAGAGAGTCTCTTCTTTCTTCGATCCAGCCTTTACAGCGTTACCCAGATGTGAGACACGAACCCCCACAAAGTGACTTGTTGAGGCGTGTGAGAGCAGCCAGGAGGCCCTGGCTGGACACGAGCAGGGCCGGGCCAAGCACGCACTGCAACAGAGCCCTGCCTACATGGCCTGCCTGGCACCTGTTAATATGCCCTGAAAATAGGCACACCATTTTCCCTGTTCAGAACAAGGTCCTGGCTCAAGGCAGAAGGGAGTTTAAACAAGCAGATCTATACAGTTAAGGTTTGGTGAAGGCAATGCTAGAGAGGATTCTTGCGTAGCTAACCAAAGTACTAGGAATAATAATCCCAGATTACCCCAGTGGAAAGGTAGGCTAGACAGTGCAATGAGAGTGGCAAAGGGATGTCTTTCCAGCTGTCCTCTGTGTGGATTAAATAGTTATATTGGAAGCATCCTTCCATCCACAGTTACTTCACGTCAGTCAAGAATATAATTTTACCACGGAGATGCAATGTCCTCCATGTGCTGTGCAGCATGGGGTTGACAAATTGACAGAGAAGCTCAACACTCAAACTCTTCTGGCTGCTAGCTTTTGCAAGCAAACTCCTTCCAACCAAAGAGCAGGATGCATGCAATACACTGCAGAAAAAACCCAAACTGCTTATAGGCATGCAGTTTTCTGTTCCTCACATACCTGTTATCTTAATGTGACCCTCTTCATCAAGAAGAATGCTATAAAGCAAAAAAGAAACATTCATCCATTAGCCAGGCACACAGTGCAGTTAAAAAACATGAATTAAAAAAAAGTTTAAGTCAGGTAAGGAGATATGTAAGATTCAAACACTTAAATAAACAAAATCTTGGTGGACTCTATGGCTCCAGAAAGAAAAATTAACCTCAAAGGCTTGTTTAATCTCATGTCTGTAGCATGCACCACCTGAGGCACTTCCATGAGGAGCCTCTTCTGTGCTCCACAGGATGTTCAAGGTGGGCATGAAAACAGAGCTCAGAAAGAACTGGGTGTTCAAAGCCAACAGCTGCAAAGTATGTGCTTCCAGCAGGAGAAGGAGCTACACATCTCCTGTTCTTGTCATAATAAATGGCAATCACACAAATAATCAGGGCTTGGATTCACTGGACCTAAAATTAAGTCCAAAGGTTCATGCTGAATAAAAGTCATCATAGAGCACAGTGACTAGTCGCAGCCTAACTGCATGGATCTCAGCCTCTGCTTATTTTTTCTGTCCAGAGCACAGATGAAAATTCAGCCTGGAATCCAAATTCAAGTGTTCTCACATTTGCACCTGCCAACATATTTTTTCCTCGCAAAGACACTCCAACATTTCTGTAGTTCACCAAAAGCAGTGCTACTTTTTGTGGAAACAACAAGGAACACTGAATTTGAAAAATAATGATTTTGGTAAATAAAACCTGACATGGTAATGAAGGTGGTCTTTCTTCAGTTCTAGTTAAGACTTAGTATATTTCTCTTTTCAAACTGATCTAGCATGGTGCCAGCTATTTTTATATTCCTCTTCTCTTAGAGAATCACTTTAATCTAATTATTCAGGAAGAAAATAGGATAGAAGTGAACCAAATATAATGGGCTATGCTTTTGTGAAAAGTTGTGGCTGAACTGAAACATAATTGAAAAAAGATGCTCTTCTGTCATTCATATATTTAGAAGAAGCTATTGTGCAAGTCATCAAAGGCCAGCAACTAAGTCAGTACCATGTGTCCAATAATTAAAGCCTTTTCTTCTCAATAAAAGCATCTTACCTTTATACTTTCTCCACAGTTTCCTTGAACACAGAATTTTCAACTACTAGTCTATACAAGGCATGTTTAAATGTATCTTTGTGACTGCAACCCCTAGACTTGTGCTTCAGAAGGGAACAGAATAAAACACCTGCCAGTGTGCAAGTGAGCATGAATGCATGAACTCCCCAGACCTGGATCTGGAAAAATAGCAGGGGGAACAGAGCTCACACAAATCACCCCACACACATTTTGCCCCACACCCAGGAAGCCCCAGTGAATAACTATGCGATTCAAAGGTTGTGGGATTTCACCAGAAACGCTGATTTTACATTTAATGGGTTTTAAATTTCATAATTTCCTATCAAAAATCCATACTGCTTTGGTATGTACACGATGTTTGTTTCCTATACTTTGCCCTGATTAAAGGGTTCACACCTTACCCTCATTAAAGGGGTAGAGGCAACACCAACAGAACTTTCAGACTGATAATACTGCCTGAGGTTGAGTCAGAAACATACAGCAACTCTTTCTCACACTGTCTGCAAGAGCAGCAAAACGAATAGATCCCGGCTTCCAATGCACGTGTGTCCTATATCCCCTAAAATGTGATCTACAGTTCCTTTCTCCATCTCATGTTCCCTAATCACCCTTCTACCATGCCCTCAGCTGCTGGTAGCTTCCTCTGTGGCCCCTGGCAGAAGCCTTTGGACATCTGGGTGCCTCCACATTTGCCATCTGGCAGCACAAGTAATGCTACTAACTGAAGATTATATTTCATGTAAAAAGAAAACAATATGCTAATAGTGAGGAGGAAAAAAAGACAACTGTTGCACCTGACTTATCTTAGAGTGAAATTAAGAAGAAAAGAACAAAGTACCTGCTTCTAAGAATGCAAATTACAACAACAGATAAATAGTTTTCCTGTGACAGTAGAAGCAAACTTATTATCTGATCATACTCTGTACTCTCTTTTTATCTTTATCACTTTAAAATTCCTTTTTATCCCACAATATCCATAGCAGACATTCTATTGTGAAAAATCACAATTACTTTAGCTATGGTTTGCAGGATAATCTAATCTGAAATAAGACAGTATTATTCTATGGAAGGGGAAAAAGAATGAGAAATTCTTAATATGATTCAGGCTTGAGAATAATCTTCCATCTAAATTAATGTTTTGAAATTATAAAACCCATAAAAAGTAGACTACTTTAAAATTCTAAACTAGGTTACAATCACATTGAGTGATAAACTTCAGCTAGGAGGGTTTTTTTAAATTTTATTTTATTTGTTCAGTCTAATGCTTGAGTGCTTTTATGGGATACTGTAATTGTCAACCTTCTCTTCAAAGCAGCAGTAGTTTTTAGGTAAAAAATATACCAACACCATAAATAAGTGAACCACACATAGGCTTAGAACAAAAAATGCCACAAAATAAAGGTGTCTCTTAGGGAAGAGGAGACTGAAGGGAGATCTCACCACAGTCTACAGGTTTCTCAAGAGGAGAAGAGGAGAGGCAGGCACTGATCTCTTCTCTGTGGTGACCAGTGACAGGACCTGAGGGAATGGCCTGAAGTTGTGCTAGGTAGGTTTAGATTGGATATTAGGAAAAGGTTCTTCACCCAGAGGGTGGTTGGGCGCTGGAACAGGCTCCCCAAGGAAGTGGTCACAGCACCAAACCTGACAGAATTCAAGAAGTGTTTGAACAATGCTCTCAGACACTTGGCGTGATTCTTGGGATTGTCTTGTGGATATTCTGTTATTCTATGATTGAACATTTCAGCATCAGAATCATCCCACAAACATTCAAACTGCTTTCACTGACCTCGGTTTGAAAGTATGCTTTGAGAAAATAAAGGCTGGAAATCTCCAGGCTAGAGCCTGGGGCAGCTGAATTTGTAGCAGAGGAATTATATAGTCTGAATTACAAGAGAAGTCTCATATCAGAGCTAGGACTGAAAACTCTATATTGACTTTTCTGCTGCAACTTTATCACAGGGGAAAAAAAAGCTTTTGTTATGGGTTGTTGGCATTGTTTTATATCATGTCCTAAAACAAATTCTCTCTCTCTCTTTAGTTTTGAGTCACACCTTCTGGGCTCCACTTTGAGCACCAAAATCTCCAAATCAATATGGAATTCTGCCAGATCTAATAGAGCTGAAACTCTGGGGTTGGTTTGGTTGGGTTTGTCTTTTTTTCTTTTTTTTTTTTTTTTCCTCTGGATGATCTAAGTGTCTTTCTAAGCGAGAGCAGTTTTGCAGAAGATTCAACCCACACTTTATGTTAATCAGAAACTGTAGCCAAATTCTCAGGTGGGATTTAAAACTTGAGACTTTATCAAGAGTGTTTTATTTCATTGCATGTTTTGTTAGGAAAGTACCCGATGAAGTACTCAAACATCTACTAAAGAGATAAAGATTCTCACAAACTGTGTTTTGTGACATTTCAGTGTTTGCACCCTATCTCACATGACCCCATGCTATCTCACCCTGCTGAACACAAATTCCTCTCTGCTGTTGACACCTCTTCATTCGTTGACACCATGAAGTCAAAGAAGGACTGCTTACATCAATGGAAGCTTTCCACCAAAGGCCTTTGTCTTTTACTGATTCTCAGATCTCCCCTCTCTATACAGGGCAGTTACATTCATAAATCAGTAGTCATGGCTGGCAACATGCTGCATTCAAAAGTGGTGCTTGGCCTTTTTAAGAGTATAGTTCAACATTTCTCAAGTTTTTAAACGAGCTGTTATATGAACTGTCCCTTGTGTAGACAACTGTGGGCCTTGAAATGTACATCACTCCTTGTTAACCTAAGCCCCTATTCCAGAACTCAAGGTGCATCTAGGTTCCTGAAAACAGAAATGGTAAAGATTAATAATAGTTTGTCCATTTTCAGATGGTAGAGTTATTTCTAAGTCACTCATACCCTTAAACCACAGCATAAGAAATAACATATGCATCATATACTACTTTCTAATACATTCCCATTTTTCTATTTTGGTATATTTACCATATATATCAGGCTATGTATACTATATTTTAAAGCCTGATTGTGCAGTTCTTAAGTAAAAATGTGTCTCATCGAGTCAGGAACTCCGCGGCTCCCAGTGTGACTGAACAATACCTTGTCCCACAAGGGATGCCACTGAAATCACCAAGACAACTCAAGGAGAAGAATTTGCCAGAAACAATTCAAGAGAAGTATCTGCTTGTTCTAAACAAGAACTTAACCAGAAAGCTCAATTACTTGTCTTTTTGAATGAAGTACAGCTGACCTGAGAACAACTCCCAGCTGCACTTGAAATTAACTCATGGCTTTGAATTGTTAACATGGATTTTTGCTCAGACAATCTTAAAAAACAAAGCTGAACCTTAAATTTTAATGTACCGAGGGTTCTTCCAAGTGGTTTGAACAGTGCTGTTTTCTCTCTCTCTTTTTTTTTTTTTTTTTGCATAAACAAGTCAAATGAGCTTTATTTTAGCGTACTTGCAGAGCTGACAAGCAAACCCTAACCTATCAGCAGTTATTCTGGGAGCTTCTGAAGAACAGCAAAAGCATTGAAATGTCTAATGCAGTGCCTATCTTTTATAAAGCAGAGAAAGAGGGAGAGAGAATCGGAAAATTACTAATTAATTAATTTATCTCCACTTCTGCAGATCTGACAGAGCAACCCTTGTGCTGTAATCACGCTGGTAATGCCTCTGCTGAAGATGTGTGTGTGTGATTCTGCACGTTGCACTTCAAAGGAGGGAGGGATCAAGGGAAACCAAAGGGGAGCAATGAGAATGACTGAACCCCTGTAAAGACTGACTAGAGAAGAAGAGCTCAGTTCCTGGATCCTTTAGGGTACAGAAAAGGATCTAAGGAAAAGGATGTTCTCAGAGTCCCCCCGAGGCTGCTGCTGAGAGCAGGACAAGCAAGTTGGGGCTTCTAAGAGGACAGGCCAAGGAACACTGGCCTGCAGTGGCAGTGAAGAAATTTCAAACTAGCTATTAAGAGCAACATTTTAGATGAGCAACTGCTGGAGCACTGCCAAGAGGCCTCCTGTGTAGAGCATGGAGTCTCCACCAGCTGTTTTAAGCCTAGGTTAGCAACACACCTGTTATGGTCTTGATCCTGCCAGGGGGCAGGGAAGGATGAGAACATCCTGGGATGGTTCTAATTTTCTTTTATCATCTTATTTAGAAAGATATTCTTTCCCAGATGTGACTCAAAAATATAGTGGTTTTTTTTTTTTTTTTCTTCCCCTGAGAGTATTTTTTTTATTCTGCTGTATCTATTTCTCTAATGCAAACCTAAAGGTCCAGTGAAATCAGGGACTGTCATGCTCTGCTCTCCTAGGTGCAACAACACATAGGCTTTGCACTTACAGAGCTGTTTTTAGAGGATATGGTTTTCAATCAAAGGCCTTGCTTTATCTCCAGGTATGAACTTCTGGGTCATTCCCTTTCCTGTACAACAGTTATATTCATGTAAACTAATTTTATACTACATCAATTGTATCCAAAATAAACTGTATTACAGTTTAATCCATTTAACTCCACATCAAAGACAATGAACTGTAAATACAAAAGTTAGAAAATGCAAGAATGAGGGCTGCCACCTTAACTTTACACAGTGATCTCTCTGTGTAAAGGTCCTCAGTTACGTGATGACAGTTTTTATTTTCTTCCAGAGAAATCTTGTCTCAGTTGGCAGCCTGGTAACACTGGTAACACTCAGGGAGGGATTTTAGCAGAGCTCTACAGTAAAGGGGATGGCTGGTCTCATCTCAGACAAAAATACAGAGAAAACTGGGTTCCACCTGTACCTTTTCAGCATGCTTCTATTTGACAATGACAAATCAGTGACACCCTCCTTCCTTAGATGAGCTCCAACTTCTTGATTCACTGATCCCCGATCTGAAGCACTGCAGCTTGGTCTGCAGTAATATAAAATGCTCTCACTTGCAGCTGGAGTCATTGAGAGGTGTTTTTTGAGATGCTAAGTGACATCTCCTGCTGAGAACTCAGAAAAATCCAGTTCTCAGTATCTCAAATACAATGAACAGTTTTGACATACACTTAATTTTCTCCTTGGTTTCTAACTTCTTCTAAAGCAAAAAATTACAGCATATGCCTAAAAATGTAATGGCATTGTAGCATATCTGAATATACAAGCTCATGTCTAGATATCTTCTAATGGCAGATTTGTATATCATGTGCTATTTCAAAAATCAGCCTCATCTAACATCAGAGAGAAAAGCAGTGCATGACTCATACAAATGCTCACTAGAATCAAAGTTTAAAACAGAAAACCTGTAATTGGAGTTATTTTATTGTGTACATGTTTGTTGATGCTGAATGGATAAAACAGCAATTCAGAATGAAATTGAAATTGAGGAGCTGCTGGCAGATGGTGCAAGAGCCTGTGGCTGTGGCAGCTGGGGTGTCACCACTGCCTACCTGCATTTCATATCAGGAACAAACCAATAGTTTTCTCCCTCCAGTTGTTTAATTTGTAGGAAGACTTCCCACATTTGCCAGAGACTCTGGTTTCTAGTTTTGGTTGCATAAATGGGCAAGATTAGAAAATTTGGTCAACTGCAAAAAGTCCTCTAGCCCAAAAGACTGAGAGCTCTTGCTATGTACATCTGTTGAATTCACACAGTCCTACTACTGCTACTACTATTTCTCTAACCAAAACATAAAATTGAATTTAAAATTTAGATCAAATAGAACTGCGATGGAGATAAACAGTCTCCTGCCCTTCAACTTCTCACCTACAAAGTCCACCTTCCATCACTTTTGGTCTCGTGTTTTGCCCATGAGAGTGAAAGCAATAACACCCCATTTTAAACAAAGAGCTGCATATTTTTCAGTTTGATGTCACAGAAGGAAAATGCTGCTGTGCTGTTAGACTTTGAAAGTGTAAGCAATTGCCAAACAGACTGCCCTCAGTGGCTATCTTTTATAAATGCTGGTGACCATTACATTAAAAAGGAACTTTGGAATGTTGCAGCCTGATTTATTTGAGTTGTCACAGCAGAATCCAGGAAAGCACCAAGCAAAGGGCATAGAATAAAAAACAGTATCACATCACTCCCGGTGATAGCACTTAGGGTGTCATTTGCTCTACTGATGTATTGCAAATAAAAAAGAGAAAGAAAAATTGGGACCACATTATGGGTGAAAAATAGCTGCAAATATAAGTGAGAAGAAATATTTTAGAAAATATTTTGCACAGTTAATGCCAGTGTTTTAAAAGTCCTGATTATCATTTTTCTCATGAGTTAACAGGCACACAAGTTCTCAGACATGCTCATTTACTTTAGGTAATGACCACAGTAAAACTGAATGGTGCCATGCCATATTCTGTATGAGCTGGAAGTGGAGTTGTTTTGAGTGGTTTACACTGTTACAGGAAGAAGGCCAGAATAAATCCTGCAAATAGAGAACAGTGCCACTGTGGTTAAAGGCACAGGGATCTGAGTTCTTTACTGAAATCATTCACAAAACTGAAGGCCAGGCACACAGAGGTCCCATCACACTGGAGCACAGTCGAAACTTTTGGTCTCACGCTAAGATGCTATCATAGAAAAAACCTTCTGCTGTTAGTGACTGTCTCGTGTAGAGTCTCAAAAACAAGAAGGCAGGCAGAGCCCCTGGCACCTTCTCATTTAGTAGAGTGACAAGGAGCAGAAGCAACCTAAAAGATCAAGTATTTATGTTTCTGTTCACTTTTCCTTGTTAACTTACTTTTCTGGTTTTAGATCCCTGTAAATAATTCCAAGACCATGGAGGTGGTCTAATGCCAAGGCCAGCTCAGCTAAGTAGAACTTGACATCCTCTTCTGTAAACATCACCTAGAGAGAAGGAAGAGAAGACCACATCTATTTATTGGACAGTGGTGGGGCTGGCTTGCCTTAAATAGACACAGGGAAGGAATTGTCTAGCCATCATATCAGGTTCAACTTTCCATAATTTGTCTGAACTAACACTAACAATTCTTACCAGATTCTCCCTATAAAACAAAACTTGATCTGTTCAGTACCTCCATTCCTTAAAATATGCTGCTCTCATTCATCTGTTTGATCTGTTTAGATGACATTATGTCACAATATTAGGAATAAATTATAACTTCTTAGCCTTTGGAAACGAACAACAAAATTAAACACATTCAGTGGAGCCCATATCGCTTTCATATCCCTCAACTTGCTACAATCCTGGCATTTGCTTACCAAATTCCCTTGAAATAGCATGGGAAAACTTTTTGGGGAAGTGGAATACCTCCAAGTCTGAACAGAATACACAGCATATGTTAACCCAAGACAGCATGAAGAGAATCAGAGATGGATTTAAAACCTCATGCCTTGGAGGTTCAAGGAATATCAGTGCAGATGCCCTAAGCAGTGATGTGCAGGGCCTGAGGAGGTGCCAGCTGAAGAGAGTGTTTTCTGTAGCTGATACTACTAAAATGGATACTGCTAACACTGAAAGCTGTTTTAGGTGAGAAGAAACTTCTGTAATTAAAAAAAAAAACAGTAAGCTCTCAAAAACTCACATGGCAGGAAACCCCTTTGGCTCAACTTCCATTGTATCTCAGATGTTCTCTTTAATTAAATTTCAATATGCACAGAGATAATAATGCAGAAAAAGAAGCGGATATATTGGGTACACAAGTGTGATTATTCATGACAGAAGTAAAATGAGTCAGCTCAATACAAATTTACTTGTCATATGTAAATGTACATTCTACAGTAGAAGTTGCAGAGCTTAATTTTAAAATTAAGTCTCTTCTCCCAAAAAGGGGTAGCCAAAATATCTGAGTGCTTTGAGAAGTTCCAGACAGCTGAGAGAAAAAAAAGAGATGATTTGGAGAACAGGTGTCACATAATTTAATTAAGAATTTTACTGCAAAGTCTAGAAATAAAGACACAAGGAAAATAATAAATACACAAGCAAGACCTCTCAAATTTAATTGTGCTGAATGTAAAAATTACATTAATTTTAAAAGAAATTTAAATTATTTATAGGATTTAAAATAAATAATGTAGGTGAGAAATTAATGGAATCGAGGAAAAAATCTATACATATACACTTGAAGTCAGATGTCTCAAAAAGAGCAAGAAATAGGCAAGCTCTGCATGCATGCAATACATGTACATGGGATCTGACTGAAAGTCCACTGAAATCAGTACCTTTCAACCAAATCTATAAACAAAAAATTGCAAACAGTTCAAGTTTTCCCAGAACTTCTTCCCTTGCAATACCTTGCCCCTGAACAGCTGCAACATATAGGCAGATGAGGCGAGCTGCAAACACTGAATAAAAGAGAAGTGTGTTTTTACTGTCAGCTTAATGAGTCATTAATGATGGCATACAGCACAGGAGCTGGTGAATTGCCCTGGACAAGCTTTGGGGAAAACATGAAGCTTTAAAGAAGTACAAAGTCTGAGCTGTTATCTTCCACTTTTGAGTTCCCTGGCTGTGCAGAACAGGGACCTGCCCTCTTAGGCAAGAGCCACATTTTCTGCCTTCTTCCATGAAACCAGAGAGGCCCTTGCTGAGACGACAGCGCTGCCTCGCTGATAAAGCTTGGTCTCATGACAATAGCAGAAGGACACTTTAACTTTTAATTTTTAAAATCTTTTTCCTCCTTTTAAAAATATCTGCCACCAGGGACTGAATATTTATACAAGGATCATTACTAAGCAGTGTAATTAGCTTGTTGCCAATGTCTTCTTGCATTAGCAAACGAGCCTTAAAAGCAAACGCTTGGGGTCCCAAGTTGCAGTGCACACAGTATCCTGCAGCACGTCACTGAAGCAGGAACTGAACAGGGGAGGGAGGGAAAGCTAGGGAACTTCCGACTGAAATTACTGTCTTCACAGCTTTTTTAGTCCAGCAGTAGCTCCCCAAACCCGAGAAGAGCAACAGAGCTTCCCCTCAAGATGGCATTTGAAAGGTTCCTATCTTTAAAGACTCTGTGATAAGTGGGTGCCTGCACCCCTGTCCCCACATCCTGAAAAGTACCAAGGGCTGGGGACATTGTGTTGGTGACAGAGAACCCCAGGGCACAGACAACTGCGGGGCAGCCATCCTGCCTCACTGGAGCCTCCTGCACTCCTGCAGGGACCTCTCTGGGACTGCTGGCTCACAGAGGTTTGGAGGAGATACAGGAAAGAGTTAAATGAACCTAGAACACCCACTGTGGCTGCTCTGTATGAGCATCAGAGACACTCGGGTTTGGGATGTTCCCTGCCTGCAGGAGACCCTCTCCAGGGGCATGGCATGCAGAGCACAGGGAGGGATGAGACCTTGGGGAGGGTATGGGAGGGTATGGAAGCTGCAGCTGCTCCGGGCAGGCAGGAGGAGGGCAGGTGAGGGCTGTGATAGTCAATCTCCCCTGTCCAAGGTGGTGTGTGGCCCTTGGCCTGCTCCCAGCAGCTGCAGGGGCTGGCCCTGACCCATGGCCATCTCCTTCCTCTGCTGGCAGTGTGTGTGTTTGTCCAGTGGTTCTGTGCTCATCCCGAGGGCAAGATGTATTGGGGATTGATTTCTCAGACTGTGTCTCATCACATCCAAGACTTACTCTGAAAGCATTGAGTCTGCAGCTATTTTGCTATGGGAATGGCTTAGCAGTGGTGCAGTTTCTCTGGCAGTGATGCCTACATGGTATGTGCTGCACTACCCCTGGCATAATTTAAATACAATTATTAAGAACCCACTTAACCATGCAAAATGAGATAACTCTATTACATATATATATGACTATTCCCAAGACCATTTTTCATTCCTATGAACTCTGAGTTCTGAAAATCCAAGACAGTCTTTAATTTCTGAGTTAAAGATCTATTAGCTTACCTCTTTGGAGAGCCTGGTGAAAAGGTCCCCTCCCCGCAGGAAATCTAATATTAGATACAACTTCCCCTCTGTTTGAAATGCTGCATTAGAAAAGGATGAAGATGTTGGAAGTTTGAATCACAATTAAGTCCCCAATGAGTAAGTCCTGTTGACTAGCAGTGTATCATTCAAACCATTGCTTCACTGTCATTTCAAAACTTTGAGAACCAAAAAAGAAAAAAAAAATTCTATATAGAACTTAGCAATTGAGCTTAGGCTATGGGAAAAAATAGAGTCAGCTGAGAGACAACAGTGCATTACTAATATATTCCTTTCCATGCTAAACAGCTGTGAATTATCAGTGTTTCCCACTCCACAAGGTATCTGGAGTCACCAAGAGTGAGATACAGAGAGAAGTTCCCACATCTGCCCGAGAGGAGACTCTGTGCTACCCAAATGTCCTCAGAACACCTGTAACAGTAATAATGGGGCTGGCGTGGCAGGAGGCAGCTCCAGCAAGACACCACATTCATGTACACACTATACAAATTTAGACTGGTACTGATTATTAAAACCAGCTTTTATTTAAATTTTCTGTCTTTCTAAATGATACCTGACAGCAGGTAAGGTGTTGGCAGATGTAAATTCACCAGCTACCCCACCAGCACTACCTACCAGGTCAGACTTTATGACTAATTTATTTTGATGGAGGAATGGCTGAAACTTACAAATACTGAATTTCTCCTTTAGCTTAAATGAAGAATTTCACACAGGTAGCCTCTATGACTTGGTTAAAAACAGAGTCATAGGTAGGCAGGGAGTATCTGCATGGAAGTGTAACACATCTAGTCACAATTCCCCAACCAATTTAAGAACAAACACGAATTATATTTTATTATAGTTACCATAATGAAGCTTGACTATGAAAGGATGGTTCACTTCTGCCAAAATATCTCTCTCCATTTTAGATCGTACCCGATCCCGAACTACAAAGAAAGAACAATAAGAACAGTGACATATTGAGAGGCAGCATGGACATTGAATACAGCACTGGAATAAGGATCTGGCAATCTGGATTCTGATTCTCACTCTGCTGATGGCTTGTATGACCTTAGGCAAATCAGACCACTCCAGTGTCCTCTATTTCTGACTGCCTGGTCTGTGTAGCAAGTTCTGCAGGAAGGCCCCAAGAGAGAGCTGCCCTAACTAAAATGACTCCAGTATTGCAAACAACAAGAAGGCAATGACACTTCACAGAAGAGAATGTCAATGTGAAAATGATAACTGCACAAAATTAATTACTTTACTTCATTTAAGATGAAACAGAGTGTACCAGTCCCAGAGCAAGTCAGATTAATCTTGCTCAAAATGATTTATTGTATTTTGCTGATGCTAGCAATGTTTAGGACGTATCACTGAATAGCACTTTCTGGAAGTGCTATATAATATATGCAATATTCAAAACTTCCAATAAACCACCAACCAAATAATCACTAATAAAGAAAAAAATCCAAATAAAAATAGTAATTAATTATTTTTATGTGTAGAGATAACTTTATTGTGTGACAGCAGTGAGAAGAATACTTTTTGTGGTTGAGATGAATAGAGAATAAGGGAAATCATAATTTCAGAGGTCAGCTGAGTTCAAGCTAGACAAAACTAATGCTGAAGATTTCATACCAAAGCCATTTAGCAGAATACTCAAGACACTGAGGAGGATTCAAGTCCCCATGTTATCAAATCTTGATCCTAAAGATGCATTTTTCAGTCAATCACTATTTTTATTGAAAGTACTGACATTTTCTTCTTTCTCTTCACAATGCCAATACACTTTTCAGATGAAAGCATCTACAAGAGATATTATGAAACTATTTTAGGTAGCAAAGCCTGAGATCTCAATCACTCTGTCATTGCAGGCATGTGTTGTGAAGATGCTCAGAAGATGAGTACTCTCAGCACCTAAGTAAGGAACATTCCGTAACAAAACCCTTGTCTATTGCTGTGCTTCAAAAATTGATGCACAGAAATAGGTCCAAACCAGCTGATCTGAAAACCTCAAATAGCACTGGTGATATACTTGGATTTCTTGCTATTTTGATGCTTTACTTAGGCCAATAACAACATAAGGTTTACCAGCTCATTCAACACAAGATACCTTGTAGATAAATTCAAAACAAAGGGAATTGCGGAATCATAATCTCATCCCTCAAGTAAAAATCACACAGCATACACTCACAAAATGCTTAACCTATGTGAAGACAGACCATTTCTTGTGCTGTCCATCAGCGGTGATCCCAAGTGGAAATTCATTTTGGACAGATGGGCATTGCTGGGCACTCTACATGGGACATTTCCCATTAAGCTTGGTTAAGCAGCTTAAGGAAGTGCTTACCTGCATTTGCACTGCACAGTTGTCAGAACAGCAGCACATCCTCCTCCACCCATCATTTTAACCTGTCAGCAGGGAAAGGCCCAGCTGTGCAGATCAGTGCTTTGCCAAAGCCCTGTGCCCTGCTTGCTGCTGTGGTGGTGACTGAGTGTGGACCTGTAGCCACAAAAGCCACCCTTCTCCCCACATGCAACAAGAGGCACACCAGACTTAAAGAGAAGGTGATGCCACCACAGAAGACATCTCACTCTCCAGTCACGGTCCTGTAACCACTCTGAACCTGTAGCTGCTGCATTATGGGGCTACATTTCCTTTTGAAAAGCTGTCTTTTGGGAGCAGAAATCAGCTTGTGAAGCTGGAGGCTCAGCAGCATCACAGATTGTCCCCATCTGAGCACCACTGTCCTCATACGGCCCCGGCCAGCCCAGGAACCCTCAGGCACCCTTTGGTGGCAAGAGCACTGATGAGGGTGCATGGGATGGGCTCTGCCTTGCTCCTTGGGCTGAGACCTCCCTGGTGCCCCACATGTGCCCACCATGCTTCCTTTGGATCCTGTCAGGGTATGGATGCTCTAAATAAGTGCTCCCATGGCAGGCACCACTTTCCTTTTACAGCTTTCCTCTTTAAAATCTTGTGTAGAGAAAGATCCAGCAAGACAGTGCATATTACAGACACCTTAATGCACTGCCTTGGCCAAGGGCACTGGGCTGCAAAGCAAACGTGATAAAAAGCAAAGTCCCACCGTGAATATCTGCTGACTGCACTGAGGTACAGCAGCCTGGTCCCTCCCCAGAGTCCTCTGGAGGTGGCTCAGGACAGCACCTGGTGATTTGGTTGCCTCTCTGAGTGGGTCAGTCTCTGTCCAGTGACTTTGGAAACTGTCTTCTTGATGCCACCAGCCCGAAATTGGTGTCTGAAAGTTTAAATTTTTTTAAACTAGGAATTGATTGTCAGATGATAGGTTTGCTGTCTTAGTGAATATCTTCTCCATGGTTTTTTGTCCTTTTGGACAAAATTTTTGACAATTTTTACCAAAATGCTGCCGAATCCCCCGACCTGAAACATCAGGGAGAGAAACACCCCTGCAAGTGTGACAAAAGCATCTGCCACTTACAGAAAGCTGTTTCTGCAGGAAGATACATGCACAAAATACACCAAGTCAAGGATTTCACAATCTGCCCAGAGATGTTTGGCAAAAAGCATTATTGATTATAAACTATTTGATTATCCCTACCTTTCAAAATGACCTTTCAATGAAAAATGTTAATTAGGAGTGAAGCATTAATTAATTAATAAAGCAAGAACAAGGGGATCTACAAACTAAGTTAATTTAGTTAAATCAGCATCAAAAAGTATCACAGCAGGAGAAATAAATTAGTGAACAAAACTATGGCTTTAAATTTCATCCGTTACCCTTCTCACTTCTTTAAAACTCAGCACTTTGCCTCAAGTGGAGCAAAAGCAAAATAGGACTCAGGCTTAGGAACTTGCAACTCAATTTCACATTCTTCACATAGCACAGGAACACAAAAAAGATAATGAAAATAGAATATGTACATAAAACTCTCTGCAACATCCTTTTCAATTCTATTGCTGTTATTTTAATCTGGTTTTAATACTGTCTGTTGCAGGCAAAAGTAGAGAGCTAAATTCTAAATTCAAATCCACACTGCCTATGTCAAAGTATGTGTGCAGTGCCTAATTACCTGAGATATGGAGAAATCCAGGCTTTCTAAAAGTGATCACAGGCTTGCTTCAATGGTTCTGCTTGGAAATACTATTTGCTTTACTGTGACTTTGTTCCACACAGTACTACACTCAAACCCTCTAAAGAGCAGCCTTTCATGCTGCACCTTCATCAGCAGAGCATTATTACAACACAAAGGAAAAACAGAAAAGCATCCTGTTGACACACTGGCTGTAGAAGCACACCAATAACATCACAGAGGGACTTAATGAGCTTTTCTTTTGAAAGGTGTATCATTCTGTGAAGGTTATTTTTCTGGAAGAAAGATCCTCCGTGGCCCAAAATATGGAACCTTTTAGAGATGGGGAAAGAACCATTTTAGCTTTACCACTCAGCTCTATGCTTCTGCAGCAAAGGTAGAAAAAACAGATCTACAGAGCAGGAGACACTCCTTTGTAGAAGGGCACTCTGAAAAATCAATAAGAATGTAGACTGGGTTTTAGGAGTCCAGGGTCTGAGGAAGGTCATTTTACCTTCCCACCCCCCCCACCCCTTTTCTTTTTTTTTTTTTTTTTTCCCTTTTACATGAAACAACACATTTGGCTTTAAAGAAATCAAAGAGTCGCCTCTGTTTGTTGTATTTTAAAGTAGCCTTGATGCTCTGATGTTGAGATTCGGAATGACAGATATCTCTAAATCAATACTACACTTTGGTATTGAACCTCCATTTATAGTCTTTATCACCTATTCATTATTCTCTCTGCTTGTAAAAGTTAATTAAATATTGCAATATCCCTCTGAATGACCTCTGCTCAATTTTCCAACAAAGAGAATTTGAGAACAGATTGATGAAGTCTGATGCTACAGAAAAAAAATATCACATGGGACTTGTCAGGAACGAACACATGGGTTCTAGGACCCACAAATTCAGCTGAAAATAAATCCTCAGAGCAGTAACCTGGGCCCTTGTCATGTTTTCCTCTCAGCCTTGGAGCAGCCTGGTGAGCTGAGGGTGCTGCACGGTTGCCTCCTTCCTACCCCATGGAGCCTCTGGCAGTTGCAACCTCCTGCTGTTTCCTCACTGGGCCACCAACTTGGATCTCTCTATACTTGACCAAAAAATCCACAGACACTGCAGGAGATTAAGTGTGTTTTAGGTTTTTGGCTGAAATTAGCTGTTGGGCTCAACCCCACCATTAGAGAAATACTGACTGACAGAACAGCCAGCCAATCACATAAATCTCATGTCCTTATGCAGAGGTAAACTTCAATTTTTGTGTATTTTTAAGCAGGACTGAAGCACTGAATATCCACAGATGTGCTTATGCATAGCTCCCAGGTGAAACTGTTCCCCACCACGGTCTGTGAGCTGTGGATGTGAAATGGTATCCAATAAGCCAAATCCTACGGTGATGTACATCACCAGCAAAGTCAGAATTACACCCCTCATGACTGCATAAATCAGTTCTAACTAAATTCATTAAAGCCAGACTCAATAAACAGCCTGATGAAGAGAACAGAAAGCTACCATCTGCTAGAAGGGAACTTCCTCTAAAAATCCAAAACCTACAGCTGGAAATACATCTGTTCACAACTTGTACAAAACCGAAAGTCTTCAACACCTCTGCAGAGTTGCACCTGGAACTTTTTTTTTTCTTTTTATGGAAATCATATGTTTGATTTAAACTTATTTACCTTAGTGGATGTGATATTCTGTGAAATCATCAATAAAGTATTTGTTTCTTGAATTTGAGTGTAACATGCTCCTATACTTAATTTGCTTCAGTCCTACTGAAGTAGGAATTATAACTGTTTTTTATTATTATTGCTACTATTGCAGGCAATAACAATTTCAGTACTAACTCTTACTGACAGGCAATAATTACCTATGCTCTAGGAATAGGCATAATTTCAAAATGACAAAATAATAAGACTGGCCTTAGAATTCAGAGGTCCCAGTAAACACAATTCATCAGCAGCTCTGGAAATGATGATGAACTGAAGGAAGAAAGCGGTTTCCTACAGTTTTGCAATAAGGAAAAGTTGTTTAAAACATGTATGAGACAGTTGGCCTTCTCTCCCCACAGAAAATAGGTATTTCAAATGTGCCAGCATACAAGAAACCAGTAACACCAAGATATAGGCCTCAGTCCTATTCTTAAATGCAGTCTAAAGAGGATGAATTCTTTCCATCAAACTTCTCTCCTATCTCCTGGGAGACTCTTTTTTCCCTTGCAGCTCCTGCCCTGCTGCAGTGCTGGCTAACTCACATGCAGCTGCAAAGAGGCAGCACCAGGATTTGTATTTCCTCTCCATGGGGCATTCCAGAATCAATGAGTGTCTGCCTTGTGCTTTGCCATGGAGATGTTGCTAAGCCAACAGAAGCAATGAAGAAATTATTTTTTTCTTGTCCTGCTTGAGATGGAGATGATCCAGACATCCAGGAATTGCTGGGTCTCTCAGGGTTATGAGTTTTGCCACTTGCCTTTTAAGCTTGACACCCAGCATGGTTTAATCAAGCACTGCTGCTCTTTGCTCTGAAAACACCCCTGTTTGGTGGGTTTTACAGGGAGAGCTGGATAAAGTTTGTGCATCACCTTAGTCTGGAAGTGTGAAAGCTGTCTGTGCTTTAGTATTCACCACAAATACTTTCTGCAGCATATCATCAAAGGCAAAAATACAGCTTTTATGATTGAGAAGTATGAGGAGTGAACACTGGCTCAGGGGTGAAAATGCAAAGATATTCCCTCTTACACTAGCCTTCCACAGGAAAAAAAAAATGTCCCCTTTATTCAGTCTCTCCAGGTCTAAAAAGCCAGTTGTACTGAAAGGGGCATTTCCTCTCCTTCAGGATTTTGAGCAACTACTAAATCACTTGCAAGCCTAGCAGAGGTGAAAGGAGGTGAGGGTGGCACAGGATCTCCCCAAGGAGTTCTTGGCACACCAACTCAGGGCAAAGTGCCTCTGTGCGAGAGTGATTTAAAGCCCCCTCAAGTCCCTTCCCTTTTGTTATTTATATGAGCCTCTACTATATTGTTTAATGGCATGGTATGAAACCTGCTGCCTGGTCCAGTTCAGATGTTTAAAGATGAGACCAATAATCTTTCATAAAATATTAAGTGAGAATTCCTGGAAGGAGAGGAAATGTGGCATTTCCTCTGTGTAGAACGTATGTACTGGGATGCTGTCATTAGCCACCGGGGAAGTTTTAGTCATAGGCTGAAGTAATGCCAGTAAATGTTTTCTGTAGACCTGCTTGAAACTTGCAATTTTGAATATTTTCAAAGATGCTTTTGCTGTGGGTTTTTGTTCTCTAAACTAGAACAGAAAGCCTAAATTCGGCAAAGGTTTGCCAAAATTAAATTGAGAAAAATTATTTTGTCTTCATCAAAGTACTCTTTGTTAAGGGTTTTATTTTATTTTATTACCTCCTCTTTCTTAACTCTATTAATAATGTACACAACTATAAAATATTGTTTAAAAAGCTACACAACAGAACCAAAGAATTCTGCTGAAATGCTTAATACTGATACTTTGTCAAGCAAAATTTCCCTCAACTGTCCTGTTCATGTGCATAGACACTCTATCAGAAACTCCTCTTTTCTTTATCAACTGTAACATAAATTCAGAAGATGGAATAATAAAACCAAACCAAAACAAAAAAACCCAAAACAACAACACAAAAACACCAAGAAGTTCCAAAACAGATTCCAGGTTTAGGGTAAGCATGAAGCAGTGGCTGTTTCTCAGAAGGGAGAGTTTGGATGGGCTTAGTCAAAGGACAGGAGGCAAATGTTAACATTCTCCCTAAGCTGTCCTGACCACAACTGCACTGTGCTGACTTCTCACTCTAAACACTTCTTCCATTAGGCTGCTTGGATGTGGTAAACACAGAGCCAGTCCAATCTCACTTGTTCTAACAAAATTTTTTGGATGAACGTCTCAGTTACTGAACTGCAATAATTTTGGTTTCTGAAACAAATAACTAGTATGCTTAAGGCATTGCTGAGGAAGCTGGGATAGTGGCTTATCATCCAACACCGAGGGCACACTTCATTTGGGAGATATGAAGCCCTGAGACAGATTCTACTTGTAAACCACACAGGATGAGGTTTATCAGGTTACCCATAACCCAGCCCTCCATGCTACCTGCACTCAAAACAGACAGGAATTTAGAATTTAAATAGTTCAGTAAAATTGTGGCATTTAATGTTAACATTCAGACAAACAAATCTCTGCTTTGCCCAAGACCTGATGTATTTGAATATAGCAGACATACTTAATATAGCTCTGCTGATATGTTTGCCTCATAAAAATGAAAAAGCATCTGCAAGACGGCTGTCTGTCACTGAAGAAGCCTCCAGTCCCACCAGCAAGCAGCGTGTGAAGTCAAGGCAAGGTCATTTCCTAAATTAGAGCATAAGAAAAAGCCTGGTCTCTTTTTTTTTTTGTTATCAACATGCTCATTAAAGCTTTGAAATCAGCAAGCCTTGGTCAGACAGACAACAACAAACAAAGGCTGATTTATTGTTTTCTCCTTTGAGAAGAGAAACACAGTCCTCCAACAATCACAAATTGATTTGCAGCCTGGACTCCACTACCGTATAGGGAGTGTTGTGGAAGATATGACTAAGTTCAGAGAGTTTCTGGGTGAAATCATGGCCCTAAAACAGCCGATAGTAAAACCGCTGTTGACATTAATAGGATCTCACCATCTACATCTCAGTCCCTATACACAGCTCTAAAAATACATGGAGCTGCTGGAGCTCTAAAAGAATACCTAACCAAAAAGGAAATCTTGGGTTTTTTCCCCCATGTTACTGAGTAACTGCCAACAGCTAAACATAAACGGCACTGAGCAATGACTACAGGGAGACAGGAGGAGAGCAGATAAATATTTAAAGGATATAAACATAGAGGAAAAAAGAAGAATTATTTATCAAAATAAAAGGAAAGAAATTAATATAAATAGGAGGAGGTAAGCGAAACAGAGAAGAAGGAAATGTAGACTATGTTGGGCAAACTGTAACTGCATGAACCCCTGTGGAGCAGAGCAATGGCTTGGGACTGGAACCTCTTTACACAGTTTAAAACAAAACTGAACAGAAAAAGTTAAATAACTATTTAGTAAGAAACCAGCCTGCTCTGACTGCAGTAGAATGAGACTGCATTTTTCACTATGTGCTACTTTGCTGCAGTGACTCCACCTCAAAAAAAAAGACATCTTTAAAAAAATAATCTAGATTTCATTATTATGCACAAGTGTTTGGAAGGCTGTCTGAAACACAGCATTTATAGCAGGATTAATGACCATACCATTAAATCAGAACGTTCCACCAAAAGGAAAAAAAATCAGAAACCAAAAATTCATGTTGGAAGTGAACTTGAAAACCCTGTGAATAACTATGAGCAGTTTAGTTTCCACGCAGTACTATTAATTCTGTAGTCTCAGATAGCCTTATCAAGGATCTTTGATCTCTAAGGTTGTCACCCTGTGGGTGATAGCTGTGAGTAAGGCAGATAGCTGTGAGTAAGGCCTCTGGGGCCATCCAGCCCTGTGACCACCAGCCCTGTGACAGTCCTTCCAGTGACTGCTAGCAAACCATACTCCTCACACACACAGAGTGCAAATTTTCAGGCTTCCTCAAAACTTTCCTTTGGAAGTTGCTCACTTCGTGCTGGGAACATCATGTAAAAACAAAAATACAAAACAGTACTTCTAAATGTACACTTGCAAAAAATTCTTTCTTATGATAATATACAAAGATCAAGATGGTACCTAGCTGTATGACATTGACATTTAACATTGCAGAGCTTATTATATCCATAATGAAACCGATTTTGAACAGACAAGCCTTGACAAAACCCATATAGAAGATAAATATTTGAAAGATATCAAAATGTAGGACAAAGTCTTATTCATCAAAATAAAAGGAAAGAAAGGAATATAAATAAAAGGAGATATGTGAAACAGTAAAAGAGGAAATGTAGGCTCTCCTTCAGCAGAAAAGTCAATTCTGAGTTTACAGTCATGATGAAGACAATTCCCAGTCAATGGCAACTATGTCATAACCCAAACAAAGATCTGAAAGATGACAAGGGATATGGTACCATTGTCTGAACAACTCAGGCTTTGCCTGAATTCACAAAAATAATCTACTGCTGTTGAGAAAATGTCAGTTAAATTACTGTGCCATGGAAACCTTTTGAGTGTGTCAATTACTATTGCATGCAGACAAAAAATGCTGTAGAGAAAATAGAAAGGAGAGGCTGTCATTGATGCTGATTGCTTCATCAGGGAGCAAACACCACAGCCATGAGGAAGCTGAAACTGACATGTGAGACCTACATGTGAAAAATGTGAAAACAGAGAATAATTTTGCTTCTGTAGAAACAAATCCCAGATGGCAGTCTCCCACATTATGCCATCTAACTTCTATGGAGAGCCAGCTAAGTGCTAGCACACCTGCAGGAGCAGTTGTGAGCAGAACGCCTGGCCAGCTGTTTGGTGAAGGTCTACAAGTGATCCACCTGCAGTGCTGTGAGGAAAACCATCACCAGTGCAACCAACCCCTATCCTCTGTGGTCACTCTGACTTAAAATGGCATCAAGTGACAGCGTTGACCTCACTGTTAATCTGTCCTCATGCTTGAAAGGAAATAAGATTTTTCTGCTGTGTTGTGGGAACCAATAAAAGCAGTTGGTTGCAACTCCCAGAGGATGCTTATGAGTTTGGTTTCCAACCAACTACAAATGCACTGCAGTTGCAGGCAGCTGAACTTGGTTTAATGGCAATTATCCTGGCTGTTACAAATGGTGCAACTTATCCAGTGAACAGAACAAACAAATGCTTGTCATATAGATAATGGATTTGTACCACAGCCAAAGACTTGCAGAGTCCACCAGGGAGGTTAAAAATCCCATGGATATTTAGCTATTGTATTTTCAATTTAGCTTTCACTACAGCTATAAATTTATTCAAAAGCAGAGTTGATTCATAGTTCTGACTATTTCAAATAACCAATGCATTATACAGAAGACACATTTCCTAACAATTTCTTCATTTGGAATCTTTAGCCATTAAATTCCATAATGCAACAGATTGCACTTCAGTGAGGAGGGGTGTTAATAACATCTCCATTAATATCTGACTATTACTCCTCCAAAGGGCAGTGAAGAGCAGGCTGGCATAATTGGGTTGGCACTACAGATTGAGCAGAGGAGCAGCAGTAAGGGTAGCTGGTTTTTGTTCATGAAGCAGGCTGGCAGCAGAAATGTGAGCACATCCAAAGTCTTGTAATTCACAAACTGAGGTACCAGCTCCCATACTAGACACAGCCTGCCATGAAAGAACAGACTACATGACATAATTCAAAGGAGATGAAGACTAAGAGCATCTGATCCTCTATTTGCCAAAAGCGCAATTTTTCTCTTCCTGTAATTCACAGCCTTGTGGTACCAACAGCAAGTTCTTGGATGTCAGGCAGGATTAAAAGACTTCCAGAGGCTCATTCACATGCTGCACAGCTGACATGATGGGTTACCAGCAATAGCTTCTCTCTTTTAGCAGTGTGTTTCTTAAAATCAGAACATTGTAAGCAAACACAAAGCTTAGAAGGCGCTTTAAGACAGCACAAGAAAAACAAGACACAAAAAATTTCAAGCCTCAAGGCTAAGACAAAAGAAAACAAGAAAAGGAGACTTTCACATGAAGTTTTCCATTTGGCTTGTAGGACGCCAGCAAGAGAGGCAGAAGAAAAAGGGCAGCATGGAAGGTAAAAGAGTGACCAGTGTTTTGTTGTCACTGGTAAAGCCCGACTGGCCTGGGGACATCCTGTCCACTGATAATGTGCTTAATTCTTGAACTAAACACATGAGAGAAGGAGTGTGGAGGTTGACAACTGCAGGCAACCACGCTCCAGAAATCTCCATAGAAATCTCCATCATGGACTCACAGAATATGCTGAGTTGGAAGGGACCCATCAGGATCATCAATACCAACTCCTGGCCTTGCACAGGAGACCCCAAGAATCACGCCATTTTACAAATCCATCTACCCAAGGGCTGGCTTTCTCTAGGAACTTTCTTTGAATGGGACTCTCCAAAGGAACAAACATCTTGACAATCTGACCACTCCGCTGTTGTTGCAGCAAGACATTTCTACCAGCTTAGTTCCACCCTGAATTTTCAATAATCTTTGTGGTAGAGCAGGAGTACCTCTGCTCTGTCATAACAATGCACTCACAGAGGACCTGAAAGGTAAGACATGCAGCCAGAGAAAACAGTGTCACCTCCGACTTACCTAGTATATAGCTAAATCTTCTAAAATCAGTATCTAGGAAAAATGAACACTGAGGAAGGAAAGGAACATAAAAGATTCTCAGCCTACAGAAGATGGAAGCTGAGCACAGCAAACTTCGAGATAAAGAAGAAAACCGCGAAGAGAAAACTGTTCTTGAGAGAGAGGAGATGAATTAACAGCTTCAGCTGCAGCAAGGCAGACACTGGATGGATGCTAGGAAGCATTTTGTAACAATACAGTGACAGAGACAGTCTAAGAGTGAGTTAGACAAACACCTGTGAGGAATGACACAAAAGCATCACCACACCACCCAAGGTCAGAGGTGAGCCATGGGACTTCTTTGGGTGCCTTCCAGATGATGCCCCAGTAGCAGTGAGAGGCACAGGGTACCCTCCCAGAGTACCACACCAGGGGGTTTACCTGGCACAGGTCCAGGCAACGACAGGAAGCCTGCTTCCTAAGCAGAACCACTGAGCCTCTGTGATTGTCCTGAAGTCCAGCTAGTCCTTGTTCCCAGGTTCTTGGACCAGGCAGAGCACTGTACATGGCCAGCAGTGACAGTCTCATTTTGGATTCATTCTCTTAGCTGAAGATTGATGTCAGTCTTCATAGATCTGTTCTAATCAAACTAGGTTGTGTGTTTTGCTCCTCTCATTGCCTTCCAGCTAGTGTTGATGAGGGGTGTGAGGGCTCACAAAGGCCATTGCATCACCCAGTTCTTTCCGGGTAAAAGAATTTTTCTACAGATAAAATGAAATTGGATCACCTTTTCAAACAAGAGAAACATTTCACTTGTGGCTTCAGAACAACTGTCCATGTAGTCCCTCCATTCCTGAATCCGCAGCAAAAGCAATTAACAGCAATCTGCTACTTGACAATAAAAAATATCAAATGTGATCTTTTCTGTAAAACAATAACCAATTTGGGAGTAATTACAAGTATCTGTCATTAGATATACAATGCAATGAATATGATAAAAAGAATACTCCAATGGAAACCAAGCTATAGTGCAATTCTTGATCAAGTCCATGGTGGAGAGTTTGAAGAATGAGTTTGGGTCTGAAAACCTTTTAATAGTTATAACTACAGGAGCTGCAGTTTCAAGTGTCTCCATCGTAGCTTATTCACCATGGCAAGTACACACACCAATTGAAACTTTAAAGAGGTAAATGGCAAATTGACTGAAAAATGTAAGATGATTTGAAAAATTGCTTTCTACTATCAGAAAAGCTCTAAGTATGATGAACTACCCATTCCTGAAAAAAACCAAAAACCAAAACAGCTATCATTCCTTTACTGTCTGGAATAGCCAGGGGGCAAATTCAAACACAACCTGCATGATGAGCTGCTGCAAGTTCTTACATTTAAGAAAGTCATTCTTTCTGTATTTCACTGAAAGAAGAGTGACTCAACAAACATTTAGAACAAACTTACATAATTCGATCACAGGCAAAGAACACATATTTTCTGCCAAAGAAATCAGCAGGTTTTTTCAGTGCTTTCTTCCTCTGACTTCAGATTTGAATCACCTTTGTGCTCTCTGGAGAATCATCACATGGAAACCTGAATAATGCAACCCTTAGATGCTGCTAAGGCCCATGGAACTGCTCAAGGATTAGAAGTCCAGGGCATGGGCACCTTAACCTAGCAAAAAGATGGAAAAAAATTAAGACAGCTCTGTGCTATACCTTGTGAAAAACACGAACACGGGCACACTCAGTTTCTTCACAGCAAAATCTGAAACTTTGGCTTAAACCTAAGGGTGCACTGGTAAGCAGTGTGATTCCAATCTATGGAAAATACCAGTGTGTGCTGGGACCTGAGGTGGTCCCACTCTTTGTGTCGCACTTTGGGGCCATGAACTGAACGGCCGCAAGAGGCTGGAAGGCACTGGGTGGGCTCCTGAGTGAGTTTCATCAGGAGGGAACTCTGTGCTCCACAACCACTGTAATTGGCAAACCAAGGCACAGCAAAGGGAGATGACTGGAAAAATTGCTTCAAAAGTTCAGTCAAACCCAAGCACCAACGCTATTGGATGCTAGGACACCCAACACAGTTTTTGCTGCTGAACTGCTCATGAAGAAAGCTGGAGTTTGCTTCTGAGTCCTGTCCTGTGTGCTCTTTAGGGAGAATAAAACAAAGCTGTTTCAGGCAGCAGCATACTAAGTGGCTGAAGCTGCTTTCCAAGTGAACATACAACTCTACAGGGAGCTATAATTTGATATTATTATAACAGCAGAGTTACACTGGAAGAAATGTGTGGACAGGAAAGGACTGGGCAATATTGCTGCATTTACCTACAGCAGAAATCACAAGGGCAGAACTGTGTGCTCCTATCTGAATCAGTCTGTTTGGATGACAGGGAGAAAGACAGGGAGGTTGATTTTAATCTTTTACTAATATTTAGACAAAGACTTAATGATTCTGCCCTGCTTTGGACAACAGGCAGAACTTGCTGTTCAGCAATGTGAGCAGCAGTTTTAACAGAATCACAGAACCAATCAGGTTCGAAAAGCCTCTGGGATCACAGAGTCCAACCTATGACTGAACACCACCTTGTCAATTAGATCATGGCATTCAGTCCCACATCTAGTGTTTTTATGTGAAGGAATTCTTCTTAATGTCCAACCTAAACCTCCCCAAGTGCCGATTTAAGACTGTGTTTTCTCATCCTGTCACTAGCTGCCAGGAAGAAGAGGCCAACCCCTCACTACCTTTGCAGTGGTTGTAGAGAATGATAAGGTCACTCCTAAACCTCCTTTTCTCCAGGCTAAATGTTCCCAGCTCCCTCAGCAGCTTCTCCTAGGACTTGTGCTTCAGACCCTTCACCAGCTTTGTTGCCCCTCTCTGGACCCCATACAGAACTCAAGAGCCAACATTGTCATAAAGAGAAAGCTCAATTTTCTTTGGCAGTTAGGAAAACCCCATAAGGAGCAACAGGTTTTTGTGTAAAAACAAATGAGCCAAAAAGTTCCCTTGCTACAAGATCTCTGTCTCTAGCATTTTTAACATTCAGTGTTCATTTCTTTAATGTCTTAGCAGTGGGAATTTTTTTGCCTCCTAACAGGATCTTCACAATGCACTTGGCATTGTGAAGACACTATAATTTAATCAGGACTTCATACAATGCAAACTCCCACATGGTTTGAATAAAACAGATAATAAAATCTTTAAGTGATGCATGTTTAGTTTATATTTATAGAGAAAAGTTTTCCCTTCTCATCCAAATCTGAATCCAAACACTGTACAGAGTCACTAAAGAGTATTAAGTATCTAACCCAAGCTCAACAAACACTTCAGTAAATGCTATGGAAACAAACTTCCAGCAATGCTTTTTGTTGTTTTTGACCTGGTCAGTCTGCTGTATATTCAGGCTAGGACTCACTGTGATATTTACTGATGCATAATGAGTTGCCTAAACACAGTTCATTTTCCTTTTAATATGCAAATACATGTTATTCTCCACAGCCCACTAGAATCAGCCTAAGTGAACCTTTTCTTACATACTGTACCCCTCCTTCATTCAGAAAGCAAGCCCTAGGCATGCTGACTTTTTAGGGGAGGAGGGAAGAGGTGTTCTGATGCAAGTAAATTGCCAAAGGCACCGTAAAAACACAGCCCAAAAGCACTGGTTGTTGAAGAACTTCTTGGTTTCATTTTCAAAACTCCCACAGAGGAAAGAAAGGTCTGCTTCCTCAGATGACAGCTACTAAATCCAATTTGCTCCTAAACTGTGAGGAAGGCTGGCAAGTTCCGCAGCACTTCTTGGCTCCTAGCCCACACAAAATGTGCATGTGAATGGGCCAGGTCCAGAAGGTGACCCAAGAGCACTGTTGTCTGGTTCAGCACATACTCACTGGGCTGATCTTCACATTTTAGAGGCACTGGGAAATATACAGAGAAATCAAGTATTTTTGTGTTTGTGCACACAGTAGCTGCTGTTCGTTTAGGAGACAGAAAAATCAGCGTATGTCTATTTGTGGAGAGGGGTGAGTCTATGTCTCAGCTGGATCTTTAAGGGCACTTCCAGGTCCAGCAATGTTTGTGTCTTTCTGAGCTCAGAGCCCTAACATTTGGAGGGTTACAATTCTCAGACTAAAGCAGCCATCCATAAGCAGCAGTTCTAAGGATACAGAGGATAAAGATACCACCTTTCCTGCAAACCGCAGGGCAAGGGTACCTCTGCTGTGTGGTCTGGACTGTCCTGTGGATAGGACTTACCTAGTGGATTTTTCAGAAGCAGGTAATAAGAGGCCCAAGAAGATATAAAAATACAGCAGAATACTTTAGGAAAGGATAAAAATCCAAAATTTAAATGGTGAACGTGGATGAGTAGCAGGGCCTCTCACCAAACACAAGGACTGTAAAAAGTAAAAAAAGACACCTTGAAAACTTCGGCACAACAGAGCTAGTTTTACCTGAGGTGAAGACTCTTTCTGAGTCCCGCTTTATAGGGTAAAATTGTCTACAGTTTCTTGTTTTGTTGACGTTTTATTCCTTTCAAACCAGAGGCAAACCACTGGACTTCCATCCCTTTTATCTAAACGCCACATTTGTCACAGGGAAATGGAGCCACATGCAGAGGAAAACTGAAGAAGCCACTTCAGTTGGTGTCCAGTCAAGGAAACCACTACTGCAATTTTATCAGTGTGGTTTGGACAGAAATCACACCTCACCTGGTAACATCTAAGTTAGCTGTTCAATTTCGGGTGTAATTGATATTATCGATCCTACATCCCTGAGAACACCCAAGCTCTCTGGGAGTCACTAAAGCTGCTCTCACTGCACCTATAACTCACACTGCTCATATATGCTCAAATATGCCCAGATATGCCCAGATATGCTCATATATGCTCATACTACACCTATAACCACCATGCATCAGCAAACCCCTGAGCCTGCTGGCTTAAACTGAGGGGATCATAAACTGCAAAGCACTTCAGAGGTTTTGACAAAAGAGATTATCATTTCTAAACCCCATAAGCACAAAAAGGTAAATGGCATTCTCAGAGTCAAATGGCTTCCAGTGCCAAGACTTACACACCCCACTGCCAGCCAGATGGGCAGATGCAAACTGCATCCTCATGATCCGACACATAACCTCTGCTACATCATCACTGCAATGTTTATAAAGCTCATGGGCATTATGTCAGTGAATTACAGCTTCATGCCACTTTCTCTGAAATTGCATGTCTCCTGGAGGAATGAGTCTTTGATTTTCGAGCTCCCTTACATTCCAGCACAGCAGCCTCCTGGGGATTTATGGGCATTTCATAGGTGTTTAATGAGGCTTACACTGTAACCAATCTAAACAACTCTTGATCATGGAACTCTGAAACACATTCAGCAAAGCTGATGGAGCCTGAGACACCTCGAGAGAAATACTGAATGAATCAGAGCAACCAGCTTGCCCTGTCCCTCTGTTAGAGCTTTACTGGTGAACACCAGACACACACATACACAGAATAAGCAATCCCTGGTTCATTTCTGGTTCCCTCAGATTTACAATGTACTCAGGATCGGCAGCAGACACTCACTGATACATCTCTCTAAGTGTTTAAACATATAGATCAACTTTATTCAATGTTTTATCTAAAACTCTGATTTTTAATAAAAGGTAGAATATAACAAAGACATGAAAGCAACATTTTAAAATGGTATTTTAAGAGTACTATTTAATGACATTCTGGAGGGCTAAAGTCTCACTCCTGGAAGGTATTTAAATGCCTAAATATCTTTGAGCACCTAGATGCCCCCAAAAGGCTTTATATTTGCAAAGGAAGCTACTGAGGTAATGTAATTTAATATGCAACATTTGAAAGAGAGATAAGTGATAGTTACATATGCAGCCTCAAATCTGATGTATTCCATATCTGGCACCTAACACACACAACATCTTTAAACATTTTGAACAAGTTTTTCCTGAAGTTAATGATTAGAATGAAACACTTATCTAATTTCTTCAGAAAGCTTTCTGCTTTAAAATCAGATGCTCCCAAGCTCCCGCAGAAGGAAATGAGAAGGAAAGAAACTTATGTGTGATGCTCTCATTTACAACAAAAAGTAACAGTGGCTTTTTCCCTTTCAAGTATCCATGTTGTTGCAGGTGCTTATTCAGATATACCCTATATTTAAAATATACCTTCATGAGTTTAGGATTAATTTAATTTTCACAAATATTTGTGTGTACAGCATGTACCTCTGCAAACTTTTACAGTCTAAGCTGGAATATTCTGGAGCCTAATTTTCCCTTCACAGCAGGAATGGTCCTGCTGATTAGTAGATTCTTTCAAGCTCAAATCTACATACGTGATTGATCTACAAAGTCTCTTTTGTATCAAAAACCATTTTTGAACTGTAAACGCTTGAAGAATTCTGCTGCTGCTTGCTGTACCCCTCTTACCTTTGCTGTTGGTGAAGTTGGGATCATGCTAACAAGGGGCAACTGCCCTGGAAAGGGGCAGGAGGCAGCAGGCTCACTGGAGAGAGCACCATTTTGTACTTCTGCTTCTTCCTAAACATCACCAGCCAGCCATGGCCACAGTCAGGCTCAAAGGGTAGGAAATCCCTCATCAGGATTGACGAGGTTGTTCTTCAGAGCAAGTTCCATCACTCCTAAAGGTCTCTTACTTATCCAGGTTTTATTTCTTCAGACTAATCCAGGAAAGAAATCAGCTTTGCTATCCCATCTTGTTTTATTTTCTTTCTGACTTCTCCATTTATATGCTTTGCAAATTTGTTTCACTATAGAATATAACTGCTATAACACTTAGGGCTGTCTGGCCATTGTCAATGGAATTAGCATGGAGAGCTCTGACTTTCCTGCTCCACGTGGTACTTGTGCAGAGTGCAGGTCAGAAAGCAAAATCATTCAGAAATTTGTCAGCAAATGCTGAACACAGTGCTAACAGGTACCTGTCACTTTGCTCCCATTGCTTGACAGGGTAATAAATACTTCACATTGGAGTGACTTCCAGCCTTTTTGAGTGTAGGTAGTCAGCAATAACTCAGCACTCTCACTTAAAAGATGAAATTAAGCTGTCAGAAATACTATCTCTGTGCCAAAAGTTACATGGAGGCTTACTGACAGCAATCCTTGTTGCTTGTCTCACTCACCCTGTTGCTAATGGGGTTCTGTCTATCCCTATACTTTGAGATAAACAGCTGTCAGTTTTAACTTATTTGTAGAAACTGGTGCAGACAAATTGGTTCCTACCCCTGTGCTGGTTATCTTGAGATTAATGGGAAATCCAGGGCTAGCAGTCAGAGGGGTAAGTAGTCTGAATGGGAGAGAAATGCAATCCACCAAAATCACAAAGTACCCTCCATTTCTGGATCTTGTGACCCACACTTGGGAAGATGATAAATAGCCTTTATCTGCTATAAAGAACTGCCACAGAACTGCAAAGATGTTCTTGTTCTTGACAAAATAGAAACTTAATGGAACACTTGTGGTGCTTTAAAATTGCAACCTAAATTTTGACATTTCCTGAAATACTGCTACAATAAAAGTCTCTTCTTTTACAGTGGAATCTAATGTTACATATTTCACCACCAAATATTAAGTAACCATAAAGCGTTTGTCCCTTGCCAAAGCTCTTCTTGCTAAACACTCCTACAGTTATACAGAGAAAGAGGCAATACCCAGTTTTTCCTTCTGGTAAAAAACCCCTTTGCATTGTCAAAAGAAACAGGAGTAGGTTTCTGGTACATCCTGATGTCTGAGGGGTTACACAGACCCTGCTCAGACACCATCAGAAGATGATGTTCCCTTGTAGGGAAGACTCTGACAGTTGAGTTCAGCTCAGTTTGGGCACTTCACAGTCCTGCTCCTGGCTGAGAAGTCAGAGAATCACTCTGCCATACACGTGATGCACACAGGCCTGACCTATTACTTTGTGTGTCTTATGTCCAGTACTGTTTAAGTGTTTATTTACACTGGGCTGTTCTGCTAGAACAAACATTCTAGTCTGGACTCCGAGCAAAAAGATAAGCACGCCAGCATTGCTTCAAGCTCATGTTTCCCTGAAAAGGCTTTCTTAGGAGAAAGGACTGTCTCAATGCCTGGTGTGCCTGCTCAGCATATTAACCAGTGCTCAGAAGAGGTGCTGGCTCTGCCTGCAATAGGTCCAGCTTGCAATTGCTGGTAGCTTCATTCATGTTTTGGTTGCCCAAAGCAAGGCATACTAAAGAAATCTGGATTTTTAAGTGGTCAGAACTATCTGGTCACTTAATGATTATTCTTCACATTAGGACAGAAATTTAGACACTACACTGCACTGCACAAAACCACACTGTCCAAGACAAAGCAAAATATCTGCTCCAGAAAAAAATGAATGCTCTCCTCTGCAAGAAGTGTCAAGCTTTTGAGGGAAAGATCAGAACAGTGCTAGGTCAGGGAAACAAGAAGATGACTGCATGCTCCTTACACTGTGGAGGAACAACCAGAAAGGACTTCAGCTGAGACTGAACTTACTCTCTTTGCTTTCCAGTCCTGGGCTTGGCTACCAATTTCTTTTTTGCCAAACAGCAGGCAGTGGCCCCAGAAGAGCATGACCAGCTTTAAACGTCAGTCATTTGGCCCTAGCCTCCTACAGCCCATGAACTAGGAAACAGCACGATCTAAATGGTCTCAGAACGACTCCTCACACTTGAAAACATGTTCCCATGGTTTTTCAGGCACATAGTGAGAAACACCAGCTGGGAAGGCCATTCTGCCCAGTAGGAGCCAGGTTTTACTGCAGCAATAGAAAGATAGTGACACTTCAATACAAATTAATATATACCAAGTAGAAATCCTAAAAATAACAACAAGAAAATAAAGAAAGCATACACGTGGGAAGCTGCAAACCTCTGTTTTCCTGCTCTGTATAGGCAACATATTTTTGTTTAAGTTCTTTTTAGAACATTCACCTACAGTGAGGCAGAGTTTTGGAGGATGGCAGAGACATATTTATGCATTCATTTACTGCAAGGCAGCAACAATGTAAAAAATAGTAAGAAAAACAAATTACTACGTAACACAGAAATAGAGACTGCAGCCACTGTCCCAAATCCTTACCTTTCAGAGTTGCCTTCTTAAGTACCTTCATGGCATAAAGCTGGCCTGCATCAGATCCTTTTATCTTCCTGACTAGAAATACCTGTAAAAAGCAAATATTTTGTATGGATGAGTACTGAATTTCTTCTTACAAGATTTACTGCATTCCACAGGAGAAGAGATACTATGATTCAGGAAATCTAATGAAAATCACTAGCTGAAAGCATTTCACATCTATTTCACCTGCAATTGATTATGTTAGCTCTGGAAATTTTCAGTTTTAAGACTTTACCACCTCACAAAAAAACAATTTTCAACATTATTAACTGACCTCGTATATTCAGTTAAAGATGGGTGAAAAGTTAGAATCAGTCTTCATATATCTTTTCATATTCTGACCAGCTTTACACACACAAAAAGAAATTATGTCTCATTTGTGTCTAGGAATGTGCAGTGTCTTAAAATTATTGCCATCAATTAAATTAAAGAAAAAAATCAATTTGGTGTCATTCATGCCATAAGTCATGAATAGCAATTCGCCTAAAATGCAGCTGAAGCAGAAAGTCCATACAGCTGAAAAATCTAATGTTATTATAAAAAAAGCCAGTTTTTCCCACTATAGTCTATGTTCCATCTTCTGACAGTGTAAAATTTTAATTAAAATAAAATAAAATTTGTAGCTAAATTTGTATTCTTTTTTTGTAGCACATGCAAATATTTCTTATCTGCCCCTCAGTGCATCTTATCTGCCCCTGAGTGAACAATGGGACCAGTAGTTCAGTTTGGTCTTTATAAGACTTTTTTATAAAGTGTTTTTAATAATTGGAAATAAAATACACAGCCCTTTTAGCTGGTTCCCAGGACACACTCTGTCTGCTGAGGTCAAAAGTACCAAGTAAAAGTGTTCTTTTTTTTTTTTTAATTTCAGCACTTGTGTTACTGGACAGAAGCTGAAGTAAAGCCAAATGTAGAAATAAAAATATAATCCCACATACATGCAGTCCCATATACTAATTAATATACAAATTAACAAAGGCTAGGTGAAATTATCTAACTAATGAATGTCTATTTGGATCAAAAATTCCATGGCAATTGTTTTATTAATTGCCTGTCCAGGAACCATGCAGCTTTTATTAACTGTCTCCACCTAAACTATAAAAAGTCAAAAAATAAGGAAGGAGGAAATAAGTTTCTAGCATAACTTTTGCAAGTGAGAGACTCTTTCTCTTAAAAAAAAAACCTGACCTGTAAGCAGATTAGATTTTCTCAAGCCTATTTGACAAAAGGTTTGTGGGAAGGGAGAACAGCCTTTATCAAGCAGGTAGAGAAGCTGGGGGGGGAAAGGTAAATTCTCAATCCTCTCTGAACAACTTCATCAGGACTCTTACATCTGACAGCATCATAGCTGCAACACTTCTACAACGTGATCTGATAGGGTTTTGGTGAGACTCTCCTCCTCAAGATGGTCCCTGTGCATAGCAGATTTGCACAGCTCCTCAGGCTGCCCTGACCAGCCCAGCTGGGGCACACGTTGCCTGCTCCCAGCTCCTGCCTCCTACTCTGCTGAACACACAAATACCTATAGGAAAACATGATTAAATCTGGATGCAACAGGTACATGTAAGATTTTCTGAAGTGTTTCTTGTTGTCATTCATGATAAATTAAGCTCGGCTGCTCCGGCGTTAACAGGAAGTCAATTCATTTAGAAGTTTACAGAGAAAAGTTGGGATATTTTTCTGTCCAGGTCAAGTAAAAGATTTTATTTTTGTATCACACTGAAAAGGAGGTGAAAGTCAAAAGAAAGCTTGTCCAGACACTAGATTTTCAGCTGTATTATTAATATTTTAAGAACACATTCATGGGCTCTTTACCCCAAAAGCCCAAACCCTTAAGATAATGGTTTTCAGCAGCACTGCACATAAAACAGCACAGCATACTGCATCTGCAGAAATACTAGGCTGCAGTTCTAGAAATATCTTGTCTGCCATATAACCTTGCAAAGCTTGTAATACCCACATTGCTTTAATAAGCAAAATTATCAATTTACATTACCAGTCACTAGTCATCTGTTCACTGCAGCATGGGATAGGGCACTTGTCTGCATTCCCTTCAAAAGAGATGAATCAAGAACACTGTGTTCTATTTTAGAGGACATCAAAATAACCACCAAACCAGAAAAGAACAGAACAAATGAAAAAAGCACTGTATGCAAAATGATGTCACCTTTCTGAATATTCTTAAATGTAATGCTACACATCATTCTTGAAACCAAGTAGCCCTGAAGTGCTTACTTGACAGGTTCTCTTAGCTGGACTATACCAGTTTGCCAGAATAGCATGTGCATGTGGCTGAGCATGACTTTGAATTTTCCAGTTTGATATGTTTGCAAACACCTCAGGTTACTAAAACCTGAACTAGCAAAACTCCCTTAGCTGGAGCAATTGGTGCATCACTCAAAACTTGATATAAAAAGCTAAGCAAGTGCTCTGCATCTTAAGAGTGTTGGGGGCACTTCCTCTGACACCAAAGACATCTTCTCTAATCCTGCAAGAAATTATTTAGGCCTTGGGTGAGCAACTTGAAAACTTAATGGTTTGCATCCCCAGAGACATGGATTTGAACCTTCAGCTCAAATACTAAGGTGATGAACATGTAGGTAGTTGGGGACTGTATAAGAAATACAAGGCAGACCTCTCTTTCCCATGTCTTTGCTGCTCCAGGGAATTCACTGATGTTTCTCACAGAAGATATGGAAAGTGATTTGTAATTACATGCAGCTCCAGACAGGTACATTGTCCACACACACTCTGATGCCCCAGAAATCAGACTTTCTTTTGGGAAGTGGTTGCAGAGACCACGCATTTTGCTTATAAAATGCCTAAGACTAGAAGGCCAACTTAGTACTGAAAATACATCAATACAATCTAAGGTAACCAGCAAGCCATTTCTAAAATCTTTACTGCCTATATATGAAAACTGAATGTTCTGCCTCTTTATCAGAGATGTTTCTTTCTGTTGTTCTTCTCCTTCTCACAATGAGTCCCATAGAAAACCTAACTTTTAGCTGTTTGCTTTTTCACATTCATTTTATATTTAAAACTTAAATACACTGTGCCCTGAAGAATTTCTTGAGTTCAAGACTTGGTATTGAATGTTAACTTTCCTGATATTTCTCATCTCAGTGAACTTCTAATAGATTTAATTATCAATATAATTCTAAAATAACCAGGAAGTTGATAAATACTCTTAATATAGCTTCCTTTAGGAACAAAACTAAAGGTTCTGATTAAAAAATGTGTTTTGAAAACTCCACAGAATAATATAAGGACTTTGATGCCTAGTTTCAACTAGATTCACTGCTCCAAAGGTTTCAATGTCCTATTTAAACCATAGAAAGACTTTAAGGCTGAATTGACCCTTCTTTCTCTCCATCTTTCCTTCTGTTTTCATTTCCAACCAACATGCCCTGCTGAAGAACTGTCTTTGGAATTAAGAAAATCCTTTGTCTTAAGATATGTGGAGAATGTTATTTCTCCACGAATTAGCTTGTGGTCATACAGGCAGGGTTGGGTTTTCCACCACCACCCCCATACTCTTACAATAATGTTTTCTGTATTCTGCACTGGGGTTTTATCTCCAGGACCTTCCAAGGCCTCTGAGTGTGAACTAAACAGAAGCCTGGGACTTGGAAATGTGCTTGAGGTTGTCCTCCGTGGGAACTGTGTAGCTAATTTCTTTAAGTCTTTGAATGTTCCTATTTACATCCTCCAGCTAAGCAGCATGCTCACCTCCCTGGTGGATAGGTCAGAATCCATAAATATTGTTTACAGTGTTTATAAACAGCAATGCTTCCTAACAATCACTTGTGCTCATTAGTCCAGGGCCAGAGCCATTGGTGCTGTTTCCTAAACTGCAGGGATCCAGCATAAAGACTGAAGTGTTACTAAAATGAAGATAGAAGAGCTTTTCTTACCTGCCTTTACAATATAATTTATATTTGGACAATATCAGCAGTTTAAATGAACTCAGAGAAATGAGACAATTATTTTCAGTATTGCTCTGGGTGATTAGATGACAATAAAAATTACCTTTCCATATGAGCCTTGTCCTAATACTTTCAACAGTTCAAACTGAGAAGGATCTGCTTTTTCAAAACCTTCCTTGACATGATGACTGATGTCTATTTCCTTCACGATACCTTCTTCCTGCAAAGGGAAAAAACAAAAAAACCAAAACCCCTAAATCAGAGCTGTTATCCTAAGGAAACATATTGTTTATTAAAATCTCATCTTCTGTGATGCTACAATCACATAGCAAATTTTGAAAAGAGAAACAAATGCTTGTCTGAATATTCCACATGCCTGTTACCAGCTGGGGAGGGTAATTGTCAGGACACCTAGACCTGGTACTTCTGTTTATTGAGCCTCAAGATATGACTAGATAAAGACAGGTTATACAAGCTGAAGCCAAAAATACACTGCAGAGCTTGCTGTACCCATCAGAGACCTTGCTAGCAGAGTTACATGTACTCAAATCTGCACTAGAGAGGCTCTATCACACTTCTCTTCACATTCTTTCTCAGCTTTTCCTCAAATCATCATTTAAGTCTGTCTAAAAAAGCTTCCTTAGTCTTAAGCAGCAACTCTTCCAATGAGTAGGCAACAAAGAAAAGACAATATTAAAAGTGCCTCTTCCTATTTATCTCAAAAATTGGAAAGTTACTACTAGTAATTTAAATAGAAACCAAATTAATAATTAGATGTAAAATGAAGTAGTGGTGGTAGAAAACTGACACACACTTTGTTACTTGCAAGAATTAGTTTGATACGCTTTGGATTTGTCCAGGCTCTTTTGTTAAAATCTTTCCTCTGTCAGTAGATGCACATTCCTCAAAGACACCAGTTGAACCAGGACCTTCATCTTGCAAGCTGTGACATATGGCATTAGTTTCAGTTGTTTGTTTCATGTTATTTTGGCATGCTCCTCTAGAAAGAGAGCAACTGGGTCATGTGAGACCCAGAGGGACGACACAGAGTTTGCAGCAACCCAGAAAGTCATTAAGCTGAAAAGAAACCTGGAAGAAAGAACCTGCTTCTCAAGGACACAAAGATAAGGAAAGATAATACTTACACACCCTTTCACTTCTGTAGTGTTTTGTACACCTACATTTGAACTTTTTGGCTTGTTTGCTTTGTTTTTTTTTTTTTTTTTTTTTTTTTTTTTTTTTTTTTTGTTGTTGTTGTTGTTGTTGTTGTTGTTGTTGTTGTTTTTGATGTGGTTTGTGGGTTTTTTGTTTGTTGTTTGTTTGTTTTGTTTGTTTGGGGGCTTTTTGTGTGGGTTTTTTTTTTCCAAAACTACTCATTCTAACCTCTCCACAACAAAAATACAGATTTTCAGTACAAACCTTTTTTTTTTTTTTTAATCTCTCAGTTTGAAGGGACTTACTTACTCATTTAGAAATAACTTTGAATATTTCTGCACCCAACAGAAATAACTGGAATCTCACAAACATTTTTACGTGGACTTTTCCTGCAATTTTCCTTTCCCCCTGCAAAAAATCCTTATAAGACACAAAAATATAACATTTATTTCCCACTCTTAAAAATTAATGTTGAGCAAACAGAAATAACATCCTAAAAATAAAAATGCATAAAACTCCCAAAACATTTGGCCAAAACACATTCTGTGCTAAATAAAAAATAAATTTGATTTTCTTCTCCTCCAGAAAAATTGCTATCACTTGCTTCTAGCTGTCATTTGTCAGATACATGGCCTGCATTACTCAGATTGCTGTCTATATTGTAGTTTCATCCCTCCTCCTCCCTACCCTGCCTCTACTCTCACATACTTTGGAACAGTAGGCCATATCCCCTTCTTGGTTTGGAAAGCTTCCTGTAGTTCATTTAATGGAATTAATGAACTACAGGAATTAATGTGGAAATTTTCCACAATAATGGAAAATAATCATCATCTCAGAGCAACTCCTTTTTCTGATCCTAATTCCTATAGTTTAAGGTTTGCCTGAAAGGAAATGCTTGAAACCAATGAACAGTTTTCACAGAGAGATTTAAAGGCTTTCTAAGTACAGAACTGCCAAGATCTCTCTTCTCATTTTTCTGATTTTAATTGCTGTGCTAGATAGCGTAACTTTCTGATATTAAATATATAATTTTTTTTCAATTATTTTGTATTCCAGCCTGAACCATGAAGTCACTTTCAGCTACATTTGCAATTTAAATGATGAGTGAGTTTGAATTTGCCCATTCATATTACTCATCAAAGACCTACAACCGTAAGCATATTTCTCATTGTATTACTAAATTTAATATAACCTCTTTAAGTTCATGAAACATGTTCAGTTCCAGGAATATACTTAAAGTATTAAAATGATGAAAATTCAGTTTGCTGGAAGAATGCTTAAAAAGTTCTTGTGCTCCCATAGAATAGCATAAGTAATTTACAACATGCAGTAAAAACAGTACTTTAATTAGATGCATCTTTAATTAAAAGCTCAGGGGAAAAAGAGAGTATTTACAGAAAATGGAACCAAATACAAGCAACGTTTGTATTTGGGAATACAAAGGGAAGCACGGATTTTAAAGACAGAAATGCTCGATTTCGTGATTGTCAGAATATAAAACTGTTGGTTAGAAGAGGCTTCTAAGGGTCATCTGGCCCAACAGTCCTGCCCAAAACATCACTGACACTTGATCAGACCAACCAGCTGGTTTTTTTGGCCACTGTGGTTTTCAGTGCCTCAAACGCCAAATCTTGAGCCACTTCCTACAAAGGATTACTCTTTTTGATTTCCCACAGTCCAGTCGAGCTGGCTGATCCACGTGCCCTCAGGAGGAAGCAGGATATTTTTCTAGGAAGGTAGGATTTCCTGTGGATTTCCTGTGGTCGCCTGGCTAGAAAGGGGCAGCACTGAAGAAAAGGCATGCCAGACAGCTGTTTTTTCACCAATCTTCACCACAGTGGTGTCACTTGTGGGCTGTCCAAGAGGTAGACAGTATTTTAGCTGGTATGACAAATCCACTTCCCCCTGGTGCAGAAAGCCAAGCTGGCAGTGTTTGAGACTGAAGATAGACACAGCTCCTTAAAGGAAATGCATGCTGGTGTATTTGCACACATGCCCCCATTTGCCTTGAATGTATTTCTATAACCTGATTACTTACTGGCTACATAAATCAGGGAATAACTTTGATTTGTTTGTTTCACCTTTCCAGCAACAAACCAAACCAAACCAAACCAAACCAAACCAAAAACCTAGTACAAACCAAACAGTCTTTTAGTCTTTATTTACCTTCTTACTTATGTGGGATTTTCTTATTTGAAGTGTTTCTGTATTATGCTGGTATGGAATCTGGCATAATTTTCCTCAGGTATTGATACCAGAGTGAAAGTCCAACTGCCAAAGCATAAGTATTGTGGGCAGGTCTCCCAACTGTTTTGGTCTGGGTTGCATACTAGAAATTCCCCTAATACAGATTCGTTTTTTCACTGTTCCAGAAAGTGCACCATATCTGCATCAGGAATTTGCATAATAACAATAAAACAGAGACAAGAGAATCACAATACAGACAGAGACTGTGCACTCAAGATGTTGTTTTGATGGAAAAGATTTCACTTTGGAAAAAAAAAAAACAAACCAACTTCAAAACTGGTTTTGATCAGTTGGTAGAATCAAAAGTGAATTTTCCACAGTTTGATCCTGCAACAGCTGTGCACACCAGCCCAGGCTCTTCCTCCCTGCTGACTTGTCCCCACTGCATTAGCAGGAATGCTTGACTTGATGAAGCTTAATCTTTTGTAAACTTCTCCAAATATTTATATGCACACAAAAAACATCATCCTGTGACAAAAGTGAGATGGATGTTCTTTGTGGCTTGAAGAAAGCACATGGTCAATCAGGATAGACTGGAGGAGGAAGGACAATAAATTGGAAGGATAAAAGAGGAATGGAGAGTGCTTCTCTATGTTAATACAGCAAAGACCTATTTCAGGTTTGATTCCATACTGCATTACTCACTTAAAGGCTTCCCCCAAAACTGGCAGAAAGTTTGGACATAAAATAGCTCACTACTAAAATGGAAAGGCTATTTTGATCTCTTCTCTGAGGCACAGGAGAAGAGAGCCTCTATTCTTGCCCTGTGACTGTGGATAGCACAGACACATCTGCTTTGGTGCTTCTGGAAGGCAACAGCTCCCTGTAGCATTGGTGTCAGCTCACTTCCAAGTGAGCTTCATGCAGCCTTGGAGAAAGAGAGGCTCTAATGTTCAGTGGCTGCTTGAGAGCAACCACAGAAAACTCTTTTAACTGCAACAATACTTCCCAAACCACTGTCCCATGTCAGAGTAGGACCAAGAGGAGTAGGGTATGGATTTGGCAGTGGAGTACAAAAAGTCATTCAAAAAGGCAGGCCTTCCTGGACAGCAGCTCTTCAGTTTACTGTCTTGCTTTTTCCACAGCCTCTCAATAAACATTATGGATACCTCCTGGAAAATGGGCAGGTTTAACACCTTTTGGAGTCTTGTCTGGCTACTCCCCAACTAGTTTCTGAACAAGCAGAGCGAAGGTCACCAAACAAAGAGACCACCTTAACTGCCAGATATATTTCACCCACACACAAAATACTTTCCTTATCATGACTTCCTGAAGTATCAGGAGGGGTAGATTATTCTAGAATAAGAATAATCACATTGGTACTTTTACCAGTGAAAAAATTTATGCTACCATCTCATATGTAAAAAAGCCATGGTGCTAATTTTATATCACTATTGTTTTGAAAAATCAGTAAGAAAGCATTCCTAGTTTTATTCCTTGCCTGGTCATCTCCTCAGTTGTAGAGGATCAAGACTGGTGTACAGGTATGGCTGTAAAGGGTAAGCTTCATTTTCCAACAAAAGTATGTGCACTTTTGATGTGCAAGTTTTAGTCTTTAGGCTTGCATGCTTCAGGATCTGAGGCCAATGAAGAAATCAATGAAAATCTGGCAGTGGGAAATAAGAAATAAGGATAACTCAGAAGATATTTTATTGTTGTTTGAGATAATCATTATTTGTCTACAGCATATGCTCAGGATACAGACTTTCTTTTGTTACCAATCTTCCCATTTGGCAGGTTACCATCTAACATAAACCCAAATCACAATTATTTAACTACCAACTATCACAGGCAATGCAACATTTCAAAATAGTATGATTCATTAAGAAAGCATGTTTAAAACTGTGATATGGGAATAGTTAGGACAGGATGTGTCTGGAAAAGATGAGGCCAGGTTTCTACCTCTGTTTCACAGTTTCTAATCTAGCTCAGACCATAGGAGAGTAATTTGTGTCATAGACATAACAGGCTCTTCAAATGCTGCCTAGGGCAGGAAATGAATTGCTGGCCTGCATACAGCTCTTTGAGGACAAGTATCTACCTACACTAAGAAAGTATCAGAGCATTTTCATTAGACTCTTCCCAAGCCAGTCTCCAGCAGCTGGAGTAAAACTTGAAAAAGAAATCTTCCATTTTAAATGGGTTTTAATCCAAGTTCTACTTGGCCACTACTGTCATCTGGAAAGATGTAAACAGAGCAATAATACCATAAATGGGCCTGGTTGCTTTTTTTCCTCTACTGCCAAATAAACATTTGTTTTAATGACAATGAATTGGAATTACTGAGCTTTAAAGAAGCACGTGGAACTCACAGTGAATTCGCTGGACATTTTGCCAGGGCTGTGTTTGGCTTTCCAGCATAAGCTTACCTACTTTCCCAAAAGGTCATATGGAGTTAAATAATACATTACAGTTTTAAGAGAGATTGGGATTTCTTTCCCAGATCTTTCACAAAGGTGAATGGAATGTGTTATCTTGAATTTGGAATTCCAGCAAGTATGTCATAACTCACTGGAAAACAAAAAAGCTTAAGAACAATTTCTGTGGATATCAGCTGTTAAATTCAGCAGACTTTTTTCTAAAGAAGGTAACTATTAAGCTCTCTTTAAAACACTTTAACACTTCTCTCCAGTTCCAATTTTTCATCCTACATTTTTAGTTTCTTCTCCCTAATACATGCTTGTACAGTTGGGGTTCAGCTGAAGTCCAACAAAACTAAATGGGAAGAGATGAATCACAGGGAGAAAAGGCAATGAATACAGTCTGCTGGGCAGATTGGTGAAGTCCATGAGGTGGAGGTTTGAGTATTTGGGAGGTTTGGGTAAAATCTTTTGTGCTACAAGACATCCTGTGTGTCTTTGATGAGTCACTTAAGGCTGAATTCAGATAAATAAATGCAAGCAATTATAGCACAGGAGACAACGTTTTGAACTAGGTTTACTTTGCAGTCAATAGAGAGAAGCAGGGAATTCATGATTAAAAGAGATCAGATCCTTAAAAGAAATCACATCCTAAAAAGTGCATATTTCTGTCTGATGACTATGAAGAAAGCCTATGATAACTTGCTGAGTTGGGGGCTTCTCTAGTTGCATGAGATAAATTCATGTTTATCATTTGATTTTGAAACACACTTAAATAGAGAAGTATTGCAGCCAGATTTTTAATGCCATTGCAAGGGAGATGTTTGCTGATAAATGCCATGAAGCTTTGAAATGAAAGATGAAATGGAAGATTTTCCAAAAAAACTTATACACTTGAAACATCTAGACAGTTTAAAATACTCTAATGTGTTGGAAATAGTCCACTTATCAGGATTTTGCAGCTTGGTAAATTGGGCATTTTTTCTACTTCCTCCCTAACTTGAAAAATGGGGTGAGTTGTTTTTTACTATCCTGTGGGAATACCACCAGAAATAACTCACTCAGAAAGTGTGAAATTCTCATACTGCAGTAATAGACAGACAAATTATCTAAAATGTATTCAGTATACATGAGATATCAGCCAGCCTACAAATGAATTCTCCTTTAGCTCAGACTGAAACATTTTGAAGTCTGGTGCTCTTTATCTGATGACTATAGTGTCTTTACAGACACAGCCCCTGACTAGGACAAACATGTACAACACTATGACTGCAAAACTACATGAGGAGAACAATCCTCCTATTCCAAGTGCAGATATGCGTTAAGTACAGGGAGAGACTGACTCTTGATCTAACTTTCAACCCTGGACACAAATCACTAGCCAGGGTAAATCTAATTTTTATGTTATTTCTTATGCAAACTGCAATAGTTTGTGAGGAGTGGAGAGTAGAAAGAGTGCCTAACAAAATATTAAAGCAAGGGGTTAAAAAGAAAAAGGCAGAACCATCTGGTCACAAAACAAAAATACAAACAGTTGGGCAGCCTTACTCATACATCAGCTCACTACAAATACTCAAATACATTTGTGAACTTTACCAAACAGTCTCAAAATGAGTCACACCATTAAAGGACAAAGAACTCAGCAGTATTGCACTTTCTACAATAAATGAGAGCAGGAGCATTTTCACCAACATCCTACTTGGCATGGCTTCCAGGTGTGCCATTGGCCGTTCCAACTCCGAAGAGCTGTAAGGTCCATTGCTGATTGTTTCTGCTGCCGAATAGGCAAAAGAAGAACACTTGCTGCTCACTCATCAAGGAACTAACTCCCAGTGTGTCTGGAGCCAATGCATGGAAGAAAATGTGACTCTTAGAAGGGTAAGTATTCTTGTTTCCTTATGATGATTTTTTGTCACCACTAAACAGGGCTATGGACAGGAATCTAAAGAGGATCACATGCAATGGCAGGGGCCAATATACATGACTGCACTGAAAAATAATCACATTATAACATAGCTCAAGGCTGGTTCCCAGGTCACTATCATTGCCTGTGCACTCTGAACGACTCACAAGCTCTGTGAATGCCCTGGGTGACTCCTGCTAGAGACCCTCCCAGGGATGCCCCCACCCACCACCACTGCAACCACTCGCCAGAGCTGCCTGGCACCCGCTGCAGTGCATCAGCACCCACAGGAAAGCCCTAATGGCACAGCCCTAATGTGATGGCAGCCTATGCTCCCTGCATTTCCAGAATACAGGTAGCCCTGACAACCTCATGACCCAGCTTCCCATCTGTAAAATGCTGGTAAGGTCATCATCCTCTTCCATGTGGTTAGCCACTGCACACTGGAAAGATACCAAATGCTCAGATACTGTGGTATTAGGTTTGAAAAAGAAGGGAGACAGAAAAAAAGGTCTATATATTAAGGATACTATTCAAGAAATATAAATACTTGCTAAATTACTTCAATTCCCTTATTGCTGTACTCAGCTGCTTCACAAACTAGAAAAAAAAAGTGCCTGATGTTTTACTAGTGCATTTTAGTGTGAAATAAAAACTCCAGCTGCACTAGGAAGATAAACTGCTTAAGCAAAACATATTTTGAACCATTTCCTCACTGTTTTGTGATCCAAGTAAAACACTGCCCACCACAGCAGTGTAAATGGCACCACAACACAGTAAGTAGAAAATACAAAGCCCTGGGGCATTGGCATGGTGGTTTTAAAGAACTGAATCATCTTTAATATGCATGCTAAAGGAAAAATACCAGGTTTCATCTTGAAATGTGAGGCAGAGTCGACAAAAGGCTGTAATAAGAGATAATCGCATTACTGAAGTGTTGGATTAGTCAGTTTAGGAAACATCCCCGTCTGCTGTTTACAAATCACTTGCAGGGTTTGGTAATTATCATTTTGTCTCCAAGAGGAATACTGACCTGCCTGCACATTTTGTGTCCCCCCATTAATTAAATCAAGCATCCACTAAGGGTTCAACCAGCTTGTACTTCACAAACTGGAGTCCTGCTGGCATTATGTTAGGGAAAAAACGTGCTGTAATGAGGTTCATTATCTCAGTGGCATTTTACAGGCAGAGTATTAATAGGGAAATGGACTAATGGGAGGTCATTATGGAATCAAAGCAAATACAAATTAGTTTTAATGCTACTGTTCACAACATAGAGCATCAGTGAAAGCATTGAAGGAGAGAGGCTGGAGCAGCTGAATGAGGTAGAGAACATGGCAAAGAGGAAATTCTAAGAGATATGACAAATTTAGCAACATGGACAGAGGAATAAGACTTGGAGGGCAGAGAGAAAAGGTGGTATCTAAAAGGACACAAGACAAGGACAATTGTCTTGTGTCTATGCCAACAGAGAATTAAACCAAGAGAAGAAATGTAATATTAAATTACTTGAAATGCAAATTTTTCCCCTTTTATGCAGCAGCTTAATCCAATTTTAATACCTAACCATCCTCCTGGGATGAGGAGAAAGTACAGGCATGCATGTATGTACTGGAATGATCTGATGGGGAAGTGGGTAAGCAGTCCTGGAACACTCAAAACTGCTCCCAAAACAAAGGGTGAGAGCATGATGGGGACCAGAGGTGCTTTGCAGCACAGTTGGTGAACAGCCTTGGGCATCTAGCCTTCTCCAGTAACTCAACTGGGCCTCCAAAACACAGCATGAATGCAGTGGATCCAGACTCTGCTTATTTATGTAGACTCCAGCTTCAATTTTTAAGTTATACAAAAACACACAGATTAAAAAAAAAAAAAAAAAAAAAAAAAAAAAAAAAAAAAAAAAAAAAAAAAAAAGTTACACAAAGTACCTGACAATACCTCATCTCGTGCTGGCTCCAGTTTCATGGACAAATATTTAGCAAGGGATACTAAAACTTATCTCTTCAGCTGTATACTTTTATTACATCCATGGCTAAGACACAGGTCATTATTTGCAGACATTTGTATTTCAGTGCCTAAGGACTGTTACCATGCACAAGTACCTCTTTAAACAGAGTTTCAGCAGTGTACTGAAAATCTGGCTCAGGAAAAGGTCCGTAACATCTTGTGGTTTTTTTTACTAAGAAACCTCTAGTTTAGGTCATGTCCCTCAAAGATTCACACAACTGATCTCCAAGGAAGAAGCTGTTAAATAATTATCACACATCCTCTTTTCTGTGAAGGAAGTAATTGTTTACAATTACTGTACTAAACAGAAGCATACATTATGTACACACACTGACTGAAAAGATGTGTATTTTGAGAATGAGAACAAACAAAACAAAACAAATCCACCTGGATGCAAAGAACACCTTTGCAACACTGTTTGGAAGACCCTCTTATTTCAAAGAGGTCAAACCACTGCACCAATCTGTTTTGAAGAGATTTACAATGGATAATGTGATTTTGTACAACAAAAGGGGTGGGGGTTGGGGGGGGGGGGGGTGTAGTAAATTAGTTGGTTGTCAGTTGACCAGGATCTTGACAAACTTATCATGACAGCTTCAAGCAGCAAAACTTCAGTCAAAGCTGACCCACAGTCTATTGAAGACTACTGAAAATGATTTCCAGACTAGGATCCAAACATATGTCTGAACTCTGTTCAACAACCAAACTCTCTCTGAATTAGCTGTCTAAACTTCTGTACAGCTGAAAAAAAATGGGTGTTTTTAGGCTTTTCTTTCTTTTAGACAACAGAACGTCTCTAGTAAGGACTTAGTAAGACTTGCCTCTTTCTGCTGACTGTAAAGCAACTCTATGCTAATTAGTTCAGACTTCTATTAATTCTTCCTTCCCTCATTACTCAATGTTTCCTTTATCTTTAGATGGAGCATATGCACTTCACAAAGGACATACACTGCCCTTTGTGGAAATATCCTTACTGGATATTTCCAGGCCGGCTTTTGATCAACCTACCTTTTTCACTATGCATTTTCTACAGTCTCCAGCAGACAATGCATGATGCTATCATAGTTTCCTTTTTCTGGCCTGATGTATACTTGTACAAACTACTGCAACATCCTTCTGCAGAGACATTCTTACCCTGTGTGGCTACTGCCATGATCTGCCACCACAAGTCAGGGAAATCAGGGCTCTTGGCCGTGAAACTGGAAGCAAACCCACAACCCCATGTCAGATATCACACCAAACTTACACTGGGAGAAACTTTAACAGGTATGGGAAAAACCAGTTTCTTCAGTCTCTTAATTCAAAATAAATCTTACTTATTTGCACAGTCCTTGTAGTATTTGACCCATTAGATCACCTGGCATCAGTTAGGAAACTGCCAAGACAACTGAAAGCTGAGCCCAGCTGCTGCAGTACTCATCATCACCACGTTCCTGCACACTGCAAGGCATGGCTTTCACCTGCCCTGCAGCTCTCCTACTCACCCAGCTGTTTAAAGGGGCATCTACATCAAGTGGTCCTGGTTCTTATCTTCAGCCACCTTACTCACAAAAACACTACTTAAAACACATGATGATGATGAAGGAAGGCAGTAGAAACAAGCTCTATCTGTTTAATCCATTTCTGTGTACAAGCTTCTGGGGTTTTTAAGTACTGAGTATACCAGTTTTAGAGCAAATTTACCACTTTAGCCTCCATTCTAGAAGTATTTTTTTTAACATATACACAAGCAAGAAAAAGGTCAAATGAAAATTACCAAGCTCCTGCTAGGTAGTTTTCACTGACCTGCAGCTATTTCAATATTTTTCTGTTCTGGCTGAAAACTGTTAAATTTGCATGGCATCTTAAAGTAAAGGCTTTGTTGTTTTGTAGTTTTATTTAAATAAAAGATAATGCAAATGCCTTTACTGAAAGTCAGTTTGCTGCACACTGTAAATGGACAAGGTGGAGAGAGAAGACAAACTTTTATTTACTGTCTTACTGAAACGACAGGCTTGCTCACAAGTGATTACAGAATGGTACCTACAAAAAGACCAGAGCACAGATAAAGATCTTTGCAGTGCAACATCATGACCTCTCTCACACCTTTATCCCCAATGAGCTGGAGAATTTAAAGGTTACTATACAGTAAGCTATGAGATTGTTCCTATGCTCAGAGCAGCCAGAGAGCTGTCTGGGACTCCTGGAAGAGACTAACCTCTCATTCAGAGAAAAGTGAATGGGTACAGATTAAAGGAGTTCTTCCTATTCGAATTTTAACATTCCCTTTGGATACAGCTTCCATTAGTAACCTGAACAAAGAAAAATGAATGGCAGAATAAAGTGCCACACTTTACATAGATGTACTCGTTATTTAAATATCTATCCAATAAAATAAAAATGCTTTTTGGTGCTCCATATGGACAATGCTATCCCACTGACACTCAAAATCACCAGCTGGCTCCACTGGACTGCAGTGTCAGTGAAATCTTTAACAAAGCTGGGAAACCAAATTCTGCAGAAGAATCTGATGACAGATTATAATCACCAGTAATTTTTTTGCTACATAAAAAAAATTGAAAATCACTTGAATTCGGTAATTTTGTACGAAACACAGGACACCAAGCAACAGCTATTCCTGTTCCTTTACAGATAAGGCCTTTACTGTGCTTCTCAGGGAGTCCTAGACAATTGTTCTCCCAGTATTTTATAGCCTTTATAGTGAGTCTTATTTTATAACCCTAGCCAGACAACCATATCTGTATCACATGTAACTATAGTGATGTTTTATAAACAACAGCAAGAAGACAACTGAGTGGTAAGTGAAGTAATTCAATCAACCAGTAACGACAGGAAGCTGAAATTAATATTAGGGACAAAGGAAAAATAGAGAACACAACCAGAAGATGACAAGTGAAAGCCAAAGAGGAAAGCTGAAACCACACAAAAGTGTTACTTTAAGGAAGTGTTTAATCAAATACATAAGTCCAGTGCTCAATAGTTTTCCCATTTTGTCATAAAAGAAGAGCAATTCCACAGTGTTTCCAAAACACCATGGGAGGTAAAGTTTCTGCAATTTAAGACAATACTGTAAAGAAAAAACTCTTTAATGTAAAACAAAGTGAAGAGCTGATTATGAGTTTGCCACAAAATTTGCTTTGTTTGTATTCTTAAATTTATTTGCATTTAAAATCATTCTTTTTTCTTGCTGACTACACAGCAGGGTCCTGTTATGCCAAAGCAGAGTTCCAGCTCGCTTTGTTAAAAGCTCAGTTGTCCAAAAAACATTATTTTTGGACTGCGCTTTTTCTGATTTGTTTTCAATGTTCCAAATGTTTCTTTACCCACAAAGGCTGAGTAAATTGTCATCTGCTGTCTTTGAATTTTATCCAGAATTTAAAACTGAAACTTTTTTGTACAGGTTAATACCAAAATCTTTTGTCTTCATAAAACTCCTTATGCTTGTGAAGATACACATGGATATCATCAGTGAGTTTGGATTAAACTACATTAGTGAAACCATCTAAAAAGTCAAGTAACATAAGAATTACAGTTCTGCAAAGTTGCAATATCTAAAATTCCAGTTCTGTGAAGTAGCATGTAACACTGCCCCAAACACAAGCCCCAAACCAACAGTGACATGTAACACTGCTGTGTAAATAGCCTTCATTTGGAGGTGAACAGTAAAGAGAAAAAAAAATTCACATCAACTTCTCATCTCTGTACCAACTTCTATGCCAAAAAGCTGTAACTGTACGTTCTAAGGACACTGAAGGTTGATTAGGTACAGTTGTAACTAAGATTCCTGGAACTGCTGAGAGCAGAAGAATCTAACCGTCTTTAATACAAACACTGCAAGTTGACCCAGGGTGACATACACCATATGAAAATAAGTATTCTAGAAAATGCACAACATTATTCCCATTATTAACAAGGAAAAACTATATGGTGTATATCCACATGAATGTGCTGGATTTTATCTGGAGCAAAATCAGAAGAAATTTTTTTTCTTTTTTTTTTTTCCTTTACAAAAGTTCATCTGAAGACTTAGAGAGTTCACTGCACACTAATTAGCTACTGAATCTCTCCCCCTCAGAGGTCACCTATGAAAGGCACCAATGAAAGGACAATCCCCTGCAGTATTTTTTCACCAACAAACAAGCAAACCAAGTTACTGCCCACCCTACCTGAAAACCTCCTGCCTGCCTTCCAGTCACCCTGTCACAAATATTTGGCTGCTAGGCTGAGTCTGGGGGAGTGCCAAGAGGACTGCAGGGTTGGGCTGGCAGGAACCAGTGTGAGATGCAGCTGCAGATTTCTGGGATTCACACCAGCATCATGAAGGGCATGATGGGGACATAAGCAGAGCTGCTGCCCCTCAGCCCATCCTCGGCTCCTCAGACCTGGAGAGGTATTGCCTCAGAAAGGTCTCCAGCTGCTCTGCTCTTGGGAAGTTATAAGGAGTCTTTTAAATCCCAACTTGAAAGTGAGCCACGGGCAAGTGAGGTGGCAGCTCACACAAGGTGTAATGAAAGGAGCCAGGTTGTTTTGTAGCTGTGGCCAGCTCCGGGAGAGACGTAAGGCAAAACACACAGGGCACGTTTCAGCAGCGAGCCGTCAAAGCGAGGACGGAAGGGTTTGGCTTGTGGCAAGTCACACTAGGCAAAGCTGACAATCTCCCTGCCTGTCACAGCCACACAACTGCTCAACCCTGCAGCGTAAAAGCCACAGAAATTCTGAGCAAAGGCAAGAAACAAGTTTTCAACCCATGTGAACACTGCAGACAGGTATACATGAGAGGCTCTCAGACTTGGTCTTGTAACTCCCTCCCAGACCACTCTGGCACTTGGGGATAACACTGCTGCCTAAACAAAAGCTGTTTCCTACCATCTATCATGTGCATGGAAACACAAGCCACAAAACAAGCCTGTTATAATGTCCACCTGCAGTATTTTGCCAGTTGTGCAAGACTGGAGACATGTACCAAACCTAAATTATGCTATGGATACGGTCAGGGCAATAAACCTAACCACAGCATGAAAAGTTCAGGCTAGAAATCTGGAAAATCTTTCCCTGGGAAGGGCAGAAAAACATCAGAAGAGCTGCCACTTTATGTGTTACTAACTTGTACCCTACCACCCTTCAACTGCCTCTTTTTTGTTTTGTCCTCTGATATTACACATTTTTGTTTTTTTCATGAACCCACAATGATCTCCCATGGCTGTAAATACAACGAATCCTATTAACAAATGGTGACCATTACAAGATTTATAACAGATACTCAGAATCCACCTTACAAACATAAGCCCCAGCTCTTAACACCCCTCTCTTTATAAAAAGGCATCATTAATTACCACCAACATAAGTAGATGTTGGAGAACTAACTGTTCTTGTAATAGTTTTGCAGGATCAGGCCCTGAAAACAGAGGATACAGATGGTGAACACAAGATGCACACTGAGTGAAAACAATTCTCCTTTTCCCCAGTGGCAGAATGCCAGTTAGTTAGAGCCTGCTAATGATGGTACAAGAGGAAGAACTGTCATGCATCTGTGCCAAATTTACTGACACAAAAAGAGAATTTGGCATCAATATCTCTTGCAGCTAATCAACAACATGAGATAAGTGGGGCAACAAATTGTGCCCTTTTTAATCAGCTAGCACTGTCATCTCCTTTATAAACAGGGAGTTTCTAAATTTGTTTTTGGTACGTTTAAAGGAGTAAAAGAAGATGGAAACATCCTGTTAAAAAAATACTGGCTTGACCATCAAAGGACTTCCTACAGACTTTAGAGAATCATCAGAACACATAAATAGCATCATTCCATGAAGAAAAGTCAGGGATGAAGAGCAGATTCATCACTTGGTTTTTAAAAGCTATTTGAGAAATAGTAAATTATTAGATCCTAACTGTGGATTTTCAACAGTGTGACTTCACTTTTTTGATGAAGAAATAAAAGTTTGAGGAATTAGGCCTTTCTTTTACTTGTTGCTTGACTAAACAACCAGATAATGTTATTTCACATCCTATTGTAAAAGGGAGCAGAATGAGAACTCAGAATTTTACCAGCGTATCCTCCTTCAGAAAGCAAATCTTCTCTGAAATACATAAATGCCAAATCTTTTAGCACTCTGAAGGTGGCAGCTTGCTTGGAACATACAACCCTGACATAAAAATCTGCAAGGGGGAATTCCCACATCTCCTGATACATCAAGCCCCTCAGAAGAGTTCCAGAACCATATCCATTTATATTTTACCACTCCTCAGTGTGAAAAACTTCAGTTATAGAATATAATACTTTGCAAAGAACAACCTTAAAAAAACCCACCTGGATTAAAAATGGCCTAGGTGTTTAAAGAAACTTTTCTTCAAGTGATACAGGTTCTGAACACATGATTACTTAAACAACAACAGAAAACCCAAGACTATATGTTTATACAGAAAAATACTAAGAAAATCTAGGTTTTCATCCAGGTTTGAAAGCTCCTTGCTAAGGATGTCAGTAGACATGGAGATCTACACAAAAACCTTTCAATAATATAGAGCTGTATAAAATCCAGTAATTCAAAACTTATTCTGCTGAAAGTCAAATGAGAAGCTGCATGGTTCACCTGGTTTATGGAAGACTCAGAACCTTCATTAATCCAGTGTAAAATGATTTGCCGGAAAGAACCACTTGACTATAGAGGATGAATATAGAACCTTTGTTTATAAATACGTAAGGTAACTGCCTGAGGAACAGCCCAGCAGTGCATTAGTCCTGCAATGTCCCCACATCTTGCTTTCTCTCTCTGTGAAAGGGAAATTAAATTCCCTTGAGAGTTTCCTTGCCATTGAAAAAGCATTTCAACAATCCACATGTAGGATTTACTCCACTGACCACTAATGCCAAAGGCCCCAAAACCACTTACACTGAAAGAAGATGAGTTTTGCAATTTGGAGCTGCATTTATGAAGCAATGAAAAATTGATGGTTTCCTTTTGACTGCCATAGAAATGGCTGCTTTGTACATTTCTTTCCTCAGGGAATCCATTGCTATAATTTTCCATTGGAAAGTTTCTGTATTACTGCATTGCTAAAGTAACTGCAATGATGACCTAATCTGGGTCATCAAAAACCTAGGATTAATCACATGCCTAGAAACAAACAAGCAAAAAATTGTTATATAAATTTACTTGCTTGATTATCTGCAATTATTTCTATCAAATCCTATGCAGTGTTCTTCAAAATGTTAAAACACGGGCTGTGAGTTCTGCATTTTTCACTTATAACAAACAAAAAAGTAATTTACATTTCATTTTTTTATGTTATTATCAACAGCATATGCACTGCAAACATCAACCACTGCAGGATGCCAAAGAAACAACAGAAAAACTAATCTAGCCTCAGAAAATCCTGCAAGTTGGGTAAGTATTAACCTCAGATGCTGTGAGGTTAAGCTGCTTGCCTACGGTCACACAGTGAATTTGACAGGACCAGGAACAGAGGCCAAATTTCATGATTCCCCAGCCCTAACATAAGGCAACACTGATGTAATTGCTTAATTCTAATTTAATGTTCTGTACAATTCATGTTTCCAAATCTCCAGAGCTCGTACCAGCAGGTATTAATGCTTTACTTCAGCTTCAAAAGTACGGCATACACTAAAAGCTGTTTTTAGGTTAATGGAAATGAGCTGGCCCATCTCGAAACACTGAGCTGTTCAGAGCATGCTGCTGCTTTCGGAGCTGTATGGGAACTCCGGGATGCAGCCCTCGGGTCCCATCACCCATCATCAGAGCTGGCAATGCAGTGCCCAGGCCAGCCTTGCACAGGATGCCCTGGGACATTTCTGCACAGCCCCTCTCTGTGTAACCTTGACCCAACCCTTGCCGGCACAGCCTGAAATGCCACCAAGAGAGGTCATTCCCACTGGATTCAGCACTAGGTGGGAGTGTCTCCAGTGTGTTTCGGCAGAGGGCAGGCATAAGGTATTCTGGCTCCAAAAGATCAAACTGTGCTCATTAGAACTGTTAGAGGGCTCAGCTGCCTCAATTCCCCAGTCCCATTTCTGCTGACGCAAGCATGTGCCCAACAGGTCTCTCTTGGAAGAGAGAACAATTTGTTTTGTCCAAATTGTTTCTTTCCAGCGTGGAGAGCTAAAACAAGCTGCAGGCAGCCACCCCTTGGAAACCCATCATTTACACCACTCACAGAAGAAGCACGGAGAAGCACACATGCCTCAGACCACCATACAAGTAGACAATCCCTTCTCGTGTCAAGAAACTACCTCCAGTACTCACTCAGAACCAAAGTCTGCCATTCCAGAAAGCGTCACACATGAAAAATACAATTTCAAGATTTCTTTTTACCTTCCCTGTCATCATTGTGCCTTCATTTCTCTTGCTAAATGACTGCAACTTCCCCACATTTTTATTGAATTTTTTTCCCCTGACTTGCATGGTTTGCTCCTCTTAGTGGTCCTACCCATTTTGGGGGTTAAGCAACATCTGCTCAGATAATCAGAAGAGAAGAGATTAACAAGTCAGAGAACAGTCATTACCTGCAGACATTCTGAAAATAGCCATCTCCACAAATCCAACAGACAGAGCCATCAATTACAGTAATCCTACAGGAAGGCAGTATTTCCATAGAAAAAGTATTTTAATCTTACAAGTAGAACACACAGTGAAATAGGTTTCTCTAGTTCCAAAAATGTCAACTCCAGTATTTCAGGAAATAAACAGTGAAATTAGTGCTTCCAATGCCACTAAATGCAAATTATGTCATACTTCCAGGGATTACCCAGTTCTAGAATAAGAGACTACCTAGTATGAGTGAAAGAAAACCAAAAGGCATCTAGACAATTAGAGCTTATGCTCTGACAATCACCTCTCCATGAATGTCTGGGACTACCTGCATGTACAACAGCATGTATGTGTTTAATACTGGAGTCAGAGGCATCCAGTTATCCTGGTTACTTGGATAGCACTAACATAAAGACATTCTTGAAGAACTCCAGCTAAACTTTAGTATCACATCACTCTTCAACAGCTACTAGACTTCATTCTGTTTTGTTTTTAATTTGAAGCATCTACTTATTGGAAAGAATACTGTATTCAACTAAGAATCTGATGGAAATTTTATTTAACTACCTTGGATTTCACTATGGAAGTTGCTTGATATATAAAACTAGAATTAGATTTTTTTTTATCAAGCATGTTTTGCAAACAGTTTTTGAATTGCAGTTTTATAAAAAATCTTTTAAAGATGCTGTAAAAACTTGTTTTCCTTCCCGTTTAAAAATTGTTTTCATCTTAGTTTGAAGGTAAGTTCAAAAAACTAGGATGTTGTTTCTCAAGAACATCCTAAGACAAAAATTGAAGAATTATGTACAAAAAGCATGATATAGTTTTGAAGCAAAAATTCTGAGGAAGTGTTTGTAAAATTAAAGGAACTTTGAAAACTGTTAGAAACACTTTGATTTGGTGACTTTAAAAACTTTAACTTGGTGATTCTCTTAGTTTAATAAAAAGTGTCTGAATGGAAAATCATGTTGGTTAGGTAGTTGCAATTTAAGTTTGGCATTGTAGCAGTAAAGATAAGGAGACATTGGTAAGGTTGTACACAAATCTACGAGGCCTGTTGGTACCTCAAATTACATCATTTCACAGCACCTCTCTGTACATGGGAAACAGCACAGTACAGACCAATTCACTCCCAAATTAGAAAAGTGAGACTGGACCAAGCCACTTTCCCTGGCAGAGACCAGGCTGGTCATTTTGCTGGAGACACCTGGGGTCTGATGGAGTCATTTGAATTGTGCCAATTTCTGAACACTTGTCCTGGGATAGTGGGTGTCCACATGGCAAAGCTGCCCACAGCCACCTACCAGCTGAGGACAGGGCACCTGGCACGGACTTTAAAAGGGACAATCTGAAAGCCCTCTGTAAAGCTCAAATTCTTGGAAGATTTTGTGACAGCATCTTGGACATGACAATGCACCTGTTTAAAACGAATGAAATGCACTGAATCACAACTGACATACTTTTTACAAGAGTCATTGCACTCAGAAACTCATATACAGGGGCTTTCCCACACAACTGGTGTGGGTCGACAGCCCCCGGGGAAAGCACAGGAGCTCTCTTTCCTGCTCAGCTCTGATCACATCAGTGTGGAGAAGATTCAGGGCCTCCTCACTCCCAGCTGAACGAACCGGCCAGGGCTCTGGAATGACTGCCAGGACTGGTGCTGCCCTCTCTCCAGCCCAGCAGACCATCCCTTTCTGAGCTGTCTGCCCTCTGTCTGGTGGGGGCAAGCCCTGCTAGCACAGCAGAGAGGCAGAGCCCCGACCAAGGAAAGCTAAATGAGCTGTAAAGGGCAAATACACACAAGGGGTGCCATCTGGCAACAATATAAGGAAAAGAAACATTAAGTGGGTTACATAAAGCAGTGCCCTAAAACCTACATATAAAGGCAGCTAAGGACACTGCCTCGCCCAGCCTGAAGTGCCACTGGCCGAGCACTGCAAAAAGAACAAAATTAAAGTTATGCAATGCGCCACTTTAGGCCCAAAGTAAATAAAGTCAGGACACACACTTTGACAGCAAGGTGAACCAAACCAGCTTATGTTGCTGGGTACAACCCCTGAGCTCCTCCCCACTGCCACGGCAAACTGGGATGAGTGGGAGATGAGCAGGGGACGAGCAGGGGCTGCCCTGGCTGCAGGAGCCCCAGGCTGTGTGGGACACAGCCACCCCCATCCCCTCCAGCCAGGCCTCAGGAGGCAGGTGCTCCATGGCCCAGCTCCATGGCCCAGCTCACAGCAGAGGTTCACCACAGTAAGAAAAGTCCAGCACTACCAGAGAATTAGAGGAAGTTAGAGGAAAGAATCTGTCACAACCCTTGTTTCTACGCAGTAGAGCTCCTGAAGAAAACTTTTAATTTTTCCTATGAGTTACATGGTATGCAGAAAATAAAAAACAAGCAGAGAGCAAAGCATAACACAAATATACAGCTGTCTTAATTTTACTGCAGCTATAGTTGCACAATGTTCACAATGCTGTAATGCTTTGGCTTTATCTGTTCCAGTCAACCAGTATCAAACTGATCTATCTTTACTTCTAGCATAATTAAATATTTTGGTAACTTCTCGGTAAAGTAACATTTAAATAATGTTAAACGCCAATTTCATATTAGCTTTCTCTACAGGGAATTGAATTAAGGACCAAAAATTTAAAAAAAAGCTAATTAAAAACTTCTACTGAATTTTAAAATCTCTGTGCAGGTACTTCAGATGATTGCTCATAAATTCAATAAAACCCTAAAGATTACTCATGTCTAGCAGCATTATCATCAAGGACAAAGTAACTTTCCATTTCATTTTACACAGAAAATGGACTTTTCTTATGCTGATAATCACACCTACACACTGAGTACCCATCAGTGTTAGAAGCTGAAAGCTATGAGCAAGTCTTATGTCTCATTTTTAGAAAATTATAATCTTTTCAAATCACTCCCTCAGACTTTAGAACTGTGGGCTATGCTTTTTCTAACAATATCTATTAGTTCACTATCAAGTGCCCTTAGCATCTTGGAAAGTCTCTTTTTATTTAATAATACATGTATACTCAAATATATATTAAGAATTTTTAATTGAAACTGAAATTGAATCTGAGAGAAAAGATTCACAGTGTTACTACATCTGTGCATCATTCATAAGGGTCACTATCATTTTTAACATGGAATCAAAGTTCACCATTGAAAACTTCTACTGCACATTATAGAAACATTGTAAAGAAACTTAAAAATCTATGAGACTCTGTATGGTTTAAGAATAAGTATTTTAATATTTGAGTCTGCAATTTTCATCAAGGATCAAATTAAGAAAATGGGAACTCTGCCTTTTAAACCTGTATGATGCTTCTTAACCACTTAACTGTCCTTGAACTAATTTCTTCACCCACAAATGTTGGCATAAAACATTCCACAGCAGGCAGTTACCCTTCCCAGAGGAAATTCCTCAAATATTCCAAAATTTGTTCTTAATATTTACTATTGACATTCCTTACAGGCTGTCATAAATTCTGTGTGACTTTCAAAAGTCATCAAACATCACTTGCAAAGCAGAACAGCCCTCAAGCTCTTCAGCAACTATGGCAGCCCTTAAACAGCATCACACACATGTTGAAAAATACTCAAGCAAGCCACTGATGAGAAAACGTTAGGATGCAGAGGGTGAAAACGTTTGTTTCCCTATTCTTGACCATCTACGCTTTCCTAAGAAAATGACTGAATCACGCCAGATATCCTTTTTTTTTTTTTTTTTTTTTTTTTTTTTTTTTTTTTTTTTTTTTTTTTAACTGAGGTTTTCATCTTCTTAGTCATTTTCTTAAGGTCAAGTATGCAAGTTTTCCCCACATCCAGACTAATATTTTCATTTTTCCATCATGTGCATTGTGTTCTGGAAAAGAGTCAAAATTTACTTAGTAGGAACTGACACAGAGGAAGATTTACTGACAGGATTAAGACTTCACTAGTAAAAAAAATAAGCATATCAAATACCTACTTTATTGTTAAAGAAAAAGAAGGCGGTGAAAAAAAAAATAAGAAAGGAAATCAAAGCTGTCCATCATTAGGGCTACTGGCAGCTGGGCAGGCTGCTCTTCAGTTTGCTCAATGTTCTCTCATTGTTCCTTTTTACTCCCGTCTGCTGCTGTCTCTGTCTGCCTTGCCGTGTTCTCCACTGTCCGGTGGGTGCCTGACAAGTTCCCTGGGCAGGGTCGTCTCGTGTCCCCTGGGAGCACCACAGTGCAGGACCATGGCTGCTGGCCAGGGATGCTGCTCGTTCTGGCAGCATGTGCAGTAAGCAAGAACAACCATGGAAAATTCCACTCCATTCAATGTAGCCAGTGACTGTTACTCTTCTGTGTTTATATTTGTCTTCTGTCCCCAGGCAAAATCCTGTCCAAACTCCCATTCAGTGTACAGCTGAGAGGAGCGGGAAGGGAGAAGGTCCTACAAGGAACCTGGCAGGTTGGACAACTTCTTGCTTACTCCCACCAAACGTCCTGGGCAATCTCTTTGTGTTTTGCCAGCCCTCAACCATAGGATTTGCCCCCATTAATGTGCTACATCATTTAGTCTGCTTAGGAGTTCACTGAGAGCTGATAATCTGCCTATCATGACCAATCTGAAAATGGAAAATGGTCATGCACATTTTAAAACAGTCTGTCACATCATCTGTATTGATTACCTTTTGGAAGCACTCCAAGAGACATCATTCTGGAAGTCTATCTAAAATAAATATGACCTGGATTTATCCAGTGCAGGTTGAATGAAGCCTTGTTACTAGGCATCTAGTTGGGTTTTTTTCCCTATAAAAATTGCACACATTTTAACAATATATAGCCATCTACATCTTAATATCACAACAATTATGAATCATTAAACAGGATTTTATGTGTCACGTTTCACAGATGTGCATTAATATTTGAAAAAGTTCAGTTCCCATGCTCCAAGTACTGAAACACCTTTCAAAATCCTAAAATTGTACCACTAAAGTGGCCTGCCCTATGCACTTAACTAATCCCTGCCATCTACCTGTGACCTGCCAGCAGGACAAACAAATGCTGTCAGGCAGGAATAAACAGATGGCAGAAAGCTGAAGCATAAACAAAAGTATGACTGAAAACACTGAGGAAGAGAAGATGCAGCCCTGCTGCCGATAAGGAGCTGTCACTCAGCCTCGGTGTCTGGCAGCAAACGTGCCACAGAAAACTTCATGGCTGAAGCTGTGACATGGAAATTGTCTTTGAAACCAAGATTCAGATCATTAAGTGTTTGAGAAAGGCTGTTCACCTTTGATTTTAATGTTTGATTTCCACATAAAGGAAAGTGACTCCTAATTATTGTATAAATTAATTGCTTCTCAGGGTTGATTGCTGCCACTATTTACTGCTACAATGTGATGAAATCAGGTTCTTCTGTTTAATACTGAAACCTATTTACACCTTCCAGAAGCAGAGAGAACAGGTTTAATTTTCAACAGTCTACCTCAATACCTCTTCCTCACTGGAATTAACTAGGAATACTATAGGCAGGTATTTCTTGTGCAAATAAAATTACATTATACACCTGCTTCATTAATACTGCTCATGAATAAAGATGAAACATCAGGCAGAGAAAGGTGGATACTCTCTGAAAGGGGAAGAGAATACCACTCTGGGATAACAGATTTCTGCAATAAATAATTTATAACAAATTTTTACATGACGTAATTTTCATGGAACATAAAACTAGTAGCATAAAATATTGTTACCTTCCGGCAACTTAAGATCAAAACTCTGTTCTCAATTTCCTCTTTCCTGCCCTGAGTTCAGACTCCATGCATAACCCAGTGCCTCCCCTAAGGATCTCCCCTAAAGGGCACCTGAACTGTGGGGCACTGAGTGTGGGGCCTTGAGCTCAGTTCTGCTGTGACTTCCCAGCAAAAGTGACAAAGATTAAAATGTTATATTTTATCCACTAGATCCAGGTAGGAATACCATACTGCAGGAGAGTAGGACTTTGCTGTGATGTCAGAAGCCCTCATGCAGCTGTGTTGGCAGGTGCAGCTCCATCATCTCTGCATGCCACCTCATGGCTAGAAAACATTCAAACCTTCTAAAACACCTTGAAGCTAACCACACATTCAGTTCTCTTTTGCTCAAGCTGTGTTCCAGCCCAGCAAGCAGCAGACTCAGAAGAAGAAAGGTTTGCTTGCAGGTTCCTGAGTTGTAAACACCATTTTTGGCAAAATATGAGAGCAGCACCACTGGAGAAGCCATATCCTTCTGTCACATGTTCTGCCTGGTCTATTGCAGGGGGCAGGAAAGAAGGAGATGTTCCACAGAAGAGACCCTACACAGATGGACACATCCTTAATAGGGAAGTTCTCCATGAGGATTTCCACTTGTCTTCCACATTCATTACACACCGTGTTGTGTCACGCAAAGAAACTTCTTGGAGTATCCAGCTCACTGTATTCAAAAATGTTGCAAAATTAAAATGTATCACGTTACTTTTCTCCTCTTCTTGTTCCCCCACACACCATGAATATATTTTGGAAAAAAGAATACACCCACCACTTAAACCAATTATTGGTATTTCACAGGTTATCCATGTAAAGAGGAAATAACAATATATAAATTCAGCCAACAGGCAGTGCTCCCTGCCTACAAAGAAAAAAAAAAGCCAGAATTCTCTAGCAGTACAAACACATGGAAAGAGAGTACCCTGTTAAGTAGGGACCAAAGCGCAGCAATGATTGAGATCTGCTGTGAATAATTAATGACTTTTTTTTTTTGACAGTGACTTATGCTTGAATTCCTAGAGGGAATAGTCTACTTAAATTGGTTTATTACAGCTGTATCCTCAGGAAAATCTAAACTCAGTTTAACCAAGCATTCTCATCGATTTGTGATGCACTTTCCCCCTTAATTCTTCATGTGCTATTCAAACTCATACAGCACAGAATTAAATCAAGGATGGCTAAGATATTTCACTGGCTGAATTACTATACATTTGCCTAATTAAGCAATTACAACCCACTGTTGCCACAGACATTTGCTGAGTAATATCTCTGTTCCACTGTAGGCTTCAGCACAACTAGAGCAAGTAATAACAACTGAAATTGCTATAGTTAGATCCTGAGCAGGCACGACGGAGACATCAAAAATTGGTTTGTAACTTTAGAGGAACCAGAGCTTTAAATTACAGTGGAGAGATTAACAACACATTTAATGAGAATTATAACAAAACTGAAATCCTCTACCCATGCAGCTTTGGGAAGAGCAAACAAAGTAAACAAACAAACCCCAAACCAAAGCCAAACGTTGATGTGCACTCTGCTTCTGATTTGTTATCCACCCCCCTCCCTCCCTGCCAGCCTCCTGTTAAAAAGAAAGACTGATTTCACACCAATTCCACACTTGAGAACGAGATTTCCAGGGAGCTTTTCTTCTCCTACTATATAGGCAACAAGCAATGATCGGATCAGATAAAAGCAAATAACGAGATTAAGTCTCATTAAAAAACTCCTCTTGTGCTTCAAAGGCACTTAACTCTATGAGAGGTAAAACTAAGAACAGTACACACACCTACAAACACTACATAGTCACATGTGCAGACCAGGCCCTGTGCTGCAGAAACTGCATTTCTGGCCACAAAGGAACAGTCACTTCAAATGACTTTTTTGAAAAAAGAGATTTTTCTGAAATGTATGCATTTTATTCAACGAGACAACACTGTACTAGACAGGGTATTTTGATATGCTTTGCATTTACAATGTTTTCTACCTTTTAAATATTTATAGATAGATTTGCAAAGCTGTAAAAATAATCCCTTCATATCAACTTGTCGATATCAAATCTTTTTTTTTTTTCTTTTTGAATGATAAAATTACTGGTTAGCAAAATTCTTAAATTTCTGTAGAAATAGAGGAAGCATAAAACATACTTGAATTTTTTGTTCCAAAGTTTCCATTACAAACTTCTTTAGCTAAAATAATTAATTAATCCTCTGATGGACAATGTTAATCCCAATTTTGCAAAGAAAATTGATTTTATTTTTTTAAATAAACAATGAATCCTAAAGTGTTCCATGCCATCCGGGTCAAATTTAGCTAGAAACTGACCCTAATCCTAAATCAGATTTTCTAGACAGCCTCTATCCTGCCAGCACAGAAAAGCTACAGATGGCAGAACAGAAGAGTGCAACAATACCAAATAGGAACATTAATTTCAAAGAAAACTTAAAAATAAATTTATTAACAGAATTATAACTAAACTTCCTGTAAGGCAGAGTAAATATAAAATAGCACAAAACACAAAGCTTCCTGGTGTGAAATATTGCTGAAAATACAGTGTTTCCACTGAAGCAGTCTCTGTGACCAGATAGAGTCACAGACTGGAATAGATATGGTGCTGACAGCAGTGTTGTAAGGCAAAGGGATTTTTAAAATAAATTCTCCCTTTTCCAGTCTCAGCTTCTCAACTCCTCTATTACATTCAATTGCATTTTTATAGTATTTTTTTTTTGTTTATTTCTTTGGGGTTATGGATATAAATGAAAATTGATGTCTACAAGAAAGGTTTTACTTCAAAGTTAATACTAATACAGTTTTACCATGTTCCTCTGGAAATAAAAAAAGGCCTTGCAGCAGGAACATATGCATATATATATATATATGTATATATATATATATTCTTTTTTTCTTAGTATGTGTCCCAACAACAAGCACAGGAACCCAGACCCATCATCTAAACTACACTAATTTCCACACAATAACCTCTTCCGTACTGTTAAAAATATTTTGTTCTTAACATCAATCTTCACAATTTCATACATTATTTACAGAGTAAAGGAGGACACTACAGAACACATCACCTCTAATTCTAAATTTATCACAACACACCCATAGATTATGCAACAGTACTTTAATCCAGGCAGGTTTTCTCGGAGCTTTGTTTGCGAGCAGCGATCCATGGATTTACCAATGCCATTATTTTAACAGAAGTTTCATTTACAGGCAATACCTATTTCATGGTTCACTTTTATGCAGTTAAACTTCTTATTCACCTGTGTGAACAAGTCTGCCACCAAAGGTTTCTATAGTGACAGAGAAATAGTTCAGACAGAAATGCTGTGGTCACTAGGTGTCAAAAAAACCCCGCAGCCATGTGGTACAGGCAGAGTCCAAGAAGGTTCCCGAGCCTTTTCCCACCAAACCCTGGGGTACCAGTCACTACCCACCAATGCAATAAATCTAAATCCTTCTTGCAACAGGCCTAGAGAAAAAGCCAAATTGAGTGCCACCTTACTCCAAAATATGCACCCACCTCTAACAGCAGATTTTAGATTGTAACAGTAATTCACATTACAACAGAATCAAGACCCAGTCAGCTAGAAAACTGAGACAATGACATGCCTTTCATAAGGAACTCTCTCTTCATCCATGTAGAAAAGTCTCCCTTCCTGACAAGACTTCCTGACAAGACAAGACAGTGGACAGGCACTTTCTCTGCTCTGAGGGTTGGAAACTCCATCAGATCACTAAAAATAGCCTCAGAACGATATATTTAAGTGTGGAAAGACAAAGTTGTTATGCTTTTCACAAGCCTAGCATCCTATCACCAGAGAAGGCAACGCAATCCATTCCTAAGCACTGGGGAGAGGCAAATTTATCTGGCCACTCTTGAAAAACAGGAACTGCTTGGAATGGGCAGGGTTTTTTGTCATATCTAGAGTAATTTTCTGCTAAAAAACAGCTGAGTGGCATCCACAAAACCATGACATTTATAGTCATAATCAGAAAAAAAAAAAAAAAAAAAAAAGAGCAAGCCCTTCTCTGTCTGTGCTCCAGTCATGAACAGCTGCTGTTTTCACTACTGGTGTGAAGAAGAGCAAGGCAAAGTTGTCTTCAAGAGTCCTTTCCTCAAGGGAAAGTGTTCAGTGAGGACAAGTCCTTTCCCCTTAAGACATTAGGACTCTGTGGCTCGTATCCTATCCAAGGGGTGGCTCTGCCCAGTGGACAGGCAGACTAAAGCTGATGTGGAAAGGCTATAAAGAGCACTCACAAACTGGGGAGACCTATGGGATGGCCTTGCTCTCTCAAAATTGAACGACCTGTTCCACAGTCACAACTGGCCCACCAAGCAAACTTCTCTGAGGTGGATAATGAACAGCAAGCAGAGCAAATGCAAAGAAAAGCAAACCTCCATGTAACCTGCCTTCTGTCTTGTATGATTTTGGTGGGTGAGGTTGGGCTTTCTACAGCCTCACAGCAGGAGACAGAGTTTTCTTCTAAAAGAGAAGCCCAGAAAGGAGGTGGCCAAGACAGAGTTCACAATGGCCACAGCAGTGCAGCAGTGGCCACCAAAAGTGTAGTAGCAGCAGCAGCAGCAGCAAAGAAGCAAAGGGGCAAGATGGGTGTAGCACCCTAGGATGGAGAGGAATGTAAGAGGAATGTTGGCATTGGGAAGATGGTGTAGGTGGACAGGGATTTGGGACTGGAAGAGGAAATAGTGGGTGGAAATAGATGGGAGGGACCTACAGCGGCTGAGGTTGGTGGCTCAAGGACTAGTTTATGCTACAATCAGTGGGGAACTTCAGAACAGGTGGAAGTTTTGGGAGGCTCTGGGGCTGATGTGGGGGCCTTCACTGAACTGTGCAGGGGAAGGAACAGAAAGGACTCCATGAAAAGACATTTGGGAATCTCATTTGAGCCTAACTGCAGCCAGTACCTCCTTCTGCTACTCCAGCCTGGGAACAAGGGTGCACCCAAGACTATTTTACTTCCTGCAGAACTGTTTACTTTGTGTTTAGCTTTTGTATAGGGCTGTGCTCTGGGTCTGTGACCCAGGGCTGTCTGGCATAGGTGAGGAATTTTTTCATTGCAGAAGTCCAGACAGGTGACTCAGACACCACTGTTACACCCATATCTAAACATCCTTTGGCATTACCCTCTAATTAATATAATGCAGCTGAGCTGGGGATTTTACAAAGTTCAGTTGCTGCCCATATGACAACTTTGCTGCAGAGTCTATGGTCTCTAAACCTTCCTAAGCCCTACACTCCGGCAGGACAAATAATGAATAGTATCAGGTGCCCACAAGAAAAAACTTGGACTCAAGTTTCTGAGGTGCTGCATACTTACGGATCTTGTTCATTCAAAGTGTGACTGACTACCTGCTCTGAAAATTGACACCCCTCCTCATGAGAACCCCTAACTGGGGGCTTTTGAAAACATTTACTCCACATCAGCCTTCCATAACTGACAGAGAGACTGTGGCTAGAGGACATCCATCAACCTAAGTCAAACTGTGATTAGGACTATTGCATGATAGAATAAGATATAGAGGTAGAAAACACAAGTCATCGGGCATCAGTGAAAAAAAAAAACCACTTAAATAATGTGCTTTTTGCAGCATGCAACAAAACACAATCCATCCTGCAACCTTAGCAGCTTGTGTTAAACTGAACAATGTCAGCTGTGTGTCACTGAACCAGTGACAGCTGACCTTCCTCAGTCACTCTGACAAGTCTATATTAGTTGTCCTTATTACATAAAGACAATCAATCAGAAACTGGAGAACAATGGCCATATGAGGGCTCATAAAAATTGGATGCAAATCCTCTATGCCACTCAGGGACAAGATATTCCCAAAGCTACAGACACACAGCTTTGTGTGTTATGTGCCAGAGTCAACTTTTTTTTTCTGAATAGGGTTTGGGCCCAAGAAGTGAGCTCATTGGCTGCCTCAAGAGAGTCAACCATGGAAAGCAACTCATGTTTCCCTGCATGTTTTTGTTTCATGTTTTTGCTGCAACTCCCTCATCTTCTCTCATTACTTCAGCACAGGATAAGAAAGGTATTTATACAAGTAGTTGCTGTAAGTTACTTGTTTTAAGTATTCTGGTATTACTCTGTTGTAGATGCTCTATGCTAAAAACTTAGCTAATTTATACACAAATTACACTTCAGGAAGTTCATTACAAATTTGGATTGCCAAGAAGGGGCTCTGAGCGAAGACCCCTCCACTTTCCATCCCCTAGAACCTCCTCCTCTGTGACTGGCTTCACATCACTGATTTCTAATGCAGAGCGTAGAGAGTACCACTGTCACACATGATTGAAACAAGCTAATACCTTCAATTTTCAAGGGAGATATGGAGCAGAAAAACAATTATCAAGGAAGAAATTAGATCCTAGGTGCTTAAGTCGTACAGGTCTCCTAGAGGTCACCAGAACTGCAGTTTCTCATATATCACCAGAAGAAGAAATATGAGGTCTTGTTCAAAATAGTAAGGGGCTGCTGCATATCGCATTTGGAAGTCCAAATGCCTGTTGGAAAAGCGGATAGCTGATAGTCAGGGATCCTGTTTGGCATACATGAAAAGCAGCTGTTACTAATAGACTTAGTTAACCTGACACCATGAAGCACATTTTCAGTCATTGCTGGGTCAACTCTTATTTATTCCTCCTCCCAGAACCCTGCACATCTCCCTTCTCAAATAAAAACCTCATGGCCCAAAACCCAAATGGCCATCACCAAACTTTATGTTACCTAAATATCTTCTATTTTGTTTGTTTTCTCCCAAATCAACATACAGATTTAAATCAAGACCTAGGCACTTCTCTTGGTCCTAATTTAATGGAACAAAATATCAATATTTAAATAGAAAACCAAGGTCATTTTGCATCTGCTTCAATGAGGTTTTCTCTCCTTCTTTAAAAGGTGAAAGTAGTTCTCAGGGGCTACAACACTAAAAATTAATTTTTTCCAGTGATTAACAAAACTTAGAATAGTCTTCTTTAATCTTCTAGTGTTCTTTCTGCGGTGCTGATTTTCATCTGAAAAGCATTAAAAAAAGATGGAGTGTATTTGGCAGTCTTGTTTGCTTTGGCTATACAGCCTAACCAAGGTACTTCACTAGGTGCTCCTGGAATCCACCTAAGCAATTAAAATACCACATGCAAAACACTTCCTAACTTTTGCCATTGCACTCTGCATGTGTTAGCTTCTAGATCCTTCTCCATAATCACATAAACATATATATAGTAACACCTCAGTGCTTTACATTAGCCCAAGGTAACCCAGGAGAGAGTACAATCAGTTGACAAAACATCAGTTTGATTCTCACTTCTGAATGATGATAAAGAAGTTAATACATGAACCCCTTTGCATATATAAAAAAGGTGGCAATACTGTACTTGGGTCTGAAAGCCAAACAAGCCCTATGACTTGTAAGAACTAACACCCAAGTAAAGCACGGCATTTCACAGTGAGGTAAAAAATAAAACCCAAACCCTCCCAATATATAAGACATTGGAAGTCTCCACTGGGTACTCCTTTTGGCTTTCATGGAAGACACATGCTGCTGACCTCTTAAATTCTGTTTTAGTCCCCTGTTGTAAAGAAATCCTGTGGTATACAAACAAAACCTAATCTGTATCGGGGGTCATACAGAGCTCGTGAATTCACAAGCTCTAACTCTGACTCAGTTCCAAGGTTTCCACTTTAGACTGGGCAATTATAGAGCCATACAATGTTGTCAGCCAACTTTCATTTACACCCTGTGTATATGCAAATATGCTTTTAATGCAGAGTGAATAAACCACTTATTGGTGTATGCTGCCCACCAACACTTCCTACAGTGTCAAAGAAAAGACAGTCACATGATTCAGACCTAACACTTCCTCAGCAGAGATGTGCATATACTTCCTGTCCTGTACACTTGGAAGCAAAGATGAGTAGGGCAACAACAGTAGGCTGGCTTGAATTATTAATGAGAGATACATACTTGCAAATGCATTTGGCAAGACAATCCACAAAATGATCCAGTATTTTGACGATAAAGAGCTCAAATACTTTGTTTCCTGAAGTAGCAGCTTCATCCTCTAAGCAAGCTCTTCTCACAAAAATGTCATAACTGTTTACAGTCTGATAGATAACTTAGCTTGCCACTTCTCATGACTGTGAGGAGGTGAGGAAAGAGGAAGCAATATGTAGTGCAATGCCATACTTGCAGCCAGGCAAATATAAAATACGTTTGACAACTAACGACACGGAGATAACTGTTGATACTGTCAAATCTATCTTTAAACATGTGCCTAAATAAGGGATTTAGAGTCTGATTCAAGTGCTTGCTGAAGTCGATAGGACTCTGTATTATCACCTGCTAGGAGTACTCAAGCTCACAAGAACTAGAAGCAGGTACATTACACCCAGTTACAACACACTACCATAAGCTGGTCCTTAACACAGGCCTGCTCCCTGCACCAGCACTGCTTTCTGGAGAAATGCAAATCACAGCAATGTGTGGAGGACACACAAACACATTCTCATAATCTTCTTCAACAGGTCCAACAGAGTGGTAGTCCTAGTGTAGACTAGGGCAGTTGAAGCCTTGAATGTCATGACTTCCACAGTTCAATTGGTTTCAAATAAGATGTGCCTTCCATTATGTTAACATGACTCACTCTATCTCAAAATGTAGCCAGGTGGAAACCTAAAGCTAGGAAAAAAAGTAAGGGGGGATATGTGTTCAAACTATGGCTTCAGAAGTGCTGTTGAAACTAACTGTTACTACTACCTTGACTTCTGCTGCCCTGAAGATTTTCAGAAAATAGTACACACTTCAATCCAGCAGAAATAATTCTGTTAAAAAAAAAACCCCAAAACACAGGAAACTGTAGACCAGACTTTGAATATAGCCATGCATTTGAGTTTCAAGCAAATATTTTTTGACAGATTCTGCATCTTAGGGAAAGGGGGGAAAGAGTGTCAATTATGATATTTTAATATATTTTATGATTTACAGACTTAAGTAATTTTAATTTGGTATTGGAGAGATAACATTTGAAAGTATCGTCACAGCAGGAACAGAACTATTTTAATTTATAGTAGGTAACTTCAATTAAATTCCTGAGCTTTTAAACTTGCAGACAAACAAAAGGCCAACCCCTCAACTCCAAGTTGGCACACTAGGTAGTTTTCTCTAAGCCTCTTGCTTAGCTGGACATCTGGTTAACTCCCTGCATTTGGCTGACAGTAATTTCTAATCCGGATTTTACTTCTTCATGAAGATTTCATTAAGAAGTCCTTCCAAGTAAAGTTCCTTCCAGAACACGAAAACAAAAGTAAAAGTTACACATGCTGATAGACATACGTGTTATATTACATGCATTAAATGTCAAGATTGTGGTCCTATCACATGCTAGTAACTTAAATATCCTGGACAATATCAACAAAAAAAAGAGGGGTTTTTTTATCCTTTGGTTTTCCCCTGTCCCTGTATGAGTTGAACTCATTCACTGGACATGTGATTCTGAAAATAGTTTTCATTCCTGTAACTTGCTTCTCTGCCCTTGTTTGCTTTCTCTCGCCTACTGCTTCTGCTGTCTTCTGCTGTTCATTAGAGTACAGCGGGATTTGGGCACGTCCTTCAGTGGTATTTTGATAATTAAAAATCACAAAACAGCCCAAGACCTCTTTCTTTTTTCTGGCCACATATTCTTCCTTTAGATGGACTGATACCAGAAGTAAATATTGATTCATTTGTCTGGCAGTCTCCTATTGGCTAAACACTTCATTTTTTTTCTTTTAAATACTGAAACAGACTTTTTTTTATGTCTGTTTTATCCAGGAGAAATAAACTTTTACTGTTCCCTGCACCCTACAGCTCTCCTCTCTTCTGCAGACAGATCTGTAAATTTGCGTATTTTCCCCAAACCAACCCTATATTGTTATTATCATCCTGCAGGACCTGCAAGGAAAAAAAAAAAATCTCTGTGATGTGTTGTCTTTGCTGAATTATGAGATGAACTATTTTAAGAATGATGAGTCATAGAAGACACATTTGGAAAAAAAAAAAAAAAAAAAAAAAAAAAAAAAAAAAAAAAAAAGCATGCTGATATAATATACAACAGCTTATATAAATACATAAATACAATGGCCAGGATTTTCAGTGGAGTTAGCTAATTCCTGAATTCCTGGGGGTCCTCTGTTAATTCCAGGCAATGTGTCTACTTATCATAACTCATACTTTTACTGCTTCAAATCTGCTGGTTTCCCTTATCTTTCATATCTTTGAAAAACGATTTTGTAGGAAAATAAATCATGCTGTCAAGCCTCCTCTATTTAAAACCTAATGCTTAAAACCAGATAAATTCTACAAATACTTGCCTGCCCACCAACCCACAAATGAAGTTTAGAGATTGTTTTATACATGCATATTTAATTCAAGCCAGCAGAGTAAGTGAATCCCCACGATCAGTTGCGATATAAAGGCTTAAACGACATCAACTTTCTGCAGTATGATGAAAAACTGCTATGTTTATTTAATAACATACCTGTTCTCCTCTTTCATCCAAGTCATGACAGATGTTTAGGATCACTTCTATTAGAAGAAGGCATGGAACTAGCTACTTACTTTGTGCAATCCTACCTACAAAGCAAAGGTAGTCACAGAGGAGCAGAAACTATGACTTTGGTCCCAGGGTATTCATTATCATGATGTTTGCCTTCCAGACAAACCACTACATGTACTGCAGCACTGCTTCCAGGGAAGCAAGTGGTTGGACATTGCCTACTGATGGGAAATGGAGACTACATCTTTTGTTTTCCTTTGCTTCAACAAGCAGCTTTTGCTTTTATTGAACTGCCTCTATCTTGACCCATAAGGTTTTTACAATGTATTTTCTCTTAATTGTCCAGCAGAGGAGGGAGTAATAGAGAAATTTTGGTGGGCACCTGGCATCCAGCCAGGGTCAGTCCACCACATTCACATATTTGTGATGTTCCAAATTGACTCTTTCAGAGCAATTTACAGCAATTTGAAGTTCAAGGGAGCAACTTACCTTCGTCTTGTGCGTCTGTATTTGCAAGTATTTAGGGCTTTCATTTAGAAAGTCAGGAAGTATATGCTCTATACTCCTCTTATTTGAAATGCACCTGAATTCTGACTTTGATTTGACTAAAATTACTATATTGGATAATTCTCGTATCTCCACGACTTATTTAGAACTATACAATGTTCATTGCTCTCTCTATTCTAGTTCCTTTGACAATGTAATAAAACTCATTTTATTACTTTTTGTGCTACAAGCAGATTTTTCAAGCAGCTATAAAGGTATTAAATTTTTGTAATATGTGTATTGAATTAAGAAAAGACAACAATTTAAAAGTTCCCCTTCTCCTTAAAAATAGAAACTGAAGCACTATTCATACAAACATTTATGCACATGATTAAATATAAGCATGCCTACTCATCTGCTACATCTGCAGAAATATCTGCAGGATATGGGCCTAATTCCCAGTCTCCTTTCAATTTACTCATATTTCACATCCATACTTTGGAACAAAAATAAATAACTCCAGTCACTCACAGTACACCAGAGTGCCAAATCACTCTATGAACAATTACATGATAATTAGGGACACAAGTACCTCACATAAGACAGAGCTAAACCAAGGACTCCAGCTTGGGACCTGAAAAGCACGGATCACACTATTGCCAATGCTTTGGCAGAGTCATTAATCCTGTCTCTGTACCAGACTGTGCAGGCCTATGCTGATGATTTATAGTGTTCTTGAGACTCCAGCCAGTACAAGAACATGGTAACACACTGTGCTTTCTGCTATATATGCCTGGAAATATTTATCACAGTCTTGCAATATAATACCTAACTCCCACCTCCTCATCTGCAACCTTAACAAGAGAGCAAAGAAACTGTAAATTTTGCACTTTTGTTGCAACAAAACAAAGGCCTTGCATCTAGTAAAAGACATGTTCAGGGGGTACTCTATGTAATTTCACCAAAAGCCCTTTTTTTCCCCAACCACTGAAACACAAATGTATTAGTTTTTAAATGCGACTTTCAAGTGTATCCAAGTTAATTTTCCAGCCTCAACGAAAGAAAGCGATCAATTGCAAATCAATTGGTGGAATAGAGTGTGATAGTATATTCTACCGTGAAAGGAAATGGCAGATACAGTCTTAAAGCAAGACTTTATAATACAAAATTGATAAATAAAAAGAAAATGTAGTGAGAAACAGTTCCACAATTCTGCCTGGTTTGGTATATTTGAGAAGCAGAAATGTTCAGCACACCAGAATCTCATGGGAACCAAGAGGGTGAGGCACAGCTCAGCAATTCTGACAGAACATCCCTAGTCCCTGCATGCTTCAAGTAAACTGTTAAAATCACCACTAAATTAACATTTGAAAAAATTAAGTAAATACAATGAGTCAAATTCAGTCATCAGTTCCGAGGGGGCACCTCCCATTCATCCTTCTCATCTATGGAACAGAGAAACAGAGAGCTGAGATATGTTTTTTCCATGACCTGTCACTATTTTTCAGTGCCATGAAGCAGATAAAGAATTCCAGTGACGCAAGAGGAAACTGAAGGCCCTTCTCTCTCCAGTTTTATGACTGTGCTTGTCCAATGGCTCACAATTGGCTTCTGTTATTCCTTCATACTGCTCTTGCCCACATGATAGATCTGTATTTCCACTTTTTTTTTTTTTTTTTTTTTTTTTTTTTTTTTTTTTTTTTTTTTGGTAATTTGGCTCCTGATGCCAAATACAACAATCTTATTCACAATTAGAAATCTCTCTTGACTACTTCATTAAAGAGGCACTAACAAAGGATGAAAACCAAAACAAACCCAAATTCAGCACTTTGCACAGAGCTGTTGCTCTGTGATTGTGAGTAATTGCTGCCACCTTAGAAGCACTGCTAGCAGTGCACTATAAACCTTCAAAGGCCTTATTTCATTAGCAAGCCCAGACAGTAGTCACAAAGAACAGAAGTGTTGTGACAGAGGTCACCAGCAGCATATGACTTGCCTTCAAAAGAAGACTGTTAATGAGCTGCTATCTATCCTGGACCCTCTGAAATAAAATTGTGGTACCTTCGAGCTGTCAGGAAGATTAAAAAAAAAAAAAGGAGGGGGGGAAGGAAAGTTAAAAAAGAACACCCCCAGATATTTATGGACAGCTGCCTCCAGGGCCAGGGTTTGCACACAGCTTACCATAAGCAGCTGGTTTTTCCCTAGACTATGGTAAAGGGAACCAGAAGAAAAAAAGAAATTGAGGGAAAAACCACTGAAAGAGTTTTAATGCTTCTATTTTTTTTTCTGCTGCAGCTGCTGACTATTTTTGAGACTCAGAACAACTCCCCCTCTCTGAATATAGAAACATAATACATAAAGCAAGACTGCTACCTTAAGACGCCAAGCCTACAAAACTGACTGTTACTGTTAATTTTATCACTCATTAAAGTGCTGACAGATTGTAGTTTTCAGAAACAAACTGATCTGTGGAGATGACTTTTATACTCTGCAATGAATTGCCTGTAAATTTGTGTCTGTTAAACACTACTCTCACATGGCATATGATCAGCAGGTATACGACTGCATATAAAAACTGAATTACTATCTTGTCTTTTTTCTATTAGAAGGCAATGGCAACATACCAAAGAGATGCTTGTTTCTGCTCTTCATAAACAAAAATGATTTGTTGGTTTCCAAAGCTGTGAACCCATGAGTTTTCCTCCCCATACTAAATATCTACAAGGAGTAAAGGAAATGGTCACTGTTCATAAGGCTTGGGTAAACCTCTGGGAAGAGACGTGAGCTAAGGGACCTGATTTAAATCACATGAACATCCTCCTTGTCTTCTGCTGGACATTCAGGTCAATTCAAAATGTCCTGATGTTCATCCATCACTTCCAGAAATGTGGGACATCTTGAGTGGCAATTCCACCTCGTCGTATTTGGCAAAGTTCTTTGGTGCCTTTTGCATGCTAGACATTTTGTAAGGCAGAGAAAGAGCCCCCAGCATCACCAGCTTGCTTTCTAAACCACGTATTTACCTGTGTAATGCAACAGCCCCTGTGCAGGCAACTTCCACTGACTGGTGTGAGCACTAACAGGGACACATGGGCTGCCCCCTCTCCGTTTGTCACTTGGCCATGCTGACTTTTTGGTCAACACACAAGGTCCACCCTGCTAACCCAGGAACAGGCAAGTCAGCTTGCACATTTGTACTAGGTCTCCTGTGCCCTGGAGTTACTGAAGGTGCTGCTTTTGTGCACCCAATATCTACACACAGAACAATTGTTTGTTTGAGGTCAGCATTTCAGCTTGGGTTTTTTTTCTAAACAGATGGTAATACCAATTGTAAAAGGCATCACAAAGATGGGAGTGAGCAAAAATGCCAAGAAAGGAATGAAGAATGGAAAAGAAACTGCAAGAGTAAAAAATCTCCTGCACTTTCCAACTTATTTGAATAGCTACATTCTCCACTCCAACTCCTCCCAAGAACAATAGGCATGGTTGCCTAAAGGTCATTCTTTGAAACCCCAAGTTCTTTGATTGTCTGCTCCACAGACTGCTGCCCTTTTCACACTTCCCAAATGATGTATTAAAATGTGTCATTCTGTTATGGCATTTTTGAACTGTGCTACTACTCATATGTCTATTGGAACTAACGTGCTGCAAGGCAGTCAGATGTGACACAGCATTCAAAAAATTCAATTAAAATGTTTCCTCTTGCTTGCAGTCCTCCACAAAGGACTAGAGGAAAAAAAAGAAGAAAAAGAAAAAAGGGAAAAAAATAATAAGGAAAAAAAAACCACAGTAGAAAACAATGGGCCTTATTATTGATGAAAACACTATAAATACTTATTTGCCAGACAAACCCCTGTATTCAATAACTCATGACAAATTTTTACTGAGGAAAATCCTGCTTTCAGTAATACAGAAGAAAGATGAGGCTTGCAAGTAATATCTGATCATTTCAGAATTAAGATGGTCCCAAACAAATTTTTGAAGTTAGTTCATGTGATTTTTTTTAACAGTTTATACAGTAGTCCTGTATACAATTTTAGATAAAGTGGCAAATCATTTCATCTACCCCGGGACCTGTCAATAGGAATTACTGTCCATCCTTTCATTGTGATTTTTGTCACTTGATCTAGGAATTGAGTACTTTTCCTCAGGGTGGAAGGCGTGAAGTAGCCCATGACTTGGATTCCTTCCTCATGATCCCTTAGGGGAACTCCACCACAGCATACAGAATCCATACAGAGACCACAGCAAAGCATGTGAGAATCAGAGGTAAAGTATTCCTGGATGAAAAGCCTGAGCTGTAGAAGGCATTGCCAGAGGCAATGAGGTCGAGTGAGACCATCTCTAAGACACATTATAAGATGCTCTCACGTTGTCTTTTCATCACAATTTGTACCCACTCCCCAGAAACACCATTCCACCTAAGGATAGCAGAAGAGTAAAACACTCCAGGCACACTTCATCATGAAGGAAAAATTCACCAGCCAAGTGCTTAGAAGCACGTTTTTGACACATGCTGCAGGAAATCCTTAAACTAGAGAAGGAGGAGAGAGAGAACACTGGGATCCAACATCAAGATGTAAAGCCCTTCTTGTAAAATTCCCTTTTTTAGGCTGCTTCCAAAATTCAGTCTCATTTACATCCAGTTTATTGTTTTATTGCTAAAATAAACTCTTCAGCTTTTGTTTTCTACTCTCTTGCCTGAAAAGAAAGCTCAGGATGTTTAAGGTCAGCCTGTATGCCTACTGCATTGGACAAGGAGGGTTCCTGAAATTTCTTGCCTCTTTCTCAGGACATGGCACCAAGCTATGTGCAGAGTCATGGCTAGAGATAGGCTTTGGGGCACAGAGTGACACTGCAGTTCTTCAGCCTCATGACATAAATGAATTTGGGAGCAGAACTGATGAGAGGAGGCTTCTGGTTTGGAACTGCTCATGTGTCTAAAACAAATTCTCAAATATCTTTCTTCCTCTCATGCCTAACACTAGTATTCATAGGTACAGATAGTAAGAAGCTTGCATGCCATAAAGGCAGTCTCCTTGCTTTAACACCGTGTGCTTCCACATGAGAGAAAATGTTTTCTGACCTACTGGAAATACAGAGAAATCAGCAGTGGGGAATGCACAGGGGACCATTCAGAAGGTAACAGAGGAAGAAAACAAAGCAGAAAAAACAGCCTAAGTTCAACAAAAACCAATCAAACAAAACCAAAACCAACCAAAAAATGGCAAAACCAAAAAAACCTCCACCAACAATAAAACAAAACAACCTTTGGACAAAGTAGGGAGTGGTGGCAAGAAGAGCTACAGGATGTGCAGACCAACAAATCCTTTTCCTTCTGAGAGCAAGCACGTGTTATTTAAGAGGAAGCTCATTCACTTTCCTGAACTAGGTTTAAATGAAAATTTTTGTAGAGAGACAGACATAACTAAGACATAGTTCTGCATTATTCATAAAAATATTAGCAATCTTTGTCTGGACTTGCCTAGGGATTATGATTTGTATGACAAATGCAGCAGTGTAAAATCTGCATTCTTTGCCTAGTATGCAACAGGCTATGTCATTCATAATAAGCACGAAAATAGCACTACACCATCACAGACTGCTTTTCATAGTAAAACATGTTTCCTATCTCCCATCCACCATCATAAATACAGTTCAGATTATACATTCCAACATACATTATATCCACTTTTATAGTATGATGGGGAAAGAAAGCAATTTGCCTCTCTTATGAACTGTTCAGTCTGGGTTGCGTTTGTCCCATGGCCACAGCTTGGTAACACTGCTGTTCTGCCTGGACTCCTTGCACCCTTCCAGCAGGTTAGCAGGTAACTGCTTCCATTCCCATGTGCTCCCCCCTCCCAAATACTTCTTAATAATGGCTTGAGATACCACACACTGACCTGCAGTGGTGGGAAATGGCCAAAGACTTCAGTTGTAGCCATATCTGGGGCATTGGCATAGAGGTTGCAAGGTTGCAATAGAACCTTGTAGGAATAGAACAAGTGGAATGAGTATGAACTTCTTCAACAGAGACTGGTACAGGAAACATATTTAAGAAGGCAGAATCTCATTCTCTGTCTAGAGGTGAGCACAGGTGCTCATCCCTACCATACTTAATTTTAAACCACAAACCAGAAACAACTTGCCTAATTCTAGGGTAAACTTATTCATACCCTCTAAGACTTACAGCCTTTTAATGAGGCACCACAACTGGAAAAGCCGTAGCTGGCCAAAGCATAACTTGAAATTCCATTAATTTCTGCATGTTGGAGCTGAGTTATCCTTCAGGTCTTCTAGATAAATTTCTGAGCTGTGTACAGACTACCATAAAAATTTAAAACAAATTGCTCCACTCCACAGGGGGAAAGTATATTTCTACCCTATCTCAACTATTCTCTGAAAACAAAATGAGGAAGAAATTATATTCTAACCTCAGGAGACATTACTACTAAGCTACATCTACAGAAACTAGTTTTGCCTCCTGCTGCTGCTCAGTGTAAATAAATAGTTTGTGGCAACATTCCCACTCCCAAAATTGTATCTGTAGTTTCATTGTTTATACATCTATAGACTGGAGACTATTTTTAGCACATCCTGTCAACAATGAAGGGAGAAAACTACCAGGAAGAGGATGCATTAGGCTTTTACATTAACTGGTGGTAAAACCAGTGCACAGAACAGCCTAAGAAATGGGCAGCTGTTTGTTTACACCAGTGTGCTGTGTGTTACTGATTTGTTTCTCCACATTAATTCTTAGTTCACACGACACCTCATGATCTTACAGATGTAGGAGGTCAAAGAGAATCATATTTTGCTAGAAGTACTGGGGAAGGTTTAGAAAAACCCAGCCCATGCTGCCTGTGGCAGTGAACTCACACGTCAGCAGCCCTGAACTGGGCTTCCCTGGGCAGGGAACAACTGCTCCTTAAGCTGCCATCCCAACAGAGAACTGATCATCTGCACACACTTCATGCATTGAAAATAACTCCTTCTTCTGACTTGAAATTGCAAATGTTACTTGGTACACGGTCCAATTTGCTATCAGCTGCTTGCTGCCTTGCATGCCACTGGAAATGCAGGATTGGCAGCATGCATTTGTAATTTACTATTGCAGTACTACACAAAAGTAGGAAAAAAGTTCCCTTCAGATGAAAATTTAATCTCAAAGGCCATCATATTCACCCAAGCCTCTGTCAAGGCCTCAGAGTGAATTTGTAATAGCTGAGCTTGACCTTCAGCTTTCACTGTACTCTAAAGTACTACTTTTATATTCCATGGTAAATGCAACCTGGTCTTAGCAAGTAATTTTGGCTTAGGTCTTGAAAATGCATGTTAAAATCTACACCTTGAATTTAAAATTCTATGTTGAAGGCCTTGCTTAAACATATCTTATATTGAAGTTATAATAAAATAGATTTTTAAAGTCAGTAGAAGTGGCTTTGAAAGGAGTCGCATTGCTTTTCAGAGTTTTGGTGGTATTTTTAATAAATTAAATAATTATTGAAGAGTTAAATAAGGGACTTTTTTTTTGTATATGTGCATATCTTTAACACTTTGTAGCAATGGAGGTACACAAACATTTTTTCTCTCTAGTCCCACATACCCTACAGAAATTAATTTTAAAAAGTGGCATGGACCATATATTGACAAATCAGTCAGTAGGCCCATTCAGTCTGTGGGCCCATTTGTTCCCCAGAAAATACACTCAGGGAACACTTGACTCTGAAGAAAAACAAAACCAAACCAACAGATCTGTTGACTTAGGTTCATTATCCAAGTTTTGTGGAATGCAAAGCACATGAACCAAGCAAAAGAACAGTGCAAGTGAGACTGTAAGTATTATTAGCATTTTCGTATTACAGAAGGATAACAACAGAATCTAGAAAAACACAGATAGATAATAACCCAGTAACATCACAATAGTGATATTTTCCAGATCATGACTGTAGTCCCATGCACATGTAGTGAATGCTGTAAAAGACAGGTTATTCTTCCAGCAAAGCCCTTAAACAAAATTTTAAATGGCAGATTGTGATGCTCTACTGAAGGTGTTACAGAACAGCAGTACCTAACTTGGACAAGATGTCATTGAAAATGGGAAATTGAGTTTGCTGGGCTTATGTCAATATTATTTAAGGTCTGATCTATAACATCAAGCTTTTTGCTGGCCTAGCTTTGCTATTTGTGAACACGAAAAAGAAATGTTGTCTGCTACAGAGATATAATTTTGACCAAGCACAGTCCTCCTGTTGGGTTTGCTTCCCTCTTTCAGGGAGATTTTTGTTCCATTCCTCTGTAATATTGCAGGCACACTCTGCATGTCCTTTGCTGGACCTTGCTATGCTAGAAAAACCAGGAGCCTGTAGATTGTCTATCATTCACAGGATTTCCAGCCAAAAACTGGAAACACCAGAGGATATTAGCTTTCCTCTGTACAAACTGCATCTACAGCTGGAGGAGTTACCAGCTGTGATTCACCACAGTGCACTTTGGGGAAGGCGCAGGGGGAGGAGGGCAAGACTTGCAGAGTACAAAACCAGCTGGCAGGAACAGCTGTTGAAACAGACAAAACAGGTTTTTGCTTTTTCCAAACACCCAGCATTCTGTAAGCTTCTGACAAGTTTCTCAGCCTTGTGTTGAGTGTTCACTCCAATCAACTCCACACCCTTGTTTCTCTGTCTTCTATTTCAGTGTGCCTCTTCTCCTCCCTCTGCCACATTCCTCTCTCCTCCCTTCTCCTCTCATTTTAAATAGAGTCCAAAGGGAGCCTTCCTCCCTTCCTGAAGCACTGCATCTTTGGTCTGAGTTTTGCTGAACTCCCCTACTTTCTGCTAGAGCCCCTCACTGCCAGTCCCCATTTTCAATCTTCAAAATCAAAGCATCTGGCACTGTCATGTCCTGTTGGTGGGTACAAATACAGAGCAGCCACAGCTACAGAAATAGCTCCTCAACTGAACTGAAAGGCCACTGCTCCTCTTGAATCTCTGGTATGGCAAAACACCCCAAAAAGAAAGGCATCACAGCCTCTTCTCAGACACACCCAAGGCTCAGGGTATGGACCAAAAGGGTCAGGCTGTGGTGGTTCTGATCCCCAGGTGGGGACAAGCTGTGAAATGTGCTGTCTGGAGCATGGACAAGGTAGGACAGGCACACGTGTGTGTACATGTGTGTGTTAATTTGTGTGCACACACCTGTGTACATCCAGGGACTGCAGCAGGACTGCTGATGGCATCAGGGGCCAGAACTGGGGAAAGGAGGCAGGGGGCATGGAAAATCTACGGCTCTCTGTACGTGCTGAATAAAGAAGCTGAAGGCTTCAACTCATCACCACCCAACTGCCCATTTGAATTGCAATTTCCCATAGATACAGAACATTTAAAGCTGCATAAGACATTATATACTTTTAGAATAACAAATAATACACACAGCAACAAAAATGCAGATCTCCATTAACAGTAACTGACAATAGCCTTTATTTGGCATATATAAAACAGATTCTTAACCATTTACCTTATTGTTAGTTCACAATTACTTGTCTAACCAATATTAGGTTAGATGCATGTAGTAAGTATTGCCCTTAGAGTTTCAACCTGAGAAGTAATGCCAGTTAAGACCACATAAGAACAAAACTCATAGAACAATTTTGAGCCTGCAGCAGATGCCCATCTCTAAAGGACCAATAGCATATTTCTGTTGGACACTGGATAGGTACAGCACTCTCTGTACCTGTTCTACTGCTGGGCCACCTTGGTCTTACTGGGGACAGAAGGGGTGAGATGTGGCATCTTTTATTACTGTGCTATAATCAGTCTAATCTTTTCAAACAGTAAGGTACCTTTCCAGACAGAAAAAAGAAAAAAAAAAAATAAAACCTTACAGGTACACACAATAGATTTTGTCATGCAGGAGAATTCAGAATGGAGTCAGTCTGCAGTATTTTGAAGACAGCTGAACAATTGATATACATTGATTTCACTCCTCGTAATTTTCTGCTGTAATATAAATGCAATTACTGGCTCTTTCTCAATAATAAGCAGTATTTCTCATCAGAATGCTAGCAGTAGAATCTCTTCAAAGATGATCTTTCTACAAACAGATGAATATCAGAATTAGCTCTCTAGTATTTAAATCCAACAATACTAATACAGATATATTTAATTTGTAAAAATAAATTAACTGTCAAATAATATTCTTCTAAATAAGTTGGTTAAATAAAAAAAAAACACCAAAAAAAACCCCAGAAAACCCCACCAAAAACCAAAAAACCAAACTGAATTATTCCCCATTTTGGAATATTATAAAATATGCTGTAATTTCCAGAAAAACAGACCCCTTAAAGCTTTTCTACAATGGTCTTTTTTTTGCCTCATTCTTGTTCAAACAAGAAAAAAATTTCCTCAAATGAACATGTGTCCCATTTCATGAATAAAAGGTGTAATGAAGAATGGTTTTAACACTTAAATGGGATATTGGATGGCTATTTTCTGCCACTGTAATTTTTTTTCCAAATGTATTTCCAAACAAAAAATATGAGTAATTGCAGACTTATACATAGAACAGAAAACAAAACAGTACAAAATTGCTTGGCAATATAAAAAGCCCCACATAACCATCAATTCCAAAAAGAGGTAATCAGCAAGTAACAGTCTAGCATGTGCAGATCTGTTGGAAGGATGCTGGGGAAGAGAAAGACAGACAACATATTATTTGTAGAGAAGCTATTTGTGCACAGAAAGAAGTAGCAGAAGGTTTTGAATCCAGCCTCAATTTACACAGATTTCTGTGTATCCTTCCAAAAATGAACCGAGGCTCCAACCATCAGGGTTTGGCAGACTTAGCAATGGCAATCTAAAGTGTTTTTGCTTCCCAATCAAATGTTTCTTCATCTCCCTTGAAAATTATTGCTCCCATGTCAGAGGCAGCAGTACAGATAGAGATTTGCCCACCACTGCCCTAGCCCACAGCCTGGGGTATCAGTGTCAGTCCGGCTTTGTCCATGATTTGAGCCAAGACATCAAGGTGCTGTCTGCAGGCTACAGGAGCATGGCCACCCATTTCCTCCTCCTGCCACTGCTGCAAAGTGGGTAATTTACCACAGAGGCACTCCATCTTCCCAATTTACAGAGGCACTCAAAGCAACGGGTGCCTGCTGAGAAAGTGGAAATTGGGAATACAGATGGGTCCTGCTGCATATGCATAAGGGCACAGCCACGTGCCACAGTCACATCCCACCAGCTTGGGCAGGAAGGGCAAGAGCTGGGTAAGGGCTGCAGGAAGGAGAAATGTAAGGCTCCTCTTTCTCCTGTAAGCCAGTTTGTTGGCCAGAGGCTGTTAAGGCTGCTCTGGGTCAGCAACTTGTGATAATACATAAGAGAATAAAACTAAAAAAATGTAATAGAGCAAATGAAATAGGTGTGCCATTTCATGAGATTATTTTTATGTTCTGTTTAATATGAGGGCTAACCTCCCCTGCCTTCTGCTTCACTAAAGCAGGCTGCCCACAAGAAGGTGTCTGCAGTATTCAGGACTGTTCTGCTGACCAGCTTCTAACCAAGGCAGCAGATAATCATGAAGGAAACAAGATTTCAAGCCTCGTTTGGCCTCTGTTCTCTGTTCATGCTAACCCAGTTCATTACAGAGTGCTCTAGGCAACAGAGGGATGTTCTGTCTGCCTCTTTTCTCCCGTAAACAGTTTATGCCACAGGTACTTTTTTCCCCATCTCTGTTCATTCTCAAGCCTCTCTTTCCCCCTCCACATTTCCTCTAGACCCTGCACCATCTGTGCAAGCAGTCCTTCTCTTTATGCACACTGTTGCATTCTATTCCTTCTCTCTCTGTGATCTATATTTAGTTGTTTTCCTGTTTATACACCCCTCCAGAAAAGGGTATTGTTGAATGCGACTAGTCAGGAAGAGAAACAATGTGGTCAGAGCACAAATCCTTTCAGAGGAGTATCTGGCATGGGAAGCTGTGCAGGACTCTGTAGGATAAAAAACTTTTTAAGATTAATCAGATGCAGAGATCTGAATATAAATCCATAAATCCCCTTAGAGCATCCTGATCAAAACCCAACAATACCTAAGCAGGGGAGCAAACAAAGGCAAGGAAACACATGCAGACTTTATTCTGACACTGCACTCTTTTTTTCTCCATAAAATAAAACTCTTTGGGTTTGGAAACCTTACAATATTTGTGTCTCTTTTCTCAAACTACCAGGAACCCCTGAATATGAATCCAGAGTGCACACATGAAGTAAGGTCTAGGAAAAGTGCACCTGAAGACTGCTGGGGGAGTTCAGTGTTGGTTGGTCCAGAACCAAAGTGCTTTTAGTGTAGGAGTACTGAACATAAACCTGGTTCTCTAGAAGGTGGTAGGTTACAGTGCCACTGGAATCAGGACAGATAAGAGCACAAGAGCTCACCATGGTGGCACAGGAAGAACAGTGCAGTGACCAGGGAGTGTCTGTCTGGTCTGAGAGACATTTGCACAACAACTAAATGGAGTGGTTCCGTTTAGTTGGTTCAGGCGTCTAAGAAAAAGGGTATTCTCTCTAAGTGAGAGCTACTTACCATTAAGAAATGGAGCCCAGTGGAGAACACATACATCTATTACTTGAACCAAAGGAAATGTCTGAATTTTGCTTTGGAGTTTTACCATTATAATCATGCAGATAGTTTTGATTATCATACAGAATCAAAAACTCTCATCACCCTTAATATTATGCTAATAAATGTACTGGCAACCCAGAGAGAATTTGGGGTGCAAGCCATTCCCTTCCCTAGCATAACGAACTATGAAAGGAAAAGCTGGAAGGCTTTGTAAAGCACAGATATTTGAGGAGCCAAAGAGGTATGCAACTGGTGATTTCACATTTAAGCCATCTGTGTCACTAGTAGATTGTGCACAGTGTGTATTAGAAAAATGTCAGTGCAAAGGCAAAAACATCTTTCAGTGGTTAGGACTTAAACATGAATGATGAGCTGCCTTCCATGACCTGCAGACATTCTCAGCCCTTGGTACAACACCAGAAGGGACAATATGTGGTGACAGAACAAGGGATAATGACTTTAAACTGAAGGAGGCTAGTTTTAGGTAAGGTATTAGGAAGAAATTCTTTATTGTGAGGGTGGTGAGGCTCTGGAACAGCCTTCCCAGAAAAGCTATGGATGCCCCATCCCTGGACATATTAAAGATCAGGTTGGATACAGCTTTGAGCAACTTGTCTAGTGAAACGTGTTCTGGCCATGGCAGGGAACTGGGAACAAGATGATTTTTAAGGACTCTTCCAACCCAAGCCATTCTACCATTCTATGAGGAAGGGAGGAGCTACAGAGTGGAAGTGAGGGCAGCAGAAAAACCTCAGAAGTTTCAAGGAAAGTACATTTGCAGCATGAAATGATCTGCTGAGCTTGTTTGCTTCAGTTAGTGGCAAGAATGGTTGTTTATAAGGTATTTAAACAAGGGGAGGTAATTACGTGGCTTAGTCTACAGGATGGGCTTCAGCAGTGGAATAGAAGATGCATCTGAAGCAGCTGGGAAAAAGCTGATTTCCTTGGGAGCACTTTTCAGGGACAGGAAGAGCATCTTACAGACCAAAAGGGAAAAATCTACACCTGTGGGGACAGGAGACAATATAGGAAAATGGCTCAACCCTGAGAACAAAAGGGAAGGAACAAGGCCAGAAATTTTTCATTTACGCACTGAAAATCATTTTAAGAGGAATTCAAACCCTGAAATGGAGAAAACATTTTTTTAAGTAAGTTGCACAATATCAGTTTGGGGAGAGATTTTCTTGAGTTAAAAAAAAAAAAAAAAAAAAAAAAAAAAAAAAAAAAAAAAAAAAAGTTATCTTTTTAGGAATTTTAGTTCAAACAGAACGTCAGCAGCAAGAATGTGAGCTGCTGATCTGTTTGGTGACTGCCAGAACTAAACAATCCTCCACTCTGAGTCAATGAGAGGCTGTGTATGGTATTACGAGATCAAACTCTAATCCTCTTAGTAGCATTTTCCATGGAAAAACTGCCATACTATATGTATTTACACTGTTAAATGCATTATTCATGTAAATGCCATAGATATACACAAACAAAATATGGCTGTAATTACAACGTATTCCTTAGAAATTGTATCATCTGAATCCTGTTCAGCAACTGTCCTGAAAAAGAGCAAAGACCACTAGACATTATTTGCTTATGTTCCCTTTATTGCAAACAACAGAACAGACTGTTAAAAAGATGTGAATAATCTGGTTAGTGTAAAACACATTTGTTATACATGCCCACACAATTCCCCTTCTCTCCTGTATGCACTGATGTCTCATTTGCAATTCAGAGGCAGAGTGTAAGGAGGCTGTGCAAAAGTGGTCAGGTTTAACTCCAGTTTGTGGGGCACAGGTAGGCAATCAGGTCTTGGCTAAGAAATTTAGAAGCCTCACTAAGTGTTAGAGTGCCACCACGCAGAAATCTTGCTTTGCTGTTTACACATCCTGCAAACTTCAGAACATGTAAAAATTTTGTAGATTGACCCACTTGACTGTCCAGCGTGCAAATATGAGACACCAAACTAATTTGATAGTGTTTAGTTATATGCAACAGAATTTAAAAGCAATTACTAGAATGTACTATTTCAATTACAGCATCAGTAAACATCAGTATTCCTCCCAGACTTCCTCACTCTAAATATTCCTGCCTGAGGACTCTTCACTGCACCTGCAAAGCCTCTCTTGCCAGTCTAAATATCCACTTTCATCCAAGGAAATTAATTATTCATGTCATCAAAGCAACAATGAGCTAGCAAGACAGGATACTTTAAGCAAATGCTGATACTCTATTATAATTCTGTAACAAGGGTTCTAAAACCTTTTAAGTTATTATACTGTGATAATTTTTTCTGATGAATTCATTGTCAGCCTATACTTTCTACTAACTTCTATAGGATTTTTAAAACAATTCTAATGATAAATTAGGGGTTTTTTTAGGTTCTGTGAGTTTTTTACTCCATAAATTATAGTCAAATGCCTCTTTTTTACCCCTTGATACATCACATTTTAAGTGACTTCAAGCAAATATCTTTAATACTTTTCCAGACAAAGACGATCACTGAATTCCAAAGAGAAAACCAGTATTATGTTGCATTGCCTGCCCCTTAGAGCAAAAGCATCTCAGTAACCTTGATAAAATAGCACTGTTAGTGACTTCTACTGCCTCACCCATTACATTAGAAGCAGGCATTGGTAAAACCAAAGAGCTTGCTTACTTCATAGTAAGGGAAAAACATTAGTAAAAGACAGCACTATTACAATAAATAACATAATTTATCTGGGGAACTGGGGACTATGGTATTTCAAAGCCCAAATATTTACACAGGTAAACAGATTAATCCACTTGTTTCTGCAGCAAATCCAAATAAATTTCTCATCCAAAAAAAAATCCTATTTTGCTTCCTGCCATCAAAGTCCAGAAATGTTCTGAAAAGAGCAGAGTGAGAAATCCCCATTTCTTATCAAGCTGTCCCCTTCTCTCCCTTTGTTTGGTTTCTTTAGAGGAAAAGAAATATGCTCCCACTCCCAGTTCCTTCATTTTGGGGTAGCAGTGTTGCCCTTTCTCTAGGCCCCTATTTTCAATAATCTTGCAGGAATATTATGTCTTCAAGAACACTATTTTTTTTTCTCCCTTTCTCTGTTAAATTTGACAATGCTTTCAAACCAAAGGGTCAGAAAGGGGTGTGGGGGCATATATAAAGCTTCATTTTTTTAGGAACCTAGGCTAAAAATAAATCCAAATCAACAATTCAGTTTTTCAGTAACATTTCCTGTGTTCACACAGATGAGTACATGACGGACACACAGCACACTGACGCATCACCATCTCAGAAAAGTAAAGGAAAATCAGTGTAATACTCTGACATTTTGGTTTGCATCCCTGCAGGAGTAATGGAACACCTCGTTCATCCACTACTAGCTGGGAACACGAGCAGTTCAAGATCACTTTGCTGGTTTTATTTATTAAATATGTCTTGAAGAGTTTTTAATTTAGGAGGAAAGAAAAAGACACTCTTTAAGATCCAAGACAAAAGTTTGAATTACACTGAGGAAAAGAGAGATTCCTGATTTGACAGTCTCAATATATTTTAGAGGCCACATGGATAAAATACTGTGATTTCAGATCCAGATGTATTGCCATGGACACTTTACCCTCCAACACTATCAAATTCAGCCTTCTAGGTTCACAGGCTTGGCCAGGGGATAACCCTTTTTTATATATTCATTTGTGAGGATACTAATTTTGTGCTAGCCCAAAAGTTGGTAATAATACAAGATGTGCTTAAACGTTAAAGTACAAGTTATTTTTGGGTTTGTTTGTTTGTTTGTTTGTTTGCTTGTGGTTTGTTTGTTGGGGGTGTTGGTGTGTTTTTTTGTATAGTCCTTGTTGGCAACTTGAGGCCACCACCCAGAAGACAGAGAAGACAAGGAAACTCATCTAGGGCAGGTTGTTAAAGCATTCTGCTACATCTCAAGTTTTGGAAATGAGGAAGGAATGCTGCTCTATCAACAACAATGCCAGCCTGCTACGGTGTTAAATGTCCCAACAAAAGCAATACAAGTTTTCTTCTGATTCAGATCTCATTTTAGTTCCAAGGAGGAGAAAAGAGCAATTTGATTTGTTTTTCATTTGCTTTGAATCATGTAGGTTTGTACTGGTTTAGGCTTTATGGCACTGTAAATTTAACAGAAGTAGCCCTTAACTACAAGGGTAAGGTGGTTTCAATGGAAGATCTTTATATCATAAATGACTAAATTAATGCAGGCTAGTTTAAACTTTGTCATGGAAATCCCAAGATGAACAACTACAGTTTACTCCTTTCAGGAAGCTGAAATGGCTGATGACTGAGCAGAAACCATGAAAATTTGCATGATTTCACATCTCTAGAATGACAACAGACCAAATCATCATCTCATTTTCGCTGTGAGTTTTTTTCATCAAGGTTCAAAAGAAAACATAGAAGGCGAAAACAGAGGCAAAACAGGAACAAAAGTTGTCATGCAACACAAAATGTTACCACTGATATCTTTATTTCACTATTTTCTAAGATACTGTAGATGCCATAGTAACTGTGCTTTAAAGTCAGAGAAGAGGTGCTGTGAACATGGTGCTATATAAAACTAAAATTCCAGACAGACAGACAGACAGACAGACGCTTGTGCTCAACCGGGAGCGGAGCTGAGTCACAGGTATGAAACCCTCAGCAACACACTCTGGAGCTGTGAAGCAAGGGGACTCCCTAAGAGTTTTTTTTCTGCTGCTCTCCCTGAAGGAGAAATGATCACAAGACATTTAAACTACAGAAAGCCAGAATGCAGAGACATTTGAAGAGAAACAGGGAAGTCATGTTACCCACACAACTGAACAGACAGTAGATAACGAAGTGTGCCCCTGCTGAAGTAGATCAGAAGTGCCCATCTCCACTGCATACCCCACCAGAAGATTTCTGCAACATCCAGTTCCTTGTTTACAGCAACTATTTTACATGAGAAAAAATTACTCCAGGAACTATAAATATGAGATGGGGACATTTCTGAGATATGTAGTAAGTACTGCATCTGGGATTTGCTCCAGAGCCATCTGACCATTGCCCAGTCTCAGAAATGAGCATCATCTCTGAATCAGCACTTCCTCAAACAAAGCTTTGTTTTTACTGATGACTGCCCAGTTACCTCAGTAAAGTGAGGGTGGAAAGTACCAAAACAGAGGCAGTACAAGAAAAGCAAAAAACATGTGATTGCATTGTTTCAGTCTAAAGCATAAAACAAAAAGATGAATCAGATGAATGAGAGGGTTAGGGAGAAGGAAAAAGCAGAACTGCTGCCTTACAAGGGAAACATCTGAGAAGGCAAAGTGAGTTTCAATAGACACCAGGAGGGAAGAGCCTGGTCTCAAGGGCACAGTTTCCATGAGCGTGGAGCATTTCCGCAGTCCAGCTGCGTGATTCTACATGAGCACACAGCACATTCAAATCTTCAACCTTTATTTACAAGAGGGAAGAAAAGCCTGCAGACAAGAGTAAAGAATCATATCCCAGGAGGGCAAAACAACTTAATTTCTTCTCTTTAGTAACTGAAAAATGGGGAGTTGATGTGCCTCCCTGAAGAGATGATACAAAATCCCAAACAACAGCTCTCTGATCACCAGAAAGATAAATGAGTGCTTGCAAGACCATAGTGGTACTCCATGGAGAGAGCTCTATTCTTATTTCTCTCTCAGTCCCACGAATTTCACACCAGCAGGATTTTAAAAGCTAGGGTAAAAGGGCAAACTTTCTCTTGGCTGTGGTGCATGCAGCCCGCTAAAGGTTTTGTAAGTCCCCACTTCCCTGGGGATAGGTTAAAATTACCATGGTTGTGCCTGTGGTTAACAACAAGTAGGAAGAGATGAACATAAGAAATGAGGCAAAAAGTAAACCCTGAACTGATCAACAGAAGAGTAAGTGGTCAAGAGCAGAAGCAAAGGACTGATGTGTTTTTCATAAATAAGGCTCTTCAAAAAAGTTTTTGAAATTACCCAGATCATCTGCTTTGGAAAAGATTACAGTTTTAATTCATTCACTTGACACATGTTCTGAAAAAGATAGAAATACTAAGTCAAAACCTTAAAACTTTCCTTACAACTCCAGGGAAACAAGTCCCATAACATCACAAATGTCTGCCTATTATAGCAGTTCTTTCAATACAAACATTACTCAAATTATTTTACAACCTGTTACAGAGAAAAAAATGCTTTTAAACCAAGCAAGGGAAAATTTGCAGTTGGCACCATTCCTATCTTTGTTATGGGTCAGAACTTACACCCCTTCATAGCAGAATACCCATCTCCAAGAGTATGGAGCTTGGTATACATACATACAAAGCTTACACACAATTAGTATGTAAGCTGTATCCTGATGTGTGCAGAGATTTTCAAAAAGGCAGTTGGGATAAAACATGTATCTTCTGGCAGATAATCACAAGCAGTAGCCTGGGCTTTGGAAGTGACAATCCTCAGAACCATTAACAGTATTCCTTCTAATGTCCCATATGGGTTTTCCTGTCTGGAAAAAATGAAAAATTCGTTTGCTAGAATACAAAATCTCTGTTGCAGAGAAGACTTTCAGAAATTCATTTCACACCATCAGGAAAAAGACACCATTAGGCCTTTTTTTTTCAGCACACAGCCTTTCAGAGAAAAGCAAATAGAGAAGGAGTTCCTCTGCTGTGTGAGAAGGGATGCTGTAGCATCAATGGCATTAACATCTGTAGGAAGGGAAAAGACATCTGGATGCTGCCATAATTGTACTGGTAGAACAGGGAATAAATATCACCTACTTTGCACACAGAGTAAGTTCTGTGGCCCACCATCCTTATCAGCATTGCCACTTGTTATATTATGTTGTGACATTAATTTTTCCACAAAATTATGAAAAAGAAAAAGTAGGTGCACTTCAAGTATGCTTTTAGTATGGATTCCCCAATTCTGCAAATGGATAAAAACTTGAAAATCGTGGGGAGAAAATTTCAGCAACTAATTTTGGGAAATTGGTTTGTCTCCAGCTCTGCTAACATGGGTGATTTCTTTTTCTTGGATCAGTTTGTAGTTAACATGGTACACACAGCTGTCTTTTTTCAGACCAGAGCAAGTGCCCTCAAAGTGCTCATCCTTATGGCATAATGTCTTGATTTAGCCACAAAGCTAAGGATAATGCTAAACTTTCTAAAGGAGAAAGCAAACCCTCCCCTCAATCCCCCTCAGCTTAGTTTGACCCAACTCCTGCTTTATTAGCTGTACGTATTGTCTGCCTTACAATTGCTAAAACTTCACCATGAGCAAAAGAGGATTAAAAAACAAAAATAGAACAGTATTATTATTTGTGACTGGCAGGCATCATAAACCTGGACAACTTCACAGTGCTGGAGAGGCTGAGGGATTAATCGATGCCTGCTTCATTGGGGACTTTCTTGCCTTTACAACACACAGCATTTTCTTGTGTGGATTCACGTTACACACTTTCACCCATTTCTTGAGTAAACCCAACCATGTGGTCCTCCTCTGGAAGCAGAATTTGAAGAGAAATTGATACAATGCAGAAGTAAGAGCTAAGATTAACTACCACACTTTCCTTTCCTCCTTTTATGCCTATTTTACTGGTTTCCACATACAAAGATAACTCTCAACGGTATAAGAATCTGAAAAACAAGGACAGATACATCGTCTTCTCCATTCTTTCAGGTTTGGGCACTGCAATCTGTTTGAAACCAGCCATACAATGCCAACACATGAAAATCATTTGCGTTTTGAAAACGTCTTGGTTCAGCTATCTTAATAGTGTTGATTTAATGGAATATTAAAGAGTTTGTTCTGGAATAAAAATTAGCAATTTTACTTGCCAGAAAAAAGCTTCAAGTTTTTACGACATAATGAAATGTTATAAAAAACCTCTGAAGTATGTTTTATTTAACATCTGCACACGCTAAGTACTAAAAAAATTCAAATCTAGTGATGTGAATTGGTCTTGAACTGTGTCACAGAATTAATCTAACATAAAGGCTTGCTTTCCGATTACTCTTTAGTAATAATTGCAATGCATAACCATACAGAGATAAAGTAAGAACCGTGCAGACTAGCAGCAGATCCAGCATGGTTTCAGATATTTAGAGAGATGGCTTTTCAATTAATGCAATTACAATGTTTAATTGCTGTCCCAGACATGTTCTAGTTACAGAGGTTACATGATACAGGAAAGACTGGCATGGAGGTGTGCTGATGCAGAAGTTCAAGGCTAAGACATCTTTCAGAGTCACAGAACCTGTCCACATAGTTGCTGGCAATGTGAAGGTAGAAAAAACAAAGTTGAACTGATGGAGGATTTTCTTTGTTACTTACTAGAAAAAAAGAAAAGGAAATGGAAAAGGGAAAAAGGAATGTTATAAACTCACACATTCAGCTCCCCCCCCGCCCACCTTGCAAAGCCTTCAGTTTATTCATAGCAATTCTTGAAAGTAAAAGTATTTACTGCTTTCTGCCAGTCATACACAGGCTCAGGTTCAGCCCTTCAGCCTTGATTTAAATATTGACTTTATATGAATTCAGATGTTAAGGTTTGAGGAGTTAACTGTCATTTTGCCAATTACTATCCTTACTTACCACCTGAAGGCACACTGGCAAACGGTGTCTTCCCTTCTTGCCTGTGCACTGTTACACAATGCCTAATAATATACTGCAATCTGAGGAAAAGATTTTCGTCATTAGAAACTTTGTGGTTTTGTCTTCTGCGCTCTAAAAGGTTTGCATTTCCATTACCCTTGAACTCCTGGCTCTGAGCTAGAAGACAGCAGTAAGTTCTCCCACATCTCACAGTAAAAGCCACTCTGCTAAAACACTGATACATTTCAAATACAGTAGACTTCAAAGTAGAGAGAGAGAGACTGAACAGCAAAGGATGACTGCTCCCTTCAAAGTCTTCCAAAGCCATGCTGTGGCCATCCCATCACCATCCATGCACTCACTGAGGGAATGTGCACCCCAAACCACCTGGAAGGCACTTCCTTGTGTGTGAATTGTAGCTGTCGTGCAGGGACCTTGCTTCCTTACACATCCTCAGTCAGAATGCTATTTTCAAGGCAAATTTAGTGATCCAATTGTTCTTATTAATTTCCTGAAACTTTGTTCTCCAGGAAGCAAAACTGTACTTTGTAAGAGCTGATGGTAACACACACACACAGAGTGTGTCCTGTGTGCAGAACCAACTGCTGCTTCTCTGAATTACTTGGAGCCCTTATTAACAGCAAACACTTTTACTGAATCCTTGCTGAACTGGGACAGTAAGTCTTGTTAAGCGAACAAAAGGAAAAGACTAGCAAATATTTAGATGAAAAGTATTTCTACTTCAGTAACTGGCAAATCAATATAAGGAGGGTTTTTGCTCCGATTTCTGTCTTACTTCAGAAATACTTCTAGTTACCTGTGAGGACACAAATGCCGAAAGCACACACAAAAGGAGTCTTCTCCTGAGACTAGCAGAAAAATGCACGAAGCAAATGCTATTACTAATAAAAATAGATGTAGGAGAGCTAATCCTCTGAGAACAGACTTCTTGTGCCACAAGGTCAGACAGGACATCAGACTATGAGCTAAAGCTTAAAACAAAAGTACACATTTTTCACTTGCATAAAACTACATTACTCCAAATAAATGCTAGGCAGGGGCTCAGGTGTCCACAGGTTCCAGCCAGTCCCTGAGGTTCAGCTCCTCATCTCCTGTACACCCACCCAGAGATGCACGAGGAACCAGGGCATTGCCTGGCTCAGAGAGTGGAAGGGCACTGCCCTCTCCCTTTCAGTCATTCCATCCTTGGCTTGTAGGCATGTCTATGTCCCATCTGTGATCAGACAGGACTCATCTCACAACCAAATGAAGACCTCTCCTGTTCTATGATGATCCCCTGCCCCTGCTCTATGCCCAAACATTCGTGTACCCTGGTCCCGTGTGACCAGAGCCTGTGTTGAGTTGTGTGATCTATGTCAGAATTCATCTGACGCTAGAGCCCATGGATCGACTCTGTCAGCACTGGCTTGGATGCCAAATACCATCAGATCAAGGAATCGTGCAGACACTGAGATGGTGGAAATGGAGCATAAAATGACAATTTGGATTGGTCTCTGGCAGGGTAGGGGCCGTTAAGATGCAATTGATTTTTAACAAGGGACAATTAGCATACAAAAAGCAAAGAGATACTCCCAAACAATGTCACTGTAACTGCCCAGGGTCTCGTTCCTGGAAGTTCCTAACTTTCAGAAAAGAGAAAAGACATTTTTTCCACCCTAGCAGAAAGACTGAGGAAAGGGACCTGAACAGCTTTCAAGTGTACAAAAATCCTGCTGCAAAGAAAAGGAAACTCTTTTTCACAGTTACAGTGGGGAGGACAAGAAGACAGAGCTTAAACTGCCTTAAGAAAACTTGTGTTAGATATTAGGAAAACCCTCAGATGCTAAGGATAACGATGCAAAATATACCACATACAGAGATTATGGGCATTTACCACTGGTGGCTTTCGATAAGAGGTTAGAAAAAATGTCTTTGGTGGAAGAGTTGAGCTATAGCTGATACCAAGGAACTAAGGAGGAAGAGGAGTCCAAATTAAGGGGTTTTAGATGCCTTCCAGTCCCAATTTTCTGTGATTTTTCTGTGTATAAGTTATCCCTATATCTACCTGCTTAATTTTCTCTTTCTGTACCTCAGCAGTTAATTTAAGGCTTCTTGGAAGGAGCACCTATCAAGCCTGAGGCACATGAGACTTTATCTGGGATGAAGTCAGAAGCAGTTGGGGAACTGGGAGCAATTCTGTTATCATGAAAATGTTCACATGTGAGTACTGCTGCCAAATCCAATGCAAATAGGTAGAATACTATCACAAGATGTGAATATTTATCAGAATTTTCCTTTTTTCAAATGGGAAATGCAAAGCACAAAAGTTTTAACCATCTGTAATGACACAGCAAGTTGCCAAAATGAGCCTGAAAAATGGATTTCCTGGCTCCTCAAGTGACCTATCTGAGGCACTACACGCTCCTCCTGCTCTTGTTCTCTCTCCCCTCCCTGCCTCCCTTCCCCCCAGCAAGCTGTGCAAGACTACAAGAACTGCAGCATTTCCTCATAAAAGTCTTGCCTGCAGCTGGGGGAAGTCAGACACTACAACAGTGTTGGTACCTTCTGCTGTAACAAGAACACACATCACAAAGATGATCATTACCACGGGGTAAAAAAAAAAAAAAACCAAACTAAAGCTGCCTCAGGACTTACACCTTGCAGAGATGTTCTTGGGCTGATAATCCCCATCTTCTTTCTTTAACTTGCCTTTATTCTGGCTAACATTTCACAGAAAGACTTTATTCATCTACCAAGTGAGTAACTATAAAAATAATAATAAAAAAGACAGAATAAAGGACATACTGCTGATAAGGAACAAAACTGCTCTTTTTACAAGTGCAGAAGAATTCACAAGCGTTTGCAAGCAAAGCGTTGTTGCTCCAGCCCGCTGTGGAAAAGGGGCAGTCCAGCTCAGCATTTTCTGGGCTCTTTCCTAAGGCTGCTGTAACTTGAGCTTGTAGGAAATCGGACTCAGAGCCCAAGATTAGAACCAAAAATCTCTCGTAACAAAGTATTACAAAGCCAGTGCCAGTCCTTCTGCACTACTACTTACAAGCCTGCATAGGCTTGCTCCCATTTCCTACGTGCCAGTGTTGGAACCAAAGGAGGACCCACACTTGAATCATCCACAGGAGAACCTGCCTCTCAAACTGGCCACACCAGGCTCCAAAGTAATTCTAATTTCAAAGAACTCTGCTAGGCTCTAAGCCCCATACGTAGATTAGACATAATTTAGATTCATCATTACCAGAAAGGCTAACAAGGAATTAGAAGACTTAAAGTGTAAGAATAATGAATTAAAAATATGTCAGGAATACAAAAGTCAGAAACATCTCCAAAAAGAATAAAAGGCAATGTTTTAATTGGGTGTTTTCTCATTAAAAAAAAAAAAAAAAAAAAAAAAAAAAAAAGACGCTCCTGCATCACTGGAGTAAATATTATCAAATTCTCTATATGCTTAGGTATTTCCTAGCTTATTCCAATGGCATATTTAAATTCTGATTTATAAATCAAGGGATATTGCTCACTGCCATAAGATACATTCCACTGGGTCTCAAAGTCTTTAGCAGATCCCCACTGTGTACTTTATCCTGATGGTTTCACATTCATGTTCATCAACACTCAGCAAGAACCATAAACAAAGGCCTTTCTCAGATGCACACATGCAGTTCCCATTGACTTTGCTGGATTTTCAGCTGACTTCAATCAGAACTCTGTGCATGCAGAAGGGCAAAACTTGGCTCTGCACATTCAATAAAACTACATCACTAGATACCTTTTAAATGAAGGGCAATGCAGGCCATACTGAAAAATAATATCAACTGAAACCCCTAAACTGTAGCCAAATAAATTCAAATTTCAGCCAAGTTTTTCCAGAATAATAAAAAGGGCGTGCATTTTAGGCAAGATGAAATGAAACCCTAACACCATCTCATTTACCAGAGTGCACTCTGCCTCTTTTAGCAGGACAAGGTGTGAAACTCAGCTATTTACACAAGGTGATGGTCTTGTTGTTTCAGGTAAAGCAATGACATTGGCATCTGAAACAATCAAGTAAAGGTTAGGTTACAAGCTGTGATTTGCTAAGTCCTTTTCTGCAGCTGTGTCCTGGCCCTGTAAGCTATGACTCTCTTTACAAGTGAATTTGAAGTGTAGAATACCACAGTAGAAAAAGTAGTTAATCATGATATTAATAACTAATATTGTATTATTTTTAATCTACTCTAATAGTGGTATTTTAAACATATTAAATGCCTGAGCCTAGGAGTATCTATCTTAAAAGCTTCAACCCTAGTTCCCAACTTGCCAAAAGAACAACACAACAAAAATCCCACACAACCTAGTAAAAACAGTTCCCTTCCAAATTTCAAGTGACATCGTGCAACACAATTTCTGCCAGATACATTATTATCTAATGCACACTAAGCAAAGCAATGCCCCATGTGCTCTTTCCAAATTTCTTTCCTATATTTTACTTTTACTCATTCCATCATGTAACAACCTGTACCTTTTTAGTGCATCTTAAAAAATATCTACCTACTAGGATGAAGAATATTCTCACTTCTAAAAAACCACCTAACCATAGGCCTCCTCACACTTTGTCTGATAAGCACTTGTTAGCCTGCAATTACAAATTTATACACAGAAGTACTCAGGGATGAAAACCACAGAGGAGACTTGATGCTCATGTTTGCTCGCCGCCCCCTGCCCAAAGAAGAAACACCTCTGACGATTTTTACACTTAAATAGCAGAACAGATTTTATGAACAATTTTTTCTTCATAGCTGGAACAGCCCCTATTCTCCACTCCCTTATAATACTGAGTCACTTCGTATCAAGTTGTTCATTACTGACAAGCCAGGGAAGAAAGGAGGGAAGTTGATGAAATGCTCTGAAGCTACATCTGTGACAGGACATGTATCATGTTGCTTCTTGAAGCAAATTATTTAAAATCAGGAAAAAAATCATTACAATACAACTCACATAAGGGAAAACTACTTCATAATTATTGAGAAGGTCCAGTAAATCTAACACTGGTGGTCAAAGGGATTGCAAAAACTTTTCTTTTTATTTTCTTTTTTGGAAGAGAAGCATGAGTCTAGCCTGATACAAATGCTGAGTCGTACTGATCATTCACACCAGAGTAACCAGTAAATGATATAATTAGTATGGTGGAATCTGTCTCTCCTGAACTATGGCACTGTCAAATGAATTGTTACGAGGGCTGGAGGAGCTCTGCTCTCTCCAAATCAACTCCCCTCCTAACATCCCATCCTGACACTGGTGGCCTGTGAAGACATTCATTTGTCTCAGAACTCCTCCACGTAACTCCAGCTCTACTTTCTGTTGTGTCTGTTGGAGCACAAGCTTAGAGAATTTAATATGTGTTACAAGGAACATTTATGCTATCTTAAACTCTGTGATTCTGACTACACAGTCAGGAAAGGAGAGGTATCCCCATCTCTCCCCTCAGTCCTACTGGGATGTGACAGTTCCAAGGAGGGAGTTATTAGTTTGTTTTAAATGCACAGCATGTCTGTTTGATGATGAAAATAAAAATTTACGTGATTATTTTTCAAGAAAGTTGATTTTAAATAGTTAGGAAAGAAAATAAAAACCGAGAAAACACACAGGTCAAAAACTCAGCTTTTCAGAATGTCCTGTTTAAGCAATGACACATGAAGAACTTTATGTTCAAACAATTACCTGGTGCTTTAAATAGGACACTAAGGGAATAACATTTCAAAATGTATTCACACAGCATGAGACTAATCCTCCTCCTGGGAGTACCAGTGCAAATCAGAGTAACTCCTCAGAGGTCAATTGAAGTACACCAGCACAAAATAAATTTGAGACAGAAGGGAATCAGGCCCCATCTACCTCTATTTTAATGCAGAGGTTGCAGATCATCTGCAATGATAAAGTGAGCAACATAAATATAACTGACATCTATTCAATTGATCTCACATCCTGCCGACTATTCACAGCTCCAAATACAGGGCTGAAGAACAATGGTTTGAGGAAGGCAGGCAGAAATCCGGGTTCTAACCCATTCACACATTTCAATTTGCTAATACCTCCTACTTGAACTGCCTTAGGCTCCCCACACCGCTAAATCATGAAAGGTTTAATTTGACATTGTCCCCCCAGCTCCTAAAGAACAACTTCTCCTAAAACAAAGCAAATGAAAAAATGCCAGGAGAGATGCATGGGAGAGAAGATAAATGGAAAAAATACGTGCAAACATGAGAACCTATGGAGAAATAATCAAGAGAATCCCTGTCTAACATACCACATATGTATGAAAGGCACTAGTAAATTGATTGATTTTTTGGAAACCTAGTACTAAGAAAGAATGGTATGCATGCAGGGGAAGACTAAAATATGAGGCTATTTCAAACTATGGTGTCATTTGTGCTAATTTAAGTGGATCTGTAATTATTTCCTACAACTTCATGATGTCCTGAACCAGCTCCCTCCTCCCCTGCAAGGCTGATAAAAGGACTCTTGGCAACACGCTAAATATATTATGCAATGTATTGAATACTACCGAGAAAAAGCAATGGATTACACCGAAACAAAGAACATTAGGTGCGAATATCACCACCTCCAGGGAAAGAGCACCTTTAACTACTTATCACATCAGTAACCGCAGGCATTCTCTCGTACCTCTGCTACCTACACCCAACAGCACTGGCTACATTTAACAAAGTTCAGGCGAATTTTACCTCGAATCTACTTAGGCTCGAGCTCTTTGACCGGGACTTCTTGCGGAGATAGACCGAGAAGAAGCGACGCACTGTGAACTTCTTCATGTTCATGTTCATGTCCATCGCCCTGTCCCGGCTGCGGCGCGGAGCACGGAGGAGCCGCGGGCGGCGGCGGGGAGAGCTAGCGCATCCCGATTGCCCCCTATTTATATCCACAGGCAAGGGATCCCTCCGGAGCGCCTGGTTTTGTTCATGGAGCCGGGCAGGGCCGAGGTGCGGAGCCGGGGCAGCCCGGAGCTGCCGGGAGCACTGAAGGCGCTGCGCTCCCGCGGCTCGGCACTGTTTACATCGCGCTGCGCCCAGCCCAACTCTGTCCCCGCCGCCGCTCCCGCTCCCCTCGGTCCCACTACGCCCAATCAGGCTCTGCTGGGGCTGCACGCAGAATCAGCGCCGGCAGATGACAGCTCCTGCGTCCCAGGCGTAGCAGGTTTCAGACAAATATTGGATGTGTCTATTGCTCTGCGCTGCCTCTCCTCTCAGTCAGGCTCTTTCAATTTCCTGCTTTCTGAATCACATGGGGGATAGGCACATGCTGCACTTCTGTTTTTAGCTCAGAATTCAGACGCTGCTATAATTACTGAGGGCTATGGTGGTCAGATCCGAGAAGAAATCAGCTCCCCTGCGAGAGTCGCTCCTGGAAGAAAGCCGAAAGATGTCGTGCCCCCAGTGCCAGAATAGAAGGGTTTGAATCTCCTTTTATTCCGGGGAGTATGCGAAATAACCCTGTCCCTCCCCGCCCCCGAAATTGAAAAGCTCACCATCCTGCTCACAATCACCCGCCCGCTTTACATTGAAATACCCAACACTGGCACAGCTCTGAAAATAGAAAGCACAATCTAAATGGTAAGTATTACTATTCTTATTGTACTTCAGCAGGGAGCTGCAGCCCTTCTAGGAGGTTAAGTATGTACATCTATTTACAGGCTGTAATTTTGAGCTGCATGGCAAGCATGCAGACTTAGAGCTGCACCCCCACCTCCCTTCAACAAAATCACATTTTTCAGCTTTTCTTCAAAAACTAATGAATCTCAGTGTGTTCCAAAGACCAAAGAGCTTTCTCTGCCTCTTGCACACAGATCATGCTCCTTTTCCATGGCAGCTTTCCCTTTCTGACTACTGAGGAGCACCCAGACACTCCTTCCTCCCATAACCTCACATGAAAAGGGAATTACTCTGATGACTTATTAATGACTGAGATAAATAAGTCCAGGGAGAGTGGACATCACTACACCCTGAGAAGACTTCAAAATTAAATGAGACCACCTTTCAAATTCATCTACTCTAAAAGAAAGGTGCATTTTGCTTTACTTGCACATGTGGGCTCTGCTGTGAACTACCTTGGATAACAATGCTTGTCCATATCTGCTTTTTTCTCAGGTTCTCTGTCCCATTCTTCTGCCTAAAGTTCACCATGGTCTACACACACCTAGAGAAGTATTTACAAGGAAAAAAAAAAAAAAAAAAGAAAAAAAAAAGGGCAGTAAATATGGTTTCATTAAAAAGGAGGCTAGGTTGGAAAGACTGCCATTACTGCTGGGCTCTATAATCTCACAGAACCTGACTCTGCTATGCCTGGACCCTGGTGCTACATCAGCCTAAGGTTACTGTTTCACAGTGACAGTCTGAACAGTCTGCTTTTCCCTTATCCCTTCACAGCACACCTTCTGATTGCTTCTCTAATTCTCTTGGTTTGCAACAAAAATACCTTTGGGGGTTGCTTTCACTGTGTTGCCCCAGTGCAAGCCATGTCAAGCCCAGGAGCCTTTTGCCATTACAGTTCCCTTGTTTCCCCAACTAAGGATGCTGGAGCAGAGGCAAGTGTGCAAGAAGAAAAGATCAGGTATGTATAGGTACATCTATACACAGGCAAAACAATGAATAGGCTAAAAGTCAATTGAGTTGGTCAATGCCAAAATTACTTGCTGATGCATCCTCTCTAGTCAAGTCTTGTGTCTCCTGACAACCTTGCTGCAGTAAAATTTGCAGTGTCACAAAGGCCTCAGGCACTCAGCTGATTACTTGACCTCCTGCTCACCTGTCCTGACACACCACACTGCTGCTGCTGCTGCTACTTCTTCTGGCTGCCTTCTCCCTGGCAAAGAGCTGTCCTGGCACAAGCTGGCAAAGGCTTTTGGCAGCCTTCCCATCTGTGTAAGCCACTTGAGCCTTAAATAGCAACCAGACAAGTCCAGGGTAAGGTCCCTGAACCCTTCCCGTCACAGACACATCCCTGATCACTGACATCTTTATTAATGCAGAGGAGGTGATAACTTCCCAGATTTGAATACAAAAGCTGTGTGTAATAATATGAAGTATAGGAGTGCCTGTTACTATCTACACTGGCAGATTTATTACAGCCTTCCCTTCTCATGACATTGGTGGTGATTTCACATACAGGGATGTGCATTCACCATTAAATGTGCCTGCACTGTAATAAACTTCCAGTAAAATTACACAGAGGCCATGACTTAATAGCTAACTATCAGGTAGGGTTATTACATTCAGAATTTTGTTCTTTACCACAAAAATAATTTATTATTTTAATCCATCACAATATACTGGCAATTTATTGTGCACATCAGAGCCTTGTATGCTAAAGGTTAGACTGTAACACTGAGCACCGTGCCCAGGGATAGGAAGTGACTCTCTTACATCCCTGACATGACACAAGCATGGAAATAGGCGTGCTCCTCTTGTTTTCTTACTCTGCTTTCAGACAGGTGATTAAGGATTAAATACAGAAGGACAACAACCACCTTCGCTCTACTGGGCAGCAGAGCAGCAGAATACATTCCAACCTTTGCAAAAAAGCAAAAGCAGCTGAGAAGCAAAATTTACATTAAAAGTGTACATAAAAAACACAAACACAGAAAATAAACAAAAGACATGTGCATGCAAAATTAAAGCATAGGGATAGATACGTGAAAAGCAAATTCCACAGTTCCATGTGGCATGCTTCAAGACATTGAACTTAACTTTTCTTCAGAAAAACAAATAAGAGACATCAAAAACTTTAGCTCAAACTTTCACATAAGCCAGACAATAACCACTTTTCACAGTGATTCTAAAAAAAAGGTGTAAGCCGAAAAATAAATTCAATTAAATAGGAACATTCAACATAACATTTATAAACATACTCCTGTAGATCAATCTGCAATGTGAAATATTAACTGCACTTAGAAATTCATGTCTTTAAATTATTTATCTTCTCTGAGCAATTTTAACTGCTGAGGAACTTGATGGAGAGAAAAACATCTCCAAATGTCTCTGTTCAAGACAACAACAAACAACCAAAATGGTGGAGGAGACACATGACACATTGGCACCAGCAGTAATACTCATTTTGAAATATGCTTTTTAAAACTAGAATCATATATGGTGTAACACAAACTAAATAAATACAATATAATGGCTGCCCCTTCTGCCAGTGAGCTTAATAGCAAAAGAAAGCTTACTTCAGCTGGAAAAAGGCTTAAAAAAATCCCAACCCAAAAAGCTCATAGCCAGGATTCAAGACAAACTCTCCAACATGAATCACCAAAATTAGACATAACATAGCCTGGGTTTGAATATTTAAAAGACAAATGGAGAATTCCCAATTAATAACTAATGAAAGGCAAAGGTCCTTTCCTCATATGTACAGATGGATCATACCAAGAGCAGTAACAGACTGAAGGACCCAGGCTTAGAAAATTAACAGGGGGCAGCAGAACAGCCTGAACAGCACCCAAGTGAGAAGGATGCCAGTAGCCAATGCCAGATGAGTCATCAGTTTCTAAATGATAGAACATGCAAGTCCAAGATATCTACCACAAGCTGGATGATATAATTACCAGGAGAAATTTTGTGTACTGTATTACACAGCACATCAAGCCCTATGTCAAAATTAGGCCTTGTAATTTTTTTTATGTGAATCAACAATTTATGAGCAAACCCAGAATGACTCTGCTACTTGGGTAAATTTAATGATCACTTTAAAAGTAAAAACTATGAATTGATAGTATCTTCCTTGCAAGTACAATCAGTATTACCAATCCTTCCTCAGTAAATCCATCAGAAAGCCAGAAAAAAATCCAGAGAGAAATAAGAAAGCATCAGAAGCAGAGACACGGCAGATAGAACAAATAAAGTTATCAGAACACAACATGCAGAGAAAAGGAAAATGAGACTTCTACAATAGAGGCCCAAGAGACAATGCTACAGAAAAGGTGAATTACACAGTGCCATTTATGCTCTCATCAAAGAAACTCAGGAACAAGAGCAGATGTTTCCAAGAGACACCAATTAGCTGAATAAGGAACAACACTTTCCCCCCGGTGCTTAAATTGTATATGACTCTTTCAGTGGCTGGTGTTTCCTCATCTTGAGTGCTGAACAAATTGCCATATGGCTTTTGTTTCAATGAATACCTAAGGTGGCTATTTTTCTTATTGACATGTCTTTCAATAATATATGATGGGCTTTGCCCAAAGAAGTGCTTGGGCTTTGTTCTCATTACACCAATGTGGGTCTCAGCCTTTCCACCTTCTGTACATAGTTAGATACCTTGTCCTATTTAGCACACACTTACCTGACTGGAGTTTTCTCTCTCAAAAAGGCACACTGCCCTGCCAGCACTGCAGAATACAGGCACTGACTGCCATCTCTCACCAGCATTGACAAGTGATCAACCATGTTGGCTGGATGGGGTATAAGGGAATAGGCAGGAAAGAAAGTGCTTTTTCCACTTTCTGTAACCTCCTGGCTGTGTACCACAAGTAATTTTGATCATTTTCTGAATATGTGTTATTCCAGTGGAGGTGCAGACCCCTTCAGACATCTTGCAAATTAAAATCACTGCTCAGAAGGAAGGAGAAAGCAAAGTCATGCACCTTGTCTAACTGGGTCTGATGAACTGGCAGGACACAGGCTCCTTGGACACAGTCTTCTCTAATCCCAAAAGAAACATAACAGCCCTACAATGCCTGTTTGATCTTGCACTTGTAACCTCAAGGCAAAAGCAGAGTACTTCTTATAACCATGTCTGTATAATTCCCTTGTTGCTAAAAGCATCATCCAACACACTGGCAATTATATGAAGAGTAACTAGTATAAATAGAAGTGCATCAACCACAGGAGAGTGACTTTGAAAAGACCTGTTTTGCTTGATACAGTGATATTCCACTTAGTGGATTCCATTCAACACCTTCAAACATTCCTAAAAATGGGCATCCAAATAAGTTCTAAATAGATGAAATCTTTGTTTTGCAGAGATGCAAGTAGCTTAGATGGAGACAAAAGTCCTGAAGAGTTTTCAATAGACTACAACAACAGTAAGATTTAAAAGAAGATTACACAGTGGCACTAAGAGGGTGAACCATCTCTGTGCCATGCTCTAGCAGAACAATCATATAATATCCTGAGTTGGAAGGGACCCACAAAGATCATTGAGTCCAACTCCTGGCTCTGCATGTGACAGCTCCAAGAATTCCACCATGTGCCTGAGAGCATTGCCCAAACGCTTCTTGAACTCTGTCAGGTTAGTGCTGTGACCTCCCCCTTGAGGAGCCTGTTCCAGTGCCCAACCACCCCCTGGGTATAAAACCTTTTCCTAATATCCAGGCTAAATCCCCCCTGACACAGCTTCATACCACTGAGGTCTCCTTGGTTCAGTCTCCTAAAAATCTTCCTCAATCTCTCCTAAACACCCACCAGTCACATGATTATAGAGTTACTTTCAGACTACCAAATGAGCTGCACTATGAGGACGTGTGGCTTGTTCTTATTTGTGCAGGGAGACCTGGGTGTGGTGCAGAAATAATAGTCCCAGAAATAAGAAAACAATATTTGATCGAGTTTTCACCAGATGACAGACATTTTAACTCTCACAGACGCATCTTGTGTTAGTGCTGGAACATCAGATTGGCAAGTGTCACAGCTGCTGCATTAAGTGCTCCCATATGTGCTTTGCTTCTTACAGACTCAAGGGAACGTGCAACAACTTCATTGGCCACACGCACATCAGTCAGCTGTGGACTACTTTCAGGATGGAGATTACCATGCCAGCAATCTGCATAGAAGAGTATCAGCCTCAATTTTCTTTTTTTCTTTTTAGCGGTGTCACTGAGCATTTTACTTTCTTGGCTGATACTATATACTGGTCTTGCTGGATTTTGGTGACTTAGATGGAAATATAAGACTCCAAAATCCAATTTCTTTTACATAAGCTTCTACTCCAGCACGAAGGAGATTGCCAAAGATACAATCCTGCTCTCTTTCCATTGGACAATCAGAAAGTCATACTGTTCTCCTCTAAAGGACTGGAAGTTTTTCTGGAAGGAAGGATGCTACTCAGTAACTGAAGTATGAACGGTTTTATCACATGAATATTTATGAATCTCACTTTGAGCGAACATTATACAATAGAAAATTGGATAGAAGAATTTCATTATGCACAGCATATGTTTACTGTTTATTCAGACTAGCCGTGAACAATATTAAAAGGAGAGGCATTTGTTAAAAATCTCCTAATAGGCAATCTTCTCTTAGTAGGTTCTGAAAAATACCCTACACTTAACAGGAGAAATAGTGCATGGAACATTTACTGAAGCACCCATTTCTACTTCTAATAATCATTGACAGAGCAAGCTGACACTGCAGTAAGCAGAAAAAAAACCCCAGACCACTATTTGCCACTGAAACCCTGAGAAACAGAAAAGTGCATAATGGGACTTGCAACTTCTATTCAGGAAAGTACCAATTTTAGGTAATTTTTTTCCTTTTAATTATTTAATAAAGCCACACACATAAGGTATGAAAGCTAATGAGATATGCAAAAGCATCATATTTAGCTGAATTGAGTGACCTGAATTAATATCCTTCATTTATATCTGAAACTATTTGTATGACCTTGAAGAACCTTAAACTCTCTAGTTATGCCTAGCTCCAGGGCTTGTACAAAATCCAGCCATATCCTGGATCCTCTATCAGAATGGGGGTACAGATTGCACCATTTTCCTCTCATTCTTCCCAGTTGGCATCTCCTGTCCCCAGTGAAGAAAATGCCTCCTGGTATATTCAGCCAGAAAGAAGACAGAGTGCACTCTGACAAGTGGGTACATAAACTCAGGACCCTAAAGGTCTGAACCTGCACTGCAATGCAGAGAAAAACCACTCATTCAAATCTCCTTCCATAAAATGGGGCTGCAGTGTTCTGCCACTGCATGACAGCTCTTTCGGAGAAAACACAATGATTGAAATTATGTGTTTCATTGCTGAAATTTTACTTGAAGGCTGTCACATATTTGCTAGATTTATTTACAGGAACAGATTAACTGTGAGTAATGTCAAAGAATAAATCAGTGGGGCATGCAAATTTTCCTTGGTAGGCATTACATCTAGCAGGACAAATGACACATGGAAGATTTTCAAAATAAATTACACACCTAACACACTGAAAATTTGGCTTAAGGTTGTATGAACACCTACCCCATGTTAGACACAACAAAAATGAGATTTATAAATTAAAAAAAAATCATTAATCACTCTTTAAATCTTTAGCATTTATTTCCTTCTTGTTGGACTTGTATGGCTTTTTAGACAAATTTTGAAGGACTGCTTTAAATGAATGTAGTGACAGTACTTAATTCCAGACTACAGGCACATCTATCCCTGCTGTTTTTGAAATAGAAGCTGAAGAAACAGTTGGAAAAAAAGAAAAAAAAAAAAAAAAAAAGAAAAGAAAAAAGAAAAGAAAAAAGAAAAAAGTCTAAATTATGTGTCTAATGTGTCTAATACAGCAATACAGGAAGCATGAAACTGGAAAAAAATGCAATATAATTTTAACCCTCAAAAAGTTATTTATGTTCCATTTGATATTCACCAAGAGACATGATGATTTCTTAATTCATCCGGAACAACATAGTCCAAGGTTCTATTTTACTGCTGGAAAGTAAAGGCAAGAAAGACAAACCATAAAATGCCTTGGTTTAGGACTGATTGTTGTCACAAGACTACACTATTATTTGGATATACTTAGTATGTTAGATGACCTCTTCCTTATTTAATTTCAGATCCACAAAGTATCACCTTCTCTTGAGTATAGTGTCACTTCTCTCACCAAAGTCACCAGGCAGCAGGAAGTGCATGAGCTTCTTCCTGCATAACTGAGCCTGCCCACACTGGAAGTGAATCTCCCTGGCTGATGCATCAACAAATATCTGCAAGAAATTTTGACATCTTGTACATGTCTTCCAACTCATCTAACAAGTGTGTAAAATCAGTTATAAAGAGCACGTGGAATATTCAACATCCAAATTCTTGATTAACCTAAGGGACAAAAAAACCCCGACAAACAAACAAAACAAAACAAAACAAAACAAAACAAAACAAAACAAACAAAAAACCCCACAAGACAAGTCACCGTATTAAGTCAATTTAATCCTTTGACATCTTTCTGTGAATTTCATAAATCTTTTCAAATCCTGAAATAACCTTAACATGAAATACACTATGTATAACACAAACAAAACAAGAACCTAACTCTCCATATGCATAACACAAAACTGGCATTTTTTATCTTTTTTTCATCAACTAGAGATTAAAGTGTGCAATTAATTCTATCATAAAGTAAGCCATGCTAATTAATAAATGTTCAAATACTTATTCATAAGCTTCAATATAGAGGGAAGATGTACAGTTTTGGTCAAGATGTTATAAAATTCTTCCCAAGTGATATTGTCTACCTAAACACAGTGACATGCTTCAAACGAAATGAAACATCTTTTAACATACAACAAAATATTTAATTCGTTGCTTCACTTGCAATGCTGATGTTTGACTCCAATATTTTTTTTGAACCAACCAAAAATCCTGTAAGAACCACTTACCTTTGAACCATAAACTTCTCTTAACGTCACAAAGCAGCCATCTCAAATTCATAAAGTTTGCAGTGGATAGTGTGTGATTCACGTGATACACATTCACTGGAATGTGGCACCTTTGCCCTAATACAGTACTGGGATCTGATTTCATATTCTGATACTTCCTTTAACATCTGAAACATGTGAAATCTTACCATGCACAGTGATGTGGGGCAGAGCACCTACCAATTCTGAGGTTGTTCTTTTGCTTCAGCTCCCAAAGGAGAAAATAGATGTATATGTCAGATAGGAGGAACAAATAATGCAACTACTACACAGACTTGTACCAAGGTTCTCTTTCCCATCATCACAGACAAAAGAGAATTTTTACAGCTTCCTAAAAGCTTTTCAAGGGTATCTTGGTCCAGCTGGGCTGCTTAGGAATGGCAAGCAAGGACATCAAGGAGCATTTCAAAAAGGCACAGCAGAGCCTTGCTATTGTATGTCTTGGGGACTGAAAAATGCTTAATTTCTTTTCCACCGTGATTTTACTGTGTTGTTAATATTTACATATTTTGTCCCTTCCTTCACTCCAGATTCCTCTCCTCATCTCTTCTTACTTTCTATTCCCCAGATCTTCTCTTCAAATGCATGACTCACTCCTCTTAACTTAGGAAAGTTGAAATAATTAAAAAAAAAAAAAAAAGAATTTTAAAAAGCACAACTTGAGCTTGAAAAGAGGATTACTTCCTGATACTTGACTTTTAGGGACTATTTTATGGCATGTCTGTGGACTTCAGAAGATCCAAAAACATGCAAGAAGAAATATGGGACAGAACAAATCATAAAGGGATATTCAAGAGGCTGTACCTGTGATGTAGTAACATTTAAACTGGTAATAGATGAAAAGAAATCCTTTTAGCAGCATGGCTGAATTTTGAAGCATTACTGCGTGTCTTTGAGTGCACAAAGCTTTGAAATCTCTTGGCTTCTGGAGTCATAGTGATACATGGGAAACATCAGAATTGAAACATCCAGCTGGTATCTGGTCACCAGAAGTGTCTCCCACAGCTCAGTATTTGGGCTAATCCTGTTCAATATCTTTACTGATGATCTGGATGAGAGGGTTGAGTGTGCCCCCATCAAGTTTGCATCAAATGACACCAAGTCAGGGGGGAGTGCTGCAGTGTTGCAGTGCTGCAGGCTTTGGGACAAGTGGTTGGAAAGCTGCCCAGTGGAAAAGGACCTGGGGGTGCTGGGTGGACAGCCAGCTGGATGTGAGCCAGTGTGTGTCCAGGTGGCCAAGAAGAGCAATGGTGTCCTGGCTTCTATCAAGAACAGTGTGACCAGCAGGATGAGGGCAATGCTTTGTACTCGGCCCTGGTGAGGCTGCATCTCAAATCCCGTGTTCAATTTTTGGGCAAGAAGGACATTGAGGTGTTGGAGTGAGTCCAAAGAAGGGTAACAGAGCTTGAGAAGGGTTAGGAGCACAACTCCTGTGAGGATTGGCTGAGGGAGCTGGGGATGTTCAGCCTGGAGAAAAGGAGGTTTGGGGGAGACTTTTCCACTCTACAAGTACCTGAAGAAAGGAGGTTGTAGGGTTTCTTCTCCCAGGCAACTAGCAATAGGACAATAGGAAATGGCCTCAAGCTCTGCCAGGTGAGATTGGCTATTAGGAAAAAATTCTTCACAAAATTGTTGTCAAGCATGGGAACAAGTTGCCAAGAGAAGTGGTTGAGTCACCATCCCTCAAAGTACTTAGAAGATGGGAAAGTGTGGCACTTAGGGACGTGGTTTAGTCGTGGACTTGGCAGTACCAGGTTAATGATTAGAGTCAATGATCATAGAGATCTTTTCCAACCTAAATGATGCTATGATTTCACTGAAGAAGAAAATACAACAGCCCTGGACCAGTTAACCTGCTGGTAGATGGGTGCAGCTATAAGATGTTGGGAAACAGGAACTAAAACAAGTTCTTCATGGGAAGGAGGAGTGGAGCTAAAGCCACCTGCTTCTCACAGAGATAAACATGGGTTTGGAAGCTGTGTAGAGGTTCCTCATATTTTAGATGAAAAGATCTTGGCTCATTAGAGGAATATCATTAGTCCTGGCATTAGCCCTCACTTGTGGCCTCACTCTGCCATCTCCAGGCCATCATTTTCTTCTTCCTCTCTATTGGCACAAGTATTTCCACAGCCTCAGAATGAACCCAACTGGAGAACTGGTCCAAATACCACCCCAGAATGCTAATTTTAAACCATTTCAGTTCCCTGATCTGAATCACTAAACAAATATCTGTGCCTACTCAATATTTTTTCCAGTGGTGGGGGCAGGAATGTGTGTGCTTGTGAGGTGACTCTGCCTCCTCCGTTGGCAGGGATGGGTAATGCCAATGCTAGCTGCTGGCTCCCCAGACACAGAACTGGCATGCTGCAGCTGCCTGGCCTGGCAGAACTGGAATCACTGAGCAGGCCACATCAAACTATCCTTTTGATCACAGCGAAAATTAAAATAACAGCTCTGGTATAGAAGGGATATTTTAAAATGTCCTAAAATATTTTTCTTTGTTATAAAAGTAGCCAAAGGGAACTGGTTAAAACATACAAAACTTGGAATTATGCTTTGAGATAATGTGCTTTCCAAAAAGTTGAATCTATAAAAGGTTCTTGGATTGTTTAAAAGGAAAAACACCCCAAAATGGGTGAGATAGTAGCCTATAACTGCACTGCAGAAATTCAGAGGGCTGTTTAAAGCCAAGAACCCTACTAAAACTGACTGGGCTCCCCTTAAGTGCTGAAGCCAAACCACTGGGAGTGTAGTAAGACTCTTAGAACTGAGACTGCAAGTTCCAGTGGTGTTAACTGGCACCATTTTAATTGATTTTTTGTACAGTATTTTTTGGCTCTTATCGAGATTTAATCTTAGATTTAATCTTCTGTAAGTGCTAGTATTTTCCCTGTCAGGCAACTCCACGTTCTCCCAGAACCCTATAACTGCACACACAATTATGTACCTCCTACAAATCTCTGTAGGTATGTAGTATTTATGCCAGCACATATGCAGAACTTGAGTTCAGGTTGGGTGCCACAGGTCTGAGACACCTGTGTGAATGCAAAGAGCATGACCTGAACTGTACAGTTTGGATGTGTTTGATGCACACTGCTCAGTGAATTTGAGAACCACTATCAAATGCAACATGGATGTAACCACAGGCAAACCAATCAACACACAACATTCTTAACTCTTATGAAGTTATTTTAATGCCATCACAAAATCACCATACAGTTATTTAAGTTTTCAGTACTTGTTGGTCTCATCACGAGGCTGTCTAGAAACTCACCTTCCTCTATTCACCTCTAGTGTTCACTCTAGTGCCTACCTCAGCTAAAAATTTTTACTCTTACGCCAGCACCTTTCCAGGCAGATTCTTTTTCAAAAGGTAATCACATCTCCCCACAGTTTTGACTTGGCTATGTGGAATGAGAGTGAGATTTTAACCTCCCCTCACTCAACCATCTCTCCCTGCCTGTGCCCCAATCCAGAGCCCTGTCCTAGATTTGACCATGTCTATGTTTATCTTCTTTGTGATGTCATGAACACAAGAATTTTTATTGGAGCCTCAGCAGTAGCAATAATTAATAAGTCTTCATCACAAGAAATACTTGAGGATTTTCTTCATTTTTTCCATTACTATTTCAAATTTGTAGTTTACTGTTGCCCTGTAAATTAATCAGGAAACTTCCTTGGTGGTATATTCTCACTGGGACTTCTAAACCTGTTGTGTACTCAATGGAGTAAGACAGAAAGCTCTCTGATCCCCTCTCTGGATCCTCCAACATAGAAGGAAATGGGCTTCTTGGAGTAAGTCCAGAGGAGGGCCACCAAGTGGATCAGAGGTCTGAAGCACCTCTCTTGCAAAGGCTGAGAGCAGGGATTGTTCAGTCTGGACAAGAGAAGGCTCTGGGGAGACCTTACAGCAACCTTCCAGTACCTAAAGAGGGCTGATAAAAAAAAGATGGAAAGTGACTTTTTACATAAGCAGATAGTGATAGGACAAAGTGAAATGGTTTTAAACTAAGAGAGGGACTATTTAGGTTAGATGTTAGGAGGAAATTCTTTACTCAGAGGGTGATGAGAGCCAGGAAGAGCTTGTCTAGAGTTATGGTTTCCTCATCCCTACAAGCATCCAGTGCCAGGTTGGATGATGCTAGGCACCTGATCTAGTGGGTGGTAACCCTGCCCATGGCAGAGGGCTGGAACTATATGATTTTTAAAGTGCCTCCCAACCCAAACCATTCTTTGATTTCATTCTCTTCCCTTGATAAATATCCATATCTTTTCAGCATACTATTGACTTGGAACACAGTAGTGCTTGTTTTGGTGACAACTCCAATGTAGCTGTGAGAAAATTCCCCTGCTCAACCACTAATGCATAATCTGAATTTTCCCCTAAGCCTGATTTGAGTTTTGTTTGGATATTTTCTGGGAATTTTTATTTGAAATAGAATGAAGCTACGCAATTACAGTATAAATAATACCATCTAGTATTTCTTAGATAAATGTACAATTCTTGAATCACTCTTAAAACTTTGAAGGTTCAAAGCCAGTGGCTCAGTAGAACACTCTGAGTCAGAGCTGGTTAAAATGGCATTTCTTAAAAATATGCACGACATGGCAGTCAACAGAGACATTTGCAAAATTTCCTGTAAAGTTTCAGAAAACCTCTGAGAACATCTGTGGGCAACAACATGAGGACTGGGCAAACATAGTTTGGAAAATACAAGAACAACATATGTAGGTACATCTGACAGTGGGTATGCAGCTGCCTTAAGCCTTCAGGCACCAAAGCCCACCTTCTGATGATACCATCTGAAAATAAACAGTGGGTCTATGGCTCGTACATCAAGATTTCCTGAAAACTTTGCATCAACTTTGATTTCTAGATATTTGAGGGAACCTGAAAACCTTCTTGGTGAGTTGGGAGGCTAACTTCATGCCCTTATTTTCCCGTGCCAACTTTGCTTTTTGGAGTTTTTTCATCAGGCAAGCCCCACAAACAGTTTTTCCAGAATGTTAAAAGTAATTGAGATAATGAAAAGCTAATAGGCTTTAGCTTAGAGGGTAGCAAAGAATAGCCTGCTATTATTCAGAAAGCCCTGTAATAGAGCACCTTGTTAATTAGAGATGATTCACAGATGACTTGCAATAGATTATGGTAGTTCTGAATAGCAATGATATTTTCATATTGAGCTTATATATACTCAGGAGTAATGAAGCTTTAATTTTAATTAAAAGAACTTTTTTTTTTTAAGCCTGTAGGTCCAAGCAATACTGAAGTACAGAAAATTAGCATCTTTTACTTATTTTCCATATTTAGAGTGCTTCACTTTATATAGTTTTACTTTCATAATATTCCCTACCAGAGGACAGCTAAGCACCTGAATAGCAGCTGTCGATAAGAAGGGAATATGATTGTTTCCTTAATTAGAGAAACACACAATGAGGTGAGAAGCTGCTTGCTCAAGGCCTCTCAGTAAGTCTGTGATGGAGTTATGAACAGAACTAGGTTCATTTTAAATGCAGGATTATCCCCTTTCATCCCCATGCCTCATCACAGAACACCATCTGCTACACTGATGGGCATTTGCTTCTTTAGTTATGATCATTACAGTAGCACAGTTTGACATTATAATGACCCATTGCTACTGATTCCCATGCTCTGTCACCTTCCCTCTTCCTTTCCCTTAAAACCTTCTCTTGCCTTTTGCTGAGGAGCTTACAATGAATTGGTCCAAAGAACAGAGGTACTTTACATACACACATTTTCTGCTGGTTTAGGTCCTCTGAACTGACCCCCGAGGATCTGGATGAGCTTCAGTACCTGAGCAAAAGCAGATACTGGGAGTATGCAGGAGTAGAATGGCAAGGCTGTGCCCTTCCAGAACAGCTGCCCATGGGGTGGGCTTAACTGCACTGCTCAACAGGACCTTATCTTTTTAGCATATATTTTACTTGAAGCCTTCTTTAAACTGAATTGAAAGTAATTACTCTCATCACTGACAAAAACATGGTGTTTTGTTTTAGAACTGTCAGAGGTCTATCCCAAGCTTTCCATAGGCAAGGCAGGCCGGCCTGTGCAGCCAGCAGCACACAGGAGAGCCACATGGATAATGCCAGTACTTACCAGTAGTCTCGTGGCCCTGATGATCCCAGTGCTGACTTAGGGCAGGAAGGCTGGGGCTACCACACTTCCTTCTAGGATTTCCTGTGGCAAATGCACACGTGTGCCTATGTACAGTGTGTGCACACAGGAGCTCACACTGGTCACACAATTCGCTGTGGGCACTCTGTGCTTATGCACAGTGGAGATCCAGAACATGCAAGCACACAGACCAGGAGCAACAGCAACCTCTTTTATCCATTCTGTCACCACGTCTCTTCCTGTGACCCTAGGCAGCTGCAAAATAGTATTGAACTGCAGGGACTGCCAAGCAGTGAAACATGACCTGAAGTGACATTAATTACTGCATTCAAAACACTTGATGAGAAGCTATTCATTTACCAATTGATACAGGCAATGACAAAACACCTTTTCCCCTCTTCAGAAAAGAAGCAATGGAGAATGGTAGCTTGCATACAACAATGGCATTTTGCCTTCTGAAAGTTCACCACAAAATTCTCTAAGATTTCTTACCACTATCCAGATTTGCAGGATTCAATATTGTGAATTACTGGGGGAAATGTACTACTTGATGAAAAACTCAAACAGCTAAACTGCCAAACAAAATCCCTCTCAGTCTCCACATCCAGTAGTGTATGCAGAAAAAGCCAAACAAACAAAAAAACCCAAACAAACAAAACCCAAACCAACCAACACCAAACACCACCACCTGTCCTCCCCCCTGAAACACATGTAGATTTAAATCTTGGATTAAATTAAGCTGACAGAAAAGAGTGTACACATAAAATAAATGCAAATATTTAGCCTTTTTACTTCTCATTTAGGACTAATGGCAAGACACACTGGCATTTTTTCACTTAATTCAACAGAGTGAAATATAAGCAAGTAGAACTTTGGTCAGGAAGGGATTTCTGATCTACCAAAAGCTACCTGCATCATTCAGTGTTCCCAGGATCAAGGCCTTTTTACAGTCAGCTCTTCAGAGAGGACACATGTTCTCTGTATAAGCATTAGGCACACATTAGGTGCTTGAGTAACGCACAAATTACAGTGCAAAAATCAATAATTACTGCAACCTAATTTGAGAAACTACAACATTTCATTAAACATAGAAACAGCTAATCAAAGATTATTACTAATGCAGAAAAGCACAGATAAAGAAATCAGAAACTTTATTTCAAATATGAGAAAACAGTTACAGATGATTTAATAACTGTTATTTAATAACTATTAATAACTGCATGTTTCAACAACTTTTATTTCATATAGGTGGTTTCATTGTATATCTAATAATAACACATTAGATTCAAGAGCACAAGCTTAACCTTTTTTTTCCCCCCACTCACTATAATAATGGTTGATTATGTTTTCAAATGTTTTTTGGTCTCATTCATTGATCTGTGTTTTACCAGATCCCAAATTAAAGAAAATCTTTCTTTAACCTAAGTTAACAGCCAACTGAATATAATTCAGGGAAGTGTAAGATATGAAAGCATGCTTGAGTGTAAAGCTATACTCAGCTTTCAAGCACACCTAATGCTCAATAACCAGCACAATCATCACTGTATTTTTCATTTATCACTGGAAGTTTATTATAGCTTCAACTGAAGATTTTATTTTTTCAGTGAAAAGTTTATGTGGCTGAAAAAACTCTCAAAAACCACTATGTCTTTATGCACTGCCCCTTAAAAATGTAGGTTTTTTTTGTTTTTTTTTTTTTTCCAATAGACGCATTTTATATTTTAAAAAAAGTTTGTGTAAGCAACTGGGAATTCAGCTTCATTATAAACCATTTTCCAAAATCTGTTTCAGATGCAAAAAGCTTGCATGTGAGAAAATAAGTGGTAGTAAGTACCCTTACATTTCAGTCTGTAAAAAGTTTAAGTCAAGATGAAGTTCCAAAATAATATTTTTAGTTTCCTAATCTCTTCATGAGACAAAAAAAAAAAAAAAGGAAGAACACTAAATCTACCATGAGAACTCATTATGCATGAGTATTTCTACTGTTTGACATGGTATTTAAGATTCCCTATGTCACTGCCTCTGTCAGCTCACAGAGGTTTCTCAGGACATGCTAAAAAGACTCTAACATAAATTCCTGAAAGAATTAGCTTTTTCAGGACTGTTATTTTCTTGTATTTTTAGTGTATGACTTCCTCATATAATAAGAGACACACATGTGACCTCCAGCATGTTTGAGTAGATGCAGAGTCACTCTATAGCTGCCATGCCAGACTGATGTCATCACAACATTCAGCTCATGACAGTTCCTCTGGGACTTTCATAACAATACAGGCACTAAAAATCCAATGCTCAGAAAGATTTAGGTTTGAAAAAAGTCAAAAAAGGCAAGACAAAATACTCTAAGTGATAAATAGTATCTCTCATACCTAGAGAACGAGACAGAATGATAACACTTAATTTTAAAGTTTATTTTGATTGGCCTTTTGTTTAAAATTCATTTTGGAGAAACCTTGTCTTACTTTTGTCCATATTATCTGTTCCATTCTCTTTCCTGGGTCTAGGTAAGACACCACACACTTGCTTTGCAATGAGTCTTTCCACAGCAATAAATAAACAACAGATAACATGACACACACACATTTACCAGTTACTACTTGCTTTGCCTCTAAGCACAATTTTTCAAAACTATCACCATCATCCTTTCCCCTTGTATAACTGTTTTTCCAAAGGGGAAGCTGGATTTGAGTGGAGTCCTCATTCTCTGTCGTATCAAAGACTTTACTGCTACTGTCCCCACAGAAGTCTGTGTTTTGTTGTGAAGGAGCCATGAATTAAGGACTCTCCCTTTAACAGGAATTTCTGCCCAGTGATATAGATATGACAGAGCAGAGTATGTGCAGCCACATGTGGTCCAATAGCAACAGCTGAATGTGTAAAATAGACATGTCCAAATTAAACAAGGAGGGGATCAAATAGAGTCCAGAATAAAGAAAGGACATCCTTTAATTTCAGCCCACAGGACTGGTAAACACAAGATTAGAAGATGATACGAGCTTTTGATATTTTGTTTTTGCACACCTGGCCTGAAAAGCTTAATTGGACCAGTGTACAGCTGTCACAGTTGCTACTTGGATGATACTGCTAAGCATTCACACAACGTCAACAATTTTTCAAAGACAAGTTCCTAAGTTTTGCAGCTCTCGCTTTTCACTAACATTAATTGGCTCTATAAAGAGCTACTGGAACACTACTGGAATCTCTTAGGCTGAATGACTCAAAAGCATGCACAAGAAGCAGCAGCTTTGTATTCTTCACTCTGAGTACACTGCCAGCTGGGCAAAGTTATGCCAAGGAGATAACTTTGTGAACAGTCTGCTTGAAATCAAAGTCAGCCAGTGCAGTGGAGGGCAATGTTCATATTCACAGAACATGAATCAACATACAAGGGGAGCAGGGGAGCAGTGATGTTACTCATTTTTGTTTCTGAATGACCAACACATATTAATGTCATGTTATTGTCACTGCATGGAAAGCCATGCACAAATACACCTCTTCACCCTGCAATCCCCAAAGGTCTGCTGCAGACAGAAAGTGAGTGAAGGCAATGTCACTTCTGCGTCAGGTTTGCATTATTCTCAAGTTAATGAGACTTTCAGTTAAAGCAATGCTTTAATTCTTACTATGCCTAATTCTTTACTATTCTTGCAATGCTTAATTCACCACCAAAGGCAGTGTCTTCTAAAAATTTCCTCCATTGGAATGACAATTTCCATTTGCAGCATTTTTCCCTCTCCCTTATAAGCCCCAGAAGTCTGACATATGCTAATCACTGGACTTAACTGACAGATCACCATGGGGGAAGACATATTCCCAGCTCAGAAAACAGGACAAACTTGCAAGGTCAGAAAAGGTGTGGCATGCAGGGTAAATTATACTTGTGTTCGGAAGCTAAAGAGTCCACCTGGAAGCCAATGCAACCAAGCAAGTCTCTATGCAAAGGTTGAAGCTTCCTTATGGTTTTTCATGAAAAAAAAAAAAAATCAAAAACAGATCACAGAAAGAAAATAGCTAAAGGATTTCCCATGTGATTTATGTACTTCTTTTCAGCGAGATAATTATAAGCAATATGGGCATCTTCAAATATTAGTTTCATTTTACTAGATTGCTAAACCCAACAAATATTAGCACCCACTCAGGAGGTCAGACTGATTTCTTCTCAATGCCACAGCTTTCAGGAGCTATGCAGCAGCAAATTCACTTGGACTCTCTGCTAGAGGAAGTCAGGAGAGCAGATTTTCTATTAGCCCCTGAGAAAGAATTGCTTTTTATTTTTCTCCAGGCATCTCAGAGAGGGAGCAGGAGAACAGCGAAGATTAGGAATGGTTACTGGATTTAAGAGAAGAATTAACTGGATGGGTGGATAACTTCTAGGTTATTAAAATTTTGGGTTACTGATTTCTGCTCCAGAATGAAACTGCAGGTTTTACTTTTCATTTGAAAAAAAAAAAATTAAAATTTTAAAAGAGTGAGGAATACAAACACATTTATAAAAAAAATCAGAATATAAAAGTTCGTTTTTGAACATAGTACTTAAGCCTGTTTTTCTTGGAAACAAAACTTGAACACCAGTTACTAAGTATCTTTCTTATTATACTCCTCACTATTGTTCCTGTAGTAGTCTCCTACTAAGGAAAATAAATGTAAATTTTGTTCCTACAGAATGACATAGATGACCCCGAAATGAAAGAGAGCAAAATGTTCCACATAAATCTTTGCAGGACTGAGTCCTGTAATACTGTAATCTATTTTTAATTACCTAAACCACTATGCAGATGACACAGCAGAATTATACACACATCATCTGAAAAGACAGCTATGCAATTACAGAAATATTCAGAATCAAAACAGGGTTAGTACTCAGTCCCCTATCACTAGAACTCTCGGATTTCTGTGCTTCCCTGCTTGCAGATTTAGGAAGTGATCCCGAATTGCACTTACTCCCCCTTGTTTCTCAATTTTCATGCAGAAGAAATTTGCATGCAAAGGCAATAAGGTGTGTGATGTTCAGGGAAGTTTGGTCTCTAAGTGCCTTCATAAAACTCACTTGCCACATCCATCACAGAGTGCTTTTTAACACCTTCCAAGTTTAGCCCCTTCCCTAATCAAAGCACTTTACATACATTAGCCGTGGTTATTCTTCAAGAAAGGATAATATAGATGACATCCCCTAAAGCTGAGCAAATTCACAGTCCCATATGAAATTCCTCTTCATTAAAATAGCAGAGGGCAGAACAATATAATTAATAGAACCATTACCCTTTAACTAAAACCTCCCTTGACCTGCCCCATCTGCAGAAAGATACCTAAAAGCGGATGGAGCTTTTGCACCAACCTATAGCTCCTCCAAACCACCAGAAGGAAGGTAAAAAGCCAATTCAAACAGATCAAGTCCCAGTACTCACATAGACATTTCTCTTTTCTGACTCCTAGAAATAAAAACTGACTCATTTATAACATTTGATCAGTTTTCCTGCTACGTTATTAATTCCCACAGCTGTGACAGAACATTTGGTCCTAGGTTGGGCCAAGACAGACTGTACAGCCTAGCTGCCATCTGTGCCTTTGAAAACGCCCGTGTCTTTATCCAAGACTCTCATGTACGTGTGCACACGAGCACACCCTTCTTTCAAGTGCAGTAACTGCTCAATAGCAACAGCAACAGTTCACAGTTTTAACAGAGAATCTGTCTTAGAAAAAATGTGTCTCACTTTTAGTATCTTCCCTAATCATTCAGAAATCTCGTGGAAAAGCCTTTCTGAGGGGTGAGAGAGACGACATAATGTGTTTCTCAAAAGTTTCATTCTATCAGAGAGGAAGTATAAAAAATGCAACAGCCAAATGTTAAGTTATTGATTGGTTGCAGATGCAACAAAGAAAAGAGATATGTGGATACTATGCATCAATAGATTCAAATCCAAAACAGGCACACCATAAAGGCTGTATTTTGAATTTGAACACAACATTTTGAAGATACCCCCCATTTTTATTATGAATACCAGTAAAGAATGATAGCATCTCTAAAACACTACAATTACTTTATGGAGTCATCCAACATATGTATAAAACCTGTATATGTGAATTCAATATGATTTTATGAGTTCACCCTCATTTTTTCTTTTTTAAATCCCAAGTGAAAGAGCTAGTGTGACCTTGAAAAATTATGTGAAATTAAATTCCCACCACTGAATGAGAATTGTTACTTAGGGCTATGTTCCACATCATGCCGATTGTCTATCAGAGGGATATAAAATAAATAAACCTTATTTTGCATATTACTTAGGGTTTTACTCATAGTGTTAAGACATTATCTCACAATAATTAAAACTCTTAAAACAAGGAAATAATCTAATACACTTGAATTATAATTTGTATAGGGAATGCACAATCATTTACTCTTGTCTTCATCTTAAATAATATATTAGTCACAAACAGTGTTAATATGAGCTGCTAATAATGCAGTTTGTATTCAAACAGACTCACAGGCAAAACCAAACTAAAGAGAAAAATAATACTTTGACCAGCTGTATGACTGAGCCCAAACTTTCCAGTAAACAGTTTTGGGCTAAGGCAAAGCAGAGAAAGCCTTGGCCTCACCTAAGACTTTAGTACAAGGTCAGCTGTGACTGGAAAACAAAAAGTTTAGTGGAGTGGTGTCTGTGTTTGACTCTGCACACGTTTGCCTGTGTTGTTGCAGATGATGAGATATAAGGGCCAGTCCCCAACAGGGGCACCTGGGCAGGGAGGGAAGGTCTTTTCAAACCATGCTCACAGCTGCCCAGGCTGCTGACAGACATGCTCCCCGTTGCCAGCTTCTGCTTACAGGTCCTGTCTTTGGTCACAAGGAACTCCAGCAAACTGTGTTGAAGCAGAGACAGACCCAGAGCACATGAGACAAAGAAAAAAGTCTTGGATCATTCCAGCCATTGGCATGACCTATTTGTACCAGCTCAACTTCAAGGAGCAAACCACAGAGCCTGCTCCCCCTCTGAAGGGCTACAAGGGCAGGAAGCAGCAAATTCACAGGACAAGGGGAAGTACTACAATGGCCATGGACCCCCAGAGAGCACTGGATCTCACACAAGCTCTATTCCCAGACATCTGCTCCAGGCAGAAGGATCTGCCCCTCCATGTCCCGAAAGTACCACCATCTGCTGTAATTTCACCCCCTATAAGACAAATACAAAACCTAATTTGAGTTGATTTTTTTTCCAAAGATGGATAGAGATTAATCTTCTCTGATGGCAGAAAACAAATTGCTCTGGATTTATTTTATTTTTTTTTTTGAGCTTTCTCATTTAATGAATGAATCAGAGGTGACAAGGCTAGGAGAACAGGGAGCTCATTAACATCCATCAACATGTGGTATACAATATGCTAACTTCGAATTTGTCATTTGTACCTCAACTCAGACATGTTTCTTTAGTACAGTCAGTTAATGAAAAGTACAGCAGTTTGCAGATTTTGTCAGATTAAAAAATGGAACAGTGAATTCAATTGGCAGTGGCAGCATTGCAGAGCCACTGGATGAGGAGAAGGAGGAAGGAGTTTGTGATGACCCTCACAGAAACAATGGTCAGAAGTGAAAATAAATTGCCCAAACGACAGCAGTTGGAAAACACTTATCACCTCATGAGGGTGACAGCAGAGATGCTCTCTTGCAAATCAGGAGACAGAACCTGAAACTGGAGAAACTGTTTCAGTTTGCTCACTACCCCCTTTTCTCCTCAATGCAACTTACAGAGAATAATCTCTTCCTAACTTTAAAACATAAAGGTTTCTACTGTTAGAAACAGTTATTGCAGAGCATGGCTGGGTCAGGCACTATATATGACCTAATAACTTGTAAAAAAAAAATCTGCAGATGGTCAAAGTCCAGATAGCACCCATTACATATCTTGCAGAGGTAACTAAGATGTTGTAGAACGCTGTCTTACCTATTACACTAAAATGTAACATGCAGCCAGGAGCTATAATAAGATCTTTTTAGCTGGTCAAAATGGAAAAATGTGAGCTAGCAGACAGCATGCAATATCTTCAAATTTTATTTTTATACATAATCAAATCAGCTCCAATCCAAAGCAAGAGGAAATTTGAGAACAAGCTACAATTTGACGGTTTTAGGCCTGCCCATTCCTTATTGCTTTTAACACGATGAAAATAATAGCTTAAGCCAATATTTGCTTCAAGGACTCTGTCCTCTTAGTCAAAAGTAAAACAGTCAATGAAGGAATTAAGTTAAATACATACTGAATTACTATTTAACACACAGTGAAAAGGCATTTAAAAATCATCTGTCTAGAGAGTTTCAAGTGACTTCCCTATTGCACGTCATGGCATGAAGCGATTACTCTTTTTTTTTCTTTTTTTTTTTTTCTTCTTCTTCTCTGACTCTGAGTCAAATTATAGAACACAACAATTCAGTCTGGAGGTCATGAACGACATTGTGGCACTGCAGCCAAAATGCAGATTTTCTGCTTGGGAAGTGGGAAGAAGAACTCCCTCTGTGGGCCGTGCCGTGGTTGCCGGCACTGGCCCCGGCTGTGGCGGGCGCTGGAAGGGGCACGGATGGAAGTGGCTGACCCAGCTGGGGACGGCCAGGGCTCGCTGTAATTGCCATGGACTGGCACAGCCCCAGCCCAATTTATGGGGCTTGGAGGGAAATGCACAGTCCTGTGGCTAAATACAAAAGAAAAACTGGTGCCTGCATTACAGACCTCTCCCCTCTGCCAATTAGTTTATTCATGAAACTGTAAATGAAGACAGGCCCTTGTACAATAAACGCTCCACTAGATATGCTCTATTTATGAGCATACTAGCATTTCTAGTTTATTTTGTTTCGACACAATGATGGCTTTTTCGGACTGAAAAAGATTATATCAATGTTACCATGACTTACTTTTCAATTTTACACAGTGCAAAATGGATCTTGCATGGCTAGTAATCTAGACATACATACGTGCATTTACCTATCTTCCCTCAAAACCCTGCTGTATGTACCCAAAATCAACTTATAAATCCACTGTACAGATTGAATACATTTTAAATAGTTCTTTAGTTAGAAAATTAATTTTCAATAATTCATACTCTAAATATAGATAGATGAGAACAAGAGCAGTAATTTTCAGCATTAAACACCACAAAATTCATGGAGAAAAGGGGAGTTTGCAATGACAGCCAAGCTCTCATTCTCCAGCTGAGTAAGGTTTGAAAAGTTGGGGAGGGGTGTGGGGGGAGAAATTCAGACAATTTTTAGGAGAAAGTAGTTTTCTTCAAAAGAAAAAAAGATAGCATGAAAAAAAATCCCATCCTGAACCAGCAAATCTTTGGTTACTTGGAATCCCTGTATATCATTAAAACATATTGTTTTTCTACTGTAATATTTGCTATTCAGTTATGCATCCTTCCACTAAAAAAAAAATTCAAATAGTTAACTCTAGCAATGCAAATAATTAAAGCTGCTCCTATTCATTTAAGTACAAAAGATACCAACCAGAAGGTTATGTAATTAAAAACCAATCAATACCCTAGAACAAGGCAAGACTATAAAATTATGGACGAGCCATCTTTTTTTTTTTTTTTTTCAGGTAGAATTTTGCTTTAATATAAATGTGCATTTGTGGCTACAAGTTCTATTCTAAATGAAATTTTTAAGTTTAATTTATAAATCCCTATTTGTTTCTGAGCATGGAAACAAACCTGTAAGAATGACAAACAGAAGAAATTCACACACTGCAAATACCACCTTGTTGGCTTTTCCTGCCTACAAGCTGACACAGAACAAACCAGAGCTTTCCAGGTGCCCCTTTATTCTCTGGCAGGTGCTTCTTACAGGCTGGGTCCATTCAAGGTAGAAAGAAGCTCCTAGTGGGTGTTGCCTTTCTGCCCCAGCACAGGTGAGCAGGAAAAGGACCAGGACTGGCTGGATGGGAGTAGAAGAATTGACATGTTTTCCATATTTTTCACAGAAAGGAAGAAACCTTTCTGGGAGCCTGTCTACATTGTGGAAAACATTACACTTTGAATTCAGATCAAAATAACTACTCCCTTGACTACTTCTGAAGGTACAGGCTGCCTTTTCTCTTGAATAAAATGAGAATTCTCCAATCTAACCACTGGCACATGGTTGTTGAACACTACATCTGAGAAAGTAAGTAGAGGCTTTCCTGAGGATGCAGCGTGTCCACCTCCTAACACCTGGGGGAAAGCAACAAGAATACACGGTGGAAGTCTCCAGGCCTTTAGGGTGCAACCTTTAGGCCACCTTGCTACACCAGAGAATGCTGCCAAAGTTGTTTACACTGCATCCAGTGGTACTGAGGGAAGCCAGGCAGCACCCTAGGAAGGAGGCTGGAGATAGCAGAAGGCCATATAGATACAAGACATTTTAAATAGGGGAAGATTGATACTGTTTTTCTGTTGCCTTTCTAAAAATCAAAACAGCCCCAGAAAAACCCACAGAGCTATTCCTTGAGCTGCGTCTCTTCCTTAAACATTCTGAAACTACACTCCTGAAAAGAGACAGAAGCTGAAGGAACTCTGCCAGCTTGTCTTTTTCAAGTTGCTGCTCTTTTTTGCTCATTTTACTTACCTGCTTCAAGAACAGGGCTTAGGTCAGTTCAGCCTGTGATGTCACCAGGAACTGGGTGACAGCTGATGTAATTAGGTGAGCCCAATCAACACAGGAGGAACAGGTTCATAATCCTGGAAGATTAATGAGTATGCATCCCTGCAAGGTCATTTGCCAGAAACTGAATCTTAGCAGTTTGCTACAATTTTACTGCTGCCCTGCTTTGCTCTAGAGCAGAGAAATGGAAACATGCAATGCCACGAGTGTAACTGGGTGACTCAGTTTGTTGATACATTTTAATATTTATGCTGTTGAATGAATGTCTTGGAAAATAAAACTAATGTTCATGTCCTATTTGGTAGATGTGGTGAGAAAAGTACTATATCTCTAAAGATTTTCTTAGAACACAGCATGATATCAGCTAAGACACAGAATTCTTCTAAGCAGGTATCCATTATGATGTAAAACTATAAATTGAACTGGCTTTATATTACCCTACACCAGCAGGTAATACATAGGGTAATATAAAGCCTATAGTTTTACATTTTAGAAATAAAATAGCAAACTGTTTTGCATTTATACTTCAGATTTTTCTTCTAACACTCTTCGCCTCCATCACATTTCCAGGTTAGAAAACCAAATAGCCAGACTAGAAATATCATGATTTTTCAACTTTATACAGGATATAGGAGCTTGAAAAGTCTCAGAACTGCTTTTCTTTACCAGGAGTATTATGTGTCCTGGGAGAGGATATCCTGAAAACCACTGAGGAGTCAAGACTGTCATAACTGATAAGGGCATATGACATCAAGAGCACAGAGAGCTGTGATCTGTAGATGCAGGAAGAGAAGCAGAGTCACAGAGATGCAGAAGGAAAAGACCCAAACATAACAGTTGGAACAGGATCCACAAAAGGGAGACAAAAAGCTAAGTGTTTTCAGACCACACTTCAGAACCATATTGGCAAGAAAGGCACAGAGATGGTGGCCCAGCTAAGCAGATGGTGTTCTCCCAGCACAGCCTGCATGGAGAGCTTTCCATCTGCTAGCACATTCAAAACAGACTAAGAAGGGAATTACGGGACTTTTATTATAAACAACATTTTTAATACTCTCTGAAAAATATTTGATTTCATGTTAACATTGACGAACTCAGGCTATGTAACCTCAGAATTACTCAGGAGAGGCTGAAAGTATTAGCAGGAGCAGCTGATTGCTTCTTTTGGTGTGCAGAGTCACAGCTATCACACAAGCTGCAGAAGGAATTTCAGCTGTTAACAAGACAAAATGGTTCTGCCGTTGCGGTTTTCCTCCAAAGAAATGCTACGTACCTAGACACACACACATTTATCAGATATCAAAATATGTGCATTTATCAGCTGTTTGGGCGGGCATGGGATGTTTTTAACAAGGCAGGTTGCTGCAGTTAGGATGGTATCAGAGATACCATATAAAGAACCAACCATCTCCTGATCACTGCCTCCTCGGAAGCAAGGTGCCTGATGAAGCCCCACACAGGGATGGTGGCACAGGCATAGCTAGCCGTCTACTACACAGGTAGTACACATGCCACAGCATGGCACATCTGTAGCACATTTCTTGTCCTAAAACTGCAATTATTATTCTATGCCTGTATGACCTAAAAAACCCTAAAAATCCTGGCCCCAGTAACAGAATTATTTAGTTCAGGATTTTTTATGCAACACTTATACGATGCATTGGTGACATAGTAAGATCATGCAACCCTAAGGAGGGCTGGGGCACCATCCCTTGGAGAATAGCTCCAACTTTTAACTGGAGAAAAAAGCTAGGCAGCCTCTAGGCAGCATCTAAAGAGTACACATCACTGTCTCCCAAGTCCTTGAAAAACGCCTCTGACAAAAGCATGAGCTGCTGCTGTGGGTTACATTCTCAGGGCAAAGCTATAAACCGACTCACTCTTCTGACCCTCCTCTGGCTGTTGTTACCCACCAAAACTGCCACAGCCCTGCAGCTGCCAAGAAGCCCCAGAGAAATGCATAGGGTAGCAAGTGCTTGAACACACCTCTCTGGGCCAGGGCAGCCCTTGCTTGCCATTCCAAAAGCAAAGGTTAACACAAAGAATTAAATGAGATGACAGCAATTATATTTTATTTGCTTTATATGTAGACAACTAAGAAATAGCTGACAGAGAATTAAAATGTACAAAAGAAAGGCAAAACTTTTTGGTGTGGTAATAGGGAGATACTAGGGAAGAATGCATGTATCAGAACTGGTAAATATGGTTAAATTAATGGGGGAGTACTTAGGCATATCAGAACAGACTTTTTAAGAGTAAGACTTTTAAAAATATATTGCCAATTATGTCAATAATACAAGGTTGGAATATTTTACATCAAATTATAACTGTTCGGATCACTGAATATTTTAAAAATTCTGCTTTGACAACAGTACAAATCATATAAATAAAAGCCACCTTAAATTTCCAGTTGCTATGCATTTGTTTTTCTGGGTGAAAGAGCACTTAATGTTGCTGGAAAGCCATTAAGCAACAGTAGTCATTTCCTAAACCTGGTTTACACTAGCACTGTTTAAAAAGTTAACATCTTTAGGGACTCTTTAAACTTGCATCTCAGAGCCAATGCAATATTCATGGACTGCAGCATTTGTTCATGGCTCTTCCTGTGGTTAATTCTGACATTCTGCTATCTTCACTACTCAAGAAAGCAAAACTTAAACCAGAATTTAAAAAAAAATATGTTGGGAAAGTCATCCATATTTATACAAGTGGTTTGTAAACTGAAGACTTTTTCTAAAACCTGGAAACATATTTTACAACACTTGTTACAGCACAAAACATGTAACAGTTGAATTTTCCCCTTGTAAAACAGTTTTCCTGCCCTTAGAGCCTGGAACACAATGTGTGGAAGCATATGAAATACATATGTAGAGAAGAAGAAAATAAAAAAGAGACTCAGTAGTGAGAAAAAGCTGTCTGAGGAAGAGCACTGAAACAGCAACAGTCCTCACTGATGTCTAGATATCCATTCAACAGAACAGCTATTTTAGGAATAGCTCTGGAGACAGTTCAGAATTTCAATCAAGCACCTAAATAATTTTCAGGGCCAGACAACATCACCTTAAGCTTGGTCTGCCTAGGCCCTTTAATCACACCTACTGCTACATGGATTATTCCCTGAACAGAAAAGTAATTCGTAGAAGAGCACATCAGGAAGGACCAAGGGACAGAAAGAACCAGGTCTAGAGTACCCTAAGGCTTCTCTTTTTACAAACCCTCAAACAGGCTCCCTTTCTCCTCACAAACTGAGGGAAATCACCTGCAAGTGGGAAAACTGTAAATGCAGCTCTTGCTCCCATTTTGAGAAATCAAATAATTTGGTACCTCAGACTGTAACTCTCAGTGCTGCTTAAGTGTTGAAGCTGACAAATGACTGCAATTCTAAATATATGTCTTCCCAGAAAGCCTAAGGAGCCCAGTTTTCACTCAATCCAGCCTATACACTACTTTTATTTTTGCCTGGAAATTCTCTACAGGCTGAGTACATGGTATCACAGGTAAATGAAAGGGAAGACAGGCAGTGGAAATCGCTGGGAACTAGGAAGAGTGCTCTGATGAATGACAGGCACGCACAGCCACACATGACAGGGAGTTTCTGTGAGCTGTTGTCAGACACTGAGACGCAGTACAAAGCTCACTGCAGCAATGGTGCTGTTCTCCTTACGCCAGCTGCTCAGAGGGGAAACAGTTTCCTCGTGTAAATCATGCTGACAGATGGTTTGCTTCAAGAGTGTGGTGGTAAAACTGTACAGATATCCTGATATTCATGCAACCATAAACAAATTGGATTGGTCAATTCCTTCTTCATAGAAAATTACTACGAATAACAACTTCAAACTAAGGCACTACTATTTCAAACAAGTTTACAGACAACACATGAATCCCAGTGAATTTTAACCAGAGATGTTTTACTGTTTTTGCATAATGAATTAGCGGTCAAAAGATTAAGTAGTGTCTAGATAATAGCAGGGTATTTAAAACTGGGCATAACCTTCCAGATGCTTTATTCTTTTGCTTAGCCTTAGGGGACACATCTGAAAGCATGCACCAGCCAGGACAGATGGCAGCCAACACATTCCTTGAGTCATACACCCTTGCTTATGCCAGGTCATGATGAGCGCCTTAAGGCAGTGTATTTGAACTACCATTAAGTCACATAAAATGTGCCCAGCAGGTACCATCCAATGTTCATTTCATGTAAATTAACCTGCCAAAAGGAACGTGAATGATTGCCTTACTCTTTTGTTCTATGTAGTCAACAGCTCCTAAGGGGAACCATAAAATGCTCACCAAGCTTTGGTGACAGACTGAGTGGCCCCAGTAAAACACAGCAAAAAACTGTGGTTGAGAGTCAGCATTAATATACTTGGTTCTTCTAAAGAACAGTCTGGAAAATACTGGCATGAAATGCTAAAGCTTAGTGATCATATTAACAGTGACTGAAAGCAGCTCATAAGTAGAGAAGTATGTAGGTGATCACAAATTCTGCAGAGCACAAAGGAACCTCATCTATTCTCTTCCCATCAGGCACCGGTTGCACCCCACGCACTTTCAGTGGTTGTTGCTCTAAATGATGAGATCTGCCTCTGCAGGCTCCAAGGCCTCAGATGCCAACACCTCCTTCTCAGTAACATATTTCATAGCAATAATGGCCCCATTATTACCACTGCATAGCATTTTAAGGAGACATAAAATAGACACAAATGAATATTGATCCATCTTACCTGGACTTCAAAGGGCATCACTGCACCTATTAAAAAAAAAAAAAAAAAAAAAAAAAAAAAAAAAGTAGAAAGGAGGACCCCAGGAACTACTGACCCCACCTCTGTGCCTGGGAATATATATCATGGAACAGAACCTCCTAGAAGCTGTGCTAAGGTGCATGGAAAGCAAGGAGATGATCCAAGGCAGCCAGCACGGCTTCAGCAAGGGCAGGTCCTGACTGAGCAATCTATGATGGAGTGACTAGATAAGTGGACAAGGGAAAAGCTATGGATGTTGTTTATCCCAACATCTGTAAGCTCTTTGATGTGGTTCCCCATCCTCCTCTCTAAACTGGAGAGATATCAATTTGATGGGCAGACTGTTCAGCGGATGGGGAATTTGTTGGATGATCACACACAGGAGGTAGCAGACAATAACTACATATCCAGATGACAAATGGTGACAAGTGGCATCCCCTCAGGGGTCCATACTGGGACTTATCTCCATCAATCACATGATGGCATCAAGTGTACTCCCAGCATCCTAGAGTGACTTCATGATGCTTGTATCCCCAGTTGTCTGTTCTGTTTGTGCTGTATATTGAGTTCTGTACCTGAGAGCAAAACAGGGAAAGAAGAAGCGCGGAGTTTGTTTTGAGAAAACTGCCTGACTCCTACACATTCTCTCCTCCTGACAATGTTCATCTGAGGCACGGACAGCAGTGGGACAGACATCTCCTGTGCTTTTAGTCAGTTTTAGCTGGCTGAGGCAGAGAAGTTCCCTGCACTGTTTTTTTTCCTTTTCCTTGGGGCTGTTTAAATCTGCCCTGGCCTGAAAGCCCAGAGGAGCAGCGAGGGCTGGCACCTGCGGAGGGAGTGGGGCTGGGGAGAGACTGAGGGAGCTGAGCTGCACCCACGGCAAGGACTGCCTCAGTTTGACATCTCTCTTCAGAGCAGTGAGAGGTTTTATTGTTTCATATTATTCGTTCTTTGTGCTTGTGGTCATCTTGTTTGTTAAACAAATAGTTTTTTCCACTTTTCCCCGAGGAAGTTTTTTCCCGGACTGGCTGTGGGGAGGGGCCATTTGGGTTTGCTTTCCAGAGGAACCCCTTTGAAGGTTTCGTCCCAAATTTGCCCTCAAGCAAGACACCCAGCAGGTTTGTAGATGACATGAAGCTGAGTGCTGGAGTTGACATGTCTGGGGAATCAGATGCCATCCAGAGAGACCTGGACAAGCTCAAGGGCCCATGGGGAACCTCCTGAGGTTCAGCAAGGCCAAATGCAGAGTCCTGCACCTGGGTCAGGGCAATTCCCAGAATCAATACAGCCTGGGGAAGGAAGGGTTGATTTGAGAGCAGCCCAGCTTAGAAGAACTTCTGGGTATTGGTGAATGGAAAGCCTTTTCCATTGGTGAATGGAACTGGCATTTTGTGTGCTTGTGACTAAGAAAGCTTTATCCTGGGCTGCATCAAAAGAAGCTTGACTAGCAGCTAGAGGGAACTGATTCTGCCCCTCTACTTGGCTTTTGTGAAACTCCACCTGGAGTAGTGTAACCAGCTGTGGAGTCATCAGCACAGGAACAACATGGACCCCTCAGAGTGGGTCCAGAGAAAGGCCAGAAAAATGATGGATGGAACATTTTTCTTATGAAGACAGGCTAAGAGATCCAGGGGTGTTCAGCCTGGAGAGAGAAGGCTCTGAGAAAACCTCACTCTGCCCTTTCAAAACCTAAAGGAGGCTCAGAAGAAATATAGGGACAAACTTTCTATCTGGGCCTGTTCCAATAGGACAAGGGGTAACTGTTTTAAACCAAAAGAGGGTAAATTCAGACTAGATATAAGAAAAGAAATTTTTTAAGTGAGGGTGGTAAAACACTGGAACAGGTTTACCCAGAAAGGTGGTGGATGCCCCATCTCTGGAAACATTCAAGGTCAAGTTGAATGTGGCTCTGAGCAATATGATGTAGTTGAAGATGTCCCTGTTTTTTGCAGGGGTCTGGAACCAGATGACCTTTAAATGTCCCTTCCAACCCAAACCATTCTGTGATCTTCTGGCAGAGAAAGAAATAACTATCTGGTAGTTTTTAGATATTGACAGATAACTCAAAGATTTTTGCAGACACATGATATTCCCCCTGAAAGAGATTGGTGCCAGCTGTTAGTGCCTAGAATAAAAGTTTAGTCCTTATATACACCACAAAACAAATAGGTGTAGTCCATCAACATCTGAGGTGCATGAGTGAATCAGCATAAGATTAGAACAAATTGAAGAAATAGAAAGCACAACAGGAGATGGAAAAAGTGAAGCAATACACTTTGTCTAAAGTGGAGGTACACAATATCTAGGCATCTTAGGCTGGTAATTAATGACAAGGTAAAAAGAGAGATTGATTTCACATTGTTACCTGTTCATCTTTGCAGGTATGTATTTTTATATATGCACATGCTATTGTAGACCAATATTTTGCTACGGAGACAAAATCTGCTAAAAATATGAGAGATAAGAGTAATTAATTCCAGGTAACAGATAACAGTCCTTGAACACAGTAGACTTTCCAAGATGACCATTGCCTGATAGGAAGTGTATCCACTTTGGAAGCAGACAAATTGCAAATTTAATGATGAACAATGACAAGGATTTTGGAAGTAGAGACCATTTCTTATTTTTCTGATTACACAAACTAAAGGAAAGATATGACTTTCTGAAAAAAAAGGAAATTATCTAACTGGAAATTAGTAAAAATCTGTGGAATCTACTCCTCAGGGCCAAAAGTAAAAGGATGAGAGTAGAATAGTATAAAAACAAAGAAAAAAATGAACACAAGTTAAATTTTTTGTTTAGAAAACTGCTACTGCAATTCTTTTTGCTCTGTGTATTAAGAAATTCTGAAAAGATTTAGTATTCAATTATTATAGCCTTATATATTTTTTATTACAAAAGTTCTTCTTGGCGTTTGTCCTCTGCTGTTTCACCTTGGTTTTAACTTGACAATATGCTCATATTTTCTCTTATATAATTGTAATTGACATTATAATAAAGTGACACACAGAAGTACGTTCCCCCCCTGAAGGTTTCAATATTCACTGTGTGTCAAGAGAGAAAATATTTTAATGGATTGCCACAGAATTCAAAATGAAGGTACTTTCAAGTAACAGAGGACAACTAAACACCAAAAATCGAATCTAAAAGGGCTTGAAATACAACAGGCTGAACAGTCATCTATTGAAATGAAAGTCAGAAGGTAACTTATAGAGAGAAGAATGTAATTACCCAGGTTGAAATCTGGCCAGGATACTGAGTCAACACAGTTACTTTTGTAGAAACAAATGGGTCAGATGTTGGGTTGATATTTGCACACAAAATGTAGGGAATTCAGCTGCAACGCAGTGCACTACCAGTAAAGCACAGGTTGGGGAAAGAATAAATACCAGCACCTTATTTTAAGTAATTTTCCACCCTAACTTTACTCTGTCTGATCGGGCTTAGAAATACCCTGAGCAAAACTGACATTCACAGAAAAATGAAGGAAGGGATAAAAACTGAACACCAGAAAATAGTTGTACAGTGTTTACAGTTTCAAGTCTGATTGTAGATGGGTAAGATAGGCAAAGGTTTTCCAAGGAATAGTTCTGTGATGTTTCCACATAAATAAAAGTATTTTGGGGATGATTCAGTTCTCCTTCCAGCAAATCAGGAGTAACTCATCCAAGACAACACTAAAAGTCACTCAAGAAGGTCCATTGTGCACCAAGATGAATCTGTTGCTTTAATCAGTAACAAGAGATTTTTTAGTAGTAATATTAACTGGATGCAGACAGCTGCTTCAGGTATTATTTGTCACAAGGAATATGCCATTGGTCTCTAGAGAGAACAACTTGAATAGTTGTGCAGCCAATCATGTAGTCCCAGTCAGGGCTTTCAGCTTCAGATACACTACGTGGCGATAATTTGACTGGCCAGAACTGGTGAACTAGAAAAATGTTCTCTTTTTCTCCTTAACCTGTAAACCCCTCAGCCTGTCTCTTTTGACTAGACTTCCACTTAGTCTGTGCATCATAGTTACCATCAGGTAATTCTGAGCAATGTAGAACAGGTAGGTTTACTGCCTTAGGGATGTTCGACAGCTGTACTGAAGGGCATTGCTACGAATGTGAACTGCCTAAAAGGTGTTGGAGTGCTAGTACCACTCACTCACATGATGAAGCACTGATGCAGGTGTTCACCCAACGGGGGGCAGAGAACAGAACTGCTGGCTACATGGCACTGCTGCCCTGCTTCAGCTCCAGGACAGCCTTCGGGCACACCTGACACTGTGACTACCCAGCTTATCTTTCTGCCCTTTATCAGGATACAAGTTTCTGAGCTTTACAGACTCCTGGAGACTAGAGCTGGGTGAATGTTTTCTGGTGAACTGAGCATCCAGAGACACCCATTTTTTAGCCCCTAATATTTTCTCAGAAACATCTTAGGTTTGCTAAGCTTTTTCTACAGTCAAAATAGGAACCATTGGTAATTTGTTCTATGATGACAGGTATTAAATGCCCCGGTAAATGTATAGATGTAGAAATGGATTAGGAGTCTTGGAGAGGCCTGCTACATCTGGAGCAAGAGACAACAAAGGTGGAAGTAGGGGATTTGTCAGCCTTGGAACCAAAAAACACCCTGGCTCAGACCAAAGACCCACAGAGAGGAGTATTTCCTCTCCAACAGAAGGCTGTAGCAGTAGATAAAAAAGCAAGAGAACATGGCATGAGTGTTCTGATATTTCCTGAATATTCTTCTTGTACTTTTCTATGGGTCAGGGAATTCCCTGAGCCAAAATTAGTTTACATCTAACAGCCACTTACAATTTCTTATGCCATTAGCTTGTACAGCCCCCTCTAAACCCACATACACTATTAGCTTCTGGTAGCAAGGAGTTCTACAGCTTAATTAAACAAGACAATGAATCAGTAGCTTATTTCACTGCTCTAAAGAAGCCCTCACTACTTTTGTCCAGCAGCCCCATGCCCTTGCAGTAGGAGAGAAGCTGGCCACCCTCTATTAACCTTGTCCCAGTACCATTATTCTATCTACCCAGTAGGTTTCAATCTCATTTCCCACAGTTGTCTCCTTTTCAAGCCAAGACTTTTGGGTTATTTAGTTGTTCCTCATAGGAGACATCTTTGATTGTCCTAATGGCCTGTCTCCACGCTGTTCACATTTCGATATCATTCTTTTCTGAAACGTAGGAGGATCAGAGATCCACACATTATTTGAGCCACTGGTGCACCATACAATCCTACAATGGCAAGATGGCATTTTCCTCTCTCCTTCTCTCTGATTATTTCTAGTAGTGTGTTGTGTTTTGCATAGCTTCCATGTGCTGTGCTGATATTTTCATGGAACTGGGGTAATAACGCCAGCACCTTTTCTTCCCCTGAGTGGCAGGAGTTAACCCAGGGCAAATCACTGTGTACGTAAAACTCATATTATTTTTTTCACACATGCAACAGGTTATATTTATCTGTACTCAAAATCATCTGCCATTTTATTGCACATGAAAGTCCTGTCACTTCTTCATTACCAACGCTTCTCTTTATTCTCATTCAAATAATACCACCAAATTAATTGTTTTCCTTGTCTCTCCTTTTTATATATTTATAAATAACACAGTAGTATGTTCTCTATACTGAGAAAGCTTGCCATTTAATTCCCTGCTTTTCCTCATTATCCAAACATTTCTTCCTTATTGAAGGGATCCTCTTACTGCTATTCTGTTTACTAAATTTTATAAGGAGCCTCTGAGAGACAGCCACAAATTTCAAGTAATAACAATCAATTTCCAAGTCCTAAAATCTCTGTGGCTCTTCTGTTATCCATACACTAAGATGATGATCAAACAAGATCCTCCCACAGCAGAACTTCCACCAAACGCACAATTTTAAACCATAACTGCCTCAAGGGAAAACCTCTAGTCATACTGTCTCAAGCATTAGGAGCGATTTGCAAGATTTTCACATCCTTTATCCCTGAAGACATAATTGCATTAGCTTCATGTCTTAAGTTCATGCTGTTAAAGGAAAGAAAAAAATAATCCTGATAACTGCACAAAAAAAAAGAATTAACTAATGAATCAACAGTCTACTTAATTTCTCAGTTGTTCCCAGTCTCGTTGCATCAGTTTTTCCCTCATTTTAGTTGTCAGGTAACCATCAGTTGAACTGGATTACCATTAATATCCAGCATGGAAAGTTATCTGTACAGCTGGGATTTAACCTTCCCTGAAACTGGCATACTACTTACTGTATCACACAGCACTTGGAAGTCCTAACCATGGATCAGTCAATGCAGTGAGCACTTTGTCTCAGACAACTCAGCCAAATTATCATAACATTTGCTGTTCTGTTCACCTAATGTGAAGTCTAGGAAGTGCTGCAAATGCTGATACTCTCATACTCATTTTATTGAATGTAAGGCATTTCAATTGGCCATAGTAGACAATTACTATAGACAAAGACAAATGGAAATATAACTCCCCTCTTCTATATTGGATTTTTAGACAAATCAGGTTTCTGAATCCATTTATGAGCTATTCTAATAGCCAGATAAATTCTTAAGTGTTGATTTTTTTTTTCTTTGATGTGAGCAAATTCATTCTTAACCTTGCTGGACTGAAACAATATTCACCCACAGATAAGGGGAAAGCTTTCATGTGGCTTGGATGCTCCAATTTGTCTCTAATAGAGAAATTCTTGTAACATGAGTACTGACTGCATCAAGAGGCTTTCAAGAGACCAAAAGGGACATTATTGCTGGGGTACACTGTACTACTGTAGCCACCTAGTAAGCATTTGCATTCATCTCATTGTGGGTGCCTATGCAATGGGAAGATGCAAAAGTTGAGTGGGCTAAGGATTATGTGTTTAGGGCTTGCAATAATAAAAGGAACAATAAAACATTGAATTTGCATGTTTTTCAATTGGCTCTCATCTACGTGTGTACAAAATTTGTATGTGACCATCTGAGCAGTCTAGAATCCAGACTAAAACATTTACTACCAAAGTTTTGTCTGGGTTTGGGGTTTTTTTAAAAATTATTATTTTTAAATGATATTGCCAAGTAAGTGTGTTTTCTCTAAGTATGCAAACCCCAACGTTGCAATGACATTCGTCTTTGCTTGTAAGCAGAATGAGGAAGGTACAGTTTGCTGTAAAAAAATGTCTTTCACAGACAACTTCAAGACAAACATTTATAATGACAGTTTTCTTTGCAAAAATGAGATGATTTTGCCCTCATGGTAGCTGAAGGGCAAATTGAGAGCCCTCAGTCTTAATAGGATTTTGAGTACTTGCAATTAACCCACATACAGCATTATCTATAGAAAGGCATCCTCACCACAGCTAACAGCAGCTCGGTGCTGTTTGTATCCAGGCTGTCAGAATGAGCACTTGAGCCTTGTCAGCTCTGGCAGCTGTCTTCAGAACCCAGTGCATTGCTCCGAGCTGGCTTAAGCTGATCTATCACTGCAAGTGGCTGTAGAACTGGAGGCCTGTGCACTGTCACTGCCACTGTGGGTAAATTCCTAGTAACAGTGGCACACCTCATATATTTAAAAATAAGAATTTAAAAAATCATAATGCAGCAAGGCTCGGGCATGATGAAGAGGCACATGTGAGAAGGTCAAACACTACATTTACCAAAAGAAACACTCTGTTCTTTTTTTACTATTTTTCTCTCAGGCAGTGAACTAGAGGAAGCATTGGTAGGTTGGTGAGTTGAGGTGACAGCTGTTAATTGATTTTCAAAATAGGTCTCTCTCTAAAATAACTAAGCAACCTTGCATAGACTTTAATTGGTGCTGGAGCGTAAAAATTCTTTGACCTTACCTTGTTGATAGAACAGGAGTGTCTATACTTGCAAATTCTTTGCAGAGAAATTGAATACCCGGTATGAGGGAGGAACAGAAGTCAGTAGCCTTAATGTGAGATTAAGCATCTTAAATAACTAGAAATACTGCCAGAAAAAGCAATGAACTAGCTGGATTTTATAATGGCATTTATAAGAGCTTCAATATGAACACACCCTGGCACAACAGTTTAAACTAACATTCAGTTATACAGCATGAACAAAACCTTTCCAGGACACCACTGAAGAAACAGATTTTGTTTCCAAATGCTTATCACTGGAATACTTCAAGAATTCACTTCACAAAATAGCTGAAATGCATTGAACCATTATCAACACTGAAATCTATTTCCCTCATGACAAAAAAAGCTGGTACCTCCAAGATGGTGCAGATATTCTTGGTTTAAGCTGCCTTTGATTTGGTTATCAAATTTTTTTTTTCACAAAACACTGTGTAGCTTCCACAAGGAAAATTCACAAGTCCATCCCTATTTTCATGCAGGAAAATAGAAAGCAATACTGTAATTCAGGTACAATTTTATATATCAATTACTTCATTTAAAGTAAACTACAATCCTTCAGCAAATATTTACGTACATAAACAAGCAAATACAGGCTGCAACAATAATCAGTCTAAAGCTAAAAAGAAAATAAAAGACAAGACTCTCCAAAAATTAATTCAAGTTTACAGTTTATAGCTGTATGCCTGAAAGTTAAAAACTACCTTGAAGAGCTATGCCTCTTGTGGTAACCACATGTATTCATAGTAGGAAAGTAAAAAGACATTTCCAAAGAGAATTAAATGAAAAAGGAAGGAATACATTACTATTGTTGACTTAGTAGCAGCTTCAAAAAAAAAAAAAAAAAAAAAAAAAAAAAAAAAAGCCAAAGTCTAGATGATAAGAATACAGGAATACAGGAGGGAAAAAATACAAAACCAAACCAAAAGCAAGTGACAAAAACTCTAGAGAAATAGAGATTGAAAGGGCAAATTATAAAAAAAAAAAAAAAAAAAAAAAAAGACTTAACAGCCAATGGGTGCTTTTTAAATCATCACTTCTGTCCAACAGATGAGCAGAAAAATTCTCAGCAAATAACATACTCAAATGAAAATTAACAATCAGAATATGCTTACATTGTCTTTAACTGATCAAGCCTAAATTATGGACTAAATTTGACAATACAGATCTTCTGACAGACAAATTTAAAACTTCAAAGTGTCCGAAATTACAAAACTGAGTAAATACAAAAATGAAAAATTTAGTAGAGAGCATTTGCTAAACAAGGGGCAAATAAATCTTTTAGTCATCTCTTTTAGTCATGCTTTTAAGAATATGGAAAGTACAAAGGACACCAATGGAACTGAAGAAAGGCTCAGAGCAGGCATTTCACATGATGGCTGTGTTGTCAGCCTCAACATCTAGCAAAACCCTGTATTATTCTCCACACCAGGGAGCAGAGGAAATAAAAATCAAGTGCAATTTCCTTCTAAACCTGTTTAGAAGCAAGTATATTTCCAGGCCAGAAAGCACCAAGCCGATTTTAAGCCAAGTGTCAAGTGGCTGTACTCATTTTATACAGCTAATGTAAAGTGACAAGCACCATTCATGAAAAATATTAGAGATTTTCAAAAAGCCTGTGATAGCAATTGCGCTGTCAGACAGTCCACTTGTTTGTAATCATAACTGGAATAAGACCAGAACGTATAACATCCCTGTTATTGTTAATGCTGATCATCATTGGGGTGCAACGAAATTAGCCCAGTGAGCAACTGAAAAGTTTCACAGACGAGAGGTACATTTGGGTGACTTTCACTTCATTTCCCAAGTGGAATAAACAGATCAGTTATTAGCAGACATAGCAAAATATACTGGCCACTTTATTGAGAGTGAAGCCAAACCCCATGCTTATTAATGATTTCAAACCAACTCCACAGGAGATAAAGGACTATTATGACATTTGTATCACCTTTAAGGAAGCAGACCATATGATGATGAATAAACCCTCCTGCCATTCAAGCAATGCAAACAAAGCTCAGAAACAGACTTTGGTAAACTCCTAAAAATTTAGGTAAGGGGATAAAAGTAGAAGCATGAATGTAAATTAATAATAAATTAAAAAAAAAAAAAGTCACATTATTAGATCTGTTCTCCCTGCCAATGCAAAGTCACAGAACTCCACAAGTGCATTCAATAAAAGATGAACTTAACAACCTCATAGGAGAAATCCAGAATTCCTTGGATAGAAAAAGTGTCAGGTATCATCGGCTGAGCATATGAACATAAAATATTAAAGCCTAACAAGGAGGAAGTGACAGGTGACATTTGTACATGCTTCAAGAATGTCAAGTGATAGCCTGAAGTATGAGTGCAAGTGCAGAGGAGAGCTACAACAATCACAGAATTAAAGGTGCCTCTTTGGTTACCTGACAAAGAAAATTATGGGACCGTGACACTGGATAAACTGTTTGGTCTCCTGACTGGCCCACAGGTGCAAAAGTAGAAACAACTTGCATCCAAATCTTCAAAATATCTCAAATGATGACACTGACACACAGGCATAAGACAGCTCAGAGTTACAATAAAAATAATAATTTACCTTACCACTGACCATCAATCTACCCACCCACTGTAGTGGATCTAGGCTTCCCTTTAGTGCTTCCCATTACTGAACATCAGACAGAGCAGTAAAGCAGAACAAGGATTCTTCAGTAATGTTTGCCTCTGAGTGCCAAAAAGAGCTGCCAAAAAGTATAAAGGTGCTGTCGCAGAAGGAGCCATCTACTATTTCTCTGTTGTAGTCAGAAGGCTGCTCCAGTCAAGCCTGGCACAGCATCACAGATTTGCTTAGGTGAGAGAGAAACAGAGCACATTTTGGGATGGTTCAGTGGCATCAGGCAACACAATGGAATTTTCAGTAAGAAAAATTAAAGAGAGATGACTACAGACTCCAAGGGAGTTTGCAGTTAAGGACAGCAACCATTTGCTGGATTTGATGTGCAACACATTATAATAGAAACTTAAATCAGCGTCAGTGTATCTATCCCCCAGTACAAATTTAGGAGCCGAAGTACTACTCTCAGACAACCAAAGCAGGTAACAGAACAGATCACCTTTAGAGACAGATTCAGCATGTTAAAGTATTGGACTATTAAAGCACAATTTTGCATTAGTAGAATCATATTATCTGCTAAATTCCCAAGCCACCAATTAACTGCAGGAGCACTTACTCTCTTATTTTTTAAGGCAGGATAGATTTTGTGCAAATAGTGCACCTTTAGAGAGGGCAAAAAGACTTTCTGCAAGGTTCTGTCAAAGTACCATAAGGAGCTAATATATTTTGGAGCTCAGGTTGTTACTGCATATGTTGTACTCAGCCCCAGTCTATTTTGGAGAGGAACTTTCTCTTCGTTCCAAGGGACAAATACAGTTAAGAATTTGGGCGGCACAAGCTACTCTACAATTTTTTTGCCAGTACTCTTCACTGATCCAACCTAGTGGGTAGAGAACATGTGGAAGGGAAGAGCCTGTATCAGAAGTGTCTGGGACCTGAGGGCAGAGAGCTGCCAGCAGGACTGCAGGCAGACACCACGTACTGCATGAGGAGGAAGTTTGTCACATCCTGTGAAAGGCAAGATAGGTTGCAACATTTCCTAGGTATTTGAGTTTTGTTTTCCCAAAGGAACTGCTGTATGCAGAATCTATTATAAACAGAGTGCTAAGGCTTTTCCATAACTCAGGAGAAAGAAAAACATATAAACACTATGAGAAGTCAAGATACAAATACAGGCCAATGCAAACATCGTGTTTCCCATTGTCTACTTTTCCTATCAGCAACAGGAGTGACTTTCATTATGCAGCATCATAAATTATAATATTAACAAATGAATATTTCAGGAATCATTACTGACACTTTTTTTAACTTCTTGAATTTCTTGTGCTGTAAATCTTAATAGAGCTATGCAAGAAGAAACTCTTCTGCTAAAAAAAAAAAAAATAAAATTTAAGGATCTCTTTTTCTCTTCATCCAGAAAAACCCCAAACCATCTGAAAATTCTTATGAAAATCTAGACAAGCCTTCTCCCTCAATTTAACCAGTCACAGCCTCACTGGAAATCCAAGATGCCATACTTCAACTCTCAGCACAGGCTAAGTCTACCAGGAATAAGTGGTTCTCCTATAGACTAGGTAAGTGCACTGATTACCAGCTTCTCTATTCTCAGGTGAGCTGCTCTCAATTATTCTACTGGAGTAACCTCATCTTGTATAACTAATTACACATTCACAGGGCTAACTAGGCTGTTTTTTCCAAGCCCACTGGTTATGGGACTTATCTCAAGTTGTGACAGATCCAGATTCAATTAGTATTTTAATTACTTACATAAAGCAGAACTGTTTTCACAAGAGAGACAGAAATTGTAACATCCCAAAAATTGCCTCAAGGTTAAGACATTCATATAGGACACAAGTGTCAATTCCAAGTTCTCAGCCTGAACTACATCCACAGGACTTAAATACATGACATTGTGCTCTGCCAGGGTAGGTGCTCCCATCTGGATGCCAGAAACTTCCTCTGTTGAGAAGTGATAAATTTTGATGTTGAGAAACAATCCTAGATGTAGCTATAACTATAAAAATATACATATGGATATATACACACATGTATATGCGTATGAACATCCCCTAAATTCTTTTTTACTGTGGAAGGAAGAATATTTATCTAAATGGAAACAATAGGAACAACCAATACCCCATTGGAGTGCCTGATAATTATTCCAGGCACAAAGGCCTTGTCTACAGTGGATATTTTGCAGTTTGAATTACATGGAACTCCTATTCAATTACTTCCTTGGTTTCTCAATAAATACTTGGTGTGTTGAAATGTAAATTAATTTACCTGAAACATATGCATATATATGAAATATGGGCATAAGTATTAATATATGCACATGATATATGGTGTTCTCAACCTGTGAACGTGTGTTACACTGCATGGTCATTCACAGCTTATATTCCACATACAGTACATCCATATCGTTCAAGGTATGACCACCTTCATAGGTGAAATAACTGTAACTGAGCAACCTTTAAGCCTGTGAATTTTCAGAATGTGAATCTGATACAATTTGCTGTTGAAATTTTGGAATTTTCCCGTAGAAAAATAAGAATCAAACATTTTGTTTCAAGAAGTTTGCACTTCAAAATATCGATATTTTAAACTTCACATTTCATTGTTAGTATCTTAGGTGAACATTTCTGATGGCTTGAGTGTTCTGGGGATGAAAGCAATTATTGAAGCCCTGGCACTTCCCTAGAGGATGGGAGCTGTATTTGGCAACTTCACTAATTTCTCAAAGGGGAATTACTTTGGACATCTTGTGTTGATTTAATTAGTTCTGTGGAGCTCAACATTTTGAGTCCAAACTTTCTTTTAAAAAATTGCCACTCCATGGCATTTATAGCTGCCTCTGTTCCTAAGGAATCTATAAATGGAAGTGGCATTGGTACTCATGACTCACATACGTTGGCAGCACTGTGTGGGCAATTCAGCACAGTGTGTTCCATCCCAAGACTGATCTACCTGCTTGGAACCTGTTTTCACTTCAACTCATCTCCTGTTCTATTAAAACTAATATTTGTATCCTGCCTCACAACAAAATAAATGAAGGTAAAAAGGATTCAAATAACATGAAATTGATATATACAGATTATTAATATTTTATCTTTACAGGAACTCTGTGCACATAATAATAAGGAATGTTTCCCTTAGCTCTAGTCCACAAAGTTTTGAGTTATCTGTTGTCTTGACTTTGCTGGATTGATAGCCATAATACAAATTCAGAAACTACTTGTCTGATCCTTTCAACAGCTCAAAGCTTTACATTCCTCTAATAGCATTTTTCAAAAACTATTTTATTAAATAAAAGATTATTTAATGTAGAATTTTATGTCCTCTTTTTTAAATTTCATGTCTGGTTCTCCACTTCATCCTCTTTTTTCTAATAACACAAGATCAAGCATGTAGCTTCATCAATATTTTTGCTGTTCTGCATTACCTGTCCCTTATTCATGACAAGTAGTCCTGGACAAGTGAGACTCATTCAAAGTTCCTCAGGAGGGAAGACAGCTGTTTTGAATTGCTTTTATCTGGTGTGCATTTTTAATTATTTGCCTGAGTAGTTCCTCATTCTGCAGTTGAAGCTACAGATCTCTGTATTTAATCCAGAGTAATAAAGAAAGAAACAACCTTCATTATTTGGGTTTCTGAAACATTGAAACTGTGGTAAACAGTTCTTAGACTTCTATCAGGTCCCCCTTTCCTCTCAAGTCCTCTCTGCAGTCACAGAGTGATTCCCATTCCTGCCTCAGTTTCTCTGTAGCCACACATTTGCTGTCATTTGCTATCCAATTAATTTTTCTCAGCTCCTCAGCACTCACTCCTACATCCCTGTGAAGGGCCACAGGGAAAACAGCAGCAGCTGTTTACTGGAACAGCAGCAGCACCTTTGCAAAAGACTCTTTATGGGAGGGAGCTGTGAAGCCCTCTGCAGGGAAAACCCTCAAATACAGCCTGCCAAATAAAACATTCTCTCCCTGGCACACCAACGCAGACAAGTGGGTGAGTACAGAGGAGATATGAGACTGACTTCTGAACAAAGTGAGCAGACTCCACCCACCCTGGAGAGCCTGGACTGGTGTGAGTGATGAACAGGGACTCCACACTGTGGCCATTTGGGGGTTTTTGGGCTAAAGAATTAGGATATGCCTAAGAAAAAAAAAAATCTCATCAAAACTTGCTAAATGAAAAATAAACTGGAAAGAGTAAACAAAAATTTGATAAATAAATCAGTATTTTTCTACAGTATAGGAAAAGCCTAACAAGAATAGTGGAAAGAACACAAACCCACATTGTGCTATCGAAGGCTGCTGAGATATGATACCAAGGGACAAGAATATCTTCCTTGCAGAAGGGATTTTCTCTAAGCAGTTCCAGGCCTGGAGCTTCTTTTACTAACAATTTTGTACTGTCCCTTTTCTGAGTAAAGGAGATCCAGGTGTTCATAGGTGCAATTTTGATGGTAACTGAAAAAGCAGGTGTGCCAATCTTTCCCACCTTTCATACTACTGTATTCTGGAATTTTCTTTTTTTCCTCTCCATTACAATCCCAGTCAACAAATGAACTGGAACACAACTAATCTGCAATGATTTAAAAGAAATCAACCTTCCAACTTTATCCAGATACCTGCAAACAAGTTAACACAGTCAAATTCAACAAGGAATACAGATAATTACAAAGAAAGCAAAAAACCAAAACAAAACAAAAGAAATGCTAACAATTACAAAAAAGATCACCTCTCACCAATCAGAGGAAATTGAAAAAGAGAGGGGTTGCGGCTTAACTGAGAATATATAGCTCTCTGGCACGTGAGTCTCTTGAAAAAGAAGAGACATCCTATTGAACGATGTTCCAGCTGTTTGAGGAAAACAAGTGGATATCCATTTCTAACTGAAGACCCAGACCCATCTTCAACTTCAAGGGAGCAAAATGAACCGGTGAAAGTGAAGCTCACTGTGAGTAAAAGCACCAAATCTAGTAGGCTGCTTGCTCTGTCCACTTCCACAGAGTCATGATGTGTGCAAGGTGCCAGCTTTTGTTGGCAGGGTAAGTTATTGAGGCACACAAGCTGGCTGGAAACAGGATAACTGGTATATTCAGAACACACTGGGTGTCAAGGACTGCCAAAGGTACTTGATCGTGCTCTTAGCAGTTCCCCAGCCTTTTCAGCAATCCAGTATCCTCAACAGTTGCTAAATTATGGTCTCCCTTGCTCCTTTCTGCACTCATCAAATCCACAGATGGACTGCATGAAGAAACAATCAATAAGTATTTGAGCCAAAAAGGAAGAGTAGCCATTACCTAGTACCTCTTTTAAACAGAGGAAAAATAGGTTATTGGCAGGAATATGAGTGTCAGGGTGTTGGAAACACCTTGCCCTTTCATTATGGATTTGCAGATGTGGTCTGCTCTATGCTGATCAACTGAAAACATTGCCTTTGCTCTGATACACACACCAGCTTCCAAAGACTGCTTATCTCACATATTTTGTTACACTAAAGCTTTTTGGTAAGAGGCTGAATTGGAGCAGATGGGGTGAGGGGAAGAGGAAAGGAAGGCAAGAAATCTTTAAGCCCCAGACTAAACTGTGATAAAGATTTCCATCCACGGTACAACAATATTTGCCTCAAGAAAGCCGTTTATTCAGCTGCTCAGGAAAAAGGCTCCGCTATTTTGTGATAATGCATTCTGCTAATGACATTGGTGAGTCAGAAATGGCACGTGCCATGGAGACACCAAATGTGTGAAGAGATTCTTTTAAGGGCTGTGCTCTAAGTTTCAGCATTTCTCTACTACTGACAATCAAAAATAAACATTTAGAGGAAGGGCTCCTCCAGTTCTACAGATTAGTCTGAGTAAACCTAGGCAGTTTCTATGGGCAAGAAATAAGGGCAAGGACTTTTCCTCAGAAAGTCCAAATTCAACTTGCTGCTGTGCCACAGACGCCCCTCTACACCACAACAGTAACTTTCATATGCTTATGTGGGCCAATTCCAACATCCTTCTTCCCACAGATCTTTGTGAAACAAACCACTGCAAGTCTTTGTAAATGAAAAGAAAATGAACTTCAGTCCTAACAGTTCACCCAAAGAGGCCTTTACTGTGGCACCACTGTAAACAACCTCTGTTGTTGGGGGGAAGAACTGAAGCATTTAGTCTTTAGTTCTGTTATGACAAACACCTTTGAGAGTAACACCTCCAGCAACATCTAAAAGTATTCTGGGACATGTGACAACACTAAGATCTCTTTTTCAGTACCAGCCCTCTTGCATTTCTTGTGAACAGGCTTGTCAGAGTTCAAGCAATGAGATCACAGATCAAATGGTAACTGCTTAGACCCTTCACCATGTTCATCTCAGCACCTTAAAAGACTAGAAAAATTAAAGGTTTTGATGTAGTTGCTAGGACTTGTTAAACTCTTGTGCATATTACATGTTCAACTCAGCAAAATGAACCAAAACATTTTTGGTACCCCTTCTCTTAAATGCTAAAAAAAGAATAAAAAGCAGCACAGTAACAGGTCTGCTGTGATTCAAGACCAAAAAAAGCCCCAGGTATTGCAAACAGCACAGCATAACCATGTTATCAGCTTGTGTCCCATCTCCATGCTAAAAGCTTAGTACAACACACCTTACAACACTGGTCACTCACTAGAACCCTATTGTAAAAATATCCTACTGAAGAGGGCCTCAAAGTGTCTCCAGTATGTACTACATAAGCTGACACATGATTCATGAGTCATCTCTGCCATACTCCCCACAGATATTTGGAGTTTGGGTTTTTTTTTTCCTTAAGTATGATTTCCTTAAGTATATTATTGTAACGTTTTCTTAGACAAAATATACAAACAAAATAGGGAAGGAAATGCTGAATGAAAAATTATGTATGTTAAAAGCATCAAGAAGCAGGTTTGCTGCCATTATAAGGTAGGGCTACAGCATTTCCTATAATTGGGAATGATGTGAGCTTATTTCAGCCCATTTTAACTAGTAAACCCTGCCATGTGAATACTCCCTCCAAAGAGTCATTTTTTCGCCACAGGACTTCTGTACATGAGTTTTAATTGAAACTCTTCAGCTCATTTGTTATTTTTTTCCAGAGTATTTTCATTTTTATATCTGTGCTGTAAGTCTCCCTTTCTTCAAGCTACAAAACAGCCCCATTTATCCCATAACTGTGTTTTTGCTAAAGCACTCCAGATTCTAACTTCACACTACGTAAATGTACCTGAAAGAAATGAACATGAGCACTGTCTTCAGAGCAGATGACAGTAACACGTAGCATGTTCAACCCCTCACATGTGTTGGAAGAAGATGAAAAAAAAAAATATACGCCAATTAACTGAACACTCTAAAATCCACTTAATCAATGACACACTTCCAAAAGAAGTGTTTAGTGACTGTAATTAAATGCAGTATCAGACCACATAGTCACAAGTATTCAAAAAATCACAAGTTTGTCTTTTTAACCCTAACCTTTTGAAAGTCTTGGCTTAGAACAATAAAATTACTTCCTTCTGGTGTCTTTTTGTAATTCAAATGGAATTTGACAACATTTTAAATTGTCTTTTTTATCTCTGAGTTCATTCAAAGTTAATCTCACTGCAGTTTGAAAGCAAGGGCAGAATATCTCTAGTTTTTCTGGCACCATTTAAACTAAGGACAATTTTACTAACTACTGTTTTTTTTAAGGCAAATTCTTCCAGAAGAGTTGAAAGGCTGTGATTCCTACTTACCTGGACTATGGGAGGAGCCAAGTTCTTACTTGATGCCTGCTCTGCATCAAGTGCTTTTCCATCCAGGTGCTTTTGATAAACATCTCCGTTTATCTTATGTCTGTGCCTCCTTCCACTGTAGGTCAAAACAAGCTGTTAAAACCTCTCCATGCATCCATGAGCAGAACACCTGTTTCGTGGTGAGACCTGTCTGCCTGTGCTCCCAGAGAACTGCCAAGTGCCCTCATGGAGAGGTGGCTATGGCATTCAAGAGGTCTCTCTACACATCTGCTGGGGGCAAACCCACTCAAGACTTCATTCGCACTAAGTCGCTCAGTGTTGGTTTATCTCTTTATCATTTAATTAAATCACCAATGATTGGATTTTTTAGACAAAGTGGAACAAAAATTACTATGAAACGCCAGAGTTAAAAGACAATGAAGGCATATTTCACAAACTGGGAGTCTGGCAATTAAAGTCTACCAACTCTTTCCTACCACGGCGGAGTTCCTTGAAGAAATATGTTACAAATGGCTTTTGGCTGCCTGCCGAAGCCTCAGTCATTCTGACATATGTACAGCGAGACAACTGCTGACTCAGAGTCAGCACAACATATCCATGATCTTCCAAGTCACTCTTAAATAGCAACATTATTGGCCAGACCATTCATTTTACAGACTAAAAGTAGAAGGAAGACAAAAGCACACATTGGGTAAGTTGGTTCAGGCCAAGAGAAACCCTTCAAGAGAAGGGTTCATAGCAAAACTCTCAATGGAATGAAACACCTCATCTCTTTTTTTTTCCCACTACTCTTCTCAACAAATAGAGGGATTTACTGAGCATTCCCCAAAAACTGACATTACCCAGATGCAGTGCACTGGCTGTAACTCAGGTGGGGAACACAAGTTTCATCTGTCTCTATTGTTGGGCATCTCAAGCAATATTGAGATGTTACAGAAGCTTCCCTTACCTCAGCTGCTGTACAGTTCACAGGAATCAGCTGGGAACACAATTAACTGTTTGATCTCTCACTAGTTTACACATTTAAAAGGTACAAAATATACAAATTACAATGATGCAAAACTACTTCACTGAACAATTTTTGATGCATGTATTGAACTGAGGCTCCTTTTAATTAATATCTGGATTAGCAGCTACTAGTTTGAGATAATGCTTGAACTTCCCATATGTTAAAATCCAGGAAAAAAAATCCTTCTTTGTTTTGACCAGATACATTGATTACTCCCAAAGGGTTTGACAGCACTTTCATCATTATGAAGAAAGAATGCTGCACAGCTTAATTACAGCTTTTGAAATGCTTTGTCTTCCAAGAAATCATGTAAAGCCTAACTATCATTAGGACAAATACCATCAGGAAAAGGGATAGAATAGAAAGAAGTAGAGAAAACAAAACCAATACACTTAAAATCCAAATTAGACTACAACTCAAGTTCATTGTAAAGGAAAATACAAATACATAAATACATGTAACATGAGTTCTGTGGGAACTTATTTTACATTGAGCTAGAAAAACTAAAACAAATTAAAATTTAGGACTCAATTTAATTCTGAGTTCAAGTCTACCAATTTCAGTGGAGTTGCAACCAGGGTAAGATTTGTCTCAGAACATTAACTAAAGCATTGAAAGTTTGAGCTCACTTAGAAATTTAAAATACATGTGAATGTAATTCAAATTGAATAAATTTGGAAGTCTGACTTTGTGAGACTTTATGAAGAGTAGGGAAAGCCCTATGGCTTTCCTACTGCTGCCTGTGAAATGATTTTATTTTACATGAAGTTTTACTTGTATAAACACTATTTCTTGCTTCTCATTATGTAAGCAGAATCAGAATCAGGTTCCAAGTTTCTTGCCATCTGGTCTGAGACCTCCCAATCAGTTGGCTATTGCTCCCTGAAAAAATTGAAATGAATGCAGCAAAAGGCCACTGGCATGCTAATTTGTGAACTGAAACAGACTGCAATGACAAAATTGAACTGAAACAAATGATAGCTAATGAGGCATTGTTATTCACATCTCATGTGGCTTTGCTTCATCAAATACTTGCAAACTCAGGACAGATGTTTATTCAGGGTTTTGGTAAAACTTCACTTCCTTCAGCAGTCCAAGTTAAGAAACAGCTGAGTATCTTTTCCCAAAGTAAGATGTATTAAGTTATGCATCAGCTTATAAAATCACATGAACCAAAGTACAGTCATAATGTTGTAAAACTCCTCACTTAAATCCAGAAGATACATTTATTTCTGTACTCTTCAATTATTCACTTACAGTATAGTATATTGGTAAAATGTCATCATTAGTAAGACCGTTTTTCATTAAAACCCCAATACTTTCCTACTGATATCTTTCCAGTTACAAGTGCATATACTAACGTAATCTACATGTAAATACCTCCCAATACAAAGCAGGAGCTGTAAGATACACAAATCTTCAAAGAGCTGTTTTTCTTCTCTTCTTTACAGGGGAAAAAAAATCCCTTCGTATTTCAAACATATTTTCCTGAAAAGTACTTCAGTCAACTACCTAGCTCTCACTCATGGCAAGCACAACTGATTTGTACACTCTTCAACAGCAATTTTTCTGCTCACTGTAGCCACCCTCATTTTCTCTCCTGCATGCTAAAAAGATGATTGAAATATATGTGCTCAGTCTTTACAGGTAAGGGCTTTTTATCAGCCATAGAAGAGCATACAGATAGAAAAGAACTTGAATTCTCACAAATGGAAATACTTTTTCATGAGCACTCCTTTTTAGTGAAAATGGAGTTCCCCTGCTTATCTTGGTAAATACGAACTAGTTAGGCAGAGCTGCTCCCCCAGCCGAGCAGGTTCATCCAATGATCTCTAGGTTACAATTTTACTAGACTGAGCAAGTAAAGTGAAAGTGCAACACTGTCTTGGTTTGGAAAGAGAGGTATCTTCCAGGGAAAGCTGGAGTTTCCCTTAGAATGGAGAATGTAAACCCCTCACCCCTGCCAAATTTTGCTATTAAGGGCTTTCAGGCAAAGATTTGGGAATAGGAATAACAGTTCTTTACTAGGAATATTAACAATACAAATGAAGTAGAAAACAAAACCACCCAACCAAACAAGCAAATAAACAAACAACAATTTTGGAAAACCCTGACAGAGTCAGAGCTACAACCTGACACCCTGTTGGTCAGGGTGTTGGAAGCAGTCCAAAAGTGAGTCCTCCTGGAGTGGCAGATGTGGTTCTGTTGGAGCAGAGATGATCCTGTAGAACAAGGGTTCGTGATGGTGAGAAGGGTCCAGTCTTCCTCTGGAAAACTGGTGAAGCTGGATGCCTTGTGTCCCTACGTCTCAGTTTTTATCCAGGTAGGAATGGTTGGCTCCCCCCAACTGGGTGGAGCATCTCACAATACGATGATGGAATGTGGATGTTCTGCTTTGGGGATGTACTGCTTTGGGGAGGGTATAGTTTGGGGAGGGTATTGTGGATGTACTGGCTTTGGGAAGTCTTAATGGCCCATTGTGAAAAGAGATAAGAAACACTGCCCCACCTGGTTTTAACAGCTGACCCATTATCAAAAGGCACCCGCCCCCCCCCCTCCCAGAGTTACAAGAAATAACGAAGAACATCTCTCCAACTGCTTTCAGCAAATGAAATAGAATACACATTTTTGGTTCCATAACACAAGACAAACACCAATCCCTCCATCCCAACAGAATTGCAGTTAAGCATTTATCAAGCAGGGAGACCCTGTTTTCCATTTATACTCCCCAGGATGTATGCACCAGGCTAAAAGGCAAGACAGCAGCTATTCATCCAGATCACTTGTCCTTGCTAGCATCCACACCCAGCTGGTGGCAGCACCTAGCCCTGGCACTCTGCAATTATCATATAATTCATCTTGTAAAAGCACCTCAACACCAAGAGGAACAGATGTGTCAAATACACAAATAAAATTATACTGAAGGAAACAAGTTACCCTCCTGAAGGAAATAAAAACCTCATAGCTTGGAAAAAATGTTTTCTAAATCTTGTAATCTCTCTCTGCTGTCAAATTCATGCTGCATCATAAACAGCACAGGTACACTGTCACTACTTCAAAGAAAATGATGAACGTTAGAAGCCACATATTTAAGCTGCAATTTGCTTCCTAGAGTGAAGATCTGTCTTCCCTGTTTACTTTGAAATGAAACAAATAGCACTTGGGAAGTAATTGCATAAGTTTACAGGCATCACTTACAGAAATGTTGTCAATGCTTACTTTCAAACTTTATTAACTTAATTTCATTTGTATTTTCCTTTCTTACCATTCCCAGGAAAAGCTGAGGTGCACTTTCTTCCTTTCCCATTGTGCTAGAAAGGAGCCTAATAGTTGCTTTACACTAAGTCACACAGATATTATTTCAATTATTAGTAATCAAAATGGTTAATTTAAAGGGTTTTAACTAAGGACCAAAAATGCTTGAACAAATAAAAATAGGAGGAAAATCACTGCCTGCAATGCTTAAACACATTTATACAGATAAACCATTCAAAAATTCCTGGGTAACAAGAGCAAGGAAAGTGCTAAGATGAGCTATTATAAAAAGGTAATACAAATGTACTGCATGAATCCACTTCCCTTGGATAAATCCAAATGCAAAAGTCAAACTTTGCTCTCCTGAAGTTGTAAGTGATCAGAGAGAAAGGAAGGGGCAAAGGGGCAGAGGAGCTGCAGACCTTCTTCATTCCTTGTAGCCAAGTCTCTCCGTGGCTTGTTCCAGTATTTGCCAGGCACCACACCTGGTAGCAGCTTGCAAGGAAGTGCATCAGGGTGACCCAACACCCAACACAGAGCATAATTCTGCACAAGCAAAGGGGAAAAGTGACAGCAAGAACAAAGAGGGAACTGGGCCAATGTGCAGACATCCCAATCAGCCCCTTGGGCATCAGCTCCACAGCACAAGCCACAGGCAGTGGCACACAGCTCACACAGAGAGGCTGGCTACAGGCAGGCAAGGCTGGCTGCAAATCCTCCCAAGTCTTAAACAAAACAACCTCTTACAAAGGCTTTCTTGGAAGGAGAATACAGTATAGAGAATAATTTACTTCTTTAAGTACAACTCAGTTACCTGGGTGCTCAGCCTTTGCTTTGGGACAAAACTAATGAAGGAACTTCTACTCTGTCACACTCTGTAATTCTGGAATAAATCAAGAGCTTTCCACAGAGTTAAGATTTACAGTAGTGTGACTGAAAGCAAAATCCAACATTTTGTTAAGATGAAGATTAAGATCCTTGAACCAACATGGATCTCTGTCCTAGTGGCAATTCACAAATTTCTGAATTTTTTTCCACATGTTTAAAACAAGCATCTGCAAATCTTTTTTGTGCTGCTCAGGAAAAAAAACATGGCAAAAGTAGCAGTGACAGGAATCTTACATGTTGACAGGCTTCAAATTCTTGCAAATCCTCACTCTTTGTTCTGGATCACTAGATTTATTTCAGATATTCTTAAGGAAAGAATGAAGGAAAAAAGGCTACACAATATCACTCAACTGCCCCCAGTATGTCTGGAAAGGGCCCAGCTCTGCTCAGCAAGACAAATGCCAAAACCAGAAAGAACTCTGAAAGATTTCTTAAACTTCCCACCCCTAGAAGAGGGCAGAACCCTGATGTTATTCTCTGAATTTTATATAAATAGAACAACTCTCCCCTGTCTCTCTGGTCTTAGCAGAATGTTTTATATTTGCTCTCCCTACCATAGCAGGACGAACAGCATCAAGCTCAGACTTTGAGAAGCCTGGATTCAATTCCCTCTCAAACACCAGTTCCTTGTGCAACACTGACAAACCACCATTTTCCTGTGAATTACTAGTCTGTAAAAATAGGAAAATGTTGAGATAAGGATGAGATATTTGCCTAAATAACAGGGGATTGAAGCATCTAAAATAATATAAATGTGCTTAGCCCAATTCAAAAAAATTACCGCAGTCATTTTATGAAGTAATTTTTCTGTACTTTCTAAATACAAAATGCTTTTGGAAATGCTCAGAAAGAGGAAAAATACTTAAGACAGAAAAATGTTTAATGTTAGCTGAAGCTCTTGCCCTAAAGCCTTCATTAATTTATTGTCTTGGGTTATGGAACCAAAAATGTGTATTCTATTTCATTTGTTGAAAGCAGTTGGGGAGATGTTCTTCTCTATCTCTTGTAACTCTGGGGGGAGGGGTGCAGGTGCCTTCTGATAATGGGGCAGCTGTTAAAACCATGTGGGGCAGTGTTTCTTATCTCTTTCACAACCTGTACTCCCTCCAGGGGGACATTTTCTGCTAATGGGCCATTAAGACTCACCAGTGACATGGCACATTCCATCATCCCATTGTGAGATGCTCCACCCAGTGGGGGGAGCCAACCATTCCTACCTGGATAAAAACTGAGACTCAGGAACACAAGGCATCTGGTTCCACTGGATTCCTGGAGGAAGACTGGACCCTTCTCACCATCACTGGACCCTTCTCTCTCAGGATCATCTCTACTCTAACAGAACCACATCTGCCACTCCAGGTAGGACTTACTTTTGGACTGCTTCCAACACCCTGAACAACAGGGTGTTAGGTTGTATTATTCCATTTATTTTATTTTACCTTTTTTTCTCTCTTCTCCTATTAAATTGTATCTCTGACTGGGAGTCTCACTGGTTTTGCTTTCAAACCAGCACATTTATTCTTTTGATAAATTTGAAACATATAATATATAAAGGTACAAGCTTTATAGTGAATGAAATGTCTTTTTTTCACAAGATCAAGATCACATCTAGAAGTACCTTCCTCAAAACTACAAAAAATGTCTCTCTTGGCAAGCATAGGTCCCTAACTTCTGTCAGTGGGCTGCTTACAGTGAGGACTGTGAAAGAGACAGCATCAAAAATCAAGCTTATTATGGTCTTAGCTTGTGTCAGTTCCAGCTTGCTCTATAAATTACCAAATTAAAATGACATACAAATATGTCTTATTAGAGAACTGTAAATGGTTTCTAAGGGATCAAAAGAGTTACAGGGACCACTGCTCTGCACAACTCTAGTTCAGTCCTATTACTCATGCAACACCAAGTACTAAATACTCTGTACAATTCTTATTTTGGCACTGGTTTTAAACAGCATATTCCATCCAAAGTCTCCTGCATAATGAGTGGGATAGATAAATATCAGCTGTTTTATAAGTTATCCAAAAGAAAGAAATTAGTAACTGTTGAAACTTCTGCCAGATCAGCAGCAACAGGTAGTAAAAGCTCTCTTCATTTAAGTTTTGCTGAAGCAGGACAGTGTCCTGTGTCCCCTGCACAGACAGCTGTGCCTGGAGAAAGAGGTCAAGTGGCACCAATCCTGAGCCGGAGGGAGCAGTCAAGGTAACATGGTTGTGGTGGGGGAGAAGTTGAGAGCTGTGGTGAGCATTTTGCATGTGATTTACTGTCTCTTTTGTACACTTTTGTTATTAATGTTGTTGCTGTTTGTTCATTTTTTTTGTCTCATTGCTGTTTCCAGTAAATTGTTCTCATCCCAATCTGTGATCATCATCTTTTTGTGCCTCCAATTCTCCTCTCTGTGCCACCCCAGTGAGAAGGGAGAGCAAGCAAGTGGCAGCATGGTTTGGAGAGTCTCAGTGGGAGCAATATATTGGGGAGTACCATTGATAAACCACACCACCACAGTACAGACAGTACTTTGCTAGTTTAATTTATTTAATGTTAATGATTTCAACATGGTCCTGGCTTCCCTGAAGCATGTTTTTGCCCCATGAAACATCCACTGCCAGTGTTCTTACAGAGGCAGAGAGCAGGAAGGTTGTCATCTTGTTAATGTAACATGCAAATACAAAAGCTTAACCTTCAGAGAAATATTATCTTTTTATTGATGATAAACACTCCCCATCCTCGGCAAAATTCTGTATGTCAAGCACAGCAAATCATTAATGCTGTGGCAGTTACTCCTCAATCTGTATTTCAGTGTTTATAACTCACATAGATTAGAAAAATGAAAGCCTTTAAAACTGTAGTGACAGAAGATCCTACCCAGTATCTGTATCTGCCTGTGTACCTTTCTGTGAATTTGCACACGTGGATCACTTGTACGTATTTTCCACCCACATGGCCATGGAAACTCTACCACTGCCACCCAAGGACTGGGGTCAAATGTGGTTGTGGTTTATTTATAAGAGAAAAACTTTACTGAAGGATGTTATTCTAACAGCATTAGGACTTGCTGTCACTGCTGATACCAACAATTCAGATCTTTTATACAAAGAACTCTACACATACGAAAAACAGGGTAGGACATAAACTGCAGTTAGTCTTTTGGAAATACAGTCATGCTCACCGTGGTGTCTAGAGGCCTTTACAAACATAGGTACACTTCTCAGCAACATCCATCAGAGGCAACTCAACAGTCTTCAGATAGAAATTATACATTATTGGGCATATAAAGTTTTCCCCTAAATTTTCTGAGACAAAAGACCGTAACACCTGTAACACTTGGCCAAGCAACCCCTCCTGCCCTGAGTGCCATCTGACTCAGCCCTGATTCAAGGTGACCCCTGCCTGCACAGTACAGCCTGTGCCCGTCTGCCAGGGCCCCTGGTTTGGATCTGGTGATATACACCTGCTCTGACATCCACACCCCCCAAAAACACTTCCTTCCCTTCACCCAAGGGAAGCTTTCTTCACAAAATGTTTGTGCGAAAAACTTTGGTTCTGAGGAGATTGTTCAGGGAAGAAGACCAAAATAGACATATTTCCCTCGCAACAAACATGAAGAGTTGGAAATTTGGTAACAAAATCAGCTCCACTAAAACCTGTTATTCTAAAATTCAATAATAAATGTCAACCATGTTTTTAAGCACAATGAGTCATGCCTTTTATCAATGTTTAACAATTTTCTTTAGATCTTATTTAGCTCTTTTTGTCATTGGGGATATTTTTTTCCTTCTTTCTTCATTACTTTGTAGATAATTCTTCAAGCAATTAAATAATTCATACAAAACAGCTCAATAATTTCCAAAGTTCAAATAAAGAAAAAAGTAATTTCTAATCTGTTATTGTCAGAAATAAACAAGAGTTATTCTCATAGGATTTCAAAGACCTTTAAAACCTACCAATTATTTTTTTGTATGAAAAATCTCAATACTGTTCTGAAGGAGATATGCATGTGCTTGTAAGCTGAAGACTTGAGACAACCCAGGTTCATACATCATAACAGTATTACTCACCAAACCAAAGTCTTGATGAAAACTTTCACACTTGAAACAAGGAGATTACATTTGATGAGGTATTTAAAGAAAACCTGGCAGGGGGTGATCAGTTTAGGACTAAATATTAGTGCAAAGCCTTTCAAAGTATTTAACAATTACTTGATCAAAAGGAATAGACTCAGGTTACTACAAATACATCTCTGGAAACAAGAAACTTTGGATCTTCTGTGGAGAAGTTTGGGAGAAAATTTAGAGAATGGGAAGCACAAAAATCAGGCAGATAGAGTGGTACTAAGGACAACAGATCATAAAAAGAATAGTCACCACTGCATAAAAAAATTATGTGACTCAGAAGGACATTTAAATAGCAAATTCAAGACACACTAGTCTTGCTCCTGCCACTACTCTGCAATGAGAATTTTACTTCTTCAAATGGGTCTCATCTAGGTCTGTTCTCCACATGTCTAAAAGAATGTAAGGAAGTTGCAGAATGTATGAAAGAACAGCTAAAGTGCATCCTAAGAACCATTTTTCCCCTTTTTAATAAATTCATTAGAATGAGTTCCTTAAAGAAGGTGTCATAACTGTAAGGACAAGCTTGATCCTTCAATACACTCATACCTGAAATGAGGAAGATACGTCAAAAAACAATAGCAGAAGCCAAAAGCCCACCACTTCCGTACTTCCAGCAAGGCAAAAAAACCTTTTGAGCTGGAGTTAATAGACAGAGGAACAAACTGCTAAGAGACGCAAAGAATGTGTCTGTCCCCTGAAGTCTTCCAAGTGAGGTCTGGCTTGCATTCTGGACATTTTCTTTGAAGTACAATTGCAAGCTATATCCAGGATAACGCAGGGAGAACCCGATACAGTGCAGTAGATGATGATTCCAGGCTGATGCTCTGCAAATACACGAAGTAGGAAGAAGCAGAATAACTTAAATAAATGGGTCAATTATCAGAATATGCTACATCACAGGAAGTATCATTTTTAAGAACTTGCTGGGGGCCCATCACTAGTGACGATTGTGGAATTCAATAGAATTATGTGGGTTTTCTTCTCCTTGTGATATACTTACTGCTTGCCTCTGGCACTTTATATGGTTTTCAGAGACATTTAGTGGTCAAATAATATACTGCAACTGAATGTTCTTTAAAAAAATTGAGAATGGAATCATGTCAGACATCTCCTAGTATAGTGAAAGCTGTGAAGCATAAACATGACATGAATAAAGGATTTAAAAAAACTATCTCCCTTTTCTAACATGAGATTTTGTTTAGTAAAGAGTAGTATCTTTCCTACAAATAAAGATACACAGTTGTTGAACTGTTGCAAAATAAGAATTGGCTATCAGTTGCTTTGGAACAATGTACACTGCCAGCGTTATTTGTAAACCCCAGTCCTGGACCAATATTCTGTTCTACCAAAATTTTATTGATGATGATAGCTACCTTATTTGCAATGATGCCATTTCATGTCACTGAATCAATCAGAAAAAGAAGTCTCTGTTCTATAACTATTCCTTCCTAGCATTGAGCTTGGACATGTAACAGGGCTGGAGGGAGAAAGTGATTGACCCCCTACACCTCCAAGGGACATGGGAAAGCCCTGTTCAGGTCCCCCACCCCCTCATCCCCTTCCTGTGCCTTCAGCCTGCTCAGCTGCTCAACACAAATTCAAAATGGGAGATTTATCTCCCAAAAATCCCACAACCTGCTCAAAAACAACGAGTCTTCTGAAATTATTATTGCACTATTTTCACGTGCTATACCACATTCAGTTCCTACTTTCAAAGATTCTTCTAGAAGGGCAAATAAACATTTTACTTTAAAGAGGTAAAGTCATGTTTCTAACGCATTAGCACAATTCTAGCTGCTCAGGTTTTAATGACAGCACTATAGAAGTCAATAACTAGCCATAAGTACTGAGGTAAAGATATAAATTCCTTTGTTTGTGACTTAAAACTGTAAATGTTCTTCGTCCATCATTTGTGGAAGCTGAATAGTAAAAATGAGTTTGTGAGCTCTGAATATCTGCCGAGTAACCCTGAGTAAGGTGAGATGCAGAACAACAGTTCCTTGCACTAATAAGGAAACATCACTCCTCTTGAAGTCACTGCTTTACTAACACCATTACTGATACACACATACCTGACAGGAACACCACTTCAATAAAATAAAGGATACACACATGAAAGGTTAGAGAGAGGGAAGAAAAAATACCGGTAGAAAATACATGGATTGACATGACAGATAACAGGAACAACAGGTTTGGTTTTGGTTTATACTCTGTTGAGAGATTTCAGAAGCCCTGACACACCTGTCTGGAATCACACTGGCTTCAGGGTATCCATTAGACAAAATAGATACATTATAGGCCCAGGTCTGCTGGCAGGCAGTAATTTCCATTTGTTCCTAGAACTTATGAATCATTCTTCTCCATTTGTTTCAATTGTTTTGAGTGCAAAATTAGTACTTGAAGTTGTAATCAGTGTATTTAAATGTCTATAATATTATACTACTGGTTTCAGGTTGTTTGGGTTTTATTTTAATGGTGAATTCTTTTCAGAACACCCTTCAAATACCTATTAAGTTTTTTTATAGAGTGCTCTTTCCACTTCACAAGCACTCAGAATTGGGGTACGTCTGCCTAAAATATGCTTAATAAACAAGAGATGCTTAGCTGCCTGTTTGGTCACATCTTGTGAGCCATCCCACTCCTCACACTGTCACAAGTGCACAAAGCAGAGATCCTGCTCCTGCTGCACACAAGCACACAGCTGGCAATACAGGAATTGCAACACCAGTCAGCTGCACGTCATCCTGCAGAAGGTTGGAAATATCAGCTCACATTTTGATTTCCCAGGGACCCAAGCCAGCCGTGGGTAGGAGGTCCTTCCCAGGAGGACCAAGGCAGTGCTGTGAGGACAGGTGGATGTATGGGTGATCTCAGCATGGGCTGAGGGAACATTGCCTGCCTGGGTCATGGGCTTACAGGTGATGTTCTAGAAGATGCCAGCTGTCCCACAAGTGCTTCAGTGGGTGCAGTGTGAACACAGCCAAGAGGCCTCTCAGAGCAAGAACTTGCTGCTGCTGAACATGGAGCTTGAACTCAGATTTTAAGTCAGAACAGAGAAATAGGAACCCAAATTCTACTGTCAAAACACCACTGGAGTAGGAACAGGGCTGAAAGATTTATGGTTTGCTTTCTGAAGGATACTCCTTGCATGTGTTGATAGATTGCTTAACTTTGCTTAAACAATTCACAAAGGGACACACAAAACAATTTGAAACATTTCTGGTACAGAATGGCATGCTGACCAACAGCATAGATTTACAATGGGTAAGGAGAACAGGTGATGAAAGCTGCCTTTTTTCTTTCTTTCTATAGCATCCTCAGACAGAAATGCCTTTTTAAATTGCTTGCCTAAAATAGAGTACCAAACAACATATGGTGTAAACGTCAATTACTTCTGATTCGAACTCACAAATGGTGCCATTCTAATTACATGCAATACTTGTCTGCAAGGCATCTATTACAGAGGAAATGGAAGGATTACATTGGTAGTGAGAAGGGATTAGTTTCTAGTTACCTTACAGCAGATAATACTAAACCAAAATTAATAATGGATATGATTTTACAACTAATAAAAATTCCTTCTCAAGGACTCTAGGATATAGATAGCCGAGTTTTCAAACAAGCTGCTACAGCAAACAAACAAATAAGTCTGTGTAATGGTTACTGTTGAAATTAGGGGATGCAGACTTCTTGTGTGGGTGTATTTCTGTCACAGAAACAGAAGTCTAGTGCCATTCTGAATCAGGAAAAAGCCACATGAAGAAAAGGTGGGGGCTGGGGGCAGGGTAGGCAGGGAGAGAAATAACTTTGCTGCCCTTGAGGGTAGAGTCAACCCCGAAGCAACAGATCACTACAGCACACACTGAACAGAAGCCATGCCTAACAGCAGTGAACTTAAATTGCAACAGCAGCAACCTTAATGAAAAGCTATTCAAAAAGGCTGCATTGGCTATGTGTCCCTCAGGCTTGTGTTTAAAACTATCCCAGTGAAGCAGCCACATGTGATTAGCAAATACAAGATAGGCATAAAAGCAAGAGGATATCTTGGGTCAAAACAATTAAGCCAACATCTGCCTCAGAGATGACCCTACAACCCATTGGGAGAAGTAATATAACAAATAGGAAAAATATGCAAAGATTTCACTCTCTGCACCTTTCTGTCCCTAGCCTCTCCAGAACCTCCCAGCTTCTAACAACAAATGGTAAATTGACTGCCCAAAGCAGCAGGAGCTATGGCAGACACTGATTTACTGAGTACTGCTAAGCATTCTTAGAGAGGTACTTGCATGCATGCATTTTAGGGACAGAACAACCCAAGTCACAAAATGTATATGCAGCTCTCCTGGTAGGGAAGTCAGGAAAACCTAAAATCTTCCCACAGCAGGTGTGTGTGATGGCAAAATTAAGAGAGAAAGCTGTAAAAAGCAACAATGAGAGTAGATACAGCAGTGTTCAAGAGCTGTCGTGGCATGGACTTAAGGAGGTGTTTGGTGTTTGCTGCATCCCTACATTTGAAACCCCCACATTCCTAAAAGATCATTTATCATCATAGGTGTGCACTGTCATTGGCACTCAGTTTAAAAATACCTATCATCACCAACAGGAAAATGAATCCAAGAGTTCAACGCTATCAAATCTGCAGTTCATAAACTTCAAATAAAAACTACAAATATTAAAACAAAAAAAAAAAACCATAACAAAACTTTTAAAGAGCAAGAAAAGAGAGGCCTTGTTATCCTCAACTCAACATAGACACTCTTCAGCTTTGTCAGGTACATTAGCTAACACAAAATTATTGTATTGGGTATTAGTTATGATTTCATTATATGTCCTTTTTAGGTTTCCCAGGATATTCTTATGTTTATGGATAATACTGAAGAAAACCCCTCTGAAAATATGCAAATTACTGCACTGTTTATATACCTTTTTTCCTGACAAAAAGACATAGTTCTGAAAACACCAGTTACTTCAATGGGTAAAGCACACAAAAGGAACACTTTAATGGCTTGCCATGTAAATTCAAATAACAATGCTCAAACAGCCTTCAAAGAGTAATTAGCTTTGCTCAAGAGTGTTTTACTCAAAAAATTTTGAAGTAGTTGCATAGTTAAAGTGTTCAGTGAAATCATTCAAAAAAAGCATTCCCACACAAGTCATCTACCCAGTTAACATCACAGTACTCTATACTCTACTGAGTTCCCCTCTTAAAAATTTGCTGATGTGTTCAATAGATATATGTGAGTTATAAAGCACATGATCTAGGCAACTGTTATGAAAAATTGTTTTGGCTTATAGAAAATAAAGATTGGATGAAGGTTTGTGATCAAGAAAATCTGTAGGCAAAATTAATTTTAAAAAATGGTTGTATTTAAACAGAGAAAAGTTCCAGTTTATTTAAGAAGCAGCAATAAAATTGATGTAGTGTAATTGAAGAAAGAAAATTAACTGTGAAATGCTGAAGTCCAAAGAACATGTTAAATATACTAGATACACTGTTGGTATCTCAACAATGTCAATACCTTATGCATTCTGATGGAGGATTAAAATACACTTATACCAAAACAAATATTACACTTTTTCAGCAAATATGTATAAAACCCTATGAGAGTACTCACACAGTTAGGAACAGCATTTAAGAAAATTATCCAAGATGCGGTCTTACAAAGATATTGAGACTTTCAAACTGGGACAAATTTCCAAGGAGAAAAGAGGGGGATATAAACACAACCAGACTGCAATTTTCTGTATCCTCCCTTATGACCTTTTGCTTTTTAATGAACCTAAAATATAATGTAATTCTGTGACCTTACGCAGTCTCTATTTTAGCATTTGTATCAAACTATTATTCTAGGATAACAAAATGGCAATTCTTATTTGCTATATTAAATTACTTAAAAATGCAGAAAAGCTTCAAAATCAGTAATGATGGATAATAAATTACTATATTCTGAGTATCTATAGTAATAGAAGACAGCTAATTCAAATGAAGCAATCAATCCATGAACTGATCAACAGAATCTCAGCACTTGTCAGTATAGAACTTTCTCCACTCATCAGGCAAAAGTTGTTTCTTCTGGCAGCTGAAGAGTTAAGTGAGCCAATGAAGCACATTTCAAAAGCATGAAGTAGAAGAGAATATTTATATTAACAGTCACAGAATATTCTGACTTGGATCCACAAGGATCCTCAAGTCCAAATCGTAAGTGAATGGCCCACACAGAGATCAAACCCACAACCTTGGTGTTATTAGCACCATGCTCTGAGCTCACCTCAGTGCCATTATCTCCTCATACAGGCTTGAAAGGTTTACTTAGCACAGAGCAGTAGGTTGAAATGTACAAGGCAGAAGAGAAAATGCAGAAAAGGTCTCTACATAGAGGTGCTTGGTTATTTGTTATCATGAGTGCTCATTCCAGAAATACAAGAAATATCCACCTGTTCCTAAAAGCTCTCTACTGTTGGCACCCCAAATCTACTTTTTCTCTTGAGAGCTGAAATATCTGTTAGCCAAGCATCATATTCCTCACCATTTATACACCACTCTGACAGCATAAAGCTTTTCAATGAGATTGAAACAACAAAAAGCAGCATTACTTTATTCTAGGTGCATCCAAAGTAAGTAGGAACATAAAAGTTCATGTCCCACACAATGCTCTGCTTTCAGAGATTGAGAAAAAAAAATGAAAGAAGAGCATAGAAAACAAATATCAAAGTCAGGCATGGAGACTGTAATTTCGCAAAAGCAATGCACCAGGCTCCAAAGCACTTTTTCCTTGTGAAAGAAGAGCAATCCCAAAAATGCGAGTTTCCTCTACAAATGAAGAAAACTATGAGAGGGGGCGGGGGTGGGAAGAAAACCATGCAAAGCCCTTAGCTAGTACTCCGCCCCAATTCTGGAACTTATCTCATCACTGTTATGGGAAGTGAGATCACATCCATGAAGCTTGGAAATAAGATTATGAATGAGTACAAAATTCAATTAAAAAAAAAAAAAAAAAAAAAAAAAAAGGAGGCTCCTGAAAGAACATTTGGTAAAAATAAAATAAAAAACCCTACATTTTCTGGCTACTAAATCTATTTAGAGAACAGTCTACCTGAGCAAAACTTTCACCTCTCCATGGCTGTAGTATTATGTAAATAACATTTTTTTCACAAGTGAATCTCATAGCACACTTCAATCAGATTTCATTCACTGTACATTATCACTCTAATGGCCTAGATGCAGAGCATCACTGTCATGCTTTTGGTTTATGCAAACTGAAGATTGTTTGCATGTGAACATTTTCTCTCCAGCTGCTGCACTGCCATTTCTGAAATAGAAAATCATAGTATTTCAACCGTCTCACAAACTACTCAGACCAGTAACTCAGAAACTTATTTTAAAATGAGTCCATAAAGAGAATTCAGAGAATGACTGAGTCAATTCACATCATTATGTCCATGAACAAGCTAAGGATCAATCCACATGCTCCATTTGGCACAATACAAATTAGCTGCAAAGAAAAGGAGACCAAAGAACAGAAGCTACAATGGGACAGTTCTGCACATATCAGTAGTTAGAAAACAAACTATTATCTCATTGCTGTGAAAGGCAGAGATGCACTAATGACAACATAATATTGATTCCCTGAGATTAGAAAACACCCATTCATCTGCTGCCATCACTATGCCTGCACTACTGTTCTATTTAAGAGCAGTCATGGGGCCATGAAGCAAATCCTGTCATCATCCACAAAAACTCTTGCTGGTTTAGATCACCTAGCAATTTGGGTGCATGTATAGCATACTCCTTGAGAGGAAACTGAACTCTAACCTCTTCTCTGACTGGAAACAAAACATGCTTCAATCCCAAAGAGGAATATAAGCATTTGAATAAGTGTCTGGCCATTTGGACCACACTGAACCTGTTGATTTCTTTAAATACTTGTCTCAAACAGCATAAAAAGGAATATAAAACCAAAAGGATCACCACTGCAAGATTTGAACACAGTTTGTTTCAAAGATTTAGCTGTAGTATCTATTATTAACGCTATCTGAGAAAGTGTCCAGAAATGAATCAGGTAGGAAGACTGTCTTTTACAATGGTATCTGATATTAAGCCCAAAAGCAAGGGCTGGTAAACAGTGGGACAAGTAAAAGACCATTTATCATAGCCATCCTCTTAAACTAATATGAATTAGTCTTCCTTGCACACATTTTACCTGCTATCTGTAATAGCCATTTATATTCCTGGAAGTTTACTCAGCAAATATTTAATGTTATCAGTCATCATTAAGCAGATCAAACAGTTACATTAACCTTGTACAACAGGTCAGCACTTACTCGGAAAGCTTGCCATCATCTCCGATTGTTAGTACCTCAAACCCTTAATAACATCTCTATACATCACAAGCCCAGGGTCAGGGAGTTAATGACATGTATTAGCCACAGTCTCAACCACACAGCTGGGAGAGAACTAGGGTAATGGAGAGCAATAGAGCAAGAGAGTGCTCCAGTGAGTGAAATTCAGGATAAAGCAGACTATGGGAAAAGCATAGAAGCCATTTAAGGGTACATCATGGTTCAGCCCCAGCAGCCAAGCCCCACGCAAACACTCATTCACTCTCCCACCAGTGGAAGAGTAAAAGCATCACTTTGGTCAGTTTGGGTCCCCTGTCCTGGCTGTGTCTCCTCCCAACCTCCTGTGCAGCTCCAACCTCCTCATCAGTGTGGCAATATGAACAGAAGAAAAGGCCTTGGCTCTGTGCAAGCCCTGCTCAGCAATAACAAAAACATCTCAATATTATCAACTCAGTGTTCAGCACAAATTCAAGACACTGTCCTGCACTAGCACAGCATCAGAACTATCGCTGCTGAGATCTGTAAGACATTTTGTGTATATGAACCTCAACAGCAAAACAAAATAGGCAAGTTAGAGGTATGAGGAAGTGGGTGGGGAGGTGATCTTTGGAGTAGACTGAAAATGCTGTAATCCTGTGTGTTTGGGGTCATATTCTGACCCTCTGTTTTACCACCAGCTATTACTTTGAACATGAATATCTAAATTCATAGGAATATTTGGCCATGATTTTTCAGCTTCTGGGGCTCATATACTTTAACAATGTATCTGTAGGTTAGGGTGGATTTTTCATATGCACTGCATTTTGCCATCCAGTTTTTAAAGTTCCCCACACTGCCTCACCCTTAAAGGTATTTAGGATCATGGAAAAATGGTGAGAATTCTTCCACTAAAACTGAGGTCTAGTCATTTAATAAAGAAAACCTAAGCACTTCCCACTGTCTTTCTTCCATATCATGACACTCGCGTTTGATCTTTATTTTCACACATTGCCATCCATCAATAAGTCTCCAAAAACGTCTTCTCTCCGAATGAATCATTAAACTTGAATCTTCTGTAAATGATAAAATATAGATCATCTCCAACATAAATAAAAGAAAAAGCGGTTTTGAGAGCTACCAGACAGAAACAATTGATGCACGTGCAGATGAAAGAACCACATTCATTCTTAAGTTTTGAAAGACAATACAATCCCATAAATCTGTGCAATGTCATTCCTTGCTCTACATTCCACTGCTGTAGAACCCAGTGATCATTTATTAGAAAAGGGAACCTGCATCACTAGTTTCATGTGAAAGTGTGACCAAGTTCCCAGGCCATAAGAAATGTGTGCTGTGCAAACATTCTTCCCCATACTACTAAACTCCGGTATAGCAAACAAAATGGAACCAAAACAAAAGTCCTTCATCCCTGCTAATCAAAACGTGCAGCAGGGCTAGTTGCTTTCCAGGCAAATATCAACCATCATTTACAGAAGGGGAAAATCAGGAACTAATCAAGATTCACCAAGTTAATATTACGATTTTGATAAGACTAAATAGACTAATAATTTGGGGTGGGTTTTTTCTGTTCTTCATTTGTACATTTGCCTTAAGCTCTCTTGACAAGTCTTGAATGGGCAGTGATTAATAACCATAGCCTTTTCTCATAGATTGGTTTTTGCCAGAAACAAAGTCCTTGAATTAGGTTATTTGGTGACCTGCAATGAGTCATTGCAAATTATTCATACATACAAGAACAATTCTTTTTTTTGTAAATCCTGCTTTTAACTTTTTAAACATATCTGCATTTGATATCATATTTAGATAGCAATTGCTTTCATTTGAATAAAGGCTTTTGTCTTTAAGCACAAGGTTTATTTTCATCTAGTGTAATGTATTCAAGGTTAAAAAATCAAAGGTCCAGAATGAAACCAAGAGAGCAACAATGGAGATAAAGGACCATCTAAATGGAAAAAAAAAAGCAAAATCTAGGCAAGTCCTTTAGAGGTTCCCCTTATCACTTTCAGGGTTGTCATAAACAATGCTGCATCAATTTTTTTTAGTATCAGTGCTGGATTTTTCTTCCCCCTCCCTAAAAGCAGCTAAACCGTCCAATGCCCACTGTCTCTGCTGATGAGGCAGTCAGGTGGATTTAATAGCACACCATCTGTCTGTCTGAACAAGTTGCAGTGGAAGTACTGCTAAAGCTTAGAAGGAGCAGTTTGCACAGAAATCAGGGCTGCACAGAGTAAATAAAAGCCTCTGAAGCTAAACTGTAATAAAACCCCTGATTTTCAATTAAATTATATTCCTAATGAAGGATAGAATATTTTAACTGTAAGGACATTTTCCCCATATTTACATCCCTTCATTTCTATGTGTCACATATTCAAGATTACTCTGAAGTAGACTTCCATCTTTTAAAAACAATACTCACTATTAAACCTAGAGACTGGGGAAGGAAGGATGACATGCATGTAACAGGAGCAGCTTGCCCAGGCATAACTGAGGCATCTTTTAATTCCTTGCTAAGCTGAGGGTTTGCATTTTTCAGCTTGCTTGTCTTAAGAAAGACTTCCAAGTGGCAGGGATGGAAAAGAAAACAGAAGGAATGAGAAGAAACCATGCTAAGTCAAGTGGTCCTTTGACTAGAGAGAGCATTCCTAATCTTTGGTAGCTTTGGTAAAGCACATTAAGCCTGAAGTAAACAGCCCCAGAACATAACTTGTAAAGAGATGTGATGAATATGCAGGTGTTAATTTGCTTATGCCCCAGCAAGTCAGGAACTTTACTGCTTTCAACATCTCCATGACCTAAACAAACCTGTGTCTTTAGATTAAAAAAAATACATTTGTCTTCTTTGCAGCATCCAATCTAATCTTGAAGAAACGTAGAGCATAGGACAAGAGCATGATAAGGACACTTGTAAATTTGAAGACACTCCTAATTTGGTCAAATAGAAGAAAGTTATATGCAATGCAATGTCCTAAAAGCTTTAGTGGGCTACAAGCAATGCTGCAAGGCTGAACATGCATGCTTATGACTACACTCCACATACTGATTTTGGTGCCATCCTGAAGGATTATCCACAATCACACAGATTAGTGGGGGCTTAAAAGGAATTAGAAAAATTTGTATGTTTTGGTACTCATCCTTCATTCAATTCAGTTAATGTGAAACATTATCCCATTGCTGACCTCCAAGTAACTGTCTACCACTATGGGTCACTTTCAGTTTATATTTCATTTACATATTTGCAAAGGTGATTAAACTTTTACTAGTCATAAAAGGTCAAAATCTGCTTTACTTAGAGAGTCTTCTCAAAGAGGAAAACTTGGTTATTTTATCTTACCACACATTGAGTTACAATAATAATACCAAATATACTTCTTATCAAAATTATGTGGTATTTCCAATTTTGTTAGTCTCAGTCTAATAGACCCTTGGAAGCTTAGGAATTTCACCACAAGCACTCTTCCCACATGTAAAATATTACTTTGAGTTACAGGAGAGAACATCTTTTTTTCTTTCTGCCTTCCTTGAGAACGTAAGAGAAAAATTAAAGTCGCTCATCTGTAAGCACCAGTTCTCAAATCGGCTTGTAGGATTCCCAACCGAAGCTCTTAATTAAAGATATGCTTATAAAGATCCTTACCGTGACGCAGACTGGGAGCTTGTAAAGCAATAGCAAGTAAAAGCATTGGCTTCCCTTCTCCATTCACATCCTGCCTGGTCATATCTCCCTGAGAAAGGAGAGCTCCCAGGAGGCTACAAAAACAGCCTCCACCTGAGCCTGATCCCCACGGCAGCTTACAGATGCTCCCTCCTACCTTCCTTTTCATTTTCCCCAAAACAGACATCCATCCCCGCTTAAGTCACCATGCCTTCTTTTCCCAGCTCGGAAGACTGTTGCTGAAGTGTTTCCTTTGCACTTCTTCTTCCCACTCTTATGTCTTTCTGAATGGATATTTAGTGTCAGCCACCTGTGTGTCTCTGATGGCTCTTTGGCTTTGTTTTCACTATCTGCTCCTACTCCTCCTCTCTGCCCATAAACTAATTTCTAAAAACTGAAGCTGTTTCTGGCCTGAAAGGGGAGGCCTCTCCTTTTAGTCCCTGGCAAGTATGAAAGAGTGATTAGCCAGGTTTGAGGAGACCAGTTTGCTCAGCTGCATCAGGCCATGGTGCCCCATGCTGCCATGGAAACAATGGACAAAACCAGGAGCTGGGCATATTTTATTCAGCAGACTGCTTGCATCTTTCACCTTTTCTGTCCACGAGACTGGTTGCTAAAGCAGCCTTGCTAGCTTTGGAGCTGCTTGAGGGGAACATCTGTTATGCTCTTTTAACTTCTCCTGAAGACCGGCACCAAACAGCCAAGCAGCTTTGATATTCCCATACACGCACACACAGAGCATAACAAGCAACTACCCTTCGTTACTGCTGATGCTGAATAGGCAGCTGGATCAGATGTCAACGTGAAAATTAACAAGAAATTACTTTTCCCCCAGCATACCAGAAACAGCCCACCACTTCAGACCCAAGAACTCCATCTACCTTGATCAGAAGCTGAAACCATAGTGCTGGAATCTAACAGGAGAGCTGGTAAAATGCTCATGACAGGCTGCTGCTGCCAAGGCACAGAAGCAGCCTGGGTAAAGTTTTTATCAGGGACTATGACCGTATGTTTGCTTCCTAATTTTCTCCATGGCAGCTATAGGTTGAGATCTTATTACAACAACACTGAATCTATATTCTACTGCAAAAAAGATTATCTGAAAACACCAGTGTTCAACAACTTTCTGGAATATTTTCCCATTTTATTTCCCTATCATCATGATAATGCAAAATTTTTGACCAACATTAAAAGAAGACTTTAAATTTTGAATTCTGAGCATGAAATAATGGAAGGACTTCACTTTCTATTTCCTCCTTACAAATTTGTGTACATAGCGGACTGAAAAGAAAATCTGGAAATGCTTTAGTAATTTAACTGGGGTTTTTTGTTCTAGGTCCATCAACATAGAACAGTGTTACTCACCAAGTTCTCAGGCAGGAGGAGAAAAAAGTACTACAAGAGTCATAACCTCTTTTCTTCACTTTCTTTTACACTAAGTAACTACATAGCCTTAATAATGTAGGCTTGGTTCCCCTTGCCTTAACCTCTCTGTCCCATATTACAGAATCACAGAAAGGCTGGGATTGGAAGGGACCTCTGGAGACCATCTATTCCAACCCCTCTGCTAAAGCAGGTTGCAGAGTATGGCATCCAGGCAGTTTTTGACTATCTCCAGAGAAAAACAAACCACAGCTGCTCTGGGAAGCCTGTTCCAGTGTTCTGTCACCCTCACAGTCAAGATTTTCCACATATTCAGATGGAATATCCATTTTTTGTTTGTGCCCATATTGTCACCTCTTCCATTGCTACTTGCCAAAGATTAAATTGCAAGATTTTCAACACAGAGACTTGACACACATCAAGTTTCCAGTGGAACATTTATACATGAGGATCGAGACACACACCAAGTTGGCTGGGTAACCAACTTCATCACCTGCTACAGTTGACTATTTGCCTCCTCAGAAGTAACAGGACATTGGCAGTAAGTTCTCTGCTTTGGAGCTAGGGAAAATCATAGGTTTTGTTAGCCTGGATTTATTTAAGTGGACAGATAAAACTGCACAATCATCTAAAGAACTCTCTTTGAATCAAGCAGCTTGTTTTCTGCACTTGAATTTGTCTTTCTCACTACAATCCAATACTAAGAGGGAGAGCATAGCTGCAGCTTTTAGTAGGAAAATGTTATTTTAAAAGACTCTTTGACATAAAATTAAATGTGACAAACCAGAAAGCACAAAGGTGAGGAGAGTTAAAATTTCTCTTCCAACATCAAACAGAAAGGTCAAGACCAAAACAGAGAAAACACCTTGCTTAGGTTTATCACTGTTTCTTCTGCAATTTCTTTTTAATCCACAGATCTTACAGTTATCTTCAGCTATTTTACGGATGTTTCATGTCATTCAATGAATAATGCAATCTTGTTATTTCCCCAAAAGCTGAAATATTGAAATAATACCTTCTGACACAATCTGATGCATGAGAAAATTGTTTGACTTCCATGGAAAATAAAGGAGCTTTCAAAGTTCATTAAGTGATTTTTTGGCTTTGAGGTTTTGGGGTATTGGTTGTATTGTTTTGGTTTGGGGGGAAGGGTGTTTGGTTTTTTGCTTGTGATTTTTGTTGTTGTTGTTGTTGTTGTTGTTGTTGGTTTTGTTTCATTGGGTATTTGCAGGAAGAAAAGGGGGTTTGTTCTGTTGTCACCCTTCACACGTTCACCTCTGGAAGGAAAGTTGTTTTCATAACTCCCTGTTATCCCTGCAGTGCACCTTATTTCTCTCCCAAATAAATGAAGATGTTTACAATTCCTGCAAGATAATTCAGGCAAATCAATACTAGGGATTGAATCTTCAGCAAACAATAAACATATTCACAAGTGTTGCTTATGAATACATACATAGTACAACAGGTACACAAGGACATGGCATTTCACAGCTTATCAAACTGATATGCACTTGTACTTTTTTAATGCCTTCATGAATAGCTAATTCTACCCTACACAGCCCTGTACCTCCAATTGTTTTCTGTTAAACAAAAGCAACTGCTATTCCCTAAGCAAGAAGCATCAAAAATTTATTTTTAGATTTTCTAGTCAGGTTCCTTTCTGCTTACAATAGTTATTAGTCTTGTATTAAGATGACTTTGTCTACCACCAGAGTCTGAAATGAGATATAGTGGATGCCTTCCCATGTTAAGGAGTTGTTCTTTGAGGAGGAGGTAACAAAAGATAAAGGGCACACAACGCTGCAAGATCTCCTTGATTTTCAGAACTCAACAACACATTCTGCTAAAGACTCCAGAAATAATCCCCTTGAGACAAAATTTAAATATGCATTAATTTGCTTTTTTAATAAAACACTTAAGGAAACACAGGTGTCTGTAGCAATTGCCTTGGTCATTTCATGACATATGTAAATGTACCTTTGTTTTCCAGACTTATATTGTTTTGCTTATATTTGAGCAAGAAGCTAGGAAGGCTATCGGGGGGGGGTGTTTCAACACTGCTTTCTTTTACCCTTGAGGAAGGAGAAAAACAATATGAATATTAAGATAGGAGAAAGGGAGGGGAGAATAAAAGGGAATGAGATCCTATAAACATCCAGTCATAAAGAAGCAGAACTATTTGCTTGCTGCATCAGCCTTTCATGGTAATACAGTAGCAACACCTTGCAGCTAATGCCTAAGAGCTCCATCAAATTAAAACCTCCTGCAAGAGCTTTGTTTTGAATATCTAGATTAATCTCCCATTTTGGTTGCTTGAGTGATTTACAAATATATTTCTATATCTGTAATAGAGAGGACATAAAGCAAAATTTTAAATCAATTTGGGATGAGAAAACTTTCATACTGAAGATTTTTTTTATACAAGTCTATCACGTGGCTTGTAGAATCTCATTTCAAACAACATCAAGAAATGGATTAAGAGGAGTAAAGAAATTTTCACTTAGGAAAGACATGTCAAGACATCTGTAAGGATTTTCTGGGGTAGTTTTTTAGAAGTGCAGCATAATGGAGAGGGGAATAAATAGTCTAGCACAGAAAAAAACAGAGAAGGCAAGTGCAAATTCTAAACAAAGATGTAAGTAAAGAGCCACATTAAAGTCCATTCACATTTCCCTTGTTACTTAACTACAATAGTCAGAAAAGAGGGGAGGAAGAATCATGTTGTATAATTGTATGGCTCCTGCCAGTTTACTTCTCTGAAAGCAGAGCTGAGGAATAGCTGAATCCTGAGATCTGTGAGCAAAGCAAGAGACTGCAACATACAACTTTATGGTAAAAGAAGAGAAAGCTAACTACAGTTTGAGCTAGAGACATGTATTGTACTTCCTTGATAACTTCATACATTTATTAGATTCTACCAGTGTAAAGCAGTAAAGTATTACAACCCATTTTAAGACTTACTGTCTTATTAGGTGGCTATTAAAGAAATACTAAGATTTGCTTTTCCTTCAACACTGCCTATTTCCCTGTATGCCTTAAAGACTAAATAAACATCCCTGATTTCAACACAATCATAAAAATAAAGGAAAAACCACACTTGTAAACTTCCAGCTCCTCATTTTAATGAGCTCCCCAGCCCACAGACTTTTCAGAGTTCATTTTGAACATGGCCTGGTGCCTACATGAAAAGGCCTTCACTGCTTGCTTTGAGAATAGCACAACTTTCACCAGCCTGTAGGCAGAACTGAAGGGAAATAATCTCCTTCGGAAAATAATTCCATTTCCATTTGGCCAGAAAGCTATTTTTCATTTCAGGGCATGTCATAGTGCACTGACTTCACTCTATCAAAGGCAGAAACATTGTAATTAACCCCAAAGCTTATTAGAAGGGGGAGGGGAATTCACATTAAACAAAATAATATCGTCTGTGCTTCAAATCTTAGTTAACTATATTCACAATTCAGTTCAGAAATGGTACATCCTGGATTAGAGCTAGTAAAATAACCATCTTACATTTCTTTCACAGCACACACCCCAGCTTTGCTCTCTAGGGACTGTTTGTCTGACACATCTTCCCAAGGTACCTCCTGTGAGCACTTGTGCCAAAGACCAATCCCAGAACTCCCGTACAGAGAGCCACAGGAGATCTAATGCTGATCTCACAGCCACATCTTACCATTCCTCACCTCCACCAGTGTCTTTTGGAAACTAGTACGGTCTTGCAAATACAGCATGCAATACTAGAAAGCTAGAAAAAGTTAGAAAATGCTAAATTCTAGTTTATATGGGAAGTTCCAAATGCAATGTCAGTAATTTCTACTGTTTTTGATGGAACATTACTCTGCTTGGTACAGGAGACTAGTTAAATATTAAATGCAGATAATACCCATCAGGGAGCTGTAAATGAAGATATAGCTCAGGCTTACTTTTTAGGTTAAATTAGGCAGTGCTGAGCTGACATAACTGCTAGTAAGAAATAGGTAAGTGAACTCTACACCTACACAACTAAAGTGTACATTTATTACTCTCTAGAAAACATGGTATATATGCTTATATTCCCTCCAAGACTCATCCAGTTTGGTAGCCTGCATCAAGCTTAAGACAGGTGAGAAAAAAGCCAAGTTATGCCTGCATGGAAATGTGCCAAATGACAGGAACCTACCTTCATCTCATGACTCATACCTTCCTTTATATAGTTGCACCAGAAGTCATTGAGAAGAGATTTCTGCCAAGATTGCTGCTTTTACTACCTGAGAGTTTGAAAGCTGAATACGTGCATGTTTTACCCTTTTAAATATAATTTCTGAAGGTCAGCAATGACTGCTGGAAGACAACACTGCATCACTCTGGAAAACTACAAAAAAGGTGAAATACGTCAGTGCTAATACCTATTGGTCCCAGTATGGCAAGGAAAAAATGCAGCTGCCTGTGAAAAAATATATCTGGATTATGCTTGCTGCAGACACTTGATACCCATGTTCAAGGGGATGCATTAATTAACTGGAAGCCCACCTTACTTAAAGCAAAAAGGCGAAGGCAGATCACACTGGCAAAAGAGTAAAAAAAATTAACTTGGCCAGAATGGCATCCAGAATATTGAAACAGCCAACAACAGCAGGGATGACTTGTGCTTGCAGCAGAAGGTGCACACAGCATGTGTGCTTTGCTGTTAGCAACAGTACTGAATCCTGGATACAGACAAAGCAAATGGGAAATCAATGTAAAGAATTCAGGGAATATGACAGAGGACAAGAAACAACTTGAATATTCCACAAAGGAAGAAGCTAAAGCCTTATTTAGGTGCAGAAAAGGGAGTTCCATCTTTTAGAACAGCATCCCTTGGGTGTAATCCAGGGGGAAAGTACAATAGAGTTGACACAAAAATCTCCATGCTCAGCCACTAGCTTTTCCTCAAGAAGTAATCAATTAAAACATTGATAGTTTAAGGTTCCTTAGATTCACACTGGGAGTGATGTTTCTTCTTAAAGTCAGAGAAACAAGGTTTCCAAAATAGTCTATGTCTTAAGCAAAAAGGAGTCAAGTTTTACCTGTTTTTGTAGGAAGGCTTAAGCACTGAATGATTTCTTGGACTTAGATACAAACATTTTGACAAAACAAGAATCCTACAAAACCTGTGTTTGCTGCACACCAAAAGGGTAACTCTTCAGCAACCACAACACATTCAAGACTGAACCTAAAACATTCAGAGGACCTGATGTTGAATGCATGTTGGAGGATACTACCTACATTTGCATTCCCAAATTTTAGCTAGGGAAGATACCTGAAAAACTAAGCTGAGAAAAAGGGGAACACTTCAAAACAACAAGAACTATTCTTTAACATTTTTGTCCATAAGTTTGATTTCATAAAAGCACAACCACCACTAGCTAAAAGTTAAGGGGTTTGTGGCCCGGGACGCAAAAAAACATTAAACCAAAATATAACAGAAGAAAGCTAGCAATGACACTGAAATAATCTCACTTGCAGTTCACTATCCCGGTTCTTGCCTCTCTTTTGGGTTTCCACAAATATTATTTTAAAAAGCAAACAAATAAAAGCAAAAACAAAACAAATAAAACAAACAACATTATTTCAAGACCAGCAATTACTCTACTGTTTGTACATTTCAAAGTTTCTGAGTGAACCCAAAGGCACCAATGATATTTAAGGCCCTGGGACCTCAGGCATGCTGCAAACTATCATGAGCACTCATAGCTACTGTTAAAAATTTCAATAGGAGTTGTACTGGGTGAGCAATTTTGTGCAAGAAGCCATCCAGCTGCAACACAACTACAAATAGCATTTAAATGATCTTGCATATAATAGATAAAAAGCGCCTTCAGGATTGATTTTTGAATTTCTGTATGTTGATATTGTTTTCCTCCACACTTTATTTAGCTTACTTCTAGTTCTATGAATACTTAAATTTTAAGTGCAGATGTGTAAAATGATCATGCTTGAACATCATGCAGCCAATAAGGTTACTTCTCTTTTTCCCTCACCAGTCTGCCCCATTTTATTCAACAAGTCCTGCAAATATCAGGATAGATCAAGGTACAAATTCGGGTTCCTTTCTAATAGATGCACAGAACCAGGTATAATCAAAGAGATAGCTAAAGAAATGCCATCGTTAAGAAGAGAAAGGAAAAGTTGAAGCCTCCATTAGCATAGTTCTGTAGCTTGAAAAGCCCACTCGGGTGCAACCTATGTAGGGTAAAGTATTGGAATGGTCACATGCGTTGTATCAAGTGCCAAAAAACTCCTGAAGGACTTTCTGGCATGCCAATAAAAGGAACAGGAAAGGATCTGGAGTGTTAAGTCATAACAAGTCCTGACTTGTTGAATATCCCAACTCTGAAAGTTTTGTGTGATAAAACTCATTATTTACAACCACCATTGAATTAGCACAGATACTGTGATCCTAAAGTTAAAAAAAAAAAAGTTATCAGAGGAGGTAAAAGGGCTCAAAGACAACTGAGAGCATTTATACTGCCCTGGCATTAATATAAGTTTACTTCACTGAACTATGCCATAAGAAGTTTATTGTGTTCCAAAGCTAAAGAACATTCACTAAAAAAGTATGTTAAAAACTCAGCCAAGAAATAGAGAAATATATTTAAGAGGATTAAAAAAAACCAATCAAAACCACATTACTAGCTGCTCTTGAAGATACCTGCAAAAGAAACTGCAGTTCTACAAAGAAAACAACTTTTTCACACAATCATGAATTGTTTCTGAAGCTGCTAATTCTTTCTCTTCTCTAAAACACACTATGAGCAGGTTAACAAAGGGTAAATAACTTGAATGACAACAGTGCACAAAGGACTTACAGGTACATTCCCTGACAGACAAATTTCCATGCAGGGAAAAGTACCTGTTTGGAGCCACTGACCACAAAGTCAATTGGGGGAATGCTCTGATTTTCAGAACAAGAAGCTGATGTTTATCATAACAAGGCCTAGTTGAAACAAAGACTCTAGCATACTACCTGTGCAGAAAATAAGAACTGACTGATGCCAACACTGTGAACAGTGCTGCGAGAACTTATGCAGAAATGTGCACTCCCCTGAACCAAAAATTCTCTAATTCCTTAAAAGTTATATCTTTGGAGAAGAGTTTCTCTATTTCAAACATCTTTCACACAAGCATTACTTTCTCCCTCAGACTTCTCCAAGGCTGTAGATTTCTCAGTCATTTGAACAAGACTTTTCTAGTAAGGGTTTCCAAGCCATAATACATTTTGCTGTTCTGAAAGGCAATACAAACGCCACATACACATTAAGCTCAGATAACAGGCTACAGGGAAAAAAAAACCCACCAAAAAAAACCCCAACCCCCCACTCAAAAAACCCCCCAAAAAACAAAACAAACAAAAAAAAACCACCAAAAAAAAAAAACAACCAAAAAAAAAAAAAAAAAAACCAACAAAACAAAAAAAAAAAAACAAAAAACCAACAGAAAAAAAAATCCACCCCCCAAAAAAACCAAGTGCAGAATAAGAGGGAGGAAAGTACATCAATTATCTCATACTGACTTTGTCCCCAGAAAAGCTGCTGAGCTATTCTTTGCAGACAAGTTCCACTCCTATGTCATATTTTCATGGCAAACAGAGAAGCCTCACAGAAGAAGGTGATTACTCCAGTCTGAGTCAGGTTCTTGAACACCAAGCTGTGCGTTTCCTGATACCAAGTTCTGCTGCTTCACTGTGCTCCTTTCAAGTGCCTCTTCATCACAAGTCCTCACAAATTCTCAGTGAAATGTTTTGGAAGTGGGCAGCATAGGACTACTCAGCAATGGGAGAACTGAGGGGTACATCAGAAGTTAGGGCATCTACAGTGCTCAGCCAAGCTACAGAAGAGCAGTGTTTAAAATCATAAGGAATGCTCTTACTTCTGACCTTGGTATCCATGAGATACCAAGTCAGATCTCTTCCCAGCTACAGAGGGCAACAGCCTTTTATGGCATAGGGTTATTTTAAAAGTGCTACGAGAGGTGCAGAATTAGGTCCAACACACTGCAGGCAAAAGACACCAGCTATGCTGAATTCTCTTCAGCGTTTCTGCTACGAACTCGGTCTCAGAATTTTCTGCAACAAGCTACAGTAACTGACCTGAGCATAACCACAAATAAGAAGTCATTAACAGAAACAAACCCAAAAAAGGCTTCCGTTCACAGAAAGCCATGTATCTACTCACAAACCCTTCAAAAATAATGAAAGGTGTGAAGAAATTCAACTTAATATGAAAATATGTCAGCCATTTTCCAGAGACACATCCAATGACTACAGTACTGGTGCACTGGACAACGGCACCATCATGTGCACCAAAAAATCACATTTTCCTATTTTTTCTAACACACCAAAATCAAGTACACTGAGGAGAAGAACAATTCTTATGCCATACTTTCTGAAATTCTGTGCTTTCGTCTGACATTACGCACAGGTATGTGGAAAAGCCTTTCAGAAGGCAATTACAGCCCACCACAGACTCAGAGGTATGTCATCCCACGGGTAGCTGAGCAGACAGAGGCAGTAGCACTTTTCAGACTGCCAGTTCCCCATCTCTTGCACATTTCTCTTAGTTGAGATTCAAAGCATATTCATAGCAATAAAACCAGTATTGATTTCACTTAAAATAAACCCAAATACACATCCATCTTTGTGTATCTTTGCAGTAAAAGTTAACTAGTCAGTGCCTCTGGGGTTAGACAGCAGGCAGCAGAGTGCAACCAGGAGTCACCACACAGGGAGCTTCTTTCTGAAGCTCAGAAGAAATTTTATTTAAAGGGTTTACACTGCTCTAGCATTTGTCCCAACACACAGGGTACAGGGGGCATATTTGAAGCCCTAAGGTATTTCCCAAATCCCAGTGGGATGAACCTGTAGCTCAAAGCACCTGTGCTTGCCTCCAGCCAAAAGGAAAAGATATTTCAGAGAAAACTTTCCTGAACTAACAGTGAATTAGTCATACAATCTCTTTAAGAGACACTGCACAATGACAAGTATATTGATAAAGGAGAGAGAAATGTGTGAGAAAACAAGGGGGAGAGGAAGCTGTGATATACTGCACACTTCCACCTGAATTTTAACTTTTGACTGCAGATCTCAAGAAATTGTTGTACTGTGCAAAAACCTGCACAATACTAGAAAGCTTCATGTAAGAGAAGTTGTACATTTTCTGCACATTCAGCAGCAAGCCCTCAGGCAGTAGTTCTATCAAATAGTCTTCAAGGATATTACTACAATTCTGAGTTCCAGGGGAGAATATCACTGCTGTGCAGGAAGGATTTGGGGGGAAACATATCATATTATTCTGATACACATCTATGTCAGGCAAAGTTTAGTGTATGTTAGTGTGTGACACTACACATAATTGTCTTTTGTTGATTTTCTTTCATTTAATCTTACAGTGGTGTTTCAAGTAGTGTCTCTTTACCTAACAGTTCTTTAAATAAGTTAAATTAAAAGACATACTTAATGTACTTATTAGGCTAGCAATAGCCAGGAACTTCACATCATTTTTACAAAGGTCAGTGTCACAATCCCCATTCTGTTCTTCAACCCATCAGAGCTTCTTCCCACCTTGGAGCCCCAGCCAGATTCCTCAGTCAGACCTTTTCCACAGCCTTCCCAGTCCTACCAAACTGAGAATCTGTTGGTGAAGTGTACACCTCAGGAGACAGGTGAAGCAGTCCTGCATCCTCAGCCAGGGAGGCAGAAGCACTGCCCACAGAGAGCACTCCCACACACACATGCATCGAGGTCCTGCTCCCCAGAATCTCTCCCAGCACTCCCAGGGGAGGCAATAGTGTGCCATGGCCAGGAGAGGTGCCCAGTGGAGCACAGTAAGGCAGGAAACAGGCTGGCAACACAGCCCAAGCCATGCTGCAAGCAAGGAACACACAGCAGTTGTGGCAGGCTGAATGCAGAGATCACCTGGTAGCATTTAGCATCTCTGGGCTTTTCCCTTGGCCAAAAGGGTACATTCCTCAAAGCACTGCCAGGGTCTGTCTCACTACATCACAAGCTTATTGAAGCATTACGAGTGTCAGGCTCCACATAAGCAATTTTATAGCAGGTCAACAGGTACCTCTAGGAGATGAAAATTTGCTGGCATTTCCACAGGTCCTCCTGTATCACTGTCATGTTTTAGGAGTGGTTTTGTTGTTTGGGTTTTTTGTGTTGTGGTTTTTTGGTGTTTATTTTTGTTTGGGTTTTTTTGGGTTTCATTGTTTGACCTGTTTATATTTTTTTTGTTTTGGGGTTTTATTGTTGTTGTTGTTGTTGCTGTTGTTGGTTTTTTTGGGTTTTTTTTAAGAGGAAGAAGAATGAGGCCTGCAGTAAATGATCACTAAATAACCATGGATCAGCCCCATCCAAGCTGTACTTAAAAAGTACAGCTAATATTTTACTTCCTTGATTAAAATCAGAAATCCGGCGAATTTTTCATATTATTTATCAATCTGTTGAACACAACTACTACTATTCCATCAAAACCCCTCTTTAGGGGCAGTGTGCCAGTTTAAAAGAAACCTATTTTTCCTCCACATCAAGTCCAAGAATAAAAAGTTTCTTGTTCATGTGCTATTCTTGTCCGTGTCCCCTATTGTTTCTAGGCCCCGAAATAATTGCTGTATCAGCAAATGGCATACCAATACAACTCCACCCAGGTTGCACAGATGCACTTTCACCACCAGCAAATTCTCAACTGAGCTTGATTTTCATTTTCCATCCAGTTACATAACCCATGGACAGCAGGAGCTGTCTGACTGGCATATTAGTGGTATGTGTAAGAAGGTGTTTTGGGTTACAGAACCAAAAATGTGTGTTCTATTTCATTTGCTGAAAGCAGTTGGGGAGATGTTTTTTCTCTATCTCTTGTAACTCTGGGAGGAGGGGGGGCAGGTGCCTTCTGATAATGGGGCAGCTGTTAAAACCAGGTGGGGCAGTGTTTCTTATCTCTTTCACAATGGGCCATTAAGACTCCTCAAGCTGTTCTTCTCCCCAAGCTTGTCACAAGTTGTCCCACTGTGAGATGCTCCACCCAGTGGGGGGAGCCAACCATTTCTACCTGGATAAAAACTGAGACTCAGGAACACAAGGTATCTGGCTTCACCTGATTCCTGGAGGAAGACTGGACCCTTCTCACCATCAGTGGACCCTGGTTCTACAGGATCATCTCTTCTCCACCAGAACCACATCTGCCACTCCAAGAGGACTCACTTTTGGACTTCATCCAACACCCTGAGCAACAGGGTGTCAGGTTGTAGCTCTGACTCTGTTATGGTTTTTAGGATTGTTGTTTGTTTGCTTGTTTGTTTTGGGTTTTTTTTTTCTACTACATTTGTATTGTTAATATTCCTAGTAAAGAACTGTTATTCCTATTCCCAAATCTTTGCCTGAAAGCCCTTAATTGCAAAACTATAATTTGGAGGGGGTGAGGGGTTTACATTCTCCATCCCAAGGGAAACTTCATCTTTCCCTGGCAGATACCTGCCTTTCCAAACCAAGACAGAAGGTATTTCTGAGCTGTGCTCACAGACTCAGGCATGGCATTGCTCAAGACATGCAGCTTGGGGGAGGGAGGAAAGAGTGAAGACAGTGCACAAGAGCTGGACTGGGAACTGAGGCTCCCTCACTGTTGTGGCTCCCAGAACGCCTCCACCAGCACCACCTCCTCTTGAATTTACTGACGCACCTCTATCAAAGAATTACGCTTCAGTTGCTTCTATTTCTACCAACTCAAGTCTATTTAGACTGAAGTTTTCCATGCCAGAAGATTGCCTCAGGCTCAATTCTTTTGCAAACTTTCAAGCTTAACTAGTTCAGCTATTTCTGAGAATAAGGTGAGAAGAAAAATACCCATGGTTGCTTAGGTGAAAAACAAATCATTCCTTGCTTCCCTCAAATAAAACACTTCTTTGGAACACTGAGACAAACACAAAGGGCAGAAATACATACAGGTCCTGTTCCATGAGGAAAGGACAGAATAGAAATATAAAGATTAGCTCCCACTGTAATTTTGAAAGTGATCAAACTATTTAAAATCAGGAGTTGAATTTCAGGAGTTTAAATTCAATCTTAATATTCCTTTTATATAGGGATACAACTTTTTGGCTGTAACATGCAACAGCATGTGCAGTGTTTATATATGATTGAAGGTCTTATTACCATATCATTTGTCCTGATACTAGTTCTATGTACATATGTTATATTTATTATAATAGACCACTGTAGCCATGCTAAACTCAGAATTTTATTGCTTTCCTTTTAAAATTCTTTGCCTTGACTTGAATAGTTCCCTCTTCTTTTGTGAACAGCCTGCTTCATTCTTTCTTTCCACCAAGAGCTGAACAAGTACTTCAGCTACAACAGCTACACATTCAAAAGCATACTTGTCTTGTGTCTAGTGAAGTTTAGACTTGTACACTTCAGAAAGTTTCCACTGCAACTTTTCAAAATAAACTACCAACAAAACACACACAGTTGCATTTTCTGCCACATGCTACAAAAGCACATGAACCAAAAAACTCATAGAGCCTTAATTCCCCCCAGTACCACACAGACAAGTCCAAGACTTGTATTCTGATGGTGATGTAGGCAGGTCTTTTTAAATGACCATGAACAGTTCACACCAACAGTTAAGAGAACCAAACTGCTCCTGCTTGCAACTTTTCTTTTTAAAGCCCAACCAGAAATAATATCCAGTTGCTGTTTCTTTCCTCTCCTCATAAAACAGATGCTTCAAGAGGTAGTTTAACAGTGGTTTCTGTGTATACTGTGATTTCTTGCTCAAAGTGATCATGCCTATCCTGTCCTGGGTATTGAGGACCTAGATTATTTTAAATAATTACATATTTTCTAGAGCACAAATTTCTGCAAGGTTCCTTGTAAAAACATCTACGGACTTACAGCTAATACTATATACTTTAAAAGATTACAGTTACTCCTTAACACCAGTTTACATCTGGAAGACAATACAGCGTTGGGGTCAGCTCTAGGCATAACCAAGGCATGCAGTTGCCTAGAGAAACAGGGCAGTGTATGAGGAAAAACAGTCTTCCCTCCTGCCCAGTCCTGCCTATACCATGGTCCCAGAGAGAGCAGGTAGATAATCCTGCAAAATGCAGGATAGGGATCACAGGGCAGCTGTTTCCTTCATATTTGCATAAGTGACAAATGGAGCACCTCCCAACCTGTCCCATCCCTCAAGTCTTCCAGCAGCTGCAGCGACAACCCAAGGCTGCTCCTCCAGAGCTCTGCCCCTGACCTGGTGCCCCAGCTCCAACCTGTTCTTCTCCCTTAACCACATGGGGAAAGATGCCTGGCTTGACTAGCCTCAAATCTTCATACTCAGGAATAACAGACATCCTCAAAATCCACCAAAGCAGCCTTGCTGGACTACAACAGCTCTTGGCAGCTTAACAGTCCAAGGCATTGTAAGCTGAGTGTGACAAAAAGAGTCCTTTCCTGTGTCTGGCTTCAAAAGCATCCCTACAACTGCCAGAAGTAATTTTGCTTGGCTATCTTAGTCCTAACAGTAGTAACATGAAGATTCATTAGCATGCACTCATAAGACAAAGCAATATCAACTGTGGTCACGATGTGCCAACCTCATACACAAATCAAAGCCCTCATGAATCAAACACCGAGGTCCTTGCAGCCTGAGCCAAGGAGGCTGCCTGCAGCTGAAGCAACTTGTACCTTCTCTGGACCAGATACAGGAAACCCCCTACACCCCCCCCCCCCCCCCCCCCGCCCTATTAGTGGGTTATTTACAAAACAAAATATAAGAGAAACACCACACACTCCCCAAGTTAATTCTCTATGCTCTCCAACATATTTGGGAAGTACTCTCTCCCCTTTTCCTCTAACATTGTCCCAGTCATGACAGAAGCAGACTATCTGCCAGATCAGGCACAGTTCAACACACAAGTTCTACAAAAGTCACACAGTAATACTTGAGTCAGTTAAACACCACTAGAATTCCCAACATTCCCAAGAGTTTACCCTGTGCTGAACAATGTCATCACTGAGGACCAGAACTGTGACATTGAATATTACAGGTGGTTTCCATGCAGGATCAGGGAGAGTCCTTGGAAACCCTTCCATTATGAAGGTTCAAGCCCTCCACCCAAGCTGGACAGGCATCATCACCAAGAGAGAGCAGTTCCCTCAAGCTGAGTAGGTGCTCGAGAGTACAAGAGATAAGCATGCATTTGACAAAACAGCTCATTGTATAGACATGTGTGAAATATATTGTTTTACATAAAATATGAACAAATACCAGAAACAAAAATCACAAAATACCTTGCCCATGTGTGTGATTCTCCCCTGTGAGAATGCACAGAAAGACATTTAACAGGTCCGTGCTGTCGGATTCTTTTGGTGCTAGGTATCTTCTCATTCTGCTGTCCTTTGCATCAGTGACTCAGTCATACATTCCTTAAGGACAGAACCTTCTATTGGTGGCAGTGGGGAAAAGGCAGAGGCATTTATCACAAACTACAACAGAGCAATATTCTGCCAATACTGCAGTCATTAGAAAATTGTTTTTCACAATGCTGAAAAAAAAATTAAAGATCCTCCTTTCTAATGCTAAAAAGAACACATGCATTTCCATAAATCATGCAATCAGCATTTACAGCACCAGATCCCTGTAAAAGAATGCATCAGCTGAAGTCTTAATTTGTTTTCCTTGAGTGCTTCTCTCTTATTAGGTGACATTGCATCTTGTTCTTAAACAGTGTAACTCCAAATTACCCATTTTTAATAAAACCTATTTTTCTCTGTCAGAATGCTGTTCAAAATGTTTTTCACAAGCTTTTTTATTTTCATGCTGACTCAGTTACTGAATTATAGTTTATTAAATGCAACTGTTTCCAGATCACTTCCTTAAATCAAACAGTTTAGGTGATACTGTATTTGCTATGCATACCAGTTTTGTAAAGCATACTAATTCAATGTTAAAGCACTACAGGAGGAACACGTCTCTGTCTTTACACAATTGTTTTGGGCAAAGCTTTCAGAAGAAACTGAGCAGCACAGATAAGTTTACATGGAAATGTAATTTACGATTTACTCTCAAGTGTAAGCAGCTCCCTTTCTTTGGAAGGACAACCCGTTCTTTCAAGGTTCAGTAGGTAACAAAGTTGTTAGATGTTTTCTTAACAACTAATTTTTTATGCTCCTGAAAAAAAAACTTTTAGGAACCACTGTGTGATTCTGGGAGCTTAAAACATGTCCTTTTTTAGTCACTCACCAGGGCAAAGTTATATTTTCAATGCAGCCATTCAAGACCCAGCTCCGAAACCACCCCTCACGTATTCAAGAATAATAATTCACTTGTCTAAGAGCTGCTGGTGCCTACACAAACAGCAAGCTGAGTAATATCTGGTAAGATGTTTGATTGCTGCTTCAGTACATAATATTGAAGAGTAAGCTCTGAAGATGTTCACTGTAATAATCAAATTCAATGTCATTCTTCAGACATCATCTTCAGAAGATACTTTTTCCCCAGAAAATACAGGACTGTGCTTAGGTGTGATCTACTTTTATTAAGAAACCTGTCAATTTGGGGCATTATTTCATATGCAAAGTTAAAAGCACTAAAAGTTCTTTTAGTTCTTTTACTTAATTGCACCAAAATCTAAACAATATTTATGTAGGCTAGCCATCAGTTAGATGTTATACTCAAAAAGCAAGAAGGGAGCTATGGATCCTTCTCAAAACTTGTTTCAAAAAAACATTGCAGTGAGAACGGCCACATTAAATAAAGATATCATGAGCTGAACTCCATATTTATCACAGCAACCCCCCACAAAAAATATCCGTAAGTTCTTCCCAGTCACGACACAAATTCTTAGTTCACCTAATTCGCCTTTCAGTTATTAGAGATGACTTCTTTTAACCACAACCCTACAACCTCGTTAAAGAGCAAGGAAAACAAAGTTCTCTACACCAACTAGCTATGGTATATTCAGGCAATCTAGGATGACATAAGTTATTGATTCCTGTGATTCAAATGACAGCATAAGACAGAAACTTGACGCAGTCATAATAAGGTCACGCACTCACTTGAGCGCGAAGTATGCACACACAGTTTTGGGCAGATCTGACCGCTTGTTCTGTGGTGCCTCCCTTTCTTAGCATCTGGAAAAAGGCCTCTCCAAATCGAAACTGTACATAACTCTTGGAAGGGTCACAGATGTTTTCCACAATTTGATTTTGCACATTATCAGAAATAAAACCAGTTTGTTTAAAATACTCCATCCACCTCCCAGAGAAATACCAGGAACCATCAACAGAGATGAGTATGTGAATGATACATAATTTCTGCTGTGTGGCATCATACAGACTTTTCTTTGAGAGAACAAGTTGCTACAGGACACCCGAGACTGTCAACAACCTACTGCTAATTTCATGTTCACTTACTCTCATCACCACCTTGGTTTTACCCACTTTCACTTTGTCACTTCAGACTAGTGACAGTTAAATAAATTTCTAACAACTACATTGAAATAAAATCCAGCATAAGTCTTCTGTCTTGCACTTTAATCCACTTTAATTGACTGTGTGCTATCAGTCCTGTACCCAAGAGTATAACAAAAAATCCACCGTTGTGAATACATCCCAGTCAAAGTACCGCCATTTGCTCAGATATGCCAGCATTAAGGCATATATAAACTAGCAAATGGGAAAATTCTTCTCAGTCAACATAGGAAACCCTAAAAGGATAGTTTAACAGCACAACGATGATATCAATGTTTAAATACTGAATATTTACTCCTGAGGAAAAGGTACAACCAACCATCTGCATCTCTGAATGCGCCAAAAATCAGTGAACCGTGTGCTGGCTCTAACTTGCATTGAAATGCAATTGTCTTCTCTTGTGCCCTTTAAAAACTGTTTTAATTAGAATACAACCAAGTTGAGTATTTAATTTTGAAGAACCATATTGCAGATATCAGTATGAAATCTCATATATGTTAAATTACACAGCATAGTGAAAATACAAAATTCCAATTGACTACAACTGCAAATGCCCTGCATGATAATTGAGATGCTCTACAGAATACAGAGACTGCACTTCTAATCAACCACTAATAAACCCTGGGCATAAGTAGCCAAGATGAGAAGGAGGGGGAGGGGAAAAAACCAGTATGTTTTCACAACCTATGGGATAAATCCTTCTGTGTTGCCAACACAGGATCCAGATAATGCAGACATTAAAATTAGAGAATGGTATTTCAGACCACTATCACCAGCTAATTACCACAGCATCCAATATCTAGCTAGGTAAACTGTTTTACAGAAATGTATGATCTAGGGATAGTTTTAAACCTTGTTGAAACTCAGTTTTAAATAGAGTTCTACCTGAAGGTATACAGTTTCCTGTTAGATGTAGCCATATCTCTAGTGATTTCTGTGAATGTATTTGAAAACAGAATGCAAATATACAGCCTACATGTAACATATACATATATCTTCTAATAGCAACTCTTTTTTAAAACAAAAACGAGTTAATGAGCAGCATTCTGTCTTGTGCACTGCAAAAACTTTGCACTGAATTGCTTGGCAGATTCAGAATGTACAGTGCCACTGAGTCAAGGAGCACTGCTAAAAGCCAGCAAAATACAACAAGGTGACAGAACCTGTAAACTGCATCTGTAACCAAACTAACCCCTGCAGCATGCTGCTGAAGTCTGGATGGATATTAATTGTGTCCCAGACCCCAAGCCAAGAATAACATTACATTGAGAGAATAGTTTGAGGCATCTCTGTACAAAGAAATCACAAGGCTGACAGCACGAAAACAATGCAATTATCAAACTTGGTCACAAACCTAACTAAAGCAAGCAAACACACAAAAAAATGCGCTTTACCTTTTTAAGGAAAAAATTCTGCAATTTCCTGTGAGGCAGCTTTATCATCTTTTTTTCACCATCCAGGATACAGGTCAGGCATTGCAAGCACTTGAGCCATTCTGCAGGGGCTTGACACCTTTTGCCTCCTCTATTGACTGGCTGCAGTCAGCTTAGCCCAATGCGTCACCAAACACCAGCCCAGCCCCGCAACAGATTAAAAGGCAAGAGCTAGGCTGGATCTCATTTTTGACTCAAACAAGGAAGCTCTAATACAGACACTCCAGCTCCAGCTGAATACTTCGGCTGTGTTGACAGCACACGGAGGAAGGGAACAGGTATGAGGTCTGCATTGCTCCCTAAAAAAATCCCTGCAAAGTTAATAAAAGGTGTTTATACAGGGGCAAGAATTTACAAGAGGATGAAAGAGGCACAGAGATGCTCAGAATCTCACTGATCCTTTCAAATCCCATGCTACAGAAGAAACTCAATGTCCAGGACTCTGAACATGAGCCATCACTGCCTGCTGAGTGCAGCTTGTCACTGTGCACCTGTTAATTAAGCACATTGAGTGTGATTCAGCCAAGCACAGGAAAGAGCCTGTCATTTATGCTCTCTTCAAATCATTGGGAGACTTACTTCCTCTGAATAGTTTTTAGAAAAAACTCTACACAGAGAGATTGCACACAAAGGTGTTATATACAGACACATATGGAGGTATTTATAGAGCACACCAATGCTGAGTTTGAGTCAATACCATAGGAATCAGCAATCATGGGCATCGCTGCATTCCCTTTGGGAGTTTGCAACTAAAGCTCAGCTTCAGATTTGGAAGGACAGGGCTTGGCAGCACACCAGTAGTAATGCATCTCCTGGGCCACTGCTGTCCTAAAACAGCAAGTGATGTAGGGTGATCTGATCTCAAACACTGTGTTCACTCCCAGTCATGCCAATGGGATAATCCCTATGTTTAAGAATGAAGCACATGCTGAAGAAGCTAGTTTAATCAGTTTAAAAAAAAAAAAAAAATCATTCCATGATCAAGCTACTTTCCCCTGATTGTTTGAAGAGCCAGTCTGCATAAGAATACACAGAAATGTATTACGAGAGGAATTTCTTCCAAACATTACCAGTTGCTCCCAATTCTCCACATCTTGTTTTTATACTATAAATATTATTTCACACAAGCTGAAAATCTTTAGTAGTCCATCTCTACCTGTATCATTTTTCTGCTATTTGTATAATTTTCTTACCACGAGGACTATGTTTGTTCCTTTGCCCTCCTGCTGCCCATTCTTTAGGAGCTTAAGTACCACAAGCCCTACCAAAATGGTCCCTGCAAACTTCCACTCCTACTAAGTGGAGTGATGTGCTTAACCTCCAGCAAGAGGCAAGGTCTGAGGCAAGCCAAGGAAAAAGGAGGTTAAGAGAGTTCAGCACACGCTTAGCTGCAGAGGTTTGTGTTTAAGGCAAATGGCAACTGTAGTAAAATGCAGAACCACACTCTGATAACTGGTGTCAGTATGTGTAGCCATGGTTTGTGCTGTGATGTTTGGGTTCTCTGAAACTCTTTCCCAGACACTGTTCTGTCAACAAGAGACATGTTTTCCTAACTGTGACTTATGTTTACATTCCTTTCCCTTGGAGGGACTTCTTCTTGATGTCCCTCTAACTTGACCAATGTAGTTGAAGAAGCTTGTCTTTCTTCCACCCCTTGGGTAGTTCTTTGTAAAATAGTATAAAGGGAAGAAATTCCTGGGTAATAAAGATATTGGAGTAATTTCAGCTTTTTGACCTTGGAGTCTGTGTCGTTGTAATCTTGAACAGTGTCAAGTATGCACCTCACGTTCAGCTGGAGAGGCAGCACACTGGAAACACCACAGAAGTGCAAAATATGTCAAAATATCAGTCAGAAGAAAGACAGAGACCCAGGACAATTACTGTGATAAACCAACAGCTGAAGACAAGCAGTAGACCTGGTATTTAGATTATTCTGACCCCCAGGCATTCAAACTGATGGAGAATTCCATACTAGTTTTCTGAGAAGCACCCTGCACCATGAGGATATCTATCAAAATAACATGGTGAAGATAATTCCAAGTCAAATTTTGAGAAGTTGTTCCAAAACTGACAACTGGGGAACACAAGAAGTAAGATGGGGGTAATTCTTTGCCATGTTATGTTTGAAGCCTTTGGGTTCACTTTTAATAAAAGTTAGAAAAAACATTCCTTGGGAAATTCTCACTGTGTAGTGTGTAAGGTGGAAAAGAACCCAAGACACCAGTAAAAAAGGGATGGTGAGCATACCATAAAACCCACCTAGATGCATGTAGCAGATACATTAATTTCAGCTATAGTATCTTTCTCAACAGTTTCTGCTACAAATGAGCAAGTTTGGTTTTTAAACCAAAAGCCTTCAAATTTAAAAAACCCTGTGATTTTGGGGTATGCATTATCAAGAAGCATATTACTTTTAAAACCAACAATTCTTACTACAGATCATCAGGATCTCCACGATTTCTCAGGATTTGAACTTCCATCTAGGAGATTCCCCAGAGCCAAACAGCACTGACTTAGGATTTCATTCTCCCTATCATAATTATTTGGCTGCACTTTAATTACTGCACTCACATCCACAAAAGCTGCAAGGTTTTCCTCTATAGGAGCAAATAAAGATACTTTGAGGAGATCTTCAAGACCTCCTTTGAGATAATACATAATCACCCCAGACCCCATATTCATCTAGTTCTTTCAAGATTAGCTCAAGCTAAACATTTAGACTTAAGCTGAAAATACCATAAAGATACTTCCATGCCCTCTAATACATAACCAAATTTTGGAAAAAAGCTGTGTTACAGCAAAGGTCAAAGGTGGACTTTCAGCTGTAATTCCGAATTGCTGCGGTTTGGTTGCTTGCATTGTTTAGCTTTTCTTTAAAATAAAATAAAAAAAACCCCAACAAAACACTGAGGACTGAAGACACACCTTTGGCATTATTTTTAGGTATTTATCTATGTCTGTATGTCAGAATACATTCTGAATTCTGTCACGGTTACTATGGTAGATAATTGCTTTTTGTTAAATCTGACAGTGAACAGATGTAACACATACAGTCCCTGCTTATTCACAATCCTCTCAGCTAAAAGCAACATTTCACATATAAACAAGTCCTCCAAACTCCAGGTGTATAAACACCTTTCCTTCCAGACACAGCTGTCTGCCCTTTTCAAGCCAGTGTACCATTATATGTTATACAGACTTTGCTTGGGCAATTTAAATGAAATACTCTTCATTAATTGATGAATGTTTACCTCATCTTTCTGACCTAACCAAGAGAAGGAACACCATTTTTTTGTTTTAAATTGTTGTTGCTCTTTATTTATTTTTGTTTATGAACTACACAGTTCTTAGCAGGCCTGCTCCCATCTAATACTTGTTAATATTAGAAAGATGGCATTAGCATCCCAAGAGAAGCTAGCCATAAGCAAATTCTGAAAGACTGGAGGAATAAAGCATCCTCTGGCTATACTTAGATCTTCATAGGGAGCATATATACAGTATTTTCTATTAAAGAGAAATATAGTTCAGATTTTTCTTTCAATACAGTGTTATTCTTGATCCATACAAATGCAGGTGGTATTAGATACTCTTTTCTACACCCACTGAAGTTACCTTTCCTTAGTAACTCAAATATGAAAAGAAAAAATATCTCCCTGCTTTAACTCACATAGGTAAAAAAATAAAAGAAGCACAATTTGAAAAAATAAGTTATTTTATCAGCAATTCTAACCAAATGTTAGTCCTGTAGCTGATAGGTTTCCATTTTACCTCCTGTTTTGATTTACAAATTGACAGACTTACAAAACACCAGGAGAATTGTTTAATACTAATTAGTTTCTGCATACTCAAAAATCAAAACTGACATTTTTGTCAGCTTTTCCCCCTCAATTATTTGAAGTCATTACGTAGAGAAGTGATTTTTTTTCCTTTTTGATGCTGAAAGGATTTCTCCAGACAACTAGCTAATGCAAATCTGTTTAAGCTTCCTGGGTCTGCACAGCAGATGACTGATCCAGATCTCTTACAGATCACTGGTAACTTAGATCAAGAAAGATTCCAGTATGATTACCTGTTGTAACACTTTTTTTTCCCTACAAACTTACTTAAAAATAACTAAGCATATTTGACCAGGAAATTTGGATTACAGAAACACCTTTTTCTTTCCCCTCCCACTCCTCAAAAGCCTAAAGGTATGATTGCATCATCTTCTCTTCTGTCCTGATAGACCCATCTCCTCAAGAGGGAGGGATAAACAAGGAAGCAGATCACAGAGCACAGTGCCTGTGGTCTGGGTAGCACTGAACACATGAGAGCAAGCCAAAAGCACTGACCTTGGAAAACAGAACTCTACGCCCTTTTGAAAAATAACTGCTGCCAAAACCCACAGCAGCTTAGGCTCGGAAGTGCTCACTCCAGGCAGCAGCAAGAGAGCCTGAGTTTCCCCTCTTGTTCCAATTAGCAAACGTCACTGCCTGGCAGGTCCTGCTCAAGCCTTTAAAACAGCTCTCACGTCAACCCTCTCCCCTCACACCTTCCCAAACACCCAACACAAAGGCAGTTTCCTGGGGGACTGATACCAAGCACTACTGCAGTAAAAGCAAGGAATTCGTTTCTCCACAGGACCTGCTTTGTCTCCTTGCTGCCCTAAGAGTACTTGAGTTACCCTTTGAGATGCTCTCAATAAAAAAATGACTGCATCACCTTTATACCAGAAGCAGTTCTCTGCAATTAGAAATAGAAAAAGAAACATGACTACATGACAGCTGGGAAAGATCTAGATACAGAAGTAACAAAATGGGAAAGGAGAACAACTTTTAAGAAAAGAGAGGAGTATTTTATTTCCTGAAACTTACTGTATCACAAAGCTTAAGGAGATTTATGGCCAAGGTTTTTAAGGGATTTATTTCAAGTTCTGCTGTGAATTTGACTACTGTGATCAAGGTTCAGTCAAGATTTTCCTTTCTTTATTAAGCTCCTATGAATGTAAAACAGCTCTATGTATTTTCTCTAAGCTTTTTTATGAATGCAAGGCACCTTCAAGTTGATTTCTCTTCAGATCTAATGGTCTCTTGACAAGCAGGGTTTTGGTGGTTGGGGTTTTATTTTGACTCCTACCTTTGTATTTTCTCTCTTTTTTTTTTTTTTTTTTGGTTTTGTTTTGTTTTGTTTAAGATCACTACTCAGTATGATATAATCTCTTTCTAGGTAGAGCTTTCTTTGACAAACAATGAAGACTGTAATTCAGCAACCTCAAGAGAAATTTAAAGTGTTATTTTTGTTCACAGATGACACTTAAATTACAATTTGGGGAACCGTGATAGTTAATTTCCATCATAATATTACATGCAGAGCTAACTTTTCAGCAACAAAAAGGTTAAATCTGGCACCTTCACCAGAAAAAGAGGAACCACTACCATCATGATGAACGGAAAATATGCCAACAGGTAATGTGTCAAGGGAGACATAACTCTATATGCTCAAGTTCTGATGACAAAGAGAAATTTCTCTGACAACATTTGTGGTCAAGGACTGATTTTTTTGGACTTGCACTTTAAGCACCATATACTTTACTTCTGAGCCACAGCTTTCATTGTGGCAGCCCACTGCTAGGATTGCCTGGGAAAAGAGAAACTAATTTACAAAATAAGTTGGATTTTGGCTATTTCCATTTCCTTCACTTATGTATAGGATTCAGGGGGGGGGGGGGGGGTTATTTACTTAATTTTAATAAAAAACACAATCATTCCAAAACTCACAGTAAGAACTTGAGTCAGAAGCACCTGGACAAAAAGAAACTCAAGAAGTACCAGGTCAAATCACTACCTTCCTACCAGTACCTAATGGTTCTGACCTCTTACAAGCAGGTAACATGTACATGGATCCACTGGAAACAGGATTCTGGGGAGACACAGTGCTTCGTAAGAAGTAGACACATTCTACTTCCACATTCAAGTTTTATGCATCCATTTCACAGCATCCCAAGGGGACAGGCGGAGCAAAGTGAGAAGAAAAAAAAAAAAAAAAAAAGGGAAGTACTCAAAATGTCTTCATAAACACAAAGTCACTGGACACACACACACACTCAAAAAAAATAAAAAGGAAGACTGCTGCAGGAGGAGTAACTAATGATTCATCTGTAGCTGCAACCTGAAATTGCCTATAGTTTCCATTGGTTTTTCATACCCTTATGGTAGATCTGTAATTTAGATATACACTGGAAATACAGCATGTTAGTCAGTTATTTTGAGCACAGATTTGTATCTTCACCTGACCATGCCAATAGACAGAGTAAATACAAGTGAGTAACCTATGTAGCTAAGCTGGCGTGAAAATGGAAAAGTTTTCATACCATAAACTGTTGTTATTACAGTAATCACTGTAAAGATTAACTCACACTGAGGGCAATTCCTTAGCATGGTGAACCAGGAAAGCCTATTGCCCAAAGTGAATGCCTCAGATTCAGACCAAGATCTCAGCATATTATTAGAGTGCTCTAACAAGTGTGTCTGTCAGACAGGGGTTTTTTTTGACATTTTAAATATTCTAGGTTTATAGATTATTTAAAGCATACACTGCCAGAGTTTCAAAAATATTTACTCTGCTGGTGACTCTTATGCCTTGCTCATAGCTATAAAGGATATAAAAACAGAAGTTATACATGACTTAAGCCAGAGACCTTGGAGAAAAACAGAAAAGCCCACAACTGGAAGTACATCACATCTTTTCTTTAAGACAAAATACAAACTTAATCCTATTCTCTTCATTTATTAGCATTCAATTGAATCTACTTGCATTTTAACTTCATTTGTGATTCCTGAACATTTTAGACATACATATAAGGAAGAAAATAGTTGTAATTTCTTACATTAGTTGATCTCCTCTTCCCCACACAAAATCAAAACCATACAAACTGAAAGAACCATCTCCTATCTGTTTCACATTTATTTCAGAGAGGTTTAATATTCTTCCCATCTCCTCATATACATTTGTCTCCACTGCTCTAATAATTTTCCACCAACACTTTGGTCTCAATAACCACATTTCTCTATACTTTTCCAAAGGTGAAATGACTGGAACTGAAAAGAGGGTTCCAACTGAGAAAAATCAGCACAGTGGCATAGCTCTGCTGGTACTGCCTATTCACCTCTGCCTGCCTACAGTAACCCCCCAGTGCCTCACAAACAGAAAGAGAATTGATGCTCCAAAGCCCGTGTTCTGCATCTCCCACAGTGGCACAATACTTGGCACAACAATGCCATCCCTGCATACTGTTAGCGTTTTGAAAGAGATTTCTAGAAATAGCTACACTACTGACATTAAAAACAAAACAAAACAAAACCTTCTTTTCTTCACCTTCAGAGCTTTTTCATCTGATTAAAGATGCTATTTTTCTTCTATTAGGGCATTTTGTGGATGTACCAAAAACATGAATATAGACTATAATATCACAATGACAACATAAAAGTTCTTTGCTCATGGATTTTAAAAAAAATCCATCTTCCCGCTGACTTTATTATCTTATCTCATGCACAGTAGCACAATAATACTTTGTGACAATTCCAGCAATTTCTGCAGTTGATCACAACCCATTGTAAAACAAACTCTGCTAAGTGAAGTCCCCTCAAAACAATGTGCTAAGGGATTAATGCTTGGAAAATGTAGAGCTTCCCACAGGAGTTTTATTCTCTCAGGTGAGGCAGAGGATCCAGAATGTCAAAAACAATAAGGCAGCAAAAGCACTGTCAACACAGGGATGATTCTAAAGTTATACTTACAACATTCAGTTACACCAAAAAAAAGCCAGGAAAAGAGCAACAAAACCTACAGCCTGATTTAGGCAACTGTGAGACTTATTTAATTAAGGATTAGCTAACGCAGGACTGTTTTTTCAGTGAATAACCTTCCACTAAATGTGATGTATTTTCTACCTGAGTTTTACATATGCATTTTAAATACACAGAATTTTATATCACGTTTGCCTTTCAAAATTTCCATATGAGCAAGTACTGAAAGAACAACCATTAAGACTTCACAAATTTGGTCTGTAATGCAAGAGAGCAGTTCAACTGCCTCTCAAATTCTTATCTACAAATTTACAAAGGGACATGGAAACAGGATTTTAAAATTTTAAAATTATTGATGAACAGCAAACTTGCATTAAGTTTGGACAGAGGGAACAAGAGGACCATCTGTATGTTGTGCAGTTAGCCAAGCTGTAGGATGCTTTACAGGATGATTCGCAGAAATTATCATCGTTCTGACTCATAAATGGAAAATTGTGTGTTTGGGCTGAAGTCATTCAGCTTCAGCAAAACCACACATAAGCTTCCAATAGCTTGATGCAAACAGCACCACAATCTAAAGGAAAATATTCCAGAACAGCACAAGCAAATAGCTGAGGAAAATATTGCATGCCTTAATAGATAATGATGAACTAGAGATAGTTTAAGTAATGGAGAACCCATGCTACAAACCAGTGCTTTTAGGAGCCTGTGAAACCATTTCTAGACTGTACAGAATCCCTTCATTTACAGATGTAACAGATAATTGGATATGGAGAATACTTAGAGGTGATTCAGTTTAAACAACACAAATTCTGGCAGGAGCTTTGTAGTTTTGTGAGCTAATATTAGAAGAAAAAAAAACTACATTCCTCTGCTCTAACATTGTCCAACATTAGCCATGAACTTTCTGCCACTTGTGTCTATCTGAGGCCAAATATCTGGGGTTTGGCTAAAGCCAGTTTTCTAGAAAGGAATTCAATTCTGACTTGAAAATCACAAGAGAAGGACAAGCTCACTTCCCAGCCTCTAAAATATCACTTCCCACACTTCCAAAAATCTGCTAGCAGTTTCTATCTCTGTTCTCAGTGCTGGGTCTGGGGAGGGGCCACAAGCTTCAGATTCCAGTTACAGCTTCTCACACCAGGTCAGTGATTACCAGAGTTCCCCAGCTACTGCCAATGTGATTCACTTAAATGCACACTGCACTTTCGGGTCAGTTCTTATCTTTAAAAAAACCTTTTAATTGGTATTCAAAGAAACAAAAAGAAAACTCCACCCTAAAAACGACTGAAAAGCTGCCCAAATTCTCATACAATGATTCACTCTTAACTGATAAAAACCTTTTTGCCAAACAAGACAGACCTCTGCTGCTGGATGAAGTTACTGCAAGCTTCACAAGCTTCCTCATTACCCCGGAATAATTCCACTGGGCTGGTTATAGGTTATAGCTTGGAGTGCACAGCAAGGCTCTTGCTGCACCATAGTGGCATTTGAGGTGGCTTGTTGGCAGAGATAGCCAAGCACAAGATGAGGTGGTCAGCCCCTCCTTCCTAGTGCATTTCTTCCTAAGGGGCCCAACTCATGGAAACAAACATGCTCAGAATCTCATAAAAAGGTACCCTCGGTGGCACTGCTGCTGCTCCTTAAAATAAGGTGCTACAGATCTCACAAGCAGAATTAAAAGATACAATTGCCAAGACTAAGAAATTTAAAGATCTGAAAGAATGCATATTCCAGAAATATCAAGATGCCTGCTTGCAGGTCAGCTTCCCATTCACCTGAACTGAGGTCTATGACACTGGGACTTGCATGCGTCTGCCAGTCACAGCATCCCAAATTGCATGCCAACCCTGTCAAAGTTAAACTACAGCTGTACTCAGGCTCCCAGTGCCAGTCTCCCTGTCAGACCCCTGTGCTGCACCACAGTTACTGTGGACTGCAACATTGCTGTGATGGTGTTCCAAATATTAGAGTTGAAAATGTGGTTTCTTATTTGGTTAAGAAACAACCAACACCCACCTTGTGCCTTCCATTGAAACAGCAGGCTATGATTTAAGAAACAGAATTATCCTTCCTCACTGTCCAAGGCAAGAGCAGGGAGAAACAGGCTAAAATCCCCATTGATAAAATCATTTGGGTTGGAAACAACCACTAACGAAGCAGCACAGATGAACTACTTGCTCGAAGAAGTCAGTCCAAAGTCAGATTTGACTCAGACTCTGTGGCAGAAATGAGGTAATTATAAGCTGGGGCATGTTTCAGAGGCAGGATCTGGAGCAAGGGATATCTGTTTCCTTGAATACTTGGCTGGGGTATTAAAGAGAATTAACGTCTTGTTAAAAAAAAAAGTAAATAATTGAGAGCTATGACAGTTGTTATCTATGACAAAACTCAGCCTTACCATCTAGAATTACATTACATCCAGTTTATTGCCATATAGTGATACAAGACACACCACAGCAGTTTAAAACACAGATATGAAAAAACTTAACTGGAAGCTTTGGAGTAGCTTAAATTCAAGAAAATTCTAGACTAGAAATACACAACTGCCATGGTTAAGTTTCACCCTGCTTTTTGCATTTGTTTCAACCTTCCAAGACCTGTTCTCTTTTCTTCAAGAGGGTAAGACACAAGAGTTACCACTTGTTAAAAGGCACAGTATTGCATTAGTGTCAACAGCATAAGCACCATTTTCAATGCCTAAAGTATGACAGTAACAAGACTGAGGCAGTTCCATCTGTAGAAAATACAGTGAATACTGTTGTACATGATGCAGAAATGTGTCTGGTGGCGTAAAATCAGCCAGCTGGGAAAGGAGGTCAGGTAAAAAAGGGATGACACATTCCAGCTGCCATGGTTGCCCAGCACAGCAGCACCTCTGCTAGCTACTGGGAAGATGAGCAAGGGGACAAGTGAGCTGTGAGAAGTCCAAAATGAAAACTCACATATCAAAAGCTTTGTAGCATCCAAAGTTTAAAGTAAATTTTATTGAGCTTTGCAGTAGCTTCATGAGCTAAATGTTCAGTTCTACCCAGCCTACACTAGGTGTCAGTCCTGCCCCAGTACGGCCGGGTGCAGGCATGTAGGGATACAGGAAACGGGTATTCCTAAAGTGCTGCCTTTTCCTTCTGGGTTACTAAGGGTCAAGCTTGCATCATGGTCAAAGAACAAACATAAATGTTCTGTTCTCATGGACAAACATTAAGAAACGACATGCTTTGTCTTTAAAATGTGTTCTTGTAAAGCTGGGATGGTCTCCTAACTAAACCTAAGAAAGGTTAAAAAAAGAGGTCACCTATAGCCACAGAAAGTGCAATATGTTTTCTGTAGGGGAAAGAAAAAGCTAACAGACTTTTGTACTTGTTTCAAGGAAGATGAAATTTCCTAGAGAAAAAGGTAAGTCCAAGTTGTTCTGCAAGAAGCAGAAGTAATGGAGCCTGTTTCTCAACAGACCTATGGCTATTGCTTCTTGGACATCTTTCCTCCTTCTACCCTTTTGGACAGAGACATAGCACAGATTTCCTAGCATGCTTATAGTGTTAAATAGTACATGTTGATTTGTGGCCAGGTACAGTTCTGCTTTTCCATCTGTTGGTAGGGTACTGCTTTGAATCTCTCTGTTCATTTGTGAACATTCACAAAATCTTTGAGAACAGAGGTCGAAGTGCCTGCTCCCCTTTCCAGCTTGACTGCAGCTGGCCATGGCATTCATACTATTGGGAAGTCTGATCAGTGTGATTGTACACATTGCATCCCTAGGAACACCCTAAAGATCAAATCACATCAACCAACTTTGACATGCTTCAACAAGACTGCTGCATAACCGCTTGCTTACAGGTCATGCACTCCCAGGGTATGGCAGTTCTCAGTACAATTCTATAAAACGAGACTTAGCTTTGTCCCCATGGCAACAGACTGCAGTCAGGTCCACACTCCACTTAGGAGATGGGATTGGAGTTTATTTGGCAGCTTCACTCTAGCTAGTTCAAGGAAATGCTACAATACAGCCTAAGAAGTATGGGCTGGGGTCTCCACACAGAGTACACACTACTTAGCTAAAGCTCATGCTGTCATCTCATATCTACTCCTGAGACTGAACTTTCTGTCCCACAGCTGCAGAAATATCACAACCAGCTGCAGAGCAGCACCTGGTAGGAAATGCACATTCTGTTATCTGAAATTATTTCAGTGTGCACTAGACAGGAACGTGATGTATCCAGATAAAAGACACAAAGTGTACGCAGTGTACCTGTGTCATTTCCACCTCACCCCCGCACAAAAAAAAAAAAAAAAAAAAAAAAAAAAAAAAAAAAAAAAAAAAAAATCAAAAAAAAAAAAAAAAAAAAAAAATCAAACCCACAACCCAGTTAGTTAAGATGTTTGTGACTAATATAGACACAGGATAGCAGAGGCAACACTTCCTACACCACAGACAGAGGTGCTCAGCAGGCACTTGGCTTCATTTGGCCCTTTTGCCTATGAATGTTTCCAAGTATCCTGTTATGCTAAAAAGGTCATTGATCTGAATATGTCTGAATTCATGTCATCAGGGTAATATTCAGGAAGCTCAAATCTCTGCTTTCCTTAAACCAAATTCACATCTACCCATCGTAAGTTCTGGTAGGCCTGTGAAATTTCATGTTGTGCCACAGCAAGACACGATGAAAATTATTTAATCCCTTGTATAGAGCTGGTACCATCTTCAGCCACTGGATATTTCTGCTAATTCACACAGACTGAAGCAGCAAAGGGCAGACAGCTTCCTCAAGACACTCACCTGTGTGGCCCTGCAGGGCCTGGAGCTCGAGAGCAGAACTGGTAGTATGGCTGCACTCATGTCAAGAGGGGATGAGCTAGGCCTGAAGCCTTGGCAAGGCAAAGCGTGATTTTAGGAAACTTGCTGCATTAGTGCATTTTAGACATACCTGTGTTAGTTAGTACAAGGCTGATGTTAAGCAATATCACTTGGCATGTATTACTTGTTATATAATGCGTGGGTATATAAGCTCAGCTAGGTGGATCAATAAATGGCTTCATATGGGCAATGTATGGAGTCCACGTCTCTTTGTCATCGCCATCACGCCTGGGGAAGGAGTTATGCTCATTCCATGTCTTCAAGCCATAAAGAAAGCTGATTCTGATCTCACACATTGACTTGGCTGTAATTGGAAAAGTCACACAGCAAGCTCTTTTGCTCCTATTTCTCAGATTTAGTTTAGTATTCATACTGCTATATATGAAGCAAAAATGTTTCACAAAGAAGAAAGCATTAGGTTACTCATTTCAGTCTTGAATAGATAATTTCTGTGTGTGATTCTGTGTGTGTGATTTGATCACAATCATTGCCACACACCCTGTGCAGACAGATTTGGGTGCCCAGATCAGCAGTTACCTGACTCCCCATAAACAGCATGCCAAACTCTTGACTTTTTCCTAACCTCATAAGGACAATAATGGGAGGAAAGAAGAAACTACTCTTGAAGTTTCCATGTCAAATTTGGGCCCTAAGGCAAGTCTCCTCATAGAGAGGACAACTATCCCTCCTTTAAAAAGCTGTGCCATGCAGCCTTCAGACACGAGTCTCACCACAAAAATCTGCTATTCAGGCTCAGAAACAGACTCTATGCCAGATATTTAAGGGCTAAAGGCAGGTTTGTTGTTGATGACAACATAAGCAAGGAGACTTGTGAACAAAACGCTACACACTCCCAACCCAAATAAGCTAATCTTCCAGTATTTCTATCTTTAAACTATACAGTCATGAGATCAGGTCAAACTCCAGTTTTTATTATATTTTCTGAAAACATTTAACTTGTTCATCTGTGGAAAGGCTAACAGAAAAAAACCCAAAACAAAACAACCAGTATTCTACTACATAATATTAAATTTCCTTTATTTTTACGGAGAGGTGAAAGACAGTTTTAACAATGCAAGTTAGTAGCCCCAAATTAAAGTGATCGACAGTATATCTGGACATATAGCATATGGCATGGTGCCTAAGTATAACTCCCAAAGATATCTCCAGATACTCTGGCAAAAAAAAAAAAAAAAAAAAAAAAAAAAATCATCACAAACCCCAGAGGGGTTCTCCATCCCCTGTGATAAAAAGCCCAATTTCCCTATCAGCTGCAGATAGAGGTTGAAACTGTAATCACCCTGCAGATACCACAGAGAAGGCATCCAGAACTTTTATTCTTTACTGAAGAGGATTTGCAGGTGCTCCTCCATCCTCCAGGGTTTTTTATTATTATGAAAGGAACACCCACCCCAATCCAAGTGAAATTTCCTGTTCAGAACTGCACAAGCCATTATTTCCAGACAGCTAGAGACTTATTCTGCTTCTCATGCTGTCAGCATCTGCCTCATACAGCACTTACTGTGCCATTAAATGCTTCCCCCAGCTGTCAGCCAGGAACCCAGAGCTGCTTCATGTCATAAAAAACAGCACTTCCAACTCTTCATGCAGGGTCCATCCACATTAGTTAAAGAATAAAAAACAGGCAGAAGGAACAAGCTAGGCAAAATGGTATTTTAATGATCCACTTATCTCCCTGGGCCTCACCTCATTCAAGCTGTACAGCTGAGAATCTGTGTGTCTTCTCAGGGGGAAAATTCTCTGCTAAAATCAGCCTCACAAGTACATTAGAAGCATTTGGTCTGCACACACGCTTTTCTTGCTGGTCAGTGACATGTAAGTACATGTACAGCTGGCTTATTAGCAGTCAAACTGAAGTCCAAGACTTTCAGCAAGTGTAAGGAATACTATGCCAGGCACAAATTATCAAATTTAAGAAGAGGCCCTGTAGATTGACAAGCTTTCTCCTTTAATATCTACAGCAAAGAAGTCGTTTCCAGAAGCACCTCTACCTGGCATTTATAACTGAGTCGTAAGAGGAGCCAGTGGAAAAGAAGGCTCAGAAAGCGTTCTCTGGCAGTCACAGTTGTTTTAAGTCACCAATCAGATGGTAACAGTTGCTTTGGCCACTTGTGGCCTGTAACTATGCTTGCAATGCACTTTTAAAGGCCACCACGATGCTAGGAAATACAATGAAGGACTTCAAATGCCTTGAAGGCAAGGATTGGTAGTAATATTTAGGGAACAGGTACCAGATACAGACTACTTTAAAAAACACAAAACACTAAACCTGTCCCCCCCAAAAAAACAAAACTACACACACACCCCCAAAATAACAAAACCACAGAATCTTAAAACCCCCACAAAAGAGCATAAAAGCAACATGGAAGGCATTTCTGTTTTTTAAGCCTGCTTCAACCCACTCTGCAACAGCCAGGAAACCTCCAACTCCAGGCACAGCAGGTGGGAGCTCAAAGTCAGACAGTTTAAAATATGCTGTGCCCACACCCTCACACCACCTTTCAAGAACCACCACAGTCACAGCACCAAATTCAGCAAACTGATGAAGTCATCTCTTCAAACCTGCAGCAAGAACTTCCCATCGCTCTAGATATTCCACAAGGGGAACTCTAGCATAAAGCATTTCATGGGCAAGAGAAGCAATGAGTTGCCACACCAAGCCACTCTGTAATAAGAGCCCAGTGCATCATTAATTAGCATCTATACCATTAGAAAAATTAAATATGAAAAACTCAGATCCCCCAGTATGTTGCCAGTCTACAGGATTTGGAACTAAATGCATATTTCAAGCTTTTCAAAGAAGCTTGGTCAAATTTTCTCCCAAAGCCAATAGAGCAACTTAAGAGAACAGTTTAAGAAACAAACAAACACAAACAACAAAGTAGGACTGAGCAAAAACTGTAAGAACAAGACTAAAGAAGGATAATTTTGTACTGATCTAATCAGTCCCAACAGTGACTCATCAAGTTAAGAGATAAACAGTTATTCCATGCAGAAGCTGAACTTAAAATCTCTTTTATCCCAATTCAGACATTCAAGAAAGTTTTTTATTCCTTGCCAGTTACATCTGAAAACATTCATATTCTTAAAGCTACATTTACAAAGGAGCTTACTGCAAAACCAAAGCATTAGAGAAGACAAAATGAGGATCCAGGTATAACACTGTCAGAGACTCCAGGCTGATCTTCTAATGTGCATGAGAACTCCTGCTTACCTGTCTGGAAGGAAGATCAGTTTTTCAATTCCTATTTCAAATCCAGAAACCTGGAGGGCTCCAGGGAGAAGAACTGGATTCAGCATAGTTTCTTCATCAATAGGATTGTATAAGCCTCACCTAGACATCAGAGCCTCTGGGGTTTCCAAATTTTATAACAAATATAAAGCAAACAAAAACAACACGTTCTTCATTTGCACACATTTTTTATAAGCTTTAAAAATAAGTATACATCTGTTCATCTTGAGCGGTTTTAAATTATTAAATATTCTTTTTACACAGATGCGTCAAGGCTGACAGTATGCACACCAAATACTTCACCTCCTGCCCAAAGACAATTACTTATTCAAAGCTGGCTCTGAGAACCAAAAAGGTGGGCAAGTCTGCCAACTACATGCAGCATATTTCAGGAAAATGACTCACTAAGTTCAAAATGTTTTACACATTTAATTAAGTCTTACGCTAACTCCAGTTGGCAAGCAGGAGTATGAATCATGGAAGCTAGATCACAGGAGCAAACTCAAGGCAACACAAAAACTTAACTGCTTACTTCTGGAGCTAACAATGACTTACTGAAGCAGGGATCCAGGAGGATGCTCCTCACTTCACAGGGCAGTGTAGCACAGACAGGAAGCAAGGAGGAGGCAGAAGAGAACTGCCATGACCTGAAGCCCAGAGGCTGCACCAACCCAGTCTCTGCTGAGGGACTGACATCAAGCCCTCTGCTAATCCTCTCTGTGCTGCTAGCTGACACTGCAACACTGATCTACTCCTCTCCCCCTTCAGTGTCTTCTACAAAGATGTCTTCTTCCAGAAAAGGATGGAACATCGAGGACGAAGAGGCAGTGGTAATGGTGTCATTAGCACAATTTTTGTGTCATCGTTGTGCACACCCATTGCACGTACTCAGTGGTTACCATGCTGTTACTTGACATATGCACTGCAGTATCCTGAGCTCCTCTACCCAGACAGACCACTAGTAAAAGAGATCAAACTTGCACAAAATAGTCCTGATGCTAAAATAAAAACCATTATGCACATATAAATGCATTATCCTGTTGTCCACGGGTTGCCCACTCCCACTGCTGATAGCAATGAGCTAAAGTAAATAAGAACAGAAGAGAGGCCTGAGGTCCTACAAAACCACAGAAAAATGTACAATAGACATTTAGTTTAGAAGGATCCACAGAACACCCATCAGATGTGCATCAGATGTGCAGCCTCCATCATGCACTTAAAGCAGAGCAGTAGCACATGAAAAAAACCCATATACACACCACGAGTTGGCTGCAAGGAAACACAAGTAAAGTGCAGACATTATCCTTTGCACTCTTAGAATAGGAAAGATGTAAAGTAGTTTATAATTAAATTCCCACACACCCACAGTGCTCTCTCTCCATCCTCAACATCTTGACCTGCAGGACGACTAGCTCACCATGTTAGACAAGGGGACACAGACAAGCCTCACACAGGCAGGATCTCACTGTTCTCATTTCAGCCAGCACAAAGCTGAACAGCTGAGGGCATACATTCTGCAGAACAGAGGTACGAGAAGATCAGAGGTCCCATTACAGCAGTAGATCAGTTTTTTCACAGGCATGCTTGGATTTGCTTCCTTGGTCAAGTTGAAACCATCAACCTGCCAGATGCAGTTACTGCCCTTCCCTAGTCAAAGGGCACTGGTGTTAAGCATTTAGCTCAAAAGAGAGCTATTTGTAGCAAAGGTTGCACTGACTTTCAAGACCTGTCCCACCAATGCACTTGAGGCTTCAGGTGGCCACGCCTACCCTTGTAGAAGGAAAGATTAATTCTTCAACCATTCCCACACTATTAATCTGAACAATGCTGAACTCCTCACCATAGCTACCAACACTGAGCTATCAGATAGCAAAACTCCTAAACCAAGCCTGATTCAAACCAGTAAGTAAGCAGGGAAAAGCTGTCACCTTCTTATACCTTTTCATTCACATTTACATCCACAACAACATCTTGTACAAGATATGCATCAAGCCTGGATATCAAGTCATATTTATTTAGTATTGTGATTTACTGCTTAAATACTTGTTGGATACTGGAATCACTTGTTTATAGGATTTGATCACTCATCTTACCTGTCTACAGAAGTAAACAAACTACACACTGCAAACTGACAAATACCATTCAAAACATACAGACTGCCAACTGACAAATACTATTCAGATCTCTGAGCTATGTTCATCTTCCTTTCACTCAACAAGACTGTCACCCACAGAAACATATTAATGTCTGCAATAAGATTGCTTCTCATACACCATTTCCAGAAGAAATCTCTCTGTGAAACCAGATACACACTCTGGAGCTTCAGGGCTACCTTCACCTCCCTGAAGTGTGATAAAACCTTATGCCAGTCTAGGAAAAAACAACAGCAGAAAATTCAAGAGAATAAACAAATCAGATATAGAAATAAATTCAGACATACATCACTTCCTACCTTGACAGCTCTTCTGACTCTGTTCTTTGGGTCAGATGTGCCCTGTGCATCTAATCTACAGCCTAACAAATTTCAAAAAAGCAAGTAATCCTTCAGTTTTCTCCTCAAAGTTAACAGCATTATACATACCAGGCTTAGGTATTCAGATTTGTCATTTTCTTCAAGTACTTGGCTGCTACAGTACAAGAGACCACTTTAAGTATCTGTGGAGAAGCTAGACAGTTGTTTGAGAAGGATCTCCCAAGAAGCCCTGAGTGCATCAGGCTACCTGGCACACAGCCCTGCTGGGATGGGGTCCTGCCCTTGCTTGGCACCCACAGGGCCAAGGGAACAAGGCTCCTTCTGACAAACAGGACAGCCCAAAGGATGCTGCCCTAGGAAAACTTCCCTCTGGAGAAAACCCATCATCTCCTCCTCTGCCAACAGCTTCTCTGCAGTGCTGCTGCAGGACAGGCTCTAAGCAGACCTCACCTCAGAGGCCTCTTGTGTCAGGTGCAGTCAGGAACACTGCAGTTCAGAAGCTGGGATTCACTAAGCATCCCCTTGCTCTAGCTTTCATTTTAGGAACAGAACACAGTCCTCCTTCTACTGCTACACTCCCCTTTTTTCTAAGGACCTTCCCAAACTGACTTGAAAAGAGATTAAGAGACCAAGCATTTCAAAGACTTTAAGTGAATAAATAAATAACACCCCCCCACCGTGCCCACCCTATTCAGCTGTGCAGAGTGCTCAGAGTAGCCTTCAAGACCACTGCTGCAGCATTTCAAGCAGGATTTCAGAATCAGTTTTCAGATGACAGACACTCAGAGGAGGCTCACTGACATAACCAAAACACTACTTAGGCAGTTTGATTCTGTTGTAACAGCTTCCTTTATAGGAAGGGTGACTCACAACCCTTAGCTTTCTTAAAAAAGAAGTAAAGCAAAACATGTTAAAAGCTGCTGTAATATATACTGTACAAAAAGTCTCTCAAGACTGCTCATCATAATAGAAGACTTTTTATAGGAAAATGCAGGAGATTATAGCACTAAACATGCATGATTAATAGCACAAAACAGGAAGCAAATCCACTCAAATAGCAGGTCTCATGTGCAAGAGTGTACCTGCTTTAACAGTACCATACAGCTCAGTGTTCTGCTTGCAAAGTTTTCTTCCATACCATAAGAGGTATTGTTTAATATGTGCATTACCTTTTCACCTCAGCTGAAAATTGAGAATTGGACTGAAAAGATAAAGTTTTAGATTCGTAAATACTGAGGATGCCTCAGTTACTGATTACTGAAGGTGAGAACTGTGATTGCTAGTGTATAAAAAGGATCAGACTACTTGTTCAAGAGCTAAATACGAATAAATATGCCTGATCTGCACACTTAAAACCCAGACCACTGCAAATAACAAGAGACACCAATGAAAGGGATAGACTGTACTTCAATCATCATATATGTGAATGTCAATTAGAATCCACTATGCTTTCCCTCTCTTTTTCTTTTGTTTGATGTTTGTTATCAGAAAGAATGCTTCTAGAGCAGACCAAAACCTAGTAACCACTGTAATTATCAACCTCACACAATTAAAAAGGGGAGAAAACATATACAAAATAAAGATTAAAACAGGAGTCAGGAAATCCACATCCACTTTTGCATGCCAGTCTGAGAAGGGTCAGAATTTGTCATTTACAAAAATCCTCACATCCAAAACTGAAATGTTTAGAAGACTTCGGGTTTCTGTCTCATATAACTGCAAAGAGGTCATTTGATTATGATACCTACACTTCAAGAAACTTAGATTTACCAGGAATTCTGCATAGATGCTGGTTCAAAGTTTTGAACAGCTGGGAACTTGCAGTTAACTTCACAGACACAATAAGGTAAAAACACCCACCTGCAACCCCAAACATCAGGTCTTTATACTCAGCCCCACACTCTTCTGGTGTTGAAATAACCCTCTTCCACAGAGGTGACACACAACATGACTTTTGTGCCCACCTCACATATATAACTGGCTGCATGAGACAAAGCATCTGGTAGTTTTAAGGATCCAGGTGATTGAGGAGAGGTAATTTGCCCTCTTTCTCCACTTCCAAAACTTATGCAGTGTTGTTTTTGTTGCTGCTCTGAATACTTCACATGCCACTTGCAAATGTCAATATAATCTTTGTGAAAGCCTGAGAGCAATAAGCATGCCTGAGTACTGATCACACATTTTATAAACACAAAACTTCTGCAAGTATAATGCATTTGTTCAAAATGCAGCCAGGCTAATTAATTGCCAAAAGCTCCCTTTCTAGTTGCAGGGAAAACTAGTCAAGCCTTGCAAAAAAAAATAAACTGCCCCATGAAGCATGTAACTACCTAGAAACAGAAGCTTAATATACAACATCTCCAATGGCAATATAACTCTTCAGTGTTGAACCATGCCCACTTCACTTTTTTTTTTTCAGATTTAGACCGACCTTCTGATTTTTCCTACCAAATCTTTGGAAGAAAGCAGTCAGAGGAAGACTTTCTTTCAAAATAACAGTGCCCATCTTACTTCCTTGTCACATGAATTATCCTACGGTGAAACTTATTTATTAACCTTGGAAGCAGCAGGAAAGGAGAGAAGAAGATTCAAAGAAAGAACTCTCATTTCAACACAAAACACTGTGTTCTAAGGAGAGAACAAACCACAGAGTGAGCAAGAAAATTAGAGCAATCTAGCAGGAAAAAAAAAAGTAAAACAACTGACTTCCACTTCATTGTAATGAAGAAAAATGGATTTTCTCACCCTAGAGTTGTAACCATCTGTGTGTAGATTGTAGTTTGTTTCCATTTTAAATAACACATCTCTCTAGGAGGCACCATACTCATCACAGAAACAACTTACCCGTGACTCTAGGGACTGCCAAGTGACTCATCTCTCCTGATGACACAGTTCACTCATAGCCAGCACTCTAGGGCACCAGTGGCCATTACAGTGTAAGAGTATTTTCATGAGGGAATGCTTTTCCCCAGATGAACTTTCACTTGTCTTAAGTAATAACCCTTGTTCAAAATCAAGCAGCCTAATTCTGTGAAGCATTTTACATCTTGCAAATACTGTCAGGACCTCTTTTCCCTGTTCAGCCTGACATTTGCTCAGTTGTGACCACTGCAGTGCAGTCTGCAACATTTCTTTTAAAGCTTCCAAACACAGTATATTTTCTGTTCATCCATGTGCCTGTCTAATTTATTAAATCAGTTGGTCATTTTAGTGTCCACTTAGCAAAAAACCATTTGGTTGGTTAGCTGTTTGTTCCATTGCTAAACACTGCAAACTAAAATATCCAAGGCACAACAGGAAGCACACCAACAAGACCCACACCCCTCCGTGCCTTGTCCCAGGAACAGAGATGAAACCACCATCATACCAAGGCACTGATTCAATAAAGGCTCAAGAACATCAGGGACAGCACAGGTAAAAGTTACACTTCAACAGGAGGCAGCATCAGCTACTATCTCAAGGGAAGCTCTGCTGCCAACTTGAATTTTCAGTGACTTTCTCTAGCAGCTAAAACCCCATCATTTAGGGTCTCAAGAGATATAGAGACAGAGTTCATTTTTGGTTCTGAAAGACTAAGATTTCTGAGAAACAGAATCTGTCACCCTCTGGCCACAGACTAAGATTTCTGAGAAACAGAATCTGTCACCCTCTGGCCATGGAGAGAATAATTTCAATGAAGGTTGCCATTCACCACAGACAGCAGCATTTAGCCAAGGCTGCAGAGAGCTAGAGTGGTTGAAAAATCCTGAAAAGGGTTCACAGAGTTTAGAAGTATTTTAAAGTGTTGCTATCTTCTCTCTAATGCATCAGAGGCTCAACAACACACTTCTGAAAGCAGTAATTCAAAAAAGTAACAGTGACTGTGCAATAACAACCAAGAAGTGTAAAGTGAATGGGATATGATATATAAATATGTTGCTAAACTTGTATGTTTAAGTTGAAATGTCACAAGTCTTTCAGTTCATGTAAAATACGAAGTTTTCTTTGTCTCTATCTGCTTTATGAAACATACAAGGAGGCAGAGAAAGAAAAAATTGAAGTGAAAAAAATAATCGGCTTTCCTTTTATATTGATATCCCCTCTATGTCTGTTTTAATTCAGTGGATGAGACAGTGACAACAAGAAACCAATTCACAAAGAATCAGAAGTAATAAAATTCTACTTCAATAAGAGTAGCACAGCTGTTGCCCTGTCAGCTTCCCCTTCATTGCTGGGATTCTGAACACGGGCTCTGGGGTGCAAGGGGAGGAGACATTTCATTCATTCCATGACCCCAGCTGTCCCCTCTCACATTTTAGCCACACAAGTTCAGTGACAAAAAAACCGCTTTAATCTTTATCACAGACACACATTTTTATACACTATTTTTCATGGAGTTAAATAGAAACCAATATTCTGTTGGTTGCCTGATCAACTTCATTCCAAAACAAATTTCAGTTATTTACTCTTTTAAAAAGTTTTAGACGATAGGCACCGTAGATTAATATATTTTGGGAATTAAAACTGTTTCTAAAAATCAATTTACAAAGTGATTATTTACCAGATCCTTCATAAGAGCTAAATACTAGGGATTTTTTTAAAATAAAAATTTAAAGTAAAACAGCTTACACTGCCTATACCATTTGCTCAAAGAATTGTGGAAAGGACAAATAATTCATTTCTTAAATACATCACCAGTGCACTTTTGTAAGAATCTATGCAAGGTCATAATTTTCCAGTCAGGGCCTACACTTGAGTTCACTCACCATCTGTTTCTATAGAGAGAAAAAAGTCATCCTAGATAAATGCCTACAAACCTTTCTTTTAGAAAAGTGTGTAGCACAATATCTGAACTTACAATTCCTTACATACTGTCATTTGAAAGCATTACTTGATATATAAAAAAATAATTACTTCAAACCTTTTTCTTAAACAAGGTTCCTTAATTCTAAGTGTTTGGTTGTTGTTGGGTTTGGTTGCTTGGTTTTTTGAAGAAAGAAAAAAACCCCAGTATGTTCAGTTAACATGTTGCTGTCATTTAGCAACCCAAGCTAGGCTTCCCTCCTCAGAAGTTTTTACATCCTATTACAAAATTGTGCTTCTCTACACTTTGTGCCATACCACTCATTTGTTGATAAGCTTCCTATTTGTTTCTCCCTGAAAGGAAAACTGCCTCTTGCAGGCCAAGTTCTTCAATAAGGTACAGATTTCTTGTGTTTGTAGATGTGTCAGCATATATACCAAGAAATGTCTTGTGTTCTGTGATCATTCCTGACAACTAACACACAACTCACAAAGCAGCAGAAAACTAAAGTGACTCTGGTTGAAGGACCTCAATAAACATGCTAACCTGGGACATACAAGCTCAACCACGGACATGTAGATTTTTTTTTTTCCTTTGCTGTGCATTTACAATTACTATTAAAAATCATCACCAACATACATTTAGTCTTATAATGGCTTGAACACTCCATACCAGGTGTATTGAGACCTTGAATTACTTGAGGTGGGAAACAAGTGACAGTTCACCAGATACTACTGGAGAACAACAACAACCACCTCTCCAACTCTGCAAGAAAAGCAACTCTTTTAATGGCAAACCAGAATGTTTTGACCTACTTTAAGTCCACCACTGTTTTGGTTTTTTTTATGAGACAAATAGATACACCAGCAGCTCTAGTATTGGCGTGCACTGGTTAAACTGTTTTGACGTAATCCTAGTGAAAATCACAACAAACAGCCTAGAAGCACTCCCTATTGTTTCTTAGCTAAATGATTTCATCCCCTTTGAAAGAGAGGCTGCTGCTGGTTCAACATTACGCTAGCACAGGCATGCCTCAGTGCAGTGTAGGTACCTACTACAGACAACCTGTCCAGGAAGAAGCCTCATATGCACAGATCCTAGTCATCAAAGAGTCCACTTTATCCACTCAGGTATTTTCTCTATCCAAGAGATTGCTGCATTGACAAATTCTTGACACAGATGATCAACAAGCCAATAAGGGAAGTTGTTCTGCTGGACCTGATCCCTACAAACAAGAAAGAATTGGTCAAGACTGAAGCTCAAGAGCAGTTTTCCTTGCAGTTATCATGAGAAGAAACTCAAGATCCCAAGACAAAAGAGCAAAGCGAAAGTCAGGATCATAATCATAGACTTCATCACAACAGATTTTGATCCCTTCAGGCACCTGCTTGGAAGAATCCCATGGCAGATAACCCTGGAATAAAGAGGGGTACAAGACAGCTGGATAATTTTCAAGGATCACCTCCTCCTAGCTCAGGATTTGGCCACCCTGACCAACAAAAAAAAATCATCCAAAGGCAGCCAAAGGCTTGCATGAATGAACAAGGAGCATCTGAAAATCCTGAGACATGCAATAGAAGTGTAGTATCTAAAGGGAGGAAAAAAAAGTACCAGGAGGAGCATGAAAACTATTAAGCATGTAGAGGTGGTATCAGGAAAACCAAAGCCCATGTGCAATTGAATTTGGTGACAGAGGCAGAGAGTAACAAGGACTGCTGTAGTTTGAGCAGCAGTAAAAGGAATACCTTTGGTCCTGCTACTGAGCAGGGAAGGAGAGGTGGTGACAAAGGATACAAGAAAGCCAAGGTACCCAGTGCTTTCTTTGCCTTGGCCTTTACTGGTAATTCTGAACCTCCAGGACTCCCAAGCCCCTGATAAAAGATGGGATAGAAGGAAAGATTTGCCTTTGGTGGAGGAGGGTCAGGTTAGGGGGCATTTAAAGAAACACAACAAAAGAATGTGAGACTCAATGAGATGTACCCATTAATGCTGAGGGAACTGACCAATATCACTGTGTGGCCACTCTCAGTACTCTGAAGACACATGGCAATTGGAGAAGCTTCTTGAGAGATGTGAGAAAGGATGTAGTTCCTCTCTTCAAGAAGGAAGATCCAGCAAATTGCAAGCCAGTCAGCTGCACCTCAATACCCAAAAGGGTGATGAATCAAATCTCTCTGGAAAGAATTCACAAATGTATGAATGGCAAGAAAACTATTTGCCGTAGTCACCACAGATTTGTGAAGAGGAAAATTGTGCTTAAACATCCTGACAGCCTTTACCATTTTGAAGAATGAAGGTGCAGGCTTCAAGTAATACTTTTGACACTGTCTCCCACATCATCTCAGACAAACAGATAAAGGACTGATCACGTATCATGTAAGTGAACAGTGAGATGGATCAAACCCTGAACTACAATACCCAGAGGGTTGTGATCAGCACAAAGTTCAGTTGGAGTCAGTCACTGGCATACCCCAGGGATCAAGACTGGGTCCTGCCTTATTTAACATCCTTATTAACATCATCCAACATCATTTGGATGATTGGGCAGGGTACACACTCTACAAGCTGGTAGATGTTACAAAACACAGTAACAGCTGATAACACCAGACAGTTGCGTTGTGTCCAGAGGGACTTCTTCTGACTGAAGGAATTGGCCAACAGAGTTATCCTGAAGTTTGGCAAAGGAACATGCAAGGTTCTGTACCTCAAGAAAAAAAAACCCTAAGCACTGCTACAGGCTGGGGGCCACACAGCTGGAATTCATCTTCACAGAGAAGGACCTGGTGGACGAGTAGAATTGAGCCAGCTGGCAAAGAAAGTTGATGACAGTCTGGGCTGTATTAGAAAAGGTGTTGCCAGCAGGTCTAGTGGAGTGATCCTTCTCTTCCACTCAGCACTGCTGAGACATCTGGAGTGACATCCTGTTCTGGACTTATGCAGTACAAAACAAAAAAACATGAACATACTGGAGCAAGTGAAGGTGAATTACCACAAAAATAAACAATGGAGGAGCAAATCTGACCTACAAAAAAGTTTCTGAGAAAGCTGGAATTGTACCCCCTGAAGAAGACAAGGAAAGAATGGAGAATGTGTCTTATTCACATGTGTAAATACCCAAAGAGAGAAAATGAAAATGACAGAATGAGAATCTTTTCAGTGGTGTCTCCAGTGACAGGAGGCAGTGAGCACAAACCAAAACAGAGGAAATTTTACACATGAATGTTTTCTTTTCCTCTTCGGGTGATGAAATGCTAGAGCCAGGTCCCAGAGAGCTTGTAAAGTTCATTCAATACAAAACTGGGTACTGTGCCAAGCACTTTCCTACCACTGACACTGCTTTCAGCAAGGCAGGGAAGGTTGGGCTAGATGATCTCCAGAGGCACCCTCCAACATCAGTTTTCTATGTTGCCATGAACATTTATTGCCTTGATAACAGTAGCACTAGAGCAACAAATGTAAGATTTCCACTGACATGCAGGTTTCTTGCTCTCCTCATTGCGATCATTCAAGGCAGTTTTCCTTCAGTTCCTAAAAATTATCACACAAGCTGTTACTGCTATTGGTTATAGAAACTTGGTGTTTCCTTGAGGATCCAATAAATTGACATCCTTGCTGTAGACAGTGGCAGAGCCTGCAATATGTGTTTGCCATGAGCTACACGCAGAGCATCCACCTTTGCTCCCTCCAGTTTTATTACTCACATTTTCACCAGTGCACACAGTATCTGCAGAAGTTACATGTCCTTGGAAACTGCACAGGAGTTAAGAGTAGGGTACTAGGTACTGCCATTTTCAGTTTTGCCTCACAGTTCTGTTTGTGCATCAGCATTTCCAATGTGTATATACTCTACTTTCCCCAGGAGCCCCATGCAGTGTTTGAACTAGAGCATACAAACTCCCTTGAAAGGGTAAAACAGCTCAAAGCAATGTTACACAACAGCTTCTGAACGCTGTAATTTCAAAGTACTGTGAGCTGTTTTGCACTCATTGTTTTAGAAAAATGTGACAAGGAATTTTGCTGCCAGCTGGACCTTCAAGGAAGTTTAGATAGAATGCCAACACTTAAGACCTAGACTAGACCACAAGACTCATCACCCTTAAGTATCTTGGGCCTCTAACCCACACAGGTGGTCAGACTTATCTTTTTCTATAAGGAAAAGGCCATTTTGTCAAAAAGAACCTCTTAGGGAAAAACTGCATCCCACAAGTCTGAACAATAACTGCTGCAGGAGTATAAAATCCTCTCAAGGAAATTTCCATCCACTAATCTGATTGCTTTTGTGGCAGGACAAACAGTGTCTGTGGGATGTTCTTCCTCCTAGGAAAAAGCCCTGACAGCAACCCTCAAGTGATCTGGGTGACCGTTCTAGAGCAGAGCTGACACAGTGCTCTAGGACCAAGATGTGTCTAAGGAACACTTGCTCTATCCAACAACCCCATTAATTTATGCCCCAAAGACATTTAAAGAACTTATCCATCAACACGAAAATCAGACTTCAAAAGAAACAGAAAAAAGTTAAGTGCAGTTTTTAAAATGCATTTTACCATCACCTCCTTTGTTCACACTGTACACAGCATGGGAGAAACAGCAGGAGGCCAGCAAAGCCTAAGGCAAGTTATTTACAAAAACATCCTTTAAGCAGGTGAGAACCATTGCATCACACGATTTAAATTCACTCCTTAAGTCACGCTTCAATGTCTCAAAACAAAACAAAACAATTCTATGGGGATAGTACAGCTATCAGTCCCCTGAAGAGTAGGCTGTTCTTTCTTACAGTACCACTGCAGCAGGACACAGGTTCCATGGAAATAGAAGAAGCTTACAGACTGAGCCAACAAAGGGCTGAACTAGCATGGCAGCAGCAGGGAAAGGGAGAAAAAAAAAATCAGAAAGAACCACCATTACAGTTATTAAATTGCACACTGCAATGTTTACATCAGAAAATGAGAACAAGGGATTAAGGTTTCTGTACAAGCAGTCACTACATGCCTTTTATTTTCTCCCAAATTTCAAACTTTGTTATAAGAAACATCCCTAATGAAAATTCACTAGGTTTAAATTAATTTGGGAAATGAGGGCTATACTCACAAAAAGGTTCTCCTAAAACCCACAAACCAGAATTTTTTTTTCTTCAGCCATATCCTCAAGGAAAGTGATGAGCCAAGCTACCTACACTTAATTTCTTCCCCAAGCTTTTTAAAGAGTAATTTACTGCTCTTTTTAAGAAACGGTAATGGAAGGGAAAAAAAATCCATTTGGTAGTTGCACTCATTTCAGAGATCAAAGCTTTCTTCCTCCTCCCTACCATTACGGGGTTAAACTGTGCCTTTAACATAGTAAAAACGAACAAAAACACATCCTGGCACAGAAAACCAGACATCAAAGATAAGTTTTATATCTCAAGGAGTAAGAGATAGCAGGAAATTGATCTTCAAGAGGTGGCTAGTTAGACATGCATTTTTGCAGCCTCCCTTCAGTCCTGAAGGGATTCAGTCTACTTTGCTTTTTGACATCAGCAAATGGCTGATCAGGTATCAAGCACACCTTGGCTCACTCTACACGAGCCAGCAGCACCTGGGACCAATGTCAAGCTTTGCCCACAACTCATCATAACAGTGAATGACCTCGCCTGCTTTGTATCTTCATATGACTTATTTGGCATTTAAACACTTGGAGGCAAGATTTACCTTTTCCTGTAGGTTTGGATTTGCTTGTTTGTTTGGCTTTTTTTGGCTTGTTTGGTTTTGGGGCTTTTGTGTGTTGAGTTTGTTTTTTTTTAATTAGAACAATAGTACAGTGCTACAATAACATAAACACCAAATTAACTTGAAGCAAAGGGCTAGCTCAGTCTTGCTGTGGTGAAGAGACAGGCAAGGGAACAAGCAGTAATGACTCCAATTTAATGGTCTGTGGAATTAACTTATGCACAATTTACAATACACAAACCTTGTAAACATGACAGCTACTCTTTTTAAGGTCATCACAAAATCTTCTCTGCAGGAAAACCATATAACTCAAGAAGTTGTGTGCTCTTTCTTTAGAAAAAAATGCACAGCCAATACCGGTAAAACAAAATTCCCTAACCTCTAGTTGAACCCATGTTTTTATTCCTCACTTGACCTTGTAATAAGAGTCCAAGAATGAGTTGGCTTTTTATCTTGACAGCTACAAGCATGTGGAGAATATGTACCAGAGACATTTTGTTTCATGAAGACGGAAGGTGATATTACAGTAATATGTTAACATTTGTGTGATCCATGAATTGGTTGATTTACCTCTTTTACAGGTTCTTCATCCGGGGCCGCATCTTCCACCACAGTCTAGTAAACAGAGAGGAGAAAAGAGAAGAAAAATTCTGTAAATATATGCTACCAAAGAGAATTTTAAGCCAAGATCTAGCACAAAATACAGTCAATTTCGTTTCAGGCAGCTAAGTTGCTTTCAATTTACCTTACTATAGTGGGCTTGTTCAATGCTTCACACTTTGCACAGGTAAATTAACCTTTGAATCCATAGGGACCTGCTTTCTCCAAGATACATAAAATGTTAAGAGAAGAAAGCACAATAAAAGAACTATTAAAAAATTGCTGATGAATAGTTGAAGCCAAATTTGCGATAGAATGGATAAAGAACAAAAGATTATTACTGAAAAAAACTAGAGAAATGGAACATTATTTCTTGCTGTGAAGAGAGAATATATGTGTATATACAGAAGCAAGTTTTCTAAACACTCAGCTTCCATTGAAATGCTGCAATCACCTAAAATCCATTAAGGGATGAACCCTTTGGAAAACAGGTTGAAAGATTACATAGAGCTTGATCACACAACCCTTTCTCAGGAAAAATATTCCCAATGCTGTAATTCACTATCCTATCCATCCAGCTTTAGTGGGATCAATAATTTTACCTACTCTCAAAGAAATTCTAGAACAGCAAATATCCTAATTTTCTTGCTTACTTGTCGAACACAATTAATGACCTCCTGAGTCAACAGGTGAAAGCAGCAGTACTCCACTCTAATCTTCCTTTACACAAACATAATATAGAACATGCCCTTGATGCACTCTTCCTTATTAAGTGATTGATTTACTATAAAAGCTGTCTTTAATATCTGCAAGTCATTCACCTGAGTCATGCACAGGCACTCATAAATGTCTCTGTTTTAAAAGGGTTTTTGGCATTAAGGAAGGGAAGGAGAAACAGGTCCATATGCATCAAAGAATTAAACTGTCTCCCTCCTCATCTACTAACTGTGAAAAGCTTCCGTGAAAAAGAACAACTTGCAGGCAATCATGAAAACATTTTATCCCACACAGATTCAGAGACCATGACAGTTCTCTTGAATCAGTACAACCACTAGTGTTTAAGCTGCATTCAGCTCATTAAAGAGTAAATGTTTCTGCTGTTTGAAAATGTCTTCATGGACAAGAGCCCACAAGAGATTAAATTAATTTCTATGTGCTTTTACTAGATTTGAGCAAACAGTACTTTAGCAATTCTATCTATAACATGATATAAAATGGTCTTAAGTCATGGCATATCTTTATTGTGCCTAGAGACAGCAATAAATAGAGTCAATAAATGGTGCTTTACCTGTTGGTCCTATCTAAACTGCAGGAGTTCATGCCTGCAATTCTTTAACCCTCTAAATTTTGTGTAAGTAAAATCTCAGCGAGTGATAGAAGAGTCTAGCTCAGCTATGCTGCTCTTTGAAGCAGGAAATTTTTAAAAAGTACCACCAAAACCTACAAACCCACACATCTGATTTACTATCATTACAAAGTGTCAATTACTCTTGGAAAGGAGATCCACACAGTTTCTTCTGAAAGAAAGGTCTAAGTAGTCATCTACCAGCAAAAGAGGCGATAAAAAAAGACAATGCAAAGACGATGTCCCAGGCAATGTACACTCGGCTTTAGTGCAGGATTTACCCAGTGATCTAGGGGAGTTTTTGCCAGAAATTGACAAAAGAAAAAGCAACCAATGAAGTGCTTTCTGTCTGGGCCAGAAAAAAAAAAAAAAACACCCACAAAAATTGAACTGATTTTAGAAAGGAGGGAAGGAGGAAGGAAAAAACCAGGCGTATATATGCACTTTGAATACCAGTCAATGGAAGGGTAGACTTGGGAGGGGAGCACCATTTCTATGAGGTTCAGCAGAAAGCTGTTCACCATAAATATAGTCATACAAATCTTCTCATTGTGAAAGTGATTTAAAAAGGTGTCAGCTGAGTTCTAAGACAAAAATCAGGAATGACACACAGTTTCTCAGCTATAACCTGTTTATTAACCCTCGGATTCCTTGCATGTCACAAAGTGGAGCAAGTGACAGTATTCAGAAGTGAATTACATGATTTAAACCTTTGAAGCCCCCCACAGCTTTTTTTTTTTTTTAAACCTAGGGACTCCAGAACGATCTGTGCTGATATAATATATCACATTATCACTTCTGTGGTATTGCTTACCTGTGCAAATTAACACCTTGCAGGAAACTTTTCCTGCAGTTCAGCAGCTCCTTTTGAGTCAAGTGTTTTGTGTTCTCCATAAGCTGTCTGGCTCAGCTACACTTCCATCTTTCCCTCTCACAGTACTTCAATTAAACAAAGGTATAAATAGACATCAACACCCCCCCATCCCCCGCCAAGTTTCATTAATCTATTTCTATCACCTGTCTGTTACAAATGTGCATCCTGTGCTACAAGCAACTGACCTGAAATATTTTCGGGTTTTTGCACTGCTCAACAGTTCCAGAAACACTCAGGGATCTACCTTGTCCCATTACAGTACAAAAACCATAAAAACATAGAATAACCCAAGCTGGAGGGTACCCAACAAGGATCAGAGAGCTCAGCTCCTGCACAGGACGTCCCCAAGAATCACACCATGTGACTGAGAGCACTGTCCAAACACTCCTTGAACTTGAACGATGCCTTTCTTGACACAAGATAACCTTACACTGCCGGTAATGAAAACACTGCAAGCCAAATCGTGAGCACACTCAACACAGCAGCTAGCTAATTATCACAGCATCGGCTTCCCAGTACGATCCGGAAAGCAGGCTCTTAGGCTAAGAGGTAATGGGCAAACGGGTAATCAGAACCCAAGTGAGGTCCACGGATCTATTCGAGCCTCAGATTACAGATCACATACTTCATGTTTAAATGTGAGCCGGAGTCCGACTCAGCCCGCTTTGTAGGTTTCCATCTGTTGTATACGCTCTTTGCTTTGCAGCCACCCCAGGCCCCCGGGGCACGGTTCCGACCCGAGCCCGGTGCGGGACAGGACGGGACGGGACAGGACGGGACGGGACATCCCGCACTGCCCGGGCTCCGCGGCCGCCGCTCCGAACCGCTCCGCCTGTGGGGCAACAGGTTCCCGAGCCTCGCCCGGCTGCCCGTCCTTGGCAGCGAGCAGAGCGGGCCGGGGATGCTCATCGCACCCCATCTCGGGAGCTTTGGGGCGCCACCGAGGCGGGAGACGGGGCCGTGGCCCCGCCGCTGCCGCACGCCCCCGCTGCCGCTCACCTCCGTCTCCATGGGCTCCACCTCTATCCCCTTCCATAGCTCCAGCAAGTGGGCGATCGGCATGCTGGCTGGTTCTCGCCTGAGGACGGGATCGAGCGGAAGGTGAGCGCCTCGTTGGCCGGCGAGAGCGGGGAGAGGACGGTGTCAGGGGCGGACGGGACACGGCGCCGGGCGAGAGCGGGACCCTCCAGGCACCCTCTCGGCAAAATGGCTCCGCGCTGCCCCGGGGGAGCCGCGGGCGCTCCGCAGGCGCGGCGGGCAGGACAAGGCGGCGGCCGCCGCTCCGCAGCCGCCGACGGACCCCGGCCGCCCGTCCCGTCCCGTCCCTTCCCTCTCGGCCGCCGCCACCGCCTTGGCTCGCTTTTAAGCCGGGGGGAAAGTTGCTGCGGAGGATGCTGCGGCGGCGGCGGGCGCTGCTATGGCAACGGGCCCCCCCGCCCGCCCGGCCCCGCCCGCAGCGCCCCGGGGACCGCGGGGCCGGACTGGGGCTGCGGCGGCAACGGGAGCATTCGTCAGCTTATAGCCACTCTGGAGAACGCTGGAATCGTGACAGAGCGTGCAGATAACAGGAGGGTATCTAAGGCTTACGAAGCCCAATACTATTCCAGTCTTTAAAAGAATTAACTATCACTTCCTTTACTATTTTATCTCCGTACTACGAAGCCTGCAGTCTGTTTATTCACATGCCCTTTCCTCCTCCTTCACATCTCAAAAGCTATTACAACCTTACTATAGCGAGCATGACAACACACCACATGCCCACCTGCCAGAGACTGTGGTTTATGCAGATATTGATTTGAATTCTCCTCAAATTTAGGACAAAACGTGCATTTTAACTTGTTTGGGCAACTTCATCAGGGGTCAAAATGTTTTAGTGTTAAATAAATCACTGCTTTTCAAAGAACCATTTTGGAACAAAGAGTCAATATACAGAGTGCATTTTTCTTCTGTTCCATGCTCAAAATGCCATAGTTTGATTCCATATAAGCAGTGCTGCACAAATTCAGCACAAGTTTTCGTTAACAGCAAAAATTCTTCTGCCAGTCTACATTTGTTAAATGTTCCTCCTCCAGTCTCATCTCAGCATCCCCAAACTCTATTCAACATGAATAAGCTCTCCTGTGAGTGCATATGCTAAACAGGGTTAGGAAAATCAAATTCACTAACCATAATAAAGAAAAAGAAAAAATTAGTCCTCAACCAGAGCCACAAACAGAGCCATGCATTCAGATGCTGCTGCAAGAACTCAGTCTTTTAATTGTGTTAGAATGTGAACGTTTTTCTTGACATCTGTGACAACACTTAAGAAACAACTTGTAACACCAATTATGCAGTTTCATCTGCTTTACAGATTGAGCAATTAAATATCTAGATTACTGCCTTTACTCACTGCCCACAAAAAAAGTGTAGTGGGAATGATGTTACTCACATAACAGACACATAACTGAGGTCAGGAGCTGCAGTACCTGGCTGTAACAAACTCCCTGGCTCTTGTGTCCTGTCCCTAGCAACACATGAGAGATGGAATTCCTACCTATGACCTGACACACAGGCACTCCCAAACAGCCTCATAGCACTGATTAAAGTGGCACCTGGCCAAAGCCAGTACCAAACACAACAAATTCAGAGCACAAACCACACCTGTTCTAAAAAACCTTTAGGTTTGGGACCTTTACCAAGCAGACATATTAACCCCAAGAGGATTGTACATGATTATATCAGATGCCATCTTGCTTTTTAAAAACTGTTTAACTCCAATTTACAGGACTGTATTTTAAGCCTTTGAGATACAAATCTTGGATGCTACAGGCTGAGAGCAAGAGCAAAGTGTCTGTGACAACAGGGAACTGGGGAGGTCTAGATAATCCCGGGGAGGCAAATCCAAGGTTTGGTGTCATTGCACTGTAGTCAAGTTACACACATGTCCATGCAGATCTAACATTTTAATAACTTTTCTGTGGACTTCATTCTTGAGACACACAGCTACATGCTTCCTTAAGTATTAATCTGTTATCAAATTGGGACATCCAAACTCCTAAGTTTGTTTCCAGACCACTTTTGTCAGTCTAAGCATGCATAAGATAAAAGCAGGGAAAAACAAGTGATAAGATCTTGTTATTGCTTTGACATATATACTTCTGTTATAAGTATGATACATGTACTGTGCAGTAGATTCTTTCTACACCATGTGTAGAAGAATGGTGCCTACATTCTTTCAGCACCAAGATTACTTGGACATAAATTACATATTCAAAAATAATTGGACTAACCAAAGCATACATTCCATATTCCATTTCTTATCCCTACCTAATAAAGCACCGAAATTTTTAACCTCAGCTCAAATGAAAATGTGGGTTTGGGTAATTTTCCCCCTGCCCTTTATTTTGAAGCATCACAAAATCAGGAGTATCACTTCCAAAAATACCTTATTAGGAGCAGAATAAAGAAATGGAAGGGAAGAGGGGGGTGGAACATGGAGGCAAAAAACCACACAAAAGAGCCGACAGAAATTCAAATAAATTGGTCTCTGAGGATGACACACAAGAAGCCTGGTCAGTGCAAGAAATAGTTACTGGTCAGAGCAAGAAGATTTTCTTCCTAAGAAAAATTACTTACAATTACTTACAATTTAGCAAAAGTAATATTTTCAGATATGCTAGCTAGGCTGAGAATTGCAAGGAGATTAGATCAACTTGCATCAAGAGAATAAAAGCATTTTTATCTCCTGTGTAAGGAAGCAGCGGACGACTTGCATGGTGATTTTTCATCTATTTTTACCTGTCTCCCGAGTGGCAGCTAATAGCTGCTGCCAGATGCAGAGTGGGGGATTAGACACATCAATATCCTGCTGGGTTACGGTAACTCTACGCTAGCAGGAGAGATACAAGTACAGAAGAAAATGTCTTAAGGGCTTTGTGTACCAGTCACATTAAGATACTTTAATAACTTACACGTCCACTGCTTTGTGGAAAGGAAAAGACTGTTTCCCCATTTGATGCACAAAAGGGAAGAAGCACAGAGAAATACTTCTCTGCCACTAGCTCAACACCCTTCCAAGTTCATGACTTCAGTGTTTGGTTGAATGGAATCACCTCATGCCAAAACAGATGCATTCATCTGCGTGCAGCTTGAGCTCAAGGCTCACTCAAAGCTTCAGCTAGACATCCTTCTGCCTAGTTTACCATAAAATGCAGCCTTATGGCGAGGAAGTAGAAAGCATGGTCTTTGAGGCTCATATGGGACTTTCACTGCACCATTCCAAATGTCAAAGAAACATGCTGTGCATGACTGGTTTTCTATAACCTGTACAGTCAAGCTTGTGTTACATGGATGAAATCTGTGGCAGATGGGTAAGTGTGAAATGCTAGAAGTAACTAGGAAAAGTAGGGCAGGTTTTAAACAGGATCCTCTGCATCATTCTTTCATGGAGGGAAGTCTAAGTTGCCTATACTTTTTTGGTTTTATACTAAAGTTACCAAAAGCTACTCTTCCTGGTTGAAAGCAAATCGGCAAAATCCCTCACACTACTTTTTCTCCATGAGAGCAGGTGTTGAAATGCCTTAAGCTCATTCCTAAATAAGATGAATACATTTCTCTTCAGCTTATTTGTTCATTGTCTCAGCATTAAGTACTTCAAGCTCAGCACTTGCATAGCGTACCATAATATGTGCAGAACCTGAGAGAAGCACAAAACAGTATCTACACACTGCTAATTGTGCCAGACACAGGGGAAATAATGTTTACTACAATAGGAGAGGCATCCCTAGTGCTGCTAGAACAATTTACAGTTCAGCTGTGAAGTACATGCCTGAGAAACACAAGAGGAAACAGTGGCAGAGAAGGCATTCAGTATCAAAGCAGTGTGCATCTGCCTCCTGCAAAGCTCATAACTTAACATTTTCAAAAATCATGTCTGCTGAGTCCCCTGAAATAAGAAATGCTCAAAACTGGAGAGAAAGTCAGCTTAATTACTAACCTTTGCAATGGTCTGGCTTCACCATTTGTATTTAATGAGAAGGTCTAGACTGAACATTAAAATCAATATTCTTAGAGAGCAACAAGAGTAAATAGACTCCTTCAGTTTAAAGGGGGCAACAGACTGCTATTATAAGCCAGCCTGGTGCCTCTGCAAAACAGGGGTGAGGGCTATTAGGAGCTGTAGAAAAACAAACACTTTTCACATCTGTTGGTTATCTGCATTAAGGCTGTAGCCACTTAGCACATCCTACAGTTATCAGTTCTTAGTATTACTGAATTATTAAATACTGGAAGAATTAACTTGGAAACCAGAAAACCTAGTTCAGATATCTTCAGCAGACCAGCTTCCTTCAGTACAGACATGGCTTAGCTGATGTCCCCAGCAGGGGTAATTGGCTAGAACAGCAGAGACCCCACTCTGTCCCTACACTGAGCCATCAGTTCAGCTGAAGTCCAATACTGGGTCTGGCTTCAATAGCCTGAGTGCCTTGGGGCTGGTGAGCCAGTGCAGAGTACTGGAGGCAGCACTGAGTGACATCACAGGGCATCAGCCAAGCTCCACAGTCCACCTGAGTGCCACCTGCACTAAACCAGGTGGTGACTGGTTTTTCCACAAGCCATTTGGGCACCTGCATCATGTTTGCACTGCAAGCCTGCACAGCTAGAAAGCCTGAGCTGGTTTGCTGACAGTTTGCCCAAAATCCAAAGCCTGTTAGTCTCCTTACCCTGCAAGGCATTAACCACTCTAAGAGTTAGCTGCCAAACACAAGGTAGCCTTACCTGCTACATCCTGTACCTAATAATAAAAAAATTGAAAGGACTCCTGTGGCAAAGATGCTGACCCTCAGGAACATTTACTCAAGTAATCTCCTACATAGCAATTCCCTGTGCAAACTTCTGGGATATTTTCCATTAAAGCTGTAATTCCCCATTATACACTGTAAACAGCTGAAGATGTTCAACAAAGATAAACTGCAGCAAAAGCTTTCATGCTACACAATATAACCCTGAGTTTTGTGACTTCATATTTTCATTCTACAAGCACAGAAGAGACTGTTTTCCCCAAAATGCACTGTGTATTGCTCTTCAAGGAGCAGCTCACAATGCCCTAGAGCAGATTTCCAAGGACACGTTCCCATCTCTGCCAGTTCCCATTGCAGCAGCAGTACCTTGGCTGAACAAAGAGGATTCCACTTGCCTGCTGCACACAGCCACTTCTGTCAGAGGTTGGAGAGCTGAATACAAACAGCTCCAGTCAGGCTGGATCAAGGCTTCTCAGCAGCTGCAGCACAGCTTGAACACTTGGCCAAAAGGAGGGGATGGGAAGGGAAAAGGACAGTCACGTTTTCCTCAACTTAGGGCCAGAAAAACTGATTTGGAGGCAATAAAGGAATTCAGGATGATGGGGGAGAATGTCTGACACTTCACTTTACCTGCTGTGCTCACTGCATCCAGAGATAATACCACCCCAATGTACCCTTCTTCCCTCCCCAAAAAACAAGGGAGAAACTCTTCCTTGTCACCTCAATGCCATAGGAGTGGGGCACACAGAAAAAGATGGTACCTGCAACCTAATCTCTCCAACTGCTTAAACACTTGCTCACTAAAAGGAACAAGAACAGCTTTGGTACCTCAATTGGACCACGCAGAAGTGGCAGAAACACCAACAGGAAAAGGTAACAGGGCTGCGCTGTATCTAACTAGGGGGGATGTGGCTGCACTGAACAAGGTAAGAGCACCTGTCCTACTTCAGCCTATTCCTACACAGGGGGAATTGTCCTCAGGAAATAAATTTAGGTCTTTTTTAACTTTCATTGACAAAAACAGACTACTTTCATACAGGTCACTGTTTCTGTCGGTAGCTATATTTAGAAGTCCAAGCAAATTGTCAACTTAAGTACATAATGAAATTATTATTTTAGATCTAGAACAACATTCTGGTTACAGAAGGCTCAGGAACTAATTTTTTTTTTTTTTTTTAATAAACTTTCTAAATTAAAAAAAATTAGAACTAAAAAGCTTACTTCCTTAACTTTCTTTCTGTAACAGATGAGGAAACGTTTTGAAAGCAGAGACATTAAGATTGCCTAAAAATACAGAGAGAGGACTGTAAGCAATATTTCAAAGATAATTCAGTGGGAGTAACATTAATGTGATGTAAGATTACACATCATAGAAAATTTCACAGTAAGCTGCCCAATAGCTGTGACACAGACACTTTAGGTGACTGAGGACAAAGATATTAGTTCATTTGTGGGCAGCCTTTCAGTTTAGATCCTGCTAAAGATATGCTCAAACACATGGAATAACTGAATTATAGCCTTCCTAAAAGAAGATCCATTTTTCATTCAACATTAGGGGGGGGGGAAAAAGCTAAGAAAATGCACTTTATTACTTTCAATATGTCTACTCAGACAAAAGACTCTCATCAAACTTGTACACAGACATCAGATTTTCAACAAGTGCAAAGAAATTTGAAGAAACAACAGAGAAACAAAACATATCCATTAATAAGATTCACACAGAGCCTGAAGAAGCCAAAACCTTGAACAGAGGAAAAGATCAGAATATTTACAATTAATTCTGAAAGCTGATGCATGCTGGTAGGTTTTCACTCAGTAAATCATGATTTCACACACTAAGAACAGGAGTGAAGGCAGCACCAACTGAAGCTGACGTACTTCAGCTTCATAAATTCTTCTTTAAGAGATCTAATCTGCAGTCTGGAAACTAATAAAGTCTACTCAACATAAACAGCACAAATCCTCCATTATTACAGGAGCTTTGCAACATCGAGTGTCTTTAGCATCAAAGAACATTCAAACAGAAACTCAAACAGAACATTCAAATCAATAAAGACCTCAGAAAGCATACACACAAATTAAATCAGAAATCAAGAGTTTCTAATCCAAAACCAAATAGTCAGTATGATTTCTTCCCCTTCAACCAGTTCACATTTGTCTTTTTAAAGATGACTTTAGCTTGAAGATAAGAAAGAAAAACAGAGTTACTAAACTCTGCAGGTGCACTATATCCAATTCTGTTAAAAAAAAAACAAATCGTACCCCAAAACTGAGTTAATTTCTCCAGTATTTTGAATTTTATGCAGACAGAAGCAACAGGTTTTTAGGTTTGCTATTTTAAGCATGTGACATGCTGTATTTTCATTAGTTTTTCCAAATGAATACTGCACTAGCTGCTTATTTTTATAGACAAGTATGAGATAACTGAGATTCAGACTTGAATATCTGAGCTCAAGAAATGAAGTATACTATGGGTGACGATTAAAGGATTTTCAGTTGTAGCCCAGCCAGCATCTATCAACTGTGCAACTCCAGAAAGAATTCTTCCTCATCATAGCAGTTGCCATTAGCAAAGACAAGGACAGAGGGAAGAGCTGAGGACAGAAAGTGATAGACCAGAGCTAAAATCCTCGAATGCTATGAGACTGAACAGAGAGCCAGGCTACACAGCACAGCTGCACACCACCCCCATATAACTCACACTTCATATCCCTTTGAGAAAGATTTTAAAAAGGCCCAAAAAAGCAGCTTGATGGGCAAGTTAAAATCATGCTGCACAAGGCACCAAACCATTTAACAGTTCCAGTGGCCAGTGTCTCTCTAGCAGAGAGACACCAGCTGTAACACAGCAACTCTTTCCAAAATATGCATTAGAGGTCAAGCAAGCGCTTTTCACAGCAACATCACTGAGATGAGTTACATGCACAAACCAGAATTCCCATCTACTGATGGGGCAGAAACATTCAAGGCTGGGATGGGGTGTCCACAGGTGAGCCTGTTATGCCACACAGCCAGGCTCCCACCACACAAGGGGCAGCAGAAGGGCCCAGAAACAACAAGCCTGCCTGTACTTTCCATGCCATTTACCACTTTTCAAGATCAGTAAGTCAGGAAGGTATGTGCTAGCAGCCTACCTCTAGGTGCCCTTCTTCCCCCTCCTGAGAAGGGGTGAAGAAATGGTGCTATTCAAAGCCACTTTCCCAGGTCAAGGTGCAGCAGCACCACAGCCCCAGGAGCCCACAGGGCTGCTGTGCTTCCATATTCACCATCCAGGTAACATTGCTCCCCCCGAGTACAGCAACACCAGCACAAACTGCAGAAGACGCGCCACAGAGACAGAGCAGGCTTTTACAGACCCAGCCTGCACTAATTGAAAGCCCCTCCTGTTATAAATAAGCAGGGCAGGAGATGATTATTAACTCCTTAGATGCCTTTATTAAAACGGGAAAGCTCAAGGGATTGCCTAGGCCTTTTGGCTGCTGCTGCTCTGCCAATTACTGCTGAGAAGGTGGAGACGTAAGTTGATTCTGCTGCTCATGCTGCAGAGCTAGGAGTATATCTACACAGAAGTTCTCAAGAATTCATTTGGCTCATTTTAGTCCAGGGGTGTCTTTCTTTATGGTGAGCAGGTGAAAAGCTTCCACAGATAGCTTCATGTCTTGCCAGCCGGGTGGCATTCTTTATGGGTCTGGATTATGTGCTGACTCGTTGTTGCCAGGGGTTTTTGGTGTTAATTGTACTAAACATTCTGGCAAGGCTTCATGGGGGTCTCCGTGATTTCCATAATAGGTGTTGATTTCAGCTTGACAGGCAGACAGGGGGCTGGCAGGAAGCAGGAAACAGGAAGAGCAGAGTGCAGGCAGGGAGCAGCAGAAACTCAGCCAGAGATAAGGGCGTACAAAACTGGGACGTGGGTTACAAACTGGCTACAAACCATTCAAGATAACAATATGCATAACCATCAACAGAACATCCAATGTGTTATTAGGAGTCTTTAACACTCTTAAAGTAACCATCTACAGAACATTCAATATACAACTAGGAGTCCTGGAGTTCCACCCACATCACCTCCTTCCTGTAGCAAGGATCACCTGGAGGAGGGCCACCTGCGGCGAGGCTCCAGAGGGAAAGCACAGCACTCCTGCTATTAGTGCTGGGAGTGCTTTCCAGGAAGGGCCTTCTGGCAAGAAGGGGACAGCTGCTGCTCTTGACCTCTTGTTGTGGGCCAGACACACATCCTGCCCTGGGCAAGGGCAGAGAGTGTTTGTAGTGCAGGAAATGCAGAGAGCCCTGCAGTCTCACATCTGACCCACGGGGCTGTCACTCAGATGAGCACTGGCTGATTGATATTGGGATTCAGATGCATATTAAATTGTAGTAGCTTACTTACAGTGGGGTTTTGATTGCTGGCAAGAATGATTGAGAGAAAGAGGGTACAACAGAATAAATCCCAGCTAATAAAAAGCCGTGATGTTTTAAGATACGAATTTCCTGGGTCTTCTTTTATCATCCATTTGCTGTCTTTTCATCAAGAGAGTTTGAAAAGCTCTGGAACAATTATAGTATATTATTTGTTCCAAAATCAATGTTTTTGTTGTCTGTAAATAAAATTAAGCCTGAGGTAGAATTTTACATTTCACTTATATTTGATGTTCCCTTACATATTATGATTTCTGTGTTCTCCTTCAAGAACCAGTACATGTCCCTCACTTGCTTTTGTATTTCTCAAAACAATTTAATGCCCAATTTGTGAAGCTAGGCATGAAAAGCAAAACCTTGCCAAAATTGCTGTACGAGTACTGATCAATAAAAGCTTATTTGTACTAGAAAAGAAACACAGTTGTTCTGCAAGAATAGCAGAATTTAGTATCATGAGCTACTTTTAAAGCAGCTTCCGAAGAAGTTTCAAGTCCTCACACACAGGTGGCCAGATGAGCCTGACCACCTGCAGGCCAGAGACTTGAAAAGAGACAAAAATCAGACCAGGGTTGCCTGCTGTTCCACAGCAGTACTCCAGCAGAGAGTGCAGGGCAATGGTGACCAGAGGAAACCTGGTCTTAGATTGTGCAAATGAGGCATAATTCTCCTTGGAAAGAGAATTCTGCAAGAGCAGTCATGCTGCTAGATTTCAAAACAAAGTTCCCTTGGCCTCATTAGAGCCTTTCAAAGAGACACATGGGCCTCTCAGCTCCTCTTACCCACTGCAATTTCTTTTCAAACTTTAGCAGATTTGTATAAAACTGAGGTAACAGCAGAAAGAATAATAGCAACATGTCCAAGTTTAGCTGGATTTCAGAGTCTCTTAAGTCAATTCAAATCTGGAACAAGGTGGTAGAAGTCCCTCACAGCATTTTCATCCATACTCAGTAAGCAATAAAACAAAATGGGAGGGATAATTCCTCCCTTGTTTCCCAGCTTCACTTAACATATCCATACTCATGTTCATTCTCTCAGAGGTCTAGTATTTCTCCACTCTCTAGCTTCATTATGCCTATCTGGGTCTTCAGGGTTCAATTAACTACTACACAGAATGATTGCCTTCAGCTGACTTACAGGGGCTGGAGTTGAGAATTAACCAGGAATGTTCATCTGCTCAGCTAACCTGGACCCATGAGTGCACTACAAAGACCTTTAGGGCCTTTATAATGCTGGCAAAAGTCCTGTGCGCCTCCTCGCAGGAGCTCCATATCCAATCAACTCTTCTCCACAGAGGATATCCCCTTGCCTTCTCCAACAGCAGACTGAGCTGTCTTTGACTGGAGTGAGCTCCAAGTTTCCACCTCTAAGGGCTGTGCCCATCAAACTGGCACCACAAGCACCTTGTGCTTCCCAGGTGGCTGCCAGGTGTGGGCTGTCTGATACCCCGTGTGACAAGTGCACTGAGCCCAGGCCATGCAGCCCATTGTTGTGGAATTTTTGAATAAACACATTGAATTTCTTCCCATCCTCTCAACCAGAGAGCATTTTAAAGGTTTTTTTCTGGAGGCAATTATCAAGGTCAGTGAAGAGGAACTGGATTCTAAATTATTTGCATTGGAGAACGACATTCCTTGTAAGATTAAAAAAACAAACCAACAAGCACACAGGAAGATAGAAAAATAGTGTTCACCTATAGCAAAATAATTACGAAATAATGAGCATCCAGATTAATTGACATGTACTTCTTACTGTATCTACAGAGCTTACTCCCAGTACTTTTCTACCCCATACTGTATTCTTTATTAAAATGTTTTCTAGGAAGCAAACAGACAGAAGTGCATTGCAGAAATTGCATTTTCTTTTCAGTGCTGCAGATCCACTGCTACCCTTTTGCCCTGGAGACCCTTCAACTCATACTTTCCACTCTCCACACCACGTGTCCTTAATTGTTATTTTCTGGATGGAGAATCACCTCAGTCTTGCTGAAAAGCTGCCTAGCCTTTCATAAAACACCTGAAATTTCACCAAAATGAAGAAAAGAGGCAATTGAGGACTGTGTGTAGTGTCTCAAAAGTTCAGCAGATGGATAGGAGTCCCAAGACCCAGCCCTGTCAGCAGAGTGCTGATTTGTGCAAAGGGAAAGAGCAATACAGTTGATGCAAACCAAAGCAGACTATTCTGCCCAGTGAGGGACTTTCATGAGTGGTGGGAAATATGAATCCTCTTGGGCAAAAGATGGAGCTAAATAGAGTATTCCTACATTCCAAGTGGGTGTTTAACCCCTTAACTAAAACAGAGTGTTGCCTTACAGGGGATTTTTTAGTATTTGTGTTGCTTTTTTTTGCACAATTTCCTTATATCCAACTTTCTAAGGGTGCTTGTACTTTTCAAAGCCAGTGGGATCCTATGCCTTCACTCAGCATTAGCTGGAGTATTTTTCCACTGCTCTGCAAAGGTGTTACCCTGTCTCACATCTTCAGACTTCTTACCAAAGTTGTCACAATTAAAGTGTCTGTTTAACATCCCTAAATAATCTCACAGAACAGTGTCATACAGTATTACATAACAGTAAAAGCTGGTTTAGGTCCCATCTATCTTGGCTTTGAAAATGAGCCTTAAGTCTAAGTAAGATCATTAGGATCAGAGTATATTACAGCTAGAAGGTTGTAAAATGAGGTTAACTGCCAGAAGTAAGCAGGAATGTCTGTCAAGTAAAGAAGGACTCTTCAATCCACTGTTCAATCCCAATCAAATGAAACTGCTATGTAAATCATCTTAGTCCAGTCTGAAATTGGTGTCCAGGTAGGACTGGGACTGGTTTTACACATGCTCAACCTTTCCTTGGCCTTTTTTAGTATCAAAAAGACACAACAAAGGAAAATTATGCTTAGGGATCCTCAAAAATTTTTAAATATAATTTCTTGCCTAAGGATTCTACAAACAGGACTTGAAAGTGAGGGTCAGAAGTACCTTTATCACATTATCTACATGTTCAGTGTCAGACAGAAATACAGCAAGGAAAATGCATTTTGTTTTAATGATTTGCTTGACTTCATACAGACCCTAACACACTGCAATTAGAAATCTTTACATATTTTTTCTGTGTAGATGAGTCTACATCTTGCACAGATTTCCTTAAATGCTGCAATGTATTAGCATAAATCAGATTTGTTAAAAAAAATCTTTTTACACTCCATAAGTTTTCATAATAGGAATAGAGACTCATGTATGTGCTGGAGGGACTGTTCTGATGTATGAATCACTGCTTCTAGAAATCCATTTAGGTACATATTCATAATGTCTTAATGATCTTTCTTGAAAAAGAAGCTCTACTAATGCAATGAGAAGCTCATGTTCTACTCTCTTCCTCTTGTACCTGATACTCTGTGCCAACCATTTTGTTCTTGGTGAGATGCTCCAAGCATCATACTTTTGCCAAGATAATCGTCAGCCCTTGTGGTAACCTCCTGCATACAATGGACTCATGAAGTGACCTCAGGAGCCACCTATACAACCTGAGCAGGTTTCACTCCTCACATTTAGGAGTGGAAAAAAAAGAAGTCAAAGCTTGCCAGTAAACCAGTCCTGTATGTAAAGATTTGTAGCTTTGCAGCTGAACAGGACTGGTCAAACAACCTTCAAATGTTTCAGCAGTTCACTTCTATGAAACCAAATCTGGAATTACACTGATAAAAAAATTAATGCTAGCAACCAGTATCTGCTACATATACCATTTCTAGCCCATAAACCTGAAAGAGAAGACAGTTTTGCAGGGACCAGAATTACTTTGCCAATGGCATAGACCCAATTATGAAATTCCTGGACACATTTTGTTCTGCCTGATTTAGTTAATTAAATTGATACACCGAAGAATGAAATCCAGCCTTTTTCCTTTTCTAAATTAGGGCACAACCAGCTTTTCAGAAATTGAGTGTGTGTTATTTCCCCAGAGCTCATTAAAAAGTATTCCACTTAATGCCTTTGTTGAGGGTTTTTGCTTGGGTTTTTTTATGACAGTTAGCTATATGTGAATGTCATTTTGCAATGGTTTCCACAACAATTCTGCCATGCTTAGTATTAGGACACATGTTCTTAGGCACCTCGTTCAATAAAGTAGACACACATCTCTAATTTATTCTTTGATTTTAATATTGTAATGATTGCTGGTCTGTTTGTTATGTAATGTGGAAAAATAATATTTGCTGTAGCTACCTTAATTGTGAATTTGCATTATCTCAGCTTTTAAATTGTTCAAAAAAGTAGTTTTATCTTAGAATTTTGCTGTTTTCAAAATTCCTAAGTTCTACCCCATATTTAAAACCTGTTGTTTTAAATACTTCCTTTTACTGCTTGTACTGGAAATAATCACAAATATGGTTCTACTGCTTAAGTATTGGATGGTTTAAATGTTCAAGAAAAAATTATGCATTTATCATTTCTATAGGTCACCAATAATATCCTGTGCACAGCTCTGAATCATCATTCAGCTCAGTTAATTGGGGTTTGAGAACTGTTATTTTCTCATGTCAGGATATTCTGACCTGAATAATTACTGGCACAATTTCTACTCTAATATCACAAACCCCATTATGAGCAATAATACAGCTCCACAATAGACTGCTGAAAGAAAAAAAATATTATCTATGTTGAGTAGTATATGAGACAGTATTATTTTCAAACAGTGTCTTAGTCACCTCTTCCCACTGGAGAGGCAAAGGCTTACTTGAATAGTTATGATTTCTCAGTATCACTAAAACCAGAAAAATGTTGTTCATGGCATCCTAAGTAATTTGCAAAACACTCTTCCAAGTTTTCTGCAATTTGCCTTGAGACATTACCGTGACATAGTTGACTAGAAGTTTCCTGCATAAAGCATTTTAAACCATTTCTGTGAGTGTATTATCTTGCCACATAATGTGACCAAGTAGCTAAGTCACATGGCTAAAAACAATCCCAGGCAAACAGCTGCCCTGACTTAGATGGATATCTAATTACTAGACCTCTCAGACAGCACTCTCCAAACAGTTTTAACAGAGACAATTTTCCTCCTTTGTCTCCTGCTCTGCTTGGTTCCAGATAGAGAATTCTGTTCCTGACAACAGATACAGATTCCACCATAGATCATCAGTGGAATCAATTAACTACTTTATGTTTGGCCCAGCCTATTCATTGCAGTCATGCCTATTTCACAAAATAAGCAAATAGCTATTAAAAATGTCTACAGTTTGTCTACTTCTTTCTGTCCAGATGTTACTGACTGGATAAATCCCTGTGAGTCTGCCACCTGTTTTCAAGTCTGTAACGCTCAGAGACCTGGAATCAGGAGTGAGACATCCACTAAGAAGACCAAGTCTCAAAGCACTGCCTCACAGTAGCTCTCAAATAGCAGAATTTATTTCAAAGAAAATCTTGCACCTCTAACAAAGCTTTAGGGAAAAAGGCCCACATGGGCATCAGGCTTTGCAGACTGAGGGAGGATCTCAGTCTCTGGGAGAACTTGATAAAAGAGCTTATTTTGCTTGCTAAGTAGGAAAACTTGTGAAATAGGAAAGCTTTCTAAGGGGCCAGTGCTCTTAGTTGGTGGGTACTTCACAGGAAGAGGCCATTGGGACGACTGACGGCACAGCTCTCCAGCAGCTCCAGCCTGCAAGGTTTTCAAGGACAGCAATGATTCATCTCTGCATGGGCAATGCAAGTTGTCTGGGGGAATTGGAGTCTTGTAAGAAGTGTTTCAAAATGCATGCCGACTTGCCTTGTTGTTATAAATTAATACACTTTGAAAGCAGATACGTGACACATTATTTTCAGACTCTGTTTCTCCTGCAGTCATTTTATTTGTGAAACAGCACCTGTAGGAACAAAACATTGTTATTTATAATTCTGCTCTCTGTCACATAAACAAATCCTCTGCCAAATCCCTAACAATACTGTGCAACAAAACAGAGCAAATAATGCTGCAAATCTAATTTAAGGGGATACAGGCAGCACTAAATGAGGTTCTGGTTATGGCTGATCTTACTTCTCTGTAATCTGCAACAAGTCACTTGGTCCTTTAGTTTCTTTCCCTCTTCCGTAAAATCCAGGATAGGAAGGCTAACGTAAACAAGGCAGAAGTTCAGATTAGAAGTACAAGCAGTCTCAGAATTTCAGAACTGAATTGTCTGAAATGCTAATGTTTTGATCCAGCTACAACAGAACAATGCACTGCTCTGCATTGAGATATTCTTGGACATGCAAATACATTGGCTGCATTAGGAATATTTTCTGGTGGCTGCTAAAGTCTAGAAAAGGCTCACTGGGAAATAAAATTCAGACCTGTAGAAAATGGTTGGCTTGAAAACTTCTTCCAAGACAGAAATGCAGCCAATGACCCCAGGGTAGACAACTGAGATTCAGAAATGTTCTGGATGGATCCTGGAACAAATCAGCTATTTGGCCAGCCTGGACACATCCAGTATGTCAGCTGAATTGAGAGTCTTCTCTTCTAACCAAAGCACACTTTTCACTTGATGAACTGGAAAAGATTTCTCAAAAGTAAAATGTTTCCCAAAAAGTCACAACTAGCAGAATCTGGAACTGTTTATTGTCTTATATAAATAACACCAAATGCACAATTTTCTCTTTTCTATAAATTACCCTGAAATGGTTCTGAGAGCAGGTAACATGGTAGCTAATTCCAGAAAAATATAGTCTGGAATAAAATTTGGTAATAAACTGTCTGCTCAGGGCAGGCTGCATCATGGCATTCTCTCTATCTCAGAGTCTTTACATCTAATTCTCTGCATAGAATAATGAAAATAAAGACAAAACTTCCTATGGAAATGTAACTACTTTTCTAAGGCAAAGCTACTTCATTAAGATGGTTTTCTCTGCAAAACTTTCTGCTCTGTTACTTGAATGCAAATTTCAGTTGTCTTGTAATATCAATGTCCTTTAATGAAACTGAAGTTGACTGTGACATTTCAAGAAATGTTCATGTAAATTACATCTTCACAAAGAGTGACTACAAAACACAACCCTTCAGCCTAACTTGAATGATGCCAAATAAGCTAGAAGAGAAATATGCTGCTACTGAAAGCAGGGAGATAAAACAGGAGCTTTTTTGTCAGTTATTTGTAATGATGCAAAGGTTACGGATTAACAGTCTTTCTGTGATTTGTTCAACTGATACTAAAAATTTGCCTTAATGCAATAGGACCCCCAAATGCTACAGGTGGAGCCAATAGCATTGGGCTCCTGTGTTGTAAATAAATTCGGGGGAAAAAGATGTTAAGCAAGTTTCTGAAAAGCAGCCTCAGCCTGGTTTCTTTCTCTAAATCTAGCCATGATGCTATTTAATATTTCATCCAAAATCCTTGGCTAAATGGAAATAATTTTATTCCAATTTCTCTGCCACAAAGTATTAGTATTACCCCAATATTGGTAATTGGCTTTTGGCAGCTTTATTACAGCTTAGTCAATCTTGTAAAAAGATAAATATAGTAAAAAGCTTACAAAGATGGGTGGCATTAAAATCATTAAAAATTTCAATTGTAAATAATTTAGTATCTGTGTTGTGTATTTAACTAAGTGGTCTTTGAATTACTTATGTTACTGAGCTCTAAAGTACTGGAAAATTCCCAACATGATGAACTAAGCATATAAAATATCACTATTTCTTCTTCTGAGTTGTTGTTTTGTTTGTTTATTTGGCTGTTTGGTTTTGTTCTGTCCAATGTACTACAAGTCACTGGCTTCTGAATCAATTCCTATTGCATTATCTAAAGTAAAGCTTCATCTCCTCCTAGCCATCACAATTGCAAAATCTTAAAATAAATTGCTAAGAAATTGCCAGCCTGATATACTTGTCACGCTCACTTTCTAATTTCACAATGACCTACGATGACATGGTGCAGTCAGATTACCAGAAAACGTCAGGATTGGAACAGGAGCTCATTAGAAGCTCTTTATGAAGCAGGCAGTACTTTTACAGAATAACAAAGCAGCAGCTTTTTCTTTCAAAATAGCTAATAAAATTTTCTTCTGAGAAACTGTGATAAATATCTGCAATTTAAGTTTGTGTAATTCTCCCTGATTGACTGTAATGAGTCTCAATTTGTCTTGTAAACCGAATACTTAATTGCTGTGTTCAAAATGACATCAGGTTATTACAGTGTTCAGTACGTCTAAACCAAAAAGTTATTAAGTGGCTGATTTGCAAGCCTAAAGGGACTTCAGCATCTCTATTAGATAATACATTATTTATAATTTAGGGTTATGGAATTAGCTCTGTCTGGCTCCCTGTGGCTTATAAAACAAGCTGCCAGTAATTAAAATTTCCACCACTGACCACTAGCGGCTTCCAGCAGAATTCAGCTGCAGAAGGGGAAATGCACAGAACACTGCTAAGCGAATTTCAAGAGATGGATGAGAAAAAGCATGTGTGCTCCTTGTGAAAATTGGGGAAATGTAGGCATGAAAAGCATAAAATCTCATTTTATGAAACTCTCCTTCACCTGGCACCTTGTTCTGCAAGGTCCTCCCTCTCACCTTTTTGTTCTGACATTCCCCACACACTTGGATATGTACTGCTGAGGCTCATCCATCTGGGTGAGGAGGAGGAGTTTCAGCACTCAATGCACTCCTTCCTCGCCAGATAGGTTATTCCTCCACCTATCAGTTTTCGGTGCAGCTTCCTAAGAGTCCATGTCACTTATCCCAACATGATAAAATTCATTGCAAAAGGCAACACCCATGGTGTTTAACATACAGCTGAAAGTGCTGGAGCTGTTTGCAGGAGTCAGCGAGTGAAGCAGTGAGAGGAAGTCCCTTGCACTCTCCCCTTGACAGGGTCAAACCCCCAGGGACAAGGACTTGCTCCCCTCTGAGCATCCAAACCACCATCCACACCACCTTTTTCTGCACAGGCCTCCTCCAAGTCTCTCCTTGCCAAGCTGTGAAGAAAACTGGCTAGATTGCCTGAAGTGGGGAGAAGCCCTTGGTTCTCACCTCTGCTACAAAATCTGCTTCAGCAATTCTTGAAAAGGCCTTTTGTAGCAGCAGAAACCTCTCTGGGGCAACTAGAAGAGTGTGACTGTGCCACATGACTAAGCAGTGCTTATTTACACTGACCAGTGCTGCCTGCACTCCTGCCAGGAATGCCATACCTGTTTTGCCTCCAAAGGCTCAGGAAGGGCTGCATCAGAGCAGCAGGACATTCCTCCTTGCCACCCTGGGAAGAAGCTGGATTTAAGACTCAGTCCAACTATTTCACCTCTCTGCAGTGCTGTTTATTTCACACCATGTAAGCAAGAGGAGCTCAGCTGCTTAAACCAGGGGTTTTACCACTGTAGGGACCACATGTGCTATCACCTCCAAGAGCCATGATATTTTTAAGCATTTAGACTTCAATTACTTATCCAGAGCTAGGGAGGATGAAATAATCTTCTGTGCACAGCAAGTGTCTAAGACACGGAAGTCTTATTTAATTTGTGAGACTTAAAATTGTCATCACATTCCAAGCTGAATTTCACTTGCAAGGGTGATAGTGACAGAGCCAAGTAAGAAAATATACCCCAGTTTCCCTTTTCTTCCATCTGGCCAGACAGACCAGGCTAGTCATGCCATATTTCTGTTTAAGTAATTGTGGAGGCCCCAGACTGTTACCTGATTTAATGAATATCCACTTCCCACACCTTTTTAAATTCAGTTTTTGAGATACTGTTCTTGGCCAGTTGTAGATCTGACAGCAGATCTGTAAATCAGCCAGACTGGCCAAAAACCAGATGCTAAACACATAACAAAGGATTAAAAGCTACCCATCAATACACCTACCATCTTTTAGACCTGCAGGGTTCCTTGCAGTCAGAATCCTTCACAGTTATAGAGGGGGAAAAATGGGAGAGAAAATAAGTGTTTATTTCGAGAATATTTTGTCCATGAGATTTAGGGGATTTTTCTCTCCTACAATATCTGTGCCTTCAGTTACACTGAGAGATCAAAAGCATGGTCCATTCATCCCTCAAGCCACTGAGGACAATGAAGGGAATCAAAGAGAAAACAACACGAGGCATTGGAAATGAGAGGGTAGTTTGTGCCCCAGAGCTATTTTATTACAGTGATTATCCTGCAGTAGGCTTCAGAAATGACAAGCTGCTCACTAAATCCCACAGAAGCTGTGAGCCTGAAATCTCTGAAGGTATACAGGGGCTGAAGGATAAAAAATAAGTCAGGGCCAGCTGTTATGTATAAAACAACAGCTTCAGTAGGATACAAGTCTAAGCCTCAAACATCTGGGAGTCTGGGAGACAATGAAGTGGTTCCCACTTCACACAGCAGTCAGCCAGCCTCCTGGCTAATAAACCTCGACAGATGCATACCTCAGCAATTTAGCAAATATCTGCAAATTAGGGTTTATGAGTAGGGGCAGTCCCTTCACACTGTTCTTTGGAACACAAGCCCACAACAGCTGGCACTGGGAATTGTTAGCACAAGTCGTCTGGGTGTGTGCAGCCTTCATGACCTCACCTATGAAATCTCAGTAAGGGAGATGGATCTGAGGAAAGCTGATGGGCTAAAATCACAGCAGTCAGGTGACAGGACAGCTCTTCCAACCTCTGCTAGAAGTACACACAGCTTCTCCACCCTCAGCTGAGCACTTTGGATAGAGAGAAGTTGACTGGCTGACAAGCAGCAAGTTTTATTCAATACTAAGCAGCAGTAAGTGATGTAATGGCAGGTACATGCTGGGATGCATGGTGCTTGTTTACAGAGATTATAATTGTTACATGGTAACTGCTGTGCTTCTAATTCTTGCTAATTTTGTTTTGGCTCATCTCTCCTGATTTGCATGCAGAGCACAGGTCTCTAACATGAACAGCTGTGTAAGTTATAGGAAAAAACCCTAAGCCAACAGACTCTTTTTTGGCAAATGAGCTGTATTCAGAAAAGTATTTCCTTCTAAGCAGCACTTTGATGTTCTCCAGCTTGCTTAACAATTTCATAATACCTTAAAATTCTTATAAAATATGGTCATTTTTACTTCTTTTGTTTTATAAAAGGTTACCGAAATATCAGTCTTTTAGAGCATTGCAAATGAATGTCAGCACGCTGATTTTCATGCTGAATGAACTGATGTATTGATTTACACCACCAATCTGTGGGCATGGTTGGGTTTGGCGGCCCCTGAGGTCTATTTAATCCTCCTCCAGTCTGTGATGTTCCAGTGTACTTTGAGGTAAGGAATAATGAAAATCACAGCACAAACACAAAATAATCTGCCTATCTTCCACATCAGGCCTCACTTAGTCTGCATACAAAACCTCTTTTTCTTCGAAGCATGAGAAATTTAAACCCTTTCTAAAGTGAATTATTTGCATCAGCTCTGGGTGATCTACAGCATCTTCGTGGAACAGGGAATATTTGCAGGAACAGGAGGCATGCAGTGACCCTTCTGAAGGAAGCTGCCATATCAGCATGAGTCTGTATTTACAATAAGTACAACATTCCTCATCATTGATTGCTCCATTCCTGGGAAAGCAGCTTGCAAAGTCCTGACAGTTTCTCTTTGCATCATCAGGCATCAATAGCACTGTTGGCAGCACCATTAACCTTCTGTGGCCTTGGGTTAACGGTGCTCAGTGCCAGATCCAGAGCACAGCTGACCAAAGCAGAACCACACCAGAACTGAGGTGCCCAAACTCAAGAACCCATTCTGGTCAAAATCCCCCTTCCCAACCTGCTGCTTTGTAGCTGTAGATACCTGGCCTGTCCCCCTTGGTGGGACTTGATTTGCAGTGCATTTGACATGCTGTGTGGATACTGCAGTCCTGCCCCCACTCCTTCTCCCTCCAGTCAGCAGCAGCTGGGGCAGTAGCACAGCCCAGCACTCTCCAGCCCGTGAGGGTGCAGAGAAGGGGACACAGCCAGAGGCCTGTGCCACCTCCATTCCAGCCTGCAGAGGTGGCTTTGCCCATCCCTTGGGCAACTGCAACCAGCTGCTGCCCCCACTAAGAACAAGAGTGATGGGGACAGGTCTCCACCTCCCATCTCCTGTTGTGGTTGGCAGTGGCAGATCAGCTGCCTGCTGGTAGGAAGAGACAGAGGTGCCCTAAGCACAGGATACATGCAGCTTATGAAACTGAGCAGAAGCTGTGCTTCCCAATCTCCTACTCCACCCCCCCATAAACTTGGCTCAAGCTGGGCTGCTGTGCAGTTGAGAAAGGCTCAGTGCAGGCCATGAAGAGAGAGAAACAACAACAGAGAGAAAAGAACCTGCCCATGCCCCAGGAAGAGGGGCTGTCCTTGGAAAAGGGACACACACCCACGCTCTAACCTACAGGCCAAGGGATGCTTAAGCATTTTGCATGAGAGAGCACATGAACTAAGGGTTATAAACAAGCCAAGCCCCTTTGAAGAGTTGAGTAGTGTTTTAAACCACCAAGCCTGCACACACAACATCTCTGCTGGAATTTAGTTAATTTATTCAATGATGCAGAAAAGAATATAGGACCTCTCATCCCCAGGCCATGCTGAATTTTCAAGGCTGACAGAATTTATATTGCACAAGGAAGTGAGTGACGCTTTTCAGAACTGAAGTGGATTTTATGGCTCCCAATATACCTTTGTTTACTTCTTTTATTTAAACTGCCTTAATCCAACTCTTGAAATGATGTGCATTCTGATGGAAAGCAACTGACAAGGCTCACAACTGGCTGTGAGCCATTGCTAGAGAGAACACCAAGGGCTGGACATGATCTTTGGTCTGCAGTGGTGGCAGCATTCATTCAGCTGCTCTCCTGATACAGACCTTAAATACATCCCTTAAAACTTCATAATGTCTTGGCACATCTCTGTGTAACAACCAGTAGGGAGCTTTTAAAAGACACTTGTATCTTCCCAGAAGTTAGGCAGGTGGGTTTGCCAAAACCCAAGCAACAGCAGTCATATACATCGCAATTCATTGCTACTACTCAAAGGTTTACCATAAAAAATTTAAATATTTAATCTGTAATAAAAAGGAGGTGGATGTGGTTTTAAGGCAAATACAGTACTTCAGGTATGTCCCTTTAAATGGGACATGTGACTTCAGAGTATTGACGTTGTTTTAGCCAAGCTTTACTTTTCCTCAGTCAATTTTTAATCAGTTGCTGGCATGATATCTCCCTCGCTCATTCTGGGTTATGTTATTTTCTCCTCAAAGTTTTAAGAGTTATCAGCTCCTTTGCACTTCTTGCATTTGAAAATGAGGCTGAAAAATGCATGGAATCCATACTCTGCTGCAAAGTTTGGTCATTTGTGACTCGTGTGTGCGTATCTGCTGACTCCTTTTGGCAAGAGTCTGCTGTTGTCTGGTTTTTTGCTATTCTCCTCTGTCTCTGAGGAGTTTTCTAAAGTTTCATTTTTAGCCTTCTGTATGTATCTTTTTGCAATGGAGTCAGACACAATTTTATATAAACAACCTTTGTTATTGTAACCATCTAACCATGTTTACATTCTTCTCATAAGGAGGAGACTCTTGATGGACTGTTGGCTTGCCCAGCATGGTTGTAGAGGAAGATTTTCTTCCTCCAATCCATGGTCACTGCTGGAATTTGATAAATGTTGAAGAGGTAAATAAACTGCCTCTTTTCTGCCTTGGACATCTCAACGTGTGGGTCTCATTTCTTTGTGTCATGTGTGACAGTCAGCTTTACCTTTGACTGAGAAACAGGACTGAGGAATTAAAGCAACTGCAGAAAACCAGACAAACCCAACAATCACCCGTTTGACAGACCATAATAATTTCTTGGCTGTTAAAATAAAAAAATAGCTGAGTTTCAAGAAAGGCCAAAAAAACCTGACAGCATTCTGGAATGGAAAGGTAACAGAGCACTAAATGAAAGGTGGTACAGAAACAGGGACAGTCGAAAGTGAGAGCCAATAGTTTCTAATCCCCTCAAAATAACAAATAGGTTTCCAAATACTGCATTTCATGTTTTCACAGTAACATTATTCTAACAAACAGATGGTTCCTTGAGCTGTAATTGTTTCTTTGACACACAATTTGAGACACATAAATCAACACAGCACAGTGGGGAAGATGTCATCAAAATTTGGTTCCCTTTGGAAACATCCAACCTCGTGGCATGTTACTCATCATTATGGGGTAAAGATGCACGATTGCCAACATCTGTACTTTTTACTGAAAATTCTGTAGTATTTATTGTTTCATCTATAAAAAGATGTTTCTTGGAACAAAGTGATTATGTGACAACCTTGTTTTTATATAAAAGTGCAGGCATTCACAAGTATTAATGCTGAATGCTCAAATACAACTATAAATGAGTAACAACATCTTTCTAGGGCCTAACATTCTCCTGTACCAACATGTAAGCTCCAACACTGGTTGTTTCTCAAGAGTGTATGAAGCTACTGCCACAAAAATAATCAAAGAACAGGAAAGGCTAAAAATACAGTCTCCCTGGGATGCTTTAGGTAGAAGAAGCCAAACTTGCAGGAAGTTAATACTTCACGAAGAAGTTTTGCAAAAGTCGTCTTTGTTTCACTGTGATCCCTGAGTGAGAAAAGGTTCAACAACTAAGAGGACATGATCTCTGTTCTGCACTTCTGGAGAGCAATTATGCAAGGCAGTGGCTACTACATATGGGAATGGACCTCCAAACAGGTCTCAAGAGTTTTTCATTTACAGTATTTTCTTCTCAAGAAAGTGTCACCTCATCTCGGAGAGACAATCATTCTTTCAGTACAAAGAATTACTTGATTTCCTGACTCACCGGTAAAAACCAAAAAGCAGCTGAAGTGGCAGACTTAACTGCATGTCAAACTGAGAAGTCACAGTTCTCTTTTGAACATTGATTCAAATCATAAGCAAGCCAAAAAATCCAGACCAAGCTGTAGATCAGATGTGGATCCCATCATGTGGACCACTCTCCTTTAATAGCAAAAGAACTGTGTTTTCCAGCAGTTCACTACAGGCCTGTGATACAGGCAGGGGCTTGTAATTATTACATGAGTTTGGGTTTTGTTGCTGTTCAAACAGTTTTTGAAACTCTTATGGCTTCATTTGTGATCTTGGACCTCTGAAGGATAATAGGTTGGGAGAGTATCATTGCAGACCGACAGCTCCGAAGTTCCACGCTTCAAGTTCAGAGCCTGCATTGGGTTGGATTCACCCTCCAGTGCCATGCAGTTTACCAGTTGCAGTTCTTTGGTGAAGCAGAATTCAATCTGGCCAATTGTTTGTGCTTCTTCACCCTAGGAACATGAAGGGTAAGATCAGTCTCATAGGAAGGAGAAAATAAATCAATTCTTCAGCTACATTCCCTGATCTATAAAATAGAGTAGTATTTTTTTGTGTATTTACCAGATGAAAAATGCAAAGAAAAGGACAAGGGGCACCCACTCTGAACAGCTTATAGTACATACTGGTACTCAGTACCAACCTGGGACTTGTCTAAGTAGTAAGCCTCGTTATGAAATGCTGTGACACATTATCCTGGCCTTCACTCATCTGCACAGGCCACAGAAGCTGTTCACCTCAATGATTAGCTCTGGCTGAACTCTGTGAGTACTGAAGGGTACATGTGACCAGACAGACACTTTTCACCAACTCTTCACAGCAGGACAGCAATTGAGGCAAATAAAATCCTCCATACATGACAACAGAAACTAAATTTTATAATAGCTTTTACACAAAAGAACACAGAACCAAGCTGTCAGAAGGAGCAGAAGGGTGATTTTTGGACTACAGGACAGGCTAGGAAGAAAAATACTGATCATGAATAAAGCAGGCAGACATGGAGGCCTTTCATGTGGCAAAAAGATTACAGGAAAATCCCCCCAAATGCTCATGTCTAACAAAATGTGGAAAAAACCTGGTTTTTTCCAACAAGACAAAAGTAACTGTGGTGAAGGTTTTTTTTGTTTGTTTGGAATTTGTGTTGTTGAGGGGTTTGTTTTGGGGTTTTTTTTTTTAAGAAACGTAAGAACAGAGAGTGTGTCTAATCCATTTCAAACATCAAAGTACCTCCATCATGCACTTTAGGCATGGACAAGTCTAGAACTCTGAAAAAGGCCTATCTTCAAATAACTGAGATGTACTTTTTAATTTCTATTACCCAATAACTTCAGCTGTTAAATACAGGAGACACAAGCTGAACATTAATGTAATTGGTGCAGTATCCCAAGTGTACTGAAAGCAATGGCAGAACTCTGTTCACTAGTAGTGAACAGAGCTAGAAACTGGGGTTTGTGCTAGCTCTGTATTTCTTTGATGTCACAAGGTGGATGAGTGTACAACTCCCATTCAACTAATATTCCTTTGTTCCTTAAAGTAACTTATAAACACACGTTTAAAATATTGTAACATATAGGTTTTTTCATGTTGAAAAAATGTGAGTACAAAATCCTCAGAACATTGCTAAAGCAAGAGTTGATAACACACTCCAATAGCAACTGTATCTTAGCAAGTTTCCATAAATTGTTGCCTGTGTATGGGCAGTAACTCTGCCAGGAGCTCCGCAGTACATCAGGTTTAACAAGCTGAGATAAGAAGGAACCACTTATAAGAGCAAAAGCTAACCTTGTGGGTTTTGTTTTTTGCTTTATTTTTCTGTAAGAGCAGAGTAACCTAGCTGAAAAAAAAAAAAGGAAAGAAAGAGCTCTACAACCTCTGCATGTAGCTGCTCAGAATACTATTTTGTTCCTTCAAAGGCACTTTTGGTTCAGATACGGTGACCTACACTTGACAGAACACTGTCTCTGTGTACCATCTTCTCTACTGCATCACGATGCACAGCACAATCATTGCAAGGAAAAATAAAAAGACATGAAAATTTGAGACATGATCAGCTCAAAAGGAAAGACCACAGTGACCCTGAACTACAGTGAAGTTCAAAATGCCTTTTTGTACCTCTTTAGGTATGGGCTTTCTGGAACAATAGAGACAAGCTTCTGAGCTGCCTTATTTCAGAAGGATTCTGTTCACTGAGTAACTTCATGCAGAACACAAGAGCCATGCCCAGTGGAGGGAAGGCTGCTGCTGGCTGCAGTATCCTCACCAAGGCTGGCAGTCACTTGCTCCATTCAACTCACTCCTGCTGGTTTTAGTAATCTGCCACGCAGCAATTGAACTGTAGCAGGCATGGTGGAAAGTGCCCAGCTACAACAATACCTCTGGCATGGTGGTTACAGCATTCATACAAGAGGTGCAGGTTTAAATCTTTTAAGACAAAGAGGCCTTTAAAACCCAAGTCCAAGAATCAAACAATACCTATATGCAAACAGCTGTATACACAAAGAACACTGAGACCTAAGTTTCACCATACCAAAGATTTTTCGCTCTGTCGTTCCTATATTTTTTTAAAAAAATATAGCTCCTCAAAGAAAGGAAGCTATTATTTTTTTTCCCCATTTTGGGAAGTTAGGGGAGTTTTTACCTCTTCTGGAGGCAAGCATTGGATCTTTGGTGTTACACCATAAAATCTTGTAAGAGCATCCTTTATAGCAGTCATCTGAAAAAAATAAAAAGTTTATAGAGATTAACAGGTCACAAGCACATCTTCCAACAGCTGCCACACTGGTTAAGCTCTCAAAAAACTTTTATAAAAAGCACAACCTTAAAGAACTATACAATTAAAAAAAAGATCATTTGTTCTACAGAAATTAGTTGACTCCTACTGAAAAAAAGTCCATGCACATGATTTTGTTTAATAAAAGATTGCCTCTTACCTTGTAATACGAACTGCTTGGCTTTATCCCAGCTTTCAAGAGACAACTGAAACAAAGATAAAACATTTTTCCATGTTTCCTGTATGCAAACATACCTTCATAATCATTAGGTAAAACAGGTAATCTTAAGAACCCATCAAGCATTACAGTGATGGAAGCAAGGACAACTTGTCTTTTATTCTTTGCCAGCCTAGGAATAGTCATTTTCTGAAAGGACATGTCCCATCTAACTTGGCAGGGTCAGGAAGAACTCTTTCCCACACCTTAATCTGAGAAACTAGGATAGTTCAGTCTTCAGACACAGCTAGGGGGAGTTTCAGAGTGCTCTGTTCAGTGTCAGGTAGGGCATGCAGTTTAATTGCTTCCTTTCCCCTGTGCTCGTGGTCACTGCAGAGGGCACAGGGACGGACTTGTGAGGGTGTTCTAGGCACCCTCATATCCAAACACAGGATGGGCTTCCTGTGGTGGGAGACACAAAGCACACTAGGAGAGGGATACACCATGTCAATCAGGATCAATGTTCCTGTCAGGGCAAAAACTGTTCCTAATAAATATATTTTTGAAGAGGAAAAAGTTGGTCATGTGAGAGAGATGAGGCAGTGTTCAAGAACCTGTAGCCTGTGTACCCCTTCCTTTAGGTTCAGTCCTGAGAGAAGTCCACATTTCCAAGCTGACAAGACTGAGGACCTAACACATGATGAGTCTCTGAGTCCCAGCTTCTTCTGTAAGAAGTGGGAACTATCTTGCAGGATTTAATCCATAAACGCTGATAATGCTCAACTCTTCCCTTCCAAGATCAGTTTTGGCACAGGGAAGATTTCATCTAGCTGACTAAAGGACAAGCTGTTTTTCACTGTCATTTTACACTGGATATAAGGAGGCCAATAAAATAGATGATGTTCTGTTAATTGTTACAGAAGGCTGCATGATGTCCTCTTTCTAATAATTTGCTTTTTGGAAACAATTTTTTTAATCACTGACATTTTTTCTCATTCAATTTCTCATATAATTTCAAAGAAGAAATTATACACTATGAGAACATTTTCAGTCTTTTTTCTCTTCAGTAAAGATAAAATTAATTATACTCATTTTCACAATAGATAATAAGCTTTGAGCAATTAATTTCAACATGCTTCAGTCTCTATTCTTTTGCAGTGCTGCACATGCTGATACAAAGTCACATCATCGGTCACTGTGCCATCTGTAAATGTTTTAATCACACCATCACAGCTACTTAAGCAATTGATTAGACATCGTTAGTTTTAACATTACATATGACATGCTCAAACACTGTGTGTAGAAAAATCTGCTACAGTTTTAAAAGACATCTACAAAACCAAGGTGGGAGGGAAGGAAGACTTATTTCCTTTGTGCATATGCAAAATAAATGAGACTTTGTCTAGGAGACTGCTTGGACAGGATACTGGCAGAGCTTAAATAGGATGAGCTAGTTGAGGGTTTCTCTGGGGTTATTGTATGGAGTATTTTTAAAGGTATGCTTCTTTGTACAAAACTATTTCCTCCCTCAGATATTGTCCTCTTATGGTCAACAAATCTAAGTCAAACATCCTCTCACCCATACCAAGCACTGATCAGGAAAGGACTCTAGCCTTCTGGCATTCACCAGAACACATGCACACAGCACTTGGACAAGCCACAACAGTCTCATCAAGAACCTGAATCTGGAATGGCCAGCGCTTTGGAACCATAAGGAGAAATCAGCCCCTAGGACAAAGCAAGAGTGTCACATCAGGGCTGTCAGAAAGGACAGCAGAGGACTGCCTGCAGCAACTGAACCCTTCATAACCTCCTCTCTTGCTGTTGCCTTTCAACCTTTTCCCAGGATGTCCTGCGTGACTTTGTCTGCATCTTGTCCTTTCCCCTGAACAGAGCACTGTCTTAAAAACAAGTGTTTGGGGCTCAGAAGTTTGTCAACTGATTTAGAACTTTACAGGTACCACAGCTTTTGGTATCAACACCCAGCCTGTGAAACTTCTCAAAACTTTACTGGCTCATGCTGCTAAGGATGCTGCTGGCTTATCTGACTGAAATGACCAGAGACTGATTCTCAGGGTAGCAACTCTTCCTCTGAACTTCAGTACTAAAAATAATTTACACTAATTCTCATTTCCTCTCTACCACCAGATTTTTAGACTTTCATTTGAGGCTAGGTTTGAAACTTCTAGGAACTGTTTTAAATAAAATCTAAGTCATCAAGTTCATTTACATACCCATTGAGATCAACGTGCTGGTAGAGTTCTAAGGCTTTACCAAAGTATTTTTTCTGAGAATTAAGGACCTCAAGTGTGGCTGCACAAGTGCCATGTTTGTCCCACTCATGTTTCCTGTAGGACAAAAGCAAAATGCAAGTTTTAGAACACATTATTTGCAGATATATGTGCTGCACAAGCTAGCCATTGTACTTAAATCAAGTATCCAAAAGGCTACACACCTGGAGTAGACACTGCATTCAGATTTATCACATATGTAAAAAGTAAACACAAGCAAGATCACTCCCACCATTTCAATTACAGCAACATCTATATATTCATGAAGTAAATGTGTATCATGCTCTTATGATACAATGTCCTCTCAGTGTATTTACACAAAGATGTTTGGAGGTCAGAATGCAAAGAATTTGCCTAGAAAATTACTATCTCTAAGCTTTTTCTAAGTTTTAGTGGAACCTTTTGTGTTAAATGCACTTTCAAAGCACTAAATTTTTTTTCTAAACTCAAAGGATTAAGCCTTACTTTGGGTGAAATCATGCAATTGCACAAGCTGCTAAGATTTTAGCATCAGCTTTTATGCTGGCCTGTGGCAGAATTTTCATAGGCCTCCTCTCAAGTCTTGCTTCTAGACCACTATCCAGTCTCCTAAGAGCAAGGAACAGAGAGCAAAAGAAATGCTTGCAATGTACAGCAGACAAACTCAGGACAAAAACTGGGAAAAAGACAAAAATGTTTCCATCAATTCTAGAGTCCATTGAAAGACTAAACAGCATAATCTTTAGTGACACTGCCTGTTGATGTCTTTATTTTTTTTTAGTTATTTTCAAATTTTCACGATCCACTTGTACTATATAGGTATCAGTTCAGCAGATGTACACAAAGATTATCTAATCACAAACTCCTGCCCTTGCCACAGCATCCTGTGACCTTATAATGCCTTAAGTACATGATCAAAAAGCTGAGAAGGACAACTATTATTCATTTGAAAGCCTACCTTGGAACTGTCCATTCATATTAAAAGCTTCAGATTTTTCTTAAGGAACAAAATAAAATAAATTATGTTTGGATCTAGAAAAATAGTGCACTACTTCTGAACAGAGAATTAATAAAGCAACCCTGGTGTCAGGAGATTTGAGGCAAGGGAAAAGATGCTTTACTGTAAGATTTTCACTGTATCTTCCCAAATTCAGCCTTGTAGAGAGTTCTCATCTTGGCTGTAACATTCAACACAACTGCATGTCAAATTAATTGTTTATTGCCTGTAAGAGTCCAGTTTCCATGGGCAGATTTCTCCACAAGGGAACTTAAATTACCAATGAGAAAAGAAAACACAGTTTTAAAGTAAACAAAAGCTCTTTTAGGGATAAGCTTAGCAAGAGGTATAGTTAGGGTGGATCAGAAGCAGGTAATAGCAGATCCAAAGGGCTACTGAAACAGCAGCAAGCTGGAGGCAAGGCTTTGCACGTAGGATGACAATTTTAATTCAGAGAACATACACATGCATGTGTGTAAAACTAATGGTGAAGTGCTTGTCTTTTGAAGACTTTCAGGAGTACTTGTATTTAAGTGTCCTGCTCTTTCTAAAAACAAGGCAGAAATAGAGAGCCAGAGATCTGTTGGCATTCAAGAAGCCTATTACTGTTCCCATGGAGTGTTTTGGTGCAGTCTGCACTGACAGTGCCCGTGCACCATCATCTGTGGCAAGCCAAGAATGCACCAGGCCCAAGTGTTTTAATCAGGCCTGTGAGCTTCCGGAATGGACAGAGACTTTAGTCTCCACAAAATATTTTTATCAAGACTTTAAGATTACACTCTTCACAGTGTTACTTAATTTTGCCGCACAGCCACACCAAAGAAGAAAAAAAGGATACTGGAAACAGCTGCCAGTGTTTGTGAAGGGCTCCATCCTCCTGCACCTCTTGCACCCTGAGTTTGGTGGTAGCACAGAGCTGCTGTCATTAAGTTCGCTGAACAGAGAAGTGGCTACCATGACACAGTCCATTCTATTTTTCTATTTCCTCTTCTGTGAGGAAGCTTCCCTTTTCCAAAAGGAAAGCTCTCTCAAGGCCAGCAACACAGTGAAACTAACTAGGAAAAGAAGCTAGAAGCTGCTTTTGCAGCTAGCTGTGACATCTCAGGGGTGCTACTGCTACTCAGATTTAATGTGTCAACAGCAGCTGTTTCTCCTCCCTGGGGACAAAGGGAGAAAGCATTCTCTCACTAAGTTTCACTTCTCTGAAACTTCTGCTGTAGAACCTCTGTTCAACAGCTGTATTTTACAAGAGAACAGATCTATACTGTAAATGAGACTGGCAAGACACACTGCTTCAGTGGCCTCCTGGACACTACCCCTCATGCACAACACCTCATCTGAAGAACTACTCAGCTGGATTTTTATAAAATGATATCCAAAATGCTTTTCAGGGCTTTTTTGTACTCACCAGAACTGGGTGCGATTCAGAGATGAATGAAGCACATCAGGCCAGTAGTGTCTCATGTCTGAGATAAGATCCTAAAAATATCACAATTAATAAATGCACCTAACAGCATTGAAAAGCTTTTTCTTATACAATCTACAAATATTGATACATTTTCTACAACTGAAGACTCATCTTTCAGTGTCCACAACTGAAACATTTAGTTGAAGAAAAATAAAAGGTCTTTTCCCCCCATATTCTGAAAATGCTGTTGTTGGAGGTAACAGGTACACCTACCTAAATATCTGAACATACTAATTACTGACACACTGCCTCAAAGCAAGACTTTCCTTCAACTGTCCCTGCAGAAGTTGTTCAATCATGCAGTGCCTCCCATTTGCTGGCTCAAGTCTCTTATCCCTGTTTCCAACACATAAATGAATTTTGTTGAATTAAATACCTTGGGTTTTTGGTTTTTTTTGTTTTTTTTTTTTTTTTTAAGTAGAAAAAGAACAAAAAAGGACTACTGGCTTAGGAGAAAACACATAGAAAACAGTACTCAGAACTCTTACTTTCTTTGTTCTGATTCTGCAGTAGAAAATGTGAAGAGAGAACACCAACGGACTCTTTTCCTTTTCACAGGTACTTTTTGCTGCAGATCCATCACCAGTGTGGTGGAGGACCTCTAGATTGTATTAAGGAAGCTGTGGCCGAATGAGCCAAACTGCATGTTCACGAAATCAAGCAGGTACAGCTGCTCATGATCACAAGGACAACAACTTCAAATAGTACCAGAAGCACTTCAAGAATTTCTGGAGTCCTTAAAAAACCATACCTCTCAGTAAACATTAAGAGTGATATTATAAAATGCAGATTTTGCATACAGGCTGTGAAAAAGCAATTGCACTTAGCTCTGCCTGGTATTGCTGGTCTGGTTTTGCTTTAAATACCTTGATCTCGGTGACATTGAAATGCCATGTCCTGTTACAGTCTTCAGCTCTGTCAGGCCTAGGGAAGCAAAAAAAAATTGAAAAAAAAAAGTCTCCTAACTCACTACTGATAACTAACATATCACTGGCCTGAATTTTAAATATGCAGGATTATAGCAGAAGATTTTACTTAAAAATAAACCATCAGAACCTACAGTGGTGTAGAAGTAAAACCTTCAGGACATTAATTATGGCCAAAAGATTTCTTATGAAGATTCAAAAGATGGCCAAAAGATTTTGTTGTGATTTCTTTGTTTGGCCCTTTGGTCCCTCTCATTCTATTTAAAAGTCATTTGGGTGTGCCAATGACTTGGAAGGGTCTTGCACATGATGTCACTGGTGTCACTAATGGCAGTGACCTCCTAAATTGCTGTCCCATCTGATGTTTCTGCAAGTATCACCAAGACACTCTCAGGGAATCAACACACAATGCTAATCGTACTTTTCCAGGAGGCATAGCTTAAACTCCTGTACTGATTTTAATCTGTATTTGTCCAGAAAATTTTTGAATTGCTGCCATTGGCATCAACTCCAGTGAGCTGATTCCTTTGAAGCAAATTAGTTTTTCCTATATTTACAATATTTGTGTGGAGGCAAGATACTTAAAGCCACACGTAGTCGTAAGATATTAACAAATTCTTTTTACTCAGAGATACAAAAAAAAGAAGAGAAACAATAGTTCCCTTTGTGCTTGAGACTATTTCTGATCTTATGAGGAGATGTATAAATAAAATGCTTATGTGGCCAGAGGATTTCCTGAAATACACAGAAGTGTATTTCAGTTTTATGTCAAATCATAGGGGTTTAATTTTGTTTCAAGGAGTCATAAGAATAGACAGATGAGGATCTCCAAAAAAAAAAAAAAAAAAAAAAAAAAGCCACAAAAAACCCAACAAAACAAATAAAATAACCCCCCCCAAAAACAAAACAAAAAAAACCAAAACAAAACAAAAAAAAAAAAACACAAAAAAAAAAACACACACAAAAAAAAAAAAAACACAAAAAAAAAAAACCCCACCCAACAAAACCACATCACTAAACATCCTGGTACAAAATTTGATTTTTCCATTCCAGGCTGAAATAAAAACACTATGATCATACCACAATCCATGGATTGTCCAGTACATTGGTGGGTCATGACAATCATTAGCATTCATCTGTAGGAAACAAAAACACAGGGTATTTTCTGCATGTATCCAGCAGCAAAGGTTTAAAGGCAAAAGTAAAACCTCATTCAGTGGTGGCCAAAGGTTCTACTGTGACATGCTAACTTTTACTTGCCAAATCATGAACTGGTGAACTCCACTGACTTGAAGCTGTCACTTATGGACCCACTGACATTAAAATTTTGAAGCAGATCAGTGAAATCTGAACAGATAGTGTAAAGAGAAGACAAAAGGACAGGTTCTGAGGTAACAGGAAGTAGCCTGATCCACGCTAAATGAACAGGGCTTTATCTGCATTTACAATATTCTGGTTGGCAGCTCTCTGTATTTTTCTCACTACCACATCTTTTCAAGGAGTGCAGAGCCATTAAAATAAAAATATGCAAAATGAGCTATAATATTGGACAAGCACAAAACCCTCCTTAAGCATTCAAGACTAGTTTTATCATTGTATTAAAAGTGAAAAATACAAAGAAGAGATTAATTATATTGCTTATTCCAAGTAAAACAGACTTATGCTTTAAGGATTTTGACTTGAGGGACATGGGAATTGAGAGAAAGACTAAATACCTTCCTACAAAACCAGAAAAACAGAGCCCCCAATAAAAACTGTTGATAATACAGGAGAAATAACCTACACTTTAATTACTGTTTAGAGCAGAGACATATCCCTGAAAAGAACAAACAAAAAAAGTCCATGTCACACATCACAGAATACCATTACTGTATACTTAGCAATTACAGCTCTTTCAAATAAACACATTTTTTTCCATTAACTAACAACCTCCTCAGACGTTCTTTTCCCATAATAATAGCTTTCCTTTTTGGCTCTGCATTCTGTCTTAATTATGCCACCATGCCTTTTATGTGATGCCAGAGCAAGAGCAGAGTGTAGAGAAGAGCAGAGACAGGCCTCTAATCTCACTAATTGCCTACCACATGCCACAGGCCAGTGGCAGCCAATCTGTAGGTTCTGCAAGACTTTCTTGTTCTGTGTCCATTTCCTTCCTCTCCACTCTTGCCACCAACAATACCAGCAATTACACCCAGCAGCAGCTGGTTTTTTTCTTCCCCTGAAAGGAGTATTTTGAACAAACACACATTGCAAATGCCTAAACAATAACAAGCTCTGCGGAGCTGGAGAGGTTTGGCTATCTAGCCCAAAGTACAGCAAATTAATGGTCAACAGCTCGCTCAACTGAGGTGGCAACAAAAACAGTGCAATTGTGCTCCTTATTCAATCTTTAACTGCAGTTCTCAGACATGCCAATAGAACACCCAGAGCATTTTAGATTTGAAATCATGGCACTAACCTTCCTAGCAGTTTCTTCTATCTGTTTCATCAGACCCTGTGTGCTGGCAGAACTGTGAGGTCAATGCAATACATCAGTTCACACTCTGCATGCTTTGGCCGCCTTCATTCAATCTCCTTTTTCATTCTAGCCTTAGCATCTTTCCAATGTTCATTTTAAACCAATACCATAAAAAATGCAAATGCTGGTCTACAAAGTTGGGTATTCCTGCTTGCTTGCTTGGGCAAAGCCACTTCTTCTCAGCCTTCCTGTTTATCACAGACAGCTGGAGGATTAATTAATTAATGCTGGAGGATCAACCTCCGGCAACCACTGACTTGAAACAGAGATACAAATATTTATTTTCAAGTGGGCACTGGACCCCAGAAAGCCCTATATACCTAGATTAATTTGAAAAGAAGCATTGTTTTCTCCTGTTTTAAAGCAATCTGATAATCAAACCAACCCAAATGAACCATACATGACCTATAAAACTGAGCAAAGTGCAGGTGAGGTTGTAGAGCACCTACCATGCTGAGAGGAAATGCTACAGCAGAGGGATTAGCCTATTTGTAACAGCAAGTCATTGCACAAACAGCATGTGCCAGAAGCATGGAAGCTTTTATCATCTCTGAAATGCCAAAAAGTGAAATACCATCAATGTGTCACAGATGTGTTACCTGTTGAGCTGCCCAAGTTACAAATCCTTTGGTACAGCAGGTGGTGAATGTCAGAGTAGTGCTACTGGATCACACACAGATACACCAAATTGAAATAAAAAATCATCTTCTGGGAAGTAAAATATTTAACCCTGTTCTCAATTCCAACCACCTTGCTTAAGTAGGCCATGTCTTTAATTAAGATAAATTATAAGTTATTTGTAATGAAACATGGCAACAGCTAAGAAAAATTCTTGCTTTTCAAACTGTGCAGAGTTCACCTCCCCAGCTTCTTCCCCTCAAACATGTGCAATTCCCTCCCTTCCTCCTTCTCTCTACCCCTTGGGATAAAAGAAATGAACAAACAAATTGATAGGGTTGCTGAAAAAAATTGGCAGGCAAATAAAAAAAAAAGTCCTTCTTACTGAACACCTCTCTAGCAGGAACTGATAGGCTAAAACCTTTCACAAATATAAAGACCCACAAAGCCATCTAAACCAGACCTTATTCACAGAAAACTTGTAGAAGTTGTAGACATAGATTAAGAGTTATGAGTTACATGGACATTGAGAAAAACATTTATTTTGTTCCAGAACACTGTATGGCAAGAGCTGAGAGGACTTTGACACACCTGGCTCAAAATGCAAAGAAACATATCTAAGGAACTTTTTGATCTCATGCTAGATCAAAATAACGTATTGCCCTCACTTTAGTCACTTTTATTCTTTCTGTATTATGTGACTACTTCTATTTTTATCAAAAAAGAAGGAAAAACAGTGTTTCTATTCTTCATTTACACCTCTGCTATAAAATTGCCAAAGCCTGAACTTAGGAAAAATTTTTTATCTCGTATTAAAAAATAAAAACTAAAAAAAAAAAATCATCTGTTGCTTAACACAACATTCAAACTTGAATTCGGGCTGTTCTGTTCATTACTCCATTCCACTGTCCATTTTTTGACTCTTTCCTTTGATCAGCATATATGTGCAATAAAAGACAGATGACAGCAGGTACCATTTCTTTATTCTCCTTCCCATTCCTAACAGAAAAGGAACTGAGTAACTCACAAACTTGCACCGGGTTTTCCACATTTCACACATACACACACAAAAAGCCAACCACACAGAAAATTTTACCTTTTGCAATCTCTAGGATGCAAAAGCTGAGATAATAGTTCTCTTTTCAAGTTCTGGAATAAAAGATCTTCACAACTCAATGAAAAGGAAGTAGGAAAGTTCCTCTTTTTGCCTTTGAGTTCCTCCTAAGTCACACTGATTTGTTACTGAAAAGCGTGGCATGAATTAGCCACAGGCACAATTTTTTAAAGGGAACATGAAATTCATAGTCACTTGAGGTCTGTGAATCTAGCTTAGGTATCTTTGCATTAGATATAGCCACTTTAGGTCAATTATATGTACTGAAATTTCTGATCACGTTACAAGGAAGGAAACCTCTGGTCTTCCTTCACCCTTTTCACTGTAGTAGTCAGTAATTAGGTCCTGGGGTTATCACTGCTTCCATGATACCACTTTATATTAATGGGCTCGTTTGGAAGATATGATTACAAAACACTTTGCAATTTAATTGTTCACACACTGATCACACTGAGTATTAAAAAGCTGAACACTTACTTTTTAAAGCCCAGCAAGTGCTGAGAGAGATGTATTCTCCAATTTCTGTCATGCTGATCTGTGGCCTCTAAATTTTAAAGAAAGCCTTTTGGGCCTTCAAAAGCCTAAAAAACTTTTCAAGCACAGATTTGCAAAACAGGAGTTAAGATGCAGCTCATCCACACACCTCAAGAACATGCTATGTATGAAAGAGTCTATAACCAGATTCCTTTATACAAAGACAAACTAAGAAGTACCTTCAGAAAAAAAGGATCTCACAGCTATTTGCCATAAATGATATGACTTTTGCTGTTTCTTTCACAGCTTTTCCCTTTCAACATCATGTCAACAGTTTTAACTGAATGTTAACATTAAAAATATTAACAGCCTCAAGAACTCAAGTTATCATACATAAATACACCGAACATGCAGAAGAACCTACCTACTTAAAAATACTTAAATTAATTACTGAATTTAGGAATTTGTCTTATGTAAAACAAGAAAGCTGTTACAGGAGTACAGCTGAGATCTTGTTTCTTCACATGACTCAATGATGGGAAACTAGGAAAAAAAGTAATGTAACATGATTTTAATATCCCTTTTTCTGCACTTCTTTGAATGTTTCTGCCCACCTCTTACTACAGAATACATAAGAAATCAAAAAAGTGCAAGGATGCCTACATTTTCTGATGCTCAATACCTTCAATTATTCACTACAACTTCACTAGAAGATTAAATTATTTGTCTATTTATCAATTGCATTACCCTGCAATTCAGAGGAGTAGCCAACACAAATACACAGTGGAAAAACTGGTTGGTAGGGTTTTTTTTTTGTTTTTTTTTAATGTTGCCTTGTTTCATTTTTTTTTCTGTCATTCCCATCCCATTCATGTAAGCAAGGGTTTGCAGTGCTACTGACTCTGAACACCTACTCATGCTAGGCACTACAAACTCTTCAACACCAACATCTCTGCTTCAAGTCATTAATGGTGATGTTTAATTAACAGAAAATCAGACACAAACTGCATCAAATTTTTCCTTATCTCTACTCAAAAACAGGCAAACAAAAAACAGAATGGTGGTCTTGGTCTTTGGTCTCAGTCAGCCACACATCTGATTTTTACTATTGATATTGTCCTCCACACTTAAGTAATGTAAAAGTACACCTGGTTGTCCTCAGATATTTAGGCAGCACATGACTTCTGTTGCTACTGCTTTTTTATCTATTTCCAGAAACAGGAATGAGAAATAAAAAAGTACCTAAAACACAAAAAATAAGATTCTAATGTAAAACAAAACAAAAAAAAAAAACCCCAAAAATTCCAAAAAACCCCCTAAGAAACTTTTCTTGCTGCAGAGACATTTGGCTGAACCTGAAGCTACTTTATTATCCAAAAGATTCTTCAACCATGTGTCAGTAAATCTGATCATATTTTTAACTTAAGTGTATGGGAAGAGACCTTTGAGTACTTCCAGCATAGGAAAAGTGTTCTACTTATCACATGGTAGCAGATACTTAATAGCAATAGAACCCCTCTTAGATGTGCTTTGACAGATGTATGTTGGAAGGTTGGGTTCATTTTGGGTTCACACCCCTCAAATACAGCAAAAAACCACAGAAATACTCAGAGACACCTGCCACAACACCTTTATAGCTCTCTTTCCTGACTGAATCAGTATTTAATGCCATCAGAAATACTGGAGCCAACATTACAAAGCTAAAAAACTTATTGTGCAGCAGATAAGTCAAATACTGATCTGCCATCAGTCCAACAAGGCAGGCAAGTCTTCCTACAGAGCCTGATGAAAGTCTAGGATTAAGTTTATAACTAATAAGATGTCACAAATTCTGCAACAAGCTTGCAGTACAGTACACTCTACACTGATGACTCCATCTGAACATCTCACACTCTTTCCTGGTATGGCTGCTCTGCATTGCAGGGGAAGGAGCAAAAGTTCCATCAAGATCAGGAAAAGCCTTTTTAAAGACATAACCAAGATTAAATACTTAATGGGCTTTATTCAGTCTGGTTTCACACATTTATTATCCAATACTACCTTTTTTAGGATAAAAGGGTAACAGAAAAATCTCACCTTACATACAGTCACTGGCCAATGATGAGCAAAATACAGCTTTTTCCAAGAATGAGGGTGGATGTCACTGGAGAGAGACAGGCAAATTTATTTTCCTTCAAGCATTTAAAAAAGAGCAACACCTTCAGGCACACACTCCAAACTAACAAGTCAGAAAGAAGCAATATATTTGGAAACCTGCTAATATCCCCATTGTTAAACAAATTTTCCTTCTGGCACCCTATCTCCCTGTATACTTTCTATCTCTTCAACATGGAAAAAACACATTGTTCTGTTTTATATTTAGGAGAGCACTTACTGGCATGCTTTTAAAATGATACTTTTGTAAAAGGTGGCTTTTTTTAAGATGTTAAGAATTTTATAATTCTTCTTGATAGGCATATCATCCAAAACAAACAAAAAAAAAGCATACAACCTTCTCAGAACTGTAACTACTCTTCTTAAAAAGAAAGACCACAATCACTCACAAACTATGCAGTTTACACTGCAGGACACGCAACTGGATCTTGCAAGTGTCTGCAAATCTTTTGATTAAACAAAAACTCAGAATAAAAAGTACAGTACAAACTACAAATCTCAAAAATTCTGATTTTCTTGGTTTATAGGCATTTAATTCAAACAGTACATTTTTAAATGATTATTAAAAAGTAAGTAATTTTTAAACATTTAAAAAGTGATCGAACTATGACAAAGTTTTACGGTTACCTATGGAAGAATTTAAGGTGTATTCCGTATTTTACAAGAACACGTCTGTTTCAAAGCTTCTAAGAATTTATAACTCACAGACCATCAGTACTATCTTATAAATATGCATAGGGGGAAAAAAAAACCACCTCAAAAATTTGTTCGAGAAGTGTTGGATGCCTGTCTCACATCGTTTCTATAGAGGCCTTTTCCAACAGTTTGGAGCAGACCTATTCTGGTTAAAGTAGAAGTAAATAGAAAACCTGTTGCATCAGACACTACAGCAGATATATTTAGTTATTAATCAACCAGACAAAGTAATTAAATAGAACAGCAAATGGGAAAAAAACGAACAGAATTGTAAATTATTTAAACTGACAGCATTATGGGCAGAACTGTCAAAATAAATTGTTATTCTCTGGAAGCTAATAGCCACTTGTCAGTCATTAGTTCTTGCTAGAGGGCATATTACCAGAAGAAAAAGAAAAAAAAAAAAAAAAGAAAAAGGTAATTCTTCTCAACCTGAGGACAGCTTAGAGATGCTTCTGTGCTATACCATACCTCAGTTTTTTCCTCTAGTTTTCTACTTTGCAATGGCCACACTTTCTCTTGAGCATTCACATGTATCTGTAGTTTTTTATATAATTTAGGAGAATAGCTCTGGAACATACCAGGCATAGCCACCATGAAAACTATTAACACTTTTATAGGGGTCTTTGCCGTTGCTGTAGAAACCTGAATAGAGGAATTGCCCTATATTGCAGAGCAGTTAATTTCCTTGGCTTTAAAAAGTCCTTGCTTAGAAATGATCTTTCATTAGACTTTTCAACAGATCTTTCATCACTGTTTGAAATGGCAGCTGAACTTCTGCAATGAACTTCAGTCATGTCAAAAAGAGTACTCCTAGAACACACTTTTTGCCTAAGGATGGGTCAGAAAACTGTACTTATTAAACAGAGCAAGTCAAGCTCAGAACTGGACTCCAAGGAAAGCCATTTTCAATACCTATGCAGCTTCAGAGATATCCCCCCTTCTCTGGACCTGAGTTAGCCTGCTCTGTGCAGCTCAGGAATGTGCCTCTAGAGCTGACTCTTTGCCAAGATGGCCAGAGCCTAAATCCTGGGGATTGAAGAAACATCAGCACAGTGCCTCAGCTACCCACCAGCTGCAATGTAAGCACTGAAAGATGTTCAGCACTGAACTGAGCACCCCCAACCATTCTCTTGCCAAAGCACTGAAAGGAAGCAGAAAACTTTATTTCCTCATATAGTGCAACAGGAATTTCAGTTTTGACCACGGAAGGGTGTGATTTGGGATGTGGTTTTGACAGATGTCAGTATGTTGGAAGATGTATAATGGGCCATATCATGGCCCATTGGTATTGACGCTCAGATTTTGCCAAGGTGCAACAACCACCAAAAGGTGGTGCAGCAATCTGATACAGCCTCAGTTGGGAAGTCATATGAAAAAGAATTTCATATTGTCAGAACTGAGAAAATAGCAAAGAAAAGAAAAGATAAAAAAGTAAACAGTGCAACAAGTTAATGCTGTTCATGCCATAGGGATGACACCAGATTTTTTGCTATAAATAATTTTTTTGCTCAAAATAATTTTCAGTTTCTGTCATTACTATATCACAACTCTAAATGATTCATCTCCAGCAAGATTAGAAAAGTTTTAAGTGCAACAAATGGAATTTAAGTTTCCCCTCCTCATGCTGACACATGTAAAGGTTTCCTCAGACATGATCCTTGCTTCTCCCATTATTGTAGATGCCTTATAATAAATCACCTAAGGGAAGAATAACACATCAAAAATAGTACATAATAACAAATTTACATTAGAAGTTAAACCATTCTGATCTGCACTTAAGAATGAATTGTGAGATGTTTCATTTTGAAGCACAACTTACCTCTGAGTAAAAGTATCTGAAATACACCAACAACATAGTGCCATGGAAAACCAACCCAGAATCCAATAGTGCAGCTCTGCAGGCTTCATTTTGTTATCAAATAGCTGTAAAAAGGTGTTGAAAGAAGAAATCTTAAATTTTGAAATGTAAAAAAACACTACTATGTCAGAAATAGCAGGTAACAGTAACTCTAGATTAGATTTACAACCATGGATAAAATAGGGATCTCCTTCAGGGCTGTGCCTGATTCCCCAAACTAATGCCATCAAGGATGAGATCACCGCTTCCTATTTTTTCTTTACTTGCACACGGTTGCAACAGCCACCTTCCAATTAACAGAAATATATAGAACTTCTACACAACTATACCTTATGTAATTGAAGACTCTACTTGTAGTCAGTTCAAATGCCCAAAGTGATTCATTAAAGAAACTTTGAATTTAACACTGAGTATTTGTGTTGGATTGGCCAAGCTGGTATTAGAAACTCACAGGAAGCCAAGTATGATGTCCAAAGATGAAATTCTGTCTAAATGCCCATTGACTACTAAACTAATACTTAAAAAAAAATGCTGCTAAAACCACATGAGTTTCTGTTCTTGTTATAAACCTGAGAAAGCCTCTATGAAACCATGCACAATTTGCCTAATATTTCATGGACCTTAGAAGTCAAGGGATAAAAGAAAACAAATCATCCTTCACAAACAGAAGGACTTTCACTTGGCACAGGTCAAAAATCCCACCGTCTCCCAAATCCGCCAGCTATTTCACAGCATTTCAAATTCTACTTTCTAGAAAGGGATGTACATGCACACATTTACATGCAAGTTATGAAAGCCTCATGAAACCTACTTCCCAACTTTCTCAAAATGACAAGCCTACACCACAAGACGCTGCATGTAACCTAGGTGACCTTTCTAAGATCACTCACTACAAGTCATGTTCTTTTGTCTATGAAGGTTTTTTTAAAATTCATGCTTACAACAGTCAAGTAAAGCCAGTGAAGACATGGCTGATTCAGCCACCACACTGAGAAAACTCAGTGTAATTCATATTCACAGCTCATTATAAAGAAGAGCTTGTTCTCCCACAGCTGTTACATGGCTCTGCACCCAGCTTGCAGAACCCCGCAGCTCTGCAAATGCTGTTCCAGAGCTGAAGTACAACGGAGGGAGCCTCCCTGCTTGCAAAATGTGGGGATTTCAAAACTCAGGAGGGGCATAGGCAACAACAGTAACCGTTAACCAGCTAAATTTATCACAAGGTCTTGCTAAACTGTGAGGAAGCTAACACCTTCAAGACATTCTTCTGTTTCATACATTAATGCCTCTAATTTGTCACTATCAAAGTACTTGGCCTAACAGAAGATATCGTAAGATAAATATTAGTTGTCAACTGTTAATTTCTGGATCTAGTTTCTTAAAAAGAAACTGGAAAGAATTTCACTCATCAGGTAAAATAAGAAAATAATATTAATTTAAGAAATTATTTGGAGAGTGCTACTTGTATAGGAAAGTAAACAATTACGTAGATCTTTAGAAAAAGCTAGCTAAAGCACGACATATATGCAGTATTAAAGAAACTGATATAGTCACATAGTGTATTAAAAAAATCACAAATAAGTAATTAACTGCTGGATAGCCTATTTCCCCAAGAGTTCTGCACTTTAAGTTATCTCCAGTCTTCTCATTTAAACAACAGGAATTAATGATGTGAGATTCTGCCTTACAGACCAGCTTAATGATTTCATTTTCTATTATTTTCAACTGAAAACCAACCAAGCAGGACTACTTTTCTGCATGAAAGAGTATCCACCCAAGACAGAACACTGAGAGATGTAAAAAGTGTAAGATTCATGTAAAATTCTGCCCTACGTATAAAAAGCAGGAAGTACCACTTAAAAGATAGTAATGTCACACATCACCAAAAAAAAAGCTGCACTCTACAAAGGTGTGGGAACATCTTAAGGAAGTCGATTATGAAAGAAAAACAACCCAGCAAGCATTATAGTATTTCTTTTGATGTAAATTGGTAGACAGAAAGCAGCTTTTCTTTTTCCATGACTAAGTTGTAAAAAAAGCATAAAGGCAATTATCTCCTTTCTCACTGGACTCTTACGTTTGATCAAGTAACAACCAACGACCAGGAAGGGAGGGGGCTTCAAAAAATGCCGCTATCAGAGCAGCAGAAGGTACTGATTCATTCTACACACTGTTCTGAACCCTGGAACCAGAACACAGGGCAACAAAGAGCAGGTTTGTGAGCAGGTTTGAAAGCCCCCAGTTGGCAACTTTTGCTTTTTTCCACTGATAAACAATACATAAACTCTCTCTAAGGATTTAGCTCAGAAGATAATCTTGCAGCTACCACAACACTATCATGACAGACTGAATGATTTATTCAAGCTTTGTCTGACCTCTCATTTGTCTGTGACACTGATGGTGGTGGGTGAAAAGTGCATCAATCTCACCTTAAAGGCACCTGAATGACGGGCGTTTGAGGAAATACATGCATCCAAATGAAAACTGTTTTAACAACTAAGATGCATAAAGCACATCCATTTTTAATAAAAATTGCTTTTGTTTAGTAAAAATTACACTACATTACTAATTTCACAAATAAGTGAAATTTCTTTCACAAGAAAGAACAGATTTAACAAATCTCACATCAACTCTTCTCTAATAAGAAACAGGGATTTCATATTATGAAAGTTAGTTACAAAAAAAATAGTCATGATGTTCCAAAAGATTTCATCACATAGAAAACTTAAAACTTCAAAATGAAACCTGCACACAACACAAAGTTATTATTTGAAATTCGGCTATCAACTCATTTTCATTATGGATAAAATCCCGAAGTGCAAGAACAGCTTTCGGATGACTCTTGGTTTACTACACCTAGAAAAGGAATGCAAAACACGTGTTTCTGTGTGTGTTTCTCTTTGTGTGTTAGTAACCCGGTCACGGCAAGGTCACTTTCAGTTATGTTAGCATTGTTCCATGCTGTTTTCAAAATTACCTGCCCAGGTTTATCAAAGACTAAGAGGGAACTTGTAATAAACACTGAGTAAATTCTCCTTTAACATATTCACTATAGTTTCAATTCGAATATACCATCTTGAGGGGACTGCTGATGCAGCACGTGCTTCTTCTGGACACTAGCAATTAGTCACCTCCTATTTTACTCCCTTATTTTCTTTTTGTTTTGCTTTTAACAATTAGCTTGACTAGCAAACCCCTCATTATTATAAAATTTCCTGTTCTACAGTTTAGTTCAGCATGTAAAATCAGAAAAAGCAGATGCTGCAGAAAAGCTCTCAAGCATCAGCAGGAGATACCCATGGTTATGACATAGCATGCACGCAGCTAAATGCTGGCAGCAATGTCCAGAGATAAGATTTAGGACAACTGTCCTAGAATCTAGCCTGTCCTTTAGCCTTGGCATCTAAAGCCACAAAAATGAACACCCTTGGCTTTGGTAGCATCCCAAACAAGTCAGCATGCCACATCGAGTTAGACAAGGGAAGTCACAACACTGTATGCAGAAGCATGAATTTAATTTGTAACAACGCTCTTAGCTCCGGCAACTTTTGCCTCCACTGTCCACTCCCAGCTAACCATGCATCCCCAAGCTCGACTGCCGGCCCGAGTAACTGCAAAAATCTCTTTGAAGCCTTTCCAGAGGCAATGCTCACGGCCACCGCCACGGCAGGATTTCAGCAGTACCCTCACAGCGATGCAGGGCTCTCGCAGGGACAGCCGGGCTGAGCCCGCAGGGACAGCGCTCAGCCCCGCCGGCTTCCTGGGAAGCGCCGAGCACGGCGGCACCCGGCCCTCCTCGCACGGCGACCAACACACGGCTCTGCCCCAGCGCCGATGGAAGCCCGACAGCAGAGAGCCTCTACTCCAGATAAACAATCATTACAGAGGCGTCTGCACAAACTGTAAAGAATGCAAATCACCCAAGCACCGGAAGCGGGAGGCCTCCAGGCGACAGCAGGATGTCAACGCTGATGTAAAAGTGTGAAAAAAAAAAAAAAACCACAAACAACCCAAGAAAAACCAATAACAGTTTTCCCGCCACCGGGAGATGCTGCCACTTATTTGGCTGACTTTCGATTCGCTATGCATGTTATTTAAAGCACAAGAAGTGAAAGCTAAGACAATCTGAGTCCGTCCAAGGCCTGCAAGTCCCACCTTTGCAGTTCGTGCAACTGAGAATCTCAGCGGCAGGGAGCCACTCTCCCAGGCAGAAAAGCCTACTCAGAGACACGGCAGTAGGCTTCCCGAACCGCCGCTCCCTCCTGCCCGGCTGCCACCGCGGGAGCGCAGCCCCACGGCGGGCAGGGGGCGGAAAGAGGGAGCCGAGGGAGTCCGGAGCAGGGACACCCTCAAATCCGACCTCCGCTGCCTCGGCTTCAGACCTCACCACACCTCGGCACGCTACATGCAGCCCCGGCCCGGGTTACCTTCCGCCCGCTCCCCCGGCGCTGCCCGCAGGAGCTGCCCCGTGCCCGCCCCTCTCCCCAGGCCCGCGCACGGCCCCGCCCCGGAGGGCGGCACCGCGGCTCGGCGCGGCGGCTGCGCGGGGCCTGGGCGGGCGCTGGCAGCGGCTGGGCACGCCCAGACTCAGCGGGCAGCGACCCCGCCGCATCCTTGGAGTCTCTCTGCTGCCTCTCTGGAGCATCCCCGCAGCATCCCCGCTGCATCCCCGCGGCCAGTCGGGCACCGCGGGCAAGAAAGGAGCGCCGGGCTGCGGAGGAAGTAATTTATGTGGATGGTTTGGTTCGTCCTGGTGTTTTGGTTGTTTGCTCTTCAACATATTCAAGGGTTTAGTTATATTTGTTTCATACTGAGCATTTGCACGGCACTGAGGTGTTCGAGAGTGCGATGGGGACTCTGAATAGGAGACTACTGACTAATGCGAGCCCAGGAGCTGACACAGGCGTCTGTGGCTTCTCCGAATAGAGAAGTTTGAAATGTAACAACTCGTGTTTGGAGGCAGTAGGAAGTTTCTGAGGAAGGAGCCCCAAGGAATGAGTCAGGATTTGGTTCAGTATTTTCTCAGCGGTGTGTTAAACTACAAAACATATTCTGACCCCTCTTTCTCTGCCGACGCATGAGTCATAAATACAAAGTGTGACTATTAATTACTATTATATAGTTTTGAACTACAGGAGGTATGTTACAACCATCCTACATTAATGCACTTAAGAAATATGTGGGCAGATCTGCTTCCACAAACAAAACAACATTTGTTTTAAACAGATGAATTACAGCCTTTGTAACAAGGTCTTTGTTAAACATCTCAGTTTTATTAACTGATAAAAAAAATAATTATATTTATGCATTTACATGGTAGAAAGGAGGATGAGGCAAAACTAATGTCTTTGCCTTTCTGTGGAAACGTGAAAATGTGCCGGATGGAGTGAGTTATCCATCTGTTATTGTCTAAGAGGTATCAAAAGTTTCAGTAATTTTCTCAAAGAGTTCAAAATAGCGAGTGAAGCTCTCCCGATCCTTGTAAGCAGTGCGGCTTGTCCTGCGGCTGAGGACATCAGGGCTCCAAGTGGCACTGAAGTCTTTGTCACTGCCCATTAAATCAGTAGACAAGCACACCGAGTTGTTCTCTCAGACTGATTTCATCTTTGCAGACTGGGGGTGAAAACACTGGGCTGTCCTGCACATACTCTGCAGCCTGCGGGGTCCTGTGCTCCAGGGCTACTCTCGTTTGAGGTGCAACAGGGATTTGCTCTCGGAGGGTGCCAAATCACCGCGCTGCGCTCCGTGAAGACTAACCCCAGGGACAAGTTTCCCGTTAGGGTGGTTACAAAGATATCCAAAGCTACTCAGAAATAGTGTAGATCTTTAATATATTAGGACAAAGAAGCCACATTTTTATGTTACAATATCATATTATAGTGCATGTTAATGGAGGCTGTTATTTAAAAGAATGTTTTTGTGAAATGTGCGTAGACAATGGACAGCTACATTGGATAACTGTCTCTTTAAGACCTTCTGTTTAATATTTATCTACTATGATCTTTTTTTCTCTATTGTCTTTTTTCTCCTGATCGCTGCCTATTAGCGCTCACGATGCTATGAAGAAATGAGGAAATTTGAAAAGTTTATTTTAAATTTCATGAAAATTATATTCTCCTCAAAAAAATCTGAACAAGTGTTCAAATGTGGTATTAACCTACATTTCTATATGTTTATGTGCTGAAATGTGTGGCCTGAAAAAAAACCAACCCAAAATGAGTTGAAGCACTTCAAAAGAATACATTTTTCCACCTTTCAGCAGTTTACATTAGGATTTAAGAATCAAGGTAGAGACTTCGAATTTTTTTGTCCCTAACACAATGTGGTGTTTTGCTTTGATTATTTCCATTGCACAAATAGAAGGAACAAATCCAGCTAGACTTTATTCCTAAAAGTGCAGTAAGGAAACATTTACAGTACTCTGAACAGGTGTACACATTTTGGAATGTATGTATATTCTCATGTCCTAATTTTAAGTCAGTAGACTTGGTCTATGGATTATTTTGAAAGCTCAAATTTGATTTAAATTGTGTTAATAGCCTGTAGCTATGTGTTTCTGATTACTCAGACTTGACTTGGGGACTACATACTTTCAGAATGGAAACATTTCCTTCAAACGTGAGACAGTTTGAGATGGTGCATTGCAATAGGACACTGGACTGTGCTTTGCTGCCCTCAAGCTGATGAATATTTGGCTATATAATAGTCTGCTGTTTTGCAGAGCTCAAAAAATGTTATCTGTAGAATGGATTTGAAGTACTGTACATGTATTTGAAAGCTGGAAGGCACTGTTTATGAAATGCTAAATCAGTCTTATAAATTATCAAGTATTTTCTAAGTCTACTGATTTATTTTCCTCTGCTCTATCTTTATCAATTATTTTGTCAAGAGGGTTTTGTCTTTCCATTAAGTTTAGAGATCTAGTGAACACATAAAAATAACTATAGTATCAGATGTTGTGTTTCTCCATTTACATTTGTTTCTGACATGGTTTTGAAAAATTAAATGGAAAGAATTGTTGTCTTAAGTGCTTAAGTACAGTGTTGTGGGTTTACTTTAACACGATTTTGTAATGAAGTGAAAGACTGCTAATATTTCTGAACTTGAGGATTTCAAAATGCAACACTATATTCTTTGGGCAGCTATGGGAATGGGCGTAGTACCAGCAGTACCTCCCATGTGTTCAGTAGAAGTGGGTGGAGCGATGGACACCTGTCCTCACAGGCTTGGCCAAGTCTTTGGAGCATCCCTGAGCCGTGTTTTAAAAGCAGACTTCTGCAGCGCCCTGCTTCGCCCAAGGGAGCTGTGCGTGCTCCGCTCCCTTGGAGCATTCATAACTTAAGAAATTATTTGTCATATATTGAACTTCTCTTCAAGAAAAATTATAAGTTCAGCGTGGAAAAAAAAAGCCAGATGTAGAGCTGCAGAGAAAGCCATTCCTATTTACAAAGCTTTATACTTTTTGTTTTAAGGAGCAACAACGAACATGCCTGTTAGAAAAAAAAGGGCTCCAGGAGCCCCCTTTGGTGCTGATCAGCGTCAGGTGCCCTTGTGGGCAGCAGAACAGGCAGGTGAGACCTTGCCCGGAGCCCGCTGCTGCCGTCAGAAGCTGCTGGAGCGAGCGTGGCCCTGGTCGGGGGCTGTTCACGCCTTCAGCCCGAGTACCGAGCTGCCGCAGCTGCCAGGTGTGGGAGCTGGCCTTGTCCAAGCGCGTCTTGAACTTTGGCCGGCTCGGTGCTGTGACCACTTCCCTGGGAAGCCCTGGTGCACCTGCTATCCAGTGTACAAACACTCTCTGTATGAAAACATTTTCCTAATATTTAACCTAAGCGACTCAGCTTCATGCCATTCCTTTGGGTCCTGTCACTGATCACCTCAGGGAGATCGCTGGGTGCCCCTCTGCTTCCCCTCACGAGGAAATTGTAGACTGTGTTGAGATCTCCCCTCAGTCTCCTCCAGGCCGAACAGACCAAATGAGCTCAGCTGCTCCTCGTATGGTTGCTTGGGTTCGAGCGTGGCGGATGAAAAGGAGGGACACAGGGAGGGTCTGAGGGGCCGCTTGCGGGCGCGGGCGGCCGCGCACTTCAGCCGTTACCGCCGCGCCCGCTTTGAACTTCCCGCCCGCCGCCCGCGCTGCCCGTTCGCCGCCGCAGTTTCCAGGCTCAGCGGGCAGCAAAAGCGCCGGGTGGCCGCGGCCTCTCTGCGTCCCCTCTCGGGGCGGTGCTGAGGGCGGCCACCGGCCCGGTCCGCCCTGTTCCCTCGGGTCCGCCCTAGGCTGGTGCTTGTGGCGGCGGCGAATCTGCCGGGCCGGTCCCGCCGCTAGCGCGGTTTGGGCGGTTGTCAGGGAGAAGCAAGATGGCGGCGGCGGCGGCGGAGGAGGACACGGAGCTGCGGGACCTGCTGGTGCAGACCCTGGAGAGCAGCGGGGTGCTCAATAAGATTAAGGTGGGCGAAGAAGAGCCTCCCGCCGGCGGGGAGCGTTGGCTGGCGCTAGCGGAGCTTCGCGGCCCTGCGGAGTGTGGGAGGACCGAGGCTTCCCGGGTTTCGTCCCCTCTCACTCCCGCTTGCAGCCGGTGTTCCCGGCTGGAGCGCTCTCTCGGCGTCGCGGCCTGGCGGCGGCGCCTGCTTTCCCCGTGGTGTTCCCCGGCCGCTCCTGGTGGAGCTGGTGCGAGGGCCCGGGGCCTGACCATCGCGATGCACGGCGCTGCCCCGCGGCCGCGGGAATTGGGGATCCCCCGGGCGGGCAGAGCGAGGGGAGCGCGGGGCCGCCGCGGGAAGCCCGGCCCCGGCTGTGCGCCTTCGCTCTCAGGTACCGTGCGGCCGCCAAGAGCTCCCTTGCTGCCGCCGAACTGGCAGCAGCGTGGTGCCGGGGTGGGTGAAATTAACCCCTGCTTCCATACGGAAAGCCCTTACTGAAAATTCAAGCGGGAGTTGTTGTGGGTCTCTATTTCAGCACTTGTTCTTCGTGAGTGTGGGTTGCTTCAGTTGTGCCTTGAAGGCTTGCTAAGTCTGGAAACTCTCTGGGAGTGCTGCCTGCTTACAGGGAACAAATAAAGCTATGTTAAGAAAATAAACGGAAGATAGTGGAGTGCAACTACTACTGAATCTGTGGTGCAGCCTAAACTTGTGTCAGAAAGGGCAGGAAAATTGGTTCCATGGATTCTTGTTCAAATTAAAAGCTTCCAGCAAAAATTGTTATGTATAATAGAGAGCAACACAGGTATGGAAGCCTAAAAATAATTGGGTTTCCTTCAAGGGTGGAGGAGAAATTAAGTGTAGCTTTCAGATCAGGGATGGTGGTGTTTATCCACAGTGCTGTGTTTTAAGTCTCCAGGGGTGGATATTACAAGAAGAGTTCAATAACTGAAGTGGTTTATGAAAGTGAGAGTATCTTTGTGTATGTGTTTTCAAGTTACTGTATTTTGAACTAGTCATGCTTTTCAGCAAAATAATATTCAAAACCATTGTTGTTCATCCCTTTCAGATCCTTATTTAAGTTCTGTAAGTGAATGAAGATTCTAGCTCAGGTAACTGTTCTGAGACTTTTCTAACAGATGTCAGATGGGCCTTTTGGGCCACCTGTTAACCACTCATACACTGTTAAACAATACAAGTATGGTGATAATAAATCTGTAATTGAAAAGAGCATGGCAAGGCAATTGGGTCACATTGAGCTCATGAACTGTAGTTTTTCTTAATTCCCACCTTTGTGTAGTATGTAAATTTTCATACTATGGTTGCCAGCCCATTGAGTTTTATGTGTATAAATTTATTGTAGTTCATTATTCTATAAAGCTTGAACTGCACCCTCCAATACTGTGTAAGATGCCATTTTGGCAAATTAGCAAGTGACTTAGAAAAATAAGAAATGCAGCCTCCTTGCCAGATTGTGTCTCTCTTTAATACAAGGCGTTACTGTTTAATGACTGGTATGCTTATGGCTAAGGCTCTCGACTGGAAGAACTCACAGGGGCTTTTTTCTTAGCTGTAAACCTTAATTGGCATGTGAGTTTGATGAGTGTTGATTGGCAGTGTTAATGACTTACAGATTTTTTTTTTCTACTATTACCTGACAAAAAGCCTGTTGCTGGAAGAATTAAGCTTGAACAAGGCTTCTTGAACTGTCATCTTTTAATTGAAGTTAGATTATACCATCCATTCAAAAAGTTGCAGTCATTCTTCTATTAAAATTAATTAAACTTAATTTTGTTCAGTAGTGTTTATCTGTGTCCATTTTTTTATTATGTGGTAGAACTGAATATTTACATGTTATCAAAACTGGTGCTTATTTCATACTTTAGAATGAGAACTGACAGTCTTTCAAGATGGATGAGGCTAGAAAGCCACATTGTCATTAATTGAAGTAGCTACATTAAAGAGAAAGATATGTGGTCAATGTATAGCTGCATTGGTATGAAGCACCAGAAGGATTGGAATTCAGGGGGAATTATTTCAGTGGATGGAATGGATGGAATGATCAGAGTGTCACACATTTTATAATATAATGAGAGTAATTTTTAGAAAGAAACTTATTGTCATAATTTAGTTCTCTACTAAAACACAATTTTATAATGGCTTGCAGTTTGTTAGGTTATTCTTATTTTGAGGTTAATTTCTCAGGTGCATTGGTGCTGATGTAAAATATTTAGCTGAAAACGTTAGTTAGATGACATTTTAAAAATTTGTTCATGATTTTTATATTTGTCTGAAAATTTGAGCACTGGAGTAATTAATGAAGTAATATTGTGAAAACTGGAAGTTGTGTAAATGTATTTGCTGCTTTCAGCTAAGAATTTCCTGTATTCTCTAAACTGCAATATGTGTGTGTATATATACACACATAAATATATGTGTATAGTACAGATGTATACTATATATAGTTTGTTAATCATTGGAATTAGTTTGATGAATAAAACAGCCCACTAATGAATTCTGTAAACACACAATATAACTGTAGATATTTGTATTTCTGTGAAGATTATCACTGTTTCTGTGTGATAGTGTACAAATAGGGGTGCTCTGTCTTGAAGAGAATGTGATCTTTCTCCTGGGGAAGCTGTCATCATCTGAGCGAGAAGGGCCATTATGCTTTTTGTGTGTTTCTTTGTTTTCTTATTTTGTTTTGGTTTATATCTTTTAATCTCTTGCTTGGGAATAATTGAAGTTTATATTGCCTGAACTTTGCATCTTCTCTGGAACTTGCTGTTGCTAGAGTTACATTAGGGGGGTTAGCATCACTAATGTCATATGCCTAGTAAAGCTTTTGGCTAGGTGGTTCTGATAATTTCTTATAATTTGCTTCAAAACCTGGACAGCTGAGGTGCAGGCAAGTGGTGTGATGTTAGAGAGGATAAAAGTACTATCTTTTAATATGAGCATGTGCACGGGTCAGTTAAAAGTGTCCTGTTTGCTTTTGTGTCTTCGATCCATGTACGATAATGAACAGTGCTTTTAAATGTCTTAGAATTATTAAGGGTCACGATGAGCATGCTGTGCACTGCAGTGTAAACTGTTTTCTGCATGTTGGGATGGGTTGTTTGTTTTGAAGCAGTTCATACCAGAAAATCAACTTAATTCTTAGATTCAAGGAGAATATTTTTAGGCGACACCTATTTCTTTTTCGTTTTATAAATCAAGTAAAACTGGGCACTAAAGTAAATAAAGGTGAACCAGCTATTCACAGGGAATGGCAGCCTGCAAGAGAAAATGACCATGTGTCATTAAATAAATTAGAAGAGGAAGAAAAGCACCTCTGTTAGTAATTAAAATCTATTTGATTGGACCTAAAGGAGTGGAGCAGGCAAACAATCCCAGTTATGTGAAAAGTGACAGTTTGATATTGCTGCAGAATCTTGAAACAGGTCAGACTCTGGATTAGCTGATGTACTGGCAACCACTTGGAGACAACTTTATTCTCCAGTTGCATGATCCAGACTCTCTGGGGGGTTTACCCCTCCCCGTGTGCATTGACTGCTGTGTTTTATTTTGAACAGTTGTAACAGACAGTCAGGAATGCTTTGTTATTTTTATTATCTTCTTATGTAATATATTTGGTTTCTGTGGCCTAAGTGACAAAGAAAGCCTTGCAACTGTTTCAAGTTTATCTTAGGGAGGTAAGACTAAATAAACAAGTTATTAGCTGTTGGTTGCAAAGTTAAATGAAAACTGATTTTGTAAGAATAATATTTAAGTTAATGGGATGTTGTAAAAGGTCTCACTGTACCCCAACACTTGAAAAAAAGTTAGGAATAATAAATACATTAATTGCTTATAAGAGGATTTTCTGATTGACTGCTGTATCCCAGCATCCCTGAAAAAAATGTGATTGCAGTGTCAGTATGATCATTGCATATAATTGTTGTGTTTTGCTCTTCTTTTGGTGAGAAATCCTTTTTTTTTTTTTTTCTTTCTTTCTTTCTTTTTGCATTGTTTTTTGTCCTTCAATAAGGTATCCAAAGAGGAGTTTCCTTAAGAAAGAAGTATATGTTTTTCCCATTAAAGGTTTTTGGGTTTGGGGTTTTTTTGTTTGGTTGGGTTTTTTTGGGTGAGGTTTTTATTTTGTTTGGTTTGGTTTTGATGTTTTGGGGTTTTTTTGTTTAGTTGGTTTTTTGTTTGGTTTGTTTTCAGGTTTTTTGCTTTGTTGGGTTTTTTATGGGTGGGCATTTGCTTTTGGTTTGTTTTTTTTTTTGGTGGGAGGGACCAGTTACTTCATGTTTAGCTACCTCTTGTAATATCTATGAGAAAGTCTGGACATTCTTCATACTGGTCTTATTCCTAGTTATGGAAATAAATCTTTCTTCTAAATTCTGTGCTTTTTTGCTGTTGAGAAAACTTTATTATGCTGTCTTTTCTAGTTTATTACTGCAGTCAGTAGATATACTGACTTACTTCAAAATGTCAGGCTAAGAGTTGATTAAAGTGGCAAACTAATTAATCAAATGTATGCTATTCATTTGATGTGTTCAGTGAAAGTAGAACAACTATAGTGCTTACAAAAATTATTTAAAAGTAGGCAAGGCTTAAGCTTCAGTATTCAAAGTAGTCCTTAGAAGAATTCTGATCCTTTAAAATAATATATTTAGAACCAGGCAGGTAAACCATTACTACCAAGAATATTTGAATGACTGTGATCATGTTCTTTTCCTTGAGAAATTCTGGATTTTTGAGTGTAATCTGACAAGAAATCATAGCAATTTGTGTATCTTAATGTTTAGTTTTTAATGGGTCATTACAGCCTATTTGTTCATATTTCCTGAATGAATTGTAAATGAAGGGTAGATGTTTTGGAGCTGCCTGAAAGAGATGGATGTTTAACTCTCAGAAGAAACTAATAGGAGATAATTTAGGCACTTTGCAATCTTTTTATGTACAAAGAAATAATTTAGGAAGTCTTGTATCAAATCATGCTGCCCCCTGTCTGTTCTCAGATTGAAAACTATATAATTTCTCTGCCTCAAGTAACATAGCCTGTAATCCTAAGTGTTTTAATTGCACTGATATAGATTACAGTCCAAGCCAAGTTGCTTGAGGAGAAACAAATAGCTGTAAAGCTACTTGCTGGCTCTTTGCATCCCATTTGCTTAGGAAAAAGGTGCTTTTAGAAATGCTGTTTGTTTTGTTTTTTATTTGGCAGGCAGAGTTACGAGCAGCTGTGTTTTTGGCATTAGAAGAACAAGAGAAAGTAGAGGTAAGAGAGCCTTAAAAAATAAATCAGACAGAAAAAACATCCTTTGTGTAGAATTAAATATAATAGCTTTAATACTTTCTATTTGTGAAATGTAACAAGATAAAAAGATGTATTTCTGCATAAGATGCATAAAGAACACAAAACAGGACTGTCAGGGTGTTTCCTGATGTTTAAAAATGGGAATTGTTAAATAGCCTTTTGAAATTACAATTTTAAGTGTCTGTCTCTGCTGGATTTGTATGGCTTCTGTCCAGTTGACCAGAATAGCTAAATATTTTCTCCATCAAATACATCTTTTAAAAAAGATAGCTACTTGACTGATCAAGATTTTATCAAATCAGAATAATGTCTTTTGAAATTGAAAGTATTACACTGGGGTGTTTTGACAAGCGTATTTTGAAAGCACTTTAGTGGTGTAAGATGCCAAGTATGCTAATGCTTATGGTATTTCCCATAAGGATGTTGTAGGCTTGTTTCAGGATAATTTGCTTTAACACTTAAGGATAAATTCTTAATAAAGAGATGGACTGTACTGACACTTAGGCAATATGTTAATATTAAGGGAATTAGATACTGATTCCTGATTGCATAACAGTACTGCTGTGGTATACAGATAACAGTTTTGTGACCTCTTCCACTGCCAACTTTGCTTCCTTTTCTCTGCCTTTCCATTTTCTAGAATTGGGGAGTAGAGAATGCTGTATGTCCAGCCTCTCTGCTTCAAAAGGAGAGGAATGGAAAACTGTCCTATTCCTCTGCTGGTTAGAGGGTTGTGCTCTTTCTGGAAATATGCTTAACTGCAACAGACAATATTGGGATGTTATTAAGGACAGAAATTAGTTATTCTATGATATGAGATTCCATGTTCTAGAAATTTAACGTGAGATAGCTGAAAAAGATGTGATGGAAGAATGATACAGAAGAACAGTGCCATCTCTTTATGGGAAGCTTCAGGATATAGAGCACCCAGAGAACAAACTCCCACACTGCCTGGAGAATAATAGCAATAGCTCAAGTAACATGAAGAGAGATTTGCTACAGTGCATTTCAGCTCACCATTTCTCAAAAAACTTAAATGTGTTGTGGTATTATAACACGTGGTATCACTTACCACTACTCTGAATTCTTAAATATTAAGAAAGATTTCTTTTTTTCAGGTAGCACTTTCTTGTGTGTTAGGATTTCCAACTGTAGCAATAACTACCTATAACTGATCTTTTTCTTACCCAGGATATCCATTCCATCTAAGGAATGACATTTAGAGTTTGTTTTGAAAAATCCCAGAACGATTTTGACAAACCCAGACACAGCATATTGATTTATTTCTGTTTAAAAATTGAAGAGGGCAAATCTAAAAAGGGAGAGAAAATATTTTTCATAATATCTTTGAAGGTGTTTTAATTAATAGAAGATTAGTATTGATTTGTGTTCTAATAATTAGCATGGTTCATATTTCGCCTGGAAGATTTGCAAATTTCCATTTTTAAAAAGGTTTGACTGAGTTGCCTTAATCTTTGCACTATATTAGGGGAGCAACTTGGGAAGTTACCTGCTTAGCTTACCTCTTCAGTCATTAGATAAATAAAAATCAGTATGCTATTAAGAATTTTGGTGAAATTCCTTTAGCTCTGAAACAATTTGAATTTGCCTAAATAAATTTATTGCTACATAGCTTTTACTTGTAGCTGTAGAATTCATCCAGAGGTAAATTTTTAAGAAGTGAGTTGCATGGGCAGGGCATCATTTTGCAGCAGAGTACCCCAAAACACTAGGTTGCTGTGGTTTTCAGTTTCTTGCTAGCATGTAGATGACATTAATTGCTGTTTGGTTTTTGCTTTTTGACAGAATAAAGCACCTCTGGTAAATGAAAGCTTGAAAAGTTTTTTAGGTACTAAGGATGGTAAGTTCTTTGTTTAGTATATACTTCTCAAGATAATAAAAATAGGAGACAGAGGATTCAATCTTTGAATCTTATTAACAGTGCAGTCTCTATTACATTATGTTCTTGTTCCTTTCAGATGTTCTTATTGCTACTCATTCAGAATAGAATTAAACCTATAATTTTTATGTTAATATTGCTGAAGTTGTATTTCTAATTAAAGTGATTAAGGCGTTGAAGTTAATATTTCATCATGCCTTATGGTTGTGCTAACTCAGAGACATTCTAGACCAATAGAAACCACTGAAAACTAAGAGTAGAGGTCCAGGAGTGAATGCACGTATATAACAAATGTCAAAGTTATGTTTTTAAAACAGCTGGATAGTTAAAAAAATGCTGCATATGAATTTTGTAAGCAGTCTGTAATGCTCTTGCAGTGTTACTGGCTTAAATGATTTTGATATGGTGGCCAAGTTCAAAGTTAGGGAGTTGGTACACAGGCTTGCTGTGAGGTGGTAGTTTGCTGAATGTCTAAACCATGTCCATACTGAAGCCATGTGTGCTGGTGTTAATGTTAAATCTTTGAAATAAGGTTTGTTTTTGTCTGGTGTATTTTAACTCTTCTTATTTTCTTTTTAGGTCGCTTGGTAGCAGGTCTTGTTGCAGAATTTCTACGGTTTTTCAATCTTGATTTTACTTTAGCTGTTTTTCAGCCTGAATCAAGCACAGTAAGATATACTGATTTTGTTTGTATGCAGTGCTCACGGTTTGAAGTGCATGGTAATGAACCATCAGCCATGGCACATTTGTTTAAACCACTTACTTGTTTTTATTAATTTTTTTTTAATGTTTTGTCTGTAATAGGTAGTGAAATAGGTTAGTGTCATGAAAATACATTTTTCAGGAAAGTGGGCTAATATGAATGTTTATCAAAACCAGTGCTAAATAATAACTTAATTATGAATTAACAAGCTGATAATTTTTTGTGGAGTCATATAATAGCATATGAATCCTGCATACCCCTGCAATATTTTTTGCCATAACTTTACTGTGTCATAATATTAAGTTAGTATTGCTACATGAAAACTAAAATAATGTCAGTCGTGTACTCTGAGAGAAATTTCAGTGACACAAAGGGCTTTGGGCAGATATACTTGACAAAAAGTGAATAAAATAGTTCAGTTGGGAGAGACCTACAGTGATTATGTGGCCCAACTGATCACTTTAAGGCTTTAGGTACTGAATTAGAGGGTTTTTATCATCTTTGTCCCTTCATCTCTTTTTGTGGTGTAAAGGTTTTAATAGTAATTTTGGGTTTGAAGCAGTTTCATTTCACTGCAGAATTTCTCATTATATCTCATGTACTTTTTTTTTTCTTGAAGTTGGTTTAAATAGTTAATATATTAACCCATTTTTTTCAAATCAATCAATTCATTGACTTCTGTTTCTCAGAACCTCATGTTTCTTTTTAGAGCCTTATTCAAAGAAAATCCCATACAACTTTGTTCTTTGCCAAATATCCTTAGCCAAATTAGTTGCTAGCACATCTGTACAAAGATTCATGTTCATGCTACCAAATGGAAACAAATAAAAACATCCATGCTTTGTGTTGTGTTGCCACTCACTCTTGGGAGCAATGTTTCATTTGCATTGTAAAGGTATCTTATGCTCTTTGAAACACCCTCCTTCTGTTTTCCAGTAAATGTGTCTGTTTCACCTATTGCAGAACATAAAGGAAATTTGGCCAAAGTTAAGTGAGCTGGCCAAGACTCCTGTGTATGATGCTGGGAGATTTGACTTTGTCTGTCTCTGCCAGCCTCTGCCTCTGAGCTGTTTCTTGTACTGCATCTTTATCCAGTGTGCTTAGCTCGTGGTGGCTTGCTTCAGTATTTGCTTGACCTGTGTACTGGTGGGAAGTGTCACTATATGCTCATAAGAGATCAAGATGAACTGGTGCCCTTTGCAGTGTTGCCATCTGGGGTTGTGCTAACCAACCTAGGTTTGCTGTAGCATTCTGCTTCTCCTATAGTGTGAAGTTCAGTTTGAAAAAGTGTTGTTGGGGTTTTTTTGTGGGTTTTTTTGGATGATACCAAATTGCTTTCATCCCTTTTTCTGTCCAAACCCATGTTTTTTTTAATGTGAAACAGAGACTGAAAGTAAGCATTTATCTATGCAAGCATAGTTCTGTATGCATAGGAATGGCAACTCCCTGTCATCCATGAATTTGCTGGAACCACTGGCTGGGTGTCCTTGGATCCACTTCTAAATGTGATAGGCTAAAGTAATTTGGCCATATGAATTCTTAAGTTCCAAAGCATGTTAATGATGTCTTCTTGCATATTTAAAATAATTTTGCATGATCTGTGACAAGTTCAGGGACAGATCAGAAGTAAATTATGCAATAGGATGTATCTAAAACAGGTGTAGATGTGGCACTTAGGGACATGATGTAGTGGTGGACTTGATGATCTTGAGGGTCTTTTCCAATCTGAGTGATTCTATGATTTTATTACTTTAGTCCACAAGCAGCAAGACATTGTGAATAATCACTGTTTAGTCCAGGTAGAGCTGTGTTAAATAAGACTTTTTTATATTACAAAATTTATCTATTGTTTTCTGACAGTTATTTCAATGTTATGATTCTTTTTTTTTTTTTTTTCCTGTTGTCTCCCCAGCTAAATGGCCTTGATGGTCGAGAAAACTTAGCTCGAGATTTGGGAATTACAGAAGCAGAAGGTACTGTGGGTGGTCCCCTGTTGTTGGAGGTTGTTAGGAAGTGTCAGCAGAAAAAGACTTCAGGTGGTGGAGAAGTAAGTAATACTAACTTGAAGTTTCTTTCTTTATAATTGTTTATTCGTTTCTTTCAATGATGAAAAATAAACTGAAATTATGAATGCTTGGCTATTGTTGTATTATTGTACTGTTTCAGGTCTTGATTATTTTATGCCTTCGACTTATCAGAGAGATAAGACATGAACTTTATGACTGTTACTTTTAATACTACCCTAGGGCACTTTATTAATATTCTATTACAGCATAGTAGCACGGAGTGAATCTAGATAAATGACACAAAACACTATATCACTTATTTTCTTATTTCTGGTGTGGTTTTATAGCACTTTTATTCTCCCTGGTATATGTCTAATTTTAATATGACCTGAAAAGCCTTGAATGACCTTTGTCAAAAGCTTTAAAGCGCTACTGAAAACATATGTGCTTAAAATTAAATACATCGAAGTATTCAACCATTTGAAGGCAATGACAGTAGTATTTGAATGGAATAGATAATTAATATGTTGATTAAGTGAATTAAACCCAACCAATAGCATGTGATTGTGACTAGAAAGGAAGTTCTGTACACCCAGGATGCATTCAGTGTCCCAAAGAAAGCTTAAATTTAGGAGTAGTTGTCATAGACTTCTGAACATAGCAATTTTCTGTCACATGAAAGGGGGTTTCCTTGTATTTGATCAGTCTGGGAGTGCCCCAGGAAAGCCAAGAGCCTTGTGCCTGGCCAGTCTGTCCATGTTCTGTTATGGGGACACCACTGCACAGTCCACTGTACTGGAGGGTGTTTCACTGACTTGCTGAAGGACACGTGCCAGCAGTGTATTGGAGTCAAATCCCATTGTGCAATTTAGAAGAGAGAGCCCCTCCTGGGTCTCCTCACTCTGTGATTTCCATACTGTTTGTGACTACAGCTTCCCAGTTTTCTCTCGTTCTACCCTCAGTTGTCTTCCTGTTGTCAAGGTTTGCATACTGTCCAAGTGAGGATGGTAGCCTTGTTTCTAGTTGGATGCAATTATCATAGGATCAGAGAAGCATTGAGATTGAAAGAGACCTTTAAGATCATCCAGTTCAAGTGTCAGCATAGCACCATCACTGTAACCCCTAACCTACAGCACCCAGCACCAACTCCAGGCATCTCTTGAATGCCTCCAAGGATGGTGACTCCACCACCACTCTGGGCAACCTGTTCCAATGTCTGACCACCATAACAGCAAAACATTTTTTCGAGTATGAAATCTGAATGCCCCCTGTCTCATCTCAGGGCCATTTCCTCTAGACCTCTCACGGCAGGCACAGTAGAAGAGACTGACCTCACTATACCCCTCTGACACCCTCAGACCAGCTGCCTCAACTGTTCCTCTTAGGACAGTTTAGATCTTTCATGAGTCTCATTACCCTTCTCTGGGCATGCTCCAGCACCTCAGTATCTTTTCTAATGTGAGGGGCCCAAAACTGAATGCAGTAGTCAAGATGTGACCTCACCCGTGCCAGTTATTAGAAAATTAAATATGAGCTTTAGTAAGTGCTTATTTGAAACTTTTTAGGTGGCTCCAGTTCTAAGTGACGGCCAGTGCCCCACATCAAAATCATCTGATGGACGGTCAAGTGCACACTCTATACCAAATAAGGTAAGATTATATATAATGAAAAGCTTTGTAATATATGTGAGATGAGTATAAGAGAGAACTTCTATGAAACTGCAGATATGACAGCATTCACTTAAATGATCTGCAATTTGAAAATATTTATTCCACTCAGCAAAAACCTTTCATAAATGAACTGTTGTGCTTATACTTTTCTGGCATGACATAGTACAGGGCCCAGAACGGAAAAGTAGCTGTAGATTCCCTTTTATTGTAGCCAGGCTATCATTAAGCTCTTAATTTTCAAAAGCAATTCTGTTCCTCTAGGATAGGAAATCAAAATATTTTTATTACTACCACTTGTGGGTTTAAGTGCTTTTTCCTGCCCTAAAAGAACTGAGCTACTGCCAGTGATTGAATGTGATTCTGTGACTGAGATAAAATAGCCGTGGTATGAAAAAGACCTACCAAGGTAATTTTAACTTTCATGGCCTTTAGTTTGAAAAATTTGGCTTCCGCCTTTTGAATGAAAGTTAATGACTGATAAAAAATACTTCAGACAGTACAACCTACATACATATTGGCTACCGGGATTAAATAATACTTATGTTTCAAAACCGTGCTGCTGTTAGTTTGTACAAAGGAAGGTAATGTAATAAATCTTTTACTGGTGTAATTTTAGTAAGTCTAGGAGAAAGTAAAAATAGCAGTACTCCTTGATAGGTAATAATATAAAAACATTTTTCTTTCCCAGCACCTTGATTAACTAGGTAAATTAGAATATTGTTCTTTGGGTCACAAAGCCATGCTATGTTACAGCTTCAGTTGTATGACTTGATGTTAAAGGTTGCCCAGGGAATTGTTCTTATATTCTAGACTATAGGTCTGAGCCATAAGCATGAGAAGAAGACCGAAAGTCTTCTTCTTTAAATATTCATGTCTCTGATTTTATTCTTTTCTATGATTCTGCTCTATTCTATGCACAGTGTCTCTGGGATCTCTTGGATGTACGATGAGTGGAAAAACCAGTATCATATATATACTTTTAAAATCTCACTTTTGTCTTTTTGGGGTTTAGTATTTGAGAGAATCTGTCAGTAACTCCAGTTTTCTTATGCTTATTACTTTAAAACATATTTTGCAGAGATTACCATTCAGTATGGAACTTAGAGTAATTTCCGTGGATTTAAATTGATTTCTTTTGAAGACGGTGGCTATAACTAAGAACCTTTGTAGAGATGCTGCAAAATAACATGAATAAAACATAAGAATCAGTCTGTCTGTAGATGTCTTTATTTGATAACCAAGATATTTTAAAATTGTTTGCTTTTATAATAGAAGTGATGTAAATAGCATAGCAATGCACAGGATGGATCAAAAGATCTTAATGGCAGCAACAATAAAGAACACTTTCTAAAGTGATAAAACAACTTTTTTCTGTTGTGATTCTTGACGATACTGATGAACTTACTGGTACTTTTCAGGAATTTGAGTTAATATTTTAAAAAGTGATGCTAGGTGTTTGTTAGGTGTTGCACATTTATATATACACTTAAGAGTATTCTGTGACATGAATACTTAATCCAATCTTTCTTTATCTTTCAAGGCTGCTGAAAACACTCAGAGTGATACAAGTGTCTCGTCAGGGGAAGCAAGCAAAAGAAGTATTCATTTTCTGCCTAATGAAACAAAACTAGATCCTCAACTAGAAAACAAAGACTTGAATACCAAAGAAAAAAGTGATCCAATTGTTGATGATGATGATGTAGAGGGAGATTCTTTCTTTGATGATCCTGTACCCAAACCAGAAAGAACTTATGGCTGGTAGGTAACATGGATGTCGTTCTTAATGCATGGTTTATTTTGTCCTCTGTATGCTTGCAGACCTTTGAGAGCTACTAGTTATTTGGTTATTGGCTTTTGTAAGTGTTCAGATCTGTAGTATTTTGTTTCCAAATATTCATGTCTCTGATTTTGTTCTTTTCTACGATTCCGCTCTGTTCTATGCACAGTGTCTCTGGGATCTCTTGGATGTACTATGAGTGGAAAAACCTGTATCACTTTACAGTGCATCAGTTAGGGTATCTAATGCCCCCAGCCTGTTTCTTTGGTGGAATGACCATGTTTGAGGCACAGAGAGCAGTGTTTCTTTTTGCAACAGAGCTTCAGTGGTGATCTGTACTAAAGGAAGTGGACAGTGACAGGGACTGTGCATTAAATATTGGTATGGCTTTGTAATACAAAAATACTCTAAACTGGCTCCGCAGACTGTAATAATAAGGAAAGTTTTCTTACAGCTGAGAATTTTCTCTTCAATACCTTTTGTGTTTTGCAGCCCCTTTTGTGTTTTCAGTGAAGTTTTGTTACTTCTTCATGTGCCAGTTTTGCAGATGCATCCAAAGCACATTTTCTGTCGTTCATCTGTGGAGTCTGATGACTGAAGAATGCCATTTGAAACAAGAGCTAGTGACTGAGTTACACAGCAGCTTTTTTTTAAAACTGAAAAACCCATCTTTATGTTATCATGTTGAATTATCTTGAAGCTTAGCTTAGATATCACTGTATTGAGCAATGCTGCAGGATCATTTCATGGTGTTCTTTTCCTGTACTCAAGTAATCAGATAGTTGCTCCAGCTTAGCAGACATTAAGAAGAAGTTGCAGAATCATTTGTAAGTTGGTCTGGCAGTTGGCCTTTCCCCCAGGTATGCTGATAGTGGGCAGAGCAGCATAAGTTTTTTTGTATTACTGATACAGTAGGTGCTTAGTCTTAGAATAGGATCCTTCTGGTAGAGCACAAAGTAATCATGCCAGGTAAACCAGGTCTCTCTCTAGTAAATTAATGGACTCTGAAAGATTATTTATAATGCAGCTTTTGTTGGATATTTTTTGTTGGAGTAGACTTTTTTTTCCTCAAAGAGCAGTGATTGTACTCTGGAAAATATTGTGTTACAACTAATCCTACCATACTATTTCTTTTCTCCTTTTCTAATTGTTAATATCAGGATTAAGACTGCATCTGGGTGCATTTACTCCTCCTTATTTGAGAGCTTGTTTAACTAGCCTTTAACCAAAGTAACCATTGTAGCAGGTAGTCTAAATGATAAGTTGGGTGAATTAGAAAAGTTTGTAAAAACCTTGGCATAAAAATATTATTTACTAATTTCTTATTTTTTGAGCATTTTCATATGACAGCAAGGGAAATTTTCTTTGAAACTGGGTAAACCAGATTTCTTCTAAAAGACAATCCAAGAAACAGACTAATTATTTAGTAAAGGATTTTTTTTCCTAGTAGGGAAACTCCCTACAGGAAAAATTGCTTCCGGATTTTATGTGTCTGTAGTAGTCACAGTCCATGAGTAGTATTTTGTAGCACACAATGTTACTGTGATGCAGCTATTCTAGTAACATCCCATAATAAGGTTTGCTGAATGTGTTACCAACAAATGTACTAGAAGCTATTTGTAGCTGAGCTGTGTGTAGTGAATTGCTCATTTTTACCTTCCTGACGACTCTTCTAGAAGGCAAAAAATCCCCCATATTCTTCAGGTAGAGTCCCCTCTTGTGGTACTTTGTGCTGGTGTGCTTGAGTCCCAAGGGGTAAATAGGTAGGACAGCTGACAGTGTTGCTTTCCTTGCAAAAAGGTAATTTCCTTATGGAAATCTTGCCCATTCATTTAAGATGGGTTCAGAGCAAGCAGTTGCAAATGGACAGTGTGAGAGATGATCCAGGCACTCTGTATCTCCACATCTCTGACCCATTGTTCAAAATTTTGAAGTGCTTTAATGTGTGATGTTAGACATGATATTTTGATGATATAGATAAAATGAAGATTCAAATGATGCCCATTATTAATAGGAATGGAATCAAAATAGCAAACAGTTGGGGCAATACTAAATGTGAAAATCTTGGTCTCTTTTATTTTGTGATTCTTCATCCATTATTTGCAAGTAGGATTTGAACTAGGTAGTAGCCAAATGAACTTTAACATGTGGCGAGATCTATCTTCTTATAACCAAGAGGTTTTCATTCTGTGAATTGACTGCTCTTAGAACTAATAGCTTCATCAAATGTGATCTGTTTAAATTGTAAAACAAACTGAAGTACTGATCTGTATCTGAATCTTTTTTCTTTTGGCTGCATTTACATGTGGGAATGATGAAAGGTCCCTAGACATAAATAGTGATGCTGAGGAAGGTGCTCTGTCTGTGAGGGAAGACAGGCGGAAGTCTTTGCGTGGGTGAGAAAGGTTTTCAGTCAATGTTGTGGTTGACACTTGTGCCACTGAACTGCCTACTGCTTTTAAGGTTGCAGAGTGAATAGTTCTCTCCCCTTGCTCTTTTTTTTGCTGTAGTTTTGCTGTTCTAGTTTTATGACAATTTAATAACAGAAAAGAAGGTAATGGTGCATATTTTACAGCTCTCTGGAGTACCTATTTATTTGGTTTTTTACAGGAAAACTGAGGCTAATAAAGCAGGAGGCCTAGCATCCCTTTCTGATGCACCAGCTCTAAAAAGTGGGTTAAGCTCCCTGACTGGTGCACCTTTGCTAAAGGAGTCTGATAGTAAGTTTTCATATATTTTTGTGTTTTGATGATTGTAGAAGTTATTTCTGTAATGAAATGAATGAGCTACATGTTCAGATGGAAAAATAATAGAGTATGTGGCCCCCTTCTGGTTGTAATGTGCTTTACAGTAGTATCTTCTTAGTGATGGCATACTGCTTTGGATATATGGCTACCACTGGGGCATTTTATGCCTTGGAGCATGAAATATTTATCAACATCCCTTTTTTTTGTGTGTGTATATAAAATAGTGTATATAAAGGAGTATAGAATTAATAATAATTCTACTGCTTAGTTTTAAACTGAAATTGACTTATTCCTTTGTATTATTTTAAATTATTTGTACCAGTTCTTTAGAAGTATTTACTTTCATGTTGTAAATCCCTGAGTACTGGGAGATTGTTCATGTTTACTCCCTAAGTTTTTGAATGTTATCAGAGTTCAGCTGTGATAATGTAATATCACCGTACTAAACTAGAAAAGTATGTAAGGTTGATATAAAAGAACAGTTGTTATAAATGATTGGTTTGTATGTGTAAGTGGGATCTTACTGATGAGTGACAAGTCCAGTTTCTGATATAAGTGCTTTTGTTCACAGATTTGGATAGAAACTCTGTTTTAAAAGACCTGCGGTTGGTGAATGCAAAGCTGGAATCACTAGAATTAGGCAAGTTATTGCTAAACATGAGGAAGCTCTGGTATTTGGGGTTGACCATAACTGATAAATTCTGGCCCAGCTTCTTAAAGGAATCTGAGAAACTCAGATACACATATTGAACTAAAATCTTCTGCTTCTACTTACTTTATTCTATTTAACATAGATTGTGTAGCTTAACATAGTTAAAAGCAAGATGGGATCTTAAGAAATACAGAAAAGTGAGAACTGGTGTCTTGTGGGTTAATATTTTACACATGGAGCAAAAATTTGATTCATTCTGTGCATGCATTTTCTAATACCAAGTGATGAATTTTGTTGTTGAGGTTTCTACAAAAAGAGCAGGTTTATATTTTGGGTAAAAAATAGCCTGGTAAGTATTACTGCTTTTTAGTGGTATATTTAGTTGCCCTTCACACCTTTGAAAGTTGCCTTTCTTTTGGTGCAATATGAAGAAGGTGTGATGGAACAATTCTCTCAAAGCAGAGCTGTCAAGTATTTAAGTTTCGTATTTAGCAATGCAGCTAACTTCCTGAAAATGTATGTTCAGTTTTGAAACAGTTTCAGTTTGTGTTAATAATACTGAGATTAAATAACGACAAGCATAACTCACCTTTCTAATCAGTGTAAGTAATTTAATATACTCCCACTTTTGCTGGTCATCAAACCATGTATTTTGGTGCAGGAATAGATTGGGGATTTTGTGTTTCCTGAAGAAAAAATTTGTTTGATTAATAGCTTTTAAATCTTACTTAGGAAATGGAGATGATGATGAATATGCTGATGACTTAAACAGGTAAGAGAAGGATCATACCTCAGTAGGGTAGTACTTTATGCAGCATAAGCATATTCACTAGCATATTTGAATTATTTCGTAATATGGCAGACAGTCACTGTCACTGGGATCTCTTAGTATTTCTGAACTCCTTTAAACTTCAGTTTGCTATTTTAATAGATTTAATTACAAGTTTAAAAACAACTAAACCAGGTCTCTTTTTGTATAGGGATAATGAGTTCCTTAAAAACCTACTTCTAACTTCAGCATGTTGAGGTTTTTGTAGAAGGGGTTTGAGGTTTGGTTTTTTTCTTGAACCATTCACTTAATAATGTTTTAATAATTAATGCAATTAGTCAATAATTACATTGTAAGCTGAGATACTCAATTGGAAAATAAAGCATCATGAGTAGTCAGTAATAAATATTTAATAACCTCATGCTTATGATGTGAAGGTATTGGTGTTGTAAATTGCATGATTGAGGCCTAAGTATTTCTCAGTATTTATTATGGCTTAATTTAGGTAGAAAGCCTTTAGTTGTTATGGAGTTTTAAGTAACTTCACATCTAACTTCCTAGGAAGTGCAATTCCAATCAAGTGTCAGGTATAAAGTGAATGTCATAGCTGGATGTTTGATAAAAAAGTCCAATTTCTGTACTTCTGGTTTTCTTTCTCTTTAGTACGAGTCATCGCTCAGAAAAAAGTGACATCAGTATTGGTGAAGAAATAGATGAAATTTCTGTGGGAACAGAAGAGTCCAATGCCAGTGATAAAGTATGATTATTTTTAAATTGCTGTTATTTATATTCCTCTGATCTTGTCTTGGCTTTGCTTCTGACCTTCTGTGAAGTGACGTTTTTTACACCTAATATCCTTGCTAAATTAGATGCTATATTAACAAAATCCCAGCAAAACAAAAACCCTGCAACATTTGTTCAATAGAACAACTCACTATGCCCTTTCTAGGTGTGTAAAATGTATTTGAAGCTGGTTCAGTGCCCAGCACACAAAAGTTTACCCCAGTATCTCAAGATCTGTCTGAGTACCTCCTAAAGGACTGTGTGATCTCACTGAAAGAGTTGAGGCCGAAAGATATATGAAAGCATATGAAGGAATACATGCCATAATACTTACTGGTTTTGTGATTTCTGAGTTTGCAATTTTATTTATTTTCTAGCTGGAAAGCATCACACAAGACCTTACCATTTCTCAGCTAAGCGACGTTGCAGATTACCTAGAAGACGTGGCATAGAACTGGACAGGAAAAATCTTTCATTGTGCTGGACTGGAAGCCTGCGGTGGACTACTAATTTCAGACAATCACCTTTTGCTGGAATGTCCACTCCCTATTTGTGCCTTGTGTTTCAAAAAGACTGTAGGTGAAGAAGGTTTTTAAATATTCTTAACAAGAACTGAATGAAACAGCGTGTTCCCATTTGAATCTGATACCAGAATTACTTTCTTCGTTTGGTTCAGCCAAACCTTTCACAGCAGGAGGTGGATTTTCCAAGCAGAATGTCCATTGCTGGCAGTGGACGTAATAAAAACCAACTGGTGAGAGAGCATCGAAAAAGAGGCTTGTGGCTTTATAGTGAACTTGCACTGTTATTTTAACAGTCAGATTTTTTTTAAAGATAACCAAAGCGAGAACCTTCAGAGGTAGTGGTTCAACTCACACTTCTTTTAACACAATCTTGTCAAGTCAGCATGTAGTACATATTTACGGTAACTCTAGCCACAATACCTAATTACTGCAGACTTACTTGAAACTACTCTTTTACAGACTCTTCTGAAAGTTGAACTTTACCTTTTTTAAAGGCATATTAAATTGAGAGTATCTAAACTCTTAAACCTAAATTTAGCTGTATTTAGGAGCTAAATTTAGCACTAGTCTTAACTCAGAATATTCTTGTTTAAATATGTTTGTCAGACCATTGATGTTAAGACCTAAGCTGTTTTTATACATGATAATTTCATCTATGTTATCTGTTGTTAAATCACGAAAGGTAATTTTGTAAGAATTCACAAATCAGTAACTAAATCTTATGGAGTAAGTTTTTCACAGTGTGTAATGCTTAGTGGAGCTTTCATTTTTGAGGGTTCTTCATGTGCTGTAAGATCACTTTAATTCTTGAAAATGGTTTAAGTAAAAATGAGCGCCAAAAAGTGAGACTACTAAACTTCTGCTTTTCAGATTCTGACTGCTGTACAAAGTTCAATGCAAATATTTAACAATACCATACTGAAGACATTATGGACACTAAGTTGAGCTAAGAGCAAATCCATGTATTTTCATGATGCTCTTGCTGAACAGGGTCAGTCATAGCAAGGTTGACAGTTCTTCAATGATACTGTTGCAAGTGGCGCTGCTATAATGTGTAGGTCATGGACATTTGTAATACTGAAACAAGACTTCAAAATGCACTTTCTGAACGTTGTGAACACATCTGGAAAATAGACATGTAAGTGAATATAAATAATTTTATTTTAACTTTTTTTTTCTTTTTTTAGGATTTGTAATATCCTTTTTCAGGAGCACTGTTGACCTGTCATGAGTAGTCACCACAGTGGAAGTAGCATGCTAAACTAAAGCCATTGGTTAAGCATATAAAGCTGCTACTAGCACTGAAAGCTGACTTAAATATTTTTTTTTGCATTGGGCCAGCAGGCCTGGAGCAGTGCTGGGAAGTTAGGCTTGTAAATTACATAAATGATTTGAGAGGAGACAGCGCAAGTGTGCCTTTTATTTATGTGCACCCCAAAAATAGCCAGCAAAAAAGCATCCGAGTATTTAGTCATGGTGTTAACTTTGACTTTGTGCCATATTGCAGCAGCTGAGCAGAGAGGAGAATTTTTTTTTTCACCCCAAAAAGTCAATGTGCCATAACTCCAAATAGGAACAATGTTGCAACATGATATACAGCCTGTGTAAAAAAAAAATAAATTAAGGATAGGGGAGGGAACCTGTGCCTCAGGATACTGTGTATGGAAAAGTTTGGATTGGACTTTTTTCCCCCCTTCTTTTTTGCTTTCTTTTTTCCTTTTTTTTTTTTTTTTTTTCTCTCCTTAAGAAGAGCATCAGCATGTCTGAAGGAAATAAAATTCCACATGAACAGCTGTTTTCTGGCATTCATTTTTAAGCCATATGGAATAGTACAGAGGCAGTGTTGTTTGCTTTCTTAAATGCCTTGGGAAAACACGATGTTCCTTTACCTGTTAGCTGTAGGATATGTGGCAATTTATCATACCTAAAGAAGCCAAAAGTTTGTTAAAATATTTCTAATTACATTTGAAAATGTGGCCTTTCCATTAACTAATTAGATATTTTAAGTGTTAACATGACTTGTGTTACAGCCAAGTATTGTTCTCTTACCTTGGGAGTTAATTGGAGACCTTGCACTTTGGCTCTAATTGAAGGAAATACCAAAAAGTGGTAAGTCTCCATGCTGTTCCTCCTGTGAGCTTTCACTGAATTGTGTATAATAATTGAAATTGTAAAATAAAGCTATTGTGCTGGCTTAAATTGTGTTTTGAGACTTGTTGAACCAGAAATCTTAAAATTTAGATAAATTAAGGAAGCTCTGTGGGATTTGAGTGTTTTTTATGAAAAATACTTTTTTTATAGTCCAGTCTGCAGTTGAGAATCCTTTTAAGCCCAAGGGTTCTTGCAATTCCTGATGATGAATCTGGTTGAGATTTGGCAGAGTTACATTAGTGTATCAGCCCAAGTTGTCAGATGGTTTATGATTCAATAAAGGAAAGAAACTCAGCAATCTTGATTAGCAAAATTTTGTCTTATTTCCCATTGTTTGAAGTAAGGGTCACACCAAGTTTGAGGTGATGAGGTCACTAAACATAAACGACAATTTGAAGCTCTCTTGAATGCTTGTTTCACTGTATATTTCAAACCATATTGTTTAGTATTTCACACAGGCTTCTCTCAGAAGCATCAGTGTAGTTGGGTACCCCACCTCAGATGTTGGAATTGACAACAAGAGCCCTGTCATAAAAGATGGGAACATTTCTGTGAGCAGAGAAGCAAGTGTTGGAGAGGGACACTGCTGACTGCTCCGTGCAGTTTGGTATCAACTAGGTCTGGTTAGAAATACTCTATTTTGTTAAATGCTCTCTGTAATTTTTTTAACAAATTCTGGGATTTTTCAGAAGTAAAAACTGGACTATGGCTGACAGTTTCATGGCATTAACATAGCTTTTGTAAGAAGGATGGATTACAAAAATTACGCCTTTTTTTTACTGAAATTACTGCGTTCCACCTTCTTTTAAGTTAAGTGGGAAACCACAGCACATCTCATAAAATATTTCCTTGTAAGTGATGCTTTCCCCAGATATAATAAAATCACTGTCAGCTTTAGACTGTTTTGACAACATATGGACACTACGCTTAGCTCTTGAGGCAACTGAAACACCTGATTAGGTGATGCTGGTAAAGATGAGGTTTACTACTTAGTTTTCATTTTAGTGTAGTTGTTTTCACTGATGAAATACTATGGACCAGCCTTGTCTTCAGGAAAAAAAAAAATCATCTGTGGGTAGAACTTTGTGGTGCCAGATGCATGTCTTTTGGCAGACCCTTTGGTTTGATGTTTTCCTTGTAAGGCAGAGCCAAGAGAAATTGAACTGAATTGCAAGAGGTGTAGTTTTGGTAGATTCATAAGGGATCTCGTTCATACTGAAGCTAAATCCTCTACAGGCTAAATGCCAACATCTTCCAAAGCATCCCTGTAGCCAAATTGTGAACAGATAGGCTGGATAAAAAGCAGCTTTGGAGAAAAGGGCCTGGGGGCAGCTGTGAGGAGTGAAAGCCTGGAAGTGTGTGTCAGTGTGCAGGCTGAGGGAAGTGGTTACTTCCCCTTCCTTGTCAGACCCGTACCTTGAGTGTTGTGCTCAGCTTGGCTCCCGTAGTACAGGAGATGCCAACAAATTGGAGCCTGGTAGAGGGGCTCAGAGGATGGTGCTGGGACTGGAATATGTGATCTATGAAGAGCTGGAGCTGTTCTGCCTGTAGAAGAGAAGGTAAAGATGTGTGGCTAAACTGAGCTTCCATGCTTACAGTAGACCATATGAAAAACAGACCTGTACTCTTCCTGCAGGTGCCCAGTAAAAGGACAACAATCTGCAGTGAGAGAAATTGCAGTTGCATGCATGAAATAAACTCTAAATGCTGGGCAACCCAGCATTACCATGAAAATGGTCCAGGACTTAGAGCATATACCCGGCAGGACTTAGAGCATATTCCCGGAGAGATTGGGAAGTCTCCATCACCGGAAATTTTCAGAACTCAAATGAACAGAGTCAGAGCCACCTGATCTAGCTAACTTTGAAGTTAGGTCTGCTTTGAGTAGCAGGCTGGACCTCCACCAAGCTCTTTCAACTTAGATTATTCCATGATTCTACAGAAACAGATCTCTATGTGGAAAACTAATTATTATGGGGATAGACAGACCATCTGGCTGCCTCTGTGTGTGCAAACCACCCTGTTTGCTGGTAGAAATAGTTTTGCTGCAATTTATGAATGCAGGTGTTTGTGTTCATGCTCACTGTCCCACAGAAAAAGGCCAAGTACAGTAATTTAATTCTAATTGACTCTACTGTAACCCAAGTCCTTGAAGAAATCTTTTAGGAAATGTGGACTTGGAACATAATTGAATAGGGTGCTGTGTGAATAGCTGCAGCTGATCCTTACACTTGGATCTGAGTTTAAAAACAAAGCATAAGGTTTCTAAAAGTTGTTAACAACTTCTAAGTATTTTGTTTCAATTGCTCTGTGCTATGGGGAAACCACAACAGATACAAGGCAGTAAAATCAGGTCATTTGCCTCCTTCCCCTGTAAAAGCATCACATGCACTTTCATAATAAGAAACTGCTTCAGCTTTTTTTTTTTTTTTTTTTCTCTGAAATGGACAAGTTTCCACCTTGTGCTCACAATGTGATCTGTTTTGGCTGACAGGTGTCCTTCAGGCCATGCTGCAAGGGCAACTATTGGGAAAAGGCTGGCGTGTGGCAGAGCAGTGTTTCCAGATGCATTATTGGCTTAGGTGATTGTAGCAGACTTGTTTTTAAAGTGATGTTCCCATCATGTTTCAGACAGGTAATTCTGGCGGTTTGTGTTAGGTTATGTGATTAAAAGCTCAGCTCCACAAATGGAAAGCAGGCCAGAGGAAAGGGTGCAGGTGCAGCTGCCGCTGCTGGGGGCTGCTGTGATCCAGCAGCTCCTTGTCGCACATGACACAAAGAAATGATCCACACGTTGAGATGTCCAAGGCAGAAAAGAGGCAGTTTATTTACAAACCTCAACATTTTTTGAATTCCAGCAGTGACCATGGATTGGAGGAAGAAAATCTTCCTCTACAACCATGCTGGGCAACCCAACAGTCCGTCAACAGTCTCCTCCTTATGAGAAGAATGTAAACATGGTTAGATGGTTACAATAACAAGAAAAGTTTTTTATGTAAAATTGTGTCTGACTCCATTGCATAAAGGTATGTATACACAGAAGGCTAAAATAGAACTTTAGAAAAACTACTTAATGAGACAGAGAACAGCAAAAACCCAGACAGCATCTCTCCTGAGGTGTGGGGCTGTGAGGCTCAGCACACTGGAGCGACCCACACCAGCAAGCCCTCAGAACCTGCAGTGGCAACAAGCCTCCTGTGCAGGGAGTGCTGCCCAACCAGGAGCTGAATCTGGGCTGGGAAAGGCCGTGTGAAGAGAGGTGACGGTGCAGCCCACCTGCTTTTCATGTTGGTGAAGGTTGGGTTGGGGATTAAGGCTCAGCTCCTACAAGCACAGAGGAGCAAGGGCATGGGGAAGGCCAGTACTGAACTGGAGCTCTTGAAGCTGAAAGCCCTTCCCCAGTGTCTTTCCTGGGCCATCTCAGGAGAGGTGCCCCCAGGCAAGCCCCTGGGTCACCTCGTGGGCCTAGTGACCTACAAAGACACGGGCTGATGGGATGTTGGAAAGACTGGGGGGTGCATAAAACCTGTTCTGGGGTATTTAGAGCCAGAACCAAAAGGGGAGAAAGGGAGGGGTCATGGTGGTTTGGAGGAATAAGCATGGGCAGAGAGGGAAGGAGGCAGTTGAGGGCAAACAGTCTGCTGCTCAGCAGTGTCTGGCTGTGCCTACCCCTCACAGAGCTGTCTGCTCTCCCTGCAAATTCTTTCCAGTTCTTTCTAAACATGAATAAAATGCTCAAAACTGTCTAAGAAGTACTGGCTTGTGAATAAATTAGGAATTAATTTAGGCAAAATCTAGAAGCATACACTTCCTTGAAATCAATGAGATACTTGGCTACCTGGAAATGTTTGGCAGAGATTGGGTTTTACAAAATTATTCTGGCAACGTTTATAAGAAAAGCAACTTTATGGTGTTAAGTGGCTGACATCTTGACTGATGTTTGCTTCATCTTCTTTGAACTGCAAAGTAAGAGGTCTGTGCTCTGTTCATTAAAAGAAAACTGATAAAATTGAAAGATAAGTAGTTCAAAGCATTCCAAGCAAGCCAAGATTAAATTACAAAATATAAGTTCTGGGTTTCAGAGACTAAAACAGTCCTGGAAGTGAGAATTGTGTACACTTAAACTTCATAATTTAATGATTCATGGGAGAAATATGAGATTAAAAATAATTCTTGTGGAATAAATTGTAGATTTAAGTAATAGGCTCTGTCATTAAAAAGTAACACACACATACATCAGCTATTGTTAACTTTAGCACTGCAAACCTGGTGTTTGTCAGTTACATGCACTCAGTAGACTAAAGTTAATTAAGCCCTAGTGAGATTTGAAATTAAGCACCTAAACAGAACTGTTAACTGTACAAGAAGGTTTGAATTTTGAGCAGATTTTGGCAATGCAGTCTCTTTAAGATGTGGTCACAGGTGTGGGGAGGTGCTGATCTCCGAGAAAAAGAGGACAAATTCTCGTGATCTTCAATGAAAGAGCAATTAAAATGAATTAATACTTTCATGAGTTTCTGGTTTCAATAAATATGTGCTAATTTGATGGTACTTAATTTGAAGGAGTTGGAAGTGCCAGTCAAACAAATGCATTGGGGTTATAGGTCTCATCCAGCCTGGGAAGTGAGATTAGGATACACAAGTGGGATGTTAATGCATAGGAGCTCTCCTGCACTGATTCCTTGCATGCATGCTTTTGCACTAAGTATCAGAATGTATTAAGATAAACTGTGTAAAAATGTGAAGGAAGCCAGAGAGGCACAAAAATATATGCAGAAATTAGTGCCAAGTACCTCTTTGAAAGAGCCAAGTCAATCCAGTTTGTACAAAGAAAATTAAATCAAGTGCATACAGATGAATTGAGACTAGCCCAAAGAACAGAGAAGGCAATAGGGGGTAGCAGAGAGCAAGTTATCTAAAATTGATTGACACAATAAGAGTCCTGGCAGCCACACAAGAGCTGTGGCTTGGTGCAGGAAACTCCCTTTGCTCTGACAAGGGATGACTGAGGCTGTGCTCCCTTCCCTGGGGCACACAGATGTGTTCTCGATGGTGAAGCAGATACCAAGCTGGGCATGTTCAGAGCGGGGAGAAGCAGGTGCAAGGACTGAGTTTAAAAAATCTAAAAATCTGAAGAAACAACTGCATCACGTTAGCGATTAACCATGAGGAGCACTTTGGTTTTGAACCAGGAAGTAATAATCCCATTTGTAAATGAAAATTCAGAAGGAATTTACTTTTGGCTGCAGCCTGGTGTTAGGAATGAGCTAGAAAATCCATTTGTTGGGAAAAGATGAGGAGTTGCATGGCCATAGCAGCTCATATAGGCTACACAATCTCGCAGCTCTGCCCCACTGTTTTTTGTCACAGAAAAACCTCGGAACACTACAGCTGTAGCAGTACAAGCCATGTAAAGAGCCTGTGAGACGCGTGCTTTTTAGGGGCGGTGACTCTCCTGTCCGGTGTCGGTGGTGGGAGCGGAGCAGCAGAGGCTCTCCCCTGCGGCACAGCGCGTTCCCCACCGCAGCCCCACCCGCCTGGGGCTCGGGCTCTGCCCAGCAGCTCTGGCTTGAGCCCCATTCACAGAGGTGCCTGGGGGAGGAAGCTGTTTGTCTCTTTCTACGTCTCCCTTTGGTGAAGAGCAGCATTTAAGGTCCGGTTCGGGCTTAGAGCCATGTGGAAGCTGGAAAGTAAGTGTGTTAGAGAGCAGTGCAGCTCGTTCAAGACTCAGTCTGGACCCAGCATTGCCCATTCCCTCTCCTTCAGACTTTGAATCAAAGGATCAAGTCCGTGCAGTACAGCTACAGACCTGAAAGAAAAATGGGGTCACAAATGTAGGCCAATTGCCCGTGCATCACAGTACAGGAAATCTTGCAGATCAGCCTTTTTCATTTACTAATCTCTCAAGGTAGTTAGAATTTAAAAAGAAAAAATGTGTGCATCCTGACTCATGCTGTTGTATAATAAAAGGATCTGTTTGTCATGGTAAGCAAGCTGAACACTGTCCAGTTGTGTGGTCTTTGACAATAAATAGCATCTATACATTTTCTTGTCACTACTGCTTTTCACACAGATTACCTGGTTGTTTTGTTTTGTTTTCTGTATGGTAAAGTCAAATTCTGCTAATGAATCATTTTTATTTACTTGATCCTCTAGCCTTTGAGGGGTTAGGGAAGGGAATTGAAACAAACTTTCAAACAGGCAGGAACATAAAAGAGATCATTCAAATCAAGCAAACCTAATTGCTTGGAGGTTATTTTCTTCCTCCTTGGTTCCAACAGTACAGGAGAGCAGAAGTTGAGCTGTGACAAGCTAATCACATAGCTAAAGACAGATTTCTTTGAGAATGGCTGCCCCTTTCCTCTCCTGTTTTTTGTTCTAAACCCGAGGGTTTATTCTGAAGCCACAGCAGTCTGTTGTTAGCTACAAGCCTGGAGTTACTTGGAATGATTGTTAGTGAACTGTGTGCTTTATTTTTAGTAAATATGATATTTAATAGAATTTAAGGCTCCATCGCAAGAGGTGGCAGTGCAGAAAAGTCTCATGGGGTGTAGAATTTGCCAACACTTTGGGGAAAACAGAACTTTTGCCATTTTGCCACAGGTATTGCCCACCAGTGCAAGGTGCTGAGAGGACTGACCATTTGTCTGGGAAGGAGCAGCATCTTCTCTGTGCACAAGATTGCACTGGGGAGTGGAATTTAATATGTTAAACCCAATGAAGTGGATAAATGCAGGGACATTGATGTGTCTTATGGACTAATTTTAACCTCTACTGCAGAAAACGGAACACAGATAAAACTACACAAGGACAAATTAGATCTAGTCTCAGGCACAGAAAGGAGGGGGACTGATGAAGGACACTTGAGGATCCTCTGCTCTATATTTGGGGTTGGAACAGGCAGTGGTGAGGCAGTGTGGGACCAGTACTGAAGTCCTGGTGGAGCATGGTGAGGCACACTCCAGCTGTGCGGTGCAGAGCGTTCCTCACTGACAGATTGGCACTGTGGTGTTAGCAAGAAGTTGAGCTATTCTTCCTTCCCAGTATTTCGGTGGTTTGTGAAAAGGTAGAAACCTCTGATCTCAGAAAAGCCCTCTGCTTTCAGTAGTAGTGAAGCCTGTCAAACTGCCATCTGTGCCACTTACAAGAACAGCACAGGTAACCCCAATATGGTTGCTTCAAAAATCCTGCGACTGATTGGGGTCTGAGGAGATGGCAACACTGTTGCTCAGAAGGAAACAAAATCTACTCTAGTGTTGATCTGAGCCTTTAGGAGGGAAGAAAGAGACAGCCGGCCCTCCATGTGAGTAAAGAGAGTTCAACATAGTTCTGCAGGTGGGTGGGAGGCCTCACTAATATATTTGCTGGTGATATAAATTTAAAGAGCCAATTCCATTAAAAATGATTTATTTGCCAAGGAGAATTCTGGACAGAGAAAATCGACAAACCCAACTACCAAGGAAACAGTGCCAGCACTGGATGAAACCAGAAGCGCAACCTCTACTGTGTTACACTCCCCCTGGTTTCCCAGTGACCCGAGCCCAAGCCAGCTGGTTTTTACTTTTTCTGGCAGGGCTTACGTGAGTCCGAGATTTCTATAAGTTCCCTTGTCCCTCGGGATTTTCGTTGATGAAATTTCTAAAGCAGGGTCCAGCTTTCTGAATGGATTTCCTGGGTGTGGAAGGTTCCTGAGCACTTCTTAATGTCCCAGATAAGATATCATTTCAGGGCCATTAGTCCTTATCAGGTGCTGAGCAACCTCGTCCAGGTTGTTCCCCACCTTCCATTGGAATTGTAATTTCTTTGTTCCCCTCTCCGGAGACAGGAAAAGTCCTTGCAAAATTTTCCAAGCCCTCCGTCCTGCTGGGGAGGCTTTTTTGGCATTCTTAAAAGGATACACTTTAGTTTTTGATTTCTACTAACCACAACATCATAAAAATATAAACTATCATCCACTACAATAACAACATTATGAAAACATGAATTATCAATCACCACACTGGTGTTCCAGGGACCTGGAAGAAAACCCTTGGATTGCCTTCAAATCAAGCAGATTTGGTTTTCCCCTTAGGAACACTCCATAGTTCCTGAAGAGTTCAACAATGGAAGTTGCACTTTTTTGGCACAATAAAGCTGTTGTTTAGTGAGAAAAACTGCTAGAACCAGGCAGACTGAGAAGTTAAACTTTCAGGAAGGGCTGTGAGGCAGAACTGGGAACCCCCGAGATGTGCTTAAGTGCCCTCATGCAGGGGCTGTGCTTCAAACTGCAGTCTGAGGTTCAGAGCATCGGAGCGGTATAGGGACAGAAGAGTTCCTTCCTGGGAGAGCAGCCTGGCAGTGGGCCCATGAAAAAGCTGCTGTTGACAACAGCTTCAAAGGTTCACTGTGAGTTGGATGCTACTGTACTCTAACACAGACTGAAAACCACCCTGGGCCTTGCAGGGGTGCAAAAAGAGAGAAGATGGAAGACTTTTAGAGTAGGATGTTGTCACCTCGGATATAACAAGATAAAGTTGTAAGCAATCAGAAACCTCTGTATATATGACTGTTAAAAGACACAAGTCTAGTATTTTCCAATGATTCTGGTATTTTCTAATTATTATAATAATATTTTAACTTCATTAAAAATTCTCTTAAGCCCTCTTCAAGAAAAAGAACCCTTAATTCATGGATTACAGAAAATTGAACTCTAGCAGTTTCTTTCTTCTTTTTTCAAACAGCAGCTTTTTAATTAACTTATAATCGGAGCGGAACTTTTAAAAATAAAACCTTGTGCTACTTTCAATAAGGAGGCGTCTTCCTCAGCAGAAGCTCAGAATAACTTTTAACCACAAATCTCCTGTTGCTTGTAAAAATCTTTCAGTCTAACGTTCTGTCTTGCCTTCAATCTTTGTTGCACTCAGCAGTGATGGGAAAGGAAAGTTAGTATAAAGAAAAGTTATTTCTAAGTCATAAAAAGTCTTCAGGGAGAACTGCAAAATACTGACTCTTCCCACACACCTCTTGTCTGACATTCACCTTCCATTTCACTTAACCAGGCAAAGTGTCTACCTTTGAGAGCTTCATTTTGGGCTCAAGGGCTTCTCTCCAGCTGCTGGCATGGCCTCTCTCTCACCCTCTTGCACTCTTACCAGCCTCTTGGCACGAGGAAATGTCTACCTGGGTACTGAAACTTTGCAGCTGGTTCTGATGATGGGGAAATTACAAGTTACTGTTGCAATACCATACCTCAACGGGAATTTAGGATTTGAGTCATTAATCCTGCTGTTGCTTCCACTTCTGTAGAGCCGAGGTAACTTCAGAATTCTGAGGTGTAGCTCATGGTTATCAGCCAGTAGCATCTGAAGAACAAAGGACAGAAACCTAGTAATTACAATGCAACTTCTTTCATAGTTTCTCTTCAGTAATACAATTCAGTGAGGCACCACAATGCAAGCATTTTTGTTGTGTACGTTTGTATTAAATTCTTTAAGAGACCACAAAATTATCACTCAAGGATATCCAGGAACCTTCTGACTGAACTCAACAAGTAGGAGTCCAGCTCTTTCTCTGGCACAGCTGAGGCAGGGTGCTCATCTCATAAAATCACTGAGAAAAGTGTAGTAGAAAGCCCATATTAGTGAAAGCTGCTTGCCTCTTTTAGCCCCACTGAAGTATTAACAGCAAGGATCCTTTGACAAGGATACAAGCCAGTCTAAAGCCAGAGGTGGTGTGAATCAGGTTGGTCAGACGTGTTTGACAGTATTTGAAGTAGAACAAACACCTCTGGTCCTGCTGTCTACATTTGCTGTGGTATGACATCTTTCTCTTTTCCAGCCATGAAGGCTGAAACTGATGACAGGGAAGCAGATTTTCCCTTCATCCTCAAAAAGAACAGTAAGTAAAATTTTCACCATGCAACACTTGTGTATGTCAAAAAAGGAAAAAGGAAAACAACCCTCTGGATGCACCCTGGCTGACAGTAGGCTGCTGTGTGAACCTGGACATGAGGAACACACACCCCACTGTGGAGCTGGGTGATGAGGATATCCTCAGAGAACTGGCTTGGCAGTGAATGCCAGTCTTGATGCCAGCATTAGAGAATTCTCTTTCTGTTGGACAGGCTGAAGGGCATTCCTGAAGGGTGGGCTGCTCTGGGACATCTACAGTAGGGTGACTCAGGCATGACTGGCACACATGGCACATTGTGTCCTGCCAGGAAGATATCATTTTCCCTCCACAATCAGTGTGAGGATTAGGGGACCCTTTCCAGACTTTACATGTCACTGTGGGTTACTGTGCACAAACTTCATCCATGTGGGTGAGAGCTTCCTTCTTGGTTGCTGATGGGAGTGACAATTCTCACCAAGAACCCTTGTTCCACCAGCAGAGGCAGGACCCAACCATATTTAGGATCAAGGTCTGGGCTCTTCTTGTTGGCTTTTGCCTGATCCCTGAAAGAGTTGGTTTGATAAACATGGGGAAATTCCTCACTTAAAACAAAACAAAACAAAACAAACAAACAAACAAACAAAACTCCAAACCCAAACCACCCAAACAATAAACCAACAAAACACAGCATAAAACAACAAAGAAAGAGCAAGAATTTTTTCTGTTGTTTTGCCAAACTGAGACAGTCACCAGGATAGAATGGCAGGTGCCAAAGCCCAGGAGAAAGTGTCTGTGACAACTGACACAATGTTGGTCCAACTGTCTCTTAAAACCAGACTGAAAAACATCTTTGATATAATCCATGCATTTAGAATTAGGCAGAAGTCTAAACACCTCACCACCTCACTAGTGTGAGGCCTTCCCTGGTTCAGGAGGGGCTGAAGAGCCAGTGTTGGTGTTGAGTGCAGTGCAGTGGTTAGCTGTGGGCCTGTTGACCTTGTCCCTTCACACTAATGTTGAGAAGTCAAAGAACAGATCACACAAACCTCATGTAACCAACTCTGCTTTGAGGAGCCAATAGACATTTCTGGATTCCAGTTTTGTCTATTTGATACTAAGGTCATCTGGCAAACAGTTCTTGTGGTGTGTGCCTTCAGAGTCAGGACACCTGGTCCTGGCTCTCTGGATTGAACAGGGAGCAGGTATGCTTGAGACAAATGAACAGAAGGTGCAGAGGAGCAGCATCTCTGCCCCTACAACTGACAGCAGGTAGAAGGAAATGACTGTCTGGCCAGGTCTCAATTCAGCATTTCGGGTAGCAATGGTCAGAGGTGTTTTGGAAGAAACTGAGCTTGGAACTAGCGAAAGGAATATTGTTCCTGTGAAGTAACGAAAGAACAAGACGTCTGTCCCAACTATTACCAGCTGAGTTGTGATCCTCACTCCAAACACAGACTGGTGAGGTCAGCTGAACATGGACAGAGGGAATATTTTGGGGGCAAGAGAAAGAAACATAATCTGTCAGATGTTCATCTTTGTAGAAGGAAGCAGATAGAGCCAAGACTTTGTGCAGGACCACAGAGAGCAGCAATAGGGAGCAGCAGCAGGCCCTGGTGATGGTGGCCCAGTTACCATTTAGGTGGTGATTCCTGGAACAGGCACTGAAGCTTCAGAGTAGTGAAAGCCCACTGGGGATGAGTGATAGACCATGGCAAGTTTAGATACCTGTCAAGCCTAGCCAGCAAAGTGGGAGGAAGAAGCAGTGAAGCAGGACGTGGTTAATATTAGTTCATTTTTCAAAACCTCAGCAGTGGAGGCAACAAAAACATCCTGGGGAGAAAGGACCATGGGTTGCCAGCTCTCTCAAATGTGTCCTCACAAACACATACACCTTTCCCCCTCAGTAAAGAACATGTTTGTACTGCACAGCAGAATCATGTAATTGTGAAAATAATGGAATAATTTGGTTTGGAAGGGGCCTTCAAAGGACATCTAGTCCAATCCCTCTGCAACAAACAGGGACAATGCCATGAAGAGATGAGCGAGGTGCCTGGGCAGGCATCAAAAATAATATAACTTGGAGAAAGATGAATAGACCCTTTGGGGGCTGTACTGCATCTGCCACCTGAGCTATCTGGCACAGGCTTGCATTGGGTAGAAATGATACCCTGAGAGATCTGTTAAAAAGCTTTGCTGCAGGTGAAGAAGTTTCCTTGACAAAGTTAAGAGCCATAAACAAGTTTCTGGTTTTCCAGGTTATATTTGGTTTGTGTGGCAATGTTTTGGGGGAGGTGGGTGAGGGATTCTGGCACTGATTTGAACTTCAGTGCTGGTTGGTGGGTTGATCCTGCTGGATGCCAGGTGTCCACCCACCTCCTCAAATGGACAGGGGACTGTAAATATAATGAGGCTCATGATATAAGGACAGGGAGAGATCACTCACTGCTTCTCCTGGGCATCTCTAGAGCTGTTATATTCTCTTGGATGTTCCTATTCTTCTCCTCTTTATCTGTCTTTGCTCTTGTGAAGGTTCCTGCTGCCTCCTTCTTAAATATGTTATCCCAGAGGCTCTGCCACCATCGCTGATAGACTTGGCCTTGACCAAAAATGCAGCTGCCTTGGAGCGTCTGGCATTGGGTCTGTCAGACATTGGGAAGCTGTGCTGCTTGATTCTCTAACATACCTGCCCCATAGCATTAGCAAGTTCCTGTCTCTGTGCAGGCTAGATTGTATTTAAGGAATCAAACCCATCACCCCTCAGGAACGAATGTAAGCACATGCTTGCATTCTCTATGTAGCACAAAATTAATCAACTGCAATTGCCAATATGTTGCTTCTGTGAGGAAACATTCAGTAATGTGGCTCCCATTACTTCTTTGGTTTCTTTATTTTTACTCTTTTTTTAAAAAAACCCTTTTTTTTTAAACCACCTCTGAAATCACAGTGGAAAGAATCAGTGTTATCAAAGCCTTAACCACCAGTAATTGCATGCATAAAGACCTAGAGATCAAATGATAACAGCAGCTGCCCACTCTTGGAAGGGAAGTGAAAGGTTACCTGTCTGCTGCAATATGAATTCAGACAGATGTGTAAACTGTGCACAACAGAGGATCCTGTGTCAGCAACTACTCTACCTGTCATCCACTTGGCACAACACAGCTCTGTGCTCTTCCTTTCCTTCCTAATCCCCACAGAAACAAATGGTAATGCCCACTGCTCTAAAGGCATCACAGTGCAACTCTTCTGCTGTGAAAGTTACGTGCCTGAAACATTTAAAACTTGTTGAAAGCAAAATTATTTAAACGTGCTTGGTTGCCTCACTGATTAGTATCTGACCAAAGAAAGGATGTGTGATTAGGACACAACTTCCATCCTACACCAGCCTGCACAAATGGCATCTCAGTTGTGGCTGTATGGGAGCAGTAACTCCTCCAGTCCTGAAGACCTGGAAGGAGATTTTCCTCCTTGCAGAGCAATCTCTTGTGGCAGTTTCTCTCTGGGTAGCCTCAGATCATTGGTGTGGTTAGTGGTTACAGCCTGCTCTATGGTATAGATGTAAAATGAGGGAGTCTCATTTTCATTGTCTCATTGAAGTGGTCAGTCAGCACCTCCAGTTTGTGTTCTGTACTGCACATCCAGTTGCAACATTAGGTGTATAAACCACTTTTTAGCTATCTTTTAGCTCTTACTCAGGCCATGAAGCCCACTGCTGGAGAGGTGGGACTGGGGCATTCCATGGTGTAGGTCTCTTGTAAAAAACAGTCATATGAAAAAAGTACAGGTCCAAAAAGAAACTAGGTCACTGAATTCAACACATTCAGGTTAAAATGTAAATGCTTAGGAGTACAGAGTGATGACAGGCTCTGAGAAACTACTTTGTTAGTTATTTCAATGAGACATGAAACTGAGTGAGTGACTGAGACAAGTAATAAAAAAATGCTACCAGAATGGGTATGGTCTGACTACAGGATCAAAACCATAGAAATTATGTCAGCAACTGCATACTTAACTCTGCTTGTATCTTTGTTTTGTGTGTGCAACATTTCTTACACGGAAATTCACTTGTTCTCTACAGCCTAATGTAAGTTAGTCAAACACAGACAGACAATTCAGCAGAACTTTCTTGCAGTAGACCACTGACTTCAGAAAGCAGCAGTTATTTGGAAATATTTTGCAATATTTTGTCTTCTTTGATGTGGTATATTTAATTTAAAAAAATTAGATTCACTTTAGCAAGAATTTGATATTAAGCCCTTAAATAAGGGACTGTGACTTGTGCTACACATTCTTTCTTGAGAATATATGTTTCTTTCTTGAAACATATATTTTCTGCTCTACAAAACAGTTTCCTGAGTTGAGAAGGTAGGTAAGTGAGACTACAAGTGCCTGGCATCTTCACTCAATTGGCCCTTGTCAGTACAAGGATTGTATCATTTTGTTGGTCACTGTAAGGGTTCATTACTTCTGGCATAACCTGGGGAGACACTTTCACCAGAAATGGTTCTTAAACCTTTTTAAGATAAGCAGTCAAAAGGGAATAGTAAGAAACAGAACAAATACAGCATAATCTAGAAAAAGCTTTTTTCTTAAAGGAAAAAAACCCTAATTTCAATAAAGCAGATTTTTCCTTCAGAATACCTTTAAATATCCCAGAAACATTTTGATGAAAAATTGAGGTGTGTTAATTGGAAGAGGCTGATCTTATGTCTCATGGGAGTTGCTGTTCCTTGTAATTTCTATTCCTTTTTCTGTCTAAACTTCTGTGAGATCTTAGACCATGGAATGACATTACTCACTCCTTCTTCCTTTGTCCAAAGCTAGGAAACAACCTGATGCATAAGCTCAGACTACAAAAGAGAATAAAAGCATAAACAAGCATATCTCAGCTGTGTATCTTGGTGCATTTTATAAACTAGCATTTCTGCCATAAAGATTTCCTGATACTTTTTAATTTAGAGCTTTGGTTTATCAACATTTTCTCCAATAGAATAAAATCTGTTTAACCAGCTTCTCTGAAGTCAGTGATTATGAACAGGAGGGTACACTTACTGCTCCTCATGCTTCTTTCTGGAACCCAGGCCTGCTATGAGCTCAGATGGTTCTAAGAAGTGATGCTGCAGTGAAGCAGAGAAGTGCTCTGAGTATGACTGTGCTCCTCCTTCAGAAATTCCATGTTTAGTCTCACAAGAAATCACATCTGAATCTTTACCATGATCAGCAAACTGTTTCCCATCAGTTTTTGGGTTTTTTTTCAGCCTCACTTCATTTTCAAGATAAATATTGAGTACATTGGTAGAAGAAAAGGGATGGGTTGTGATACCTTACAAACGCAGCCATACCTTGGGCTGGAGGTGAGACCAAGCACTGACTGTGCAGACTCCCTCCCAAGTGCTCTCTCTACAGAGCTACCCATTTAATCCCTGAGCTCTGTTTGCTCCTGTGGGAAAAACAAAATGAAACAAAACAAAACCCCCACAAAACAAACAAAAAACCAAACCAAACAAACAAAAACCAAAACCAAAAAAAACCATACACACACAAAAAACCCAAACCAAACCAAACCAAACCAAAACAAAACAAAACAAACCCAAACAACCAAATCCAAAAAACCCCACAAAAACCAAAAAACAACCAAACCCTGCAGAAGGTGTTTAGGAAGGCTCTGTCTTCCCTGACCTGTTTGACAGAGGTGATCAAGTGATAAAAACATCAATGGATGCTGGTCAGTGTGGGATGGACATCAGTCACTGACACCTCATAGTGTGAGAAGAGGGCTGCATCCAGCAAGGGGATAATGGGAGCAGATGGGAGCGAGGTAAAATGGGAACAGAAATGATCAAAGGGGGAAGGAAGTGAGGGGTATTGCAAAATGTAACGCTGAAGAGAAATTAGAAGGACAACAAGAGATAGGAATAAGAGAAATCTAGAAAAGCTGAACAAAGAAAGAGGAAGAAATAGGGAGAACAAAAAAACTAAATACAGAAATACCAAAACCAGCAAAAATGATTGACAAGATGTAAAAAGCTGGATGGAAACAAAGGAAGGAAATTTTGATGGAATTGAGAAAAAAATATATATTGGCAAGGTAGGATGGTTGTGATGAGAAATATAAATAGGTAACATAAACAACTTGAATGTAAATACATAATTTACATTTTACAGTCTAAAAGAATGATGACTTCTATACAACTAGGACTTCAGCTGATGGCTAGGTTTTTGAGTTAGATTAGACTGATCTAAATTTAACTGAAGAAACATGAAATCAGATTGGAAGGGCATAGGGGTGCATGTTACCTTTCTTTTAGGATTAAAAATGCAACAGACTGTGTCATTTTAGAAGAAATAAGTGGATTCTGGAACAACTCAGACAATAGTTTTCCTTTCCCTATCTTTAAATATTTTCTTTCCTTAATTAATGGTGGCAGAAAACTAACATGTGGTGAGATTTGACAAACCACAATTACCATATTAGCTAAGCGAGAGCAGATTTCCTTTCAGAGCTCTAACATATGAACCCAAACTAGCTAACACACAGATTAACAAGGAGTTGTGCTGAAAAGATTGACCTCCTTCCACAGTTGCCACAGTGTGAAGGTGAAGCACAAAGAACCTGTAAAGAAGGCTGACCGATTGAAAGAAATTGTGTTGAAAAGGTAAGCTGGACTAGGTACCTCATGGTAGCTTTGGAATTTGAAATGGTGAATTCTTCACCTTCTGAAAGATTGCTGTTTATGCTGGATAATGAATTTATTACAGACTGAAAGCACAAGACATATTTGAATTAGAAAGCACCTAACTGTGGAAAAATGGGAGCAATAGTTTTTGTGAAGGACCAGCTAGAACTCTGATTTGTCTTTTAATTAACCATTAAAAATCTGATCTGTATTTTGATGACTCTCATTCCATGAAAGTACATTGATAACACTCAGTTTCTTCACAGGTTAATCTTGGTATTCCAAAGGTAAGTTGTTGTCTGAGAGAGATGTTGGAAGCTGTTACTACAAGTAGAAGTGCTTGTCCGAATATGTATTGCAATCATGATGGACTTGGTGATTTGAAGTCACAGATGGTTTTGGAATGGAGAGGGATTTTCTACTTCTGTTACTGATTATTTGCTGGTTACATGACTGCATGTGTTACATTTGTCTTTGTGTAATGAAGTTTGCTTTGCAAGACACAGATCCATCTCTCCACTCCCAAAGATAGGAGAAAGAAGCACTAGAAATGCTTCAGTGACATATCCCACAGTGACATATCAGCAAATTCCATTACCAATGGAATGAATGTGTCCCTACTCTGAATTTGCTGCTTTTAACAGAGTTTGAGCCCTTGTTTCAAGCTGTCAGAGACTGTGAACAGGAATCAGTGGTTTTCTTCAGTGTTTACAGACAGTGAGTTATCTTAAACAGGATCGAGGCTGTTATAGGTAGCTATGTTACTACAAAGATGTTACATGTAGCTATGTTACTACAAATATATGCACCTCCGTTTGTCAGGAGTAAACCTATTGTGCCTTGCAGCACTTGAGGGAAGGGAGATTTCAAAATGAAGCTTGTGTTTTCTTTCTAAGAAAGTCCAGAAAGTACCTACCAAGCCTCACCTCAAGTTAGTTAGATGATTTCCATTATTACAATTTGACATGCAAATAACAGGTTAGCAAACCAGCACAAAAATGTAGTTAAAAGGAAAGTCAAAGCCCTTTTTAGCAAAGGTTCAAAGGATGGCCTAAACCCTGTGAAGTTTTCATGATGAAAATTGTAATGAATTATAAAATTATCAATAATAGAGTAAAGAGTACGTCACTGTTTTGATTAAGGATGCCTCGAGAGATTCTCAAGGACTTCTGTCTTCACCTCCCTGTCTCTGCACTGAAACTCACACATCTTCTTTCCTCCATGTTACTGGACTTTATAAAACCATTTTCAAGTGCTTAACTATGTTATGGATTTAGTCACAACCTGCTCAGGAGCTGTGATGACAGGGAGTTGTTTAGTCCAAACAGTGATAAGGGGGCCAAATTAATCTTATAGTGACCGTGCTGAAGTTATTTGAGTCACAGATAGATTTCACACTTTTTTTGCTTTGTATGCATCAAACAGTGAAGATTGCTGTTCAGCAGTAATAACTAAAACATGCCTTCAGCACATATGCATGCACATTTAGGTAAAACAGGACTCTAATTTCAGGGCTTTCAGGTATCTCTGTGTTGTTCCTTGCACATGGATTTGGTTATAGCTGAAGTCTTGGATCCTGTGAGGATGAGCCACTGAGAAAATGATGTGTGCCTGCTTAGATGATTATGAACCACTACAACATGGTGCTTTAAATGTGCCAGTTCTCCTTTTGACACCAGGCAGAGTTCTTGTTCCATTCACAGGGCGTAGTCAGCGGAAAGAACCCCCAAGCTTAAGCTGGTGGGTAGCCACTGCTACTGTGATATGCTCAGTTTAGAAAAAAGGTGAGCAGAACATCTGTCATCCTGCATTTCTTTAGGTCCAGTGTTCTATTTATTTAATCATATCTTAGAATCTTACAAGACTGTCTGTATTTATTCCATGGAACATCTCTAATGACATGCCAAACACAATTTGAAAAATAAGTTCAAAGAGAGGGGTTTACCATTCCCCCCCCACCCCCTTCCTTCTAATGCAAACATCCAAGTTGTGTTCAGAACCAAGGTCTGGAAAAGAAACATTTCCAAATTTTAAAATTTAGGAATCATGAAATGAAATATTTCCATGTCTAGTTCCAACTAGCTTTAGCAACAGACCTGAACAGCACAAACATGAACAACAAACGTTTGTACCAAACAGGTAAATACAACCACATATTACTTATTTACCTGCGTTTACACATTTTGTGTTAGCAGATCTGGACAAATATTTGGGTTGTGTGCATCTTAAGATATAACAGATTACTGTAATTTTTCTTCTAAAACAGCTGCTAATCAATTTGGTAATTATTAGTTGTCTCATTTCACAATTTTACTCTAAGCAGTCTTGTTGATTTAAATGATTGATGTTGAAACTATTCATCTGCATGACATTAAGTGCACCCTTTGCAAAACCAGGTCATCATTCAGGAGATGTTCTGAGCACAATGGCAATTAACACCCTGCTTATTATGATTCTAATTCTAGCTTGATTGTTTTAAATATAATACCATGACATAGGTAGACTAATAAGTAAATTAATAAAATATCTGTTTCTAGCTTGTATGTTTTCAGCACAGCAACATCTTCCTTTACATAAAAAACCAACAGGTTATTGCTATTGCTTGAGAGGAGGAAGTGGTGATTATTTCAATTTAACTCTCTACCTTCAACTAATGCTGTTATTTCTTGTTTTCAAAATTAGAGCGTGTTCTTGTTGAGGCTGATGGTAAATGTGCTTGAAGCAGCCAAAATAGGCTTTAAAAGAATCACACATCCTCTTTTGCCTGGCTGTCAGACAGCTTTCAAATCGGGTAAGTACTAAAATAAAGCAGGTAATCTATAATCTATGTATATGTGTGGCAAATATATTAAACTAAACATGTATGTGGGATTCTACTTACAAGGGTGGACTATTTTAAAAGTACTTAATGGCTGAATTTTTTTTCTTTGTAGAATTCTGTCTTTTTCCTCAGGTCTGTCTTTATTCATTTTGTTTTGTTTGTATAATTCAAATGGTATATTTGTTCTTAAGATTAGTGGTGTAGTCTTATGTTTGATTACTTTCATAGTGAACAGCAATGTGTTGATGTGGATAAAGTGGAAAAATACTAAGCTCAGAAATTCAAGGCTTATATATTTAGTATTCAGAACATAGGTGTTTTTGAGTGCACAGACATGTACTACCCATATGTTGTACATAACCAATGTTAGGACACACCACCTTGTGTGTGTATATATATATATATATATATGCAAATTTATTTTTATATTTACCTAATACATTAATGCTAAATAAAGATGTAAATATGCAGATTATAAATTATGATAGTGCCTACTGAAACACTGTTAGAAAGATTTAAATCGAAAAGGAAACTGTGTTTATAAGAGTTCTGATTCAACTTCCTCAGCAGCTAGTGCATCTTTTTAATAACTTCTGTGACTGCTGTTTCAAATTCTGAAAGAGGAAGTCAGGTCAAGAGATTTAAATCAGGTCTAAATCTGTTCTCTGCAACTCAGATTTCAGTTTGAGTCCTTTGCTACAACTCTCATGCTAACCATCCTCAGGAAGCTTCTGCTGGACAGTGGAAGTAATTTTGTGAATAAATGTGTGGCTGGTGGTGGCTTTTTGAAGCCTCCTTTCCTGTAGGATCAGGGAGAATATGCATCTCTCCTGTGATGAAGACTTGTTTCCCATACAATCTCTGCTGAGCCCTTCTGTGAACAAAAGAGCCTTTTCTTAGTGATAGTCTGAAAAGATCTCCCTTCTTAACCCTCTTTGCAGGCTGAAGGAACTACCCATGGCTCCCTTTCTTCTAAACCCCTCACTCAATCACCTCCTCTCTCTGTTATGCTCCAGTTCCAGAGTGGCTTTCTCTAAGTGGGATGAAGAGTGACTTTTATAGAGAAGACATATTTTAGCTGGAGAGCATCAGACTTTTAATCTGAGGGTCCAGGGTTCAAGTCCCTGCTCGGGCACCAGATATTCTAGCTGGTGCTGGGGTCCTCAGCTTGGGACCCAGGAGGCTTAGAGCCACCCCAAAAGGTATCTCGTTAAAGACACCCACTTGGGGGGTCAGAGCAGCTCCCTCAGCTGTCAGAGAGCACCTCAGCAGGGGGCAGAGCAGTGATTTTTTCAGCTCTTGTGATTTCAGCTCAAGTGATTCCTCAGCTCCTGCCCCGTGAGATCTGCTCCTCTGTAGCCGGCCCGGGAAAGAGAGAGAGGGTCCCGTTTGACAATTCCACATGAGGTAGCTCTATTGCAAAGTACCAGCAAAGAGGGCCAGGGTCGGGTACCCTGAAGACTAGGGGGACTCAGGGGGTTTTTATGGGAAACTAAGGTAGGAGGGAAAAGGGTACAAAGCCAATCGTTTACAACAGATCTACATAAAAATTTCCTGGAGGATTGTGGGCTCTTTGGTGGTTGCCAAGACTGAAAACCTGCTCCCTTTATCTTTGGGCTCTGCAGGAGAATTGTGCAATTCTTCTTATCTCCTCAGCAGGCCTCCCTCCAAGGCAGAACCACCGGGGCATTGCCCGCCCCCACAAGGACATGCTGTTAGACTCTCTTTGTGTATTTTAACCATGTAGGTCTTAAAAAGACATGAATACCTAGAATGGTATTTTTCATGCAACAATAAAATAACAGTGTCTAAAATAATAACCTAGACAGGTATCCCTTTAATTCTGTCCAGCTGAAGAGTTACCATAGCTGCAGCCAAGTGCAAAGGGTAACAGAAACACCAAGCAAGGTCCTGAGTGTCTGGCTGGATGAGATCAGAAGGTGTAAAGCAGCAGACAGTGACTAAAATTGTCACTGTTTTAATTTAGGGGACACAGCCTTGGGTTAATTGCATAACTTGCTTGCCTGCCCTATACATCTCTGCATTTCTGAGAAACACCTTTAAGTTGTTTGAAATTTGCTTCAGAAGGTATTCAAGGACTTTCAGGTTGTCATATTCCTGCAGCTTCTAAAAATCAGTTTTGAAAAGCCAGCAGACAAAGCTGGCGAGATAGTTAAAGATTTGTTTAAAGGGCAGGAAATCCAGATGAGCTGTGATGCCTTAGCAACATCATATAGTTCAGGTCTTTACCCAGCTGCAGTCCTCTGTCATGAGCCAGCATCCCCACATGAGTCATTCTCATGTTTTTGGAGAGTGTTCTGTCCTTTCCCTCCCCCAATTTCCCCATCATATCTGGACTTCATCTGCCCCACTTTTACAAATTCTCTCTCTCTCTCATTTTCAATATTAGGTAATTCCCAAATAGGAAGGTTTTGGTTTTGTAGACTTAAAGCTCTTCCCAATTAGTAACATCACTAGCAAAAAGCAGACAAACTCTAGAGAAAACTGCCCTTCACAGCCTTGACAAATGTGGGACCACATGTCATCCCGTCCCTGAAATTACTGCCTTGCTGATAGGTGCAGTTCTCAGAGAGCAGCTAATAAAAGAAGGGAAGGACTCAACTCGTTCAAGGGAATGCTGAGGAATTAAATCTCCTGCCTATGAACTCCTGTGTGAGGTGAAACAAGTTATTTGAGCCCAGCCTCCCACATGTGGCCACCAATGATATGTTCCCCATTTTATTTTTCTGTGACTTTAGACTCCATGGTCTGATTTGCAGAAGTCTGATCCTAGAGGCAAACAGTCAATGGATTTAATCCTTTACCTAGCTGAAGTCCTTCATCATTTTAAGATGATCTCTTCATCACTCTTAGAAGTGATGTTGAGGGGGATAGTGTCTCAAACTGAACAACTTAAGTGGATACTTAGCTCTAATGACTCTGATTCTCCCTTGTAAATAAAGGTAGTAATATTCTTCACTGCAGGGTGTTGTGCAAGTTAAGTAAGCCCCATTTGTAAAACAGCTAGGTATCACAATGATAAAGAAAATCAATTTTTTTCACAGGGTGCTGTCTTAACTGCACACTGAACACTGCATTGTGAATCTGTGTACTGACCAAAGAAAAAACACCAGTGCTCAGTCTGTTCGTACATTGTGTACTGTCCTTTGCACTACAAGAAGCTATTATTCTGTTGCTCTTAAATTACATCAATTTTTACATTACTGTTATGAAGTATATTAATGGAGTGCTGTTTATTTTTTTCCATATTTCCCTAAATACATGGATTGCCATTGTCATACAGAAGTTATCAAAGGAAAATTTAATTTATTCTAATTTCTTGTGGTGCAAATTCAATGTGAAGTAGCAGTCAACTATTCTCATATATCATTTATTAGCCTATGAATAAACATTCAATATATGTTTGTGCACTTAATAATACTGAGAAAAAACATTCACTTTCTACAACTCCACATTTTGTAGAGATGTGTGATTTAACATGCTCCAGTGATGAGATTCTGTTTTGAGTGGGTTTTATTTCCAATTTTGTTTTCCCTACTTGTTCACACTCCTTGTGCTGGTTTCCTAATTCAATCTACTTTAATTTTTTTTCAGAAATACTTGGGAAAGTATTTTGAGGTCCTTCTGAACATATTTTTTCTGAGAAGTGTACTGCCAAAATGAATTTTGTAAGTACCTAATTGATAAACTATATTAGTATATCAATAAAACAATGACTCTGTAAGATCCAGTTCCTTGAGGCTGCAGATCAAAACACCGTCATTTCAGGAGGGAAAATCTGAAGAGACGTTTCTGACAGCAGAGTTCACTGTCAAAGTATGCTGTTTATTGGATTTTCAGTACAGGTTTGGTGTTTGTGGTGCAGGTAAATGTGTCTCAGGCTAACTATCATAGATTGCCTGCCTAGCTGAGTGGAGAGAAGTAATCATTTTTGGGCTTGATTTAGTCAAGCTACAGTAGTATGAAATGCATAGCTTGCTAGAAAGGCCTGTTTGCCTTGTGTGATAGTAAAAAAAGACTAGGACCCTAATTCAAATTCAGGCTTTTACACTGTAGAGCCTTCTGTGACAGCAGACTTGTCCTTTCTGCATAGTGCACTTGAATATGAAGGTCTTTGGGACATCCAAAAGGATTATTACCACATTTGTATTTTAAGTAGGATTTTATGAAATTTCCTAGACAATTCTTACAAGCCTTGACTGTAGTGTTAAATACATTTGCAATTGGAATGTGTGGTCAGTTATCTATCATGTTTCTACAATACAGGGATTAAAGACTAAACATCTGTGTGTTAACTGGTGTTCTTGTTCTCCTTTTCCACAGACAGACCCTCAATCCACAGATTACCCTTATGATTCAGACTATGCCTCTCAAATCATGCCACCTTGCTCTAAGTTGGAAGTCAGGAACTTCACAAAAGCATTTCTGCCAGTTGCATATTCATTGATTTGCATCATTGGCCTCTTTGGTAACATCTTTGTGGTGATGACCTTCGCTTTATACGAAAGAACCAAGTCCATGACGGATGTGTACCTCTTCAACATGGCCATAGCAGACATACTGTTTGTTCTTACTCTTCCACTGTGGGCAGTGAATTACGCTGCTGATGAATGGATTTTTGGTGATTTCATTTGCAAAATGACTAGAGGCATCTATGCAATCAACTTCAGCTGTGGCATGTTGCTTTTGGCTTTTATCAGCGTGGACCGGTACATTGCCATCGTACAGGCAATGAAGTCTTTTCAGCTCAGGGCAAGGACTCTTGCACATAGTAAACTCATTTGTTTGGCTGTGTGGATATCATCAATTTTAATCTCTAGTTCCTCTTTTCTGTACAGTGAAAGTTATAGGTTCTCCAATGAAACCAAAGAGATTTGTGATCACAGATTTGACAGAATGTCTGAAAGCACGATGCTGAAATCGCTGCTGCTGTGGCTACAAGTTGCATTTGGATTTTTTATACCTTTCATATTCATGATTGTTTGCTACACCTTCATTGTCAAATCCTTACAACAAGCTCAGAATTCCAAAAGAAACAAAGCAATCCGTGTGATTGTATTAATCATAGCTGTTTTCTTAGTTTGCCAGGTACCTTATAATATTGTTCTTCTCATAACAGCTGTCAACATGGGCAAGATTGACAAATCTTGTGACAGTGACAAGATAATGGCTTATGCAAAATACACCACGGAAGCCATAGCGTTTTTACACTGTTGTGTGAACCCTGTGCTCTATGCCTTTATTGGCGTGAAGTTCAGAAGTTATTTTGTGAAGCTAATGAAGGACCTATGGTGCAAGAGAGACAAGAAAGACAGTAAACGTAGTTCAAGGACAAATTCTGACACTTACCATTCAAGACAGACTAGTGAAATTCTGACTGACAATGGATCATCTTTTACTATATAATACAATTTGAACATTAGTACTGAAGGGCTCTTCTCACCAAGCAACCCAAACCAATGCCACTGTGCATGTGACAACAACTCATCTGAGCTTCTCTGCACCTCTAAAGGAGATCCAATGATCTACAACTCCTTTCAGGAAATTAATTAAGATAAAGGAATAATACTGGCCTGTGTAAAACTACAGCCTTATTCACTTCCCTTAATGCTCTTCTAAAGTGCATTCTCTTGGAATTATAAAAAAAGTGAAGTTTACAGAGGAACCCTCATCATTGTGCAAGGAAAAATTGCATCTCATCTGTCCTACAACACTGAAATATCCTCAAAATTATAAGTAAATGAATAAGGTTATGTCTAGGCTCTTTTTTACGTTTATGTTGCTTCTGTTAATTACTTCTACCTGGAAATCCTACTGAAGTGTAGCTCTCCACTGTGCTTGTATTGCAGAGCAGCCACATGGTGACAATACTAACACAAAGAGACGGCATTTAGAGCAAAGCACGACAAGGAATGCAAACTATGAAATGAAAAAAGAGGCTCAGGACTGCTGACATAGCTGGGCTGCAGTGCTTGGTCTTGTAAACCTTTGCCCAGTGCCATTCTGAACAGAGAGTGAAGCTTTGCTAGAGAGTTTCTTCTTTTTCTTTGGCCCAGGGTTCAGATGCTGGAATCCAAAAATGCTGATAAATTGACAAATATGTCTTTGTGAAAAGTTTTCTCTTTCTAGCTGAAATTCACACTCTACTTTTTAAAAGGCAACTAACTGTATGAAACTGCAATTATCCCAACACTATTTGTTGGAATGTGATTGGTGACAAAATATGAAGCATTTCTTTGTATTTAGCTACCGCTGGCAAAGATCCCTTAAGAATGCATTTACCAGTTAAAATATGGATAAATATAGTTTCAGAAGTTAGTTACAAGTTATTATCTAGAAAAAGAGCAGAATCTGACTTACTTTAGCCAGAATTTTTACTGAGTCAGTATGTGAATATAGGAATATTTGTAATAAATGCAATTAGTTTTACCTGGCCTTGACTCTTCAGCAAATCCTCGGTGGATCTTCTGCTCATTGAGTGAGGTTTACCACTGTTGCAGTCACTGTGGGACAGTGAGATAGACAGAAACAGGAGCAGAAGGTCCCTTGAGGAAATCACTAATATGGCACATGAAAGTAGTACTGCCTTGGCTGATATAATCCATCCAACCTACACTGCAGTGTAAGGTTTTTAAATATCAGTGCCAGATATGATAAAGATTGCATATATTTATCATAACTGAATAGAAATTTTGCAAGAATATGATAGAAAATTATGTAAATACAGATGCATGCATTTGCTGTACATAGTAATGGTGGTTTTCTGGAAGAGAATTCAGCAAATAAAAAATGTAACTGAAAAGGAAAAAATCCCCTCATATCTAAGTGTTCCCTTCTACATGTGTTGCCTTGAAACACTCTCTCACTCCGTGCAAAATCTGTCATATTGGAACAATCTGTCCATCCAGGGCTCCCTGAGGGAGCGTGCCCCAGGGCAGGAATTCCAGAGCTGAAGCAGCTGCAGGGGCTCTTGGGCAGAACCTCCCAAGGCTCCAAAGTGTATCCCCCACCTCCTGCCACCCCACTGCCATGCCTGCACTGGCCTCCAGGCACCAAGCAACCCCAAGACTGCCCCAGAAGGTTTGGGGGGCAGGCAGCTGTCACACATGACACCAAGAAATGACACCCACACGTTTCAGTGTCCAAGGCAGAAAAGAGGCAGTTTATTTACAAACTTTAACATTTATCAAATTCCAGCAGTGACCATGGATTGGAGGAAGAAAATCTTCCTCTTCAACCACACTGGGCAGCCCAACAGTCCGTCAAGAGTCTCCTCCTTATGAGAAGAATGTAAACATGGTTAGATGGTTACAATAACAAGAGAAGTTGTTTATGTAAAATCGTGTCTGACTCCATTGCAAAAGGTAAACACAGAAGGCTAAAATAGAACTTTAGAAAAACTTCTTAAAGAGACAGAGGAGAACAGCAAAAACCCAGACAACAGACAGCAGCCAAGGGACAGTCACTGGTTGGGCACTGTCACTGTCCCAACAGCGGTGACTTGCTGACTGACCCTGGGAGAGGGCAGGGAAAGTGTGCCATATCCTTCCTGAAGTGGTTTCTGGCTGAGAGAGCACCCTCCCTCGGGAGTGAGAGCAGAGAAAGAGCACAGAGCAGGGTTCTGCAGAGCTGGGCCTTCCCCAGAGAGAAGGGTCAGCCTGGGACCTGCAGGCTGCCAGCCTCTCATGGTTGTAAGGGACCCAGGTAAGGTGGAAGGGATGGTGTGGGACAGCTGCCTCAAGCAGGAGCAGCAAAGTTTCTCGGATTCTGGACGTTGTGAGGGTAAAATGCTCACTGGAAATGACATTGAAGTATACAGAAGTATACAGCTGCTCCCCAATGCATACAGGAGAGAAGTCCTCCTGAGGGAAGAGGAATATGGTACACATGTGGGACTAAAACAGCCCTTGGAGTACCAATTGTGCTGTTTCCAAGGCCTTGCCAAAAGTCCTGCTTAAGGTGCAGCCAAAATCTTGATTGCCGGGAGTGAGTGCTCTGTCCCTAGGAAGGATGGGGGCAGAGGACAGAGTGGAGTCCTGAGATGGTTTAACATGTCTGGCTGCCAAGCATCCACCAAAGCCTCTCTATCACTCTCCTCCTCAACTGGACTGGGGAGAGAAAATGTAAAGAAAGGCTCATGAGTTAATATTAGAGCAGGGAGTGATCACTCACTGATTGCTATCATGGTACTTGGAGAAGTTAATTGGATTTATTACCAGTCAAAGTCAGAGTAAGATAATGAAAAGTACAACAGATCTTAAAAATACCTTCCCCCAACCTGTCCTCCTCCCCAGACATAACTTTGTTCCTGATTTTTTACCTCCTTTCCCACAGCTAGCATGGAGATGGGAATAAGGGTTACAGTCAGTTCATCACATGTTCTTTCTGCCACTTCCTCCTCAGGATGGGGAGTCCTCCCCCTGCCCTAGCCTGGAGTCCCTCATTCAGTCTTCCATGAATTCCTTCAGCATGGGTTCTTTTCATGGGCTGCAGCACTTCACAAACTGCTCCAGCGTGGGTCCTTTTCTGTGGCTTACAGCTCTGAGAAAAAGCTGCTCCAGCGTGGGCTCCCTGTGAGGTCTCAAGTCCTGCTAAGAAGCCTGGTAGCATGGGCTTCTCTCTCCACAGGACCACAGGCCCTGCCAGGAGCCTGCTCCAGTGTGGGCTTCCCACACAATCACAAAGTCACAACCTTTTTTCAAGCATCCACTTGCTCTCATGTGCTCCTCCAGGGTCTGCAGGTGGATCTCTGAGCCCCTGTGGAACTCTGAAGGCTGCAGGGAGACAGCCTACCTCACCATGGTCTTCATCATGAGCTGCAAATGTATCTCTTCTCTGGTGCCTGCAGCACCTTCTCCCCCTCCTTTTCTGGCCTTGGTGTCTTCAATATTGGTTCTCTCACATATTCTCACTTCTGTCTTGTCTGTCTGCAATTATTTCCGTACCAATAACTTTTATTTCCTATTTAGCACTAGTATCATGGCTGATGGGCTCAGCCTTGGCCAGAAGTGGGTCCATCTTGGAGGAGCCGGCTGATATTGGCTCTGTTGGATGGGGAGAAGCTTCTAGCAGTTTCTCAGAGGAGCCACCCTTAAAGCTCCCCCACTGCCAAAGCCTGACCACACAAACCCAACACATCTCCCAAGAGGCTGCTTGCAGGGAGAGCCACAGCTCCAGCCAGTGGGATACTGACTTTCTTACACACACTTTGAGGATAACTACAGGATGCAAGAGAGGGTAGATAGAAATTTAATTTAGATGTAATACCTTCTCAATATTTTTTGTGAAATCTACCATAAGGTAAAAACGAAAAGTTTTTAGTTTCAGTTCAGAGCAAAAGCAGGGGAAGAGAAGGATTACTCTGCTCAATGCCCAGAAGGAGATGGCCACAGTGGCAGGCTGGCCAGTGGATATGTCTGATGGGTCCTCAGATATTCCATCATTCCTTTGGTGGCCATGTCAGCAGAACCAGCTCATGAGTTGGGGCTGATATTGGTAGTTCAGGGCATGAAAAGAGTATAGATTATAGGAACCTGGGAACTTGGTTTTCCTTTTAATGCTTATAAAGCAGCATTTCAAAGCTTACTATGCAATACTGCATTGTATTATGATTTCCTCCTTGTTGTGGTACCTGTGTATGACAAATATATGGTAAGATTTCCTTTTTTTGTTGCAGGTATTCCATCTCATATTTTTGGAAAGATGAGACTTGGTTTTGCTCAGGTTCTTGTTTCCCACCACATTGAAAGAGAGAAGGATACACAGAGAAGATGATAATCTTTGAGAAGTCTATTCATATCTTCCTCCAGCTGGGGACTGGGGCTGGGTTGTGGTATTGGCTGCACATACAAGGTCTCTCTTGTTAGCAGGTTCCATTCTGCTTTAGGTGGGTCCACGGTGGCCCTGCTTGATGCTTCCTGTTCTAGAAGTTCAGAAGGACGTAGGTCATCAGGACACACTGCTAAATAAAGCCATAATACCTCACTGCAGTCTAAAGCTAAATCTGTTTTCTGACATCTATGATCATGAAAATGGACCTGATTTGTTATTCTTCTCCCCATAATAAATGACAGCTTTCTTCACAGGGTGAAATTTAAATTTCATCTGGTGTCTCTTCTGTTTATATATTACATTTCTTAGAAGAGTGATCACTATACCCTGGCGAGCCTGCAAGAGAGTCAAAGTGGGAAGATAAGATCAAAGCCATCTGTGCCTTGCTTCTAGGAAGGAAAGTCACAGGAAAGAAAACTAAAATTATATGCCAAGGTAGATAGCATTTGGTGATGATGAGTGGAAACTGAAGGGAAACTTGAAAAACAATCTAGAGAAGAATAACTTGCTATGGAAGGTTATTAATGATGGTTAAGTACATAACAGATATAAGTCTGCTTTGGATCTTTGTAGGGCAATCTTGTTATTTATCATTGTGGAAATTCTGGGGAAATTCTCCTGCTACAGAAGTAGCAAGAGATGGTACTTGAAGCTTTAAAAATTTGAACACAATTGAAAAAAATTTCAGATTAAGTGAAAATGATAACAGTTTCAAATCATCAAAACAGTTTGTCTCATGAAGCATCTAAAATATTTTGACATTTCTGGTTCGTTTTCAGGTACTACAACAAATGCTAAGGAAATGATTTCACAAAACCACTGAAAGTGGTTCCTAACCTACTTTTTTATGCTGCTGCCAAGTAATCAGGGTATTCCCTCTGACTGACTCCTATGCCAGGGGGTACCAATCTTCTGTCACTCCTTGTGAGTTAAGGGCCCATAGACTCCTTGAAACAATCTATGCAAAGTACAGCTAAAAAAAAAAAAAAAAAAAAAAAACGAAAATTTTGCCCTCGAATTTTCCTACACCAGTAGATCTTATTTCTCTTCTGCATGTCCTTCAGGCTGAAGGGGAAATTAAATGACACCTCCTCTACTGTGGATGAATGACACAAGGGCTGGTGGTAATGATGTGACCACTGAGTGGAGTGTTGTACTCTTGGCCACTTGGAGCACAGTTCAGTTCCTTTTATGATGAGTTCCTTAAAACAATTTCTTCATTTTTGGTTGAAGGAACTTCATTGCCTAACCTGAGTCGAAAAGCGTTTAAGTTTTATTTACTCTAGAAAACAAAACCAAGTAATTAAAAGGCTATTTTGAAGGTAAAAATTCTTATCCACCAAGTCAGGGCTGCTTTCACCACAAGCAGAAAAAACCATTGCCTGTACAAATTTCTAGCTCATACCCATAGTCAGTTTTCTTTGCATTGATGGTATTGTGCAACCCAACTGTAAGTACTGATGCACCATTCATATTTATAATGAAACCTTCATCTTCATTTACATTTACTGCTTTTTTTTGTTAGAAATGCATATTTAATTATTGCATAATCAATTTGGCCTATATATATTAGACTCAACTAAACAAGTCAAATTAATATTCTTCTACCAAAAGGTTTTGAAGCACTTACTTCATTTTAGTGTAGCTTTATCATTTCCAGACATTTATTTTAGTCAATACAAATTGATGTAATAACAGGTATAACATGTATTTAATGTATTTAGTCTGTAACAAATGGAATTAATTTATAAATTTATGATTCACTGACAATTAGGGGAAGTGGAGAACAACAGCTTCTTCCACAAGAAGCAGTGGCTGAACACTGTAATAAAAGATTTTTTCAAAATAGAAAACTTGTGATCTGGATTTATGCCAAACACAGACAGCCGTGATGCTTCAGGACAAAACAGGGCAGTATAATTTCTGAAGAATTTGTGCTTAGTCCTATCTAATGGTTAGGAATGATAAAGTAAAAAGCTGTCTAATTACCAGAAAATTGACATTTTTTTCATTTCTTTGTTTCTTATCCTGTGTTAGGTCATCTGGATATTCTTTTCATTGTGATTTGTGGTCCCATTTCTGAAAATCTTTTACAGAAGCATGGAGCCATTAAAGTAGCTACTGCTGGAACTCTAATTGCTGTTCTTGATTTTCTTTGCTCATCTTTTTGTTATTCAGATTTAAACCTGTAAATTTCTTGTAGATATCACACCAAGTTTTGTTTCTAGTCCACCTAATTTTAAATTTTTTTGCTAGTATCAAGAATGTTTTTATAAAAACCATTTCTAGGTACTGTATTTATTTAGAGAAATACAGAATGGAAGAAAAAAAATAATACTAAGATACAGAAATTGTACTGTTGGGTAGAATGCATGAATGATGTGTATTTATGGTTGATAGTTTGACTTCTAAGAGACTTAATTATGAAAGTTAAAAGTCTTATTAATGCATTTCAGGTGAATTATAATGTATTTTAACAATATTTCTCATAAGATTAAAATAGAAAATTATAAAAGATTTGTATTTATTTTTCTGATTCAGATTCAAACCAGATTCAGCTCATAACCACAGTGGTAAAAACAGTGCTGTGTTCAGAAGCTTTTTGCAGTCTATGGTATTTATATACCAGTGTATATGTATGTTGGATTTACATTTTCAAAAACAACTGCTTTTAAGAAAGAACAGTTTCATCAGATATAGTAATAGTGAAAACAGAGATCAAAGAACCCAGTGTACTTTTTACATTGGAGTTAATTTGATGTGAACACAGTGTTCGTTATTGAAAGTATTGTGAGCTCTGAGATTTTCATAAAAACAGGGTGGTTTTAACACACTTGTCAATGCAGGAAACATTTTCTAGTTTGTTTTCATTAACCTCTTGTTCTTGTCTTAGACTGCATGAGGCAACATTCATTAAAATTATTTCTAATAGCTGTTGTGCTCTCTAAATAATTTTCATCCCTCTCAATTTTTCTGCAAGTATCTGTTGATTTTTAATTTGACTTTAAAACATGTTACTGAAGAAAGACATGGAAATTATGTCTTTTAAGATGGCTTTATTGCTTGAACTAGAGGATTAATTCCTGTTCACTTTTTCTGTTCTTTCTTTTTATTTTCATAAGGGTACAAATGGGGTTTGTTTTGTAGTAATGATACAACTCTGCAGAAACTCATTAAGCTTATGGAGATAAGCATAAGCATTGTGTGAAAAGCATGTTAGGGTGAGGTTCTAAAATATCTTTACCTACTTAAGGACCAAAGGTCCTGCTGTCAAAGTAATACTGCTCATGGAAATCCACCTCACAAAGGAAGTAGGAGTTAGTGGTAAGTGGCAGAACATCAGTTTTGTTGCTGTGAGCTGTACCCACATTGTTGCTGTGATCGTCTGCTACAGCCAGTGTAGGTGCACAGGCAAAGCATTCTTCTTGGGAGCCTCACTCAAGGTGAGCTTCACTCAAGATGGAAAAGTGATGGATGCCATGGTATAAAACAGCTGAGTCAATTACGCGGTATCACCTAGTTCAGAAAGAGAAAAGTGCAGCAATTTATAAACTGCCTGCAAATCTTTGTTGCTGTCTTCACACAAGTGTGGATGCTTGGATGTATTTGGAAAGTATTTGGGTGTTTTAGCCCCAAACTCATCCCAAACTCAGGATTCATTTTGTGTTTTGTAGCCAGTAGGATATACAAAAGTATCAATGTTCCTTGAGTACAAACTTCTGAAATTTCACATCTAATATAACTTGTTCTGAGACACTGCCACTTTCCTAAGAATCCCTTAAGATTTCTTCAGAGAGCACGCATTTCTTTTAAGCCTAAAATTATTTTCGTTGTTTCGCTTTTAAAAATCGTCTGTGTGCTTCGATTTCAGTTTATTTGCACACTCAGACTGGTGTAAGATTTCCCTCTAGTGGTTACAACACGCACCAAGTGTCTGAAAGTGTATCTGTGCTATTTAGGGTTTTGTCACGTACTCTGTACTGTCTTAGGGTTTTGTCATTTTACATCGAAAGAAGGCACACACATGCCAATTCTTAAATAGATGTCATTGCTTGGTAGATGCAATCAAAGTTTCTTTACAGCTTGAATGAAGAGAATCATTTTGCAGAGCACAGTATAGTCACATGTTTTACTTTTTCCCCAAGTCAGATCTTTTTTCATAGTGGGCTGGAGTTGTCTTTGTGTACCAGAGGATCTGTACCCAGTTATATCAGCACACATTAACCAGTTACTTCAAGTTTCTCCATCAGATGGGGCAGTATTGTCCAGTCAGCAGAAGTTTGGTTTTGGTTTTGGTTTTTTTTTCATAGCAGCTAGTAGTGTCTCTAGAGAGTTAAATCTTTGCCCTTTTTTCACTTTACCTGTAAACTTCTGTTCTTCTGAGACACAGCAATATAAAATAAAATGAACAGAACATCACAGATCCATTTCAGACTCATTTGCTGGGAGCTGTTTGGTGAATTCCTCTTCTGTTTAGTTTATAGAAATGAACAATAAGGGAGGAAGTTTGAAATCCATTCTCAAGCTGCTTTTTATTACTATTCTCTTTTGGGGTTAAATTATTACAGAGTCACAGATTGGGTAAGAATGGAAGGGACCACAGTGAGTCAGCTGGTCCAACCTCCCTGCTTATACTCAATTAACAATGCCTACTTGTTTTGTCTTAGGGAGTTACTGGTTTTGCTGCACTGGCCAACAGGTAAATTGATCCTTGTTCCATCCAGAAAATTCCACATAAACTTTATTGCCTGGGATTAAGCAGAACTATTGAAAAGAATTGCACTCACCTTGTGGCAGTCCACTGCAGAGGCCAAACTTCTCTATACACAGTGCTTTCTCTCCAGATTTATTTGTGCATGATACTGATGGCTTCTTCATAAACTCTGTGTAACCAAGAAGTATATCTATGTATATATTTATATATGTATTTATATATTTTGTATATATGTATAGATTTGTGTAGTGCTTCCTAATTTGCTAACTTCCAGGTCTCATTTTCATCCAGCTTTCATCTTCCTTAAATTTCTTTGTCAGAGGTTCTAAGCACCTTGCTGTTTCATATTAATTTGCTTTGCAGATCACTTTAGGATCAATTCCTCTGCTAGACAGCCCCTGACTAACTGTACAGCAGGGTGGACTCCATGTGGTTTGTGACTGAGTTTTACTCCCGTTATATTAGCACTCATTGTATTTTCTTCTTGAATATGAATGTATTTGGATAGCAGAGAATTGCTAACATTTCACCAAGTTAGTCTCATGGATACTGAGAATGTGGCAGCTCAGCCACTGCTCCCCTCTGGTACAAAAAGTTGGTATCAGAAGCTTGTATAAGAAATGGGCAGTGAGAGAAATGCAGCACATATATTTGACAGGATATCATAGGAAAAATGTAGGGTGCTTTTTCATTTCCAGAGAAATCTTTACTAGGGCATGCTGTTCTTTAGCTTCATGTTATTTGGGACATTTTCAGAATGTTGATGATATTTAAATTTAACAGGTAGCTAAACCATCCTACAATTAATGGGAGGCATGGTGTAGAAATGAGGAAATAAGAAGTTCCAAACCACACTGATTTGGAAGTTTGGCACTGTCACAATAATTCTGCCATGGTGCAGCTTGGATGGGCAGCATGAAAGGCAACAGAAATCTCTCCATGGGAGCTTTTACAGAGGCCAAGATAAATTACATGTAATTCAAACACCCTGGAGTATTCTAAATGGTAGACAGTAAACGAGCCATGCTTAAATGAGAGTAGCTCATGTCAACTAAATTATTACACTGCATTGTGGATACTAAGTTGTTAGTAGTGTACATTCAAAACTAGTAAATAAAATCACAGTAACAAGTTACTAATTCAGGAAGAACAAGCCCTCAAGCTGTGCTGTTGCAGCTGGGGGAAGTCATGAGCTCAGTCTGAAACTGCTTATCCAAAAAGCCAGAAGGAAGTACCATAAAGCTGAGTTTGGAGGTCACACCACTGTTACATTCTTGGGCAGGCTGTTTGGAGCAGACAGTTGTCCATGCTGCCAGCAGCTGAGTGAAAAGAAGAGATTTAAATAAAAATAAAGAGAAAAATGAGTCTATGCTCTACCTTATGGCTGCTTCTAAAGACTTCAGCTTGCTAGTTAAGCAGCTGGCAGCATCCTGCCAGGAGGGGACCTGCCATCCACTTGGAGAAAGAATAAAAAATGTTAGGGACACCAATGTTAAGGTGCTCACACTTTGCAGAAAAGTGTTGGAGCAGGCCAAGTTCAGCCAAGCTGCTCTCAGCTGAGAGTGAGGAACGGTGTCACTCCACAGCACACCAAGGGCTCCAGCGCTGCTCCTCTTGGCTTGAGCGGTCTGATGGATGCTCCAGTAGCAAATATTGAGACAAATAACATGTGCAGAAGTGGCCATAGATTAGAAATAATTTACCACTCTTTGATGTCAGTGGTGACAGTATCAAAGTAGTGAATTTTATCAGTTATCAAATGGCAGCTTTCAGATGCACCAGCCACTGTGTTCACATGGAGCAAATAACAACTTCATAGAAATAAATAGCTGTGTTCCTCACCTTAAATTAATATGTGATTTCCTATTATGTCATCAAAAATTTGCATATTAAGAATATGTATAAGAAGACTGAATCTCAAGTATAATGAAAAACAGGCAAATATAAACATATCCCAAACCCATTAATAACTATAAAAGGATGATCAATCAATACACTTTCTAAATGTATTTGTCAGTCCGTCTCTTATGACAAAAGGTTTGAAAAATCATAATTAAATCCTAATTTTAATTAATTCTAGGAACCATCTGGAACTCCATTTCGTTCAGTTGATACCAGTCTTTTTGCTTAAATCAGTATGAGGTATGAAGTGTTAGATATTGCTCTGATATTACTAATAGCTATGTTTTTCTCTAAAAAAACAGTTGGCCAGCTAAGTATTTTTGGAAATTATTCAGTAATATTTAAAAGAAAATATTTAATGGGAATTTTTGTGTTTGTGATGGTATTTTTCATTGTGTCAGTTTAGACATGTCCCACAGCACACATAAGTTAATGCAAATTAATGCCAGACTTCATCCATTTTATGTCATTGTTGGGTTTTATATTGTATAGGATCATAGAATGGTTGGGCTGGAAGGGACCTTAAAGTTCTAAACCTCCTGCCATGATCTGGCATGCCACCCACTAGACCAGGTTACTCAAATTCACATCCAACCTGGCCCCAAACACTTCCAGGGATGGGGCATCTATGGCTTCTCTGGGCAACCTGTCACAGTGCCTCACCAAATTTAAAAGTAAACTATTTCTTCCTAATATCTAATCTAAACCTTTTAAACTTGTCTGTCTTAAGGCAAATTCCCCTTGTCCTGTCACTATGTGCCCCTGTCCCTCTCCAGCTCTCACACAGGCTCCTTTAAGGCACTGGAATGCTGCTGTAAGATCTCCCTTGAGAATCTTCTCCAGGCTGAACAGCCCCATCCCTGTCAGTCTGCCTTCACAGCAGAGGTGCTCCAGCCCTGTAATCATCTTTGTGGCCCTTCTCTGGGCTTGCTCCAACAGTCTATGTTTGCTCATGTCTATAGAAGGCCAATATAACTCATGAAGCTGCTGCTTATTTGTATAAGTAGATAAAATAAAACAAAGTGTAATTTTGTTTTGGGGTTCTACAATTTTCAACACAGAAGGACCAAGATCTGGATTGTTAGGTATCAGAGCAGAGAAGATGAAGAATGATAAATTATTCATCAGATTTTGGAGAATGCAGTGAGTGCAGGATAAGTCCAGCTCTTCAATGCTTGTTGAATATTTTATATTCTGTGCTACTTAAAAGAAAATTGTCACCACCGATTTATGTCTCTTGATTCTGTTTATCTATATGCCTTAAGTTTATGGCTGCTACTTCACTGTTAATAATATGATTTTAAAAAGCAAAAGAACAATTTACAAATCATAACTTCTCATTGCTATTTCCAGTAGGGAGAAACTTGTGCAGCTGGTTCGGAGTTTAGGAAAATTCTTCACCCAGAAGTCCTTCAGAGAGTGGAATGGGAAGGGGATGCCCCTGGGTGCCCCTGTCACTGGCAGTTCTTTTGCAGGCTGAGTCTCCTGTGAGGCTTCCACTGAGGTCTGCGGGCCTTGGTACATGTGGTTAACTTCCTAATGCTGTTTTTGGGGACCTGGTTAAAACTGTCAGGGCTTTCAATCAGATTTATGGGTTTTTTTCAGGGGAATTTGTGAGATTTTAGCAGTGTTAAAAGATCAGGTATGCATAGACACACTCACTTTGTTAACGCTTCCAACTAATACATCAAATGTTTTAAAATTACCAAGGTGGAAGGCTTGTGGAAGTGCATTTTACTTATTTACTTTGTCTAATATTTATTAGGCAACTGCCTGAGATGATTCCCCACAAACACTTCGCAAGGCAATCATCAGCTTGTATTCCTTGCTCGCTCCTGTTGGCTGCCAAGGTAGTGGTGCAAAGGTAACTTCTGCCTCACAGGGGGCAGTTTTGACTTATTTGGCAATATTTGCTGAGGAACTGCTGCGTTGCCAGGAGCAGGATTGGCTTCATGTGGTTTTGACTGAGAAGTGCAGAAGAACTGCAGGGGTCAGGGCTTTAGGTGAGAACTTCTGTTTATTCAGTAATTCCCTGACAACCAGCAACCATGAGAAAGCAAACACTGAAAAGGTTCATCATAGAGCCAGTTTCTGTGTTCAGTTTCTTATACAAACTAAACTCAGCTACCAGCCTAGGCAGTTACCAGCCTAAACAATTTCTTAGGCATGAAACCTCATGTGTTAAGAATACATTCCCTGCTTTCCTGAACTTAAAATACTTTAAAAGGATGATGAAGTTAAATTATGATGGACAGTTACTGGAATTTCTTTTGGTTTTTTTTCTGGAGTAAAAGATGACAGTGCCACATTTGCTGCTCAGACACCTCCCCACCGATGCCAAGGTTGGAATATTTTTTCCGTGATGATGATGCCAGGCAAGTTGCCTCACAAAATCCAGTTCTTCATAATGCCTTACTTGACGTGCCTAAAGTGAAGTATTTGTTGAGAGAGACTCTTGGCAAGTGTTCCCTCTTGACAGATCCCACCATTCTTAGTCTTGAGATTGTATTTCCTTCATCTATATTTTGAAGAAAGCATGACCAGGGCTTGCAGTCTCCATGCACCTGGTACAAAATCTGATGTCAGTGGGACAAGCCACCAACAGGCTTTGTATTTGCACTTTATTACAGACCATCACCTTTATGCTGGCAGCTGACAACTGCTCACCGTTTGAACTTGGAGCCCAAGAGAAGTTCAGTGGTTTTTTTTGTGAGCATAGCAACATTTTTTGTGTTGTTTTCTATACATTAAAAAAGTAAAAATACCCAAAAAACCACAAACACCAAAGTTCCCCCCAAAATCACAACCAGCTTACATACAGAGTTGAGCTCAGAAAAATCACCATCTGGTTGGAACTTTCAGCTCCAGCTGAGTTTGACCTGAAGTGGGAATCTGTAGAATCAAATTGTCATATCTTGTGCAATACTAGGACACAACCAATACTCCTCTTGACAGCAGAGAAATGGGAAGACTCAGGAATCTGATGTTTCCTCTTAAACTTTGAAGGCAATTGCAATATAGGGTCATGGGCTTTACTTCTTTAAATGTGTTTTGTTAGCCCATTCTTTCTGTCCTGTCCCTGTCCATTCTTTTGTCTTCACTACACCTGCTTCCAATTTATTTTTCATTCTTATTTCAGACCTAATCTGTAGGGTTCTTGTCTTAGACAAGCATCTGCCCAGACAGCCTTGACTTCTGTTGGTTTAGATTTGTAGATTTCCAAAGTTTTTCCAGTGGAACTGACTGTAGATGACTCTAAACAGGATTTTAAGATTGCAAACAACATAAGGTTACCTAGCTATACATCATGGATCCATCAAAGCATATAATGAAGCTGGTAGGGTGTGTAAACATCTTACACAGCCCAGTTACAGTAGGGTAGGAAGAAGGGATTAAATAATTTTCTTGAAAGTGAACGAAGTTCTTGGAGACTCCGCACTTCTCAAAGAGTGGAGATAAAGTACCTTTGAATCAAGATGGGGCTGCTCAGCAGCTTCACCTGCTGAAATAAATACCCCCAGCCCAGTTTTTTAAGGTAAGCAACGAAAGCCTGGCCCATGCCCCAGAAGGAGCCAAGCACCTAAAGAGGGGAAGCAGACTGTTTGTATTTTCCCAGCTGTCTCACACTTACCTGTCCCAGGGAGAATGGATGCAAGCTAGGAGTGTAGCAGTGTTATTCTGTCTTTTTGAAATAAACATTCTTTTGAGCTGCTTAAACATCAGGCAGTGTCCCAGTGATGTTTTGGTTCAGTTTTTTGTTTTTTTGGTTTTTGTGTTTTGCTTTTTTGGGTTTTTTTTTTGGGGTTGTTTTTTTTTTTGGGGGGGGGGGGGGGGTTTGGTGGTTTTTGTTTGTTTGTTTGTTTGTTTGTTTTTTGGGGTTTTTTTGTGGTTTTTTTTGTTAGTTTGTTTTTTGGTTTTTTTTTTTTTGTTGTTTTTTTGTTTTTTTTTTTTTCCCACATAACATTTGTTTTCTCCTTTTTTCTTCTGTTATCTTCATCACCTGCTTTCTGCAGTCATTTTGATCACAAAGAACTTTCTCTGAATGCAAAGGATTTTACAGGGGTTTTGTATTTCATGTATCCTAACAGCATTTTATATGTATGTACATGTATGTTTATATATATTTTTTTACATATGTAATAACATTAAAACTATAGATACATGTTTTACAGCTTCTGGAGTCTGACGATACTCTGTTTTCAGCCTGGGCTAAAACAAAACCTCTCTTGGATAAGGAAAGAAAATAAACCACAGGATTTACTACACCAGTATGACACATTTGTTGATGGTGGTTTTTGTCACACTTCCCTAGAATGGATTTAGAAAGGAGGGCATGGAAGCAGACACTTTTAAGGAGGAAGACCATCCATCACAGCAGACTGTCAAGTGATCTGACAAGCAGGGTACCATCTTCCAGTACAACTGAGAAGGCTTTATCTTCTTTATACCCAGGCTGGGTTGACAATATGAGTGAGTCCTCCAGCAAGAGCTGTTCACTTTCATTTCCCTCAGAAGCCAGTGGTCTGATAAGCAACAGTAATTTCTCAACAGATAACCTGAGCCACAATGAAGCTTTCCAGCATCCAAAGCAATTATCTTACTCAACCAACTGTGATTTTTTTCCTCAGAAGTTGACTTCCAGCATCAATTCCAGCTGGAATTCATGATGTGAGTGAGACCAAGGAAAGGTTCACTCCTCCTTTGCTCCCTGCCTCAGAGATGAACCATTGTGCTACCACATACAAATCCAAGGAGCAGGCTGGTTTGCTTTAAATTATTACCTAATTTTTAACTGCCTATTGTGTGTTCCTGATAGTGGCCCAGCCTGGGCAGAAAGAACAGGTAAGACTTTCATGTCTGTGTATGGGTAGGAAGCTTTACTGGCAAAACTGAAGTGCATCATAACCCTGGGTCTGATGTGGTTGCTCTAATGCATCCATGCAATAAAGTGATTTTCACAAGAAACAATTAAACAATCTTGTTCTTATTCATCTTCTTTGACAGTTATTTTTATCTCCCTCCCTCTAGTGGAAAAGACTGCATGTTCTGACTCCATGTTCTTGTATCTGTAATGGTTGTGGGGCATGTTCATGTTCTTTTTTCATATGTCTTTTTATATTTTCTCCATGTCTCCATGCTCTTTTTTTTTTTTTTTTTTCCCTTCTTCCCATTTCTGACTTCTTCCTCTTAATTTTGACAAAGTTATGCATGGAAGTAACGCCACAGTATCTCTTCCACTGAATGATCAATCTCCTTCTCATAAGATAGTAAACAAATCAGTGTCTAAGTTTCATTTTTTAAAGAAACTCTAACATTTCCAACACAGTTGAATTTGTTACTTAGCACGTATCTATGCTGGCAGTTTTCAATCCTTTCTCCATGGAGGTCTATCATTATTTTAACATTTTATTTATTGTAAGGAAGAGTGTAGTACTTTACATATAGGGGCAGAAAAATTGTTATTCCTTGGTTGTTGGGAAAGTAATAATGTAAGTAATGCTGCAGTTTGAAGATAATTATTGTGAGTCCTGGAGTCTGCTACTTCTGTTTTCAAATGCATTAAACCAGCTCATTAAGTTTAATGATCAGGATGTATCCTGTAAACTGTCAATATTGTATAAACCGCCAATATTGTAAACTGTCAAGAGCTGGTCATAAAATCTGATCCTGGGTCTTAGGCATTCTTTGTCCTTGGGGCCTTCTGACATTTGACTATATGAGTTACTCCAACCTTTCTTAAAGAGTGGTGAAGAAAAAGTGACCTCGGGCTTTGCTTTATTACATGGTGCTCTGGAATAATACCAGAAAAGGAGACAGAAAAATGAAAAGGATGCTTACAGGTAGACTGCTGGGAAGCTCCTGGCACAGCAGCAACATGAGAGTGTCTTTATCCAGTGAGTTTTAGCTCTGGGACAGGTCTGGTAATTCACAATTAATCAATAAAAGGGAAAAAAAGATGTTTCACTTGTGCTACTCTGGTGGTTCTTCTCAGTGGACAGGACAGGAGAAGCAGATGGCTTAAAGAAGGAGTCAAATAGATATAAACCAGGAAACTCAGAAAATTGAGGCAAGTTGAATAAGTGTGTACCTATGGGGAAGCAAAGGGGGATGCCTGGCCCTGGAAGGGCTGTGGAAACAGCGACAGCAATTTAGTCAGACAGAATCATTCTTCTATCCTTTCATTCCTATTTTCAAGCCATGCTTATATTTCTTACTGCTTGCAGCTCTGGTGTGTGGATATTGACTTTTGAAACTCCTTTTCATCAATGATATTGGTAACTTCTATTTATCATGTAGTTCATGATATAAAATAAAATGTTGAATCTTGGCACATTTTTAAATTTTAGAGTGAAGCTTGATGTGATGGCATCATCTCCTTTGATGCTGTTCTAGCACCCTCTTGGTGTGAAACACAGGTGGACACTTCTCTCCCTTTTGTGCTTTAGTTTCTGTGGGAAGGAAATCCCAACACAGAGACCAGAAGAAAATGCTGGCTGATGTGAGGCTGAGTAGCCAAACCTGGCAAGGCACATGCTGCCTGCACAGTGCCAGGTACATTTTGAGTTCAAAATGACAAAAAAAGCCTTAAATATAAGTGTCAAAATTCTTTATTGAAAGTAACATACACTTGAAGAGACGCATGCCCCCAAAGCTCAGATATGGCGACTCTTCCTGGTTAAAAACCATGCACAATTAATAAAATGGAAACCCTTTTAAAAACCACTTCAGTGGAAGTGTAGCTTGATCCTACATCTTCCTGATATTTTCAGGCCCCAGGGCAGCAGGACCAGCTGATGAAGCAGCAGCAGATGGAGCAGCTGCAAAGGCTGGTGGCTGAGCAGCAGAAAATCATTGCACTTCACAGCCCAGGTACTCAGGAAATCTCTCCTGATGGTCTGGCACCTGCACCTGCTGCTGCTTGTACTCCAGCAGGGAAACACAGCAGTTCTCTAAAGAAAGAGATGGTTTGATAGTTGTTTTTGGTGGCTGGGGGCTCCTCCTCTGGCAGTTGGACTAAAACATTTGCTTCTTTACACATATAGCATACAAGCTGTAAGCTCCTGGAAACATTTCTTTCCTCCTCAGTGTACTAAAATTTCAGAAGAACCTTTATATTTAATAACAGGCCTCCTGTATAGACTTCTATTGAAGTTGTCTTGAACAATAGTACAGAAAATTATAGTGTAGTGGTAAAAATTAGAGAGAAGCTGAAGTATTCTTTCTCTTCTGTACCTATACATGAAATTTCCAGCTTTGCATGGATAAAAGAAGAGGAAGAAAGTCAACATACCATGCTGCTGTTAACAGCTTCTTAACTTTAATAGAGCAGCCCCTGCTCCTAACAGCATGGTACAACTCAAACAGCTCCATTTGATGAGTGGCACTGCTGGAAAACACCATCTGCTCAGCAAGCAGAGAGAGAGGAGCCCCCACCCCTTCTCACCCTGCCCACAGTAGCAGCACATTCTCCTCAGTGATCCCAGGGTGAAAGAAGAATTTAGGGAATCGTGTAGGCTTTTGAGAGTATTGGGCTGGCTTTAGGAGGGCTGCTTGTGCATTACATCACACAGCAGGTATCCACAATTGCATAGGAAGGCTGGGTGATCCTTGGACTGATGCTGCTTCCAGGTAACCTGCTGGGAAAGCAACTTCACCTAACCCATGAGCTAAGGCATCCTCTGTCTGCATCTGTCATTGATCTGGCATTAATATTTTTAGTCTAATGTTCAGTTCTTGGTCCAGTTGAGGATCTGGGCAAGAACCTCGTCATATTAAGACCTCAGAAGAAAATTAGGAGAACTGGATGATGGCACCTTTCATGCTAGAATTCAGTGTAGCCTGATGAAGTCTCACAGATTACTTTTTAGAATTGAAAATCTACATTTTTTTCAAAGTTTTTTTTTCCCATGTTCTAATCATAAAGGGTGTCACTAAATCCTCTCAGACAGCCATGTCTTTTGTTGTTACCTCATGCACATATAAAAATACTTCAGAGCACATCTAGTTTAAACAGTTTGGATGGAATTATTTATAATCCAAATTCCATTTATTTCAGTTACCATATGAGGAACTTCTGCTTGCAAAAGTTCAGTCAAGACAATAGGCATGACTTTGGGCACAGTTGAAGATAAAAATAAAAGCTTGGAGTTTATGACCATCCCCTTGCCCCCTATCCTGGAAACTCTTGGAGCTGGCACTGTTTTAGGGAAATACAATCATATGTTATTGCTTTCATAAAAGAAAATGAAATTTTAGCAAGTTTCATCTACCTCACAAATGAGTATAATACCTGTTAGCTAACAAAATAAAAGGGGCTTTGCTTCATTCCCTCTCAGCCTCACGGATTCAGAGAGCCTTCTGTAGGGATGACAAAATGCTGGGCTGGATAAGCAATGGAGAAGCAGATCATTGCACCCTTGGGGTGCAGCAGGTGCTGTCACTGAACATGGACACAGCAGCTGGAAAAGCTGTGTGGCTGTCAGAGCTGTGGAGCACCTCTGCAGGCAGGAGGTGTATGCTGGCCTAGATGCACCAGGTGGGAAGCAAGGGCCAGCCAGCACCCCAACAGAGACCACCCAAAACCAGGCTTTCTGCAGCTTGGGTGGTCTGCCTGCATCGTGGGGCCCTTTCTGAGCTTCCTGATGATGCTGGCAGTGCAAAGAAATATGAGACTGAAGGGGATGAGAGACTTGAGGAAGAACACAGTGTCAGGTCTGCTTGAAGGTCTTGTTCTCAAACTTGATGGTGTGAGACAATCACGGATTTTGGGGCGGGATAAGCAGGATTTCCACCACTGACCCCACAGCCAGAAGCTAAGCCACAGCAGCAGTGGCACAAACAGGCCTGGCTGTCATTGTGCCAGATTTCCTGATGGAGCTGTGCCACTGTGAATTAGTGTCAAGAGCCACTTCTGTATGCTAGGGAGACAGCCTGAGAAAGAGAGAGGATGGAGCTATGGCTGAGTAAATGAAACCTTCATCATCCTGTTCTTTTTGCCTCAGAGAAAAGGCTGGTTGAATGGCAACTAAAAGCCACCAAGCTGTCTGGGGTGACCAGGTGGAACAAGTATACAGTCTGTGGCTTCCAAGTTTTCTAATCAAAGCAGAACCTCAATGGAATAATTATGTTGGTCATTAATCTCTGCCCAAACGCCACAATTAGCAAGGTGTTTGTTGTTACTGCCAGCAGTTCATTGGGAGCAGAACTGCTCTGTGGCTGTGCCACTATTTTTGTGTTCTCAGGAAGGGCTGAAGAATGAGAAGCAAAGTGTCTTAAGTCTGCTGTGCTTCATCATACAAATTCCTCTTCCCCCTGCCCCATTGCTGTGAATCCTTTAATACATTTCTGAAGAAAGCAGGTATGTTAGTGCTATGAACTCAGGACAAAGCTCATACAATAAGAAATATATTTATAAGATTCTCTTTGGGTGTATTTACATATCCAGATACATTTAGCTAGCACATAAGACCACAGACAAAATGCTGACTTGAGTTAAAAGGAAGAAAAACCTGCACTCAAAGTCCTCTTTTTTTACTGGAGGCAGTGTAGGTTTAGGATAGCAAAGGACACTGCATTAATCTGATCCCATTAATCTCTAAAGACATAAAATATGAAGAACTAGTAGGGCTATGCTTTATCTTATTATGGTAAACATAGTTGCTTTAGCATTGCCATACACTTAAAGTAGTAACACAGCATTCAAGAGTAGTGAGTTGGGATCTTCCCGAGTCTGTGACAGACAGGTTTCAAATCCACAGGTCAGCCTTCTTCCAAAAAAATCCCTTAACTGAGGGGTGAGGCATTTTCAGTCTCAGCCATTCTCTTTCTACCTTTTAAAGTTAGGTCACAGGACAGAGGATTCCTGGTATAAAGAAAGAAAATAAAAAACAAGCCTAATTTATAAAGTGTATTTTTTTTTCTGGGAAGTAGTGAAGCTGGACTTTGGTCCCTGTGCAGAACTGCTTATGTTTTTTCCACTGGTAAGTCTTCTAACAATGTGTAACCAGCCATCCAGAGCTGAAAGGAAAACCCTCCCTATTTTGGCATTAATGTATGTCTCAGAAATATTTTGAGACACATAACTTTTACCTGCTAGTGGACTTGAGGAGTCCTAGGGTAAATGGGGGATTTTTGCATGCTCAGGAATACTCAGTAAGTTCTCTTTAATTCAACATCTCTGCACCATATAATAATTTTTGTTACAACTGATGATTGCAGCAAGCAGGTTTTACAATTTAAGCAAAATAATGAAAGCAGATTTTGATTATTTCATTCTGAACATGCAAACCACCAGGAAACATGAAAGCAACACTGCTTTCATGTCATAACAGTTCAGCAAGAGATTTCTAGTTCAATGCAAAAGAACTTGTTTTAAGTTTCTTTAATTTTTCTTCTCTGATGATTATGTTTAGGCTTTTCTGTTTCTCCTGGGATTCCTTTTCAGCTAGCAGCCACCATGCCATCCCTTCCATGCTTTCCAGCTGCTTTCATTCCTGTCCAGTTTCCATCACAAAACTGTTCCCAAGCTGAGAGCCTGGAATTCTCACAGACGTCTCCCTTGGCAATGTGCTCTGCTTGGCAAAGCAGATCCTGGAGTTCATGCCAAGTGAGAGCAGTTCAGAAATCTCAGGAGAACACCTGCAGCTTTCAGGTTCAGGTGGGCAAAAAGTGCTGGGAAGGAAATCTGAACCTGTCTATTGTGCAACTCCTGTGAATTTTTGAGTTTGCTAGTGATCCTAACTGATTTTATTGCAGGTCAGGGGAAGGTGCTTTGTTTTTATGGTGCTTGTAATAAAAGCACTTAAAGTACTGTAAATTTGATTTTTTTTTTTTTTACTTCTCTAATCACAGCCATCCTGCCTCTCACTGCCATCCTGCCATCCTGACTTCTCTCTCACCTGCTTCCTGTGAGAAGTTGAACCTTGTAGATAAAAATGGATAAGTTATTAAGCTGGGAAAGCTAAGTTATATGAAGTAGGGAATATGTAATATTTAGGGGGAAAATCATAAGTAGGATGTGGCTATAGCTTCCAAAGTTGTGAGAAAATGTTTCAGTAGCTAAAAAGGCCTGCTCTCAGTCAGAAATCTTGGTTTTTCTCACACTGATATTTGGTTGCATCACTGAGAGTTAAAACAATGTAAGCTGCTACTTGGCATCTTCTCTTGGCTACACTTTGCCAGCCTTGTCTTCTGTGGGAAAATACCAAAGGGTGAGAAAGTATAGAAGGGCAATTTTCAAGAAATCAAAAGTTGATTTCAAAATGGGGGGAAGAGAAGCAAAAAGAAGTGGGAATAAATGGATTAAAAGGGAAAATAATATAAATGTAATCCAGACATGCATCCTGGATTCCTTTGAACTTCTGTGGTGAGACCTGACTGTGATACTATGAGCCACTCCCATAGTACAATTGAAATTTTAGTTTCATACTCCTCAAGCGAGCTCAGGACAAGTACTCAAGAGTTTGGTCTCCTTCATGTCCCTGGAACTATTATTTTATTGCCAGTTTACACTGAACTTGGATCCATTGCCCAGTGAAGTATATAGTAAATCTTCAAGAATACTTCTGACAGTACAAATGAGGGGGATGGGGAGATAGTCTATGGGTGGATGAATCACACAATGACAGAACCACAGAACCCCCTGACAAGGCAGGGTCACTTTAAGCAGGTGACACAGAAACTCATCCAGGTGGCTTTTGAATGTCTCCAGAGAGGGAGACCCCCACAGCCCCCCTGGGCAGCCTGTTCCAGTGTGCCATGTTTAGTCTAAAGAAGTGTTAAGGTGGAACTTCTTGTGTTTATGTCCATTACTCCCTGTCCTGACTCTGGGCACCACGGAAAAGAGTCTGGCACCATCCTCTCAGTGCCCACCTGTGATATACTTGTATTTATTGATGAGGCCCCCCTCTCAGTCTTCTCCAGACTAAACAGGCAGACTCCTGCAGTCTCCCCTCATAAGAGAGATGTTCCAGATGCCTCATCACCTTTGTGAGGCCCCTGCTGGACCTTTACCAGTTAATCCTTGTTTTTCTTAAACTATGGGGATCAGAACTGAACACAGTACTCCAGATGCAACCTCACTATGGCTGAGTAGAGGGGGAGGATCACCTCCCTCAACCTGCTGACCACACTCTTCCAAATGCATCCCAGGATCTCATTGGGCCTCCTGGCCTCAAGGGCACTTCTGGCTCATGGTTGCCATCCATCAGTGACTTGTCATCCACCTGTCATCCCAGGTCCTCCTCAGCAGAGCTGCTCTCTGGGAGGTCAGTCCCCAGCCTGTGCTGGTACTTGGGGTTATTCCTTCCCAGGTGCAGGACCTGCACTTGTCCTTGTTGAACCTCACTGTGTTTCTCTCTGCCCAATTCTCCAGCCTATCAAGGTCCCACAGAATGGCAGCTCAGCCTTCAGGTGGATCAGCCACTCCCCCCAGTTCTGGGTCATCAGCAAACATGCTTAGGGTGTGTCCTATCCCTTCATCCAGGCTGTTGACAAACAGGTTGAATAAGACTGGAGAGCAGGAATCTGACAGCCAGAGCACAGTAGGACAGGGGGAGGTATGACTGCTTTTCATTGAAAGCAGTGCTGACTTCAACCTACCTCATGTATACAGCTAAGGCATGGAAGTGCAGAGGCCTCATAACATCAGGTAACTTCCAGCTGATCTGGTCAGTGCATTGTCTTTGAAATACACTTCAGCTGAATTTTTGCTTGAGGACTGGGCTAGCTGACACTTCTCTGACAGTTGTGGTGAGTCTGGGTTTTTACTGCTGGAAACACAAACATGAGCATATTAACAGTTTGCTTAAATTTTCACATTCTTATTTAAAGGGATGAGCACTGAGCCATTGCTTCTGTCCACAGAGAGCCCCACAAAAAAAAACTTTCCAGACAAGATGCTCAAGAAGAGAACAGAAAAGAAAAGACAGGTGAATTACACAGCTGCTTGGACACATTGCTCTTGCCTTGCACTGAGAAGCACCAGCTGAAAATTAAAAAGCTCAGGCACCTCTCCTATAAAAGCATTCTAGAGGTGGCAAAGCCCCACATGAGAGACCCGTGAGAAGAGACATGTGGGTTTTGCATCTCTTGCTGCTGTCAGCCTACTGTGTCACCTCTGCCTCCTCAGCTACATTCTGGTGCAGAGTAGGTGAGGAGGTTGGAGAAACAGCAGGGCTTGTCTGCTATGGGACTGGAGATGTTTGGGGATATTTGGTGTTTTGCTGGGAAAGACTGAGGTATGAATATAAACTTTTGTATTCCTGTTGTTGGACCAGAAAGACCTTCCAGTGTGTTGCAGAGGACTTCAATAGCACTGGCTGTACTTTCATGATGAAGTGAGTTATATAATTCCTGCTGCAGCAAGTGTGTGGTATGAATGAGCAAGTAAAGGCTTTTTGGTTCAGTTGTCAGCCCTAACTCGACCTAAAAGAGCAACTTACCACTAGTTGATGCTCAGAAGAAGAATTAATTGAAGTAGAGGCTGCCTTCTTGTGGTGAGCATAGCCAGTAAGCCTCAACAGGAAGATGCACACATTTGCAATTTTGTGCAATTGAATAGAAAATGCCTGGTTAGAAACTCTCATGTGTACAAATACTGCTTATTAAACTATTTAATGAACTGACTCACAATTTGCATAATTATAGACACACAAGTTGTTCAGTACTCTAGCAGTGCCTTCACTTCCACGTTCTGTAGTGACCACATTAAGCAAACACTACAAATCTCCACAGGCAGGGAACATGCATCTTACCATTTATCCTTTTCATTATTCCAGCACTAGATTTGAGGATCACAGGCCTCTTTTTTCCCACAGGTGCATCCTTCCACCTACTTAATTCAATTGTATTCTGTAAAAAGTTTCAAAAATCAAAGCCTTGTGTGTGTTGTTGAAAATACATACATTTTTAATTATTTTAGGATGTTTATTTTTCACTTGTTCCTTCTGTAAAGGGTTTGTTTGCATTGTCTTTTTTCCTGCTGCTTAGAGAGCAGTCAATTAAAATAAAGGAGTTTCTCTGAATCTTTTTCTGCTGCTAAAGAAGAACAAAGAAAACAACTAAAGGAGGAGATTTCTTCATTTTCCTTTGACAGAGGGCAAGATGAAGACTGGAAATATAGAAGGCAGGTGAGAATTTATCGTAGTCATTCAAGCTACAAACACGTGTCTTCCTTGATGGTATTCCTCTTTGTGTCATATGCAACACAAGAGCTCTCTCCTTTGCTTGAGAGTGGCAAAAATCAGGCAGGTCTATGGCCTGGCAGCTGATCTACTTCTGCATAATGGGATGCTGGTCTAGCCCATATAAATGGACTGGTTTTGTGACTGTAATCTTCAAAGCATAGAAGTAAGGCAAAAGTTGGCAGGGAAAGATAAAATCTACTGATGTGCCATCACCTCGGCTGTGGCCATCAGTTTATGATGGCAGCTCATTCATCCCTGTCTTGGCTATGCCAAGGCCAATTTTTGCATGCCTATATATTGAACAGGGCAGTTGTTAAAAAAAAATTAAAATTATTAAAATTATCTGGAGAGAGGAGAAATTTTACGTAACCTTTAACTTGGATCACTTTTCTGATCTGGTTCATCACTACCCTGCAAGAGGACACTGCAGAGGTGCTTGCAATGGGCAAGAAAGGGTGAGCTGCCACTGGTGATGGAAAAAGTGCTCAGAGTTGTTATCTTTCCTCAAGTGATGCAGACAGAAGCAGCAGGTATTTGGCACACTGAGCCTTCCATCAAGTATACAAAAGAAGCAGCAAACTTCTAAGAAAGCACAGAAGGAGAGCAAAAGTCATGAGAATTTTTGTGTGTTAACCATATGGGAGTTGGACAGAGAAGGAAGACAGGGACCTCCAGAACAGAAGACTGAGAAGATGTGGCAGGGCCATATGCATGTCTGGGCAGGAGGCCCTGTCCATGCATGCATTTTTGGATCAGCAGTGAGCTTCTGAAGTCTGTCTCCCAGTCACCCCTACTTGTTGTGCTTTGGTTCACATTGTGGTGTTATCATGAGCTGGACAAAACTAAAGCACAGAATGTTCCCCAGCTCTTCATGACATTTTCACTATGGCACCAGGCTATATTTGGTTCAAAGCAAGCTTCACTGAAATGAGTATTGTCTAATGTTGAGTCCTCTTTAGCAAGAGTTTTCCCTAGAGATCTAATACTCTTAGCTCATGGTGTGATAACAGACTGAGAAATCAAAAGGTTATGGATGGCACAGTGGTGCTGGGTAGAGATGGTGTGTAGGAAGGACAGTGATATGCTGTACAACCAGCACTTCTATTAACCCTAGAATTTTTTAATATTTAGTAGCAATTTTTAATAAGTGACTAAATTAAGGCTCAAGCACATTTCCTTTGAAATACGTTGGTGTATGCTGTACTATGCTTCATTTTGAGCCAGGTTTCAATTTGGCCCTTTACAACGTTATAGACATTAATTCTTTTCCTACTCTATCTCTCTTCACCATCTGATTCAAGCCACTCCATCAGAGAATCGGTGAGTTCTTTGTGATTTTCACCAACTCTAGTCTGGAGAAAATGACTGAAATGTTTTTCCTTTTGACTATTTTTTACTATTTATTTCTAAGGACAGACTGATACCAGCCAAAAAATGTTGCTTGCTGAAAGTATAATTAACACTTGGTCTAGACAGGAAGTTTTAAAGTAAGAGTTGGATTCACACAATAGGGAGATTTTACTAACAAACTTCACATTTTAAAAAGAATTGCAGAGACTGTTTACAGTTCTAAACTCCATATCACCTCCACAGAACTCATCAAAAGAAAATTAACTAGAGAATGTTACAAATAATGTTCCTTGCCTAGGCAAATCACACCAGCAATTGGTATTAGACAGAATACTTCAGAAAAATTTGTTGAAGAGCAACTTAAAGCAGGCAATCATCTCATAGAAAAACAGCAGAAGGAGCAACAGGTACTGTTGCCATCAGTGCATTCACTTTGAGTTTTGACAAATTCTCATGGACAGAGGTATTGTGTGGGCTCTGTTTTGGCTTATTACATGGTAGGACATTTTTCCACTGTTCTTTCATGTGATACTGGAAGATTTTTCCCCAAAATGAAAGCAAAAAGGTCTGTATTATTCAGTCACAATCCATTCCCCCACGATTTCCCACTGGATTCCTCTATTTCCACCTATTTTCTGGGTCTTAGTTTGTGCCCAGGTCTCAAGACACTTAGTTAAATTAGACATCAAAGTTGTCTTTGTTTGCTCCATATAATAAATGGTCTCTCATGTGCCACTACTGTGAGAATGGGGGCATTTCCCTATACAGGTTTTGTACAAAGGTCAAGTACAGTGTGAGGGCTCTGCTTTTTGCTGTGGGTACAGTTTGAGATGAGCTTATTCCTGACACCTCTAGGTGTCAGACTCAGCATTTGGTTTGGCTCAGTGACTTGGAAGATGCTTGGAAGATGAATTTCATTACTCAAAAATTTTCTCTGTCTCCCTGGCAAAATAACATCTCAAACTGATGCAGCTATGTATTTCTGTGTCACATCGTTAAAACTACTGGAACTTGCCCTGGACAACAAAGGAGGACAGAACTTTTCTGTCTTCTATCATATAGACACTTAGCACCATCTTAACCCTTTGACTCCACTAATGAATGAGTGAATGGAGGCATCATAGAGCTACTGCTTCTCAAAAGGTGCTTCTTGCACCTTCCCTGTAAAGTTAGGGCTGTTTCTTATGTACTCACTTATCCACATCCAGGGTCTTTCAGACTTCTGGCATCTCAGTTATTTCAGTTATTGTAAATATCTTCCTTTCTGGAGAATGATTCTATCTGTGATTGTCAGGATTTAATTTTATTTTCTTCCAAAAATAATAGCTACTCAGAAGGATTTTCCAAAATGAAGGGAGGGCATGGCAAGGCTCAGAACAGGAGCCTTTAGAAGAGGACAGCAAGCATTCCAGAAGAGCTGGTTTGAATTGCTGGGGTCATTGCTCCCAGTCTGGCCAAGTGAACAGAGGCATACTGCAGTCAGGGGAATGCTCTCAGGTAAATCTGCAGGTCAGTAACTCCATGCAGATGGATACACATGAAAAACAAGGCAGGCTGTGCTTTAGCTGACAGGGAGATAAAGGTTAAGACTGATTGTGAAACAAAATGCAGAAGAAAAGGAAGTGATTGGGGGAGATGAAGACTCAAAGGAAGATCCTGGTGACTCACCCAGACAAGATGGCCTGAAATCCTGCAACCATGTCCCAAAACAGTGACAGACACAAACCTACAAGTAGATGAGGAAATGGAGACTCATCACACAAATTCTCTAGGAAAAAAAGACAGAACTGCTGGAGGAGCTGTGGAGGGTGCTCTGCAAAAGGACCTAGGTAGGGTTTATCAGCCTCTGAAAGGTCATCTCATAGATGGAGCAAAAACCCCCTTGGAAGTCCTACAAAGGCATTATCCAGTCCAGGATGTGGATGTAGATCACATCAAGGAGGCAGAGTGGAGTGCAGGTCCTGCATTCACACAGAGTCAGAAGTGGGTTCATGTCTGCCCACAGGAAGTTGTTGTGGGGAGCCAGAACTTGGTAAGCAAAAGGCAAATCCATACCGGGTTTAAGATGGTCAATGACAAGATAATAAAAACTACATGTCGCTCACCTGAAGCTGTGGAGGAGGAAAGCTCATCCTCAACCCTTTGCTAAGAGTGGCAAAGGAAGGGAAGAGTTGCCTTGACATGGCAAGTTGCATCTTTCTCCTGTGAGTCAAACTGCTTACCCCCAAAAAGGAATGATGACCCCAAATCTCACCATGCTCAATATCTCTCCCAGCGTGTGTCTCAGGGAGCAGATCACACTGACAGACATTTGGATTTTTCTGATGGTGATTATGCTTGTGATAAACCCAGTGGAACAGAAAAAAATTCTCTGTTAAGAAATACAGCAGATCACCACCAAGAAAGCAAGATATCCAAGCAATTTCAGGTCAAGATGTCTCCTGCAGTGCATGCAGCAGTGATTCTAGTACTGGAGATGTCAGTCTGAAAGGGAGCAAGGCTCACTCCTCTTTTCAGCAGCCCCTATTTCACCTCACAAGATTGAAAAGGAGAGAGCATGAGCCTGATTCAAAGAATGGGAACAGGGCCAGCAGTGTTAAAATCTACATCTGCTGTCTTCAAGAGTGGCTCATGAGATTCCTGCTTTCAAAATTAAAGACACACCTGAAGTGGTGAAACTACAGAAAAGAAAAAAACCTGTTTGCAGACACATTAGGTAAGAATTACCCAGGTGTTGGTTTTGTGTTTCTTCTTCATTGGGAAAAAATTTTGTCTTGGATTTAAGACTCATTCTTCCTGTGCTCCCTCACTATATGCCCACCTCTGTCAGTATTTCTCAGACCTAAACTGGAAAAAAACAGAGAAGATGGAAGAGATACCTCTGCAAGCCTCTTGTTTTTCTTATAATGGTCCAATGTTCAATGAATCCCTGAAGTCAGGGCTAGAATTCCCTGTAGCTTAGGTATGATTCATCCCTTGACAGTGAAATGTTCACATTTTCTATTGAACTTCCTCAGAGATAAGATATGTGACTTTTCTTAAAAATGGATAAATTATCTCTCAAATTTACATATTTTTCTCTTAAGACACAGAAAGCTTCAGATCAGTGACAACGTTATATTTTCTTAAGAACATCTTCACTCAGTTTTTCCTTAATGTGGTCCCAGCTTTTTGGTCAATCAATGTTTCTCACCGTTGGGCCAGTGATGCTACTTCTGAAATGAGATGAAATGGTAACCTGCTTCAGCAAGCTTTAGTCCTTTTTATTAAACAGGTGACTTTACTTAGTTTCCACTGAAACTATGAAATCCACACATTGACTCCTCATCCTAAACCCAATGGCTTTCTCTTTACGTAAGATCAGTCTGACTAAGTTTTCCTGTCTGCAATAATCACCAGGGCAGAAACATTCACTTCTGATGGCTCTCAATTGCTCTGTCACAATCTACTAAGCACACTCCATGTCAGACTGCTGCTAAAAAATGGTTCCTGAGGCTTCTTTGAAAGTTATATTTGTATTAAAGTTGAACCATCACATGGCATTCACATTCCTAAAAAGGAGTTCAGCTACTGGCACTAACATACACCCAAATCTGTTTCACTTACATGATTTGTAGGGCTTGGATTGCACTACTAAGACCAATGCTGGGAATGGAATACTTGAATAATTAGAAAAAAACCCCACATTAACTCTTTTTGATAAATTAAGCAATAAAGCTAACTGCACTTACGCAGTCTGTGGTTTTAAAAACATAGTGAGGGTTCATAAATATTCACAAAGTTCTGTGTATTATCATAGATACCTGTCCAGAGGAAACCCAGAACATCCATAGCAGAGGATTAGAGACTGACATACACCACAGAAGAACCCCTTCACTGGCCATGGTGAGACAAGAACTTGAGGAAGCAAAGCATTTTTGCAGGTAAATCTGTATACACAAGAAACTGATTTGTGTGTGCAGTGAGGAAAATATTTCTTTTAGAATCCTTAAAAATCAGGCTGCTAAATTCTTACTTACCAGCTAGCTTCTTTCCAGGGGCATCTGTGTTCTTTTTGAGCTGAAACACTCGTTTAGCCATCTAGATTAAAGGTGAAGCACCTCACTGAAGGAGACCAGCTCTCAAAACACTGGTGCATTTTGGGTCTAAAGCTGAGTAATGCCAAAGGCTTCACATAATTTGCTGAATATCTTTGAATTACAGTAAAAGCAGTAAGAACTCAGGCTAATTTTTTAAATATGATCAGGCCACTGATCATATAAGGATAAACTTTTCACATTCACATCAGGGTAGCACATATTTCTGAGGTTAACAAAAAACAGAGAGCACACACCAATGCCAACAGCATTCTTATTTCAGGAATACTAATCTTTAGACCAGACTGAGGATGTGTTTGACCCCATATAAATTAAGAAGTTGAAAATTCAAGTGAGTTGCTTTTGTAATTTGCAATTATTAAATGCTGTAGAAGTTTTAGTTTGGTTTTTGTTTACATCTTTGTAGAAGAAAAATAATTTCTTAACACAAAATCCCTGCAATTAATGATTATGGGACTATGGGGTTTGTAATGGAAGTACCTTCACAGCAGTAACTAATTGTAGGCTATACAAATGCCTCTAATAAAAATTGAGCTTGCTTACAATCAAGTCAAATCAAAAATTTTAATGTGATTAAATCTATTAGAAACTAGTAAGTGCCATCTACTATAAACACAGGGGAGATTCTTTTCCTCTTTGCATTTCAAAACTAGTTCTTGACTGGTGCAAAATTAGCATAATTTATTGATTTTCATTTTTTGATGTAAGAAATTGTTTTTCTGATCTGCTTGTCCGTTATTCTTTATTTCAAAGATGATGGGAATAGTGCAAAAGGCTATTTTGCTTTTATTGGTTTGTAAAATTTTCTCTTATAGCTGCCTTCCAGCAAAATGCTTTCACTGTCTTAAAAATTAACAGTTTCATTGAAGATCCTTCTTGGATCTCTATTTGACCATGATAGGTGTTCCAGATGAGAGTATTTGTGGGATTTGGCAGTTCATGAAACTACTAATGAAATTAGGTGCTGTTTTTACTTTTACTGCTGTAAATTTTGACTGTGGAGTGATGTACTGGTGCAGAATTACTGCAGTGCCAAATCCTGCCAGCATTGTATCCTCTGCCTGTTGACCATGCTGCCTTACCAATGCAATTACTTTGACTTTTTTTCATAACAATGCATATTTTTAAAAGAGTTTGCATGGATTTATTCATGTCATTAGCCATAGTAGCCCCTAGCATTTCCACACAGATGTTTATCCAAAAATGCCTGCCTGGTATAGTGTGTGCATTTGTCGCTCACTTTTTCTAATTCATGAGCTAAAACTAATTGCTAAAGGCAGCTTATCCTCCCTGGCTGTGTTGGCCCTGTGCTGATTTATGCAATCCAAGAATCTGCTTTGCATTTTTAAATTGGTAACCCTATTAGGAACACAAGATGACTGCCCACTGCTAGCAGTTCACTTGTGCAGAGTGACAACTTGTGCTTGCTGGAAGCAACGAAAATCCTTTTCAGAGCAGCATGACATGCCTGAACCTGCCCAAACCTATCCATTCCTTTGTTTCCAAGCACTTTGTTTTCAGATCTTTCCAGGCATGAATCATATAAGCAAGAGGGTAAAACCAGTTGGGGTGTAGTTTGTTGTGTGTATCTGGTGCCTAAGAGAGCCTGGACAGTGCTCAAGGCATCAGCCTGTGGCTCCGCAGCACTGAGGTTGTTCTGCTGGCTTTTGGTGTCACCCAGAGGATTCTGTGGTGGTTATTTGCTTGTTCCTCCAACAAGTGCAGCTTGTTTGCCACCCCTAATGCACAATTTCCTCAGAGTAGGGAATCTGTGTGCTTTCTGGACCAACGGCAGCAGCCAACGTGCTGGTGGTTGGTTTATTTTTTCCCACCTGCTTCTCACTGACAAATCTTTTCATGGAAAAAAGACTTTTGCTTCATGTATGTTCTCGCCTCACAGGCAGCCCTGCTTCAATTTGCCTCACGCAGAGGTGTGCCTGGCACACAAACAAGAATTTCAGTTTGTGCAAAGTGCTTAGCCTCTTCTAATGTATTTTCTATCTGTGCTCTGCACCTAGCTCCCATTTGTAATTTATGGCTGGGTTATGAATTGTTTGTCAGTGGCTCCAAAGAAGTGTCACAAGCACCCCTGGTGTCCCTGGTTATTGCATTTCCACAGGGCAGGGCCTGTTTTCTAGCCTTGGCTGGACACAGTACCGTTCAGTCTACAGTGGAAAATGTTATACACAGATCTTGCATCTTGCTTTTGTTGCTGTGCATTGTATTTCAGAGAACTGGTCTGGATATGGAGGAGTGGTAGGCTGGACATAACCACACAGGGGCTCTAATTACTGATTCAATTTGATTATTTTGCGGAGAATTAATACTTTGTCTTGGTTTGGAAAGACAGGTATCTGCCAGGGAAACTGAGGTTCCCCTAGGATGGAGAATACCAACCCCTCGCACCCCGACGAATTATAATTTTGCAATCAAGGGCTCTCAGGCGAAGATGTTGGGAATAGGAATAACAGTTCTTTACTAGGAGGTTTAACAATACAAATATGATAGGAAACAAAACCACCCAACGAAACAAACAAATAAACAAATAAACAATAATTTTAGAAGAAAACCCTGACAAAGTCAGAGTTTCAATCTGACTCTGTGATTCAGGATGTTGATAACAGTCCAAACGTAAACAGTCCAAACACTTCTGGAGTGGCAGACGTGATCCTGTCGGAGCAGAGATGATTCTGCGAAGAAACCGGTTCAGGGACGGCCAGGAGGGAGACAGGATGGCCAGCACAGGAGACGAAGAAGCTCTTCCCACACCGCCACGACGGAAGCGCCGCGCACCCCACTCCTGCAACAGGGCCGAACCACTCCTGCAGCAGGGCCGAACCACTCCTGCAGCAGGGCCGAACCACTCCTGCAGCAGGGCCGAACCGCCAACCCCCGGCCACCCCCCCCTCCCCCCCCACCCCCCACCGCCAGGGCATGAGATGTATAGAAATGCAAATGCACCGCACAGGCTGGGGAAGGTAACAATGGCCTATCAAGGTGGGTCATCAGGCCTCAAAACAGATGTAAATAGAATACACAAAACCCAGCTCCACAACCCAAGACAACGTTCCACCCCTTATTCTATTACCATCTGTATCATACCTAAATTAATAAACTCCACTATACAGAATGAACCCTCACACTCAGTTCTCACTTAGGATTAGGTTTTCCTGTGGTACACAACTGGTTTTCCCATCTTTCTGCATCACCCACCAAGTGTTACCAGGTCCTTGAGCAAAAACAATCCCACGGGTGGGTTCACCTTTGCCCAAGGTGGGGTTTACCCAAACAGTCTTTCCTAAGATACCTCTCATATGTACTACAGGGACTTTGTCTCCATCCACTGTGTGCAAAGGGGTAGACTGGGCAGGACCAGCTCGATTAATAGACCCTCGGGTGTTGACCATCCAGGTGGCCTTTGCTAAGTTCACTTCCCAATTTCTGAAGGTCCCCCCGCCAAGTGCTTTCAGGGTGGTCTTAAGCAGTCCATTGCACCGTTCAACTTTCCCGGCAGCTGGTGCATGATAAGGGATGTGATATATCCATTCAATGCCGTGTTCCTTAGCCCAGGTGTTTATGAGGCTGTTCTTGAAATGAGTCCCGTTGTCCGACTCAATTCTCTCAGGGGTGCCATGTCTCCACAGGACTTGTTTTTCCAGGCCCAGGATGGTGTTCCGGGCGGTGGCATGAGGCACAGGATAGGTCTCCAGCCACCCAGTGGTGGCTTCCACCATGGTCAGCACGTAGCGCTTGCCTTGGCGGGTTTGGGGCAGTGTGATGTAATCAATCTGCCAGGCCTCCCCATACTTGTACTTGGACCACCGTCCACCGTACCAGAGGGGCTTCACCCGCTTGGCCTGCTTGATGGCAGCACACGTCTCACAGTCGTGGATAACCTGTGAAATACTGTTCATGGTTAGATCCACCCCTCGGTCTCGTGCCCACTTATAGGTGGCATCTCTGCCCTGATGACCTGAAGCATCATGGGCCCACCGAGCTAGGAACAACTCTCCCTTGTGTTGCCAATCCAAGTCTACCTTGGATACCTTTATCCTCGCAGCTTGATCTACTTGCTCGTTGTTCCGGTGCTCCTCATTAGCCCGACTCTTGGGGACATGGGCATCCACATGACGGACTTTCACAGGTAGTTTCCCTACCCTGATGGCAATGTCCTTCCACTCATCAGCAGCCCAGATTGGTTTTCCCCTACGCTGCCAGTTGGCTTTTTTCCACCTTTCCAGCCAGCCCCACAGAGCATTAGCCACCATCCACGAATCAGTGTAGAGGTAGAGCTTCGGCCACTTCTCTCTTTCAGCAATGTCCAGGGCCAATTGAACAGCTTTGAGTTCAGCAAGCTGGCTTGACCCACCTTCTCCTTCAGTGGCGTGTGCAACTTGTCTTGTGGGGCTCCATACGGCTGCTTTCCACTTCCGGTTCATCCCTACGATGCGACAGGAACCATCAGTGAAAAGAGCGTAACGTGTTTCTTCTGCTGGCAGTTGGTTGTATGGTGGAGCTTCTTCAGCCCGGGTTACTTGTTCTTCTTCGTCAGTGAGACTGAAGTTCTCAGCTTCTGGCCAGTTGGTGATTACTTCCAAAATCCCAGGGCGATTCGGGTTACCAATACGGGCGCGCTGAGTGATGAGGGCGATCCATTTGCTCCATGTAGCATCGGTGGCATGGTGGGTGGAGGGAACCTTTCCTTTAAACATCCACCCCAGCACCGGTAGTCGGGGTGCCAGGAGGAGTTGTGCTTCAGTGCCAATCACCTCTGAGGCAGCTTGAACTCCTTCGTAGGCGGCCAAGATCTCCTTCTCTGTGGGAGTGTAGTTGGCTTCAGACCCTCTGTAGCTTCGGCTCCAGAATCCCAGTGGCCGGCCTCGAGTCTCACCTGGCACCTTCTGCCACAGGCTCCAGGACAGACCATGGCTCCCGGCTGCAGAGTAGAGCACGTTCTTTACCTCTGGTCCCGTCCTGACTGGGCCAAGGGCTACCGCATGAGCGATCTCCTGCTTGATCTGGGCAAAGGCGTGCTGCTGTTCTGGGCCCCAGTGGAAATCGTTCTTCTTGCGGGTAACCAGGTAGAGAGGGCTCACAATCTGACTGTACTCAGGGATGTGCATCCTCCAAAAGCCAATGGCCCCTAGGAAAGCTTGTGTTTCCTTCTTGTTGGTTGGTGGGGACATGGCAGTGATCTTATTGATGACCTCAGTGGGAATCTGACGCCGTCCATCTTGCCACTTCACTCCCAGGAACTGGATCTCTTGGGCAGGTCCCTTGACTTTGCTCTTCTTGATGGCAAAACCGGCTTCCAGGAGAATTTGGATGATCTTCTCTCCTTTCTCAAAGACTTCCATTGCCGTGTTCCCCCACACAATGATGTCATCTATGTACTGTAGATGGTCTGGAGCCTCACCCTTTTCCAGTGCATCCTGGATCAGTCCATGGCAGATGGTGGGACTGTGCTTCCACCCCTGGGGCAGCCGATTCCAGGTGTACTGCACACCCCTCCAGGTGAAAGCAAACTGGGGTCTGCACTCTGCTGCCACAGGAATGGAGAAGAAGGCATTGGCAATGTCAATGGTCGCGTACCACTTTGCTGCCTTGGACTCCAGCTCATACTGAAGCTCCAACATGTCTGGCACAGCAGCGCTCAGTGGTGGTGTGACCTCATTCAGACCACGATAATCTACAGTCAGTCTCCATTCCCCACTGGGCTTACGCACAGGCCAGATGGGGCTGTTAAAAGGTGAATGAGCCTTACTGACCACCCCTTGGCTCTCCAGTTTACGAATCATCTCATGGATCGGGGTCACAGAGTCTCTGTCAGTGCGGTATTGCCGACGGTGCACTGTTGCTGTGGCAAATGGTACCTGTTGTTCTTCAACTCTTAGCAGTCCCACAGCAGAAGGGTCATCTGAGAGACCAGGCAAGGTATTCAGTTGTTTGATCTCTTCCGTCTCTACAGCAGCTACTCCAAAAGCCCAACGATATCCTTTTGGGTCTTTGAAATATCCATTTCTGAGATAGTCTATGCCGAGGATGCACGGGGCCTCTGGGCCAGTCACAATGGGGTGTTTCTGCCACCCATTCCCAGTTAAACTCACTTCGGCTTCCACTACAGTCAGCTGCTGGGACCCTCCTGTCACCCCAGAAATAGAAATGGGTTCTGTTCCTACATACCCTGATGGCATCAGGGTACATTGGGCACCAGTGTCAACCAAAGCCGTGTATTTTTGTGGGTCAGATGTGCCAGGCCATCGGATCCACACAGTCCAATAGATCCGATTATCCCTTTCCTCTACCTGGCTAGAGGCAGGGCCCCTCTAGCACTGGTTATCCCCTTCCTGAGCATACATACTAGAGGTTCCTTCAAGGGGATTCAACACAGCATTGGCAGCTTGGTTATAGGAGGCTGAGGCTACTTTCATTTTCGTAGATCCCCCTTGGTGATTGTTCCTCTCCTTGAGCTCACGCACCCGTGCTGCCAGGACAGAAGTGGGTTTCCCATCCCACATTCCCATGTCTTCCCCATGGTCACGCAGATAAAACCACAGGTCAGCTCTTGGGGTGTACCCTCTCTCTCGAGTTGGGGGTCGTTGGGCTCTAACTCTGGGGCCTGTGACTCGCACTGGTGCCACATTGGAACTGTTTGTCCTCATCTCCTCCCTCACCCCCCTTATCTCTTCTTTGAGTTCTTTAACCACGGCAGAGATATGAGCCTGCATCGGGCCATTGATCATACTTTCATAGTTCCTAAGCTTATTGGCAACAGACCCCACTGTCTCTCGATTGTCCTCAGCATTAATTGTTGCAATAAAGGTGGTGTACTGAGATGGCCCTAGATTTGCCAGATTCCACAACATCTGCCCTGTGCATTTAACCTTGTCAGGGTCATTATCATGCTGTCCACTCCTCCCAAAAAGTACCTCCAGCACCGCCACTTCCCTCAGCTGTTGGATCCCTTCCTCCAGAGTTTTCCAGCGCATTCTATGGTGGTGCTCCTGCATTCTTTCTTTGTGGATAAATCTCTCTCTCACACTCATTAAAAGCCGCTCCCAAAGGGAAAGGGGTCCTGGCTCTCTTACAAATACCTGATTTATACCTGAGTCCTGGGTCAAGGGTCCCAAATTCCTTGCCTCACCACTGTCCAATTGCACCCCAGTACCCATGAGGTCCCAAACCCGAAGTAGCCAGGCTGTGTAAGCCTCACGCCCCCGCCGTACGATATCTTTTTGCAGGTTACGGAGACTTTCATACGACAGGGACTCGGTGATGATCTGAACATGTGATTCCCCTGCAGGTTGTGAGGGCCCTCCTTTCTTATTGTCTGGGTTTGCTGTTTTCACCTTAGATTTCTTTGTTTCCACAGGGGCAACTGCCGCTGGCTGTGACTGCCCCTGTGGTTCAGCTGGGACCTGAGCAGTTGTAATCTCTGTGGGTTTTATTGCTGCACTATCAGGCTCTCTTTTGTCAGGGCAGGGGAAGGATTTCCCACTAGCTGGGGAGATGTACTCCCTCAGCATCTGGCTCATCTTTTCTTGCATCTCTTTAATCAGAGCCCCCACCCAAACCGGGTGGTTTATCTCTGAGGCAGGCTGTGGGGCAGGAGCGGACTCTTGGGCTGCATTCTTATTCTCTGGGGTACTTATTAAGGTGCTTACCCAGGCCAATTTCCCCTTATCTCTGAATGCCAAACAGAACAGGCATACCAGCAACACCAGCCACTGTATGATATCATTAGCACTCAGAGATTTCAACCCTTCAAAAACTGGTGGGGTGGACCCAAAAAACTGTGTGAAGGGCTGGGAGAAAATTTCCCCCGGTGCCATTTCCTTACAATAGGTACCATTGTTAAAGTAACCCCAGAAGCACAGAGTTAGCCTATGATAGCTATGAATCCATGTGCTTGCTTTCCAGAGGAAGTTAAAAATCCATGAATTTCTCACCTTATTAATCCACAAAACAAACTGAATGCCCGCCACAGTAGCCTTAGTCATAGGACCCATATTAACATAAGGAGTAGCAAATGGCAGAAATACAGCCACCACCACGTGCCACCCAAACCAGGGAAAGCTAGACCACATTATTCTGGCCAGTGGGCTTTTATCTAATACCCAAGAACTGTTATTCCTCTCTCTCAATGCCCTCGTGCCCCACCCTTGGGCGCCAAAATCTGTCTTGGTTTGGAAAGACAGGTATCTGCCAGGGAAACTGAGGTTCCCCTAGGATGGAGAATACCAACCCCTCGCACCCCGACGAATTATAATTTTGCAATCAAGGGCTCTCAGGCGAAGATGTTGGGAATAGGAATAACAGTTCTTTACTAGGAGGTTTAACAATACAAATATGATAGGAAACAAAACCACCCAACCAAACAAACAAATAAACAAATAAACAATAATCTTAGAAGAAAACCCTGACAAAGTCAGAGTTTCAATCTGACCCTGTGATTCAGGATGTTGATAACAGTCCAAACGTAAACAGTCCAAACACTTCTGGAATGGCAGACGTGATCCTGTTGGAGCAGAGATGATTCTGCGAAGAAACCGGTTCAGGGACGGCCAGGAGGGAGACAGGATGGCCAGCACAGGAGACGAAGAAGCTCTTCCCACACCGCCGCGAAGGAAGCGCCGCGCACCCCACTCCTGCAGCAGGGCCGAACCACTCCTGCAGCAGGGCCGAACCACTCCTGCAGCAGGGCCGAACCACTCCTGCAGCAGGGCCGAACCACTCCTGCAGCAGGGCCGAACCGCCAACCCCCGGCCACCCCCCCCTCCCCCCCACCCCCCACCGCCAGGGCATGAGATGTATAGAAATGCAAATGCACCGCACAGGCTGGGGAAGGTAACAATGGCCTATCAAGGTGGGTCATCAGGCCTCAAAACAGATGTAAATAGAATACACAAAACCCAGCTCCACAACCCAAGACATACTTACATTGACTGTTGCTGAGACTTTCACCATCGTGCTTTTAACCAGAATATAAGTCAAGCTTATTTAGAATAGAAAACAACAACAACAAACAACATCAGGTAATTGTTTACAAAGAGCAACGGGATGTGGGGAGTTTGTTTTTCTCTTAGTGTCTGTGAGAACTTTCACATTTTGCTCCTGAGGTGGTAAACTCCATTACTGAGAGGGAAACATGAGGTCGTGGCTGCCTCCTGTAGTTCGTGTTTCTTTTTGAGTAATGGTGAAGGACAGATGGTGCTGTAGGTCATGAAGGGAGTTGGAAGCTCACTTTTTATTTGTTGGCAGGAAGCTAACAAATAATTTCATGTCAGATTAAAAATTAACTAAGAACTTAGATCACAGTCATAAATAAGCTCTCTTTGAGGATATGTAAAGATTTGTAATCCTCCCCTGTTTCATACTGTTAAATGCATTTCCGGGTCAGTCATGTCTTGAGCCATTGAGTTCAAAGGCAAAACCTCTTCTGAACACCTTTAACTCTTAAAGGGTATTTACCTGTGGAAAGTAAATACTTTATCCTATTTCATTCAGGTCCACGGCTAATCTGATTTGTAGTAATGACTGGGCAGATGAAAACTGCAGGGCTTCACAGATACACTGACAGGTAATAACAAGCTGTGCCTTCTGCAGGCCTGCCCTAGTTTAGCTATCTGAATACAAAATGTGTTTAAAAGCCTCTAAGTTCTTGGTCATCACATTGTCAAAAATTTCAATTGGAATTCTTTCCCACTGCTAAATAGAAGGAATTTTGCAGCTGAATGCATGCATGAATGTTCCCAGGGAGGAAGCACCTTAATTTTGACATGTGCTGATAACTGGTAGCCACTCCCAGCAGTATCAGCATATGAGGGACATGCCCAAGCCCTCCAAACATCATGCCCAAAGAAGGTACATTTGGAGACAGTCCTTCATTACAGTCTCACAGGCCAATCTCATACTCCTTGTTTATCTTGTGAACAGAACATGAATAGACCAGCTCGAGACTGTCAGGAGCCAGGAGCTGACTCACCCTTTGGAATACAACAGAGATCAAGCTCACTTACTGCAGAAAGACAAAATTGCCCAGAGCAAGTTCAAAGGAACAGCCAGAGTCACTGGAGAACATGTGAAATCAGAAGAAATGCAAGTAAGCTGTCTTCTGTAGAACAAATATGCAGTTCATATCAATTAATATCCTTCCATACAAACATCCTATGTTTTCACTTGAAACGTTCCATTTGCCACACATGGCAAATTATTCATGCCACTTCTTTAGGATGGTTAGATCTACTTCTTTTAGATGATTAGTGAAGGTTTTAATTTTAATAAGATATTGCTTTGGTTTGTGTTTTAAGGGTACATCCCTTTCTTTTGTATAAGAAAAAAAACTTAGGTTGTGCCTACCATGTTTTAAGGAAGTAAAAATGCTCCAATGTTTCTCATACTTCCTTGTAGTGATTTGCTCAGCTGAGCTGACTCTTGAAAAATTTCCAGCTCCTGCATAGTGAACTTTCCTACCTGTAATTATTAGGACTCATTGTGCCAAGTGCAACACTGTTAATGGCCATCGTTCTCATTCCTGTGCTGAGTTATTATTTTTTTCTTTTAACTATCCTGATCTTTGGCTTTGAGGTATTTTTACGATATCTAGCCCTGTGTCTAACAATCTAACCTGCCTAATAAAATACCCTAGTCATTTATTATGGTTTCTTCTAAATTCCTTTAGGGGATTCTATATTTTAAATAAAAGTTTTTATTTCAGACGTCTTAGTGATAAAATCATCTCTGATTATTTGTGGCCATTATCCCTATTAAAAACAGCTAGACATAATATGACTTAAAAGGCAATTTTCTAGAAGAATCACTGAAAAACAGAGAAAAAAAGTGGTAAGCCATGTGAAACCAATAACAGAGATGGGGTAGCCAAAAGCAATATTTATGTAAAGTGAAAGAATAAGCAATGGTAAAGCTCAGAAATGTCTGGAAAAATGTTCTGCTGCAAAAGGATTTCTAAACCAAACTGACATATTTGACAACAAACTGACAATTTAAATTACTTTCACAATCAGAAAAGATTCAGAACAATTAAAATAGGCAACAGAGTGCTTTGTTCAAAGGTTCTGTACTTTATTTTTAATTTGTACATTTTTGAGATACACATTTTTGGAGCATACTCATAGTGAATGTTTTTCTCCTTATGTGCATCTTTCTCTAGAGGTAGCATTTACAATAGGAAATGTTTAAGTGAGGCTGTTCCAGTATTTTGACTACAGAGTAAACTGCACATTTCTAGCTCAATTCCACCAGTGTTCTGTTTGCACTATCCAGCATAAGTGCCCTGAAGGAAAAGGACTCTGTTTGCATCAGCATGGGTGAGGAAAGAAGGGAGAAAGCAAAAACAATGGAGATGGATGTATATGGAAATGTCCTCTCCAATTTTCATTACTTTTATTTTCAGTTCAGTTGAAAATTATGTCTTTGCAATCTCCCTGCTGTTTGTAAGAAGGATGTAACTATTCCTGTGCCCTTTTCACCACATCTGATTACATGACATTCTTGCCATTAAAATCTACCTTGTATTGTAGCATTTTCTTAAAGACATTGACATATAATGCTGATTAGTTGCATGATTAGTTTGAATTTCATGATTTTCTTCAGCACAGATTTGTCTCTGCTCAATTTGTAACAATTGGTTTGTTTTAAATATAGGAGTTTACAAAATAGTATTTTTTTATTGTTTGGGTTTTTATTTTTCTTTGTTGAAATAATTTCAGATTTTTTTTTTTTTTAATTGCATACCTTAATACTGTAGACCTTTAAGCAGAACAAAAGGCTCCATGCTTGCTTCTGGGTATGTGAGGTGGGCATGCCTAGCTCAGAGCAGGCAACGACATGGCACACTCTTATTTTTTCACTGACAGATATTAAAACAGCAGATTGCTGGACTGCAGGAGGGGGTCAAGAGAACTGAGTCCTACTGGCACTCTGCCTACAGCAAACTGAGAGACCAGGTTGAGTTGCTGACCAGGCAGAACATGGATGGAGCTTTGAGATGAGCTCAGAGTTTCAGAACATCAGAGACAGAAAGCAGAAAAAACCCCAAAGCTATGAATTTCATGGACAGAAAATCAGAGACTCTGGTACTGGAAGATACTATCTACTTAATAGTGTTTGAAAATTTCAGGAGTTTTTCTTTGGAGCTGTCATGTGTGAGTACTGACCTTCCACTCCTGCCATGCTTTGCCTGAAGGAGCGAAAGTCATTGCTACAGTGAGCTGTGCTAAAATACACTCTTTGTGTGGTCCTATTCCACCTAACCTTTCTATCCCTGAGGTGTGCATGGTCACCAGGGGATACAGCCAGCCTATCATAGACAATTAGGTCAGATGTCTCCCTCCACTAGCTAGGAAGAGAGTTTGGATAACTAATTTATTTTCAGTGCCTAAATTCAAGCCTCCTAAAAAGCCTCCTGTAAATAATTCTACTCTTTATATATATACTCTTCAGAGTATATATATACTCTGAAAATAATTCTATTCTTTATATATATATTTAAGGCCATTTACCTTTTTAATAAAACACCTCTTCAGCCTGGAAAAAAATATAGTTGGACCCTCTATTAAATCTGAGTTCTTATTTTATGCTGTAAACTTTCTGGAAGGAAGCACCATCAGTGGCCTGCCTTACAGAGGCACAAGTTGGGTTCTTGAATAGGAGTTGCACTGGGATGGAGCAGGAGGGATAAGCAGGGTGGAAAATATAGCTGACTAATGTAAATGTCTTTGCTAATCTCTGGAAATCAACATGATTTAATCATAGGTTTACAGAGTGGCTTGTAATTTTTTTATTCAATATTTCACTTGCTTAATGTACTTGTAGGATTTTACTTGTTCCATTAGCATATAACTGAGTAACTTCTTGTAAGGGAGTTAAAGGAAATTAAAGTTACTCACTTTTTACACAGGAGACAGCAAGTCTTGGTGAAATTATATGGTTCAGACTAAAATTCAAAAAAACCCTGAAATTTTGGTTGAGTGGGTCATTTCCTTATGTGTATTCAAGGGAGAAAAATACATGTTTTCATCCTATGTGTGTCAAGGAAACTAGAAAAAACAATTACCTCCTATATTGTATAATGTGATGAGATGAACCCTACTTTTCCACAGAATGGCTGAACCTAGAAGAAAAAATTGAGCCATTTTCTCTTAGGCATTTCCCTAATTTTCACATCAAATTTCTAGTAAGGTGTCTTTTAAAAATGTTAGAACCACCAACAATCCTGGCCTTTGCTTTATTGGAAGTTTTGTGTCTCTTTTTTTTCATTTGATTGCAATGTACTGGATTATGAGATTTTCCACCTAACACCTACATTTCATTGAAAATTTAATTTGAAGTTAAATTTCACTTTATTTTTACTTTTCCCAAACTTACTTGCTCTTATGACTCATCCTTTTATAGATTGTGAAGGTCAGGAAAAAAAAAAAAAAAAAGATTAGTCACAGGTACAAAATTAAAATACATAAAAATTCCAATAAAAGCAAGGATAAGAAAAATTGACTTCTGCTCTTGGCCAGATTTCTGTTTTAGTTCTACTGCTTTGCTGATGTAAAACTACTACTCAAGACACTAAAGATTTTTGTTGTGTGAAAATAATACTAGGATACTCTATATGAGGATGCTAGAATGGTAGAACTACAAAGTTCTTGTCTGATACTGGGGACTTCCAGTCCCTAGCAGAACAACAAATGGAATTTCATTCATTGTGTTTAAATATCATAATTTTTCTGAAAAGAAAATGGCTTTAAATTTGAGTCAGATGGCTTTGAAGGCTATTTGATTCTACTAGCTGTGACTTGAACTTAAATTTACATATTTATAGCAAAATCTCCACTAGGTTCTGCAAGGGACAGCACCTTCATCCAAACCACAAGAAAGTTCATGGAGAGATAATCACAAGAGCCACAGCATCTCTCACTTGGTGCTGGAGATGTCTTTACAAATACATTTCCTTAGAGATATGAATAGTAAAGTATGCATCCCTATTGCCAGTAGTCACTTTTCCAGAGTTTCAAATATGTATTTAAGAGAATGTTCTTTGGAATCAAAATTTCCACAAATGGAAGTGTGTATAAGCATGACCACGTTTTCTTGCTTGTGCGTAATTCTATGTGAATTGTAGATTTTCTTCTGGTTTTGCAGTAGCAGGAGAAAAAGCTTCCCCCCCCCCCCCCCCCACCACCACCTATTTTTTCTAGACCTAATTGAATTGTGTGTTGTTTTCAGTGAGTTTTCCAAGCTTGTTGCACCTGCTACTCCACAGGCTGATTTTACAGGGAATCCCCTTGCCTTGGCAAACCATAAATCTATTTTGTTTTGCCGTTCAAAGCTTTACTTGCCAATATGTAAGAGTGTCCTTATCCCAATCCCACTCAGTGGGAAAAACACTCAGATTTTTACAAATTGTGAAAAGTTAGCTCAGTATGTCAAGTGAGATGCTTATTTCTGGCTGGTGTGTCCATGACTGCTCCTCCACAGCCAGCTTACCACATTTCTAACACATCTCACTGTTTGGGATTTAGATATGTAAATATCTCTTTATGATTTTCTTTCTCTTAGCTTTGTATTTCTTGCTTCGTATCATGGGAACCTTGGATATTACAAGTCCCTTTTCTTACTTTTGCTCATATTTAGTTGAAATCTATGCATTGTTCAAGTGTACAGTCTCTCTGAAATTCATCTTCTCTACTGGAAACTATTCCTTTGGCTAAAGGAAAACAGATTAGCCAGCACACTCCACTCTCTGCCTGTATAGGGACTGAAATAAAATGTAAGAGATATCAGATGAGAAGGGAGGCAACTGCTACACTGTAGTGAGCACGACAGAGTGTTTGAAAGTTATGAGACAGTAACTTCAGCAAATTCTATACGGTGCCAGATATGAAAAGAGGTATTGATCACTTCCTCCAGTGGCACACAGCCATGTGCAATAAAAATTGTGACTTCAGCAGCAGTTTTGAGAAGGGGGAAGTTAAGGACAGCAGACTTTTGGGCTCATTGCTCTCTGGGCTTTCACCATCTATCCAGGATTGGATCTAGTCCAACTGGAATCCAGCGCAAGCATGAGCTAGACTGGTGGGCATAGTGCCCAGATGTCCTGAGTGAACTCTAAAATGTTTGACAGGGACACATGCTCTTTATCTGATCTGATGGCACAGAAAGACTTTACAGTGAATAGAGTGGCTGTCAATTATTTGACTCTAGAATTGAAGTCTCAGGTAAATGGAACATTAAACAGAATCCCAAAATCCGTGTCATAGTGATTGACCGGAACACGGTGACTCGTTAGTGTTTTCTTTGCATTTGAGCTCTTTTGATAGCAGGTGGATGCTTTCCTGCACAGATCCTGTGAATCTGGGTAATTCTGAATTTTGGATATAGATAAAACAAAGTATCATACTATTTCTATCCAAAATCAAGAAATGGAGCACAGGAACACATCAAAGTAATGGGATGACTTGGAGCAAAAGAGGGGTTGCCAGGCATTGGAATGGGCTGAACAGGGAAATAGTGGAATCACCATCCTTGGCACCGTCCAAAAAAATGTGTGGATATGGCACTTGGGGACATGGTTTAGTGGTGGGCTTGACAGTTCTGTGTCAGTGACTGGAACTGATGATCTGAGAGTCTTTTGCAACCTAAAATATTTTATGGTTCTAGGATTGGAAGAAGATATGCATGCCTTCTATAACACATGTAACTTAAAGCTAGCTTGGACTGGCAAGTTTAATCAGCTGTAACAAGTGGGCAAAAGGATTGCCATCTGACTTACTTTTGTCAAAGCTAATAGACTCTGAGGATATGCACAAAAACTGTTGGTGAGCATGTCTGAGTAATGGTCAATACAGGTTAAAGATACAAACATTTTGTAAACATGATTTTATGAAGTAAAGGCCATATCCAAGAGATGTTCTGCATCTCTGAAAAATATTTATTCTGGTTGGCTATTGTACTTTTAAGGATGATCTCTATTTGTACTGTAACTTGACCTAGCTGGTGAGGAACTGTCCAGATCAAGTTGTGCTTTAGTGAGACAAGAAAAATGCCCATTTTAACTGCACATCTACAGTGATTATTTCAGACTTTGAAAGAATGAAGGGTGGGCCAAAATAGTTATGATTTATTAATTATTAATATTTACTAACATGGATCCACTGAAAACAACTTGATTTCCAAATGCAGCTCATTAGCAAGAACAAGCTGCCAGTTTCCTGCCCAACATGCAGCTATGCATAGGTTTTCATTATTTCTATGAAAAAAAGATTAATTCATTTGCCTGGCAGGGTTGGAAGTGAGAGGAGGAGAGGGGAATCCCACTGAAAGGTAAACTGTTAGCATTTCTTAATGTTTCAGCCATGGTCAAATATGCTTATTTCCAAACTTAGATGGATTTTGCTGTCTAGTCTTGCAAGGGATTTTGATGACCTTTGAGCATGTTTTTTCCATGCCTATGAATGTTCTTCCTGATAAACTACCAACTCTGAAATAGGGAAGGTCTGTGAATATGCAGAGAGACTTTCATAGCATTTGAATTTCACTGCTTTATCCATGAGTACTTGTTGCTTTTTCTCAACTTTTTGATTTGTTAGGGGGAATGTGAGCTCTACATAACAAACTGTGATATTTAAAGATAATAAATAAGAGACCTTTATTTATGGGAATTGGCAAGTGAGAGATTTCTGGGATATTTGATGAAGAACTGTAGGTATTATCAGCTGGGAGGCAAAACTTTTTAGAAATGTAACAGATTATTGCTGAGCATGAGGATCCAGGAGAACATATTTTTAGAATTCTTGTGGTCTAGGTGGACATTCAGTAGCAATACCTCCTCCTGTTCTCCACTGCCTTTCTGATAGCATAGATCTGTAGGAGTAGAGGAATTTCAAGAGGTCCCTGTTTCTGCCAAGAGCAAGATCAGTGTTGCTGATGGCAATCCAATCTGTGCTTCACTAGCTCCCATGAAGAATATACAGAACGAACTGTCTACATGTTCATTATAAAGTCAAATTTCATAACTAAACTACACCTCTTTTGTGGTCAGCAGCTGATCTGGTGATTAATTTTTTTTATGTTTTCAGTAAAGATTGGAAAGAAAATTTGTTCTACCTTGGGATGCTGCTTCTTCCTCTAATCCTGTAACCCCTTTGCATCAAGGGTCTGCATTTACTGGTCATCCACATATTTCCAATGAAGAAAATTGAGATCATTTGATGAACTTGTTTATGAAAGTGATGGAATTGAGAGAATCTTTATCAAGAACCCAGTCACCTGGGTCCAAATGCTTAGTATCTGAGTTTCTTAAAAAGTGCAGAGCAAAGTTGTAGTCGTTGCCTGGGATACAGTGATGGCTCTGAATTTTCAAATGATCTCTTAGAATGACATTCCTCTGAATGAAAACAGAGACTACATGTGATTCATGTAAGCCTGTCTGGATTCCTTTGACATTATTGTTTTAAAAATAGGTATGTTAGTGTATGCAATGCATAAAAAATGACTTTTACAATGGCATTTGTAACAAGCTGGAGTACTAACACTGTTCTGCTTGGATGCTCCTTCAGCTGAATTGGCTGATACATCTCAGCATATTCATGGAAACACTGCTACTTTCTCTGACTCCATCTTGCCATAAAGTATCTTCTATTTACAGGTCTTATGTAAGGTTATCAAAAGCAATGATTTGCAACATTATTTCTATAATAAATCACAAGGAAAACAAATGCTGCCGCACCTTAGTGTCTCGCTGAAGCTGATGAATATTTGAGCTGCTGGAGCCCTATTGGCACTTTCTGAAGATGGTGAGCCAGCTGGCTCAAAACTAACCAGGCAGCAAAAAAAAAAAAAAAAAAAAAAAAAATAGTTCATCTCTGCCTAATTCTACTCAATGGACCAGGTCAATTCCCCTCTCCTGATGCCTCATAAAGGAGGGACTGGAAACATGTGGCTGGGGACAGAAAAAAAGGAGTGAGACTCCAGCAATCTGGACTGAAATTGGTTTCAGCTGCTGTGAAACTGCTCCAGTGGCTTTTCAAGTTTTTTTAAAATTATTTGGCAGTTTCAGTCTTGAGATATTTAGCAATGAAATGATGGATTATGTGCTCTTTCCTTCTATCCCTCTGCTATTTCTGAGCTAATATCTCTTCATCAGAGATAGTCTTAAAGGTCTTTAGTTCTATACCATTTCTCTCAAGCTGAAGTCCCAGGCATATTTTGACAGTTTGCCCATTCACTTTTAGTTAAAACCTGATTATGTTTGAAGAACTCAGGCATATCCACAGAACCTGCCTGCAGAAAATATCACCAAATGTGAAGCACAAATTGCATTCTTTTTAACAATAAATTCTATTATTTTCTGTACCTTCTAGCAACCTTGTCTGAAAGTGCCAATCAGTTGCCTTCCTCCTGCTGAGAACTGTTTTATGCTTGGAGGAAAAATTTAGCCTTTTAAAATCTTACAGTTTCCTGGTGTTGCAATAGGATTGCTTTCTTGGCTCCTTCCTTCTAAGCATACACTAAATTGTAATGTCATTTATTAATATAGATAGGACATCACCATCCACAGTAGCTGCAGATACCCTAAATTACATTGAGCACATGGAGAAAATTTTATAGCTGCCAAACACTGACCATTGTTATCAGAGAAGGAGCAGTGCAGTCTTCCTGTCTGTGCTTTGTTAGTCCCACGTCCCCTAAGCAACAGCTCATCGGCTTGACTAAATTAGGCTGATGGCAAATATATTCTTTCCATGAATATCTTACATTCATCTTCTCAAGCAACCACACACCAGTGTGTGAGACATTTCAAAATGAGTTATTGGTACCATTTCCAACATTTTTTGGATTGTTTCTTTGTTTCTTACCATCATGTACTCACTCCTAGTCATTCATCAGCCCAATGCATTAGAGATTCTTCTGCTATCTGTTCTGATAGACAGAGACATAATCCCTTACTGTTTCTGGGATAATTTAGCCACGTGGGCAGTGAGACTATGCCTTTGTCTCATATTACCAGGCAATCTTACATTAGGTACAGTACCTTCAAAGTTTTGGACAGGAGTACAGCCTCAGTTTTCCTGTCATATCAATGCAATATTTTCTTGGCAGTTGCAAATGCCTGAGAGTCATTGTGTAAATCCTCTAAATCCCATGTACCTCACGGTGATCATGCAGGAATATTTTATGTTTCCTCTGTGCTCTGCTCTAAGGTCTCCATGGAAAATTGGGGAAGTGCTTTTGAGTGTCCATGATCTCTCCAGTCTAAATATGTCTTATAGTTTGTTTGAAGATTTTTGCATCTAATTTCCCTTCTGTGTCTCACACATCCCGTAGGGTCTTACAAATCTTGTGTCAGCCTTGATTGATAGAGATGTATGGGACCAAAACATAGAAAGGCTGCACATCCAGCAAGTGGAAATGAACAGTCATGCAATATATTGACTCAGCTCAGTTGTGACAACCTAGAGAGAGCTGGCAGGGTGGTGGGACTGAGGGTTGAGAGCCTTTCAGCAGCTGTTGGCCTCACACTCTGCCCCTTGGATTAACCTTGACTTGCATTGTTGTCCAAGCACAGAGAAATGTGGGAAGGAAAACAAGACTCCAAATACAGAGCTGTGTATAAAATATGTGTGTGCTTGAGTGTGTCTCTGTGGATATGCCCACAGACACAAACATTTTCTAAAGTTTTAACCACTTAATGATGCACCCTTTCTAGGAGGATTTTTAATGCTATTTGAAGATATTTGTATTAACTTAATACAAATGTATTTACACCTTTTAGGGAATAAATAGCTCTGTGAAAAAAGCTGATCCTTTGAGATCAGTGACAAAGGAAAGTCAAGAAGAGAAAACAACTAACTGCTCCATTGGTAGGAGCACAACACCAGCTGGCAGGAGGACCCTTCATCAGAGAAGGCTGACACCTTTTGAGCCAGACAAAGTAAGTGAGCAGCAAAGTCTATTCAAACTGCTTTTATTTTCTTTTCATGATATCATTCAGAATCTGTATTGGGATCCTGATGCACACATGGCTGCTGCTTGGCCTTCTTCCCCTGGAACAGCAGATTTTTTTTGTCAGTAATTATCTAAGAGACCGTTCCTACAATGAGCTATTTAGACATCTGCAGGCCAGAGTGTGAGTGGATGCTTTGAAACCTGCCCCCATTGTCTCAGGAAAAGTTCAGGGGTGATCAGATGCACCACGAATTGGGGCACTGCATGGGCCAGTGGTTCCCAGAGAGGCCAGGAGCTTGGAGAACCAGGGGCAGCTCATGGAGCCCAGCAGGGCTCTGCCTCTCCTACAGCCCCGGCCAGGGAGGAGGGCAGGCTGGGTGTGGAAGGGAGGGCCAGACCAAAATTCCAGTTGTCAAAGCCCACAGTGATGAGACAGACCTGGGGTCGTGACAGGAAGCCATCCCATGGGTCAGGGCTGGGATTTGGATCAGTGAGGTGCATGGCCAGGCACAGACATTACTGCAATGCAATCCACCATGGAGCAAATGAAGCACAGCTCCCAAGAGAAGGGATGAAGGAAGTGGGGGGACTTGGCTTCTTCCAGCTCTTCTATCCTCCCTTCTTTCTCTGCAGCAGTCCAAACCATCTTAGACACCTGTACAATATCCACACACAGACAGTCAAACTCCTAGGAAGGAGAAGTGTGTGACATGCTCTTGCCACATCACTGCTAGTTCCCATATTGAAGTGAAGCATGGCTGTAAGCCAGGGCCTCTCCATTTTTCTTAAGGTTGTACATCAGCCTTCTTCTATTGGAGGAAGATATAATGGTAGGAAATCACCTGGAGCTGTCTTACATCTGAATGGTTGTTCTAAAGAGCCCAGCTCATCTTCCTGCATAAAAAGTAAGATCTGTGGAAACCTCCTGCCTGCTTAAAGTGGTTTGCAAATGACTTGGAGAAACTGGTCCCCAACCTTTGACTCATAGAGAATGTGAGTCACTAAAACACATCTCTGATTCTTAGAAGTGTTATACTTAGAAGTATGCTGCCACCTACTTACTGAGTTTGCTGTCCCAGAGGTTCAGGAGGTGGGAGAATGGCTGTGGACTACACTTTATTTTGGTCCAGGACAAAGCACCTTTGGGAGGATGGACAAGCTCTTAGCAAACATTATCAGTGTAAGAAGCAATGTTCTGCAAGACTCTGAGAGCTGGCATCTTTAAAAAGCCTGAGATAGATATGGAAATGTTATTCAGAAACTTTCATACACTTTCAACGACCTCTTTTTTCTTTGATTTTTCTTACAGGGACACTTTTGCCCATTTTATATAGCTCAGAAGACACATGTTTATGTTCCTCTCACATAAACACAGCAATGACACTTGCAGGTTTGCACGCTGCAAGAACAATGAAAAAACAGAGGTATTTCACCATGTAACTCTATAAAATAGAATTACAGTGAGTCTGTGGTCTTTGTTTTCATGAACAGCATGCTAACTCCCATGGCAACTATTCTGTTCTGGGTTTATTTTATTTGCCTCACTCATTATATAAGTGAAGTCTTTAAACCAACATTGCAATGGCCTTCAAATAATAGGCTAAATTTCTTTATCAATATATTTCTGCACAACGGTTGAACATTAATAGATTTATGTTGTTAGTTAACATTTTAATTTTGTCTCAGGAAGAAGCAGTTCTTAAAAAGACAGGAAAATTGCTAAGAGCTCAGAATAAAGTGGCTTTTGTGACCACACACAAGGGAATGGCATAAATGCACATGACAACAAAGTATCTACAGAGAGTTCTGCTTTTCTGGATGCTGAAGCAAAAGTTTGAGCTACTTAAAATTCTGGTTCTTACATGAGCAGCAACTGTGTTCTTTCCATCTGTGAGAAGAAATAAAACACACTAAGAAAAAGAAAGTATTCCATTCCCATTTCCTATGCTGTACAGTAGACACAGCTTTAGAGATGGATCTGGCAACTTTGAGCATGGTGTTTATAGTTATTTACTGAAGCATATCATTGCCCTGTGGGGAGCAGTTCTCCCTGTTCCTTCGGATCCCATAATTCAAAATTCACCACATCTTCAAACTGTAATTAACATTAGCTCGTAACTGCCCTGGAAGCTGCGTGCCAGATGTCACTTGACTTCAGGCTCCTTTATGCTGCCAGACTGCAAAGAGCAATTATGGTAAATGAGAGTTGTAACATCCCGAGTGGCCCTTGGTTACACAGATAGCACCACCTAACAACTAAGAGCCAGGTAATTTGTTTTGGAGGAGTGACTCCAGCTAACACAAGTACCTTTCTTCATAAATCAGTAACCCAGTACTCAGAGAGAGTTCTGCTCTCTGTTCCTGTGTTTATTCTCTCCGTTTTGTACAGCATAATTTTGCCAGAATGCACTTTTATCACCTCATTTTTGGACTTCTGTTTTGCTATCTTTTGCTTTGCAAATGGAAGAAAACTGGAATTAATGTGAAACATTTCTAGTTACAAATAGAATACGGAAATTCATTGCAAATACAAGACAATACCAGAAAGAAGGGAATCTTTCCTCTGTGTGTGAAAGTAAATAATTTTTTGCACAGTTTTTTTTTTAAGTTAATGGATGTATTTTTTAAAACAATTCTGTTCAGAAAGCACTGACTTTGAGATTTTCATAATATAACCTCCAAAATCAATATTATCTAGAAGATCAATGTTGCATCAAGAAAGGAAAAAAACATGGGAAAGAGGTGCAGGAAAAAATAGTGTCATGATGGAAAGTTAAGAGGAAAGCTTGCTTTGCTTTTTTTTTTTTTTTTTTTTTTTTTTTTTTTTTTTTTTTTGGCTGGGAGATACTCCCTTTTTTGTGAAAATTCTGATAAGATTGGAACAATATGACAAAGCTGTAATGCATCTTCCAGTTGTTTTCTTCTTTGAACTTCACCAAAATAATTATACTATGGCATTTGATTTATCCTAAACAGAAACAACTCCTGGAAACACCAGGAAACATGATTAACCAGAGGCTATGCTGGGTATGAAGTCTTCTCTGACTAGTGCTTCTTGGTAGAAGAGCATATTAATGGCTTTATTGCCTGCTGTTGATGAGAAGTCTCAAGCAAATTTTTAGGTCTGTGCATGCAGCCAAAATTAATCCTGTAGCACTGAAGGTCCATACAGGGTTGCTTGGAAAGAAATGGTTCTTAACCTACCAGGTCAGCAATCTGTGTTAATACATCAAGTTCAATCATTTTGGTTCACACAGTCCAGAACCAGGCATCCCTGAAGTGACCTGTGTGGAAGATGTACAGGCATACACAAAATGAGTCTGGTCAATAAATCACTAAAGTTGGTCAAGTTGTCTTCCCTATTGCTGCAGGGCTGTGCACCTTATTTTGCTTAACATTAAAACAAAGTGGTGGGGTAAGAGCTTTGAACGTGTGCTACAACTTCATCTTGTGAAAGAAAATTTCTTTCGGCCTCCTTTACACACAAATGAGGCAAAAATAATGCCTGTTCTACAGAGATAGCTTTTGAATACAAAGATGCAGCATGACTTCCTTCAAGATCCAATTTAGTTGGAAGGCTGTGCAGTGCTGCTCATTTCCTCTGATTTTATCGACATTGGATGCTCTGTGTGTTTTAAGGTAGAAAAGGTGCTTTCTGATGGATGCTGAATCCTCACGTTCTGGGATGGTACTAAAAAGGAGATTAGGGCTGATAAAAGGATGACAACGATCAGCTTTTCCAATGGACATGTAAAGAAGATCATGCCAGATCAGAGGGTGGTGGGTAACTTCTTGTTTTCTTTAAGGAAAATTAAATTATTAACTGATTTCCCAGCAAGGTTCTTTAATTTTTCTTGCTCTATCAATTCTGAGAGAAACTGATGAGGAAGAGTGTTGGTTTACCAAACCTGAGCTGTGAAACTGCTTCATCTACAAAGGCAGAAGTGGAAAGGCATGAAGGTAACAGTCAAAGAAGGAACAAATGAGTAGCTGGCCAAGCAGGAGGCTGAACAAAGGCAAGGAGCATGGACAGCCATCTGAAGCAAGGACTGATTTGTATACATTTGCAGCACAGAGGTTTCTTCCATGTCAGCATTATGTAAATACAAATAGTTAATAATAATGTGGGCTAAAGTGGAAATAAATGAGGCCTTGGCAGCACTGGGATTATTTTAAACTAATAGTTCATGGATGAGAACCAAAGCATAGAGGTAAGAGGATGACTTTTATGTGTGCACTGTTCCCCTACACACTACAGAGATGAAAGTAGCATCACCTGGACACAACCATGAGGGTGAATGAGGGGAAGGAACAGCAATGTGAACATAGCTACTTTTATGGGTGGCAGATGCAGAAAATTACCTTGAAATGACTTTTTAAAGATGGCTTACTTTTGAGCACATTGTTATGGTTGAATGTGCTTATGCAAATATTGTGAACATGCTGCTATCATCCCACTCTCCTTTCAGATTTATTATTAGGCAGATGCACAGACAACTCACACTGTTTATCCAGATGGCCTGGAGGTGCTGCAGTTCCCTAATAATCAGATAGGTATGCAAGAGCTCATAATGTGAACTGTATGTGCAGATTTATTTCTATTATGAAAGTATGGTCTGAATTCTGACTCCAGCAGATTGGGTGTTTTCTTGCCATTTCACATTGTCTTTGCACTTCACTTTTGGTATATTCCATCATTTCACTTCTCAGTTTCCTCCTACAAAGCAAATATAATAATGGAATGTAAATGTAGCTCTTCAAATTCTGATTATCCAATTATGTGATTCTTTAATTTCTTTTACCAGTATTGTAGATATAATTTACATCCTCACTACAATATCCAAAAAAAAAAACAAAACAAAACAAAAAAAAAAAACAACACAAAAACAAAAAAAAAAAAAAAAACAAAAAAAAAAAACACCCTGACCTAGCTTTGTGTAAGGCAACCTGAAAGAACACTAGACAGACTTCTTACATCTTCTTTTCTAAAGAAAAACATTATCCTGATGGCACACATTAAATTTTGTTCCCAGATCACAAAGTGAAATGCCTCTACAGTGATGGACTGAAGGAAACTGTTTTCCCAGATGGCAGAGTAGTAAAAGTAGAAAAGTGAGTCCTGTGTAAATAATAGGGACCACACTTTGGACTCAGGTACAGCCACACTGACAGTTAGAACTGTGGTTAGATTTTGCATAGCTGGGAAATTTCTAGATAAAGGGAAAAAGATTTTATAAGATAACAAGGGCTTTGCAAGAATGTGGCACTGAAAATTCACTTTCACCTATCACCTGAATGATAGGTGAAGACTTACCACTGGCAAAATGACTGTGAAATATTCCTCATGTAGTTCCATGTAACTTTACACTGCCCAGAGTAGCTGGGAGATCACCAGTTGTCAGTGTTAGCAATGTGGGTACTAAAGTACCCAGGATGAGGGCTCCTGAGCTCTATTCCCAGGTGTTTAGCTCCCCCTCTAATACTGAACAAGGACTGAGATTATCTCAGTTGGTTAGAGCATGGTGATAATAACACCAAGGTTGTGGGTTTGATGCCTGAAGGGGCTTTTCACTTATGAGCTGGACTTGAGAGTCCTTGTGGGTTTCTTCTTAGTCATATTCTGTGAATCTGTATTGCCTCTCTATTCCTCCATGCAAGATGAGAAAAACAGCATCAGAACTCTCTTACACATCTCTTTTGAAGCAGAGAAAGGGTCCTGTTGTAAAATAGATTTTCTGCCTGCAAAATGCCTTGAGATGCCTGCATGAATGCAAAATTTGGATCTCATCATCCATTAGATATTATGTTACATATTGAAGTATTTTTTGTGAGACCAAATCTCTAATGCCATCCCACGTAATCCTGAGGTTTCCCACTTGACATTATTTTCCAGTTTCATTGAGTTATGTCAGCATTGTGAGACAGGTTAATAAAAGATGGTGTTTTCTCATCACTTCATCCATTGCTACTTCTTTCAGGAACAGAGATAAACTGATGGCATTCAGTGATGGCCAAAGAGGGATTCACCCTGTGCAGTTCAGGAGGAGGGAGTACCCGGATGGCACTGTGAAAGCTGGGTTCTGCAACGGCAGGCAGGAAACCAAGTGCTCCACTGGACGAGTCCAAATCAAAGATGAGGGTTATCTCATCCTAGATAAGAGGTGATTCCTCCCTGCAGAGGGCTGCGCTGTGCATATGTAGCTCAAGGTGTTTTCTTGGCAGGTCAGAGCTGTTAGGAAGATTTAACTTGTGAAAATGAATGGATGGATCTGTAAGGCTGAAATTACTTCGGCTCAGCAACTGGTGCTTAGATTGGGATAATGTCACCTGAATGAAACGACTCCTGAGTGAGACTGGAGGAGATGCAGTCACGCCCTTTTGTGGATTCAACATTAAAACAAATACCCACAGTACTTCTCACCAAAGTGTTTTTTTTTCATGGTACCGATCACACTTTCCCTAGTTCTTCTGCAATTTGTTGTGAAAGTGACTACAATTAAGAACTATAAGAACCCCAAATATATAATTCAGTGCTGCCATACACTTACTAAATCTACATAGGGTTTTTATTTCCTGAGTTCATAATCAAAAAATATGTGGAAGTGATTAATGTTTTCAATTTGTTTGGATTCTTTGGAGCAGAATTTCCCACCATGTATCAGGACTTACAATGAGCTGGACATTAGACCAAAATCTGAGCAGGAATGGAGAGACCTGTCACAGCTGTGGATGCTCCTTCCAACCAAATTTATTCAAAAATCATATGATCATAATCTAAAAACTCTGCCTCATGCATTTGAAAATAAAATGTAATGGTTATTCCATCCCAGTGATTATTCTGGATCAAAGATCTGGATCTCCTGGATCTTCTTCCTTCAGCAGTCTATCCTCTGTATTGCTTTGTCTTTGAGATAACCTTTCCCACTATAGCTTTTCTTCTTCCAGTACTGCAAAAATATTTCTGGTCAGGGAATCTCTGGTAAGGTTCTTTGGATGTCACTTGGTACTTAGAGGGATTAATAATTTATCTGATGCTGCTTTCACCTGCCTTCCCCATAGACTGCCTGTCAGAAATCCATAGAGTAGTTTGGGTTGGAAAGTACCTTAAAGATCATCTAGTGCCAACTCCCCCTGCCATGGGCAGGGACACCTTTCACTAGACCATGTTGCTCAAAGCCTCATCCAATCTGGCCTTCAACACTTCCAGTGAGGTGATTTTTTCCAAATCACTGAAACTCTTCTCTTGTAGAGCTCATCTCATTACCTGCCCACTGCCTGAGATACAAAATTATCTCCTTATGCCCTTCAAATTCCTGTAGCAACAAATACACTCTCATAGCCTGCTGCTTTAGCCTTTTCTCACACATAAGTGCAAAAATTGCAACATTATGGATTTGCTCCCTTTTCTGTTTCCAGGGGCTCAGGCAATTAACAAATCACCACTCAAATTGCAGAGCATCTTTCAAGGAAAGAGCAAGAAGCATTGCTGATATTGATCATACACATACTTCAGTTTATCAATTTAGTTATGAAGCTGTGAGCAGTTTGAAATCAGCTGGCGTAATGATAAAATTGTATTGTTTTCCCTTAACTGCTTCATAACATTCCTGCTTTCAACTACTGAAGTAGTCAATATATTTTATTTGTTTTGTAAAAGAAAACTCTAACTAAACTAAAATCAAGACATGGTTCTTTTTCAAGTGTTTCACTAAGAATTGCAGTTCATGCTACCTTATGCTGACCAAAACAAATCTATGTTGATTTTTTTTTCTCAATTAAGCATCATAACAAAGTGAATGTGGCTAGTGTTTTCAGTTTGGCTGAGAAACTAGATACGATACCAATGCTTAATAAAGGACCATTGTTTTTATTCCCAAGAATTCCTCTAACAAAAGGTCTCTGTTCTCCAGTTAAAATGCTGATATTCTTTTTGTTTCTGTTGTAAATCAGAAAACAGGCTTTGCTCACAGCTTTTAGCCTTAAATCCCTGTTTACTATTCAATAACCTGTCACTGACCACAGAATCCTGCGGATAAGTAATCTCTCCTAATTGCAAACTAAATAAGGAGCAACTTTGTTATCATGCTGCTTGCTCCTTGCTGCATTAAACACTTGACTCTACATGCAGGAAACCTTTTGGCTTTGAAATAATTTGGCCTGCAGTCCTGCACAATGTGTGACATGTGGGGAACATGTGCAAGGCAGTCTCTAGAGCTGGGCACAGGGGTGACCCTACTGAAGATTTTGTAGAATTTTTGCCGGCCCGTGTCCGATCATCATTTTACCAGGACACGTTTTTTCAGGTGATATTTTATAGTATAATAGTAAACTTGTTTTTGACATAAAGGACACACATTGGGTTTGGGAAAAAGGAGGCAGAAAATTCACCTGCATGAATGACAATCTCTGTCAGGTATGTTGGAATTGAGAGTCCTTTACAGAGGAGTTCTGACACATCCCCCTTTGTTTTTCACAGGCTGATTCTCACACCCTCTCTCCTCCACCTTCCACTTGCCTCAGTTAACCAGAAGCATGGCTCTACCATTTATAGCTCATAGCTGTAGGAACAAAAATAACCAAAAAATAATCCAAATTAAGTGTGACTGCATGTTGTGCTTAAACTGTAACAACACACACAGCTACTTCTTGATGTTTTTTGCCCTGGAGGATTTACAATGAAATTTTCATGAATCTTTCAGGGAGATGGAACACATTTGGGAATTATCACTTTTGTCTTTCCACAGGTTTTCCTGGCATTAGCAAAAGCATGCTACTGCCAGTATTTGTCCTCAGTTTTTTTTGCATTTAGGATATGCTTGTGAACAGAGCTAGTTCCATTCAGACAGCCAGGGGTGTGGGCCTCTGGTCTTTATCAGAGGAAATATATATGTTGTTAGCTCATAGTTGCAGAAGCCAGGTGTAGGTAACCAGCAACTGAGTTGGGCAGACTTGTGTGGGGAATGCCCAGCCTCCCGGGATTTGCTCATTTTAACTTCACCTTTTGTCTCCAAAGGGTATTTTTGGCATGCTATTTTTTCTTGCAGCTGGGAAGTCAGTGTTTTTCTTGGAAGTACTCTGGCAGTTTTCTGAGTGAGGACAGCCACCTTAGGAACTGATCCTCTTGCAGCCTTCAGGGCAGGTTGTGGAGGAGAAGCAGAAGTACATTTCACAACTTTTTTGTGATTTAGCCAGCACTCTCACCAGCTGTGCTCCAGGGCACATGCCTTCTGCCAGCCTTCATCCCAGCCACTTGGTTTGTCCTGAAAGTGCCAATCTGCTTGTAGTTCAGCAGGTCAGCAATACTGTGAAAGTTTTCTTCTCACAGTGTCATCTATGGAACAGCCTAAACACAAGGATGGATTTTAGTTGAGTTCTTAAAGCCAAGGCTTGAATTTGTCATAAACATTCTCGTGGAGATGAAACTCCAACAGCTTCAAGATATCTCTTGTATCATAGTCCCTTGCCTTCACTTCCATCTTACTTTAAGGTGACTCTCTTCACTGCTGCATCACTGGAACATTATACTCTCAGTGTGTTGCCCTGCTCTGAGCAAACTCTCTTGGTTAAGATCATAGAGCCCAATGCAAAACCAACAGTAGAGAGTAGGAAAATCTCTAGTGATCCCAATGCTCTTTTCCTCCTCTGACATATGCTGATTTGACTCACTGATAATCTGCTATTCCATCAGTGAGCTCCTCTCCTGAAGAGCAGGGGACCTTCTTGTCTCATCACTTCCCTCTCAAGGAAATAATATTCCACAGAAATATACACAGATTCTAAATGAAATACCATTTCCCACTGTCTGTAATGGAAGTGAGTGATGGACCCCATCTATTTTTTTTTGAGTAGGAAATGCACTTTGAGTTACATCACAGAGCAATTGTCATATAGACAGTTCATGAAATGTGCTCCTCCCTACCCAGCTAGTTCAATGTACACAAGACTCAAACTAAAGGCCTGTCCAGCTGGCAGGTGGCATAGAGGGAAAATGCCAATGGATCTGTAGATTTCAAACAGTTTCTGTTTCGCTCAGTTTTATTTTTCTGGAAGCCTACAGTGGTGAAACCCTGTTGGAACCCTGGATGCTGAAAATATGCCCCACAGTCAAATTGTCCTTGAGGATTAGACTCCATGTTTGGGCCAGAGAGTGCTGCTTGACAGAAGAGTTTTTGAGCTGAGGACTATTCTGACAAAACATTAACATACCAACCCTCACCTTCTCTCAGAAAGTAGGAAGCAAAAGAATGCAAAGTGAGTGTTCTGTATGCTAGACAAGACCCTTTCATGTCCTGTTATTGTAGTGGCATCCTTGCTTTTTCTTTTCAGGTTGAATTTTAGACTCCAGAATGAGTAACCTCTGCCTTCTAAACAACTACAGAAACATAGGGAAAAATCACACCTAGAAATACTACCTTGAGCAATGTGCAGTTGGGTTGGGGAGGGACACTTTTCTGTAGAAGAAAATAACATTTATTAAATGGAAAACTTTTTTCCAGAGAACAAATGTAATCTTTTGATAGCTTTTATTGAATTTTAATTTTCTTGTTTTGAAAATGTCAGAATATCCTCTTCTCATTTTTTAAGAGATAATGGTTCAGGAAGACTTTTTTTAATATACCAATTTAATTTTAAAACTAAAAGCCCAAATGTGAAATGAAATGCCTTGTCAAAATGTAAATTAACATAATTCAAAAGTTTCACAAGTCACAAAATAGTTCAGGATTCTCATCACTTTATTTGAATGTGGAAATAAAGAAAATAGAAAATCCTTTAGGAAGAAAAAACATGTTTCTCTCTCCACTCTCACATTTGTGGCTCCCTCCTGTGATATACCCATGTCATAGATGTCCAATGCATAAAGAAGTTTTTCCAGGAGATTTTTCAGGAAGTCTCGGAAGCAGGACAGTGGGGTTAGAAGCATAGAATTACTTTACCATAGGACTTCCTTTCCTGTGAATTCTTTGCCCTGTAGTGTGTGGGTTAAAAATACTCCTGGACCATCTTACATTCTGTAGTGAGAGAATTGTTGCCTAAAAAAAGAAGGGATTTGAAGTAAGCTTTGGTCCAGGATGTGAGGAATAAGTCTCCTATTGGAAAGAGACTTTAGGCAACATTAGTCTAAGTCTAAGACATAAGTCTAATGGCTTAGACTGTGGCCTGAAGTTGAACTTCTGTGAACAGTGACTTTCCATGTTGCAAATTTATATGTAATTCTATATTCCAATAGTAAAAGCTTTATGAATGTTTTTAGTGATGTTCTACAATTAGACCTGCAGTAACCTTCCATCTCAGGTTTAAAGTGGTGTTGGAAGGGAGCCAGCAAGAACTAAACTGCACTGGAATTATTTCTGAGAATCCCCTTATAGACAGGAGACAGACTGAAGTTGAATTATCCTTAGTGGGAGCTTTCCTTGAGCAAGGAGTTTATAGGGAACAGGAGATAAATATGGTAAGCAGTTACTGAAGTGTGGTTGTGATGTAAAAGGACTTACATAAAATACCATAAAGGGGAAAGTAGCTTTGCTGTGTTTGTTGCAGTCAGTTATTATTTTCAGTGCCAGAAATTTGGGGGCTTGCTGCTGAGCTCGCACACAAACCTAATGTGGTGATCTCAGAAAATTATGGTTATCCTTGCTTCCACTTTCTTTCCTGGGAATTCTCTTCTTTGTCTGCTTATTAAACAGTGCTATGTCACATGCTAAGAAAAAATGAGTAACAAACAACAAACAAACAAACAACCAGAATACCAAAAAGACAAATACACCAAAAAACTCAAACATTCCAAACGAAACAAGACTTGCAATAGCTGGTTGAAATCCTGGGGCAAAGGTAATTAAATTAAGAAAAAATTTATGTAGTTGGACACAGCCATGGTAAGAATTTGGATGAGTCACCTTACAGACTGCAGTTAGCCTTGCCTGTTCAGCTCTGCTTGACAATGTTATAAGCAGTGTTTCTGCTATTGAACATACAGCCAGTGTGTAGTAAACTGTGCCATCACAGTCTTCACCAGGCAATCATAAGTTAAGCTATTAATAATGTCTGAACAATGAAGCTTTCTTTGGTGCTTTGTTCATATCAGCTTGTATTAATGAACTTCTTTCATACCTCTGGCATTCAGGGAATGAAATTAAACTTTGACATTCAGGGAATGCCAGTTTACAGGAAATTGGCTCACCAAACCTAGATATAACAAATGTCTGCTTCGATTTCACAGATAATTAAATGCAAAGAAAAGAAAACAAACCACTTTAACTAACAAAGAACACCTATCCACTTTTGAGAAAGCCATATCACATATAAGCAGAAGCTGTTGAAGTGCAATCATGAAGCACTAACTCTAGGATTAGGCATTGGTCTAAATGAATGAAGATAAATTTCACTCACTTCACTGTTTATAAATGTGCACCCAGATGAGCCCTCATCTCTTCACCAGCATTCATTCCCAGTGGATTCTTTTCAGCCCACTCCTTAATAAGTTGTAAACCCACCTGTGAGTTTGCAGACATTCTTCCAGAACGCAAAAACAACCTCAGCTGTCTCTGACTGTGCTCAGGTTTAACATCCACATACTGCTGCTGCCAGCCAGCACCCAGAGACAGAGCGCTTAGAATCATAGAACCAGAATGATTTGGGTTGGAAGGAACCTTAAAGACCATCTAGTTCCAACCCCTCTGACATGGGCGGGGATACCTCCTGCTAGCCCAAGTTGCTCAATGGTCCATCCAACCTGGCCTTCCCCAGATGCCACGTGACGCTGGCATCCTCTGTGACACCATGGAACACAGAGCACTCAGTAGATAAGCACCAACAGATAAGCATTAACATCAATGTAATGGGCATTGTTACCCACTGCCTGACTTAGAGCTCTTAAAGGTTTCAGGCACACGACTGGGGAGGGATTCATCTGGCTGCTACTTCAAATCCCAAGCTAGCATCCTCTGAGACAGCTATACCTACTCTTGTTAACTCAGGCACTCGGAGTCAGACTGATGAAAGCCAGTGTTTCACTGCAAAATGAACACTCTTGTTGGGGGTGAGGTAAGAGCTTGTCTGGTAGTGAAACGTGCAGTGAAGCAGGGTGAGTCTGCCTGCATCCTGCTGCTGGTTGAGGCCTCAGCACAGACAGACCTGTGCTGTTTGCTGCCTGCTAGACTGAAGCAGGGCTTGTGGAGTCTATCTTGGCCATGAAAGAGCAGATGTCTCATGCCACAACAATCTCAACTATCTTTTTTTTTCCTTGCACTTCAGTGAATATATGTTCCTAGCTGAAGTTCTGCCTAGTTATTTTTATTTATACTATGCAGCAAAATCCCCACAGTCTTTGCAATAAACAAAACCATACAAATTTTATAATTGTGTATTTTCCATGCATAACCATGCAAGTGGCAATTTTCATTTTAGTCATGTCCAAGACCTGTGGGTACCTTTCTATTCATCCTGTCCCAGGCAAAAGCATGTTCACTGTTCACTGCTGCCCGTAGCTGTGGCTTTCATTCCCAAGGTAACAGAGTTTTTCTTCATGGTCCCTGTGCAATGGAAGTGTTGTCATTCAGGAAATAACTACATAAAACCCTGTGAAAAGTCAAGAGTGAAAACCAGCTCCTCAAACCACAGGCCACAACGTCCTATCTCCTGTGTTAATTCAATGTCAGTGATACTGAGGTCCTCAACAAGGTCAGTACACTTTTGTCCTGCTCCTTAGACCCAAACATTTGTGGCTTCATGTGGCATGGGATATCCCTTTCATCACTGTCTCAGCTGTCCTGGTTTTGCCACCTAACAATTTCTTGAACACATGCAACCTACTCACTGAGGGGAAAGAGTAGAGAAAAAGAGAAAACCTGGATGTTCTGCAAACACTGCTCAGCAATAGCCAAAATACTGGTGTGTGATCAACACTGTTTTAGTTACAAAAATCTGAAACATAGCACCATATGGACTGCTACAAAGAAAATTAACTCCATCCCAGCCAGACTCAGTACAGGAGTAAAAGGAGAAACTACAAAAAAAAAAAAAAAAAAAAAAAAAAAAAAAAAAAAAAAAAAAAAAAAAAAAAAAGAGCTGTATCATGTCTAGGTAGGGGTCATCTTTTTGTTCTGAGGTTGTAGAACATCCCATGTAGCAGGATCATGACTTCTGTGTTGGGTTGTTACAAATAAAAAGTTATTACGTACACACAGATGAGTTTTTCATCATGATGGTGACCTCAGAAATCCTCTTTGCTTCACTTGCCATTGAACATCACTTTGTAAAAGAGAATCAGAGGAGGATTCAGAGATGCAATGAAACACAATGCTGTGTTTCTTTATGGGATGGAAGCAGTGTGGGGTGAAAATCAGCAGCAGCCTAGAATATCCATCTGTGCATGCTGGGCAGGTAGGAGGGTGTCAGGATTCTTCAGCCACAGTAGTTTTGCCGTTTGTATTTCCAACAGAGAGATCAACAGCATGCCTTTGAGCTGACAGGGTAAAGGTGCAAGAGAAAGCTGCACCTGTGGGGGAGCACACCTCCTTTTCTGCAGGACATAATGAATTTTACTTTATTGTGTGAGACCTGGAAAAAAGCTTATCACCTGTAAAGCCATGAATCAACACAAGTGAAGTCTGAAGGGGAGTCCAGATGGTTGGGAACAAGAGATGTAAGAAAGACAGTAAAGTATCATGGAGTTTGTTGCTTTTTAAAAGACCTAACAATTCAGGGATTTTTGTCACACACATTGTGTTATTGTTGTCTCACCGCATGGTGCCTCATCCTCCTGCTGTGGTTAGTAACTGAGAGGAAGTAGTTTCAAGTGTTATCTCCATGGCAGACAACAACTTTGATAGCTACATGTAGTTTATTTCCAGAGGCAGCACTAATCTTGGACATGCAATTCCTTTGGTGCTGTCTGCCTCACGCAGAGAATCTGAATAATGTCATTACCAGTAATGAACATGAGGTCTGTACACTGATCTCTCATTAAGATGCAGGGGCACTGCACAGTAACTGTACTGTAACTGTTTTATTTTGCAGTAAAACCACAAAAATCCATATCTAGAAACAATATGGGCAAAACTAAAGAGAAGTTGAAATGAGATGAGCCATGGCAGGATGCCTGTAGGTTTCAAGAACCTATTACAGCGTAAGCCATCCTCCTTTTCTCCCTAACTCTCTGTGACTTGCACTGTCACCTGCACTCTTCTCATGGCAAGCTTGCCCATGGTCTGGCTGCTCATCTTGAAAACAGCTCTGTCCCTGGATGGGAAAGTGGGGCAATCACTGAAGTATCTTGTCTTGTAGAAGGCAAGAATCTCTTTTAGAATGAAGTTGCTGTAAGTGGTGACAGAAAAAATTGAGACAGGAAAATCAAAAGAGTGTTGGGATAGAGGGATGAGATGGGCACATTCACAGCTGTCTGCTGACCCAAGACAAGTTGGTAGACTCAGTGGTTACTTGATTCTGTGGTGTGCAGATATGAACTGCAGCTATAGTCAGTCTGTAGGCTGATGTTATTTACAGTAGGTGTCAAAGAATGCAGCATAAAAACGGCATAAATCTTCATAATTAATGGTTCCATGAAATGATGTGTGTTACCTGCACACAATTGTTTCTTTCATTCTGCATGTGGTTTGATTGTGAAGCTCTACCAGATCTTATCCACAGAAACAAAAATGTGAGGACTTTAGGAATCTTGTTTACATTTATTAAGACTTTATTAATTAAAATAAAAATAGAAAACATTCAGTTGGTCATCTGCATGAAAGGGTAAAGTCAGATAATCTTCCCTTATAAAGGTGAGATGTCAAAGGAGGTTTTTACTCCCAAGACATTTGCATTATAATGGCCCTGCAATCTGTTCCTTTGTCATCTTTCTACAGTGCGCTACTGGAACACCCTTGGAGACATGCCTATAAGGAGCTGGCCAGTTTGCTTTGCCTCCATTGCTCTGACCCTGTTGGATTACATGCGTGTTTCCTGGGACTGGGGTCCTCCATTTTCCTTCTTTGTGGCAGAAGATGTCACAGGAGAGCTCTTAGCCTCGAGGTATTCCACTGCTCCATAGGTCACCATGGACAGCACAAGCACAGATAGTAAAATGTACAGTTTGATGTAGGCTTGCAGTTTGGTGCTGTAACCAAAGGCAATGACAAATCCAAGTGATTCCCAGAGACGGTAATTTGCAAAGGCAGCCTCCTTGTGTTTCTCAAACAAGATGCCATAGAGTCCTGGAAGGAAGGAAGGAAGAAAGGAAGGAAAAACATGTCTTGTGAAGATTAAATCTGCAATTACGTATTTTCTGCAAAGGGAATAAATAGAGCACAATGGAGAAAACAGACCCTCCCTCATAAATGTCAGAGAAAGGAAAACACAAACCTTGTCTTAAAAAAAAATTGTTGTGCTTCTGTGAATTGTAACAAGTGAAATAACAAAACAAGTGAAAAAACAGAGAACACCAGAGAAAAATGGGAACAAAAATGTGAGGAAGGAAGAAAGGATGTGATCTATTGAAGTAAGATGGCAGGACTTCATTTTTCAAACTATTAGCTGCAAAAATCAAGGGGTTTGCCCTGATGAACAGGTAAGTAAGGAGAAAAAGGAGGCCTTGGCATTGTACAGCCTCCATGTATAACTATTGAGAAGTCACACCAAAGCATTACAGCCTTTCACAACATGGGCCCAGATTTAGTATACAGACAAAATATATCTCTCTGAATCAACCAGGTTTTCAAATTTTCAGCTCCTGGGTGGGTTAGCAAACAGAATACCCTTGATGCATACAGAACTTCCAGGCAGCAACTAGAAAACTTACTTGACATAGAGACTCAGTTCATCAACTGATCATCTTAATGCAGTTGTGTTCACTGGGAAGCTCCCAATGAGTTCAGTCAGTTGCACACCCAGAACTGGGACCCAGGGAGGGACTCCAGCCTCCAGGTCTGACTAGTGAAGCACACAGGGAAGGGAGAGCTTGCCTTCCTCTGGGTGCTGAGCTAGTGGTGATAAAGAACAGGGCATTTACTCTGGCTCAGATGTGGTGTGCACAGTGGGAAGGAGAAGAATGTAATGAACTTTGGCTCTTTTCATCCACATAACAACACATCTGTTTGAAGTATGTACATTCAGCCGAAAGGTAAAGAGGAATGCAAAGTTCTCTGAAAATCTGAGTAGATGCAACTACCCCTTCAGTTTTGTTAAGTAAGGGAAGACTTCATCTGTATGAAAAAGCTTACGTATCCTGATGACTGCAAGGGGACCTTTACTGAACTGTCTGAGTTTGGACATGATGGAAAATCTGAACAAGTGCATCACAAGATGTACTTAGTTCATTAAACTGGCTGAGTGTAGATATGATAGTCCTTCATAGTTTCGCCTCATAAATGAACAAGTACAAGCTGTTCATAGTAATTTCCTGATATGGCCAGTCTTATCTTCTGGAAAGATATTAGTGAGGTAAGTTTAATACAGGAAGGTTTCTGATGCCATGGCAGTTCTGTCTAAAGATTCTGGTTTTCAGCTGGTACGAGTTTCCTATTTTGAAGCAGATTGTCTGGATGGCTTCTGCAGGACCTGCTGGGCTGAGTGAGTGGAGCGTCTGCTAGTTCTGAAATTTCACAGCTCACTTCCATGGAAATTATCCTGGTTTTTTGCCACTGCCTGTTTTCCTACTTGTTCCCCTGGTATTAGTAAGCATGTGTATATAACAGGACTGCTGGAAATTATTTGAGTCTGGGCTTATAAACTCTTTTGACTCATTTATATCCTTTCTAAAGACACAAATCAACCTGGAAAGAATTTGGTTTTACTGTGGTCCACCTGACAGTTCTGTGCTACGCAATTGTTATGCCCCAGTTGTTATGCCCCAGGTGCAATTTTCATCAGTGGATAATATAAGCATCTGTTCTCAAGTTAGGTAAGAAAGAGCACTACACACTCTGAAACGAAGTAGCTTTCATTGGAAATAAGTAAGAGTGTCCACACATGAACACAAACATGTCAGGAAAACTTTAAAAGATGAAGAGACTCATCCACTCTGAGCATACATATCCTTTAGGGGGTACTCAAGTATTAAATATCCACAGCAGCACAAGCCAAACCACAGAATGCCTGAAGTATGTGGCACTGTGCCATTTATGTATTCACTGGTTAATCTACTGAGGCCCAAGCAGCACTCATGGGAGCTTAGCCAAGGAAGGACCACAGATCTTGTAAACCAATGTTATTTTGGAGGTCTTATCTCACCTCATAGTCTTTGATGCTGGGAATTTTTCATGTCATGTATATCTGTATAAAACTTTTGAAGGGGAGAAGACATTTAGTCCTACATGTCAAACTAAATATCCTATTCTGGGATGCAGCGTTGTGGGGTAATGTCACTGCTCCTCTCTATTGAGGTTTCATGTCATCACTAGATGTTTCACTGTGACAATGTGACAAAGTGAACTTTGTATAATTTTATAAATGGGAGCTGTGAAACAGCTGAGTAAGGCACAGGCCAAAAAAAGACACTATGCAAGGAAAAGAACTTTTAGGTGTTTTCCAATCTAACACATATGTGAAACTCACAAGTATCTTGCAGGAACCTAGGAATGGAGATGACCTGATACAGCACAGTAAATAGAGACTAATCCTCTCACATAACTGCAGAGCTCACTCACTATCAAGTAAATATGAAGCATTGTCCACTGTCTCTGCCTCCTCTGGGGGTTTGGAAACTACAATCATTTCCCAGCCACCTTCTCCAATACTTAAGTCCTCTCTGCTTACTCCTTTTTTCCTTAATGTGGTACTCAGGTCCATTTTTGTCAGTCTTGCAGGGGCCTTACTGAGGAAATATACTCCTCAAGGACATCTCAAATGTATGTAAATACTAGAAGAGAGGGTACAAAGCCCAGCTCTTTTCAGTGGTGTCCAGGAAAAGTGGGCAAGAGATGTTTGGCATAAATTGAAATACATTATGTTTCCTCTGAACATCAGGATTTTTATTTTTTTTTACTATGAGGGGGACTGAACACTGTCACAGGTTGCCCAGAGAGGGTGTGGGGTTTCCTTCTCTGGAAAGTACCAAAGACTCCGTGGACATGGTCCTGAGTGCCTGGGTGTGCCTGGGTGGCCCTGCTTGAGCAAAGGGGTTGAACCACCTGAAGTCTGGAGGTCGTTTCCAACCCTAACCCTACTGATTCTGAGAGAAGCACTGTAGCTGAAGACAAGGCTTTCTGGACAAGATAGAAGCAGGATAAAGGACAGGTCTTTCATCCCAGTGGAATACTAAAATATAGTTCTCAAGAATGTTAGGAAGAGCCTTGCAGAGCAGTCAGAAAGACTGTGGCTGAAGAAGCAGGAAATGAATGAACAGCTTTACTTAAGAGAGAGCATATCCTCACTGATATTCTCCTTCCATGACCCTGGGTATTTTAAAGAGCACTGATTTAAAAATTTTACCTAAGGCACAAGCCTCTAGGTAGGGCAAGATGATGAGAGGGTGTCCCTTGATGTATGTACTAGCTCTCCTCTAAGGGATATGAGCTGGAGCTGCTGGAGGGGCAGAGAAGGATGCTGGCTGGTCATTCCCTTGTGTGTGGAGGCAGGGACTCTACATATGCTTGAAAGGAGATCACTGTCAGTGCCAGGCAGTGGACTGCCATGTTTTCTATCTGGCTCTCCAGGAGGAACATGACACTTTATCTAGTGGGTGAAATCTTCTAAGCCCCTGAATCATCCAAAGGGATCAGCGGAAGGAAGGCCAAGACACATAAGCTGATGTGTGCCCAGAGGAACACGTTCCCCTGAAGGTATTTTGTAATGATGTGATGTAATTCCAGCTTAAATTTTTGGCAATGAATTCCATACATTGCTTATGCATTGTGTGAGAAATTCTGTTTATTTTAATTTCTATAAAGGCTTCTGCCTGATAACTTCATCTGGTGCCACTAGTCCTGTTATTAAGAGATATAGTAAATTTCAAGCTATCTTCTCCATACAATTAATTACCTTGCTGGTGACTTTCCATACATACCTCTTATCCAGGCTAAAGACTTCTAGTTTTTTAGTCTCCCTTCAAGCAGAAGTGTCCCATGACCTTGCTCCTTTTTTATTGCCTAATTATGCCTTATCACACTGGATTATGGGTTTTGAAATGGAGTAAACCAAAGCTGTATGAAGTTACTTGGCTGCATAGTATTGATTTCTGCAGTTTTCTCCTACATTTTTTCCCAAGAACTCCTAACAGACAATTTTCTTCTTCTTTTGTTGCTGAGCTTTGAGTTAATTTTTATCCAGAGTGCTCTCCTTTATTGCAAAAGACAGACTAAATGTACAGTTCTTCTTAGTTTCTAAATTACTTTGAAATACTTATACTCCTCCAGAATATTTATTCTGAACACCCCTTCTGCAGTATTCTTCTCTCTTCATCTTGGAAAAATTTGTTCAATGAGTGTTTTACATTCTTACTTCCCAACTTGTTCTACTTCTTCTGCTTTCCAATGAGTTAACATATTTCTTTTGGAGGCTGTCTGAAATCCATTATCATTGTTATACAGCATTGTTTCATAGATGCAAACATGCAGACACTTATATCTCGAGAGAATACATTTCATTGTCACCAGGACTTACCATTAGTTTGTGTTTGCCAAACAGCATCAGATAGGCCCCAAAGAGCAGGGAATACAAAAAACACAGCAAGTTGCTTGGGATGGGGTTTCCACAGCAGTAGTGCTATTATACAGGCTGTGTTCGTAACTGTGGCTGTTGATTTAGAAAGAAATAAAGAAGAGAAATACAGATGCAATTATAATCAGGTCAGATTGTGGTAGATAACATTTTTTTATTCTACCCCCAACAAAAGCACAAGGCAATCTTAAAATCTTTCTGGTTCATTGAGCTTTGCTCTGACTGAGTTGATACCACATGAAATACAGGACAATGCAGGCCTTTGACAGTGTCTAATTCATAATTCTGAGCAGTGTCCTGAGCTGAGAGATCCTCAGTGCTGATATGGTTGTTAGCCCAAAGGACACGAGCCACTGAGTAGGAGAAGGAGCTTCTGAAAGGCTTGCACATACCATGTGAGGTATGTGGGAAGGGGGACCAAACACCCTTCTGCTCTCCTTGTCTAAATGAGGTTTCCATTTAGGGTCAGAGGGGACAATTAAGGATTTCTAGAAGGTCTGGTGACTTTGGGTCTTTCTTTTAAAAAGTGGTTTGCAAATGAGTCACAGATTCTTCCTCCCACAGGTGCACATTCACAGGCTGAGTAAAAGACCACTAAACAGAATTGAGAGATTCAGAGGTCTTCCATTTCTAACACTACAGTTTTGGGGGAGATTTAGTTGTTTATTGCTAATATTAGGTGGTTTTTGTTTGTTTGTTTGTTTGCTTGATTGATTGCTTTTAATTTGAGTTTTATAGACTGAGACACACACCTAGAACAGACAGAAGAATCTTTGAGCTAGTGACTGTAACAGAAAACACTCTAAATTTCTCCTTCCTTCTCCAAGTTTAAAATTTCCTGTGGAGAAAATGCCTAGAATGTCTCGATGCATATTGATTTATTCAGTGATATTTCTAATAATATAAATTATTGCAGAGTGGAAAAAGGTATTAGTCCACTTCAGTATGCATAATGAATACAGAGGCACAAAGAAATATGTCTTGGTGGTTTTTTATGCCTCTGTTACTCTGTTACTCATTGGAACAATGCTCTTTGGAGGGGGAGATATTCTTAAATATGCAAATCTTTTCTCAAGGCAACATGAAAATTGCTGTCCCATACACAAGCCCTTAAGTTGTTGTAGCCTGACACATGATTCTGTATTTCCCCCTATAGAACAAGTAGCAAAAAGGACGGCAAGCCAACCTTTAAAAAGTTTCCTGAAATTCCACTCAAATTTCCAAGTTTGTCATTTCCTGAGGCTCAGGTCAACAGTGATTTGCTTTCACTCCATAAGAGTGAGGAGGTTTCAGCCCAGTGGAGAAATCCTTCTCATGACAGTGCAAGTCTCAACATCTGCATTGTAAAATCATTTGTCACTGGCTGCATCAGAGCTATAAAGCATCAAATCCATAGGGCACTTCTGCATAGATAGAGCCCTCAAAAGCAGACTGAACTTACATCACCAGGAAAGTGATATAAGGCAAAGACAGCAACATAGTGATTAACTGTGAGCTGAGCTGTCTCTCTTCTCATGAATGAAGTTTGTGAAGTCTGCCTCTAGACTGACTTTGGTTTTAATTGATAGCTGACAGCAAGCTATCCCTTTGTACGTGCAAAGAGGGAAGTAGTGGATCTGATTACATAAGGTGAGCAGACATTCAAGAAATCTTTACATACCTAATGCAAACAGAAGTTTTCTACCCGTGAACTGGGAGATCTTTCCAAAGAGTAGAGAGCAGAGGGAATTTACAGCTGCAAAGCAGATCATCACATAGCCAACATACTGTATCCCCAGGGCACAGGTCACATATACCTGGAAGAGAAGGGATAGTGGCACCACATTTTCTTTGATGAAAATACACAGGTAAAGTTCAAGGATCTTAGCCTGAGTGTTTGGTAAATAGACAGCATGGACGAGATAAAAAGAGCACAGCTAGAGATTTTGCCAACAAGTTCCTGGTGCATTGACATAGTTGGCCTTCTGCAGCAACTTTCCTAACCCAGTTCCCAATCAGACTGATGCCATGTAAACAGAGGAATAACAAACAGAATAAATCTGAGCACTGTTTGCTGTTCAAATAAAACTCCTGGAAGCAGCATTAGGAATTTTCTGCCCTTCCCATCATAGCACAAGAGATGAAAATTGACAATGGACACTATGGTCATTACAGAGCAGCTCCCAAAAAATGAAGAGGACCTCTTCTATAAGAGCATGTAACCAGTGGAGGTTTCCATGGAGTGCCCCTTTCTATCTGTTCCAACACAGCAACAAGTGAACCCTTCCATCTGATTCAAATGCAAGGTTTGAGAGCCTTAAGCATGAAAGAAGAAGGTCAGGAAGGTTGCCCTCTTTCTTTGGAGACTTTCTCACCAAATGCCTGGAGAACACACCTGCTGTGTGTCCAGGTTTGTGGAGAAACTGTAAGAGTACAGGTGGTTTTAATAAATTCAATCTGTCAGGATCTGGGCCTGTTGCAGTAGTGACTGGTGAGGGCTTTCAGCCAGCCATGTTGAGGACTTGCCCTCTTACCGTAAAGGTTGTCAAAATAAAATATGTGGAATGTGTGCTGACTTGCATTTGTAAAAGCTCCAGGGAAACCAGGAGAGGAAGGAAGATATAAAAGCTTTGCTGGCTTCTGGCTTTTCTCCCAGTTTGTTATTTACAACAAGGTGAAGAGTTTGAACCTGTAGCTCTCTGCTGTGGCCTCCACTGGTGAGTTAAGCTCTCTACTGCATTCTTTTTGAGGCTGTTCCAAGGGACATATTTACTGCTGTTTGAAGATGTCACTCAGAGTTCATTCATGTAGAAGTAAGCCATAATTTTGCAATCCACAAATCATCATTAAAAACATCTTCATTTGACAAGTAAATATAGATCAAATGCAATAGTAAGACACAACGGCACAAAAAAAATCAGACAGAAATAGATTTTCATTTACATCCACACCTTTGTGTAGTCACCAGAAAGAAATCCCTGTTCAAACCCACTGTACATTGTCAGAGGGATTAGAAGACACTGCCTTTTATCTTTAAGATGCCGAAAAGTTGCTAGGAACGTAGACCAAAAGGATGGTGCCTCTAGTTTTTCTTTCTCAGTCTCTGCTTGGTCAGATTTGATCTGGTCCAGAAATATAATAACCAGCAACACAGCTAGCACACCACTAGCTGCAAAAACAAAACAAAACAAAACAAAAAGTTCATGAAAAACTGAGGAATGCTGAAAGAATGATGGGAAGTCGCTTGCTGCTGTTATTGTTCTGACTTGGTGCTTAGCTCTCTGTGGGATATTTTGGCAGCTGCCTCTGATTCCGTGTCAGTGTAAAGGCCATTTCTGCATAAACAAGAAGGCCTGATCTACATTCACATCTTCTGCATACAGCTGTGCACTGGCAGATCCCCTCAGCTGAGCTGTGGCTGGCCTGTTGTGACAGCCGCCGGGCCAGCTGCGCGGCCGCAGAGGTGATGGCTCACCCTTCCAGGGCAACCCAGGGGCACGGGGACGGGAGCTGGCCAGAAACAGCTCCCTCGGGAGCTATCACAAGGCTTTAAATCAACAAGGGAGAGGAGTATTCACTTCCAGTGCCAAGGTTTTCATGGCTAGAGGGCCTCTTCTTTCAAATACATGGAAAGAAAAATAAATGCTGTCTTGAAGCCCAGTATATGTTGTGCCTTTTTTTTTTTCTTTTTTTTTTCTTTTTTTTTTTTTTGGCTCAGAACCATGCCTTGAGTATGGAATATGTGCTGTTTTGCAGATGATAGTGAGCAGCTCTAGCTAACTTGAAAAGATGGAAGTTATAGCTTTAAATCCATAATTTCCCAGCAGGAGCAGCATAAAGAAGAATTATATAGAGTAGTTAATCAGAAAATGATCATGCATGTATCAGTCTAAATTTGTTGCTTGTGTAGTGAATCAAAACAATTTTTTTTTCATGTTATCAAGAAGATAACCATGTCTCATAATATACATGAGGCAACCATAGATTCACAACTGATTGCTTCATTACGGATGCAGGGCATGATAATGTTTCCTCACTTATGCTGACTAGAATTCCATCCATGGAAAGAACTATAGTTCAGAGTAAGATGAGAACCAGGCACCTCTTTCCATCCACTTTGCTTGTTTAATGTGCTCCTATTTTATGTGTACGGATATTGTCTCTACTGTGAACATTTAATATCCAAATACATCAGCAGATTTACAATAAATTGCCTCTTTTTTTATTGCTTGTTATTTTTCATCCATATCTCCTAGAATTTCTCCAGTGTCCTGGTTCCCCACTGTGGCTGAGCTGTAAATCCTTTGTGATTCAAGTCATTATTGGTTCTGCCAGAGTGTTTATTAGTACTTATGGGCTGATTGCTGGACTTTAATGGGTGACAGCATGACATCCACATTTTCAGAAAAAATACGTATAACAAATACATTAAATGAATCAAGAGCAATTATAGGAGATAATGGCATGTCTTAATAGTGGTTGGTATGAACATAAATAGAAACATTCACAGTCCTTGAGAAAGTGAAACAGCAGAAGAGTTATACATTATTGTCTCCACCCAAGCTGGGCAAAATAAGGATTCAGCCACCAAATAAAGGACACATTTAAAAAATGTCTGTGAATGAAATATTTAGCCATTTGCTTTCCCTTGGGGTAAGAAAAGACATGTCTTTTATTAAGAGCTTAAAAGAAAAACAAAACCCCACTGACGCAGGGTCAGGAGAAAGCAGGGTTGCATTCACTTTGCATGCACAAAGCCTAAGGGAGTGCTGTATATGTTAGTCATCAAATTCAAATTTAAACTTTACAGACAAGCATGCCTTTAGCAGAAAGTCATCAGCTCCAGTACACTCTGGGAGGAGAGTGGGGAGATATCTTTTACACTTTCCCACCAATTAGGAATGGAGGCTGGGGAGAGAGGAAGAGTTTTCTGCCATTCCCTTGTGCACTGAGAACTGGCTCTGCCTGGGTCACATACACTCTGTTGGAGCAGTATATGGCAAATTCTATGCTTCTGTCTCAGCACAGAGAGGATATCTATGTTCAGAGACTGCAAAAATATTTTGAAGGATCAAAGATGCACATTACCTTGCCAGATACTTTCCTTTATCCAGGGAATAACTTCTTTTGAGCGGGATACTTTTTGGAACTTTCCTCACTCAGTGAATCCTTGCACATCTATTTTTTTTCTTTTAATGACATCAGCTTCCCTGTCTTTAGTTCTTTTCTAGCCTTGTGCAAGGAAGGTCTATAGCAGCTGTAGTTACTAAATGGAAGTTATGCCAATTTGCCTGGCTGAATTTGGGTCACCACACTGGGCTTCAGCTTTATTCCAGGTGAGAAATGTAAAGAATATCTTTCTCCTTCAGACAAAAATGATCCAGCTCTGGTATAAAGCATTAGAACTATTTAGGAAGGAGCTGTTTACAGTTCTCACATACCTTCTTTTCCTTCAGCAAATTGGATTGAAGGAGAAAGTTAGAAACTTAATCTCCAAAGCCATGCTAGCTTCCACAAGTATTAGGTTCTCCATCAGTGATACTGATTAAAGATTGTGTGGATTACTCACCAGTATAGACCCCTAGCAGTGTGTAGATTAAGGAGTTGGAGGGTTTTGCTGACCCAGTGGTGTTAGTGGTATCAGTCAGGCAGTTGTATGCTCCACAGCATTCCAGGTCTTCTTCTGAGATCTCTACTAATAAAGAGCCAAAAGAAGGGCAGGTCAGTGAACAGATAAGATAAGTCCACACTGTGTGTGTGTAAGGATATAAGGATATAAGGAATCCAGTGCTTAGTGATTGGTGCTGGTTTCAAGTCTCTCCTGGTTAGAGATATTTAACTTCAGAACCCCAGTTTAACACACAAAAATTTAGTTTAAAAGAAACAAAAGAGAGACTGAACACTGAATTAATGTTTACATGAGGACAAGGACTAAAGTTAGAGGCTGAAAGCTGAATCCAAGCTCAATTTGCAGTATTTGAAGTTTGAGTATATATTTTTACCTCTTAATCATAATACCTCATGAGATAGGTCCCTAAGTTTACACCAGCAATGGACTGAAGGACCTCAGTTCTTTCAGCCATCCTGCATTTTCTCTCTCCAGATAATTTCTGTATATGTTATAGGAACAGAAACCACCTCAAGTCATCTTTTTTTTTTTCCTAATTCAAATGATGATTACTCAGTATTGCAATCTTCCAAGTAGCCTGCTTTCCTGACTTTATTATTTTACTACTGCCATTATTACTTTCTGAGAGCACACTTGAAGCTGCCAGCTCAGCATGGTTTGGAATAAGACCTTTGCTTTGTGCAGTCCTATCATTGTTGTGTAGGGCATGTGTCAAAGCCACAAACACACACGTTCTCACACACACTGTGTCACCAGCACACTGTGCCCACTTCCTTCAGTACCCTCTTGGTAAAAGAATAAATGCTAACCCAAATTGTAAGCCTGAATAAACTGTTTACTGGAGGAGGATGATCCAAACCCCACACAATAATTTTAGTGCTTCCACTTCAGAATCTGTCTCTGGTCCAAGCACAGTAAAGGGCAATACAGCTGTACCTTGGCTGAGTCCTTAAAGAAGAGTTGATCCATAATTTTTCAATTAAACTTATTTTGTAACTACTTTTTTCCTCGCAGCTTCCAATCAAAGCTGCTGTGATGTGAATCAGCTGTCTAACCAGCTTCGTAAACAACTTTAGGTTCAACATAAGATAAAATGCAAAGAAAATCATTACCTTATTATAGCCACTGGCTACCACTACAGACCTTGAGCAAAATATGGACAAACAGACCTTCAGCAAAATTACCATATGCAAAAGGTGAGTCACATGAATGAAGTGTGGAAGTGTGTAAAACAAGTCATTTATTGGTTCCTGCATCATCTGAAGATGATGCTGCACTTGCAGTTAGTCATATGCAGGCTGCTAGGCAGGATTTGCACTGTTTCTCTTGAATTAAAGCTGTAATATTGTTGGGAGATGAAGGATGACTCTCATAATTTACACTGATTACCATCTTTAGTTGTGGTATTACCATATGGTGTAAGTTTGCCTTGCTGTGTCTGGATGCAGTGATGCAGGCAATACGTCAAGAGTAGGTGCATGTCTGAATTTTATGCATTTTGATTCTCCAGATGCATGCCATATCTTTCCTACTGCTCAGTGAAATGATACATTTTAAGTACATTAAAATATCAATAGGTGCCTTTGTACAAGTCTCAGAGGAGAGAGAAAAATAATTGTGTGACTGGAGATCCTTCCAGATTAATTTTGTATCTCACTGAGAAGGCACGATAGAGAAACTCATGTTATGACTGCCCATCACTATTGTGTCAAGGCCTTTGACTTAGAGAGCTGTTCACAAGAACACAGCATTTTCTGAAATTCTATATAATAGATAAAAAAAAAGCGTCTTTAAAATTTGGAGGAACACCTTCAAAAGTAAAACTAGGAAGGGATTTACAAGACAAAAAAAATAGTGTTTTATTCCCCTTATTAAAATTATGTCTGCTGTGAGGCAGAGGAGAGTCAAATGGTTGCAGTCTGTACAGACCCCACAGCTGCACCACTGCCTCTGCCCTGCAAGGGAAATCTGACCAGACAGTCCCTCCTGAGATATCATGTGGCTCTGGGATCAGGTCAGCAGGGCTCCACTGCAATTGAAAAGGACTGCCAGCATTCTGTGTTAACAGTGCCTCACCTCAGGTTTAAAGGAAGCATGATTCTATGTAAGTATCACACCTTGTGACAACTACTTTGCCATAAATCCAAGGATTCAAAGATTAAAACCTGATGCCAACTTCCTGACATTTAGCTTTAACCTAGCAGCTATTTGAGAACTCTTCAGAGGACATACTGCTTAACTGAGACAGGAAAGAGGTAACTTCTTGCTACTCATAGTAGCAGTGTATATGGAAAGCTCTCTCCATGTCTGGAGAACAACCCTGTTCTGATTTTGGCAGGATGAGCAATGTACAGGAGGTTGCAATGATAAGACACCACAGGATTTTAAATCTCTAAGGTGGCATCCAAATATTAATTTATCTTCACAACTACCCTTTTAAAACTGACACCAATTACATGCATGGGAAATGAAGGCACTGCTGCTGAGTGATTTCTTCAATCTACATTGGCATCTGCTGTCTGAGCCTGAAATACAGCAGAGGAGCCCTGACACGCAGGCTCCTGCCAACAGCTACTGCTATTTCTTCTTGACAGTTCTGTAGAGCACTCATTTTCAGCAAGCACCAGCAACCAGTCTGACTCACCTTGAATGCTCAACAGCAAACTAACCCAATACTACAAGCTTTGCAGAAAGGTTGCCTCACTATTCTGCCTTTTGTTTTAATCCACTTTTAATAGAAGTCAGATGTGAAGGACTGTGACTGCCTGCGGCCTATCTATGCTTTGCACTACAGGGGTAGAATTCAAACAGGATTCAATAGAGTTCTGTTTTTTATCTATTTGTCTGAACTCCCTTTATGGCTGATTTTTGATAGAAAATAGACACTTTCAGAGAGAAATTTATCTCATTTATTTCAGACACCTATCCTCAGACAGGCTAATTCTCATCTGAAGTGCCTGTTTCCACTGCCTACGAAAGCTCAGCTGCAGAAATCTACCTCTTAACTATCTATAACTAGTTGATGTTTATAGAAAGAAGTGCCAAAATTTTAAATATATTTTACCTTTGTTGGAAGATTGGCTAAGTATCAAGGATGAGATAAGATTTCCCCAGATGCCGGAAGACTGAAACACCAGAAAGAAGATCCCAAAGTATTGGTTGATAATGTCTTTTGCATTTTTTCCTGCTTTCTCAGCGTATGAAGTGCCAGCAATGGTGAGGTAAGTGCATTTGGCAGACCAGAGTGGTGCTCCTCCTAGGCCCAGGATCACAGAGGTAGGGATTAGTGTGTACCTGCCAAAGAACACTTCATTTACCATAGCTGTTACCATTAGCACAACAATCATTTGCCCAAAGATCCAGAGGCAAAAATAGACATCAAAGAAATAGATTTATCCTTTTTATGATACAGTAACTCTGTTACATGGAATCAAGAAAAGGCCAGCCTTGTGAAGTTTAGGGTGTGCAAGCATATGTAGCTCTGTGTGGGGACTAGGCCTAGGCCAGGCTGGCTAGGTCTGTGCTCATGTGCCTTAACTTCTTGTAACAGAGAACTGGATTGCACATGCACTTCTGAAGGTGGATATTGACAACTTTCCTCCACAGAGTTGCAACCCTTCTCACTGGAGAGCAGAAGTTGTTCATCCACCTTTAGAAAGAGTGAGGCAGGAGTTAGCCTTCTCCTGGGGTCCTCTTCTAGAGCTACTGCCTGGAAGATAGTCTTCCCTTTAACCTTTTCAAAACCAGCCCTGAAAGACTTTTGACTTTTAAGTGTAACTTCTGATTTTTTTTTCTCCAAAGGGGAATCTCTTCTACAAACACGAGTTAGAGAAGCAGCTTCAGGTGGGTAGATGGATGTGTTCATTCTGACTCTGCACATTTTCACCTCTCAGATCCACCTAATACTGCATTCATTTATCTCGATTTGTTGCAAGTAGCACCTTTTGCACCCAGCTTTCTAATCTGCAACACAGAGTTAAAGTAGGAATGGAGAAGAAAAAGAAGAAAGAACTTTGCCCTTACTAATTTTGCTTGAGCACAGCAGAGAGGGTGGAAGTACTTAAATCGTACCAGCTAGCATAGAAGTTCCCTAAGGAGAAGGCGATGTAGCAACACATGGAGATTGCAATGGTCCACTTGCAGCCCAGCTTCTTGATGAGGATTGGAGGGAGGAACATGGACGATAAGATGAGTGCAGCATACAGAACACTTAGGGAAGCAACGCCCAGGCCTTCTTCTGAGTTGAGACTGCTCTGCAGGGACGAAAGCAGTGATTGAGACAATTTTTATCACAGGTACGTATTGCTATGGTGTACAGAGAGTGGCTTTGGGCAGAAATAGAGAGACACAGCATCTGGGGCTGGGGATGACTGTCTCATTTCCCCAAAACAGCCTGATTATGGACTTGGAATTTTCCTCAAAATGATAGACCATTTATGAAAACATGATACAAGACCAGATGAGGATTGCTCAGATTCAAAGCTTTGGTAACTCATTCTTTAGATTATTTGATGTCATTTGTTTGAATTTCTCTTTGAAAACAAGTTGAATGAAGGATAACCACTTTTCTTCATTTGTTGTCTCAGGCAGGAATACTTTCTCAGATCTTCATTGCAAGGGCTGGTATAGCAATAGTGGGAGATTCTTTGTTTTAAACTACAGGTCTGATAATTTCTAAGATTTTCAGAGGCCAAGGTCCAAATATCCTAATAGACTCACAGTGGCCCTTTGTAGTTGGAAGTAATTGATTCACCCACATTTTCACAAAGAAGGAATAACATTTTACTGATCTAACCAGGTTTTATAGTTTTATGCTCAAAATAATTCTCCTCTTGTCTTGATGCTCTGAAAGTTGAAATGAGATCAGTTTGAGAGACCTGGACAAGCTTGAAATATGGGTCTATGTGAACCTAATGAGGTTCAACAAGTCCAAATTCAAGGTGCTACACATGGGTAAGGGCAGTCCCAGACACCAGTACGGACTGCAAGAAGAACCTATTGAGAGTAGCCCTGCAGGGGAAAACTTGAGAAAGCTGTGGAGGAAAAGCTGGACAAGAGCAACAGTGTGTGCTCACAGCCCAGAAGGTCAGCTTCATCCTGGGCTGCATCAAAATAGGTGTGACCAGCAGGGCAAGGGAAGTGATCCTCCCCCTCTACTCTACTCTGATGAGTCCCCATCTGAAGCACTGCATCCAGTTCTGGGATCCCTGGCACAGGAAGGACATGGACCTGTTGGAGATGAGGGCCACGAAGATGATCAGAGGGATGGACCACCTCTCTTGACAGACTGAGAGAGTTAGCATTGTTCAGCCAGGAGAAGAGAAGACTCCAGAAAGACCTCATTGCAGCCTTACAGTACTCAAAAGGGACATTAAACAGTGGGGATGTGACTTTTCGCAAGGACAGATAGGCCTAGAAAGAGCAACAGTTTTAAACTAAAAGAGAGATTTAGGGTAGATATTAGAAAGAAAATCTTTACTGTGAGGGTGGTGGGGTATTGGAACAGGTTGCCCAGAGAATCTGTGAACATGTCCATCCCTGGACATATTCAAGCCCAGGCTGGATGGGGCTTTGGGTAACCTGGTCTAGAGGAAGGTGTCCCTGCCCAAGGCGGAGGGTTGAAATGAGATGATCTTTAAGGTCCTTTCCAACCAAAGCATTCTGCAATTCTATGCTGCTTGGCAATGTTTTCCTGATTGTTTTGATTAATAGATGATATGATTCAGAATGATTTTGTAAGGGGGACTGGATACTGAGGGGGTGGCACTGGAGAGCACTGTAGGGGAATGAAGCTGTTGGTGGCTTCACGGAATGCTTTCCAAGCCTGCAGTGGCCATGCCGTCTGGCCATGCAGGACCACGGTGGCAGTCATGCAGCACGCATGGAGACAACAAGGTACCAGGACAGGGAGGTGAGGACAGTCTCTGTTAGAGCAGTGTCAAGGTGTTTGAGAATTGGAATGGTTGTTTTATAAACAGGCAAAGAGGCTTCCTGATCTCAGAGGTCTTATTTTTGAAATGTCACATGCCTGTTTTTGTCAGCTACAACTTCCAAAAATTAGAAGCCAGGCTTCCAAGATCATTTGATTTTTACTGTCTGGGTTGTTCTGTGTGGTTTTTGTTTGTTTAGTTGGTTGGTTTTGTTTTTTTGGTTTTGTTTTTGTTTTTTTTGAGAGGGGGTCTGGGTAGTGGAATATTGAAATGAATTATGAAAATTTTTAACATTCCAGTACTTACAGATTCACAGAGTATTCTGAGTTGGAGGGGATCCACAGGACCATCAAGTCCAACTCTTAAGTAAATGTCCTGTATGGGCATTGAACCCACAACCTTAGTGTTATTAGCACCATGCTCTAACCAACTGTTTCAGATGGTGGGACTGATTTGCAGCTTCTAGGGTTTATCTTCTCCTGCCTCATTAGTCTCCCCAGCTCATAATATCTCCATCCAGTTTGGGGACTGTTTTTGCAGAACAGACCTGAGTTCAGAATCTGACAGTGCCAGCAAAGAAAAGCTGTTCAAGGAGAGAAGAGAGATGTATTGAACAAGGAGGGACCTCTTCCTGAAATGAGCTCAACCCCAAGTTTGTCATGTTATGTATCAAGTTCCACCTTTAAGGCATACAGATCCTCACTCCAGTGGGAAAATTCAATCCAATTGATCATGATCATATGTTAATATCCTGCCTAAATTTGCTGGTCCATATCTTCTGTTCATTTATCAGCCATTAGACCAGCAGAGCTTTCTAGGCTGAGAAGTTTCTCCTTTTGTTTATCTACTCAGAAGCATTCAGAGACAGCAACAGTAACCCTCAGTCTTTTAGCTGGGATAAACAAGTGAGCTCTAATGGTAACCTGAGTATTCAAGTCATTCTAGAAACCCATTTTCTACTATGCTACTATGTTTTAGGATGTTATTGCCAGTACAAGCTACAGCTGCCTTATTAAAAAATAATATTTTACCTATTATGTTATATCATTATCCTAGAAATTACTGTATTATTTTATACTTAAATATTTAATGGTTGGGGCATAATTTTAAATTATTTTACCTTGCTGTACAATAGTAATTATTACAAAATCATAGCAATTTAGAAATATTCAAAATAAACCCTTTCCAAAAACTGAATTTGTTTTTCCACTTTGCAATATCTTCTTTTGGCAAAAGTCATCTCAGGTTAATTTTGTTTTCTGTTTCCATTGAAACAAGTTTTGTGGATCTAAAGTAGTAGCATGACACAACTATGTGAGCTGTTTGAGAAATATGAATAAATATTTAGTAAATATTTAGAATAAAATATTTAGTAAATGCCGTGGATCTGGGGGAGGAATATTAACCTGCAGCAAGTCAATGTCCTAACCCCCCTCATAAAAAACACTGTGCCTGCCTTCCTCACAGAGACCATGGAAAGACTGATGTGTCTTTCAGAATAGCAGCTGGCCTGATGCCCTTCCAGACCAACTGTCCTTATAACCAATGGGAGATGCCCCACTTACCTGTAGACTCTGGAGTCCTCCATAAGCAGTAAAGAGAAGTAAAAATCCGAAAGAAATGACCAAAACATTCTTAAGATTCTTTTCCATGTTGATTCATAGAAGACAAAAGGTCTGCCGGTGGGCAGAGCTGATCCAATTATTCCAGGGGATGATTTGAGTTGGAGAAAAACCGCTTATGCTTTGTTGGAAAAGGTCACTTTTTTTTTCTGTTTGTAGAGAAGAGACTTGTTAATTATTTGAAGACTGGCCAGTGAACTTTACTTCTAGTAGCACTGAAAAATTGTTGTGGAGTTGTTACTCATTCACCTGTTGTGACTCAGGCAATAGCCAGCATTCCCAAGGGCATCTATGATGTTTAATTAGAGAGGTATATAAGTCTCTTGCAACACTTGCATCTATTTGAGTATTGGGGTCATATATTATATGGCTCTCCACTATGTTCAGCACAGCAGAAAAAAATTGCAAGCTGCAAAATCACTTTCCGTCATAAAGATACACGAATCCATAAAGGACAAAGATTAAGTGCTGTACTGAAATCTACATCAGGCCTGTTGCTTAACTATGGTTACAAAAGCCTGCTAGGAAATGAGACTGTGCTACAGCTCTGTCTGCACACACCAGCTCCATAACTGTGCAGCACAGAATCCCAAGGCTGCTGGCTGCTTGGCAAGTGGGACAGCCTCCATTCATGGGGAACCTCGGGGCTTCGGTCCCTCAGGTTTACCAAGTCATACTAACGAAAATGATTTTTCCCCATCTTTCTCATTAATGCAGAAGTCAAAAAAAAAAAAAAAAAAAAAAAAAAAAAAAAAAAAAAAAGAAAGAAAGAAAGAAAGAAAGGTGGATTGAGCTGATAACTGAAAAAGCAAGTTCCCCTCCCCTTCTCTGGCCCTAAGATAGGCAGGGTGAAAGGACCCTTCCTGCATCAGTGGCAGAGGAGGGATTTGAACTTGGGAGCAAAGTGGAATCCAAAAATGTCCGTGCTATGATGTAAATAGGTCTGTAGGGTGTCCACTGTGTCCACTGGGAATGCACAGCTAAGATTTGGTCTAAATCCCACTAGATGGCACAGTTTTGCTTCCCACAGGGACATCCGCGGGTGAGGGGAGGAAGCTTTAATGCATACATTCATTTAAAACATTTAAGAGGTCACAGCCAGTTTCTGCTTTGGAGAACATTGCAGTATGTGCCTTTTCATTTTCTTCTTTTGTCTTATAATCTTCTTGAATGAAATAATGCAGAAAACATAATCTTTTAATTCTCTATTGTTACTGGTACTTCCATGTTGCAAGTGTAGATAGTGGCTTTTTTATTTTACAGGCTACTATGCTCAGCATGGGAGCTCTTTGAGTGAGATCACAATGCTGCTCTTGTTTGGCAGTGTTTGTTAGCCTCTAGAAGGAGCTTAGACCAAACTGGTGCTACTTTCCCCCATCTTTTCAGGTTCACAGATCCTTGCAATTTTCAGGTGACAATATTTCACAAGAAATTTACACCTGGTGATAACGTGCTTGTTTCTGTTTTGGACTCGTCAGAAAAAGCCTGCAAAATTCTAGGAATTTGCAGTAACAGGTCTAAAACAACTGGAAAAAATGATTGAGGGTATGTAAGGATAATGCTTATCCTAAACAAAAGCACAATTACCCAGCACAGTTAAGAACCAGGAATAGTGCAAAGAACACTATTTATTTTAGTTCTCTTTCTTGACATTAGCAGTAATAACAAGAAAGCTTTAAACAGTCAGCATTAACTGGACACTATTTTTAAAATGCAGTGTTGGACAGGTTATCTGATCAACACTTCTGTTCTGGAGGAATTCCTAACTCCTAATTCATCACATCTTCTCAGCAGCATAATTTTGGAGAGCATATGGGGGTTAGTGGTAATTTGTGTGTGCAGGGTTTTTTTTCCTCTTCTTTCCACTGATCAAAAGCATTCATCCTGTTCCACATCCCTTGCCCAGAGCTTTGGGTTATCCAGCTGACTGGTCCCAAGCCCCTCCTTAGGAATGTGCAGAGTCTTTACCAAAGAGATCTGATAAGGCCAAGGATCTTTTCCTTTGGTACCAGGCAGCTAAAGCTCCGGCAGGCCTGCTGTGTATCACCCTTGACACTTCTTTCATTCTTTCTGCCAGTCCAAGATTAAGTGAGCCTCAGGAGCTATGTGCTGTATTTGGGGATTAGGTTTCACACAGAAGACTGCAGCCACCAAATGAAAGGTACTTCAGAGCACGAACATAAACACAGGAGATAGAAGAGGCTGGTTAAATTCATTACTCCATCCCACAGGTGATTACATTTGTTCTCGGGGTAAATAAGGGCAGTCTTTGCTCAAAAGATTATAGCACCAGAGGCTAATCTTTGGGGAGGTTTGTGCCTCATACTTATCATTTCCCTATTTATTCTAGTCAAATTTATTGTTTAGGCAGTAAATTTAATGATAACAGAAGAAAGCCCCACAACACTCAGGGTACTCATCATAGGATTTTCTGTCATAGGAGGCTTTTGATTGGTTATTTCCTTGGTGGTACGCAGCATCCCTTGAATCTATCTGTAGAAATGATGACTGCCTACATAGCATTTCCTCTCTTGCTGTGAAAGCCTGGCCATGATACTTTCTTATTCTCCTCCTCCTTCATCTGTGTTTGTGCCCTGCTCATTTTGGATTTGGAGCAGGAGTGACTAAATGTGATGTGTCCTGCAAAGCCCAGACACTTCTGACATGACCATTGGAAAAGACTGCCTGTTAGATGTTGAGAGAAGGTCACAACCTGAAAGTGAGGCAACAGTGAACTGAACAGGTCAAGCAAGAAAAGCTGTTTTCTTCCAGGAAGGGGGTTATAAGGGAGTTGCCAGTCAGTGAACTCATTTTGCCCACAGAGTTGGAGCAAAATAATTTTTGTTGTGTCAAAGGCTCAGGAATTGTAAGTTGTTCCTGTTTGTCTATGAGGGTTTGAACTTCTCACCCTTCTTCAGTATGTCAGGTCTCATTTCCAAATTTCCTGTATTTCCCATCTCCCCTTTCAAATACTTCTCACCTACCATGCAAAGGATCCACAGATGCTGTCCTTTCATATCTTCTAGGATTCCCTCTGCATGCATAGCTCTACAGACATGAGTATGCCTCTTCTGTCTGTCCACTCTCTTTCTCTGGAGGAACCAAACTCTCTATCTCAATCTTCCTTTTTGTCCTTGATGTATGCCATCCTTCCTTCATTCCTGCTTTGCTGTTCCCTAGCCATCACCCTGGGTGGGAAATGGATTTGTAGAGAATTCTTGAAGCCTGATAGAAAGCCCACACGTTATGTATCTGTATGCAAACTTTGAGATAGAAAATGCTGAATTAGGAATTCCATGGAATAGGACAGACATTGTTGAGAGAGAAATGGAGGTAGAAACAAGTTTCAAATGATGGCCTTGCAAATAAGACTAGATACTTTGGAGAAGTAGAACTATGAAAGATGCATTGTAGTAGGACCCACGAGGGGTGATTTTAGATGATTGGCTTTAAGGCATTAACAGCATTGTGTGGCAAAAGCTGATAGGCCAAGAAACCTATAAAGCTTATAATGTATTGTAATTAGGAAACAGTTTGGCTTCTGATTGTGCTGGCTTGAATTGTAACACCTGTATTGTCTCACCCTTCACATGAGATTGAAAATGGAATAAAAGTTTTAAAAACGCCCTCAGTTGCCCCATCTCTAGGTCAGGAAAAAAAAGGTATAATCTGACAACTCAGTCTCTCTGCTTCTCCCTTCTTACCTCATCTCGGGAGTGCCAGCAGACTTCTTGATTCTTAAGGGAGTGGCTTGAAAACTGCAGGTGGTCCTGTTTCACAGGTTATTACACTACTCTCAGCCTCACTGGTTATAAGGTCACTCACTCTCCTCCTTTAGCACTGATCTTAATTTCTCAGGAGGTCCATTTCCTCCAGCTCCACTCCCTATTCCTTAGGGAAGAGGAGAAGAGACACTTTATCTTCTGGGTTGGGAGACAGGTCATGGTAGAAAGGGAACCAAATAGAAAAAGATGCTAGAGGGTACAGGCTTGAATGAAATTGACTTTTTTTGCTTAGGGCCATGTCGGAGACTTTCCCTGCAGGACACTTGTCTGCTCTGTTGAATGCAGCTGTCCAAATAACCAGTATTGTCTTTATAATAAAGACAGAACTCAGTTTAGGATAGGATAATGTGGTGCCAATCCAGACTCATTCATAAATTTTGATGACCTGGAGTAACAGCTCCTTTAGTTGTTGGGTTTCTTATAGCTGTTACTCACCTCCTGAGATTTGCATTGCTTTTGGCTGGAGTTTTCAATGCATGAACATGTCTATGAGAGTGTTCACAGACACTAATTCTAGCCTAGGGAGAAATTCAAGCATTTTGAAGGTAAGACACTGGCCTGTAGAGCAGCCAGCCTCTCCACAGAGATTGGAATCTCCAGGCTGAGAGCTGCCTGTAAACAAGCCCCTGCTTCTCTACCACACTGGTCTTGCATTCATTCTCTTACACTGAAATGTTTTTGTCCAGTTCAAGCCCAGCCCAGTAACATTCTACCTTCTCAAAAGTGTTGCCTGAGCACTGACATAGTAACTTGTGCCTTGTCCTGCATTTTAGATGTTTCAGAATAGCTGCAGTAATCCCATTTCTAAACCTAAACCAGCGACTGTGACTCAGTTGGTAAGACTTAACACCCTGCTAAGATAAACATGCCACTGTTGTGATCTATGCTTTTATAATGAGTGGGTAGGGAGGCAGACTCTGCATATGAACAATGGACTTTTGTATGGCAATGGCTCTGAAGTCTTAAGAGCCATTTACTGGAAATAGCCTGACTGCATACTGGTTGTTCTCATGAGCATGCATGAGAAATTCCTTGCACACACCCATGATGTGGGCTGGGAGGATGGGACTCCATCAGTAACCCAAATTATATACATTTTCACTTCTTCTCTTTTGTTCAGAGGTGGCAGCTCATGTTATTAATGTCCACTATCAAGCGATCAGTCAGGATGTATCTACTGTTGAAAGGCTATCACTACAATTTGTGATGAATTTATCAGCCAGTGGAAATAAAAAAAAAATAAATAAAAGAATGGGGCTTGATATCAAAGAGCAGGGCTGCTTAAAGGTGTGTTGGTGTGTCAGTCCTGGAATGTGGAGGTTCTCACCTCTGATGCCTTCCACCCTTCTTTTGTCTATCAGTTGCACCCATGACTGGACACTGACATAAGGGGAATATTTACAGCCTATTTACCACCCACTTGCCATCAATGTAAATATCTATACAAAGATATCAAAGATAAAAGGGAAAGTAGACTGAAAGCTATTTCTTCTGAAAGCCTCGCCTTTGCTTTCTTTCTCTGAATATGCTACATGTAAGAGCAAGGGCTACCAAGCAGACTTGCAAGCAGGGGCTCTTGAGAGTGAAATAGCAGAAAAACCAGCTGTACAGGCTAGTATGAGAGAAAGATGTCATTATGGACAAATTAGAGTATCTATTAGAGTTAATCAGAATAGGTGATCCTGAAGAAAAATTTGAGGATAAAATTTCCTCCCTATTTCAGTAGATCTGATCAGGTGCTCGTGGAAGGTGATTACCTGTTTTACATGGCCTTTTCTGTGACACAAAATATGAGGAAACTACATAACCTTCCCCTAGGGTGACAGGGAGTCTGTTCCAGGTCCGAACAACAGACACTTTCCCTTGCCGGTATCAGTGAATCATGCAGCCATCCAGGACGTTTTTTCTCTACCAGCTCTCCCTGACCCCTTTCCCCCCATCTGCAGCCCTGCCTTCTCCCTCCAATCACTGACCCATTAGTCTGCATATCCTTGCATTCAAACAAATCAAATTACCTTCTCCAGTGGCTTCCTGTACTTTGAAATTATGAAGCTATGACAGACCTCCCTGGAAACAGGTACTGGGGTCCAGCTGGAAACGTCTTGATGGTTGCTGCTCTGAACAAGCTCTGTGCTTCTAAACTTGCACTGATCTTTACAGAAACTGCCCCAATATACTTAAGAGCGTTGCAAAACTCCTATCCCATCCTTGGTTTGAAATTCTTCATCATTTTCTGTCAGTCCTTACATGAAACTTGAACCAAGAAGCAAACAGCATGTAGGAAGACAGGTCACATACAACTCCACCTCTTGCTTATCATCTGAAAGAAGAGTAATTGCTATTGTATTTGCACTCTTGCTTGCATAATCACTCACTGTGAAATGTTTCAGATTTTTTTTCCACCAAACTGCTCCCACTTCCAGAGAAGTACTAAGATTCCTAATCAGTCACTCCATCCATTTCACAGAAACTGTTCCTTAACTTCAGGATGGTGGGCACTACCAGTCACCTACAGCACAGTATGATGGGCACACTGTGAGGGCTTGAAGGTGAAAAGTGACAGCTGATTACCACCAGTTCCTTTGTCATTTAGCAGTACCACAAGAATACTCACTGCAGACAGAGAGTTTCAGCCTGCATAGTATCTGGAAAGTCATTCCTCTTGGGTTTTTTTCCTATTGTAAGTCACTCATGGAGCATGTTCCAGTATCCACCAGAACACATCACTGGAAGACTTCCTACTTTGGCAAAACAGCTCCTTCACCCCTTCATACTCCCGTGGATGTATGTCCTTGGCTTTCTTACATGAGAAAGTTAAAGTTTGGTGAAGTCAGCTTAAGCAGGACGCTAAAGAATTCTAAGCATTGTAGGACAGCTCTGAAGAAATGTGGAGGAAAAACTTTCAGAACAGTGGGCAGGAAATCTAGAAGTAATATCTAGTTACTAACAGACCGCTGACTTCAATAGGCTATTTGTGAGAAAAGACATTTCTATTCTCTTTACTGGATTCCCTAAGGTAAACAGACAGATCAGAGTGGACTTTTTAAAAAAATCAATAGGATTAACTGTCAGAAATTACAAAAATTATGCTAAACATAGATTCCTCCATGCCAGACCTCTGGATGCATGGTAGCTTTAATTATTCAGCATTAAAGTCAGGCTTAATTTTTATCTTATACATTCTCTTCCAGAGATAGCACTTTAAGTGACTGTAAGTGTTTTTCTTAAACAGACAAACAGAAAGAAATCCAGTATAACAAGAGTATAATACAGAAAATTCCAGTGTCTTTTTATTGTGATAACTCTTCTCTGAAAGGAAGGAGGAAATTAGGGAGTAAAATCATACCATATGGAGAAGGAGCACCAGGGAGTTTACTGGAGAAGTGAGAGAAAAGCAAACAAACTTGTGGCCTGCTTTTCTGATTACCAAATGCTTAAATGATCAAAATCTTCATATCCTCTTTAAATCTTCTAAGGAAGATACACTTTCACACCTCTCTATTAAAAGAGTAGAATGCACTTGAAGAGGCTTTCAATAAACATACAAAATCCATGCTTCAAAAATGTGCAATGAATGGCAATTAATTTTAACTTTCATAATGAGTTACTTTTGCTTTGTTTGTAAATATGCCCAATTTCTCCTGCTACTGTCACTTTCTTAAAGCTGAACCTTGGTTGAGACTTGAGGCTATTTTAAGCTGTTGCCCCTGGGATAGCTGTGGTGCCTTTGATCAGCATGGAATTTAGGCAGTGCAGGGTGCATGGGCCATTTCTCCAGAAAGCATTCCTACAGTGGAGAGAAATGATAGAAACAAGTGGGACTTCAGTATGAATCCAGCTGTTCATGGTGGCTTTTGCAGAAACTGGAGCTGTCATGAGAGACATGGTTTGGTGTGTAGTGGTGCAGACTATAACCTAGCTGGCTGTTGTGCAGAATCCCTCTGCAGAGATGAAAACCCAGCCAGGAGAAGTCATCTGTTTCTTGTCCTTGGCAATGCTGTTGGAGAATCACCAGGACTTTAATCCCAGGGGCTTAGTTTTGCAACGAGAAGAGCTCAAACCTGTCTTTTGGTTGCAAACATTCTTTTACCCTTTAGAAGTCAAGGTCCTGATATGGGCTTTTGATTAATTATACTTTTAAATCTTTCTCCTTTCTATTTACGTCTTGAGTGTAGGTGCAGAATTTCAATGGAGATTGGCCTCTGCTAAGAGCTCTTTGGCAGCATAAGTAATGCAAACCCCAGAGAAACAGATTGACAATTGCAGCCTAAAAAGTTTGCTGAAATTACAATTCAAAATAAGTTAAAGTCCTTTAATTTCAGCCTTTAAACAGAAGTAGGGCTCTCCAAGAGGCTGTCAGTTTGTAGCTTTGTGCTTTTCCTCCCTGCAAATGTGAGTTATTTCTTTTATCCCGCAATACATCACCAGTATATTGTTGTTTGTGGAGCTGCTTGAATTTAGTAGATGAGAATCAATAAAAGAATCATTTACTGACTGTAAAATTGACTTCTATAATTGAGAGACTGCTGGAAATATATGTATATCTGAGGGAAGCAAAAATCAAGCTGCATTGTATCATTCATTTGCAGCAGATACAAAAGCAATTCTTTTGGACAAAAGTTATAGAATCACATAAATCTTGGAGGAATGTGCCACTAGAAATCAGCTAGTCCTGCCTCCCCCTCCAAGCTGTGTTGCCACCAGCACTAAGTCAGATCAAGCAGTCTCCACTGAGATTGGCCTGGTGTAACACAACTTGGACTGAATCTGGTGTTCCTGTGCCCAGAACTACCACAACACTTCTCTCCAGTGACATAACACAGGACAGTGGGAGCTTCCCATGGACAGTTCTGCTGATGAAACCTATTCCTAAGGCAGGAAGCCCTGCTGCTGAGACATTTCCTAGTGACACAAGTGACCATCTTGCTCAGACACTAGATGCTTACAGAGAGAGCCTGCTGTTTTCACAGACTGCATGGGTGCCCTTTGTAGCCTTACACCATAAGTAGAGCAGAGTGGCCCCTACTTGACAGAATTGGCTGTAGTGCAAAATTAGGCTTATAGCCACAAACTGTGCCTTAGTCTTCATTTTGGGTTCACACCTACAATCATTTTGCAGGTAATGGGCTAGTGCAAATTACTATATTAAAATAGTAATTTTTCTTTGGAGGACTGAGAATTCTGACCTAGATTGATTTTTAGAAAATCTATTGTTAGTTTTTGTGGAGTTCATATACTTTTTTGACGCAATTGACAACAGATCCTTTCTCTTGAGGGAGCAGTCTGATGCACCAAACACTACAGGATTTTATGACTCCTTTAAGAATTTAGAGACTCTGTTTGACTTGCTGTTCAGGTGCACTCCTTCTGTCTGGTTGAATTCCTTCCACCAGATCAAATCTCAGGCATCAAACTTACTTGACACCTTGTCTCATTAACTTCCCTGGACTTGCTCAGTGTACTCATTTTCTTTAGTGATTGTTTCCATATTTATTCAGAGGTTGCCAGTCTCACCTTTGTCGTGGCTGATCTCTGTTTTACCCTGCTTATTTTATCATCTTTGCCCCTCCGGTCTCTGAGCCATGAGTTGATAAAGAGAAAAGGTGAACATAGCAATGCAGTTGACCTGTCAACCTGAAACTGGAAACCTGCTTCTTCAGCATCTGACTCCGTTTAACAAAAATCAGGCATTTCAAATTTCCAAAGGGAGCTCTGCCTCTGACTTTCTGCTTTCTCTAAGAACTTTCACTGAAGATTTATTTAGTATCACAAAGCATATAAAATGAGGAAAAAAAAAAAAAAGGCTATCTTCTAAAGGCTCAAAGGCTCCCTTAGAAGTTCATTGGCAGATAGTTTATGAAAAAGGAAGCCAGACATCATGTTAAAAACTGCAAGGTCAGCAGGAGTATCCATGAGGGCCAATACAGCTTTAAAAGGATAGGGGTTTGTGAGTGGTTAATTTGTAGATACTGCATCAAGACATTCTGATGCATTTGTGTGCATTTACCACTTCTTTGGCACTTAATGCAGAAAACCCTTTATAAACTGGGGCCAGAACAATCAAGTGACCTATCTTTTATCTAATGTGGATTAGCCATTGAATTTAAAAACCCAGGCAGATATTTGGCAATTTGGTAACATGAAATACCACTTTATTTGTATATGACTGCTAAAATTGCACTGTATTTAGAAAATAGGTGATCAAACAGCATTTATTGAGTCTGTTTTTCCCCAGGAGAGAGAACGTGGGTACTAAGGAAAAAAGTGGAAAGAGAAAGACAAATGTGACCTGTGACTTCAAGAGCTCCTCTAGTTCATCTGTTTATCCCACAGCAGTAATATTTTTACCAAAGTAATTTTTTAAACATTTGTCTAATCTCTCTGAAAGATGACCAAGTAGGAAGTTGGTATGGACCTGCCTTGGCAGTCTATTTCAGACCTTACAACCTTACAACTCTTACAACCTTCTTTCACTATATATTTTTTGTCATTCTTCCTTCTGTAGGAATCAAATGCTGGGGCCTCACAAATGCCAGGAAAAACAGAGAGCTCATTTTGTATGACCTACAGATGACAATTCTGTCTATAAAGCAGCATTTTATGGAATGACACTTGTAAAATCATCTGAAATTCTAATCCTGTTTAACTTGTGGTCTCTTCCAGTGTTTTCTGAAGATGTATTCAGTTCCTTCTGTGTTCAGGCCTCTAGATGTTGTGTGAAACCAGCATGCAGGAGGAGGTCCAGGATAAATGCCAACAAAACTTCACTCAGTTTGTCTTTCCACGCCAGTTGTGACCCAGGCTATGTGGTCACTGTGTGTAGCTGTGAGCTTGCACACAACCAGCACCTGTTTCATCAACACTCTACCTGGCTTATGAAAATGTCATGTGATCCAGGGACAGGAACATAACAGAATGAAGATAAGTGACTCCTACTGCTTCTCCTCTACCTACTAGGCCCATTACCCATTATAGAAAGGAAATTCTACTGCTGGGACATAATGGTTTGTTCTTAACAAATCCATTCTGGTTGTTATTCATTTCCATTTTCCTTTCACCAAATATTTGGTAACAAATAGATCTACTCTTTCTTTCTCTCTCTCTTTCTTTCTTTCTTTTTTTCTTTCTTTCTTTCTGAAAATTGAAATTTTGGTGACAATCATAAAAATTTTCCTTAATTTTTCCCCATCAGTTTCTGAAGACAAATGTCCTCTTTACTCTTCCCCGTCTCCAGGAAAAACTGGAAAGGGATATGGTAATATGCAAAACTTAAGGACAGATAACTAAATGCACAGGTGGCGAGACCTGTCTTAGTGGAACAAACCATGTGAAACAAGGGTTATTGGAAAATCTCTTAACAGACCTGCGTAGTGAAGCATGAAAAGAAGTACTAAGAGCACTTCTTGTCATGAAATGTCAGTGCTAAATTAGGAATATAGAAGTTACTGCTATTGATGTTGGCAAACACAACTTCATCTAGAAAAACAGGTTTTATTTTTGCTTGTTTAAACATAATTTCTCTCTTCTTATCAGGACAGCCAAACTTCAGAACAAAAATATGCAGAAAATGCAGTTTAGTTTGTTTTCTGCAGTTTTCAGTTGAACCTTTGAAAAGCAGTTTAGTCCAAATTGAAAAGATACACAGGATCCCCACAACCCAACCTTCAACCAGATCTGTGTGTTTGCTCTATAAGCAAATCCTCTTTTCCTCCATGTCAGGTTGAAATCTTCCATTTGTTTCCTAGTTTCTGCACCATGTAGTCTCTCACATGTTATCATGTGTTTGCACCACATGGCCACTCTCCAGGAGAGCTGCAGGGAGCAGCTCCAGAGGAACTCCCAAGACTCCGTGCTGGGTAGAAAGGAGCTACAGTGCTGCCCTGTTTTGCACTACTGACCATTTCCAGGCACTGAACCTCCCTCTGCAGAGAAGGGCACTTTGGGCCAGAGGGAATCTGGTGGGGTCTGAACCCTGAAGCTGGGCAGCAATGGCTTGGCAGAGCACAACCCATACTGTCTCAAATACATCCTCACACAAACATCTCCTCTCTAGGAACAGGCACTTAGCTACGTATCTGTTGCATCGGGCAGCCCTGCTTACCTAGACAGCACTGGGCCTTTAGTGGTTCACAAGAAAGTCTGCTCAACAAAGTCAGAAAATTTGTTTACTCCAAATGCAGAACTTCAACTATTGAGTGCTTAACAGCCAGAGCTAAGAGTAGAAATTGTATGACTTCTGCTTATCCTTGGCTTCTGACAAAACAGTGGGGAAAGCTCTACAAGTAACCATGCTCATCAATACTCCAGGTCTACTTAACCCAGATTTCCTGCTCTCAGACATCTAAGGTTGCTTTATAAGCAAATAAAATACAAATGATTCCTTCATCCCACATATATTAAATCCTTCTGGGAATTACACACTGTAATCTTTCTCAGATGCTTACTCAGATGCTCCCCAATGTCAATTTTTACTGATTGCTCAGAACACCCCTTTGCACACACTTGCATACTTAGTACATAGTTTGTACTATGCAATCTGGTAGATCCAGCGAGTTTGAAATGAGTTTTATAACAACAAGTGCACAAAGTCATATGTGGTGCTTCCTCTCTGCTCCTCTTGAAAGTTATTGGATGGGTGGGAAGCTGTATTGCTGACTGTCTGTGGAGAGGCACTGCTTTCAGAGGGAAATCTAGGTGACTCCAGTAAGTTTGCAATAAGAGGAAAGTAATCTAGGATTGTTTCGGCCTCAAAGCTCACATCTGCTACCCATGTGAACCCATGTGTACTTTCACTGAAGTCAAAGAGTCTAGGCTGATTTACCATAGCTGAGCACTGCCTGGATGTAATCAGTCTGTGGGGTTTGGGGTTTTTTTCAGCCTAATCTGGCATCCATTGCAAGCCAAAGCACATTAATGAGACTGTATTAATTGCCTGTAAAGGCAGGCATATCTTCTTGCCTCGCTGGTGAGTGTATAGAAGTGCTCTATTCCTAGTCTAGCCAAAATGATTTAAAGGGTAAACAGTTCTCTCCTTTTATATAAACCCTAGCATATTACAAACCCTTTTTTTTTTTTTTTTTTTTTTTTTTTTTTTTTTATGGTGACTTAGAAGCAGATCCACAAATGAATAAAAGGCTTTGCAAGTCTTTGGCATCACTCTTACAGTGCTTGGGAGAGAAAACACAGAGGTGGTCCCTGTTCCATGCTTTGCTTTTTCATGTTAACCACCACACATCATAAAACACGGGATCCAGTATCCAGTCTGCCTCTTTCCTCCTTCCCCAAGGAGTGAATATCTGCATTGCTGGTTTACAAAACCATGCACATGTTTACTGCTTTTCCCCTGTGTACTGTGTGGATCACAGGGCCCATACACTGGCAGGCTGGGCACTCCTCTAGCAGGAGGTGAGTGATACAGGCTTGAGCCTGCAGAAAGGAGAGCAAATGGAATTTGTTTCTCACAGACAGCTCTACAGAGGTGTATCAGGCACATCTCAGCATACCTGGGTAAAGTCCCTCTGAGGAGACAGGCCCTATGGGAAGCATTCCCCAGCCTGCTAATTACTGCTAATTATAGGTGTAATCTACTAAATGCAGCCATCTGGGAAGTGAGACTATTTAAAGTGCTTTAAGACTCTCTAGCTCTGTAAGGTACTGTGTAAAATCAGGTGCCATCCTGGTTGACAAAGACTGTGCTATGTTATCCATACATTTCATTGACTGTTGGGTGGGACTTGGGTTTTAAAAATTCTTGGGGTCCTTTTACAGATGGATGATTTGGAATCTGAAATTGTTGCTTCTTCTCATCTACTTTGCTTCACCACGCTGCTGAACAATCAAATATCTGAGTGCTGTGAACTGGGATTACATTTTTTGCCCCATCCTAAAATGCCCAGAACTCCAATGTGCTGAATTTGAAGAACATTGATTGTCAACACAGGGGAAAAAAACCCCAAACCCTTCTTTTGGAAACATCACATGCAATTCCAGCCAACCACGCTGAAGAAAAAGGCAAGATGATGAGGTGGGGAGGGAGCAGAGGGTTAGATGGGAAGACACGCAGACAGCAAAATAAATAAAAATAAATTTAAAAAAAAAAAAGAAAAAAAAAAAAAAAAAAAAAAAAAAAGGCTGAGAAGCCATGTGCTTGTTATCTACAAATAATCACACTGCAGAGAAAGATTTAGGCAGGTTAAAGGACAAAGATGGTGCAAGATCAAATACCCATGAAGTATCCACAGTTAAAGAGAGGATGCATATAAGCAAGCTGTCAAATCATCTGGGAAAACAAAAACAAACCAACACCAAACAAACAAAAACAAAAATAAAAACAAAACAAACAAAACAAAACCACAAACAAACAAGACACAAACACACACACACACACAAGCAAAAAAACAAAAAACAAACAAACAAAGAAAAAAAAAAACCACCAAAACCCACAACCACCAACATTCTGGGATGCTTTTCAGAGCAATTGACTAGGGAGAAGCCCAGATAATCCAAAAAATAATAATATCAATTTACCAAAGTGACAAATGGCACCTGTCAGGCTGAATTCAGTAATCCAAGATGTCCTGCTTAGTCCTGTATCAGCTTTTCAGTAAAAGCATTGTGAGGTTTATTTTCTCCTAGGGACAAAATATGCATTCTGATTGTTGTTCAAGGTGCAAACTAAAACATTCAGATTCAATGTATGCTATTCTTTCAGGAATGCACATTTATGCAGGAAGATACTGTTCTAGAAGCTGATAAGCCAGGGGAGAGCCTGTACCGTTTTGAGCCCTACATAGGATCTCTGAGATTATTTTTCAGTGCCCACCATTCTCAGTGCTCCTGAAAACCCAGAGACAGCACTACTGTTTTTTTATATTCAAAATTATAACCAGAATCCTTGCTGTAACTGCTAATATCATCATTTTGTCTTCAAGGCAGTAAGATTTCAAGAATCAGAAGTATAGGATGTCATTTGACACCTTGTTTTGGAGATACAAGCTTTACTTTTTATAGTTATGAGGGTAACAGCTCACTGTGTTTTTCAAAATGAGAGCTGAGATCCTTGTACATAATTCTGGAAACTGGGACTTCACAAAAATACCAAATAGCATGACAGAAAAAGAGAGTAAAAAAAGCCTCTATCAGCATGCCACTTCTTTTTCCAGACAAATTCATAAACCAAACCAATCTCTCCAGGAAGTATTCTGGTGTCATGTGTATTTTTACAACCCATCCTTGCTAGCAGTGCATTTGGAAGAAAAAGCAGGAACATGGAGGTGAAAACTCAAAGGAGTACAGGTCTCTTGTAGGACCAGGGATCAGGAAGGGTACAAAGGGTGAGAGTTTTCTGCATGCAGTCCTCCATTCCTGGAGGCACCCAGGTCTGATTTTGCCTGGTTGAAGAGAGGGGACAATCCTTTAAGAAATCAGAAAAAATCAGGTCTGGAGGAAGGATAATGAAGAAGGCAAGCTTTTTGGAACCACCTACGACTTTAAATATTTGTTTTTAGTAAGCCAGACCCAACAGCCACCAGTGCAGTCTGGAAACAAAGGCATTCCTATTTCCAAGTAGCCTGGCCAGCTGACACTCCTCAGTTACTTGGGGAACTTAAAGTAGCAATGCTGGAAGCTCCCCAGTTCTGGACATCATGTTCCAGTTAACAAAAATCAGCCTGACACTCCTGGCCATGTCCAAAGAATTGGGGGCCTGAAGAGAAAGTTAAGTGGCCAATTAGTGAAACATAACATTGCATGGCTTCTTGACCTTTCAGAACTGGAATGAATTTGCCAAACAGGAAAGAGTAGGAATGAAACAGAACGAGTAACTCAGAAACCCTCTGGGTATAATCTGCCTTGCACCTCCAGGCTCATTTCAGGTCTCTTGGCAGAGGAATTCATGAGTGTCAGCACATTTCCAGGGGTGAGAGCAGAATCCTGCATAACCTGCTCCACCACTTCTGCCTGTGAGAATTAAAAGAATGTGGTGTTTTATTCCCAGTTTACACTGACAGAAATGTGTATCCCTATATACCTCTGACATTTGCCTGTCCTGGCTGGCTTATTAACCAAAAGCCATGGCTTGTGAGTGATGCACCCACGTAAGGATATCAGAACAGCAGGTTCAGACCTTGGGTCCCTCTGCCCCATGATTTGTTTTCTGACTGTGCCATAGGCAGCGGCAGGTGGAGGAATAAGGTTGGAGCAAGAGCATTCAATGCTCCTCTCTTCCAGTATTGAGTGGTTTTCAGATCATTTTTGAGTGACACAATAATTTTTTGTAATCCCCCTCTGGTGATCTCACTGATCTCTTTTAGTCCCCCAAAAGGAAAAAAAAAAAAAAAAAAGTGCTTTGGGTCCCCAAAACTGTGTCAATGATGTTTGGGGGTTTTTTCCTGTTTTATTCTCTATGGTTTTCCCAATAATTCCTAATGCTGGATTTACTTTTGTTGCTGCTCACCAGTACTGAGTTTATAAAATACACCTGGATCACCTGTCCCATGCTCTCTCCCATTTCTTGTGGACCTGCTGACTGGCAGAGCATGGGAAACTGAAAAGTTTTTGACTTAGAGGAAGCAGTACTCAACAACAACTAAAACTTCAGTGTGTTACTAATATTTTTCTCGTTCTGAACCAAAACCACAGCACTGTATCAGCTACTAGGAATAAAATTGACACTATCCCAGATGAAACTAGGACAGGAGGAAAACTCATGGCTGGGCAGCACAGATTTTACCCTTTTGTTCTTTGAGTTCACCTGATCCCCCTTCAAGCTTTCTCCTAACAAGGAACACTTGCCTGAATTAAGGGAGAGATTTCCCCTAGCCAGACCTGAGGAAGCCATGGGAAAAAAAGGGAGAAGCAGCTGTGCCTGGAGGTGGAGAGGCAGCTATTGCTGTGCAAGCTGGAGGGCAGCATCCAGTTTTCCTTCCAGCTGCCTGTCCTGTGACTGAGTGGTACCTCATTGCCAGCTGGGGTTAAACCATGACCCTGCCTTCACTTTTCTCTCAGAAGGCTCTGGAGGAAATCCGAGCAGTGAAATACAGAGAGTGAGGTACATGAATGGCAATGAGGCAATCTGGTGGTTCCTGAGGGCAGGATGACTTTTCCCAGCACTTGCTGAAAGCTGCAGTCATTGCACCTTACCCCTGGCCTGGGCACCCCGCCCTGCAGAGTGCTTGCACAAAGCTGCCAGCAGATCTGTCCCTTTGGAACACACACGGTCAGGGAAGCCTCTGCCAGTGAGACAGCAGCTGTCTGGATCTGTTCTCTCTTTTTCTCCCTCTTGAAATTGTGTTGCAGTGTATTTTCCTGTTGATCTTCGGGAGCATTTTCAGAGATGTCTCCAGAGCTGCCCACCCTGGCCCCAGCACCCCATCCCTCCTTTGTACCCCTAGCTCCCAGCCATATCTCCTTGGCAGCCCTGCTGCTGGGACCTGCAGGCATCCCCAGGTACTGAGAAAAGATTTACAACAAGGAAAGAAGCAGAAGTAGCTCATGAATAAATAGATCTGCATCCACTTTAATCTGACAGCCATAGAACTGCTTTCCCTGGCTTCTGACCAAGCTCCAAATTATTTTTGCCAGTCTGCCCCTGGGGCAAGGCTGCACAAGGAGTCAGTGAGGGCACCCTGAGCACTGAAACGAACTCCCCATGCCAGATCAGATCAGTGACTCAGTAGGAAGAGTTTTTCTTGGTGGGTTACCAGCAGTGCTATGAATAACACCATGACCAGGCAGGGGGTTTCCTAGGGAAGATTTCTCCCTGACAGTGTCATTGTGTCAGACCTTTGAATGCCCCAAACTTAGGAAGGTTGTCTATATAACACGTGGTAATGGGGGATTACATTTGCACTTCTCCCAGGGAAAAATATAATACAAAATATACTTTAAAAATAGAGCAAAAGCTGGGGATGGATTTATATGGAAAAAAAACCCCAAACAAACAAAAAAACCCACTGGTCTGGACACTAATTTCAGAAGATTTGAATTGGATGCTCAGACTGTCCTTTGCCTTAAATGAGAACAATGAACATTAGATCAAAACCCAGCCAAAACATGTCTGTTAATGCTCAGTGGTATGGGCCCCTCTGTGTAATTATTTACTAATCCTTGCTCATCATGAAAGCTCATCATTGGCACTGCACCTTTTGGGCTGTGGAGAGGTGTGTGCAAGTGGAGCATCCAACACTGAGATCAGCAGCAGTGTGATGGGAAACAGCCAGCTTTTCCAAACCTGCCACTGCTCACACACTGCACCAACATCGTGCAGCTCCTAATATTTTGCTGCTCTAGGCAACCACCTGTTACGCTTTTTTGTTGCAAAGCCAGTCTGCCATGGAAACACTTCCAGTCCAGCAGCAATTGCTATGCATTAGGTCATTGCAGAGATGTTAAATTGTGGATTTTAATTGTCTGTGTTGGGATCCAAAACATGAAGTACAGTATTGCTTTGGGATTAGACTGCCTTCACTCTTGTTCATGACAACAGAGCCTGATGAGAGTTCCTCTGCATCACTTGAGCTTCTGTTTATGCTATGGCAGAGAGAATCACGAACCCAGACCCTGACTTTAGTAACTGTTGTTGTCTTTCCTGAAACACAGTACTAAATACTGTACAAACCAGCAGAGTGATCACCCCACGCCAACAGCAACTGCCCAGGAGCCCGGGATGAGTGTGCTGCATGAGCTGCTGTCCTCAGGATGGCCAGGAATGGGGAGGGAAGTGTGTGAGCTGTCATTGCCGGGTAGGCACTGACACAGTGGCATTGCTTCACAGGACTGCAAGCCTTGCTCATGAGCAGCAGCAGCAGAAGGATGACAAAGATTTGTGCCACTTGTTCTGCACACACACAACTTGTGGCCCTTTAAAGCCGTCCTGTCTGAGCTCAGTGACTCGTCAAGAGGGACACTGGAGAAGCAGAAAGGAAATAGCAGAGCAGCACACAATTGTTTCCAAGTGATAGGGTTCCTGGTAGAGAGCCAGGTGCTGATGCCCTGGCTGCACGGCAGTCGATGGAGCTGTGTGGGGCCGAGTGCTTCTTGCTGTATGGGTGTAAGAAGGGTGCCTGTCCTCAAGCAAACCAAAACAGGCTGTACTTATCTCTAAGTGGAGGTCTGCTATTCCACTTGTGTGCAGGATATGCAATACATCTGGAATAATTCATTTCGTAGCCTATTGTTACTTTCTTGTGTATCAGATGCTTGCTGCTTCTGAATCCTGTTGACTGTATTCAATATCTCTTCCTGTTTAACTTTGTTATTCCGGTCTGAAAACTTTTTTTTTTCTTTTTTTTTTTTTTTTTTTTCTTTTTTTTTCTTTTTTTTTTTTTTAGGGCATGTCTTTTTATTTTCCCTTGAACTAGAGAATTTGCCTGAAGTATGGATGAGTCACAGATGCCATATTTCCTCTTCTCTGAAGCACATTTACATTTTTGAAGAATTACAACTGACAATGATCAGCCATACTTCCAAAATAGCCTTTCAGGGAGGAGAAAGAAGGAACAGTGATGCTGAAATCAGCCCAAAAGGTAAATGACTGGAAGGGAGAGGAAAAAGAGAAAACACAGAGTCTTAGAAGGGCAGCCGGATGCAGGCATTCACTGTGCAGCGTTTGATGGTGGAGCCTCAACTGATAACGTTCCTGCAATCAGAGACACTCCGTCATTCCTGTCAGCAGCCATTCGAGCGTATCACCAGCAGCTCTGATTACAAATATCAGAAGCAAAAGGAATACATATTCAGAAAGGCAATTCATTCCCTTGGCTCCTTGCCCAGCATTTTCTGAAGTGAGGGAAGGTTAGTTTATAACCAAGTGTAAAAGTTGTTGCCAACCCTGCATTACCCCATCAAAGCCATTGCTGGTTTTAGCTGAAAGAGTTCTAACTCTCCTCATCACAGCTGCTGTTTTGGATTTGTCATGAAGACAATGTTGATAACACAGGAATGTTTTGGGTATTGCTAGGCACTGCTCAACATCAGGGCTTTTTCTGCTTCTCACCTGTTCTGCCAGGAACTGGGGGTACACAGGAAGCTGGGAGGAGTCACAGCTGACCCCAGCTGACCCAAGGGGATTTCTGTCCCGTTTGGTGCTATGCCCAGCAATCAAAGTTAGGGGGAAGAGTTTGCCAGAGCTGCTGTTGCTCGGGCTAGCTGGTGGCAAGCAATTACAGAGGACTTTCTTGCTTCACTTATTTTTTTTCCTGGTTTTGCTTTTCCTTGGTTCTTTTTTTGACTTTTTAAACTGCTGTTATCCCAGCCCATGAATTTTCTAGTTTTTTGCCCTTCCCATTCTCTTCCCATTCCCGCTATGAGAAGGGTGTGAATGAGTGGCTGGGTTGTGCTTAGCTGCCTGACAAGTCTAAGTCACAACAGCAATATAGGTCCAGAGCTGTTCCATGTTGTGGCTCTCATCTGAAGTATTGCAGTAATGTATTTTTAAAGCCTTTCAATTTTGTCTCAAAAACCAACAGAAAGTGGAGGTTCCAAGCTTGTCTTGTATCTTAAGATACTTCCTAATTCAGATCTTGTGGGTTTCTTTCTGACATTTCTGTGGAATTTTTTTTGTTGAAGTTTGGTTGGTTTGCTTTGGATTTTTTGCAAAAAGCTGCAACAAGTATTTGCCTCATAAAGAAATCTGCTATGAGGTCATTAAAGGCTAAAGTTTAAAGGGCTGCTATTGTCTCTGTCTTTTCTTCCCCAAATTGTAAGAGTGCAAGGAGTTCAATAATGAAGTTCTTTCTACGAGTATCAGAGTGCAAATCGGGCTTCTCATATGCAGTCATTGACAAGACAGGCTAATTCCAGTTGTCTCTTTCTGTGCACCAGAGTGCCTTACATAAAGGCCCATCAAGCACTCACCCCTATTAGAGAGTCCTCGTGTAATGATTGGTGATGGCACACTGCAGTCGGCTGGAGCCCCACAAAGGGTCCCCCTGACCTTCACTCTCGACTGGAAGATCATGTTACAATCTCACTGCACTGAACTAGTTATTCCAACAAATCTTTTGTATTGTACTTCAGGACAAGGCAGACTCTGTAGCTGCTCTTGTGAAGAATCATAGGTTGGGAGGGCTCTGCTCTTTGTTTGTTTCTGCTCCTGTGAGACTTCATTGCACAGCTGAAAGGTGCACATAACCATCTTGCTTCCTGGTTATCTCCTCATTCCATGTCCTGCCTTGCCTCACCTGAAGTAACCAAAACATTATTAATTGTTCTTGTTATCTACAGGCAGTACACAATATTGATAGGACAGGAAAATATGAGCACTCAATATGAGCAAAATATGAGCTGCATTGTGGCAGGCTGGCTCCCTGGAGGTTTGTTTGGTGGGACACAATCTGGGATGGAAAGGACAGGACAGCAGAATAGAGTGAGATACTCACTATACATATATTAAAAAAAAAATTTTAAAAATCTCCGTGTACTTGCTTACTTGGCTGAAGATCTGATAAATTCTGATAAATTTCAGAATACTGAGAAAAGCAGTGATGGAATGGGAAACACTGACAAATCAATTTTCCTCTTTTCAGGAGTTATCAGTGACCATTCATGGGTCTCTGTGTCAGTGGTAGTTTTTTTTTCCCCCAGCACAATCCCTAGCCTCTGTTCAAGAGCCAGGAATAGTGGAAGTTCAAGTGAGTACCAGCAATCAGCTGTCCAAGCACCTCTGACCATACACTTGTTCAAAGTGGCACACAGCTGCAAAGTGGCAGGCAGTGTCTTGTGTACGCTACATTTTCTTCTTGACAATGCTGGAGTTACAATGTGGGAAGTTTGAAGAAGATAAAACCAAAATAGACAAGGGAAATCAGTTTTTCTCCTGGGATTTAAACCAAGAGGATCTACTACTGCCAATCACAGCTGTCATGCCAGAGTAACTTGATGTAACCAGTGGGGTAAGAGACAGTGCAAACGGATAGTTACAGATAGTGAGAGAGGAGAGAGGCTTAGGACTCTCCTGTTCACAAAGCCTTTGCCATAAGCTCTTGTCCATTGTCTTTGTCATCCCACTTGCATTAGTGCTGAAGGTGCTGGGACACAAAGGATAGGACCCTGCTAGTCTGAGAGGAGAGAGGTGGAGTTGGAGGAAAGACTCGAGGTAGAGATGGTCATGTCAGCACAGAGGAATGCCAAACTCCCAGGAGTGACAGCCAAGGTGCTTGACAGGGTTCCCTGCCAGGTACTGAGGAGGCCAAGATAAAAGTAGGCTTCGATGTACCCTGCTTTACTGCTACTCTCAACCTCCTTGACGTTGATATTTCTGTGTCCTGTACCTCTGGTTTCTCCTGCCCTGGTTCCTTGAAGAACACCATGCCTTCTCCAAGGAGGTACACCAGGTAGCTTAGCAGCTTTTGTGCCTGAGTTTGCTTTGGATGGTACCCTGTCAATGGGTGGTATCTACCATTGTATGCCATTGTGAAAAGTGTCACCCTGACAGCTGATTTTCCCGAGCCTGCAGTAACTTTTGGAGCACTGACAGCCCTGAGGTGTCAGCTTGTGATCTGGTCAGTTCTTAATTTTCCAGCAGCCTTTACCCATGGGGCACTGATATTCTGCAATTGCTGGCCAGAGGCAAAATAAGATTCTTTACAAAGTAGAATGAGGGATGTGCTCCATTTGGATCCTTTAATTAGGCCTACCACTTCCGACACACACATACTAGTGTGTCTGTGTGTATATACAACCCTGAGTGAGTTCCTGGTTATAATGTGCACCAAAGGTGTCCTTTTTCACTATGGGACAGCCTCCAATCAAAACCCCAATGCTTTTGAACCATTTTTGAAGTGTTAAATTCTGCTTTGGAATAAATTCAAAGCTTTTCAAAGGAAAAGATGAGGTTTTCAGTTCATGCTGTCTCCGAAGAAATGGGTAGACTCCACCTTAAAGCTTCAAGACCTTCTGTTACAATCTTTATCAAAATCTGTATATTTTGATGGAATATTCTTGCTTTGACTTATTCAGCATTTTCACAGAATGGCTGAAAACTGAAAATGTTTTTATTAGTAGTGCACATCAATCAAAGTATGCTTAGTGTATCTGTTTACATTCTGTCTCTGTTAAGAGTTTAAAGATCACAAAGATGGTCAAAGATTTTAACACCTCAGATTGAAAGACTTTTTGAACTTCCTGTTCTGCACAAATCCTATTCTTCCCCTTCAAGTGGAAAATTAATGCAGTGATTAACAAAGGTACATCTGAAACTGGGATATCTCCCTACAGACTGCAAAGGTTGCAGGAAATGTTGTTTCCAGTAATTGAATATGGTGATATAATTTAAAACTGCTCAGCCACAACTTTGAACAAATCAGACAAAATGCTCCTGATTGCTTAGATTATCTGTTTATCACAATACCACAATCTTCTGACCAAAGATGATATTTCCCCTTTTATTTACAGCCTTCCAGGAGGCACAAGGTTTCCGAGAACTGGAATTGCTTGGCTTCTTACATCACTGCCAGTCACATGGGCTTCCCTTCATGCTGCAGCATTTGCTGCACCATATATCCTGTTGCTAAATCAGCTGTGATGCAAGAAAACATGCAATTTTTGCAGGTATATGCAGCATATGTATATGTGGGCATATGAGTATGTGCCCACACATACAAGACAGTAATTTGATGGTGTTCTCTGTTTGAAAGAGATAATGTTTACTTGTTTATTTGAGTTTGTGGGTTTTTTAAAATCTGAATTGAGAAAGCAGTTGTTATACAATAAGAACAGATTTTTTTGTAAATGACTCAAAAATTGGTTTGTGGTTTGGTGTTTTGGAGATTGGTTAGTTTTGTTTGTTTTTTGGTTTTTTTTTTTTTTTTTCCCAGCATTTAATGTCCTCGGGTAATATAATCCCCATGCAAAATTATATTGCTTGTTTTGAAACAGGTCTGATTAGCTCCAGCGAAGCAGAACATTGATATGATAGTCTATTACACCTACTTTCTGTGTTTTAAAGCACTAGCATTCTGTTTAGCATTGACTGAAACACAGCAGATAATGGGCAGCCCATTGACTCTCTGAGCTCGCTGCTCAGAGTGAGTTGGGGTTGAGAAGGAGTTCTGCTCAGTTCCTGACATAACACTGCAGCAGCTTTGCTGCTGAGCACTGCACCTCCTTTCCTGTGTCACAGCTGCAGTTGCCAGGACCATCCCTGCAGCTGACAAGTCCTTCGTCACTTGGGTTCTGGGGAAGGGAAAAAATTGAGCTGAAATGTGAGAGCTCTGGGACCTTTCCTTTAGTAAAGGAAGTAACATTGTGTGAAGTGCCCTGATGTGGCTTTGTAGTCCCAACGTACAAAACATTGTTTAAAAACCTAAACAGAAATCCTGATTTTCATACAAAACCAAAGTAACACGAGGTCCGTGTAGAGATTAGGGAGCAAGTGAGCTGCCTTCCCAGGAGCAAGGCTGCCCTCCAGCTTCAAAAGAGACAAAAAATTTCAGTGCAGGTGAAGCAGGTGAAGTGGTTAGTGTGGAGTGCCAGGAGCACACCTTCCTCACTGTGCAGCTTGGTGGCCTGCTCCTTCCCACTCCATGGCAGTCCTGGAAGTCCCCAGAAGAGGGGAGTGCTCTCTGCTTTGCTTTGTGGGAGCAAGTGGCAATCACAACTAAGCTGCAGCACTGAAAAATAACCAGGGGATATCAGCCTTTTTTCAAAGCAGGGGGAAAAAGATAAGGAGAAAGAAAAAAAAAAAAAAAGAGGTGGCTGCATGGGAAAGTTTACCAGCATGCGTAGAAAAGGCGGAACTCGGTTCCATAAAGGAAATAAACTAAGATGTACAGCATGCTCTGTAACATTTCATTTTGCCATTCAGGCAGGGCCTTTTTGAAGTCAGTGGGAGTCCTTCCACTGCTTTCAGGAGTTTTTGGAACAGGACCATCCAATTGTTTGGGTTGCTGACACATAACTGGCCCTTTCCCTGTTTAAATGAATACTGCAAGGGAAAAGTATTGTATTCTCCTGTGCTCAGAAGGCACCCAGTGTGTTGTAGCTGCACCCAAATGTGTTGCAGCAAACAGGTGGGCCCTGCAGCTCAGTATTTGCCCATATTGGTGCTGAGTTTACATCAGCACAGGAGATTGTACAGAGGACGTGGCTATGGAAACTGGATAGCAGGAAGGAATGACCTACCCTGCAGAGCAAGGGCTGCTTTGGAGCAAGCTATTGCACTGGGAGCAGAGACATTCCTTAACCTTACCCCTTCCACAACAGGCTCCTTTCCAACACCTGCAGCTTTGACAGAAGGTTCTGCTCAGTGATCAGCAGAGGGTTAGAGGGGCTTAGAGGTATTTGCATGGTTTGGGGCAGGGTTGAAGTTGTGCTAACCTTTAGCTTAGAGGTCACAACTCTTCAGAAAAAAAAAAAGTTGCTCAGCTACAAACTCAGGGAAATGCCATTCTTTTCTCTGTCCATCTACAGAGGTAAGGGGGAAGAAGAAGAAAGGAGATGCTCACAGATTAGGTTAGCAGCAAGGTCAAGCCTGCAGATTTCTATCACACTGCCTGTTTGCAGTTTTCCAGATAGACTTTTACAAGTCTGAGTATCCTGAAGAGGGAAAAAAAATGCCAACAACTCAGTATTGGAATTCTATTAATTATTGTAAAAATAAAACAAATAACTGAGCTTTTATTTTAAATGTTTAAGTGAAAAGTGAGAGGCCCAATGTCTATCTAAAAGTAGAATCATTCAGTGTGCCCAAAGTTAGAAGTGAACCTTTGTTTTTCCTTAAGATACAATAAGTCACAGAATGTGCTGTTGGTTGTTGAGTTACAGGCTGCTCCTTCAGCCTGTCCAATGCTAAAATACTCTGCTGTAGTGCTCTGCTGCTCACTGACTGTTCTGTCTTTGCAATGTCTTCATGCTGATATTTTAGCGAGTCCTTTCTGAAATGCTGTTACTTGGTATTTTACTAGATGCTGCTCAGTTCAGGCCAGTCCAGCTGCCACTGGAATAAAGACCACCTCTCTTTTGGGCCCACTGTTCTGACAAAACACAGGGGACTGGTGTCACCGCTGAATAAAACTGTTTTGAGTTCTTAGGGCTTATGGGTAATAAGCATGGAACTGTTTTTGATAAAGTGCTTAGCTGTGCAGTGGATCAAGCAGAATACCCCTTCCTCTCACTACATGAGAGAAAAAAAACCAAAAAAACCAAAAAAACCCACAAAAAACCAACCAAACAAAAAAACCCCAAAACCCCCCCAAAAAACCAAAATAAACAAAAAACAAACAAACAACAAACAAACAAACAAACAAAACCAAAAAAAAAAAAAAACCCAAAAAAAAAAAACCCACCAGAAGGTTTTAGAACTAATGGCTGTGCTGTGACTGAGACAGGCTAACCACACCATACTGGCAGGACAAGAAGAGATGTCCTTGTCTTCAGAGGGGAGTGGCTTGGTTCCCTTAGAAGAGACTCCAGGAAAAATTGTATGTAGGAGGACTGAATTGCTTAAAGGGTGTGAGATAAACCTCAATGAACCAAAGATGACTGAGAATTGCATACAGTCATGCTTCCTTTGAATGACTGTGAGGGCCACAAGCAGGTAAGCGCAGGTCTCTTCTCCAGGATGGCTTATATACATCCAGCTAAACAAGGATGCCAGAAGTGAAGGACAAAACAGTTACAGCAGCCTACACTTGGTCTGACAAGAAATGTGTTGAATGTCCAGCAAGGGATTTCTACAGGCGAGGTCACAGCCCCACTGGCAGCATGATGCATGATGGTGGATGTGCACCAGGGCACAGCACCCCTGTAGCTGAATTAAGGGCTAGTGTTTCACTCAACACTTGTGTGTCACTTAATACAGGTTTGTAGCCAGGCAGGCTCCTCTTTTAGCTACTGTGCTGCTTGGCTTGAGAGCCAAAATGTTGTGGTGCAGAAAGGGAAAAATTGCCTTTTGATGTGGTACCTATCTAGGAGTTTTAATGTATTCATCTCACTATTATCTGAGCACACATTTTCCAATCATGGCCCTATGAATTCCTTTCTCTCACAAGGTGTGGTTGTGTTTTACAAGTAATCCTGTGCTGGCTGGCTGAAATATGAACCCACAGCCTTTAGACCAATACCATACAAGTTGTAATGTTTTCCTCAGACTCTGGGGTATTGGTTAGCTGCAAAGCTGCCAAAGGACATTCCACAGTCAGAGGAAATTGAGTGTAGGTGGGCAGCCCAGAGCCCAAGTGCATACTTAATAAACTCTCCATTATTATACTTAAAGGGGTGAGTCACACAATAATCCTTCTGCAATCAAATTCACTGTTGAGTATATTGTTTTTTTCCTTTTAAGTCAAATGTCATGTAAAAGTTGCCAATGCCTCCCAGAAGTTTAATTTCTGGAAGTGGGAGAAAATGAAGCAAAGCTAGCTAGCTGACATGTCTACATGTGTGCAAATGCCACCTTAGCTGTGCACTGCTTGGCTTTTTTATGTGCCAAAAATAAAGTATGATTTTGTTGTCTGAGGCTGTGGGACTGGCAGAAAAAAAGGAGCTTGAATATCTCTGTTGCCTGATGCCAATCAGAGATCTCCAGTAGGAAGCATGCCTTCAGTGCTGGGGAAGCATGCATGATAAGCTTATAACTGGCCAGCACCACCACTGGGTAAGTAGGCAGTCACACACAGGAGGCATAGATAAAATATCTATATTTTGTGGATATACAAAGTATTTTTCCCCCAAGGATTAATCCAATCTGGTTTAAGATAGAAATTTTGTTGAGGTTTTGTTATGCCTAAATCAAGTTTTTGAAGCAGAGAGCCTTTTCCAGAGGCCTCCTAGGAGAGTGCCTGGTGCAACCAGCACTGGTTATGACAAACTCCAAGTGACTGGCCCGTGGTGGCTGCCTCTGATCTCATGCTGATGATCAGCTATCCCTCTGCTGTTTTGGTGGGGTATGATGACACTACAAGTAAATGGACATGGGAAGAGCTCCTCAGAGGTTTTGAAGGCTTTGTGTGATCCTTGGCCATCACTGTCTGCCCAATACTCATGGCAGTCCTTTTCCAGAGCTTGCTATCCATGTGGTACACAAGAAAACCCCAACTCCTACAATGAACAGTCCCAAGGAGGGGCTTCTGCCCAGGGATGCTCAGGGTTTCTCTTTCTCCTGGGCTTGTTTCCTGTGGTATTTCAAGCTGGGGAAGGGTGGAGCGGTGCTTTGGTCAGGAATGTCTTCCAGCTCTTTTCTTCTCCTGTAATGGAAGAGTTTTAACTTAGTGAAGCCACTGAGCTCTTGCCCAGCCCATTGCAGTCCCCATGAGTCATAGGCCAGCACCAGCTGACACATCTCCTTCAGCTATCAGGAAATAGCTTGTAGTCACAGAGGCAGAAATAAAAGAATACAAGGAGTATTCAGCAATGCCAGTCCTCCCTTTTTACTTGGTTACTTCTTGGATTAGCCTGTTTAAAAAGTCATTAATATTCTGACAGCACAAATGAGGAGAAGCTTGTTTCATTTAGATGATGTTAGGAATTCATTCTCTACTTTGAAGACATTTTTCCTGCTCTCTGCTTTGTCCTTCAAAGACATCCTAGAAAAGCCAAACCTCTTCATTTCATTGCACAGTCTCCATGTTGTCCTGCTTCATCTTTTGTCCTCAGCTACACCCCAAGGGAGCAGTAAGGTTATAGAAATGCTACCCAACCCTGAGACAACCCAGAAAACAGGTGACCTTCTCAGCCAAGTACCATTCTCCATTCATCCAGGGATCACTCAGTAATTTTATTGCTGGAACCAAGTATCTTGCTGGCAACATGAATGCTGAGGTGAAGGGAGCTAATGGGTCTTTTGCTGAATATAAAAATAATTTCTGATACATGTAATGTGCCAATTATTAAGAAGAAGACAATCACTGCCTTTGTATTGTGCACATAAACATCACAGCAGGCCTTGACTACACACTGGGATCCCTTGAGAAGGACCTATTCTGGTTTGGCAGTCCCACATTCTATATCTGGACACTACTTAAGCCTGTCCCTCCTTCATGTCCTCCTAGTGCTTAGGGGCTATATCAGCAGGAAGGAACTATTTTCAGAAGAAAATACCTTTCATTTTTTGTGACTCAATCCCCCCCTTCTCCACAGGGAAGCTGAGGCCAGTGGGGTATTGTGCAGGTGTCTTCTAGATGCTGCAGGTGGCTTCTAGAGGCCCCTTAGGTGAAGGGGGCCTCCCAGTCCTGTGCAGTCACAGGGCACGTCCTGACATTGTTCACTGCAACAGGCATTTGTTTCATCATCTTTTCACCAACCCACTTTTTCCTTCTGCCACTTCAAACAATATTATTCTTGCAGAGGCTGCATTTCAGTGGTTCAGTGACCACTGTATAAATTATCCTTTGTACCAAAATGATTAAATGACTGTTTTTAATTTGAAATGAGCAGTGCCACAAAAACTCTAAACATTATCAGTTGCTGTTTTTACTTCCTTCCTTTGGAACAGCAATGAATGAAACAGTTGGGATAAATAAGACTATATTACTCATGCCTTTTGTTCTTAACTAATCTGAATCTCAGATGAATGTTTTCCCCTGCAGGACAGATTTTGCTCTCTCTCTGACCAGTCTGCAGCTTGAGTATCACATTCTGTTTGTTGCTTCTGCCCATGGATTCAAATTGATCTGCTGTTGTCCTTTGCTTGCCTCTCCACCCCCAGCACAATACTTTGTCTTAAATGCTGTGCCCAGGCAGTGCTTTAAGGCTTTAAAACTTTTGGGTTTGCCTGTCTCAGAGTGCCTAGCAAAGTCCTAGGCCCACCTAGGACTGTATCCATACTACTGAAGATAATAAAAGCTTTTCCATTAACATTGATGGAAGTTCAGTTTTCCTTTAACATGCTGCTGCATATCCTGAAATCCTAGAAGCTAGTTCATCTTCCAGCCACTTGGGTTGCAGTAGCTAGTAGTAGCTCATGAGTGCAGTGAAGCTTAAAGATTTACATATTTTTTAATATTCTCACATCATTCTGAGAACTAAAATTTCTGGTGCCAGTTTTTGTTGGGTTTTGTGTCCGTGGCCGATTCTTTTGCCTTGGCAATGTTTGTGGGGCCATTAAGTTGTGCCACTCAAATGTGTTCCAGTTAAAAAAACACTCACTGCTGGCACAAAGCACAAATGTCCTCCTCTGATCTCAAAGTGATCCCACTGCCACAGCCTGACAGACAAAGTGAGGGTTGTTAAATGGTGAGCAGAGAGGTTTTTAGGGAACCACGTTTCAATTTCAGCCTTCCATCAGGTGACTTGTAATAACAGTAAACAGAGATAGCTATTTTAAGAATTTTGAAAAACCTCTTGTCTGCATCCTTTTAAATAAATGCTCTTTGTTTCCCTCTCTCACACAGTAATCATAGGCAACTTCTGCTGTGCTTGCTAAGCCTGTTCCCTCTTCACCAGGTGATGTTTACCTATTAGTGCAGCTTGCACTAGAGGTTATTCAGTGCAGCTGAATCCCAGGGTCTGCTCATTTTGTGACACACAGCTCATTAGGCAAGATAAATGATGATGTCTCTGTTTAGAAGACCAGGTCAGTGCTGCCTCATTTTCAGACATCCAGTTTCTGTGGCCACTGAGGTTCCCCTCATTGTTTGTTACCTTTCCTCTTAGTGTTACCTCGTCTTCTTTCAAGGGGGTGATAATCACCTCTGCAGGGCAAAGAATCTCAATAGGTAGATTGTTTTGCTGATGGAAAGCATAGACATAGTGTAGCATACAGTGAACAGACTCTGAAGAGGTGCTTTTACATCAGCACTTAGTGCTGAAGGCATACAGAAGGACAAAATACTGTCACTAGCAACACAAGAAGTTATATGAAATAAGGACAGAAGGATACACTTGTAATCATAGAGCTAAAATGCTTAGGGGTTTTTGTAGGTCAGGCTGATGAAATACAAGATGAGGCTTTGTAGCCCAAATGCTGGATGCAGGTGTGGTAGAGAGCTGTGACAAGGTATGACTGTTCCCTCCTTTTGTAAAGGACATGTACAGCTGTGTTGAGTGGGGGAAGTATTTTCCACAGGATAATGGGATGAGAAAGGCACTGCAGCTACAACCTGCTTGTATATACACAGAGAACAGCTGATGACTAGGATTTGTTATTCCTCCTTCTCACTGTGGTATCTTAGTCTCTCTGCCAATGGCCATTTCCTTGCTAATAATGTCCATGGTTCCTTCCTGTGCCATATCCTACCTGCACCCTGCTCTTTCACACCTTGAAAACCCCATTTATAAAAGCTGCACTGCCTATCCTGAAGTTGCATGTTCTTTCAGGCATGAGGAGCCTCTTTCCTGTATCACAATTTCTCATTTTCCTTCTGGATTGAGGAAGTCATAGCCAGCTCTACTTCAAAGAGGCAGTTGAGGGGGTAGTGATGCAATTTATCTTCTTTTATGTGAGAAGGTCAAAACCACTAATGATGTTGCTTGCCCTTCTAAAGCACCCCTGACCATCAGGAGCTGAGAGCTCATGAATTTCAGGAAAGCAGGTTCCACTAAGATATAGTAGGTCATCCTCAAAGGGATGTACTCCAAATTGTCAGGTGCATGCTTTGCTGCTCGATAAACAAACTGAATTCACTGCTTCCCATCACTCTTTATTTGCTCCCTCACCTTCTTTTGCAGAGTCTTTTTCTCCTTCCATATGTCTATCCTTGTTCATCCAAACTAGATGTCTGCATATCATCCTCCTTTCTCATGACAGCTTGTATATATTTTGACTCTCTTGGCCTGAGTGACTTAGTTCATATCTCACCACTTTGCCAAAAAATATTTCTCTTTTTCTTTTAGATGTTCCCCTCTTGGTCGTGACTGACTTTGTTTCCTCTCCTCCTCCCACAGAAGTGACAGTTTTTGCAGTTCCTCAAAATTAAATTTTTAAATACCTGTAGATGATCCAGGGATCAGACTCTGTTGCCATCAGCTCTTATTCACAGTATTCCCCTGTAGGAGGAATCACTCTTGAACATAAAAAGTTTAACTCAAACACAGACCCAAATCAAATGTCATATTGGCACATCTATACAGGTTATGTAGACAGTCAGTTTCTGAGCTGATCAGGGTATTGTGCATGGGTCCATCCCTATTATGAGCTGGCCCAGATCTGCTGGTTTAAAAACCTATAACAACTGAGAAGCATCCAAATCAGGATGTGATTTTGAATTTTAGAGGCTAGGTGTGTTCCTTTCCAGGTTGCTGGAAGCAAGGAAAATTTCAGATGATCCCATTTTGCAATGTACTTTCATTCTTCTCCACTCTTTCTGCAGCATGGAGAAACCAATTTCCCTGCTGGACTATCCTTCAGGAATAAGGATCAAGTTAAGTAGTAACCTAAAAGGCAGGAGGAGAGAGCTGACTGTTTATTCTCCAGCAGTCATCTTTCAGGTGGCTTTTTATAACCCCCTCTAACTCAGACAGGCTAAACCAGCCTTGAATTAGCACATGGCTGGTCCTGCAGGGACAACACAAATGTGAAAGCAGAGTTCTTTTGCAGCACAGGACCCTCAGGAGGGGGTGGACAAGTATTTTCACCAATGTTCAGTGCTGCAACTTAGGTATCAGTCAACATTTTGAAGAGCATCTTTGTCATGGCTCTGCACACTCATGCTGTGTTACTTGGTGCAGAGGAGGTAAGTTGTACTGCCAAACAATAATGCTACATTATTGTTGGAAAACAAATACAGTGGAGATAAGTGGGGAAATCTGTCCAAAATGCCTTTTCTATTGTGTGAGAAGAAAGGAAAGAGGCAAGGGAGGAACCCCTGTGCAATGAAAAGACAGCTTTTACCAAGCTGACTACAGATAAAAAGAAGACAGACATTTAAAAGGCTACTGTAATGTGCATTTGAGATAAATCAAAGAACAGTTCATTCATTTTCAAGGTTAATTGAACACAGTGGGGTTTTCTCTTTTTATTTCTTTTCTTTTCTTTTATTTTTTTACAAAAGCTGTTCTATCGCATGTATTTGAATCTCTTCAAAATGTGCTGTACAAAGCCAGTACGTTTCCTACCTTTAAGGAGAAGGGCTATTGGACTCAACACTGTAGGTGGGTTTGCCTTAAGTTTGTGTTCATTCCATTTTCTTTTTTTTCACTGGACTTTTATCTGTGTATCTGGGTGCACTGAAGCACATGTGCTGTGAAGAGGGAACATGCTCCCACCTCTTTGATTCCTCCTGATCACACTGGAGCTGAGAGCTGTGTAAAGTGGCAGCAGATTTTGATTTCCCACTGCCCTTGTCAGTCTGGATGTACAGTAAAATAACAGCCAAGCTGTGTATCTCTGGTCTCCCACTGTAACTCCCACTGAGATAAAGAAAAGAGGCTACTTCAGCAATTACACTGGAAGTCATCTCAAAAATGAGTAACATCTCCATGGCTCCCAGCCCCAGAGGCTCCATATGGACTCATCCAGCTGAGCATCTGTGGAGTTTTGGCTCTGGTTCAAGAGGCAGAACTGCTATTCACATGTGTGTTTCTGGAGCTCCATTTCTGCCCCTCCCCCATGCCCATGAGCCATCCCAGCATCCATGTCCATGAAGTTTTAACACGGGCTTGCTGCAGATGAAAGATGGATGTCAGCCCCAGCAGGTCAATATAATCCCCTAAAAAACATCCATTCATGTTGGCAAGAAAGCCCCTAGGGACTATATCTTCTGGAAATACAACAATTAAAAGAGATGGTTGGGGTAATTGTACTTAATTGAAGGGAGAAATACTTTTTGTAGCAGAAAAATGAGCACTTAAAATGTTTGGCCAGCCAAGGATTATCCTGTCGGTGATGTGCAAGCACAGAGGGCAGTTAATCCATTTTAAATCACTCTTGCAGTTAGGAGAGTGATGGGGAAATGCCACCAGGATGGCTCTTGCTCTGGGTACTGTCAGGAGGATTTGGGTGGTGGTTGGGACCAGGCTTGTTGGGCACAACCCCTCCTGACTTCTCACCGAGAATATTCAGTTGCTAACAAAGTGCTGTCTTCCACTCTTACAAGCCTGCAGAGGCAGCCTGGGGCCTAAGTGTGAAGAGGGGAATGACTGCCTTCCTCCCAGGATGTTGTCTGTAATTCGCAATCTGCCTCCAAGGTTTAGCTGTCAGTGCTCTGCTGTTTCCGAGCGGAGCTGCCCCACGCACCAAGCGCTCAGGGTGCCAGCAGCGGCCTCAACAGGAGGAGCTGCTCCTCCTGTCCAAGGAAACACACAGGCGTGGCTGAAATGCATGCAGAACACCCCGGCTGAGGAAAACAAAGATGTTTCTGTGGTCTTTCCCCCGCTGGTGTGTCTTAAATATGGACTCACCTTTATTTATTTATTTATTTATTTGTTTGTTTGTTTGTTTGTTTATTTATTTATTTCCTTTGTTGCATTAAGATGGTGAAAGGAGAGTGAACTGATTTCTGAGCGATATAAAATCTGCGGTTTCCTGAATTTACTCAGAAGCCTCCGGAACGAATCCATCCTGGGATTTGTCTACAGCAGGAACCAAACCACCTGCTTAGATTTTGTTTAACTTGCATGAGTAAAACACTTCCAACTCGCTTATGTGTTACAAAAGACGGGAGGGAAGAAAAGCTTGAGCACTGGCACACTTCCCCACTGCCCCCCTTTCCTTGTAAATGTAAAGATCTGAATTCAAATGCTCGTTTGCGGGGGAGCCTCCCAGTTTTGTCTCCTTTAAGGAGAATTACAAACCAGTGAAGCGCTGCCTAGAGCACGGAATGCAAGCATTACCTCATCACCACACAGCCTTATTGGCTGGAGATAACGGGAGGTGGGGTGTTGGTGCTGCCCCCTCGGTGGGAGCGGGGCTTTCTCATTATCTCCTTCTCTTTATTTCAAAGCAACTGACCCTTTTTAATGGATGTCACCTACAGGGACAGCCTGGTCTTTATGGAAGGGTCCTATAAAACAAAGAGGGACCAGCCCAAGTGTGATCATAATGAGATTGAACGAGATCAATAGAAACAATTTTAAAACAAATGCCCTTTAAATGCAATAAGCAATTGTGTATTCAATATGGCAGTTTTACCATCCTTTTAAAATTACTATTAAATCCCACAGAGCAGCTCTAAAAATTATGCAGTCATTAGAATCCATAGGCTTCTTGATTTTAATTTTTTTATCAAGTCTCTGTATGCTTCCTAAGGTTAAATTATGTCATTTTTATTCAGGACCACCCTCTATCATTGGTTTTCAGTAAAGTCATCATTGATTGCAGAGCGTGTGAAAAGTCTGGTGATGATACTACTTACCTCTTGCGAGGATCTGGCTTTTCAGTCATTCAGAACATATTGCCCTCTCGGGACACACCAGGAAATTAGAATTTCAGTGCTAAGGTATATCCCAAAATACTTTTTGAGGGACAAAGCTACCATTCCTTTACAAACAAGGAGAGCAAGAGCAGTTAAAGTCACCTGCAGAAAACGTGAAAGCTGCATGAAAGTGGCAGAATCAGGACTAGAGGCATTGTGTGATTCCAAGCAATGCTTTTGCCACTGCCCTTGGTTTTCACTCAGATCTCACTGCTGTGAAATTCCTTTTGGCAATTACAGCAATTCAGTGTGAATTAAGCAAGTATCTCAAGGTTTATCTTTTGATGAATAACATGGCCAGGTGCAGACACAGTTCCAAGAACCTCTTCAACATCTGTGCCATACAAGGCTGTATGCCATGTGTGCTGCAAAAGACCTTTAATCCTTTATTTCCTTTATGGTGGTTATTAATAGGGGACTGAGTTCTGTCTTTGTCTCTCTGATGTTGCTTCCTTTGTTTCCTTTTAGGAGCTGCACAAGAGGATAGAGAGCAGACAAACTGCAATATCCTGGTAATTAACTACCTCAGCAATATAGTGGCATCACGGCAGCGTAACAATTTGTATGCATTAGTTTTCATGTTCCAGGAAAGCAATTTCTGTAGCATTTGAGAGAAAAATAAGGAGGAAAAAAGGGAGAGAGGAAAGGTTGAGCTGGGGTCAATATAGAACTTTAATTGAGATTGCATTCTGAGAGAGAACAAGTGAGGCTCTGAAAGTGCCTGGACCCTTGTTAACTTGGAGTAATTCTACCTGTAAATAGGTGTAATTGCATCTGAAGCAGTTAGCTGACAAAGCTGATCCACTTTGGAGAGATATTTCAGCACCTTTAGGACTCACTGACTTCAACCAGAGCTGTAAGTACAGATTGTCTCAGCTATACCCAAAGCTGTGGGCCTGCATTTGCAGAATTTGTGATGCTGCACAGGCACTGCACCCTCCCTGCATTATGCCTGGCTTGTGAGTTCAATTCCTGAGCAGAAGAGGAGACCCCCAAAACCTGTCACGGTGTCAGATGATCATGTACTAGCAGTGTTTTCATTGGAAAAACAGAAGCTTTGGCAGTGAAAATTTATGTGTCTCTGCCAAGCTCCTTTGTATCCTGGGGTCCTTTACACTTCAGGGCTGCTCAAAGAGGCATCAATAGACTCCTGGACATTAAAAGATACAATCACAGAATCATAGACTGGTTTGGAGTGGAGGGGGCATTAAAGACCATCTAGTTTCAACCCCTCCATGAGCAGGGATGCCAGCCACTGCACCAGGTTGCTCAAAGCCCCATCCAGCCTGTTCTTGAATGTTTCCAGGAATGGGGCATCCACGAATCTTCTGGGTGCTCTTGGATCTGGGGTACAATGAAATAATCCATTGCCAGGGCTGGTTGTAGGTGGGGAGAGAGGCTCTAGCTGCAGCTGCTGTGCTGCTGTGGCCACTGAGTCTCTCCTGCTCCTGTGCTCCAGATCATCATGGGGATGAGCCTCAGCAGAGAAAAAAAAGTAAAGCTTCTGCATAGGCAAACCCCAAAGTTTATTTTCTTTTCATCTAAACTGCTGTGCAGTGGCTGTGATGCTACCCTATGGCTGTCACAGCAGTTTGGTTGAAACACTTAGATCAGGAGGAGGAGTCCATGGTCTGGCAGGCAGTATGGGATGGTGTACCTCAAGCTGGGTTCAGATCAGTGGCAAGCTGTAACCCCGGTGTTAGCTATGAGGATCTTTCTCCATATTTATATTTGTGTGGCCTGGCAGCATGTGTCCCTTAAATTCTCTTTTTTTGTTCTTTTTCGTTGATTTACTCTGTGACTTTGGGAAGATTGCTTGATATCTGTGTGGCAGAATTTACGTATCCATAACATGGGTGTATTGTTAAACAGCTTTCTCAGAGGGACATTGTGAGGTTTAATGAATTCATGCTTGCAAAGTAGTTTATGATTTCAGATGAAAATTGTTAGAGACGTGCAAAGTGCATTATAGTTAAAACTGAGAGGATATAAAATAATAATAATCAAAAGGCCCTGAAGATGCTGATCACTCTAAAGGGGGAATATTTATGATTGAAGTTACTAATAAAAACATCAACCACTATGTTACAAAGTAAGATTTTTCAGCTATATAACAGTTAATATTATTATTTTGCTTAGTATTTCCATTCTCATTTCGTGGGAAAAAATCTATTAAACCGATCTATCCTGGGTTTATATCAAAAGGACATCAGTGTTTGCCCAAAATACGTCAGAAGAGTGCAAAGCCATGGCATGTTTGTTTGTATGGCTACCTTTACTGACAGCACAAATCTGTAGGATGACTTACCTGGGTGAGTCCAGAAGCTTTTGTGGAATAAGGGCTTCGGTGCAAAGGAACGAGGGCTTGAAAAATTGTCTTCTTGCCACAAGCAATAAAGTCCACAAAGAATGAAGTCCACACAGGGTACCAAATCCTTGGAAAGAAATTGTGTGGCATGTGCCAAAGCCTTTTCAGCAACAAAGATTTCATTCTGTAACACAGAAAACAGGGATTAGTGTGACCTTTTACACCTCCATAAAACAAAGGTTGCCTCTGCACATGTCCAGGCAAAAGCTGAGAAGAGGAAGGCAATAACTCTTCCAAGGTATTTCAGAGAAAGCTGTTGGAGAAAAGTCAGAGCAAAACCACAGAAGACCAAGAAAGAATAGAATTTGCATTCTGTCCATCAGGATACAATCCTTTTCTGTTTGTAAATATTTGGGGTTTGGTCAAGATACAATCCTTTTTTTTTTTGTCTTCAATCTACAATCCCAAAACATTTGGATCCCAAAAGCAAGACCAAGACTATTTAAGGTTTGCACCAATTTGTTCAACCTTAAACCTTATGAAATACAACCTTTGCTGTGCAGGCTGTGTCCCCTCTTCAGGCAGCTGGTCCCTTGGCAGGGAGGATGCCTGCTGGTAGGTCAGTGCAAGCTGGGTAGGAGGTGCAATGTAGTAATGCACCCCCCCACTCCTGAGTGGGTAGTTCTGTATAAGGAAAGGGTTTCAGTTTACCTTTAGACATTTTAGGAAGTTTAGGCAGAAAGTTCTGTGGTTTTCTCTTTGTAATTGGCTTGGTGCCAGGAGAGGAGCAGCTGTTGGACCATGTCACTGATTGTCAAAACCATACCTCTTTCTATTGGCAGTTTGCCAATAGACCCATCCTCAACCATTAGGTAGAAAAGGTGGGAGAACAAAGGGTCTCGTGGCATTCTCAGCATGTAGTAGCAGGTGTGGCATCTGTCCCTACACTGTGCTTGGCTGCAATCTTTGTTTGTTGTTTTTGTATTATTTTGTGTTATTTTGTTAAACCTTTTTGAGTTACAAGGCACAGCGATCATGCAGTCCTGCTAACTATTATAAAGTCAGCACTCTGAACAGGGCTGGACCCTGGGAGAACATGTGAGAAAATCTCACAGTGTAAGCTCACCTACCTTACAGATGGGGACAAATCCTCAGGCAATTGAAATGGTCATTGGTTTCTGTGCTTCCTGTACAGCTAATATCAAATGAAGGCCTGTGCAATTTTTTAATAAGGGTGATTTTCCTGTTACAGGGGAAGTTATGAATGATTTGCTTTCAGAAGTCATTGCTGAACCAGGGGAGAAGAGACAAGACAGTATTTTGACTATTTGGAAATGTGAGGCCATAAGTTGGACTTTGAATTTCAGTTTCCTAGACATGATGGCTCTCATGTAGGGGGAAAATGAAGAACCATTTTTACTGTACTAAGGAAACTGAGTTATTTTCATGGAGCTGTACTTGATCTCTGCTGAGATGAATCTCAGAAGCTGCCTGCTCTGAGCATGGCAAGCCTGAAGGGTCTTTGGGTAACCATTAGGATTCTGGCTGACACCAGACTGAGCTTTGAGAGCACTCTGGCCTCAGCTTCCCGTTTTGCAGCAGGGGAACTCAAGGGGTGCTGGTCTTGGGACAACAAACATGCGAAGCCTTGTTCCTGTAAGCTGATTCCTGGTTCATCCTCACATGATCATGAGCTCCCAGAAAAGCAGATTACACAGAGTGTCCAGTTTGGGGAGGACTATAGATGCTCTACAGCTCTTAACATCCTTGGACATTGTGTTTTGATGAAGTATACATTTTAGGGACTTAACAGGGAATGAGAAAGAAAGGGATAATCCGTCTCTATTGAAAAGACAAAAGGGGAAATGTGGGAAGTATTCCAGCCCTCAGCCACAAAAATACCTCAATGTATTAGTCATCTGAGTGATTGCAACATGTTCTGACAGTTCTAATGCCAAATATGTGGCTGAAATGCCCAGGAACATCAGGTGTCCATAGTCTTTTGAGCAATGAGTAACACCTCAGATATATTCTTTGGAAAAGCCTATTTTGTGTTAGATAGTTTGGGGTTCAAATGTTTACAAACCCAAACTCTGACTTTATCTGCACTCTGGACAGCATTTGTGGGTCTTCACAGTGCCTGCATTTCTGGAGTGGTACAGAAAGCATCAGTGCTGTGAAGTAAATGTGTGGGTGCCTTCCCTTAGAGCAACTTCACAAAATAAGAGGTTTTCTTAGTGCTGTGGGCAGGTCTGATCCAGCTGTGAAGCTGGGACTGTATTACATGAAGTAGTTCATGCTTTCAAACAAATGAAATGATCAGAGGGAAAGAAGCATTAATCTTCCCATTACATCTCTTCCTGCCTAGTGTATTTCAGATATTTAGCACTCGGATTTAGCACTCTTTTTTTTCCTGTGATATGGACAGATTAAAAAAAATAAGAAAAAAAAAGAAAAAAGAAAAAAAAGAAAAAAAAGAAAAAAAAAAGAAAACATGTGTGGCAACTGGATATAATTCTTCACTTAAATTATGCAAAGTATATTGCAAAGGTGAGAAAATGCTCCTTTTCCCTATTCTCAAAAACGTAAAAGGTATAAAGGGAAAAGTCCTGCAGGTGGCTGAAGAGAATGATGGAAGAGGTGCTCCTATTTTGTTCTTATGTTCTCTGTGTCTCAGCTTGCTTCCCTGCTAAATGTTGGAGTCTTGTACTGGGCCAAAGGAGGGAATTTTGGAAAAGACACCAAAGTACATAGCATTATGAGAAGTGATCATAAATATCTTTGTAGTGTTAGACATAGTTCTTTCTTGGAGACATCTGAGTTATCAGGAGCTAGTGCTCACTACATTGAATATTTATATCCTTTTACCATTTCAAGTTGTCAATAAAACACTTAAATATATATATATGTATGTATGTATGTATCTCATATGCTGGCTGTGGGAAACTATAGATTTTAAACCAAAAAGGACCATGAAATATTCTGGGTTTGACTTCTTCCCTATAAAAGACCCCTAAACTTCATCCAGTTACTTGCATACTGATTTCAGTGACTTCTGTTTGGTTAATGCAAATTTGATCCTCCTCCAAGGATGTCAAATATGTAGGAGTTGCTATTTCCTTTGGTGGTTCATTCCATGCATTTGTATCCCTTACTGGAGAGACTACAGAGGAAGCTGGTAAGAGGAAAGACTGAAAATAAGATTTTTTTATACCTAACTACATACAATTCTAATGTTTGTCCATTTACTCTAGAGGTTTTCTAGCTTCTCATTTATCCCAGGAAAATAATTTCTGTATGCTTTTTCAAATAAGTTCTTGATATTTGTCCCTTTATCTGGATTTCCTTGTTCTAAGAAAGCTGATCTTCATTTTCCCAGTGTAACACATTTTTCCTAGCCAACTGAATACTTTTCTGGCTCCTTTATATCTCTTCAATTTTCAAGTATCTTTTTTTAAAACTTAGATAACCGATTTGACTACGCTATTCTAGTATTGGTCTTACCAGTCTCATATGCTCAAAAAATTGTTCATCTGCTACCCCACTCCTCTTGTACAGGGTGAAGAACAATGGAAATGAAAGTGAACATTTTTAATTCCAAATATAGTTGACTGTTTGGAATTATGTGGTGTGGATTTCTCAAAGTAGAAAATGAAAATATAGTAGATAAGTAAAGGAAACAAGACAAGAGCCTGAAAATAGCCAACTGTTCTAGAACAGCTCTGAGAATAGCTTGTTTCCCATATCTCTCAAGCTATTCTTAGGCTGGTCATTTGCTGCATGAACTCTTAGTGTACCTCTCTCAACAATGTCTGAGTTAAGGAGGTCTAAGTGAAGTTTGGATAAAACAGAGTCGGCCCCTGTTGTAGCTCTGTGCTTTCTGTATCTGCACCTCCATTGGGATTTATGCTCATGTGCATGTCACAGCAGAGATGCTGGTTGTTCCAGTTATCCAATCTTTCATCTTCTCACTGATCTGGGAAGTACATGGGTGGAGCTTTCCTTTTCATTTGGAGGAGATCTTGAGTCATGAATGTGTCTTACTAATTTTACGACAGCATCGCATAAAACTAAACTCTATCATTTCATCACACTTAAGTGATCCACCTATGTTATTCTTCTAAGTGTGAAAAACAAAGAACTCAATTTTAGGAGTACAAGCAACAGCTAGAAGCAGATGTTTGAAGACATTTTAAAAAGTTGGATTTCTTCTGTCTGAAAATATCTGTCTGGCCAAACTAGTATCGATCAGCCACATTTCCAGCAGAAATTTTGGCGAACCCTTGAGACTCTGGTAACTTCACTGAGATGCTTAAAGAGAAGCAGAGATCTTCTGAGTCAAAAAACCTCAGGGACAATGATGAGATTATTTCATTACTTAATTAAAAGTGGGGTAAAACAAAGTTGAATTATGAAAAGTCATCAGAAGGCCAAAAAATTCTAAAGTCAGAAAAAGGCAAAATTCTAGAATCTGAAATTGAACACATACCCAATTATAAATTCTTAGTTTTATAAAAGTAGAGTGGATTTTTTATCACTGGCTAGTGGACCATCCCTTCTCCCACTGTTGTCAATAGAAAAGACTTCAGGGAAAACAAAAACTGGAGTAATTTTAAGTCCCCACAGTTTATATATATATATATATATATATATATATATATATATGTGTGTGTGTGTGTGTGTATACATATATATATATATGTGTGTGTGTGTGTATACATATATATATATATATATATATATATATATATATACATGTATATATATATATATATATATATATATATATATATATACACTTTTTTTTTTTTTTAGATGGTTTCCAAGCCTGGGCAAAACACAGTTCAAAAGCAATCAGAGTGTTCTGGCCATCTTTTCTTCTCTCTCAATTTTACTGGTTTTTTGTGGACTCCCTAGCTATATCCCTAGCTCTAGAGCAGGCGAATAAGGGCTATTAGCCAAATTGGGCTATTGTTTATTACAATCTGTAGTGGGAGTGATGGCAGCTGTTGATGGTAGTTTTTCATTAACAGTTAAGTAAAGCCAATAAGTGTTGTAATACCCCGTGCAATGACAGATGGTGAGCTGCAGAAAGACTTTCTACCTCAACCAGTGCTCATCTTCACTTTGAAATGCCATTTAAAAAGAAAAGAGTTTTAAAAAAGACCACCTCTTCTGCTGCCTTATTCCCACATAAATTTTATGTGTCTAGAAACATAGTCCAAATACAAACTGCTAGAATAAAACAGGCTGCTTGCAATAAAAAGGAGGAGAAAATATCCCTTTCCACTTAAAATTTGACTGCTACCTACAGAGCCGTTTCCAACCTATTTTATGCTCTTTTCCTTTTCAGAATTGAGTGGGTGCCTACATCCGGAATTAAGCATCAGCCCATGCTGAACCTCAAACTTTTATAGCTTTTTATTCCAGAATCAGCAGTGTAGGTTAGGGTAGAAATGCTCTTTCCACAATGTTCTTCATGTCCCTCTTGGCAATTCTCCTGAAAATTTGATCATGTTCCTGGTGAGTTATCTTTATGCTCTGGTTACACCATAGATGAAAGGATGACCTCACACAGAGAAGCCTAAGCCTGACTGTTTGAACTGAAATATCTGAAGTAGAAAAGCAGTATTTTATTCTTGAATCTCCATGGTATTAACCTTTAGGAAAATGTCTCTTTTTATACCAGCATTGGTTTCTACACAGTCTATGGTTACTGGCAGAAAGTTCTTGCTGGTATCAACACCTGCAGTCTTGGATATTGTCATCATGGATATTGTACAGCATCAAGAGGGGTGTTGTAAAGGATTTCCCAGGCATTTTGTAGTGTCTTGGATATCTAATGATGCTTATGCTCTTCTAGCATTGTAGTTTTTACATCGAAGAAAAAAGAATATAAATTGGACCAGAGTACTAAACCTTTAAGTAGTTCCTGAGTCTGCCAGAGGTCCCTGCTGTATTCTGAGTCAGGAGCTAGTGAAAACAGCCGTGCAAGTTTAGGCCCTCCCTGCCAGTAAATAGGTTATCTGATGCCTGAAGCATCAGCGCAGTTTCTGTACGTTATTGCTGTTGTAGAGTGAGAGTGATGCAGCACCATATTTCCAAGTGAATGCATGAACTTTGTGAGTCATAGCTATGCTCTGAAGGGAGGGACAGAAACTTCTTTCTGGTTTATCTGTTCTGCTGTGACTAGAAAGTTGAAGGAATAGGAATATAAAGTTAAGGTCTGGTAAATCAATATATTTTGTAAATCATAAACTCTTCTTATTTGTTATTTTCTGTGAGGGAAATCATGAGAAATCTGAAGGGAGTTTTCCACGGGGGATACTGCAATGCATATTTTCCATTCCAAGTGGTTGCAGCATCAGTGAGAGCAGCCTGCCTTTGCCTGCAATTGCAAACAAAATATCTGCAATCCCAAGTCAGAAGGGACCTCACACAGACACTTTAAACATCTCTCTGGGAGCTACCTATGCTGCAACGGGCAAGCTGTCATGAGCATCTGCATTCAGCCATCAGGAGATCCATGACTGCAGCCCAGGGCACTGTAGAGGGGGCTCTGAAATGTAGAACTTGCACCCAGACTGGAGAACAGCCCAGGCTGTAGGAGGTTCCCATCTTTGATTCAGATCTAGACTTCTCACTCTTTTTAAATTGAAGAAGCACTGACAGTTCTATCATTTCCAACAGAACTACACGTGGCCCTCCTATGTGAAGAACTCCTCACAGCTGACATTGGTGGAAGAGATCCTAAGGAACGATTACTCTCCTCTGCAGTGCCATTGCTTCCTTCTCCTGTGGAGCTTGTGGTCTCCTCCTCATGGGGAACTTCTCAGTTAAACCTAGGAAACAGCACCTCAGCAGGTGCAGCAGCTCTCCCAGCCTCTTCTGTGTGTCCAGCCCCACACAAGAGGAACAGCTCATGTCTGACCAGGCAGGTGAAGCCAGAGGACGCTGCGGTCCCTGCCAGTGCAGCCATCCTCTCGCAGCTCACCGGTGCGTGGAGGGAGCTGTGCTGCTCTGAGCCCATGCAGAGCTCTGAGCTTTATAAAGAGCCTCAGCGCAGTTCCTCTTCTGTGGCTTTTGATTTGGCTGGCCCTGGTGGCGGGGAGGGGAAGGGGCTGCCCCTTTTTTTGTTTCCTCAACTGGGGACTTCCAGTGTGTCATTTTCTTCTGTGCATCTTAAGCCTCCAATCAGGATCAATTATGATAGCACACTATGTAAATATTAAAGACAATTGCAGAGCTTTAATTAAAGCCAACTCTGTTTCTTTTTCCCCCTTCCTCCCTCACTCCTCTCTACTTAGTCAGGAACACAATAAACTTAATCAGCTGCCGTGAATTATGCATGCATTAGCCCGTGAGATTCAGCAGGGCCAGGCTTCTCAAGGACAAAGAAATATACTGAGCTCCAGCACCTCACTTTGTTTTCTCCAGCCATCTTTTGTGGTGTGTCATGGGAAAAATTCTAATGAGCCTCTCCGTGCTGCTGGAGAAATTCCTGACAGGCACAAGCCAGTTGCTTTCTTTCTACTCTTTATTTTCCAGATATGAACTTTCTGTTACCTTGCCCTCTCATGAAGAAGAAAAGTTGCATCAGGGTGGACTGGACTATCACTGACTTCTGACAATATGTAACCGTTTGGTTTTTCTGGCACTTGAAGCTTTTTGGCACTGCAACACAGTGCTGAACACGTTTGTATCCACAAAACAGTTTCTCTGCATCTACTGGCACTGTGCACGGATTTGATTGTTTTTGCCACGTAATTTTTTTTAAGTATGTTATCAAGCTGAGGGTATGGTACAAAGTCTTCTGCTTCTAGGAAAATTTCTGGCACAGTGGAGATGCAGAATTTGCTAACTCTCCCTTCCTCCGAATCTTCCAGCTAACAAAACTGTTCAAATTAGCAAAGCTTCTAGAAGGAGATGCACGGTGTCCTGACTTATTTTTAGGAGGGGAGGCTGAACACTAACACAGGGGGTTTCTATTTATTTATTTATTTATTTATTTATTTATTAATCTCTATGCTGTGGATTTGAAGACAAAATTATTTTCATCCCTGGGTTTGGGGGGTCTTTCTTCTTTGACCCGTACGGCTCTGCTTTGTGCTCCCTGATAGTTTTGAAGGTGAGCACGTTTCAGATCCGGCCGGCTCTGCGGGTGTAAACAAAGGAATCCTTTCCTGGCACCGGGTTCGGGAGCGGCTGTATGCCCGCTGCGGCTACCTGCAGGGAGAGGAGGGATGAGGAGGGGTCAGGAGAGGGGGCAGCTGGGGACTGTGGCCATGGTGTCCCGCTGGGCCGCCAGAGCCACTTGGAAGCAGGAGCTGGTGCTCTGGGCTCTGCGCGTACATCCTCCAGCTTCGGCTGTCGTTTTGAGCCTGTGCTGCATGGTTGTGGCTCTGAACAAATGGCTGTGGGTGTTCTTGTTTGCTCACTGACAGGATAATAACTTGCCGCTCTTTGTATTAGGGGAAAGAGCCCTGAAAATGCAGCTTGCTGGAAACGTTTGTGCTTATTTGTGTTAGTGTGTCACTCGCGATTTAAGAAGGCAAAACAAAAATAGAAATTTCGCCCGGTCTCCGGCTGGCTTGCTCACCCGTCACACGGAGCTTAACAATAGTCAGGCTCAGTTGTGTGCCCGGTCTGGGAAAGCACCGACAGGAAATGAGGACGTCATCTCAAGCATGACATCACCCCAGCAAGAGAACCAGCACCTCTGCCTTATTTCTCCAGATCAAAGACAGATATTTACATATCTAAACTGAAGCTGTTTGCCACGATAAGAATTAAATCTATACCATTTAACACCCTATCTAAGACATTATCTGCTATTTATTTTAGAAAATAAATACGTTGGCTTTGTTTTGACCTTTGTTTTGACCTGTTCCTCTAGCACAGCCCTGTGCCCATGGATGATGAAGGGTAGGAGTGCCCCTCCTCTGAGCGCAGGGAATCATCCAAGAGCCAGACCATTTCAAAAGATCACATCAGGAAGGGAATCCTGCTCTGGAGCAGCCCGAGGGAGAAAGGAAAAAAGTCTTTGTTTGCTATCCAGGCAAATCAGCTTGTGTCCAAGGTGCAGTTCAGAGGGGCTCCCCATACAAATCTGAGAATTTGAGATCTCATTTTCATTGTGTGTCCTACTCAGGGCTTTGTTTCACTGCCAGCACGGTGTTAATTTTAAAGTAGATTAGCTCACTTCAGTTTCCCAAGCTCAGTTAGGTGTCAGGCGTGTTCCCCTAGTTTGGGACACAATACTGACTTTATTTACATAACTAACAGCAAAGCCTAAAGGTGCCTAGGCCCTATGCAGATTTTAAGTTATGGAGATGTGGCTTACTAATTATTTCCTTCCAAAGCTTCTGTTTTTTTCTAATGATGGAACAATCTTTGGGGTTTTACTGCCTCAAACATGCAACAATATTTACTATGAATATACTAATTACTGACAGCCAATGGATTTATTCTTTCAGTTGCACCTTAAGTCTCAACTTTTTGAGCCCATGAAATCTGTGTTCAAATAGGATACGTATTGCCCTTCCTTTGCCATAGTATACCAAGGTGTATTACATTCCTTAGCAGAAAATACTGGCAAATGAGAACAAGTGAAGAAATGAATTTTCAATCAGAAGTGAATTGAATCCTTAAAACTAGGGAGACTAAGGCTATTTTAAACATAACATGAGTAGGAAATTTTGTATTCATTTACCTGACAAGTGACCTTCTTCCTCTTAAGCCTAGAACAAATAAAAATACAATAGCTACTAAGTCTTTTGACAATCTCATTGCCATGTTTTAAGGATCTGCCATTCAGTATTTACATTTAATCTTCTGTTTCAGAGGAAAAGTACCCTTTGGTCTGGCTGGGTCCCTTTATGTATAGAGAAGTTTCCAGAATTCAGTGATAAAGTAGAGAAAGAAAGTCTCAATAATAAAGTTGCAAACATTCTGCCTTTTAGACCTTGGCAATGCCTGTTTGCCTGTTGTGTAATGTATTAAACTGTTATTTGTTTGGGGTTTTAATGCTCAGCTTTCCCTAGCAGGACTAATGCAATGAAAACCTGAAGGATTTGACTTTGTTGTGATAAGCCAAAATCTCCACTGAAGGAAATGAAATGAATTTCCTGAATCTCTGGACAAAAGTTACCACAAAAGCTGTAGTACAGTTTTGTTAAAGAGACCTATTGAAAAAAAAAGACATGGAGAATTGTGCAGTGTACTACTGCACCACTAGAAGGTAAAAGTTCTCTGCATGCCACTAAATATCCAGTCTTGTGGAGCAGGTCTTCAGTGTGCCAGGTGAAGGTAATGGGAAGCAGCTGCCTCATAAGGAGATTGCAGGTGTAAAGGGAGACCAGGGACCTGAGAACTAGGGTTATAGACAAGGAATAAAGTGTTTTCTTATGTGCCTGTGAAAGGAAAAAAGACAACAAGCTGGTGTATGGCAACCAAAATCCTCAAAACAGTTTAGTGGAAGGACAAAGATTGTTGAGAAAAAGGCAAGATCAATGCCAGATCTGCATTTAACAGCCTCTATTATGCAGAGGGTCACTGAATAGTAAACAGTGATGCACCAGGTACTGGTAAAATACTGTATATATATACAATTAACGTTAACTCTGATATATACCTAACAAAACAACTATCACGAGACATTGTAATTTGCAGAAAAGCCCTCCAGAGTGGAAGAAATAGGGTAGCAGGAGGAGTGCAAGAGAGGTATAACTTTATTACTGTGATCACAAGGCATAGGCTAGATGGTGAGGGAAGAAAGGAGAAAGGAAAAAGCATCTGAAGTGTTCAAGTAGTTCTGTTAGGTCCTAACATCAAGCCCCTGTAAAACTAGGGCGAAATGCCCTTTTATTCATCAAAGCACTTTGCCTTGCTGCTGCAAACTGGTGAGAAAACTATGTAAAGTTAGTGGCACTATCAGAGATGTGAGGAATTGTCTTATTTCTGCATTCCCACAAAAAAAAAAAAGGAGGCAGAAGACATATCATTAACAATTTATTTGGTATTAGTCCTAGTGTACTGTTTCTGGGGGAGGGGGGAGGCAGGGGAGAGTTAAGAAAAAAGGGCAAAAGAAGGAAAGGAAAATGATTCTGCTTCAGAAAGGAAAGAAGTGTGGGTTGAAGGTTACACTGGTTTCTGGGCTCTCTGTCTTCCATACAATAGAAGAGATGGTCTGGCTAGGAGCCAGATAAGACACTTTGAACAAAAGACACACTTCAATTGAACTTAAGGTTGAATTTTGCCAAAATTTTATGAAAAAGGAAGCTTTTTCTGCAGAATGTAATGGTTTAGGAGAATTGACAAATTTTAACAGCTCCATTTTCTCCATCTCCACACTCCCATGGCTGTAGTTAGGTTTTAAACAAAAAACACTTCCTGAATTATCTGATACTACATCTCAGCTTTGCCTCTACTCATCTGGAGCTGATAAAACAACTCCAGCACCTTCACTTTTAAGCTGATAGGATTGCAAATATTATGCTACCAGCCATGCTGAAGCACAGCTTGAAGAGTCTTTCTTTTCAGTCACCACAAACTTGGAGCTCTAGATATGGTCTGCCTTTAAGCAAAGACTTTCTGTTCCTGTGTTGGACTGTTCACATACCTATGGTCAAAAAAATTACCAATGACCTGATGCAGAGTCTCAACTTCTTATCGTTTTTATTTCTCTATTGCAGAGATATAAATGCAAATTGTAATGGCCTCTCAGACTCACGTGGAGGAGACGTAACACTTGCAGGTTGTGAATTAGTTTTCCAAATGTTATGTTGCAGTTTTACAGAATGGGAAGTAAACTTTAGCTCTTCCTTAGGCCACAAACCACCTCTTTTTTTTTCCTTTCTCTGTTCTTTCGTTCTTTTGGTTTTGACTTCTGTATGATTTCTGTGGATGGCATACAAAGGTACAAACCTGTGGACTCCAGCCCACGTGCAGTTGGACCTTGGAGAAGAACATAAAGACCAATGGCTTTCAGATTCAAAAACTGAATGACAGTAGGAAGACATCAAGATTTCTAGGGGAAAGTAACCAATTTGAGCACTCATATATGTTTATATTTTTAAAATGTAAATTATATCCGGAAAGGTGTGACACAGAGTTGTAGGAAACAAAGAATTGAATGTTGAAGTCAGTCTTGACTCTGATACTGCTTCTGTTGGGGAATTGCAACTACAGGCCTCCAGGCCACAAAGGGTGTTTTTTCTTACCCAGCTAGTTTCATTGTTGTCTAGGCTTTTCAGGTTTCTGGTTCACAAATACACTTCATGTATGCTGAGTAACCTAGCTGAGCAGTTGGCTCATCAATATTTACATGGGAGACCTTTATAAATAACACATCAGATTTACACACAGAGGTCTGTTAAGCTTACAATTATGACTTCCACCACCAGCCCCAAGAGCTTGCCTTAGCTTTGCAAATGGCTGATAGAGGCAAGTTTGTACACTGGTTGGAGAAAAATAAGACCCAAGAACATTTATTGGTCTTTACATCTGTAAAACCTGCCTTTAGAATTACTCTGTTGTGTCACTGCTGTGCTGCATAGTTTTCTGTTGCCATTTGGCTGTTTGGAACAAATGAAAATGAGCTAGTCAATGAAAAGGCACCCGGGGTTTTAATGGTGTCAGTAAAATGAGATAATTATCTTCTGTTACCGTAGAATGTCCCCAGCCAGTACCCCAGTTGCTTATTCATAGAAAATAAATAATATATTGAATTTATTTAATGGTTTCATTCAAGCTGATAAAAGCTCTTATTTTCCTAATGATTTGCAGGTGATTGTAATCTGTTAATATAACCTTCTTTTTTTTTCTTTTTTTTTCTTTTTTTTTTTTTTTTTTTTTTTTTTTTTTCTGTATTAAATGGGAATTGCTAATCCCAGGCTGCAATTCTTCCTTTGGAAGAAGGAATGCAAAGAGCAGCATGGGTATAAATCTGGAGTAGTTGATTTGAAGGCAGCATCATCGTGCCACCTGCAATGGAGCCCTACTTCTTGGAGTCTTTTCAGCGATGCTGAACTGCAGTTTATGTGTGTGTGGTATATCATCTTTGCTGTCTCTCTGTCCCTGGTTTGAAACTGATGTGTTAATTCTTGATGACTGCACTAGCACCTCCTGCTGTGTGCAAAGCTGATCAACCTTGCCTGCCCTTCCTGCTGATTTCTATTTAAAGCCTGCTCAGGAACTCAGACACTTACTGTGGAAATGGGGTGGAGGGAAGGGAAAGAAGGAAAAACTCCCTAAGAGTGACTCTAACCCAGGGAGACCTGTCTCACTGGACTCTCTTCACTTATGAAGAGAAGTGGGTCTTTTTTTCTTGAAAACTCCTCTGAAAGCTCCAGGCACTGGGGAGTGTGCACTGAGGGAGTCTGTTGGGAGGACAGGGTGCCTGGTGGAGTCACAGTGACCTGATGAGCACTTATCTCAGCGTGCTGAACCTTCTCCTTGGCTGTGTTGGGAGTCAGGCTTCATAAGCATCACTGCAAGTCAGGGTTTTAAAGAGGGATTAAAACCCCATAGAGTTCCCAGGGAACTCCTCGCAGGTAGCAGTCTGAAGGGGAAAGAGAAATGCTATCTGAGAGTACTGCCCTCCTCTCATCGTGTGCCTGTGGCTTTCAGAACAGAGGCACATCACATGCATCATGTGAAATTGAGGCAGACTCATGTCCTGCCATGAAAAAGGGGCACGTGGTTTGGGAGGCAGAGGAATTATACCTCATGACAAGCAGAATCACCAGGAAGGGGTGAATGTCACCACAGTTTGTCTCAATGAGATCTTTGATGAAGTGAGAGTAATGATAACTTTGACCTTTTAAGGAAATCTGCCCGCCCCGGCAGCGTTTCTGCTGATGATAGCGCCACTTCTCAGAGCAGATACTGTAAACAACAAGCACAGTTAGCTTGTTCAGTGCCATGTGTCTCACTGAGAGCTTATCCCTTTGGAGCAAAAGATCCTATACATCCAGTGTGCACTACAGCATATAACACTTGGTACATGGGCAAAAAATGAACTTACAGCTGAAGTAGCTTTGATCACTGCTGATTGGTGTGCTGTTAAATGTTGCTTGCTCCAGATCAGAAGCAGCCAACCTTCCAGAGCCTGACAGGCAAGAAAATAAAATGTGTAAAGGCAGAGAATCATTGGTTTTATAAGCTACTCAGTTTAGTATTTGGCAGGTATTTTTACAGAAAAACTAATACAGACCTACAATGCAGCACCCAGTATATCTGACTTACTCTGTCACAATTTTAGTAAGTGTCCAAACATGCATTTTACTATATTCTACTTGCTAATCTTAGTAGCATTGCTATGGCTTATTATTAAAAATAATCGCAATAATAATTCTAAAATTTTACGCATAAATACATCGGTTCTGGCTTTAATGGCTGTATCTCTGCCAGCAAACAAAGCAGGCCAGGGCTCCTTCTGCTGTTCTCACAGTAAGTGGCACAGCTTACAATCATATAAGGAAGCTGTCCTCCCCTAAAGAGGAGAGAACCTCATCAATAGTGAAAACTCCTCAGCATCAAAGCATGCCCTGGCATTGTCTGGAACTGTTGGCACAGATCAAACCTGTGTCAATAAACACATCAGCAGTTAAACAGTGCAGGTGCTCTGGTGCCAGTGATGGGATCCATGCCCTGGACCATTTCAGCTTGCTACTGCAGTTGTAGCCACTGTGACGTAGAGGGCTGTTTATGTCCTGTGGAGATTTTCCCAAGAGGTGGCTCATGTTCTGCTGTGCACACATAAAGATATGCAAAATGCAGCACTTTTTTGTAGGTGGCCTATGATAAAGTAAAAGAGTCACAGTCAAGTTGTGCTCCCTTGGCTAGCCATGGAAAAATAGAGCTGTCTCTCCTCTTGCCTTTGCCAACGGGTCCCCAGTTCCTGTGGAGAGCCAGGCACCATCCCTTCCCTGCTAGTTTAGTTGGCAAGTCCCTGCACAGCGTGGTAACTGGAAGTCCTTGCCTTCCCTTCTCTGCCTCATGGAGGCAGTTTGCATCTTTGGAGAGACACAGCATCTCCGTGGTGCTTCAGCTGCTCCTTCCCCCCGGCCAGGCTTCCCCAGCTGCCAGGCAGTGGGTGCTCTGTTCCCACTGCAGCACACAGAGGGATGGGGGGCTGCTGCCCTGCAAAGCCAAATCACCCCACCAGCTCGTCCAGCATGGACTGGTAGGCTGGACAGAGAGACAGAGAAAATGATGCCAAAGAACTGCAGCAAGCTTGGGGAATACATTTTAGCCAAGCCCTGCTGATTCCCATCCAAGCTACTCCCTACTACATGACATATCATATGAAGGAGGGTGTAGGAAGCCAAAAAGCAGCAAGATCTTGCTGTGCTTATCTAACCTGACCATTGCATCCATTCTAATTACTTTTTTCATGATTAATAGAAACTGCCTAGTAAGCTCTAAGGAGCAGCTCAGGGATTTTCTGAGGGATTGATTAAGCACCATTCACGCCAGGCCTCAGCAGAGTTAGCTGTTGGCTCTGATCATGCCCATTGCACGGGGTGAGACCCCTTGGCAGGTGCTTCAGGATAGCACTGCAGCACAAGCTGTCCAAGTACCTCCTGTTGCAAAGGGAATTCAAGAGGCTGCAGTATGAGTTTTGCAACTCCTGAAAAACAAACTGCTTTCATAGAAGCTGCAGTCTAACTCCACTGCTTTGAGCCACAGACGAGGATGTGATTTAGAGGGCTGTTTGAGCAGGTACAGAGTAGTTTCTCTGCCAGTTCAAATCTGTATCTCTTTAATGGGTTGGGGACAGAAGGCACTTCTGCTTTCAATCAAGTTAATGAACTCTCATACTGTGCTGGCTGGAGCAGACAAGGGGATACAAATATAGTCCTGTGTCTGCCTTTTCTGAGCACTCTACAAATGTTGCAGCATGTTGTATGAGAAGTGTGCAACTCTGAGACCAATATACAGGATTCATAATTTAATTTCTTTTCAAAGGCCTATTAATAGTAAATCAAGCATCAATTTAACATAAACAGAACGTGGGTGCCAGCTCTCCCTTTATAGCACAGCATATGCACATCTTCAGTCAGCTTAGTTATTGCAAGAGTAGTATTGAAGCTTAAAAGAAAGCTTCCAGCAGCATTATGAAGTTGGATGATCCTGTAGGAAGTTACTTTTTGCTGAGCTATCTGGAGTTCACAGAAGACTGAATTTCTGTAAATTCTGTAGAAAACCAAAAACCTTTTTGTTGTCCACTGAGACTTGATTGTTTGATGGCAAAAGAGAACCTGGCAAAGAACCATGGAAGTGGGAAATACCAGTTAAAGAGCTTAGGTCTGTTTGTGCCCCCACCCCCTTGCCTCGCCCCTTTTTCCAAGAAACAAAAGACAATGTTCTTGTCAGACAACATGGATGCATCTTAGGGCTGATTAGAAAGTTTTGCATGTACTCCTGCTGGACTTCCCCTAACTTGCTGTCATGGTTTAGGAATGGTATTCCCCAGTTTAGTGTTCCCACTGAAACACCCAAACCGTGTGCCACTCACTCACTCACTCACTCACTCCTTCCCCTGCAGCAGGCTGGAGAGGAGAATTGGAGGCACAAAAGATAGAGATCACAGGCTGAGAGAAGAGCAATTTACTGGAAACAGTGATGAAATAAGAAATGAACAGTCACAACAACAATATTACTAAAAGGGTGTACAAGAAAGATTCCCACATGAGTACCTACTACACAGAAGAGCCCCAACAATACCTGACCATGCTATGCTATCCTGACTGGAACCACCAGTAAAGAGAGTATATTGCTTTTCATTTTCTGGTAGCGATTATATGGTGGAGCCTCCTCAGTGTCACCTTTCCCTCATCTGACAATGATGATAGTCCAAAATTTTTGCCTTCATGATGAATTCCAGCATCCCTGGACAGCTGGATTTTCCTATTTGAGCTTGCAGTGTGGTCACCATGACCCACTTCACGTGGCATCAGTGGCATAATGTGTGGAAGGGACTTTCCCTTTGAACATCCAGCCCAGCACTGGCAGTCAGGGTGCCAGAAGCAGCTGTGCTTTGGTGCCAATAACCTGGCAGCTCAACCCCCTGCATAAGCTGCCAGTGTCTCTTTCTCAGTTGGGGTGTAGCTGGCCACAGGTCCTCTGTATCCCCAAATCCAGAACCCCAGAGATTGTACTTGAGTGTCTGCAGGTACCTTTTGCCAGATACTCCATGAAGGACTATTCTCTCTGGCCACAGAGCAGGGCGTATTTTTCACACCTTGTCCTGTCCTTACTGGCCCAAAGGCTACTGTATGAACAGTCTGCTGTTTAATTTTCTTCAAAAGCTCCTTGTTGTTCAGGACCCCACTTAAAATCGTTCTCCTTTTGGGTCACTTGATAGAGAAGGCTTACAATTTGACTATAATCTGGAGTACACTGCCTCCAAAAACCCACAGCACCAACTAACTCTTGTGTTTCCTTTTTACTGGCTGGTGGGCACACAGGTGCTGTTTTGGAGTCTGATGACATTCATCTTGCCATTTACTCCTAAAACTGAATTTTATGTCCCTTGACCTTACTTTGCTTTATGTTAAAAGCAGTCTTCAGAAGGATTTGGATTATCTTCTCCCCTTTCTCAAAATCTTCCTCAGCTATGTTGCCCACACAATGGTGTCATCAGTGTACTGCAAGTGTTCACCCTTTTCCAGTGCATCCTGGGTCAGTCCATGGCAGATGGTGGGGCTGTACTTCCACCCCTGGGGCAGTCGGTTCCAGGTGTACTGCACACCCCTCCAGGTGAAAGCAAACTGGGGCCTGCACTCTGCTGTCAGAGGAAGGGAGAAAAATGCACTAGGCATGTTGATGGTGGCACCACTTGGCTGCCTTGGGCCCAGTTCATTCTGAAGTCCCAGCATGTCCAGTATGGCAGCACTCAGGGATGGTGTGACTTTGCTCTGGCCACAACAGTCTGCTGTCAGTGTCCACTCTCCAGTGGACTTACGCACAGATCATACGGGACTACAGAAGAGTGAGTGAGCCTTGCTGACCATTCCCTGTCTCTCCAGCTCCTGGATCATCTCATGGCTGGGGGTCACGGGGTCCTGGTTGGTGCAGTACTGTCAATTGTGCACTGTCATGGTAGCAGCTGGTACCTGCTGTTCTTCCACCCTCAGCAGCCCCACTGCAGGAGGGTCCTGTGAGAGAACAGGCAAGGTATTCAGCTGTCTCATTTTCTCTGTCTCCACAGCAGCTATCCCAAAAGCCCAACAATGATCTTGGCTTTTGGCTATCTTTAATGAGTTTTTATTTTAATAATAAACTGTTGAAATGAGAGTGGCAGGAAACGAGGAAATGTGGTCTAATATCAAGATATAGAGAGGGTAAGCAGTTGGTGGGAGGAAATGGCCAAAGCTAAAGAAGGCATTGCTTCAGTGGTCACATGGAAAAATAAAAGGGAAAATAATTTCAACTGGAATAAAATGTTGGTTGCCATTTGGGGAATATTTTGGAGTATTTTCACAGTGTACTTCACAATATTTTTATTTCTGAAATCACATCAGCATCACCAGAAACGCCTGGTGAGTCTTGTGGAGGTATCAAAGGGAAACAATAATAGAAAACACTTCTCTCTAGCCATTTTTGATAGGAACAAAAAGGAAAACTACAGATGACTAAGTGTAAATATAGAAGAATAAAAGAAACCACATGCAGCAGGGAAGGGAACAGAGTGGACTCTCAGAAAAATCTGACCCAGGCCTAAGCACTAGCTCAGTCATGAGGAAACTAGAGCAGGAAACAGCATGAGGTTATATTATTTCTTTGGTCTGAAACTTGTTTATTACTATATCACCTAAAATTCCATGAATTTGTGTTAGAGACCTTTGCAAAGACTGCGTGCTCTGTGCTCCCACCTAATGTGTGAGGTTTGACTGGATAATTGAAAATAGTTTCCCTGTCTCACACAGCTCAGCTATACATCCCTTCCCTGCAGACATGCAGCACAACTGTTTGCAAGACCACCTGCAGAGCAAGTCCACCTAAAGACTAACCTTGACAGAAAATCTTTCAGCCACATCCATTTCTCCATCTCTCAGTGGCTGAGCTGGGTTGTGCCTGTCCTGTGCACTCATCACTGTGCACGTAATATCATTTATACACCATGATTATACACCACACGCCCAGTAAGGGAGGGAACCCTGGTGGTGAGGAAGCATCTGTTGCTGGGGTGGAACAGCACAAGTGGTGGGCAGAGAGCTGAAGGTGGCATTGTCTCTAAATTGTCTTTTGTGCCAAGATTTTTCACAGGATATTTTAAGGAGCCCTGATATTTAGGGTACAGAGTAAGATGCAAAGAAAGAAACATTTAAAACTGTGAGAAATAGTAGACTGACAAGTGTAGAAATACTAGAAGGGACTCATATTCACATGATTTTTTAGTAACTCTTTTATTCTTTCAGATTGACTCTAAAAGCTGTAGTTTCCCTCTCTGTATTGAGGATGGTGTTGCTTTGGTTTTGTAATAGATAGGATGTCTTTTTAATCTCCAGATCAAGTAGAATACAATCCTTTATCCTAGATCACATGTGGTTTTCTGCTTGCTAGATGGATGGTTATTTTGGTTCCATTCAGCTAGTGTTAGATACATACTTCACCGGGTTTTGCTCTCCTTTAAAATTTGTGGGACTGAGATTGGTTTGTCACTCACATATAATACAAACTGACAGGAGCTGTAAAATGGGTGTATGATTACAGAGAATAATTCATCATTTCTTTCTTTTAGGCAAACAGATGCAGTTGGAAAGTATGTCTGTTTGCAAGCATGGCTGTCTTTGTTCAGTCCACAGCAAGCCTGAACCATTAAAGAGTTTTAGCATCTAAGAGGGTTCAGGCAGCTGCTCTGGTCATTTTCAGACTCTCTTTTCTTTCTGCTGAATATGTTAAGAATAATACCTTGTTAGAGGAGAAAACCACATGCTAGAAATAGGAAAATATTAAAGGAATGAACAAAGGGAGGGGATGCTGTTTTTAAACCGTAGTGGTCTCCTTTCTTTTTCTATCCAAAATCAAGGATAAACATACTGGTATTCTCAGAAGGGACTGGAAGCCTCAAATCTTTTATAAAGCATATTTTAAATTAGACTAGTAAAAAAAAAAAAAAAAAAAACACAACAAAAAACAACCACAAACAAAAACAAACAAACCCCAACAAACAAACAAACAAACAAAAGCCCAAAACAACAAACAGCCCTATAAATGCAATCCAAGAACCAGAAAAAGAATTTTAACTTCTTGGACAGAAAACCAACCAGATTCAGTGTGACTAAAACTAGATAGTAAAACATGATGATGATGGCCATTTTAGGGACATAAGGGGAAGAGAGATTTTTTTTTTTTAATGGAGTCTAAATACCTTTTTTTTTTTTTTTTTTTTTTTTTTTTTTTTGTGGTGCTTCTAACCAGGCATCTGTAAAGAAATGGTTATATTCACATTTCTGAAGCAGCAGAGGGTCCAGAGAAGGGCCACAAAAATGACCAAATGACTGGGAAGCTTGCCATGTGAGCAAAAGCTGAGAGAACTGAGTTTGTTGAGCCTGGAGAAAATAAGGTTTAGAGGAGACCTAATCACCATGTTCCACTGTTTAAAGGGTGGCTACAAGGAAGATAGAGACTGTTTTTACAAGGAGTCCCATGAAAAAGACAAGGGGTAATAGGTAAAAGTTCCTTCTGGAAATACTCTGATTGGACACAAGAGGAAAATTTTTCACAGTGAGAAAAATCAGCTATTGGAAAAAGCTTCCCAAGGAAGTGGTGGTTTCCCCAACACTGGAAAACTTTAAAATTTGGCTGGACAAGGTGCTGGGCTGTCTTGTCTAGACCGTGTTATTGCCTACAAAGGTTGGACCAGAGGATCCTTGAAGTCCCTTCCAACCTGGCATTCTATGGTTCTCTAATTCTGTGATTCTATGACTCTGTTGTCATGAGTGCTGGGAGAGCACTCTACTCAATTTACTGGTTGCGTGTGATACAAGGGCACTCTCTACAGAAATTAAGTATGGATTTCTCACATCAGTGGGAATCACAATCTCACCTGCAGCTTCTCTAGTGGCTTAATAGTTATTTTTGTCTGCTCAGTGGCCTCATGTCTTCATTGCTGCCAAATAAAAACGAAGAAGTGTCTGAACTTTTGCTTTTGAAAAACAGGGATGATGAGCTTTACATCCAGACTCTGTAGATGCTCATTCCCTCAGGAACTGGCACTTTAGAAGCTCATAGTTATTGCTGAAAAGGAAATTTGTGAGGCACTTTTTAATTATTCTTGTCAGTTATACAATATTTTTCTTTTAGATGGTTTCTCCACATATCTCTTTTAGCTAGGCCCAGACCTGCCTGTGTGAGGCACGTGAAATTGAAATATCTCTATGGATTTGGATGGACTATGACAGAGGTCCTGCTGAGTTTTTCAGGAGTTACAGTGATCCAGAATATTCTTATTATTCATCTTTTTTTTTTTTTTCCTTTTTTTTTTTTTTTTTTTTTTTTTCTTTTCTTTTTTTTTTTTTTTTGCGCCTTCCAAAGAAGGATGCCAATGCCATGCCTGCTTAACAGCTTTTGGGACTGGAGAAGTTGCAGTCAGTTACTGTGTGCTCATCACCTTGTATTCTCCCTGCCAAGTGCTAAGAACAGCTGGAAATGACTCTACAGGGGAGAGAGATGTCAGGGAGGGAGCAGGAGGAAGACTGGTCTCCTCAGACAGGGTCAAAGACACTCTGCTGCCACATAGTCCCTACCACTGCCACGGATTGCCTTCCTCTCAGCATGCAACACACAGACCTGGACTGCAGCTCTTCTTGGATTTCCTCTTTGGAGGACTTGCTTAGGAAAAAAGCCTCCCTTAAGAAAAGCTGTCTGAAGGGCACTGGGAAAGGAGAGGTAGCTGGTGGACCACTAAAAAGGAAGCCCCACTCATGACATGAGATGGCAATACAGGCTTTGTATCAGGATCAGCTGGATCATGCTGCTTATCCCAGTCACTGGTGCTTGTCCATGTAATTAACTTCTGCAGATCCAAGAAGATGATAGAAAGAAATTGCATATTGTGAAGCCTCAGCTAGGGATAAGGATTAAGTGAAGGTTCAGTGAACTACTTAGCAATGAATGCTATGACACCTCTTCGGGAGCAAAATATGGGTGGAACAGGCAAGGGCTGGGCACGTTATCGTTTCTGGCATTAGGTTAATTGCCTTGCTGATACTCTGCAAACTGCTGACTGAGTGGCTTTTTGCTGGACTCTGCCCTTGTTGATGCCAGAGGGAAAAGTCTGACTCCCAGATCTAAATGCCTTGCTGAGAGTAGGAAATCCCTAGCAAACGATTGGGAACATATATGCAGACAAATCTTCTAGGTATATATGAGGGGAGATCATTCAGCAAATGAATGGTAGAGACGGTGTCAGGAGTTAAGTGGGATATTTAAGAGCATGTGTGAAAGAGAAGGAGGAAAACCAGTGCTGTGCAGGGAGGTGTTCTCTAGATGCACACACCCCACTGAACCGGGCTCAGCTGTAGCACCATGCTGTACTGCAGTTGTGGTGATTCCTATTTTGCCAGGTTTACCCCTGTGTGCAGTGTGGGATATCTACCCACAGCAGCTGCTAGGCATAAGCCATAGTGCCAAAGCTATGAATCCATCAGTGGGGCATTTCTAAAGCTGCTTAGGAGAATGTGGTACCTTATTCCTTCATCATGACAGCTCAGTCTGCTCTCTCAAATCAGCATCAGGGATTTTCAGGGTAGCCAGGCCTCTACAGAGAAACACATGAGCTAAAGAGTTTCTTTACCTTATCTTGTCACTCACCCAGAGAATCAGAAGGCAGCTTTGCTTTCCCTGTTGCTCAGCCATGGATTGGCATAATTTTGTTCCAGATAACACAGCCTGACTTTGTTATCATGCCAAGTGAAATATGAACACCTCTGGGCAGTGAAGAGTATAACAAAAGTTCTTAGTGTAGAAAGCATGATAATAATTTGAATTATACAGTTACAGAATTTGGGATTTGAACTCTAGCACTGTTTTCAGTAATAGCCTGACAGAAACCCCTCTGCAGCCAGTTTGCAGATGGTAATAAGGCATCACTGGAATGAGCTATGGTGGGAAAAAAAATATTGTGGACAATGTGTCTGTCAGAGCTGAAGAACATCTGTGAAGACCACGGTGAAAAAGGCATGCATTACCTGCAAATTTCAGATGGAGGAAGAGGTACCACTTAGTTGTTTGTGAATGTGTGCTGAATATTCAGAGGAGGGACCAGTCCACGGGAGTCTGAAGCACCCACGCCAAAGCAAAGGGGGAAGTGAGTGACAGGGAAATTTGGAGGGATTTGGGTTTGGACCAAAACCAAGAGCCAAGCTGAACTTTGGATGTGCAAGTTCCAGCCTGGACCTAAATTAATCAGCTCAAGCCCTTTTCTGGTAAAAAGAGCTATATTGTATCCCTCATGTTCCCCCAGCTGAGTGCCTAAGAATACAGATCTCCTTGAAAGCATGGAGTTATGGAGTTATGGAGTTAGTTTTATGGGCTGATATATGTGGAAATCACGTTAAAAAATACAGGTATAGAAATACCCCAAAAGACATTAAAGTTGTGTTCTAGAGGCACTTTAATGATGACAAGGATCAGATCTAACTCCAGCTCTGCTGTCCGCAGAAGCGAAGCCTGTTTACTGTCAAGAGAAAAGTGTTTTGGCAGAAAGGTCTTACAGAGGTCACCTGAGACCAGCTATAAAGTGGCAGGTGATAGCCCCATCAGTGAACACAGTATATCCTTCCTCTCTCCTTAAAACACAGAATTACCTGCTTTAAAACACACTCATACACACACAAGAAAGGAATCCATTTGATCAGTCAGATGACAAGGTGATTGTTTTGCATTCCTTTTCAGTTTAAAATCATAGGTCATGCTTCAAGCAAATTCACATGTTCTCCACTATCCTGAAGCAACTCTGAGAGGTAGGAATTAAGAAGGCTAGTGCTACTTATCCAGCTAACTGTGTACTAATTTAGTAGAGTATAACAGATTTAGTTTTGGAAGGTAAAGAGAAAGTCTAGAAAAGGGTTGAGGTCCACCCTAAAGAGTGTGTTGCTGAAGTATACAGGCAGACCATGAAAAACATTTCTTTTTTGTTTGTTTGTTTGGGGTTTTTTGGGTTTTGTTTTGTTTTGTTTGAGCGTGTGAGGAAATAGAGTTATTGAGGAACTCTAGATACCATGATGTCTTGCATGTAAGCAGTTGAACCTGAACGAGATCAAAACATCATTGTGTCCATATAGAAGGTGACGAATGTCCTTTATTCTGCTCCTCTAAGTGCCATTTATAACAGGACAAAATTAATCTAAAACACTGCAGAGGTAGTCATCTGGGTATTTTTCACCACCTCAAAAGGAGTCTCTATAGAAAATGGCAAGCAGTGCAGGACGAGGCCTGGGCATATCACATAGCTTGTCACACAGCAGTCACTACACTGGGGACAGAATTGGCAATGATGAAACGCCATGGTTTACTACTTAAAAATTTTATTAACCTCTTCCCATGCTGAGGAAGATGAGGAGATTAGAGAGGGAGAGGGATGGTTTCCAGGACAGGAGTCTGCATATGTGACTGCCTGTGGAGCCTGATGAGGCTGCAGGGGATCTGGATTTTTGCCTACACCAAGATGCAGAGACAATAAAACTAGGTGTATTAATTTGACAGGGGCCAGAAATGTCATGGCAGGCTCCAGTGCTCACAAGGTCTCTGCAGGAATTTGAGATGCTTCAGATGCAGGGGCCTTGCTAAATCCCTACGTAAAGGAGCGCTTTAACTCAGAAAGCTGACTCCTATTGCCTAAATTTTGATTAATTTTAGGGTTGCATCTGCTTTTATTGTTCACACTCTTCCTCTTGAAAGCCATTGCCTATCTATACATGTTGAAAGAGAGCATTTATTTGATTGTAATGATTTTCCTCTCCAACAACCATTTATTGACTTACCTTGAATTACAGAATTAGAAAACAGCTGACTGTGAGGCTATAGAAGTAAATACTGCATTGCACAATGAAGTGAAAAAGTAACTGGCATAAAAAAAAGTCCACCCTGAGCCTTTGCTGAATGGTGCATGGGAACTAGAATTTGTTTCTGTACAGCACAGCTGGTTTTTGACACGTCATGTGGTAGGTCAGCATGCACTTTCAGCTAATGTACAGGTGCCACATTTTCATTTGCTTGACCTTTCCTGTGTTTCAAATCTGGTTTAATCCCTCTGTCGAGGGAGCAGCATAGCAGCAGTAATCACTTAATTTATGCCCACCCACAAGTGACCACAGGGGAAGTACACAAGAAAAACTTTCTATTGCTTTCATTGGGGAATATGAGAGATTATGTTAGACACGGAAAAAGAGGGAGAGAATGAGAGAAAAACACGCATATGTTTTTTCATGTCGGGATTGGTGTATCCTCCAGGCAATTATTACAATAGCTAAGAGTATTTGGGCATGCCTGGCTGTCAGGGAAAAACAGAGACTTTGCAGACAGTGGAGAAGAAAAAAGTTTTGTCTCACATTTATGAAGACTGGTATTTGGCATTTGAAGTGCACCTTGCATGTGGTTTGCACCAGCTGCAGGCAGAAACAGCCACCTTACAGCTGACAAGTTTCTTGTAGCAAGAGTTAGAACCCCACACTTTTGGCTATTTCTTTTGTTTCAATTTGCTCCTACCTACAAAGATTCCAAAGAGTAATTTCTGAAAAGGTATTTTTTCCATCTGGAACCTTTGTCAGAATCAAATCTTCCAGGTAGCTCTAAAAGCACAGACAACTTTTATCTGTACACGGCATTGCTCATCTAATGGATTGCTATGTAAGTGGAAAGACATTCTAAAACACCAGTCATTTTCTATTTTACAAGCTTTACAAGTGCTTTAAGTATTACTCAATTGTGTCTCCCAACTGCTGGTTTTGTTATCCTTTTTTGTTTTTCTTTTCCCTAATAATAACTGCTTTTAAAAAGCTATTTGCAGGTTTATGGGGTTTTTGTTTGGTTGGTTGTTTTGTTTGGGTGTTGTGGTTTTGGTTTCTGTTGTTTGTTTTTGTTTTTGTTTTTTTTTTTGTTTTTGGTTTTTTTTTGGTCAGACTCCTGCTCTGGCCAATTTGGAAAGCAGCTGCAGCTTAAAAAGCAATAATTTGCAATGTCACTGGAACATTCAGAGAATTTAAAAATATGACCTTAGTAGAGGTTACTACATTAAAAAAAAAAATACCAAAACATTGAAGAAAAAAGGCCTTTTACCTTTTAAAGTTTCAAAACAAATGTGTCCTTGACAAATGCTTGAAGAGTAGCTACAAAAGAAAAAGTTGCCTTAGATAGGAAAAACTGAGCTGTTAAAACCAAGTGATGCAGACACTGCACTGCAGGCTCTTGCAAGATAAATAGGGGAATGGTGTTTAGGACCACTTGCTTCCATTGGCAAGTTGTCCTAGAGGTCCCCCATGGAGTTAGGACCTTCAAAGAAGTGGAAAAGCACCTAGGAAGAGGTGTTAGCCCAGTATCCACACCTGGGGCAAAAGCCTGATCATTGCTCCCTGCCGGAGCAGCCTTTGGGAGCTGTGGGGTTCCCAAGGCCAGAAAGACACCATTCATTTTCATGTATGAATGTGGGGCTTTGTGGAGACGTGCCTTGCTGGAGTGCAAGCCCCCCTGGGTTCCCCAGGTGTTGAGTTGAAGCCTTTAGAGAAACTAAAATATATTAAGCCATGTTAATATTGTCGCGGTACGACACAAATGAACGACACTCACACGCTGAGATGTCCAAGGCAAAAAGGGGCTGGTTTATTCACAGACCTTGATATTTATAGAGTTCCAACAGTGACCATGGATTGGAGGAAGAAAATCTTCCTCTCCAACCACACTGGTCCATCAACAGTCTCCTCCTTATGAGAAGAATGTAAACATGAAAGGGCAGTTACAACAACAATAGGTTGTTTATGTGAAAATCCTGAGAGACTCCATTACAAAAAGTAAGCAATCAGAAAGCTGAAGGAACTTTAGAAAAACTTTAAAAAAAACAGGGGAAAACAGAAAAAACCCAGAGCAACAAATATGAAATGGAAGTTTAGACTTTAGTTTTAAGCAAATAGACTCTAAGTGCCTTAAGAATTTGCTAGCTAGCACAGAGCCCAGAGCCCTAAGGCCTGGTAACATAGCTTTAGACATAACAAAAACATCGCTCACAGTACTAGATAGAGTAGGTACAATTTTTGTGTGAATAAGATAGAAGCTTTCACACCAATATAGAGCCTTTTACATTGATAGATATGTTACGTGGGTAGGGCTTTGTGTAAGGATTGAGACCAGTTTTCGTAGTTTTACACACTCTCAAAGTTAGGTTTAGACTGGTGTAGAGAAATTGATTTAGAAGTGTGTTCTTAGTTAAGTGGTTAGCCTATAGATAAGAATATGAATATGCATTTGTGGTTTATGGATAAAAAGCCCCTGGTTTGGGGGCAATGAAGTTGATCCATCGATTCTTTGATGCCTGATCCATCCTCCTGGCATCTACAACAAGAGAGAATGGGACTCTGCCAGGGAGCTGAGGCCAGGGAGCTGTTGCCAGGAATTTGTGAGGTCTCAGTGCTTGTGGGGTGCTGCTGCTGTCACCTGGGGGCTGCTGCTGCTGCTGCTGCTGTTACAGCAGAAGCCTTTGCTGCTGTGGCCACTGCTGCAGAGAACTCTGCTTGAGACGGGACTCTGGGCCAGGAATCTGCCTTTTCCATGTGGCTGGAACCCCTTGTTAATCTGCCTTCTCCCATGGCTTGAATTCCCTGTTAATATGTTATTGCCCCTGAGGCTGGAACTCTCTGTTAACCTGCTTCTATGCCCCTCTGGGACTTTAAGTATTTTAACTTTTAATAAGACTGCATGCTTAGAACTTTTGCCTTCAAGACTGATGCATTTATAAAATAAACACCTTTGTAGTAACCAGAAAATGTTCTTGGCCTTTTAAGACCCTATACCCATGATTAGCTCGACAGTGCCTTTCCTACAAACAATTTCCAAAAGAGAGATCATATTTAGGAAGCCCTGCTTCATGCAATGTCATGTTGAGTGATCACCTGAGAGGGGATGGGAGTGGGGGGACATGGAATGAGGAGGGGAAGGAAGGAAGGAAGGAAGGAAGGAAGGAAGGAAGGAAGGAAGGAAGGAAGGAAGGAAGGAAGGAAGGAAGGAAGGAAGGAAGGAAGGAAGGAAGGAAGGAAGGAAGGAAGGAAGGAAGGAAGGAAGGAAGGAAAAGGAAAACTGTGTCCTGCTCCCCTTGCTTGGAAGAAAGCTAGAAGGGGATGTTTTGAGTAATCTCTTCCACAAAGTCAGGAGCGGGACTGTCCTCCACACCTTTTTTACCAGGAAAACTACTATTCTACTCCACCTCCAAATACTTTATTTTGAGACTTACCAGGGAGTGGCTGAAAGATAGAGATCACAAGAAGGCTATTAGGGATTTCTCAGTCCAACCCCTTTTCTTTTCTTCTCTCAAACCTTGCCTATCCCTGTTTTATTTTAGAATAAGGTTCACAGAGTTGGCTCAAGACAGCAATCAACTAGCAGAGCACAGCATGATAACTATCCCAAAGGGCCTCCAAGGGCCAACTCTGCATCCAGGAAAGTGCCAAAAAGCTTGGAACAATGGCCACGAGCAGCTGCAGTGGATTTCTGCCACCTCAACATTTCTCTGTAGATGAAGAGAATTTGAAAAAGGAGTAACTATTACTGTGACCTTGCTTATGGATCAAATGTCATGGAATCCTAATTTTTCTTTAAAAGGGGCCAATTTCACTGAGATTTTTAATTGGAAAGGACTGTGATGCAACAGAGCAGAAATTAACCCACAGAATGCATAATTCATCTCATTTACAAAGATTTTTATTGCTGGTCCCTTAGGCCCTTAGCACATCGCAGACTGTGTTTGGGATAAAAAATACCTGATTTCTCTTGTCTCTCATCAAGTTCATCTAGCACAGCCAGTACTTAGAAGGTTGCCATTCCCCAGAAAACTCCATGTGTGGTCCTTGTTTCTGTTCAGCAAAAAATCCAAATGTTTTCAGGCAAAACCACCTGAGGTTACCCAATCCAGGCTATTATCCCCATATATTCTTAAGGTAGAAGAACACCCTGTTGCTATGATGGAATTAGGAAAAAAACTGTATAGAAATACATTCCATTGCCCATCCATAGATGACCCACATCACCTAGGAGAAAATTATCTATTATTCCCAGAGTGAAGTAGCAATTTCCATCTTTCCTCTTGAGCTATGTTCTTTCCGTGGGAGTGTCGTGTCAAGAATATCTTTGCAAGGCTGCCACCTTTTTCTGTGGACCTCTTATCACCATGAGAAGGTGTGGTTTTGTGCAGCATGAGAGTCTTTCCTTGCCTTTGTTATGTGAGCAAAACAGGCTTGTCCAGGGGGCAAATGAGCTAAAAGCTCTCTCCTCTTCTGTCCTTGGCATATTAATTCATATCATCATCCCTGCTTCCTTCCAATTCCTTATAAATGTATTTATGAAGTATTTAAAAAACATATTTATTATCAAGCCTGATGATGTATCCACCCTGCTCAACTCTTTTCCTGATCCAGAGCTGCTGTTAACTCCATCGTTTGCATGGAGATTGAGATGCTGGAACAGGCTGCTCCTGCTCCTGTAGTGCCACAGCTTGTTATGGTTCTGGTATGGTTCTGGTATGTTCTGGTATGTCCTTACTGTTCATGTAATAATCTGTGTCTGCCATCCACCCGTGAAATGGCTGTAATAATCTTTGACTCCCATAAACTCCTGTATGTTTAAGGGCCCATGGACGTGACCCTGGCTTGTAACAGTCCAAGCCTGGCAGCAAAGGAGCTGAAGCACCTGCTGCTGCAGAACATGAAGGGCAGCAGGGTGAGTGCAAAGTGCTTGGCTCCTGAGTGCACAGGATTCTCCCGAGGTCAAAATGGTGAGAGGGAAATCCTTCCAGGGGAATTTTGAATAACAGAAACACATGACACATCAGCCTTGTAGGGCACAGGTGGAATACCTCAGGCACAACCTCTCTAACCACTTCAGCAGTGTTTCTACTGCTGTGTGAAGCTTGATTCCACAAGCATGGAGAGCATATCTGGGCTTTTCAAGTATTTGGTTCTGTGTATTACTCTGCAAACTGCTCTTACTTACCAAGCTTCAGTTTGAAATACAGCATCAAACGGCTAAAGCTCAAAGAAGGACTAAAGCTGGAAGTCAAAGCTCTAATTAGCCATCCACAGCCTACAGCAAAGTAATAACCTGGCTGTGCACCTTCCTATTCCATCCACCTCTCTAGCTGCAGAACTCTTGCACACAGTCAGCCCACCTTGAGTCATCCCATAGTTGTTCTTGTCTTGAATTCAGTGTCTCACTGTTTCTTCCCAGCTGTTCATGCATCTCTGTTGATCAGTCAATTAGGTGTTCAGCAGAGAGAGCCACCAGTCCTTTCACTTCACACTCTTATACGCAGTGCTCTTGCTTGTAAAAATTGCTAACCCACCCAGGGTGATACTTAAGACAGCCAGTAAACATGTCCTCACCAGTGACTAATGAGGGGTGTTTCTGCACCCACTAATGAATGCACATATTGAGATAGATGCATTTTATTACATCAGGCTTTACACCACTTCCTCTGAGATGAATTTTATAGATGCAGTAAGGTTTTTACGGCATCTGAAAAGACTCAAGTACTGAAAGGCAGATTTATACACCCTCTAGTTTTGCAAATATAGTGTACAATCAATGGTCAGTGGAGTTCTAAATGACCTTCCTAAGGTTTTTGCCCTTTTAACTGCAGAAATATAAGTCCTGAAGAGTGCAGAAATAAAATACATAACATGATAAGAATTTAAAAAGGGGAACATTTAGGCATTTTATAGTCATTCCTATAAACTTAATTTGGCTATTCATTCAAATGAGGTGTGTAGATACAATCAAAAGTTGTTTTAATTCATATGATATTCATTGTGTTATGTGGTGTTATTTTTATAGTGATTACAGATAGTTGGCTATTAAATCACTAGTGGAAATTCATCTTTTGAAGTTATTCGTAGCTTCCTTTTGTTGGTCTCTAAGTAATGAAAATTTCTTGAGCCTGACTTATTTGCCATCTAGAAAGGACAGGCTTTGAGATGTGTTACCACTTAAGCTATGGCCACCTAAAATACATGGAAGTGAAATTAATTACCAACTTTAATGACCTTTGAATTGGGCAATGAAAATATAGTTTTTAGAGAATCAAACCAGCCAAATTCTGGTCTACTTTCTTTTTACATGGGAGGTAAATTTCTGAAACTGATAGCAAAATTTAGTCCAAGACCTGGGTAATCATTGACTTATCCAGAAGAAACAGGAGGCGAATCCCTGATTTACCTTTTGTGCTGGTGTAATGTTTTTCCTTTAACAGACTGATTTCTGATTCATACTGTTGTAACTAAGAGGAAAGTCTGTTTTCAAGGCAGAAGTGGAGTTTATTATGACAAATAGTGAGGGAGGCTTTCAAAATTCTCTAAGCAATTAATTAAACCACATCTTCAAAACATAGATATTCCCCACACTGTTTTCTAGGACTTACTCCAATGTTACTTGAAAAGTCTCCAAGACACAGCCTTTTCCTGTTCCTATGAGCAGCTCCTGTGCTGTCTTAAAGATGGAATCATCTACAAGATACCCTGGCTGCTTCCTTTAAAATGTTCCTTCTCCCCATCTCATCGTGTTTGAAGCCTCCATGGAATAGAGGTTACTCCCCAGTTGCTCTGCTCAGCCCCAAGGAGGGAAGTGGTGGGGGAGGACTGTCCTGAGTATCACAGCCCCAGGCTACCTGTCTGTCACCCTGCCACATAGAAGGTTCTAGATGACTCTGATGCTCCTGGGTGTGAAAACAGATTTTGGAAGCCCTAACCAGAAGACAAGAGACTTGGAAAGCAAGTTGGACCCACCCTTAAGGAGGAGGAAGAATCCAGAGCTAAAACTCCAGAAAGAAAACAGTAGGGCATGGGCTGGTCATACACAGGGAACACATGCAGCAAGCTTTTTGCCTGGGATGAGACAGAACCAAGTACCCCAGGACTGAGGAGCAGCATGGTGAACTGTGTTGCCCAGAAACAAGGTGTCTCCTGTCCTCTGGTAGCTCCTTTTGTACCTGAGAGGCAGCATCTCCCACTGGGTTTCTGCATCCTACTTAGCCTTTACTTTGGGAAAGAGATGTAACTGTTGGATGCACCCCCGTGACAGCTTCCTGCCTCCAGCACACGTGAGGGTCTGACAGCATCAGACAGCATCTAATGTTTTGCCAGAAGGTTGGATCTAATGTAGGCTCCAAGTCCAACACAGTCTTATACAGCAGCTTCAAAAATCTGCCTTTCAGCTTTTTATTGCTATTCTATCAGTTTAGCACAGGCAAACCCTCTCTTGCTCTTTAACTTAAGAGCCTCTGAGGCATCCTCTTTTCTGTGTCACCACCCTTTGTGAAGAGTCTTTCCCTTCTTTAATGATGGTTCTTGGATCTCCCCAAGTAGCTGACTCTGGGGGAAAAAAAGGAGACCTCTTGCAGGAGTAGCCCACAGTTTTCATTTATGTGCCATTAAGGGACATGTCCACCCTGTTGAGTTTTAATGGCTCTAGCTATTCTTTCTGTAGACCCCCATACCAAGACAGAGGACTTCAAACACTGCAAAGGTCTTTGGTCATGTCCAGTCTATTTCTACAAACATATGCAGGATAAAAGATCTCAGCTGAAACTATCCAAGAGCTTCAGACAGTCCAGACACTTCTTCCACACAGATGTGCTTTTCATCCCCCTCATGAAAACTTTCCTTCACCAGGGCTTAAATTCTGTCCCTGTAGGAGCCAATTAAGCACTCTGTTGCTGAATTCAGCAGGAGCCAGATCTCTGCCCAGATGTTCCTCCTTTGCTTTAACATCTCCCTGCACTCCTGGGCTCCTGCTGCCACTTTGTTGTGCTTCCCTTCACACACTTCATTCCTTTTCTTCTCCCCGATTGACAAACAACTATTTCTGGCAAGCAGTGGAAGCAGCAGAGGATGCTTGCTGGTATCCTTGCCAGATGATGTTTCCATCAAGTGGGTCACTGTTGTGACTAGTGCAATCATTCCGGGGGATTCTGTACCCTCATTCACGACAACAATCGGCCTCTCAAAGCCCCTCACATAAAATAGCTGGCAAGAGCATCCTGTTGTCTCTCTTTTTTGACTGTGTGTAGCTGGTACAGGATACTCTGCTTCATCCGTGCTGTGCACTGGGTACAGTGACGTGGAGATTTCAGTTTAGTCCTTCAATTGCTTTTTCTGCTGGGTCTGATCTAATTGCTGTCAGGATGCATAGCTGGCATTACAAGTGGTAATGGCAAGACCTAGGAAATGCTTTTGAGCTTTAAAATCTCCTTAGGAAAGATCCTTCCCCTTTCAGAAAATTTGCTAAGCTTCTAAAACTTGTAAAAATAATTGGTCAACGTGGAAGAGAAGTTAGACTGTAATACTAATGTGCTAAAATTCAATCACTGTGCACACCATGGCATCACTTCAACAGATACAGCTTAGCAAGCATTAGATTTACAGCCTTTTTTTCCAGCTTGGTCTGCAGAGATAAATTCTTCAGCAGTTCTCAGGACTTTCCTGGATTATTCTCAGCCAGACAGATCTCATATATCTCCTTTTCCCATCCTGATAGCTTTTCACATACAGTTCCATTTTCTGGATGTATTTGCCTCCTTTGGCGTTTGGACCTTAGCCTTCATTTTCCCTAGCAGTTTTGGCAATTGTCAGGGAATTGTCCTGAAAATTAATAGGTGGTCAAATAGTTTATTCAAGACCAAGTGTTGCACATGTGGGAGTGTTTCTTTGAGAATGGACAGCTCCTGATTAATACCTTGGGGATGATAGGACTGGCTGTTACTTGGGATGTTTGATTCCTCAGTGTTTCCATGCTGGTCAGCCCAACACCTTGTCTGTTGGCTCTGGTTCAGTTTCTGTTCCATGTTTTGGCATTACATTATAGGACAAACTCCAGACTGGGTAGGACTTAGATTATTGTGGTCATTCCCAGTTTCTTTTTCCTGGGTGGGTGTGGAAAGTTGATAATTTATTTTGGTACAAAGAGCAACTAATGGAGATGTTATGACCTCCTAGTTGGACCACTTAAGTGTTTCCCTGGGACTAGCTGTAACTGTTTCGGGTAATTGGAGTGTGTAATGGGTGTAATTAAACACACAACTCTTAGCAGCTGATTCCTATACCTGGTCTTTGAACTCTGCCAATTTAGGAGTTATATGCTGTACCTCTGGCAGGACTTAGCAGTCAATGTCCAAGGAAACCCCTTGGACACATAGAGCATAAAAATCTCAGTCTGGTCAAGGGCTATTGACACACTCGAAGGTACGATACCAATGTGATGATCTTGAGACTCAACATGATGAAATCAAAAACATGAAATTTAAAAGGAAGATAGCAATTTCTACTAGGTACACATGGAAAGATGCCTTAAAAAGTGATTAATGTGGCATCCCATTAGCTTTAAGTACTACAGAACATCTGGCATATTTCCCCCTCGACTACAAATTTCTGAGCACTGGTGTTATGTCATCTCACAGTACTCATTTTCTCCCTGTCTCTATAATTCATCTCAGCAATTGTTGTTCATATGGAAGTAATTATATAAATGCACTTGATTAAATTAGCTTTCATCTAGTACAGTTTTGGTTTTTTAAATATGGGTGTTTGCCCTCCAAAAATAACTCAGAGGAGCTGATGTGCCACATGAGATGAGAGTCCCTCAGCACTTCTAAGGCAGCACACCTAGGGCCCAAATTCTGTACCTGGAGTCAATCCACTGGGCTCCTCTCACAGAGGCACCTGGGCAAAATTTAGTTCATGGAAGCAGTCAGCTTACAGAAATTTTAGTGAAAGTCTGGAAGCTGGCATTGTTGGTTCAAGGTTTTTTGATTTGCAACCCTTGGAGGTTTAATCTCTCAGAGTCAGTCAGAGAGTGATAAAGACCAGACTGCATGGCACAGTGACCTTGGGCTCTCCACTTACCATGTCTTGGGTGCTTTAACACTGAGCAGATTGGGTCCAAGTGTAAGAGGATAAAGTCAGAGTGATTAGGGATTTGTCCCATAACTTCAGCACTGTTGGATCCTCTTGAATGCCTTAAAAGCCCTCATGAATTATGGACATAACTGTACATGCCAACACACATTTTTGAAATGTTAATTTTTGATGTCTCAAAGTTGATTTAAAGAAAACCAAAATAAGCCACCACCTCAAGGAAGGAATATGTGTTGCAATATGAATTACAGTCTTTATGACTTTCCCTGGCTCCTGCTTTAGAAGTGTGGATCAGAACTGTATCTGAAGGGAGCCACAGCAGGGGCAAAGAGTGGCTCCCAATCCTCTCAGTTCTTTTATGACTGTGCTCAACATTCAGCCCTCCATGTCATGCTAAAGTCGTTCACTTTGGAGCATTACAGAATGATTTTTTTTAGAATATCTACCACTTGAAGCATCTCCCTCTTTCTCCCCCTACCTCTATTTTGAAGAATAAAAAAAAAAAAAAAGGAAACCTTCTGTACAGGGCTGATTGCATATCACTCCTAACCACCCACTCTCCTCTCCTCAGTCAGGCTGACCTGACTTCACTTGGGTGCTAGACAAACCTCAGCGTGCAAGTGTCGCCTGAGGGAACATGAGGTAGGAGGAGAAGAGATGAACATACCAAAACTAGGATATGTTACCACGAGTCCCTCACTTCTGCACTTACTAAAGCAGGAGAGACAGAAGGCAGGAGCATGGGGAAAAGGAGGCAGGCTCCTTTGCTGCACAGGCACTTGAAGTAACCTGTGCTTTGTTGTATTCACAGAGTGGTAATTGTGAGGCCATTGCACTGAGCAGGAAACAGTCCCACACTGTGGATTTTGAAGGGGATTTTTTGTTTCTCTGAATGCTAATGGCTGTCTTTCACCATCTCATCCCAAGTATATTTTTAAATAAGAACAATCCCAAATAAGAACTGTTCCTGGAATGCATGAGTTGCAGGTTGTTCCCTCACACAGGCACGTGCTATGATTCCCACTGAAAGAAAAACTGCTTCACCCTGCTCAAGGAGAACAGGCAAAATGGCTCCAGAGAGGACCTGCCTCTCCCACTGAGCCACTTGCTTGCCTCAGCTGTGTGGTACAACAAGGAAGGGTGGGGAATATATCACAGATAAACATAGACCACCTGAAGCATCTGTATCCTGGGCTTGCCCTGTGTCCCAGCATCTCATCCTACAAAGTGGGGAGAATGGTACTGTGCCATCTCCCTTCTGGGCTGTAAGAATGTGTGCATTTCCACCCTGCCTCATGCTCTGGGCACCAGTTAACTGTATAGATTATTATGCATCCAGACAGACCATGGTTTCTGGTACACCTCAAGTTCAAATAGGCCCTATAAAAATGCTCTTTTCCACTGAAGAGACTCTTAGCTCCAGAGGAGAAAAGGGTCCCCCATGTCTTGAGAGGAGTTTTCTTATTATCTAAGTCTTTTACTACAAAGCCAGATCTACTATCAATGATATAATTAAGCCCTGTTAAGGGAGATAAAGTTGGAGATAAACTTGGAGATAAAGTTTGAGATGAATTACATGTTTGGAATTCTCAGTTAACCTTTGGGTCCTTAGGTCATCCTAGAGAGCTGGTCACTCACATCCAGCCAAAATACAGCACCAGCCATCATGAAAGTCACAAGAAATCCTACTAATAGGATATAAGATTAATAGTAGGGAGATAACACTGTAAGAGGTTTGGGTTTGGCTAAGCATGCACAAGGCTGGCTGCTTATCTGAAATATATCCGAATGACTGTTGCCTAAAAACCGTGAGCTTGGTAAGAATGAGCTTTTTAAGTTGACTTGTCCTAGCTTTTTGTTTCAGTTGGTCAAAAAGGGGAAGAGGTTGGGATTCCATATTGGGAAAAGGCCCGACAAGGAGATTTTTCTTTAGAAGAGACAAGCTGCTAACAAAACTGGATAAAGGCATGGGATTTCACTTATTCTGCACCGTGTTTAGTGCACACAGACCCCTTCTATTAAAATATGTTTTCAAGGCTGCACATTCATGCAGTTGCCCAGATTAAAATCATCCACACACCTTCAGTTCAACCCATTCAGAGTCTAGATTCCATGGTGGTCCATAGCTTCCCAGTGCCACACAATCTGTGCTGTGCTCACCCTGCCTCAGCCCCTGGACTCAGTAGATGATGTTCCCTTAGGGAGAAGCTGTGCAGCACATTCCTGCCTCCATGCTGGTCCTGTACAGTCCCTCACCTTATTTACCACCCACCACTGGAGGAAAAATCACTCATCTCTTCCTGAGCCCTCCTGCAAAATTTACAGTTGGCAGTGAGTTTCTTCACAGGTGTTTAGAAATAGCCTCTCACGATAACTCTTAAAAATGAAAAGTAATTCAGCACCTTTCTACATACAAGGAATACAAGGCAAAAAGAGATGGAGGTGAAAGCATTCCCATTTACTACAGTTGCAACTTTAAGTGTCCAACACTTCTGCCAGTGAGACTGAAGGGTTTTTAGGCAGAAATCAGAAAATAGAAGGTAAACAATCTCTAACCCTGTCAGAATAAGGTTTTGGGGGCATGAAGAAGGGTGTCTACTCCATTTTTCTCTGTGAAAAATGTGGATTTGAAACACCAATGCTTTTTGCATGGTGTTTGTTGTGCTGTAGCTTTTGGATGCAAAAATCACTTTGTTGTTATTTTATTATCTTAAAAGGCAATTTTTAAATTCAACCTGAAATCTTGCTTTAAAATTATTTTAAAAACCATTAAGGAGATGTTAAACCTAAATTAAAAAAAAAAAAGAAAAACAACAACCCAAACAAACAAAAAAATCAACCAACCAAAAAAACCCCCACATTATTAGTCACTATGCCAGTCACTTCTCACTCACCATGTGTGAGAAGTCTGGTTGAAGTGACCAGCTTAGCACTGCACCAAGGTCCCAGACTTGGGGGGAGCTGACATTTCTCCACAGCAGTATTCAGTTGCCCTCAGCTTGTATTTTACTGTTTCCTCCAGTGCCCTACCTCACTGGTAACAGCTTTTCCAGCTTTCCCAGATAACAAGGACATCCAGCCAGGCTAACAAGCCTGCTGCTGGCTCACCCAGGACCCTTCTCATGCAGAACAGGGGCAATGAATCCCCCTGACACTCAGTGCAGTCTCCTTGCTGGCCCTCACACTAGGTTTTGGTCCCCTGAAAGCCAAAGCAGATGAGTAATGGGGAAAGGTGCAGAGCAGCATCTCCCCAAGATCCTGCACTGCATCGTGGCTGAGGCATATCCTGGATGCACATCCGTATCAATCCATTCAGGTGAGCATCTGTTGCCTCTAATTTATGCCCCTGCCATAAGTTGTGTGGGCTCAGTGCAGGTGTGAGGAGGGGTGTCTGTTCCCCACTCCTTTGCCAATATTCTGGATATGGCATTTGCCTAGGCAGAGACTCTGCTAGCATCAACCTGGGCTTTTTAACTTTCAAATCCACTCAGAGAAGCTGGGCAAAGATGTGCTACTCCCTACAGCAGAGGACATGTTTGTTTGCAAGACTGACTCAGTACCAGTATTTCACACAGTAAATGATGAGACTAGGAAATAAATATTGGAGAGCAGGGGAAAGTTGCCAAGATGAGGCATTTCCTTGAGATGCTGAAGCCAGGGTTTACATATTTCAGAGTGTTTCTGTCCCTTTGTTCACAGTCGGGAAAAATTCTAGGAGGACTGTTACTTTTCCTTTGGCAAACCCTCCTCCTCTCCAGACCCTCTTTCCCAAGTCCCTCTCCAGAGGTCTCATCTGTGTTAAAATAGGTGAAGTATGCTGGCACCTAATGCAGGACATTAATATTTAGAAACAAAGCCAGGCAGACTTTGTTCCCAGGACTCTGTGCTGTTGGCAGAATGCATGCTCATTCATGGCAGCTGCAAAACAAACCCTGTTCCCAGTAGCTGTTGTTACTATAACAATGTAAAAGCTGTTTATCCACCACAGACAGGAACTGAAAACCAGCAGGTGCTCACTGCAGCAGCATTAGCAGCACTGCCTGCACAGGGTATTCCTAAATACTGTTTAGTCTTTTCCAGGATGAGCTCCGATTCATTACATTAACATAAATCTCCATGGTTAATAAAACAAATCAAGCCAAAACATCATCCTTTTACTTGAAAGGTGTGATGTGCCCTCACAGAGAGGAGTTTTCTGAATTGGGAAGCTCTGCAGTGCCATGAAGATGTGAAGAACTCCAGCTGCACGCTGAGCTGTGTTGCAGCAAGGAAAACATGGCACATCCACCCCTGGTGTCACTCTGTGGTCTGACAGGCAGCTCTCCTGGGATGAACTTGCCCTAGAGAATGTAAGCAGACTCCTGACTGTGAGTGAGAACAGGAATGGATGCAGAGGTGTGCCCAGACTGAGCACATTGCTATCCTGGAAACCATCACATCAGAACACAATCTTGTCATGTGCAACTGCCAAGTACTGCACCTGAAAGAGGAGAGTAACATGCATAAAGTAGGTTTGTTTCCATATGCAAGGTACTGAATATTGCCTTCCTTGATGTACATGCAGAGGATGTAACACATGGCAATAGAGCTTGGTGTCATGCAAGATGATTTACGCTTAGGAAGTGCTGTAACTATGTTTTCTCTTTCTTGTATAATTTTGCATCAGGTCATTTCACTGCCAGCAATTGAACAGATCTTCAAGCTGAGCAGGCAGGGGAAGCAGTAAAGCGAACACACATTAATAATGCTGGTAATGCCCCCATTAATGCCTGTCACTGCCAGTCTCTAGCTCAGTGCAATTATGGAACATCAGATGGGAAGAGTGATAGGCTTGTGCCATGCAGCATGCAGCTTTTGAAAAGCAGTGAGGCAAGCCCAGTACATCTGAAGGGAATTAATGGCAAATTGATGGCAGCCAGGCAATATTGAAGCAGCAGCCAGAACAGCTGTTGGTGGTGTTCTCCTGTTCTGTCATCCTGCCTAAGCCAAGCAGAGGCTGCCAATAAATCCTGCACATGCAGGAAAATTGACCACTCTGCCTTGGCTGGCTCATTTGTGGTGGCTTCTTTGGCTTGAACCATCTCTTCATTTTATTCTGAAGCTTGCTTGATTAAGGTGGCCGTTGGCTTTAATAACAGCCTTCCCCCCATTGCCCTCTCTTTTCTCTACTCATTTCAGGGTACAGTAAAAATTATACATAATCATTTGCCATGACAGAGCTTAATTTTAAACCCTTACCCCCTGTTTCATGTCTCTAAAGCAATGCTGAAAGAGGAAGGGTAGCAAGAGCCTTCAGCCAATCAGCTCACCATGCCAAAGTTTCTGTCCCTTGCTCCATGGCAAGGTACTTCTTGGGGGAAAAAGCAGGTGTCTAATCCTTGCAGCAGAGCTATACTCAATGATTCCTGGAGAAAATGTGTTGAGAACAGATTAAACGGTTTAATGAGTTACACAGGGACAATGTTTTATCAGAAGAGAGGAGGGATAGCTCCAGCCATCCACCCACATGTTCCTTCATGCTTTCTCTACCCAGTGAATTGGGTGGTTATGCAGAAATCACTTTCATGGTCTTTTCACTAGGCCAAAAAGAATTGCCCTCATCACCACTTTCCTCAAACAAGCAGGACTAGTGCTTTTCTCTCACACTCAAATGTGCAAATTTGCTGTGCAAATTCAAAATTACTCCACAGAAGATGATTGAGCCCTGTGAATAAAGGGAAACAGGCTAAAGTAGCTCAAAACTGAGGGTTGCATTATCCTGGAAACAGATTCAGAGCAAGCCTGAGTACAGATATCTAATTGCTAAAGTGCAATGGATGTGATGATGTACAACAGATGTGAAAATGTCAGTGCCTTAATGTACAATTGTCATTTTATAGCAGAGCACTGATTTTTGCATCATATTGAAACCTCAGCTGACATACAGGAGACTTCATGACAGGTCTTATGGGAAATTTTATAGAGAGTTGAAAGTGGATTTTAGTTCTCAGTAAAGCAATGCCCTGATTGTGAAACTTAGTGTAATCATCCAGGGCTCCACAGTTTTATGCGGCAACATAATGTCACACTATATCTCTGGGAGCAATGCTAATAGCACAACAACTTTTCCTTTAAATTTGTAACTATTTTGTGAGTTATGATGTTCTCAGAGAGCCAAAGGCTGGGTCAGAGTCCCACAGTTGTGGGAAATATGGAAATGTGTAGTAAATTACCATTCTTGCTCTCAAACCTTTTATATCCAAAATGATAATGTATTTTCAATCCATATTTCATGAGAGTGTATTAATATAATAGTTTTCATCTGAAAGACTCTGTAATCACATCTCATTGTATGATGTAGTCAGAGTGCAGAGTGCAAGTGCTAAATATTCACTATGCAATCCAACAGTGAAGACACTTCAGCTCAAGACAGATGAATAAAGGTTTTACTTAAAAGGGCAAGTGCTATGGGAGGATTAGTGTTCATGCAATCCAAACAAGAGCAGAGTGTTTAATGTCTGGCTTGGAGGATTCATGGGTAATAAACTCCACAGTTTCTGGCTTCATCCTACAAATATGGATATTATCCTACTTGGATATGAACATTAGCTGCTGCAGACATGCATCCGCTTGGCCAGCATAGCCAAGGAATACCCATTCATCCATTTCTCCCTGTCTCTGTCCAACCAGATTCCCTGCTACCACTGCTGAACAACTCTCAGCATTACCAGTTCAAATCCCTTTCAGTGGGGTACATAACTGTGCTTGGAAAACTTGGTTTAAAATGCTTTATAAAGCTGTATCTTTCAAGGTCTATTATGCAGCTCACTGGTAACATTCATGCTACAGCAAAACAGATCTCCTTGCCATATAAGCTGTCAGAGTTTTGTTGCTCTTATTCCCTGTGTCTTGAAAACTGGGATGAAAAAGCCCAAACAGTCATTGTAGGTACCACACACAATTGGTATGAAAAGCAGCACTGACACTAATGGCATCATTTTCTCAGCTCAGGAGAAAGCAAGGGCTCTGAGCTGAAATGCGTTTGAACTGAGTAGGCTGTTTTGTTAGTCCTGTGTTGCCCATGGAATCTACAGCATTGCTTACTGTGATCTTCAGCAGGAGATAGAGTTTGGCTTTCATGTTCTGTCACAGTGTTTGTCACAGTGTGGAGCAGGGTAAAAACCAACCCAGGTTCAGTATTTCTTTGGAATGTTTCTGGATGACAGATAGGTAGAGTTCTTGTGAGCTGCTGTGAGGCATTCTACTTCAGACATGAAGTGCCTGATGCTTATGAGAAATGGGAAGATACATGGCAATGTGCATTATGAATTCACACTGCCTTCTGCCACCTGCCCACCTTGTTTATTGATTTCAGCATTTTCTCTAGAAGTGCTGACAAGGTTAATCTCATCCAGACAGATGTAAAATGGTTACAAAAAGTCCATGAATTTGCAAGCACAAAGGACAAGTATTGTGAGCAGCCTTCACCCACCTGATATATACCTTGTCCATGTGTGGATTAGATGTCAATTCATTTCTATAGGGTCAGGAGAGGAAAGTGAGGATGGTTTAAAAGCAATGCCCTGCCCTCTCCTCTCCCTGCCACCACAAGCAGGTTGTACACCGAGTGCCTTTGAACTTCCTGTATAGAATCAGAAAATTTTATTTCAACACAAGAACTCTGTGGGTATGGGCACATAAATTCCTAAAGTCATTTAGGTTGGGAAAAACCTCTAAAATCATTGAGTCCAATTGTTAACCCAGCACTGCCAAGTCCAGCACTAGACCATGTCCCTGTGTGCCGTGTTACATTCTCGGCCAACAATTGACCTCAAGAATGAAACCTACATGTCATGGTCAAAAAATCTCCCCATTTGGTTGACTCACAGAGCTTGAATGGAAATAAGCAGTCTAAATTACAATAATTGTACAGCCTATGAGGAAGAGTGCATACTCATATAGCCATAACACTTCACTCTCTGATCATTTGCCTTATCTCCTCTGTGAAAAGAGCATGTCAGGTCTCTCATGGTGCTTTTTAATGTAGTAACATAACATATTGACCCTTAAAGTTTTACATTTCTTTAACCTTCATCACTACATAGTGGTCTATCGTACATGGCAAAGGACAGTTGGTTTTCAAAGAATTTTAAGACTCAGTGGTGAGAGTAGAACAAATAAGGTGAAAAAAAATGGAAAGGTTGTTGTACTTAGTTTAATTTTTTGGTTTTTTGGTTTTTTTTTTTGTTTTTTTTTTTTTTTTTTTTTTTTTGTGGTTTTTTTTGTTTTTTTTTTTTTTCTTCTATCCCTCTCTTTGATACTTTGGGCATATTCTGTGACTGAATATTCAGTCACTATTGTGACTGAAGTGTATTTTTGAGTGACCAGGAATAGTTGTGATGGTTTTCTGGCAAAGTAAATCTTCATGAGGGGAGGGAATTTATGCTCTCTGTGTGTAGAACTACCAGAAATACCAAAGCAGCAGACTCATTCATAAGGGTCAAGTTCATGGAGAAGGTCCATTAATAGGGCTGGGAGGAGGAATAGGAAGAAAAGGGTGTGCTAAAGCTCAATCTGACAGTGCAAGGAAAATAACACAATTTCTTTTCATCTCCAATCTTTCCTTTTCTCTCTATTCCTGCTAATGATCTTTCTGTTCCTTTTCTTGGCCTTGCTGCAAAAACATTTAGATGCTAAGTTTGTTTGTTTGCAGTGTGGATCAGCTCTACATGCAGGGCCTGTGTAACTCCAGGACTCCACTTACAACGCCAGGATTTTGAAACCATGATGATGATCACTGTCATTTAAAGCCCTGTTGGAATCAGCTCTGTCTTCTGGCCAGAGACTGGGTCACACCATGCTGTCAGCACACCTGGGCAAGAAATGTTTTACCTCTCACACAACAAATTTTAAAAGTCTGCAATTTTTCCTGCTGTGTGTTAGACCAAAATTTTTCACTTCTGATAAGAGACAGTCTCCATGACATTCCCAAGTCTGAGGCATTCATCTTGGATGGTGAGGCCACAGGTTTAAGATCCTCATTTGTTCATAGAGGTTGTGCTGACTGCAACTAAAGCTGACTTTTGGTTCTACCCTAAAACAGGTGCTATGTTATTTACTACCCTAGCTGAGAATGCCCCGAGTTCCTTTCTCGATGAAAATGTCAGAATCAATACATTTCTGCATCAATGAGCACAGGGGTCAGTGAGCTGACCAACTAATAATAACATTTCATCAAAAAAATTTCTTGAAAACATAAAAGCACCACATTCTTTAAAGCAGATGCATATTAAAAGATTCTAAATGGCAGTACTGCAAGCTCAATTATCCCTTTAAAAACTCCATTTGACTAGATAAATTTGGATCTGCTTGTACAGTGATGAAATTAAAGTAAAATATTCTATTGTACCAGCAGCCACTGGGGATAGGAACCCTCATTTTCTGCATCACACCTGAAAAGCTAAATTCTATATGTGGCAAATATGTTCCATGCAAAAGGCTCCACATACTTCTCTAAGCCAGCCTGCCCTCTGTACACTGCCAGTTCAGTTCTGATCCCATCCCTGCTTTTCCAGTTCTTTACAAAAACCTTGAGCTAAGCCTTTCCTCCTTTGAAGGAGTAATTAGCTCCCAATGAGGAGGAAGTCCATCCTGCAACACAATGTTGAGTTTTTTCCTATTTTGTTCAGCAGGTACAGCTGTTTTTCAGTCTGACTGAAATGCTCTGAATGGACCTTCACTCAAGTCAGAGAACTTTCTCAGTAGGAGGTCAGGCAGTCAAGCATTTGACTGTTTGCTTTGTTTAAAAAAAACCCTTAAATCCTTCTGCCTGACTGCAGTGAATTGTTTTGAGACCTTGGCAATTGTCTTCGTTTCTGTGTAACTTACAGTTAATGTTGACCCAGCAGCTTCTGAGCTGGCCACATCACTTAACACCAGGAAAACCCAACTGACTGGTGAGAGGAGCTCTGGGGACACTCCTACTGCAAAGGCAGCCCATTACAGCTTCCAGTCAGAGTCAGAGTTTGGGTTCTATTTTGATACTTTTCTTTTAGACAACTGACTTTAATTTGGAGCATAGAGAGCATGAGTAAAAATCACTAACATTTGGAGACTTCTCAAGGATCTGTCCTGATGTCAAGAAACAGATAACCTTTTTTAAAAAAAACTGCTGCTGTAATTTCCACCCTTTGTCAATAAATTCAGCAGAAAGTTCAACACTGAATGAATGTGAGGACCAAACTGACTCCACTGGATCCTGATGGGTGGATACTGACACAGTGACAAAGTCCTTCTCATGCACTTTCAGTGCTGGAGCTGAATTCTCAGTAAATGCAAGACTGCTGAATTTATCTTCATCATTCTTAAAATCATGTCAATAATTTCATTGAGATGTTTAATGGTGCAGTACTGAGATAAAGGCCCAGTTTTCCTTTAGCTTATTTCCATGAAGCACTAAAATACAGGTGGTTCATGGTCAGACCTAGAGATCTATTCCTGTGTGGAGAATGGCCCTCCCCAAAGAAACCAGAAAAGAATGAACTGGAACAAAAAGCAGGACACACTCCTATCTGCGGCACAGGCACGGCCATTAGATGTTCATGCTACTTTTAATTAAGATTTAACAGTCATTGCGAGGTGTAAGAAAAAAATCCAAGCACTTGGGTGTTTGTCAGAGACGAGGGAGGTGTGTCTTGTCCTGTCCCAGTTGAGAATTTCATGCCTTACACAGCACGCACTGCAGTACCAATGTCTGTCTCCCAGGACTGGTATTTAAAAGGGTTTTCACTTCATATGCAGACTCATGGTGGAGTTGTGGTAGTTCCAAAAATTCCTGCACGCTGGCCTTTAAGTTCTCTGCCTACTCCAAATACATCAGAGCAATTTAACTGGAATGTCTCTCTGCAATTACTGTAGCTCAGTTGGTGTCTCCATTTGGTAATTTGCTGCACTTTGTCTTTACTCCAGAGTCTTCAAGAGCATTAAACTGTATCAAATGGTTCCCTTTGGAGAGTTTATGGATTTGTTATATTTTGTTTATCAAAAATACCTAGCTATTAGAGGGCGCTTCAAAATAGAGTTCTATGCAGAGAGACTGGTGAGGTGTCAGAGCAAAATTTCCCTTCAATGTACTGTTAGCTGTGTCAGAAGCCAAGAATATGTATTCAGGGAAAAACAGGCTCTATGCTGGATGGCTTTTTGTGTGTCCCTGGTAATCAGGACACCTGTACATGATTTTAAATCCAATGAATTATAGGGAAGATTAAAAACAAAATTGTTATCCATATGCTGCCACAAGGATAGTTTAAAGGATGCTTTTTCACTCTGCCAAGCTTTTTCAGTAAAGTATACCCGTAAAGTATTATATCCTGTTACAATCTAGTTGATGCTATTGCCTCTAAAAGCTGGTCATGAAACCAATGACATTACAGACTGTGACACTATATAGCACTCAGCTGAGGATGAGACTCCAACTTACTGATTAGATCACTCCACACTCTACTTTGTTGATTATCTTCCATTTCTCTCCCTCTGGGTTGCAAGCCAACAGCTGAGGAATTATATGAGCAAGAACAGTGTATAGTTCTATTACTTATTACTACTAGTTGTATTATACCTCCAGAAATTATCTTTCTTCTCTTATATACTCACCAAGCAGAATTGCAAAATGAAGCACTATAGCTGAGACATTTAGGCCCCAGCTTCTATTTTTAAGGGCTTTTACAAATCCTGAAGTAGCTACTCATAACTTTATGGGGAGTGCCAGAGCCACAATGGTAAAAGCATCAGTAATTGGGCTTTGTTACTTGCTGACTCTAGCAGGACAGCTCTCTAAAAGCCCCAGTGTACTGTATTTCATATGTATGCATATGTATGCATAAAGTCTGCATGCACCTGATGAGGGTGCAAACTGCAGAGCACAGTGGGGGTCGAGTAAACATAAGGCCTGTACTGTCATTTGTGAAAGAAAACTGGGAGGAGGAGGGAGTTGCTCCATAAGCAAACACACCATGTACATAACTGGTGGTGGTGGATTCACAGCCCAGGGAGGCCACACTTTTGTCTATCTCACCTCCCCCTCAGGAGGCTCTGGTGCTCCTGGATGTGCTCCTGCACAACAGCTGCAGCTCTCCTTGGTGCAATGTTTTATTCCTGTGTGGTAGTCCCCACTGGGCAAGCACTTCACCTTCAGTGCTGGTATCTACAGGAAACCCTGAGGAAACATGATCAGAGTGCAGTGTTTCTTTTACCCCAGAACAAGCACAGTAAGAGCAGCTCTGTGATTCAATCACCTGAAGGCATGAGAGGACAGATCAGATTCCACACAGGTCACCCAGTAAATCCATGAAAAGCCTTCTGGAGTTTGGCAGAAAAAGCCAGCATTCACCATGACTTTTCAAACCCTCCAAAGCAGCATTTCCTTCTGCAGAGCTGTTCTAAATTTCACAGAGACCCATTTCAAGCGCTCGATGCCTGCCCTGTGCCAAAAATAACGCCAAGTGGTGGTGGTGGCAAGGTTTGTGTATCATGGTCTGTTCAAGCGAAACTTTTCCACCAACTTTGTGACTTTGTTTTGCTGACATCTCTGTCACATGTCATGGGTACCAAAGAATCCAAATACTGACTCTGGTGGAAATGGCTGATAAACCCAGTTCAGACTTGTTTATGGTTACATTGATGACACAGTCACAGCCACAGTGAACATATTTGGAAGAAGAAACTACTTTGGACATTAATAAGTTAAAAAAGCCTTCTGTAGGAAAAAAAATGGAGCCATATGAATGTAATGGGGAATCTGCATGGAAAAAGGGGAAGAAAATTATGCTGTAGACATTAGAAAGTACAAAGCACATCTCTTTTTGCAGGCTGGTGATGTCAGAGTAATGCTCTGTGACCTGGAGACTAAATAAAATGTCACCAGGCTTCCAAATCCAGTGAGGCAAACCAGTAAAACAAAGTGGTTTTTCATGTGATTAAATGCATTTTCTCAAAAGTGTTTTTTGTGTGTGTGTGTGGCAAATCAGCATTGGCACACAAGGCAGCTAGTATATTAATAAGTCAAAAAACCTTACCAGACTGTATCTGTGTATATAAATTTACCTTGTCTGATAAGATTAAATGAGTGAGGAATAAATCTTCTGAAAAGCCAAAGTGCTGAATAGTTATTTTCAGAATTACTTATTTTATACCCTGATTTTAAAAATTACTCTTTCTATATTCTTCCTGCATTAGAAAATGGGAAGGGTCAAGTCTGAATTGTTCTGTTGATTGTTCTAACATGACTTACAGCATGGGTCCAAAATTATGTATTTATACTAAAACATTTAAACATTATAATTTCAAATACTACCTATAATCATATTCAAAACTGCAGAATACTTCTCAATAAAACATGAACATGCTACATAAATTGAATTAATGAAGCTATAAGGCATCATAAATACCAACCCTCCCTCCCCACCCCAGAAATCCCACTCAAATATGTTACATTAAAAAAAAAGTACTGTATTCTGGTAACCAAGTTTTAATTCTGGATTGATGCCAATCCCAGAGCTGTTAGCCTGCCTGTGAGCACTGAATTTGCAGTGAGATGTTTAGATGATAACATGATTTTAACTGTTATACTCTGAAATACTGTCTTGACGTTATTAATGTGAGGGAAGTGACTTGGACTTGCACCAAAATCATTCTTGCCTTTGAAAGTACTTAGTACAGGTCCACTTTTGGGTACTTCTCATAATCTAACACAACAGAGGAATCAAGTCTTGAGTAGGTCAGGAGGCTGTGGTCCACAATAGTCACAGGATGCAGGCGCTATGCACCAGCAACAATAATGTTCAGACAGTGGCCCATGGTCAGACTGTCCAGACAAAGGGAATCCTCACAGTCTCCTCTTCTGGAGGCAGAAGATACTGGTGGCATTTGATATTTTGTTTTGATAGAAGCTTTTCTTTCAAAAGAGCAGGGAAACCATTTGGCCTGTTTACAAAATCTACTTGACTGTGCTCACATGGTTAGATTTGGTAAATCATGAGGGCCTTGTCACCTTCAGAAGACTGCCAGAAAAACAAACTACTGCAAAGAAATGAAGTGAGAAAATGCGGTTAGTGGAAATGTAGTTTCCAAGTAGCTGTGAAATGGAAGCAAAGAAGGAAGGGAAAAACAAATGGAAGTGTATGTACAGCCCTTGTACTGCCAAGAGCACCAGCCTAAATTGAGAGCTAATGTTCCCCCGCTATGCATAGCATTATACTCTTCTGAACTAAAAGCGTATTTTTATTAACCTCACCTCAAAGGAGAATGTACTGCTTTAATTTACAAATGGGGGTAGGTTCATGAACTCAGGCAGGTTTTCTAGAGAGGCCAGGAGGTTAACAAAACTCCACAGGATTCAACCATCCCTTGTACAAACATTAGCTAATTGACAGTGACATGTTTGTCTCACCCCTTATCGTGCTCCCAGAACAGGACTGTCAGGGGAAGACGCTTTCCCGTCTCAGCTGAGCTCTGCTCAGGGGCACATCACCACACCCCCAAGTTACACATGGGGTTGGTTGGCCATGGTGAGGTGGAGTGAAGTAGAAATAGGGAGGTGATGAGGGGCTCACTTCTGTTGAACTGTTAGGGCTATGCTTTCAGTGAGCAAAAGGCATCTCAGTCCACAATCGGCCAGGGAGGGGCAGTTTTGTAGAGTAGGGCACAGGTGCTGTTTTGGTGTTACCTGAACCTGAAGGAGCCCCCAAAACTGCTTTTATCCCACGGACTCTGCTTGCTAGCCCTCCCACAGGGCCCACAAAGCCCTGCAGCTCTGCTCCTTGTGTCCTCTCTGATTTGCCTGGACCTGCCTATCATCAGGGAAAGGCAGCAGGCACTAAAGCAGCCCATATGCTCATTTAGAATGCTCACCGGGCATTTGGTCGCAAAGACAACATCAGACCTCATTAAGCCTACACTCCGAGCAAATGTTTTCCTTCAGCCCACTTGTCAGTTTCAGGATGACAGAAGCACATCTTTTAAGTTTCTTGGTAATCCCAGTGAGATAACATATGCTGGAGCAGGGGTGGCAGGGGATTTGCAACCCAACACCAGCATGCTCGCTGCTCTTTGAAGAGCGAGCTGTTCTGCTGCAGTGTTTAAAAACTGAGAAACATGTCCCTGCAACTAGTGACAACCCCTGACACCACTGGACTCCCTAGTGAGCTGTCTTTCTCATTTCCAGATGTTGCAAGGTTATTTCAGTCACCCAGACAAACATCTGCAAATTCTGTGTCCCTGCTTTCTCCCAGAGACACTGGTGGAGCTGGAAAACTCCACCTTGCGCAGTTGGTTAGTTTGGTTAACATTTAACAAGTTCTCCCTTCATTTTTGCAGCTGTTTCTTGCTGGTCAAATCCCACAGGGTTTTTGCGGGCAAATTTCATTCAGTACTCAGCCTGCATTTGAAATACAGGGCTGAACCCATTATTTACAGGCAAGCTTCTAAGTGTCTGGTAACTCATGACAAAGACAGATGCCATTTACCAGCTTACTGGTGTGACCTTTACCAGCTTACTGATGTGAGGAAAAAGAATCATCCAGAAAAGTGAGAGTATATTCTTCTCTTGGGATTTTTCTCTATTTTCTTAAAAAAAAAAAAAAAAAAAAAAAAAAAAAAAAAAAAAAAAGAGAGAGAGAGAGAGAGAAAAGAAATAAATAAAATCTAAAAGCCTAGAAGTGAAATGGAGACATAATGTCTTCTTTACAGAAGAGAGACCATGGGGCTATAATGTGGCTCCAGCAAAATGGCTAAGCTGCCCAGAGTGCTAACTGGAAGTACTTCAAAGAAAGCTTGACCTACAGAATTTCCTCCCAAACTGCCCTTTGAAAGATTAGACCTCCTGAAACTGTTCTGCCTGGGTCACACTCACGGTGAGTGCAAAGCCTCTGCTTGTTCTTGGCTTACAAAAATAGAACATCAGCAAATTCTTGATCCTCAGCCTATATTTTCCTTTTTTCCTTTACCTCCGGTACTCCTAACTGAGGCCTCAAGCATCACAATAAATACTTCTAAATCAGGAGTCACTGCTTCTAAAAGATATTTAGGCTGTTATATGTTTTGTTTAGGAAGCATGTAGCAGAGCTAGAAGTACTTTTTCTTATTCTTCCATTTATACTTCATTTAGGAAACAGATAGCTGAGCCATACACATTTATTACTTTATTCCCATGAGGGCTCTGATTTTGTGAGATAACAGAGCACCTGCCTAACACTGGTCAGGCCAGTATTTTATTCAAAACCAGTAGAAATCCTGAGTTTAAGTGCTCTACTAATCAATGCATCAATAGCCACTTTCAGTCTCAAATCTTTGTATCCTGGGATTGCCAGATCTTTTTCCATTCAGCATTGTGCTTTTCTTTTTCCAGGAAACAAATGCAGGGAATGCCAAGTGCAGACACACAGTAAAGGCAGCCTCCCTTAGGACCTGATATTTTCACTAACATGATTGTGATCACAACAGCATTTTCTGAAGATTTTTTTTCTTGTAAACTTGTAAACAGCAGAATATAATTCAGTGTTTTCTATATAGGTTGCTTTAGCTTTATTGCTGCTCATATTTCTCCCAGGCATTGAGAGTGCTTTATTTTTTCTGAAATAAATTAATACCAAAAACCAGCAATTGTGACTTGAATATAAGACTACATTGTCAGAAAACACAGAGGTAAAAATGTGTATGGTAAGGTGGCAAGTAATGAGTGTTGATGGTGTCATAAACCAGAGGGACATGAGAAATAAAGGTTAAAGTGAATTTGCTTTGGTAAAGTCATTTGGAGAAAGAGCAGCAGTAGATGCTTTGCATATTAGTCTTCCACATCCACATCAGATCTCTAAGCTCTGGACTGGAATATGAATAGACATCTCAGCACTATTAGGGTGAGAGCTATTAACCATGCACAGTGTCATTATAGAAATGTTATCTTTCCAGCTGCAGACTGCAGAGCTAATCATTCAATGTCCAGTCATTCCTAGAATGACAGCCAAAAACTTTCATCACTAAAAATGTAATCATGAGAAAATTATAACATTTTATATGTAGTTTTGATAACCAGTGAAGATATTACAGACAGGCCTCTCTTAGAAAGTAATTGTGGGTTAGTGAACTAATCATGAGATACTCATTAAATGAAAGAGAAGTTAAAACACATTGAAGTGGATTTTTTTTCCCAGCACAAACTCCAAGAATTTTGTAGGAATGAGCTAACAAAGCCAAGTGGCCTGGACAGCCTAGTGGTTTACATGTAAGTTTGCTGTGTCCTTAAGTCAGGACTTCAAAACCCTTGATAATTTGCAGCCTTAGCAGAGTAAAACAAACACTTGGAAAGAGGTCTGAACTTAACTGGACAAACAACTCCTTCAAAGAAAGTGTTAGGAAAGTGTCAGACGTGATTGTGCATAGAGTAGAAAACCAGATGTAAGGAGTTCGTTTCCCACTTTACAATTTACAGTTCTATGGAAGTGAACAGGTCTGATTTAATGTATTTATGGATTATATTGGTTCAAAATGAATTAGTACAAAACAGAGCATGTACTGATAAAATTTTCAGGTGACCCAAAACTAAGGGCACAGCAAGATTAATGCAGGATCCAGATATCACCCAGAGAGTTGTAGATGCCTTTCAGAATAATAATAGCAAAAGGGGCTGAATTTCATTTGTACAAATTACTGTAGAATAATAACATGAATTTTCATTGTGACACAGAAGTTCACCACTTGAGAATGGTAAATGGAGAAGCCTGCATAATGAAAAAGTAAAAATGTTAACTTTTATGTGTTTCCAAGTAAGATATTTCCAATAGAGTTAGGAAAATCTGAATCCCGGACCCTGAGATGCTGATACTGCCTTACCTGAAATCACTGCAGTAGTTTTAGAAGTCAGGCTTGAGAGACCACAGATTCAAGCTGAAACACGTGGCAACAAGGATTACTAGGATGCACAAAGAAATAAAAGTCCCATCTTACAGAAAGAGAAGTAGAAGGACTTTGCTTGTTTGCTTTGATAAATTAAGCCTGAGAGTGATATGATTGTTTTCCACAAGCCAGTAAACTGGAAAGATCTGGGTGTTGATACTGGCACAAGGATATACAAGATGTGTATAAATTATCTATGAATAAATTGAAGAGGAAAATCGGAAGATTTCTATGCATCATAAGAGTGAGGTTCTGCATCTGTCTTCTGGCAGAAATAATTAGAATAAAGAATCTCAATGGCTTCCATGAATGGGAATACAGTGCTGGTCATGCTATCCACAGAGTGAAGTCCATTGCCCATATTCTGACTTCTGCTAACACAGAAGAGAGCAGAATTGCTCTGGAAAAATTTCAAAGCATTGTTATAGATAAGGAACCAAATATGAAGTAGTGCTAAGGGGAAAACTAAAATCAAGTATGTTTACCTGTGTTGAGCATTACTTGCCTGCAAAGAAAATTACTGACTCACTTCAATGCATTTATTTCTTGTTCCATTTCATTTGCTGTGAGCAATCTTTACCATAGGCTCGAGGGGACAGTGGGCAAACAGTCTTGCTCCATCACACCAGCATTTCAGTGCCAGATAGGCAGTATAAACCAGGTCACTGAAAAAATACCAAATTATCTGCTTTTTAATAGCCTCTAAATTGAAGAGACAAAAGCTGTATGGTTCAAATTAAAGATTTCATTGTAGGAAATCCTTGAGTATTTTCTACAATGAAGGAAATTGGAAAACAAACCATTGGATTTCCAGGGGATATGATGAGGAGTGAGTATGATGAGGAGTGAGTGAGTGAGTGAGTGAGTGAATGAGTGAGTGAGTGAGTGAGAGTGAGTGGAGCAATAGGGTAGAATTAGGCAGAATGATTATTTGAACTGAATTCTTGGTCTGTAATCCTGGACACAAATTTCAGTATCCAAGCTCTCTGAGCTGTGGACACAGGTAGGGGAGTGCTAAATGAGTGTTCCTCATTTAGAAATAGATATTCCCTCCAAAACTGTTAAACACAAAACAGAAAAAAAGAAACGCTTTAGCAATTTGGTAGCCTGATGACTCAAGCAATGGGAATAGCTGAACACCAGCCTTCACTCCAATTTGTGCTTGTCCACATACACAAGTCAAATGTTTTTACAAAGAGATGCTGAAAAGGGCTTTTTGTTAGACCTATCTATGGCTCAGTTGGTAGGGCATTTTCCTGATAAATACAGGTTGGGAAGCCTAAGTTCAGCCTCTGTCTATGTCTCAGCACAACATGCATTTGAACCATGTCCCACTTTATCCTTCCTGGGTCTGCTGACACCCAAGAAGCCAGAGGACAGACACCCTTGACTTGTCAGTTTTGCAAATTTGCCCTTGAATCTAGCTTCGAAATCAAAGCAGTTCCTTCCAGAAGTGCCAATGCATGAAAGTTTGCAGGTCATCCTCCTCCTTATTTTGATCCAAACTGATGAACAGAAACCGAATTCACAGATACTTTTAACTGTTCCATTTGCTGGATTGATGGATTTTGTTTTGGTCAAATAATGCACTTAACCACTAACATTTGCCAAGCTCCAGCCTGGGGCTTATTTGGATGAAAAGTCTCTTCCCAGTCAAGCCTGCCCTGGCTCCAAGCTTGGATCCCCTTCTCCCCTGTTCAGTGTTACAAGAGCAGCCTTTGCTTGCACTGAGCCTTTTTTTATATATATATTTGTTATCTCCCTGTGGATCCAGGGCTGATGTTCTTTTTCTTTCCATCTCAAAAGCATGTTGTACAAAGACAGCACTGTGCTGACAAATTAATACAGGAAAATAGCATTATTTAAGCACAAACACCTCAAACCTTTGTCATGGTGCTCTATAAATACAACACAACAGCATCCAGTGTCTGCTCAAATCAAATGTTTGCAATGAAAGGATGTCTGTGAATCTATTTAAGGGGGATTAAGATTCTAGCTGGCTAGATTCTGGGTCATTGGTTTAATGTCTATATTATTCAGTACCGTAGTATCTGTCTGCTAGACAGAATGCTTTAGCATCTATCCTACGGCATGCTGTGCTAATTATGCTTCCCATCCTCTGCAAGGCATTTTCAGTTCTGACTGGGTGAGTGGCTGCTCTGCCTGGGACACTTTTTTATCTGCCTGGCCCTTCCCTCCCACAGCCCCTGGCCTCCCGACCCCCACACGCACATCCACGTCCTGTGCCCCTTTGTGGAGTCCTTTGTAGGCACATCCCTCTAACAAGCCTGGTTTTGTTTGCCACACTAAACTGTCAGAGGACTCAGTAGCAGTCAGCAGCAGCACCACCAAGGGCTGTTATTAAAGCAGCAGGAGCACAAACACACCTGGAACTGGTCCAGTAATTTTATTTTGTTTTAAGGCTCAATGAGAAAATCAAGGGGGAAAGGATGTGTAGGAACATTTCGATGTTTGTGTCAGAACATTTCAATCAACCAAGTATTTTTTGACCTGAAACTGGGGATTTTTGCCATGTTCAGAATATTTATTTCCTTTCTTTCTCCTTTGAGCTGTGAGTTGATTCAAAGGAGAAGAAAAAAATAAAAGAAAAAAAGAAAAAATAATAAGACAATTTAGCACAGAAAACACAATAATGTATTTACTGGTAGAGATTAGCCTTCTCACAGGAGATTTGGGGGCAAGCTATATTTGTCAGATGCAAACTGATTTCCCACTAATAAATAACACCCCCCATACACACACAGCCACAAAGGCTTCATTTTCCAGCAAATTTGCTACTCACAGAAGACACCCTGGCTCTTCCTCTGCCAGCCCTTTTGCATTTCCCAGCCCTGCTGTGTGAAGATTAGAGGGAGAGGTGCCTGCAACCCACACCCAGGAGCTTCATCTACCACTGCAGACTGCTCCTGCCCCCACTGAGATTTCTCGGACAGAAAGGTGTGTTCTGTTGTCCTCAGAGCACGAGAACAACAGCAGATGACAGAAGTGTGATAAATAGAGAATAATGTGTCCTGCTAGACAGAATAATGAGATTACATATGAGCTGCCATATCATATCAATTAAACCATTGGCCCTTTTAGTCTGGCAAATCCATCCTGCCACAGTGATCAGTGCTTCAGGGGGAATGGGGAGAGGGAGGGAGGGCAGGGCTGACATAACCTGCTTAAAATAACCCAGACGTTCCCTCTGCTGCGTGCCCAGGCAGGACGGGTGCGGGTCTGGCCCAGGGCACGGGGTGCCTGCCGGGGCAGCCTGGCAGCACACAAGGCTTCCAGCTGCACCAGGGCGCTCAGCACTCCCTGCCTGGGGGTCTCTGCCCCAGAAGGAGAGAGTCAGGGGGTAGATTGTCCCAGGCAGCTGAGGGTTGCAGATCCCGGAGCTGTACATGCCAGCAACCTGGGCAGCATGGTCTTGTCCTGCCTGCTGCTGGGATCTCCTGGTTCCAGATGAGTGGAGTATTTATCACTCCTGGGTGACAGCTGATGATGTCCTGAGTGCTCATGAGGCCCCATCTTGCTGTGACAACTTAAGTGCATGCGACATGTCCTTGCCTGGCCCTCTCTCCACCATGACACAGCTGTTTCCAATGGAAAATACAAGTGCCTCCCTTGACCAAACCTGCTACAGGAAGACCCAAGAGGCAGAATGAAGCACTCAGCAGAAAAGGCCCCATCAGAGCTCTCCAGTCACTTTCTCAGGCAGCAGCCCCAGCTGCTAATGCAAGGAGAGGAGTACCCCACTGCATAGGGTGGTTGTACCCTCAGACACGTGTCCTCACAGAGCAACTCTGGGTTTAATAAGCTGTGTTTTGGCTATTTACTCAAGTAGCTATGTTCTGCCTTTCTGACACTTGTGGTCATGAGCTAGCCATGTACATGGTCTTGCTCTAGCAATAGGATGGGATGTCAAACCTTCCTGCCCTTTCTCCAGCTACTTTCAACGTATCACTAGTTTACAAAGATTTAGCAGATTGTTCCAAAAGCATTAAGAAAGCAAAGCCTGTCTCCCTATTCTTTTCAGTCTTGTGGCTGAATTAACTGATTTCTAACAAGACACAAGCAGCTCATTATGCTTTCTCTGGGGCCCAAGTGGTCTTAGTGTCTCTTTCCCATGTGAGTCCTCTGGTGACTCTGGGATAAGCTGCCACACCAACTACCTCCACAAAACTCACCTTCTCCCACCTGCTGTGAAATTCTACAGATGAAAGGCCTGGTTAAACGTGAACAAAAACAAAAAAATAAAGCTAATGGCAGTACTGGTGAAAGCCTTCTGTGGATGTGGTGAGGTGTCTCCAGGCAGGCCATGTGAGATGGACCCCTACGTCACACCTGGATTTCCTGCACCATGATATGCAATTCTCTGTGCCTTGCAGGTGCCCATGACTGGCTCCTCTGCTGTGATCATAGGTACACTGGCCACCAAGGTCCCCTTCCCATGTGAGCTATGGGACCTGCCCCTGTGCCCACACTTTTGGGCAGGGGTCTGTGTCTGGCAGTCAGAGGCAGAGGAGCAGAAAGCAGAGAGGAGTGAGGAGAATGCAGAAGTTAAAGTAGCAGAAAAAGAGTTGTAGTATAAGCAGATTGGAAGCAAGCTGCAGCAAAGGGCAAGAGAAGAAAGATAAAGGGAATCAAAGATAATTCCTAAAGGAAAAAAGATGAAAAGATGAGCTCTTCCAAAGAGAGGAAAACACCATTACTCTGGTGGGTTAGCTGGTGCCAGGGACAAAGCTCTCACTCCCTGATGTTAGGTGTAACCAAACAAAGGTTAGAGCTACATGGCAAAGATGCAGAAATGACATTGATTTCTAAGTCAAGGTTTTTTGCTACCTGAAATGGCAGCATTACTTCAAAAATTCAGTATTATTTTCTGCATTGTTTTTTAAACACAGTTCATACTCAGTTTAAAACACAACCACAGACTACAGCAAAAACAGGGTTGCAAAAATTTATCCTTTACCTGGGGAAGAACAGTGCAATAGAGAGAATTTAAAAATGCAGTAATTGTTGCCTGGAGAGTGGCAATACCTGCTGGTTTTGGGCATCTCAGTTTGTGGAAAGATACCCTGTCAATATAAGAAGGTAAAAAAGGCTGTTTGGGTTAGAGCAAAATTTTGCCTTCTTACTCTACTTCTGACAGCAACCCAGAGCAAATGCTATGGGAAACAGTGCCAGGATGGTGCCAGAAAACAGCCATCACTCCCTGGCATGGCTCTTTGGCAAATCCATGTTCTTCTGCTTGGGCAGCTTATAATATTGTTTGGCTTGTATTGTTTCATAACTCAACAAAAATGGAGTGGTGAGGCCCTTTGACTGTGCTTCAGCAGAGCCTGGGAGTGGAAATTTGGGAAGGCTCTGGCTCTTCCCCAGGTGGACCAGGGGTTCAGTCCCTACAAAGGGCACCTCAGAACATCAATTCTCCTGGCACTTTACTTCTGAGAAGTGATATTGGGGAAAGACATGGGGAAAGATATCTTTTCCAGCACATTCAGTTTGGTGGGAGGAAAGGTGTTTTAGGTTAGGAGATTGCTGGTGTAGTAAAGAGGCTGTATCTTCAAAGTGCTCTTTAAAGGAGAGGCAGGGCTGGTGAGTGGCTGTGGTGGGCATTGAATGTGAGCTCCTGGGAGGGTGCAGCATCAAGGACAGGGTCCTCAAGACTCAGATGAGCTAGTGAATTATTTTTTTCCCCTTTGGCAACCAGAGGAACTCTGCAATATTTAAGAGCTCGGCTGGAGCAGAAATGAGGGGTTGAGTCACATTCCAGGCCCTGTGCACAGGCATCTGAGAAGATGCCTTTAGTGCTCGTTGCAACAGCCTTCAAAAGGACTCGACTCCCCTGAAGCTGATAATGTCTGTGCAGTTTCAAAACAGACCACCAGTAAGGTAATGAAGGAAGCCAGTGGAAAAATACTGGCAAGAGATAACAGATTCATCCGAAAAGCCATGCCCCCCTCCAAAATAATTGCTTAGAAGTGGGGAGGAAAAGGTCTTCACTTGATTCAGTGTTGTGCATCAAGTCAAAAATGTCTATGACATTTTGGAAATGCCGACAGCTTGGGGAAATGGAGTGACTTGCCACGACCTCCACCCTGCTTGTCCCAGCAGGGATGAAAGGAAAAGCCCCATAACATTTCTGGAATTGTTAATACCACTGCTCTGCAAAAGATTGAGCATGCTGGGCTGCAGCGTGTGCTGAGGCATTGGCTGGCCGGGAGGATTCGACTTGGAGGCACATGAAGGCAATCCCTCATATGGTGAAAGCTCATATCCCAGCAGCATCCCATCTTGGAAGGGACTGGAAGGACCTCTACTGTACCACTGCCAGCCATGGGGGCTCATACCTGGCTGCTCTACACAGGAAAGAAAAGAGCTGACGATGAGCAAGAGCCTGAAAATCATGTTTACTTTTGCTCCAAGGCTTAGTCCTCAGAGGACAAGATATGAACTGTTATTTTTTATGAAATGATTGTGTGGATGAGTATGTCTGCATCAGTACTCTGCCTTGCCTCACTCTGAGTCATACTGCAGCAGGGCTGAATAAAGATGGGCCCAGGCTATACTGTTCAGATGCAGACAAAGCCTCGTGGCTCTCCACTGTGAAGGCTTTGAGATTAGCAAGTAACACAAGTTTTTGTAGAGATACTTACAGAAGCAGAGGCAGGGACAGCTCTGTGCCCAGCCTGGCAGAAGAGAAACAGGGTCCCTGGAGGGAGCCAGCCCAGCCCCCACTGCAGGAGGTTGGTAACTCCTAGGCAGTGTGTTGTGGTGTTTGAAGGGCCCTGCTGGCAGCATGGGAGCATCCTGTGGCTGGCCTAGGCATTCACCCGAGTGGGAGTGCTCAGCTGGGGTGGGGGAGTTGCAGCTTCAAACTTCTCACCTGCCACATCCAGAGCCAGTCTATATTTCATTTATCTGAGCAGATCTATGTTGGAACCCTGGAAGCTGAGGAGTTTAGGCTCTCTGTGCTAAAAGGCACTGACCCTCAAGCAAGCACTACATTTGACTTGAGGCCATGGAACAGGCTTCTGAAATTGAGTCATAGGGCTGGGATTATGGATGTGTAGTTTGAGTAGAAGTCACAGCGTGCAAAATTTGGGATTTAAGGTTTTAGTATATAGTAATACATATAAGGCAAGATGGAGGATTTAGGGTGTTGGCTAGGTTCTTCTTCTTTCGCCTTCATCTTCATGGGTTTGGGTGGTGTTTTCTAATCGGGTGAAAAGGTCCACATTGCGGACCATGGGTGTTTGGTTATTGGGTTAAAAGTAAAAAAAAAAGGTGTCATCTTGTTATTGGGCAAATTATGCTTAAAAGACCTTGAAAATAATTAGAGAGACAACCATTTCCCACCTTGTTATCTAGAACTCACAACTTGTGAGACTGTACTATAGCTAGGAATTAATAAACAACTGAGTCCAAACATAAAAACTGCATTTCTTGAGCATTTAATCCTGGCTCTAACAGAAGGAAAGAAGATAAAAACCCCACAGATCTACAGCAAAGATTTGTGTCAAAAGCAAGTCTTCTAATGAACAAACAAGTATTTGAGCAGAAGCCTGAAACCAGGTATTTGGCTGGCTCATCCAGGAGAGAATGGCACATGCTCGTTACCCTGGCTGGCTCTGCAGCTCTTGATGCTGTAATAAACAAGTCCCTCAACCCAACCTTTCCCTTGCTTTATCCCTGTGACAGCTCTGCATGCTCTGCAGGCCGAGGGCTGGTAGAGACCAGGGATATTCCCACATCACGGACTGGGGCCAGCAGCCCCAGGTGCACACAGCCAGCATCCAAACCCAGAGCACTCAGGGAGAGGGGAAAGGTGCAGTTGGCAGTGCTGATTTATTCTAGGGGAGGTTTTCTCCTTGGAGCCAGAGACATGCAGTACCTTGAATGATGCATAATAATGGCATTGCAGCCATCAAAGCAAATTCCTTCCTCCATGTATGAAAGGAGTTGTGAAATTCTCTTTCTAAAATTAGGGAGAAATTTCTACGTCAGCCAGAGTCTTTCGGTGAGCATGTTACAAATGATTGCCCAAGTTGTGAGCAGAATAAGCAGTGACATTACTAAAGTCAAGACTGCTGTGCTGTCTGTCCCTACCTGACCTCCTTAAAATCTGAGAGATACAAAAAGTTGGGGAAATAATCTAGGCCTTCAAAGAAATACTTCTGTGAATCATGTCCAGTAGGACTTTGCTTTACCAAGGAAGGAGAGTGGAAAAACTTGCTGGTACCTGTGTGAACCCAGCAAAGCTGCCCAGAACTGGGAAGCATCTTTTGCCAAGGCATCAGCTTCAGTGATGGGTGCTGCAAAAGAGGCCAGGAATTAGCCAGGAAATTGTTTAACTCTGTTACTTTTTTTGCTTGTGTGATTTGATGGAGCAGTCAAGACAGGGTGGGTCACATCCATCCACAGGCCACAGGCAGTTTATATTAAGAGTAGGAGAGAATAACAGCACATTAAGGGGGGGGGGGGGGGGGGGGGGGTGTTAAATGTATTAGTTCTGAAGTTCTTTTTTTTTTTTTCAATAATAATTTTTATAACACTGAAGTTACAACCAGCTTAGCATAAAACTGTTAGCTTCTAAGACCAAGATTTACCTATCAGTCTTTTTTTATATCATGTGGATTTTATGTTGGTCTGCTATGTTTCCCTTTTGGAGCAGTTAGGATTTTAATATCATTAGCCTAATATTTAGTCAGAATATATATTTTATATCCTAATAAAAATTAATTACAGTGAGGCACTCACCTCATAAGTCACAATGTGTCAGTCCTTCGAGACGTTACACATTATTACCGGGCTCGAGGAAACTAGAACATTGAAGAATGTAGCACCACATCAAATCTCAAAATATGTAAAACCTGCACCTCACACTCAAATGAGAGATATTTTAATGACTGGCCTTTGGATGTTGAAGGTTTGCATATATACAGTTCACAATATAATATTGCTTTATGCTTAGGGACCAATTTAAGAGCTGCTGTAAGAGAAAATAAGATTTGCCATTTTCTACCTCTGTTCCTCTCCTCCTCTCACACCCTGTCTCAGATTCCCTGCTCCCATCCTTTTCCTAGCCCTAAACACTGGCTGACCTCTCTCCTCTGGGAGAGAAGATTTGGAGCTGGATGTCTTCCATATGAAGGTCCAGCCTTGCCCCATGCACTGTTGCTGTAGAGAAGTAACCTCCTGCAGTGCTTCTCTCTGGATTTTATTGCGACTGCATTATAAGACAAAAGAAATGATAATTGCCTTTCATCCTAGAAGTAGACAGCCTCAGAAATTACCCTGAAAGGCCTTGAATCAGTAAACAGCAATTACGTGAGTTCTCTCTCTGAGGGAGAAGGTGATGTCATGGTAATTTTGAATAAATAAAAGCACTTGAAAATTTTAAGAACCAAAGCAATTTTACACTGTCATCCTTTCAGATTTGACTATTCATATGTTCCATTTCAGCTCATTAAGGCTGTTTCAGAGGGAGCTGACTGCAACAATTTGTGTCTTTTGCTTCATCCTTGGCCTTCCTCTGAGCTGTTAGGTCTAATCCACTGTGCATGATCCAGACTTCCTCCCAGGAATTTGCTTGGCCTTCACCCTTTGCCGCTTGAACCTTTCCATGACATCCCCAGTTCCCAGCTTTGCCTTTTCTGGCAGGCTTTCCCTTCTTCACAGAGCAGGCAAGCAGCTGCCCCATCATAGCTGGCCTCTGCCCCATGGACATTGGATACCTCTTAGGGTTGCCATATGGACTTCCTCTTCATGCCTCCTTATTCGCTCCCTGACCATGACTCTCACCCTGCCCATGCTGCTCCCTCACCCCACAGCACAGTCTCTGGGTTTCCCCCACACTGGTGTCTCCTGACCCCCACAGACAACTAACCTAGATATTCGTTTAGGCAATCACTCTCTATCTTCCTAAACTCCTCCTGGTTTCCAGCCCAGCTGCCCATTTGCCTCCTCTGCATATCTGCCTTCTGCTAAAGGGGACACATCCATGTGGGCCTCCTTGATAATCCATTTCTACGTTACCATCTCACTGGCCTTTGACCACAGTAGCTAAATTTCTTGATTGCTCATAGATTATGTAGTTGGATGTGATTGCTGTGACCATCTGCTCTGATCTCCAGTATAATTTAAGCCACAGGTCTTCTCTGAATTATTTCCTGCTGTCTTTTTTATAAATAGACTTTCAAAAATGCCAACTCTTAGCTCGTTCTTTCCGATGATGGAGCAGCCACCAAAAGTGTTAGCTGTTTGTTGCTCTGCTTGCTGCTTACTATTAAAAATACATGCTTTATTTCTAGACTGAATTTGTCAGCTTCAACTTCCAGCTGTTAGATCCAGTTACATCTTTATCTGAAGAGTCCTCTTTCCAATTTCTGTTCCTCAAATAGATGCTATGATTAATTCATCTCTTAAACTTTGCGTTGTGCGTTGTTAAAATTAACCGTCTGAGCTCCTCTGTACTTCTGCTGTGTTTTCCAGCCTCTGGCTTCTCTCTAGTACCTTTGGTTCATATTACTCTTGCACTGAGTGCACCACAGAAGGGTACAATAATACAACTATCTGGTCCTAATTGATATTCTGTATATTGAAAGACAATGTTTACTATTCTTTGTGTTGGCAATGGCCTAGGATAGATATTCCCCCCTCTTCAGGGAGTATATGCTACAATATTTAAGAGTGATCCAGCAACCACAGAGGAAGAAAACCTTTCATCTTCGCCCTTGCAAGATGTAAATCACCTTGAAGACTTCAGATACATATCAGGGATGCATTCTGCTTCCCTTCTTGTTCTCACACTATCACCTAAACTACATCTGAAAAGGCTTTCAATGCTATTTTCTACATTCATGCAATACATCACGAGTCCCAGCTCATTTTTAAATACACTGTTATTATATAAATACAACTTATGCTCTTTTCCAGTATATGTAGGACTTCATAGCTGATAATATTTTGGCGGGTACCTTTTCCTTGCATCCAGTTTACAGCTGATACGAATCAGTCACTAGTTGCCACAATTTGAGGTTTTTACTCTTTCATTAACATCGTGAGACTATTCTACATTTTCTTCCAGATCAGTGGCAGTTGTTTTGAATAGCATGTGTACAAAAACTAAATTTCATGGAACATCTGCAAATCCAGGCCTCTATGTAAATGTCTTCCCATCTAGAACTGCATTTTCATATTTCAAAATTAACTAGTTTCTCATGTCTTTCATGTATCACAAGGATTTTCTGCCTTTTTAGTTTTTTACTCAAAATGCTAAGAGGTACCACCCAAACATCTTTCAGAACACTGTTATTTCAACCGTATTTGTTATCAGTTGGAATTTAACTGATTTATAAAGAATTAAATATTTTTTAACCTGTGTGAGTTTGTACTAATTGCACCATCTTTCCTTCTTTCTTTCTGTCTGTCTGTCTTTGTGTCTGTCTTTGTGTCTGTCTTTGTGTCTTTCTTTGTGTCTTTCTTTCTTTCTTTCTTTCCTTGGGAAATGAAATTCACTATCACCTATTTGATTATTCTGCAAAAGATCAGTTCAGTTTCACAGGGCTGGTACCATGGGATCATCTCATTTGCCTTTTTTAATATTTCCACATTTCTGGGTTCCCGCCAGTGCCCCGGATCTTCCCCAGTGTTTCAAGATGCATTGAAAATTGACATTACTGATGCAGAGAGCCATTCATCAGCTCTTCTGAAGCTGTTGATTACAAGTTTTCTGGATTTTAGAAGCCCAGAGAGAATAACTGCTGTTTAACATTTTCCTTGGTTACTTTTGGAATAAAAGGTATTCTATGCAGCTTAAAAATCACTGTGGTGTCTTTTTCTAAATACAGAGCAGAAGATACAGCTACTAAATGCCCTTGCTTTCATTCCTTCTGCTGCTGGGCCACACAGTAGTTACGATTCCTTAAAATCTCTGCCTTGCTTTCATTGTTACCCACTTTCTGAAGAGGCCAACCTGCTGAAATAGAGTTTATTTGGCTAGAAATCTGGCACATACATGCTAGCTCTCAAGGGACAGTGATACCTACATCTAATGCTAATGAACTCACTGATCATCTTAGCTCTAAAGTTCAGTCCAACTTGAATCAAAATACCTCCACAGACTGATTTTTGGAAAGGGATTTCTGGTGTTTTAAAAAAAAAGAAAAAAAGGAAGCAAAAAATAATATTTATTTTTCCAAAGGAATTTTTCTGAAATGGTTCTTTTTGTTGAAAACTATGCTGCTGGCCAATGCTCAACCTTTATTCATCTATATTGCATGTTCTGCGTGTGCCTACAATACAATGTTGGCAAGTATTAAATATTCATCTTTGCTCCTAAGGAAAGCTGTCTGAAAAGAGTTTGCTTAAATCTCTGCTCTGCTTAAAGCTTGCACGGGCTCCAAATGAAAACTGAAGTTCAGACTGATATGTCATGCAGCCTTGTAGCACCACTGTCATCCTCAGGGACTAAAGGCAAAAAATACAACTCTCTCTTTTAAATGGTTTCTGAATCATTTTGAAGTATTGCATCATATGTTCCCATCAGGAGCAGCATAAGTCGCAGAACAGTCTTTGCTTATGGAAGGTTCACATCTGAATTGCTGGGCCATTTGGATTAAATTGCATTTAACTGCTTAGCAGAGCCAATGAAGGTGCTAAGGGAGTTGCTAAAAATCTTTACGGCAGTAGGAGTTTGCTCCACTGTGTCTAAATTACTCGCATCAAAATCCTCACACCACTTGTGGAAACATGCCTGGTTAGAAGGAGCTATGGATAATGGATTTTATGAACAACCACTCCAATTGAGAAGAGCTATTTTGTTGCCTAATAGCCATAACACATTTGTTAAACTAGACCTCTGAGCTGTAAGGAGTTTCTTCTCTGTGACGAGTTATAGGAATCAGCAAAATAGAGATATTGCTGGGCGAAAAAACCCAAACAACCTCCTGGAGTTTTTTGGTGTTTTGTGTTTTTTTAATATGGGTGAGGATTTTTTATTCGGTTTTCAAAACTAATATACATGGTAAGACGCACAATAGAGCTGGAAATTTCACAAGCTGAGAGGCAGTGGCAAAAGAGCAGATTTTTAATGGAAAATCTGTGCAGCCTGACATGCAGCTCTAATGACAGCTCAAGCACTTGCGTGGCAGAATTGTGTGCCTGCACACCTATGCTTCATCAGTGTTTTATTTTTATTCTATTTTCATGTTGAAGCCCCACACTGAAGCCCCAGCTGAAATCAGTCTGTATGCTATGTGCTCACGTGCACAATCAGACAGATACTCTGCTGTGATGCTGGTTAAAACAAACAAGCAGCAGAGGAGGGAGAGCAGATAACTCCTAACAAAGGAGAGGAGAGAAGCTACTGATTTGACTCACCACCCCAAACAGTAGCAGGAGCTACTCTGCACAGGCAATGCTGGGTGCTCAGGGGAATGATCATTACCTGCCAGGATTTCGTGAGAAAAGAGGTGTCAGGATATAAAAGGAACTGAGCAGAATTTGTACCTTTTTATTTAAGCAGAGTCCAGCACAGTCGATCTCTCCTCCGTAATTTTTGTGCCCAGTGACAACATGAATGTTTACCACTATTGCTGGTCACCAAAACTCTGGCCACAGCAGTTTGCAGCAACTGAGAGCATGCAGTGGCTACTCCATAATGTGATCAGTTTTTCAATCTCTAGAGTGCATTTGCTGCTTAGGGGAATGTGAGATTCTGCACCTTGGTGCCTTTATGAGAGGCCCAGACTGAAGGAAGTTCCTCATCCTTCACTGACAGGCAGCGGCCTGTGATCAAAAAAATAAATTCAAATTGAACAAAAATTTGTCTTTAAAAGAGCAAAGGCTTAGCCTAGGCATCCTCCTGGATGATGGGGCTCCCTTTGGACCTGGTGTTGTAGAACTGTATTTGATAAGAGCAGACCCAGACACACATGGCAACAGAGGAAAAGGAAGCATCAAGCTTGGACTTGGAGCAGTGTAGAAGATCAGACATTGCATCTATCAGGTCACCTGATAGAGCAGACCTCATTTCTCCAGAAGCAGCAAAAATAGCACAGGCCTTGCAGAGCCAAAACCAGGCAGGGGCACTTCTGTGGACACGCTCTTGGGTGTAAGAGCTAGAGGGGTGAGGTCACTGAGTGTGCTGGTTTGAAAGCAAAACCAGTGAGACTCCCAGTCAGAGGTACAATTTAATAGAAGAAGAGAGAAAAAAAGGTAAAATAAATGGAATAATACGACCTAACACCCTGTTGGTCAGGGTGTTTGAAGCAGTCCAGATGTCCTCCTGGAGTGGCAGATGTGGTTCCACCGGAGAAGAGATGATCCTGAGAGAGAAGGGTCCAGTCTTCCTACAGGAATCTGGTGGAACCAGATATCTTGTGCTCCTGCATCTCAGTTTTTATCTAGGTAGGAATGGTTGGCTCCTCCCACTGGGTGGAGCATTTCACAATGGAATTTGTCATGCCCTTAGTGAGCCTTAATGGCCCATCAGCAGAAGATATCCCCCTGGAGGGAGGACAGGTGGCGAAAGAGATAAGAAACACTGCCCCACCTGGTTTTAACAGTCGGCCAATTATCAGGAGGCATCCACCCCCCCTTCCCCAGAGTTGCAAGAGAGGAAGAAAACATCTCCCCAACTGCTTTTAACAAATTAAATAGAATACACATTTTTGGTTCCATAACCCAAGACAATGAGAAACCAAATGACAGAGGAACGCAATCCAAGAGATATAAAGATGTATGGTGAGAGTTGAAACATCAGAATGAGCAGCAGTTTAAAAGCATGATGATGGGTTTTGTGAATTAACTTTTTATTTGTTTGCAAGGATGGTGAGGAAGTTCCACAAATAAATCACTATCTTCAAAGCCAAATGGTAATTTCTTGGCATGAGAGAGTTAGAGGCCCTTCACTCAGTCTTGTGTTCCAGACATCAGGACATTCTTCTCAGGTTGAATTTTTCTATGGAATGTGTGCTGCTCTCTCTTCCTGCAGTCTGGCAGTGCCTCCTTAACTTTCTGTGGAGTGTTTCTGAAGGCAACATTTTCTCACACAGACAACCAATTTTAAGGATTCTATCACCAACTTTCTACGGTCTGTAGAAATTCACAGTTTAAAATGTTGGCCTTTGGGCTTTGTGTTCTCTCTAAGAGTAAAATACCATTTAACCTGTCATACATTCGTGGGGCTGAATATCTGCAAACATCCTCAATATTAGAAAATCTGCAGTTCACAATATTGCAAATATCCCAGATGTTAAAGAGCTGAAATTATTACATTATTATTTAAAACACTGGAGCATATAAGACTGTATGTGATCCTACAGTCTTTTTCAGAAGCCTTGGTGTTCTGTATCCAAATTTGTTGCAAATCAAATATGAGGGGCTATGAATGTGAGTGTGTTAAGCCATCATGAATTGCTGCTGTGGAGATAGCTGCTATTTATCATTGCCTCCCACTGTGAGGATGGAATAAGCAGACTGAATGTCACATATACTGTATTTATAATGCTGTTTTAAGGTCATCTCCATGTGCAGATGCTCTAGACAGAGGAACTTACAAATACAGATGTGTCTGTTGCGAGGAGTTAAATAGATTTGAGATTATTATTTTGTAAAAGCTGTATTTTAGCCAGAAATACTGCTGCAGTCACTCTGTCCCTGGCAACTTTCCAGTCACCAACAGCTGGCAATTAGCACTTACACAAAGATGCCTAAACATTGTCCAGCCAAAGGCTTCAGTGGCTACTTGCCTGGAGCTTGAGGGCTGCACCTATTTTACATAAAATGGAGCAGATTGTGGCTGATTTAATCTTTCCAATGGAGCTATGGCCCACAAAAGCTTGTGCTTCTGGCATGCCTTGCTGTACATCAAACCATTGCCCCTTTGTGGAATTCAATGGGCCACATTTAGCCTCAAGGTTGTATTCTGGTTTTTGTGAATTATGTTAACTACTGACAAAGCCCACAAAGCCTTTCAATCCAAGTGTGGAAAGGCAGCAGTTAATCACATCTCTTTGTACTCAAAGAGGAGAAAAGACTTTGCCAAGATATAATAGAAGTTCCGATGATATAATTTTAACAGTAACTATGAACAGACTGCTCATCATTTGTGCTGAACATTATGCAAGAGAGAAAGTTTCTGACCTGAAAATGTACAAACTCATTATAAGGCAAGAAAAGACTTTTATGAATCTAATTTGACTCATAAAACTCCTGAAGAAGAAGCCTGGAGAAGGAAAAATGCCAGTCACTGTGAAAGACAGATGGTGATGTCAGTCCCCACCTGGAAGACTAAGGGATGATCCTTTCTTGGACTGCGCTCGACACCGGTGATCATGGGGCTGGGTTCACCCTCCCAGACTGGAGATGGACTGGATCCATGGCTCCTGCTGCCTGCATGGGTGGTGTATTGCTCTTCCTCTGTTTGAAGTGAGGTGTAGGCGCTCTGCCCCAGCCATATTTTTGCAGAAAAGACTGGCACTCCTCCTCCATCCCTCCCCCAGCTGTCCTGTTGGAAGGGTTGCTTAGCTATCTAATGCAAACGAGAATTACAGACTGTGAATCCTGGTCTGACAGATTGACTTCCCTGCAGTCTGGAAATAGATGTCTGAACTCCTAAGAGGGGTATGATTTAAGAAGCAGCCTTTTCCTCAATGTGTCCCAATGGCTAGCCCAGACACCTCCTGGTCACAGTGCAGGCTGCTGGGATGTACATCAGAGACTGCTGGCTCTGCATGTGGTTCTAGTTGCTGGCAGCCAAGAAGTTCATGCAGGGCAGGAGCCCGAGCTTGACAACCCCAGGCTCTGTTTGTGTTCTTACAAAATCTGTCACCATGCAGATGGGTAAGCCCAGACACGTGGCTGTGATGTTTAAGACAGGCTGGATGTTTAGGGATTCTCACCTGATTTTTGCTTGGTTTGGCAGATGTGCTTTTTTTACACAGCACATCTTCTTCCTTTACAGTGATAAAATATATACAGACACCACATTCAGTGCTGATAAATGTAAATTAGTGCTCAAGGAAGACTGCACAAGCTTAATTCCATGTGCCTGACAATTGACTACAGACTATTTCTACCTTTCAAGAGTGAGATCTCGGGGACAGGGAGAGAGCACTCCTGAAATGGCAGCTCGATATTTGGAGAGGTCAAGAAAGTAAATAGAGCATAAGGTACTAGGAAGAAAGGAAAGAGATAAGAAATCATGATCCATTTTTATTCTCCTGAATAAATACAGAGTGTACTTGCATTTTTTAAACTAAATGTACATCTGATGGCCCCATCAGCCATGGCAGAAAAGGGAAGATTGCAGTAAGAGAAGCTGAGGTGGATCAGTGTATGAAAGGGATGTGTAAAGACACATTAAGTATAAGAGGACTCCTAGCCTAGAAAAGGGGAGGCTTCAGGAGAACATTACAGGAGTCTGTAAAATCATCAGGTCACTCAAATGGGACATTTGTGGAACTGATCACTTTGGTCACTTCATAATGTCCTTGACAACAAAAAAATTAGACAAATGCACAGAAGATGAGTCTCTTGTGGGTTACCAAGTACAAGGATATTCTTTGTCTCTCCTGAAGTATTGAATGGTACAGGTCACTGGGATGAGAATGACAACTCAAAGCACTAACTCTGCACATCTGTCCTGTTCCTGCAATCTTTCTCTAAGCATTCCTTGCTAGGAGTTGTGACACTAACAGCAGTTGACACAGAGCTGAACCCAATTTATAATAAGCCCCCAATTCTTTTTTGCCTTTCTTGAAAAGGCTTCAAAGGGGAGAAAAATATCATTTGAGACAGCTGCTTACATCTCTTTCTACATAAAGGAAGAGGTTATTCTCCGGACATGTTCACCTTTGCTCGCGTGTGTTGGCCTTGTTCATTGTTTTCTAAGGCAGATACTTCAGAAAACACATCTGCATATAAACATGCCACATGATTTTCTCTCTTACCTGCTTGCAGCAACTAAATACTAAAAACGATCCCACAAAAGCTTACCAAAACCAGATCCCCCCACACCTTGAGGGACAGAGGTTTAGGATAGGGAGATAAATAGGGTGGCAGGAAGAGTCAAGTTGCATGCCCAAGCTTATGCATGCTCTGTAGCAAAAAAGGACCTCCAGAAATCCTAACACTCTTTACTAATGCCACCACTGCCTCTTCACAACCACCACATGCTATCTACTTATTTTCCATCCCTCTGGTTGTAATAGACAGACATTTGTTTTGTTACCAAATGTGAGCACGTGTTCAGACTATCAGTGCCTCAGGTGGTCGTTGCTGCAGTGTGAGTGGAAGTTGCATGACAGCTCCCACCCTGCACCCCCTGCATCCCCTGCACTCCAGAGCCAGGAGCAGTCACTGCTGCCACTGTGCCCGGGGCACCCTCACCAGTGTGGGACAGAAAGCCCATACCAGAGCACCTACAGCTGCTGGAATTAAACCCTCACCTTCCTGCTGTCAGCAGGACACCCAAATTACCTCTGCAACTGGAAGAGGTAGGAGCCTTTTGTGATCAGTGCTGATTTAACTCCTGGAGGCTGAAGAGAAGCTCAGAGTCAAATAGAAGGAGATTTTTATCTCTTGTGAATCAGTGTGTTGGTGGAAAGAAAAGGAATATTTTAATAAATTATTCACAACCTCTCCCCCCTGGAATGGGCTAAGGAGTGGAGATAGGCTTCCTGCTGAACAGGTTGAAAAGAACTCTGTTTTTCAGAAGGACTGAGCCACCTTTCTGCTGAGCATAAGTAATTCAATGCCGGGACATGCTTTAAAAGCATAGTGGTAAAAGGGGAGGGGGGAGAAAAGTTAGCTGCTAGCAGTGCACATCTTAAGGAAAAATAGCAACTAGATGATGATTCAAAGTGTAAAAATGTGTGGATAGAAATCCTCACAGCTTCAGATGCCGAGATTATTTCATTAATAGTTGGATGAAAATCCATCGCCTTGTCCTGATGAAGGGCTAAAAACCTTGCAGGGACTTCATTCTTCCAGTACTTTTCAGGGACTTCCAGGACATTTCAGAGTCCTGCTTGGACCACAACTTCTCAGGGACAAGCTGAGAGCAGTGGTGGCTGTGCTATGGGATGAGAAGGGTGTCACAGGGGGACTCTGGAAGCTGAATTCCTGCAGTAGAGACAGGCTGCACAGGCTCAGCCTCTTGTACCAAACTGTCACAGTGATCTAATTACTGGAAGTGAAGTGTGTGACATCTGGAGAAGTGCCCGAGCTTCAGAGTGACTTAGGCAGCCAGCAAACCGTGCCCTGCACCAGCTCACCACTGCTGCACTCACCTACCCACTCGTCAGCTGCAAACACCAGTTTGGTCACCAGCTGTTGGGCTGGGTGCTGCTTTCAGCTGGAAATGCAGTGCATCGTGCTTGTGATAAAAGCCAACCTCTCTGCAGGATTTTCCCAGGCACTCCAGAGGGGAGGCATTAATTAATGAAGGGCACACGCTTCGGTGTGACGAGGCTGCTGACACCTTCCGTGCAGCCAGGAGTAAGACACCATTAGTGTCAAAATTACAGGAGACAATTTCCACATATCTCAGGAAAGGCATTGCAGGTATTGCAGTCACCATGAGATAACCCTCTTCTGGATCTCATTAGGATGGGTGAAGATGAATTAATCACTTGTCTGGAAGCACTGGTTGCCTAGGGATCAGTGATCATGACCTGAATGCATTCACTGTGGGCAGACAAAAGATGGTTGCTGTTTGATTCTTCAAAAGGGCTAATTTCCCAAAGTTAAAGAAAATTGCCAGTGAAATTAAGTGGGAGGAAAGGTGTAGAAAGGGAAATGGGAATCCTTTAAGAGAACTAATTAGCTGGCCAGAAAGCCACACTTTCACACTCCAGAGAGAGGAGAGCTCTGGCTAACAGACCTCCTTGGCTCATATGCAAAGAGAATGCAATTGAAAATAACAAACCAATATATCAGACACATAAAATAGATAGCAAGGGGGACAAATAAGTAACTATTTAAAGCACAAGGCAAGGGATAAAGGGAAGGACTAGAAATATAATAGAAACAAACACATGTGTAGATAAGAATAAGGCCACTTGCTAGATAGGGATGATAAAATGGTTAGCAATAATGTGGAAGAGGCAAAACGGGGAATAAACAGTCTGCAGGGAAAAAAGCAGTAAATGGATACATATTATATGAAGCTGAGTCATTTAACAGAGCTGTCAGGTGTTGTGTCAACATTTTTTTGGCAGATTTAATATTAAAACTTCACAGAGTATGAGAGAAGAAGCCACAGGAACAATTTGAAGGCTTAGCTACAAGGGCTATTTTATTACAAAATGTATTCTTCTTTTGCAGGCATGAAACTGGTATTTATTTGGCAGAAAAACATGAACCAATAGCTGGAAACTGAGTGCAAAGTGTATCTTTTTAATAGTGAGTGTAACTAATCATTGAGAGAACTAGAGAAAATCAGTGACCCTCTGGAAAACAGGTTTTGGCCCCTGCCATGTTCAGCACCTAGCCAATACTGGTGAGGGGCTGGTGAGCAAAGGAAGACTGCTGGGTTCCATCAGAGTATCATGGAGGAAATAGCTTCCTCCAGCAGCAGAGAGAGAGTGGGTTGTGGATTTTGGTTGCGTGGGCTGACTTAAGTGTCTCCTTGTGACCACAAGCAGAGAGCCTGAAACTAGAAGGTCTGTAAGAACAAATAGAAAAAACAGCTTTCCCCTGAGAAAACCAGGAGCTCAAAGGTGGAGGTAAATTGGGAGGGCATGAGTAATTGTTTAAATGGTGCATTTTTCTTTCAGTAGAACCTCGTGTACTAGGCACTGAGAAAGGAAATGTTCATTTAAGGACAAATAAAGAAAAGTCACAGCTGTGATTTGACTAACTGCAAATTGCAGCAGGGAGCTGGCTGGAGACAGGCCAATACCACAGTTCACCTTGCACCCTCTGAAATCTCAGTCTTCCTCATCAAAGGCTTGATGATGCCAATACATTTTTGGGTGTGCCTAGCTTGCTGGAACCAGGTCTTAAAGATTTGGGCTTGGTTGCAACCCAGTCTGGTTCAGTACAAAGAGCATATCTACTCCTAGTGCTAAACAAACCTGGCAGTAAAAGCATTTCCTCCCCTGTGGTGAGGCAAGGGGACAGAAATGAACTCCAGTCTTCTTGTCATCTTCAACAAACATTCATATTGAATAGGAGCATTATATGCTTACCGTGATTATATGCAATGTGGGGGTTTTGTACCCCAGGAATATAAGCAGGATCTGTCATAGTCCTGCTTATGAGCTGGGTGGGGCATCAGCTTCAGCATCAGCTGGGTGCATCAGCTTCTCTTTGGGCAGTGCTGTCAGAAACCTGCACAATCCATAGGCCATGATTTTACAACAGCCATATCTAAATTAAGAAAATACCACACCATTTTATTTGCAGTTTAGGAGAAGAAGAGACAGAGTCTGATCTAAATGACATTGATGTTTTTGAGACTTTTCTAGTCAATTAAGTTGGAAACAGATAAGGCACAAGAACAGGAACAGAATGCAAAACAAGAAGTATTCAGCTGAATGAAGAGGGAAACCTGATAAGGAAAGGCAGAGGGTGAATCATATTAAGTACTTTACAGGGTGGATAAAATAGGTTGCTTGATAGCCAATGTGAGCATGAGAATTTTTTTGGTTTGTAATTGTATTTTGTCATTTTATACTGAAGTGTGTTTTCTCACAATAGAAGCATCACATAGCAAAACACAAATACACAAATATAAAAAAATAAAGTGCCTACTACTTCTAAAACAGGAACCCAGCCTAGCATCTCACAAATGACCCAGAAGCAGGAGCAATAGCTGCCTGTGTTTCAAGTGGGTCCAATGTGATGAAGGTCTTGGACAAAGAACTGTGAAAGCACGTTGTTAAAAAAATGCGGAATAGAATTCTAACCTTTCCTCTTCTATCTCTGCAATGCCTTGGGAAGATATAGAAAAACCTGTCATCAGTTTTGCATGTTTACAAAGACTCAGGATATTATATCCTACAGCCTCTAGCACTGATTTCTACAGCACAAAAAATTTAGTGCCCTGACATTGAAAGAATTTCACAGGTTACAGCTCAGTAGTGGATCAGAATGCTGCATAGCTTCCAAATGCAAAATGTCAACACAATTCATAGTATTTTCTAGATTGACACGGGAAAGTACTTTGCAAACCTATATGGCCTGATCATTATTAACAATTTATTAAAGCCCCTGCCTTATGGATGGGTGAGTGACTCCTAGGAAACACAAGACCACGTGTACAGAAATTCGTATTCCGATGATGACTTGCAGTCCCTTGTTCCAATTGCTGGATCACGCCTCCTGTGATGGGTGCAGCACGGTGGCTTTGTGCAAACAATGGCCCTGTAATCAGGAAGACGTGCTATGTTCTGGAAAAATAGCCACACCTTTTCTGAAGAGATTTCTCTCATGGGTTTAATTCATATCATCTGAAATCACCCTGAACCCAGCCTGAATTTGGTCCCAGGGATATCTTCATCTGCAAAGCTTTGGCAGTTTTACTTTCATCAGTCATTGCAGGAGGAGTTATATTCATGCAAAGATGTCAGCACTTGGCTTGTGATAAGATGCAGCAAGGAAGTGAAATGAGGTGCAGTTATTGGCTGATAATAGTGCTCTTGAAAATATATAACTGTGGTGTGGACAAATGAAATATGTTCTGTGAAAATAGGCTACTGTCCAGCGCTTAAAATAAATGTTTTTGAAGTGCTAGCAGACCTGCTCTATAAGACACCCCAAGACTGTGTATGGAATGCAAATCCATACTGGCCAACAGGACAGAAAAAAAAAAAAAAAAGTATTAAAGGCCATGAACATTTTGTGAATGTGGGAAGAAAAGCTGTTTTACAGCAATATTGTTTCCTCAGTTGAGAGTGGTCTGTGTTGCATGCATAGTTCTCCTCAAGTTTCAGAATCAACTGCGCCTTAACATTGAACCTGTCAGTTCAATTACACATCCATCTTATCATGCTAAGCCAAATTTAAAAGGGCACACCAGGGTGTGCTGGTGAATAAGAGTGTTTTTTGCAGGGCAGTAGTGCCTGCAGTAACTCCCCTGTTTTGTCAGTGTGTCTTACTAGAGTGCATGTATCCTGACACATATTAATAATGGCTTATGTTTAAACAAGTCACACTGGACCCCTAAAAAGAGTGTGCAGTTGCATGTTCTGCGTCAAGTCAAGCCCACATAGAACCAGAGATCATGGAGGCCATGAACTGCTTGAAAATAGACACGTTTGCTCTGTCAGGAGAGCGTTGTTCCCTGAGGACCAATGACCACATCCAAGAGGGTTTCTTCCAGACTCTCCCAAACTAAATTAGTAAATATGGAATCAGGCTAGACAACAGTGCTACTGCATTCAGGGAGCTCCTTTCTCTGGCATGGGAGCACTATCAGTGGAAAGAACTCGAGGGAAGTTTCATTTTTAGAATGTAAGATTTTCATAGAAAGAAATTTAAAAATGCAAAATTATTCCAACTATTGCAACTATGTCACAGAACCTGTGTTTCTAAAAATGCATTGAGTCTGCAATACTGTCAGTAAACATAAGCTGGAGAGACTTGGAGTAGAGCTATGCTGTTCTTTATCTCCTTAACTGGCATAGCTTCATTGACTGCCGCAATTATTTCTGATTGACACCTAAGTGCATTAGGAACACGTGCTATACATCTTAACTGCACATGAATTACTGCACTGTGCTAAGAAAGAAAACTTGGAAAACCCCATTTTTCCCCTTATGGGAGTTTTTGTTGTTCCTTGAGGCCATGAACTGAATTTCTAAGTTCCCATACATGAAGCCACGACAGCTGTTTTAACATGGGACATCTCATTTTATTTTGCAAGACAGTATCATCTAAGTGGATTTTTGGCTATTTTTTAAAGTTTTGGGGTTTTTTTCTTTTTTAGTTTGGTGGGATTTTTTGTTTGTTTTGCTTTGTTTTGGGTTTTGTTTTTGTTGTTGTTGTTGTTGCTTTGGGTTTGGGCGTTTTTTGTGTGGTTTTTGGGTTTGGTTTTTTTTTTGTTTGTTTGTTTTTCTTTTTCTTTTTTATTTTTACTATCTGGATTTGTTCAGCCTCTGAATATATCTGAAAATGAGTGCTGTGGGCAGACAGTCACGATGTCACTTTGTGAACACCGTGTGCTGTGAATTTTGTGATTTCAGACACCTAGAGGTTTTACCTCAGGAACTGAGCACTGACTCACACACATCAGCACAACCTCATGCCCGTAAGCCCTGTGTCTGCACAAGAGGTCTGTACCTGGGACAAAGTATGACAATCCCATCCAAGGAAGCCATGGGGTGTCTGTAGCCTCCAGCAGCAGCAGGTCTCAGCTTCAGAGCACAGAGCCAGTCTGAGGTCTGAGAGGAGGAACCAGCTCTCCTACACTGCAGAGGTAACTCAACATTAGCTGGAATGGTGGCCTCTCTGGGTTCCATCCCCGTACACAGGATTGCCCCTCTGGGCTGGAAGGGAGCTGCAAGCTTCAGCCAACTGGCTGTTGGAGCTCCACCTCTGGCAGCAGTCCCAGCATCCAGTCACAGGTCACTAATCCCTTCCTTCATCCTGGCTGGTAGCAATTCCCATCATTGCACACTGTTGGATGGGTAAATACAAGGCTATGTCTCCAGGAGAAGCCTTGTGCCATCCTGGGAAACTCCTGCATCCAGGAAGCATGGGCAGAGTGAAAAGTCTTCATGGCTGGGCTGTGACGAGAAAGCTTGAGGTGGCTTCTGTCCTACCACAGGTGCAGCACCAGGTGGTGCCAAGCTCCTCTGCCATCCCCAACACCACCCTGTCTGCCTGTGCTCCTCCTTGCAGGTGGGGAAAATGCTGTGCAGGTGCAGGAGTCACACTGCTGCCCTGAGCACTTTTGGGTGGCCTTGCTAGCTTCTGCTGCCCTGGGTCCCTCAGGTCCAGTCTGCTGTCACCTCACATGTGGAGGTCCTGCTCAGCAGGAACTCCCTGCCTGGGATCTGAGCTTTGCTCCTCTATGGGATGTATTCTGTATTCTTGGTGGAATAAAAGGTATTTGTTATCTTGCCATTTTCCAATGGACCCATAATTTACAACAGACCATAGACAGTTCAGCTGGGCCCTTAGGACGTCTGAAACCTTTACGTTAAAAATAATAAATCAAACATATCTGAATGCCCGGTGAGGACACTTAAAATCAGCCACAACAATTCGGTGAAATGTATTTAAACAATCAAAGAAAATTTAGCCTTTTTTTTTTTTAACATACATCCACCAAAGACATTTTTCAATTATTGTTAATTCAGGGAGGGGGGAAAAACAACAACAACAACAACACCACCAAACAACAACAACAAAACAAGCCAGTTTATTTTAAATGGAGAATTAGGGGGGGCGAAATGGATGAATTTCCTTCTGGTATTTTTTAATTAAAGGTTCTGATGTTCATTCTGGAGTACAGTTTTAATTTAAAAACCAATTCCATTTTAATGATTATATTTTAAAAGGATTAAATCAAACAAGGTTTATATAGGCCCATAATACAGCTTTTGCTCATGACAAAAATAAACAAATGTTCAGTATAAATAATTTCTTTAGTTTTTATTTGAAAAAAATCCCTGAGCATTTTCCATATTCTATTCAGTTGATTTAATTTTCAACTCTTGGTTTTTTCCATTATGAGTCTGAAAAATCAGCTATTTGCTGAGCTGTGCTAAACAGGGCAACACATACTTTGGGTTTTTTTCCCACACGTGTACCTAGGTATTTTTCTCTAATTGTATGTAATCTACACTCATGCACAATCTTCATTGTTTCTGTAGGATGTTAGTTGGCATTAGGAAAGTAGGAGCAAGACCAATGGCTGAAGGAAGCTTCTGAAACTGAAAATGTTGACAGTGTTCTGGACCATTTTCAGACCTTCTTTCACAATGTGTCTGTGTAGCCATCATCTCACAAAGAGCTTTTTGTGATTTATACCTAGAGGTGCCACTCGAATCAGTGATGCTACCCAGGGGGAGGTTGAGATGTTTTTGAAATGATGTAGATGTGTATTTTAATATGACCTACATAGAAAAGAGGAACTAAATGATAGAAATGTCATGCTGAGAGGCCTTATTTCAATGGAGTTTTCTCTTTAGTGAGAAACATTGAATGTATTTATTTCTATAAGGTCATATCACAGGGAGTTCAGTTTGGGGAAATGTGAAAACTAACTTCAGGTTTTAAATCAAATTTCAGTTCTTGTGATTTCAGTTCTGCCAATCTGTGTCTGAATAACAGGACCCAACACTCTGTACAGCCCAAATGGAAATATATTCAAAGCTGACAGTTCCTGCTAGTTTACAGCCACAGGCTTGTCAGATTGAACTTGAAATCTGACCCGAGCATACTCAAAATTCATCCCAAGCTCTCCTAATGCAGCCTGATGAATTTTGCCTGGCAGCAGTTTTTATTGCGAGGGGATTTCTTGAAGTATGAGAAGTAGCTCCAAGCCATCTCAAAAACAGTAATTATTTCAATGTTTCCTGGTTGCTAGATAGAATCCCAGATCCTTGGAACAGCGCAAAAAAAATTAGCAATTTTTTGTCAAGTCAGCACAAAAATGCTTTAGATTTGTCATAGAAAGGGGCCTTGTGTAAAGTGTGTTTAAGATTCAATGTAACACTTTGTCCAGCCCAAAACAAAATGTTTTCTTTCATGCAGGGCAGTTTTTATTCTTGCAAAATGAATGTGGGTCAGTGGTATTTAGCAAATCTTGTTTCATAAGTAAGATAACAAAACAATTTCCCTTAGTTTCCCAAAGCTTTCCACAAGAGGGAAAATTAGGAGGTGTGTGGGAAACTTTAACAAATTTGACTTCATTTGTAAACAGTTTCCTTTCATCTGAAACTGTTTATTTTTTAGGTGAATAAACATTTCTACCAAACCGTTTCAGTCAGCTCTATTTGGAGTCAACATGCTGTGTCAGCATCCCTCACCCTGCCAACTGCACTGGAGTCCTGTGACTGGCTGCCCTGTGGGGTTAACCTGGGATATCGATGATATGCATGTGGCAGATGGGCCAGAGGACTGCTAATTGCCTGATTAGAGCTCTTTTCCCGATTTTTGGGTCGAAATGAATGATCAGGTCTGAAAGGTTCCTGGTGTGAGGAAAGAGCAAGTTTTCCTGGGGCTTCCTCATACCCAGCTCATGGCCTCACAAACTCATTCCTACAGAGGCTGATAGGGGAATGAGTATCTAAGGAATGAAGAATGACTTCAGGTTTTGCTATTTTTCTTTTGCTTACAATGGACTAGGCTTTATTTCAGGCTGAAAAGTTTGCCTCAAGGAGCTCACTCTGTCAAGGTCAGAAGTACACAAGCACATGAGAGTTCTCTGTCAAGTTTAGAAAGTATTAGTGGCATTTCATGGATTTTGTTTAAACAGTTACCTTGCCAGCAGATCATTTTAGCAAAGTACCTCCCATGGGGAAGAACTGCAGAAGAAAACACAAATCTGCCCTCCTTTCAGGTTGAAGGGGCTTTTGAAACCATTTCAGCTCAAGCAGCTGCATTTTGGTGGAGAATGAGGACAGGGTGTTGTGGACCATACCCCTCCTAGGGGCAGGATGACCAGAGGCAGCTGACTGGGAGCCAGTTCATGGCTGGTGAGCAAGTTCCCAACAAAGCCACACAATGTAGAAGCATCCTCTCTCTCAGATACATTACTGAGGATCTTCAGTTTCACCCAATGTATCAAGACGAGCAGTTGATGCAAAGCAACTTGTGTTTGGCTTTGTTTTCTGATTTTGCCAACAATGATATGCCAACAACGTTAAAAAAAATATTTACATGCAAAAGCAATACTGATGTTCAGAAGAATTGGATGAAACTCTCTCAAAGATTCACAGTAAACAACATTTCTACCTTTTTACAGATGATTCGTTAAGCACAGTTTCCGTAGCTTTTTAAGCATCCTGCAAAGTCTCTGAGGTTGACAAGTGAAAAGGATGAAAAACAATTCTAAGAGAATCTATTCTTGTCTTTCTCTAATGGCTTATAGATCCTGCTATTTCCATAAATGCTCTTTGAAGGGAAACTATGTGGGATTTTAATGGCTTTTCGAGTTCATGTGGGTGTCACTTGCTTTGATGTATGCCAGATAGGAAACAACAGTATGTCTGGAAGCAACAATCAATGGGGTTTAAGGTGAATAGCAAGTACCATGGTTAGGAACACACTTATCTTGGGGTTATTGCACCCTAATCACAGGAATAGCATTGAGTTACCACTGTTTTGTGTGTAAGGAAGAGTTGTTTTACTGCATTTTAGAGGGTATATTAAAGATGTATTATGCTCTTATAAGCAAGATATTTTTTCCCATTCATGACATGTTGCTTATTACCTCAAGTTTAAAATAAGTGTTTGGGGACAATGATTGCACTCAAATCTAACTCAGAGCCAGGTTTTCACAAGCCTTTTGATAGGAAAAAGTCATCTAGAGTTATCTGGCTAAGGGAGAGAAAAATTCTATAAAAGTGTTTTACAGTTGCAATATTCAAGATAAGCCTTAGTTTTAACACCTGTGGGAGAAGCTCTAAGCTCTAAGGTAAAAGGATATTGGAAATGATTCTTGAATAATATTCTGTGAGGAAATAATTATGCTAGGGCTTCTCTTTCAGTCTGCTTTCTGGTTGGGCGGGTCTTCAGCTCTTACTGTGTCCTTCACAGTGTGTCACCAGTGACTCTCCTACCCCCAGCCCAGCTGTGCCACCACCCCACTGGGCACCACTGCACCATGTACTCATTTCTTCCAGATTTGTCCATGAGTATTCACCTAGGTCCATTATTTAATTTTAGTTATCACAATTGCTGGCCAGGACTTTGAGGGCTATGCAGAAAAAGCAGTGGAAAACCAGACAGTGCCTATGGTCTACAGAGAGCTGGATGTTTCAGCTACTTGACACAGAAGGTGAAACTTTGGCAAAAGTACTATCTTGCAAAAGCTACTATTTTTGTTGAAACATATCCTCCTATATTAGGTTTCCATGTATCAGGAACATCCAGACTCTGGTTGACAGCCTCAGTACTTACAAAGTGTCCTGCAGCAGTTTTGTCTTTAAAAAGGGTTAGATGTAACTAGATCAGGGGATATGTGTCCCTTATAGGACAAATAGGAGCAAGCAGAGGAATACTGTTTTCAGCTGAATGTGCTTAACCAGGCTAGACTTTAAAGGTGGGCCCAAGTAGCCACCAGAAAGCAATTGTTGTGGTGACAAACAGCAAATTTTCAAGTTCATTGAAGTGATTATCTACTAAACATAATTGCTTTACTAATATAACAAATCAAGAAATCTATACAAACTGATAAGCAGAAGTGTAAAATGCCAACTCAAATCAAATCACTGAGCCAAAAGGAGTTTTTGCTACCTGTGTTGGAAGGGAAATGTGCCTTATTGCTCTTGGATAAAAACCAAAAAATGTTTCTTACATGAGTTTCCTTGTTGTAAGGGGTATACTGAAAAGAGCAATCTCTGTATTTCGTTTGGGGCTACTGATAGAGATATTCTTGAAATTCACCTTGACTAGCAAATTATTTGAGTATTTAATCTTCACAGACTCCTGTTAAAAAGAGAACACTGATCTTTTTGTATAGAGGAGAAAAGGTGTTTTGACACACTTTGTGCAGATGGCTCAGCTGTTACTATGTCCATTGAAGGACAGAAAAATGCTGTTAACTGAGAATTAACTAAATTTGGGCTGTGATTTATGACTTCTGACAACAGCCCTAAACAAAGCTGACGTGGCATATGATCAACCTGAACTGATTGATCCATTAGGAACAAGGAACTCTTGACCCAGGGAAAAACGTTGAGCATGAGGAGGACACTAAAAGGTAGCCCAGTACATCAGCACTGACATCCATTCCATCAGATCCTGAGAAAAGGTGAACTTTGCCATCTTTCCTGGACAGCTTTTTATGCAGATGGAGCTCAATGCATCTTCCTCTTGTTTACCTGTTATCGTAGATGCTGCTGGATTCCTGATTCTCACAAGGCTCTGTACTGCCTGTCTGAATTTCAATAGCTGAAATAATTATTGTTCCTTGCTCTCTGCCAGAGGTGAGAATTGAATACTGCCAGGAAAGATCAGCTTCATTTCCATTAGTTTTAATATCCCTTCCGTTCAGCCCATTCGTCGTTTTATCACGCCAGGGTACTATGGGCTTGAGGGGAAGAGAGGAGTGAAGAGCAGTCTAGTTGTGAACAGGTGATGGGCAAAAGACCCTTACAGGAAATAAATGCCCTGCTTTTAAATGGTCTGCATTTCATACCAGCTGTGCTGCTTCTGAGCTGGAGAATGTGAGTTGATTTTTCCAGGCATACAGCAGCATACGTCCAAAGACTCTGCAGGCGCTGGGCTTTGGGTGAGCTGCCTCAGTAGCTTGGCTTGCTGGAGCCCTGGAGGAAAGCTGTAGGGTGAGGCCAGGCACGACAAGGCCTGTTCTCATGTGGTATGACACAAATTCACTGCACAGGCCCAAACCTGTGTGGCTTTGACACCCAGCTTCAGCTAGGAGACAGTGGAAGACCTGTGAAGAGGCTCAAGAAAAAAAAGGAGTTACCACTGCCTGCCCTGCTAAGAAGAGCATTGATGTGCCATTAAGAGAGTGTCCTCCCACTTACTAAAGGAAAATTTCTAGTGCTGGGGCAGTGGCGGCTGGGACAGAGTTTGGAAAGGGGGAGGGCAGTCACGACACTGTGGCAAGGTGCTCCCTGCCATCACCTGTCTCTGAAGGGTGCTGTTTACCTGGGACAACAGAGTTCCTAAGCTGGAACTAGCGAGTCAATGTTGTACCAAACAACTCCGGGTGACTTTTGTCCCTGTATCCTCATGGCTGCAGGGAATAAGGGAATTGAAGCCTCTGTCCTTCCTTAGCACCTGCAATACATGTTTGAGGATGACACCCAAGGTGGAAGAGGATTGAGCAAAGCTGAGCAGCTCCTGGGGAGAGCACATTACATTTCCTGTTGCTATGTGAAGTTTAGACAAGTACATTGACTTGGACAACATCATTACCAAGGAAGAGTTCTTTTTCATCCTTACTTATACCTTGTCCATAAGCAGCAGTTTTGTCTATTGCTTGGAAAGTTTCCACCTTCTAATTTCCACAAAGTCCAACCCACACTTGGGATCTTGCAAGGACACTCTGAGGACAAATGATGCCAATGGCCAGAAGGACCTGTACCTAAGAAGGAATATGCTGGTTGAGCCCTACAGCCAATTATAGTTCCTGTCTCCAACTGTCTCAGTGGCAGGACCTGGCTACAGCAGCAAGACCTGCACACGTGCTCTCCCACCACAGATATACCCAACTTGTATTAGAGACAAAAAGTCCATTGGAGTATAAAAGTATGTTGCCACTGTCAGTCACTGCAGCAAAGTTTAACTGATGAGCTGACAGGGGAAAGGCTTCATCTTTTGCATCTGCAGGTGGGCTCAATGCAGGCCATGGACAGGTCTGTGGTAGCTGTTGCAGTGATACTTCATGTTGCAATGGGTCTGAAGAAACTGACAAAGATCCTGCAGGTTAACAGCCCCTGCACAGGTTTTGCTGCCACCCATGTGCAACATCAATCCCAGGTGTCAGCTGCCCTGTGGAAACACAGATTTGTGAGAAGCTGTGTGGTGCATGAAATCAGCAGGAATTACAGACATGCTCCACAAACTGACATGGAGATGGAAAGTATTTATTGGAAGCTCTAGAATAGAAACCAGAGTGATTCTCTAATGCAGAAATTTCCCAGACTGTAGTTTAGGCAGGCCCTGGCTATTGTGCTGTCACCTCCTCTTGTTCTCTGCTCCACTCCCCACTCCTGGAGGCAACTTGAAGCCTCCAAAGCCCTGCAATGGGGTGAAGCAGGCGGAAGAGATGCGGCATCACTCACAAGGTGATACTACACCTTCTCTTTTCTTACTCTTAAACTCACATTCCACACTCTCAGCATTTCTTTAATGAGAGGCAGCTCTTCCTTCCTGAGCCAGGCTGGAAGAATAAGGAATTGTGACAGACAGAGAGGAATCCCACTTATTGAGGTTCTCCCCTCACTATGAGTGAGGCGTGGAGGAGACAGCAGCACTACTGCCTGAGGCAAATGTTTTTCCCAGACACATGCAGCAAGGATCCCCATCACTTCTGTGCCCCACATCCAAGGAACAAGAGCAAGTTCTCAGGGTGCTCTGACATTATAGGAAAGTAGAGAGTCATACAGGATGGTTCTGCAGCTAGTCATTTTATATTAGATAAATAAGATGTGTCATTGCAAGTGTTGGAAGTGATCCACACTCACATGGATCTGGGGCATGAAACTGGGGCAGGAGTATTTGTTTCAAACATTTCAGAAATGGTCCTGCTGCTTCTGTGGTGCTGCTGCTGAGGAGTGGTGGGCCTCCTGGCAAAACCTGGAGCTGGAACCATTTGCAGGGTGAGAGAATGGGGCTTTGTTGCAGGAGATGGGTTTGCTCCTGCCCAGGGGTGGAAATTCAGCAGCGGTTCATTCTTTCCTTCCTATCTTGTTGCCAAAGGCAGACACTAAGCTCCTCTGGGGAGCTGTAAATGAGTATAATTCAATACAGAACCCTAAGTGAACAGCAGCACACTTGGCTTAAAGCTACTCCTGTTATGGCCAGAGGCAGACATCTGGGACGGGTGGACAGATGATCTGATCTTGTGTGGAAATCTCATTGTGCCCCAGCCACCGTGCTCCACTTCACTGTAATAAGAAGTAATTTGATCAAATATTTTTGCACATTACTCTTCTGTTAGAATAATTATTCAATGCATGCCAGCTGCAGGACTTCTTGCACCTTTTTCTTATGCAGTAGTTGGGACTGGCTTCTTACACTCTTCTTCATCTGGATACTGGAGAGGCTCCTGCACTGGCAACTGCTGTGGTTGTGCAACAGTAATAGAAGAGAGAAGCACTCATCTTTTTCAAGGTGCACAGGAGTTAATTTATGTCCAAAATATTAAACAGAGGATATGCAAATACAGGAAACCCCAAAATGTTTTTTCCACCTGTTGTTCACTCTGGGGAACAGAATTCTCTTTGCTCATTTTATATTTAACGTCTGAGTTAAATTTAACATAAGCAAACTAACAAGCGAGGTGCAGCTACTGCACCATATTCTTCCCCAATATCTTCATGAGGGGAAGACAAATCTCTGCCTCATTTTAAATCACCATAAACTCTTGCAATATTGCAGATGGATCAGAATTAGTTTTATTACTAATAATATACTACAACACATCCATTTTGTGAAGGTGTACATTTTGGGCTTGCTGTCTTAGCGTGCTTCTTAAATTGAGATTTAGAGGTTTTTTGCCCCCAGCCTTTTCTCCACCCACCCAAAGAAGGTTGGCCTATGGTGCAGAGTGATTGTTCCTGATTGCATGTTGATTGGCAAGGAGCACAAATTGTACTGCGTCCCTGCTCCTGCAGCTGGTCTCTATGAAACAAAAACCCTGAGTTGCTTATCTTGGAGAAGCTTGCTCTTTTTCCCAGAGAGAAAATAATTTATGGTCTAACTGGTCTGAGCACTAAATCCGAGTAACAAGGATCCAGCCAGAGATTCCTATTAAAGCGTTAGTATCCATCAAAATTGGCTGATGGGGTGTTTTGAAACTCATTAATCACTGTGCTGGCAGCAAGCGAATTAGAAACCCTGTGTTCTGCCGCTGACTTCCCATTTCACTGAGTGAGTTAAATGCAAAGCATGTGTTACTGACATCAGCGATTTCAAAAGTGGGTGTTTCTCTGGATGTAAATGGTACTTAATAATGTTCCACCTTTGACTGAAACTAGGGCACGCCCTGCCATGAGGTTCTCATCATCTAATTACACTTACTCAATCTGAATTCAGATCATGCAATTCAAGCTGGGTCTACCTGCCAGATTAACTCTTCAGCTTGTCTTGACAGAAAAGCCATACCCCAGGATCTCAGTGTCACCCAGCAGGTTGCTGGGAGGGGATGGGGAGAGCTGTCCATGCCACCTGCTCTGTGGCTGGTGGCCTCTCAGCCAGGACTCTGTTTTCCCACCCATGACAGTTATTGTGGAGAAAGGGGGCTCGGTTTCTTGCAGGAGCCCCATGTTTCATGCAGACCTCATGGGACTAGTGCCATGGGGTAGACACTTGAAACCAACAGATGAAGTGACAGCCCTTGAACATCATTTCTTGGGTTTACCCACAGAAGGGAAAGCAAAATGAGATTAAACCCTCTTTCCAGCTCTAGCAGGACATTTTGTGTAGATAAGAGACTAGTCTGTGCTCCAGGCCTGCTCTGGCCACAGTCTCTGTGCTCAGGCTCCCAGCAGCCATCTATACAAATAAATAACTCACCCCAGAGACCATTTTTGAACTCTGAGGCAAACTGAGGTATTACAATTCATTGCTTGTGCTGCTGAATTTTCTCAGTCCTCAAAACAGGATTACATTCTCCCCATCTTATGTTCTCCCCAGCTGCTGCCTGGTGGGGACTAGTTATCATGGGCCAAAATCATGTCAGTCAGCATGCTGAAAGTGTGGTGGTGTGAACATTTAGAGGTTAGAGTCAGTGCTCATGCCGTATCCTGCGTTGTTTCCTGGTGCAGCTAGTGGTGCCAGATGTGGCTGGGTTCTTCACCATCCTCAGTATTCCCACAGCTGTGGTTATGCTTCCCCGGGGAGAAGCATGTAAAGGAGCTGGGAACAGAGGCAGTGTCTCCTGTGGAGCAGGATGAGATACCAATACTCAGCTTCACTTTGCTTTGCTTTTGTAACTGTTACTTAAAATCTGTAACAGCTGTGATGGAGAGGTACAGACCCCAAATATTCAACAGGTGCCTTGGGCATACTGCTCTGAGCTGCATTTCCACCTTCAGACAACGAAAAAGTGCTCTTAATCCGCCTGCTACATCACATACTGCTAAAGGTCCTTCGAGCAAGTCCTGCTCTTGCTCTCAAGACTTTGTTTTTTACCAGCAGTTTGGGATGCCAAAGAGGAGCGAGAAGCCCAAATGAGAACAGTGTGTGTCTCATAACCATGGATGACACTTTAAGTCATAAGGCTCTGCTCTGGTCTTCATCTTGTATTTCAGCTGTTACTCATGAAACTAACGAAAACCATGGTTCACACAGTGAGCAGGCAGGTTCTCCAGATTTCCTTCCCTCTTGATGGTTCTTGGTGAGTAAAAGCCTTGTCACTGGAAGTCCTCATGTCCTGGAACATAGGAGGAGAGGGTCCCACTTGCCATACTCAGCAGTGCTGCCGGCCACATAAGAAATAAGGCAACACACATCGAGCTTAGCCCCCCAGCTTCTCAGTTCCTAATCCCTAAGGAGTGAAAGATCTTGACTAAAAGGTGCAAGGCTGGAGAGCTGTCCCTCTTGGATTACTGCAGTTTTAGCCACACTATCACCATAATAACACTTCGTAACTACATCTTGCATTTTCATCTCTGTATTTCAGCTGAAGTTATGAATGTTTAATTACACAAGTCTCATAAATACCTCTTGGGGCAGGTCATCATTCAGATGATACCTGTTTTCATGAGGCAGTGGCAGAGACATTCAAGCTCAAGGAAAATCAGCCCTGCAGGGTGGCGCAGGAGTAGCCCCAGTTGAGCCAAGGTGCTCTGGTGTGTGCACAGCCTCATTGCCCTGGGGAGCCTGAAATGGCGTAACCCCTTGGTGGGGGGTAGCCTGCACCTCTCAAAGTGTCACCCTCACAGTAAGGGCCCGCCTCTGACACACCTTTGCTGCCACCCCCAGAATAGTGTCTGGTGCTGGCAGGATTCCAAAGTGTGCAGGGAGAGGAGTGTCAGGGACTGCAAAGCCACCAAAGAGATCTGCCAAGCCCGCTGTGCCTCTGAGGCTGGTTGGCGTGTGTGTGTTGGCCAAGTATAATGTAGAAGATGCCTCTCCTGCAGGATTAAGTGCCCCATGTTAAACAGCAATTTTCAGGACCTTATGACAGAGGGCTGTCACTGCTGTCACTTTTGTGTCTCCTTTGTTTTTCATCTTGAATAACTGAAAAAGGGTTATTGCTATCCTCATCTCCACTGCTGAGGAGGACACCATATCTTTGACCAAGAAAAATTCTTTGGTTGGGATACACAGCAGCCACACTGGAGCAGATGGGGCATCAGACAGCAGGTCTCTATTAAGATGGCTAAGGAATATCGACAGGCTGTGGGGGGTTTTTTGGTTTTTTTTTTCCTGCAAGTTCATATGTATTGCAAGAAGGGATGGTTCATGTCAAATATTTGTTGGCATTTTTAATGTGGAAGAGCTAACGAGCCCATCCTGTCATCTGCTCTGTAGTGCACAGCGAGTGAAGAGAGACTCGGCTTGCTCATTACACTGATCACTAGGGTGTAAAGGGCTCAAAGGAGCTGGCAGGGACGCCTTGTCTTCCTGGGCACTAACAGAACTGTATTGGTGTGCACTGCAGAAGTGCCCAGGGTTTTGTTTAAACCAGGGCTGTCTTGAATTCATTTCAGCAGAGGCTCAGCTGCAGCAGGTAGGCACTCGGCCAAAGAAGGCGCTTTTATTACCATATGATGAAAGTTAAGCTCTGATGCCTCTTGACCCCTAGCCATGGGCTGGCAACTGTGACACTGGGAGAAACCTGCTGCAGAGAAACTGGGAACTTGCAGTGGAAGAGAGGAATTTTACTTGTACAGATAAACATGGAATGCAATGAGCACGGAGCAATGAAAAAGAGCTAATGGCATGCAGAAATCATGGGCAACAATGACACAGAAATCAATAATTGTTTGATTATGTGGATAACAAGCTAGAGAGACAAAACATTCCACTTCAAAACTGAAGATCTGTGCTACAGGATATGTGTAGGTGGGCAGCCTACTAGGAGAGAAATCCTACCCAGCAAATTTTAGAGATTGTTTCAGAGAGGGTCTCAGGACGTGCAGATATAAGTTTCAATGTGGATGGACACTCATTCCTACAACCCCAATGTGAGCTACACTGGGCTTGTAACAAGCTTCTCCTACAATCTTGTTTCTTCCTATCCCATACTAATACAAAATCATTTTAATGTCTCTGGAAAGTTCTGCTGCTTTTAATTTCAAATACTCTACAGTTGTAAAGGTAACTGTCAGTGTTCATATTAAATAACTTTGAACTATACACGGTTGTATTATATTATATTATTGTGTTGTGTCACCTGTTTGAGGTGACAAATTAATCTACTGGCCCTTTGTGACAAGACTGTCTTGTTAAACACTGCTAACAGAAAACCCAGAGTTTACTTTTTAGTTTTCCCATCTCCAATGCTTTTCTGGTCCTCTTATTTCCTGTATCATAACTAAATCTAAGGTGGGAAAATATTGCCTATATATTTATTCTAGTCTTGCTAAATTGCAGTTTACGTACAACTTCTAAAGCCATTGTTAATCATCTTTAGTAAACAAGTATCTTAAGAGGCTTAATCTGCCTTGTGTGTTTAGCAGACTACAGCCTACTGGAACAGTTAAGATTAAATCACATTTTTCCAAAGGGTCAGGAAACGTTTCCTTGCTGGAGTTCAAACCACTGGTTCGAGAGGAGTCAGAGGCAGGCTCCTGGCAGCAGCACTGCTGTACAGACAAGCTGGGAGGTACTGGCTGTGCTCGGAGAAGGCAATCCCAAAGCTGCCCTGCCCTGCTGCCAGCTGCCCCTCCAACAGCAGGAGGCCTCGCAGGCAGCTGGCTGACTGCCCGGGGGGACATGCCTGAGGGTGCCTTGCTCTGGAGGCAGGCACTTATGTCAAGGGTCCCTTGGGTTCCCAAAGCAGACCACGCACACATTTTTACCTCTGTACTGGCAGTTTTGAGATCTGCAACCACACCCGGTGCTTTGCGCCTTCCAAACCCACCTCTGCTTGTGTTATTTTTCACTCCAACACACTGTCATAATCAAGCCCAGGAAATGCAGCAGGAATCATTTGTGCTGAAATCCTGCTCTCTGTTTTACCAGTGCATGAAAACAGCATTTCTAATACTCCCTTTATAGTCTGGAACAAGATTACATTGAGCAATGGCTGTGGTTTCTACTCATGACAGCAATGCTTGTTTCCTTCTCTTTCAATATGAACACACACATTTTAAGAAGGAGTGTAAACCCCATAAAGCAACATGCTTTGTACCTAATGTCTCCTCAGATGTTTCTGTGTTAGGGCATCTATGTCATGTCTCTATTAGACTGTGTTGCAGGGCCTGGGTGGGTCTGCTGGCCTCAACCAGTGGTGCTGAGGATCCAGAGATCACGTTAGACATCCTGATGCCTCTGCTTCACATTAGGCAGGGTCCTGTAATCATTGACAGTGGGAATGCATCCTACTGCCTAGTTCCATCTGAGAGGGGTCTCATGTACCCTGAGACCTCTTTGTGAACCAAATAACAGGCAGTAGTCAGGACCAGGGGATTTGCCTCAAAGGCACATGTCTGACCTGGATTAAAATATTTAGGAGGATACATCTGTAGATTTAGGCCAAAGCTAACCTGTAAACTAGATCTGTACCTAAAACAAGACTTGGGCCCGTCTCCAACTTTAGTGTTGAGAAGCCAGGAGGAAGAACAAGAAGGCATCAGAAACTGTCTCACTGGTGTTTTAGAGTGCTCATGACGTTTACTGAGATGTACTGAAAAATGATTGTCAGGACTTTTTCAAAAATTTTAGCAAAAATATCTATCTCCGACAGCATGAAACTGTGTCAGGTTAGGTATCAGGAAAAAGTTTTTCACCCAAAGGGTGACTGAGCACCGGAACAGGCTCTCCAGGGAAGTGGTCACAGCATCAGCCTGACAGACTTCAAGAAGCATATGGACGCTGCTCTTGTGCACATGGTGTGATTCTTGTGATATTCTGTGCAGGACCGGGAGTTGGACATGATAGTCCTGATGGATACTTCTAACTCAGCACATTCTATAATTCCATTACACTTATTTGTGGGCCTGGTAGATAGACTTGTTACCTGTGACCTTCAGTAAGAATAGCTGGGTTCTGAGTTCAGTTCAGCTACTTCATGCAGTTAGCCTAGACCTGTGTTTAGTGGGAAGAAAGGTTCAGTCAGAACTCCTTGTATGACTGCCATGTGCACTTTTAGAACTTTTTGCTTTCCATCAGAATATGGCATAATGACAGACTTTATGGATCCCCAGTATTTATTTCTGTGACTGCCCTTTTAATGGATTCCAGCCATTAATTTGAAATTGAACCTGCCTCATCTCAACACCACTTCTATGCATTTTAAGTATACTTCAAAGTTCATTAATGAGTAGCCTTAATAAACCCAGGCTGTGCCATAATTACAAATGTCTAAATCACTCACTCTGAGTAGTTCAGATCTTTGCATTCAAGTGCAGATGCTCAAAGGCGCACTGCTGTGTATAGATGCAACCACACACGTTCATATTCACTTCTAGGACTGCTTTCACAGTACTTATGGATTAGAATGAACTCTGAGCCATGAAGTTGTTTTAGTGGAAACACAGATGAAATCATCTTTCACCTCTAGGTCACCAGTGTGATTCCATCAGAAAAACAGCACTGCTGACTGAAAGTTTTCAGTCGGACACTGAGAGCTTAAGAAACCTCATGATCTCAGCACAGCTGTTAATAGAAAGCAAACCTAGCACTAACTCATGTCACTTTTGGCAGCCACAGCAGAAAGGCCAAACTCCCAAATCAGCATGGGGGCTGCACGGCTCTTTTAGCCCAGAGGTAGCTTCGCAGTGGGCAGTACATTATCCTGGCAGGGTGGAGATTGGAAAAACTTGTATGGCAACCCTTTGGACTATTCCTGTCCCTGGGTTAAGAGGTGGTCACTTTTCATCTTGTTCCATAGGCTTTCTATTTATAGAGAAAGAAAAATATAGGAAAGTGCCCAAAAGAGTCACTTGCAACTTCTATTGCATGTACTAGAACAAACCAAATTCTGAAATAAAGGTTTCAACCTCCTGGGGCTGTATCTGAAACCTATTCACTTCATTCAATCTGTGCTCAGGTAGAAATTTTCAGTGACCTGAGTAGGAACTGTCTCTGCAAGAGCTAAGGACTTAAAAAAACCTTAAGAGTTTGGACACTTCACAATAGAATTCGCCTTCACGTTTCACTGACAAGGTGTCTTGTCTTCTCTCATTCATTTTTGCTGACGTGCAAAAAAAATATTCGTCTTCTTTGAACTCTCCACGGTCTTTGCTTGAAAATCAGGGCAAAAATTAAATTACCATTCCTCTGCTTACCAGACTTCTGCAGAAGGAGAAGAGAGACACATTGTTTGTGTTGCTCACAGAAAAGCTACCAACTTGTAATGATGATGCAGGCATAAGGAGCATGAATTTGCAAATCTGGCCTCTCCAAGAGACTGCACAAGGTGTAGATGCCAGCAGTTTTCTTCAGCTGGCTGAATGTAAAGGTGAAAACAAATGTGACAACATTTCACTCTCAAGGGAGGGAAGGTAAGAGTTAGAGAGATCCATTATTCATCAGGGAGTTTATTTTCATTCCACATTCAGATCCATCCAGGCACCTAGTTATCACAGAATTGACAAAACAAATGGCATTGGAACACGGAAGGAAGGCAGTGAGAAGGACTGGAAGAGCTGAATCTATAGAGTTAGGGAGCAGGATGGGAGTCAAGGTCTGTAAGACCATTCAAACAAGAACTTTTTGAATGCCAGAATGAAGGACTCATCTCTTACAGATGTTCAGCTCAAGGCTGGCCATACCCTTGGGTAGTTATGCAAGTCACTGAATTACTGTGTTTTCTCAACATCTGAAAGAAGTTTTTCAGCACTTATAAGGGTTGTTTCTAAAGTGTAGTCACTGATAACTAATACCAGGTGATCTCACGCTGCCACTGACTCAGGTCTCTAGTCTTTTTCTCAGAAGTTGGTTTCCACAAAACCTGTGAAAACTTTAGATTTTAATCTCTTAAATGTTGCTGAAACTGGCCAATAACTTGAAAAGTCTGTAGGGACATGCGCACATGCACATAAAACAAGGCACAGCTTAAGCCTTGTTTCCAAAGGAAATTAGGTTAAAAAAACCTTCAGGATGTGAAAATGAAAATTCTAAGTCATGGAGCACAAAGGCATTTGGTTTCCCTGTTGGGACATAGGATTTGATACATCTTGGCCATACTCTGAGCTATGCCAGTTCTTTTTTTGCTTCATTCCTTGGCCCAGAACATCCCTCAGTCAGACAGCAGTTCCCATCATGTGTCTAATAACACGTGCAGCTGAGTTTATTTAGGCTTAATATCTTAAAGGAAGGTCTTTTACGTCTTGAGAGAGGAAAGGACTTTGTGTGTAAAGCTTGATAGTGAATACGTTGCTTAATGGCTAACCCGTTTGATCAATGTGAGTTGTACTATGAGCACATTGTTTGGAGAACTCTGGAGGGAATGCTGCAAACAACTCCCAAAAGGCTGGGCTTTCATGTGGGCTAAGCCTTCTGGATGAGGGAGGGGTTGGTATTCATGGGTGAGCCTGTAATGAATGTACCTGTCTGATGCTGGCCTTGTTGAAGGCCAATCCAGACACTGAATAACTTTTGTTAAAGCCAATGGCAATGTAATTGCTTCCTGAAGAAAAGTGTCTGTGTAGGTGGTGGGAAGGGTGGAGGTAATGATCTCAAATAGGGCAGGTTCATGGTAGTTCTGCTTTGTTGTCCAATCTGACAAGTTCACCATGAAGTTAAGGGTGTGATTGGGCTGAGGCTCCCAACAGGTAGAGTCAATATATTAAACTATGTTGGTTATCTTCAAATGTGATGATTAGTCTCCAGTGTTGAGGCCCCTGAAGCTGCAGAAAGGCTGGGAGGTGGCAAGGTCAAGGGAAGAAGTGTATGACATCTTAGGGTAACTGTTTTTGTAGAATTTATGTGGCTTTGCTTGTTCGTCAATCCAACAGGTCCTCAGTGTCGACTGACTCATCTGATAGAAGCATTAGCAATATGTGGCAGGCAAAGCAGTAACACTGTGCTGCAGTTGGGTGCCTTTTTGTCCAAGTAGTCCCTTGGTGATTCCAGGTAATGGGAACAAGTCACTAGGATGCTTGCATTATTGACTTTTGGTATTGACTCAGACTGGAGAAGTTGAAGTAATATAGTAGAAGCTGCACACTTGAATGTGCCTTCTTTTCTAACTAGTGCAGGCTAAATGAGACAAAAGTTCTATAGGATTATTCTCGGCTGCTTTTCTCAGCAAACTTGCTCTTCCAGCCCAGTATTACTTCCTCCTGCACCTCTTTCTCACCATGTTTTGTTCTCTACCCCATCTTGATCATTTTAAAGCCATGTTCAAGCCCTACTAAAATGAAGGAAAGGAGCTGAAGTGGCCATCCAAGGGAAGGGTGCTCTACTTTAGGGAAAAGCCACTTTAGGCAATGCTGGGTTTGGGGATTTTTTTTCTTCATGCATGGGTGACTACCAAGGGCAAAGGGAAGATACTTTCCTGCAACGAAGTTTCCACTGCTCCACCACTTTCAGAGGGTTTTGTTCATCTCCTTTGCTGTCAGTTACTTCTGTGCTTTGTGTGTTCTTTGCTGTCTGCCAGGAAATCCTTCAAATACCATGACAAGGGCATTGGTGATGCACAGACTACCTCTTAACAATTTGGAGAGGGGAAAACTTGCACACAGAAAGAAAAATTGGTGGTGACTGAACTTTTACTGGGTTTTTTTTCTCACCTACAGTTGAAGAGATTGGATCTGAACAAGTGATCTTTGCCTAGGAATTCAGAAGATGAAGGTGAACTCAAGGACTCTGTATATTCTGCTGGTGGCTTTTGTATAAATCACTTGGCCAGCCTCTGTAAAAGCCTTGTATTTATATTGTCCTTTCAGATGGGGAAACACACTCCTGGCCTCAGGCACCCAGGAGGGCTAAATTGCTGACTCAGCCCAGACAGTTCTGGGCCAGAAACCCCAACTGGGCCCAGCACATATCAAGTGTGCAAGATTCCAGCCTGTTGCAGCAGTATTTCTTTCAGACTGTTTTCTTCACTGCCAGCTTGGGAAAAAATCATAAGTAAGAAGGCCTCGAGCAGAGTCCAGCTCTTATAAGGGCTGGCAACTCTGATAACCATGTTTATTCTTGATATTCATATGCAGGAAACCTGTTCCTACATGTCATACAGTCATTTCCACTGCAGCCATGAGAAAATGAAGTCTCTGCCATGTCAGCCTGCTGGTGTGTGACAGACACCTTGCACTGTGGTGTCTGTTGTTCGTGACTGCAAGGGCAATGCTGGATAATAGGACTTAGAAAGTTGGAAGGTATTTTCAGGAGACTCCGTAGGAAATAAAGAGTAATGATGTTGCTGCAGCTCCTGGGAATGCACTGGAGTGTGGAAAATTCTCTGGGGTGTGTTACTGATAAGTAAAATTTTACAAAAGGAAGGCCTTGTGAAATCATGGCTCAGGCCTGTTACTTCGGCCTAAGTAGAAAAGGACGGTGGGAAAGGGCCTCAGCTGAATTAGGGGTAGAAAAACAAGTTATGTAACCATCATGTGTTCACATCCTGTGTATGGTGGTTGGTTGAACTATGTTTGTTGTGCTTTAAAACTATGTAACTGATAATGGGCTGATAAAAAGGCCTGGTTTTTGCAATAAAGGGGCTCCCCTTTGCACCTGCCCGGGGACTCTGCATCACTACAGACCCTCATGCACAGGAGTGTACAGCAGGCTGGGCACAGGGCAGGGCAGGGAAGTTATGTCTGCACCATGCACTGCTGCTCCAGAGCTGCAAGCAGCAGAGCCATCCCTGGTGATGCCTCACCCGTGCTGCTCAGATCTGTGGAGCAAGGGGCCCTTACGCGGCTGCATCGTTCTGCCCTCTGCGTCCATCACTTTGCACTTAGGTACACTATGGAAAAGGTCACATCAGGAAGGCTCAGTCAGTTCTGGTGTCCTCAGAAGCTTCTGGATAAAAACAAAAGATGGCAGGGTGCTCATCCCCTTAGTGCTCATCTCTAGTGATAAGCTCTTTCAAAATAAGCATGAAGCTCCAGGCTATACCTGTCTTTGCTCTCCTTCACTCCACAGGTTTTATCTATGCCCACTTGTGAGATTATTCTAGGTGAACGCCCCGTGACAATGGTTCCCTGGCATCTCTTTTTTTAAGCCAGTGCAAGTCTGTAGCAGTCCACAGGATAGTGGTGTTTGGGAGGGGTGGAAACACAGCTGGCAAAAAAGTCTTTAAGTAGTCTCCCCCAACAAGAGGTTTTGGGAGGCTCAGAAGAAGCAAAAGGAGGGTCTGTTTCATATGGTGCCTTGGTAAATTGCATACCACTATTGCATGCTTTAAACCTCTCACATCTAGTATATGAGTCCAAAAAAACACCCAGTTGGGGAAACACAGGAGGAGGGGGTGATGTGGGGAACACAAATACGAAGAATTTACTTTGGGCCCTGGAAATACCAGAGCCCCAAGCTGAGTTTGAGAGAATATGCACAGAAAGTATCTCTGCACATCTTCTTCCTATCTGCAACTGCTGTGTAAGATACTGGCTGGATGAGCATTTGGCTATCCTTGTGTTAACATTTTTATGCAAAAAGCTGCCTTTTAATCACAAAATCCACAAAAATAAGGTGACAGCCTCTATACAGTAGGTTGTTTCGATTTTCCTGAAGTATTGAGAATTTGAGCCAGAGGAGAGAGAAAAGCTGAGCTTTCCATTGCCCTGCATATGTAATTGCTGGGTATAGTAGCCTAATGAAAAGAACCAGTGCAGGAGTTTAAAAGGATTAGCAAACTTAAATGCCATTTACAGTGACCCGTGAAATGCTGAGAGCTCTGCACACAGTAACACCAGAACAGCAGTCTTTGGGTCTCCTGGAGAAAACCTCCTGGCCTGTCTGAGTGCAAATCCTGGACATTCCTGTGTGCTTAGTAAACAGGTCTGCTCACAACGTGCCATCCTGCTTGTTCATGGGGTGTTGGAGATAGGGAGTGGTAAAAGCCATTGGGATAAAATAACATACCTGGCATTTGCAGGGGGGTGGGTGGGGTGGGGTGGGGTGGGGTGGGGTGGGGAGTGATGCTGCAGAAACTCCCCTTTCCTCAAGTGTGGGGGGTGAGCCGTGATCCAGTCCAAATAGACCATGCAGTTGGTGTAGTGGTCTGTGTTGGTGGACTTTTGTGACCCTGACAACCACATGGCAGGGCTGCCAGCCTTGCCTTTGCAGTCTTTGTAAAGCCACCATCACGTGGCTGAAGCAGTTTTCGACCCTTCTCTCATAAATACCAAAGTAGCATGTGTAGAGAGGTCAGAACATGGATAGTCTACGTGACCTGCAAAGCTTCAAATTGGCCTTAGTTTGGACATGAGAGAAAAGGCCAAATCCAGAAAAGTAGGTTTAGAAACATAACTGAACAATTTTTTGAACAATTTTTTTCAAAGTTGTAGTCTGCTGATTTCAGAATGGAGCACTGCACAAAGATACTCAGCTTTCAGAACAGAGGGACAGTGTTAGACTGGGCTTGCATAGTCAGGCTGATACATCCCTCCCTCTCTCTTGAACCTTCTGCTGCCTTCGAGGGGTGAATAGAGAAACTGGCAAAAGTCCTCCAGACTGAAACAAAGAGGAGTTAAAACGAAGGTACAGAGCAAGAAGCTGCTTTATTTGTATGATGTTTGCAGTCTCTAGGTAATCCCATCACTGCTTGCACAGAAGCAGCAGGCTGAGGAGCCATTTTACCACCACAGAAGTGTGTGCAACATTAGCTGTCACAGCAGAATTATTTTGGGGTTTCTCTGAGATCACAGGCTCTTCAGTTCTCCCTCTGGTTGGCTCTGGGACCTGAATCAGTAATCCAATACACCCTCAGGTGAAATGAGCAGACAGAGGACAGCAGGTGATATGATAGGAAAGGCAAAGATCAAAGTTCTGAAACCTGTCCCCTGCCTCAAAGAGACCAGTTATCCAAACTGAATGGGGCATATCCTCTGCCTCCATGAGGAGGGGTCACAGCAGCTCACAGCTGGAGCTTGAGTCATCTCAGAAGACATTCCTTCATCTGATAGTTGCAGTATCTCTAAATAAATTATCTTGTACAAGCCTTATACAACGTGTCAGGGTTTGTGGTAATCAGCTATGGGGCACATGCTGCATTTGAAGACTAATCTTAATAATAATGCATCTCATTAAAGCAGCTGGCATATTCTGTGTTTTGTAGGACGTGTTTGCTGCCATACAGCTATAACATACTTATCACAAGGAAGCATGTTGCTTCTGTAGCTTTTCTTCTACAGTATAGCACTGTTCCTGACAGTTAGTACCTAAATCCATTTTGCATGCATCAGAATTTCCATTATTTAATTTCTCTGCAGCCCAAGAGGAGTCAGAATATAAAGCACCAGGCTGTGGAGGCTTCTAAGACAGACCTGGACGAGAAGAGCCCCTGAAGTGGGAGTCCTTCAGGACTTTTACTTCATAACTAGACATCTTAACTAGAGGGAGAGAAGATGAATTCTTTGGTTGTACTCTACAAACTAGGTATTCTGAAGTCTAGTCCCATCTCAGGGGGCAGCTTGAAAACCAGCTTCTTAATCTTTGAATGGAGATTTATAAAATTATTGAGGCCTTTTGATTAAACACCCTTCAGGTATAAGGTATTATTATGATGCTATACAGTCATAGAGATTTAATTGAAGATATTTAACTGCTGTGGCTGTGAAACAATTGAAATTATACTTGATCTTCTCTTTGGAGCAATGCTTTTAGACAGATTAATAAGGTAAGTGATGCTTAAATTCTTTGTGTCTTTCTTGAGGCTTTCTCCAATACACTTAATGGTGTTTTCACAATGCAGACAGATTGGCAGGTATATGGAATTCTAGTAATTATGCCCCCTAAATTCCTTGTACTTCTTTCCAACGGAGAATCTCTAGGATCAAAGTAAACATGATAACAACTGTCTGTAAATTACATTCTCTGGAATGACGTACAGAGAATCTGACCTTTAAAAGAAATCAAAGAATAAGTGGTTTTCCCAGTAAATCAGGGCCAAGACAGAGCTCCAGCAGATGCTTACTAACAAACCCCTACATATGCATGTTTACAGGTTATTTATTCAGTCACAGGTGTAGAAACTCATGTGGTCTCCCAGCTTAAGAAGTAATAATAGGCCAACCAAAAAGGCTTGTTAATTTAGTCTAGATGCTAATCTGAACTTCAACTGAACCTACTGGCTCAAGCAATCTAACCGGCAATCTCCAGGAGAAGAGGCCTTTTCTCATGCAAAGCCAGCCTAACAAAAATGCAAGCTAACCTCTAACTGAGATGCTTATGGAGATGTGTTCCCTGTGGGCAATTTGTGTGGGCATCTGTGGAGGAACAAGCAGGCACCTAAACAGTGTCTTTATTAGGGGAGTTCCTTGCCCGGTATCATGAAATGAGCGTTTTAAGATCCCTTAAAAACTCACTGGCCAAGGTGTCAGTAAAAACAGGTTTAATATAAAAGCAACAGCACAACAAAGTTCATTGGCAAGGTTCACTTTTCTGCTTACTAGATGGTTAAGCCCCAAACCTTCCTTTGCTGATGGTCCCAGTGCTGTCTCTAAGCAGCAGGTAAATTTTAGGAAGGGTTTCTGGGGCTTGCCAGGTGTCATGCAGGAGGTATGACCAAAGCCCATGTCAGACCAGATTCACAGTCCCATGGGTCTCCCACAGGAAGATTATTCCTTTGCTGTACAAATATTAAACTGAGCCCTTGCAGTGTAGATTAGAGGCAAAGCTGCCACGGATGACAGTACGGCAGGGCAGGGCCAGAACCACCTACTGAACTTTGAAAACCGGTCACAGACAACATGACAGATGTCGCCTCTCCCTGGTGTTAAGGGTGGTAGAGTAATTTGTTGATGCATTCTTGGAATAGTTTTGATGAATTTTGCAAAGACCTGTTTAAATAAAACATTAGATACGCTTTTTCTTAAGGTTTGAAGAGGGGTTATGATTGTTTTTACTCTCAGTCACACATCTAAGAATAATCCCTTACTCAGTCATCCTTGGCAGGAAGGGAAGCAATATACTGGCTTTAGAGGCTAAAGAATTACCTGTTTATTTTGAAATAAATGTTTCTCTGTGCTATTCCTGACAGAACATCAGCTTTCCTGTTCCACCCTTACTATTTGTTGCAGGAGGGTCATGTACTTTTGTCCTAGTTAATGCAAGTCCTGCAACTGTGTAAGTTTGATATTTTATTTCATCTTTTTTAGGTCAGACCAGTCTTATGTGACTGTTTATGTAAATAAGCAGTTGACCAAAAGCCACTCATCTTCATGTACAGCGGGCATGTGAGGCAATGGGAGTTGTTCAGCTGCTTGTCCAGTATTTCTTGTGAAGTCATTATTGCATTTCTCCTGCCTTCCATACTTGCTCCTGACTTGCAAAATGAAAGGAAACAGAGGACACTAGGGACAGGGAAATGCATCTTTGCTCGTTTGTCTGGCACAGATCCACAGGGCAGGCTTTCTGCTGCATCACGCTTATGCACAAGGAAGATGGGATTGAGTCTGTTCCTGACCCTGTCATAGGCTCTGGGGACCCATTTCTTGGAGACTTGGAAACTCATGGGTTCACCTTTCTCTAGAGGAGGTGGTAAAGGTGCCATTCACTGCTCTATGTGAGCAATATTCTCATGCAACCACATCCCCTTTCTGGCACCACGTGCTACCAAGCCAGAAGCTTGCAGGCTGCACTGCTGTGTTTACAGCCTCTGCCACTGTGCAGCTTCCAAGTCTTCCTGTATCCTCTCCTGAAGAGAACTTTGATTATCTCCTAAAACTATGGACAGAGCTTGTACAAAGGCTTAAAGTTTAAAAGTACATGCTAGAACAAGTGGCAAACTGTCAGGGAAGGAGAAAGCACTTGGTTAGATTAATTTGATGATTTGTAAGTTTTGCTGCCTTTACAACTGGCAACAGGAATGGTGTAAATGTTTCTTCTGTCCTCTTTCTCCTCTCCCTTTTCCTGCCTGAGGCTTTTTCTCCCTCTGCTCTAGCAACTCACTGCAAAACTCAGAGCTGCTTTCTGGGCACAAAGCAGTCAGTGAAGATTTCTCCAGCACAGCAGTGTTTCTGCCTCACTCCTACCCTGCTGCTGTGTCTGCTTGGTGACACCTCAGCATGTGAGCAACAGTCACGCTCTCCTGTCTGCTAAGAGAGCAGTGGTAAGCTGTTCCGTGGGATTGTGTGCAAGTGCCAGGCTGTGCCCAATGCCATTTCACACCGCACCAGAGTCAGAAGAGGAACACAACTTTCTTCTGTCAAAAAAAGCAGTTCAGAAGTTTTCCCTGCTTCTGCTTGGGATGAAATGAAAAGCTTTCCAGGTATCTTCCCTTCCTGGAATGAGGCAGAAGCTGCTGGCTGGGGCACTTGCTGGGGAGGCAGGAGACACATGCACAAATCATCTGTGTAAATGATTCATTCATAGGCAGGAGCTTGGCTTTCCCACATCTAAGACGAATGCTCTAAACAGTGAATCTCTTCTACAGTGACTAAATTTTAGTTTAACCTTCTTGGATCCTTGGTGAATATTGGCACAATCAGACATCTCTTGTTTTCATGACTCCTACTAAATGAACTATTTTCCTGATCAGTGCTTCGTGCTCTCTCTCAGTTCTGCACCAATATGATTGCTCAGCTGGATAGTTTCTTCCCATTACCAGCACTTAGATGGTTACTTGCAGTGTATTTGTCAGACTTCACCCAAAGCATAAGATGTTCAGGTAGAGGTCAGGTGTTGGAACTTTCCACCACAAATCTTTCCAGTAGGCTTTCATGCTAGAGCTATATGGCATCCAGCTCCCAACTGTGGCTTAATGCACTGGAGTTTGCTCTCATCTGGCACAAAAGGAACAGGGGTCGTGGTCCTGCAATGGCCCATGTGCTGTCATCTACCACACTTTCTGTCATCTTGGCTCTTCAGCTCTCTTGACTAAAAGGCAGCAAGGAGTAACCTCTGTCTCAAAATGTGTGTACATAGAGCAGTAAGAAGTGTCAAACCTGATAATGTTTAGCTAATTGGGGACCACAGTTTTCTTTGGGTTTTTTTTTTTAATGAGAACAACTTTTAGCTGAATTTCAAGTACATACAGTAGTTGCACTAGAAAAAATTACCCATATCAGTTAGTGTCTGTATTAGCTTTAACTGAATTGTCTGAAATGGCCCTCCCATCACCTAAATTTAGACTTTAAAATACAACTAAAGAATGCATGGTGGCCTAATGAAGAGCTAGCCAGTCTTTCACAGGATTCTGCCTCTGAAAATTAAATTGCATGTGAGCATTAATACTACATCTCAAAACCTCATTCAACTGCAGCCCTGGTCAGCATACATTGGTTTTGGCTATTTTGTTTCCCTGGTCTATTTGTCCCTGAGACCTTTTTCATGCTGTAAAATATGACAAGATATTTTATTGTGAAGTGATTTTTAGTTTTGGCTTAGGTAATGACAGCTATATATCCTGAGAGATGACAGTATTATGTAAAAATGAACATATACATTATTTGGTAAGGAAAAAAAAATGACCATCTTTTTATCTCTTCCTTCACAACTTAAATTCTAATAGATGTCATCCATTTAAATTCCTTTATAGCAACACAGAATGAACTACAGAAAAGAGAGGCATATGTTATATATGGTAAGATTTTCTTTGTTTCCCTGATGACTGGAAATACACATGGAGTACTACAAAGCAGAGCTCTGTATTGGAAGCAACATGACACTTGCCTCTGCAGAAATTCAACAGCAAAAACAAAAATGAAAGGGAATAGACCTACCAGCTGCTTAGATTCAGCAGTTCCACTACTCACATGCTGTTCAGTAAGTTTCCAAAGAAACAGAGGCTTGGATTTCTGTGAAATTTATCTTGCTAAGATTATGAGGGAGGTTGGGAAGGAAGGATGAAAATCGGAATAGCCTGCATAATAACTCCTTCTCCACTCCCCCGCCCCATCCCAGCAACATGAGATATCAATGGCAGAAGGTCATGCAGATAATTGCAACATTATCTCCTGTGCCTTGAGAACTTGGGTCCTCTCAGTGGGAGGGTGATAAATAAAAAGTTGTCAAAATTCCATTCATGGAAAACTCCAACATTGCTAAATCTAGAACCAGAGCAGTAAACTCCAGAACTTCATTGAGAAAATGACTTCTGGAATTTTAAGTTTTTTTCCAAAGTGAAATGCTTCTCCCTGGCTGCATTCTGCATGTTGTTTTTGGTTGTTTTTTTTTTTTTTTTTTCCTCTTAGAAAAATCAACCTGAACAACAACAGCTTGTGCCCAGGTCCTACAAGCCTGGGAACCTTAAGCCCTGAAACTCCCGGCCTGAGCTGGCTCTGCAAGTTTCAAGGCTCCCTGAAGTGCAGCTGTGAGTCTAAAACTCGAGTGAGACTTTTCTGTGGTGAGGTCTCCATGAAACCAGGTACTCTGGAAGCATGGCTTCCCCATCAGCCTGCCTCAGGGGCTAGCAAGAAACCTAACTAAATGGAATTTTGTCAATGGAACTTTCTCAAAGCTGAACAACTACTAAAAAGGCTTCTTAGTTTTGAGTATTCTGATTGGGAATTTCTGCGCAGATGTAGTTCATCTCTTCCAGTGTATTTGTCAGTCTCTCCTAGTGACTTCTCTTCAGTCTGTTGAGTGCAATTCACATGGCCAAGACTTAGATATGTCTTGCCTCTTTCATATATTAAGTCCTACTTCACACGTTCCACAAACTGTGTACCTGTCCCCCAACTGAATGAATGTTGGTTTTCAATGGTAAAAAGACAGATTTATCATCAAAGCATAAGACTGGAGTTGCATAGATGTTCCTTACTGGGGTATAGATGGTCCTATTTGCTATTACCTGAGAAACTGAGGCTTACAATGTGTGTAAGAGGGGGATAATGTGTTATTTCAGTGGATGATTGGGAGAGCTTAAAACCCATTAGTGGTTTTGATTTGGTGAAGTGGAATTGTCAATGGCACTGGCAATTCCTGCTTTTACCAAACACATATCTGTTCCTTCTCCGTCCATTCTCAGGATACATACCAAATGCTGCCCAAGAGTGTAGTGCTCCAGAGCACCATGTTTTAATGTGTCCTTCTGTAAATGCCAGTAAATACAATAGTATTTGCGTTGATTTTTTCCCCCCTAAATCAACAAGCAATGTATCAGCATAATAGAAAAGCTCTTGGGCTAGGGCTCAGATGCTTTCTGTGATGGTAAATCAATTGAAATGCATCAATGCTGAAATTACAGTGGGAAGCATCTCTATAATCTTTGTGTGTTACTGAAACACATTCCTGTAAATTAGGCCCATTGGCAGTCATTTCACCAATTCAGTTTTAAATGTCAGATCAAAATGTTGCCCTAGATGGTGATATTTGGAAGGCAGGATCCTCTAAAGAAGGCTTTTAGACATGTTCAGCAAATTGGTAAGCAATGGTTTCTAGACCCGTATTAAAATAGAGGTGACTTTTCTTGTAAACAAGCATTCCTGTTTCAATGGTGACATGAAATGTAATGACTTAAATTAGTTGCCCCAGCCAGCTTTCATTAATAATCTACATATAACTTTTTACCGTATGAACTATGACTTTATATTTGTGTCATCTCCATAAACCACTTTAAAGCTTTCCTTAATATCCTTGACCTTCAGAAGGATATTAGCCAGGTCCTGGAATAGCAGAAGGAGAAAACAAAAAGGTGTTTTAACTCTGCCAGCCAAGAAGCAGCCACTTGAGTACAACTGGTATCCAGGCTGGAATGGGCAAGCCCCAGGAACAAGGGTGCAAGGAGAGGGGTGGTGCTGGGCCATGTGGCACCATCTTGGAGAGCCACGTAGAGAGACCTGGAGACACCACAGTGGCCCTCCCATTCCTTGACAGATGATGGGGTGCTCGTGTGCTGACTCTGCACAAGGTGTGAGCCCTTCAGCTCAGGGCAGGTCTCCGTGAGGCTGCTCTGCCTGTGTCTGCCCTGCCAAGGCAAAAACCCCAGGAGCGGTCACACTCTCCTGCTGCTTACTGCAGCTTTGCAGTCAGCCCTCTCCCTCTTCTTTCAACAAAAGGCTGTATTTACCCACACCCGCTCCCATCTGGCCTTCAGCAATTAATCTCTGTGCCTCAAACTGCAACACATTGTGTGATAATTCGTTATGTTAATCCCATGTGTCAGCGAGCCATTTAGAGACTGCCCTGCTTATCTTTTGGAATAAACCTGGGTTTTCCAGCCCTGCATACAAAGAAACAACCACATTCTCTGTCCTTCACATACTCAAGGCTAAAATTTGAGTGCTTCTGTGCCTATGGTACTGTGCTCTTACCTGGTGTCAGAATTTTTGAGAGATATAATTAGGGGGGCCTAACAACACATTTCAATCTGCAAGCTTTCTTCTTCTTTTGAATGCAAATTTCTAGGACAGTAGCAGTAAGGTATTAAACATATTTACACTATTATAAGCCACTCTGTGAACAGCAGAGCTAATGAAGCTTGGTTTTGTCCTGACTGGACCCAGCTGCTGATGCTACTGAATCTTTCAGGAACACCTTTGAGACCATTTCTGCCTTGGGGGGTGTTTAAGATCACCCAGCCAACTAAAATGCTGCTGAGGGAGCATGTGAATGACAGACAGAGAGAAGGGGAAGTAGTGAAATTAATAACACATCTTTTCTCATAGAAGCAAATTGGAACCCCTCTCACTAGATGCAGCAAATTCAGTCCTAATCCACCTCGTTTGTAAAACCTGCATTCAGCTCCTCTTCCCCTTCCTTTCCCATTTAATGGGGTTGAAGTGAGCGTGGGGGGCAGTTTTTAAGATGGTCTGTTCTGGTTGTGGGTGTCAAAGAGATTTAGGACGGATAAAGCAGTACAGTGTGAAATAGGGCTGTGTTTTCCTGGCACTGATGGGAAGAGCTTGTTGCTGCTCTTGGCAGGCTGCCCACAGGCAACACCTCAGTCTCCTGCAGGTAAAAAGAGCACAGTGGTGCTGACCCACCTTGTGAGCACACGTTTAAAGGATGGGGGGAAGGAAGAGGATCTTGAACATGTGCTGAGAACAGTTTGTACTCGGTCCCTCCAGCCAGAGCCTCAAGATACAGTGCTGCATATACAAAGCCTGAGAGGGAAACAGCTTGAGCTGCCACTGACTCAGATGTCCTAAGGCCACTGAGGACTGATGGAGATCCTGGGGCACTTTTTCCAAGCATTTGGAAAATGCCCAGGTCTGTCAAAACTCTTAAATTTGGCTTCAACTGCCCAAAATTGCCAGAGTATCTCTGAGCATCTGGAGTGAAATGCACACAGTGTCTCTCCTAGAGCCAAAACCAGCTCTCCTGAAGCCTGCATCAAGCCATGGATGTCCTTCAGCTGAGTCACATCAGCTTTAGGTCACAACTAACAATTGCTTTCTTTTGGTTCTCCAATTAGCTGAATGCCACCCCTCTTGGGTCTTTGATAAAATAAAAAAAAAATTAAAAATAAAAAGAAAAAAAAAAAAGAAAAAAAATAAATGAAGCTAATCAAAGTTATTTTATTTCCTTTTCTTTAAGATTTCCCCCTCTCTGCTTTCAAATTTCAATTTCTCTACAATTTATTCTAAAATAAATTGGGTGTGTTTGAATGCTGAAATGGTGGTTCAATTTTTTCTCCTTCTCAACTAGATTAGTCGGACCACATTCTGCCTGTACTGAAAAATATTTTCAAGTGTCCCAAACTTGCTGTTTTTCTTCTTTTTTAACAGAATGAAATATTTCTCTGGCATAGTGTTAACCAAATACAGCTAGGCAATACAACAGCACGTTTCATTTATTTCAGGTAGCCATTGGCATCAAGACACAGTTAAGGATTTCTGCACAACTGCCTCTGTGTTTTTGTTTTTAAATTAAGATTTTCTCCTTAGGGCTATTGCATCATTGGTGTTCCTCAGACTGGAAAGAATTGAATGGAGGACTATGAAAACCTGAGAAATTGCAGGAGGAGCCGTGGGCTGAATAATATGTTCCAAATATGCTCTGTAATATCGTAAGAGTAGCAGCTTTTTGACTCAGAATGAGAACTGGATTTGCCAAAAGCACTAAGCTTCAGTCCAAAAGCTGAAGTCCAGACACAATTAAAATAACAAGGCTCCAAGCTTTCCTGCAATCAGCCTGCAACTTCAACTATTGCTGCTTTTAGCCTAATGTCAAGCTTCCCTACCAAGTGTTTACACGCCACTCTGCTAATCAGGCAAACACAGAGGCTGCAAATCAAAGAGCAGCATCCCTGCTATCAGTGTCTAGCACTATAAATCTGGTCTGTCCACATCAAATGGCTCTTGGTCTGCTTTCCCAGCCTCCTCCTTGTCTCCTCCTCAGGGTTTCTCAATCTCAATGCAAAAGCAATAACGGCCTATTCCTTAAGGCATGTTTCCTTAGCATATCCTCCCTCCCAACCAAAGCACTGCCTCCCTGCTTTGTTTTAAAACCAGCAATAACCTAGTGAACAGAAGGGATCATTAATCTGGGGAGAAGCTGTATGCCCAGCAGGGACACAGAGCAGGCTGGGTGGCTCCCTGGCCAGCCTCACCGAGGCCTCAAAGACCAAGAGTCCACTGACCTAAGCAGGGGTCTCTTTGTGCCCAGGTTTCAGCTGGAAACCTTGCTAGCTGAGAGGGCTCAGCTGCCTACAACAGCAGATGGGGAAAGGTCTTGAGGCAGAAGCTTTCTCAGGGCCATTGAAGCATGAGGTGCAAGCAGGTTTTGTGAAACACCGTTCTCCCTTTGGAACTTTTCAACCTTAAACTAAGGCAGCGGATGAAGATGAAGCAGAAGGCAAAGGGAACAGACAGCACTCACCTGTGCTTCTCTGGGCAGGCCTAAATGCTCTGGGAAGCACAGCTTTGAGCCTAGTCCTGGCTAGAGCTCTTCCACCTTCTGGGGTAGCACTAAGGCTGGCACTGGCGCCAATGCTGGGCTGGGCACTCCTCAGGCTGCTTCAGAGGGAAACAGCAGGGATAGAGCTCAACCTACTGCCACCTAGATTTGGAGCACACACCCACCCTAAGCCAGGTTTTGCACCTCTCCTCTCAACGACTGCCGTGGTGTGCACCTTGCTGGGAGAGTGATACTGACTCTGCCAAGGCACAGCAATGCCCAGAGGGTGAATGCAAACCATCAGCACTGTACCCACATCTCTGCCTGACCCACCAGGCAGGGGTGGGCAAAAAGATTGGTTAGGTAGGTTTAATAGTCATTAATGAAGACCTGTGCTTATTAATAAGCTGCAAAGAGAGTTTTCTCCCCTTTTTAGTAAAAAACAAAAGTCAGCAAGATATTTCAATATGGGTTGTACATGCCTGGTGTGGGTTTCTTGGTGTCCAGTCTTCGTAAGCACTGCTGACAGTGCATCATCTGATATATAAAGAAAGCCAACATCAGATTTTTTTTGGCATTCTGAATGCTATCTAGACTTTTCTGGCTTTCATGCATGAGAAATTGAAGGTTTGGATCACAACTTCAAGAGGCTGGCAAAGAGCCATAAACCTACACACACCAATAGACAGGAGTGAAGTCATAACTTGTGATGATGCTGAGTATTGCAAGATCTTCCAAACAACAGCCAAAAGAGCACACTGGAAGGAAGAGATGGTACAGGAATGAATCCTGAGATGGGAACACAAACAAAAGTGGGATTTCTAGGAGCATAATAATGTTTGCCTGCTGAGGGCTCAGTCCTGACTGACCTTTCTTGTTTGTTTTTTCATGACTTAATTGCTTTTATAGAGCAGATTTCAGAGACGTCTGACACTGCTTCCTTGGGAAAGCAGGAAGAATTATGCTGAGATTATTGCAGGCAGCAGTTATGATTTCATTATACAATACTAAGATTGTAATTTTGTGTGTTTACACAGAATGTTTAATGAACACATTAAGCTAGATGCATTTTATTTCAGTTTGTATAGCAGCTTAAATGGCAAAACAGTATGATACGCTTGTTTATTTGGCATTAAAGCCCAGATTCAGTGCTTAAGCATCTTACTGAATTGGGGGACCATGGTGTGATTTAATGGTTCAAATAAGAGCCTTGTTAGTGATCAAAACTCAGGGATCTGTAAACTCAGAAGATTTTCTGACTGGTGGGAAATAATACAGTACCAGCATGGTAGCCTTGCAGACCTTTCCAACACCAAAGAAGGTAATTTTATTGAGGCCTGTAGCTACTATCACATTTTTCACATTCGGTCAGTTTATAGAATGATAATGTGAAGGTTATAGGATGAATTGTACAAATCTTAGGGTGGAATTTACCATCACAAACATAAAATGCTTCAGAAAATTTAGATTTCTCTCACTTGGTGAACAATTTTTATTTCCTTTCATATTATTTGAAGGTAGATTCCTCCCCACAGGTGTTGAAACTAGGCTATTTAATTCCAAAGCTTACTCAATATCTGAGCTGATGGGGCTTTGCAAATGGCAGGACAGTATTGCTCTAGTTACTAATAACACAGCTACTATTTGGGCTGAGTGAAAAACAATTGTTTAGGAACACAGAAGAGATTCAGCTTTTGATGGCTTGTTTTCACAACTCATTAGTATAAAATGTGATGTGTTGCACTTCATAAAGTTGAATTTGTATCTAAAATAGATCCTTGAATTAGGAAGACCTGTTTTAAGAAAACGAATTAATTTAGTATTGTGGGGAAAAGCATATAACAGGCAAAGCAGATTCTTGCTCTGCACTGGCTGTGTGTTTGAACACCAAGGTTACTGCAATCCCCCAGCTGAAGGCTCAACTCTCTTCCCTTCCCCCTAGCTATGCAGTGGTAAAGGACAGTACTGACTGCAATAAATTAAAATTAAAAAGGCTGGACAGGGGCCCTCTACCCTTTCTCTTTCAGACTGGCTGCCCTGAGGATCAGTAGAAAATTCAGCATCTGAGGATGACAGAAATTTAACTATGCAATGCAAAGAGCTATTTGAATATGATGACCCCAGCAGGATCAAAATGATTTAAAAGAAAAGAAAAATATGAGTTCTAACAAAAGACAAGGTTTCTTTTTTCCCATGTGTCAGTTGTATTTTGAACAATTGTGGTCGACTGGTTCTCCCTGGCCGCTTCTCCTCAGGACTCAGTGGAGGTGTCTCTTTTAGCTCCGAGGCCCTCAGTTTAGCTAAGACTTAAGTGTCCTTCCAGCTGCTTCAGAAAGGCGTGTTTTCCTTATTTAAATAACAGTGTTGCTGTAATTTAAATATCCTGCCTGTGTATTTTCCCCTTACCTTTAGGCTGATTTCACCATCACTGAAATCTTGCTGTGACTACTGCTCAAGAGCCACCTGTAAGATGCAGTTACCCACTTACCAGGGACTTTGTGGTTTGATTTAAAAGCTAGGTACCAGTTATTTAGGCTGTGAGACACTTCCAGATCTGTAAAACCGTACCTGATACTGATACCTGAGGCTACTCATTGTTCATGTCCAACCTAGGCTCACCTCACAGGACATCTCTGTGTCTACAAAGGGCTGTTGTCAGCAGAGTTCCTCCTGCCTTGCTGTGGGCTATGATAGCCCCATCCAGACCTACTTTTTTGGTGACCTGAAACTTGGAGGAACGGTTGTCTATTGCCCTCAACAACAGTTAGGGTGCTGGGAGAATAGTCAAGAATCTCAAAGCATTCTTCCCTACTGAACCCTGTTCTGTCTGGGGAGGAAAGAGAGGTGCAACCCCTTCTGCAGGACATTCCTGCTCTGCTGTCAGGAGATACCTGACTGCTTCTCCCCTCTGGACAGGATTAGGATAGAATGATTTAAATTACATTACTGATATGGTAATGACTTTCCTTACTTCCCTGACCCTCCCTTTTCTATTTTGTGTGAAGACTCCTGTTCAGCCCTTCTGACTCTGTCTAGCAACCTCATTCCCAGAGCAAATTCCTCACATGGGGCTGGTTACAACACAGAGGACTTCCAGCCTACCTCCCCTGGCCCCTCAGCTGGGCAGTTCAGGAAATGGAGGCTGCACATATGCAGATGGTACACAGGACCCAAGGGCACGCATGTTATGTAATTTAGGAGGATGTCAGGATGGCATCTGTGCCCAGAGATCAGCTTCCCAGGCTGCTCCTAAGCCTGGGCCATGAGAGCAAGGTGGGGTTTCTCCTGTGATTGCAGCTATGACTTATGGCTTCTCAGTGGTTTCAGCTCCCTAGGGTCCTATTATATTATGCAGCATATACAGTTCTTAATGTAATGAAGTTACTGGGTAACTATTTATTTTTGTGATTAGCTTTTTCACTTCCTCACAAGCTTTTAATTACTGAATTATCCAGATAGTTCTTTTTTTCAATTTGTTTTGACCTTTCAGTTAGAGGAAAAATAAAAGAAAGGTGAAATCTCTGTTATGCCACTATATTCTGGCATTCGCAGCTAGAGAAGAGGCCTGGGCAGCAAGGAGCAAGGACACATGGGCTGTGCTGGGAAAATATGGCAGGACAAGAGCACTGGTTCCCTTGAAGAAAACAGAGTATTTTATCTTCTCAGAAGAGAAGGTTTTGACACTCCTCCTGCTTACCCAGTGATACATCTCTTAGCCCTAGGTGCACTTTGTTCACATTTTTTTCCCCAGAAAGTAGAGAATTGACACTGAAGTTTTTGCTATCCGTGCCACCACAGGCAGCTCTATCTGTGCTCCAACTGTGAACACATAACACATAAGGAGGGCCCTGTGCAAACCTGCCATACCAGTCAGAGCTGTGGGGCAAGGGACCACAGAAAAAATAAGCCCTTGAGACATGGAGAGCAGGGAGAGGGTGCTGATGTTATACAGCAACCATCCCCAGCTGTTTGGGGAACTAATAGCTGGCTTAGTCTTGAGGACAACCAGTGTGCCAGGTCCAGCAATGTGTGTGCCAAGCAGATGTTTGGGATTCCACAAGGAATATTTGATCCACGTCCAGCTAACCCAGAGGGCTATGCATCCACTTGGAGTATTTGCACTGCAAGGTGCCAGATTAATGATTACAGAGATTAAAGTCTACAGATGCAGCCTGGGTTGTGCCAATGAAATCTCCTCTTGGCTCTGCCAGCAGACCTGAACATGAGTCCAAAGGGCCAAAAGGGTGAAGCAAATCCAGAGGACCATGTTTAAGGTCGAGCTGCTGGCTGCTCTGTAGGCTGTTCAGCACTTGGCTTTTCTGCTGAGAATACCACCAAGGTAACACTCAGTGCAGGCTGGATGAGGGATCTTGGGGTCTCTCCTAAACCAGGCTGGTTATGCCAGTTTTACTTTCATAGCCTCTTGATGCAGGGGGCCAGAAAAGCCATCAGCAGCAACAAGAGGAGAGTTTGGATTCTTGTGCAGGTGCTTCAACTTGATGTACAGCTAGTCAGTTTACTCAGGGAGGTGAGGATCCTTTGCTGGTTCTGCTTCGATCTCCTTTGCTTTGCACTGGTGAATCACCAGAAGGCAATTGCAAGGAGTCTGAAAATGAGGCCAACAGGCACCAATAGAAGCAGAAGAGCTATTAGGATTTCTTAGGAGATTTTCTGAAATTAGTTGTTTAAACAGGCACAGGCAGCCTTCACATGGATACATACACTCCATATCACACCAGCAGAGACTGACACGAATTCCTTCCTTGTCATACAAGGACCCCCTATTATTAACTTTTGAATGTTATTTCTTTCCCAAGAAATTCAAACCCAGTAAGTTGCTTTAAATGTGTTTGGGTCTGGTAATGTCAAATCTATTTTAAATAAATTGGTCTGGACCATAAAGTTTCAATAAAAATCTATGTTTAAACAGGATCCTTCTGTTTTCCAGATTGTACTATCAGGATCTAAGCTAATTTCAGTTTTTTCTTACTATACTTATGAATTCTGAACATCTGAAATAGCTTCAATTCATACAATAACTTAATTCTTTTTTATACAGGCACACAAAATATGAATAATGAATTGAAAGAATTGGAAAGAAAGAGCCTTAGAATTAATAGTAACTCTGGTTTCTCAAATATTGTCCTAAGTCCCCCCCTAAGGAATAGAGAAAATATTCCAACTCCACATGACAGAAAAGCTTTAATGCAGAGAACTCTCCACAGGACTGTTTTCATTTTGTAGTGTATTTTAAACATATGGACAGGGCAGACTGTTAATTATTTCTTCTTCTTTTGGCTCAGTTCCACATACAACTCAGCAAAAGCATAGCTCTACAGACTATTCAGTGGACAATCAATGGCTCTGCATTTGCTGAGCGCTGAACAAAATCGATGAAAGGGTGTTGTGACTAGCTCTTGAGGCACTTGTTGGCCCTCAAAACCCCCCATCCTTGCCCTTTCTGTCCTCAGCAGCTGCATCTTGATGCTTCCTGTTAGTTCAGAGGGGAAGCACTTTGAGAAGAGATGGTTTAGCAATCCTACACATGATGTCAGAAAAGATTATTCAGTGGGGTGAGGGAAAATGCTTTGCAACTAATGAGTTCCATGTCCCTAAATGCTGCTGGATGCAACTTGAGTGAAGCGTGGTGTGAGCAGAGGGGATCCCTGGCTCCCAAGTGACACACGTAGGAAGATCTGGTGGCAGGAGCTGGAGCCATTGCAGCCCCTGGCTGTGTGCAGGGCTCTGGTGTCGCTGTGGGACACAATAAATGGAGACATTTATTGTGGTTCAGAAGGCTGTAATGGACTCCTCATCAGGAGGAGCTACAGGTTTATTTTCTAGGCTTCTTTTATGCTTTTTACAAATGTGCCCACCCTAGAGGTGGGACTCTTTGGAACTATTGGTTACTTCTAGAGGCCATCACGTGAAGTCTTTCTTCTGGGAAAGTATGTGGGAAACAAGGTAGTTTTACAGCACATGACCTTGTTTACCAGTAAAAGTGCCTGGGAACAGAATTTCTTTAAACTAAAATATGGCAGGCACGAATCGTGGCAACACTCTGGTGGCAGGAGCTGGAGCCATTGCAGCCCCTGGCTGTGTGCAGGGCTCTGGTGGCAGGAGCTGGAGCCATTGCAGGCCCTGGCTGTGTGCAGGGCTCTGGTGGCAGGAGCTGGAGCCATTGCAGCCCCTGGCTGTGTGCAGGGCTCTTTGCCGCGCGCTCTCGGCTCTCAAACGGTGGCAGCAGCAGGGGACCTGAGCCCCTGTCTCTGCTGCCTCCAGCTGCACCTTTGGCCACCAGCATTGGCTCTGCCATTGGCAGGTGTGAGCCAGGAGGCTGCAGAAGCAGCTCTTACACCCATCTGCTGCCTCAATTAAGCTACTTTGCACCATGTCTGCAGTCACGAGGTGACAATACCAAATAATGATAATAGCAACAATGGCAAAACCAACAGAAATTATCATCATGTATAGAGAGGGTGATGATATTAACAAACGCCAAAGGTAAACTCTGGGGATGCCCTTACCCACAGGGCCAGCTCCTCCCACAAAGGAGCAGTTTGTGCTGGTCGTTCCCAGTTTCTCCTTCCTATGGTCTCTCTCTGACAATCACTTCAACATTCTCTGTTTCTCATCTCCCATCAGGGCATGGCGTGTGCTGCAGCAGACTGGTGCTTATCCTTGTGTCAGAGGACCAAGTAATGCACCTACTTTTACATCTAGGTCCTAAAATTCAATGACTATTTAAAATTATTACAGTGCTCTGTTAGCAATATTTTTATTCTGTTGTAAACATTTTTCACATATAGCGGGGCTAAGGTCTCTGCCTGATCTGGTTTGTAGTCTGAACATGTAGCTATAATCTAGAGAAAAGGAATGAACAGAACAAAGTGTTGGAGTAATGGTTTTAAGATGACATAAAGGAATGCTTGAGGGTTCCTGTGCTTTGTGGCTGGGAAGAGAACACATCAAGAAGGAAGGGAGAGCCACAGATTATGGAGCTATTTAATAATTACTCATTATTAAATATATATTTTGCACTATTACAACCACCCTGAGATCTAAGCATACCTTGCAACCAATAACAAATTAAGCTGCATGCTGGCCCTTTGATATAATCACAGAAGATGGAGGATTATGTACCCCTGGCCAGAAGAGATTTTGGTTTGCTTTCAAAGAACTGTGGGGAAGGTTAACATCAAGTTTAACATAATTGTCCAAATTAGATGCATTAGTGGGATGGTGATAAGCATGACTCACAGTGCTCAGATCTGCCTCACAGATACCATCCCTTCTCTGCTGTGTTTCAAGTCAGAAAGAAGTGGTAGCCATGTCAGATTCAAATCTTTCAGGGTAGTGGTGTCTCCAAAAATATTCTCTATGGCTTCCCTTGCCAAGAAACTAAATGTGACTTTAAATAAAGCAGATGAAATCCCTTTCCCTGTCCTCCTTTCATCTGCTCTAGTAATTTTTTATACACTGAGCCCTTGATGCCTGTACTTGCTGCTGCTGCCTGGCATGTACCCTGGCATAATAACTGCAGTTTTCCAAGGATCTCCTCATGCCCAGGGAGGCAGGACCATGTTTGATAGCCATGGACACCCCATGCCCCTCCTGCCACCTCTCCAGACTGTACTGGCCAGGATGAGCTGGCACCATGATCCACAGGGACCAAAGGGAGGAGCAGGAGGATGATGTCCATCCTGCAGAGAAGGGCAGAGCAACTTCTCTGGAGCAATGCCAGTCCCAGCCCTGGGGCCCTCTCTCTCTGAATTTTACTGGCTGCTGACAAAATGGCAGAGGAAAGACCCTGAAGAAGTTATTTGATGTGCCAGGGCCCCAGTCCTGCTGATGTATCAAGGAGTCTCCTGCAGCCCTCCTAAGAGCAGCCTGCTCACCAAAGTGAGGCTACTGACATGTATCACCTCATGCATACCTGCAAATGCCCAGTATTTCGATGCCTAACTAACTGGAAAATTTCTACAATGGCAGCTATGAGAAAGGTCCACATGCTTATTCTGCTTGGCCTTTGAGCCAGACACAACTCCTGCATGCACAAGAGGTGGATCCTGTTCAGTGATATGTCAGGTTGTTCCCCCCCAGCACCAAGTAGAAAGAGCAGGCTGGCTTCAGCTGCCCTGGATCACCTACTTTCCCTTTAGAAAATATCCCTCACTTTGTCAAGGGATCTTGGAGAACACACAAGGTATTTCCTAACTGGGACTGCAGCAATGCTAATGGGATTTACTGAACATGTCCATCTTTCCTCCCGTGCCCTTTCTTGCAGGATTTCAATGTGAAGCAGCAAATGAGTGGGGTTTAGGACTGGGTTCTCCTTCCCCTCCCTGGCAGAGGTGGCTGCAAGGCAGGCTGTGGCCTCCCTGTGCTGGGTAGATCAGAGCACAGCAGGGCACGGCATGGCTGGGGTGCCTGCCAGAGGGGGATGCAGATGAGAAAACACTTGCAACATAACATCGTGCCCTCAGATCATTACAGCCAGACAGACTGCTGATTTGCAGTCCTGTTCCTCACTGTACTTTAGCATCTTACCCCTCAAGAGATTTCAAGGGAAAATAAAAATCCGAAGCCTGACTGCTGGCAGGCAAAGCTGGCAGTGCTGAGCAGCTGCCCGGCAGTCTGCAGCACTGTCCCTTCCCCCAGCCGCCGTGAGCTGACGTGCCAATCTCCTTTTGATGCTGCCTGTGTTCAGATTTCACCTTCTTCCCCCCCCCCTCCATTTTTTTTTACCTTGAGGCAAAATTTAGCTCTTGCATTTGCGTGATGCTGAGCTCTCCCCAGTCCCAGCAGCTGGGGGGTGCAGCCATCAGCCCAGGACAGCTGCCACCACCCCTGCTGAGAGGCAATCAGCAAAGGGGCTTCCAAATGTGCAGAGCAAGAGATTTGGATCAGCAGCAGTAATACTTAATGCAAGCTTGAATGCATATTAGTTTGGAACACTGATTAGATCCAGAAATAAAGGGATCGATTAGCCAAATGCTTTGGGGAGCCAGAATTTTGCATCATTTATTATTCCTCAGCTAGCTTGAGTTGGAATAGAAACTGATTGAATAATTGAGTATCATTTGTCGCATACCAGTCCCGTTAGTGTCAGAGGTTTTGGCTTAGGATCTGCAGAAGATTTGGCAAGTAACCCTGCTAGCTAAATATGACCTTTTCCTAAAAGGTGGTCAGCAAGGACTACTAAGGAGATCACAATAAGTGTGAAAGAAGCTGTTCCTGTTTCTCTACAGTGCTTTGGCTGCATGGTCCTGACTGAGTGTTGGCTCCAGACAGTGCAAAAGCATCATTCTGTAAGTTTAAAATGGGGAGACTCAAGCAGGAAACTCTAGCCCAGTGAAGGGAATACCCAAGTAAAGGAGACCTCACAAACTCAGGGAGAGGGAGGAGTCACTGAAGAGATGGCGTGCCTGATGCAGATGGGGAGCAAGGGCTCCAGTGGAAGAGAGATAGGCTGGAAATACAGGAGACCAGCAACAGCAGACACACATCACTACCCAGAGCCAGCTTCAAGGAAAGAACTCTCTCCCCCTTTCCTTTAGAAATCTGAACTCAAAACACTTGCCTGCCTACTTACAACGTTGAATTGGGAAAACATGTTGAGGTCTACAGAGGCAGTTCACTATAGAATGATTTCTCTGCTGGAGAAATGTAGATGTAAAGGCAATGCAGGAAAAGGCCTGATTTCAATGCAAGGTTGCTGCATGGGTGCCCTCTCCCTGGGCTTTGCCTGCCTCCTCCCTCCTTGCACAGCCCCTGCATACATTTCTTCCTGAATCTTAATGATTATCTTTTATCTGCCTCTCCACCAGCTTCTGCAGAGCCCACCCAGAGCAAGGCTGCCACACCAGTTGTTATTATTGCTCACTGGAAACAAAGGGTGTGGGTGACTTTCCTATTTATATCCAGAGTTTGTCATCATTTTGAAAACATCTTTCTCACCTCTCCTTAAAGTGTCATTGGACGAGCACCAGTACTGCTGTGACACTGGGCCATCTCAGCCTGTCAGTCCTAAACTATTGGGATGTCCTGGTGAGAAACAAAGGGTGATTGCAGCTGAGCTTTGCCTAGTTTGTGGTACTCTGGTGTAAATCACTGGAGGCAAAACTATGCTTGGTTTCAATATTAATTTCTTTTATCTAAAAAAGGAAAGATATTGGTGAACAGCAAGAGCTAGCTGTTTGTAGACTGAAGAAAAGGAAGGTGATGCACTCTAGGATGTAATTATTCATGTGACAGTAACTTGAGTAGTTTCTGTCCTCTGTAAGACTCATTTTCTAGTAAACTGGGAGAAAACTGATTTAAATCCATCCAAAAAAAAAAAAAAATCAGTGGATTTAGTCAACAAATTCACAATAAATTCATGTGTTGTGATGTATGTGCACTGCAGTATGCCTACACAGCATCCGAGTCTGTACTTCACAAGACACTGGTAACTAAGTCATCACCTTTACTTCAGAAGGTTTCAGATGTAAGGCCCCTGTCTTGCAAACTCTCAGATGGCAATTTTCCAGTCAAGGCTGGGATGAAGAGCAGTGAGGCCTGTCAGAATTCCACCCTGAGCCCAGTACCTACATTGTGACAGTTAAAGGATTCCACTGGCATCCCACCCTGCTGCCTCTCACTTCTTCCAACCAAAAGAATATTTAAAAGAAAGAGCTATGCCATAGAGCAAAATGAAGGAGACACCCGAGTAGGAGGAAAGGACAGCAGGGAAAGGAAGCAGCAGAGCCCATGGCTGTATATGACAGCAAGGCAAGAAATTAATTCTGCCACCTGTGCAATGGTCATTATAACAAACACATGCATTTCATTTGTTGTGTTAGAACAATTTGACATTTTACTCTGATCCAGTTAGCCATAACAATATTATACAGGTGCTTAGGTCGGGTTAGAAAATGGCAGTGAAGAGGAGAACAAATGCTTCTCCTGGCATCCTTGACAAGTACTGGGTTTGGCAGAGAAGGCAGACTGCCATGGAAGAGATTCCAGAGTCCTTATCTACCTAAAGTCTTCCAGCAGTGCATGAAAGTTGTTCCACTGGTCTCCAGTTTATGCTTATGTGGTCCCAATATTTATCATCACAGATGACTTGTTCCATTCTGTATAAAAGAAGATTTGCTTCTGATAGTACATATTAGGCAAAAGGCTGTAAAATCAATCTTAAAAAAGAGATTTTTATCAGCATATTCTAAAGGGTACAGAATACACTTGATGATACACTTGCAGATGGGGCATTTAAAGCATCATGTACAGGCATCTTGCATTACAGAACTCTGGCAAAGCAATGGAGGCCAGCAGGATACATGGATACATCTTCTTTAGATTCCTTTGCCAGGCAGCTGGACCAGCTTAGAACAGGACTTTCAAACTCTGCAATCATATCTACATCTTTCATTCCTGCAGAAGCCTGTCAGATTAAGGGATGTGATATAGACTCTCCTGTCATAATAGAAAAGGGCTTATATGAGTTTTGCATTAAAGATATGATAAAGCTTTAAGAGGTTTGAACAACTGTATGCTAATCCTTGGCAAACAGATCAATATCAAGGTAAAAGGCATTATGTTTTTGTAGAAGGATGGATCAAGATGGATGTACTCAAATGAGAGGTAAGGCTACAAACAAGCTGCCAGGTGGTGCTTGTAGTACAAAATCAAATAAGGAAAGATTTCTTTCTGCTGGCATGGTAAAATTGTTTCTGCTCATCAGGAAACATGTTAAACCCAGAACAGCCACATTTGATCATCTGACCTATCTGGATTGTTTAGCACATCAGGTTTCTGAGTAGCTTATTGCTCAGTGTTGCTTCATGGAAATTTATATTCCCTGGGAGAACACTCATATACACTTATGAACATCATTAAAAAATTAAATAACATTTAATCATGTATGTCATGCAGAATTTATCAGTGACAGTGGATATTTCACTGAGTAAGTTTTCCTCTGCTATAAATCAGTACAAAGAAGCAGAATAAAATACAATAAGATGAGAATGACTATCTAGTATGGAGGGAGCATAACAATCAAGAATGATGGTTCCTCGACTAAAAACAATTGGATTTTGCAGACATGCCCAGAATCTGCTATATATACTTGTGTCCTTGAAAAATATATTGATGGGATTACTGACTAGCCACAGCTTGCAAATGAAGAATATTTCTGATCTGTTCCACGGGGAAAAGGAAGGAGCAGGAAGAGACCCTCCAGGAAGGACCTGGTGGAGTTCAGGCATTTAATGAGTTATGTGATTGCAAGGAGTAGCTTGACGAACACAGTGACGAGAAGATCAGGGGCATAGTTTAATACTGGCCTTGACACAACAGATTAATTTTGTAGGCTCAGTAGGTTATCTTTCTGTAGCCCTGGGCTATTCTCTCCCTTCCTCCTTCCCTCCAAGAAACCTTGCCTGGGCTGCCTGCAGCCAGCGACCTGCATGTGAGAAATTGCCAAGAGAAACACAGGTAGCAGAGGGCACAGAGCAGCTGGTCAGACCGGGAGGAGGAGGAGTAGGAGGAAGAGGAGGAGGAAGAGGAGCGGGATGAGCAGGTGGGCTGGGTGCAGGAAAGCAGCAGCAGGATCTGGGAGCTGGGCCTCGGGCAGGAGGGAAGGGCAGCTGTGGCCACCTCTGCCCCTGGGGGAGGCAGGGCTGGTGCTCACTGTCTGCCCTGCATTCCCACATCAACACTGCTTGCTGGGCAGGTCCAAAGTCACCTGCTAAAATCTCCCCAAACTGTCACAACCCAGCAAACCCTGCAGGGTTGCTGAAAAGCAGGTAGTGCAGCCATCTCCATCACTGTCAGGGCTGGGACAAGTTTGAAGCACTGGCTTTCACAAGTTCTTCCTGCAGAGCCCTGTCAGCCAAAGGGGAGTGGACTGGGTGCTGCTCCTTTTGTTCTTGAGCAAACACTTCCAAGATCCCATCAGATACACATCTGCAAACACAGTCACACATCCATCACCAGCAGCTTAATTTGAACAGAGCAGCACAGGTGTGTGAGAGACACCTGTATCCTGAATAATGTTTTTTTACTAACTTCAGCAAATACAATTCTCCCTTTTCCACAGGAACAACAGAGTCAAATACTAAAATGTCTTCCCACCCATACAAGTACTTTCAGGATAGTAAAATACTTTGAGTTTAGGGTCCAGTGAGTCTGGGGTTGTGTAAGCATGCCCTCTGTTTCAGCAAAACAAGTTTTGTTTAAATGAGGAAACTAAAAAGGAATTTGGACTTTTCCCAGATTCTGTGGATGTCAAATATATTGTGTCTCAGCAGAGAGCTTCACACTGACTCCAGAGTCATTGTACACAGACACACTTACACACACACACACACATACACACACTGTTACATCAACTGTGCACAAGGGAGCCCATCTGTGTCCGTGCTGCCAAAGTTACACCTCACTTCCTCAGCAAGTCCCACATGTGGCAGACACCTTTGATTTACCACATCTCACTGTACAGCACACATGATACAGGCTCAGTTTGCTCCAGATTCTTCAGATATATTATATTTTTGTGTGGGATAAGTGCTAGAGGTCTGAGACACCTAAAAAACCCTGCACACATCTTCTGCACATTTCCTACCCGGAGATATAGGGGCCAATGTGAGTAGACTGAGTAAATTCCAAGCATGACTGGCACACTCTACAGCCTGTTCACCACACCCAGCCCACACCATGCACTGGGTAGCACAGGGAATCTGGGCAAAGACACGGCCTGTGTTGCCAGTCATCAACAAGAACCCTCCTTTCCCAAGATCTGGGAACTGGAGATGGTAACTGCTAATAAGCAAAGTGCTTACTTAGTTTCCTCCACCCTTTTAAGTCAAAAAGGAAAGGCAAAAGCAGAACAAGCAGAGGTAGGTGTATGATGATGGGGTTAGCTAATTGAGCTCTTTGGCAATTCCAGAGGTACGCAACTGCACAGCCTTGGTGGTGGCAGGTAATCTCACATTTGCACAATGGAGTGAGGCAGCAGAAAGCTACCCGGATCAGAATGCAGTTATGGGTCTCACTCTGACAGTGAGAAACTTGTTTGGTAATCTCTCATAACTCCAGGAGTTTAAATAATGTTTTCCAAAGTCATTCTTCTTTCCAGGGAGGCTTTCCTGACAAAGCCAGTACGCATTACAGGGAGGCTTTACCCCTAAAAGTCCTTGTACTGTTGTTGCATTCACAAACAACAACATCAACAACAAAACCCCTGGGATGCACTGTGCCTGATGCTCAGTAATGACTGGACTAAATACCTGAGTTTGTTAATTCCCCAGTAGAACTGGACCCCTAAGACTGTAAGAACTTTCCCAGCATGCCTCTTTCCCACGGAATCATTGGCACGAGTGGGGTTTCCAAATCCAACAACCCACTAACCTTACCCAAAGGAAAATCCAAATCGAAAAGAAAATCCAAATCCCCAGATTTTAGAAAAATGTGCTTTATGTATTTCTTGTTCTAGCAACTCAGAAAGCAGCTTCAGATTTCCATACTCAGCTTTTAGATGAAGGACACATTATACTCCAGAGTATGGGGTGCAGATGTGCTCCCTTGTGCATAGTTAGTGTAAAAGTTTATGTGTGTGTTAATGTGTGTGTACAATATACATTATACCCCATTGTAATGGGTGAGCAAAACCAAGATGCTTATGAGGAATTGCGTGTTTCCATTTCAAATAGAAGGGCTAGTGCGGGGAAAGTTAGATTTACACTATAAATCAAGTTTGTACAGGCAGAAGATGCCAAATTCTGGGATTTGACAACAAAGGCTCTTACTGTAGGGCAAATCAGAACATCCCCTGGTGAAGCTCTGTTCAAAATCTGAGCTCTTTGAGGGTAGCCACTATTTGCATCATCTGCTAAAGAACTTCAATCTCAACAATGAACACCACGAAGTTTAAACATCCATGTTAACATCAAGATTTCTACTACTCTGAAGTAATAATGTGTCACCATTCTCAAGCTCTTTGAGCAGCCTGAGAACTGCCAGGGCCTTGTTGATCTTTAGCCATTGACTCTGTTTTGGGAAAACAATAGTAATAACTGGGTTTCAGAACCACTTCTCCCCTAAGCATTCAATGTTCCTTTGCCCTTCAAACAGGGTGGATAGGACACATGTTGTTTTGTTATTGTTATTTCCAAACTAGGTCTTCTAGGTGTGTCTCCTGTCTTTTGTAAATGGGAGTGTTACGTCATGCAGCTGAGCAGCTATCTAGATTTTAGCATTCTTTTCTGGTTGCTCATGCCCATGGCACCTCAGCCTTAGCATAAAGCTTAGCCACAGAGACTAAACTCCTTTGTGTGCATTCTCCTGTGCCTGCAGTGGGTCTGAAGAGAGTGAGAAAAGAGTTAATGTAGGTTGAATATGTGGGGAATTGATAAAACTGACACTGAGGAGCAGAAGAAAAAGGAGAATGTGCTCAGAAAAGGTCACACTCACTTCTGAGTCTGTGAGGGACTGGGATTTTCAGTCTGTTTCCCAGCCTCTGAAAGATAAATGGCTTTTCATCAGTGTGGGCAGGACCCCCCATGAGAAGAGCCCATCCTGGCTGCCCTCTGGGGATGCTGCTGCTCTCCTGGCTGGGACAGGACAGACAACATCCCAGCAGGTCCTGTAGCTCCCAGCCTATTGTCATCCATCTGGATGCTGAGATACTTGCTCAGCAAGTTTGGCGGCTCATACAGCTTCTCATAAGATACTAGATAATTGCTCCTGGATTGTTGTGTGATGAGTAGGTAAGATAACAGGACTATTAAGCACTGTTTCATCACCACCTCCAAACCCCAAACCAGTATACCAGATACTTCCTCTAAAAATACTGTTTCACCCCAAATCTAATAAACATATCTATTCTAAACTCCATCTGCTGCTTAATTAATAGGAAAAAAAGGCCAGTGTTAGATTTGACAGCTCAGGTGTTAATTGTCATGTACCAGGATCTGTTAATTACAAAAAAAAAAAAAAAAAAAAAAGAAAAAAAAAAAAAAAGAGGTAAACAATTTGTGTTTTCAGTCTGGGCAGATACTGTAATGATTTTTCCAAGCCTTCAAGCCAACTTCCGTAATGTTTTCCCCATAATGCATTAAGACTTCCATTCAGCAAGAACCATAAACACATGCATTATAATCCCAGTGTGACAATGGGTAGCTGCTTGCATTAACTGAAGATGAATATCTTGCTGAAAGAGGGCCTGAGAGACCCAAGAGCAGCACAGATTTGTAGACCTGTCTTCAGCACGGGGAAGCAGTGGCTGATCCCTCCTCACAGCTGCTTCAGACTGCAGGTGAAATGCCACCTGCCAGGTGCAGTAGGCAGCATTAGGGTAAATTATTTGGCCTGGAAGATCTGTTTCCCCTCTGAAGCTCCAGTTCATCTTTGTCATCATCCTCATAGTACTGAGGATAACAGAAGCTGGAAGTTGCCATTTAAAAGCCCTTTTTTTTGCTACAGTCCTCAGCCCTCTGTGCTGTTGGAAGGTCAAACCGTATCCTGCCTGAGAGGAAACAAGAGGGATGCACAGTGAGGTCACGTCGGTGGCAGTTAAGGGATCAGCCAGCGTCTCCCAGCCACTTGCCCTGGCCCTGGGCCAGCAGCTCCACGGCTTCCCTTGCTCTGCCACTGTGCAGCACCCAGGGCAGGGCTTACCAGGAGTGATCATGAGGCTGCAGTCTTCCCATGCCACAAATAGGTCTCATACAGGACGAGGGTTCTGTTAGGCAATGCCAAAAGGGCTGTGTTGCTGCCTGGTACCCACCATGCCACAGTGATTGCAGAATCTGGGAACAAAGTATTTTGCAGGACACAAGGCCACTATCTGTTGCCTGTTACCAACTGCTGGTAAGGTGATGAAGGGCTTATGGGCTTAGATACAATACATTGGCCACCAAGATCATCTTTGATTAGAACATATACTCTGCCAAAATTTATAGCACAGCTAGCCAAAAGACTGGAAAGCTATAGTTTCGCTTGTGGAAAACCTTCAGAAGCTTCTGGGACTTGGTCCATCTTAGAGCTTTGCCAGTAGTGTGGAAAGTCTGCAGAGCAAACTGCTGCAGCTCTGTTAGCTGATGTCCTGTAGCACTTTGCTAGTGGGAAAGTGCTTTTGTTGATATGGTTTGTTTCATTTTAGAACTTGCAAGAGAGCCTTTTTGCTGCGTGTCCCTAGATTAGACGGTACAAAAAAGCCAGGATCCACCTTTCAAGGACAAAAACGATTCTGTGAGACATTTCAATCTCCGTATAAGTCTGCTGGATTATTATCACTTATAATTAATTCGCTACATGCTGCGACATTCCCTGCTGGCAATCTCTTTTTCATCTGTAAAAATACTGAAGAGTTGTAGGCAGCAGGAAGGCTTGCCAAGACATCTGTATCAAGGTTGTTAGTATAGACAAGGAATATGTGTGCCACACGGGAGGTCTGCTGTCTTTAAAGCAGATCCATTCTCTCCACACTATATCCTCTCCAGGGGTATGGCTATGGCAGTATTATGGTATTCTGTTTTCAGCACAAGCTTTAACTCTTCATTGTTTGTACAATAGTATATATTTTGGACCTTAATGCATTTTTCACTGTGAGTTGGTTAAAAAAATTAGCTACCAGAGAAAAAGTGCTTTGAATTCGGTCCTGTAAGTAGTTTTCATTTTTAATGGTTTGCTCAACTTCTCTTTATACACATCCAAACACCCTCTGAGTCTGGACCAGTTTGTTGCTTCCTGTGTCCTTTCACACAGCACATCAGTTATACTGAACGTTTTGTACCAGCTGAGTTTAACAGCAAACATATGCACCACACTGAACCAGCTGAATTCAAATGTTATGATAAACAAGCTGCCATTGGAATGAGAACACTTGCCAAATATCCCACCCCTAGCCTGGGTGCTGGGCTGCAAAAGAGGAGAGCAGAATCTGTGAGCTGTTTAAATTCCTGCACTATTCTTCACTCTCTTTACTGACTTACACCACCCTTAGACTTGACCCATAGGAAAAGAACCATGCTCTTTACTTTAGCAGTGGTCTTGGTGGTAGTAAGGCCAATTGCTTCCCCAGAGGCACAGAAGCTGCCAGGCCCACGTGCTAACTTGCAGATATGTACAAGCATTTAATGGGCTCACTGATATGGCTTTGCAGGAGAAAACAGACTTGCAGAATTTAAGGGTGAGCTGCGATTTTTATTATCTGGTGAAAAGGAGTGCACATTTTATAAAATGCCAGAAGGTTGAGGGAGACCTTGCCCTTCACTATTTCTTCACATCCTTCTCCCAGTTTGGATGAGCAGAGTAGGATGTGTCTCACACTTAGCTACCATGAACTATTTGCTATGTTGTCTAAGACAGAAATTAAGCTAAACTAATATTGGCCACCTTTTCCTGTTGATTTAAATAGCAGCCCACCTCTTTATGGTGCAGATTATGTTTTGTTTCCCTCTGAAGGCAGTGGTCATACCTCCACACTGGTTCTGCTGCTACCAGGATCATCCTGGACCTGCTGAGATATCCTTACATATTTCTAATGGCATATGCATGAAACTTGTCCCCTTTTAATTGGACTTATGCAGAGAAGCAGATTTTATAATGGCAGAGGGAATTCTCCAAAGCATTTAATGTCAAGCCAGGTCAGTCAGACTAATATTAGCTCTAATTGCCAATCTAACCACTCTTATATTCTTTACCTGCATCCCCTTTCTTGCCTGAGGCAGTATAAATAATAAAAATATTTTCTATCTCATCACTGAGTAGCATAAGAGGATACACGCAGCAGCAGCAGCAGTTTGTGGGCCTGGGGTGGGCTTGACTCAGGTATCATTCACTGAGTCTGTGATTCAACATTCATTAATAACAGCTCTGTATCTACCAGATCATCTGGCCATACAAGTCTAATCCAGATCAGGAACAAGTCCTCAGCTGCATTTCTATCAGGCTAGTAATTGTGTACTTTAGGGAGTCTGTGCCAGCGTGCACCATCATCATGACCTGGCAGCCCTGGTGTTGCATTCACCCTCCTTTTCCAGTGTCTTCACATGACTGGGAAGAATGTTGTCCCAGTTGCATTGAGAAGATGCTTGGTGGTGGCACCACAAGGGACCAGCCTTCCAGTTCCAAGGACAGGTCATGTGTGTTTCCAGTGTGGTCTTGCAATAGGTGTTCAGGGGAAGCTTAGCATTATTGTCAGGAAAATATCTCCAAGTCACAGTAAGCTGCAGGATTAATCCACTCCTAACAGCATCCTTACATTTGGTCGAACTGCTGCATTTAATTCCTGTTGTTTAAGCTAAATTTCCTGGTAAATACAGCCTAAGTATCACACATTGCCACTCTGCTTTGGTGCACAAATTGGACTACCAGTAAGTTAACTTTGGAGCCCAGAAGAGTCTCTCTTCACATTCTTTGCAGGGGAAGCATACAGATGGACAGTGTGCCTGAGCTTGTTTATATGGGTGTCTCTAGGGCTGGGACCCTTTGGAGGAGGCCTACCCCACATCAGGATCTACCCCACCTTAGACAGCAATTGAGAGTTTGGTCTGCTGGCCTGGTAAGCTGCACCACCCCTTGGTTTCCATAACTCTTGACTGGCCAAAGCATGCAAAACCAGCATGTGTGCTCCTGTTACGGGGAGCAGTGAGGTAAATGGAGAGTCTATGTGCTGCTGGTCGTCATTCATGCTCTTGCCTCCCCTTCCCTTTCAGAAGAGATCAACTGCCTCTAAACAAACAGGGTAAGAGATGCTCCCACAAAGCATATTTGTCATATTCAAGGGCTGTGCTTAGGTCCCAGCTTGTAGTGCAATCCAACTCCTTTGCCCCAAGAGGAGCAAGACACTTGGTAGCACTTGTCATTGCCATTGGCTTTTTGTAGGGTCACCTGAGGGAGTTAATCCGAAAGCGTTTATTCAAGGTGCTGAAATAATTGTGTGGGATGGTAGGGCAGACAGTACTATTCCATAGGTTTAAAGTGACAGCCAAATGCATGGACTTGTGTCCTGATATGTCCATGCCAGTACCTGAAGCTGGGTTCAGTTAGGATGCAGTTCAGATGTGTGGAAGTTGGGTTCTGTCCCTGCAGGTGTAGACAGAGCAGTGGAGCCACACTGCTCATGGTGTGTGTGAGCCCAGGCACCAACACAATTGGAAACTGAGGCACGTTGGCAGGAGGCAAGGAGAAGTATGATCACAGTTCATGCCTCAGGAGTGTGCAAATAGAAGAGGAAGTGCCTGGGTCCAAACCTGCTTACAGAGCAGAGCAGCAATAGCCAGAGACCCTGACATGGGTGTGTAGATAGCAGGAAAAGGCTGTGAGAGGTTCAGTCAAAGACCTACAGACAAAAAGCTTGCGGATCTGCTGAGAAAATATTATCAAACATGAGCACTCCAATCAGTACAGTCTTTTTAGGCTGATAAATGGATTAATAGAATACATATTTTAATTTAATACATATTTCTGACACAGTGCCAAGTGCCCAAGATTTCATTTATGGACTGACAGAAGCATGGCCTGGGGGCAATCCAAAGCAACTGATTTGGAGCTATTGCTTATGGAAGCAGAGATCAGACACTCAAAAAAATCCAAAACATAAGCAAAATGCAGTAACATGAATGTTAACTATGAAATACATATTTAGTCTAAATGCTAAGAGTAGGGAATGTAATGTTAATGTAGAAGCTTGGAAAAGGCTAGGAGATAAAAAGTTGCTACAGTGGATTAGTAGGAAGAACCAAGTGTCTCTTTGTCATTCTTTTTATTTTGGGTGTTTTTCAGAAAAACATCATCAGATCATGTATTTAAACGCCAGAAGAAGGCTTCACATCTTTCTTCCCACCTCATGAAAAGGAAGAACATGGACAAGGAAGGGAGGTGCTGGTAGGATTTGTAGGTTTGTCCCTGAGCTGCCATGGAACAGTTTCACCATTGTGCTGATTACTGAAGGCTGAATCACTGGTAAGTAGATGGCCCTTGCCAAGAGCTGAAAATGTTCCAACCATTGCAAGAACAAAAGTGTGCAACAGAGGTTCACATCCAACTCCTTGGATAATGCCGTACCTTGACTGGGGGGAAGGGCTCTTAAGAAATAATTTTTCTCCCATGTACTTCCACTGAGAATTAAACACAGATGCACCTTCTCTTTCTCACAGAAGACCAGAAATCACTGGTAGCCAGGAAATGATTAAAAAAAATAAAAATAGCTGTATGCAAGCCCCTAGGCACCTGGACATCTTGTTCAAGGCAGCGCACCAGGCTATGGTAACCACTGGTCTGATCCAGAGTCACCGCCCTTCTCTTCCTGAAGCAAGGAAAACCAATCAATTTCAATTTGAGGTATTTTCCATTATCTTTTTCCTATTAAGGAGTCCTAGTCTCATTTATTCTCTCTGAAACAATCTTCAGCCTTGCATATGGCCGAAAACCTGGTAGAAATTAGGAATATTTGGGCTATCTGGAAATGTGGGGTTTTCCAACTTAGTCCAGAATTAAGTCAGTCTTTCTGAGATTTCACAAGGACATTCACCCATACATTTCTGGATATTCTTTGCTGGTTTGTTTATCATCAAATATTTAGGTTATCTTTCATTTGCTATGAACCTTCAATCATAGCCCCTCCATTTGACTCCATTTCTTGCACACTTACACAAAAGATGGAGTGAGGCTGCTGCTGGGAGACTGTTCGTTTCCCAGCTGCAGAAAGTTTAAGAGCAGAAAATCAACCCACATAACTGGAAGGGATTTATCTGAAACTTGTGTAGCATTAACTAAAACAGATGGACTCATAGTATGCCCTTAAAAACATCCTAAAAAATACCCTAACTAATCAAAACCCCAAAACCACTAAGCAAACTTCACAGTCTTTATCAAAAAATAAAACCAAACCATCCTCCAGAAAACATAGTGTTCAGAAATCTAAGTAATTATTCCATTCAGGGGACAAAGACATTAAATTGACAAAAGCTGAAAACTTTGAAGAAATACTTCAAAAGGTGCCTTCGTTGCCAGCTCAACTGCACGATGATGTCCCCTGGAAGGTCTATCATGTTTCCATGTAAAGCCTGGTTTTGAAGTCACTTTTATTTATGTAAATAAATGAATAAAATATTATTTATATATTACGTGTGTTTCTATGTAAAAGCATACATTTAAAAATTGCTTGTATTTCAGCATCCTTTTTTCTGACTACAAAATGTCATCACTGACAAATTTTGCAGCCTGGCTCTGCAAAACTTCTGCCTGTTCAGAGAGGACAGGGGCTGAGAGAATTGAAAAATGCAGAATGTCCTCAGGGGCTCACTCCTGGTCATAATTCATGCAGTTTGCTGCAAGCAGAGATGTGAGTAACAACTCCCATCTTGGCTCCACCCCAAAGAGTAATGACTTTCACTTTTCATTCTATTTTGACCTAGGTTTCAGACACTGGGAAAACTGAGAGGAAGGTTTACTTTAACCGGTTCCCAGTTCATGTAATGATTTTGGAAAATAGCCTCTTCACCAAAAAAACCAAAAAAAAACCACCCCCCACAAAAAAAAAAAAAAAAAAAAAAAAAAAAAAAAAAAAATTGATAATTTGATTTTTTTTCTTAAGCTGAATAGCCCAAACTTCATAGTCACTTCATATCCTTTCCTAGAGCATGTATTTTTCATCTTCATTTAACAATTTAAAAAGTTCCCAAATATTTTGAGGGAGAGTAGATCAAGCTGACACTGTCCTGTGTGTTTACTCTTGTGTATAAATATACAAGGACATATCTGTCTTTTATATATATGTGTGTATATATATATAGGCATACGTATATACAAAAACTGGCAAAATAAATAATAGGTGTTGTAACATATATGAGAGTACGCACAGCCTTACCTCTTACAGTAGAAATTTAATATATAAGGAAGCCAAGTTTGCATAATAATTTGTATCAAAGACCGCAATTAAAATTTGTATTTGTTTCCTATCTTTTATAAAAGATTTTTGTTAGCAAAAAGGCTTAAACATAGCACTTCACTGCCCACACCTGAATTTTATATATTTGTTAGCCATAAGGCAATATTGGCACCACAAAGCAAACCAAAAGGCATATCTTCTGAAGAAGACTCAAAGGTGAACACAATTCTGCAGTCAAGCAAAATTGCCAGCACATGCTTTCTCTGTTGTTCCCAAAATAAGTGAGTTATCAGTAAAATTCCAGTTCACACAAGGTCATAAGGAGATCTCCCTCCAGAAATTACACCATGATTTGAAAAGAAGGAAGAGAATCCATGCCTTCTTCTTGATTGTGCTGGCAGTTCTAAGAGGGTGCCACAGGTGGTGGTCCCCCAGAACACAGACCATCACAAACACTAGAACAGGTTTTCCCTGGTTCATTTGAACAGTTGAAATTCATATCACAGAAAGTCAGAGGATTATAGACCTAAGGAAAATAACCAGCTAGTCTGTCTAAAATTGATTCTACAGCCTGGATAATTGTAGTGCTATAATAAATAGGCTGCTTTGTTTTCTCATTTGTACTTATTGTCTACTGCAAGCTTTGTTGAGCTTTCCATTATTACAGGCTTACAAGATTTTCTATCCCACTGTCCCCCATTTGCTTTTTCCCTTGTATGCAGAAAAAAAATGCCAGTAAAATATTAATACACATCCAAGCAGGTGCAGGTAAGACCACTTTGATAACTGCTTATCACAGTAAACACCCAGTATCATTTCATTTAATGTGATAAGCACATAAGTCCCAGTTCTTCTGACAATTGCTTATCTGGTGTTTCAGTTTTATTTTTCTTCTTTTAATATTCTTTTAGGTTAAAAAGTTATTTCTGTCGGATCCACAGTGGGTGGATAAGATCAATAAAATATTCATACCATTCACAAAAGTGCCAGGCTTTACTTTTATTGAAAAATGTAGTAGTGATGTGTAATAAGCATGCTCCTTTTGTGGAGGTGGAGAACAGCTAGTAACATTCCAGAAGGCCTCACTTTTCTATACTCCTTCTGCATTTTAAAGAAGAATTGCATCCATTCTCACTTGCTTTTCAGTTTTGATTGAAGCCAACAGACACAGGCAAGAAATTAAATCTCCATAAATCTGATTCTGCATTGCAAGATTTGTTTATGCCCCCTGTTTCTCACTTAGGTTTGGAAACTGTCCTGAGTACAAAGTTGGTCTGTGTAGTAGTAACTGTCAATGTAGCTGGTTTGCACATATTAACTATGTTTTATTTAGTGCATCATCTTTATTGTGATTGCTTGGTGTTTTGGGGTTTTTTTTAATGCTATAAAATATGCTAGGCATATAGCATTGTCACATACATTCCCAAAATGATCTTGCCTTTTGGAAAATCCTAATTCTGCAATGCTGATTCCATTACATTAGTACACTTTTTCATTTCACCAACCTTTTCCATTTTCAGTAAACCATCAGTGGCAGGTCCTGGAACCAGCCCCTCCCAAGTCTCCCCACATCAGGCAGCACACAGAGGAACAGGTTTCCATACCTAATAACCTGCAGCTAGCATATGAATCTCTGCCACGTGCTAATGAGCACTTCTGCACAGGAGTGTGTCAGGGGGCTGCAGTAATGTTTGATTTGATTTCCAGCAAATCCCATCTGGTCACACACAGGTTGCACTAAAGGGTGTCAAAATCCCTCTCTCAGCACCTCCAGGGGATCTATGCAACCATTCCCAACCAAATACCTCTGAATTGGCAGAACTCTTACAGGCACATGCAGAAGTCATTAACTTTAAGCCAAAAAAGCACTGATGAAACAAAGAAGTTAAGAAGACAAGAGCATGAAATGAATGGCCTGTACAACCACACTTGGCCCATGCCCTTTCCCAGCCTCAGTGCAGACATGCCTGCCCATTTTATTTGCATAGACAGTCAAGGGTCAGCACAAAGCCTATAGATCATTTAAGACCTTGGGCTGGCCTTCTGGGCAGGGCTGAATTTTGCTCAGCCAACATCTTTATTATCTTGAAGTAATCTCCAATCTCTTGGGTTCGGTGCCACACAGAAAAATACCTCTGTTGGGAGAAAAACACCTCTGTTGGGAGAAAAACACCTCCCTGATTATTTGAAAGGTCTAGACTGGGTGGAATTTTCTTTTTCCCTAAAATTGCCCACACGATATATATTTCATTGTAATTGTGATCTGTATCTGTTAAGCTCATACTTCTGCTCCCACCAGAGTCTGTGGCTAACACTCCCTTGACTGTAGGAAGAGCAAGCTGTCAACCCAGAGGGAGTTCAACCTCTGTGGAAAGAAAAGCAATTATAAGAAAATTCTAATTTCATATCTGTGGTGATAAAAAGGAACAGATCAGATAAAAATGAATTAAAGGAATTCATGTGAAAGCTTTCACGTACAGCTCGGATCTGTAGGTTATTGTGAGATTATTGTGCCTTTAACAGTCTCTGTCTTAAATGTTAGACTAAAAAATCAAAGTTTGATCCAACAGTAAATCATCTGGTTAGCACAAAATCTGATGCATTTAAAATCTGGCTTCATAAAAATGTCATTCATTGATGCAGTATAGAGAAACTGCCTGGTATGTCAAACACCTTCAAGTAGGTCATCTTTTAGGGATTAGTCTAAGTTGCTATCTGTTGACATTTCACATGTGACATCATAAGCTTCTTAAAATGAATGAAATTCTGTTTCTTTTCTTTGCTTTTTTTTTTTTTTTTTTTTTTTTTTTTAAGGCAAATGATGGCTGAAGGGCAGAAAGATTTACAAACCAGGTTAGTGATTTTGACTGCCTCATATTTGAAGCATCCACTTTAACAAAACCTAAAAAGTCTGTTTGTCAGCAAGCAAGTTTATTTTGTTCTGATAATTAGACCTTTTGTCTCAAACTGGAACTCAAACCATGAAACATTATAGTAATGAGCAGTGTACTCTGAAAATCCCAAGCCATCATCTTCCAGTTAATGACACATTGCCCTATTATTTGCTAGAAAAAGACCAGTTAGGAAGAAGGATGTGAGTTTGATGCTCTAACTTTCAAAATCTGTTCTGCTACTGATTTCTTGTGTGCCCTTGAGCAAGTTACCTGTGTCAGGTGTTTCAGAGGTGCTCTGCTGGCCTGTCCCTTGGGCATTACAGCCTATTTGGAAAGGATCTGCAAAGCTTCCTCCTACTGCAGCACAGCACTCTCAGCCTAAGTGTGAGTTTGGCACCATCCCCATGTAAAATTGACCAGTGAGACCTACGCAGGTCTACAGGGCATCATAACACATTTTTTTTTTCCAGATTATACTTCAACAACAAGACAAAAAAACTCAAGAATGTCTCTGAGTTCTAATGGAGTGGCTGAAAAGTACAGAGGGGCTGCAGCTTATTTTGGTTGCTCCTTTCCTATTTGTCCTCACAGCAATCACAGGCTCTGGTGTTGAGGACAGTGAGAGAAGAACTACACTGGAAATTGAGGTTGCTCCCTGCTACTGGTAAGACAAAAGCAGGACAAAGTATTGTTTTTATGATGAACAAGACTAATAACTCCTCTGAATATATTAAATTAAAATGAGAGACATTATACAATGTTTCTTTTTACTGTAGGCACACAGCACCTTTTTTATTGTGCGTTCTAATGATTTCAAGCCATCATGTTGTCCATCTTGAATACAGTTAAGAAAAACATGCTTGTGAAATTATTTTCTTTTTAACAGAATCTGGAGAAGAAAGTACATAAGTATACTAGCATACTTATGAATAAAGTATACAAGTATACTATTTATAAAGTATGAATAAAGTACACAAGTATACTATTTATAAATGTGCTTTATTTATACATCCTTTGTATATTTGTGTATTCATTGAGACCCTAATTTCTCAAGAAAATTATCTCTGTGTCTTATTTACTTGTCTGGAGTGGCTTCCCCTTTTGAACCAGTTAACTAAACATATAATTGTTTAGAAACTCTCCAGACTTGCCAAAATATGAACTCATGCGCATGGAAGGGGCAGAAGTTCAGATTTCAATCTGGCCATGTAGGGCGGCACGTGCTGTCCTAAGCTGCTCTAGTAAAGTTGTTCATTTTAGTTGCTCTCCAGAGGCTCTTTTACTGGGAGGGAAAAAAGATCTGACTGCCAAGAAGGAGGACGATGCTGTCTGTGGAGATGTATCAAGGCTCTCATAGGGAAAACAGAGGGTTTATTTTATCTTCTTTCTCTCCCTGTTCTGAGGGACTGTGGGAGAAAGCATAAGCTGAAAAATGGTAACTCTCTGCAAGGCCATACTTTCCACTCTGGGCCACACTCGGGCCCTTCAACTCACTGTGCTGGGCACTGACTGCCCCTATCTGTTATATTTCTTCGCCACTAGAAAGGACCCCCTAATTCCTGGGTCACAGCCTTCTCCTTTTCTTCTGTGCTCCTGCAATCTGTCATCCATCAAGCAGCTGTAACCAGGATGGCTGTCTGCTTTACTGACACACTAGTATTTTCTTGCACTTTAGACATAACTCAGAAGCAATATGCCATCATACAGCTCCACACTGGAACAAGACTCAAAACACCACTTCTTTTTCCCTTGGACACACATTCAAAGGGCTAGTCACCAAGACAAAAACTGTGGATTCCAGGAAAATTTGAGTTTTTCACCTTTCCCCAAAAGCAAGACAAATGTTTGTTATCAGCTGTATGGAGCAGGAAAGAAAAGATTCACTGCTTTTGATCTTAATTACACAAAATCAGTGTGAAATACAGATTACTAAAGAGTAGCCTATAGGTCTCACATGTTGTTTAGTGCTTGGCAGGATCAAATTTACAGCAGCCTGTGAGCACAGAAGTGGAGACCACATCTTCTTTGCTCTCACAGCCTCCAGAGTAATTCTCTTAGGATGCTGACTGATACCTATACTGGGGAGCCTCCAGGTCTGCCATGAAATGTGGGACCAATATCTTTCCAGGTGAACTGTACCCTGTGGTGTAGAGGCAAAACAAAAAGGTGGCTGCGTTTTTCCTGCCAGGTACACCCAGTATCATTCCAGCTGGCTCTTGTGGGGAGCAGCAGCCGTGCTGCCGGCTCGCACAGCATCATTCCAGGCTTTCTGTTTCATTCAAGTTGCTCGGTGTAAAATGCCAAAACACGCTGCTGACCCAGAGTCAGCCCGAGCAGGTGGTGAGGCAGAAATACTGTGACTCCAATGAGCTGAGGTCTTGAGAAGCTGTTCAGCAGCAGCTGTTTTGTGCAGCTTCAAGGACACGTCATGATAAAGAGCATTAAGGCATCTTAGAGCCTGACAGCACAGCTTCTTTCCCACTGACAGCTCAGTATTCAGACAGCATTTCTCAGCACTTTAGAAGTCCACAAACTAGCGACAGGCACTCCTGTGAGCATGCACACGATGCAAAGGAGCCATGCAACCTGAATGGTGTGCAAGAAAACTCAAGCCAGCCTTCACTCACCCCGTCATTTAGATGAGCTGGAACAGGTCATTGCAAGGAAACTGTGCTGCTCCCTTCTGCAGAGGTTTGCCATATGTTACAGCTCAGATGGCAAATTGTTCATCGGATTGAGCTTTCTTTCCCTCCTTGGATAATATATCCCACCCCTTCTTCCTTCGTTATTGGGCACGGTACATATGGCAAGGCTTGGTGCACAGAGGGGTGGGAGGAGGTGAGGGTGCTGTGCTCAGGTGCCTCCTGCAGGCAAACCCCACAGCTTGAAAGCCCTGGCTGGGAGGAGGACAGGATGGCATAGGATGTCGGGTTGCTATTGGCAGCTTCTATAAAATATGTGTCTTTTTGACACATTTTGGGAGATAGTGCAACAGACAGACATACGCCATGTAGCACAGTTCTGGGAGCATGGCAGCAATCCAGTGGAGTTACAGATTAAAGCTAAAATGGAATAGGATGTGTACCAGGCACTCAGGTCAGGCCCTATGGATAAAATCTGTAACTAAAAAAAAAATAATTCTGCAGATGTTTTGTGATTACTCTTGTATTAATAATGACCTATATTTTATCTTGATCAGCAGATATTTATTCTTGGATTAATTATGTTCTCCCTGTGCTCTGCAAGGAACTCTTAGATCCAAAGTCCTGGAGGATGCATGCCAGCAGTTTTAGGGAACAGGTGGAAGAATGATGCATTTATAGGGACACCTAGGCTATGCTTTCTTGCCCACTGTCAGTTAGATTGATTTTATATGCAGCATCTGAACATTATTTCATGGGCAAGATTAGTAGAAAAGGTAGTTGCAATTCTCTGCATATATACTGGGGGGTGGAGGAGAGTCTCAAAATCCCAGCCACAATCCAGTCATTTATCAGAGCTGACCTTTTGCCACTAAGCACTCCAGTCTTACCTGCCAATATCTTCCAGAGAGAGAAAACTGTATGGACAGCTCTCTGGATTCTTCCTCAAGGTGTGGCATGAATTCAAAGCACATCTGAAATCTGATAGAGAATCTGTATGAATATCCTGACAGCCATTCCAGCTGGACACCTCTTTGATGTGCAAGAGTACTCTGTCAGCATCCTCCCTCTCCTCGTGCCTCTGCCTTCCAGACATGCAAGTCTATGGTCCTTCTAGAAGTATCCCACCAAGAGGGCAATGTATGTGTTACTTGTCTGCTATTAGAATTTTTCCCCATCCTCCAGTTCTGCATTGCTATTGATTGATTGTGTGCAGGCTAGCTGACTCTAATATACAGCATATTCACCACCTCTAATTGATTGCAAGTTCATCATCCTTTGCCTACTACCCTGAGCAGATTGCTATTGACATTTACTTATTTCGTAACACTATTTATTGCTAGTTGTCTTCTCATCAGCTTTTCTCTTTCCCTCTTCTGCCCTTTTTGCACACCTTTTACCCCTGCTTCTGAATCTCTGTTTGCTCATGCCCCCTCTTTGCCTCCTATTACTTCCCTACTCTACTACATCCTGAAGCTGTTGTTTTGCCATGGCCTTGGTGAAACTTGTGCTTGCCACAGTCTCCTTTCTCCCTGACACCGTGTCAGTGTGAGAGATGTGTCTGCACCACAGCCTCTCTGTCCCCTGTTCTTGGCCTCTCCTCATCCCCTGCTGCTCATGCCCTCAGCAGCTCCCAGGAGGAGACACAGATGGGCTGGCACAAAGCACAGCCCATGGGAACGCAGGGACCTGAGCCCACACCTGAGTGATGCGCAGTCCTGAGCCCTTCCTCAGGGGCTGCTCTGTTGTGCAAGTCATAATGCACCAGATGAACCCGATGAGAGAACAGGCAAGAGTTAAAAGCAGGCCTTCCTACAGTGCAAACAATAAGATAGCCAGTGTCTGTGCTTTGGAGTGGGAGTATTTTCCACAACCTCTTTGCTGACTTGCACTGTGGCCGCCAGCGTAGGGACACAAGTCCTCGTGAAAAAAAAAAAAAAACCAAACTAAAAATGAGTGGGCATTGTCTGTTGGGTAGCAAGCCTCTTTCTGGTGTGTGTGAACAGTCTTCTACGTGGCAATAGTGCACGTGTGTGACCTCAGGAGGTGACAGCCAGTGGGACTGTGGGCAGCAGCATGCTGGTGGATACACACTGAGAGCTGTGAGCCTCCAGTATGCCCTGCTGCACTTGAGACCAGCCCAGCCAGAATGCAGCCCAGAAACAAGCACACCTGTGCTCAGCACTGCTCATCAGCATGCAGAAAGTGCTACCCCTGCACAGCAGGGTACAGCTACTGAGAGCTGAAGCCCAAGAGAGGGATGCTGGGGGCAGCATGTTCAGACATGACCCACAGCCTTATGCATTTCATGGATCAGCACCAGGGAGGTTTGTGCATCCCCTCACCTGCCTTCCCACTCTCGTATATGCTTGGCAGCCACTGTGTCCCCTTCCCAGGAGGTGGCTGTCAGTGCAGGAATGTGCTGCATGAATGTTTTTTCACAGTCAGGAGGAAAGAGTGCAGGCAACTAGCCCCCAGCACTCCCAGAAATCAAAGAAAGGTTACCAGGGACACTCTGAATGCTCAGGAAAAAAACAAACAAACAAACAAAAAAAAACAAAACATAAAAAAGGGGCTCATTTTAATAACTCCAAGCCTTGCACTCCTATGTGTATAGCTCCTATAGAAGGAGCTATATTGCTCTTCGACCTTTAAAAATAGTCTTGGGTTTGGAAATCATCATAGTGCAGATCCTCCTTTACTGGAAAGTTGATAGCAAGGTGTGAAAAAAAAAAAAAAAAGAAAAAGAAAAAGAGCAGACAAGGATCTGGAATCAAAGGCAGGGAAGCACTTAGAGATGTGTCGACAAGAAGTGCTATATAATGCCACATTGACAGGACTGGCAGATTTCTATCTAAGCTGTTCCTCCTCATGGTTGCATTCATCTCCCAGCACAGTGCTTCTTCATCTGTACCATCCCTGTGACTGTGATGGCACTTTCAGGGAAGGCTATGTTTTCAGCAGATGTGCACAGTGCTACCCACATTCTGTGTTCATAGGGCCCTATCTGAAGCAGCAAGGTCAAGGCTTTGGTCCCTGACCTGTGCAGTGCAGCAGAGGGGCAGATGGCAGTGGGTGACCCTAACTCAAGTTCACACGTTTTACTCTTCCTTTTGACCCATGATGGAAATAGACCAGATCGAGCTTCACCTCTCATGCAGAAGCTTAAAGATATCATAGTTCATAGACTTCAAGCAAATATCTGTGGATGACCAACAAGAAAGCTGAGAGTTTTCCTCTTCTAGTGGGAGCTGCACTTGGCAACACAGTGCTGCAAGGCAGCATTTCGGCCATAAAAAAAAAAAAAAAAAAAGCTGTTTCTCCTGTCCAGCACATGCCAGAAAAAGCACAAATGAACAGTGCTACTTTCATTTCTTTTGTTGGACAAATTATGCTTAATGAAGAAATGGCACAGATGGGACAGTTGAAATGAAGGGTGTGCAGATGGAAAACTCGTGAGAGATCCCTGGGCAGGTCACCTCAGACCTCTGAGCAGGGAGAGAACAAAGTCTCCCCACACCAACCCCCACATCTGCCCAATGCTGGGGACTCCCAGCAGAAGAAGAGATGGTGTGGTGCCCGACAGGCTGCTCAGGCCAGGCAGGTCACCCTGGTTTCAGTGGAGGGGCCAGAGAGAGTGGCTGCTGGCTTGGGACCACTGTGGCTGCCTGGCAAAATGGACCAAGCAGGCACCAGTGCTCTGCTGAGAAATTTGGCAGTCACACCTCTGCAAGCAGCAGGCAAAGGGTCAAAAAGAAACCAAAAGCTTACCTTTTAAATTGATCTCAGACCACACAGCAAGACAAACTTTGAAATCAAAACCATAGTTTTGACAAATTAAAAATTATCAAGATTTGATTCGTCATTCTTATTATTTAACCTTAGGTGGGAGAAGCAAAATTTTCCAGAGAGGAAGGATATATAGTTGAGTTCAGGTGTGATACAAAGGTAGTTTAAATTACCCCTAATTTACCTCCATTTTTATCTTTTAAATGAAAAAGAACATTACTTTTTTTTTTTTTTTTTTTTTTTTCCTTTGAGAAGGAGAGAAGATGTCTTCACCATAAGCAAAAGATGGTTTGTGGAAGTTTGTATTTGACAGCTGTCTTCAAACAGGTAATCAGATTAAATAAATGCACCAGATACTCACTGAGAGTTAACAGTAAGACAGTAACAGTAAAACAGTAAGCTAACAATTACATACAGGAAGATGTGACATCATTGGTTTTGATGGTTTCCCCTGTGGTTTTTACTTCTCCTTTTGGTGAAAGTGAGGCAACTGTGATTTCTCTCATTTCCACTCTCTTCAGAAATTGTGAAGTATCTGTCTTTCTTTTTATATCAGCATCCTCACTTTGCTGTTGATTCAGAAGCAAATCCAGTTCTACAAACAGATTAAGGCTAAAATGAAACATAGCTAGAAAACAGCATTTTCCTCAACCAGTAGTTTCTGCACAAAATCACCAAGCCACAGAATCACAGAACAGTTGAGGCTGCAAGGAACCTCTGTGAACCTCCTAGTTTCCCCCTCTGCTGCTCCAAGTAGACTACATATGGGGACCAAAAATATAGGAGAATGTTCTGCCTGTCACTTCAGTGAAATGTATGAAAAAATTCCTGTAAAGTACTAGCACTTTCTTAGTGCATCTAATGAACAGTCATTGTTTAGATATTTTGGAATACAGATGGCTTTCAGAATTCATAAAGTGGGCCAGAAGCACTAATCTTCATCCCAGAAATTAGCCACACAGATATAAAATCAAATGAGTACTTGTATACTGATGCCCCAAATTATAAGTTTTTGATCTAACAGCATGCCAATGAGAAAGTACTGAGCAATTTTCCTTTAAGCAGAATGCAATGCATTGCTTTTGTGCTTGCAAGCTCCTGGGTGTGTGAAGCCTGCTGTATTTTCATAGCTTCCTTAGCCACAAATTTATTTTACACATAGGAGAGACACACATTTCATCAATATTTAGCTACAAGCAGCAAGTATGGTGATGTTTTTGAAAGAGTATGCGAAGGCAGCTGCATCCAGAGTTTCTACACAGGAACACTTGGCAGCAGCACACTGACATTGGCTGGTCTGTGTCCTGTTCTGAGTCACTGGCCCTTCCCCATGCTCACTCTCGGCAACCAAGCCCCTAAACATTGGTTTAGATGCAAAATTCTATATGCCCTGGTTTTAGCCACCTGAACTCTCCTGGATCTAGCTCTTCATGTCTACTCCTGAACTACATCACACTGTAGGAACCACCAAACACACCTTTCCTTGTGCCCACACATGGCTCTGCCTGAGAAAGCAAGGGGCAGCTATCCAAAATAATTTGTTTTAGGGACAGGCAGGATGCAGCAAGGCACTCCCTCCTTACAGGTCTTTCTTATTTAATCCAGCAACTCCAGATTTATCTGCAGACTCAGTCTTTCTTCAGGTTAAGATGCAATGAGGTTTTTGGTTCATGTTTATCTCACAAGTCACTGGGAGATTCTCTTACCCTCTGTTTCTTGCCACCTTTCTGCCAGCTGTCACCATCCCCAGAGCAGAATCAGGACAACAGCCTAAGCCTCTGTTTTAAGACTGGACTGTCCTGGGAATGATGCCTTAGACAATAATGCTCTAGATGTTTTCCCCATGCCTACTGTACCTGGACCTGTGCTGCTTATTATTCAGGTTTGAGGTTCTGTGATTTCCAGTCAAGCAGTGGAGAGCAAAGCCTTGCAGATTTTGGTTTGCTCTGTGAGTGGCAGCAGCAGAGGGACTCTTGCACAAGCAGTTCCAGCACCCGCGTGACAAACAGGACAGCAGAGGCAGTGAGGAAGAAAGTTGCAAGTCACACAAATGACTAAGAAATGGCTAAGCCACCCCCAAACTTCTACACAGTGATTTCACTGCCATGTCAGTGGGCACACAGACAGCCAGGGACACTGCCTTCAAATGCTGGCAGGTTTGGCTCTAATATAATTAATTTAGAACCAATTGCAACTGCCATACCAAAGTTAGACAGGCCGCAGTATTATATAGGAATTTAGTCACACTCAAAAGTAATCAGATCTTACCTTATGCATTTTAAAAAGAATCAAAGAAGAGGGATGTCCTCTATTTAGAAAGAGAGATAGTTTTGCTGAAACCTGTAGAGTTGTGATTGAAAATGTTAACCTTCTGTTGCTGAAATAAAACTACCATCTGACAATTTGATTGTCTTAGGAACCAAGATAAAAGCTTTCTTTTTAGAATTATGTTGCTGAATGGTTAAGTACTTAGACAGCCTTCTCTGTGCTTTTGAAAATCATATTGGCAACCTTGAAAATCTAGTTGCTGCTTTTCCCCGCCTCTACCATCAAAGATATTTATTTATTTGATAAGAAGTTTGAAAATTTTATTTACCAAGAATTGTAGATAGTTGATTCTTTTTAGACTTTTAAATGTACAATAGACTCTAAAAACCAACTTAATAAAATATTATTTGGACAGCAAAGCCTCCCCTAGATTGACCCACCATGTGCTCATATGCATGCATTTGATATGCCTATTTTCACACATTGGATTGGGGAATATAAAAAGACCACAGCATTCCACAGCATAGAAGAATAGAGAGGGGGTGGGTAAGAATAATAAATTTCTGAAGATAGCTGAAGTCTGAGAACATATCAACTCTTTCAGGCTTCTGGATTCATACAAAGTGAAACCAAGGATTGCAGCCAATAAGGCAGATGGTGATCTGCTGGTCATCACATCTCTTGAACAGACTTTAGCTCCATTCAAGATGCCTAGTCACAGGCTGGTAGGGCTGCTTTTTGGTGCTGTGACTTTTCTCTACACAAGGTAGATGGTCACAGAAATTTTAGATTTTTCCTATTCTTTTTTGAGCCAGCTCTTCTTGCTTTCCAGAGCATCTGCCCAAAGTATTTTGACAAACCTGGTTTGAGGCCTATCTTGAAGTCATGTCAGTTACCAAAAACTTTCAGGTCAACTCCCTAACTAACATCAACTTTTAAGAATTCTGCTTTAAAAAGTAATTTAAATATAGTCAGTGTTCTGCTTTCCACAGTGCCTCCCTACCCCAATTATCAAAGTACAAAATCCTTAGACAGAAGACCATTTTGAGGAAACTGGTGTGGTCTTATCTGGCTAAAAGGTCTTGAGATAACATTGTGTCACCACTGTAGAGAAAGTTCAGCATAAAAATAGAAGTCACTACTTAAAAAGGAACTATGATAAACATTCATCACCAAGCATGTGCCCATCAGAGATATTTGGCGTGTTTATTTTAAAGGTAAGTTTCACTATGGTGATTTTTTTTCCCCAGAAACAGCTGATATACAATGTTTTACTAGCACTCGGATGGGCTCCAAGTCAAGCTGTTTGTCAACTGGAAATTTCATCTTGCAAGAGAAAAGTATTTTAAAGCTGCTCAGGAGTGAAATTCACACAAAGGAATAAACTGTAGCAGATTTGCATTCCTTAGCTCATCCTCCTGTGCTGGAAATCTGGACTTCACAGAGTTGCTGAGAACAGAGAATGGTTGAAAAATATAACAAATACTGTAGAAGTTTCTTCCATAATGTTACTTTCACTGGGAGCTGCATTCATGGAAATGTTACCATCTCACAAAACCAGCAGCAGTAGAAAATGTTATTTACATGAATCCACACAGACATTTACATCATTCTCTCCTTAAATCCCACAGCAAGCTACCTTTTGTCTGAAGTCAGAGCAAACAGAAGAAAATAAACATTGTACTGGTGAATGTGATTAACAAGGCATAAAACATTACAGCCATGGTGACTCTTAGATGGGAACAGAAGCATAAATGCCAACTAATTCTTTGTCTGTCCTGAAAACCAGGGCTAAATCACCCTGTTGGCAGAACTACTAGTGCTTCAAGTACTCTTACAGGGAAACTGTCCCATGACGGAGTCTCTACAAGGCAGATTTCGTCATTTACCCACAACAAGAAGAGAAGAGCAAACAGAAAACTGCTCAGAAACTGCCAGTGCTGAGAAGGAATGACTCTGTAGGCTGCAGATGTAGATTAACAGAGAGAGACCATCAGGAACTATGACTCACAGACAGTTTCAAAGCTGTGATTCTGAGATTTGGGCAGAAGCCTTCCCCCAGAATTGCTTAAAAACTATTCTTATTTCTTTAATCTCTTCCCTGACACAGTTTGTCATCTTTATCTCTGCCCATGCCTCCTTGGTCTACAGGCTTTACTTTGCATCTCTTGCCTGAACTAATTCTTGTCCTACTGTCCCTCATTTTTAAGTCTTTACTCTTTAGATTTGTATTTCTTCTTCCTCTATCAGAAGGCTTGAGCATGGGGTATTTATTATGCCAGGAGCTCCTGACTAGGGCTGCTACCACAGTCAGAACAGAGGGAAGCCTAGGCTGATGGACAACTGCTGGAGCTGATAGCCATATCTCTGGGAGTTCCTACACCTGCCTGAGCTACAATGCCCACAACAATACAGAAGGAACACGAGCACTGTGTAAGGAGGCACCTTTATCTACAGATACAGTGGCACAAAGGCATCACTCGTAAGGAACGATCGGACTTTGGGTCACTCAGTTGTTCTCCCTTACGTTAAACCTGTGACAAACACTGGGGAGTATAAAACCAATATTCATGCATTTTTAGTTACATAGCCACATACATACGTGTCACAGCCAAGTATTAAAATTCTTATGCATCCATGATTTCACACTGACTTGGCAGTGTGTTTATATCACTACAAAAGAGCCTTAAAAAATTCACCAGATTTTCAGCAAGTGTAAATCAGTTTAGCTTCACTGCAGTGCACTGCCTTGACTTGGTGCAAAATTTAATTCAGACCTGAATCACTGAAAACCCACTGACTTATACCAGCTAAAACTCTAAATTTAGGACACTCATAAAACAACTAATGCATTTATCTCTTTGTATCAAAACAAGCTTGGGTGAAAGCAAGCCAGTGAGTCTATCTGTGTATATACTACTTTCCACAGGACTGCCAAAATTTTTTTTTGTTTAGAAAATGTGGCTGACATATGAAATTCTCCATGGGAATCAAACACAAAACTGTTAAAATTGCCTCTCTGCTCCTAATTACTTCTTCCAGTTCTCATCTGTTTGACTAAGGTTTTGCTTATCTGATAGCTAGAGTCAGAGTTCTATCATGTATTGGTAAAGGAATTATTTATATTGAACTCAGTAATGAAATAACTGGCTGATCTCTTCTGTCTAAAGGACAGGTTAATTTGTATTTTGTGTGCTTTTTTGCCTTTTTTTTTTTATTAAAGCTCTGCAAGAAAATGCATTCACTTTTTAGAGAGCTACAAAGCAGATTTAAGCTGATACTCACTGCCACTATGTAGAAGGCAAATTGCCAGCACTGCTGACATAAATGAGCACATAATCTGAGTAACCCTTAAGACTTTCTGCAATCTATTCTGGCTTCCACGTTGGCATTGTGGACTTTGCAGCTAGCTCATCTGCCAGACATTTTCCAGCAACACCTCTCAGGCATAGTCTGAACTTCTAAGATATCTTCTCTGCTTGGTGCCTAAATTTGAGGTTTTTTACTTTAATTGTAACTCAAGTTTTACTGAGTAACTCACAGCAGTGTGGTGGAGTCCTGCTTTCGAATGTGGAGATTTTGCTGCTGAGATTCAAACACACCTTTCACTGACCTCCCTCTGTAACAAAACTCTTCACCAGCAAGTAGTACACCACAGGAACAGATTGTGAATGGGGAGGTCCTCAAGAAGTCCTTTTTGGGAGAATTTGACAAGGCAAATAGTGTGCTGGGGCTGTTGCTGCTGAATATGGGAAAGGCACTTGCACCTCCCATCTATCCTCTCCACAGGAATGGAAACTATTTGGATCAGCACTTGCCTAGGTCCCTGGGCATATCTAGGGTACTTAACAGGTATTCAGCCCAGGGTGGTGTCCATGGGTCTGCCCAGGGACAGCTAAGAGTAGCTGTGTTTACTAACACCTCTCACAAATGACAGCCAAGAGCAGCAAGACAGGTAGGAGGGGGTGAGTGGATAGGAGGAGTCAGGAGACTGCTTCCTCTTTCTGCTTCATTGAGTCACGCAGCATCTGCTTCCTTCTCTGTACAATGGGAGTTTCTAAGTTCACTCCCACTTTTGATAGCTGGATGAAAAGAGGTGATACACACTATGATTAATTTTCATAAGCAGCTATTAGGCTTGCTCATGGTTTTGAAAAACTCTCTCAAAGAGAAAATCAAACTGAGATCATGATCTGACTCCTTCCCCAGCTCCATAAAGATTCAGTAGTCAGTGGACACTGAACCTTCTTGTGTGGCAGGTTTATACCCCACTCTGAGATATTTCAACAATGCAGTCAAACTCACCAGCTGGGCATGTCAGAGAACAGCAGTATTCCCACATGAGAACTTGTTTGCCTAACTTGGATATTCAAATTGTATCAGATAGGATCAGGATCTCCCTCTGCAGTGGGTGAATTTCCTTCTATCCTGTGTAAGGAGTAGCACAGCCATTTGTTCAGGAACATGACATCATTAGGTATTTAGTGCAGGAAAAAACGAGTGCCAAAAAGGGTACATTGGGCCACAGCTGTGAAAATGTCACCACAGCATGACAAGACACTCTGGAACATGCATCTGTGTCTTCTACTCTTCCTCATTGTTCACATGTGTCTGCTATGCTCATCCTATAAGAAAACATAGTACAACAAATGTGGTGGATTGATCAACCTGAGTTTTTACCCAGCATTCTCCCCCCAGAAAGGGCCAGGAAAAGGATATTTGCTGCAGCTCACACTACTCTGAGGGACTGGGTGTTCCTCGGCTCCCAGATATGTGGTAGCACTGAGCTTGAAGCACACCATCCTGCCCCCTGCCTTGCACCAGGCTCCTTTGCCCACTCCAGCCCCATGAGGGCCAGAGACAGCACACCATGAACAGCAGAAACAGTGCCTGAAACACCTTGCTCCAGGGTGTGGGACTTTCCACAGGGTGGGGTCTGGCATGGGATGAGACTTGAGGTGTGTGATATGGAAAGGATTTCCTACTGTTGCTTCTAAATTCAGGAAGAGAATAATTTCCAGGGGTTGATTCTGAACAGTGAGGAGAAGATCTTGTCCTGAAGTGCCCTTTGTGAGCAAGAGCCTCTTTTAAATAACAGAGAAGTTGCAGTGAGTGTGGCTTTCCCAGCCCTGGTGAGCATCTTTTTATCAGCTGGAGAAGTCTTTGAAGATTCTAATTAAGGTCTGACTTCACCTAAATATCTGTAGTCAGGAAAAATATGTAAGCATAGCATGAGCTATGTTCTTCATAAAGAGGAACTCAGCAAATAAATAACTGTCTTCTAGAATGGGCAAGGCTAGGCAAAGAAAAGCAAGAGAAGGAAGGAAGGAAGGAAGGAAGGAAGGAAGGAAGGAAGGAAGGAAGGAAGGAAGGAAGGAAGGAAGGAAGGAAGGAAGGAAGGAAGGAAGGAAGGAAGGAAGGAAGGAAGGAAGGAAGGAAGGAAACAGAACAGAAAAGGTAGAGTGGAAAGAGGAACTTCCTTCTAAAATGGACAAGGTCTTATTTTATTTTACCCTCATCTCTTCCCTGTGCATCTATTACAGATTCAGTGTTGCTTTTGTTTTATCACTGAGCATTAAGTGTGCCAAATCACTTTGCAAAAAGTCTTGAACCACAAATGAGCCTCAATTTTGATTTTGTTACAGTCACTAGAAAATCCATTTATATCAGGGGCTAAAGATCATAGTGGCTTTGCTTGACAAACATGACATCAGTAGCAAGAAGGTGATTATAATGTGTTAGGCTGGGTTCTTAGCTACTTAATTCAGTTTGGGTCTGGTGTAATTTTATTTTTCCACCACTGGTGTGGAACCTAGAATAACCCTTTTAAATCTCCTGTACAGTTAATCCAACAGGCTGCTGTACAGATATCAGAGCAAGGCTGGGCAGTTGCAGTCACTTTAAGATGTTTCTTAGCAAAAATAATTATATTTAAAAGGAATAATACTTTCTGAAGACTTTTTTTTTTTCTTTCTGCTCAGTCTAATGGAGCCCCTTGAGCTCAAGACATTATATATGACAGTATGAAATTGCTATTTTCTTTGAAATCTGTTACACTTTCTTACCCTTGCTGGAATGCTGAAGGCTGTAACACCAATATATCTGCTTCCCAGGGACAAATGCAAGTAACTAGGACTTTGAGACATTTTGTAAATATTTCTGAAAGCACATTTAATACCTCTACATAATTTTTCTCCTTTTTGAAGAGCATGTACTGTAGCTTGTTCTGAGACAGAAACTTCCAAATTGTCCACTGAGCAATGCTGTGGATCACGGGAATTTTTAACCATGTCCTCTCTGACCTGCACTATTGTGTTTAACAATAACAGAACAGCCTATAATCCTTAACAATAGAAGAGTTATCCTATATATATACGCAGTCTTCAGACCCATTGCAAGCAATCTGTGATTCATTGCAAACAGCCACCACTGCTTTCCTTAAGGATGTTTTAGCATTTCCTCCATAAGCAACCCACCAGATCATTAGGACTGAACTTTAGACCATCCCTGACGTACCTTAACACATCACTTCTTGGCCTAAAAGCCTGACGTGGGAAAAAAATCCCAACATGATATATATTTATTTCCATTTAGAGAGATTTGTAAGTGATTAGAAGCTTCTTTGCACTTTCAGACATCAAAGGACTGGTTTTAAGGAATGAAATGAGTTGTATTACTGCAGACAGAATTTATTTCTCCTTAAGATACTTTAAGTTTTTTAAAGAGACAAATGGCTAGAAAGAATGCTACTGTGCACATGAAGGAATGTTGTCTTAATACGTACTTCTTAAAATTAATTTGGTAATGCTTTGTACTCTCAAATGAAACAATACAATACTGGAAGTTCAGGAAGAACTTGATATGAGAAGTACAGCCTAATACATGCAGAGTTAACCTTTGTGCCAGGAGGCCCTGGAGAACTTGGTCTGTGCTCCAGCTCCTACAGCCAGAAATATAAACTGTTGCTCTGCTGGATGCTAGTATCTCCTTTCTGAAAAGTCAAAATGTGCTTGCAAGTGCACTGAACAGCCTTAGTGCTTACTTCCAAGCTAGAAAATGTGAGTTAAGGTGAGAGAGAGGGTTGTCTGTTTGGCTTATTAAAAAGAAGATAAATTGATGTCTCTTTAAACCAGCAGGTAAGATACGAGTGTCTTAAAAGAGAGAAAATAGAATGTACCAAAGGGCTATTCAACAAAACAGAGAAGCGTGACAAGTATTAGTGCCTGGAAGTTGGATTTGGGCACATTGGAGACGACACATCTCTCAGCAGCAAGGATGATTAATGGCTGGAACAAACCTCATGAGGTTCTTTATCCTCTGTCTCTTGCCATCTTGAGTTCAAGCTGTTATGAAAGATGGTACTTCACCAAATGTAAGTCACTGAATTACTCTAAAGACCAGTTGAATTAAATTCTACAGTTTGCATTAAACAAGCCAGAACAAATCTGCTGCTCTTTCTCCCTTACACAGATGAGTTTTTCCATTGCTCCCTCTGCCCAGTAGCACTTGTGCCACAGTCCATGCCTGCAGCAGAGCATTTTATATTATGTCTCCTCAACAGACAAAGCTTACTTAGCCCATTGTAAATCAAAAGTTATAGTGAGAAGGAGCTGTAATCTTTTCATACTGCCTTCTCACAAGACGATGTCAGATTAAGGTCAATAACTGCATGGAAATCCAGCATAAGCTTGGGACTTCAAAACACTCTACTCACGCTGAACTGCCTGGGTCTTGGGATGACTACATTGCCCTAGCTGTAAAACCCTGCTAGCAGCATACCCTGGCAGCAGAGAGGTCTACCAGACCAACCCTTTGGCTCAGCATCATGCTCAGTGAGGTTTGCAGAGCTCCCTGCTGCCACAGCATCCTTGCTAGCAACAGGCAAAGTGGCCAATGCAGCCCCATGGGAACACATTGCAGTGAGCACAGCATCAATGGGCCCAGAGCAGCTGGTCACTGTGCCCTGGGACCAGGGCTGAGCAGGCAGAGCCCCTGGAAGGGAAAACCCACAGCCTGGCAGCATGCCCCAGCTTCAGAGCAGTGCCTCCAGACACTGGTGATTTGTCACACTAAGCAGTTTACATCCATCTGCCATAACCATGTCAGATGAAGCAATTTTGCAGAGCCTTTCTGTTGAATTCCTGTATTTGGATAGGTGCTATTGGGAGGCAAAGGAACATTTTTCAAGCCTCGTGGTCTAAATTTGTAAATGAAGACTCGAAGGTGCCTTTGATGACAGGGAATTTATGACATTTTGGAAAACAGGTCATTAATCTAGGTGCCTATTTCTGTGCATGTGTTTCTAACTTTAGTCAGACAGCAAGAAAGTAGTGTCTTCCCATTTTGAAATGTAGAAGTAATGTAATTTAGGAGATCCTTCACTTACAGAGCTGTACTTCTCCATAATCTTTGTCTGCAATCATCTTTGAATTCTTGATTTCTCATTTGATTGGCCTGCAGGGTTGGATCTCAATAAACCTCCTTGGAATATATGCCTTGGAAACAGTACTTTCTTTGTGTCAGATCTACTTCGAATTCTACTGTTTATGGTTTGGTTTTCTTTTTTGTCTGGTAACATCTAAATGCACTTTTACAATGTGAAAACAATGAAGGGACAAATTTCGCACTTAGAAAAACTGCATTTGGGAAAGATTGTCTGGGAGGTGTTGACCCTCAAGGTGCTTACGAGGCAGAGTATGCTGTCTTCAGGATTTACTTAAGAGAATAAATTCCACGGTGCCTTGCTGGATAACATTAGGTAAGGACACTCTTACACATTTGTTAACTGACCTATGAGGGTCATTAACAGCAAGGTGTAGCTGCTATTGTGTCAGCCTGACTGTTCTGGCCAGGAGATGGTCTGATTTTTCCATTCCCTGTTATTGTACAGAATTGCACTCGTGGGAGAGAGAGCCAAGGATACAAAATACTGATGATTATTGTACCAGGGTCTGGTAGTCCCATTTGCTTTCCAGCAAGCTTTAATATTAATCACATGGTGATGCAACCTACCCCTGCTATTTTGTGCTGTGCTAACTGCTGTACATGTGCACAAAAAATTGGTCCCTGCCTCAGACCAATACACAAATCCCAGCACATACTCAAACACTGTAACGTATAAAGGAATATAATGACCAAAGCGAAAGAAAGGGAAAGATGTGGAAAACAAGGTATAAATGTGAGGTTTGTGGTTAATATAGCAAACAGAGGTCACACCACAGCAAGTGCATTATCCGTATGTTAGTACTTGACAAGCTTCACAACTGTAGTGAATTAGGGCTTGAAGGAAGTACCTTTGTGATTCTGGCTGGGTGTCATCCCACAATAAAAGAGTGGCATGGGATAAAGGTGAGAGTGTCTGACCAAAAAAAAGAAAAAGCAATAAAAAAAAGCACAACCTGGTTTTAAAGGTTGATCTCAAAGAAGAGTTAAGGCTCTGTTATTTCAAAGTGTAATTATCGAGTATTCCTTCACTGGCAGGTGCGGTATTGAGCACAGACATCACAGAGAGCTGTCTAGCACAGAAGAGGACAGAAAAGAATTTCAACTGGATTAAGTTTAGCCACCTGAAAAGGACATGCTTTAAAATGTAGCCCAGGTAGCTCTATTTCTGCAATGTAAATCTACTTCCTACCATGCCCCCCCATGGCTATTTCCTTCTTTACCCAGTTGGGCAGGGCTGAGCTGTGACACCTGTAAATTGAAACCTAGGTCCTTCACTGAGTTTGAGCACAGATGGAGAGACTCATCTTCACGTAAATGAGATGACCAATACAGTTGTACCATACTTGACAGAAAAACAGCACAATTGGCTAAAGCAATGCAGGGCTTGAAGGTGAAGCCTATGCCAAAATCATAAAGGTCATATGAAGATGGGGGATCACAGAATTATCCTCAAAGGAGGATTCATCTTACTTCTCTGTAGCCTTCTAAAATTATGGTTTAATCCTGTCAGAAGATAGGTGTCAGTTGCTGTCTGCATTACCTATAGAGGAGCCTTTACTTACCCTCTTGTAACTTCTAGACATTTTAGGTTAGCTAATATAAATCCCACTCTACATTTCTACACAGGAGTTCCCTGGTGCTTTCATCTGCATGTACAAACTCCACTTCTATTCCATACTTGTTCAGGATGAAGATCTCAAAAATGCAGAAATATTACTATGGAAAACTTGTAGAGGAGAAGATTGATCTTTTTGTTTGTTTGTTTGCATTCATTACACAGGTTTACATTAATGTTTTCACTTACAAGCCTCCTGAAGTATTTGTTTTTAGGCTGAAGCTCTCCACATACAGAACCTGTGCATATCATATGAGTTAAAAACAATTGCTGGACCAAAGACATGAATATCCATTACATTTTCAGCTCACTGGATATTTCTACAGGAAAATCCTTTTGGTGCTTTTGGACTTGTTCTAAAAAGGTGAAATAAAAACAAAAAAGCCAAGAGCATGCTGACTCAGTTTGCTCCCAAATAAAACTTTTCTAACAAAAAATGTTCAGATGCGGCCAAATGACTTCTGCTAATAAGTGAAATGTACACAGGAGTTACCGTGTGAATGAAGATTAAAATTAATGCCCTTTTAATTTTCTATACAATGTATGCTTTGAAAGGTGTTATTTTTTCAGTCAAGTAATTAGAGGGTGGAGAGAATATGAGGCCAATGGCAGGAGGTTAATTACATGACCAAACACCCACTACATCTTGCTCAAAGAGCCTGAAATGATTACACATTGTTGAAACTAATAGCCTAGTTTGGACTGCTGCTTGGAGGACTACCCTCAGCTTAAAAGAAACACATAAATTCTACCTAAGAATCTTTACTATTTAAAAAAAAATAATGCTGTATACCACAGAGAGATTAGCTAAATTTCTGGAGACAGGAGATGTCAGTTTATTTACACGGTCCACTTGAGAATTTTACATAGGCTCTATTTCTTATGGCCAGCCAATTTCTCATCTTCTTTCACAACACAGCAGTTGGCAAAAAAACTCTTTTCAGTAGAGATCTGTAATTAAAACCAAAAACTATCAGAAAGCTTTTTTTTTCATACCTGCAGCAGCTCTGAACTTTGCTTTAACTGATTTCATTTTAGATTATATTGGATAAGGCCAGGAGATATCATCTGATAATCTAATGTGTATACCAGCCATTAAATTTCTCCTCTATACTTCTGCTTTGAAAAAAGCAATCCCTGGACGCAAAGAGTTTTCAGGAAAAACAGTCAGTATTTATCTGAAAATGAATCCAGCAGATATTGCAGTATCAGGATAACACTGAGTGGTAACTTCTTACTGGGACTCTATTCCCATATGCTTCTGATTTCCAGCAGCTGTTCACCTGAGGACAAACACACATCTTGCTGAAGTCAACCTGAATGCCCACGTGCTCCAAGACAGTCAGACCCTCATCCACCTTGTTGAACATGGATCACAGCACAGTTCAGTAAAGACAGGACAAAGGCTGTCTGTGCTCTGAACCTACAAACACACGTATGCCTGAGCACCCCATCCAGCATTGAAGCCAGATGCACAAGAAGAGCCTCCAGGCTGCTTCCAGTAGCTTCTCTACTGCTATATTGTCCCCTGGGCCATTTCAGCATCCCCATCCACTCCTTCATGCCCAACTATCTGTAAGTTAAGTGGTTACCAAAGTCTGGCTGTGAAATGGATAGCTCATAGACAACTCCCGGGCACGGACTAGGGAAGAGCATGTGCCACCGACCACTCCAGCAGGCAATTTACATGCAGCCACTATTGTTTTAGAGCTTAAACAATTTTAAACCATGAAGGTGGTCAGTTGGCTGTAGGGCTAGAGAAAGGTCATTACATTGCCTATTTTATTAGTACAAATATAACTCTAGAGGTTTTGATCCAGGAAGTGTTTACTAATAAATTACTTTGAAAGATCTATACATAATAAAAATGAAGCATCTTCCTTAAGGGAAGTTTCTTGACAGTTTTTGTAATTCATCCATACATAAATCAAAAAGTAAGATACATTTATTAAGATAGCTGCCATTTTATACAGTTCCGTGCTACCCCCTCCCTAAAAATAGAGCGAAGATAATTGAACTGAAAAACCTAAAGATTTCCAAAACCCAATTACATAACTTGCCACACTTCCTCTGTTTTCCCCTCTTACTTGTATTTCAAAGAGGCCAAGGTTATTAAATATAGGCTTCTGCCTTAATACAGTAAGAATAGCAGGAACTAACACGTAGTAAAGGTTTTTCATGTGAATTTGCTCACATAGCCTCTATATCCTACGTTTACCAATTAGGGTATGAAATTGATACTTTGATGTACACAGTGTGTGCAATTCTTGTAGGTGAGATAATGGTGCATTAAAAATCCAGTGTCCAAAGCTGCAACCCTTATTCTGGATAATTTATTTTCATCAGTGGGTGTGTCATCTATGTAGAGATTGCAGTTTGATGACCCAGGTTTGTTAATGTTGCTCTAGCGTAAGGTTTTGCACTGCATTGTGCAAAGGTACAGCTCTGGTACCTCTGCTCTCAAAACACATGAGCACTTGGGAAGCCATGAGAAGGGTTACTTTAATAATTTCAGCCTTACATATGAATTTATAGCTTTCAGTAGTTTGCTGACTTACACAGCGTGGCACTATACATCAGATGTATGCTGCCTCAGAAAATTAATGCTGCATTCTGGCAACCATATGGGCAGCTGGCGAGCAGCCAGGAGACCAGCAGAGCATGGCCTTACCTTCATGCAAACCTTCCCTATGCAAGAGAAGTGTTTGCATGGACTGCACTAGGCAGGGAGCAGAAATAAAGGGATCCTGTACGTGGTTGTTGCTCATAACCATCAGATCCCACCAGGGACTGTTGTATGCCAATGTGATTAATGAGAGGAGCTGCACAGACAGCAGACAGACAGACCCCCGTGGCAGGTAATCACATGGGCACTTGTGACTTTTTGATGTCCAGGGAATGAAGAGGATTGTAAATGCTTCCTTGTATATATCTATGTTTCTTCTTTATGGTTTTCTCTTCTAGTTGATGCTTTCACCTGTGACAAAATTTAGCTTGCAGGCTCCACAGGGAAGGGCATTTATCTTATTTGTTCTGTAAAATGCATATTATATATTGAGTGCTGAACAAACAATCAGAATAATGGCTTACAGTAGCTTAGTTATCTTTAGCACCTTGAAAAAGAACACTGTTCAGCAAGAAAAGAAATTAAAAAAAAAATTACCATCACTTGCAAGTCAAGCAGTTTTTGTTTCCCATTCTTTTGCTTCACTTACCCTATTATTTCTTATCTGGCGTGTGATCTTCTAAAGACTTAAATCTAACTTTGCCATCATCTTCAGTGGCAATATCTGCAGGAATGATAGCCTGAATTCGAAACTTGTCTTCTCACTGTGTAAATGATAAAAATCTCACAAAGAGAGGTAAATTTAATTTAGTGGTTTCAAGGAACTTTATGCATTACCTTACATGGAAGACGCCTTGATGATAGTCAAACACACAACCTTGTTTATAATGCATTTTATACATATAATGCTTTCCATTCATAAACATATCTAAATTTTTTTACAACTGTTCACAGGAATCATATCACTCTCCAGGCTTTACAGCAGCTGTTTTACTTCTCATTGCAATGGCCCTGTGAAAAAAAATAAGGATTGCAAGTGAAACAGCACACATTTTCCACTGTAAACTAGCTGGTACACTGCAATTTCATGCCTTAGTTCCCTGCACACTTGCTTTTCCAAGGAAATCAGGTCTTATGTTTTATCTTCCACAGTACAGTCTCTGTATGCTGCTCCTTCTGGTTCACTCAGACATCTAAATTTTTGTCCACACTAGTATTTTTCTTAAATCCTGATTCTGCACTAAAGATGCTGTCATTTGATTGTTGATGGCAACAACTTGTTTAACAGGTACAAGCAGGCCTGGTTTCTTTCAGTGCTGCTTCAGCACTGACCAGCTCATGGCAGAATTAATCAGCAGCATAGTTGCTGTTGGTATCTGACCATCAGTAGCATTTCCATTGCTCCTGTTACACAGAAATACATTGCAGTCACTTGGGATTCTGAGAAGTGACATCTAAACATTGTTAGCCTGCTCCAATTCTGCTCTGTTTGAGGGATTGTTTGTATCCAGGCTGGAGTCTAGCTATGGTTTAGAAATGCTGACTAGACACAGTTAAAATAGAAATAAAAAATTCTCAGCTGATTATATACACTGTGGGAGTCCAGCACAGTGATAATTTCATTCCTGGTGCTCCCTGGCATTTGAAAACCCAGGCGTGCCAGCAGTGCTAAATCAACTACTTTCAGTAGCCAGTTTTCCCAGAGCAATCACCTCTTTTCCACAGGAAAACCAATTCTATCTATGTAGCTTGTAACAGCAAAACACTGATCTGTGGACACTCTGTACCTGAAGCAATACAGCCAGTTTCTCAGCCTGTGGATTGAACCAACCCATTTCACCAGTATGCAGACAGAACCAAGCATACAAACCAGCACAGCATTCTGCAAATGTCATCTGTGACAGAGCACACAGATACCTTGGGTAGTGAGCTATCACATCACAGATTTTACATGGTTTCTGGCAGGCATTGCAAAACATCCAATGCTATATGGTGGCACGCTTTAGATTTGGAAAAAAAACCAAAACACCGGCCTATTTTCCCTCCTTCTTTTATGTAAGAAGAGTTATGTTTGATGTTTCCTTTTCTCTACACTTTACGTCTAAAAGGAATACAGTATAGCTTTAGTATGGTGGTACTACAAGAACTTGAGGTTTTGTGTGTCCCTCCCACCCCCTGCAAAGTTCTCCAGGGGCTCTCAGACATGCTTTCAACACCTCCCAAAGTCTGGGACCCAAGGAACAGAATCTCTTCTGTCCTTGGAACTGGAAAGCCTGAATATGGCACAGTTACATATGTAGGGCAAAAGTATAACTGACCTTCACCTGCAAAACCAGAACTTCTGGTAGTTATACAGGTGCTGTACTACTGGATAAAAACAATAATTTAATTGCTTAATGTAGACAAGGCCTCTGAGGAATCTCCTTCTTTAAATAACCCAGCCAAATCAAAACTTCATCAGCAAAACTCACTCCTCTGAACTCCCTCAGCAAAGAGGAACTTGAAATACTTTGCCAGGTATGCCAAAAGGAAACAGTATTTCCCCTTTTTAACCACCCGAAGAAACCAAAAAAGACACACACTTGGACAACTGAGTTCAAACAGGATTGTTCAAGTACGAAATTTCAGAGGATGCCCAATGCACAACAAATATGACCGCTGAACTATCAGGATGCAGTACTTACTTCTGCGGGTTAAGAAACAAAGCCAAAGCCCCAGAGCTGGACTGAATTCCAACGTCTACACAATGGGCGATGCCTCTTAGGGCCAACTGACACGTTTTGTGAGAAACCACAGGAAAATGACGTGTCTAATATCCATTAAAACGTATCTGATGCTTTAACTTCTTATCAGGTTCACCTCAAACTGTGGAAATTTTTGTCAATATTGCCTTTTCAGACAATTCCTTTCACGCGGCGCTGCCAAAGCACACCACAACCATTATCAAACGCAGCAGCGACCGGAGCAGCAGCGGAGCGCCGCTTCCCCGGCCGTGCCGGGAGACGCCGAGGCACCGGGGCCCGCAGGGAGAGGGGGCGGCCTTGACCCGGAGCCAGGCCCCGGGCCCTGCGCGCTGACCTCCGCCCGCGGGCAGGGAGGCCCGGGCAGCGGCGGCATTCCCGCCCGCCCGCCTTAGTGCGGAGAAAGCCGCGCCGCAGGGTCTTTGTTCCCGCGGCCGCGGCGGCTCTTTGTTGGTGCCACAGCCCGACCGCGGGCCCCGCGCTAAGGCGGCACCCAAGGCTCCCGCCGCTTCTCCCGCGGGGCCTCCAGCCGGCATCGCGCTCCCCGCCGGGCCGCGCTGCCCCCGCCGCCGCGTGTTCCCGGCCGCCGCGCGGGGACTCCCAGTGCACCTGGCCGCGCCTCGCCCCGCCCCGGCCACCGCCGGGCCGCGGCCGCCTCCCCACGCCGGCGGGAGCGGGGGAGCGGGAGGGGAAGGCGGGACGCGGAGGGCACTCTCCGGAGGCGCGCGCCGGTGGAGGCGACGGCCGCCGGGAGCGCGCGCAGGCGCGCACACGCCCGGGAAGGGGAGGAGGAGGGCGGGCGGCCGGGCGGGGGCGCGCACGGCCGGTGTGTGAGGGAGAGAGCGAGGGGAGGGCGATCCCGGGGCGGAGAAAGGCGGCGGCAGCGGCGGCTTCGCTCGGCTCAGGGCAGGCGAGCGGCCACAGGCGCTGCCGAGCCGGGAGGTACGGCGGCCGCTGCCGACTCGGGGCATCCTTCCTCTTCCTCCCCGCCCCCTGCCCGCCCTTCCCCCTTCTCTTTCTCTCCTTCCCCACTGCCCGCCGGGGCCGATCGCGGTCGGCGGCACGATCCCGGGGCGTTTCCGCGGCGCCCGAGCCGGCAGCGGCCGCGGGGAGAGCCGGTCCCTCCCCTCCCCGGCCGGGACTGAGGGACCCCCCGCTCCGTCCGGGGCTCGGCTGAGAGGGCCTGGCCCCGGCCCCGGCTCGGCTCCCCGGCGGCGGCGGCGGGCTCGGCGAGGATGTCGGGCGGCGGCGGCAGCCGGGAGGAGGAGCGGCGCAAACTCGCCGACATCATCAACCACTGGAACGCGAACCGGCTGGACCTGTTCGAGATCAGCGACCCCACCGAGGTGAGCGACCCCGGCGAGGGCCTCCTGCCCGGCCGGCCCGGTGAGACGCCGCGCCCGGGCCAGGCCGCGCCCCGCGGCAGCCGGGTCCCCGCGCCGCCCCCCGCCCCGGCTCGGGCACGGGCTCCCCTGCGCTGGCCGCTGCTCCGTTTCTCGTTGGGGAGCGAGGGTCGGGCCCCTCGCCGTGCCCGGGTGAAGGCAGGTTGCAGCGCTGGGGAGAGGAAGGGAGCGAAGGGCCGGAGCCCTCCCCTCCTCCCTCTCTTCCCTCCCGCAGGCACATGCCGGCCTGACCCTGCGGGACAGGCGGCTCCGAGGCAGGGGGGAAACCCGCTGGGAAATGGATGTGGCGAAAGGGGGCGGGCAAGGGCGAGAATACTGGAGCTGCCCCCGTCCCGAGCCCGACACCGGGTACCTCCGTGGGCTTTTTTTTTTTTTTTTTTTTTGTCTGTCTGTGACTTTAACAGTACCGACAGGCGGCTGCTGGAAGAGGATTGAGAATCCCGGTTCTGGGCGCTTTTTTTTGTTGCTAGCTTGTTTGTTTCTTTAAATATTCGTCTTTGTGCAGAAGGCGCCTCTTACAAAGCAACCTGCCGCTTATAGTCCGGCAGCTCTCCGGGCTGCTGGTGCAATCCCCGGAGTGGCTTTCTCAGGGCGTGACGGACGGAGCCTTGGCTCTCCGAGCCTGCAGGCTGCCAGCCTGCCGCCTAAAGTAAATACCAGGAGCAGGTTCGTAGACCCGAGTTCACATGTTGTACTGGAAAAACACAGCGGGTAATTTCTGCCTAATGAAGTGGGTGTTTCTGATGGCCGAGACAGGCTGGGTTTTGTCCTTTTTTTTTAAAAAAAAATAGAAATGTAGTACTCAAACCACACCCTCCCGCTGCCCCTTGTCATGTTCCCTTTGGCTGGTTCGTGCTGCGCGTCTGGTTTGAAAGCGGCGAGGGGGGGTAGGGGGAGGGCAGGTTACAGCCCTGTTTGTGTGTGACAGCGGGCTCCCTGCTTAGAGGGTGGAGGCTGATCATGTGCGTGTTCCTGGGAAAAGGAGGAAATTCACACTTGCTCTTGGCCTGGCCCTGGTTGTTTATTAACAGAAGCCTCTGAGAATCACGTTGGCTTGGTCTTGGAGCTGGTTTCCCGTTCCTGCACCCAGGTGCTGACTGCTAGCAGAGCCACGAAAAAGTGTTGAAAGGAATTCTAAGATTAGGAACTACGACACCTTCGGGTATTTTCAGTTCTGCTCATTGCAGACAGTTTCTTGAACGCAAAGATGACGGTTTTCTGTGATTATTCCCTACATCTTGCAAGATTTATCATAATTAGAGTTCCTTGATTGCATTGCTTAGCTTTTAACAGTATCATTGTTGGTTGACAGTCACAGTCTCATAAGAGTGGGCTGAAGCTAGTGTCAAGAAGCCTTCATGATTGTGTTTGAGAACATAACACAGTCTTTTTGGAATTGCAGGTTGAGTGCTAACTGCCTATGGCTGAACTTTTTGTCTTATTAATGTGTTTGTCCATTTCCAGTACATTCTAACTCCAGCCTGTCTTCATGTTTATGGCAGACTGCTCCTGTGGTTTTGTTAGTAAGTAGTTTAACAAAGTGTACTTTCTTTAGGTCAGCCATGCATATTTATTATCATAGTTAACCAGACTTTGCACTAAAGTTACCAGCTTTATTATAGTTACTATTGAAAGAAAAAAAAATTCCTTGCATTCACTCCACATTTCTGCAGTTAAGCTTCTGAACCAGTAGAGAAGCATACTCACTGCTGTCAGTGATGACATTTCAGTTGAACTGCTGAATGTAAAAAATGAAGTGCATGCATAATATCCTTGAATGTATGAGCTCTTTAGCCTACTAGTTCTAAAAGCATTTTATAAGACTGCAGGTGAGTTCACACCAAACTGGCAGCATTTTATAGATAAAGTATATTTTCCTTCCAGATAGTTACACTTTCGAGTGTTTGCATTTATTTTCACTCTTACCCTGAGCTGACACAAATTCAGCAATATTTTCTACCCAGATGATGGTATGATTCCCATTTGTATTGTTTATCAGCTTAAATGAAAGCCCTTTTACTAGATTGCTTGAGAACTGACAATCCTCTGTTGTTTGCCTGTTTTTCCAGGCTCAGCTTGACCATAAGGCACATCTTGCTTTTTGTAGAGACTGCAGCAAGTGTGGCATCTGGGAAGATGCAGTAACCTGGATATGACTTTTGGCTGTGTGTGCCTGAACTGGGTCAAACTGAATCATTTTAAACTGTCCAGACATAGTTGTTGGCCTGCTGTGTTCACTTTGTAGCCCAAACTGCAGGCTGTCATCCGGGAGCTGCTGGTTGGATGTATCAGTGGAGTTGATGCCTTGTAGTGATTCTTCAGACATTTCCTCAGTGAAAATAACCTGGTTTAAGTGACTTGTCTTGTAACTTTCCTATGTAAGAGAGTAGGACTTTCCACAGCCTTAATAGTGGGGTTCAGAGATATTTATATCTCTGACAGCCTTAATAGTGGGGTTCAGAGATATTTATATTTTCGGTACAGCAAAGTGAAATCTAATGTAAGTTGACTGGAGTTCTGACTTAGATTATGCAGTGACAGTGAAAGGAATTCCCATGTGACCAGCTGATGTACCTTGGTTTCAGTTTGAAAGTCTAATTCTTTGTTGAGATACAGTTGTTCCAATTCCATTAGATCCTCTGCACTTTACTGCAGTGTGTAAAATGGGACTTTGTTTTGAAGGTCGGGAAGTATTTTGAAAGTAGTTCATATTTGCGGGGTTTTTTTTTCAGAGAAGTGGTTCATGAAATTAATCTGTTTGAATTCCTGTTAATATTTTATTGAGTAGACTAGTTCTAAGGGATTAGAGATCTGCTTGTTTGCTTGCCTCTTGTGAGACTTCAGGAACAAATTGTTAAGGCATGTAAGACATTGAAAAGCAAAAGCCTTGGATAGGGCATGTTGAGTTCTGTTACTTTTTCTTAACTTCTCTTTGACTCTAGTAGTTAACTAAGTCATTCAGAGTTGCTTTATCCCAGCAAAACAGAAATGAAAACTTTCTGTTGCGTGCTCAGAGCTGAGTATTCCTCTCTCTGTATCACGTGTTAGGAAAGCTGAAGACTTCTCGGGAGTGAGGCTTTTGTATCTTCACTTGCTTTCACTGAAGTAATTTGTGGACTCGTGCTTGAGAGCTAAGTGGTAATTTTAGATTGTTGCTGTTCTGAGAGATCTGTTAATTTGCATTATTTTACTCTGAAATTTTAAAATTCTTTTTGTACAGAAGGTAGCTCAGAGAAGCTCTGTGGCTTGAGAAGCTTATAAATGAACAAAACCAAAACTCTGCATTTACTAGCAGAAGTTTATATGATAATGTTTCAGGAGTGCTGCTAGGTACAGGCCTTTGCTAAAGATGTCTGTAATACTGGTCATCATTTAAACTTCATTAAGCTTTCCTGTGTCTACTTCAGCTTAGGAGGCAGCTACTCACTTTGGCAAGTTGAAAAAAATACTGGACTTTTTGAGGGAAGGTGGGGTGAATCATGTTTTTGTTTGTAAATTAACAGATTCAAAGTTAAGCAGAATGTTAACCCTTTTCTTCAGTTGTTTTCCCTTGCCCTTGTTCCAAGTATTACCAAGTTTTGTGGATGCTTTTTCCTTTTTTTAAATTTTTTTTTTTTGGTCAGGCATAGAAACACAGTAAAGGTACTTAGAAAAGACTTAGACCTTTTGCAGTAGGAGATAAAATAATGGTTTGATCTTGATTTAAGTCTTGGGTGCTTACAGCACCCAAAGTTTTCAAAAAGGAGTAAGTTTGAATGAATGATTTTGTACTAAGTGCATAGAGTTGTTTGGAAACTTTTAGATAGGAAATGATTAGCATTTATACAGTTTATCTTTTTTAACCTCCTCCTTTAATAAAAGTGCTAACTGGAGTTGATTGTTACATGGATGTTTTGGGTGAGAGGAAGGAATGGAGGGGTACTGTAGACTATGTATTTATCACTGAATGCATCTAGTAAGGTGCCATGTCTGAACTAGGTGTTACAATTATTGTTGATGACAAAATAAGGTTTCATCTTTAATGTATGCTTTCATAGTTGTATATGAGTGGAAGAGAAGTGTTTTTTCTAAACATGGTCTGTGGGCTAGGAATGTGAATTGCATTTAATTCTTTTGAGACAGACACTTTTAGAACAAGTGGGATTTTTTTATAACAGTTGCCCAAGGGCTGAGGAATTGTTGTCAGAAACATTGATCTGTTGTAGTTTTGTTTTGTGATGGAGAATGTTGTTCTAGACTAATACAGTTCTGTGTTAGCAAAAGTAGAAAGGTCTAATCAAAAAGCTTAGAGAAATAACATGCTTTGCATTAAGGAATAACTCCTGAGAGTTTGACTTTTAAATGGTCATCATTTAAAAAAAAACGAATTCCAAAAATCTTCATGGCTATTTGATTATTCTTTTGTCTGAAAAAACTTAGGTAGTCTTAGCAACAAGGTATTAGAAATAACCCTTCAGAATGTGGGTGGGGCACTTTTTTTCCCTTGTTGGTTTGTTTTGGTTTTTTTAAATACTGACTTCCCGTGTGTTGCGTTACATACGTTTGGTCTATTCAGTATGTTTTATATTGTTTCCTTTGGCTTTAAATACAAGTAAGCAATCTATTAACAGAAAATGTTGCACAGTACACTGTAGGGCAGGATATTTTAGGGCTGATGGAATTTTTGTCTTCACTTTTTGGGTTCGGATCTGATTCTGGTTCATTAAGTGTCACAGGGAAAACTGGTATATGACATAAGCTTATAGCCTTTTAATGGTAGTTATGCAAGCTTGTTATTTAAATCTAGTTAAAGCAATAAGAAATGGGAATTTTTAGGTTTTAACCCCCCTGCTGTTTATCTGCATGGTTGCTCACTCACCCATAAAAAGATCTCACACTTTTAAAAATCTGGCTCTGAGGCTTAAGATCTGATTTTAAAATTGGTAACCTATTGTGTTATGGGTGATACTAGTAGTGGAAATGCAAGTCTGGAGTGAAGGAAACACCATCTAAATGGTAGAAAATGCTTGTGCCATCTCCACTAGTTGGATTATACCTCTTTCAGTAGTTTCAGCAAGGGCAACTCTCCATACTGTATAAATCTCAAGAAACTGGTAATAAATCTGAAAATACCCTCCTGTAAAGTTTGCCAAACCTATGGTATGGAAGGTAAACTCTCTTTGCAACAAATGTTTAAACTGATATTTAGTCAGTCTGGAGAGGTGATTGGAATCCTGAAGACTGATGCCTGTGCTTTTTAGTGAGCAGGATATTTTTCAATAATTGCTACCACTAAGCAGGTGCAGTTCAAGAGGAGATAAAAACACTGAGGCATTAGTTAGAGGTTCGGGATTACTAACTGCACTCTACTGAGTCTGTCCTGCATTAAAATGGTTGAAGAAAAGAAGCCAGGGATGCAGGCCTGCTCATGTGTACCATAAGGAGTATTTGGAGACCAGTTTTCCTTTAACTGAGTCAAAGTGAATAGTCATTACAAATGAAGTCTTAGCGCTCTCTAGAGAATCCCAGTTCTAAGTCTGAATTAAGATATTGACAACAGTCTACAGACAACATAATGTAATGAAAATAATCCTAGGATGAAGTTTTAGGCTTTGCTTTTAATATTCCTTATATAAATTATTTCTTGATCTAGTGGCTAATTAGGTCCATACAATTCAGACATACTGGCTTTAAGAATTCCCTCCTGATGTGTGAATCTGTTCCCTGCCTAAAATGCCATTGACAAGCATTACTTTTCAGCTGAAAAACCCCCTAGTCTTCTAGACATGTAAGGGATTTGCTTTGTTTGTGCAAGTGTGTTTTGCTCTCAAAACCTTTCTCTTTCAGAGAGGTTAAACCAAGATGAACGGAACACACTTCTATGATTTTTGAGGGAAATGTAGCTTTATAGTTAATGAATTTCTCCTCTTGTGTCTAGATGCTTTTGTCATCTAAAGGGGGTAATGAAAACTAAAACTTAGCTGGAAAGTGATAAAAGTTGAAATGAACTGGTGTTTGTGGTAGGGCTGTAGATGATAAGAAACCACTGGAGTTTATCTTTGTGTCAGTTATCTGTTGGAGTAGTTGCTTTGTTATAGATGAAGGGAAAAAAATTGTATCTGTGCAAAATTTAGAACATACATAAAGAAAACTCCCTGTTTTGACCAGTGGTTCTGATGAAGGTGGAGTTGAGAATTATAGTGTGCATTAGTAAACTAAATGTTGTGGTAAACGTAAGAGAAGTCTAATTTAGCAGATATTACAGATATGTAATGGAGTGTTTCTGTGTCCTTCAAAGTGAATTTCATGCTAATGGAAGCCTCTTCTGAAGTGCATTTGAGTAAAGCACTATTTAGGTAATGGTTGATTTTTCAAGATTTTTGGCTAGGAGGAATATTTACATGTAGAATAGAAATTGAGTGATGCTCATTTCATCTTGTGAAAAGGCTAAAGCCTGTTAATTTCTGCTGTTAAGGTTGTTAGGTGGATAAACCAAAGAGGTAACTGATAGTTATGGATGCATGCATGACTTGGCTCATAATTATTGTTAAACTTCTTGCAGAGATTCCCCCTTCCCTTAAGATCTTTAATTGCAAGTAAAAATTACTGCTTTTTTGTAACTGTCCCTGTCTGGAAGCTTGGTAATCTAAGATGAAAACTTGAGTCAACATAGATAAAACTCTGTAGTAGTTCAGACCTAGCAGTAGCAGTCAAATTATCTTCCTGGGCTGTATTGTGCCTCATGAGCTTTTGCATAATGAAGATGTATAATGTTATAACATAACTTTTTTCAGTGTAGGGATAAGTTTTCCACATGATTGGTTGCCTTCAGTAATTGAATTGCAATTCTGCCTTTTGCTACTGTCTAGTTTGGTTCTCTAGTAAGACTAAAAGCATCTGCTTTGACACAAGTCCAGTGTTCATTGCTTTCTCTTCTTTTTTTTTTTTTTTTTTTTTTTTGCAATCACCTGTTTTTCTCATAACTCCTTATTCTATGTGACTAATGTTTTCCCATGTTAGGTGCATGTAACTTGCTAATTCCATTTTGTGTAATGCTTGAGGGTAATGGTCATCTCCTTCTGTTATGGGCATTGCCCTCAAGGTTATCAACTGATTGTTATATATTTAATTGTATTTTCTAGATATGCCTTTTTCCCTTCTGTGCTCACCTATATGTTAGACAGCTCCTCTTCAGATCATCTTCCAGCACAGATACATAGGGAGACATTCCTCTGATTGTTGTTCATTCTTGTCTCCTATGAAGATGCTGTCTGTTTAGATACTGCTTTCTTCATTTTTCTATGCACTGTGCTCTTTATTGCCCTTTTTTGTCTGTCTTGAAGATTTTTGTTGTAGATTGCTCATTACTTTGGGAAATTCCTTTAGAGTTTGAATCCTGGAAGAACTGGAAGAAGTCCTGTACTAGCGTTGTCATCTAGGAGATCAATATAGGATGTTAGTTTTAAGTGCAAATTTGCACTTAAGTGTATATTTTACTTGGTTACACGTATTTGTAATTTGTCTTTGAATTTCATCATATTAATGGAAGAGGCTGTTAGAGTTTGATTGTACTGATGAAATTGCATGTGCTCCTGTAAGTTCATGTCATGTCTTTCAGTGAAGAGCAGAAATTACACATCATCAGTTTTGAAAGTTTTAGGCTTTTATTAAGTGGTGCTTGGTATATCTTAAGGATAATTATAAATGGATTTCTAATTTTACTTATGTATTCCAAGAGTATAAAATAGATTTAACTTTAAAAAATAAGTGTTAGTGTAGTGATGCTTTTCAAAAACATTAGGAAACCAGCTGGTTTGTTATGGAATTGAAAAGTGAGTATGTGTTTGGCTATGACTCTAAATGCCAGGTCAACTCTTGGGTAAATATTTTGGAATGGGTTTTATGCACTACAGTATTAGTTGCTATAGAGTGATGGCAGACTGAAACAATGGCTGCAGGGTGGGGTTTTTTATTTGGTCAGTGTTTTTCTTACTACTTTGATAATTCGCACTCTTGTAACTAGAACTCAGGAATATGAAAGCTCTCACAAAAACTCACTACCTAGTAATAGATGATAGTTTCTTGATGACCTGATGTAAGGCTTCCCCTTGGTGAATCATGTCCCAGGGCATGGCTCAATATCTGGCTCTACTGTGTAGTAAGAGCACCTTTTACAGTGTGAAAAAGTGAAAAAGAACGAGTTGTCTGGCAACAGTATTTATTTGGCCAGCAAGTATGTTCCTCAGAGCAGTATCTGTGAACTAAGATTTCGGTGCATAGACTTTCCAAGCACTCCATGATGTGTTCAGTAGAGTTTTCTCTTTGTTAGATGACTTGACTTGTCAGTCCACACTCCTTTATTTTCTTAGAGGCAAGATACACAATTGGATGTCAATGCCATGCTTTTACATATATTTACATTTTGCTTTTACATATATTGTATTGCTCACAAAACACAGTGGAAGATCAGAATCTCACTTCTTAATGAAAATTAGGGGCTGTTGGATATCCTGTGGTTGGGCAAGAGTTCAAAGGACAAAGAAACCCTTCCCCAGTGTCTAAAACAAGAAAAGGTCTCATTCCCTTTGCCCTTCAGAAGGTGCTGTACTTTGAGCTGTACCTCAGCTTGAAATTGAAAAGGGTCCTTTAAACATTTTGTTATCATTCTCAATTTTAGTAAAAAAAAAATTATGTCATGTTCTTAATTAAAAAAACATTGGGACAATGCTGTCTGTGATACAGTGTCCTCCTGGATGGGAAAACGTCCATGTGGAAACAAGCAAAATTGAACCAGGTTGTGTTTCAGAAAGCTTTGCATTGCTAAAATGGTTTTCATAATATCACTTCTTTTATGTTGAGAAATCTGGTTTGCATTCATCTTCCGTGTACAGTTTGATAATATTTTCTGCGTTCGGATCATATCCAAGCGTTGCATACTTCTTGTAGAATGCTGCGTGTTTTATTGGGAAACATGGGAAGTTGTTTCCACTTAAAGTGATAGCCTTACTGAACATGACTGCTACTTACTTTAAATGGAGACAGAATGAAAGTTTTAAGAGTTCTTTAGCATTCACTGTACGTGTTCTGGCTGTTGAAAGATTGGGATAGTTTCATTTCATATCTGCAAAAGGAAAATAATCTGAAAATTGTGGTGGTAAGACAACGTTTACTAATGAAAAAAACCATTACTCAGTCCTGCTAATTGATTTTGTTGGATTTGCCTGTTAGGTCTAGTGTTTGCTGGATAGTGAAGGAGGTCATAACTGGATTCACTTAAGATTACTGTATTTTGTGTTCTAATTTTTTAGCTTTTTGAAGCCTTTAAAAAAAATCAAAGGCCAAACAACTGTTTCCTTCTTTAAAAATCATTGAAGTGCTCTAACAAGGCCCTTCTTTGTTTTGTGTGAGATGTATTGTAATACTTTTGATAAAGTCTCCAGCAATACTGAAACTGTATCTAGTATTTCTGAGATTTGTTCTTGTTGCCATAGTGCAGCAAGGACTATTTCAATAAATTCACTTGTTATGCCTATAGCAAACTGTTCTCAGACAGATAAGGATTGATATGTAGACCAAAAAAAAAAAAAAAAAAAAGATAACTATGAAGTAATTTTATGCACTGACTGCTGCTGACTGCTGGTATATTCACGAAAGCCATCTATCAGCATCCAGAGACCTAATCAGCCCAAAGTAGTGACATTATTGCAGTTCTGGGAAGTTTTCAGTATATGAGCTGGATTTGCAGTCTGTCTCGGGTGTTCAAGCCATTTAATAGGAAAAAAAGAAAAGTGAGTGAAGAGAGGATTTGGCTCTCTCCTAGAGCCTTTGTCAGAATTTACAGTAAAACATTCAGGTTTTTATTACCTTCTGATTTCTGCCTGTGTGTGGCTTTTGACTAAAGGTGACCTGTACGTGAAACTTCATCACCTGTGATGAAATTAGGGTATTGGAATTTTACAGTGCTCAAAATTCTGGTATAATTTTCTGAAGCAATAATCAACAGTATCTCCTAACATTCTGATACTGGCTCAATATCTTGATTATTAGAAGTTCTAATTCTTATTAGAGTTCTTAATTCTTATTCTTGAAAATAATTTGATTTTGGTCTACTACAAGCTCCAGAATACTTTTGTTTCATGATTTGCTTTCTCATGTGCATGAAGTTTAAGCTTGAACCCAAAAGATTGGTGCATCAAATTTTTGAGAGATGAGACGAATTTGAAAACTTTGCCTTCTCAGAGCAGAAGAGTATCATGCAAAGTAGTATTATTTTGAGTGGTATGTGTCAAGTGGTAGCACAAAAATTGGTAGCATTGTACCAATGTGAGAGTCATGTATTGAAGCTCAAGTGTTGTACAGTGTTCCGGTACTGGTGGTTTGTAAAAACCTTTTGAAACTCAGCACTTACTTAAATGCTTGTCTTATCTTCAGTGTTCCACGTTTGTCTCCAGGTCTTTGAACATTCCTGTGTGTATGAATGCTCATAAATATCCATGTATATAATTATAAATGCACTGATCTGTCTCTCTCAGTAAACCTACCTGTGCTGAGACCCTTTCTCCCTCATTTCCTCCCACACGCACTCTGCACCAAAAATCTCACATCCACAACCTTAAACCAGACACTCCAATCTTCTACTTTCAGGGAAAAATGCCAATTAGAGCAGTCTTCAAATGTGTTTATCCTGCCACACTGGCTTCAGAGAGCAGCCTTATGATTATCTGCCTCTGTCAGAAGTTTCCTGCGAGGTTACAGATCAGCCATTAAATCCTCTCCACCTGCCATACGGACTTTGTAGTTTGGAGTGGCCTTGCAGTTGGACCTGTTTATAACCAGCTAGTCTGTGTGCTGATGGTGCCTGTGACACCTGGGTTTTCTTCTAAGGGAGTGCTTTTTTGCTTGCTATCCTGTTATAACCATGGATATTTTTCCCTTATTTTGAAGAGGATTCCTTTTAATAAGCTTTCGGCTTGTGTCATCTCTTCTGGGTATCTGCTAGGTAGAGACACACTGAATTTCCTGGATTAACCTTATACTGAATTTCTTAGCTGCTGAGAAGGAAATCTCACACCAAGGGGAAAAATTCCTTCCTAGCCACCTCAGAAGTAACAAGGATGGTACTCGGAGCATGTAGGGCTTAATTTATCCAAATCCTGAGGATAAACAGGGTGTTGCTTTATGTTGCAGAAGGGTCAGGACAATTTCTCTAATCCTTGATAGACATACCTTTTTCCTAGTGTCAGCTATCTCCTTCTGTGGCAATATCATGATGTTATCAGTAGTAGTAGAAACCTGTAAGCAGAGTGAGATACCAACATATTTCTGATACCTTTATATCCTTAATTTATGAAGGGAAATGTTGAATTTCTTTGTCATGGCTGATGGATGTGTGAGTAATCTGAAGCTATTTCCACATCAGCAACTGTAAAAGAGGATGAACACCTTCACAGCTACACACACTGTGTTCTGCAGCCACTTCTTCACCCACCTCTCAGTACTTCTGAGGCACAGAAAGGAAGTGGGCAGTGTTGACCCTCTTCCTGCCATTACTGCTGTCTGATTGCTGTCATGGGGTTCTGTCTTCTGCCACACAGAACTGCCCATCTTTGATTCTCTTCCAGTGTGTGGTGATGGTACTGACTTTTACAGCAACCACAAGTATGTGGTAGCAGTTAAATTTGTATGCTGCTTTTTACTATGGCTTTCAGGAGCTTTGGCCAGCCCTTTCTCTGCCCTGTTCTCTACCCCAGTATCTGTCTAACTTAAACATCATTAAACGTTGGCAACATTTTAAAATTGGTGCTTAGTTTATTTCAGAAATTTATTTCTATATTTACGTATGTGAAATCTAGGTAAAATGAAAAAAACCCCCAAACTTCAACAAGTTTAGGTTTTGCTAAAGCTTACTGCATTTGTTTTTGGGAAAAGCTGGTTACTTTTTTTTTGCAAGGACACTGATTACTGAGCTTTCCTGTTTGTATATGCCAGTAGGAAAGAATGTGGCAGTCTGGCTTCTCCTTATGTTGATTATCTATCTAAACCAGTTTTGTAGGTGGAATGTTTATGATGCATTTTGTTCATGTAATGAGCAATTTTGAGTCTAATTCTTGAAAGTGAGCAATGGTCATTCAGGTATGTTTGGAACTGAGTTATATTACTTGATTTAGTTTCTTTTTTTTTCCTTAGAGTGCTTCTCCAAGTTGTTGCTATTAGCAAAACTGAGAGTTGGGACTAGATGATCTTTAAGGTGCCTTGCAACTCAAGCCATTCTGATTCTAAGATGATATTTATTTAGATCATGCTTAGCTTGTACTTGTAGCTGTATCATCTTCTTAGACTGTCTTGCCTTGTATAAAAGACATCTAACATTCTCACTTCGTTATAATGTTTCCAGGACATTATGGAACAGTGGGATAGGGAAAAGTGATGGAGGTAGTTTAAATCTTAAGTGAGTTGTTTGGGATAGCAAAGAATGCCCCTTTTCTCTACTGGAGAGCTGCATACAGTAGGAAGAGTGTTATATATCTTCATAGAAAACTTGAATAATTTTCATATTTGGAGTTTTGTTTGTTTGTTTCAGAAATACTTCTGTATCAAATGTATATGAGACTGCCTCATTTCAGTAAAGAGATTAAATTTAAGTTCCAAATTTGATGAATCAAACTGCTGAGGAGTTGGAATGGACCTTAAGGATCACCTGGTTACAACCCCACCTCCATGGGCAGGGACACCTCCAACTAGACCAGGTTGCTCAAGGGCTTATCCAGTCTGGCCTTGAACACTGCCGGGGTTGGGGCGTCCACAGCCTCCCGTGGAAACCTGTTACAGTGTCTTACCACCCTCACAATAAAGAACTTCTTCCTAGGATCTCACCTTCCTCCTCTTTCAGTTTGTACCCATTACTCCTTGTTCCTCACTGGAGTTCCTGACAGTCTCCTTTTCCAGCTTCCCTGTAGGGCCCCTTCAGATATTGGAAGGCTACTTTAGATTTCCACACAAGCTTCTCTTCCAGGCTGAAGAATCAAGGCTGAATAGCCCTAGCTTTTTCCCCAATAGTTTCCTTTTTCCACATGTGTAACTTTCTGGTATTCTAACATCTTGTAAGCTGTTAATTAAGGCAAGCATATATGTTTTATTAAGATTTTTGAAGTGAATACTGAATACAAAGAAATTCAAAATCCCCAAATGCTTTGCAATAATAATTAAAAAATGAAATATTTTTAATGAGTTACTGTAAGTACCTAATCATAAGGAAAGTTTGTGTCTCACTGTGGAGAGTAATAAAAAAACGCACAGAACAAATGATATGTTGTTAACTGAGAGTATATATAATGTGCATGTGTTTTTGTTTGGGGTTTGGGTTTTTGTTTCATTGTTTTTATTTCTGTACAAATAAAATTTATTTGTTGGAATGAGTCTGGAAAAGTTTGCTGTTCTCAGTAGTAGAGAAACTTACATACTGTAGTCAGCATACATACTACACTGGGAGACATCTCTCGGTGTTAATTAAAAGGAAAAGAAGTTAGAGACTCATTAGATTTTTAAATTCCTTTCCACTTCTGCATGCTGCTCTCTTTGCTTCCTGACAGAATTTTTGGTTTGGGTCATCTTCTCATATTCTTGTGTCATACTCCCTCACTAATGAGAGAATAGACCTCTTTGGTGTAACTTTTCAGCTGTGTTAATTCTGATTTGCTACAGAGATTGTTTGGCTAATACCAGCAGTTAGTTAAAGCCTAAATTGTTTCACTGTGAGTCAGAGTATACCTGAAATCTTGTACAGTAGTATCATTTATGCCTTCATTAACTATGTTTTAATGTCTGAGTAAGCCAAACCAAGTTACTGAATGCTTTTGTAATCTGAGCCTGTTTAAACTCGAAAGAGTCCTGTTCACGGTTAATCATCTGCGTTAATGTTTGTATTGTAACTTGTCCTTGCTGTGTGCCACTCAAATGACAGTCCCTTGATAAGGATAAAATTAAAGGTATTTGATAGAATTGTGTTTTAGAGCACGAAAATGCCTGAACTTAAGCAACCATTTCATTTTCTGATAGTTTCTTGCAATGTAGAGATGATAAATGAAAGGTGGGAATTTAAGTGAAGTTAACTAAACATACAAACCATGTCACTGGCTGCAAAACTAACTCCTGGGCAGAAGTGCAGGACTTGTTGAAAGTATGAGTTCATGCACAGTACACTGGCAAACACATTCTTCTGGCAACTCCTGATTAACAGAACTGTAGAGACCAGTTTTGTTAACCGGTGCTACATGATGAAACCAGTAATTTGTTGTCTTCTAGAAGAAATCTGTAAAATAGAGCAGGTAGCACTTTTTAAAATGTAGCTCTTTGGTAACCAAATGTGCTATTTGAAGGTGAAATGAGCATTTTTATGAGTAGACTCCCCTGAGCAAAGTTACTTTCCTGACTCGGGAAATACGTCTCTTTATTTTATTTTATTTTATTTTATTTTATTTTATTTTATTTTATTTTATTTTATTTTATTTTATTTTATTTTATTTTATTTTATTTTTTATATACACACACACATATAAAGTATATAATAATATTCTGCACAAATAAAAAGGTATATTTTTTGTATGTCTGAGGCATATTACAAAAAACTTCAGTTGCAAGTGTAAAATTGCAGTATAAAATTTTCTTCAATATATTGTAAGAATTAGATTGTATTTTCAAAATGAAAAGCATTTCAAGCATTTTTTTCATAAAGCTGAAGTATATTCCAGAGGATTGGAATTTAAATAGTGAACAAATTTTACTTAAGCAAAAAAAAGGATTGCATTGCTTTAATAAAATGCATCTGATCTGGGCTTGATTATTGTCAAAATCTGCTTCTTAATATAGCATCACGTGTTTTTAGGAGTGGAGCTGAAGCCAAAGAGCCTCTCTGATGGAAAAGCCACTTGGGGAAACTCAGGCAGAGCAGTCAAGCTGACACATCCACACATGGCACGTGGCTAGCTCAGCAAGGAGAGGCAAGGAGGTCCTCACATTAGATCAGTTCCAGCCAGGTTTATTTCCAGGAGCTGAAGGGAAACCAGAGTTGAAAGGGATGAGGATGTGCAAGGTTAAGTGTGGGATACAGCAGCCTTTGACCTTGAGGCACAGGGGCAGAACAAGGGGCAGGTAAGGTCAAAGACCTGTAGGGAAAACAGGGCTGGTCACTGTGACCCAAAACCAATGGAGACACAGAAGAATGCCAGGGGCATTAGGGAGGAGGGAACTGGGGAAAACCATTGTGTACAGAGCACCACTGGGGAGTTCTCTCTGTTGGGCTGGGAATGTGACTCTATGATCTGTCCTGCCAAGGCCAGACCCTAGGTATTATGTCAAGGGGCTGTAGGGATTCCACATCTTGAGATGACTTTGTTCTTGAAAAAAGCATGAAAATTTTAAATGCTTATTTTTGTAAACGTTACTAATGATGAAGGGGTGGTAGCTTGTGGAACAGGGAGTAATGACATGTCTAAGTTCAGTAGTTCGTGATCATAGCTTAAAAATGAATGGATACTGGAAGTACCATCTCTGACTTGGATGTTGTTAATGAATCTATCTAAGTTTGTTAGTATGGATTGGTCCAAAGAGAACAGCTTACAAAATGGACACCAATATCCTTACAGAGAAAATTATGCTTTCTCTTCTTTGTCATTCAGAAGAGTGTCTGAAAAATACAGCTTTGGGAAGAAGATGTTGTATTTGCTGGCCTTGAACCCTTCCAAGGATAGGGCATGCACCACCTTGCTGGGCAACCTCACAGTAAAGAATTTCTTCGTAATAGCTAATGTAAATCTACTCTTTTTCAGTTTAAAACCATTCCCTTTAGTCTTGTCCAATACATGCCCTTGTAAAAATTCCTTCTTCGTGTTTCTTGTAGCCCCCTTTAGGTACTGTAAGGCTGCTATAAAAATGCTTCCCAAAAGTCTTCAGTTCTTCAGTCTGAACAACCCCGAAGTCTCAGCTGTTGTCATAGGAGGGGTGCTCCAGCCCTCTGATAATAACCCCCTTGATCTCTCTTTTGTCTTAGTCTACCCAACTTTTCCTTCATTCCTGCTTTCTGAGTTTGTTTTCTTTTGATGTTCTTTTGCTTTGTGGTGTTTTCAAAATCAAGCTGTTTGCTGTGGTTAGCTTGTGATTATTATTGTTATTAATAATAATAATATTTCTACCCACTTCTGCCTTTCTGTGCCTCATACACCCTATAGCAACCATAGGATAGCAACAAATACTTACTGATGGTAGTGAATCACTTCCTTTGTTCCACTCCGATGCTTGTCTAGAGCTTCAAGACTGAACTACTTTCAAAAGTGACATGTAGAACCTGTGGAAATCTCACTGGTTTGAGGATGTAGGGAGGGTGGGGAATATTGAAATTTTCTTTCTTCAAAGCCACTTCTTCTGAGTTTTTGCTTAAATTTCTGTTTCTCTTGAGTTCTCTGATCTTTCATTGTTTTTGGTTATATAATCTTTCTTGAAGAATGAACTTCTCTGTTAAAAGAATTAGTATTTCAGGTGTACAGTTCATTTTATCTGTATTAAAAGTGAAATCATTATGCAGTTCACTAACTACAAAAGTGTTCTGCAAAAGAAAACTTCTCAGATGCCACTGAATAGTCAAGTAGTGAAACAGGTTGCACAGGGAGGTTTTGCAGTTTTTGTCCATGGAGATTTCTAAGAGCAGGCTGGATAAAGCTGCAGAAGAGCAGCTCAGAGATGACCTTTCACCAGGAGGTTGGATTGGAAACTCCTGAAGTTCCTTTCTCTCTGAATTATCCTGTTAGATGGTTCCATGGTAAACCTATTCCAGTTTATTTCCAATTGTGATGGATTGCATTGCATTATTAATGACTCTTCTTATGTGTGGTAGAACCACCTATATAGGCTTTACTGTCTCTAATGTCTACCAGTTGGGCTTGTGCTTGAAGAAAAATTTACAAATATTATGTTGTCACTTAAACTACTTTATTTAGCTTTTTTCATCCCCTCATGTGTCATGAGCCTTGTTAAGACACACATGTTGGGACATCTTGGTGAGCTCTCCTGTTGGCTGGAGGTCATGTAGTCTAAATCAAGGGTATCTGCCTGCCTGGTTTCTGTAACAATTAGTGTTTTCTGTAGCTGAACAGTCTTGGAAAATTAGCCTGTTCTCCACATATATTTAAATATGATCCGAGCATACTTTGATTTGGAATAGACCTCAGGAGATTTCCAGTCCAACCTCCTTGCTTGAAGCAAGGTCAGTCCTGATGCTCCTGTGGGCTTTTCCAATAAAGTGTTGAAAACCCCCTAAGGACCAGTAACTCTGGGCACCTTCCTTCACTGGCTTGGCTGTCCTAATGGTGAAAAAGGTTTTCTGTATAGTCTGTTTAAAGGCTGCTTTTGTTTCAACTTACGTCCAGTGTTTCTTGTCCTCCCACCATGCCCTGTTGATCACTGTTGCATTGTCTTCTTGGCCTCTTTGCAGATCCTGTGAGCTGCTTTGTAGCCAGCTCTTCTCCAGGAGCAAGAAACCCAGTTCCTTCTGTCTCACCTCCTGAGATGGTTCTTCAGCCTCCTGAGATCATTCTGTAGCTCTCTGCTGAACTTCAGCTTATTTCTGTCCTTCCTGTACCGACAGCCCAAAACCAGAGTGATGGGTAGAGCGGTGCAATTGTTTTTTTTTACTTGACCAAACGCTTGTACTCCTCTTGTTAATGCAACTAAGCATGATGACTCTGCTGCCAGGGCATGCATCTCAATTATCTTCAGCTTGCTGTCCACCGAGATCCTCAGATTTTTTTAGCAGAGCTTCTTCCCAGCCAGCCATTTCTTAAGCCTGTTTTGTTGCAAGTCATTTTACCTTTAAGGGTTGGGACTTTCCTTTTGCCCTTGTTGAATTCTGTTGAGCTGAAAAGCTGCTCAAAACCTCAAGCAAAAAGCAAAGCAAAAAAAACCCACCTAAACCCCCACCTCGAAGAATTTCCTGTGGCAAAACATTTAGGCATGTACTTGAAAGCTTTGAATATTGAAATGCTTAGATTGTTCTTGAAGTTGAGCACAGCTTTCTTCCACGCATCCTACACAACCTTCAGGACTGAAAATACCTTCATGTTTCAGGATCACTTTGTGTCCTTTGACTTTAGTGAACTATGTTCTGTCAATGTATCCTGCATGATAGATTGCCCAGGGGAGATAGGGTGAGGTCCTAGTGCTGCAGGACTGGAAGTATTTGTAAGTTGTGTAAATTGCACACAGTTTTGCTCCCATTTTCTGTTCCTGTGCTTCTTCCTTCCCAGATCGCACACCTGTATTGGTTACTGGAATAGATAGCTGCAGTGAGTGAGCTGTGCTGGACTCTTCTTGTTGATATGTGTTTATTAGGAATAAAGACTTGCTTTCACTCCTGATTATGGTTAGTGTTTAAAACTGTATTTGTACGGTATGGTGTGTTGACTAGTTCAATTATTCATACTCAACCTCATGTTCTTTGTTTTGAATTCTGCTATTGTGCTGTGGGTCTCTGTGTGATGCTGAAAAATAGGCTATGCTGATAGTGTACCATTTTTGATGGAAGAAATGCTGAAGTACTAGTTTGAAAGCAGACTATAATCTTGTCTGGCCACAGATGTTTGTAACTACTTTGTTACTTCAATGGAGCATTTTTATTGTTAAAATTTAAGTTGCTATTTTGAAACTTGGATAGCATTAATCTGTTAATTCTGCAAATGTTCTTAGGCCAGTATTAATATAATTGTAACTTTAAACTGAAATAAACCAAGTAAGAAAAAAATCTCAGAATCTCAGCATTAAATTGTATATATTGATATTAAGCCACCTTTTCTGCAGGTTATGTTTGAATCTATTTTGATACAAATTTGCTAGCCATTCTTAAGTAGCTGAACTACTACTTTAGCTGTTAATCCCTAAGTCCAGATGCTTGTTCTAGGATTTCCTTCCAAAAAAACATGGTTTAAAAGGTTTATTGTGCACCCTGGGAAGTCATTAGACCAGGACTGGTTTGCTCCAGAAGTTCAGAGATCGGAATTGTAGTTCCTCAAGAAAAATATCCTTCTGATAGTCTCCTAAGTGGAATCTGTTCAGCTGAAGAGAGTCATAGCAGGGAGTGGGGGGAGACTGCCTCAGTTGTGACAACATGAGGTTTTAGTGCTGGGTGAACAAACTCTGGAAGGGAGTCGTTGAGTTGTATTCTGTAAGATCTGTAATCATCTGCTCTCTCAGTGTTAGGGATAAGGCTGCTGCCTAGACTAAGCAATGTACAAATACAGAAATGCATTGTTTACTTTTAAGTTCATTATATGGATAGGAAGGGTGAGGAAGAAAGCAGTAATGTGAAGGATGCCTATGTGATGATTAAGTATTCAGCTTTTCAGTTGTCTTTTTGTTGTTCCTATCTCCTCCCAACTCCACACACCCAGTCTTGTAACTGATGATCTGACTGACCTGCTCTCTGAAACTTCCTCACTCTTCTGTAAGCAGGCGGTGGCAACCCTTTGTGAAACAAAGAGCAAGGCACTACAAAATGAGGGGGCAGTATTAGCTTGGTTGCTGACCTAGCAGACTAGATTTGTTCTGATGCTAAAATGAGACGTGAGCAAGTGATTCTTGACTACTTCAGATTTGAAGCACTTAATCAACTGAATCAATCCCATACTTGCCTTTCAACCTCTCATGTCTAAAAGTGAAGCCAGATTTGTGCATTACCTTATATTGCAACAAAATAATCATTTAAGATGTCTTATATAATTTTTAAGAAGTAGTGATATATTAGTGTTTACGACTGGGAAAAGAGCTGCCTTGCTACTGTTTGAGAAACATAATTTTTCATAAAACATGAGTAGTCTTGCACAGAACACTTACTTTAATGAGAGACTCAACTCTAAAATATTTGAGAGGTTATGATCAACAATTATAAAATAATAAGTCAAACTTTTTTTTAAACTGGGGTGTGTATATCTCGACTATTGCTTGAAAAGCTAATGGTGGTTTCTGACTGAATTCTTTCTGACAAAAAGTTGCTGCAATTGGTCTTTATGCTACCACCACGTGATACTTTTCTCTAGATCATTTCTGCTATTATGAAGAGAACTGCAAAGGAAATGAGGAGCTTCCTATGTAATCAACTGGTCAACTGTTGTTTCCTGTATCGGGAGTAGTGTTGGCGGTTACTCACAGTCTCTGCATTTGCATTGTTGTCCGGAGCATGGAATAAGAGACTGTGAAGCAGTAGGAGAAAAAGAGAAAATACAGTGGCCATGGCTGAAATACTGGAGTTACAGAGAGAAAGTAGCTTTTTACTCCCATAGTTAAGCTTTTGAGTGCTTCTGTGTTTTATTGACTGGTGCCACAATGAAATGTTACCTTTAGCAGATATGAGCTTTTTAAACGTGTAGTCCACCCTGTCTCTGGACTGACTTTGCTAATTGACTGCTTTTTCAGTCTAATTGTCTTTTAATTTTGTTAACTCTCATCTTCTGGCTTGTTTTGTTGGACTGGTGCTACTGTGGTCTCTTCCGGACTTTGGAGACTCCCAGAGCTGTATAACCGTCAGTGTTTGTGTGTGGACAACATCTGAGACAACACTGATGCAGCAGTGTTTTGTGGAAGATCTCTTGGCACTGCTGACTAATTTCTGTACCATTTGTGTCATTCCTGCTTGAGCTGAACCCTTGCCTTTTTATGCTCAGGACATTTTAAAAAAATTGGAGGCTAGAGTTAGAAGCTGGTGCTTGGAGCTCCAGTGTACTCTGCACTCGGTGGCTCCTGATGTTTTGGAGAGAACACTATTTACAATAGAAAATAACATCACCTTGGTATTTGATAAGTTTAATTACTTTTAGTTGGAGAAGTAGAAAACTGTTTGTGTGTAGTGCTACTCCTAGGCATGGGCTGCTATGTCCTCTAGTACTAAAACAAAAACATGACGTAAGTTCTCAGTTAAATGATGTAATAATTGAATTATAGTCTGATTTTATTTTAATAGCCTTTTTTAGGTCTATTATACTGAGTTTCAAATACTGTATTGCTTTCATAATGTTTTGTTTGCTCATCCTTAGGCAAGTGAAATAGATGTTTAGACAGAGATGATGAAATTCCCACATTCCCACAGATAACCAGTTTATTTCCACTCTGGAAGCCAGCCTCTATCATACAACCGATTGGTTGGATTTCTGGATCTGCAGAAGCATTCCTTACTTCTGTAAACTATTGCTATTGGTTTTATTTTGGGTGTCAATAGCTACCCAAGGGAAAAGTATGTGGATGAGATTTCATATTTATAGCTTAAGCTGGTAAAAAATGGCTTTCTAGCTGCAAGAGAGTGCTCCCTTCACCCCTTCTTCAATTGAACAGGTTTGTTTGGGTTTTTTTAATCCCTCCTTGATGCTCGCATTGGGGTTTATGTGACTCCATGGTGAAGTTGTTGGGGAAGCTGGGAGACTAGGATTAGTTTTTGTTGGGCTTTTCTCTCTGAACTGGCTCATTAGAGTTCACCTAATGCTTGTGTTGAAACAATTAAAATGACACACAGCTGGAGTGGGGGTAGATAGGGGAAGGCCCTTCCAATGTAACTGTTAGCTGCCATTGGATTAACTTAATCTCATATTTTTTCTTGCTGCCACAAACGGGATTTATGGAGTAATTTTTTTTTTTCTCTTGAGCTAGCCATCCCGTAATCAACAATCAGGGATTTTCTGGGGAATTTATTTCTAGGTCTATGTGACTAGTATATTCCGTGTTCAATAATAATAATAATAAGGAAGGTACATAAAAGAAGAACGTATTCAAGTATAGAGATTTTCTTGTTAGATAAGCTTGTTTAGAGAGCAGGACCTTTCAGCCAATGAACTTGCTTCCAGTCTGGCGAAACAGACAGTGTTGTAGATTGGGAGCAAGTGTGGAACCCCATTGGAGAGCAGGAAGTTGGTAGGTAATTGGAATGTAAAATGCTTCGTCAGTGAGAAGGGCGCCAGCTCAAGTACAAAACATTCAAGTGTATTGTTATGTTGATAGCTACGTGGTATCTTCTCTTTCAAATCTAAAAGTAAACAGAGCAGTGAGGGAGTAAAATCAGAAGCAAAGTAATGTTTTGGTTGTGCAGGTGCCTTATGAAGAAGCCTTTTTATATGCTTGGGACTGCTTTGAGTTAGCTTTTGTGTTAGAATGAAGGATTCTGTAGTATGAGAACAGTCAAAAGAAAACATCACAAAACGAAACAGGGAATGCAAAACCACTGTCAGTATGAAGAATACTGTGTATGGTGTTACTGCAGAGAACGCCCTTTTTAGCTGTCAGTAGTTGTTTTTAAATGCAACTGAGGCTGAATGTCATCCACCAAGCACAGTACTTGAAATTGTTGCCAAAGATTATACAACAGGATTAAACAGGATTTGCAGAGAGAAGGCTATCAACAGATGAATTTTACCAAACCATTAGAATTACTGTATAGATTTTTCACAAACTCTCTGTAGCCTTGGTAGTCCAACATTAAGATAACCAACATTAAGGTAACTAATGAGATTAATAAGCTTCTTTGTAAGTTTTAAGAAACGACCCGATTCCTTTAAATATGAAAACAAGTCATTCAAAATGAGATTTCCTTGAGGAGTTTTTGAGTGACTGAATTAAAAAACAAACAAAAAACCCAAACCAAACCAAAAACACAGCTCTTTTTGGGACATGCTGTTTGGAAGTTGTAATGTCAACCCCATATTTCCTTTTAAGTGTTCAAGTTAATGCTTTCTAATGTCGAAAACTGTGTGGCAGTCTCACGTGTTAATTTGACTACATGTTTGGTTGTATCTGTAGTGAATGAATAGCATGTTTTCTGAATGTGTGGTAGAAGTAATCAGAAGGATGTCTTAGCTTGTGTATGTGTATGTTTACTCTAGACAAAGCTGCATATAAAAGCAGCGTGGTTGTGTGTCTTTGGCTATGACACAGATCATCTCACTAAATTTCATTCATCAGTGCAGATTTTCACTTTGGGGTGGTTTTTTTTTTCAGAACTATTTTTATAGATGTTGATTATTCCATAGCCTGAAGTATAGCTGGTTTGCCCTTAAAAAGGAAAGGGGAAAGTATTTCAGGTAGGGAAGAAAAACAGTAGTAGTTCAAAAAGAGGTCCTTTGCCCCATTTCTATAGAATTTGTTGCAATTAAATTGCGTTTAGTGGTACATTTTGACCTTACATTATTACTTCAAACCTACTTCACTAACCTATTTGGGAAATAGCTTTTTGAAATCTAGTCAAAGATTGTATTTAAATCAGAATACTGAGTTTTGAGGTTTGAGGTATTTTTTGTTTGGTCTTTTGGGGGTTTCTTTTTTCATGTAGATTTCGGGCTTCAGTTTGACTCCTTCAGGAGAATCAGGTGCTTGTTTTTCTCTTAGGCTTGTTAGCATTCCTATTTCAAACTCCTGACTAATTAGCCTGGTTGCCAGTGCTCCTGCATGCAGAGTATCAGATAGCACCAGCGTTTTTCTCCTTCAGTCAGTGTAGCCGGATGTCTTAACCCTCTATGGTGCTGATTCCAGCTCATCCCACAGGACGGAGAAAGCAGGGTAACACAATCTAGTTTATCATTACAGAGGAGAAGTTGGCTCAGCCTTTACTGGCCGTGTCAGCATAAGTATATGGCATGACCCTTGTTGCATTATGTAAAAATGACTCTGTTTTTTATGATTTGTTCGATACCCTCATCATACTAAAATAGTGCAAGTGCAATGCTAATTACAACAAATGAATCCAGACAGGTGTTTGTTTGAATGTTCATGTCACGTTTTTGTTTTTGTCATGTACTGAGAGTTTATTTCTTTTATTTCCAATATAGGGGTTATACTGAAAGCAAATAAATACGAATGTTTTATCAAGTGAATGTCAGGTGGTTGAAATGGGCATGGTTTCTGAGCTGCTCTGTGTATTTGCCGGAGGCAGCTTATCAATGGGTATCAGCTTGTCAAATTTGGGTTTTAATTGGTCTCTTGGTACTTTGAATCTTCAGCCTGTGTCAGGAGTGTGAAGTTGCCGCTGTAAGTGGTCAGAAAGAGACAAAATATTTGATTTAGTTTGTATTCAGTAGTGTATGTAGTTCTGGACACTAGAGAATCCATGTGGGAGGGAAATGTTAAGAATAATTTTATTTGTGCCATCTATAATGAAACTGTGATCAGCTTTGGGAAGACAGCCACAAGAAACCAGGCTTCACGAGTTAGATTGCTGGTGGAAATGCTTTTTTTCAGTGATGCAGCGTTCTGCTGTAAGTAGATTGACATTTCTGTTAGAGATATACTGAGTTTTCACTCAGAAAGAAGTATTTTTTCAGCTTTTTCTAGTTTCACAGATGAATTTGCAAACTACTTTTATTTTCATTTTTATTGATTTAAGACTGTTTCTAAGATATTCTTCTATCAGGGTTTTATTACAGAAGAAAAGCTAATCTCTTTAAGTTATAGAGAAATTATCGTGTAACTCTGGAATCTGATAATTTGTATGCCAGTTATAGAAATAGCTTTAAGATTACAGCATTCTAATTTTTAGTTTGTGAGTGTAGAAAATTAATTTATCTAAATTCCATGAGTTTGTGGACTAAGTCTTTAAAATGTTTGAGAGATTTGCTATTCCTGTGACAAATGGCAGTTTCCACTTAACTCATCAGGACTGCCAGTCTCTGCTAGGCTGCTGCATTTCTGATGCCTTCTTTGGTCTGGTGCTTATCTAGACCTGTGTCAAGACTTCATGGCTGAGCCAGCATAGCCTGAGACAAAAAACAATAAGTGCCTGCTGGCTTATCATGCTGGACTCAGCTATGTGCTGGTGCAGAAGTGGGAGTGAAGTGTCCAGCTTGGCAGAGGTTGCTGTTTCATGGTTCCATCAAGTTAATACAAGGTGCCAGCAGAAGGGGACAGTTTCCCCCAGCTGCCAGTACTGACTATTTCCTCCACACTGAATGAAGGGAAGGGAAGTATGTTCTGAGTTAACCTAATTCATGTTGCTGTACAGCTGCAGAATGCTGGTGCCTGGCATAAGAGAGGAGGTGGGAATGAGTGTGTCAGTATGAGGAAGTAAGTGCTTTCTGCAGCACTAGAGTTTCTGTTGCTGACTGTGTGTCTGCACTTTCAGTGTTAAAGTGAGTAAGGGCAGTCTTTTTTGTGGCCTGATTGATGTCTGAAGATGCTCTAAATACAGGGATTGCAGCTCTGCAAGTAGCAATGACAGTGAAAAATCAGACTTCCAGTGCCTGAACTTTCTTTCTCCGCCTTCAATTTTCCTGTTGTATTTTGGTTTGAGGTGGATGTAATAAGCTGTTTCTTTTCCTCTAAATGGGACTGTTCAAAAGGAACAGTCTTAAACACAGTAAATAGTATGGAAAACTCCGATTTATTTTGGTGGGTTTTTAAGATGCATATGAAAAATGTTATAGGGAATTGTCTGTACTTTTAATTCTTCACTTCTAAGTTTTCTGGTGTTGCTCCCTAGCAATTGTCTTAGTTGCACAACAGTGACAGGTTGTAGATAAATAGTTAAGCAATATTTTATTGAGGCCCATTGCTATTTGTTATTTTTCCTCTTTTAAATATGTCATGATTAATTCAAAGGAGGTTTTGTTTGGTTTTGACTCGCTTTTTATCTAGTTTCAGGTATGATTGAACTCTGCCTGTAGCTCTCCCCTGTTGTTGGAGACCTTCAGGGTATTTTGATACACCAGATGTATATCAATCACTTTTCCATTTTGCTAGTGTCATATCACCACCTTCAAACAATTTTCCTAATCATCATAATAACAACAACTTTCTTAACAAGCTTTTGTTGGATATATTTTTTTTTCAGAGTATGTGTTGACAGTTGCTGCAAGGTCCTCAGTATAAGGATATTGGGAGAGTCTCTATGATACCAGCATCAATATAGTTTATAAAGGGTGGTATGTTTTAACTTGGGGATATGATGTAATCTTCTGTAGCTTTATTTTTAATTTAATCAGTCTAATGAATGATTAAATAGTTACCAAACTGTTGGTAGTGCTTATTGTTGGAAACATTTTTTGTTTGATTTCTTCAGTTAACTGCAGGTTTTATTTTGTACAAAGAACAGATCTGCTTGTTCCCTGGTTGACTGTGTAAATGCTGTCCACTGCAGCTTGACAAAGCACACCCTGCAGAGGGCAGGCAGCAGCTGTGCTACAAAGTGCTGTGCTGATTTTGCTGATCACATACTGTAGATTTGAAAATTAAGAGTTGGAAAGTAATGTCTGTCATGCTTTTGAGGAGTGCCCTTGGCATTTTTTTTTTCATTTTTAATGGTAGCTGCTTTTTGACTCATAAATCTTACATGAAGACACTTCATGTTGCTTTTGTAATAATACATTTTTGTAAAAGGTTATGAAAACTTCGGTGTGTTCAGAATGAGGTGTGGTTGATGGCTGCACACAGAATGTGGTGGCTCTGGTAAACGACTACTCTGAAAACAACTTAGTTTGTTTTGAAGTCGGTAGGAAATACCCTGTTTCATCTACTTGGTGACAGGTCTCTTTTGAAACTTAGTTTTTGGATCTGTGAGGTGTAAGTTAGCAGGAAAGTATTGAAGATTACAGTAATGTTTGTTTCATCCCAGTAGTTTCTGTATTAATTAGTCTTGCTGTTGGGGACAGGCGACAGGAAGCAGGGACAATGCATATAAAGTGTACATTAAAAAATGTACATCTGTGATAATTCAAGGTTTACATGGGCATTCAAGCTGCATTTATGAAAGCTAATCCTTTTTTTGGATTGTGGACGTGATAGCTATAGACTTGAATTTTGGCTTTAGTTTAAAGATTCTGTGTACCATTTGTCATATACTGCAGTGGGTTTGCATTGACTTCATTGCATGACATTTATATTGTGAAAATGTTTTTACATTTTGGTCCTAAGGTTCTGTTTCATACTATAGTGGGGCTGGTTCCTAAGATGCAATTTTCTTCAGGAAAATAAAAAGGAGGTTTCACTTAGTTATGATCTTCGTGTTGTGGGTTTTTGGTAATTCTCTCTGACAGAAAGGTCAGCTGTTGGTCCTGCTTCTGAGAACATCACAGTGTCTAAACTGTTGCAGCAGCATGAGTCATTCTGTAGTGGAAAGTCTTTGTTGATCCAGGTGTCAAAGGTTTGGAAGAGGAAGTAAAGCTGATGAAAATTATTTTTTTATAGGACCTGTTTTTTTCATCTGTATTGTTCTTCCTTTCTTCTGTTAGATTAAAGGTAGTTTTTTATCATGAAGCTGCACTTTTTGAAGTTAACTCAAAAACTGTAGCTTAACAAGATCATTGCATTTCTTTGCTACATGGAAAACAATTTATAACAATTACCAGGATTTAAAACAAAACAAACTATTTGGAATTCATTTTTAATAGTATTGTCTGTCCTCAAGTTTCAACTTGAGCAGTCATTATGGGAATTGAGTGCTAGAACTGGGAATGAGTGCTAGAAACCTCACCCTCATGTAATTTCACAGTGCTTATTCCCTTACTGATTTCAGTGGGTTTTAAAATATTATAGGAAATAATTTTTTAAAATATTGTTGTACTCATTAAAATTCCATAGTTTTGTTGCATACATATGGCTTCTGGAGAGGCAAAGGAAGCAATTCCATTTTACTGTGTAGACTGACAACAGGTCAGATACAAGGCATTATATGAATGTTTCAGAATATCCTGCAGTGATAATACTGTTGCTATGCTGACCTGTTATATCAATATTGTGACCCAAATTCATTTGAAAGCAACTTGTATGTGCTTTAATTCTAATTTTTGCACTGTGGATTGGTTTTATTGTTATTTATATCCTATTAGCAAAACTCCTGAGCAACAAGCACATGTACCTGAATAGTAATTGCAGCTTAGTTCTCTGTAGATTTTGCCTGCAGAATTTGAATGGGGGATGATGAAAGATGTGATGTTCTTAGTGCTGGATTTTGGTATTTTCTAGGTGCAGTCATGCAGAATGTGCTTGCTAGGCAAACAGTGTTATCAATGCAGCTGAAAAAGATCAAAGCCTCTTGGAGAGGGGGTGCAGATGAGGATTTCAGAAGGGAAACTTGTATATTCTCTGCTGCTCTGGAGATTGAATAGTTTACACAATGGGTTGTGTGTAGTATTTTTAAATATTGAACTGTGTAGTGCCTTGTGATGGATACAGGTGGGATAAGGAGTTTAAAAGTCTATGGGTATTCTTTGCTGGCTTTTGGGAATAGTTGTCTGGATCTCATTCATTGCTGTGCCCTACATATTGTGATAAATACTCTCCCATTATCTCTGACACTTTAAAGGAGGGGTTTCCTTTCTCATATGTGAGCATGGCTGTAGATTATGGCTCCTGGATATTACTGCTTTGTTTGCAGAAGCCTCTTAGATTCTTCAGGAAGTCCAGGTTTCCCTGCTGCAAATTCCATTGTGTCACATTGCAGGCTTTTTCCGAGTTTCACGTGCAGTGCAGTCTTTTTATCTCTTTCTACTTGTTTTTCGTAATCTTTCTTGATTATTATATTCTTGTGTAAAAAAAGTGGGATAATTGGCAGACAGAGAGGTTTGGAGATGAAGTTTTGGAGGGGATTTTCTTTGTTTTGGATTGCCAAAGCATTGAACACCTTTGCCTTCCATAATTATTAACACTTGTCATGTGTGTATATAACCACTCTTCATAATTGGCGAGGGGAGCTTGAGGTGCTCCTCTCCTTCTTTTACTTGCATTTCTCTGTAGCATAACTTCAGATGAGTGATCTTGATTATTACTGATCACTGCTTTAAAGCAGAAATCCACCCTTGGCAGTAAGTAACTGAGAGCTAGATTTGGGAGATAGATTTAAAGATCAAACTGTTTTGAGAAACAGGAGTCACTTTTGTGAAGCCTCACAGAAAACATTCATGATAATTGATTTGATAATTTATACCATCTTCAGTTTTAAGTGTGACTTGGGTGTTCTGTGTGACTGACTTTGTTACGTATTAGTTTGTTTGCTTCCTGCTTTTGCAGTGCTCTTTTTCATTTAATGATGGTCTGAGGTCCTCGAGGAGAATGACAGAGGAGAGTGATAGCACTGAGAATGCAGATGTTTTCTAAGAAGGTTTAATCTAAGCTTTTCGTAAGATTTTGTAGAATATTGAAGTCATTTCACTTTGTGAAAGTGTTGTTTCAGGTGTTTAATTCTGATGCTTTTGTGTGTTTCTATTTTTGTTTTCTGAAGACACACTTTTGGAACATTTAACCCATTGGTTTTGAAGCAGTTACTGCCTGTCATTGACTTTATGCAAAAAGTTATAGCTAGGTATTTGAAATGCTTCTATAAACTTTCCTTTGTGCCTAATGAAGAGGTGGTGCAGCTTACTTTTGTTTGTAAAACCAAGAAATAAGAGTTAACTGGCAATTATTATGTAAGTTGAAACCTTTTGAGTAGGATATGCTTTTGGAAATTACCATAACTTCATTTCATAGTGATAAAACGGAATAATTATGCTTTGTATTTGAGGAAAGTGGCCTTCATTATTTGAAAGGCCTAAAAAGCTGACTTTCGCCTTATGCTCTTTAAAATATGTTTTGCAGTCTAGATGATCAGAGTTAAAATTTTGTGAAAATTGACTGTACATGTGTGGCTAAAGACTGGTCTGTATCCTTGCATTCCTACATGAGCCATGAACTTGCACAGCAGATACATAAAATACCAAACGTGATCAGATAAAGCTAAAATTGCTTATGATACATATGAATTCCTAAGAGGAATTTAGGAGTTTTCACACACTTAAGTAATTAGTCACTCTTGAAATCCAGAAAACATTTTAATTTCTTTCTGTTAACTGATAAATGACAGTTCTTTAGAGAAAGATGGTTTCAAGAGATTTTTAAGTGTTTTGGAGAGATTCCTTCACTTACAAGAATATATCCGGGAATAATAGATACTTCTGTACCTACCTGGTTTAGGACAAGTGGCTTTTCTTCTTTAGCCTCTTTTCTTGAAACAAGTTGATACTATAAACTGCAGTGTACGTGCCTAGCAGTCTTGACAAACAAATTCAGAAGTGAATGAGTTTGAGGATGAAACACAAAACTCTGAAAAATAAACACTTCAATGCAGAGTTGAGAGTGGAGAGTGGAAATTTAAGTGCAGTGCCTACCTTGTTGTCTGAGGAGTCTCTGTGTAGTTGGGATTTATCTGCTAAGTACGTGGCCAGAAAGTTAAATATGGCCTGAACTGGAGCTGTACACACACACAAACACACGTGGTATCTCAAAAATAATGAAGACTAGAAGGTTTTTTGTTTGGTTTGGTTTGGTTTTTGTAGTCTCCTATTTCCTGATTTTTTGAAATGTGAAACCAATTACTTCCATGTCATCAAATACTTTTCTTTAAATCTGTAATAGTCTAGCAATGCCCCAAGGTACAGTCTGGAACATAATAGAAGTGAAACATTAAAAGGAGTTTTATATGGGGAAGTGATAGAAGATTATGATGCTGTTGTGCAGTCTTTTAACAGAAAACCTTGGAAAATGTAGTGGGTAGGGAACTAGGACATGGTTTGTGGGGACACAGTTTGAGATGCTGCTGTAGAGGAAGTTGGGGGAAATGGATAGTTAGCGTTCAGTGCATTAATTTGTTTTTATATCTAGATTGTCAATGGCAATATTAGAAAAACATATTACTTCTTTGGAAAATGAAAGCAAAACTTGCTTATATAGACATTGTATCTTGAGAATTCAGAATGTACTTTTGTCTGGTCTTCTTTGTTAGTGCCTGGAAGTAAGAATTACATTGTTGTTAGTATTATTTATATTACTGATATTAACAACTACAACAAACATGGTAGTTTAGAAAGCTTCTTGCATTATTTTTTACATTTTCTCTGAATGGACCTGTGTTCCATTCCCTTGCTCTTCAATCTCTGCTGTGTTGTTAAAGAATCTGCAGATTAAAAGCATGGCTAATTGGCAGTGGAATGTGTCCCCAGCAAAATAATCTCTTCTCCCAAAAAAAGAAAAAAAAAAAAAAAAAGAAAAAGAAAAAAAAGAAAAAGAAAAAAGGAAAAAAAAAAGGGGGAAAAAGCTACTGGAATCTTATCTCTGTAAAGGAAATCACACGGTACATAATGCATGGAAAAGATAAGCAATGTGCTCATTTTTCTCTTTTAGAATTCTTGCTTCAGCAGTACCTTGATATGGTGGTGGGGAATACCTTTTATAAAGGGATATAAATGTTCTAAATGGGACATGCTTGTGCTTCATGATACTTCTGCATAGGGCTCATGTGTTGTCTTTTGCAACGATCAAGCAAGTGGATTGAAACTTTAAGTTGATTAGAAAAATACTGTGGCTGTTTTGTGGTTAAGCAGTATTAGCAGAAGAGGCAACCATTTAAACCAAATATGCACAAAAGCATCCATGAAATGTGGCTCAGAGTATTACCTGTGAAAATGCTCTCCTTTTTAGAGATCGTGACACACTTAGATTCCTTTTTCTTGCAAAAAGTGTAGAACTTTCCAACCCAGTTGGAAATGCAGCATACCCGCCCTGGGAAAGCTTGGTAAAAAAGGGGCAAGTAAGTAGCAAGGTACCTGTGCCTGCTGAGAGTTAAAGATGCTGTGCTGGAGGTACAGACCAAAAGCATGCCAGGCTATCAAGGGAAGTGTGAAAGGAAGCTGGCATGACTGAACATCAGGTAAAGATAAGTTACTAGAAAGCTGAAGTGGTATCCAAATGAGGAAAACAGTGAAGATCCTAAATCTGACAAGTAGAATATAGAAGCATGAGATTTAAAAAAAAATGAGGAATACTTGAAAATCTGCATTTGTTAAGAGAGGAAAAGGCAAGAAGGCAAGTTACTAGAGCCAGAGGATGTTCATCCAGTAACTGTAGGAAGCGGGAGATGATGTAATTTTACTAAGTGGTCTGTAATGGCTCTGTTAGGTGGACACCTTCAGGTCGTTGGATGTAAATGCAGTGTGAGGCCAGTATTACAAAGGACGCTCACTGGTGATGTAATCTGTGTGAGAAGAAATTGCATGAACCCACAGAATTCATCAATACGTGGTGTCTGTTACAGTAGGCTGTGGAAAGGTCAACAGGATTTAGAAAATCAGACCAGGTGCTACAGACCTTTTGGAACTCATTGAAGGAGTTAGCAAGAGCACATGTAAGGAAACTCCAATTCGCTGTGGTAGGTAGGATTTCCAGAAGTCGTTTGGTAGCCTTCTGCATGAGAGTGGTAAGTCCTTGTATGGATAATTAGTTAATAGTTTGGTATATATAATTAAAGACAAGAAATGAAATAGTCAGGATGCTTTTCAGAGGTGAGTGGTAGCTGTTACAAAAATGTTCACAGCTGAATAATTATACCCACAGCTGTATGATTGCTGTTAAGTTCAGAGTGTGTGCAGAAGTGGGAGTTAGCTGGAGCGAGCAATGTGGAAACTGTAACTCCTTGCAGGAAGGAACACTGGTTTGGAAGTACAATAGATGGTTCTGTGGGAACAGCAGTGCAGGCTCAGAAAGAATAATTCTGTAAATTGTTAGGATAACAACAGAGAACAAAACACAGTTGGCCATTATCGAGGTCCATGGTGCATTTCATTAGACTGCTGTATTGGTGTAGGCTTGGGAGTATCCTAGGAAGAACAGTGCTTACTTCTGCATGTATCTAGGTGACGTAGATATTTGTCTAAGTGTAGGTTATTTGACTTTTCAATTCCTTTTAAAATATTTTTCTTTTTTCCTTTCTTTTTGCAAAGGTCTTCTGAATGATAGAGTAGCTTCAATAAATATCTTGATTCTTTGCTGTTCAAAGAAGAGTTGTGATGTGTGTCCTGTGATCAGATATAGTACTGGAAAGGGCTGTGCTTAGCATAAAATCTATCACTGTGCTCAACACCTAAGGATTTGCCTATTTCAAAGCCTCTGGAGAATGAGGACAGTGGTTATTAAACTGTAGAGTAAACTCGGCAAAGTCAACTGGAGGCTTGAATATCTTTGATTCCCCTTGAGTGCAGGGCCCCGTGATTGCTGGGATTTATGCAAGGGGCCAGAGTTGGCCAGGTGGAGACCTTTGGAACTAAAATTCGAATCTGGAGTTGTTGTTCAGACCAGTAGTGGAGTAGCATAAGCAGACAGTATCCTCCTGAAGTTTGGTGTGCTGCAGTAGAGCACAGGCTCTAGTGGCTAAGGAAAACATGTGAGGATGTGAATTTACAATAGTTGGAACAAATTGCCGTTGCAGTTGTAGTGTTGCCACCTGGTTGACAGCTGCAGTCCCTTTCTTCACCTTGTGTTAGTGCTGGAGCTTTTTTCTTCACTCACAGAGTGTTTAGGGAGCTGTACCAAAGACTAACCTTTCTTAAAATAAAAAATATAAACATGTCAAATGGTTTAACTTCCTTAAAAAACTGTTCCTGGAACAAACATTTGCCAGCATGAGAGAGGAGTGCATGAAGGGGAGGAAAGAGGAGAGAAAAGATGATCCTGTGACAGCAAGGTGTTCTCTTCAAGACACGCTGCTGTTCCTTGAGCACTTTTACAGACTTGGGCTGCAGGGTCTGTTCTCAGTCTTCAAGATGTGTCTCTAGGTTTTCGAAAAGAGGTTTTATTAATTGTCCTGAAAATAGATGTAGATTTGAATACTTAAAGATTCAAGTTCAGTATTTCCAGTAACAGATAGTCCTTAAATTCTTTTTGCAGGATCGGCCTTTTTTTTTCAGGTTTATAGTGTCCTGGTTTTTAATTCCACTGTTATGAAAATTTTGAAAACCAGTGTAATATTTGAAGGTCTGATATTCTCATAATAAATTTGTAACGAATAATAAAAGAACTCTGAACTTTAAGCTGTTAGCCAGCGCTCAGATTTGTATTTTTATTTCTTTACAGGATCTCGAGTTTCATGGAGTAATGAGATTCTACTTTCAAGACAAAGCAGCTGGAAATTTTGCAACAAAATGTATCCGTGTCTCTAGTACTGCCACAACTCAAGATGTAATAGAAACTCTTGCAGAGAAGTTTCGACCTGACATGCGAATGTTGTCATCCCCTAAATACTCACTTTATGAAGTTCATGTCAGTGGAGGTTTGTATTTATTCATTAAGTCCTTCCTGTGTCCACACCACCATCATATCTACTCCCAGCCAAAGTATCTTCAGGTTTGCCCCCAGTTTCTGAACCTCCTGAGGCTTGGGTTTTTTATTCCCAAATATGTTGCTGCTATTGTTTTGGGGGGAGTGGTTTTCAAAATTTAATTATGCATACCAGGTCTGCAGCTTATGTAAGATTTGATTATGATCTATTAAATGCTGTAATTGGCATCCTGTTAGTTTGTTGACATATATGAGAGAGTTTCTGTTTTTAGGATTAGTAGGTAAAGACTAAATTTATAATGGGAGACTAGGATTGTTAAATTAGAGCTGTTAAGAGTACATTTTCCATTCTTTGAAATTGTGGGCATTTGGTGGTAGCGTTAGAACTCATGTTCTTTTACTGCTATATTGGGGGAAGTTCAGCTTAATATTGTTTGAAGCCACTGTGTTGCTTAAACAGATCTTCTGATACCACCTGTGAAGAACTTGGGTATCTAAATAGCCTTTGGTACTGCTAAAATTTGTCTGTTTCGGATTAGAAGGTGATTGTGTGGTGGTGGTGGAGATGGATATAGGAGAAACTATCTTTTGGTTGTGCTTTTTATTTTTGTACTTTAAAGGTTTACACAAATGTTTGAATGATGTTCAATTCTGCATCTGAAAGACAGAAAATAATTTAATTTTTTCTGCTTTAGATTTCTTTAAAAATCTGTTACCACTGTGCCTGTAGTCAAAATGAAATTGTTTTCTTTGTGGAGCAAGTTCCTGATTTTTAAAAGATGATTGAGGCATGCAAGGTCAATAAGAGTGTTTCTTACTAAATAAAAATAAGCACAAAGATGTCGTTTTCCTGATCATATGTACTGTTCCCTCTTTTCAAAAGGAAAATGAAATGGCAAGACTTGCTTAAGATTTTTAACAACTCTGTCATTTGTTTTTCCATGTATTTAAAATAGTTGTAATACACTAAATGAAATGTTTTCTTGGATCTGCATAATGTTGTGGGGGTTTTTGATTTGTTTTATTGTTTAAATTTTGTATTCTTGTTTATTTTTGTGCAGTCTTTTTAGAATAGTATTTCTCAGGCTGCAACCAGACTGCGGTCTACTTTAAAGTAAATTTAAAATAAGAAAAATTGGAAGGCCTCAGATGCTACAAAGTTCTAAACATTTCAACTCTGGCTGTAACTTCTCCACTAGTGGTACTGTTGTGTTTTGAGACTTAGTTCTGACAAAGGAGTTAAACAAGACTACCTTATGGGGGACCTTCAGCCTAGGTAGATGGATGGAATACACTTGGGCTCGTTGCTGGAAAGAGGAGGTGTCATTAATTCTACATTCCCAAGCTTGCTTTCTGTCCCTGTACTTAACAGGAAAATATCAATTGATGTGTTCTCTTAAGCAAACCTTTCAGGTTTTTTAGAAGCTTAACTTATTTCTGAGTATCTTTGCTCTTGAGATACCAAGTAACTGTTCCTGCTTTTCATTTTTTTGAAGAAGAAAGAAGATTAGATGTGGATGAGAAGCCTCTTGTTGTACAGTTAAACTGGAACAAAGATGATCGCGAGGGAAGGTTTGTCCTCAAGAATGAAAATGATACATTTCCTCCAAAGGTGAGTCTTTACTGAGTGTGCTAGTGGTAACAGCAGTTTGGAAGTCTGTGGGGTTTGCTTATATAGGAAAACATAACTTCTGCTTTTTTAATTCCTGGAAACAACTGCTGCTCACGACTGTCAATATCTGGAGCAAGTATTTTTAAATACTTAAAGTGCATCTTGGCAACAAAGCATTTTCATTATCTTTCTGTGGCTGGTGATGCTGTGATCCATGTAGCTGTCTAGTACTGCAGCATGTAATGCCTAGAGAGCTTAAAGCTTGCTTTGTTTTATTATGATGACTTGAAAATTTCCTCAGATAGTATATGGTGCAAATACTGGGAGTTAATCTTGCCTCTTGCAAAGTTTTTAAAAGGGAATGCCAGGGGGAATTAAAGAGCTAAAAATTATTACCTCCTTAGGTATAATTCTGTTTCTTGAAAAAAAATGGTGGAAGACTCTTCCCCTTTGTGCAGGGTTTTTTGTTTTGGTTTTGCTTTTCTGGTTGTTGATTATTTTTTTCTCTTACAAATGCCAAATGAATGAGCTGCCAACATCAAGTGTACAAAAGTCTGCTTTAATATTAGCAATTTAAGCATTAAATTAGATTAGACTTTGGTTCCTAAAGTCATGTAATTATATATATTATATGTAGCTTGGTTGCCTATAGCTATGGAAAACATGCTGTTCAGTGTGGGCTATCTTAAGGCAAGTTTTTGATCTTGTGCTGAGCACTAAATTTCCTTTGCTTTTGGAATTAGAGGTTGTTAATTTCAGAAGTGCTTTGGGTATAGGTACGTGAGCTTGTCCTGCACCTTTGACTACAGGATAGATCCATGTTACAGCGTGGAAGGGAAAGTTAATGATGTCTTCCACTGCATGTACCAACCCTGCTCTTCCTATTAATTGAATTAAGTGATTTGCAATCTTCCGTCTCTGTTCTTCACTTCCTGATAGAAGTGACAAAATCTGCATCTTCTTTCTCTCATGCTCTGTAATCTTCTCTACAGAAGGCAAATGAGTGTAGGATTACAGGTATCTTGTGTATGCAAGGAGCAGGAATTGAAGAAGAGAGCACTGGAATGACAACTTGGAAAAATACACCATTGGGGAAACGTCGTCTGTAGTGTTTTTCCTTTGGCAGTTTATTCTTACCTGGTGCTCCAGTAAGAATAAAGGTGACACAGTTGCCTTGAAAGCAGATTAAGCAGAGCGTTGTTACAGGGTATTCTTTCTCAGGAGCAAAAAATTTGTTTTGCAACCTTCAGTTAATCTTTTGAGGCCAAGTAGATAGCAGGCATTACTCCAGCAAAATTCTGCAGTTTCTTCACTTTGTTGAGTAGATTCAGTTCATACCTTCTTTGGAATATGACATGCTTGCCTTCTCTGCGTTTTCCTCGAGAGCATGAGTCCCATCTCTGTGTAATGGAGTGTTGGTTTTGGGTCACTGATACTGTGTCTAAACAGATTCATCTGCAAAGTTAAAACCAGTACTAACTTTTCTTTGGATTGAAATTGATGGAAGCTGTTTTAAACTCATTTATTTCAGAAAGCTCAGAGTAATGGGCCTGAAAAACAAGAAAAAGAGGGAGTAATTCAGAATTTCAAGCGAACTCTCTCAAAAAAAGAAAAAAAAGAGAAAAAGAGGCGTGAAAAAGAGGCGTTGCGACAAGCGTCAGATAGAGATGATAGACTTCTTCCTGGGGATGATATGTAAGTGGCTTAAACTTATTTTTAAGAAATTTAATGATTGTTGGTTTTAAGTGCATTTGCAAAAGAAAAAACATGACTTGCAAGCACATGCTAACTCAGCTTTCTCATGTTTTGCAGTATTGGAAATAATAATAAAATTAGGGGTATAATATAAAGTTTCTTTAATGCCTTTCCCTCTGCCTCCATGTTTAAGAGGTAGAAGACCTCTTGTTTTCTTTGAAAACTAGCAACTAGCAGTGCTTAAATTAGTTTTTTTATATCAGATGAGCATGAGTATATATAAACAGCATTAACCTTAACAAGAGGGAAGTTCATGTAGAAACTATCTTACAATAACTTAAATGAGCTCCTGTGTCTATAAATCCTAGTGCTTTTCAATCCTATGTGAAGTAATAAGGATATATGTATTTTAAGCTCTTAATGACATTTTTTTATTTAAACTAACTTGGCAGTGAGAATTTTCGCCTTGCAGCTGAGGTTTACAAAGATATGCCTGAGACCAGCTTCACTCGCACAATATCCAATCCTGAGGTGGTTATGAAACGGCGGCGACAGCAAAAACTAGAGAAGAGAATGCAGGAATTTCGCAGTTCTGATGGCAGACCAGACTCGGGTACTTAAAGTTCTTCCTGGTTAAGTCACAAACAATAAACTTTTTACAGGGAGAACATTCTTAAGGCCAGCAACTTCTGTAAATTTGACTTAACTTTTGCTTTCTCCAGCACTTTTTTGCACATGGCTAGTTTATCTGTGGTGTAACTAAACAAACGATTTGTAAAGGTAGAATTCCACAGGAGGGTGTTCCACACTGTGTGCAGGTCAAAGCTTTCAGTGGTGGGCAGACTGATGAGAGTGTGCTCATTGAGCTTGCTAACAGTGCTGAGCTGGGAAAAAAGGAAGGATGGACTTAGACTGGCAAACTGTGAGGAGGCTGGCTGAAATAAATGACGTTCATTGTGCTAAGAACTAGCTGAATGACCTGAAAGAGAAAATTCAATCAGTAGCATAAATAAAGGATATAAAGGACTGATTGCTCTGCATGAAGGATTCTGGTAGATCTTGTGAATAACACTGATTAAGTATTTCTCATTCATGGGGTGGGGATATAACAACGATTGTATAAACACCATTAGAAAAGAACAAGTGAAGCCTTATGTTAGAACTGATAAAATCTCAAATGATGTATTCTGTTCATGGAAGAGTAGTGAAGAAAGAGTTAGAGGTGTGGAAAACATTGTTTTGAGGGAAATCTTAAATGGACTTGTTAAGGAGAGAGGAGGTCAGCACAAATTTCCTGTCAAGATGGGAAAGGTCTGTTCTTTCATTGCCATTTTTTCATTTCAACTTAATGTACTTTAAGATTTAACTTAACTAAGCATGCTGAAACACTGGGAAAAAGACTTTATGAGATAAATTATGGAAATATCACTGGAGGTTTTTAACGATGGCAGAGATAAATCTATTTTGGAGACGTTATGTAATTTTTCTTGTATTAGTAGAGTAATGAAATTATTTCTGGAGAACTTTGTTCTTATTAGAAATAATAAGAACTGCATGAATGACTGTTAGAAATATAATAAATGACTTCATGACTGTCTTTTTATTCTCTGGTTGCATTGTTAATTCCATTTTGTTTCCAAGGTGGGACACTGAGAATATATGCAGACAGTTTAAAACCAAATATACCATACAAGACAATCCTGCTGTCCACTACAGATACTGCAGATTTTGCAGTTATTGAAGCACTGGAAAAATATGGCCTGGAAAAAGAAAACCCCAAGGATTATTGTATTGCTCGTGTAAGTTACTGAAACACAATCTCCTCACGTTTCGTATGTGGTTGTTTCCTTTCCTTGCAGTAGCTTCCAGACTAAATAGAATGACTCGATTCAATCTGTGACTAACGTCCCCCCCCTCACACACCCAAAATCTAACACTAACAGCCTCAGGAATTGCGAAGTGCCTTGTCCGGTCTTCCAGTTGTAGTAAATTACTACTTATTATATAGAAAAACATTAATACTGAAAATGGCATATTTTATACCACTAAGTGTGCTGGTGATTCGCAGATGTATAAACTGATAGTTCATCCTCTGGATACCTAAATTTGTGCACAAAACTATTTCCCTGAACTAAGAGTGTCTGCTCTGAAGTGGAAGTGCTGAGATGAGCTCCATTGTAAAACGTGTATGTTGTGTGCTGTTTCCTTAAACATTGCAGTGGTAGCTGACCCTCATTGCAAATCAGAAAAGATTAAAGTGATACTCTTTTTTTTCAGAATTTAATTATTTTAGAAGTTCTAAAAGAATTGCCTAGAATTGTTGTTTCTTGTGGCTTTAATCAAAAAGTCCCATGGGCAGTGCTGATGAAAGGTGACAAACTTCTGACCATGTTGTCTTCTTGGGGAGAACAGTGAGGCTTGAAAATAGATTCCTATTTGAGTCCAGTGTTTGATAACATTTTTGCCTATGACTTGTGTGATGAACTCGTATTTTTTGCTCCCTAAAGTGTTGAAAAAATGGGGGGAAAGTTTGTTTCTCATGATACTGTGTTGGTTTGAGACAATCATGGGCCACAGCAGAGACACTGAGACTGAATTTGAAGATAGTTTTACTTCATTCTGCTTAGTTCAGACTTATTATGATGTATTAAAAATCTTTTGAATATTAAGGAATTTATTGGACTAATTGCACTTTTATGCAGGAAACTGTTGCAAGTTACTCTTTTTATAGTGGTGGTGTTCCCCCTTACCTCCTGTGTTCTGATCTTGTGTGGGGATGTTTAATGTAGAAAATAGCCTGGGGAATGTTGTGTTGATCTTGGGAAAGGTTAATGAAGTAATTGCTGCAAAAGAAGTTGTTTTATATAAGTTTTTTGGGAAGTACTTCTGGAAAATATTGCATGTTTTCTGAGTAACACATCTTCACACAGTAAGTGTCTGAACTGATATAAGTTGTGTGCTTATGTTTACATTTGACATACATGAGTGGTCTTCACTGACTAACAGCAGATCTATTTTTATAACTCTTAAGTGTAGCAGACCTTATTTGCTCACAGTAACTTGTAGTTGACTAAAATCTGCTTGGTCATCCTCTGCTGACATAATGCTTAGCTTTTAATATGTTAATTCTTTTATTAATAAAATCAAGTATTTTAAATCTAGATTTTAAAATCTGCTGGTTTCTAATTACTTTATAAAGTTGCTTTCCTTACTTGAAACATTTAAATACACAAGAATTAGCCTGATGTGTCTTTAATCACTGTTGTCTTTTTTGGAAACAAAACTACACCACTAAATTTGTCCAATGGCACTCCTTTGTACTGAAGTCTCACAGATGTTCTCTGTCCCTGGTTTGGCTTTTGCCCCTGTTATTCTGGCACTTTACAGTACTCTGTGTAAGACAGATCCTGCACACGTTCCTATTCTTTACATTTTGTTGAGTTCAGCTATTATCAGTGGAACGTACAACTTCCGTTTCTTACTGGTTGGGATTTTGAAACATTCTGTTCTCTTTGAGTGCAGGACAAGACCCTTATAAGGCTCTATAAGTATCTGTAATAAAGATCACTCCTGAAGTTTCAGTTGAAAGATGAACATCATAACACTTCATTACATTTTTGAGAACTTTAATTGTAAATGGCATTTTCCTGTTGGTTGTTTGCTTTTGCACTTTGGTTTGCAGCATATAGGGCTGTACTTTTATGCCTGGTTCTAAAGTGCTTTTCTGTGTAAGCAAGTAGACACCAGTTTGTTTCAGTGTGTGTGTTTTGTTTGTTTCAGTTTGCTTGGTTTGAGTTTCCCTGAGTAATACAGGGTTCACTGCACATCTCTGAAGATGTCAGATTAATTAGACGGTCTTCCAAGCTACCTGTGCATATTCACTCAGGGCATTAGACTTCAGGCATGCAGCAAACCAGTTAACTCTTGAAAGCAGAATCTTGATTAGACTTTTGTTTTTAGCATGCACTTATGTTTTTCCTTGAGGGTAAGGCATAAATAACTTTTTGTAATGTCAAGCAAAAATATGCATTTCATGCTGAGTAGTTTTATGGGGGGATTTTAAGATGTAGTTGTTACAGACATAGGACATTAAGTATTTTAGCAAGATCTGTTGGGGGGGGGGTTGTGGTTTTTTGTGGTGTTGTTACGATTGTTTTTGTAGGGTTTGTTTTGTTTGTTTGTTTTAGTAGGGGCATGTGCAGAGCCTGTGTTCCCAGATTGTGAGGAAAATTGTAGCTTATTACATCACAGTAATCAGATACACTCAAATATACAGTAGATATAAGGGGTTTTAATTAAAAACCATTAAAATTATAGAAGAGCTTATTTGAAGATCTGTTGCAGCATGGGTTGTTCTCATGTGAGACTTTTATTAAGGATGGATGGGTCTGATAACTTGATCTCTATCTATTTCTTATGACAGGGGGCTTAATAGTCAAATACTTACCTTCTCTTACTTGTTTATCCCAACAAAAGCTTTGAAAGTTAAGTCTGAAGTTGTTATGGTCATCATCTAAATCTCTTAACTTGTATTTTCTAGATGTTTCAGTGCATTTTAAATTAATAAATACAGAATGGAATGGCTATGATAATTTATATGTGCTTGTGAATACACTCATGATGAAGCAGAGTGTATTTTTCCTAATTCTTAGTTTTGTATTTGTTTCCATTTATAGACTGCATCCAAAGCTTGTGATATTGGTCTGGTTCGACCCATCTCTGTTTCCTGTGCTGTGGCAGAAATCAGGGAAATGTCTGTGCTTGATCTGAGCAGTCTGTATAGATGAAAAGTCACAAAACCGTATTTAAGTGCATCTGTTTTGAAAATCTCAAATCTCTATGCATAAGCCAAAACCCAATCATTATACAGATTTATTCCCATGCTTTTCCATTTTTGCAACATGTAGGAATTTCACTTTTGTGGGTGGCACTGAGGCGGCATTCACCTAAACCAGAGGTGTTTTCTAAAGTGGCATCATAACGATTAGAAGCCTCCTGGCCCACAGCAGCTCAGATACATGATGTTCTGTATTTTTCTCCAGGTTAGGTCACAGATCTTTTTAAAGTGAGGGATGTCTGAGTTACCACCTCATGCCTCCTGAGAGAGGAGGGGAATGGCAACTGACTGGGAGGATGAGGGGAGCAGTGCTTTGTGACTCCTGTTCTCTAGCTTGTCTAGTTCACCATCGCTGCCCTTGAACCCAACACCTAGTGTGGATGCCTATCCAAGCTCCATGGTAGAAGCAGTGTCAAGTTCAACTAGCACCTGTGCATTTGTAGTACATATGTTCCTCTGGCTTCACTGCATTTGGTTTTTCTTTGGTTTCTTACCAAGTCCAGTATTGGTCAGGTCCTGGTATTGCATGTATTTCGTGCTTTGTAACTACCTACCTTTTGTCTCAGGGGCTTTGGAATTCTAAGATGGTTGCTTGTTGAACATAGCTTGAAACACAGTGTTACCCTAATTATCCTGTATGTGTAATTGATTTTAAAATCTGAGATGTGAAATAGTTTGGCAAGGTAAGATTTGAGTGTAGATGTGTTTCTGTTTCCCTCTGGTTTATACATTTTAATGTTTTCCTTCTTTTATAATATCTTGTCTATTTGAAAATCTAATTAAAGATAATTTAATTAGTCCTATGTTTAGCCAAGTTTTGCATAGAAAATAGTTTAGGGATTACATACTTTTCATCTTAAATGTAGTTGTTTCCTGCTTGGAAGAAGATGAAAGGATGTTTGAGGTGGATCTGTGAGAACTTGGTTAACACAGAAATGGGTGTGGAAAGGAGGGAGCAAATGGGAGCGAGGGCTGCAGTGTAGTAGAGTTCTATAGCCAATGGCTGCATCCCTTCAGAAGGTCTTACCTTGGTCATAGTTCAGAGATGGGAATAATTTGGAGTAGTTTGGTTAAAATAGAGCTGTCTATTAATTTAAATAACATTGTTAGGATTACAAATCTGGGAGTACAATATATTTCTTCTTTTGATACAGCTTTGAAAGATCTGTCTTCAAAAACTGTAATACTGCCTGTCACTGTTACTTGTTCTTGATTGCTGTTGGGAGCAGTAATGCATGAAATTACAGGCTGTATCTCCTCTGAGATCAGATTTCATGAATCAAGGTTCCCCCCTTTCTCTGCCTTTTAAGAATATATCTATAAAAAGTAGGAACAGTCTGTAGTTTTGTTCCAAAAGCGTACTTGGTTTTGTTTCTTCCTTAGAGCTAGCAAGCATGAAGCAGTTGTGTGAACTGCTCCAGTTATGCCCTTAGTTCCTTGTGTAGACCAGGTAAATTTTGGGTAGGATAGGATACAGCTGGTATGACATGGTCTTTGCCAGCTTCTTGTGTCTTTTTTAAAGATATACAGTTTTGTTACATTAGCAGAATGTCTTTAACAAAATGAAAGGCTGATTCCTTTGTGTGAAATAATAATGGAAAGTTCAGTTCTGTTTCTGGACTATCATCTCCACAGATTTTTTTTTTCTTTTTTTTTGTCTTAGCTGATGAGAAATTGGAATAGGCTTTTTTTTTTTTTACTGAAAGAAGATCTCACCTACTTTAAGTGTTACTTGCACTTTTCTTTGCTTTTTAGACTTATTTGGTGTTCTGGTAAGTGTGATTTAACTGTAGCAAGAGGTGAGAGAGGAGTGTTAGAAAACCTTGGAAAACAAAATACATTCCAAGTTGCTGAATTTTTTGGCCATATCTTTTATTATAAACATCACATGCAAAAAAAAGTTATTAGGGAATATATCCCTGAATGTTCTAATTGTCCACTAACAGATCTGAAAACTGATAATTCTTTTTTAGGTCATGCTGCCTCCTGGTGCTCAGCACTCTGATGATAAAGGTGCTAAAGAAACTATTCTTGATGATGATGAGTGTCCACTGCTGATATTCAGGGAGTGGCCTAGTGATAAAGGTATGTCCAAAAACCTTTAAGATATTTTTGTGCCTTGGGTTTTAAGCTATGTTGCGGAACCCCTGTAAAGGAAGAAGTTCTAACATATATTTTAGTGTGTTTTGGTTTTGAGCACTTAAAATACTAAGGAGTACTAGAGTTATTTATTGTTTCATTATGCATTACCTCATTAGGTAGTAGAAAAGTTTTGCATTTTATCCTAAAGTTTCTAAATCATTCACTATACTGAAGTATGGTTTTAATCTGTGTGTATTTATTTTTAAGTTATAACTCTTCTAAAGAAGTGACAGGAACTTAGTAAGCTGAAAGTAATGCTATGGGACACTTGCAGCTTAATAGATGTTAGTTGTGTGCTTGTTCACTGGTAGTGTGACTCAAGGGATGTATAACACTGTCTTGTAGGAATACTGGTCTTTCAGTTGAAACGGCGGCCTCCTGATTATGTCCCAAAGAAAACCAGAAAGATAACTGATGGAAAGCCATTAAAGGGGAAGGAAAGAGTTGACGGGTCTGGCTATGGCTCTTGCCTTCCTCCTGAGAAACTACCATACCTGGTAGAATTAAGCCCAGGTAAGAATTCTGCATATCTAATAAGCTAAATTCCATTATTATATAGTCATTTGGGTTTTTTGAAAACAAGACGTTCTTTGTAGGCACAAGGAACTCTGTGTGGCGGGAAGTCTGTGCCATGTGAGTTCTTCTGATGTCAGATTCTGAAATTGGAGGTAGCAGTTCTAAAGGTAGAGATGCATATTGCTGTAATATCAAAATCTTAGCAGCAATTGTTTGGAGTGAAAAAAAAAAAAGGGGGAGAAATTATTTACTAAGCTTAAATCTGATTTGCTTTACATTCACAAATACACTGTAGTATACCTGGTATTTGACAGTGCCATACATGGAAAATCACATTTTTTAACTGGACAAGAACGTGAATTTTTAAATCAAGCTTAGATGTTAAACATTTTTCAGCCTATATGGAACTTTCAAATCACTAGCAAGGCTGAGTTTTATTTTGGCATAATTAGAACTTGCTGGGCTTCGTGGTAATTTCCAATTAATTTTATGATCTAGGAACAGCCAGAGGGGATTAATTGTTGTGTATGTTACAACTACTGATAAAACATACACAATTTATGCTCTTAATTTCTGTCATTCTTATGTATGGATTTGGATATGGACTTTCATTTTTGGTGATTGAGTTATATACAGCTCTTTTTCCTATTAAGTGTAGCTTGAATACACTCAGATATTCAAGTAAATGTTACTCTTTGAAGTCTGGCTTTGGGAAACAATGTTGGAAATTGGTGCTGAAATCTCTGCTGGATCAGAACTGCAAAAAAAAAGGTTAAATTTATGGTCAAATAGCGTGGGGTTTTTTTTGTTGTTGTTGTTTGTTTTAAATCCAGATTAAATTATTCATACACAAAATATATGAAATGTACTGTCATGTCCTACAGGTTGAGGTTTGGTTTGCATATTAATATTGGGTTCTTTTAATAGTACTGTTGATTTCTTTTCTTGTTCTCTTACTGTTCATGGGATTTGGTGCTTTATCATTAAAATGTTGTGCTCGGGCAGTGGTGAGAGACGCCCATTATCAGAGCGAGTGAACCCAGTCTGAAGTGCCACAGGTGTCAGTGCTGTGTGCTGAGCTTCACACATTGCCTGTGGGACTGACCTGTTGTTTGTGTTTCCCTTCTAACAGCTTGTTGTCACTTCTCTAAACATTAAGGTTTGTTTCATTCAGTAGCTTTGTAGTACTGATGTCTTTATATTCTACACAGTTTCTAAAATTGAAAGAGTTCAATGAACTTCATCCTTAGAAGTTGAATGGGTGTTGTCTGGCTACGGTTTCACCCTTTCCTGTCTTTTCTTTTCTTGCCCTCCTCCGCATGTTCTGCATGGTATCTGTCCTGCTGGTGCTGCCTTCACCTGGGTCCTCTGCATGTGTTTCTAACCCCAGGGAGAAGGAATCACTTTGCCTACTACAACTATCACGCTTACGAAGGTAACGCTGTATTTGATACTGTTCTCTCATTAATCACTAAAAACTTCTCCGACTGTAAATCTTGAGTTTCTTTATGACGAACGAAGGACTGTATTATTTATCTTAAGGGTTTTTTTCCAAGGGACTGCTTCTGTGAAGTAGTTATCTGTTTTGTCAGCTGCCATCTAATTATTTGATCTGTGAACAAACATCAAATAGGTCATGAACATGCTGTTATCCAAAGAGTTCAACCTTCCAGCTGCAGTTAACAGCTAAATTTCAGAGGGTGGTTTATGAGCAATGTTTTAATAGACCTAAGAGTTCTTTGAGCCATCTGCTTGCAGAATTCATAGTTAAAACAATTATTGGGTAAATGGCATGGAACTTAACTATCCTTTTCAGTATTTGACTGTGTTGATGCAGTGGATGAAATCTGTGATGATTTTTATGTGAAATAGTGTTTGGACCCCTGGGAAAATGACCTCACTTTCTACTCCATGGTGTTCCATAGCATTCTTTGGTATTTCTGCTGCCTGGTTTGTCCAACATTAGTGGTGTATGTCAAAGATTTAGCACTTTACACAGTAGAGACTTGTTCAGGTTTTTTTGTAGTATTTGAAATTGATAGCCTAATGTACAAATCATTATGGCTCTTTAATTCTCCTTAGAGTTTAGAGCAATGTGCAGATGTGTTCTGGTTTAACCCAATAGAGAAGAATACAAAGCCATTTTCTTTTCACTGTGAAATGTCTACCAAAATATTTTTTTCTTTTCTTACTTTTTTTTTTCCCCTGTTTCCTCGCTTTATTTTTTAGAGTGCCATAGAAGAATTACATGTGGTAGTCAGTCTTCCTCACCCTTTCCTTTATGGTTGTGGAGTGCAATACAGGGGTTTAAAGAACTGTATTCAAACTTGTGTCCAGTGCTCAATTATGTGAATTGAATTCAGACTTCCATTTTGTTAACATTGTTATTCCAGAGAGCAGAAAGCTTTCATAGTGTGGGCCAAACTAAAAATCATGAATGGGCTCTGCAGGAACATTTGACCATTAATTAGGAAAATTGAAATTTGGTTTCCTGTCACTGGAAAAAAAAAAAAAAAAAAGATTTTTAAATCTTTATCTCAGCATGTGAAAAGAGATCTTCATACTCTAGAGTCAGACCGTGTCTTTGGAAAAAAAGCACTTTAGGATACTTGTATTTATTATAGAATTAACTCCAGTAAAATATCTTCCTGTCAAAACAGAGGCTATTTATATTTTTGCAGAGGAACCTAGCAGACTCACTTTCATGCCCTGTGCAATTGCACAAATTCAGTAAGTTTGCTAGTGAAGTATGTCTAGTTTTTCCACTTTTCCACAGCTGCTGTTGTTGCTGTTTGTACGACTCTTTCATTGACTGAAGATTAGATTCTGTGTGGTAGAGGATGCACTTCAGTAGCTTGTGGCTGTACATGTGGCAGTCAGCAATTGTCTCTGTATCCAAGTCCTGTGAATGAGCCACTAAACTGAGGTGAATCTATTGCTAATAGACTGGGTAGACTGAAGTGACGTTCAGCAGCACTTTGAATAGCTAATTCCATCTGTATTATCTGTGAATGTGGCTTTTGGTAAGTTCAGGGATGTTAATAACTTCAGTTGTACAATCATAATATTTAAAGGCTGAGAAAAATGGCAAACTTCCATTTTTTCAGATGTGAGCCTCAGATCCTACAAACCTGAAATTAAAATTACAAAGCATAAATAAAAAGGCAAACCCATAAGGCTCATTTCCCTGCTTCATCACAAAAAAGAGCAACCTTGACCTTTAGAACAGATAGCAGTGGGAGATATGGAGGTATAACAACTTGGAAGGAAGAACTGCAGGAGGTTGAGAAGTGGAAAGCCTTGGCCAGGGTGTTTTCCTGGCCAGCCACCTTTCTGAGAACAGAACTGCAATAAGCATGTATAACACTTTTGCACATGAGTTTGAAGGAGCTTTGTTGTCTGTTACAGTAAAAAAAAAAAAAAAGTTTACTATTGGCTCCTTCTGCTGAAGGAGAAAAACTAACATCTTGTCTGAAATTTAATAGTAGAATTATCTCCTGAATTTGACATGGTATTTCAGACCTGTCCAACCATCTCCTAAGTTTATTAGTGTTTAAGCCCTTAGTAGTTAGGAACTTGTAAAAGAAATACGCTTTTCAAGTGTAGAATTAACTAGTTTTAACTCAATAGGTAAAGTCCATTGTGTGACCATTGTTGTTAAACTTTGTGCTTATTTGTTTTCTATGAGCTGATCTTCATCATTTGGTTTGGTCTGGTGTTAAGTCAGTACTACTTCCCAGCATTGTTTTGAGCATTGGCCTAGTGAAATCAATTGGAGTTACAGTTTTCAAAATGGTGTAGGATTCACCTTTTAGTGGTGAAGTAACACATCTAAAATATATATCCATGAAAGGTGGCCTGTCTTGGTTTTTTTTCTATTGTTTAAAAAAATACATGTTTGTGTTACAAACCACTGACTTGATGTCCTTTCAATGACTATACACTACAGGGTTTTTTAATAACATTATTATTTGAATTGTGAATGGTGACTCTTAAAGTGCATAAACCAAGTAATGAAATCTGTTTGTATTGCATCCTTTGCCATGATCAGCCTTTGTGTACTGTCATTGCCTGGGGAGTAGGGCCTTCACTATAGCAGACTATGTATCCTGCTACAGTGAGTTATAAGGGATACATTCCAAATGCCTTTTAGGTGAGGTTCCAGCTGTTGAAAACCACTTTACACTGTAGAGTAACACAACTCCCTCCTGCTTCCCTCCCCTAGAACAAAAAGACCTTTTATCATTCTTAGGATTTGTAGTAATTATCTTCAAGATAAGGATACCTTTTACTGTAGAAATTGGCTTTTATTACTGGTGGAGTATAACAGATAACCCAAATAACTTTAAATAACTCATTAAAATTTTCTCCTTTTTGTGGAAGAAAAAAATGCACTTGTATCTTGTGCTGTGGTTTTAATACAAGGTGTTTTCAAGGAAAACAATAGACACTGCAGAGAAACAAAGGTCTTAATTTGCATCAGCAGAAACATTGTGATACTAATATACATTGCTTGAGTAATTGTTGCTTGAAAACACATACACGTGGGTGCTAGTTTCACCAAACTAGGATGTGGGTAGGAGAAGGAAGTACTTGATGTTTGGATTAATAAATAAATGAAGGAGCTACTCTAGGTTTTGATGTGTAAGTTGTGGGGAGACATAAAAATAAATGGAATTTGGTGTAAGCAGCCGGATGCCTTCAGTAATCTATTACATATCTGCATTTAGTGATACTGAAGATGCAGCCATATAATTTCTGATTAGCCTTGTTAAGTATTTAAAATTGCACACAATTCAGATTGCTGAAGACACTGTACTAGCATTATCTTTTCTGGGTTACTATGACATTAAATGTATGCCTGTCTAGACTCAGATACAGAGGTTTCATAGAAGGTTTATCCCTCTACCTGAAAGATGTTTAGAGGGATGAGTGGTCTTATGATTAATGCTTCTTTTGTGACGGATGACATACTAATGTTATGATAGTGTTTCCTTATTCAATAACTGCATATTACTATAGTATCAGCACTTTACTTTAATATTTACAGTACAAGTCTATGGACTAACTTTGCCTGGTATCTTTATGTCTCCATAACTTCCCAACAGCCCCAGGAGAAGCTTATTAAAACTACTATTTTATGGTTAAGTGGTTTGCATTTTGATTTTAATAAACAGATTCTGGGAGTTTACAACTAGATTTATGGAGCTTCTGTTTATGTTGACTTCCACTTAAAAATTTGAAGATAATAGTAGCCTACTTGCAGACAGTATCAATGTATGTGCCATGGCTTTAATAATATTCTCTAATGCTTTTTTGGAAATGACTTGAAATCATTGTTCATTTCCGCAGGTTAAACATTCTTTGTGTTGCAGCCTCTCTTTTTACAACTTTGTTATGGAGAAGAGATTGGAGAGAAGTTAGAAGTGACAGTATTACTGCAGTTTCTGGTCATATTTAAAGTTGTAGGCTTTTCTGGGAAGTGAGGAGGATTTATATGTATGCCAAAACCCATTTGTGTTAGCCTGTGAAGGCACCAGATAAATTGTGTACACTTTGTATGTCCTGTGGATCATGTGAAATTTTATTCTATTTGGATAGTATTTCTGAGGGGAGTAGGAAGTTGGACTTCATTTTTTACCTGTTTGCTATGAGATGAAAATATAGATTGATAGAACTATAAAGATAAGGCCAGAAATGCTAAAGTCCTGTATATTAAGATGAAAGCTGTAATAGGTAAACATTCTATAGGATTGTCTTTTAATATTGCTCTAGTTCAGTATCTGATGAATTAGAAACAGTTTCATATGTGGATCACTTGACATCAGATACTGCTGATAATGTGTACTTTAGTAAGATCAGTAAATACTGTTCATGGGGGAATCTGCAGGTGTTTTGTTTTCTTTATCTTCTAAATCCTTACTGGTATACCCATATAAAATCTTAGAGATTTACAAAAACTGTTGTATTGCTTAAACTACTGAGGAAATAGGAAAGGTTTTTCACAGTATATTCAGAATAGTAGTTCTTGATTACATTATTCTTTTACAAAATTCTTTTAGCATTTTTACTAAACAGCTGCTCCAAGTAGGCTTTCTGCTTTCAGGATTTTTACATTATTAAGAACAACCAAGCTCCCAACAATCTTGAAAGAATGTCACTCAGGTTTTATTTTTTTGTGGACATTGCTATTCTGAACTAAGTTGAAGTAAATGTAGAAATACTGTGTGAATATTTGAACTTTATTAACTTGCGAATTAATATTTGTCGCTTGCTGTACAGATGGTTCTGACTCCAGAGATAAGCCAAAGCTCTATCGTCTACAATTAAGTGTCACTGAAGTTGGAACTGAAAAATTTGATGACCATTCCATTCAGGTATGAAAAAAGCAGACTCATATTACAGTACTGATCTGACCTCTGGTGTGTTATGTGTCATTGTGGAATCTAATAAAATATGTTGTAAATACCCTTCAAAGCTTGAAGGGTAAAATACTGCTGAAATTTTGTATTAATGGTCATAACTATCTCTTCTAGTTTACTTCCACTCTTGATTCAAGAGAAGGGTTTTATTATTTTAAGTCAAGTTTTTATTATTTAAGGGGTTTATTATTTAAAACAAGGTTTTCTTTTTCATAACTGGATCAAATAGTGCATGTCATTGTTACTGTGCTTAATTGCTTTCAAGTCCTAGTCTTAATCCCATTGAAGTGGGCTTTTTTTAAGAGTAGAAAACAAGCATATTTGTATGAAGTTCATGCCAGGGAATCTCTTACAGTAGCCTGAGTCCATATCAGTTAGTTGATTTATAATTATTTGTATTGTGAGATACAGTGTATGACCAAAAGAGTGTAAAATTTTTCATTAAGGGATGTCTGCTGCACATGTTAGTTAAATGTGTGTTTTATTATTTTTATTGCATTGAAAAATGAAGTGAAACTCACTGGTTTTAGTACCACTTATCTCTGTAAATTCATAATCAAAGTTAAATAGCTAGTCTGTAAATAGAGGAAGCTACATCTTAGTCTTTTTTTTATTTCTGCTACAGTATAATTTAATTTATTCTATGTTAATTAATTTTATTCCCAGTTATTTGGTCCAGGAATTCAGCCTCATCACTGTGACCTCACGAATATGGATGGAGTTGTTACTGTAACTCCAAGAAGCATTGATGCAGAAACCTATGTGGAGGGTCAGCGTATTTCAGAAACCACCATGCTGCAAAGTGGAATGAAAGTTCAGTTTGGGTCTTCCCATGTATTTAAGTTTGTGGATCCTACTCAGGACCATATTATTTCCAAAAGATCTACTGATGCAAGTCTTATGGTCAAAGGTCCAAGACACAAAACTGGGTGAGCAAAATTTATTTTCATCCTACTGAGGTTAGAAGGGGAACCTTGGGGAAAAAATACAGAATAAGAGCATTATACATGGCCAGGGACTAGTGTGTGAACTCATTTAAGTGTTAAGTATATAATTTTAATACTTGAGCTCCACCTTGTGATTTTATGTAGGATTAGCAAGTGTCTTTTTCATAATGAAGTATTCAAAGAAGTTTTCCTCATGCTCACTTCTGTGTGAAAAACACTGCAATGCCTTATTTTCATGCATTTCACAGTTCATCCAAGCTCCAGGAGAAGTCAAGAAGTTGCTGAATGTTTTCAGAGAGTCTGTTTTTTTGTTCTTTTTCTTCTCAGATAATAACTTCAAAATTCCACTGAAAGGATTTGGAAATGAAGTAATCATGAAATGAGATTGTTAAGACAGGGAACTATATGTCTCAGTGTAACAACCACATTTTATAGTGTGATTACATACCCACTGGTTTCTGTGTTGCAAGGGCTGACAGTGCAGAAGTCTGTTGTTCCTCATTCATATTTTTGATAGGTGCAAAATAAAAATATTGATTGAAGATATTGTGACTCATAAGGGGGGGTTCAGGTGTTTAGTTCAATAGTTGTAGAGATACTCAGAAGATACTATCTTAAAATCAGTTTGTATAGCAGGGGAATAAACCAACAGCCTATTTTCCATCTTCTCTGGGTCCAGATGAGGCTACTATTGTTAGTATACACATTATTGTATGATGTAATTGAGAAAAGTAACAAACTGGCTTGGAGATGAGTGAGAAAAAAATACCTAGGGAAAAAGGATTATCTGCTGAGTTAATATAGATGTATGCTTTAACCATTTTTATTTTTTCTTCACTGCATTTTCTTGTGGAAGGACACTGCTTTTTGTAGGCCCTGTCTGCAGGAAGACCTCCAGCCATGTGGCTATCATGTAATATTCTTGCTTAAATCTTGAGTTCATTCTGCATTTAGCCTGCAGATCAATAAAGAAGTGCTCTTGCAGATTTACAGTCAACTGGAAAGCACCGTATTACTGCAGAACTTTATCTGGACAATAAATTCCACAGCAAAGGGCTGTTGCAGTTTGAACAATCAATTTTTTTAAAAAATCTATAGAATAGGGAGATAGTAATATGCATTACTATGATTTACAAATTATTTACATTATGTTGTACATTTAATACTAAAGAGCTGAGTAAAAATGTAGCTAGTCAACTGTAGTGAATGCAATGCCGTGAACATGTACTGTGTACATTATGATTATGTGTATTTATATTTTCTCACTTGACTGGAAAGAAAGTAGCTAAGAATCTGTTTTTGCAAATGAAATTATCTGTATAAATATCTTTAGGTTTTATTAATATGAAGAACTAATACAGTATTAAAAAAGTTAATATTAACTGGACTCATGGTATAACCCTTGAATTTTAATTTACTGGTTTTAGTTACTTTGTTCTTTGTTTGTTAAATGTTTAACAATATAATTTCTAAACAATACTGGAAATGTTATCTTGCTTATAGAGCTGTCCAGGAAACCACATTTGATCTGGAGGGAGATATTCACAGTGGAACAGCATTACCAGCAAGCAAGGTATTGTATTATGACTAAGTTAGCAATAAATAAGAGCATGTGTAAGCTAAATCAAAATTACAACGTCAGCAGTATTTGGGGTAGTATGGCCAATTTATCAGTCTCTCCAGCTGTTTTTCCTTATGGATAGGCTCAGATGTTATATGCATTATTATTTTAGATTTGTGGGGCTATCCCCGCCCACCCCCAAACCCTTTTGTTTAAATTTGTATTGGCATTGGACATGCATCTCATGTCAAGAATGGTAACATTTTTTAGAAAGGGAAACTCTCCAAACCTGAAGTAGTTTCTCCTGAAATTGACTTCCAGAAAGCAGATTACATGCAGGTAGAGATTCTTGTTAGAACTTGTACGTTGTTACCTCGTGTGTGTAGCATATGGCTGTTGTCATTTGTCATGGGGTAAATAAATGTTTTATATAAAATGTGAAAGGGTGTTCAATTTTAATTTAACTAGGCTTTTAAAATTTAATGGATGTGACTTTAGACTTCAATAGAGCTCCTGTACACACACTGACTAAACAAACTGTCTCTGCAGTCATAATTATAAACATTTTATGAGGTGATAATCTTTCCCTGTTTTCTTTCTGCACTTTCCGTGAATAGATTTTGTGTCAGAATTGCATTTCCCAGGAGAAAACAAGTAGAGTAAATGACACAATAGTTAATGCCTTACTTGCTATGATCATGTGCCTCAGATGAAATGAGAGAATTATTTCAGCAGTATGAAATGGAGTAATCTTCTCAGAACTGCATTCCCTTCTGTGTTTTATTTCCCCTATTACAAAATGGAAATACTTGTAAATATGTAGTGATATTAATGCAGCAGTGTAGGTATTCATAACTTTAATAGCTTTTGAATGTACTTTCAGTCTTATTTGTTTTCTTAGCACAGTCTTTTGACTCAGTTTCCCTACTTTGTAGTGTCGGACAGTGCTTTATCTTATAGATGTTCTTTACCTGCTTCTGATAGGAATTTTAGTGATATTTTAGAAGGAAGGACAGAAACTTTGTAAACTAAAAAATTGCCTTAAAATTTCTCATAATAACAGCTTTTGGCTTTATTATACTTCATATCCGCATGCTTCATATCCTATTCACAGTTATTAGAAGAGTACTTCTAGTGGACTGAGGGATTAATGGGAAGGTTTAGTTTCTTTTTTAGTTATACTGTTTGAGACTGTGTACAACATCTTGTTAAAGCACTGATGAATCACTCATTTTCTAACATTTGCTCTCTTCTAAGTTTGCTTTTCTGTTTGGAAAAGGGGGTAACAGTAAGTTTAATGAAAGTTCTGTGAGATGTGGTGGTGAGAAGTGATTTAGTTTGAACTTTTGCTTTGAGATGCACTTTTTGGCAGGTTTTCCTATGTTGAAGCAAATTATTTAGTTCTAGAAATTTCTTACGAAATGTTGAAACACTTTCTATTTTACTGATACCTTGTTTTGTGTTCTTAATACTGAAAAAACTTGCTATTTATTTTGCTGCTTAAAGCAGCATATTTCTCCCATTTCTGATAGAGTTTGATTTGAAATAATAAATTAAAAGCTTCCTATTAAGGAGCATGAGACACAAAAAGAAAACAAATTAAGTGGTACATAAAAAAATAACCTAATTTGAATTGCCCCTTCTTGTCTTGGAAATTTTGTAGTGCCTGCCAGATCAGACTTTCCTTAAGATCAGGATATAAATTATGTTACAAATCAGTAGTGCAAACACTTGGAACTACTGCAGAAGCAGACTGGGGGAGCATGACCAGTTTTAAATTTGTAAATCCATTTAACTCTGTCTCTTACCTAAAGTTTTGATTCCCAACTCATTCTTACTTGGTATTGATAGCTATGCAGCTTTTGATTAAAGATGTTTGAAAGCTACATCATAAATTCTAGCAGTTCATTACCAAAGAGCTGCTCCTAGCTGGCTGTTGTTGTCTGTTGAATTGGAAGCAGGCTCTCCAGTGCTTCGCTGTGGTGAAAGCGCCTGCTGAGCTGTCGCTCTCTGTGCCATACTCCCTTCTTCTCTTTCCCCATCTCTTTTCAAGCCTCAGCCCTCAGCTTCATTTTAGTGGTGCTAGGCACAAAAAATGGCTCATGCAGTGCTTACATGCTCAGCATCTGTCTCGCTGTTTTGAATTAGAGCACCAGCAGGCTGGACGGTGACAGGACATCGTCTGCATCCAGCACGGCCGAGCGAGGAATGGTGAAGCCAATGATCCGAATAGACCAGCAGGATTACCGCAGACAGGACAGCAGGTAGGAAAAGTGGGACTCGTTACTTCTCAGAAGCAAAAAAACCCATTTGTTTTTCCAGTAGATCAAGTGCTGCGTTAAAGTATTTTAAATCATCTGGTTTTCCATAAGGAGAATGAGATTTCCTTTGAGATCTCTCGCCAAATAAACCCCAGGATTAACAACCAAAGCAAAAAAACTTGACATTACTTTACAAAACCCAAAAAACTAATCCTTTGCTTCGGTATTCTCTTACTTGTGGTTCTCTTTTTGTGAAGTCAGGCTGGAAGTCATGTCACATCATTGTTGATTTGTGGTTAGGCATGTCACATTAAATGAGAAGTACAATTACTTAAAATTTTCATTTGTGTGTGGCAAGATGATGTGATTTACTCTGGTGGGTGAAATAACCAGGTCATTGCTATGTCTACTATGCTGTTGTCAGCAGGTGTAGAGTCTCTGTCCTTGAGGATATTTAAACCTGACTGGACAGGGTAGTGAGCAACTTGCTCTTGTTGACCTGTTTTGAGCAGGGAAGTTGGATCAGATCATCTCTAGAGTCTCCTATCACACCTCAGCAAATCAATAAGAATTCGAATAAAATTTTGTTTCAAATCCTTCAAAGAATACAAGATTGTATTGCTGTCTACATAAACCAACTTTTAAATTTAGATGAACAGCTGTGATAAATGGATGAAAGGTAAAGTAAATGTGCTGCAGGGTTAAAACGTGCAGTGATCCAAGTTGTAAAGCTTGCAGTATGAGGCATTTTGTACCTTTAAATTGATTTATTATTCACGAGACAGAAAAGAGAATTCCAAGATGTGAGTGGCAGGAAAAAAATACAACCAAAAAAGGGCGGAAAGACTCTGCTTCCACTTGAACTTGAATGTTCAAGTGTTCTACAGAAGGGGTATCATTTAAATACTTTCAGTAAAGTTAGGCTAGAATACAACCCACTTCTACTCTGCACTCTCTTGTTAGAGTGCCTGGTCATCTTCAGATTCTTTTTTAGAATTTTGTTAAGGTTGTGAAGATTCAACTCCTTGAATTACTAGTATTTTAATTGTAATTTTCCTCATAAAAGGTGCACAAAGCTTCTTTCTGAACTTTTTATAGACTGTCAGAAGTTATTGAGGCTTCTGCTGTTAATATTTCTTGATCTGTGCCTCTGTGTATGAAGCTTATTAAATTTCTGTGAAGAGGATTATCTTGTGCTGTAGTTCTGTATTTCAAAAACCCAGAGCCATCTGTGAGCTGTATCTTTGCTTCATTTTGTTGGGGTTTTTTTAACTTCTTAAATTCCTTCTAAAGAGAGTACTCATTGCTAGTTTTTACTAAGGTTTTTTCACCATGGTTCCTGTGTGCAGAAAATATTTTTCGAGGCATCTAGATGATACTTAAATTTGTGACTACTACAGCCTCAGAGTTCTTCATCACCAGCCCTGACATTGATATTTTATTTCTGTATATATCTGTAGTATGTGTTCTATATTATTTATGTAAATACAGCACTTCTGTCATGTGCTCTTTCTCAGACACATTCACTGTAATAATTGATTACTGCATCAGTTCCTAGACAACTAATTTATGGATTAATTAAAAATTAAATTAACAATTTTTAAAGAATACTTTGGATTAATTTGCATCTTATGGCAAGTTTCCAGCAGTCTGTAAACAATCTTGCATGAATACCTTATCATTCATGACACATTGTATCTCATTGGCTGGGAGTCCAGTTCCTCTGTTTGTGCTGAAACTGATCAATATCATTTTGTTCTAAGGAAAATAAAATAAATCATCAGCTGAAATCTGTCACTAGTTTACTAGTCAGTTTGTTAAAATATTTCTGTCTCTTATTGCCATTCCTATAATGAAAGATTAAAAAATTCTCTGGAGTTGTCACTTTTGTTCCGTTTTATAAGTAATTTTTCTGTGGAAGTAATGATGTTCTCAGTGAAGATGGTGCACTTTTGACAGTGTGGAAGTAGTGACAAATTAGTTCATTTAACATTTATTGCAATAAAAAGACAAAAAATACTACAATTTACACACCAGCTGGGTGCTTTTCATAGAGACAGCATGCTGTCACGTTTGAAATGTAACTGAAATGGCAGAAATTTGTGTAAATACTGCTATGCTGTGCCCGCTGTTTCTTAACTTTTAGCTCCCCAGAAATTGGAGTTGCTGAGCACTTCTTATAATAAGGCATTATCCAGGTGGCATAAGCTGAGTTCTCTGGTGGTTTAAGGTTTTACAAGTTTGTAAAAAAGCAAGCAACCAAACCAAAACCCAAAGGTACCCCAGATTTTTGGATCCAATATGCTAAAATTTAGTTTTAGATCATTGGACATCAGCCATCAAAATTATATTGTGGATTTTTACTACAGGAGATAACTGAATAAAGGCTTTCAGAGTTGTATCTCTGCCTTGTGGCAGAACTAATAATCTTCAGGAGAATGATGTTAATGTAATTATATTCCATTCCTTTCTTTATCAAAGTTGTTGGGGAGGTAGAAAGCTGCCTGTTGTGTTGTGTGGTTAAAATGGTTATTGCATGCAGAAGATGTTAAGCTTTTACTCATTTCCTAAAAATAGGTGCCCAACTGCAGAGAACAGCTCAGGTGTAATGCCTTTGCAGTAATGACAGGATAGAAATTAGGGAAGGTCTTTCACTCAGAGGATGGTTGGGCACCGGAACAGCTTCTCAGGGCAGTGGTCACAGCAGCAGCCTGACAGAGTTCAAGAAACTTTTGAACAATGCTCTCAGGCACATGCTGTGACTCTTGGGATGTTGTGTGCAGGGCCAGGAGTTGGACTCAATGATTCTGATGGGTCCCTTCCTACTCAGGATGTTCTGTGGTTCTGTGAAATACATACTTAACCTTTTGCAGGCACCAGAAAAGTCAAGTCTCTGTTCAGTTTTCTACTCTGATTTTTCTGATGGGTTCTGGTAAGAAATAGCTCTGCAGTCAGTTTCAATGAGGACAATTCTGATTGCTGTTTCTTAATGAATTGTAGCAATAGCAGGGTGGGGGTAGGGACTGGGTTTGACCTCCTTTCTCTCTTTACCAGAAAAAAGGACAAATACGTTGACTAAGTCTTCATAAATTTTGAGGACATGAAAGGCAGCAAAGTACATTTGTTGTAACCAAGCTGATGTTTCAGGCAGAGCTTCATTAAATTTCTTTCATGTGTCTATGAATAATTTGTTATTTGAATCCTGTCAATGGCAGATGGCAAACTGATCCTATCAGTCTGCTGTGCAATGTACAAGAGGGTGTTCATTAATATCACAGTCTCCACAGTTCAGGTCTGTATTTTTATCTGTTGTGTTGCTGGCAAATACAGCTTGAATGATTCTGGAGGAAAGGTAAAAAAGGGTGGAAAGTTGTTGTGTCAATATTTGGAACCAGTGTATTTGGAGAAATATGTAATTTTACAGTAATTAATATCACCCATGTGGATTATTTGTTTCACATCTTTCTATAGATCTCAGGATGCCCATGGACCAGAATTGATACTGCCTGCCAGTATTGAATTCAGGGAAAGCTGTGAGTAAATTGTGAAATTACAATACTAACCTGTTAATGCATTCTTCTATACTGTAATATTTCAGTCAGTTTGAAAACTTAAAGGTAATTTAAGTAAAGATTGAAAGAAATGATGGCTATACAGATGCAAGACAGTCTAGTAGTATAACTTGTTATGTTGGGAGGGTGAGCACATACTTCAGATATTGAGGCATGTTCATGCATATCTTAATTCTGATTGCATTTCAACTCCTTATCTTCAGATATTCAGATTAAATGTGAAAAAAAAAATTAACCCATCTCCTCAACAGTACCTTGGATTCATTGTCTTCTGTGTAGTTCTCTATGCCTTGTGGAATAGCTTGCTTGCATGTTGGTCAAAATCCATTTTCTATAAAATCTGATTAGGTTGACTTTGTCATTTAAAGTTGAATTTTTGTCCTGAGACTTTTAAGGGCTCAGATCTGGTAGAAAAATAACATAGTAGAGATTGTCCTTACTTCAAATACTTGAAATTAAATAGATTTGTGAGCAAGCAAAGACTGATTTTTATTAGTATGCGGGCTTTGTTGGAGTAAAATGTGCAAGATAGGAAATAGTACAGAAATGTTTCCCCATGATCAGATTTTCTGGCTTTATATAGAAGTGTTTTGTTAGTGTGTCTAACTAACTGTAGTATGTAATGGACAACTTAGAGTTCAAATTCCTGTTAATTGCTCCCCCTTCCTCTCCTTCTCCCAAAGAAAATCCTTTATTGCCTTGAGGTATAAAATTGTTTTCTTGCATTTCCTTTCTGTCTTTGGATTTATGATGACACACTGTTTCTTTTCCTGTTTGTCTGCAGCTGAAGATGCCTTCTTATCTGCCATTATAAATTACACAAATAGCTCGACAGTTCATTTTAAGCTGTCACCAACCTATGTTTTGTACATGACATGTCGGTATGTATTGTCCAGCCAATACAGACCTGACATCACTCCTGCTGAGCGCACCCACAAAGTCATTGCAATAGTCAACAAGATGGTGAACATGATGGAAGGCGTGATACAGGTGAGTTATTCTGCCAAAACATGTCAAGGGAGTTACCTACGCTTTGTTGATAATCTAGCAAAATTTTTAGCCTTTTTCTTAGTCTGACCCTTAACAACAGTTGTTTAAACAGTAATACCTGCATTGACTGCCCTTGTGAAGGGCAGTCACTGCTTTTATGTCAGTGAATAACGTCAGTGGTAAGAAACTCTCTCCTGAGCAATGTGGGAAGTTAGGGAGTGGCTGTTGCTCTGAAGATTATGTTCTCTGACAAGAGATGACTCCTTTCTAGAAGGTAAGATCTTTACAAACATTTCTGTCTGTGAACCCTTGTAAAACAAGTTGGGTGGGCTTATTAAAGAATACTGTATAGGTAGCATTTGATTGATACTTGAAATGAACATATTAAAAAGAATCATGACTTTTAAGTTTTGACCCTGTTACTTTCGCAAGTCTTGTAACCACAAAAATGGTTGGATATCTTGAACATAAAACTGGACATAAAACTTTGACATCTTGAACCAAGCTGGCACAGCTGCTTTGTAAAGAGAAATGCAAGTTCTCAAATGTTCAGCATTTTATATGTAGTCTAAGAGGAGTCACTCTTGCTACTATATGTGCAAGAGTTCTTGCACATCACAGGGGGAATTTCATTTTGTGTAGAAATGCAGGATAAGATCTATTGAGATGTCTGATATTAGAGAATACCTTGCATTGTGTACCTGGCATTGATAAAACAGACTGGTCATTTTCTCAAAAAGGAGTGCTATTTAATTTATCCTCAGAAATTAATTATTTAATTAAACTTCTTTGTCTCTAGGTTTTTCTCAGAAGAAAAATTGAAATCTTTGAAATTGAAAAAATTGAAAATTAAAACAGGTGTGCTTGTTGCAAACAGTGCTGCCAGAGTAGCAACAAGGGCCCTACTGCACTGCATGCTGTACAGGTGTAATAAATGTGTCAGTCCTGCCTTAGGGAATTTACAATGCAAGTGTTACACAACCTGTATGAAGGGAGAGTAAGAAAGTCTGTTGACTTTCACAGGAGTGGCATGAAACTCAGAGTGAACCAAAATTGTTCAGCTTCTGTTCAGGTTTTGGAAAGATTTGGTGAAGTTTTCAGCAGGGGAACATTAGCTCTAAGACATCTATGTAATGATACACCACAAGCTTTCACAAGAAAGATTAGGAGGAAATGCTGGTGTTGAGGTCACTTTGCAATAAAGAAGTAAGATTTGCCTTCTCTGTACATTCCAAAGTTGATCAGAGACTGAACAGCAGTTTGCTTCTGAAGTGAAGAACTGGTGTGTTGCTTTGAATCTTGATATCACAGTCAGTGGATATTTGATAAAATTTAAATGGTTGATTAACAATTGTTAATGAACAATTAATATGCAGGCTCTTGTATCAAAAAAAAAAAAAAAAGAAATTAAATATGACTGTGGAGGAGAGGAGAGGAGAGCGTGGCTGTAGGGGGAGAACATGAACTGGCAAGAGCCTGCACATAAGCAATTCAGTGGCTAGAATGGAAAGTAAACAGAGAAGGGTAGGCTTCAAATATAAACTTGAAGTTACAGGTCTGAATCAAAGAAAGTCATTCCGTTTATATAACTAATGTGTACTGCTTATAATGAACCTAAAAAGACTTGTACTGACAGAGGTGGCCACAGTGGGAAAGCAGAGATAAAGTTTTCTGTTCCTGTTTTTGAATGGCTGCTAGAAGATACTAGTGGGTAGACTCAAACATTGGTTTGATTTGAAAATAAATCAAAGATAGAAAATAGATTATCCTGTGATAATGTTCATTTACTGCACTGAGAAGGGCTTCCCAAGTCACATGCAGCCTTGTGGTTGTAAGCAAATGTATTTTCTATAATCCTGCTAATACTGTTACAAAACTGTTAAACCCAACTGTTTGTCTGGACTGTGAAAGGCCATTTCTACAGCCTTGTAGCTTCAGCTGCAATCTAATCTCCAAACTAAATTTTAAGGCTCACACCAGCAAGGAAGCAGTATTTGTGGTTTGTGAAAGATGTTGCCTAATTGCAAGAAATAAACTGAAAGGAGTCAGAGGTTGCATAAAAATTGGGAGGAGGCTCATTCAAATGTCATGGTGAAGGAGCCAGAGGAAAGCAGGGAAAATACACCAGGGAGAAAAGAGTAAAACTTTAGTGAATTTCAAGTTTAATAGGCTGAAGGCAAAGAAATACATTGATTCTTATGACCAGTAAAATGTCTTTAGCTTGGACCTGTCTTTGTGGAGTAGAAACAGTGCAAGCTAAACTAAGTCAAATTATTTCTTCTAAGGTGTAACATAGGTGGTTATATTTATGGCTATCACAGTCAAATTACCATGTAGTAGGTTATATCACAATAGCTTCTTTGTGTGTGCCAAGTGTAAGGCATTCCTGCACTGAAGGGGATCTGATGGTGTGAGAGACAGAGAAAACAAATGAGAGGCAAGGGAACAGAGACACCCAAAACAGAAGTAGTGACAAGGTGCACAAACTCCTGTGCTGTGTCGTGGGAGTAAATTAATGGCTGAGATCCCAATTTTGCCTGCCTAGATCAGAAAGCTATCAAGTGTCTTTGTGAAGTTACTCAAGAAGTATTTGCTAACAAATTAAATCTGTGACTTGATATGTAATATTTGTATCCAAATATTATAGACTTTGTATAAGATAGGCATAAAATGGGAGATATGGGAAGGCTCAGTGCTTACAATAAAAAAGAGAATTAGAAATTTAGTTCATATTAATTTTTTTTTTTATTATTATTTTTTTTTGGTTTTTTTTTTTTTTTTTTTTGGTATTTTTATTTTTTCCCAAATCACTCTGTGGCATTTTTCATCCTTTTTAAATTTTAACATTTGTTTGTAGAAGGAGCATTTCCTTTTGTTCTGTGCCAACACATCTTCAATCAGTTGAGTGCTTTGGTTAGAAAGGGGGAGGAAACAAAAAAGGAGCAATTTGGCATTTTGAGCTCTAACTAAAATTAAAATAGTAACACCTCAATTATTTGCATCTAAGCTCACTGTGTTGCAGGTGGGGAAGAGTGACCTGAACAGAAAACAAAAAATAATTCTCAGTTATAAATAATCAGACAAACATCTGGTGGCTTCTTTTTTTTCCTTTTAACTCAGTGTAGCTTTATATTTACTAACATTTAAGAAACTTAGTGTCGTATTTAATTTGACTCTTCTGTTGTTTCAAACAATCTTTTTGTTCTTAAATTGAAAAGTCATGTATTAAATCTGTGTATTCTGTGTATTTTGTTCGCTTTTGAATGTTGTTGTTTGGTTGTTGTTTTGGTTTTTTTTTTTTTCTTTTTGGATGGGGGGTTTCTGTTCCCTCTTAGTGTGTGTTTGTTTATTGTCTCTATTGCAGCAGTGTGGGCAAATGGCTCCCAGGAGCTGTTGTTTGGATGGCTAGTTACCCCATTGCCTGCAAAAATTTCTGCAAGGTTTCTCTGGCACACTGAGCATGGAATAACCAGTCTGGGATAACAACTAGTTTAAGGCATTAATTCCTTGAATTAATCATGACATGTAAGCACTTCAGTTTGTAGCTGTTGTGCTACTGGTCCTATTAAAATAATTTTTTAGAAGGAGCTCAGTTGCATCGTAGCTACTGATTAATGCATCTGTGTATAACTGTGAACATGTGTTGTACCTTCATATTTAGTGTTTGATTTCTAAAGCTTTCATGATTGTTCACAAGTTTCTTTCTTCTATTCTGTTTGATTTCCTTCGTCCGTTTTTCTCCAGGAGGTAGACCAGGTTGATCAGGTAGGATATATTTGCTGGGAACTGATCCTAGCTATGTTGGCTTAGCTCAGTTTCTCATGCTGCTTCCATATCAAAATACAATACTCAAACAGCTGGACTTGAACAGTTCATAACACTCATTCAGCAACTGAAACATGCAGTACTAAAATCCTTTTTTGACTTTGCAACTTTTACGGCATTCCATAATTTCTGCTTAACGCACTTCAATGTGGATATGAAATGACCAAAGTTCTTTTTCTTCCCTTTATTTTCTTTTTTTTGTTGTCTGTGGTTCCTATTCTTTGGATTTCATCTGAGGTTGCCTGGCCTGGCATTTGTGGTCGGGAGATGGTGAGATAGATCAGTACTTGATACTGAATCACGTGGTATCAAAGCCAGTGAGCGCAGTATCAGCGTGGCAGCGGGCAGTAGTGAATATGCGCTTAAAAAAGTGCACAGATTACCAGATACTGCATCTGCTAAGCTCCTAGCACTGTGTAATTAGATGCTTACACTGTGGCTTTCATTGACATGGCTATTGGCAATTGGTTAGCATTTCATGTGTTCAGTGAACATGTTAAAATTGAACTTAGTTGCAGCAATTGCGGTATTACGTACAAACATTTTGCAAATATCTGGTATCTGGGAGATATTTGGTGAAATGGGAAGAGGTACTGGTCTATCTTTTGGAGCCTTTTTAAGCTGCCATGCTTTATCAGAAAATTATTTTCCTGTGTTATTTCACGCTTCTTTCCACTTACAGAAGCAGAAGAATATTGCTGGGGCCCTTGCCTTTTGGATGGCAAATGCATCTGAATTACTCAATTTCATAAAGCAAGACAGAGATCTTAGCCGAATTACTGTGGATGCACAAGATGTTCTAGCACACTTGGTTCAAATGGCATTCAAGTAAGGCTGTCAAACTTCTGTTTCAATTACCATTTTCTCTGTTTCTGTGGTTTATAGAACAACTTCACATTTCTGCCAAATTTTAGATAGTGCAATAATGTGCTTTGTGTATTGTTAAATATCTGAGATGAAAACTTAAAAGAACAGCCTAGACTGACTTTTTTAGACAGATGCCCTGTTTTGTGAACATGGATCTTTGAGTTGTGCATGAGTTTTATCTGTTAGATGATCTTGTGACAGTTGAGGCTGCCAATGAAAATTCTAGGGAAATTTAGTTTGTGTTGATTGCTTTCTCTTAATTTATTGTGAAATTGTGAGGAAAGATTAGTTTTGCTGTTAGTATGTAAATACGTAGGCTTAAATATTCCTGGGTCTTTAAAGTAATGAATCTTGTGCTCTTTAAGGGCTTCTAAATATAATCTATTTTCATAATTCTCATAAATAGCAACTTGCACGGTGGTTCTTTTGCACAGATTTTTCTTAAAAAAGGAAGGACGGGTTTTGGCTTGGAGTAAAAATCAAGTTATACTTGTCAGCTCAGAAAATTACAATACTGATTAAAGGAAAAATTGAATGAAATATCCAAATGAGAAGGGAAACCCTCAGAGGAAAGTGTCCTTGAATAAAGATAACAATATTGGCTGAGCACAGCATTAATGAAAAAGAAAGGCTTAATTTTTGTTCATATTCAGATTTTTTTCTTCTCCCTGAGCCACTACTGAACAAGTATTTCTCAGCAAACTTGGAAATCAGAAACTAATATTTAGAGAAGTCTCAGTGTGCCTTGGGTGACTTAGACCAAGCCTACTCCCACTTGTGGAATGACTGGTTAAAATATAGTATTTTCATTTTTCTGTAACATGAAATACTGTATTGTGTGCTCTTTTTATACTGTGACAGGACTAGAGCCTAACCATGGTTGAACAGTTTAGCTTTGAGGGGCTGTGTTTCTCAGAAGAACAGTATGCATAGTTGGTAAAACCTTGTCATTGCTTTCTGAACTTTCAAAAGGTTTCAGAGGAGCACCTGATCTCTTTACATGGATTCCTACAGATTGTTTTGGGTTTTTTTTGTTTTTTTTTTTCCTGTTGGTAAATTTTTGGCAAGTAGGGTATAGCAAGTAGCTATTTTGACAGTGTCTTTCAGTTTTTATAGCATCTTTAAATCACTAGTTGGTAATGAAGCTGTGCCTTTTGCTGCAGCTCAGTGTCTTGAATTGGTGTCTAAAATAACTTCCTGCAACTTTAATTGGCCAGGTGGTCATCAAAGAGAGAATATTGCTGTGGCTAGGAAGAAATGGTGCTGTATTTCTCTACATTATGGGCAATCTGGATGCAAAATTATTCTAGAATTTTAGCTGTGTGGATTTTCCTGTAGTCACTGTTTCTCATGTTTGCATTTTTCTTAAACTCTTTCCCAGGGATTGAAGCAGTAAACAAGGTCACTCTATGTAAACTATCTTGTTTTTCACTTTTCCCTCTTCTGAGAAGGGACTTTGCTTGTTGACCCTTGGTGTGGCCAATGGGTCCAGGGATCCCACCTCTTAGGTGGGCACATTGTAAAAAGGTATAAAAATAGGTTCTGAGAATAAACCAGCCCCTTTTCGGAGCATCAGCCTTCTGAATCACGACTCTGTGTCTCATTGATCGTGTCCCACAGCGACATTTTCCCTAAGTATAGTGTAACATGGCAGATTCCAAACACATGTATTAAGCTTCTGGAGACTCCTGGAATATATGCTTAGCAAATAAAAAAGCACAACTGAAGCATGAGCACAAAGAAGTCTGCTGTGTAAATGTCACTTGATGGTAACTGGCATACTCCAGAACTGGTTGAAGTTGCCACGGGTTTAATTTCTAGCAATTGTGGGTGTTTCATGAAAAATGTTTCCAGTGGAACAAAGGGGGAGTTTTAGAAAGCCATTAAATATTTTCTTGTATACATGTGTTTACAATCTGATTCCTTTTTAGTTTCAGTTCTTAACAGAAAATCTAGAAATGAATTAGCAAAAACAGAGTCAAAGAGAATGTTTAATTATTTAGGGAGAAAAGATACTAAAACAGATTTTTATTTCAGGGTAGTTAAATGTAAGAGAAATTAAAGAACCAAAAAATTTCTGATACAAAGCCCTAGGGTCATTTCAGGATTTGATGTGTTGGGTTACAACATGAATTTTTTTTTAGGTACTACTCTTGATAGATTTTAAAACAAAGAAAAATCTATTGCTGTTTGGGAAAAATTATTTTTGCAAACTTACGGAGCCCAAGATTGGCCGGACAGCACCTCTTCGTGTAGCATATGACTGTCTCTTACCAGTGTGGTAACAATATTCCATGTAAATGTTTGTGCCTGTTCCCAGACAACCTAATTCTTTGTCCAACGTTTCCAGGAGATTTATGGGAAAATTGGTCTCTCAGGCCTTTTAAAAAGCATTATTGGGTTTCCTATAATCATGTTCATGACACAGAAATTTCAGGAATCTTGTAATTTGATAGAACTCTTTTCTTTAGAACCATTTGTAATGAACACATAGGGGATTTAAAATTCACTTTATTCCCCATTCCCTTCCAGGTACCTGGTTCATTGTCTGCAGTCAGAACTCAATAACTACATGCCAGCATTCCTTGATGATCCAGAAGAAAATAATCCTCAGAGGCCTAAAATAGGTTAGACTACTTGATCTTTGTGTCTTCTAAACCATACCATTAATTGTTAGGAAGAATTTATTACTACTTATTACTAGTGGTACTACATTGACAAGTTACCTTAACCACTGAGAATTACTTGGATGAATTGTGTATGGGTGATTCAGCTCTCTGCTGAATTTGGTCCCTTAAATCTGTATCCTCCTTGCGCCTGGGATTCTGAAACTGGATGCTGTGCTCCAGATGCAGTCTCTCAATGCTGAATGCATAGGAAAGATTGCTTCCCTCTCTCCCCCCTGCAAGCTGCACTGCTGCTGACTAAGCAGCTTAGTGTGCAACTGGATACCTTTCAAGCAATGACAGAGTGTTCAGTGTTCAGTCACATTCAACTTGATGTTTACTAGGATCTCTCCATAACTTTCAGCAGGGTTGCTTTCTGCCCAGGTGGCACCTGTACTGTGCTGTTGCACAGCCTTACTCTGTCCCACGTGCAGGACTTGGCAGTTGCCTTTGACCTTCATGAAGTCCCTGTCAGCCGATTTCTCCAGCCTACTGAGGCCCTCCTGAAAAATACTGCTGCTCTTTAGTGTATCAGTACTTTGCCCTCTCTTGGTATTATCTGTGAACTTGCTGAGAATCTGCTCCATCAAATTGCTCAGATCATTAATTAAAGTCATTAATTAAACAGTATCAGTCTCACCTCAAAACACGAGAGAAACCACTAATCTATAATTGCCAACTGGACGTTGTATCTCCGAATCCACCAAGTCCTGTGGTCCAACAGATTCACTCTGTGTGTTGCTATCAGTTTATCCAGTCCCTCACCTCAGTAGTTTCACTGTAGAGATGTTGTGGGAGAACCTGATAAAGAACCTCCCAGCTACTGAGGTCAGGCTGACTGGCAATGTAGATTCCTGGCAGGGTTCCCTGCCATGATACTTGAAACATGATGCTTGCTTCACAGCAATGAACCTTTCTGGGCTGTTCTGTCCAGCAGAGCACACTGCTCAATGTGTGCTATCACCCTGTGTCTGTAATCCTGGCTCAGTGATTGTGCTCAGACTTCTAATGCTCAATAATTGAAAGAAAAGTGACCTGCAGAGCAATTAAATAGAGCATTCTGTTGAACTACAAAGAATATTTATACAAATTTCATAGATACTTTCTGGTACTTTGGGTATTAAGGTGCCTGTTCTTGCTTTTTCTCCTGCATTGAGCCTTTAAGGAAGACTGAAGATGCCCTGCTATGTTTGTAGTGCCCTGTACTGTTAGAGTTCTTCTGGGGACACAAACCCAGAAAATGTAGCAAACTGATACTGGAATAAAAGCAGATGCTGTTCTTACTTCAGTATTTTTTGAGCTGCCTTATAGATTTCGTATACCCTACAGGTATTTTTTTCAGGTACAATCCTGAGTTTCAATTCTAAAAAAACTAATGGTCTTTTCAAAAGAGATTTCAGATTCAAAGTATTGTTTTGAAGAAGACCTGGAGATAAATGTCTTGCTTCCACTAGGAAGCATATGAGGGTGTTTGCTCTTGGTGACGCTAGTAGAAGTCCCTGTCACTTATTAGGTAATACTGCAATGGAGTAATTGGAAAATGGGATTTTTTAATAATGTTTTAAAAATCTGATGTATAAGCAGAAGGTGCATTCTATAGTTTAAATGCATCATACAATGCAAATAACTTCTGCTGAAATTTCTGAGTACAATTTGATACTTAGAAGAAGCTATGGAATAAGTGGAATATGCATTTGAAACAGTAGAGTATGGAGGTCGCAACTTGTTATAAGAACAAATAGAAAAATCAGTTTACTAAAGTGAGGATGTGATTTAGATGTCAGGTATAGCCAGTTATTTACTTGTATGATAAATATTTTCTGCGAGAATTTATTTTCATTTTGGGGGTTACATTTCACCTAGCATTTTAATCTTACTCTGTCTTTAAAATCATGGAGCAGTAAATGTATTTCTGAAATACATTCTGTAACTTATATACATGTAGCTTCCAACTAGCATTCATCAGCCTGACTTTAGTGTCTTTGTGTTACTGCCTAAACCATGTGTACCCTGCAGTTTGTGAATGTGAGTGACTTTTTGTTTTACCTCTGTAGATGATGTGCTGCATACCTTGACTGGAGCCATGTCCCTGTTGCGACGTTGTAGAGTGAATGCTGCTCTGACCATACAGCTCTTCTCCCAGCTGTTTCATTTTATCAACATGTGGCTTTTTAACAGATTAGTTACAGCCCCAGATTCAGGGTTATGTTCACATTACTGGGGAGCTATTGTTCGCCAACAGCTTGGCCACATTGAAGCCTGGGCAGAAAAACAAGGTTTAGAATTGGCTGCTGATTGCCACCTGAGCAGAATAGTACAGGTGAGTGTATTTGTGATTAGCACTTCTCACATATTCATATATTCAAAGAGAATATTTGCCTATGCTGTGTTTGCAGAAAATAGCATGTGGACAAATATAGCTTGTGTGAATCAGTCCTGGAACGCTCAGGTAGCATTGAACTAAAGACACAAAACATAACATTTTCAATAACGTTAATGTTTAAGTTAAAAGTGAAATTAATTGTGAACATGGCTGTTAAATTTTCATTTATAAGACTGAGCTGCAACTATACGGAAAAGAGACAGGAAGAATAGCTGAAAAATTGATATGCTTCCTTTATTACAGATTTAGTATTAATTCATCTTCTGGTAGAGGAGATGTATTTAGTGTTTGTTTGGAGGGCTGTTTATGTTGCATCTGCTACAAGTCTGTCTTCTTGCTTTCTCTTTTCCTATCTCTTATCTAAAGAACATTTAGACACAAGGCTTGAGGTTTTATTCTGGTTTGAATTTGTCATCTGGGACGTTTTTCTCCCCTCTAGGCAACCACATTGCTTACCATGGACAAATACTCCCATGCAGATGTTCCAAATATTAACAGTACTTGCTTTAAGCTGAATTCTCTGCAGCTACAAGCTTTGTTGCAGAATTATCACTGTGCTCCAGATGAACCACTCATCCCAACAGTAAGTCTCTTCTGTCACTCATTGTGCAGTTTTAACATACCCAAGATAAAAAAATCACCAGCTGTGAATAGCTATCTTATCACTGGTGGATGTACTTCACTGACTCAAGCAGGGTGTTAACAAGAATCTCTTAGGCTGAGTTGGAAAGGAAGGTATTGTTCCATCTTGCACATACTTGGAGAGGTGTCACTGCATCTTAGACCATTTGTCATGAAAGGTGCTAGAAGAGAGAACAGAGCACCCCTGAAGTCTGGTTCTGTCTGTAACCAGAAGGAACAAAGTTTGGTAATTTGTAGAAATCAAAGAAAAGTATCAGTAACGCTACATTTTTGATGTGTAGGATGAAAATATCCAGGGATCTTGAATTTGTTCATACAAGCAGTAGACAGATTGTCCTTTGATTAACATATTAATACCTGGAATTTGTATGTATATGTATAATGTTGCTTTTGGGACTGTGTTTTTATCTTGATATTTAAGATGGCTGACTATTCTAAATTTTATCCATGGCAAAGTTCAAAAGACAGCCATGTTCCTTGCAGAATTGGAAAAAACACAGGTAAACCTTGATAGTTCAGTGATCTCAAAAAAAAAAAAAACAACCCAAAACAACAAGGCAGAGGCAATCTAATATGTATATAGTTGAGTGCATTGTCTAAAAAGTCCATCTTTTATTAACTTTGAATACATTTGTTTATTAAGTAAGAGGCACTTACTTAATATATATATTAAGTTGTTATTGATATAACAGCTCAAAAGGTGTTGTGGGGGAATGGGAGGAAGGACTTGTAGCAGCTTGGAGATGTTTTTATGTATTGGCTACCAAGCTGCAAAGTCTTTTGCTGAAGAACATAACCTATATAACCATACCTGTTTACACATAGGTAGTATTGTATAATAATAATAATAATAATAATCCATAGTTGCTTGGTTTATTATTAATATGAATATATTAAAAACATACACTGCAAGTTTGGAGAACACTGAAATAAAAACGAGAACTTCTGTCACATTTGCTAATACAATTATCTGTGGGATTTCATAAAAGAAAGCAATGCAGTGTACTGACTACATAGCAGAGCCAAAGAAGTTTTATATCTGGTAATTTATTTTTCAGTTGATTTTTCTTGCTATCTTAGCATCTTCTTAATGAAAGGGTTTTTTTAACGTAATTAAATTATCCCTTTTTAGTAACAATGTCTTTCTGCCTTCTGTCCAGGAATTGATAGAGAATGTAGTAACTGTTGCGGAAAATACGGCTGATGAGCTTGCTCGCAGCGATGGCCGGGAAGTCCAGCTGGAAGAGGATCCTGACTTACAGCTGCCTTTTCTTTTACCAGAAGATGGTTATTCCTGTGATGTTGTCAGAAATGTTCCAAGTGGTTTACAAGAATTTTTAGATCCACTCTGTCAAAGAGGTTAGTTCTTTAGTTGTTTTACAATGGCCTGTGTAGCAAATACAGAATGCAGAATACATTTTAGTTAAGTGCAAGCCACTTTTTCTTTGTGTGTGATTCAGTCTTTTTAGACTATGTTCTTCAAGTGCTTGCTTTTGCAAGCCATTAAAATTATTAAGGCTTTTTTAATCCTTAGCCTTTCTCTCTGTCCCTTTCTTTCAGTTTTAAGTAAGCAGTGCTGAGTTACTAGTGCCTGCTGAAACATTAATTGTTTTGTCTTTGCTCCAAAACTTTTTATTTTTAAGATTAATGTGAATTGAATAGTTGAAATAATTTTTTTTTTTATTCATCAGCTGCTTCCATGTAACATTAAAAAGCCTCATGAGCTTAAAGTAGTTCTTTCACTATTGATCAGTGCAAGAACTTATGGTTTGGGCATTTGTAGTCCAACTGAATTTCAGATGACAAGTAGATGATTGTAATCTTTATTTGGTGCTACTCAATTTTATTAGGATTTCTTAATTTTCTGCTTAGAATCAGTTGTTCAAAAAACTTGTACAGGAATGTCAAGGTAAATAAGAGGCTGTAGCAGAGGAGGCTATTGAAAAAGCAGACTCGCTCTGTACTGCAGTGAACCTTTGCAATTATTGCTTCCAACTTCGTTTATACAAAAGCTATATTCCTGCATTTAAAAAGAAAAGTAGGAAACAGACTGTTTTGAAAGTCCAGTGTGTAAAAGAGGATGTAGTTTTGAGACTAAAGGAGACTAGTAGGATAAATTCTTTAATTAGTAAGTATAATTCAGTTGCCATACAAATGGCTGTATATTCATTATAAATAAGGCTTTTTTAATGCATATATTCAAATTTTACTTTTTGGGTATCCCTTAAATTATACTGAGGGACTTTTTGGAGTGAAACAGTGTAAACTGAATTGCTGAAAAATGGTCTTTATGAGGAAGAAAGTATCAGATATTTGGATGGAGTGATTCATAATTTCTGTGTGATGTGTGTTCTCAATGTCCCTGATTTAGGAGAAAATGTTGGATATTTCTGAACTGCTGTGGCTTCTTTTCCAAAATTCTAGGAATTTTTCAAATAACAAGAAGTAAATCAAACTAAATACCTGTTAATTGCAGTGCTGCATTTAAAACTATAATGAGTGCATGCAAAGCTTCTTGACCCTCTGCAAAGTAGATTTCTGTAGCACTGTTTTAATCAGAGTTCTGGTAGTTTGTATTCCAAAAGATTATTTGCTGTTTCATGTCTCCTCTGAATCTGGTTGGTAAAAGCAATATTTTGCAGGCCTGGAGTTTTCTATGAGCTTGCAGTGTTTTTAAATAAGTATGTTTCTCAGAAGCAACAGCCATAGAACTATAGGATTTTGTAGGTAATAGCAAAAAAAATGCAGCAAAGCCCATAATGGCATCTGAGATACAAGGTTTGACACATCAGTGAATATAAAAAGACGAATACTATTTTATTTTGATGAATCCCTTGAGAAAATACCATGACTATATTGATGGCACTTTTTCTTTCAGGTTTTTGTAGACTAACACCTCATCCACGGTCACCAGGCACATGGACAATATACTTTGAAGGTGCAGATTATGAAAGTCACCTGTCCCATGAGAATGCTGAGCTGGTAAGTATTGATTCAGTGAATAATTATTGACTGTAGTCTTGGCAAGGCATTGAGCTTTATGTGATCAGTTTTAGTCCTTATTAGGAAGAACAGCCTTCATCGTTAAACATGTAGTTCATCAGTGAGTTGGTGTGTTTAAGGAACTGTTTGGAGATTTTTTTAAGTCACCTTTTTCTTAGGCTGTAGTATGATTATAATTTTCACATAAGCAAACTTCATCATGTTCCCCCAATCTAAGAATAAACAGTGAAGAAATTTCTTCTAAACACAGGCAAAACTATACATGGACAGGGATCTATAAATGACTTATGAATGGAACTGCAGGCTGCTTTTATTTATAAATTGGCAGTTACCAACCAAATATTTAGTATTAAGTTTTAATCTGGTACTTTTTCCTGGAAAAAAAAAATCTTTAGTTTTCCTTTACGTTATATTTACTAAAAAGGGTCTCACTTCAGTGCAAGGTAAGGGATTTTTTCTTTTCTGTTGTAAGGGTTTGTTTGTTTGTTCTGTGGTGGGCTTTTTTTGCTTGTCTATTTGAATATCAAAGTTACAGAACAGCTTGGTTTTGGAAACATGGTGGCTTTACGTGAAATAATTTTTAGAGTAACTACACAGAAATAGTGTCATATTTTAAAATAGTATTTTCAGCTTAAAAACTGCTTGCATTTCTAATACCTAATCAGAAAGTACTAATATTTTTTTTTAATTACTCTCCTTGGCTTATATTTTTACTTGTCATGGGTCTTGCGGTTATGTTTCAGTATGAATAAAAGCTAATGTGCTCCAGGTGACATGCTTCAGCTAATGAAGAGTGTGATGCAACTTTGAGTTGAGGAACTGGCAATGTTGAAAGATATTAAAAAAAAAAAGTACCGAACATGTTTGGAGACTCCAGCTGTATTGAAGAGTATTCAGAAGTGAAATTTTTTGGAACTTTATTTCAAAGCTTAAACTCTGCCTTTGAAATTAACTGGCTTCTTAATAATTCTGCAAAGACAATATCATCTTCTAGATGCAGCACTAAAAAAAAAATTGAGCTCTCTCTGTAGATCACCCTCACCTTTGTAATTAGAGTCTGAACTTCGGTTTTCGTTAAAAGTTACTACAATTTTATTGATCTGTTACATTTTGATTTGTGCTTCATTAGTAATCTCTTTACTGAATTGAAGGAGAAACAATGAGTCGACCTCAAAGTTTCAGCACTGCAGTATAACACAGCTGTAGTACTTAATATGAATCCATATTAATTAAATGTTAGATATTCCACCTGTAAAATAGAGACCAGATGTATTATTTAGGATGTGACACCTGCTGCTCTGACAAAGTAGTTTTGTTTGTAATGAACTATTTTGCTTAGTTACTTTCCTAGCCTGGCAGTGACTATGAACTTCTGAATTTTTTCTTCTTTCCCCTTTGCTGTTTGATAGGCTCAGCCTTTGAGAAAAGAACCTGAAATTATCACTGTAACACTAAAAAAGCAAAATGGAATGGGATTGAGCATTGTTGCTGCCAAGGTATGGAAGTCAGTTTGTTTAAGTCTTATTGAAAAAAGCTTCTGTTTTTATCAGCCTACTATGAAAAAATGTTCATGGAAAAAGTCTATTTCCTTTCAGTTGGTTGTACAAATTCTGTTGATCATGCTTCTATTCTGATTGAGGAATTTCTGTAAAATACACAGATGTGGACAATACAAATGGAAACATAATATGCATGTAGTTATTATTAGGACGTTTCAATTAAAACCTCTGCTACAAGTTTATTCAGTTTTTTCAGAGCTAAAAATTAGCAGTGTTATTAAACAGAATTAATAAACAGGTGTATTTTAGCACTTCTGCTGAAAGTAAAGAAGTAAACACAAAGAATCTGTGTGTGGGTTAACTGATGAATAAACAAAACAACTCAAATGTATACATTTGAGTTTGAATACTTTCTTGAAAGTCTGAATACTTTCTGCCATGAAGACAACACCTTTTTGTTTGTACAGTGTAGAGGTGCAAGAATGGCTTCAGTTTTGTTTCTTTACAGTAGAGACTGACAGCATAATAACCAAAATTGTGGGTCTGTGCTGTAGCTAGTAGCACTGCATAGTAATGTATAGAATGCACATACAGCTCCAGCCACCAGATGGAAGACTCCACTAGTTGGTTGGTTTTGCTTTATTAACTGAATCAAATAGCAGATATAATCTTTTGAGTTTAAAACTTGTTATAAATTATGCAACAGTGATACTCAAAAGTCTGTGTTGTGAGTACGGGGTGTACAATAGATGGAACAATTCTTTCCTAATGTCTCTTCACTGTGTAGTATGTGAAACTTCAGAATACTGTGGTACTCCTTGGCATTGGGTACATGAGCTGAGAACATGATTGTTTTAAGTTATCTCACATAGCTAATTGCTTCTAAATAGTACTGTTTGGTTGGGGTGGTTTTTTGTTTGTTTGTTTTAGTTTTTTGTTTGTTTGTTTTAGTTTTGTTTTGTTTTTTTGTTGTTGTTGTTGTTGTTTTGGGGTTTTTTTTGTTTTTTTTACAACCTTCACTCATTTCATAGTCTGTTCTTGAAATGGTAATCTTGCATAGTATCAGCTTTTAAGAATTATTTCTGATATCTGTAAAGGTGTCAGGTGTATAGTGCTAAACAATCAGCAATTATTGAGGAGACAGTTCAGGATCTGGAAAATGTAACTCAGTATTCTGTTCTGATTTTAGTGGAGTGGGTTAATAATTTGAGAAGCAAATACTTGATCTTCACACTGGATTAAATATGTGTCTGACTTGTGACTGCCCTCTGCATTTCTGTTGAATGTTTTAAAATGTGCCATGGAAGTAATATTTTTTTTCACTTTACTCTGTGCAATCTAATTTCTCATCTAGAGTGAAGCAGCATATTACAGGGGGAAAGTTTCCTTTTTCATTGGAGCTGGCTGGCTTCTAGATGTTGATGTAACAACTGACATTTAGCTTCCATTAGCAGTATGCAACTAGTCAGTGCATAAGCTTGATCTGAAAGTTTTTTACAAGTTATTTAATACATTTCATGATCAGTCATGGAAGGAACAGTTTTCATCTGCACAGTTGAAGAAACACTGGTTCAGTCATATTTCATCTTACTGCTGTGTGTTGCCCTAATATTGGAATTCTGATATAAAAAGTTATGTTTTCAATCTTGGCCTGAAATAAGCAAAAAACAGATTGTTAGTTTTGGTGTATGTACAGTAGAAACTTCTGCTTAATATGAAGTCATCAGAATGTTCATTGGCTAGAAATGATCATATTCACTGTTTGAAATAACTTGCTGTAGTAGTTAAGTAGGATTACTTTCAAGAGGTTCAAAATTGCTTACTGTGAGTAATTATCAGCATGTTTTTCCTGTAATAGGCTTCATTAAAAAAGAGAGTAAAGAATACAAAAATACACACGTGTTAGTTTTCTCAGTCTGGTCAGAGCATAACAGCTTAGAGAATGGAGTGAATGTGACTGAGAAGCTAACAAGGGTTGGTGCATTTTTTCTTTCTATTCCTTATATTGTTGATATTTACTGGTATTTTTTTCTACAGTGTCTCAAGTAGTATATCTTTTAGCAGCATGAAAGTTAAATTTCTCATTTTCAACTCTGAAAATACAGGAAGAAATCCAATAGACTATTTTTTAAATTTTTCTAAACATTAACTGGATGGAATACCTGAAATGAGAGGGAGAGGCAAGTATGAGAATAGGTTCAGATTTTTCTAAACTTTATAATAGTAAGAGGTTGGCTATTACGTGCTCATAAAGTTGAAGAGATGAAAGGTGATACTTTCAGAAATTCCTAGTGTCTGCTGCCCTGCACAGGAGCCCAGTTTGATGGCTGACCCAGTTGTGTTTATGGAACTGTTGGTTTCTGCAGTGCTTGGAAAGGGCTGTAGCCGTAGAAAATGCAGCTGGTCAACAGGCCCTGCTCCAACCAGTGAAGGACAACCCTGAATCTGTTTAGCTTTTGTTAGGGAAACAGCTCTTTTCCTGTGATGTGGCAAAATACTTGCTTTCAGTAACATGTTGTGAGAATACCTTTGCGTGTCAGTGCTGACCTGCCTTTCTTGTTACGTATTATGGGGCTTCTCAAACTGGTCACACAGGCTTTGGATGAAGTTTGTTAACCTGCAGCTTGGTGATGTTCTAGAGGTGGACAAAATGGGCAGATTCTCAGGAGATCATAAGGAAAAATAATGTGAATGGACTGCTTTTCTTCCTTCTACCCATGTGTGAAAAAAATGTGTGCTTTCCTAGTAAATCTGTGCTCATCTCTGAGGAAGCATCTAAAAAATTTGTAGTCTAATAATTCTTTGATTTTTTGTTAGTTTTGTGGTTTTATTAGCTTAGTCTGTGCCAGTTAAGAGTTTCTAATGATGAAATTAGAAATCATACCTTATATAATAGCTTTACACCAAATGTTCCTGATTATCAAGTGTTTGTTACACCTTCTCTTCTGCAATCAAAAAACAAGGCTTGAAGCAAAGGTTGTACAAACAGAGAAGGGATGCAACTTGCACTGAAATGCTGTGCACTTGTTTATTCTTAGGATAGAAGTATCACCATGGGATACTTGGTGATTGCAAACATCTGTACATTAATGTAATTAAAACCAAAACAAAAGCTGAATAGTCGTGGAGTGTATTAAAGTGTTAGGTCCCTGGGGAATCCTCTGTTGGATCCTCTTCCCACCTAGAGATAGGTTAAATGTTTAAGTGCGTTACTTCTTGCACTTTCTAATCATAGCTACTCATATTTTATTTAATTAGAAGTTTTAAAGGCCTGCCAGGCATGCCAGAGAGAGCAAAAATTCAGTGCATCACCTAATTCACCTCACTTTGGTATTCTCTGAGGTAGGACAGCCCCTCTGAGCAAACATGCTATATGCAAACATAGCAGAGAAAACAAGTTTACTTATGAAACAGCTGTTAGCTTCCAGAACAGTGTAAACAGTGTTGTCCTCGTTTGGGTTTTGTTTTGTTTTGTTTTGTTTTTATGAATTAGGAAAATACCTGAGAGCAATTCTTAAACTGAATGCTTTAAACCAATTTTTATTTGAAGTTCAACTGTATAGCTTCATATGTGATCCAAAAGAATGACTTCTTGTTCTGCCCTTTGGTAGATATTGCATGTTTTCTTGCAGTAATACTCTGTAGCTTTCTTAGCAATAGCTTTTGTAATAGGTACATGGAAATATAGTTGGTAGGAGTGGTCGGGCATAGGGAACGGGGAGCAGTGTTGCTTTTTGAGGTTGTGTGCAGACTTTGGTTGCTCTAACCCTGAAAGATGTTTTGATGTTAAAAGCTGCCAGACTCCCAACCACATTGTGGTTAAGTTTTTATGAAATCCAGATGATTTGGAAGCTGCGTGTGCATGCAGTTTACTTTAAAAATATATCACTTTTTTGGGGGCTTTCGCATGTGACTTCTTCGCCATCTGTGGGCCAGCACATTACTTCCTGTTTAATTTGGAGGGTTTTTGTCTTTAGTACAAAAGGGCTCCCTTTTTGTTTTTTCTAGCAGTTTTCAGAGTTTAATAAAGCCTCTAAAGTAAATGGAAGTCAGAACAGCATAACTGATTACGTAAGAGTCTGAATATTGTATTGGTTATAGCTGGTGTTGATAAATGCTACACTGTGTCATAGCATCGAGCTCCGAGTTATCTTGATGGGTATCTTGGAAAATCCAGCAGACTAGAGCTGGTGGTTGGTGTTGAGGGCTGGAAGAGAAGTGGAGAATTGTTTTTTTTCTTTCAAGGATCTGTAGTCCCGGAGATCAAAATGTGGTTTTCTGTTGTTGGAAGAACAGAATCCATGGTAAGTCCGTTCAGGTTTCTGTTGGGACTGTTTTTCTCTGAAGTTTTACTATCCCTGTACTTTTTCTTGCTCTCTTGCTTGTTTAAACCTGCCAGTAGTTATTTGTTCATGTAGCAACTATGTAATACAGCATGCAGTTAAATATAGTCAGATGTTAGTAGCTAACTTTCTAAAATCTAGAAAGAAACAACTAATTTTTTAGCTTGTTCTTCATATGTACTTCTGAAATTTGTGGAAGTGACTATTAATATTCGAAGTTTCAGGTGTGATAACTACTGTTTTACTGTGCCAGAGCATGAATAGCATGACTTGTGATCTGTTTACTTGTCATATTAGTTGGCTTTAATCCAGGTTCCTCTAAAAGCCTGTTTTCCTCTTATAAAATCTTAGTAGAATAATTAAAATCGATGTCCCAAACTGTATAAGATTTTTAATAACTCTCTAGACCCTTCTGAAAAAACCAGAACATGCAAAATCATTGCAGTTAGAGTGCTTTATTCAACACGTTTGCAGAGGAGAGGCATTTGAATTCTGTTTAGGTTACTACTGCACGAAAGAAAGGATTCCCGTGTGCTGCAGGAACGATAGAGCAAGTTTTGTTGATGAATCTTTGCATGTTGGTTGTACTCATTAGTGTATTGTGATTTAGTTCTTAAGAGTATGGCACACTTCAGCTTCTTGTCCAGTCGTCTTTTAGTAGTATAAACAGTAAAAGTTATCTTAAAATATATACAAGGACCTTAAAATACATGTTTAGGGCCCCACTGGTACATAAATCAGAGTGTATTTTCTAGGATTTTTTTAACAGGTAGTCAGACTATATAGTGCTTAATGAAATACTATGAGAGGTGATAAGATTTTTTTAATAGAAGCATTTTGAACATGAGTATAACAGTTCAGCAGTAAATACTCCAGGGAACAGACTTACTGTTATAAAAACAAATATGTAGCATCTTACCCATAAATACTTTGCATTATTTGGCAACCTTGTTTGTTCTTAAGGATAAGTTAAATGATTCTAAGTTGCATTAATTTCTAAACCATTGTTTGTCATTTTATATTTAGCAGTCAGTTCAAGGTATTAAATTTAAGGAGGGTTTGAAACTACAGGAATATCAGTTTTGATGTGAAATTTTTCTGAAGGTTTTTTCTACAAATATCTTGTATGAGATCCATGTACAAGGCGCAGGTTTAAACATTCATTTAATTATTTTTTCCCAAATTTGAAAATTATGCTTATAGTTAATTACACTGATAACAATATATAAATGTGGATCTCTAACCTGTGTTTGCAAATATAAACAGTTGATAGGATTTTTTTTACTTTGTTAGCTTTTTAGATGTGTTCTAGGTCTTAAGATTTCTGATACCTCAGTATTTGAAGTCTTCCTGTGACTGCGTTTTCTAAGTATTTAAGGAAATTTTGTGGCAGCAGGAAATTTTGTGGCAGCATTCATGCTTTCCTCCCAGCATGAATTAATTGAAATGTCTCAGTAATAAGATTTGAAATTGTTTTATGGAGGGGTTTTGTTGTTGATTTTGGGGTTTTTTTTGTTTTTTTTTTTTAGTGTTCAGTACTAATTCACCTCAGTGGTCTAAACTACTGGTGTTGCCTTAACAGGCTTCTTAGGAGGACCTTAGAGAAAATACAGTGTATAATTCTCATTTCCAGAACAGATCTGTCAGTCTCACTGAAATAAAATAGTATGTAGGTTGCCAGTTTAGTCTTCATCATGAACAAATAAGTAGCGGTGTGTTAGCAATTTGCCTGGTTTTTATTGATTCCTGACTTCCAGCGGAGTTTTTTTGCTTAAATTTTGGTGCCCTGTAGATGTACAAAATTTTGTTACTGCTTTTGTGTGCTGTGTAAAATCTGAAGGTTACACCATCACAGTGTGATTGTTCTTCTCAGTAGCTGTGAGAACTCAGCTCTGCTCAAGTGGAGTGGGTTTTGTCTTATTTATTCACGCCTATTTAGATTGATGCTGCAGATAGGTGACCTGGACATGGTCACCTTAGGCCTTCTGAAGGAAAGTGGATTTTAAAATTCATGTGCCATTTCCTCATTGCACTAATACCCTCTGTATGCAGGCACTTCTTAGCATGCCTGCTGAAATTGTAGTGCACATACACAGTAGCTAGAATGCCTTTACCAGACTTCATTAAATTCTGGCATTCTAATGACTTTGGAAATTCTGTTTAGATACATGTTAATACAACCTTTTTCTTCCTCTTCTTCTATTCACGACAAAGACTTTTCGAACTTAAAAAGTTCTGTGTTGACTTTTTACTGTATGAATAATACTCTCAGTTTCAGTAGAAATTTAGGTGCTTAATAGTATGTGTTAGTGTACACACTGATCCTGGATTATATTGTATCCATCTGAAACTGCAGAGCCTGCATTACGTGAGATTTTTGAGTTGTAATTTATCCTTAGCTGTAGAGGCAAGTGCTGTTTTTTGAAAAAGTGCAGGGTGGGGTTTTTTCCAAAATAAATTGCCTGTGAAGCCCAATACAGACATAATTAAGCTGAAACATAAGATCAGAATTGACTTACCAAGGAAGAGCATCACAGAACCTGCAGTACAACTTGTAGGTTTGCACATAACTCTGAGTAGCTTTTAGTGTGTCAGTGCTCATGGAGTATTTATAGCAAATGTACATTCATTAAAAGGTTAACCCTTGTCTGCTGAAACAGAGCTCAAGCAATGTATTTTCCTTGAATGCAGTGAAAGGTTTTTCCTTTGAAACAAAAGAGAAGTGGAATCAAACAGGTATTTAATTTCTTTTTTGAAAATTAAGAGTGCTTTTAATGCACTGTTATTCTTTTGTAGAATATCATATTAAGTTGAAGCATTTATAATAATAAAGACTTCTTTTTTCATAATGGTTAAGAAAGACTAATGAACAAAATTTGCTTAGTCTTTTACAGATGTTCTATATGAAACCTTTTGCATTTACTTAGCATTTTTCCCATTTCATGAGAGTAAAAATAAAATAAGTTAGGAACTGTTGGATACTTGATTTCAATCTTAGAATGAAATGTTAGAGCAGTTGCATTCCTGGAGTGTGAAAGAAAAAATGCTCTTGTGAATTTATGTATTTCTGTTTAGCACAGAAGATGCTAGAACTCTTTATGTCACTGTACCTGCTTCCCATTCTGAACACTGTTAAAATCCCCAAATAACTACATATGCACAGGAGTACAGTAATTTATTAATGCCATTTTATGAGGTCCACTTCAGAACATCCTGAGTTGTCCTGTGAGAAGCACATTTAGAAGATGAAAGTATATTCACTTGCTTGCTTTGTGCAAGTCAATCTTGATTGCAAACATTGTTTTATTAAAAAGTAACCCTTATTCCATTAAAAATAACAACAAAATTCTTCAGTCTTTTCTCTTTACTTCCTTAGAGGTTTCTTGTAAGTAGAGCATCTGGATACGCCAGACATAAAATTTCTAGGTTGTTGGATGTACTGCTGCCAATCTACCCTTTTTTTTCTCTAAGTAATAAGACACTTCTCATCTGTTTTTCCCACTCAGTGCAATTTAAAGCTGCTGTGGAATTGGTCATAGCAGCTAAATGCTTAATTTCTTTACCTGCTGAATAATGTTGATTATCACCAAAGTTTGAACTTGTAGTACTTGTTTAATTGGAAGTATTTTGCCCACTTGTGACTGTACTTTGTCTAGCTCCAGAAACATCTGGGTTTTGGCTCCCAACATGGAGGAGTATGTGAGAGGGGAAGGCAGAAGTATGTTGTATGTAGAGCATGGGTCAGTTTTAAATTTCTTTTTAAGTCAGGGTACAACATGACTCAGTGCAGCTGTGGCCACAGCTTGCAGATCAGTTTTAGATACAGTAGGCTGGTTCACCTCATTTATATTTGAAAAGTGTTTTCTCTAATGATGACAGATTTCCAAAGTGTCTGCACTGGTCTTGAGGCAACACAGGCCTTAGCTTTCTCTGACAAAGTGATGTTTTTCTGATTTTCAAGTCCAGAAGTTTTGCCCTTGCTAGAAGCAGGATCAGTAGCTACAAAGTTGGCCTTTCTCCTGCCTCTGGGCCCTCAGCAAGTAGTTCAATGAGTCTTTGACTTGGTATGTTTGGTGCCTAAAGAAGATAAAATATATACTCATCCGGATACAACCTAAAGAACGCATGCAGCTTTATGAAATACGAGTGTTTGGATGGTCAAAAACCTTTGTTTCTGCCTCCTAGAGAGTGAATTTGTAAATTTGCTGCATAGTTTAGTAAACTGTTATTTTTTAAAATGCTTACAAGCTTGGGTTATTTAATTGCTTCTTGACTAATTACTTGCCCGGGCAGTCCAAAGTGAGACTTGATTCTGTTCCATAAATTTGCTTTTGAGGATGTTTATTACAACTTGCAGAAATCTTCTGTGTAAGCTTAAGAATCTGGAATGAGGAATTAGCCTTGATAAAAATCAGTCAAATCTACTCTGGGTGTAGGCAGATACAAGATTTCAGGCTGGTATCAGGCTTGAGAAACTACATTTCTATGCTATTTTCTTTAAACATATTTTATTTGCAGTTGATTCATCCTGTATTAAACTGTTTAATTTTTATAAAATACCACAAAAGCTTAACTGACTTGGGAAAACGGTCAGCTGTGAAGCATTATGAGACATCCAAGATACCTTTAGTAAGGTATATTTGTGTATGTGTGCATACATGTATGTAATACCTACATTATTAAAATAAAATCTTATTTCGTATTTGCATAAATATGAAAAATCCAAGAAAATCTTGAAAAGTACTTATTTTAAAAGATCTATGGTTATGTGAACTACTGGAGTGTTTTGACATACAGTCTTGGTATCTGAAGCTACTTAAATTGGCATATTGAAAAGGTTGGTGGCCGTATGACACTTGTGGATTCAAAGTATAATTGGAGAGTGAAGAGACTTTCAGTTCAGGACTACTATTTTGTTTTACTATTTATGTGAAATGTGAAACTATTTACATGTTTATGTACTTGAAAAGAAATGTGCATTTCTATATTGAAAGATCATTAGGAAGACAGTTTACAGAAATGAAAGTCGGCTTTTAAGACATCTAAGATTGTTTTTTTGTTTAATGTTATTGAGGGGTATGTTTTTAGTCAGGTGTGATTTTGCCAGTCTTCATCGGAAGCTGTTCATTGCTCCAGTTTTATCGGAGTGATAAACAAAGTATAATGAAGCTCAACGGGTGTGGGCAAAAGAGGCTTCAGAACAAGTAATGGCAAGACCTTCCTGTTAATTGTCTGGAGCAGCACTGGTTTGGTTAGGTGCTGTACTGCAGATCTGCTCTGCAGATGCATAGTTATTCCTCAATTATGTAATACAATTCTACTGTTATTTTTAACAACTGGAAAAGTGTTTTTATAATAGGTTTTGTAGTTCTAGTTCTCATTATAGTATTGAAATCCAGGTCATTTTACAGGTCTCCTGAAACTGCAAGAGTGTTGTTAACCTCACAGAAAGTACAGCTGGTTTGTGATCCACCTATGTTGGGTGGGGCATGATGTGTGGGGATGGGCAAAGTTCAGCTGTTAAGAGGTTAGCACCTGGTCAACAGATGGACCTTCACTCCCTCTTACTCTTTAGACTGGGGTAGTGGTGGGGCTGTGAGTGTCTCAGCACCTCCGAGCCATCATTCTGAAGGTGGCAGGTCCTCATGAGCATGTCACAGCATGGGTGGCTTACCTGGGAATGAAGCTGCCTGGTGACTCTCACTAGAAAGAGCTGGCTGTTGTTTTCACCATGCCTTTATGGCTGCGTGTCCTGGCAAATACCAAATAGGAAGGAGGAGCAAGCAGAATTTCTCTGCTTTAAATGCTTCTGTGGTGACTCACCAGCTCATGGATAGCTGTGGTGCTGCCACTAAGAAGTCTGTCAGATATTCCTGTTATTTAAACTGTGACATGTCTGTACAGTTGCACTATATGGTGTGTTCTGATTTTATGGCCAATGGAATGTGTGTGAGCCAGAGTTTCCTGTGTCTGTTACTGACAAGGAAGTTTTATAAAATTCATCTGATGACATAGCAATACTAGCAATAAAATCTGTTCTCCTTAAGTACTCTCATTAAATCTGTCACGTTTATTAATTCATTACTGTGGTACTTTTTACATCCTCAGTTTTACGTCCCCCTGATGTAGGACTAACAGTTTCTTTTTTTAGATCGCTGTAGTTTTTCTTGTTCTTTTCTTCACTGGTCTGAATACTCTAGAGAAGTAGCTGTGATGGTTTGTTTTGGTTGGATGTTTTTTAATGCTGCCTCTTCTGTTTCTACAGTTTTCATAGTGACATTTTTAAGCAAATGCAATATTTTGGGCACAATTCCTTTTACAAGGAGGGGCTTGCAAAATAATGCTGATGTGCAAACAATTATGGGCTACTGTGTACTGATCTATTATAAGTGGATGTGATGGAAAAGGACTTGTTAGACTATCTCATAAACCGAGGTTAGGTTACATTATCCAGCTTGGTCCTTTGGCTTCTTTAACATGACAGAATTTTTGTAATTAAGTGGAAAATTGTACCAGGCTTCAAAGGGACAAATACCCTTTTGGACAACAGGTGTATGAAATCTTTGTGTAGCATTGTCTCAGCTGAGCCTTTTTTTTTTTTTTTTTTTTTTTTTTTTTTTTTTTTTTTTAATTAAATCAACTTGATTCTGTTGTATCGAGTTATTTTCCTTCCATCCTCCTGCTCCCAGTGAATTTGTAGGATTTTTTGCTTTTTTTGAGATTGAAGTCTGTTTGACTTGAAGACTGAAAATCCTTTAAACCAACATGATATTGGGGGGAGGTTGTTTATTTTCTTCATTTTTCACTTTCTGTTTTAGTGAGGTACTGGTTAGTTGTTTGTTCCCCTGCCTGTGTCAGTGCCATCTTAAGTATGATGTGTCAGCATTCTAGAGGCTGAAGTTGTGCTGACCAGAGGTGCCAAAATTTGTTCTTTAGCTGCTATGGACTGCCATTAGTTGTATGAATTCACAGAACTCTTCCAATCTTTCAGGCCCTACAGGAAAGCAATTCAGTTAATTTGTTTGTTTATTCAGTAAAACCTGAACTGAATTCCTTTATGAAAGGTGATATGTCCTGGGATCTAGCTCAGGTTTTCCAGTTGTGCTACTGCTATTTAGAAGACAATAATAAGTCAAAGTTTCCAGAGTCTTTGTTACATCTTAATTTCCCAAATATGAGTACTTAGCGAGCACTTTTCCTGAATTAGTTGAGAAAGAGTATGTGTGTGTCCATGTGTAAGAGCACATTTGTCAGTATATACCAATGTTGTTTATGTATGTTAAAAAAAAAAAAGTTATCTCTCAGATGAGATTTTAATGTTGGCTTTAATTTTTGAATTTTAATAGGATTTTTGTTGGCTCCAGTCTGTCTGAATTCATTAATCTCCGGGATAAAAAAAAAGTGTCTTTTTAAAAAGAACTGGAAGCTCTTGCTGCAGTTCCAGCTTCCAGGTGGTTAACTGTTCTCTGCTCCACAGTCTTTGGTCGTATTTTCATGTGAAGTTAGGTTTGTATGGACTCAGCAACTCCATGGCTTGTGTGCAGTGCTGATGGGAAACTCAACAATCATCGTCATCCTCCAAATGCCTAATAAACCCTCTTGGTGTTTTATTTCCTTTTTATTTTTCCTTTTTTTTTTCCTATTTATATCCTTAGGTTGTAATTTTACACTCCATCTTGTAAGATTTTTCTAAACATGTTTTTGTTCTGTGATAAGAACTATTTCAAACTAGCCTACCTTGTAAAAAATAAGGAAATTCCTCTTTTCTAAAAGCATCTCTATCTTCCTCAGTCCCACTTTAAATATTGTCCAACCCTGTACAGGCCCACATAGATGAAATAAAGGTAGCTTTAAGAAAAATAGAGCTCCTGGTGAGTTTTAATCTCTGGGTCTATTGATGATGTTTCATACCTCAGTTTTTCATTTATCCTCTTGACTTGTAGCTTCTTTAGCTCTCAGTAATGGAGGATTCCTTGTTTATTCAGTTTTTGCAAGGTAGCTTGGTCACTTAAACATTTTCCCATACATCTTTTTCTTCAATTAGGCTTAGAATAAAGACCCAAGTTACCATTCTAAACAGACTTCTGTAGTAGTGTCCTGTGGTTTTTTTTACGTCCCAAGTAGGATTATAAAATCTTTTAAAATTCTAGTTATTAAAATTCCAGTTAAATGGAAAAGTTGTCCTTTGTCATAGAATTCCAACCTATAAACCACAGCAAATTTAGGGTTAATTATTCTCATTCTCTGACTAAACTCCAAGTACATTACAAACTTCAAATGCAATGTGTTAACGTCTTTCAACTTGCGCTGTTTTAAAACATCTAATGACTTCTTAAGATAAGTGTGAGATGATTAAAAAATCTTCATACAGGTATTGCATCTCATGCAAATGTGTGGCTTCATCTTGGGTACTGGATCTAATAGTTTGCCTCAGTTTCCCCCATGGATTGGCTTTGTGCAGCTTAAAGATGAATAAGCCCAAGTGTGGAGAAAATTATTTTCAAGAATCTTTCCATGTTTTGCCTCAGAGATCTAAAAAAGCTTCCTATTAAAACAAAAAAAAAAGGGGGGGGCGGGGAGGGGTGGCAGGAACACGACATTTTTATCCCATTGTGCAATTACATTAGTAAAAGTGCATTGTGCTTTTTAGCTGGATGCATTTTCATCAGTTCTACATGTGTCATTCATCTCCAGCCCTTGCTAAAGTTGAGGGGTTTTTTTAAATATTTAGAGGGGGAGTGGGTGGGACTTGGCAAAATTGGGAAGTGTCTTTTCAGAGCGTTTGCCATACGGGCATTCAAAAGCTTTAAATGAAGACATTTTCCACTGTGTGGTTTAACTGCTCTGTGTGGGAACCTGCATGTACGTGGGTGTTTGTTTTGCAATTGTTTTGGGGCTCAGCTCCCACTAGAATGCAGTTGTTTTGCAGACACTATACAGAGCTGCTTGAAAAGTCAATAGGTGAGCTATAGTAGGATTTAGGACTTTCAAATGGTTTAAGTTTTTGCGTTGAAAATAACATTATTCACCAAATAATGGAATCAAACCTCCCTTAATGATGTAGGCCCCTCCTAGCAACCTCCTTTCCTGCACTGTTAGGAGCAGTCATGATGTGCTGTAAACAATTTAGGCAAGCTGATTAAGTTGAAAACAAAGCATGTATTTGGGAGGAGGGGAATTGGAGACGGGATCAGCTGAGCCTCCAGCCAGGTCTGTCATGGGACCTGCCACAACAGAGTAGTGCCTGCACAGCTCCAAGTGTGAGACAACATGGAAGCAGACAGGTGGGTTTCTTCCTGACACTTTGTATAAGTGCACTACTACTGTCACTGTAATTAATTTATTATTATAGTATTTTAAAAATCCTGAAATGTGTGAATAGTGCTTCACTGCTGGCCTCCAAACTAGTTCTCTCTGCTTTATGCACTTTATTTGTGCATAAAGGTTTTTGTGTACTGATTATTTAACTTAATTGTAAAAGCATGGAATGGAGATGTTTCTTATATTGAAACTTAGGTCTGAGGTACTTCAGATATCAGCATTTTTAAATACCATGTTCCCTTCTTCAGTCCATAGTTCACTATTTGTTGAATTCTGTTGAGATAATATCTTCCTTATAGAACTTTTTTTCCCCTAGGTGTTTTGGCTATGCATTGTAAAAGTAGATATCATTTAGAGGCCTTCAGAGTAGTGTTATAGTCTGTTCAGGAATATTGTCACCCAGGTGAACTGAAGAAGCAGTAGTAGTTTAGTGGGTTTTTTCCTTAAATTATTACTTAAAGGGGAGGATTTCCTCCCGTTTTTCCTCCAAAGTGTATCTTTTACTTTCTGCAAGGATTGTGGACAAAAAGTTGCATCAAGTGTGAAGGAAAATGGGTAGATGGTAACACTAGAGAGTATGCTACAGTGGATGAGGCTTCTTAAAATATAGAGTGTCTTAAATTATTTTTTGAAAAATACTTAAAAAGATTTTTGATATTTTGTATTTGGTTATGTATATTTGAGAAACTATGTGGTAGGTTTCAGTATGTTAATCTCGGGGAAAGAAATAAGCCATCTCTTTATGCTTACTGCATTCCTGATTTCCACAGTCATTTGGCACCTTTACAGTTGGGCTCTTCAGTTTGGATAAAAGCCATATGGATACACATGCTTCTGGTATTAAGGATTGGAGAAAATAACATGAAGTGAAAAGAAGGTTTATCATATTTTTGTTACTGATACACACATGTTATTGCTCTGTTTTATGTGTAGGGGAATAGTTTTAATTATGTTGACCTTCACATTCCTTTGAAAGAAAAGCAGTTTAATAAGTAGTTCATGAAGAAATCTGTTTTATTGTTTGACTAAATTGAAGTTTTATTGTAAAGTCAGTTAATGAAAACAGGTAAACCCATGTGGTGTGTATGAGAATTTTATTCACTTTGGAGTATGGGTGGCTACATATTAAGAACCTTTTTGTGTTTATAATAATTGTATATTTCCTTCTAATGCAGCCTGCTGGAAGGCAGAGCCAAAGCAAAATGAAGTCTGTTTCAACAGAAATGAGGAAATTTGGATTCAAGTTACTGTAAAGCTTTGAGTAAAAGTTGAAGGGAAAGTGATGAGTTGATTTTAAGGGTATTTAGTGAGAAGTCTTCCCAAGCTTGTGAAAGCACATGCATATCATTAGAGACATGTTAAATGACATGTGAATTAGAGGAGAAGCTCACTGGTCCTAGTAAGACATGAATAGATGTGGTAACTGATAAAGATTTTTTTTTAATGTAATCTGAACAGAGATTTATTTTTAAATAATTTTATGCTTTCAAAATGCATTAGTTTTGTATTTAAGTGAGATGACTTGGAGCTAAGGCATCTGCTCATAACTTTCTTTAAAAGGACAGGAAAGAGATTGACAAACTGTATAGACATTGGAAAAGAACTAATGAGGAGTAAAACGTCAGCTCCTTTGAACCATAATGAAGGATTACCGTCAGGGTTAGAGTATAGGCGCAGTTAGAGCAAAAATCAGACTGATACGGTATCTTCCAGCTGTGGTGCCTTTAGCCAAAGAACATAACAAAAACAAGTGTAAGATCTTTCTCTCCTGTGAGGAAAGGCTGGTAGAATTGGGCTTGTTCAGCCAGAAGAGAAAGCTCCAGAGTAACCTAATTGTGACCTTCCAGCACCTAAAGGGGGTGAGCCAGAAAACTGCAGTGGGACTTGTTAGAAGGGTAAGACATGGGGGAATGGCTTTCAACTGAAAAAGACTTGAGTTTAGATTAGTCAAAAGACTGGTCTAATGAGCATCATTAGATGGCCAGAAGAAACTCTTTGCTGTGGGGGAGGTGAGGGATTGGAACTGGTGACTCAGCTAAGTGGTGGATGCCCCATCCCTGGAAGTCTTCAAGGCCAGGCTGAAAGGGGCTCTGAGCAACCTGGTCTAGTGGAAGGTGTCCCGGTCTGTGAAGAGGGGGTTAGAGCCAGATGGTCTTTAAGGTTCTTTTCAACCCAAACTATTCTATGGTTCATCCTGGTTTCTAGCTTTCTGTAATTTCAGAGTGTATTGTATCTGGTTGGGGGGGTTATGTTGTTTGTTTGGATGTTTTTTTCTCTAAAGCCTCAAAGAGCCCTACCGAGAATCTCGGATTCTGTTTACACTTTGGCATCTTTCAGCAGTCTTGTTCCTGGCTGTTTCCCAATTTAATTATGAAATCCTATGGAAAATGTTTTGCAGGGCGGAGGTTTGTTGCCTTTTGTTTGTGTTTTACTATTTAAAACATGCTAGATGTGATAGGAGAAGTAAGAAAATATTTTCTACTGGCTGATTAGAGAGATGATGAGTAATTCTATCACTGCAACTCATAATCCCATTGGCCTTGAGTTCCATGATTGCTGCTGAGCTGAGAGGAGCCCGTGTCTGCTTAGTTGGTTCTCTCAAAAAAGATAGTACATGTTTCTGATGATTCTTGTTATCCCCTGAACCTTATGGTTCTCTTAGTGTAATTTTGTAAGAGAGTAATCAGAATTCTAAACAGTTTTGTACATGTGACCCTTTTAGATTTTTAGTGACCATGGTGGTCACCATGGTGGTTTCTGCTTTGTTCTTTTCTGTTCTGCTGGCTTCCAGATTTCTGAGCTGATATAAGATCTAAAAACAGTGACTAAACTTTAGGAGTTAAAGTCAGTTTAGAAACCACTCTCATGGGTGTTTGAACAATTGAAAATGTTTATTGCATCATTATCTGCAATATAAGCCACATATCATGGGCTTATACAGAAGGCTACAATTTCATTTAATGTGCAATAAGAGTTATAATCAAACATGAGAAAGGTGATGTACATGGGTGAATATAGTGTTTGATGCCGTACATGAGTGCCAAACTTGCATGCTTAATAGGTGCACTGTTTCAAGTGGCAATGCTCTTCCAAAGGTTTGCTTGTTTTTACCTAATCTTTGTATGAGACAGATCTCTGTCTGAATTTCTGGAGGAAGAGATTGCTGCTAGCATCCTTTGAAGTTAGGACTGAATAAAAATGCTGTCAATTCCAGGTGGCTACAGAGGAAACTGATTATCCTTGGTCAGTGTAGCCATGAAGAAAAGCTGTTCCTGTAATGACAGATGTGATGCATGAGGTTATAACTGCAAGGGTGGGTGGGTGAGTTGCTGTTGATTCTTTTGCCCTTTGGAATTCAAGCAGCTTGCCTTCACTGTACTCAGTGGCTGGAGGCAGAGGAAGGGGCATATAAACACTATCATTTAATTTTCACTTCCCAGCAAGGGAAGAAAGTAAGTAACTGGTTCTGCCAACGGTGCACTGATGGGAACCAGTACCTTAGAAGGTTGAAACATTACTTCACATTTGTACCAGTGAAGTACATCTTCACCCCATTACTGCTCCACTGTCCAGCATCATGTGATCCATCTCCAGTTCTTGGTTTTGACTTATTTGATGAATCTTCTATTTGGTACATTTAGTTACATTATTGTTTGACTTTTTTTGGAACGTTTATGAGCATGGTGAACAGCACATTCATTTAGGGCTCCTCTGAAAACTTCCATTCCTTGTGAAAACTAACAACTTTTGATCAATTATTGAACCTGGTATTAACACAGAAGGACAAGTTTTTTCTCATTGTGTGTCACCTTGAAGTCTTGAAGAACTCCTGCTAAAAGATCTTGTGATGTCTGTCTTGGAAGTCTAGCTGTTCAGCTAGATCATCCTTCTTCATGTACATCTCGGTTGCTTGGGGGAAGGAAAAAGAGATTTGTGAAGCATGATTTCATTTTCCATTACATTTATCGAACTGTCTTCTGACTTGTGTTTCTCATAACTTTAGCCAATTTTTCTTGTATAAAGTTAACATTTTTCTGCAGTTATGGCAATGCTTCTTTAGAGCTCTTTAAGAAAAGCCAAAAAGGAGCTAAATTCTTTTAGTTATCTTTGTATTCTTAGTATTCTAGACAAAGAAAGTATCCATATTTCAGTTATTTTTTGCCTCTTTTTTTCCTTTTTATCCATAACTATGGCTTAAGCAATCATTATGAAAAATTTGGACACATAGAATGTTAATCTGGAATCATAAGACTTAAAGGAATTCTTTTTTGCGGCTTTTGTGTAAACATTTGGGATTAACCTAAGACTTAATGAAAATAGGTCTTTCACTTGCGTAGAAAACCATGTCTGTGTATTCACTAGCTTTTGAATAATCTTCACCTTGATTCTTATTTTACTTTATTATAACAATGGGAGCAATGCATGCTTTTGCTACCAAAAGAAAAGAGTTGAAAAGGAGGAAGGGGGAAAAAAAAAGGAGGAAGCTGTATGTTCAATATCAAAGCAACCTGGGGGGTTGTATTAGAAAAATGATGTTACAGTGAGGTCTGTGCTCTGTTGAAGACATACCTAGCACTCTCCTAAGTGACCTGCAGAGTAAAAGGGCACCGTTTGCTGTAGTAGATAAATGACAAGTAATAGTCTTACACTATAAGAGACAATTTAAAAGTTTATGATACTAACATTTGGACTGATCTGTGTGGTGTCTTGTACATTGGAGCATGTGGATGACACAACAGCATGGCTTGGATAGAATGCTTTCATTCTTGTATCTTGGTATCTGTTGGTATCTGTCTTGCAATAAGTTCACTGTTAACTGTCCTTTCAAAATGTACAGAACACTTTTGAGAAAGATGTTTTATGAACAAAATTGCATGGTTTTGTAATAGGCTTAAATATTGTCTCTGTCAGTTCTAAAATACTTACATCTGCTTTACTTGTTTATGTAAAGCTAGAGGCACTCTTCGTTCCTTTACACTGGCTCCTTTACAGTCCTAATGAGTGTAAAAAACATTTCCATTCCTTTTTCACGTAATCTGCAATTTACCTTGTTTCACTGGGGTACAGTGCTCTCTTTAAAAGCATAATACAAAGAGGTATAAATAACGTGTGTGTAAAAGTGCAAATAAGTATTTCTTATTAGAAGGGGACTAGAGCAAACTTCTAAAGTATAAGTTTTAGTTAATGTATTTTTTCTTATTCAAACCCGCATTAAGACCAAATATTCTTTGCTTCTTACAAAGCTTACAGTTTTAATAGGCCTAATGTTAAATTTTGATATGACTTTAATTGAACGTAATGCTTCTCTGTATAATTGTTTTTTCTCCAGTTTGAAAATTTATAAAAGTAATGAGAAAGTAGAGGTTTACTTAGCCATGTAAAATTTTAATTAAAGTTTGTGGAGTGCTTAGAAGATCAAATATAAATTAACTGAATTAATGCCTCTTTCTCTGTAGGGTGCTGGTCAAGACAAACTTGGAATATATGTCAAGTCTGTTGTGAAAGGAGGTGCTGCAGATGTGGTTAGTAATATTCTTAATCATCCATTTCAAAAGTGGAAAGCTTTGGAAATGCTTTAAAATCCTTTGTTTCCTCGTTTGTGTGAGTGAATGATTGATTGTTTGAATGGAGATCATGTTAGCATTGGTGTATGAATTTTCTTCTCTTGAATCCGTGTTTAGGATGGTCGTCTGGCTGCAGGGGATCAGCTGCTTAGTGTGGATGGTCGAAGTTTGGTGGGCCTGTCCCAGGAGAGGTACAGAATGCTTTCCTTGGTTGTTTTTGTGTGAAAAAAATGTTAGCTTAATAACATACCAGAATGGGCTGAAGCTCATTTTCTTTACACTTCAGAGTTTGTCTTGGTGTTTGATAACTGCCTGTGGATAACCTTAGCAATAAGTTCAGCTGTTTGTGTACTGTTTTTCTCTTCTTTTCATATGATATGGGTTATGTTGTATAGAAGGGATTGTATTATACATTTGGATTTTGGTTTTGAACAATCTTTATTTAGCTCTAATTTTAAATACTTTGGCTTTTGACCTTTGAAGCAGAAACTGGAAATAAATAGTACTTGCCAGTAGGTATTGTCTGTGCACATAAGCCTATCTTCTTGTCATTATCTTGTCTGTTTTTTCAAAGTGATTTTAAGTATTAATCTGAAAAAGAGTGCTTTGTCAAGCAACTGATTACTGGTAATAAGTATAACTAAGTAATACAGTGCCTAATTTAATTTTGTTTTATTTGCTCTGCCTTTTTTTTTTGCAGGGCAGCAGAACTTATGACTAGGACAGGTTCTGTAGTAACATTAGAAGTAGCAAAACAAGGAGCAATTTACCATGGTCTGGCAACCCTGCTTAATCAGCCATCCCCAATGATGCAAAGAGGTAAAGATACTTATATTGATGTTATTAACAGCTTTGTAAGTCTGCTTTCTGCATTTATAAGACTGCAGAAAATAAAATAATTTACAGTATTTTACCAAGCATTACTAGAATATTAAATCTGAAAAGAAATATAATTGCACAGAAAAAAAGAAATTTCCATTCTTATCAGAAATTCATTGGTTTTAAATACTGCTTGAAATTTTCCTTGTCTAGTAATTAATAAATCCTTTGCACATGTACCTTTCAAAATTTAATTATGCATTTAAACACAATTCTGATTTGAATTAATTTTTATTTTAACAAATGGAATATAATGAATATAAAGGGCATTAAACTTAATGGCATTTTTTGTCCCTTTCATAAGAGCTACCCTCCCCTCAGAATATGTCTTCCTTGTAACCAGAGAATGCAGTGTTATTAGTAGGAGAGAAATAAATGTAAACAGAAGTCCTGGAATGTATTTTGCCATAGAATTTTAATATTTTTAACTAGAAAACATTGAAACATATCTCCATAAGTTTCAGTGTCTAAGAGGTTCTTGGATGCTTCTCCAGTGTTTTCTTTTATCATCCTACTTCAGGGTACTAACAAAAGACATGTTAATGTCCGATATAAAACAATATTGTAAAGCAAATGATTTTGTCAATGAAGACATTTTCTACATACAGGGCAGTACCACAGTATAGGGAAGAATGGGTTAAAAGAACAAATCCTTATTATCACGGTTCACAGCACCGTCCCAGATGCCATATGCCTCAGTCATCCAGACACCTTACAGTATAACATTTAGTTTTTCCAGTTGTTGTGTCCTGTTAGAAATTCTTTTGAAGAATACAGATTGAAGGAATTCCCTATATTTGTTGCAAGACTGAGATTGCATTTTGAAGAAATAAGGATTTTTAAATCTAGCATCTGCTTTACTGGGGCCTTAATTTTTAAATACAAGCTCAGGGTAGCTCTGGTTTGAAAAAAACCACGCTAGGCAGTAGTTAGGTGAAAGGGAGAAACTACATATCCAACTGTTACAGTTTCTGACCGCCGTGGCTCAGGTAAACCCCGACCAAAGAGTGAAGGTTTTGAGCTGTATAACAACTCCACGCAAAATGGATCACCTGAGAGTCCTCAGCTGCCATGGACAGAGTACAGTGAACCAAAGAAGCTGCCAGGGGATGACAGACTGATGAAGAACAGAGCCGATCATCGTTCCAGTCCCAATGTAGCAAGTAAGAAAAATTATCCTTCTTTTGGGGATAGATGCCTCCTCCAGTAGTTCTAGAGGCTGTTGTATTCAAAGGGGAGTGATTTTTTAAAAAATGGATTAAGTTCAGAATACCAGTGTAGTTTGGAGCAAGCCTCTTGCTAGAACTACTTAAAGACAAAATTGTAGTTATTTTGTGAACCCTGTTACTTTATTAAGTCTTTATTAAGTTCTGTAAATTATTACTAACAGTCATGTAAATGCTTCCTTTAACTTTCCAACAGATCAGCCTCCAAGCCCTGGGGGAAAGAATGCTTACGCATCTGGAACTACCACCAAAATAACCTCAGTCTCTACTGGAAATCTTTGTACAGAGGTCAGAAGTGGCAAGCAAAATGCTGGCTATTAAATTTTCTTTATCTATCAATAGTGTCAGTGGGGTTGAGTCAAACCAGTGTCTTACTGAACTATTTGACCACAGTGCTGGCGCTTGTGACTGGGTGGGGTTTTGCTTCTTACAACTGATGAAAAGTTGAGACAGTTTTCAATGATTTCATTAAGTTTTGTTCATGAAGTTGTCCTTGTGATTTCTTAGGTTTGTACAATATTGCATACTCGCTTTGAGACCATAAAACATGAGTCATAGCCACAGTTATATTTGATACTAGGCAACCTCTTTATCTCCTGTCCCAAATGAGTAATGTGCTTTGGAACCAAAAGAAAATATTTGGAAAATGCATGTTTAGAACAATCTTCCATACAGATCTATGTGATTAGAGAATTCTACCTTTTTTTTTCCCCTCCCTTTTTCAGGAGCAGATTCTGCCACCACGACCTGAAGCTTATCCTATCCCAACACAGACCTATACTAGAGAATATTTCACATTCCCAGCTTCAAAGTCCCAGGATCGAATGGGTCCAGCTCAGAGTCAGTGGCCAAATTATGAAGAAAAACCACAGCTCCAGGCAGAAAGCAATCATTCTATCAATAGTACCATGCAGGTGAGAAGTGATTTTCTTCACTATAAGGAAACAAACCAGAAAGAAACTGCTTGCTTACCATTCCTGGACTGCTAGAGACTTTTTTCAGAGTAGTCAGCTCTCTATTACTATACCATAAGACAGGAACAACTATACATTTGCCAAGATGGGCTTGGATTCAGGAGCCCTACTTTTTTTTTTTCCTTCTCATTTTGCCTTTTTTTTCCCCCTTCCTGTCACAGAATTTGTTACCATGTTCTCCAGACCTGTTATCTGGGATATTTTAATCCCATTAGAGGTAATGGGGTGCAAGTGGTAGTAGTGTTCGTCTTGTAAAATGTTTTGTGGTTTTCTGAAAAGCAAACTGAATCTTCATTTTTCCAAGAGGGTTGATGTGGAAAAATGTTTGCCTGAAGGGTGTGTTATTTAAGTGATAAAGTATTAAAATTAAAATCAAACAGTACTTTGAGACCTATCCAAGGTGTTTGCTGAAACACATTCCCTGCTCCTAGTTAAAAAAAAATAATAATTTCAAATCGTATCTGTTATCAAAGTGCAGATGTATCTTGACATGGAATGAATTTACACCCATTGTACTTTTAGAAATTCAAACACATTGTTGTTCTCCTGTTAGTGAGAACTTCACTCAAATCCCTACAGGAAATTAAACCTAGATCTACTGAATCCAGTTACTGAATGATCTTCTTTCTGTAATCCACCAGATTTAAAAATATAGAGAGCTTTTTTTTTTTTTTTTCTATTTATTAATTAGTGATAAGAGCCGAGCCTGACACCAGGCTTATCTTTTACTTCTGGAAAAGGACCGTGTAAATTATCTTGGGATTCTAAGTAAGCAGAGAAAAAATGGTTTATTGGTTGCTCGCACATGTATGGGCAACTGAATTCAGTAAAAAGTCTTTTTTTTTTTAGTGTTATAGAGATAAAATTCTTACTATTTGGGCTGTTAAAAAATAGGTGGTTCGCTCAAAGCAGGATGGTAATTTTGAAAGGGAATGCTACAAGTTGAATGACTGTGGCAAATAGATACGGAAATATTTTACTGAATTTCTATGCTTAACTCTTCCACATTTCATGATTCCATCTCACATAATCTTAGCTCCATAGTTAACATCTACGTGCTCTCTGTCAGTGATGGGAGAAGCGGAGGTGGGTGTCTCCAGACATGGTTCCTACCCATTTGTCTTAACTGAATTTATGATAATTGCTGCCTGGACATGCATCTTTCCCCTACTTAAAACAAGCTTGAGTAGCTTAGATTAGGTGGTTAAGACTGGTAAAGATGAAGCCCATCTATTAAAGTTGTTGACAGAAGACACTGAATTTGAGCTATAGCCTTAAGGCTAAAGGCAGGGCAGAAAAAGATTTTGCTAAAGCAAAATAGAAGCTTTAACTCCTTACAAACACTGAAAGTGTTCATAGTTTTTCCCTGTCAGACAATAGTTGTCTGAAGTTGAAAATTGGAAGAAAACAGAAGAAAAAGTTTTACAAAAATAAAAAAATCCACATTAATTTTTGCAGAGAGAACTGAGCTTGTAAAAAAGGCTGCTAAATGCCTATTTTCTGTTCTGAAGGCATTAACAAACTTTGGCTAGGTGCATCTTTACAGCAAATCTAACACAAATAACTGTGTGTTTAGCTCTGCTGGACTAATAGAGCATAAAAAATACACTTGTTCCTCTCAAAGAAGGCATTCTTTAGAGGTCACGGTTAAGGTCCTTGATGGAGGAAAATGAAAGGAGTTCGCTTTGTTAGTCTTCTCTCAGTTGTTGATAATTGGTGCATTATGTGTTCAGTGCTTAGCAGTTCCTAACATTGGAAGTATGAATATTTGCTTCAAGAAAATCATTAACAGATTTAATAATCCTGGTTTATGGTCCGGTGTTCCTTTTCAGGTGGTTGTTCAGTGCAATGGGACCCAGAGATTCTATAGAAAAAGACTTGGTGTTTGATGCACTAAAGTGACAAAAATCTCAGACCATTATACTCATGTTCTAGGAGCAGATGGAATTAGACTGCCTGCCTGGATTCTGTACCCTGAATTGCGTTAGTAATGGGAGCTTCCTGCAGGGCATCTCGCCTGTTAATGGAGGAGGGTGGGCAGAGACACTCTTCTCTCTCTGTCTCTGCAGCCTTTCTGTTTGCTTTTCCAATAGGAAAGATGTTCAGTGAAGCCTGTTGAAGCCTGAATGGCAAGGCTGGTATGACTGAGCCACTGCTCAGAGCTACCAGGACTCTCATACTCACATGTGGGGGAGGGGGTGTCAGGGATAGTCCTGAGAAACTGCGAGCTGGGGAGGTTTTCAGCTTAAATTCCATTTTGCATTCATCCTTCCAATCCAGTTACCAGGCAGTTCCCAGGAGCTTGCTAAGTCTTCCATCGCTTGAATGAGTTAAGAAGACTGAGAAGAATATTTTACTGTTGGTTTTGAGAAACCGATTGAGCATGGATATGCTGAAATTCGTTAAAAGTAATTACCTTGAGGAATAAGAATGTGTCTTGTAAGCCATTTTAAAATATGTTTTAATGTGGATGAACTGTGATACACATGCTTTATTTAATATTTTTCAGCGTGTAGCTCGTTCCCAGGAAGAGCTCAGAGACAAAGTTTTCCAGCCAGAGAGGAATCGTTTGGAAGTTGTGATACGGAAGGATGTGGAGTACATTGATCGGAAGTCAGACAGCGATCAGTGGATGAATTCATCTGTGGATTCTAGCACATCTAGCCAGGAACACCTGAACCATTCCTCCAAACCGGTGTCTCCTGGTTCTTGTTTAACAAAAAGTGGACCTGGCCGTTGGAAAACTCCAGCCACTAGCCAGCCAACTCCAGTGGCCATTTCCCAGCCCATCAGAACAGATCTTCCCCCTCCACCACCACCTCCTCCAGTGCATTATGCTGCCGAATTTGATGAACTACAAATGGATTTGCCTCTGCCTCCCCCTCCTCCTCCAAATCAGGTAGGAGCACAAGCATCCTCCCAGGTAGCTGCTGCTGAGCGTAAAAAAAGAGAAGAGCATCAGAGGTGGTATGAGAAGGAAAAAGCACGTTTGGAAGAAGAGCGAGAAAGGAAACGTCGCGAGCAGGAGAGAAAACTGGGCCAAATGCGTTCTCAGCCTCTGATTCCTGCTCAGCCCGTGGTTCCTCCCGTCTCCCTTCAACAAGTGAAAGCAGAAAAACCCTCGACTTTGCAGAGGTCTCAAGAAACAGTTATTCGAGAGCTGCAGCCCCAACAGCAGCCGCGGACTATTGAGCGGAGAGATCTGCAGTACATTACTATCAGCAAGGAAGAGCTGTCCTCTGGTGATAGCCTCTCTCCAGATCCGTGGAAGCGGGATGCGAAGGAGAAACTGGAGAAGCAGCAACAGATGCACATTGTGGACATGCTGAGTAAAGAGATTCAGGAACTTCAGAACAAGCCTGATCGTACGGCAGAAGAAAACGACCGCCTCCGCAAGCTCATGCTTGAGTGGCAGTTCCAAAAGCGACTGCAAGAATCAAAGCAAAAGGATGAAGATGATGATGAAGAGGAGGATGATGAGGTGGATACTATGCTCATCATGCAGCGACTGGAGGCAGAAAGAAGAGCAAGGGTAAAAGGGGATAATCCTTTCTAGAAAAAAATACTGTGAATTTCTAGCTTGGTGGGTTTTGAGTATTTTGCTTTGAGAATTTTGACGTTCTTAGAGAGTAAAGGAGGATGATACTTTCTTAAATGGCTTGAATTTTAAAATTAATAACTTAGCGTGGTTTCATCAGTTAAGTAAAGTGTTACGAAAATATCAAAGCTACCTTTTAAAGAATTCAATTTAGTGATTGAATTGACTGTTCTGGTTTTGGGGAGAGAAAAGTTCCCTTTGGATAAAGGGTTTTTGCCATGTACCTAGAGTATGGTTAGAAGGTAAAATATGGCAGAAAGTTGCTTGCAGAAAGGTAAGCAGAAACGTTTGAAATTATGAAAGTTTGTAGGAGAATCAGGAATAAAAGTAGTGTGATTTCTCCCTCCCCTCCCCAGTGTATTTACCTCTAAAAGTTTTTATTTATAGTCTTGGGACATGAACACAAACACTGAATGCATACTGTTTCCAGGGACTAGTGAGCTGAACAGACATTCCAACTTGCTGGTCTAATGCAGCTGCTACCTCTTACCTTTACCACCCCTCAGTGCTGACCTCAGCAGTGGAGGGAGCATTGCTTGAGCCATGTGGGTATGGGTGGTGTAATAGCTAATACACACTGTCTAGAGCTCCAGCTCCTACAGGCCTGGATTTTTCATGGTGTCCAGTTAAATCGGCATCTGAGGTTTGCTTACCTTAGCTTCAGTTCTGTGAAAGCTCATAATATGTATAATAAGATAATACAACTGAATAGTACAGTGAAATTCTTATCCACTCTTGCTGGTGGCTGTTATCTCCCAAGACTCTGCTAAATCTACTGTTATTGAGAAAAAGTTTCTATAGGAAAATCTGTTCTTTTCTGAATAACAGTGTGGATTCCCAGGTTACATACCAACAGCTATGCTTTTCCAGGCTTAAAAGCTAGCTCTGTAATACGTTCAGTGTCTTCTGTGTGTTTGTCTTGAAAAGTTGACTTAATTCTGTGATAAGCAATGTTTAATTCCTGAGAAATGTTTGGACATGCTTGTTTTGACATTCAGAAATAGCTAGTGGCTTGAGTAGGATTTGAGTTCAGGATTGTTTTGGCAGCTTCATTTCCTAACCTTACTCTTCTCATATTCGCTGCAGTCTGCATTGCTTTCCTTTTTTTTTCTTGTGCCTAACCTTATTACTGTGCAAAACAATAGATACCTCAAACTTGGAAACTGAAGAAAGGAAAAGCTAAATATATATTTGGCAAACAGGTTGCCCTAAAGTCCAGTATTGCTAACAGGCAATTTGTGGCACACAGACAGTTACCTATGGGCATAAAAAAGTCATGTAGAACTGCCATTTTAACAGTGTCTTAAAAATTTTACTGTGGCAAGGCTAAGAAAGCCATATGTCATTAAAAAAAAAGCCATTTGTATTGCATAACAATATTAGTCTTCTCTGCAAATGCTGGCTTTAAAACACTGTTTGTGCATGAAGTTCTTCCAGCTTTTTAGAACATTTTGAAACTGAAAAATAACAGTTGTCTTGAACTGAATTAATGTTTGCATTTTGGTTACATTTCACTGTTAGAGATGCAATTAAGTAGCATCTCTGCAGAACTACTGAGGTGTTGCATGAGTCAATACTGATAAAATTTTTGGAATATTCATTTTCATTTCTGTATTTCACGTTTATGTCCATTTAATTCCTCATTCTAAAGCAGCCAACTAAACAAGTAAAAGAAAATGCTTTTGAAATAGCATAAATCTAACCTATCTTTATTTACACTGTGCATCTTTCTTTTTTTTCCCCTTTCTTACTACCTGCAGCAGACTGCTGTGCCAGCAATCTCTGTTCTAGATTTGGTATGTTTGTTTCTTTCTCTTTAATATCTCTTTCCCATTTCAATACCTTATTATTATTAATAACAACCCTATGTGCTTTGGATGATGATTTGGCATCTTTGGGTGTTCAAAGATCATTATGATACAGTAAGCAGTAAGCTAACTGCAAGCATGCATTTGAATGTTTTTAGATGTGATGATTCCTTTCCCTGTGTTTCCTTCCTCTTAGACGTTGTGTTCTGCTTGCAGACTTGATCTATTTGTTGCAGCAGTGGTCTAACATAAAACTGTATGTGCTGTTTTGTGCAATTTTGTTTATAAAATCTTACTAATAACTTTGAATGAACAGGCTGTGAGGTAAGATTGCTTCCTTTCCCTTTCCCACCCATGCAGGTTTTAGAAGACCTCTAAGAACACTTCCTTTCGAGTTTGAAGGGAAGTTGTACTGAGAGCCTTAGAGTACAGCAATACTTTTTCAGCACATGCTGACACCCTGTTGTTTGCAGGTGTTACAGGTGTTTGGTTATGGCATTAACATAAAAATGGGTTGTAAACTCAGAAATTACTTCTGAACTGATATTTCCAAGTTGGTTGCATAAGCATGCAATCATTAAGTTACAACATAATTTCAGTTTCAATTGATAAATACTATTTACTTGTATCTAAAACATGACGGGCTTTCAAACTGGAGCAGTAATTGCTATGACTCCAGCTAAATCTATATTTCATTGCACTCATTGGACATGGGGACATGGAAAAGGAGTTTTGTAGTCTTCCAGAGCAGAAATATATCCCCTTCAAAGTCAATTTCTGTATAATCAGTGTACCAGTTTGAAAGAAAGGTGATTCCTGGAAGTCCTGTTGGTAAAATTTAATTTGTGCTGCTTGAAAAAACTCTAAATGTGTTGGTTCAAAATACGGATTTGGATATTCAGCACTGTCTTATGAAAAAGAAAGTCACCTTTTAAAATGCATACTTCAGGGAACTTACAAAATCTAAGGATTTCAGTTTTGTATCTTGTGTGTTGTGTGAGTGTTAAGCAGTTCACAGCAGTGGAACAGGTGAAGCATTTCAACTTTCTGAATTAATGGACAAGCCCAGGAGTCATGGATTTTTCAGACTTAGTATCTTATCAATATTTTTTTACTACACCTGTAATTTTTTGCTCAAACCTTAATTCCTGGAGCTGCAGCTAGATAGATAAAGTTCTTTTCCAAGCAGACTGCAAACATCTGGATCTTTCAGCGACAGGAGGTTGGTGAAGGCAGACGGTATCATGAGCTTGAAAACGGATTAGACAAATGCCTGCAAACAGCTACTCAGAGGATTACACAAGGCCATACCAGCTGACATCTCTAGTAGTGTGCTAGAAGAAAAGGCTAGGCTCATGTGCAACTCTTCTTACCATGGTCAGAGACAGCAGAATACTGGGCTAGATGGACACATGGCCTGAATTAATCGATGATTTATGATGTTCATAAATATAGCTTTAAAAAAAGGCAGCAAGCTAATTCTGAAATAGTTGAATATTACTCCCAACAAATACCACTTTTTCATAATTTCATTATTTTTATTCCATTCATGTGACTTTCGAGACATAAATGCATCTAAACAATGCCATTTTGTATACCCAAGTAATTGCTACTTTGTTGGTTTTTTTTTTTAAGAAACAGAACTTTCTCATGGTTGATGCTCTTTTTGTATGTCTAGGGTAGCTAGACATACAAAAGACATAGCTGTTCTGTTAATTACAAGGCTGAAGGAAGGTGATTGAACAGTTAATACAAGAATTGCCAGCTTAGATAGCATTTGTTTCTTTAAATTCCCCAGGTCACTGTGAAATCTGACCCAGCTTTTTAGCTGTCATTAAATAAATAGGTATAAATTTAAAGTTCTCCTGGAACATTTTAGAGTGTTCTAAGCAGTGCTTGGAGAAATGAACGTTACCTGAAATTTGAGACTTCCTGGACTTCAGAATGGCCTGCCAGTCCTGTGAATATCTTAATATTCCTGATAGGATCAGCCCACTGATAGTGCTTCCTTTACAGGAAGCAATAGCTCAGAAGAAAGGTGGACTTCTTTGCCCTCCTAGGAGCAGTGCTGTGAGTGTGTGTTGATGATAGGGAGACAAAGTTGTGTGGCTGAGTGAACAGCTGGCACTTTGCAGTAGAGATGGGTCAGAGCAGGGGAAAAGAATCGGTGCTTTGTGCTCAGCTGCTTTGCTCAGTTACAGCTGGGAGAATGCTCTTCTCCATCACTCTGGCTGTACGAATTGGCTCTTCTCCCTCTGTTCTTAAAATACAAACACACGGCTTTGGAGGAGATGTTGGAAGTACAGTAAATCAGGTGAAAACATGACTTTTAAACAAGAGAAAAACCGATTGGGATAGAGAAGCATCCAATCAAAATACTCGACCTGGGAATTTTACAGCCCTCTCACTAGATGTGGGATGCAAAGCTGATTTTCCTTTGCACCTTGATAATTCGGGGTGAAGTTAGAACTGGGTACTGTTGTACACGCAGAATTACAGACTGGTATGCCTGCTAGTGCTCTGGCATACCTCATCATCCCACTGCTCCCTGCCTTGGTCTAGGAATGCTCCAAAGAAACTAGTTATTGATCACAAGGAAATGAACTGTCATCTCTTAATAGTTGCTGTATTCTCACTTCTGCCTCCCATATAATTTTTAGCCATTTTCCTATAGGTATTATGTTTAGAATAGCCTCTGGCCTGGATACAGTTGTCTTCACAATTCTTATGATTCAGGTGTTAACAACAGCTTTTTGCCTACTTTCTTTATTTATGGTCAGAAGACAATTAAATAAACCAGTCCTACTTTGTCTTTATTTAGTTGGAAATTCTTTCCTGTTTAAGGGCTTTTGAATAGGAATATTTGCTGCTAAGCAGGAAGGCCTCATCCCATAACCTGGGAGCAGTAACTACCATGTTCAGGGTTTGTAAATGTAGTTGGGACAGGAATTTTCCTGTATTTTCTCATCATGCAGTTTTTGCTTGCCTTTTTTTTTTTCTATTAAAAGGAAACGACTTCTCTTGTATAAACTTGTGAATTACTAGCTGTCTTTCCTTTTGACAGCAATATTATCTCCTTTGCTAAAATAATGTCTTTCTAATAACTAAGACAAGAAGTCTTAATCCAAGCAGGGAGTTGGTTAACTACTCTGTTCCCTGCTCTACAGTGCAGACTGAGCTTGATCTTTATGTTTTCAGTTAGGAATGACAAATTTTTAGCCCAAATAAGGGAAGTTACTTGGAGGTAGCATCCTTTAGAATACATTCACCAAATTAGTGCTTAAATGAAATTAATTAATTTTGTTCTTTAGCTTTTATGCTCAAAAGGAACAGTGGGGGGAAGTAATTGTAAGAAAATTAGCTGAACTGTTTAGACTTTTTTATTAATTAATTAATTAATTGGGTGAGGAAGGTACATGAAGGTTGTCCTCACAAAGTCTATTAAGATTTAATTTCTGTTTCTCTCTTGTACTGCTTTGTGTCGTAAGGGTCTTTTTCTGTAAGTGAAATTGGATTGTAAAATAAAATCTAGGAGTAGAAAAGTATCCCTGTTACATGCAAGTTTATAGCAAGATCAAATCATTTGTTGATTTATACTAATAAGGATAAAAAAATGTGTGGAGGAAAAAATGACTTTAAAACATAGGCTACAGTAAGAAATAACACAGCATGTAGTCCAGTTAATTTCTACTTGTATTATTGTGCCAGTGAATATTCCTGTCCATCAAGGGCTTATATACTGTTAGCTTTAAAGAGTCATGCAAAGTTTGGATTGTGCTCAGTTTTCCTATCTGTGCAGCATCACACACATATATAAACCAGTATTGTCTGTTGGGCACGAGTTGTCCTTGTAAGATGTTTAATTCCACTAGTCAAAAGTTTCTTTCCTTCACTCCGCTTTTTCCAAAACACATCTGCTGCAGATACAGTGGGAGACTTTATTTATCTCCTGAGACTATTTGCAGACTTGCTGAATGAGCCTGTTACTTTAAATGGATTGACCCTTTGACTAATGAGTCATGATTTTCCGGTGCTTAAATTCTAATCCAGAATGAAAAAAACACAATTGACTGCTGCAGCCTGTGGACTGTTGGTTCCAAGTATTTCATTTCACTTTATCTATGAAACTACAGTTGTTGAAGCTCTTTGGAACACGAGTCACCTCAGTCTTCTACTGGGGGTTCATACATGACTGCTAAAAATGTCTCCCTGTTACTTTGTGCTTTTATGTATGCAGCTCTGTGTGCCTCTGTTTTGCCTTTTTTTCTTTTTTCTTAGGGAATTTAGGCAAGCCAGTGTAACAAAGCATACTCCTAATGGCTGGAAATCATATTGATGGATCTGTAGCATAGCATTTTCTACTGAATGAGTTATTTTTAGATGCCAGTATTTGGTTACGTTTTTTTTGATCCGCCTTGCCCGTGTGCGTGACCAGCTGAAATTGTCTCTGTTAGTTACAGGATGAAGAACGCCGACGGCAGCAACAGTTGGAAGAGATGCGGAAACGAGAAGCAGAGGACAGGGCCAGGCAGGAAGAAGAGCGCCGACAGCAAGAGGAGGAGCGGACCAGGAGAGAGGCTGAAGAAAAGGTTGTGGTCTTCTGAGTGCCACAGGGCTTCTTGCAGTCCTTTCCTCTTCAGCCTGGCCAGTACCAGCTCAGTGTTGGGTCAGCAGGGTATAAACACAGTAGCCCTGGTGGTCAGGGTCATGGCCCAAGGCTTCAGTTTGTCTAATCCAAACCAAAAAGCAATTAAGCAAACAGCCCATTTCTGCTGGCTGGAGTTGACTGGTATTGCAGAAATAGTACTGCTAGCTTAGTGCCTGAAGGCTTTTGGCAGTGGCAAGGCTCTTACCTACAGTGCCTTTCTGAAAATTATGGAAGAAATCAGGTACTTCCTGATTCCCTTCAGCTCCCAACATAAATTGCATACCTTCTTTACTACCATGGCTCAGTTAGTGCTCTTGGGTTTTCCTTTGTCTCAGAGATGGCACTTAGGTATTTCTCTAGTAATTTTTAATATAGATACAGAGAGAAGTACGAAATACAGTGGACTACTGATGAATATTCCATATTGTTTTTTATATTTGGACTGTGAGAGGGAAGTGGTTTCCAGAAAGCAAGTAAATAATTTCAGCAGATAAGTGTGCAGTCAAATGATAAAAATTCAGGGTTGTAGGTTGCTTTGAAACATTATACATGAATATGAGAAGTTTAACTGATAAAACTAGAAGATAAATCAACTTACTTGACTCTGCATATTTCAGACCTTTTTCTTCCTAGAGAAAGCAGTTACTTCTGTTCAGTTTGCCTGTTAGTAACACTGACTTCAGAAAGAAGAAAGAAGGCTAGCTTTTAAAGTTGTTTATCTTGGAAGACTGGGCAAACACATTTAAAAAGCCCCCAAATCTTAGCTCTATTAACTGCGTTCATTTATTTTTCAAGCTTTGTTAAATTGTTTCCCATAAACAACATGGGTTGATGAGTGGAAGATATGGTAATAAGAAGTGAGGAAGGTGTATCTGGAGTGAAGAAAGTATTTAAAAGCATACTGTGAAGAGCTTAAAAAAATGCATCCAAGAGAAAACAACTGTGGCTTTCTTAACTTCTGACAGTGATGCAGCCAACAATGACGGTTGGATCACACTTGAAAGAGTTTTTACTGACAGATGTTGACTGAGATACTTCTGCCAACTCTGAACTCAGTACCGTCAGTTAAATGGGTTTAGAGAGTCGTACAAGGAGATGAGTTTCACCTCTTTACTGTAGATGAACAAGATCAGATCTGTTAACTGTTTTTTTCAGGATAACTGATGCAGTGTTGGACAGATAAGCAAATAAGATGAATTTTTAAAACATGTGGATTAACACCAGAAATGATGGTTATTCTAAATGTCATATATTCCCAGCAGAAGTTATACTATGCTTATACCCAAAGGGTTTTGTAACATACATACAGTTCCCAAATACACCTCATTTGTTATCAAACTACTGAATAAACCCTTGTATTAATTTACAATGTGTTTGAGACAAGAGCTGAACAGAATTAAATGCTATTTAGTTTAAAAACACAACAGTCTTTTAAAGAGGAAGAATACATAGAAGATATTTCATGACCTTCTAAATGGTCAGTAAACTCATATAAATATTATTAGCATAGTTTCTGTTTAAAATGCTTTTTAACAGCACTTATTTGATGCCTGTTTTGGAAAAGTTCTTTGTAATCAATTTTTGTGTGAAAGTAGTTTTTCCTGGTGTTTATACAGGAAACCTTCTTAGGAGTCATCTATTCTGGGGCTCTGTTGACTAATTTACATTGTATAAGCATGAAACAAAATTACAAAGTTCCTTTTTTAAGACGGTAGTTAATTTTAGTTGTTTTCCTCTCCCACAGATTCTCTACAGCTTTAGTAAATCTGCACCTTATTAACCACAGTTACAGTTTGAGTAATAAATGTTGGAATGCCCTTAGCTTACACAGGCAGTAAGTAACCTGCTTAGTGACCACAGGCAGTGGTAAATCTGTTAATAACAGCTACACTGTGTTATTGGATGGCTGCTGGTTTTTTGCCACAAAAATCATTCACTCTTAGTAGTAAATATTCTTTGTCCATATAGATGCCCTGTTTACTGCTAGAAAAGGAGACAAAAAATGGTTGACGGAAGATGTTTGTAGCTCAGTGACGGAAACCTTAACATCTCGTGGATTGAAATGTCTGACCCCTGTGTTTCTGTTTCCTCTGGGCTTTCAGAGGCGCCAGGAAGAGGAGTATTACAGTCGCTTAGAGGCTGAAAGGCGCAGGCAGCACGATGAAGCTGAACGAAGATTGCTGGAACCTGACGAGCCTGGTCTGTACAGACCTCCGCTTCCACGGGAATATGAACTCCCATCCCCAACCCCTTCATCTAACGCTCCTCCTCCCCCACCTCAGCGAAACACCTCTTACCTCAAAACACAGGTCCTCTCCCCTGACACGATTTATACTGCCAAGTTTGTTGCATACAATGATGATGATGAGGAGGAGGAGGATTCCAATCTAGCAGGTCAGGATAAGTACTCCAGCACAAGAAAATCTTATGGTGACTTTCCTCCTGCCACCCTTAAGCCACAGCAGCCCTCCCGCCAGCCTCGCCCAGTTTCAGACGGCATCTTTCTTTCCAACTCATTCCAGTCATCTCCTGTCAATGCCAACAGTACTACTCTCAAAAAAAGCCAGCCCCTGCCCCCATCAAACAAACCAAGTTTCATCCATGCCAGCAGCTCTAAAGGTAGAAACAATGAAATAAGTCATCTCTACAAAACTATCCTCGTATTTTCAATTCCAGTGCTCTAGATTGAATCACTTATTTTGTGATTTTCCCCTCCCTTAATCACTGTTTTCACTCTGGTGATCTAACTTAAATCCTGATATTAATATGAATCCTTCAATTTTTAATTATTTTGATCTCTCAAATTTTCTTGCTCTTTACCCAAACTCTTCAAACCCAAATATCCATCTTCCATGTATGAATCAGAAATGATTGTAACTGCTACTCAAATCAATCAAAGTACTGTTGGTTTTGGCTTTCACTCTGTATCTCTAAGTGATTTGTTTTGTATGACTGACTGCTGTTTACTCAGGGCATCTGGAAGTGCACCTTTCTTGAACACAGGAAATCTCTCCTAATGGGTTCATGGACAGAACTTAGCTTCTGCTTTGTTATTGGTACCAGGGTTCTCTCTCTTTTAATAGTGTGTGCAAATGGCTTTAAAAATTACATTTGTAGATGTAGTTCTTAAATACACAAGCACTAAGAGAAATACAGGTCTTGCAGTTAGCTTCATGTATTAGGCACCATTCCTGAAGTTCTGGTTTGTACAGTGCAGTTTCCTTGCAGAGAGACAAAAATCTAAATTTCATCTTGGTACGGTTTGCTTTACTCCTTCCCTTCCACACCTCTGCGTTTCTTTTGACTCCTCATCTTGTTATATAACTCCAAGCCAACCATAATGAAGTTTAATTTCAGTTAGAGCTCTAGCTGCCAGTAACTTCAGCACCATATTTTACCTGCAGAGTACTAGGTGAACTATACTCCTGAATTCAAAGCTAATTCAGTCCAAAGTTTTGGAGATTTTTTAAACTGCTGCTGTATAGGAGAAATCTTGTGTACTTGACTCTTTGAGTGTGTCTCACTCTGATAAGATTGCACTTTACTGATACAATACTTTGTCTTTAAACAGCAGTATCTGCTGGTACTTCTGCATTTGTTTTCTTCTATATTCTTTTGAACCTGGTGGCCATGACATTCTCCTAGTTTATTCTTTTTACTTATGCTGGAGGTTAACAAGTGCCTGACAGCCAACTCTAGGGGTGATCAATTTATCCTTCTAAAACGAAAAGGGTAGCAAGTCACCTGAGATCCCAAGGTAATTTATACTGGTGCCTAGCTGAATGGCCAACTTGTTTGCTGAATTCAAGTCTCAGTGGCACAAGTGGAATCCTGTAATGTATTATATCCCTCATCACTTTTTTGGCCGCCTAACAAGTTAGGAAAATTGCTCACTTGCTTTATTCAGCAGTGTGCCTTGGACATAGGGAGGATATGAGCCTCCAAATAGGTTCCATCTATTAGAAGCACTTCTAATCCAGCTGCAATAGTATGTGAATCTGATTTAGGATATATGCAAGGCCACTGAGCTCCTTGTCCACATCCTTTTCAGTTGAGGCTCAAGTCATCATTTTCCAGCAAGAAAAATTAGCATCCTTTCCTTTGCAGGGCAAATTAGCTTCTGCTACAGTTGAGCTGCTTCCAGTACTGAAGAGAAGCTCTGCACAGTATTGCATAGCTTTTAATATTGCCGAAGGGACAGTTTGGCTCAGTTATAATTACTGTCCCACTGGTGCAGTTGATGATTAGTAGTTCCACAGTTTGTGGTCAGCACAAACACCCAAGCTGCATAAAAAAGTACCTGCAGTGATTCTCCTGTAAAAGCAAGGGAAGCCTGGTCATTGACACTGGTGTTGCCTGTGAGATCTCCGGATGTAGTGGTCTCTGTGGTAATAGCCTCTCTTCTGCAAGCCCATCTTTCACTCCTGTCTGGCTCTGTAAGAGGTTCTGAATCTTAAAGGAAGGTGAGGGAAGGTTTTAGCTTTTCAAGGTGTTTTCTTTAGACTGGAGTATAAGTAGACATTCTGGATGCTCCCTGCTGTGTACTACCATTATGCCTAACCACTGTGCACGTGAAGCCACTGATAAACCCACAACCAATTTTGTACCAGAAGGACTTCAGCTTTTGAACACCAGATATCACAAAGAATTAAGAATATTCTGAAATGGCAGGCTTCTGACATAAAACTTTGGTACTGTATGTCCGTACAGAATTTTTTTATTTCAAAGGACTTTTTTTTTTTTTTGTAGAAATTCTTATTTGAAACTGACTGTAATAAAGAGTAAAATGTGCCTTCCATCACAGCAAGTAGGCTTGTAAAAGCCCTTGCTTTGTTTGGCACTTTGAAGGCTGTACGTGTAATGAATTAAGCAACCCTAGAGCCATCAGTCACTAGTTGTCACCACCACTCTCCCTGCCTCTCATCATCCACAACCCAGAATACCATTCAGTATACACTTGTATTTCTAATCCTGCTTTCTGTTAACATTAATTGAAAAATGAATCTCAGGGAAGTGAAACATTCAGTGGTATTGTGTGTGCACATTTGTTTTTCCTGGAAAACAATCGAAAGGACAATTTACAAAGATTTGGTTAAGGTTTTGGTAACAATTAAGGAATATTGTACTATGATGCTTCGCCTTTAATAGCCTAATTCATAAACCATACAACTAATTCTGAATACTCTTATTTCATAATTTTTAAAATAGCCATGAGAACAGGTTAACTTCACTTGATTGCTCAAGCTTCTATGAAGACTGCCTGCGTAACGTACAAAGCCGTTTGCACAAAATGCAGAATTCACTGTGCAGTTTGACCATCTCCCATCTTGCTGACTCTGTTACATTCCTGTCCTTTACGGCTCTTTCCTGTTCTGAGTGTTAACTCTAGTAAACCATGCTTCTGCAAATTTTGCTCTCGTGCTTTCTTCCACTGGGTCTCTAAAGACCACTGGGTCTGTCAGCTCACCAAGGAGAAAATCAACACCCAAATGAAAACCACTATCCTAATGCAAATGAAACTATGAACCGTAGTTTGTGGATCCAGCCACGAGCTTTTCAAAGTAGGGAAGGCAGTACTTACAGGAATGTAAGCCTCACAACTGAGAGGAAAAAAATCTTGATATGCCTGGCATACCTAGTATGATTCGGTTTGCTGCAAATTTTTGGTGGAAAAAATTTCACCTACAACACATTAGCTAAATTTGCTTGTGTGTTCTAGCCTCATTTGGAATTACGGAATATTTCTGAGAAGTTAGATGTACCAGTGGAAGAAGCAAACATCTCCTTCTGTACCAAAGAAGGTTCACAAGACATAACATGTATGGTATTGAGACCAGAACTGTCTGAAGACGAATCTGAGTAGTGTGCTGACACTCCTTTTTACTCTTTTCCTGACAGTTACTAAGAGAATATGGTCTTAAATATAAATTAAATTATTAAACTTCTGATTGGAAATAAAAAGTTTTGTCTTGTGGCCTTTACAAAGAATTAATATAATGTGTAAAACCTGTGTGTTATATCAACTTAAAGGTGCAGTGCTGCAAGAGTTACTTGAAATTTAAGTTCAGGGGAGGGAGGAAGGGGCCATCTTCTGAGTGATACAGTTTGCGTACTCAGAATTAACAGAGACTAAAATTCTGATTCTGCTGAATTGCAAAGATGGTATATACTAATCTTTGCTTACTTTTATCCTCAGAAAGAGAGGAGCTACAGGTAACTTACTTCCTGTGGAATTTGTTGCAGGATAATGAAGTGTGTTGTTCTTTCTGTTGATCTCCTTGAACAGATTCTAGTGTCTTACAATAAGCCATAATAAGATAAAGACCATGATTTGGCATGTGCTGGATAATCTAAAAAAAATGGGGTTTGGCTCCAAATTAGGAATAAAAAAATTAGGCCATTTTAAGAGGGTTGGAATTTAATAGTACTGGGATTAAGCATTCTAGAGGTCAGATGACCTCTGATTATTTATGATTTTCATTTGAGATTGTTTCTTGAAAGAAGCACTGCACCTTTTTGACAGAATACAGTATAAAACTTTTGTGTTGTAGCTGCAGTCCTTAAACTTACTTCTTTCTTTTGCATAAGGAATAAATTCATACACTGGATCTACAGGAGCAGCTGCTGGGGAAGTTTATCGGGATCCAAGAGACAAAAGATCTAAAAGGTGATATACAGGAGTCCATTAACTTTTATAAAACTGACTTGGATAGCTTCTGCAGTATTTTCCATTGTTGTCCTTGTATCTCTGGGGGCTACTCAAGTGTTCTGCTGTCGGCTCTCTTATGGGTAACTATAAAACACAGCTAAATTCTCTCCACAAGTCCTTAGATGATCTGAAGCACTGCTGAACAGCAATGAGTTTTGGCACTACAACTAAGTAAACAAAATGATCACTATAAATGAGCAACTTCAGCTGGTTTAGGGGTTTTTATAAATCTGAACAGTTTGTCTCCAGTGGGATTCTTACCAAACTTTTAATAAGCATAAATAATATAAGCTTCGTATATATCTCATACAGGCTTTACCATGTAGCATACTGAAGATGGGACAATAAAAACTTTGTCTTCCAGTGCTTTTACTTAGAAATGTGCCATCACAGAAAAGCTTGCTAGTTCAGCCAAAGCAGTGATGCTGTGCTAATACAGGCAGAGCCTTAGTTTATACCTGCCATTTATGTTGAAAATTGGCAAGCATTTCTATTTATTTTGACATGCAATAAATGGTCAAGTCATAAGTTTCTCTTAAGTTGATAGCACAATGTCAAGAGCTAAAGGTATGGGTGAGGAACAAAACCTTTCAGAACACAGAATGGAGACTCCTTTGCTGTAGTCAAAGAAGCTGTTATTACATCTCATCAAGAACGATTATGTTTAAGGATCTTGTAGATAAGAATTATAAAAAACACTTTTTGTTTTTCCTTTCCAGTCAAGATGCAGATTTACCTGGAGCACCAGAAAACTTGACGTTCAGGGAACGCCAGCGACTTTTTTCACAGGGTCAGGATGTATCCAATAAAGTAAAAGCTTCTAGGAAACTAATGGAACTGGAAAATGAGTTGAACACAAAATAAGATTAAAGCACCTTATCAGATGTAACGGATGATCTCCAAAGTGAGGGATTGAGATTGGGGGCACACTACTAAGTAAGAACAGAAAATGAATGTTTTCTGAAAGGAGTGACTTTGATTCCTCTATATCTAAGACTGTTAATTAAGACATAGAGATGTTGCAATAGCAAGAAAACTGATTACTTTGCCAGGAGCTTGTGGTTTATACAATGAAAGCACTGTAAATTTTTAAAGATACGAATCACGTGAAGGTAACTTTTTTTCTGTTTTGGGGGTTAAGTTCTTTTGCACCAGACCAAGTAGCACTTGTCAAAGATAAGTTCTGTTTCCTGGTGTTTTACAGACACACTTTTGTTTTAGCTGCTGAGCAGAGAGAGTGAGAATAGCTTGAACTGCCTAAACTAAACTGTGCACTAGAAATTAGTAATTTAGGTTGTTTGACAAGAAGCCAATGTCTGGGCCACCTTAAATAAGGTTTCATATGCAAGTTTGACATTCTGTATGGTGTTCATAGAAGGATCAACATATCAATACAGATCTTACCATTACTTAGTACTGGCATAACACACATTCTCTAGATAGAATCTTGGAATAAAAATGTTTCTATTCCTATGTATTTGTTGGGTCTAAAATGGATGCCTGAGATTTTATCTGTAGTATGGAAAAGTCTATGTTGATGCATCCCCACTATATGTGCTTCAGATTTTGAAAAAATGTGAAGGTAACCTTTGGATAACCGTTTCATTAAAAATTACATAAGCAATAGATAGTAGGCTACACTTAGTGGCCCTTCATCAGCTAGGACCAAAATGTTAGTAGTGTGTTAAAGGCAAGGATTCCAGTTAGAAGGTGAGCAGAACACATGGGTATGTTTTCTAGAAATTCAGATTAGAAGTTATTTGGGCAAGTTATTAAGCCTGGAACAGTACTGATAAGTCTGTTACTATCAGTTCAGCAATAGATTTTCTTTTCTATGGAGATGTTAATTGGCATATTGGAGAAGAAGACTGAAGTGTAAAGCATCAAATAGAATATTGCAGTCTGGAAGTGGGAGCATTCATAAGGTCATTAACAGAGCTGGTGTGCTAGCAAGGAACCATCCCTACTCACACTGAGGAAGCAGTGCTAGCGAGCTCCTCTTCCATCTAGCTGGTTTTACTGACATCCTATTACTGTTGTACTGAAAGCCTTTTTGGCAGTTCAAGCTGTTTTTTCACACTGTTATAGCCTTATTTAATTTTAAATTGTTAATCTTTTTCCTCCCACTGTTTCCTCAGCTATGCTTATGTGGCTGATGATGTTGGGAATAAGGACCTCATCAGAGTCTTTCTCATTGTGTGATGTTAAGACAATATATATTGTGATTCCAAACAAATTTTCTATTTGACAAAGCCCTTTACTGGCTTTAGATGATTTTTTTTCTGTATCATATTGTTCTCTTATAAATATATATTTAGGGATTTGTGCACACTTCCAAATACAAAGGGGTAGACTTTCACTGCCTTAGGAAAGAAATCACTTTTAATAAGAGTTGTATGATAAATAAATGCGAGTTAATGAAAATTGGAGTGTAAATATTTTTTACGTATTTCAGGTTTCTTATTTGAAAGTGTGCTTTTACCGTTTCACCTGTTAAATATGAAGTAGAAGATTAAACTGGTTCAAAGTGTTAATGAAGGATCTGCATGCTTGCTCTGTCTGTTCATCAGCAAAAGCAAGCCTCTCCCAATTTATCTTGAGAACACTAGCAGCCTTACAGTGACAATTTTTTCTTGAGGAAAAAAACTTATGCTGTGGCTGAATTACTGTTGCTGCTAGACTCTGAAAAAAGGCTTAGCAAAAAAATACCTATAACCTTCAGTTGAGTGGATTTGGCCGCTATTGGGCATTCGGGTCAAGTGTGAATATGTGTAAAAGTGCTTTTCATATTTGTCTGTGCATTATTTGAAAAAAAAAACATCAAAACTGCTGTAGTTTCCCATTTCTACTGTATTTCACTTGCAACCTATTTTTAATAAAGTTTGTATTGTATTTAACTTTGCATTAAATGTTTTTTTGTATTCTTATTTAATTCTGCATTCCTAACAACATTATCATAAACCAGAGGGGCTCTTAATATCTTTTGCCTTGCCTGCCTTCTTAAAATTCAGTTACAAGCAAAGTCAGTGTATCTCATATGAAAACCTCAAGTTAATTTTACATTAAGAATCCATGGCTGACCTTCAGTAATCAGAGAGAACTTCTTAACCTAATATTTGATACCTGTAGTGCTGACTTGAAGGAAATTATTTTTACAGCTTAACCAGCAATTTACAAAGCAGTGAATACCAGTGCTGTCGATTGTAGAGGCCAGTCACACTATATTTGTGTCTTCCTCAAGTGCAAAGCTGTTTTTCTAACAGCAAAGAGGAACCTAGAACATGGCATCTTTTGGAAAGGTAAACAGTGTATGCAGAGTCTCCACTGGGATTGCTGTGGTTAATGGGAGTCAGCAGTTCAAATTCTGCTTGGGGAGGGAGCCAGGCCCCAGCAAAGTGCTGTAGATGCCTTCTGCTGTAGCTGTACAGAAGATGGGATTGAGAGCCACCTATAACCTCAAAAGAACTCAGCTTTTTATTTTGAATGTAGAATGTCTAGAAGAAAATGGAAACAATCCTTCTGTATGTGAGTCCCTCAGTCTAAACAGAAGAGTCAGTACAAGCAAGAAGTGGTGTATTTGAGTCTGTAGTTACTGCAACTGTGAACCTTGTCATAGAAACTTTTATTTCTAGATTAAACTGTTCTGGGGGTTATGAGAGAGGAACTGTGTGTGATGTGCAGCAGTAGCAATGCATTTTCAGTAGGAAAAGATGTTTTGGGCTATGCCTTCAGGTCAGGTTTGCTCAGTGAGCACACCAGTGTGAAGCTGTTGGGCAGTGCAGTACCTGCTTTGCTTTAGGGACATGAGCTGTCAGCCTTGGCAGCACAGCTCTTGGTTTTACTGATGATGACCCCTATGGTGATAACTGTGTGAAGTTACAGTTGCATATACAGTCATCTCTCTGCAAAACTAATCATTTTAAACCTGTGTTAAATTCTGCACTTACCATCCATACACACTGTTTTTCAACTCCTTTGGGTAGTCTGCACTACAGTCTTGCTGGGGTTTGAGGAAAAGGCAGAGAAAGGAAGATGTTGACAAAGTTCACAGTGTGCATCCTGTCTCTTTAAATAATTAGCAATATACTTGATGTTAGAGATTGCTATTTGCACAAGTAGCAGAATAAAGCACATTGTTCTTTACCTCCTAATTCAATTAGATAACACAAAACATAGTGCTGGTAAAAGATGAGCTTCAACAATAACAGTCTTAAAATACATGTAGTGGCTCATGTATGTGATAATTGTTCCTTTCTTCTGTGTTGTCAAATGATACTGCTGTCTCAGGGTCAGTTACTGGCTGTGTGGCCCAGAAGGCAAAGCCTCACAGGTTAAAATTTTGGAGTTGGCTGACTTCTTTCTCAGCTGTAATGGCAGGTAAACTTAATGAGACCACAGTGCAATACACCTGCCCAGAGAATTTCAGTTTATTGTTACTGACAGGTGCTCAGAAGTGAACTACAGTTACCAAAAAATGTGCAATGAAAGATTTACAGCTTCACCAAATGATGTTTAGAGGCTGTGTGCAGTACAGCAGTCTCAGGTTACCATCTGAGTAGGGAGAATGTCACCCCACAGAGGCAGTAGAAAACACAGGGATGTACAGCAGAGTCTCTCCGTGTTTGGCAGAAGAGGGATAACGACCTTCTCTCCTGGGCTTTTTCCCAAATGCTTTTCTACACATTGAGTTTCTTGTTACTGCATTTAGGAATGTTGCAATGGACAGCTCATGAGAAGTTTATGAAGCTGGTACCTCTTAGGTCTTGTTGGTTCCATTGCTGGGTTAAAGTGAAATGCCTCAGAAGTATTCAAGACAAGGCTTACATAATAGTATCCTAAGATTTGTAATCCACTGATGGATTTTATAATCCATGTGTGGTATTTCTGATGCTAAAATTAATAGAGTTAAATGTGGATTTACACAGTTCCATTAAATTCCTGGCCCTGAAGTTCCACAGAAGGATCTGTAATATGGCAGGGCCTTGCATTTGCAGGGGGAATATGAGATGAAGTTGGTAAAAATTTGGGGAAAAAAAAGATTCTTCAAAGCAGAGAATCATTGTAGAAGGGTGTGTTGCAGTGGAGTCTGGCAGCATTTCTAGAAGACAGCTGGATTTTATAATTGTTTCTTGCCCAGGTCTCACCAACAGGCTGTTTTGTTCCCTGCCCATCAAGCAATCTCTCCTAAGCTTTGGAAATAGAAGGAAGATCCCTAAAGAGATTTGCTGCTGTTATGATGTGTCACACATCATAGGAAATTCGTTGTTTTTCTACTGATGGGACAATTTTCAGTACTATTTAACCTTCAGAGGTGCACAGAGAAATGACTAAATACGAGTGCTGGATGCTCAGTTTTAGGTTACTGCTTCAAAGAGTGATAGTTAAGTATTGTCTGTTACAGCCTACAGAAACAAGATCCTTAATCTCATTAATAGTGGGTAAAATTCACAGTAAGGGAGAGATTAACCATAACACTTCAGAGGTGATCCTTCTGGGATGAAGCTGAGTTTTGCTGGAAAACAATACTGTTCTGACTTGATTGCTGCTGCAGGATAAGCATTACATATAAAATCACAGCTCATTGTCAAGAATTGTGAGTCACACCCTGCAAGCAACTAAATCTTCCCAAAATAGCTGATGTCGATTAAAATCCTGTCTGCTTTACTTAGTGCCAACATCTTGTAACATCCACACCATTGCAGCACTTTTGAACTGGTTTTTAGCCTGTATCCATTTTGTTCTCATTTTTCCATCAAAGCAGAACTAGTTGCAAGGAGGAACTGCTGAGTTACACTTTCGTGTGCCAAACCTAACTGCAACCAGCCAGATTTTTAGTTTGGTGGGGGATTTTTTTTTTTTTTTTTTTTGGTGGGAGTCTTTTTTTTGTTTGTTTTTGGGGTTTTTTTTGTGTGTGTGTATTTTGAGGTTTTTTTATGGGTTTTTTTTTGTGTGTGTGTGGGTTTGGTTTGGTTTGGTTTTTTAAACAGAGGCTATAGATTGTAGCAACTTTTTGAAGATGCAGGATCCCAGAAGATGGTGGACAGAGCTGCACAGGGATGCTTGCTTTGATCTGTGATAGCTCAGCTGTATCTGGGTTCCTCAGTAAAGGAGCACTATGCCTTTTGTACCAAACATGGAAGGATTCACTGCTCTGAGTCTTTGGTGTGTCTTTGGATTTTCTACTGCCTGCATGAGAGCACATTTGCCATGATCAGTAGAGAGTAACTTGAGCCTGCTATTTTTGAGAACTGGATTCCTCTGTAATTATCGTCTTGGTTTTGGTTAAAAAAAATTAAAAAAAAAAAAAAAATAAAACACCAAACCCAAACAACTATAGTGCAAAAATAGTGCTATTTCCCACTTCCAAGAAGCTGACATGTCTGTATCTGGTATACTTACATATTTTATAGCCAAATAGTATAATGACTGCTTTCAAGACCATGTAAATCTTTCAGTACAATACAGTAGAGTACCAAGTAATATTGCTAATGCATGTGACATTTTCACCTTGTAAACCCTAGCATGAGATCCCCAGCCATAGCCTGGATGAATAACTCCTGCTCTGGGCAGCTTCTCAGGAGTCCCACACCACCTGAACCCACAGGCTTTGTGCTTGTCCTAAGAACTAGCCCTAATGCTGGCCGTGTTTGCAGTTACTAAACAGACTCTGTGGCTGGTGCATCACCCAGCTCAGCGTCAAAGCGAAGTCAGCTACAGCTGCTTGCCCAGGGCTGGCTCTAACTGGGGCTCGAGTAGCTCCAAGGATGGGAACTCCATCATCTCTCAGAGCATCCTGTGCCAGTGTTTGACTATCCTCACACTATCCTTAAGACTCCTGCCTCTTGTCCTGGCCCCTGAGCACCACAGAGCACAGTCTGTGCTGCTCATACTCTCCCATCAGGTATTTGCACACACTGACTGGACCCCCCTCAGCCTTCCCTTCCTCCAGGCTGCGCTTCCCCCAGCGCACTCCGTGTAACAGATGCTCCTATCCTTTAATCTTCTTTATGGCCCTCACAGCCTTAGCCCAAAGCACACATCACCAACTGCTTAGGGGGGGAAGTCCTGTAGCCAATATCAGAGCTCTAAACTCTGTCCTTCTCCTCCTCGCCCTTTGCGCTGGTGTGAGGTTTGTGCCCCTGGGCCCAGGAACGGTGGAGCCTTAACACCAGCGTAGTAGCCCTGGGAGCCCCAGGCTTTCCTTCTATTCCTGCACTCCCTGCCCTAATCCTTGGTCTCTGAGATCGGGACGCTGCAGGCAGAGGGACCCCCCACCCCTGTGGATAATGGGTATAGACCTCTGGGGTCACTTGTCCCGCGGGCCGCTGCAGGCGGAGGGAAGCCCAGCCCCACGGACAGCACCCCCATCCCGGAGAGCTCACCCTCCTTTATAGGCACCCGCCCTGGCCCCGCCCCGTTCCCGCTTCCTCCTCGCGGATTGGCTGGCCGCCCTGCCACTCAGGGACGGGGAAGGGCTGGCAGGGCGGGGAAAGGGCGGACCCGTCTCCATGGCAGCCGCGCTACAGCCCCAGACGCGTCCCAGGTTAAATCCCCGCCGGAGCCGGGGGAGTTCTCGCTCCGCCGCGGCGCGGGACCGGGGAGGATGATGTGGCCGCGCCGCGGGCTCGACCCGGGCTCCGTGTGGGCGCAGCGACTGCGGCAGCTGGAGCAGCGGTTGCGCGTGAGGGGGCGAGGGGCGGGGCGGGGGCGGGGCCTGCGGGCGGGCACGTGCTGCGGGGCCGCGCCTCGGCCCGAACGGGAGGGCCTGAGGGGCGCTGCCAAAGCCGGCTCGGCCCTCGGCGGGGATCCCCAGGCCGGCAGTGTGGGGGGGCTCGCCAGGCCCCCAAGTGCTGGAGGAGCCCGCTCCAGCTGGGCTGCGATAGGGGTGTCATAGCAGCGAGCAGCTCTCCTTCCCTCCGGCCCCACCGCCGGGCAGGGCGGGCGCTCCGCGCTCCCGGGAGGCGCCCCCCGTGCTGAGGGAGCGTCTGACACTGTCCAAGGCCTCTAACAGTGCTGCCTTGGAAATGGAAAGTTACGTGCTTATGTATAAATAAATCAAATAGTGCTTTTCTAAGGACCACGGTTGTGGAAAATGCCAGGAGGAGGTGGTTTTGCGAAGCAAAAGCGCTTTTAATTGTGTACCTATGCGTTCCCGCGTAAGCATGCAACATAACAAAGAAATAAAGGAATATTAAAGAGTTCATCCTAATTTTTGCATGCTCATGTACAAATGTTATTGTGATTAGGAGATGGGGGTAGGTAGTCCACTGATCTCAGAAGTTTGAGAAACAGTGGAATATAGTAATGAAACTCTATTAATCAGACTAATTTTTCTTTTTTTTTTTTTTTTTTTTTTTTTTTTTTTTTTTTTTCATTTTTATGTATTTGGGTGGGCTTTGTTCCTTAGACCAAAGAAGAAAGAATAGTTGTCCTGGAAACTGAAAATGCTGCTCTTCATCTAAAACTTGCAGAGGTGACTGTTGTTTATTTTTTTCAAAAAGAATCTTTTTGGAAATAGAAAAAGAAGACACTGAAATCTGCTGTCCTCTTTTCAGGTTTTGCCATCTTTACCAGCTGGGAAAATCTATGAAGGGATTAAGGCTCAGCATAGCTTTCTTTTCAGAATCATGAATGGTAGCAGTAATGATAAGCTGATTAAGTAACTAGAAGTCATTTTGAATTTAAATATTTGCTATTGTTTTAAATCTAGAAAACTGAACTGAGTGACTCTGGAAGCATTAAATATGCAATATTTCTTCTTACAGGGACCATGTTTGTCTAAAAGACAATGGCAGATTTTTCAGGAATACTTTTAGACACAATTGGGGATGGTGCTTTGAAAGAGCTGCTCACAGAGTGCAGGAGAGACGTTGCATTAGGAGTAGACTTAGCAGGGCTGCCCTGCTGCGTGTGTTTTTAGTGCTGCTGTTGTTGCACATGTGCCTTGTCACACAGCATACAGCAACAACTGGATGCCCTCACTGCCTTACATCCTTCCACAGAGCCATAGGTTATTCCCAGATCCTCGCTGAAATAAGGAGCAGCCTGTGATAATGTTTAGGGCCTTCAAAGGAGGGATTCCAAGAGATTTAAAGAATTTTGAGTATAGATCTAGGCTGCTAGAGCAGAGCCAGCTGTGAGTATTAGTGGCAATACAAACTGTTGGCCAAGAGTTTCTAATCTGGGCTGAAACATTAACTGGTTGGGTGACCTCAGGGAAGCCACTTTTCCTCCCTGCGGGTTTGCTAACACCCGTGGATAAAAGTGGGTTTAACATCTTTTCAAAGTCTAACTGGAAACAGGTGGTATATCTGAAATGAGCTTTGCTAGGTATACGGAAGAACACCTATTTATTCTGAGGAAGTGGTTTTATTGTCTTTGTTCTGCTTTACAATATTCATTGAAAGCCTTAAGTATTTCAGCTGGAGTTTTTTTGTGTTTGTTTGTGTTTTGTTTGTTTGGGTTTTTTTATCTTCACAAGCACAAGAAAGAAAATATTCTAGTCAGTAAGGTATGCCAGATGTAGGAAGGAGTTGCCTGTCTAATAGAGAATGAAGCCTCTATTTTGAAATAGAGTGCTGGTTCATTTTCTTGGAAAATGTGCTGGAAGGAATGGGCACCAAATGGACACATGAAGAGTGTGGGCAGTGTTACCACCACCGGTCAGAAACAATGTCAAATGAAATCCTTTGCAATTAACCCTGCAGTGATGGCTGTTGCACTGATTCAGGCAGTTATTTAAATACACTTTAAAAATTTGTCTCTTCTTGGTTAATTTGCCCCAGCAATCTGAAAATACAAGCTGAACTGAACTATTGAATAGTTTTACCTTAATTGAAGACTCTCTATTAAAAACAATACTAATTGAAATTAGTATTATGTAAGGTTGTGCAATATTGCATTATATGTCCTAATACTCTACCAGCCATGCTGGTGAGAAAAGCTGCTGCCCTTGACTGTCTATCCCTGATCCTTCAGATCTGCGGGTGGAGCTGCCTGAGAGATTGAGCTGTAACAAGTTCAGCCACAAGGACCAGGGTTAACAGAGGTCTCATTCCGGGCTTGTAAAAGCTAATTGGATTCATTTTGGCTGGAGTGAGCTGGGAAGCTTCGGAGACAAATTTATGAGGATTGCCATAAACAAGGATTTGCAGTGTAAATGTTTGTCTGTAGGTTGCATCAGTCTTATTAAAATGTTATCTCCTGCTATGGACCTTCCCTTATGTCCTTGTGACAGTGATGAATTTCAGCACTTCTGTATTCTGCAGCCTGCTATATTGTTATCCCAGCAGCATACTGGAGGGGTTGTTACTGAATATAGGAAGTCAGATGCTTTCTTTCTCCTTTTCCCGTGCTTTTTTCCTGTTTGGAAGTCTGTTTATCTACCTGCATAGCCCTTGCTTTTATTAGCAGTCTTTGAGGTCCTGACCCTGCAGCCTTCTTTACATGAAGCTAAGCCTGCCAGAGTGGATCTGATTGCAAAACTGAGATTTCACTTTGGAAAACACTATGGAGTTTCACTTCTGCTTATAAGAAAGCTGACTATAAAAGTGTTTTAGTCCATTTTTTGCTTCTATGCTCAAGCATAGGTTTGCACATGCTGGCCTATGAGCAATTCTGATGAATGTTGAAACTGTTTTAGTGGAGAAAACCTCAAAATCAAGGCAATAAAGATTAACTTGATAGTGGAAGCGATGCCATGACAACAGCATCGACCTTTCTGCTTTTATCTTAGTGTTGAGAGATGTGGAGGGTCAAGGGGAATCTGTGCAGATGGTACAGATTAGGTGCTAAAAGGAGGTTTTAACTATCCTAAGCTTCCTTAACAACAAGGCTTGAGTACTGCAATTGCTTATATACATATGCCTAACTTTTCACGTGTGATTAGAGATACTAATTCTGGTGCACTATTCGTGTGCATTTTCGTGAAGCTGTTTGTAAAAATTGCATCTGAGTAACGTGAGTCTTGAAAATCCTTTGATTTTCAGAGCTTCTAAAAACTGTATAGAACCAGTCTCAATATCTGGGAGCTTAAAGCCTGTAACAATATTAAAAAAAGAAATCCCTTCCTGCTATTTCTTGTAAGAACTTTTTCTATTAGTGCTAAGGTGGTGCATTGTAGCACAGAGCTTCCACTTGCATGTAAAAATAGAAGATTCATGCTTTGTCAAGGTGAAAAAGCCACATGAAAATACTGGTTTTGATATGTGAAGTACTTTTCTTTTGAAAACACAATCTCTCTTTATCCTTACAGCTCCAGGATGTTGTACTGTTTTTGCAAATATCGCCTGTAGTTAAACGGCAATTAAATGTTTGCTTTTTACCTATTGTTATCAGATGATTGGAATTGAATCAAATCCATTGTGTGAGTAGATTTAGTTCTTTCGTGTCTTTTGTTGTACTCTTCTATACTTTGCTAATTTAAATAGCAGGGGGTTGCAGTCACAGAATATGTGGTGGGAATAAAGTAGGAAGTAAGTCTGTGCAAGTGTGCAAGAGATAAGTGCATTTCAAAAATAGAGGAAGAGGCAATTGGTACCGATTAAGAAATTATAGATGTCAACAGGTGGCAGGGGAAAATAGATGAAGAAGTTGCAGCTCATTTTAAGCACCAGGACTGTCAGAGAATTACAAAAATGCATTTCTTAGTGTAATACAGATTCTTCCATATTGCTGAATTTCACAAGAAGTCTCTACCAAGATGACTCTTTTTGCATTCATGCCTGTAAATATTTAAAGTTGCATTATTTCTATCTTCCTTTTGATTTCAACATCTCAAAATTTTCCCAAGTTGGCCATAAAAAATTCTTTTGCATAATAGGTAATTTTAGACTGTTAGAAAGCATTCTTCTCCACAAACTTTAAAAATTTCTTTGGTTGCTGTGATCTCAGAGTAGGGCTTTGTTGGCCCAGCTTGGCAGCATTGCAACCCTGCTGATTGTAGTGGAGTTGGTTTGTCAGGGGGCACAAAGTTGGGGGCTGTGTACTACCAACTACTTCAGGACTTCAGCAGTTAACACCTCTGTATTTGTCTTTGTTCTGTTTCATGTCCTTCCACAGTGCTTTCTGCTTTAAATCTAGTTTCCAGAGACACTCTTAATCCAGCTGTATAACCTGCCCTTTTCCCTAACTGAAGGCACAGTTTTAACCTTTTAGATCCAGCTCAAGCATAAGTAAGAGGGTTTAGGTACTGCAAAAGCATTTTAGTAATCTGGTGCTCCGGTTTACAACCGTAAGAAAGTAGAATTTTGTGATGTTGGCCTGTTACCATAAGGTGATTCTTCACATGACTCAGAAAAAGGTGAAAACAAAGACATTAAGTATTGGCAACATCCTATGTAATCAGATAGTTGAATTACAAATATTTACAAAGAAAAAGGGGACAGAATGCAATAGGGAACATGAGTGTTTTGTGATTTTCTGTGGGTTTTTTTTTTTTTTAATAGTATCAAGGGTTGGCTGGAAGAAGCACTGATGAAATATTGCAGCTCTATGCTGCTCATGGCCAACAGATGAAATTGCAGAGGAGTTCTGTTGTAACCCAGCTGCATGGAGCAATAAAGGTAAAGGCATTTAGTAATAACGTAGACGTAACCAAAGCCCTAAACATCTACATGCTTACCCCAGAAAATGGTGTGATATGAACTGATCTGTGGCTTTATTGTATTCACAACAGAGCTTACAGTGAGATGTAACAATGATTTCATAGTGGCTCATGCACACTTACTTTTGTCTGATGAAATAACAAAGAGACATGGTTATACCTGAAGCTGTCTTATGGTCAAAATAGGTATGATAAAATGATAAGGATCCGTAAAGTCTTGCTGAAGCTTTTAGGAAATTGCATTGCTAAATGTTTTGCAGGATCTTTCTCTAAACACACTGAAAGATATGCTCCTGAAGGCTTCCTTCCATCAAATAGAGGGTTCTTCCTGCCTGTGATGTCTCACCATAATTTGGGTTGCATGTTGATTCTTCTTAACTGCTGGTTCTGTGTCTTTATAACATATTTTTCTTCTTGCTGAGAAGAGGCTTAAGCAAGACCTGAAGAGCCTTCATTCATTTGCTCTTGAGCTTTCAAAAGACTTCCAGCGTCAAAGCAAGACTTGTCTTTACCAAGTTCTGGCAGCAGTCCAGGGGATACAGCTGCAGAATGAAGCAATGCAAAGTAAGGCTCATTGCACTTAGATTTCAAACATGTAACATCAACAATGTAATTGTTACTTAAAAGGTTGAGTTTGATTTTTGAGAAACGCGTCACTGAAATTGTACCACTTGTTTCTTGTGTGGCATTAAATCACCAAGGAGTTCTGAAGCATTAGAAGTACAAATAAGTCTGCAGAGGTTATGACTGATAATTTGGATTTGTCTTTTGTGTGGATTACAGCTGCTATTAGACTGCTGCTGAGTGGGCTCAGCTGTAACATTTTTAAACTGAAGTTCTCAGGCTTGTTATCTTGGATATTTTAGAAGAGCCAAATAAAGAATGCATTGCTTTATAAAGCTGAAATTTGTCTGCTTTTGACTGTACCAGGAAAGGACTTGGCTGATTTCAGAAGTTTCTGAAAATACTACCTGAAATTAAGATAGACTTGATTTTTAATATTTCTGTGTATTTATTGAAAAAAAAAAACAAAACTTCAAAATCAAAAACCAGTTGCATTTGCTGGGCTGTAGATACTAACAGACACATGGACTGCTGTTTTGGAATTCAGGTACTTCCTTGGTCACATATACATAGGAAAGAGAGCCAGTGCCCTGGTGCGCTCTGCCCTCATCACCGAGGGTTAAGTGCATTGGTCCTGCACCTGGATCCCATGGTGTGGATTTCTGCACCTGCTTTCAATATCCTTGGTTCTGGTGAAGTTGCTACCAGGCCTGAGAATCAGGTGACACATGCAATGCTTGAATTGTCTGATGCATAGCAGTGAATGCCTGGTAAGTTGTTTGACGTGTAGCGATGAACTACAGCAAATACACGAATTTACAGTCAGAGACCCTTTGTGATGCTCCATATCCATGTCTTGCCATTTAAAAGGTACATTTTCTTTCCTTGAGTTATTTCATTTTGGGACTGATTTGATTCTGATGGGACTCCTCATGTCAATAGCAACAAACAGCACTCTTGCTGCTTATTTCTGTATGTTAAGTACTAAGTTATAATTAAAATTTATTTGATTGCTGTATTATTCTTGTAGAGGAAGTGCTCCATCAAGGGAAAAACCCCAAAGCTGAAAATTAACTTTATCTAAAAAGTGAAACTTTTCTCTTACTGAAGCAGAGGGCTAAATGAACAGATATGAGATAGAATTTGGCACTTGAGCTATTGTAGTGTAAATAAATAATGAGTATTCCTTTGGAGGCCTGGCAAAATTGTTCTCAGTTTGCACTTCCTGGTGCATTGTTCCTTGAAATCATAAGCAGGAGAAGCTTCCCTAACTATAACAAAATAATATGTTGGTACTTTGGTGGATGACTTTTGTTTTGAATTTGCTGGTTTTCAGTTCTCTGTCAAGTGTTTTAGGTGGAGATTCTATTGTTAAGGTTAAATATGGCCATTGGAATTGCCATCCTTAAATTACATGTAATCTTTTGTAGACAGAAAGTCCTAAGTATATATTCTGGAGACAGTATATATTACCAATTTAATCTTAAAATAGGAATTGAAAACAAGGGAGAAAATTACAGAAGAGGCATTTGAGTAGGTAAATTTCAAGGTTGTAGTTGACATGCAACAAACTATAAAACTTCCTTACAGTAACTGAGTAGTCCTTTGCTTAGAAATATTTATTCACAATCTGAAAACTATGCAACTGCCACCTTTACCACTGGAATTTAAGCAGTAGCAATTCATAAGAGAGAGAAGTGCCCATTATTCTGTTGTTATAGGCCTGTTTCCCTTGTGGATAAAGCTGCTATCATTTTTTAGCCACCAAACTGCAAATGATACTACTGAGACAGATGCAATAATTCAGCAGATTTTTGGAAAGGTAGGAATTCATGAAAAATTAAGATTAGTTTTTAGATTGCTTCATCATGCAGGTATTATCAGAAAGAGGAAATTGTGGTGACTTACAAGCCTAATGACTCTAGATATGCTTTGCAATTCTGGGACACTTTTGCTCTGGGCTGAAGAAGATTAAAGAAGGAGCTTTCCCATTTTGTCCACGTGCTAGCACCTATGTGCTTTGCTTTTGTTGGAGAAAGTGAGCTCTGCACTGTGCTAATGACTTGTATTGGTGGAATGTGAACTACCATTATCTTTTATCCTCAACTCCACAAGTGATTTTCACCAGCTCAGCTGTCTTCTGAGAGCATTCACTTAGTGTGGAGTAGGGAAGTAGGAGAGAAACCTTGGATCCAGCAACAGAAATATTGTAGCAGCCCAAAGAATAATCCATAGAACGGTTTGGAAGAGATCTTGAAAGGCCATCTATTTTCATTCCCCCTTCAGTGGGTAGGGACATCTTCAATTAGATCAGGTTCTCAGAGTCCCATTCAACCTGACTTTGAATGTTTCCAGGGCTGGGGAATCCACCACCTCTCTGCACAACCTCTTCCAGTGTTTCACTACCCACACTGTAAAACTCACCTTTCTTATATCTGATGTAATCGACCCTATTTTAGTTTAGTTTAGTTTTTGGTCTATTACAACAGGCCATGCTAAAAATAATGCTGCAGTATGGAATATAAAATACAGCTGAATTCAAAAGAAGTTTTGGTATTAAGTTTATTGTAGCATAGCTGCAGTATGTCCTAGAAGACATGATCAGATTGATCTCCCTTTTGAAATGGACTCTAGACTGCCAAGAAACATTAAGAACCCCAGGGAACTATGGGGACAGCTACACATCTGTATCTCAGATGTGTTGTGGCTGTGCTTGGCTATGCTGCTCCTGTTTTTCATGTCCCTATTATGGACTTTTCTGTTATATTTGTGTAACTCTTTGTGAAACCACCCACAGAACAGATCAGGGAGATGATCCAGGACAGAATTTGCTCAGAAGGAAGGATTACTTTTAGACCTTTGTGTGACTGAGGACAGCAGAACATCTGGTGCAGCACTGAAGGGGATGGAATAAAAAGCTTTGGGGCTGTCAGTTAAAGGAAAGGGACTGTAAAGGTTACAGTCCCTTGCATATGCTTGCAAGACATCACTACTGTTAGACTGATGTTTCTGAGATCTGTAACATTTAAACAGAAAAATTGCTGGTGTTCCCAGCTCCCAGAAAATTTCCATACAGATCAATGGAATAGGAAAAGGGTGGGGAAAAGGGATGTCTGTAATCGCTGCATTCATGTGGTGACTCCTCTTGCCTAACTAAGTGTGTTACTAGTATTTTATAACAGATGTACCCAACATCTACCCCTAGGTTTAGGATGAAAATGTAATTCCTGTATAGCTTGCATCTGATGCTAAGCAGAAAACTAGGAAAATGTTAAATGAGTGTTTGTATTTGTAACTGCATAACTCTACTTAGAGAAAAAAAAATATGGATTAGGAAGGTTTTTTCTTTCAGGACTGGAATAATGGAAGAGTGCCCTGAGCATCTATTGCTTTACCTTACTACTTATTTAGGGAACTCAAAGTGCGTGTACACAAATATGTAAAGAAAGATATTTATTTTGGAGGTTACTGAAATAATCAGTGGAATTGATTAACCTTGTGTTTTAAGAATTATAGTATGATTAGGGGTCAGTGACTGTAAGCAGCCCTTTTGAACATTTATGGTAACATATTTGCATGGGATTCTCCAGACCAAAGCATGTTACTATTACTCCACGGGCTGGTTGTAAGAGGAGGATTTTTCATAGTGAAACTCCTAGACATTGATTCCCCGGCTATTAACATCATGTTTTCCCTGCATGCATGCACTTGTGGAGGATCACTGTGAACTGGAGTTGATTGGCATGGATATTAAAAAAAAAGATCTGAGAAGCCTCTAGTGTACACAAGTGTCCCTTGAAATTATCTGATTTTTAATCTATACCAGAGAGATTAAATTGTATGTGTGACCATGCTGAGATACTAAGTCCTTGTTCTGCAGGGCAGCACACACTGAGGCTGGTGGCCATCCTGCTAGTTCAGCTCTCAGACCCTGGTTTTGACTGCTTGATACTTTGCATCTTCAAACTGCTCATTAATTGCTGGGGATATTGATTTCCCACTGGGGTTCCTAAAAGTTTGCTTTTTACACAAGCTTACAGTCACATAATGTGTCTTGTGGGCTTTATGTTTGTTTTAGGCCTGCTCAGTGTTTATGTAATTGAGCTGAAATAAAACCATTTGTGAAGATAGAAGGCTTTTATAATGACCTGTACAAATTCTCTCAGTTAGGTGAAAGAGACTCCCTGGGGTTCAAATGATCCATCTTTCCTATGAATTCCTCATGAAATGATGGACCTATCTTCAAGGGGAGCATTACAACTGTTGTAAAGATTTATTAGCACTGTAAGTGAGGCTGAGGATAAATGACAGGTTAACTTCTTGTAAAGTTAGCCCATATGAGTCTAATAAGTGCAGATGTGGTATGAGCCATGTGAGTGAAAGCCCCATCTATAGCAGCAGGCTGCTTCAAATGTAGGTTTCAGGCTTCACTGGCAGGTAACATCACTCTAACTAAACTGACACAATTGAAGTTCCTTTAAATATCTTACATTATTGATTGCTTTTCAAGGCTTCACATGTGTACTTGTGGTAATTATTTGTAGTTCACATAGCAAGACTATGATGGGATTTTTAATAAGTGTCTAGTAAATCAGAAACTAACCCTCCTAATTAAAATTTGGTAGAAATGGAGAAGGTTTGTGCTTATATTTCATGAGGTGCTACATGACAATTCCTTTTGTAAAGTCATGGAGTTTATATCTCTGAAACTGCTTTCTTCTAGTGTTTCAGATAAAAGCTTTTGATCTTGAGCAGTCTCTACAAGAGGTGACAGAGAGGTATGAGAAAGAAAAGCAGAAGAGGAAGGCCCTACATAACAGCTTAATTGTAAGTATGTTTAATAACAGAACACTGGCTTATTTGGTTGACATTATTCCCATACTTGCCTCACCAATATAAGTAAGGAATATACTTCACATGGATATGTCACTTGCCCCAGCTGCCTATGTGTGATGTGTTTATTTGCTGAGGCACATTTGTCTTATAATAAACCCTGCTCTTTTCTTTTTACACAAGATCTTCCAAATGCACTTGTGACCTGTTGCCCTAAGGAGTAGCATCCATTTTGAATAGTGGACAAAAGCTGACTTTCTTCATCCTCTTCTCTAAATTTGTATCTTTGAAATGGTTTTAAAAGTCTTAAAATTATTAACTTGATATTGCAAAGTAGTCATCTTTTATTTTTCCAAATATCTCTAGCTGTATCCTGCTCAGCCATAGTGATGGTTCATTTGGGAATAATTTTTTCCTATTTGTATTTTAAATTTACTCTTCCTCTCATCCCCACAAATGACTAGTTTTCAGTTTCCTGATTTAGGACCTGACTTTCAGAAATACAAGCCTCCTTCAAACAAATTTCTTTTAAGTTTTTCTACCTGGGAAAATGAATCTCTTTGTTAAAAAGTACTTATCTTCTAAATTTTGCCTTGTGTTGCAGTTTACTGAAAGGATATTCCCCAGAGCAATGGGACATTAATACCAGTGGTTAATAATCCTCACAGGCAAGCTGTGTTCAGTCATACAAAATGAGAAGGACTGATCACCAACAGAATGGAAGAGATAAACAGGTCTGAAATGGCCTAAAGTGAAAAATCATCTACTGGCTTTTTAATCATGTAGGAACACAGTGGAGAGGAAAATATACAATATATTTTATATTCCACATCTTCCTCAGGACTGGTGGAAGAGAAATGGAGTGTGTAATGTTGTCTGTTGAGTTAGTAGAGGTATCTGAAAAAGCTCAGGTGAGGAGGAAGGAGAAAAAGGAGGGGAAGGGAAAAATGGCTCAGAGGTTTTTTTTTTTGTCCATATTAACTGGAGAGGGTTATACAGTTCCAGTGCTCTGAAGAGTTCATACTTCCTCAAGTACTTTCTCCTACCTTATTAAGACAAATAATATCAATTCTGTTTTTCTCCCCACAGAGTCTAGGGCTATGATGTGGTAAACACGGGCTTTCTTAAACATGTTCATGTCTGTTAGACAAATTTCAGTGCATTTATCCTCTCCAGCCACTTGTGTTAAATTTAGCTTAATATTCTTATCCCAGGAACTGAGAGGAAATATCAGAGTCCACTGCAGGATTCGACCTTTGCTACCTTTTGATGATGCTCCTGGACATTTGGTATCACAAGACAGGTAATCAGCTTTGGTTGTGTTAGATCCTGTCTGACTCCTATAGAACAACTGTGTCCTTGATTTTTCTGGTTTTATGTGTGTGGGGAGACAATGATGGTATCATAAAAACAAATTGCTGCTTTCTTTCTCTTGCTAAATTGGCTCTAGCCAGTCTCATCCCCCAGACTAAAAGTATGTCCATCTCAACAGAAAGCCATAGTTGTTCTGCCAAGCCAGGATTATCCTTGGCTTGGCAGAAGTAACACAGCTGCAGTCAGTTTAGAGTGTATTCACTATCCTATACAAATTGTGGGATGCAGTAATGTGAGAGCTGCCAAAAGTCGTGGCTAGAGAAACACACTCAGCATTACAATTGTTTTGTAATGCTATAGAACACATTGGCTGTTACCACAAACATTGGTGATTCTATTTCAGTCTAATTTGGCTCTGCATCCCTAATTTATAAAGTGTTTACTGTAACTGACGTGTCAAAACATTCCAAGATCCAAAAGGAAAAGAGGGATTAGATGCAAGTATATGCTTAAGAGGCTGAATTCTCAATAGATCACTAACATGAAAGAAAGTAGGGATTGAAGTGTATACAAAGAAAGAAAGAAGTGGAAAACTAGGTGGGTGGCTAGAAACCAGTAACATTATCATTTGCTTTATCAGTAAATAGCTGATTTTACTTTTACTGCCTGGTAATTCTAAAAGAGTACATTCAATGTTTTAAAGTTTATTAATTTTTGGCAAATCTTACAAAAAAAAAAAAAGATTGTTTTAAAAAACAATGTCAAAAATAGCAGGCAAGATATTTCAAGAAGCCTGAAGTTGAAACTTGCAGTAACCTGTGCTTGGTATACCTGAGAAGGAACCCACTCACTTTTTTTGTTGCAGTATGAATTAGTGCAATCAGGTGCTGACTTGCAGTGTAAAACAGGATGGACTAGGCTAAACAAACAATTGTCAAGAGTAACTTTCCTTAATGTATCAAAAAGTAGTTTAAATAAAACTTATCTGTAAAACTATGGACTGATTCTCCAAGAACTTGCACACATAAATAGATTTATACACCTCAGTAATCCCAGTCAGTGTTTAGACTAATCATAGATTCAAGATCAGGGACAAATACCTGAAAAGAGGGTGTTTTTCACTTTAATTTTCTAAAGTGAAATCCTCTTGTTACAAGCTCATGCAACAATCTCAAAATAATAGAATGGCTTGCATGTGCATTCATCTTAATTTGGTTTGTTCTAAAGCCTTTTCTAAAGCAGATTATGTTGCTTGATTGCACTTTAATTTGTTCTTTATTCAAAATTGACTGTGGTGTTTGTATGTACATAGGGTACAAAAATAGTGGCTGCTCTGAAAGGTACTCTTCAGACAGTGTGTAGTTCACAAACACTTTAAACATTGTTTTTTCTCAGCTAAGTGGAACACTTATGGTTGAAAGGTACCTATTTTTCCCCTATTGATGCTTTTTTCTTCCCTTACAGGCAAAGAAATTTTTCAGAAAAAGCGGCATATGCAGCTGATGATGTGAGTATTTGATGGTGGAATTCAACAGCACCTTCATAGGTACTAAAAGAAGAAATAAGAGGGGCATGAGAATCATCAGTTAAAAAAAAAAAAAAAACCAAAACAAAACAACAAGGTCAGGTGGTGCTCAGATTTGATTGCCCATGGGTGCAGTAGCAGGTGGTTTCTGCTATTTTCATCCTGACACTTTACAGTGGTAATAGCTTGGAGCTTCTGCTGGGGCAGCCATCCTCTAAGTGGAGGTTGAATGTTTGCAACAGTCAAAGTGCTGCTGACTTCCTGCTGTCAGTCCCTTTGAGCCACTTGTATGTGCTGTAGCTGTTTCTAAAATTATGTCAGGCTTCTTTCAAATTTTATTATTGCAACACAGCTAATGCATGAGGACAGAAATCTGATACCTCATGAACCACAGCAGCCTATGTGGTGCTGCAGTCGAGCATGTTAAAGTATCCTGGCTTAGATCCATGGGAGGAAGAATGGTCATTGGGGTTGCAAATCCAACTGACATTCCAGCATTAATTGAGGCCATTACCAAGACATAAAGTTTAAAAAGGCACAGTAGTGTGAGCTAAGGTCAAAGTATTAACTTGGGCTTTAATTTTCATAGCTGCCATAGTTCTTAGTTGGCTGCTTAGTTGGCTGTTACTTACATGGTGATGAGCCAAATTCTCTTTTATAGTGTAGTGCTTAAAATATTGCTGAAGTGACCTACAGTATGTTATGTATTTAAATCTCCCAAATTATAGTTGCATTGGGCAGCTCTCACTTGCATACTATGGATAATTACATATATCCACATCTATATCTATATTTGTGCAATTAGGTAACTAATGGATCTCATAAAGAGATGAAGAAAGAGTAAATATGTCAGGAGATAAAAACCAGGGATCTGTAATGGTAGACATAGTATTCTGGACATAGTATTGTACTATAGAATACTGCAATCACTTCTGACCTGTTAAATTTTATTGCATAAGGATGAAATTAGGCAATATTTAGGGTTTGGATTATTTAATATCCAAAATATCTGATGTGTTACTGATGTATTGGTGCGTTTACAGTGGCAGTGTCTGCTTACTTATGCTAATTTATAAGTTTTAGTTTGCATGAAAGAGTAACCTTCAATATGCTAATGTTATTAAATATTCCAGGAATATAAATATAAGCATGGGCTTGATTGTGAAATGAAATTTGCATAATACCAATTTCCTGGTTTTGGAAAACACAACATAGACTTCACATGCTTTATTAGTTTGCTTTGACATTTATTTAGTTAAAGTACTTTCCAGTTTTGATCAAACACCTGAAGTCTTTGTTAGTTTCTTAATGTGAATTTATCTTTCTTCAAGAAAAAAAAAAGGTTGCAAGAATCCTTCTTACAAAAAGCAGTTCATTTAGACTAATTTTACAAAAGTAAAGGAAAACAATGTTTATGGCCTGTTTACTTTGCTGTTAACAACTGAAGCTGTTACGCTTGTGGCTAGGATAAATGTGCAATTTTCAGATTAAAATATGAGGCTTGACTTGTTACTGCAATGCAGTCAAAGATTGTATTTCTGGAAACAAGTTAACCATTTCCCAGACAATAATTTAAAGGAAATTTTAGATCAAGGTGAAGGAAGACTGTATGTGGTAGAGATGCTGAGTTTATTAGTTTTGCTTTTTAGATCATAACTGTCTCTCCAGATTTTTTCCCTGAAAATACTTAGACTAAATGGAAGTCAGGTAGTCTCCGAGTGTTTTTTTATCATTTGTTTAGAAGTTCATGTCATTCTTTAGGCACATGGTCTTTTCTAACACATTGTTCATCTTGTCTAGAGAAACATTATTCTGATTTTAAATCTAAAAAAGGCTTAAGATTTTACTAGATGTACAGAAGGGTATTGCATTTCAGGTTTTGAGTTACTTGAAGATTTTGAAATTTTGTTTTTGCTGTCCTGTGTATGCTCAGCTCCTCAACATAACATCAACAACTGTCTGAGCTTTTCATCTGAAGCTTGTTGTGAAGTAACTGTGGAGAGTGAGTACACACCACACATCAGGCTGAACCTCTGCACACAGATTAGGCCACTGAACAGTGCTGGTATTGTCACTACCAGAGAAAATGAGCAAATAGGAGGTACTGAAAGCACAGACTCTTTCTGGTGGAGATAGCCCAAGGGGGAATGAGTGCAATCTGAAATACAGGAAATTCAGCCTAAACATGAGAAGAAGCTGTGAGGGTAGTCAAACACTGGCACAGGTTGCCCAGAGAGGGTTTGGATCTCCATCTTTAGAGATATTCAAAACCTGACTGGATGTGGTCATTACAAATGCTCCCATGAAACTTCTGCCTGTTAACAGTCAATTCTTTTGTTTCTATTTTATGCAAATAGAGTTTTTTTCTCTTATTTCTCACCTTAGAGAAAGCTGATCTGCAAGTAAATTTGATACCTGAATCAGAAATGTATTCCATCATTCTATATATATATTTTTTTTTTCCTTTTTCTTTCCCCTGGAGCCTGTTGGTTACTGATCCTATTAGAATTTTTATGTCAGGCCATTTTGTAGCAGTGTTGTACTGACATCTGTACTCAGCTAGTACAGATTTGCCAATACTGGGGTGGGTAACATAGGTCATTCTGTAGAGCAAGTGCTTTGTCATCATTAGTTCGATAATTATACATTTCTCCTCTCCAAAGAGAGAAATACTCATAAACTTAAAGGAAGAAATGTGATGTTTATTAGCCATTTGTGTGCTGGACATACTGTTATGTGACTGTTATTTGCTCAGCTCTTTATAACTTCAGTCTGGCAATGCTTATTTGAAGGCCACTAGTTCAGCACTCCAACCCACTTGTCTGAAGCGCATTAGGAATTTCAGCACTCCCATCAAATGCAGTAATGTAACCACAGGTTAATAAGATAGAAAATCTCCTTGAATTGGATGAATTATTTTGTGTGCTGGAGAGCTTCCACCCGAGTTGTTGTAAGCCTCCACATTTTTTTCTTTGCTTTTCTCAGCAATTAAGCAACATTTGCCATGAGGAGCAAAAGAGCATAGAATTTGCTAGCTAAGCCACATTAGACTGCTGTGATTGTACACTGGTAAGAATTTAAAGAGCTGCTTACATATTTGTTGGACTTACTGTATAGCTCATCTGGAAAGTGGATTCCACTAAAAACTCATGGAATTCTACAGATTGTTGTAGTGCAGCTCTTTCTCTTAATTGTGGACTAGCATGTTATTTAATGAAATGTGCATCTGCTTAGTTCTAGAAAGAGCTATCTATAAAATCAATCTGAAAAGGCACTGTGAAAATTTGCCCAACAATAAAAAAGAACTCTTTTTTACAATTTTTTGTGCCTGTAGTGGCAGCTGGGGAGCTTGCATATACTTGCCTATGACTTTCTAGGTTCAATAAAACGTTCATGTAAGGGTTTGGATCTTTCTCTTGAACTTATGTGTGTGTTTTGTTAATTGTTATTTAATAACCTGAATGGGTTTTGAGAGCCTTTCTTATGGTTTTGCAAGTTCATTGCATTATAGATGATCTGAAGCCTCATGAATTGGTGACTGCTGGAGAAGGGTCTTGGACTTCTGATCCTTAAATCTGCCACCTGATACATTAGGATTGATGCATATTTGGTTTTGTGTGTGTGCCTGTGATATTCACTATAGATAATTTGCTTTTTTTTCCCTTAGGAAACCGTCCTTGTCAAGTGTAGCCGTCCTGGTCATGCCTCAGTAAACAAGACTTTCCAGTTTGAGAGGTGGGTAGTCCTGTGTAGCAATCTGGAAGTCTGAATTGCTGGAAGATTTCTGAAGTGAAGACTTAATTTTTTTAGTAGGCACTAGCTAGAGGGTAATGCTCTTTTTGGTTGGGTTTTTTGAGCAGGGGAGGCAGGAGGAAAATTCTTAGGGTTTTTCTAATGTGATAATTATGTTCTTCCCAGGACAGAATAATGCATTTCAGGGAATAGATAACAGTCTTCCCTCTCAGTAAAGATTGCTAATACAGTTATGTTTGAAACCTGTATAGAGACTTTTTTGACTCTTTTCATAGTCTGAGTAACTGTCGTGAACATGTTGCAAGGTTAAAGGTAAGGAAGTGTTGTTTGCCTTTGAGTACTTAAAGGGAGCTCCTAAGAAGATGGGGCCAAACTTTTTAGTAGGGCCTGTTGCAAGAAGTAATGGTTTTAAACTAAAAGAGGGTCAATTGAGACTAGATATAATGAAGAATATTTTACAATGAATGCAGTGAAATGCTGGAATAGGTTTTCCAGAGAGGGGCTAGATACCAGATTCCTGGAAACATCTGAGGCCAGGTTATGTGGGACTCTAAGCAAGCTGATCTAGTTGACGTCCCTGCTTATTGCAGGGGGATAGGACTAGGTGACCTTTAAAGGCTCCTTAAAACCCAGACAATTCAATGGTTCTATGAATTGAGGTGGATTGCAAGATTTCAGCATTAGACATAGAGCATGACTTTGGCAGAAACTGGACTGAGCACTTGTATGAATTGATGTTCAAACAGCCTGACCAGAGGCAGCAAGGCAGAGCAGTGGCATGGGAATCAGTGCTCTCCAAGGGAAAGGCTACAGTAGGACTACTTTCTGTCTTAAATGTTCAAAGATCCACAGAGATGAATTGGATTTTGAATGCACTATTTGTGATAAGGGTTTTAATGGGACTCCAGAGTCACTGCCAGTCTCTGTCAGTGAGACAGAAAACTGCTGGGAGTCAGGCTGAAGGGTGCCTTCTGTTTTCTCAAAATGGTTCTGACCTGGACCTCTGAAAACAGGAATGAAGAGTTTAAATAATACAATGAGAAGTCTGTAAATGTGGAAATACAAAATTTCACCCCAATGCCTCTTTCTAATGCAAACTTTGCATCTACATATTGCAGTGACTCAGGAGGCTGTCTACCCTGAACCATGATGCAAAACCCTTTGGAAACAGAATACAGGATGACAATTTCATGCTTCCTTGCTTGAAGGCAAAACTTGATTTAAAGTCAGATGTACCCAGCATGAAATATCTGTCCTGGTTTAAATTTAATGTCTGAGGCTGTTCAGCCAAAATTCCTGTAGCTTTGCTAAGTATTGTTAGCCATTGACCCTTTGCTCAAGATGTTCTTCTGAAGTGCTGGAGTTTCCTACTCACAGGAGAATGGGGATTGCTGTCGTCTAGGCCACCAAGCACCTGAAAAATCCTGAGATAATGCACATCTTGGGGAAGCTTTACGGATCCCACAGGTTACAGGACTTCTTTGATTCAAGGCATATGAGATCTCTAAGGGTACATGGCCCCCTCACATGTTGCTAAGTTACTCAAAGTAATTCCTTTCACTCTTCAGCTGTACTTAACCCAGCTATACCAGTTGAAGTAAACACAGAATAATGCTGGAATTCAACTCTGTAGAGCAGCACAGTTAATGGTTTTGGCACAGGACTCCAGAGGTGCTGTGATTCTGGAAATGTGGTATAGATCCTGGTAATCAGGAAAAGGGTTAAAAAAATGTAAATCCCCCAAAGAATGCAGTTCTCCAGGAATGTTTTTTTAGTGTCCCAGTACAGCTATTTTTTTATAAACAGAAAAGCATATGTTTCTTATGAACTCTAAAATGTTTATTTTTTTAGCAATGTTTTATGGAACTAATAAATGTCAAAATATTTGATTTCAGCTCAGGGAGAAAATTCCAGCTTTCAACATGTTATGCTTTTATAATTTTATTGGCAAATCAGTTAGCAAAATAAGAAGGAAGCTCAAAATTTTCAATGTGAAATTCACATTAATCAGCACACAGGGACAAATCTATCATTCTGGTAAAAATACATGGGGTTTTAGAAAGAGATTCTTTGGATTTGCAGCATCTTTCATGGTTTCAGATAGCTAATGAAGTGGGCGTCCATGCTTCAGCCAAGGCTGTGGTTACAGTGTAGCATAAACTAGTTCAAGACTACTTTAAAGCACTTTATTTCGCTGTGGACAGCATTTGAACCACAGCAGCTAAGTAGTGGCAGTAAAACCCCTTTAGGAAGTTGAGTAAATATTTGAGTAGTTACTGTGAGGTGGAATCACGTGCCTTTCCTCGGATCAGCTACCGGAGCCTGACCCTGACATAGCTGTGCTGGCCCCAGCTGTGGCTGTACTGGGAAGAAATGGCCTCAAGCTGCACTAGGGCTTAGGTGTGTGTCCAGCCTGTGTTCAGTTGGACGCCAGGAAGATTTCTTCACAGAAAGGGTGCTTTAGCACTGGAACAGTACTTCCACATCCCTGGAAGTGTTCAAGAAATGACTGGATGTAACAATTACTGCTATGGGTTAGTTGGCAGGGTGGTATTCAGTCAAAGGTTGGACTTGGTGGCCTTGGAGGTCTTTTCCAAGCTAATTGATTCTGTGATTCTATTTTGCTGTGCAGATGAACTGCTAAGACTGATTGATTCTAGTCTGGGTTGTGGCCAGTAGCAATGTGTTTCTTAGGCAACAAAAGTCATCAACTGTGGATATTTTAATCATTAAAACGCCTTTCTTAGTTTTTTCTCTTTTTTTTCCATTTTTTTAATTTATATAGTAGCTCTGAGATGTTTTGATGTGTGAAGAAAAAATATTTCAACACATATCGAGTTAGAGACGTAGTTGGTTAAGATGGAGAACTGGGTGCTAATGAATATTTCATCCATTGCAGATGATAGATGAAGCAGAGAAAAGTGTTTGGAAGTGCTTTTGCTCTTTTATATTGACCTTGCAGATTGGATGTGCAAAGTTTACTGAAGCATATGCTCATGTGCATGCAAAGCAGGGACAGAGTATTCAGTGCCTGTGTCCTCCTGGTCCAAACTGTGCCACATCCCTGCATATTTGTTGGTTTCTTCGTGCACTAGGATGGCACATCAGTGGAATGGCAATACAAGCAGTATTTGTCCATCAAGCCAGACAAGTGCTCCTTTCCTGATTAAAGAGAGTACATTTTCATGCAGCTTACAATTAGTCTGTGGAACACGTTGCCACAGGATGTTGCTCCGGGCCAAGGATTTAGCAAGATGCAGAAAGAAACTGAATCTTAATTCTAATAATATTTTTTTTGAAACAGAGATTCAACACATATTTCAGTTTTGAGGCCAGTATACAGCTTTTAAGGATTAAGGATGAGGCACAGAGATGAATTATTGTGTCTCTGGCCACCATATTGTTTCTTGCTCCTTTATCTGGCTGTTGTCAGGAAAAACGCTGAGTTCAGTGCATTGGCTCCCATTCTGTATCTGTTTATCAGCAATCCCTCTGTATAATCTTATTTATGGAGAACATGAATACAAAAACTCTATTTGTGCAGTCTGTAGACTCTGCCAGGCAGATCATGGTCAGATATACAAAGAGGCTTGAGTAAATGCTGAAGAGCATACTTTGGCTTTATTCAGTTAACCTTGTAGTATCCTGTACAATCTGTGGGATACTGTTAAGTGTACTGGTGTACAGTATACACAGAGAAGTGACTATGCTTTGTAATGTTGGCTGCTACCAAAATTCCTTTTCTAATCAGCCATTTTGCTCTGAGCTATAAAGAACATATATCACCTATTGGAAAACAGAGCTAGACAAACCACCCCCCCCAAAAAAAAAAAAAAAACCAAAACCAAAACACAAAAAAACCCAAAAAAACCCAAAAAATAAACCAACCCAAAAAACAAAAACCCAAACACACACAAAAACCCAACACCACAGAAAGACACCAGAAAAGGAAACTTTTTCAGATAAACACTCATACCTCAAATATTTGACCGTGGGTAATGACATTCATATTTTAGATTCTGTTCATCTTGTATAAACAATGGGTGCTGAAGGCTGTAATCTTAGAGAGGATACATTTTTGGTGTGCTACAGAAGAAATGAATGAGTTAGGGGTATCCACATTTTATGATCAGAATTTCCTCTCTCTGATGATTTCCTATTTTCAGGTCTTGATTTTATGTTGTACAAACCTGAAAGAGTTGGAGGAAAGATTTCTTTGAAGATAACTTTTTTCCTCCTTGCATTCAAAAATACACATGGAGTTGTTTCAGACATCATTGTATTGGCCCGAGTATTGAACTGTTCTTGCTCTTTTCTAAGAGGTCAACTCAAGCAATTTAATTGTCTTCCATTCTGTTTAAAAATAGGTCTGCATGCCACATCATTATGTAAAAGAAAGTCTTCCCTTGAGTGAGAAGTGTTGATTTCAAAGTAGGTAGTTCATCAGGGCTGGGGATGGAAATACCTTAGGGTGATATTGCCCACAAAGATAGTGCATCCTTAAACATGACCTTCAGGAGCATTCTGATTTCTGCTGCACCACTGAGTCTTCTGAAACAAATCCTCAGCAAGTTTGTAGTCTCTACCTCTTTTTTTTTCCCCAAACTTTACCCACATGTAAAGGGGCAGTACAACCTGACCACTGTCTTCCATAATGGGATACATAGGAAGCCCAGGCAGCAGGACTATTTCACATTCTAGTAGGTGGGAAAAAGTTACAGGGATCCAGTACAGCCCCCCAAAAAAAAGAATCTGTGTGCCAGAGGGGGAGGCAGGAGGCTTAGGATGAGCTCAGAAATCCACAAGGGTACACCCAAGTGTTGTTCTCCCCAAAACACACAACAGCTGCTCCCAAAATGTGAGTGAGAACTTTGGAGTTCTAATTTTCAGTTCTCTGACAGAGAAATGTCACCAGGTTCCAGATTTTATGTCACTGGACTATAGTTTCTGTGGTCTGTGTTCTTGTGACAACATTTATATTTTTAATTTGATTAATCATTGCACTTTGTTCCTCAGAGTTTACAGTGATTTCGAGTCTCAAGAAGCAGTATTTGCAGATGTGGCCCCTTTGCTTACATCTCTCCTTGATGGGTAAGTTAAAAGGTTGCAGTAAGAAAGCTAAAGCACCATAATCTACTAAAATCTAACAATTAAAAAAAATATTTAATAATGGTGATCTAGTCAACTTTTATGGCTTTGCAGTTCCATTTTCCTGTTCTCCTACTCAGCACCAAGTGAATGTTGTTTCCCTGTATAAACAGTGAAAATATGTTTACAAAATTTAGCAGAGCAGACAAATATGTAAAAATAAAAAAAACCCCAGTTTTTTCCTCTGTTCTGCTTCTGTCAAACTGATGCTTCTAACGGAAGATGTCTTTTTTCTCTTGTGTTCTTTAGGTTGTGTTTTATAACTTTTCCAGTTACAGACATTGTATGATACATCTTTTCCATCAGTGTGTTCACTGTGAACGTTGTGTTCAATGCAAAAGGCCTGCCAGGGCCACTGTCTGTCCTGGTTTTGTGTGCAGCACAGGCCATAGAAGGTGCTGTGATCGATTCCTGGTTGAACCACAACTGAGCATTCTCAGTTATTCTACTGCTGCTTCAGACACTGGGGTAAAACAGAATTCTGGTTTGAATGCAAAACTGACCAGTAACAAGCACTAACAAATATATGAAATTACTTCTGGCTACTGAAGCTCATAAAGTGTGATTTTTCTTAAGTACTGAGCCAACTTAAGCAACTCTTGCAAAGAAGCTTTGATGTGCATATTGTTATATTCCTTGAGGCTTGAACTGAGCTTTCTACATAACTTCCTTTCTGGTCCTTTTTTATCGCTGTTCCAATCCCACTTTACTCTATGGTAGGGCTGTCACAGACCTTTTGCTCCCTGTAGAGGAAAAGACAGTCCCTTTCCATTCACAGTGGCATAGCTGAACAGTGGCAATCCTTGTTCCCAGCAGCCTGCACACTGAAGTTTCCAAGGTTCCTTTTCCTAAAAGCAACCTAGAAGAGGTATCTAAAGATACTGTGAATATTGGGAATTCCATATGCCACAGAGAGGCCCCCGCAGGCTCTCTGGCTGAGGGAAGTCACAGATTGCATTATTCATGTTTACCAATGATGAGTAACCACAGTTTATTTAGCTGACCAGCCTAGGACCACTAGGTTGCAGGAGTTTAAGGAAGACTTAAAACTACTGCTTTCTCTCCCTGCTTTTCCTTTTGCAATGATCATAATTTTGCCTTGGTTCAACACGACCCTTATGTGTCTTCAGATATATCTGGTCTGTACCTTGATCTGCTGTACTTCCCACCTACTAATTGTCACATGAGGAGAATCCTGTCCTAAAAGCTAAGATTTTTGTATTCAGTTAGGAAATGTTCTGTTATTGAAAACAAAAGACCTGTCTTGTTCTTCCAGAAGTGCTGTTTAAACAGAAGCAGATTCTCAGGAAAGGCGAGTCTGTGCATATGGGCACAGCAGCTCTCCCAATGTAAATGGGAAACAGACATACTTAGTCTGAACCTTGAACCTCTTTGCTGCTCCTGATTGTTTTAGTCTGGGTTCTAAAGTGCTCTGTAACAACTTTTAGCTTGAGTAGAAGGGAGTGTTCTCTCTTTTTCCTTATTTTTTTCCTATGTTTTTCTTTCTTAATGGATTGTTTCATTTTTCAGTACAAATATACAGGAAGAAAAGATTGTTCCATATATATACCAGATGAAGTATAGCAAGCTTCAGAGTTTACTGTGAGCCATACAGGGCCAACAAGGGAGTCAGATAACTTTTCTTTTCTTTACAGTGTTGAAGAATCCAACTTGTTTGTTTATTTTAAAGAATGAATTTCTCCTCCTTTTTTTTCCTTTAACAGTGTTCTCTCCTAGGCATAACTTTGCTAGACTGAACACCCACACTCTTTTCAGGAGAGAAGTGCTACGAAACTATTGTTATTTTAGCTTGACAATAAGAACTTTTCTAAACAGGAATGTAACTGTTATATGTAATAATAAAGTGGAGAAGGAAAAATATCAGGGCACATAGGTGAAATCATAGTAAAAATCTTCAGACTTCTTCATGTGAAAGCTTTATGCTGGGGCTAGAACACCAATGCAATAAACTATAATAAGTATCTATTATTATATAGATAAAGATAATCTGCTGCTTGTCCTCTTGTTGAATCCCTCAACAATTCATTATCTCCTGTACCTACTTAGATACGATACCACTTTGGCCAGTTTTAGCTCATTTGGGCTGACAAAAACATTGTTTTAGCTTTGGCAGAAGTTACCACTGATTGGTGCCCAGCTTGCACCTCTGTCTTCAATGTTACAATCCTCTGCCCACTTCTAATCATATCATCTATTTCTTGTCAGAACTATTTTGTCCATGATTCTTACTGTCTTATAACTAGCAGCAATTAAGGAAAATTTAAATAGCTGGACTATAGGAAAGTCCTTTAGGAGAGACTTTTAAGGAGACTAATTCTATTTTTTCCTAAGGAAAAACATCTGGCTCCCTTTTTAATTCCAAAGATCTATTTAATTTTGAAATAGGGCTAGAAATCTCTATAAGGTACAGGCTGGCCAGGCAGGTATGTATGAGGGGAGGAACTGTGAAAATTACTCATTGTTAGTCTAGCTAAAAATTACCAAAATTAGTGGGAGCTTTTCTACTGAGTTATGTCAGCAGTGAATACTTCAAGAAATCCCTCATATCAGATTTACAGCCCTAATTGCTATCACATTTAATTTTACTGTAGTGCTCTTTGTTTTCAATTACAGTTATCTCCTTTACTTCATCAAATCTATGACTAGACTCCTATTTTATACTCTGCAGTGCATGCTAAAATCTGGATGGACCTTACTATAGATTCATTGACTGCAGCTTTGATTTCACATTCCCAGAAAGGGTACCCAGGTATTCTCCGTGTGGCTTATCAGCCCACATTTCTTTCTAACAAGTGAAAGCTTTCAAAATAATCCCCTGAAATAATTGCTTCTAGGCATGTTTAATATGCATGTAAGTATTTAATTACTTGAAACTATACATTTAAAACAATTAGATGAGGGGTGTTCATTGAAATAAGCTGGCATGTACTTGAAACTAATTTTTGTTATGAGGAAAAGCATCATATAATCAAAAGCAGCTGTTTCACGTCTGCCCACAGAGGAGGTAGCTTAGACAGTGAAATTTTATTCCCTGGCAGAAGAGGAGCAAGCTCATTCTTGCAACTCTCTAGTAGAACAGAAGTTTCTGCAAACTGTGAGGCACTTCTTGTGTGCAAAGGTTCTGCTAATGTCGTATCTGCGAACAAACAAGACAGTCCAGGGAGAGAGCAGTCCTGTCAGCATTACTGCATGTCTTCAGGCATTTGGCTGGCACAGTACTGTGGTCAACATTGAGTTGCTGGCAGGGGGAGCAGAGCAGGCACAGCCAAGGAGGGGCAAAACTTCAGCTGCACAGCAGTGTTGGTCCTCCATACAGAGCACTACTGTGGCTGCATCTGTATCCACCCACTTATTTTGCTTAAGATGTTGACTTTGATCCGATTGTGTTAGTAACACAGTTTCTAGATAGGATTCATACATCTCAGCTCAGATCTCTGTGGCACAGACTCCATAACAGTGCTCACAGCTGTGAACAATTTTCAGTGCAGCCAAGAGGCCTTTTCAGAGTTCTGCTCATTAGACATATTTACTTGTCTACTTCAGAAGATGATGTTTCATAGGTGCCTGTTCCTCTGCACTGACACTGTACATTTTCATATTCTACTTGTCCTTATCAGAGCAGTTCCTGCCACCTTTGCTCCGGAGTAGTCATTTTGTGCATGCTCATTCTCAACTGGTGCTCTTGGTTTAAAATTTGTGCCTCCTATTCTTTGGGCTGTCTTCTCTGGGGGCTATGACTGATAAGCCTGCCTGAAAAAGGCTTTGAGAAATGAAGAGTTCCCAGCTGTTAGGATACAAGTGCAGTGGTTTGCAGCACAGCACTGTAACAACAAATCAAGCCCAGAAATGGTTTACTTTAAAATATTTTACTGTAAACTGCAGTGGTTCAGGAGCTGATTAAAAAGCAGCTCAGTAGTGCAAAAGCTGAAAGTTGGGCAGGCAAGGAGGTCTAACAGTATTGATCATTCCAGCTAAGGATCCTTTAAACTTCTACTTAAAAGCATCCCTTCAACTCTGTTTAAAAAATAAAATCTGCTTAGGTGATGTCATAAACGGTAATTACTATCAGACTTTGACATCTGCAGAAAGAAATCAGGGGCCATGTTTTTATTTTCTTGACTAGGTTTGTGTTTCCAAATTGTTTGGAGTTTGACTTGCCACGTAACAGACACATGTGGTAATGGTAAAATAAATTACAGCACTTCTGTTTTCAGGTACAATGTTTGTATCATGGCTTATGGGCAAACTGGAAGTGGGAAGACATACACAATGTTGGGACCACAGTTAGAAGGGAACTTATCATTCTCCATAGAAGAGGAATCAGAACTAGGAATTATTCCTCGAGCTACCCAAGAAGTGTTCAGGTAAAAACTAAGTAAAGGCTTGCTGTCAGTGGGAGTCACTTTAAACTGTGTAGAAAGGATGAAATAATGATTGCAATGTATTTATCATTATGGATTTCAGCTTCACAATGGTTAATATTTATAGCTTCTCTGACCACCATTTGATATTTGGGGTTTTATACAGATTTCTAGTCTCTCCCCTGCTTAATCCAATGTTCTGAGACAATAAGATTATGCAGTTTTACTGTGTGTTATCTGTCCATCTGGCTTTCTAATTAAACTTCTGAAAATGTTTCAACCATAGTTGAGGGAGTCCAAAAGATAATTAAGTTCTGGAAAGTTCTGTGAAAATTGACAACTGGAATACATTAAGAGGATTCAGATTAGAACCCAGTCCCAAGGAAGAAGGACAGTAGAATCTTTAACTACAATCTGTTCTTGTTTTAAGGGTTCTTAGATTTTTTTTTTTAGTTGAACCTAATATAGGATTGAACTACTATGCTGCTATGTTATAGTAGATGAGCCATTAGAAGTTTTTCCAGTAAGCCTGTTTGTTTTGGAGAAGGGTATAAGCTAAATCAAACAACCAATTTTGTATGAGAATGACTGTCTAACTGTAAATACTCTCCTGAATAGAGAAACCCATAATTTATTTTCTGAGGCTGTGAACAGATAACTTCTCAAAGATATAGTTTCCCATCTCTGTTCATTGCTTGCACTCTGCCAGATTTTATACTCTGAGCTCTGACTGCAGTAACTGCCAGCAGAGAAATGGTATAAAAAATCCTTAGGTGGGACACTAGTGGAAAAAACAAGCTGGCACAGCTGTTTGGAAAATTGAATTCTATTTACTTCTTCAAGTATAAATGAACTGTATATTCTGATTCTTAAAGTTAACATTAGCATATGGATGAGGCAATTCCATGCCTGCAGATACTTAGTAAATCCTTTTATCAGATTGTAATTATATTATAATGAAAGCATAGATTTCTATTTACAGATTGTTCATTTGGGGTTTGACTTGAACATTTTTGGGCTTTTTTCTTCAAAATCTTTTCTTTTTTTTTTATTTTTTTTTTATTTGCCAGGCTTATTTCAGAAAAGCCACCAGGAAGTTACTGGGTTGAGGTTTCTGTTGTAGAAGTGTATAATAATGAAGTTTTTGATCTTCTGGCCAAGGACAGTTATGGAAAAGTGTTTGGCGTCAAACGCGATGTTGTCACAACCAGAGAAGGGAAGAGCGATGTGCCATCGCTGACGCACGTGTGAGTACACGGCTTGTTCCTACCATGCAAACCCAGTCTGCTCTTAATGCTGTGTAGAGCTGCACCACATTGCATTAGAGGCACCAAAGTGCTTCTAAACAGTGAGTCCCTACCATATGCAAAAGAACAGTTCTGTTTCGGTTAGCTCAGTCTATTAGACTGCAGTTGGCTGCAAATGTCAAAATACTTCCAGAAAAAAGGTAGAATTACTTTGAGTTATACTCCTGTGTTAAGTGCCTTCCACTCAGAATGCCTGAAGATTGCCGCATATTTTGTTGTTGCTGGATTTATGGCATCTTGTCAGCTGTAGAAAAAGAAGTCACAAGGCACTTTCCATTCAGTCTTGCTGAATTATAAAATTTACAGATTATAATAGAAATTTACGTACCAGTTGCAAATAGTTAAGCAGCTGTAGGGTGTTAGCTTTCCCTTTATGCATTGGAGTTACAAAAAATTAGAATAAAATTTGAAGTGATCTTTTAATACTGATGCCCATCTTAATATTGCTTAATGTTCTGTTTTCATAACTGGAGGTGTTAAAGCTGGAATTGTTATTTTGGCATTTGAACTTGCAGATCTTGAAAATCGAGGTTCTTCAAACTAAAAGCTAGGAAGCAGCAAAGCTTCTCAGCTCACTTTTAAGATGTACCTTCCCAGCATTGGTGTATGCCAGGTTTGATCCTTATTTACACAACTTGACAGGGTAGGGAGAGCTAGGGTATTTAAGGCTACAGCTATACTTGCTTTAATGCCTTCTTTTACTTACTAAGCATTAGGAAGATTTGTTCTAGTACTCATGGGAATGATTCTTGGCATTAGCTAAGTGTGGCATACAAAGCAAATGTACGGTGCTTTCTTGTTATATACAAAAAAAACTTACCTTGGGTAATTAGATGTTAAAAATTACGTGCTCATAAAATTTCATCCATTAACAAGAGGGAATCTGTTTCAGATGCTTCATTTTAGTAGTGGCTGTGTCGTTTATCACAGAATGTCCTGAGTGGGAAGTCCAACAAGACCGACTCCTGAGGTCAACTCCAGGCCCTGCACAGGACAGCCCCAAGATTCCCATTCTAGTACCTGGCCATCCTCTGGATGAAGAACCTTTTCCTAATATCCAATGTAAATCTCCCTTGACACAACTTCCAGCTGTTCCCTCAGGTCACCAGAGAGAAGAGGTTGGTTTCTGCCCCTCTGCTTCCCGTCACAAGGAAGTTGTAACTGCAATGAGGCCTCCCCTCAGTCTCCTCTTCAGGCTGAACAAACCAAGTGACTTCAGCTTCTGCTTATGTAGCTTACCCTCTAGGTCTGTCACCATATTTGTGGCCTTTCTTTGGGCCTTACGCTAATAGTATCAACATTAGCTAGGAAAAAAAAAATAAATTAGGATAAGCAGTACTAGTGGCATCAGAGAGGTGATGGTACCCAGTGGAATTAAACTGGACATCTCTCTGTGAGCATCCAGCATGAGAACAGAGGCCAGAAGGGAGCATGTGCATTTTTGAAATGTCATATAAAGAAGTGTCCAGCTCCTTGAGTAAATAAAGTTTGTGAAAAGAAACATCTTGCTCTATTGAAATGTTTAGAACAGCATTAGTGTTTTCTATGTTTCTGAGGAAACATGATGTTTTTCTTCATTCTCTATAATAATTCTTGTCATGGTCTAATCTCTATTTTTCCAAGGGGAATTAGCAGTCAGATATGAAATGCATCCCATGCCAATTAAATAAAATGCATCATCTGTGGAGATAATTTTGTCCTGTGGGACTTAGTCACATAAGCAGACCAGTAGTTTGTTTATGTGGATTTAATGCTATTCCCAGCAAGCCTTGATTAAAAAACACAAGAATGTACTGGAGGATTGTGCAAAACTACTTTTATTCTACCTAGTGATACACATTTATTGATTTGTACTTTCTAGCAATTTAATTGTTCATAGAAAAGTGGGAGCCCAGAGAAATTGTCAAGCAGTTTTCTTCACTGTGAGAGCTATAGGACTTTCTTTCTATGAAATACAAAGAACTGCAATATTCTCAGAAGGATTAACATTTGTATCTGGGGTTTGCCTGCTCTTTGGTCTTAAGGTTAACTACAATTTCCATAGAAATTCTGCAAGCTTGATTGCACTCTGCATGCTCCATAAGAACATGGAATGAATGAAAAGTGACTGGAGCATAAAGTGATGAATCCTTTTGCCCTTTTTGTCTGTATTATGCTGACTAGTGGGTTTCTCTCTGTCTCTAATCTTGTATTTCCCCAGCTGTGACTCTACTCCAAATTTTAGTATCTAGTTAAGACTCTGCTGTCAAGGGAATGAAAAACTCCAGAAGAGGCTGGGAACAGAACCTGTGTATCTTGAATCTTTCTTGGAGGAGCTAATCTTTTCCCTTTGACTAGACAGGAAAGTAGCCTTATGACTTAGAAAGTGACGATAAGTGCATGTAGTGTAGGCATGCTGGGAGTTGAACTTTCCCTGTTTCATCAATACCTCCAAGTAGTTTTTAATTATGGCATTTCAGTAACTAAGATGCTGGTCTGGCCTAATTTTATTCCTGAAAAATGCCCATTCCACTTCCCCAAGAGAGCTTTGCATAGTTAGTGGGTGACCCATCTCTTTTCATAGGTTTTGGGAAAGGGAGAGGTGGGAAGCAGTAGGATTTATGCCATAGAGACAAGAAAAAAAAAAGAAGCTGCAATAAGGTTTCATTTGTCCTTCTAGTTAATAAAATGGCTGCTCTGTTTATTTCTGCAAATTTTAATTTATGGCAAAGGAGCCTGGCGCCTTGAACTAAAACTCTTAAAAGCCACTTATCTCAATCAGTTAATACTAAATTCTAATGCAAACATAAATAAAAATATGGACTTGTATCTCAATTACAATGCAAGCAATGAAAAAAGTCCAAATCATAAACAGGTTATATTAATAATTACATAGAAAGGTTAATAAGAAAAAACAAACCCAAACAAAGTAAAGGAACCATTGAATGAGGCCACCCAGCTGCCTGAAATCTAAAGTAAACAGCTGGTGCTTTGAATAAAAACACAACCTCATTTATGATAATATTTGATCTAGAATATATTGGCCTGCTGGGTCTCATTGGCTTCTCCATGTAGCCACTAAAGTACAGTAGTTTCTTTCCTGCTAACATGTTTATCTTACTGAATCACAAAAACCTTAGTCTCTTTCTTCTTTTATAGCTTGGTTGACTTTGGAGAACTTTCAGCATCAAATTTTTAACGTAACCACAACAGGGCTTCTCTTTGTAGAATCTGGTCCTGGAACATGCGGGACATAGAGCACGATGAAGTCGTAGAGATTATACTAAAATATTATTTCTGTCAGTCCTGTGGAGGAGCTACTGTGCCAAGCTCACCACACTGGGCTGGGCACATTGCTTGCCTTCAAGGCCAATTCCCAGCTGTAAGTGACCACCACTGACAGCACACCCCGAGCCCTGTCTTCCTTGGCAAATGCAGGGAGGGGGCAGCAGCTTGGAGCACTGACCTTTTGCCAGCTCACAGAAGCAGCTTGCAGAAGCCAACAGCCTGGTGCTGCATCCTAGCCAAGGCTGCTTCCCTGTCAGGCCCTGCCAGTCCTGGCTGACTAGCCACTGGAAGGTGCAGTTCAAGGCTTGGGAAGGCAGGATGTGTACCTCCTTGGATGTGAGGCAATAGTTGGATCACCCCAGTGTCAGGCTCTGGCTGTAGGAACTAGAGCCACTGGTTCCCTGCTGGCACCAGATCAGACAAGCAGGGGACATCCCCAGGGGGTGCCCAGAGGTGGAGGTGTCACAGTGGAGGCTGACATGTGTGGCTGAGGATTGACAGGAGAAGTCTATAGTGATTGTTTGCCTCGGGCAGCCCTGGATACACAGTGCTGAGATGGCTGCTTCTCCTAAGTGCCTATAGATGTGGCGTGGCCAAATGCTTTTCTGTGCTTCAGATGCCCTCGCCTTGTTTTTCAAGGAAATTGTTTTAGTTGAGTATAGTTCATTTTCTTTTGTTCTTCTGTCTCTAAACTCTTTAAGTATGGCTCTTAGCATAAAATAAGTTTGTTCCCAGTGTGACTTTTACAGAAATCAGCCAAATCTAAATCATAAAGACATTGCCTTTTATCACATGCTTGCTTTTGCTGACTGCTGTGTTGTGGAACCAAATCTAAGGCCTGTCATGAGAGTTATTAATGGTTGTGCTGTTACAGAGCATTCAGTGACTAGGCTATGATACACAGCCATAATTTTAACCCCCATCTAAAAACAATTGTTTAGGTGTTCTTCCCTCAATGATTATTGAAGAAGGTAACACATTGGAATAAGGTAGGCACTCATCTGTTTTAAACATTGCAAACCTAGGGAAAATCATAATGGGTTTTTTCTTTACCTAACTAGTTTTTTAATTTTCTGTGTTTATTTCACTGTGTGTGCTAGGTCTTTGCCCTTGGATTGATCATATTTGTAGTACTTCCTTTAACAGGAAAAGGAAACAGATAGTATGAGGTGAATGGTCTGTAGACATTTATGTCTGTTTATTCTGACACTCTGCTCATTGAACAGCAGAACTGGACTTTTTTCCAGGGATTCTGGATATAATTCCAAATGTGAAATATGACTTCCAGAGGCCCGGAGAAATTTTGGGGAGCTTTGCCTAATTCTGTATCTAAGAAAATGAGCTACCTCGGCATAAATTGGACAAATCTACTTCTGTAAGACCAGAGATTCCAGCAATGTCTAGACTTGTGTCTTTTTTTCCAAAGTGTAGAGATACAGAAATGTCCGTTGCTTCAAGAGCTGAGCCACAGTACCTCTGGATCTGCAAGGCTGGCAGGCCACTTCTGCAGCACTTTCAGGACTGCATCACAGCTTTTAGCTTGAATTTTCATCTTCATGCCACCTGAAAAAGTCTAATACAGTTGTTTGTGCAGCTGAAAACTGAGAGTAGTATAAGGAGAAGAGCAAGGAAGTGGAAATGCTGAGGTTCTCATTCAAGTTGTCAGCTTTCTTGTGTGACTTTTCCTGCAAGTCACTTAAATATCCTTTCTGTTTCTTACTTCTTAGGACTGTCGAAAATGCGTCTGAATTTTTGCATCTAGTCAACAAAGGCCTACAGCTGAGAGTCACGCACCCAACACTGGTGCATGCTCATTCCTCTCGCTCTCATCTAGTAGTGACATTGACCATAACTACAGTTGTCTTTGGAGATAACTTTGGTAAGTAGGATGTTACTAAAATACATCTAGAGACAGTTGTTTTTAGAAAAACAGTCTGGGAGGTTTTCGTATTGCTTTTTCTTCCTTTTTCCAATGTTTGAGACAGTCCCTCAGTTCTTTTGCATTTTTCAAACTTCTATGTTCCTTCTAAATAACACTTTCATGTTTGAATGCTACTGGAATTTTCAGTTTCATAAAATCTTAGCACTTTCCTTTACGTGCCTTGATTTACAGAGTTGTTGAAGTTTTATTGCATGAGACAACTAATGAATAAGTGTTATCAGAAAGTCATAAGATAAGGTATAAGATAGTCAAGATCTTGATAAGGTAGATACTCAAAGTAGTTAAAGCACTTAGAATGAATAATTACATGTCATACAAAGTTTGTGGTTAAGCTAACCATAAATTTTAGGGATCGTCATATGCTTTTGGTTGAGAAAGAATTGCATTTATTTACTCTCTGCCTTGCAAAAATGTCCTTTAAATTCAGAATCTTTTGAACTGTTAATAATAGGCCACTGTATGAAAAGACAAAATACTTGTCCTATTTACTATGGCAACATTGATGTTTCTACTTTTCACTACCACACCAAGACTTACCAGTTTATTGGTTGGGGAACAACTTTCTTTGGGGGCTCTTGGGGATAACTTTGTTTTCTTTTGCTCATGTTATAATTAGGCTCTCTGCTTTCAGTGCTGTGGTCCATCTCCTTCATACTCTGCAACAACAATATGATTTTAAAAAGTGGGAAATATTTAACATTTTTTCTCTTAGATGGCTATCAGACATTAAACCAACAGTATCAGCAAAGCAGAACAAACAGTGCCCTCTCTTACCTATTGGCCTTGCCAAAAGACACAGTTACTTCACGAGTTGCAGCTCCAGCATGCCCGAGGTTAACTCTAGCCAGCTCCAGATTCTTGTATTAGACTGATAGTACTTTTCTAAACTAAACTCAGTGCTTGCACCATTAGCACAGCAGCCATCTTCTCTAGTCCAGAATCCCCTTTACCACTTCTGATTGCAGCCACCCCACCGTGCCTTGCTGCCTGGCAGCAAGCTCTGCAGAAATGGCTAATTGCTGTTGAATGCAGACTCTGGCTTTTGACTCACAGCACATGGGTGAAGATGTGTACTGTAAGGGAACAGAGCAGCACTGCAGCTGGGACCTCACTGCAGCAGTGTGTGACAGCAAAGCCTGTCTCTTGTTTAAAAGGAAAGGATCCTGATTTAAAAGCCAGGTGCCATTGTCAAATATCTCAATGTCAGGTACCTTAGTCACTAAATCAAAAATTGTAAAGTCTGTGATGAGTTCTGCACTTAAAGCCAGGGCTGACAAGCCAGCACTTTTTCAGGTTTGATTAAAGTATTTTAGCATTTTGATCAGAATTATCTGTTTTTTGAGGAGAGCTAAAACTGAAGAGGAGTGAGAAGACTTAGTTTGACACTGTATGGCCCGAAGTCATTATTCTGTGTGAACCAACACAGCTGCTCTGCCTACACGGTGAAGAGCTGGCTCAGGGTTTAAGCAGCAGCCTACTTGGAGAAGTACAGAGCTCTGTAATGCAAGTCAGTCTGCTCCTTAGTCAAGTTTTGTGGTTGAAAACTTTCTACTATATAAACTAGAACTTGTAAGCACCAAAGGAGGTGTGTTGTCTCTATGACCTGTAACAGAATATGTGCCTTTCGTTCTTTCAGGGAGAGAAAGAAAGAGATAGATGAAAACCAAAACACTAAGAAAAAAAAGACCCACACAAAAACAAAACAAAACAAAAATAAAACACCACCTGCTTTGGGAAATCAATTTTGCAAATATTCCTGCTAAGCTAATGTGAAAGTAGCTTTCCCAGAGAATCTATGGTTCCTTCCTTCCTATGGGAAGGAAGAATTTCCTTCCCAGCAAAGAGAGAAAGCCAGATGCTTCTGCTGAGAAATGATACTAGTAGGTAACCAACCTGAACAAGTGGAAATAACACTATTGAGGCTAATAGCTCATCATGTGGAGATCTTGCAGTGGGATATGAGGGCTGAAGGAAGTCTAGGGAGAGGAGCAGCAAAAGACAAAAATAGAAGAGGCAGGATAAGGATTTTTTTCCCAGAGCACCAGCAGGTGATGCTTCAAATACATAGAACCAGTTTTCAGAGCCTACTGCTCCCAAGCATCCAAAATAGTACTTTGGTTGCAATCAGTCTAAAACTTTTTAAAAAAGCCTCTTTAAATTCCTTACTGGACTCACATTTCTTGTTTTCCACACAGATGTGTGAACAATGGGGATATTGGATACAACAGAATCTACACCAAAGCTTGTTACCAACTGGTATGATCAGTTTGATGAGTAAAACTTTAAATAATATAGAAAAAGTCATTCAGCCTGCCTGTGCCATGGATTCTGGCTTGTACATTGCTTCTGTTAAAATAGCCTGAAGCAGCAGATACTGTACATCCCCTACTGATGCCCCATTTTTTGCCCATCCCAATTTTCACTGTCAGTGAGCAGCTCTCCTTTGTTTTTTTCCATCAACCAGGTACTTCATGGGAAGATGAACAAACTAGTCAGAGACTAAATAAAGAGGCTTCCTGCACCTTTCCACAAAAAGTGAGAGACAATAAATCCACCTCTTCTTCCAGAGCCTCTTCACCAGTGCAATTTGAAGCAACTGAGAAAATGAAGCAAGTCAAAACGAGACTGCAGCTGGTAGACCTGGCTGGGAGCGAGTGTGTCGGTAGGTGAACATGTCTGTCCATGGGCATGGATCCTCACAGATCTAGGTTACAATAAATGCCTCAGTCCTTTATAGAGGGATACATGTTCCCCTGCTCTAACACAGGGGTGGTTTGAACCCACAGATCCTGGCATAAACGAAATTTTGAGAGCTGACTGATCCGGTTTTACACTGGTATAGTTTAACTCAAAGTATGGCTGTATAAGTTTGAAATAAGCCCAGGATGGTTAGCCATATCATAGTTATGCTATTTGTTCAGACTGCTTTTATTAGGCCTGTTTTTCTACTCTGAAAATTAGCATGTCTTTGGTACAGAAATGTTTAAAGGGCATAAATTATGTAAATATTACAAATATCTGTAATAATTGATATCACCATGTGTGGATTTTTCTGCCTTATTGTGGAAAAAGTCTTGGAGGAAATTAGTGTTGAAAAGATAATATTGTTTTCATTGTTTCTTCAAAGCATTTTCCTCCTGCCTCCTCTATGCACACAATAATTTCAAAAACTTGATTATTTCCTAAAGGACAAGCTTTCTTACCAAGAAAAACCATGCAGCCCAATGTATCATTCCAGAAATAATGTTTTGAAAAGTGAACCAGTATTATGAAAGAGTCTTTTACTTTACTGCCAAGAATTCGTGCTGTTGCTCACTGTTAAACTTTTGTTCTACAGAGAAACCTAATATAGTACATTATTTTTTTCATTTGCTCTAAATGCTGAAAACATGTAATTGAGCAACAGGGCGTGTGTTTGTTCTCTTAGTTAAAGCAGCACAAACATTTCCTTGGTTTGGGGCTCGGCAGGCAGATCCTCCAGTGAAGCCAGAGGAGCTGTGCTCACATCAGCGTTAGATGTGGCCCAGCACACGCAGCAGACTGACCTCTGCCATCAGCTGTGCTGATGCACATACTCTGCTGAAAGTGAGGGCTGTGTTAACTTGTAATTGTTTTAAAATGTGGGCAAATCTAAGTGAGCAGCAGTACCTCAAGCTTCTCACACATGTGAGCACCATCAGCACTGGGCCCTGCTAGCTGTACAGCTGGCCTGGTCATTTGCAGCATTTACAAGCCAATTGGTTGCTTTTTAGCAAACTATGTTCCACTTTGCAAACTTGGCTAAATGCTTTGTCAAAGTACATCTAACCAAATGCAGATAATCAGTAGTCCCTCCCCTATTTGCAGTTTTCTCCTTTAGGGGGATAACTGTCAGCCCAGGACTCCACTTTTCCTTGATCTACAGGAAGCCTGGGGATGGCTGTATATATACTGACCCCAGTAGAATTACCCTGAGATTCATCCTGTCTTTGATTGTTATCTGCTCTTTGGCAGGGTCTTCCAAACTCTTTTGCTCTGCCTCTCTCTGACAACTGGAGACTCTGCCACTCCAACCTCATCCTCTCCCACAGTCACAGTTCTACAGGTCTCCCTGTCCAGACTCCTGGGGTTTTTGCTATTATTGTACTTTTTCACATTTCCCTCTTGAACTCCTTTGCTGGAAAATGCTGGCCTAAGGGGAAGACAAGATCTCTAGACAAGATCTATCCCTGTACCCGTCTAAAGATAGGAAAGCAGGCAGTAGAGGAAGCTGCTGGCCCATCTGATCATCCCACTGCCATCAGCTCTGCCTGACATGGATCATGTGCTCTGGGTAAGGAGAAGTGACAGCAGGTGCATCTGTACCTCATCCACTATCCTCAACTCAAGAAAGATTGAATTTGAATAATATGATGCTAAATGCTAATAGCAAATTTCTCTTCCCCAAATGGCAAAGGTAAGGACAGCAGGAATTAATTACTCTTAACTGCACCCTGGTTCAGACTGATCAAAGAGTTGTGCTTGCAGCACCTCTTTGAATTGGTGCAATGTGTTGCATAGACCAAACCTTTCCAGTGTTGCTTAGGGGCAGCATAGCTACATACAACCATGCTGGGTGGGTGGTAGACAGGCATCATTTCCCTTTATCCATTTCCTTACAGCAAATCATGCCATAAAACACCACTCCACAGGCTTTGGTGAAGACAAATACTTCACACTTGTGTTGTACAGTTTTCTCTCTGCAGCTTGGTGCCTCTCCACTTTTTCCAAAGGGATACAGATGGGGCAGCTAACTATTATAAAAAATGGTGTAACAAAACAGGCTTCTCTTTGGGGCCATTGTGGACTTGTGTTTTCAAAAGCATTGTTGTCTTGCCTGATCTTAAGGTGTTCCTACTTTCTTGGTTCCTTGTTCTTAATATATATGGAGCCAAAAATGCATTGTACATCTGCAGAGATCAACTTTAATATGAGATGCTTTGGACCATCTGTAGACAATGAATCTTCTTTAACCTTTCCTCCACATTACAGTTTTGAAGTAGCTTTGCTTAGTGTTACCAGTGCCTTTTTCTAAACCAGGTGTGTCTGGAGTGACAGGGGCAGCACTGAGAGAGACCTCCTTCATCAACCGCAGCCTGTCCGCCCTGGCCGACGTTCTGGGAGCCATAGCAGAGCAGCGAGCTCACATCCCGTATCGGAACAGCAAACTCACACACCTGCTTCAGGACTCCGTAGGTGAGGGATTGCTCTGACCCTTCTTCAGCAATACAGATTTCTTCTGATTTTTCCTCTCCTTTGCTGTCTAAAACTAGAAGGTGATCTTATACTCATTGCATGATTGTGGCCTTTATTTCAAAGACTCTGGCTCAGGAGAACGTGAGTACACAGGGACAGGTCTGAACTCCTGAATTTGGCTAAACCTTGCTGTTTCCAAAGCTCAGTTGAAGAACAGCATCTCAATAGGATCATGTAAAGAGTAAAAATTGCATTTCACTGGTGTCAGGTACAGTTTAAAAGTTAAACTTCAATCTTTATTCTACAGGGTATAATCACCTACTTGCACATTCCTTAACATTGTGCCTGTAGCAGCAAGGCTACAGGAGGAAGACAGGACCTGGCACTGTGCTACAACTTCCTCTTGTGTTGGGGTCACTTTCTCTTCTTTAGCTCCTTATCTACGCAGAAGCAGTTTTAAAGCAAGTGTTATTCCTGCAGTAATGTCAGATTTGTGTCCATGTGTGTAGTACATTAGTCCATTTTTCTTTAGCCAGAAAATATTAGCCCTTATGCCTTTAATCTCCAGTTCAAGGCATTGACAGTGAATGAGGTAACAGTTCTTCGGAGTTTCTGAAATACTATGAATTTTTTCCTTAAGCTTTGATTTTCACTTAGTACTGGAGTCCCTACTGTGAAAAGGGAAAGCAAAAAAGAGAAGTGAGAGCTATGTGTATGGGCACTGAGCTTGATTTTAACCAAGTCTGTTGTATGACTTTAGTGAAGTGCTGAAAATGACCATTTCCTCCTTTGTTTAATCATTGTCTGTAAACTTCAAGTCTGTTTTGTTTTATTGTCACACAAGCCATTTTGCCATTACCCCAAATTTACAAATACTTGACAAAACTTAAATAAGTGTCCAGACCCACAACATACATGCTGATTAACAGATGAAGCTAATAGGGGGAAAAAAAAATCTACATTACAAATTTGAAATGTAGAAATGTACAAATGTGAAATGCTTGGGGGCAAATATATTGTTAGATATAGACTCCCCAGGAAGGAGTTGTCTGTTTCAATAGCCTTCTTCAGGAGCAGTCTTCTGCTTCATGAAAGCAATGGTAACCTGTGCTCACTGTTGTGTAGATCAGTATAGTAACAGTGTATAACTTACTGAAAATAATGAGGTAAATAAGTATGTTTTATCTTTTCCCCGCTTTTAGGAGGTGATGCTAAACTGTTGGTGATGCTGTGCATCTCTCCTGGCCAAAAGTACTTAACAGAATCGATGCAGTCTCTGGGATTTGGAACTCGTGCTCGTCAAGTTCAAAGAGGACAAGTCAAAAAAAAAAATTTCCCAGTGCCGAGTAAAGGAAAATAAAACCCAAGACTCCTGTGGATTAAAGTATCATTAATGAGTTCCTCAGACCGAAATATATACTGTTGTCCTTAAGCCATTCTGTTAGATACCAACTGCCAGATAAAATAAACAACCTTCAACATGGCCTTAGTAAGCAATAAACCTGCTAATGATGTTCTTGCTCCAAAGATAATAGCAAGTATTGACAACAGCTACCCACCATGGTGGAATGGTAGAGAAATAAACTGGGCTTTAAGACGTGGCTTTGGTGACGTGTTTCCTTAGTTCTTTCTGCTTGCCCTAAGTCAACAGGGCTCTGTTGATGGTTCGCTTCTGAAAGGCCAAGAGAGCATTCTGTCTTCTCAGCAGAAGTCAGGAGTCTAAATTCCAGTGCTTCAAGGCAGCAAGTGAAATACTTCCTCCCAGCTTGGATTAAAATGAGACATGACATTCTTTGATTGCTCTTCTATCTAGCATGGATGGGGTCATTCCTAATGCACTAGCAGCAGGTAGGCATGTAAAGGAACCCATTAGCTCCAAACTGAATGGGGTTTTGTTCTCTAATCTTAGGTAGGAAATAATGGCATTAGTGAGATGGAGAAAAATGAGTAAGGCTATATCTGCTATCCCTCTGGAATGTAGCTTAGAAAGCAAATGGGGGATTACCCAACTTTTTGAAAACACACTTAAGTTAAATGGTTGGAATGAGTCCCAGCTCTGCTGAGTTCATTAAACCCACAGCTTTGCCTGGTTGGGGGTATTTTTGCCCCATGAATGCTGAGAGGCCCTGAACTACAGATCCTAATGGGACCCAACCTGTACAACTGCTGTAGTAATCTGGCCTATGGTTTCACTTGCATCTCTGAAGCAAGTTATACTCATCACATCCTTCAAGCTGTGCCTGCAGATTAAAAAAGGATGATCACATGAATAAAACACCAAACAGCAGCTTGTGATCTGCTGTTTGTCACCTGTGAGAGGCTTTCACCCTTTTACACCAGGGGTGAGACAACGTCATGTAGGGTTTGTGAATGAAGTGACACAGGGAGAAGTTTCAAGAAAGTTTAAGCAATGTTAGAGGTGAGAAGTAGGTCCAAGATGAACAACTGGGTTCAAGCAACATCTGATGCGTTCTGTGCACTAAATTATTGCTCCTCAGAGGCCTCAAGAGCCACTCTTAATTTTTCTTCCACCAGCAATTACTCTGCCCCTAGACTGGGAGAGAGGTCGTTGTTAGGTCACTGCAAGAAGGCTTAAATTGCAGTGGCCTGCCCCAAAAGCTGGAGTTTATAGTACTCCAAGTCCCTTAACCTTCACAAGCACAAATATTTATCGAGAGATTATGTAGCATACTATTATTGGAATTTCACCCTTGAATATATAACAGCTGCTGTGCTGCTTGCAGTGCTCTGGTGCTCAGAACACAAGTAGCCAACCAGAGAGCTGAAATAACACTCGCTTTCCTAAATAATGTCTTGAGGGTAAAAAAATGCCTTAACTTTACCTGATCCCAGCAGTAACAGAGGAGTGAAAAACAAATCTGGCCACGGGAATTTAGGAAGCTGAGTGGTCAATACAGCAATCTCAGATGAGAAAGTGTCAGGAATGTCAGCCTGGTGAATGAAATGCAGGAGCAGCTTCAAGCTCACCTTAAGTCTCTGGACAGCTGGGCTACTCAAGCAGCCTGGATTACAGCTCAAAGAGAGGTTAAATAACAAGGGCTGATTCCACCAGCAGTTGTAAGTAAGCTCAAGTATTTTAAGGATTTGACATTTTTAAGTGTTACACAGAAGTGCAACTTGCCATGAGCTGTTCTTTCTTCTCTTTTTCTGAAAAATTGCCCTTAAAAACTTTGGATTTATTTATAATCTTTGTTGTAGGAAAAAAGCAGCAATACTTATTATTGAAGCAGAGAAATAAGCCCCTCAAATATGAGCAAAAAGGTTAAGTTTCTACATTAACATTAACTCTGCCAAACAGAGTATGCAGCATTCCCTACTCCTGTTTTCCTTGTCAGCATAGCATATCGCTCACTGTTTGACCTGCACAACAGACTGTACAGGATATGCAGGGCAGCAGGGTTAACATTTTGTTCTAACATCTTTCAGGTTTGGAATTTCCTGAGTTACAGAGATGTGATTGCTCAATCCCAGTGTCAGAAGGGAAGAAGTATAAAAATTGTAAGGGTGAAATGGCTTTACTCCCATGTCTAAGCTGAATTGTCTTCTATCCCAAGAGTCATTCAGGCCTGCCAAAGGAGGATATTCAGATGTAACTGATGTCTCGGAGAGCAAGCAAAACAGCATGTGCAAAGCCCTATACTTCTTTGTTGTCATTTTTCATTTAGATCTTTCATGCTTTGAAATTACATCTATTCTAGAAAAGCAGATGTGACAGATATTCACAGAGCTGACCTCAAGGTTTCCTTTGTTGACTAAAGCCTATCGTGATAAACCAGTCCTCACTATCTTGGCAGTGTAAAGCTGAAACACACATACCAACACTGGGGGAAGGGAAGGGAAGGGAAGGGAAGGGAAGGGAAGGGAAGGGAAGGGAAGGGAAGGGAAGGGAAGGGAAGGGAAGGGAAGGGAAGGGAAGGGAAGGGAAGGGAAGGGAAGGGAAGGGAAGGGAAGGGAAGGGAAGGGAAGGGAAGGGAAGGGAAGGGAAGGGAAGGGAAGGGAAGGGAAGGTTGAAAGCATTCTGAAATACTGAGATAGAAGGGCATAAGCACCAGGGAAAAGGTGTTCTTAAGAGTGCCCATGTAGTCTATGTGCTAAAATCAGCTTTGCTCTCTGTGGGAGCAGCGGCACAACCAAATGAGAGTAAAAACAACATAAATCAGGAGAAGATCCTTTCAGTGAAGTCCATGAGTGCATAATACAGCATCCAGCATCCTGGTTTAGTGTCCAGGTGGCCAAGGAACCAGCGGTGTGAAGCCTGACCAGCACAGCAGCTGCCTGGGAGGCCCAGGGTCTCACAGTCATGCAGATGTATTCCAGAGCACCTTATTTAAAAGTGGAAGCAGCTTCCACGCTCCTTACCCATAGGCCAAGCACCCTCACAGAAAGCAGAAACTTTGGATCCAGTTCAAAGACAAATGTTTGAGCCCCTGTCTCTCCCAGTACGTGTGAATGCTCGTGCTTGAAGGTCATTCAGCAGATCTGGAGATGGGGCAAGGGAAATGGGAGACTGCCAGACCAGTCCCCAAGGCCTAATAGCAGCAAGTGCTTGTCTGAGGTAACATACACAGAAAGGTGTACACGTAAACCTACACAAAGTTAGCAGGAATCTAGACTTATCTAGAATCACACAATGGCCTTTAAAATACAAGTCCAAAATCTGGCCCAAAAGTACAGTTTGGTGCCCACAATTCTCTGTGGATTTATCATTACAGACAGATTTTATCAACTGTGGTTGGTGGTTTGTCTTGCAGCCAAAGGAAAGGGATTAAGAGGATAGATCCACTTTCAGCAATAACTCTGAAGACTCCCAGTCTAGCAAGGGAGTCCAGGCAAAGGGTTTAGAGCACCAGCTCTCAGTTTGCCACAGCCAGGGAAACTGATTGCTCAAGGACCTCATCTTGAAGAACATACGACTACTGTGGAGGGTTTTCACTTACGTTTTTCAGCCTTGAGCCCTCCTGTGCCTGCCCAGCTCTGCAGTGCTGGTCCAACACGGGTCTTTCAGCCTTTGCAAACCTGTCCCCAGTTCCCTTGCAGCAGTCAGCTTTCTGAACAGGGAAAGGCAGCAGCACGAAATGAGGCGGAGCAGATCACATGGCACAGGAGCAGATGTCTGTAAGTTCTCTCTTAAGATGTTTTACTGGGCACCTGCAAGATACATCTTTGTGCAGGGCAGTTTACCATTTTTTAGCTTTGAGTGCTAAACCCACAATGCAGTTCACAGCACTCTGCACCCCCTCCAGACAAGCCCTTAATCTTCCTCATGACCTAGGAACACTCTTATCAGCAGAGTCCAAGAAAGCACTGTGACCCAGCATTGCTTAAGAGAGCTACCTATCATCACAGGGTTAAAACAAACCAGTAATGAAACCAGCCAGTGCCTTTTGCCCACTCTTAAATGAAACTTTGACCTATGCTGACGTTTGAAAATTATATATTTAATTTCCATGTGTGGCTTCATGATTTGGCAGCAACCACACCACAAAGAGAGCCTGCTTTTAGCCAGGCTAGAGAAACCATAATCAGCATTGGAAGGTTCACAAAAATGTTTAATGTGTTATTAAATTGCTGATTCCATTTTATGAAGCACTTTTTCAAACCCTTGCAAAATGCAAGGAACAGGCAGAATGAAGCAGTTACTGGAAAAGGCTTCTTGCTTTTGCTATTAAGAACAGTCACAAGCTGATGGGCTTGCAAGTCCCTTCGAGCCAGAAGAAGCAGCAGTATCTGCTCATGGAGGAGCAAACAGGGCCAGAGTGCAGAGATGCCACGGGTTCTGTAGCCTTTCACAAAACCAACTTGGCATTTGAACAAGGACATTAACCACAGCCCCAGCCAGATCAAAATGCCACATATCATATAATGGAGGGCACAGGAGGATCTAATTGAAGGGCACAAGAGAGAGGAAACACTGCCTACAACCATTTTTGCCTTCTTTTACATCCACTTTTATCAAACTAGGTTTTATCTTGCAATACATCTTCCTCTTTTTATCTATTTTTTATAATAAAGATTAAAATTAAAATTAAATTTGAGACTTCTTGAATTTATGCAAGTATCTCATGAGATTAGCACATCTTATGCACAGATTTGCAGGCCTAAAGTTGCACCTCTGCTCATTTCCCTGGAGAACCTTAGTTAAGTCAAATTATCACCCCCTTCTTCTCCCAGTTCCCCTGGCTTCATGTTTGCAAGTATCTCCTCCAACACTCATCCCCTCTTACTCTTTCTGTTACATGAAATTGCTGTCCTGGCTGGGATGAGTCAGTGCCCAGCAGTTCACTTAAAGGCAGCACCAAGAGTGGTTTTTCATTTTCCTCTGGACTTTTATAATTACTTGTGTCCCTCTCCTACATAAAATAAGACAAAACAAATAAACCAAAGGCACCACCAACAAAAAAAGCCCCACCCCATTACTATAAAAAGTTTTGGAAGCCACACCAGAAGCTTTGAAGTTCCAAGAGACAGAAGATGATAGCTCACTTCAAATGTCTAGGTTTTTGTAGCATGAGCCTCCTCCACCTTCTTCTGAGCATGCACACATACACAGAGACTTTGCCCACTATAGTCTCTGAGCTGTTGTTCTAAACTATACAAGCTTCAGGGAAAACACAGAACTCAGTTCAGAAATGGGAGCACTTTGCAGGGCAGCTAATACGCTAGTGAGCACTGCTTCTTTAGGCTTTAGTCTTGGGCCTCCAATAATTCCAGCCTTTTGGCCAAGCAGCACCAATGTTCCTGTCACAATGTGCATTACACATGCTCTGATAAGTTCTGTTTGCATTTCAGATCCAGGTGTCTGCAGTCCTTTTCTCCTGACCCATGTCCCACACGGCCCCCAAGGCAGGGTGTGGGTGGATGCATGCAGTGATCCATGTGCTTCCTAGAAACGAGGTAGATGAGGAACCCATGCTGTTCTGATGGGCTCTGTTGCCAAGGCTGAATCCATGGAAAATGGTTAGGCAGTATTTACCATGCCAGTGTTCAATGTCTCCTAATGCAACCAAGCTTAGGCAGTCAGATCTGACAAGTTATTTCACAGTGCCTGACTTGTGGGAAGCACTTCCCAACAGAGACGGGACAATGTTCACTTTGACAGGAGGCACTTCAATATGGCAGTATCTAAACAGGGACACCTCATGGAGATGGCACAGGGCTCAGCCCAGAGGGACAACAACCCAGGTGTTGGGAAGGTGCCAGGCAACACAACAACCTCTGTCTGGGCTGCCTCCAGGGAACACAAGAGGCCATAAAGGGCATTGTACCTCTGGACAGCCCCCACTGATGCTGCCTTATGGAGAGTTGTGCCCAGCCCACTGCCCTCCCAGCCTCCATCCAGAAGAAAGGCTGACTTCTGCTTCCTTACCAGAATCTGGTTTACTTGCTAGATTTGGCATAACACTTGCAACAGCAAGGGGCAGGATGTGACAGTGATGCCTGAACACAAGAAGCTGTACCTACAGGTTCAGCAGCACCAGCTTTTTTGTTTGCCCATGTGAACAAGGAGAGAGGACTTCTATGGACACATTGATGTGGGCACCACCTGACTGTAAGAAACTCACAACAGCCACTTTCAGGACATGAGATGCAAGCAATATGCCTACAGTTTTCCAGCACAAGTAGGCCTATGTTAAATCTTTCTTAGGACCTTAGTCCCATAAACCCAGACATATCAGAATGTCACAACCTTTGCAGTCCCAGCTGCATGTCATGAGTTCAGCTCCTGTGGCATACAGACAAAAGGCAGAAGAACTGGTGAATAACAACAATGTTAAAATGTGCAGTTGCACGGGGACATGGAGCAAAGGACAATAAGCAAGCTACCTGCACAGTCCAGGAAGGGTCCTGAAGTACTGGTAAAGAGACCTTCCCTGGTCAAGTTACCCAACAGAGAAATGCAACACCTGGGGAAGCTGAGTACACAGGTACTGCTCCCGATCCTCATATCATTGGGACTGCAGCCAGTCTGGTTGTGGACTTTGTATGAGCTTAGGAGTAGCTACAGGTATTACCTCAGGCCATGTTCAGGCCAACAGAGCAGCTGCTCTTTCCATTCATATTTCTCCACCCACCTTCTCTTACTGGAGGTGAGTACCCATGCTTCCTCCTGCTGTGTCTCTCCTGAAGTGAGCCCTGCATTTCCATGCATGGTGAGGTGGTCCCTCTGCAGAAATGCCTGCCAAGCCAGGGAAGGGGCAGTGCCACTGAGGACACCTCTGCCTGTTTGCAGTCAAGTCTGGTGCTGCACAAGGCAGGAACAGCTGCCTTTGCCCAAGACATTGTTTTGGAGAGACCAGCCAAGCAGAGAGGATCCCAACATCCCCAAATGCTCTGGGAGAGCCAGAGAAGGTTACACACTACAAGGCCAGGCATGGACAGCACACAGGAGTCCTGCAGCCAGGTGTGCTCTGGGTCACACACGTCACAGTTACAGGGTGGTGTGCTGATGGGAAGCTTGAAGGTAAGGCAACCTCACCACAGACACAAGAAAGTAGCCAACCTCAAAGAAGGCCAGGGACTTTTGGACACCATCTGCTTCCCAAAAGGAATGGAAAGGAAAAAATGGAAAAGGACATAGAGTCCTGAGGGAGTTCTGATAAAGTAATGGCAGGCTTGAGACAGTGGAGATGCCTTGACACTGACTCATACAAATGTTGATCCACCGAAGTCCTGAAAACAACCCTGGTAGATCAGATTTCATTGGCACTTAGCACCAGGGGTCCCATCCTCATTGCTGAGATTTTGCCAGATCCTGGTCAGTCTCAGCTCAGGTGAGAGTCTGTCTTGGGTTATAGAACCAAAAATGTGTATTCTATTTCATCTGCTGAAAGCAGTTGGAGAATTGTTCTTCTTTACTCTTGGGAGGAGGGGGGCAGGTGCCTTTTGATAATGGGCCAACTGTTAAAACCAGGTGGGGCAGTGTTTCTTATCTCTTTCACGCCTGTCCTCCCTCCAGGGGGACATTTTCTGCTAATGGGCCATTAAGACACTCCTAAAAGCACACATCCCCAAAATAGACTATCCACATTACATCATCCTATTGTGAGATGCTCCACCCTGTGAGGGGGAGCCAACCATTCCTACCTGGATAAAACTGAGACACAGGAACACAGAAAGTATCCAGCTTCACTTGATTCCTGGAGGAAGACTGGACCCTTTCTTACCACCACCGGACTCTTGTTCTACAGGATCATCTCTACTCCACCAGAACCACCTCTGCCACTCCAGGAGGACTCACTTTTGGACTGCTTCCAACACCCTGACCACCAGGGTGTCAGGTTGTACCTCTGACTCTGTCAGGGTTTTCCAAAACTGTTGTTTGTTTGCTGGTGTGGTTGGGTGGTTTTGTTTTTCTACTACATCTGTATTGTTAATATTCCTAGTAAAGAACTGTTATTCCTATTTCCAAATCTTTGCCTGAAAGCCTTTAATTGCAAAATTATAATTTGGAGGGGTTGAGGGGTTTACATTCTCCATTCTAAGGGAAACTCCAGCTTTCCCTGGAAGATACCTGTCTTTCCAAACCAAGACAGAGTCTCACCTGCCTTTGACAGAGCAGGTCTGAGAGACCCCTAAAGAAGGGTCCCAGTGTCTCCTACCCACTCTAACCAAGTGGCACTGCCACCAGGGTCAGTCCCACTGCTACATCCTGCTGTCCCCTTCACCCAGCTGCATTTGTGGCCCACATGCAGACAAGGCTGTTCCCAGTCTGGACTCAGCAATCATAGCACATGTGCCCTGGGAGAGGACAATGTTGGACAACTGACATGTTTGAGGCCAAGGTCCTCTGCAGCTCAAAAGACCAGGACTGCAGAGCTGTTGTCCCATGAGAATCCCAAGCTCCAGGCAACACAAGAGCCACAGATATGATATAAAATGAGGGCAATCAGGAGTAAAATAAGCCCTGGCCTAATGATGCAGTGAGCACAGAACACTTATCAAGGTCCTGCCAAGTTACTGCTGCCCTCCCCTATGCCATTGCTGCCTGTAGTCCTTGCAAGTTTTTCCTTACACCAGCACATCCCAGGGAAGTCAGTAGTTTCACCATTAGGACACACCAGATAGGACAAAGGTAGAAAGAGTTTGCAGGACACATCCCAGCAAATGATACGGCTCTTAGAGTGAACAACATTTGGAAAAGACCGAGAAGCAAACAAGCCCTACCTCATTATCCCAGCAAGGCTCTGCTTACTTCTCTCCTGGGCAACTCATTCACATCCTGGGCAGCGTCATGACCATGACACTGGAGCCTTCTGGTCACTTTTCCCAGAGCTTCTGCTGAGTCCTTCTCTCTTACTTGGCTCTTTGCCTCCGAAAGACAGCTGATTTCCTGTGCCTTGACTGCCTTCCTCTGGAGCAACCTCCTTCTGGGCCCGCTACCAGGTGCAGCAAGTTAAATACCTGAGCCACTAGGAACACTTTTTGGTCCCTGCTGTCAGGCAGAGGAGAGGGGCTTAGAGACACCAGAAACCACTTCATGCTCCTCCACACCTGGGATGTCACCACTTCACTGTCCCTGCTGTCATTATGCCTTGTGGGGATCTCTGTTTTAACCATTCACCCTGAAATGGGAAGAAATTGTACTTGGAGCTTTGTGGGCACCTGCCTGGAGTTAAAGAGGCAGCTCTGAGCTAAGGACAGCCTCGATGAAGCAGGGCCAGAGTGGTGGCAGTAGCAGTCTGAGGCAGCAGCTTTGAGGAGTCTTTAAAGCTTGTTAACCTTAAAGATACTGGATTGTCCGAAAGCTCAGCTGATGCTCCAGCAGCATCCTTGGGAAAAAGAAGCCTCTAAGAGCTCCTATCTGCCTCTGTTTATCTTGAAAACAGGATAAAATTGACATTATGGCTGTGGAGCTCTCCCTAAGTTTGCCTAAGCTGCCCTATGGTCTTCAGTAGTAATGCTGAAAATTCTGGAGCTCAAATGGGCTGAAGCAGATTAGAAAGCAATGGTTTGTACTCCCTCTATTATTTGCAGAGCCCACGTTAAGCAAAGTCATGCCCAGCTGCTCCCACGGCAAACCCTGCTGCTCATCCTGCTGCAGGATGTGGCTACAGCGGAATGCCGGCGCTGCCAGCCAGGCTGGGCGGGGACGGGCCAGGGGCACAGCCACTCCAGGGGAGCTGTCCACACTCCCAGCCTCGAGGCATCGTGTAAGTGCGGGCTTGGATCTCCATGTTCCAAAACACACCTGTACCTGAGGCTTTCTAGTGCCCTTCTGGCACGGGCACCTTGAGCACTCCTATTGCCAAATTTTTCCCTTCAGCCAGGGATGTTGGGAAGCATTCCTTGTTTTCTTTCTTACAAGCTGTAAGCCTTATGCAAAAGCATGATTCAGGGAGCTGGGTTTCCAAAGAAAACCTAGAGCACTGCAACACCTGCACACATGTGCAGACAAAGCTGGCAATACTAACGCTGTCCCCTGCCCCCAGGTGCCTCGCCAGCCTTAATGCACCCACTCTGGTGACTGGCACGTCCTTCCTGACCATCCCAAGAACAGGAGCTCCCAAAATGTATCACATAATCCAATAGCACTTTAACACAGGAATTATGGGAGCCCTCTCTTCACGTCTGACTAGAAAGACCATAGACAGAAAGTTTGCATTAGCCACAGAAAGACCACATGGGCGAAAATCCTTCCTGACAGCAGTAGTGGTGCACTATGCATGCCAGAGGAGAGGAGTGGGACACTGCTGGTGCCACTGGTCCTGCAAACACAGAGGGTTTAAGGATCTACTTCAGGGGACAATATGGGTAAAATCCAGACTGGCTTCCCACGCCCCTTCCATACAACCAGAGAGCCATTTAACCCTAGAGATAGGAGTGTAGCTCACAAGCCAGACAGGGAAGATTTCAACACCACTGTCAGGAACAACAATAAACTGCATCACCAACCTTATTTCCAGCAGTGGGTATCTCAAACCTCCTCCCTCTCATCCCTGGAAGTTACACATGGAAGAGAGAAAAGTACCTGGTTTCCTGCAGTGCAAGATTTTGCTCAGGAATCTCCATCCCAATAGCCAGAGCTCTTTTGAATGCACATGAGTTTGAGAGGGTGCAGAGGGGAGTGTAGCCCCAAAGCCTGCACTGAGCAGAAGAGCAGGGAGGGGAGTTGCCTGGATGCAACCCTTCCAGTCTGAAAGCCCTTGATTTGACAGAGACTCATGGTCAAGGCTTTCTTTTTACAAGGGTGGAGAACATGGATATGGGAATTGGTCTCCATTGTCACGATTGTCAGACAGCTCAGGCTGTTTGTCATCTGGTTGTAGCAAAGGGGTTGAATGCTTTTTGTGGCTAATGCAAAATAATTTTTCCTACACTGAATGTTCTGCTGTTACTACAGTGGTATTTTCCATGTGGTGGCTTGAGACGTAAGGCTGCAGATTGGAAAGCAGCAAATGCCATATCCAATTATCTCATTGCAAATGAGAACAGCATTGATTGGAGAAAGAAAAACAAAGATTGGTATAAATGTATTTATGAGATTTAAAATAAAAATGTGATGTTTATATTTCCAGGAGTAAAAACAAAGAAGAATTTCAAAATACCACAGCTATGCTCTTCAATAACCCATACTCAGCTGCCCCTGCAGTCTGCCAGAAAGGATAAATACGATTTTTCATCATTACATCTCTGCAGTAGAACAACAGACTTCCCATGCAAGGCTTGCTAACTGGATCTTATTCTAGAAACTACAATCTCCTGCTTGCAGAGACAAGCTCAGGATTCAGAAGGACAGATACAGCCAGTACCTGGCTGACTGGCAGCATGAAAATACAGCATGGCCATGGGCTGGAATATGCCCCAAAAAATGAGCTTCAGTGCCAGCAAAGGAAGGATAGGGACTACTTTGAGCTGGATTTACTTTATAAAACACCATTTGGATAAGAGAAGTGAAACAAGGTCCTTTCTGTACATTTCTCCATCATCTCCTTACTTCTTCCATCCCACACCTGCTGACCAAAAGCATTCTTGCTAACACCAGACTCACCCCCTCCACTGCTCCGCTCCTGCTGAAGCGCTGCCCCAGCCAGGGCCACCACAGAGTGTGCCATGCCAGGAGGGTGCTGTGCAGGAGGCACCTGGGCACTGTCTCACCAAGCTGTAGGCTCAGCCACTGTGCCAGCTGCTCCTGCTCCAAGGGGGCTGAAGGCAAGGGCAGAGAGGCCCAGCTGTGAACAGACAGCAGCCCAGCCCTAATATTCAGCTACCCAAAGGGGCCCTGGAGCTGGAGTTGGATGGTGGGCAAGGGATTGCAGTGGCACTCAGATGTCATTAAGAATTCAGCATGGAATTAAAAATTCAGTACATCTGATTTCCTGGGTGCACCTAAGGGAAATACCCAGTGGTGCTGCTCTGACCCTGCAGAAGTTCTTTAGAAAGGAAGCTCGCTCCAAGTCGGAGAGAAAAGCCGCTTCACTGAGTGGTATTTGGGGCTCCCTCACACCCGTCCTGTCCCCAGCCATGGCCCACGCGTGACAGAAGGCACAGAGCTGGCTCAGCACACACACACCTCCAGGCTGTCCCAGCTACAGCATCTCAGGGTGCAGCTGCAGGGGCCCCGGGACTTCTCATCCCGTTAAACGGGCCTGCCTTTCTTAAACCAACTTGTCAAAGGGACGCAAGTTTCTGAACTTGTATCAGCGTTTCAGGGCTGAATTATCCCGTGCCAAGGGTAACCAGGGGCTGAAGGCCATCAGCTTTCTCCCCAGCGCAGTTTGAGTACAAATCCCTCCGTGCAGGAGCCGGACCCCGGAGAGCGGAACCACTTTTTGTGCGGCATTCAGTGAGCACCCGACGGCCACCGCTAGCCTTGGCCTCTGCGCACTCAAGTACCCATCACCCCGGGTTGCCCCGTCCCACGGGAGACGGTCAGCCTGGACCCCGCAGGGTGCTGGCAGAAGCTGCCCGAGGTGAACCGGCACCACTCGGCCAGCCGGCTGCCGGCCCCCGCCTGCCTGCCCCGAGCCCCCGGCCCGACCCGGCCCGGCCGTGAGGCCGCAGCTGCCGCCGCGCTCCTCGGGCGCCCCCGTGCGGCCCAGCCCGGCCCGGCCGTACAGCCCAGCCCGGCCCCGCCGCACGGCCCGGTCCGGCCCGGCCCGGCCCAGCCCCGCCGCACAGCCCAGCCCAGCCCCGCGCTGCGCCCTTGGAGCCACACCGTGCCTCTGCCGCCACGGGCCGGGCAGCACCGCCAGGGCACTCAATGGGTCCCTTCCTCCTCCCCACTCCCCAGCTGGTGGGCGTCCAGGAGAGACATGAGGGCAGGATCCAGGCCTTGGGCACCACGAGCTCGGGAAGACATTCCAAGGAGGGGGAGGCGTCATAGCAGGGGCATACGAGGGTAGGCATGAGGGAACAGCTGCCTGAACGAGAAGCCTGGGCAAAGTAACCAGGAGCCACTCGACCCAGGCTGACGAACCACCTTGCTGGGGGGCAAGGAGCTACAGCTTTCCAGTGAGTGGCTTGAAGACCAGTTCTTGCTCAAAAATGTTCACTTTTAAAACACTGTATCAGCATTCAGTGTCTCAGACTTTGCTGCCAAGAAATCCATTGAAGACTTGCTCTCACCTCACCCCAAACACAGCTGATAGGTTGTTTTACCCATCAGCTTTAGCACACACCTTCAGGCCTTACCTCCATGCAGCTCCCACAGCTGGCATGCCTCAAAACAGATCCAGTGTAGCAACCACATTGTCACCATCCCACACTGCAGCACTTGACTGAACCCACACAGGATTTGCTGGTACCATGAGAAGCCCCATTTTCTGAGATAGATTCATTCTATACGTTTTAGTCAGCAGTCCACCCTAGAGGACAAGAAAGTGCTATTACTTGCCAAGCAAAGAAACAAAGAGAAGTGACCAAGTCCTTCAAATCTGGGTGACTAAATATTGAATCTGTTATTTATCTCCATAGAAAGCACCATGTGTAATCAAATCACCCTCTTCCAGCATCCCCAAGCCAAAGTTGGATGAGCTTCCAAAGTCCTTGAAATTTTGTATACTGGAAACACAGCGGGTACTGAACAAAAATATGAAGTACAAGAAAGGAAGTCTTAAGAATAGAGGCAACACTACAATATCAAAGTACATAAAAAGTAAATTTCTTCCCGAGAAAAGGAAAAAAAAAAACATTTACAAGAGGCTCCCAGTAAGCAAGCTTCTTCAAGAAGAGATGCAGACAGTCAGCCTGCGGCACTCCTTCACAGCTTTATGACCCAAGGAAAGAAAACCTTCCTTTATCCATGCCAGACTCCAGGCCAGCAGGTTAGGTGACTTTGGTGGAGTGCTCTTCAGCAGCACTTTGCATCCCATGGGCTGGCAGCTGTCGTTGGATGCAGCCCCCGGGAGGATGCTGACAGGATCTCTCTACATCCTTGGAAGTTCACACGCTTACTTTTCTTGACTAACCACCAGCAGCAGCTTAACTTGTGTCTTCAGTCAGATTCTGCCCCCCTTAGTGTCCCGCTGACTCCAACCTGCTCAGCTGTGTTCTTAATACCTGACAAAGGTCCTTGGGCATTGTGCTACTGAGAATAGCAAGAAGAAACAGGAGTTATTCCAGTGACTGCCTCTGGGTTTGTCATCACAAGCTGAGCTCATATGGATTAGTCTGGCAGCAAATTAATTTCTGCAACCCATCTCAAATAGAAGACACAGTCCTCCTTGGACACAAAAACGCTACACAATTACCTTTTTTCTATCCATACTTTATTGCAGGTATACATATAATTATTTATATTTTATTTTAAACAAGAAAATCCTTTCATGGAAAGGAGAAACTTTTACCATTAAAATAGAGTGATTATAACATGAGTATTTTACAAATATGTACAAATATTGGCAGCTAGTTTCTAACATCAGCTGATAAATGCTTGCACACTAACATCTACCAAACTATCACACCCAAAAATAAGAGACCCTCTAAATCCAAACAAAAATAAATGTATTACTAGCAGAAACATGTGGTTTTGTGGTTTTTGGTTTTTTTTTTTTTTTTTTTAATATGAATACAAAAGTTGCATAATGGATATTCACAGTGCTCGTAAGATATTCATTCTCAGTCTATACACAAAAGTGTCTGGTCTCCCCTTCATATGCATATGTCACTTAGAGTACTGGAGGGAGCTGCACAGACCACGGAGAGAAGATGGTCAGACCTCTGGAGTTTGCCTTCCCTACCAGCCATGACTAAACACAAGAATCCCCCAGGAATGTACAAGGCAGTGGATGCTCATGCAAGAGTCAGTTACGCTGTTTTCAGGCATTGGTGCATTTTGTACCCAGCGGCAGCAGGATTACAGCTTCACCAAATCCTCTGGGTGCCTGCTAACTGCAAAACCAGAAGAGTGAGCTGCCTGGTGGCAATAAACACTTCTGTGATGTGGTTAGGCTGAAGCAGATATGGGTGTGATTGTCTTTGAGAGAAGTGTGCACATGGTGCACACGCATTTTATGACACTTTTCCAAACAACTCTACCCACTGAATTTTGACCTTTTTTTCTTGTTAACAACCATTCCCAGAACCACAAGTAGCTCTACATCTGCATGGGTGGGAGAGCAACAGGTTAGTAGGACCCTCACTCCAGACCTCCCCCTCAACTTTTTCATGGACTGGCACTGCTGCAGGAAGAGCCAACCCTCCAGCTCCATGGTGGCTGCAAGAGCAAGGCTCCTGCACTGCTGCAAGGCTGCTCCCTGTAATACAGCCACTGGCCTCTGGGATCCTGGCCATGCCCATCTCCCATGGTTTACAGCCAAACAGGACCCAGGTAACAGGGAGCTACTGACAGAGGGAGGCTTGATTTCCTTTACCCCATTTAGATCCATTTAGAAGAATTTATTTTGGATGCAGTAAACATACCTCAAGTACTTTGCAAAGGCATTTTGGCTTTGTTTGGAACAAAGGGAAAGAGGCTACAGTGAACACACAGCTCCTAACTGTTCATTACAAGAAGAAAGAACAGTGTGATCACAGAGGGCACAGTCAGTTAAGTCGTGGCTACAGTGCATGCAGCTTGGGTTTGGTACTGGATTCATCTCAGAGGATGTAGAGCAGCTGGCCCCACTTCAGTAAATGCAGATGCACCTGCATGGCCTGTCTCTACATCAAACTCACACAAAAGTAGCAAGATGATGGACTTCATGGATTTGCTACTTTAATGACCTATAGGAATGCAATTTATCAGACAAACACTGAGCTTGCAAGCCCACCATCAAAACAGCAGCTCAAACCTTCCTTGTTGTAGAGTCTGGCTTCCTTCCTTTCCTGAATTAGGCTATCTTCACCTTTGATGACCAACACTGCACAACATACACTTCCCCAATCAGCAAAACAGTGTTCCTCTGCTTCTAGAGTTTGCCAGAACACACCTAGATGGCTGTCAAAAGCTGGGCACAAAGCTGGGCCTTCAAGTACAAGCTTCCCAATGCTGGGAGTTGATGAGGGGAGGAAATCAAACATATATTTATTTGCATGTAACAAGGTAGTAGGATGTTTTCCACACAAATGCTTGAATCAAACAGCATAATTATGATTATTTCCCTAGTGAGAGCCAGCCCAGCCAGATCTACCACTCTCAAGATCACCAAACAAGTACCCTTGGTCTGGCACACAAACACCCTACACTTCCACCACCATCAGCCCTGCAGCACCACACACACATATTTTTGCATGACCTATCCATGACTAAGTAGGGCACAGTCACCCTGTCTGTCCTTGCAAAGTGACTTTCTCCAGTCCTTACCTGCCTCCTAAGCAGGGAGGGAAAAAAAATCTAAGGAACAGATTTATTAAAAACAAAGAAAAGAGCAACATTAAAGTATGAATCAAAGTAAGGGGTGATCATGCCTGGACAAATTCTCCAGTCACACTCCTCTCTTAAAAAGCCAGTCAGTTAATGCTCTTGCCCTCTTTACTCTCAGAAGCAGCCAAGTCATTTGCTTTACCTCCTCCCTGTTTCCCCAAGGATATAATGCCAATCTGCATCACAGCAGTAGACAGCTGACAGTCAGTTCCACTTGTTACAATAAAGAAAAAAAAAAAAACAACCCACACATTGTATTTGGCTGGATGCTTACAACAAAATAACAATAAAAGAAGGAGGCAGGTCTTGCTCCCAGTGCAGCAAATAAGCAACCTGTGTTCATTACGACTGAAGCAGGCCAGACACTTCCATACACAGACCTCCAAGTGTGCTAAGAGTATATCCTGGCCTGACAACTGTTGGCAATGTTGCAGCAGCACAAACTGAAGACAACCGAACTATCTGTACACTAAAATTAAGAGACATGGACTACAAGAGAAAGGCAGGAACATGACATAGATTTAAATTGCTGATTAATCCATTTAGACACAGTTTGCTTTACTAGCTCAGTGTCAGTTTTGGTCCACTGTTTTTTGGTATTTATATTGGTTGTATCATTGCCAAGGGTGCAGATCACTTCCATTTTCTGCTCAGACAGACACTACCAATGCCAGTGTTAAGTGCTACACTCCTGTTGATTTACCCTGTAGCCAGGTCTGCAGAAGTGATGCCACTTACTGATACGGAGCTGAATAACAAAGCCGCTCACCATCTCCTGCAAGAACAGAGTGACATCACACGTGTTAATGAGGTATATATTCCCACGATGAGCCGTTTCCTGGTATGGAAGAGCTCCAATCTCATTACACCACAAACTCCTCTGGGAGCTGGTCCTCTCCCAGAAGATCCAAGGAGAGGCAGTTCATGGATCGCTTCCCGTAAAGGGCAGACTTGGTTTTGCAGTCCGCTGTGGAATACACGCAGCCGTAGACAGACAGCTTATCCTCGAGGCTGCAGCCGAAGGTGTAGCTGTGGGACGTGTCTGAGGAGAGCGTGGCGCTCAGTGACGGGTGCCGGCGCTTGTACAGGCGGATGTCATCCAAACTCTGGCTGTGCTGCTCCATGCAGCTCCGGCTTTTGAGCGATCTGACCTGCCAGTTCAGCAAGACACGCGCGAATAAGAACAACGAGCGCAGGCATGGCCTAAGGATGCTGGCTATGCATGCTGAAAGTTTCTCGAAATAGTTCCTCCCCTCTTTGAAAAGAGCCCCACCAGCCTTCTGAAGGATGTTGGCTTAAAGGAGGAGCTGTGAACAATTCAGAAATTACAAGTGCATTGAGCTGCCCTGCCACATTGAGCCGGATCCTGATCTGTCTGCCCTGCATTCCTCAATGTCCAGTCCAATGCATGAAACACTTGACAGATACTGACACCTGAATGACCTCACACTTCTTGGCAGACCCACACAGTTGTCCTCATATGGACAAAGTGCACTTAACAAAAAACTACCCCAAGTGCTTGAACACACTGAGTTAAATCTAATGAGCTGAAAGGAAGGTTCAGAAGGCAACCATGCAAACTAATGGGTTACAGTGTCCAGTAATTGCAGCAAACAGTTTCATCTACGTAACACTGTTCCATAAAGAGCAGCAACAAATCAGCAGTAATTCCCAGAGGCAACATCTTGCTACACAAGCCCCTGTGAAGGAATTATTGACCATTTGAGAGTATTTCCAGCTTCAACACTTGTATTTTTTTTCTTGCTCTGCCTCTTTAATAATCACTTCTTAAATGCTACTATTAAGGCTAATTTCAAGAATATACTTTAGAAACTAAGACACTTCTGTTGGCACCATGGAAAACTTCCTCCCAGTATCAATTCTCTCACTGCCATGGGAGGGGAATTAAAAAAACTAACCTGAGGAAATCTTGTGCTGGCTCAGCTGTGCTCCAAGAAATAGGAATATGTTGCACTGTCTGGTCAACACTAAGGAAACCCTGCAGCATTGTGTTACATGGCCTTGTAAGGAAGATTCTGATAGTTTTCTAAGGAGGCACCAAGTATGTGATGCACAAAGTGGCAGCCAGATCTTTGCAATCATTTAGACAGTCCTGTGTTGAGCAGAACCATTTTTATAAAACAGATGCCTCATGATCATTTAACAGTGTAAGCATGATAACAGCAGTAACTTTAAAAACATTACAGCTTTTAGCAAGATGCCCACTTCCAGCCATGAGTTCTTAAGTGTTCCACTCAAATACAGAGGAATAAATTCATTATGATTTGCACTGTATGGTCTTTAGCTTTGGAAAAAATAACCGAGATTTTATTAAAATCTTCTACAGCACTTTATGGACTGTTTTGCTGATAAATGAAAATTTCTTATCATTTTTGACTGAATCCAGAAAGAAACATGGAAAATTAAGAAAAAAAGTCCTAAGAAGTGATTGAAAAGTAAGAGTTTTAGAATTCTCTCAACAGATAAGGCAAATCTGGACTAAGAGAGAGAAGAAAGGGTAGAGATGCTTTTTTTGTGGTTTTTGTTTTGTTTGGTTGGGGTTTTTTTCAAAAAACCACAACATTTCTACCCCAGTGGGTACAGCTATACTTTGAAAAGAAGTCTTAAAAAGACACTTTAATAAGCTTTTTCCAAATACAACTTATTCTGTGACGTAGTTTACTATATATAGTTTCCCTTTCTCAAGCGTTTGATGAGAAGAAAACCTTGACAACAAAGACTTTGGTACACACAGACTATAATCATATATAATGATATAACAACTACAGCTTGAGCATCTGGTTTTGCTCTGATGTAAGCTACTTCTGGCTTCATGATGATCATGTTTGCAACTCACATCCAAACTGCACAGATGAAGTGCTCTGTATTGCACTGAAAATCTCGAAGTGGTTGATTTTCCAAGGCCCATCCAGAAGATTAAGGTAGGTAATAACTGGCTTGCAAGATCTCCCTGCTGATTGCTCCAAACCCTTTTATACTATTCTGAGCCCAAATGCTGCTCTTGTCCTATTCCTGAGAACAGTAGCTGGCCAGCAGTTGGTTTTGATCACACCATGTAAAAATCAGTCAAATCCAAACTAATCCAGGTGTCCTGATTTATAGCTGTCTCCGTTACACTAGACCTCAGTTCAATGCCCCCACAAAGACCCTCCTGCTGAGCAACCTCTTCCTTACCTGGTGAAGAGATTCCACACTTTGGCCTCTCATTTTGATTAGTGTGACTTGCACCACAGACAGAGATTCCTGATTTACAGCTGCAAAGGAGAAGCAGGAAGTGAAAAGCATTGCAAGATTGAGGTTTTGTGGGCTGCAGAAAAGGGAAGTTGTTCTCACAGGACACATTCAAACAGTGCTATGATATCCTCTTAAGATATATATATACACATCATTAAGCACCCTCAGTGCTCCAGGAGTTTTGCTCACAAGTACTCATTTCTGGCCCTAAAGATCAATGTTTGAAAACTTTCAAGAAAACAGTTTCTTGCCAACTTGTCCCATTTTCACCTTTCTTGCTTTGCTATAAAGACTGTATATATTAAGGCCAGACAGCTCCTGCATAACCCTGTTGCCTAGCATTCCCTGTATTACAATCCACAAAACTTTACTGTACAATTCCTGTGACCATCCCATTACTCTGTGGTTGAGCCCCTTGGCTGTTTTGCAGCATACAAGATATTAAAACATATTCCTTCCCTTCAAAAGATTTACTTCAATTACCTTTTTTGTCATTAACTGAATATAAGCTTGGCACATTTAGAGGGGGGAGACTTGGAGGAGCACAGAGGAGAGCAACACTGTACAATACAGAATGCTGGCCTGTAAACTCTAGATGAGCTGCCTGCAAATCCTGTTGCAGTAGGGCAGTAAATAGCACTGGCAGCTGTTTGGAAAGAGATAAGAGTTTTCGTAGATCCCTCAGATTATGCCTGTTGCTAGAGCCTTAAAGAACAGCACTGAGCAGCAGCAGAAAGCCATCTCACCTTGGCAGCTAGCAGCATCTAGAGGCAGGGATTCAACAGATTCTCCCACAGTGGCCTCCTCTAACTGGTCTCCCTCTAAAGGCTCATCTACAGGCATCTCCTCTGGCTCATCTACTGCCAGCTCAAGCTCTAGGAGGAAGAGAGCAGCAGGAGAATGGTTAGCATTACACTTGTGCTCCAAGCTGCTGTACAGTCTCTTACTCCCTGCCCTCCTGCAGGAGAAGACAAAAGTCGGCTTAGAAGTTGCTCCACATGCCCAAATTCTTTACCATCATCCTGAGCGTCATCTTCGGCCCGCCCTTTGCTGCCACTGTCAATGCCCGAGCTGCCGTAGCTGATGGTTGAGCTGCAGGATTTCTCTTTCCTGTGCACCCGGTCGATGCCGAAGGGCTCATCCACCGACATCTCCACGGACACGCGGTGCCTGGAGTCGGCCTCGATGCCCGAGGTGTGGGAGCTGCCGTGGCTCCCCGTGGACTGGCGCGAGAGGCGGTTGTCCCGGCGGCTGCCCCCGCTGCTCCCGCTGCCGCGGGAGTTCTTGTCGCACGGGTCCAGGTCCATGTCCAGAGTGTCACTGATATAGGACTCCCGGTAGCGCTTCTTCTCTGAGGAAGAAAGGAGGGAGAAACCGGTGAGAACTTCAAGGAAAGGTAACAAAATGTGTTCAGGAAGTTCTGTTGGCACCAGCCAACGACGACGGAACAACTGCTGCAGCTACTGAACAAATACAGGGACAGCTTTGCATTTTGTTTGCTCAACAGATGGATGCTCAGGTGGTTGTAAAAGAATTAGTCATACTCACAGTAAACCCAGCATCTCCTAAATTAGAACAGGCAGGTAGAGGCAGTTATGATACAGAAAACAGTAGGTTTCAGAGTGAAGGTCAAGAACAACAAAACAAAACAAAAGCAAACAAAAAAAGGAAATTACTTAGTGAACTTCAGTGCTTAGTCTTTAAAATCAGATGCACTGATTGCTTCTTGAGATACCCACAACTGTGTGAAGTCTGCTAAGAGCAAGATTCCTGTGGCTGGTATTTATTATCGATCTATTATTTCTCCCATGGCTTGTACCTGCTGAGGGTGGCTGAAAAATCCACGAGACACAAACAGAAAACAACTGAGGGCTTTTTGCCCACAGGCACTCGATCAGTGAGTCTTTCTACAGGTGATTGGCACATGCCACTGGTTGCACCCACAAAGCTCAAGGGTACTGCTGTAACCCCACTGAAGGGAAAGACAGAAACCACTTGAAAGGAGGTATTTTACCCCTCTACTACTCTCACACAAGTACACTTTCTGATCACAGTCTACAACGTGGGAGCCATTCTTACTTCTTAGGAATGGACTTGAAATGTACCTAATACCTCTGCTTCTATCACTGGCTCCCTGCTAAGGCAAAACACCATTAATTAGATGAGAGTAGGCACCATGAAACAACAGGAGAGACTAACACACTGTACTCTTCCTCTACCAAACTCACTTGAGTTTGCCCTAACATACCTTCAGCCTCCTCCAGTTTTTGGATCTGCTTCAAAACTGGCTGAATATTCAGAAAGAGCCGGTGGCTGTTGCTGAGTAGCTGCAGCAAATGGCGTGACCTGAACGGGCAACCCGTGTAGTAAACCAGTTTCCGTGCAGAGGGCAAACCATCTGGCTGGATTTCAAATTTTTTCCCCTGCACAAAGAGGAAAGATGCCAAAGGAATGAGCAAGAGCACGTTTTCAGCCACACAGCTACCAGAGATCGCTGCGGTCTTGTGCGTGTGCAAGTGACAGGACCTGACGCAGCAGCACGGGGCAGGCGGCAGCTTTGCCACATCCCAGGCTGGCAGCCACTGGCAGATGGCCTCCATTCCATCATACTCACCAGAAAGGCCAGCTTCCCGATGTGTGACCAGGGAAAGTCGTAGAGGAGCTGGCGAACGTGATTCACCTCCTGCAACACATCAAACTCAAGAGTGACACAGGGACTGGCAGGTACAGGGTGGAGTCAGCGATGTGCAAAGAATTTGCAAACAACCAGGAATTTGAGATATGTGGAGCCTGGTGTTCGCAGGGGAGGCAGAGGAGACGTGGTGAGGGGGGAGGACAGGGAACTGGGCAGAGTTAATGCTACACCAGAAGGCTTTCACAGCAGTCTGTTACCTGATAGATGTGCATTCCTCTCAGGGTCAGGCCCAGGATAACTGTTGGTCGATCCTCCTTCTTATCCTAAAAGAACAGAAGAGTCAAAGGTTAATCTACAAAGACCACGCTCTTGTTCTGGCACCTACTGCAGGAGAGGTAGCAGAACTCCTCATCATGCAGATGCCATCAGCTCATTTGGTTTTTATTATGTTTGTAAAGTGCACCTTGCCTTGTTGACCCCTGAAATACCTACACCTAAAACCCCTCCATGCTGGGAGGCTTAGGCATTTCACCAGCACATGTCCTAGCTGCCCTGGACAGGAATCATGTAGCTTTAGTGATTTGAGAGTATGGACAATTACTGCTCTCAGAGGCACCTTGTAAGCTCTTTTGTAACCACGTGCTGTCTCTGCTGTCCCCATGAACATGCACCACTCTTGCTCTCCAGGTGACAGAGAGCCCAAAACAGAAAGGGAACCCATTCCCCTCTCCTTGCTATAGCACTGCTGTTCCCATCCAGGGATTTGCTACATCTTAGGTGTCCCTTGGCTGGTGTAATCCATGCCCAGTTACTGGGACTTTCATTCTAACACTCGACCTTAGTGTTGGGAGTAGGTGGTTTTATATGAAGTTGAAATACTGTCTGACTTTTAACTCTGCTGCATCTTGGTATGACATACTTGGTCTGTAACCAGATCCTTTTGCTTGAAGAACAAAAAATATTATAAACTAATTCTTTCAGCCTCTCCTAACACAGGAGAGTTAGGGAGGGGAACACATGCATATTCGTTAGAAGGAAAGGCAGAAAGAAAATTTTGGGGTAAAAATGTATGGGCTCACAGAGCTCAAACTTTACATCACAACTTCCTCTCCTCATCTGTCTTACAAGATGTAAGCCCTGTGCCATCACATTATCTCACCCTTTGCCCCTGGTACCATCCATGTCTTCAGTTCAAAGTCACTAAGAAATATTTTCTGCCTCCTAAGGACAGAGCTTCATAAATCAGCATTGGTCTGAATGAGAAATGGGCTATGTTGTGTTTTTGCTTGCAGTTCCCAACCTCAGCAGAAGACATGAGGAGGGTGTCACACAACAGGAATAAGACATATTAAGGATCAAACAACACATGGAAGAGTACACGATGCCTAAGTTCAAGTCAGACAGGAATTTAAATATTAAAGCAACCAATTTCACAGCCTTGGTGTTTTCAGATATAAAATGTATCATGTCCTGTTAGCTGGATTTCTTATGGCACTCAGGTGTAACTAACTCTCTCATGAGTGCATCGTTAATAACATTAAGAATCCAAACAGAACAGAAGAGAGGTAGGTGAGCATCTGTGGTTTGTAAGCAACTAAGCTTGGACTACTGAGCAAAACTGACTTTCTCTACAAAATGCACATTTCTTCAGTAACTAGAGCTGTTAGATATGTTCAAAGGACATGGATACTTTCCAGACATAATTCCCACTGAGCACAAAACCCCAAAAAGTTTAATTATGAGTCTGACAGGACAGAGTATCTCCATTTGGAAAAAAGGCCCAAGCCGTTCCTAATTGCATAGGCAGGTTTCACCCACCTAAGTGGAATGGAACATGAAACTTCCTATTAGTCCTATTTCTAAATCTAAACAATCAGCATGTGAAAATGAATCACCTTCTGTTTGAGCAGGTTTGGGTAAGGAGTCTAACAAGCAACAGTGTAGGAATCCAGAACTGCCGAGAAAAGCATACAGCTGAAAAAAACGCCAACCACTCTGGCAGGGCTGGAGAAGGAATGGGATACCAAAGTTGGACTGACTCAGTGTCACCTTCAGTTATTACACAACATTTGTGTGAAAGCTGGCCGACCTCTTGTCATTATTGCAATGAACTACAACGAGAAAAAAAGAGGCTTCATTGATTTCCCTGGTGCAATTCTACTGACAGGCAGGGACAAATATGAAGTTTTGCCATTCCTGTGGCCAGTTTCTTGGCCAAGGAACAAAACTAAATTCCAGCTGTATCTGTACATTGGCAACGGATTTGTTTGTGGGGACAGGCCTCATTGGCTGAGCATTTTAGATTTGTTTGGCCTCTCTGAATCAGAGGCAACCGCCCTTCAAACGAACAGAAAGAGAAAAATGCCACGGCACACTCAATTAATGATGGGAGAGAAGTGCAAAATAAGAAGCTCTTTGTTTAACCTTCTGCAGCCTGTAGAAGTGGACGGGCACGTCTTCCAGCAGGCAGGACTCCTTAATGAACTTCAGCACTGCCTCCTTAGCGCTCAGCCCTTGCTGCTCTCGGTGCATCTCTGGGGCATGTTTCAAGATGTAGTCGCTCCCCCTCTTTGCAATTATCTGAACCGCAAAGAAAACAAACAGGTCAGCAACTCTTCAGCAATCCCCACGAGAGGCAGCTGTGATCAACAGCAAAGCAGTGGCTGGAGGTGGAGGAGGTTCAGATATTCCCTCAAGATGTTAGTCTGTGTTGGCCTCTACCTCCCTGGAGGATAAGCATTTAGAGCAGCCCAGATGACACCGATGTTTCTGAACAGATCCTAGTGGCAAAACTGTAACAGACCAAGACTACAGAGGTTGTGTCAGCTCTTTTCACTTTCAAGTATTGGAATTAGTTTTCCTAACTCTTGGCATCCACAAATGTTTATGGGCAGATAACAAATACTCCTCTGCATGCCAACACGATCAGCAGCAACATCTCTGAAGAGGCAGAAATACTAGGTTTTCCTTTTAAGACCAGAAACTACACATTAGGCTTATTTAGCATTTCCATTCTCAAAGGGTGGATAAGTGGATAACACTATCTCAAGGTATTTTTTTTAATCTATTAGGAGTGGCTGGCAGGCACGTGGCTTCACTGAGGAGTGGAAAAACCTGCACTAGGCCTTTTACTCCTGCCCTGCAAGTGCCCACTTCCCATGCATGCCCACATGCCCTCTCTGTACAAGGCTACTGGGCAGCTCAGCCTTCTCCCATGCCCAACTGGTTCCTTTCAGGCTGTGAGTGGCAGTGACAGGTAAAAGGGATGATTGGCTGAATTCACTTCCCAACATCCCCCACCACCAGGGAGGGGCATTTGAAACTGGATTGCACCAGGTACCTGAGAACATCCTGCCAGAAACAACCTGTCCTGGCTGAAACCAACCAGACCCCATCACCACTCACTTGCCACTGACATTTTATATTAAACCCCTTGCTTACTCTGTTTTCTAACACCTCTGCAGGCCCGGCCAGACTAGTTGCCCTCCCACAAGGAAGGCTGGCCTAGGTGGAGGACAGTATCAATGCCATCAGCTGTGCAGTGTCAGCAGAAAGAGATGTGCCAGCTCCACGGTTCAGAGCTGGGTGGGTCAGCCCAGGGCAGCAGTGCCTCTCCTCACTGGCACGAGACTTGGGGCAGCCAAAAGATACGAGGCACGTGTTGAAGGAAGTGGTTGTGTTGGAGGAGGAGATTACTCACTATCTGCCCATGGGAGCCCAGGGGCAGGGAGAGAAGCGTCCCCATGCCTGCCAGATTTTACTGTTTGTAATGATGTAATAAATCACCCACATACTTGCTTGGGGTTGTGGCTCAGCGCAGGTGAGCAGCAGGCTGTGATAAGCCCTTTAACTGCCTCAGAAACAACACACAAGATCCACCTTTTCCAGCCCTTTGTTAGCTACCTCCTGACACCCCATAACAAGGAATGCCATGGGAAGAGGGCCTGTTGTCTGGGAGAAAGAGACACTGCTGCACAGCAAGGTAGGCAGGCTAGGATTTGTGCATAAATTAATGCAGATTATCAGTCTGCAAGACAAGTGCTGTCACTGATCTGAACCTTCTCCCCAAAGCAGAGGACAGTGCCATCTTACAGGGGAGATGCAACTTGCCTGGGACAAGCAGCCAACTAACAGAGTCTTACCTAATTTGCCTTCATTTGACAACTAAATCAATTCTTGATTGTAATTCCTGAAGGGCACAAGTCACATGCACATGCTTACAAACAATCATGCAAACGCTTTCTCTTTCCTCTTACTGCACTTGAGGCAGAGATTAATGACAAAGCAAGCACCAGAGGCACTGCACAGCAGTATTACCCCATAGGGTTTGGATCTATCCATCCCTGAGGCAAGCATTGCAGAGATGGGAACAATGGGAAATGGACTTGGCTTTGCAGCCCTTAAGTTTTCTGGAGAGCTTGGGTTGTGCAGATCTTGCTGATAGACCACTGGAAACACACAACCCTTTAAGCAATACAAGAACTAAACAAAGACATCTACACTGTCAGAGTTATCCATGTGATACCAACACATTCCATCACCAAGGAAGGATGCACCATCCACCTCACTGATGAGCATTCCATCTAGGAACATGCACCTACATCCAGTGGAAAGACAAGAGATATCCCTGAGGGACCTTCAGGGTGATACTCTACCCATCAGCCTGATCATTGCAGTGGGAGGTGGGGAAGTTGCACGGCTGCAGTTAGGTACCACCTTGGCATAGCTCCTGCTGCATGCACAATCTGCTGACAGAAAGGTTCCCCCAAACTTACCCATTGTGGGAAATAAGCCTGAGGTTCAAAATATTTGCCAGAATGGACCTTCTCTCTGTAGTTGCCCAAGTCTGCCTGTAAGCTGTAGGCAGCCAGCAAGAAGTAGATTTCTTCTTTGTGGTTGCAATGAGACATAAGTACTTGCTCTTTGAGATGGCAGTAGTAGAGCTGCCGTGCCACCTTATCGCTGCAAGACAAAGGCAAATTTACTTCAAGAACAAAGTTCAGATAAGGCCCCTCAAAAACATCATCCTGCTGAGAAGAGGGATTAAACCTTGACATGTCTGATGTGTGCCAATGCCACCCTGATACAGTTGTGTGTATAAGGAGCACCAAAACAAGATCAAGGTCTTCTCCCACTAAGTGTTTTACAAACACGAGAAATGGTAGCTTCTACCTTGAGGAGCATGAGATCTAAGAAGTTAGGGCAGAAGGTAGATGAAAGAAAAATCACATCACACCTGTTTTGGAGACTGACTATAATCAAGCACTTCTGTTTCCCTGGAAAGCCTGTAGCAGCCAGGAGAGTTAACTCCCTTGGACTCCCAGTCCTGTTTCTTGCACACCTGTCCTGCTTTCCCCTCTAAACTTGGCACTGCTTTTTTGTTTCACCTTGCCTTAGGCTCATGATACTTTTCAACAGCTAATTCCCTGCAAGGTAGATCAAAAGACACGGGAGCCCTGGGCTTGTTTTTGTCTTCTTCCTCAAGCTGCTAAACAGGGATTGTCTGATAAGGAATAACTGTGGCATAGGCTCGATAACCCACACAGCCCCTGCCCTCAGAGATCATGGGAAGCAGGCTGCTGACATGTACATGTAGATGAGGTGCTGGACACTACAGTCTGCTTGTAAAAGTGTGCAAGTATAGTTTGAAGGGGCCAGATAATTATCTCTGCATGGCTCTACAAACCTCTCCAATTAAACTGCTAGTGCAAGAGAAATATGCCTGTGATGGTGAAGGATACATAACTCGGGAGTGGCAGAATGATACGTAATCTGTCTTTGTATAAAAAACCCAAAATGATCAGTCTAACAGACTTCATAAGAAAGAGTCCCCTGTACCCAAAAATGAAAGACTATGGAGAGAGAAAATATAGGAAACCACAAGCTTTGTTTAAGACAAGAACAAATGCCAAAAATTAGGTAAAGATTTTAGTCCACCAAAATGATCCCAGCTCTTGGCTTCCCCCAGGGACAGAGCCACACCAGAGGCGCTGATGTAAATTAACTCTGTCAGCTGCTCATTTTTAACTACCTCATCCTTTGTTCTGTACCATGGGTGAGGGTGGTGCTGTTTGGAGTGCAGCACATATTCCATGTGAATGGACTACAAATGAAAAACTCTAACTTATGAAGTAATTTCTTTTGTCCATGTATGAAAGTCCATTTCAGGAGTAGACTGCACAGAGCACTGCTCAAACACAAAAAACTGATCCAAAGCATGTGCTTTGGAGTATAAATAACTATTTTTGGTATATTCATCCGGTGCCTTTCACACAACCAAAAGACACAAGCAAAAGAGTGCTAATCGTGTTTTGATAATGTCGTCATTCAACCTGCTCTTTCAACACAGATGGAAAAGCAGTCACAATTTTCCAAGGGATATGGAGTATGATTCAGACAGAAAACATTCATAGCTGAGTGAGGAAGTCTGTGAAGGTCTTAAAAAAAAAATTATCAAGCAGATTTTGAAAGCTTATTTCAATGAGCTCACAGAGAAGAGCTTAACCAAGAAACATTATTTTTATTTCATTTTAAGAACACATTGAATAATTCAAAACACAGTAATTACCACAGAAGAGAACTTACCCTATTACTCTTCCATTTTCTACATAATATTGTACTCTAAAGAACGCAACAAATGGAGGGCTGAATTTCTCTGTCCCCTAGAACAAAGACAGAAGATGAGTTAAATTATGATCAGCATCCAAAATTCCTGTTACCCTATCTGGTAATGTTCTCTCCTCCGAAATTCACTCCCCATACTGCTTTTCATTTTCTACTCATAGCTCTTGGCAAGTTTTAGGGGGGAGTCTGACTGTCTTGGAGGCTCATAGCAATGAGGCATCACAAAACATTCAGACAGGTCGAACGACAAAATATCCTAGGAAGAGCAGAAGATTTTTTGGATAGGAGGGCTGAGCTGGTGTAAGAGCCCCAGCGTAGCCTGGGGACACCTAGGCTGGGCCCAGAATTACCTAGCTCAGCACCTGGCAGCACCACAAACACATCCGTGCTGAGCGCAGCAAGTTGAACCCAGCCTCCCTGGAAGCGCCAGGCAGGGCAGCGTGCCACGCTGGCAGGGCCGTGGCGTTTCCAGGACACTCCAGGAGCAGCCATCCATCCCTGTGCCACAGCACATCACTCAGCACAGGCACAGCACTGCCACCTTCGGCAGTCACTGCCTGGGGCTGGGCAGCACCAGCCCGGTAGCAGCTCCGTGCCTTTTGTGCCTTTTGTTTGGCAGGGCTCGTGGTTAGTTATTCACACGTTCCTGCAGCCACAGCCCGAAAGGCAGTGTTGGTGTCTGCTTCACACTGAGGAGTGCTGTCAGAAGAAAGCCAACATGAGGCCTGCTATTTTAACTACAGCCAATCTTTCCAACTTACAGGCTTGTTTGAACAGGAGAAAAAAAAAAAAAAGAAAAAAAAAAAAAGAAGAAAGGAACTTCTTACTAGCTCGTTCTCTCATCTTTCCTACTTTGCCACTTTAATGTTCACACAGGTAACTTTGCTCTCACAGGCAGTTCCAAGGCTTTGCTGGGCAGACCCATCTCACTGGGATAAGGTACAGGGCATGCTCTCCACGTCTGATGCAGAGAGCTTCTTGATCATGCAAACATCTCCATTTTATTTCTGGAAGTTGTTCACAGTCACCCTATTTTTATCAGCTGGACTGGGCTTTCCACTTGAAACCTCTTCATAGGAATTAAATCCTTGTCAACTAACCCAGTCCGACAAGCTAACTCACCTCAGACTGTAGTACTGCCAATGGCAACTCACTCAGCCCCTTATGATTCGCATCACACCAGAGGCTCAACACTTATCCTGACCAGAAAAGTGTAGCAAGAATCCAATCACAGAGCAACCTCAAAGTGTACCCCATCCTGAGGAGACCAGAAACACCTGCTTTGGGAAGCTCTCACTGGCTGGACAGACAGCTCTCTGCCTGACTCTGGCTGTCTTTGAAGTAACTCTCACTTGTTTGGGAAAAGCAGAGCACATGCTTGGGGATAAGAGAGATACCCAAACCTCACTAGTTATCTACAAACTTCTCTAAGCAGCAGAAATGGCAAATGTGCCTACTCTGCAAAAGAAAACCCTTAAGCAAGGTGGAAAAAGTCCTTTACAACGACCTAGTTAAGATATCTGAAAGCAATTGCATGCTATACTTTGTTCTAGACTATGGCTCCTCTATTAATGACATACACAAACAGGCATTATCATGTCTGAATGAACAACATTAAACAATTACATAAGTTTGTCTTTACTTCATGTAGCTTTTCTCTCCCTTGTCAGGGCTAGCTAGCCTTAAGGAGCTAGGACTCGTCTCAAACAAAATATCCTTCCTCTTCCTCCACTGACTTTTTGCACATACTCTAGGAAGAGTCACAGCTCCAGTCATTTCCCTCGTATCAGCTTCAAGTCACAAAAGGTTATTTTAGGCTGTTTTGCTTAAGGATAAAAATGAGGTCTCCAGATTAAGATCCAGACTAAATTCAAATGGAAAACTGACCAACTGACCTTCTTCACTTCTGCAGCGGCCAAGCAGCAACCAAGTGGTTACTGTTGCTCAGGTAAAGTTTAGCTCTTTTAATTAATTGTACAACTATGCAAAAGTCACTGCATCTTGCTACTGAAAAGTAGTATTCTGCAGATCATCTTCAAGAAATGCTTTATGGACCTTAGTTTAAGAGTTTTCATTTCACTGTGCAGTCCAATAAAAAAGCAGCAGCCTCCAAAATTAAACACCTCTCTTACTTTGGTAGTCTCTTTCTTCCATTCCTTTGAAAAGTATTTGCTAAGCTTCTGCTCCAGGTCTATAAAAACATATTCATTATCTGAAAGATAAGAAAAAAGGAATTCAGTATAAAACAATTGGAAACTTTTAGTCATTAAACATTTAGATGACTCTACAAGTTACTTCCAAGCAATACATTTGCTGACCAGGAAATAGATAGGGCAGGATAAAAAGACAAAAAAAGTACTCTTAAGTACATGTGCTGCTCCAGCATGGAAGGGAGGTCATTCACACCTTCAAGGTTCCCAAACACCTTAGCAATAAATGCAGAATTCTTGGTTTATAATCAAGAAGTCATTTACAAAAACCAGAAACATCATCTTACCCAGCTAATTGTACTGCCAACTTACCAGATTCAGTTTTTTATTATTATTAAACAAGCAAGCCCTACCCAAGCTTGTATTCTGCCATCATGTAGCACCATGGTCCAACATGGCAAAAGTAGGTAAACAGAACTGGGTATTTGACAGATTTCATTCTCTGCATGCAAAGGGGATCCTCTGAAAGGGTGAGAAACAAGAGGACCAAACACAACCCCCTTCCTCAGGTCTGGTGTGTCCTGCTCACACCCAACTTGTTTCATATAGAGAAAAGATGAATAAAAAGAAGGGAAACCTGGCCTGCTTCAAAAAACTAAAGGACCAAGACTTGCTCTCCACCCTAGTGAGAGTGTACAAGACACAGCCTGAATGGCACATCATCTTGAAAGAGCTTTGTGCTGCTTTCAAAGTGATGTTTCACAACACTGCTTACCAATTATCAAATACAAACAGCTCAGCCCGTGAAAGATTTTTTCCTGAGTCTTCAAGTCTCTTAAGAGAGAGGAGAGAAAAAAAAAAAAAAAAAAAAAAAAAAAAAAAAAAAAAAAAAAGACAAGACCTGACAGGTGTTTCAGGCTGCAGCAGCAATGCCAGCTGAGCACATTCACCTGACCAGTCCCTCTACTCTTTGATCTTGCTTAGGACAATGTTTTGACAGGTGACTCAAGTGCCAAGATGAAGAGCTTGCTCCTTAAACATGAAAGGAGCAGGAGTAAAAAGGGGAGGGAAGAAAAAAGAACCCTTCACAAAACAAACTTCTGCCCCTTAAGACCAGCCCAGACTTCCAAGTGAGAGCATGCACTCATGTCTGTATTGTGGCACATGCAGGCCTGGCATGGCCAGTGTTCCAGTAGGTGTTGAAGGGGGCTCTGAGCTACCTCACAGCCACCCTTCCAAAACATTCCAGATCCTTACAGGGACAGATAAAACAAATGCTTTCTTTGCTGGCTTTCAAAAAACAAGCAAGCAAAACAATCTCCTATCACCACCTCCTTCATCTCCCGGCCTCAACTTAAAGAAACCACATCTGGTGCTATCCAGAACTGGCCCACACATCACCCTGCTAGGAAACCTTCTGTGAAATTAACACTGGATACAAAAAGGACATTGCCTAAAGAAGTCCTGTTTCTGTCTGCATGCTCTTTCCTGCATTGCACTGCTTGCAGCTGTACTTTAATACACCTCAACTTTTGCTTACCACAGCACTTGACACATGGCATAGAGGAACAAAACAGTGTTCAACAGCACCCTCGAGATGGCTGCACGGAATTTCTGAAAGTGTCTGTGGTGCAAATTTAAGTGCTGTAGCACACAAGATGATGGAAGCTATTTTTGCTGTTTTGACAAGGAAAGTTTTTATCATCACAGAGATTGTATCTTGTACCTGCCTCTTCACTTTGGTCTGTAAGATAGGGTGGCTGGGGGATACACTGGCCCCAGCCCTTCCTTTTCTAGGAAGGTCCATTAAGATCAGATAACGCTGCCTGTAAGAGGCTGATAGAAGTCCTAGTCAGTGAGAGAGAGAGAAAGATTTGCTCATGTTAGGCTTGTCTCTGTCCCTTGTCAGCTGCCAAGCATCACTCCATAAAGCTTTTATTAAAAAGTAAGTAAAAGCTCATCTAGGGGATCAATTGCACAGCAAGCGACAGGAGTGGGATAACATGAGCATGCCACCCAGTCTCTCCCTGGGCTTTGGCAGTCCTGGAGCAGGGCAAACCCTCCACTATGGGGACCCCACACGGCACAGGGGTGGCCCTAATGGCACAGCAGTGCTGGGTAAAGCCTGTATCAGCTCTGCCAGAACCGTGGTCTTCAGCTGACACCTTGTTAAGAGGCTGTAACAAGTTGAAGAGTCAGTTTTCCTTTCTAGTTCAAGAATGATCCCATGCCCAGAGGCATTTAGAGAAACACATTAATTATTATACACATAATCAGCAGGGAAAAATTGCAACAGCAAGCACAGTGACAAAGCCCAAACCATCCCATCACACCTGAATATTAGGTCAGAAAGGGAAAAATATGACAGAACAGTTACACTACAGTAAAGCCATTTGTTACCCACACCCTTCTTTATCTGTAATGTTAATTAGGTTAGAGATGATTTTGTGAGGGCACAGATATCATAGCTGAGGATTCCAGGTTATCATCAGGCCTACTGGGAAATACACATAAACCACAAGAATAAGCCAGGATAGAGGAGGATACCCCGATGTGTCATCTCTTCTTGGGGGTCCCACTCCTCCCCAGTCCAGCTCAGCATCCTCCCTCCTGTGCAAGAATGCAGCACTACATTCCTTCCTTAATGAAGTTAATATTGCTGGAATGCCAACCTGCAAAGTAAGCCTTCATCTACAAAAACAAAGAGGTATTTCCCTCCACAGCCCTACTGCTTTGCTGGTTTTTTTTTTCCCTTACCCTGGATTAGTGATGAAACCCTAAGAGATCTTTTGCCAGATGCTAAAACTATCTGCTCTGAAAATAAACATCTCTAACAGATATGAGGGCACCAAACTGCAGCACCTCTGAGCAGTGATGTAAAGGACAATATAGAAATGCACAGATGGCCCCCCTTCCAGGGAAGAATAAATTTGATTTGTGGATCCAAACAGGGCTGGATACTCAGCAGGTACAAACTGTCATTGCTTCACTGGCCTCATCTGAAGGACAAGTGAAAGGTACTAAGAAGCTGACTGAGAAGCATGCACACATAAAAATACACTCTCATCTACCTGCAGCTACTGACACAGAGTTCATGAATCTCATCTCAGCACTGTAGGTGATCTTACAAATACATCAGCTTCTCTTGAGAGGTTCCCCCATGTATGTATGTGCAGATACCAGACCCAGCACAACTCACCAGTGCACTGCACTGCAATCCTAAGAAATGCATCTGGACAGCCAGCTCCTTTGCAGTAAAGCAATTCACACACTTCTCCCAATTTCACCTTTAAGAATTCTCAAATGAGATTGAAAGTTTACGCTTTTGTAAAAATGTGTGAAATGTGATTTGTAAAAATCACATTTCAAAATAAGCAGTTACCAGAAATGAAAAACACTTCTACTCTGCAAAATCAGCTTAGCACACTTTATGTATTAAAATATATATATATATATATATAGGACATGCATTGTTGCAAAAAAATAATGTGCCAGGTCCCCAGTTGGAGAAAGTGACACAGTTCCAGTGAGTGATGCAGACTTACAATAGGCATTATTTACACTGCAGGAAAAATAGGAATAGAAAATTATGGCTGTAATACAGGGTCAAATCAGTTCCGAGTCACTGCTAACCTAAAGGCCATTATTTTGCATTAACCAGTTCCTCCTCATCTCATTTTTTATGAAAAGTAAGTTCTCTGCATAAAAGCTAAGTAATGGTGAATGCCAAAAACCTGTTCTCCTCCTGTGCCCATTGTGGGCTAGGAGCACCAAGAAATTCCACAAAAGTGCCCTACCAAGAGTCAGAGCTTAGGCCCCACAGGCAGCCAGGAAGATCCCATTAACAAATTTGGCTGAGTCATGTATATTTTAGCAATGCAACTAGACAGTCCAGAAGAATAGGATTCAAATAAAATATGAATTAGTGCAAAGCCAAATTTCCACATAGCAAGCATTTTTTGCCTAAAAGAGAAGGGAAAAAAATTATCCATGGCTATTATGCTTAACTTTTCCCAGATGCTTCAAGAAGCTTTGTGGCAATAGCACTATGTCCCCTGAGAAACAACAGGAAAGAGAGCAGGAGCAGGACAGAGGGATGCTAGGGGTAGGGGGGAGCTGAAGCTTAAAGAAACCAAAAAACAACAAAACCCCTCACTAAAAAAATGCCTGACAACACATGCTGTAGACCTCACATAACCTGGGAAAAATCCCAGAAGGGATTTTTTTTGTTTGTTTGTTTATTGAAGAAGAGCTAGCTACACACTCCTTTTGCATGTGGATTTCTCCAAGCTTCTCCAAGTGTGAGCAATTTGGGAAAATCACTACCCACATGGCACCTGCCCCCACCACCTCTGCATTACTTCTCAATGCTCCTGATGTTACCTTTCAAGCCAATAGAAAGAAATGATGTCCACTTTCCCATATGTGGTTAATTAGTTTACTGAAGGGCCTAAAAGAAAGGTTCAGGATAATCTTGTGTTTTTAGCTTTAGCTGGAAAGTGCATGTATCCCAAGTGAAGGGAAGAATCACAACAGAGGCTGGGAGTAAAGCAAGGGAGGTCCTGGCTGAGGTCACTTTACTCAGGATGGACACAAGGCATATGGAGGGCAGCATGAAAGGAGACAATATCAAGAGGCCTGAGATCATGTGGTGTTAGGAACTGTTGAGGTCTGAACAGTGAGCTAAAGGCTCAGTCATTCCTGGTAATGGATAAGTACTGCAAGAATTTCATGTTGGCATCTTACATTTAGCAACAAGGCATGCCCAGGCAAAGATCTTCAGACTTCAGCAGTGTCACAGGGGATTCTTCTGCACAAGAAGAGCTGCAGAACCATTTCCAGCACTGCTCATCCAGGGGCAAACAAACCCTTTGCAATTCTCAGGCAGGAGAGCACTTAGCTGGATGTTGTGTACAGATACCGAAGGAGAAACAACTGACAGCAGGTACAGGCAAAAAATTGCCTTCATAGGAAGAGACCATGTAAGTCCTTTCAAGGAGTACCTTATACTCTCTGGACATCTGAACCCCTGCAATTCCTTCTAGGTGGTACATTTCTGCATGTGTTTTTCTTTTATTGCATTTAACTCATCTGAGGTACCAAAGTCGCTGTAACAGAGTTGTACCTTAAGTTAGACTACAGGAGAAATTCATAAAGGAGATTCAACTATGCAAGCAGATTTAAGAGAGGACAGGCAAGAAGCATGGATTAGTGAGGAAGGACTGGTGTGTAGAAAGCATCATAAGGTGTTTCAGAGAACTTTTGTTTATCTCCTAAGAAACCCTTTGTTATAAGAGATACTCTTGTAATATAAAGATAACCTGGTAGCAAATTCTGTCCATGAACTTCAGTACTGGAGGATATACAGATGCAGAAGAGTTAACTGGAGGCAGAGTGGTTTTGGCAGAGTTAATCTTTGAGCTCCTTGGTAACCGTGTGCTGGGAAGCATGGGCATGGCAAGGTGATCAGCCATAGCTTTACAAAACAAAGTATCATCCCTGAGGCAGAGGAGCTGAAACAAAGGGATTTGGTTTCCTAAGAAAGCCAGCCTGACAAATTCATAAGAGGACACAGAGACAGTGGCAGGGTATAGGAGCTGCAGTCTTGCTCCTTCCCAATTGAAGGCTTCCATCTGCTTAGGTCAAGCAAGGTTTGCTCCTAGAAAGGCATTGCCCAAAACTCAGGATCGAAGGGATCTGGGTTACAACAACAAAGGAAACCTGGCTGTTCTTTGTCTGCTGACAATCAGTTTTGGTTTAGAAGACTGAATGTGTTGATGCACACACTTTCTGATAACAAGAGGGAAACCTCCTGCAGGGCACTAGATAAGGTTGACCCCACAGGAGGATTTGCCATATAAGACCCAGCTGCTGAAGCCTATGGAACCAGATTGAACCTGGAAGGGTTGCAGGATCTTTCACTGAGCAAACTATGAGGGGAAAAAAAAAAAAAAAGCTATAGCCTGCCTGATGATCCATGACAAAACTAGAAAAGCAACATGTCCCAAGGTTTGTAGGACCTCCCATTAATACACATTCCTAAACTCGATTTTCAAAGTGTTCAACTTCTTATAGACACAAGCTTTTTTTTCTCCTCAGATATATTTGGTTGAAGAGGCTTTCCTCTTGAGAATAAAAAAACAGTTCAAGAGCAGAAGAGATGAAAAACTCTATCCTGACACTGTTACTGTTACTCTTAATCCTGAAGCTTGCCCTCAGCGTCTGCAACAACCAGAAGAGGAGGCAATATATTTAGGCATCAAATGCTGGGAGACTTGCTCCAAGACCTACAACTTAGATCTTACAGCATTCAAGGTTTGCAGCCTGCATGGTGCTTTAAAGTGCTGTTGCCCTTTTTGCCCCTTCAGGGGTTAAACTTCTGTTTATGATTAAGGACCCCAACCTCTCCCCCCCACACACATACCTACTATGAGACCAACTGAGCATTAGTGTATCTGCACAATGTCTGCAGGTCAAATGGGCTCCTAATCCAGATAATCCATGCAGTGTGATTGGCTACAGTTCTGTGGAAATCCTTTAATTTTCATTCTCTTGCTACTGCTGACAGTCAGGGTTTTGTTGACAAATTAGCAGCAAAGTAATGGATGCAGGTGGATTAGAATACCTTGTTTTGCATGTGGCAGTATCAGACCCCCAAAAACAAATACACACTAAGAAACTGGGAAAGATATCATTATTAAAACAGGGTGGCTGTTTTTTAAAAGATGTCTTCTTGAAGCTGCAGCACAGAGGTGCAAGCATGATGAAGAAGATGATTGCCTTGTTCAAAAATGTAGATGCTTCCTCTCCGTTTTTTGGATACCTAGCTCAGCCTTTCCTGACAGCCCAGGCCCAGCCCTCCCCTTCACAGCCTCTGTGGGATGTGCACTGACTTGCTACTCCGCCAAGGCAGCCAACCTAAGCACCCACAAGGCAACCCTGGGAATGTAAAACTTACCCAGGCCTCCCCACTACCTGACCTGGGAGCTTCCCTTTTTTGAGATGATAGCTTGCTGTGAAGTCAAAAATCCCTGAGAAGCAGTCAATGCCTTAAAGGCTACTTCCAAATGCCAGACTCAGAGTGCTGTATCTGCCATAGAAGCAAGACCTCAGCTACCACAGGCAGCAAGGGAGATGATCACCAGTCTGTTGACCAAAACAAGGCAAAGACAGACCAAGTTGTGGAACAGAAAAAGTACTTTCTTTCAGGAAAGCAAATAACCAACCCCTGAAACAAACTAGAAAGAGCTGTTAATTCAGGCTACTGGACTCTTGTAACTCCCTTGACTTTTTAAGAGCTTTCTGGAAGAATCAGCTGCTATAAAAAGGAAGAATACTGTCATGAAGTGAGGAGACAGTTTCCCCTTAAAGCTGTGGACAATATACTCTGAAGTCGACTCAGAACAGCTTTATGGTGCTCTTTGGGATGCAGCGGTTACAAGGCATTTCCAACAGGTGGAAAGGCATCTGCCACAACAAGGTATTTTGGGACCAGAACCTCTGTGCTTGACAAGGTGAAAGAAACTGCTTCACAGAAAAGGTGTGAAGGAAGGAGAAGCAGGGTATGGAAAATATGAAACAAAAAAACATGAAAAGGGCGGGGGAAGTGAAAAAAACATGGGAAGAACAGGAAAAGAATTCAAAGAAAATAGGAATGAAATTGCCCTGTCTTACAGGAGTGGACAAGGGTTCCAATTTCAGCCAAGATATCCTGCAAGTGGAATAGGCAGAACCTGGTGTTAAAAATATTGCAAAGGGGAGAACATCAGAAACACAGATGATTTGTGAAAAAAGTTAAGAGCATTCAGGTCTCCTCACATTAAAAAAAGAAAAAAAACTGCACTGGTTTAAACCACAGGTATATTAGGTTTAAGGAATCTCTTGGAGACTCTATAAACCTCATGGAGATAAAAAGCTTATGTTCCTCTCAGTTTGAAAGCTGCACTCTAAAAAAGCAGTTCTTACAGAATGAGAGCATAAACGAAATGAGACAATTAAAAAAAAACAACTTTATTTTATCCTACATATTTATAAAGAGGCAAAAGAAACCTTATTTAGAAGGACTTATAAAAGACTACTGTAATTTCAATGAAATATCTAGAATTGCACTGGTAAATAACACACTTGAGAAAAGTTTTTGGAGGAGAGACAAGTCTTTCAGTGGTTTTGGAAATGTGGGGAGGCAAGATAAACAAGACAACAGATCCATTTCTAATCACTAAGAGTTGGGGTGTGGGAGGGAATGCCAATGCTTACACCATACCAGAAATGTGATCTCTCATATCAATTTGCTTCTTTAAGGCATCACCTTAACACCATTTCCTGGCCAAATCTAAGCCACAGGACCAAGCAAACTGGACTTTAATGCATGGACTAAGAAGTTTTTTATTTCCCATGTGATATTTCAAAACCCAATGTGTCCCACACATGCATTCAGTCCCTTAAAATCATTTGAGTTTCCTCCCCAGTGCCACATTCTTTGCGTGTGACTTCAGAGGACATGTAACACTTTCAGCCCCAAAGTCCTTTTAAAATCCACCTCCTGATCAATACCTATAGTTTTGAATGTAGTAACAAATATGTTGACTAGCAACTCCCACTACAGGAGAGAAAGAAAGCCCCACAAAGAGGTGGAATCTAAGAACAAAGGTGGAGAACAAAAGCCCCCCCTTTACTCAATTTGTCTGCCCACATACCAAAGATCAAAAGAGCTCTGGGAAGGCTCTGCATAATCTACATACTTTGTGACCTTACTGCAATCAAACTCCCCCCGCAGGCACAGCCGCTGTGTATATATGCACACACTGTAAATATACAAGTGCCTCTGTGGACGTTTGCCAAGTCACTTGCTCGTGCATTGGGTTTGCTTACTTTTAACAATGCTGAGGCCAAAGAAGTGAGGCTCTTTAATCTTCACTAAATCACACACTTGCTGAAAGAGCTCTTGTCCAGTGGCTTTGACCTGAAAGACACAACCAATCAAACATGACAGATGGCTCACACACCTGGATGGAGCAACTCCTTCAGGCCAACACATTTTTGGGTACCAAAATCCCAAACACAACCACACCAGAGAACATGCTTTGTTTTCAGTATTATTGCTATTATCGCAGCATAATAATCATTAATATTTACAGAAATGAAAGTACTGCTCTCTTGCAGGTTTGGTTTTTTATGAGGAAAACAAACAAACAACCAAACCCAGAAGTTTTCATTCAGGAGAACCAGGAACGAAAGTACCCAAACAAACACAAGACTCTGAGTAGCTCATAGGTTAGAGATGTGCTTGTTCTCTACCCCACACAGAAGAGCTTGTTCTGTCTCCTGCTGACATACAGTCACACAGCCATTAACATCTTCATCTTTGGCAGCTGTACCCAAAAGCCTGTAAGCTCTTGCCTGCTTCCCTGCACACTGAGACCTTCAGATACCCCAGCCTCCTGTAATGCACAGACTCCCCCAGAAGGAGCATGGTTCTGGTTAGCTGCATGTGCAGACCTGGATTCCCCCACTAAACGTCCCCCCATCCACACGCCTCATTTCCCCCTGTCCCACTGCACCATCCCAGGAGAGATGACAGAGATGACAAACTGATAGACAAACCACAGGAACACACAGAATCCCCCCAGCCCACAGAGGCATGGGGGAAGGAGTTCAGAGAAAGAGCAGATGGAGAGAATGGAACAGCACTGACACAGACAACCTCAGCTCAGGCCATGGTACAGCCAGCTGCAAAATGGCCCAGGAGCTTGGAAATTCATTAACCCCACTGCTGGACGATGCAGATCAGCAGTGCCAGGAGCAGCTGTCTGCAGGGGTAGAGTGCAGTGCTACCTACTGAGCAACAAAGATGACAGGGCAGAAGTCAACTGCTTAACTCTCCCAGGAACCAATCACCATCCTGATTTTTCAAGCTCTTTTAGTGTAGGTATGCCACACACCCCAGAAACTGGCTTGCACTCGCCTCCCTGCCCCAGGATGTACCATGTCACTAGACATGGACAATGGGAAACAGGAGGTCATTTAAATACTCATTTTCTTTTACTTGACAAGGCATCAGTATCCAGACACTCACTACTGTTTTATCAGGAGCTTTGAAGCCTGCACTACACCAATGCAAACACCTGTAAGCTTTGAGCAGGGAGGAGGTAGTGTACAGTTCTGATAAGACCCAAAACCCCATCTGGGTCTTATTATGAGTCTCCATGTGAGACTGCACCCCTTTCAGTCTCACACCTAGATGCAGTGTTTGGTCAGACACCCAGAACACATTTGGAAGGTAAAGTTGGGCAGAGAGTAGTCTCCTTTGCCTAAGAAGCAAGCTCTGAACATGTTCTCCTACCTGGGAAGGATTTGCTAAAAGAGATGTGACCTACCTCTAGCCAGAATGGTTATGGGCATACAAGAGTCACTGGCAGAACATGACTCTCTGTAAATGCTATGCAAAGAGATGAATTTTCTAAGTGGCTAGCTCTCATACCTAAGGGAAGAACATCCTGCTTTAAGATACTTAATTCTAGGGAACTGAGCACTTCAAGCGACAGTTTTGTGGCACTCAGCTCTAAACACTGATTTAGGCAGATTTCTTGCACAGCAGGTACGTTACTACCACCTTGTCCATTCTCCTCTTGGCACTTCCCTTCTGTATAGTACTACTCCCAGCCTTATAGGCTATGCAATACCAATTACATTTGCAATTGCTGTCCCCTCCTCCTACTTTCCCCCCTGCTCAAAGCAACCAATACTTCCCTTTGCATTTTTTTATCTGGGTGCTCCTCTTTGGACTTTCCTCCCTATACATATGGTTCCTGTGCCAGGATTGATCTCAGAAATGCTATGACTCATTCCTTCCACTGATACTCAGCTTTGCCCCATGTCAGGCTCAGGGCTGCTTTACATGTGAAATTCAGTCCGAAGTGAAATCGAGTGCAAGTTTACAGAAGGTAACTGCTCCTCCAAGGTCACTCTGTGTACAGGTATTCACATGCATTAGTTATCTGTATCTGTTTTTCTTGGTACATACACTTTGAAACATCGGCTGTCCTGTTCACAGAACAGCTGAAAGGCTTCAGACCTATGCTGGATCACCTATGAACCAACACACAGAATCTCACCAGATTTCTTCCACTCCAAAAATTTCTCCCACTTAGCCTTGCCTTCCTCAGGACAGCTGGTGAGCTGCAGCACCCACTAGTTCTCCTGACTGCTCTGCTCCTCCTCATGTTCACAGCTGGTCCTAAGAAGGCAGTTGTACTCCTCACCATCCCCCCCAGATTCATTGTACATTCAGAAAGGTAGACATGGAAGCTAATTAAGAGATACTTGATTGTGGGGGAAGAGAGTTTAAATTGGCTCCTACTCTTCCCTCTTCAACAGCATTATCTGTGAACGGTGTAAGACAAATCCATTTTAAAGAGCAAGCTTCTATCTATATGTGACCACATAAAACACATATAGGTAAACTCTTATCTGGAAGGGTGGAATTTATATGGGAGGGGGGCAGGAGGACTTACCTGCATAAACACTGTGCTTATCATGGGAAGGATCTATAATTTATTCTGCTGGAAAGATAACCATTCCTACCTACCTCACTGAGCTGCAAGCTTGTTTAGTATTTGCATTCCACACTGAAGAGGTTAAAAGGCTTTGGAAATCTTTAGTAGTGGCATTATTATTCTAATAAATGCACGAAGTATCATCTGTGGTTGTGCTAATTACATTTGAGTTCTACCAACATCACTAGAAAATTGCCTTGATGTTTCTTTTAAAAAGAAAGACCTCTCCAGCTGTGAAATCTTAATTTTTGTTGCTGTTTTGAGTGAGTGTTGTGGTAAAGTCAGAAGCCAAATAAAAAGCTGTTTCTGGTGACTTGCCCAGCTGTAACAGGTCATGTTTCACTCTCTATGCAATTAGGACACAACTGCGTGTTGAGGTCTCATGTTCTGGCCCAGGCAGCTATTCCCTTTCACACGCAGGCATCTCCAAGTACATGCTTTCCCAATTTCCCAGACACGAAAGGAAGGGGCATCAGAAATGACAAGGGTGAAGGTCTTTAAAAGGAATACAAAGGGATGCTGCAGAGGCTTCCTCTGCAGGACAACATGGTGATGAACAAGGCACCCCAGCTTTTTGGAGGGGCAGCAGGCTGGGACAGGACAGGGGAACAGGAGGGAACACAGCACTTTTCCTCTTTCCCCTGTCAGCACTCAATGCAAAAGACCAATTCTTACGCTTATGAAATATTTTGGAGGTATTAACAAGGACATGCAGATGTACCATTTAGGAACCTGGGTTAGTGGCAGACTTGTCAGTGTCACGTTTATGGCTGGACTGGATCTTGAGAATCTTTCTCACCCCAAATCTATTTTACGACGAAGTGCAGGTTTTCGTGATTTCCCGGAGCGTGACCCAGTGGTGAAGGAACAGCTGTGTGCTCCATTCAGGCACAGCAAGGAGCAGTGACAGTGTCAGCCCTGCTGGCACACTGCCCTCCTGCACGCCAGCCTGCACCTTCCCCACGGCCGGCCGGCTCTGCTATCTCCCATCTTCAGCCTCCCTGATAAGAGCTATAAGAAGGTGAGATTTAGGGTCAGCTGCAACAGACCATTACCCAGGCCTGTACACCTGCTGCCAAGAACTTAATTAAATCATCGTTTTCTGCCTTGCACAAAAGCCAGCAGATTGCAGAAGCCTTCTGGGGCAGTGGATGGGCTGGGTTTGAACCAGTAACCTAGAAGCAGAGCGTCCCAGATTTTTCTCTTAAAGCTTTATTCCATCCAGCCCTTGAGGCTGTTTCAGCTAAGGACGCTGCACTTACACACAGCAGGTAGGAAAATTCCGGCAATGGATTTTGAAGATTAGCACGCATAGTTTCAAAAGCCACCGTTTCAATCAAGTACTTAAAATAACAGTTCACCTCAACTGTCTTCTCCCTCTGCTCATCCCAAAGCAGGGGAAAAAACCTACCCAAAACAAAGCCGAATCTCCCCAGCCCACACATGAGTGCACGCACACGCTCACAAGAGAGCACTTATCTTTGAGACTGGCTTGTCCTCTGAACGCCAAGTGCCTCTTGTCAGCTCAGTTTCTCACAAGTTCAAGGAGCAGCCGGCGTTGCACAAAGAGGCACCGTGCTGTGCAGACACCGTGCCACCCTGGGCTGCCAGCTGAGCTGGCCCTGCTGTCACTCCTGCACACTTTGAGACATTCGAGGCAGCAATCAAAGAAATGAAGCGACTTACCTCGACTTTTCTGTGTGTACGAGTACTCAAGAGAAGGGAAAAACCCACCCTCAATGGCTGTTTGCCTTAGACTCTGTGAAGGGATCTGCAGGCTATCAAAACAAGGGATAGCTGGACTCTTTGCAAGAGTAAACAGTCATATGTTGGGTACACTTGCTAAGTAATCAAGGTATTTCAGGTACAATTTTTAAAAAACTGTTGGGTTATTACGAGCAGCAAAATCATTCAGAAATAATAAAAACGTAAATAACGACAGAAAAAGAGCAGAGGAGACCCCTCACCCTACAACACAGCCGTGACTTTTAACAAACTCTGCGAATGAGTTGAAGCTGCCCAATTAGAAAATGGGGCACCAATTACCCTAAGCTGGCTAATAGCCTTTGGGTCAGCAGACCAGCACCAGGCTTTTGGGAGAACAATGGAAGCTAACAAAACTGAACCTCCCGGCCACTCACCCCGACGGCCAGGCTGAGCTGCTCCCGGGTGGGCAGGAAGACGCAGACGCTCCGCATCTCTGGCTGCATCCTGCCTGCCAGCAGCGTCCTGCTCATGGTGGGCAGCTCCACAGCAGCTGGGGGCTCCTCTCCAGACAGGTGTCAGGCTCCCTTCATCCCATGTACCTGTTGAAAAGGCGAGAGCATCAGTGCCGTGCTTCTGTTGGCGCTGGGAGCAGCTGACAGCACGCGTGTGATGAGATGTTTAAAAACAAAAACACTCCCAAACAGTCACCCACTTTCCAGGGCCAGTCAATGTTTCCACCAGCATCACAGCACAAACCAGGCAGCGTCAACCTTTTAAACAGCTTGAAAGTTCCAGGCGAGTGCCATAAAGCAATGAGGTCTCCCTGGGATAAGAAGCCAGACTCAAGGTTTCCAGACTCGTGTAAGTGATAAGGCAGGTGGCACCTTGGGCCATTGCCTGAAAACACCCATGACAGGGGGGAGCGCCCCAACCTTCAGCCAGGCACCTCGCTCACTCCCAGAGCTGAGATTTCAATGGGCTGTCAACAGGCACATGTCAGTGCAGAGGACTTCATCTGTGCTGTCCTCCCCCTCACTCCATCCCTACTCCCTGGGAAACCACTGCTGAAATCCTCTACACAGCAACCCAACGGAGGGGTTGGAACACAAACTCAAAGGCCTGAGCCACTGTGTAACACCTTTTCTGAGGTAAGCACTGCCCTCCTCTCAAGGACTGAGCCTAGCCTGCACAAGCATCTTACAGCTGAAGTTCAGATATTAACAGAAATAACAGATGGAAGTTCTCTTTGCAACCAAGTGCAGAGTAGCCAGCATCATCCTGATTTTAGAGCTAGGTTAGACAGTTTCCTCAGCAACTTGTACCATTTTATGTATAGCCCTCTCCTCTCCAATACTCTCAGCATTCCTCTCAGCAAGTATCCCGTGGCACCTGATGAATCCATCAGGAAGAGGAGAGGCTCCTCGAGGCTAGATTAGGTATCAATGCCAGCAGAGACCTAAACCAGCAAGAAACCAACCACGGGCTCTACTCCATCCCCACACAAGGTTTGATGTAAGTCAACCCCCAGCTGCCTTGAACAAAGGGGTTGACTCCCTTCCACCAGCAGCACCTGGGCACCCACCATCAGCACTAAGAGGTGCTGCAGGCTGATACCTGCCCCCAAAATCCCCACAAACCCGGGGAGAGGTGCAGACCCCAGCGAGGGCAGCCCAGGGCACTGGTTCTGGCAGTGCCACCCTCTCCCACCATCCACAGCCCAGCCCACCCTCAGGGGACAGGCTGTGCAGGGAGCCATGGGCTTCTGCTTCACCCTCCAGAACACATAAGAGACAAGGGACCACAAGCAGCAGGGAAGCAGGCCATGCTGTGCTACCACACAACACACATACACGTATACGCACGTACGTGTGTGCGTGTGCACTACATACAAGTTCAAAAAGTGTTTCGTGTTTAAAGTCATGTTTGTCCTGGTTCAGGAGAAAATTATGGCAGAATCAAATTCTTGTGAGGGAGATGGGAAAAGCAAACAAGAATGTAGAGTACAGCAAACAGAACTTGGATTTATCCCTCTCCTTTCAACTCAGTACTCAAGCATCAATTTTTTTATTTTTTTTTTTAAGCAAATACAAGATAGATGCAGGAGTGTCCTTTTGCAAATATAGAAGCTGTTCCATGCACCTCCTTCCCCAAGCCAGCATATACAATGCTTCTCAATAAAGCAATTTTAGATTCAAGTTATGTAGAACATTCCTTATAAGACAGAAATACACAAAAAATGCAGACAAGATTAAAGTATTTTTTCAGAACAAGTATTTAGTTTAACAAGACCTAGGAGTTTTTAAAAGATTGCTCTAAACTAAAAGCAAGTGAGAAAAAGACATTTGACTCTATGGGACATGTGAAAGCTGCTATTAACTGAAATATTAAGAGGAAAATTCTGATTTATCTTCTCTTACCGAAATAATTATACTGACATGCTCTCTTAGGCTCTGGACTACACACTATTAACAGCTGTATATAAATTACAGATGTCTGCAGAATGACTTGAGGGCAACAGGCCACCACTATTATTGCCAGCTGATGTAATTTGTGCCATAAACTCTATCAACAGCATAAAGACCTCGGAGTATGAACTTTTCAACACGAGGAGGTTTATCTTAATTGCCAAACGGCTGCACTGGCCAGTACACGTTCCCTCTCACGAGGGGATATCACAGCCAATGAAGACATCCATGGGACTCAAAACAAAACTGAAAATGGGACAAAAAAGTGACCATAAAAACAAACAAACACACGCACACAGCTTCCTTTGGACAGCTGAAGAAACTGACTCCCACTCTCCCACAGCCTCGATAATAAAAAGTTCCTGGGAAGTTTTTTTCCCCACACCTGCTTTTTCCATTTGAATTTTTAAGAGAACAGCTGTGAACTCTCGGAACAGGGAAGTGAGAAAGGGAGAAGAGAAGGTGCTTTTCTTCTTATGACTCAAAACAAATGAACTCGGGGACCCTCCCACAACAGGTAAGGGGTTAAAGAAAAAATGTCCTTAATCTGAAGGGGGAGGTCAAACACAAGCCCAGCTCAACCTTCTCTTCTTTAGAGGTATGTTAGAATGTGATAAAACATAATGAATCATTAACTTACTAGCAATGCATGTTTACACCTTTCCTTAAAAAAAAAAAAAAAAGTTGTGAGTCAGGAGTAACTGCCCAGTGAAAACAAGTGACCAGAAGGAATGCTCTTACTTAAACATACACAATTTCAGACTGCCCATATGCCATTCTTTTGTTTACCCACAGATTCCAACCTCTTAACCTCAATTAAACCATAAAAGCTCCAGCAAATGCAGTGCAGACAAATTAATAAAACCTGAAGTCAATCATCAGCCTCTGGGACACCCTAAAGGTTGTTAGTTTTTGTTGTATTGGTTTTGTAAACTAACATATCACTTGGTTTTAACTCCTGCAGAAGTGCATTTTGAAATCTAATTGCTGGGTCAAAGGCTCAGCAAGTCTATCAATTAAAACAGTCAAAGGCACTATTTATTTGTATTCTTCTGGTATCAGACAGGAGGCTTATTAGTGCCCAGAGTGGTGGCACAGCTTATTTAGTAGTGTTTATTTTACCTAAACACACATGCAGAGGATCTTTGGAAAACATGCCTGTCATTAACTTCAAGCCTTCTCTCACTAAGCAGCTCAAACATGGCAATAAAAACTTAATTAAATCTTCCCCTCCTCTCTCCACAGACCCTCAAGTTGCCTCCCAGCACAGGGCCGGGACCTCAGCACTGGCTGGGTCAAAGCAGCAATGGGACAGGTTTGCCCCAGCAAAGGTGGATGAGAGCAGCAGAGCCCTCCAGGGGAGGAAGAGGAGCTGAATGAGAAGGAAGGAGCTGTTTCCTCCAGGTACCAGCAGGATGGCTCACTGAAACGCCTCACACCCCACCATACACCCAACGACACAAGGATGTCCTGCCACCACTGAGGTTGGGGCCCTGCCACCACCAGCCTGTCTGGAAGCAGGTGTCTCATCCAAACAGCAAGTGGGTTCTCCTAATGAATGCCACTGTATTTTACACACCAGTTCTTAACACCACAGCCAATTGGGTCCTAATTCTCATTTCAGCCTCTAGGTACAGCTACAACCACATCTCAAGGGATAAAGGAAATAGATGAATGAGCCATAACTTACTAACTCCGAGTAGCAAAGCAGGACAAAGTTCTTATCTATCAAGAAAAAAGCACAGGTAATTCTGTGCTTCTCTCACCAATACCTGGAAGCATGCTCCTTAGGGTTTATTACAGTAAAACATCTGCTTTTGCTAGAGCTGATAGAGAATGAGCACTGAGCATCTTCCTGATGAAACCGTACCACAGTGGCCCTACAGCCTCTCATCAAAAATTGTCCAGAAACATTAAGACTCTTCTTAATATTTTCCAGACATCAACCAGAGATGTCTTAGGCTTCTAAGAACACTAGACTCTTAGGCTGCAGTTTCACAAACAGCTTAAGCAGCTTTAATCAAGGCAGTCCTGCAGCAAGACAGACAGACAACTGCCTGGAAACAAATCTGCCTTTGGCAGCAACCCACACTTGGGCTGCCTTGTACTCATGATGAAACACAGTAGTAAAATTGAACCCCCCCCCTCACCTTCCAGGTATTTTGTCCCCTCAGATGCACACTGTAGGGCACCAGTACTATCTGCAAAAGAGAGTAATAAAGAGCTTGAGCAAGTAAAGAAGTCATGATGGCATGTATAAGCCTTCCTCAGCAATTTTTAAAATCTCCACCCACCTCCTTTGACTAACCCCCGCAATGATGAAAATTTCTCTGAGAAGATGCATCAACCAGGAAGGAGTGGAAATAAAGTTGCTTGTCAGGGCAGAAAACAAGATTGAAGCTAAATAGCTTTATGTCATGGCTGTAAGATGATGTGGAAAGTGCCACCTGTGATCAGCAGTCAGGACAACTAGGTCACATCCTGCAGCAAATTCCCAGAAGCACACTGACTTTTCAAATGTGTCTACCTCAGCATCATTCCAGGACTAGCATAACACATCCAAGGGCAAAGATGCCACAGGGAGGTAAGGTACTAAATTTGGTATCCACACACTGCTTTCGGGGTAAAATACACACCTGTCTTCAAACACTGCACACTACTTTGCAGGAAACCCCAGTTCAAAGCTGTTGAACAAGGAATACCAAGACACCTCCCAGCCTCTTGGGTGCTCTGAAGAACTGGACTCAGAACTGGTGCAGCTTGGCTGTGGGCAGATGCAACAATGCAGCAGAGACAACTGGCTTCAGCACAGGGAAGTGGGAGCTTCAGCACATTGTAGATGCAACTACAGCAGGCTTTCTGCACCTGGTCAGGTGTGAGCACAGTCCTCTCACAGGGCAGGGAGGTGGGCCTGGCCCCCACCTTTCCTTTAGGATATTCCAAGAAGTGCAGTGCGAGATGCCTTCAAAAACTCCAGAGCTGTGAACCCAAGCAGATGTGACAGATGGGGAAATCACTAAGCATTGGTCTTAGATACAAGCCAGCATCCTTTTTTCCTTTCTTCCTGTACAAGCAGCACTCCTTGGTGACACTGAACTTTAACAATAGCAAGGAAAATGCTTTCTCACTAGTCTTCATGGCAGGATTAGATGCAGCTCTTAGTTAGGCACGACTGCTCAGGCTCCCCACCTTTGTGCCATAAAGTCTTCCTGCCCCACATCAAGCAGCACAAGCGAATCCTAGGACAGGAAACATGCTCTAGTGCTTGTAACTCTTCTGCTCTGCACCCCTACACAATGTGCTTAGAAGAAGGGATCTCCCAAAATTCCATGGACACCCATTCCTAACCTGGGACCACGCTGCTATGATACTCTGTAGGCTGCCCTGGTCCTTAAGCTCAAAGACGGGGACAACTCTCCTAACCCAGGGATGGTGGCATTCTCTTGCAGCCAAATAAAAGTGACTCATGTTTTTGGGTGCACTAACTAGTCCTCAAGGAGAGGAAAAAATGCTTAACAAAGGACAGAGCCCCAAAGGAGGTGCTCCTGCAGTGCATGGAAGCATGAGGGCAGGGCAGCAACAGCAGGACCATGCAGGGTAGCTGCCACACTTCCATCCCACTCTCCCATGGGATGAAAAAAGCTCCTCAGCAGTTTGCTCCCTTTGAGGACAGCACAACATGAATCACTTTATGAACCTAATATTTAGCTGAAACAAAACTGACTTCAGGAGCTCTTTGAAAGAAATAGACAATGAGTATTAAAGGCTTCAGGCAAAAAGGGACGAATTAGGATCTCACAGGGATTGTTTTTCCATCACTTTTAAGTGATGGAAAGCGACTTTGAATTTTTGTACACAAAAACAGGCAGCCTTTTAAAATACATTATCAGTACTACATGCAAAACTTAGCATGTACACATTTTAAAGAACACCCAAACAGTAAAGTCTGCATTAGGAGCATGCAATTCCTTTCCAGCATGCTTTTTCACCTGGGAAGACAAACAATCTTCTTGTGGCAAGCAAGATCTTGTGGATGTTCCTTTTCACTGACTGGTAAAAGTAGTAGCATGTGCTCTATTGCATCTGACTACCTACAGCAGTTTCTCATTGCAACGAATTTCATTACTGCTGCATAATCCACTAATGGACTTGTTTATTGAATACCAATCATTTATAAGTCTTCCTCATACTTCGTAAATCAAGCACATTAATTAAAGTTTAAGAGTAAGTGGCAATTTAAGGTATCAATTGGCCTAGGCAACTGCAGGAGCACAAGGAAGAACCAGCAAAATATGGCATTGGGCATGAGCCAGCCTCAGTATCCATTACACCTCACACAGAGCAGCTGCAAAGGAAGCCTGCTCAGAAATGCCAAGCTCCATTTTCTCAGCTGGATCCCCAACGCAGATCACATGAGATCTTGCAAAAGTTAAGAGAAGTGAATTGATGGAACAGCCATTCAGTAACAGCAACCTTGTCCCACCTCAAACACACTACAGTCTCTCTTGAGATGGACCCTTAGGGAAATCTCATTTATGGGCACACACATGCACAGCCAGGAGTCCAGTAAAGACAGTGCAGGTCCAGAACCTCGGTGTAAGAACCAAACCAGAGATACTTCAATTTAGCACTCTTGTGCTTAGCAATTCTGCCTTGTCAATCTTTAGCAAAGACTATTCATCTTTTCTATCTATGGGAAACAGGAGGCAAAATACAGGCAGCAAGTTCTTTAGAACAAGGGAAAGCCAGGCTTCCTTCACAGGCACTGCAACTGTTAGGAAATTTAGGAAGAGCCAGAGAGCAGCAGCAAGACTTGGCCTCTCTGCTGGCAACTCAGAAGAGAAGCACCTTCCTATACTGTGCAAATTGCAAATGCATGACACCTCCTGACCCAAAAGCCTATCAGTTAATTCTCCAACTGGAAACATATTCCACTTTTAGTCTACCAAGGCTATAAACAGGATTTCTCCCAAGGGGATCCATTATACTCTTGCCTCAAGCACAACAGATGAGAGATACTCTTCTAGAAGCCTGTCTTTGCACAAGCTATTTTTTACAGGGATAGTATTTTTTCACTTGAGCTAGGCTGGACTGATTTGGAATGTATCCCTAAGATTCCAAAAGTCTGTTGCAGAACTGTCCAAAAATTTCTTCATTTCTATTCTCACTAAGATCTTTTAACAGTTATAGAAGCAGCAGACTACAAGGTCTTTAATAAATAAATAAAGAACAAAGAGTAATTATAATTTCACAAGCAATACCTTGAGTTGCAGGACAAACAAGGAGAGACATGCTTTTTTTTTTAAACAATGGAACAAATTCCTCTGAGTAGGAATAGCTTTGCTACCAGTAATAACCAGGTAAAAAAAAAATAAATTGGCTTGCTTCCCCTGAGGAAGGGGAAAGTCCACTGCTGATCTCATTGCATTTGAATCACTATCTAAATATTCAGACCAACCAAGCAGCTTCTGCATCAGTTTGCTTCTAACTTCTTCCCCCTCAAATGTACAGCTAGCCTTGAAAATATTCAGAACAGAGAGGAATGAATACTGACTTATGTGGACAAGAAGAATAGATAAAACTCCACCTGGAACACAGCTTGCCTCTGTAACAAGTGGGAAAATGCCAATCTGCCAACACCTTGATAAAATTAATACAAACAGCAGGGTCTTTATGATTAGATGCAGTTTCAGTGATTGCACACAGCACTGCCAGACATCAGCTTCAGCAAAGCAATGGGAAAGACACAGACAAAAAAAGAAACAGAACCAAAAAAAAAAAAAAAAAAAAAAAAAAAAAAAAAAAAAAAGAAAAAACAGTCTTACAGAGTGCTGCATTTTTGAGGCAATGCTGAATTGTGCAAAAAGAGGAAATAGAGGGGAAGAAAAGGAAAAGGCAAACACAAGAAATGGTTAAACAAGAAGCAAATTATCATCTCCTGCGATTCTCCAGGGAGCAGCTCCTCCTTGCCAGAGGACCTTGTTTGGGCCAAGCCCACTGTTGGTCTGTGCACAGTTACTAACCACACCACGAATTAAGGTACCACTGCTTAACACCACCAAGATAATCAAGCGGCAGCGCAGTAACAGGGGACTTCCTGCAAGAAAAGAAGGGTAACCCTGGAGCACAGTAAGCATGCAAGTCATTTACATTGTCTCACTTTGCAGGAACAGTAGGGCAACGACTTTACTACAAAAGCCAACTGATAGAGAGCTAATCACTGGATTCATATGCTTTTTACCTGCAGTGTTGGGGAAAGTGCTGTAGCTTTAAAGTACTATAAACTTTGATTAAAAAAAAAAAAAAACAAAAAACAAAAAACAGAAAACACCAAACCTAAAATATAACAACAACAACAACAAAAGAAACACCAAAAATCACAAAAATTCACCCATAAAATACCTAAATGATATGGCCCTCACCTGGGTCTAAAAACTTCTATCCAAAAAAGACTTAGACAATAAAACCACACGTAAATCAAAACCAAATTGTTTTGGTGCTACTGGTGTTTCTGCCATTTTATCAAGTTAGTATAAAAAAATCTAGTTAACAACTAGATTCTAAGGAGAAAAAAATGTCCGAAAAGCCCAGATAGTATTTTTTGGTAGATCACTGCAAAGAACCACTACAACTCATGTTCTTTAACAGATTGTGTAGACTTATTTTTGTCTTACTCTTTTTTGCTTTCTCCTCTCTTTTCGTCCTTAAGGTGATCTCTACAAGAAACACAACCCCCACCCCTCTCTAAGATTCTGTTTTTTTCTGATTTGGCACATCTTATCTGAAGCCAAAACACAGGCTACTACACAGACTCCCACTACCACCAGTGCTGAAACCAGAACACTTTGATTAGGAGTGTTTAATTGTACAATTAAATGGGAGGAATAAACAACAGCAAGGCCAAGGCATTCTGTTGTCCTTCCATATTTTCCAGGAACAAAATAAAAATTAAAAAAGCTAAACAAATTAATTTTTTAATTAACCCATGTTCAAACAGTAGTGGTTTGTTGGTATGGGTTTTTTAAAACATTTTTCAAGTATCTGTTGTCAGGGCCCAGGCATCACAGCAGTACTCTGAAGAAGGGACAAGGTTCAGACAGCGTGCTAGTTTTCTGGTGTGGTGGAAAAACACAGATGTGCATTTTAAATGCCACAGGGGAATGAACCTGAGAGCTGTCACTGCTGAACAGCAAGAGAAACATCTCTCCATGCAGACGACGACGACTTCTCAGCACAGGAAACCCAAAGCCTTTCCCTGTAAATCGTTACCAAAAAGGAGTTCCAAGAGGTGGAGAAACAACGAGGAATGGAACAACTTTTGCCTTTCTGACTTTGCCCTCCCTTTCTCATGTGCGCACACACCTGCAGGGACACTCTCCTCCTTCCCCGTCCCGTCCCGCCCGGGTGCACCAAGGTCCCTCCCGGCTGTCAGACCACCCAGGCCAGCCCCCCCCGATGCCTCCGGCCCCTGGCCCCCGAGGCTGCCCCACGGCAGGAGGCGGCCCAGGTGATGCACCACGGCGGGGGGAACCGCGGGGCCGTGTCGCTGTCCCTGTCCCTGCGCACCTGCGAGGCAGGTGGCAGCCAATCGAGCACCAGCTGGGACGCGTCCCACACTGGTGCCAGCGTGCGGCCCCGCGGGAGCTCCCTGGGACACCGCCAGCCGCCTCGGGTGGCTCCCGTCGCGCAGCCGGCGTGCTGCTGATCCCGCCCCAGCATCACCCCACCATCCAGCACCAGCGAGACCCACCGGCCGTGCCCGGTCCACGACACCGAGGGACGGATAAGTCACCACGACCCCAGGCTCCTGCAGAGCCCCACTCCCTCCTTTCCCCACCCTGTGCCTGCCCGCTCCCGCTGCCGCCGCCCGGGAGCAGCAGCAGCCACGACCACGCAGGGACATCCACGGCGGCGGCTCCGATGGGAAACCCACCCCCCCCCGCTCCCCGATAACGTGACACAGCCGGGGATCGCTCGGGCCGAGGCTCGCACCGCCCATCCAGCCACAAAGTTGTAAATACACTTTCGCAGCCGCTGCCGCGCGGCGGGACCGACCGCCGCAGCACGGAGCCTCTGCCGGCTCCGCGGGCAGCGCAGCCCCGTCCCAGCACCGCGGCCCCCACCATTCCCCGGCCCCCACCATTCCCCGGCCCCCACCATTCCCCGGCCCCGGGCACAGCCGGGCTCCCCGCGGGTCTCTCCGCTGGCAGCGCCGCCCGCAGCCGCACCGCGCCCGGCGGCTCCGCCGGCACCGCTCCCCGCGGGCGCCGCTCCCACCCGGGACCCCTGCCCCTCGCCTTTGTCCCCCGGCAGCTCACCGGGACCGCGCCCGCCTGCCGGGTCCCGGGGAAACGCGGGAGCCCTGGGACACCCCTCCGCCCCTCGCCGCTGTTCCGCCAGCGGAGCCCGCGGACTCACCGCGGGACAGCCCCCAGCGCGGAGCCCCTCCGGCCTCTCCGGTGCAGCATCCAGCGGGGCAGCGGCGGGCGCACGCCGGAGCCCCGGAGCAGGACCGGCGGTGGGGCGGGGCCAGGCGGGGCGGCACACGGGGAGGGGAAGCGGCGGGGGCGGGACGGGCCGGGCCGGGCGGCGTGTGCAGGGGAAGCGGCGGGGACAGCCGCCCTCTGTGCGGCGGTGAGGGGTTGCTGGCGGGGCGGTTTGGGGTTTGGTGGGTACTCAGTCGGCCGTACTGGCAGCAATGGACTTTGCTATGGGGAAATTGCAACTACGAGTGGCCACAGCAAGTCGCTGGAACTCGGTGCCGGTGGCTGTGCCGCAGCCAGGTTAGCCGGGCGGTGCTGGCGGGGCCAGATGGCACAAAGCGTAAAGAGGTGCAGTGGAAGAGTCGGGATCGGAGCTGGGAGCTCCGCGCCTGGAGTTTCGGGCGCTGGGAGCCACAGTGCTCGAGAGAGAGGTGCTGTGCTGCACGCATGGCACAAACCCTCTTGTTTCCCTCTTCTGTCTTAAAATCTGCTTTTTAATGTAGTAATTTTCTGAAAGAAGGCAGACATCATCTCCAGTTCTGTTGAGTTGCTCCCTCACGAGTAGGTCGTTGTTCAATTTCCCCTCGTATCCAGTTGCATGTGAGGATGCAGCCGGCATGGGAGTTGGGCTGGCAGCAGGCTGTAAGGGGAGCAGGTGGGAAGACTTTTGCACAGTGTTGCACAACTCCATCGGGAAAAGAAAAAAAAAAAAAAAAAAGAAAAAAAAAAATTGCCCGGGAGGAACCGCAGGAGTGAGCCTGACTTGCTGGTCTGGCATGGCCACCTGACAGGGTGATGTGAGCAGGGCACCAGGTCATCTGTACTTACCCCCAGGTTTTAATCTTGCATTTGAGGTTGGACAGGAGACTGGCTAAAATCTTAGCCTTGCTGGCATGGATAATAAAGAGGATAGCTTACTTTTGCCTCTTCCCAGATGGGCTGTAACAGTGGGGCTGTTCTGTGAGCAGAGGGAGCATCTCATCCCACAACAATCTTCTAAGAGAAAATATTGGTGTCTTACTCATTATCTGAGCAAATGGACGCCATTTCAGGAATGGTTTCAGGGCTGTGGGTCCTAACTGAATAGAGGGAACTCCCAGTAGCCAAGGTGAAGTCTTTCTTGGCTCATCCTTTTGTTAAGCTAAGGCTCATCTATGTAGTTGCCCTCTCAGCACACAAACTGTTTCTAATGCCATTCTGAGGTAGCTAATGTGTGGTTTCACAGGCAGCTGACTTGGCATGACATCTTCCTTCTGTCCACAGAAACATGTCACACTGTCCATTTTTGTTCTCTACCATCTTCTGTCTCCTTCACTCACTTTGCTCATGGCTGTAGCACCTTCCTTAAGCCAGCACTGGAGGACTTCAGGTTGCTAAACTGGTCAGTCTCACTAAATGGACAGAAAATCCCAGGTTTGGTGTTGGGGTTTTTTGTTTGTTTGTTTGGTTTTTTTTTTTTTTTTTTTTTCTGGAAGAATGGTCTGCTGTATTGGTGGATTAGATTGTCTCATGGAGTGGTCCTGCCGGTGCTGGAGTCAGCATCTTGTAGTATCACCTACTCTTCCATACTTACTTTCCAGCATGAATTTGCAGGATTGAGTGCAAGGGCACAGAATCTAGTGCCCAAGTGTAGGCTGTTGTTGAACCTGTTCTTATTTAACCTGCCCCATACCGTGCATGAAGCCTGCAGTGGAGCCAGCACAGTAGTCTGGTCACAGTAGGACTTTCTGTCATGCTCTGACAGTTACTGGAGAACTTGAAGTGTTAGCAAACAGCTCTGAACAGAATGCTGTTGCTGCATTCTTCTGGGTTTTGATCATTTGAAAAAGAAAATGTTACAGTAGCTTAAAAACTTATAGCTCCAGTTTCTGTGACGAGGTGCTTTAGCTATCACAGGAGGGAAGCACCATGTCTGGGCTGAGATGGGTGTGCTCCATGGCACACCACCTTAACCAGCTCTCCTCATCATTCACACTAGAATCCCTACTGCTATCCTCATCATTCACACTAGAATCCCTAGGGCTATTTCCTTCACACAGAACCTGAGTAGGAGAGATAGAAAAGTGTGGGTCACGTGCAGGTGATGTTCCCAATGTAGCCGTGATCATAATGGAATATAGTAGAGAATGTCAGGTACCATTACGTTAATTGGAAGTATAGTAATTATCACACGTAGCTGGTCTTCTAGGATTGTGTGTCACCCTAGAGAAAACAGGCTGCATTTTGAGAAACATCAGGACTGCAGGAAAATTGAGATAGTGTCAGCCTGTTTGTTTTTGAAGGAGACATCAAAGTGTTGGAGTCTGAAGATATCTGTGTTCCAAGGAAATACCACTGCAAGTTTTCAAAGCATCAGCTCCAGCTCTCCTTCTTGCAGTGCTGATAAGCAGTTTCATCCAGCTTGCTCTGTAAAGTGGAAGCTGGAGAGGGGGATTTGTGGATTGGTTCTTAAAAGCTGGTGTCTCCAGAAAAAAGAGCGGCTTTTGTAAGCCAGTGTCTCATGCAGAGTCATGCTGGAGTCAGAGGGACCCCATGCAGAAATAAAAGTTTGCATAAGCAGATGTCTTTACTCATGGTCTTGTCTGCATTGCATGTAGACAAAGAGATCCTCTAGTGCAAAAGGGAAAGCTGTGGCTTGCCTTCTCTGTCTTGGAAAAAGTATCCCTTTCCTTTTCTTACGATAATTATCACAGAGCATGTAGGAGATAATTTTGTTGCTACTATTTATTGTCTAGTTCACAAGCAGTACCTCAGCTTGGAGAGAAATGGGTTGCTTGTAGAGTTTAAAAACAAAAGGAGTTTTCACTAATGATGTCGGGGAGCTGAAGCTGGCTTCAAGCTGTTCAAGTCATGAGAGGATGACTCAGAAGTCAGAAATTTGAGGCATTCCTATGTCTAGCGTTTAATCAACAGGCAAAGCGTTGGGAGGTAATCGGAGGAAATCAATGGCAAATCAAAGAAGAATAGGTCAGCTATTCATTAGAGAAAGGATTGATCTCAGGGATATTAGCGGAAAGGAGGGCATGAAATGAATCCTAAAGAAAAGTTTGAACTAACTGCGAGTGCAGCGAGCTGGCAGTCAGGGAGCCTTAAAAAAATTACTTGAATGTCTTGCACGAAGGGCTGTTTGCAGAACTGCATTCTCAGAGTCAGATTTCATCAGCTGCATACAGAGACTTTCCAGCCATAATGCAGCTCCTGCAGGAATAATAATTATTTGTGTATTTTTCATTGTGTATACAATCATCATAGGTATTACACATGAAATTATAATCATCTGCTTTCTGTTAGCACACATGCTGAAGCAAAAAGATATTTGGTGATGTTCTCAGTGCATGTTATAGCTTAATTTTGCTGGCTCTTGCCTCATTCCTATAAAATGATCAATAGCTTCAGTGGGACTATTCATCATGCTATAGCTTTCATTATGAACGTGTTGCAAAATCAGGTTTAATTTTGAGCTCTGGGGTAGGGATTTTATTGATTTTTTTTTTTTTACATGGGAAATATCAAATTTATCTAAAATAACATGTAAGCAGTAAAAATAAGGTTGCAATGTGGCTTATCTGCTAGTACAGTATTGGTTACATTATTGGTAATAATTAGTCAGTATACCAAATGCCGAATACAAGGTATAGATGTAATTGGTGAGGTTTATGACACCAGTTTATATTAAATAAAAGTCAAATGCTGTTGTGCTGATCATTGGTCACATTACTCTGCAAGTGAGGCCAAGGTACAGGTCTGGAGCCATAAACTGCTTGTGGGCACTTGAAGGATGGCTCCTGTGCCAGGGATGTGCCGTGTGACTGGGGAGGATGTGGGAGATTTTACTTTATACCCCGTTGTCTCTGGTGCCATATATGTCACTGTGTGTTGTATCTTTCATCCCAGAGGATCCTGATGTACTTCTTCAATAAGTTTTTCATTTGACATTTCAGCAGAGACACCTTCAAGTAGTAAGGGAACAGCTGCATAATGTTGCTCCGTCAGCAACCTTTGAAAACCAGGTGGGTAATCTGGGTAGGGAGAATGGGTTCATAAATCAAATTTGGCCCCTGAGCACAGAGGTTGTAACTGTTACCCTTGGCAGAGTCTCTGTGGGGCTGTATTTACTAAAATGGTCACAAGCCACATTTTATTCTAAAGTGAAATAGAGTCTTTCAGTAACACAAAGTCATTTAATATCATTATAAGCTTATGATTTTATTCTAACTCTGACCAAATTCCCAGGGCCCTTGGTTTCAAGATTTCCTAACCCAAGCCCTAATCAAGCCCAAACCTGCGTTCATTTCACAGCCTCCTGAGATCCCAGCTGGTGGTGGCACAGCCACTGGCCATGAGTTTGTCACGTTCTCTCTGACAAAACCCATTTGATGTTTCTTTGCCAGTACAGGTGCTCCAGCAAGTTGGTATCTGCAGCTAAATACACACAAAGTGCATGAGCTGCTGGTACAAATTCCTTTCTGGGGACAGAAGTTGTCTACTGATTTCACCATGCACTGAAACTCAAACTGTGAAATTTTGGTTACTTTCTGACGACTTTGAAACCATGCCAGAGCTGTTAAATCCCTGCCCAGGGTTTCACAGTGCTTGTCATGTCTCTGCTCAGCTTCCATCACAACGCTAAAATAATTTCATGTCCTCGGCATGGCAAACATATACACACATTGTCATTCACTGCTTAATAAAGAATTCTTTCCGGCTGTCTGTTCGCTGCAAGTTTTCCTCTCTCAGTCCCTAAAGACAACAATCCTGCCAAACCACACCTTGCAAAGGAGTGAGTGGCTTCTGCTGTCTCTGAACGTGGGTTTCATGAAGGCTTTTCACTTCATTTTACTTCCTTTCACCTATGTGTTTTGATTTTACTTTTGATCAGAGTTACTGTCTGTAATATTGTTTTACTATTTTTAACTTTTTCTCTCTAGCTGACTTATATATTCTTGGTCCAAAAGGAGGAATAACACCACTAGATGATGGGGAGGGGTCGATTTTTTTTACACAAACTAATCAACTTTGGAAATATTTGGAAGAATATTCCATGATTAAGCTTTTTTCCTAAAATGAAATGGAGATTTTATTTTTCTTTTTTTTTTTTAATCTGCATTTCTCTGTTCTTCCCCAGATCTAATAATAGAAATAGCTGCAATTATAAAGTGTTAGAGTATTATTAAAAAAAGCAGTAGAGTCAGGAAAGATCCATCTACAAAGGCAGTAGAGCCAAGAAAGAGTTTTCCACAAAACCACAGATTTTTTTTTCATGCCCAAAGCACCAGCCTTTCCTCTTTTTTGAAAATCCTGTATGTTCCCTCTGATCCCCATCCCCCAGCAAACTGGGATGTGGAAGAAATGTAATCTTGGCTGCTGGGGTCCTGCCTGCAGCTCCCTGCCCGGGGAGCACCTTGTGCTGGCACACAAAGGAGAGCTGGTGTTTCTGCAGGGGGAATGGGGAGGGGGCTGGAGGGCGTGGGGAGGGAAACGTGCCTGGGAGCAGCTCCACCAGCTCCGAAATCCTCCGCAGGGAACAATTGGCTGAACAGGGGCCACCGCTTGCAAATGCCCCAGCGGCCCTTTCTCTACCTTCTGCTCCCAGGCAGCGCTGCAGATTTCCCTACCTTGGGAAATCTTGTGCTTGGATAAGAAAATAATGGGGGGGAAAAAATGGAGAGAAAGCAAAAAATAAGCATACAGTCCTGCAGGTTTAAGGGGAGCAAAGGGATACCTTTATGTGCTGTGTCATCCTGCTTCTTAAATGAGAAATGGGGGATGCAAGGAGAAAAGAAGAGGGGCACATTTAGGCTGAAAATTTCCATGAAGTAATGGCACTAAGATGATTTGAATTACCCACAGGATGAATTTAGCCTGACGTGTAAAATCTATTTCTGCCATTATCACTGCTAACCTAAGCCTATTCACAGATGATTACAGTCAAGTGCTTACCGTGCTCTTGCTCATCTGTTTTTCCCTCCTGCCCATTTAGTAAATGCACCAGTTATGTATTAACACTGGTATGCTGTGTCAAAGCAGCAAGAGCTTTGAAATTAGGCAGCAGAAGCAGAATATGGCAGGAAAGAACTAGTGAAATCTGTAAATAAAGGGTTGTAAAAATGGTCATTAGGAGTCAGTTATGTTCCAGCAAATTAAGATCTTGGAATGAAGTAATTTGAACTTACAACGATGTCGAGGCAAATGGAAATCAAATGCGGTAAGTTTGGCTAAAATGCCAAAAAATCCAATTTTTGCATTACTTGGGGCAAAACAGATCCAAACATGAATAAAAGTCATTGCCTGTATCTGACTTAAAATGCTGTTGAAATTAATGAAAAGTTATCCTCTGCTGTACAGTGTGAATCTCCTGCACAGACACATTCCATAAATACTCTTGTCTCCACCATGTTCTGGATAAAATTACTAATGTGTAGGTCCTGTCAGCTTTCTTCCTCATCACCTTACCTGGCACTGAGTAAGGGGTTTGAATGAACTCCCAGCTCCTGTGCAAAGCCAAGAGATGACTGGGAAGAGTGCTATGATATCTGTCCATGCAGGAGGTGACATTAGGAAAAGTATGGGATTTATTTCACTCAGAGAGTATATTTTTAAATATATTAGAAAAAGAGGCATCTAGGGCTCCCCTCATTCCTGATAAATTCCTTCTGAGTGGTTGGGTGGGTGCCCAAGGGTGGAGTTAGTCAGGATTTGCTCTCTCCTCTGAAAAAGGGGCTCAGGTTTAAAGGTGCTCCACGACCTGCACACAGCCCTCCTTTTTCTTACTGATAGGGCTCTGCCCCTCCCCTTCACAGCAGCACCACTCTGGTCAGAGGCTTGCTTACCTGTCGTAAGAGCTCTTGCCTATTTTAGTATTTTTCTTGTCTCTGCAGGGGGTGGTGGGTGTTCTAGTGCCGGAACAAAACAGTTTACCTGGAATTGAGTGTTTCAACCCGTCATTCTTCAGGAAGAAAAAATGTCTTCTTTGTGAAAATAAGCAGAGCTGATATGAAAGCTTATATCAAGAAATAATGGTCACATTTCACCAAACTTCAGTAGTTCTAGAGGCTGCCTGGAAGTGTTAAAATGTCTGCTGCAACTCATCTCATTGAAGTATTTCTGTATTGAAAGCTATTTCATCACATTATAAACATTTCATCAAGTTATAAAAAACAACTTAGGTATCTTATAAGTATAAAAAGTCTTGAGCACTGTAACCTCCTGGTAAATAAAGAATGTGGCTGTGAAATATAATCCCTGGTGGGATTGGTTTCTGTCCTTTAGAAAGGGCATTACTTTGAGACAGGCAAAGACAAAGTAAAAGCTGGAGATGATGGCTGGTAAGTGGAGAAGAGGCAAAAGTAATAAAAAATGTACACACAGGGGTTGCTAATCTGCAATGACGTTAAGCATGTCTCACTGACTTCACTTCTGAATAAATCATGCTATCTATACCAAGGTTATCTCTTTTTGTCATCATACATCAAGTAAAGATGAGAAACACGAGTCAGCCTGGTTCACTTAAAGTTACTTCCAAAATGTATTCAAAATCTGTGAAAGGTACAAAGTGTTCTCTAATTCTTCGTCCCATAAAGACCCTCACTGTTAGTGATTTTTAAAATCTTTTAATTCAAGGTTGAGGATTGAGTTTTGGGGGTTTGTATGATTGTTTGTTTTCTCCATGGGGAAGATGTCCACAGCCTCTTGGAAATGATCCCATAAAGGAGTCCTACTTTTTAAAAATAGCTGTTTCTCTTCCTTCCATTAAAATGACAGAAGAAATACTCATCTCAGTAACTTTAAAAGCAACTTTTAGAGTTACCCCTTGCCATCTCCAGTGGTAAAGCTGAGCTCTAGCAGAGGGAAGTCCTGCTGGCACAGAAGTTCCTTGGGGGTGGGTCTCATTCTCAGGGGGTGCAGAGGGCTCTGGACACTGCCCCAAGCACAGCACTTGGTCATGTAGATATGAGCAGGCTGCCAAGGGAGGGCTTTTCTGGAGAGGCCAAAGCACTTCAACCAGGCATCCTTGATGCCTTGAGAGTCTACCTAGAACAGAGGCTAGACAGTGTTAAAGGAACAAAGTTGGTGTTGATTAAAAAGCCTTCAAAAGATACACCTTGAGCAGTACAAGAGCCTGGCTGAGGCTACACCCAAGACGGACCATGGATCAGAGGTTTTCACATTTTTATCAGTTTTGGTCCATTTACATATTAGGGGTAATTGTCCAATTACAGCTTCATATTATGAAGTCCCATCCTCCCAGTTTGCTCTTCTCAATTCTCTGTTGTTTACACTTTTTGGGCCTAAAGCTGCAACAGTGTCCTTGGTTCTCGAGCTGGAAAAGGATTGTTTTGTCTAACTAAACTGTGAAGAGACCTTGCAAACACTTAATATGAAGTTCAGAGTTACATACTAATGCAGTACAGAATCTGGAAAATATAAAAGCCAAAACTTAAGGCATCATCGTATTTTGTAGTATTTTCCTTTTCAGGCCACTGAGAAATTTCATACTAAGGTATATAGCACTTTATAATGCCCATCCCATATTTCTTTCATTTCTTTGACTTCCTTTTAGGTGACAAATACATTTTTTTTCTTCAGTTTTTGTGTTGAAAAGAATTATAATGAAATTAGAAAAAGATAGTAGTTTCCAATCACCATGCATGTTCTAGTTACATGGCCATTCATGCCTATCAGTTCTTTTTTGTTTTTACTTACTCTACTGTGACTCTTCAGGGGTAACAATAAGTAGGGTAAGTACTTTTAAGTAAATAGAGATACTTTTGTCATGCTTTCAGTCACATGTCAGGTGTAGAAAGCCAGCCCAGTGAAGCCAGTCCAGCGTCCCTGGACTGACAGGTGTAAGGTCATTTCAGATATCTACAGCATTTTTGCCCTCTAGCTGCTCTCTCCCCTGCAAGCTCGCCTCTCTGACACAGAAAATAGTATTCCCAAAAGCATTTGATGACTGCATCCATAAATTTCCATATGTGTGCATCCAGGCCAGTTGTCCATTTCAGAGGAGGGGAGCATCATTGGCACTGATGCACTGAGGATGCCTGGGGTAAAGATTGCTCTGTGTGCCCACACAGAACCTGAAAGCAGGGATATCATGACCTGCTGAGGAGGCAAACAGAGCATGGCTCATGGCTGACTGTGTCCCTGCCTTTTGGTCTAAGCTCCTGGGTGGCAAGGGGCAAATTCCTGCTCCCTGTGCTTAAGGCACCTAATTTATGATACAGCTTCAGGTTACAGCTAAACTGGTCCAGCCGAAAGGAATGCTCTGCTCCTCTCCCTCTCACGCGTTCTGTTTCTCTCCCTCTGTCTTCTGCTGCTGCTTCTTTGGAGTGCACCCTAGTGATGGTACAGCTGCAGGGTGAATTGGTCCATTTGGCCTACCCTAGAAAAATGGATCTATTTCTCTAAATAGATCCATTCATCTAAATTCTCCTGTGCTGAATTGAAGAACCTTGCTCCAACAAGATACAGGGAGGGATGGCAGGGACTGCAGCTGGGGTTGCTGCCGTGGCAAACAACCTTTTCAGCAGAAACCCACGGCTTAATAGGGTTTACTGAAAAGTCAAGTGGCACCTAACTCACAGAAAGAAAAGGACTAAATCTTAAAATTTCATGATTTCTAGATCTGATGTGAAGCAGAAGAATGGCAGTGGATAGCTGGGGTAGCTGCGACTGAGAGATAATCTATCCGTGTTTCTAACATAGCAGCTACTTAGCGGAAGGGATTCTCCAACTTTTCATACCATGCCTCTTCTCTTCTGGAAGAGTTTTGGGGCTTCACATGTAGCTGCCTTTCCCAGAGTACATTCTCATCCCCTCTTCCCTGGATGTGGCACAGCAGCCAGTTTAATAAAGAAACAAAAAACCCTATTTCTGACTGGACATGGGGAGTCCCTTGCTCTTCTATTACTGTACAGATCATCTCACCTAAAACTGGGTGTCATAAATAGCTCTCACTAGTCCAAGTCTGCATAGACCCCTGACATCAAAGATTTGAATGAATTTGGGCATGTAAATAAGACCACAGTTGTCTGGACCTTAAGTACTTGATTGCACCACTAACAAAGAAAATTGGGAATTTCTTGGTGGAATGGGAGAGGTTTGGATATGAAATACTATTCTCTGTGACACCTTCAGTTTTGGGGACTAGAAGCTTGCCCAAGTGCGAGATGTGATGAGCCATGTATATGTTTGGGTAAGACTTGGGTCTGTAAATAACACTTGCAGATGTTTGCAAGGGCTTGATCTACAGAATCCCCCCTGACTGGGACACAAGTCTTCATGAGGACAGGTATATTCCCCTACTGAAATTGTCAGTAACTGGTTGTTCATGCTAATTTACTAAAGGCAAATATTGTACTGTCACTGCAGGTGCTCAAGCAAAGTGCAACCTCTTCTTTGTTAGGATGCAAACTAAGTAACATCATCCATCCTGTATTAATTTACCCTTAGCCTTACATGGGATAAACTGGTGAATGAAGCCAAACACAATGAGATAGTGAACAAAGAACTATGTCAGAATTTATTTGCGTTTAGTCAGTAGCCCAGGAATGAGAGCTGTGGTGGTTGTGGTGATGAGCCAGAGGAATGCTGCTGGTATTAAGAGCTCTTTGCTGTGTCACACATTCCTGTATTTTGCAGGATCTGAAGGAATTAGCCTCAGGAAAGCTCAGAGTTTATTTCAGGTGGGTAAACTCTGTTTTCTGGCCTTTTGGTCTGTGGTGGGAAACATTCATAGCGATTGAAGGAAAGATCAAGCGGCTAGATAAGGATTTGTTATCTTCCAGATGGCAGGTTATGAAAGCAGAGAAGAGGGCTGCGTCTGTCAGGTGTAGGCTAGGAATGACAAAGAAATTTAACTTCATTCCAAAAATGTTAACCATATTGTTCACGCTCAGCAGTGAGGGGGCCTGTGGCTGCTGTGAGATTAACCTTGTGACCCCGGCAAGAGTTTAGACCAGCCTGTCAAAAGCATTATGCTTGAAGGCAGTAATCATTCTTTATTAGAAGAACAGTTACTTTGCCTGGTTTCTACTGCCCACCTATGAATTGCATTTTGGCTGCAGCACCACCTTTAGGAAATGGTGTGTAGTTTAATTATTAACAGCAGCAGATTCCTAAAGGCTGTGGACAGCCTCTTCAGTGTGGTTTAATTTGCCCTTAAAAAGCAGCTCTTTGTAAAAATCTACTGGTGTAACAGTGATTTTCCACAGGGCTGTTATGGGGCTGGGAGTAGACTGTAAATTATTTCAGAGCAGGTAAATATTTTTATTAAAGGAAGTTGGGAAAATTTGTTCTTGTTATTTTCAAGCAGACTTAAGAGCTAAGTTTTTAGAATGGCTGTGCCTATTTTTGGCCATCAGTTTCGGATAATCCTGTGAAAGACACCTGTTTGAAGAGCTGCAGCATTGTAACCATTGCAGCCTCGGTGGTCCAGAGAAAGGCTATTACGTGGCATTAAGAGCTCATACAGTTGTAAAAAGTGAGAGAGCTTTTGGGCCCAGAGGCTCTTCAGCAGGTTTGCAGAGAGTCAGCTGCTCCAGAGTGCTCAGCTTCCATGATTTGGTGGAGCTGTGGCTGCTCTGCCAAGTCCTCAACAAAAAATTGCAGTTGTAATAGTTTCCCATAGTTGTGGAATTTTTTCACATTCTCTGTTGACAAGTTCTTTCAAAGATAAAGTGTGAAGTGATTTAGTAATTTGTTCAGTAGGCTGATTCACTGAGTTTTACTCTAGTGGTTCAGGCATTTTGTCACAAATGTATTACAGCATGTGCTTGCAATAAATATGCACTGAACAAGAAAAATAACCAATTTAGGCCACAGAATATATTCATTGTGGTCATAAAAACCACTTTCAAAATACATGAAAAGTGGTTTTTAAGGAAGAAATATTCCTTTAATAATATCATTTTATATGGAAACTGCTGCACAAACCTTATAGCCACATCAGACCCCTTACAGTTTTCTGCAAAGATCTGCATCCTTATTGCACTCCCTTGCCAAACTTTTCATCTTTCTGACCCCTCAGACTGTGTGGGTGCTGAGAGTTGCATTTGGGGACGTCTTAACTGGACACACCTCCTGCTTCCTACCTTTATAACATAAAGGAGATAGACATAGGATGCCATTTCTATTTTGCAGGAGCACTGTGGCTGTTCATACTAGTCAAGCAGTCTGCAAGGACAAACTCCGACTGCTTCAGACTGCTTATACCCTAGAAGATGCTAAAACAGAGGTATTCCTCTAAGTTCTCCTTTCCCAGTTTCCATGCTGCCCACTTTGAGGTGTTGGATTCACCCCTGTGTTTATTTTGATGGGGATGCTGTCACCTACTTTTAGTGCTCAATGGATGCTGCCAGTGTGATCGTCATAGGGCACGGGGACTCCCTTGGGGCTGGGAGGGTCTCTCTCCTAGCCTTTCAGGACAAAAAGCTGCAGCAAAGCCATTCATCTCGGGGTACAGGCATTACACCACAGGGGGAGATGCGGAGTTTTTAATGCATGAGGTCACTGCCATTCCCACTGAACTGTCTTGAGCTATGTTTAAAATCCCTTGGATGCCTGTGCGTGTGTGTGCGCACTGAGAAACAGATAATTGATACTGTGAGGTCTTTGATACCTTTTTTCAATGAGGCTAATTGTCTCTGCATAATTTTCGGACAAGCCTGCAATGGTGATGTTTGGTTGCTGCCTGGGATTAGCATGTTTAGCAATAGGAGAAGGAGAACTAGAGAGAGATGGCATCCAGTACCTAGGTGATGGGCCCAGCTCAGTGACATGCATCTGAATAAGACATGCCTATTTAACCCCGGAATCATTTTTCTAGCTAATCATGGAATGTGCATGACATTTGTTATTACTGACATTATAATGCATCCATTCACTCCACTAGAACTGCTAAGCTGTTCCCACTGAAAGTAATGGAAGCTTTGTATAAACTGAAGAGAAGCAGAATTGAGTCCCACTAGAGCAGGTCAGGAAGTTTCTCTACTCAGCTTTATTTTTAGGGAGCTGGACAACTGATGTAGAAACCCTCCTGCTGCAGTTTTGGTAAGAACACATTGGACAGTTACATGCTTTATAGTAATCTTTATTTCCACTTTATAAGTTTGCTCTAAGAGTATCTTTGAGTTTCTTGGCTTTCAAGAATGTAGTTTTATTTGACTTTGCTTTATCTTTATTACAGAGAACATTGTAATTCAGTTTTCATTCCCATCAGATCAAGATGATCAAGAAATCACCTCAGTGCATGGCAGGTGAGCTAGAAAACAGAGGGAGCAACGTTTGCCCGCACCCTCCCAGGATCAAAAGGATTTCTTGTCCCTGTTTTGTCCCTGACAGTGACCGAAGTGCTAGCCACTTTGCTTGCTGATTTTGCACTGGGTAAAAAACATCATTGGTGCACTTGACTGGCCTGCCTCTCACAAGTGCTACAGAAATGTCTGCAAATATGACAAAGTCACAGCAGTGAAAGACAAAAATAGGAAGACACATGGTCAAAAACATTAACACTTAACTCACTGATGTGTATGTGCATGTTCTGGCAGTCTATGTATATTTGAAAAACTGGGCCAAAATGTACTAGGACAAGATGTCAGTATTAAAGCACTCTGCAGTCTGCAAATAGGTGTGGAACTGGGATGCCTTTGGTTCCCAAGCAGTATTCTCAGTCCTAGCTGTAGTTACATATTGGTTTGCTGTTGCGCAATCAAAGAATACCATAAATACTGTTTTGATCCCTGCATATTTTCCACTTGCAGTTGGTTGTTTTTTTATATATCCTTTGAAATACCTCCTCCACTTTCTTGTTGAGAACAGAAACTAGGCTGACAGGCAGATTTCTGTCGTTTCTCAATCAATCTGGCAAGCAAATTGTCTGATGCCAACATTTTCAATAAACTCAAGGTGGTGTTAAGGAATTGATTTGTCCCTTTAATGCCCTAATGTGTTCTGTTTCTGCATGTAATTTAGCCAGCTATCTAATGAAAGGGTTTTAAATGTAACAATAACATTGCTCTCTCTCTTTGTATCTGGTGACAAACCTGCAATTCTTCTCTCAATATTCATTACCTGTAGAATGCAGCAAAGCTTTGGGGACAAGAATAATGTTTCTTAACATTTACATAGCATTAGATATACATCAAGCCACTGCTTGCTGGAGCCCAAGTCTCTAATCAATATGAAGCTGTATCTCTTGAGGATACAAGGAGTAGAATTAGTTGAATTATTGAAGGCAGTGTGTCCATAGCTGGAATATGGACCTGAGAGGACAGTTCTTCTTCCTTATTGTGCAGCACTCTTTTCAGTCCCATACTGAAGGGGACTCCAGCATCAAGAAATAAAAATATTCTGAAAAAACCTTCTGACTGTGTTCTAGAGGTTTGTGTAGGGAGACATGGGTGAGCAAGTTGGTCTGACAAACTGATAGCAACACCTGCCCACTGCAGAGCTCCTGCCACACTTCCAATAGGGCTGTCGTAGAACAGAATATTTTGGATTGGAAAGGTTTGTAGCACATCTAGTCCAACAACCCTGCAATGAGCAGGGACATCTTCAACTACATCAGGTTGCACAGAACCACATCCAATCTGACTTTGGATGTTTCCAGGGATGGGGCATCTGCCACCTCTCTGGGCAACCTGTTCCAATGTTTTACCACCTGCTTTGTAAAGAAAAGGTCTTTTTAGACCTTACCTAACATACCTTCTTTCAGTTTAAAGCCATTCCCCCTTGGCCTATCACTACATGCCCTTGTAAAAAGTCCCTCTCCAGAGTACATGTACCCTCTAGGTACTGGAAGGTTGCTATAAAGTATCTCCAGAGCCTTCCCTTCTCCATGCTGAACAGCTCTGTCTCTCTGAGCCTGTCTTCATAGGAGAGATGCTCCAGCCCTGTGATCAACTAAGTGGCCCAGTGTGCTGGTTTCAGGTGGGGTAGAGAGAATTTCCTTCAGAGTGGTTAGTACAGCTTGTTGCTGGCAGGGGTTAAACCACGACAGTCCTTCTCTGGGCTCACCCCAACAGGTCTGTGTCCTTCCTATGTTTGGGGGCCCCAGAGGTGGATGCAGTACTCCAGGTAGGCTCTCACCAGAGTGGAGTAGACACCACTCCCTCAGCCTGTTGGTTACGCTTCTTTTCATAGAATGATAGAATCATTAAGGGTGGAGAAGACATCCAAGATCATCAAGCCCAACCTTCGAGCAAATACCACGGTGCCCACTAATCCTTACCCAAGGTTTGTGCAAAGGGTGCAGCCCAGGATGCTGTCACTGTGACGGTAGCAGCAGGGTGGGAGGGGAGCTGGAATTCAGCAGCGGAGCTGCGGGTCGGGCCGGAGTGAGGCAGCCTTCCTGGGGGCCAGGCAGCCCGCCCTTTGAAGTCATGGAACAGTTTCCAAGTGCCATTTGTGCCCCTGGCTTGGTTTGCATACACACGGCATTACCTCACCCAACAAAGCCGCGTCAGCCAGGGCTGCACAATGGTGGGGGCTGGCTGTGCCCCATGGGGGGCTCCCAGTTGCCCTGGGAACGCCGCATTCCAGCATCAGCTGCTAATGTGCAAAGCATGCTGCTGGGGGCTGGCCCGGGCAGAGCATGGGAACATTCTTGCATACTTTATGAGACAGAAACAAACCGACTTTCAACAGAACAACAGCCAGGCATAATCCCCCCCACCCCTCTCCCCACCGCCTTCACCCACCCCTCTGAAACCAAAGCTCTCTGCACCTTTGTGTGAGAGCTAGGAGGTTCATTTCCAGGGTAGTTTGCCAATAAATTGAACCAAGGGTATGTTCTGATCCAGGAGTGAATTTTTGACATCTTGGGAGAAGAATGGCCTTAGTGTTGAATGCCCGTAATGTAATTTCCTACAGTCTTCTAGGCCAGGGCACCCAGGCATCCTTGGCCAGGCCCTCCTGTGGAAGGTTAACACCTGGGACATCTGGGACACCGAGTGGTCATGATCAGCCATCTGCCTTTCTCAAGCCTCCTTTTTGTTTTTCCTGCACAGACAGATTACTGCCTGCAATATGAGCACCAAAACACAGCTGGGCTGCCCCCAGAGCCCCTGTCCACAGTGGAGCAGCCTGATTATTTACCACAAGGTAGTAGCTCTGGATATCACCACAAGGCTTTTGTGTGGGGGGGGGGGGGGGGGGGGGGTGGAAAGAGTGAGACCAAGGAAAGCAAAATGGTGCTGAGGACAATTTTCTACTTCAGGATTCACTAAGTGAGAGTGCATCAGTGTGGGACTGTGCAGAGTTCTCATCTTAGCCCCCACTTATGGACAGAGCTGATCCATCTTTGTTTAAGAGGAAGCTGAGCAGTAACTTTATCAAGTAAGTAATTCAAGGCACAGCCTCTGTAGCACATTGGTGTGACAGAAGGAACAGTGGCACGGAGATACACTTAGCAGGATGCATTAGTGAGCCCAGTTTTTATGCTGTTCATGGACCTCTAATTATTCAAGGTGCCCATGAGCAGCAGTTATTTGTGGATTTTTTCTTCTATATGCAGAAAAACTTGCAACATCCCCTGTGTGAGGCAAGCTGCAGTTGCACAAGGCAGCTCTCATCCATCCTTCTGCACTGAAGTGTTCTGATCCCCTCTGTGGCTGGTTCAAAAAGGACCTTTAGGAGAAGTGATGGGCAGGGTTTGTGTAGCTGGTTTGCAGTTGTCTGTTGGGGATGCAGGTTCAGTCTACCACTGCCAGTGGTTCTCAGATCCTGCAACTCAGTGCCCATTAATGCGACTACTGGAAATAAATTTGGTGACAGGTCTTTGCTTGGTGGTAATCCAGTAAATAATGTCTGTTCCTAAACCAGGATTTTAAGAGACAGCTAATGCTGCAGCACCACATGGCAAGCTCGTTAAAGAAACATCAGTCTCAAATCTCTCTGTCTCATCTGTGCTGTGCTGGTGGTAATAGCTGCATGCTGCACACAAGTCCCTTTTAACTAAAGATTTGAGAGAAGGTTTTCTTTTGTCTTCCCAGTTTGTTTACTTTGTAAACATGATGTTATGCACTGTCAGTTCAGGTATTTCCGCCCCCTCCCGCAGTCTCCTTCTGGAGATTCTTTATATCTCGCTTTCACACAGCATCTGAGGAGAGAAATCACTGTGCCATATGTCTGTAAAACTGTTACACTTAATAAGTGGGCTGGATACTAGATACAGTGCTTACTTCTACTTCACCCTTTTTAAAAAAAACCCCTTTTGACATGAAGATGCAGCATTTTTGACCTAATCAGAGTGCTAAAGCTGTATTTACAACATCATCAAGCTATAGCCTGCACTCTTCTTGGGGCCCTGAAGAATCTGGGGACACACCTGTAGCAAATCCCTTACATCTCTAGTTCAGTGCTTTCAAACCATGTTGATCATGACTGAATACTGTTATTGTTCCTCCCCTTCTGACACATCTCTTCATCCAGTTGATCCTCAGCTGAGTGGTTGCACATCTTTGCAGGCTGCCTTCCCCGTGATGGAAAGATTCCTGAGCAGTGAGAGACCAAGCCTGGCTGTGTGCAGCAGTACCCAGATGTCCTACACCTCCTCTGGAAGCAGCCCAGTGATATTTTACACTGTACTGAATTTGAGTTAACAGTTTCAGATGTCCCCATATCGTGTTCCCCACTGTGTCTGATTCTGTTCCCACGGGTGAAGGCAGACACAAAGAGAACCTTGCAGTGTACATGGCACTCTCCAAAGCAAAAGGACAAATAGCAGGGAAGGGACACCAGTCCCCAGATTGTCTGCCCCCAGTCACCTTCACCCTCAAGAATTTATCCTGTTCAAAGTGCAGGCAGAGACCAAAGTGTCCATCTGCCAGTCCCAGATGTGTGTCTCCGTAGGGATGTCTCCATGCCACCACCTAAGCCACAATCAGCAAAAATGTGGTGTCTTTCAAAGAACCAGCACATATTTGCATTAAGGAAAAGGAATGCCTGAAGCCATCTGCCCAAGTGTTACCATCAGGCAAAATCTAATCCTAGGCCAAACGAGAGGCCAAACAATTTCTACACAAAGTTCCTTTCTGATGAGCAATCTTCCCCAGTGACTGGGAAAACACACCGGGGTTTTCAGCTCGAGGCCCTTCTGCTCCCCATGGCCTTTTTGCCTATGCATTGCTGCAAAAACAGCTACTACTGTTCAGAGCTGATCCAACTATGCAGCCCATCCCAGAGTGGGAGCTGCTGGCTGCTGCAGCTGTTGCATTTTTGAAGTCCAGCCTTGGCTGCAGTGCTGCAGGGAGCAGGGACAGCCTGGAGAAAGCCAATCAAAATTTAGAAACAACATTTAATGCAAAATTTAGGAGCTGCTTTGTTTACCTGTGTGTGCAAATGTCACAGCATTTCTCTGCCTGGAGAGATTGGGCCAGGCCACAGCTGAGCTGTTTGCTTTATGGCCGAGTTATTACTAAGGGATTTGGCACTGGGCTGGAGGGCTGAGTAAAGGAGGCAATCCCACTGGTTCTGGGAAAAGCACTATTCCATTGGTGAGGGTAAATGCACTGTTGCTGAGAACATTGCACAGGCACATCCCCTCTTGGCAAATGAAAGTCCATCTTTATTGCACTCTCTGGAATTTTGTAGTATTTAAATATCCAATTCACGTAGCAGGTCTCTGATATTCCTGAACTGCTGACTAGAGTAAATCCCAAACAGATTTTGTTTGGCTTTCCCATGGCACAATAGTCCCCAAAAGGTGTTTTTATTATTTTAAGTATTAGGCATGTGCATGGGAAAGAATTTTGTTAGTTTAGCTCGACCACTCCCTAGGAGTTTTCTTGTCTCTCTCAGCGTCTCCTTACCCTCAGGCTTCTCCTATCTTTCAACAGATCTCACTACTGGACTCAGCAACTCTGCTTCTTCTTCCCTGCCTTTCCATGCAGATCCCAGCAGGGCTGGGCACCCACCACCTGCTCACCAGGCAGGGGGAACCCATGGCCTTTCACAAGGAAGGGGTCACTCTTTTCAAGGGCAGAGGCTGTAAGGGTAAAGCTCATGGTCTAGTGTAAAAGCCAGTACAAAGCTGCCTGGATCCCAAACAGATTTCCAACTCTTTCTCAACCAGCATGTAATTAATGTATAAGACTTGTGCTGGCCTTCTGCATATTAGTGAAATCCACTGCTTGCCCTTTATACCAATCCACTGCTTCCTGCTTGTTCTGTTTCTTGTCTGAATAACAGCAGTGCAGTGTAGTGCTTTTCTCTGGCTAAACAGCAAGGAGACAATGCTGCATTTTACACCACAAGAAATTTTTTCCCCTGTTTCTGGACAGAGTGGTAGGTGAGGCACAATGGAAGATGCAAGCAGATAAATTCAAATGGGAAATAAAGAGCATGTTTGAACATTCAAGCACCTTCAGGGTAAAGCTATCCAATATTTCTGGAGCAGAAGGGTCAAAATTGTTCAGGAGTTTCTTAAGATCAGCAGGAGTCTAATATACTGGAATTGTTTGTGAAAAATGTAAGAAGAGATACCACAGGCAAACAGAGTATTGCAAACCATTTCCTTCCTATTTGTATTTAATGCTGTTTGTATTACTTGAATGTTACGCCTCAGTTCAGAAGAAAGCATCATGCTGATTTTCTCTTGGGCTTCAATAGCTTGTCAGTCATCACACAAGAAGCCACAAGCTGCCCTCAGTCCCAAACTGTCCTTTGTTGGAGCTGGCTGGGTTCACAACACGGGCACAGAGATGAAGCTACCCTCTTTTGTTGAGCCTGTCCAGGTGCTCTTTGCTCACCAGACTCCTGCTGTGACTTTGTCTTTTGCTAGCTGGAAGCCCAGGCTCTCACAAGGCTGAGCTGATCAGACCAGGCAGAACAAAGACTAAATGGATGAAGTGAGAAGATGCAAGAGAGGGCAGAGAAGAGGTGGATCTGTGAAAAAACTGGTCCTCTGGTGTCACCAGGGCAGTGTGTGCAAGATTACTTGCAACAGGTGAAAGGGGCAAGGGAAGAAAATGCCAAGTGTGTGGTGTTACTGGCAAAACAGGCTCAACTCAGGGAATTTTTACTTACTTTAGTTTATTGCCAATTAACAGAAGCTTCTAATCACTGCTTTGGGTATTGAGAAAAAGAAACCATGAACAATTAAGCAAACACTTGGGTAAGCAGCTTTCTTGACTCTTCTTCCCCAGGCACTATTCAGCAAAACACCTTTCCTCTCTCCTCCCTAGTCTCAGTTCCCCATATTTTTGATGTGGGTTACACTGAATAATCCCAGAGGTTGGGGCCATATATACACACAACAGGCCTAGCCTGCTGCCTTTCCACGCTCCTTACTGGTATTCCTTTGGCCATCTGTCCTTCTTACTGTTTTTGCTCTGTCCTTCATGCCTCTTGCAGTTTTGCCTGTTGGCCACAGTGTTGATCACCCATGGCCACAGTGGCCACTCTGGGTTGCCTGTAAGCCACAGGCTGCCTCCCTTCCAAGACCGTGTCCCAGCTTCATGTCTCCAGTTATCTCTGTCTTCATTTGCCTCCCTAAAAGTGTTCTCTGTGTATCTCCTGCTTGCAATGGCTGCTAGTCTTCCTGAAATATGCCGGAGCTGGGATGCTGTGGGACCCTCTGCCTGCCTGGCTGCAGCTCTGGTGTGTGGTGGTCGCCCAAACTGGCTTCAGGAATGGCTGGACCCAGCTGTGACTGGCACGTGGGTCCCCACCACACTGGTCACTGCCACAGCCCCTGCTGCTGAAATCCAGCCATGCGTGGGGAAACATGTCTTAAGTGAGACTGAGAGATAAAGAAATTATTTTTTTCCAGGGAATGGCCAGACAGTGGAAAAGGAATGCAGCACGAAAGGAAGGCATGCAAAGAGTGAAGGTATAGCTGAAATTCACCTCTCCTTGTACATATAAGCATTTACTCCTCCTTGGGTGATTTAAGAATACTCAGTAAAATGGCCAAGCAGCACTTTGAAAAGGTTACTCCAGAATTTCTACTGTAGAGTAAAAAGCTTATGTGGTATTTGGGAACAGTAAAGAGCAGGAAGGAGATCACCTCCTGCTAGTGATGGACCCTCTTTCTCTTGCCAGTTTTTATTTTCAGTGAATTTGCTATACTGATTCAAACACCAAGGACTGCAAATGATTCTACTGTCATAATTATTCTATCATAATCCATTTATGTTTACCTCCATGAAAAGGCAAATTCCTGCACCTTGGCCCTGCTGCAGGAATTCCAGGCATCCCTTCCCCTGTACCCAGCTTTTGTGAAGAGATTGCCAAGGGTTCTCATGGACTGGAGGAGAAGGAGAGTGGGGATCCATCACAGGCTTGTTTCAGACTGTTAGTTCCTCACCTGAGTGAACAAGCTTGACCTGTCCTCTTAGCAAATGTCCCTCCTGAATGACTATTGCCAAAGTCCTTATTCTGCAGTCCAGAATTTCTCTCTAGGACTGCAAGGCCTGTGAAGTTTGTTGGCACAGATGTTCTGGAGTAGGAACATCTGACCAGATTCCTCAACATAACTCTAGAAAGCAAATTTTGTTCTTACACATCCTCACCCATGCATGAAAGGCCATCATCACCAAAGCCAGAATATTGACAATGTAGTGGCTACAGCAATCCCAGCTGATGTGGCAGCGAGCTCTTGCACTAAGACTTGCAGTGATCTTTGTCCTGCTTCTCCCCTTTCACTGCTGTCATACCAGCTTGTGATGAATTGTCTGTGCCAGCTTAAAAGCCTTTCCTACATCACAGAATTGCTTTTCCTTTTTTTCTTTTTCTTTAATGATTAATGAAAGTAAGAAGTTGTCTATGATTGCCATAAAAAATGATGTAATGAGAGAAAGCTCTTGTTACCTTGGCTGTAAATCATCCCAGCAACCCTGATGTAATCACCTACCTCTCAGACTTCCCTTCCAGGGTTTGTGATACAATCATAGTGCCTGGACTTGCTCAATCCCCACTTGGTACAACCCAGTTATGCCTGCAAGTGATTTGGTTGATCCACCACTGTCATCAAACAGATTTATCTTTGCAATTTTGCTTTTTTTATACCTCAGAGTTTTAATCTGTCCCTCTTTGTAGGGAATCTTCTCTGCTTCTTCCTTCAGGTAAGAAAATATGTGATCAGGGATAAGATCTACTTAGCTTTTGTCCTCTAAAAGTTAAGCACTTGGTCTGTGCTACTTGTCTGTCTTTTTAATCAATGAAGACAAAAACCTCTTCCAGAGGGCAAGTGATCCTGTTAAAACAGATGTCTAGCATATATGGGAAGAACTGCCTTTTTGAGGTGCTTTTAATGTTGTCTCCACTGACTGTAGATGACACTCAGATAACTAGATTAACAGCACAATTTTAGATGGCTAAAGAACTGTTGATGCCTAGAGAATGGATAAAGCTACTTTCTTTTTTACTGATTGAGAAAGCAAAAAGACTGTTCTTCAGGTGTTTTGTACACAACACTTTCCTGGGCTTTTGTGAGGACGGAAGGGAAGTTACAGAGGAGGTGGAAGGTTTTCCAGGAGCCTGACCAGTACCACAGTCCACTGCTGGGCATTTTCAGGCTCAGTCAGTGGCTGGGTCTCTCATGACACAGGGATGGTACTACAGTGTGAGTATTCCAGCATATTCCTGAATGAATAGGAAAAATGAGGTGCAAGAGGATGACAATCAGCTTGCAGCTGGCCCTGCTCCACACAATTGGACCAGGAATGCTGCTGTGCAGTATTCCAGGAAGGAAATGCATGGAGGATAGGATATGTGGAGCAAACCTTACCGGCCTGGAGCTGAAGCATGCTTGGGGATATGCTAGCACTATAAAATATTTCTTTTGGGCCTTGTATTTAGTATTTTTGAAAACTTTATCAAGTTATGTTTTAAAGTTATTATGAAGTTTTAGAAGCTGATGTCGCTCAGTTGCTTTTTGAAGATTTTTGTATAAAGTTTAGATTCTGCAGAGGTGGAATAAAAGTCTTCTTTTCGTAGTCACGAACCTCAAAACCAGCAAGGTAGATATTTTGTGCTGCTTCATTGTGGTTCATACTTTATTGGTGAAGCTGAAGAGGGTCACAACTGTTTTAGCCTGTGCTGGAGAGAATATCTGTTTTGCTGAGCCCCAGCTATGGTCTGCATATTATTTATGTATTCACATACTTAAGTGGAGTTGCAAGTAAGCTGTAATGAATTAAAGAAATACCTGTGGTTTGACCACTGGGAACATGGCAAATACCTGTAAACAACACTCCTGTCCCAAACCCTCTTTGCATTCAACACAGAACCCCTTCTTGCCTCACAACAAAAGGTAAGTCTTAAGCTATGGATCCTATTTAACTGAGAAGTTTCAGTGTTTCTGTTCTCCTTCTTTTGTTTGTTCTTCAAAGCCTAAGACAGAAGCCTCCAGTGCAAGCTGCCTGCTGTGCACAGCCCTGGTACCTGTTTGGTGAGGTCAGGGCTGTGTGCAGTCAGGAGCAGCACTCTTGGCACAGACATCCTGCCAGCAGAAAACAGAGGCATCCCAAGGGAGCTGAGTGGGAGAGCCTTTGGCACTACTGTGGGATATCCCCTGAGTGAAATCCTGCCTTGCTCAGCCTGTGGAAAACCTTGCTGATGGCAGACAGGCCAATGAAGACTTGAGGGCTATAGATTTTCTTGCAAATTAGGGATGCTCAGGGCTGTTCTCTGCCCTGGAACTGACTGGCACTGTCTGGAGATACCCAATTGCTCAAAGCTCCATGCATGCTGGGCTCTGAATTTGCCTGGGAGACTGCTCACAGGCTCACCGTGCAGGCAGCTGAGCTGAAACTCTGCATTAAGCGTTGATGTAGCACAACTGAAGCTGAAATTTTGTAACAAAGCAGACAACAAGACATGTAATAAAAAGATCCCGAGAACTTTGAATTTTCCTCGGAGATGGTGAGATAATAGGCAAGATAACTAATTTGTCATACTGACACTTTGTTTCCCTTTGCCTAGAAGTGAACTCTTGTTATCTGTGATGCTTCCCTGACCTACACAGTGTATTGAAGCACACAATTTTCAGTCCTCTGGGTATTTAAATCTAAATCGCTTGAGCCTCACTGAATTTATATATTTGTTAAAATGATAATTGTTTGGAATAGGGCTATCTCAGCTCCTTGTCATCTGAGAGGTGTGAAAGCTCCTGTTAGCCACACTGTGATAACTTTTCAGATACCCAACAGTATGAAAATAGTGAGGCTGTAGTCAGAACAATTTCTGAGCCAGTTTGTTTCCAGGGTTGGTGCACCACATGCTGTGAATCCAGCACTCGAGGTGGTGCAGATGCTCAGTCAGGAGCAAGAGGAAGGTGAGGGCAGAATCTGAACGTGCTTGTCAAGAGGAGCCAAATGAGGTGTGAAACTTGGCTTTGAGTTTTAACTCTCCTGTTGCATCTGGGGATGTCTGAGGTGCATGGCCAGGCAGGGCAGGGCTGTGGGGAACTGGAGACAGTCCTGCTGCAGGGACTGTAAGGGTCTGAAATGGGGTCCTGTGCAGAGTGGGAAGCGCTGGGGAGGCTGAAATGAGATCTGACTGGGACAGGGACAACTGGCAGTGCTACAGCTCCACATCCCTGAAACTGAGCCCCCTCAGTCCCTCCTGACAGATGGTGAAGGAAACACTGAAAAGCCATTGCAATGGTCATTGCAGGGGCTGCAGGTTACACTGTAGAGCAGCCCCCCAGCATACACAGTTCTCCCATCTGTGCACACTGTAAATGTGCAGGGTGTACGCTGTGTGCAGGTGTAAATGAGCTCTCCATATATTTCTATTCCCTCCGTGGTTACACATGGCCTCTTCCTCAATGCAGCTGCAGGACACAACTGACATAAAGGTAACTTAAAAATATTTTGTTTCAAGATGTTATGGAAATGACACAATGTAGAAACAAGGGCTCTTTAATTTTTGGCTGCTGAGGTAACTATGCTGCCAAATCTGTCTGGGAGTCTTACATGTGTAAGATATGTTTACTCACAGACTAACTATAGTCCTAGGAGTTCAGAAAGATGTGCAAGAAGTCTGAGAAAGAAGCTCAGACCTTTGTCATAAATATAGTCCTTTCCCCCCCTCTTTTTTTACAGCACAGCTAAAGATACAAATATTTTTCCAGTGAATTCACTGAAGGCTTTTCTGTTCCGCTTCTCTCCACAGATGTTTGGGATTTGTGCCTGGCACAGGGCTGATGCATTTCATGCTGAACAGCACTCTCTTGGGCTGCAGTGGAAGAGAAGGAGAGAGAAATGTAGCTTCTGTGGGATGAAGGAACATTGCTGGCAGCTGGTGAGATCTGTGAGAGCAAGGACCAGGCTTTGCAGACCTGTGAACCAGTCACCCCAAGGTGAGTGTGTGGCCCCACACATGTGCCTGTGCACCCTGTCAAGGAGGAGCATGTACAGACTCAGAATCACACCCTGTTCTTGGTGCCATCCCAGTTTCTCACACAGGTCTCATCTGTCTTCACTCCTGCAGATGTTTACACAGGACAGACAGAAACACTTTCTCTCTAAAGACTCAAAAAGAGAAGTAGGGGGGCTGAAGACCCCACCTCCCTGCCAGGTCTGTTCCCAGGCCTGGTGTAGCAGTCAACAGCCTCGTGCCCTAGTGGCACTACACTGGGGTGACAGCCTCCCAAGCAGTCCCAGTAAATCCAGCCAGAATACCAGTACTTTAAAGCACTAATACACACCAGATTTGGTCAGAAACTCTGTGGTTAAAATCAGGGAAAGTGCAGATTTGTTGATATAGCCATACCTGTGTAGCAGCTCTTGGCCAGCACGGCTGTGTCTGCCAGGGAACACTGTTCTTCACACCTTTGGCAGGTGTATCATTGCCAAGCTGAAGTCTGTGCTGTAGACCTGACCTCACTCTATCCTTCATGTTTGTGCTCTGAGAACCACAGGTATTTTTCACACAAGATAAGAAAGCAGAGGAGGAGGTTGGAACAATGGCCAGTTGTTTTCCACTCAGGACGGTATTGTTCAGTGGGTTTATCTTATTAGCATTTTTATCACATCACCTCTCAAATGTATCTACTACCTGCAATATCTCAGGAAAAAAGAGAAGAGGCAAACTTGGAAAAAGGAAGATTTGGAGTCACTTAACCCATTCATCTATGGGACTGGACAGCCCAGCTCTGGCTCCAGCAACCCTGTTCACAACGAACTTCCCAGCACTTTGAATGAGCAGATGGGCTGTGCTGTAGGGCTGGAGGTGGCAGAGTGTCCTGGAGCTGTGCTCCAGCCTTGGCAATGACCATGGCACAACTGGGGTCTGTGAGGGTGAGCATTGGAGCAAACATGCCTCTCAGTGGCACTCAAAACACGGTTCCATGTTGAAATAACTGGTGGGCAGGCAAGAGGAGATAGAAATCCCAGAAATCCCAGCTACTCTGGGACTGCCTTTCTGTTTGTGCTGTACCTGATATCCATTTCAGTTATTGGAGGTGGAGTACAGGAAGAAGATAATAAGGAATAAAGGAGTGTAATAAAATGCCAGACAGGCACAGTACAGAACAAGGAAAGCATAGCTGCCTTGGGTACAATAAATCTTATCTTTAAATACTTTAAGCAGCTTTCTCACAATGATGGATCCCTTGGAGAGACTTAAACTGAAATAGTTAGTTAGGGAACTAAAGTCCTAATTTGAAATCAGCTCTTAAAAGCAGAACTAAAGACCTATCTGTATTAAAACTCAAACTGAACCTGGCTAGACAATAATATATGTCTCTAGATGACTTCGTAGTCATATATTTCCAACAATACTATAAGCAGCAGGAGGTTAGAATGAAGGATTCTCTGATGGTGTTGGCATGCTGGCAATGGATAGAGCAGTCTGAGACCAACACTTGTCAGCCTTTGAGGGCAAACATATGTATATACTTCAAGACAAAAAAAACCCCAAAAAAACAAAAAACCACAAACAAACAAACACACACCAACCACAAAAAGGAGACATTTAATAAACAGACTCAGACTTCCCCAAGTTGGATTCTGTTACAGAATACGTTCTCTAGCTTAACGTATAAACACTCATAATGCTCAAGTCTTCTCTGTGTCTGATAATACATTGTGACCTTTCCTGTTCCAGTAGCAAACTTTAAGAAAAACAATGGAAAAGATTAGACAGGAGAGCCAGCACACTGCTGTGCCAGGAGAAACAATCTGCTGCAACCATAGAGCCAGCAGTCCCCTCTGTGATATCTGGGCTGGGTCTGACCTTGGGAGCCCAGATTCATCACTCCCATGAGCACAAGCAATGCCCCCTCTTGAAGGGGTGCCTGCTCTTACCTTCACTGTGGAGCATCCCTCCCTCCAGGGCAGGACAGATGCTGTGCTTGCTCCTCAGCCAGCCTTGCTCAGTCTGTATCAATAATGATTGGCTGAACTTTGAGTGGTGAATGGGGCAGTTCAGCAGAGGGCAGGATACCCGTTCTGCCAGCTCTCCTTCAGTGGGAACACTGATTGCTGAGAGACTGGGACAGGTTCCAGCAGTTTGTATCATCATATCCAATCACAGCTTTCTGAAACAGAGGTCAAACTCTCTGATCAAGCCACTGTGAACAGCATTGGTCTTTACGTGTGATCACAACAGTGGGGACAGAAACAACTACAGGTGGTTACATTCTTGAACTATAGAAACTTTATCTGACACTGACTGCAAATCTGAGCTGTAATTCCCACTACAGGTAATGCATTTTTTACTGTGGGTGTTACCTGAGATAAGGGTGAGACTCAAGAGGTGTCACTTCTGAATGTTTCAAAATACTTTCCTTCTCAAAATATACTGAAAAAATATTTGGGGCTCTGGAGGAGGTATTGCCACAATGTGGGCAACTTGTGGGCAACTTTTCCAGAACCCCTCCCCTCACACCTGTGTAAGCATTGCAGGTAATCTGAAGAATGGTTCTGTCCTCATCAAGGGCACATAGTGACAGACAAGGGGGAATGGTTTTAATTGAAAGAGAGAAGGTTTAGATTATTTATACAGAAAAAAAAAATGCTGTGAGGTTTGTGAGGCACTGGAACAGGTTGCCCATAAATGTTGTGGATGCCTCATCCCTGGAAGTGCTTCAGGCCAAGTTGGATGGAGGTCTGAGCAACCTGATCTAATGAAAGTTGTCCTTGCCCAGGGCAGGTAAGTTGGGAGCTAGATGACCTTCAAGGTCCCTTCCAACTCAGGCAATCCTGTGATTTGATGATCTGTGTGAAAATTCTCCCTATCAAATGTAGTGGGTCCAGAATTTAGTGAACTGCAGCAACACATGTTTTGAGGCACAGAACACCTGCTGAAGCAACACTTGCACTCATGTCCTCAGTTCACCTACCTGATAATTTTTGTACAACCTGTCAGCCCATATGTGCAACTACTGTGTGAGGACATTCTGCAAATGACATGTCTGGCTTGGTAAAAAAATAAGGCAGCTCTTTTCTATATCTGAGTGTAGTTATATTTTGCTCATGTTTTTCACGTCTTAAGAAGAACATCTCTGATTCATTATGGAGTAAGGTTGACCAGGAACATTAAAGCATTACCTCCCACCCCCATGGCTGAAGCTGAGTGACTAGAAGTAGGTATGTTAAAAGCCAAATTTTGTGGGAGACAAAGAGAGTTGTTATTGACCTCCAGAATTCAAAAGCTAATGCTCTTCACTTTGTTGCAATGGCAAAATCTCTATGGTGTGCCTTCCAGAGCCACATGGCCACTGCCCAGAGGGCTCTAATTGTGGGTTCCAGCTACTTGGTTAAAAGTAGCTCACCTGGAACTAAAACCAGCAGATTTGCTCAAAGATTACACCTTTACACACAGAATGGTGTGAGGCGTTTTTTCCCAAAGATGGCTGGAACTCAAAGTTTGAAATAAGGGCAAATTGGAAAATGTGCAAGGGCAGCTTGACTCAAGTATGTTTGATTTGATTTTTGCCCTTCCTTAGGCAAGATGAGTTAGTTCAGAGGCAAACTTCATTATTATCACGAGTTGGCAGCCAAATACGCTAGAGGTATACTTATTTGTAAAATAAATACAGGGAGTATGCTTCACTGATTCACCACACCCACACAAAGTTCTGAATAATTACAGGCTTGTTGCCAGACTAGCTAGGGTTGTTGGTTTTTAGTTGTGGGGTTTTTTGGTTGTGTTTTTTTTTTTGTTTGTTTGTTTTTTTTTTTTTTTTTTGGTTTCTTTTTCTGCAAACAGAGGTCTTATTCATAAGTCATAAATAACTGGCTTTGATGGAGTTGATAATTTCTCACAGAAATGCTAAATGATTGTTCTAGTTCACTTCTACTCCCCAAAGGAGGGTTGTATTTAGTTATTGCTAGTAGTTGTTCATTGGTAAACCTGAAAAGGTAGGATTTCTACCAGGTCTAAACCTGACTGAGATAGCAAAGTATTATGTAGATAGGGATGCTCTCTCCAAACACCCCTGCATGTTAAGAGAACTTGGCTTCAGTTATTTTAAAATTGCTATTAACTTATACACACTTCAGTCTGTCTAGCTGCTGTCTCAGAAATATCTCTGCAGTAGAAGTTGGCATCTTTTACCACATTTACACAAAAACTAGAAGAGTGGGAGGGATTACTTGCTGTGGATGTAATTTCCTGGTTAATGTTCTTAGCTGTATCTTAAGCTGTCCGTAATGGGTGGTCAGCAGTAAGAGCATCAGCTACTGGCAGAGCTCCAAGCATCACATGGCCGTGCTGCTATGGTATTTACAACATAGCTAGAGGCCAAGAAAGTGGCCAAAGGGTATTGTATACATCCAGTTGACACCTTCAGCTTGCTTACCTCCTACTTCCAACAAATCTGCAGGAATGAGGCCTTGTGGCAGGAAAGGGAGAAGGAGCATGTTGTACACTGCTTGGGAGGACGCATGGCGGGCATCCACTGCTGATCAGGCACCCTCTGTGCTGTGGGACTGCAGCTGAGAACTGGAGCCATATCCACCCAGCTCTGCTGTCTCATGCTCCTTTTTTACCTTTCATTGCTCTTGTTTAGAATTCAGCCAAATAACAAAGACTCATCAATTCTCTGTCAATACCATGTGGTCTGTGCATGTCTGCCCACGTATTGGTACTGCTGGTGAGAACAGCTAAGGCTAGCAGGCCTTGACTAGAAAAGTAGCTGACAGGCAGAGTGGGGCAGAGTATTGCTCTCAGTTTTTCTCCTTGTGATAATTGCCTCCATGAGAATCAAAGGTAATTTACTGTCTCTTAATCTTTTTTCCTCTTCCATATCTCTTTTGCTTCTTCCCCTATTAATACTTTTTCCCCATTTTGATAATAAAGGCACGTAAAATATGTCAAAACATTCCAAAGCATTAGCACACTTTCTGCACAAATTGTCACTTCATCCTACAGTGCTTCTAAGGAACTGCACTGTGCAGTCAGTCTGAGTCCCATAAACATGCACTTCTGCCTCCATGCCTGGATTCTCTTGTTTTAGAGGCTTTCCAGGATTTTTGATTTGGATTTATTCCTCCCATAGTTTCATTATTCTCAGTCTGCTCTCCCTGACATTTCATTATGGTAAATAAGAAAAAGCTGTCACTACTGTACAACTATTATTGTTTCAATCACCCTTCATCTCTGGCTGATTTATATTTCTAAGAGTTTGGGCAAGGAATAATAGTTGCCACAATGTGTGAGGAACAATGGCATCCAGTGTCTTACGGAGAGAGGCGGGATCACAGTCCAGAGACTTGGAGGTAAGCCACTCACTAGATTAGAGTTGCAAAGTCTACAGTAGGTTGAATGGGAGAGGTGGAGGGGAAGCTGTGAAGAAATCTTTTTCAAAACCTTTAATGCTTGGCATTTTTTTGGCTTTCCCTCTCCAGGAGCTGATATTGCTAATCCCTTTCTAAAAGGTGCTCGAACACCGCTGTCCTCAGGGGTCCGCCCAGCTCCCAGCTCCACCTCCTTCTTCCCTGCTCCTTTGTTTCTGCATCCTGGTCTAAAATCCTTATGGGATCGATAAGGAAAAGAACTGCCTTGGCATTGCACACTGCAGCACCAGAATGCTTGCTGAAGTTGATTAACACTGTCAAAAAATATTTTAGACTGACTACCTGCCAGACTCTGGAAGTAAGCCTGGCAAGTAAGCTCCCCTTTCCTTCCTGGGAGGCTTTAGGGAGAGACATTGAAGGAGGGTGCAAAACACAGTGCTGATTGCAGCAAAGCTATAAACTATTCCCACATTGTGAGGGCCCTTCATTTTGGAGGAATAACTGGGGAAGACTCACCATAACCCATGGTGGTATCCAGCTGTTGGAGATTTGTTAGACATTTGCAGGCTGATAAACTATTCTGCTACTGAAAGTGATTTTTTGTCCAAAGGGACAGTTTCCTCCTTTCATGTGCACTACCACACCTTTGCTCAAGTTAGTGGACCTGACCCCTGCTGAAGGTGTGGTTTAGAGGCTGTAGTCTCAAAATCTAGCCTGATTTTTTTCCTGTTGTTTTTTATTTACCAGTAGAAAATAAATCCTCAATAGGATATAAACACTGTACTGATATAAATCACCCTGAAATTTCAACAGGATGTGATATTCCCACTCTCTTTCTTGTTATCTGTTCTATTGCAAACCCTACTTACATCTGAGAGATTGTTAACCAAATAGACATTGTCCACCTCAGCAGAGAATTGTCACAAATAACTAGATTACTAATTAAGGATTTTTTACTATCATTTTGCTACTCCTATTAGTTTTGCTTACTAAGTGAAAATATGCTAAATACCTTAATGTTAGCAAGACACAGAAGTGTGATAGAAATCAGGCAAGTAAGATAATAAATATGTTTGTTTTATGATAGCAAGCGGGAGCATACTGTGCAGGCAAAAGGAGAACTTTGCTGAAGTTGATAAACACTGGTCAAAGAATATTTTAGACTGACTACTTGCCAGACTTGCCTTCCTCTTCAAAACAGGATATGGACCTCTCCAGAGACTTACTGAAGGAGTGTCCAGATGCTGAACCCCTCTTCTTATCTGTAAAGATGGTTAAAGGCATACATTCATTATAGTTTCCTTTTATTTTATAGCCTCACTCAACAAAGTGATAAGATAGCAAATAGCACTGTGTGCATTCAACTCACTGGCAAGCAACATGAGGTAAAGTCAGTCAATAAAGCTAATTGTACCTGGACAATCTGGTTAAAAGCATCGTTAGCCAGGCATCAGGACTACTCCTTCAGTCAACAGGCTCAACCATTAGATATAACACTTGGACATCTCTGAAGTTTGGGATTAGGTCTAGCTCTTCAAATCAAAGCTGCAGACCTCTTTCAAATGAACAAAACCAGGCTGGGTTGCACTGTCTGCAGATCTGTGCTCTCCAAGGATATGCACCCTCATTCAAGCTGATGACAGCAACAATAGTGATGTCAGTAACGATATTACCAACGTATAGAAATGTGAAAGAACAGACCTCCTAAGAGAAAAGTTACTCTACTTAGATATGTGATACATGGGGACTTACTTGCCACAGGCATTTCTAAACACTTTTGCAGCTCACTGGATGTAAGCTGCCATTTTTGTCTCATTAAGGCCTGTGTGAAACTGAGGGGCTGATGATGGGTAATAAGATTATCAAGGATTATAGTTATTGATAATGCTTCTGTGAGGAAGGCACTGGAACAGTGTGGATGCCCCATCCTTGGAAGTGTTCAAGGCCAGGTTGGATAGGGCTTTGTGCAATCTGGAGTATTGGAAGGTGTCCCTGCCCATGGCAGAGGGGTTGGAAAAGACTTTATAGGGTCCTACCCAAATCATTCTGTGACTCTATGTTTCTCTGATTCTTTGATAATAAGTGTTTTGAAAACGATAAGGCAAAAGAGATATACCTTCTTCAGGGGATGCCAATTCTTCAGCCAGAGGTTGGATAGGGAAGAGAAGGCAGTATGTCTGCCTACTGAGGTCTCCCACAGGCTCCTTTGGGATGTACTCTTCTGGGTCCTCTCTGAGACACTACTGAGCACTACATCTGCAGCCTGACATAGTCAGGCAGTCCCTACAAAACAGTACTTTATTAGTTGTAAATTGCTGTTTCCTCCAGGCTTGGCTTCGACCCCATAATCTGTTTGAAGAGTTGAAGAGGAAGGATGACACAGAGAAGTAGAGCGGCACTAAAGCAGAGATGTTATCAACAGCACCAGATAAAGTCATCTCCTGCTCTGGGAGGCAGCACAACCGCACAGTTTCATACTCAGGCTGGTCTGGGGATCTCCTCCTGCCACCTTGCCTTTGCAGGCAAATCCTGGCCCCTTTGCTTTCTGAGGTCTACCAAAATACTCCAAAATGGTCGAGCTGCGTGATAATATAATGAGAGCTGCTGTCCTGGCTGTGACAGCTCTCGTGGCTGGGGACACAAGAGAGAAACATGGTCTGCTGGCATGCAGCCAGGCAGCTGGGGCTGCTACTGGTCTTGTCTTGAAGGCCAGAGGAAATTTAAAATAAATACTCTCTTCAGCAAGGCAAATGCCAAGGCTCAGATTTAATGGAAATATTAATCCCAGAGGGAAGTGTGCATCATGTGGGGCTCTCAAAATGAGACACAGACTTCTGAAGATATTTCTTAATGACATTATTTATGTTTATTTTTCAGTACTGTGGTAGCTCCCAGAAGCTATGAACCAAGTGCCTCTTAACCTTGGGACTCTATAAACACAGGCTGAAAGGGTGATCTTGTTCCGGAAAGCTTTCTCTCTTTGGCAAGCTGACATCTGAGCTGATGCTGTTTTACTTAAATTGAGCTAGTAAAATATACAGTGAGTGCCTGTTTTTCCAGCTGGGTGCTTACCTGTGTCTCTCTCTCTCTCTCTCTGTGTCCTATGCTTGGCCACACGTCTCTCACCTTCATGTACTGTGGCATTCCTTCTGTGGCTTTCTCATTTCCATTTTCAGGTGTGTGCTCCTAAGGCATCACAGTCATGCCTGATAGTCACTTGGGATAGTGTAAATAATTTTAAGAAGGGAAGAAAATGCATGTTTTTCCCCAGTTTTTCTGACTTTGTTTCATCATGTTAGAAGCTTTCTGGTAGGGAGAATGATGGTCTTTGAAGGAAGGTATAAAACCTTACTCTGAGCCCTGCCTCAGCACAGTCCCTGCCCTAACCTGAAATGTGGCAGAAGTGAGGAGCTTATAAGGGCATCTTTTCAGACTGGACACATATTGCTTTGTATGTTGGGCATCTGGCAGGTTCTTGTTTTTCCACGTTGTTTATCTCTCATTTTCCCTGCTATACACAGCAAAAGATAGAAACATATGAGGCAACTTCTGCTTTGGTCAAAGTTACATTCCAGTGTAATTTAATATTTCTTTGGGAAATAAAATGTCACACAGTCTTGATGAAGTTAGGTTCCTTGTCTGTATAAATTAGGTCCAAACTACTTTTTATGGTAGCTGGAAGCACTATTGTCAGTAATAGAAACATCTCAAGGAGAAAAGGTGTTTAATTCCTCTCAGTTTGTTATGTATGTAATTTCTGTAGCCTGGTTTGGCTTGCTAATATTAACCTGGAATTAGTAATTTAAATGTTAGGCTTTAAATTAGTGGTTTGAGACAGCTGTTCTGTGAGTGTCTGAGCAGTGCTTGTGGCCCAGCTGATGATTTTGAAAGCAGAGCTGGGATCAAGTATTAAAGGCAGGAACTGTTTCAGACACTCTCAGCAAGCCAGACCCTCCTGGTGGTAGGAGGGATTCCCAGCAGCAGGTCTGTCAGCACCGCCGTGGTCCTGCCCATCCACCTCCGGGCATCCCTGCCCTCCCGGCTCAGCCTCTCTGCCCCTTAGCGGCTGAGCTCGGAAACCCGAACAGGATAAAAAATAACCCCACAAATAAAGCAAATAGTCTGCAGTCGGTTAAGATCCCTGAGCAGATGGCAACAGACGGTGTGGCCTCATGGTGAGGGAGCAGCAAAAGAAAGCCAGTGACAGAGATAGGGATTACATCAGGGCAGATTTGGATCAGCCACAGGTGCTGTGGAGCAGGGATGAAAAATACAGAGGACTGTATTGCACCCAGCATGAGCTGGAAGTGTGAATCATAGTTTAACTACATGTGGAATGGGAATTCACCTGAGTGTTGGCCACACTAACTCAGTAAAAGTACTGATGTATTCAGCTCTTCAGGAATCTCATGGGCTAGTAAAGAAGGTGATCGAGAAGGAAATACAAGTAAAACATAAAGCACCATGAGAGGTATGGAAAAGAGAACAATTATGTACCTAAAAATTACATCAGGGACCAAGAGGCACCCACTGAAATTATCAGGTAATGAATTAAAAGGAAATTGAAGGACTAGGCAGAACTAAACTGGTTGGAAAGGAGACACGGAACTCAGACATCCAGGGCCCCAGAGAATTGCTTTGTTCCCCAAAGCAAGTTACACTGGTCAAGCAAAAACGATAAGAAAAATCTTTATATATCGTGACATACTTCAACTTGGAGAGGGTCTCAAAGGTCACCTGGTCCAAGCCCTGCTCAAAGCAGGACCAAATGTAGTGTTACATTTTTGTGATCGAGTATAACCAAAATGTCCATGTTGTATTGATCTGTATGTGCATGGACTACTTTTGATCTCACCTTTCCTAACTTTTGAGCACTTGAGTTGCTAACAAGGCTCTTGCAGTGCACTGGAATATTTCCTGGCACTAGCCTTGCGGAGGCAGTTGGGTATTTTGCTGTGCAAGAGTTCCAACTTGTCCTAGCAATTATAAACCCCACCTGCAATTATTTTTAGGCATAAAAGGGTAAGCTGGCTTTAAAAAGCATGTCTTAAGAGCTGTATGAATCTAGCAAAATTGCAACACTGCCATGAAGAAATGTGCTGAGGCATGTGAGCCCTCGACAAATCCAGTCTGCTGACAGGCTGGATCTTGAGTGGCACCATCTTGGTAAACCAATTAAATAACGGGCGCTAGTTTCCTAAGGGTACGGCCCAAGGGAATTTTGAGTTGTTGAGCTGAAAGTTGGAATTAGTGAGTCAAACTCTTCCCTAAATTAGACTAATTAAATTGTGACCTCAGCTTTGTTACCCCAGATTTCCATTCAACTAATACCGGGCTTTAATACTGCAAATGTACAATAGAAGACATCAAATTTCCATCCACTTTTGAAATGAAATCTTTCTCATTTTCTCTAGCTACAATGTGTTCCCAGAATATGATAGGAAAAAAGTTTGGTTTAATTGGGAATAAATTATGGAAGAGGATAAATCTACATGAAGGAATGCTTCATGCAGGGCAGGAAAACAGAAAAGTTTGAAGCTGTGGATTCATGAACAAATAGGAAATTACATTCAGGTGTAAACTTAGAGCTCAGTCACTGATCCAGTTGCAGCCATTGAGGACAAGGGATGAGGGTGCACGTGAAAGGCTACACCACACAGGTCAGTGGTACTAACAGGAATGACAGGTGACATCTCCATGGATGTATGACAGGTAGCCTGCACTCACCTGGGAGCTCCAGAGCTCTGAGAGCACCTCTGTCTCGACTGTCTGCCTATGCACTGTGACCCTGAGGTCTTTGCAAGGCAGCCTACTGCAGGACAAAACCCCAGGATACCTTGGGGAAGGACTGCAAGGAGCATATCCAGGTAGGGCAGAACAAATAAATGGGATCAAACTAAAGGAACCAGGAGGCAGAAGAGAGGTGAGTTGACAGAAACAGCCTGTGGAAAACAATGCTTGCACATGCTTTGTCTCAATTGTCTGCTACAGTCTTCAGGGGAATGGTATCCCACAGGACACAGAAACCAAGAGGCTTTCAGTCCTTAGCCAGGAAGCAAATGGGTAAATGGGAGCAAAGAAGACAACAAATGGAGTCTGCAGATCCATGAGGATATGAGAATTCCCCTGGCTAGCAGTCCAGTGAGGCAACAACAAAGGCAGGAGCCTCAAGTAAAGCACAGGTCATGGGAGATGGCAAGGGACTGGGAACAAAGGTGACAACAGGAGCAGTAACCCAGTGGTGCCTGCTAACCAGAAACTTGGAAGTGGTCCAGAATCTGCTGGTGGAGAAGAGCCACAAGCAAGGTCGATGGGTAACCAAAAGGGACAGCCACACCACAGGGAGGAGGCCCTGCAGAAGGAGAGCAGCAGGAAGATGAAACACCAAAACATGAAGGGGGTTTAATAGGCATCTGAGGGCTTTGAAGTGCATCATTCTGCAGTGGGAGTTCACTGAAAGACGTGTCCTCAGGAAGAGTTACATATCAGGAAAATCCTGACACAGTGAGTCGGGAAACTTTTAAGTAGTATGCAGAAAATAAGACTTGGAGAAAGTCCTACAGAGGCTGGAAGAGGAGGGATCTGGATGCAGCAGCACAATACTTGTTTCTGCACATCAGTGCACAGGCTTCAAGGATAAAATGTCTGTAGGGAGTCACTGAGCCACTCAGGTTTCGCTACCTGGAAACTTTGCTAGGGATGGCCAACATCCAGCAGGTCACACAGCAGCACCCTGTTACTGAAGATGATGCTGGTTTTGGAGCTAGTGCTGACCTGTTCAACGACCTACTGGATTCCTGCCTTTGCCACAAACGGGGAAAAAAGCGCCTTATTTGTCTAAATTATTCACCCAAAACTTCGGGCCTTTTACCCCTATGCCTTTTCTGGGGGAAACAAACAGAACAAACAGACCAGAACAAACAGACCCAGCCAGGCAGTGTTCGTTATCATTTTACGCTGTGGCTCGTTCGCTTTGACCGCAGCAGGTGAAGGAGCGCGGCGGCTGCCGGCAATGCCCGGCAATGCCCGGGAATGCCCGGCAATGCCCGGAATGCCCGGGAATGCCCGGCAATGCCCGGGAATGCCCGGCAATGCCCAGGAATGCCCGGCAATGCCCGGGCGGGGCTGGGCCATGCTCCCGCTGCCCGGGAAGCGGCTCCAGGCGGGCGGGCGGGGCCGCAGCGCCACCTGCCGGCCGCGCCCCGCTCCGGCACCCGCGGCTCCCGGGGCGGCTCCCGGGGTTAATTCCCTTCCCAGCAGCTGGAACGGGGCTGGGCCTTGGATTCCGTGTGAGAACAATGCTGATAACACTCCGGTGCTCTCAGTTGTTTCTCAAAAGTGTTTACGCCAGGTGAAGGACTTCTCCGTTTCCCATGCTCTGCCAGCCAGCAGGTGCACAAGGAGCTGGTGGGGGGCGGGGTGGAGAATGGCCAGGATAGCAAACATATTATTGTTATTGTTACATTAAATTTTGTTTCAATTATTAAACTATTCCTATCTCAATGCATGACTTTTTTATTAATTATTATTATTATTATTATTATTATTATTATTATTATTATTATTATTCTCATCCACACCAGGGGACGGGGTGGGGAGTGAATTATGAATTAGCAGCTGTGTGGTATCAGCTGTGTGGTATTTAGCTGCTGGCTGGGGCTAAACCATGGTATGATTCCAGCAACTACATTTTTTCCCCTTGAAATGCTGTTGCTGTTTTACTTTCACTGGCACACCTCTTAGGAGGAAATGTGTGTTCGATTTCTCTGCTAGAAATCATACCGATTAATACCAATACATAAATAATATATTGGTATTAATAATACCAATAAATAAATACCAATAAATATAAATAATATATATAAATACCAATGTGAATTTGGTGTGTAGGTTAAGAGGAGATGGGGTTTATGACAAATTTCTCCAAGATCTACCTTTTGGTTGCTGAGTTTCAGCTGTGGCAGTCTCCTGTTAAGCCTGGGTGTTAGCAAAGTTGTTCTTCTGCCTTTCAGGTCCAATGAGATCCTACTAAGACAGAATAAGTTTACCACCCATAAGTTAGTAATTTCATAATCCTAATGGTCCAAAGTGCTTCATGAATTATGTTAATGTGCTGGAATTTTTTTTTTTTTTTTAATCCTGCTTTGAATAATTGACCTGTTTCATTATATATAGATGTAGATATCAGTCCACCTGGGAAAGTGCTTCAGGGCACTACCACATTCCCTGCTCAGACACATTCATTCCAGCCTTGCTTGTCACTGTGACAGGCCTTGTGTTGTTACAGGTCTGATCTCCTGCAGCAGCAGGCAACTGTGACCATGTAATTGCTCTCCTTTGCCCATGTGGTCAGAGAAGTCTGGAAAATCAGTGGTTAGGGTGAATGCCCCAGAGAAAGCAATATTTCAAAGCCTAAGCAAACCAGTGAGCTGGGGCATTTACTTGCCCAGAGTCGTTAGTTTTGATTTATTTGCCTCTACTGAACTTACTGCCCACCACTGAATGGTTTTTGTCAGATGGTTTCAACAGTGCTAGATAGTTGCTGAACAAAATGCATGCACAGACTCTCTCAGCTGGTGTGAAAATTATGTGATTTAAGCCTCACCTATCCTCAGGACTTGTTCTGAATTGTTCAGATTTTGTCACACCAGATGATATGGACAGCTTCCTTATTTAGGGTCATAGATTTATAAGGTCCAAATTGCTCTAAATTGACATGTTGCCTCCTCTTTTTCCTTTAAAATGAAAAGGTGAGACTGGACTACTAGTGTTGAGCATTGATTTCTCTCATCACTGGCTCTTTCTAGGAAACCCAAGCTGGATCTCTTGGCTAGTGATTGCCACCTCCAGGCATGTGTTCTGCAATGCTTCCTGCAGGAGGATGTCTTGGCATCTATCTTCAACTAGGCTGAGAATTCAAACCCAAAATTTTTCATGAGTTTCTGGATAAAACCTTCAAAAAGGGAGGTATTTAATATGGAACAGTTTAGATCATAACCCTGCTTAGAATATATCAGACTTTGAACTGCATTTGCAGATGTTTGACTTTCTGCAAGTCTCTTGGGATCTGAGCCAGACTTTACATTTTTCTGACTGCAGGTTTTAATGACTAATATTTCTTCAATGTCACTTTTATGTGTACTGTAATACACTTGCCATAGACCACTCTTATGGAAGCCAAATAAAAATGAAAGTCCAAGTGCTACATGGAGGTCAAATTATTAATTCTTCACAGAAATATTGACAAATGCTGGTCCTTTTTCCTGCAACTGCCCACACAAAACCATTTTATGTGTCATTGTTAATGTTACTAGAAATTCTAATTAGAACTCCTGAGAATTATCTGAATGCAGTAACTATACCATGTGTATAAAAAGTATAAATACATGTGTGTATGCACACACACACATCAAGAGGAAGAGACAAGTAGTATCTGCTTTTGGGACCAGCTTTTCTGGTCATAACACTTTCACATCAGTATTTTGAATCCATAAAAGCCAGTCTGTGGAGAATTTCCAGCCACTGCATTTTCCAACCCTGAGACTTGACTCACGTCTCAGAGCTTGACTAGTAGAAATATTTTGATTACAGGTCTAATTGCTAAAATAAACCCCAAATGTGTAGATAAGTAAAAGCCCAAGCCTTGGTATAGTTTCACAAAGATGTGGGTGATGCATGCCAAGCATTTTATTAGCAGGGAATAAGCAATTATTATGTGGTGTTTTGTGTGCTGGAACATGAGTGTGTTCTGGCCAATTTCAAGGTCAAAAAAGGCAAGTGGTGATGAAGTGTTCACATTTTACTGATGTTCATATATAAGGACTCATGTTACTCAACTGAGATTTCTGTGGTTGAGAGTCATGTAGACCATTGGAACAATTATTTCTAAAACTTTGACACTTCACAGTCATATTACTAGGCCTGGAATGACCATGAACAACAGACCAAAGAAGGGAGAAATTAGGTAAAAAGGGAAGAAAGATGCAGAGTAATTAAAAGGATGAAGGTATAAGAGTGGACTTTGGTAGGGGTGGGGGGAAATGGAAGAAGCAATATTTGTATTGAGATTGAAAATAAAGTGGTGGTAGAAAGCCCTTTGCAAATGGCTGATGTTGATTTAATGCAGTGTGACACATTGATCCATGTATTCATGTAAGCAATTTTATTAAAAGAAAAAAACCCCTAGCATTTAAATACTGTGTGTTTGGTAATGAGCTGCTCTATCATATGACTGATTTGGGCAAACACATTATAATTCCTTTAATGCCAATTTTGTAATGTCAGTTAACTGGCTACACTGAAGACTCACAAACTGTAACTGCTTGGCTGAACTCCAGCTTATCAAAGCCTATAAAGCTCAGGGTTGCTGATCTGAGGCATGGCTTGAAGTTGCTATCAAGTCATCCACATCATCCAGGCTTCTTCAGGTCATTTGCCCTAGACCCACACACATGGTATGTACCAAGGCTCCTGTGGAAAAAGAGAGCTTAAATCATCCTGCATTCATAGGCCTTCCTTCTTTGCTCAGGATGAAACTCAGCACTTCCCATTAAGATTTGACTTTGAATCAATTCCTCAAGCATTTCCTTGAAAAAATGTTTCCATGTAAAGCAGGGATAAAAGTGTCTGCTGAGCCTTTACTGATGGAAGCTGGCTGGTTCCATGTGTAGTTATCCCTGCTCAAAGGACACTGAGTAGAAAGTAAGTTTTCTGACCAGTTAAGCCTTTCCCAGGCTTATTTTGCAGAAGGGCAGCAGAAAAAAATCCCTAGAAAGATGTAAAGATGGAAAGAATATAATTCCCACACAGACAACCTATAATATTGCTCTTGTAGTTAGAAATACCTTCAGGTGCAGGTAGAGCTGAGAAGTTGCTAACTAGTTACTGTAATGCTCAGAGGTGGAGACAGACATTCCTGCAAATCTCGTGGAACTCAGAAGAGTCTGCACAGGCTGAATGGAGGCTACAGCAGTTGATCTTGTGTTTATTTTATTCTGCATCACAGATGGAAAGAAGACAGTAAAGCAATTCTACCATGTGGGTTTGCCTGTGGTAGGCTGGAAACACCAAGAGAATAGAGAAGAGATGTTCCAGTTCACCAGTCTGCAGAGGTTTCTGATCTGCTTTTTGGCACTTTCAGGGATTGAACTGGTTCAGCAGGCAGGATGTCATCTGAGTTCAGAGAATCTAATAAAAGAATTCATACCTGTCACGGTCCTTTTTTTCCAAAAGGCTGCTCTGAATCAATACACTGGAGATAACAGCTTTGAACAAGACTAGCTGGAGCAAGGGTTGTTTTGATAGTTATGAATTCATGACCTTCTCCCTCAGCAACACTGTGACTTGAAGCTGAAATATTCTTGGTGACTGGAACAGTAAATCTCAGGAATGGGGAGGGAGGGAGGGAGTTGTGTGGGGAGGGAACAGATGAAAGGCCATGGGTTGTAGCAGGGAGTGCCCAGTGCCAGCAAGATTAAATTTCGCTCGACCTATTGTAGCCACTTTTCATGATCCTATGTGATCCTTTGTGGATCACAGAGAAGAGCACAGATGTTATTTTTTACTGTGGCCAAGCAAGCTGTCTGTCCTTACCAGAATAGGTCACCACATTTTTTCCCCCAGCTTTTCTTCTCTTCGATTCATGTGTGTTACAAGCTGAGAACACCACTGAGTAAAAATATTAAAAAAAAAATTAGGAGTGGGATTATTTTCTAAGCATGATTGGTGTAGGATGAAACTGTCTTAAAATAGCAATGCCTTTACTAGATCTTCCTTGTGAATTATCCAACTTGTTATTCAGGACACTGAACTATTTCTAACTCAGAAAGACTTCAGTACAAAGAGAAGTACAGACGACGTAGACATCACAGATTGCCAAGACCTCAGCAGCTGAGGACACAGATAACTTTTCCAACCCCAGCATTGCCTGTTCCAATCCAGATGTTGGCATAGGTGAGTCTCCCAAATGTAAACCAGCACGTATTCCTGATGACTTTTCATTTGCCTCTATTAAATGATCAGGGTTTCACTTCAGGGTCTGGATGACCTCATAGACATGGAATAAAAGCTTTTTCTATGGCTGAGTCAGTGCAGAAAATGGTAGCAGGGCAAATCAGTAACTTTCAGCCACTGTACATTTCCCACAAGTCAACGTAGCAGCTGAGACAGAAGTTGTCAGTACCATTTCAAGTGCTTTGGAAAGACGTGCTTATTTATTTGAAACCTTCTACGAGGCCTAAAGAAATAAAAAGGGAGGAAAGTATAGAGGCAGCTGGTGCTTATAGAAAAGACATTATTTTGCTGTATCAAAGGTTTGGATAGAATTGGTTCTTAAGAATGACACAGGAGAAAGAAGAGAGTGCATGCAACTGACTGCCCTTTCTCTGGCTGAATTATGTCCTGTGAGTTAAACCCGAGAGTCTTGACAACATCCTTGTTTTCACTGTGACATTTGCTCAGACAAGGATGAAAAATGCGATAAACAGCCTAAACCAGTTCAAAAATATACAAGAGCATTTCATGCTAGCAGTAGCAGGAGATCAATCTATCTTTTCCTTTCTGCAAAAGCTTTCTGGAAGACATCCAGCAGCCTTTAATTCCAGCAGTTTTATATATAAAATGTATTTTCAGGCATTTATATTCTAATGGCTCTTTAGCATTCTTTTTTCTTTCTTTCTTTCTTTCTTTCTTTCTTTCTTTCTTTCTTTCTTTCTTTATTTATTTAAACTAATGATATTGCTGAATATATATTTAATTGACCCTTCAGGGTATTAAACTAACATTTAGGAAAAGCAGCCAAGTCAGACCTTGTCTCATAAAATAAGGGAGCTTGCCAGCTCCCTGGACATAGAAGCCTTGTGCATGAGAGCTTGACCAAAACACAAGCAGAAATCTGATAGCTGGAGAAATATCCCGTAGTTAATGGCTTGTAAACCAAGGAACCTCTGTGAGATTAAGTATCAGGTACTGTTACACTCTGCTGCACGAGGACATCTTTTTGGCTCAAAGACCTATTTATCTATTTACCTATTAGTCCTTTACCAGGCCTGAGCTGAGTGTAAATGCAGACCCTCTCTACACATAAGGAGGCCTTTATTTTCTTGTGGTGAAACTGAGGTCCAGCTGTGACCCTTGCTGGCCCTGGTTCCCACCTCTTCCCAGGGCTCTCCTCAAGCAACTGACTGACTATTTGAAGTTCGGCAGACCAGCAACAAGGGGAATTTGTATTTGGTTCCGCTGAGTCTTAATGAGACCTTTATTATTGCTTGTCACTGCCTCTGCTGATGCTGGAGCTCAGGGAGGTTTTTTTAAACACATCAAGGCACATTTAAACTCTTACCCCTAGGCGAATTGGCCACTTTGTCTGATGGCAGCCTCTGTGCTGATATAAAGGTCCATCTGTGAGACGGCACAGACAGCTCTTGTAAAAGCCCCACTGACCTCGGTGTGTGCTTCAAACCTTATGTACTTAGCACCAGTCAATGGCTTCTCAGCTGCTGCAGTTTTCTTAGGGCTCTGTGTTTGTGTGTGTGTGTGTGTTTATCACCACAAGGGCAATATGTATTCTTTGAAACAGCTAAGTAGCTTTTAGCGAGATGTTAGAAAGGTGAGGTGGTATTAATAGCCACTGAGTGGCCTTCCTTGTTAGCCAAAGGGCCATTGAAAGGGTCTTGGCATTTTACACCATACAACTGCTGTGTTTAGACTAGGAGGGCTTAGAAACCTTGAGGTGCTAAATCTGCAGCAAAACTATACGAATAAGTGATTTGCAGTTTACTGTCTGTGGAACAAAAAAAAAACAAAAACAAAAACAAAAACCCAACCAACCAACCAACCAACCAACCACCAACCAACCACCAACCAACCACCAACCAAAAAACAAAACCAAAACCAAAACCAAAACCAAAAACACCCAACAAAAACCAACCAAAAAACCAACCAACAAACAAACAAAAACAAACAAAAACAAAACAAAACAAAAACAAAAACAAAAACACCCAACAAAAAACCAACAAAAAACCCCAAACAAACAAACAAAACAAAAACAAAGACACCCAACAAAAACCAACCAAAACCCCCAAACAAACAAACAAACAAACACACACAAAAACCAAAAACAAACAAACAAAACCCCCCACAAAACAAAAAACCCACCCCAAAAAAACCACCCCAAAACACCCCAAACCACCACAGCTTAAATTCGCCTGACTTGGAAAAAAAATTGAAAGTGAACAAATACTATATGCGTAGTATTAAAGATTGTTTTTAACTTTATCAAGCAAGAAAGCAGTTTAGATACATTGTGTAATAAAATTGGTTTGCAAGAAAATGGTGGTTTGAAGAGTCCATTCACAGCTACAGGAGATAAGATTTTGCATAATAATGAATGCAATAGCACGTGCTATTGAGTACCACTTCTCATCTTGCAGTGGGTGGATCAATATTTGCTAGAATCTTGTTTAATAACACTAAATAATGTCCTGGTAATGGTGCATTTTTTTTGGGAGAAGTGCTTTTTATTTTCTGTTTTAATTTTTTTTTTTCACTCAGATCTGTTTAAAAGTCCTTAGTACACTGAAGTTGCATGTTTTTGCAGAGCTAGGCACATCACTTGCTTATTCTATAACTTGTGGTGTTTAACTAACATTTTAAATCACACATTCAAACCACAGCATAGAAGCCTATATTTTGAATCAAATTAAGTCTCCAAGTCATTAAAACACTTCGCCTTTTTTTCCCCCAACACATGTTTACTAATAATAATAATAAAAAATAATCTTTTAATTAAAATAATCTTTGCACCTCAAAAACAAATAAAATCATAAACATTCAAATCACATGAAATACCAAAAAACATTCAGGAGGCACCAGTGATAGTAGGGAATAGTTCTTATACACATCTGCTCTTAATCCTGAAATCTTTTCTTGATGTTTCAATTCCTTTTTTGACAATAATTTCCCACGTTTGTGAGATGCTTTGAGCTTTAGCTATTAGCATGTAAAACAGGGCTATGAGACCCTGTTGTCTCTCCCAGCAGGTTACTGTAAGTGACACATACTTTTGCTGCTTCAGAGCATACACACCCTGTATCACTTGTCTTCAGTGAGTATGGACAGTCACTTCTTCCTCCTGGAGAGGCTTTGCTGTGAGGACAGCTGAAGCTTGTGCATCACAGGCATACCACGAATTTTAACCTCCTGTAGATGTTGGCGTTGAGGTGCCCCACAGAGTAAAGTGTGTGCACCAAGGCATACAACAACGAAAGGGGCAGCTGCTTTCTGTTCTTAGCCCAAGAGAGTCCTGAGTTTCAAGAACTGCTGTAGCAGTTTTAGTTGTGTTGTAAATGAAAGCAAATCCACAATCCAAGCTGCTGCTGCTTAAGAGTTCAATTTCCAGCTTGTGGCTGTGGCTTTTTCCCTCATGAGAGGGCTCCCATTACAGTAGGACATCTGTCCAGCTGGAGAGCTTGGTGCCCTTAACAGCCTGAAACATTTTGGTGTTTGGACCTTTACAGATGGGGTAAATTAAAACTGGATTGTGGATCAAAAGCACTTTCCTTCTTGTCCTGTGATCTCAGTGACCCCTGGCTGGGATCTTACATCCTCAGGAAGAGGCACCACTATTGCTGTCATTTGGTGGAATGATCTATTTTGTTTGTTACAAGAAGTCTGATTTCAAACACTAAACAGCACATTAAAAAGAGAGTAAGTCGATAAAAAAATGTTCACACTTTATTTCTATTTTAAAACAAACACTTTTTTCCCATCTATCTGTGGTCTGAGCAATGCTGTGTATTTGTACACAGCACAGCAACTGCAATCATCAGGAAGCAATTTCCCCTCTGAGGGCAAGGTCTCCCCCAGCCCTCCTGGGGTGATGAGCAGTCAGTGAAAGAGATTGAATTGTTCCCTCTTTGCCAAACAGGCCTAATAAGGGTTGTAGATCTACATAAATTATAATATAAAATATAGTTAAAAAATAAAATTAATGTATTATACATATGTATAATAGCTAGCATTTCAGCTGCTGTGCTTCAAAGGTCTTCAAAGGTGTGTAAGTGTTAGAAGGCGTGGAATATGTATGAGATTGGGAGCAGATTTGGCTCTTAATTTCTATTTCCTGCTTTAGGAGATTTTGAAAGTCTCAATGGTCACCTCTTGCAGCTTTCAGCAAGCCAAATAACTTTGAAAACCTTGCCCCAATGACTGGAAGAGCCTGAGAGTATCATAGAGGCTGGCAGTGAATCATAGCCTTCATTTTTTGCTCAAAAAAGTTGGCCAGTTCAGTGGGGTTGGCAGGTTTCTGTCAGAGAAGTAGCTTTTTGTGCACCCTCCCTACCATACAAGCTGAGCACTTGCTCTAACCTATCTTGTATCAGCCCTTTGTGAGGCAAATCTGGCATGAGAACTCAGAATTGATGAGAATACCAGCTTATTAGCTTCACCCTGAAGGCCTCCTGCTAAGGGATTGATGTCCTGCTCTGTCTCTGCTGGGGTGCTGCTCCTGCTGGCAGGGGGTTTGCAGTGTTTTCTGGGGAACAGCTGGCTCTTCAGCAAGAGTGAGAACAACAGAATTAGGCCTCACCTTTTTCCTCAGTCCTATCTCAAGCTAAACTAATAGCCCTCTTCCTAATGAGGGTGGTAAGGACTTCATAGTTTGGCCTGTAATTAGCTCTGCTGCAGGTCAGAGGGTGTCACAGCAGATGGTTTTGTTCCCCCACAGTGGCTGATAGAAGAAGATGGTCCTGGGTGTTGTAGTTGTGTGTGGGGAGCTCCTTTGCCAGGGCTGTCTCAACGAGACATGGTAAACCCCACAACTTACTTCTCTCCATGTCAGCATGATTTTCCTGTCACTATTTGTTTTATTTTTCCAAGGATAGGGGTCTTCCATTGAGTTGCCCACACCGAATATGTGAATGTCTGTCAGGTTGTCAGAAGCCTGGAGGAGTTGGGCTGGGTAAGGAGACAGGGAAAAGATATTTGCTTTCCAATGAGGAGTGGTGTCATGGCTCATCCTGACAGTATCTGGGTCCTTTGATGCAGAGGGACTTGCTGCAGCTGCCACAAGGGAACATCTCCTGGCAAGACATGCTGTTGAGGTATAAGGGGAGGGCTGCAGGGAGTCAGCAAGAGAAGAGATGAACCCAGGGTCTTGCACTCAGAGCTGACCTGAGAGACACAGGTTTATCTCCCCATGAAAAGGCAATTGAGATCTCTGCACCTTGGGGATGGTGTTGGGATGCTTCCTCACTAGGCTTGCCAGTCACCACTGGTAGCTGAGGATGGCAGCACATGAGTGACAGGTCTGTTTCCCCTTTGCAGCACAGCTCCTGGCAGGGGAATCTCTACTCATGGCTGGAACGGGATTTTGTTAAACAATCAGAAAGTCGCAGCAGTAGGCTTATGGGTATTTTCAGCAGTAACTAATGAGCACTTAGGTGGCTTAGGTGAATTTAGATGCCCCAGCTGAAAATCTGATTGAAAGCTGAAATAGCCATTAAGTTATTCTTTTATTTCTGTTCATGGTGAGGCAACAAATAGATCTGGAGTTCTTCCAGTCTATTTGTGATTCCGAATTATTCATTGGATTTCTTCAAGTAATTGACTTTGCAAATCTTCACGTGTTCACAATAGCACAGTTGCATATCACAATTCATGCTGTGATAGTTAATAGATATAAGGCTCTGATCCTACTGAGTATGAAATCCTGGCATTAGTGAAAGCAAACAGGAGCTTTGACATGAAACCGAGACTAGGACTGAATCCTAATACAGACCTACCAAAGCCTTCTTTACACTCTCTTATTCATGGTGGAGAGGAAGTCTAAATAACATATGTTGACTGGGAAATATGTGCAGCCAGATCTGTTTGAAAAGAAGTCAAACATCTGCACCCCTTCAGCTGATTAGTGAATTTTAAGAACTCACAAATGAATCAGGAAGATTAAGCCTCCTTCCCTACTACCAGATCACTGCAGGCATTTTCCCTGAACTGCACGTTACTGACAAGGTTTGGCAGATGGTGAATTATTTTGCTCCTCATGAATATTTTTCAGTGGCTGACTGACAGCTGACAGGCACCTTTTCCTTAGACATCAGCCGTATTTTCCCCATTGCTGTATTTACGGAGGCATTGCTTCCCTCATTTCCAGATGTGACGTGGGTTTGTGCGGTCTGGACCCTCCCCCAAAGCACGGTATGGACAGCTCACAACCACAACACCTCCTCTTGAGGCTTTGCAGGGCTGGGGCACCGTGCCCAGCACCCCGGACTTTGGGGCTCCCGGGAGCTCCCGCAGCAGGAATAGGCAGCAAGGAATGCAGGTTGGCAGCTCTCCTGTTTACACAGCCCAGGGCTGAGGTATTTGGGCTTTGCACCAGGAGATGGCAGGGTCGTGCTGTCCATGCAGCCTTTACCAGCGCTAGTTACTGATCTGCCTTTCTGGGATGGGATTTTAAAGCTCAGGATATCGAGCATTTATGTCTGCATTTACGAAAAATATACTGTATGTGCTCAGCAGTGTAATTAAAGAACTATCACTCTTGAGACTGACCTGAGTTAAATGCACCAGATTCAGACTACCACAAGCTTTATGAGAGTGCAGATGATGGACAAGAAGAAATTTCAGTTTAGGCGATTTCTCCAGAAACTTCAGTTCCACTTCTGCTGTTTTTCAGACACGGAGAAAACTGTGCAATTGGTGATGTCAACCCAACTTTTCTCTTTACCTTTTCTACTCCCTTCTCCCTTCCTGTGAGTTTTCTTTTATTAAGGATACTCTGAAATTTAATTTGGTTTTGGTGTCCTTTTCTTTTCTTTTCTTTTCTTTTCTTTTCTTTTCTTTTCTTTTCTTTTCTTTTCTTTTCTTTTCTTTTCTTTTCTTTTCTTTTCTTTTCTTTTCTTTTCTTTTCTTTTCTTTTCTTTTCTTTTCTTTTCTTTTCTTTTCTTTCCCTTTCCCTTTCCCTTTCCCTTTCCCTTTCCCTTTCCCTTTCCCTTTCCCTTTCCCTTTCCCTTTCCCTTTCCCTTTCCCTTTCCCTTTCCCTTTCCCTTTCCCTTTCCCTTTCCCTTTCCCTTTCCCTTTCCCTTTCCCTTTCCCTTTCCCTTTCCCTTTCCCTTTCCCTTTTCCTTTTCCTTTTCCTTTTCCTTTTCCTTTTCCTTTTCCTTTTCCTTTTCCATTCATTGTTAGCCCAGTTTTCTTCCAAACTTTGAAAGATGGAGGGATGATGATTTCATGCACGCCATATGGAGGGAATCCTTAACTTGTTAACCCCACCTTCTCATTCAACAGTCACAAAATCATATAGATTAAGAAAATGTTGCTACCTGTTGCCATTAAGAGAAAATTCTACTTTGTCTTGGAGAAAAAAAAAAAAAACAAAACTAGGTTGATTATGCTGATCTCTCAGTTAATATAATAGCTTTCCATGACTAAACTTTATAGCCACAGACTGTAAAATTTAAAGTGTGAGGTTTGATGGTAGGGAATTTTTGGACTTGTTTTATGTAGTGGCTGAGGCCTTGAACAGTACCTGGAAAGCTGCATTTCTGCTATTCTGTTATGTATGGGTAAGGAGATTGCTATAAAAATGGAATTACATTTTGCAGTAAATCATTAATCACAGTAATAGCAGTGGCAGTGATTAATTGGTCGGACACAAAGCATGTGCCCGATCCATGATAGTCACTGGAAGTCACTGGAAATGTGATCTGACTTTTCAGCCAATGGCAACTTGTTGCTTTAAATCTGGGAGACCACAGTCTCTGCCACCTCTACAGACAGTGCCCAGACCAGCAGAGGTGGCTGCAGAGCCCATCCTTCTTTCAGTGCTAACTCACTCCTGCCTGCTCCAGCCGTATCCATGGGGTGTTTCAGCATGAGGAAACACTGCTAACCCAACCTGCCAGCCCTGACTCCTGCTGCCACAGGTGCTCCCGTGGGCTGCCTGCACTGATTCAGGCAGCCCATGGGAAGAGATCAGCAGCATCTATGCTGGCTCAAAATATGCCTGGGCTGGCTTGGAGAGAGCCAAACTGGGCTGACTCTCTCACGTTACAGAGGAGCCGTGCTCGGGCGTGTTGTGCAGTGCAAGGTGGGGAACTGCCATGTGCCTGTGACCCATGTCCTGCTGCAGTGTCTGCAGCCTCTGCTGGGTGACTCCTTGAAGACTGAGGGGGAGATTGGCCCCATCATGCCTGGCCTGCTTGGAAGGGTGCAGGGTCAAACCAAGCCAGCTGTTGCTGTGTGCAGGACAGCCAGCCAGGCTTGTGCCAGATGTGAGCCCTTGCTAAACTGACCATATAGCCAGGGCAGCTGGCTCAGCACCCACTGACCAATGCCCAGCCAGACCCTGACCACAGAACAGCTCCTCCCAGCCAACTCCACCCAGTTTATTTACTGGGAATGCCATTCCGTACTAAGAAATATCCCTTTGGCCAATTTGGATCAGCTGTCCTAACTGTGCCCACCCCCAGCTTCTCATGCATTTTGGCAGAGCATGGGCAACTAAAAAGTTCTTGATTTGGGGTAAGCACTACTGAGCAACCAGTGTGTCATCAACATTATCCTCATAGTGACTGCAAACCACAGCACTGTACCAGCTACTGGGAAGAAAATTAACTCTATCCTAGCTGAAACCAGGACACTGGGCAGGCTTTCCCCCCCTCTCCCTCCGTCTTGGTGCCAGAGGGCTTTACTGGTGATGGCTGCCTCATAGTTTGGCTGTGTGAACAACATAACAGCATCAGGACAAGAACAACAAGTAGGCAGCATTAAGTCTCTCTTTGTCAAGAGCCCTGGGTTGTTATTACAGTACATGTGCTGACTCTGGCACGGTTCATCAGGCACAAGAAGGACTTTAGTCCTGAGCAGCACGCATGATTTACAGCTGTCACCTTTATATTATCCTGCTGCCAGAGCCTCAGTACCCAGTGGTGTTCCATGCTGTGTCAGATTAAATGCAGGGCACAGCTGAACTTCTCTGCAGAATGACAGACCCAGGGAAGGAGATCTGTGTTGGTGTTGAAAGCAAATGCCTTCCCGAGTTTGAAGGTTGGTTTTAAACAACCTGCCCAAACAGGTTTAGGCTGGTACCACCAGAGGTATGATGGCTGGTAAATTGGTACCAGCCAATTTACAGGATGGAAAAAAAAAATTAAGCAAATTTTCTCCTCTCAAAGATCCTCACTGAAAGCTCCCACGTAAAATAGTGGTTTGGTACCATGGGTTACAGACAAAGCCATAGCTGTGACCATCTTGCTTTCAAGTTACTGTATGAGATGTTTTGAAAACCCCATAATTCACTGCTTTTTCGGCCCAGACCACTTCAAGGAAGGGACAAGGCTGGTGTCCACTGTTTGAACTATTTGTGCTGACACACAAAGAAGGAGACCATATTCCACAACAGGCCTCAAAATCAGTTCATTAACATTATCTCTGACTTTTTTCTCAGCTGCCCTTTCTTTTGTTCCGGTGTAGATCCCTTTTTGTCAGCTTGTTTCCGTCTAATTCAGAACACCAGCTGCTCTCTGCACCTTTGAAAAGGGCCTTGCAGTGTTCTCCAGTAATTGCTTTGCACACCCTTGCATACAGCTGGGGGAAGGCATTGCTCCTGGTCATTGGTAAGATGCGTTTGTGTTTTTTACAAACTTGGGGGATGTTCAGGGCAGTCAGCAGTCTGCAGAGGCAGCCTGCTTTGGTTGATGGCCTGCTCACTTTATAAATGCTTCCAGCCAAATGAAAAGGAGCAGAAAGTCTTTGCATGTGGAGGTTTGACAGAGCAAAGACAGCTAAACAGGGAACTGCACTTTTGGTGTGCTGGGTGCATTTAGCAGCCACCACTCCTGCAGCCTGGGGATGTTCACAGCAGGGGTTTACCACTGCAGGCTCTCCAGGCAACGCTCCGGGTCAGGCACAGTATCCAGCACTCCAGTATGCAGCACTCGGGAAGGAAAGTTGAAGTACCTGAAGACTTGCTCAGGCATCATGAAGTTCTTCAATTCATCAAGCAATTTCTCAGACCTTTTAATCTGCATTCTCCTCTTAAAACCTTATTGTTTAGTTTTTTCCCCCCAAGATTTTGAAGGTTAGGTCTTTGCTGCCTCTGTAATAGTTTGAAACCTGGAGTAACTGCTCTGGAGAAAATGCCACATGTGCTGGCTGTGCTGTTTAAGTAGAAGGCAGACAGGGTCAGACATGCCAGGTCAGCCTGGGGACTGGCAGTATCAACTACCATGGCACAGAGAGAAGCTGACCATCATGAGCACTGCAGAGCATCCCTTTGGTAAGGAACTGGCAGCGGTGAATCTGCTGGTGGAGTAAAAGCAACTTATTACAGTTCTGTAAGGTCATGTTGAAGTGCTTCCTAAATCTTGCAGGATTTAAAAGTGCATTTATTACAGGATGAATCTGGGTAAAGAGTTTTTGGAGGAATTACAGGTAAGGACTGTCCCTTTGCCCCTATTGAATCTCTCCAACATCAAAATACCTAAAAATTCCAAACCTAGTTCCCATTGAAAGCACAAAGAGTAACTCAGTTTCTGGTGACTGACCTAAGCAAATCTTGGCATGTCGACTGCTGTGAGTTGAATTAGGTGCCTACACTGTCCATGAGCTTAAATCAAAACCTTGCCACTTGGTTTCCTTTGTGCATCTCACCCTAAGTATTACTCCAGCCACTGCCAGGTTATCTCCAGAGCTGCTGCCAGTGGGCTGTTTGCTCAAAGACTGCTCCCTCGTTCCTCAGGTCCAGGCTTCAGGAGAGACCTGGGGAGGAAAACAGTGAATGTGTTCAACAAACCCTTCCAGTGCTGTCATGTTCGGGTTTTGCCTTTCTTTTGGAATCCAGCTGGGTTGTTTGAAGTCCCCTGTGTGCTGGGATGAAACTCTGGCATTTGACTGCATGCTGGGTGATTACACCAGACTTGTAGATCCCAGGGATCTTGGGGAACAGAACACCACCTGCCAACCAGCCATGGAGGGGTTATGTGAGCCTGGAATGGGGCTTGTCCACAGGGGGCTGAGGCAGTGTGCCCCAGAGGGGCTCTGCCAGCATGGGGCTGTCTACATGAAACCTGCCTGCTTCAGTGTCTTTGCTGATGTCCTGGTAAAGCAAGAAGAGGTCATTCTGGACTACAGCTGTAAGGCAGGTCTGGGAAGCTGATGAAATCCTTCTGGCTGCATGAGGGAACCTTGGTGCTAATTTGGCAATATTCAATTTCTAGAGGCTTCTCTCACAAATGCCTGTTCTTCATGTTCTCTTTGGTTAGTTTCCTCTGTTCTCCACTGCAGCCAAAATGCCATTTACTTTTGAAGGATTAGGAGCTGCCACTTCCAAGCAGTGCTTGGAAGAAATCACTTCAACAGCAGAAGATCCTCTAACAGAGTTGCTGGAACCACCACTTCCCAGCAACTTCATGAACGATTTGACACAGCAGAAGTGCCCACAGTACAGCCTAAAGGTGAAATTTAACCTGTACTGCCCTGGAGCATGGACCAGGGCTGCTCTTCTCTTGACTGGAGTCAGGGAACACAGGTCTGGTGGTCTGCAGGGTTTCCATGGAAGGTGGGGGTGAGTGAAACTATCTGCTGGCTGGGAAAACAGAAGGTACTATGACTGACTGTATTTAAAGGTAATGACTTTTGAAGTTATTAGGAAACTGATTGCTGCCTTTGAATACTGCCTGTACACAGTAAAATGAAGTGGGTAGAAACACAGATAAGCTGGTGCCAAGATTCTCAATTTTTTAAACTTAGAAATCCTCTCTTTTTTTTTTTTTTTTTTGCCAAATAACTAACCCTTCAAAACCAGACTTTTACATTTCCTGAAATGGGACCAAAACCTGGCCCATTTGCTTCACATCTTAATTTAAATGTAGTTGTTTCCCTGGACCTCTCTATGGATTTCAATTTTGGAAACTGCTCTTCACAAGAATACTTGAATGTGTGGGGTGAGATTTATCAGACCACCTTCAGGACACAGGAACACGGGGATCTGCAGTCATGCCTCAATTAGAATTTTTCTCTTGTGTTTCACATGAAACACATTTTGAGGTCTTGTTCTATCTGCATGATAAGATCAGAGAAATGACCAATCATCTGGCCAATCTCTGCCAGATTTGAAAGGAGGTGCTGGGTCTACTTCTACGACAGGTGTTAGTCCCAGTAATCCCAAAACGAAGCACCAAGAAGAAGTCAACAGGTGTGAAGGACCAAGCCTACTGAGGAGATTTTTCCTGACAGACAGTACGACAAAGTTACTCTTCCTGGAAGAGCAGATGGAGCCATCAGGAAAAGACAGAGGAGTGGAAGGGAGAAACAAAGTTAGACTGTGAAAGGTGGTGTCAAGTCCCATACAAGCAAAGAGAAAACACATGCTTTAGTGCTATCTTGGATGTGGTCCAAAGTGTCTTACAAACATGCAGCTAACACAGAATAGTCAAGATCTGTTCTGGTTTAATTTTGGTGTATCATGTTTAAATTAGTGTGCTAGCTCACGTCAAGTACATGCTTGTCATTAAATTTTGAAAGAACATTTTCTTTTCTGAGAATAGTTTTAAAAATGAATTGGTTATATTTCAGCTTTGTTGACAAAGATGGTTTCAGTTAATGAAAGCCTAAACTGGATGCATTAAGAATGAAAGGAATATAATCCATATGCTGCTAGGTTTGGTGCACTCAAAACAGTTCTTCTTTCTGCTGGATTCCCTGGGGCTGTTTTCAGTCTGAAGGTAATCAATGTATTTGTTGTTGTGGTTTAACAGGAGATAACCCAAATAGGTACAGGTTGGAAAATTGAATGTTCTTGATCCACTTGGAAGTGTCTTTTTGCTAAAAAACAGAGAGGACTAAGCCAGAATGTCATATTCTTCACAAGTTTATTTAGACTAATTTATTTTTAAGGTTGAAACTTGTGCTGTCTTGCTGCTTTTCTGTGTTTTAACTGAAATTTATGGAATGTATCAAGTCCAGAGTGTACCCTTTTTGAATAAAGAACATCTCATACTTTACACTGAAGGCTTTGGTATTCTTTTCTCAGAAGGCTGCAAACCACTCTTTGGAAGGAGATTTTATGTCGGCTTCAACAGTTGCCTATTAACAAGAAGTTGAAGACATTCAAAAAACTGCATGAACATGTCTCTCAGAAGCAATTTAAATACTTTCATTTTAGGATATTTCATTTTTTACAACAAATGTTGGCCTTGGCTTCAAGAACCACCAGTCCTTGAACATTAAATTATCAGCTGCAGGGAGTACATGTGGTTACAATAAAAAGAAACATGCACAAAGTTTATTGTAAGGAAAAGAGTATCATTCAGTCTGATCTTATTCTTATTCTGGTTTTATGAGAGTTTGGACAAGGGATGGGTAGTTGTGAATGTGTTTATGAATCCCAAACAGCTCTTGTATTTTGTTAGAAAAAATATCTTTATACTCTTTTTATTCAAAATGTGTTATAAATACCCTAGTTCTTGAAAGGCTTTGAGCAATTGCAGCAGGAATATTTCTGTTTTCAGTATAATACATTCTTGACTGGCTCTATTAAAATCAATGTTGCCTTTCTTGTAAAGCTTGCAGTATGTACAATCCTGCTTCTGTTTGAGGTTGTGGGAGCATTTTAATCAACCTCAGTGAGAATTTTTATGTATGTTAAGGAAACAGATGAATTCCCTTTATCACAGATGAATACCATGTCCCCTTTCTCCCAGTGAAGCCCCTTATTTAGCTTCTCAGTTGGTGAGGTCTGAAGGATCAGTCTTGCATGTCTCTAAAGTAAATAGGAAAATGAATAACCTCACCCATATGAGAAAGTGTACCTACATGTATTAGAAGTTGTTGGAGTCTGTTACCCAGAACTGGAATGGAGGAAGCTGTTCACCTGCAGCTGTACCACTGCCTGTGTATGAATGTCTTCTGCTTTGTAAAACACTGCTTGGGAGATAAAAAAAGTTAGTACAGTTCCAGGCAGTCACAAATGCCCTTGCTTATCCAGACCTGTTCTCCCACATCTGGCCCATCTGTGGAGAGAACACGTTATAGTGTGCTGATAGGGATATCCTGAGTCTAGGATATTCTGAAATTAACTTTACTATCCCTACTGCTGTCTTTGTCTGCTAGCCTTTTGCTGCAGATTTACTTGATGATCTTTGGGATTTCTGTTGTTGTGCGGTACTTTTGACTTTTCTGATTTGTAGAGCACTGGTTGCATCTGCAATAGCCACTTCACAAGCCCATCACATGGACATGACCACTGATTTCTGATGACTCTCCCAAGTGACTGCAAGCATCTTTAGGGAGCTGTCTGTGTCTATTTCAGTGGGAAACTGAGGCACAAGGAACGCTGCAGAAGACCTCTTGTAGATTAGTCTTTTGTCTGCACTTTAAAGTGAGGTATATAATGATGACTTGTCATCGCTCTTTGTTGAAAACTTGATCTCCCCTTTCTGAGTCAGTGTGAACTGCTTCTTAGCTGGACGATTTTTGTCTTCTCTGTTAATCTTTCAAATATATTTGTTAGTGCTGCAGTTTAGTGTTGTCTAAGTGTTGCCATGAGTTCAGCTCATGTTTCAGGCTTTTGGCTCTATTCAGGATTCCTTTATGAATCAGGGTGTTATAGCTGCTTGTATCATCATCCCTTCAATGTCTTTAATCTTCTGAAATTAACTCAATTTGAATGCACACTGTACGAGTGGAGAGTACCTTTTGCAGTTCTTAAGCAAAACAAAAGCCCAATAACATCAAATAAAGAGAGTTTGTGCTGCTTCTGCTGTGGTGTCTACACATCCATTTTTCTAAGCTGATTTGGCCTATACAAATAGGTGCAGTGATTGTCTACATTTGTATATGTTGATCTTATTTCACCTACCACAGCCTTTGTGAAATTTCACAAAAAGGATAGAACACTTTTCTTCCATCCTTCCCTGCTTTCTAGTTTTTTCCCTCTCTTTCAGTGACATACATCTAAGGAATGCTACCCCAAAGCCTGTTGTATTACAAAGTGCAGTCTTCATAGAAGTGAGCTGAGAACAAAGCTTAAGCCTAAAGTTTCCACAGAAACCCCTTTTTTTTTCAGCTAGAATATCTGTTGCACTCCATAATTTTCATGATGTCAACAGCTGAACAGGGTATTTACATTTTCCCACATCCATGTATATATATTTGTACACCATACGCATTTACACCTGTGAGTGGTATATGTGTATGCTGCAAAGCCTGAAGTAAATGCAGCAGTTGCTCTCAGAGAGAAACGGAGGTTTTCACTTTCCCCTCACAACCACCTTCACACAGATGCTTTCTTGTAAACAACAGCCATGAAGACACAGTTCTGCTGAGAGGCAAATATATGCAACATTATCCACTGTTTAAAACTAATTATTGTTATTGAGAGCACTGCTGTCTTATGCTTATAAACCCAGAAGGAATTATCTATGTATGAAAAGACATTTTCAGAGTTGTTAACCTATCTGAGTAAAATCAGAAGGAAGCAAATTTTCATTAGATAGTGCCTTCATTCAGCTGAATAATTGAGTCAGATGGTATATGAGTCGTGGCAATGTTACCAGCTCCCAAAATGCACAGTTGTAACAAGCATCTCTCCAACTGCAAGCAACTTCTAGATCAGTTAGTACTTGCATTTTCATCCATTTTCTAGTTGCTTTGGATGCAGAACAGCAACTTGGAAGTAAGGGAAAATTTTTTCATTTAGAAGGCTTTCAAACAGCACTAGCTTTGACCAAATACCATTTCAGCCTAAGCTTTTCTTCAGGTGCTGGCAGTTAGGGTGGTATTCATACATGATTTTCTGCTACTGATAGCAACATTTAGTATCACCCAGAGCTAACATAAGGTAATTGTACAATTGAAGAAAAGTATCAAGCAGACTTACTGTTGAATTTTTTTAAATTTATATTTCACAACAGCTGATCATAACCTAATTAAATAACAGATATCTGAGATGTCTTAAAGGGGATAATGCCTATTCCGCTCTGGCAGCATCCCTTTCCCCTTCAGTAGTCTCTAGGTTTGAATGAAATTCAGAATCACATAATGATGATGACTTAACCTTAGTATGGTGATGCATGGATGATCATATAATTCCTTTTGTATAATTAGCATCTTTTAGTGGAAACTGCAGAATTGCTTATGCTTTCTTGGCTGACTTTTTCTGCTCTAAAGATTATCTGCTTTCCCTGCTTCAGTAATTGGGGAGATACAGGAGTGAGATGCGATATGTTTTAGTATTTGTTTGTTTGTTTTGGTGTTTTGCTTGTTTGGGGTTTTGTTTGGGGTTTTGTTTGTTTGGTGGGGTTTTGTGTTGTTTTTTTGGGGTTTTTTTGTTTGTTTTTTTTTTTATATTTGGGTCTTTTTAGCAGCATAGGCTTATAACAGAAAATAAAATATATTAAATGATGGCTTTGAATTGAACAGATGAAGGAGCTCCTGGCATTGATATTCACCTGTATTCTGTCATCCAGACTGACTATCAAACTAACTTCTGTTAAAGGACAAGGTTGTACACTGCTTTATACTTTCTAGCAGAAAATTCTCATAATGTTCCTAGGATGTCATATTTTGGAACAGTTAAAGAAAACCTGCTTACATGGGGAAAGCAGAAAAGCAATCATTCTAGGTTTTTTTCCCAGTATAAGGAGTTTTTATTTGAGATGCTTTACTAAAGGTCAGTTTCTGTTTTATTTCTCATCATAGACCTAAGCCAGAAACAGAAGTTAGCCTTTGACTTGCTACCACTTGGAAAGCCAGCATCTACAGTTACAGGTATAATTTGAGGCCTCCTGCCCTTCCTACAAGGAGCTGCAGTCCCTGATGTCTTTCCTGGCCCCTGCCATACCCCTGTTTGGAGAGCCAGTATGATGCTTGTGGTGATTCCAATACAGCCACTCCTCCCAGCAAACTGCAGCACAACTGGAGTTCTACCACCCCAAGATCCCTGATGATGGCCTGGAGCAAGTTTTTTTGCTTAGTAGTAGATGAATGTCAACACATTCTTCCAACATATGGCTAACTACAGATTCTAAATAACTTTTGTTTTTCATGGGTGTGATTAGCTTAGGAAGCAACAAGGGTTGGTCTAAAAGTATATATGGGAAAATATTGCCATACAGAAGTGACAAGGTGGAGAACACAGCTCTTTAAAAAGAACTTGTAAGTATTCTCGAGCTCAATGACTTGATTCTCACGAGCTTTGCAAAGGAAAACCCAACATTCTGAAAATCATTCCCTCAGCCATTCTCTGCCCCCAGCCCATCTGAAAACATAGCTAATGATTTGAAATGTAATAATATGCACATATAAAGATGAACTTGGAATTATAAACATGTAGATATTGACCATTTAACTATATAATTTCTTTCTTTCTTTCTTTCTTTCTGCCCTTTGAGGTTATCCTTCGAAATTCAAAGGAACCAACAAATGTGGGAATTGCGGGTTCATTTCAGGAAAAACTCTTTCTGACATATGTGCACTTGTACACTTCTTTATTTTAACACAACGTAGGAAGATGAAAGCAAGGGTAGCAGTAGATAAAGCACCTTTCCTTCTTCAGCTGTAGACTATGCAGTTTCATAAGAGCATATTTCTAAATATTGCAGAAACCCAATGGGGCATGTTGAAAATCTCACAGAGAAGCAGTCTGCTCGTATAACAAACAAAATACTGAGAGAGGGGAGTTTTGTGCCCATGCTGCATATCTGGTGATGCCCTCACTCTCCAGTGGGGAGTTGGGGTTTTGCAAAATCAGCAGCTGTGTCTCTACAAACCATGAATTTCGCTTTTAGCAAACCAAATGGATTAGTGATTGCATGTTGCAGTGGTATGAACCCATTAAATGAACCCAGAAGAGGGTATGAACCCAGAAACACTCAGAAGCACAGCTGGAAGGGCCCCTTAGGACTAGAATATCTCCAAGCAGCACTCCTTACCCACCAAGACATGTGGAAGGCAGCAGCCTTCTCAGAGGTACCAGGGAAGAACAGCTGATGCATGAGTGAGGAAGATGCCATGAATCTGGGATGCTGAGAAGTGAGAAAGGAGCTGACTACCCAGGTCCTTCTTTGGGATGAGATGGAGGGCTAAGGTAGAAATACTGAAGGTGTTACTGGGTTATCATTTTTATTATCTCCAACAGCAGATCATCAGGGTTAGAAGAGAGGTTCAGTAAGCAATCCCTTGAGATACCCCACAAATGTGTAAAAGGAAGCAAAATAAGTATTGGAGAGACCAACCACAGAGCAACTTTTATCCTCCTTTTTCAAGCCAGGAGTATTTTCCCCTTTTTTTTTTTTTTTTTTTTTTTGTTTTTTTTCTATTTTTTAGTGGCAGAAACTTCAGCCTGAAATTATTTTCTATACGAAAATAGTGATTTTTCTTTCAGATTCATCTGATCTAATTTGCTTATGTACAGAAGCCCAGATCTCTTCTCTCAGTGCTTCCTTCACAGACCTCTTCCTCATCTCGTAAGAAATATAGGAGATTTTGGGATTTCCACTATTTGCTGTTTTAGATACAATCCATAATCATTAAAAGATAATTTTACAAGACTTGACAGTGTTAAAATCTGGTGACATGCCATGAACATGAAACCCAAACTTTTGGATAAATAATATAGTCCTCAATATAGTCCTTGAATTAGCTACAAAACTGGCTTCTTGCTGTGCACTTCCACAGGAATACCTCTCCACTTCCCCACAAAAAGTTTCATTAAATAAGCAGCATTTGTGATGTGCTGGTGAGGTCACAACCTCTGGGATAGTCTGGAGAGACATAAAGTGCATGGTTCCCTGCTGGGACTCTTCTTCACCCCTTTCAATGCAGAGAACACACATCTTGAGGACTCACCAAAGCTATGGCCATCTGTCTGAAAGGGTGCACGCCTTTCTTGCTGCTGCTGTCCTCACTCTTCCCACTCATCTTTCCATATTTACTTACAAACACTTCCCTGACTTCTTTCTTGCTCTTCATGTGGCTGGCATTTATAGCCTGTCTCTGTTACTGTTAAGTATTTTCTTTTTCAGCTTTGGCTCCTCTCTCTTTCTTGGACATTTTCCCCCACATCTCATGGCAACAATTCTGATCTCTGATCCTGACTCACCCCATGAACTTGTGCTACAGATCAGTCCATGAGAGGCACAGGGTCAAATCTGTTGAGAGGACGGGGTTTGATAGTGCTGTTACTCCAACAGGAGAGAAAGAAGGAATTGTGGTGCATGACACAAACCCTGGAATATGAATTGAAGGCATAAGGACCATAATACAGATAGAGAAGTCAGTGATTGATTGATTAGATGGACACTGGAGACATCCCCTCACATACAACAGCACCCTGTTTACACAATGTCTGTCAGCACATTACGGCACCTGGAGCATTAGTTGAAGGGTTTCTTATTAGCATCAGGTTTAGAGTGGTATAGTAATTGACTTTTTTGTTTGTCTGACCTGACTAAACCAAAAAAAAACCCAAAAAACCCCACAAAAAAACCCCACAAACCCAACCCCCCCCCCACAAGACTGTATTTACCTGAAACAAAATGTGTTTCTTTTTCTTAGTGACGTTAAATGAAAGTAAAAAGAAATTACCAACTCATTTCTTTCACTCCTAAATAATATATTTTTATGATGGTTAGACTTGGAGGTTAAAGGTTAAAAAAGAAAATACTTTGTGTAGTCTGTACAAAATAGTACGTGTTTTTGTGCTCTTGAAATTGAAATGCCAAGATAAAATTTTCAAATTTTTTTTGTTTATTTACATTATATATGGCTATTACTGAAACTATTTTTCAGGAAACTGTTCTCTGCAAAAAAACCCTCACCTAGCTCTTTCAAAGAACATAACAGCATTGTATCCTTACAACTTGCCCTCCAGTTAGAGCCTGACTCATGACCAGTGCCACAGCCTTCAATGGGACTGTGTGCTTGAGCAGGGGGGTTGCAGATTTAAATCAGGCAATTTAATGTTTCCAATTAGAGGAAATGTATCTGGAAGGATGCCAAAATGCTAAATAGCTTGATAAAAACAGAAAGGTTCCTTGTTTCAATTATTTCTTATTCCACTACACGCTTCCCCTGCCACCACTTAATTAGAGATGAGAACTCCTCAGGAGATCCTGTTCTTTATTAATTAATTTTAAAGTTATTAACTGCATTTGCAACAGCAACACCAAAGCCTGAATTTAATGTGAGCTCCGGGTAAGGAAAGGCAGTCCAGTGGGTATGTGATTAACTTGGCACTGGAGTGGCCATTTTTCCTGCTCCTGACAAGGCCTCCTCATGCAATCAAATCACTTGGACACAGATGACTAGAGGTGTTTCATTTTACTCCTGTGGAAAATCATGAAAGTCAGGAACCTCTAGTGATCAGATGCTTTGTCTCTCTCTGTGTGACAGCTCCTGTTTTTGGAAGGGTTTATGAGGATAGCTGTGTGAAGAATTGCTCTGTGATTATTTAAGAAGTCCTGAAAGCAATCTAACACATGTATTTTGGGGCTTCATGGTCACATTCTTTTTCACTTTGCAGTAACTTGTGGGAATGGGATTAAATCTGCACCATGTTGGATATTCATATTAGGCCAAGTATCAAGTAAACTTCCTCCAGGAAGAAGTGGGTCATATTCTTCTCTGTAGCACCTATATCCTTCCTAATACAGGAATCAATGGGAATGGTAACTGAAAGCTGAGACTGTGATTTTTGCACCATTCAATACAATTCTAATTTTTAAAAAATGCTAGTGGAGCAGAAGCATTTGCTATTCCCCTAAGGATTACGGAGTTTAAAAGGTCAGAGCTTCTTGTAGCAACTACTTGATAACATTAGGAGCTGAATGCTTGTTTGGATTTTGCTAGCAAAATGTAGGTAAGATAAGGAAAAGAACTCACAGCAAAATTTACAAACCAATTAGTCAGCATCACTCCACAAATGAAACCACCAATAGAAATGTTTATATTGGGGATTTATCTAGCCCTTTGAGCTATCTTGTTTCTGATTTAAGATATTTGGCTTTGCTCACTGAAATATTCTGCTTGCAACAGCTTTGGATTAAATACAATAGAACAACATGTTAAATTGTTTGTTTGTATAATGACTTGTGGGACAGGTCCTCATTCCTCACTTGGTGCAATTTGACAGGGATTATGGGCTCAAGAGCTGTCACTACATAATTAGTTGTCAACTAATTTGTTCTACAGCAGGGTAACCTGAGGAACATTTTCACCAGTGATAGTCACTGAAATGTGTATTTTACTGCTTGCAGTATGCCCTTGCTGACACTCACATTTTTCCTTAGAGCACATGCTAGAGAATTTCACAAACCACAGCACCCTTATTGCTCTGTGGCTCTGGATGTTTATTTTCTGCCTAGGACATCTGTGACACAGCTGTCTCTCTGTCCTCCACTGCTTTACTGCATAAAGCACCAAATTCTTCTCCGAAGCAGCGTAGCCCATGTTGGTCACATCACAGCATTGCAGTGAATGGTGGGATGAAAGCTGATGGAGCTGGGCTGAGCAAACCTGGCCACACCTTCACCTTGACAACATGTCAGGCTGTCTGTGAGCTCACAGGCAGTCCTGAATTAAAGTCTGAAGTAATCTTGCTCACATTTAGGATTTCTTCCTTATTATGCTCCAGAGCTTACTCAAAGTATTCTCTGGAGTACTGGGTCTTAACCACGTTTGGCCCTGCCAGAAGGCCAGGAACTATTTCTACATCACAGAGCAGATTTAGTCCTTTTTAGAGATGCTAAGAAACTACAGAGCCCACAGTTTCTGTGGGTGCCCATTGCCTCTGGGCCCCGGTCATCTAAGGAAGATCCTTATGTCGAGGAGCCAAAACTGAGCTTCTCCAAACAACTCATGGTCTAGGTGCATTCAGTTTGTGTATCTGGGTTTGAATGTAGCACAGAATTCCCTGGGAAGGCAGAAAAATAGAGCATTAGCTTTCAAAGGTCAGTTGCTATAGAGATGGTGATATTGTCAAAAATCCAAAATTGCTGAACCTAAACGCCAATTAAATAGTCATCATGATAAAATATTACACTGCTCAGTTGTGTTTACATGGAACAATTGCATTTCATTATTTTTATTAACCATTCAGTAGTTACAAAGTCTCATTTATGACCACTTAACAGCTAGGCCCTTAATATTTGTAGTGCAATTAGCCTGAAACAGTCTTGAATAATGTCCTGTTTACAACTGAAGTAATAAAACAAGAGCACCAGGGGACAGAAAAGCTAATTAAAGGGAACAATTGGAGAAATAATCCAGTGTTGGATGGCTGGAAACGTGCTGTTATTGCTCCTGTATGGGGTAGATTGATGCTAAAGGTGATTAAACCTTAAAAGTATTTGGTTTCTTTTTGCATTTCTGTTTAGACTGGCTGGACCTCATTCTCATTTACAGCCAGACTTCTCTGCACTTTCAGGGGAAGCTAGCAAAAACCTTTGGGAGGATATTTACTGCCAAAGTGGTCTAAAAAGGCAATAAAAATCAGACTGGACAGAAAAGTTAATAGAAACAGTATTCCTACCCCCAAGTTCTTGATATTTTATAAAGGCTGTGGGATCTTAGGGAATTAATATCACTCCTGTATAATGAACACAGAATTCAGATATGTTGTGTAATTTGTGCTAACATCCAAACCCTCCCAAAGGTCTGCTCTGCATGGCCAAAGTGCTTGGCAGCCACTCATAAACTGAATAGAGGTAGCAGTGATTAGGGGCCTCTTGCCATGCTTCCAAATTCAACTTTTTATATGGAAAACTGTTCACTGAGTGCCTGCCACTTGCATACTCTTTAGGAACATAATTTTGCAGTTTTATGTGTGGACTCTTAACGAGACAAAGCTAAAAAGACAGCTGAAGAACAGGATGTTTTATGACTGTTGGAGTCTTAACCTTTCAAACTTTCTTTTGCAAGCTGGAGAGCCAAGTTTATGTTTCTGTTTAATCTTTTAAACAAAAGCTGGTCTTCACTGTTTATGTCTCTCTTATGTGTCTAAGAGCTTTATCTTTCTTTCCTAAATATACTGAGATTTTCAACAGAGATGCAGGATTTGATAATGCTGGATGTTTGAGACCTGCTGTGTAGCTTTACTCATGGGCCACATGAGTACACAGAGCTTTCTGATGAAATCAGGAGGAGTTTTGCTACTGCTAGGTTCAGTGATGAAAAAAATCTGACCTGAGGAACATTATTGTACCCATTACTGAAGGATTGTCAAATTAGAAAATATGGTAGGGTTTGCGATAATGTGATAGTTAACTTCTGTTCTTTGCTTGTCTTATATATTTGACATATATGAAGTTGATTTGAAGATTTTAAAGGTAATATGAGAGATTATATTTTTATGCCCCATACTAGTGGTTATTTTTTTATCCCAGCTCAGTGGTCCTGTGCACACACAGGAACTCAGGAGGACCCTGGAGGTGCTGCTCCTATCCTTAATTTTATTATCTAGCTGCTGTGTAGAAGGTGGGCTGCACCAGCTGCACTTTGTGCAGGTGAGCCTCACACCAGACTATGGGGTACACCAGCCATATGCATGGCTGCCAGCTCATTTCTGCTCCAACTCCTTTAGAGCTGGAAAATATAACTGCAGGCTTTCCAAGATTTCTCTCCATCCTTTTCAACTCAATCCCCGTCTGGGGAAACAATGTAACAAACCTTGCCTTGTCTGCATTTCAGACATCATCAATCAAGAGGTTTTTGGAGGATGGGGGCCTTATGTCTGAAGAAAAGGTCTTTGGAAGCTTGGAGGCTTCTAAGTTACCAAAAGACAGCAGTTCAGGTGAGCTGGGGGGTTTGAAGGGGAGTGGGGATGAGTCTGCAGATGGGTAAAAGGACACTTGGCCTTCAGTAAACTTCATTCAGCATACTTGACACTGATTGTGTGAAATCGAGAGGAAAAAGGAAGAAGAAAACTAAAAAAAGTTGGATCTTAGAACCAAAGTAGCCTTATCAGCCAGGCTACTTGAAACCTTGGCTGAACTACTGGGACAGTTTTACATAGGAAACAGTCATGTCCAAAGATATTTATAGGTAACGATCAGGCTCAAATTGATTATAAATTCTCAGTACATTTTTCTTCCATAGTAAGTCAATGCTCTTTTAATCAAATTATGTACAGGGAAAAGATTTCTTAGAGCGCAGAAGTTATACTATTTATTCATGATTTGACAGTAAGAACTCTGTAATTTTAAAAGGATTTTTGAATGACAGGAAATTGAAATGAGAAAGGCAAGCAGGGAATAGCCTGTCTTCTGCGGAAACTGGAGTGCAAAATTTATACCCTGTGTGTGATAGATCTCATTCCCAGTCTGTCCTGCCCAAGATCTTTGGATCTTGGAATTATCTTACAATATTTATTGGTCTCCTGGTTCAGATTCCAGGCTTCTCAGCAGTGCAAGTGCTGAAGAATTGTGGGTTTGAGTCAAAATCACTGGTAAGTGCAGGTTGTTAAAAATTATTCCCATCATACACTCTTCTGTTTGCTGTCAATATCAAGGTGATAAAGAGGCTGGTTAAATAGGACAGGATGTGAAATGCCTCTCTTTAGAGGCTGGCAAGTTGCCCCTACATTAGCTGCACTAAATGCCCGTTTGTTTGTTTTGTTTTTTTTTTTAATGAAACCTTATGAAAGCTGTGCCTGAGGAAGGCTCATGAAAAACCACTGGAGGCACAACACTTTAAAACTCATTTAAGAGTGGAGCAATCCACAAGAAGTGGAGTGAAACACTCACAGGCTTAGCTGGAGAGTTGGCAAAACTTCACAGGCAATGGTTTCTTCTGGGGACTCGATCCTATAAATTAGGAGAGGATTTTATCACAGGATAGATTTATGAATGTAATATTTATGTCAGGGAGGGACCTGAGAGAAGAAAGATAAAATTTTGAAACTGTTTAAAATATTTCTTGTGAAAAAAAGTTTCATTAATTTTATCGTTATGAGCCAAATGGATAAATCACTAGAGAGCAAACTTAACTATTATAAGAGTTTTGGAAGGACACTTGCATCTTCTTTTCTTTCAACAATTGCAATAATTCCCCTGTTTCTGGAAACCCCTGGTGCTGGAATTTTTAGCAACTATTCCCTACACATAAGTGTCTGGGTTTATGAATATCTATTCAGTTCATTGCATCCCGGGCTTTACTGATCATTATCATGAGGGAATCACAGTCTCTAAAGAGGTATTGGATGTTCAGGAAATGAGTAAAGGCCACAGTTATTTTCACCTTGAAATCACTGTGGAGAATTCAGATTATGAGTGACACAGGAAAGTGTTCACATTTGTTAACCCATAGTCTGCCGAAATACCAAAATTTTCATGTAATGAGTCCCCAGGGCTGGCCTTCAAGCACAGTGTCTCTGGATCTGGAAACATAAGCCCCTGACAACTGCTGTAGCCTGGTTAGCTTCTCCCACCCCCTCAGAGTAAACAAGAGATCCTGTTTCTAAACCATGTGGCTGTAGGGTCCAGCTGCTCAGGAAGGATGAAGAGCAGCACTCTCTTCAGACCCTCAGCCCTCAGAGGAGCCATTGAGCTCTTTGGCCCTTTGAGCCTCAGAAGACTGAAGTACCTGCCAGCATTTCTCTGCATGACAAAGACTGCTACAAGGAGAGGGAAATTGTATGGTGGCTGTCCCATCCATCCTCACAGTCAGCAGGATCAAGTTCCTTCTCTCCATGGTCATTTATACTTCTGCCTTACTTCAGTGAAGACAGAGGCAGGGACTAGCACCACTGATGATGCTGGTCCCGAGCACAGGAAGCCTGTGATGTGCTCTGCAGTGGTGATTCCAGGTGCTTTGTATATCCTCCACTAATGAGCAGCTGGGGGCAGTCTCAGTCCCACCGTGGCTGTACATCTACTGCCTCCAGGCATCTAAAGCTTTTGCTACAGCCAGAAGAGATGGTCTTTGCTTTCTGCTTGAGACCCCTAGGGAGACACACAAGCCATATGCAGGCATGTGGGCTCTTCCCAGCCCCTGGTGTGTGAATAGGTCACAGGTTAACCATGTTGGCATTTGCCCATGAGCAGCTGTAGTTTCCTTAAGTGTCTTAAAGTCCTGCACACTGGTTCCTGCTTGGGACCTTGGGGTGCCTTCCAACCTGGTATCCTGTGATTCTATGATCAAATGCCACAGGGCTGAAATCTGATCTCTGACAGCTTCAAACCCGATTGAATTTTCAATAAATCCTTCCTGCAGGAAGGGACAGGACACGGCCATCCAAATGGCCTCTCCTCACAGCATGCACTCAACAACAGTGAATTGTTGAATTCCTGGCTGCAGCAGAGCAGGGCTGACACATCCTGCTGTCCCTGCCAGCAGCAGGAGCTGCTCACCGGAGAAAACCTGGCCCAAGAGGAGCAGTCTCTCTGCAGTTGTGCAGCACCTCAGCATGTCTACCCATAAAGTGATTTATGATTCATGTCAGTGCAGTGCAAAGCAAGGTAGGTACAACTGTGCCAGCAAGAGAAGATTCACCTGGGGTGTGGAGGGTTGTCTGATGCTGCCAGTTCCAAAGGGTTGTGATGACGTGCTAGTCCAGGCCCAGACATGCTTTAATCAGCTCTATCTTTATTATATGGCAAACAAACTCTTATGCTAAAGCAGAGAAAAAACATGCTAATAGCTAAGCCCTGTGGCCTGCAGCTCCTGAGAGGAGAGATCACCCTGTCCCATCTGAGGACTGAGGAGAAATACAGGTAAGGACCAAGGATTTCCATTTAGAGATGCTCTCCTGAGTTCTTGTTACAATGCACATGGAGCCAGCTGGAGTTGTTTGCTCGGTGCTGACATGACTGACCAACAATGATCAGTGGTGAAAAAAAGGGCCTCAGGTAAGAGAGAAGGTGTCACTGCTGGGTTTGAGCACTTTTCTGGAGGATTTCTTTGTCCCCCTTCCCTCCCTTACCCAAAGCTCATTTCCGTGTGAGAGGAATGCTCTGCTGGCATGTCAAACTGTGGTTCATGACTGTACTCCCTGGTTACTCATTTCAATTCTCACTCCGGCTCTTTCCAGTGGTTCCTTGCCAGGCCCATATATTTGGCTATAAAAGGCTACAAAGCTCATAGATTAGCTTAGCCATCACCGTCAGGATGGTTGCAGCCAGAGCAAGGCACTTGTCTGAGCAGATGTCACCTCAGCCACGGCTTTGAACACTGATATAGACAAGAACTTTGGGGACAAGTGGAGCCTGCAGAATGGCACAGCTTAGCAGCTGTGATGAATCAGATGTTGCCAGCCTCTTCCTACTAATGTCACCCATTAAGCTGAACTATCTATAGCTGAATTAAGTGATGGAGTTGAGGACTAGGGCAGGAGTCCTCTACAGAGACTGAGCAAAGCCCTGCCAAGGTGCCCATCAGGGTCTGGGAAAGTGCTACCCACTGAAGACAAACTGTGAAAAGACAGAGTAGGTAGGGAAGGTGCTGTGATAGAGGCGTATTTGTCTGTGTGAGGTGCTTGTGCTGGTGGGCAGCAGGGAGCTTTTAGACATAGTGGCTGCAGATGCAGAGGAAGGGGAAGCAAAACACCCCATTTCGTTAGCTCCTGCTGCAGGTAGGTCATTGCTCTGGTTTATCCAAATGATCACGACGAACTCCTGATGTTCTGTAAAGTTCTCCCTGTGCTTCCCCTCCTTTGTGATTGGGAAGCATTGCTGTTAGCGAGCCCAGGCTGGGAAACTCCTCATCAAATATTTCAAATGGGGAAGCAAGAAGTGCAAGTTCAGTAATGTCAGTTAGTTTTGGAAAGAATCTGTCTGTCCCTGGCAGTTACTGACAACAACTGCATTTCACACAGCCTGGTATGACAAAATAGTAGGGCTATGCCTATAGCTCATTGGGAACCTCTAGGCTGAGCCCTCTTCAGGTTAAAAACTACAAAAAATAACCAATCCCTCTTGGAAATTCTGGATGCAATAGCTAAGAGATTACAATATGAACAAACAAACTAGAGATAAGGTACAAGAACAGGGACATAACATAAAGGAAATGCCATTTATTATGATAAATTGCTTAGCAGCGGTTTAAGATACTGAAGTATTACCATACAAATAAACACTTGATGAAAGCAGAAAGAGGAGTGCCTGAAGTAATAAAGATTTATGAATTCCTGGTTGAACCACAAGGATTTAGACAGGATAGGAGTGAAAAAAAGAAGCTTGTTGAAGGGAGGATCTCTTTTGAAAGAAATAGAAAGGAACTAACCCCTGCCTAAGCAGCTGCTGGGGGTGGAAACACTTTTAAGCTTATAGCCATTATATTTCCAACCAGAATGTATTATTCCTTGAAAAAAGATTGTTGCCCCATTTGATCTGGTGATGTCAGGATGGTGCTGGTAGTGGGAGTGGTCATGAAAAAACACCAAACTCATTGATGGAACTGATCTATTAAGTTGTCACTGAAGGAGTCTTGAGAGCAGTTGCACTCAAATGGAATGGCCTACCTGCTCATAAATGAAAATTGTAGCTTAGATTGATGTAATGCAAATATTTTTTTTTACACTGATAGTAAACCAAAGATAGAGGGGAAAAAAAGAATGAAAAGGTAAAACAGCAAGCACACTGTGAAAATTAGACAAGAAAGTGCCATCACACCAATCAAAATATATCTATATGGGGAAGAACAAGGTCACAAAAGACATGTTCCAGTAATACTAACAAATCTAGTACAAAAATGAGGACTTTTCTGGCTCACTAAGCAACTGAATTGCAAATGCACAAAACAAAACTGATATTTAAAATAACTGAAACCACATGTAAAATTCCTATCTGCATAGATAAATCATGCTACATGCATATTTAGGATAAATTGACTCACTGAATAAACTGCATAAATAAGAGTAGATAATTTATTTTGGGTGACATTTTTCACTTTATTGTGTAACTACACACATTTCAGGCACTGTTCAAATTCCCATAATTCCTGAAATAGGATTAAAGAGTGTGTCAATGGTTCACAAAAAAAGGCCCTCATCCATGCAGAATGATCTGAATGTATACACATGGAGACCACTGAGGTAAGAAAACACAGTGACTGTGTCAAGGGCATTTATTTGCGAGAAGGGTAGCAAAGTGCCACAGATTTATTTCTTAAGAAAGAAGATGTGGAAAGGGCTCATATCCAGTGCACCCCTGTGCAGAGCTCAACAAGGCAACCTGTGATCCTGATTGACTCCTCTGGGCATGACTGAAATGATCACATGGAGGCAGATACATAACTGCTCACTGTCTGTATTAACTGCAGGGCTTGCTTGAGCCTGGCTGCAACCCCAGAAATGACAAAAAATGAAGAACCTCTCAGTCAAGCACTTTCAGTGGGGGGGACTAGCATGCCTGTAGGGTTTCCTCCTTCACAATGCACCATTCAGTACACCACAGTCCCATGCCTATTGACTTGGCCTGGTGCTGTGAATTTTATATTTGTGTAAAAATGTTTTTGGCAGGGGTCATATCTGTGGTAATATTAAACATTTGCACTATTATCTACCAGCTTTTCCAGTGGAGACTGTTGTGGCCAAGTAAAGTTCATTATTTTCTTAATCCCACAGCCCCAAGATTTCATGAGTGAGTTAATGCCTTGGTGATTTCATCTTCCTGACATGCACATCTAGTCATGACTGAGCTGTAGAAATACTCTCTGATAGATGGGTGTAGGCCCAGATACTTCAGCTCAGCTTCTTTCTTTCTCTTTTTTAGAGGCAGCTTATAATGAGTAACAAATTGAGGACAACATAGTAGGACCAGGGTACTTGAGTTACTTCCTGAATCCATTAATCCATTAATATGTCTCACCTTCCCATGGCACTATAGCCAGAGTGGGGAGCATCCAGGAATCTTTTTGTAAACTCCTTTGGCCCAGTCTGGGCACTCCTGAAGCAATCAAATAGGTTTTCTGCAGCTGTTTCTGCATAGTGAACCTATGGATTTTCTTAAACAGACCAAGAAATGCATCAGCTTTTAGGCCAATCTTTTTCAAACCCTACAGTTAGGCTCCTCAGTGTGAAATGGGATATTTAAAAAGAAGTCAGCTATTTCCATCATATATGTGCTAATCAGAAGTGAAGACAGGCAGAGAATTGGAAGAATCTTCCAAGGGAGTACAAGTCTGGACAATTGATTAAGGGAACTGATTAATGGAAAAACTGCCACAGAAATGAGAACCAGACTTTCATAACCCTCACTCCTTAAATTTTTGATTTTCAAGCTTCATAAATAGCCAAAGTTTCATCTGAATAGAAACTTGAGTAGAATTATGCTCTAAATATCAGTTAAATTTATTTTCAACATTCTATTCATAATATGTGTTTTTTAAGGTTACACTATTCGTTTATGACGGGTATATTTTCTGCATCATCCTATGATGTAACTTCATCAGTATGAATTCTTTAGCTTTATTTAAAAAAATAAATCTTAAAACTCAGATGGGTTCTCAGCATAGTGGAAAACAATCAGTAAAACTGTCTGGATAAACTGAGCTCACAAACCTTGCACTTTGTACTCATGTGATTCTCAGGGCAGTCAGACATTGTGATTATATTCTCTTTTGTAGGTGAATAGTTGAGGCTGCCTTTTGAAAAGTCCATATTATAAAAATGGTACAATTATTGGTTTCCTTATATATATCCTTCCCGAATTCTTTCACTCTTGCATGAGCCTAATGTAGACAAGACCCACATGTGGTTAAGAAGGTGGAGTCTGTTTCACTGTCTGAAGTCTGCTGGGGTAAATGTGCTGTTTTTTCATCTGTAGAATCAGGGTCATAATACCTGACAGACAAAGATGCTATGAAAATCTGTTCATGTCTTCATCCAAATTACAAGATGCAAAATACTATCCTACAAGCAGAGGGTCAACTATGATTATTACGACCAAAATTCATTTGTCAAAAGCAGTGAAATAGCATTGGAGTGGATATTGCTTACTAATTTTACCCATGCCTGTGAAAAATAGCTTGTAAAGAGCAGGATAATGTCCTGATAATTAGTTGAAGTTTATCTGAGTCACCTAAGAAATGAAACTTCTTCCCACAGATATGCAACATTGACCTGTTAATTACAATCAAGGCATGTTTTTTTTGAGTCTGGATCACAATGTCACTATGAGCTGTGAGTGACATCCTCTGAACTGCTTTACAGTAGTAAAAGAAAGGGCCAAACTCTGACCTGTTTCCTGCTGCACCTGGCTGAGCTCTCTGGCTGGACCCTGGACTGGCTGATGCTCTCACCATGTCTGGGGCTGCCCGTGGGCTCTGTTGCCAGCCTGGTCTCTGCCTCTGTGTTCAGCCCTGGGGAGCAGTTCCCATGGGTGGGGACGTGGTCCATGCCAGGCTCACATCTGTCCTGGCTGGCCTTTCCTGCAGGAGCAGCTACTGCAGCCTCACAGATGTGAGGAGGACAGCCAACACCACGGCAGGTTTTTGGGTGCACCGGCATGGGAGGCATACAGGCTGCTTGGGTCTTCAGCCCTGTCAGTCCAGCTAATCCTTCAAGCAAAGTCATCTTCTCTCTGGTGTATTGGACCCCCCCAAAGAGTGGAGTAGATTAGAAGGGTGGATGCTCAGAAACCCCCCAAATCATGCCCTGTTTTAGGAGGCTACATGTGGGTGATGCAGTCACAATACAGCCTTTCTGGTCACTTTGCAAAAGGGCTGATTTGCCTTATTCTGCACCCAGATGGATTGTTAGTTTGAGGTAATGAAGAAACACCCTGCTGGGAAAGTCCAGCCAAAAATAAAGTCACTCATCTGTGACCTTCATTTTAATTCCCAGCCAGCCTTCCTTGTTTTCTGACCTAATCATGCCCACTGGCTCCTTAAATTAGCTTTGTGGATCTAAAAGACGCTGTACTTGTTTCAAGAGCGTTTTTAATTGAGCTGAGTTGTAATTACATGATGTAAAGCTCTCTCAGGTAGAAAGAGATTATATATTCTTAGCTATATTAGTTATATTCTTAGATTATATAGTTCTTCTGTACTTATCTGAAAGCATGCAAAATGTACCCAGGAATTTGTCAGCTACAAGAAGAATCTTGTTGCTTATACTGTTGATTACATATAATTAGGATTTAAAAGATGTATGATGGAAAGGCAAACAAGCTAGGAACTCAGCTTGGATTGAAATTGCCCATAGCTTTCAGTCATTTTACACCAAGCATGAACTGTCAAGGATTGCTTTGTGTTTATTTAAATGCTCACTCAGACCTGAGAATTATTTTGATTAGATTACATTGTGGCAACATCACTTCCTCTGTGTGGTCTTGTCCAGGCAGAACCAATTGGTGCATCATTTCACCACAGCTAGGGATACCAAGAGATGGGTGTGCAGAGAGGGCGAAAAGGGAAAGCAGATGCTGTTCAGAGGGTTTTTTTTCCATCTGATTTTCAAAACAATTTCCCACCACCCTAATTCCACTCCTGCTGGTGTCAGTTGGAGCTCTGCCTTTGACTGCAATAGGAGTAGGACTAGGTCAGTGCATGAAACCTTTTGAAACAACATCCTCTTTTGTTACATAATTGAAAGCTCCACAAATAATTTTTGCTCACTGATACAGTTTTTGAAATTGAAAACTGTCAAGGATGGGGGAACACCATGGATTTTGAAATAGACAAGACAGATCTCAGCACAGGTGTATCGTGGAGATGACCCTTCAGATCCTGGGCTTTGTTGCTCCATGCAGAGACTTGTGGTGCTCAAGCCACATCATCAGTATCCTTCTCTCAGAGGGCTGACACACCAGGGGTGAAATTCTGTGACATGGTGAGGTCAGAAGACCATGTGAAACTGTAAGAAAGTGGGAATATGTGCTGGTGATTTGCTAGATAGAGACAGCAAGTAATCCTGTGTGCCAGAACCCTCTACTGAGCCATGCCAAGCCATGATAGGGAACAGGTGAACAACTTGCCTTTTTTCCAGCTAGCACAGACTCCCTCCCTGGATGTCAGGGAGGGAGATTTTCATTTCCTTTCACTAAGGTTTTGTTCTGTGTGAGAGGAACACAGCAGTGCAGGAGGAGGGAAGAGGACAAGTCGAGTGTGTAGGAGAGCCAGGTAGCCCTTCTTGCTTTCTTTGAGACAGAGGTATTTGGCCATGGAGGAAAGAGCTGTTCAAAACCCTCCTGGATGAATTTTTGTACCCAATGGCTATATGACATCTTTCCCAAGTCCACAGTGTTGAACAATAAGTGCCACTGTGGGATCTGTGCAGCTTCCTAAGGATGTACTCAGGGCACACCTTGTATTAAGGCTTGACTCAGAAAAGCAGACCTTGCATGTTCCTTTGACTTGTTATGTACAAGTGCAGGCAGATGAGAACATCAAATAACTTTCCTGACTGCTTCTTAGTTAAAGAGGTGGTTTTATATATATACATCTATATAAAACATAAACATATGGATATGTCCTGTGGCCACTGGTGAACCTTTTGGATTGTTGCTCTGAATTTCTGTACTGCATGTAGCACTGTTTTCATCTGTGCTAGTTCTGAACAGCTGGGGAGGTTTGCTGTACTATAATTTGCTCAGTGCGATACAGTTGCTTGTGCTGATAAGGACTTTTATCTGTCAGTAATTTGTGAGGAGGAATTCTTTAAATAAATACAAACAGAAAAGAGTTTCATTCAGAGGAAAGACATAAAACGCAATATATCACAAAAATTATAGAGAAATACCTTTATTAAGGAGGAGAAACCCCTCAAACCATGTTTTCTGTGAGCAAAATACCTAAGGAGAATGTTTGCTAGCACACACTTTTGAAAACTTCAAGTACACTGTATAGATGGCAGGTATAATCCATGCTGAAACACCCAATCAGTTTTAGAGGTTAACCCAGGACCCACTGAAATCAGTGAAATTATTACCTTGGTCTTCAGCCCAGACTCTCACTATGGCAGCAGGCACATCAAAACAAATGTAAAGAGTACATGTTGTGGAGTGCTAGGATGGGATTCACAGTTTTGGCCCTGACCCCACTCTCAAGGATGTAATGGAAGATATTTAGTCCCAGCACAGCCTTGTTCTCATATCTGTACTACTCTGCCACTAAAAACATAATTCCTTACCATTAATCAGTAACCACTGTGCCATCCTCAAGGAGAAGATATTGCAGAAATGCAGGTATAATTTTATTTCAAGGCGTAAGAGAGAGAATTTATAGAATAAAAGGTGGAAGGATTTATCAGAGTGTTCCCACAGTTGTGTCCTTGGAAAGAGAACTTCAGAAGCTCTAGAAGAAATATTAAACTAAATGATCTGTGGCCATCTCACACTGTTGGTATTGAGAAGAAGAGTTGGCAAAGCCAGAGTTCTGCCCAAAGAGAAACAGGTTCTTTTCACAGGGGTGTGAATGGATTGCAATAATTTGTCGTCTTTATTGAGGGGCTTCCTGTGATGATGCACCAATTATATGATACTGTACATAGTTTGGATCAGGCAGTGTTGTGTTTGCTCCCACATTTCATTTGCCTGAATGTCCCAGAATCCTGTTTTTGAAGGAGAAAACTCACTTTAAGTGGTTCATTTAAGTCATTGCTCTGTCCATTTTCAGATATGCAGAAACATGACACATGGAAAGGCATTTCAGTATGAAAATTGCCTCCAGCACATCTAGGTGATATGCTAATATGCTGGCTTTGGCTGAGATAGAGTTAATTTTCTTCACAGTAGGTTGTCTGGTGCTTAGTTCTGGATTTCTGCTAGAAACAGTGTTAATAACACAGGGATGTTTCCACTCTTGCTGAACAGGACTTACAGCATCAGGGATTTGTTTTGCTTCTCATCCCACCTCACCAGTGAGTGAGCTGGGGGTGCACAAGGAGCTGGGAGGGAACACAGGCAGAACAGCTGACCCTAGGTGGTCTCAGGGGTATTCCATACCCCATGGCATCATGGTCAGCAGCATATACAGCTGGGAGAAGAAAAAGGAGGACAGGGACATTGGAAGCTACATCAGCTGTCTTCTGAAGTAAGAGTTATAGGTGATAGATCCCTGCTTATCTGGACGTGCCTGAACGCCTGTCTGCCCATAGGAAGTGGTGAATTAATTCCTTGTGTGGCTTTGCTTATGCATGCAGCTTTTGCTTTTCCTATTAAATCATCTTCATCTCAACTCGCATTTTCTCACTTTTATTCTTCTGATTCTCTCCCCCATCCTGCCAGAGGAATGAGCAAGTGGCCTTGTGGGGCTGAGTCCTGTCTGGGTTTAGACCATGACAGCCAGTTAATATATGATAGCCTTGGAGTAATGGCCTTAATAATAAATGGTCTCAGAAGCTGGAAAGATTGTGCAATTCTACAAGGTCCATATGGTAATTGGCAGGTTCTTTCTCTCAGCTTTTAAGGACATGGGTGAAGCTTCTGTGAAGTTGGATCAAGAGATTGCAAAACAATAATCTTGAAATAACATTGCCATATGTTAAGAAACAGACAGTGTTTGCTGATACCTACCACTTTCTGTAGTGAATTGTGGGTATCAGAGAGAAAGTACCTTGCATATTGTCAGGTCCCCTTCCATGCTGGCATGACTCCTGTTGCCAGGGTTTAGTGATGTTTCTCCAGATCTTTGTCCAGTCTAGTGCCTGGATAAAGACATTGAAGACTTTAAAGCTGAGAATTACTGTGAATTATTCCAACAATTAGTTTTTTTATAGTGTTACTTTGCACCCCTTCATTAAATGAAAAATCTTAATCTTAAATTATTAAATCATAATCTTCTGTAGAGGTGCATATTAGACTTCTTAGGTGGCTTGTTTCTGCCCTGCTGTAATTTTTATCTCAAATAGCTCTGTGGGTGTGCATACACAGGAAATTACAAGAGAAACTATAGGACTGAGCAGTACACATGGGTTTTTCTCTCCCATATGGTCATATGACAGCCTGCTGTAAGCTATGGGGAGGTAAGTCCCTGGAGTTGGCCAGGTGATGCTTCTGGAAGCTGCTGCCAGGCAGCTCTGGCAGAGGGGCAGCCCCAGCAGCTCCACAGAAAATCATGGGCTCTCAAGAGCTTAATGGAAATGTATCAGAGAAACAGATCAGGCCGTTGTGTTCTGTTTTGTATCGATCCGTTTTCAAGCCCTGACAACAAGAACATGCCAGAGATAGGCAGGGCTGTGTTCATGATGTTCTCAGCTTTGGGAGTTCTCTGATGCTGCTGCTGTTTTTCTAGATAATCTGCAAGCAAGATCTGCGGTGTTTGGATGGGGTGGGTTATTCCCTGTTCATGTCATGCTCTGGAGTTATCCCAAATCCATGAGACATGATGGTAGATGGAAACCACTGTTTCTCCCCTCTTTCAGGGTGGTTACATTTGTGTTTCTGGGAGCATAGCAGAAGGCTTCACACAGATGACCAGATTCTTACATCATTAAAAAACTATTTTGAACACATCCTCAAAATTTTTCTAGCAAGGACCAACATCTTCAAGAGGACTCACAAAAATAATTTCTTACAAAAAGAGTACAAATGGAAAAGAAATGAAAGATAAAAGCAATTGACAAAGAGAAGCAACAGTGCATAAGCATACTCTGGCCTTCCCATGGGGCTGTTTAATTAATTACAATTTAATCTTGCCAGTTAATTTCTACTCAAAGATTTTCTTTCTTTAGCTCTAGGCAGGAAATGCACCGAGTGGAAATTTGTGTGAAAGAGACAATCTGTAAACAGTGCTTCCAACCCAACTGGGAGCACGTGCATTATTATAAAGCAACTTTAATTAGAGGCAACTTAGAAAAGATACCATCAGTCCGAGAGCAACTACTGTGTACTGAACAAGATGAAACTCAATCCCTTGGAACCAAAACAAACAGGCCATCACAAGACACTACGGTTTTGAAACATGGTGTCTTAACTTTGGAAGGAAATGCCAGAAAATATGATACCATGAAATCATTTTCTGGGTTACTCACCAATCCCAAAGCTTTTTAGAGGGTCTGGGACCTAATAAATCCCTAGTTTACTATATTAATAACATTAATCTATTGAAAAAAATGCAGGTGTTTTATGTTTTTCCCTCAGCCCACAGGACAAAGAGTTTTATTTCACAGTTTTAATAGTAGAAATCACAGAATCACAAGAAAATTTGGGTCCAGTTGCACTTTCCATCTGCTATTTATTACCCTCTATTGTGAAAGTGCTGACTTGCCCTGCTGACAGATCACATCCCACACTGCATCAAGTGCAGCAGAAGACTATGGATTTACAATGTCATTTGAAATAGGAGGCAATGGACAAGAGCCTCAAAACTGGAAGAAAATATAGAAATAAGACCAACTAGCCATGCTACAATCGTGGGCAACTAATTAGGCAGGGGCATGCACAGTAGGTTCATATAGGTACCACACATGTAATGAGCATGGATGGCTTTTATCAAGACTGGCGGTCTGTACTCGTGCTTGGAAATCAGTGGGAGGAACCACAGCACACCTTCAGTTTGCCCTGGCTCACTTGTTTCAGCAAAGATGCCACCACATTGTGCTTCTCCTTCTGAGCATGGTGACATCCACACAGACGTGAAGTGAGCAGGAATCCAGCTAGAACCCTACCTTGTCATCCTTCTTACAGCCCTAATGCTGCCTGCAGGGGCAGAACCCCCATGAGACGTTTAGGGTTGCTGTTGATGTCAACAGGGGCAAATCCAGATTGTGCTCATTTGCTGGAAAGCAATATTTGCTCTTGAAATTAAGGCTAAGCAATAGGAAAGTTTAATCACCAAGGCAGAGTTTTAAATGGCTTTGCCAGTGTTACTCCAAGTTTACCTTTGGCCCTAAATGTTTGCTAGTCTATTACAATAACTCTACCGACTGCATGGCAACATGATTTCGGTTTGGGTAACTGAACATCAAGACTTAAAAAGCACCAGGGGAAAGTGTGATGCTTGCAAGACTTAAGAAGATATTTTTGGGTTCTCTGCACTGCTCCATTCAGTTGTCTACCTGCTTGTCAGGGAACTGAGAGCTGAGAACTGTCATGGGGAATAGTTTTTGAGCATCAGGAATATTTTGTAGTAACAGAGGATGGTAAGTACATGCTGAATAGTGGCCAGTAGGCAAATTTCACTTCTAAGATGAAAGCCTGTGTAACATCTTTAATAATGGGTCCAAATCCAGTATTTTTACTAGAAGGAATTGAGTGTTCTGTAAAGAGACGGACTAAAATGTGATTATACTCACATGTGTTTGTTGTCCTAATGCTCAAAGCAAGAAGTAAAGATTTTTTTTGTGTCAGCAATCACAAAGCTGGATGCCAGGATTTGTCCAGGAGCAGTAAGGGCCAGCCCCCATAGGAACTGTCAGGGCAGGACCTGCCAGATAGAGCTTGTTACACTGCCCCAGCATCTGCAGGGCAGCCAGCAGCCCTGAACATCAGCATAATTGTGATGATGATGGGTCAGGGCTGAGGTGCAGGTGGGAAGTCAGGGCTGTGGGTCAGGGTGGGTGTGGTACACAGGTATAAGTATGTTTGCAGTGTAGCTCAGTAAGTTTCACCAAAGGTGAAGTGAGCTAAAATCCACTCTGAAGCAAAGTGGAAGAAAAGCTGACAGGCCTCCTCACAGCTCTCTGTCACACAGCTCTTCTCCAAGCAGTTTGAGCAGAGCTCCCAGAGCTGTAGTGTTTCAGGGCCAGGCAGGAGCACAGGAGGGCAGAAAAATGTTCTCAAGGCTGCGATAGGATTTTTAGGAAGAGAATGAGCATATCAATTTTGTTGAAACAAGATGTCAGTGTGAATAGCATCCCTCATTTTAACCTCCAAACCCAGTCATTTATGTTTATTTGCTGTCACATAATGTTTTGTAGGCCACGTCTATTTTAAATGCAGCTCCTTCACATCAATATACTAGAAATTAATATAACACTTTATATCTATCTCATTTAATTTCCTTCAGCTTTGCTTAAACAATTTGATAATTATGTTGCAGGGACATTTGTGTCTCTCAAGGCACTGCAACTTCTATTAACTGGTGGGCATATAGGTCCTACTGTGATCAGCATTGTTGAGCTGGAACCCTTCCTCCCTCTCAAGTGGGCTCGTGGCAAGCTCCTGTGTGAGCTAAGCAGCACAGGTCTGGTGTTTCTGGTGCCCAGGGATGGCAGGCTGCAGTACAAGACTCAGAAGAAAGCAGGCTGTCTGGAAGTTTGACCTTGATGGACTGGGATGAGGCCACTGGATGAACTGTGGAAATCCCATTTGGTGGGGCACTCACCCCCCAAGGATCCCACTGGATCCTTGGATCCACCCTCTGCCTCTTCTTCTGCTTTCTCTTCCTCTTTGTTTTTGTTCTGTAAAGCAAACCACCTCAGATTTTGATTAGAGGAAGGTATCAATTGTGCACCCTTTGCAATGGCTGTGAGGTTCAGGATAAGATAAATAAACAACCAAGGGAAGGGTGTGATGCTGTGAAACACACTTGCTCTCTGAAGCAGTGCCACCACAGATTATTTCACTTTTATATCAAATAACCTACATTTTAGTTTAATGCCTTTGTGTGCAGGTGCAAGTATGTGCATGCTGTGACACATAGGTCAAATTAATCACTGGATTCAATCCATTTCTCAGTGGCATTATCCTGAGAATGAGCTCTGCTCACAGTGTGTAGCAGGAACACCAGCTATATGTCTGTGTTTCGATAACAACTGACAAGCAAGCACAGATATCAATCACTCTAGATCTTACTGATTTTAGTCTTCATGCTGTGTGACTGTGCACTTAATTGTGGGATTATTGATTCGAAGATAATCCAGATGATTTATCCAGATGACATCTCTGAATATTAAAAGTAAAACCATTCTAGGATATATTTTCTTTATTTACCTTTTCTTGTTTGGATTTAATTTTTAGCTCTGTATCAGCCACCTCTGCTGATTATGTACCAGCCATGGTTGCTTCAATAAAATGAGGAGAAAGGAAGTCTAAATATACTATTTATCAAGTTGATTTTTCCTTTAATAAGTTCTCCTGTTACACTGCAAAACCTACACAGCTCACTGGATGTACACTTCCTCAATTAGCAATCAAAGCTCTCCATATGCATGGGTGTTGCAGATCAGTGCCCACCCAGCCAATTGTTCCTTATAGTGATAAGAATAAAATAACCAGAGGAGGAAGAAATAGCTGTAGGAGTTCATTTTAAGAGATTCACGTGTGAGTGGAAGAGGCACATGACTGAAAATTAGCTCTCAGTGCGTGCAGCCCACTCTGTAGGATTTGGGTGCTGAACCAGACCACTGCATGTCCCAGAAGGGCATACTGGGACACACTGGGAGCACAGAGGAGGGGTCTCCCCCCTGTTACAACATGCCCTCAATTCTTTCTGTGATCCTGCTCTGTCACTTCACCTCTTTTCTGGACAAAACCCAGCAAGACTTTTATTTCTGACGTGTGTCTCTCTTGAAGCTCACGCATGCTGAACAAATTCTTTCATTTTCAGAAACCACATATTTATTTCAGCATCGTGTTTTGCAGGTGATAGATAACATATTGCCAGAATTTCTGTCCATAGTCACTCTATATTCTTCAGTCCCATTTATTTAGCTTTAGAAATATCCTGCATCTTTCAGCCCACCCATCAGAGAGCAGCAATCCATTTCTCTGAAAGATTTGAATCTTGTCCTGTCTGTTGCCTTGGGCTTGCTTATATTAAATGTTTCAGTATGTTTGATTAAGTCTCTCTATTTTAAGTGATGGCAAAGCAGAGTGATCACCTAGCTGCCTTTCAGAGTGGGGATATAATGGATGACCCCTGGAATAAATGAAACAGCTATGCCTGATCACAGCTGGTCAAGAAGGCCAGGATATTTAACTCTCCTTGCACTTTTATCACACAGAATAAGATAAATCATGTAAGGCTTGTGAATTTCTTGGCCAGGTCTGTTGATGATTTAACTGTTGCCAGTGAACTCCCTAGCTTTCTCTGGATTCAGAGCTATTAAAGAGAAGTAAACACACGGATGTTCAAAGGCTTTCTCTTCCCTCTGCGGCTCTTCCCATATTGTTTCTAACTGGAGATGAAAAGGAAAGGGCAAAAATTGCTCTGTCCCAACATGCGTTCCAACTAATGAAATAATTATCTTACAATGTGGTTTAGTATGGGGTAATTGTAAAAGAAAGCTGCTTGGCAGCGTGTCTTGGGGCAAGCAGCTCCCGTGATGTTTCCAATCCTTCACCCAGGGAGAAGCTCAGCAGGAGGGGTGGGATTATGAAACACAGCATGTTTTGGAAGTCCCACCCTGGGCTTTGCAGAGGGTGGTGGCTAGTGTGTGCTTTTCAAGCCTGGAGTTTCTTATCCAAGTTTGTGAAGACTTGAGGAGTAGCCAGTGTTCTGTCTTCTGCTTAGCCTGTATCTTACATCACATCTCCAAATCCAGTAACATTTGGACAGTCTTTCTATCGATGCCTAGGACAGAGATTGAGCTATTCCCTTGTATGCTTTAAAAATTAGTTGCTCCAGAGCAATGGAGAGCACTGATGGTGAGGTTGCACAGGGAAGCCTAAGCTAGCTCTGGCAGCACATCATCCATCTGTCTATCTATCTATCTATCTATCTAATCTATCTAATCTATCTATCTCACCTGGTCAATGTACTTGTACCCTCTTTGGTGTAATCAATGCTCACCTTTGGGTCAGATATCTGAATTTTAGGCAACAGAAGTGATTTAATGGAGAGTGCCCTGATCTTTGTGAAGGCACATTTATAATGATGAAGAGTGAATTGAGCAGGGACAAGTTTGCTGTCATTTTATAATTCTGAAAGGCTCATAAATCACAGCACCACAGCCAGACAAACTGTTTGTTAGGCATGCAAACCCCTTAAACAATGCTATAAAAGCCTACAATACTTGGGCAAATGCTGTATCGCTTTTCCAGAGGAAGTTTACAAATGTGAGAGAAATGTTTTGCAACTCCAAGGAAAGAACTGTTCCTTAAAAGTAGAAGAGACTAATTGCAGAGGGAAAAATATTAATTCATCAGGAACTCAGCCTCCCAGATTTACACATGTATTTGAAAAATAAGAGTGATGTTGAAGCAAAAATTAACAGGTCTGCAGACATCTTGACCATGATTAGTCTATATTTCGAGATCTACTACAATGCACTGCTCTGTAAGATGCAAACCAAAAATAAAAAAATCAGTAGGGTAAGATGCATAGTGGACATGGTCCAGAGCTTTTCTTTACAGAAACTAATTTAGTTTAATTGTTGTATTGTTTAGTTTAATTAGTTTTTCCAGCACAACTCCAAATACAATCGTTCCTAACCCAGTGTTTTTAACTAGTTGAAAGTGCAGTGGTTTCAAAAAGGAACTAATTTATTTATATTGTTGGACTGGTCTAGTTTTCTGGAGATTTGTCTGCTTGCCCACTTGGCCCATCTGTCCAAAGGTCTGTCAAACCTCTGTGCTGTGGCAGCATTTGGATTTACTCTCTGATTCTAAAGAAAGTCTCCAAGATGCCTCATTCCTACAGGTATTATTAAAAACAGTGGCTTTTTGGAACAGTGCCCCAGCCAAGACTCTCTTTGTCTGCACAGGGCTTCGTCAACACTACGATTCTCACATTCTCCACCACAACTTTGTAGAGGAGGCTTTGTCAGGGAGCCCCAGCTGTCTGCAGCTGCAGCAGGGTCAACGTGCTGCTCCTTGCCCAGCCCCAGCCTGTGGCTGGTCCCACAGTGCTGCCACTGTGGTGGAAGCCCTGTGGTTCCAGGGGCAGCTGAGGGCAGATGGATGAAGGCCTTTGGCTGCTTGGGTGCTTGCAGGTAGAGTGGATAGCTGCTGGATGTGAGTCCTTCACAACACAACCAGCTGCTTATTTTTGGCACAAACAGTTCTAGTGGATGTCACTATCATATAGCCCAATCCAAAACATCCATTAAAAAAAAAAAAAAAAAAAGATAAAGGGAATTACATGTCTATAATAGCAAAACATACAATTGACCTGTGTGGGATAGGGGGAAGGGGAGCAGGTGTCCACCTTCCAGCCCCGTGGCATCAGCCAGAACCAGGCTGCATTGTTCCATGAAGAAATCCCTCAAACTTGCGGGTGCAGTTTCCTATTAGGAGATTCCATCTCTCTGCAGCACCTGATAGGTTTACTCTGCAACCAAAACTAGCACTAGATGGGTGTGCTGGTTTTGGCTGGGGTAGAGTTAACTTTCTTCACCACGACGAGCATGGTTGTGTTTTGGATTTGTGCTGAGCACAAATACAGATAGTATAGAGATGTTTTTGTTACTGCTGAGCAGGGCTTACATAGACCCAAGGCTTTTTCTGCTTTTCATATTGCCACACAGTTGGGGAGAATGGGAATCTGGGATGGGACACAGCCAGGATGGGTGACCCCATCTGACCAAAGGCATATTCCAGGCCATGTGGCATCATGCTCAGTTTATAAAACGGGGGGAGAAGAAGAAGGACGGGATGTTTGGAAGGAGGGGGTTTGTCTCCTCAAGTAGCCATTACCTGTGATGGAGTCCTGATCTCCTGGAGGTGGCTGAGCACCTGCCTACCCACAGGAAGCAGTGTATTAATTCTTTGTTTTTCTTTGCTTCTGTGCATGCTTTTACTTTCCCTATTGGATTGTCCTTATCCCAAGACATGAATTTTCCAGCTTTTACACTTCTGATTCTCTCCCTGATCCTGCTGGTGGGGGAGTGAGTGAGGGGCTGCGTGAGGCTTGGCTGCTAGCTGGGGTTAAAACCAGGATAATAGGTCATTAAATTTATGCACTGTGACTGTTCCTGTCCCTCAGCTTCCTGTATATCTGCTCCATTAATGGATATCAAATCTTTTGGATATAACTGCAGGGAACAGTTCACTAGATTTAGTGAAGCAAATTCTCAGAACTTGAAAGTGTAGCTTTTAAAACAAAGAATCTATTCTTTAAGCTTCCGTTGGTTTGAAGTTTTTTATAAGTTACAAAATCTTTTTTTATAAAGACCTGGAGCTATTCTGAGATGAAAAAATATTGGCTGGTACATATATAAAAAAAACCACCAAGCACATTTTCTTTCTTCTTGTATGTTTTTTTACAAAGAAAAATGATCCACCACTAATCAGTAATGAAAGATGAACCTGAAATGAATCAGGACATTTCTCCTAAAAATCCAGATGGACCGGAAGATCTGTTTAACTTACCCAGCAATGAAAGTGCCCATTGTCTCTACAATATTGACATAATATAATTTCCTTTAGTGTTTCATGTCCTAGAAATGACAGCATAAAAGTAAATATTTAACTCTGAGTTTATATACAAGTTCCCTGTCTTGACCAGGTTCTGCTTCCTTCTCTTTCTCTGGACTTTATGAGGGTTGCTCAGATGGCATTGACCTTCTTGGAGAGCCCCTAAGGAAAAGCCAGCCCCCATGTCATTACAGTCAGCCCTTCAACCAGTGTTAAGCACAGTGAAAGATCTATAGTACTTGTTTAGACTTCTAAATAAGAGCTCAGTCTTAAATGCTGATTAATTGCACCCATGATGTCACCATATCCTTCCAGTCCCACCAGCTGAGGGGCTGTGTATGATGGTCCAGCTCAGGAGAGAGCCAAGAGAGCTGAGCTGGCCAGTGGGGTCAGAGCTGCAGTCAGAGCCTCAGCAGCCTTCATCTGCTGTCAGCAGCCAGTACATTCAGCAGGGCTGCTGGATTGTTATGAAAAGAGCATGTAAAAGTCCTGAATTGTGGGGCAGACAGGGAAGTTGGCCAGTTTATCAGGTAAGCCTGGTGCAGTGCTGCAGAAAACAGTGAGACAAACCAAGATAGACACTGGTCCCAAGCAGTTCCTCTGGTAGTGAGGGACTGGCAAAAGGTGTCCCAACATGAGGAGAAGATCATGTTTGTTTTTCCTTGCCTTTCCAAATGAATGCTGAGAAATTTATGCTTTGGCCAATCGTAATCCCTTACCCTGTTCAAAACATTTGTATTGTTCATACAAATCTTTACTGAAAATGTATTTTAGGATCTCAAAACAAGTTTGTTTAACTTCTACAAATCTTTTCCTTCAAAAGGAAGAATTAAACCCAAGGCCTTAGAATTGTTTATGTAAACCGGAGCTTAAATTTTCTTCTCTTGAAACTAAAAATCGGTAGCATTAAGCGATTAAGTGAATCGTGACAATCTAGTGATGAAAGATATATAAACAGAAAATAATTTGTGAGCAAATGCACACTTCAAAATTTTTAAGACATTGAACCAATTTGTAAAGATGAATACTTCTCATTACAGCTTGTTTAAAGCATTCACAAAAAAAGAGCAAAAAGCTAAATTACTCATTTTTGTGATCATATTTTTGGCTGATATTCTATAGCTCCTGGTGTAGTAGGACTTTGAATCTCCAGCTGTGAGCTGGTATCCATTTTATTAGGCACTGTTCAGGAAAGGAGAATCAGTCCTTGTCCAGAGTGCTTGGAAGTCTAAATTTGTGAGGGCTGATATTACAAAGGACTGGGAGAAGAGCTGGCATTACAGGACTGAAAACAAGGGTTGAGAAGATAAGGAAACAACAAAAGAATATTTAAAGCAAGACTTTAGAAAGAGGCATGAATGGAGGAGGTACAGTGAGTTACATGTTAACCCATATGCATATATTAACCCAAGGACTGGCTGTCACAGGTCCTGAGGATGTCAAAAACACAGGGAAATGTGTGAGATTGGGCTCATGTGACCACATAGAACCAAAAGGTAATGCAAGTTGTCCCCTGAACAGGTCACTCCTGAGGAGAGTTGAGAGCAGTTTTGTGTCTGTCTCATGCTTCCTAGACACATTTAATTTACTAACATGGAAAAGAAATCATTATTAAAATATTCCAGTTAATCATGGGTAGAAAAAAGGCGCATCTCTATACTCAGTGAGTAGGTTTTGTGCCAGCCAGCCTGTTCTGTTGTTTCAAGGTGTTTAGCATAGCAGTGGTGACTGAAGTCACCTCCCTTCTCAATTTTACTTGGAGTGGGTATGAGCACAAGTGGGAAGAAAAAAATAATAGGAAGGATAGTAGGAAAGAGTAGAGACATCTCAAGACACTCCAATGATTGAAGTAGAGACAGCTGGGAGAGCAAGGGGTGACATCACAGAAAGACACAGGGAGACCTCAGGGAAGAGGGTCCAGAAGATAAGCGGTGTATCTGGAAGAAATGTAAGAAAACACTAAGGGCACTTATTGGTGAGGTCACAGAGAGATCTGGATGAGTGACAAAGGCAGTCTGGGGGGTATTCAAAGAAGGCCTGGCTGAAGACTATGAAGGACCTGGCCTTAGGAGGAGAGGGGTAGGTGTGAAATACACACAGGGATCAAAGAGGGTAAAAAACGTATCTGGGGAGTAGGAGGATATGGAGTCATTGGAGGAGCTCTCAAAATTTTAAAAGTAATGACATGAGAAAAACTGATAAACAATGGATTGGTATTTTTTTTAAATCATTGTTGGAGGAAAATAACTGACAATTGCTTCTCTCATCTAGTACACTCTGTATCTTTTACAAATTTTCAGCTCTGGCAGGAAAACACTGGAGTCGGGCAAACAATTTTTGCATTGAAACTTTGTAAAGTTTTGGCCATTATTTTAATGACATATCTTGGAGTGTATGTTGATTGCTCCCATGAGTGTATTTATCTGCTCAATACATTTTCATGGACTAATTATCTGTAGTTAATATTCATACTCCAGTGCCAAGGTGTTATTGCTGACCTTGTTATTAAATGATCTGCACAACCCTTCAACTAAAACAATCAGATGATTTTAAGATCTCTGCCTTGTAGTAAAAACCTGCAATTCTCCCAGCTGGGGAGCAAATTTTTAAAAATACCTGTCAAGAGTTGGAAACAAAAGTAAATTAAAGCTCCAAATACACAACTTGAACTATTTTGATATTCAGAAGTTGTTGTTCAATATTTAATCCAATAAATAGTGTTTTAAAGAGTACAGATTTTAAAATTTGCTGTTGCTCATATTTACATAGTGGATTTTGCAGTTTGCTGTCAGTTCATGTTAGTAGACAAAAAATTTAGAGAAGTAATCTTTATCTGAAAGGTAACTAAAGATGACAAAAGCAATTTGAGAAAACATCAGAATAATGTTCATCTATTTGATCAAAATTCTTTCAAATGCTGATTTAAAAGATATTTGGACTAAAATGTCATTCAAATACAGAAAAGAGGGCTGCAACTGATTTAGGCTGGTCACTCAGAAGTGAGAAACTCAGCTTGATATTAAAATACAGGCAATCAAATAGGGAAACTGAGGGACAGGATGGATGACAAACACGAGAGCAGGGGAGAGCTAAGCTCTATAAAAATGAGATGCTGGAAAACAAGACTGAATTTGAATCCTTGGTTTGAGCTCCACTGACATTTACAAACATAATCTCAACTGTCAGTTTAAGCCAGGAATGGATGAGTAAAATAATCCAGGGAAAAGGGGATGCATGGAGAACACTCAGCCCACCATGTGAACCTGGCTTCGCCGCTCTCCCAGTCCAGCTGGCTCTCTGTCTGCACGCACAGACTGACTAATCTGCCGCCTGAGTGGGCTGCTGCTGCTTGTTAAGCCAATTCTTAAAATAGTGGCTGACCTAATTATATAGCATGGATCTTTACCTTAAATATAGATGATGACTGCTTACATGAAGTGCATACTGGGTATTTTTTAATAATTACTTCTCACATCTTCCTTCGCTGAGTACAATTAAAGTGATGTGTATTTATGCACCAAACTTTACAGCACAGATTTAGATAGCAGAACATGTTAAACTGATTGCTTTTCCCTAGTAGGCACTGAGGAGGTGGATAAAGGGGAGGAATAGTGGTAGTGTCATTATCTGTCTTTAATAACTTCTCTGACATAGGCTGAAAGCTTCTAGACGTGTAAAATTGCAAGTGCAGTAATACTATCAACCAGTTACAAGTTTTGATTACTGAGTTCATTATGTAGCCTGCTAGGTTTTAGATCAGAGTCATTAATTACTGTGAAAGTGTCAGACATTGCAGGGATTCTCTTGATGTAGAGTCTATTTAGCATCTTCTCTACTACAATGAACAAGTAGCATATTTTACAGGTGAAATCAATGGAGACAAACTAATTATCCACCATCTATAGATTAATAGGTTGTGGGGTGAAATTATGATCAGTGCTGGAAACAGATTTGTAAGTGGGCACTACCTACTTTCTCTGTACAAAAAGCTGGTTCATAGGCTGTAAGCAGTAGCAGAGTGCTATTGTTATAGATGGTTTCTGCAGCTCCTCTTTGCTCTCTTTATTGGGGCCACCCTGGATGTTTCTAGAAAAGCTGTAGTCACAGCTTCAAATGCACTGTAGACATGGTTAAATCAAGGTTAAACTTATCCCTAATTATCCTTTATTCTGGGATTTTATGAGACCGGTTGTTACAGAATTGGTTTTAAATGCTTCAGGCAAAGCAGAGAATTTTATTTAACATGTCAACATCTTTTTTAGAGTGTTTGAATTTAATGAGACTTAAACAGGTAAAATCAGTATTTTAACATGGAAAGTTCAGATTTTAATTTCAAAATTATAACTTTCAACAAAACTTGAGAAACTATTATTAAGAAATAGAAGAAAAGAAACTAAATATCATAAGATGGTACAAAAGTCTGAAAATGAAGTTAGTCTAGTGAAACAGAATGCCTTAGATTTGCCCAAACAATTTTTTCTTCTTTTAAAAATCCTCTCAAAGTTTTATAAGGCATTACTATAAGACATTCCTCTCACAAATTTGTTTCAGTTGTCGATTAGAAGACTAAAGACTTTATTTATCCAAGATGGTGTATCTCTGATGTTGCCTAGGTTTTCTACCCTCCCTGACCTTATGTACTTTATTAAATCTGAGAAGATAACAAGCTGAGAGTGGAAAAATGATAGAGCTGGAGGCTATAGTTAGCTGTCAGTATTACAGGCATTGTGACAGGCAACTAAAGTATGTGGGGATCTATGCACAGAAGAAACATAAGCAAAGTCTCTTGAGTCTCATAGGCTCCTGGGTTTTGTTCTTCCTCTATATGACAAGTGACAAGACCAGTGAGGGCCCCCTTACACCCACGAAAAGTGGAAGGATGAGAAAACAGTGACATTTGTGTAATGTGCAAAAAAAAACTTGAGGATAAATGCAGCTCCATAAGCAAAAAAAGAAGCAAAAAAGGCCCACATAATTTTGGGAGGGAAAATGAAGTCAACATTGAATCCCTGTGGGGGAGCCATCAGTGCTGTTCATCTGCAGCTCCAATGATTGCTGTGCCTGTGTACATGGTGGGGTTAGATATTTCCTCTGAGCTTCACAGGTAATTAGTTCTCTGCTGGGACCCTGAGGAGTAATAAATTTGGTTTGATAGCAGGTGACAGAAATGGCCTAATATCAGCTAGTAATCAGGTAGTTCCTGTGGTAGGAAATGGGGTCTCCTTCCTCAGATGATAGTTGGGTTGTGTCCACATTGGACAATTTGGAAAAGTTCAGCAAGCTGCTCTGTACCACTTAGAAGTGGACTAGGTTAGAGAAAACCAGTACAAATGAAGAGATGTTAGTGAAGGTTTGGGTCTTGGGGCAGGGCTGGGGGGTTGTTTTTTGTATGTTCACTTTCTGCTGAAACAAGATTTTTTTTCCCCAAGTATGCCCTTTTCATCACATTGTCCAGATAACTTAAAATGAACAGGCAATAGACTTCCTGTATTTCCCCCAGGAGGCTATTCCACAGTGAATAAATCTGATCCTTCCATTTTTTTTTCTAGCTGAGCTAATGTTTTGTTTTACTACTTCAACCCAATGCTGCCAGCCATGCCCCACTCTGAATAGTCTCTTGGTTGTTTTGTGCTCTGAAAAGAACTAGAGTTTTATTATTCTCTTTCTTTCTCAGTTAGCCATGTTAAAGATATTCAACCACTGTCATAACTTCCTATGAATTGTCTTCAATCCTGTCAGATGCTTTCATTTCACTTCACTGGATTTCCTCCTGAACACTGTTTTTAAAGTCATCCACTGCTTCAAAACTTCCTCTTACCATAAGTGCTGCTAACATCTATAACAGAGTATATGAGCTGTAGCACAGCCCATGGCCACTGCTTAAAGACATGTCCTCACTCTGCTGCCTGTTTCTGTGTTGTGATAAAGAAAGGCACTGTGATACATGGAGCCCAATGTACACTTGCTTACACAGGATCCTGAACTACTATTCCTAGCATAGGCTGTTATTAACATTTCACACATCACAAAGATATTTTTATTTATCTCTTCCTTTTTGCACCATGCTCTGGAGTCACAAAGACGTGCATTATTTACCTTATATGTCTTAGTTATCTGCCTTTCCTCACAGACACTGGCTCTACATACCTCTTCTCCTGTACACCTGTAAGCAGTGCTGCACTGAAAATGGCTGGCACACTTCTGAGGGGAAGAGTTGAGTGGCCCAGGCTTGAAGGTTCACCTCACCAGGAAGACAGTCTCTGAGGGTGGCTCAAGCTATCCTAATTTCCACTCTCCTGAAGTGCTGTTCTGTGGGTGGCTGCCCGCCATGGATCCTACAGTTCTCTGGGTCTGGGAATAGTCCCAAAGATTAAAAAACCCTTCAACTTCAGGTACTAAGATGACTGCTCTACCTTATGCTTGTAATTGCATTCATCAGCCATTGGACAAAAAATACTTGTTTGTAACTTCAATAAACCTAAAGTCCATCAAAGGGGGGCATATCTGGAGAAATTGAAGTACTGGTTCCAAGCTAAAATGTCTGTGCTTCCTAAAAAACATCCAGGCTAAATCCAGTAACAAATTAGCTTGGCACCCAGAGGCTTTCAGATCTCAGAGGCTTTCAGATTTCGACTGCAGCTGAGCAGAGGAGTTGAAGACCAACATTTTGTCTGTAAGTTGTTCCCATTCCCTGCTAAATATGGTACAAAGCTGCACAAATAGATATGCTGGGATGGTGCAGGGAGTTCAGAGCAAGAAAACTACAGCTGGAAATGAATGGCCTCTAGAGGGTTGACAGATGCCATCTAAGCCTGATTTGTGTAGACCCTGAAAAGTGACAGTTAGTGGATGAAGTTTCATAGGTCTTCAGAGCAGCTCTCCCATTCATTCTCCTTATTTGTGTTTATGGCAGCACTTGAGAAGCTCTTGGCATTTTTCATGAGCAAAAAAAGAGATAATTTAGACAGTGATCAAAAGCCTGACTCTGAAGGCACTGCAGTGTTCTGCAGTCTGGATGCCTTCAAGGCAGAGCCAGATCTGGCCACCAGAGGTGCAGCAGCATATCCTACCTCCCTGTACAGCAGGGGAGGGTTGGAAGGCTCCTGCCAGGATCAATGAAGCTGATTTTAGGGCAACGAAATAATGGTGGTGTTTTGGTGCAGCATGATCATGTGTGTAAAGGAGGAAGCAGGGCAGCATTACTTAATGATAATAAATTTTTAATGTAAGAGGCTAACATTTAAATGAGCCTAAAATCGAAATCTTGGATATGGTCTGTGGAGGTGCAGTGGAGAGACAAGAAAGGGGGAAGTTTGATCTATTGGTTACTGTACTGTATTACCCAATTTTTACAACTTCCCAGAGACTGAGTGTTATTATTAAGGCTTTGTGTTAGTGGGTGCTCCTGGAGCTGGGACACACCCTTTCACCATGGCTTCATAGCAGGAGTGACTCTGCACAGACAGTCTTGCTGCTGCTCTCCTCCAGACTGGTGTATTAGCCATCCTTCTAATTAGCCCCTATCCTACTTTTTTTCAAGCCTCCTACAAACAGATATCCTGGAATGCTGAAACAGTTCAGCAGGTCAACACAATGACAGGGAAAAGACAGACCCTCATGGGTGTCCAGAGCCCCTGACCTGTGGCAGTGCAGTTATCAGCTGATCAAACAGCTGTATATCACTGGGGGCAAGGAGCAAGGGAGGCAGCAGGCATCTTGTCACCAGCCTCTTGTAGCTTTTGAACTGAGCCTCCCCATGACAGAGCTGGAGTCACAGGGGGCTGGGGAGCTGGAAGGGTGTGAGGGTCCCTGCCTTGACTGGACATTCAGCCTTGTCCTTCACAATTTGCACTGAAACCTGGTTTTGACTTTTCCCTTTGTAGAAGTGTCCGAGGGGCAGACTGAGTGGTAAATGAAATGGGAGGAGGCATGGAAGAGCAGCCTCCTGTGACCTCTGCTGCTGCTGGGGATGGAGAGAGGGTCAGAGGGCATCTGTCAAAACAGACAGGCTGTGGGGAGTCTCTGGGACAAAGGCAATGGCATCAGGGGTCACTCTTCAGTGCTATAAAACCTGATGCACTGGAAGACACAGGGAGACCTTTTGTGCATTGTGTTTGTGTCCTTGCCAGCCAGTGTCCTCTGGAGGGAACAGCTTGTCTGGCTTAGCCATGGTCTTCTCTGAAAATGCTTGGAAAAGCCAGGCACTGCAATGGACCTCCACTCATCTCAAAACACTTGGCAGGGAGGGTGCAGGTCCATCTGGCTGGGGAGGGAAGTATTTGCTGATGGCTGGACAGGGAGGTGGGAGGAGGGAAGGGGCAGCACAGGGTCAGGGCTGGGGTCCTCAGTGCTGACATCAACCCCTCCTCCCCTCACAGGTAGGGAACAACTCATCCTCTGGGCTGTGGGTGATAAGGGAAAGGGTAAACGGATTTAGGGAGAGAGGGGAAAAAACACCTGTGAGAGCAGGAAAAGCTGTTTGATTGTAAAAGTGATGTGAGGGTAAAGCAATTCTGCTGGAGTAGCAATTGTGCCCTATCTTTAGAGGGAAGCCTTTAGAGGAAGCAGCTGAAACACAGTGGTGTTTTTTATGCATTTGAACCTAGGATAAAAAGACAAAGTTTCCTTATTACCTTCAATATGCCCTTGTTCCACACTTCCTTGTATTTACTGTAGGAAATACCTTCAATATATCAAACAGTGAGGTTATCTGACTGCAAACACTTCTTTAGTCATCTAAGTAACTTGCACCAGGGAAGAAAGTAAGTAGTTTAAGTAATGCTGGTCATTCATTTCCCCAGAGGCTGCATTAAATTTGCTGACAGACTCAGTCCTGCACACTTTTGCATCAGTTCCCCCTTTGCTCATGGTCCCAAGCACCACTGGGATTCGTAGAATAGTAGAAATCTACTATCTACTATTCTACTCCCTTTTTGTGCTGTGAAGTTTTAGTCTGCTTGCAGGAGAGACCTAACCAACACTGATTTTGAGTGGCTTCCACCTTATCACACAGCCTTTGAAATATTGCCTTTTGTGTCCCAAACCTCTTTACTGCTGGGGCAAAAGTGCATCAGATGTACAGTAGCACCCAAGTGGCTCAGCAAGCTGCATCTTCAGCAAAGTGTTTTAGGAAACACAGATGGCTTTAACCTGTATCTGTCTGCTGAACACAGAGACATGGAATGTAAAATCTCTTCAAGCTGGAGACATCAGTCAGAGAAGGGCACACAAGTGGCAACTTTGCACAGTGCACCTCTCCCAGGCAAACAGTTCACCATGGGATGACCGCAGCCGTGGCCAAAGACTCCGGTGTAAATCCCTCTGGTGAGGGAGAAGTGCATCGTTGACAGATGCTCTTGTGAAAAAAATGTGCCTTGTGCCTCAGACGCGGGTTGAAAATTCCTCTCTCTTTTCTTCAAACATGAGTGAAAAGAGCAACCAGATTTTGGGAGATAGCTACTTTATTCTTAGAAATTTCATCCCAGCATGGTGTTAACTGTAACACTAGAAGATCCTAATGACTGTTAAGACCAGCATAGTTTAATCAGCACTTTTTAATAACTAGGAAAAAGTCCTGCACAGGGTTCTCTGCAGCAAGACAAGTTGTAATGTCTATTTATTACAAATGTGCAATGTCAATAGTGCACAATATGCAGCAGGAAAAAGGAGGTGAATCTCTCTGGTCTTACAGACAAATTGAGAACAAAGTATTAATCAAAAAATTAATGATTGAGCAGTGCTGTTAAATTTCTGCCTTTTATTTCATAAACAAACTGCACAGAGCAGTAACAGTTTACAGTTCAGGAAGGACATAGCTATTCCCCGTGCTGACAACCACTTATGCTCTATTTAACACATGGAATTTAAGTGGTGCAGAAAGTACACTTGGCTAGGAGTTGCTGTCTGAAAACTTCTGCAAAGAAAAATGCATTTACTGCCAAAAAATTAGTTTTCAGTATGAAATGTCTTGGTATTGTGCAGTCTCATAGACTTTCCTCCTGTTTTGTAATTAGACATCAAAAGAAAGCCTGTCATTTAAATTAAAATATATCACTTGAGATCCTTTGAAACAAGCAGCATGCTGAATATAAGCAATTAGTCATATTTCTGTTTATTTTTATCTCACAAATCTACTGTTGAAAGCCATTGTTAAGCATGCAGGCTGGCATTAGAAGACTCCTGCTAACTTTCACAGGCTCTGGGATAGGCTCCAGAGTTTAACAGGTTGTGTAGATGAAATAGCACTCACAATTACATGCATTTGTCCACAGATTGATTGCTCAAGTTATGTTTATTTTGCTTTACATGTGGGGACTAGGTAAAAATGGCCTTTAGTGTGTGGGGGGTCAGGGTAGATATCTTAATGAAGCCTCCCAGACTTGTGCTCTGTGCATTTACAGGTTAGTGAGGGTACACACATGGGATGGAGAACGGGGAATGGGGATTGGGAATTTAGGAGACCCTTGTCTGGAAGAGCTGCCAGTGGAAGCCAGAGGCACAGAAAACACAGAAACAGAAAACACAGTCAGTTCTCTGCTGTTTTCTTCCCCAGCTTTGCAACAGGAAATCCTGAATCAGGGAGGCATGATGATCGGCTGGGTAATTTATGTAGCCCGAGGCATCTTGCTTGTGTAAGAGAGTTTGCACAAAGCAAATGTCACTTCAGATTGAGCAGTAACAGACTGTTTCAGAAAGGAGAGACACAGCTCTAGGAGTGACATGTACAGGATGAATCCATGTGCATGCTGGCAGAGACTGTCTCAGTGCCTGCTTGTCCATGTTCCCTACTCTTGAGGAAGAAATAAGCTCAGGTCAGTGATGAAGGCAGAGATGTCAGTTCAGGGCCTTTATAGCCTAACCATTGCTATTTTGAGGTTCAGTTGCTTGACCTTTGTTAGTACAAAATCAACAGAAAAAATGGCTGATAGGAAAATAAACCAAAAAAAGTGCCTTAACCAATAATCAAGAGTGTGGTAACTGGATGCAAATAAAGTAAAAAGCAACAGGAGTAAGTATTGTTATCCAGACAATCTAAAGATTGTGTCATAAAGATAGAGCTTAATGTATAATAACCTACTTTGTTATGATGGAATATATCAGTTAAAAGAATCCCAGCTGCATTACTGAAACCCCTCAGACACCATTTTTTTCTCTTATTAGTATTTGACATTGAATTGATATGAATTGCACACACAGTTCAGCCCTGGGTGTTTGATGTGGTAAAACAAAGAAAACTACAGAATAGTCTGTTTGTTACTGACACTCCTACTCAAAGATGATAACAGAGGCTCTTTTCTAATCCTTTGCCTTTCTTTCACCTTGTCAGCTAACCAAGATCAACGGAACAAAGTAAAAATAAAGGTAGTGAAAGGAAAATTTCCGTTATACTTGATTTTTATCTAGTAAGATGATCTTAAACTCTCACAAAAAAATAAAACAGTACAAATACCACTGTGTTTGCTCAGTCACTCACAATTGCAGAAAGTGGGTCCTAAATACCCTTTGATATTTCTTGATGATTCTTTGTATTACAGTAAGTGTGAAAGACCAGAACCCTGTTTTTGCTTAGCCCTGAAAAAAACCCCACCAGGGCAAAGTCCATTTCTGCTAAACTTGTTTCTAATACAAACCCCATCCATGAGGCAGCAGATGAAAGCAGCAGCAAGATGCAAATTATCAAAACATCTTTTTTGTAGAAATCACAATCCCTTTAAGACAATATCCATACTCCTTACAGCCATATTGAATGACCAGTTCCCAGCTGGATTCTCCAGAATGTTTGCTCATTTAGGGGTTTCTCTTTTTACCAGCACCTTAAAAATAGAGAATCTCAAAAGTTCACTCATTGTCCTTTCTCTTAGACACCCTCTTCTGCTCAAAGAAACCCCCACCCTAATACACCAAGTTCGCTCTCTCTGTGCACCAGCAGAGCAATGTAAGTTGTCTGTACTAACACCAGGGTCAGATTCTCTTGGAGTGTTTCTGAATGTAAAATTAATCAATTAATTCTGTGGATGTGCTTTAAAACACAATATTGCTCCAGCCAGTTTCTTAGCAATCTCACAGTAGAAATCCTTGGAAGAGAAATGCTGCATGTAATACTTTGCACTGAGATTCTGCATTGAGCTGTACTCAGCACATGCTCAGATAACCCAGGTAGCTGCAAACCAGGCCACTCTGTAATGCTGCCCTGTCCTTGGTTATACATAACCAGTGTTTGCAATCTCTGGGTGTCTTATCAGCAGGATTTTCCCCACAGAACCTGTGTGTGAAGGTTGTGACTTTTCCAGGCATGAAATCTGGATGAAGCTGCTGTTTCTGAAAAGCCAAGATCTTTTTTGTGCTTGATGCCATGAGGCACGTGGGTAAGTGTAAAGGGAAATAGTTTTAAATAATGTCTTTGGCACTGGGTTGTTGCAGGAGAACTTCTTTTACCCCGTCTGTCTCCCCATGTGGCTGCAATAACATATTGGCACCTCAGGCACCTAATGCTGATTTTTGTGGTATAAAACCCAGAGGAAGGCTGCCAAGAGCAAGGGATATGTTGACTGCAACCTGGTTTCAATGGATAATGAGAATATAATGAATCCTTAACAGCAGGGCAAAGCAGTGCTTGAAGGTGCTGCTGGGCCATGATTACCCACCCTGCACCTTGTGCTCAGAGGTACTGCTATTGCTATTCCATCTCCTGACTCTTCTTTCATGTCAAGCTCTCAGACAGGATGCAGTTTTGTCCCCTTTCGTAGCTTAAGCTCTGTAGAGCCAGGATATGTTCTTTTCTGTGGTGGGTTCCTTATCCTGAGAGGGCCTTTAGGCACTGTTGTAGTAAAGGCAGTTTTACTCTTTTCTGTGCAGCAGTGCGAGTAAAGGGTGGTGGGGGGTGGGGGATGAAATGCAGCAGCTCCTTGCTGAAGGAGATGAGATGATGATTAGCAGAGACAGTCCATGAGCACATGCAAGACACAAAAGGACTGATGCCTCCCTTCCGTGGCTGAACTTCTCTACACACATACATACATATATCTCACACTAATTTTAGTATGAGCTGAAAGAAGAGGGTCAAAACCCAATAATTATACAAGTACACTGTGAGATTTGAATTGCCCTCATACCTTCAAATGCCTGTTTAACCCTAGGCTTGGCTTACCAGCCTGCAGTTCAGGTTCCCATTTGGTGCCAGGGCGCCTCTGCAAGAGCTTCTAAATGATGGTCCCTGCACAAAGAGAAGTCAAAAGGCACAGCACAGTAGCCCAAAAACTGAGAAGGTCTTTTGATCTTTCAGAGGGAGTGGAAGTTGAAATGATTTACAAGAGGTGATTCAATGGGATTTTCAGAGCTAGTCTGCATGGATGGGTGCAAACAGGTCCAAGTTCCTTTGCTCTGACTAAGCGTGGTTCAGAAACTCTGGAGCTGTGCTGCTGCTGTGCTTAGGTTGACTTGCCTTGTTGAGAAGCTAATAGAGTTGTGTGGCTTTCAAGCCAAAGCTGGCTCCTGGCCAGACAGCCTGGAGCACAGGCAGAGTGAGCTCACGTCTGCCTGCACCCACCCATGGAGATGGGGCATAGAGGTTATGTTTAACATAATACTGTTCTTACATATCCCAGGCCTCAGTGAGCATCACACCTACGAACCAGGCCCTTGGGTTTGCCTTGACCAGAAAGAACAACTGATGCCAAGAATGTTCCAGGGAACATGAGCTGCAGGCAATGGAGAAAAAGAGGACACTTGAATTTCTGAATCACTTTGAAAGCCTTGGGTAAACTCCTTCTTAACTACAGCTTATTGTATGACAGTGCTACCTCAGCAGAGGATATAATCTTGCTGAAGCTTTAAGTGTTCTGAATTTTTCCAAAATGAACTCTAAATTAGTTTCAAATTGTTTTGTTTTCTTCCAGTATGGTCTGCTTTTTTTTTTTTTTTTTTTTTTTTTTTTTTTTTTTTTTTTTTTTTAATCTTACACCAATCTGAGGGTTCTACCTGGAGTTTCAAACATTTCAAAATCTATCACTTAGGACTGTAAAATCAATCTGCTTAGACGGAGTCTGTTTATGTATGCTCAGGCAGCAATTGCAGCTTGCTGTTGTTCTAGCATCTCAATAAAGAAATCCAAAGGAATATTTGGTTTCTCTACTATGTTAGCTTTAATAAAGCAGCCAAAGAAAAAAATTGGCATCTGTTTCCTGGTATTTTTTCCATTACTTAGCTATAATCTTTTAGAAATCATGAAGTTCCTCTCAAAATGCTAAACTATGATTAGACTGTGAAATCTGAATCCAATAAAAGAAGACAGCAATGCTTGAAGGATGCATTGCTGTCATGAAGCCAAGAAATTAAATTTCCAAAAAAGTGTTTAAAAAGTGGTATCAATTTACTGACACATTTTCATGTAATTAGATTGAGTACAACAGCCTTTTAAATATGTAGATACTTCTTAAAACCTCTCTTAAGTGGCAAAATGAAGGTGATTTCAAAACAGAAAACCAATAAGACTATAAGTTGATAATTAGTTTTTCATTAAAGTTCCCAAGCAGTGGTTAATATTATTAATAAAGCAATAGCATTGCCTCAGTTTGGACACAGGTATCTAAAAAATTGTCCTCTTCTCAGGTAGGGTCACTGCTCCTGTGGAGAGTGACACAAAGTTGTAAGGTTGGCTTAGGGGTGTGGTGCTGCTGCTTGCACAAAAGATCTGCAACTCAGAGCTAGCTGAAAGGTGGAGAGTCTTGGTTTTCAAGGATTTCTGAGATGTTCTGCCCCAGATTAGGAGTCAATGAATCTTTGTCACAAAGGCTTCGCCAGACCCTCCTTGTTTTGGGATAGCTTTTCACCCTGGCTGTCACAGCTTCTTCTCCTAGTTGCTCAAATATTAATATTCTTTTCTGAACCTTGCTGAATCTTTGGACACACAATGAAACCTGGAAGTAGCAAGTATCTGTAAGTAAGTGTTTTCTTAAGAGTCTGGTCTATTTGTATTTTTATTTTAAAAGTCCTTTCAGCCTTTATTTACACATGAAGGGCAAGCACATGTAGCAATGGTTCTGAACCATTAATTTTTTGTTACCACTATACTATCCACTATATGTCTCTTAAGAGTAAAGACTTTCATACTTCTTAAACTCAGATCTTGGCCAGGCTGTATTAGTTTCTTCCCCTTGAAAAAACGCCCAAGTTTTTTTTTTTTGAGATGCTGAACAGAACAGGATGTTCACAGTGAGTACTTATATTCTTAAAATAGTAGCATGTTTTCAGCATTGTATTATGGCAACACAGTATTTTATTAATTTACCAAATTGCAATTGAGGACACTGATCAGAGACACTGTTCCTATGAGCACTGAAACAGGTTTCAATCTCTCCATCCTCCCATGTTAACTAGATTTCATCAGAGGTGGCTGTCATTCCACCATGAAGTCAGTATTAAAATGAGTGTTTTATTCATATATATAAAGAATGCAACCTGATAGAGGAATTCTTTTTCACCAAGAGATTCCAATGACTTTTTGAAGTCAATGTCATGACTTTTCAAAGGCTGGACTTGCCTGTGTTTGTGAGGCTTGTCTGAACCATGGTTAGAGAATAGATACAAACCTACATCAATGCCTCCTTCAGGCAGTGATGACGAGCGTTATAGGTCATAACAAGCACCTTACCTTTGAGATCAGACATAAGGTTTCACAGTAATAATAGCAGGTCCCCATTGTCTTTTTCTGGGTTAAGCCAGGATTTGGTCCTGGATGTTGGAACAGGGCAAGAGGTTGCCAGATCATCAAGCCTTATGAAGATCTGTTGTTAACTACAGAGGGCATTTGGAGTTGCCTAAAAATGTATGGCTCACTTGCAGAGCATTCCTGGTAATACACTGGAGAGCTGAATTTATTCCACATGCATGGATAACCCCATTAGCATGGAAGAAGAGCAAACACGCACTGATATAGATGGAACAGCTCCTAGGTCCATTATTTCCTATTGTCTTGTCAGTGAGAGGGATATGACTAAGTCACTCAATATGACTAAGGGAATTATGCTTCTGTGGTTGCTACTGTAGTCAGGCTCCCTGCAGGCACCATGAACAATAAAGATCTAAGGGCTGACAAGGCTGACTTAAGACCAGCCTTTGAAGATTAATGTTCAGCAGTGGCTGCTTTGCATGGAAGACAAACAGTGGAGAGTGCCTCTGGAAGTGTGCCACTTATGCTAGGACATCTGCTCTGTGCCCAGACAGCTCCTGGGATGCTACCAGGGAGTGCCCTCAGAGGCTGGTCCTCCCCAGGAGACAGCAGAAACACAGGCAGATGGCACAGCACTTCATAGAATCATAGAATCATTCAGGTTGGAAGACACCTCTAAAATCATTGAGTTCAACCACTAACTCAGCATTGCCATGTTCACCATGTCCCTCAGTGCCACATCTGTGCTTCTTTTAAATACCTCCAGGAATGGTGACTCAACCACTTCCCTGTACAGTTCTGAACAGTACTGTTCTTGACAACCCTTTCAGTGAAGAAATGTTTCCTGATAGCCAACCTCAACCTCCTCTGAAGCAACCTGGGGCCATTTCTTCTTGTCCAGTTTGCTCAGGTCTGCTCAAGTGCGCTGCTTGGGTGTTGAGGGCTCACTCTCTCATCAAGCTGGTGGACTTTGTTGGAAGGCACCCTGACAGAGAGAGGTATGAAAATCTCTCTCTCCTCATGAGTTTTATCACCCAGACATCGCTCTATTTCTTCTGATGCCTCTTGCATTTATTGTGTAGACCCCTGGCCGGCCTAACCATGAGTTAAACATCTGCCTGCAGCCCTCAGAGTGGCTCTGTTCCTGTCCTATCTCCCAGACAATCTGGAAAAAATATTATACTCTGCCATACACTCCTGCCACTCTGACAATATTTGAGAGGGCCAAGAAAAGATGATCAACAACCTCATTTTACTCAATGAAATAAGTTGGTCTAATTTAAGATTTCTAGACTGCCTCTGGAAATTTGTCCTTGTAATGTCTATTTTAGCTGTAGAGAAGATGTGACTGTGCTGCCATAGTTGTTAGCACTGTACCTGGGAAACAACAGAATCTCTGGTTTAGCTATGGGATAATATCATATTAGACCCTGAAAAAAAGGGCTTTTAAATGCTGAAAACATTTTGAGAAGGACATCTGCATGTGTCAGGCTCTTTCTTCTTACTTCCAATCATAATTCACCCGTTAGCTGAACACAATGAACCAAATTAATGTGTATTTGGGCTGATGATTTTAAAAGGTGTATGGTTACAGGGGGCTGACAGGATGTGCTCAATGATTTTATGAGTAACTTTAATTTCCTCCATGCTGCTGAAGAAAATGTTGGAACTACACTTTTGAATAGCAAAGAGCTACATGGAAAATTACATGTCCCTCTTGCTTTTTTCCCTAGATGATGAAATCAACTTAATTTGTAACTGTCACCTGTCCAACCAACTATCAGTGTTACATGGTAACACTTACAGAAGGGCTGGTAGGACTGAAGTGGGCAGAAATGTCAAAATAGAATAGGCAACAGCCAATCCCTAGCCTCAAAAAACTGAATTTTGTGCCTAATTTCTTGTTGAAAAGAGCATGTGGCACGACTGGTGACAAAGTGGGGAGCTACCACGTTACTTGTCATATGATTAAGCGCCTGGTCTTCCAAAGTTGTTTTCAGCAGGAAATCTGGAATTAAAAATGCTGAACTGAAGGATGCATGACAGCAACTATTGGAGAGCTACAGAGTATATGAGACTATCTCAGTCCTAAGTTCCCATACATAACTTCATGAAGAGAGGTCAAAAGTGACAGTGGGCAAGGAGTGGGCAGCAGAGGAAGAGACCTGATCTTGAAAGAAATGGGCAGAGCAGTTCAGCAGACACTCAAGGGGAATGAGTACTCTAAATCATGCTATAGGGAAGGTACAATAAAATCACATAAAAATCAGTATTGGGCCAGATCAGATGTCTGTTTCTCTTATGTGGCCAACAGGAGCCATGAACACAGGCAAGCAGATAACAAACTTCTGCAGTATTCCCCCAAATATTCCTCAGCCTCCAACAATTCTCATTTCAAGGACTTACCAAGTTTAATTCCTCTCATCTTCCGAAGCTGTTCATGCCCAGACTCCCCTAACCAGGACTCCTGGTCCACTATAGAGGCCTATCCTCCTTAATTCTTCCTTAGCAACTATTTTCCTGTCTCCAGTTGTTCTCACACTGAAGTTTAAATTTAGGTTTAATTGATAATGTCATATTTTGCTCTGGGTTTTGTGTATGTGCACAATGTCTACACCCACAACTAGTTAGATATAGATATTGATATGCATTAAAAAAAACCCAGAAGAACAAAACCAGGTAATATTCAAGCAAAGATGTCAGAATTTGAATATCTTGTCCTGAACATAAACTTCTCTGAGAGTATATATATAGTTTGGGAGACTCAGAGAATGCCAACTAAAATTATTGCTATTTGTGTAATGTAATATTGAATACATTTACAGATGATTGCTACTGTTAAGAATGCACATATTCGTGTTAAATTCAATAACATCCAGTGCCACAGTCCTGTTTAAGGGAGGATTTTAATTTCTTTAGGAAGGTGAATCCATCGATTTTCCATGTCTCTTTGCCACTATTAAGAAATCAAAATTTTATAAGACTCTCAGCATATCCTTTTTCTTGCATTAATTTGCTCTTTTCAGTAAGCCAGGAAGATGGGAAACATTTTAAACCCCTCCCATTCCCATTAGTGAATAAAAAATCAACTTTGTGGCTGAAATTTACAGGCATGAGGCAAAGGAACACAGCACATCTCCTTTCAGAAGATAGGTACTTCAGTTCAAAGTATCTTCTTCCTGAGTGGATTCAACAAGTCCATGAAGTAATGAAGCACTTGTGTTCAAAGTCTCTTCTCTTAGGAGTACCTTGTCTCTAAGGGTGCTGAATGGCATTTGGAAGAGGTCTAATTTCACTGAGCTAAACTTCCACAAACTGAACTGGCAGAAAGAGATCATAATGGGTTTGCATATGAAATAGCCAGAAAATGTCACCAGGAGACAAAACCAGAATACTACCTGTGGGTTCTTGTATACTGATGCATCAGAAAAACTCTGTTACAGTGGAAAATACCTACAAATTATATGCAGTGCCTCTTTCCAGAAGGTGTGCTTAATGCAAATGAAAACAATAAAAAGATATATTAAAATATTAGAGTATATATCTTTCTAGGCAAGATGATCACATTTTTCTACATGAAGGATATAATAGGATGCAGCAAGTTAAAATTTTGTGGTATCTCTGGCCACTGAGTCAACTTCCATCTGAAGGATGTTGTGTAAGCAGTAAATGGGGCACCTTCAACTCTGGGAGAATCAATGCCAACCTCACATTAAAAAAGACGACTGGGTGAAGACACAGTTGCAGAAATGAGCTGAGGTGGGCTTACTAGAACTAAAGAAAGAATGGCTCATTTATAATGCATGAAGCCCCTTAGCCTTCATTAAAGGATAAGTATGCTGTCTTAGATACTGCCTTAGCCCAGCATCTCTATGTCCTTGGTTTTGGAAAATGTCCAGATGAAGGCCACAAGGATATGTAAGAATAAAGCAGAAAGTGATAATAGCTTTGGGTTGTAACTTGCTCAGCCTATGCGACATGTAAAGGGAATCCTGCTGGGGTATACAAGCACTCATGAGAGAAGTGAGAACTAAATTGTCATAAAAGTTACAGCAGGTGCCTCCTCTGCAAAGCCCATGGTGGGTATGCATGTGCAGTCAGCAGTGAAGGTGACCGAGGATGGAAGAATCTGTTCTGACAGGAAAAATGTACCAGGAACAGAGATGGTCCTCAGACAGACTCTCTGCTCAGGCTGTGCAGCAGGGATGTGTTTTGAAAACAACTTTTGGCTGCTACATGTCCCAGGGGAAGTGCTTTGAGGTGAAGAACTTGGGGAACATCTGTCTAGCCAGTCGGCTTTGCTGCCTGACTGGTTGTTGCAAGATAGAAGGTAGGGGAAAGTGAGGGGAGTTAAACTGAATTAGAGAAAAGGACACTAGGTGTACCTCCTAGAGAGTTACAGACAAAGCCTGCAGTTAAAGTAGAAGATGTTCAACAGGTTAGTTAGCCTAATTTTTCAGCTGAGCGTGAACATTGCACTGAATGCACAGAATTGGGTGGGAATCTCCATGCATCAATGCATACATGACTAAAGGGCATTATGAAGGACAGGAGTTAAATTCTTATACTGACAAGCTGAAACTAACATGACTAGAAACATAACCATCTATGGATGCAGAGGATGTTGTAAAAGAAGCTGTTAAGCTTCTTGAAAAAAGCAAGCATTAAAATCAATTGCTAAATTGTAGGCCTGAAGAGCAGTGAATTTGAAATTGAAATTTGTGGGGTAGCTGGAGCAGTAACAGAGTGATGAGTCTTCAGTGGGTGGCATGCTATTTTAAATACCTCTTATAAAACCACCTAGATGAAAATTAGATGATTACAGTAATAGTGCTGATTTATGCCAAAGGAAAACCTTCCTTCCAACTATAAAGATTCATTAAAGTGTCAACAAATTAGTGAGTAAAGAAGCACTTGCATATATAATTATTTGGATTTTTTTTAAAGTCCCAGAGTGAGTCTATTAAAGAAAACCAGGCACCTAGAGGGCGAAAGGTAATGTTCTGCTGTGCTTTGGAAGAGGGCTAGGAGACAGCAAAATTCAAAGGACGAAGAGTGGGCTTTCATCTAGAAATGAGATTAATAGTGAAGTGTTTGCAATGCATCTGCTGTAACTGAGTCTGTTTATTAATAATATCACAGCAGGGCATAGTAGCAACATTTGCATATGATGCCAGGTGATTTAGATTAGTCAGGGATTAAGATATGCAGACATGACAAAATGAAGTCACCAGGCAGTGTATGCGAGTTTGATTCTTGTTCTGGTGTGGGTTTTTTTTGGTTTGTGTGGTTTTTTTTTTGTTGTTTGTTTGTTTTTTTTTGTTTGTTTTGTGTTTTTTTTTGTTTTTTTTTTTTTTTTTTGTTTTGTTTTTGTTTTTGTGTTGTTTTTTTGTTTGTTTGTTTTTGGTTTTGGTTTTGTTTGTTTGTTTGGGTTTTTTATTTTGGTTGGTTGGTTGGTTTGGGCTTTTTGTTTTACTTTTGTTTGTTTTTGTTTTGTTGGGGTTTTTTTCTGATCCAAATCAAAGTCATAAGCATTGAAAGAAACTGTGAAGTTCCTTGCAGCACTGGACTTTATTCCAAATGAAGTGATAATGGTTTCAGAGCAAGACTTGCAAGTTATTACAGATAGTCCAGAAGAAACCTCTACTTAATACCAATGAAAGAAAGAGGATTTTGATTAAAAAAGGGGCAACAAGAACAGGGCAGAATTTTATATGGCTGTCATATCTCAGTCCTTATTACCCCCTCACTCTTAATAATGTTTGCACTTGTAGTCTGCCAGTCCTCATCAAAGTGCAGCCAATGAAGGAAATCATTTCCTTGTAAAGAGCAGCAGATATATTTCCAACAAGGAAATATTTCTAGAGACTAAGAAAGATCAATGAAGATATTAATAAGAGGAAACAGAAGCTGAGAGGCTCATGAGAAATAAAGGAATGCTCATCAGTTTTAAATAAAAGAGCTTTAATACAAGAAAAAGAAGAAACTGGTGAAGACTAACAGTTTTGAGAGAGAAAAATAACTATTCATACACAGTAAGTAATGAACTTACATATTTTTCTGCAGGAAATATTAACCAAACAGTTCATGAAGACTGTCAAACTGAAAAATAAGCATACCATCAAAATTCAGTGTAATACTGAATGGATAAAATTTGGGGAGAACTGCATTTTTACAACAGTGCTGACTCAGAGATATGAGCTAACCTCTGTATAGGGTTAGGAAAATTATTTTCACTGCAAAGATTTTTCATATCCTTGTACAATAACAATTACATCTGCAGTGGGGGACACATTTTATCACAGACTTCTATTGCCCTTTTATTCTCCTCCATTGAAAGACTCAGACCAGTGGTACCCTCCAGCCTTAAAGATCTGTATTTTTATTTAATTACCTCAGAAATAATTCCAGGCAGCAATTGACCCTCTTCAATGTTCAAAAGCCTTGCAGTACAAATGCCATGTGAATGGCACTCAAGCTGTTGTCTGCTTCCTTGGCAAAGGCAATTTTGGAAAGACTGGATGGTACATAATATGGGAGCATTATATCAATTGTGTTATTAGTGTTCATAACTTAAAATTAAATGAGAAGGAAAAGAAATATAGAGAAATTCCAAAGAGAAATAGAGGAGTGTAAGTGTTCTGAAGATACAAAATTAATATAAAGGCAAACAGGATGAAGATGATACACTTTGGAATTAAGAAATGCCTTGTCTTAATGTATTTTCACAATGCCCATTGACAATCAAGTAAGTTGTCTTTGTTGCCTTCCTTCTTCGCACCCAACGTTATTTAAAAACAGCCACCTACCTCTCTGTGATTTCACTTCCCAACTGGTCCCACCTTGCACGAAATGTATCAGCACCAGCTGCTTTTGAAGGTCATGGAATGCCCCTGCAGAAGGAGGGTCAGATGCCCTTATTTCACACTAGAACCATCAACTCCTGTCTATGGATGTGGAGGTTCCGTGCAGAGAGGTAATTTCCATTTTGCAGGCAGACCTGGCAGTGAGGTCACTTTCCCAAAAGGGTAGAGCCTGCTGCATCCAAGGCTGCAAACCAGACACCAAATGCCTTAGGCCAGGCTCAGCTGCTGCTGTCTGGGAGCTACCTGGGCCCAGGGGGGAGAGAAGGGTAAGGGACTAGCCCCGGGCTCATGCTGCTGAGCCAGAGCTGTGTTGTCCTACTCATCTCTTGACATTTGGAGCAGAGGAAGAAGAAATTCCTGTATGCCAGTTATAGCATGGCTAGAGCTTGCTGAGCTCACTGTAATGGAGGGAGCTCCAGCTCAGGCTGAATGAAGATTTGCTTTATGCTTTTTATCATGGTTTTTAATTCATGCAATGCAGTACCATTTTAAGGTGTTTGTAACCTTGAGTGAAGGTTTATAAATAGAATTGGGAGGGTTTACAAACTGAGGTGCACAGAAAGCACTCTGCTCTGAACATACAGTAATGTGGTTGGGGAAGAAGATACAGATTTTTACGCTGAGACAAACAGCTCTGGCTAAATAACCTGGTAAATAGGGAAATGTTCCTAGTGCCAATGTGCAGGTAGTCACACATGGTCAAGTTCTCTCCCTTCCTGGGGTAGGTCAGGGCACATCTCACCTCTCTTCTTTCCCACCTCCCCAGCACAACTTCCCCATGCTGAGGATCCTACCAGGATCAAGGAACGCAAGGGGACAGAGACACTGACTACAACTCAACAGAAGCCCAAATAGGCACAATGCACTTATTTTCCATTTATTAGGGCTATTCCCCAGCTTTCTGAACTGTTAACAGAGAGCAGACTACAGAAATCCCAAGCGAAACATGGATTTGAGAGGTTGTGCTGGGTGCACACTTAACCTTTTTCTCTTCCCCTGTCTGAATTTTCCACTGGATACCTCACCAAATGCTTTGCTTTGCACAGAGATTGCTCTGAAGCTGCTTAATCAGCACAATCTGCCCGGAAGTGTACCAGGACCCGGGCAAGCAGGGGAATGTGAGATGTTTCCCTTCACAAGCCCTGATGCTCCTGGGCTGCCTTGCACACTCCAGAGACAAGCTCTGCTCTCAGGGAGCAGGGTAATACAGCTCTGAGTGCCTCCCTAATGCAGTTTTGATTTATCTGCTGAGCAGCCATCAGACTCCAGCTTTATGCTTATTTATAAGCAGGCTTTTAGAAACAAAAGGTTTTTCTGGAAATGGCTACTACTGAACTTTTAAAAGTCCACAGGGCCCTTTGAAGCCACCAAATGGCTCGGGGTAATTTCATCATGCAGCAATACCCACCTGCAGACTCACGGTGTTTTTCACATCTGCTCGGTTCCTCACCACACTTATTGAGATGCAAGAGGGCCAGTCAGGTTCAGATGTCACTGGCAGAGCCATCACTAGGGAATGTTTTGTGATGACGAGGAGCAGGATTCATGTCCCAGACTTCAATAAGGTTTTAAGGTTTCAATGACCATCATAGGAAGTGGTTTCATATTCTCAGCTGTGATAAATTAGGATAGTTCTGCATATTTCCAAACACTTAGGAAAATTTATAGCTTCCTAGTTTTGTACTGGCTGAAGATGTAAGGCAGGGCTGTAATTCAATAATAACAGCGTGGATTTTACTGTTGAGGTCAATGGGATCCCACCATCACAACTTTAAAGCTCAAAACAGTACACGATTGATTTCAATAGACTGTTCTCTTCTTCCTAAGGATACTTTTTCCCATTGATGTTGTATTTGAAGAGTTTGTAGAAACTCGCAGAAAATACTGAAGTTTGGAGTTTAGTTTATTTTGGCCTTGTCATGGTCACAGGAAAGTCACCAGGGAAAATATCAGTGAATTAATATGAATAAATCGATTTTCTAAGTTAAAAGTACCAGGCACAAAGGGTGCTCTTCTGCAGCACTTCCAGGGAAAACATTCCTGACTGGACTACCATCACAGAGAATTAGGATTTTTTCCTAAAATTCCAGAGATTATAATTTCCTGTTGTGTTAGAAACTGGCTAACACGTAGGCTTTGGAGAGAATTAAACCGAATTTAGCTGATCAATACACAAAGCTTAGGCAACCACGTTTTCTTCTGGGTGGGGAAAATTCTTCGATCCATCATTGTTCAGCTTCATTCTTCAGTGAATTAACATCTCAAATGACTATTCAGGTCACATAAGTTCAAGTCGCTAAGGCAGAAGCAGCTTGAGGACGACTATCAGGCAGCAGGGAAGGTAAATAAAGGGATTTGTTTAATGTTTAAAAGAGCATACTAATGGACAATTAGCCAGGGGAATTGAGAGTAGTTTTTCAATCCACAAAAAAGCAAGGCTTCAAACACTCAGCAAACTCTGGGCTGTGTTTGGGGCTAACACCACAGTACACATCACAGAACCGCAGCGCTGATGGTGGCTGGGAACCCATGATTGCCACAGCTTCTGCCGGGAAGGGGTGACAAAAAGTCGCAGGTGTCTTGAAGAGAGTAGCAGATAAGAGAAATAAGTTTGCAGGGCGAGGAAATACCTATGCTAAAGCATTTGCCGCAAGCTTCCCACTTGGAGTGACTGGCATCTCTACCCTAGCACGGCTGCCATGCCATGGTTTGTAGTACAGATGATGTAGGAAGGAAACCCCGAGTCATCTGCTTCAGTGAAATCAACACAGCCACGCAGTATTTCAGGTCCTGTTAAACTCTTCAGAGAGAGTAGATCATATTTTAAAGACCAGTGGCTCACAATTATTTCTTATTTAGAGTGGGCTGCAAAGCAGTCCACGCTGGAGCGCTGCATGTTGCTCACAGCATCGCTGCTGTGGATGAGCACACTGAAAAGAAGGAAGTGTAATTTTAGAGAAACAGGTTATTTTGGGGGCGTTTCACTGAAATTCTGCCTCTGAAAATAAGGTGAGGCAATATGATAGGACTGGCTTTTCAACGTATCCAAAGTTAGATGGCATCCTTGCAAGAAAAGAAAAGCAGAAGGGAAAAAAGAGGGGAAGATGGCACGCGTGCTTGAAAAGAAAAAAAAAAATGTTCTAAGGTATATTTTTTTTTACTTTTAAGTTGCTTTTAGAGGTCAGGCTATTGGAGTTTGTAGCTCCGTTGCAGAAACATACCCTGCTTCTGAAATAAAATTAAGTAACCAGCAATTACCTAAATTATAGATTTTGTGTTGTAAGTACCAGATCGCTTCTCAGTTTTCTAATCTTTAAGTGTGTTACTTGATCTCTGATGAAATCGGGTGACAAGATTTAAAAAAAAACAACCAACAAAAAAACCCCCCACCCAAAACAACAAAACAACAACAAAAAACTGCTCACGCCCAAAAACAAAGAAAAAATATTTTTTCAGCCTGGAGACGGAATCCAAACAGTCAAGATTACTGTTGTGAACCTGCCCGTTAAACAGAGGATAAAAATTAATTCAGTAAAGGACTAAATTAGCTGATCTGAGACAAAAATTCCTTCCAAATTAGGTTCAACAGGTATGAGACATGCATTTGGCCATCAATCTGTTAAAAGAAATCTAAAAAAAAAATCTTAAATGTCTTCTACTGATGCTATAATCTCAATGAATTATTTGACTGCTGTGAAAAGCAGGGCATTCAGTGTTGCCTGTTTGTGATAGCAGCTTCTAATTAGGAATTTTACTTCCTCCCAGGTTGCCATTTTCTAAGCCATACTCATCAGCTTTTGAGGTGCAGTCACCTGCTAAAGTGTAGACTGCAGTAACAAGTTAACATTTTCCAGACATTGGGGGCATTCTTGCTTTCTGTACATGAATAGACCCAACTGAATCCTTAGTCCACATTAGACCAGGACAAGGATGTCAATAAAACAAAGTCATCTCAGCCAGCTACAGAAATGCAATGAACTGACATTTCCTGAGAAGTTCAAATTTCTCAAAATGAGTCCCTAAATCAGTTTCCAGGCAAGGCTCACACTATTCATGAACAAAGCTTGAAGTTGTGGGTTCACTGTACATAATGGGCTTCATATTCCCATTATGGACATGTCAAGCCTGAAAAAATGTCTTATTATGTCAAGATGAAGACCTTACTAACCTTTACTAAATTTTAAACTGTCAGAGAGGGATGGTTGTAGTACATGTTGAGGACTTCATTTGAGCACATCTTACTACATTATTTTCTTCCAGATTTACTAATAAAAGATTATTATTATTGCACCTTCTGCATAATAATAATAATAATATGTGTTCCCAGACACAGCACAGATGATCTGTGAATACTCAAGTGTTTACAACCTGTGAACATCTTTGAGATCTAAAAGAGACCCAAAAAAGAATCAGAAACTAGATACTTTTATTGCTGAAAGGTATTAAATTCTCAGTGAAAATATTATTAAAAGATTATGCAGTACTTTAAAACATCTGAAACTGTTTTACCTAAAGCTCACTGCACATATCTGTATTTTGATTGGATATTTGTGCGATGCTAGAATCAATTTTTGGCTTGCGAAACTCAAAATTCTGTGAACTCAGATTCTTTCTTGAATCTGTAGCCAGGTTTTCAAAGCAATGGCGTTTTTAAAGAGGTCCCTTCTGCAAGTATTTCGGTAGCAGCACCAGTTGTGAATTGTGCTGAAGCTGTGACGAGCTTCTGGCTACAGAGGCATCTGTGCTTGAGGGGCTGCATCACACGCAGCAGTAACACCGCAGCCGTGGCCAGTCCTGCAGCTGCTCCTGGCAGCCCACAGGTCGGCCCAAGAGCCAAATGCAGCTCCGAGGTGCTTAGAGATATACCAGACTGACTGACCTCTGACAGATAATGTAGCTTGGGACAGGCGGCTGCAGTGATTCCAGCCCAGTGATTCCATGAGCCTTCCTTGTCCCTTGTCCTCTTTCAGTAAGGAGTGCTCTAGTCCCTGGGGCTATGCATCATTAAAAGGTCCAGGGGTGGGGTTGAGCTCTGACCATCAACACTGATTCCCAGGCTCCATTCAGGCACTGGCATGGGGCTGGAGATGATGCCATCCATGCCATCCATGCCATCCATGCAATTCAATCCCTGTGTTGAGAAGGTTGGGTTACACATGCCCAGGCTGCTCTGTGCTTGCTGGCTGAGGACAGGTGACAGCAGTAGCTGAGCCCCAGGAGAAGCCCTTTGTCCAGTTCAGATGAAAACCTGAGAGTAGTCTGCTGGCAGCAGGAAGGCAGCAGCAGGAGGGCATGGATAAGGTAATACTGTGGTCTGTGAGAGCACAGCAAGTGCCAGGAATGTGTGCCACTCCAGATTTTTTCCATCTTCCTTCGATGGGAAGAGCAATGGATGGGCTCACCACTGGTGTCATGAATTTCTCAGCTGCTACCGCACTTACAGGATGCAATGTATCCTCTCTTGTCTAACACCTAATTTTTTATAATCTATTCTAACTGCCACCTAATCAGAACAAAACTGTGATTGTAACATAGGCAGGAGCAGAACAGATGTTTGGAAACAGGTTTTTCTCCTTAGGAGCTGTGGCTGTGCCTCAGACAGTCTCAATACACCATTTTTTATTCTCCCTGGATTTTTGAATGATGGCAGCCAGGTGTAAATGTATGCTTCACATCTGTGGAGCTTCTAACCCACTTTCATAGTCCATAAGAGACTTTTCTAAGCTGAGAACTCTTTTTTGTTCCAAGGGTGACTGGAAGTTCCTGAGGGAGAGCATGACAACCCTGTGCTCACTTCTGTGCCCTGGTGACAGTCAGTATCTTGTGGGAAGAGCAGTCAGCCTAATATAAGGCCAGTAAGTAACAACAGAGAAGCAAGCCCAAGTAATTCCTGGTGAATTACAAAAACAAATCAACAACCCAGAGGCTACACTATTGCTATGGTTTGTGCAGACTTTTCAGAAAGTTAATTCAGCCTCCAATTCTCAAAGGACAGCAAAATAATTTAGAGTAAGGTTCTTTTCAAAGAACTAGTGTTTAAAGTGTTACAAATAGTTAAAATTAAGTAGCAAGAAGGTTCAGTGCCTTTGTAGCCTTGGAAAAGTAATTCCTCACCTGGAATGTTAAGGAAATAAATATTGTTCAGACAGAAAGGAATTAAAACTGAGGTGACAAACTGGAGTTGTAAACTGGAAGTGAGGGTTTCCAGCACACACACCTTAGGCTTAGCTGGCCTGTAGGTATGCAACTCAATTAATAGCTTTATCACTCTTTTACACCTGATAATTTGCCTTTTTATGTAGCTATGTACTTTGCACCTTCAAAGAGTACTTGAGAGTGAAGGAAGTTTGCCAGTTTGGAGGATTTTCAATTCCACCATTATCTCGCTTAGTTTACACTTCCTCCCTCTATTCCTGAGCTGATCCAAGTGTCTGCTTTCTATCATGCAGATGTACTTTCTCCAGACACATCACTAACTTCAGGTATTTTTGCCTCACAGTGTAACCTGGGAGCCAACATTATCCCTATTGCATACATGCAGGACAAGGGAGAAACACATCAAAATAATCTCCCTGGGTCTTGAAAAACTTGTCTCACACCCAGCAGCAAACTCGAAGCCCCGGGCACAGGGTGAGCATTTGTAAAGCATCTTAAGAGCCTCCAGCCACAGGCTCTGAGAAAGAGGAAGGATCCAGGCTAAACCACTTCACTAAGAGGGCATCAGACCAGCTCTCTGCTCTGCCTCATTCCTGAAGGGATGCCTGGCCAATTAGTTATCTCTCTTATAGGATGTGTAGGAGATGACTGTGCAGGTCTGTGGCTACTGCCCATCCCAAAACTGCTGCAATACCCAATGGGTATGAAATGGCCTGAGGGTGACTCTGATCTTTGCAAGCTCTCCAGCTGGTGTGACACAGCCTATCCTCTGTCTCCAGGATCAGCTCTCACAGAACAAGGCTGCATTGTACCAGTACCTGACTTGCAAGACCACAGCTCCCTTGAGTCCTCACAGCTCCCATTGCAAGAGAGATAATACCCCAACATTTTAGGACTATCAGTCTAGAATCTCTCACAAGAAAAACCCTCTGCGCAGCCCACCCCAACCAAATCTTGAGACTGAGCTTTTTTTATTGTTTAAAAATTAATCAAAACTGAGAATACTACACCAGTTAGAAACCCTCTGTACCTGTAACTCACAGAAGTTGGGTTAATATTTCAGTACTCAGCATCAAGAAGACCTGTGGAGTTGTGTCTAAAACAGGCAAACACTCCTTTTTCCAAAGGTAGAGCTGCTGACTAGCATGACAGAACCAGGCTCATCCTCTGATGTTTGGATTTGTGTCAAAAAGAGGTGATCAGTAAAATCACAATTTCAGGTGATAAAACTACCTTACACTATTGGATTTTGCAGCAGTTTTGTTCTTATTTTCTCTTATTGAAGAAGCACATCTACCCAATGACAACTAGGAAGGAAGCTGTGGTCTGGAAAAATAGAGTTGTGCTATCTGGATGAGGTGACATGGGCACGGACCAGGCATCTGCTTCCAGACTGCAGGCTTGTGTGTCTACCAGGTCACAACTGGGCTGGGTAAGCCTGTCCCATAGGCTGGCTTTTCCTTACTATCAGTGGTACTGGGCAGGACCTGTATGCTCAGCAAGGAGGCCTGTAGGGGAGCATGTTGCTTGCAATGAACTTTTACCTTTTGCTAAATATGTTTGTTTAATCCTGAGGGATGCAGCCTGTCACTGAAAGATTTAATATATGAGATTTGACTTTGAAAATACAGCACCATGCTCTGTAAATTTCAGCCAGGTGTATTTGGCTGCATTTCATTCATTGTTCCCTATGAGAATTCTCTTTCATATTTTCCACAGGCAAAACCATGAGGGATAGTTTACTGTATTGCTCTAACATACAACTCTGGGAAAGCTTGAATGACTTTGATCATAAACCAGGAAACATTTCTCAGACTCAGACAGACTTTGCTGCAAGAAAAATGTTATGGAAAGAAAAACACCCAAACCCCCCTGCAATGCAGACTATAAATCTGCAGCTGGCCTCATGGAATAAGGTTATTGATATATGCCTTGAACATTATTTTCCATATGCACTGTGTATCAGCTGATAGTGCTTAATTATTCCTTTTACTACCACAATGTTTATTTTCAGGGTGACTATCAGACATTTTTATGTTTTGTATCTATTTACCTTCACAGTGTGCTGACAAGATGCTAGAAAATAGTATGCTTGTCCTTTTTGATTCAAATGTGTATTGATTTCTAAACAACTTCTTTGATATCTGACAGCTTTTTACCAGTGCTTAATGTGAATGGTGTATGAAGAATCAAATGCTGGACTGGCATTTATTTTTATTGGCTAGCACATAAATGTGTCTATGATTCACAATTAGTGTAAAACAAGACTTTTCATTATGAAAAACGAGGTGAGTCAGATGTTGATGGGAGAAAACTCATTAAGACATAGTCAGGATAAGAAAACAAAATGGGCAAACCACGTCAAATTGATAGTTGGTCTGTTGCAAGACTGAATTGCTGTTACTCAGTTATTACCTGTGCAAACACATGGTTTTCTCCTCTTATCTATGTAAGAGATTTTATTCATACATGAAAGAACACTTAAGCTCCAAACTGAGACTAGAACTTCAGGTTATGTGCCTCTGAATATAGATGGCAACAATAATATGGTCAAGGTCTTGTACTGGAGTGGGTAAATACCTGCAGTCCCATTCCATGCTGTCAGCAAAGAACAATTTACCATACAGCAAAGAACAATTTACCATACAGACAGAGAGGGAGAAAGCCTGCATCTCTTGATTTTGGTCCACACAGACCATCCAAGAAGACCTGTTCCTTTTTGGTACAGATATGCAATAAAACCAAGACAAAGAACGACCATGACTGTATGTGAAGGGACTCAATTTCCTGAGTGCACAGACGTGGATCTGTTCTGTACTTGGGGTTACAGAAGAAGGTAACCTCTGTGGCCTTTTGTGACTACAGCTGAACAATTTAAGTAGCAACACTTGGAGAAGAAAGAGGCAAGCAGCCCTTTGTCACTGGAGTTTCATTGTCAGAAGTGAAGGTACTATGGTAAAGGGCTGGCATGAGGCTCTGCTTCCATTGCTCATTCTAGAGTGGCTTCTGAGGCAGAAACTGTAATGAAGGGGAATTAAGCCTACACAGGGCTCACAGTGACCTAGTTTCATCTTATGCCTCTAATGAGTATTGCTCACAAGATCATTTTTGAACAAAGTGCTAAAATCAGTACTTACATTCACACTTTTTAGTCCTGAGAGATTCTGTGTACTTAAAAGACAAGTAAGTAATTTATCTTTACACCGTCTCAGCATTTGGCCTGTTGAGAGTACACGTGAAGTGTTTTAGCATTCATCACTAACCCTTTGAAACATCAAAATGATGCCAGTCCTGCACAGTGTTACTGCTGACAGAGAAAGGTGTCCTCTTCATGTGCATTAGCAGTCCTTGCCCAGAGAAAAGGAACCCTTGTAGCATTGGGTGAACAGCCAAATTAGCCAGGTGATTTTGCCTAGCTGCTGTGCACATTGAACACTGGGTAGCCTCCCTGATTTGTTCTAAGAAACACTGAAAATAGAGTCCTACTGCTCTTTTCATTTTACACAAAGCCCTGGGGACTGCTCTAGCAATTTAACATTGAACTGTTGAATTACATTGCTCAGGAATGTTCCCTGGCACTGTTTAATTTACTAGTATAGGCACAGCCCAAGTCCCCCTAAGAAAACAGGCCTTGAAAGATCACGTAGCTGTAAGCAGTAAAGTCTGAGCAGGATGGAGTGCTGCAGTACATGGGGGTGGGGGTGGGGGGGTGCCTTTACCACTCCTGGGTTGATTTCCTGGGCATTGTAAGGGTTCGCCGGTTGTTTCAACTGCAGGAAAAGAATGGCTCAAGCTTTCGACACACACACATAAGATGCCATCTCTTCTCCTTTCATTTCCACCCTTTGCAAATGAAAGCCTTTCTTGAAGCTTTTAGCTCTGCCTGAAAAGGTTCAGAGGGGTGACAGGAGAGAAATGTGTCTGAGAATCCTTTTTTCTAGTTCCTGATAATGGCAAAATTCCCATTGATGTGAACGGACTTCTGCTGCTGTAGATTTACTGTACATTCTTAATCCCAGCTGCCCCGAGGCAGGAACATCCTCAAATAGTTGCATGTTCTCCATTTCCTAACAAGCAATACTTTTTCTGATTTAAAAGCAAAAATCTGTAAGGTATGACTTTTTGAACCAGCTCAGCCGAAGAGAATGATTTTTCTGCTTTCATGCAGATCCAAGTTCTGGAAGTACTGCACCAGTTCTTTTATTAATATTCTGCTCTTGCTTTTTTCAATCTCCTCTCCAGCACAAAAGCTCATCTGCAAACTATTAGAGTCCCACCTTTGGAGATCAGACCAGAACATCTGTTGCTTGTGAGTGGGGATTGATACCAGTGAGAGTTGACTGTATCATCCATCAGATTTACACTTTTAAATGGGTAGAAAACCTGCCCAGCTGAACATGCTGCTAGAAAGCATATCTGTTCCTTAAATAAATAGACCTCTGTTTGAATTTCCTTTCAGTCTGGAGGCAAACAAAACAAAAATCATGGGGCTTAACTGCTACCAATAAATCACCATGCACCACTGTTGTCAAGGTGGGCAGGCAACATAATTTCAATATTTCCGAAAAGGGTATACTGGAAAAAACCCACACTTTTTCTTTCACCTTTCCAGTCATTATTTGGATCTATTATTTGATTAATTGTTATAACATGTTATAGTTTGGTTTACAGTTAATTTTATATTTAAGAATACAGAGATGATGTTTCTGGGTAAAGTATTTAGGCATGCTCTTCTGTTGTATGCATTAGAGCAATTCTCTATGCATTAGAGCAATTCTTTGCTGTAGATTTGGTTTTGGTGAGAATACTTGGTGTTCAGAAGTCAAAATCTGCCCACTGAAGAATGTTTTTAAAAGTAAGTGAATCACTATTAATGGTGCTTGCAACAACTTTTGTTTCCTATTCACTCATAGGAATAGGTTTTGTTTGCTACAATAGTCATCAAGAAAAATACAGTACCAAGCACTTCATCAGGTGTTTAGTGCCAAGAATTCATTCAAGAAAGCAAGTAGAAGCCTGTTTCATAGCACTAGAAGTCTTGATAACAGATAAAGAAGGACATACCCGCCATGAAAGATGTGACCACATACTCCCAGACCTCCCAAGACTGTTAGAAGTGTTGCAACCACTTATGTAGGCACACTTCACAGAATTAGACTAGCTGGAATCTTTCATTTATAAAAGTGCTTGGTATTTTGTCCCCAAATGTCAGCTTTCTCCATGCAGACTTTGCCTTGGCATGTTAGCTGAGTCTGGCTAGAGGTGCTCAGTCCCACAGCAAGGCTTGGCAGTCCTGGCTCCCCAAGTTTGAAGGCTTCTGCTCAGCTGGGAGCACTGGCAGCCCTCACTTGCTCCTGGCTCCAAATTTTTGGCAGCAAAATGTAGTCAGCTTCAACTTCAGAGCAGCACTGGATTCTGGACAACAGTGAAAATCATTTGCTTTTGCTTGCAAAAAATCACAAGCTTGCTTGCAAAATTATTGACTGAACTTGCTCTGCATGGAAAGGTACTCAAGTAATGTTTTATGGATTTCAACACACAAGCAATGGAGGTTATTTTCAGACAATTTGTTAGAGGAAGAATCTACATTTGTTAAAGCAGTTATTGCAAATGCAGCGTTAGCAGTACCATAAAGCTTCCTCAGTTCCTTTAGAACCAGTCAATAGAATGTCAAGAGAAATGGAGGCAAAAATGGGAAATTATCTCATTCAGGGGTATGGTGAAGATGTATGACTTTTTAATAGTCAAAATCTCCCTCCATTTTAGGGAAGGATTACTCTGAGAATATAGAGTATATAGCTTGTACATGGATCCATGAACCCCCAAATCTCAATTTATTCTCTGATTCAGAGCTTAGAAGGCAGATAAAATGGACACTCATATTCAGACTTCAGTGATGTCTATTCCAGAGATTGACTAGAGACCAAAGAAAGTCTGTGGCAACATCTTTCCCTCTTCTGCTTGCTCTGATGTGTACAAGTGTGCACTCAAGAGTTCTCTGTTGTGTCTAGTAAGTTAAACAGCTTAAGAAAAATATAATTTACCCTTGCCAACCTTGCTTTGCTTAAGAACAAAGGCACAGAGAGGAATAAAAAAAGGTAAGAATTACAACAAGTGTAACTATTGAGGACATAGTAGCATAAGTACCCAGTAGAGACCTATCATGCCCTTGTTCAAGCTGAGTTAGCACAAAATCTTCTTTCATTCATGAAAAGAAATAAACTTAGGCACCTCAGTTACTGCTGTTCAGTGGCTGATTAGTTTGCAGTATAAAATAAGTGCATCTCCTGGGATGCTTGGTTCCGGCTGCTCCCATCATGCTTTCACTCTTTACTTCTATTTTCACAGAGCAATGTGTTCCTTTCCTTGCCCTTGCAGATGAATGAAAGCTCAGTTACCAGCACAGGAGTCACCGCTGGTGAGGAAACGTTTGCTCAGAATAGAAGTATTGTGCCACCAGCTGTGTTAAATTGCTGCCTCCGAGCTATTGCGGGACAATTCAAGCCTGTTGTAAAACAGATAGCAGGAAGGCATGTGTGTTGCCAAGGAAACCCCTGGCTGCAAGTTTATTGCATAAATAACACCGGGGTGGGGAAGATGTGGCTAACGGAAGAGTGGGGGGAAAAAAATGAAGTGCCTGGCATGTCTCAGTGTCTGAGGGAGGGTCGTAAGCAGAAGCAGTGAAACAGATTTGCCAGTAGAGCAGTTGATCTTTCTTCAGCTGGGAAAAGCAAGGAAAACAGGTCTGTCATACAGAAGTGACTGGGGAGGAAAATAGAGGCTTTCAGCAGCAATATGTCCATGATGGGCAATTCCTTGCACTGAGGGGTGGAGAAGCAAGATTAGTCCCTGCACCTTCTCACACTCACTAGAGGAAAAGAGCCTGGTGTAAACCACTGCTGGATTTGCTCAGAGCTATGCAGATGAAGATGCAGATGAAGGTTGTAGTGGCAAGTCGGAAAGTAAGGGAAAGATAAAAGAGGGAATCATTATAATGATATATTTAAGCATTGGGCCACATTCAAAACCAAGAGCAAGTTATTTATGTTCTCCAAAGATGATCTGTGTGTAACTTCTTAAGGTTGTGGACAAGGATGCTACTAGAATTCAAAGAAAAGCAGCATGTAATGAATCCAACACACTGCACATCACAGGTATGCCAAGACAAGAGGAGTGTGTGCTGAAAGCTTGTCTCTTCTTCTAGACCTTACAGAGAGTGTCTGTAATTCATCAACAATTTCAACTCTCATTAGTGAAGTAGTCATATTAGCTTTCACCCATTTTATGGGCTTTACTGCTCCATACATAGAATCTGAGCACTGCTGTGAGAAGTACAGCTTGGGTGGTGGGGTCTGTCAGAAAAGCAAAGGGCTTACAGCCCAGGAGAAGGGCTGATTTCCTTCCTGCCAGTGATGGGAACAGGTCATTTCAGCCCCCCGTACCTTTTATGAGTCATTCAGTAAAATGGCACACCACTGCTGTCCCTGTAAAGCAGTTTGAGCAATGGGTAAGAAGAGTACTCTATGAGTTGACAGCATTATTAATTTCAGTCCAAATCAGATGCACAAGTACTTCAGAACAAATGAGCTACAAAAGTACTTGCTGGGCTATGGCACCCAGGATGCTCCAGCATGTGCTGTCAGAGTGACCAGAAAGATCTTGCTGATCTGGACTCTTTTCATACTGCAGATGGTTACAGCAAAGACAGATTGGATGGGAGGCAGCAAGCACTTGACACTTGAGATCACTGCTGTTCACCTTAGGCAAGGCTTTGGTCATTGATGGAGTGTGGTGTTGTTCCTAAACTGTACCAGCTGCCCCGTCTGCCAGCTACCACTTGTGCTCAGTGAAAACCTGTGGAAGATAGGTTCCTCCAGAAATGGGAACATGTGGGCAATCCAGCTTATCTGGATAAACAAGACCTGTAACCATTCAAGGGCAGCCAAGCCACATACAAGAAGGAACAAGGGATGACAGAAGTCACATCCCAAGAAGAACAAAGGATGCTAACAAGCTTCAGAGTGTGAGAATCGGATAGAAGCCAAAAGAAGGACTGCATAAACCTGCTGTATGTGCAAAACCATTAACCAACCTGGGCTAAAAGGCTAATGTGTGCCTTTAGGGTATATCCAATTGCAAAGCAGCATGTAGCACCTGATTGAAGCTGAAAACTATATAAAAGGTACTGTTACTTTGCAATAAATGGCTCACTTTGATCATATTGATCATGGAGTGATGTCCCATTCTTAATTCTTCTGTAAAAACCCACTGCTCTTCCAGTGGGATGATCTGCCATATTCCTTGACATCTGGCTGTCACGGCTAGCGGACACCCAACAGCCTGGACTGACGACCACAGTCTGTGTGACACGGGGTTCCTCTGTAGGCATCTTCCAGGCTGTGGGCATGCACCACTCAGCTGCTGAGGGATGCAGATATGCCAGAAGCTCCTGGCCTTGCTGATGCCCATGACTGCAAAAGGGAGACAAAGAAGCAGCTGCAGGCAGAAAAGCGCACTTGGCTGATCTCTGGTGTATCCTCCTGCCATGAAGAGAAAGCCTCAGGATAAGGGAAGAAAATGTTTCAGTTTGCAGCCTCAAATGCAGATCACATTTCAAGCCCCAGGGAATTCATACTCATTGCAATTCATATTATTTTATATTAAATAATATATATGTATTTTTTAAACTTAGCCAACACTTTCCATTTTTGTTGTTCTCCTGTAATCTTTTTTTTTTTTTTCTTTTTTTTGGTATCATAAGATCTCACAGTTCTAATTGCCTATTGAACCCCCTGTGAGGGTTGTTGCTCCCTTTGAAGCATTACAGAGCAGGGCCTTAGCATGGGAAAATCAACTCTGACTGTGGAAGGACTGCTGAGATCTGCTCTGCACAATTTCCAAGACTGAACCCACGATGCCCAGAAATATTGTGAAACTAAGTCCAGGCATTTGGAAACATCTTCCAAATGCTTCAAACCAAGATAGGAAGCATCTGGTTTAACAAAAGTTGTCCAAAATACAATGTCCCATTCAGGAACCTCATTAGGTCTCCTTAGAGACCAGGGCAAATGGATGAACCCTTAAGGTATTTTGCTTTTGGAATCTGTCATGCACTATTCAGGACCATCATATCCAGAGCTTATACAAGCATTTCCCTGAAGTGGAAGTCACAGTTGCTGGATTTATGTTACAATTTCATCAACTGGGCAAGCTTCAGAACATATTTTAAAGTGACTTGGGGAGAAAAATAATCTTTCATGCTTAATTTATTGAGTTACAAAAAAGCTATTATCTTTCTGCAATAAATTGTTTTATTTTTCAATTAAGCTCAGTTCAGTTCACCCAGTTTTACCTTCATGAATGACTGCCCCAAGTCAGCATCCATTTAAAAAAATTTCAGAGCAAGTTATTTTTGCTAAAAGAGATGGTGGCTTTTTTCCTGTTTCAGACATGCCATTGCTTTCCAAGGTATAAGATGGAGAATCTAGGATGAAATACATACTTCAATTAAAAGTGTATGTCACTGTCAGAAGATCTTGGGGGATTCCTTGCCTTTCCAGACTGTCTGTCCCTATTTTAACAAAACACTTATATCTAGGTGATGCTACACTGTTCCATTCACTTCTCTGGAATTATAATAAATACTTATTTTGTTCCATTTAATTTGGGTCCTCAACACTGTCAGACTCTGTAAAATGCTAAGTTGAACTTCAGTTAGAAATCCTATATTCTTTAATGTTAGTCTGAACTGTTCCTTTAATTCAGTTTCATTTTACTGTCTCTACACAGATAATAAATACCAGTTTTATAGGAAGAGTTCTTCCATGTAGTAATTTATAGACATATGGGATTTTAAGCTTTGGTGAGTTCAGAATTCCGCAGATGAAAAAGTGATAGAATAATTCTCAATGGAGAAGCTGGTAGGTCTCATATACGGGCTGGGCACTGAAAAATCAAGGATTTGCATTTTTATTTTGATAAGAAGAAACAAGCAGTTTACATGATTCCTGCTTTATGGGAATTTAAATATTTCAGACAAATCACCACCCTTTATTTGCCTATAAAGCACATTTCAATTTTTTAGTATGAATTTTGGTAAGGTTTCAGATATTCAACTGCAAACCAGAGGAAAGCCAGAGATTTCACAGGTTTTCTTCTCTAAAAGAGTGATTCTTATTTATTTCCTCTAACATCACCAAACCTTCTAAATGCTGAGGTTTCAAAATCTGTTATGAATTTTGTCCTTGCTCTGGTGATTGGTAAGGAGCAACCTAATACAAGATTGACTGGCAGCCAGGGAAATGAGATGTTGGGTGAAACCCAGGTCATGCTCTGCCGTGTTTTATTGTGGATTTGAGTGGGACCAATACTTTACTTTTGCTCTCAACCTTGAGTTGCATCTGAATTCATGAAAAGGGTTTTGATGAATTAAAATGGCTGAGGCTGAATTTGGATAGCTGGACTGAAGAGACTTAGAGCCAGGACTGCCACTCAATCCTAGAATATTATTGCTGAAGAAATGGCGATGGTGCAGTGTGCTGTGGAATTTTCCACTCTTGCTGTATAAATCATCTGATGCACACTGTGTATCTATATTGTTGGACTGTTTAAGGGCAGCAATTGGCCCTGGTTGCTGCTCCCAGGGCATTCAGTGTTGACTGTGGTGCACATGAACAATGATCCAGGTGAAGAGAGTAACAGAAACATCTGTGTATGAAGAGGGCAATTGTTTCAGGTTGGCTTTGTCTTGTCTTTAGTTGTTTTTACGTGTTCTGACAGGGGCCACATATCAAATATAATGCTGCTAGTGGACTTCACAGAGTGACATCTGTTATTCATGACATGTTTTCATTTTCTCTTGATATTCTGCTTGACAAAAACCACCTTCCTGAAGTTAAAAAAAGTCAATCTTTGTGGAAAGGCAGAAATAGAGAAAAGAGAATTATTATATATGCAAACATATACAACAAAGCCCTAATGAATTCTTAAAGACTCTCATTATCAAAGTGCTTTACAAAACACAGATCAGTGCTGAGGTGTGTGACTGCCAGAGCTCTCCTCCACCAAAGAGGCACAGTCAAATTCCTCTTTCCTTTGCCCAGCCAATCTTTGTATCCTTTCTGAAAAGCATTCTCAAGTGCATCTCTCAAAATCATTTCAGGCAGCTGCCCCAACTTTCCCGTGCCTATCAGCTGTGCTCACACATTAGCCTCCTTGCCTTCAGAAGAAGTGAAAGGCCAAAAGTCCACAGAATAAACTGCAGATGAGGCAGACTAATTGGTCTCAAAATCGAAACATATGGCTTCTTTCAGGATCTTGACTTTTTAAATACTTGTTTAAAGTAAACATTTGCAATTCCTCATGAAAGGCACTTTCCTCCCCAAATCCTCTTGACCCTCAGTGACCTTTCTTACCAATTGCACACTGCTTCACCCTTGGGGATGATTAAATCTTGAGAGGCTTTTTTTCTTTTCTTCTTTTATTCCCCACATTTGTCTCTGGGAGACTAACTTAAGAACTGGCCTGAAGGAAGCTAACCTGGGTCAGAAGGACAGAAACACGCCAGATGCCCACCTGAGCACCCTACTTGGGTGTCTGAGGTTAAGGCTGGAAGGGAAGGTTCACACACATCATCACAGAACTTTGTATTTAAAAACATGGGCTACAAAAAATAATCAGCAAACACTGATTCACCAAAGCTAAGTTTTTGAGCTTATGTTTGAACTGAAAGCCAGCTTTTGTGTCTGATGGGCAGAGGGGGAGCACGGGGGCGGGAAAAGATGGCCTGAGGCAATGTCATCAGTGAGACAAGATATTTTAAAAATATGGCCTATGGCTGTTGTCTCCTCTGACAAAAAAGGCTGACAAAAGTGATTGACTCCAGGCTATAATCACTGGCGAAGGCAGGCAAACCCTCTCAGTTTGTCTCCAGGGTGTCAGTACGTAAAAGTTGATCGAAGTCTCTCTGCAGTTGCTTTATTTATAATTTGTGTTTCAGGCTCAAAGTCATTCCCAAGCCCTTGTAAAAATGTTAGTTAGGCAGTGTGAGAGCTTGTGCAAGGCCAGACATCACACAACTGCTCATGCCCTGGCACAGAGAGCCTGATGCTTGTTTGCAGGACCAGGAGGAGTTGTTGTCCCAATCCAGGCAACAATTGTTCCAACCTTTCTTTACATTCTTGTTTGCCAAAAAGCTGGGAAGATTAGTTCTTGTAAAGAGCTTAGTTTTCAAAAGCTCTTCTGCCTAACACCTCTGTCCGTCAAGTCAGATGCCAGCCTGCTCCTCCCATCCCCCGTGCATAAATAAAAACCTCCCGGTGGGGCTGCAGCATGTGACAGGCGACGCCCACTGTCCAGAGCCACGCGGAGGCAGCAGGAGCATCCCCACCTCCCTGTAAGCAGATGAGTGAGAGCCATGAAGGCAACAAAACATCGTGCTGCCATGCACAGACACCACATGGAGAAGAAGGCTGGTAAATCAGAGAGATCTGCATTTTCAGGCAGGTCACGCAGCCTTGTGTGACGCTGTGATGCTTCCTGCCCCTCACATGGGGAAATTCCTAGCCCTGTGCCTCCCCACATGCTGTGCAGGTGGAGATGGACTGTCTGCAGTACATGTGACATTGCAGCACATACACTTGGCTAAATCTGTTTCAGCCTATCTGCTGAGCAGGTCTGCTTTATGCAGATTGAATAGGTATCTTGTCTGAATAGAGAGAATTTTGCTGGGTTTTGCTCCCTGGTGAGTGCTGCAGCTTGACTGCTTTGTTCCCCATGGTCTGTCAGAGATTTCTGCACCAGAGCAAGAAGTCCTACACTGAGAACCCAGCAAGCAGGGCAAGAACCTGCAAAGGTAGGCAGAAATAATTGTCAAGAAGATAGTGGGTGCCCAGGAATGGGCAGACACTGTAAGAGGTGCAAGGAACCTCTTTTCACCAGCGATTCCTCAACCCACAGCTCCAATAAAAGACTCAAAGGGAAAACAGACATCTCTCTTACAGAGGGAGGGCTCTACTTCACAAAGACCTGAGATGCATAAGAATTCCTGATTCCACAGATTTTGAATTAGGACCTTGATTTCAGATTTCACATATTGTCAGGAAGTACCCTCACTTCTGCGTGCTGGATACTCTGTCCTCTTGGTTGAATCTGTTTCCAGTTTGTGTAACTCAGGATTGAGGGAAGATACTTGGCTTGTCATGTTGCATCTCTGTCAGGTGCATTAACCACCGTCCTTATAAAGCTTTCTGATCTGATTAATGTTTCTAGTTCTTGAAAGGTGGACTTCACTTCAGAGGAAGAGCTCACATCTGATTCCCATAGCCTAAATGCTACCTCTCCCACCAGATCTGCATTCTGGCCCCTTTCTGAGCAAGGTGAAATGGGGTCTCCTGGGTTGCAGGAGAGTGCCTTAAGTTAGGAAGGAAAATAGTGACAGCAATTGCTTGTTGTCAAGGAGATGATCTGAGAAGATGAAGTAGAGAGTGGCCTTCAAGCAACTGATGGGGAAAAGCAGAGTCTGAGCATCCCTCTAGACCTTAGGCATTTGTCTGGTCTCTGCACAGCTTGGCAGTGTCAGAATGCAACCTGTCCAGGTTGATGGAGAAAGTATTGGGAGTTTAGGGACATTGGGGAGTTGATTGATCACCCAGGATCTGAACAAATGTCTAAAGGCAGATCCAACAAAGTACTTTAAGGCATCAGAGGGGCCTCTTCTGTGGACCCACTTGTTCCTTCATACCTGCGCTTTTCTATTAAAGACATATGCTCATTTCTGTTTTCTCTCATTCTCAAGTATCTTCATTTGTCAGACCTCGATTAACAAGAGACTCTTAACATTAAAAATCACACTTGTACATGAAGGATAGTCTTATACAGGACTCTGGGAGAGTTTGCTGACACTGAGAGGGTTACTTGAAATGATTTCAGTCTTCAGCAAAAACAGCATTTGGATGCCTATTTATTTAATCAAGGAATAAATAGGAGATAATTCAGTCAGTAATGTATTATCATAGGATTTAGAGCTAAAAATTAAACCCATATTTATCAGACTCCTTCTGGAGATGTTCTGATGCCTCATGCCTTCTCCATCTGCAAAATAAAGGATTCTGTCTCAGCTGTGCCCTAGGTATGACTTGTAGCAGAGGCCTAGAAGTGATATAGCCACCCTAACAGGGAGCAGGGGTTTAGCTGATCTTAAAAGCAAGAATTAATGTACAAACATGTCCTAATGCAAGGGCTTGCTGGGACTTGACTGAATATATTTTTAAGCTTATTTGTCAGTTTCTTTCATAGGCAAGGTCTCATATCTGGTGCATCCAGCCATAAAAGTTAGCAAATGTATTCAGAAAATATTCAGCATCATGTGCCAGAAAGCTGCACAGCCATTCTATAGTGAACATTTCTTCACAAAGCTGAATGCACACATGTCTGTGTTTACTAATTATCTTTGTTGATGAAGTTATCCCTTCAAATTTTTTTTTCCCTTAAAGGATCCAACATTTTATCTCACATTAACTTAAGTCCTGGAACTAGGTGGGGAAAATTCTCTCCTGCTTGCTGATAATGAGGCTTCACTATCTCATTTTCAGTGCAGGAGATATGCATAAACTTGTCTCTGACTACATCTAGTCTGTGGGTCTGTTTTAGTCTTTTATCTATATCTTGGTATGACTGGAGTGCTCTATCTAACTCCTTGCAGACTGCATGCCTGGGGTTTTTGCTCAGAGATTGAGGAAAGTTGCATATGCCCAAGACCTCCAAATTAGGCTCCAAGTCAGGAGCTTGGGTGAGGCTGGAGCATCCTCTTCTGCATGAAGTCCTCCAGAGGGTTCACACAGGGAGCTCATGAATGGCTACCCAGCAGGAAGAGCATCCTGAAGAGTAAGTTATTCAAAGATTTTTATAGAAAATACTACTGCTTCAATCTGAATGGAGGTTCCATTATACTTTCAAACACTGAGACTGCCACTGTATCTGTTCGATGAAGGCGTTGTAAAAATAAATTATAAACTAACTTGGAAATAATTCACCGAAGATGTACAAAGCAGTTTCTTCATCTAAGTTATCTCTCTAGGTGCAGATAAGAAATTCCTTCTTCTCCACTCCCACCCAAAACCTCATCATGAACCATCAGTGAAAACAACTCTCCCAGTCTCTGGAGAGGTGAGGCAACTCCCTGCACTCCACTGTCTAGCAGTGACATTATCATATTTATACATGGGTTCTCAAATCAGTGTGGTTCAGTTAGTGTTGAGTGAAGACAGCATCCATCTCTGGGGCTGTCCCTGAGCCTCCAAGGCTTCCCTGTTGCCGTACTCCTGACCTTTAAGAGAATTCTTCTAATCGCAGAGGACTGGGCTGGGAGGAGGCTGTCCCGATCAGTGTGAGACACATACACACAATTTTTCTGACTAATTTGGCAATACAATATAAACAAAAGACTCACTTCATGGAAAAGGCATGAGGCACACCCTAAGCCAGTTGCTCTGCACACTCAGCCACCCTGCATGCGAAAAGGCTGCATAGCTAGACTATTTCCATTAGCTGAAGTAAACACTACTTGAGTGAAAAGAAGAGGGAGACATGCCTCCTATTGAAACATTTGAGTCCGTTCTGAAATAGAGATCTTTCAAATGTTTACTGTCTTTTTTTGTAAGACTCTGTTTATAGTTACTATTAGTACCACACAGTAGTGATGCCACCCAGCACCCCTCTATTTTTTAATGAATGAGATTTTGAATGGACTTGTTCAGATTCTCTTGATGGGGATTCTCTTTCATTTTAGTGATAATAAAACTTCTTCACTTTTAAAATTGATCCTGCTGTAGTTTTCCTTTGTCTCAGCTTTTTTATGCCCCTTAAAAATGAAACATATTTTGGCTATTCTGATAATCCGAGAATGAATATGAAGAATTCTGCTACTTCTCCAAATTGTGTATTAGACATAGCCGAAAGGCTGATTCCTGGGCTGAGAAAGAGATGTCTAGGAGGTGCCTTCTCACCTTTCATTGCCCTTTGAAATTCCAGTCCCTGCTGTTATCTGCACCATTGACTGCAGCCCATAAACCTCTTTGCAGAATGGGATTAGCAGGAATACTCATCACTTCTCACATTTTTTTTTTTTAATTAAGGTGGGTAGAACATGCATAGGGTCCCAAGCCCATGTCATGCTAAACAATGCAGAGTCAATGATCTTGCTGCCTTCCCCAGCAGCAGCTTTAACCGTGGCTCTTTAGTTTTCTCACTGGTAGTCTTCGAATGGATTGCATATGTAGAAGCTTTTCCAGCAGTCAGTGATGGCCATTTCTACAGCTGTGCTTTGGACTCCGAATCGTGCAGTGTGGCTGAGCTGGTAGAAATTGAGTGAGTAATGCTGCAGGCAATTCACAGTGAGAATTTCTCAGTGAGGAAATTCAACCGTGAACAGTCTTGAGTATAAAATCTACATTAATATATGTCTGCCTGAAAGTTGAGTTTAAACAAACCATACTCCTTTTACTGACTTACTTTTAGATGGTCACTGAGTGCTTGGGGTCTTTGGCGTCTTACTGGCAAAGGATGAAGCTCAGGGAGCCTGGATTTCTGCACCAGCCCTCTGCAAAGCTGTGCTTTGCTCTGTGCTCTGCAGGGCACTGGCTCAAGCCTTCACTCCGGCAGGAAGGACAGGGACCTGAGGTGATGGGACAGTGAAGAGCAGGATCTTCAGGAGTTTGCCAGCCTCTGAGCTGTTCTGTGTTGCCAGCAAGCTGAGCTGTGGCCACGAGTTTTTGCGCTGAGCAACGGCACAACTTCATTCCTGGCTGCTTTTTTTTTTTTTCCTCAGCCAGCACTGCTGTGTTGTAATTTTAACTCCAAGCTCTGCTCCCATGATACTCACATGCTTTTCACTTTGATGACAAATAGGAGGTCAGTTTGTGGATTAGTGAATATACCAAGCTCTGCTTTGATATTCTGGCTGTCTGCAGCCAGCCTTATCCCTAGTTATGCACAAATGGAGGAGCTGCCTCCTGCCACAGCCTGAGCTGACCCTCGCATCCTTCTCCGTGTCTTGTTACGCTCTCAGTCCATAGCAACAGCCCTGATCTTAAATGAACACAAAAGTGGTATTTATAAGGGATCTTTTCTGGGAGATAGAAGTCTCCATAACCCTGAAGCTTTAGAGGTCCTGTTAGGATGCTGCTGAGGATCACATCCCAGTTGAATTACAGATTATTAAATCTGGGCCTGGGACTAAATGAATGGAACTCCACAGCATCGATCTGTTTTGTGTGTGGACACAGTGAAACTTCTGCCATCCCAACACACAAGGCATTTTTCTTCTAAAACAGGAAGGATAATACCTCCCCCAAAACTGAGATGTTGCACAGAAACCTTTACAAGGCTTTCAGATGCAGTTCTGATTTGAAGCAGACCAGCAATAAAATTTCAGATACGTAGATTACAATGTGAGCTTCTAGCTTACCTTGACAACTCTCTAAATGTGAAGTACTAAAGAATTTTGCTGCTGAAAGTTTTCAGAAAGATTAATCTCTCAAATAAAAAAGGTCTGTCTTGTTGCAGCTAAGGGAAAACTGTTAAAATGTTAGAATGACTGATTTCACTAGAACAAGCACAAGTTATCATTGTGTGCAACTAAGCAAAATTCAGCAGTGTGAAGGGATCATTGGGAGAAAATGAGAATATAAAGCAGCTAAAATCTATACCACTATGGCTGTGTACTAAAAATTCATGCACATGAATTATGCGATGTAATGAACATCCAACTGAGGATTTCAGCCACAATTTTATAAGCTTTGAATGACTCTAAATAAAGTGGAACAGAAGAACCAAGCCAACAAATTGTAGTCATATTTCAGATGAGTTTCTCTTAGCATATATACACTTTAAAAGAGCATGAGTGTTATTATGTAGAAAAAGAAGAATGAAGAGTGATTTTATGCTGTTTGCAGTGATGTGAAGAATAATTTTGGCTTAGGATGTTAACGAATCACTGTTGTTTTAATTTTGCCTCTGACCTATCTACTCACTGTTGCACCCTCAGCAGGGCAACGTGGTCTGCTTTGTTTTTTCTGCAAGTTTATGTAGCAAAAGAAGGCAGCACATTCCAGACTGACCCCTGAGAACAGCTTTGCAAATTGGTATTTCACATCTGTGCCTGCAATTAGACAGTGGCAATCACAAATTAACCTTTCAGGGCTGTTTCATGCTTTCCAAAACTCAGATGGCTGCAAAAGTGATGTGTCCAAGCACTAAACACATTGCTGGCATTCACAGGTGCAGCTGTAGAATCAGACAGCTTGTTTTCAAAACTTTGGCCATAAATGAGAAAAGAATTACTTTTTTAGCTGATGGAACAAATGTTGACTTAGTTGAATGTAGTACCTATAGTTCAAAGGTGAATTAAACAGACCAGAAAAAGGGCACATGGCTTGCTGCCATATGGCTAAACTCTTCTACCCTTAAAAGATTTTCCAGATCTAACTTTTCTATTTGGAACAGACTCTGTCCCATTCTGCCTCCCCAAAATATGTCCATCCCTTTTCTGGGAGAGGCTGACCAGCATGAGACCAAGCCTAGCTGGGAAGCCTGATATGCACACACCACTGCCTGAGCCAGTGCCCTGGCCCTGCTTGGCTCGCTGATGCAAATGCAGACACCAGTGACAAGGGACCATGCAAGAGCAAATCGTGGCTGCCTCACACAGCCCCAACAACACAAGGCATCCTTTTGGTGGTGTCAGGAAATCTGAGCCTCTCCTGTGAGCTTTCTGCTCTAGAGCAGCATGGGGCATATAAGGAAAATGTCCTAAAGTCCCTCCTCCTTTCCTTGTTATTGACTTGCTTTGAAAAAAAGGAAGATAAAAAAGGGGAGGAAGAGAGAGAAAAAAAAGGCATGCATCTTGTAAGAGCAGAAATACTGACCTTGCACAGGTTTATATAAAATATTAACTTAGTATGTAGGGTATAATCTGATCTGACCACAAATGGGATCTTAAAAACACTTTTGCAGCCATATAAGAGTTTATCATTGATTCAGGAAAGTCTCCTTCCGTGTGTGCTTTAAAAGATAATCATGTGATTGATCCAGGCTATTTTTAATAACACTTTCACAGTCGTCTTTTTTTTTTAAAGAAACCTGAGAGACTGACCAAATCCTAGATATAATCCCTCTAAGCCTTTAAACAAAAGGGCAATATTGACACAAGGACATGTATGTACAAACCAGGTAAGTAGTGATAAGGAGGTACCCAGGGGGAACAGCCTTGTGTGGAAAAAGCAGGGGAAACATTTCACAGCACTAGGGGATGATGTGGTGATACAGTTGCAATAGCCAGGAACTGGACTTTGAATCCAGTGAATATTGCCCCACTCCTGTGCTCCTGTGACATCATTCTGTAAATAACTTCAAACTGCACACACACACACACACACACACACACACACACACACACACACACACTTTTATTATCATGAGGCCTTACACTGCCCAGTCTTTGCTCCTCTGCATCTTCTCTGTACAGAGAGAGAAAAATATAAGAAAGAACATTCTTTCTTTAAAAACTGTAGTGTTACAGGAAAGATAAGTTATACAGTTTATGTATTCAGTCTCACACTGGTTTGGTAGATTGATTTGAGATGTAGAGGACTAATACCACAGATGTTTAAATGAAGGGTAGAAGGAGGCAACTTCCATTTCCACTCACTAAACATTAGTAGCAGAAAGAAAAAAACAAAACAAAACAAACCAGGAAAATAAGTAAACATTAAACACATAAATTTCCCAGCATAAAGAAGTGTCTCCACAGACCATAGCTGCTGTGCTCCCTCCCAGAAAGCTCTCTGGGTGCAGTTCACAGACTTTTCAAGGTCTGAGACTATTACTGAAGGTAGCCTGAATATATCAAGAACATATCTCATCTTTGTAATATCTTAATAACAGGCTACAGTCTCATAGGATATGCCAGGGACATTATCTTCTGCGATAAATTGCAAGAATTGCTTAATGGTTTTCTTGTGCCCTGAGCCTCTAAATACTCCCAAGGAGGAAGATCAGAGCCATCCATGGTCAGTGATGGCTGAAGTATTTGCACGTATCTGGGTCATCGCAGGAAGCATTATTGAAAATAAGCACTAAATCAGGCATTTTAATTGTAGGTGTTCCTGAGGATAGAAGCCTTTCAAAAACCCACAGACCACTCCATTAATGAGACAAGATGCAAGGGAAGCACAGTACTGCACATCGCACACTTCCTCCGAGTGACCAAACCGTCTGAAAAGCAACTGAGTCTACTTAATTTAAGTACAGTCAAAAGAATCATTTGTCCAAATATAATTACTGCCTTAAGCAAGAAAACTATGTTCAAACCAGATAAAAGAGTTTCTATGGATCCCAGCACAGCCTCAATTCTGCAGTCAGGATCAAGGGATGGTACAAATACGAACAAAGAGCAGAGAAATGAATTATCTCGTGCACTACTACAGTAGTTTGGCCTATACTGCCAATTAGCAGGTTCTCTTCTCACCATAAGTGACAACGACACTTTTTATTTCCACTGGAAAATATCAGCTTATCAAAACAGAATTTCTGTTGTAATGCACTTACTTTGGCTAAATTTCTTCGGGACATCAATGACAGAGAAGTACTTTCAGCTCAGAGAAGGGAGGAGAAACACTCCAGAAGATGCGAGCACCTGGGACTGACCATGCTCATCTTGGGCAAGAACAGAGTGGTTCAGTTCAATTAACTGAAACAATGATTGATCTTTGACCTGGGGCTGAGTACCCTCTGGAGCAGAATGTGGCTGGACAGGAGGAGCTGGGAGGAGAGGCAACACAGAAACACCATAGGCCATATTTGATCAAGCAAACCTCATGGCTTAATTTATTTCAGGACTTGGTTGAAAAAAGGGCAGCCCATGCCATGGGGAGGTTGCAGGTTGCAGGGGAGGGCTGAGACCCAGCAGCAGCACCCCACCTGTGCTACGTATTTCTCAGACACCACTCTTCACAGTCAGAATTGCACTGGCAGATCAGAGCAGCCTTGTGTAAAGGCTTTGCAGCTTTCTGCAAAACTCTGGCTTCAGGGGTAACCTTAGGCAGCAGAACTTCGGAAGGAGAACTACAACCAGGAAATGGAAAATAAGTGAGGCTTTTGTTTACAGAAAAAAAAAATCTGATTGATCTGGGAGAGGTATTTTTGAAAGACAGAACTTAGACAATAGTCTCCTGTGACCCTCAGGACAACCTAGCACAGGTGTCTTGCTACACTAGATTAAAAAGAAAGGAAAAAAATGAAGAAGAAAAAAAGAGAGGACTGTGAATTTAATATCCTATTGATCAACTGAAGTAGTTGATTCTAAATTCAGGACTCCTGTGTAGTTTAACAAGCACAGTGATCTCTTAATAGGCTAAGTCAAAACTAAAAATCTGCTTTTCTGGTCCTTAACTATTTCCTTTCAACTGCCTAATGGCTTCCCCTCAAAAGGTGTGACAACATCATCCCTTCCTACTTCAAAAACTGCTTTTCATTTATGAGTTAATAATTTACTAGAAGCTGCAGGTAGTTCTTCTTTGTAAAAAATGCATGGGCAATCCCAGCTGCAAAGTCAGCCCTGGCACAGTTACACCTCCACATCATCATTAAATTGCCTTAAAGCTGCTCAATACAAGGTAAAGAGCCTGGGCATTGCATCTCTGCTTCATCAGCACTTGTTATCAATATTATCTGCCTCTACTTGCAGGCATCCTAAAGGGCCTGAAACACTCATTTAACTTTTGCACCAAGACAAGGAAAGCAAGTCTAAAATTGCTGAGAGCCTCTCTGATCCTGCAGCTTCTGCTCAGAGGATCCACACTGCTTGTAGGAAAAGTAGACCTTGCTGTATTTACTGTCAAAGCACATGGAAATTCAAGTGGATGTGCCCATGCCATGTGAGTAAAAAGGGGGACTGCATTGTTGCATCATATACCCATGAAAGGGAGGGCTGAAGCCCAGTTGAGCCATCCTTCTGAGTGAGGTGTTGGAGATCTTGACTGGGGGGAGTGAAAGAGGCCAATTTGCAGAGCAGCTTCCCAGCCACACTTAGCTGGCAGTAGTGGCATGCCCCAGGGTGTTCAAGGCACACTTGCAACACACAGAAATGGTTTCCCATGTAGAAATGTATGTCAGTGATGGGTCAGGTAGGGCAAATGTGAATCTTGGACAAATGAAAAGAAACAGGTGAGGATAAGTAAGTACTGGTGAGGAAACAGGTGAAGGTGGTCATAGGTACAGATTGCATATGAGAGCTGAGGATTTACTGCTTCCCTTTAAGCATTAACTCTCAGAGGCCAAGTCCTCTGCTCCCCAAAACTGGCATACTGATACTTAGTTCAGGTTTTTTGCATGTCTTTTCCTGAGGCAGATCAAGTGTTTTCTTTTCAAGCTGGAAATTAATTTAATGATAGAATTCTTGGCTTGGGTAAGTTTTACTGAAATGTAATTACAAGGGATATTCTTCAGGGAGTACATTTTATAGGAAATCTGATTATTAATATCACATACAATGCACGACTGAAAGATCCTAGGGACTGTGTAAGAAAAAATCCTATTTACATTACTTACATATTCAAATAGTAGAGGCAAAACACAATAAACCAAATCCATATGCAGCCTCGTTGAAAGAAACATTTTGTTATGTACAGTCTGAAAGCTCTAAACATTCTATTTTTCTTTGTAATTACATCAAATGCTTCCTGCCCCGTGTCCACTACATGGGGAGAACAAACTTTGTGTAAATAAACAAAATTTTATTTGTTTATTTACACAAAGTGTCTATTAACTTGCCTTACATGTACAAATACATTGAAAACTATGAATAGTCTCATACAAATTTTGGGGAGGGTCAATAAATAATGAGTGTTAAACTGCAGACCTCATACACATGTCTGTATATATATGTACATATAACTGTTCTAAGCTAAAAATGAATGATGGCTCTCACCCAGAAAGGGCAGTATATTGTCTAGAGGTGACTTTCCATGTTTAATAACAGCTTTTTTCTTGTCAAGCTGATTTAAAAACTGCAGCTGCTGCATTTGTTGGAAACTCATTATAATCCTGACAGAGTGTTTTACATTTGAGTAACTGCAGTGCATTCTAACACTTTTTTTGCTCACTTGAGTTTCTATTACTATTGCACAGAATACAACAGATTTTTGATAGAATTTGGAACGCATTAAAAGGGACAGATGTTTTGAAGAACTTTGCAGGTGGTATGTATAACATTTTTAAAATTCCTCAATAAACTATATTTCCATGCAGTACTTCCATGATTTTTTTAATGGTCTCAGTCAGTAGAGTGTATATTAGTACACCAGTCTCCTAGATGATGTGTAAACACAAACAGGATTTTCAAGGATTTTTAAATGTAAATTTTTTTTGGTAGCTATCCCTTTTTTAGGTGATTCCAAAAGTTAAAAAAAAAAGAAAGGTGTGATGGTTTTTTATTTTCCCAAGTTCTACCTTGTAGCATTTTCTAAATTAAACTATGTCTTTCCTCTTCCACACTTTCCCACTTTCCTGCCATTTATCCTTTTTACGAGGTGTAATACACTATCAATATCTTCATGAAATTTTCCTGTTACTTCTCCTCAGTTTTGTTCTTTATATCTTTTCCCATTATTTACGCCCCCACTACACACATTCTACTCACACTTTTTTTCATGGCACAAATATAACACATTGAGAGGACAAGAAAATGAAGTCCACTATTCTTTGTCAAATCCCTCCTCAGCCCCAGACATCTAATACAAATTTAAGCCTTAACAAAATAAGAAGCTCTTTAAAGAAAGAATTATGGTCTGCATAACCTATATTTTGACACATATAAGATTCTGTGGACACAGCTGATAGAAACGAGAAGGCTTAATGCTGTACATGAACTAGTGATGTACCTAGAACTGTCCTGACAGATGTAGCCTTAAATTGCATTTTTAATGTACTCAAATAAGCTATACAATTAGGATTAACATTGCTATCCCCTGACTGATTCATGATTAGTATGTGTGGGCTTTAATATTGCTTAGGAGAAGGATCAAGTGACCCTAATTGTATCCAGCTTGTTTATTTAAGTGCTTGATTTTTTTTTCTGAAAGAGTTGTTTATATAAATAACACAGTGAAGGGAAGCTGATCTTATTCTGGTTTAGTTTCTTTTAAACATGGCATAAATTACAATCTCAGTTATTCATGTGTCTTGTAGGAGTGTACCTCAAAAAAAAAATTCACATTAAATTTATTAGAGATGATGAGGCAATGCATGAAAATGTAGGAAATGAGAAACCTTATCCATATGCATCAGTATAATTACTCTAGCATGTAGAAGTGTTTCTTCGTCTTTGAGCTAAATATTTTCTTTTCCAGTTCACTGTTAAAGCAAACAGAATATGTATGCTTTTTATCTTATTGTTGATAAAGAAAACCCTCCTAAAACCCTGCACCAGACCTCAGAAGCATCATTGTGCAGCGACAAAAGCTTTTTATTGCTAATTGTAAAAGCAGGGCAGTCTCCAGCAGAGAGTTGCTGGGTTGCTGACTGATGCCTTGACAGATAACAGACAATCAGTGCGACACTCCAAGATTCCCGGTGGAAAAACAAAAGACGCTTAATTTACGAACAACAACCAGGCATCCACTTAGGGATACCATTATGCACTGGAAAAGACTCCGTGCCACGCAGACAAACAATGAGCTCGCTACAAGGCAGGGAAAGCGCTGGGTTTGCCCGTGAAGGAATGGCCGTGACACTCATTAAAAGCCCCGAACCCTTCCTTCCCAGCTCGGGTGGGGCTGCCTGGTGTTTACACAGCGGGTCTTGGCAGCGGTGCAGAGGTTGATTGTGCTCACTTGGACATTTAGGCCTATTTTAAGGGATTTTCTATCCCCCAGTTTGTCAAAAAATGGGAGTATTGGATATTTCGGTCCTCTTCCTCACTGTCGCGGAAGGGTGACAGCAAGTGAAGGTACCATAGGTGAGGCATGAGTCATCAGGACACTGCAGACATGGAACAAAGGCCCAAGGATTAATGGGATTTCTGAGGCTTCTCAGTAGCTTATTACAGCCAGGCTGTGGCTGGATCCTTTTTCTTTTGAATATAAATCTCACACCAAATGCAGTGCAGGAGGAGTATGAAATACAGAATTGTTATGCCAGCAAAGGGCAAGTTTTACTGAAGCAGCAAGGCGGATCTAAACTTGTTGTGTTTGCTTATTCCATTAACAGCCCCTCTTCACCCTTCATCAAATCTCTGTTGTTATTATTTTTATTACATGGATGCGGACTGTGATGGCAGGAAGGTGCCAGTCACAAACAAAACCATGAAGACAGAGGTAGATGCAGGCAAAGAGGAAGGGTGGTGGTGGTGGGGGGTCTCTGCCCTATAGCACCAACCACATGTCACAGGAAAGCTTGGGCAGATGCCAGGGAAATGCATGAGAAAAGTAGAGGTTGCCAAAAATTTAGCAAGCATCTGAGGGAGGCTGAGATCTACAGATCTTTTAGAGCAGGAGCGGGCTCACAGTGCATGAGAAATTCCGGGTAGGGCAGAGCTATCAAAGCAGCTCCGAAAGTGCAGGGTCTCTGTGCACAGCAGTTTGGCCACTGTCATTTGTTTTATTAGGTCTTTTGCTTTTAACTCCTCTCCAGCCTTTTCAGACTCCGTTGTCTCACTGAGCACCGAGCTGGGTGTGAAAACTATTGCCTTGTGGCATTCTTTGTAGCTGCAGAACGTGGGAAGAGGAAGAGAGGGATAAAACACATCCAAACCCTGACTGGCTACAGGAAAGGCTTGCTCCCACTCCTGCTGACTGTGCAATTAAAGCCACACGGAGCCCACCAGTGCCTTGTGGAGCACTACGATAGAGGCTGGGCATAATATCCAACAGCTTGTAATTAAGCCAAAGGCAGGTTTGTCCAGACATGAAAAAGGGGGTGTGTGGGGAAACAAATCTGTCAGAACCTCAGCATGAAATCACACCAGCTGAGAAATTTCTGGAGAAGAGCAGGGGCATTGTCAACAGATAGCCAAAAAAGCCATCTGAGAAATAATTATAATGTGACAAAAAAATTACTGACTGGGCTGAGGTTTGGTAATCCCAGGCACTCTGCATCTGGTATGATGATGGCAAAGCTGATTGGAAACTGCTCCTCTCCAGTATTCCCATGCAAGCATGTGCAGCTTTCCTTACTGTTATCTAGATGCTCTGCAGCACACTTGAGAGAAATGGCAGTTTTGAATCAGCTCATAGAGTGGAACACAAGCTATGTTGAGACACAACCAGTGACCTTTTGACCATGTTTGGTGGTTTTTAACACAGTGCTGGAATGTACACTGAACAAAGAGAACAGTTTCTATGAAAACAGGTGCATTTGAACTGGTCAACCAAATACTGCTGAACAAAATAGAAATGCTACTGAGATTCCTGCCAGACCCCCTGGGTGGGAGCTTTCAGTTAAGACCAGAGGAAGCTATCTCTTGCATAAGATACAGTTAATTCCTGTGGCACCCTATAGCTGAATGACCTGCCATCAAAAGCTGCCCTTCTCCTCTGGCATGCAGGAAGATTGTTCCTTCCCATTCATATGTACACTAGGAGCTCATGGAGCTTGCAGGAACTTGCTCTGAAGTTTGTTGTTATTTTTTTTTTTTTAACTCTTGAACAATATCCGAATTACATTCCAGAGCTGAAACAAACACAGCAGTGCAATGCTCAAAACTATTCAGCAATTTTCCTTGCAAGTTACAAAAGTGCACCTCTTACTAAAGGAAAAAGAATGCCTGTTACCTTTATTCAGCCCACCCAAGGGAGTATCCTGCTGGTAAAATCCCTGTCTTCTGTGGGCCCATAAGCTTCTCCCCTCTAAACCTCTTTTCTTCAAGGTTTGCTTTTTTGTTTTTACTCCAAATTACACCACAGGGCTTCAAAACCTGAGTACGTGTGCATGCCAGAGTAAACTTTATTGTAAATTTAGTTACTTACACATTTAGTATCAGCAGATGAATCGAGACGCAGTACTTCATGCTTAGAGTCCACTTTTCACAAGGATGTTTGTGATAGGGGATCTGAGTTTATGGCATGAAACTATGTGTTTGGGTAAATCTACAGAGACTTGGTAGTAATTCACAGTACTGCAAACAGTATGAAAACAGATCAGCTGTGTGAAGGAATTAGAATAGTCATACATACAGGGAGGTCCCTGTAAGATAGGTACTTTTCCTCTTAGAGTATATATGGGACTAGTAGACATCCAGGTTACCAAAGACATACTTTTTCTTTCCACTGAACACTTTTATGTAAGTGGAGAATGGAGAATTGGCCATGCCTTGGATTTTGTAAAAAACCCCAAAATCTGAGGATTTTTTTTTTTTTAATTTTTGCTTCTTTTACCCTGAATTAAAGGATGTCTGGTATTTAGCAGTCATTCAGAAAGAAAGTCTGTTTTACCTTTTTTTCTTTCCTTCTTTCCCCTATGGAAAGAATATAAGTTTTCTTTTGGAACAGTGTAAAGTCATATGAGAAATATCCATTTTAAAAATCAGCTGAGCTTTTCAAAGCCTCTGAAAACCAATTATGTGCAAATTCCCTTTGATTTGATTTAAGTGACTACATAAGGTGCACAGGAATGGTAATCTGGCCAATTTGATTCTTAAACAGATTATTGAGCAGAACAGTAACTAATCACCCGACGAAAGAGGGACACAGCACTACGTGCTAAAGTCTAAAAAGGTAGATGCTGCAACTTTCCAGATATTAGGAGTTTTTGCAAGTCTTTTGTTCAAGCTATAGTGTCTTCAGGAGTAAAAAATAATTCCTCATCTCTGCAAAAGAGAAGAAAGAAAAGCACAGGTCCAAGGTTTTTTTTAAATGTAACGATTGATTGATAGAGTCATGTTTTATTTCTTTATTTTTAGATTAATCTAGGGTTTGGATATAATTTACAACAACATCACAACTCTGTACTTTGTATGTGCTATGACTTGGCCTTACTTGTATTATCTGTATATTTATAGGCTGTGCCTACCCTGAATCTTATTACCAGCATTGCCAGTACTCTCTAAGTAACTTCTTTATAAAAATCCCCCCAAAACATATTAATCCTCTTTCATTTCTTCTAACAATTCCTTAGATAGCTCAGTGACAGCCAGCCGTATGCAATCAAGAGAAGCTACCCACACCCTCAGAAATCACATTTGTCTAATCTGATGTTACTTACTCAAAAGGCAGGTATTGCTGAACTGAGTCATTTTGGCTTCTCACAGTCAGTCCTTCCCGAAAGCAATTCAGCCCACCTATCTGGGAGACCTTGTTTGGAATGAGGTAATTTCCTTGCTGGCGTCAGTGCTGTTCACTCTGCTGGCAATTCGAGGTCCCTAGGAGACTGGTTTATCCCAGATTCCTAAATTTCAGATGCCTTTAGACAGATGTAACAAATTCCTTCCTAATTCCATTGCTATTTGCCTTTAAGGCATTAGCAGAGACTTCTTCCCCTATCTTCTTGCTGGGAAATTTTCAAAACTGCTTTCTTATCTAAGCATTACTCTTCCCTTAAAACGGAAATAGCGTATAGGAAACAGAATAAAAAAAAAAGTTCATGGACTAAAGCTCAAAAGGATTATAGAAGGATTTAGTCTGACCTCCTGCATGTTACAAGCCACAGACTACATGAGAGACAAAAAAAAGATTTTCTTTTTTTTTCTGAATGACAGCATGGAAAGTGTTACTTTTAGAGAAAAAAGGTCTTTTGATGAAATAATGGAATAATTTCCATTGAGGGAAAATTCCTGGCAAGATACAACTTCACTTTATAGCCTTGTCCCTAGAAAAAGCAATATATTCTTATAGAGATTTGGTTTGATCTGGCTTGAACTCACGAATGCTTACTGAAATGCTAGAGGCGAGTGTAAAACACAGAGATAATTTTGGCTCCGAGTCTCTTTAAAAATCAGGTTTATTTTGGGGAAGACTTAATTATCTGTTTGCTTTTTTAAGCACAGTTTTCTAACTTCTCGGATGAATATTCACAGGAAACCACAATCATTATCCACAGCTTTTTATTGAAGGAAGCCAAGTAAATCACAGATAGGAGACTTTGTATCTCAAAGACAGACCTGTAGCTTTACAGGAACAAGAGTTTGGCTTTTCCTTTGGGCGTTTGAGTAAGTGAGAGCAATTAAAAGTGACGTGGCATTGTGCAGCTACTCAGGCCAAAAACACAAAGACTGTATTATATATTACAATAGACACTTTATTTGTTGTATTCCTGCTGTGGATTTCTCTCAGCAATATATGTCTGGTGAAGACAGTAATTGTCCTAGCTGCCTTCCTTTTAGTCTTGTATGACTCTGTATACTTACATTATACACAGTAAATACTTACATATATATATAAATAGTATAGCCTTTATAGTCTGCATACAGACTTGGCCTTCTTATACCTGGAAAGCTGGTGTGATCTGAATCCATAGAGAAATACAAACAGTGGCCCTTGGTTGCAAACCACATTATCACATTGAATTTTATTGTAAAAAGAGACTTTATTCAGTGCAATTTAGGCTCAATTTGGTCTTGGAATATGCAAAAAATAGCATTCTGCATCAGAGAATCAGGCAGTGTCAACTTCAAATTTAGAGAGAGGCTGCTCAGGAAACAAAGTCTGCTGTCACAAAGGAAACTGCAGGTCATGTTCTCTGCTTCTTAGCACATGTTGAGACGGACAGACACCACAAGGCATAGAGCCTGGTTCCACAGGGCATGCTCTTACCTCTGAGCCTGCAGTGACCGTCTCAGAAAAGTCAAGGAATGCATCATGTGAAGGGGAAAGTGGGTGAAATTAGTTCTTGAGTTACAGTATGTAATTATAGGTAATGGTATAGAGAACAGTTTGTATAAAATATTATTTCTATTCTTTCTCGTGGATGGCTGTGGAGCTTTCAGCTCATACCAACCAAAAAGGGCTTGATATTCCTCCATTTAGTGAAGGTGGAGATCACATATGCCTGTGTCAAGGAGCTGAACTGATGTAGTGAGCAAGGACACTGAGGGATAGTGTGTTAGGGGGGGTTGTTCTCCCCTGCATTACACAGTCCCTGGTGTGCCACCCAAGATGTGTGGTGGCTGCATTGCATGAAATATTTGGTTGCACCTGAAAAAAGGGACAGTGGAGGCCCTGTTTGTTGCCTTTCAGGTTTTGATTTTTAGTCCCAGATGCATTCTTCTCTGCAGTAGCTTCCCTTGTTTTCTAGGGAGTTAACATCCAGTGTCCCCAAAATACATACCCCAGAGATTACCATAGCAATGGACATGAGCCATAATAGTACATTTCTGCAGATATCTTCCAGATATTTTCTCATTAAAAGCTCTCTGCATGCTCTGAGGTTAAATTTTATAACCTGATGATTCTTCTTCTGGGAAAAAAAAAAAATAAAATTCCTCTAATTCCTCTGAAGGAAAGTTCTTGGCTGCAGGCACGGGACACATGGAGGCCAGGGAAGTGATGAAGGCTGGGTGGAGGGGTTGGGGTGCAGGAGAAGCAGCCTCAAGGGAAGGTGACCCCCAGGCAGCTGACACCAAAGGCTGGGCTTGGGAGAGTGCCTTCAGCCACAGATGATGCAAATACATTTGGGATACTTGGCTCCTAACCCTGGAGGGTTTCCATGGTGCACACACCTTCCTGACAACCACAAGCTGTTACTTAATGTGGGAGGCTGCTGTGATTATATACTAACCACAGTGCTAGAAAATTATTAACCCTCCTATAATAACGAAGCTTTAAAGTGTCCCTTTTTATCACTCTCCCTGCCTATCTTGCAGCCTGTGTCAGTCCCCTGTACTTATCTACACCATCTGTAGAGAGCTCTTTCCCCTTGATTTGTAACTTATCATCAGACTTTGAAATTGTTTTCCTCTCATCTCAGCTCTCCTGGAATTATTCCTATTTCTGGTTTTGTAGGTTGGTTCTGAAGCTCTCTTCATCTCAGGCTCCTAGGAGACCACATGTGGGTTTTCAGCCTTTTTTGATTTGTGAGCTTCTGAAAATTAGTAATGTAAGTTCATACTGTGGTACAGTGTACTTAGGCCTGCTGGCATTAGGGGGTTACTATTCATAGTTACCTTTCTTTGACCTTCTAGAAGCAAGCTGTGCACTACAAATACTGGCTATAAAGCTGTGGCTGTAGGCATACCAGTATTCTATCAATTTCAGTGCCCCAGTGACAACAGAGGAGATCCAGGATGACACATAATCAAAATCATGAAATCTAAATGTAGTGTGAAGAGCTACAAAAGCCATTATACAATCATACCCATTTTATTAGAGGTAATAATTTGTACATGTGCGACATAAGCCCACTTTTTTGTTAGAGGGAGTAAAAGGGTCAGAAATGTCTAACAGATAGTTAAATGTACATTTCAGGTGATTCTGATTTCAGGTATAAATAAGGTAAGCACAGAGGAAGCTTTCCTGAACATCTTGGTGTAACAAAAAAATCACCAAATTGTTTTCAAGAAATTCAGCCCACTCCAAAGTCATATTTAATAGAACCATCCCCAAGCTCATTAGCTTCAGCAGATGTTAAAACAAAAAAGGGAAATGGTCGCAGTATAATCACCAACATCCCATTCTTAGTACCTCTTCAGTTTAGTGACCTTTTTTCTTTGGAAAATACAGTCAAAGTCAGTGGCAAGACACAAAGTAGTCCAAAAACCGTTTCTGCTTTGATCCACCGGTTCTATGAACTGCCTCTTCCCAAATATCTATATATACATCTAATGCTAGGAGGATGTACAGTGAATTTCCATTTCAAGCAGTAACTTGATAAACCTCAGTCCGTATGCAGAATAGAGAGTTCTATGCCAAGGTGAAATCCTCAGCAGTCAGAGGTCACAGTGCGGTTGATAAGCACCTTGTTACTCCACTAATGCACACTGGAATAGAAATTCTGGGGAGACAACAGATACTGATTTGGTTATGCAAAGAAGGATGTTGAGCAACTCAGTTAGTGAGCACACTTAGTACAGTATCAGGAAAATCTTCCCTTTGGGAACAATTTATCTTCATGTAGCCCTTCATGTAGCCATAAATTGCATCTGAGATAAGGAATTTGTTTAACTTGAATGATCTCAGCATAGGAAACTTTGTGTATGCCCTAGACATTAACTTCTTCCACTTTCTTGCCATCAAACAGGTTAAGAAGTGGCTTTCTGCATTTCACTTTTAAGATACAACCAATCCTCCTCCTGATTGCAACTGTCTCTGCTCTTCTGGGTGTCTCTACTCTTGCTCTTCTGGGTGTCTCTACTCTTGCTCTTCTGGGTGTCAAGTAAGATGACCCTTCTAATAAATAGCATGAAAATGAACTTCTGGTTCTCTTCATTGTATTCTTTAGGGAAAGTTAAGTAAAAAAAAAAAAAAAAAACCAGGAGAAAATGCATAAAACCACATACTACTGGCATTTTCTGCTAAATTCTGTACACCCAGACAGTGGTTAAACTCTTTTCATAATTGAGCTTTTTTGCTTTCATTAGTGAATGAGCTAAAAATCTTAGAAATGTAAGATTGTATTTGTGTTTTGGCATTACAGTGGTCAGGACAGCCTTGAAGGAAAACTTCATTGTTGATGCTACAGCTTGTCTTACAGGGTGCAAGTTTAATTTCTGGATTCCTGCTGAAGCACAGTTCTTGTTGTCTAGACAGTCAGTGTATCCATATCATTCCGTCTTGCAAATTGTAGAAGAATTTGGTGGGGTCTTAAACATAATAACACATTGCATGAGTTAGAACCTTTAGCTTTTTAAAATTGCTCTGGGGACACTAGGAGTGGAGAGAAAATATTGCATGTAAATGTAGGAGTGAAGGTTTGCAGTAATGCATATTTCCTCAGAGCAACTTGCTAGCCTGACATATCCATCTTGATAGAAGATGCTGAAGAGGGCTGAAGAGTAGGCATCCAGAGCGATTTTACAGAGCTTTTGAGCACATCCAGTTGCCCAAGTCTACTGGAATTCTTCATTTGGGGCTTCTAAGACTACAGTTTGGGTTCAACATTGCCTGATTAACCTTGCCTGGTCAGTTTGATCTGTGGCCTTTCTCCTCTTGCTTTGTAGGTTTACAGGATCAGCAGACTACTGATACTCTTTCAGTTTGTGTTTTGAAAACCAGAATAAACATGAAATTCCATCACTGTGCAAAGCCCTAATAATTTCCCTGATTCATCGCTACCACAGATGTGACGTGTAGCGTTCTCCCCAGACAAGACAGCCATAAACACAGTTATTTCCACAGACTGCAGCACCTTCAAGAATGAAAGTGAGGTCTGAAATCTTCTTTATTTTCCATCTGTCATGCCAATCATCCCCACCTGCTGACATTTTGAGAACAGCATGAGGAGGATAAATTAATCTGTGGAGTAGCTCTAGTGACTTCCCAGGAATTGTGTCATGGGTGAATTTGATGCCCTCCACCCCTAGTTACAAATGCTGTGACAGGAAAAACACTAGAATGGTTGGGGGAAAAAAAAATAAAAATAAATCCGTATTAGCTAACGATAGTCTCCAGGCTTTATTATCATAATAACACATGGAATTAATAGAATTGATGGAGGCTGGACTTCTGCTCATTTCAACTGTTATTCTGCTGATGTTTTGTATTGTAATGCAAGCATACTGTGATAGCTTCAAACATAAGTATAAATATCCAAAATCAAGCCTTAGCTGAGCATTTTCCTGTTGATCACTCTTCATCTGCAGCTGATGTATCACAGTAGTTGTCCGTACACAGTAGCAGCTAATGGTGGAACTCCAGGTCTCCTTAACATCCATATGAGATATGGGAAAACAGCCTGGATTTTGTACTGGTGTCATTGGATGCTTGCATTGCTCACAGGCAAGTTTCTGACACAGCACCCTTGTTTTCCAGAGTAATGATGTTATTCCCTTCACATGGTCATTCCAGCTGCTCATGTCAGGGCAGCTTCCTTGGGAGCATGTTCAGTGAGGAGGACTGAGCTTTGTGGTCAGGGAGCAATAGGAACTACAGCTCTCTGCAGGAGCCAAAGGCTTTGCTGTGGTGGGCAGAGAGGGGCTGTACTTAAAAGCTGAGCTGCTCTCTTCCACTAAGCACAGCTGGAGTGAATCCTTCAGCCTCAGTGGGATTGAGAAGGGCTCAAAAGGGGCTGGGAAATGAAAGCCACTGCTATTGCTTCAGAATAGCAGCTGTAAGATAGTTCTTCCCTGGCATGCTGTTGTCTTGTTCCCTGTCTGACAGCAGTCACAGATGCCTTACTTGCTGTACACTTCTAGAAATCATTTGTCTAACTGGAAGGACTCTGGATTGGGACACTCCCTCATCTTGTAGCTCATGAGTGATTGGCTTTGGGTGCTGGCAGCCTGTATTTCATGTGCAGCATCCAAATCACAGCACTGCCACATGAGCAGTGGTGGGGCTGGGTTAGAGCCCTAAGAGGACCTTAAAGAACCAAGCAAAGGCTGGATCCACCAGAGGCCCCTTGGTGTCATGCTCAGCCTGCTTCATCCTGTTGGCAACAACTCACTCCCCCAAAGAGCTGCTGCTACCACCTGCCTTTCAGCAGCTCCTGGAGCACCTCTCTGCTTCAGAGCTGCAGACTAGGATTGGGAAGAAAACACAAAACACTCCACAGCATAGCCTTGACATGTCCACTGGGCTCAAGTTCATCAATCAGCATGAGAATCATCCACAGCTGATTTTGAGACTTGCTTTTGTCCAGTGCCCTGCCTGACCAGAAGTCACTGCAAATGAAGGTCTGAAGGATGGTGTCTCCGAAAAAACATCAGTTCTCTGACTCAATCCCATGGTTTGGGTAATGCATGTGGACTTGAAAATCTAGGATTCTGTCAAGGCCAAGAAAACTGGTAATTATGCAGTTCCAAAATTGTTTGTGCAATAAAAGGATTAACAAACGTTTTTAAAATCATAATTATGATCTATTCTGCAAATTGCTCCTAAAGCTTCCTTAATTCCCTTTCTATTCTCTTTTTTACTTTCTTTTCTTTCCTTTGTGGTTTAGGAGCAATTTGCTCCTCCTGAAGTGTAAATGTCTGCCTAAGACAGAAGGAAACTGCTGAGCTGGCACACAGATTTCAGCAGTAGATGATTTCGTTTCACTAGAGCTTGGAGTGATGATGACAGATGTTAGCTCCTGCAACAGAAACTCTGCATAAAGCTGCTCTGAAGCAGCCATTAGATCTATACACTTGCTAATCAAGTCACAGTAAAAGTGCTAAACTTCTCACTCCCAAAGTTTATCGGGTTTGGTGCTAGACTTCTACTTGTATAACCAACTGACATTTTTTGCATTCTCTTGGGCCTTTATAGTAGAGGAGGCTGTGAGGCAAACAGGTTTTGTAGATTTCTTCTGAAAAGGAAAACAAAGTGAATGCTTCTATTTTGTATGGCCACGATTCCATGGTTGGGCATCTCTTATTTTCATGATGAGGCTAAAAGATAGATGTTTTTATGATAGTTTTATGATGTTTAGCCAATACACCTAGAAGAATAGTGCATCAGAGTATTTATTGACATTTGATTTTAAGTATGTTTCTGCTCTGTTTGCTTAGGTGGCAGGTATTCTGGGGTCCTGTCAGCAGAGCTAGCCCAGTCTCTGATGGACAGAAGCATCACACCCGGATGCAGTGGTTTTCAAAATTCTCTGTGTACTTGCCAACAAAACACATTACAATACACTGAACTATCATATTTTTGTGTCAGTATACCTGAACTACTGGCCACCCAAGTCTCCTGCCCTGTTTTTTTGCACTGTCCTAGTTCTTCCCTCCACAGCTCTGGTCCCAATGCAGTTTCTGCTCCAGCAGATGAAAGCAGTATTTTCCAAAGGGCAGTGCTAGGGAGAACATCCAATGTGATGGAGTACAGAGGGGAACCACCACTTGTTCTGCCCTTGCCAAAAAAGCCACAGCTCAGTAGCATTGCTGCACACAGCAATGCCTCAACACCTAACAGTGGGTTCTCTGCATTGCTGGGGTTCTCCAGCACCACAGGTTTGCCCTGGATCAACTGTGGGCACACAATCCTATTTCTGTCAAATTAGCCAAAGCACAGGATGATGTTTGGGCCAGCTTTGTGCTTTTATGTTGGGTTTAGCTGGCTCTGGGAGGAATGATGGTATCTCACCTGGCAGAAAGTGTGAGTTGTAGAGGTAGTGATACCTTGTCTGGTATAAAACCTGTCAGTACAAAATTAAGTCACCATTTTTCTTTATTTGAATTGGCAGCCTGAGTTCATTCTGGATCAGCACTTTCATCATCTGTCTGGCAACATTTCTGACGGAGTATTAACAGCCCTAAAGCAGGATTTACTGAGTTGTGGGACCACAGACTTATTGTTTGAGCTTACTCTGATAAAAAGACAGGGAGCTACTGGGTGGCAGTTTTTACCAGGTTTCAGAACACTCCTACCCAGAGCACTTTTCTACTTACAAACAATTTCCTCCTTCATGAAAAAAACACCCTCAAAATTCCTATCTAACCAATAAACCCCACCCCAACACAGAAAATCCCTGGATTAAAGGATCATATGTAACTTTTGACACACTCCCCCAAATGAAACCTTTTGTGTAAATGGAAAAAAGAATCCTTTCATGGTGTAGAAAGTCAACAAAGCATAAATCACTATTTTGTTTGTTCTGTTGCTAGACATGCTGAACAAGAAACCACTGCCAGACCTGTGAAATTCTCCCATTAATCCTACCAGAGTGATTACATCTAATACTCTTGGAACAATGAAAAAATGTTCAAACATATTCCACTGACTAAAATATGTTTTCCTAGTTACACTAAGGATGATGTTACATGCTAGTTAGAATAGTTGAATTTAAATACTTTATATATCTTTCACTTTTCTCCTAATTTTCCAAAAATTATTTGAAAATAGAGTGGTTTCAAAACACAGCTTCCAAAGAATAGAAGGCATTGGGTGAAAGTTGTCTTTCAATATTTCTGTTTGCTACTGAATCCTTGGAGTAAACAATCACTTTTACCCAGTTTCTGCAAAGCACTTACCTTTTGTTTCAGACCCAGTACAGGCAGCTGAATGAGATAATGCCCACATCTAGGCCAGGAATGTACTCAGACTGAGCACTGAAATAGGGTAGGAGGATAATACCTGCTCCTTTATAAATTCAGGGTGAACTTCAGCTCAGCTTCCGAATTGCTGTGTTCGGAGGAAAGAATTAGGACTGCTTGTCTGAACACAAAAAATTGACTTCTTCAATTTAGACATTGATACAAAGCTTCACACCAGTGCCCTCAAATGCATTCAAAACACATTAAATATACATAAATATATGTTTGAACTTGAGTTTCTTGTGACAAAATTGCACCAGTTTGAGTGTAGTAAACACTACCTTCTCCTCAACAAAAATACCATTTTCGAATTTATTCATTTAGAAGCAGGTGCTGAAAAAAGCTTTGCTGAGGTAGAGAGTGAGCAGAGCCTGGTTCTGACTGAGCTACAGTGATCCTCGGAAAATATAAAAGAACACCTCTGCACAGTGATCATAAAAACAAAGAACTGTTCCATATTAGGGACCAGAATAATTTTCTTTAGACATCAAAGTCAGACAAGCATGATTTTCAGAAGTACATTAAATAGCATTTATTGAGTTTGCAATTTCAGAGGCAAAGCTATAATCTCAGTCCCGGCCAATCACACAAGGCAGCACGTTGCCCTCATGTTCTTTCATCCATTCAACAAATGAACAATAACATGGAACATCATAAAGAGGGGGGTTGAAAAAACAACCCTATGCTATTTTGAAAAAAAGGAAGCAAACTGAAGTCTTGTTCTCATTCACAAATACACTTGCCTTCTTGATTAAGCATACTATGTTTTTATGGAAGAACAGACTCATCCTCCTGATGTTTGGCAGAAAGTATGGGATGGTTGATCTGAAATAAAGTAGAACTATGTAGAAAACAGAACTTTTTCAGATGACCACAGTAACAGCTAGATGGTTACAGACTTCAGACTGCAAAGAATTCCTGATAAGAGGGAAGTACAGTTTCTTCTTAGCAAGTACTTTTTTCTGTACTGATTCTGTGGGTGCATATGGTTAAAAAACCACCAAGGCCTGCATGTATAATCTTACAGCAGAGTTGTTTTCATTTTCACCATAGCAACCCTTCTGGATAATTAAAAAAGTCATCACATAATATACACAGAGATTCATATTTACAGAATAAATGGCAAAAGAGGGAATTAGATACAGAGACATTTATGTCCAGGCATAATAATAACAAACGAGATCCCTTGTGTAGACACAGGGATTATTCACAGCTCCTTTAAGAAAGTCCATTTCTCTGCAGAGTCCTCTTATTTTGCAAATGAGAGCCAGCAGGACATCTCACTGTAAGAAAGATGCTTGCTCTCCCTTAAACCATGGTCATGACCTTCAGAGAGGCAGGTTGGAACCTCCTTATCTTCTTCTTTAGTGCCTTCGAAGCTTTGATGCGACAGATTTTGGGCACTGGAGGAAGAGGCTTGGAAGAGGCCTGGACAGTCACAGATTGTCTGACCGACCCTTCAGGCCAAATCAGCTCACTTTCATCCCCCTCATCAGAGTCAAGAGCAGGGCTGCTGCTGTTACTGCTGCCCTCCGAGTCACTTTCGCTGGACTCGCTGTCCCCGAATCGGTTGGCTGTGAAATCGCTGACCTCCCCCTCGCTGGTCTCTGCGATGGTGGAGTGAAAGAGGGAAGCACACTCGGCGGAGTACTCGGAGTGATCTGACTCACTTTTGGCATAGTCTCCGTGGTGCTGACCCTTGGAGCGAGCCCTCATGCTGACCGTGCGCAGGACGCCGGCTCTCCTTGCTGGCTGCCTTGGTGCTCCCAGGCCAAAGCTGTGAGACAGGCTGGCCGGGTGGGCCTTGGCAGAGATCTCCACTGTGGACTGCCACTTGCGCTGCTTCTTCCTGTTGGCTGTGTCTACACAAGCTGCTTCCAGGGAATACAGTGCATTGGCAGAGGCTCCGTAGAGCTCTGGCCCAGATGGCACAGTGGGGAGCCTGACCTGCACTGGGAACAGACTCGACTCCGAGCACGATCTGCCAGCCATGTCACCAGAATACGAAGGTCTCCGCACCAGGCTCTTCATTCCTTGTGGTCTTTGGAGCTGATTCCACTCAGCAGGCAGCTTGGTGGCCCCATGAGACCCTCTCACCTTCTCCACGCAGAAGGCTTGCTTGCCAGGCCGAATGACCTTTTCGCTGTTCCTCCTCTTTATCTTCACTGCCTTTGTTTTGGAGCTGGCAAACTTTACCCGGACTTGATGGGATTCTGCAGGGACAAACTGAGCATGAACGAACTCAGCTCGTGCCACTCTTTCGTGACCCCCAGCGTAAACCAATTTGGCATTGCCACACCTTTTGATGGGCAGTTTTTTGGGTGGGACAGCTTTAGCATTCCAGGTGTCTGGGCTAGAGTCCTCTTGACACAGCTGTGAGTAGGACAAACTGCGCTCCACGCTGCTCTCTGTTGCTTCTGCCAGGGGAGAGCCCCTTGCTGCTGACTTGGCAGGATAACAACTATTCACAGCTGATGGCTCTGTGTCAGGCTGAGTGGATGACTGCTCTTCATTCATACAGCTCATGGTCTCCTGCTGCTTGGCACATTCCCCCTCTGGCACTTCTCTTGACAGCTTCCCTTCAGCTTTGTTACTCTCCAGAGAACTCGTCTGTTTTTCCAGCTGGCTACTGCTGCTGTTAATTTTCACTCCACCGGTGCTGGGGGTTATAATGAGTCTCTGGTGCACTGCTGTTGGCTGGCTCTTTGGTGAAACCCACTCACCGGCCTCAGCACGACTGCTCCCCTTGCATCTCGTCAGCTGCAGTAATTTATTGATGTAACCCCCTGGCTTGACCTCCGTGGTTGGCCTAGTCTTAATCAAGCTGGGACCTGTCGTACTAAGCATAGGTTTGCTGGGAGGAGCTTGGAAGTCTGATTCTGGGGATGTTCCCACCAGGGAGAAAAGGGGACTTTGTAAAGCCACTGCATGGAGGGGGCTTGGGTAAGGATACACATCAATGCCATTCTTGGAGACCAAGTCATTCTGGAATTTGGGGTCCATGCTGAGCAAGTGCACATCTCCATCATGGCACAGAGGCAACATGGATTTGGGATTCACTTCTTTTTGAAATCTAGCATCCGCTGGAATGAGTCTTTCCAAGTCACCTATGTGGTGGATGAAAATAAACAACCTAATTAAATCACAGACAATTACATTCAACCTGGTTCATGCTAGAAGTGCTATATCAGAGAGATGTGATAGCTTTTACTAAAATCAGTAGCATGGATAAAGAAAGTAATTTCAATCTTCCAAGGTCAATGAATTACTTTAAAGCTTTTATCACCTAAGCATAACAGAATTTAAAATGCCTTTTAATGCCAATAATAAAACTCTTACTTTTGCAGAAAATTTAAACTGAGCTACTCGGATGAAAGTAAATATGTGCATAGACAAGAAAGTTCTAAAATGTCACAGACCAGCAGGAACCCAACTAGACAAAAACAAGGGATTATTTTATTTCTTAGCAGAGAAGCCACAGAAAAATGAACGGAAGAATCTTTCCTTTCACAGAGGAAAAAAAAAAATCTAAGGCTAACTACTCAAGCAAGTAGGAAGCAGTCCCTGAAGATGACATTTACGGACACCAATTCCTATCTCTTCTATTTTGGATTACTGTCAAGGGTGCTGTAATTTACTCTTGACTGCAGGACCCTCCTCCCAGAAGCATCTCCTGTGCAGAGAGAGGAAAGGCTGTTTTCTTGTGCGAAGAAAGGTTGTTCCATCCAGACATGTCATTCAAAGGAGCACTATGGTGCTGTGTTACCTCTGGGACCAAGAATACTGGAACCAGTTTGTCGCTGTGAGACACAAAGGAGGAGATGCGGACTCATTCAGAAGGCTGTTGGACACCTCACAGGAGGAAGCCAGGGTGTTTGTTCTCTAAACTTATTTTATACCTTTTTACAAAACACCCACCTTAGAGGTGGGACCCCTGGAACCATTGGTCACTTGTAGAGACCATCACGCGAAGTCCCTCCCATGGGAAAGCGTGTGGAAAACATCTTAAGTTTACAAATAGCATGACCTTGCTTAGGAATTCTGTCCTGGGAGCAGAATTCCCAAAAACCAAAACATGACAGGCACAAACCGTGGCAACACCAGTTAGCTTGGATTTCTCTGTAACTACAGTGCCAACAAATCCTCAGCTAACCAACTTCCTGGGTGCTTCATGCTGTCATGAAACCAAGTCACCACATTCAGCCACATCTTTCACAAACCATGTGAATAGTCACACAACGACTATCTATGCCCTGTGACAGGAAGGTTTTAAAAGGCCACAAAATTTTGGGGTAGTCTGCAGTATTCTACCTATGTACAGACCTGCCACAGCAAACGTTAGGATGACAACCTTACAACCTAATTTCATAATGAAAATTCTCTAGGAAATTGTTGGCAGTGTGCAATGCTGTGCTCTTTTGCAAACAAACCAGGAAGGAGTTAGAAGCATGCTGTGCTTGCAGTGTCTCAGCAAGCTTTCTGCTCACCACGGAAAGAAAAGGCAAATGGTCTGTACTTGCAACTTCCTCTAAGGAGAGAAAAAGAGAAATTCTGTCCCCTCTCCAAATGATGATTTTCTGAAGTAAAATTTTTTGCTTCACTTCCTGCAATGCGGTCAACTTTGTAAGAATTGTTTCTTCAAGACTATACCCACCACTAGCCCACTACTTTTGTTTCTCAATGTGAAGGAAGAGGCTGTAGCCAGGAAGAAGGGCTGAAGGAGGTCTGCAGTCTCTCTCCCACACTGCTGCTCAGTATCAGCTATCCCTTTTTGTGCTATTTTATCTCTATATCAAAAAACCATAAAGCCCCTGGAGTCTTAGCAACATGTTTCAAGACAGGAAAGTTTCTGAGAGAGCAAAATGTCTGCAATCTGAACATGGAAGCTGACATGGGTCATTAAGGTCAGCTTCATCCCCAGCTTTTGACAGGCCTTGAGGAAAAAAACCTTTGCTTTTATGCTGTAATTACTGCCATCCCTTCAGGTGTGTCTACACACCTAAGTATAGAATAGGTGGTCTTTCTTTCTGTTTCCAAGCAAGCCAGAGGTGAGTTAGCTCAGGTCAGGTAGCTAGTGGGAATAATTCCAGAGTGGCACAGTACCAGAAATGATGTTCCCCACAGCTTCCCTGTTTCTATAATGGAACTGCTACACATCTCGCTGGATCACTCTAAGAATTGTACTAACACCAGATTGCTTTGAGGCCATGGAAGAACCTGTGATAAGAAGTGATATGATGTCACTTTACAGATGGTAAACAAGAACTTTGGAATTTTAGTAGACTTGTTCATTTTGTTGAAGGTATGATGCAAATTTATGGCTGATCTACTTTTAGGCTCATGACTGCTTTCTTGATAGTCAAATTAACTTTTGGCATTTGTTGTCCCTAACTGTACACAATAAATTATGAAAAAGAGTCATTGTGTGAGTCAACATTTATTTGTGTAAATAGGGAATTCACTTGAATTCTTTCATACATGCCTGCACTTTCACACAAGGTATTTCAAATACTGAAACTTTTCTGATTTCACATGCAGGTCATTTTAAAAGAAGTATCTCAATATTCTTTACAATTTTATCTCATACGCTAGAGTATTTTTCCATTTCTAAATGCATAGGCCCTCATACTTGTTATTGTTTCATACACATATTTTTCATTGATTCATTCTAATATTTGTTACTGTTTAAAAGTATCTGGAGTATGGAGACAAGGGGAAGTTGGACAGTAAATGATTTGGCTCTGTGGTTTTGATCCACTCTCACTCTGTGCATTGAAAATGAGAACTATATATTGATTACACATGGCTAAACAAGGTCCTAGGAATAATTACCAGGAATCTGCCCTTCTCTTGAATGAAGTATCCCGTGCTATCAATTACCTGTGGAAACTGGCCTTGGTCTGGACCTGGCAGGAGTCCCAGAAACATCTCTGCTAGCTGCAATCCGACATCCATCGCTGACATAGGCTCCCTGCTGCTGGAAGCTGGTGGTGTGCACAGTAGTTTCGTCTGCAGACTTGGGTCGGTAATCAAACACACTGAGCCTCGCTTTAGGGTGCTGAGAGCTGGGTAAGAGACTGGTGTGGGAGGAGGAGATGGACTCACTGTACACTGAGGTGCAAGAATTGGAGAGTGAGCAAGAACCACCGTCACTCAGGTCATAGAATCCTGCAGAGTTAAAATAAACAGGACATTTCATATTTACAGCAACTACACATGTCTGTAGAAGAAAAGCGCAGAGAATAAAATAAATCTTCATTTGCTATGTGCCTGAAGCCTAAATTTATGATTATTTATTAAGGTAACAATCAGCAGAGGTATACTCTAATTCAAACAACCTTTACTGGGCTTCTGCATATTTACTTAGGCCCTGAGCCAGCTTGGCATGCACATGCCTGCTTAGCTCTGAGAGTGAGATGGGATGAAGTGCTACACCATCATGCTCAGTATTTCACTGGAGAATGTCTTTGGGATTATGATGCAATGGTGTAAGACAGGGACCTCTGACACCGTTGTAACTTGTACTAGGTGTGTACAAGCATGACTTGGATGAGTGGGTTGGACAGAGCAAAACTAGCCTGTGATCAGAGCTGCCAAGTCTATGATAACTGGAATGTCTAAGGGATGGAGACTGTCCTCTCTCTCCAGGTATTGAGATAACTTCCAATAATTGTGGAAGCATTAAAAAAGGCTTTGCATAAATTCAATGTAGGAAGTTTTATTATTCCTCTCTATAACAGAGAAGGAATATTTTCTTTTGAATTATGTGCACGTGCCTAAGCGCACAACTCCTGAACTCAAACATACAACACAAACTTGCACTTTTTATAAGCCCTCTAAGTACCAGGCTGCAAATCTATATGCTGTATTAAAAAAGTTTCCTTGTCTCACTGAAGTTTTGAGGCTTTGCAAAAATTCTGTTTAAAAGAATTACTTTCATTGTCTCTGACTAGATAACAGAAACCGGTTTTAACAGACATCCTAGCCATAAAAGTCTGCAGTACAGCTCTCTCTGTGAATCAGACCAGAAACCTGATACCCAGTATCTTTCTGTGCATGACAGCTTTACTCTGTTGGCGTAGTTTTTCTCAGTGTCTTTTAATAGTGCTGTTTTGCTTCTACATAACTTCATTTGACAGGAGCACTGCAATAGTGATTTTCAAAGCCCTAGTGAGGTTCAGAGCCCTTCCTGCATTCAAGCACAGTGTTGATCCACTGTAGGTATCCACTTCTTTTAAGTACTCTAGCCATTTTACCAATGGTCATTCTACACTGCACAAGGTAATTAATAAATAAATCTGTCTCCTTCTCCTTCCATGTGTGGCTCACAAGGTTCATTAAAAAAAAATTAAAAATCCAGAAAGAATACTCCTTGAGTGAGTGAGCACTTTCCAACTAAGTCAACTTTGCAGGAAAAGTTGACTTAGCAGCTCTGTGAGCCCACTCTGTGCCAGATGACTATTATCGATCTCAGCCATGGGGCACCGTTTCTGACCAAATAATACAGAGTTTTGCTTAGCAGTTGACACTCCTCAGCTCTCCTAGCACCATATTCCTGGGAATAAACAGCCAAATGCACATTACCTGAGCTGGGCCGGCTGTCACTATCCAAGTATTCACTGGAGGTCTTGCTGACGTCCAATTTCAGCTCACTTATTCTCTGGTCTAGCTGATCCAGGTGGCTTTTCAGGCCGACATCCTGTCTCCTCAAACGAGACTAAATGAAGGGAAGGAGGAAATGAAGAATCATCACAGTTAGAATCTCAGCAGCAATGCATGAATCCAGGCCACCTGTGCCAACAAGATTCTATTCTCATCAAGTGTTTTCCTTAGCTAGGGACTGTTGCAGTTGGCTCTCTGTAATGAGACTGACCTAATGGGCAAGGAAAAAAACATTTTGTTTCTTAGTATACACTGCCTTCTGCCCATCTAAACGTGTTCTGAAAACTCACTCTGAAGGTACTTATTTTAACTTTCAGCTTTTTTTGTTACAACCATGGCACAAACTGTATCTCTAAAGAGGACAGAAGTCTTTTAACTAATTAACATATTCTTATTGAACTGCACTTTGCCGTACACTGCCTCTGAGCGGAGGAGGAGAGAAACATTATGGATTGTCTGCATGAACTCAAGATCTGCCAGATGAAAGGAAACCACTGTGGTTGAGGTGTCTTATTGCCATGCCAAGTACAGGCAGCATACCCACTCCAGTAAAACACTTGGCTTTGATGACATGTCTTTATAGTTGAAAGGATAACACTGCAAGAATTGTTACATCTATTTCACTACAAGTTTTCCTAGCTTATCCTGTGGCTAGTTATCTCCACACATTTCCTGGAAGGAGAAGGTGGCATTTGAGTATGGTGGGGAAATTACTGCACTGAAAATAAATGTGAATAATCATTTAGAAGGCAGCACCTAGATCTGTTGCCTGCTGCAATCACCGACCAGGCTGATCTGAGGTTGCAGCTCCCGCTGTATTTACGCCGTCAGCTCGGCAAGGCAGATGGCCAGGCGTGAGGGACCAGCCAAAGAACCACAGTTGGTTTCTGTCACAAACTTCTCACATGGCACCTGGCAAATTATCTAAAGCCCAGTCACTATTTAGGCAAATTCTAAATATTTTACACCTCACCATCCATCCTACAGTACTTTACAGAAAGGTGGTGGTCTCTTGAAGTTAGTTGTAAAGTTGTGCTCAAAGCCCTCAAGGGGAAAGGTTTCCACTCAGTAATGGTAAGAAAAACGTTATTAAGATTCTTCTTTATGTGTACATTTCATATTTAAAAACACAAGTGGCAGTTCTAGCAGCATTTCCAACCTCAAATATACAAAAATCTAGGTCCATTGAACCAATTAAAATATCTTAAAAATTAAATGACATGCAGAAAATCAAGATCAGTATGTGCACATTTTTGCCTCCTTCCTTTTGTATGATTTATTCAGCTTTTAACATTTTCATAGGTTTCTCCACAGCCATAAATACTAAAAGAAAAGAAAGCAAGATCCTAAGGTAATCAGTAAATTATTAGAAATTTTAAGAAAAAAAATACACATGCCCTGAGTTTCACAAGAAAACTCTTGGGGCTGGTGATGCTGTGGAGAAGAAGAAGAAGAAGAAAAAAAGATACTTTTAGCATGCTTTTAAAGAGGACTGGAGGAACATATAAGACACAAGACATAAAGCCCCTTTTTCTTAGAGTCACACATTTAGAAAAATTTAAACTCAAGAGGCTCATTACTGCTTCCTAGGAAAACCCACAGTGATTTTCCCTCTTCCTGTTCCACATAAACAAAAAAGAAGGGAAGAAGTGGACAATAAAGGTGATTTTCTATTCCATCTGAATGATGAATGTATGACCTCCTCACTACTTCTTTATTTTATGGTAAAAAAGCAAAACCATGCCGTGCTGCCTTCTTCAATCCCACCTACTCAGGAAATCACAAAGTTTTGTTTCCATGGCTGGAATTAATTGCTTAATGATTAATGTTTTGCCAGCCAATCCCTCAGTCTGTTGTTTCTGATTAATGGCAGAGAGGCCACAAGGCTCTCAGGTATTCAAACATTATTTATTGTACCTCCAGGTTGTGTCTGTGCTTTCACAGCATTTGAACCAACACACATGATTTACATCATCGTTTTTAACCCTTTTATGGTGCCTCACACCATTGGGTTTTCATGTTTCCAGCCGCTGACCCAGCTTTGATCTTCCAGTTAACTATTTCTGCACTCTAAGCAGAGAGGCATTCCTCAAACCATTTGGATAAGAAGGACGTTTCCGGTGTGTTTGTTTCAAGCTGTTATTGCTCCAATACCCACACTAGGCAGCACTTAAAACAGGAAACCTTAAACACACTCTTTTCTCTATTCACAACATGAATTTTACATGTGGCAAAACATTGCAGGTAAAACCATTTGTTTGCTCTGGGCAATGCAGCTGTGAAGACTTCTGGACACTGCACAGTGTGGGACCAAACTTTCCCAATCAACTTGTACTATCAATGGATTACAGTTTTGGGGAGGCAAATAGGGGATCATGCCACCCACTTTTCAGAAGGAAGAACACTCTCTGAAAAGCAAGTTCCTTTACACTAACACAAGTAGGCACCCCAAATCAAGGCACCAAAAACCACTGGTCATACTTGACTCTTCTTCTCAACTATTAATCTCTTCAGTCAAAGAGGGGTTATTGACACTTCTTAGTTGTAGATTAGCATCCTGTAATTCTATTAATCTGACTTCATTCGGGAATGCACAAAACACAGCATTCTTTTTAGTTCTGTCACCTATAGGGTTTTTTTTTAGTCACCTATAGGGTTTTTTTTGTAACTGATGCTGCAAAGCTTCAGAGGAAAAGTACTATCATCTATCCCAGACACTTTTAATAGATCAAGGTAAATTCTTTCCAGAAGGACTTTTTTCTCTCAGCTGACAAAATTTTATTACTTAAGAAAAAAGAAATCCCTGGTTTAAAAGATGTTTTCTTCTATTTAAAATTATCTAAAGGGGAAAAAAATCTGTGTAAAATGCAGGGTACCAAGCGTTTTTTGGTTTTTTTTTTTTCTCTTCAGTATAATGTGTCCCTTTTCACATTTTTATAACATCATAAACCACCTGAAAGCTTGCAAAACAAAACCATCAGATTCAAATCAAATCAAATCAAATCAGGCTTATAAATATGTCCTCTGAGGAAAGAGCTGAGAAAATACTGGATGTTGCAGCCTTCGACATCCACCTACACTGACAGCAATCATAGATTTCTTTCTTTACATTAGCCTGAATTTGCATCTCTTCTTTTTCTTGTCACCATGATACACTTTGGCTAAGAGAAGCTTAGCACCTTCAGGATCTCTGATAGTGGGTGGCATCACTTAACTCTGCTCCTCTTCTGCTACAGAATTGACCCTGCCTGCACTGTAGTAATTCGCAGTTGCCAGAAAAGACCTGAGCCACCAAAAAGGGCCCCTAGTTAGGGCAAAAAAGGGCATGACTGCTGGGGGTAGCAGACTGCCTACAGCAGAGTCCTAGAAGGCCAGCTGATCACTGTCTCTGGTAAATGTTATTGGGGAAGAGACTGAGATTCTGGAATGGCATCCACATGTGATGCCTACGGCATTTGGCGGCTCTGCTTTACTATTCCCACTAGTCAGACTCGAGTCCTTTAGGCTTCTGCCTCTGCTCTCCTGTTTCTCACCCCACCACTACAGGAGAAGCCTGGCTTGACTTTTTATTTGCCTTGTTTCTGTTGCTAAGGCGCCTTGAGCCACTTTCAGCTGACACAGCTTTCTCATTTTATGTTGTCAGGACCAAACTTTTTATGAATTAAACTGTGACCATGCTAAAGCTCAGGGCTACAGTCCTCCTTGAAATCTGGACCAAGGTGCACTGCAAGGCCAAGTTACACTTACACTGTTAATGAGTTTCTCAATCTGAAAGCTTAGAGAGCAGCAGTCACATACTGTACTGTCCACGGGCCAACAACAACAGCTGTTGAAGACGTATCACTCCTTGAGCAATGCTGTGCTTTGCATTTTCTGTTGTTTTCAGCTTTAACTTCATTTCTTGCAATCATGAACAGAACTTTCATGGGTTTTAAGTGCAATACACTGCTCATGAGTCACTGGGAAAGTTTTCAGCCTGCGGTCACTGAGATCCTAGATCTGTGAACTACTTCTAAAAGGACTGTGAAAATCCTTTGGGCTTACTTTGCTATTAAGGAAATTTGAGGTATGCACCTCTACTCAGATCTGCAATTCCCAAGGGGGAAAAAACCAATAAAGGTATCAGGAACACAGTACAGTCTGAAAAGCCTCCAGCAGCCATGGGTCAATCCGAAGAGCGCTGTATTACCACTTTAAGCATTCACACAACTGTATTTTTTGCTGAAGAATCTGTCCCTGGATTTATGTAGTTCTGAGTCATTCTTCTCAAGCTTTATGAACACTTCCCTCCCAGGCATCCCAAGAGACATGTTTCCTATAATTGCACTGGCACCTACTGGCGATAGCTGTCCCTCTCTGGAGGTGTGTAGAGTTATTCTTGAGTCCACTCAACTCCTGCATTTCTAAAGGGCAACAATTAAAACCCTTTCTTTCCTTCCATTTTAATGGCTAGCTTCTCCCACGTTCTTGCAAAGTCTTGCAAGGTCCAAGTAAAGTCCTGACAAATTAATCTTCTATTTTAATATTTTATTTGAAAAGTATTAAGACAAATGAGTAATTACAGCACAACAGCTGACATGAATAAAAGTAGTCACTATGATCAGAGCTTATTGTCTGATTGTGTTGTCCCACTGGCCTCAAACCGGCAATAAATGCTTTAAATTCTTTTGTTTAATTAAAAAAAAAAAAACAACAGACCCATTACTTAAGGTTATCTATGACAGGTAATCAAATGGCTGGGTGTCCACTTGTCTTGTATTTTCTTAATTTAATCAAGATATGCCCGCTGCTGTGTTTTCACAGAGTGGTGCCTAGGTTTCCCTGAAGGTTAAAGCCCATTTTATCCTGAGATGCTGCCTGAGAAAGCTGCGAATAACCGTGCTGTTTTCACACCTGATGGATAACTGATGGCCAAGACTTGCACCAGTACAGCGAGGGAAAGGATTCTGAATTAAGTCTGAGTTTACTGAAGTGTGTAATTGCCTATACTAGAGATTAAAGCCCTTTACCCTTTGATTATTCTCTCACCTGTGAAACTCGTTTCAGCTACAATTCAGAACTGTTTTCTAGTTTCAAAAAAAAAACCAAAAAAACCCAGAAAAAACCACCCCTGTGTAAGTGGCCGGTGTAGCACTTCAAATACAAGGTCTGGCATTCAGTTATTCTTCCCTTTTGATCATGCAATCTGTGGAAAGAACAAAGTACTCCCGTCGCACGGAGCGTTTCCTGGCAGATCGCCTCCCACGGGCGCAGAGCCGCGCGGGCACAGGGCGGTGCGCGCTCACAGCTGGAGGCGCAGAGGTGTGCGCGCACACACCCCCACCCAAACCCCCGAGCGCTTGTGCAGGTGCACCTCACCCCGCGCCTCTCTTCATCTCCTATGCCTGCAAACGGCCGCTGCCACTGCCAGCCGAGCGCTGCATGTTTTTTAGTGAAGTTAATCATCGCCTACTCCTCGGCTCCGATGAATGAGCGGTGCCGGGTTAACAACTTCTGGCCAGCGCTCCCGCTGGCACGCCGCCCGCCACCGGCACTGCCCGCTCCGGGCCGCCCGGGCCAGCCCCGCCCGAGCCGCGGCAGCGCCCGCCCACGACAGCGGCTGCGGCGGGGCGAGCCCCGACCGCCCCCGGCCCGGCCGCCGGCCCCGGCCCGCGGGGGAACCGGGAGCAGCGCAGGGGCCGCGGCTGCAGCGCCCTGCCCGCCCTCGGTGCCGGCACGGCGCCGGCGGCTCCCGAAGGGGAGAGCCGGGTGTCTGACAGCCCAGCGGCGCTGCCGTCCGTCCGTCCGCCCGCGCTCGGCACCGCGGCTGGCCTCACGGAGCCGGGAAGCGGGGCAGGGGGCGTCCCGTCCCGTGCCGACCCTTACCAGCTGCTCCTTCAGGGCGGAGAGGGTGGCCTCCAGACGGTGCTCCTTGCTATGGGCGGACAGGGGCTGCTGTTCTCCGCCCGCCGCCGGCCGCTGCGGCATGGCCAGGGCGGCCCGCACCAGCTCCCGCTGCTTCTCCCGAAGCACCTGGAGCTCCTGGAGGCCGGCGAGGGCCGCCTGCAGCCTCTCGCCCACCCGGCCGCGATCCCAGCCGCCCGGCCGTGGGGCGCCCAGCAGCATCGTCAGCGCTGGGCCGCCACACCGGCCATGGCAGGGGGACGGCGGGGAGGATGCGGGGCTGCTCCCGCCCCGGGCCGTGCCTGCCCTCAGCTCCCCTCGCCCCGCTCCGCCGCTGGCACCGGAGCGAGTGAAGCGGAGTCGTAGCGGCTCCTGCGGTTTTGGAGGAGAGGTGGGGACGGGGGAGGGAGAGAAGGAGGGCGGGAGCGAAGGGAAGAGGCTGCGGCTCCAGGCGGTGCCGGGGCCACCTCTCGGGTGGATACGCGGGGAGCGGAGCCAGTACCCAGCTCCCTCCGCCCCGCGCGGGGGCGGCTCCCGCCTGCCCCATCCCTGCCCTGCCTCTGCCCAGGGGGCTGCCCTCGCCTCGTCCTCCGCCCCAGCGGCGAAGAGGGATGGGGTGCCCGCCCTCTCCCGGCAGAGACAGGGGCCGCCGAAGCGGCGCAGAGCGCCGGAGTGGGAGCGCCCGTTCCGGCCGGGAGCGAGCCGCGGGGATGCTGCGGAGATCCGAGCCGAGCAGCCCGCTGCTGCTGCGTGCAAATGAAAGTGATGCGAGGATACGGTGCGAAGAGCGCTCGCGGGTGTATCAACGCTTCCCTCGCAAGAATGTGGCGCATGTGACTCTATCTCTTCTCCTCCTGGCTGGCGGCATCCTTCCAGGAACAGCACTGGCACTCCTCATCTTGCTCTCCAGAAACCGACCCAACTGGGATCTCACTGCAGAAGTTCGCTGTCTTTTACTGAATTGTTGATTCTCACTTTGGGAGTAGGGCAGAATTCTGTGTTGTGAGGTCAAGGTGTAGTTCATCCCCCGCTAAAGTAATTTGAAAGGCTCAGGATGTACTTTGAATCGGACATGAAAACACAGTTGGCCATGGAAATTCAGGACTGTGGTGCTGTTGCTACCAAGAAATGCCAGCATTTAAAGCTCCCAAGACAGGAACTGCAGCTGCAGCTTCTTCAGAAGTAGCTGGTTAGCAGGCAGCCAAGCCAGAATAATCTGTAGTGCTGCAGCAGGGGACAAGAAGCCCTGATAGCAAAAGTCCAATGAACACAGTAGAGACTACAGGAGACAATTTTTTTGCTGCCTACACAGAAATAAGAAGCATCTACATGTCCCAAGATCACTGTGTGCCACACTCTTGATTGATGTAATGTCAGGAAAGACGTATTATTCTCTATAAAGCAGAGATCACATGCAAAGTCCATCTGTCCACGGTTATCCTCTGTTCAGTCTGTGACATATCTCTAAAAGCTAGCACACTCCAATTTGAATGCTACTTGTCTTTGTGCTGGGGTGGGTGTTGGGTGAGCAAGAATCAGTTGCTCTGTCAAGCAACTGTTTGTCAAGAGTCTTCTCAGCACCACTTGTGGCTGACTGTGTCCACCACTGAGACTGCAGCCAGCTTATCTTTGCCTGTACCTGTCTCTAGCTTTAGGAGTGTTAGAAGTACTAGAGCAATGCCAAATCCACCTCCTGCTGGGGGCAGAGGGGCAAATTATTCATGTGTTTGTTCACAGTCCATGTGCAACAGTCCATGTGCAACACATTTGATAGTCTCAGAAGGGCCCAAGCCTTGCTTTCATTGTGTCACTTTCAACAGTTTTCCTCTAGCTTGAAGATTTGAGAACAATATTTACCTTGCAAAGCTGAGCTATGTCAGAAGGGGTTCCAAGAAGTCCTACTCTGGCAAAATGTGTAGGAATGTCAAATGTCTGCAGCTGCAGACGGAACAAGAATGACTGGTGGTCATACAGTGCTTAGTTAAAGTGTGTATGTGATATGACTTGTGTGACATCACCTTAGTAATATTTTTTGTTGGTGGTGGTGGTTTTTTTTTCCTCTTCAATGAATACCTTTGCTTTTTTTCCTTACCCATTCATCCTCATTCATGGGGCTCCCCTGTGCAGAACAATGCCTCAGTGCCATGATGACTGAACTATTCATCTAAAAGGTGGGAAGAAAAACTGGGTTCAACACTGAGATGCTCTTGAAGGTGCTGACAAAAGACAGCATGAAATTCTGCCACCACTTGGATGGAGGGGGGCAAAGAACCAAGCAGCCATCATTGTGTGGCATGTGGCAAGAATCTTGCAAAATGCCATTGCAGGTATGAGGAGTGAAGCATTTTTGTAAATCACTTGGCCTGGCACTTGTTAAAACAGACATACAGCGCGGTTCCTTATTTTATTCAAGCCGTGTTCTAACATGACCAAAAACGAGTCACCAACACAACTACCATTTAGTATATACTTGCTAGGAGAATTAGATATTATAAGGTCATACATTTTTCTTTTTTTTTTTTCTTTCTTTCCCTTGCAAGGAACTGTTATCCCTTGCTCTTTGTTCTTCCTCTTCTTTCATCTTTTTATCTTTCCATACATTAAATCCCAAATGGGCTATATCACAGCAGTATCTTTATTCTAATCAGCTTCCTTATTATCCCCTCTGTTATACTGATTACTTTCTTCCATAGAACCCTTATGATTTCACTTAATCTTTTCAGAATACTCAACAAATACCTTGTGTTATCTGATTTCTGGGGGAAAGAATAAAAGGTATGAATTGCCCCCAGATTTAAACCCATGTGATTTTGTGGGGGAAGGGTAGTGGTAAAAGTGAAAGTTTCATAGCAGGGACTTAGAAAAGTTCTGCTATTTTTAATTACTTACAGAGAAGAATGTTCAATATTGATACTCTGTAAAGTTTCATTAGACTTTAAGAATTACTTGAAAAAAAGTTAGCAGTCTATAGGTAACACCTTATTTTGTTGGCTAGCTTTAGCACACTGAATCCAAATGCTTATATGTTGCTTGCACTTTTCAGGAACCAAAAGGTTTGACTTTTCCTTTATGTTACTTTAATTCCATTCATTTCAGAAACATTGCTCTTGATTGATGTAAGACTTGTAATAAAATTTTTGTTTTCTACCTACAGATCCTGAGGTAAAGAAATTTAATGAAAAAAAAACTGTAGTGAAGGAATGATATGGTTACAAAATCAGACACCAAACCAGTAGGAAATAAAGCAATTTGTCTACATGACCTTATTTAAGTTCTGATTTGTATGGTATTGTTACACAGTGTTGTTCCATTGGGTCTATTTCTCAATAAGTGTATAGAATGAAAGGTACTGCTCAATGTTGTCTGTCCTCATGTTCCAACCTATGCTTATTTACTGCAGATCATTTAAGCTGTGCTTTGCAAATAGAATTTTTTGTGTTTTAAAACTATACTTAGCATTCTAGCTATTAAGTGCCTTACAGTATGAATGAATGAATGGTGTCTTTACAACATCCCAAAAGGTATAAAACTGCTTTTGTTTAGTAAGGGAAGACCTGAGGCACTGTTTCATTACAGAAATGCTCGTTCATTTTGTGTGCCTACTGGAGATGCCTTTGGCCTTTTTCAGCATACTCAGTATTATACAGTTAACACATAACCATCTCATTGTTCCAAACAGAGTTCCCTTTAACTTCTTTTCCAGTTCTGAGCACTCAGCATTTTGGTAAATTGAATACTGGGCATTCTAATTTGAATCCTTAGAAAAATGAGAAATACAATTAGTGCACCTCATATGGAGATAGCTTGGGTGTGCCTGCACCTGTGGCAGAGACATGCTCTGAGAGCCTCATAAACTACCAGAAAGGAGGCAGGTGTTATTTACCCTCTTTGGCAGATGGAGATGTACAAAGAGGTTAACCCTTGTACACAGGATCAAACAGGAAATCTATGGTAGGAATTGAAATTGAAGCCAGTTAATTCATGTGACCACAGACCTTACTCCCTGTTTTGTGGATGCATATTAGCCTGTTTGTGTGGGACTAATGTTAGGGAAAGGACAATATTTAGTGACCTCCAGATGTGTTTAAAAGAAAAGCAGTTGAATGTTTGCTTTGGATGAAGTCCAAAGTACACAAAATACTTTGGTGTACCACACAACTTCAAGAGCTAAATTGCAGTTTGCTTCCCACATTTGCTTATGTTTTGCTGTGAAAAATAATTCAGAGGGTGTTTTCAGTAACATTTCCTTATGTAGGGATATAAAGTCTCCCTGCATAGTCTTCATTCCCTGTATTTCAGTTGTGTTCTTAGACTGTACTGACATTGTCATGTGTGACAGTAGGTGAGGATGAATCTATTTGTTTAGGACTGTTTCTTGACATGACAGAAGCTCAGTGCATGCACCAGCACCCTAACTTTGCTAGCCAGCCTCTCTGTCCTCTTGTCCTGTTGTTCTACTCTACTAGACTTTTGCCATTGCTCCTGTGAAGGATCTCACCCCCCTGTTTAAGGGGGTCTTCTGAGCTGTTGACTTCTGGTGGATATTTAGATGGTTAGTTGGAGGATGCAGAACAGTCACATTTGGATTGAACCAAGTCTAACACACACCATTATCTTACTCAAAATAGACATTTTTTATGCCTGTCACTGTTGTTCCATTTTATGCCCAAGACATGCACTGAGCATATCCTTTTATGTCAAAAAAAAACAACTAAAAAACCACAAAACAACAACAACAAAAAACACAACCAAACCAAACCAACAAACAAAGAAACAAAATGAGAAACAAACAAAAAAACCACTGAGGCACTGCTTAACAGTACAGGGTTCTGTTAAAATGTGGGTTGGAGCCTTCTGCCAGTTTTTGGAAATGGTAAATTTGATCATTAAGAACATCCTGAAAGTGCAGTAAACCCTTATGTTGCATACACACAGTAGAGTTAGTTCTGTGCCTGAGAATACATCATAGTGTGTGTGTCCCTCTGTGAGGTGACTCTAAGTAAATTGTTGTCATTCAGGCGTTTTGTCTAATTAGCAGAACAGCTGCCTTTGAAAACATTCTTCTTAAGGTCTGATGTCTTGAGGATTATTTAATTAGAAAGAAGCAAATCACTGGTGTAAATGGCTCTTTGTTGTATTCAGAGGATTTGTTTTGAATTGAAGAAAAATGACTTTTTGAACTATAGCTTGCATGGTAATGGATAGGAAAAGGAAGTGAGAGTGTAGCTCTCAAGAATACAGCTTCTATGACAAAACCAGATTTGAGTTGATAGAAATCTTTAGAAGGAGGAATCTTCTAAAAACATGAGTAAAATCCTGTCTTTGGCTACAAGGGATTAAGAGATGTCCATCTGTTTTTGTACTTATTTCTGTTTATTTTTCATGGGGTTGCAGATTGATTCTCTTGTGACACTCCCAGCAAAGTGGTGGGGGTTGCAGGGAAGGGAGGAGGGAGGAGGCATTGCTAAGGACCTCCACAAGCTTAGCATGAAAGTGCTTATTCTTGTCTCTCTCCAGTTTATGCCCTCCAACTAAAACCTTTGTAGCTAAAGGTCTGTACTTTGGACCACTTAAAAATTGGTGCTTATCCATAAATTGGTGGATAGATAGGCAAACTGAGGAGGCACATGAGCAAGTGTTGAATGGACAGGGTCCTCAAGAAGCATAAAATCTTCCTCAAGAAGAATATGCAGGAGAATGGAAGGAATCAGGTTGGCAGAAAGAGCGGCACACAGTAGTCAGAATGAGTGTGGGGACAGAAGTCCAAGGGTTAAGCCAGAAAACAAGGGCAAGGGTATCATTTAGAAAGAAAGGGGAATGTGGAAGCCTAATAGAAAGCCAAGGAGAAAAAAATGTCATACAATTTGGTGTGATTATAAAGGCTTGGCATCCTAATTAGCAGGGGAGAAGCTGGAGCACTATGAAATAATTTGAATTGCAAAAGATCAAATTTTACAGTAGATCATAACTAGAGGTATCTGAGGGGCACATGGGCTGGGTATGGTTGGCCTGGGGCCAGTGCTCAGAGAGTCGCTGCATTTTCAGGTATTCAGGGACACAAAATTGGTGTAAGACTCCTTGGAAATAAAGGAAACTTAAATTTGGTGTCTCTAAGAATGAGATGCCAAATTTGAATGGTGGGTGCTTCTGCCACATGATGGAAGAGTTCTAAAGGGAAGAGCTCGACCAGAAGCCGGCCCACAGAGTCAGTAACTTGCTGCCAAGAGGTACAGCAGTCCTTCCTGATCACTTCAAAACCCCTTCTCAGTTCTGAAGGAAGGAGTCAGGATGGCTGCTTGGGCTGGAGTTCAGGCAAAGAGGAAATGGAGGCATGACCATTCTGATGCCCTCTAGCCTTGGCTTGCTTTGTCCAACTCTGCCCTGAGGTGGCTTGTAGCCTTGCACTGGATTGTGCTCACTTGGTGCCAATTGCCCTTTTTCACCTCAGCTCCTGCTAAAAACAGTTTGCAAGTGAATGTTTGCCACAAATCAGGCACACAAAGCCAGGACACAGTTTGCCTTGTGCTGTTTTGTTAGAAGCCAAGGAGAATAATGATTGTTTCTCTACGTTGAGTGATACCTTGTTTAACACCTATGGGTCTCACTCATTGGCATTCTGATGAAAATTCAGAACTGCCTACTAGTCAATCCTGATACTAGTACCTAATTCTCTCTCACAGCCACCTTGTTCTCCATGTTTGTTCCCACCAATTGCAGCTTGCATTTTTTTCCCCAGAAAACCTCTTTCTTCCAGTCTTCCTCATTTCCTGTTGGCTCTGCAGCAATATTTTTCTGCTGTCATTATAATTCATAATGCTTAGCTAGTTCATATGTGGAGATTTAATTATAATCTTGTTTAAAACCCTCTTCTTGATTTTTAATATTAAGTGTGAATTCTATCAGTGTTGCAGTAAAGTTGCAGACCCTCCTCCCAATTTGATTCTTGTTCTTCATTATTGCTTTTCTTTTACTTCATTCTCTTCAACAGCTTTTTAATATAGCTGATCATGTTTGCATATCCAAGCAGCGACTTTTTCTGTTTGTATGCCGGGTTACACCAAGTGATTTGTAATCCTTCATTTCAGGGTCTGCTCTCATTCTTACATATGCAGTTTATTTTTACTTGTGGCCTTTTCTGCTATTATTGGACATATTTTTGGATTGCACAGCTGACTTCTAAAAATATTTTGAATCAAAGTGCTGTTTCGTAGATTTAACCATTTATCATTTTTATTTTCCTTTAGTCCAAGGGATCATAATTTTCTTCTTTCATTTGCTCAACATTAGAAAGAAATTAATCCTTCAAAGCCCTAGTTACACCAATTAAATTATTGTTGTTCCATTGCTATTTTTACACTGTACATTTCACATCAGATTCTTAACCAGCATTTATATGTGGATTTGTCTTTTCATCATTCTTTGTGTATGTAATACTCTCTGATATTTCTGTTTTCAAAATTCCATGCTTCTCTGAAAAATAAGGCAAATCCTGGTTCGTGTGAGATCTGAGTCTACTTCTTCAAAAAAGGAGCATGTTTTCAACAGAAACAGTTACATCACAGTGTGCAGTTCCAGAGTATCAAGTATAAATCCTGCCCTACTGCAGAAGTCCCCTGATTAACTCTGAGGCCTTATAAAGGAAGTGAACTATCTTTTTTTCCTGGACAGATGTAACCTAAAGTTTAGTTAGTGCAAAAAACCCCCGAAGAGTCTTTCTGCAATGAGAACAAAACACAAAGCCAGAAAAAAAGAGGAAGAAAAAAGGGGCCTTTCATGGCACTGTAACAAGCTTAGTTAAGGATGGCAGAAGTTTTCAGGACATAAAGTTAGAGGGCCCCAAGGCACCTATTCAGCAAGATGTGTAAACACTTACCTAACTCTAAATAGGTGAGTGGTCCCACTAAAGTCAAAAGCACTATTTCTATGCTTAAACTTTGACACAGGCTTTAATATCTCGCTAAAGTGAAGCCTAAAGACCCACTAATTTTAATCTTGCCAAATATACCTCTAATTTCTGGGTCAACGGGGCATTCAGAACTAAACATCTTCCAATAAAAAAGAGTTAGCTTAAGGATACCCAGGAGAAAAAGGAAAGAAAGAGGAATTCTTATGTTTTTACAGCGTGCTGATTTAGCTAGTGTTCATCTTTATTTGCATTGGAGATCTGTGCAGGTAGTGAGGGTTAGACTGCAATGCAGAGGATGGCATGGTAATGTACTTTTATTGACTAACAGGCATTGAATGCATTCAGATACTGCACCCTTAACTTCCTGGATGCTCATAGACATGCTCTTTACATTCTTTCACTAAAAAGCAAGCCCAAAACATGCTGCCTTGCAAGGACTGTGATTTTGTTGGGCATGCTTTAAAATGCATTCTCTTTTCTAGGAAAGATAAAATGGAGCTGATCCACTTTTGACCACTGACCTGAATTGTTAGGGGGAATATTTTTGTGAGCTTTTTGAGCTAAGAATATTTATATGATGGTGTATAAAAATCACACAGCACTGTGGTGACTGAGAAGTGTTTTCACTTAAACAACTTGTTTTAGAAACTGCAGATGTGTGTTTCCCCACAAAAGCACATCAGTGTCAACAACATCTGGATGGGAGAAAATAACCTTATAAAATTCTTACTTCATCCTGATAATGCTAAATCCTTTTCCTTTCACTATGATGGATATACATCATATGAAAACCCATGTACCGAATCCTGCGTTTCAATCATGGCTTTACTTCTGTTTGTAAGAAGGAGCAGATATATGCAAAACATGCCTTGAGAGTGCTTTCCTGCTGAGGCTACCCTGAAAGAATTATTCACAGAGCTACAGTTATGCCTCCATTTACTAAAGCTGGGGCCTATCTTGGCCCCATAGCTAGGTCATTAAGAAAACCATAGCAGGGATTTCTTCAGCATTTTCAATTGGCAAAATTTACTGGTGTGTATCACAACACTGCAGTATTGCTAAATGCATCTGTGGAGCAATGTGATATCAAACTTCTCTCACCAGTAAAGCCTTTGCTTCATTTTGTCATGTCTAAAAAGAGCAGTGGCAAATTAAAATAGTGGTATTTATTTCTTTTTCACTTCCTTCTTTCCTGTAAAGGTTAACTAAGCTAGCTACTGAATAAAATTGAATTACTTTGCAATGATCCTTTGCTCTTAGGCATATTGCAGAAGAGCTGTGCTGGCAGGAAGATGGTGCTTATTTTCTGAGACTATATTTTCACCATGTTATGCAACACCAGCAGGTTTGCAAAACTCCAGCTGCATATCAGTACCAACAGTTAATATTTTCCGTGCTTTTCCATTAGTATGTTGGGTCTGCTGAATTCATCACTGCCTTTGCAGCAGGGTGGTGACAGGGCAGTTACAAGTCATTAGTGAGCTGTGGAAAAACAAATGGGAAACGTATAAGCATGCTGAGACGCTGACTGTGTGCTCAGCAATGGGATGGGCTAAAGCACATATTGCACATTCCAGGATGGGGAAGATGAATGGGAGATGCATAGCTGGTCTCTAATTCCTCAGCCACTGAGGCTGTGGAGTTCGTGCTTTGTTTAACATTTCTGTTCCCTTTTTTTTTTTTTTTTTTTTTTTTTTTTTTATGTGACTAGGCTGTGAACAAACACATGCAAACACACGTATGCATTATCTATGGCCTGACTGCCATGTCACCATCTTTACACCATCTTTAAAACTTACTCCTCTTCAGCAAATTTGTCAGATGCCTATGAAGACTCCTTGGTTACGTTCTTAATTGTATTTTTTTATTATACTAATTTGATTGCAAAGTATGTTGCCATGTGAACACCTGGGAAAGACAGGGACCAGAAAATTGCAACTAGAATTTTTTATCAAATACTGGGTTCTTAAAATCACTGTAAGTATTGTAAATTAATATAAGCATCCCACACCCAAGTAATCCTTAATCATAATTTGATTGCAAAAAGACATACAACAGAGTTATCTGGGCATGAGAGGTTTTTGGTATTGTGCGAAATATATATTACTATGTCCTCTACATACTACTATGTGTAACATCTTCCGAAACATCCCTCAACACAGGAAACTCACATGGCCTCATTCTTTTTCCATAGGTTTTTCTCATGTCAGAATGGGAAGGTACAATGCTCTCTTACTTGTCTTGCTGGGGTTTTTTTGGCTGCAGTGATACAAGGTACTCTTCCCACCTGTGTCAGCTATTAAATAAACACCTTGAGTCTCACCTCCTGCTGAATATTCTTATACTCACCCTCAGAGGGTATTGTGCAGAGTTTGCTTCAATGGAGATTAGTAGAGGATCTTACAGAATTAAGAGTGGCCTATGTCAAGAGTGTGCTGGGTTAAAGCTGCATCAAGGCTGAGACAACAGAGAAATTTCCCAATTCCTGCAGAAGCACAAGCTATACTGGAATGTACTTCAGTTATAGCACTGCTAGAAACTTTCACATGGCAATGACTCTTTACTCCCTGCATAGAAATTTTCTGTCCATTAAAGTTATTAGGACAGATCCATTTAAAGCATACCTGAATCCAGTGTGGAAAATTAAGTTTGGTCTGAGCTTGACCTATAGCATGTAAAACAGTCTCCTGGTGTGGAGGTTTGACCTTGTGGATGCCAGGTACCCACCAAAGCTTCTCTCCACTTCTCAGATGGACAGGGGAGAGTGGAAAGCTCCTGGGCTGGAATAAGGACAGGAAGAGATCACTCATCACTTACTGTCAAAACAGGCTTGAATTGAGGAGATAAATTTATTAACAATCAAAATCAGATTAGGATAATCAGAAGTACAACAAATCTTAAAAATACCTTCCAACCCCAATCCCCCTCATTCCCAGGCTTAGCTTTATTCCTGATTCTCTATCTCATCCCTTCCAGCAGCTCAGGGAGATAGGAATGGGAGTTACAGTCAGTTCATTACATATTGTTTCTGCCATCGCTTCCTCCTCAGGAAGAGGCATCTTTCCCCTGCTTCAGTGTGGGGTGCCTCCCATGGGAGACAGTCCTCTATGAATGTCTCCAAAGTATGTCCTTCCCCCAGGCTGCAGTTCTTCTTTGCTGTGGGTCTCTTTATAAAGGATACAGTCCTTCAGACACAGGCTCCTCCAGCATGGTGTCACAAGTCCTACCAGGACCTTGCACCTTTGTGGGATTCCCATGGGGTCACAGCCTTCTTTTGGGCTCCTTCACATCTGCAGGTAGGTCTCTGCTGCCCTGTGGACCTCCATGGGCTGCAGGGGCATGGCTGCCTCATTATGGTCTGCACCATGGGGTGCATAAGAATCTCTACTTCTGCACCTGAAGCACCTCCTCTCCCTCCTTCTGCCCTGACTTTGGTGTCTGCAGAGCTGTTTCACGTATTTTCACTCCTCTCTCCTCTGGCTGCAGATACATTTTTTCCCCCTCATAAATATGTTCCTTCACAGGCATTAGTTACCATTTCTGATTGTCTCAGCATTGGGCAGCAGTGCATTTGTCTTGGATCCGGTTGGCATTGCCTATGTCTGATATAGGGGAAGATTGAATTTTCTTGGAGAAGCCACACCTATAGTCCCCCTCCTTCACCTCCAAAAGTTTGCCATGTAAATCCAAAACACCTGGTAGTAAGTCCTCTGGGTAACAGACATGTTGCCATTGGGAATGGGTGCAGCACAACTGCGGGAATTCCTAGTGCTCTTTTTTCCACTGGCTGTGGCAAGTGTGCTTTGGTGTTGTGGGCACATGTGCTCCCTCCAATACCAGTAGCAAAGAGTTGGGAGAAGAGTTTCAGAGGAGCATTTACTTCTGACAAGGGCTTTTTGGTTATTGCTATGTTTATAAAACACTTGTAGGCCACAGTGCACTGGTACACAGTTACTGCCACATACATTGGTGTGAGAACCAGAAAAATATGGCAGTGCTAGAGGGCAACCATGACATTTAGGTCAGCAAGGGACAGGCATTTCTAGAGCTCAGTCAAACCTTTGACTGCCTGCCCTACTATATTAATTTAACCTGGATCTTGGAGAAGGAGTTTGCAGTTGCAGTCTATTTGAAAGTGTTTCTGGAGCTAGATATTTATGATAGTATAATAATATAATAATAGTATAATGATAGTAGAAAATGTCAGTAACACTGTCAGGAATCCTGAATGACATGGAGAGAGAGAAAGGAAATCTGAAGTCATTTAAGTGATTAACTGAGCCTCCAAAAGTCATTCAGCTCAAGTTTGGATTTGGTAGCTTGTCCTTCTCATATTTGCACTTTTGCTCTTCATCTCTCAGATCCGACATTTTTCACTCTCAGGAAACTGCTGCTGTTTCTGTTCTCACTAACCATGGGAGCACTGCGCTATTTTGGAGATCTGGAGTGAGCTGTATGTGTCCAGGGGTACTCTTTCAGGTCCTAGCAGGGCTGTGTGGCTGTCCTTGTGTTGGAGTCCCTGAGCTCCTTTGTGCCTCGGCACTTTTCTGGCACAGCCAGTCTGTAACTGCAGTGCTAGCTCATGGCTCTGTGCCATGGCTTGAGCGTCCCCTGGGAACATTGTGCAAGCCTGCCTGAGAGACTCCAGTGTTCTCTCACATCCATGCCTTCTGCAGCAGCACGAGTAAAGCAGAAGCAAGTAGCACAAACTCTTGTCTTCTCTTTTACTGAGCTGAAATTGTCCATCAGGTTGTTCCCAGTCCTGCTTCCCAGATTCCTCTTCCTTGCTGCACTAATACATTTCCTCTCTGTTCTGTGTACATGTAGCTCTTCAACAGCTGTTTCTCAACAGAGTATAGACACATGGCAGAAATCCTTACCCTGAAATTTTCCTTGCAAAAGTAATCAGACCCATATTAGCAGCAAGGTAGATTTTTTTTTTCCATCTTCTTCTGACCTTAAGTGAAAGATTAGTGTTTTTTTAAATGTTGCTAGGTATGCCAGAAGCACTAAGACCAGCTCTCTCCAAACACTAGAGTGGATCAAATTCTTCATTCTCTCTCCTGAAACAGGGGCAGCTGCTATCCTCATTGCTACAATGAAGAACATCTGCCATCTGCTATCTAGGGTCTGAAACCTTAGCTAACAGCAACCCCGCTGAATGTTTTTAATACCTGTAAAATAACAGTGATGCACCAGCTGTAGTACACATTAAGGAGAAACCCTTGCAAAGAACCAAAGCATCTCCACATGTGTGGGCACCCAAAGAAATATTTAATCTTCACACAACAGGATATTTAAGATTAGATACTCAAATCTCCTTTACTTCAAGCAAAATCTTGTGCAAATACTGTAAAGCTTTTCCTAGTGAGAACTCAGAAATCTAGATTTGCTTTGTGTGAATTTTTTGTTTGCTAATCAGCATATTCTGTTGCTAATCTACCCTGGCTAGAAGACAACAATCCAGCCCTCTCAGGACATCAAAATTATGGTAGTAAAAGGAAATCTTTGTATTTTTAGTTCTTTGGAAGCAATGTTGAAATGAATGACATCTCTCCACCCTGTAAGGTGAAGTGCAGAGGAGATGGCAGGCTTTGTTGTCCTACAACAAGATTTGGGATATGTTTCTGATTATCCTTAGATGAATTTGGGAAAATGAGAAAAGAAGTTGAGACTTGAGAAGATGTAATGAAGGAGAAAATGCTCACTTCCCTTTCTCACATTGCTGAAGAAGGTGGGACAAAAAGACACACTTTGCTGTCTTGCAGGTTGAGAAGCGACTGTCTTAGACAAACCCTCTGAGCCTTCAAGAACACCATGTGAATTCTACAGGTTTTCTGAAGAACAATTGCTTTGCAAATTTAGCAGTCCCTTTTTCCACCATTGAGAGCAGCAGCTTGTCCCCTGTAATGGCTAAGGTTATGGTGACAGTCAGGAGATAAAAGGTATCGGTTTCCTGCCACCTCAGTTTGAAATGCTTTACCCCTACCCAAAGTACACTCCCCACCTGATGCTGATATCAATATTTACACACCAGTTTGGACTTGGAACTCTGCAGTAATTTTTGCAGCACTCACTCCTCCATCCTTGGTCTTTGAGTTCAGTGACTTTCAGACTTCTTGTCACTTTGTCTTAGTCACACTTGGAACCCCCTCAAGTAGCACAGCCATGTGATATGACCCCAGGAGCTTGTGCTCTGGGTCCTCACATCTGGAGCACGGATAAGAGTTTCTTCTCTATGCAGCTGGTTTCTGGGCTGAGTCCTCCAGTGAGGGCTGTAATTTCTGATATGTGAGCTCTTGGCCTGACAGTGCTATGCTTCTCTCTTGGTTCGAAGTTAATTTTACTTCCATGACTATCAGATCTTATAACCACAACCCCTGTTCCTTAGGCTTTCCACCTCTGTGTGTATGCAGTGTGGTTTCTAAGAGAGAATAATGCCTTTGCCATCAGAAAGAAGAATCTTTAATAACCTCTACAGTTTTATAATCCTTTCTTTAATTTCCTTTTAAATTAATCCAACCCTGTCTTGCTGCAACATAGGAGGTGCTCTGCCCAAGAAGACATAAATATAATTAGATTACAAGGTACTTCAAAGACGCCCCACCTCTGGCTGTTTGTGAGATGCTTAGAATTAGTGGAACTATGTGGCAACAGGCAAAAGTCTTACCCCAAGCAGTACTTTCCCTTTGGCTGAAATTCCAGGATGCACCCAAAACTCCATAGCTAGTGTGTGCAATACAGTCATGTCAGCAGGAAAACTGGGGACCTTAAATTTTTTTTCCTGTTATGACATGGCCGCTCGACTCTCTGCAGTCCATGCATAAAAGTCCTGTAAAAGCCTGGAAGGCTGGGAATGTCACAAACACCGTAATTGCAGTTGGACTGTGATCCTAGTGCTACAGGAAGTCAATAAGTTGGTTATTTCCCTTTCCAGGATTTCAGCATCAGCAGAATCTACCTGACACACATGGGAACACCTCACCTTGCCACTGCTATTGCTTCCCCAGAGATCAAGGTCACCATCACATCCCCCTTCCCCTGGGGTAGTTGCAACAAACTGATGCAATGCTTCACTGGGAATGACTCAGTCAGGAAAGACTGCAAACCAACCAACAAAAAAGACTAAAGGAAGTAGAGGCCATAAAAATCCAGTGCAGCAATAATCAGTTGGCTTCAGATCCAATCCACCATACATCTCATTTGGTGGCCTATTTGCTCTAAACTCAGACACCATGCTCCAGGGCCCTCCAGGAGGCACCCCGCATCTGTGTTTTTCGTGGTGCTATAGACCCTGGAAATCGTTCCTTCATGAAATGAAAGGAAGACAGGAGCAGGTTTTTGCTTTATGGTGCCTGACCTGCTTTCCACTGTGTGCTGTTGTGTCAGAACAGCAGCTGCAGAGGAACGTGGTGATGGAGGCCAAGGTGTACACACGGGAGAGGGCACACGGGTATGGTGCAGTCTTTAAAGATGCATATCTGTTTTGGAACTGGGGTTATTGCTTGTAGGTGGGAAGATGCTAGTTCACGCTTTGGTCTCCTTTTGTGTGGTCCATAGTGACATCTAATGGCACGGCACCAGACTGCAGCACGTCTGGGGAGATCTAAGTGGACAAAAAGCTGGGATTGCCAAACTTTTATCATTTGACAGGGCAAGGTAAATTCTGTCAGGGGTGGAAGCCCATGTATACTGTATTAAACTAAAGACTATTTGTAGCCATACTTTGATATATAGTACCTGAATAAAGCTGGGAATTAGTCTAAAGGTAGGAAGTGTTAGAGTTAAGCTGTTTCTTAAAATGTAAAATATTTCACATAATATATTAGGTTAATGAACTATCAGTAAGTCTAAACAGTATTAAAGGAGGAAATCAGGACAATGTTCCATAAAAGGAGTCAATCCCAAATACTCTGAGTTTTATGTGATGCACCACATCTCCTGCTATTAAAAAACTACAAGATTCAACAGAATTGTTTTGCAAGACATACCACATTCTAATAAAATATGCTCCATAAAATATTTTCAACCACTAGTGTATTGTAGCATCATTTTTTGAACTGTGCAAATTTTAGATCAGAAATCTATTGAGTCCCTTGTAGGTACCAGTAAAGGCACCAGTAATTAATGTTGCAAAAAAATACTTTATGTGTTGTGTTCAAGTGTAAGAGGCCAACATATAAAATATGTCATCCTAAATAATAAAAAACAATAACAAGAAAAGCTTTGGCATTATTGAAGACAAGTTTTTACAAAAATAACCGTTTCCCTGTTTACCTTAAATGGATGATGCTTTATTTGCAGTAATGAATGATATTCCATTTAAACTAGTTTCAAAACTGCTGAATTAAAAGGAAAAATCTAACTGCATTTTATCTGTATACTCGTGTGTGTGTGTTGGTGTATAAAATGCATTTAGTGTGTACTACACTTAAAGAGTGTCAGTGCCTAAAAAAAATCAACGCACACACAGTTTTTAGGTAGGTTTTTCATCCCCAGTATGAATTCACAAAGCAAAACAACGCTTACTTGCACTTAAGACATGTGAATAACTATTGGTTCTGACTTTAAGGCTGAGCTGCATATGGTGCACCCAGGGAGAAAGCAGCTTTCCTCCTGCTAGCCTTTAGACTTGCAAATTCATGATAAGTATAATTTGCCAAGAAAAAAGGAATTAATTTTTATCTTTAAAAAGAGGTTTCTAAAAGGCATATATATGGTTTTTTTCAAAGGATTATTTTCTTTGTGGGTTTTACATTAGGAAATTGAGTTTCTAGTTACCTTTTTGCCTAGGAGTCCTTATAGGGTGATATATATTAACATTATGATTATAGGGGTAAATATTTTCATGTTTATGGTAGGAGAAAAACAGTACAAGAAAAATCCTTTTTGCACAATACTGAACTCAGTTGCGGAACTTATTGCTTCAGGATTCTGTGGAAATTAAAGTTCACATAGGTAGACAGAATAAGATCTTGAAAAACCATGATGGATTGGCCCACTGGTGACTGTTAAATGTAGCAGAGTACATCCATCAGCTCAAAAAATCACAGCTGCTGATTCTTAAAGAATGGGTGTATAAAGGGAGAAAGCAACACTCTCTGACCGTGCCTTTACATAATTTATTTCCCTTACCATCCAGTATTAGTTACTGTCAGAAATGTGTTTTTTGAGCTGCACTTTTGCTGTCTCCCCTATGGGTGTGCTAATGGCTGATTTTTCTTACGTGAAAGCCCAGCAATAATTTTCCCTTTTCTGTCCTTTATTTATTTATTTATTTATTATTATTTTTTTATTCCACCAGAAGCAACAAGCTGCATATAAGCTAGTTTGGTTTATTTTGTTTTGTTTTGGTTTGGTTTGGTTTGGTTTGGTTTGTTTTTCTTGAAGTATCAAGTGTATGAACTCAGACTGGGAAAGCATTTCCTAATCTTAATTAAAGTATGAGTAGTCTGTAATTTTAAAGGTCAATTAGTTACTGTTGTGACCATGTCACCTTAACCTAATATCCAGTATCTTAGATAGTTATTAAACTGGCATATCTGGAAAAGTAATGTTTTGGATACCCTCAAGCTTCCTTTTACTGGTTATTGATTGCTCTCCAAAGAAGCTTTCAGCTGAACATCTCCAGCCTTCAGGCAAGGAGCCTTTCTCTCACAAAGAGTTTGGTATCCAGCTTCTGGAGGTGACATTTTTTAGACTGGTCCTTTCCTCATCTCTGAGGAAGGTGTTTAATTATATATAGTTTCACATCCAGGAAGTAGCCTGGGGATTCACAAACTATTCTGTAGGCTCTCTGTGGAAAGACAAAGGATGTTATCTTGCCATTGTGCTGGCTTCTTTAAAGACACCTCTCCATCTCAGAGGAAAAAAAACCTACATTTGGGGATAAAAGTCATCAGAAACAAGGTACACTTTTTTGAAGCTGGGGTAATTAAGTATTGGAACATTTTAAAACCAAAAGGAGGCAACTTGTTAAAGGGTTGGAAATGATTTAGAGAAATCCTGAATAGGATGTTGGAGGTCAGTCTGACTGTGATAATAGTAGGGAGAAAAAAAAAGGAAAATAGTGAGTGGGGACTCTGAGCCACTATTACTTCTATTACTTCTCAGGAACAAGACAATGCAGTCATAATTGATCTTTCTATGATAACATCTAGTCGGTGCTCTGTGCAACAAAAAATAACTAAATAAACCCAAAAGATGTGAGTTGACTGATAAGAACTGTAGATGGCGCAAAGATGTCAGATAACCTCCCATGTTTTCAGGTCCTAGTTAGGGATCAAGTTCCAGAAGATTCTGGGGTGAGCATGCCAAGAAGAAAAGGATCCTAATGTGTGAAAGGAAATTAAAGAAATGCAGTCTATATGGGTGCCACTAATAGCAGCTTTAAAGTGAATTGTCTGCAAATGCTATCTACTAAAATACTTTGATTACAGTGTTTTACAAACATAACAAACATTACAACTGCACCCACACCTTTGTAATTTTTCCCACTGTGTTTATTTTTAGTGTTTGTACCCTTCAGGTTTGAAATTTCCCCCTCTGCCTCGAGAGGAAACAAAGTCTTGAGAGCTTCCCAAGATAATTAATACATTGCTATGCAGTGCTTCTCCACACCCAGGTTATAGGAAAGGCATGTTTAACTCCTTTCTTTTTGATCTCCCTTAAATCCTTATTCTATATTCTCTCTGTATATTCCACATTCTCCTCTGTACCTTGGATGTCCTAGTTATTACTCTGTTTGGGGTTGGGTAGTCTGTTTCTGTCTCTCCCCATTAAAATTTTGATTCTGGAGCTGAGAAACTTCACTTAAAAAAATTATGTTTCGGTGGAGCAAGTGAATCCCTATGAGAAGTACTTCCTGACAAAAGCACCTCTGACAACTTTCAGAGCAACGTGGAATTCCCTCCTTTTTTGAGACATGGGAGTCTGGGCTCTGCTCCAGTCCCTGTCTTTAGATTGTGGGCTTGGGGGTAAGCAGAAGTCCCACAGAGTCTACTCATTGTCTCAAGTACATGGAGCTGGTGAGTTTGCCAATTAATTTTGGCATATGTATTGCTCTCCACACAGCTGCTGCCATCTCACAGCCTTATACATAAGTCAGTCTGAAGGACTCAGCAGATGTCCCAAATGATCTCTCACCACTGGGTAGCTGGAAGAGGAAAACAGCTCAAATGAAGAGAATTAAAATTTTTCTGCTCTAGATCAAAACACTCTCCCCAAATAGATCCTAGCACTTTTTCATACTCTGAAATCACTTAGCATCCTCTCCTCTGAAGAGTGGCAACAGCTGCTTATGTTACTGCCCTGAGGTAGGAGACCTCCAGTGAGCTGCAGGGGAGCAGAAGTTGTACTATGCAAAGGGCTTTTTTGGAGGGCAGGAAGGAAAAAAGGAAAGGGCAGATATGGTCATGGTTGATTGGTGGAAATCAGGAACAAAGCCAGGAAGGAAATCAGGAGGCCAGCTTGGTTGGACAAGGTGGAGAGAAAAAACTTTGGTAAGTTGCCTACTGTGGAAAGCTAAGGGTAGGCATTGCCTCAGGGATAGATGGAAGTGCTTCCAGAAAAGGCACCTGCAGAGATTTTGGGTTGTTCAAAATTGAGCCAAGGTAAGGATCAGATGTGAGTATGGCTGTAAAGACCTGTAAAGACAGATTCCTTACAGAGGAAGGTGTGATCTTGGCGGTGAACAATAGTTATGGAAGGATGCCTAGCTGTGCTAGGGATGTTGCTTGTATGCTGAACAGTGCTTCTTAAGGTGGTGGCATCTTAAAAAGAGACAACCAAAAAGAGAGCAGACATTGTAAAGACTTTGTCTATGCATCAGGAACTAGCTGGGAGTGAGAAAATTAGCTTTAAGGATAGCGAATACCCAGGCCAAACACATGGGAAGGAGAGGACCTTGAAGAAGGTGTCTGCCCAGTGCATTGACAAAGGAGCTGGGTAACTGTCAGAAGCAATCAGAAATTGCATGTTGAAACAAATTTTATTTGAAAACCAACAAATTTTCTAATGGAAACATTTTATAATAATGTTGTTCCAACAAGCTTCTGGAAAAATGCAGGTGTTGTCTTTCTAGCCCACCTGGAGGAAAACGAAAACTTCCAGAATTTAAGGCTGTTGGACAGCCCTGCTGTCTAGAAACCAACTAGTTCTAACCCAAGCTACTGCATCCATCTGATAGTGTGGTGCTGTGCAGAGACATGACTGTAACCAAAATCATTAATGCAGGATCATATCTAAGGTGATAATTTTTTAGTTTTCCTGCTTGTACAGCTTGTCAGGGATCACTACACCTTGCTTCATTAAGAGAGACAGATGTCTTGCTCAGCATTTGCTGGTAGCTACTTGCACGGCCACACGCAAACAGTACAAGGACAGGAGTCGTGTAATTGCCAACGCTCCTGATAAAGGGGTCAAGTCATCAAAACTATCCACAATTTACTGTTATCTTTATAAACATGCAAGTTTTACTTAATTGCTGAGAAACAAATAACCCAGGTTATATTTGTATAACCCTTTATATCACTGCTTGCACAGGTTTACATAAAAAAGGCCAACCAGAAGTTCATGGATATGTAGACAAGGTAACTGCCCCTAGAGAAGCTGATGCTATCCATACAGGGAGTTTTGTACTCTGTTGTGATAAGCAGCTGGAAATTTTTAAAGCTGTTTAAACCTTTGAAGTCAGGACTGATGATGAGTTATTAGCAGAATATGCTAAATCTGGTGAATAATTTTTCTCAGCCTCAAGTGACAGTACTATGAAGTGATCAGGCAGTATTTGAAATGCAATTGAGTGGAAAGGAGTGTAATAAGAAATGAAGTTTAAAAAATTTTTCATCTACTACTAAGTGAATGCTAATAATTAAGTGCATTGAACTTGTGTATGTGAGTCTGGATAATATATTTTCTTTAATACATAATTAAGGTATCACAAATTACAAAATAAGCAATAAGAAGTTAATGTGGACTGGTCTCCCCACCATGTGCCAGGGCCATGTCAGGAAGCATTTTCTCTGGCTGCTGGACCTGTTCATCTTTCCTTGGTATCAGTTTCTTGGGCGGGGCGAGCTGGGACGGTGATGGACAAGTCAGGTAACATTGTTGTGGACTGTGAATGGAAGACACTGAGCCGTTGTCTCGATTTAAAAGACAGATGTCTGCCAAGGAAGGCGGAAACCTTCCTGGAAAGTGACATCTCCCACCCTCCCTCCAAATCATTATAACTTCAAAATTACCCTGCTTCCAGGCAAAAGTACGGGAGAAGTAATAACAGTTCTTTACAGGAAAAAATATGTATGATAGGACAGAACCACCACCAAGAAAACAAGAAGTTCCCCACCTATTCAGCGGTTTTCCCTTTGGTGTACTGAGGACCGGAGCCGGCAGCAGGTGGCGGCTGCCGTGGTTCCCCCGCGGCCGCAGGGGCTCTCCCGTGCGAGCCCGGACCTTCTCGGGGGGTGGTGGGGGCTCAGGCAAACGGGAGGACAGGAGATTTCTGCTTTTTGTAAAACTCACGGGGAGCAGTTGGGCTTGGTACCACCACCGGCAGCAAGTCACAAGACAGCAGTATCCCGGGAACAGACACCGGCCCTCCGTGGCAGCGGGCTGGAAGGGCAGAGCCGGGCAGCGGGCGGGAAGGGCAGAGCCGGGCAGCAGGAGGGAAGGGCAGAGCAGGGCAGCAGGAGGGAAGGGCAGAGCCGGGCAGCGGGAGGGAAGGGCAGAGCCGGGCAGCAGGAGGGAAGGGCAGAGCAGGGCAGCAGGAGGGAAGGGCAGAGCAGGGCAGCGGGATGGAAGGGCAGAGCAGGGCAGCAGGAGGGAAGGGCAGAGCCGGGCAGCGGGCGGGAAGGGCAGAGCCGGGCAGCGGGCGGGAAGGGCAGAGCAGGGCAGCAGGAGGGAAGGGCAGAGCCGGGCAGCAGGAGGGAAGGGCAGAGCCGGGCAGCAGGAGGGAAGAGCAGAGCCGGGCAGCAGGAGGGAAGAGCAGAGCCGGGCAGCAGGAGGGAAGGGCAGAGCCGGGCAGCAGGAGGGAAGAGCAGAGCCGGGCAGCAGGAGGGAAGAGCAGAGCCGGGCAGCAGGAGGGAAGGGCAGAGCCGGGCAGCAGGAGGGAAGGGCAGAGCCGGGCAGCAGGAGGGAAGGGCAGAGCCGGGCAGCGGGAGGGAAGGGCAGAGCCGGGCAGCAGGAGGGAAGGGCAGAGCCGGGCAGCGGGCGGGAAGGCAGCAGTGCTGGGAACACGCACATCCCCTCTGGAGCACACGACACCGCCCTGCTCTTCCATCACCGAACGGGCAAAGGCAGGAAGCCGGCCCCCACTCCCCAGCCAAGTCTGCGGTTAGCCCCATCTCTTCTCAGGGCATTATGCTGCAATTCCCGAAAAAAACCCCAGCGGGAGAGCCCACCCCGCCCACCGAGACGAGACTCCCAAACCCCGAAACCTCCTCACTGGAATGCCAGTTATGAGCCACCTTCCTTTAGTGTGCATTCACCTATAAAAGCACCCCTTCCCCTCTTTACAGCATCTCTCCTGACAATAGGGAGAAATTTGTTGAGAAACCTGACCCACAACAGATGTCACTACTGTTCCTGAGACACTTATTTCCACATGCTTTGTGTGAGATACTCACCGATATTTTATTATTAAATAGTGGTTGGCGTGAACAAGTTTATCTGCCAAATGTAGATTCAGATAAAAAATATGGAAGTGTCTTCAGCATACTTCTTTCAATAAAGGATTTTACTTCCAGTTGTAATTACTTTTATTCATTGGAATGGCAGGGTTTTGTTTTAAATAGAGCTTGCACTTAGTTCTTCTGAAAAAGCTAGAAGGAAATATGAATAATTTGGCTATTTGCAGTGAATAGTTGCTATACTTAAAAATGGGAAGTGGACAGAATTACTTGCATTTTAATTACAAGTACATCCATCCTCAGGGAATCAGCTATTGCTGTCTCTCACACACTGGTATAGAACTGCCAAACAAGGGAGGAGAGTAACTAAAGTCCAATGCAGTTAAGTCCAGAAAGAAGTCTTGAGAACTGCACTTGGGTGAAATAAGAAAAAGGCAACCACTGCTGGCAACTCAGTTCAAAATGGTTTCTGTTAACAAAGAAAAATGGCTAAAATTTCACATTTTGTACAAGTGATCAGACCAGATAGTTAATTGTTCTTTTTGGACTTCAAAAGTGTGAGAAACAACTGCTCACTTTAAAATTTTAGGTTTATTAAACCTTAACAAACACAACAAAGGACTGAATAAGGAACAAGGACAGCGTGCTGCAAGCTGGTGACCCGGCAGCCATGGGCTCATATACAAAATGTCTGCTCTGCCTTTTATACCCCTGGCATCAGGCAACCCTGGCCCCTTCTAAAATCTGTCAGGGCAATGCTAAATGCAGTCAGGGAGAAGATTTTCATGAATGGCAGAGTTACCCAGCTTATCTACTTATAAATATGAGCCCACACACTACTGAATTTAGTATTGTGGACTTAAAACATAAAATATACTGATATGAAATGAAATTGAAAAACACAAAACCTTAGAAATGAAGCAAAAAGAAATAAATGGAATGGAACGAAATTATGTGCAATGAAATGAGCCACAAACTCATGAAATGATAGTCATTGAATTCTCAAGATTCTGTTTCCTTTCACAGAAATGAAGAATTTTTCAAGAAAACAAATGCAATGAAAAATCAAGGAATGAAGTGAAATGAAAAGGCATGAAAAGAAATATAAGGAAATGAAATTGAAAAGAAACAAAATTTTTAGGACAAGTTCAATTCTTGAAAAGGAATGGAATGAAGTGCAGTAAAATTACACAAAACTTTAAGAAATGATACTCAATGAAATAATGAGATTTCATTTCCTTTCATGAAATTACTTCCATTGATCTTGAAATCTTGAAAACAGTGAACAAAATGAAACAAACACATTGGAAAGAACATAAGAGGAAATCAAATGCATGTGGTAAAAAAAAAGGAAAATTGGGAAATGGAGTAAATACATAGAGATAGATTGAGATGAAGTAAAGTGTAGTGAAAATGACAGAAACTTGCAGAAAATTATACACACTGAAATCTCAAAATCAGGGACTAAAATTTATTGAATGGACACGAGAAAAAATACGATGAAATGCTAAGAATACAAACTGAAAATTCTGAAATAAAGTGAAAAAAATAAAATGGATTGGGATGAGAGGACATGCAGTGAAAAGGACCAAAACTTGTTGAAAGTTATACTCAGTGAAATCTTGAAATCAGGGGACAGAAAGAAGAGACAGAAGACAAAACAGATTAAATGAAATACTAAAAATAAACCAAATGAAAATTCTGAAATGAAGTGAAAACAATAAAACGGAATGGTGTGGTGCCAAGGAGCAAAGTGTGAAGGGAGCAATGTTGGAGCAGTGCTGTGCTCTCCTTGGCATGCCTTTTGTAGTTGTAGGTGTCCCTGGAGCTCTGGGCTGCGGTGTTTTCCCAAGACTAACCAGAAGTGCATTAGTCAAAGAAGACCATTCCTAAGGTGCTCAGCACATGGATTATGCCAAGGAGAAAAGTGTGGAGGGAGCAAGGCTGGGGCAGCGCCGTGCTTGCCTCGGCATGCCTTTCACAGCTGCAGTGTGCCTGGAGCTCTGGGCTCTGTGGTTTCATGAACCCTAACCCTAGGTGTAACCCCAACCCTAGGCAGAGCAGTAAAAACAGCCTTTTGCCTAGGTGCCCAGCATATGGATTGTGCCAAGAGGAAAGGTGTGGAGGGAGGAATCTTTGAGCAGTCCTTTTTTCGAAATGAAATGGACAGAAACCTGCCAAAATGATACTCATTCAAATCTCGGTATCAGGGAACAAAGAAAAAGAGACAGGAGAAGAAAGCGATGAAATGAAATGCTAAAAAAAGCACTGAGAAAATCCTAAAATGAACTGAAAAGACTAAAATACCGTGGGATAACATGAAGTGCAGGGAAATGGACCGAAGCTTGCTCAGTTGATCCTCATTGAAATCACAAGATTTCATTCTCTTTCTTGAAAGGAAGAATGATAAGAATGATTTCATGAAGGGACATATTGTTTTAACTTTGTTTCAGATTTTTTTTTTTTTTTTTTTTTTAGCCTTTCAGTTCATCACTTTTTTCTCCTGTCAATTAATTTCACTTCATTTCCCAATTTCAGGATTTTAATGATTATCATTTTGGCAAGATTTTGTCCTTTGTCTCTTTGTTTGCCTTTCTTCCCTGATTTGGGGATTTCAAAGGGAATAATTTTGGCAAGTTTCAGTCCTTTTCACTGCCCCTTATTTCATCACAGTCCATTTGGTTGTAGCCACTCCATTTCCAAATTTTCTGGGTTTTTTCGGTTGCTTTATATTTGATCATATCTCACTTTTCAGAGCACCTGTTAGACTTTGTTCTCTGATTTCAAGATTTCATTCCCTTTCCTGAAAGAAATCTTGCCATTTCAATGAGGACCAATTGGGCAAACTTCAGTCCACTTCCCTGGACTTCATGTCATCCTTTCATTCACCTTTATTGTTTCCACAGAATCACCGAATGGACTGGTTTGCAAAAGATCTTAGAAATCATCAAGTCCAATCTGTGGCCTAAAACCTCCTCATCAACTAAACCATGGCACTGATTGCCACGTCCAGTCTTTTTTTAAACTGGTTCAGGTATGGTGGTTAGTCAGCCAAGTTATCATATTCACTTGTAGGCAAAGTATGAAGCCTAGTTTCCCTTAATTGTCTCCTGTTCAATGACCATATGTCAGAGGCCATGTTAACAATGATGGAATAACTACTGGACAATATATGATGCATGTTAGCTGTCCTTTGCATTGTCATTAAAATCAGATTCCTTTATATTTCCTCTGGAGTCAATGGGTTTCTAAGGGGAGTGGTGTCAGTGAGACAGTTTTAAGTAACTCAGTTGCAGCTCATTTAGGATTGTTTTCTGTGAAGGACTGCCCTTTCCCTTACTTGAGAAGGTCTCTTCAAGTTCAGAAACACTCACTACTAGAAATAACCCATAATCAGGTAACCTGTGCCTTCCTCTGCTGCCCATGATTGTTAAAAATCAATAGGGAATTTTGGAAAGCAAAAGGGAAGAGAAAGAAACAGAAAAATCTGAAACAGTTTTAGCTGGTGTGTTGAAAAAATCACTGATTGCTGCTGACAGATCTGGTCTTTACCTACGAGGGGACTGCCTACCCCACAATGCCTTGCACTTTTGAGTATTCAAAGGTATGAGGTCCTCTGAAGCTATAACAGATGATGTTATCTTAGCAAGCTTTCCTAAATCAGATATGTTTTCTTGCTGCACAAAGGGAGTTGTCATATTAATGCTGATAATCAGAACAGGCATTACAGCAGCAATAATTAACAACAGTAACAAAAAATCATAATAATAGTAATTACAAATTATAAGACAACGCACTTACAAACTATGAAATATTTATTTCATGTTTTGTTTGAGATGAATGAGAAAAGACAGTGATATTTTACTTGCAAATTAAAAAAAATCCACCAAAACTTTGGTGTAAAGCTGTCTAATTTTTCTTGTGTATTACTGTATGTTGTAGACTTTTGCCTTCCTATAAAATACATCCTACACAGAGGGATGTAAATAGTGCTTCCTTTTTACATTAAATCTTGCAGTGTCAGTAAGGATTCTTTGTAAGTGGTGGTAGTGACCAGAGGAAGATTTTTGAGGAAAATCATAGTTTGGAAATGGAGGAAGTGTAAAAGGGGCACTTAGTAGTAAGCACTCCATGTTAAAATATGATGTGTGTTGTAAAACCTGAGAGATAAACTATAGCTATAAAAGCAATTGTTTCTTGAACTCTATTCATGATACACAGGATGAAAGTCAGTGTTCCAGATAAGTGTAGTAATATTTGGACTACAGCTGCATTTATAGTATCTACAGTGTGTATCAGATGTTAATGCTAAATGTAAGACCTTTGGCATACTGTGAAGTTAATTGATTGAACAGTATTATAATTAATCACATACAGAGGAATCTAACAGCACTGCTTCACTTTATGCCTTCCTAATGGAATATTCAATTTCTGCTTTTATTAATGAATTCATCAGTCTTTTTAGAGCAGTGCTGTATGTATGGTAGGTAGAGGTTTTCTGTGGAGAGATGTGTCTTTGCTCAGACTATGGAAGTCTGCTGAGGTCTTCTCAGGGTGTTGGCCTCTGGGGCTTTCACAGAAGCTCAGAAGAAACTTCCCAGATATCCTTCAGCTGTTCTTCCACAAGCATACCCTGCCCAAGCACAGAAAGGCTTGGAACAGCAACTGATGCTATGAGGTCTGTGTGCTGGCCTAAAGGAGAGCTCTGCCTTCCCTGGGAGTGAAGGACATCTCTATGTCCTTAGGAACCTGACAGAACTCGGCATGGACAATGCTCATGCAGTGACTGAGCAGCATAATTTTCCTCCAGACCCGGATTAAAGATTCTGAGAAAATGTTTTTTCCCTGCTACTGGCTGCTGCAGACAAAGACAGGACATGGGTCTGAGCCTGATTATAGAAGCTCTGTCTTCCCTGTGGTCCCACGAATGCTTTTGTCCTGTTGATTCCCTCCAGACAGGGGGAGAGTGATTCCAAGAAACCTGCCGTGCATTTATGCAAGTATTCTTCTGCAATAGTTCCCCACATAACAGATGACAGATTTTGCTGCCTGCTCTTTTCAGCTATTGCATCAATATTTCTGTGGAGTAAATATAGTTCACAAATCAATTAATTAAAGATTCAATATTCATAAAAATACATATGCTTTTTAATACAAGAGCACTTTGATATATAAAATCTATTGCCTCTCTCATGGGGGCATTTCTTCAAAGCAGCTCTTTATCCCTCTCTTCAAAGTTGCATTCTTCATTTCTCTGTCACCCTGCAATTCTTCAACCTGATAGTATTCAAGTGTGGAGAAGGGATATTTTGTGTATTTCTTCCACTTCCACAATGTACTTGTACTTAGTATATGTCACCCTAGCTGGAAATCACTCTACTTCTACCCAAGTCAACAGCTACTAAAGGTTAGTGAGAACTCAGCTGGGATGTATATCAGTTAAGGCCTAATTAGTGAATCATCCTCCATGACACAATCTGGTCTGTGTATAATAAGGCCTTCATTACAGAGTTGTGCTATTTAAGCTGAAATTCTTTGTATGATACAGTAGTCATTTCATCCGTGTCTCTTTCAGGTAAAATCTATTCATAACCTTAAACTTTAAATATGTCATCAGTTCACTAAAGAAAAGGGTGATCCAGCAAAGCTAGTCTTGATGGCCTCTGGTCAGTGGCCTCACTCTTTCCTGAGGCTTTGAAGGACTCCAGATACCAAGTAGCTTCTGCTGCTGATCATGAGACAGAGACTTAAGTGAGGGAACAGCACTGAATTCATGAGGACTGAAAAATAATATACTAGCTTGGCACTCTACACTAGCAGGAGCATTTTTGTTGTCTTGTTGCACTGACTTCTAGATCTAAGCAATTCTGATGCAGTCTGCAACTACAGCTGTTATAAAATTGCTATATAAAATGGGAAACACAATTTTCAAGCCATATGGTGAGACAGATTTGAAACTGGACTGGCCCCAGGTGTCTGTGCTATCTTACCGTCATTATTGGCTGGAAGAGAAAGGCCTGGAGGACTGAGCTTCAAAAACGGTTCCTCAGTGTTATCCCTGGTATATCAAGGAAAATATCAGTTTAAGAATACTGTAAAACAGGATGGTAAAAGCTGTGAGTATTTAGGAGCCTTCTCATTAAATATCTGCATTCATTCTTCAAAGGCAGCAACTTTGGGGTTACTATGAAGTAGAAAAACTATAAATGCTGGCAGAAAATTACTTAAATGAGATAAATTCCTCACTTGAAAAGAGACATAAATCTTGTCTTTTCCAAACAATATGTGGAAATTTATTTCATGAACAGATTAGTGAGTCTGGTGAACTGTGCTACTACTGATTATTTTTATCTTGTTTTGAATGTAAAATCCCATCAACTTTATACAGTGAAGCAAATCTCCATATGGGGAATGGACTTGACTTAGGTAATATGGAAAGAAAAATGGAAGATCATGTTAGGATCAAAAAGGTGAATGGTGAAGATGAGGGAGCCTTGAAATGAAGAAAGAAGTAAATTGAAATAGAAAGAAGGGAGAAAGTTTCATGTTTTGTGTCTTTGTTTTTCCTGAGATCAAAGGGTACTGTGTATTTTGAATAACTCTAAGCTATAAAAGTTCCTCAGATTGGAGATTTGAAGAGACAGTTGTACAGTATCAGGTACATCAATGAAATACGAACACACCTTTCATTTCTAGGAATTAATCTGGAGGTGTTGAATGGAATCTAATTAGAAAAGGTGAGAGCCCAGCCATCCTGCTGGAGCTCAAACTAATTAATTGATGAAATGAAGCAAACTTGCTGACCATATGAAAAAAAAAGAGAAAATCATGAGAGGGTTAAAAAAGTGTGGGTTTTTTTGGTTTTGTTTTTGTTTGTTTGTTTTTGTTGTTGTTGTTTTCTAATTTTATGGTGAAAATTTAAATTTTATGGGTTTATGGGCCATTGTAAATGCACCTGAGGATAGCCACTCAGCAGAGCACTCCTGTGAGACAGGTCAAGTTCTAAGCAGGCAGTCAAATGGACTCACTGCTTGGCTCTGGGGACTGCCTAGGCACTGCAGAGGAATTTCAGCTGGTCTGGCACGTATATCTTTGCAGAAATAATCTTCTGTATTCATTAGCAATGGCTTTCCTCAGGAAGAAAATAAAGTGCAGGAATCTTGCATTTGTTAATGATGAGATGCTGCATGAAGCTGGGGAGGACAGATGGACAGTTGTGAGATACCTGTATTTGCACTTGAAAAATCTGATTATATGGCTAGCAGAAGACATATTGGGGAGCCAGATACTGATACAGTGGTTTTGTTAGCCTGTGTCTTGCAGGGCTCGAATTTCCTGTTTGGCATCAACTTTGCCCCTGAGGAAGTGGTTAGATGTCCTTGCATTGTGGTCTCCATGTGGTCCTTCTAGAAAAAATTGTTTGCTAAGGCTCAGTGCTGCAAAAACACTGGAGCGAGCTTGGGTTTGTTAGAGATGATGCTACCAAGAGAACTGTGCTGTTAAGTTTACCCTGGAGGCCGCAGAAAAGCAGTTATCACACAGTGGTGATACCAGAGAGTGGTTAATCAGGTATTTCAAAGGAAGAGATGCTCAAAGTCTTGTTCCCCTCTCTGTTCCTTTACATCAGTTCAAATGTCCTGTTCCCTCTTCTCCATACCCTATAAGGGCAGGAGGGAAGGGATGCAAAGCCCTATGTCCTCGTCCCAGCTTTGCTCCCAGCCCTTATCTTTCTCTGCAACACACCATGTGGAGCTCAGTCAGACCCTTTGGTGCTTCAGAGGGCAGAAGGTGGTGAAGGAATTGCTAAATCATTAGCCAAGATCATAGGTTGTTTTCGGTCATGTCCATGTCTTCCTGGTAGCTAGGCAACTAGCATTTGAATTAGCCCACAGATCACTAGCTGTCAGTGCCTCTTTAAACTTTTTAAAGGATTAATTAACAGTGCCATGACTGGAACTCAATAAAAGCCACTGAGAAACATGTGTTGAGAAAAGTCAGAGAAAAACACTTTGTAGTTTTTCTTGCATGATTTTCTGTTCATAATACCATGATATTTGAATAAAACTAAAGGTCTTTTGTAATTGAAGTGGGAAAAAAAAAACCAACAAAAAACCAAGAAAACCAGTTGAAATAATGTCTTCAAAAAAGGAATTAAATTATCTTCTCTCTGTGAACATACTTTATTGTCACCTAATGCTTAAGACTCGAGCTGCAAGATTATACCCACTGATGTCTCACGTGCTCTACCAAGCAAGCTGCATTGATAACCCTGATAACCCAAATTCAAAGACTGAAAATTAAAATGCCTTTTTCATTTTGCAAAGAATGTGACAGGACTAATTATTTTAATGCATCTGGATGACCTGTTTCAAATGTCTCTTTAATCAGCTTAATTTAGCATACTTTACATTTGCATTTTACATAAAGCCCCACATGTATTGCCACATTACACTTTGAATGATATAATTCTGTACTAAAGGCTCCAGAGCTTTGATTATGTGAGGGCCATAGACCACAATGGGATTAATGAGAGTTTTGAAGGTAAAAGAACATTAGTGCATTAACAGGAATCAGAAAGTCTTCCATAACGTCAGTGAGTGATTTGTGACATTCTTCTTTGCTCCTTCCTTCCCTTCCTCTTTTAATGTCAAGTTGTATAGGTACACAATGAGACAAGAAATGATTTCTTGAGATCACTGGCTAGGCTCCTCACATTTATTTATGAAGTTGTAGTCAGAGACTTCCAACTTTTAAAACCAATTTTACCAATATAGTTGGGAAATATCAGCTAAAACAAACAAAAATACAACTGTAAACAAAACAAACAAACAAAAATAAATCCTCAGAAAGTTTCTCTGGAATATGTTTTTTAATTTTGGAAACCCTTCTATTGCATGAAATACACTCATAATTTACCAGGGCATTTTCCATCCTTTTCCACCCTTAAGGGAGGACTGTCCCAACTGTTTATTTTCGCCAGCAGGTTAAAATACCAATTAAACACGTTTTTTTGTCTTCAGTCCGTAAGAGTTTAATGCCAAGGGAAGGTAAGAAAGAAAAATCAAGCTGCTTTTTGTTTTGCTAGGTTGGCTAGTTTTACATCAAGAATCGGCAAAGTTGCTGTTTCACAGGACAGCAATTTTTAGCTGATGTCAGTGAAATGAGGCAGGTGGTGCCAGCTGGCTGCCCTTTGGCACAGATGCCATGGATCATCACATGGATCAGGCCCTATGATATCCCCTTGTTTCAGATTGTGCCTATACATAGGTAGTCTTTCTATGCTGGTGCAGTTTTCCAGAAAGAAGGGAGATGAAGGGAAAAGCAAAAAGATTTTGTATGGACTGGAAAAAGTAGATGTCAAAATGTAGGTCTAGATCATCCCCTGAGCACTGCATTATGCCTCAGGGAGCAGGCTTGAATCCCTCAGGGAGAGCAGGTGGCAAAAGCATGCAGGTGTGTAGTTGCTGGGCCTCCTCCTTCCACTGCCCAACAGGCAGTGATCAAAAGATGGAAATGAGAAAGGATGGCATGTAAATTCTTGGCATAACTTTTGGGGGGAGCTATTTTCTGGGTTTCTGTGACCCATTAATCCTTTTGCAAGAGACTTCAATATTGAACCTGAGGCTAAAGCCAGTTCTTCTGCTGGGCTCAGTGCAGTCAGCAGCTGCTCATCTCAAGTGCATGATAAACACTAATCACTGTAGCTGAGGTTGTGCTATTACCAACTCCCTAAGGACTGATCAGTTGTTAAACACTGATTGAGCTCATTAAAGACATGTACAAAGGAGTAATTTTTGTGTAACCACCAGAAAAACAGACCTCTGTTTTTCTGCAGTCTGATGAGTGGCCAAAGAGGGCATGTGCCCCTGTACCCTCCTGGGCACCAGCTGGAGGGAGCAGTCAGCCACACTCACAGGACTGTCCACAGCTCAGTTTTCAGTGGATTGAACATTTTGTCTCCCAATCCCAGCACATTTTATCTAACTTTGGTGAGAATGATGAGTGATACAATAAAGAGAAAAAAGAAAATCCCAGCAGTGAATGCTGGAAAGAGGTGAACTCTCTTGAGGATTTTGATCATGACATTGAAATTCCAATCTGCAATTCATGTCTTTTTTTTTTTTTTTTTTTTTTTTTTTTTTTTTTTTTTTTTTTTTTTTCCTGGTTATAAACTCTATGCAGTAATCACAGACTTCTTGGCATGATGTTTTGAAGTTATCTAAGCCCTTTACCCTCACATGCAATTGCATATGGCTGCTTATCTTGTTCATTTATATTCAACTTCTATTGATTTCAAAGGTCCATATCAGTTAAGGTCTTTGACTGGAGCTGCTTATTTCTTTGCAGGTTCAGAAAGAGGTACATTATTGTTCCTAGGGTCAACAGAAGAACAAACCAAGCACCTCTTAAAGGACAGTTTGTGTGTTTCTCCTTCTGCACAGCATTTCACACTGTGACAGAGCCGGTGTGTGAGAGAGAGACGAAGAATGGACAAGTCCAGGAAAACATTTATTGATGTCATAGATAAGGCAGAAGCAGCTGCCAACTCAATGCAACGTGATGAACTGCTCTTTTCTTACAAGGGAATTCTCTACCCTACCAATTTTTGCAGTCCTGAAACATTCAAAGCCTTGGAGTCCTTTGAAGCCAGAAGTGATGATGTAATTTTGGCAGGATACCCTAAATCTGGTGAATATATTTTATTTTAAAGTTTTTTCATAAATATGGTTCTGAAATAGCAAGTAACAAGGTTTGTACTAAATATATGCAATTTACATGATACATAATATTATATACGATGCTAAATTATAGCATTTAGGATGTTCACAAAATTTTGTAAATGTGATTTCATTTCCAAACAGCAGAACAAACTAATAATGAATATTTTATATGATAAAGTTTTCAAAAGACTGAGAAAAACAACCTGATTTTCTTTTCTATAGCATATAAAGATCTTTGTTTTCTTCGTTTTTCATAGTGAAATTAAATGCACAAATTGGAGAGAATCAAAATACAGTTTTTTACACTGGAGGTAACTAGATCTCTTGGTATTACATGATCTGCTCTCACATTTGTGTTTCTAAAATTCAGAGCTTTATGTTTTTACACAGAATGGAGCTTTTGGTACCTTCAAATGCTGAATAGTCTTCATTTTATTTCCCACATGTATCAGGAAATAGCTATCAAATATATTTTTGTAGTTCTTCAGGTGATTTCACTGTTCTTTAATTATTGGAGATCAGGAGGAGATCTTTGCTCGGTGTCTTGGTTTGGAAAGACAGGTATCTACCAGGGAAAGTTGAAGCTCCCCTTGGAATGGAGAATGTAAACCCCCTCCCTCCAAATTATTCTATTTTTGCAATTACGGGCTTTCAGGCAAAGATATGTGAATAGGAATAACAGTTCTTTACTAGGAATAATAAAAATACAAATGTAGTAGTACAAAAAACCAAGCAAACACACCAGCAAACATCCTAGAAACCCTGACAGAGTCAGAGGTACAACCTGACACCCTGTTGGTCAGGGTGTTGGAAGCAGTCCAAAAGTGAGTCCTCCTGGAGTGACAGATGTGGTTCTGTTGGACTAGATATGATCCTGAGAGTAAAGGGTCCAGTGATGATGATAAGGGTCTGGTCTTCCTCCAGGAATCAAGTGGAACCAGATACCTTGTGCTCCTACATCTCAATTTAAGCCAGGTAGAAGTGGCTGTCTCCCCACACTGGGTGGAGCATCTCAGAATGGGATGATGGAATGTGTCCTGTCCTTGGTGAGCCTTGATGGCCCATTAGCAGAAAATGTCCCCCTGGAGGGAGGACAGGTGGTGAAAGAGATAAGAAACACTGCCCCACCTGGTTTTAACAGCTGCCCCATTATCAGAAGGCACCTGCAACCCTCCACCCAGAGTTACAAGAGATAAAGAAAAATATCTCCCCAACTGCTTTCAACAGATGAAATAGAATACACATTTTTGGTTCCATAACCCAAGACATTAAGATTGCACTTTTACCCTACATATTTGCACTTTCTGCCTGAAAGCACTTGTCCACATGAAAACCAAAGGTTTGGATTAGATGTGCCTGACATACACTTTCATCGAGCTGTTTCTCTCTTCCAGCAAGAGGTTCCCACTGCCTTACACTCGACAGTCACAGCTGAGAGCATTTTGAAGATTTTTCTTTCTTGTTGCATTTTGTTTTTGAAGAAATGTTATGCACTTGAATGCAGTTATTAAGACTACAGTGAGATAGGTGTAGGCATTCAGTGTCCAGAAGCCAGGAAACGATAAATTAGAGATGGGAGATCTCTGCAGGCTCTCTGATATATTTTGAATCAAAAGATAATAAGATGTGTATAGGAAATGTCACTGCATAGAGTTTTTCCTGTTCTTAAAGAAAATGAGTGCACAATTTTCAGATCTAGTTCTGCTCCTGTGCTGAAGCAGTGTGACCCATCTTTCTTCCTAAGATAATCCAGCACAGCAGCAAACACCTAATACATTAGGTTTTAAAGTACAGGTTTACCACACCAGTCTCCCTTATATTTGTCACAATCAAATTTATTCCATGAATGCAGGTTTTCCTAGTTGAATCTTAGTGGTTCTTCTCCCTTATTAGTTAGTTTACCTGTTACAAGTGAATTGATGGCGTACTGAACTGTTCTAGTTGGAGAAATGTGTCCTTATGAGGAGCAAAGGTAGGACCCTGGGAGGTGACTGACCAGATAGTCAGCTGTGATTGTATCACCTGAGAGGAGGCCAAGGAACTCACCTGGTAGTACTACCACCTCTTGACTTCCCTGGCCAATCCATTTCTGTTCATTCTCAAAGTTCTACAAGCAATTCTGTATTTTTCTTCTTTCAGGCACAAACTGGCTAAGTCAAATCTCAACTGACCTGATAGCCATATCTCAAAAGAAAACTCCGGGTAGGGAGAGCAGTGGGAATGCTGAAGATGCAGAAGAATTCCCCTACCTTGAAGTGGGAGATATTGAGAAGTTTGAGGTGGGAACAGAATATATATGGAAATGATCAAAATTAAGTGCCTCAAATACTGAATATCTGATGAATTAACTATTGCATTGTTTGTGAAGAACTTTTCCCATTCTCTTTATGTGGCATCTGGTCAGGATTATTCTCATCTGGACTGTCAAATACTGAGGGATAAATGAACACTTCAGTGGGAATGAGAGGAGCACATACTCATGAGACACATAAGAACTTCAGAAGTTCAATATGGCATATTTTCTTTCAAGAAGCACTTCATGAAGCATCAAGAAAGAAATACTAGCTTTAGTCTCTTTTAGTAGCTCTTCCTTCTTGTCCCCTCTCTCTGCATCCTTGAGATGCTTCAGCTTTCACATGTAGGTAATGTGTACCCTAGCTCTAGATTTGATCCCTTGTCTAACAGAACAGAAGAGAATTGTCACTGAAGAGAACTAACAATAGATAGTCTTTTTCCAGTTGTCCAGGGCTTTTTAAAGATTCAGAGCTCCTCAGAGCAGCCCAGTAATCTCGCAGAGCAACATCCACAAATAAAACAAAATCCAATAACAGTTGATAAGTTAATAAAGGCAATATGTTACGATAGGTTAATGAAAAGAATACTTGTACTAACTGAACTGTGCACTTTCCTCTTTCCAATTCTTAAAGCGAATGACCAAATCACCTTCCCCAAGATTTATCGTTACTCATCTCCGTCCTGAAAATCTTCCCAAGTCTATCTTCCAAAACAAAGTCAAGGTGAGTGTTGATTTTCATGTATTAAAAGCAAACACTTCAACAGATTTGGTTTTTTTTAAAGCCAAAGTAGTCCTTTTTAGGCAATTTTCAGAATCACTCTTATGCTTAAGTGTTTAGCCTGGCTATTTCTACATGGCGTTTAAGTGCTGCCATTGGTCTCACTTAAGCCCAGTTTGCCCTTATTGGCACCTTTGTGAAGGTTTCCACAAGAGAATTGCAGGGCTTGAACAAATCGTCCAGAGGCAAAAGATATTTTGACATGATCTTCTGTGGGTGGAATTCGATGGCATTGCTGTGAGTGAGGGCTTCCATGTGTCAAATTTCAGGGAGAATTAATTTTTTTGTGACTTTTCCCTGCTACTTAAATGACGAGCTATGCTTGTATTGAGCAAAACACACTTAGATTCTGCATAAATAATTTGGTTAATCTGTAACAGTAATAATTATAGTCAATCATCTATTCAGGGTACCAAAGCAAAGTTAAATATTACACCTTCTGAATTGGGAATGAAATTGATACTTTGGCAAAAAGTAGCACACAAGTTATTATAAATCCCCAAGTACAGTAATAAGGTTTATTATTATTATTTCTTTTTTAATGCCATGGCCTGCTATATCTTTCTCTATAAGTAATTAATTTTTTTTTTTTTTAGATATTGTTGCTGGTTCGTAGTCCGAAAGACGTAGCCACATCTTATTACCATTTTTCCAATAGGCTGGCTAGTTTTCCCTCCTATGAGACCTGGGATGATTTCTTCACAGATTTCATGACAAAGAAATGTACAGTATATTTTTCTGTCTCTATCAATTTTTCAATGATTTGTCTTTGTCTAAAACTCCTTGTACTTTAGTAAATCAGCTTCACTAGGAATTTTTTGGTTACAGTACAAAAGCAGAGATTAAAGTCAGAGAATTAGAAATCTGAACTGAAGTTTAGCATGCTTGTCTTACTGCTTGAGGATTAGTATTTGTCAAGACTGCACTTCTACAGACTAACTTCTAGAAAGTTTTGTTTTCTCTGGAAGAAGCAGTTCATCCTTATCTCAATCTGGGTCCCGTTTGCTCCTACTCTCCTATGACCATCATTTTGTGTCCATGGAGATATATCATCACCTCCATGCCATATTGGATGAAAGGAATTATTTGGACAAAGTGCAGTGCCTTAAAAAGTGGATTAATTCTAATGCCTTAAGAAAGAGGAAACGTAATAGCACCAGTTTAATGTTATGAGTTTGGTGTAGCACCCAGCCAGCAGAAGTGAGGGTTCAACAAGGTTTTAGACCAGGTTACGGGAGTCTTACAAGATGGGCTGCAAGGTAACAGCTTTTTGGTTGACTTTCAGCTGTCTTGAAATATTAACAAGTTTTATATTTCTGACTTACAAATGCTATCCTGAGCCTGGAACTAAACCTGTAATTCCGATAGAAGGGTGTAAACTCTGCCATGGACACTATTAATAAAGGCCTTCCTGACACAACTTAACAAGTAAAATCGGTATAATCTTAATTTGCACTTCATTTTAGGATTCTTTTGTTTTATTTAGTGGCCTGGGGATGCTACTTGGAATACATTTCTGAATGGAATAAATATGTTGATCAAGAAAATATTATGCCAATAACTTATGAAGAGGTAAAAGAGGTAAGGTTATCAATAGTTACAAATACTTGATAATTCAAGGGACATTTTTTCCGGGACCAATTTACAATTACATGCATGCAACGTCTCCAAATCTGTGAGGCAGATTCTTGTTTTAGGGGAAGAAAAGGTGAAATTCAAACTTAAAAACCATCTTAAAATTTTGCTTGTAAAAATGATTCTCGTTTTTTATTTCTCTGTGATGTAAGCCCAAATAATTGTCAATCCAATTCTCCAGGAATTTTTTGGGGAGGAGATTTTATGTTTTCAGCAGTGTAGATTTTGCTGGCCTGTAAATCCTATCTAATATTTTGTAATCTAGATGAAGGCAGCTCATATCTCCTCCAAAATAATTATGGAGAGGAGAAACACTCTGGACCACTCTAGTCCTAGTGAACTCGATGAATGTCCTGTGTATGCAGGCAGCAGGGAGATAGAGGGAAGTGTAAACACCTTGGAAAGCAGCGTAATTTGTTTGAAAGTCATGTCACTTGTTCCATTCCTCTTTCCAGAATCCTGCCCTGGCTGTGAAAAACATAGCTACGTTCTTTGGAATTGCTCTGACTGAGGAAGAGCTCCAGCTTGTGGTAGAGAGGAGCAGCTTCCAGTCTATGAAGAAAAACTCAGAGAAGACCCATGGATCATTTGGCAACATTCTCTTTCGCAAAGGTAGGAAGCTCCCAGTGGCTCAGAGGTAGAAATGTCACACTCTCAAGATCCTGGGCCATCCTTTGGTTCTTTTTCTGGCACTGACATTAGCATTGCAAGTTAGTATGAAGCAGGTTATCACTGCTTTGCTTGAGAAGGCCATTCAAGGAGAACTGGTGAGAAAGATACCCCCAGCAAGGCTCTCACAGCAGAACCACTTCTAGAGGCTCTCTGATGGCTGGCAGGAAGGAGGAAGTGCCATTTGTCTGAATTCCTCTCCACCTCTGTGCCTGGATCACCAACTGCCCAGCCATTAGAGGCTCAGCTGAGCAGGCAGCACTGGGCCAAACTGAGCCTGAGTGGTGTGACCACACTTGTTAGGAGAGTACAGGAATCTCCTGAGATGCACACTGCCCAATGCCTGTTCACTCTTACCCATTAGAACCCAGCCAAGCCAGCAAGGATCCAGGTGCACACAAGAGAGGAAACAAAAGGGAACAGCTGTTGCAGTGTAGTGCAGGGGACACAGGCATGAGAAGGGCAACCTGGTTGTCAGAATCTATTTCTGCATTTTGCATTAAAGAAGTAACTGGATAAAAACTTGAGCTGCCAAAGGAGCAGAAACCCAGCTCTGCCTCCTGACAGGTGATTCCTAATTAATTCCTCACTATCTTCCACTTTGCCAGTCATAACTGACTCGAGGAGAGAGCTACAGGGAAAAAGGACTTCAGGCTGCCTTTTTGAACAGTCACTGAAAGGGGAGAATGTTCCTTTGCATTACAGCAAAAGATTCTTCACATATCTGTAACTCCACTGATTTCACAGCATTATATTGGTGTGGAAAAATGTTTCATCTGAAAAATAGATCAGCATTATTTACTGTAGAATACAATAAAAATGATCTATAGAATAAAAAGTAAAAATGCTGTGTTTTGAAGAGTTTCTTTGCTTCTTTGAAGGTGGTGTAAGTGACTGGAAGAATCTTTTCAGTGAAGATCAGAATGAGAAAATGGACAAAGCATTTGAAGAACGTATTGCAGGAACTAAACTGGGAAAAAAGCTGAAGTATGACCTGTACTGCAAAGCCTGAAGAGTAAGGAAATGTGGTTCGAACAAGAACTTTGCAAGGCAGAATCAGATTATCTGAATGCAGTACACTAGAAAACTAGCGACTAAATGATGCAAGCACCCTAGAATCTAATTTGCAGCAGCTTTTACAGTGACAGTGATGAGTCATGGCCTTTTGTTTCATGGGGAGATCTTTGCTCCACCCATTGCATGAAGAGGATGTCAAGTAATCATATTTACAGAAACTCAACAGCCCTGTTCCAGCTGTCAGCTGGAAGGAAATGCCCCTTTTCTTTCTAGCCAAATTCTATCATTCTAGGCCATATTTATAATTATTATCTAATTTATAATTATTTAGTATTCAGATTATTTTTTTCTTCAAAAATGTTTCAAATCAGACAACACCTTCACAGAAGATATCACCAGCAAAACTAGGGATATGCCAGAAGCCCAATGACAAAGGAGATCTTCCATGAATTCATCAGAAACTAAATCAAAGCTAGAGGGAGGAGAAAGAAGGGGAAATGTGGATCAGCATGCTTAAGGCTTTTCATCTCTCTGAATGCAAACTGTCAAGATGGATTTCAGAGTATGGGCTGATGTTAACAGGCAAGGTTCCCTCAGAGGCACTGCTTTTTATAGGATCACCCAGCAGCCCAGGTTGGGAGAGACCTTGAAAAATCCTCTGGTACAACCTTTCAAGAGAAAGGGAGCCTAGATGAGATTCTACCTAGATAGCATGTCTTGAAAATCTCCAGTGATGAGGATCCTACCCTGTTCCTGGGGGCAGTGTTCCAGTGAACGGTTGTTCTTGCTGTAAAGAATTTATTTCATGTATCAAGATTAAACCTCTGCTGTTGCAACTTGAACCCGCTGCCTGTTTTCTTCTCCAAGTGGTGTCTGGTGAATAGGGAGCCTTTATTCTCTCTGTAGCTGCCCTTTAAGTACTGGAAACTGTGATGAGGTTGTCCCTGAGCCTTCCCAACTTTGTGGTCCTGCCTTGGAACTCCTCTGGTTTTTCTGTATCTTTCCTGAACATGCCTCTTTTGAGCCAATGAGATTGTCAAGAGTGATGGTGTGAGACATTGCTGTACCCAGCTCTCTGGTACTGTCACTGGCATTTGCCTCTCCAGACACAGTATTTCAGACTTGTCCAGGGACCTGTTTGGGAAAAAAAGGCAAAATAAAGAGCTGTAAATACAGTTGAAGTAAAAATAGGAAAATCCCCACCCAATTTCTAGATCCATCACCTAAGCAGATAAGACATAAAAATAAAAGAAACAATTGGAAAGAATAAAATCTTCAAAGGCTTTTTGTTTCATGTTCTAAAGCTGGCTGTTTCTGCCTGGACCTAAGTGGACATGGCAGAGTTTTGTAAAGACATAGGAATGCTACCAGTAGTACTTGGAATCTTTAGAAAAAAATGAATGGATTCAAAAGCAGAGCAGCAGGAAGTCCTGTGGCAAGCCATCTTTGAAACAGTTATGAGTTTTCTGTAAGCAATCAGAAAGGTACCAGATGCCTGGAGGAAAACATACATAATAGTAGTGTTGAAAAACTTGAGAAGGAAGAATCAAAATAGAACAGCCACCTTATCTTGATCCATAGAATTGTAGTAGCGAAAAATGACAAAGCAACACACCATGGAACATTTTGAAGTCAATGAAATAGTAAATACAAATCATGTTAAAGAAATTTGTGATCCTCCCTAAAATAACTTACCTCTTGAATAAGCCCCTGACAGAAAATACAAGAGGTGCCAGCATGGGAGAGGGCCTGAAATTATGTGACTAAAGAGACACAAATTACTGTGGAGATGGCAATGTACAAATGTGGTTATAGAAATGAAAGTCCTGAAAGAAGTCTTAGAAAGTTCTGAGCAATTCACACAACAGCAATAAAGGCATTCAGGAGCACTGTCAGCAGCAGCAATATTTTCAGGAATATCCACTTGTTTACATGGATATTATGGACTTGGTTGCAATAGTATGCTTATGGTCATGCTGCATATGCTGGTTGAGAGCAAAACTGGGAGGGCAATTAAAGCAATATCCTTTAGTGGTGAGTCCTGGTCATACTCAGTATTGCTTTTAACACTGGTGGCCAGACTAATATCATAGATTGTGTCATAAATGTGTAATAAAAGCCAGGGGATCACAGTGGAGTGGTGGAAGTATGTGGAAAAATGGCAAAACAATTTAAACATAACAAATTAAGAAGCTTAAGGATCAGAAAGTTTAGTAAAGGTAAGTTAGAGTTCAACTCTATGTTTAGAAAAGGGAAGCCGAAGGAACAGGTACTTGATGGAGGTAAATCAGTCAGGCAGCAGTTGGCAGAAAAGCACCAGAGGAATCACACTCAGCAAGGACTAACATGATGACAGTGCTAGAAATAAAGGCTCAGATCTTATTCTGGTCTGGCTGATCTCATGGAAAACCAGAGCATGACCTGTTTTTGCAGTTTTATCCTCTGTTGTGTCATCCCAAGGGTTGACTTCAGCCCCTTTGTGCCCTTAACCATCTCACTCTGCAGGACTGAGCTAGGTAACACCTGTCCTTAGCTGTGGACATTGCCTTACAATGATTGGATGCAGGACAGAGCCATGGCCTGTAAGGAACCTATATCCTGGGATGTTTATCCATTAGTGGAGTCAATAGCAAGCCAGTTGAGATCCACTGTCCAGGTGTCCACTACAAAATACATGCTCCTTGTCCAATTGCAACTTGCACTTCATTAATCAACTGCATTAGTCACCAGTTATAAATTTTTCACAAAACATCCTTTACAGGTCTGTCTTTGGTTTAATTTAACATTTTTATTCCTATTAGTTGTTGCCCCAATAGTTTCTGTTGCTTGCACCAGTTGCAGCACAGACCATATGTTGTTATTGTCAGTCTTCATGGAGCTCTGTAATGTCAAAAGAGGTTAACAGAGTACAGTTAATCAGTGACTTGCACCTTCACCCCTGAGTGAACCCCCTGTCCTATTTACTCATGTGGTGCAGAGAGCTTTTCTGCATTGTGGAAAGACAGCCTGTATCTCTCTGGGAGGATTTACACAGGGATACTGCCATGACCAGAAACAGTGAAAGAGTCATTGAAATAGTGGACAAATGTTTTCCAGAGGGTGACAAGATGGCCCCAGAAGACATGCTGTTCTCCTACAGAGGTATTTTATACCCAGTTACAATTAGCAGCCCAGAGACCTTGGAAGCTTTGAGATCCTTTGAAGCCAGGAGTGATGATGTGATTCTAGTAGGTTATCTTAAATCAGGCAAGTGTTTTCTTGATCAGTTGCTACAATCCAGGAGTTGGTTATTTAATGCCATCACTTAACTGAGCATTGATTCCTGAGAAAAGCTAATGATGACATCAGACTTCAAAGAATCATGAATGTAAGTTGTAAGGTGTACCTGGAATTCAAATAATTCAACCTCCTGCTGCCAACAGGAAAGACCTAACCTCCAAAGTTAGGTTTGGGTGCTCAAGGCCTTGTCCAGAAAGGGGTTTGAAACATGAAGAGGATGGAGCTGCACCACCCACTGAAATCTTCTGCAGTGTTTTCCTACAATAGTGGTTTTTTGGAGGCTGGATTATTCTTTATTTGTTTTTACATCAAGGCAGTCAGACATTCCCTTGTTGTGAGAGAGTCTCCACCTTCATTATTTCCTCCAGTGGTGGAAGAGTGCAGTGAGAGTCTCCCATGCCTTTTCTCTTCTATCTCCAGCCTGAGCAAACCAAGCCATTCTATGCAGTTCATTTGCTCCAGCTCCCTGTAGTTTCATGTCTCAGAACTGCAGACAGTATGTAAATGGTGAACACACCAGTGCCAGCTAAAGCAGAATGGTCACATCCTTGGTGTTATCTTACTCTCTGCAGGAGCAATACAGGGAATATATCCTGCTAATGACAGCAGAACTGCTGTTTCTCCATTTTTACTGCATCAGAGAATGCAGGGGCTTCCTTCGTATCTGAATGGAGGGAAAGACATGAATGACACAAGGATTTTTACATATTTTCTCCTTCTTTCACTGTGGGCATTTCAGACTCCTGAATTTTTTTTCTATGGACTTTATATAGCTTCAATTTTTTTCCTATGGACCTTTCAGTACCTTAATATGTAATTTGCAGAAAAAGAGGAAGTTGATCCTTATCACATCACCTTTGTGTGCAGCCTCTAGAGTTGTATATAAGTAGAAATAGTTTATAGGTGTGAGGATCCATTTGAACACTGCAGGAGGTGTTAGTTGAAAAGTGAGATTTGGCTCTCCAAACCCAGTCCCTCAGCCACCAGTTCTCTCAGGTTGCTGAAGGCATGACAGCTAAGTCTGGTGCAAAAATGGTGTCAGGAGAGTGATGGTCTGGTGGCTTGGTTGATGGCCCTTGTGCTGCCAGTTACAGAAGCCTAGCTGGGACTTGTGAATGAGGCCAGACTGTGTCAGTAATGAAGAGCCCATAATCTGAAGCTGGTTGGGAAGAGGGAACAGAGTGTTCCCAAAGACAGCACCGTGGAAGGAAGGCAGAAACGGCCAAGAGATGACTCAGTTGGCCCAGTGCTGGGAGCCACACAGTTCTTGAGTAGTTTCCACAGGGAGTAGAGTGAGGTAATGAACAAATACCAGAGTTGTGAAAAGCTGTAGATGTCTGCTTCTGTTTCCACCAAGGGATGTGACATGATTATGAAGCAAGCAGGGTAGCACTTCACAGAATGTGCTTAACAGCTCTGCCCCTGTTGTCCTTAGGCATACCCTTGTTGATTATTAACCAGGGCAGGGATTTAACCTCAGCTGGACACTCACAGCTCAACTCATTCTTTCACCCACAATGGGGTGGGGAAGCGAAACAGAGTGAGAGGAGTCATGGGGGGAAATAAAGACAGTTTTATAGGTAAAGCAAGAGCTCTGTGTGCAAGCAAAGCCAAGGAAGAAATTCATTCTATCCTACCGGCAGCCAAATGTTCAGCCGTCTCCAGGCCTCCATCACCCATGACGGTGACATGATAAGACAAGTGCCATAGCTCTCAGCACCTCTCTTTCCTTCTTCTTCCTTCCAATTTTATTGCTGAGCATGACTCCATGTGGAATAAAATACTCTTTGGATCAGTTGGGGTCAGCTGTCTGTCATGTGTTAATGCAGTTTGGTTTTAGTCACAACCTTTGAATTTCTTTAGAAAGGACAGACCTATCAGGAGCCATTTCTTGGTTATTGGCATGTGGTCAAATCACTGAGAAAACAGAATGAGACATATGGTACTACCCATATAAAGCTGAGAATGTGTGGGAGCCTCCCTCTTTTCTCTGGGTGAGTGAGCAGGTAACATCCTGTGGGAGTCGGGCTGGGCCAGGCCCCGCTGCTCCTGGGCAGCCAGGCCGGGTTCAGCCAGGCCGGGTTCAGCCAGGCCGGGCTCAGCCAGGCCGGGCTCAGCCGGGCCTCCGGGAGCCGCTGCCCGTGGGGGAGCAGCCCGGCCCTGCCAGGGCCCGAGGGCAGCAGCAGCAGCAGCGGGGCAGGGGAGGAAAAGCCCCGGCAGCTGCCACCGGCCGGGGCTGGGGGGGATGTTCCTTCCCACCTCCTTCCTCAGGCCTCAGGGAACAGCTCTGAGCAGCCACACGTGAGATCGAGGGGTGGAGGGGAAGGCATCCAGCAGCCTCTGCACCCGCATGGCCTTGAGATCTTCACAGCTCCTGCCTCAGGGACCATGTGAGCACCATCGGCCTGGGCAAGCTTTAACTCTTTCTCCCAGCAAATGAACTTCCAGAGCACCGGCCCTTCCCAGAGTGAGGACAGACACAGTGATTGAACCATAAAGAGACACAGCATGGAACTGAAGTCAGTGAAGAGAGAGTGAAAAGACTGTTTGGGGCAAAGGAGGAGGAGTGGCCTAATTTGGCTGGACATCTCTAGGTAACTATGGACAATGAACTGTTTTGCCCTGTAACATATGAATGCTGTTTGGGGCGGGGGATATAAGGTTCTAGTTAACAGTGATACAAAGCTCTTTGCTCCTAAGGTAAAGGAGAATTTTTCGTTCTTGAGATGAAGATGATTTTGGAAATAGAAGAAGAGAATCTTTGTGTTATACTAGAGCAGGCGTCCTTAAACATCACCCCTAATAAGCAGATATGGCCCATGTGCAGTGTTGGGAAAGCTGCTAATGGGTGGGATTTCACAGTTTGCAGAGCTTCCTTTCAGGTCATTGCAGATGTTTGGCATGGGAGCCACCAGAGGGCTGATCCTTTTGTGATGATGTCTCTATAGAACCCAGAGAGACGCCTTTCCTAAAAAACTGGTGAAAGATTATCTTCAAATGGTTAAACTGACTGAAATTAGGTTTTGTGTTTTTATGTTATGTGTGGGAAAGTGAACACTTGGAAGGGGAGGGAAGGATGTTTTGAAAGTTACATTTTTTTTTCTTATTCTCTTTCTTCTAGTGTGTGTGTGAATAAACTACCTTTGTAATTTAAAGTAAGCCTGTTTTGCTCTTTATTTTCTCCTAATCATATCTAAAACTAGCAAGTGAAACCATCATACTTTCCCATCTAGGTGCCCTTTTGATTTTTTGGGCACCTGCCACCATTTCTCTGGCAGGTCAGTGTGAGAATCAGAGAAGGCTTTGACACTGTGCAATTATTGCCTAGCAATAACGAAAGCATCTCTGTGTTATCAACATTGTTTTCAGCACAAATTCAACACATAGCTCCATACCAGCTACTATGGGGAAAAATCATTTAATTGCAGCAAACACCAGCACACAGACTTATTGAAAGGTTCAAGTACAACACTGAGCCAAACCGGTTCACTTGAAACCAATTTGACAGGATACCATCAGCCAGGGTTACAGGAAAAAGTGAAGTTGAATGGATGTCCTACTGGTGTCTTTATCCTTTCAGGAACTAATTGGCTTGAACAAATGATGAAGGAGTTGGCAGATGCCGAATATACTGAAGAGGAAATGAAAGACAGAAAAAAAAAATAAAAGAAGCTAAAGACATTTCAGCACCTAGACTTTGGGGATCCTGGGATATATGTGGTAAGCAGGGAAATTTTGGGCAGAAGAAAGAGCAGCGTATACTTCTGTAGACAATCTACAGTGGACTAATCTCATGTTGTGACAAGCTTTGCTCTGGTCAGGGGAAGGTGACCATCATGAAAAAGACCCTACTGTTCAAGAGGAAAAGAAAAGATAAAGGAAGATCCTTGAAAATTTTACAACAGATTAGTTCTCCGGCCCAAAGAGTTTTTTAGAGAAGTCAAGACAGTTAACCCTGATCTTGTTCAACCTCTTGATCTGAAGATTAGTTAACTTTTCATCTCTGTTGGACATGAAAGAAAGACACGGTCTCGTGATTCAAAAGGCTGAAGCTCCAAAAAAGGGGCTGGTTTATTCTCAGAACCTATTTTTATACCTCTTTACAATGTGCCCACCTAAGAGGTGGGATCCTTTGAACCATTGGTCATACCAAGGGTCAATAAGGAAAGTCCCTCCTTAAGAGAGAAATGTGAAAAACAAGATAGTTTAGAAAGCATGACCTTGTTTACCAGTTTTGGTCCCTGGGAAAGAACTTGAGAAAACCCAAACATGACAAGCAGTGACTACAATGTAATCCTGACATAACAAGTCATGTGCAGCCATGAATGGCTGTTCCTCTGCATTTCTGTATGTGCCTATACCCCCAGACAGCAGCCCCTGCCAGTCTTCAGAGGGTTCTCCTGCACTGATCATTGTGATGGGTCATCTTCACACAAGGACCCTGAGTCTGAAACTCTTCTGGAGCAGCCTTAGAAGGGTCCTGGACAGGGTCCGGTGTCTTTTTAAGAGTCCTTAACTTGTGTTCCTCTTTGCCTGAGCTGCTCTGAGCTTATGGAGAAAGGCCTTGGATGAGCTGATTTCACGGGAGTATCTGGGCAGGGCACTGTTTTGATTCCTCCTCATTGCTTTGCTCTGCTCCTTCATGGGTGTGCAGACAGCTTTTGCCACATAACCTAGGACATCCTACCACCCTGGGCGTTGTTTGAAGGCTTTGATTCTTCTCTGATCAGACACACACTAAATTGTTCAAAGGGGGAAATGCCACATATGACATTTCCCTTATAGGGAAAATTCCACTTTAGGCCCTGCTTTTCATGGGCTTATTGACAGAAGCCTATGGAATGTCCCTGCAGGCTTTTCTGTTGTTGTTCTTGTTTTGGTGCAGATGAATGGGAGTTTTAAGGTTCCTTCTTGAATGGATCAATCTTAATGGATCTAAAAACTGAGTAAGTTATTTTAGAGGACTAATTCATGGAAGCCTTCTCCAGAGTTTTACTGGATTCTGTGCCAGGCAATTATTGTTTAGTTTTTGGTCACTTTGTTATAAATTCCAATTTGTTGATTGTGAAAGAAAAGCAACCAAAAAGTTGCAACATTTGGCTGTCTTCTAGATCCCCATGGTATTATAATTATTTAGAATATTGTAACAATTGGACTGAATCTCTGACATCGTTAAAAGGTGCTGCAAGAGAGTTGCCACCAGGAATCTTTCTCACTTGTGGAGATAGAGCCTGGTCTGCAGTTCCTCAAGAAGCTGTAGGAGGTCCATGTAACTTTGGCAAATTGACACTGTTTGCTCCCACCATTCATCAGGTTTTGGATTGTCTCAGAAGACCCGACGAGCCAAACGCAGTGTGCTTCAGCTAAGCCCCGATTGCAAAGATCAGGTAATTTTATGGAACTGTCCAGCTGTAATATCAGCATCAATTTTTTCTCCGGGAGTTGCTTCGGTGCAAGCTCTCACACAGTTGAAAACCTTGGCCTGCTGGACAGGAAAACAAATTAATATAACATCTAATATGTTGAGTGAGATTGCCAGGGATGTTAACAACATCTGTCATGCAGTTCTTCAAAACCGAGCTGCTACTAACTTCCTCCGTCTCGCTCAAGGGCGTGGTGTGAAGAGTTTGAAGGCATGTGCTGCATGAATTTGTCAGACCATTCTCAATCAATTTACAAACAGCTTTCACAGCTGAAGAGCAACATGGGAAAACTTGTAGTTGTTGACATTCCGTTTGACAAATGGCTCACTTACTGGGGTTTCACTGGGTGGATCAAAGATTTGATCCGTTTTGGTGTTGTGATTTTTGTTGTTATTATAGTTATTTTCGTTTTTGGGCCTTGTTTGCTACAGTGCATGTGAAAAATAACCAAACGTGTTCTTTGAATCCGTTTGGGTAGCTCAAAAAGAGAAAGGGGGAATTGTAGAAGAATTTCTTACAGAACGTGGGCATGATGTGCTTTGGAATGAGATTTGAGTTATCCCAGGCTGGGCCTCAGATTCAGGCCTGTGTGGAAGTTGATAAGCCTGTGGGGCCATAAATATTTAGATTAAGGTGTGTTTAGGTATTAGATAGTATAATTATAGTGTGAATATGATAGCTACCTTAAGGTTGAGATAATTGACTATTGTCAATTGCAGTTTTCTTCACGCTGAATACCGATGAGAGCACACGTGTAACTGTAAACTATTTGGAACTGTATATAGCTCGCCATTTCGAGATAATAAAGGGAGAACGTATGTTTGACCACATTGGTTGTAGCTGCATTGCTCTGTCCAACTTTCCAATGTGATAAGGGGCCTCTGACTTCACATAGCTATCACAGAACATCACCAGCCTCCTTCTGCAAAGCTCCACAATCAGGAAGGACCAGGCCTGGTAAGCATGGGAATTCACAAACCTTCAGAGAAGCTGTGGTGGTTCTAACAACAAATATCATTAATCTGGAGATAATAAAATCTTTTAATCTGTTTTTAATCTCTGTATTTTTAAAGCTGCTTCTTGAAAATTTTAAATCCAGTGATGCTTTCTTGTCAGTCTCTGGGTTCACTATTTAGAAGGATCTGAGGGTCTTGTGGAGAGTGTATGAGGCTAGGTACACTCCTCCCGTCTCCCAGCTCAGGTGGCATGGCAGATGGCTGTGTCAAAGGTTTACATTACTAAATATTGATCCTGCTTTTATTTTCATCAAGAAAATTAACGTCCCTTAAAATCCCTCCTCATGACTTATGTCTTCTAATTGGTTTTTTTTTTCTCCACAAATAGAGAGGTTTTGTTGGTTTTTTTTTTTTTCCTTCTGGATCCTAAGGATAAAATATGCTTCCCAGGAGTAAGTTCCCAGGGCAGCCTGACTGCCCTTTCTTGCAAAACTGCTCTGGAAATACTCTGGAAGTTTCTGTGGAATATGCTTTTTTCATTTGAAAACCCTACTCCAATGCTATGCTATTGCATGAAATACACTAATAATTTACTGGGGCATTTTCCATCCTTTTCCACCCTTAGAGAGATCTGTCCCAACTGTTTATTTTTGCCAGCAGGAGGTAAAACCCCCAATTAAACACATTTTCTTATCTTCAGTCCATGAGAGTTCATTACTAAGGGAAGGTACAAGTAAGCTGCTTTTTGTTTTGCTAGGTTGGCTAGTTTTACATCAAGAATCGGCAAAGTTGCTGTTTCACAGGACAGCAATTTTTAGCTGATGTCAGTGAAATGAGGCAGGTGGTGCCAGCTGGCTGCCCTTTGGCACAGATGCCATGGATCATCACATGGATCAGGCCCTATGATATCCCCTTGTTTCAGATTGTGCCTATACATAGGTAGTCTTTCTATGTTGGTGCAGTTTTCCAGAAAGAAGGGAGATGAAGGGAAAAGCAAAAAGATTTTGTATGGACTGGAAAAAGTAGATGTCAAAATGTAGGGCTGGATCATCCCCTGAGCACTGCATTATGCCTCAGGGAGCAGGCTTGAATCCCTCAGGGAGAGCAGGTGACAAAAGCATGCAGGTATGTAGTTGCTGGGCCTCCTCCTTCCACTGCCCAACAGGCAGTGATCAAAAGATGGAAATGAGAAAGGATGGCATGTAAATTCTTGGCATAACTTTTGGGGGGAGCTATTCTCTGGGTTTCTGTGACCCATTCATCCTTTTGCAAGAGACTTCAATATTGAACCTGAGGCTAAAGCCAGTTCTTCTGCTGGGCTCAGTGCAGTCAGCAGCTGCTCATCTCAAGTGCGTGGTAAACACTAATCACTGTAGCTGAGGTTGTGCTATTACCAACTCCCTAAGGACTGATGATCAGTTGTTAAACACTGATTGAGCTCATTAAAGACATGTACAAAGGAGTAATTTTTGTGTAACCACCAGAAAAACAGACCTCTGTTTTTCTGCAGTCTGATGAGTGGCCAAAGAGGGCATGTGCCCCTGTGCCCTCCTGGGCACCAGCTGGAGGGAGCAGTCAGCCACACTCACAGGACTGTCCACAGCTCAGTTTTCAGTGGATTGAACATTTTGTCTCCCAATCCCAGCATATTTTATCTAACTTTGGTGAGAATGATGAGTGATACAATAAAGAGAAAAAAGAAAATCCCAGCAGTGAGTGTTGGGAAGAGATAAACTACCCTGAGGATTTTGATCATGACATTGAAATTCCAATCTGCAATTAATTTTTTTTTTCTGGTTAAAACCTCTATGTTGTAATCACAGACTTCTAGGAATAAGGTTTTGAAGTTATCTAAGCCCTTTACCCTCAAATGCAATTGCATATGGCTGCTTATCTTGTTCATTTATATTCAACTTCTATTGATTTCAAAGGTCCATATCAGTTAAGGTCTTTGACTGGAGCTGCTTATTTCTTTGCAGGTTCAGAAAGAGGTACATTATTGTTCATAGGGTCAACAGAAGAACAAACCAAGCACCTCTTAAAGGACAGTTTGTGTGTTTCTCCTTCTGCACAGTATTTCACACTGTGATAGAGCCTGTGTGCGAGAGAGAGAGAGAAGAAAAATGGAGAAGTCCAAGAATATATTTGCTGATGTCATAGATAAGGCAGAAGCAGCTGCCAAGTCAATGCAACGTGATGAACTGCTCTTTTCTTACAAGGGAATTCTCTACCCTACCAATTTTTGCAGTCCTGAAGTATTCAAAGCCTTGGAGACCTTTGAAGCCAGAAGTGATGATGTAATTTTGGCAGGATACCCTAAATCCGGTGAATATATTTTATTTTAAAGTTTTTTCTCTAAATATGGTTCTATAATAGCAAGTAACAAGGTTTGTACTTAATATATGCAATATATATGATACATAATAGTATATACGATGCTAAATTATAGCATTTAGGATGTTCACAAAATTTTGTAAATGTGATTTCATTTTCAAACAGCAGAACAAACTAATAATGAATATTTTATATGGTAAAGTTTTCAAAAGACTGAGAAAAACATCTGATTTTCTTTTCTACAGCATATAAAAGTCTTTGTTATCTTTCCTTTTCATAGTGAAGTTAAATGCAAAATTGGAGAGAATCAAAATACAGTTTTTTACACTGGAGGTAACTAGATCTCTTCATATTACACGATCTGCTCTCACATTTGTGTTTCTAAAATTCAGAACTTTAGGTTTTTACACAGAATGGAGCTTTTGGTACCTTCAAATGCTGAATATTTTGCAGATTATTTCCCACATGTATCATTAAATAGCTATAAAAAATTCTTTTGTAATTCTTCAGGTGATTTCAATGTTCTTTAATTTCTTGTTGCATTTTGTTTTTGCAGAAATGTTATGCACTTGAATGCAGTTATTAAAACTGCAGTCAGATAGGTGTAGGCACCGAGTGTCCAGAAGTCAGGAAATGATAAATTAGAGATGGGAGATCTATGCAGGCTCTGATATCTTTTGAATAAAAAGATAATAAATGTGTACAGGAACTGTCACTGCATAGAGTTGTTTCATGTTAAAGAAAATGAGTGCACGATTTTCAGATCTAGTCCTGCTCCTGTGCTGAAGTAGTGTGACCCATCTTTCTTCCTAAAATAATCCAGCACAGCAGCAAAGACCTAATACATTAGGTTTTAAAGTACAGGTTTACCACACCAGTCTCCCTTATATTTGTCACAATCAAATTTATTCCATGAATGCAGGTTTTCCTAGTTGAATCTTAGTGGTTCTTCTCCCTTATTAGTTAGTTTACCTGTTACAAGTGAATTGATGGCGTACTGAACTGTTCTAGTTGGAGAAATATGTCCTTATGAGGAGCAAAGGTAGGACCCTGGGAGGTGACTGACCAGATAGTCAGCTGTGATTGTATCACCTGAGAGGAGGCCAAGGAACTCACCTGGTAGTACTACCACCTCTTGATTCCCCTGGCCAATCCATTTCTGTTCATTCTTAAAGTTCTACAAGCAATTCTGTATTTTTCTTCTTTCAGGCACAAACTGGCTAACTCAAATCTTAACTGACCTGATAGCCATATCTCAAAAGAAAACACTGGATAGGGAGAGCAGTGGGAATGCTGAAGAAGAATTCCGCTACCTTGAAATTGGAGATACTGAGAAATATGAGGTGGGAACAGAATATGTATGGAAATGATCAAAATTATGGGCTTCAAATACAGAATATAGGATGGATGAACTATTGCATTGTTTGAGAAGAACTTTTCCCGTTCTCTTAATGTGGCATCTGGTCAAGAATCACATCTGGACTGTCAAATACAGAAATGAACGCTTTAGTGGGAATGAGAGGAGCACATAATCATGAGACACATAAGAACTTCAGAAGTTCAACAAAGCATCTTTCGTATTTACAAGTGCTTCATGAAGTATCAAACAAAGAAATACTAGCCTTTATCTCTTCTACTAGCTCTTCCTCCTCATCCCCTCTCTCTGCATCCTTGAGATGCTTCAGCTTTCACATGTAGGTAATGTGTACCCTAGCTCTAGATTTGATTTCTTGTCTAACACAACAGAAGAGAATTATCACTGAAGAAAACTAACAATGGATAGGCTTCTTCCAGTTGTCCATGGGCTTTTTAAAGATTCAGAGCTCCTCAGAGCAGCCCAGTAATCTCCCAGGGCAACATTCACAAATAAAACAAAATCCAATAACTGCTGATAAGTTAATCAAGGCAATATGTTAGGATAGGTTAATGAAAAGAATACTTGTACTAACTGAACTGTGCACTTTCCTCTTTCCAATTCTTAAAGCGAATGACCAAATTACCTTCCCCAAGATTTATCGTTACTCATCTCCGTCCTGAAAATCTTCCCAAGTCTATCTTCCAAAACAAAGTCAAGGTGAGTGTTGATTTTAATGTATTAAAAGCAAACACTTCAACAGATTTGGTTTTTTTTTAAAGCCAAAGTAGTCCTTTTCAGGCAATTTTCAGAATGACTCTTATGGTTAAGTGTTTAGCCTGGCCATTTCTCCATGGCTGTTTAAGTGCTGCCATTGGTCTCACTTAAGCCCAGTTTGCCCTTATTGGCACCTTTGTGAAAGTTTCCACAAAAGAGTTGCAGGGCTTGAGCAAATCCTCCAGAGTCAAAATATATTTTGACATGATTTTCTCAGGGAGGAATTTGATGGCATTGTTGCGAGTGAGGGCTTGCTTCCATGTGTCAAATTTCAGGGAGAATTTATATTTTTGTGACTTTTCCCTGCTACTTAAATGATGACCTATGCTTGTATTGAGCAAAACACAGTTAGATTCTTCATAAATAAATTGGTTAATCTGTATCAGTAATAATTATAGGCAACCATCTTCTCATGGTACCAAAGCAAGTTAAATATTTTGCCTTCTGAATTGGGAAGGAAATTGCTACTTTTTCAAAAAGTAGCACACAAGTTATTATTAATCCCCAAGTACAGTAATAAGGTTTATTATTATTTATTCTTTTTTAATACTATTGTCTGCTATGTCTTTCTCTATAAGTAATTTTTTTTTTTCCTAGATATTGTTGCTGGTTCGTAGTCCGAAAGATGTAGCCACATCTTTTTACCATTTTTGCAATGGCCTGGCTAGCCTTCCCTCCTATGATACCTGGGATGATTTCTTCACAGCCTTCATGACAAAGAAAAGTACAGTACATTTTTCTGTCTCTGTCAATTATTCAATCATTTGTTTTTGTCTAAAACTCCGTGTACTTTGGTAAATCAGCTTCACGAGGAATTTTTTTTGTTACAGTACAAAAGCAGAGATTAAAGTCAGAGAATTAGAAATCTGAAGTTTAGCATGCTTATCTTACTGCTTGAGGATTAATATTTGTCAAGACTGCACTTCTACAGACTGACTTCTAGAAAGTTTTGTTTTCCCTGGAAGAAGCAGTTCATCCTTATCTCGATCCTGGGTCCCATTTGCTCCTACTCTCCTATATAAATTATCCTGTGTCCATGGATATATATAATCACCTCCATGCCATACTGTATGAAAGGAATTATTTGGCAAAGTATAGTGCCTTAAAAAGTGGATTAATTCTAATGCATTACAAAAGAGGAAAAATAATAGCACAAGTTTAATGTTATGAGTTTGGTGTAGCACCCAGCCAGCAGAAGTGAGGGCTCAACAAGGTTTTAGACTGGGTTAAGGGAGTCTTACAAGATGGGCTGCAAGGTGACAGCTTTTTGGTGGATTCTCAGCTGTCTTGAAATACTAACAAGTTTTATATTTCTGACTTACAAATGGTATACTGAGCCTGTAGCAAGACCTGTAATTCCGACAGAAGGGTGTAAACTCTGCCATGGACACTATTAATAAAGGCCTTCCTGACACAACTTAACAGGTGAAACTGGTATAATATTAATTTACACTTCATTTTAGGATTCTTTTGTTTTATTTAGTGGCCTGGGGATGCTACTTGGAATACATTGCTGAATGGAATAAATATGTTGATCAAGAAAATATTATGCCAATAACTTATGAAGAGGTAAAACAGGTAAGGTTATCAATAGTTACAAATACTTGATACTTCAAGGGACATTTTTTCCTGGACCAGTTCACCATTACATGCATGCAACGTCTCCAAAGGTGTGAGGCAGATTCTTGTTTTAAGAGAAAATAAGGTGAAATTCAAACTTAAAAACCTTCTTAAAATTTTGCTTGTAAAAATGATTTTTGTTTTTTATTTCTCTGTGATGTAAGCCCAAATAATTGTCAATCCAATTCTCCAGGAATTTTTTGGGGAGGAGCTTTTATGTTTTCAGCAGTGAAGATTTTGCTGGCCTGTAAATCCTATCTAATATTTTGTAATCTAGATGAAGGCAGCTCATATCTCCTCCAAAATAATTATGGAGAGGAGAATCACTCTGGACCACTCTAGTCCTAGTGAACTCTATGAATATCCTGTGTATACAGGCAGCAGAGAGATAGAGGGAAGTGAAAACCCCTTGGAAAGCAGCATAATTTGTTTGAAAGTCATGTCACTTGTTCCATTCCTCTTTCCAGAATCCTGCCCTGGCTGTGAAAAACATAGCTACGTTCTTTGGAATTGCTCTGACTGAGGAAGAGCTCCAGCTTGTGGTAGAGAGGAGCAGCTTCCAGTCTATGAAGAAAAACTCAGAGAAGACCCATGGATCATTTGGCAACATTCTCTTTCGCAAAGGTAGGAAGCTCCCAGTGGCTCAGAGGTAGAAATGTCACACTCTCAAGATCCTGGGCCATCCTTTGGATCTTTTTCTGGCACTGACATTAGCATTGCAAGTTAGTATGAAGCAGGTTATCACTGCTTTGCTTGAGAAGGCCATTCAAGGAGAACTGGTGAGAAAGATACCCCCAGCAAGGCTCTCACAGCAGAACCACTTCTAGAGGCTCTCTGATGGCTGGCAGGAAGGAAGAAGTGCCATTTGTCTGAATTCCTCTCCACCTCTGTGCCTGGATCACCAACTGCCCAGCCATTAGAGGCTCAGCTGAGCAGGCAGCACTGGGCCAAACTGAGCCTGAGTGGTGTGACCACACTTGTTAGGAGAGTGCAGGAATCTCCTGAGATGCACACTGCCCAATGCCTGTTCACTCTTACCCATTAGAACCCAGCCAAACCAGCAAGGATCCAGGTGCACATGAGACAGGAAACAAAAGGGAACAGCTGTTGCAGTGTAGTGCAGGGGACACAGGCATGAGAAGGGCAACCTGGTTGTCAGAATCTATTTCTGCATTTTGCATTAAAGAAGTAACGGGATAAAAACTTGAGCTGCCAAAGGAGCAGAAACTCAGCTCTGCCTCCTGACAGGTGATTCCTAATTAATTCCTCACTATCTTCCACTTTGCCAGTCATGACTGACTAGAGGAGAGAGCTGCAGGGAAAAAGGACTTCAGGCTCCCTTTTTGACAGAGTCACCAAAAGGGGAGAATGTTCCTTTGAAATATAGCAAAAGATTCTTCACATATCTGTAACTCCACTCATTTTACAGATTATATTGGTGTGGAAAAATGTTTCATCTGGAAAATGGATCCACACTATTTACTGTAGAATACAATAAAAATGACTGATCTATAGAATAATAAGTAAAATTGTTTTGTTTTGAAGAGTTTCTTTGCTTCTTTGAAGGTGGTGTAAGTGACTGGAAGAATCTTTTCAGTGAAGATCAGAATGAGAAAATGGACAAAGCATTTGAAGAACGTATTGCAGGAACTAAACTGGGAAAAAAGCTGAAGTATGACCTGTACTGCAAAGCCTGAAGAGTAAGGAAATGTGGTTCGAACAAGAACTTTGCAAGGCAGAATCAGATCATCAGAATGCAGTACACTAGAAAACTAGTGACTGAATGATTCAAGAACCTTTGAATTACTGTAAGAATCTAATTTGCAGCAGCTTTTACAGTGACAGTGATGAGTCATGGCCTTTTGTTTCATGGGGAGATCTTTGCTGCACCCATTTGCTGAAGAGGATGTCAACTAATCATATTTACAGAAACTCAACAGCCCTGTTCCAGCTGTCACCTGGAAGGAAATGCCCCTTTTCTTTCTAGCCAAATTCTATCATTCTAGGCCACATTTATAATTATTATCTAATTTATAATTATTTAGTATTCAGATTATTTTTTTCTTCAAAAATGTTTCAAATCAGGTAACACCTTCACAGAAGATATCACCAGCAAAACTAGGGATATGCCAGAAGCCCAATGACAAAGGAAATCTTCCATGAATTCAGCAGAAACTAAATCAAAGCTAGAGGGAGGAGAAAGAAGGGGAAATGTGGATCAGCATGCTTAAGGCTTTTCATCTCTCTGAATGCAAACTGTCAAGATGGATTTCAGAGTATGGGCTGATGTTAACAGGCAAGGTTCCCTCAGAGGCACTGCTTTTTATAGGATCACCCAGCAGCCCAGGTTGGGAGAGACCTTGAAAAATCCTCTGGTACAACCTTTCAAGAGAAAGGGAGCCTAGATGAGATTCTATCTAGATAGCATGTCTTGAAAACCTCCAGTGATGAGGATCCTACCCACAGTGTTCCAGTGAATGGTTGTTCTTGCTGTAAAAAATTTATTACATGTATCAAGATTAAAGCTGTCCCGTTGCAACTTGAACCCGCTGCCTGTTTTCTTCTCCAAGTGGTGTCTGGTGAATAGAGAGCCTTTATTCTCTCTGTAGCTGCCCTTTAAGTACTGGAAACTGTGATGATGTTGTCCCTGAGCCTTCCCAACTTTGTGGTACTGCCTTGGAACCCCTCTGGTTTGTCTGTGTCTTTCTTGAACATGCTTCTATGGAGATGGTGGGATTGTCAAGAGTGATGGTGTGAGACATTGCTGTACCCAGCTCTCTGGTACTGCCACTGGCATTTGCCTCTCTAGACACAGTATTTCAGACTTGTCCAGGGACCTGTTTGGGAAAAAAAGGCAAAATAAAGTGCTGTAAATACAGTTGAAGTAAAAACAGGAAAATCCCCACCCAATTTCTAGATCCATCACCTAAGCAGATAAGACGTAAAAATAAAAGAAACAGTAAGAAAGAATAAAATCTTCAAAGGCTTTTTATTTCATTCTTCTAAAGATGGCTGTTTCTGCCTGGACCTAAGTGGACATGGCAGAGTTTTGTAAAGACATAGGAATGCTACCAGTAATACTTTGAATCTTTAGAAAAAAATGAATGGATTCAAAAGCAGAGCAGCAGGAGTCCTGTGGCAAGCCATCTTTGAAACAGTTATGAGTTTTCTGTAAGCAATCACACAGGTACCAGATTCCTGGAGGAGAACATACAGAATAGCAATGTTGAGAAGGAAGAATCAAAATAGAACAGTCACCTTATCTTGATCCATAGAACTGTAGTAGCAAAAATGTTAAAGTAACCGACCATGGAACATTTTGAAGATAATGAAATAGTAAATATAAATCATGCTAAAGAAGTTTGTGATCCTCTCTAAAATAACTTACTTCTTGAATAAGCCACTGACAGAAAATACAAGAGGTGCCAACATCGGGGAGGGCCTGAAATGGTGTGGCTAAAGAGACAAAATTCCTGTGGAGATGGCAATGTACAAATGTGGTTATAGAAATGAAAGTCCTGAAAGTAGACTTAGAAAGTTCTGAGCAATTCATACAACAGCAATAAAAGGCATTCAGGAGCACTGCCAGCAGCAGCAATGCTTTCAGGAATATCCACTTGTTTACATGGATATTATGGACTTGGTTGCAATAGTATGCTTATGGTCATGCTGCATATGCTGGTTGAGAGCAAAACTGGGAGGGCAATTAAAGCAATATCCTTTAGTGGTGAGTCCTGGTATTGCTTTTAACACTGGTGGGCAGACTAATATCATAGACTGTGTCATAAATGACTGACTTTTAACCTTGGGGATGAGAGTAGCGTGATGGAAGTACGAGGACAAATGGCAAAAGAATTTAAACATAACAAATTAAGAAGCTTAAGGATCACAAAGTTTTGTAAAGGTAAGTTAGAGTTCAATTCTATGTTTAGAAAAGGGAAGCCCACGGAACAGGTACTTGATTGGGGTAAATCAGTCAGGCAGCAGTTGGCAGAAAAGCACCAGAGGAATCACACTCAGCAAGGACTAACATGATGACAGTGCTAGAAAAAAAAGGCTCAGATCTTACTCTGGTCTGGCTGATCTCATGGAAAACCAGAGCAAGACCTGTTTTTGCAGTTTTATCCTCTGTTGTGTCATCCCAAGGCTTGACTTCAGCCCCTTTGTGCACTTTACCATCTCACTCTGCAGGACTGAGCTAGGTAACACCTGTCCTTAGCTGTGGACATTGCCTTACAATGATTGGATGCAGGACAGAGCCATGGCCTGTAAGGAACCTATATCCTGGGATGTTTATCCATTAGTGGAGTCAATAGCAAGCCAGTTGAGATCCACTGTCCAGGTGTCCACTACAAAATACATGCTCCTTGTCCAGTTGGCAAATTGCACTGCATTTATCAACTGGTGACTCTATTAGTCACCAGTTATAAATGTTTCACAAAATATCCTTTACAGGTCTGTCTTTGGTTTAATTTAACATTTTTAATCCTATTATTTGTTGACCCAATAGTTTCTGTTGCTTGCACCAGTTGCAGCACAGACTATATGTTGCTATTGTCAGTCTTCATGGAGCTCTGTAATGTCAAAAGAGGTTAACAGAGTACAGTTAATCAGTGACTTGCACCTTCACCCCTGAGTGACCCCCTGTCCTATTTACTCATGTGGTGCAGAGAGCTTTTCTGCATTGTGGAAAGACAGCCTGTATCTCTCTGGGAAGATTTACACAGGGATACTGCCATGACCAGAAACAGTGAAAGAACCATTGAAATAGTGGACAAATGTTTTCCAGAGGGTGACAAGATGGCCCCAGAAGACATGCTGTTCTCCTACAGAGGTATTTTATACCCAGTTACAATTAGCAGCCCAGAGACCTTGGAAGCTGTGAGATCCTTTGAAGCCAGGAGTGATGATGTGATTCTAGTAGGTTATCTTAAATCAGGCAAGTGTTTTCTTGATCAGTTGCTACAATCCAGGAGTTGGTTATTTAATGCCATCACTTAATTGAGCATTGATTCCTGAGAAAAGCTAATGATGACATCAGACTTCAAAGAATCATGAATGTAAGTTGTAAGGTGTACCTGGAGTTCAAATAATGCAACGTCCTGCTGCCAACAGGAAAGACCTAACCTCCAAAGTTAGGTTTGGGTGCTCAAGGCCTTGTCCAGAAAGGGGTTTGAAACATGAAGAGGATGGAGCTGCACCACCCACTGAAATCTTTTGCAGTGTTTTCCTACAATAGTAGTTTTTTTGGAGGCTGGATTTTTCTTTGTTTGTTTTTACATCAATGCAGTCAGCTATCCCCTTGTTGTGAGAGAGTCTCCACCTTCATTATTTCCTCCAGTGGTGGAAGAGTGCAGTGAGTCTCCCATGCCTTTTTTCTTCTATCTCCAGCCTGAGCAAACCAAGCCATTCTATGCAGTTCATTTGCTCCAGCTCCCAGTAGTTTCATGTCTCAGAACTGCAGACAGTATTCAAATGGTGAACACACCAGTGCCAGCTAATGCAGGATGACCACATCCCTTGATGGTGTTATCTTACTCTCTGCAGAGGCAATACAGGGAATATATCCTGCTAATGACAGCAGAACTGCTGTTTCCCTATTTTTACTGCATCACAGAATGCAGGTGCTTCCTTTGTATCTAAATGGAGGGAAAGACATGAATGCCACAAGGATTTTTACATATTTTCTCACTCTTGCACTGAGGGCATTTCAGACTCCTGATTTTTTTTCTTCCTGTGGAGTTTACAGAAATATCTTAATATGTGATTTGCAGAAAAAGAGGAAGTTGATCCTTATCACATCACCCTTGTGTGCAGCTTCTAGAGCTGTATGTAAGCAGAAGTGGTTTATAGGTGTGAAGATCCACCTGAATACTGCAGGAGGTGTTAGTTGAAAAGTGAGATTTGGCTCTCCAAACCCAGTTCCTCAGACACCAGTTCTCCCAGGTTGCAGAGGGCAAGATAGCTAAGTCTGGTGCAAAGATGGTGTCAGGAGAGTGATGGTCTGGTGGCTTGGTTGATGGCCCTTGTGCTGCCAGTTACAGAAGCCTAGCTGGGACTTGTGAATGAGGCCAGACTGTGTCAGTAATGAAGAGCTCATAATCTGAAGCTGGTTGGGAAGAGGAAACAGAGCTGTACCCAAAAACCGCACCGTGGAAGGAAGGCAGAAACGGCCAAGAGATGACTCAGTTGGCCCAGTGCTGGGAGCCACACAGTTCTTGAGTAGTTTCCACAGGGAGTAGAGTGAGATAACAAACTAGTACCAGAGTTGAGAAGAGCAGTAGAGGTCTGCTTCTGTTTCCACCAAGGGATGTGACATGATTGTGAAGCAAGCAGGGTAGCACTTCACAGAATGTGCTTAACAGCTCTGCCCCTGTTGTCCTTAGGCATACCCTTGTTGATTATTAACCTCAGCTGTACACTCACAGCTCAACTCATTCTTTCACCCACAATGGGGTGGGGAAGCGAAACAGAATGAGAGGAGTCATGGGTAGAAATAAAGACAGTTTTATAGGTAAAGCAAGAGCTCTGTGTGCAAGCAAAGCCAAGGAAGGAATTCATTCTATCCTACCGGCAATCCAATGTTCAGCCGTCTCCAGGCCTCCATCACCCATGACGGTGACATGATAAGACAAGTGCCATAGCTCTCAGCACCTCTCTTTCCTTCTTCTTCCTTTCAGTTTTATTGCTGAGCATGACTCCATGTGGAATAAAATACTCTTTGGATCAGTTGGGGTCAGCTGTCTGTCATGTGTTAATGCAGTTTGGTTTTAGTAACAACCTTTGAATTTCTTTAGAAAGGACAGACCTATCAGGAGCCAGTTGTTGGTTATTGGCATGTGGTCAAATCACTGAGAAAACAGAATGAGACATATGGTACTACCCATATAAAGCTGAGAATGTGTGGGAGCCTCCCTCTTTTCTCTGGGTGAGTGAGCAGGTAACATCCTGTGGGAGTCGGGCTGGGCCAGGCCCCGCTGCTCCTGGGCAGCCAGGCCGGGTTCAGCCAGGCCGGGTTCAGCCAGGCCGGGCTCAGCCAGGCCGGGCTCAGCCGGGCCTCCGGGAGCCGCTGCCCGTGGGGGAGCAGCCCGGCCCTGCCTGGGCCCAAGGGCAGCAGCAGCAGCCAGGGAGAGGAGGGGAGGAAAAGCCCCGGCAGCTGCCACCGGCCGGGGCTGGGGGGGATGTTCCTTCCCACCTCCTTCCTCAGGCCTCAGGGAACAGCTCTGAGCAGCCACACGTGAGATCGAGGGGTGGAGGGGAAGGCATCCAGCAGCCTCTGCACCCGCATGGCCTTGAGATCTTCACAGCTCCTGCCTCAGGGACCATGTGAGCACCGTCGGCCTGGGCAAGCTTTAACTCTTTCTGCCAGCAAATGAACTTCCAGAGCACCGGCCCTTCCCAGAGTGAGGACAGACACAGTGATTGAACTATAAAGAGACACAGGATGGAACTGAAGTCAGTGAAGAGAGAGTGAAAAGACTGTTTGGGGCAAAGGAGGAGGAGTGGCCTGATTTGGCTGGACATCTCTAGGTAACTATGGACAATGAACTGTTTTGCCCTGTAAGATATGAATGCTGTTTGGGGCGGGGGATATAAGGTTCTAGTTAACAGTGATACAAAGCTCTTTGCTCCTAAGGTAAAGGAGAATTTTTCGTTCTTGAGATGAAGATGATTTTGAAAATAGAAGAAGAGAATCTTTGTGGTTTACTAGAGGAGACGTCCTTAAACATCACCCCTAATAAGCAGATATGGCCCATGTGCAGTGTTGGGAAAGCTGCTAATGGGTGGGATTTCACAGTTTGCAGAGCTTCCTTTCAGGTCATTGCAGATGTGTGGCATGGGAGCCACCAGAGGACTGATCCTTTTGTGATGATGTCTCTATAGAACCCAGAGAGATGCCTTTCCTAAAAAACTGGTGAAAGATTATCTTTAAATGGTTAAACTGACTGAAATTACAGGTTTTGTCTTTTTATGTTATGTGTGGGAAAGTGAACACTTGTAGGGGGAGGGTAGGATGTTTTGAAAGTTACATTTTTTTTTCTTATTCTCTTTCTTCTAGTGTGTGTGTGAATAAACTACCTTTGTAATTTTAAAGTAAGCCTGTTTTGCTCTTTATGTTCTCCTAATCATATCTAAAACTAGCAAGTGATGAAACCATGACACTGTCCCATCTAGGTGCCCTTTTGATTTCTTGGGCACCTGCCACCTGTTCTCTGGCAGGTCAGTGTGAGAATCAGAGAAGGCTTTGACACTGTGCAATTATTGCCTAGCAATAACGAAAGCATCTCTGTGTTATCAACATTGTTTTCAGCACAAATTCAACACATAGCTCCATACCAGCTACTATGGGGAAAAATCATTTAATTGCAGCAAACACCAGCACACAGACTTATTGAAAGGTTCAAGTACAACACTGAGCCAAACCGGTTCACTTGAAACCAATTTGACAGGATACCATCAGCCAGGGTTACAGGAAAAAGTGAAGTTGAATGGATGTCCTACTGGTGTCTTTATCCTTTCAGGAACTAATTGGCTTGAACAAATGATGAAGGAGTTGGCAGATGCCAAATATACAGAAGAGGAAATGAAAGAGAGAAAAAAAAAAGTTAAAAGAAGCTAAAGACATTTCAGCACCTAGAATTTGAGGATCCTGGGATATATGTGGTAAGCAGGGAAATTTTGGGCAGAAGAAAGAGCAGCGTATACTTCTGTAGACAATCTACAGTGGAATAATCTGATGTTGTGACAAGCTTTGCTCTGGTCAGGGAAAGCTGACCATCATGAAAAAGACCCTACTATTCAAGAGGAAAAGAAAAGATAAAGGAAGATCCTTGAAAATTTTACAACAGATTAGTTCTCTGGCCCAAAGAGTTTTTAGAGAAGTCAGGACAGTCAACCCTCATCTTGTTCAACCTCTTGATCTGACGATTAGTTAACTTTTCATCTCTGTTTCAGTACTTTCTATATTGTAAAGTCAACATTAGTAGTATCGTGCAGGTTGGTACATAATTTGTTTAATGGCAGTTGTTTCATACCTGTCATGTAATGTCGCTGTTGGACACGAAAGAAAGACACGGTCTCGAGATTCAGAAGGCTGAAGCTCCAAAAAAGGGGCTGGTTTATTCTCAGAACCTATTTTTATACCTTTTTACAATGTGCCCACCTAAGAGGTGGGATCCTTTGAACCATTGGTCATACCAAGGGTCAACAAGCAAAGTCCCTCCTTAAGAGAGAAATGTGAAAAACAAGATAGTTTAGAAAGCATGACCTTGTTTACCAGTTTTGGTCCCTGGGAAAGAACTTATTCAGAAAACCCAAACATGACAAGCAGTGACTACAATGTAATCCTGACATAACAAGTCATGTGCAGCCATGAATGGCTGTTCCTCTGCATTCCCCTGCCTATACCCCCAGACAGCAGCCCCTGCCAGTCTTCAGAGGGTTCTCCTGCACTGATCATTGTGATGGGTCATCTTCACATGAGGACCCTGAGTCTGAAGCTCTTCTGGAGCAGCCTTAGAAGGGTCCTGGACAGGGTCCGGTGTCTTTTTAAGAGTCCTTAACTTGTGTTCCTCTTTGCCTGAGCTGCTCTGAGCTTATGGAGAAAGGCCTTGGATGAGCTGATTTCACAGGAGTATCTGGGTAGGGCACTGTTTGATTCCTCCTCATTGCTTTGCTCTGCTCCTTCATGGGTGTGCAGACAGCTTTTGCCACATAACCTAGGACATCCTACCACCCTGGGCGCTGTTTGAAGGCTTTGATTCTTCTCTGATCAGACACACACTAAATTGTTCAAAGGGGGAAATGCCACATATGACATTTCCCTTATAGAGAAAATTCCACTTTAAGCCCTGCTTTTCATGGGCTTATTCACAGAAGCCTATGGAATGTCCCTGCAGGCTTTTCTGTTGTTGTTCTTGTTGTTTTGGTGCAGATGAATGGGAGTTTTAAGGTTCCTTCTTGAATGGATCAATCTTAATGGATCTAAAAACTGAGTAAGTTATTTTAGAGGACTAATTCATGGAAGCCTTCTCCAGAGTTTTACTGAGATAAGCACAGATCATAGAAATAATTATAAAAACGTACCTTTTCTTATTAAGGATTTGGAAGCACATTATTGGGTTGCCCCAATATTCTTCAAGGGTCCAGCCCTGTTCAGAATACTGGCTCAAGAACAATTAGCGAGACAGCATAGTCGGGTCTGTCTGGTTAACTCAAAAAGGTTTAATAAAATAATGAAAGTAGTACAAAACAACAAACAAAGATTGCAGCCAAGCACAGTGTAAGGACAGATGCCACACCTGCTACTACATGCTGAGAATGCCACGAGACCCTTTGTTCTCTCACCTTTTCTACCTAATGGTCGAGGATGTGTCTATTGGCAAACTGCCAATAGAAAGAGGTATGGTTTTGACAAACAGTGACATGGTCCAACAGCTGCTCCTCTCCTGGCACCAAGCCAATTACAAAGAGAAAACCACAGAACTTTCTGGTTAAACCTCTCAAAATGTCCAAAGGTAAATTGAAACCCTTTCCTTGTACAGATCTACTCACTTGGGAGTGGGGGGTGCATTACTACAGCACATGTTTTGCGGCTTTCATTTTTTGAGATGGTTTCATTTAGCAGGGAATGGATCTGCATAAGCAGATCAGTGCACCATGTAAGGGCTAGCTGGCACTGACCTATAGCTGCAGAAGAACTTCTTAGAGAACGTGGGCATGATGTGTTTTGGAATGAGATTTGAGTTATCCCAGGCTGGGCCTCAGATTCAGGCCTGTGTGGAAGTTGATAAGCCTGTGGCGCCGTGTAAATTTAGGGAAAGGTGTGTTTAGGTATTAGATAGTATAATTATAGTGTGAATATGATAGCTACCTTAAGGTTGAGATAATTGACTATTGTCAATTGCAGTTTTCTTCATGCTGAATACCAATGAGAACACATGTGTAACTGTAAACTATTTGGAACTGTATATAGCTCACCATTTCGAGATAATAAAGGGAGAATGTATGTTTGACCACACTGGTTGTAGCTGCGTTGCTCTGTCCAACTTTCCAATGTAATAAGGGGTATCTGACTTCGTCTGGCGCTCAGGATCAGGGACACCCCTCACTTGAATGCGTTTTTTTCGCTTGAATGCGGCTTTGCTTTTATGTGGTGAATATTAATTTCACCTAAATGTGGTTTTTGTTATAATTTTGATAACAATTTTTTGTGCTTTAATGCAGTGATTCACTTAAATGCAGTGAAAGACTTCGCGCTTGCCTCTGAACCATGGACTGAGTTCAGGACCGAGTTTTTCCCAAACTGTGGACGGGACTGGGACAAGCTGACGGAGCTGGGAAGCTGGAGCACGGCTTGTTCTGTTTCATCCAGAGAGAAACAGCGGCACGCAGTGGAAGAAGAGAGGTAAGCCACAGTGTGGAAACAAAGGAATCGAAAGTAAAATGGAGAAAGCATTTCAAGTGGCAACGCGACTTCTCTCAAATATTATCTCTAAGAGAGACGAAAAAATTAAAGAAACTGAACTAGAACAGTTAGCCCTGTGGGACAGGAAAAGAGGAAAGCTAAGCAAACCATTGCTCGTGTTTAGTGAAGCAGAATGGTGAAATGTGGGCGAAATGTTATGGGATTTAGCCATCACGGGGGCGAAGAGATGGGAAGTTTGCTCAGGAACTTGGCGCGGTTTGGAAAAAAGTTTTAAATACCTTACAGACATTTTTGGCCGAACAAAAAGCCGCCCAGGCTGCAATCAAAGCTCTTGAGGCGGTGGTGGATGAAACAAAAGAAGTACAGAGATCCTCTAAAGTTGCAAGGTTCTTTGGTATTAATAATACATGCCTAGTAAGGGGAAATGCAGACCTGATCTGTCCCACACTGCAGGATGAGGTGGGCTCTGTAACAGACCACATGGTTCAGCCACTGGAAGTTCCTCCGCCGGCATCCAGACAGACTGAGACAGAACAGGAAGTACAGCCAGGGTCTGGAGACCGGGTGGAAGATGAGGAGGCAGGTGGGGCCAAGGGTGGAGCGAGGCTGGCACAACAGACGAAACAGAGGGGCGGAGATCGGGGTGGAGATCGGCGTGGAGACGAGAGGCGGCGCGGCATCCCCCCCACTGGAAAACAAAACGGTGACACAGCCGGTGCAGGTGTGGCCAGCACAGGACAGCAAAACAATAATGGTGTCCCCTGCCGCCGCCTCTGCAACCGTGGCAGTGGTGCGGCCAGGGACCACCGCGACGCACACAGCAGCAGCGCCACAGCCAGCAGTGGCACAACCAGCAGCCTGTTCACAGCAAGCCACGGCAGCATGGTGCCCCTTGCCCCTGACTCTGATTTGGAAGATGAAAGCCCCGATCCCAATTTTCATGACATGCCGCAACCGCAGAAAAAATCACAGCATGCGAACGAACTGCAACAAATAATAATCAAGCTTGCTGAGCTGTCAAACCGCCAAAGTCAATTAGAAAAGCAAACAGCTGCGGTTTCTCAATTTTCTTCACAAAAACTGCAAAATTTTACAGCTTTGCCTGCCCTATCGTTTCCACCTTTTGCACAGCAGATGGCACTGCCAGTCATCCAACAAAATCCTATTGAAAGGCGCTGGGCTGGAGTTTTAAAAGACAGTATTCTGGAAGGAGACTTAAAAGTGGCCAGTTCTGTCGCTTGTCCTGTCATTATAGAAAATTCCCAGGCTCGATGGGAGCCCCAGGAGTGGAAAGTGTTAAGTTCAGCAATGTCGCTGTTGGACACGAAGGAAAGACACGAACTCCTGAATTCAGAAGGCTGATGCTCCGAAAAGGGGCTGGTTTATTCTCAGAAGCTATTTTTATACTTTTTTACAATGTGCCCACCTAAGAGGTGGGATCTTTTGGCCATACCAAGGGTCAACAAGCAAGTCTCTCCTTAGGAGAGAAATGTGAAAAACAAGATAGTTTAAAAAGTGTGACCTTGTTTACCAGTTAGGTCCCTGGGAAAGAACTTGAGAAAACCCAAACATGACAAGCAGTGACTACACAGCAAAGCAAACAGTTACCACCTATGGAATAAGATCGGAAGCAGCCAGAAATATAATTCAGTACATCTTTACAGCAGATGTACTTTGCTCTGATGACTGTTCCAGGATGGCATCTCTGCTGTTAACACCCTCACAGTGTCTCATTTTTGAAAGAGAGTGGAGGCATTTGGCAACTGAAGAGGCAAACAGGCACCAAGTGGTAGGAGACCCTTTTTTTGGGCTCCAGCCAGATAAGCTGACAGGACAAGGACCGTATGCTACAACCAACGTTCAGCTCACCTATCCCATTGAGATCCATCAGACATCTCAAGCATTGGCCCACAAAGCTTTACTTTTAGTTCTAGACAAGAAGAAACCTGCACCATATGCTACCATCAGGCAGGGGGCCACAGAACCATATGGACAATTTATTGATAGATTGTCAGCTGTTTTAAAGGATTCACAAGACCCAACCACAGAGGTGCAAGATCATGTTTCGTTCCCTTGCCTTTGAAAATGCCAACTCACGCATGAGAACCATCTTAGCCTCTCTCCCTCAAGGCTGTCCAATTGATGAAATGCTGGTGCAAGCAATCAGAGCTGAACAGAGTGACCAGACAGCAGCATTTACAGCAGCCATGAAAGATGCGATGCAGAATCAAGGGCACATCATTGCAGCTGCTTTGTCAGAAGGCAGCATCCATCATTCCAGCAACAACAAAAATCCACCATCACCTGACATCCTTGGTTTTTTGCGTGGTGAAACAGGCCATGTCATGCTAGGGCCTGCACCGACAATTTCAGATTCCCTTGAATGATGCACAAGGGATGAAGAAAGAGAAGAACCTGCAGTTGTGATACATCACCATGCAGTGAAGGAGGGAAGACCACAGGCAATTCCAGGACTTTATGTTTACCACAAGAACATGCGAATGGGTGAATGGCAGGGACCGAGCCCTGTGTTATTTAATGGTCGTGGTTATATGTGTGTTTCTGCAGGAGAAATCAGGACCTGTTTGGGTGCCGAGTTGATTTACCTGTGCATGTCCCCAATCAGAGATAACAGCTAACAGTGATAACAATGGTGACAGCAGCGACTTACCTGGAGTACCTTGTGACGACCCTGAAACTGTTGAAAATTGACTTTATAGAGTATAGAGAAATAGTTACATAGTTATAGTTATAAGATTAAGTTTTAGTATTTAGAGTTAAGTAAGAACTAGTTGTTTTTTTTGAATCAAAACTAATGAGACGACCGAAAAGGTAGGCAGAATGTTGGGAGTTGGAATGTTTGTTTTAATTAGTGTTTTGGTGAAAAAGGTATCAGGAATGCTTGACATTGACCAAAGGCAAAATATGTGGGAAACTTGGGCCAATCGAACTGGGCAAGACTCATTTCGTCTGTCTTTAACTACACCATCCAGTCCTGTTTGATTAGAGTCCTGGTGAATTCCATGGCAGAGTTCAAAGCTTGGAGTCAAGTCAAAATTAAACCAGAGAATGTTTTAAGAACACAAGCTCTTGCTGTTGCACAAAATCTTAGAGTCACTGGCACTGAGCCCCATAGAATTCAACATTTTGGGTTCTATGCCAGGAAACTATTGTTTAGTTTTTGGACAACTTTGTTATAAATTCAAATTTGTTGATTGTGAAAGAAAAGCAACCAAAAAATGGCAACACTTGGCTGTCTCCCAGATCCCCATCTTATTATAATTATTTCGAATATTGTAACAATTGGACTGAATCTGTGACATCGTTAAAAGGTGCTGCAAGAAAGTTGCCACCAGGAATCTTTCTCACTTGTGGAGATAGAGCCTGGTCTGCAGTTCCCCAAGAAGCTGTAGGAGGTCCATGTTACTTTGGTAAATTGACACTGTTTGCTCCCACCATTCTTCAGGTTTTTGGATTGTCTCAGAAGACCCAACGAGCCAAACGCAGTGTGCTTCAGCTAAGCCCTGATTGCAAAGATCAGGTAATTTTATGGAACCGTCCAGCTGTAATATCAGCATCAATGTTTTCCCCTGGAGTTGCTTCGGTGCAAGCTCTCACACAGTTGAAAACCTTGGCTTGCTGGACAGGAAAACAAATTAATATAACATCTAATACGTTGAGTGAGCTTGCCACGGATGTTAACATCTGTCATGCAGTTCTTCAAAACCGAGCTGCTACCAACTTCCTCCTTCTCGCTCAAGGGCGTGGTGTGAAGAGTTTGAAGGCATGTGCTGCATGAATTTGTCAGACCATTCTCAATCAATTTACAAACAGCTTTCACAGCTGAAGAGCAACATGGGAAAACTTGTAGTTGTTGACATTCCGTTTGACAAATGGCTCACTTACTGGGGTTTCACTGGGTGGATCAAAGATTTGATCCGTTTTGGTGTTGTGATTTTTGTTGTTATTATAGTTATTTTCGTTTTTGGGCCTTGTTTGCTACAGTGCATGTGAAAAATAACCAAACGTGTTCTTTGAATCCGTTTGGGTAGTTCAAAAAGAGAAAGGGGGAATTGTAGAAGAATTTCTTACAGAACGTGGGCATGATGTGCTTTGGAATGAGATTTGAGTTATCCCAGGCTGGGCCTCAGATTCAGGCTTTGGTGGAAGTTGATAAGCCTGTGGCGCCGTAAAAATTTAGGGAAAGGTGTGTTTAGGTATTAGATAGTATAATTATATTGTGATTACGATAGCTACCTTAAGGTTGAGATAATTGACTATTGTCAATTGCAATTTTCTTCATGCTGAATACGAATGAGAGCACATGTGTAACTGTAAACTATTTGGAACTGTATATAGCTCGCCATTTCGAGATAATAAAGGGAGAATGTATGTTTGACCACATTGGTTGTAGCTGCGTTGCTCTGTCCAACTTTCCAATGTGATAAGGGGCCTCTGACTTCACATAGCTATCACAGAACATCACCAGCCTCCTTCTGCAGAGGTCCACAATCAGGGAGGACCAGGTCTGGTAAGCATGCGAATTCAGAAACCTTCAGAGAAGCTGTGGTGGTTCTAACAACAAATATCATTAATCTGGAGATAATAAAATCTTTTAATCTGTTTTTAATCTCTGTATTTTTAAAGCTGCTTCTTGAAAATTTTAAATCCAGTGATGCTTTCTTGTCAGTCTCTGGGTTCACTATTTAGAAGGATCTGAGGGTCTTGTGGAGAGTGTATGAGGCTAGGTACACTCCTCCCGTCTCCCAGCTCAGGTGGCATGGCAGATGGCTGTGTCAAAGGTTTACATTACTAAATATTGATCCTGCTTTTATTTTCATCAAGAAAATTAACGTCCCTTAAAATCCCTCCTCATGACTTATGTCTTCTAATTGTTTTGTTTCTCCACAAATAGAGAGGTTTTCTTATATATTTTTTGTGGGGTTTTTTTGTTTGTTTGTTTGTGGTGGGTTTGTTTTTTTTGTTTTGTTGTTGTTGTTGGGTTTTTTTGGGGGTGGGTTTTATTTTTTTTTTTTTTTTTTTTTTTTTTTCTTCCTTCTGGGTCCTAAGGATAAAATATGCTTCCCAGGAGTAACTTTCCAGGGCAGCCTGACTGCCCTTTCTTGCAAAACTGCACTGGAAATCCACTGGAAGTATCTGTGGAATATTCTTTTTTTCATTTTGGAGACCCTGCTCGAATGCCATGCTATTGCACGGCATTACACTAATAATTTACAGGGACATTTTCTATCCTTTTCCACCCTTAGAGAGATCTGTCCCAACTGTTTATTTTTGCCAGCAGGAGGTAAAACCCCCAATTAAACACATTTTCTTATCTTCAGTCCAGGAGAGTTCAATACTAAGGGAAGGTACAAGTAAGCTGCTTTTTGTTTTGCTAAGTCAGCAAAGGTGCTGGTTCACAGGACAGGAATTTTTAGCTGATGTCAGTGAAATGAGGCAGGTGGTGCCAGCTGGCTGCCCTTTGGCACAGATGCCATGGATCATCACATGGATCAGGCCCTATGATATCCCCTTGTTTCAGATTGTGCCTGTACATAGGTCGTTTTTCTATGTTGGCGCAGTTTTCCAGAAAGAAGGGAGATGAAGGGAAAAGCAAAAAGATTTTGTATGGACTGGAAAAAGTAGATGTCAAAATGTAGGGCTGGATCATCCCCTGAGCACTGCATTATGCCTCAGGGAGCAGGCTTGAATCCCTCAGGGAGAGCAGATGGCAAAAGCATGCAGGTATGTAGTTGCTGGGCCTCCTCCTTCCACTGCCCAACAGGCAGCGATCAAAAGATGGAAATGAGAAAGGATGGCATGTAAATTCTTGGCATAACTTTTGGGGGGAACTATTCTCTGGGTTTCTGTGACCCATTCATCCTTTTGCAAGAGACTTCAATATTGAACCTGAGGCTAAAGCCAGTTCTTCTGCTGGGCTCAGTGCAGTCAGCAGCTGCTCATCTCAAGTGTGTGGTAAACACTAATCACTGTAGCTGAGGCTGTACTATTACCAACTCCATAAGGACTGATCAGTTGTTAAACACTGATTGAGCTCATTAAAGACATGTATAAAGAAGTAGTTTTTGTGTAACCACCAGAAAACAGACCTCTGTTTTTCTGCAGTCTGATGAGTGGCCAAAGAGGGCATGTGCCCCTGTGCCCTCCTGGGCACCAGCTGGAGGAAGCAGTCAGCCACACTCACAGGACTGTCCACAGCTCAGTTTTCAGTGGATTGAACATTTTCTCTCCCAATCCCAGCACATTTTATCTAACTTTGGTGAGAATGATGAGTGATACAATAAAGAGACAAAAGAAAATCCCAGCAGTGAATGCTGGAAAGAGATGAACTGTCTTGAGGATTTTGATCATGACATTGAAATTCCAATCTGCAATTCATGTAATTTTATTTTGGTATATTCTGGTTATGAACTCTATGCTGTAATCACAGACTTCTTGGCACGATGTTTTGAAGTTATCTAAGCCCTTTACCCTCACATGCAATTGCATATGGCTGCTTATCTTGTTCATTTATATTCAACTTCTATTGATTTCAAAGGTCCATATCAGTTAAGGTCTTTGACTGGAGCTGCTTATTTCTTTGCAGGTTCAGAAAGAGCTACATTATTGTTCATAGGGTAAACAGAAGAACAAATCAAGCACCTCTTAAAGGACAGTTTGTGTGTTTCTCCTTCTGCACAGCATTTCACACTGTGATAGAGCCTGTGTGCGAGAGAGAGAGAGAAGAAAAATGGAGAAGTCCAAGAATATATTTGTTGATGTCATTGATAAGGCAGAAGCAACTGCCAAGTCAATGCAACGTGATGAACTGCTCTTTTCTTACAAGGGAATTCTCTACCCTACCACTTTATGCAGTCCTGAAACATTCAAAGCCTTGGAGTCCTTTGAAGCCAGAAGTGATGATGTAATTTTGGCAGGATACCCTAAATCCGGTGAATATATTTTATTTTAAAATTTTTTCTCTAAATATGGTTCTGTAATAGCAAGTAACAAGATTTGTACTAAATATATGCAATATACATGATACATAATATTATATACGATGCTAAATTATAGCGTTTGAATGTTCCCAAAATTTTGTAAATGTGATTTAATTTTCAAACAGCATAACAAACTAATAATGATTATTTTATATGGTAAAGTTTTCAAAAGACTGAGAAAAACAACCTGATTTTCTTTTCTATGGCATATAAAGGTCTTTGTTATCTTTTCTTTTCATAGTGAAATTAAATGCACAAATTGGAGAGAATCAAAATACAGTTTTTTACACTGGAAGTAACTAGATCTCTTGGTATTACATGACCTGCTCTCATATTTGTGTTTCTAAAATTCAGAGCTTTATGTTTTTACACAGAATGAAGCTTTTGGTAACTTCAAATGCTGAATAATCTTCATTTTATTTCCCACATGTAACAGGAAATAGCTATCAAATATATTTTTGTAGTCTTTGAGGCGATTACACTGTTCTTTAATAATTGGAGATCAAGAGGAGATCTTTGCTTGGTTTCTTGGTTTGGAAAGACAGGTATCTACCAGGGAAAGTTGAAGCTCCCCTTGGAATGGAGAATGTAAACCCCCTCCCTCCAAATTATTCTATTTTTGCAATTACGGGCTTTCAGGCAAAGATATGGGAATAGTTCTTTACTAGGAATATTAAAAAATACAAATGTAGTAGTACAAAAAACCAAGCAAGCGCACAAACAAACATCATAGAAACCCTGACAGAGTCAGAGGTATCATCTGACACCCTGTTGGTCAGGGCGTTGGAAGCAGTCCAAAAGTGAGTCCTCCTGGAGTGACAGATGTGATTCTGTTGGACTAGATATGATCCTGAGAGTAAAGGGTCCAGTGTTGATGAGAAGGGTCTGGTCTTCCTCCAGGAATCAAGTGGAACCAGATACCTTGTGCTCCTACATCTCAATTTTGTCTAGGTAGAAGTGTCTGGCTCCCCACACTGGGTGGAGCATCTCACAATGGGATGATGGAATGTGCCATGTCACTGGTGAGCCTTAATGGCCGATTCGCAGAAAATGTCCCCCGGAGGGAGGACAGGTGGTGAAAGAGATAAGAAACACTGCCCCACCTGGTTTTAACAGCTGACCCATTATGAGAAGGCACCTGCATCCCTCCCCTCAGAGTTACAAGAGATAAAGAAAAATATCTCCCCAACTGCTTTCAACAAATGAAATGGAATACACATTTTTGGTTCCATAACCCAAGACATTAGGATTGCACTTTTACCCTACATATTTGCACCTTCTGCCTGAAAGCACTTGTCCACATGAAAACCAAAGGTTTGGATTACATGTGCCTCACATACACTTTCATCGAGCTGTTTCTCTCTTCCAGCAAGGGGTTCCCACTGCCTTACACTCGATAGTCACAGCTGAGAGCATTTTGAAGTTTTTTCTTTCCTGTTGCATTTTGGTTTTGAAGAAATGTTATGCACTTGAATGCAGTTATTAAGACTGCAGTGAGATAGGTGTAGGCACCCAGTGTCCAGAAGTCAGGAAATGATAAATTAGAGATGGGAGATCTCTGCAGGCTCTCTGATATATTTTGAATCAAAAGATAATAAGAGTGTATGGGAAATATCACTGCATAGAGCTTTTCCTGTTCTTAAAGAAAATGAGTGCACGATTTTCAGATCTAGTCCTGCTCCTGTGCTGAAGTAGTGTGACCCATCTTTCTTCCTAAAATAATCCAGCAAACCCCTAATACATTAGGTTTTAAGGTACAGGTTTACCATGCCAGTCTCCCTTATATTTGTCACAATCAAATTTATTCCATGAATGCAGGCTTTCCTAGTTGAATCTTTGTGATTCTTCTCCCTTAGTAGTTAGTTTGCCATTTACAAGTGAATGGATGGTGCACTGAACTGTTCAAGTTGGAGAAATATGTCCTTATGAGGAGCAAAGGTAGGACCCTGGGAGGTGACTGACCAGATAGTCAGCTGTGATTGTATCACCTGAGAGGAGGCCAAGTAACTCACCTGGTAGTACTACCACCTCTTGACTTCCCTGGCCAATCCATTTCTGTTCATTCTCAAAGTTCTACAAGCAATTCTGTATTTTTCTTCTTTCAGGCACAAACTGGCTAACTCAAATCTTAACTGACCTGATAGCCATATCTCAAAAGAAAACACTGGATAGGGAGAGCAATGTGAAGGCTGAAGAAGAATTCCGCTACCTTGAAGTGGGAGATGCCGAGAAATATGAGGTGGGAACAGAATATGTATGGAAATGATCAAAATTATGTGCTTCAGATACTGAATATCTGATGAATGAACTATTGCATTGTTTGAGAAGAACTTTTCTCGTTCTCTTTATGTGGCATCTGGTCAGGATTAGTTTCATCTGGACTGTCAAATACTGAGGGATAAATGAACACTTTAGTGGGAGTGAGAGGAGCACATACTCATGAGATACATAAGAACTTCAGAAGTTCAATATGGCATCTTTTCCTTCAAGAAGCACTTCATGAAGCATCAAACAAATACTAGCTTTTGTCTCTGTTAGTAGCTCTTACTTCTTGTCCCCCCTCTCCACATCCTTGAGATGCTTCAGCTTTCACATGTAGGTAGTCTGTACCCTACCTCTAGATTTGATCCCTTGTCTAACAGAACAGAAGAGAATTGTCAGTGAAGAAAACTAACAATGGATAGGCTTCTTCCAGTTGTCCAGGGCTTTTGAATATTCAGAGCTCCTCAGAGCAGCCCAGTAATCTCGCAGAGCAACATCCACAAATAAAACAAAATCCAATAACTGTTGATAAGTTAATCAAGGCAATATGTTAGGATAGGTTAATGAAAAGAATACTTGTACTAACTGAACTGTGCACTTTCCTCTTTCCAATTCTTAAAGCGAATGACCAAATTACCTTCCCCAAGATTTATCGTTACTCATCTCCGTCCTGAAAATCTTCCCAAGTCTATCTTCCAAAACAAAGTCAAGGTGAGTCTTGATTTTCATGTATTAAAAGCAAACACTTCAACAGATTTGGTTTTTTTTAAAGCCAAAGTAGTCCTTTTCTGCCAATTTTCAGAATGACTCTTATGGTTAAGTGTTTAGCCTGGCCATTTCTACATGGCTGTTTAAGTGCTGCCATTGGTCTCACTTAAGCCCAGTTTGCCCTTATTGGCACCTTTGTGAAGGTTTCCACAAGAGAGTTGCAGGGCTTGAGCAAATCCTCCAGAGTCAAAATATATTTTGACATGATTTTCTCAGGGAGGAATTTGATGGCATTGTTGCGAGTGAGGGCTTGCTTCCATGCGTCAAATTTCAGGGAGAATTTATATTTTTGTGACTTTTCCCTGCTACTTAAATGATGAGCTATGCTTGTATTGAGCAAAACACACTTAGATTCTGCATAAAGTGTTTGGTTAATCTGTAACAGTAATAATTATAGGCAACTATCTCCCCATTGTACCAAAGCAAATTAAATACTTTGTCTTCTGAATTGGGAATGAAATTGATAGTTTGGCAAAAAGTAGCACACAAGTTATTATAAATCCCCAAGTGCAGTAATAAGTTTTATTATTATTATTATTTTTAATGCTATGTTCTGCTATGTCTTTCTCTATAAGTAATTATTTTTTTTTTTTCTAGATATTGTTGCTGGTTCGTAATCCAAAAGACCTAGCCACGTCTTATTTCCATTTTTCCAATGGCCTGGCTAGTGCTCCCTCCTATGAGACCTGGGATGATTTCTTCACAGATTTCATGACAAAGAAATGTACGGTATATTTTTCTGTCTCTATCAATTTTTCAATGATTTGTCTTTGTCTAGAACTCCTTGTACTTTTGTAAATCAGCTTCACGAGGAATTTTTTGGTTACAGTGCAAAAGCAGAGATTAAAGTCAGAGAATTAGAAATCGGAACTGAAGTTTAGCATGCTTGTCTTACTGCTTGAGGATTAATATTTGTCAAGACTGCACTTTTATCAGACTAACTTCTAGAAAGTTTTGTTTTCCCTGGAAGAAGCAGTTCATCCTTATCTCAATCTGGGTCCCATTTGCTCCTACTCTCCTATGTCCATCATCTTGTATCCATGGAGATACATCATCACCTCCATGACATATTGGATGAAAGGAATTATTTGGACAAAGTGCAGTGCCTTAAAATGTGGATTGATTCTAATGAATTAAAAAAGAGGAAAAGCAAAAGTTTAATGTTACGAGTTTGGTGTAGCACCCAGCCAGAAGAAGTGAGGGCTCAACAAGGTTTTAGACCGGGTTAAGGGAGTCTTACAAGTTGGGCTGCAAGGTGACAGCTTTTTGGTTGACTCTCAGCTCTCTTGAGATATTAACAAGTTTTATATTTCTGACTTCCAATAGCTATCCTGAGCCTGGAGCTAAACCTGTAATTCCCACAGAAGGGTGTAAACTCTACCATGGACACAATTAATAAAGGCCTTCCTGAGACAAGAAGTAACACTGGTGTAATCTTACTTTACACTTCATTTTAGGATTCCTTTGTTTTATTTAGTGGCCTGGGGATGTTACTTTGAATACCTTTCTGAATGGAACAAATATGCTGATCAAGAAAATATTATGCCAATAACTTATGAAGAGGTAAAACAGGTAAGGTTATTACTAGTTAGAAATATTTGATACTTCAAGGGACAGTTTTTCCTGGACCAATTCACCATTACATGCCTGCAGGGTCTCCAAAGGTGTGAGGCAGATTCTTGTTTTAGGGGAAGAAAAGGTGAAATTCAAACTTAAAAACCTTCTTAATATTTTGCTTGTAAATATCATTCTTGTTTTTTATTTCTCTGTGATATAAGCCCAAATAATTGTCAATAAAAATCTCCAGGAATTTTTGGGGAGGGGCTTTTATGTTTTCAGCAGTGTAAATTTTTCTGGCCTGTAAATCCTATATAATATTTTGTAATCTACAGGAAGGCAGCTCATATCTCCTCCAAAATAATTATGGAGAGGAGAAACACTCTGGACCACACTAGTCCTAGTGAACTCTATGAATGTCTTTTGTATGCAGGCAGCAGGGAGATAGAGGGAAGTGTAAACAACTTGGAAAGCAGCGTAATTTGTTTGAAAGTCATGTCACTTGTTCCATTCCTCTTTCCAGAATCCTGCCCTGGCTGTGAAAAACATAGCTACGTTCTTTGGAATTGCTCTGACTGAGGAAGAGCTCCAGCTTGTGGTAGAGAGGAGCAGCTTCCAGTCTATGAAGAAAAACTCAGAGAAGACCCATGGCTCAATTGGCAATGTTCTCTTCCGCAAAGGTAGGAAGCTCCAAGTGGCTCAGAGGTAGAAATGTCACACTCTCAAGATCCTGGGCCATCCTTTGGTTCTTTTTCTGGCACTGACATTAGCATTGCAAGTTAGTATGAAGCAGGTTATCACTGCTTTGCTTGAGAAGACCATTCAAGGAGAACAGGTGAGAAAGATACCCCCAGCAAGGCTCTCACAGCAGAACCACTTCTAGAGGCTCTCTGATGGCTGGCAGGAAGGAGGAAGTGCCATGTGTCTGAATTCCTCTCCACCTCTGTGCCTGGATCACCAACTGCCCAGCCATTAGAGGCTCAGCTGAGCAGGCAGCACTGGGCCAAACTGAGCCTGAGTGGTGTGACCACACTTGTTAGGAGAGTGCAGGAATCTCCTGAGATGCACACTGCCCAATGCCTGTTCACTCTTACCCATTAGAACCCAGCCAAGCCAGCAAGGATCCAGGTGCACACAAGAGAGGAAACAAAAGGGAACAACTGTTGCAGTGTAGTGCAGGGGACACAGGCATGAGAAGGGCAACCTGGTTGTCAGAATCTATTTCTGCATTTTGCATTAAAGAAGTAACTGGATAAAAACTGGAGCTGCCAAAGGAGCAGCTGAAACCCAGCTCTGCCTCCTGACAGGTGATTCCTTAATAATTCCTCACTATCTTCCACTTTGCCAGTCATAATTGACTCGAGGAGAGAGCTACAGGGAAAAAGGACTTCAGGCTGCCTTTTTGAACAGTCACCAAATGGGGAGAATGTTCCTTTGAATTATAGCAAAAGATTCTTCACATATCTGTAACTCCACTGATTTTACAGATTATATTGGTGTGGAAAAATGTTTCATCTGGAAAATAGATCAACACTATTTACTGTATAATACAATAAAATGATTAATCTATAGAATAATAAGTAAAATTGCTTTGTTTTGAAGAGTTTCTTTGCTTCTTTGAAGGTGGTGTAAGTGACTGGAAGAATCTTTTCAGTGAAGATCAGAATGAGAAAATGGACAAAGCATTTGAAGAACGTATTGCAGGAACTAAGCTGGGAAAAAAGCTGAAGTATGACGTGTACTGCAAAGCCTGAAGAGTAAGGAAATGTGGTTAGAACAAGAACTTTGCAAGGCAGAATCAAATCATCAGAATGCAGTACACTAGAAAACTAATGACTAAATGATGCAAGCACCTTTGAATTACTGTAAGAATCTAATTTGCAGCAGGCTTTACAGTGACAGTGATGAGTCATGGGCTTTTGTTTCATGGGGAGATCTTTGCTGCACCCATTTGCTGAAGAAGATGTCAACGAATCATATTTACAGAAACTCAACAGCCCTGTTCCAGCTGTCACCTGGAAGGAAATGCCCCTTTTCTTTCTAGCCAAATTCTATCATTCTAGACCATATTTATAATTATTATCTAATTTATAATTATTTAGCGTGCAGATTATTTTTTTCTTCAAAAATGTTTCAAATCAGGCAACATCTTCACAGAAGATATCACCAGCAAAACTAGGGATATGCCAAAAGCCTAACGAGAAAGGAAATCTTCCATGAATTCAGCAGAAACTAAATCAAAGCTAGAGGGAGGAGAAAGAAGGGGAAATGTGGATCAGCATTCTTAAGGCTTTTCATCTCTCTGAATGCAAACTGTCAAGATGGATTTCAGAGTATGGGCTGATGTTAACAGGCAAGGTTCCCTCAGAGGCACTGCTTTTTATAGGATCACTGAGCAGCCCAGGTTGGGAGAGACCTTGAAAAATCCTCTGGTACAACCTTTCAAGAGAAAGGGAGCCTAGATGAGATTCTATCTAGATAGCATGTCTTGAAAATCTCCAGTGATGAGGATCCTACCCTGTTCCTGGGGGCAGTGTTTCAGCAAATGAGTATTCTTGCTGTAAAGAATTTATTTCATGTATCAAGATTAAACCTCTGCTGTTGCAACTTGAACCCGCTGCCTGTTTTCTTCTCCAAGTGGTGTCTGGTGAATAGAGAGCCTTTATTCTCTCTGTAGCTGCCCTGTAAGTACTGGAAACTGTGATGAGGTTGTCCCTGAGCCTTCCCAACTTTGTGGCCCTGCCTTGGAACCCCTCTGGTTTGTCTGTGTCTTTCTTGAACATGCTTCTATGGAGATGGTGGGATTGCCAAGAGTGATGGTGTGAGACATTGCTGTACCCAGCTCTCTGGTACTGCCATTGGCATTTGCCTCTCAGGACACAGTATTTCAGACTTGTCTAGGGACCTGTTGGGGAAAAAAAAGGCAAAATTAGGTTCTATAAGTGTAGTTGAAATAAAAACAGGAAAATCCCCACCCAATTTCTAGATCCATCTCCTAAGAAGATAAGACGTAAAAATAAAAGAAACAGTTTGGAAGAATAAAATCTTCAAAGGCTTTTTGTTTCATTCTTCTAAAGCTGGCTGTTTCTGCCTGGACCTAAGTGGACATGGCAGAGTTTTGTAAAGACATAGGAATGCTACAAGAAATACTTGGAATTTTTAGAAAAAATGAATGGATTCAAAAGCTGAGCAGTCGGAAGTCCTGTGGTAAGTTAGAGTTCAACTCTATGTTTAGAAAAGGGAAGCCCAAGGAACAGGTATTTGATGAGGGTAAATCAGTCAGGCAGCAGTTGGCATAAAAGCACCAGAGGAATCACACTCAGCAAGGACTAACATGATGACAGTGCTAGAAAAAAAGAGGCTCAGATCTTATTCTGGTATGGCTGATGTGATGGAAAACCAGAGCATGACCTGTTTTTGCAGTTTTATCCTCTGTTATGTCATCCCAAGGCTTGACTTCAGCCCCTTTGTGCACTTTACCATCTCACTCTGCAGGACTGAGCTAGATAACACCTGTCCTTAGCTCTGGACATTGCCTTACAATGATTGGATGCAGGACAGAGCCATGGCCTGTAAGGAACCTATATCCTGGGATGTTTATCCATTAGTGGAGTCAATAGCAAGCCAGTTGAGATCCACTGTCCAGGTGTCCACTACATAATACATGCTCCTTGTCCAGTTGGCAACTTGAACTGCATTAATCAACTGGTGACTGTATTGGTCACCAGTTATAAATGTTTCACAGAATATCCTTTACAGGTCTGTCTTTGGTTTAATTTACCATTTTTAATCCCATTAGTTGTTGCCCCAATAGTTTCTGTTGCTTGCACCAGTTGCAGCACAGACCATATGTTGCTATTGTCAGTCTTCATGGAGCTCTGTAATGTCAAAAGAGGTTAACAGAGTACAGAGTTAATCAGTGACTTGCACCTTCACCCCTGAGTGAACCCCCTGTCCTATTTACTCATGTGGTGCAGAGAGCTTTTCTGCATTGTGGAAAGACAGCCTGTATCTCTCTGGGAGGATTTACACAGGGATGCTGCCATGACCAGAAACAGTGAAAGAATCATTGAAATAGTGGACAGATGTTTTTCAGAGGGTGACAAGATGGCCCCAGAAGACATGCTGTTCTCCTACAGAGGTATTTTATACCCAGTTACAATTAGAAGCCCAGAGACCTTGGAAGCTTTGAGATCCTTTGAAGCCTGGAGTGATGTGATTCTAGTAGGTTATCTTAAATCAGGTAAGTGTTTTCTTGATCAGTTGCTACAATCCAGAAGTTGGTTATTTAATGCCATCACTTAACTGAGCATTGATTCCTGAGAAAAGCTAATGATGACATCAGACTTCAAAGAATCATGAATTTAAGTTGTAAGGTGTAACTGGAATTCAAATAATGCAACGTCCTGCTGCCAACAGGAAAGACCTAACCTCCAAAGTTAGGTTTGGGTGCTCAAGGCCTTGTCCAGAAGGGCTTTGAAACATGAAGAGGATGGAGCTGCACCACCCACTGAAATCTTTTGCAGTGTTTTACTACAATAGTGGTTTTTTGGAGGCTGGATTTTTCTTTGTTTTTACATCAATGCAGTCAGACATTCCCTTGTTGTGAGAAAGTCTCCACCTTCATTATTTCCTCCAGTGGTGGAAGAGTGCAGTGAGTCTCCCATGCCTTTTTTCTTCTATCTCCAGCCTGAGCAAACCAAGCCATTTTATGCAGTTCATTTGCTCCAGCTCCCAGTAGTTTCATGTCTCAGAACTGCAGACAGTATTCAAATGGTGAACACACCAGTGCCAGCTAAAGCAGGATGATCACATCCTTGATGGTGTTATCTTACTCTCTGCAGAGGCAATACAGGGAATATATCCTGCTAATGACAGCAGAACTGCTGTTTCCCTATTTTTACTGCATCACAGAATGCAGGTGCTTCCTTTGTATTTAAATGGAGGGAAAGACATGAATGCCACAAGGATTTTTACATATTTTCTCACTCTTGCACTGAGGGCATTTCAGACTCCTGAATTTTTTTTTTTCTATGGACTTTATATTACTTCAGATTTTTTCCTATGGATCTTTTAGAATTATCTTAATATGTAATTTGTAGAAAATGAGGAAGCTGATCCTTATCACATCACCTTTGTGTGCAGCCTCTAGAGTTGTATATAAGTAGAAATAGTTTATAGGTGTGAGGATCTACTTAAACACTTCAGTAGGTGTTAGTTGAAAAGTGAGAGTGGCTCTCCAAACCCAGTCCCTCAGACACCAGTTCTCCCAGGTTGCTGAAGGCATGCACCAGCTAAGTCTGGTGCAAAGATGGTGTCAGGAGAGTGATGGTCTGGTGGCTTGGTTGATGGCCCTTGTGCTGCCAGATACAGAAGCCTAGCTGGGACTTGTGAATGAGGCCAGACTGTGTCAGTAATGAAGAGCCCATAAACTGAAGCTGGTTGGGAAGAGGGAACAGAGTGTTCCCAAAGACAGCGCCGTGGAAGGAAGGCAGAAACAGCCAAGAGATGACTCAGTTGGCCCAGTGCTGGGAGCCACACAGTTCTTGAGTAGTTTCCATAGGGAGTAGAGTGAGGTAATGAATAAGTACCAGAGTTGAGAAGAGCAACAGAGGTCTGCTTCTGTTTCCACCAAGGGGTGTGATTTGATTGTGAAGCAAGCAGGGTAGCACTTCACAGAATGTGCTTAACAGCTCTGCCCCTGTTGTCCTTAGGCATACCCTTGTTGATTATTAACCAGGGCTGGGATTTACCCTCAGCTCTACACTCACAGCTCAACTCATTCTTTCACCCACAATGGGGTGGGGAAGTGAAACAGAGTGAGAGGAGTCATGGGTTGAAATAAAGACAGTTTTATAGGTAAAGCAAGAGCTCTGTGTGCAAGCAAAGCCAAGGAAGAAATCCTACTGGCAGCCAAATGTTCAGCCGTTTCCAGGCCTCCATCACCCATGACGGTGACAAGATAAGACAAGTGCCATAGCTCTCAGCACCTCTCTTTCCTTCTTCTTTCCTCCAATTTCATTGCTGAGCATGACTCCATGTGGAATAAAATACTCTTTGGATCAGTTGGGGTCAGCTGTCTGTCATGTGTTAATGCAGTTTGGTTTTAGTCACAACCTTTGAATTTCTTTAGAAAGGACAGACCTATCAGGAGCCATTTCTTGGTTATTGGCATGTGGTTTAACCACTGAGAAAACAGAATGCGACATATGGTACTACCCATGTAAAGCTGAGAATGTGTGGGAGCCTCCCTCTTTTCTCTGGGTGAGTGAGCAGGTAACATCCTATGGGAGTCAGGCTGGGCCAGGCCCCGCTGCCCCTGGGCAGCCAGGCCGGGTTCAGCCAGGCCGGGTTCAGCCAGGCCGGGCTCAGCCAGGCCGGGCTCAGCCGGGCCTCCGGGAGCCGCTGCCCGTGGGGGAGCAGCCCGGCCCTGCCTGGGCCCGAGGGCAGCAGCAGCAGCAGCCAGGGAGAGGAGGGGAGGAAAAGCCCCGGCAGCTGCCCGTGTCACCGGCCGGGGCTGGGGGGGATGTTCCTTCCCACCTCCTTCCTCAGGCCTCAGGGAACAGCTCTGAGCAGCCACACGTGAGATCGAGGGGTGGAGGGGAAGGCATCCAGCAGCCTCTGCACCCGCATGGCCTTGAGATCTTCACAGCTCCTGCCTCAGGGACCATGTGAGCACCATCGGCCTGGGCAAGCTTTAACTCTTTCTGCCAGCAAATGAACTTCCAGAGCACCGGCCCTTCCCAGAGTGAGGACAGACACAGTGATTGAACCATAAAGAGACACAGCATGGAACTGAAGTCAGTGAAGAGAGAGTGAAAAGACTGTTTGGGGCAAAGGAGGAGGAGTGGCCTAATTTGGCTGGACATCTCTAGGTAACTATGGACAATGAACTGTTTTGCCCTGTAACATATGAATGCTGTTTGGGGCGGGGGATGTAAGGTTCTAGTTAAAGGTGATACAAAGCTCTTTGCTCCTAAGGTAAAGGAGAATTTTTAGTTCTTGAGATGAAGATGATTTTGGAAATAGAAGAAGAGGATCTTTGTGTTATACTGGAGGAGTCATCCTCAAACAGCACCCTTAATAGGTAGATACGGCCCATGTGCAGTGTTGGGAAAGCTGCTAATGGGTGGGATTTCACAGTTTGCAGAGCTTCCTTTCAGGTCATTGCAGATGTGTGGCATGGGAGCCACCAGAGAACTGATCCTTTTGTGATGATGTCTCTGTAGAACCCAGAGAAACCCCTTTCCTAAAGAACGGATGAAAGATTATTTTTAAACGGTAAAACTGACTGAAATTACAGGTTTTGTCTTTTTATGTTGTGTGTGGGAAAGTGAACACTTGTAGGGAGAGGGAAGGATGTTTTAAAAGTTACATTTTTTTTTTCTTATTCTTTTTCTTCTAGTGTGTGTGTGAATAAACTACCTTTGTAATTTAAAGTAAGCCTGTTTTGCTCTTTATGTTCTCCTAATCATATCTAAAACTAGCAAGTGAAACCATCACACTGTCCCATCTAGGTGCTCTTTTGATTTCTTGGGCACCTGCCACCTACTCTCTGGCAGGTCAGTGTGAGAATCAGAGAAGGCTTTGACACTGTGCAATTATTGCCTAGCAATAACGAAAGCATCTCTGTGTTATCAACATTGTTTTCAGCACAAATTCAACACATAGCTTCATACCAGCTACTATGGGGAAAATTCATTCCGTTGCAGCAAACACCAGCACACAGACTTATTGAAAGGTTCAAGTACAACACTGAGCCAAACCGGTTCACTTGAAACCAATTTGACAGGATACCATCAGCCAGGGTTACAGGAAAAAGTGAAGTTGAATGGATGTCCTACTGGTGTCTTTATCCTTTCAGGAACTAATTGGCTTGGACAAATGATGAAGGAGTTGGCAGATGCCAAGTATACAGAAGAGGAAATGAAAGAGAGAAAAAAACACCAAAAGTTAGAAGAAGCTAGAGACATTTCAGCACCTAGAATTTGGGGATCCCGAAATACGTGAGGTAAGCAGGGAAATTTTGGGCAAGAGAAAGAGCAGGTTATGCTTCTGTAGACAAACTTCAGTGGACTAATCTGATGTTGTGACAAGCTTTTCTCTGGTCAGGGGAAGGTAACCATCATGAAATAGACCCTACTATTCAAGAGGAAAAGAAAAGATAAAGGAAGATCCTTGCAAATTTTACAATAGGTTAGTTCTCTGGCCCTAAGAGTTTTTTAGAGAAATCAAGATAATCAACCCGGATCTTGTCCTGAGGATTAGTTATTTTTCATCTCTGTTTCATTGAAGGGGGAAGCGAGTGACAAAAGAGTGGAAGAGAAAAAGATGAAAGTCTGTTTCACACATGGGGAACACACTAATATAGGGGAGCTGAGGGGAAAGGATACATCCCTTCAGAGTTCGGGGACTGGTAAGCCTCTTAGCTGGTTAGGGAAAAAGGTAAAAAGAAAGAGACAGGAAAAGGGAGAGCTCGTTATCGGTTGAACCCCTCAGGTCGACTCTCTTCCAGAGAATAGACTGATAACTCCAGGAAAAGCCTCAGAAACCACGGTAAGGTACCATTGAAACAAAATTTTAGAGCCCCTGACCAACAGGAGAACTGACTTCAAGCCATCGGAAGCCAAAGGATGAGACAAGGTAAGAGCAAACACTGAAAAGACAGTGATAAAAGGAAAGTAAAAGGGGAAGGAATACCTGAAATTCCCCGAAATAGTCCCTTAAGATAGATGTTGACTAATTGGAAGAAATGTCCCATAAAGAAAAAGAAATCAAGGGAAAAGATGATTTTATACTGTGCAAAGATATGGGAGGGGAAAGAGCTTAGGGAAAAAGCAGTGTGGCCAATGTTTGGGTCCTTCAAGGTCTGGACCTGCAAAATGTTGGTAGAGTATGTGTTTGCCAAGCCAGAAGCAGATGGGGAAGAGTATGAATATGCCTTGGTGTGGAGTAGGTTGAACAGTAGAATAAAACCTATAATCCCTGGGATCAGAGGAGTGGAGTGGGATATACCGGATGAATTTTCTCCTCCGTATCCTGGAGATGAAGCCACAACAGCAGGAAATATGGGAAGGCTCCCCACTATGACACAGCAGCCTCAAAAGGCAGGAGCACGACTTCAGGGGACATCCAAACCCCGAGATATATCCTCCCTTTTCGTAGGGGCATCCACACCCCTGCCTTCCCTGAAGTCGAAATTCCCAGGAAAAGGTCTGCAACCTCCAGAAGTTAGTGGGCTTCGAGAGGCACACACCATTCCTAAGTCTCCTGTGGAAAAGGACCTCCAATCTCAGCCACCCCGGGAGTTTTGTTTCCCCAAATATCCCCTCTTAATATCTGAATCAGCACCTCTCCCCCATGGAACCTTCCCCAGCTGGGAAACTGACACCACTGCCCGGGTCCATCATAGGCAGCAGGAAGTAAGGGCATGGAAATAGAACTGGATTGTGAAGGGGAGAAAACCAAGATCACTCCACCTAGGAAAAAGCTCCACAGTTCCTGGTGTTGCAGAGGTTGTAGTGGTACCTGTTGACACCAGAGGCAAGAGGATTTTAGAAAGAGAAGTAAGAAAACTGATAAGTGTCCCTTTGGGCGCTACGGGCAGACTAAACAGGTATTTGGGAACTGATGTGGCTGCGGTCCTAAGGTCTCTGTTTAATGGGAAAAAGAGACATAGCCATGCAGTCGGTTGGAGGGGAATAGGACGGGTGCATTCCACCTAGCCCCGCGGATGGAACTAGGAAGCAAAATTGGAACTCCAGGAGAAACGGGAATAATCAGATGAAAAAGAGAAAGGCAGTAGGACAAAAGGTAAGAAGGGAAGAACAAGAGCAGAACTTCCCACTGGAGGAGAGACAAAATGAGCAGAAAGGACTCCAGTTAGTGGAGTGCTTCTTCTGCCAAGGTAAAGGGCAGAATAGAGGAGCTGGACAGAAGGGCTTTCCACTCTGAGGTTAGAAGTAACATCAGAGCCCTTGAAAAAGTTGAAACCAGACCCGCAACAATAGATACAGAAAATTTCTGAAGAAAAATGAGCAAAATGAATGAATCTGAGATTTTTTTAATGGAAAGAGGGGACACATTTTTTTTTTTGTTGTTGTTGTTTAATTAAAGGGAAAAGCATGAATCCCCCTCTTCCTGAGGGGCAACCATTTAGAAAAATACAGGGTGCTTGATACACCAGGTGGGGTTCTGTTCGGAACATAAGGGCTGCAGTTAGGCTGAATCGCCACAGTATTGTCAGAAGATGCGCCCCGATTCGGAGCAAGGAAATGCATTTATTCTGATCGCGGGACGCACCTCATCTTGGAAACAGAAAACAGTGCAAGTCCTACGCCCCCTGTCATCCACATAGCCTGGAAGGAGCCTGAACACCCCTCATTAGGAAGGCTCCTTTTCTTGTCCCCTTTAACAACAGGAGCTGCGGCACACACTAGGAAGAAAAGAGGACTCACGAGGGACAAGCAGAGGGTCGAAGCCAACAGCCCGGAGCGAGGAACGAGACACCCATGTCGGAAAAATCCCCAGGATACAGACAGACTGATAAATGAGTGATATGATAAGTTGCATAAATCCGGGATGTGCATGTTATCCATGTGTGCATTTTGAATGTGTATACTGTCATGAGATTTGGGTAGTACATTGTAGGAGGCGGGTAAGACCCAGAGCTCTGTGCACCAAGTGTTTAGAAGATGTACAATTGACCGTGAAAATCTTAGCACTTGCCACTAAACTAAAGATATTGGAACGCAGTTCCCCTCTTTGGCAGTTGGTATATGAAAAAGGGATCAGGGGAAAACTGGATGAGAAAGCGCACATATTAGAGGTTGAGTTGGAGGACCAACAAAACCCCTTGCAAGGCAAGCCCGGTTAAGCTCTCCAGGTGGAACACCTTTAAAAGGCGGTTCGCGGCTTGTGAGAGATATGGAGTCCCAGAGAAAAGGCCTTGCTGCAGAGAAGATGGTCTCCCATGCCACTGGTGGCAACCCAGTGGGCATCGGCAATTGCAAAGGAACCTACCGGTGTGAACTCCTGATTATCCTGAGCCTAGTTGTGTGCTGCGCGACTGGAGTAGCACCAGAGGAGAAAGTCGCTAACCAAGCATGTGCCCATTGTTTTAACCAGGGGCAAGGGAACAGAAATGAGACTGCCATGACCCCGAGTTTGGGGAATTGCAACAAGGCAACTGAAAATTACTGTTAGTCCAACGGCAGGTGCTACAAAATTTGCAAAATAAAAGGGGAAACCACTTGCTTTATCCAAAAGGCAAAGCCTAAGAATCAGTCAATCAGGAAGGGAATGAGGAAACGAAATAGGATGAAAAGGAAAATTGCTAATCAGGTACCAATGTTACCCACATGTAACAGATGCAACCGCACCATGTGGTTGGGAAACAAGAGGGAAACCACCTTTGTGGCTTACTATCAGGTAAATAAGTTATGCTATGACAAAGGGGGGCTAGAAATGTGTGTGATGAATGGGGAAACATACTAGGTAGGAAGGAATTTAAAGTATGATAGACTATCCTTAAAGACTAAACCAATCATTTTAGATTTATTAGGAGATAATGATGAAAGAGTATGCCTCAAATACGAAAAGGTTTTCTGTTTTTCTAAGGATGAAGAAGGACTGGACCCAGAAAGCAAAATCAAACAAGTATCACTAGAGCTAAAAAGACAAGAGTTGGAGGCAAAGAAAAAGAAATTAGAACAAGAAAGGCTAAGGACACTAAGTATACATTATGAACAATTGGAAAAACAATACAGTGAAAAGGATCTTGGGTCCATGAATAAAAATCTGTTTCTAGAACTAATGCAAGAAGTGGCAACTGAAGTAGGTGTAACAAATTGCTGGATCTGCGGCGGCCTACAGTCTGCTGAAAGATCGCCCTAGAAAGGGGAAAGTTTAACCCCCAAGCAATTGTTAAAGTGGGATGACGCCCAAATTTCTAAAGTAATGTCTCGACCAGAGGGATGGGTATTGGAGAAATGGATAATTGGCACCATTTGCATTAGTAGAGAGGGAAAAGAGTACATAGAAGTGGTAGGATACATTCCCTGTGTATCTACTCTGACTGTAAACTCTTTCAACAAAACAGTAACCTAGCAACCTGAATCCCCTACAGGGTACTGGGGCCTGAGGAAGGAATCAAACTGTGACTGGGTAAGGTCAGTAAGCTTATGCTAGCATAAGCGCCTGGGAGCCAACCCTTACAATTCAACACCAGAATTAAAGAATTATTGGGAAAAACCAGGGAACATCCAGCAGAACTGGAAGGCACCAGATGGGATTTATTAGATATGTGGAAAGAAGGCATATAGCACACTGCCAAAGAGGTGGAAGGGGTCCTGTACCTTAGGAATAATTCTGCCTTCATTTTTCACATTGCCAAAATCTGAGAGTGCCAGGCTAGGGGCCCCTTTGTATGAGACCCTTAGCAGAAGAAAAAGAGCGCTGAAACAAAGGCAGGAGGGAAACAAATGTAGAACAATGAGGAATGGCCAGCTGAAAAGATAATAGAATACGATGGCCCTGCTACTTGGGCACAAGATGGTAGCTGGGGCTACTGAACCCTAATATATCTGTTGAATAGATTGATCAGATTACAAGCAGTAGTAGAAATTGTTTCAAATCATACCTCTGATGCTCTAGAATTACTAGCGAGACAGCACTCTCAGATGAGGACTTTTGTATATCAAAATAGAATTGCCTTGGATTACCTTTTGGCCGAGGAAGGAGGGGTGTGTGGGAAATTCAATGAAACACAGTGTTGCATCAAAATCGATGATTTTGGGGAAACTATAAGGGGATTAGCAGCAGAAATTAAAAAGGTAGCCCACGTTCCTGTGCAAAAATGGAATTCAATTTTACAGGCCAATTGGTGGGAGCAGCTCCTGGGAGGAGCTTGGTGGAAGAAGACAAGTTTCTTTATATTATGTTCAATAGCAGGAATGATATCTTTGCCTTGTTTGATTCCATGTTTAATCAGGCTAATCCATTCTGTAGTACAGGGAATGCAAATTGCAGCACTGTCCACAGATCCTGACACAGCAACTGGAAAGAGAGGGCAAATACCAAAAATATTAAAATTGAATGAGAAAAAAAAAAGACAACTTTGCAGCAAAAGCATTGGCAAGGTTTGAGGCTGGAGAGTTGGCGTTCCCAAAGTGAAGTCAAATATGACTCTGAAAATGATTAGACAAAATGTGGTTAGGTTGTGGGTTCTTTTTCTTTCTTTCTTTTTTTAGGTTTTTGGAGACGGGTTGAAAACATGAATTAATGTTTGTAAATAAAAAGAGGAAGGATTGTGGTGAATGGTAATTCATGTTTTCATAATGTTGTTTTTGTAGTGAATGATAGTTTATATTTTCATAATGTTGTTGTTATTATAAATCAGAAAATAAAATGTACTTTTCTAAGAAAAGCCAAAAAGCGCCCCCAGCAGGGCAGAGGGCTTAAAAAATTTCACAAGAACCTTCCCCATCTCCGGAGGAGAGGACAAAGAAATTACAATTCCAATGGAAGGTGGACAACAACCTGGACGAGGATGCTCAGCACCTGATAAGGACTAATGGCCCTGAAATGATATCTTATCTGGGACATTAAGAAGTGCTCAGGAACCTTCCACACCCAGGAAATCCATTCAGAAAGCTGAACCCTGCTTTAGAAATTTCATCAAGGAAGATGCCCAGGGACAAGGGAACTTATAGAAATCTCGGACTCACGTAAGCCCAGCCAGAAAAAGTAAAAAGTAAAAAGTAAAAAACCAGCTGGCTTGGGCTCGGGTCGCTGGGAAACCAGGGGGAGTGTAACACAGTAGAGGTTGCGCTTCTGGTTTCACCCAGTGCTGGCACTGTTTCCTTGGTCGTTGGGTTTGTCGATTTTCTCTGTCCAAAATTTTCATTGGCAAATAAATAGTTTTCTATGGAATTGGCTCTATAAATTTATAACAGTAAGAAAGAAAAATCAAGCTGCTTTTTGTTTTGCTAGGTTGGTTAGTTTCACATCAAGAATCAGCAAAGGTGCTGGTTCACAGGACAGCAATTTTTAGCTGATGTCAGTGAAATGAGGCAGGTGGTGCCAGCTGGCTGCCCTTTGGCACAGATGCCATGGATCATCACATGGATCAGGCCCTATGATATCCCCTTGTTTCAGATTGTGCCTATACATAGGTTGTTTTTCTATGTTGGCACAGTTTTCCAGCAAGAAGGGAAATGAAGGGAAAAGCAAAAAGATTTTGTATGGACTGGAAAAAGTAGATGTCAAAATGTAGGGCTGGATCATCCCATGAGCACTGCATTATGCCTCAGGGAGCAGGCTTGAATCCCTCAGGGAGAGCAGGTGGCAAAAGCATGCAGGTGTGTAGTTGCTGGGCCTCCTCCTTCCACTGCCCAACAGGCAGTGATCAAAAGATGGAAATGAGAAAGGATGGCATGTAAATTCTTGGCATAACTTTTGGGGGGAGCTATTCTCTGGGTTTCTGTGACCCATTCATCCTTTTGCAAGAGACTTCAATATTGAACCTGAGGCTAAAGCCAGTTCTTCTGCTGGGCTCAGTGCAGTCAGCAGCTGCTCATCTCAAGTGCATGGTAAACACTAATCACTGTAGCTGAGGTTGTGCTATTACCAACTCCCTAAGGACTGATCAGTTGTTAAACACTGATTGAGCTCATTAAAGACATGTACAAAGGAGTAATTTTTGTGTAACCACCAGAAAAACAGACCTCTGTTTTTCTGCAGTCTGATGAGTGGCCAAAGAGGGCATGTGCCCCTGTGCCCTCCTGGGCACCAGCTGGAGGGAGCAGTCAGCCACACTCACAGGACTGTCCACAGCTCAGTTTTCGGTGGATTGAACATTTTCTCTCCCAATCCCAGCACATTTTATCTAACTTTGGTGAGAATGATGAGTGATACAATAAAGAGAAAAAAGAAAATCCCAGCAGTGAGTGTTGGGAAGAGATAAACTACCCTGAGGATTTTGATCATGACATTGGAATTCCAATCTGCAATTCATGTAATTTTATTTTGTTACATTCTGGTTATAAACTCTGTAAAGTAATCACACACTTCTTAGCACGATGTTTTGAAGTTATCTAAGCCCTTTACCCTCACATGCAATTGCATATGGCTGCTTATCTTGTTCATTTATATTCAACTTCTATTGATTTCAAAGGTCCATATTAGTTAAGGTCTTTGACTGGAGCTGCTTATTTCTTTGCAGGTTCAGAAAGAGCTACATTATTGTTCCTAGGGTCAACAGAAGAACAAACCAAGCACCTCTTAAAGGACAGTTTGTGGGTTTCTCATTCTGCACAGCATTTCACATTGTGACAAAGCCTGTGTGTGTGTGAGAGAGAGAAGGAGAATGGAGAAGTCCAGGAAAATATTTATTGATCTTGTAGATAAGGCACTAGAAGCTGCCAACTCAATGCAACGTGATGAACTGCTTTTTCCTTACAAGGGAATTCTCTACCCTACCACTGTTTGCAGTCCTGAAGTATTCAAAGCCTTGGAGTCCTTTGAAGCCAGAAGTGATGATGTAATTTTGGCAGGATACCCTAAATCTGGTGAATATTTTTTAAGTTTTTTCCCTAAATATGATTCTGTAATAGCAAGTTACAAGGTTTATACGAAATATATGCAATATGTATTATATGATATATAAATTATATATTATGCTAAATAATTATATTTAAAATGTTCATAAAGATTTGTAAACATGATTTCATTTTCAAACAGCAGAACAAACTAATTATAAATGTTTTACATGGCAAAGTTTTCCAAAGACTGAAAAAACAATCTGATTTTCTTTTCTATAGCATATAAAGGTCTTTATTATCTTTGCTTTTCATGGTTATGAAGTTAAATGCACAGATTGGATAGAATCAAAATACAGTTTTTTACACTGGAGGCAACTAGACCTCTTGATATTACATGCTCTGCTCTCACATTTGTGTTTGTAAAGTTCAGAGCTTTAACTTTTTAAACAGAACAGAGCTTTTAGTACCTTCAACTGCTGAATATTCTTCAGTTTATTTCCCATCGATGTCAGGAAATAGCTATCAAATATATTTTTGTGATCCTTCAGGTGATTTCACTGTTCTTTAATTATTGGGAAATCAAGAGGAGATCTTTGCTAGGGTTGCATTTTTACCCTACATATTTGCACCTTCTGCCTGAAAGCACTTGTCCACATGAAAACCAAAGGTTTGGATTACATGTGCCTCACATACACTTTCATCGAGCTGTTTCTCTCTTCCAGCAAGGGGTTCCCACTGCCTTACACTCGATAGTCACAGCTGAGGGCATTTTGAAGATTTTTCTTTCCTGTTGCATTTTGGTTTTGAAGAAATGTTATGCACTTGAATGCTGTTATCAAGACTACAGTGAGATAGGTGTAGGCATTCAGTGTCCAGAAGTCAGGAAACGATAAATTTGAGATGGGAGATCTCTGCAGGTTCTTTGATAACTTTTGAATCAAAAGATAATAATATGTGTATAGGAAATGTCACTGCATAGAGCTTTTCCTGTTCTTAAAGAAAATGAGTGCACAATTTTCAGATCTAGTTCTGCTCCTGTGCTGAAGCAGTGTGACCCATCTTTCTTCCTAAGATAATCCAGCACAGCAGCAAACACCTAATACATTAGGTTTTAAAGTACAGGTTTACCACACCAGTCTCCCTTATATTTGTCACAATCAAATTTATTACGTGAATGCAGGTTTTCCTAGTTGAATCTTAGTGGTTCTTCTCCCTTATTAGTTAGTTTGCCATTTACAAGTGAACTGATGGTGTACTGACCTGTTCTAGTTGGAGAAATATGTCCTTATGAGCAGCAAAGGTAGGACCCTGGGAGGTGACTGACCAGATAGTCAGCTGTGATTGTATCACCTGAGAGGAGGCCAAGTAACTCACCTGGTAGTACTACCACCTCTTGATTCCTCTGGCCAATCCATTTCTGTTCATTCTCAAAGTTCTACAAGCAATTCTGTATTTTTCTTCTTTCAGGCACAAACTGGCTAAGTCAAATCCTAACTGACCTGATAGCCATATCTCAAAAGAAAACTCCAGGTAGGGAGAGCAGTGTGAATGCTGAGGAAGAATTCCCCTACCTTGAAGTGGGAGATGCTGGGAAATATGAGGTGGGAACAAAATATGTATGGAAATGTTCAAAATTATGTGCCTCAAATACTGAATATATGATCAATGAATTACTGCATTGTTTGTAAAGAACGTAATCCGTTTTCTTTATGTGGCATCTGGTCAGGATTAATCTCATCTGGACTGTCAAATACAGAAATGAACACTTCAGTGGGAGTGACATTAGCACATATCCATGAGATACGTAAGAACTTCAGATGTTCAACATAGCATCTTTTGTATTTACAAGTGATTCAAAAAGAGTCAAATAATGAAATAGTACCGCTGTGTCTTTTACTAGTTCTTCCTCCTCATCCCCTCTCTGCATCCTTGAGATGCTTCAGCTTTCACATGTAGGTAGTCTGTACCCTACCTCTCGATTTGATACCTTGTTAACAGAACAGAAGAGAATTATCACTGAAGAAAACTAACAATGGATAGTCTTCTTCCAGTTGTCCATGGGCTTTTGAAGATTCAGAGCTCCTCAGAGCAGCCCAGTAATCTCCCAGGGCAACATTCACAAATAATACCAAAATCCATTACCTGCTGTTAAGTTAATCAAGGCAATATATTAGGATAGGTTAATGAAAAGAATACTTGTACGAACTGAACTGTGCACTTTCCTCTTTCCAATTCTTAAAGCGAATGACCAAATTACCTTCCCCAAGATTTATCGTTACTCATCTCCGTCCTGAAAATCTTCCCAAGTCTATCTTCCAAAACAAAGTCAAGGTGAGTCTTGATTTTAATGTATTAAAAGCAAACATTTCAACATTTTTTTTTTTTTTTAAAGCCAGAGTAGTCCTTTTCTGCCAATTTTCAGAATGACTCTTATGGTTAAGTGTTTAGCCTGGCCATTTCTACATGGCTGTTTAAGTGCTGCCATTGGTCTCGCTTAAGCCCAGTTTGCCCTTATTGGCACCTTTGTGAAGGTTTCCACAAGAGAGTTGCAGGGCTTGAACAAATCCTCCAGAGTCAAAATATATTTTGACATGATTTTCTCTGGGAGGAATTTGACGGCATTGTTGCAAGTGAGGGCTTCCATGTGTCAAATTTCAGGGAGAATTTATATTTTTGTCACTTTTCGCTGCTACTTAAATGATGACCTATGCTTGTATTGAGCAAAACACACTTAGATTCTGTATAAATAAATTGGTTACTCTGTATCAGTAAAATTATAGGCAACCATCTTCTCATGGTACCAAAGCAAAATAAAATACTGCACCTTCTGAATTGGGAATGAATTTGCTATATCTGCAAAAAGTAGCACACAAGGTATTATAAATCTCCAAGTGAAGTAATAAGGTTTATTTTTATTATTTCTTTTTTAATGCTATGGTCTGCTATGTCTTTCTCTATAAGTAATTGCTCTAATTTTTTCTAGATATTGTTGCTGGTTCGAAATCCAAAAGATGTAGCCACATCATTTTACCATTTTTGCAATGGCCTGCCTACTCTTCCCTCCTATGAGACTTGGGATGATTTCTTCACAGACTTCATGACAAAAAAAAGTACAGTATATTTTTCTGTCTCTGTCAATTATTCAATCATTTGTTTTTGTCTAAAACTCCTTGTACTTCGGTAAATCAGCTTCACGAGGAATTTTTGTTTACAGTGCAAAAGCAGAGATTAAAGTCAGAGAATTAGAAATCTGAAGTTTAGCATGCTTATCTTACTGTTTGAGGATTAATATTTGTCAAGACTTCACTTCTACAGGCTGACTTCGAGAAAGTTTTGTTTTCCCTGGAAGAAGCAGTTCATCCTTACCTCGATCCTGGGTCCCATTTGCTCCTACTCTCCTATGTCCATCATCTTGTGTCCATGGAGATATATCATCACCTCCATGCCATATTGGATGAAAGGAATTAATTGGACAAAGTGCAGTGCCTTAAAAAGTGGATTGATTCTAATGCATTAAAAAAGAGGAAAAGAACAAGTTTAATATTATGAGTTTGGTGTAGCACCCAGCCAGCAGAAGTGAGGGTTCAACAAGGTTTTAGACCGGGTTAAGGGAGTCTTACAAGATGGGCTGCAAGATGACAAGTTTTTGGTTGACTCTCAGCTGTCTTGAAATAATAACAAGTTTTATATTCCTAACTTACAAATGGTATCCTGAACCTGGAGGCAAACCTGTAATTACCACAGAAGGGTGTAAACTCTGCCATGGACATGATTAATAAAGGCCTTGGCTGTGATGACTTAATAAGTAAAACTTGTATAATCCTAATTTACACTTCATTTTAGGATTCTTTTGTTTTATTTAGTGGCCTGGGGATGCTACTTTGAATTCCTTTCGGAATGGAACAAATATGCTGATCAAGAAAATATCATGCCAATAACTTATGAAGAGGTAAAAGAGGTAAGGTTATCAATAGTTACAAATACTTGATACTTCAAGGGACATTTTTTCCTGGACCAATTTACGATTACATGCATGCAATGTCTCCAAAGGTGTGAGGCAGATTCTTGTTTTAAGAGAAAATAAGGTGAAATTCAAACTTAAAAACCTTCTTCAAATTTTGCTTGTGAAAATGATTGTCATTTTTTATTTCTCTGTGATATAAGCCCAAATAATTTTGTAAATCAAAATCTCCAGGAATTTTTTGGGGAGGAGCTTTTATGTTTTCAGCAGTGAAGATTTTGCTGGCCTGTAAAAATCCTATCTAATATTTTGTAACCTACAGGAAGGCAGCTCATATCTCCTCCAAAATAATTATGGAGAGGAGAAACACTCTGGACCACTCTAGTCCTAGTGAACTCGATGAATGTCCTGTGTATGCAGGCAGCAGAGAGACATAGGAAAGTGTAAACCCCTTGGAAAGCAGCAAAATTTGTTTGAAAGTCATGTCACTTGTTCCATTCCTCTTTCCAGAATCCTGCCCTGGCTGTGAAAAACATAGCTACGTTCTTTGGAATTGCTCTGACTGAGGAAGAGCTCCAGCTTGTGGTAGAGAGGAGCAGCTTCCAGTCTATGAAGAAAAACTCAGAGAAGACCCATGGCTCGATTGGCAATGTTCTCTTTCGCAAAGGTAGGAAGCTCCCAGTGGCCCAGAGGTAGAAATGTCACAGTCTCAAGAACCTGGGCCATCCTTTGGTTCTTTTTCTGGCACTGACATTAGCCTTGCAAGTTAGTATGAAGCAGGTTATCGCTGCTTTGCTTGAGAAGGCCATTCAAGGAGAACTGGTGAGAAAGATACCCCCAGCAAGGCTCTCACAGCAGAACCACTTCTAGAGGCTCTCTGATGGCTGGCAGGAAGGAAGAAGTGCCATTTGTCTGAATTCCTCTCCACCTCTGTGCCTGGATCACCAACTGCCCAGCCATTAGAGGCTCAGCTGAGCAGGCAGCACTGGGCCAAACTGAGCCTGAGTGGTGTGACCACACTTGTTAGGAGAGTGCAGGAATCTCCTGAGATGCACACTGCCCAATGCCTGTTCACTCTTACCCATTAGAACCAAGCCAAGCCAGCAAGGATCCAGGTGCACACAAGAGAGGAAACAAAAGGGAACAACTGTTGCAGTGTAGTGCAGGGGACACAGGCATGAGAAGGGCAACCTGGTTGTCAGAATCTATTTCTGCATTTTGCATTAAAGAAGTAACGGGATAAAAACTCGAGCTGTCAAAGGAGCAGAAACCCAGCTCTACCTCCTGGCAGGTGATTCCTCACAATCTATTAATTCCTCACTATCTTCCACTTTGCCAGTCATGACTGACTAGAGGAGAGAGCTACAGGGAAAAAGGACTTCTGGCTGCCTTTCTGAACAGAGTCACCAAAAGGGGAGAGTGTTCCTTTGCATTATAGCAAAAGATTCTTCACATATCTGTAACTCCACTGATTTCACAGCATTATATTGGTGTGGAAAAATGTTTCATCTGGAAAATGGATCAACACTATTTAGTGTAGAATACAATAAAAATGATTGATCTATAGAAAATAACGAAAATTGCTTTGTTTTGAAGAGTTTCTTTGCTTCTTTGAAGGTGGTGTAAGTGACTGGAAGAATCTTTTCAGTGAAGATCAGAATGAGAAAATGGACAAAGCATTTGAAGAACGTATTGCAGGAACTAAACTGGGAAAAAAGCTGAAGTATGACCTGTACTGCAAAGCCTGAACAGTAAGGAAATGTGGTTCGAGACAGAACTTTGCAAGGCAGAATCAGATCATCAGAATGCAGTACACTAGAAAACTAGTGACTGAATGATGTAAGCACCTTAGAATTACTGTAAGAATCTAATTTGCAGCAGCTTTTACAGTGACAGTGATGAGTCATGGCCTTTTGTTTCATGGGGAGATCTTTGCTGCACCCATTTGCTGAAGAGGATGTCAACTAATCATATTTACAGAAACTCAACAGCCCTGTTCCAGCTGTCACCTGGAAGGAAATGCCCCTTTTCTTTCTAGCCAAATTCTATCATTCTAGGCCACATTTATAATTATTATCTAATTTATACTTATTTAGCGTGCAGATTATTTTTTTCATAAAAAATGTTTCAAATCAGGCAACACCTTCACAGAAGATATCACCAGCAAAACTAGGGATATGCCAGAAGCCCAATGACAAAGGAAATCTTCCATGAATTCATCAGAAACTAAATCAAAGCTAGAGGGAGGAGAAAGAAGGGGAAATGTGGATCAGCATTCTTAAGGCTTTTCATCTCTCTGAATGCAAACTGTCAAGATGGATTTCTGAGTATGGGCTGAGTATGTTAACAGGCAAGGTTCCCTCAGAGGCACTGCTTTTTATAGGATCACCAAGCAGCCCAGGTTGGGAGAGACCTTGAAAAATCCTCTGGTACAACCTTTCAAGAGAAAGGGAGGTTAGATGAGATTCTATCTAGATAGCATGTCTTGAATATCTCTAGTGATGAGGATCCTACCCTGTTCCTGGGGGCAGTGTTTCAGCAAATGAGTATTCTTGCTGTAAAGAATTTATTTCATGTATCAAGATTAAAGCTGTCCCGTTGCAACTTGAACCCGCTGCCTGTTTTCTTCTCCAAGTGGTGTCTGGTGAATAGGGAGCCTTTATTCTCTCTGTAGCTGCCCTTTAAGTACTGGAAACTGTGATGAGGTTGTCCCTGAGCCTTCCCAACTTTGTGGTCCTGTCTTGGAACTCCTCTGGTTTGTCTGTGTCATTCTTGAACATGCTTCTATGGAGATGGTGGGATTGTCAAGAGTGATGGTGTGAGACATTGCTGTACCCAGCTCTCTGGTACTGTCACTGGCATTTGCCTCTCTAGACACAGTATTTCAGACTTGTCCAGGGACCTATGTGGGAAAAAAAGGCAAAATTAGGTTCTGTAAGTATAGTTGAATTAAAAACAGGAAAGACGCCACCCAATTTCTAGATCCATCACCTAATCTGATAAGAGAAAAAAACCCAAAAAATTGGGAAGAATAAAATCTTCAAAGACTTTTTGTTTAATTCTTCTAAAGCTGGCTGTTTCTGCCTGGACCTAAGTGGACATGGCAGAGTTTTGTAAAGACATAGGAATGCTACAAGAAATACTTGGAATCTTTAGAAAAAATGAATGGATTCAAAAGCAGAGCAGCAGGAAGTCCTGTGGCAAGCCATCTTTGAAACAATTATGAGTTACCTGTAAGCAATCAGAAAGGTACCACATTCCTGGAGGAGAACATACATAACAGCAGTGCTGAAAAACTTGAGAAGGAAGAATCAAAATAGAACAGTCACCTTACCTTGATCCATAGAACTGTAGTAGCAAAAATGGTAAAGTAACCGACCATGGAACATTTTGAAGATAATGAAATAGTAAATATAAATCATGTTAAAGAAGTTTGTGATCCTCCTTAAGATAACTCACCTCTTGAATAAGCCACTGACAGAAAATACAAGAGGTGCCAGCATGGGGGAGGGACTGAAATGATGTGACTAAAGAGCCACAAATTCCTGTGGAGATGGCAATGTACAAATGTGGTTATAGAAATTAAATCCTGAAAGGACTCTTAGAAAGTTCTGAGCAATTCACACAACAGCAATAAAAGGCATTCAGGAGCACTGCCAGCAGCAGCAATGCTTTCAGGAATATCCACTTGTTTACATGGATATTATGGACTTGGTTGCAATAGTATGCTTATGGCCATGCTGCATATGCTGGTTGACAGCAAAACTGGGAGGGCAATTAAAGCAATATCCTTTAGTGGTGAGTTCTGGTCATACTCAGTATTACTTTTAACATTGGTGGGCAGACTAATATCATAGATTGTATCATAAATGACTGACTTTTATGCCTGGGGATCAGAGTAGAGTGGTGGAAGTACGAGGAAAAATGGCAAAACAATTTGAAACAAAACAAATTGAGAATCTTAGGGATCACGAAGTTTAGTAAAGGTAAGTGTAAAATTCTGTGTTTAGAAAAGGGAACCCCAAGGAACAGGTACTTGATGGAGGTAAATCAGTCAGGCTGCACTTGGCATAAACCACCAGAGGAATCACACTCAGCAAGGACTAACATGATGACAGTGCTAGAAAAAAAAGGCTCAGATCTTATTCTGGTCTGGCTGATCTGATGGAAAACCAGAGCATGACCTGTTTTTGCAGTTTTATCCTCTGTTGTGTCATCTCAAGGCTTGACTTCAGCCCCTTTGTGCCCTTAACCATCTCACTCTGAAGCACTGAGCAGTAACACCTCATGTGCTTTTGCTCCATTAGAGATACAATGTGGGCCCTTGCATTCAGTGGGGTAAGGAGGTGGAAAAAGTAAGGATGGAAAAGGCACACTGCCATGTCAAAAAATTAATGCAGGCAAGGAACCTTGATGGATGATAAACATTTTGGGAGTGTGAAAAGTAAGCGGAGATGAAGCCAGTGAGTGTGAGAATCAATTCAGAAAAACTTGGGAATCTTTGCTGAAGGTAAGACATAATTGACTGACACAATAGCTGTGGCTCTCCAAATTTATTACTTCTGGGTTCTTACCAATTGTCAAAAACAAGAAAAAGAAAAGTACCTTTCTTTTGGTCTAGTCTATGTTGTGGCCTATGACACCTTTAAAGGATAAATTTCCACTGAAAGGATGTTTATATTTTATTTTTGTCTGTTTGCTTTAAAGAGGATGAACAAGCAAGGAAAATTATATTAACTCATCTTCCACCTCAGTTCCTTTCCCCAATCCATTTCCAAAGCAAAGTCAGGTGAGTTTTTCATTAAATTGGATCTTACTGGTGTACTGCAAATGCTCCTGATAACAGTATTTCCATCCAAGGCAGATTTTCCTGTGGCTAACTGAGCAAGTCTGAGTTTTCCCTGGGGACCACAGGAGCTGCTCCACATTCATTGACCTGCACAGCCCAAGGCACTTTGTCTGTGGACAGACAGTGCTGGCATTGGGACTTGCATTGCTGCCATACTCAGGATCCCTGGTTGCCCTGAGCCTCTGCAGACAGACTGGGCTGCTCTGCCCCCCACATCTGCAGCTCCTGAGCAGAGTGACGTGGCTGGGACAGCACTGAAGACTCTGCTGACAAGCAGAGAGCAGAGTCTAAGGGTTAGAGGGCCTGGAGGCGCCTGTGTCCCCAGGGACTGAGGTGACAGGCTGCTGAATTTCATGCTGAGGTATTATAGTGATCTGGCTTCTTCGGGATGCAGGCAGCTGGCTCCAGAGAAAATTTCTCAGGCAGCTGGCCTGAGAAAAAAAAAAATTGTTAATTTCTTGATGCCCTTACTCTTTAGTACTGGAAAAGAGGAGTAAATTTTCCTTTGCAATTCAGAGTTAACACATGGAGAAAAAGCTGAAAAGAATAACTAAAACAAAGCTTCCAGAAAGCATAATATATGAACAGTTTCTTCAACTTTTAAGAGTTAAAGAGCGATGATAGAGAAAACATTTCTGATAAAGTGGTGTGTTTTGACGGTTCTGTGTTTTGGGAGACCAGAAAAATAATTTTAAGTTATTCTTTGTAGGAAATTTTAAGCAATCTTTCAAGTCTTACAGGTATGATTTTGATTTGATACTTTCTCATGTTTATTTAATCTTATGTATAGGTTTCCTGAGTGTCTAACATCCATTTATGAAGAAAGAGACAAGGAGGTGATACAAGGGTTTGATAAATGGGTAGTGAACAAGACCCATACCGTAGGGATTCAAGGGCGTGAAAGAGAGTGACAGGCCCCTTCACAGGGTAATTCACCTTCCTGTGTTGTCTGTCTCTGTTGGAATGACCATGGAGATTCCCATTTCACCATCTCAGCACTCCTTATCTTCTAGAAGGGTATCACCACCCAGAATACAAATAACAATCCCATTAGGGACAATTTCACCCAAAGATTAAATTCTGGACATGAGGAGAGAGGAATCAAAGTGAAGAAGTACAAGTAGTATTTGATTCACTCTAATGCAGAACCTAAGTATTAAAACATCAACTGCAAGTGACCCTCCTGTAGGATTTGATGATGTAAAGTTCTCAGATGTGAGAATTTCATCATGAGACGTCTGGTTTAGGTAACACCTGTCCTTAGCTGTGGACATTGCCGTACAGTGACTGGATGCAGGACAGAGCCATGGCCTGTATGGAACCTATATCCTGGGATGTGTATCCATTAGTGGAGTCAATATCCAGCCAGTTGAGATCCACTGTCCAGGTGTCCACTACATAATACATGCTCCTTGTCCAGCTGGCAACTTGCACTGCATTAGTCACCAGTTATAAATATTTCACAAAATATCCTTTACAGGTCTGTCTTTGGTTTAATTTAACATTTTCAATCCCATTAGTTGTTGTCCCAATAGTTTCTGTTCCTAGCACCAGTTGCAGCACAGACCATATGCTGCTATTGTCAGTCTTCACGGACCTCTGTAATGTCAAAAGAGGTTAACAGAGTACAGAGTTAATCAGTGACTTGCACCTTCACCCCTGAGTGAACCCCCTGTCCTATTTACTCATGTGGTGCAGAGAGCTTTTCTGCATTGTGGAAAGACAGCCTGTATCTCTCTGGGAGGATTTACACAGGGATGCTGCCATGACCAGAAACAGTGAAAGAATCATTGAAATAGTGGACAGATGTTTTTCAGAGGATGACAAGATGGCCCCAGAAGACATGCTGTTCTCCTACAGAGGTATTTTATACCCAGTTACAATTAGCAGCCCAGAGACCTTGGAAGCTTTGAGATCCTTTGAAGCCAGGAGTGATGATGTGATTCTAGTAGGTTATCTTAAATCAGGTAAGTGTTTTCTTGATCAGTTGCTATAATCCAGGAGTTGGTTATTTAATGCCATCACTTAACGAAGTGATGAGATATAATTCCTGAGAAAAGCTTATGATGACATCAGACTTCAAAGAATCATGAATTTAAGTTGTAAAGTGTACCTGGAATTCAAATAATGCAACGTCCTGCTGCCAACAGGAAAGACCTAACCTCCAAAGCTAGGTTTGGGTGCTCAAGACCTTGTCAGGAAAGGTTTTGAAACATGAAGAGGATGGAGGCTCAGCAGCCACTGAAATCTCTTGCAATGTTTTCCTACAATAGTGGTTTTTTGGAGGCTGGATTATTCTTTGTTTGTTGGTTTTTACATCAATGCAGTCAGATATCCCCTTGTTGTGAGAGAGTCTCCACCTTCATTATTTCCTCCAGTGGTGGAAGAGTGCAGTGAGTCTCCCATGCCTTTTCTCTTCTATCTCCAGCCTGAGCAAACCAAGCCATTCTATGCAGTTCATTTGCTCCAGCTCCCAGTATTTTCATGTCTCGGAATTGCAGACAGTATTCAAATGGTGAACACACCAGTGCCAGCTAAAGCAGGATGATCACATCCCTTGATGGTGTTATCTTACTCTCTGCAGGAGCAATACAGGGAATATATCCTGCTAACGAGAGCAGAACTGCTGTTTCCTTATTTTTACTGCATCACAGAATGCAGGGGCTTCCTTTGTATCTAAATGGAGGGAAAGACATGAATGCCACAAGGATTTTTACTTATTTTCTCTCACTTTCACTGAGGGCATTTCAGACTCCTGATTTTTTTTTTTCCTATGGAGTTTACAGAAATATCTTAATATGTAATTTGCAGAAAAAGAGGAAGTTGATCCTTATCACATCACCTTTGTGTGCAGCCTCTAGAGCTGTGTGTAAGCAGAAGTGGTTTATAGGTGTGAGGATCCACCTGAATACTGCAGGAGGTGTTAGTTGAAAAGTGAGATTTGGCTCTCCAAACCCAGTTCCTCAGACACCAGTTCTCCCAGGTTGCAGAGGGCCTGACAGCTAAGTCTGGTGCAAAGATGGTGTCAGGAGAGTGAAGGTCTGGTGGCTTGGTTGATGGCCCTTGTGCTGCCAGTTACAGAAGCCTAGCTGGGACTTGTGAATGAGGCCAGACTGTGTCAGTAATGAAGAGCCCATAATCTGATGCTGGTTGGGAAGAGGGAACAGAGTGTTCCCAAAAACAGCACCCTGGAAGGAAGGCAGAAACAGCCAAGAGATGACTCAGTTGGCCCAGTGCTGGGAGCCACACAGTTCTTGAGTAGTTTCCACAGGGAGTAGAGTGAGGTAATGAATAAGTACCAGAGTTGAGAAGAGCAACAGAGGTCTGCTTCTGTTTCCACCAAGGGATGTGATGTGATTGTGAAGCAAGCAGGGTAGCACTTCACAGTATCTGCTTAATAGCTCTGCCCCTGTTGTCCTTAGGCATACCCTTGTTGATTATTAACCAGGGCCAGGATTTAACCTCAGCTGGACACTCACAGCTCAATTCATTCTTTCACCCACAATGGGGTGGGGAAGCGAAACAGAGTGAGAGGAGTCATGGGTAGAAATAAAGACAGTTTTATAGGTAAAGCAAGAGCTATGTGTGCAAGCAAAGCCAAGGAAGGAATTCATTCTATCCTACCGGCAGACAAATGTTCAGCCGTCTCCAGGCCTCCATCACCCATGACAGTGACATGATAAGACAAGTGCCATAGCTCTCAGCACCTCTCTTTCCTTCTTCTTCCTTCCAATTTTATTGCTCAGCATGACTCCGTGTGGAATAGAATACTCTTTGGGTCAGTTGGGGTCAGCTGTCATATCTGGGTATCTTGTGCACTGCAACCTATTCTCTGGCAGGTCAGTGTGAGAATCAGAGGCCGCCTTGACACTGTGTAATTACTGCCTAGCAATAACTGAAACATCTCTTTTTATCATTGTTTTCAGCACAAATTCAACACATAGCTCCATACTAGCTACTGTGTTATAAAATCTTGCATGTGGCCAGAATGGAATAAGCTACCTGAAGATTTATCAAGTCTCTGAGGATTTCACGACCCGCTAATGAAGGTGGGAATCAAGCTGGTTCGAGTGATCTCAGAGTGCAAAAGATACAACGAGGGACAACAACAATTTGCTTAAAAAGCAGTACACTTTATTAAGTGCACACAGCACTATATGCGATAGAAGAAAAGAGAGAGAGAGGGAGAGGGAAAGGGATAAAGGGAAAGAAAGAAAGAAAGAAAGAAAGAAAGAAAGAAAGAAAGAAAGAAAGAAAGAAAGAAAGAAAGAAAGAAAGAAAGAGAGATAAAGGGGGTAATAGCTACCAATGGAGAGATGGAGTCCTCGTGGTGCACGCTGACCAATAGATGCATCTTCCGTGGGGAGATCTCAAAATTCGGGCCATCTTGAGGGGTCTCTTATAGTCCTTTCCAAAGCGACAGGCAGTTGGCCAAGAGGTGACCTCAGCATCAGCAGGTGCACTGAGAGCAGGGCGAAGTGCTCTGGTGCTTAAGAGCAAATGTCCACTCAGGGAACGGTACAGGGCAAGTACAGGACAGACCAGTCTGAAGCTAGCCCGAAAACCAGCCTATCGTGACTTGCCCATTGTCTTCACTGAGTTTCCATGGAGATGCAATGGTCCAGTGAGTGCACCTACAGGCAGCAAACATCCCACCTCAGCCAGGCCAGAACTCCTGTATTGGGGTCTTAGGTTCTAGTCCCAGTCCTTTTGGAGTTATCAGTCTCCATCCTTGGCAATGATCGTGAGGCAGATGAGGAACTTAGGGACCGTCTCTTACAGAGGGTGTCTAGCACTTTCCAGAATGGCTTAATAATAGCGAGATGGCTCTTCAGATGTGTTTTTAAAGCAGTAAGTTTTAATAAAAGCAAAATAACAAACAATACAGAAACAAAAGAAGCTGAACACAGGTGTCAGAAAAACCTCTTGCTAAAAACACCCCAAAAAGCCCACAGCACCTCTGTGCTCATCCTTAAGTACTGAATGGCCTGGGAGTGTTCTATTGGCAAACTGCACATAGAAACAACTACAGGTTTTGAGAAAAATTGCCAAAGCCCAACCAGTGCCCCTGTGCTGGCACTGAGTCAATTACAATGAGAAAGCCATGGAAAGTTCTAGTTTCACTTCTTTGCATATTCCAAGATAACCTGACACTCTTTCCGTTATATAGAAAACACCTGCTCGGGTGTGGAAATGCGTTCCTACACTTATGAGGAAAATTCATTCCATTGCAGCAAAAATCAGCACACACATTTGTTGAAAGGTTACAAGACTGAGACAAACTGGCTCACTTGAAACCAATTTGACAGGATACCATCAGCCAGGGTTACATGAAAAAGTGAAGTTGAATGGATGTCCTACTGGTGTCTTTATCCTTTCAGGAACCAATTGGCTTGAACAAATGGTGAAGGAGTTGGCAGATGCCAAATATACGGAAGAGGAAATGAAAGAAAGAAAAAAAAAAAGTTAGAAGAAGCTAGAGACATTTCAGCACCTAGAATTTGGGGATCCCAGAATATATGAGGTAAGCAGGGAAATTTTGGGCAGAAGAAAGATCAGTTTATGCTTCTGTAGACAATCTACAGTGGACTACTCTGATGTTGTGACAAGCTTTGCTCTGGTCAGGGGAAGGTGACCATCATGAAGAAGACCCTACTATTCAAGAGGAAAAGAAAAGAAGGAAGATCCTTGAAAAATTTACAACAGGTTAGTTTTCTGGCTCAAAGAGTTTTTTAGAGAAGTCTACATAATCAACCCTGATCTTGTTCTGAGGATTAGTTAATTTTTCATCTCTGTTTCAGTACTTTCTATATTGTAAAGTCAACATTAGTAGTATCGTGCAGGTTGGTACATAATTTGTTTAATGGCAGTTGTTTCATACCTGTCATGTAATCCTGACATAACAAGTCATGTGCAGCCATGAATGGCTGTTCCTCTGCGTTTCTGTATGTGCCTATACCCCCAGACAGCAGCCCCTGCCAGTCTTCAGAGGGTTCTCCTGCACTGATCATTGTGATGGGTCATCTTCACATGAGGACCCTGAGTCTGAAGCTCTCCTGGAGCAGCCTTAGAAGGGTCCTGGACAGGGTCCGGTGTCTTTTTAAGAGTCCTTAACTTGTGTTCCTCTTTGCCTGAGCTCCTCTGGGCTTGTGGAGAAAGGCCTTGGATGAGCTGATTTCACAGGAGTATCTGGGCAGGGCACTGTTTTGATTCCTCCTCATTGCTTTGCTCTGCTCCTTCATGGGTGTGCAGACAGCTTTTGCCACATAACCTAGGACATCCTACCACCCTGGGCGTTGTTTGAAGGCTTTGATTCTTCTCTGATCAGACACACACTAAATTGTCCAAAGGGGGAAATGCCACATATGACATTTCCCTTATAGAGAAAATTCCACTTTAGGCCCTGCTTTTCATGGGCTTATTCACAGAAGCCTATGGAATGTCCCTGCAGGCTTTTCTGTTGTTGTTCTTGTTGTTTTGGTGCAGATGAATGGGAGTTTTAAGGTTCCTTCTTGAATGGATCAATCTTAATGGATCTAAAAACTGAGTAAGTTATTTTAGAGGACTAATTCATGGAAGCCTTCTCCAGAGTTTTACTGAGATAAGCACAGATCATAGAAATAATTATAAAAACGTACCTTTTCTTATTAAGGACTTGGAAGCACATTATTGGGTTGCCCCAATATTCTTCAAGGGTCCAGCCCTGTTCAGAATACTGGCTCAAGAACAATTAGCGAGACAGCATAGTCGGGTCTGTCTGGTTAACTCAAAAAGGTTTAATAAAATAATGAAAGTAGTACAAAACAACAAACAAAGATTGCAGCCAAGCACAGTGTAGGGACAGATGCCACACCTGCTACTACACGCTGAGAATGCACGAAACCCTTTGTTCTCTCACCTTTTCTACCTAATTGTCGAGGATGGGTCTATTGGCAGACTGCCAATAGAAAGAGGTATGGTTTTGACAAACAGTGACATGGTCCAAGAGCTGCTCCTCTCCTGGCACCAAGCCAATTACAAAGAGAAAACCACAGAACTTTCTGGTTAAACCTCTCAAAATGTCCAAAGGTAAATTGAAACCCTTTCCTTGTACAGATCTACTCACTTGGGAGTGGGGGGTGCATTACTACAGCACATGTTTTGCGGCTTTCATTTTTTGAGATGGTTTCATTTAGCAGGGAATGGATCTGCATAAGCAGATCAGTGCACCATGTAAGGGCTAGCTGGCACTGACCTATAGCTGCAGAAGAACTTCTTAGAGAACGTGGGCATGATGTGTTTTGGAATGAGATTTGAGTTATCCCAGGCTGGGCCTCAGATTCAGGCCTGTGTGGAAATTGATAAGCCTGTGGCGCCCTAAAAATTTAGGTAAAGGTGTGTTTAGGTATTAGATAGTATAATTATAGTGTGAATATGCTAGCCACCTTAAGGTTGAGATAATTGACTATTGTTAATTGCAGTTTTCTGCATTTCGCCATTTCGAGATAATAAAGGGAGAACGTATGTTTGACCACATTGGTTGTAGCTGTGGTGCTCTGTCCAACTTTCCAATGTGATAAGGGCCTCTGACTTCACATAGCTATCACAGAACATCACCAGCCTCCTTCTGCAGAGCTCCACAATCAGGAAGGACCAGGTCTGGTAAGCATGGGAATTCACAAACCTTCAGAGAAGCTGTGGTGGTTTGAACAACAAATACCATTAATCTCGAGATAATAAAATCTTTTAATCTGTTTTTAATGTCTGTATTTTTAAAGCTGCTTCTCAAAAATTTTAAATCCAGTGATGCTTTCTTGTCAGTCTCTGGGTTCACTATTTAGAAGGATCTGAGGGTCTTGTGGAGAGTGTATGAGGCTAGGTACACTCCTCCCGTCTCCCAGCTCAGGTGGCATGGCAGATGGCTGTGTCAAAGGTTTACATTATTAAATATTGATCCTGCTTCTATTTTCATCAAGAAAATTAATGTCCCTCAAAATCCCTCCTCATGACTTATGTCTTCTATGTCTTCTAATTGTTTTATTTTCTCCACTTTTTTTTTTTTTTTTTTTTTTTGGGTCCTAAGGATAAAATATTCTTCCCAGTAGTAACTTCCCAGGGCAGCCTGACTGCCTTTTCTCCTTTCTTGCAAAACTGCACTGGAAATCCTCTGGAAGTTTTTGTGGAATATGCTTTTTTCATTTTGGAAACTCTACTCCAATGCTATGCTATTGCATGAAATACACTAATAATTTACAGGGACATTTTCCATCCTTTTCCGCCCTTAAGGGAAGACTGTCCCTACTGTTTATTTTTGCCAGCAGGTAGAATCCACAATTAAACACATTTTCTTATCTTCAGTCCATGAGAGTTTAATACTAAGGGAAGGTAAGGAAGAAAAATCGAGTAAGCTGCTTTTTGTTTTGCTAGGTTGGTTAGTTTCACATCAAGAATCAGCAAAGGTGCTGGTTCACAGGACAGCAATTTTTAGCTGATGTCAGTGAAATGAGGCAGGTGGTGCCAGCTGGCTGCCCTTTGGCACAGATGCCATGGATCATCACATGGATCAGGCCCTATGATATCCCCTTGTTTCAGATTGTTCCTATACATAGGTAGTCTTTCTATGTTGGTGCAGTTTTCCAGAAAGAAGGGAGATGAAGGGAAAAGCAAAAAGATTTTGTATGGACTGGAAAAAGTAGATGTCAAAATGTAGGGCTGGATCATCCCCTGAGCACTGCATTATGCCTCAGGGAGCAGGCTTGAATCCCTCAGGGAGAGCAGGTGACAAAAGCATGCAGGTGTGTAGTTGCTGGGCCTCCTTCCACTGCCCAACAGGCAGCGATCAAAAGATGGAAATGAGAAAGGATGGCATGTAAATTCTTGGCATAACTTTTGGGGGGAGCTATTCTCTGGGTTTCTGTGACCCATTCATCCTTTTGCAAGAGACTTCAATATTGAACCTGAGGCTAAAGCCAGGTCTTCTGCTGGGCTCAGTGCAGTCAGCAGCTGCTCATCTCAAGTGCGTGGTAAACACTAATCACTGTAGCTGAGGTTGTGCTATTACCAACTCCCTAAGGACTGATGATCAGTTGTTAAACACTGATTGAGCTCATTAAAGACATGTATAAAGGAGTAGTTTTTGTGTAACCACCAGAAAAACAGACCTCTGTTTTTCTGCAGTCTGATGAGTGGCCAAAGAGGGCATGTGCCCCTGTGCCCTCCTGGGCACCAGCTGGAGGGAGCAGTCAGCCACACTCACAGGACTGTCCACAGCTCAGTTTTCAGTGGATTGAACATTTTCTCTCCCAATCCCAGCACATTTTATCTAACTTTGGTGAGAATGATGAGTGATACAATAAAGAGAAAAAAGAAAATCCCAGCAGTGAATGCTGGAAAGAGGTGAACTGTCTTGAGGATTTTGATCATGACATTGAAATTCCAATCTGCAATTAATATCTTTTTTTTTTTTTTTTTTTCCTGGTTATGAACTCTATGCTGTAATCACAGACTTCTTGGCATGATGTTTTGAAGTTATCTAAGCCCTTTACTCTCACATGCAATTGCATATGGCTGCTTATCTTGTTCATTTATATTCAACTTCTATTGATTTCAAAGGTCCATATCAGTTAAGGTCTTTGACTGGAGCTGCATATTTCTTTGCAGGTTCAGAAAGAGGTACATTATTGTTCCTAGGGTCAACAGAAGAACAAACCAAGCACCTCTTAAAGGACAGTTTGTGTGTTTCTCCTTCTGCACAGCATTTCACATTGTGAGAAAGCCTGTGTGTGTGTGAGAGAGAAGGAAAATGGAGAATTCCAGGAAAACATTTATTGATCTTGTAGATAAGGCACTAGAAGCTGCCAACTCAATGCAACGTGATGAACTGCTTTTTCCTTACAAGGGAATTCTCTACCCTACCACTGTTTGCAGTCCTGAAGTATTCAAAGCCTTGGAGTCCTTTGAAGCCAGAAGTGATGATGTAATTTTGGCAGGATACCCTAAGTCCGGTGAATATTTTTTAATTTTTTTTTCATAAAGATGGTTATGTAATAGCAAGTAACATGGTTTGTACTAAATAGATGCAATATATATGATACATAATATTATATATTATGCTTAATAATAGTATTTAGAATGTTCACAAAGATTTGTAAATGTGATTTCATTTTCAAACAGCAGAACAAACTAATTATTAATGCTTTACATAGCAAAGTTTTCCAAAGACTGAGAAAACAATCTGATTTTCTTTTCTATAGCATATAAAGATGTTTGTTATCTTTCCTTTTCATGGTTATGAAGTTAAAAGTACAAATTGGATAGAATCAAAATACATTTTTTTACACTGAATGTAACAAGGTTCCTTGATATTGCAGGATGTGCTCTCACATTTATTTTTGTAAAGTTCATAGCTGTCGCTGTGGGACACACAGGAACGCGGCAGAGAGTGCATCAGAAGAGGCTGTGTGGTCTTTCTATGCAAGAGAGAGATCTTGGTTTATTTTTCTCATTCTTATTATACGTTCTCAGATGTGCCCACCTCAGAGGTGGGACCCTTGGGAACTATTGGTCCGTTCTAGAGACCACCACAGAAGTCCCTCCTCTGGGAACAGATGTGGAAAACACACAATAGTTTACATTGTATGTCCTTGTGTATGAAAACTGTGCTTGGGAATGGAATTCCCAAAACCAAAACATGTAGGCACGAGCATGGCAACACGTACCTTTATGTTTTCACACAGAACGGAGCTTTTGGTACATTCAAATGCCGAATATTCTTCAGTTTATTTCACATCGATGTCAGGAAATAGCTATCAAATATATTTTTGTGGTCCTTCAGGTGATTTCACTGTTCTTTAATTATTGGGAAATCAAGAGGAGATTTTTGCCAGGGTTACATTTTTTCCCTCCATATTTGCACCTTCTGCCTGAAAGCACTTGTCCACATGAAAACCGAAGGTTTGGATTACATGTGCCTCACATACACTTTCATGGAGCTGTTTCTCTCTTCCAGCAAGGGGTTCCCACTGCCTTACACTCGACAGTCACAACTGAGAGGATTTTTTCTTTTTTCGTTTTTCTTGAATTTTGTTTTTGAAGAAATGTTATGCACTTGAATGCAGTTATTAAGACTGCAGTGAGATAGGTGTACGCACTCAGTGTCCAGAAACGATAAATTAGAGATGGGAGACCTATGCAGGCTCTTTGATATATTTGGAATCAAGAGATAATAAATGTGTATAGGAAATGTCACTGCATAGAGTTTTTCCTGTTGTTAAAGAAAATGAGTGCACGATTTTCAGATCTGGTCCTGCTCCAGTGCTGACGTAGTGTGACCCATCTTTCTTCCTAAAATAATCCACTACATCAGCAAACACTTAATTCATTAGGTTTTAAAGTACAGGTTTACCATGCCAGTCTCCCTTATATTTGTCACAATCAAATTTATTCCATGAATGCAGGTTTTCCTAGTTGAATCTTAGTGGTTCTTCTCCCTTATTAGTTAGTTTGCCATTTACAAGTGAATGGATGGTGAACTGACCTGTTCTAGTTGGAGAAATATGTCCTTATGAGGAGCAAAGGTAGGACCCTGGTAGGTGACTGACCAGATAGTCAGCTGTGATTGTATCACCTGAGAGGAGGCCAAGTAACTCACCTGGTAGTACTACCACCTCTTGACTTCCCTGGCCAATCCATTTCTGTTCATTCTCAAAGTTCTACAAGCAATTCTGTATTTTTCTTCTTTCAGGCACAAACTGGCTAACTCAAATCTTAACTGACCTGATAGCCATATCTCAAAAGAAAACACTGGGTAGGGAGAGCAGTGTGAAGGCTGAAGAAGAATTCCCCTACCTCGAAATTGGAGATGCTGAGAAATATGAGGTGGGAACAGAATATGTATAGAAGTGATCAAAATTATGTGCTTCAAATACTGAATATCTGATGAATGAACTATTGCATTGTTTGAGAAGAACTTTTCCCATTCTCTTTATGTGGCATCTAGTCAGGATTATTCTCATCTGGACTGTCAAATACTGAGGGATAAATGAACACTTTAGTGGGAGTGAGAGGAGCACATACTCATGAGACACATAAGAACTTCAGAAGTTAAATATGGCATCTTTTCTTTCAGGAAGCACTTCATGAAGCATCAAACAAAGAAATACTAGCTTTAGTCTCTTTTAGTAGCTCTTCCTTCTCGTCCCCTCTCTCTGCATCCTTGAGATGCTTCAGCTTTCACAAGTAGGTAATGTGTACCCTAGCTCTAGATTTGATCCCTTGTCTAACAGAACAGAAGAGAATTATCACTGAAGAAAACTAACAATGGATAGTCTTCTTCCAGTTGTCCAGGGCTTTTTAAAGATTCAGAGCTCCTCAGAGCAGCCCAGTAATCTCCCAGGGCAACACTCACAAATAAAACAAAATCCAAAAACTGTTGATAAGTTAATCAAGGCAATATTTTAGGATATGTTAATGAAAAGAATACTTGTACTAACTGACCTGTGCACTTTCCTCTTTCCAATTCTTAAAGCGAATGACCAAATTACCTTCCCCAAGATTTATCGCTACTCATCTCCGTCCTGAAAATCTTCCCAAGTCTATCTTCCAAAACAAAGTCAAGGTGAGTCTTGATTTTAATGTATTAAAAGCAAACACTCCAACAGATTTTTTTTTTTAAGCCAAAGTAGTAGTTTTCTGGCAATTTTCAGAATCACTCTCATGCTTAAGTGTTTAGCCTGGCCATTTCTACATGGCTGTTTAAGTGCTGCCATTGGTCTCACTTAAGCCCAGTTTGTCCTTATTGGCACCTTTGTGAAGGTTTCCACAAGAGAGTTGCAGGGCTTGAACAAATCCTCCAGAGGCAAAATATATTTTGACATGACTTGCTCTGGGAGGAACTTGACGGCATTGTTGCGAGTGAGGGCTTACTTCCATGTGTCAAATTTCAGGGAGAATTTATATTTTTGTCACTTTTCCCTGCTACTTAAATGATGACGTATGCTTGTATTGAGCAAAACACACTTAGATTCTGCATAAATAGTTTGGTTAATCTGTAACAGTAATAATTATAGGCAACTATCTCCTCATTGTACCAAAGCAAATTAAATACTTTGCCTTCTGAATTGGGAATGAAATTGCTACTTCCACAGAAAGTAGCACACAAGTTATTATAAATCCCGAAGGGTTGTTGCAATAACGTTGTTATTTCTTTTTTAATGTTATGGTCTACTATGTTTTTCTTTATAAGTTAATAAAATAATTTTTTTCTAGATATTGTTGCTGGTTCGTAATCCAAAAGATGTAGCCGCATCTTTTTACCATTTTTGCAATGGCCTGCCTACTCTTCCCTCCTATGAGACCTGGGATGATTTCTTCACAGATTTCATGACAAAGAAAAGTACAGTACATTTTTCTGTCTCTGTCAATTATTCAATCATTTGTTTTTGTCTAAAACTCCGTGTACTTTGGTAAATCAGCTTCATGAGGAATTTTTTTGGTTACAGTACAAATGCAGAGATTAAAGTCAGAGAATTAGAAATCTGAACTGAAGTTTAGCATGCTTGTCTTACTGTTTGAGGATTAATATTTTTCAGGACTGCACTTCTACAGGCTGACTTCTAGAAAGTTTTGTTTTCCCTGGAAGAAGCAGTTCATCCTTATCTCGATCCTGGGTCCCATTTGCTCCTACTCTCCTATGAAAATTATCCTGTGTCCATGGAGATATATAATCACCTCCATGCCATATTGGATGAAAGGAATTATTTGGACAAAGTGCAGTGCGTTAAAAAGTGGATTGATTCTAATGCATTAAAAAAGAGGAAAAGAACAAGTTTAATGTTACGAGTTTGGTGTAGCACCCAGCCAGCAGAAGTGAGGGTTCAACAAAGGTTTTAGACTGGGTTAAGAGAGTCTTACAAGATGGACTGGAAGGTGACAGCTTTTTGGTGGATTCTCAGCTGTCTTGAAATATTAACAAGTTTTATATTCCTAACTTACAAATGCTATCCTGAGCCTGGAGCTAAACCTGTAATTCCGATAGAAGGGTGTAAACTCTACCATGGACATGATTAATAAAGGCCTTGGCTGTGATGACTTAATAAGTAAAACTTGTATAATCCTAATTTACACTTCATTTTAGGATTCTTTTGTTTTATTTAGTGGCCTGGGGATGCTACTTTGAATTCCTTTCTGAATGGAACAAATATGCTGATCAAGAAAATATTATGCCAATAACTTATGAAGAGGTAAAAGAGGTAAGATTATCAATAGTTACAAATACTTGATACTTCAAGGGACATTTTTTCCTGGACCAATTCACCATTACATGCATGCAGGCTCTCCAAAGGTGTGAGGCAGATTCTTGTTTTAGGGGAAGAGAAGGTGAAATTCAAACTTAAAAACCTTCTTCAAATTTTGCTTGTGAAAATGATTCTTGTTTTTTATTTCTCTGTGATATAAGCCCAGATAATTGTCAATAAAAATCTCCAGGAATTTTTTTGGGGAGGAGCTTTTATGTTTTCAGCAGTGAAGATTTTGCTGGCCTGTAAAAATCCTATCTAATATTTGGTAACTTACAGGAAGGCAGCTCATATCTCCTCCAAAGCAATTATGGAGAGGAGAAACACTCTGGACCACACTACTCCTAGTGAACTCGATGAATGTCCTGTGTATGCAGGCAGCAGGGAGATAGAGGGAAGTGTAAACACCTTGGAAAGCAGCGTAATTTGCTTGAAAGTCATGTCACTTGTTCCATTCCTCTTTCCAGAATCCTGCCCTGGCTGTGAAAAACATAGCTACGTTCTTTGGAATTGCTCTGACTGAGGAAGAGCTCCAGCTTGTGGTAGAGAGGAGCAGCTTCCAGTCTATGAAGAAAAACTCAGAGAAGACCCATGGATCATTTGGCAATGTTCTCTTTCGCAAAGGTAGGAAGCTCCAAGTGGCTCAGAGGTAGAAATGTCACACTCTCAAGATCCTGGGCCATCCTTTGGTTCTTTTTCTGGCACTGACATTAGCATTGCAAGTTAGTATGAAGCAGGTTATCACTGCTTTGCTTGAGAAGACCATTCAAGGAGAACTAGTGAGGAAGATACCCCCAGCAAGGCTCTCACAGCAGAACCACTTCTAGAGGCTCTCTGATGGCTGGCAGGAATTAGGAAGTGCCATGTGTCTGAATTCCTCTCCACCTCTGTGCCTGGATCACCAACTGCCCAGCCATTAGAGGCTCAGCTGAGCAGGCAGCACTGGGCCAAACTGAGCCTGAGTGGTGTGACCACACTTGTTAGGAGAGTGCAGGAATCTCCTGAGATGCACACTGCCCAATGCCTGTTCACTCTTACCCATTAGAACCCAGCCAAGCCAGCAAGGATCCAGGTGCACATGAGACAGGAAACAAAAGGGAACAGCTGTTGCAGTGTAGTGCAGGGGACACAGGCATGAGAAGGGCAACCTGGTTGTCAGAATCTATTTCTGCATTTTGCATTAAAGAAGTAACGGGATAAAAACTCGAGCTGCCAAAGGAGCAGAAACCCAGCTCTGCCTCTTGGCAGGTGATTTCTAATTAATTCCTCACTATCTTCCACTTTGCCAGTCATAACTGACTAGAGGAGAGAGCTACAGGGAAAAAGGACTTCAGGCTGCCTTTTTGTTCACAGCCACGGAAAGGGGAGAATGTTCCTTTGCATTACAGGAAAAGATTCTTCAAATATCTGTAACTCCACTGATTTCACAGCATTATATTGGTGTGGAAAAATGTTTCATCTGGAAAATGGATCAACACTATTTAGTGTAGAATACAATAAAAATGATTGATCTATAGAAAATAACGAAAATTGCTTTGTTTTGAAGAGTTTCTTTGCTTCTTTGAAGGTGGTGTAAGTGACTGGAAGAATCTTTTCAGTGAAGATCAGAATGAGAAAATGGACAAAGCATTTGAAGAACGTATTGCAGGAACTAAACTGGGAAAAAAGCTGAAGTATGACCTGTACTGCAAAGCCTGAACAGTAAGGAAATGTGGTTCGAACAAGAACTTTGCAAGGCAGAATCAGATCATCTGAATACAGTACACTAGAAAACGAGTGACTAAATGATGCAAGCACCTTAGAATTACTGTAAGAATCTAATTTGCAGCAGCTTTTACAGTGACAGTGATGAGTCATGGCCTTTTGTTTCATGGGGAGATCTTTGCTGCACCCATTTGCTGAAGAGGATGTCAAGTAATCATATTTACAAAAACTCAACAGCCCTGTACCAGCTGTCACCTGGAAGGAAATGCCCCTTTTCTTTCTAGCCAAATTCTATCATTCTAGGCCATATTTATAATTATTATCTAATTTATACTTATTTAGCATGCAGATTATTTTTTTCATAAAAAATGTTTCAAATGAGGCAACATCTTCACAGAAGATATCACCAGCAAATCTAGGGATATGCCAGAAGCCCAATGACAAAGGAAATCTTCTATGAATTCAGCAGAAACTAAATCAAAGCTAGAGGGAGGAGAAAGAAGGGGAAATGAGGATCAGCATGCTTAAGGCTTTTCATCTCTCTGAATGCAAACTGTCAAGATGAATTTCTGAGTATGGGCTGAGTATGTTAACAGGCAAGGTTCCCTCAGAGGCACTGCTTTTTATAGGATCACTGAGCAGCCCAGGTTGGGAGAGACCTTGAAAAATCCTCTGGTACAACCTTTCAAGAGAAAGGGAGCCTAGATGGGATTCTATCTAGATAGCATGTCTTGAAAACCTCCAGTGATGAGGATCCTACCCTGTTCCTGGGGTCAGTGTTCCAGTGAATGGTTGTTCTTGCTGTAAAGAATTTACTTCATGTATCAAGATTAAAGCTGTCCTGTTGCACCTTGAACCCGCTGCCTGTTTTCTTCTCCAAGTGGTGTCTGGTGAATAGGGAGCCTTTATTCTCTCTGTAGCTGCCCTTTAAGTACTGGAAACTGTGATGAGGTTGTCCCTGAGCCTTCTCAACTTTGTGGTCCTGCCTTGGAACCCCTCTGGTTTGTCTGTGTCTTTCTTGAACATGCCTCTATGGAGATCATGAGATTGCCAAGCGTGATGGTGTGAGACATTGCTGTACCCAGCTCTCTGGTACTGTCACTGGCATTTGCCTCTCTAGACACGGTATTTCAGACTTGTCCAGGGACCTGTTTGGGAAAAAAAGGCAAAATTAGGTTCTGTAAGTATAGTTGAATTAAAAACAGGAAAATCCCAATTTCTAGATCCATCACCTAAGCAGATAAGACGTAAAAATAAAAGAAACAGTTGGAAAGAATAAAATCTTCAAGACTTTTTGTTTCATTCTTCTAAAGCTGGTTGGTTCTGCCTGGACCTAAGTGGAGGTGCAGAGTTTTGTAAAGACATAGGAATGCTACCAGTAATACTTGGAATCTTTAGAAAAAATGAATGGATTCATAAGCTGAGCAGCAGGAAGTCCTGTGGCAAGCCATCTTTGAAACAGTTATGAGTTATCTGTAAGCAATCAGAAAGGTACCAGATTCCTGGAGGAGGACATACATAATAGCAGTGTTGAAAAACTTGAGAAGGAATAATTGAAATAGAACAGTCACCTTATCTTGAGCCATAGAATTGTAGTAGCGAAAAATGACAAAGCAACACACCATGGAACATTTTGAAGATAATGAAATAGTAAATAAAAATAATGTTAAAAAAAGTTGTGAGCCTCCCTAAGATAACTTACTGCTTGAATAAGCCACTGACAGAAAATACAAGAGGTGCCAGCCTGAAATGATGTGGCTAAAGAGACACAAATTCCTGTGGAGATGGCAATGTACAAATGTGGTTATAGAAATGAAAGTCCTGAAAGTAGACTTAGAAAGTTCTGAGCAATTCATACAACAGCGATAAAAGGCATTCAGGAGCACTGCCAGCAGCAGCAATATTTTCAGGAATATCCACTTGTTTACATGGATATTATGGACTTGGTTGCAATAGTATGCTTAGGGTCATGCTGCATATGCTGGTTGAGAGCAAAACTGGGAGGGCAATTAAAGCAATATCCTTTAGTGGTGAGTCCTGGTCATACTCAGTATTGCTTTTAACACTGGTGGGCAGACTAATATCATAGATTGTATCATAAATGACTGACTTTTATGCCTGGGGATCAGAGCAGAGTGGTGGAAGTATGAGGAAAAATGGCAAAACAATTTGAAACAAAACAAATTGAGAATCTTAGGGATCACAAAGTTTAGTTAAGTGTAAAATTCTGTGTTTAGAAAAGGGAAGCCCAATGAACAGGTACTTGATGGAGGTAAATCAGTCAGGCTGCACTTGGCATAAACCACCAGAGGAATCACACTCAGCAAGGACTAACATGATGACAGTGCTAGAAAAAAAAGGCTCAGATCTTATTCTGGTCTGGCTGATCTGATGGAAAACCAGAGCATGACCTGTTTTTGCAGTTTTATCCTCTGTTGTGTCATCTCAAGGCTTGACTTCAGCCCCTTTGTGCCCTTAACCATCTCACTCTGAAGGACAGAGCAGTAACACCTCATGTGCTTTTGCTCCATTAGAGATACAATGTGGGCCCTTGCATTCAGTGGGGTAAGGAGGTGGAAGAAGGGAGGATGGAAAAGGCACACTGCCATGTCAAAAAATTAATGCAGGCAAGGAACCTTGATGGATGATAAACATTTTGGGAGTGTGAAAAGTAAGCGGAGATGAAGCCAGTGAGTGTGAGAATCAATTCAGAAAAACTTGGGAATCTTTGCTGAAGGTAAGACATAATTGACTGACACAATAGCTGTGGCTCTCCAAATTTATTACTTCTGGGTTCTTACCAATTGTCAAAAACAAGAAAAAGAAAGTACCTTTCTTTTTGGCCTAGTCTACTTTGTGTCATATGATGCCTTTAAAGGATAAATTTCCACTGAAAGGATGTTTATATTGTATTTCTGTCTGTTTGCTTTAAAGAGGATGAACAAGCAAGGAAAATTATATTAACTCATCTTCCACCTCAGTTCCTTTCCCCAATCCATTTCCAAAGCAAAGTCAGGTGAGTTTTTCATTAAGGTGGATATTCTCTTACTGGTGTACTGTAAGTGCTCCTGATAACAGTATTTCCATCCAAGGCAGATTTTCCTGTGGCTAACTGAGCAAGTCTGAGTTTTCCCTGGGGACCACAGGAGCTGCTCCACATTCATTGACCTGCACAGCCCAAGACACTTTGTCTGTGGACAGACAGTGCTGGCATTGGGACTTGCATTGCTGCCATACTCAGGATCCCTGGTTGCCCTGAGCCTCTGCAGACAGACTGGGCTGCTCTGCCCCCCACATCTGCAGCTCCTGAGCAGAGTGACGTGGCTGGGACAGCACTGAAGACTCTGCTGACAAGCAGAGAGCAGAGTCTAAGGGTTAAAGGGCCTGGAGGCGCCTGTGTCCCCAGGGACTGAGGTGACAGGCTGCTGAATTTCATGCTGAGGTATTGTAGTGATCTGGCTTCTTCGGGATGCAGGCAGCTGGCCAGAGGGAAAAAAAAAAAAAAAGGAAAAGAAAATGTTGATGTCTTGATGCCCTTACTCTTTAGTACTGGAAAAGAGGAGTAAATTTTCTTTTGCAATTCAGATTTAACACATGGAGAAAAAGCTGAAAATAATAACTAAAACAAAGCCTATAGAAAGCAGAAGATTTTTTGGGGGGTTTACACAGCTTGGTTTTTAGTTAAAGAGGAAACAGTTTCCCTGTAAGGACCTTGGAGTTCCCTTTGGAGAGGACGGGACGTATCAGTGGCCAATTTTTAGATACTGACACATTGTATAACCACGGAGGAAGCTGGATGCGCCTTTGTGAGTAGACAAATAAAATGAGCCGAGTTCGGAAATTCCTTTTTTTCCGTGCAGCCCGGCAGCAGGCGATGACCGGGCCGTGCAGCGGGCCGGGCGGGCCGGGCGGGCCGGGCCGGGCCGGGCCGGGCCCCCGCAGCAGCCGCGGGCGGGGGCAGGGGAGGCCGCGGCTGCCAACATCCAGCCGGCCCTGAGGCCCGGGGAGGGGTGCCCGGGAGCGGCTCCGGGCCCGGGCTGGGCCCGTTATCCTCCAATGCAGTCGCATTTGGCTGCTTATCGTGTTCGTTTATGTTCAACTTTTGTTGATTTCAAAGGTCTGTATTGCTTAGGGTCTTTGACTGGAGCTGCGTATTTCTCCACAGGTTCAGAAAGAGGTAGACTATTGCTCATGGGGTCAAGAAAAAAAAACCCCAAACAACAAACCAATCACCTATTAAAGGATAATCTGTGGAATTCTCCTTCTGCACAGCATTTCACACTGTGACAGAGCCTGTGTGAGAGAGAGAGAGAAGAAAAATGGAGAAGTCCAGGAAAACATTTGTTGATCGCGTAGATAACATGATGGCAGCTGGCAAGTCAATGCACCGTGATGAACTGCTTTTTACTTACAAGGGAATTCTCTACCCAACCGCTGTTTACAGTCCTGAAGTATTCAAAGCCTTGGAGTCCTTTGAAGCCAGAAGTGATGATGTAATTTTGGCAGGATACCCTAAATCCGGTGAATATTTTTTAAATTTTTTCGTAAAGAGGGTTATGTAATAGCAAGTTACAAGGTTTGGACTTAATATGTGCAATATATATGATACATAACACTATATATAATGCTAAATTATAGCATTTAGAATGTTCACAAAATTTTGTAAATTTGATTTCATTTTCAAACAGCAGAACAAACTAATAATGAATATTTTATGTGGTAAAGTTTTCAAAAGACTGAGAAAAACAATCTGATTTTCTTTTCTATAGCATATAAAGATCTTTGTTATCTTTGCTTTTCATAGTGAAATTAAATGCACAAATTGGAGAGAATCAAAATACAGTTTTTTACACTGGAGGCAACTAGACCTCTTGATATTACACGATCTGCTCTCACATTTTTGTTTGTAAAGTTCAGAGCTTTATCTTTTTACACAGAACAGAGCTTTTAGTACCTTCAAATGCTGAATATTCTTCAGTTTATTTCCCATAGATGTCAGGAAATAGCTATCAAATATATTTTTGTAGTTCTTCAGGTGATTTCACTGTTCTTTAATTATTGGGAAATCAAGAGGAGATCTTTGCTAGGGTTGCATTTTTACCCTACATATTTGCACCTTCTGCTCGAAAGCACTTGTCCACATGAAAACCAAAGGTTTGGATTAGATGTGCCTCACATACACTTTCATCGAGCTGTTTCTCTCTTCCAGCAAGGGGTTCCCACTGCCTTACACTCGATAGTCACAGCTGAGAGCATTTTGAAGTTTTTTCTTTTTTGTTGTATTTTGTTTTTAAAGAAATGTTATGCACTTGAATGCAGTTATTAAGACTACAGTGAGGTAGATATGTGTAGGCACCCAGTGTCCAGAAATCAGGAAGTTATAAATTAGAGATGGGAGACCTATGCAGGCTCTTTGATATATTTTGAATCGAGAGATAATAAATGTGTATAGGAAATGCATAGAGCTTTTCCTGTTGTTAGAGAAAATGAGTGTGTGATTTTCACATCTAGTCCTGCTCCTGTGCTGAGGTAGTGTGACCCATCTTTCTTCCTAAAATAATCCAATACATCAGAAAACACTTAATACATTAGGTTTTAAAGTACAGGTTTACCATGCCAGTCTCCCTTATATTTGTCACAATCAAATTTATTCCATGAATGCAGGTTTTCCTAGTTGAATCTTAGTGGTTCTTCTCCCTTAGTAGTTAGTTTGCCATTTACAAGTGAATGGATAGTGTACTGACCTGTTCTAGTTGGAGAAATATGTCCTTATGAGCAGCAAAGGTAGGACCCTGGGAGGTGACTGACCAGATAGTCAGCTGTGATTGTATCACCTGAGAGGAGGCCAAGTAACTCACCTGGTAGTACTACCACCTCTTGATTCCCCTGGCCAATCCATTTCTGTTCATTCTCAAAGTTCTACAAGCAATTCTGTATTTTTCTTCTTTCAGGCACAAACTGGCTAAGTCAAATCTTAACTGACCTGATAGCCATATCTCAAAAGAAAACTCCGGGTAGGGAAAGCAGTGCGAAGGCTGAAGAAGAATTCCCCTACCTTGAAGTGGGAGATACTGAGAAGTATGAGGTGGGAACAGAATATGTATGGAAATGATCAAAATTATGTGCTTCAAATACTGAATATATGACGAATGTACAATTGTATTGTTTGAGAAGAACTTTTCCCGTTCTCTTTATGCGGCATCTGGTCAGGATTAATCTCATCTGGACTGTCAAATACAGAAATGAGCACTTCAGTGTGAGTGAGATTAGCAGATATCCATGAGATATGTAAGAACTCCGGAAGTTCAACATAGCATCTTTTGTATTTACAAGTGCTTCATGAGGTGTCAAATAATGAAATAGTACCGTTGTGTCTTTTACTAGTTCTTCCTCCTCATCCCCTCTCTCTGCATCCTTGAGATGCTTCAGCTTTCACATGTAGGTAATGTGTACCCTAGCTCTAGATTTGATTCCTTGTCTAACAGAACAGAAGAGAATTATCACAGAAGAGAACTAACAATGGATAGGCTTCTTCCAGTTGTCCAGGGCTTTTTAAAGATTCAGAGCTCCTCAGAGCAGCCCAGTAATCTCCCAGGGCAACATTCACAAATAAAACAAAGTCCAATAACTGTTGATAAGCTAATCAAGGCAATATGTTAGGATAGGTTAATGAAAAGAATACTTGTACTAACTGACCTGTGTACTCTCCTCTTTCCAATTCTTAAAGCGAATGACCAAATTACCTTCCCCAAGATTTATGGTTACTAATCTCCGTCCTGAAAATCTTCCCAAGTCTATCTTCCAAAACAAAGTCAAGGTGAGTCTTGATTTTAATGTATTAAAAGCAAACACTTCAACAGATTTTTTTTTTAAAGCCAAAGTAGTCCTTTTCAGGCAATTTTCAGAATGACTCTTATGGTTAAGTGTTTAGCCTGGCCATTTCTACATGGCTGTTTAAGTGCTGCCATTGGTCTCACTTAAGCCCAGTTTGCCCTTATTGGCACCTTTGTGAAAGTTTCCACAAGAGAGTTGCAGGGCTTGAGCAAATCCTCCAGAGGCAAAATATATTTTTACATGATTTTCTCTGGGAGGAATTTGATGGCATTGTTGCGAGTGAGGGCTTCCATGTGTCAAATTTCAGGAAGAATTTCTATTTTTGGGCGTTTTCCCTGTTACTTAAATGATGAGCTATGCTTGGATTGAGCAAAACACACTTAGATTCTGCATAAATAATTTGGTTAATCTGTATCAGTAATAATTATAGGCAACCATCTTCTCATGGTACCAAAGCGAAGTTAAGTACTGCATATTCTGAATTGGGAATGAAATTGCTACTTCTCCAAGTAGCAAACAAGGTATTAGAAATCCTCAACTGCAGGTATACATTGTTGTTATTTCTTTTTTAATGCTATGGTCTGCTATGTCTTTCTCTATGAATAATTAGTTTCTTTTCTAGATATTGTTGCTGATTCGTAATCCAAAAGATGTAGCCACATCTTTTTACCATTTTTCCAATGGCGTGGGTACTGTTCCCTCCTATGAGACCTGGGATGATTTCTTCACAGATTTCATCACAAAGAAAAGTACAGTACATTTTTCTGTCTCTGTCAATTATTCAATCATTTGTTTTTGTCTAAAACTCCGTGTACTTTGGTAAATCAGCTTCATGAGGAATTTTTTTTGTTACAGTACAAATGCAGAGATTAAAGTCAGAGAATTAGAAATCTGAACTGAAGTTTAGCATGCTTGTCTTACTGCTTGAGGATTAATATTTGTCAAGACTGCACTTCTACAGACTGACTTCTAGAAAGTTTTGTTTTCCCTGGAAGAAGCAGTTCAACCTTATCTGGATCCTGGGTCTCATTTGCTCCTACTCTCCTATGTCCATCATCTTGTGTCCATGGAGATACATAATCACCTCCATGCCACATTGGATGAAAGGAATTATGTGGACAAAGTGTAGTGCCTTAAAAAGTGGATTAATTCTAATGAATTAAAAAAGAGGAAAAGCACTAGTTTAATGTTATGAGTTTGGTGTAGCACCTGGCCTGCAGAAGTGAGGGTTCAACAAGGTTTTAGACTGGGTTACGCGAATCCTACAAGATGGTCTTACAAAGCTATTTGGTGGACTCACAGCTGCCCTGAAATACTTACAAGTTTTATTTTTCTGACTCAAAAATGGTATCTTTCGCCTGAGCCTGGAGCTAAACCTGTAATTCCCACAGAAGGGTGTAAGCTCTGCCATGGACATGATTAATAAAGACCTTGGCTGAGACAATGAGTCAAATTTGTATAATCCTATTTATGCTTCATCTTAGCATTCTTTTGTTTTATTTAGCGGCCTGGGGATGCTACTTGGAATACCTTTCTGAATGGAATAAATATGCTGATCAAGAAAACATTATGACAGTAACTTATGAAGAGGTAAAAGAGGTAAGGTTATCAATAGTTACAAATACTTGATACTTCAAGGGACATTTTTTCCTGGACCAATTTATGATTACATGCATGCAGGCTCTCCAAAGGTGTGAGGCAGATTCTTGTTTTAAGGGAAGAAAAGGTGAAATTCAAACTTAAAAACCTTCTTCAAATTTTGCTTGTGAAAATGATTGTCGTTTTTTATTTCTCTGTGATATAAGTCCAAATAATTTTGTAAATCAAAATCTCCAGGAATTTTTTTGGGGAGGAGCTTTTATGTTTTCAGTAGTGTAGATTTTGCTGGCCTGTAAAAATCCTATCTAATATTTTGTAATCTACAGGAAGGCAGCTCATATCTCCTCCAAAGCAATTATGGAGAGCAGAAACACTCTGGACCACTCTAGTCCTAGTGAACTCGATGAATGTCCTGTGTATGCAGGCAGCAGAGAGATAGAGGAAAGTGTAAACACCTTGGAAAGCAGCAAAATTTGTTTGAAAGTCATGTCACTTGTTCCATTCCTCTTTCCAGAATCCTGCCCTGGCTGTGAAAAACATAGCTACGTTCTTTGGAATTGCTCTGACTGAGGAAGAGCTCCAGCTTGTGGTAGAGAGGAGCAGCTTCCAGTCTATGAAGAAAAACTCAGAGAAGACCCATGGATCATTTGGCAACATTCTCTTTCGCAAAGGTAGGAAGCTCCCAGTGGCCCAGAGGTAGAAATGTCACACTCTCAAGAACCTGGGCCATCCTTTGGTTCTTTTTCTGGCACTGACATTGGCATTGCAAGTTAGTATGAAGCAGGTTATCACTGCTTTGCTTGAGGAGGCCATTCAAGGAGAACAGGTGAGGAAGATACCCCCAGCAAGGCTCTCACAGCAGAACCACTTCTAGAGGCTCACTGATGGCTGGCAAGAAGGAGGAAGTGCCATGTGTCTGAATTCCTCTCCCCCTCTGTGCCTGGATCACCAACTGCCCAGCCATTAGAGGCTCAGCTGAGCAGGCAGCACTGGGCCAAACTGAGCCTGAGTGGTGTGACCACACTTGTTAGGAGAGTGCAGGAATCTCCTGAGATGCACACTGCCCAATGCCTGTTCACTCTTACCCATTAGAACCCAGCCAAACCAGCAAGGATCCAGGTGCACACAGGAGAGGAAACAAAAGGGAACAACTGTTGCAGTGTAGTGCAGGGGACACAGGCATGAGAAGGGCAACCTGGTTGTCAGAATCTATTTCTGCATTTTGCATTAAAGAAGTAACGGGATAAAAACTCGAGCTGCCAAAGGAGCAGAAACTCAGCTCTGCCTCCTGGCAGGTGATTCCTAATTAATTCCTCACTATCTTCCACTTTGCCAGTCATGACTGACTAGAGGAGAGAGCTACAGGGAAAAAGGACTTCAGGCTGCCTTTTTGAACAGAGTCACCAAATGGGGAGAATGTTTCTTTGAATTATGGCAAATGATTCTTCACATATATGTAACTCCACTGATTTTATAGCATTATATTGGTGGGGAAAAATGTTTCATCTGGAAAATGGATCAACACTATTTATTGTAGAATACAATAAAAATGACTGATCTATAGAATAAAAAGTAAAATTGCTTTGTTTTGAAGAGTTTCTTTGCTTCTTTGAAGGTGGTATAAGTGACTGGAAGAATCTTTTCAATGAAGATCAGAATGAGAAAATGGACAAAGCATTTGAAGAACGTATTGCAGGAACTAAACTGGGAAAAAAGCTGAAGTATGACCTGTACTGCAAAGCCTGAAGAGTAAGGAAATGTGGCTAGAACAGGAACTTTGCAAGGTAGAATCAGATCATCAGAATGCAGTACACTAGAAAACTAGTGACTAAATGATGCAAGCACCTTAGAATTACTGTAAGAATCTAATTTGCAGCAGCCTTTACAATGACGGTGATGAGTCACGGCCTTTTGTTTCATGGGGAGATCTTTGCTGCACCCATTTGCTGAAGATGTCAACTAATCATATTTACAGAAACTCAACAGCCCTGTTCCAGCTGTCACCTGGAAGTTAATGCCCCTTTTCTTTCTAGCCAAATTCTATCATTTTAGACCATTTATAAGTATTTAGTATGGAGAGCATTTTTTTCTTCAAAAATGTTTCAGATCAGGCAACATCTTCACAGAAGATATCACCAGCAAAACTAGGGATATGGCAGAAGCCCAATGACAAAGGAGATCTTCCATGAATTCAGCAGAAACTAAATCAAAGCTAGAGGGAGGAGAAAGAGGGGGAAATGTGGATCAGCATTCTTATCTGCCATGGTTTAACATAGTTTAGATTTTTTTTTTAGAAAGAACAAACCTATCAGGTTCCAGTTTTAATTATTAGCAAGTAGTTTGACAACTGAGAAAACAAAATGCGACTTTTGGTAAAACCCATATAAAGAGAAAAAGGAGTAACAGTTTTTCTCTTTTCCCCAAGTGTGCAACCAGGTAACATCCTGTAGCAGCAGGTCGGGCTGGGCAGGCCCCTCTGCCCCTGGGTGGCCGGGCTGGGACCGGGGCTTTGGCAGCCCACCCTTCCCCAGACTGGCCATGCTTGGGTCCAAAAACAGCAACAGCAGCAGGGAAGGGGAGAAAAACCCCGGCAGCTGGGGCTGGGCGAATGTTCCCCTGCCACCACACCCCCCCACCCCGCCTCAGGCCTCAGGGAGCAGCTCTAAGCAACCCACCCCACAAAATCAAAAAGTAAAAACGAAAGCATCCAGCAGCTTTTCCACCAGCATAACCTTGAGATTTTTCCAGCTCCCGGCAGCAGGGATCATATAAACAAGCACGGTAAACCTAAACAAACTTTAACTCTTCCCTGTCAGCAAATAAACTTTCCAAATTCCCAACCTTCCCGAAGTAAAAGCAAACAAAGTAATTAAACCATAAAAAACCACAACATAAAACTAAAGTCAGTTAAAAAACCCAAAAACGCAAATGGCTTAAAACGCAAAAAAAGAAACCGAATTTAAGGAATCATTTCTAGTAACATAAAAACTAAACTAAATTATTCCTTTGAACCATAAAAAATATAAATTTAAAAAAGCAATTGTTTTAATTTATGTGTAAATTTTTAAGCAAAAGTATGTGTAATAAACTAAGTAAAATTAATTTTATAAAATGCTTAAAAAAAATCCTTCTATGTATAGTAAAAAAACCCCAATTCTATTCCTTAAAATAAAAAATCCTTTGCCTCTAAAGTAATTCACCTTAAAAAGTAACACCCCAATTTGCAGTGTGTTTAAGTACATAACCCACTTGCAGTGTTAAAAAAATGTATGATAAATAAAATTTCATAGTTTGCAGAGGTTCCTTTCATGTCCTTACAAACAGTATCTCTGTAAAAGAAAAAAACCTCCTTTCCTAAAAAACTAATAAAAATTATCTTTAAATAGTAAAACTAACTAAAATTTCAAATTTTGTCTTTTTATGTTAAGTATTAAAAAAAAAGCTTGTAATAAATGTTTTAAAAGCTTCATTTTTTTCTTTCCTTTTTTCTTATTTTTATCCTTTTAGAATATATAAATAAACTATCTTTATAATTTAAAAATAAGCCTGTTTTACTCTTTGTGTTCTCCTAATCACATAAAATATAATAAATAATAAAACTATCACGTGAACGCTTTTCATCTCTCTGAATGCAAACTGCCAAGATGGATTTCAGATTATGGGCTGATGTTAACAGACAAGGTTCCCTCAGAGGCACTGCTTTTTATGGGATCACCAAGCAGCCCAGGTTGGGAGAGACCTTGAAAAATAATCTGGTACAACCTTTCAAGAGAAAGGGAGCCTAGATGAGATTCTATCTAGATAGCATGTCTTGAAAACCTCCAGTGATAAGGATCCTACCCTGTTCCTGGGGGCAAATGGTTGTTCTTGCTGTAAAAAATTTATTTCATGTATCAAGATTAAAGCTGTCCCGTTGCAACTTGAACCCGCTGCCTGTTTTCTTCTCCAAGTGGTGTCTGGTGAATAGGGAGCCTTTATTCTCTCTGTAGCTGTGCTTTAAGTACTGGAAACTGTGATGAGGTTGTCCCTGAGCCTTCCCAACTTTGTGGTCCTGCCTTGGAACTCCTCTGGTTTGTCTGTGTCTTTCTTGAACATGCTTCTATTGAGATGGTGGGATTGTCAAGAGTGATGGTGTGAGACATTGCTGTACCCAGCTCTCTGGAACTGGCATTGGCATTTGCCTCTCCAGAAACAGTATTTCAGACTTGTCCAGGGACCTGTTTGGGAAAAAAAAAAGGCAAAATTAGGTTCTATAAGTGTAGTTGAATTAAAAACAGGAAAATCCCCACCCAATTTCTAGATCCATCACCTAAGCAGGTAAGACGTAAAAATAAAAGGAACAGTTGGAAAGAATAAAATCCTCAAAACTTTTTGTTTCATTCTTCTAAAGCTGGTTGGTTCTGCCTGGACCTAAGTGGACATGGCAGAGTTTTGTAAAGACATAGGAATGCTACCAGTAGTACTTGGCATCTTTAGAAAAAATGAATGGATTCATAAGCTGAGCAGCAGGAAGTCCTGTGGCAAGCCATCTTTGAAACAATTATGAGTTATCTGTAAGCAATCACACAGGTACCAGATTCCTGGAAGAGAACATACATAATAGCAACGTTGAAAAACTTGAGAAGGAAGAATCAAAATAGAACAGTCACCTTATCTTGATCCATAGAATTGTAGTAGCAAAAATGTCAAAGTAACACACCATGGAACATTTTGAAGATAATGAAACAGTAAATACAAATCATGTTCAAGAAGTTTGTGATCCTCTCTAAGATAACTCACCTCTTGAATAAGCCACTGACAGAAAATACAAGAGGTGCCAGCATGGGGGAGAGCCTGAAATGACTAAAGAGACACAAATTATTGTGGAGATGGCAATGTACAAATGTGGTTGTAGGAATGAAAGTCCTGAAAGGACTCTTAGAAAGTTCTTAGAAATTCATACAACAGCAATAAAAGGCATTCGGGAGCACTGTCAGCACCAGCAATATTTTCAGGAATATCCACTTGTTTACATGGATATTATGGACTTGGTTGCAATAGTATGCTTATGGTCATGCTGCATATGCTGGTTGACAGCAAAACTGGGAGGGTAATTAAAGCAATATCCTTTAGTGGTGAGTTCTGGTCATACTCAGTAATGCTTTTAGCACTGGTGGGCAGACTAATATCATAGATTGTATCATAAATGACTGACTTTTAAGCCTGGGGGTCAGAGAAGAGTGGTGGAAGTACTAGGACAAATGGCAAAACCATTTAAACATAACAAATAGAGAATCTTAGGGATCACAAAGTTTAGTAAAGGTAAGTGTAAAACTCTGTGTTTAGAAAAGGGAAGCCCAAGGACCAGGTATTTGATGGAGGTAAATCAGTCAGGCAGCAGTTGGCATAAAACCACCAGAGGAATCACACTCAGCAAGGACTAACATGATGACAGTGCTAGAAAAGAAAAGGCTCAGATCTTATTCTGGTCTGGCTGATCTGATGGAAAACCAGAGCATGACCTGTTTTTGCAGTTTTATCCTCTGTTGTGTCATCCCAAGGCTTGACTTCAGCCCCTTTGTGCCCTTAACCATCTCACTCTGAAGCACTGAGCAGTAACACCTCATGTACTTTTGGTCCATTAGAGATACAATGTGGGCCCTTGCATTCAGTGGGGTAAGGAGGTGGAAGAAGGGAGGATGGAAAAAGCAAGCTGCTAAAAAATTAATGCAGGCAAGGAAACTTGATGGATGATAAACATTTTGAGAGAGTGGAAAGGAAGCAGAGATGAAGCCAGTGAGTGTGAGAATCAATTCAGAAAAACTTGGGAATCTTTGCTGAAGGTAAGACACAATTTACTGACACAATAGCTGTGCTCTCCAAATTTATTACTTCTAGGTTCTTACCAATTGTCAAAAACAAGAAAAAGAAAGTACCTTTCTTTTTGGCCTAGTCTACTTTGTGGCCTATGATGCCTATAACGGATAAATTTCCTCTGAAAAGTATATTATATTGTATTTCTGTCTGTTTGCTTTAAAGAGGATGAACAAGCAAGAAAAATTATATTAACTCATCTTCCCCCTCAGTTCCTTTCCCCAATCCATTTCCAAAGCAAAGTCAAGTGAGTCTTCCATGAAGGTGGATCTTCTCTTACTGGTGTACTGCAAATGCTCCTGATAACAGCATTTCCATCCAAGGCAGATTTTCCTGTGGCTAACTGAGCAAGTCTGAGTTTTCCCTGGGGACCACAGGAGCTGCTCCACATTCATTGACCTGCACAGCCCAAGGCACTTTGTCTGTGGACAGACAGTGCTGGCACTGGGACTTGCATTGCTGCCATACTCAGGATCCCTGGTTGCCCTGAGCCTCTGCAGAGAGACTGGGCTGCTCTGCCCCCCACATCTGCAGCTCCTGAGCAGAGTGACATGGCTGGGACAGCACTGAAGACTCTGCTGACAAGCAGAGAGCAGAGTCTAAGGGTTAGAGGGCCTGGAGGCGCCTGTGTCCCCAGGGACTGAGGTGACAGGCTGCTAAATTTCATGCTGAGGTATTATAGTGATCTGGCTTCTTTGGGATGCAGGCAGCTGGCTCCGGAGAAAATTTCCTGGGCAGCTGGCCTGAGAAAAAAAAATTGTTAATTTCTTGATGCCTTTACTCTTTAGTACTGGAAAACAGGAAGAAATTTTCCTTTGCAATTCAGTGTTAACACATGGAGAAAAAGCTAAAATGTATAGCTAAAACAAAGCTTATAGAAAGCATAATATATGAACAGTTTCTTCAACTTTTAAGAGTTAAAGAGCAGTGATAGAGAAATCATTTCTGATAAAGTGGTGTGTTTTGACGGTTCTGTGTTTTGGGAGACCAGAAAAATAATTTTAAGTTCTTCTTTGTAAGCAATTTTAAATAGTCTTTCAAGTCTTACAGGTATGATTTTGATTTGATATTTTCTCATGTTTAATTAATCTTGTGTATAGGTTTCCTGAGTGTCTAACATCCATTTATGAAGAAAGAGACAAGGATGTGATCCAAGGGTTTGATACATGAGTAGTGAACAAGACCCATACTGTAGGGATTCAAGGGCGTGAAAGAGAGTGACAGGCCCCTTCACAGGGTAATTCACCTTCCTGTGTTGTCTGTCTCTGTTGGAATGACCAGTGGAGATTCCCATTTCACCATCTCTGCACTCCTTATCTTCTAGAAGGGTGAAGGTGCAAGTCACTGATTAACTCTGTGGTCTGTTAACACCTTTTGACTTTACAGAATTCCATGGAGAATGATAGTAGCAACATATGGTCTTTGCTGCCACTGATACTAGGAATAGGAACTGTTCAGTATCAGTTATATGCCCAAAATACAAATAACAACCCCAGTAGGAATAATTTCAACCAAAGATTAAATTCTGGACATGAGGAGAGATAAATCAAAGTGAAGAAGTACAAATAGCATTTGAACGCTAATGCAGAACCTAAGTATTAAAACTTCACCTGCAAGTGACCCTCCTGTAGGATTTGATGATGTAAAGTTCTCAGATGTGAGAATTTTATCATGAGAAGTCTGGTTTAGGTAACACCTGTCCTTAGCTGTGGACATTGCCGTACAGTGACTGGATGCAGGACAGAGCCATGGCCTGTAAGGAACCTATATCCTGGGATGTTTATCCATTAGTGGAGTCAATATCCAGCCAGTTGAGATCCACTGTCCAGGTGTCCACTACATAATACATGCTCCTTGTCCAGCTGGCAACTTGCACTGCATTAATCAACTGGTGACTGTATTAGTCACCAGTTATAAATGTTTCACAAAATATCCTTTACAGGTCTGTCTTTGGTTTAATTTAGCATTTTTCCTCCCATTTGTTGTTGTCCCAATAGTTTCTGTTGCTTGCACCAGTTGCAGCACAAACCATCTGTTGTTATTGTCAGTCTTCATGGAGCTCTGTAATGTCAAAAGAGGTTAACAGAGTACAGAGTTAATCAGTGACTTGCACCTTCACCCCTGAGTAAACCCCCTGTTCTATTTACTCATGTGGTGCAGAGAGCTTTTCTGCATTGTGGAAAGACAGCCTGTATCTCTCTGGGAGGATTTACACAGGGAGGATTTACACAGCCATGACCAGGAACAGTGAAAGAGTCATTGAAATAGTGGACAAATGTTTTTCAGAGGGTGACAAGATGGCCCCAGAAGACATGCTGTTCTCCTACAGAGGTATTTTATACCCAGTTAGTATTAGCAGCCCTGAGACCTTGGAAGCTTTGCAATCCTTTGAAGCCAGGAATGATGATGTGATTCTAGTAGGTTATCTTAAATCAGGCAAGTGTTTTCTTGATCAGTTGCTACAATCCAGAAGTTGGTTATTTAATGCCATCACTTAACTGAGCATTGATTCCTGAGAAAAGCTTATGATGACATCAGACTTCAAAGAATCATGAATTTAAGTTGTAAGGCATACCTGCAACTCGAATAATAAAACCTCTTGCTGACAACAGGAAAGACCTAACCTCCAAAGCTAGGTTTGGATGCTCAAGTCCTTGTCCAGAAAGGTTTTGAAACATGAAGAGGATGGAGCTGCACCACCCACTGAAATCTTTTTCAATGTTTTCCTACAATAGTGGTCTTTTGGACGCTGGATTTCTCTTTGTTGGTTTTTACATCAATGCAGTCAGATATCCTCTTGTTGTGAAAGTATCTCCACCTTCATTGTTTCCTCCAGTGGTGGAAGAGTGCAGTGAGTCTCCCATGCCTTTTTTCTTCTATCTCCAGCCTGAGCAAACCAAGCCTTTCTATGCAGTTCATTTGCTCCAACTCCCAGTAGTTTCACATCTCGGAACTGCAGACAGTATTCAAATGGTGAACACACCAGTGCCAGCTAAAGCAGGATGATCACATCCCTTGATGGTGTTATCTTACTCTCTGCAGAGGCAATACAGGGAATATATCCTGCTAATGACAGCAGAACTGCTGTTTCCCTATTTTTTCTGCATCACAGAATGCAGGTGCTTCCTTTGTATCTAAATGGAGGGAAAGACATGAATACCACAAGGATTTTTACTTATTTTCTTTCTCTTTCACTGAGGGCATTTCAGACTCCTGATTTTTTTTTTCCAATGGACTTTACAGAATTATCTTAATATGTAATTTGCAGACAAAGAGGAAGTTGATCCTTATCACATCACCTTTGTGTGCAGCTTCTAGAGCTGTATGTAAGCAGAAGTGGTTTATAGGTGTAAGGATCTACTTAAACACTGCAGTAGGTGTTAGTTGAAAAGTGAGATTTGGCTCTCCAAACCCAGTTCCTCAGACACCAGTTCTCCCAGGTTGCAGAGGGCCTGACAGCTAAGTCTGGTGCAAAGATGGTGTCAGGAGAGTGATGGTCTGGTGGCTTGGTTGATGGCCCTTGTGCTGCCAGATACAGAAGCCTAGCTGGGACTTGTTACTGAGGCCAGACTGTGTCAGTAATGAAGAGCCCATAATCTGAAGCTGGTTGGGAAGAGGGAACAGAGTGTTCCCAAAGACAGCACCGTGGAAGGAAGGCAGAAACGGCCAAGAGATGACTCAGTTGGCCCAGTGCTGGGAGCCACACAGTTCTTGAGCAGTTTCCATAGGGAGTAAAGTGAGGTAAGGAACAAGTACCAGAGCTGAGAAGAGCAGTCTGCTTCTGTTTCCACCAAGGGAGGTGATGTGATTGTGAAGCAAGCAGAGTTGCACTTCACAGAATGTGCTTAACAGCTCTGCCCCTGTTGTCCTTAGGCATACCCCTTGTTGATTATTAACCAGGGCCGGGATTTAACCTCAGCTGGACACTCACAGCTCGATTTATTCTTTCACCCACAATGGGGTGGGGAAGCAAAACAGAGTGAGAGGAGTCATGGATTGAAATAAAGACGATTAAACAGGTAAAGCAAGAGCTCTGTGTGCAAGCAAAGCCAAGGAAGGAATTCATTCTATCCTACCGGCAGCCAAATGTTCAGCCGTCTCCAGGCCTCCATCACCCATGACGGTGACATGATAAGACAAGTGCCATAGCTCTCACCACCTCTCTTTCCTTCTTCTTCCTTTCAGTTTTATTGTTGAACATGACTCTATATGGAATAGAATACTCTTTGGATCAGTTGGGGTCAGCTGTCCCATCTTGGTCCCCTTTTAATTTCTTGTGCACTGCAACCTACTCTCTGGCAGGTCAGTGTGAGAATAGAGAAGGCTTTGACGCTGTGTAATTATTGCCTAGCAATAACTAGAACATCTCTGTGGTATCAACATTGTTTTCAGCACAAATTCAACACATAGGTCCATACCAGCTACTACGGGGAAAATTAATTTAATTGCAGTGAAAGTCAGCACACACACTTATTGAAAGGGTAAAGTACAAGACTGAGCCAACTGGTTCACTTGAAAGCAATTTGACAGGATACCATCAGCCATGCTTACATGAAAAAGTGAAGTTGAATGGATGTCCTTCTGGTGTCTTTATCCTTTCAGGAACCAATTGGCTTGAACATATGGTGAAGGAGTTGGCAGATGCCAAATATACAGAAGAGGAAATGAAAGAGAGAATAAATGCTGAAAAGAAGCTAGAGACATTTCAGCGTCTAGAATTTGGGGATCCTGGGATATATGAGGTAAGCAGGCGCTGAAAATACTGGCACTGCTCTTCCTGCAGGTAATAATAGCTGAAAGACATTGGCTGATCTCAGAGGTAATGGGAAACCTAGAACCTTAACAACAGCTGTGGTCTGCACAAATAGCATGTGCTACTGCCTCTGGTGTCCCAACACAAGCGCCTCAGTTGGAAGACAGGGCTGAAAAGGCACAGGTCCTCCTGCCGTAGACCCTGTGATTTTGATTAGTTTTTCTTGGGTGTTCTGTTCTTAGGCCTGTGTCATGTGAAATGGTGCTTGGGGGCAGAGGTTGGCAGAAGCCTACACCACCAGTACATCCCTGTGGGTTTTCCATGGGATAAGGTAGTTCTCTGGTTGCATCTTTTCTTGTAACCGACAATTACTGAATAGGCACAACTCACTGAATTAGCTACTTCTTGTAGCTAATGTCTTGTCACATTTCTTCTCACTTTCTTTAAAGAGGATGAAGCAGCTTCCTTCCAGAAGAATTATAGTAACCCATCTGAGACCTGATCTTCTGCCACCATCAATTTTCCAAAGCAAGGCTAAGGTGAGTCTTCTCGTTGCATCACACTGCAAAAGCTTTCCACCTTAAATTAGCTTTCCTCTGTGTGAGGTCTGCATTTTCAACTCAGCTGGTCAATACACAGCTGCATTTCCAAGACTGAAGAGGCAGCTGTCTCTGCCAAGGTTGTGAACAACCATCCTCTCCCAGAAGCAGTTTTTATGACTATTGGTGGGCTTGTTGCTGACCGTCACTCTCCTTTCAGATCTCCTTCAGAGAGATGCTTCCAGGTGGCAGAAAACTGAGCAAGCCATGGATTGCTAATTCTGTCTGGTTTAGCTTGTTTTCAAAACCTGGCTAGCAGTGGAAAGCCCACCACAGGCTGGGACTGAGATAATCTTAGATGGGAATTTCTGCGGAGAGAAACTAGGGTACATCTAGAGATTGTGGCTCTTTTGTTCAGTAGATCATAAACTCATTTCTCTGGATTGAAACTAGGTCAGAACTGTCTTGAGGGAATCACTGAAAAGCTTCTTGTTTTCAGCCTGAAGCTTACATTAGCAACAAGTGATCTGCCAAAGCTCTGGCTTCTTACTCAAGAAAAGGAATTAGACCAGAATTGTATGGTCTGGTGCATTTTAGTGGACAAGTGAGCTTGCAGACAACACCAAGCTGGGCAGGAAGGTTGATTTAATGGAGGGTAGGAGTCTCTGCAGAGGGATTTCAACAGATAATAAGATGAGGCCAGTTGTATGAGGTTAAATAAGGTGTGTACTAAGTCCTAAAAAATGGGGGTTACAACAACCCCATGCAGCACTAAAGGCTGGGGGCAGAGTGGCTAGAAAGCCACTCCTTGCCAGTGGAAAAGGACCTGGAGATGCTGGTTGACAGTGGCTGAAGATGAGCCAGAAATGTGCCTGGATGGACAAGAAAGCCAGTGGCATCCTGGCCTGGATCAGGTGTGGTCATTATAGTGTGGTCAGCAGAACCAGGGCAATGATTGTCCCCCTATCCTTGGCACTGGTAAGTGACACACCTTGAGCATTTTGTCCAGTTTTGGGCTTCTCACTACAAGGAGGACACTGAGGTCCTGGAGTATGTCCAGAGAAGGGCAGTGGAGCTGATGAAGGGTTTGGAGCACAAGTCTTAGGAGAAGCACCTGAGAGAGCTGGGGTTGTCTAGCCTGGGGAAAAGGAGGCTCAGAGGGGAACCTTGCCACTCTGTACAATCACCTGAAGGGAGGTTGTAGCTAGGTGGGACTTGGTCTCTTCTCTGAGTAATGAGTGATAGGACACAAGGAAATGGCCTCAAGTTGCACTGAGGGAGGTTTAGATCTGGGTATGAGAAAAAATTTCTTTGGAGAAAGGGTTGCCAAGTGTTAGAACTCGTTGCCAGGAGAGCGTTTGAGTCACTGTTCCCCAAGATATTTAAAAAATATGTAGATCTGGTACTTATGGCCATGGTTTAGTGATGGACTTGGTGGTGCTTGGTTAATGGTTGGACTTGATGACCTAAATGATTATGTGATTCAATGATTCTATGTGATGTGTTGAGAAGATGGCATTTTGGCCAGTCAAGTTATGTGTTTTCTTCCTCTAGATCCTTGTGCTTGTTCGGAACCCCAAGGACACAGCTGTCTCATATTACCACTTCTGCAACAACCTACCCCTGCTGCCGTCCTTCGCCTCCTGGGATGAGTACTTTGCAGACTTCATGAATGGAAAATGTACTTTGCCCTACGTCCTCTGGCATTTCTCCTAACATGAGGGGCATACACAGGGCCCTGTGCATGGGAATCCTTCTGTGACATACCTTACCAAGGCACTACCAGAACAGGCAGACAGGCCCCTGTTAGGCAGAAATGGAGTACCAGAGAATCAGTTTTGTCTCTCACTTAGAATGGAGAGATCATGAGAAAGCTTTAGCCTGACTTTTCCATTGCCACATGAGAGCTTGTGGTTTGCCGTATCGAGTGGCCAGACCTGGGCCATTCTGCACTGACCTCAGGAGAAAGAACAGACATGTTCAGCTGGTCACCCCTTCACCGTTCTAAAGCCACACTTGAAAAGCTGTCTGGGCTGACTCCTCTGATTTGGTTAAGGGTTTTTATTGGGACTACTCTAGACAGTTATGCCTCTTCTTTGTTTGCAGTGGCCTGGGGATCCTACTTTGACCACCTAGTGGAATGGAACAAATACATTGACAATGAGAGGATCATGCCAATAAGCTACGAGGAACTCAAAGAGGTGTGGCATTTCACCCAGCTCTTCCTTGATGAGTATGCTGTGCATGTCTCCTGAGATGTATGGGTGTGGGAAACTAGAGAGTTTTGGGACAAGTCTGTCCACCCCTTTAGAAGGATGTGCCTTTCTGAGTTACTCATTTATGTTTGTGGGAAGCCCATGGAGGTTAGGAGGAGGATAGCCTTGCCTATTTGGGAATGCAGTTTTATCTGGCAGAGGCACAGATTTTGGGAAAGAAGAAAAGGCCTGGAAACTGAGGCCAGCATGTGTAGGTTTACTGGCCTGAAGGTCTCTCTGTTAGAACTTTTGGAATTCCTTGGTGATATTGTGGGAGACAGCTTCCCTTGCTGGGCTTCCCACTGAGTGCTGGCTCCATGCCACAGCCACAGTATCAAATCTTTTAGTTTCACCTCTGTGCTATGTTCCTTTGGGCAGGACCCAATATTGGGGATGAAAAAGATTGCTTCCTTCTTTGGATTTTCCCTGTGTGAGGAAGATTTTTCCAGAATTGCCAAGAAGACCAGTTTCAAAGCTATGAAAGAGAAATCCAGTGAAACTCATGGAAAGTTTGGGGACATCCTCTTCCGGAAAGGTAAGTCTCTGCAAACGGAGAGAACTTCTTCTGAAGCAGAACTCCAGAAGGAGTTTTGAGTATGTTACTTAGCCATGAACTCATTGGACTGCCCGGGTGAGTTCTCTCCTGTGGTGCCACCTGTATAAAAAGCTTCTGCTGTTGACAGGATTTGGGAGCTGTTTGTGAGAAACTTATCAGAGTGCCAGCCTCAGTGGCATTGTTTCTGTGTTGCTGTCTTTTTCTGGTTAGTTAGGTGAGGTAGAAAGGCAAGGGCCAGCACTGGTGAGGTTATGGTGACAGTTATGCACCAAATCTTCCTGGGCTCTGTGCAACACTTTGTTACTCGGTGTTGTGGTGCAGCTGTTTCCTTGCTGTTCTGGTGATGAGGTTGCACGTCTCTTCATGAAAGTCACCTTTTGGAAGAAGGTGTGCTAATGGGACAAGAGTCTCTTGAACCTCAAGGGAATGCATTGCTCACTGCTCTGCTGGCCTCAAAGGCATCTTCCTGTTACCTACTCAGCAAGAGCTTTATATGTCTCCTCTCAATGGACATATCAGTGGTGGTCCCAGAGATGGTCTCTCACAGACCTAGGGCCAGGGTCAGAGCTCTGGCAGCCTTCTGGCTTCCCATGACCTCAAGTCTTTGATTTCTGAATACTGCAAACATTGGCTTTTTAAAATCCATTTCTTTCACCACTCCTTGGAGGAAGAGGGATTTAGCCACTCTCCTCTACCACCTACCACAAAAAAAATTTCCCCCTGCAGAGGAAGTAATTCACAAATTTGCCTTCCCTTGTGACAAAACCAGATTCCCCTTTTTTCAAGAAGTCACCATGGAAATCCCCTTCTGGGGAGAGAGCACTTGCAGGCAGCTAACCAGCAATGATCTCTGCTCTCTAGCTACAGCCTTTGCTTCTGATCTTTGATACCTTTCCTCTCCCAGGCAATCAAACATCTCAGGGCAATAAATATGATCCTTCCTGCCTCATGTAGTCAATGACTCTGCCCCACTGCCTGCCTAGATATTATTTTCTCTGAGGAGCATCTTCCTTCAGTTTTTGGTACTTCTACACAGGGGTTGTTGGAAACTGGAGAGATGTCTTCTCTAAAGCTCAGAATGAAGAAATGTACCGGAAATTTCAAGATTCCCTAGGAGGAACAAAGATGGCAGCAAAGATAAAATATGATGTGTACTGCAAGGCCTGAAAATAAGCAGAGGAATAACATGACAGAAGTCATGTTCCAACATTGATTCTCCAAAGGTGGATAATTTTTCCTTCCCATGAGAGAAGAGAGAAACCCCTCTGAGAACTACCTGGCAAGAATTTGGTAGGTAATTCTTAGGTGTGTCCAGGGTCCGGAGCTTGTGGTTTGATTGATGTAACCAAATAAAATGTGTGTATACCTCAAATGAATGCCTGGCATCCTTTCAGGAGGGAGACAGTGCACAGACTTCATAGCACCAGTCTGGTGGCATCCCTGTCTCTGTTTCTTGGCCTGAAATGATGAATGAGGCCCCTGCAGGTCTTGTTGGTGAGACAGAGGGATCAACACAGAGCCTCTCCTCTGGCACAGAGTGGACTTGACATGGATATATGGTGTGGGTCTGAACCACCAAATGTCTGTGTACAGGTACAATATGTTAGTCTGGATTTAGATCCATCCTAGCTACCATGGTGTTGGGAGGTCAGAAAGGCCTTTGACATTGGCAAACTTCACACATTGGTATGGCAAAGGGTGGAACTTCTCAAGCTCAGAGAGCCATTAAGTAATGAATAGCTATATGGTTTCTGGAGTCTTTTGCTCCTGTTGGACTCTCTGGGAAGGTAAGTGGCAAGTAGGAAGAACCCTGACATCCAAATGGGAGGACTGAAGGAAAGAAACCCCTAGATGACCCTAAGCTAAACTAGCTAAACTATGAATGAGAGTGGCATTTATTTGACAGTAAATACTCTTATGCTACATAGGTACATTTTCCACACCCTTCTTGCTGATGTTGATGTCCTTGCTACATCTATGCAGAATGTGTTGCATGACCCCTTGTCACAACCAGTCTTGTGGGAAACCAGAAAAGCCAAGGAGGTGTCTGTCTGGAAAACGGAATTCAGTTCCTTGGAAGAGGGATTCCTCTGTCATATTCCTAGGTAGATTTACCAGCAGGACTCTTACACTGAAGTAAGATTCAATACTGAGAAACCAGCAACCACAAATGTAATTAACAAAACTGGGAAATTGTTAAGTCCCTGTCAAAGTCCTGACTGTCCTTGCACAGCTGCTTGGGACTATCCCTACCCTGCCCATGGCTCAGAACTCCATGTCAACCCCTGCTCCCAGCTCTCAGCCCCTGCTCCAGTGATGCCGCAGCAGGGTCAGGCTTCAGCTCCTCACAGTCTGCCCTGCCTGGCCACTGGCCCTGCAAAGCTGGATGCATCCACAGACCCACATCTTGGCCAATCCTCAGCTCATCACCTCCCCCAGGAGAGTGTCTGATGCTGGGGCTGCCCAAATTCCTGTGGCTGCTGAGCATCTGGCTGGACAGTGGGATGTGCTCTGGCTGCCATGCCATGCATCCCCTGTCTGTGTGACAGGGATAATAGGGAGCGATGCAGGTTCAGCTCTGAAGGCCTACTCAAAGTCTGCTTCCCAGGTTTTCTGCAGGTTTTCTGCATGCATGTGCAAGAGCTGCACATGTGAAAAAGCTCTGCATGGAGAGGTGTCTTGGTTTTGAAAGATGTGTATCTGCCAGGGAAAGCTGGAGTTTCCCTTGGAATAGAGAATGTAAACCCCTCACCCCTGACAGATTATAATTTTGCAATTAAGGGCTTTCAGGCAAAGATTTGGGAATAGGAATAACAGTTCTTTACTAAGAATATTAACAATAAAAATGTAGTAGTAAAACAAATGAGCAAACAAGCAAACAAACAATCCTAGAAACCCTGACAGAGTCAGAGCTACAACCTGACACCTTGTTGGTCAGGGTGTTGGAAACAGTCTAAAAGTAAGTCCTCATGGAGTGGCAGATGTGGTTCTGTTGGAATAGAGATGATCCTGAGAGAAAAGGGTCCAAGGATGGTGAGAAGGTTGCAGTCTTCCTCCGGGAATCCAGTGGAACCAGATACCTCATGTTCCTACATCTCAGTTTTTATCCAGGTAGGAATGGCTGGCTCCCCTCACTGCGTGGAGCATCTCACAATGGGGATAATGGAATATGTTGTGCCCTTAAGTGAGCCTAAATGGCCCATCAGCAGAAAATATCCTCCTGGAGGGAGGATGTGTGGTGAAAGAGATAAGAAACACTGCCCCACCTGGTTTTAACAGCTGCCCCATTATCAGAAGGCACCCGCACCCCTCCCCCCAGAGTTACAAGAGATAAAGAAAAACATCTCTGCAGCTGCTTTCAGCAAATGAAATAAAATACATATTTTTGGTTCCATAACCCAAAACAAGAGGTATGTTTGTTAAACCTGATTATTCTGGGTTTGTAGTTTCCATTTCCAGAAGAGTAAGACTTTTTCTTATTCTGGCCTTCCATGGATATAAAGAGGCAAGAGACCATGACCCATAATTTTTGGCATTGGCAACATTTTTATCTGTTACTTAGTACAGACCCTATATAATTTACTATATGGTGATATCAAAAGCTATCTAGACAACAGAAAACACTGTGTAATCTCAGAGTTTGCAAGGAGTTGAACAAGGATTTAAACAAGGGAACAAGTCTGACCAAAAGTGGAAAACAATCACTGAAATATTCAAAAGGCTTTTGTTAAGATAAAGAGCTGACATCTTAAGGTCTGTTGGTTTGGATTTTTTTGCTGCAAAGATTTTTTGAAGCCTAAGAGCCCTTAACAACCCTTAAGTTTGGAGACTCTGAAGTTCTTGAAAACTAGAAGTGATGATGTGGTTCTCACCAGCTTTCCTAAAATGGGTGAGTCTTTCTTGCCTTGATGAAGTGTCCATTGCTGCAGTACAGAATTGTGTGGCTGAACATAACACACCAGTAATGCCCATGACCCGTTTTAATGGTGACTTCAGATTTGTGTGGAGGCACAGGAGCAGGGTTTGTTCCCTGGAGGAAGGCAGAGGGTGCTTCCATAGGCTTTCTTCTTTGCGGGATGTAGGTAATTTCTTGGTGCTGGGTGGAGCTACAGGCTCACCTGCCACCCACACTCTTGGACCCTTTTCCTCTCCCTTCCTATGCCTTTCAGTCCCAGAATTTGGGTTTACTGGTTACCTTCATGTTTTCTCCAAATCACTTAGAGAAACAACAGGCCATTTGAGGGGAAAAAAAAAAAAAGGCATTGATATTTGATTTGCGTTACATGTCCTTAATGCTCCACTTCAATTTTTTTTTTTCTCAGACAGAAAAGGTATAAAATTGTCTTATGTAAATATCATAGGTAATTTAATGATAATTTGATGTCTGAGTTGTAGCGTCTCAAATTTCCAACCAATCTTAAAAGAACTGTGTTAGAAAATGCTTTATGTGACATTTTAAATATAATATGGTTAAGATTCAACTCACTTAATTAGATGATGTGGTGGTGAATTATGGGTAAGCTGAGAGGAGTGCAGCCAGACTTTCAGGTCTACAGAGGGAAAGGACTTTTGGCTTCCAAACAAATTTTTCACAGAAATTATTGCAATATGACTTGGGGAGATGAGCTCAGACTCTCTTGATGATTAAAAGGATGAAACTGGATTTGGTTGTTAGGAGACAAGGTAATGGTTGCACAGAAACTCTTCTGAAAACTAGTAAAAGCCTTGGATGGAACTGAAATCATTTTAGTCTGTGAAGACTGTTACTTTTTACTGATTCCTCCAATTTAAAAAAAAATTCTTTCAGAAATTGATCACCAAGAAATTGATCTCATCAATTGATCTTTCAAGAAATTGCATTTCCTTTTGACAAAGTTGTCATTCCAGGCTGTTTTGCATTTACTTCTAGAAATACAGTCATCAGTCTTTGCTGATTTGTGAAATCTTAGTTTCTCATCTGATGTTACTCTACTTAAAGGATTTTCTTCTTCTGACCTTTCAGTCCCGTTAAAGATAATGAAAAAAAAATCTTTCAGAGGATAATTCAGTCTCATGTCTTGCCTCATTTGGGCCTTTTTGAAGTAAGACTAAATGTTATTGATTTGATCTGAAACTATATAGCATTTTCATACAGATTAGTTTTTCATTTCCTGTGTAAAATGTCTTTTCTGAGAATGTATATAGGCTTTAAAGGGGCGATTATATATTTCTGAATGTGAGGTGATAAAGTGCCATTTACAAATTTAAAAGGACACACATTCTTTTTCAGTCATAGCTCCATAGTCTACTGTTGCCCTCACTCATCCCTGCCAAAGACAAATATTCCTTCAAATTTCTTTGCGGAGCAGCTCCCTGGCCTCTGTCATCCCAAGTAATCCAGACTAGGTTATCTTCAAACAAATGGTGAAAGGATCTTCAGTTATCCAAAGCTAGAGGTGATGCTAACTAGACCTTTTTTTTTTACAGTGGACAGACCATAATCACTGAGAAGACAGTAGATTTATAAAGGCTACATTTACATTTAGCTAAACTAGGACAGTCAATGTTTAAAATACAGAAACTCAGTTTCTCCTGAGTGAGAACATAAAAATATAACAGACCTTTCTCCTCACACTCTTTGTCTCAGTTCAGCAACATTTTGTGGTATTTTGGATTACAGCAGGCCCCACACAGGCTGAATACTCCTGCGAAATCTGAGCTCATGGCTGCCCCAAAGGCTAGGCTTACTTCCCTCTTCTGATTGCAGTTGTCTGCTCCTTTTTTTTGCATGAGCTCTTCTCTTTGTTAGACACCCCCAGCTTTCTGAAACAGCACAAAACACTCACTTTTGGTGGCAGCAAGCTGTCATATTGACCCAGCTGTCTTGCACAACCTCACCCTTGGTGTCTCTGGGTCACTAAGAAAGAATTTCTTGTTTCAAAGACTTGGCTCTGTCATTTTCTGCTTCTTCCAAGCATCTGCTAATATCTGCCCTCGCTGCAGGCTTCCTCCCCACTGGGTCATGCCCTCGTGCTCCCGAAGACTTTCCCAGCTCAGGGCTCTCCTTTACCCAAGGCAGGGCAGGCACATCAAGGCAAAGGGGCAACCCCCTGGCTGGCCACTAAAAGGGAACAGGGCAGACACAGCACTCTGTGCCTGCACTGATACATAGCATCCCTCTCCCTCACACCCGTACAGGGGCAGCAGGGGTTGTAGATATGTTGGCAGCCACAGTCTTTTGGTCTGGGGGTGGAAACTGGACTTCTTTCTGTAAGGAGAACTTTGGACCTCAATTCAGTGGTGATCATTTCAGGTTTATTGCATTCCCTCTGGTTGTTTTACCAAGAAAGTAATTCCTTATTTGAAAAATACAGAATTTATATCTTTTCTGTCCAGAAACAGCTTACTTAGAAAGATGTGCATTCATTATTTTTTAAAACAATATTGACAACTTTCAAAAATGTTAAAAATATATATTTTCTGATCATTTAACATATTTTGCTTAGCCACTCAGTCGCATACTTATGGGTTTTTTCATATTTGATCCAGAATATCAGAGATAAAGCCATTTACTTCAACTTTTACTTGTTCTCCAGGATAAGTACTTTACATCTTTATGAATGGGAAAGGTACTTCCCATTCTCCAGAAAGATGTTCTGATTATCAGCGTGTACACATAAAAATATCGTACCCAAAGTGAGCCTAACTTTTTGGAAATAAACAGAAAATCAAAATTTGGACTTGTGTTTGGCAGAAACTGCATTTTCTGACACTGTTATTTTGGTCTTTACACCAGAAAAGTACTCAAAAACCTTAGCCCTGCATTCCCCCACTCTTGATTGTCATGTATTATTTTTAAGGTTCCAAAGATACTGATGTGGTTTTGCATTGAACCTTTCCTAGCAAGAGACTGAACCAGGTTTTAATGACAGAGGTTGGGTTTGTGCATTTGGCTTCTCTCCAGCTCTGCAGCTGGAGCGTGAGGAGGGGAAGTGGAAGGAGGCCATTGTACCTTCCTCAGTGATTCCTGTGTGCTTTCCTACCTACATCCACCTTTCTGATGGCTGAGAAGAAGCAGAGCTGGGCTACCTGAAAAATGTTCATTTATAAAAGAACTTCTCTGTCTGGAATCCTAAGGGAAAGGGAAGGATGGACTGAAACATCAAGTCAAGTTGGATATAGTCCTCAGCCTTCTTGTTGGACAGTGTTTTCTAGGCCTTATTTTTTTGAAGACGTGTAATTGTTTACAAACTGTGCAAAGCACAACATCAGAACAATCAGACCAGTGTTATCTCCTGGAGATTTGCTTATATTAACAGAAAAAAAAGCCCATAAAAATATGCTTCTTGTGTATGATTCAGTAAGAGTTTATTAAAGTCCTGAGATCAAAAGAAAAATTTTTACCAAGACTATATGCATCAGTATGGACAGTTTCATTCATTCTCCTTGCTTGCAGAAAATGTCAATTGCCTATTTTTGAGGCTTTGTTGTTGCTATTTGTAAATATTTCAGAGAAAAGACTTGTTGAATACTACAACCTGAATTAAGTGGAGCAGTAAAATAAAATTTTGAGTGGCAATTTCTTTTCAGAAGAGAAGGGTAGAACATGACAATGAGAAATACTGTTATCATGAAAAAACTCATTCAAAAATACTGGGATCAAAGGTTTGAGAGGACATATATTTAGAGACATAGATGATGTTAATTATACCACAGACACGCAGGCTAAAATATTTGAAGAATTCATTCAGAAGGTTCTTCCAGGATTGAAACCTAATAAAGCACCTCTGAGTATCCTCCTGGTAATATAGAAAATCTTTCTTTCATCCTATTCCTCTGTAGACAGTTTACTGTAAAGAAAATTAAATACAGCCCAGGAGCTGGGAACAAGTCAGAATTCAATCTATTATTTATCCCAGCTAGTTCTGGATATTATACTTCATTGCTCTTATCTTTCTTAACTCTTGCTTCATAGTCCAAGTCCTCCAGCTGAATATAAATCCAAAGTTATGAAAGGAAGGTAGTGGTGAAGAAGAGACCCTTTCTTCTCTTCCTAACGCATCTAGGCTTTCACTCCTGCTGAATACTTTTTTCTCTTCAACACTGGCTTGGGAATTGATTTGCCTGTGCAGTTGAGTGAAACAGGCATTTAAGTGATGAATATCTAAAGTCAATAAGCTGTGAGGAATCAAAAGAGGTGGGGTTAATGCTCTTTAAAGTAAAACATATTTCAACTTTTAGTCAGATTATTACTGAAATCATATACCGCAGGTCATAATGACCCATTAAGATCAGTTCAATGATGCTTGAAAACAGAAATGATCAGGAATTTGCTGTTCCTACAAGTGACATTAAATGAATGCATATTTATGCAATACAGTTACTGGCTGTTATTGAAACCTGAAATATTAAAGCACATTTTTGGGGGAAAAAAAAAAATGGAAAATTTTGCATAAAATTTCTGTTACTCAAAAAGCCTTTTTTCTTGGAAAATATTTTGGATGGAGCTCTTAACATACATGTTGAAATGCTTTTAGAAGCACTAAAAATTTGGTGTGGATATGACATAATTCTAATTAAATCCTTTGGCAAAGGAGAAATTTTCCCAACTTCAGGGAAAGAATGTACTAAAGATGGGCTTCAAAACTAAAAGCACTTAGTGTTACAAACCATGTGTCCAGTGCTCTCCATAACGATTCTTGGCACCCAAAGTATGTACATCTACACATCCCCAGTCTGTTGACAGAATCAGGACAAGTCTTAGAGGTTCACTTTCTTTCCTAAATCGCCTGGAATATGCTGGCCATGTAGGAATCATAAGTGACCTAATTTTCAAAATTATGGAGCATTTATTTTCTACCTATTTTATAGGTATGAGTAGATGGTGATATCACAGAATAGCTCTTAAAATCAGACCAGCTGATGTATCTTATATAAAGATACATAAGGTGTTTTGGTAAGAAATTTTGCCCAATATGGCATTATTAAAAAAAAATAAATCTAACATATTGTCATGGAATTTAAATTACAAGACTAAAATCAAGAGTTAACTATAAAATATGGATCTATAGATGGAATTGAAAACTGCATTGCAATAACATGAAGTACTATGCATTTAGCAAAATTTTTAACTACTGCTTGCATGTGTTCTCTCTTATTTGCCTTGCTACAGATTAAAAATAACTTCTAAGTGTCTTCTTCAAAAAGTCTGAAATACGTGGGCATGTTGGGGATGCTACCCCACCATCAGCCCTCCTGCTTCCTTAGTTCAGTCTCTCCCTGTCCACTGGGATCCGTTCCCTGGGAAACGCTTTTGGCTCATGACCCTGTATCTTCCCAGAACACTTACTTTTACAAATACAGAATCATAAACCGTGTCAATGAATCTACCAGAATTTCCTGAAAGTTATTGGTAGTACGGAGTTTCCCACTTGTACCATTTGTACTGACAAAATAGCCTTGCACGAGGAGAAACCTCTGCCCACTTCTTCCCTTCCTATTCTGCCTCTTGGATTTTCTCAGTGGAGCCAGGACCCAAAGCCTGTTTACAGCAAGCCCACTAAAGGAAAATTGTGAAGCCTACAGTTACAGTGCTGGAACACTGCCAAAGGTACAGCCAAAACATAATTTAGTATAAATTCTGAATCACTATCAGATGCTGGGAATGAGAAGGGAAGTTGAATTCCCTGGGTCTCCTTGATTAGTGAAAGTTGAAGCATCGGCCAAGAGGACCAGTTTCCAAGCTATGAAAGAGAAACCCTCAGAACCCCAAAAACATTTGGGAATATTTTTTCAGAAAGGGTAAGCTGATAATTTTTTGTAGGCAGCAATAAAAAAAAAAAAAAAAATCTATTCTAGTTCTTAGTAGTAATAACATCTCTCACAATTATATAGCTCCTGCTATATAGAAAAATATGTGCTTGCATTTACAGAGTAATACCAAGAATCATTGAGCTCACCTAGGCTCAGTTACCTAAAAGTTGGATATCTAAGCTATTTATCCTGGTATCTTCCTAATGGAGAGAGTAAGTGCTTGCAGCAGAAAGTTCATTTATTGCTAGATATCAGTCTTGGTGTATTACCTCATGGGGGTACTCTTCCCTGAGACTGCTTTGTCCTCTGAGGACATCTCATCCAAAAAACCAAGAATTTATTTACCACTTATTCAGGAGTAATCTATTAAAGAGTTATGTTATGGGAAAATGGGCCATATTTAAAAAAAAAAAAAAATTGTGAATCATAGCTTGTCAGCTGAACAATACAAATCAGTTACTGCACATTCCTCATGACACTAATTCTAGGTTTTTCTCACCAAGGTCATTCAAAAGTGAATGCCCTATTTGACCCTGGTGGAATGAGCTGAATTCTTACAATTTTGTGTACTGGTTAATACAACACAAAGTTTCTGTGAAGAAAAAAATAATCAGTTGGATTTTCATATCCTATTGAGAAATTCCATTAACTCCATGAATGTTATGATTGCTTTTAGATGAAGCTGCATGCAACTGAGTAAATGTGAAGAAGTATTTAATATGTTGAATTGTGTTTAAGCAAGAATTACAGTACACAAGTGTAATAGTTTTCATCCTGTAAACCACAGCTCAGGTGCTGCCTAACTCCAGAGGTGAAACAACTCAATTTTTGTCTTAAAGGTCTCTATACACCCAAACTTTGCTTTAAGACATAACCCAAGAACCCTTCTGTCTTAACATGCTCAGAACCCTGGGGCTTCTTGAAATCATGTATGGCCCATTTGAACTTCATAGTTAGATCTCATCTTTCCCTCATACTCAGCACTTTTGGAATATGAGCCTCCACCTGGACCTCTCCAGATGGAAACAGCTGAAAATGCTAATCGTTTTTACAAACCTTTTGCAAAGCATGTAGTGTTGATTCACCAGAACAGCACTCACTACAATAAAATGCTTGCTAATTCTGGTCTGCCTACACAAACCCAGAAGAACAATCTTGGTTTTACTAAAATGGTTTATTTAGCCTGTCACTTTTAAAATGCTTTCTTCACCTCAGAATTACTTGGAGGCTGAAAGGCTCAACACAGCTCTTCTGGTAACTGCAACCTGGATCAAAATTCTTGGCATTGGGCTGAGGAGAACTGTGCCAACCTGGGAAGCAGGATCTTCTGGTGGTCTGAAGGGAAACATTGGCAGGAGACTAGGGCACTGTGAGGAAGACATTTGAAAACCAAAGACATATGAAATAGTGCATATGTGTTGGTTAATATAGCACAGCATAATTATTTCTCTGCAAAAATATTCAAGGCTTAAAAAAAAAAAAAAAGGGAACTCCCATTTCTAGCAGTCTTTTTTCCCCTGAAGTTTATAGACTTCTCACACAAACTTAATTTGAAGGCCACTTATGAAACCCAGACTGTGTTTTACACAGCATTGTGTCTGAGCAAAATATTTCAGATACTCCTTGTCTGGCATGCTGAGAAGAGCTGGGCAGTTCCACACATGAGTTCCAATTCCATTTAGAGATTATCTGAGTAACTTGGGGCAGCATTATAAGCCTTCTCTATAGTTACTGGAAATCAATAAATCCCCCTGTGTATAAAAGAGTGAGTCTGATTTTAGACAGGTTGAATCAACTTCAGGTCTCCCCTGACGCTGCAGCAAGTTTTTGTTGATGCTGCAACTAAGCTTACCAAATGAAAGTTTTCATGCTATTAATAAGTCCACTTTTTAGTAAGGATGGATAGAATATGTAGGCAATGCAGTTTTCATTTTATCCCAGTTTTAAATTCTAGGTGTTCCTAGAATTTTATAGAGTTGAAACAGAAAGGATTCCATAAACAGAACAGGAGAATTATAGGAGTTATTGAAAAAAACAGAGAGAAACACTTCCTCTCTACAGTCTTTGACTATTTTGTAAAAAGTTACCTCTATTGAATTCTATAACAGCAATAGAATTTCCTATTAAATGCTTGAGAAAAAAAAAATTTAGGACATTCTTAAGCTAGAGAAAACACAAAAAATGTACAAGAGTGTGCACACAGCTGTGCTGTGCACATACAGCTTCCATCAGCACTGATGGTAAGGAAGACACAAGCACTCTGGGGAAACAAGCCCACTGAAATGTCCAAGCTTCCAGTCAGGCCACTGTGATTCCACTAGGTGTGACTCTTATTCTATCCTACCAACAAACAACACTCTTAGGCACTGGCATTACGTTCAAAAGGGAAAGACAAAGGCCTTTAGTTGTCGCTTCCACATTCTTTGTTAACCTGGTGGCATTTCGATTTCAGCAAGGGCTTGCTTTCTCTGAGCTCTGGCAGAAGCAATACAACCTGCACATTGCAACCTGCCAGTGCTTTTAGGAGACATCCTGTGCTCCTGGATCATTTGCTGTAATGTTTGAAAAAGCATACCAGAGAGCAGAAGTGATGAACTGCTTTCCAGAGCCAGGCTGGCAGGAGCAGGAGTGTGGAGCCCTCTGTGCTCTCTTGCCACGTGCCAGCTGTGTTTGGGTGAGAAGATGGGGCTGGTGGGGTGGTTTTGCACGGACAGACCTCTTCCAGCCTGGCACTCTGAGTTGCTTCTCTACTGGAGACCCGTTCTTCTCCTCCTCGTGACTAAACTCAATCCAGATGGTACCTCCCAAAGTGAACAAATGTTTTTTTCTTCATTTAGTGCAAGAGTAACACATACAAAATGTTAAAAATGCAAAATACAAAAAGTGGCATGACAAATGTGGTTCTGTGGCTGAAGAGTCACACAGCTATGAAGACTTGTTAGATACATCTTGATAAACAATCCAGCAGCTTTAAATAGCCACACCAGAAAAAATGAAATAAGTACATTTTCCCTTTGAAGTTTTGACAAGGGTAGCAATCACAGACTGTACTATTTTTACTAACCTCATTAAGTATTTACATGCCTTTTTTTTTCCAAACATTTTTTCACAAGACAGCTGTGAGACGACAGCATAGCTACTCACACTTTTGGGTACTCTGCAAAAAGAAACGTTGGAGACGCTTTTGGATATATTCTCTCATTGTCTTCTGCATCACAGTACAACATGTGGGCAGGATTTTCTGTGCCAAAAGGACTGAGAATATTCCTCTGTGCTATTATTGTCACTAAGAAAAACTTCCATTCTGCTGGCAATGGAAAAGGTTAAATTTCAATCATAGTGGATCTGATTATTCAATCCCATAGGGGAGGGCATATGTGAGAAAATATTGTGGCCATATCTGATTATCATGTACAGCATTAGATAACAGAAGATGTGGTGCTTTATAAGTCTAAAATACCTAAACAAAGATTTTTCTAGGGGTGAAACCAGTTTCCTCCAAGTCACACTTGTATCCTTGGCAGCTGGTAGCTCTCACCCCATGGATGAAGCCTGCCATTTGTACAGCTCGTTCAGCCAAGAACTGAAAAAGTACATCACGGATGATATTTTGCCTCCAGATGTTCTATGTGACAAGTCCTTGCCACAGCAGAGCTGAAGCCCTTTGAGGCCAAAGCAGGACGGTCTAAAAGAATGCTGCCAATTGAATGAAAAATGTTCAATGTATTTTACACAGATTTGAACATCTGTGGTGCTCATGAAAGATTTCATGGAGTTCCATTATTCACAGAATCATAAAGTCATTAAGGCTGGAACATGTAATTAACTTCACGATATTGATGAATTTTTCTCCATGCCTTGTGTCTAGGGAAATTGGCACAGAAAAAAATAAGCAGTCAGCCCTTGGGAAGCAAAAATATTTTATGCCCTAGAGGGAAGCAGAACTCAAGCAAGTCAAGCTGTAAACCTGCCCATATCTTATTTTCCATAACACCATTCTGTGGAACTACTGTTTCTAACTTGGAGGAGATGGCAAACAATGGTTCAAGGTTGCAAAGAAGTGTTTTTCTTTACAGCAATAAAAAGAGAAATGCATTTCTTCTCAGATCTCCTTCTTATAGGCATCTAATAGCAAGTGACAATTCCAATAATACAAAGCATAAATTCGTGTAATTAATTATTCAGGCTTCAAAAAGATGGGGATTGTTTTAGATAGTGTCTTTCTTTTTAAAAAGGTATTTGTATATTTTGCTTTCCCATTTTGATCCTGTATGATAGACTCAAAATATATTTTTAGCTTTTCTCCACAACCACTGGAATTAGAAGCATTGCTATTGTTGAGAATGAGAGCTGAAATCCCTTTCAGAAAGGAGCTAGGGTTTTCTGGAAAAGGCAATTTCTATAAGGCTTGTCATAGCCTCTATAATTTTTGCTTCCTTTGGTTAGCAGAATAAAGTTTTAAAACATTCCGATCTCTTCATGGGCAACATGGAAAGTAAACAGGATCCTTCTGCTGCTTTCAGATCACATAGCTGTAAACATTTCCAGTGGGGATGTTAGATGCAGGTGTCTGACTTCTGGTTTACTGACTGGCCAGGCTGGAAACATCTTCCACATACATGGCAGCTCCTCCTGGTCCTGGCAGACACTGCAATGCTCAGGGGGGCAGTGATGGCTGGAAGAAAAGACTCCCTCTGATATGACCTGGGCACCCCAGTCAGGACATCCTAGGTTTTGCAGTATCACCATTTAGATGTATTTTACATGACTTTGGTGAAGCAACTGGTGCTGCTCCTTGTTAGAAGTTGTACCTTACCACACCTGTGCAACCTCTGCTGTTGACTGGAGATGCAGAGAAGCAACCAGGCACTGATCAGCACTGGTTAACACAAAAGGAGCAAGTAGCCTGCCACACATTTAAGAAGGGGAGTCCCAAGCCCAGAGGAATGCAGCTTTGGCTTCCAGATCCTAGGCTGAGCTTTGAGGCTGTTAAAAAGAAACAGATTTTGTAGAAGTGTCATAATAGTAAAAGGGCTTTCAAATTGGTTTTGAAATTTTGACACCTGAAACAGTGTCAGAACAGATGTGTTGGTTTTCCTGCATGGGAAGGAGTGGTCCCATGGATATATCAAGGTGGTTTAGCCATTGAAATGTAAAGATTTGGAGTATCTGTGTGCTTCACAGCACACAGCTGTGTGCTCAATTTTATGCTTGCTGTAAGGGGTGGGGCAGAGCAGTGATTATTTCTGTCTGACTTGAGATACATCTCCACACTTGTGTGCTGGGAGAATGGGTAGTGGGGGTTAGAGATCCTACAGCTAGGACTAGGAGGATCATGGATGTGGTGGCTGGGCTCCAGGGCCCTCCTGAGATTCCAGAATTGCCATGGTCAGCCAAGAGCTGCCCAGGTCCTTCTCAGCCCCACCAGTGGCAAATGGCACAATCTCATATAAGCTGAGAGGAGAAGGTGGTCACAAACCCAGGACAGATTTCTGGAGCCAGTAGTCAAGGAATGTGGGGCAAAAGAATCCCTCCTGAAAGGCTGAGCCCTGTTTTGGATGTACCTTTCTCAGAGTTTTGGGGGTGTGTGCAAACGGTCTGAGCACAGCTGAAGTTTACAAAAACTGTCTCTCAACAGGCAAGAATTGTTGCTTCTCTGATATTTGGGCAGGTAATGCAAGAGCAGATACTAGGCTCACCATTTAATTGAAGGTATACTACCCAGTTTCTAAACACTACTGTATTATCAAAAATTACTAATGAAATAACAATGCTTTGAGGGAATTTCATGGGAAGAAAGTGATTGTAATTCCAAAAACCCAACAGAATCAGAAGAAATGGCACCTAACAATGGGAGATAATATATTGCACTGAGATTTGATTCTGTGGAAGAGAAAAAGCAAAGCTTGATTAGGTAAATTCCTGTGGTACCACTGACAGTGCCCTGCAGTGGGATTTTCCTGCTCTGTCAGATGGAAGGTGCTTTCTATGGGATATCTGGGATTTTTGTTGTTGTTGTTGTTGTTGGTTTTTTTAATATGGGCTATAATTCTCCTGCCTTCCTCATCTTTAGGATACCAACAAGCTGTTAATAGCAGGAAGCAAAGGGGGCAAGCTAGGGGTCCTGATTTTGTTTGTGATGTTTTTTGGAGGAAGAGTAGAGACCCTGTTGTTTTTTGCCTGCTTTGGGCAGATTCCTGGTGACTTGAACAGCGTTGCCTGGTAGGGACAGACTGAAGGGAAATTATGGAAATGTGTGCCCTGGGCTGGAGTGGGGAAAACATTTGTTTTACTGCACTGAGGGCTCTGGTTGCAAACTCAGCAGCACTTTTGCATTATATAGATGTTAGCTGGAAGAGACCAGCTGGTTAGTGGTGTCCTGCTTTTTCTGAGCATCCTTCTGACTAGCCAGTGTTGGACATATAGAGTGGCAGAAAAAAATCATGATCAAGAACTTAGTGAATCCCAGTGGGGCTACTGCTTGGTAAACTACATGATAAACTGAATTAGAGATACTCCAGTGTTGTATTGTACTAAGTAGTTTTGTTATATTTGTACTGGGTGTTTTGGGTTATATATATAAATTTACACAAAATGTTGTATAGCACTACTTTTTTTAGAAATTTTTGTGCATCTTTATTTGACACTACTTATGTCTTACGTTCTCTTGGGTCAGTTTTTATTAGCTGGTTGACTTTTTACTTCTTTTCTTTCTCTCTTAAAGGGTACAAACCCATTCCGAGCTACGTGCTCGGCTTTTTACTTTTTTCAGGACTTTAAGGTGTAGGTTCTGCATTAAACTGTGGGACTGTTCCTGAGATTAAGAGCGCCTTTTGTCTTTAGTCTCCATCCTCGCCTCAGTTTCCCCTCTGAGGATTCAGTGGTAGCCCGGCAGGACACTCAGGGGTGCGGGAACCGAGGCACTCCAGATTCTTCATTTTTTATTATTAGAGAAAAGCCTCCCTAAGGCAGGAATCCAAAAGCCACTTTGGTGTTGAGCTGAGATGCGGGAACACCCCAGCTGTGACACAAAGCTGCTGTCGCCCCGATTCCCTTGGTGCAGCACTCCCTCAGCAGAGACTGCCATACAGAAGTTCCCGCTGCAGGTACTCCCACCCCCGGCCCGCAGAGCCGAGCTGCTGTAAATGCCGTGGTGTAAATACCCGAAACCCCACAGCACGGGCTGCTCGCTCGGGCCTTAAAGGGTGTGAGCGGTAGGTGTCACTGCAGCCCGAGGAAAAGGCCGAGCTACAGGGCTCCCAGAAACCGCCAGGGAAAAAGAAATATTCTGCATTTCAGGAAAAGTTGATTCTGCTGGTGGCAAAGAAGTGATAATAATAAAAAAAGACAGCTACGTTATAAATATAGACCCAAGTATAAATATATTAATTTTCTGTGAATAGCATCTTTTATTCAGAAGGAAAACAGTAAATTGCTCTCTGTGCTTGGATCACCTTTGTTAGCATGCAGTGACAGAACTCTCATCTTGTTTCAGCTGAAGACTCCCATATTGAAAAAGGTGTGCTGTACTGAAAATAATCGATGTTATTTTCTTAATTAGCTGCAAACTTTAGATAATTGACATAACTTAAGACACAAGAGAGTAAGAAACACAGTATGTAAGTACAGGGCAAACCAAACCAGAAAGCCTATGAAAAGACAGCTATACCTCTCCAACACCTCAAATTCTTCACTCATCTTTCTTAAGCTTTTTAACCTTTCCCCCTTATTACTTTCCCCCTGCATCCTAAATATCCTTACTTTCTCTCTTTCTGACTGACTCTTTCAGTCTAAATGTGTTCTGAAATAATTGCAGACCTTGTGAGCTGGAAAAATTAGAGGAAAAAGTAAGAAATAAAAATTTATATTTTGAGCAGATAAATCCTTTTATTTCTTCATGTCTGGATTTCATAATTTGCTGATTTTTAATGTAGAAGGGCAGTGTGAATAAGAAACAAAGTTCTGGCAATGGGTTTGGGGTTTTTTCTGTCTTTTGACAAATGTTGGCTTCTGTCAAAATAACCCCCCACAAAACCTTACATAGCTCCCTTGTGAGTTCTTTCTATGCCAATTAAGTTCAAATGAAATGGAGTGGCTTTTTATTTACTTTTTTTTTTATTATTTATTAAATGTGTCCAGACAGCCTCTGGCTACCCTTAGAAATCTGCAAATAAAACAAATAGCTTATTGATCTGTGTCAGCTCAGCTCAGAGTCCCCTCCAGGATAAACTAGACATGTTCACCACCACATCCTCAGGCAAGGGCCTGAGCAAACAGATGAACCATGCATCCTGCCCAAAAAATCAACAGGCTGGGATACTGGCAGACCAGTGGAGGAAATGATACTCACTGGCACACAGATCTCCTACTGGTGAATAGGTAGGAGGCATTTCCATGATGAAATGTCCCTCCTAAGAATGACAGGTGAGAGACTACCCCTGCTGATCTTCTGCAAGGGAAGAGAGGAGGACTGGGAAGTAATTTGGAATCTGTCTTGCCTTCTCCCAGCAGTGAGCTCGCAGCTGAGCTCTACATTCACCCACTGGTAGGAGTACTTACCACTGAACTGGGTGGGTAATTATAGATCCAAAAAGGTTTCTGGAGGAGGTGAGTCACAGGATTGGTCATTCATTTTGCAGATGCAAGGAAAGGATACAGATTCATGGTGCTAAGTGAGCTGCTCTCGACTCTGCTTTGAGAAGGGGGGCTGAACCAGAGACATCTAGAAGTTCCCCTTCCCACCTGAAAGTTTTTTCCATTTCTAGTTCCCAGGTTCATAGATTGTATTACTGAGAAGTGATAGTGAAATTGAGATTCTGGTTTACACCATTGCAGAGAAGGAAAAACCAGGGACTTCAAAGACGTTGTAGTAGGATCAAAGCACTCTAAGAAAAGAATGTGACCTCATGGTGGCCCACCAAATTTACTCTAGTTTAGTTTAGGAACTTTTTTCACCCAGCTACTTCAAGTGTAAAATTATCCTGTTAAGAATGGGTGTTAACAGGTTAAAGAGCTGCAGACTGATAAATGCAGATCTCCTCAATCATGCTTGATGAGAGGCACTTAGAGGCCACATGGGCTGCCAACAGGACCATCTATCAACTCTGTAGGTGTCCAGACCATAACTGAGGTAAGCCAGCAGGTGGCATGCAATTTTTCATAAGATGTGAATATTAATATCTGTGACACACAGCTAACATCAGATGTTGTCCAAAAAAAAAAAAAAAAAAGATTTAAAGGTGAGCCAAGGTAAATTGGAAAGTATTGCGTAGTTGGAATTTTTTAGTTTAATTACTAGTTAATTCATAATTAGTAAGAGATAAATCCATATAGTTAACACGAGCTTAAAACAATGTTTTCCATAATAAATCGTTGTTTTATGTCAAGGCCTACAATCAGGGTCCAGGTCCCTAAACAAGATGAATGTCTCATATACCTCTTGAAACAGAGCATTTTGCTTAATTCTCCTTCTGACATTTTTCCTATAGAGTAGGAATATGCTGCTGTCTTCTAACTATCTCAAGTGTTAGCAAGATCTAATGCTTCAGTGTCAGCTCTTGTGCTCTTGGTGTGTTTGGTGCCATTCCATCATTCTCCTTTCTTCTTCTGTCCTGTACTTCCTCCCTTCTCAGCTTATTTTCCTTCATATGGTCGTGTTCATGTCTTTTCCATAAAACTACATGTTCTTTCCTCATTTTTCTTCTCTCCTTGAACATAAGCTCTCCTCCACCACGGCCAACTCTGTAAATGTCTGAGTCTTGCTGAATCACTCATTAATATCATCCCCACAGACTTCTCTTGAACAATCATTTCCAACAGCACATCAGCACATCATGACTGCCAAAGAAGCCGCTTGAATGGAAACAAACTGCAACTCAACGTGCCCAGTGTGACACCAAACACATGTGATGTCATTCCTCGACCACAAGACTTAGTGTTATTTTGTTTTGATTTTCCCCAGCCACTGGTACTGGACCAGCAGCTTCACAAAGAATGGTTATTTAATGGCTGCTGTGTCAGCCAGACAGCCTGAGCGAGTAGCTTGAGAAGGCTGTGATTTGATTTCATCCTGGCCAGCCTGAAAGTCTGAAGCATCTGACATTGCACAGGCCCAGACAAACAGAAGATATAAGACAGTGATTTCATAAGAGGAATCGAGCTCTTATAATAAGCTTGGGGACCAAAAGGTGAACAGCAAAGTTTAAAGAGAGCATGTGGAAAGACAGTCTACTTTTCTTCCAGCATAAGAGGAAAAATATTTGTCTTCTTTCCTCTAGCTTGGAGCACAACAGGCCTCTCTCATTTCTTACTAAGTAGGGGGATCATATGATGAATCAAAATATGGAGTTTGTTTTTGGCTATAAAGTAGCAATCCAGACATGTAGTCTCTTTCTAGCCCTTGGCCAGCAGTCACTTGAGCACTATCATGTACTGTATATGGCAGAGTATTTAACCTATCCCTTTTCAACAACATATAGCACAGCAGTGAAGAGAAGAGCTAGATCAAGCAGAGTGAGACAGGAATGGTTTTGTCTAATGGCTGCTTCTGTGAAAGGAGGATTGAACAGACCCTGCCTTGCTAACTAAGAAAAATAGACAGTGTCATGGGTATCAAGTGCTTGAGCCAAAACTAAGAGAAAATAAAATTGTAGTATCAGCAGATTCTTCTCTGTGGCTTTCCATAATGGAAAGGGGCTAAAGAACCCAAAGAGAGTAGGCACAAGCACATACATGTACCATCTTTCCACTGACTTTCTGTCAGGAGACACCTCCTTCCAGGGGCATCCCTGTTTCTTTTTTTCTTTACCCACCATCAGGTCACCAGACCAAAATATTTCTCTTGCTTATTTAGATCCATTTTAAGTAATACATGGAAGGCTTCTTCCCAGGTGTTTGGTCAACTTCTAATGAAAATATGAGAGGAAGTGTTTAGTTTCTGCTACTCATCCAATCCTAATCCCTCATTAGAAACACAAAAGCTTTATTTTTCGTAAATGCTGTGCCATAAGGCTTCCTCTGCTTTTAGTCACAGAAATTCCATCTACTGACTTGTCTTGCTGTGCCAGCTCCATGCTTCTGCCATGGCCAAACATGACATTCCCAGTGTTTACGATGGATGGAAATGATGGTGACAGAAAGTTCAGATGTGCTCCAGGCATATCCGTACAAGCGTCATGGAAAGGCTCTGAAAAACTGCCAGCTAAGTATTTCCATTGTCATTGTGCTTTTAAACCCTTGCTAACAATTCAAGGTATAAAGTATTAATTTTTCTAGACATCTTTTTGGATTCTCAGACAACCCACAGAAATATTGAAGTTTTCACCCTGATACTTCCTTCCCCCTGCATATACCTGCTTCAAAACTTGTTTACCATAAGTTGGCTATCTGCAAAAATTTGAGTCTGATTGTGACAGGCTTCTTGCATCATATGATGTCCTTTCTGTTATCTGAGTTTGATAAACAGGAAAGCATTTCCTGCAGGAACTGTTGCACATGCATTTTTTTGAATAATCTCACGGGAGAATATTCAATCAACTTTATTAATTCCTTTTTTCTGGGCATTCATGCCAGTGCAATATAGTCACTTCAATGTTTAAGGAAAGACTGAAATCTCGAAGGGAAATAGCAAATGGTATAAACATATTTATTTCATTGCAGTTATAAAAGGTTCTTGGATTATTTTTTCAGTTCTGATTTTCTGGAATTTGAAATAGATTCATAAATTGGTATATTCCCCCCAAAGAATTAAATATCATTTGAGTTGCTCACAGAACTGTAATATATCCTCACAGATTTCATTTCATCAATGCAGGTTATCAACACTAGGATCAGTAGGACAGAAATAGGAATGCCATGAGTTTTTTTAAAGACTGATTTTCTGCTGAGTTCACTAAATATACAAAGAAATATGCCAAACATCTCTCTATTTCAACCACAAATTTGCATTTTATCATTGCCTCTTTCCAAGCTGCTTATTTCTCTTTCTTTTTAGGGGCCAAATGACAATTTTCTCTTGTGAGGAAAACATATTTCTCATCAGAACCTTTAAAAATCTTTAAATTTTTTTTTTTTTTAATACCTGGTTTCGTTAGAGAATGTACTATACTACACATGTATGGAATTATGAAGAAAAATAAATAAAAAATATGTTTTAAAGGTTCACTTGACTTTGACAGCAATTTTCTATCCAGGTCAACACATAAGACACTTGTAATGGTTGTCAGTTCACATAATTTAAGCTTTAAAGTTTCAAAAGTTGGTGTTCTGCTGTGAGGCTTGAAATTGGCCCATTTGCAAACCTTAAGCTGAATTATCACCAACATACTGAGAAGTGTCCACTGTGTGTGTAAGTAAAACATATACAATTTCTTCTGGGACTGAAATCATTCAATTGAGAATAAAAATTGTATCAGATGACTCTGTTTCAAACAAAACTAACCCAACAGTGAGTATTTACAACTCCTAAGTGGGGAACATGTAGTATGCTAACATTGAAAACAGAAGTGTTAAAATCACTGGGTACAGCACTTGCCCCAAACAATATAAAAGTCTGATGCATAAAAGAACTAAAAAATCTCTCAGGAATGATTGCTTCAGAAAAGTGTGTGTAAACTACCTCTTTTCCCTCTTCAAGTCAGAGTGAAGGGAAGAGAGAAGCTGTACAGGCTTATTACTATCCTTTAGTATAAAGTCACTGATCACTCTGTCCTACGGAAGGTTCATTACTAGAGCATGACAGCAGCTAATGAACCTATACATTGGAAGTTGTATTATTAATGGCCCTGCTAATAGCTGGTGACAGTGAGAGAGTGAATTTCCACAGTTCACAGCCCTTTGTAAGTCTTCTTCTGGAACATTTCTCTCCACTATCATCACCCAGGCTCCCCCTCTGACCTCTTTATCAGTCAGTGAGTGGTACCAGAGACTTAAGACATAATCACTGCAGTGTGCCATGTGTGCACTGCAGTGCAACACAACACAGGGAGAAACTAGAAAAAATCCCAGTGCTTTAAAAAATATGAGGTCCTATAAAGACTTTATGAGGTAATGATAATGTCATTTGGTTCCACTTTTATTCTTTTGTGCTTACTTACTTCACATGAATTTTCATGTTTCATCTTCAAGTGAATCTTCTTATTTACAGCTATGCAGCCTGATCTAAAATTCACTGTGGGCAGTAGAAATGCTGCCAATGACTTCAGTGGACTTTGGATCAAGCCCATATCTACCTCAGAACTCTCTTTTCCTTGACTCCTAGACATGAAATCAAAGGCTGGCTTATCTACATATTTGAGGAATACAAAAGTAACATTAAAAGAAAACACTCTTATGTTTGTTTCCACTTCTGCCTCCCTTTCAAGGGGAAGAGAAGTAGCTGCTCATTTCAGCACCTCTGCAATTAAAGGTAATTTAATCACCTATATGTTACATTTTATTTCAAGTATGCTTTATTTCAGCAAAGCTTAGAAAATTGATGCTTTTTGCTTCCACCTTTTTGCACCAAAGAACAAGTGGTGGAATGCATCCCCATTGTTTGGTACAAATAATGTTACACAGATGTTGCTGAGGCACAGCACTGGCCCTTGGACTGCACTTGGTGTCTGCAGGAGCACCTGGAGTCTTCCAGGGCCTTTGAAGCCTTGCACTTGGCCTTTCACAGAAATGTACCAAAACACAATGATACTGCTGGTGGTTTTAACGGGGTGGGTTGCTGTATTGTCCTGCTTTGTGTGAGACAGCAAAGGCATCACCTCTCACTACTCCAGCTTTTGAAACTGCCAAAGTTTCTTTAGACTCTTTGTTTACTGTTAAATGTTAAAGGTTACGGTACTTCCATGGAATCCTAAGTTATGAGGTTGGCAAAACCATCCTGAGCATCTTCTCTCTAAAAAGAGACAATATTAAAACAATAGAAGTACTTGACTATCATTTTCTAGTAATGCAGACTTTGAGTTTGCATTTCATCTGTTCAGAGAGGTTTAAAACACTTATTTTTTTTTTCAGCTGCATCAAGGAATTTGTATTGCATAGCATTTTCCACAACTAAAAGGTCAGTGAAGCTATTTTCAAGTTGCTTTACAGGAAAAGTAACTCAAATCTTCCTGTTACTCTTCTTGGTGTTTTTCAGAATCCTAGAAGAGCACTTGAATGAATCACTTAGGGTTAAAATTTTAAAGTAAGTTATTAAAGGAATATTTTAGTTGGTTTTGTTTCCCTAACACAAAATTTGTATGTAATTCTCACTCAAATTCAGAAAAGCTAAATTTATATTCAATTAGCTTAATGCAAAGAACTACCCTGGTTTGCCCATAGCTGAGTACTGGTCAAACAGGGAGAATTTATACTCTTTCCCTCCTTTTGTTTTGCTTTGATTATTAATACTGGTGGTACTTTTCAGGTTTATTGGGGACCCAGGGGAAATTAGAAGGTTCCTTTTTCTTTTTTTTTTTTTTTTTCCAGGAGTGCCAACTCTGACAGTCAGGTAAAAATACAAAACACTCTAAGGGCAAATGGGACCCAGAAGCTGTTTTGGAAGCACTGACAGTGAATGGCTTCCCAATAGCATGTCATATCATAGAAGATGATTCTGATATTTCAGCAGCTGGAGGATTCCTTGGCTCTTTCTCTGCCTTAGCAGCTATTTCTGGCTGCTTACTTTAATGAAATTTGGAGGATCTTAACTTTCTCAGAGATTGTTATTCCTCCATCAAATCGATCAACGAATTCATTGGGAGATGGAGCAGGAGGAGAGGTCAGGCACAACCGGACACATGCAGATCATGACAAATGTCTCATTTCTCTAAGACATCAGAGAGAAATCATCTATCACATTATATTTTAAAAGAGGCTGTATTTCTGCAGGTTTTGCATGGGCAGCATATGGCTCCTTGCAGAATGAGGTGCCCAAGGTAAAGGGTGGTTTGCAAGCCTGTCTTCTCAGCAGCTTCATGGGAAGAGAGGGGCAGCTGCTCGGAGCCAGCCCCTCCTCTGCCCGGGACTAGACCTCTCCAGGTGCAGCACATGCTGGCCCCACTCCAGCAAAGCACTTAAGCACATGCTTAACTTTCAACACATCAATTACTCATGGAGAAGTCAAGCCCAGAGAAGCTGCTGGTGCAGAGATAGCAGTGAAAAGGAAATGGGGAGGTGGTGACCTTATTGCCTCTCTTTCCCAATGGACCTGTCTGCAGGCATCATTCAGGGCCCGGGGGTAAAATGATCGTGGAGGCTAACAGGTCAATGACCTGCTACTCTGTCGTTAGCCCAGCCCCAACCTTTGCAAAAGAGAGGGGAAGGGAGTGGGGAAGATCTGTACAGTTTGTCAGATGTTATCGTACTTGATAAGACAAAGCTTTGCTTTCAGGAATTTCTTCTTCCCTAGTTTGCTGTGAAGAAAAGATGGCAATGCAGAGATCTGTAGTGGCAAAGAGGAAATTCACAGTCTTTTGTTCTTGCTCTGCCACTCACATCTGTGACAGGTTTCCTTTTTCCCTTAAGCTATTCCAATTTCTGGCTCTGCATGTGTCAAAATAAGTTTCCAAAGCAAATCACAAATGTATGGGGTAATTAGAGCTGTCATTTTATTGTCAGGGGAAGGCACTCCCCTTCCCGAAGAGGAGTGCACCTCCTTGTCAACAGCATACTGTAGTGATGATGAAGAATTTAACATTTGTCTCTTTGGTTAATTAATGTTTTTTTTCTTTTCACTTGAGGGATGGGATAAAGAAAAAGAGAATTCCCTGATGGATCCTTCCTTCTCTGTTTAAAAAACTCTTGGAAAATGCTGTTGAGAGGTAAAACACGAAAGTGACCCTAGAGTCACCTTTTCAGACATGTGGAGACTTACCTGAATTTAAAGAAAATTTAAAAATAAATATTCAAAAATTGCATTCAGAAAAAATGAAATGCAGCAAATTGAAAGGCAAGATCTGTTCCTTCAGATTGCCAGCAAGAAGAAAGATTTTCTAAATGTTTGGAGGAGTATGAGGAGTATCTTTAGAAAGACATGCAGCCCAGATACTCACTCTTCCAGAGAATCCCTCAGAAACACATCTGAAGCTCCCTTCACAAGACACAGTAATGACAAGCTCCCCATAAACTAACTGTCAAATGTTTTCATATTTTTTTTAATGTGAGTATTCTGTAATAATGGAGATAATTATTTCAAAAATTATTTGTGGGAGATAAAGTGCACACAAAAAGAAATTATTTTCCAGTTAAACTTCCCTGCTTTAGTTTTATACTCCTGTATCATACATGACTCCCCAGTCTTTGTAAAATACTTTTCTCCAGGGCACCCACAGCACTTCACTCATGGGAAATTTCAACTGAGATGGAGTCAGAGATGTGTTTTAGATGCAGAAATAGTGGAAAGATATCTTATCCAAAATGCATATTGCAGCATGTAAGAAGAATGGGCTTTCTAATCAATGTGCAGGACACTTGCATTCAGATTTGCTCTCTTACTGCTGTCCAACCTACTTGTGGTGAGCCACTTCCAGTAGCCACTGCCCAGTTCCCAGCTCCACAGAGGGAATCACTATGACTCCTTTCTTCCATCTTGCATATTTTGCAGCATGGTATTTTATTAGTGTGCTGGGAATAACTACTGTGGAGCACGAAGCAGAGTGCAGGCACCAAGCATGGGAAGGCCTCCCTGGGGTGCTGCTCAGCAGTGGGGTTTTATGGTAAAGTCAATCTAAGGACTCCTGCCCATTTCATCTGCTTGCCCCTGCCTGTGTACTGCAATTCACTGCCCTGTCAGTTGTTCCACTCTGAATTTTCCTGGAAGATGCTGAAAGCAGATCAGGGAACTTATCTAGCTAAAAGTAAGCCTCCTCTCACCAATATAGTTTCTCATTCAGGTCAATGTATAGATAAGGACAGTGTGGTCCCATCTACAGATCTTAGCACAAGTAAGATCACACAAGGGTGTGAGACAGCACAGGGAAATCAAAGACTTTGGGTGATCTTAAATTAGTTTAGTCATCATTTCATTTCACTGTAGTCCGAGCAAAACCTTTTAGACTGGAGAAACATTAAATGTTGTTATATGAGTTTGTGCTCCAACTCCACTGTGAAATTTTGCTCTTCTGCAGGATTTCTGATCAAGTACCACATCAGCTCTTTGCAAACATTAACTACTGTGTCCCTACAACACACCTGGCAGGCAGGTACAATAAATATCCCCTTATCAGATGGGCAAAGTGAGCTGCATAGTGGTCATGACTGGCTCAGCCATGCAGCACGAGCCAACAGGAGAGGCAGCAAGAAGTAGAAAGTCCCAGCTGCTGGACTGATATTTTAACTACAAGGCTTCTGCTGGAAACCAGTGGCCACTGGCAGCAACTGCCAATACAGAGATGCTTCAAGCAGCAATGGGAATGGGGTGAAGAGTAACAATGATACGACTTGCAGATGGCTTTCATTAAACAGAGTTTATATTGGATTAAAGACACAATTTTGAGTCTACAGTAAAACTGCCTGAAATAGTTTAATCTAATATTGAAGAGGCTTTTTGACCAAATCAAACATTTTGCTGCAAATTTTGCAACTCCACTGAAATTTCCTGGGGGATTCCGTGCTTGAAAAAAAATCCAAAAAAACCCAAACCCTCTGCCCACCACCACCAAAAAAAAAACCCAAAAAAAACCCCCAAACCCTCTGCCCACCACCACCAAAAAAAAAACCCAAAAAAAACCCCCAAACCCTCTGCCCACCACCACCACCACCAAAAAAAAAAAAAAAAAAAAAAAAAAAGAAGAAGAATCTCAATACAGTATGTTTGTCTTATCAATGAAAATGAGATATAGAAAATGCATGTCTGTACTTCTAAGTATATATACATAAATTCGTATTTTTCCTAGCTCTTATCAGCAGAAGCTTTGTCATTGATTAACATGAGTGAGTGACTGAGCTACGAATAATGTAAAAAGCAAAATGGTTTTCTGTGTTACAGCAGTAACAAGAAAATTATTCCAGTGACAAAACTAGTGGTAATCAGCTTTCCTTGAAAGAAAGCTTGTTTCTTGCCATATTTGGTGTCTATCTTCAAACTTTAAAAATATTATTGTTTTCATAGCAAAATTATTGTCACGTGGCATTGTTTTTATTCAGGGGTTTTGGGAGCCTAAAATCAAAAGATAGTTGGACTATACCAAAAGTTACCATTTTCACATACATTCATACAAAACTTCATTAAGGCACATATTACCTGATTTGCAATACACAATCCAAATAAGGTTATATACATGTGTGCAACTCCATTTCCTGCTGTATTCTTGGACATTAATGAAAGTTTTCTGAAGCTTTTCTTTTTGGGGACAAACCCACATAGGTAATCTCATGGATAGACACTGAAGCTACGAGTAAACAAGGTAATTATAAGTTTGCCTTTAAAGAGTGAAAGTAAGTAAAGGAATTGCTTTACTAGGTTTTTGAGACTATATATGATTTGTTAAATGCTCAAACCAACTGAAACTTTAGCTGCACTTTCCTTCTAAATTTCAACTGTTTAAAATTAGCTGGGGACCTCAGGCTCCAGTAGAGAGACCCAAAACCCACCTAGGCTGACTCCTTGAAGGACAGAGAAATCCCTTCTGATTATGGTTCATAAAAAGAAAAATTGCTTATAAGCATGGAAAAAAATACTAATACTTGCATAAAGGATGATAACAAGTGGTGAGGGAGGTTCATGGAAGGGATGGAGCTGCAATTCTAAAGCAAAGAACAAAAAGCAAAACAAACAACCCCTCAAAAGATTCAGAAATCCCATTGGACCAAAACCAAATGTTTTCAAAATCTGCAAAAACCTTCTGGTGTAAAATATTTTCAAGTTTCAATGACAGTGTGGTTGGCAATAAACTGTAAATCACTGCACACAGAGGTTTCTAACTGGCAAGTGCCAAACACATGAAGGCTCTTTCTCCATGCTTTTGGCTTATTTGAATACAAATTTTTGAAGTTATTCATAAGGAAACAAGATTTATATAACACTGTATTTCTCAGCCCATTTAATCTCTCCAATCCCTGCTGAATAATTCCAGTTGAAGTTAGTAGAGCACTAGAGGCTTGGAATGATTGTGGTCCAAGATGCCCTTTGAATGTCACCAGGTACTGGAGAGAGGCTCAGAGGCACAGAAAAGCTGTGATAGGAAATCAACTGCATCACCTGCTGCCAGGAACACTGAAAAAGTGAGACCTGTGGCAGTAGGGAAAGCTGTAGCTGCAGATCATAATTTCCCAGATGTGAGGTGTTTCAGCAGAATTGAGGCCAGAGGTGGAATCTGCTACTCACTGAACAGGTTTGGTCTCTTATGTGGGGAAGGAACCTCTGCTCATTCTTCACTCTCTTTCTACATTGTTACTTTTATGTGGGTTTTTTGTTGTTGTTGGGTTTTTTCACTTTTATCTCCTTTAGTTTAATCTTAAAAGTTAAAGAACAGAAGCTGAGCAAATGTCCCTATATACACAAGGATGTGGGTAGTCAGATGGTTTTGTAACAGCTGCTGTATTGCTTTCTTCTTCACCTTAAGGGAATCCCTTATTCCAAAGTGTTCCCACCAATAAAATAAAAAATTAAAACATATTCCCTCTGTCTGCAACAGTCACTGCTCCAACAGTATCATGTAAGACTCCAGCAAGGTAGAACCCTCCCCAAGATTCCTCCTGAGGACAAGAACGATCTCAGCAAAATGTTCTTCAAAAATCCACCTCTCTCTTAACCTGCTTTAATAACATTTCAGTCACAGGCAGGAAAAGACCTTTCTTCCAGCAGTGGTTCCATACCTGACAGTGGCAGGAATGGAGGAAGGTGAATACATGAAAGGCAGGAATAACCTGCATTATACAAGCATCTGAGGACTCTTCCATAAGGGCTCATGAAAGTCAAAGTTACTCCATCATACCTAGTGAATCAATTTTCAGACACAATCTGTGCATCTATGTCACCAACACTCCAATATAAAGGTGCTTTTGTTGCCACCTGCTGTATGGTGCAGAAGCAGGTGCAGACAGGATCACATTCAGCGCTGTCATCTGAGTATTTAATAGCTTCTCAGCAAGTCTTGAAAACTTTATACAGATTCTGGTTCAGCCTGCAGCCAGTGATATTCCTCCTAACTTCTGACTCCAGCTGGTCAGCAGTCAGGACCCCCCTACAATCTCACTGCTACGTACAATGGGTGTGACAATGTATGGTCAATGCCTTCCCTGCTACTCATGGGCAGGCCATGACAAATCTGAGGAGCCTGAACCTTGATACAACCTTAGCAGTCTGTTCAGAAAGCATTCATTGTATTAGAGGAGGAATTATTACTGTGTATACTGATGCAGAATTAAACACAGGCAGAGACAAACAAGAGAGAAGGGATACTCCCCAGGAGCATCCAAAATGAAGCTCTGTATTGAGGGACGAGAAGAAATTGGCCAGCTGAGATTGATGTTGGAGAACAAATGTGGTTCGTATTTTATTAATAAAAGAGGTCTCCCCACAAAGGAAATTCCCATCTTGGCCTGGCGATGTAGCACTAAGTGGTAATGGATACATGCAGTGCCAAACCCCATAGATCTCTGGTTACACCGGAGGAGACACTCTTTGGGGCTTGTAATTACAGAGAGCTGGCAGACATTCAGATTGCATCTTTGAGAGAGAAAAGGACTTTCTGCTCTCCTGCCAACTGGGATGACTTAGCTCAGTGCCAAGTTGGACATACCTTCCAGAGTATTTGCAGAGTAGCATTCAGCTCTACCTCAGATTCTTTCTCTTTCCAGGTTTGTGAAAATGAACAAATAAAATATTTGTAATGGCACCTGTAGCAGTGAGGCATCTCAGAGAGAAAAGCCAAGTCCTGCCTCCCAACCAGAGGAAAGCACAGCTGAAAAAAAAGCAACAGCTCAGAGCTGTGTGGGACTGAAACAGAAAAAAAAAAAATCATAATGGCTGGGGAACAAAAAATGTGTCAAAGACAGTAGATATTCTTGGACACAAGTTTGCTCTCCAGACCCATCTTAATGGTGTGGATTAGGCACTGATGTACGAAACATGGGGCAAACATGGTATCTCAGGCTGAAGACAAACAAACCATGCTGCCAGGGATCACCTATATAGTCAAGACCTGTTGCAACAAGACCTGAAAAGCCAGACATGTCCTCTGTTACTCTTTTCAGATTATCCCTGGATATTTTCCCTTGATTTGTTGTACTGAGATTAACCCTACCTAGGACATTTATGCTGACTGCCAAAGTGGCAGATGATGAGCTATCTGATATTAAGTTAGACCTCTTTACATGAAATATATAAAACCTTTGGGCAAAAGAGCAGGCCTAATACTCCTTAGCCAAATTCAGTTCTCAGTTGCACCAGAGGAATGCAGCTGAAGTCAATATGATTTACAGGAATAAAAATGACAGTACATGGCTTGGGTATTTTTTGAGATGACTTGTAGATTCTAGATGTAGCTAATAGGACTGACCACAGGAAAAAAAACTCAAAGAAAAGTAACACTGTTGTTTGTTTTTCTTCCCTAACTCTAATGTCAGCCCTGGTCTAACAAAGCACCCAGTAATATTTGCTTAGGCACTGAATTTGTTAGCCTAACTTATTTTCACTGTTTATCCCACATTTCTGTAAAATGTGTTAAAAAGAAATAATCTGTTAATGCCAAAAGTTCTCAAATACTCTATTTCACAGGCATAGTGTACACTAGAAGGAGCTTGCAAGTATAGCTGTGCTGGAATTTTTATATCAATAAACCCCAGAGGGGTGGTGCAACTCCTGACACTGCACTGGTTCCAAGGATGAAATAACACATCCTGGCAACCCAACTGGATTTTGCCAGCAGAGCTGCAATGCATTTTTTTTTTTTTCTGAGACAGAATACCAACAAAAACTTCTGAGAAACCAAGCAGGGACTGCACATTAGCTGGCTGCTTGGAATGCTCATCTGGCACACAGGAGACAAAGGTGTACATCCCTGCTCTGCTCAAATCAGCTTTATCAAATCTTAACCCCTCTCCTAGTGAAAAGCCTCCCCAGTCCTGGCCCTGCTGACTACCAAAAGATCCTTCTGTCCTTCTGAGCTCATCTGCTCCAGAACAGTTTGACCAACTGATGGTTAGGATGGGATGTGGGAGAGCTGGGTGTCATTCAGGCACCACAGGAGCTCAAAGAAGGGTGTCCTTTGTTGCCAGCAGCAAAGCATCAGCCTTTTGGCTAAGGGACAAAGTTCTGTCTGTCTTCTGTCAGTGGAAGCACTTGCTGGGGGCCTAAGCAAGTGATGTGCCCTCACTGTGAAAAGCACAGCTTTTTAAAAGTTGGTGTGTACTGGCACAAATACATGTACATTTTGTTTCCCTGAAGAACTTCTAATTGACTCTTGTGAGCTCAGGAAAGGCCAAATGACCTAAGGGTTATAAGGTGCCAGTTACAGATACTGTTTCACATTCTTTCTTAGAAAAATAGTTATGAAACTACTGGATTTTCTTTCCTTTTTTTTTTTTTTTTCTGTATCTCTTCCAATGCAAAATACTTTGCTCTCCCAGTGGAAACCAATCATTTACTAAATACTTAGTGTAATTCCTATCGCTGTCTCTCAAGTCGGCCTGTGTTTACATTTCATAAGCAAGAATATTTTTTTCTTATGCCATAGTCACTCCATAGAAATAAATACAAGCCACAGAACCTGCACAAATCTTTGCTGACACACAAAATTTTAAACACCTTATGGATTAATGTTTATGAAGCCTGTCAGAAGTTTAAAACCACATTGAGAAAGAAAAATTTTCTTCAGGGCTGAGAAATGAACTTTTGGTCTAATGTCAGCCCTACACCAAAAAAAGCCTTTATAGTTTGTTTATCTAAGCTGACAGCTCCTTATTCAATTGTTCACGACGTCTCTCTACCTAATTCTTGCTATAAATTTGTCTCTTTGCCCCACTCTTTACACTGTACCTCAATGTGCCCCAGAGACACAGTGAGCCAGCAGCTCACCACTAACTCAGCTTAAGGAGAAATGCTAGCAACAAAGACCAGCCTGCCAAAACCCATAACACTTGCTGCTTTCTGCCACAGTTTAAAACAAAAAAATAATATTGTCTTTTCTGTAAAGTGGTAAAGCAACACATGCCCAAATGAGCTCTTGACATTACTCTACAGGATTTTCAATGGTTTTGAAGAAACCTTGGCACTTACGAACAACACATTCTCCAAAATGTATGGTTGTTAATTAGTTTAGTAGTCAGCATAAGTAGGAACAAACAAACTGGTGGCAGAAGGTGCAACCACTGCCTTTTGGTAGGCAATGGGTAGTACATGAAAATCGCAGCTTCTGAAATACTGAATAAATTGTAAAGGAAAGAACTGATTAAAAGCTGAGAGGTAGTCATGTCCACTGCCATGCTAACCTGCTCTTTTACTGTTATCACTGTGTCTATGACAATGTACCTGTACTTACCAGCTGGGCAAAAACAGCTAATGAAAATCCAAACCATGAAGAAAATCGGGCATCCCCCCCAAATTTTTTTTCTTTATTTTTTTTTTCTTTCTTTAAGATTTTAATGAGCTTTTTTGCATTATTTGTTAATTTTTCACTCTTTCTGATGAGTACTTGGTAAGAAAAGATGACTCTCAGTAGATTAAAAGTCACTGTTACCCATTCCAAAGCAAAATTTTGCTAGGTCATATGTAGCAATTTTTGCACAGACCACTGCATGCTGATAATACCACTTTCCCACCAGAAGTGCCTGCTCCTCTGCATATGTCCTCAGGATCACTCAAAAACTGGCTGCAGGAATCTAACTGCAGATCTTTAAGGCTGGGTAGATATTCCTGTGTCATGAGTTAAGTTTTCTCACCTAGCACAGAAGGTGCTTTCCTTGGACAATCATGGAGGACAATCTAACTTTCCTTGGACAATCATGGAGGGCAGAAAGGAGCAAATATACTTTTCTTTGCTGCGTGCCCATTATTTTCTCTATTGTCATTTCCTCAGATTTTTTTTTTCCCAAAAGAAATTATAAATGCCATTTAAAATTTCTTCTTTCATTTTTTGTCCCCCCATCCCAGAAGATAATTCAGCCTAAAGTAGGTATTTGTAGAGGAAAGCATGACACCAAGTGATAAAAGCCTACCAAGGTTTAAGCAACTGAATGTAGCATTGTATAATGTAAAAGATAGAGTGATTTTAACAGGCAGAGCTTCCAGCACCATGAGACAAGAAGCCTACCTGCCTCCAGGAACTTCCAGTCTGATTAGATAGAGGCTATAAAAATTGAAAGAAAATTTTTTCCTTGCTATAGCCAAGGAAAGACTTTGAGAGAGTTGGGTCAGTACCCCTTAAAGATGTTGACCTCCCATTTAAAAAGGAGACAGCTTTCCAGAAGGACTCATAGGTCTGTTCACAACAATAAACACACTGTGAGCCCTCCCCTCTGCATAGATGCCACTGAAGGAAAAGTTTGTTTTACATTACTTGTTTTAGTTTGTCAGTGGTGGGTTTATCCTGAGCTCAGCCCTCAGCCCCCACAACTAGACATGTTTTTAGCTGTGTTGGAGTCAGTGGCCACCTAATACCAGGACCATGTCCACACTAGATCTCTGCTTGTACACAAGTCTCCTGAGGCACAACACTTCCATTTGCATAATGAGACCCACGTGTTCTTCTCCTCCCCTGAGTCTTTCGAGAGCTGTTGAGGAAAGCAGCTCGTGTTGCTCAGATGAGGGAACCTCATGGAGCATCCTATACAGTTCAACAGCAGTGGATCCAAACATACAGGAAATGCTCAGCAGAACTTAATGTTTTCATTTGAGTGTTTTCACAAAATGAGTGTTTTCATTTCATGCTTGTAATTGGGTCAGAAAAAGCAAAAGGGAATATCTTGCTGCTACAGAATTATTCAGGCTGTTCTAGAATCTTGTGGATGGTTGCCCATCCTGCATTAAGCTCAACAGAATTGTTCCAATAAAGATCTTGGAAATTCTAATTGGGAGACAGGAAGACTTATCTATCTCTTGACTATCAAGACTACAGAAAGTAAATCCTCTGAGTTTACAATATAGCACTGTAGTGACAGGGATGTACTGCTAGATCCAGGCTGAGTTACTCGGCATGTAAGCATTCAGGAGTCTGCTTATCAGGATCAGGTGTTGTTTGGCAGTGGATAATGCAATGCTGAGAAAGATTCTTTTTTGCCTATGAATTTCTGGCACCCCTATTCCAAGAATTAGCAAGCAGAATCTCTGCTCATACCTGCTTTTCAAGTTTGTAGCTTCTCAAGAAGGAAATGCACTCTGCAGCCCCACTTGAGATATACCAAACCCCTGATTTATTTTTCAAGTTTGAAAAAAATAATGGGATATAATATTAAAACTCAAGCAAGCAGTTCTTGTTATATCTAGAGAATACCCAGGCACTTACAGACATGCAAACAAGTGCAGAACAGTTATGTCCCTGCTGTGTGACTGCAGTTTGTTTATATTAGATATATTTCTCATCAATTCTGAGAATGTATTTTTTCTGCAATATCAAATCCAAACTGCTGTGTTAGTCAGCAAGTCCTGACAGACAAACCAAGAGCAAAGGGACTGTTGGCCATGCACTGCCTTTGCCCAGCTACATGGCAGCAGTGCATAGAGCACTGAACTGAAGGCAAAGGAGCTGTGGGGTTTGCACGATACAAAGAGCAAGGTGAAAGAGAAGGGAAAGCAGGCACAGGCTTGTGATGAAGGGGACATGGACCTAAACTGGGAAACAAGCTGGGGTGCACTGGAGAACATGGAAGAGGACTAGAAAGATGGGAGAAACAGGACTTTGTACCTGTCATGAATAACTTTGTGATATGAAAGAGGCTGGTCATGGTCACTAAAAAAAAAAAAAATCCTTTTGTCTCTGACAGATACATCAACACTGCCAGCTGAGAGGAAAGGGCTATGAAGCCCAGGCTGACAAAATGTACTGCAATGCCTAATGTAGCAACTGGCAACTTGCTATCACTATGAACGATGCTGCTAGTTTAAGAGCAATAGAGGTCTGGTGTAGTGAAGGGCCTCAAGCATGCTCCAACCTGGGCAATAGACTATGATAGCTTTGCTTTCTTTTCCCTCATTTAAAAAGCACAGGAGATATTACAGGCCGTTTACACATAGATGTGTGCAAATACTTCGTTAAAAATTGCGTCATACAAAACAAAACCTTTTGAAAAGGGAGCGTTTCAAATTCTTGTGACCGTGGGTGCTCATTGAGACCTGGCGATGCTGTGACTACTTTGCTGGCTGCATCCATTGAACATTGTAGGATCTGGAAAAGTCAGCAGTAGGTGTCTCAAGTAGGACACCCAAATCTCTCTGTAATTAATATCTGCTTCTCTCCACCCTGGTTCCCCATGCATGGAGCAACTGGTCTAGAGAGCATGTTCTACCCTGATCCCTGATCTACACTGAGCCACGTGTGACAAAGCCTGCAAGGATGTCAGGTTCAGTGCTTGAAGAACTTGTCACTTGTGTGCTGGGAGTGTGCCACTTTGCAGCCTTCCTAAAGCTCTTTTGTGTCCTCTCCCACAAACACGCACACACGCAGGACAAAGCAAGCCCTGACAGCTTCAGCGTCCCTGGTAGTACCTGTGGGGATCTCTGCAGGCTGGCAGTGACCTGTGGGTCCCCGGGACGAGCGGGGAACTCCAGTGACAAAACTGTAGTGAAAGGATTTCTTTCAGGCAGCAGGGACGAGGACATCCTTCGCAGTAAGGAAATATTAACATACCTGCATTTGGCTGCTAAGAGACGAGCAAGAAAAGCGCAAAACTCGGGGGTGGCAGGTTTCACCTGCACGCGTAGCGGCGGCCCCGCATCTCACCGGGGTATCCCGCCCCGGGCCAGCAGTGCCCGCTCCCCGCCGTGCTGGAGCGCCTGCCAGCCCCCAGCGACGCCCGGCCGCCCCACCGGGAGCTGCCACCTGGCTTTGGTCCCAGCCCAGAAACTCGGATGCCACGGGCCTGGCTCCCGCCCCGTGCGGTGCCCGGCGGGAGGCGCGGCGGGGCCAGGGCAGGGGCGCTCCGGTGGGAGGTCGGGGCTGACCAGGGCGGGGGTCGGGACCACCTCCCCCGCCTGCCAGGGGCTGCCGGTACTTGCACATGCCGGTTCAGCATGAGGAGGGGAGGTGTGGGAGGAATAAACCCTGCGGGGGAAGCAAGCGGCGTCCCGCGGGAGCACCGGGGAGGGTTAATCGGCGAGGATCTGTGGGTCTGGGAGGAGAAAGCGGAGGCCGGGCTGGGGAGGGGGAAGGATAAGAGGGAAAGGGGCAGAGCGGCTCGGAGAGGTCGCACACCGCCAGCCGCGGCTGTGCCTTCCCGCGTGCTCCCGGTGGTGGTGGCGGGTCCTCCCTTCCCGTCCCTCTCGTTTCCTCTCGCTTCCCCTGCCACAGAGGGTTCAGGGCTGGAAGGGAGAGAAAGGGACCCCCAGGGCTAGACAGCAGCCCGCCCGAGGCGGAGGCAGGCGCGGCGCCCCGGGGGAGGCGGCGGCGTCCGGCAGATTCCCCCGGCAGTGGGAGGGCTCCGGGAGAGGAGAGGCTGGAGGAGCATCTCCCAGCCTGGGCTGACTCCCGAGGAGCGAGGGAGGGACACAGAGAAAGGGAGAAAGTGCCGCCTCTCAGCTTTACAGGCGTCCCCAGATTTTAAGGACCGGGGTGGGGAAAAAGAAAACTGAGGACCTGAGCTGGGAACTCCCAGCCGGAGGGATTGAAAAGGAGCCAAAGCAGGCGTCGGGGGGCGGGGGGAGCGACATCCCAAGGAGAGTCCCCGTCCTCCGCTACCCGCAGCCGCTGCGTGCCCGCCGCCGCCGCCTCAGGATGTGGGTGCCGCTGCTGCTGCTGCTGCCGGAGCTGCTCCCCGCCGTGCCGGCACAGAAGCTCTCCGCCCTCACGGTAAGGCCACCCCGCCGCTGGCGCCCGGCGCCGTCCGGGCCGGTCCCGGGCGCACCTGAGCCGGGCGATGCGGGCCCCGGGCGGCGAGGGGCGCCCGCGGCTGCCGGGCCGAGCGCCGAGCCCGCTCCGGCCAGGGGGGAGCCCCGGCCCGGCGGCAGCTCCGCCGCGCCTCTCCCCGGGAGCAGCGGCACCGCCGCCCCGCCGAGCGCCGCCGGGGAGAGCGCGGCCCGCCGCTGCCAAGGGCAGGTTTACTGCGGGTCCCCGCAGAGCTGCGGGGGGGCAGCGTTAATGTCCGTGTTAATGCTTTTATTTGCCCGAAGAGGAGTAATGCTGCAGTGAGGTCTGCTTTTGGACCGACTCGGGCTGACCGATATTACTTTATTTTAATTATAAAGCGACGTGAAACAAGCCTTTCTGGCTATTCCAGGCTCCATGGTGCTATACATGGAACTCTGCGTAGAGGTGGGTGAGCCAATTCATTAGGCTTACTAAATAAGCCATAACCACTTTTCTAGCCAAGACCTGAGGTTTGCAGCTAATAGCTCAGTTCAGTCTTCTTGTAGAGCTTGCAGTGTTTGCAAAGCTATAATTAATGCAATCTGTAGAAATAAAAACATTTTCCTTAAATGTGTTTTTAAACAAGTGCTTGAGTAAACATAACGGGCAGCGAATACCTCTTTCAAGCTGTTTTTAAGTGTTTTGGTGAAGGCTGTGCGCTTAGAGTTTATTATGGTAAAGTTACAGGCAGCTGCAAAGTGAAATAGACCCTATTTTGTTTGTGTCTTTCAGAAAATTTCTGTAAAATCCCGAGAGTTGAGTTTTTTTACTTTTTTTCCCCCTTGTTGAGTAAGGTGCTAGAGGGACAGCTCAAGGTGAAATGGCAGTGGGGGATGGCTGAGCTGTTCATACCTGAAATTCTTCAGGAAAAGTTTTGCCTTGTCTAAGTTTGGCTTTTTTTTTTTTTTTTCCTCTTAAATGATATGTGGATTAGAAGCTGCTAATTGAAAACCTTAAAGGAATGGGTTTGCTCCGTGAATTTTACTGTGCGTGGCATTTTAAAGTGTGGGACAGATAAAGTCAAGTGATTCTCATATTTTACTTTTTAAGACACTCATTTGAAGCCCCCTTAGACTGTCAGGTGATACCATACTATCCTAGTAAACAGATTAACATTGCACTTTCAAGTTCACTTTAACAAATGTATAAACATAATTTACAAGATAGGACATGTAATATTCTTTTTTTTTTCTATGTACAAGAAGACTTTTAAATATTGGTGTGGAAGTAAACTGAAAATGTTATCAAATCTTAGCTTGTCCAAATGTAAAAAGTAAGAGTGGTTGTGACCGTTACAATATCTTTGAATGATACATAACCCAAATGATGTTAAAGCCATTTAAAATACTGATATAAATCACTGCAGAATATATTTTGCATTCAGTGAGGGGTTGTCTGCCTCACAAAAGGGAAAAAAAAACCTGGCCAAGGGCACTTTGGCAAACTCTTTAATAATTAAATGTCATAGACTCATGCAAATGTATTTGACTTCACTGTTATCTGAGTGATGCTAGAAGTCCCTCTGTTCCTTCTTCAATTCAGAGTGTGCATTACTCAACTCATTTCTTTACCTTATAGTAGTCTGCATCTTTATGAACCATGAGCAGAAAAGTCAGTCCTGGTGGAATTCCCACCCTCTGCCTCTGCTACTAAAAGGGTAATGGTTTTGAAGAGGTCTAGCTTTCAGACTGAAATGAACATTTTGGTAGCATAGCATAGCTACCCTTTTTAGTAAAGGACTGTAGGTAGGGAGCTCATGCTAGTTTTCCACTGCCTGTGCTCTGCTTACAGAAAGGGCTCACCCATACAAATACTAGGCTGCATTGGAAATCCTTCCTTAAACAAGTAATGGACAAGCAGACACCCATAGGAACGGAGTAACACACACACACACTGATGCACATGCACTTTCTATGTCTTCCCACAAGGCTGAACTTGGAGTGAGGCAGGTTTATTTCTACTGTTTCTGTACTTAGCCATTTAAACAATAAAACCCCAGTGCTATTACAGCAACAAATACCACACTGCTTAATCATTCTTAACTCCTGTAGTCATTTTGCTTGTAGCTCACTGACTATATAACCCCTTTCCATGTATCTTTCTCAAATATTCATGGATAGTATCTGCAAAATTACAAGGACAACAAACCTAAGCTGTGTAGAAAGACCAAGAAAATCTATGGCTGTTTTTTTCACCTGCTGTGCCACTGTGTGATGACTGAGAATGGCCATTCTTTTCTATACATCAGATAGAGATTTTATTTTTATTAGAGATTTTATTTTTATTTGTGGTTTGAAGAATAACAGATAAAGGCTGAAATTTTCATAAATAACCAGAGGTCATGGGAACAGGGCATGTTTTACTGTGGATCTGAGTTTTATGAAAACTACGGGAAGATCATGGAGAGGGAATGCATTTCCCTGATGGCAATATTTTCACAGGTATGCTTATCTTACCAGGTGGTGGCAATATCAACGGCACAGTCTTTACTGCAGTGGTAAATCAGACATAAAATGAACCTTGGCAGAGACATGATAATAAAATTATAGTTCCCTCTAGCAAAAGCCACTCTACCATTTTCCAAAAGGTAACACATGGATCAGAGGTTTTTCCCTTGGCTGGGCTCTAAGCAATAAACTGGGTGATGGCATGGCAGGGAGGGAGGATATCAACATCTGTCTTTAAGATTTTCATCTGTATAAACAGATCTCTGGGCTGTTTTAGCTTTATGTCCTCACTAACTCCAGGAATGGATCAAGTATTACTTTCAGAAAAGACTTTCAGTAGTTTACAGACCTGTTTCTCCATTTAATTAGGAATAATATTTTTATATTTCACTTAGGCAGAAATACCTACATCAACCACCCTTGTCTATAGTCCAGGTGAATATGTGATTTTCAGATGTTGGAAGCTTTGCAATAGTCCAGTAGCAATAAATTACAGTGTTTTCACACAAATAATATCTCCAAGAGATTTCTGATTGTCTAACAGTCATATGTGACTGCAGGTTTGCAAGGAGTGATGAGCATATAGCTTCCTACCACATAACAGCTATTAGGATGATTTCTGGCAGGCAGATGCATCATAATAGTCAGCAGGCAGTGAAATGCTCCAGTCTGTCTAGAGTCTGGTCCCCTGGACCTCATGGCTATATGTAAAGCGAGAGTCAGTGTCAGTGTCAGTTGTGGCCTGTCCCTTCTCTGCCCAAACTGGGGACCCAGACAGAACTTACAGTCTGCCTGCCTATGTGCCAGGATAGAGAAGGAATGTGAGAGATGGGCTGATGCATACCTGAATCTTTATTGGGAATCCATGATGTGCACCAGGGTTGAAGAGTTTCTATGCGTTCACTGGGTTAGAGATAGTCCAAAGTTACTTTGGGTTTGTAGCAGTCTTGGCTTCTTGTCGCCAAAATTACTCTTTGCTAAGGTTGCTCCTGGACGCTGGTCTGAGTAGGACCATATTGCAATGATAGATAAAACAAGGGGAAATGTAATATTCTGATTATTAATTGCTAACTGAGCCTCAGGGACGCATGCAGGGGGAGAATGTGCTTTAGTGTTGTATTTATTGTTGTTTCAAATGAACAAATATTGGCAACAGAACAATGGCTTTCATTATGGAAAGGTAGGCTGAGAGCTGTCTCATAAGAACCCATGAGATCTGGAGGGACTGTAGCCAGTTTGGCTGCTCCTGTTTTTTTCTCCCCTTGCGTCAAATACTAATGTAAAACATTCTTACATTCCACAAAATATCTTAAGTAGCCTTCTCCTTTTACCTTGTTTATGGGAAACCAGGTAGCACTCCTCGATTTTTGTAACACGCTGTTGGAATGCTTTTGCAATGCTGTATTTTTATTCCGCTCTGTGAGAGGTACCCATTCTTTCTGGATGTATGAAACTGAGGAGATCTGAGCCTTGCTGACTTCTTGTATTAGGGAAATTAGGCATATTGGGAGGATAGAGATACTTTTGTTTTGAAACACAGTGCTTTGAAGAAAGCTCATTTTGTTCCTCGAAAAAGTAGGTTTATGATCACTGCACACTTTGTCATTGTTTATACTGCATTTTTGAAACCATCAACTTTGCTTTTATCTCAGTTGCAGTGTTGTGTGTGTGGATGTACTTCTACAAACAATAGGATACAAGTGTTTCTTATTTTAAAATCTTGATGACTTGCAACATACCACAAACTATTTATTCTTTCAAAGCCTTGCTGAACCATGTACTTTTCTCAGTACAATCGATAGATCTTACAAAGGAAGAAAGTTTGCTTGAATTACTTCTTGAAATGAACACCTCTGCCTGTTAATAGTTTCTTTCATCAGCAGCTGAATATTTCGGGGAACAATTGTTTTCTTTTTCTCCCTTGGCACATGCTTTGTGAGTATTCAATAGCATTTAGTGCGCTGGATAGCTTCCACAACGCTGACCAATATAAGATGGACCACTAAGGTAGTTCAGTGAAGGGAAGCTAAACACAATCAAAGCTTTCCAAGTTAAGGACCCATTTGGATGGCGCCTGCAAGCCAAAACATTTGGAAAAGTTACTCTAATTGTGACTGAAAAACGAAGACCAAAAATAAAACTGTAAGTGGCTCCAGATCCTAACAACATTGTTACTGCAAATGGGCATTGGTACAACCAAGGGTACATCAGCTCTGAAAATAAAACACTTTCAACAATGCTTCCTTGCAATAAACTCTCAAGACACTTCTTATTAAAGAAACAACACCAAAACCTGTGGGAGTTAATACTGAAAGTGTCGGCAAACTTTTGTTTGGGGGTCAGAAGTAATTTTTGTGCTTGCAGCCAACATAAACTGCACCTTATAATGTGTAAGACATTAATGAAGACGGCCAGTTGACTGCATGCCTACAAAATTTTTAAAACTAGAATTGAAGAGTAGAAATGAATGTGAGTGGGGAGGGAAGAGCAGGACGGAGCAAACAAAAAGAAGTAGATCATGCACATTGTGGCGACTCTTGATGCTGTCATTGGCCCCCTGTTGCCTACTGAATACCTCGAGGAACAGATGTATTTCTTGACAGTGGGCAAACCTCAAGGTTTAGTTCATTTTGAAAAGCCTCCAAAGGTTTAGCTGCTATCCAAAACCTATCTGAACCCTGTTGGTCTGGAAGCCAGGCTACAGATCTTTTCAAGATCTGGCTTGCTCGGGACTTTGCTCATGTTTCCATTTCTTCAGCCAGACCAGCCTCACCACAGGCGCAGCCATTTTCATGGTATTTTGGTACTTCATTTCCTGTCAGGCCTGAGACCGGGAAGTGCAGAGGTGCCTGAAAATTAAAAACTGAGTAAGAAAGAGTTGGAATCAAAGACCTATTTTTGAACAGCAGTGAAGGTCCGAGTTTGGTTCAGGAGTGACATTTTTTATCTGAACAAATTCAAACATTGGGCAATCTGCAGAGTGAAAGTTGGTTACATCTTCCAAAGGACTCATAGATTTCCAAAAATTTTGCGTTTTCTTTAGAATCAAAACCCAAACGCATCTTAACTTTCTGGTTGATTTAGTATTGTGCTGCGAGGTAGATTTTTAAAGAGTTGACATCATAGATTCGTGATGAAGGCCATTTCACAATGAAAATTTGTAATGCTTTTTTTCAAACTAAGATAGTCAAAGCAGTTTTTGGCTTTGTGAATACTGCCTCCTCTGCCCCTCTGCTGTCTTCTACTGCAAAATTCTGTTGATGCCAGTCATTTGGTCTCAATGGCCCTGAATATTTTCACAGGATATGCTTCTGTTGACATTTCTTTATCCACTTCTGGTTATTAATTGCTAATCATTGCTTTAATATTATCTACAGAGGTAGACAAAACACTTTCCAGTGCAATGCTGGAGGTAAACCTGGAAAGAGAAAATACTTTATAAAAAATTTGCAATATGCTAATCTCACACAGAATAATTTATGCCAAAAGAAAAGGAGGAATAGCGACGTGTAACGTGATATTGTCCATAAGCAAATAAACTTAGAGAAGTTTATTTAGTTAAACAAAACTTAAGCAAATAAGCAGAGAAGAGACGGTATAGCATAAATACTTGCATTTTTTCCCTGCAGTTTTTCAGTCTTTGCCTAGCTTCCCCCTGTACCTAGGGAACTGGTCTGAATGACAGCCATTGCTGTAGTGCAGTGGGGTGCAAGGATACAAACTGTGGTTTTGAGGAAGTGAAAACTACCTAGAAGAATATGGACTAGTTTTCAGATGGGTGTGATAACACTTAGAATCAGAGGGTTGCTTAATATGACTTTACCAAGTTACCAGTGGTTGTCAAGCAGCAAAGCTGTGTCTTACCACAGAACCTGTGAAGTTAGTCTCCCAAATGGAAGTTTTAGCCAGTCCTTGCAGAAGAAATCACTTTGATGAGTTAATAACTGCCCTTCAGAGAATTTTTTTCCCCCTGTCTAATTTATTACCTTTTAGAAATGACCACTAAGTGTTTCATCAGCTGTCGAAAATCCAGGCTAATAGAGAATGCAAGCTAGAATTCTGGTCGGGACAGAAAGAGAAAATATTTCCTGAAGGCGATCCTTTCCAGCTCTCACCCTGGCTTGCTCAGTGGGTTGCTAGAAAACTTTCTTGAGATTTGCATCATACCTATCCAAAACCCAGCTTTTTTTCCCCTTTATTTACTTTAGGCTACTTGTTCTGTCATCTTCTGAGTCACTGAATAAAGATATTTTTTTTCTTTTGTATTGCCTTAAATTTGTTTTGAGGATGTAATATACTTTCTTGTCTTTTATGTGTTCATTTTTAAACTGTTTACAAATTAGCTGTCATACATATGCTATAAATCTTTGAATCTGTCCTAGAGCACCTAAAGAGTACTCACATGCAAATAAAGAAAAAATCCTTTACTTTGGAATGCTCTTTAAGTCATGGCTTCATGCTGTATTTTGCAGGTTTTTAGAATAAAATTGCTGCCATAAAGTGCTCAGTCTTTTTACTTGGGCTACCTTTATCATGCAATTATTAATATTCTGACCTTTTTTTAAAACAAGGTACTATCAGTGAGTGAACAGTGTAAAAAGTCAGGAGAAATCAGTACATTTTTTGAAATGCAAGTAGTGACAGATAAAGAAAAGGTTTGTTGGTATTCAGGATGGGCTCATCATGATCCATGTAGCAAGCTGCAGTTCGTAGAAAACCTGCAGATTGTAGGTGTTCTGGATGTCAGGGTGGGAAGGCAATGGCTCAATTCCATTATCTTTTTCTTGCTCTTATCTGGAGTAAATGGCTGAGTTTAGTCTGAGTAAAATCTGCCATTGAGTCTCATTACTATTTTGAAGGATGGGGAGAAGAGTGCTGACATTTTAGTAGACATGCAAACCATCCTAACTATATTTTAACTGCAACATGTCTACTTGTACAGAAATGCTGTTAAATACTTCCATGTGTCTGGAAGTATCACAGAATTCAAAGTGTGTGAGCTGGGGACCTAAATCGTGCCATCTAGAGAATCACTTCTCTAATGTTTTTTAGCATCTTTGCTAGATGCTGCTCTTCACATCTAGCACCTTTCTGCAAATGGTAGACTCTAGGGTTTGGGGCTGCTCCTCTGAAAACACAAGGTGGAAATAACAGAGTTGACAGCATGTCAGAAAGATGGTGATACTAAAATGTGAAAGTCTCTTCTCAGTGAGGCTGATGCTTGCGTGCCATGCTGGTTTCAGTGCACTTGTCTTCATCCTGATTTTCTAGAGTCATCCAAACACAATGGTTCCTTTTTGGGACTGTGAGGTGAATGTAATGGTCTTAAAACGAAAAGATTTTCTGTTAAAAGCAGGAAGACTCATTGAGCACAGCTTACCAATGGTTTCTGGTTCAGCTGTCTCAACATTATTTGTCCTTGTCTGTGCAGGTGAAAAATTATTTATTGCATTTAATCACAGTGTTTTAATCTGTTCTCATTCACTGTAGCCTCCACATGGATGCTGCTTAGTGCAAAGGGGTGTCAGTGAAACCAGCCCAGGCTCTATAAGGTTGTATTTGTTAATGGTATGATCACTGTGCATCACCTATTTTACCTATAGTGCAGTATAATACTGCACTGTGAGCCCAGGGAGCAGTTGGGCTCATGTGGGCTGATGGGTCTTCTACAGTGAAAAATCACTGTGGCAAATGTCACTTTTTAAAGTAAAAAATTCTATCAAAGAAATGAAATCAAGTAAGTGAAACCTGGTCCTGAAATAAGTATGCTACAGTGTACTCAAGGGGAGCACATATTGTAAAGATACCTTTGTCCCCACAAGAGGGTGCAGAAATTAAAAAGATTGTCCACATAGAAACTAAATCAGGCTTTGAGTTAACCATAGGCTTATTTGTTTAGTAAATTATCTCTGGTGTGTTGGAGGGCTTATTTCTGGAGGAAAGCCATCGAAGATTTAAGCGACACAAAACAAAAAGCAGAGGTGGGAGGGTCTATGCAGGTATTTCTCCTTTCCCCGCGCTGTCCTTTCCGCAAATACAGAGCGTTCTCGGGGGCAGGGAGGTCACCTCTCCTCTTCCAGGGCACTTCGGGGATGCACCACGGGAGGGAGAGCAAGAGCAGCGCCCCGTCTCCTCCGGGAAGGGCTGAAAGGAGGAGAAGCCCTTGTTTCCCTCCCCGGTGGCTTTAGTCCGGAGGGGAGTAGGGGAACAGCTGGGGACCTTCATTTTTCAGCACTTGTCACTCAGTTGCGCGTTAGAAATGATCAGAAATGGGAAATGGGAAAAAATCTCAAATGGAAAAAAGTATTGGCACAAACTATTGAACAGTAGAAAACAGTTCTGCAAAAAGAAAGTGTCTTTAATGACATGGCATGGCTTGACATTCATTAACAATTATTAGCATTCACGAGAGCTCAGAGCAGCCTGGTGTGGACAAGAGGGAATAAATGGCCTAACATATGAGATGCTCTTGGCTGTGAGACATGAGGAGGGGTTCGGTCTGCAGAAAGCATAGGGCATATTAATTTCATTGCATGTATCCATTCTGTTTCTTTTTGCAGCATTTATTACATAAATTCTGGTGAGCAAGACAAAACAAAGTGGACAACTTATTTTTTACACTGTATTTAATGGGATTGTATTTCAGACCGTGTCCTCCTGGGACGGCAGTTTCCAAGCATGCCAAATTTTTGATAGATTTCAGCCTAAGTGGATTTAGTTGCAAATCTGAACTTTAAACAGGAGGTTTTATCTTTCCATCATGTTTTCTTCTTGAAAGTTTCCATAAATTACATTTCTGAGAGAAAAAGGGAAAGTTTTTTTGAAAGAAGTGTTCATTTGGTAAATTGCTTTTCTGTTTAAGCTTCCCTTTTCCAGGTGCTGAATAACTCCCAGAGCAAAAGCTCTGTCATTGCTTGATAATGGACTTCCATTAATTTGCAATAAAATTACAAGACAATATTCATGCATGGATAATTGATTTCACTCTGAGGGGAAAATGGCAAAAAGCAGAGCTTGAATATCTACTTGTCTGTAAACTAGTGCAGCAATTTTCTCCACTGCAAAATGGGTATCAAGTACTTCTCTTATGAAGTGTCACTGTTTATGTTCATTAGCTGCAAGACCAGGAGAGGTGTATGGCAATGAGAGAGTCAGGGTATTTCCTACTAGATGACAAAGCCAGACGTGACACCAAGACTAAATGACTGATAGAGATCAATTTTTGCAACTTTGTAGCTGGTGGCAGACTCACTAAAGCTCAGTAGACTCAGCACTGCTGGTTTGGTAGAGTGACTGGTGGGATAATCACAGGTTCACAATACAGGTAGTATTGAGGTGAAAGCAAAGAAAAGAGGTAGCTGAAACACTGCTGCTAGGAGTGAGCCCAGAGAACCTGGAAACAGGCATCTTTTGGGACTCATAGCTGTGACTGGGCTCTCTCTGACCACTGTAGATTTTTCTCCAATTGTCTCCTTCCCCATGCAGTTGATCCTTCCTTAGTACACCTTCAGTGTTTACATGCCTATTCTATGTATAGACTCTAAGCTGTTTGTGTTTGTACAATGTTTTGGGCAGAAGAGGCTCATGGCCTGGTTGGCCTTCTTGGTCTGCCAGTTTTCAAGTTCAGTAATAAGTAAATAAATCTAGAATAACACCTTCTTGCAGGCGAGACTGAACACAAATAACAGAGGATATACAGATAGTAGAGTTCATCAGGCAGTTGTGGTCACAGTCTGGTTCCTTATGCCCTCTGCAAATTATGCAAGCTGGTTATCTTGTGCAGACTTTCCTATATGTATGTTTGTATATATTTATACACACACACACACACAACACACACACACAAATATGTATGTTTGATTCTACTCTACCTTTTGTAAAGAATTGGAGCAAGCAATTCAACATTACAGGAAGTGATCAGCAAAATTGTCTATTCTCTGGTCTTGTCATGCTGTTGGCCAGAGTGTTCTGCACAGTGCAGAGAGCCAAGTGTCATCTTTTTGGTATTTCCTGACTTGTGAGAGCTTAGTGTTTCAACCTTATCATTGCCCTAAAGCCGGGGTTCTCAGGCTGTGGTATGTGTTTCCTTTCATGGTGCAAAACTCTTTATCCCCTAAAGAAAAAGATCCCTGAATCAGTGCAGCCTGAATGTTTGGATGCCTCTTCCTATTTTTGCACATAGGTCAGATGGAGCTGGAAGCTTCTGTACCCACTGCTCTTCCCTACCTTTCAAAGGAGGAGATGGGTTTGGATGAAAGATGCTTCCATCCTTCCTTCCATCTGTGAGTGCAGACCAAAGACCTGAGAGCTGTTCTTGCTGCTACATTCACCACCTTGGAGTATACTCTCTTTTTCTATAGCACCAAGAACCCTCTGGGAAGCCTGGTCCACAGGCTCTCTTGACAAACTCAGAGAGATGTCAGGCATTATCAAGAAGCACAAAATTTGTTCCTATAGGCTTTCTGTGGCTTCAGAATGTTGTATCCATCAGCTGCAATAAATTCCCTAGATTGCCATTTTCTAACTTAAGATGACTTGTGTCAGACATATATGTGTATGCAGGGGTATGCTATATACATTCCCACAGAAACCTTTTCTTCCTTTTGTTTTCCAGCAATGACTGGAAAACCCCCATAAAAGCTTAAAGTTCCCTTGGGGTTAATAACCAGAATGTCAGATATTTTCCCCCTGAAGATTGTGTAATTTGATCTGACTGCTTTGATCTGCTATTTTTGTTTGTGTGTTTTGGTCTAAGGGATTGATGCATAGGAGCCTAGTGTTAGTTTTCATTTGACAAGATATCTAAGTTGTTAGGTTTTGACTGTGTTGGAGGTGCTATGGGGCAGCTGTGCTTGTTAGTTGATGAATTTGTGTAACCTGAGGACTGAAAAGAGCAAAAAGAATACCATCTCCCTTCAAACCTCAAATCAGGTCACTTCAGGAAATGCCTCAGGCAATATTTGATTTTGTTTTAGTAGCTCTCCTGATTATCATTCTAAATAATGACAGAATAGAGCTCTTACTGCCTGCATTGCTTATTATGGACAGAGAAATCAAAAGATCACACAGTATCCTTCCTTGTTACCAAAGGAAATGATTTCTTTAAAACTGCTATCCTGGGTCATCTCAACACACCTAGGGGTGAGGAGACTCACAAGTGAGACTTATTTTACAACCATGTCAGGAAATCACACTCATTTAATAGAAATAAAAAGCAACCAGACATCTCAAATGAAATTAGGAGGTTACAAATAGGACTAATCACATGTAAAAAACTCACTGTTTCCAGCTGACAGCAATTAAAGCCGTGTCAGGGATGCAACAAAATTCCCTCCAGGGATCTTCATAAAATTGGGACAAACATTAGAAAGAGTGTGCATGCTGGATGGGAAAGTTTGAAAAAAAAATGACAAGTCTATCAAAGCTGAAGGGGGGTCACAGTTCATACTCTCCAGCTCTTTTGTGGTATGCAGGATGTCTCTCAGGAAGAGCCCTGCAGCTATCTGCTGTCAACAACAGCAAAGCAGGTGTGCACGTGTGCCTGGACTTTGTGCTTTCTCTTTCTCATACCTGATGCTTCTTGCTTGAATAAAGGTCAACATCTTTTAAAACTTTGTGGTTATTTTTTTACTGCTTCTGTTTTTTGCTAGAAGACTGTTCAGTGGAGTGAGATTTAGAAGCTGTTGTCAAAGTATAATTGGAGCTGATTACCCAATTTCCTTTCATTTGTTGTGACTATGAAATAGCCTGAGGGCTGCATATGTCATATACACACATTCTGTGTCCTGTATTGATTAAAATGTTGTGTGATGTGCCAGGTGTCTGCAAGGCAGTTCAAATAGCATGGGTGAGGGGAAGTGAGATGGTTTTCCCCACCAGTACGCTCTTCTCTCCCTGCTCTTTATTGCTGCCGGATGGTGTTTACTTTCTTGAATCATATTTGTCCTTCTTACATGTTGTTGACAAATGCATGTGACTACAGAACCTAAAGGTCCGCTGAAATAGCCACTAATTCATGAAATAAAACTTGGTAAAATCCTGTCATTCACTTTTCAGGGCAAATATAGCTCATTCTCTCTCTATGAGTTTGATAAATCCCATACTCACCAAAACTGTTACTGTAAGACTACCATTATTTTCCCCCTGTGAATATGATAGTTCTGGTCTTTGTGGCAAAGGCACAATCTCTTCCAAGACACAGCTGTTCTTAAACAACATGTTCAATGAAAGCTCCACACACTTTTCTGGGAGACAGAGGCTGGCTGATAGATATCTGAGCATGGTGGAAGCACTGGCTCAATTGAAATAGAAGTGAGCAGAACCTGGAAAAGACAGCAATTAAAGTCAACAGAATGGGGAACTGTGCTCATGCCAAAAAATGTGTGAAGAAAAAAGCTTGAGTCTCGAAACTTTTTGTTTCTTTTTTCCCCTCAAAACCAGTGTTTGTTTCAAAATAAAATAGGTTATAAATAAAATGGCCTATAAATAACACGCACACATTTTGGTAAAATTCTTTTCTTACAAGCAACCTGCAAGGCAATCTCCAAAAGATTCATATTACCTCAGTGACATTGACTGTCTGTGCATACAACACTGTTAAATTAGACCTAAGGTTGTGTATGTGTATTGCTCATCAACACAATCGTTCAGAAAAGCTCATGAAACTGGGAGTGCTAAAATACCTGTTATTCATTCTGACTGCATTATCTGGGCAAGCCCATTCAGTGTGCACTGGTTTCACAAAGCACTCTTTCTCCAAGCTGATGCCTCTCAATCAGTCCTGCTGTCCCCCATGGCCTGGAATCCTGCCCAAGCTTGATTGCAGTACGTCAGGTGAGGTTCCTGCTGCTTACCTGCTGCTTCCTTAGGTGACAACCTCCCATGTTGTCCAGGAGTGCTTGCACATTTTGTTTAAACTCCTGCAGACTGCCTATGAAAAAACGGAATGAATGAGTTTGTGCTTTCAACAGACAGACTCTGTCTCAGCAACTGTGTGAAACAAGTCAGTGCTGTTATTTCAGTTAGTGTGGCCAGGACTCCCTCACCTGTCCGTTAACCTGAAGCTGTAAACGATACTGTGAAGAGAAGGGCTGGTCTTTCAGTGTTCAGGTCACTTGCATTGCTGTGGTAGCACATTGGTCAAGATTTTAAGCTTTTTCTAGCCCAGAGATCTCTGCTGCTTGCCGTTTTGCTGTCTTAAATGTCTGTTGCCTATCTGCTGTCTCTCAGATAGATCTTTTTCATCAGTGCATTTTTCATGTCAAAGGTGGACACCATTGCAGTATTGCTCTTTCATTTTCTGTATTGCATTGCGATCTGTGCCGTGGGAATCCATTTAACTCTTACGGGGTTGTTCAAATAAACTGGGCTTGAATTGAACACTTGGCAGACTTAGCCTGATGGACTGTGAATCCAGATGTTACCCTTCTTCTGCTCATCACCTAATAAAATGCATACCCAGTACACTCTTACCCTGGGGATAATTTATCAGCTGCTCTCAGCCTCATTATGGACACTTCCCTTATCCTGTGGAGAGTGGCTGATCTGCCTGGTGAAGTGCAGTCCCACTCCACGTCATAGGTTGTTTGGGAATTTGTCTGGGGACCCCTTTCCTCTTAGAAAATGTTAGGGATTGGTAGATAATCCTGATGTTCTGGTAAAGGCCAGATTGGTGACAGTGTGCCTGTAATGCCCCCCAGAACCACAGGAGACCAGCAGGTTCAAGAAATTTCTGGCAAATGTTTCTGCTTTATTCCTAGGTGACTGGCAGATCACTGCTGTGTTTCTGATTGATGGCAAGAACAACCTCACATGTGAGGCACCGTTGCAGTTGCCCAGTTGTTGCTGTTCATTTGCCATCACCTCTGTAGTTTTTCAGGAGCCAATGGAAACTGAGTTGGTGAAAAGGATGGCTTCCTCATCTACTCAAAAAGCATTTATGAAAGGCTGAAAATTGTATCAGCTATAACATGGGCTGAAAAATGGAGAAAGAAGAGTCACACATATCCAAAGATAGGTACATATATTTTTGAGGGATCAAAAAAGAAAAGCACAAAAGAAGAAGAATGTGTCAATCAATATAATTTCATATACAAGATAGCCATCTAGCTCCAGGCAGCCTAGGGAAAGTGCTTTCCTCTTGCCCCAGTCATGTACATGCATGTACTGACTCCTTTTTTTTGGTCTTTTTGTTTGCTTTAAACTAATTTCCTTCATTTGTGGATAGATGGCTTTTCATCATCTTGAAATTTTAAAAAAATTGTTACCAATAATGAAGCATTCGAAATCTTTCCTAGCTAATCTGATTAGATGAATGACTGAATATTTTCTCTCATGATAAGAACCATATAATCAAAACTACAAGTGATTAAAAACTACATTAGCATAAAGAGAGAAAGAATAAGAAATCTGGGCTTTTTAAAATAAGTTTTTTGAAAGGAAATTTGCCTATGAAAAGTTGCATTTTTAGAGAAAACACTTCTTAACAAACAGCTCTTCTGTGTGAAAGTTTTCTGTAAACTTGGTAGATTTCATTGAAATTCGGTGTTTAAAATGCTAATGTTCTTAATGAGATGGAGAAGCAATCTTACTATGTTGCAGAGGTGTGTAGTAATGCAAAAGAGCTTGGTTTCCAAAGGGAGCTGACAAAAGATAAAAATGCAGGAAATATGGCAAATTTTAAGTAGAAGGATTTTAATTGTAAGGAACTTCAAGTAGCTGCAGTGTTTCATGCACCGTGTAACATGGATGAAACTACAGGCTACTGTAGTTATAGTTTTGTATCAGTAACAGGATATCACTAAACAAGAATTAGTACAGTTTTAAAAGTTTCATAAACTGATTCTGCTTCTGTGAATCTTTTCTAACCTGAAAGCTATCTGCAAAATCAGCAAATTCTGCAACTTCTCTGACTTAGCTCCTTCTTAGCAATCAATTATTTTAATATTGAAGACAATATAGACATATTCACTGTTGTCCTTTTTTTTTTTTTTTTTTGCAAATTGCTTGCAAAGTTCCTCTACCATTTTTAATATGTGAATATCTGTTTCTGATGACAGATTCGATGTATATCATAAGGGTGTCTCATTTAAAAAACAGCTTATCAAGCCCTCTGTTCAGAAAAACATAGCTTTAGTACAGAGTAGCTAAAATATCCAAGAATTTTGCAGAATTTGTAGAATATTTTCCAGCCTTGAAATATCTTATAAAATAAGGCTCTGTTCATGAAACACTTGTAGGCATAACAAATGCTGGTTAATTGTCATACAATGCAGGACAATCTTTAGGTACATCTGAACTATGGGACAAATTGACATTTGAATTTTGAGTTATTTTTAACAGGAGACTGAGATAAGACAGGTCAAGCTGTTGGTTGTTACTTTTGCTAAATTTGTTTCAGACTAGGCATATCAAAATGTTCACAGACAGCTGCAGATTTATCCCTGCAGAAACAAGGAAAAAAAGTCCTTATGTAACTATTAGCAAAGCCAAACACTTATAAAGTAAAACTGTTTATTTTATTATCACAGTTTGTTTTTCTGTTTCATATTCACGCTCTTTGCATGGCAGCTATGATCATCTGTAGAAGTATAAAGATGTGATTTGGGAGATGTCTCCAAAGATCCATTTTTTGAAAAATCCCAAGCTATTTAAGTAATGTATTTTTGAAGGTGTCTTTGGTGTTATATAGAAAATTGCTTTGTTTCATTGTGCAAGTTCCTTTACATTTATATCACTTTCATGATCTTAGTGTCAGAGTGACCTTACCCATATCAAAACCTTTAGTGTCAAAACAGTCCAGCTGTTTTCTCCAATTACCCTAATTACCCAATGTCAAAACATCCCAACAACCCAGTCTAAACACATTTGAGTCCAACAAATTAGCACATGTAAGGCTTCTTTTGTCATATTATTCAATTAAAAATGAATTTCCCTTCCTCAGTCCAAAGAAAATCATTACACATTCGTCTCAGGGGACCAATTCCTTTTTACTTGAACCACTCCAACTGCCTCTTAATATGGTAAAAAATGTAATGTAAAAGGCAAGAAGTCTACATTAGAGTGTCAGGTGCTGTGAGGACGAGGGAGTGGGAACAGTGGGGGCTCCCTGAGGGCAGGCAGAGTCTGTCCCACCCCCCACCAGGAGCAGGCAGCCCTGGGGGCCTGGGGCAGCCCCAGCCCCTGGCATCACATCCTCCCTGTATGGGCTGCCCTTTAATTGGGAGGTCACTTGAAGTCTGGAATGTGGGCATGGATGAACAGAGCCCGTGGTGAAGACAGAATGTGGCAGGAGCAGCGGATCAGGCAGAGGCTGAGCAGTGAGGTTTTTGCTGGAAAGTAGGTCCTGTGGGTGGGACAAGCCTCAGCTGGCTTGTCACCTCTCCAGCAGGGCATGGGAGCCCCTCTGCAGGGACACCAGGGAAGAGAGGCTGCCAATGGGCTGTGCTGTCTCTCCATTGATCCCGAGCTCAGACAGCCAAACCTTTATGAAGGGCATCATCTCAGGACCTGTAAATGGAGGTCCAACATTGTGTTTAAGTGTTGATGAGCAGGGTGTACCCTAAAAAAAATCTCTATAATCTGTAAAATAATTCTTCTGATGAAAAATTCTAGCAGACAGGTTTTTGATCTGGGCAAGGTGACACAAGCCAACTGAAGGCACATGTAGGCCAAGCTGTTTCTAGTTTTACAGGGTGAAACTGGGTTGGTTGGTGTCTGCATAAGCAGCCCAGTAAACCACCTCTGCATTCTAGTTGAGTTACATTGTACTTTCTATAATACCTATTTTATAGCTTTAATTGCTATGAAATACACAGGCAGTAGAGACAATTAACTTCTGATTTGATCACATGTGCTGTGCTGAACTTGCTTTGCTCTTCGGGAGTGAAGACTTTCCCTTGGAGAAGGAGAATTAAAAGAAGGTAGCACAGTACAAAACCGAAGGTCCTCATCATCCCTTAAGTCATGAAAAGACTGAACAGAGAGTCTGCAGAAAACTGTAGAAGGAGGCAACCCTCTGTGTAGTGAGCTGGCTCAGACAGACTGTGGAAGCAACACGTATGCTGCAGTCTTACAGCTAAATCACCAGAGTGCCTAAGGAACATTAGTTTTTGTAGGTTCCAACATCATATTGACTTGTTTTGCAAGAGAGCAGTAGCCAGACTGTTGACAGCTCATGTTCATCTATCTGACAGGATGGCAGTGTGTAGGTAAACTTTTCCCATCCACAATCTCCTCAGGTGTGAGTAGCAAGCCATTACAGGAAATGAATAACACTTTCCACATTGCTTTCCCTGCTTTGCACACCCTATAAACCAAGAAGTGCAAGTAAACCTTGTGGAAACTGCCAGAGACAGGAGCTGCAGAGGGACACGTCCGTGTCTGTGTGCACACCTGTGTGCCCACCTGAAGGAGGCACAGGAAGGACAGGTGCTTTATAACTATTATTTATTATTTGTAACCATTTCCCCACTGAACAGCACTACTGATCAAACACTGCTGGTAGTAGGAGACCAAGTAGCTCAGTGTAACTGTGTTACCATGGCACAGTGCCCAGGCTGCTGTGGCTCTCAGAGTTGTGCAGCAGGGAGTAAACATATCCACCTACAGCAAGACTAATGTGGCAGTACAGGGATGGTCAAGATCACCATGCTTGTCATTGTCACAAGCATCTTAAACTGTTTTCAGATTTCAGAAGCCTAAAAGTGAATAAGTGAAAAGTGAATAAGCAGGTTTCAGGTATCTAACAGATATGTATCTTGCCTTCAGGTGTTCGGACCAGAAAAGCCCTAGTGAAATCAGTTTCTATTATATTGCAGGGTCTGGTCAGAAATAGTTCTGGACCACAACAACTGATCTCATGTTGATGAAGGATCAAATTTCATGCCTTGTGTTTGCAGTTATGAAATGAAAGGTGCTTGCCAGCATCAGCTTTCCTGAGACAAGAAAAATGACATTTTCTCCTCCCTGAAGAAAGAAAAAAAGGGAAAAAAAGTATCTATTTCTCATTTTTTGCTGCAAGAGAAATATTTTTGCTTTCACATTCTTACTTTACCATATCAGGATTTTCTCCCAGACTTTAGGAGAAATGTTTACACTGAAAACACTTGAAAAGTAATTTATATTACTGTTATATCTGGTCATAAGGTTGAACACTAAACCAAACTCATTTACAGGATTTGGAGCTGGTTTTCCATTCATAGTTAATATCTTTGATCAACTTGAATAAATAAAATAATAGGAAGAATTTTAGAATTTTACAGTTGTCCAGGAAATTTTATTGCTAACTGATTGGTTTGTGCTACATTAGGCTTGTCTGACCTCTTTTGATGTCTTCAAGATAGGCAGTAGCTCATGAAATGATTGAAGTTTTCTGCAGGAATTATTAATTAAGAATTTATGTGGGGTAAAAATTTTATCGGTAAGTCATTGCAATAGCCTTGTTTTTTTTTTTTAACATAATGTAGTTAGAAATAGACTTTTTCACCGATATAAACTTACCCATCAAACGGTGGTATGTATTTAATGGGGAAAGGAGAAATAAAACTTTTTATAGCTGGTGGTGTAGAGAGTCTGATTTATTGGGCTGGAAAGGGTCTGAGGGAGCTGTTGGTGGAGCTGAGGTGTGTGGAAGGGGCAGGACTGCCAGGGCCTGTTTGCCGAAGTGCTCCGTGGGGGATTGGCTCTCGCTGTTTTTCACGGTGCTGCTGCTGACAGAACAGACTGGGATTTCTCAGGAGGGCTTTCAGTGGATTGCTTCACTGTGACTGGCAGCTCAGATCTGCTGAGGAGACACCTTCTTGTGGTGCCAGCAACAGTGCTTGCTACCTAGATAATCAAGGCAATATTTGATATGTTCTGGTTTGAACCAAGTGTTTGGGCTAGAAACAAAATCTGGTGGTGAGACCATTCCTAATGAAAGTTGTACTCTAACTTTTACTGACTTTTAAATACTCGTTTTTCTAGTGGGAAAGGAGCCTGTGCCCTCCCTCTGCTCACCAGAGCTGAACGCAGCCTGTGTGCTGCAGATCTGAATAAGAGCAGTTTTTCCTGTTCCTTCTGTGCTTTCTATGCCTTCTTTAGGTGCCATCTATAATGTGCTGCACAACACTAACAAACTGTAATTTATGAAACAGTTTGTCAGCTAAAGGTACCAACAGGGAGGGTCAAAAAAGCATTATGGTTTTTATACTGCAGGAGCCTTGAAAATATAGATTAATAATTTTTGAATTGAACTCTTCTCATGATGTCAACCAATGTCCCTTTACTATGCAGCCATCTCCCTGAGGAGAATGTCCATTTTCATGGGTTCAGTCACTTTTGTTTTTTTGTGGCTATTGTGCAAACATTGAGTAGCTCTGTGAGCAGTGATATCTCAGAGGGTCAAGCCCCCTTTGCAGAACCCATGCAGTCACCTTCATGCCCTGTCCAGTTCACACCTAGCGTATTCAGGGCAAAGATCTCTGGGACTGGGTGAGGTAAGACTGTCAAGAGTGAGGTGGTGAACTATGAGACTCCTAGGAGTGCTTTTTTGGGTGGTTTATGTACTCTCTATGGCAGTGGCGGTGTCAAGGATTCTGCTAAACTGTATTTGTTGGTCTTTTTTAACCTGGTGGAGGGAACTGTTGGAATCCTGCTTGTGGCACTTGGAGCAGACATAAATTCATTGGAAAGAAGAATTGAGAAACATCCCATCTTTCCAGGCACTTCCAAACTGAGTGCTTCTGTCAAGCTGTTTTGGCCTGGTGGCTGCAGAAACCTGTAGCTGTTTGGCAGGAACAAATGAGAATTTGTCCAGGGAAAACTGAAATTTTTCAACCTTGCCTTTTTGGTTTGAATAATCCGAGGATAAAGCTCTTCTGCCCATGTAGTCCTCCCTTAGGGAGAACAGTGTGTTGGAGGAGAGGATTTCTTAGGCAGGTTGTTGTGTTACTCAATTTGAGCAACCACCAGTAAAATCATATGTGGTGGTGAACTCTTACATGAACTGAACTTTAGGGTGGATTTAATGCCAGCTTGCATGTCATAACTTAACCTTGGTGCTCAGAGCTCTGTGGTTGCTTTCAGGAAACAGGATTTTCCTGCACTAGCACTGTGTGTGATTCATTCCACAAGTTCATGGTTGGGAGAAGTAAATGTCACCCCTGTTTCTGGGGGTGGTGGGAAGGGGAGGATGTGAAGAATGTTGAAGATGTTCTCTAAACCACATAAGGGAAACAATGAAAAAAGGAAGAGTTACGTCTCAAGCCTTTATATCCCATGAGTATGTTGCTGTGAGTTCACTCAAAATTGCTGTGGACACAGTGCCAATATTCTTAACTTAAGCTACTACTGTGTATTAAAGTCTTTGTTGCATATGGGGGCATCCTGTATTGGTGAATTTGCAGCACATATTCCAAAAGGGAGCTCTGGGGAATTCTGCTGAGTACCAGCCCCCATACACCTGTCACGCCCTCCTTTTATTTCACAGTTGTGATAAAAGCTGTTGGTTATGTACATTAGATAACAAAAGGAAATTTCTTTTCTCATTATATTTTTTTCTCCTTATTCAAATGGAAGTGGTTGCACAGCTGCAAATTGGAAGATTTTGACCTGCAGTATTTGCAGGTGGGAGCACAGTGATGGATTACTGACATCTGCTATTTATTTTGTCTTCTGTGAGATGCTGCTGTGTTTAGTGATGATAAACAGCATTTCTCAGTGATTCTGGATGTACCCATATTAGTCAGCTAGTAGTCAAACTGTTCAGTTACAAGGATGAAACTAAAACAGTTAAACACACTAGGCGATCTTTATGGAATAAGGAAAATAGAGAAAAAAATTATAATATTCTAAGATGTCAGCAGATGAAAATGGCACCTTTCCTGAAAGGAAAAGACAGATAACACTTCCCAGTATGTGCTCACTTTAGGATAAGGAGAATAAGCTTTCCTGAAGGTTGTATTACAAATGGGTCCTTTCAAGAGTTCATCAGCCTCTTCAGTTTTCTTGTCTCTTAATAACAGAGGAGATTGACATCCAACTGGCTCCTAAAATTTTGAAGATCTTGCCTATTTGAGAAGAAAATCACTTAGTTAGCAAGACTTTACTGACTCCTGTAAACTGGATTGAGTTCACAAGTTTGGAGAAACAAAGACTGTAACCATGGAGCTTTTCTATTAATAGAATCTAAAAGGGATAAAACACAGGATAAAGTAGTAAATTGTTTCCTAGTCTGCTAGGAAAATTCCTGAAGCTGAGCATTTTCACCACAAACTCTATTACCTGCACTAAAACACATCAACTGAAATGCTGCAATATAGTTAAAGAAATTTTCATTTTCCCTGTGTAACCTTACAGTTAGTAAAAATCCCAGGTGCTGCCTGGATCTTAGAAGTAACAAATTACAAAATAAAGGAAAAGAGGATTTTACTATGAGTTTTTAGAAGTTCAGCCAAACATAGATGGGAATGTCTTTTTCTGCTGAATATACAGTCCAGGGAAGGTTTAAATCTTGTAGGAAAATGATGCATGGTATTGTGTTCAGGTCTGGTTATCTGCAGGTACGCTGTGTGTTGCTAGTGCTTTTCTCTATGAAATACAACAAGTGATTGTTACCTTGATTGGGCCAAAAACCCTTGAACACTGATCTCACCTGGAAGCTTTGAAGTCTTGGTCTCATAAGGAAATGTCCTTGAGTTACCAGTGCTAAAAAAGGGACGTTTGTTTAACTTTTGTTTGTCCCAGTTATATGGCCCATCAGTGTACTGGTCAATCTAGTTAAGGATTTACTCTTTAGGGAGCCAAATGAGTTTAAAACATAAACTGTAAATCTCTCCAGCTGTAACCTGTAGGTAGGTGTATTTCCACTGAGACAATAGCACAGTGTGGGGAAGTTTATCAACTTATTAGAGGAAAATAACCCTCTGCACCTCAGCATTTTAGGTACTGCTAATCATGATTGTGTAACTTGCAAGGAAAAGACAGCTGTGTACACCAACGTAGTTTACAATGGCTTCCTACAGAGTCCAAAAACCAGCATTAAAAGACAAGCTAAAATTAATCAGTTACTTGGGAAAATATTTTCCAGGTGTATTAAAATCTTTCACTTCCACAAGCTATCTTTTCTAGTGACAAATAGCCAAAAAAGATGTTTAGATAGAGATGGGTCTTCAAAGTACAACAGGCAGCTGCAGTATTTAAAACTCTTCTCCATGCAGAGTAAACAATTCCACTTCACAGTTGTGTTTTTGCAGATGATACACTGACGGTTTTGGAAAATTCACTTTGCACCCATCAGAAACAGAAGTATCTGGAACTCCATTTCCCTGATTCTTTGAGCCACAATAAAAGACGACAGAAATTTTCATTCAGACAGTTACTGTTAGTATGTGAATTCATCACTGTAGCTTTATTCACACAAAAAAAAGTTGAGTTTCCTGCCTGTGTCATAGTGAAGGATCATTGGAGACATGCTTGGGTTTTTGTAATGAGTGCTTATCACCCTTAAACGTAGATAAAAAAAATAATTCTGAGCAGCCAGAGATCAGAAAAATCAAGATCAGTTACTTTCAGAAACCTGTATTTTGTCTGTGTATCTTAAGGTACAGCTGGGCTGACAAAGGCACAGATGGGCTGACAGAATGCCACCTGGCCTTCTTGGAAACAATTGACATTTTTCCTTTCATCTCAGTATTGACTGGAAGACTTTAATTAAAGCTATAGATGTTACTTGCAGCTGTGAATCAAATATAGGTGAATTTCCCCACTCTTGTGTAATGGACAAGAAGTTGTTTCCTAGTTTGTACCTATCTGATTGAAGGAAGATACTAATAATTTAGTTTACTGAATGCACCCTTCCTTTGGGTGAAACAGTAGCTCCCCTCCTTGCTCTAAGAGTAAGCAGTAAGAGTAAGCAGTATGTTCTTTACTGAAACTGACCACAATATACTAAGTCAGTAAAATAATATAATTTGTTTCTATGAATCTGACTTGGTATGTTTTTCTTGTATTTAATGTAAGAGCCACAATATGAGTAGTAGTAAGGGAAACTTCTCATGCACTTCCTTGGGAAAGTGACCTTGACTCAGATACGCTTTAACTGAAATAGTTCTATCCCCAAATGTTTCCATGCTCAGATTTTCTTTTAGGTAAGCAAAAAGATGGCTGTAGCAGGTCACATAGCCTGTATAAAGAAAAGAAACTATGCCCAAACCCACAAAACTACCAACAAACTTTTGATTTCACACGTGAGCTAGTTCTGAGTAGATAGATAAGAATGCAGGTGTACACCTAAGTGGACCAACATGTCAAAGTTCCCAATCTAATCAAAGAATACCAGGACAGTTTTGCCCCCTTGTTGAAGGCATTGAGTTTACTCCTACAGAACAAACAAAAACATCTTTCTGTGACAGGTGTTGCAGTGTGGATCTCTCTGAGGCATCGGAGTTAATTTATGGATGTTTGGAAACAATTACAGCTTTTGTAGTTTTATTTTGATGAATAGTGTCACTGTTGATGTGGAGACTCAAGAAACCATATTTCTGTTCACCCTCTTTGTGCTTTGTGTTCAGATGACAGTAAGAGGTATAGCACTACTTGTTTTTAACTAACATACATAGTTTTGTCATATGAGATAGTTCAGGTGGGCCTGAGAAAATCAGTTCATATCCTTGTAAGTGTTGCTATTTTTCTGGCTGGGATGAGGCCAGGGATCTGCTCTGAAGGTTGCTGTTGTACCCCAGAGACTTGTTCTTTTTGCTACCTGAGCAAAATCTAGGGAAATGGTGAAAGCAACTGAATGGGAGAAAGTAGGCAGAATGTTCTTTCATTAGGAGAAGATAAAATACTGATTAGTTGGAAAAATGATGGATTGAGAAAAAGGCTGGCAACTAGTTTGTCAAAGTTTTCCATATTTGTTGTTTGTTTGCTAGTTTAGTTGAGTAGTTTTGTTTTTCTACTACATTTGTATTGTTAATATTCCTAGTAAAGAACTGTTATTCCTATTCCCAAATCTTTGCCTGAAACCCCTTAATTGCAAAATTATAATTTGGTGGAGGTGAGGAGTTTACATTCCCCATTCTAAGAAAAACTCCAGCTTTCCCTGTCAGATACCTGTGTTTCCAAACCAAGACATAGTTACAGTAAGTACTAACACCCAGCACAGAGCTTCAGTTTTGCATTTTTGTACTTCGTTAGTGCCCGCTGAAGAAGAGGATTTTCTCTTGTCTGACTGACAAGAAGCTGTCTGACTACTTTGAAAACTTAAATTACTGGGTTGTTGTAGCTCACAGTGAAAGAGGAAATGAAGGCTTATTTTGCATATTCCCAATATTTCTGAAATGTCAACTTGGTTGCCAGCATATACCACCCCTGAGAGAAAACATCTGTGGCTGGAGTCAGTAGACCTTTAACTTAATTTGAAAGCACTTTCTCAAATGTGGAATTACTGGCCTAGACTCTAGGAAAGAAACCTTTTTCCCACAGCTAACTGCATAGTCGACATATTTTGGTTTGGACACTGATTCTCAAGAGTGTGAAGATGATTCAATTTTATTACTGGGTTAATTACTTCTTATACAACCAGTTTCAGTATATGCATTTAAAAAGATAAACGCTCGAAATTCAGAAAAAATTTGGCTATTAGGGAAGTAAGTATTGAGTACATATTCCTAGATGGACCACTCCTATTCTCATTCATACTAAGGGTATGTAAATTAATCTGATTAATAAGGTTCAGCTTTTAAAAATAAAATTATTTTGTGTTTTGAATTTTTCTAACTTCAGCTTCAAGTTATTGTGTCTTTGCCTTTGCTGAACGATAAGAAGGATCACTTGAATGAGAAAGGTATTTTGCTTGTTTATTACTTTCTGTCAAGTTTGCTTGCATTTCAAATATTTTCATAATAGGTAAGTTCTACTATTTAATGTGTAAGCATTCAATGATTTTTCCTATGGAAGGAAATGAGATTGCTGCTGTAAATGACATTAAAAGAATTCAATGTCTTCCACAAATATTTGAGCAAGGAAACAGCTGAGGTTGGTGGATAATCTTTATAGAAGCAGAGTTCTAACTGTAAGCAAAAACTGGGTTTGGAACTATGACAATTTTTGCATGCTGGAAATTGTTGAGTTCTGTCACAGGTGTGCCTATAGCTTATCTTTGGAATGAGTTCTTCTAATGATCACGTATTTGTTGATATAGCAAATTAATGATCACGTCTGAGTTATGGACAATGGAATTTATAATTTCAGTGGAACATTGAGTCGGCAAGTAACTTGCTTGTTAACATGTTATTTTCCATGTTTCTTTTTTGTTCTAGACCAAAAAGTACTTACTGTTTATGTTCCACAACTTAATTTACCAGTTACCACAAAGCCTTTAAAACCCAAAGTAGGTGCCGATGTGTTCGGTGTGATATATTAGTTAAAATTACAGCAAATTTTGAGTTGCTACAATTTATATAGACAGGGGCCTGAATCAAAATCTTGGCTCTAAAACACATCGAGCTTGAAGAGGATTTGGATTCAGATCTGAACTCTGTGGTTTGGGTTTTTCTTTAATCACATGGTGTTACAAACATCTATTTCATGTTTCTAAACTGTCCCAGCTGTGCAGAGTATTTCCTTGAGCACGTTGGGCTTATTCTTACACAGATGTAAATCAGAAGTAACTTTGCTAAAGTCAGTGCAACTGGTACCAGTGGATGATGCCTAAGTAAAGGTCTTTGCTGTCCCTATGATTCTCTCTATGCTAATAATACAGAAATTAGATGTATTCATTGCATCCACTTTGGGAAGAAACTCTCTGCAAGTCTTCATGTGTGTAAGAACAGGATGCAGGTGTGTTAGAAAACACAGAATATAGAAGAGTTGGAATAGCTGCTCTGTACAATGGCCACTTGACACTTTCCTTAAGGTAGTGCTCAGTGCCATTGCTGCATCCTCCTTCCTGTCTTTCTTCCACCTCACTGGTTTCCTCCAGGCTCTGCTAAAACCAGTGAATTCCCTTCACACATTTCACAGCCATGTCCTGTTGCACTCTGTCAGTTCACTGGATTTGCCATTGTGCTGTTTGCCTCTCGCCTTTAAGGCTATCACTCATCAGCTCTTAGGAACCAACATTATACAGTATTTGAGGTAAAGAGATTATAAAACCTGGATCAAGTGTTGATTTCCACTCCAGCTTTCCTTATTGAATTACATAAAGGTTTCAACTGAACTTGAGCTATAAAGAAACCCAAGCCTTTCTTTAGGTTGGACAGAGCTTCTAAAAGTTCTGTGTTTTTGTGTCTGTCATTCCCATCCCTCCATCTTCATTATTCTTGCATGCATATCCAGTTTCTGATTAAACTGTGGCTGTTCTTGTGGTATTTCTTGTCCCGGCCAGAAACAGGAACTCTGGGAAGCATTGCTGCAAAACCCTCTTGTTTAGGGTTCCTGTGTAGTTTTTCAGGCTTGCTCAATCTAATCTTTGTTTTTAGATCCTCACTGGATGAAAATAAATTACCATTCCTTTACCTGTAGCTTTATTTGGATGCAATTTCTATTCTTCTGTTTCATCAAAGGAGGGGATTTGATTTATCTGTGCTAGTGAAAGTGATCTGACTTGCACCATATTATGCCAGCAATGAGAAACTGCCTTACAGATTTGTGTTTTCCAAAGATGAGATGTGGTCTCTCCACAGCTGCAATTCCCCTGGAGGAAGATTGTCAGACTTCTCATTGGGGGTTGTTCATTCTTGCCTCTTTCAGCCAAGAACAATATAAACCAGGGTCAGTCAAGGGTAAGATCCATGCAGTTACCAGTTCAGTAATGCTTAGCATGAAAATATATTCCACTAAGGGAGCACGAGAGAAAACAGTGAGTCCCACAAAATGTCACATTGCATATTCTATCAGATAGAAGAAAGCGGTACTTCAGGTGGCTCTGAGCAAGAAATAAAATAAAGTGCAAGGAGATGATTAGATCTACAAGCTCTTAAACAAAGTACTAGGTCTTGGCTAAGGAACATAAAAATCCTGATGCTTTAAGTTGCCATTCAAGTTTGTAACTTTGAGGCAGGAAAAGATGAGCAATCATAAACTGCTTCACCTTGAGCATAGAAGTATTTCAAAGACTGCAAGCAGTGTGAATCCTGGAAGGAACTGTGGAGATTATCTTTTTGTGTACAAAAATACATGAGTAGGTAAACTGTTTTGAGAACACAGGTGAATATTGTAAGATATCAATTGTTATTTCAGTATCTTAAGAGCAGCTTAAGCAGATAACAAAGATAGAAAAAGCAAGTCTGTTTTAGCATTATTTTTTCGTTATTCAGAATATATCACATATTATTAATCAGACACCTCTGATTGGCACCACAATATGAGAAAGACATAAGGGTGTCAGAAAGAATCTGAAGGAGGACTACAAAGTTGTTGAAGGGTCTGGAGGCAAGACATAGGAGGAGCAGCATGGTCACCTGTTCAGCCTGGAGGAGACTGAGGGGAGACTTCACTGCAGTTCAACTTCCTCATGAGGGAAAGAGGAAGAGCAGGCACTGATCTCTTCTCTCTGGTGACCAGTGACAGGACCTGAGGGAATGGCCTGAAGCTGAGTCAGGGGAGGTTTAGGTTGGATATTTAAAAGGTTTTCACCCAGAGAGTGTTTGGGCACTGGAACAGGCTCCCCAGGGAAGTGGTCACAGCATCAACTCTGAGAGTTCAAAAAGCATTTGAACAGCACTTGTAGGCACAGGGTGTAACTCTTGAAGTCCTGTGCAGGGCCAGGAACTGGACTCAATGATCCTTGTGAGTCTCCTCCAACTCAGGAAATTCTAGAATTCTATGATATTCAAGCTGATAACCTGTTTATGCTGTGCAAGAACACAACTTTATATAAAAAGTGTTCAGCTTGCATATTACGTGTAAACAAAACAATAGAACTGGGGAAAACTCAAACATCAGCCTACGTGGTAACTGGGGAAACTTGTACATCCCAGAACTTTAAAGGCAGACACCTCTATAGTTAGGTAATGGTGTATGTTCTCTCACATTGACAACTAAGGCTTAAAGGTTTAAATTAAACTCTTCATTGCTCAGAATTAAGTTTCCCCCAGATTGAACACTTGCTCTCTCTCTACTGGAATTTTATATATGCTTAACAGTAGACAGATAACTTTTGAACTCCATCTCCTTTCTATTGTCTGCACCAGGTCACTTGCTCCTTTATTTGGAGTTCAAGATTCAGCTTAAAACCCGACATTTGTCTGTAGTACTTCTGCAGGAATTATTAAATATAGTCTTAAAATTCACTGGTTGAATTTATTAATACAATTTTACCTCTATTTTTAAATAGTTTTTTGTCACTTTGTGTGCTTGTTTTTGTGTTTTCTGGATGTAAGATTCCTGTAGCTGAAGAACAAGGTCTTGATTGGATTCTTGTGCAGGGTTATGTCAGCTGTGCTGAAAGATAATGGAATATCTCTTGATTGACAAGATTTTTAGACTCAGAAATGGGAAAAAGAAAGAAGAATGTTTAGTAATGGGCAGCAACAATTTATGAAGCTGTGTATGCAACACACCTACCATGTCAAAAAATACTGTATTTGTCTGTTGTTTTCACTTGTTCTTGCACATGAAAATATGATACTGTGTTTCACCTCTATCTGGACAAGAATATTGTGCTTTTGAGCTAGGGTGAAATAAGTTGTGTGATAAGTGGAATGCGCTATGGCCCTTTGTATTTGTCTTTTCTAAAGGTTGCAACTGGAATACTGCGGCAAGGAGCAAAGCTTTGACTGGACTGACTTAAGCAATAAGAGTGAGCTGTTCTTTATCATATTAATTACAGTTGACTCATGTCACTTCACCTCCCAAAACCAATGATGGTTGGTTGAGATTATATCCAAACCGGTCATAAGTTACCAATGAATCAGTAAGAGAATATTTTGGGCTAGTATACAAAAACATGTCTTGCTCCATATTTAGTTAGCTTGGATCCTCTTGTGGTTCAACAATATTTTACAGAAACAAAACATTTTCAGCTTCAAGCAGAGACCAGTTTCCTTAATAAAGCTCTTAGTGCAAGGAGGGAAAGAGTTTAGCCAGCCAATTTGCAGTTTCATTCCTCTAAGAGCAGCTAGCAGGCATACATCTTACCTACTCTGTGTTCAAGACTTCCTACTGTCATTTATTTTGATGACCTGAAAGCTGTTGTGATACTAAAAGCATGGTGTGCAGCTGATAAATTATTATATCAGCTTCTTGTCATGCTAATCCTCTCTGCTTTTCAACTGTGAGAAGAAAAGATTGAGGTGTTTAAATACAGAAACCATGTTGAGGAACATCTTCCTCTTGGTCAAAGTGTTGCCTATATTTCTCATATCACGTAGTAATTTGGTTGATACATTGCTGTGAAGAAGCACTGAGGTATAGCTTTTAACAAATTAGTAGCAAGAAAAACTGTTTAGAAAAACCTTGAAAAATATGGTCTGCCTTAACAGTGTCTGTTAGCTATAGAAACAGTAATGTATCATATCTATTCTGTTTTGATGGATATATTAACAATGCTGTCATTGTTTCTCTATGTCTGACAGCTACATAAAGAAGTATCTGGAATCTGAGGTGCTCCTAAAAGCTAAAAACCACATAACTAAATAAAACATTATGCTAAGCTGACATATCAAATACAAGTAATTAATGCTTAGCCATAAATAAGCCCCAGAAAACTAAAGCAAAAGTCAAGACTGTGGCCATGTTTAGAGCCTGATCTTGTGGCTTTGGCACTTATTTAATGTTTTGCTCTTACTGTATTTTTCATTCATGGTTTATGAAATGCTTTACAAAGACAAGTAATGATAGTCTGATTTTTGTTGGGGGAGGTTTTAAGAAGCACTAAGATAAAATGTCTTGTCTGTGATTTAGTCAGTTCATTGTGGGTAGAAAGTACAAATATTGCCTTGATTTTGAGGGAGACATGGTTATTTTAAGAAGGAGAATTGCAGTTATGTATCTCTTACAAACTAGATTATTGTTGTTTTCCTCTACCATTTTAGGCTCAGAAGTAGAGAACTCTGTGAGACCTTAAATTCAGGACTTCCCCTGAAAGAACTAAAAAACCCTGATCAGTATCACACTGTTCAAAACTTGAGAGAACTAATAGTGTGCAGTCCAAACAGATCAGCTTGTATTTTTTCCTGGGAACATCATCCTAGACTGCATTAAAATGACATTCAGTGAAGGATTTTGTTTTGTTTTGTTTTTAATTGAAACAAAAGTCATAAAATAGTTTACAAAATATCCTCAAATGTTTTTGACAAGAAAATCCATGTGCCAGTTTTGAAGGACTCATACTGTTTGTCTTGCCATGTCCTTGGTTTGTTAATGAACTAGGCTTATTTCAACCATGACTAAATCTTATGTAGGAAAGACCATTTGGAAGGATGACACATGTGGTTAAAAAACAGGAAGGAGTTTCTGGAGTCCTGTATTTAATTCCCAGCATTGCCACAGACTTCCTCTTTGACTTTGAACAAGTCACCACATCTCTGTGACTGAATTAACTGTCTGTAAACTGATGCTAGCAGAAATTTTCTCCTTTAATGGCAAGTTGTGGGGAGAATGTATATTTGGGTATCAACAGCAGCTGCAGAGGACTTAGATTTTTAGCCTTCTAAAACGTGAATCCAAGGGAATTATTTAAAGGTGTAGCCACAGGTTGTTTCGATAATGGAAAAATACCACAAAATATTTGGAGTTGCTTGCATCAGTGATCTGTGGTGCTTTGGCACCTCTTCATATCTGACAGATACATAGCAGAACATCCTTTTCTACCTGTGAACCTGGATCCGAGACAGTGACAATGACAGATGTGTCAGTCTGTCCTATGGCAGATATGTCAGTCAGCTAATGCTTCTGCTCTGAGTAAGCTGTGGGTAGAGCTGTGGTGTAGATTGCAGAGGTGACAGACCTCAGGGAACTTTAATTAAAAGAGAGGCCTGGCCCTCAGGTGCTGTAGGAGGTGGCTAGGGATATGAGCTTCATGTGTGGCATCCAATTGGTCAAGTGATAGCCTGTGAAGCTGACAGAAGGGTAACTTAGGTATCAAAGGAAATCTGTTCTAGGTGGTGTGGGACAAATTTTATGCCTCCAGGCCTACATCTTAAAGAGAAGAAGGCCTCTCCAGTAGTAAATATGGGCACGCTGAATTCACATAAAACATTTGCTCTACTGTTTTCTGAACAGTTTTACATTTGCCAAGGTGCCTAAAACATACCTGTGTTCACCTCGTCCAAGCCATTTTTATGGCTGAATATATTTACACTGTCATTTGCAATTTTTATCCAGATTACTTTAAACGTGGTTAAGTGCTGTCCACAGAGAGCATCAGTGGCAGCTTGTAATTCTCCTTAGGTAGTTGGCCAAGCTCTCCCTTCAGAGAATGGTGGCGAATGAGCAATTGTCCTTAGTCCAGTCACCTGATGTTCCTTTTCCTCAGGCAGGAACAAAAAGGGAGGTAAAAATGCCTCAGCACCTGCTGTGGAATATGCTGTTTTTTCCTCTGTGAGGCAGATGACAGGGAAAGAAGATTAAGTTTTTAAAAAATGGCACCACTATTTCTTTTCTTCCTCCCATGTCAGTGAGTTATGGTCAAACCAGCCAACTGCCTGCTGGCTTTTCAGGCCACTACATGCAACAGAGAAACAAAGCTGTGGCTGAGGCTGCTCTGCTTGACCTCACAAGTACTAAAAGACAAAATAAGATTTGTGAAAGCAGATTCCACACTCTAAGGAAGGCAAAAGTTGTAACATTGGGAGGAAGAGGATGTGGAATTGGTGTGATGGGTCTGCCTGTTAGAAGGGGATGAGGTCCCTGAAATATTCTTCCAAATGCTATAATCTGTGCAAAACCATATCAGGGAGTCATTTTCCACAGTGAAACAGGAAAATATTTCATAGGTGCCACCTCTGCCTGTATTTTGTTGGTCAATTCCAGTGCATATAAAAAATATCTCTAACATGGGGTAATTACAGACTTCCAACAAAAATAATCTGAAAGGGAAAGATTCTCTGATTTTTCAAGTATGACTAGAAACCACAAGTATAAAATATTGCATCAGAAACTTTGGACTGCAGAAATCTTCACTCTTGAGCTGTAAAAATATGATTTTTACATAAGCTTATGAGTTTACTTACATATGAGTTTATATAAGCTCTTGGTAAGAGGTGGAATTTGCTGGGCCTTAATTCTTTTTGTGGGGTGAGAGAAAATATGATTAAAATTAAATACCTCTTCTGCAGAGGTCTGGGGTTCTCTATGTCTTGTATTTTTAAAGTACTTACAAGCATTTTCTTATCACATATACAGTGTATCTAGGCTTCCTCAAGTATCCAAAAATTAATTCTGATTGCATCCCGAAACGCTAAAAAATCTTTGACATGGGTGATTTTTTGTTAAAAAAGGATCTCAATAAATTGTTATAGTTTTACTCTCTGTGTTCTATGTTTAAAATCAGCATTTTTATTTTTACTTCTGAAGTGCAGCAGTCTCTTCTATTGTGGATTCTTCATCTACAGTACAGTATGTGTGACTGTCATATACAGCATTTTTGGGGATTTTTTTGGTACTGCACCAACTGTTGTGAGGTCTTTGCTCACTGAACGCAAATGGAAGCTCTTCAAATTCTCCTCCATTTGGTTTGTCATCTGTAAGAATTCCTTTTGCTATCAAGAAATCTCACACATTTGAGTCTGTGGTGGAAAGGGAGTGATGGCTTGTACTGCTAGTATGACACTTGAACATCCCTAGGATTACTGGGTGATCTTTTAGGACAGATTTTAAAGCTACTGGCCAACCGGTGTGTAGAAGGCAAAGAATTGCAAGGAAAAGTTCTGACAAAGAAAGCAGAGGCCACTTAAAATGTGAAACAGAACTTGGAAAAATTCTTTTATGTCTGGTTTGGATCATGGTTCGTTGACCCCTTTTATCCATTGCTAGATGCACACAAAATTTTGTCTTTCACATTTAAGGGGTTTTCTTTTGAAAAAGTTCTCATAATAATTAGAAATGGATTCCTAATGACTTTTTTTCCCTTGGAAAACAATGGTTTAAATTAAAGGAAAAATGTTTTTGCCCAACATACAAACAAACATACAAGAGTTCCATAAAACCCCAAACTTGAGAGGAAATAGAGCTGCCAGTGGTTTGAGAAAACTGCTTGCAGGTTCTTGTGTCCCTGTGGAAAGTGTTTGGGTTTTTTTTTTTTCATTAGACTGGCTTGTTAAACCCTTGTATATTCTAAATGTGTACTATTAAACCCTTTGCTTTTAGCATGATTCCTCTTTTTAAAGATGACAGTATTTAAACCTAGCAACGTGTTATTTTAGGATCAACAGTTTAGCAAGAGCAAAATCTGCCTCCCAGACTCAGCTGCCTGCCTTCTTTCCCAAGTACTTTGTTCTGAAGGAGCTGATGGCAGTGATAAATGTAAGAGAGTTAGAGCGCTGCAGTTATTGTCAGCAAGTTAGCTTTATGGCTTGGGGATTAGACCTTTGATGTCTTATCGAGTTTCTGCCCTGCGTGAATCAGTTGCTTACTTGATTTAAATTATAAAAAGAAATGCTCTGTTGTGATATTGTCTCATACTGTGTCTTCGTCATTTGAGATGCCTCTGTGTTCTTTAGTTCCCTAGGAAGAGAAGGCAACCAGCCATATGGAGAGTGGCCAGTTGCCTGCCGATCGTGATAGGCACTAAATAGAGTTGCATAGAAATTCAGATATAGAAAAGCCCTGTTTAGCTGAGCCTTTCTGTCCCCCACAAAGGGAGATTGTTCCCTACAAGTCTACAAAGCAACATCCAGCACTGTTTCACTTTAGCTTTTGAGGGGGTCCCTCTACTGCTTTAATAAACTATTTCCTTTTCACAGAGGTAAGTGCTCCTTATGAAGTTTTCTTTTCTGACATCCCTTAGTGTAATTGCAGCTGGGCTGCTGCTTCAGCATGTGGTGGGGAGAGAGCAAAGGTGAGCTGAAAAGGAAGTCCCCCTTTCATGATTCCAGGAATCATGATACCTTACACTGGAGACGATCATCTAGAAGCTCATTTTCAGGGTTTTGCATGTCCTGTGTGCTGGAGATTTCTGGCATACGTGACAGAGGTTTAACCTAATGCTTCTTATTTTGAGTTATAGGTCATTGCCTTTAGTTTTATAGTTTTAAGCTACCTCAGACACTTTAAAGGGTGTGTACTGATATTCCTTAATCCTAAAATAAACCTCTCAAATATAGAAATGTTGATCTGACTTAGATTTTATTTGCATTTTAAAATAGTTTTCAATATTTTGGAAGCCAAAGTATTTTTCAAACAAGTGGCTTTTAAACAACACTAAGAAGTAAAACTTGTCTATTTTCCCAAGTTGTTGCTGAGGTTATGAAAGACAGCAGCCAAACAGATTAGCTGTGTCTCAGGAAACTGGCTAACAGGATGGTTGTGCTAGCCCACTTGTATTCTGAAAGCTGGGTCAGTACTTATGAAAAGCTTAAGTAAACTAGAGGATAATTCAATACATAGACAATGCATCCAACTGTTTCTCTGTTTATTTTCTCCCTGTGTGACTTCTGGCAACTGAGAAGAAACACTATAAATGACAGCAACCCGCCAAAGAAAAGATTATGAATAACAATACCGCAAGAATGAAGGGCATGAAGTTACCACTGACTTGGGACAATGCAGAGCAGTGGACACATGACACAGCCAGCAACTAGTGGATTGTAGTAGATGCAGAACAGAATGTCTTCAGATTAGAAACCCTTTCAATTTGAGTTTCAGCTTAAATTTATGCTAGTTTGTCCTGTCTCCGGTAACCAAAGGTCTTTACATCAGTAGGTTTTTGACTCTGTTGAACCAGTATACTTTGCTGGTAATACTCTGAAACCAAGAGAAGTCATGCCACTGGACACGGACAAAATAAAAAGGCTGATCTCTCTCTGACTTACAGTTGGGAATACACAGAGATGGCACCAGCTTGTTTTCAGCACTGTACAAGTCTGTCATGCTTTCTATCCCAACCTAAAATTCAATTTTCCGGCAAAACTATCAAAACTACAAGAAAGATACATTCTAAAACAAAAGGCCTTTCTAAAGTTGTGCAAAACTATGCTGAACTTAACAATAAAACCTTTTATACTGTATTGATAGCTAAGGCTTTTAAATCATTTTTTGCAGACTCACAGTGCATGCCATAAGTTTCAATACTGTTTAACTTTTTGGATGTTGCAAAATGAAAAAAAAAAAAATCCAGCTGTTTATGTTAAACTGAAGTTAAAAATATCTATAATAAAAATCACAGAAAGATTTTTCTTACCCTTGAAGAGTCAAACAGCCTGTTTTTTGGAAGAAAAGGTTGCAGCCCTTGCTGAGGTGCACTTTTGTTACTTCTAAATATCTATAGTATTAAATATGTTGGCTGTTTTCTTCTGAAGTGAATACACTAGGATCAGTTTGCAAAAATAACTGGTTTCATGAAATATGAAGGAGTCCTCATCTTGGAATGGATGTAGTCAGATAAAGAGTGTTTTGGGATCACTTACAGTATTATCATGTCTTGAAAATTAAAACTGTTATTTTATTTTTAATTGTATGGGGTGAGTGCCAAAATCTTTTTCATACGTTGTTTCTGATGCACAGATTTTGCAGCTTCTGGCATGACTCATTTGAAGTGAGTGTTTTGTGCTTGAAAAGACTGTGCTGTAGAAGCATTCAAATGTATCAGGGAAAGATCCCTCTGAAAGTGTGATTCACCAGGGCTGAGTGCTACTCAATAGGAGCCCAAGCCTGCTCTCTTGGTGTCTGTATATTTACATTAGTAGGGATGGAACCAGATCCTAAAATTAAGCTACTGAAGAGAATAGCACTTCAAGAGGCATTGTTTCACTACCTTTTTCTTTTTAAGACAAAGGGAGGAAAAAAAGAGTAGATTTGGACTGCTTGTTCTTGTAGCATTTTCTGGAGTTCATGTGTCCATCCTTTCTTGAAAGCAAGAAAGAATGTATGTCACAGTTTGCGTCAGTTTTAGCCTAGTTCGTCCTAGTTTGCATGGTTGCACAACTGAGATGTTTTGCCTTTTTTAGTAATTTGTGAAGCAGCAGTAAAAAGAAATGATGGATGTGCTGACATTCACCCCCCCATCCCTACATCAATACAGCAAAGCAGAGGTCACTTTAAAAAAACACCTGTTAAAGCAATAAACATTTAAAAAATAACATGCCAAAGCAAAACATATCAATCAAAGCACAACCCTGTTTAATAGTTTTCTGTGCTGGTCGTAACAAGAGGAGACTGTAGTTCTGGCAGTGAGGCTCCAAAAGCTCTACTGCACTCCTGGCACTGAGGGAGTAAAGCACAACAGTGTTCTAATTGATAGGTAGGTAACTTGGAGCTGACTTTGAGTACTAATCCTGGGTGATTAAAAAAAAAAAAAATAAAACAACAAACACCACCACAACACAAAAAACAAAACCCAACAAACCCAAACCCCAACTTCCCACTCATTAAAATTGCATCTCTAGCTGTTTATTTCAACCATCCAGGCTAAATTTTATAGGCAAAGAGAAGAGCCTACACATAAGTTACACATGAAAAGTTTCATGAAATATAATGAAGCAAAGGTAGTGGTGGTGGGGGGTGTCTGTGTGCAAAGGTTTGACACGGTCCTTTTCAATAGAACAGTGTCTCAGTAGCTATTAGAAACAGTCGTGCCTCCTGAGTGCCCCTGCAAATGCACAGCCTACAGGAGAGCTTTGATAAAGTTATTTTTGAAACCTAGAGCCCAATTCTGTTTCAGTTGTCTGAAACCTGGGACTTATTTGTTCCCCTTTGTTTTCCTTTAACACTCTGGGACAGGTTATTGTCATAGGACTTGAAACAATTACAGGAGAGCTAGTTTATCAGACTCTCCAGCTCATAAGGGAGAAGGGATGTTTTAAGGTTACGATCTATCTTTTCCAAGGCAGGTGAATCTTATCCTAAAGCTGCCAATTTCTAGTTTTTGTAGTCTATTTGTATGAAACAATTAGTTCCATACTGCAGCACCATGATCATGGCTTGCTGCCCTGGAGAGTGCTGCACTCCTGTGGCTGGGTCAGTAATTTTCTGTGTAAACAGGGATAATGAACTCTAAAAAACAAATGTTAATTTTTTTTTCTCAAGTTTGAGATAATTTCATTGAAATCAGTAATCCACTCACTTTTCTGGGAGGGGAATATAATGGGAAGATTCTGATGCACACCAAGAGCCTTTAGCACTGAGAAGAGGTAGAAATGTTTTAATGAGATTCTTTGTTGTAAGTGCAAATGGCTTTACCCACTGTAATAACAAGCATGGGCATGTTCTGGGTCATCAGAATCATGTCTGATTAGTCTCAGACCCAACTGCAGAATGGGTCAGGTTGGAAGGGACCACAGTGGGTCATCTGGTCCTGCCTTGCTGTTCAAGCAGGGTTCTCCTAGAGCACACTGCACAAGATTGCATCCAGATGCTTCTCAAATATCCCCAATGAAGGAGACTCATCAACCTCTCTGGACAATCTGTTCCAGTGCTCAGTCCCCTGCACACTGAAGTTCTTCCTTATGTTCAGAGGTTTCTATGCATCACTTTCTGCCCATTTTCTCTTGTCCTATTGCTTGGCACACTCGAGAAGAGCCTGGATCCATCCTCTTGACACCCACCTTTAGGTATTTATACACATTGATGAGGGCTCCTCTCAGTCATTTTTTCTTAAGGCTGCACAGGCCCAGTGTGTGATGGCATCTGTGTAAATTCCTCTATGCAAGCTTAACCTTAATGGTGATGTCCTGTATGTTTGTAAACGAAAGGAGGTGATAATTTCAAGTACACATCTTTGGGTTGGTCATGGAACAGTCACTGAGGACTGTTTTGCTTCAGCGGGATGGCGCAAGATGAGCAAATCTGCTGAAGATTGGTTGAGTACAGCAGGTATTTTGAAGTTATCTTCTGGTACTGTCCTAAATAACAAGGATAAGGAGAACTTAAGTTTTCCAACCTTTTCAGTGCTAGGGCTTCATGCCTTCCCATGGCATTGGGATAAGAGTAGAGTTTGTTCTGTAAATATACTTCAGAATCATAGAATATGAGCTGGAAGGGACCCATGAGGATCACCTTCTGCTTCATTCTTTGGGAGAAGAGTGAAGAAATAAACACTGAAAAAATTTGTGGTGTTTCGATGAAGCAGATTAATTGAGACAGACTAGTTGATTGGAATGTTCTCTAAGGCAGAGTGTAACGTGGATATTTAAACATCATTGCCTTTTTCTGAAATACACATGTGAATATGACTTTACAGATTATAACTTGCATATGTGGTTATATACCCCACATACATATATGCAGACACAAACACACACACACTCACATTATTGTTGTCTAACTCATTTTTCCATTGTAGACAAGCCCAGAGGGAACAAAATATTCCTAGCTTGGAGATTTCTACATCTGCCTGTCAGGCAGCTATCAGACAGAAACAGCATGACTACATAAATCACTGTAAATCTGCACATTTTTCACCAGCACAAAGCTCTCAGCACAGAGCCACTTCAGAGTGCATTGCTCCATAGTTTGTTTGCAGACCTCCCATGCCAGCAGCAGGGAAGTCAGACCATTCTATTTAACATCTCACAGTAACCAGATGCAGAATAAAGAAATTGCCTTTCAAAGCTGTAGTCTGCAGTAGGCTTTTCCAAGCAAATCAGTGATGTCTAGCATCCATCTTCTCCCTTCTGCTTGTTTTTCAGGCCCTTTTGGCCTTCAGCCCTCCAAGATGAGGTGTTAGTCTCCTGTTTTACAAGCAATCTTGAGCAGTATTTTAGATTCTGAAAGTAGTTTTCACTTGGTCAAAGGTAAAGTCTGTATATCAGTTATAAGGGGTCCACAAAAAATAGCAAAATAAAAACCTGTTGTGACTGTACCTAGTGTCAGTGGAAGGTATATTGGTCCAATCAAAATTGAAGGAGTCTGTAAATTGCAGAAAGGTTGATTAAAAACCTCTGAGGAACCATCCAAATCCATGGAATTGAATGTCTGTCTGTTTTGTAGTCCACAGACTCCAAACTGGTGTTACAGAAAATGATGGAGGTTTCTATCCACAGAGAGAAAAAGTGGTTTCCTGGTCTTCAGCTTTACTAAGAGAAGTCATATTAGGGCAAATTAAAAATAGGTTTAGCATAGTTATGAGTGCAGATTTACGTGCAGCCTGTTTGTGTTAAAGATGTCTCTACAGGACTGCAAGTATTAGAGAAAAGCTGGCCCAAAATTAAATAAATAAATAAATAGATAAATAAATAAATAAAAAGGAAGACTGTCCTGCCTTATTCAGATTAATCAAACAGTGGCATCAAATCAAAGACAAAATCCACAGCTGTGCACTTTATAATAAAGTGTAGAGTAGAGCATTTCCCACTGCTGTTTAAGAGGCTTTGAGCCAGACCAACAGCTAATCTTTATGCCTCAGCCTGAGTGCATCTGTTGTCAGCTTTTCTTCCAATGCAGAGAGATGTTGGTGCTCCCCGTGGCCAGACTGGAACACTGGTCTTGACTCTTCTGCTTTCTTGGACTGGTTGCTTGGCTTGCAGGTGTATCCAGTTGCTTGCCCTCTAGCCAAGCACCATTTCCCTTGCCTTATACTCTGTCATCTGCTTAGGAGCAAGGAGAGTTTCTCTGAGCTACAGAGGGTGAATGCACCAGAAATGCGAAGGTGTGCATGTGACCCAGTTTTATCTGAAGACCTTTTCTGCCCTTGCAATGATGCAGCTGCAGGATGAAGACCAGAGGGAATGACACTGAATACCTACATAAGTGTAAAGATGTGTGTTGCACCACAGCAGTGAGCCAGGTTATATACACATGCTATTTTTGATAAATAGTTTAATAGCAGAGTAAGGAAACCATCAATTTCCTGCTCTTAAGGTACTGGAAAAAACTTTCTCATTGACTGCAACACATTGTTTGTGGTTGAAGAAATAAGCATCCTGACTGTCCATTGCCCAGATGTGGCACCAGTGACAGAAACAAAGAGTAATGATAAATCAGAACAAGAAACTGAACAGAAAACAGAGCAAAAAACAGAACAGAAATATTTTCCTCCAGTTTAAGCAAGGTTTCGTGTATCTACTACTTTGTACTCTGAACTTCAGTAACAGAAGATGAAAGATCACTAGGATGGACCGTCAGTGATATATTTAATCCAGTATTAAGGTTCTTTGAAGTGTGAGACAGTGAAGCAAAACACCGGAATTCCATGATGCCAGAAATATATGTCAGTAAATAATATTTCAGAAGTGCTCATACCTGTCAAGTGGGTACACATATCTAGTGACTTTAGTGATTAGGTTTTATTAATGAGGTAAACCTAAAATCAAACATTTTTCTGCTATAGCCCCATTATCATTCTTTCTTCTCAGAAATACTACATGAGAATTTAAAGCAGTGCCTAGTACAGAATAGTAAGCCCCTTGGAAGCTGGGTGTTGTCAAGTATAGTGCTTTGGAAAGGCTGAAATAAATGATGCTGAAGTAAATGATACTGAAATGTAAAGGAGAAGTCACAGCAATTCCAGTTGAGTCATGCCTCTTAATCTGTGCAATAGTTTTTAGTTGAAACCAATTTTTGGAAACATGACTAGGCTGGTTTCTGTCTCATTAGGGCAAGAACACCTTTCTGTTGAAAGTGTTTTGCTTTTTAATAGTGTTTAACCATAATTGTCCACTTTCTGCTGGTTGTTCAAAATAATTTCATCTCAGGCTGGTCAACTATTGTCAGTCTAATTTCAGTCATTACCAGCATTCAACAGAAATGCTTCTTTTTAAGTTTGTCTTCCAGTGAATCACGTTTGTACATTAACACGTTTGTTTGTTAAATGAATTCAAAGACAGATAGAGATGAACCAATCCTGAGAGTGAGTCACTTTCTTTTGAACCATTTTTCTCTGTCTAAACTGTCCTATTTTTATGAAAAGGACTATTTTCACAGGAAAGTGCAGCGCTAAGATGTGCACCAGTGTGATCCCAGCTTTTCTGTCACTGACTGTGCTTGTTCCTCTTTGAACAAGTAGCAAATCTTACGAGAAATTCCATAGCCTTGTCTTGTTTCAGCATTAGTTTTTGATGTGTTTATCAATTCCTTTGAGCAGGCAATACTGATTTTGACTTGTACCATCTTATACTGCTGTAGTAAAGATGACAATGGAGTATTTTCCAAATGTCAATCACATACTGTCTGTATGGTTTTTTTCTAAGTACATTTGCTAGTCTCTTTCAGGTTGTCTTTCCTTACAATTGTTTGCCTTTTTGTCCTTCCTGCTCTTAAATCCCTCAGTTACACTGGAAATTGTTTAAATGTACAACCCAAATTCTCCAGTGAGGTTTGGCTAACCAATAAGCTATTCAAGTGGTTTTGTCTCCCGGGTATGTCTTCATCCTCTGCTTTTCCAGGTTGCTTGAATATCCTTGAACCCTTAATTTGCCCTAATCTCCTCTAAGGCTTTGAAAAAAAAAAATTAAATAAAACTGTTTGGATAAATGCCCTTTAAAATACAGCATTATCTGTGAACTATCATGCTCTCAAGGGAGTGGATTTTGCTCCTCAGACAGTTAAGGGGATTTTCTGTCCACAGTGTTATTGTCAGGCATGCCCATCTGAACTCCTGCAACAGTTCAAAACAGAACAAATGAGGAAACTCCAGGGAAAAAATGGTACAGGGGCTAGACTGCTGCTGTGTGTGATTTTCTTCTGGTGCCTGGGTTCAGTCCCCTGATCTGCTGCATCATCTTCTGTGGGTCACGAAGCCTTCCTGTGCTTTTGAAAACTAATTCTCTGCTCAACGGGGATGTTGCTGAGGATAAATTAAGGGTGGCAAAGTGCCTAGCCATTTCAGAGGAGTAGTCTTCTACACATAGAAAGGCTGTATTCCTTACTTCACAAAATAGAAAGAGGGAGATCACTTGACTTGCCATCACCAAATCCACAGGGGAAGTTGGAGGCAAAGCAGAGGACTCGATCCAATTTTTTTTTTTTTTTTTAAACTAGGGGCCTCATGTGGTCCATTTTTCATTGAGAAATCCTTTTCATAGTCCTAGATAGGCCTAATCTCAGAGTCCTGCAGATGCCTCCCAGGCAAGAAAGGGAAGTTTGGACAACCTCACAGGGCTCCCACATTGCAGCTCATCAGGGCCTCCAGGCAAGCCCTGGAGACCAACATGATTTGGAGATTGTTCAGAATCATGGATGCCTGTCTTCACTGTTACTCATTGTGCAAGTAAAGGGAGATGACTTCAGTTTTTCTTCCTTCCCACTCAGCTCATTGAATTATTAATTTCTGTCAGCAAGAAGGATCTGTAAAATAACACTGAAATGGAGAGCAAGGAACATCTGTCCTCCACTTCTGGAAATCTGTTGCTAGATTCCTTGGAGAAAGATTTGGGGCTTGTGTGTAATTTGTGAGTAATTTGCTTCTGAAGTTAATTATTCCTAAAAGTGAAAAATTGCTCAAAAACTTTGGGAAAAAGGAGCTTTTCTTTTTGTCTTAGTGTGCCACTAAAATATAAAAATTCTGGTAAAAGTCCAACCATATGACTATTATTTTAAAGTGGTACCTTTGAGATAAGCTCTCCATTTTCATGCAGACTCTCCAGAAAGACATCTGTATTTCCTCATGTTAAATGATAGGAAATGCAAATAGATGGCAGTTTTAAGTATGAAGATTATGGAGATTTGTAACTCTCTTTATATATTTCTTATGTGTAATAAAATGAAGGGGAACTGTACGTAGCATTTTTTAAAAAAAATATAATCCCAGATACTACTCTTTGTCCTCTTTTTTTCTTTTCCTTGAAATTTTCCTTCTCCTAATTTCAGTTCCTCATTAAAGTCAAAAATTTTCTCTACCTGAGGTTTGTAATGAAGTAGCACCAATGAAAACAGGGCTTTAGCTGGATACAGATATTTTCTTGGGCACCTCATGATGCTTAGGAGAATGATTACCTCCTGCTAGCTTCTTGTGCTTGTTCAGAAGAAGCAGAAGGATAGAGAAATTCGTCTGAGCACTTACTGAGCTCACCTCCTCCCTAGTCTCAGCTTTTCAAGAGCTCAGAAGATGAAGTAATACCTTTGTTTTTAATCTGTCTGGTTTTGGCTGGCATGTAGCAGCATCAGATCTGATTAGGGTTTTTTTGGCAGCGTGTTTCAGGGTGAGAAGCTCCTTCTTTTCACAGTGCCAAGGGTGATGCCAAATGCATGAGCCTTGCAGTCTTGGCATTGGAGGGCTGAACAATTGGGTTGGGTCCAGTGTAGCTTTGTGTCAAAACTAGAAAGAGGCGCACTGAAATCCACAGTAAGGATATTTATGTTAAAAATCCTACTTGGGTCTTAGAACAGACCTTTTGGTTTGTCAATGACAAAACAGGCAGAAATTTCTTTTATGATTTGGGTAATATTTGTATGTCTTTGCTGGGGAAGGGGCTACCGAGCAGTTTTCACACAGGAGTAGCATTCCTACAGCATTAATTTTTTTTTTCCTAGTTTTTGAGAGTGGACCAAGACAAAGACAGAGAATGCAGCCTGGACTGTGCAGGTTCCCCTCAGAAATCACTCTGTGCATCTGATGGAAGAACTTTTCTGTCCCGGTGTGAATTTCAACGAGCAAAATGCAAAGACCCTCAGCTGGAAATAGCCTACCGAGGCAACTGCAAAGGTGAGAAATCAAAGTTTCTTTTGACCATAATAAAAAATAATAGACCCTAAAATAACATTTGAAATATCTATGAATTGAAAACCAGGAGTGTTGGACTGGAAGAATTTTCTAAAAGCAAGTGGGTTGAAATAAAGCGTGTCATTTCTATCACAATATGCTGTCTAGAGATAAATTAATCTTGAGCCTTCATCGAAATTGTGACTCCCACATCCACTTATTTTTCAGTAAGTCACTATTGAGGAAATTGCATGGCCATGTCCTTGTTCAGAAGGACCATATCACTGGCAAGTTCGGAGAAACTCTTACGATTGTTATCTTGCAAGGCTTCTTGTCTAGTACAATTTGGTATTTTGAGTTTGAGACGGTCAGATTAGGTCTTGTGTTTCCTAATTGCAATCACATAGTGTGGCAGGGGTGGTGGTGGTGGTATGGTGCACTGAGTGAGAAAAAGAAAAAAAAAACAAAAACAAAAACAACAAAAACCAACAACAACAACAAAACCACAAAAACAAACAAAAAAAAGCTTTGTAATGCATAGAGCTCTCACAGGCCATTGCTGTATCATCCACTCCTTTACTTCTGAACCCTGTTTAGAGAAATTGAGTGACATGCAACCCTACAAAACATCCATAGTTACATCTCTTTAACTTTTAGAGTAGCATGGTGCTAGACAATGCAGTTCTTAACTGAAGTGTAGGGTGATTCCCAACACAATGATCTTTCTAAAATGTAAGAATAGAAATGGTCATAAAGATTTACTTTCCCTTTCTCTCTGTCCTGAAGAGAGTGGCAGGGAGTGGAGGTAGGGGGCGGGGGAAAGAAAACCCCAGGGACCACACCAATTCAACCTGTAGGAGGCAATTTTCCACATCATCTCTCTCCATTAGCTCCTGCAAACCTCTGAAGCACCATGACTGCTTCAAAGAGACATTCTGTCTCATCTTCTGCTGGGGTGAAACAGTATCCTCATTCTTCAGCCCTTTCATAGTAAACCATTGTATTACATGATGGATCTATTTACTGTGGTGAGCAAGGATAACATAATGAAGCTACCTGAGCCAAAGCTTTTGTTACACTCATGAACGATAGAGACAATTATTGTGCACTTGGTATTTGTTCATTTTATACTTTAGAGCTTTATGGAAATTAGTTTTGAGTGTTTTTCTTTATTGTTTTTTTATACCATATTGAAAAAGTCATCTTCAAAAAAATTTTCTTCATTAAGATTAGAGTTGCTCTACTGCGTGTTTCCTCACTGATGCTGTCAAATTTTTCTGCAGTCAATAGCTGCAATTTGGAGAAGTGCTCATTTGCTTTTTATTTATTAATGCATAGAGTAGAATTGTAGAATTGGAATTAGACACCTTAGGCACCTTAAATACTGCTGATAGCAGGTACACGTCATATTTTCTTCAATCAGATTTTTTTGCTTTGATTGGTAATAGGCAGATATTTGCCAATAATGCACTTGGTCAGTATAAGCAAGAGACCAGTGCTCTTTTCATTTTACATTTTCATAGTATTTCTTATTCAGTAAAGCAATCTTACATTTTGAAGTGACCAGTGTCTTTATTCCTACTTATGGCTGCAATCATCAGAAATCTTGCAAGCTATAGAAACAAGTTTTAAAGAAGAAAAAGGTGATTCGTCATCTTAGCTGCACTTTCAGTTTTAACATTCCTAGTTCTGGTAGTCATATCAAACATTCTGAAAGAGTCAAGACCTTTTGAGCCAGTTGCTTTTGAGTAGTGAAATTTGTTGTTGAAGGTGATGCTTAATCAAAAAGCAGAAGGTTGTTTCAGTAGGGCTAACCAAAAAGTGATCTTTCATTGGAGAACAACTTTAAAGGTTTCAGAATTTACTTTCATTCTATGTAGGAATGGAAACAGATCCTTTGTGTTTGCCTGTACCCCTGAAAAAACAGACACCCACCCTAACTCCCCATTAAAGCATTGGTTTTGAAGCAAATGTTGAGCTTGTAGGTAAAAGGGAAAGAAACATGCATGTTTTCATGTGGATGTTAGGAAAGGAGAAAAGAGGCAATTCCTTGTATAGACTTCACAACTTTAAATCTGTGCTGTGATAATCATCCACCATTGATCAAAAAAGGCAATCTTAATTTTTAATAAAAGAATCCTTATTCACCTCACAAAAATCTTCTCTGAAAATGAAATATTTCCAGGTACCATTTTGATTAATTTAATGATGATGAGCTCTTTGATTGATTCAGTCCATTCAGTAGGAATCCTAAGACCTTGACAGTATATGTTGACAGCATTTTGGAATAATTTTGAGTCCATCATTTCTTGTTCAGATATTCAGAACTGTCATTTCTTTTTACATCCATAAGAAATTTTGAATGACTACCAGACTGATGTCTCCTTTCTCTGTTTCTTTTTTCCTGAGAAAGGCAAATTTATATTGATTCTTTTTTCTCTTTCTCACCTGTTCTCAACATTTTTCTCATCAATTCGATTTTGAACACTTAAATACTAAAAAGTACAAAGGGATAGTTTGCTCTGTGTGTGCTTGTTTCCTTTCCTAATTCAAGTTTCTTTCACAGCAAGAGTGCTTAGCCCAGGCAATTCTTTAACATTGCAAAGGAAACTTTTATAAATCCTAGATGTTAAAGATCACAGTCAAATGGCTGCATTTGAACACTTTTTTTCCCTTGTACTTCTGTTGTAGTTCTTGGTGACTGCAGCAGAGATCAAAACAGTTTAAACAAACCTGAAAATGAATGAACCCTGAACCTTCCTCTCATTTCTGAAAGACAACCCACCTTTAACAAAACAAGCATCAAAATGGACTGTTCTGTTACTTTTTTCCTGACAACAATTTTATAGCTTTTTTTTTATTTTAAGTCCACTTCCAGCCTTTGCTGGAATCCATTGCTAAGCTTGGAAATGCTATAAGAAGTTAAAATCTTATAAAATTTCCAGCCTACTTTTGGAGTTTCTGAGCTCTCAAATAATCTGTGTATACTGTAGATTTTGGATACTTTTCCAAACAAAATCTTAATTCTGAAGTTTTGGAGATTTGCCACTTGCTTGACACAGACATTTACTGTGCAAGGAGATTACGGATCTAATAAATAAATGTGTGTTGACAGCTGAGAAATACTACTCGTGTTGTTTAGCAGTTAGGACTGTTAAAATATCACCTGTGATGGGGATCAACCACATGCACACACAAGTGCTTCACAGTAAATTTGGCCCAGCATAGCCAAAGCAGCAAACCAAAGAAGTGGAGAAGCAATATAATTGCTTTTGAACTGCTCGGAGAGACACAGACGCTATGTCTGCACAAATTAATTAAGCAATGCAAGGAGACAGTTTGAGCACCAGGCAGGTAAGGTGGTGAATGCTCCCTGTTGCACTTTGGGCACTGGCCAGCTGTGCTCTCCTGAGGACTGTGTCTATGTGGCTCAGGGAAAAGATGGGCCAAGGGCTGTTCCTGACAGGCAGCATGCACAGAGGTGCCTTCTTTTACAGGTTTAAGGCTGTTCAGCTTTTCTTTTTACTTTTTTTTTTTTTTTTTTCTATTTCTCTACTTGTTTCTTAAATAGCATTAAGAATACTCATTTCATTTCTCAGTTTGTTTTTAAGTGAATGTACCTGGCCCATAACTGGGGCCCTGGAGACTAATATTCTGAATGCATTAAGCAAGTGGCTCAGTAATAATATTTGGTATTCTGGCATCGTGATCAATGAAAAAGCAAGTTCATATGTAGTGTCTTGCCAGCATACCTCAATTCTAACACAAAGTTCCTAAAATATCCCAGCTGAGGTACTTGGATTTTGTGGCTTCTCTACCAGTGCTTCACTAAAATAAGACTTTTCTAATGGCTGGAGTTTTGATACATATTGTCAATCACTATAAAATCTCCACTGCCAGCTCCTGTAACATTTCCTTAATTCACTGTTGTCACCTAACAGCAACCTGGGTTTATAAGCAACTGCTAAACTGGACTTGTGTGGGAAGAGAGATAGAGATAGTGCTGAAGGCAGTCTTGCCCCGGATAGATTGCAGCTGTGTTAATTACCAAGGGGTGGGAACAGCCTTGCCCTCACAGCTCTGGGTGTGATAAAGTGAGTTAGCTGGTAGGGAGTCACTTCGAGTCTGCTGCCCATGCTGTGAGGAGGAAGGGATGGGAGGTTGTGGGAGGGGCAGAAAATGTAAGATGTTGTATAAGGGATAGATAGAGTTAGGTGGCCCTGCTAGGGACAGGAAGGAGTGAGCTGGAACTGCAGAAGGAAGAGAGAAGGAGAGAAAGAGCCAGAGCTGTGTGGAGCTGCCCATGGAAGGCTACATAGAAAAAATATGAGAGATTTTTAGATAACAAAGTGTTGATGCTTGAAGCCTTCTTCAGTGTCAGTCGTGCCTGCTCCATCAGACTTACACAAATCTCTGAGTGGTCCATGTTAAAAATGACAATGTAGGAGCTTTACACGGTGACATTTAATTTCTGAGGGGTTTGGAATTTAATCTGTCTAATACTGAGTATGTATTCAGTGTTTGTAGAGGTGCCCCCAACAGTGACTTACTGCTTTGTGAGTACAACAAGGAGAGCCATCGCACAGAGTAGTGTCATTGTTATTCTGTAGCTATGTAGATTCCCTTTCTCCATTGGAAACCCTAGGTAGCTAAGAAACCCTAGCTTAATTCATCTATGGTATCTTAAAGAGCCTCCCTGCTTAAAAATGCTGTTCTTTTATGAGCTATCATAGATATAACAAAAGGTAACATCTTCACTCTCACAAGTCACATAAAGAAGCAAAGCACATCAAAATATGAGTGAACTTTCTCATAAAAAAAGTATTTTAGTATTTACTTTCCTTAAAGAAAAAATGCTCAGCATTTGTTTCTTTAATTTAGGGCTTTCAGGGATAGTGAAAAGCTTCACCCATTTAAACTATTAGAACAATAAGTTAATGAATGGATTAAAAGCATGCTTAAATAAATTGAAATTTCTGCCTTTGGATAAATGTGCTAATAAGATTTTCCTTTTGTGAAGAGAATGAAGGCATTGCTGGGCAGTAGTTGTTTTGAGACCACAAGTTAATCTTGGCCCCATAATTAATGAGTCCAAGCATAATTTGGAGAAGCATTACTCCTGCCTATTAACTAAAGAGCTGTGTTGTAAATGCTGGCTGTGGTTTCTGAGTGCACACCTTTTGCAGAATTCCCATGGAGGCTGCCATCCAGCCTGGGTTTGCCTGTGAGCCTGATGTGTGCTCACAGTGCCTGAGCACGTCCCTTAGCTCAGTGTGGGCAGGGACCTTGGCTTGGCCGTGCACCTGCTGCCTGGAAGGCAGCCCTGTGGGATGTGTTGGGGCAGTAGAACATGCTCCCAAGGTGTTTTGTTTGGAGAGAGGAAAAAGCAGTCAGTAGGTATGGTTCTTTTTCTAACTGAAATGAGTGAAAGCGGGACTGGACCAAGGTGTCAAGTCTTAAAAGACTTTTTAAGACCAAGTCTTAAAAATAGACCTGAACAGGGTGAGACCTTGCACAGTCTGTACACTGAAAACAAGACAGTTTTCACATATCCTCAGCTCTCCCTTTTCTTTTTTCATCTCATCTTTTATGAGGGGGAAAAAAAATTATGTGGAGCATTTTCATTATTTTGAAAAACATATTAAAAAAGAATATATTGAGAAGTGATACTAACTTTGGGATTTTTTGAAAATAAACCTTACAGGAGGAAGATTGATTATATGGCAGATTTTTTTTTTTTTATACTTTCAGCTAGGAGCTGTCTCCTCCTTTTTTCAGTCATGTTTTTCTCGCTGTAGACACTGTTTAATCTGTAGGATGACTGCAAGTTTCCAGACTGTGATGCTGGCAGTCCTGATACAAACACTTATCAGCCCCAACCTCATTTTGGTTTTGAGTCTTCATTTATATTATGTGTCAAGGTGTTACACATCAAACCACTGTAGTAAGAGTTTGAGAAACAAAATATTCAACATCTTGGTGAAAAAGGTATCTACATATAGAAGTTGCAATTTATGTTGTCTCTTAAAGCAAGTGGAGTTGACTTCTGATTATACTTTCTAGTATATTTAATGGAAATGAATAAAGTTTTCAGTATGTTTGGAATATTTTTGTGGAATATTCTTTGCTCTTTTAAATGTATCTAGTGGTACTTAGAACACAAGGCAAGTAACACTGGGATAGTATCCACAGTTTTCTGGAGATAGAGTTTCTATCTTTTTTAAAACTATCAATTTTTATTGATAATATTTCTCCAAGAAGAATTTGCTGAAGCCAGACTGCCCAGAAATAAGGCATGTAAGGGCATTTTTACGCACAAAAAATGTGTCTTCATGAAATCAAATGTGTACTACAGCAATTTGATTTGAAAGTAATAATTTTGGGATTTTTTTTTTTTGTGGAGTTCTCATTTCTGCTCTTGTATTTTCAGTTTTAGTTTCAGACTTCATCTAAAAATAAAGGTTCTAAGAGAAGTGGAGGGTGCTAAAGCAATAATACTGCACTGGAGACTAGGAACCACAAACAGTTGCAAACCTTCTCAGATTTTCTGTGCAAGAATTAGCAAACTAGACTTCTCCAAACTATCAAATCTCTGCTCTTCTCAGAAAGCCTAGTGTAGCCTTTGGCATCTAAAACATCGGAAAACATCAGAAAGCTGTTGCTTTAGATTTTTCTTGAAGTATTTTATTCAGTTCTAATCAGACTGTATCTCTCCAAATGCAACTGTTAGCAAACTGAAATAGTGTGCCAAAAGGGAATCCAGCACAGCATTCCTTATTTTATCTTAGAGCTTAGATATCTAAATTGCTGTGTGGTTGCAAAATGAGGGGGGAAAAAGCAAAAAAAACCAAAACCCAAAGAAACCCCACACTGCCTGGCTGTGTCTGTTAGATGCCAATAGAGGAGAGTTTAGGCTAAGATTGCTCTGCTGTTTTGTTTGAATCCAGAAAGCAGCTATAAAAATAAATAGTGAAAGAATTGGCCAGCTCTTGTCACGAAGCAGCAAGTCATTTTATGGCTGTGTCAGGCTAAATGTCTGTGCTGACATCCTTTCCAACCCTAGAGGCTAATATCTCTGCATCTTTAAAACTGATACTTTCAGCATGTATAGTTTGCTACATGTTTCCTATCACTGGAGGCTACAGCTTTTTATCTGTTTTAGTGTTAGATGCGATCAGTTCTTTACAGTATACATTGACCTAGGTCAAAGATAATGGGAAATTTTCATGAGTGGTTTATTCCATATAAACCAAGTGGTGTCTTGTGCTCTGAATAAAATTCTTGTGCTAAATTAACTGCAAATTAAGGCTGTTTGACTTTTATCATATCACTACCAGTTACCAAAAGGGTATAGCAGTGGGAATGAAGCAAAGAGGCAGAAATAAATTCTGGTTTGTTGTTCAGACTATTCAGTGGAGTGCTCAGGTGAACAGCTAATGTGAAACAGCTTGTTGCACTGAATGTCTCTAAGTTTAAGGACAAGCAGAAACAGGTATTCTGGCAAAATAGAGGTGCAGAGGAAAACAGTGAAAGGTCTTTGGATTATGTGTGTCTACATTAGGTCTGCTTGTTTGCCTCTTTTAGAAAAGCTTTCTCTTTAGTGTAAGAACAGCTGAATGTCTGTGGGAAGCTCTCAAGGAAATCTTCAAATGATTAAGTTAACCACTTTATATATAGTTCTTACCAAGTAGTAAATGTTTCTGATATGTTCAACAGAATATTCCACCTATAATAAAATGACAAAGTAAAGGATGAAGTGTACTTTTTGTATAAACATATAACAAGGTTGTGTCAATGATCTCTGCAAAGCAAGCAAAGTTTGCTCCGTGTATTGGGACTGAGAAAGATATTTTTATTCTTACTGCGATACATAGCAAACCCAGAAATACTGGATGAACTAAATTGAAACCTTTGCAAGAGATTTATCTATACTTTTGGCAAGCTGCTTACTTTTCCTTGAGAGAATCTGGGTTAGAACTCCCTGTAGAGCTCCAAAATTCCTGTAAATCAGTTGTACTGCATGTCACCTTAGAGATGATGTTTACGCCCTTGACAAGTTTATGTCCTTGTTATAATGATAAACTTCTACTTTGCAGTAGTAAACTTCCCTTTGCTAGATATATTATTCCAGGATTAGCCAGCAGAGTTGAAGTTGGTGCATGTTTTTTCCCTGAAGCTCAGTGTTTTTGGAGCTGTACTGTTGGAAATAAAGCATAAAATGAGATTAGTTCCAAGTCAGGCTGGTGCTGTTTGTGAGGTTAACTCTATTTCCAGAATTTCCTGTTGACTTCAGTGCTATCTCAGGAAGATCCTTCAGCTATGTAGTGGCACCACTTCATAGGTGAAAGCTTTCCCTGTTACACAGAGAAACCTGGATCAGAATTAAGATGACTTTTTTTTTTTTTGCTTGTGCTTTCTGGTCACTGGCCTCCCCTGGCAGCCAGAATTGTCCCCAGAGTGATTCAGAAGGACCTGCCCAAACAGCTACAACTCTGTGGTCTCTTAAGTTCTGTGTATTTCTGTCCACTCCCATACACCCTTTTTTGCCTTCTGTTGTACCTGCAAGATGTGTTTATTTTATTAAACCTCTGGTTACTTTTGCAGTCCTGGTGCTAAGTCACAGAGGTGCAATCAACACATTGGCCAACATACTGTGCTAAAATGCAATGAGCCTTGTACCAGTCCAGTTTGACAGCTAACAGAGTCCCAGTGAGCTGATTTAAGGTAAACTCATGCATCTTCATGCTCAATTTCTATACCAGGAGGTAGGTTTTTTCCCCAATTCCGCATGAGGTTGTGGGATGTAAAAGCCCATTTACCTGGAGTTGAGGGGATAAAGTCTTACTGAGTTAGTCATTGACACAATTCCAAATTACAGCTGGACATACATATCTGCAAAATTAGTTCTTCTCATTGTATGACTATAGCAAATTAGGCTGCATTTCAGCCAGATTTTATCAGGTCTTAGAAACCTGATGGTGTTTTTAACAGGTCATATACCAAAATCCAGCTTGAGCCTGCTGGTTTCCTTTTTAATGCTTCAGTTAGGAAGAGAAATTAAGTATAGTGGGAATTCTAATAAGAAGCCAATAACAATTTCAAGCCCCTTATTTTTCCACTAGAAAGTTCCAAGAGTTTAAACAAAAACAGATTAAAAAAAAAAGTAAAAATAAAGCTTTGCAGCATTACGGTGTTTGTCAACCTTCCAAAACCTTGCAGCCTCAAAATCCCCTCTGCTGTCAGGTTTGTCATCAGGGGGACACTGCTTGCCTCATAAGAGTTTAGCCTGCTTTTGTCAGGGGCAGTGCTGAAAAGTCAAAAGCTCTGGGCTGATAACTCAGCACAAAGGTACTGGGTCAGTCCTATCACTTTTCATTCTTGGTGTTTGTTTCAAAACAATCAGGGTCCATCCTGATCTGAATGATTCCTATCCTAGATAAATAGCAAAGTTGAATCAGTGTGTGAGAGACTTTACTGGTACTCATCCCCTTAGATGTATTGATTGATTGATTCATTTATGTAAATGAAATTCTGGCAAACCACATAATTCTAGACTTATCATGTTAATTTGAGATTCATGTGAGGCGTTTTCATTACCTGCACTACTATGAGGAGCACAGAGGGGCCTGTAGACAAGAATTGTCTGGGTGCAGTCAAAGGAGAATTTATACAGTGAATGGTCATGAGCAATGGCCATGTGGAAGGTTTTTCTCCCTATGGATTAGGGTGTCACCCATCACTTACTTATGCATGTTAGGAGATGCAAATTTTCTGTGCAACTATCTCGTCTGGTATTTTGATGTGAGCTCATGTTTCAGCCTTTCTCCCAGTCATGTCAGGAAACAATTTTTTCATCCTTTTTCAGCTGTTATTTTGCATAAATGTATAGCCTGTAAATGTCTTGACTTTTTTTTTTTTTTTTTTTTAATTGCTGGACAGATTTTGAAAAATTGCAACAGATTTTGAAGGTATTACAACCAGAGCATAGAGGCAGATGATCAGATGGTGTAATCTTACAAATTTATTGAAAATATTATAATTCCTTTTATCTTCAGTGATTAATTTTTTTTTATTTGGAGGGAATTTATCTCCTGAATTAATAATTTAATGGTCATTAATATTGTGAGTATGAATGTTTTTATATTTCTTTTTTTAATCTTGATCACCCAATTACATTTCTTCTATCAGGTTTAGACCTCAACACTGTCATAATTATTCTTCTGCAGTAATATCTTGGTAAAATAAAACAAACAAACAAACAAACAAACAAACAAAAACAACCAACCCCCCAAAACAAAACAAACCCCCAAAAACAAAACAAAACAAAACAAACAAACAAACAAACAAAAACCAACCAAACAAACAAAAACCCCAAAACACCCACACAGGACTGGAAATAATATTTTGACTTTACGTAGTTTCAGATGCTTAACTTGATAAGAGATCTTCCTCATGGTTTTATTTTGTGTGTACTGAAGCACAGTAATGCCCAACAGGTTTAAAATGTTTCCATGGTTATATAATACAAAATAAGACTTCAAATGTGAATTTTATATTCCAATAAATTTGGTGACTGTTGATTTTAAAGCATATTAGGTCATCCATGCATAGGAGGCCTTTAGAGCATCAGGCTGTTCAGGAACAAGTGGTGGACAGTTTTGGAGAACTTCTCTTTCTTGGCATATTTTCATGATAATTCTGCTATTGAAGATAATTTACAACCCTGTTGGTACTATACCAGAGATCTTATGTGATGGAATTTATATCACTTTTCCTTTTAGACATTTAAACCACATGTCATTCTAGAAAAACGAGGACAGAGGTCCAACAAAGGAGTGATTTATTTTCAGTTAAAATACTAGCTACATTAAAACCACATGTTATTAAGTACTGTATAACCAAACCATGCTCAGAAGAATGCTTACGACACCAAAGCTTGCTTAAAATGTTTCTTTCTTTTTTTTCCTCCCAAAAAAAAACCACTTTGGCAATGCACACATTAACAGATTTTACCTGAGCTGTGCTGTACATTGGCTATGCTTCTCCCTTGGAGAAACAAACTATCAAAGTGCCCTAGTACAAATTAATTCAGTTCCTTATTATTTTTCTTTCTTGCATTTCTGGATGCTTGAACTTTTCTGTCCCTTTCAGGTATCATTGCATCTCAGTGAGTATCCCTCCTGAAACAGCATAAATCAATTGATGCTAAGACTGAAACATAGTTTTTCAATGTGAAACTATTCGTATTTGGAGCATATTAGCAATGTGAACTCTCATAGTGCTCCTTTGAGAAGAGTAAAGTAACAGAACTAGTGCACATGAATCCAGGATCAGGGGGGAAAATTAGAATTTAGGGGCCCCAATTTTGTTTTCAGAATGCAGATGCTGAGAACAGGTTTCTCTCCTCATTATGCCACAATTCCACACCAGATAGCCCAGGACTCAAAGGGATTTTTTAATGCTCATGTTGCTGGGAGAGTTGTCCAAAGCTCAGTGGAGATGGTAAGTGAAGGATTTGCTCTGTAAAAAGGAACTTCTGCTGTTCCACTAAGTTTCCAGGCTGGTTCTGTGAATGTGTGTCTGGATCATACTGGCACAGAGAGGGTGCTTCAGGGACTGGGAATTCAGCTGGCTCACCTGTGTGCTCCTAGGAATGCAAACCTCTGTCTAGCACTGCTGCCTCATGGTTCAGATTCTGTTCAATTTGCAACTTGCGTGGACTAGAAGGGCTGTCCCCATGCATTTGAAGAACTGCACAAGCATTAATGAATCACCACAGTGGGCCTGTCTCACAGTAATTACTGGACAGTTTTAGCCTTAAAATGGGGTTAACCAGTTTCTATCAAACAGTCTTTAAACCAAATAGGGATAGAAGCAGCAAATTTCTCTGCTTGTATGTTTGAAATCATTCTAATTCAGATGTTACAGTCACATCTTGAAGTCATTAATAGTACCTTAAGCGTGCCTGGTATTCTCATTTTTCCTGAAATTGCTTACCTCAAGCAGATTCTGAAGTTCTGATTCTGCATCAGCAACATGCTAAAAATTGTAGTGTAAAAGATACAACAGCTTATGTTATGTGTTGTCTTTAAGCTCTTGGCTGCTTAACTGAAATAAAGTATATGTAGCAGACAATATAATTTATTAGACAGTAGAAACTCCACTGAATTAAAGCTGGCTGGTTTGCTCTTTGGTCTTTTGGATGGAGACCAATACCAAGTAATGAAGGAGATGGTGCAAGAAACCTCTCAGTGGACAAAAAGGGACCATGTGGTAGACTTGATGTCACACACTTAAATCATAATCTGTCACATTAAACTTGAGCATGATATGAATCATTCATGTCCAAAATTATTTAATCACCTTCCCGATAAGTTCCTGCACTGTACAGTATATATATGTTTTTTTACCAGCCTGGTGGGGACATCTGTAGACACAGCTGAAGTTGCTGCCTAACTGCAGTAAGTAGGAAGTACAAAGGCAGCTGTGCTCCTGCTGCCTCCTTTGCCTTTCCTGAAGCACTAGAAAGCTGTTCACCAGCTCTGAAAGAATGAATGGTGGGTAATGAATTCTGAAAGAATATGGTGGGGTGCACTGTGGCAGCTATTGTTGTGTTAAATTGAGAAGAAAAGCCCTATTTGAGCGTCTGCTCCTTGGTGACACTTGGAACAGAAAGGCTGTCTGTACAGGCATCTCTCCATTTCATATCCCAGTTATGGATTATTGTCCAGAAATTATTGTCCTGCGTTGGTTCTCTTCCCTAAAAATAATGCCAGTTGATCATACGTTTTCACTCACTAAAATTATGGTTCTCTTTGCATGAGTCTTAGAGTTGTCTTTTTCATAATATAGCTGATCACCTGTCTTTTCTTCATATTGCATCATCCAACTGACTTTACCTTTTCCCTTTCTCTAGATGTTTCCAGATGTGTGGCTGAGAGGAAGTACACCCAAGAGCAAGCTCGCAAAGAATTTCAGCAAGTGTTTATCCCAGAATGCAATGATGACGGCACATACAGTCAGGTTGAGAATTTTTTATTCAGTGTCTTGCATGACTGGAGAGTCAGAGTATGTATATTTGAAAAGGGTAAGGAAGAGAAAAATGTAACAAAGCGAAATGTAACATCAAAATTAAATTTGATTTGTGCCAACACTTAAAAAAAAATGGAAGGAAAATCTGTGTTATGTGTCGAGTCCTTGTTCTCTTTTTCACATTTGGTGAGCAAGAGAGCCAAACATTACCACTGTTCGTGTAATAGACTCCCTGTTCTTCTAGGATGAGGCAGCTGAGTCATTCTTGTAGCCCCCTGAATACTCATCAGATGGTAAAATGCTTGGAATTTGTGATCTGTTCCTGATTTGAACCAGAAATCTCACGTCTGGAGTCTATATCTTAAGTGCTAAATCATGAATCATACAGAATCCTTCTTTATTCTCTGCTGAATTTCTTCACAAACATATGGCCTGAGACTAATTTACTTAGATCACGGAACTCAGCAGGAACACAGTTAGAAGCTTATCCTGAGGTATATATTTCCATCATGATCACTTTCTGTCCTCTCTGTACTGCATTTTGTTCATGGAATTGTGCAGAAGAAAATGTTTCTCTTTTTATGTGTGATGAGGCAAGTGATATTGGCCCTTAGAAAACATAATGCAATTGATTTCTAAGTGGAATTCCAAGAGTTTCCTTTCTGACAGCTTGGGATATGAATAATGCTGGCAGAAGCACTCTGTCCTGCTCCTTCAGTGGGTGGAACAATATGTTCTCTATGTGGGAAAAAACTCAGGATTGCTTGTTTCAGGAACAGTTTGTGTCCCTTGAGGAACTTCCCTGTGAGGTTTTTATAACACCTGCACCTCACTTGTCTAAGACAGGGTGTAAACAACCACATATTTCAATAGTCATCTCTTCCATTTGATTCTGAAGGACCTACCACACTTAGCTTGAGACATGCTAATTTATGCTAAAAGATGAGATATATATATATATATATATATAGGACTGAGACAGGCCCGTTGTGGTTTATTGTTCTAGGTTTTGTCAACACAGTTTGCCAGATAAGTTCCTGTACTCCCATGCCATGAATGCAGTGGGACAACAGGCATATGTCTGACAAGCTGCACATGGTTCTTGTTGTTTCTGACAGGTTCAGTGCCATAGTTACACTGGATACTGCTGGTGTGTCACTCCCAATGGCCGTCCTATCAGCGGTACTGCTGTGGCCCACAAAACTCCCCGCTGCCCAGGTAAATCTTGTTCGTCTGGCTGGGTTATGACATATGTCCTGAACAGCAGAGTTTTTCTGTGGCTTCTGATTAGACTTAAGCACAATAAACTTTCACTGGAAGAGTGGTGGAGTCAGCCCAGAAACAGGTGGTGGTGGAAGCTGTGGATGCCCCATCCTTGGGGGTTTGGTAAAATTCGACTGGATGAGTCTCTGAGAGAGTTGTCTAGCTTTTCATGTAGCTCTGCATGAAGTCTGAGGTCACTGCCACCATGAGCCTTCCCGTGATTCTGGGATCCAGCTACTTTATTTGTACTTAATTGAAGATTTTCTGTAGTGATCATCTATACCATATTTATGTGTCTATATGTGAAATCAGGTGACTGAATTGCTGATATAGCAATTCAGGTTATCAACTCCCTTGCATATAAACTCATTGCAAAAACATTTCAGAGGGATTTTTTTTTTTTTTTTGATAATTCAGATGTTTAGAGTACAGGAAAAAAATGTCGTGGGAATGCCCATTTGTAACATAGCCAAATGAAAGAAATCCCACAGCACATTCCCTGAATGACCAAATCTAGAGGAGAAATAAAAATAAAAGCATTAAGAGCAAAATGAAAAAAATTGCCTGCAGAAATTAAATGGCAAATCAAACTCACTGCCTTGCATGCTGCCTCTTGTCTTTCATCAGGACAGTTAACAGGTTCTGTTTTTCAGGGGTTTGCTTCTGACCTTATTTAATTGATGATAAATACAAATCTCTACAAATATTTGCACACTCCGTCTATTGTACAACTGTTTGTGCTGCAGCACCATTCTCTGCCAGCAAGTGGAAAATAAAGCTTTAAAAGCCAATCCTGTAGTGTGAATGAAGCTGAAAAAGAAAGTGGATCAGGAAATTTACCTGTCCTGATCTACTTCAACCATTCAAGCACAATGTTGCTGCTCTTAAACAGGTGGAGAAAGAAAGATACCACTGTGGAAGTTTCAGTAAAGTTTATAGAAAGTTATTTTTAAGGTCTTTCTAGTTCAAATGACTTGCAGAATCTTTCACTGCCTGTAGGTGAACTTTATCCAGCAAAAATACTCTTCAGAATATCCCTTTTAATCCAGTCTGAAAAGTCACTGTGAAACGACTCAATTCTGAAAAATAATATAAAATATTCAGAAACTTTAAAATAGATGAAAGTGTGTTTTTCATTTTATTGTCATTATCATTTATGACTGATCTGCATCTTCAGAAGACACATGGATATGTCTTCTTTAGCTGTGGATGTGCCATCTCTGAAAATGTTCAAGGCTGTGTTGGATGAGGGTCTGAACAACCTGGTCTAGTGGAAGGTGCCCCTACCTGTGGCAAGGGCTTTGGAATGAGATTAACTTCAAAGAGTCTTGCAAACCATTCTGTGATTCAGTGATGCTATGAGTAGGACAGCACTTTGGTGCTTCAATGTCCTTTTGAGTAGAGATGTTTTTGTATGTCCATAGCTAGTGGCATGGTGCACATGAGTGCACCTTTGCTTCTTTCTCTGCAAAACCCATTTTTAACTTCTTTGCTGCCTGTCCTTTCACTGACGTCAGAGAAAAAAAAAGGGTGATGCTGATGCTGAAAGTTCAATAAATCATTGCTTGTCAGGTGTCTTGTCACACATAGCACTGTTTGGCTCCAAATGCTGTTGAATTACTTGCTGTATGTTCACTTTTTGTCTGTGTACTGATATTACTGAGGAGCAACTGCAGTGTAGTTCCCATGTAATTATTCAATTAATATGAGAATTATTCTATATCTCTACAGGAACCTAATCCTAGTTCCTCTCAAAGGTATATTCATGTGCCTAGCAGATAAATTGCCAGACTGCTTCAGTTAATTTTTGGAGGGGTGGGAAATTATTTTTACAGAAATGCTAAGGTGAAGGTCATAATAGCACTCAAATGGAATTTAGTAGCTCAGAGATAAATAAACTTCTCCAGGGCACAGGTGAGTATTCAGAGTCTGATTTTGATCCGTGGCAAGATTGTGGATAATTTTTCAGTTGTTATAAGACCCTGTGGGGCTATCTCTGCACATTTTGTCCCCTGCTTGTATCAGTGTTCTCCTGTTTTATTTAAAGTTCATTGCTTCTCCTTTGTCCCTCAGGAAAGAAGTCCAGCTACAGCAGAGTTTGGAAGTAAGACTTGAAATGCTAGGGGATTTTGCAGTGGTATTGGCTAAGGACTCAGTTTTGAGAGGTCTGAAACCTTCTCATTCAACGATTTTCTCAGAAAGTTATGGGATATAATAAAGCAAAACTTAGTTCTTATATTGCAAAATGAAAGTCTGATGCACAACTGCATGCTTCTCTCATTTCCAAGTATATATTCAAAATTGCCATCTGGATAACAGAGTCAGGTTTTTTTTTCCTCACAAGAGTGTTGATGTTTTCCAGATCACTGTTTTTTTGTACTTTATATAGTATGACTATGCCCAGGAATTATAACCAAAACTTTAGTGGGTCAGCTGAAGTTGTGTAGATGTATTCCTGTTTCAATTAGTATGACAGAGATGCAATTTCTTCCAGTACTGTTGTCCCTTGTTAGTCCAATACACTGTGTTCTGTTAGCCTTGATGCAGGAATTGTCTTGATATTTTTTGATATGCAGGCAGATCTCCTGCAGTGGTGGCATCCTGATACCAGCGTGTTTCTGTATTTTTACTGCTTCTGTGTATCCTGCAGGCTGGATGCTATAGGTATTTCAAAGACATTTGAACAAATTTCTCAGTTTAACTGTGCCATACCTTTTTCTCCCAAGTTCTCTTTTGCCACCTTTTTCCTTTAGAGGAAAATTTGTACAGACAATTAAGATGCTTTTCTAATGATTTTCTTATAGGTAATGTGCTACCATGGAATGTATGAAAATTTCTTGCTTTAATGAAAATATTCACTAATTTCCAGTTCTAGGGTAGTTCTTTGGCAACTTCAGATAAGGTTCAAATACAGCTCTAAACAACTGTGGTGTTCTGAAATTATGGGATAATTTCTTGCCTTTAATTTCCCTCCAGTGGAACCACCTTTGGTGAATGCCCAGAAATAAGACAGAAGAACATAGCAATCTGGAAGAACTTGGATTTTATTAGAGGAAATACTGAGCAGAATTTAGAATGAGCAGTTAGGAGTTTGGTTTAGCAATTCCAACCCCTATCCATTCTTCCCATTTATCTGTGATACTTGGATATGCAAAACAACCTCTACATTTCCCTAACTGTAAAGGTTGGTTAGCTGAATAACATGGTGTTTCCTGAAGTTATCTCAGGTCCAAAAAGTGTCCTGTATATATTTTTTATGTATCAACAACAGCTGCCTGAACCATTTTTTGCTCACTGAGTTGTTCTTGCTGCTTTTATTTAAGCTGCCTTTTGTGCAAGGGACATAAGAAGTAGAAGGATAAGGAGCATTAAAAAATGCAGGACTTTCCAACTGTTTTATGTAAACCTTTGCTTTAATTACGTATTTTTAGCTGAAAGAGGCTCTTCCATCTTTTTCAGTTTTTCCCACATCAGCATTTGGTACTGCTAAGACACACATGATAAATCTCAAAGTGTTGTTCCACTCCATGAAAATAGTCTTCACTATTACAGGAGCAATGGTGAGAGGGGCAGTAAATCAAACACATTCCCATGATGGCATTAAAAGGAAAGATACTTAAAAATGATTAATGTCTCCCAGTACTTTCACTAAAGAACACCAGACATTAAAAAAAAGACATTTTTACAACTCTCCATCTCTGTTATCAGCACTGCAGGGAACTACAGAAATTCCATAGGCAGGGAGTCCTGAGAAATGGGGCAGAAGTTGAGAAGCAGGTGTTATATTATCATTGGAAAATACAGTCTTTGCCTATTGTAGGGGGTTTTTAAATATACCCTTTTTAAATATGCTCCTGACAGTGAGATTGAAGAGGTATGGAGACATGTTTTCTCCTGTGAAGCAGCTTTGCTATCTTTTGATTAAGATGGTGTGATCATCTTTTAGGACCAAAATATAAGGAAGTACCGTTAGAAATACAAAACTCTTCCAGTAGAGTATTATAATCAGATAATATGATGGAAAAATATATTTGGGAAGGCAACAAACTTTTAAAATCATTTTTGTTAGCTGGAGAAAAGTATCCATCCTTGAATCATCAAGAGATATTTTGTCCTCATACTTTGCCTATACATACACAGTCAGACAACGCTAGGTGAGATAGGTAAACTTCCCCTTACTATTCCTTTCCTGATATCTGCATTCAGTTATTATATAGCAAATATTTTTTATAGGAGATCAGAAACCATTATGTAAACTAGATAATAGTAGGCTTTCACCTTTTTTTTTTAAATAGCCCAGCCCCATATGATCAGAATTATAGAAAATGGATATGCTAAAATCACAAACCACAAAACTCATATCACATTCCCATATTGTGATATGATAACACATCACAAGATTTATTTTGCTGCTTCTCAGATGCTGTTGGAGTGAAATTGGATGGAATTGGGGGGTTTGCAATAAACAAAGGCATGAATATATCTGCCTTTAAAAAAATTATCAGAATCATGACTAGATAGATGGCTAAGCAAGTGTACAAGCTTGAATGGTGCGAAATTCTTCCTCTTAAAGTAATTCTCCTGAATCTAATATCCCTCCTAATCCCCCATCATTCCATAAGCATATTTATTTATGTGGTGATTTGGTTGCTTATAGTGTATTGAAAACTTGGAAACCAATTGTATTGCCTAATTTTTAGGTAAGTTGTAAGTTGGTTTTGTTTCTTGCCTAGCTGAAAATGTGGGGATTCATCTTGATATTAAAGACACAATTTCCTAAAAACTTGCAAATGTACCTTCCTATCATCACTTAAACTAGAAGTGCTTCTACCTTAAAAATAGTCAGGAAATGTTAGAAAAAAGATACAAACTCAATAGCTTCTTATTTCAAATTTGGAGACAACAGGAGAAGTTTATGCTGCATATATTAAACATTTCAAGTGCAACTATATGAAGGGCACAGGTTTTCTTTTATAGAAAATTCTGTCAATATTCTTGTTGACATCCTAACACTATTAAAAAAATAATGCTAGCCTAGTAAACCTAATTTTCGCAGAATTAATCCAATTTCTTACTGAAATTGGATCCAGTATGATAATGTTAGTTTTAGTACTAGTTAATGCCATTCTCTTCCTCCATCCATTAATTTTCCATGAAAATTTAGAGTTAAAAAAAAATCAAATTCAATTCTCCCAGACTTTAGTCATTCTCACCATTTCTCATATAGATGAAGTAATGTGAATGCATCTGGAAAGATTTTTCTGCTCTTAGTTTAAGATGTGGGATATTATATAAATTTCAACAATGTGTTAAATTACTTATGTATAAACTGAGTGGAATTTATACTAATAGTTTGAATGTACATAGAGAGACAACACTGGTGCCAAGCTGGAGCAGAGTGGGTATCCGTAGCAGTTCATCACACACATTCCCCCTGCTCAGACATCATTTCTACTCACAAATGAAAATCCTGTTTAAAATGCCTGTGTGACTGAGAGTCGGGCCTAAAGTATCTGGATTTGCAAGAAAATTATAATTGTAAGCCTGTGCACCAAAATTAAATTCAGAAACTACAGAGTTAATAGTAGCTGGATGAAATTTGAGGAAAGATTGGATCACTGGTATTTAGTGCAATTAGAAAAACCTGTAATTTTGTATGTAGTACTTCTGAACACTAGAACATCTTATTTGAGTTCAAGCTGAGTCTTTTATCAAAAGCAAGACAAGCAACAAAAACTCAGATCTTCTGGCTTCAGCATAAATGCAAAATCTGCCTCCTCTTCAGGGTGAACAACATGGATTAACATTGGAGCCCACTTAGAGCAAGCTATCCCAAACACCCTTGGATGTACTTCCTATAGTGATAGCAATTTTATTTTTTTCCTGCCTCAATTAATACTGATGCATCACTAAGTTTATTGAATTTCTGGTGACTCAAACATATTATAATGAAAACACACTAAAATACACTATTGCCATAAAAGGAAACAAGTCTAAACAAAAATACTTTAATATGGATATATAAAGCTGTAATATGGATGTATAACACAGTATTAAAAGCTGAATCCATCAGAAGGTTACTAGCTTGGCTACATTGCCATATATTCTTTTATGGAGGCTTTAAAATCAGCAGGGCTGATTTGTGATGTTAGGCATTATGACAAAACCTCTGGCAGGCTCCTTGTCTAAACTTCCTGATGAAGTAACCATCAGTTCAGCATGGTAAGCAAGGCCTGTGATTTAGTGGGTTCTCTTATTTAAATTGTCCTTTTAGAACCCAAGTGTTGTGCTGCAAGGTTTGGGGGCTTTTTAGTTTTTTTGTAAACACAGCATTTGTAGTTAATCCAGGGGGAATAAATTAAGAGAATCAAGGCAGCTAAATTATTTCACACACATACAAGCATCTGTCAGATGAGTGTTTTTTGGTATTTTTTTTCTTTTAATTATAGCAGGTGTGTGTAGGAAGAGACTGTTGTAAGAATGGAAATACTTCATGTTTTTAAAATCTGATCACTCCACGTGGCTCTTCAGAGAGAGAAATAGCACTTCTAAAGGTGATTTTTAATGCAGCAGAGACACATAAATTGTTAAAAGTGTGTAGGTGCAATGGTGTATAAGCAAGAAATAAGGAAGGGTATCCATTTTAAACCCTAAGGACAAGTGCCTCCTTGAAAAACTACTAAGAAAATTAGTGGATTCTCCATTTCTTGATGGTTTGAAAGCAAGGCTGGATTCTGGGCTGGGCTGGAGTCCAGGCTGGTAGAATAAGCTGTTAAAACCCATGTTTTGTAATCTTCTTGACCCCCTTCTCACCTCTGCTGTCTCTTCTCCCAAGAGCCATGCCTCTGGGATGAGCTGTGAGCCCAGCTCAGGCTCAGATTAAGGCTCCTGTGTTCCAGGTGCCTCCCAGCACAAACACTTTGCCACACCAGCACAGGGTTTCCACAAGGCTTTGTGTGAAGCTTTTAAAGCAGAATGGGGTGGGTTTTAATCTGAGCCAGGCCTGGCCTAGAGGCTGAAAAAGCCCCTCTGAGCATCTGAGGTGTGAGGGTGAGACTGAGCAGAGGGAGGGAGCTGCCTTGGACAAGAGACCACGAGGGAGTGGTTCTGGGGCAATGCTCCTTCCTGCAGAACCTGTCCTTGCCGGGGCAGTGGGGAAGGGAAAGGGTCATCCTGCAGCACATGAGCCTGTTCTTGGACTTGTGTCTATGTAGTGCTTAATGCTACCTCTTTCTCAGGTCTTGTGTTGGCCAAGGAGTGGAGTCTGGCAGTGTATGGATTGTGCACAAATGCAGAGGTCAGGCAAAGCTAAAACCTTTGGTTTGCAAAGGAAGAACTTGCCAATGTTTATTGCTGTGATATATAAAAATGAATAATTCAAGCTAAAGGGTGTTAATAGCATATTAGAAATGAAAATAATATTTTTCTGTTTAATTCCCTTTTCCAATTGCAGGTTCAGTGAGTGAGAAGCTGCCACAACGAGAAGGTGCAGGCAAAACAGGTAAATATCTTAGCTGGCCTTTAAATAGAAGCTAAAATACCTGTGGGAGATAGTACAGGTATTACTATCCTGTAACCACTATTACATGTGGTTTTCCATTTATTTAAATTATCAATAGAAACTTGCAATGATTATAGCTGAGTATGTAATATGTATGCATGCATAATGCTATTAATTTTATGTTTGTATTGTAGATTTTTAGTAAACTTATAAACATACATATATATATATGCATGCATTTATACATATATATGTATGCATAGACACTGTATTTTTCTAGTCTCAGTCCTACACATTTTGCAATTCAATGCTTTTTTGAAGATGACTTTCCTTCCCAAATCTATACTCAGAAATATTTTTCCATACTTTTTGCCTTTTCTGGAGGATAGATTTTTCTGTCTCTTTGATAAAGATTGCATTCTGCAGCCCCAAAATCTTGGGAACTGGAGTTCTTACTTTATTTCCATAGCAATTAGTGCTTGAGTCATCTTGGACCCAGAGCTTTGCTTTTATATTGTGATTAATTCATCTGATGTCTTATATTTATGGCCAGAAGATTGTTTGATACAGGTCATGATGTATATCTTTCTGGCAGGACAAAATCTGATATGAGTACAACATAGCCGATAGATTTAAATAAATGAGATGTCTGTGCTCCAAACAAAACTTACACTCTCCAAACACTTGAAAGAATTTTAGATTCAGCTGAAAACAACATACTGAATATTTCTGTCAGTTACATTGCGTAAATTAATTTTAAAGAAGTTATTCATTTTTATTCTAATATTAATGTCTATCTGTTTGGTGCATGGTAAATACAATTGAATTTTTTACAGGAGTATTTTTGCAGTATTGCAATAAACATAACATTTAAATAAACTGTAGTTCTGTTAGCCTAAAAGAATCAATACTTCTTTAAGGCTAATAATTACAAAGTACTGAAAATTTGTTCCTTCATGTATTTCCAGACAAATTGTGGGCTCCACTAACCTTAGGTTGGCTATTTTCTTCAGGTCTGTACTTTCATTTTCAGCTTTGAACTGAATGAACTATCCCATATATAAAACTTGACTGGAATCCTTTATTTTTGTTTGCGGCTGTGGTGGTTGAACTCCTGAACCCTGAATGAACAGTCACAGAACAAGGAAATGAACACAGTTTATCAAATCTTCCTTCTTACCACGTGTATTTGTGTCTCAAGTGACATGATTGCAATTTACTCATGCCCAGTTTTTGTTCTCCAGCCCAAGCCTGCAGCATGAGAGGCTTCTGACCTGGTTCCCAGGTGGTCCTTCTCAAATGCTGCTGTCTGTCTTCCTCTCCTCTCCCTTCTTCCAGGTGGCCCCTGCCTTGTGCTTTAAATAATGTTGTCAGAGACATCCCAAATTCTTTAGGGACCCTCACAGAGTAGGGTCCAGGATCATACGCCTACCTGAGTTGAGGAGCTGTGCTTCAGCTCAGTGTAGTAACACATGTTTTGTAGCTCAGCTTGCAAGAGCACTGCAGTATTTTTTGGAACAACCATAACACTCTCTGCTCCTCTTCCCTCCTCACGTTCTTGTGGACTAACCAGGAGTGTGTGCCCATACTGTAGCCCAGCAAGCTTAGGCTGGTTCACAGTGTTCTCAGTGCTCCAGAAAACGTGTTTCAGACCTTCAAGGTGTGCCTTGAGGACTCTCCTCAAGAGAAAGCATAAACTTAACCTGAGACAGTCTCCCCATCCGAGATGTCTCATAGATGTGGATCTGGTGAGCCGTATCTGTTGTAGTTGTGCACCTTGCCTCCTCTGGGTATTCCAACACTGAAAGAGAATTTCCAGCTGCACGTATTGGAGATGGGAAGCTTTGTTTGCATGTTTGTAAAGTTAAACATTAAGCTGAACAGAAATGAAGCTTAAAATATGTTCCTTTAAGTATGTTCTCTGGCCCTCTCTCAGTTCTCTCATCTATCCAAGGAAAATATTTATATTCTGAAAAGCACAGGTGTCAGAGTTGGGATCACATCCCTTTTTTCTGATTCTTAGCTGACTGCAGGACTGTGTTCTTGGTAACAACTCTGAAAACAGAATTTAAACAGGATTGTGTTTAAATATATGGACTGGTATGCATGTGCCAGCCAGGAAGAATTGTGCAATTAGTCTGTGGGGTATCTAATTCATATCAATCATTTAACATATGTCATATTACAACAACAACAAAACTGTTTTAAACGCTGCTTGAGCAAAGTTCAGGAGACTAGTTTTGATTGGGCTGGTTATCACTGAGTTGCAGCATTATGCTGCGTTTCAGGTAATTATGTAAGATTAAATGTGTCACAAACTCAATATGTGTACCAAAAGATGATTAGAAGAGTGTCATTTAACTGCAGACCCAGTGTCTGGCTTGGCTCTGGGTAATATCTGCCTACTGTAAGTTACCTTCTGAAATACTGGATTTCCTGAATCACTTACTGATTGATGATCTAAATATATGTCTTGATTTTCAGTGCACTAGGATACTTGATGCCCTCTCTGACATTAATCAATGGTCTTATTCCACCACCCAGAGGACACCACAGACATGCCAGCAAAACTAATGAGGAGTGACAGTCTTTCATAGCATTGGAGCAAAGTATCCTGCCATTGTGTGGATATGAAGAATGAACACTCCTAAAAGAAATCTCCTTATGCCTTGGTTAGATAATTTTGCATTGAAAATAAGCTCCCATTTCTGCTGCTTTGGTTTTGTGAAAAGCATAAAAGTCACTATTCCATCGCTGAAAATCTGGTTTTACCTGCTGTCAATATCTACTTGATATCTGTATTAGGTGTGACCTAGATTGTGACTCAGAGGCAAAGGCCAGAGTGACCTCAGATCCTCTGCATGATTTAAAGACAACTCAGACTTAAAAAAACCCTGAACACTGATGATGATAACAAGGAGAACATGGGCCTCTTCTGAGTTGCAGTAGCAAGAGGAAAAGGAGAGTGTGTTAGCCTAAAAGCTGCTGCTCCCTTGTTACCCAGGTAAGGCTACATGCCAGAAGCAGCTTCTCAGTTACCTTTGATTCTGTCTTCCATGAAGATGCCAAGAAAACAATCTGGAAACTATTTTGGTCCGAGATCCAATTGTGAAACTGCAAGAAATAGTAATAAAGCCTTTGCACGAAAGATGCTGTTTACTGCAATACACCTTGGTCTTGGAGTTAGCTCCATGCCACAGGAAAATATGACTGGAAAATATGTACTAGCAGGGCCTCCTGAGTCATATTTAGCCCACATCTGCAATAGTTTTAAATAACAAAAACATAATAAAGATGGGTCTTTGGTACCACTCTGTTTAGCAAAAAGCTTTTTTAAATAGTTTTTTATGTTTAATTTTTCTTTTCCAGCACTACGTCCACTGTGTTTTACTGAACCTAAAATGAGTCACGTCTTGTCATTTCCGTAATTTTCCCTCCCTCTTTTCTTGCAGGAATGGTTGGTGGTGGGTGGATGGAGAATGCTGACCAGAATTGTGCAAACAATATTCTGGTTATATAATCTGTGAATCTTACTTATAAAATCAACTTGATTCTCAAACAGATCCTGCTGTGCTTAAAAAAATTGTTTTTAAGGTGTCTGCAGCAATTCATTCTCTCCAGACTGCTTTTGCTTTCACAGGTCTCACTTCTTTTATACATTTATTTAATTATTTCTTTAGAAATGCTGATTTTTCAGTTATAATCTATAGGTATTGGTGTGCAGCATTAGAAATGAAGAATTACACTCCAGAGAGCAACTTGATCACTTCATGCATCACCAAAGAACTCGCAATAAATTCATCATCCATAACCTCAAACTCCATCCATTTATATGTATATGTATCTGTGCCATGTAGTGCCTATAAAAAATGTTTAATTTTAAATTAAATTATTGTTTACTGGCCGGGGCTATGTGCAAATCATTATTTTCAATCATGTATGTACACTTATTTAGCTTACTCTCATAATTGTAGTCTCCTTGCAAATCTTTTCCATTCTGAATTCAGATGATGCCTCAGCTCCCGCGCTGGAGACTCAGCCTCAAGGTGATGAGGAAGGTGAGCAAATTTAACAGTGTGGCATTAAACCATGCAGTTAGAGACTGTGTTCCACAACATAAAATGCCATCTTAGGAGTATCTGCAACTGCTGGAGCAGTTGCAAGAAATTGCAAACATCTGTTCTTTTTTCAGGATCAGCAAAGACAAGGAACACAATAGAGTCTTACAGGCAGTGACTTTTGTATGATAGTCTTGAGATGAGACTTTAACGTGTGGAGACCAGCATCAGCAATTTTAATTGTTGCTACTGAGGGCAGACACAAGTTTTAAACTTGAGCCGAAGTGCAGATTAAAACTTTATCTTCAAATAAACAAGTCAAAGGGTAAATTCTATCCTCAGCATAATGACTGGTGATATCAGTGTTAAGGCTGGTATTTTGTGAGGCTTGTTTGTCTCTGGAGAAACTAATTGCCGTTAAATAAGCACTGAAAGTCCTATGGTGTGGCTGCCTTATCACTCACTGCTAGTCTTGCACAATTTGGTCTGCAGACATTATATATTTTGAGTGAGACTAGGACATTTTTATTTTAATTAAACATAATTTTCATCTGAAAGTATTTATTTCAGTCTTCTGTACAAATAGGTTAAGGAAAGGACTATTCATACCTTTGCATGAATAATAGTTTTAACTGCCCTAATGTAAACCAGTATGGCCTTTTTTTTAAAGATCTATCTTTCTTTAAAACTAGCTATATACTATTCAGTTGCTAGTAACTTTTAAAAATGTTAGTGTTTATAAAGTATTTTCTGTTGCCTTTTTTTTTTCCTAGATATAGCTTCTCGTTATCCTACTTTATGGACTGAGCAAGTAAAGAGCAGGCAGAACAAAACCAATAAAAGCTCAGGTAAGAAACTGAGCTTGTCCTTACTTTGCAAAGCTCCTGTGAAGATATGCATGAACCATTTTAATAACATCATGCTTCCACTCTCGTTGTATGACAGTGCCTTAATGTGTTGCATGGTGGTGATTTACTAAGCTCATGCATCGTACATTCCTTTTATAGAGAAGTACATTTGGCCAAGTTTTTATTTGGCTAAAATGGTATTAGTCCACTACAGTCTCTGGCTCACACTTATTTGCATCTGTTAGTGGGGCAGACATTTATTTTTTTTAACATTCTTTTTAATTATCTTCCTCTTTGTTGTCTGCTTATTTTTGGGTGATATGTAGCAAGAAGGTACTTGTAAAACAACAGTGTGAGTTACATTTTTTTGGTGGGAAATCTTAGGAGGCAAAGCGGAAAAGAAGCCCATCAGAAGCCAGTTTTCAGTGAGCAGGATTCAGAAAGACAGTGTTACCTACTTTTTTACTACATCAGTCACCTGCTATTTACAGACTGATCAGTGGTTTGGTGTGAATTAATTATATTGCTTTTTAAAAATTATTGGAATGCTGGCTTTACTTATTTTCATCACTGTTTAGAACTGAAGTTTCTAAACCTGGACTAGGAATGTGAGGTGAATGTCCTAAGACTGAAGTCTCTGTAGTGTTCAGATAGATTCAGTGCTTTGGTGGATGATAAATTCTGATGCCTTTCTCATTGCTCCTTCCTTTCAGTGGGATAAACTTTAGAGAATCTTCCTGGTTTCTATTTCTGTGGAAAAATATATAGTTTGAAAGGAAACATTAACGATGTAGGCTATGATTCAGTAAATCATCCCAAACCACGCTTCAAATCCAGTAGAAATTGAGGTTATACTTTACATTAAGTACTGTGCTTAAGTATTTTAAGAATATTGAATTGAGGTCCAAAAGCATTTAGAAAAGACAAACAATTGTCATAAGAAAGGAAGCAAGATGCTAAAAGGCATTAAGATTCCTTCATACAAGCTATTTTTAACATCAATGCAATAATTATTAATAATTTTTTCTCTTGATTTTCCAGTAAGCACTGATGAGAAGACCTTAAACAGTGTAGATGAGTTTGAAGCAAATGCTTTTCATGCTGGAGATTTAGCTTGTCATTTCTTTAGTCAGTGTGGGCAAGAACAGAATTCCTTTGGGATTTCTGTAGCATAAATTATCTGTGAAGGAATTTGTCAGTTTTTGCAGTGCTGAAAACTAAAGCGAGACTTCTTGAGTTTGCAGTGTAGCTGCTGGAAGCCAAAGCTTCAACACACACAAACACACACACGTGAACACACACACAGAGACAAAATAAAAAAGGTGGGTTTATTTCTGGGAACTGGTAACCTCCAGTCCGCCTAAAGATGTATTTACAAGAGACAAGGAATCAGAAGCACAGTTTATTTGTGTTGTGACTGCTAGCCCATCATCAAAAGCATGATTGTGTTAGATTTACTAACAACAGGACTTGCTCAAGACGGTGGTGCCAATGCCCAGGTACTGTGTAGCAAACCTTGCTTTAATTTGTAGCTATATCTGATGTGCCAGATTGACATAATCAATCAAGGTGAATCCAGGTGCTAAAAACAGTGTCCTCACTGATTGTTGTAGGAAGGTTTTTAAGGTCTTGGAAAAAAACAAAAAGTAGGCTTTTTCCCTTATTAGCTCTCAGATTGGTGCCAAGGCAATTGGGATGTAGGAACATCCACAGAGAATCAACTCTGGACTCTTATGTGTACAGAACAGGAAAGATCTTGCCACTGAATCCAGTGGATTGTAAACTTGCTGTCTTCCCACTTCCAGGCTTCAATATCAAGGATAAATATAGATGTCTTCTTCACTCAGCTTACTAAACTGTGATTCAGACTTGGTCATACAAACATCAGAAAGCTTATTGAGAAGTATTTGCCTGAGGAAAATGAGGAAAAATTATCTCTGCATAGGAATTGTGTTTATAAAACAAAACATGAAGCCAAATATATTCATAATGGGCTAAATTTTCATTTGTTTTTCTATAGTAATCCTAGTGCTGTCAGAGAAATTCTTGAGGGTATAACAAGGAAGTAATATTACCATCTAGCCCTATAGACTATAACTAAAAAAAAGGGCAAAACTAAAAATTTCAGGCAATATACAAATATCCTATTTAAAAACTTACTATTTTAGTCTATAATGCTTTCTTTTTGATAGTTTTTACCTGAGTATATGTTCTAATATATCATGATCAACATGTCATCTACAAACTTGTCTTGAGCTGAGAAATCTGTCTCTTTAGGAGAAAGTTTTTGTGAGTTAAAGTCAGAAATCAATACATTAAATTTGTTTTATCCCTCATGAAGTGGTTTGCTTTTACTATTCTGCAAATGACCTGCCAGTTACAATTAGCCAGTAAAATCAGCATAAACTATTTCAGGCTTTGGAAGATAGAAAATAATGGGTCAGGAAATTCTAGTTTATATTAGTTCTCCAGTGCATTCATTTGACTGAATGAGCCTAAATTAATTTAGCATGGAGTAATGGCATTTGCAAGACTCACAGATGCAAGGCATGAAATTAGTGGATTATATATCCATGTTCTACAATGCCTTCTAGTGTCTGCTCTTTTTTGCTGGCTCAGAGAAATAGGCCTTTGCTGTTCACTTAAGGCATTTGTGGAGTGGTATTTAACCTATTAGTTTTTGAGAACAAAATTTTACGCCTGGCAAAAATGCCATCAACATTGGATTGAGTTACAGCAGTTCTGTTTACAGTGGCTGATTTGAATAGAAACATCTCCATTTTAGCTCTTTTTGTACATTGAAGATGATTTTCAAAATATTTTTTTCTTTCCATACTTAGAATAGAGTATTCATCTCATTGCTAAAATAGTTTTTGCCAAGATGTTTTATACATGTCACAGTGCCTTTGCAAATATTTTATGACTACCCCCCACTCCTCATTTATTTCTCCAGAAATAAAGAAAATATTTGCCATACAAGATTGACAGGAGTAAGAATTTTACCAACAGCTATACAAAATAAACAGTAAACAATGAACAAGGGACCATATGGTTTCTGATTAAGACATCAGAATGTTTCTTGACACCGCTGTCTGTCTGTGAACTCAGTGTCTCAGTTCCTGGTGGAGCTGCAATCAGTGCAGTCAGTGAAGCCTGGAGAGCCCCCCAGCTCATTGTGCAGCCCCCAGCACTGTGAACTGACTAGGTAACTGGAGCTCACTGGGCCTGGGGACTAGTTTAGATCTGTAGCTGATATTAAGGTGTCTGTGCTTTAGGCAAACTTAATCCCACACCAGTGTCAGTTGGAAATCCAGATACTACTCTTAAAGCTTTAGTATTTTAGACCAGAGGACAGAAGGTTTTTTGCCTTGAAGAAACTGGATATTTTGGACTATGATCTTAGCAATTGCCAGTTACTATAACTTTGGGGCTCAGTGCAAATTTGATGTGAGTGGAGAAGACACTGCAGTTCCCTCAGGAGAGCTCAGACTGGACTGTAAATCTCTTAGGTTCTCCTTGCTACATCTCCTCTATCAGCAGTTTATATCCCTGAAGGATTCTTGGGAATGCAGTGTGACATTTTTCAGAGCTTGCATGCCATTTTTTGTGTTTGAGTATAAACAAAGTCTAGTTTAATTCTTCTCACAATGCCCAGTCAAACTTCAAATTCATTTTGTAGCTTGAATTTGAGAGACATTGTTTTCAAGTAGTCTGTTGTGGGAGCACTTTCCTGAGAAATAAATACATTAAAAATTTTAACTGATAATATTTTTAATGTTCAAAAAGGTTCTTAAAGTACTCAGTAATTTCTCAGTGGAATCTGTACACCACAGAATAAACCATACTTTGTGTAAAGTTTCATTAATTTTGCAAATACAGGAAAGCAGAAGTCACCCTTAACCTGTAATATACTTACATATGTATTTAAAGATTTTAGATATCTGGTGATAATGTAATTCTACATTAAAGAAAAGAAGTTTGAATATTGTTCTAGTGGCTAAAATACAGTACAGATTCACCTATTTACTCTTCAGTTGTATTCTCTTTTTGTTATACTTTCATATTGTTTACATAAAGATGTAATAGTATTAGTGCTAATGATTTTTATGTTCATTGATCACACATTTCTTGATCATGTATTTGATGAGCATTGTAAAGGGGTTCTATAACTGGTGTTTGTTTTGTTGATAATCCAGTATGGCCAAAGTTGAAGAGGGGAAGCAACTGTTGCCTTTCTTTGTTGACCCAATAGCTCACATTTCATCTGAACCACACAGACACGTGATGCAGTGTTTGTGCCAGCTTCATGATTTCTGCCATCTTTATGTTTATATGCTTTAAGCAGGTGCTAGTGGACAAGCCATACATAATCCATCATAAAATAGGGTTGACCCAGAGAAAACCCTGATCTGCCATTAAGGCTTCTGAGGCAGGGTGAGGTTTATGTGATTATGACATTTTTCCTCCAGAATGAAGAATACTAAATCAGAATTAATTGTCTCCCCAAACTATAGTTTTAGTGATTTCAGGAGTGCCCAGATTTCAACCACTTTATCTGGATATTCTGGTAATGTAGAATCATCGTCATCATAATCATATTTTACTTCATCTGTGGCACGTGAAAGGGACACATAGCTTTTTATTTAATTTTCTGACACAATGGAGTAGTTTTTTATAGTTGTCTTTTTGCTACAGACTATCATTTTTAGGAATTAAAAAATCTGTTGCAAGATTTTAGCAATTAGTCCCAGAGAGTTCTATCCAACAGGAGTTTCATTCTCAAAACCCATCTGGGAAAACACTGACGTGCATGTACAGCAATGCATTATAGACTGGCTGCAAATGCAAATAAAAACAGTTGGTATAATGTCTGCTGAGAATATCTTCTTAATAGACTAAAATAATGAAATTACATGTCTGTATCTACACAAAATAGTTGTTTGCATTAATCTGTCTGTATAGTCTGAATCTGTTGGCAAAGTGTGCCAGTGAGGCTGATTAATATGACAGAGTGACATTCTAAGAGACAAATGCAGTTTTTATTGCCATGTCATCTGACAGCTTCAAAGCATTTGTACATAAGAGTTTTTCTCACATGGAAACTATGTTGGTTGTCAGTGAGGTTTCTGTCTTGTTAGCTTGCTTTGTTTTGTTTCTCAGAGGCAGTTGCTCCAGTGGTATCCTTGTGCACTGATCATTCCCTGAAAGTCACCTCCTGAAAGAACCAAGACAAACCTTGTTCCCAACTTCTTCCTGTTTTGCCTGTCCTGACAAAAGTCAGTCCTAAAGTTAAAAAAAACCTCACATGGAAAAACAAACATAAAAACCCCCATTTTCTTTCAAAGGAAATGTAAGAGTTTGTGTGTCTGCCCAGTTACATCAATTCTAAGAGCCATTCCTTTCTAAGCATAGGAAAATTATTAACCTAGACACAGAAACCTGAATAACAGCTCAGTGACTTTTTATTTATTCCTAATAGTTATTGTATTTTCCAGATGTTGCTTTTAGTGTTCATTGAAGATAAATTACCTGCAGTTGAAGTTGTGTGGTCTAGCAAGGAAAAATTAAGATCCAGTTGCATTTTTCCACTTACATGTTTATTACTAAATAGTTAGCTTTCCAGAAGTATTTTTAATTAGGCTTATTTCATAATGTGAAAGTTTGAGGTATGAAACTAGTTATAACAGAAGGAAATCAAAATGGATATCATGACAAAGTGAGAAAAGAACATAGGCAAGAGGGGGAAAAAAGTATTTTAAAAGCTCATTGCCTGTCTTTTTCAGCAAGGGTTCCTAGGAAATTGTGTGTTGGTCTGCAGAGAACCCTGGCTAATCTTCCATTCTCAAATTTGATTGTATTTAGCATTAAAGGAGGGGTGGGTGAGGATGACTCCTACTTGCTCTTAATATGTTATGCCTATATTGGACACTCAGAAATGGACTTCAAATTAATCTATAAAGTAGATTTGCATAGGGAAAGAACCTGAGTAGGAGTGGTCCATTGATTGAAAACCACTGAATTACACAGAAAAACTGGAGCTTTTTGCCTGTTAATAGCTTATTTTAGCCCAAAAGACAATGTTTCTTTCCAACAATTAGTGAGGTATGAGCCACACTCAACCATGGGAATTGTGCTCCCAAGCTTGTGTTGTAAATGCAGTCATTAGCTGTAGCTGGAAAAGCCAAAAGCATGGTAATAAATTCTTGAAGTATATCCATGTCATGCCTAGAGAATCTGACATTGTCAGGGGCTAGAAGTTACAACAGCCTATTGGAAATCTGTAATGTTCTGGCACGAGGTTTCATAATCCAGACTATCTGAAATGGAATTGGCTTAAGCCCTAAAACCATCAGTTCATCCCATGAAAGGAAAGTAGAAGACACAAGTATTGATTTTAAATGTCTTCAAACATCCCAATGGGCTATTAAGTCAACACATGGATCCTCAGTCCATAACAGATGGGCAATCTGTCTCTGCCAAATTTTAGACAAGATCAAGTCCAGACATTTTTACTGTGAACTTTCCACCTTGGGCTCATCTGCAGGTTGGTTCCCTACGCAAGGAAAGGCCACTAGCATTATTTCATGACATCTGTATCAAGTTCAAGTATTTTATGTTAGTTATAGATCTGGCTTTGGGCCTTGTAAAATCTGTGAATGCTGAAAAACATGAGCTGGTAGGATATTTTTTGTTTGGCCTGTTCTCTCTGCAAAGTGGTGCATGGCAGTTGAAGAGAAAAGCATTCCATGGAATTTTAGTAAGAAATACTCAGATGAAGACTGGAAGCTTCTGAAAACAACAATCTTATGGTCTTCTCAGACTCTTTGGGTTGTGTCTTATAGCTGATTCACTGAATGTTCCCTTTAGAATTTGAGAGGAAGCTTAATTATTTGGAGCAAACTATAACTTCTGATTTGTATTTTAGTCTAAACCTAGCATTGTTAAGAAACTTCTGGGGAGGGAGATCCATGAGGCACTGTCACAGCTTGATGTATGCACTCCTGTTATATTTTTAAATATTGTAAATTGTAGAAGGCAGTTCTCCTTCATTTGTTGTTGTTTTTCTGTCAAGAACCACAATAGTTTTAGAGTAGAACTCTTTCTGAATATTGCTTGCAAGATACCCTCTGGCAGCTGAAAAACTCATGCTTTAAAAACTACTGAATGTTCACACCACTAGGGCCAATCAGTAAACGGTTGACTTAGTTCCTAATAGAGAACTTTGTCTTACTTTTCAGCAGCAATTTTTAATGATATTCTAGTCTTGATTTACCTCTTCCAAAAGAGGGAAGAGTGCTCTTCAACCTCTTCATGTTCTTCACCAGTGAATAAAATCACCCTTCATGCTCTGGTCCTCTTTCTTTTCCTTGCCTTGCTTTGCCTTGCCTGACCTAAATTGGTAAAGGAAAATTACTGTTTTCTTTCAGTTCTTTCAGAGTCATCCAAGAAGATTAAACTTTCCAGACCTCCCCACACTGCTTGTATATTATGATTCATTCTTAATTCATAGGCTGCTGGATCATGCTTATGAAAGAACTGTCCTATCTTTAATCCTTTTCACAAGGGTTTTCATTTATCTTCATTTTAATTTTACATATTAGTTCAAAACCTTAAAAAAGATCAAGCACTGACATTTCCAGCTTTTTCCTCCCACTACAGGGGAAGATCCTCCCATCCTAAACCATTAAAAAAAATAGCTCTGTTTTACATCCAGTTGATACTCTTTATCCTCAGGATGTTCCAGGACTTTACTGGACCCCCACTGTGGGGAGGAAAAAAAAGATCTGTTTTATGCAAGGCTGATAATTTCTGTTTTACTGCATGTGTTAAAATTTGATGCCAAAAGATAGTAATCTTTCCTGGCCATTTTTAATTATATCACATTACTCTCTACAGCAAGTAACTGACACACAGAAGAGTCCTGCCTGAAGTTCTCTTTTAGTTTTCAGACATGCACTCCCCCACCTACCCACAGCTTTCTATGGCTTGCCAGACATCAGACTGCATAATCACAAAAACATCAATAAGGTCCATAAATCCTAAGAGGAATGTCAGGTTAATGATCTATATTTTACTGACAGATGAAAAAAAATCATGTGAATCATGTTAATGCACAGAAACATATTAGACTGGATTATATCTAATGACATAATCTTTCTGGGAAATAGATAAAACTTGCAGTCAGGATAGTCTGGTTCTGGCTATGGCTGTACTGTGGTTGTTGGGTGGTATGTAGAAGATAGGTCTTCCAACAGGGAAGAGCTGCCAGGCCTTCCATCATCTTCCAGTGACCTGATAGGAGAAAATGCCCATGTTCTATGCAGAGATGCAGTTTTTTCTACAATCAGGATAAGTTAAATAACCAGCTATATCTACCCTTCCAATAACTGAATAAGCTTTATTTGAAAAAGAAGCAAAAACCATTTTTATGGACTGTGGAATTCTACTGCTTGATCTGCACTAAAAAGTTCTGACTGTTGTTAATGGACATGCAGACCATGGGAGTACCATGTAATGTTCCCTGGTAGATCAGGCTATGGCTAGTCATGGTGGCTTAAATTTGGAGGGATTTTTAACTGGATGATTTATCACTTAAGAATTCCAATTTTCTTATTTGCCAAGCCATGTATCTCTGAACAAAATTGTTGAATAGACTGACAGCTTGTGTTACAGTTTATGCATTGCTTAATTATTTTAAAAAAATAAAATTCTTGGCTTTTTCCTCAATTCTGTAAAAAAATATCACGTGATGCAGGAACTTTTTGAGGCTTCATCGGTAATTTCAGTGTTTTCCATTTGGAACAAAAAAGCAAGAGAAATTCAGCTCCTGCAGTGACTTCTGTGTGATGGGTAGAGTTCATCCCCAAATCTGTACATTGGCCACACGTCCACAATGAAGCTATTGCATTACTCTGACTCTTTACAGCAGTGTCTGCTTTTATTGGTTGTTAAGGTCCAAGGTTAATGCTGTCATCCATGGGTCCTTTGCCCTACCCTGTTCCTAATGCAAAGTACTGGATTTTTTTTAGTTAGTTTCCAGTGCAGAGCCTCCTTTCCATGCAAAGCCACACCAGGGCTCCTTGGAGCAAGGGAACTTCTTGTAGTCAAATTACTTTGCTGAAGTACATAAACCCACTTTGAGATCTTCTCATCTATACCCCAACTACTGTGTTCTGGCTGGCTTGCTTTACGTTTCACTGCACTCTGTACATTGTGCTCTGTCATCTCTCAAATCAGAGTGCTCCAGATAAATGTCAGACACACAGTTTTCGCTGCACTCTGCAGTGCCAAGGAATGACTGCCTAGCAATAACAGTAAGTATTGTTTCCACAATGCACTTGATCTCTGTGTTACTGGAGAAGAAGCAGTGGTTGAAGACACAGACCACTGTTTTTCATTAAGCTATTTTTAATACCTGTTTTAGTTTAGAAACAGCAAAGTATCTGCACTCATCCACAAATAAAACTATGTTTAAATACAATTAAGCCTGTAAACTAAATTTCAGATCTTAAATTCTCTTGGTCAAAACATAAGAGAAAACAGAAGGCAAAGCTTAATATGCCAAACTGGTTGAAAAACTGAAAACTGTGTTTTCTGTGGAAAACACATGACCTATTAGGGAACTTGCTTTTTAAATATATATAATTTCATCTAAAAAAGTGTATCTTCAAGAGAAAAATCCAATAAATGGAAAAGATCTTCAATTAACTGGATGGTTTTGGCTCTAGACTCAAACTCTTGATGGTTCATTGTCATGTCTTGTTGGAGCTGTAATTTTAAAGCATCCTTAGTTCTTCCTATTTTGAGGGCTGGGTCCTTAGGCTGACAGTATGTGTAGAACATAATGGTCTCCCTGTTTCATAAACTCAGACACTTCAGGAATCTTGGATTGCCTGGTTTGCTGTGAAGTTCAACACAAACAGTTTGTTGAGGGGTTTTGTTCTCTTTTTTTTTAAAAAGAAACACTTTGAATGAAAAACATCTTTTCATTCAAATCTTGGTTTTCCAGCAGACAGTCAAAATAAAATTTTTCAACCAACTGTATTACAGTCATAACAAGCTATGAAAAAAATTATGTTCTTGCCATTTAAACAGTGAGTTGCCTTATACCGTTGTTTTCCAGTGAGATCTTAGTGATATTTAAACTTACCAATTTTGTTCTTCGGTGACTAAAAACAACTTATCAAAATGAAAGAACTTTTATTGTCCTCTATTTGAAGGAATGATTAGATGCAGTTTTTCTGGGACTAGAATTCATTATAAATACAGAAATTCCTCAAACATGGGTGACTTTTAATGCCCTTGAATTATTTTCCAGTACACCCAGTTAGATCAGGTCAACAAACTCATTGATTTTTGGCCTGGAAGCAGAGGAGTATGAAGTCAAATTAACTCTTCAAGTGCCTCCAAAACCTGAGATAAAGTTTTTGCAGGAAGAAAATATTTCAGAATTGCAAGATCTGTTCAAGCTCAAATCATAGGAAGGGTTGAGTGCCTCCCTCAGTCATGGGGCCAGAATTTCACATCTGTATAAAGCAAATTCCAAAAGATGAAAGGACTGACAAAGACTGATCCTGGTGGTTATGTTTACCTGTTGCTTAGTGAATTCATCCACATACTCTGATACAGTGTAGACTTTTAACAGGGTCAGAGGTGTGATTAGTTTTAGAGGCTCATGACTGCACTGTCCTGGTGCAGTTTACTCTTTCAGTACATCCCTGTGCCCAGGTATTCTGGCTGCCAAGGAGGTAGAGGCACTTTCTGTTTGTTTACTTACCTAACTGGTTTGGGGAGGAGAAATTTAAGTAACTTCTGACCTTGTTTCCTCACTGACTTTTGTAAAATGCCCATTATTGTAGCTGAAGTCATAATCTCAAACTGCCAGAAGGTAGTGAGAAAATTGCTAATCTCATTACCCTCCTCATCAGCTGTATAAGTCCCTCAGCTGAAGTGACTTACAGTTTTATTGTTCTTGCAGTTTGTAATCAGATTCTAAAGGCAATCTAAGATCATTTTTAGGACATGATTTTAAGTTCCTCTGAATTGACACAACAGAGAAGCAGCAAAGCCAAAAATATCAGTATAAATGTCAGTGGTTTGAAAGGTCACTTCTCCCCATTTCCCTACCAACATCCTTAGTATAAAACAGTGACTTGTAATGTAGTCACACATCCTGTAGCTCATTTCTTTAGCTAAACAGTCCAATATAATAATAGCAAACAACTGTAGGAGGAGATGATTTAGTTTCAGCAGGCATGAAGCTTCATTTTACTCAGAGCAGTGTAAATAGGAGTGACTCTGCTGCAGTTACAAGGCTAATACCACTGGAAGACTTCTGAGGAGAGAGGGGAATCAGGCCTGGAGCATTCCTTTTAATTTTCTTTTAATTTTTCTCTTTATGGGGACATTAATGGTACAGGACCAATGATGGTGTTATCACTTCTCTTGGAAACACAGTGCACATTTCTTAAAGTAGTTAGTATGTAGTATATCAGTCTGCTGAATCAGTGACAGTAGGACAGCCCTCCCCAATCCTGCTGCTGTTACATAGCTGGAATTCCTTTTGACTTTAATGGATGTGCTGCCAGCACAAGGGCTCCTCTACTCCACTGGTATTGCCAGCTGAAAGGCTGAATAAAGTATTTTCTCTTTATCACTTTTCTGTACATCTTAATTGTCACCAGATGATGTGTTTTGCACTCTGAATAATATTTATAGTCTGAAAAATTGAATATTCATAAATAACTTCACACATCAGAGAATATGTCACATAACTAACTGTTGTGCTAAGGATGTCATGGTGCACTTACCTTTTCAATATTCTTGTCAAAATGAGTCTGTCTGCTTCAGAGCGCTCCCTGTCCACAGCAAGGCTAGAGGAAAAATGCCTTGCTTCAGGTCTTTTCATCCCCTATATGATTAAGAAAGTTTGTTAATCAGAATACTATATTTAAGCTTAATTTATCTTTTATTTCATACCTGCTTTTATTGGGGCCTTCTGCAATGTTATTATAGTCTCTGTTATTCATCCTCAAAGTTGGTTGCATAGAGAATTCCCTGTTTCTGTTTTCAGAAGAGAAGACATTCTTTGCAGTCTTCTTTCTCTCCTGTCAGTAGCTGATCTTCGCTGCCTGTTTCTCAACTTTTGCCGAGATATCATTTCTTGTAATGCTGATTTATCCTCTCTCTTTTCTTTCATCTTCTCCTTTTAACTAAGACAGCCAGAGAGGCATAAACTGGAGGCTTTATGAGGAGAATAACCAAGGAATAAATGGTGTTGATCCAGCTATGAGCTTGCAGGTTGTATTCTGAAAATACAGTGACCCCAAAAACCAAGCTGAGAGTTCTTGGGAGCACCCAGTTGAGCAGTGACTGCAAAGAATAGGAGAGAGAGCTGGATTCCTAGATTGAGTAGACTTGGAAAGGTTTCATTACCCATCTGTGTAGGAAGTCAGAGACCATTTCAGAGATGCCTTGTCCAGCTGTGTTATCCATACTGCAGGATAGTGAAAGGTACCAAAATGTAGGAGCAACTAGATGTTTGACCCTAGAGCTAGTGAAGTATATTCTCAGCATTAATTCAGTACTTTTCTAAGTAAGAATGCTTGCTTAATAAGAATTTATCCTAAGTTAGAATGCCTCCTAAGCAAGAACACATCACCTTAGTCAAAGCTGTGAATTATTTTGTGGAATTTCATTTGAGTTTTTCAAATAAAATTCATACAAGTGTCATAACATCAATGCTGTTGGTCTGAGTGAATAGTGCTCAGAGTCTTGGCTATATTTTGTGCCAATATCACTTCCTCAGGATATCTTTGTGGAGACTTAAGCAGCCTACAAAGTATTGTATGTGAAAACATCTGACGTCAGCTAGTGGAGGGAGACAGTGTGGTTTCATTGCTTATGTTCAGGGCAGCTAGCCAGGAGCTCCAGGGCTAACCCTGGCTCTGCTTTGGGCAGGGCTGTCGCCATCTGGACAGATCAATGCAAGCAGAGGAAAGGTTTTGTCAGAGAGGTGGGTGAGTTTCATCTAGTACAGGACTCTAGAATACAATACAGAGATTTAAAGAGTTTTGCGGTATAGCAGGTGGAAGTGAACAAAAAGATGTATTGACCAATTGAAATAGTGATATTTCCCTAAATGAAAAGGCACCATTTTTTTCAATTTTGCATGTAGACTTCATGCCTTAATTTTTGTTTGTTGATCTTAGTGTTTCAGTTATGTAAAACATTAGGTTTACATCTTCTTCCTTGCAACTAAATGATAACTCTAAGGATTCCTCCCCTTCATTCTGCAAACTATACCTGTTATTGTGTCATTATGTATGTAGAACACAAGCAAAAGAGGATAGTCTGACTCCTTTGATGCAAGGGAGAGCCTGTGTCTTCTCCTGCTTGTTATCTTTATAAAAATGCTCATACATGTATGAGGCAAAACTAGTAGTGTTCAAGGGTACTTGCCATGGGACTGTACTGTAGTTATTCCCAAATGAGACACAAGGCAAGCAGGTTTGTAAATACACAGGCTTTTCCACTCTTCTTTAGCCTGTGTTTGCTCCTCATGATTGATGAAAACAAGTACCACTAAAGGCCCTTGTGGACTACATTAATTATGCCAGTGGTTGATTGGTTTGGCCCCAGATGCTTCGTAACAATAGGCAGATTTAATTAGCAACAGCTCTGATTGCAATAGCTTCACAACCTCCTGGGAGCATCATGCACTGAGCTTCCTTTTGCATTATTGTCAAGCCATTAAACAATGTTTAATTTTCCCAAATTAAAAAAACACAAAGTGTACAATCCATTATATGTAGAAACAATAACAGAACTGTCTTCACATAAGCGATAATAAAAACGTTTCCTTATTAGGTGACTGAATGCCAACGTTGCTCTTTCCTGTGATGCTCATTGTAAAAGTTAAATATTTATAATCTGTTTTACTTAAACAGTACTGCCAAAACCAGTCTATTGGATTTTCTTCCTTAATTGTAGAGAGCTTCAAAATAAATATGGCTTGAGGTAGTTGTACATGTCTGTGTGGGGAGACAAGATTGGAAAGGTCTGAGAAGGGCTGGAAATACCAAGGGCTGGAAACACCTTGAAAAATAACACTTTGGGAAACCTGCTCTTCAGTCTCACGCAAAGTAGACTGTTGGGAAGTATTTTTGCAAGGCCTGGACCATTTATACAGGTTGATTGTGTGGCATGTTAAACACTTAAAATAATGATCTTCTGAGCATATAAAGTAGTCATGGGTTGTAAAGGATTAAGGATCCTTAGACACTTCAAAACTCTCATTTTACTAGTTCAAAAGTCTTTGCTACTATGAATTATCTAAGAAGACTTTAAAATCATTCTGAATATTCTCGGGACTGACTTTGCTGCTGCTGATCCCTACTGTGTGCAATGGAATGGTTCCAGTTTACAAGAGCAGAAATTTTGGCCTGGAATTTTCAATATGATTGTACGTCTCCTGTTCTTCAAAAGCATAGTGATGTTTCACTCTCACATTATATTTTGCATTATCTACTCTTCAGAGAACTATTTCTTTTTGAAAACAGAGATGAAAGTGGGGTGGATTTGGATTTTTTAATTCAGATTCCCTTTGGTTTTTTCCAAAGTTTGAAGGTAAAGCCAAGCCAAAGATTTGTCTTTGCTCTTGAAACCAAAGCACAGGCTGAGCAGTTTAACCATGGCCATATGACAAAAAAAAAAAAGAAAAAGAAAAAAAAAACCACAGCAACATAAAACTATATTAAAAGCCATTGAAGCCAAAAGAATTAGTATTAGAATATTCTTACTGACTTTTACTCTTCTTTGGCTCATCCTCTTTATTGCACACAAGACTTTGCCAAGATCAGTAAACAGTCTTCTTTCTGAATCCTGGAGCTCTCCTCTTATGAATTCTGACATCCTATGTGCTATATAAATAGTGTGCTTTGGATATGGTGTGCTGGGGGGCAAAGACCTGAACAGCCTTGAATGAGCCTTTGGCTTTATGCAGGGTTAAAGCAGTGCAGTTACCTTTTGACCAGGCTTCATGTTCATGTTGTCAAATCTCCTACTGAGGACAAGAGTTCTGGGAGCAGTGTCATCAGCACCACCGTAGAGAATTTGTTTGTTGCTCTGTTAAAAGTTTTCATTGCACAACACAGTCCTTGTAATTAGAGACAGAAGCAATAATGTGCATGCTCATTTTCCACCTGCTTCTTGCCTTCTCTTTGACAAGATGAAGAAGGGAAAACCAGAAGGAAAGTGGCCAATTTTTGATTCATCTCCTGTAAATTGGCTTTTAAGGGTGTAATTATGTTCTCAGTATTGCTACAATTTTTTTAATCTTGTGATTGTTTAACCCAAGTAGGTTTTAAGGGGTCTTATCTGAGAGGCAATGGCTATGGCAGCATAAACTTTTGCAATGGCTATCAAAGTAACTGCCTGAAAACACTGAAGAAAAAATTGAGTACTTCTGTTTCATCAGCATTCTTAATTTCTGTATTCCTGCTCGGTGCTAGAGGGCCAAATTCTGTAATGTCCATGCAGTCTGCTGTGAATTAGACAAAAGTGCAGACAGTGTTGACCATTTTGTATGATACTCTGACACGTGTAAAGGAGAGCTACCAAAATTCAAAATGACATTATCTTCTTTTTTTGAACATATCTGCACATTTTTAAACTATGCATCTCAGATGGCATTCCCGTGAAACAGACAGAAATCCTCCTGGGTCCTGCTGGCTTCTGCAGCAGTAGTCAGGGTTCTGTCTGTAAGGTGGTTGGAAATGACTTGATACTTAGAAAATGAAATGTAGGTGGAGTGCAGTCACCTCAGGCAAGAGTTAAGCAATAAGGCTGGAAAACACTGCATGGTGCCAACAGCATTAGCAGCATGAACCTGTGGCAGGAACATGACACAGGCTGCAGCCAGAGATGCCACTGTACATCTCTGAAAGGAAAATTACTTGAGTGCCTAAGGTCAAGTATCCGAAGTCATGTCCACGCATTGGTGTAAATATCTCAGTTTCCCAAATGGAGAAGAGAAACAACTTCTGTTTCATGGAGGGGAAATGCTAGATGGATAAACATTCATGTAAGCTGGCTGGGTTATTTAAGGGCCAAAGTATGAATTTAGGCACTCCTGTTTGTCTATTTTGTTTTTTAATTTTTAGTAGAGCTATTCAAACAAATATGTACCCTCAGCTTACCTGGCAAAGATTTTCATTTTCACAGCTCAATGGAAAAAGTGAACCAGCTTTATTTTCACTTCAAATCTCTCTCGAAAAATGAGAAATTTTTCCACTGGCAGGAGACTCGCATTTGCTGGTCAATATACTCATAAAGCAAGAATGATAGCTTTGCGCAATTTTGTTTAAAGAATGAGCCTTCAGATTGCTATAGCAAGCTGGCCAGCCAGCCACTGGGTTTGGGAAAAGTCAGTGATTTTCATTTGCTGTAATTTTGGGTGGTGGCTTTTTTTTGTTTGGTTGGCTTTGCAGTTTGAACACAGTGGGGCTGCTCTGTTCTGGCAGGATGAGGCAGCCATATGTAGCAGTAATAGGTACCAGTATTTCTTCTTGTGTAGGAAAACCAGATTTCATCCCATTTGGCAAATAACTGCTTTAGATGTATCCTTGCAGGATGGGGCAGTCATTTGCACATTATCCTCTCTCATGTTAGGGAAGTCAGGTTAACAAAGCCGAGCAAGAACACCTGGAGATGATAATCCATGTTCTTTCCATTAATTGAGCAAAAGCAGGATGAGGGATCTCATCTCCTCAGAAGACCAGATTTTTCACTCTCCTTGTGAAGCCTGATGCCAAGTCATTGACCATTTGGCTTTAAATGATTTTTGATTTGTGTAAGGGTTCTTTTTAAAGATCCATTGAAGAAGGTAGGGTGTAGAAGGTAGTCCTTGGATAATACCTGCCACTTTGCAAAGGCTTGCTATCACTTTTACACACTTTTGTTAAAGATCACTTTACACATCTTTTGTTAAAGATTTAACAAAAATCTGCTGTTTTTAATTTACTGCTCTCTCACATTTCATAGATGGAACAATAAAATATTTGACCTGGGAAGTTCAATACAAAAAAATTTTGACTCTATTGCAAGATGCATCTTTGAAATAACTCAGATCTCTGTAATCTGATGTATACTCACTTCATGTTTCTCTCTTATTTATCTCCTGTAGAAGTAAATGCTAATATTTAAACATTTAAAATCTGACTGTGTCATGTTTGTAAACAAAGAGTAATTTCTGTGTGAGTTTGCAAGTTGGGACAGATCTCACACTACTATTTTATTCAGTTTGAGTAAGAAGAGCAAAATAGAGAATTACATTTGGTTTAAAAGAGGTAGCTAGTTTGATTCCTTAATCTGTTCAATGGCAGTGAAGAGAAAAAGGCTCACAAATGAATAGCTGATTAATTTGAATTAGTTATAATTCTGTGAGAGGATAAATTTGAATACTTGTGTAATGTTTCTAATCTGTTTAACCAAGAAGTTGTGCTAAAATAAATAAACAAGCAAGCAAAGGAACAATCAAATAGAATGCTAAAATAGCAGGCTTTTTGAGGCAAAACATTTCTTTTGCAGTAACTGTGGTTACAGTCTTTCTCAGTGGTTACAGGATTTCAAATCTTAAGAAAATAAAGAATTGTAGAGGTATGTGCAAAAACTTCCCTAAACCAGAAACCTGAAAAAAAAATGTCAGCAGAAAATTTGGTTTGGATTTTGATTAAAGAGCAAGTCATCTCATTACATTTCAGATCTCTGTCTTATGCTCCCCCCAGCTTTTGCGGGTTGGTAGAATCAGAATTTGTGTATTTCAGGAATCTAGATTTGATATAGGGCTACTTAGCTACTCAGATGCAGGGTAAAAGTTGAGAAAATCTTGGTGTATACTAGTAGATTTTATTGACTATGATTGTATTCAGGTAATACTGAAGGGGGGCTGGTGGTCTCTGTATTTTGAATCTTTTTTTCAGTGGTCTCTGCATTTTCAGCTGATTTTCCTTGTGTATTGCGGTGTCTTTGCATGTGAAACCACACAGATAAATGAGAGTCATCTGTCTGTGATTTATCCTTCTTTGTTCAATGGACTAAAGTACATAAATTAATCATTAGGGCTGTGTTGAAGCAATGAGCCTTTTGCTTTTTGAGCCGCAGTCATCGGCTCAAGCTCCAAAAGTGCAAAATAGTGATCAGCTGTACATTGAGAGCTCTCTGAAAATGCACACAAGGGGCCTGCAATATTTGGTTCCCACAAGTTTTCTCACAAATGAGAAAGAATATGGGCAGGAAAGTTGCCAGCTTCCTCCAGGCTTTGGGAACCCTCATGCTGATGCTCATCTGAACCTAACATAAGTCAAAACATGTGGCGCCAGATGAGTACTAATACTGTAATTTGGTCCTAGGTTTTGGTTGCCATCTAGATGTTGGGTCTAAGGTTGAGTGTTTATTAATGTTACCTATACCTTACAATCAATACTTGGTCCATGAACAAATATTAGGCTTAACTGGAAACATACGTGCATGTGAATATATTCAGCTGAGACCTGATGCATTGTTCATTGAATTTAGCAGGTATTTTTCCATGGATTTTTATTGAGGGAAGCCTGGACCACATAAATACTCTGTTTGGTCCAGGTTAATGAACACCCTTTATAAGAAGCTAGTAGCATGAGCAAATTATTCTTCCATTTTTTGTAGTGTTGTACTGCACTTGATTTCAGTTAGAACCGAGGTTATTTTAAAGTCTCAGGAGGTGGTAGGCAGACAAATTCTTGTAAGAACAACTGTCCTGGTTTGAAAAAAAAACAATCTTCTTAAAAAAGATTGGTGTGAGATGCCCCTGCTCTGGCCATGAGGGACAAAGAAACAACTTGGTGTATACAGAGGGTATGTTGTTGGCATTCAAAGACCATTGTACCACTTTGTCTACCTCTTCAGAGAAGGAATCTGTAATGCCAGAGAATGTCTGGGCAAAAGCTGAAAACTCTGAAAAAATAGAAAGCCGTGGAATTACATTTCTCTTTTATTAGAATGAAATATTTGGGGGGATTTTTGTCATTTGTATTAGCTGTGCTTGTAGCAGGAACAGAATTGATGGATTCTGGGTGATGAAATTGGTCAACTACAGGTAAAGAACCTGTTAGTTTACCTTGAAGGGGTGTGTTTGCTGCATTGGAATGATGGAGCCACTGCTGTGAGGACCATTTTGCCGTTCAGTCAACTTCAACTCCTCTCCAGGAAGTGCATAGCTTGAATAGAAATTATCCCACTCCCCACTTTTCTTTCTTTTTCCACATTTTAATCATATGTGGAAATACAATTTGGTATAATGTAAGTGGAATTCCGTTCAATGAAACTTGAATACTATGAAAACTAGTTAAAAATATAAAACCATATTGTGATCAGTCTCCTTGGGCTGTATTCACTCTGCTGGTTCAAAGAGGGTTCATCCTGAGGAAATGGATCAAATTCTTATTCTCATGAGATGTGAAATTTCTTGGAGGGGTTCCTGGATATCAATAGGATGACTGTTTATCCATCCTAATCGTGGTATATTGAAATAAACTAGCACAAATCTTCTGTAAATCAGTACTTGAAGTGCACTTAAATTAGGCCTAATTAACTAGGACAGAGAGATAATTTGAATAAAACTTTGATTAACAGAAATTGTCATACAATTTAGGTGTACTAAATTTTTGACATTATTATATTCTGCTTCTATATCCTCCCAGAAACAGGGTAGAACTGCAATATTGACTACCTGTGGCGTTACGCTGCACTCCTCTAGAACTTGCTTATCACTTTTGGAAGTATTTTTGTTCACAGGTTTTTTGTTACCTGCTTTCTGTAGGGGACACTGAGCTTCAAGCCCTAATAAAAGCTCCATTTACCCTGAAAACCAGGCTGTCTAAGTTGTCCTTTCATAAAGGAGGGAGAAGGAACCAACTGAAAACAGAGTTTCTTGAAGTGGTTTCTGTTTTTTCTATACACATTGTGAGGTTAACAAAATTGGAAGGAAAAGTTTGCATAGTGGCAGGAAATGTTAAAGTACCATACAGATGCCTCTAATTTTCTGCAGATTTCACAACTTGTTTCTGCGGAGCACACTGAAATTTGGCTATTTACATTTATGCAAAAAAACCAAATTCAAATTATTTGTAATCATGAAATTCTGCATGTTGTGACAGTTGTAATAAGACACAGCAGAAAAACTGCTTGAATTTCTGAAATAAGGGGCCTGCTACAAGACAAACAAGATGATTATCCTAACATACATAATACAGCACTCAGCGTTTTAGATGTGCAACAGAAAAATGCACAGTTAAATAGATTATTCAGGATGACTTTTCCAGAAAAGTCACTGCTATTCTCCTCTAGGAGTTCCCCAGTAAATATTAATTAACATTTTAGATAGCAGATAAGTATATGGAGTCTTTAATAAATAATGATTTACAGGGTTTCATCCTATTACTATTGAGGTATTTTTCTTAAAAATTAATTGATTAATTTTTTAATTAACTTTAATTTTCTTTAAAAAAAAACTTTTCAATTAACTTGATTTGTTGAAATCCAGATTGCTTTCTTAGGGAGGAATGGCAAAAAAAAAAAAATCAACCAAAGATTTTATACAAAACATGAGACTTCTGCTCCGAGTTTGTCATTAAATGAAATGTGTTTCTTATTGACAGAAGATGCAGCATTTCAGCTGGTTGTTTGTAATGGACTATAAAGGCATCTTAAACCAGAAGATGAAATATATATTTAGCACCTAATAATGAAAAGGGAAGAAATGGAATAGCACTGTAACATAGGAAGTGTAGTATACACTACATCTAAAGCATTTTTTTTAATTTGCTCTTATTGATAAGCAAGAATTTTACTTTTTTATTCAGAAATAGCCATTGGGTGGATGGTACAAAGGCTCTTGGTAGAAAAAAGGTATATTTCCTTATATACCTTATATACAATGCCTGTGTTGAATCAGTAATTCTTATAAGCCTAAAATAAAATGTAGCTTGAGTAGGAAATGCAGAAAGGTTTATTAACCTGAAATAAATTATCCCAACTAAGGTATAGCACTGGCTAACACTGTAGACTATGCAGAAAGGATATTTTTAGCCATGTTTAACCATTTTTTTTTTTTACTATAGTGCTTCGAAAGGATCTCCTTTTTTTTCTGGAAAGGTAAAATTGAAGGAACTAAGTAAAATAACAACAGTGTAAGCACATTCCTTGAAAAGAAGAAATTGGAGTGTCAGTGCTTTTCTGTTCCCAGAAGGAATGTTATTGTAGTAACACATTCCGTAGAAAGTTTGATGCATTTTAATGAGTAAAGTATTTATCCTGCTTTTATTGTGTCATAGATCCTTTTCCATACTGTTCACTTTATGAACTTCTGGCATCCATCTGTTATGGTTCCAGTTCATAGTTGTTGTCAGATTGTTTGGACAAACTGTCAGAGATTTTCTAAGTTAATGACATTTATCACTAGCTCTCCTGGGAAACGAACATTTGTTGACCATGACTCTTCTGACATTACAAAGGCAATTATTTTCAGTGGTATGGTAGCTCTTGTGATAAGAGCTCTTAGCATCCCAGGGCTACAGTTGCATCTTTCCACTACTCCTGTTGTAAATAATTGAAAGAAAAGTCTGAAAGGGGCTCCCTCAGACAGGAAATCACACAGAGGATTAATGTTGTGGTTCTAGCAGGCAGGATTGTAGATAAGCACTCAAGACCAGTTTTCCTTTAGGTGGGAATAATGTTCTAGTGGGGAAAACAAACAGGGAAGTAGTAAGGATGACACAAATGGTTGTATCAAAAGTGTACAAAACATTAGACTTCAGAAATTACTCTGTTGGGCAGATGGCCTGGTAGCTGACCTGAAGCTCATTAGCCATTGTATAAGGGAGAAAAATGATAAGCTAGTCTGCACTTTTGTTGAATGAAATTAATGAACTCTATTCAGCAGATTTCTAGTAAGACTCCATCATTTGGCTGATAGAGAACTGACAGATGTAGTGTGTATCATATTCTTTTTTTTCCCCCTCATTTGTTAGAAATAGTCTAGATTTTATCTGAAAACTAATTTAAGCCCACTGATAAGTGTTCCTCTGCTTGTTAAAATTTCCCATCTGTAAGGGAAAGATAAGAAATTAAAAGTTTCAAGAAGGGGAAAGTCCTTCCTCTTAATCTTTAAACCTTCCTTTGATTACTGTCTGCTCTGTTTCCAGTCTCACTTGTGATGTTAAGTTCAAGCAGTCTTCTGACTGTCCCTTCTACAGTTATAAGCCATGTTTTCAGCCCTCCTATGATGTCTTTCCCATAATTCTGCTTTTCTGTACCTCTGAGATTTAAAACCTGACATAAGGGAATAAAGGACCAGAAGAAACATGAAAGAAACCAAAAGATACAAATTTCTGGCTCGAGCAACAGCTTGTAGAAAATCTTGTCTCAGCAAGTTAACCAGTAAAGACCTAGGTGTAACATTGCCTCCTAAATCACCTCAGCAGAGGTGACTGCACTGACCCCTGAGTCAGCAGTGCAGTCCTTCACGGGTTGTTTCAAGCAGTAGAAACTAGAGCTTCACAGAAATGAACTTATGCCCACAGCTGAAACAGTCAGTATCTGCTTCTGCACTGGGAATTTTCCATCACACCCTCTCTGCTCAGATACATTTTGTTTATCTGGATGGCCTGATTATGTGGTCTTTATACATCAGTGTATTTTCTGAACAAAACTGGGAGCATAAAAATGTATTTTTCATACAAAGCTGGGTTTTGGGGAGATAAGAATACCTGCACATCTGCCTTATTTATGTTGCTGGTTACAGGGACGTCAAGCAAGAGAAAGTCACAGTAACTAATGGCATGGTCCCACGCCATGTTTCATTTATCAGTATGAAAGAGACATTTAATTTAGTGGAATTTAAAGAGGAGTAATTAGTTCCTCTCTCTCATGGCAGCCGCTTCACACCATGTGCTCTTTTTTGCTTGATTGTATACATGTAGAAGTGAACAACAAAGCTAAGTGAGGTGTCTAGAGTTGTCACACCTTGTTATTTAATAGTCATCATAATCCAGATTTACCAAGGGGAAGATTTATTTTGGCTACTCTAGGAGGATGTTGGTGACAGATTTCTACTTTCAAACCATAGTTTTTTCTGTGAAGGTTTCAACATGCAAGTAATTATTTCCCTTTTTAAAAGAGTGTTTCTGTCCCTTCTACAGTGATTCTCTAAGTACACTTTATTACCTAAACAATGGAAATTTGAGAGGTATTCAATCTCTCTTTATGTCAGTGGGTAGACCAAGACAAAAACATGCAAAATCATCAACTTACCTAGATACTGTGTTAAAATACTATATAAAATGAAATAGAAAAAAAGTCATCTAAAGACCTCCATCTGTGCCTTGCATAATCAAGCTAGCAAGTGATATTGTGATATTCTCTTTTTTTTCCTTTCTCTTTAACATAGATTGGAAAAAAAGCACACTGTTTTGTAAATCAAGCCATTGTAGAGATGGAATTGTGTACCAAGTATGAAGGTGTTTAGCTTCCTACCACCTTTTCCCCTGCAACAGAAGTCTTACTGATTTAAGACATTTACATTTGCAAAAAGCTGTCAAGAAGCAGTAGTATTCCGGATGTGATAAGTGAATTTCTGTCGGTGCCTAAAATTTAAAAATCATTTTCTGAACTCTGTGGATAAAAGAAAACAAGATTACCCTAGAACTGAAATTTGTTAAACTGCACCAGAATATTCAGGATTCAACTTGTTCTTTGTTGTGTACTGAACTGTTAACAATCAAAAAGTAAATCCTTTAACTGTTTTGAAAGAAGAGCAAATATGACCCACTTTTTTTTTTTTAAATTGTAACATTTAAATGACTGTTCTTTAACTGAAAAAAACCTCTTATTGATTGAAATTCTGCAAGCTTGAAATTTTCTTTTCAATAATTTGAATGTCTATAGAGTGCTTAATATACTTGCTTTTCAAATACTTAATTTTTTTTCCTATTGGATGGTTTGGGAATTATTTAGAAGTGTATTTTTTAACAATCTAAATTTCACATTATAGGTGACTGATTTTAAAGTCCAGGGAAAAATAATGGCTTGAATAAGTAGTCTTATTTACTGTGTCTCTAGTTTCACATGGGTCAGTTTATTAGTGACCAAAAATCCTCAGCAGAGGTGTTATTTTACTGATTGGCATAAGCTGACAGACCTTCTCAGGCCCTGTGGTTTCTGCTCTTTCCCCCTTGCCTCATAGTTTCATATAAAGGCTGAGAACATACAGATATGAAATCTTTTCACACATTCTGAAAAATTTTGGACATACTGACTACATGACATAAAAATGTATTCTTCATGTGGGTCTTTGCTCTCCAGAGCAAATGATACACTGCCAATACCAGAATCAACAGAAAAGAACGTGGAAGAATTCTCACTGTGTTAAGAGGTTGTTTCAAAACTGGAAAGATCAAGCAGAATATAAACATCCAAATGAATATCTAGATGAATAATTCTTTTAAGGGATCCTAAGTAGTTGGATTTTTTACTATTCTCTGTGAAAATAATCCATACTTCAGGGACTGTGAAATGCGTGAGGATTTTTTTGAGGTCACAAAGTATTTGCTTATCCAAAGATTTTATCGAGTATAGGAAAGGGGGCATTCAGGATATTATTAGGACTATAAAATGAGGCAGCTTCATGAAAAGGAAACTAAAGTTTTTAACAATATATAACCTAAACCAATATAGGTGATATTTGAGCTGTAGCAAGCCTTCACAAAGAAAATCCTTATATGCAATCAAAGAAATATATAGAACAGATATAAAATCTGTTTGGATAAATCAAGTAGGCTTTTTCCGTCTATCTTCTTCAATACTCTTTCTTTTCCATCCAAAAGCGTCATCATGTGATCAAGAACTTCAGTCAGCCTTGGAGGAGGCAAAGCAGCCCCAGAAGGACAATGTGTTCATTCCAGAGTGTGCCCAGGGTGGCCTCTACAAACCAGTGCAGTGCCATCCTTCCACGGGCTACTGCTGGTGTGTTCTGGTGGATACGGGACGTCCCATTCCTGGTACATCAACAAGGTAAGGGAGTACACGGCTCTCAGGAGCTGCAATAAGGACATGCCTTAGTGTGCATGGACTATCATGTAGATTTCTGTTGCTGGTGGAACTGTCATGTAGTTTTTTCCCACTATGAAGAGAAATATTTCGAGACATCAAGAATTAAGGCCAAGTGGCCATGGAGTCGTTCACTGCAATGGCACAGGCAGTTTACCATCCTAGTCTTCCTCTTTACTCCTATTTTGTGCTGGAAATCCAAAGCTTGGAGTATATAATGAATAATCCCAGAGGAAATCTCACACTCCTTATCCTGAATATAAAAGAGCCAAGTAAGATAGTCTATGACAGAAACCATGTTCAACCTCAGAAATGCTTAGTGATTTTTCCAGCAACCTTCTCAACTATTTTGTATGATGGGCTTTGATGGAACAACTCCTCAGGAACCCATAGAGAGGAAATATCATTTTAGTGTGTTATTAATAGAAGGTTGGAGTTCAGTCATCTCAGCTGAGCCAGATACATGGTAAAGTATTGTGAGCCACATAGTGCAGATGTAGGCAAAGCACATATCAGGTTCCAAAGGATGTTATTTAAGTTGGTTATTGAGGTTTGGCCCTTGTAGGAATGCTATAGAAGCTCATATAGAGCTGGCAGGCAGTATAGGTATCTTGATGCAATCATAACTCTTTTATAACTTAAGCAAAATCTTTTTTTATCATTTGCATAAGGTTTGTGAAAGAAACACGCCTTATAAGCTGCTTGCTGTAAAATAGTATATTCTTGGGGAGGTTTTTTTCACATATTCTTCTAATGCTGGTTTATTGCTAGCTGTTTATACCATAGTCTAGACTATGCCAATTACAGTGTCATCTGAAGTGGACTTGGTGATCTCAGAGGTCTGTTCCAACCTTAAGGATTCTTTTATCGCTTAAAGTCGCTGTTGATCAACTGTTTCTGACAAGTTGAGGTCCATAAATCGTCAAAACATAATAGTCTAAATTCGATCCTAAAACTGTAGGATCAGTATACGTATTGTATGAGGATCTAACGGTGACTTCTAGAGATTCCAGATACTCCCTTTTATGATCTTTTTCTGTTCTCCACCCCTAGGTTTGTTCACTGTTTCTTCTTTTTAGTGTTAATCCTTCTTTGAATTAGCTTAAATAATTTTATTTCCTGTTCCCTAATTTGAGTCCACAATCATCTTGTGCTCATCAAGCAATGGGGCTTCTGCTGTGGTTTTGGTTTTGTTGGGTTTTGGTGGGGTCTTTTTTGTTTTTTGATTTGGTTTGGGTTTTTTCTTGTGGGTTTTTGGTTTGAGGTTTTTTTGTGGGGGGTGGTTGTGGTGTTGTTTCTTTTTTTTTATTTTATTACAGAGTCACAAAATAGGTGAGATTGGTAGGGACCTCTGGAGGTTCTCTAATGCAATCCCCCTACTCAAAGCAAGATCATCTAGAGTGGATTACTCAGGACTATGTTCAGTTTATGAGTATTGCTAAGGATGAGGAATCTGTAGCCTCTCTAAGCAGCCTGTTTTAGTGTTTGATCGCCATCATAGTTAAAAATAAGTTTTTTCTTACCTTTGCATCAAGTTTTCAGTATTTTACTTTGTGTCCATTGCCTTTTTTCCTGCCACTGGACATTGGCAAGAGGATTATAACTTCCCTTTAATTATTTTCCTCTCTTTGGATACTTAAGGACATTAAGATCCTCCCTGCGCCTTATCTTCTCCAAGGTGAACATCGCCAGCACCCTTTCCTTACTTACTATGTCAAATGCTCCAGTCCCTTAATCATATTCATGGCCTTTTGCTAGACCCACTCCAGTATGTCTATGTCTCTGTTGTTTGGGGAGCTCAGAGCTGGACACAACATTGCAGATAAGTCTCATTCTGCCATTGTGAATGAGAGAGCAAGGATCTCATCCCTTGGCCTTTTTCTACTCCTCCGTAGTACTTTTTCTAGTGCAACCCTGGAGGTTATTGGCTTTCTTTTCTGCCTTATACTCAGAAATCCCTCAAAGTTGCTTTCCAGCTGGTTGGCCCTATACTGTCATGGTGCAGGGAGTTAATCTTTGCTAGTGGCAAGAATTTTGCATTTTCTTTTTTTACTTCGTGAGACTCCTGCCAGCCCATTTCTGCAGCCTGTTGAAGTTCCTGTGAATGGCAACACAACTACCTTATGTATCAGACACTTCCTCCCAATTTTGTATCATCTGCAAACTTACTAAAGTTGTTCCATGTCCCAGTGTCCTGGTCATTAAGGAAGAGGTTAAACAATACTGTCTCTGTAAGCTTTGGGGCACTCCACTGGTCACTGGCCTACAGCTGAAATGTTTCTGCTGATCCCACCTGTTTGAAACTGGCTGTTCAGCCAGTTTTCAACACACCTCACTATTCAGTTATCTCATACATACTTCATCAGTTTGCCTATGAGAATGTGATCAAAGACAGTGTCAAAAACATAGCTAAAATTAAGATAAATAATATCTGCCTATCTCAGCTTATCCACTGAGCAAGTTATAGAATGATAAAAAGCTGCAGCATTGGCCAAGTATGATTTCCTCTTCATAATTCCATCCTGACTACTCTCAGTCACCCTCTTCATATGTTTTGAAATAGCTTCTAGGAAGATTTATTTCATCACCTTCTCAGAAACTGAGGTAATGCTCTCTGGCTTATTTGGCTCTTCCTTGCCCTTCTTGAAGTGACATTTTCTTTCTTCCTGTCCCCAGGAACCGTCCCCAGTCAATACGACTTTTCAGGTATAATAGAGAGAGAGTGGCCCACAAATCAGCCAGCTTCCTCAGCACTTGTGGGTGCATCCCACCAGGTCCTATCAACTCCCCAGGAGATGTGTATGTCCAATTTGTTCAAATAATCCCTGACTTGATCCATCGTGAACCAGGATAAGTCTCCTTGCTCTAGGCTTTACTACTGCTCTCAAGGACCTGGGATTCCTGGAGATTGGTCTTAAAGTAAAGGCAAGGGAGGAGGAGCCATTTCAATACTTCTGCCTCTCTCTTCCCTTTGTCACAAGGTCTCTTATCCCACCAAGCAGCAGACTCACACTTCCCTTGTCTTCTTTTTGCTGCTGATATGCATGTAAGAAGTTCTTCCTGTTGCCTACATGCTCCTTTACCAGATTCCTAACCACATCCCTGCGCACTTGAGCAGTGCCTGTTTATTCCTCCTGTATCAGCTGACTAATTGTACCCTTCCTCTTTAAATGTGAATTTTGTTAGATGCACTTTGTTCATCTGTGTGGGCTTCCTGCCACATTCTGCACGTCAGGATGAGCCATTTATGAAACTGGAGGTGATGATCCTTAAAAATCACCCAGCTTGCTTTCCTATTCATATGTATGTGTGCATGCAGTATGTGCCGTTTTTGCTCCTACTGTCTTACTGGAAGTCTAGATCTTCCCCTTGATGAATCACCTATGGAACTAGAATCAGTCTGTCTCTTTTTTTCCCTGTTTGGTCTGCTGGGCTCTTGTTTTTGGCAACTACACAGTCAGTCAGCTGTGGGAAAAGAGGCGGCAGGAAGACCTTTCACTGTGCTGCATGTCTCTAAGGTTGGAAGGCTGGAAAATTGGATTCAATCTTTCCATGCATATGGTTTAGACACAAAAGTACTCTGCCTGATGACTGATACTGAAAAGATCAGCTGCTATGTTCTTGACCATTTCTAATTTTTCAGCTTTTTTAGACTTAAGGTCAGTCCTTAAGTAAAATTTAGTGATATCCCCAAAGAGGACATTTCTGAGCACAGATGGGTAGGGAAAGTACTCAGTTTTCATATTAAATAAAGAATGACTGGTGTATTTAGGAATCTACAGTCTTGGTAAACAAGCAGGTGGGATTACTGCCTGGAGTTTAAGAGGAATGTCTAGAGCTCATTTCTGAGAAATATTTAGATGGGCTAGAATCCCATTAATTATTTCTTGATTTTAATTTTTTTCTGTATTTATAAAATTATTCTTTTTTTTTTTTTTCCTCAGGCAGAGGGAATTAAAGAGGGATCAGAATATGATGAGGAATATACACTTGTCTTTTTGTAGTTCTTATAGAATAGAAAGAATTGAATATGTGAGTCTTTCCTAGTTTAAACAACCAGGAGCTTGTGCAAAATTTGGTGTACTATCTTTCAGTTTTCCACTGCAAAATACAAATAAAAAGATGTTTAAACTCTACCACAGGAGCTGATAACATTAGTACTCCTGGTAGCAGGATGGATGCATAGCATACTGACATCTCTGTTCTGCAAATAAGGATCAAATCACTAAGGGACAACACTGAAAGGATAGACAGATCCAGGAAGCTGTTGCCAGAACAGCTCAGAATTTTGCTTGTCATTTGTTTTGAATGTGCTCATGAGAATGATGTTTGTCATATTATAAGGTTCTGAACACCTCAACAAACTGTAGACATTTAAGACCCTCAAAATGAGGGGAAGTTGTTAACACTCATTTACCTTCTAATACACTGTCATCTGAAAAAAAGACAAATTATTTGTCAGTGAAGGTATTTCAGAAAAAAATAAACTCATTCTAGAGTTAAAGACATGTCAATGAAGAACCCCTCCAGGGCATTTAAGACAGTAGGACTTACAAGAAATAGGTGAAGTTGTGGAACAAATCTGGATTAAAATGGGGTAATGCATTTAAAGGCTAAAAACAACCATTCCCACAAAAGCCCATCAGTGTGTCCTCTCCAGCTGGCTCCCAATGCCTCTTGGAAATCACAGCATGAACCTCAGCCTTTTGTCTCAGTGGGGACCATAGGGCTGTGTTCTCACATATGACTTTTTAGCAACTAGGATCTTGTGCAGAATAAACCCCAAACTTGCACAAGATTCTCTAAACTTAAAAAGGGATATAAATCATCTCTTTCATGAAGCTGCCCACACTGTAGAATTCCTGTGGAGGTCTCCACCCGCTCCTGCTTTGTACACCTCAGTAAATCTCAGTGCTTCCCAGCAGACTGGTCAGAGGTATAAAGAGGTCTCGCTAAGCCCTTGCCAATTCTAGATATATGTTTACTGCTAGGAATTCTTTCCCCTTTTAAATTCAAAAGAGTAACTTGGGATGTCTTTTAAGTACACTATTTTTAACCTGACAGTGCTCCTTCTGACATGCTATCCCATTCCCACTCTTTCTCCATGAAAACTGAGGCAAGTCTGTTCTTATCAGTTTTTAGCATGGCTGTTCCTGAATGGTAAATTTTAAATGACTTGTTTTCTTTCCTCAGTTGCTTTAAAGAGTTAAACGTAGGCTTTTCACATTGCAACATTTTAACACCTATTGGGCTTTTATAGATTTAGTTTGTATATGATGAAGTATGTGTGTATTTAACAAAAATATCAGCCAAAAGGGTAGAAGAGTAGAGGCCAAAAACTGAAATGTAGGCACAGAGCAGCCACAGTAATGGAAGAGAAGGAGGGGAATGCAGGGTCAGGTATCAGATTAATCAGGGGCCAGGCTTTTTGCCAGATACTGCATTAGTGAATGTTGCTCAGAGACTTCCCTTTCACTGTTTTCTTGGCTGATTAAGGTGGTCATCCATCAAGTATCTGAATCCAACCCATGCTATCAAAGCACCTTCTATTTCTGCCATTCTTTGGGGTAAAAAAGAGTCTCTAGCTCTCCCATGTCCATGAAAATGATACTGTACCTTCTTGCAGCAGCCAAAATTTGATGGGCCAGTAGTCAGTTTCATCAGATGATGTAGAAATAAATTAAGCCCTCAAAGGAGAAATAATATTGCACTTTTCTATGCTGCCTGATAATTAAGAGCAAAATATTTAGGCATTGTTTTAAGTAGCAGTCTGACTTGAATCCAGGACATTGCCACCATTCAGTGTGTTTAGAAATGTTTTGTTCTAAAAAAATTGGATTAGTGTATTTTAATAAGACATTTTAGTATGCCACTCATTAAATGCGATTTTTTGGTGGAATTGGAGACCTTCAGTTATATAAACTGTAAAAGAATCTAGATTCAGTGAACAGTATGTGCACACACATATATGTAGACACAATTCGTGTTACTTTAACTGAGAATTGAAACTTTCTCTGAAGTGCTACCTGCTAAGTTCTGCAACTATGGAACTTTTAGAATAATAAAGTAAAAATTTCTCAGAAAGCGACTCTGTTGAGAGAAAAACCACCATGGTGAGACACAGAAAAAGAGGTGACATTTAGCAGCAGATGCTCCCATCCCTCCTGGTCGTGCATAAAAGATATTGCTAGTGGTGTTGCATGAGTCACTGTTTGTTGGAAGTACAAATTGCACAGGTTTTTTTGACCAGTTAGACTAACAAAGTGACTTTAAATAAACTCAGTTAGCATAGAAGAGCCAGAACATTCCAGTAGCAGGTGGAGATTCAGTCTTTTTCATAATTCACTTCAAGCAGTTCCGGCCCCATTACCTTCCTTCTGGAAATCCAATCACTTTTTCACTTTTGTTCAAAACATTCATGGTTAACCCTTCTTAATTAAACTTTTTTTTTCTTTTTTTTTTTTTTTTTTCCTTTTTTTCCCCCCCAGAAGATACAGTAGCCCAGGTATTTAGAGCTGCAGTAGTACCTAACTACAGTACCTGCCTTGCTGTGATTTTGAAATTGTTTCTCTGGTGTTCCCCAAGATGAATACTGTCTGCGATACTGTTTGTGACTTTTTTGTTTTATAGCTGGGAGACAGCCTTACTTTTTCTTGCCTCTGTGGGGTTTCTTTGGTACATTTTTCAAAATAATTTTTATTTTGTATTAATTTATAGCAATTCTTTAGTTTTCTTCTCAGTAGAATAGGCTTTAGAAGAGAATATTTTTTAGTTTGGTACCAACTCCAGGAGAATAAAGGGGATTTCTTTGAGGTAAGTGAAAAACAGACACATAAGTTTGCATTGCCCTCTGAATGAAAGTGTGGGCTTATTCTCTGAATACAAGAAGGTATGAGGACTACAAAATTGGAAATAAATTCATTCTTAATCCAATTAACTTTGACTGGTTTTATTCTCTCTCTGTTTGTTCTTTAGGTATGAACAACCTAAATGTGATAATAGTGCCAGAGCTCACCCAACAAAAACAAAGGATTTGTACAAAGGACGCCAGCTTCAAGGTCAGTGAAACTGATAAATTTAAGTTTATGCATTCCAATGCTTTTTTTATTCACTACAGTAAAGTAGAAAGCAATTCTTTACATGATATCAAAATAAGGTGTCTTTTAGGTACGACTATATTGATTTGCCACTGACTGAATATTTGACTTTGGAACAGTGTAAGTCAATATGGGTCTTGGGATCTTGTCAGAGAAAGTAAGGCTCATTTTAATCAGTAGTTCAATGGCAGTCACGTTTACTTACTGGAATTATTCTTTGCTGCTGTCATGTCAGGGAAATTAGCAAATATATCCAGGATAACCTAACATATGCTTCATAATCCTTGTTCTAGCAAAATCCATGGGAAATCTGCCTCCATTTTCAAATCAATCTAAAAAATGTATCCATCTTACTTTTCTCCAAGAGTATCTTTGTCAGTTTACTTCACAATAATACTTTTTTTTTTTCATTTTTCTGTGTTGCAGGAAAAAATGGTGTTTATTAGAGTTATCATTTTTTCACACTTTTTATAATCATGTGAGAGATCTTATCTATGGATAGTTGAGCTACACAGAAGTCAGTAGACTTCCTTAATTTTTGAAATGGCCTTTTAGTATGCTTGAATAACTTGAGGTGTAGCAGGTTTAGTGATACTGCACGTTATGACAGAATTACAAGTCACTATCAGCCATTATGAAGAACCAGAAAGAATTAAATATGTGCAGAGCTTTCATGACATGAAAAGTATTCTAGTTTGGTCACCCAAAGAAAGATTCAGACAATAATTTTCAACTAATGCCCATCAGTGTTGAAATGCATATTGAATGAACACGCTTTTATGCTCTCTGTCATAAAATAAATGCAATTACAAGGTGTAATAAAAAATACTAGATATAACTCCACATTTTGTTCTAATAGAAGCTAATCAAATGATCTGGTTGAAGATGCCCTGCTCATTGTAGAGGGGCTGCACAAGATGACCTTCAAGGGTCCCTTCCAACCCAAATTATTCTGTGCTATTTTACAACTCTGTGGAAACCAGTGGAAAGTTATCCATCTTCAACAGATTATTTTACACAACACTGGCATAGTTACAGTCTTGGATGGTCACTTGATTTTATGTTTGTTTTTTTTTTTCTGAGTGAAAAGAACTTGACTCAGAAAATGTTATAGCAGAGCAGAAGTTGAAGAAGTTGAAGTTTTTGTAGTTGAAGATATCACTTACTGGTCATTCCTACCTTTTGCTAAATATTTTGGAAAGCATTTGCTAGATGTAATCTTGGAGAATGGGCAGGTGAAGGTTTTTAAGACTTCATACATCTACTTTTTATCTATACGGCTAGATAAACTAGCTTTCATACAGGGCTTTCATACAGTGCAGTAATAAAGATTCATCCAAAATCAAAATACCATTGAAATAGTTAACAAGAATTTTCAATGTTGCAAGCTCCTACTTGATAAATTAATTTTCATTAAGTTAGGCAATGGTATACTGATTTTCTTTTTTTTACATTAAGGTATTTTGCATTACGAGCATTTTAGTCCAAAAAACCACTACAGCAATGCAAGTCTGCAATTATCGTAACTGATATGTATGACATGGATTTGCTCTCTCTGGTGTTAGGTTGCTTAATCTTTGACTTCCAAATGCCTCATGTTATTTTAAAATCAGGCAAATACCAAAATTTCTTAAATGCTTACAGGTTACCTAGAAGAATTTCCTTCTCTTCTTCTACAGCATGGAATAAATACATGCCTGTAGAAGTAATTGGGGGAAGAGGTTAATTCTGAGTTGCAGTTGTGTTAAGATGTTTTTCTTTCTCTTTCTCTCTAAAGCTGAAGGCACAAGTCATCAGATGGCAAATTTATTTCTTATCATGAAAACACTTCATCAAGTGAAATTAATTGAATTTACTTTAGACAATACTTTGAAAGGAGGTTGAAAGATGATCTTGTACAAGTATTTCTAGCTGTTAACAATTAACACAAAGTTGTGTGAATAACTAATATGAATCAACTTTTTAATAGCAATGAATCACTGTTATTCAATTTTTCTATTGTAAGCAGCCTTGCAAAGGCATGTTTGCATCTGTGTTGTCTAAATTTAAATATAGCATATAATTGCTGAGTGGTGCCAGGACTGAATAAAGGAAAAATGTAGGTTAATTGGATTCTTAATTTTAAGGAATAATACATTTCTGAAAGGATGGGTTTGCTTGATTTGCTGACTATAGCCACAAAAAATGCAGTAGCCCTGGGTGAAACCACTGTGACTGCCTGCCTGTGTAAAACAAGGAAGATTTTAAAATTAATTACTTTACTGCTGTGAATGATCTTAAATGGGATAAACCCTACTGGTAGATCATCAGGTGGATTAAATTGGCATGGTTCTGCAGCTGTACTGGTTTATACCACCTGAAAATTTGAACCCATTATACGTTAAGCCAAGTATTTTTAGCAATAATTTGCAAATAAATCAAGAAGCAGTTTTTGGCAGGCACTGGTACTTTGTTAAGGCAAAAGTGTGGAAGGTAAGTGTCCCTTGGAGTCTACAGCAAAATTCCCACTAATTTAAACCTTCCTAAGAGTCTTTCTTCACATCCTAAGGTAATGCAATATAAAGCATCTGAAACTGAAGGCTAGTGTAATGTTTGTAGGGACGATCCAAGCCACCTGTATCTCTTAGTTTGGGCTGGAAGTTTAATAATAATAATAATAATAATAATAATAATTCCCATTAGATTTCTGGTCCTTTTTTTAAAGCCAAAACATTTTTCTGAGGTTACTTGCAGTTATGATCCTTCTCAGAAACTGGTTATTCTGAAATAATGAAATTAAACTCAAAAAGGAGTATAGAGGATGTCACACATATATTGCAAACAAAAGGGTTTTTTACTTTTCTCACAGTCAGAGTTTTCAAACATTTGTATTTTGACCTTTTGTCTCCTCTGTGTTACGCAGTAAAATGGAAACTCTGTGATGAGCTAATATATTCTGTACAGTCTTGAATGGTTTTTTCCATACTTTGGATTACTGGTGTGTTAAAAGAGGAATTCAGTTTTCTACATAAGCTGATCAAGAGCATTTAAATGGGTTTATCATGAAGGCTTGTTAAGCTAAACATATGGTATGATGAAATGAGGTGTAGGTGCCCCTGTATTTTCCTAAAATCCTGAGTCAAATTCAGCCAAGCTTAATAATTATCAGTTCCTGAAACTGTGATTTTTCAGGCTGAGTCTATGGGTGAAGGTATTTCAAACATTATGTGTATTCTGTACATTTTTATAATCAGTAGAACATTTTGAAGCACATATCTGTGGTAGGTGTATGTTTATTTATAAATTGTATCTATTTGCTACTATAATAATAAATTAAGTATATTGTAAAATATATGCAAATATAGAAATTGAAAAGGGAATAAATGAAGCTGAAGTGACAACAATTTATTTTTTTAAATTTCATCTGTTAATGGCACAACAGTATTTTATTTCTGCACTCCAGTTGATGGTCATGTGCCTCCCCTGGGGTACATGAACCCTGCCTTGGATAGAGTGGATAAGTTTCCTGTTCCTAAAGCTAGTCTTGCCTATGGTCCAAGGAACCTGGAAGAAAAGGACCTTGGTATGTAGGAGAGCAAGACATGATAGCATACTGGGACAGTGCCAGACTACTCAGATAATTTTTCTCCTGGGAAAATCTTTTTCTTATTTAAGAAGTATGCATTGAAAGCAAGAAGTCTCTGTTTTAGGCTCTGCTGTATGTGAGGGCTGGATAGACTTTGGATAGTGCTTTATATGATTTTTTTTTTTTTTTTTTTGTATTTTTACCTGACTTGGGAATTTATCTGTTTTTCCTATAATATGATTTTCATTACTCAGACTTGAAATTTGAAAAGTAAATGGAAAAAAAAATTAAAGTATTCTGGGAAATGTCATTTTGCTCACATAATGTTTTTTAATTAGAAGTATCCTTATCTTTTGTGCAGAAAACAAAACAAAACAAAAAAACTAACAAAACCAAACAAATGAGTAAATGGCACACAAGTTTCAGCAAGGGACACAATGTCAAGCTGGATTTTCAGACTTTACTGAGTTGCTATGGTTTTGTCAATTTAAGTAAGACCACTAATTTTGTTTACATTTTATTTTGATTTGTTTAAGTTTCTCCTTTTCTCCAACACAATGTGGGGCTTCTTGAAGTTCCTACAGTTGTAATACTTCCTTTCATACAAAAGGATAATTTGAGAGGGGAAAGTATAGTTTGGAAATGACAGTGCCTCTAACAGTAATGCAGTTTACTAACTTGAGCCAACGTGCAGATGTAGTAAACCTATCTACTAAAAGTCTTGAAAGTCTCCCTTTTTTATTTTCTACAAATAGCATAGCTCTTCACTGTTGAATGTTTTGTTTTCCTGAGATACTGATCTCAGTTTGCCTTGCTGGAATCCAGTAGATTCCAGCAAGGCAAATGTGTCATTGCATTCAGGTTACTGTAGGTGTGTACTGGTGACATAAGGTCAGCATTTCACTCCTATTTCTGTCCTTAGTGGCTATCCTTCACTTCAGTTGAACATCATTACAATTTTTGATTCTAGACCATTTCTCATTACAAGGTATTTCAGGGTTTTGATAGCACTGAGTTAAGAAGTATCTGAAAGGTTACAATTTTTATTGTCCAGAGTTTATTCGGTCCAAATTAGTTTTGCACAGCCTTTGGGAGGCAGATTTTGAATTCTCTGTGCCCCCTTTTCCTCACAACTCAAATCTGAAACTCAGTGCTTTCCATCCAGGGCCTAAGCTCTGCTAATCATTGTGGGTACTCTGATGGTCTACAGTTTAAGTCAAACTTAGAACTTTATTACAATGTCTTGATAAAGGTCCCTTGTGTAGTTAATCAACTTACTTAATAAAAAAAAATCCCTTAAAACTCTTCCTTAAATATGAATTACAGGTTGTTTTCTAATTTTATAGCCTAGGACTGACTCAGCTCTTGTTTTGAGCAATGGGTGTTCTTAAGCTTAGTTTAACCTTGGCATTCAAGCAGTTAATATTTTCCCCTGGAAATCATGCATGAGAGCAGTTTAAACTCATCTGTTTATTTAATTTTTGTGTTACTTAAGAGAAACAAAAATATTCTAACTGCCCAATTTTCTTCTTATTGTAATGGCTTTATTTACTGTGTTTCTGATGGGATAATCCTGCACTGACCCTGAACAGTTTATGTTTTGTGGAGCAAAACTTATGATTTAAGGTATGGGGGAATTATGTGTGGATAAGTACAGTTTACTTTTGGTTGTTGGCAGTGTATCTTTTTCCGAAGTTAAAGGGAAATAGTCGGAAGCACTCAAACCATGATGATGCAACACCCACAGCCAAACAGCCATCATATGAAGTGTCTCACTTCAAAGGCATCTTAAAAGAAAAGGAAAGTGACAGAGGCTTAACTGCTTTTCCTTTTGAGGTTCATTCTGTCATGCAGTGGTTCCACTTTTGACCATGACTGCATCAGATTTCATAAGGTGCCAGAGTACTTCTCAGCTAAAATACTGAGGTACCACCACTGCCCCATCTCATCTAGCTTAGTCTGTTTTCACACAGTCCCTCATTTCCTCAGTGCAGTCTGGCACCAGCACCAAGTAGAAACTAATCTTACCTTATTTCACATTCTTAAACATTTGAATGACTAAAGCTTTCTTCTTTTTAAAGGCATCAGATAAGACACAATACAAATTTTACACACATGCCTGCCTTCCCATGAGCTTCAAATTGTTGGGTCAATTGGCATGTAACTGCCTCCACTGAACTGTGATTTAAATGGATTATATTTTTATGATGTAACCAGATTTCTGGCTGCATGAGCTAATACTCAAAATACTCCTTTCTGCTATCGAATCTTAAAGCTCTGAGTAGTCAGCCAACCATTTGAAGTTGCTGGCTTTTTTGAATGAGCCTGTATCCATTGCCCTGAGCTCTGTGCTGTTCTACTTACCAAGAGGTACTTGGCAAAAAGGCTCTGTAGGGAGCAGAGCTACCTAACAAAATTACTGTGACCAGGAAATGTTGGTTCAAATCTGGTGTGAACCTTCATGGCAGTGAAGGCAGAGCTGAGCAGCTGCAGGGCAAGTTGATGGAGGGGTGCTCTGGAGCATGGTGGGGTCTGCAGGGAGGAGGTGAGGCTCAACAGCAAGGTACAACTCCCAGAGCTGGAGGCTCCTGATGGAAGAAGAGTGAAGCCCCCATAACCCAAAAGGAAATGTGACACTGTATACAATGACACCCACAAGTCTGTAGATAGGGTGCAGAGAGAGATGAGAGAGAGCTGGCCAAAAAAGCTTCCCAAGTAATTTTTAGTCATTTAGCAGCAAACCTGGTTAACTGGAGAAGTCCCAGAACTATCAGAAAGTAATTAGCAAATGTAACACCCATCCACAAGAAGGGCTGGAAGGATGATCTGGGAAACAAAAGGCCTGACAGCATGACCTCGGTGCCTGGGAAAGTCATGGAGCAGATAATCATGAGTGCCAGCAACCAGGGGATCAGGCCCAGCCAGTGGGGGTTTATGAAAGACAAGTCTTGCATGAGCAACGTAACCTCCTTCTATGGCAAGATGACTTGCTTAGAAGTTGAGGGAAAAAGTGTGGTTATTGAATATCTAGACTTCAGTAAAGGCTTTTACACTATCTTCCATAGTGGTCTCCTGGAGAAATTGAGGCTTTTTTTTTGGCTTGAACAGATGCACTTTTCACTGAGTTAAGCACTGGCTGGATGGCTGGGCCAAGAAAGTGGTAGAGAATGTAACTAAATCCAGTTGATGGCCAATCACTAGTAGTATTCCCCAGGACTCAGTAATGCTATTGGTCTTGTTTTATATCCTTTATCCATGGTTTGGATGAGGAGATTTAGTGAATCCTCACTAAGTTTGCAGATAACACCAAAATTAGATGAAGGTGTTTTTCTGCAGAGAGATCCTGACAGGCTGCATCAGTGGGCTGAAGGCATGAGGTTCAATAAAGCAAAATACTGGGTACTGCACTTGCATTGCAACAACCCCATGCTTTGATACAGGCTTGAGGAAAAGTGGCTTGAGAACTGCTTAGCAGAAAGAGATCTTGGATTGCTCGTTTACAGCTGGCCAGCTGTGTACCCAGGTGGCCAAGAAGGCCAATGACATCTTGAATGAATAGTAGCATGTCCAGCAGGAGAGAAAAGTGATTTTCTCTTGCACTCAGCACTGGTGACACCAGGTGACACCTTAAGTGTTCAGTTCAGTTCTGGGCCCCTCAGAACAAGGAAGACAGTGAGGTTTTGGGGAATGTTCAGAGAAAGGCAGTGAAGCAGACTAAGCTGGAGCATAAGTCTTATGAGGAGCAACTGGGGGAGCTGGGAGTGTTTAGTCTGGAGAAAACGAGGCTCACAGTGGGGACCTCACTGCTCTGTACAACTGCCTTAAAGGAGGCTGTAGCCAGGTGGGGGCCAGTCTCTCCTGTCATGTCTAAGCGAAAGGATGAGAAGAAATGGCCTTAAGTTGTGCCTGGAGAGGATCAGGTTAAATATTAGAAAAAAAATTCACACTGAATCAGTTGTTAGGCATTGGAATAAGTTGTCCAGGGACGTGGTGAAGTCACTGTCTCTTGACATGTTCAAGGAGTGTCTGGATATGGCACTTGGGATTTTGATTTATGGGTGATTTGGTTGGTGTTAGGTTGGACTAGATGATTTTAAAGATGATTCTATTCCAACTTTGATGATTCTGTGATTCTGTGCAGAGGTGTGCTGGAGGGCCAGAAACACTCCTTGCCAGTCCTGGAGCACTGGGGTAGGAAGGGGAATGGCTGCTTCCCCTCCCATAGCACTTGCTGTCTCCTCTAGCCTGTGCAGTGGTGGCCTGGGGAAGGGGGAGGCAGTAATCCTCACCACTACATAGCTCTGTGGGTCAGGCAAGTGCTGAGGCCACTGCTATGGCTTCAGAGCAGCTGATCCTACAAAGAGGACTCAGAGTCTTAAACCTGCAGTAGTTTCCTTGGGCTTTTGAATTTAGTAACTTCAGTATTATTACCCCATTGTCTGGCTACATGAACATATTTTAGTCTCTCAGTAGGAAGTTTTGCTCCAAAGGGAGGAAGTCTTGCAGGTTATTTTTCAAGGCTCTGAAGATCACATTGATTTCCTGCATACCCTCTTCTATTCATCTCACTGTCCTGATTTAAAAGTAATGATCTGGCCACAGTTCTTCATACTGCTTTGGTTTTGCCTCAATTTGTAATAATTTCTTATCAAAATGAATCTTCACACAAACCTACAGTAGAAATATTAAAAAATGAAATGATGAAAAAAAAACTCAATCACATAACCCAAGAGCTGCTTAATGTGCAAATTTGTCTATAAAAACTACAGTGAAAGCATTTGTGTTCCTAGTAAAATGCCAGTGAAAGACACAACTGTTTCACAGCTAACAAAAGAGAAAAGTTTTGCTAATTAAAGGTGATGCTACTGGCTCAGCATTTCATTCATTGCTCTAGTTCATATTAACCTATAATTTTATGTTTATTTTAAAGGGCTATAATAGTACTAATAAACACTGGCTTCATTTGCTTCTCAGCATTTGGCTATGCCGAAGAATATAAATTCTGTTTCTCACCTCACTTGTTGCTGTCCTCCTTTTCCAAACAAACCCATGTTTAAGGACAGCAGTGCTGTTCTGTGCCATTGGGTCCTGCTGTGAGTGTGAGCAGTGGAACACCTCCAGGAGAACATGCCCAGAAGGGAGAACATTCTCCTGTATCTGGCTGGTTTCCCAGAAGGTGGTCTCACACCAGCTGTACAGTTACATTTAAGCCATAATATTATATTTATTCTCCTTCTGTATTTTTTTCCTAATAGTGAAGAGACAAAGAAGGAAATTAATTTATGTGAAATGTTTCAATACAGAGATTAGCCTAATCAAGTAATCCAAAAGAAAGTGCAGAACAGTGCATTTTAAACACCTTTATTTCTTTTAACAAGGTCTCTGGAGAAAATACTTGTAATAAGAAATCAAGATACTTACCCTCTTTTAAAGACAGTCTAAAGTTTACAGTGAAAATACCACACAACTTTTTAGAAGAGCTCCAAATACATGTCTGTAGATACTAAGGTAGTGTCTGTGCCCAGTATAAAATCCTACAATCAGCAGAGTGACATTTTGATCACACTGAAACCTAAAAGGAATTAATTAGTCTGCCTCATTCAACAAACTTTGATGCTGTATTCTTAAAACCAAAAGCTTCAAGAAATGCTTTTAAAATATCTTGAAATAATCTCTGGTGTAGTGAAGACATAGGAGAGGTATCTCAAAATAACATGGATTGTAGCTCTTGGGTAAGCAGTAGGAAAAAAAACCAAAAAAAGCAACACAAGAGGGGAAGATTGATATAGAATAACCTCAGTGTTTTCTGTCAAAATGCCTGCAATCATTATCATCTTGCAATCAAAAAGCTGTCAAGAAATACTCATATTAACTAAATGGAAAAGGTGAAAACTTTTTAATGTGCCAGGACTGTAATCATAATGAAAAATGACACCTGAATCCTATCATGACAGTGAGTGGGAGTCACACAATAAGACACTATTTCCTCAAAGGCACGTGGTATGGGGCTTCTCCTTTATAATCTGCTAGAGTAAATGGAATAAAAACATACCATGGATTTGTAACGCTGTTCCGTTTAAAATGGATATCTTGTTTTGTTGTGTTTTCATACTTGGATACAAGTTCTCCTTGATTATGTGGCAGAAACAGCTCTCATGTTTAATCTCTGGACAGGGAAAAATAAGTATTTTCCTTCCAGATTGAATGTATATCTGCAGCTATATTTTCAAGAGGGAACAGCAATGCTTAGGCATTTGTTCTTTGTATTTAGTCACTTGGAGAAGTGCTCCAGTTTTCAGATAAAATGAGCGCTTCAATAACTGTGAGTTCAGTGGGATTTTCAATTCCCAGCAATTTTGAAAAAAATCGATATTTACAATAAATCACCCTAGAAATTTTGTGGTTTTCATCAAGCAGTGACTTTTTGAAGCGCACACTTATGAGGCTAGGGCTTATGAAAAATTAAGCCACTGCAAGCCTTCCCACTTACTAACGTTTTGAATAACTTAATGTGTAATACAGTAATAACATCAGTCATTACTCAGCTGAATCATGACTGAAAGTGTTAAGCAGTAAGCCTAATTTACTTGTCAAAGAAAATGAACAAGATGTAGTCAAAGTGGTTGACACTGATCTCACATCAGTAAGTATACTTTTTTTCTGAAGAAAATGTTTTTGTGTTAGCCTGCAAAAGGCTTTCTGTGTAACCCCCTGCAAAAGGGCAAAACATTTCCTCCTCAAGGGCTTTCAGTTGTGGAGGCCCAGAGGTTGTATTCAAACAAGAAATAGCATCAAGTACTTAAAACTGCTGAGATAGTCTCGTATGCACTACCATGCAGGAAATTTAGCCTGCTGCAAAAAAGAATTACTTTGTTTACTTCTGTTGAGAAAAAGGCTGTTTCTGGTAATCAGAGAGTCCATTCAGTGCTCATGTTTTCTAAATACCAGCATAGCTTTTCTGAGACCACTGGAACTGATCACCAGTACAAGAGGCAAAGTCAGTGTTGCACATCTCACTGAGGCTGACTTTATTTTACAAAGTAAAATATCATTACTGACTTTCAGTAATGATACTCACAGTAAGAAGAAACATAGTTTTGTACTGAGGCTCAAAGGTAATGCCAGGTTTTGTCCTCCTAATCATATGGGATCAAAGACATGATTAATTTTACATGCTGTGTCTTGGTAGGGAAGTGATGCAACCTTAGTGCAGCTGCAGATAGAGGATGTCATGCCTGTTGTTGTTGATATGGAGAACCTGCAACCAGAGATGAGCTTGGAAAGACTCCCTGCTTAGTATTGTTGTTTGCATCACAGTAGTTTATAGTTGTACAGTCTGGGATCCCAGTGTTCTGGGCACTGCACAAATACAGAATAACAAGATGATGCCTGGAAAATTTGCAGTCTAGCTGATTGCAAAGCCACTCGGACAATGGGTGGATAGATGCCATCAGCTGGAGAGGCAGTGAAAGTTCCTGCCAATTCCTCAAAGTGCTTCAGTCTGCCAGCATGTGTCACCTTTATTTTGCACTGGCTGAGCTGAAGCCAGCTGGCTTTCTTCCAGGTCCTTCTTTGCACCAGGTATTTAGACTGCAGAGAATACATTTTACTGGGCTCAGTGAGGAGATGTGGAATAAATACTCTCGTTCACAGGGATGACAGTGTATATGAGACTATCTCAGTGTTTTTCAAATAGATGGTGTTATTCCTTGGTTAAGTGCAGCTTATAGGCCTCCACAACTGACAGCCCTCAAGAAAGAAATGAAATGACCCCATACAAACATCTGGGAATTCTTTCAAAGGATTCAGAATGCTTCACAAGGTTCAGAAATTTGCTTCTCTCTAGCTCAGCAGGAGTGCTACTGTTCATAGTTTCCTGATGTGAGCATATGGCAAAAATCCATGAATAATTTTGGGAAATAAATTAGTCACAAATTTTTGCCCTTTACATTTGTGGAGTTCTTGAATCTGTTGGCTATCTAGAAATATTTTCTGTAAAGCCTTTTTCTCTGTAAGTCATCCACAAGCAACTCATTGTAAATATTCCTGAAGTACAATTCATGACCTGCTGAACCCTGATCCTGCAAACACTTACTCGCATTCTTCTTGTGATTACTTCAATTAAATTCAAAGAAACTTTTACATGTGGTTGCAAAGTTAATCCCAGGCATAAATGTCTGTAGGACAAAGGTTTAGGTTGTTCCATAACAGTTGATATTCTATGTGCTACGTAGTCTCTGATTGTTTAATGAGACACAGGCAGTCAGAACCAGTGGAAAGTCAAGGAGTTTCAGTCCCAGGGTATTATTCCTGTTCCCTAACTGGAGAGTTATAGAATGTATCCTTACGACTCTGAGGTTTGGGTTCTTTGAGTACACAATCCAGATTTGCTGGTAGTGATCCAATTTGAAATTAGTTTTGGAACACAATTCAATGCAAAGCAAAGGTCATTGAATCCAATTAATGTAAGAAGCAGAGTGAATATTCATCAGCTTTTTTTATGGCTTCGTAATGACTGCAGACCCTTCTGTGCTGTGAACTTTGGGGAATAGGGAAAAGTACTGATAAGCAAATTCCTAGGCTTTGTATCCAGCCGCAATTATAATGGAAAATGTCTACTGGAGCAGAGCAGCAGATTTGTTCACAGAAAATAAACCCGGAGTTCAAAAAATTCACCTGGCTCACTGAAGAGAAAAGCAGAATCTAGAAATAGCTGTTAACTAGCATATTCAGCTACATAGCTAGTAGCATTAGTAGCAGTTAGCTATGGTATTTTGTCTGCTATACATCTGGTGGTGAAAAGAATAGACAGCTATTGCTAAATACGGATTTAACTCACAAATTGCATTTGGCATTTGGCTCTACAATCTCACTTGCAATTACTGCTGTGTCTCTCATTTTCAACAAGCAGGAAGGTGTCATAAAGAGCCCCATATGTGTGCATCTAAATATAATCATCAGTGACTAAACAGTCACTGTTTAGAGTGGCTGTTTTAGAGCATACTTTTCCTTGTATGCTGGAAATACCCTTATCATAATTTCAGTTCAGAGAAGTAATATTTAAATAAATGGTCACAAAACAATGTCTTTGAACCACTAAAAAGATTGCTGGTTTTTCATTAGTATATTTAGCACATATTTCTACCCTTGGAAATTTTTCAGTATATTTGGTGGTTGCCTTTTAGGCTCTGAAATGCAGAAAGTTAATTGGAAATTATTTAGAGAAGGATTTTATTAGAATTTCTGTCTGTCTCTGAGATCTGTATCGCTGAATTCACACTATCAAAGATAAAGCTGGAAGGACACAAAAATTTTCCTAATAAAATGCTCTTAAACTCTTGGAAATATTTATACAAGAGTGTTTTGGATTTTTTTTTTCCAAAATAACATGTACTTGTAGAGGGTTTAGGAAGGTGCATTGGAGCAAAGTAATTTCTACTGGTGCTTTTTGGGGTTATGTGTGCTAGTAATTTCATTATACAGGAATAATGTGTTTCTGATTAATAGAGATTAAAAGTGTTTATATGATAGCTAACATAGCCCAAAGTTTAAATCTGCATTTGTACTAAAATTCACATTTAGAGACAGGGATCCTCTTATGCCTCTCAACTCACACTCCTAGGAAAGGATCATAAACAGGCTCTACTTACAAATGTATTCCATATATATTCTCAATAGTTTTCTAATATTTTGAAATTAACCAAAGCCATTTTGCAAGCTGTGTCTTATCTCTGCTGTTTGTAATGAATTGCTGTGATGCACCTTAGAGAAAGAAATCCGTTTCAGGCTAGGTTTTACTTAGCCTCACTCAAGATGACTGTACTATGCAAATATAAGAACAGTGATTTTGCTATGAGAAATTTAAAATTCATTGTGTCATTGTATTAAGAATAAAAAAAGAAATGCGTATTTTGCCAATATTTTTAATGGTTGATATCATCCAGATGATTATATAGATAACTTCTTGAAAGTAGGTTTGTAATTTTATGCTTGGCAGTTACTTGCTCTAAAAAAGAATTTTATTTTATTTTATTTAGTCTGTGTAATTGTTGTTCTAATTCATAGTTTTGAATTGAAAATAGTTTCACTGCAATGAGTTCTGTTAGGGTGTAAAACGGTATAAAGGAAACCAATAACTGGGACAGTTATTCGTGCTTTTTCTTTCACAGAAGGGAAGAACAAGTGAGATTCAGTAACAAGTGTCATTAGGTTTCAAGGCATGTCGGTATTTCAATCCAAGTATCTTTCAGGAATATTGATATCCTGGGGAGGGATGCTGGGACCTGGAGGGAAGATGTCACATCCTCTTCTCTCCAAATGTTTGAGTGGAGATTCATTCTTCTGCCACAGCTCTCCTACTCTGCAGCAAGACAGCTCAAGCTCCAGACTCCAGTGGGGCTGCAGGACATGAGGCTGGGCTGACACCATCTGTGTGCACCACTGTGCTGAGATGAGTTGAGACTTTCAGCTCCTTGCACATATGGCAGAGGTCAGCTTGCACAGGCATGAGTCTGGGCTGGGGGAGAGATGTGATGAATGAGCTCTTTTTATATTGTCTTTTCAGTGAGACTTAGCAGGGGTTTTGAATTATTCCCCTACCAGAAGTGGGATGAACTGCTCTGACCAGCCCAACTTTTCCTGTAGGCACATGGATGTGCCTGCCTTTTTTTGCCTGGAGCTGGTTCTGTGACACATTCCTCAGAGGGAGGAGAGTTACTCTCTTCTATGTCAGAGAGCTCAACAGCCTCAGGCTGTGTTGGGTTCACTGCTTATAGGATGTGCTCCTTGAGCATATCCACACTCTCCACTTACCAATGATTTCTGTGTGTCTTAAAGCTACTGAGTGGCAGATTACTATGTACAGTGCTAGAAATGGCCACATTTTTCAGCAATTTGCACACTTATCTTTCAGATTTCTCATGCAAACCTATTAAAAAATTGGAGTGTACTTAAGCATGAGAGAAAATTTTATTTTACAGCCCTTAAAACTGTCTCAGCATCTTTTGTCTTAGAAAAGCAGGGAGATTGCTTCTGAAAAAGGGTGATTGATGCATCATATGCTGTATGTATATCAAAGGCTACTTTCTTTATAGAACACAAGATTTTTTACAGCTGGCAGGCCAGGACACAGTTAATTAGGAGCTCTTGGTAAATATCTCCCTTCCTCCTTAGTAGTTCAGCTAGATCCAAGTTTTTCTATCAGCTTTGTGCAAAGCATAGTTTAGCATAATTAGGACACCAGCTGGACTGTGGAGGTTGGGGTCATCTAAACTTCATGAACAGCACCTACAGAGAGTTCATGCTCTAGGTGTCATTGACATTACTGTATCAATTTGAACCAAAGTAAAGGATAAAAAGAATTAGCATTAGATATAAAATCCTAGTCCTACTGAATCAAAGGAAGTTAGTCTCTTTTATATAAAAATATGTTGTCCTCTGATTTCTGTAACTTGTACTAATTTTTCCATAAAACTTTCCTATTGCAAGTTGAGCTAATTTTAATTTTTTTCACAAACACTAAAATGCCAGTCTGTTATGAGCTGTTTGAAATCATGTTTTCTTTTTCAACTGTCCACTTGTTTGGACACACAATACTGATTTCATCCTTTGTCTTCTGTGTTTCTTTTCCCCTTGTTCCTCCTTCTTGATTAAAAAAAAATGAAGGCAAGCAGAGCAGCAACATCTGTGTCTCACATGTTTACAAGTCCTTTTCATTAGTTCTATGAGCTGTCCAGGATTTATGTGTACCATTTATGTGTTCACTAGGTGTAATTGTCAATAGGAAAAATTCAATCCAATAGGGATTAAAAAAAAAAAAAAAATAATTTCTTTAAACAGGTATTATGACTCCTGTGTTAACAGGGTACACAGTTCTCTTGGAGCCAAGCTCATGGTTCCAGGCATGCATCACACAGTGTTACTGAAAACTTGGCAGCTAAATCAAGGGAAGAGATTAATGTGCAGTGCAGTGGCTGGACATGTAAGGTCCAAGAATCGAGCTTTAATTCAGTGTTCCCTGTATGGCTTGGTAAAAAAGAAGGCACTCTGCTGTGGTGCTGGCATTTCTGATGTGTAGAAAAACAGGATTTGCTCTCCATCATGAGTTGTTTTTACTTTTGAAGTTCATTTGAATTTCCCTGACATAGGCAGGTGACTTGGTTAAACTAGGGTTATTTGGGAAAGCAGGACTCTTCTGGGAGAGTGAAAAGTGTATGGTTTATTCTACAGTGAAACCTTGTTTTGTCAAATTCCTTAGCTGCTTGAGATTTAAGCTTGGAGGCCCTAGCTAAGCGTTTGGGTGAATGCTTTGTTGTTGCTAGCTCTCCTTCATATCTGGCTGTGGGGCATCTTGCAGACAGGCTTCACCTGATAGTTGCTTTGCGTGGAAGGCAGCGAGGGAAGGAGGAATGTGAACAGATATAACTGCTCTGATTCTTTACAATCCACCCAAGGAAAGTTGCCCTGGGAAGCAGGTCAGGAAACTCTGGTTTAATATGAAAGGAGAGGCATGCATTTCTTAGCATAAAACTGTTACCTGAATGAATCTATGAAACCTGAACTCTTCATTTGAAATCAAACCTGATTGTCTGGAGGGGGAGTGAAAAAAATTCTAGATTAGATCCACTGGATCTTAATCTAGTTGTAATTATATTGGTAAGCAGGTGAGGTGAGCTCATTGTGGGGTACAGTGAATGTCTTCATGCTGAAGTTTTTCCTTTTTCTACAATGGATTTCAGATGTTCAACTGGGCAGAATGAGGAAGGGTACCTTCTGTGCCTTATATCTTAAATGGAACTCATAGATTGACTAATTTAGGACGGTTTTCAGTCCTAACATTAAAAAAGGAATAATTTTTTTTAAAAAAGTATTTCTTTACAAATGAATTTTATAATATTTTATTAAAGAAAATAGTCATACCATGTGCATAGGCTCAAGTCAAGCTCCCTCTCACAGATTTGTTTTCTCTCTTAGATGTTAGCTTCAGAACTTTTCCTTTGTAACATTGGTAATTTGGAGACAGATAGGAATTAATTAGGCTAATTTTCTTGTAGCCAACCCAAAATTTGTACTTCAGCTGCAAAAGACTAATTCTCCAAGCCCAAGTTTTCTTCTTAGTGATTTATCTCTGTTTACAGATAAAGCAGAACACTGTCATACAGGACAGATAAAGTGAGAACATTCTATACTAATTATATTTTCAGTAAAGTCAAAGAATAAATGCCTGTTATAAAAGAAGAGCAATTTAATCTTAAAATGTGCTTTGATAGCTAGGCATTTATAACCTTTTTCATTGTTTCCTGGTAACCATTGCCAAACATATCAGCATAATTAATGAAATCTCTCAAATACTTGAGAAATGAAAAGTGATCCTTTTCATGCAGAAAAAACCCCAGAAAACAGATTAAATAAAGTTCAGTAAAAAATGATTGTACAATTTGAATTTGGAACTCCCATCCTTTCCCCTTGTCTTGATAGATGTTTTTATCTTCAAACGTTCATGAAATTCATAGATCAAATTGATTCTGCTCCATCTGAACAACCCGAGATACACTTGATATTATAGACAAACCTAGGTGCTTTACTAAGTCGAGTCATAAAGTTTGTTGATGTTTTTGAAGGTACTGTGTGAGAACCTCAAGTTCCCTTTCCATTAAAAATTTAGACAATTGAATGAAACCTTTCTCATGGAAATGAAAAAAAAAAGTGACAGAAATTAAGTTGTGTTGTGAATGGAAGTTGTCACGTTGAGATAGAACCATTGAAGTACCTTATGCTTTTTTTTGCGCCTATAAATATTTGGGGTTTTTTTCACTCTTTTCCATGACATCTGAATGTTTGATTCCCCTCCAGCTCCCTGTTTTTTCCAGTGTGCCCTGAATTCAACTTTATACCACTGGATTTATCTTTGTTTAGTATGGTTTACTCTTTTAATGTCCCCTAAGTGAAATACTTATATTGAATAATAGAGAAGCTTTAATGCTCAGTGTTAAATTGAATGTATTTAAAGATAGAAAATAAAATCCAACAGACTTAATGTGTTTTTATATCAAACAACAGGTTTCTCTTTTGTATTTGTTGAAAAAAAGTTTTAACCGGTGGCTTATAGTATAGAAGAATGATAAAGTGCTGCTTAAGCATCTGTTCACACAACTGTGTTGTTTGGTGAGGCAAAAAGCCTCAAGGCCAAAACATGCAAGGCAAAACCCCTTTTTAATGAGAATTTGACTCTTCAGGCACTGAAGTCCATGCTTTTCTTTAAGCTCATGAATTCATTTGATCTAGTGAGAAGACACTGTTGACACCCTTGCCGGGCTTTTTGGAAGATGCTGGTTGCATTTCTTTATGCCATGCAGGATGAAGCCCTGACTTAAAGAACATGCTGTCCAATTCTGATGCTATTGTTATTCTGCTGAAGAAAATGTTTTAATGTAGTAATAGGAATGGTTTCTGACATTCTCTTTGTTCTGAGGGTTTGCTCACAGCAAAAGGAACCCTTCTGTGGACACACAATAGCTTGATGATTAGAGTACTCAGCTGAAGAGGAAAGAACATAGGTTCAAATCCTTGATCCAAACCAGACAGAGCAGGGAATTGAACCTAACTCTCTAGTGTCAGAGATTAGGGTATTCCACTGGGATAACAGCAAGCCAGGTTTCAACTCCCTGCTCTGTCTGGTTTGGATCAGAGAGTTGAACCTCAGTCTCCTCCATCTCAGCCGCGTGCCCTCATCACCAAGCTATTTGGCTGAGATGGGATAGGGTGTTTTGCTCAAAAAAAAAAAAAGCATTAAGAAACTCATTTTGCACCAGAGTAAAACATAAACTACCCACTCCTGACAATTTCCACATGATGATGGAATGGTTGTTTCCTGGCCAGGCTTGAGAGAGAGCTACTTCGTGGTCACATACCGAGAGTGCCAGAAGCAATAGCAGATATAAAACCCTTCTGTCCCTGCAAATGCAGCTAAAGATGTAGAGATTCAGCCATGTTATCCACATGGCTTTGGCAGAAGCAGAGAAAACAAAACCACCAGAAGCCAGTTCATGTGAATGTCAGAGCTATCTCAGTGAACCACAGTTTTGTTTGGAGGAGAATAGGGGAGGAAGATTAATATTCTGTCAGTGATGTTGGAGGTGTCTGTGTCAGAGCACAGGCTGTGAGTTTGCTTGGAACTTCAGGCATCTTTCTTCTCCACTGTTTTCCATGTCTCTCTTCTCTCCCTTGATTTTCTGCCTGGTTCTCTCCAATTTCCATGGTTTTCTTCTCCTTTCACTGCCCTTACCATATATTCATGTCCTTTCCACAAATACTATTCTGGCTTAAGCTCTAGTCTTTGCAGTGGCACACGTAATTGAAATTTTTAAAATCCTCTGCAAATGTGCTTATATCGGTTCATAGAAGTGGATGGGTTGTAACTGTTTGCCTTTTCCTTGCAATCCACACACACATTGAATTTCTTGATCTAATCCTAAGCATTTTTAAAGGTTTAAGTGTTTGGGTTTTTTCTGTTTTGTTTTGTTTTGTTTCCTGCTCCTTACATTCTCTTTTGCCTCCTGATTTTAACCAGCAGTAGAACACCAAGTGGTTTTTGATAATCTAGCATGTGAACCCTTTTATAGCTATCTGCATAGGGCTTGTCATGCGAAGTTCATAGATTGAAAGTCTATATGTGTTGGAATTCTCAGTATTGAGTATCTGCAGTTATGGAGCATGGGCTTCTAAATCTGAATAAGAGGTTTTTTTATATTCATTCACTTATAATGGAAAATGACCACTGTAAATCAACTAAATCGACATTTAGGCGTATTTATACCAAAGAATTATTCTCAGTAGAGTTATAATGGAAATGTTTGGTGTATGAATTATGTTTCATTATTTCATTATTTCAGTTGCATTCACCAACAGACAAGCACTGTTGCAAAATTGCATGGCTGAAAGTCAGGTTAGCATACATGCCCAAGAAGGACTCTGTTTTGCTGGGTCTGAGCATTTGGGATGCTGCTGTTGTACACTCAGATTATTTTTTTCCCCAATCCCTTGCAATACCCGGGGCACAAAGTTACAAGTGATGTCTTGTTTTCATCTCTCTCCATTCACTCAATAGCACAGAGTAAGACATCTGAGAACCTCCCTCGTGTGTTTCTTTTGCTGTGTTATCGACAAGTGAGATTCCATGGCCTGCTCCAGAAAGTGTACACACACACTGCCATAACTGGCTACACATGCTGAGTCTTGCAGCACGCCGCGTCGTGTCAGCCTGTGCATAAAATGGGGTCATGTCTGTTTGTAGACCATGCCTGATGTCTGGAGGGGGGCAACAGGATATTTCTCTCTCTGTTTCCTGTAGAGTCCCACAGTCAGTAAACCTGACTAGTTTTCACACTTCAATACCCTGTTTTCCCAACCCTTTTGGATATTGCCTGTTAATACCAAGAGTCAGTTGATTCTGTGGAACCTGGTTAGCACTACACGTCATGACATCTGCTGAACTTGATTGGGTGGGCTTCTGCACAAACACAAGGAAGTCCAGGCCTTGGCATGGCTGCAGGATATCCTTAGTTGGGTACCTGACTGAATGCTGGACATGCACAAAGGGAAAAGACCACTCTGTACACAATGAAACTCACCTACAGTGCAGTGGTCCAGTGAGGAAAGTGTCCTCATAATCCTTAATGGAGTGTTAGCACGGAATTGGATCTTCCTGCTGTAAAGTGACCCAAGGCATTTTGTAATCAAACTGCACACTGTAAACTGTTTTACATGAAGTCAGCTGCATTGTATCCTTCCTGGCAGACACTTTAGAACCATAATTACATTAATCTCCATCCTTAATCTGCTCCATTGTGCTTCTGTCATTGCAGGATCTCTGCTACCAAGTGGAATGTGTTCATTTCCTCAGTGCTTACTGTAAATTGCAAATTAAGGGTGGCATGGTTAACTCTCAATTGCCTGCTTTTTCTGGGAGTAAATCCAGTTCATCATTACTTGAGCTTTTAGTTTATTATTGTTTAATGAGGTGCATAGTACTATATTTGACTTGGGAGATCTGTTCCAAGTAGAGGTCTATTTGCAAAGAAATTTGGTTTGAGAATGATAAGATATTAGCTACAGAGACCTCTGTCATCCCTGGAGAAGTGAGCTGGGTAATGTTGAATTAGGAGTGGACTATCATCTTTAATTTAAATAAATAGTGTCTAATTATTAAAGCCTGGGCCTATTCAGTCTGTCATGGTATGCCCACCTCCTTCAGCAGGAACGAGGGGCATTTCATTCCTCATACCTTGTAAGAGTTCCATACTGAGGAATTGTAAGTCATGTTTATGTTTTTTGTATTAGTCATCTTACAGCCTTTTATCTAGAAAAGGATAAGCCAGTGAGATTTGAAATTATATTTGCAGAGAAAATCTATCATGTTTAATGGAAAGTGTCCAGAAGGGTAACACGACTGCAGATCCCAAATTAAAAGCTGCATAAAGAGAAAGGGAGATTTTTGTGATGCCAGGTTTCCAAGGACTGTTTCATTCCATAGTGTTCAAGTAATGCTTTAGTGGTACTTGCTGACTCTTGTTTCACTTCAGTTACTTCCAGGATTTCCATTTTATAAACCTCTTGTAATCACTGCTGTAAAAATCCATTCTGAGTTACAATTCAGTGTATAGGTAATGTTCCAAGAAATAGCCATGCCTGCCTGCTATTAATTCTAGCCTCCCACTGTATTGGATATCCAGTTTCTAAATCTTTCACTAGCCAATGATGGAAGTGAGGGAGAAAAAAGTCATAAGATAAAACTGGTAAAAATTTGTCCCTTAATGCAAGTATGGTATGAGCAAAATAAAGCAAAAGTAAAGACTGATATTGGCCCTGGTAGCAATGACTTAGTTTTGCATTTGGTGTTTCTGCCATTGCTTTTATTTTCAGATTCAGGAGACATCAAGTCACTGCATCTGTGAAATGCTCCATTTGTGTGCCACAGGTTGGGGTTGCTCTGTACTATCTATATTGGTTCTTTTTTCAAAACAAAACAACTCCCAAAACAACAAATGTACAGTGTTTCAAAGGTGTATTTGAAAAGGAGTATTTTGTACATTTATCATGTACAGAAAGGTATCTTTATGGAGAGCTAACCCTCTGTCCCCATCCATCCTGTGTTATGATTGCGTAAGAATCACACACGGGCATGAAGGTACCTCTGTGCATGGGGACTCTTAGAAAATTGCTCTAATAGGAATGTGTGCTGCTAGCCCAACAGCTCTGAATTTCCTTCTTCTGATTTAACGACCATTGGTTCTTAGGGTCTGAATAAAGACCTTTTTTGTGGCTTTAGATGAGAGTGTATGCTTTGAGGATTTTCAGCTTATGCTTCCAGTGGTAAAAGTCTCAGCCAGAAAAGTTAAAATCAATATCAGTTTGTAGAAAAGGCTGGTTTTCGTGAAGGTTTCCAAGGAATAAGCTGCTTAGATTAATTAAGTAATGTAAAAAACATCCCCACTAAGTCAAGTCCCCATAGTTCAATTTTTCCATCAAGAGACCAGAATTATGCACCTTATTTCTGAGGTCACTTCCATAATTACAACAACATACATTCTTTGTAATAGCTTTTCCTTTTTAATGGCTATTTAAATGGAGGTAATTGAATATGGGTTTTTTTCATTCCCTTCTCCTGAGAGGAAACATAACAACATGATGAAAATACAAGTGAATAGGAAGTAATAAATGTCTACTAAAAATGACTGCACTTTTACTCTAAGCAGTATTGGTTAATTGTTAAGACTCTCAGAGTGATAATGGGGAGATTCAGGTGTCTGTCATACTATATAAAACAGGATTCCAAAATATTTCTGTTTAATAAGCTATTTTTGAAAATGTTACTGCAGTCAGAGGTATCAGCTGTTTATCTCAGGTCCAGGCAGTCATGAAATATGGGATATAAAGCAGAAGTATAACTTCTTGAAAATCAGATCTAGTTGCTTTTCTCTTTCACACATTTTTGGGCCCCTTTCTAGTTTTTAAACTCTCTTCTCTGTGTCCTATTCAGTGGGATGATTGACTTCTCTCACTGTGCCAACACTTCAGTGAAGTGAGTTGCGCTGGAGCTGGACCCACATGGCTGCATTGCAGGTCATGCTCAGCCTGAGGTGATGAGCCTCTAGTGGCTACGAGTTTGCATGGGCACAGACTGCGAACCTAAATGCTCAGAATGTCAAATCCTTCTCAACATACTGAGAAGTCTTTGGCCTCCCAAAGTGGAGTAGATATTCTGTAGGTATTGACTGCCAAATGTTTTCTTGTGTCCAGTCAAGCAGCAAAGAGGCATGACTCCTTATGATCTGAATTTTAGACCTTTTTCCTATTCGCAGTCAAAACTAAAAAGGTGAAGGTCTACAAGAGAATGTTTAAGAATGGCAAATAAGATCCAAAGACGTTCTCAAGTTCAGCATTGATTTTTGGCTGGATAGCCTCTGAAAGAGTTGCAGTGCTTCAACTGGTTCATCTCTCCCTGTTGTCACAGTGACATCTCAGAGCTCTTGGCAGCAAGAAATTCACTTCTCAAAAGCCTTTCAAACTTTAATGGAGGGAAAACCAAACTAAAAAGTGGTAATTAGAAGAAATTATCCATTTCACATTGCCTGTTTTATGCTTTGATGTTCTGATAATGATTTTCTTTTTCTTGTTTCGTAATAATAGTACAGGAACTGGAACAAATGTAGTGGACTGTTTTTCCTATCAACAAATGCCCTAGTCTTTGTCACTTTGCCTGCTGAAGCTGCTCACAGGATCTTGTGTTTCTGTTATGAATATTATTCCTTCTTTCTTCCACATTTACCCAAAGAATAGGAGAGCAGTTGGAGCCTAAATCCATTTATGGAACAGATACATATAGAAGTAATCACAAGTTGTTTAACACCACCTGGGAATATAAGTTATCTGTCTGGGCTTCCTCAGTTAATAGGAAAGAAATGAAACATTTAAAGGGAGATCCTCTTCTATTCTGAGCAAAAAAACCCTCAGGTAGTTGGGATGAATGCCTTCTGAATGGGTTCCTTTATACTGAGCTTAAATAATTGTTATGGGTGAGACACCTCATTTCAGCAGGCTCAAGTTCACCAAATCCCCCTCAATGCACTTTGGTATGATATGAATGCCTGGAGTTGAAGGGTAGGGCCTTGGGAGGGCATCCTTTGTTAACTCTTTGTGTATATCCCTCGAAATTAGAACAGAAAAATAATTTTAAAATAGTAACAAAAATAAAATTAAATGCATGTTAAGAACTAAAATCTGCTTCCTGCACTTGTCAAGAAAAATATTTTTTTCCTGTAAGACAGGGAGATCTGGGGCTGCAAAGCAATGGATCAGTACCCTCCTAGAGCTAACATCCATTGTTTCTATTTACTTATTTTTGAAATGTCGGTAAGGACATATAAAAGAGAATTTGTCTCTGAACTTAAGTTAGTTGGTTTTTTTTTGGTTGTGTTTTTTTTTTTTGTTTTGTTTTGGTTTTTTTTGTTTGTTTGTTTGTTTTTTTTAAATCCTACAAATATTTAAAAGAAAAAAAATAAAATTACAAAAAAATGTAATACCTGAGGGATGTTAACAAGGAGAGGTAATAATGTCCTCAAGCCTTCTAGGATACAAACTAAGAAGTAGATAGTTTTTGTCTGTGAGAAGTCAGAAGCTGCAGTGAGGGAAAAACTGAAATGAGGCATAGAGTCGTGGAATCAGAGAATTCTTAAGACTGGAAAAGACCTCTGAGGTCATCAAGTCCATCTGTTAAATAAAACTATACTGACTACTACACTGACTCTGCCAATGAGTTGTTTTTTGGTTTTTGTGGGGGTTTTTTGTTTGTTTGTTTTGTTTTTGTTTTTGTTTTAAAGGAGTCAGGAAAAGCTCAGGAAGTCCTCCAAAAAAGTGAGGAGGCCCCTCAGTATGTCTAGACAAACACAAACTTGTTGATCCAAACATGGATCAACAGAAATAAACTCATGACTGTACATGTATGTGTGTATAGAATAAATGTCCAAGAAAAAACGTTTTCGTTGTATTGTTTGTTCTCCCAGGAAAACCAGTAGCACTAAAAATTTTAATTAAATTCATTACTTCTGTATAACACTGTTTTTCAGTGAAATCAAAGATACAAATGAAGCATGAATAGTTCTGATCATTCTGCATTTTGACAGATCAAAACCCTACTTGCAATCTTTAGAGGTATTTCAGTGGTCATTGTATTTGAGTGCACTGCTAAGCTTAATGTCCATATTAGCAAACAGGGAATAAAAAAAGAAACTTTAGATTTGTTAATTGGAAGTTGAGTGACTGATTCAAGACAGTTTCCTCTCTTGCAGGAAGACTAATGTAAAATCTCTTTTAAGGTGGTCAATCTTATCTGTTGGATTCCCATTTTTGCAGAAATTAACAAAATGCTCTTCTAGCCATGACTTCATATATGTTGTGAAAGATAATCTTCCAAGACTGACAGTAGTAGATTATTACCAACCAAGCAGGGAGCTCCAAGGCACTAGGGTGCATATTTTAGAGTGTTTATGGAAAACCTCTCCACAGATTTAACTTCAAAAATCCATTCTCAGTGCTAAAAGTAGTTATATGTATAGAGAGATGTATATATATGAGAGATATAATGCATAATGGTGATTCTCTGATTTCCTTTGTATTGTGGCTGAAATGAGGTGTCTGTGTATTCCTGTCATTTGTTGTGTGTATTGTTGGTTTGAGGTTTGCTCTGGGTAACACTATCCTTAAAGCAAACACTTCAGTCTACATTCTGAACCTGTATGTTTAACTCCATGTGGTTTCAGCTTCCACCCTTCAACAACAAATTACTATTTGTGTATGCTGTCAAATCCACATAGGACAGGCAGCTGCAGAGAAGAAACTGAAGCCTATAAACCATAGCAAGAAGCATAAGGCTCCCATAAGAGACTAGTCTTTCCCTCTGTATTTAGCCCAATAAGAGTGAATTATTCATTACAATCAAGCCAAAGCTACTCCAGTCTTGCCAGTTTATCCACAAATTTGTTGAAAATTAAAGCTCAGCGTGAAACCTCCAAAGAATTATTCTGAGTTAGTAACACCTGCAAAGAACAGAGATTGCACTGTGGGGTAAATTGCTGTGTGCTTGCTCACATGTCAGCAAAACTTATAATTGGGAGAACCTGAATATTTTCTCTGTATTTAACTGATGAGGATTTTGTGGGGTGTCATTTTACATTGAGTAGTAGAGTTATAATTTAGAATGTTTCACAGCAACCAATTGTGTTTGTTTTAACAGCAATTTTTCTTTTCTATGAGATTTCTGTTGCTGTCAGCTGCTATTGCAACTTTATGAAACACACATTTAGAAACCTTTCTTATTCTTAGAGAAAATTGTCAGAGACAGGCTTTAAACTGTGGAATTTTCTTCCTATGATTTTTTGTGAACTTAGAAGTTGATACTTCACCCTGCTTAGCTGTATCTCATAAATGGCAAGCTAAGAGAGGATTTTGATCTCTCTATCGGTAGCATATGTACACTCAGCAGCTCCTTGGACAGCAGTAGAAACTACCTAAAGCAGATTTTTGTTTCTTATGTTTCAGAAATACACTCATAAATAATATGAAAAATTCAGGTGGAACTCCTAAATCAAATTGGATATTCACATTATTAAATATCCAGAAAAAGGACAGAGGAGAAAAAAAAAAAAAAAGTCGTATTTCCATTGCTCCATGTTGTGCTGCATTGTTACATGCCGAGGTCTTATTTTCTGCGTTTTCCACAAGTCCTGCATTAATTCACAACTTATGTTTGGAGCAGAAGTTAGGCTTCTGGCTGATGCTGGTAATAACGGCTCCAACACAAAATGAATAAAGCTCATAACATTCAAGATAGGCCTACATGGAGAGCCTCAGACACAAACTTTTCACCTGCCCTTTGAAGGGAACCAGCTCTGATGCACAGCGCTGTCCTTGCTAGGAAGAGGTAGCGCTGAGCTCAGCAGGTTGCTCAGGGGCTTGGTTGTTTGATTCATACGTGTTGGCATGCTGACATGACTGGATGTGCCTGCTGCATGGGAACTGCCTGGCCTCTGCCTGCTCATCTCTGGACAAATGTGCTTTTGTGGCTTGCAAAGTTATGTGACCTCATTTAAATCACAATGCACAATTTACTTTCGTGGCTGGAATGCCAGAACCCAATTTGACAGCAGATTCTTTGCGCTAGAGAATATGCACTGAGTGGAACCTGTTGGTGCGGTTTTCTGTCCTTCCCTTATTAATATCTTGCCACCCTTCTACCTTTTGTTCCTTACAGGGGAAATTGAAGTGCTTGCCTCACTGAATTCACACTTATAGTCATAGCTGCTGGATTGTTTGGTTTGGGGGCTTTTTTTGGCTTTTTTTGGTGTTTTTCATTTCTTTTTTTCTCTTTTTTCCAGTTGTGACAGGAAAAAAAACGCAACTGATTAAAGACTAAGGAGAAGGGGACATATCTAACAGAGTAACAACTGCTTTCATATGTGTCCTTTTAGTGCAGTGAAACTTGCCTCAGTGATTTCCTTTTATATACCTTTTACAGTTACTGGAATAAAATATCCCTGGTGCCAAAGGCAAGGAACTCATAACTATGTGAATGTGTTAGACAATAATATCTAGTGGGTACTCCTGCTGTACATAATAGCTGAGCTATTCTTACTGCAACACAGCTAAGGGCTAATATAACACAGGTTTATTTCCTTGGATCAACATGGGATGCATTAAAAAATAATTTGCTGGGCAAAATGAAGCTTTTCAGGCTCATGTAGTCCTACTGCCTGCTCCAGAGGTTGCTAAGAAATGTAATAAAATACCAAATCCCTACTGACTGACTAATCTTCCTTTTCCACAACACTTCAAAGTATTTCCCTTTTTCACTTTAAAACAGAGCTACACTAAGTGGCTTCCTGCACAGAATTGTCTGTGAAAGTCCTGCAGTGGGCTCTAGCTTCCAGCTTGTAATCTCCATGTTGCTTGATCATGGATCATCCAATACTTCAGCTCAGCTATTTAGAGGGTTAGAGGAAGACCTGGTGTTTCGCTCAGGACTCAAGGGAAGAGAAGAGGAAGTGGGTGTATTGTATAAGCAAACCTCCATGTGTCAACATCCATGTGCTTGTCAGAGGAATTTATCTGCTCCAGCTGTGCTGCTTGAAGAGGGGATCTGTCAGTATATATTTATCTGACATATTCTATGTCTGAAACATGTTGTCAGTTTCTTTCAGAGAAGAACTTCGTGGCATAGGGAATGTGATTATGAGGATGATCTAGCATCAACGTAGGATCTCACAGTATGAACCAAAGTGCTAACTCAGCAGCTGACTGGGCTAGGTGCCATGTAGTGCTAGTTAACCCCTGTCCAAGAGGAAAGGGAAGGACTCAAGGAGTTGACTATCATTTTACAGAGAGGAAAACCAATGTGCTGAAAGCGTGTGTGTCGAGAAAGCCAATGAGAAATAAGAGGAGCAAAAGTGGAAATCTGAAATAAGTATTGCGTTGTCGGTTTCTAGTCCACGTTTCTGTCTTGTGTCATGTACAAACTTCTATTGCTTCAAAACTGTTATTTTCAAAATGTGACACCCATGTTAAAAACATCCAGAAGAAGGAAAAATAATGGCCAAAAATGAAATAAAGGGACTCAGGATATGCAAAAGAGATTCACACTTGCTTCAGTTCAAACAGTTATTAATTTATTCCTGCTCTGTTACAGATATGTACCTGAATTTAAATGCTTGTCTTTGAACTATGTTATGGACATAGTTCATGGAACTTTGTGTGCAGGGAGTAATATCTATCTCAACGTCTAAATTGTTGTTGGAATATATATGTTGTAAAAACTGGTAACAGGAAAAGAAATAAAAATCTGATTTTCTAGGTTGTCCTGGGGCCAAGAAGAATGAGTTCCTGACGAGTGTTCTGGATGCATTGTCCACAGATATGGTGCACGCAGTCTCTGATCCATCACTGTCTTCTAGTCGGTGGGTTTCACATCCTTTCTGTGTCTCTTTGAAGGATTCTGACAGGAGTGACCGGGTAGTTGAGGGCTTTGAGGAGCCTTCAGAAAGGGTGAATTTCCAAGAACCTACCTAGGAGAGTTTACTTCGAAGTTGCCACTGTGGGCTATGTTCACTAAACAGAGATACACTTGACAGATGAGTTCTCAGCAGCACAGCTCAGGGTTTATCTGCAGCTGTTGGTGCACCTGTGTGTCAGTCTTTGTTCTCCTCTCAAGGCTTTAATTCCTGAGTGTGTGCTACCTTCCTGATTCATGTTCTTCCTAGCTGCTTGCAAAACAAACCAATGCTACTGACAGTCACAGGCAGTGTTAAATATGTGTAAGTGCTGTCAAACTTAGGGCATCTGCAGGTCAGGTACTTATCTGAGGAGATAGCATTTATTGTTACAGCTTATCCTGTAATTCAATACATTTAGGTGTTGTAGCTCTAAGAGAATCCATCTTGGGTTGTAATTGGAGTGTCGGTATTTGGTGAAGCTGATTGTTGATCAACTTCAGTTGGCTACCTGACACATTTAATGCATTTGCTCACAATGAAGCAGTCTTTTTTATTTTTCTCTCCACTTTTCTCTGTTTGAGGAAATTTAAGGGGAAAGTGCTGTTTACCAAGTATGATGCTGACCTCAACAGGGTTTTAGAGAGTACACTAAAAACAGATTCTGGTCCTTATGTGAAATTTAGGATATTGTTGACCAAAGTGAAAAAGAGATTCACTACAAAGAAGTTAGTGTCCAAAAGCAGGGAGATTTACGTAACAGTGGTGATGGTCATCTGAGGGTGATGTAACTATTCTGAAATAAAGGTATTAAATATCAGAATTAAGACTAAGTTCTCTTTTTTTCTTGTTGCAGTGTTTCTGAGCCTGATCCAAATCATACTCTGGAAGAGAGAGTTGTCCATTGGTATTTCAAACAGCTAGATAAAAATTCCAGTGGTGATATTGGCAAGAAGGAAATCAAGCCATTTAAGAGATTCCTAAGAAAGAAATCAAAGCCCAAAAAATGTGTGAAGAAGTTTGTGGAATACTGTGATGTGAACAATGATAAGTCCTTGTCAGTTCAAGAATTAATGGGCTGCTTGGGAGTAACAAAAGAAGAAGGTAAAGCAGAAACAAAGAAACGCCATAGTAAGAACCTTTTCTGTCTGTCTTTTTCACTAAATTCTTCAAAGCTTATGAAGTCTGATATTTTTATAGTGCCAGACTTATACAAAATAAAAGAATACACCTATCTGCAGCTACTGCAGCTGTTGTTTAGGGCAGGTGGCAAGAAAGTTGCTCCAACAGCATCAAAAACTTCCTGTTGATTCTGACCTTCAAATATATTATGGTTGGAAACCTAAGATATAGTAACAGTCATCAAAAAGCCAGTCTAGTGTTATTATAGAACTGTGTTCTGAGTGAGTGGGAGTATCGCACCTGTGAGTTTTGGATTCCTGGAAGGAAGCACATGGTTGAGCTTTCTAATGAATTCTCATTTCTTTTATGTGGTTTAGAGATGCAGAGAGGAATGTCGTCATCTGCCGAACAGGTGGAGTAAGGGCTAACACACAGCCACCTTACCTTTCTGCCAAACTGGTAGGAAGGGGAACAACTAATTACAGAGTACAATAGTCCCTTCAGAGTTCAATCACACATTTTCAGTTCCTGAAAATGGGGGGAAAAAAATATAGTTCTAAGCAGCAACAGTAGATCCCCATACTTTAAGAAGTTGTGGAAGAATGAATATAGGTACCTTAAAATGAAGTGAGGACAGTGGAACAAAGGTCTCATTGGTTGCATTCAAGTCTAGAAAGAGAATACTGCAGAAAGACAGATGAGGTCTACATTTTACTAATGAAGTAAATTGTCTGTGGCTCACAGGAATAGATCTCTCAAAAAAAGTATTGATCAGATCCAGGGGTTTTTTCCTGTGGCTTTTTTTGTGGATCTCATAATGATACCTTCCAATTTTCACTTGATGATGAAGGTTAAAATGTGTACAGGAAGGTCGATGACTGTTATCTTTATGCTATGAAGTGGAAAGTGAAACACCCTTCCTGCTGCAGCAGGCATTCTTAGGACTTACTGTGGTTGAAATTTGGGTCCAAAATCACTACACAGGAGGTAAAGGAAAGACACAGCAGGACTGAAAGTAAATCCCAGATTTTCTGTCTTCATGTTCCAGTGGGAAAAAACCCAAAGATTGGGATAATTCCTGTTCTGGAAATAAAAATTGTAAAAGGCATGAAATCATGTGAAGATCACACATAGGTTTGGCTGAAGTAGAAATTGCGTCCACCATAACTGAAGTTTTATAACAGATCTTCTCCAAAAAAATCTATTCAATAATGAGAACTTTCAAATTTGGAAGGAAAAAAAAAACCCACAAACTCAGAAGTTTGGCATTGAAAAACTAATGGTATCCAGTTGGAAAAAAGCTCTTAACCAAATCATCGGGTTGCTTTACTAGAAGTACATAGTTTTAAGGACAAGACAATAAAAATTACTTTTGTTGGAATACCCCATAATTCTGTTTTGTTTCTCTTACTTGATGATTGAAATTTCCTTTCTGATACTCCTTTCACTTCCACAAATGAAAGAAATTACCATTTCACTGCAGTTAGAGTTACATTTCTAGGAAAATGTGAGACTCTTGTCACCTGAGGTGTGAGAGCTGAGCTAAGGAAGTAGCTCTGTATCATTTCATGTGAGTCCCAGGTGTCTTGTGTGAGAATAATTTGAAGCCATATAAAAGCCAGGGAGTTTTAAAGCCTGTTTTCTGAAGAGAGACCTAGCTGTGTAGCATTTTTCAAGGTCTGGTTTTGTTTCCCTTAGTTCCAGTACAACTTGTTTGACCCACACACTGACATGGAAAACCAAGAGAGCAAGTTCTTCCCTAGTCTCACAAGTTTGCTTGGGAAGATTAATGGGCTAGCAAATTTAGCTTTCTGGGGGTTTATTTTCCCCTATTTTGAGTACTGTGTATGACTTTGAGACTAAGAAATTTTTTTAAAAAAAGTGATAATCTTGTAGTTTTAGAGATTAAATGTGAATGATGTCTTTGGCTTGTAGAACTGTTTCTGTGCAATATCTTTAATCAAAGTGAATGCTTTCCAGACAGTCTGCTTGTCCATGCTTCTTTTCTGCCAGGGATAATAGATTATATTTCCTACTATGCTCAACCTTGACTAGATGCAATCTCCTAAGCAAATTTGACATGTTAACTGATGTTGTTGTTCAACTTTCATAAAACGCCTTGAAATAAGCAACACATGTATTGAGGGCAGAAAATAGTAGATGTGTCAGTGAAAGAGCTAAAATATTTTATCTCATTTATTGAAAGCTGTGCACTTACCCTGCTCTAAAAAATATCTTTTCAGAATGAGGGCTTCAGTTCTTGAGGATAACTTGGTAACCATATTTATAATGTTTTCTTTCCCTTCCTTTAGCAGTCCCCAGAACCAACACTGAGAGCACTTCATCCAGCAGGCAGGTGAGTACTGAGGAGAGCAAGATCTCCATTTCTGCCTCTCCTGGCTAAATTTCTTGGGGTTTCAGCAGTCATCATTTCAACTTCAAACTGCTTTAATCTGCTATTCTGCAGAGTTGCCAGAAAAATGTAGAGCAACATCCCAATTAAGAAATTTTAGCTTAAGTTCTCTGTATGGAAAGCTAAATCAGTCAATTACAGGTGCAGAGTAAATGTGCATAATTTGCAGCATGTGGAAGGTCCTAGGAAAGTGTAAGCTGAGGCATAGGACACATGTGATAATTTGATGAGTGTAATTGAGCCCTTGTGAGTCTTCTGCATTCCTGAATGACAGTATTCCCATACACTTTTAAATGTGGGCTGCTTCATCTTCATGTAACTTTTCTTAAGCTGAATTCTGCCAATTTTCCTGTGTCACAGTATAGACACAAACTGACATTTATGGAAATGAAGAAAGCCATGCATTTCCCATGCCCTGTGAAAATCTATACATTTCACAAACCTCACTGCATTATTATATGATGGCTTTAAACAGCTTTTAAAATCTGAGTGCAATGAAAAGAGCTGTCACTTTCAAATGCCTTTGCTGATTGAGCAAAATGATGCTGAAGAACTAGGATTTGCCTCACTCTGCTAATCTACATTTAAACTAAAATTGCAGAATGATTGGAGAAAATAAAATGTCAAGTGTCCTGACAACATAATCCATGATTTTTTTAAAAATAATTTTCTGCAAAGACCTGATCTTGTTTTTCAAAATAGCACCAGTGTATGTCATTCATGGAGGTTTGGCTACTCAAGCCCTTCAGAGCTGCAAAAGGCACAAAAGCTGAGTTTTTTAAATGAAGGAAAGGTGAACTTTGAAAAGGAGGGACTCAAGTGAAAGGTTAGCAAAATAGGTTAAAAAAGTGCAGTTTTATTTGTGTGTGTCTAATTTTATAACCATTTATTCAAAAGAAAATTTTTCTGGGCAATATTGACATACCTTCCTAGTACTTTTGCATGGTCTTGAAGGAGGGCTTGTGAATCTAATACTTTGAATGGTCTAGCAAAAGGGTCATCTTCACACTATTCTTATTTCACTATTGTAGAAGTTAGAGGACTTAAATTACTAATACCTACAAAAGCACCAGTAAATGATGAACTGGCTTAAAACTTATTCATGTAACTATATTAAAAGAACTGCTCAGGTAATGCTGCACCTATGAAAACTGGAATTTGGCTAAAAACACCCTAGTTGTGGTAAATGTCTTCCCATCTATCATAAAGTTAGATTAATTTTTTAAAGTAATTAATTAATTAAGAAACTGAACCCCAGGTGAACCTACCCACAAGCCAATCTTCCTCTCAAAGTTGCTTGTCGATTTTTTCTCTTTTTTTTTTATCTCTGCTTTGTTTGATGTTAGGTTTGCACTTCCCAAGGCAAGCTCAACATTGGTTGTGGTTTTTACCAGAGACCTCCTGCATACCTTTGATGGAATATAAAATATTCTCACAGCTACAATAACGTGATAAGTTTGTTTGTTTAAACAAGTGTTTGTGGTCTTAATTTTTCAGGTTTTCCCCACAAATCACTTTACGCTTTAAACGAGACAGCCTGAAAACAATTATCCTGTCAGAACTCCAGAGCATTCAGAAGGGTTACTTTAATTATATAATGGCAATTACTGGCACACGTGCATGACACTTGAAGCATGACAAGCCCTCTCCCCTTTCCTGTAATCTGATACTGACTTGTGGAATTGGTAATAAAAGTGTCCTTAGAACAGCTATGTTTTTCAATTTTGTCCAATAATTTTGCTGACTCAGCGTCAGTTATTTTAAGGGCTGTTGCTGACAAATGATAGCTTTAAATTAAGGCTGGCTAAGAAAACCATCTGTTGGCAGTTTCATACTTGAACAATACTGCAAATGGCCACAAATGCAGAAGGTGGTTTTCATCACAGAAGTTCTCGCTTGGAAGGAAGCTACTGAAAAGCGTAGAGCTGCTCAAAGAAAATCACCCATCTAAGAAGGCTTGATCAGATTTGCACCACTCAGGAGACACACACTCAAAAGCTTGCTCTCTACTAATTTATTGCAGTAGTTCAGTTAAATATATGGGTATGTCTACTTTGGCAGAGTTTTTTTCACATATGTGCAGATCTGTGTGTGTACGCACACACAGGAGTTTACTGAAAGAGAGCAGATACAGAAACATACACTACTAGGCTGACTGAGGAGCAGCTGTGGTTGCTCTGAAAGAGGTCAGCTAGAGGATGGGTCTGATAGGACTCAGGTAGTGGCCAGCTATATTTCCTGTGCTCAGCTCCACCCTGTCCAAAGAACACACATATACATGCCCACGCACTGTCAGTGGGATCTAGGGGATCTTTCACAGCCTAGCAAAAAGTTTGTAAAGACACCACAGATTATTTGTGAGACTTGGGCCAGCAGCCCATTCCTTATACATCACAAGCCATAGGAGGTATATTGAACCAGGGACTTGCCCAGGCAGTTGCTAAAACTCTGTGTGTAAAGGGATTTAAATGGATTTAAAGGGTAAGTTGTCAAGATGTTGCTCATACCCATGAAGGACTACAGGGCAGGAATTTTTTCATTCCCTATATATATGTATGCAGAACTCTCTCCTGATAGTGGCATCTGGGCACTGCTGAAAAATAGAGATAGACTTTTATACTGGGCTAATTGAAAACATCATTAATAATGCAAATTTTCCCAACTTCCTTTCAGCAAGTTTCGAAGAAGCAAGGGTGAACACCTTACTAATCCAAGGCAGATCTCTTTGACATGTGGGAGACTTCCTCACCAAAAGGCAATAAAAACAACTGTAGTATTTGCACTTTGTACTTAAAAATGTAAATTCACTTTGTAGAAATGAAATATTTAAACAGACTTTTTTTTAATCTGTGAAAAAGTAATGGCTAGTTTTGAAAAATTATCACATACAATGTATGTGTATTCTTTTGTTGTCTGAAATATGTAAAACATGTTGGAGATGTAAAAGTTTGCATTTAAACCATTTAAAAAAAAATAACTTTTTGGCAAACAGTAGCATAGAAACCTGATTCTATGTATTTTTGGTTTCAATAGTATGCCTTATTTTTCTTAATACTGTCATTTAAGTAGAGTTATGCTGAAAAATCTACTGTATTCTCAATTTTGTCCAAGCAGTGTTGAATGTTTCAGGTTTGCAGGACTGAGAGAATTGTGTAAATTGCTGTTTACTTGGTTTTGCAGGTTTTTACTGAACAGATTTTTCATTGGTGGCAATATTTTATTTCATTTTGTTTTTATTGTAATTATTAGCCTTTCCAAAGGTCATACAATGAGAATACAACCACTAATGGATTCAAAAAACAGTTATTTTACTTGGGATGCTTATAGAACAATGTATCCTTTTATCAATTTTTGAAGTGCCTTTTTTAATAAGTTTTTGGTAGGATTTTTCTCCTGTTTGCTTTCAGTTGGGTTATTAACACAGGAAACCAAAAAGGAGTAAGGTGGATTGTAGTGTCACTCCAGTCTGGTTCAGCCTGGGCCTAAAAGCATGGTCAGTGCAAAGCAGGAGCAGAGTTTGTATGGGTCAGAATTGTAAATCTTAATATCTTGACAGGGAAGCATAAGCCTTTTCCCCCTATACCTGGCTACCCTTACCAACCCTTTGGCTTGCCTAGGGGCCCACTAGAGGAGGGGCTACTCACATTGCCCCTGCCTGAAACTTTTTATTTGCTGACGGAAGAAACGTCTCAAAACTTTTCATACTTTCTCCATCATTTTCCCCCCCAATGCTTCTTTTCATATGTGTGTCTGAGGGGATGTGAACCTAAAGCAGGGGACCCAAATGAAAAAAGTTCTGCTCTTGAACAACTGTGAGTTACAAGCAGCTGGGTTGATCTATGCAGTGGTAGAAGGACTTCTGGCATCTAGGAGCTGACATGAGAAGGCAGGAATGTAGCAGCAAGCAGTGATTTCATTATGGTTTGTTTAAATAATGTGTAGGATCTGACATGTGACCAGCTACTCATAATAGCCCCCTGCTTGAACTTGTACCTGGAAAAGTTTTTTGTGAATGAAAAGGTGTCATTTCAGTTCCAACATATTCTGAAGTGATGGAAAAAACTCTATGCAATGGAATTGTATCCCAGAAATTGTGTACTCTAAGCTCTGGCAACAGGAGAAACCAAGGCAACTGTGTGTTATCTTGTATTTTTTTTTTCAAAGTATTTGTTACTCTTTTATAATGTTAAACCTTGAAATTAATCTTCTTTATAGATTAAAGATTAATATGTTATCAAACTATGCTGGTGACTTTTCTTTTGCAACACAGAGAGACATGTTTGGAAGTAGATGCACACAGCGGTGACTTCACCACTGCTTGAGTTTACAAGAAACCTCATAACCTCACGTTGTTTCCGTCTTCTTCCCTTGCCTTTCCTGAATTCTCTTTTAAGATCATTCATGTCTTAGTCATACCATTGCTTCCTCAAATTCTCTATATAACTTCAACCTGGTCACTTGTTTCTTCTCAGCAAAGTGCAACATAGCGTAGATAGAGATGACACCTTTTCCCCTCCATGTGAGTGTGAGCTGCAGGGCAACTTTCAGCCTGGCTGGAAACAATGAGGAGAGAGAAGCAAACCCTCAGAATTTACAATGTCTGGTTAGGTAGTCACAGAATGGTTAATAGCAGCATTTTGTAAGAAATATATAATTCCATCGCTATGGCCTTTGGAGACAATCAAATGTATGCTACCAAATATTTTGTCATGTCCATGGTTGGAAAATGTATCCCATTTAAACTGAGAGGCTGTGTAGGAAGGCAGATTTGGACTAGCAATGTGATTGTATAATGAGTAACCTTAAACAGAGATCAAAGTGCAAGCAAATGCTAAAGGCGTTTTTAGGTAGCCAAAGACTTTTACAACACAGAGTCATTTAATACCTCTACAATGACTGAAACATGAGGTGTTTCCTCTTTGTATACATTTCTGTGTCATCACTTTTATGATTTATGTCAATTACCAGCAATTACACCACTTGAATATAAGTAGTACTGACTTCTCATGCTGCCAGGTAGAGTCCAGTTCCCTAATGGAATCATATCTTCAAGCTTGCTAAATTCACTTTGGCTTCCCGTATCTCCCATATGTCCACAGGTCATTTAAACTGAGATAAATGTCCTATTTGTAACTAGGAACAGCCTTGATACCAAAAAAGAATCCATGTAGACAGGCCCTTAGGCTCACACTACAGTGTTTATTATTTACACAGTAATTAATTAGTTCTAGTTTTTATCCTACTCCATGTGCAACAATAAAATTTCAATTTTAATCCTGTTACTGCAGACACAACTTATATTCTGTTTCTCATTGACCATTATTTGTTCTACTTCCAGCTTTTGCTGAACATATTTGTTTAGAGCTTTTATAAGGTTGTAAAAAAAGACTATAAAGTTTGAAAAATGTGTACATATTCAGTGACTTGTCCAGCCTGTTGAAATGTCCATTAGTCAACAGGCCACACAGTGAGAAATGCTCCATATTTTGTCAACACTTTGGAAAACTTTTTCATTTTGTTCCTATCTCTACATTTAGGCCAATTTCATAGTTTAATTTTTACCAAAACCACTTAATTGTCAGTCTTCTCCCAGTCCAACAAAACACCTAGCTTTCAGGTGCTCATTTTGTAGAATTGGGACCTTGATTAGTGCTGCAAATGACAATTTTTCTTGCTGATGTAATTTCAGATATTGAAAGACTGAAAAAGAGAAACTTTAACAATAATAACTGCATATCAATAAAGGAATACATTGTACTTTTTTATTTAGACCATGCTTCTGCCCTTCATAAGTACCATAAGCCAATGGAGAAGGCAGGTATTCCTAGAAAGCTGGAAGGAAAATAAAAATAGAGATCAATTCATAAAGATATTTAAGTGTTTCCAAGATTTGATAGATGTAATTAATATTTTCTTTTTACAGTAGTAATAAAAGATGGATTAATGGAGGTTAAGAAATCTTTGCTGGCAAAGATAATGTAGTTGTTCCTTTTAAATATTTACATTGGTATATTATATAGCTAAGTTATGGAAACTAATGTTTCGAAGTAAGAGTCCTTAGTGCCAAAAGTGAAAGGTTTATTGCTTTTATTTCCTTTGGGATGGCAAATTAATGTAATTTTGGAGTAAGTACTTTGACATTAAATAGGAACCAACTAAGTTTATTGATGTCTGAAACATTAGAATGATTGTAGTAAATTATTGATACAAACTGTACTCTTTGTCCAATTTAGTTGTTTTAGTTCAAGTTTTATGAGTGAAAACTTTGTTTAAAAAGCATCAGTGATCGTGTTATTGTTTCTCAAAGAAAAGCTCATGTGGAAAGCCTTGAGAACAACACATTTTCTAGAACATCCCATGAGGATACAGGGAGAGAGGTCTATTTTTATCTAAGCTAATGATAGAAATATATGCAGGATTTTGACTCTACTACATCCACCGTCCCTTTTTCATCATACACTTTGTCCTCTGACTCATGTCACCAGTGGTACATAAAGCTCTTTCAGAAGGTAAGGTGATGAATTGAGAATCCATTCTGTGCATATGAACAATCTTGTACATAAATTAGGGTCATCTGAGTCATCCTTTCCCTAGATACTCTCTTCCCTAGATACTTGACATCAGTTCAGTGCATGGGACTTCTTGCTTCATATCAAATACATAATCCTTCTTTGCACAGGCATGGGATCTGTTATGAGCTGAATGGATGCTTTATGAAGAAAACCACTCATAAAAGATCAGCACAGTCTGTGGGATTGCAGGTGGACAGCTGCAATTTTTTATTAAGCCATTAATAACAGTTAATAAAGATTTATAAAGCCCACTCAGTATGTGAAGTGAATCCATGAAGTTGCCTCTATTTGTTCTAAGTAGTCAGTTGGGAAAAAAAAAGAAAGAAAAAAAAGGTGGTGAATGAAGCTTCCAATGAGAAATATTGTTTCACTAAACCATGATTGACTCATGTGATTGAGATTTACTATGAAATGTCACTTTTAAAAGTATTTTTTTGGTTTAGTGGTTATTTTTATGTTGGAACTTCTTTTCCTTTAACTGACTATCATGAAATGTCAACATAGAAAAGTGACATTTGGATACCTATTTTGTCACAAAATTGGATATTGCAGGAGGCAGCAGCTTTCTTGCTCTTCCACCAACTTTAAAAAAAAATAAGTTGTATTTGCTTGAAAGAAGTCAGGTTTCCAAACAGTTTTTCATACCTCATCTGAGTTTTTAAGGACCTTGCTATCCCTGTGTGAGGCAAAGAAAAATGAGACTGGGTCTTGATGAATGGCTGGATTTAGCACTGAATGCATACGAGATGTGAAGAAAACTGCAGTGTGAGTAAGGGTATTTATACTAATCTGTATCTATGCAAAACAGTTGAAGCAGTGTGAATTATATGCAGAGATATAAGGGGCACTGTTCCAGCTTGCAAAAAAAACCTGCCATGGGACTGATTGCAAACATACTCAAAACCTAAAATATTCTAGCGTATCTCTACTTTTACCAGTCATTTCACTCAAAGGCTGATGTGAACCAAAATCCATTTTGACCACTACCTCCTAGCTATGTTGGTTTCTTAATTAGTCTTCCTGAATCCACAGCTTGGGTACATCCTTCTGAGACCCCCCAGGCTGTGATACCAGTGGGACCAAGACCCTGAACAAAGAACACAAGAATAAACATGGTGACAGATACTGCAAAGTACAGGATATTACTCTGTAGCTCAGATTATTTTTACCCTGGTGGGCTGTGATCAACTGAAAACTCCTGCCCTGTATCATCAGTGACAAACCCTAATTTCCTGCTTCTTAATCCATCAAACCTGTGGTCAGAGTGAGAGAACATCATGCTTTGACTGAGTGGGAGTCAGTGTGAGTCACAGCTACAAGGCATTTGAGAAATATTATGCCTCCTCAATAGATGCATGTGCTTGGTTAACTCCCACCAGTTAATTCCTCTTTCTGCTGAGCACCATATGACGGAGCAGAGTCTGCACACACTGATTCTTTAGTGCTCTGCAGAAAGGTGCTGTTCTTCTCAGCCTGGAGCATAGTTCTTAGTAATGAACGTTCAGCATCGTGGAAGGAAGGTTTTTCTGTAGCTTGCTGTTATCCCAGGAACATGAATTGTATCACTGCTGCCTTACAGAGGTTTCAAGAAATATTTTGCAACACAAAATATACAAAGAAAGACGTGCTGGTTGAAGCGGTTGAGGAGAAAAAAAAAAAAAAAAAAAAAAAAGAACATGCAGTTTGAAAAAGACTAGCAGAAGAGAGAGAAGAGAAAAATTGAAATAGGATCATGGAGGCACCATGAGGAACTGAGGAAGGTGGCCAGAACTGTGCTAAAGCCACATGTGGAAACGAAGGAAGAGCAGACAAAGAGACAGAACACATAAGAAAGGAGAGAGAGCAGGTGGAAATGGGAGGAGAGCTTAAAAGGGGATGAATGGAGACAAAGCAAGGATAGAAATGCTAAAGATAGAAAGAAATAGAACAGCTAATTATGCTCCCATGAGAAGGAAAAGTCCAAGAGGCCGAGGGGAGAATAAGAAGGGACACAGGTGAAAAGGAGACTGCAAATTTCATTTTTCTGGGCACAGCATCTCTCACACAGCATCACTTTCTGACTCGTACAAGAGGTTTATCCTGCCTTTGGATGTTTCCCTGTCCATGCATAAGGTCTGAATTTGGTCTTTGGTATCCCAGTTGCTCCAGTGCTTTGTTCCATGAGATATTTGTTTTCATGGCCAATCCAAAGGCTTCCTTTAGATCCAGGAAGTCTGAGCAACATTTAATGAAAATGTGAAAGAAGAAACCAGCATATTTCTAAACTAAGAGCAGACTCGAGCAGGATGAGGAAATCAGAACCACAACAAAGATAAATTTCCTTTTGTATTTATTATTCAGTAAAGATGCAAGCAAAATTTAATTAGCTATGTTTTTTTTTAGTTTTTTCTTTCATTTTTTTCACCAACAAATCCTCTGCATGCTTTGCTGATACCCTACAGTTTAACATTTTCTTTAATCAACACATAGATGACAAAGGATTACAAGACTGCTTAATTCTCATTGTCTATTTTTTTCTTTTGTGGTTTCTTTTATGTTCACTCTTGGGGTGGCTGAAACCTAATTATTTAAATCCTTCTTAAAGTCTTTACTCTTTAAAGGTTTGTATCTCTGTGAGAGAGAAAAAGGCAGAGAAACAGACTGCAAGAAAGATGCTCAAGAAAATTTTGGAGCCCATAGAAAATATCCCATGTTCAGAGTAGAACTATTTTCAGGGTACCAAATGTTTCCATGACCTGATGACAAGGAGTTTGACCTCATTATCTTTGAACAGTCATTTTGAAAATTACTTAGAAAATAGCTAATGGCAAGAAACATCTCACACTTTGGATTTTCAGCAGTGCAGTGGAGAAGATACAGAAACAAGTTCATCACATGTCCTAATGCAAATAGCAAATTGACATAGGTTGGGATGGCTCTAGGGAGAGGTTGGGAAAGGGCTTCACCTGGGTGCAGCTTGGAGAGAGAGAGACAGACAGACAGACACACACACACATACACAGACACACAGACACACAGACACACACACAGACACACACATGCCCAGGAACAGAACAGCCTGGAGGGGAATGAGAGAGAGGGACCGGTTGAAGAGGAGGAGGCTGCAATGAGAGTGGCCAGATAGCCTGTCTTACTTAGCACCTGCTGCACCATGTAAAGCCCAGAATCTGGGCTTTGAACTGCTCAGAATCTATGTCCTGGCAGTAGGCAGCTTAGCTAGTCCATATCAGATTTTGCCTGGAAGGCTTCCACCTTAAACCAGGCAGTACAACAGAAAATGGTAGACAATGACAATTGGCAGAGATTTGCTGTTTGTTTACAGGGGTCCCAGGTTGAAGGGAGGGGGGATGGACAGTGACAGAAAGATTATTTTACACTCTGGAGCTTCTGCTCCATCTTAACATTTTAAAATAGAAAGTTTCATTCTTTTCTGAAATCTGTGAGATGCAACTTCCCAGGCCTGGATGTCCTCTTCACAGTGAGAAAGAGGCATCAAGGCACCACAATGAGACAGCCATCTCTGAAAAGAGATGGCCCCAGTGTCATGGCTGTTTAGTAAGAAACACTGAGCAGTGCTTTGAACTAGAAGCTAGATGTATAAATGAATATGAATATTGCCGCATTGAGACTCAATCATCGTATACCTGTTCCCCCTTTTTTTCTTAAAGTTTTCAGCATAAATTTGATGGATTCGGCTTAAGAAATTGCTTATTATAGCTTTGGTCATAGAAAAAAAGCAGTAAGTTTCAGATAAATTTTCCCTTTTAAGTTTTGCTTTAGTTTGTGTTGTTGGTGTATATATAGGTCTTGTTGCGGGGGAGAAGCCAGTAATGGATACTTTAGCAGTTTTGGTCAATCACAACTGTTAGTGTATCTTTTATTTTATTAACATGTTTTTCTCTTCCCTTAGGGACTTGAAACAGTCTTTCACACTGTGAAAGACCACAGTTCTACCATTTGCTGTCTGTTAAATTGTGTTGCCAATCTTCTTCTGGGCAATAGAAAACACATTTAAGAGCGAAGTAGCATCTGTATATTGGCGACAAACGCATTGCTGATGGTATTTTCATATTTTGCTCTTAGATTTTGCATTTAGATTATCATTGTCTTTCATAAAAATTCTATTAATCAGTACTTTTAAATAACAAACAATGCAAACAAAGAAAATAATTATTTTAGGAGAACAAAAGCTAAGTTATGTCGGGGAATTAATTGCATTTAAATTTTATTAATGTTTATCATCTTTTACACACATTTCCATAAGCAAAATTCAGCTCGTGCTGGTCTACTACATGGTTTCATCATGCTACAGGATTTCACAGAGCAGTTTCCCACTGTTTAAGTGTCTGCCAAGAATATAAGGAAGTTCACTTTTTTTCATCCTAACTGCCCTATGTTTGTAGTCTATCACAAAACTATGAGAAAATTTTGTGTGGCTAATAGCCTTTGTTTCAAAGATAGTGGGGAATCGAATACAAATGATTGAGGGGAGAGTGCAAAGGCAAAACTGTGTGTGGAAACTTGTAAAACTCCTTTTTCAACTATTTGTAAACTTGCCTTTTAGTGAATTTTCAACTCAGTTTTTGAGGAACATATTTACTCAATAAGGAACATATCTACTAGTGAAGTAGGATACATTTGCTACAGATGTTTCTGCATGTGAAGAAAATGCCCCCTGTCTAAGAGCCTTTGTGAATTGCCTCCAGTGTTGTGGTTAACAGCAGAACCTATGTTTATTCAGACAATCTAACATGCAGGCAGATTTCTGTTCCCATATAAAGTTCCCTACCTTTCCCTAAAACACTGTGCAGACCAGCTGTGCTCTGGTTCCCTGGGAACATTAAAGCAGTGTTTAAGACCAGAGTTTGGGACTCTAATGAGAACAGTATGGATTTAAAAAATCAGCCAGATTTGAGAGGGGTGTGGACACATCACTTTATCACATCTCGTTTCTGTGAGAGTCAACATACAGTGCTCTCACAGGTAGGAGTTAAGGTGCTCTGAAGTAAAAGTATGCCCAGCTCCCTGGAACCAAGGGCTGCAGTAAGTGAGTGCAGACTGTGAGCTAACCTGCTCACAAAGTGCTGCTGCCCTTTTCCCTTCCACCTCAGGCTGAAGTGTGGTGAGGGTATTACACTGTGATACTTGGTTCACTCTTGAGTTTCTTATGCTCTTTGCCTTAAAAACCTGTCTGGAGGGTGCTGCTAGATGGGCTGAATGCACATCTGGTTAGTTGCCAGGTTTAAGTGTGCTGCTTGGGTCCATTTCAAAGCAGGGCTGCAGCACCATTGCTTCAGATCATGGTTTTGTGGGATCAGGCACAGGCACTCCAGACAAGCCCCAGCGTGAGCCATCCCTACAAACAGTCCCTGGCTCAGAGCAGCCTTTCCATCAGGCTTAATAAGTATAGGCATGAATAAACAGATGGAACCTAGTCTGGACTGCAGAAGTGCTCAAGGACTGTCTTCCATGAGCAGGAAGGAGAAATAATTTTTTTCCAGTTACGGCAACAATTAGTTAGAATTTCATTCTAACTAATTAAATTCTAGACCTCAGACAAAGGCATAGTTATCCTAGATGCAAAGGAACATATCTGTGCTTATTAGCTGAAATTCTAAATAAAGAGTTGTATGTGAATACAAGATAGGGACTTCAAGAACATGGCAATGCTACTTTTATAGACCAGATACATTTTTTTAAGTTGAATTTTATTTTTTCTCTTGGGTAAAGCTAGGATCAAAATAGCTGATGTGTAATACAGACATCTGTACTGATGTAATGGTTTCAGCCATCATCAGGACAAAAAAAAAAAAAAAGTTAAACCAAATTTTCTGAAAAGTCAGCAAATTACGTGAGGGATATAAAGAAAGCTGAGTTAGGAACAAGTGCATAATCTAAAATTTAGCAGTCAATCAAGAAATTAGGTTTATGTGCACTGTTTCTAATAGCGAATAAAATCTGTCCTGCTGAATGGAGCCACTGAAGTTATAGGCAGTGTTTATATCCTAGTTGAGTTTCACCATCCTTGTACAAGCCTTCTGAGAACCTGTTTCCAGTAACAGAACAAGGTTGGCAGTGCAGGCTATACACACATCTGTTTCCTGGAGCATGGCAAATCTGCAGTTTGCATCACAAACTGGGTTGCACATGTTCTAGAAAGCCTTGGGCATTGATTTTGAAGAGGAAAAAATGTTAATATGGGTTATTTTAGAATGGTTTTCAGGTTTAATTTAGTTGGCCAGTCTGAAAACAGAAATCTATATAAATTGTCAACAAAAGGAGAGAGACTTTACTTACCGTAAAGCTTTTTTAACTGCATAGAGTGATGGTGAAGTTTGTGGTGAATAGTTCTGTGCAAAAGTTCTGGTGAGGTTCAACAAAGATTATTGGCCACCAGAAGACAGAAAAAAATACCATCAGAGAAGAAAAATGGATCATTAACTAAAGTCTCAGCTGACTTGAAGCACATTTTGTTTGCCTGCCTGACAAGCACATATATCACATGGAAGAGTCATGTTTGGTTATATTTTCCTTTTGTGGTCTGGTGACAATTGAAATTCAAGATATATAGCAGGAAGTTCTTGGTAACTTTCCAGGTCATGAACTGGAATGAAACCTGAGATATTATGCAAAACACTAGAAATTATCTCGAACAGGATTATGAGTGTAGTCAACACATGTAAAAAGAGAAGCAGACACATTGCAATGAAAATCCATTTTCTTTGCAGGTTTAGAAGATAAACCTGTCAATTTTATTGCTTTGGGAAATGTACTAAAACTCTCAGTGTTAATCTATTGTCCTCCTAATATAATGCTATAATCGATATTTCCAAAACATGTAGAAACTCCCACCTACCATGGCCATGAGGGTCACCAAACATAGGACAAAGTATAGTTAACTCCAACACATTCAACACTACACAAGGTGTTCACTAGGTTGGAGTCTAAAATCCTGGTGTCAGCAGGTGTCAAAACATCTTGTACACTTGTGACCTTTCAGCAATTCCATATCTTCATCAGATTGGCATTCAAATATGAATTCAGGCATTACCCTTCTTCATAAAAAAATGGTGAATGAAGTCCAATTTTGTTGTAAAAGTCTTAGGACAAATGTTATTTTTTTTCCTAATCCCTTAATGTGAGTATTTTTTAAATGTTATTGTTAGATGAACATCAATTTCTCTTCTATTTTTCTCAGCTTATGTCAGGCGTCAACTGTCCTATCAATTTGCTAATGCAAGGAACAGCATAGCAGATTCCTGTAATAGCAGTTTCTAAACTTTTTCAGTTTGCAAATCTAATTTCTTTTCAAATTAGTTGCTTTCTCTTGTTGAGTCAATACAAGGTACTATCAGTAGATATTTCTTCACAATATTTTGTGTATTTCTTAGAAATAGTCCATGGACCATCAACAAATACAGTTCACAGTTTGAGATTATCACTGTTGAAAGAATACTGATAATATTGATACTACTACACAGGAATTCACTATCACTCATTTTCATCTGTTTCTACTTGTTCTTGGAAAAAAAAATCAGTTCTGCCAGGAGGTCTATTGGAAAATCTGATTTCTCCCAGTTTGCAAATTAGCTGACACTACAGGTTTGTGTTTTGGTATCTGTAGCAGTGTTGCTGATTGCCTCAATTACAGTGTGTTTGTTTGTCCTTTTGAGTCTATCTCTGGTGACATGGAATGAAATGAAAAATTCCTTCTTTGTATTTGCTGAAGGTTTATCCTAGCCAAATGTTTAGGTGGTAATTTTACAGGCAGGATGCAGGAAAGACTTCCCATGTGCTTCTGTGGGGACAGATTTAATTTCTTAAATCATGGTTGGTGTATCCCTGAAAAAATTCCCAACTCAAGGCAGAATTCTGAGCCTGGAGAAGTAGTGAGTGAGCAAGGATGTATTTAGATTGATCCCTATGATAGGAAGTCAGAGTGTGGATTATGTGGTTCTTGGCTTTGTGAATTTCAAAATAGATGTGCAATACAAAGGAAGAAAGTTAAAATACCCTGAATGACACTCATTTAAAAGAATTGTTCAACTTAAGGTTTAATTAGAGGCGAGGTTAGGTTGTAGGGCTTGGATCTGTAAAACTTATTTTTTGTTTGTTTTATAGGAGGAAATTATGGCTCCAATATTTTTGTTTCAGGCATGCTAATTTAGATTTCAAGTTTGTTCTATCCTCTCTTTAAATAAAAAAAATAAGATTGCAAACATTGTGCCATTCAGTTGTTACCAAAGCCCAATGGCTTTTTTTCTTCTTGTTAGTTGAGAGCTATAAATGTGTGGAGGAAAAAACATACTAGCCGTTCTTGTATTGACTGACTCTGTGAATCTTGGGTTTTCTTCTTATCTCCCTTAGTGCAATAAGATGTAACTGTGTTGGGATGAGAGCTTTGAGAGACTGACCTGGGGCCCACTGTCTGACAGAGATTGAGTTGACCAAAGAAACTTTGCTTGTTGCCCTGTTCCCTGTCCATAAGCAGGCAAACATCCCCTTCACCCTGCTGAGAGCCACCCATCACTGAAACTCAGCAAACCAAACAGAAATTTATTGAAGTGCTTTCCCAGTGAGACACTCTTGGGATGGGCTTGCAGATTTAGTTGAGAGCCTACGTCTGGACTGACCCCTGTGTGTCTGGCTGGGAATCTCGGCCCAGATCTTAACTGGTTTAGGCATTTCCTAGGAATGCAAAGAGGTCCTGACATTCAGTGGAGAAGTTTAGACAAGTCTCATGAAGCTAATTATATACATGGACATAGAACCAAGTACTGGAAAGATCCTTATGAAAAAATTAATATTTCTGTGAGTAGTGCATAGGGATTGATTTCTGATGGTTTGGCATGTGTGATTGAATTTACTGGTATCTAATAAGATACAAGAGACATATGGAAACAATATCTTGGAGATCCTCACTCCTTGTTCTGAAATTGTCTGAGGAATTCAAATTTTTTTAGGAACACACATAAACACATCATGCTTGCTTGGGAGTCTTGAATACATAGGAAGGAACAAAAACTTTCAGGCTTAGATACTTTAGAACAACTATCCAAAAACATGTTCTGATGCTCTAACCATTTCTACATAAGTGATTGAGATTGAGTACTCTAAAAAAATCAGACCTCCTCTTGTGGTGCCTAGCATCACAAATATTAAATCTTTGTCCCAAAATATAATTCACATTCACTGATTGATTTTATAGCAAAATATTGAAGCTGAGCTAGCCAGAGAATGCTTATAATAGCATCTTTCAAAGCTTTCCTCCAGATGGAGCATCTGTCCCCCTGCTGCTGTGCCAGTGTCTATAAAATATACTATCACTAGCTTAAAAATCATTTTTCTTTTGTGTAAAATGAAACCAGAAGTCTGTTGTGGTTTAAATTATTGTTTCATATATTAATATTAAACACAATTTCTCAAACAGGGATAATAAATGAGAACTGGCTTGTGCATTATATCCAAGCTTACTGTTAGTGCTGTAAGGGGACAGTAACAGAAGAGTTTTTCAAAATTGAGTCTGTGTTCAAAATGCCTAGAATCTTATTATTTTAAAACATTGGAATTGCAGACATGCTTGTAATGATTACTTAGAAACTCTGCTGGAAGAATATATTGTTCTAAAGAAAAACTCCATTATTGGTCTTTGGCTAGGAGCAATCACATACTGATAAAGCATCTACATGTTTTTCCTAACCAATATTAACATACAATTACACAGTTTCATTGAAATATAATTTTCAACTAAAAATAAAAAAAAAAAAGAAAAATCAAACAGTTTCTTTTCTGTTTTTCTCTTTTCATTCCCTGTTATCTAACATACAATGATGAGTTGAGCTTAGTAAAATGTGCATTCCTAGTTTTGTTCAATGCCTACCTGCAAATTCATTAGGCAGTAATTTTGGAGCATTCCTGTTTCTCTTTTTTACCCTTAAAATACAGAAACAATCACTAGAATGGTTTCTTCAGTGTTAAAACTCCAAATATGAGTGTGTCCAAGATGTACATTTTCTATATACATAATCTGAGGCAAGAACCTTTTATCCAGCCATTTGATGGAATATTCCATTCCCTTCCCATGGCAGCAGTGGAGCCAAGGCACAGGACTTTATTGTGAAGCTGTGAAGAAAACTGCAAATAATTACATCAGGAGCAAAAAATGCTTAACTTCCCTAAATTTCATGGAGCTGAGCCTTGTTCACATCTACAAATGTGTGCTGTGTTACACCCAAGAGAGTCAGAATGACTGTCTGTCTGAGGCTTAATGATTTCAGGACTGCCAGCTGGTAAATGAACAACTTTGATCTCATGAGAATCCGTAAGGGTTTAATGAGGACTTAAACGCAACTTCCACCTGTCCCAGTAGAGAACTGAGTTTCAGCTTGTGTTCTAAGTGTCTTGATCTTTTGCTATTCACTTGGATGGGTAGAGAATATGATCACTGGTTTCAGTGGGAGTGAGATCTGGTTTCTAATCCTGCTTGTATTAATTATGAAATGAATTCATCAGGGAGTTGGCTGGATATAGCATTTTTGTGTTTCAGCTCCAGCACCTCACAAGCAGATTCCATGTTTACATCTGGTTTTACATTAATCTGTAAACACTTCTAGATAACAATCTATTCTTACATCTTGTTAAGCTAGTGGAAATCACTGTTTTCCTACCATCCCACAGACCTGAAAATTCAGTGAACATTTAGACTATACCAGCATTTCCAGAAGATTGCTGCCACAAATTGCCTTTCCTAGTAACTTACAAGGAGTGTGTCAAACCAGAGTGAAGGGAATCTGCTCAGCTATGTTCTAAGAAATGTTCACCCAATGCCACTACAGTTTTGGTTAACGGTACTGAGCCAGTGACACAAGAAAATTTTCACTTGAAATTATCCTTTGTCTTTTACTCTTGGGAAGAGAGCAGAACTCAGCTATTCAGCTAAGCCTTACCTTAGGCCTAATTGGAATATCTGATCACTCTTCTATATCTAATTCAATTTGTGAAAAAGTAATGTCAACCCTCTATGACTGCTAAGAATAGATCCTATGCCTGATATCCATTCTAGCAACATGCTTGTGGAGAGAAGTGTCTCCACAGCAATTATACATTTCCTTTAAATGACAATGTCTGCACTTTATACTTGTCCCTTCAGTAAGGACTACCTGAGAAAATAGTTACTTGAGAAGGAAAAGAGGCCAGACAGAATTAGGAATTTCAAGTCAGCTCGTGGCATGAGATTTATCACCTGGAAAAAGAAATGTCAAATTGGGCTCCAAAGCTGAGTATCTTATATTACTTTGCAACAAACCCTCTTTAGTGCTTTAGTTGCAAAATAATGGTTTTCTTGCTACAAATAAATCATGCTTTTTACTCTCCTTTTCTTTTCCAAGCTTCATTCCCTCACTGAACATTAAGAAAATCTTATCCCACAAAGCTGGATAGGAAGGTTTAAGGGTAGGAGAAGGGCAACAAGCTTGACCCAGAGGAAAAGGAGAAAGAGTTTTTAGTTCATAGCAAGATCTTTTTATCTGTGTTAAGTGGGTCTGACCAGACATCAAACAAAATTTGATGGCATGGCTCAGCACCCCCTACTGTGGAAAGGGTGGATGTGCTTTACAGGCAAGGCACTGTTCTTATGATTTTGGAGCTGTTGATTCTCTCAAAGGAATGTGTGTCCTGCAGAGAGACCTTGACAAGTTAAGAGGGCTGGGTGATCACCAGTGAAGTTCAAGAAGGGAAGGTGTCAGACTGCATCTGGAATGCGGCAACCCTGAATGTAGGGACAGACTGAGGAATGAGATGCTGGAGAGAAGTGCCATGGGAAGGGACCTGGGGGTCCTGGTCGATGCCAAGTTGAACATGAGCAGTCCCCTGGCAGCCAGGAGGGCCAACCCTGTCCTGGGGGGCATCAGGCACAGCATCCTCAGCCCAGCAAGGGAGGGGATTGTCCCACTCTGCTCTGCACTGGGGTGGCCTCACCTCCAGTGCTGGGGGCAGTTTTGGGCAAAACAACATCAGAAAAATATTAAACTGTTAGAGAGTGTCCCAAGGAGGGCCAGGAGGATGGTGAAGGGTCTTGAGGGGAAACTGTGTGAGGAGAAGCTGAGGTGACTTGGTCTGTTGAGCCTGGAGGAGACTGAGGAGAGACCTCACTGCAGTTAGTCCTCCTAAGGGACTTCTAAGGGGAAAAGGAGGGGCAGGCACTGATCTCTCCTCTGTGGTGGCCAATCATAAGACTGGAGGAAATGGCCTGAAAATGTCCCAGGGGAGATTTAGGTTGGATATTAGGAAGGGTTTCTTCACCCAGAGGGTGCTTGGGCACTTGAACAGGCTCCCAGGAAAGTGGTCACAGCAGCAGCCTGACAGAGTTCAAGCGTTTGAACAAAGCTCTCAGGCATATGGTGTGACTCTTGGAGATGGTGCTGTTCAGGGCCAGGAATTTGACTCAATTATCCTTGTGGGTCCCCTCCAACTCAGCATATTCTGTGATTCTCTTATTCTGCAGTATAATCAGCTAAGTGTGCCAGAGGTCTCTGCATATCTGACTGCATTCAGACACGAAAATAAGTAGCACAATTTAACTGAAGCCTGCCAAAAGGTGGGTCTACCTCACTTCACATTTCTGTTCAGTCTTAAGGCAGTTGAGAAAACATAAGCCGAGAAATGCATTTATGTGTGCTTCCAAACCAAGTTTAATGCATGTCATTCCACAGTATCACGAGCAAGTCTGAATGCATTTTGAAACAAATTAAGTTCCACAGCACCTCAGCAGAATTTAGTGAAAATCACAGCTATATTCTGCACAGAAGCAAAGAATAATTAGTCATGGAATTTGCCCAACACCATGAAATGGAAACCTGGCTTTATTTTATTCACTTTGACTTCCTCCCCACCTGCCTGTGTTTACTACATTTCAATAATTAAGTGGACATAGAAAACACCCCCTTTATTCTTGGAAAAAAATCTAATTTATAGATTTCGTATGTGGTTTTCTTAATTCCTGTAAATGGATTTGCTTAGGGAGCAGTAAACATATGAAAATTAATTTGAAACCATAATCAGACTATGGAGTACAATTATTCTTTCCCAGACAAAACAAGCTTCAAGAAGTTTCATGCTAGCCTTCTGATGGGACAGACAGTTGTTGAAGAAAAGGATTCTTTCCAAGATAGTCATACTTTCTTTCCACACCTTGTGTAGAACTGTTGCCCTAATTTTTCTGGTGCCGTTCTCTTTGGAATCTTCTAAGTTAAATTTTGGAAATACAATGAATTAACTTTGAGAGCCTGTTTCCATTTCTGCCATGAAGAGCATGGTATTTTCTCAAAGAAATTATGCCAGCTGTGTTGGTACATTGATGGTAATCTTTTCCTGTCATGTGGTTGCCTACCAGATCGTCTCCCAGGACACATTTAGAGAGATGTTCATGCACATTGTGTTGGGTTTCTTTTCCACTAACCTGCCAAGAATTGTTATGTTGTTATGGGGATACTATATACTTCTATGAGAAACAGAAATCCAGTCTAATCTGAGACCTATGATCCAGATCTAGCACAAAACCTGACAATTTTCACTACAGGTTTGATACACAGAAACCAAGTCTGTATGCACTGAAATACAGATTTTGGGTATGAGAGGAATATTGCTCCATGTTTGCTCGCAAAGGAGAAAAGCCTGTCACGTGCAAACACTGCTCTGCCAAAGTTATGGTGGGTTTAGTTTAACTGGGACAACATTGGACTCCAGCTTCACAAACTTGTGTCAGAATAAGTAATTTCATACCTAAGCAGGAACAAAACTCCAGTATAGTAATAAAGTTTTTTAATTATTTTCTTGTGTAACAATCAACACATACTATTTTTTATTATAATAATTAGGACTAGAGAAATAAGCTCCAGCCAAAATAAAAGCCAATTAGGTAGTATTGTTATTAATACTATCTGATGATGTGATCTGCAAAAGTAATGGGTACATTCTAAATGCCTTGGATGAAAATATTGAAACTTGAAGGAATGAAGTTAACATCTAAATTAAAGGCCTGATTTATTTTTTGTAGAATGCCAGGCTGTTAAGCAAAGCCAAACACAGTGGCGTGCCAGTAAGTTAACAACATACCACCATGAGAAAAACTTCAGTTGGATTTATGGTCCTTCTGTCTGAACCTTTTCTGTTTGAAGATGCCTAACTTAAATCTGCACCATGGGTGGTAGGAGTGCGAGAGAGGGAAAAGGCTGCAGTCACTTTCCTGGTCCCTCTTGCAAAGCAATGGCAGAATAGCACCAGTAGCCTGTAGAGGCTTCCTTCATGTTAGGAAGAAGCAGACAAACTGTCTCCTCTTGTTCTAGTCATAGCATTGCTTTCTTAGGGAGTTGTTTTTTCTCAGCTTGAAATGTTACAAATAATAAAATGGAGCATTATTTTCTAATCTGAAGTTCTTTGGAAGTGAAGGTGATTTAAAATTATTTCTGACTGGAAATAATTATTTTCCTTATTGCTGTTTTAACTATTGGAACACAAGAAAGAAGAAATCATGCTCAATGAATAAATAAAGTAAAAGATGGGGAAAACCCTCAAGCACTTTACTGGGCAAGTAAATGAAAAAAAAAAATCAACCTCATCAAATTAAACAACTTTCACTTTCCCTTGAGACTTAATTGGGTATTTTTTCTTTTTGCTGAAAACCTCAAAAAATATAACTAGGCAATTTCTCATGATAAGTGTAGGACAAAATTATTTTTGCTAGCAGAAAGATAACACAAACTTTTTGACTCATTCTGCTTTACATTTGGAAGATATAGCCTAACCCTCTTGCTTGTATTTCATGCTACAGCAACACAGACACTCAAGGGAGAGATATTCTTCAGTGTGCTCTTTCCCTGGAAGTCATTCAAAACTGGTAGGAGGAAAACAGGCATCCTGCCATCAGCCAGCATTGTCCTCTCTCTGCTTTCCACATCTGGCAGAAATCCCTGCTGTCACTCCCACCCCATCCTATTTTACCTCCCCCTGGAATCTCCGTGGAGGGTTGTTTTTTTTATCATTACTGTAACCAGGCATACAATCTTCTCATTCTGCCCAGATTTCTCCTCCAAGTACTTGCTTACTTGTCTGGTCACCTTCTGTGCCCACCCTTGTATGCCATCGAGACAACTGCATTTATATTGTCTCATGGGGTGCCAGAAATACAATAAAGCCATGACTGTACATTGCATTAAGACCCTGAGAGAAAAAAATCAATAATAAAATCATGCTCAACTAGCATGCGTATCTGTCTTGTTTTAGAAAGACAGGTATCTGCTAGGAAAAGCTGGAGTTTCCCTTGGAATGGAGAATGTAAACCCCTCACCCCCTCCAAATTATAATTTTGCAATTAAGGCCTTTCAGGCAAAGATTTGGGAATAGGAATAACAGTTCTTTACTAGGAATACTAACAAATGTAGTAGTAAAACAAACAACAAGCAAGCAAACAAACAACAATCCTAGAAACCCTGACAGAGTCAGAGCTACAACCCGACACCCTGTTGGTCAGGGTGTTGGAAGCAGTCCAAAAGTGAGTCCTCCTGGAGTGGCAGATGTGGTTCTGTTGGAGTAGAGATGATCCTGTAGAAAAGGGTCCACTGATGGTGAGAAGGGGTCCAGCCTTCCTCCCGGAATCTGGTGAAGCCAGATACCTTGTGTTCCTGTGTCTCAGTTTTTATCCAGGTAGAAATGGTTGGCTCTCCCCCACTGGGTGGAGCATCTCACAATGGGATGATAGAATGTGGATATATAGCTTGGGGATGACTGCTTGGGGATGTGTTAATGGCCCATTAGCAAAAAATATCCCCCTGGAGGGAGGACAGGTGGTGAAAGAGATAAGAAACACTGCCCCACCTGGTTTTAACAGCTGCCCCATTATCAGAAGGCACCCACCCCCCTCCCCCCAGAGTTACAAGAGATAAAAAAAAAAACAAAAAACATCTCCCCGGCTGCTTTCAACAGATGAAACAGAATACATATTTTTGGTTCCATAACCCAAAACAGTATTGAAATGTGTAATGTAACATTGCCAGACAGCAAAGTACGCTGGATGAACAAGAAATACTGGATTGAATCCATCTAAAAGGGTGAAATTCTGGACTTTCTCATATTTAATTTTTTTTTTTTTGCACAGCTGTTGTCTAGTATTTAGTAGTTTGTTTTAGTTAATTCAAACACAGCATAGATGGAGTAGCTTCAGATCTGCTTCAATTTGCATCACCTGCCTTATTTCCCTTGCCTGTACCTAAATCCCCATAAAGCTCTCAAAGCCTCATGTTTAAAAGTTTGGCTCTGGGTGGTTAACTAGACAATGAATCTTGAATCTGCACCCTGCCTCAGCAAGTTCAGGAAAGCTTTTGGGAACTATTTTTGTCCCCTCTTTTAGAAACCCCAAAGAAGAAAGATAGGTTTCCTGCCAGTTTTCATAGAGCATATATGATTTTCTCTGACTCTCCATCCCAAGCTATGGTCCTGGGAAATAGTCTATATTTGTGCCAAAAGGGATTAATCAGGTAATCAACAATATTGATAACAAAAATAAAAACATGGTCAGTTTAAACTCTGATCTCCATGCAAGCTGAAAACCTACCTTTTTCAGAACATTCAAAGAATCAAAAACTATCCAAATAAAACTAAAAAGTGGCATAGAAAATAATTTTCATTTGTAGGGAAAAAAAATGAAATTGTTCAATCTCTCTTATCCTTACTTAGGCCAGCTAGGGAAATTTTCACTGAGAAATGAAAAAGGAAAAAAGCAATGTAGATCTTGTTTTTAATCAATAATTTCTTAAAGCTGAACTTAATTTCAGTGCAGAAAGAGACATCTACTCAGGAACACTCATTTTTATAAAGAAAGTTAGACATATTTGTGTTTCCATTTTTTTAAAAGCAGAAAAATTTTCTCTTTTGATAAATAATATGGCTCGCTTCTACTTACCTCAGGACAGCCTGGGGTTTTTTTTGTAATACACTCAACTGTTTGCCAGATATTACGAGTTTTTCCTTTTACTTTACAAGTATTTGTCTTTGGCTATCAGAAAATCATAGTATTTTGTCTAGCAAGAGTAACCCTTTCAAACACTTCAGTGCCATAAGCTTAAGGCAGTAGCATGTCCTAGACCTAATTCCCATGATTTCTGCCCTGATCTACATTTCCTCTGATTTAGCCAAACTTCCTTAAGAGACTTTGTAGCCATTGATATTTTTTTTTTCTATAAGTGTAAGCCACCTGTGATGTAAACTTCTCTGCTTCCTTGCTTTGTCATACAATTTCTGCTTTCTTAGGAAAGCTTAGGAGGAAACCAAAGGTAAGTTAGGTCTATGACCTGAATCTTTTCAGATGCTGAAGCTAGCTAGTAAATTCTGCTTAACTCAGACCTGGTACATTTTTTCTTTTAGAAAATTATTACAATTTTTGTGATCCTCTGTAGGAGAGTGATACTGGGTAGAATTTACATTTATATTAAACAGTAGGAGTGAGTAGGTTTCAGAATTATTACTGTTGCTTTATGTAGAACTAGTGTAGTCAAATAGAAACAATCAATTTTTTTCAAATGGGAAAATTTGTTACAATTTTTTCATTGTGTTTAGACAACAGGAACAGTTGTAATGGTTTCATGGCTGTAGGTAGGACAATTAGATGAGTATAGTTTTAATGTTGTTGCATGTGGCAGCAGACTGGAAAACACTTAACTTATATAGTGTTTCATCAATCTTTAAATTAACTTTAGTTTCAACCAGGATATGCTTTGAACCTGACACCTCGATACACTGATGCACACGCTCCCTCTTTCAGTTGTGCTTCCTCAGTTAATCAGGGTCATAGAGGTGACCTTTCTCTGTATCTTGGCAGGTAGTGAGAGTAGCAAATGAATGCACCTTTTTGTACCACTCCTGGCTTAAAAATGAGAAATTTATTCCTGAGGACATCACCTCTCACTGTACCCTTCAGTTTCAAGTAAATGTTTTTTGTTTGGAGCTATTATGAGAACACTGCTCCTTCTCACTCTTTCCAAATGAGAACCACATGCTGGTAGCTTGGGATCTCTGGGACAACAGCAATGCAGTTTTTGATACATGATTTTGGCTGTTTGCATCGACAGCTATCTCAAGGGAAGTAATGAAAAACTCAGAATGACAATTGTTCTATTATAAATATTATCATCTTGGGGAAAAGGTTGGAGAAGTACGTAATGAACAAAGGTACTATTACCTAGCCTTCTATAAAACGACTCTTTTCATTATGAGCAACCTATATATATTAAGCAAACCTAAGCTGTGACAATAATTTATATTCCCAAGTAGAGTATGCAGCTAAATGTGAGACTTTGATTTGTTTCATAAATAAAAAAGGGGCAGGATGACTAAGATGCATAAGTCTTATATCCTTTCTGACCTGCAGTGGGACTCAGGGTTTCTCATTTTTACCTTTCTGAATTTGCCATTTGCACACCTATTGCCAAAATTCTGTCTGCCAAAATTCCTCTCTCCCTCCCACTTTCCCTAAATCATGCTAAAATGCTAAGCATTGGTATCAGGTACAGATCACAAAAAACAGGAAATACTGTGGTTGAGGTTGGTATGCGACCTGTTAATCTGACATCCTCAAATGATAGTGTTATTATAGCCTTGCTGAAAAGGACTTTTCTGGGAGTGCTCAAAAGACAACCCAATTCCCCTGAGTGACACAGCCATACTCTAAAATGTAAATATTTACACATTATATGAAAAATGTAATTTACATGTATATATTAATAAGTTCTCCTCTTCCCTATGTTTGTGCAGCAGATAATACTGGATTTCCAAGGAGCAACATGTATGTCATTGTATAGCTGTGCTTTTATGCAGAGAAGGACATGTTTTGGTCTCACAGTCAAGATATGATAATAACTAATTCATTGGGGTTGATACTTGCAATATTCTTTGAGTACTTTCTTTTTCCCCATAAATTGATAGCCTGCCTTTTGTTTTTATTTAGTAAAAAAGCTGAAAAGAGCCCATCCACCTGGATAAAATTGCCAAATCCAACTTAAATAATATCAGAAGAAAGAATATAAAGTCTTTCAATCTGTAGAATAAACCTGAACCACTTGAACAACCAAGCAGCTGATAGAAGGGGTGTGTTAATACTTATGGTGTGGACCAGTGCTGGACAGCACAAAAAGAATAAAAGGAGAAGAGTAATAATAATATTTTCTATTCTTGCCTCTTAAAATGCCTTTCTAAGTCAGTCTGTATTGTTTTGGTTTAGCAGTTTTCTTTTCATAAGTGGGTTTAATTTTTATCAAAATGAATTAAAATAAATTTTAGTAAAAATAATTCAACTACCCAAGATGTAAGATAACTGGAATAATAAACTCAGCTTAAAAAATTCCTCTGAGATCCTCCACTGGTACCGTCTTATAAGTAGGAATGTAGAACTAAAAAAAAAGAGAAATTAAAAGAAATGTCACATAAATTTTTACAGACAAAAGGAAATGGGAAAAAAATTACCCAAAGTTTAGCTGTGTTTTCCAGAAAAGAATAGGATTAAATATAACATTTTTTTGTAATATGTGGGGCCATCTGAAAATGTCCTGTTTGAATTAATTTGGAATAAAGTAAAAAGGTGACCTGGAGCAGAGGAAGGAAAAGTTTCTGTTTTTTATGGAAAAATGAACTTTCTATGAAAAAAATATGCTGCAAGATTATATTTGGAGTTGTTGCCCCATATATGTTGCATTTCAATGACCTTGGTCTTTTGGTCAGAATGAGGGATGAGCCCTGTATGAAGTGCACAACTAATGCTTTGAGAGATCTAATAGAGCCATTAAAGATGAAAGCAAATGAAATACCAAAAATAATGCATCAAGATTACACTTCCCAAAAAACCAATATTCAGGTTCATGATGAGTTTTGACCCAAAATGAACATCACAGTTTTGAGTAATACTTTTTCTGTCTCTTTCTACCCACAACATAACACTTGTATCTAAAAGGCCCTAGCAATGAGCACAGACTTGAAGAACTCCTTGGATACTTTTTCAGTAAAAACAGTGTCAGTGCTTTCAACTTTCTGTCAAAAACTGGAAGAGTATGGATGGGATAGTCAGAAAACTCCATACATGCAAGCACATGTTCTTGAAACACCTCAACTCTTCTTTACATGATGAGAAGTTCATGACCAAGAAAAAAATGGCTCTTTCTTTAAATACTACCTACTACAGCTGGGATTGGATGCGTGTTTCCTGGCTACTTTAAATTTTTCCACCAGTAAACCTCAGTCAACCCTGTTTGCAGGTAGAGTTGCAAGGTAAAGGTTTTGTTTTAATTGGCAGTGTTGTCCAGGATGCAGAAAAGACAATGTGAATGGAACAGGAAGATGCAGCAGACCCACCACAGAGAAGGTTACAGCTGTCTTGGCATTCACTACACTGCTTGCTGCTACTGCTGGCATTCTAAATATTTCCCCAGATTTTTTTCCCTCACTTTTATTTTGGAAAGAGTCCTTTGCAAATCTGAAATAGCTAATGAATAAGGACACCCACAAATATTTACTAGGGCTGATAAACAATGGAAAACTCAGTGAACGATCTCAGCTTATTTTTACGAAGATGAAAAGCTGTTCATGTTTGCCAGGTCTAGAAGCCTCAGGCCATCACCATTAATATAGTAAAGGCATCATCAGAATGAAAAGGACTTGAAAATTGAGTTCTGGACCTTGTCTCCACAGCAAAATGCACGTTTTAAAAGCAAAATTATTGCTTTCAAACCACATTACTCAAGCAAACATGAATGTCACAGGGTGGGCTTTTAGTGCATTTGCCTAACAAGTAAATATAAGCCTTTGATTGAAGTCATTTCCAAAAGGACTTTTGACTTCTTACCTGTGAAGATGGACAGAGAAGTAATACCATTGCTGTTCCTGGTATAGACAGTTTGTAAAAGAGCAGGGCTGTGCGCACCTATTCACAGGTGTGAAAAGATTTTGTAGAACCAGAGGAGGTGCAGAAAAAAGCTTGAGATGAATTACCATGCAAGGAGAAAAATAAACAGTACAATGTGCTTAGATAACCAAACAGAATAAAAAGAAACATTTTAACTGGCATGGGGTCTCTCCCTAGAGAAAAAATGCCCAGTATTACTCTGCTGAATCTGCCAGGGCCAGGGCCCTGCAGGGTGAGGGGGCTGCCCATGGGGGACTGGTGAGACAAGGCATGAGAGCCAGGACCTGTCCTGCCACCCCAGCAAGGGGCAGGCAGCTGGGGGCACTGGGACAGTCCCATCTTTGGGCATCAGGCACCTTCCTGGGGATGGGCCAAGGCCTGGACAAGGTTTGGACCTGGCTTGGCAGGACTGAGGGGACCTGGGGACAGGCCTGCTGCAGAGTCACTGAGGCAGGGCTGAAGGACCTGGGGGCTGACACCCCAGGTGTGCCCAGCATGGGGAGAGCCCCACTTAATAATGAGAATGATCATCCCAAGTACAAGCCAAGGAAGTAGATTATTCTCCATTCTTGTATTATTCAAATGAATCCTTTGATCTTTTTCCAGAAGATAGGATTTTACTGGTGAAAACGTGCAAGCCGAGTCAGATAACATGGCCTGTTGGTGTTGTATGATCTCACAGCCTGTGGATCTCCTCTCCAGTTTCAGTTTAAACATGGTTCCCATTCAGCCTAAATCAGGCCTTCCCTGCAACAGAAACAAATAAAAAACATCTCTTGACATCAAGTCTGTGTGGACCATTACCTAAGTTCAATTAAATCCAAGTAAATTTTTGTTCATCTATTGGCTTATGTTTGGGCTTCAAGCTAAATTTAGGATATGTTCAGATGTAGCCTCAAATCAGAAAATTCTAAATTAACACATATCTCCTAACACAATTTTTCCTCAAGGGTCAAGTAAAGACATTGTCACCTTTTTTTGTGTGCTTCATTTAAACTGTCTAATAAAGGAAATCAAACAACAGCCCTTACTGTCTTCCTACAGGAGGTCTGTCTCAGGTGGGAACAGGAGCAGGGAGGTAAAAGGATCTTCCTCTCTACTACTCCATTGCAAGGCCAGGGGATGGTACAGCAGGAAAGAGTTTTCAAATGAAACCCTCTTCTATATTGTGTAGGTTAGAACCTGTCATGTGAGAGGACACAGTTTGTGTGCATTTCTGCCCAAACTGAGACAGAGAAATTACAGGCAATTAGTGAAACAGTATTTTATGAAGCCAAGTATGTCTGAGAGCTGGTAAGCACAATTACTGTGCCGTAGCAAAGGTGCTGGCACTTGCCAGAAGCTGCTTTTCAATTGACTGCTGTGCTAGCAGACTGCCAACTGGGTTAATGAGACCAGGAGCTGGAAGTCTTGGAAACTTTTTAGTCAGTCTTTTTGCAGCAATCAGTTAAGCTGGAATATCCACTGCCTTTTGCACCATGGTAAATTCTAGTGTTACTACAAAACTTGTACTACCCATTAATATCTCTTTAAAAACACCTCAAAGTCTTCACAATTTGTTTTAGGAGTTGTTAGGATCTGCACAATCTTTTGACAACTTGAAAAATGGTTGATAGATACTGGTAAATGGTAATAGGAGGAATAAGAAATGTTGTTTAGAGGTTGGACCAGATAATCTTTTGAGGTTCCTTCCTGCCTGGGCTGCTCAGTGTTTGCTTCTAAAGGAAAGCAGAAAATATTTGGCCAAAGCCTGCAAATACCTGGAACTGATGGTGCTTGAAACAGATACACAAAATAGCTTTAAAAAGCCATGAACTTGCATGTGTTGCTGCTGTTCTGGTACATATGGACCCTGAGGGACAAAGCAGGTTTTGAAAAATAGATTCTTAAAGGCCTGAAATTGAGATTTTTGGAATTCATATGGTACCAGGGTAGACAGTTTAATTACCACAGTGGCAGCATGTTTTCCCCTTGGCCCAAAGACTGCTTAGCAGCAAGTGAAAACTTCATGCCTCTGCCCTGGGCATTTCTAGATTGCTCTGTCAAAGTGGCATGAAACATCTGCAGCAACCAGGCTGCCCATTGCAACACAGGCAGGCTTGGAGGCAGCAGGGCTACAGCTGGCCAGGCTTGTGCATGAGAGACCTGGAAAGTCACTATTTGAAGCCCACTTGAAAAAATGTAGTGATATAGAAGGCTTTTAAAGAGTTTTCCTGATTTCAACAGTATATAATGAGTCAGCTAAACTTTTTGGGGGTTTTTTTGGTGTGGTTTTGGTTTGGTTTGATTTTTTTTTTTTTTTGTTGGGGTTTTGTTTTGTTTTGGTTTTGTTTTTGTAAATAACCAGTTAGTTAGTTGTCTCTTTTGTTTGTGTGGGTCTTTCAAATGACAAGCTTGGGGGTTTGTTATTCTTGTATTATTTTTTAATAGAGAAAATGTGAATTTAAAACAATCAGGAAAAAAAACAAAACAAACAACTGGCATACAATGTCAATGTAGTACCTGAAAGTACTTCTATCCCATTAAATGAAAGTTATTAGATTGCAGATGGTCTGCAAGGTTGATAGAATCGTGTGTATTTAGTGTCTGCAAGACTGGAAAAAAACCTGAAGGGAAATCATGTAATGATGTTCTCACACTTACAACATTACTGTGAGGAAAAGTACTGGTTTTGTCTTCTTTCAAGGAAAGGAACAGAAATGATGAACTAGATCTGTAGCAGGGGAGATTCAGGTTTGACACCACAAAATTTCCCTCCGTTAACATACCCAGTAAAGTGCCACAGATTGTAGAAGAAGCTTATGTATAAGGTGTAAATGAGCAGACTGAACATGTTGTAGACAAGAATCAGACATGCTTGATTCTCACCTAGGCAACGGGATGGAGCAAACATCATCTCATGTTCCCTTTTAGCAGCTTTTTCTACCATTTTATGAACCTTTTTTCTTCAAACATTCAGACAGTTAGAATTTAGATTTCTATTTCCTCACCCTGTCCCCCAAACATGCATATCTAACTCCACTCCCAGTCTCCAGGTCCTGGAACTTGTAGCCTATTGGTATATGGTCGGCTTCCAGAATGGCATTGCTGTCTCCCAAACAGGAGTCAAATGTCATCATTGCAGAACTCTTCAAGAGTTTGTATAAAGAAAGGGATTTTTATGCCAATCATACTTTTTCTTTCCTGTTATAGTGCTTCCATTAGAGTGCTAGGATAAGTACAGCACCAGCTGGAGCTGGTACTTTAGCATCTCCTATATTCTTATGTTTGCTTTTTTTTTTTTCCTCTGAGTCTACCTAGATAACATTGCTTATAGTGTAACCTGGCATTAAATCTGTTTCAGAGCTCCTATCAGAAGACCTGAACCATCACTAGTAATGTATGGTGGTGGTGTGGTTTTTTTGTTTTGTTTTGGCTTTTTTGTTTTTGTGTTTGTTTGTTTGTTTGTTTGTTTTACAAGGATATGTAGTGATAGGACAAGGGGAATGGCCTCAACCTGAAGGAGGGTAGATTTAGATAAATGTTAGAAAGAAGCTCTTTATTCTAAGGGTGTAGAGGCATTGCCACAGGTTGCCCAGAGAAACTGTGGATACCCTATCCCTGAGACTGTTCCAGGCCAGGATGGATGGGATTTTGAGCAACCTGATCTAGTGAAAATTGTCCCTGTCCATGGCAGAGGGATTGGAGACAAATGATCTTTAAGGTCCCCTTCCAACACAAACCATTCTATGATTCCATGATGGGAAAATTTCAGGGAAAACTAAATTCTTAATTCTTCCCAACAGATTTTATAATTAGGGTCATTTTACTTCCATTGTACTTTACTTATCTGGTCAGACAAAATATTGCATTGTGTGTCCCTGCCCCACCCCCAAAAACCAAACCCTAAACTAAACTAACCAACCAAAAAAAATCCCTAAACCACAAGCCTTCCCTGCCCCACCTCCCCCCCCCCACCCCAAACCCCAACAAAAAATTAAACCCTAAACAAAACACACAAAAAACATCCCACTCCCCCACTACCCCAAAAAGCCATTCAGGATAAAAATGGGAATGTCTCCTCTTTATCTTCCCTTTCTTTACCAAATCTTAACTTTCCAGAGGGTAATTTAATTTTTTTTTTTTTGGGGGGGGCAGGGTGGGGAGGGAGAATTTGTCCACATAAGTGAATTTTCCTGGGAAAATTTTATCCAAGATTAAAGAAACTGTGCCAGCACTATGACTTTAAACAAAGTAGATCTGTTTCTTTCAGCTAACTTGATTTTGATTCTGAGGCAGCAAGAGGCAGAAATCTCCTTGGTTTGGGAAGAGCCTGTTCTCTTACCCAAAGATTATTGTGAACGAATCAGGTGCATTCACTGCACTCCTCATCATCTCCCCAGGCCTGCCCTCCCAAGAGTATCTACATGTACATATTGGTATTTATGAGCTGTTAAAGGAATATATGAAGATAAAGGACTCAGGAAAGTTTTGATGCCTGCAGATGACATTAACCTAGTCATTTTTAAAACTGGTGAGCTTTGCCACCATTTTTTATGTGGTTTATAAGAATTTCCACCCTCCTCCTCACCTTCTAATCTGAAGCCTGTTGACTGTTTATTTGACAAAGCTTGCTTCTGCTGTAATCATCTGAAAAATGGCATTTTGGCATTTTTCTGCTCTGGTATAATGAAAGAAGTGCCATAAATAAATTAGCTTTAAACCAGACCCCCAGATACTATAGGTGATGACTTCTAATAGTTTAATTAATAGCTCACTTGAACAAACACTTAAAATTTCTCTTCCTGTTGATGACTTTGGGTTCTGCCAGCCACTTTTTTTCCAACTTCACGACCTGCTTATCTGCATCTGGTATTGTCATAAATTGTAACTAAATATTCATCTTCCTCCTTGCCTTTTCTTCTCCTTATTTTCCTCTAACTTGTGCCTCAAAATTTACTACCCATTTCCTCTCATCTTACCCACCTTCTCTTTTCAGCAAGACTATAAGTTTTGTAGTGCTAAAAGACAGGCTACTAATTCAGCATTCCTTGCATGCCTCAGTGATTTGCACATTAGCAGACATAGAAAGACAGCTTTGGAAGAAATGCAAGCCCATGGAGGAAAACAAGTGTTTTGCTGTTGATTTCAATATAGTCAAAATTAGTGTTGTTTATCCGAAACATGTTCACTTCCCTCTTATTTTTTAAGTGGAATCTCCTCTTAGGGATGGATAATCTTTGATTAACTATATTGGTCTCTGAAAGTTCTTTTTATCATGATACACTGAAAAAGGCATACATAGGTCCCTCCCTTTCTTCCTTCCAAATTTTTCTTTCCTGGCATCACATGATAGCTTTTCAGTGCAACATATTCCAATCTTTTATTAGAATTATATTATTTCATTGCATTTCCCTGAATAGTTCTGGCCCCACTGCAAAAGATGTCAGGGGTCTTTTTGACCCTTATTTTTTATGACTTTGAAGACAAATGAAGTCTTGGGGTTCAAGGGTGGGAAAAATATTCCTTTATCCCAAAACCTACATGCACAATATTGTTCTTCATACACAGCCTAGGGCTTCCAGTTTTAAATACAGGCTTGGCATTACACAAAATCACTTATTTGATAAATTCAGCATGTACCTGTCGACAAAATCTGTTCCTTGACATTTATACACAAAAAATGAGTGAATTAAGATAAAAGCAGTACCTACATAAAATGATTGTGGAAAGATCATCTGATGGGTAAGGACAGGGCACATTCTTTTCCTTCTTTCCTCTCTAATTTCTGCGGTGGCTTGTATCATTCAGAAACCATCTCTGTAAGTACATCAATTACAGGAAACTGTGGATAGAGATAATGTGAATATGGGTCTCAGTGGTTCACATTGCAGAGACAAACATATCTGTGCCCAGTGTTATATTACAGGGTTTTTTAGACCAGGTTAAATTATTTTCCTCTTTTTCTGCATTTTTTTGTTATCTGGTCTTTGACATGACTTGACCTACACTGCATTGTTTGTGTGTGGCTTTGTTTATTCCTGGCTCACAGCCACCTTTGTTTTGTTTCAAGGTAGCATTGAAACAGAAATTATGAGATAATCAGGGCTGAGAAACACCTTGCTCCCTCCCAGCACCCCTGTGTCATAATAGAAAAAATTGCAGTACTTTCAGAACATTTGGCTAGGTTGTTACTAAGAGAAGATTTTATAATATGGACTACCATGTCCTACTGCAATATTTTCCCTGTAGAGACTTTAAACTTCAATATTTAAGCACATTTTTATGAAAGAGGAAGATTGAGATATGAAGTTCAAGGCTGAAGAACAAATCAGCTGTAGTAGCAAGAGCAAGACAGACACAGTGAGAATAGACCACATACTTCCTAACACAGAAGGAACTGTTCTTATGCACAGCTTCAGACCTAGTTTAAGCTTCAGAACTGGTTTAATTACTTTGGTGGTGTTGGTTTAGGCTGTTCCCTGTCATGGATGTGCATCTCTCTGACTCTTGCCATAACCTTATACATTTAGGTTCAATATTAAAAACTGAGAAGTGTACATTTGTATCTCAATGTCAATTCCATGTAGTCACAGCTTAATAGTTATTGTACTAAATATAAAATATTTTTAATTATTTTGGTACTGCTCTAGACAATTATCTGTTAAAAAGCAAATAAAGAATGACGTTTGCAATCTGTCTTGGATTTTCATCAATAAACCACTTCTCTCTGTTCACATTTCTTGCACGTTACAAAACAAGTCTTTATGTACATAGAGGAATGTGACCAGAATGCTCCACTTCAGCAGCATCCAAATGATTGTGGAATAAAAAAACTTTCATTTCAGATCAATATTTCTAATGGTAATTATTCCATTAGAATAAGTTATTGCACAGTATCTATTTGAATGTTTTTTATCATACAATCTCTAGACTGATTTAGTTAAATCAGTATTCAGGCTTTATGTAGGCCACCTCCCAGACTTCTATTCTCAAAATGTAATGTATTCTGAAAAAAAAAAATTAAAATGGGCTACCTGGATTAGATTGGACAGGAGATTTTAGTCTTTGTATTTTTCACCTTGAATTTATTCTAACAGATTGCCTTTTTGTACTTAAGACATCAATTAGCCAGTTCTGAAAATATGTAAATTGAGAGTAAATGCAAATGTATTTAGCAGAAATGTATAGCTACTCTTTTTCATGCTTGGTAATCTGTTCTGCTTTTGCCTGGATGATTCAGGAATCAGGGATGACCTTCTTTACAAAACATAATCTGTGACTTCTCTTCCTTAGTGACTGTGTTAGCTCCAGAGGTGTGCTTAGGAGAATAAACAACTTGGGTTTTCCAGACTTCCAAATCTGACTTTGTGCTTTGGGCAAATGGTCATGCAGGCGTTTATTTTATTAGACCTTGTTTATCTATTATTAACTGTCAGCTATAGATGAGCACAGGACTGTGGTTTTGGTCTGTTGCTTTGTTGTTTTTTAATATAAACAGCCTTTTGAACATCATGCTTTGCCTTCCGTGGACTGGGGATACAGAGGAAAATTAAACAAAACGAAAAATCAAAACAAAGAAACCACACCAATGAACAAATAAATAATGAAATGCATGATGTTTTCTGTATGGAACTAGCAGCAGACAAGTTCATTAATTAAATCATCCAACATGAAATGTAATGGATAGTAAAAATTAGGCTAGTGGTATTTTCTCACATTATTTTGCTTCTTTTACTTTAAGTATTCTCAGGCTCTCTTTTTTTAAGTGATTTTTTTGAATATAACATTCCAAATGACATGAAGTTAACTTTGGATAACAAGCCTGGATCAGCCCATGATCCAGACATCCCCCTAAATTTGACTCTAAGGAGAACAAAAACTTCTGCTGGACCTTCATCTACCAGGTATTTAATAAGGTCCAGAATATCAAGCACCATACTGGAGCAAAGCTGCTCTCAAGCTAAGTATTACTGTCCCTCAGGTACCTCTATGGTACTGGCCACAGAGGGTTAAATACCAGTGACAACATCAACCTATCCTGGAGGCTTGCTCAGAAGCAGTGGGTGTGTAAGATTTCCACACCAGTTGCCAACCAAAACATGAAGGAAAATGTGTCCACTTGTATGGTTAAGAGAAGGGGAGAATCTAAACCAGCCTAGAAAAAAAGCAAACAGAAAATATCATTAATCTGGGTGAACTGGGCATTGCTACAGGAAAGTTGTGCTTACCAGATGACTGAATGGCTGAAGGCAGTGGGAAGTTTGGGTTCAGTGGGCAGAAAAATCAGGTTGAAAGCTGTAGGCATTTTGTATCTTATCCCTAAGAATTTTTCCCTAAAACAAGCTATTGATGCTTGGAAGCATTTGACACATGCAAAGGGTATTTTTTTGTGAGAGAAGGTAATGTTACATGCCAACCTGTGAGAAGCAAGAATCCCCAAAATATAAAAGAAAAAAAAAAATGATGAGCTTTTCAGACCAGTGATGCAGACATAAAAGGGTTAGACTCTTCAGAAGAATTTCACATAAGGATACAATGCTTCAGGTGAATACCAAATCTCGTATTCTCATCTATGGGGGAATTTTGACAGCCATCTTTCTTCGTTTTCTCTGGGATCTGGTATTGGCTTTAGCATGGAAGAAGTCAGGAATTCTGGAGGTGTTATTGCTGGACCTCAGAGGCTTATGAGGGTAGACACCAGCTTCTGGGCTTCAATGGCTGGTGCCTGAGGAACATATTTTTTCCTTGAGACTCTGTCTCTCTAAGAGATTCTCTCAGTGTTCCTGCACCCCTTTTTGAGCCTCTGTGTGGCCTCTCAGGGGAGTCTTTGCAGTCTCTGCACATGCACACATGCCAAAAATATACCAGGGATAGGTCAGCATCACCTTGGCCAGACTCATAGTCTGTGCAGGGAGAGGTTTAAACACACCCTCCAGCACACAGAGCATCTTGCAGGCCTCAGCACGCTAATCAGGTTACTGTGCCAGTAGGGGTGCTTGGCAAACTCTCTGCAGCCTGCCTGCAAGAAGAAGGAAGAGCACCATGATAAAAGGAACTCTTAATTTCTTTGCTAACGTTACCACTTTTTGCCCTGCTACCAGACCAGTTCCTCAGTGCCCACAGGGACTAAATTCAAATGCCTGTGGACAGCTTTTTCTGTGTCCAGCTGGGTATGAGTTCAGTGGACTTGTAGGAACTTCTCCCATTATGCAATGGATCCCTTCAGGCAGGAGCTTTGAACATTGTCTGCCCTTCTTTCAAAGGGTCACTGTAAGGTGATGCTGTTGTGAAGTCCCTCTAGCCACCTCCAACCTGCAGAGGAAATAGTTGTTCTTTGAATCTTCCTCAGATTCTCCCTGTCACTGGTAATATTAATGTAATTTAGGGAGTCAGGTTCAGTTATGTATCTTTTGTGACAATGTGTGGAAAGAGGGAACCCATGCTAAAATATTTCCAATTTTTACCAGTTTTACATATGAATTATTAGTGTGGAGCTTTACAAAACAGCAGTTAGCCTGTCAGTTCGATTTGTCCCTTATTCTTTCTGAGTCTTTAGAGCCTTTCTTTTACTCTGTATTTTTCTTCTTAATGGTTTCTTCATGTTGTTATTATTGTTATGTTGGCTCAAAGGTAATTTTTCCTGGCAACACAACCTTTTATTTGAGGGTTTATACTATTGTTGTCTTTTGAAAGGATTTTCCATTCTCCCTGGTTGTTCTGATCTTTTTCAAAAAAATTTTTTTTTTTTTTTTGTTTCATCAAGCAAAGGGCATTTTGTTGTGGCTAACTTTCCAGACTGTTATACTGGGGGAAAAAAAAGAGCAAAGCACATATACGTATGTATATATGTATATCACATATATAAGATAGACATACAGATATGTATGTGAAACATATATATGTAACATATATATGAAAACCACAGACAAACAGGCTAGGGAAGTATCAAGGGAAAGGTGACCTACAGCTGATTTTGTCCAGGCCATAAAAATAACTGCCTCTGATCCATTATTCCACAGTTGTGTTGACAGCATGGCTGTAAATACCCTGTATCTTGTTTCGGCCAGGGACTAGCAAAGAACATCTGTGTACCTCTTCTAAACCAGAACACTTCATTTTCCCTGAAAAGGTCACTCCTTGTAGAAGTAGCTCAGGGGAAGACTAAGATGTAGCAGTAACCTCCAGCTGGGAATATGTGGTATGGGAAGTGCTGAAGGAGAGGTGGAGTGGGTGAAGTGAATTGACAGCTGTGAGGGAGATAAGTTGACCCATGTAGTTATACAGATGTAGTCAGATGTTGAAGGATGCCCACCACCAAATTATCCCCTATCTGTAGTACTGGGCAGAGAAGAGACATGGAATGACTAGAGGCCACTGCAAAAGTGCGAGACAAAGCTGACTCTTCATCCTATTTCATGGGAAATGGGTCAGCATTAATGTTTTCAAGTCCTAGAAAAGATTACAGTTTAAGTACTTTAATAACAGCTTCCATTTTCCCTGGAGTCTGAGCCACCAGGCTCTCATTGAAAACCTTAGCTGAGACTAAATGGATCTTTTTTTTTGCCAGACTGAGCACTCAGACACTGCAATGACAGTTGGAAGAAGTCCTAATAACATCGGGGTGGGGCAGAGAAGGGGAATGTATCTTTATTATAGAAATCACTATTTAGTATCTCTTGGGAAAAAAAACCACCCATATCTACATTACTCACCCAAAACAACATAAATCTAATCAATGATTCAGCCTAATTCACCTTGCTCTCAATCATGGGTGGCTTTTCTAAACTCAAAAGGCAAAAAGATGTTTATGATAGCTATCAAATTCAAGGAAATCTTTTACCTCTCACTTTCTGAGTCACTTCAGATATACTTGAATGCTGTTGTAAATAGTTATAAGAATAATATTACTCATTTATGCACTGACTTAGCTTGAAGCATTAAACATCCTAATAACATCTTTATGACTTCTCATGTATTAGCTTATTCATAAGCAGGAAGAATCATGGCCTAGGAATAAGGGAAGGCATAGCTCATGTCCCTCCACTTTTAATGTCTCTGTACTTGTTGTTTCTTTCACAGGTAAATTATGAAAAAAAATACCCAACAAAAAAACCAACCAACCAACCAACCAACCAACCAACCAAAAAAAACCCCAAAACCCCACAAAAAAAAAAATCCCCGAAACAAAAAAATTTATGACTGCTGAATAAAAGCAATTCTGGTGACGTAAATGAGTCTAAAGGATGTTAAGAATGAAATTGCTATGAATGCAATGGGTTTTATGGTAGATTCCAAGGCAGAAGCTATGCCTCCACACCTGACTAACTCTTCAAAGCATCCCCAATGCACTGGAGAAAACCACATCAAGCTCAGCTTGCCTGGGATTTTATCCTGTCTAGGCTACTGACCTTTCATTTTGTACTATTGCATCTTGGTATACATTGGTTTCCTACATTGTAAAAAAGGGTGAAGATATGTGCCTCTCTTTTTAAAGCCACTTGGGATGAACTGCTGGAAAGCATCCTTCAAGAATGAGGCATTACTTCTGAGTTCCAGTCATGTGATGGTAATTGCAGGACTGAGATTACAGATTCTTTATGGGGCATTTAAATACCATAAAATCCTGAACTGGTCCTGACTGCTCCTGCCCTTATCTGCAAATAGATTCTGACTGTATTTGCAAGGATTAGTATTGCCTGTGTGGGATTGGACCCACTTTCAGCAAGGCCAGACACTACCCACAAAATAACTGATTATTAGACATCTGTATGCTGACTTGGTGTCTTGTGATATATTATTAGAGGTTGGTGTTTAAGGGAGGGGTGCAGTGTACAAACAACATTTAACCAGTGTTTCTGATATTGCCCCGTATATCCCACAGGGCCAACACTAATAATTTCATCACAGGTCATAGGATTTTTTGTATTTCCTATAGCATTGGGGCATGCAACTCTGTGATCGCAGTAAAATCGTTGCTATCAGCCTTCAAACCAGTGAGTCCATTTGCCTTATTGCTTGCAAACAAAATCTTATTAATATGAGTTTAAAAGATCAGAAGCTGGGAACATTAATCCTATCCCACTTCCTAGATAGTTGCATCCAGACCTAGAAAAGCTTGGAATTACTCCAAGTGGTTCCAAGTAGCTTTTGTGATTTCAAGCCCTTCACTCAAGTTTCAGAGATATGGAAGTACCTAATACCCACTGGAATCCAGCAAAAAATGAGATGGATTTTACACCTAATCCAGGTGTAAAATCTGGGCTTTGTTTTTGTGGTGCAATTCCTTTTCTGCAAAGTGAGAACTGCAAATCATTAGTGTTCCACATAGTTTGGGAAGGGTTGAGGTATGAAGAGTAGTTGTGCAGGAATCCTTTGGGAATAGAAATTAGATGCAATGAGTAGAAATCCAAAACTGATTAACTTAATTGGAAAAAATATGTTCAGCAGTATATTCTTGTAAATGTGTAAAAGGTCTCTGTCAGTACATGCTGGCAAATGTGAGGCTCATCATCTCCAGGGCGAGGAGCACTCAGGTGAGGAGACAGAGTTTCCATGTTTCCCCAAGAACAGCTGTTTTTCTGCAAGTGCTTCTGCATGTGAAGGAGTGGGAGATGCCCCAGGTCTTGTGTTGGTTGGAGGACAAGCCAGGGTCAATCAGATCCAAATCTTGGCCAGATACGACTCACAAGCATTCTTTTCCCTGACATTTTCATGTGTTTTTCTTTACCAGTAGTGTATTAGATATCAGCCCTCTTTTTGCTGTTCTCATTTTATGGGCAGTGAAAGATACTTCTCCGCTCCATTTTTGATTCCACAAAACTGTAACCAAAACCAAGGACAAGTATGTCTTCCGCTCTAGTATGATGTATTGTGTATCATATCATTATCTTTTGGGTTTTGCTAGCTAGCAAAATAATAATAATACTCAGCACTGACATAGCAATTTCCTCTCAGAGCCCTTTGTAACTATTGCCTAGTTCCGTGGTTCCCAAACTGTAGTGCATGCCCTGGGAGTGGTTGCAGAGAGCTTCTGCCTCATGCTGGTGAACTCCTGAGTTTACCACTGATGCACTGCTCTAAAGACAGCAACAAATCCCTTCAGTTTGGTGATGCAGCGTAGAAGACAGAGACCCTGGTACACAAAACAAGCTGGGGCCCCCTGCCAAATTGCACAAATTGGTAATTTGACTTCCGAACCTGGAACAGTGCGTGCTTATACACATATAAAGGCAATCTGACTCTCACAGGAACAAGTACTCCAGTGGCTTCAGCCGTGTTTTGTGACCAGGAAAGTGAGGAGAAATAGTCTCTAAGATAGAATGAAGGAGGGCTTTCACTGCTGATTGATTGATTGATTGATTGACTGATTGATTGATTGATTGATTTCACTGGTCTTCAGAAGAAATTGGGATAAGAAAAAATGTATTTAATCTAGAAAAGTAATTACATGCAAATGCAACATTTTTTTGCATGAGATTACCAGTAATCATTTTTTAAATACCTTACAGCTGTAAAAATAACTATTTAGATTTCTGCATATCCATCTGGAACACGGACTCCAAACTGAGCCTTCCTAACATCAGTCTTTCCAAACAGCCAGGACACAGCTTCTCATAGTCACCCCCACCTAAACATCTCAGTATTTTATCTAAGCAGAAGAGCCTCAGCAGCCTGGGATGAAGGATTTCTACTAGCACATCACAAACCTTAGTGGAAAAACTATTTCTGCTCTTGATCACAGAACAAAGAAAGATGGACTTAAGTCTCCTTAACTGCAGCTATATAAAGAAGGAAGGGAGAGCACAGCTATTCTCTTCCTCAGTTTTCCTGCAGCTTGTCTTTGGCTTTTGCTAAGTGTGCCCAGAAGCAAAACCATTTTGGATTCAGAGGAAATAAACTACATACGGGGATAATATTTTTCTTCTGATCTTCCCAGATAGCTAAAATGTCCCAAAGAAACAAAGAAAACCCTTATCTCCAAATATGTTCCGTTTTTTATTTGGCTTCTCCAAAGTTCTGTAGATCACGTAGCTACACCCAAGCAGCAGAAGCCATCAGTTAGGGTTGGTGACATTTTGATTTCCATCCTTCTGCTCTTCAGAAGGAACACACAAGGTTCAAACAGGCATGGGCAAGGATGGGCACAAGCTATGAATCTTGGTTATCAGTGCTGAGAAGTTGTTCAAACAGTTCCAGGGCTGTAACTAGGCACAATCAGGAGCACACGCAGGCCTGCAATCATTAGCAATACTCAGGCTGGATCTGGTCAGCCTGTTTTGGAAAGTATAGGAGTGGCTAGCCTAGTTGCTCTCAGGGCCAAAGAATGGACCCTAGCTGTATTTAAAATTTCAATACACAAAACACAAAGGTTTTGCAAGTCCAGGGAAGAGGAGGATCCTCAAATCTCTGTCATCTAGATGTGTCAAAACATTTCAAACCAGTCTGTGTCAAACCAGGCAAGGCTTTGGACAAAACAGCTGAGTTATGCCACCAAATTATGTAAGCACAAGAATCAAGATATTGAAATCAGTAGAGTAAAAAAAGTGTATGAAAATTAATATTTCAGCTGTGAATTCCAACACATCTTAGAAAGGGATGTACTCAGGAAAACTTATGCATGTGTCCTTGAAATTCATTCTTTTCCACACAGTTCTTGATGGTTTTCAGCAACTGAGCGCTGCGTGGTACAGGTATGACCTAGGGATGAAAGGAAAAATTGTGTCAAATTAGTATTGTTCCAGAGAAAGAAATCCCAAACCCATTCTAGTCTTGAGGATGCAAAATTTTTGCAGAGGTCATCTTTTTGTGGCAATTCACTGAGGGCCCTGTGAAACTTGGTCATGTTTTGTAGTCATGAATATTTTCTGCAGGCATCTGCTCTTAAATTAAAACTCTGAGATTTGCCATATCACAGGCACATTTCCCTTAGCACATATGAACATACACATTTGCATTGTTCTTGCACTAAAATATATTGCTTTACCTTGCAATATGAAGTAATCTTTCAATAGTCTTGTTTTGTATCTTCAAGTTGAAAAGAATATTGCAACATTAAACTACAAAATTAAGCTGGAATTCTCAAGAGAAAAAGGCTGTTTTGTGAGGTTATTAATCCTTCCTGTTTCCACTCTGTCCAAAAATACCACAATTTCAGTTTTGGTCACGGCATTTCAACACTTCTTTCTTAGCCAAAATCTTAAAATACTCAAATGCAAGCAAAGAAAATAATCATGGGTGATCTCAAACTTGCATTCTCCCTTTCCTTCTACCCTTGCTTCAGCTTTTTATACTGAAAGAAATGCTCTCCCATCCACTTTCTCTTGACAAAAGAGTAATTTTTGGTTGCAAATCAAATTTGATCCAGTAGTTCTAAACTTTTATGCTTTTGAAGAGAAAAGATATCAAAAACTGTAATTATTTTTTAAAATAAAATAAAGCCTGTCTTGCATAAAAAAGCATTCTGGAAAACAAAAATTTGACAGAAATATTTTGATGGCTAATATTTAAGTTCATTCCAGAAAATATTCATATATACAATTAGCTCAAATCATAAATACCTTTCAGTGTCTTCCTACAGTAGAAAATCATTCAGTAGAGAAATTTCATACGTAATTTTTAACTGATGTGAGATTATAGTGGCTAAGAGCCATAGACAGGCATGAAGAACTGGGCAAATGCAAGGCTGGGATGTGCCGTTGGATAATTCTCTTTCTCTTCAGCTGGACTTCAGCTTGTAGCAATTAAAAGCCTTCTAACTTTAAATGGTCTAATTAAAGTCTTTCAGCCTTGCAGTCTGGTACTTTTAAATGGTGTTATTAGGGGCTCAGCAGCTTCCAGGAATGCACTCTACAATACCATGCTGACAAATTTGCTCTAGCTGTCTAGTGCTCTTGGTGGCATGAAATGACTCTTTGTAAAATGTGTTAATTTTTTGCTCTGCTTCAGAAAAAAATCTTTCAGAAATAAAAAGGGTGACATACAGCTAAAGGCAAATGTTTTCTTTCCTCATAATACAAAATTTTGTCTTATTTTATTGTAATTTATGAGAAGGGGATATTAGTTACCTGCTAAAACTGAAATAGAGGGGAGAGGAGAGGAGAGGAGAGGAGAGGAGAGGAGAGGAGAGGAGAGGAGAGGAGAGGAGAGGAGAGGAGAGGAGAGGAGAGGAGAGGAGAGGAGAGGAGAGGAGAGGAGAGGAGAGGAGAGGAGAGGAGAGGAGAGGAGAGGAGAGGAGAGTTGAATCTAAAGTGGACAAGGCAAAACAAGCTGAGGTGCCATGTAAGTTAAATAAACAGTAGAAATTCAAATGTTCTGCTTGCAGAAGAAGGAGGGGATGGCAATAGAAGGGAGAGTCATCTGCCACCTGCATTGTCTCACTGTTCTCTTAGTAAGCTGTTGTCCCTGGGGCCAGCTTGGCAAAGCAGTAAGAGGCTGGTCCCTTCTGTTTTTCCAGAATAAGCTCAGTTCTCTTAAAGAAAGGTTTCTCATAGGAGTGAAAGCTCTTTAAGGGTGTGAGTTATAAACTCATTGCACATTTGAGTGACCAGCAGTCTGACAGTAGTCAGGCTTAGAGTCTGATGGACATTGGACTTTCTGATCAGCCTTTCTGATCAGGTTAAGGTCATGAGTTGTCTCCAAGATAGAAGTGCTCTGTATCCCTCTGACTGATGACATTTGTTAGCCTCTTGGTTGTTATGTATATGACCAGGCCTAAACTCCCAAAGCTGACCTTTTTCTGACCACTTCCAGAGACAAAACACAACAAAAGAATTGTGCTTTGCTAAACTTCAAAGCAGCAGCAGCAGCAAGGGAATGGGAATCCAAAAATACTAATTTGCATGGAGAGCACTGAAGAATGTCACAGTGTGACAACAGCTACAGGTGGTATATCCATATAGCATAATGTCAAGGTTCCTCCCATTTTGGGGGGACCAAAAGCAGCATGAGCAATCCCACAGTGTTATGCAAATGAAGGCTATTAAGTCCCATAGATATATGTAAATCTTCTTTTTTTCCCAGTTTCCTAGAATTCAACTTTTCAACCTAAGTCTTAAGCTATTAGCAATATTTTTTTAAAAAAATCTAGTATGTTTTATATCAGAGGTCACAGCACAGGCTGGTGTATGTACTATTTTCCCAAACAACTAGCATGTCATCTCTCATCTGCTTAAACAGTCTTTTGGGAGCAATCAAACATGGCATACCTGAATGTAAATGTAAGTTTAAATCATCTGGGTGCATGTCTATTCACTTTAATTCAAAATATTTGGAACAGCTCAGATCAAAGCCCAGACTGCATTTTTAAGCAAATATTTAAATAGTGAATTTTAGTTCCTGGGTATGGTAAAAATTAAGAGATTTCCTGTCAAATCCTTGGGTGTGTTCTGGGGTTTCTGTGCTGACAGATTTCAGTTTTTAAATGGATGATCAATTGTTAAGGATGGATTCTATAAAGCTTCAGCAGAGGCTTGTGTCAAGATTAACATTATAGCTATCAGATGCTATTCAAGCAGCATAGGAAATACTGTCATCTTGTCAGTCAGTCCAACCCTGCATTTTCATTTCATCTCCTTTGCAGCTGTCCACCATTCACAAAAAATGGATTATCTCTGTTGTAAAAAATGCATTATTGGTCTTTTGGATTAATCAGTACATGATATCTGATGTCTCCTGTTCCCAAAGCTATAACCAACTCAGCAGTCTTTGGAAGTTCTTAGAGAACTAGTGCTCTTATTCTATTTGTTTTAAAGTTCTCTCTAACTGCGAGGAGTATCTTTTGGGTGTGTAATATCTTATAAGAACATTTGTGTGATGGAAGCCATAAAAATTGATTTCTAAATAGTCAAAAATTACAAAAATCCTATGCAAGTTGTAAATGTTCATAAAAATACACCTTTCATTAAGTAGAACATCAAACTGTATATCAATGTGGTTTTGTTTCAGTACTGGCAGTTTAAAAATTCCTCTATGCAAGTTTAGTTCATTTTAATGATGAAAACATACTGTACAAATATAATTAGGACAGATTACAGGAAAAACTCAGAAAGTGAGTAATGTTTATGTCTGCAGAAGGTTAGAAAAAAGCTGCAAAACTGCAAGCTCACTTTTGTTTCCCAAAAATGTACTCCTCTATGTGACTTTTTGTGGTGTATTTAAACAAATGAGCTGCACTATTTGTGGTTTCATGGGATATGATGTTATTGTTCATTCTTGTCTGGAAGATCTAACAGGTTGAGCACAAATACCATCACTATTCATCCCTACAGTTATTTTTTCACAGGTGGGTATGGAATTAGTTTCTGAGGGACCTCAGAAGTCAAATTCAGATTGATTGCTCACTCTGTATGAGATCCTGCAAGACTTGTTAGTCATGTACCAATTATATGGTCAGTGACTTGTGTCTTGGCTGTTTTTATTCCCTTCTCTGCAGGCCCATCTGAGAAACTGTAGGGAAAAAAAGTCCATGTTAATTAATTTATCTGAGCAGTAAAAGAGAATACCAAAAAAGTAGGTAAGAATCTGTAGCAGAACTAACTGAAGAAAGGGCACACCATATGGAGAAAAACCAGTGGAAATAAAAAGTTATTTCCATTTTACAGAGACTGAAATCCAGGCATTTCTTATTACATTATATTACATTGTACAACAAAATATGAAAGTTTAAGGAATATGAATGTTTTCTTCTTGAATTATTCCTCTATTTATTTCAGTTTTCTAAATGTATGAATAGGTTGGCCAATTTCCCCTTAATACACAGATACACTGTTCACATATTTAAATTTTAGATGCTTACACATTTTTTGTTTTCCCTTCTGCTATTTACAACTGTTGAAATATGAGAAAACTGTCCAAAGAATAATAATAGCCTTAAAGTACTCACTGTATGCAGATGAGGACTTTTTTTTTTTTTTTTTTAACATTTTGCTTCAGTCAAGTGACTTCTTAGCTATGTTTTTGTAAAAGTAAATATTGAGATTTCTAGAACAAGGCATGTTTATCTGTGTTTTAACCAACCTTGTAATGACCAGAATCAGACATGTTATTTTTAGAACTGTGCCAAGTACAGGAATTCACTGAACAGAAATAATAAGCTCCTTATTTCAGCTCAATACATTCTTATTCATGCAGTTATGGAACATGACAACCTTTGCCCGTAGTCTTGCAATGTGATCTGTTCACCACCATGGCTTGCAACTGGTCAAAGTCAGGGCTTTATGAGGCTTTTGACATATATGTAAAATTCTGAGATGGATATTTTTACTCTTAACTATACGATTTTATAGGTGATATCTTTAAAATATTTTACGATTTCTTTTTACCCGGCTTATAGGAAATTTCTCTGTCTTATCAATATTTCCATTAACATTTTGTCACCTGAAAGTTTGTCAGAAATGAGTTCACATGGTTCCCCATAAAAGCAATACAAATGGAAAACAATTTAATATTAAATCATCACCTCTGGATTTCCCTCTGAAACCTACCCACTCAGAGATGACTTCCTGTGAACAATTTCATTTCAGTTGCTCAATTATTACGGTGTCTTCTATTATGGTGTTCTTGTTTTTCTGCTGTTGTATATTTCTTGGTTGTGGCTTTTGTTGTTTTCATAAAGTGGAATCCATTAACATTACAAATATTTAACAAAAGTTTGGCAATATTGTATGAATTCTTGCCTTTTAATCAATCAAAATATTAGTACAGTTAAAAAGCAAAGTCTTTTGTGAAAACACAATTCTCTGTAAAGGCCATCTTAATTGACTTCTACTACACCACTTTCTCCTAATCTTTATTAATGAACTCTTTCAGCAGTTGTTTAGATAGCCAGACTAATGTTTAGGAAGGCAAGGATTATAACTGGTTCATTCTATTTAGCTTTTATGAATATTGGCATGACATTAGGATTCTTGTATTCTACTGGAACTTCCCTACTCGTTCCAAACTTACTGGAAAATTATATTCGCAATTTAAACAGATACTCAACAAACTCTTTTTAAAATCTTGGATGCAAGTTGACCTTTATTCACTAGTTGAAATGTCAAGTATTAGTAGTTTTTGTTTAGTATCTTCTGTCAAAGTGGAAACTATTTCATCAGACTAAGAGCTAATAGAAACTTGCCAAGAACAAATTCTGCCTAATTTATTTTGCGCACACACTAACTGAGCAGCTAATACAGTAATGGCATTGAATATTCTCCTTTTCATGAGGTTTTTGATCATCTTCTGAGGATCCTAAGGAGGTCTTGTGAGGAGTTTAAAGTGCATGCTAAAATCAAATGGATAGCAGTTCCAGATGGTTGTTAGCAATAGTCAGTGATAGAACTTATCCAGTGTCATGCTGCCCTGAATCTAAGTGTGCTCAATATTTTCATGAATTCAGGAGGGAAGAGACATCATGCTCATGAAATTTTACAGCTGATTGGAGGCTAGATGAGTAGGAAGAGAAATAAAAAATTATCACAGCCAACTGAGGAAATGATCTGAAAAAAAAAATTGTATGGATTCCAGTAGTTACAAGTTTAAGAAAAAATCAGCCACACGGATACAGGATGGGAAAAAAAACCCCAAAATAACAACAACACCAAAACCCCCCAAGAGTGTAGCCATGTTATAGAAGCTCCTCTAGTGATTCGATTGTATCATTGCTGAACACAAGTCAGAAATGTTTGGATGTTGTGGAAAAGCTAACATTACAGTGGAATGTCTAAACTAGACAACACATTGGAAATAAACCTGCTCTTCTTAGCCCTAGCTGGAGCTCAGTTTTGAACAGCACATTTCAAGAAAAATATGAAAATACTGAAGGGAATCCAAAAATTATTGACAAAAATGCTCAAATGAGGATTTGTCTTGCCTAACAAAAAGTAGAATGAAGGAGGCATAATAATAATGCTGAATTGTTGTAAATGTAAATAGTTTTGCAAGGATGAAAGGATTCACTTTGTGACCATGGTGAATTGGACAAAAAGCAGTGGGCTTAATGGAAGTAAGAGATATCGGGAACAGTGAGATGGGAAACAACTTCGTGTAAGCAAGTACAGTAGAACACTGGAATAGGAAGCCAAATGAGGATGCAAAATTTTCAGTGCTGGAAGTCTGTAAAAACACAGTAGAAATAAGACTGTCATGAAAGACGTACTTTGAGAATCATGAAATGTGCTAGATAGCTTCTTAAAATCACATCAAATTGTTTTTATGTGATTTTTTCTATGATACACATAAAATATGAATAGAGCTTCTGTTTCCCCCTGTGTACTAAATAAAGAAAAATCTTGACTTTTTCATTTTCCTGTTCTGTTCAAGCATTTTCTGATAACAAATCCTAAATAGTTTTATTTTCTTTATAACACAATTGACAATTCTACCACTGAAAAATAGAGTAAGATTCATTCTGCAAGAATTTTATTTGTTCATCACAGCCTTTAGTTTCTCCAACTGATTCAAGTCCTATTTTCTGGTTTACAATAATTTCTTCCAATTTACCTCATTTTACAATAGTTAGATATGTTTTAAAGAGCTGCTTTAATTTTCCCTCTTAAATGTGCTATTTTTCTAATCAGTGAGGCCTTCCCTTTGGATTTTGGGGTTACAGCTTCTTGACTAACAACTGATAATATTCTTAAGAGATTCCCAACTATTGTTCATCATTTTCTGCTTAAAGTTGTTCTTATAAACTGATCTTGTGCAAATTTGCTTTTACTCTTTTGAAACTGGTAATGTTAAAACCTCACGTGGCACTAATCTGGATATTATTCTCTTTGTGCCTATGAGATATTGTGTGCTTGGGTTAGTACAACTTTTTAGAGTTCTGTGAGAATAATTTATTCCTAACTTTTTTCCCAGCATTTTGATCTGAAGATTGTGATAGGCACTGTTGGAGCATTCCAAAAACATTTTATTCATAGTTGTGTAAGGAATTTCATGTGGCTCAAATCAAAGATATTCCCACTCCTTTTAATTACCCTCCCATTTAAATTATAATCCATTTTTCCTACACACTACATACTTGTCCTTAAAGCATTGGTATCACCAGAAAATATTATTTTTAGATTTTGTTTTTCAAGGGCTAAGACACATTTCTATAGCTGCTAATTATTTCTTTTTGAACATTTTGGCCAGCTCTGTAAATATGCAATGCTTGACTTAAAGCTCAGGACCTAACACAAGGTCCTCAGTGCCAAAAGGCTGTGGGGGGGGTTTGTAAACCTGAGAGAACCCACGTGCCTGGTGGTGTGCTTCAGATCCCAGGAGTTTCTTAAATACATTGTATTTCAAAACACCAAAACCAGGCAAGGGAAGAAAAGGGAAGGGATTAATTTGTTTAAAATTCTCCCAGAAAGAGAACAAAAACTATAAACCAGAATGTCACTAAAGCCTGAGTGGCCTCATAAATGTATAGGTCTGATTGAATCTCTAGTGTGATGGAAAAAGATAAACACAAGAGGTGGGCTTGAAATCTGGATTGTATCTTCCCACCAAGATGCAGAACTTGACCAAAATACTTTGCAACAAAGGGGCCACAAGAAGTTTAAGACAAATTTGAAGTCCAAAGACAACAAAGATAGTGTGCAGGTCTTGTCTGCTCATATGTATAAGTACCAGCTTAAACCCTTCATTCCTCCATCAGGAAAAAATGTCTGGAAAAAACAGTGACTGGTATACAACAGGATATGTGAATCAGCGTGTCAGCATTTTTCTTTCTTCATCTGCTAATTTTGAAAAAAGAGACCAGCTTCTTTCCTAACTGTGTAAAGGACACTCCAATAATTTTCTAGAGTTCAGCCTTTTTGCAAGAAATCCCTCATAAATATCAGTTTTCATATCCTCATGTTTTCAAAACATAAGTGAATGTGTCCATTTCCTCCTTGGAATCACCCTGCAATGGGTTTTTACAGCTGACACGATTTATTCACGCTCAATCAGAAACCAAACCAAACCAAACCACGAACAAAAAAGCCTTTCTGTTGGTAATGTATGGCTAAGATCTGTAGAGGTGACTGACAATTCTAAGTGATGAATTCATTACGTTGCCTTATAGCCTTGAATACTGGATGCCCAGCATTTTCTGAAAATTAAGTATGTGGAAATTGTCATAAATTAAACTCCCCCAAATAAGTAGTTATTTGATAATGAACATGTCAGCTACTGAAAACATGAGAATACATAAGTACACTCACACATCCATTCATGTCAATAAAATATAGACAGATTATGATGATGTGGGCAAGCAGAAAAAATTTATAAACATTTACTTAGAGTGTTTTATAGAGAGCAATTGAGAACCAACATATTGGCATATTGATTATTATGTTAACCAAGTTAAAAATGTCCTAATTAAATATGATTTTCAAAAATGTGTGCATTTTCATAGAATGGAGCATCTTTATGCTAAAACTATTGCTCTTTGTCTTTCAGACAGAAGTCAGCAATCCAGAAAAATAACTCTGGAGGTGATCCAGAGAAAGGAATGAAGCAGTTAACTCTCTTTGCATGAAAAAGAAATGAAGATAAATGTGTATTTCATCAAATTCAAGCATCAGATTTGAAGGAGTTATCCACCCTTTGCTAAAAAAAAAAAATGAAACATGCTCACTAAATACTGGTTGCTTACATTTGTTTATCTCATGGATTCTGGGGAAGGTTTGCATTAGTTTAGGGTTTTTTATGACTATTAGAGAGTCCAGTCATGGGAAATATCTAGAGCCTCGGTGAATTTGTGGCTGAAACAATATTCATTTGGACTGAAGGAACAGCATAATATTAATATAATAATATATTAATATTATTTATTAATAATATTAATATATTAATATATATAAAGCATAATAAAATATGTAAGTATTTTCAAAGCAAATAAAGCATAAACAAACTCATTGATGTTCAAACCACTACCACAGATTTGACACTAGCAAAAACAAAACAAAACAAAAGCCAACCAAACAAAACCAAAACAAACTAAAACACAGAAAAACAACAACAAAAACAAACAAACAAACAAACAAACAAAAACCCAAAAGAGAAAAATTGCATCTGACTAACAAACTGTGTTTTGTTATCTCATTTCAGAGAAGAACTTACTGAATCAACAGGATTTGACAAGCATGTTTACCTATCACAGTCCTGCAAATACCCCATCCCATGCTTCATCAAATCCCCTTGCGTTTTTCTGTACTGCCCTGCAAGGAGCTTGCAGACCAAGCCAGTGGAGTCAAAATAACTCTTCCCTTTGGTCTCGGGTTCTTGACCCTGACCTAGGGTAGCTGAGCTGCACAGGCTGAGGCTGTGTCGTCCCTGACGTTGCTGAGATGCCTGGGATTCACACTCCATCCAGATCTTGCTTGCTCTCACCTCCCCAGGTTTATCATCCAGAGACTCAGTGCCTGGCTCACAGCATCATTGGCAAGGGCATCCTCACAAAACCAGGAATGGAGTGTTTATACCAGCACAGCTCCTTTACTGCACAAAAGAGCTAAAACGCAGAATGTGTTTGTCTCATCACCGTAAATATTTTCAGTAAGGAACCAGTCTCCAGATTTCCTGCTCTTTCTAGGGCTGTGTCAGTTTTTTTAGCTTTTTCCGGACTTCTTTGTTTCAGGAAATTTGATATGCAGCTTCTTCCCAATTCTCTTCAGCTTGCCAGTCAACCTAAATTTGCTTGGCAATGCAGATCTTTTTCCTTCACAGAGGAAAGGCTTTTGCTACAGAAAGGTATTTTGAACACATACTTCATAGTTTTGACAAGAACAAACAAATAGAACCTCTAAAAATTTATTATAATTATCATCATCATCATCATTATTAATCTTATTATTATTATTAATAATAGTAAACCCAGAGGGACACACACATTGCTGACTTTATGAAAATGAATGATTAGATATTATTTGAAAAATCAAATCACCTTCATGTTTCCAAGCCACCAGTTTTAAGGATAACATATTATACACAAACTCTTTTACAGCTGTCTGGTTGAAGGCTCTGACCTGAATCACAGTGAAAAAAAATGGTTTGAACTGACATGGGACACACATGGCAGCAAATCTTGCACTCCTGGCTTCAGGAGATAGGAGTGCATTGGAAGTAGATTGTCACAATTTAATTTGATTTTTTTTCTTGGTTTTCTCTAAAGGAAATGGAAGCAAATGAAGATAGGAAAGAAAGGGAAAAAAAAAAAAAACAAAACAAAACAAAACAAAACAAATTCCTTCCTGCAGAGGTTAAGTAGCACTTTTCAATGACAATATTTCAAATAGAATTTATGAAATTTTTCCTTAAAATAAAATCATGGCTAACAAAAGTAAATCTGTGTCTCTATCCCATATACCTGGAAAGAAGTTGCTCCCAATTGAATATTTTTGGCAATATGTCCATTTTAGTTTTACAATCATAAATGCTGAGAATTCCACCCCTTCTCTGAGTAGTCCAAATTGCTGTCTAACAGATTTCCTTGTTACAGTAATCATCTTACCTCCACACCACATATTCTACTCTTTTTTTAAAAAAGAAAGGTGAGAACAAACACAAAGAGCCCTTGTGGAGATATTCCCACTTGCAAATGCCTACATAAAAAAACCCAGAGTCAATGAACAGAGGAAAATGAAGTGCTGCATTTTTGGCAGTGGTATAGAAAGACATAATTGCTTCACTGAGTTTTGAAAAATAAGGAATTAATTTTTGCAAATAATCATAAAAACAGCTTTCTGTTCTGTTTTAAGGCATCCTGATCCAAATTTTGCTTTGCCACAGCTTTTTGTGGCATAAGAACAAAGGATGTTAAATACTTAATTACCAGGACAGTACACGTGACTGGTGGATTGAGTTGGATAAATGAAGCTGCAATTATTTCACAGTGTGGCTGACTAAGATTGATACTTGGCCTTCACTCAATGGTTTTCATCATTCCACCAGAAATAAACAGAGCACAGACTAATCTCAGTATGTTTATGCATCAGTAACTTAAATTGCTTTTGGAAACTGTGAAATTTCTGCCATTGGTTATAAAAGACAATACAGTTTTGAATTTTTTCCTCATGTCCTGCAACTCAGAATCAATGTGTGCATAGTTTTCATCCTCCTTACAATACACGATGTTCCTAAAAACTGAGATTAAAAAAAAAAAAAAAAAAAAAAGAAGAAAAATATACTTTTCTTCATCAAAATCCTATTCTATTCTGCCTCCTTTGCAAAGGTGAGAAATAGGACTTTCAGAAAAATTAAGATATGGGTCCAAGTTTCAGTTTCTTTCAAAAAATCCGTGGAGACAAGAATTTGGTTAAGACCAAGGCAGGTTACTCTGCCACAAATTTTGGATCTGTGTGCTAAACCTTCTAAAAAATCTAGAAATACAGGGTTACATGCAGCCTGCAGCCCGTGTGCTGTGAAAGTGCCTGATTGAAGGACAGCTCATGCCAACAGAGCCACAGTAATGTGGATATATGTCTCCAGTTTGGAAAGGTTTATGTTCAGCCAGCTCAGAGATCCAGCGAGTGATAGGGCCCTTACCTGAACATCCTTGTCTGATTTTAGCTCTCTACCCAGTTTAGAAATACAGCACCGCAGAAGCAGTGGTGGCAATACTGGCAAGGACACCAAAACCGTGACCTTTGTTCCTCCTTCCTACCATGCTACCTGTCTTTGCTCCAAGAAGGAAGAGATGACAAAAGTCTAGCTGCTTTTTATATACCAATGTCTCTCTCCACTGCTGTCTGCCAGCACGGCAGCTTTAGAAGTGCTGGTTCCATAACAGAATGGTTATGGAAAGGGCTCAGCATAGACACGACTACAGAGATAGAGCAAGCTCTGAAAGAAAGACCAGACTTCATTAAACTGTCTTTGCCTACTTTTTTCAGATTTACATTATTTCTTTTGTAAATAAGGATATAAAGAAGAGTCAGAATTAATTAATTTTAGGCTCTTTCCTTAGTGTGGTTTACATGCTTTAATTCAAGCAAGGACAAGCATAAGGCTTCTGAAGCATATCTCTGACTTCCTGACCCAGGAAGCTAAATTATCTCTGTTGTGAAGACTTTAAATTTTCTTAACTGATTGATTTTCTGTATGACTTTCTATGACCTAAATGAGGCCTAGCATAAGTCTCATATCTATTAGCCACTCTAAGCAAGGCTGTTGTTCAGTGTCATGTGGCTAAATAATTTCCATATAGTGGTTTTCTATTTATTTAGCATCTCCTAAAAGACATCTTGTTTACGTGTATCGGATTAGTTCTGAATCTGGTCTAAGTTAGCAATATCATGGGCTCCATATGTTTTCAGACATTTTCATTCAGTTAAGGATTTTTTTTTCTTTATCATTAAGATTAATTCAAAAAGGGCTTCATATGCAGGAAGCAGAAGAATACCATTTGAACTGGTAGATACCCTATATCTCAGTCATCAGTGGTCTGCTCAAACCAGTCCAAATAAGCTTGAAGGCACAAGAGATATGAGCTGTCTGATTTTTCCAATGAGATTATATTTCTCACATACAGAATACAGATCATAGGGCTAAGGAGAAGACAAACTATAGAGCAGGGACAGGCAAGGGAAGAAAGACTGATTTAGGAAAAGAAGAAAAGTAGCTGTGTACAGTGTAAGAACTTATATTTTAAATTTATTCACCAAATTCCTCCAAGACATTTTCTACAAGGCCAGGTTGCATGGGGCTTTGAGCAATCTGACATAGTGGAAGGTGACCCTAGCCACAGCAGGGCAGTTAGAATTCGATGATCTTTATTCAGCTCGTTTCCAACCCAAACCATTTAATGATTCTATGGTTCTAAGACTATTGCCTGGCTTTGGTACAAAACTAGTCCCAGTTCCTGAAGGAATGATTTTTAGCTACTAAAGCAAGATTAATTTTTCCAGTGAATGTGATTGACATGGGTTACCATGGTCAAGAGTTACAGCCTAAATGTGGAAGAATTACAAAGCTGAACCTTGGTACAGATTCAGGAAGGAGCCAGAAATATGATACCGAGCAAGGCCAAAAGGAGGAAGAAAAAAGGATGCTATTCCTATATCTATAGGACTGTTTCCTCGTAGGTAAAAAGTACTTTTCAGACACTTATTTCAGTGTTGGGCTCCATAAAATTACATTTTCAGAGCAAATGGCATAATTGTCACATTATCCATAATATTAAAAATAATTAGAAATTATTTAAAAAACCCCAAAAAACCTTAAACAATATTTTTGTTACTCTTAATTCATTTTTTCCCATTTTTCTTGAAAGTTAAACCAGAATATTTATTTGCACATATAGTGTATCTCTGATTTTTTAAAGGTATGTGCTTATTTGAGGTAGGAAATCTTCCAGTTATCTTAAATAAGTGGTTAAAGCTATTAAGTATGGATGTTAGAAGTTGGTCTTGGTCAGCTTGAGAAACTGAAACTCAATCATTAGTATATCTCTCTTTCTGACTTGGGTTTCAAAATATTTCCAAAAATTGTGGTATTTTGAAGTATTCTCAAAAGCCAGAGAACCTGAGTCAATGTCAAATTTCTAAATTGTCCTTCTTGAAAACTCCAGGCTTTTTGTATATGAACACAAGCTTAAGGGTCCTTTAACCCTAAAATCTGTGATAGATAAATTAAATCAAGCCAGCAGATATGACTTAATGCAGAGAGTTGTTGATCAGAACTCAATTTAAGAAGATGCCAATTAGCTTTTAAACTAAAAGCTTGTAATTAGAAAATATATGGAGGCAATAAAATATTCTTGGAGCAAATCAAGAACTTTGGAGATTATGGAATCTTATGCTGTGCGGTGCTGCAGAGTCAGTATAGGTAAATAATAAAGAATTAGCAAAAATAAAATAATGGGGGAGAGACTTGACTTTCTTTCTTTGAAATTCAATGAACTTGAATTTACTCATTTCACTACTTTTTGTGGAAGACAGTGCAGATATTAAACAGCAAAAATTAATTTAGAAGAAATTTCTAAAGTATTAAATTTGCTCTTCCACATCTTCAAAAACATCTTATCATTTCTGATTTATGATGTGCCTATCTTTCCCATCATGCCCATCACAGTGCCTTTGTATTTTTCAGTTACTTTCAATCTCCCTTTATCTCTCACAAGAACTGGTTAGAGAACATATTAAGAGATACTAATCTAATGTAGAGCAGATGGCAGGAATACCAACAATGATAAAAAAGGGTGGTGGGAGATGGAAAGAGAAATTATTGTAGAGTTTCCTTCTCCTTAATTTTCTTTTCTCCCCCTTAATTTTCCTTTTATCTGATACACAGAAAGAAATGGGGAAAATATTTTAGCTTAAACATTATTTTGTTTGGTCAATGTTTCTCTGTAGATTGTTTATTTGGAAATTGTAATTTGCAGCATAAATATTTTTATAATCCATATTGCATGTCCTCTATAGAGTATTTTAAAGGTTATTTTCTAAAATTAAAATTTCAATGTATTTTCTCTGGTAATCAATTATTTAGTTCTGAAAAACATAAACCTGGAAATGGGAAGAGTAGCATACAAATTAAGTCTGAATTTGTAGACTTTCAGAACAGCTTTCCTGGAAATACTCTGAATAGAGTGTCTTACATAAATGTAAAGTGACTTGATTTATGACTTTACCATCTATGCTATTTGCAATATCTTTTATTTCTTTGCTTCTATTTCTCTTCATTTCAACTACTGGAAAGAAATAGTCAAATAAGAGGAAACTTCATAAATGCCTTTGAATTCCTGTTGCTTCAGTTTGCTCCGGACTTCTATCATAGGAATATTACTTGTGGCTACTCAGAAACTCCTCAGTAAATTACTTTCCATAGTAAAAATTTTCCTTCATGTCTGTTACTATGATAATAGGATGTACATTCAAAATAACTATAGGCATTTTCTGGAGATTAAAATTCCTCTCTTCAGGTGAAAAGTCATCCCCAGTATTAATATAGCAGACTTTTTAATATTATTATATTATTCTTTTTATTCTTTTTATTGTTTTTATTTATTATGCCAAAGAATAAATAGTTTTAGAGGCATTCTTTTTTTATTAAATTTTTTTATGATTTATACTGACTTGAATTTTACCCTTAAGAAGCAGAATCAGAGTCAAGTGACATTTGACTAAGGCACAGTAAAAACTAATACTGTCAACTTCAAATTATACTAGATAATTACAGACCTTTCCTCTGACTTCATTCATGCTTTTTGTGCTTACACTGGACAACGGCTGAGCCTTGTTGCTACCATACAGACGAGTCAAAGAATAAATCAGCTAAAAGAAATGTTAAATTATGAGTGTGAAGTGGAACAGAATTTGAAAATTTACCTACTCTGCTAGTGTTCAAAACAATTTGTAGCTTCCTTGGCAATATAAATCCTAAAACTTTGCACGTTTTGCAAGACTGGAAATATTGGGGGAGACCAAATTTTCTTTTTCATGATTTTCTTGCATTATCAGCATCAACCAAATCACCTAGCACTGAATTTGAACTCATACAACATTGCGTACTGAATTAGCTAAACAATCAACATCACCGGGGTTTTCTTTTAAGAGTAGTGCAGTACTGAGCCTTCATAATTGTTATATTTAAGTTACTTACTTTTTCTTATCTGAATTTCCATTCCCATCATTTCCACTTGGTGGTTCATGGAAATCCTGCCAGAAGAAATCACAGAGATACAACTACTCACTGTGAGACACTGAAGTGATACCAAAGATCTTGGAATGTTTTCTGAGATGGGTCTTCCTAATAGGGAGTATTTGCTAAAAGTGAGTACTGGTAAAAGTAAACACACCGATATGGAAGATGTTTATTTGTTGCATGGTCTCTTGCAGTTCCATTTCCTCATTTTGCTACTTGTTGGTTCAAGAAGTAACCACAGAGTCAACTGGTATTAATTTCCAGGTTATCTAAAGCAGATGGAAAAAATGAGAATGAAGAAGCAGCCATTATTTCCTACATGATGCCCGAGACAGCTTGGGATTTTTACAACGATTGTATCAGTGTACAAACATAATAATTACTACAGAAGAAACCAGAGGACCATCTAATTTGACCTTCTGTCTTCAACTGAGCTGATGCCAGCCATCTCAAATGTAGACATAAATCTCCCTAATACACAAAATTGTGCAATGGTCTGTCATAGAGGAAATTATTCCTGACTCCAACTGTTGCTCAATTATGTCCTGAAGCATGAGAATTAATGGTTCTTGTGACTTCTGTCCCAGCATGAGTAATTGCAGATGCCATCATTATTCAGATTGATGGATAATTCTGCTCTGAATCTTCCTCAATGCTTTTTCTTCTACTAATTTGTGGCCTTAAATGGCAGAGATGACACGTCATTTTAGAAATACATCCCAGACATATCCTGCCATGCACCAAAGAAGTAGATTCTATCTTGGTGTGAAACAAAATGTATCTGCAGAGAAATATTAACGGAGCTAATCAGTTATGCAATCATTTGGTTACTGGAGGATAGGAAGGCTCTATAAAGGGATCTGAACAGGCTGGATAGAGAGGCTGAGGCCTCTTGTATGAGGTTGTATGTTGAACCTTGTATGAGGTCCAACAAGGTAAGGTGTCAAGTCCTACACTTTGGCCACCAGGCAACCCCAGACAGCACTACAAGCCGGGGAAATTGTGGCTGCCTACCAGAAAAGGACCTGGGGGTGCTGGTCAACAGCAGATGAGCCAGTGTTTGCCCAGATAGCCAAGAAAGGCAGTGGCATCCTGGCCCGTATCAGGAAGAAGGTGGCCAGCAGGACCAAAGTAGTGACTGTCCCTCTCTACTTTGCACTGTGAGGCCACATCTTGAATCCTGGTCTGGTGCCCAGGTCTGGGCCCTTTGCTTCAGGAAGGCCATTGAGGTTCTGAAGAATGTCCAGAGAAGGCACTGAAGCTAGTGAAACTTCTAGTAATTAAGTCCCATCAGGAGCAGCTGAGGGAACTGGGGTTGTTCAGTCTGGAGAAAAGGAGGCTAGAGGGGGGAACACCTTATCATTCTTGACAACTCCCTGAAAGGAGGGTGTATCCAGATGGGAGTCAGTTTTTCTCCCAGGCAACCAGGGACAGGATAAGTGGACACAGCCTAAAGCTGCGATAGGAAAAGCTCAGGTTGGACATCTGGAAAAATTTTTTTCATGGGAAGGATTATTAAGCATTGGAATGGGCTGACCAGGAAGGTGATGGAGTCGTCATCTCTGGAGGTATTCAGGAAATAGATGGCCGTGGCACTTAATGCCATGTTCCAGTCTACAAGATGGTGATTGGTCAAGGGTGGGACTCGATGATCTTAGAGGTCTTTTTCCAGCCTAAGTGATTCTGTGACTCTGTTGTGAGCCATCCTTGCCCCATTCCATGAAGGCTGAAGGGTTGAGATCGGGTAAGTGGGCAAGAAGATGTTGGCCCAGTTTAGCTTTTCAATCCTGTCTGGAAGTTGCATTAGATAACCATAGACTGACAGATGCTATGAGCAGGCTTAACCAGTCTGGTGAGCAGGCAGTTCCATGAATGCTGAGATGGCCTCCTCTACAACCTGCAGCTCTGTTAATAAGTCATTCCTAGTCAGGATAGACAGTCCTCCCCTTAAAAAAGCATTCTGCTGCATGTTGTGTTTTGGTTCCAAAGCTAGTTATTTGTAGAAAGGTATGCATTAATGAGATAATCATTAATGTTCATCTAATGATTTTATCTAAAAGTACACTCACTGAAAGGGGAGGGGAAAAAAAACCCTAAGAATTCCAGGGTGTCTTTGAGTTACAAAGGGATCTTTCAGCAAAGTGTTTACTAGGCCAGTTTTCACTAGGAGTACATGACTCCTGCCTTGGATAAGATTATTTTGTTTTTAAATTGAAGCAAAATAAATAAGCAAACTTTTTCCCAGAGTCATTAAAATTATTGGAAGGATTAGTTAAGTAGGTGAACTAACTGGTGAGGGTAGAAAGACTGAGATGTTTTTGTGGACAGACCAAAGAAATTAAGGAACTCTCTGTAAAGGCAACATTTCTCACTATGCATGAAATTACTGTTGCCACCTATTTTCCAACACATGATGCATCAGCAAGTTTCTGGCAGGTGCCTCGGGAAAACATTTTTACATTCTGTGTTCCAGTTCGGAGACTCTGTTTTTCAGTCTGCCATTGGGACTGTATTTGGCAGCCACAGTGATTCACTAGAAAATGAAACACATTTTTGATTGTATAGAATACACTCGGGTCTACACACAAGATGATTTGATCAGGAGAAAAATGGTAGAAAAGCAAGTCCAGATGCTCAGAGCCACTTCTGGAGGAGCCAGGCTTGGGTCCTAAAACAAACCAACAAATGAAAACTCCATAGTATAAATGTCACATCAGAGAAAGAGGAGACCTGGGGGGAAAAAGTTACACGCACAGAAAAATCACAGTTGTTTTGAAAGTATCGTAACCTACCTCTATTAGGACACAAAGAAAGAACCAGCTGGTAGGCAAAACTGTCTTGTGTAAACACACAAAAATCTGCTGAAGAAATTGCAGAACAAACCAGCTTGTTAATCATTCCCCAAAAACTATAGTTGTGACTTCTTCACTCAAAGGTGGATTTTTGCATGATCTTAATCCAAAAATATGGAGAATAGGATGCACATGTGGAAGCTGCTAGCAAAAACCTGGGCATTCTTTAAAATAAATATAGATGAATTTGGTCATAGAAGTTGGGTGGAGAAAAGTGTTTTTCTTTTGTTTGGAAATAAGACACCAGTCTTATTTTTCTCTGTCTAGAAAAAAGAAAACAACAAACAAACAAACAAAAACCCAAAACAAAAACAAACCCCAAAGTCCAAATGGCTTTTTTTTTTAATTATTTATTTACATATTTTGTAAGTGATTTTCTGAAAATATTTAAACTTACTTTCTCCCATGGTCAAAACGTGAGCGTTTTCTTTCTATTCCTTTCAATGCCCATTCTGAGCCCATGACATTTGTGGGTGGTCTTTTCTACATGGGTTAAGAAAGACTCCAGAGAAGGACAAATATACAGATGCTAATTTGCAAGCCACACTGCTCTTAGATATGGGCTCAGCTAGTTTACAAGTGACTTTAAAATCAGTCAAAAGGCTTCTGTCTGCTTCCTTGCAAAAAATATAGTGTGTGAGTAGGAACCTGCTCACATTTGTTCTGCTGATTCTCAGTATGGTAAGTACTTTGTCTTCTCTCATTTTATATCTTTTCAACACCTTATTATTTTTTATTATTATTATTTTTAGGAGCTGTTATTGTTGTATTCAACTGCTATTGCCACCTTACAAAACTTAACCATGCCAAGAGGTCCTGCCACTGCCTGCTCCCTACACTAAGATATCCACACCCACAGACATTTTCGTCGCTTCTCCTTTTCTCTTACCAGTAGCCTTTTGGTAATAGTTTTAACAGAGCAAGTAAGATATAAATTGTCATTCATTTCCATTCCTTAAGCACACTTCAAAGAGATGGGACTCAGTTAAAATACCCCCATATGTTGTATGGCTGCGTAAGTTTCTTATAACCTATTTTCTTTCTGATCTCATAAACTAAGGCTGCCTTCTGTCAGCAGAGTTTCAGAGACTAACAATGTTCCCCATCTGCTCAAGCTGGATACATACGTCTGGATTTGAAAATTCTTAGTGCAGACTGGAGGACTAGGTCAAATTTGAGAGCTACATCAAGAGGTGGTAACGGCGTGGAAAGGATTATTTGGTAGTAATAGTTCAAAAATAGCATCATAGCTGAATCTAAATTGAAGATTTCGACTTTCTAAAGGCTGTGTAAGTCCAGTGACAGTGGAGATGCTCCAGGTATCAATAAATGTGCTTTATATAAAAAACTCTTAACCTGATTGTATCAGTTTGAACATTCATATAATGCAGGTATTGTCAATGGAATTAGTTTTGAGCATTTCTGATTTTGTTCAAATACTGTTGGCTGTAGCAACCAGATACCACCTTGCTAAATTACAATTTCAGGTATTCCATGAAGAAGATTATACTGGAAACAGAGAAGGGAGGATATATAATTTATCATAAACCAAAAGTTTTTTTCTCAAATATGGATTATTTTTAAGCCACAAATTTTAAGCTTTTAAAATAGGAAAATTGCTCTAGTTAAGATTTGTTATTTTACTCAAACCACCACATAATTGCATAGTTTATACAATAGATAACCGCTTATTTCACTGTTGTAAAATGTGCACCTTGGTGTAGATAATGCTGCAGCAAATGGAAAGACCTTAAAAATTGAGGTTTATAAAACTAAATGAGAAAATAGTATAAAGCACTCACTTCATTGCTTACAGTATCTGCTAACTGTGAAGTGTCATATGAGGTGTCACATGAATGTATTGGCTTCTGCCCGCTGTCACTGTTGTGATGGAATATTGTGGAGTCCCTGGCACAGCTGACATCTTCTGGAGCAGCCACTTCAATACTTAAATTCTTTCCTCTGCAAATCAATAATGGTGGTCATGGACACGTAGTAAATCACAGTTTGGGGACACTCAAAATCGTAGATGTTCACAAGATGTTCTGCTTGTTTACAAGGGGCACTGAGATAATACTACAAGGAGAGAAATCATGGCAAGATGCTAAAATCTCATTTTCATGTCCCAGAATACGTTATTTTGAGGGATTTTCAGCAGTATTAGGTCCACCAAATCAATGTTCTGTGTCTAATCTAGTTCATTTAAGGGTTAAACCTGAAAATACGTGCTCAGCCGGTTTTATTCTGTGATTGAGAGAAATCATTCCAGAGATGACTGAATAAAAGACTATACCAGAAATTGTGTAACCCTTAAAGGAACTCATGCTGATCATTATGTCAGCAGCTAGCCACAGTCACATGAGAAATTTTATTAAGAAGTTTCTTCTGCCTGCTGAAATCTCTCCATGCTCCATCCACTCCAAGTATGATGTGGAAAAGAGGAGGAAGGAAAAACTAACCCAGACACATACCCGTTCTGTATATTGAGATGAAGGGATAAGTGAGAAAGCACATCTTTCTGATTATCAGAAAGATGGTTATGAAAATCAAGGTTTAAGGTATGGATATTATTTTCAAAACAGATCTATGGGGAAAAAAATTAAAATCACTGGTCAACAAGTTGTTGCTGAGGTTTACATGTGGGACAAGGAGACAATTATATGAATAGGCAGAAAACATGCAGGAATTGCTCTGCAAGGCCACACAGTAAAAAACATAAATGTATGTGGGTAAACCAATGTCGAGCTTGTTTACACATGAATAAATCCTAATTAGAGAAATGGAAAAATGTCTGAATCTAAATTTAAAGTGGAGACTGCTCATGAGAGTCATGGGTGACTAAAAGTAATTAAGGCCATCACTTAACTAAACAGATGTAACAGATTAACCATGTGTTTCTATGTTTGATGTAGATTTTTTGTTTTGGATACACTGCAGTTTGAAGTCCTTTAATGCTGCCTGAGATACATCTGCCATTATTTTGATTTGGTGTATTTCTTGTTGCAAATGCATTTAGGGCTGGCTGACATTTAGTTTGTCTAAACAATTGAAAGTGTTTACAACAAAAAGTACTTGTTCAAGCAAGTTATAGTACAGAGAAATACATTCAAACTGTAAAACAAAAGATGTGCAGAAAAATAAAATGCATAATAAAATTTTAACGCTTCCTTTCGCACAGATTTTTGCTAGAAATGGATTTAGATAAGATTAGAAAAAGGAAGCCCAGTTTCATCCAACACTAACTTTCTTATGAAATAATATTCTTTTCTTTTTATTATTATTTTTATTATGTTGAGGACTTTTATTTTTATTTCCAACCTTGTAGAGCTCAGTTGTGCTAGGTTCGTAAGAGTAATTGTATTCCACCAATACTTCCCTGAAAAACAGAAGAAGATAAAATAGCTATTGTTTAACATGGTTTATTCTCCTGAGCTTTCCACCCAAATAGCATGGAGTTACATATTGATATACCTGCTAGGGTAATTACATTGCAGATGCAGCTCTATGAATACGATTACATTTCACACATACAGTGACATTGGAGCATTTATAATAAGGCTGAATTCTCCTCCTATCACAGGAGAGAAAAAGTTTATATAAAGTTTACTCCATTGGCTTTAATATTGTATTAATCAATTTGCATCCATGTGCATGAGAAAAACCCTGAGGTATGTGCCTCATGTGTCTGTGGTTTCATACTTGCTGAGACAATAGCACAGCTACCTTATAAAGGGCTGGAAAAGAATAAGCTAAAGAGGAAGAGTAACATTCAAAATTGCCCAGAGTCTCATTTTAAGATGATGAGACTTAAATATTGTGTTGCAAATTCTCTGCATGCATCTAATGGAGGAAAAAATGGGTGAACTCAATTAGCTTTAAAAGAAAGTTATGATTTATGATGGTCTCTGGCTCCAGTTGGGCCAACCAAAGTGTATTATGCTCCTGAACTGAAACCTATGAGGCTGGAGATGACTGTAATTCCCTGTTGTTCCAATATTCTGTAGAAACTCCTGATAACCAACAACGGTGTTAAATTGTCACAATGGGCCTCAAAATTTCTGAATTATGACCCTTGCTCCTCCAGAAGCTGTATTTAGCAAGTCAGTTTCTGCATTAACGTATTTTTGATTTTATTTCTTTTAAAGAATGAACATAACATTTTAATCACAAAATAAAATAAAATAAAATAAAATAAAATAAAATAAAATAAAATAAAATAAAATAAAATAAAATATCTTTTTCAGATTTTTGTGATGAATATGTTTCCTGCACACTGCTTTGGGAAATTAATTGGATTTATAGCATCTTGCCAGAGAGCCACTCTCTAACCTCTGGTCACACAAGCTTCACCCATCTAGAGTCCTCAACCAGAAGTTTTTTGAAGGGAAGACACCTGTGGCTTTCTTTGGAAATACTCCTGTGAATCAAAAGAACTGACCACAGCAATTAGGGGAAGATACTCATGAAACCTGATATTAACCATCAGAGTTGAACTCAATGATCCTTGTGGGTCCCTTCTAAGACAGGATATTCTGAATCTATGATCCTATTCCTATTTTGTTGAGCATTTCACTCCCTAAAGGTAGTACCAGTTCCAGAGGACAACTGCCTGCTTCAAACAACCCCCACAGGAGCCTTTCACCTTCTCCACGGACTACCAAAACAGCCTAAGGAGGCAGGCTTCAGCTGCTGCTAGGTTTGTGTTTTGTGCACTCATTAATCTCTCATATATAGAGTCTGGAATTCAAAGAGTCATACCACAAATGATGGCAGCTAGCACAGCTAGAAGAAAAGGGCCTTAAAGTACTAGGTCATCTTGTCTATCCTCTACTTGCAGGGGTTGTTTCCCACACAAAGCATGAATATGCCACCCATAAAGGCAGCTGGTAAGAGCAGAACTGAGTCTGAATCACACAAACAAGGGGGGAGGGAAATTGTGTAAACTTTGTAGTATAAGAAGAGGACATCTTCCCCAGGGTTTTAAGGAGTTCAGCCTGGTGGTTCTAGAAGCTGTAAATCTTCCAAATGTTACCTCAGTAACTGAGAATTTTCCTGGCGACATTGAAGCTTGATGCTGCCTCCTTCTGTGCTCACACCAGGTGGAATATCTTCAAAGAAAGTACAGGTTAGGTATCCTTTATACTTAGCAGAAAGTGAGCATACTTACAGCAACAAAACCAACCAGCCCAGAGGTCTGGAATGACTTCTCTCCATTTTGCTGAGGTCAAGAATGCCTACTTAAACAGATTTACACTGCTCAGATAAGAAGCGATAGACTCAAGGTACGATGCTGAAGGACAGACATCAGTAAAGTCACAGTTCTGGAATCAAAGAAGTGACTGTTAAAAGCCACATCTTGCCTTTCAACTTACATATGACTGGTCAAATGAACCTCGGCAATTTTTGTGATATGCAAACCATTCAACACCTATATACTATCTTGGGGACCACCACTTTTTATTCTCTATCTTCTCTCTTTTTTGGCTATGGGAATGATCCCTTAAACATTTATGAAGACACCCATTTCATAGACTCCATATGAGTATGGAGTGTATGTATATGTCTCTGGACAGTCTTCATCTTGACAAAACTGACCAAAATCAGCAAGCAGATTTATAAGCTATGAAGCTATTCTCTCTGTTTAAAAGCTTTATACGTGTTCTCATTTCTTCTCATTGGAAATGCAAGGCTAAAATTAATTTACATGCAAAAATTTCTAGATAAAAGTTCCAGTATTTGGACCGTCTGTAAGAAAATAAATACAAAGTCCATGATTGATAGCTGCCTTTTTGTAATTTGCTAAATAAGTGGTCAAAATTTAATATGATGCAGTGAAGGGCACCTTTTGACAACATCTGAGTCAGGAAATGTAAATGTTAAGCCATTGGAATGTCATAACTTCTTATTTTATGTAGAAGGCTTGTCAAAAGAAGCAGGAATGTCTAAAGCAAGCTTGTCTACAAATTAAAAAATGATGATGCAAATATTGAGTAAATATTGAGTTAACAGCTTAAAAAACCAACTCAACTAATTGTTTATAATTTTATCTATCTTAGGTTTCAATATGGAAACCTATTTGCATAATTTTTAGAAAAAATGTTTCTAAATAGACTGATATTTACAAACGCCTTACAGATTTATAAACCCTCATGGTCTTGCAATTTCACTTCCAGTTATAATAGGCTCCCTTTTGCAGCATGGGTGGAAAACATTGGGGCCAAGAAGAAAGAAGACATTTTTATAAAATGGTTTATTCTTGAGAAGCTAACATTCTTTGTCCTGTTGCAGATGACACTAGGGAGTAAGTGTAGTTTTTCTGCATTTAGACTTTTTTATCACTTAGATTGTAAGTTCTCTGCAGCATAATCTTTCTGTAGTGCTGTGAGATCCTTTCTGCTCTACAAGAACACATCATAATATTAGCAAGGAATAAAATGGTCTTATCTTCTTTCCACATCTCACTTAAGAAGCAATTTCATTTTGATTGATGTCCCAGATCATCTTGTGTCCAGTTCCATTCATGTCTGTAAAAATATTTACTTGCCCTCTAGAAAAGAATGGCCCCTGATGTAAAAGAGCTGATTTCTGAGCCAAATCTGTGGTCAGCTGCCTCTCCCTCCTGAAATCCATGAGAATTGATCTTAACATTAGTCTCAGAGCACGAAGAAGTGGAAAGTTTTCTACAAATGACTGTGTGTGCCATGTGGTTTGATCTTTTCATGTAACACATTACAAATTCTAGTAAAGGCCCATGGCCAAAAATATAATATTCCTTATACTGTGCTGTTCAACAGTGACCAACATTTAGAAGATTAAATACCATATTGCCAGAACTGTCCATTTCCAGGATTTAATTCAGCATCTGAGATGGTTTTCTTTCCTTGCTAAGAATGTAATTAAGATTTCTGAAGAGTCTTTACATATTATGAAATTAAGCTATAAAGCCAAATGCCATTAAGTGTCCAGGAAACAGTCCTGCCTGTTTCCTGACCTTCTGGTCACAAAACTCTCATGTTTGGCTTCTACCCAAAAGCTGGAATTAAATGTGCGTTATTGTGTAATGTTTAGAAATTGATGTCTTAGACACTAGTGGGAGAATATCAGATACAGAAAAAGCTGCTTGAAGGGGTTCCTGCCTCACATGTCCTTGGGTGCTAACAAAAGGGAATCCATGACTTATTATCATGTTGGAGAGGGAAATAACAAAACATGATTTTGATTTTCTGGAAGGGAAGATCTGAAGAGTAAACTATCCTCTGAAATATCAAAGGACCTTGACAATAAAGGAGCCCAAAGTATAAGCTCCATTGACTTCAGTGCAGTTTGGCCAAAGAATATTATGACTTAAAGTGGTTAAATCCTGGTGTGTGCCTAATATCACTTTTGCCAACAAAAGTAGAAGAGAAACCATTTTAGACTTACATGGAAAGCATGGGCAGATTGCCTTCTCAGTAAAAATGATTCTGCATGTATATTATGTTTTTATGTAAAATGTATTGTTTATGCTTCGCAATGTGATTTAAGTTAGGAGAAGTACAGAAAAAGAATACTGTCCTTGTAATGCTTGTACACTGTTGAAAGAGCAATGGAAGAATTTTTAAATTATTTGTTTCTTTTCTTGCTATGTGTTATAAACCTTCTTCCATGTTTAAGAGCTTTGTGGGTCTCTGTACATTAATTCACCCAAGTGAAAAACATTCCTTTCAAACAGCAGTATACTGTCATCTGTTTCTAATTACTTCATCATGTGTTCATTTGTCTTTGCTTTTAACACATCTTTTTTACACATTTGTATTTGTTCATGAAAGCCATTTTTAATTGCATAGGCATATATTTCACAACAGCTGAGGAGACTATGCTGAAAAATCTCTGTGTAGGGGAGGCTGCTTGCTGTTAGGCAGCTCAGACTTTTTATTCCTTACTGAGCTATTAAGAAACCCTTCAGTGAAATAACTTTTCAGCGTGGTATGTTCACATTGGAGGCAGATACCAATGATGGGCTCCATTTCATGCAAAAGGGCCTTCTTGTTTCAGTTTGTTGTGTGGGATTCCCATAAAAGTTAAGGGAAGAGATATGCACCTCATAAGGGCCATGTATTTTAGCTGCCCAACTTAATGGTGAAACAAAATGTTTTTCAAAAAATGCAAAGTCTCTCCTTTGATGAGAGGATGTAAGATTGATTATTTTAGAGAAGACACCCAAATTTTAGGCTTGTCAGAATAAAGAGGGATGGATCCTGCCTCATCTGTTTAAAATTAATTGTGATTTTTTGCCCTAATTTCCTAGCACACTCAATGAGTGTTTCTGGATAATGCCCTGTTAGTTGTTCTGTAGCTTAGCAACTAGAGACCTGAAATGGCTACCCCGAAAATAGAGCAAATAATGAAAAGACTGTGTTCCAACGTGGATCAGTGAGTACTGCAAAAGCATGGAAAAGAAAACTTAGGAAAGTAATGAAAGCTGAAACTCCTATGCTTAAATTATTGGCATACTGGAACTATGTTTTATCCCTGTAAGAAGCAAAACTGCATGAGACAGACTCACACTGCTCTGAGGACAGGTGCCAACAGCAAGTCTGTCCTTCTCAGCGAGCAGCTGACCCAGATAAACAATTACCAAACAGAAGGCTTACTTGTACACAAATATTTTTTTTTTTTTTTTTTTTTTTTTTCCCTTTATGGCACCTGCTGCATTGGCCAAGCTCTGCAGCCAAGCCAGCTCCTGCCCGGGGTTTGGATGGAGCAGCTGTGGCTCCCAGCAGCCCGGGGTGGCGGCCAGCCTGGGGAACTGCAGCCCGTGCCGAGAGCTGCGCTGCCCGGAGCTCGCACTCCCCTGGCCCTGCTCCGAGACCTTCTGGAATGCTCCCCTGGGAAGGAGCTGGGAAACCTTCTTGAAGGCGTTCACTGTGCTGCTGGGGCGCTGTGGACAGCGGAATGAACTTTCCTGTAAGAGGGGACGCTTGGATAAAATCGTCTTGTTCCCAAGTAATTTTTGGAAAGTCCTGTACACCTGCACCACAGTGGATTTTTTGAATATTAAGTAAAGACTTGCTATTTCATATAGACGTACGAAAAATGTATAAATATATGTTTTAGAAGTATTTCTTCTGAAAGCACTTGCACTTTGAATGTCAGACCTCAAAATACGATTTGAGTGTTTTTTTTAAAAACAAGCCAAACATTTGCAAGGCATCTGTTTTTGGTGAGAACACACTGATGGTTTTGTAGAATATTTATATATATATTGATGCTTACAGATTTTTTAAAAGAAAACATTTATATTGTGGTTTCTGAATCAAACAACATTAAGTATGTAAATAATGAAAGACTGGACACTTCTTTTTTAGTAGGTTTTTTTAGGGATTTTTTTCAGCATCTGGACTTAAAGATAACTTCAATGAGTTCATATGTAGTTAGGTGCCTTCAGACATGAAAAAAAGAAAGACTCATTTGTTTGAGAGAGATTTCATACACTTTGATTGACATTGAATTTTAGCCCTGAATTTCTTTAATGTAAGCATAACTTAGAATTATTTCAGCTGAGTGTGGGACAAATAGAACAGCTGAACTGTAAAAAGCACAAGAATAATTAAGCCTTTTTCTTCTGAACGAGTTGTGTACATTTTTTTATGAAGTTCACAGCCATGTGAAATTCCCTTCTTTCTGTAGCAACTGGTTTGGAGGACAAAAGAGACACAGGAGGGATTACTTGCCCCTTTAGAGATGGGTGTGTTTTGAGTTGTCTTCATAATCCTCAATTTGTCCCAGATTTGTCAAGAAGATTTTCCAAGTTTTACTGACCCTTGAAACGAGCTCAGGCTAAACTTCTAATGTATAGATTGCCTGTCAAGTTAATCCTATCTCTGAGCTCCACAGAAAGTTTATTGTTTTGCTCCAAGCCATGGAGAACTAATGGTTATGGTTGAGTATTGCTTTGAGTTTTAGGGTTTGTATGAGCCCAGAAACCCTGTTAAACTCAGCACGTGTGAACCTTCAGTAACTGAAACAAAAACAAAACAAAAGAACACAAAAAATATCCCCTCCAAAAAAAAAAGAAAGAAAAAAAATATATATTGAACCCTGGGGATGGGAAACTGCCAAAGTTCTCAGAGCTTCAGTATATGAAAAAGAATGTTATTGCAGCATGAGAAAATTTATTGTCAAAAGAATAACATTATTTTTAAAAGTGTTGAACTCTCACACGGCTTTTGGAAAAGATGCGATAACTTCACAGCTTTAATTCTTTACTCACAAACTATTCAAATATTTAAACTCAATTTAAAAAGAAAAGACAAAAAGTGTATATTTTTTCTGTCAAATCTATAGAGAATCTAAATAATGTAACTAATGACACACAGTTAGACATGAAAAATGTGCTTAAAAATCTATATTACCTAGAAACTTCTCAACTCACTTTCTGTTATAATCCATTTAATATATAGAACTGAGCATTTTTGAGCCCCAATACCAATCCCTGAATTGCCACATGAAGTGATACTATAGTCACTTTGATATATGCATTCCCTTTCACAGGTGAGTGCAAATGAAATTTAAACCTCATGAGTGACTTAGTCTCTTGGGATAGTTGAACATTTTCTCAGACTTTTTTTAAGTATTTTGTACGGTTTTCATCTTCAGCTCTGAATTAAGCTTAATGAAAATTGCCATCCTCTAATCATGGTTTGAAAGATGGCAAGTTCCTTTCAATGTGTGAACAGGGCAGTTAATTTCTGCTTGAATCAGTCCACTTAGATATCAATACACTTACAGTTTACAGCTGTTTTCTTTGATTTTCTTATCCCTGAGAATAGAAACAGTCATAAAAATTTGCCATAACTAAATGTCAAGGGTAAGTACATGCCATTCTATCTGTAAGGGGCCAAAAGAGCCATCAAGGAAAAGTTAGAGTCATCTTTCTGAGATACTGCTACTTGCATTGAGATAAGCACAATTCAGATGACTTGCAAACACTTCTGAGAGAGACTGTATGCACCTTCCTGTGGGGTGGCTCAAATCTCATGGCTTTTCTTTGCTTAGCAACTTGCTCATTGCATGGTCAGCGTTTGCAGAAAACAAAACCAAATAGATCAAGCCACTGAGAAGGTGTTGGCAAATACTTTCATCAGTAACAGATGCTTAAATGATCATTACTTGCATCCAGATCTTTCAGTCTGTCCTCCACCCCAGCTGAATTTAATGGGAATTTTGCCTGCATCATTCAAAGTACTGTAGGAGTTGGGCCTCTTGACTTTGCTAAGATATTCACTCTGGAAAGAGCCTCTCAAATAAAAAAGACCCCAAAAACTTCTGTGTCATTAAAAAAGTCATTGTATGTGATGTAAGAGAATCCCTTTGCAGAACTGAACAGTATGCAGTAAATTTCAGGAGCAATACTCTCCATATTTTCAGAAAAGAAAGAAATATTTTACACAAATTAGCAACATCGCCTTTCATTTTGAAAACACATTAACTGTTTGCCATCCTTCAAATAACACTCAGCATCTTTTCAGACAGTCAAAGTGTTCTCACTCTTCTTTATGGTACTTCAAGGGCATACAGGACAAACATCAGTGATGATGGGATTCCACTCTCCTGATTTACACTGACCACACAGGCTTCTAGTCAAAGCCACTTTGTTGTGCTCCTAAGAAGAAAGAGACGTCTACCAAAGGTGACTTTTAGACCATCTTATATTTAAAGAGTTGGTCTTGACAAAACACCTCTTTGTGTCGCTGTCATAAAGAGAGCCTGGATGACTAGCTTAGGCCAAATATTTCAAATTCAACTAATCAGTCTCATCCTATTGGCCTAAAAGTGTAAAAGGCTGATGCATCTTTTTTCCCTGTGCTGAGACATCTATTTGAAACCAGCCCACTGTTGATCTGCTTGTTCCTCTTGCCAATGCCCTGCAGTATCTCTGATGCCTCAAAGCACTCAGGCAAGAAAGAGTCTCCACCACAACCACATCATCTTTCTGTCAGCAGCCATCTGTACCCAAAGGGAATACTGATGATTTAGTCAATAGGCACCTATTCACAGGCCTTTCCCACATTTTATGTCTCCACAAATAAAGCCTGACTGAAATACCTCCCACAGCTTATGACAGCTCAGTTCTGATTTAGTGTGTTGCTTAGTTTGCAGTTTGAAATTTACTGCTTCTGTTACAGGCCAGAAGTTTTCAGATTTTCAGGTGTTCATGTCAGAGGTTTTGCTTTGTTACCCCCAAAATCAAACTCATCTTAATAGCAGCAGTATTAGGATCCCCTCCCTACTTCCCCCTTAAAATTTGCCTTATGTCCCTTTGGCTCTCATGACTGGAACAGCATCCCTGCCACTTGCAGCAGCAACAGCCCCATTCCACTGCTCTCTTATAAGAGAGTAGGCAGTGGACAATGACTTTGACAACAGCTTTATGCATCACTGCAAGGCCAGGCATACAATTTCATAGGTGTGCATTTTATAAATGTCATGTGTGTAATGCAAGTCAGTTTAGGCTTTCCAATTTATTTAGAGAATGAAAAATTCCTCTTTAGAGGCCAAGCACTGCCTCTTATCCTTCTACTACAGGCTGCACTGTCTTTTAAATGACAACCTGATAAAGCAAAATATGTTTAAACATCTCCCTCTTAAATTTTCAAATCTAATTTATCTTCACATTTAACACATTATATATAATTCCATGTATTTCTCTGCAAAGTTTATACAGAGAGATTTATAAATCGTGTGAGCTTTTATAATTCTGTCTCCTTTTCTTGTGTATGTTTACTTTTCTGTAATTACAGAGATATTCCATATGGAAACACATGTTCATTCCCACTTGGTGAAAAATATCACAGGTAAACTTTGTATGAAACATTAGGAATACGCACCATGGGCTATTTTCTTTCTTTCTTTCTTTCTTTCTTTCTTTCTTTCTTTCTTTCTTTCTTTCTTTCTCTCTTTCTCTCTTTCTCTCTTTCTCTCTTTCTCTCTTTCTCTCTTTCTCTCTTTCTCTCTTTCTCTCTTTCTTTCTTTCTTTCTTTCTTTCTTTCTTTCTTTCTTTCTTTCTTTCTTTTTTTCCAGAGTTAGAAAAGGCTGAGGCCCCTTTCCAAAGATACAGAATATTAACATCATTCCTCAAAAGTCCAATTTTTCATAACGATATTTCCCTTTAAACATATATTACATAACCAAAAGATGGTGAAATAGCTAATGATATATTTATATATACATAGTATGAAAAAATTACCTTTTTTCCTGGTAAATCAAACAAATCTATGGATAATTTTATATGAAAAGGTTCATAAACCAGCTGAACAGTGCCCACTAAGGCAAAAAAGAGAAAACACAGAGAAAAAAATAATTAAAATGAGTCCCTTTGAACATTTTGGGAAAAATAATTTTATTTTTGATTTGTGCAAAACCAGTAGTTTGTGTTTTCTGTAACTTTAATTAAAAAAAAAATAAAATGAGTGCTTGCATTACCAAAGTTCATCAAATTAATATACGTGGACAATGTTAAGGCTGCCCTTAGTAAAGAAATTTTATAAGTGCAAGATGAAAAAAGCTTAGAGTAAAAAATTATGACTGCATTGCATATGGCATTTTCAGTTGTATACTGTTTAATTCTCCTCTTGGAGTAAAGTATACATTCAACAATAAAATAATGCTAAGGCTTTTTGCCCTGAGAAAAAAATCAATTTTATTGGAACATTTTTGTCATGAAGTTCAATTACGATCATTGAAAATCCCAAAGGATTTCAAAATCAGAAAAATAGTTCCTTTTTTTTAAAAAAAATTGCTATTAATTTGGAATCTGGTGGACTTTTCCAGCCAATATGATTTCTTTACTATTTAAAAAGACATGTCAACAGAGGTAGTGTTGCAGGATGCTGACATGCAGTAACAAAACATAGCTGTTGAAATCTTTCATTTCAGTTTTACATTCTGTGCTTTGATTATATTTAAGCTATTTACATTTTGACACAGTTGATATATGAGTGGAGAAGGTCTTCAAATGAGCAAAGGCTCCCACAGAGTAGGAAAGATTCCAGCTTTCATTTACTGTACGCCAAATGTTGGTGTGACACACCACATTAACTCCAAATTAATTAAAAATTTGATGTAGGATATTATAAAATTACTGGTCATAATTCTGTAGTCAAGGCTGAGTGTCATATTTCTATATTCTTTAGACTTTTAAAACTCATTAAAATCTGAAAAGAAAACACCGGGGACAGGAAAATACACATTATAAACATCCCTTAAATAAATACAGACTGCTTAAGCTAATACAGGTAATAAGCTAATAACATTTTACTGTGGTAAGGTCATCCTGTGGCTGAGGTAAGTAGAGGTGATCTGGGGTTGTTCTGTACTCTCTTGAGCTCCCTTGCAGACTTGAAGCCCTGCAGGTCATGCCAGTGTGGGTAGCAATATCTTATAACAGCAGATTTTGGCACACTGTAGTGTTCCCAGGATTCCATCCAATGACAAAAGCACATGGGGAGACAGCAGAGCCGCCAAAGCAGGGATAAGTGGGTGAATCCTCACTTGACTGAGAGAGTTCTCTGTGTTGCCCCTCTGCAAGAAAGCAACTGTACCCAAGGGAAAGATGCCCAAGAGTGCAGTGTGCAGTAATCAAAACATCTCACTTCAGTCAAGAAAGCTTTTTGGTGGCCTGCCCTTAGCCCAAGCATCTGTGGCAGCTGTTCCCTCCACGGTGGTTAACAAAATCATGGTTCCTGGTACTGACTGCTAGCAGTGGCTTGGTCATCACCTGGACTGGAAGCCATTCTGTACCTGAGCTAAACACAAATCAAACAGAAGACCAGCCCCAGGTATTTAGTTTATAGCATGGTATAAGAAGTAGATTTGGAATACAAATAAATATTAGGTTGCAATAATGGAGTGATGGGTTGACTTTATGGAGTAAGTTCTAATAATAACTCTTAATTAGCCAGAAGGCAAATGTGGGCAATTTTGCTGTATACAGAATATAGAAATAGGTTATAAATATGCATATTAATTAACTTCTATGCATACATGTGTTAAAGAATATAGAAAGAAACACAAACGTACTTTTTATGCAATTCCCTACTTCTGTAAGGTTTTAATGTATTTTGCAGTTCTCTAACATTTTGTGGTTTGCTCAGAACTTTTCAGCAACCAGATTTTTACCTTCCAGGTATAAATAACTACAGGGGGAAGGAGACAGGTGTTTAAAAGAATTCAGAGTTGAAACTCTTCAAACTAGATGGTGTCTCTGATGAGAAAGAAAGCTTTGTTTGCTTTATGTCTTTATCCTGAAAGAGATCAGAAAGCTGTTGAGAGTTGTAAAGTATGTATACATAAGGTTATTCCATTTGATTTAGCATTTGACAGGGTGTATAGACATTTTAAATCCCTCTATGTACTTTGAACTTCTAACTGAAAGTCTTCCCTTTGTGATGTAGTTCCTTAGTTTACATTAAAGAATTCAATGGATTCAGTAATGTGGAATAATGCCTTGGCTTTTTTTAATCACAGTGTGCCCAGTCACTAGTCCTAACCTGAAAAAAGGAAATAGCTCAGGGTAAATGCAAGTTTGTGATGATTGGAAAATAGATCATACAAGCAACTTCCTGCCTGAGTTTTCTGCAATCTGATATGCCAAATCAATTGAAATATTCAGACTTTGTCAAAAGTGACACGTAAGTCCTTGTCACATATCAATATTTTAGCATACAAGTTTACAGAGTCCTTGTATATGATAATATCTCCATGACAAATACTACTGATCTGAATGATCTAGCCAGTTGAAGATTCAAGGCTGGATCAGAATTACATGACTTGGATGGTGAAGTAATTTTGCCCTGTATCTCTGAGAAAGCAATTTGTTTTGACTTAGTAGCTCAGTTTTCTGTTTTAAAGAAGCAACTTTTTTACAACCAATTTTTTCCTTTCAAAAAAATATTGAATAGTGTCTTACATGATTTGGACAAGTCACAGTGTATGTCTAGGAGGGCTTTACACTTTAAAAGAATACTTCATGTATCAGTGATATACACAGTCAAGCACACTTCCTTTTCCTTGTTGTAAATCTATATTTTCATGCCTTGGTAGTTAGCTTCAATTTGTCCCATGAGTTTCTTCTGAGAAAGTTTCTCAGTTTTCTTCAGAGAAGAAGAATTTGCTCACTCCTGTCTATCAGTAACAGACAGGACTTTCTGTTGAAATGGGAAACTGCATCCTGAATTTTTTTCTTAGGCATTTCCCTTGCTTTGATCAGTACAACCCTTAGTGGACAAAAAAACCCAAAGAGAACATGTACTGTGAGGGCTGCTTTGTTATGAGGAAGACAGCACTGAAGGTGATCACATCACCTTCAGAGAAAGAATTAGCACCCCAAAATGGGTAAGAGGTATGTGGCAGAACTGGGAGGAAATTGTCCATGAGGATTAGCCCTCAGATGATGTTCTCTTTGGCAGGTTAGTAGTAGCTCAGTAGAAGCACGGATGGATGGGTGGGCAGGCATGCAGGCATGCCCCTACATGTAAATCTGCAAGGCACAAAACAGCAGCCAGGGCTCAGGAGCTGTCACTGTCCTAACAGAAACATTTTAAATTGTGGTCTGGGAAATTATTATGTCCCTCCTGAGGATCAATGTCCTCTGCCATAAACAGCTTGGTGATATGCAGGTGCTCTGGGGAAGGACACCTGACTCATCACCAAACTGAGAAAATGCCTTCCTTTTGTAGCCTCCCTGCCTCTTCTGAAACTCTCAAATGCTTTCAGAGACAGGATAAAATTAGCTGTCACTGCATCTGACAGGCTTTTCTTGTCCCTGTTAACATACATGCAGGCAAGAACTCTTCTAAACAAGCAGCGAGCTCCTCTGTGTCTCTCTATCTCTGTCCTTTGCTGTGTGGGATCAGAGACAAACTAAACAGCATCCTTTACTCCTCTCTAGTGTCAGACTTGCAGGCTAAATGCCTCCATTTTAGATCAGTCTTGAAGAGTGAGGGTCAGACCAAGTCAGTCACAGATTCATTCCTTGAGTTCTTCGGCAGCATTTGATGGTGCTTTAAAGGGTACTTATTCACAGAGCTGCTGATTTTGCTGACTTGGCTGTTAGGAACATCCTTTGTTTTTCATGTCAGCTACTACTCAGATATCAGTGTGACTTCTCCATCTCCAATCTTTGGGAAAAAGTGTAAGTTATGAAATTTCTTCTAGTCACATTGTGACTGTATACACTTGTTCACTGCATACAAGACAGCTTTGATAGTCTCCTGCTTCTTTGTATTTTTTATAGCTACAATCTATTCCTCCAGGGAGTTCAAGAGAAAGAAAAACCTAACAGGAAACAGGGTTTCAAGGGTCGCAAGAACTGGTTTGAGGGGAATTGAGAAGGAAGTCTACATGTGAAGATGTGAACTCCAGAAATCTGAACGTGACAAAGATTTAGTAGTAGCACCATCCAACCTACATTTTCCCTGTTAAGCATTGTTTATCACCTGCAAGATAAAAACCAGATGGAAACAACAGGTTACAGAAAAATATGTGCTGTGTTACTTAGAAATCCCTACCAACTCTGCACTCTCCCACTGCCTGGCCAACCCTGGTCAGCTGTGGTGCATTGGGTTGTACAGAAACCCACCACTTGCCACAGTGCCATCATGTAGTTATGATGTATTTGCACAGCTCCAGAAAAATATGTTTTGAAGAGTGGAAAATAAGTAAAGAAGTGAAGAATTAAAGTAGCAAAGAAGTAAAGAAATGAAGTAAGGAATTTTGGTGGTAACTTTCTGTACTGCTTGAAATTTCTGAGAACTTGATGAAGATTTGATTAGTAGTACTGAATTCTTGTATATCTGAATTATGATTGGAAAAAGATAAGGGATATTAGGATTATTTTTCATTCTATATTTTACTGTCTTTTCTTAAAGTCACTGAGACAGGGACTCTCTACCCCTTTTTCTATAGAGTGGTTAGCCCAGTGGCTAAGTTACAGTGTAACTGACTACAACTGTCCAAATGCTGACTGGAGCTCCGCACAGGAGAGGCTCTCTGCCCTGATTTTTCTCCCTGACTTTAGCTTGTGAGTATTTTACTTCCACCTTTCTACAAGAGGAGCAAATAGAATATTTTTTCTCTCCATGACAGGATCCAGGAACTTGATGTACCTCTTTTAACAGTATAGTTGCTTTTGTAAGTATTGACAATCATGTCGCAGCCTTTATCCCGTGCCTAACTTGATGCTGATTCAAGTCACTTAAAAGTGAACCTTTACTGCTTTTCACTTCTGTTGAGGAAATTTTAGAGAGCTATGCCAAGGAATACCAAGCAGTAAAGTTCTTTCGTGGCTGCGGTTTTTGTCTGCCCATTGTATGAGTCTTACCTCTAAAAGACGGGTTTAGAAGAAAGTGAGTTCTTTCCTTGACTATGAAAGACCTTCTATAGTCAACTAAAAAAAAGTGATTTAAAATGTCTGTGACTTCCTTTGATTCTTGTGTACTGAATGCACTGTGGAAAAAAAATAGTAATTATGTGATCAAACAAATGCACAATACAATGGGCAACATCAGAATTAGGAGTAGCAAAATATGTATAGTCTGCAGATGTTGATTCTAAGGGTTTTTTTCTCTCTTTTGTTGAGGTTTTCTTGGGAGGGGAGAAGTTGTTGGTTTGGTTTGGCTTTTTTATTGTTTGTTTGTTTTGTTTTGTTTAGTAAGGCCTCTGGGACAAACTTAGAACAAAAATTTCAAAAAGGCCCCCACAAAACAGCAAAACTTTTATTTTATTCTTGAAGCCAGGCAGCCATGCACCTCAGATAATCCAGGCCAGAGCTATTCTTGAGGTCAATTAGTAAATTGCCTGTATAGTTCAAAAGGTGATGTGCAGGGGATATAGCAGTATTTTACCATTCAGGAGGGATTATCTAGTAAAAATTGAGAGTCCCAGAGGGTTTCCATATATCACTGGAGGAATTCTGTCTGTGGTAAAGTAGAGCTGTTAATCATTAAATCAGTTTCTCTTAAAGATTATTTTTCTCCTAATAATACTTTTCCTGTTTATTTTTTGGGCTTGATAGTGCTTTTTCAACTAACCTGCTTTCCACAAGAATGTCATTAATTTTTCCAGAGACAAAAAAGTTTATTTTAAGTCTGGCCAGCAGGTACTACTGGAGTGACAGAAAGCAGAAAAGAAGTAACAGCTGAAATAAAATGTCAGCTTGAACTTGTCACTGATCCTTGTGTCCTAAGGATCTTGTTTGGAAAGCTGGGCTGCTGTTCAAGTGTTCAACCTCGGATAGTGAGGGAATCTCCTAGGTGAGCCTTACAGCAGGGTAAATTTGGAGCTCTTTTATGTTCATTGGATTTTGGCTTTACAGCACCCTAACCTCTCTATATGGTGTCTCCAGTAGTTGCTGGTGAGGGCCTCTTCCAAAGAGAAATCCAGTAGTAAAATAAAAAGACAAGTCAGGTCCTGCTGTGGTAGGCTGGTCTTATTTGGGTTCCAGATACAAGAAACTAATTTTCAGACTCAAAATGCCTGGGGTTCAGCATATTACAAATTCAGGTCAGTCACTCCCCAGGGAGGGGAGCCACTCCTCAAATACCTTCCCTACACCAGGACTTCTCTCCTTCTCTTTCTGACAATTCTAACTCTCCAATGTGTGTGAGGCATGAGGATTTCAAGTATCAGAGCTGAGGGTTGTTCCTGGTACAAGCACCCCATTCCTTGCCTGAACCCTTTTAGCAATGAAGTGTCTGAGATAAACCCTTTTCTCTGCCCTGAGACTGCATACCCAAAAAGGCATAGGGAAGCAATCACAGCAAAGGAAACATTCATCACACTGAGGCTTTTCTGCTAATTTGAGTTCAAATGGGCTAGAACTGGTCCCAGCAGACTCATTGCTTCTCCCTTCTGTATTATTTTTTAAAAGTAAATTGAGATCTACTGTAGTCTGAGTCAAACTGTATATCAAAGTACTCTTGGATCTTTTTGCTTACATAACCTGTTTATTGAAGGCTAGCCATGGATCAGCCAAGCATTTAACCTGCTGGGACATACCTGCTGAAGAACTGGAACACTTGATAAAAATATGGATTAGGCATGTAGGATCTGCAGGCTGAACTCTTGAACTTGAGTTCAAATTGTTTTTATCTTGGATCTACTATGACGGGATTAGAATTGACTAAAATATTGAAAGTTGATCCTGTTGTAATTACATTTTATCTCAGGTTATGAAAGGTTTTTTTTGTTCTCTCACCTTTTTAACTTAGCTTGTTGGATACCAAGTATAACAAGAACAATCAAGTTACTATTGTTTTAAATTGTATTCTTCTGCTCTTCTTTTTCTTTGAAACTTCTCCACTTAATGGACAAAAAAAAAAACATATTGAAAGAGAATATGAGAACTACCTATTTTGATACACTATTAATTTAAAAACCCAGAAGTGATGGGGATTAAAAAATGGAAAAAAAAAAAGCTTAAATATACACTTAATACATTTAATGGAAAAAAAATTAAAAATGTAAAAGAGCTGAATATATTTTAAAGTTAATTCTATTTCACACAGACTCCACAAGAAGAAAATGTTTCCCTTTTGGGTACCACTTGCCACACAGATCTCTCCTCTCCTCTCCTCTCCTCTCCTCTCCTCTCCTCTCCTCTCCTCTCCTCTCCTCTCCTCTCCTCTCCTCTCCTCTCCTCTCCTCTCCTCTCCTGCCCTGCCCTGCCCTGCCCTGCCCTGCCCTGCCCTGCCCTGCCCTGCCCTGCCAAGGAATAATGAGAAGCTGTGATTATTTTGATTTCATCATGAAGGAAGTGAGGGAATACCAGAGTTTCTGGCAAAATGTTTGGGCCTTCATGACTGAGGTTTGAAGAAGGCACTGCTTCCTGCAGGCTCATATGTATTTAACATTTCCTTGCCATTATTCTCTACACTTTCTGCTTGATGTATATTACCTGCCTCCTTGACAGTGGCCTTTCTGGCCACTGGCAGTGGGCACATCTTTCTGGATGTGAAAGCATGTACATCACAGCATGTCAGGTTCCAGAATTACTATTAAGTCTCCTTTAAACAGAATTCCACACCCCATTTTTTACATAAAATAGATGGCCTTCGCCACGTTTGTCACCTGATGTTTTCTGACACACTAGAACAAAACACTCATTTTTTTGTATTAAAAATCCATTGTTGGCGTTTATGCAGCTCAGGGAACCTTTCCAGCTTTTTCTGCCACAGAATGTAGATATGAAGCCTCCAGCAACTCAGCTTGTATGGAAGACAGAGGTTTGTTGTCACATTTCTGAAGGAAAGATTTTGGACTGTGGTGCGTCTGATCCCTCAAGACTAAGCAGTTTTGAGTAGGAGCTATCACAGATGTATCTGGGAGCAATAGACAAAGAGGACAGATGAATGTTCCCAAGTCCCTCAGAGAGAGGGAAATGGGTGTCATGGAGTCCATCATCAGTTTAGGGCAAGCTGACTGATTCTTAATTAGGTGATAGCTGAAAGAAATTCTTGCTCTCCTTTGCTTTTGTGAGATTCTACATGGATACTGTGTCTGGCTCTGGGGCCCCCAGAAACACAAGACATATTGGAATGAATCCAGAGGCTACTAAGACGATAACAGAGCAGGAATGCCTCCTCCTGAAGACAGTCTGGGAGAGCAGGAGTTCAGCCTGGAGAAGAGAAGGCCCTGGGAATACCATAACAGCGTGCCAGTCCTAAAGAGAGGTACAAGAAGACTAGAGAGGGTCTTTCTGGCACAGTTTTCCAGAGAAGTTACTGTGGATGCCCTACCCCTGGAGGTGTTGAAGACCAGGCTGGATGGGGCTCTGAGTAAACTGGTCAAGTGGAAGGCTCCCTACCCATGACAGGGAGTTTGGAACTAGAAGATTTTTAAGGTCCCTTCCATCTGAAGCCGTTCTATGATTTTACCAACATCTCAAGAAGACTCATTCTGATTTCAGTGAGAGAGAACATGGTGTCTGGAGGAGGCTCAGAACAACCAGGAGGAAGTGAGGTCTTCATCAAAAAAGACTTTGAAGATCTCAGGGAGTCTCATAGGAAGCATTAAAATTTACTGTACTTTTACATGGGAAAGTACTGTGGCTACATAACTGGACAGTGAAAAGTCTAAAAATGTTTAGTATCTCTGTGTGTGTAAAGCTGGTCTGAAAACAGAACATAGCTTGGTCTGCAATTTGTGTATAAGCCACCAAAATAATAATTTCTTAGAGAAAATTTGGTAAAACAAGTCTTGTAGGCTAAATTCTCCTTAGTTAAATAGGCAAGCTGTAAGTGCCTCAAAAAACCTGAATCAGCCTAACTTTTGGAAAGAGAATAATGAAACACAATTTTCCCAGAATCTCGACACAAGAGCCCAAGAGGATTTTCTTTAGATGGAATAATTCACAGTTGCTGAAATAAATTTATTTTCTTATCTGACAAGGTCTGGCAAATTAGCCATGCAGCACACCAGCAAAGCTCTTGGTGCAGCTGCTGCTGACATCAGAGAGTTGGAATGTGTCTGCAGCACATCCACTGGGAAGAGTTACCAGTCATTCTCTGAAAGCAGACGAGGTGTGAGAAACTACTGCACATCTAATGAGGCCGTTTCTATCTTTGTTAAATATACTGTTTATGCTGAAGATGTTTTACAATCATTTAAAGTCAAACCAGAGTGTGAACTCACCTGACATGAGAAAGCACAGATGGAAGAAAATACTTCCTTCTCAGCAGTTGTATTCTCCTTAATACCTTCATTCTGGGAATTTTAAATGCATTTGTTTATTTGCATTAGTCCAAGTTTGTTTTAAAGTTTTAACTCAATAACTCTCTCTTGAATAAATACTGAAGAGTGAATAGGTAGCTAGAGACATCAGGCCCCAAACACCTCTCCAGCTCTGAAGAGCTAAGAGGCATATCTAGCATCACTTCACACTCTTCTGACACCACTTATCAATAGCAAAACATTGCGACAAATTTCAGTCAGCTTCACAATATCCATTTTCCACTCAAGAGCTTAATGTGTATGTTCTGCAGAAGGAAGAATTGCAGCAAAGCCCAGCTGAAAAATGTGACAGCAAGAGAGCGTAGGATAGAGAATTAGATATTGCCCACCTAGCCACTGTGAGCCAACCCCTAGCTTAAGGTTTGCTAAAATCATCTTTGTTGACAACAGTGGCTTCTGAATGTGTTCAAAGCTTCACAAGTACCCAGTGAGTGGATGAGGACTGTCTTTGAACATGTCACTTGTGGCATCACAAATTCTTCTGTATCAACACACTCCCTCCCTCCTCAGATACTAGTACTAATTTTCTCAAAGATGTAGCTAGAGCCTTAGATATGGCAACACAAAATTCATAAGCAGCAATTGTTTAAAGGTTTCATACTGATCTGTACTTTTACTTACCTTTTCCAGAAAAGAAAGTAGCAAAGATATCCACACAAACACTTGTGTTTAAGTCCTGATCTGAACCTTTGATGAATCTGCAAATGTATCACAGTAAAATGGTGTCATTTCACAGAAGGTTATATCTAATAGCTGTTATATAGTAGTTTCTTAAACAGAATCTCAGGCTTAGTCGTAATTTTATCTGAGATCTTGCTCTTCATTCCTTTTACTTCAGAATCAAATAAGTCAGTTTATATGCAGAGAAGGTCAAGCAAACCTCTTTGGCTTGCTCTCAGAAACGTATAACTGCTGTTGACTATAGCTGAGAACAGCCTGATTATTTAAACTGATTATTATTAAATTAACTGATTATTTAAACACTCCTGCTATGCATCCAACAAAATTGTTGGGTTTAATCTGTTGTTTGGACCTTTAAGTGCTGCAAAGAGCAGATACAGCCAAGGTAGTCTAGGGGGCTCCTGGCTCTGTAGGACACTTGTAGGTACAGCTGCAAGCTGTTAAGCAGCTTAGCTAAACTGTAGGAAAGGCATAGCCTCTCTAATGACCTTTCAGTTATAAATCTCAAGATCTCAAATCACTCAAGAGTGATGCTGCTCTTTCTACATCCATATGATCTGTGCATCAGGATTTCTTGCTAGAGGTCCTTACAGCTAAAGGCTCCATGCTGCAGTGATAGCACCATGCAGAACTGCTGGTGAGGTGGTTAATTATTTGAATAGTGTTGGAAAATTATTGGTTCTGAAAGAGATGTGCAGTATCTGCTGTAAAACCCAGAAGTTCAGCTACAGGTTTATCAATAGGTATTAATATCTGAACTGAGCTGTGGAGCCAGTGTGACTTCAGAGTCCAAAGATTATGAAGGAAGTTATGAACCTTTTGATAGGGAAGCTCATTTTGCTTTTTTCTTTCTTTAGACCCCTCTGAAGACCACATAAACCATTTTAATATAAAAAGCCAAAGTTATACCAAATGTTTACAATGAAACCAAAACCATATTACAAATTTGGAATCCAGCATGGGGTTGGTCAATGCTTGCACGCCTTTTGTGAAAACTGCTTTGAGAGAAGTCAGGCTGATATATGGTTTTGAGCTGGAATTATGGGAAGCAGAATTCTTGGCTGAGTTTCATGTTGCATGCTCCAAGTTCATTTCAACCTGAGAATTATGCAAAATTGAAAGCATGAAAATTCTTATGGATCAATACTGGGAAATGCACTGAGGAACTGTTTCCATGATTCCTTAGAGCTTCAGGGCAAGCATTTGGTGTTGTTTAGTGCACAGAAGCTGTTTGTGATTTTCATTACTAAGGTCTTCAAGAGAACTCTACTTTGATGAATTGCCGCAGATCACTTAAAGATAGTTTCTCTATGTTTATTTTCTTCCTACCAACATATTACAGAAATGAAAGGCTTAGCATAAACATTGGCCTAAGTATGTATAGCTGATTTGTAGGAAATATAAGACAGAGATGTATATTTCTAGAGTTGAGGTGCAAACTGGATTTTGAAGTACCTTTTGGATAGCCCCAGAAATCAAAAGTAAAAATGATTCCTCTGGTATGCAGTCATATTTAGGATCAGCCATGAGAAAAACCCAAAATAGTTAGACACGTCCAAGGTGTGGAGAGTGGGAAAATACTAGATAATTCTCTAGGAGATTCACAGGGCTAGAATATCAGAAAACCGATATTCTGTCAAGATATGGAGAAGACCTGGAATGATTTGGGACCTGGAGAGAAAAAGTGGTGGCATTAGGTTTTGCAAAGGCATAGAGTATATAGGAAGAATAATATATATTTTTAAAGCCAGAAAATGTGAAAATAAATTAAATTTAAAGAACTATGTGTTTTGTGTGTAAAAAGGTAGCTCAGTGTCACCTCAAAAAGTGTCTTTTAACACCATATAAGTTTATAAATTCCACCCATTGCTGGCATCAGTACTGCAGGAATCCAGTGAAATTTACTTAAATTGCCAGAGGCTACAATTCCTTAATGAATAAAAACTCATTAGGAGAACCATACACTGCTTACTGGAGAGCTCTTTCTGAGAGGAAGAATAATAGATACAGTAGCAATGTATAAACAACTCCCTCTGCCTTTTTACTCACTTGGAGATCGACCTGCTAGTGGACATCAGGGAGTAGAAAGGAAAGACCAGAAAAAAATGTGATTAATTCCTTGAAGATGGCAGGCAGAAGAAAGAGAGGAAGTCCAAGTCTTACCAGTGCCTTCAAGTTCACAGCAGAACTAGAATAGTTCCTGATGGCAGCAAGTCCTAGCTGCCTAAAGCAGAAGTACAAAAAAGGTGCAGTAGGTAGAGGTACCACAATGCAAAAAATTAGGAATTTACCATCATGCAAACAGATGAACAAAAACACTGGGCACTGGAAAACAATGAACATAAAAAAGAGATTTTAATGTCTTTGGAACTGCTTCTCAGCCTGAGTAATTCTGACTACTGCTGAGGACTCCTGTTTACTCATTTAACCTAATTTGTTATCTTATTTCACTTTCAGCTTCCAGATACAAATATTTGGAAAGTCTGATCATATACTTAGTGAGGGAAACACAGCCTCAGGTGTGTTCTGATACTTTTCATACAACCATAGCTGTATATCCTCAATTGTTTCTGAAGTAGTTTTGCAGTACTCTTTTCAACTCTTTTCATGTCTGCATTACTCAAGCATATTCGAGGTCATCTTATTGCTGATGAAGATTTAAGATATTTTATTTCCTATCCAGACACTTAGTGGAAGTCTGTAGCAAACAATGAAGGACTCTTACCTTTCCTTGATCAGATTCAATGTTGTTTAATACATGGAAATTGCCCAGGAGCAATAGATAACTTACTGATTTTGCTTACATTCCATCACTGTGGAGGATGTAATTTCCATTATACAGATTGAGCAAAGTAGGGTTGGCAATGCAGACAGCTGTAAATATGAGTCTTAAGATTAAATTAATACAGGCATAGTTTACAATACTCCCTGTCAAAAAAAAAAAAAAAAAAAAAAAAAGAAGGGAGCCTTTGCTAAGGTATATCAAGAGCAGGTGTTCTTGGTGCAGGAATACTAGGAGAGAATACTTTGAAACAAATGTATCTCAGGATCCTTAGAAAAGAGTCTTACAGAGCGTAATGAGCATAAAAATTGTGAAAAATAATTTGATTTTTGCCCTTAAAAACAAACAAACAAGCTGGTCAATGTTCTAGCAAGTTAAAGATTGAAATCAGAATGTGTTTTAATTGGATTGATGAACTATCATACTGGAAATCTGGAGATAATATCAGAGGGAAGTATTAGTGGACATTCATGGTTTGAGTTAAATATACTGAGAAGCTGGGAGTCTTTTGGCTTGAAGTCTTTCTTAGCTTTCCAGCCCAAGTAGTAATAACAAAAAAAAAAAAAAGGCTTTTCTTTTTCTTATTAAATCCATCTATTGTAAATATCACCTAGCAGCTGTACAGCCCACTTTATCAGGAAGTGTGCTTGAGTTCAGATAAAGTTTGTTATCTCTACTGAAGTGACCACCCTGTTAGATAGCAGCAGCCCTGTGTGTTTTGCATAACTCAGTAAATATCTTCTTCAGCACATAATCCCTCTGGCCTTTTCTCTACATCATTAAATCAGAAAATCTGTTTTCCAGTGACACAACATCCCCAAAGTCAGAGAACTTACACTGCTTGCAGCATCCCATACCCAGCAATGGTGAACTCACCAGGCAATCTTGTTCACAGCCCTAAAGCAGCAGCAAGTGGTGTCTCAGCTATCTGTCTTGCACTGCTACTCCAATTTTTCTGATAACAATATGCAGAGTGGAGAGCTTCTGCAAGAGTGTCAAGCAAAACTAGATAAAAAGTCTTCTGTTCTAAGCTAGGTAACTGGCAACATTGCTGGTCAGATTTGCAATCTATCCCAACACTGGCCACATAAGAGAGGTTTCTAAAACCTGCAAAGTGCAAGAAAAGTTTTCAGGGTGTAGAGGAAAGGGACTGTAGGGGCCTGATTAAAAGGTACATGTAATGGAGAAATTCCTTAATGAGTCTGAGTTCTGGTCTGATCTCTTCCAAGCTCTCCCTCAGCACACAGATTTGTGAAGGTTGAAGCTCCTTATAACTAAGAACTAGTGACTTGTGGTTTTCACACATCCTGTCTATTTTGTGATCTTTTCTGGAGTTAACTTTTTTTAAAATTCATAATTTGATTCATATTTCTTATGTTTTATCTTATATTTCACCACTAAAAAGAATTCTACAACCCACCCCACCAAAAAAAAAAAAAATCCAGGCACAAAAAACCCCACCACAAGAAAAAAAAAACAAAACACCCCCCAGGAAATAAAAGGCAGGTAGGCCAATAAATTAAACAAGAGAAGAAAAGAGGAAGAAAAGGACCTCTACAAGTAAATACTTAGAGTTGGCCAAAACACTCTACACAGTACCCCCTTCCTATCTGCCTTTGTCTTCATGTCATGGTTAAGCAGGAATAGAATCTCTAATTACCAAATTTTAATATGAGTTTGGATGGGAAAGAATTATGTATCTCTCTTTTTTTTTTTTATTTTAGTATGATAACTCAACATACAAATGTCTGAATTCTGCACCGACTGCATTAACTCATGATGACAAGTATGTCTTTTTCAGAAACAATTTCTCCAAGTATATTTGAAAATAAGAGATGAAAATGAGTTATTTTACAAAGTTTATTTTGTAGGCTGGTGTTCTAAAGCCCACAGTAAATTCTGTAATAGAATTTAGTGTCATAGTGTTTCTCAAAGCTGGGAGAAGACAGAACTTTTAGGCATTTTAGGGTTAAAAAGGGCTGGCAGAATTAAAGTGAATCATAGACAAAGGGGCCAAATGTTTTTCAGACATGTCAGCACGTAACTGATGAACACTTAATCCTTCAGTAACAGGTTAACCTGCTGCTCTGTTCTAGCCATGAGAAATGTCACCATGAGGAGTTCCCTCACTTGTCATTTGGACTGTGTCAACCTGCTCTAATGAATTTGCTTCAAAGCCCAAGCTAGTTTACATACTGAAGCACTAAACCAGCTAATTTTCACTCTCAGCTGCAAACATTTTATTCTCAAATCATTCTTCCCTTATCACCTCTCTTAAATGCTTTCCTAGAGACTGGTGGCTAGTGGGAAATTTTTGCATTGGGGTAACTGCTAATGGGTGAAGGAGGGAGAAGAGTCAGATTTGAAAAAAATTGTAAAGAAGTTCTTTTGTAGTTTAATGTTTTGAATTCAGATGCTTGTTCCTTTGTTTTACACTTACTGTTGCAATATTTCATTAAACCATAATGCACTTCAATGGTTGTGTACTCTGCTTCATCTTCAGATGAATGTTTTAACCTTTCAGATAGCATCGCATAAAACAGTGGTTAAACTACTCATCTGAGAGGTGAGAAACTGGGAAGGTGCAGAAGCCCAGAAGATAAGGGGCTAATGTGTATGTCTCAAAAACTGATAGCCAGATAGCTGTGGAGCCAGCCAAGGATTGTTGGGAATAACAGCCAAAGATTGTTGGTAATAACATGCTGTGAGAAAGAACAGGATGTGGCTGGAGAAGGGGGATATATGGGTGTAGGGCAGGAAAAAGGAAAGGAAGGAAAAAATGTCCTTGTTTGGGTTCAACACAGCACTACACAGTATAGGAACAAGATTGAGAAGTAGACACAGACAGTAGGGGCAGAAATCAAGACCACTAAGACCACCAAGACCCCTGACTCATTTCTAGAAAGGTCTAGAAGAATGAACAGCACAAAGCCAATTTGGATAGGAAGCAAGAAACTTAGCTCTGGGGTGAGGACAACTTATCTATAAAAAGGCAGGCCCATGAAGCCCAGGCATGCAGACACCCCCAACTGGAACGACACTGGATCCAGAGCTAGTGATCTGTCTTTCTCTCTTTCTTGCTTTCCTTCTCTCTCTCCCTGGTTTTAATTAATTTCTCTTTTTCTCTCCTCACCCTACCCTTCTCTCTAAACCCCAGTGTTGCATGCTTGTACTAGAAGGTCAGGGACTAACATACCAATTTCCATGCCAATTGTGTAATTTTCTAATAAAACTTCTGCAGCTATTGTCTACCCTCTGACTTCTGTTGTTCCTTTTGACCACAAGTATCTACAAATCTTGAGTGCTCCCTTTCTCTTAAGAGTGGGACATCAGAGGAGGAAGGTATAGAGCACAAATTCTAAATTATTTGCTTGACTCCTGAAGGAACAGGATGTCCAAACTATAAGTCTCTACTTCCCATAAGTTTGAATGCACCAAGCATGTACTTGTTGCAATACAACACAAGAAATACACTCACTCACTGAGATGTCCAAGGCAAAAAGGGCAGTTTATTTACAGACCTCGAAATTTATAGAATTCCAAGAGTGATCATCGATTGGAGGAAGGAAATCCTCCTCTCCAACCACACTGGTCAAACCAAGAGTCCATCAACAGTCTCCTCCTTATGAGAAGAATGTAAACATGAAAGGACAGTTACAAAAATAATAGGTTGTTTACGTGAAAATCATGAGAAACTCCATTACAAAAAGTAAACAATCAGAAGGCTGAAGGAACTTTAGAAAAAACTTTAGAAAAAACAGAGGAGAACAGAAAAAACCCAGGGCAACATGTACTTATTTGTGTTCAGTTTGCTGGTGGGAAACATGAAGGTGACAAAAAGTATTCCCCCAAAACTTTGGTGAGTCACTGCTGTGTTGCAAACAGAGCTGACTTGAGCCACAAAAACAGTGATGAAGTACAGCTCTCATAGCAGTGGAGGATAGCTCGTGTTTTTCATGTTTTTCCTTTCAAACACCCAGAGAGAGAGCTTCAAAGGAATAGACTTCAGATCAGACCCTGCAGCATGTTGGCATACCTGGTAATTGGCTGCTGTCAGAGTGGAAGGAAGTGTGGCACCCAAATGTGTGTGTGCTGCACTGACAATACTTGTGAGTAAAACCGGACTCAGGAACATCAATGACCAGCCTTCAGAGGTACATTTCATTTGTACCTTAACCTGGAAGGCACAGCTTATGTTTGACTTACGGATGTTCCATAGCAACATATTTTCACAACCTAGCAGAATTTGGTATTTTATCTTTCAGTGGCAGGATATTAACTCCCAAGAAGCTTTCTATGTGATCAAATTTTTTCTATGAGACCAGAAACTTCTGTTCTATGGGGAGTTTAATGATTACACAGCATTGGTTTTTTTGGGCTATTTTTTTTCCATACGAGATGTTTCCCAAGTCTATGAATTTTCAGCCAAAATTCCCTCTCCCCTGCTGATCTGCTCTTTGTCAATTTTATGCTTGGGTCCCAACCTCCAGCAGAGAGATGGAGACATTTCAAGGATGGGCAGAGTAACTCTTTTATGGGTATTATTTGTAAATTGTTCTGGGATAGTAGGCACTATATAAATATAAGATATCATTACTATTAAACTGTCATTCAATGTCCTCTTCAATTTATTTCTATTGGAAATAATATGGAAATAATATTCACCGTAATAACTGGTTGATAACATCTACTGAAACAGCTGGTATCCTAACTTCTTTGACAGAAATGGATTCCTATGTGAGCTCGACAAATTAAAATGATGGTAGACACTCATTAAGTTTCTGAACACGTAGTGCAAGCATCTTCTGTCAACAGATTTTCTGAGTACCTGCCTCACATATTCTTGGTCATCAAGAGCTCTTGATTGTATTAAACTATGTTTTTGTGGTAGTCCCTACTAATGGTGTAGGTGATATATTCAGCCCTACTCATGCAGTCATATGAATGTTTAAACACTTGTGTGTAGAGACCTTGGAAGTGTGAGTTGAGGGGAAAGAGGGTTTGACTGAACTAAGGGAGAAGCCATTATTTTGCCAGATGTTTCTTTTTGTAGGGAATGAAGGAGGAGGTAATGGTGTGAGTAAGTACAGGACAAGCCAGTGATACATACATGAACCTCCAGAAGCTCCGTAGAAACAGAGTAGGGAAGGCAATGTACACGAAGTGTTAAAGACATCTGTTTCTCTCATAAAAAAAAAAAAAATTAAATGGTTCAATGCATCCATCATTAACGAGGTTCTTTTTTGGATAAGATAGCTATAGAGTTCCTGAGAGTCTCCACTGGAAATATTTTGTGTATGCTTTGGTCTTCCTGTAGGAAGACTGAGGCATCCTATGGTAAGAGGCACAGCAAATAAAGCATTTATTTCCAGAAAATATCCCATCCCAGCCAAAATCTGAGAGCTGAAGGTGGGCAAGGACGGAGGGAAGATTTCAATTTGGGACTTGGTTGATCACAGTTCACCTGTTTTTATCTCAAAGAAGAGCTGTCTATACAACTCAGCTGTTGCTGAACAGGGTCTGTTATGAATCCAGACTTGGCTAGTAAAATCTCTGCAATAAAAACATGTCTTTGATGTCCGGCCCAGTACATAAAAACCAAAAGTATGCTGTTACCAAGGTGAATGGGTGAATGGTTTGGGTTAACATCTGAGCAGTTACAAAAGTCACAAGCTTGGAGAGATTTTAAAAAAACAATTGAAACATCCACTAAAGCCAGGTTTCTGGTTTAAATTTAAAAGAAATGAAAATATCTAATATATTTTATGGAGTTGTCAGGCATGAAATTGCATCTTTGAGAGTCTGAAAAGCACTGAGAATTTAATGCATGTATCTTAGGTAATGACATACAAATAAAAGAGATAGCAAATGATTCATGATGTAGTGTACTAAATACCAGACTGTGCAGCAGGGGATATGTATGTCTGAAGATAGCATGTGGCATGATACTGTTCTTCCTTCTGGTAAGTGCATTCTAAGAGAAAAAGTACACATGGCAGATTTACCCTCATGTGAGAGAATGATTAAAAAAAAAAAAAAAGAGAAAAGATAATCAGAAGCTTTCATCTACAGAAAAAAAAAAAGTATATGAGCAAGGTTTTTATTTTATGAGATAAAAACCTTTCCTAAAAGAAATTACTGGTTCTTGCTTTCTTCCTTTTCTACTTATGAAGAAAAGCAAAACTTGGTTGAACATGGTCACCTCTGGTATCTTCTAGAAGATTATATAAATTTATCCTATCTATATCCTATCTTCATCACTTCAAAAAAGAGGGCATGGTAATTGGAGGGAAGCTGAACCCTATACATTGAAGAGGGAGGTAGGAGGAGGAAAACAAAAGAAGAAAAAAAAGAAGTAAGAACAGCACACTCCTGAAGACTGCAGCTCTGTTTCTGTCAAATCTATATTCATAGGGACTATAAAATTGCAAGATATAAATAAATATACACACTTCACATTTTTTCTGCATAAGGAGAGGAATGTTTTTCTTGACTTTTGGGATCAATAGAGTTTTCCAATAATAATTTCTCCTTCTTGTAACCCCGCAAGAAGATATTAATGGATTAGCATATACTCCTTTCTTCACAACCATGGTGTACAGCCCAACGGCCACAACTGCTCAACATGTTTCAGACATAATATCTTCTGCACAGAAATGCTGAATAAGGAAAAAAAGACCAACTTAATAATTCAGTACTGTAAAACAAAGGTCAGGCAAAGAAAAACCATAACAGTAAAGTTCAGCAAAGCTTAGGGAAGTCTTTCTTTGGTAACATCTGAATTTTTCATGAAATTTTTCAGTGGCTGTAGCAGGAAGCCATGTGTGAGTTGTAAGACAACTTGGATAGGAATATTTCCATCTAGAAAAGCAAAATCCAAAGGAATGTTGTGTGGTGTTAGTAGGAGGAACATGGGGAAACCTCAATATCTTATCCCTTCATGAATGTTTAATTTTGTTTGCTTTAGCAATTCTGGAATCTAGTGTACAACTCTATAAGTTACTGCAGTTAAAGGTATACTAAACCATAAAAGAAAAACAGAATAGACTGCTTTGAGTACAAACGTGAGCCAGCATCTGAGAAGACAGGGAATTGAAGTGTTTGTGGACTGAAGCAAATTAAAGCATAATCAAGTTCTCAGCATTATGAGTCTTTGTCCCCCTCTGGTGACTACAAACCTGCAGAGGTCTGAGAAGCATTTAGGCTGAAAAGGAAGGGGGTGATTGTTGTTGCTGTTCTGTTTTGTTTTAAATCCAGACAGGTGCAAGTAATCCTGGACTATTCTTGCTTCTTCACTGCTAGCAAGCCATGCAGGACTATCCTGTTTCATGAATTATACCTGATAAACCTAGTCACAGAGCATCTGGCCGTGACTTGTATTTTGTGCCTAATAGGTCTCAATGGAGGTGGAGGCAGGCAGAATCCTTTCCATGTGGCTAAATTATTTGCTTCAAATGGCTTTTTCATGGATTGTGAGGGGAGCAGATATTGGGATTTCAGAGTCATAGAGGTGCCCTTTTTCAAAGACAATTGTGTCTGTGTTCATGCTCACACCTGTGTGCTTGTGGGGTATGGAGTGGAATGGCACTTTGTGCCTGTTCACATTGCGATTCAGAAGGAGTATGATGAGGGTCAGACCTTTTCCAGGGTGTAACTTTATTGTGTCATCTTGCTGAAACCCCAGTTACTCTTAACTGCTTATTAAAAGCTAATTAAAATGTGTAGGAAATGAGTACATTGATTTATGAAAATACAGATCTGTCCAGAGGTCAAAGTAAGCACTAAGAAGGGATAGCTAGAGTGAAATAGTGGGCTGAAGTTACTAAAGCTGTGCCTAATTCCAGATATCTCTACACTATTGGCAAATGCACTGCTTTTAGTCACCCAGGTATTCCAAAAATTGCAGAGACAGAAAGTGCTTCAGAAAAAGAAACACCAAAATAAAGCACGGTAAACAGGTATTTGCAGAAAATGATAAGAAAAACTGATGACTGATGTAATTCTGAATATTTCTGTCCCTTCCTTACAGTGCTCTTACCACTAACATAAAAAATGAAAGGCCAGACAAATCATTCCTGGTCACAAGAGGTAACGATGCTATCACCTCTTTCTCCCCAGTACCACCATCTAACCAGAGGCCTTGCTCGGGAAAAGTGTAGATATGGAGGACAAGACTTCCTTGGCATTGTCAATTTAGGTAATTCAGAGTAAGGAATAAATATTTATTTTCCTTGGTGGAACTGCATGTTGGGTTCATGCACTTGAAATCTCTATTATAAACCTGTTTCCCTTGGGAATCTAAGCTGAAAAATCCATTGCAGATGGTATTCCAGCTGGCATAAGCTGAATTATCAGGTGGCTTTTCACCAACTGGTACTGCACTAGTCAGCAAATGTTATCATCTGGATCTCAAACACTAACCAGAGATACTGGTTGGAAATTTTCTTAACCTGCTTCTTTAATGCTTAAACTGAATTGCCAGAGTGATAAAAAAAAATTCATAGTTTAATTACCCATGTCTTCACTCTGTGAATATTTATACAAACTCATCCTTCAAAGAGTCTGTATTTGCTTCAGTGTAACCACTTTAAACCACTTTGAAGATCTGATATTCCTTCAATATTTAGAATACATGGGGTCTAGTTAAAGGCCCATGACAGAATGAATCCAAGAAGTTAGTGGACTCTGGAAAATATTTCTTTTGTTCACCGTCCTGGATTAAGCATTGTTTTCCCCAATATATATAAACTTTTCTAAGGGTGTAATGCTAATTTTTATGTATTGTTCCACCACTACTGAGATCGCCCATACATCCAGCACTGTATATGTCATAAGCACAGTGCAATTACATAAATGCACCCATGCTGGAAGCTAAAATTAGCATTTTGGAAAACACCTGTTGATCCTACCTTATGTCATGGCAGAGAGAAACACAAAGTGCAAACCCCTCGAGATTTAGTTGTTTTCACTAACTCACTGACTGAGAAGAAAGCTGTACTAGAGAAGACTACTAGATTACTGCTAATGTATCAAGGGGCTTACTCGTCTACCTATTTATCTTCTCACTGGGCCTAATAGGAGGCAGAATTGTACCTTCTGCATGGCTCTGATGTGCTGCTGCAGGTCTGTTTGACTGCCTGCATATGACATCTTCTGCCTGCAGCTTCTGAAACGACTGAAATCCCCTCCAGCACCTAATTTGAAAGCATCTAAGTATGGAGAAAAGTGAGAAATGATAATGTCAAGATCCTTGTGTCTGATTACTAACTCCAGGAACATCTTTCAGATTTCAATTTGTGAATGGTCAGGAAGGGTTAAATCTTCAGGAATGTTAGAATGATATATCTTTGCACACTCTTTGTGACAGCTTTCCTTTTATTTATGGTAATTGGGAAGTAATGGTATTCTGTCAGGTCACCTGTGAAACATCTGGCTTCAGTTTTGGTAAAGTCGTGCATCAAAGGAGTTAAAATTTATTTGACTATGTTTGGCACAGGTCAGAAAACATTTGGCTGTCAATACACCAGGTAGATTTATGGTTACTCATGGACAGAAAGAAATATTTGAGCAGATTTCAGAGAAAAAACAATGCTCTTTTCCTTTGATAAATCTATTGGATTTTTATTTTTGTTCAAGTCAGCTTCCAGCAACAGATGAAAAATGCACCTGGTATGATGGCACAGTACAGAGTAATATGAAAAAGCAAAACAAACAAACAAACAAACAAACAAAACCCCAAAAAAAACCAAAACAAAACAAAACAAAAAACCACAAAAACCCTCAAAAAGCTGATCTTCAATTCTGTGAAAGGAGAATTTTTTGTTTTGACCACCCTCTATACAGTAGATAAAAATATCACATTGATGAAGTGCCCAAGCTTAAAATTATGTTTTAGCCAAACGTCTTTCTGAGTACTGTATTGATTTACTGCAACATTTAGAGCTAATTGTAGTCAGCAATTACAAAATCACAGAATGGTTGAAGTTGTAAGGAACCTGTGGAGGTTATCTGACCCAACCTTTCTGCTCAAGCAGGGTCATCTAGAGTTGGTTGTCCAGGACCAGGACTAGGACTAGGTGATTTTTGATGGAGACTCCACAACCTCTTTGGGCAACCTGTTCCAGTGCTGTCACCCTCGCAGTACAAAAGTGTTTTCTGATGTACAAATTAAGCCCTCTGTGTTTCAGTTTGTGCCCATTGTCACTGTTCCTTTCATTGAAAGAACCTGGCTCCATCTTTACCCTCCATTAGGATATTTAATTCATTGATGAGGTGTCTTTGAACTGTGTCTTCTCCAGGCTAAACTCCCAGATATCCCAGCAGAGGTGCTGCAGCCATTGTACCAGTTTAGTGGTCCTTTGATGGACTTTCTCCAGTATGTCCATGTCTCTTTTCTACCGAAAAACCCAAAACTGCAGATGTGGTCTCACCAGTGCTGACTACTCAGAGAATACTCAACACTGATAGCACACTTCTGATGCAGTCCAGGATGCCTTTGATTCAAGGATATGTTGTTGACTCAGGTTCAATTTGATCATTTTTTCAATAGGCATCAGATTCCCCTGCTTTGTCCAGTTTCTCACATCTTCTTCTGTCCAGCTGTTTTTTCCTGCCATATTCAGAGCAAAGTTAGGTGAGAACTCTTTTATGTTTATAAACACAGAATGTGGTTTTTTTCCACATGAAAAACTCTTTGAAGTTTGTAAACACAGTGTGTTGTTTTCACATGAAAGTTTTCCATTTCACTACATCAAATAATAGGGGATTCCTTCTACAGGAAATACAGAAAACTGATTTTTCTTCTTTTCCATTTCTACTATATGCTCAGGGTCGTACTGGTCTTCAGTTTCAGCAGTTCCTTCACACTGATACACCTACCTATGCTACAGACTGATCACAATACAGGTGCCAAATAGTGTTTGTATTCTGCCTCCTCATTAGTACTAACAGCTTGGGGTGCTTGCAAGCAAAAATATATTAATAGGAAGTTACTGGAGTCAAATGAAGGTGGAAGGCATTATTTGTCTGCTGAAAAATATAATTTAGCAGGTATTTCCTTTAGTACATCTGCATCTCTAAACTCACAAATCTGCGGAATCATAAAGGTATTTTGAGTTTAGGAACCATTCCATGAAATGGTGTTATCTCTGTTGTAGAAGAAAGTATGACTATTCACACCCTTCCTTACTGAAAAAAAAAAATGTTTACCAGTGTGAATGTAAGGGCAAGGCATAACAGGTGAGGCTGCAGTTCTGTCCAGAGGTAGGTGATGGAGTCTGTTTGGAGCAGGTCTGCTGATCAGAGAGTGGAAGGACAGAGATGATGTGGAGAGTGCTGGAGTCCACACCATGTCTACTTGCCAGTGGAGGACTATACGTGGTGCTGGCAGTCGATGCCTGCTTCAGACAGGACAGCTCTGCACACTGGTGCTGGGCTGGCAGCATCAGCAGTCACCTTGGCTCTCTGGCAGTCTGCACACACATGAGCTGAGCAGCAGTCCATGACTATGTAGAATCACATGTAGAGGTTTTTCTTCCTCTGAAAGTGGGGCCATCCTGAAAAAAATTAAATTTTACCACAGCTCTAACAGCCATGAAACATGAGACATGACGGAAGATTTCAGTCTTAAGTGAAAAAAAAAAGCTCTAAAATATTGAAATTCCTTCAGCTTTTTCAGTGTCAGTGAAGAATGAAATTTAAGCAAATCTTAGGTTTACTGATGGTTTATGAGAGATTATTTTGGAACTCATTCCTTCAGTATTGTCTGAAGGCAGTCAGAATTCAAAAGCTGAGACAAAATTGTCTTGATAGTAATTTCATTAGTGCCATCTCAAACTCTAGGCTTGTGTTGAGACTCAAAGTATGAATTTGATACCTGATGGGAACTACTTCTCTCATTTCATCAAGTTCACTGACAAACCTGGCCCATGAAAACTAACTCAAAATTTCATGGGGGTATTTGAGCACTAGTTTGAAATCCAGTTTACAGTAGCAGGAAGCAGACAAAACTTCATAGATGTTTGACAGAAATTTTAAAGTGGGAAACTTGGAAACTAGACATAGATGGTGCAAGACTTCTGGAATTATTAGTTTGCTCAATGAATACATACCAAAAACATTTTCGTCTAGTATTTTGACTAGTTTTATTACAGGGTAAAGATTAGGCAAAAGCCCCGCTTCTTGCACAGTGTGAAGGCATATGCCACACGGGCAACTTTTAAAAAGTTAGGCTGGAGAAATACCCAGAGAAAAATAAGACTCTAATAAAGAAAGGACTGATAAACCCCAAACCCAAATTTATTAAATTGTTCACAATGATGATCTTCAGACTTACGGCTTCAGAGAACTATAGATGTTCAGAGGTGTGAAACAGCTTTGTGTTTTCCAGGATATATGCATGGGGGGTTGATTAAGGGTAGCTCTAGGCAAAGCAGAAATTGCACTGAAGATATTTCATGGAGGCCAAACCCACAACTTTACAACCTGCGAAGGGAAGCATGAGACTTCCTAAACACCCTGGCTAGAAATAACTGTAGCTGGAAACATAAGCTGACAAACAGGTTTTTTGCATTAAATCTTAAGCTATTTGAAAGAGGGTGGTATGAGAATTAAGGCTTGAAGAATTCCCCTAAGGGAGAACACTGATGGAAGAAAAGACAATACTACAATTACTTGAACTAAGAGGAAAGTAACAGAATTCAAAAGTGGAATTCTTTCCTTGAAAGGAATCCTCTTTGGTCAGGGGGTGATGGAAAGGACTGTGGCTGAAGGGAAAGAGGTGGTGGCAGGGTGAGAGGAGCTGAAAGAAGAGGACACCTGGGAAGTCTAATGAGAAATAGTGCCAGAAGGCACTATTCAGTGTATTCTGTGCTGTAATAGATTTATATTCTACCTGGTAGCCATTGGTTGCCATGTGCACTATCTTTCTGGGCCATAAGAGAATAACACATTTTTGTATTTGCAATGTCTTGTACCTACCCTTTCATAGGATGGACTGGACCAGGTGACCCTTAGCTCCTCTCACAGCCAGTCCTTGCACAATCATAGGCTGGATTTGTGTTGGAAAAGAACTCAGAAGGTCTCCAGTGCAAACTCCTTCTCAAAGCATGGTCTGCCCTCAATTCAGACCTGATTGTTTCAGAGCTTGACAGCTGCCAGTCAGCTCTAGAAAATATCCAAAGATGGAGACAGAACAATTGCCTTCTTTGGGCAGGCTCCTCTACTTCTTGACAGTTGCCATGGTATAAAAGTTTTTTCCTTAAATCCAGTCTGAATCTCTTCTTTCAGTTTATGTCTGTTGTTTCTCATCCTTCCACCATGCACTGGTGACTACTTCTTGTTGATGACCTCTGTGTGGGCACTGGGATCCTGCTGTTATTTCCCCCCAAGCTACCAAAAATCCGAAGATGAGATAACACTATCAATGCCCTCCCCTCACTGTGTTACAACGCCTAAAGGCTAAAGGGTACTGTTATCTGCAATGCAACTTTCTTTATTAGAGCAAGAAATTTCTGAAATGGAGTCACAGAGAAAGTGATGCAAAAAAAAGCCAAAGATTTGGTCTTGCTAAACCATGGTTCCTTTTCCAGACTTTCATGTTTCTGAAAATAAAATATCACAAGAACTTTTGAAATTTCTGCTACATCCTTATTTTTTTCCTTTGACATATCAACATTAATGCAAAACCAGCTCTGTACATGAGAAATATATAATTTAATAACATTTGATAAAAGTAATTTTTAAGGCTTTTTGTGGATTTCTGAACCTTAAAAAAAATATATTGAAAGTTGTAGATCGTACCCATTAAAGATGATCTGAAGAAGTGCATGGAACAGAACCAGCATGAGATTTAACATTTTTTCCAGCAAGAAGATTCTCAGGGAGACATTGTATCTTTACTTCCAGGCGTTAAGCACCTATAGAAAATTTCAAAGTCACTTGTCAAGTTTATCAGTGCTTTGAACATTCTTTTAAACCAAAACCAGAAAACTTCTGTTAAATTTTATCAGGCATATATTTTGCCAATAAAAATCTGTACTAAAAAAGATAAAATATCAAGCCTCAAGTCTTGGGAAACCATATGAAGATATTTATAGAAGGTTCAACACAGACTTATTTAAGCAAAACAAAGGCTGAAGAAAATGTCTTGAATACAAGCTTTTAACCAGAACTTCACACTTTGATAACCTTTATAGAAAGGTAAAAACAGAAACTAAAGGCTAGGAATCCTAAAAGACTCCATAGAAAGGGTGGGCCTAAAGGCTTACCAGAATTTGAATGCCCAGCTCCCAGGCAAAAACTCCTATCTAATACAAATAGGAAGAAAATTCCAGCTAAAGCCAGTGTGAGCTGCAAGATGAAGCAGCCCATAACCCAAGTCCAATCAGGCATTCAGTGTACTCTAAAAAGAAAATAGGAGAGAAAACAACACATCCCAAATTGCCTAAACCTCTTCAACTTCTTTGCAGCAAAGGTATTTCAGCTCCTGCCAAAAATGCTTAAACTTTCCTAGATCTCATCTGCGAGACAAGGACAGAACATAAAGCAAGGACAGAACCTGGTCAGGATCATTGAAGTTATTAATTGCCTTGTAGTTGTTTCACTGATAAATTTGAATGTAATTTGTTGGCAAGCAGACTGGAAAAAGTATGTCCTAGGCTGATAAATACCTAAAGTGCAGGGCCTTTTAGTGCCTCAGACTGCACAGATGAGCTGATTCCAACCATTCTTATGAAAACAGAGAGGAAAATAATGTTTTCTAACCATGAAACAAAACAGGAAAAAAAAATCTCTGATGTTGGAGAAAAACAAGGTCAGCTTTTCTAAAGAACAGATTTTGGGGGAAAGGGTGTCTTTTTTCACTGTCCACCTACTCTACTGACACATAAGACAGGATACAAACAACTACTGTCAGAATCATACGCACATTTAAATATTTGCAATGTCATTAGACATTTTGAAGTTCAAGGGAGTTCACTGAATTAACGATATTCAAGGAATAATGTGCTGGATCTTTGTCCTTAGAGCAGGGGCTAGAGATGTATTTAATTTTTATTACTACAGAAATGTTAAGTAATATGCTCTTCAGATTTTTTTCTAAGCCCAATTGATAAAGCAAAAACTGAAGTCACAAATGGTCTTTCTGAGAAATCTACGGTAAAGTGAATGATACATATATGGATGTAAATGCATATTTGCTTGATTTCTTTGATAATTTAGAATTTTATATTTAGCTATGCAAATTTCATTACATATGGACATATAATTGAGCCAAAAGCCATGGCCTCAATTGCAGCAAAAAGTTTAAAAAAACCCCTCTGAATGAGAAACATTAGTATTTTATCTGCTAGTCATAATTAAATGCACAGGAGCCTCTTGTAAGATGACAAGCCCTCATATTTGGTGTAAGAGCTTTTTACATTTTATAATAATTACTTGAATACACTTGATTTATACTTTGCTGACTGACAGAAAATAGAACGGTATCTCCCAGAGTGAGAATTTATTAATGCGGATACATCTTATCAGAAATGAGAGTTTTTCCATCTACAGTCTTTTTTATTCTCTCTGAAACAACCCTAGAACTCTCTAGTACAACTTTGATTGAGGTAAGGATATTGTCAAAAGCAATTGCAATGTTTAAACCTAAACAGTGAGTTGTTCAATTACCCATATACGTCGTGCAGAGGAAATTCCAAAAGAATTTTCAAATTATTTTATTAGCTAGTGCTGTGGTCTACAGACTTCTTATCAAACATGATGTCTATTTAACTGTAGAAGTCAGATATGAGCATGAAGGTTATGAAAAATCTCAGCAGAAGATTGTGAGGGTATTTTGTCCCCTTCATGACAAGTAAATGGGAAGTATGCATGCATATTAACCTGAACTTAATTTTTGTCTGTGATGCCACAACACACTGAGCAGGTCCGTGCAGCCAGGGCAATACAGCCCACTGCCAGCTCTGGCCCTGCTCAGCTCGGCTCCCACTGTGTGGGAGTGCAGAGGCAGCGCTGGGGAACCCCCATCTCCTTTGCTCTTTGAGCTCTGCTTCTGCCTCGTCCCATAGAGCTGATCTGCAGGGGAGGGCCAGGTGGGTTTGCTGAGGAGGTGTCTCAGGAGCAGCACCTTCCACTCGTGAGGAGCTCAGCGTGTGCACGCAGCAGTCCCTGGCTGCAGCCACCCCATCTGCTGGGGCTGGGGGTGTCGAGAAGCTCTGCTGGAGGCTGTGCCACAGCCAGGTCTTTCCAAAGATCTGGACAAGTGGTTTGAATCCTACTGAAATCACGGTCCCCGAGGGAAGAAAGAATGTGTACTAACAAAAGCCCAAAAACCCTGAGTGTGTTTAGTCCTGCTCCTGCTTTCAAGTCACTGTTGTTGTCTCATCCATCACAGACACTCCTTTCTTCTGGATCGAGTCTCTGCCTCCAGCTCTTTCAACTCATTAGTGAACCATTCAATGTGTCTTCCTATTATGATGCCAGTATTTATTACTGCAATATGGGGAAAAAAAACATGCATGAGAGAAGGAAAAGAACGAAGATTATAAATACATTTTCTTAGCTTTTTGCACTTGGACTGTCAAAAAGATTCATGACTGAGCAATATAACAGTAGGATAATTAAAAAGCCATTCTTTTGGAATGTCTTCAGAAGTCCCTGTTTTTGGCATACTGCTAAAATAAAAGTCAGCATGAAAGTTACAAAAGATTCTATTTTTATTTTCACTCCAGTGATTTCCCCCCTGCTATCCTGACTCAGATTACTTTCTTCTTTATGTGCAAAGCTGAAGTAAATGAAGCACACATCAAAAAAATTCAGCTAAGAGAAGAATCATTGAAAGGATCATTACATGACTTTCCTTCCATATTTTCTACAATCATCTTCATTTTTCTTCTGAAGTCAAAGTCCCCAGGCAAAACTTGACTAAAAAAAATTTAAAATGCTTCATGTCCCTGCCACCTATACACGATTAAACTTGTACTATTTCCCTACCATTTTGAACAAAATTTTGAATTATTTTTGTTTACATTTATGCTTTAAGTAGACTTCCTGGATTCATCAGATAACTTATTTCTACTTTCCTCCAGCTTGCCTCTTAGAACAGCCTGTGGTCTGGCCATTCTCAACTCCGACCTTTTATCACAAAAGCCAGATTGAGGAGTTAAGTAGTCTTATTGATTGCCACTTTAGCTGTCTGAACAAAACCCACAAAACTGAAGCAGCTCAGGGTCTGGAAACTTCTTTTGGTTAAGGTAGGTGGCTGTGTTCAAATAGCCTCATGTTTCCCTTGAAATTCTACAGTTTCTCAGTCGAATTTTAAGGGATTGTGTTGCAATTATCTTCTTATCTGTTTACTACCCTTTCTGGGGGTTGTGCTTTCCTTGGTGTTAGAAATTTAAAACAGGTCACTGAAATGAAATATATATACATATATCTCACTACTCAGATCAGCTCTGACTTTGGCCTACATCTGAAACATCATTAAAAGAATGTGGATGCAGATTCTTGACATTTATAGGGATGGATGTTATGGTATGCTCCCAGTTTATGGTCTCTATGTATGAGGCTTCATAAACATCTTTTGTGAAATCCTATCTTCACTCATGGTAATTTTAAAATTCCTGTGGATGTCAATGGAGACAGGGTGTAACTACTCTTCTTTTTCAGGGGTTTGTTGGTAGGTTTTCAGCCTTTCCTTGTACCCTAGAATTTCTGTTATCATGGTTGTGCTGGTAAAACCCCTTAGTGCAACTCCAATGAACAAGCAGTGTTTCCTGAGTGGAAAAGTGTTTTGTAGGTGTACTTCAAGTACCTTCTTGAAAGTCATAACCAAACCCAACTAGAATTCCCTTTTGGCAACATAAAAGTATTCATGTCAATAACTTTGCTGGCATTGGATCATAAGTTTGAATAGGATGCACATGCGGTTTTTTATGTAATGCAAAAGTAATCATGTCAGGGTAAGGTTGTGGGATGGGTATGGCCCACTTGAGGGGGTTATGATATGGCTGCTTTTTAAAATCATCTGTTATGAAAATTTTACACATAATTAGGAGAGGAAGAGATCTCTGTTACTTTGATTTATGTTGCTGGAGCATTCAAATATTTTGGCCATGTTTAAGGACCCTACAGGAAAAACCTCCTAGGAGAGGACCTGCTCAAAACACCATTAACCCATACATAAGGCAGGACAGAAGAGAACATTGTGGGCATACATAAAGAGTATTGGCACAACGTCAGCATTAAAGCATTTTTCAACATTTTTTGGGGAAAAAAAAAGGACTTCAAGCCAAGACTCAAAAGAGAATTAATAAGTGACTTCACAGCTAAAATGTCTCTTCTGACTGTGAGGTGCCACTTAAAAGCAAGTACTAAAGTGGCCTTGCTTGAAAATGCATCAAGCAACATAACACTACAGGTCAGTCAGAGGTGGAAGATGATGTTGTGATAATGAATAAGAAATAGGTGGAAGAAAGCCATGAATGGTCTTGGAAGTGAAATCATTTTTGTTTGAGGGGGAGATGAGGAGCCAATTGTGCACTAAGAGAAGGGGTATCAAGATCAAAGCAGCAGGCTGGGAAAATGATCATTAAAACAGCATTCTTGAAGGCTCTGACCAGACAAAACTGCATTTGTCAAGGTCAGGGGAAAGGATGTTTAAGATATGAGTGTCTGTGTGACTTGAACTGCCTGTTACAAATCTTGTTGAAAGATAAGATACCTTGAAAATGTAGGATGTCAGGAAATGTCTGGTAAGAAGTGCAATGGGTTGCTACATTCATGTAGTCGTACTCAGAGCATTTCAGCTCTCACTCATTCATGACTATGGCATTACACAAAAGCAATCATGAGTGGGAGAAACTCCCTCAAGTATAGTCCAAAACTGAATATAATTTGGTGACCATGAAGTCTAAGGTACCTGCAATCTAAATGATGTTTTTTTCTTTGTTGTGACAGTGGGATCTACTCACCTTCATAAAAAAGCACAGTTACTGCTGTGGTCCTCAGGGTGTAACAGAAGGAATCCTGGAAAAAAAAAAAAGCAAAAGTGCCAATAACCATAAAGAATGAGAGATTTCCAAAACATATTTATTTATACTTATTAAAACAAACAAACAAAAAAAACAACAAAAAAACCCCCGAAACAAACAAAAAAACCCAAAACAAACCCAAAACAACAAAACAAACAAACAAACAAATGAACGAACACCCACAAAACAAAAAAACCTCAACATTTTATGAACCTGTGCTGCTACAGAAATGTTTGCTAGAAAAATAGGCACGATGAGCAAGCCTTCTAGTACACCACCAGGGATATGCATATCTAGAGAGCTTAGCCTGGGTCTGGAAAAGGCCAGTAGCCTTCCAGATATAATGCTAATTATTAGTGCTGGCTTGCACTAATTGAGAGAGTGCTGAAATCCATCTTACCAATTGTGGAAAAAGAGAGCTCTGGCAACAAGCTAGCAGAACCATACGCCTTTTTGCAGGGAATGGTGAGTAGGTACTTGTTTTGTTGAGGTCTTCCACTAAGCTTTTGTCAGCACCATATTTAGTTCAGCACTATCTGCCTGAACTGCAATATTTTAAACTGGAAATATGGTTTCAGTATTTTGGCACAGACCTAGGTGAACCCTCCTAAGACATCAGTGTTCCAACAGAAAGCCAGGTTGTTATTGGGTCTCTGACTGATGCAGAGGAAGACATCAGCACAGGGGTCTATGGGAAAGCGAAAAAAACCAAGAAACTTAAGTATGCCCCAAACCTTATATGTTTTCATGCAAACATTACCACATTAAAGAAGCAATTTCTCTTCAGAAAGATGGTCTAGTTGTGTCATATAGAAGCATAAGCAGTACATACTGAATTTCTGGTCATATATTTGGCCTAACTATATGTAGTGGTTCACCTCTATGCCCAAATGTAAAGCAAATAAAAAGCAAAATCAATCTGAAACTATTGCTCACAGAGTTCTCCTCCAGAGCTGGCTTTTCTGAAATGTAAACAGTGAAGTGAAAGTGTTCCATTTTCTACTGCAGTGCTGTTTATTTAAACCCAAATCTGCAAATATGATTGAAGTTTGGCTTGGATTCAACAATTTGATAAGGTATTTAAAGCTGTAGTACCATGTTTTGAATCACAGACTATTTCACTTCTTTCAGGCTTTTTGTTATGTCGTTGGGCAATTTCTCCTTCTTTGGCTTATTTAAAATAATTTTTAAAAGATATTAAAAGTGGAACTGTGGGAACTCTGCTGTAAAACACAAAACCACACTCAAAGCTTGTCTGTTGAATAGAATCTGAGCCTTAGAGGCCCTTGCTGAGTTTCAAAGATTTGCAAGAGTTTGCTCCAGGGTCATCTTGGAGCTTCTGGCTAATGTGAAGATATAACAACAAGAATTTTCAAAGAATTTAAGGCACTTGGAAACTGTGAACAAAAAGTTGTCCTAAGATCTGTAAGCCCCAGTGGAGTAAACAGCATTTGGAGCCTGATGCACTTCAAAGTGAAAGGACTTTTTAAAATACATCAGCAGCATTTAATAATCCTTTACTTTAGATGGTCTGATAAAACAAGCTGAATTTAGCAGAAAGCTTGCAGCTAGGTCAATACTCCCTAGATTGCAGCCACATAGTATTCTTAATTGAAAAATGTTTAAAGGCTGAACAAAGAAAAGAAAATATCATTATGCCCTATTTCCAAGCAGTATAATTAAAGCATTGCATAAATAACATGGCTTTCCTAAGATCACACCAAAAGACCTGTAGCAATGTGGGAAGAGGTGTAAGAACCTCGGGTGGTGGATTTCCAGCTTTATCCTGAAAACAGCACTGTTTCTCTAATTATGAGAATCCTAACAATCAGGAGTCTTAGATAGCTACTGAATTCTTATGTCTACTGCTTGCTCAAAGGAAAAGGCTGTAGTTTCTCTAGGTACTTGGAAAGAGAAAATGCATAAACTATTTGCATTGATAGCAACAGAAGGCAATTTCTAAACTTTTGTCTTCAGGAGGTGATGGATGTGTCTTCTTAAGGCAACTACAATGGCATCAAAAGCAATTTTACAGCACCTGCTCCTAAGATTAGCTGCTTCATGACATCACATGACATGTTTCACATTGAAATTCAGCTGAGCATTATTCAGTCTTTTTTTATTATTTTTAATATGAATTTAAGCAAAACCAACACAACCTATCTAGGTATGGAGTTCAGTGAACCACATCATCAAACAGCTGGGAGACCTGCACAATCAGTTTTAAATTCTAGCAAGAGTACTGGAAAACTTTTTTTGTTACATAGAAAGTTTCTTTTTTCTCCTGCCTTGATTGTGACACGGTTCTGAAAAGAGTAATTTGTAAGATATGCCCCTGGCATGATATTTCATACTTGCATGTTGGAAAGTTGCAGGCTAGCATCTGCACGGAGCCTTTTGCAAGGAATTGACAACATTTTTACCAAATGCCTAAGGTCTGTAAGTCACCCAGAACATTCACTAGCAAATTTTTCCTCATTGGAAAACGGAAATGTGGCTTTCATGTGGCAGCCTCATGCCAAATAGAAATTTCCCCAGTTTGCCACATACCCAGAATGGTTCAAAGGATCTGCAATCAAGCACTGTGGTGGGCCAAATGCAAGTTGTGGCTTTGCATGCCCTTCAGCATAGCAAATCTGAAGTCAGTGCTACACCATTTTCCCCAGATGAGAATATGGACTGCAGTTCACATCTGAATGTTTTGTGTCTTCACAAGACACTGCTGTCTAGGGATTTGTGAAAATTATCTATGTCTGGCACAAAACAACTTACAGAGAACAGATTGCAGCTGCCTCACAGGGTCTCTAAGTGTCAGAGCATTCAGCAGCTAGATGGGTCTCTGTTGATGGATTTATAGAAAATATTAACCTTAAAAAAATTAATATTAAGCCAGAACCATACATCAGCTGTGTGGCAGCAGTGGCTGGGAAATAAGAATTCCAATACATGTGCTTACACAGCATACATGCACACATACACAGGCACACCAAGTTTCAGCTTTTGTTTTCATTTTGTGTTAGGAAGAATCTGGGATATCTTCAAACCCTCGTTTTTTTCCCCTCTGGAGCTTGGTAAAACACAGAAGCCTCATAATGAAAAGCTGCTGCCCTCAGCTTCTGGAGCCTCACCACCACTAGCCTGAGAACTCCAAACCACTGTGTAGCCTGGGACATAGCTCTCTCCTTCCCTTGTGAGAAATGTCATTCTAAACCTGAGACTTCTCACAAAAAGCTTTTGAAAAAAGCTAGATATTTTACTTAAAAAGTTACAGTTTCAAGAAATCAGCATTTTCAAGGGAAGAGGTGTTTAATATAAAAAAAAGTTTCTCACTAGCACATGTGTGGAAAACCCCTTGTGAGCATATTGATTGGCACCTTGATGCTTGATGCATGCCTGCTTCACCAGACCATGTCCTTAATATTATACACATGTAAAACTATCATGTCTTTAATCCTGAAGGAATGTGAAAGTAGTCCTAGGGCAACATAGGCGTGATGCAAATGACTTGGTCCTGTCTCTGGCAAATATCTGAATCCCATTTACTCTTCAAACCGGGGTAATGGGGGTTTGTTCTTTGTGGAACTGGTTCTCCAAACTAACTGCAAATTTTATGGATTGAGATCAGCAAGACAGCAGTACATAAGGCAGAAAGGCTACAGATGGGGATTTACCTTAGATTTGGACTTCAGCTGCTGGTGCCAGTAATATAGCCTTGTGCAGTTACTTGATATTTGTCTTTTTTTTTATTATTATGGCATATGTCTGCATGCATATGCCAGTGAATATTATGATATTTCCTGCAAATATGTACTAGATCCCTCCAGACCAAATTGCTTTAAATAAACCTATGTTTATAAATGAGCACACCCATGTCAACACTGATGCATAACATACACGTTGCAGTAAACTTCATCAGAGTTGGAACCAGGGCTTAGTTGTGCCAGTCTGGCAAACGTCTCGTTGGAATACTTTACTCTAACAGTTAAGTATAGAAGTGACTATTCCAGGAACTCTGAGAGACACATGCTTGGCTCATTTTTATTAGGTATGTCTGTAAATAGTGGTGCTGTGCTGGCTGGCACCAGAATAGAGCTTGGCCCTCAGCATTGCATAGGGAGCACAAACTTGGCAAGTCTGCCTTACAAATCACATATAAATCAGACCTGCCCAACAAGCTGGTCCCATTGCTAGAGTTCCTATTCCCACACACAGGATTAATCTTTGAAGCCAAGTGCCTTAAAGATGTTTTTGTTTAAACTGTGGCAATGTAAACATTAAGGTTTCAAGGAGTTTATTCCTTCAGCAAATATTTTTATAAGACAAATAACAGTTGTCCTATTTTTATACTGTTTTTTATTTTCTTTGTGGAACCATAAAATTTAATCTACAGTAATCTGATGAGAAAAGAATACATATCTGCATTAATTTTTTTTATTACAGCTACTGTTTCACAGCTTCTCTCATGGCACATGGTTGTGTATATTTGTTTTGCTCTCTAGCAATAATAATGCATATTATTTTCTATGTGATTTGAGATATGTGTATGGATATATAAACTGGAACGTTAAACTTTTATCTTAGTGGGACAGAATATGAACTACTGTAGACTAATACATATTGGGAAAATGCCACATTTTGCTCTATCTCACATGCTAGTTTTTTCCAAGGAGCGTTGTCATTATAAAGCAGGCTTAATTTTTTCTGCTTCTGGAAGTTTTTGGAGGACTTCCTGATCTATTCATGCTGTTTCTGAACACAGAGAAGTGTAGGTGCATCCACTTCCAAGTGAAGTTAATGTGCACAAGTTCAGCAGTCTCAGCTAAGAGTGACAGGATGAATATTCAGAAATCTCTTCTGAAAAAGATTAACTTTCTGTTCAAGTTTGAAGTAGACAATGGTTTGAATAAGGCTTGATTTTCTCAGCTCTAATTAGTATTGGCTAAAGACTTAGGTATTTTAGCCCTTATCCCTGTGTGTTACCCAAGAAAGAGACAGACTGAAACCCAAGCAGAAACCACTTATTCTTGAAGCTGTGTATAAAGTTTCTGGATTGCAGCCAAAATGAATTGATTTGCAGAAGAGAATGATGTTTATATAAATATGTATGTATGTATATATCACATTGTGTAGCTAGATGCTCAGAAGGCGAAGTAGAACTATAATATAAGTAGAAATATAATGTTTCATCTTTAGGCTGGAGGGAATTTTATTGGCTTGAAAGGTAGATCTCTTAATGAAGGTATCTAAAAAAAGAGAAGTTATGTTTGACAAGCCTGTTCCAAAGTATTATTCCTATCACTAGTAACAGAGATTTAGAATTAAAACAAACAGATCACATCAGCCAAATTCATTTCATCTACAAAGTTTGTAGCTGCTGCCATGAACAATTACATTAGCTATAAGTGTGTGGGAGTAACTTACACTGCTGAGTATATAATATATTTTTTTCCTCTTGCAGACTTTCGTTGTTAAATGAATCTAATATACTGATAAGGTTCTCAAATAGCTGTACAAGTTCACCACTATACTTAACAGAGGATATTTTCCCCAAATTCTTTAAATATAAAATGTACACATCTGCTGCTGTGTGCTTTTGAAAGGTAAAGCATTCGTGCTTATGTTTATGATACTGCTACTAAAGGCTAAAGGTAAAAGAGGTGATTACTAAGCATTCACCATATTTTCTCTGCAAGACATTCCACCTCAAAAAATTTGTACATGCAACTTTTACAGCAATGAAATCTTCTTCCCAATCCTTGTGGAAAGGTGCTTGCCAAATTTCTGTCTATTATTTCCACTTAAAAAAACTGGCAGAGTGCTTGCAAGGCAGAAGGTTGGAACACACGTGGAACAAAGAAGGATCACTCTGGATGCTGTGGTCCCCCAGAAGGATGAATAGAAATATTTATTGTTCTTGTCATCTCACAAATGATTTTGAGGGCATTTGTAATGATTCTGACTGCAGATTAGCCACATCAGTACCAAATACCCATTAAGTGATAAAACAAAATTCATGCACCAGAATACCCGCTTCAAAGAAAGGGGATGCAATTTAAACTGAAGAAATACAAGACAGAGATAAACAGAATTGAATGGTACCAAGCACTAAGCTTAAATGTTAAAGTCATCTAATTACATGAGTAGTGATTTATGATAAGGAGAATCATGAGCTGCTCCAGGGGGAAACAGTAAGCAGGACATTAGAGAAAATGCTAGGGTAAAACAACAGCAAAAGTGGCATATCAGCAGAGATTTAAATGAAAGAAGTGGGGAGTTTGCACACTGGAAGAAGCATGACCCAAATTCCACATGCAAGGATGAGAAGGGGGATACAGCAATGAAACAAGAGGGGTGGGAAGGGCAAAAAAACACAACGGGACTCAAGACATGAGGGTACAGCAGAAACAAACCTTCTGTCAGTGCTTTTGAACTGGATGTTGAAGGAGTGAGAGAGAAAAAAGGACTTATAACAGGAAAGAAACAATGATTCATCTGAAGAAGCAGAACATATTTTAGCTGATGAGTATTAGGTAAGCTGCATAGGGTAAGCTGTGTGCCAGGGAACGCACACAAAGAGAGGTTGAGGTAGGCCATGAGAGAAAAACGATGAGTGACACAGAAGAAAAATAGGTAGGTTTAGAAGATTATAGAAGCAAAGAAGACAAAATCGAATGGGGACCCAAATATTAGGAAGTGAGGAGTGAAAAGTAGTTTCATGGTGGAAAATCTAAGTGTCTGGGAAGATGGAAGACTCGTCAATAGTGATGAAAGAAATGGCATGGGGAATGGGTTTGGAGGAAAGACAAGAATTTCTCTTCTTTCTGGTTAGTTAAACTGGGGGCAAAGGGAAGGGGGCAGAGAAAATGCCTGCACAAAGGAAAATCCCGAATTTGAAGAATTAGATATCAAAGTTGCCACACAGGCATTAAGCAGGACACCAAGGTGGCAGTGAGCTGACCCAGGAGAGCAGTACGTACGAAAGCATGAGAAGATTAAGGAGGAGCACTCAGACATCTGTGAGTCTACATCAGCCAGCAAGAGATGCTCAGTTTCTAAACCTGCACCATGGCACCAAGCCAGTAATCTACAGCTGCTGCATCAGCAAGACTGACAACATCTGAAGAAGATTTTGAGTTAGCAATTTCATTGAGGTCTGCACTTGACACAAATCCAACAAATACATGTTGAGCTACAAACTTTCCATATGTTAAAACTACTGGTTCTCCCAAAAGCTGTGCATATCTCATGGAGGCCTCAAACAGTATCTTCTGAGACAATTTAGCCCTGGCACCTAGAGCAACTTAACTAAGGGCAACCTTCCAAAATTCTGCAGTAAAGAGAAGGGTTAGAACTGATCATGATCTGACAAGGGTTGTACTTTAAAACTGTGAGCAGAAGCTTCACAAAGAAGCAACATCTATGTGTCATCTGCCCTGAAATAACTTACACAGAATTGTCTCTGGTCCACAAACTTTAGAATGCAGTGCTGTTTTTATTTAAGAGAGAAAAAAAATCTATGTAATGTAGATGAAGCAAGGATTTGTTTTAATCAGCTTTGACATTTATATGAATCATAAGAATAACTGGAATAAATAGAATCAAAATTTAAAAAAAAAAAGGAGAGAGATATTAAACCTCACACTTCCAGGCTTAATCCATGTTGTGACTAAAGAGCAGGAGGAGAACTTTCCCCACTTTCCTGTTGTTACTGGTCAATATCAGAGACAAAATATTTGGGGTGTATTGCCCTGTGGGTACAATGACAGGTTCTTGTGCTCTTACCTGTGCCTGATACAGGTAACAGGTACTCAAATAGACAACTCCAGAGAAGTCTGAAATAGAGACCCTTAGGTTGCTCACTGACAGTGGTTCATTTTCCTTTCTTCTCTTTTTTTTTAATTAAATACTTAGAAAAATCTAAAGTTATATGCAAAATAGTTTTAAAGTAGAGCCCTTTTAAGTCTAGCTGTAGAACCAGCTTGTGACCACAGCTGAACATGACAGAATTTTTGCTGAACCACAGCAGAGCACATCAGATATTTGCCATGTGGAATTTTAACTCTTGTAACACATTTGAACTTAGTATCGGCATCCAATTTAAAAGGTCCATGTCAGAAAAGTGAGTATCAAAATATATAGCAACAATCCTCTGCCGTCTTTATTCCAATGAAAAATTATTTACAGAATTTAGCCAAAGTGCCAATCCATTTCATACCCAAGTCTCCTTTCCATTTATCTCCACTCATTTAAAAAAATCCTAGACTCTTCAGAAAGGAAGTTCTTCACCAAATCCTCCTTGGGAAGGTAGATGAGAAAAGCATGAGATGGAAGAGAATGAGCTGTTAAACCCTGGCATGTGTTAACATGTTTGATGGAATGGAGGGGTAGGTGGTCTCTTGTTCCATCAGTGGAGGGCAGTGGAAAGAATTACCTCACTGGGGCACTGCTCCTGCCTGGCACCTTCCCACCCTTGAGCAACACAGTCATAATCCCACACCAAACAGTGTCAGCCTAGCTTTGGACATCCCACTGCCATTGAGCTGGCTGGTGATGCATACCCTTCACATTCCTCAAAGGAAAAAATGCCTCACTGGAGATTCTGCAGGGCACCTGGGTGCTGCAGCAATACAACCCTCGTGGGAAGTTGCCTCCTTTAACCTGACCATTTATTTAATATGGCATGATAAATTGTCATGCAGTGATTTAGGAGTGTGCACATCCAGATAAAGCTACTGATGGGTGTCCCTTCTGGCTGACTTACCTCTAGCATTGCACTCTTAGCACCCCTATTGCCTTGTTCTGGATTAAACAAGATAATACCCTGACATCTCATTAAAGCAGCAGACACCAGATGAAGGAAAAACACATGAAATCTACATTAAAGAGCACAGGAGATGAAAAGCCCTCTTTATATTTAGTGTAAAATATAAGACCAGAAAGTAAGAGAAGATGGAAAATTATTCCTTGAGAAATACAAAGTGGCAGAAAACTTAGTGAAATCTGACCATTTTTCAGAGGTAAACAAGCCAGAGAAATCACAAAGTCTGCACAAAAAAAAAAAACCCAAACAAAAACAAACAAACAAACAAACAAAAACCCAAATTAAAAAAAAAGTCAGAAAATAAGAGATTGAAGAAGAGAATTTAGGTTGTCCGTCAGGGGAGAAGGGGACACGAGATGTTGAGGGGACCATGAATCATACCTTAATATGAAAGGAAAGAACTTGTAAAAAAATGGTAAAATTAAAGAATAAAGGAAATTGACAGGCACAGAGCTGATATGAATCTGAAATGCTTTGGATTTTATGATTAACAGAGAGCAGAGGAAAAGGAATGAAGGACAGAGAGTTTTCCTAGAAAATGGTCTTTAAATAAATTGTCAAAATACTGTGCATGAGTATGCAAATGAACAGAAGGGAGAAGGCTCAGTCAGACTGTGGCAACAAAGTATGATAGTGAATGAGAAAGAAAGAAGTTTGTCTTTTTTTGAAAAAAAGCTACAAGTGCATAGGAGGTTATCAAAGTCATGGTGCATCCTCCAGAGATGATGCACAAGATAAATACAGGGGTAAATATAACCAATATGAGGAGAGAGCCAAAAAAATATACAGTGCATCAGATGGACAAATGATGTGGAGAGAAGTGAAAAGTCTGCCAAGTATGAAACTGAGAATAGAGCTGATTTGGCAGGTAATATAATCAAGAAATTCTCCCAGCTCTCTGTCTGACAACCTGGTTTATTAAAGTTTTTTACATGTTTGAAATTCAACTTAACATTTCTGAGGAAATGTCTCCATAACTATGCTAGCAATCCAATTCCCTATCTTCTCTTTCTTTGAATTCTTCTACCCTGCAATGGTTGCACCACTCACTCTTGACTGGTAGTGGAGGTGTGGGGGGTTTACAGTAGGATTTTCATCTTAAAAGCAGCTGAGAAATGGATCATTCCTGTCTGAAGGTAAAAATCGCTTTTTCAGATTTTTGCTGACACAACAGATCTTTCTTCAAAAAAAAAGAGAAGGGACCATTTTCCCCACATTCTGTAATTTTTTTTCACTATAATTTATGTAGTAAGTCTCAGAACTGTCCCTTGGTAATCTAAATTAAGCTGAATAAGTTTTTCCCTTCATCTATGGGATTGACTTACTACACAGAGGGTAGAGTTAGTCTGCCGGCCCTTGGCATTGAAAATGCAAATTGAATCCTGGCCCTGGCGTTGACAAGAATGTTTGGATTTGGTATAAAAGGGACTTAGTCACGGTACATTTCCAGCTCCTGATTATGCCAAAGCAGGAGGGCTGAGTGAATGCCAAGAAGCAGTGGTTGCCACTCCCCCCTGAGGGAAGGAAAAATGGAGAGCCTGCTCCTGGCCCACACGCACTTTCTGTATTTCACTCTTGTGAGCTGCCTGAAAAGACACTACAAAATAAAAGGAGATACATGGAATTTCAAATTGAGTGCTTATTTTTGTTTCTGGTATTTGTTCAGAGGAGACTTGCAGAAAGAAAGCACTCCACTACTGACTCAACAAGCACTTCACCAAAAGGTACCAAATGGCTTCCAGTGTTTTTCAAAAACAATATTTCAAATAAACCCATTTACAGGTCTTTCTGCATTTATGCACAGATATGGTAGTCTTTTGCACACTGCAATACAAGCTATATTAATTTAGGTGCAGGAATCCTTGGTTCTTACAGAAAACTCAGATTGCTCTGACTCTTTGTAAGGACTTCAGCCTCAAAAAGAGAATGGATATGCATCTGTGTCCTGAAAAGTTTTTCCTGCATACTTTCTGGTTTATGAGGCAATAATGGCTGAGCCTTTGCAAGTCCTCAGGTGAATGGACCAATAGTGACACTAACCATCCTTACATAAATGAAAACCTGGAAAATACATTAAAAAACCCAATCTCAACTCAACCAAACAAATACAAATAGTGCATTTCTTCTCTATTATTTTTACATTTGGGTTCACAAAAACCACCTTCCAAAGCATGACTATTAAATCTAAACCCACAACATAGATTTAATAATCTCTGCGCTATCTTAGCTTCTAGTAGACAAAAGTCATAAGACAAATGAGTATCACTACTTCTCCTGTATGCTGTAACTGTCTGAATAAGTTCACTCTTTGTCAAATGAGGGAAAGGAACAGGAATGGCGAACTGAAACCTTCTCTTTCCAATTAATTAAGACTCATAGGAAATGTCTATCTCATTTGTATTTAATGTTTGAAGGAGTTAGATAGTAGAAATAATACCACTGAAAAGAAAGGGAACTTAGGACTTGTATTTGCAGAAGGAGGAGGAAAACAAAAGACTATCCAGATTCTTGTAGACACCTCTTGCGTCAAAGTGAGAATTTCTTGCTTGTTGACCAGTCCTGACTTTCGTTTCTATATGTACCATAAAATCAGTAAAATAAGTTAAGAAAGTTAAGATGGTGAAATTTTCTTCCAGGAGATGGGGGAGTGTTGTTAGATTTGGGTTTGTTTTGTTGCTTTGGGTTTTTTCTTTTGCATGATAACACCTGTAAAGATTACTTCATGGGGATATTAGTTGCTATTAATGACTTTGGGAGTTGTACTCCATTTCAAAGAGTAAGTTCATCTCAATTCAGTGAAAGGTGCATTGTCTTCATTAAATGTTGTGGCTGAATAAGCATTAAAAGGCATGCTGAAAGTAAAAATAGAGAACTATAGAGGAGATTCTTCCCCAAAGCTGACTTTGTTCATTAACATTTGTTCATTCACCTCTTAGAAAAGAGGTGAATAACCTCTTTTCCAGCCTTCACATCATTGAAGGCTGGGCATTCCCTTTCCTTATCCACAAAACCTTCCTTTTGAAGGGAAGTAGATTCACCAACCAGATGGGGAGTCATTGCCTCCTTTAAGTAATCCTGCCACTACTAACAGAAGGAGGCAGATTTTTGTCCACCAAATGCATTTTTTCCTCAGTAAAGCTGACTTCAAATTCCTGATTGGCTTTCAGGTGTCTATAATGTGAAGGATAGTTAATGCCCCTTCCATATTTTAGGAAGGACTTTCTCTAAGGAGACCACTAATGGATTGAGGCTTGCTGCTCAATCTGAGGAATGTTACTTTCAATTATTTATACAGATGACCGAGTACATTTTCATACCCACTATTTTCTGAATGTGTTTGCTTTGTGATCCACCATGAATATGCACTAATATTTGAAAAAGAGAATGCTTAATATAATAGCACCACACTGTAATGCACTGGAATATTCTAGATATTACCATTCAAGTAACTGAAGCCCATTTGGTTTTAAATTCCCACCCCTAGAAATATTTTCCCAAGATGGTTTAACATCACAAGAAATCCTCAGATGTTCTGTTGCCTACTCAGCTTACTGTTTCTGGAAAAGCATAGGTATTTGTGAAGGTAAGATATTTGTGATCAGTTTTTTCTTACTTTTAACTTTTTGGGAGTCTGTCTGTCTTATAACTGAATTTGGATTCCTTGGGATTTAACAGCTGAAGATATTTATGTTTGGAAAAGTGTATTCTTTGTGAAACATATGGATTTGTGAAGATAAAATAGCACAGCAACTGGCAAATTCAGAATTGAATAGAGTGTTAAATTAAGGGATTTTGAAGTGTCATGCTGACAAACTTTGATGCAACAGGCTAAATTCCAGTTTTAGTTGTGGGAACTGAATTAATGTGGGAACTCCCTGCCCCTCTCCATCCACAACAGAATTTGCCTTCTTATAGCAATAAAACTGGGGGTTCTGGTCTTCATTAGGTACATCTTTTTCACATAGGGGGACCTTGAAATTACAGCTTTCCTTTTTTCTTATCCTCGTCTCTTTTTTTCTAGCCTTTTTGCTTGACTTTTTGGGTGTAGCTCCTCTCTGAGTTAGTCACTCTCAATTCCCTTCCCACCTAATGGAAAGAAATGGGTATTTCAAGGGTGTGATTCATCAGGGACCTTTAAAATGTCTGACTGAGGTTGAGATGAATCAAGACTGAACTTAGCTGACCAGGACATTGTTGACTGTGGTGGGAATACGGAATTGCAAGATGTGAAGGAAGTGTTCAAATTCCAGACATCACCATTTGACCCATTGAAATCCTGCCTTTGTATTTTTCTTCATAGGGGATTGAATGCTGATATTAAAGAGACATTCCTCTGGCCTTTGTATTTTTCTTCATAGGGGATTGAATGCTGATATTAAAGAGACATTCCTCTGGCACTCTACAGAGTTCACTGAGGGTCTAATGACTTTGGAGCCTTCTGTGATTCAGGCTACCTGTCAGCTCAGGGACTGCATATGAATTTGCCTGAAAGTTGCAGTTGGAAGTTTTCAGCCTATCTGAGAAGGTGAGACATTTACACTTTCTTGCTTTCGGAGGAGAACTTAATCTGGCTGTATTTTGCAAGCTCCATAAATTGAGTTAGCAGAGTGCAGCAGGTGTGTCCCATTTTAGGCTTTCCAGCAGCTCTTTTTTTCTTTACTTTCTTCATCTGCTACTCCTCCCATCAAGTTCACACAGATGTCCATCTCCTGTTTTCTTTGAAGAAAATTCCCATACTCTTGTTTCCTTCTGACCGTGCCCATTAGGGACAGACAACTGGTTAAGCGGTCTCACACTGACAGCTTGGAAATCCTTAGCCACAAACCCACTTCCCTGCTACAGACCCTTAGTGGCATCCGAGCCAGCTCTCATCTTGCCTGAGGAATGGTTCAGCAATTGGAGGAAGTCAAGTCCAAAGCTTTTATATTTCTCCTCCACTGTTTTCTCATCCTCCTGTACCTCCCCAGCTCTGCTCCTTGCTGCTTCGTAAGACTGATATTACATTTTTTATCTGCCTTCAATTGCTTTCACCAGCCAGCACTCCAGTACTGGTTAGTACAGCTGTTGAGAACACTTTGTGGCATCGTCCATGACCCTTCTCCAGCTCTTCTTGACCATGGCTTAATCCTAGTGCACTTTTCCTGAAGCAGACCCATCTGTCTATGTCTAGGGTGTCACAAGCTGGTTGACACACGGGGTATTATCTGCCTTCCCACTATTCCCATCTGAGCTGAATTCCCTGTTTCTTTTGCTTCTTATAGGAAGAATTGGATGATTTCTGAATGCCCCACTCAGTACCAGAATCATAAGTTCATGATCTTAAACTTGAAGCCTGGAGAGTGACCCACACAAACTTCCTGATTCTTGATGTCTGGTACTCTTTTCCTGCAAATACTATTTCCAGAATGGATCACACTCTTTTCTGAAGAAACAGAGTTAGAAACAAAAGACGGGCTTTGGAGACTGCACAGACACTGGATCTCCACTTCCACAGTAGAAAGCAAATAATCTCAGATTACCCCACACTAATAAATATATAAATGATTATAATCAGCTGGAGAATTTTGTGGATACTCAAAACATGCGCAGTGCAAGCCACTACAAATCTACTTCCACCACTAAAGGAAAACAGTCTTCCAGTCAAATATTCCATGAGGAAATGTTCTTCTCATGCATGGCGTGTTTGCAGCGGTGATGTTTCAATATAGGACAACATGCAATTATCTTGGAAAAAAATTTTTACATCTTAGCATAATCTTTTACTTGATTGAAACCAAAGTGTAGGTAGATGATTAAGGAGGCTGTTTTGTAACACAGGAGAAGGGATCTTCTGCACCTAGCTTTTTTTCTTTAAAAGAAAATAAACTTAGTGCTGGCTTGTCATGTAGCTTCCTTCAGTCAAGGACATCAGCAGAGAGGATGGCACAACCTAATTTTTCAGTTGAAGTCTTTTTATTACCATACCATCCTAATTTAATTATTGATGATTCAGAATAGTTCCACTGAAGGTAAGAGCATTAGTCCTCGTTGACATCAGGAGAGAGAATTGAATTTAGCTCCCTCTTTCTGATAGCGAGCATTTCAGAAGTAGCGCAGATTTGTGGTAGGTCCTTCTTGTTTATTTTGTGTGTGTGTCCATATCTGTTCAGGGAGCCTGTGGTAATCTTGCTACAATCTGAAATCCCAAAATACCACAAGAAGGGGTGTCTTACACTGTCTCCAGTCTAACCAACAATAAATAATTCCTAGGAATACCACAAGGAAGTTGATTTATGATTTGGTTTCTCAAACAAAGAGCTCTGGACAAAGTTCAGATAAGCAAGTAATCTTATGGATGCTTATCTGGAATAAACCAGTATATCTCTGGGGCTTCATTCAAGGCCAAAATGACCACAAAATAGAAAGCAGAGAAATTGAAAAATGTATCTCATATGAAAGTACTGAAAGGGTTTAGAAATTGGCATGTTTCTCTTCAGGTCAGCAGCACATTTCAAAAAACCTAATTCATTTTAGTGTGTTTAATTGTTATCTGCTCCCCTCCCACCAGTTTTTCATTTCCCCTTTATACAGCTTATGAGTCAAAAGTTTTTTAAGACTGCAAGGTTAACCCTGGGTGCATGGAATGTATAAACCAACCTTTCAGCAGTAGGATTTATATGAGGGGGAGAATGCAGGATTTGCCAGGTGCAGACAGATGTAGATGATGCCTGCAGAGCTGTAATACCCTGATGATGGTAACTGTAAACCTGAGAATTCAGATAGTTAAAAGGGGCAAAGCACGGCACCAATATGAACCTTGCAGCATTCCTGAGTTACAGGTGACAGAATGACAATTCTCCTCATGTTGTGTCAAGCTGCTTTGTTATCCTCTAATTCTGACTAGGCATAAAGGGAAAATAGTTCTTGTTTGTCCATGCAGCTGAGCTCTGCTTAGTTCTGCCTCAGCTAACCCAGGTGCTGTCAACTATTTTTAAACTGGTTTAATTTTGTAGCCAAGAACCACCCATTGCTTTCCAAGGATAATAATGACTTGTTTGATTCTGAGTAATCTTAGGGCACCTCGGGGCATGAATTAACCGAAGTGAATTTAGTTGTGTTTGGTTATTGTGCTGTAGAGAAAACCATGGGGAGTGGTGGGTTACCTACTCATCTGCTGCAGGGGATGAGGGGCTGAAGGAGCAGCTGGGCTAGAGATGAGGCAAAACCGCTATGATTCCTAAAGATGGCTAGCATGGGAATATCATGGCAACTTTTCCTAAAAGCCTCTGCTTGAGGACCTGGTTGCTAAAAGTGGTAATCAGTATGTCTTTAAGTTCTTCCTAAGTCACTGTGTAAGGTGTATTATGATTCATATGTACTTATCTGTACTAAGTCTGTAGTAAAGTAGAGAAACAACCAGAGAATATTTTGATTTACTGCAGGATAAGACATGTGGCAGTTCGATCAAGTTCCTAGCAACACATTTGGGTGTGCTCATCCCAGGATGCCTTTATAATTAAAATGAAGCTTTGGATGCTCACATCCAGCCAACAGACTGGATGTTACCCATATTGCCAGTTACCCATATTATTCTTCCACCTGAAACCACAGTACCTAAGGCTTAATATCTTACTAGACAAAACAGGAAAAATTAATCCTGCTTTTGCAAGAAGGTATTGGAAAATGGTTTCTCAGAAATTACCTCATTTTTTCAAGTATTTAAAAACAGTCTATGCAGTGTGCTGTACAGGGAGTAAAGAGTGGTAAGTAGAAAGGTTTTACTTCCATTCATTTGATATGATCTATATAATTCTCTTGGGATTGTTCTTCCTGTGATTAATCCCATCATTCAGTATGAATGACTTAAAATTCTTTTGGTTGCATGATGTAATCATGCACTTCATAGTACAAAAAACCCCAAAAACCCAACCTTGAAGGTCATTTGATTGTGCTACAAAAAATAAGAGGACAATAAATATAATTATAAAATAGAAAAAAAAAAAAGTTGGAGGAAAACATTTTAGTTCAATGTCTTTTAGTATTTTTTATTATTATATCATTTTTAATTTTGTGACTGTGCAGCCTTTTTTTCATCCAATGCAAAGAACAGGCAGTTCTTATTTACTTAGCAGTTATTTCAGTGGTGGGTTTTTTTTCCAACTGTGTCTATTACTTATATCCTCTTATGCTTTTCTATGTGCTCATAACTATGAAACTGCAATTACTTTAGAAATACTGTTTAGAGTATCTTCAGAACTTTCCTCAGGCATGGTATATATTGTCCCTCTCATATGCAAGGATATGAAACTTGCACGGAGTAGAATTAAAGGTATTTGCTAATTTCAGATGGCAGTTTTGAGTTATCTAGGATCTAAATTTTAAAAATACAATGCATCCTTCCCTGTACTTGAGAGTTCCAGCTGATGCACACTGTAAGTGGGAATGTGCAGCCCTTTTCCTTCTTTATTAAGTGTACTTTATTAAGTGTATTTGTATACAGCCCCTAAGAGATGACCAACACTGACTATTTTAATTTAAGAGGTTGTATTGGATACTCCCAGCTGAGGCAAGGATAAGAACAGCATCAGCTGCCTTAACTGGATCCATCTCACAGCTGATTTGCAATTCTGATCAGAAGGGTGATTCCAAAATGCTTTTCTTTCATTATGTGGCTATGCTGCACCAGTGTGCAAGTCCTTCCTGAGCTGAGATTTATTTTGTTTTTAAAAAATTTTAAAATAATCAGATCAAAAAAAGTTTTTCTGTCATTGTACTGACTTCCAAATTAATTCTGAACTGAAGAAAACTTCAGAATTAATTTTCAGAGCATTTTTGCTGCTAAAGCCATTGACAAAAAAAGCTGTCAAAACTGTCAGCAAGCAGTAACAAGTGGTTTGCTACTAGGTATCATGAGTATTTGGGCTCTAGGGAAATAGCAAGACTTGAGGAGGAATTATGATCTCCTAACCACAATGCTGTTCATCAGTGTTCAAGTTTTGGCCAGACCCTATTTGTAATGGTTTAACTCCATCAGGTATCTAAACACCCAACAGCCTCTCTCTTGCAGCCCCATCCCATCCAGCAGGGTGGTGGAGAGAATCAGCAGTGTAAAAGGATAAAAATTTGTTGGTTGAGATAAAGAAAATTTAATAATTTAAAAAAAAAAAAAAAAAAAAAAAAAAAAAAAAAGAGGTAAAAGCCATCAAGGAGGAAGGGAATAAAATAAAATTAAACTCAAGAAAAACAATTAATTAAAAGAGTAATATCCCACCACCAACCAAGCAATGGCTATACAGTCCCTGAGTACTAGCAGGCACTGCCAACATCCACCCCAAGCTTTATATGTTGACTGTGATGCTTTTGGTGTGTGTCCCCTCCCAACTCCTTGTGCAGCCCCAGCTCATGTTCTGATGGGGTGGGTGAAAAAGGCCTTGATGCTGTGTAAGCCCTGCTCAGTAATAATTGACACATCCTTGTGTTACCAACACTCTTTCCAGGACAAATCCAAACCGTAGTCCCATACTAGCTACTGTGAAGAAAATTCACCTCTCAACCAAAAGTAGGGCACTTTCCTTCTATCCTGTCCCTTACCTACCTGTAGTTCTTACTGTCAGCTCCATTTGACTGTGCAATGTGCCTTTCCATCTTCAAACAAGGCATTTTCCATTTCTCGGATGCATATGACATCTCTGGAGACTGTGACATTCCCTGCCGGTTCCTGGATGCCACTTTGTCCCAAAACACTTGGAATTAATGGTCTTAACATCGTATTTTCATTTAAAATAATTATAAAAATCTCAGGAAAAAAATCTTTTCATCAAGTCTGAATTGAAAGACTTGGAAGAGAGCAGCCCATACATCTGGCAGAGAACAAGAAGTGATGAATGAGACAGACACATAGACAGACAGAGGTGTTATGTGCGTATCTGTGTTACTTATTTTTATTTTTCCTTTCAGCTTTGACTACCACTGCAAATTTTAAGGATGTTTCACAGGAGTGAATAGACACATTGCAGTATTTCTTTTCCCTCCTTGGTGGACAAAAGTCTACTAATAGTAGTACTCTCAGGGTCAGAGGGAGTTACCTGATCATGATAACTGCCTAGAGTGAAAGACCCAAGCAGTAGTCAGTACTAGAGCAGAAAAGAAAGGCAGAACTAGGGAATCACAACATGGCCTCCTATTTCTGTATCATATATTCATGTGAATCTGATGCTGTCTAAAGTACTAGCCAGTGGTGAGAGGTTTTAGCTCAAATTTTCTGGCTTACCTAGGAAATTGACTTGGCAGTAGAAAGATCAGGCAGGGACCAGGAAATCCAGTCTTTTGGTCCCTCCTTTGTTGGAAACATCTGTGACTTCCAGAAACTCCAGTGTGTTCCAACTCATTTCTACCTCTCCTGCCCGTGAATGACTTGCTGTATGTCCCTCACCCATGTGGATATATTTGAGAACTAATGTTATTAAAGATTAGAAAAGATTAGACTGATACTGCTGCAATATAGATCCCACAAAACAGGCAGGACTTTGGATTATGCGATTTCTCAGGGTTCCTTCCAACTTTACATCCAAATGATTTCAATGTTTGTGATACTCATATTACATGGTGGTTAAAATCTGATAGTAGATATCTGATAGTATGCTTTTAACATGTAGAGGCATATAAAAAGCTGTCTTTTGGTTTCAGTGGGAGGTGAGACTGGATTTAACTTACTTTTCCAGATGAAATAGTAAGTTCATTTCCTCCTTTATTTGTCTTCCAGAACTAGGATTTGAGGGTGTATATTTCCTAGGGCACAAATAACATAATGACTGAAGTGAGAGGTTCTGGGATTCTCTGTACATTATTATAAAAGAGGTAGCAATAGATGGAGTTTCAGTCACTGTAAAATAAAAATAACAGAAGTCTGAACTCAGGTCTTGAAAGGTACTTACAATATTTTCAGGTCAATTTTATGTTTTGTGATTGCACATTTAGTTAAATTTTTGATAACTTCATCTGAAGGGGTTATAGCTTGATAAATGAGCGGAATAAAGACACAGATAATTTCTGGCCAAAATTTGGCAGCTCTTTAATAACTGCAGAAATGATTGGAGACTGCTTCCTATGAAAAAAATTTCTATGTGAGATATAAATGGATGAAGCAGAAAGAACAACAGAATCTGGGGTTTTTCAGTTCTTGGCACTGGAGGTGAATTGGATAGAACAAGAGATTTCTGAACACCTTATCTGAACTCTGAGAAGCTTTCCCAATTTCCAAGTATTTTGAAAATATTTTTTCCTCAGGTTCTTAATTTTTCATGACTTTTTATATCAGTACAATAAACAGTAAATGATTGATAATTGGAATAATAATCATAATAATCTTACATGGAAAAAGAACAAAACTTATGCTTATATTAAGATATGGGACAAATAAAAAAAGTAACCACGAGAGTCAGATGGATATTAGATCTTGCCCACTATTCTGTTTCAGTATCGGATTTTCTCTGTGTAAATATGAGCTCATTACCTTACCCTCAGAGAAAGATTTTATTGTTAACATACCTGGAAGCAATTCTTATCTTTGATGTACTAAGTTTCAGCATCAATACCAGTATAGCCACATGCTGGTCATTCTACCTAACAAACACAAGTTTTCTCTTTTTAAGATCTGTAGCAGTTGTGAAAACACAAAGGCATGCAACATAGCATAGGCAGAAAGTGTGGTGCCTTTATAAAGTAATTGACTTGGCTAAGCTGTAATAAGTGTATTGTGTGGCACTGCACCACTGAAATTTAGCTTCAAAAGAACTGAAAATCCAGATGTGGCCTTAGCAAGTACTCTTAAAAAAAAAAAATTAAAAATACACCCCTGAGGGCAGAAATGAGCTTTGAACCACTTTGAAGTCATATGTCTCAAGCAGGTACTTGATTCTGGATTGAAACCAGAAAAGGGATACCACAGAGAGTGATGCTACAGTGTCCCCTGAAGTCATAGCAGACATACAGTGTTGTGGTTACCTGCTTTTAGTATATAAAGCAATAATGACTTAAATGTGCTCTGAGGAAGACTAAAAGCCAAAGGGGAGCATGAGCTTTCAACCAGTCTGAAGAGATCAATTATTAAACCTAGATTCTACTGTAAAAATAATCTTATACTGAATGAAATGTGCTTTCTGTGCAAAGGACCAGTACAAGGTCTAAGTATCTTTTAAGTCTTTAAATTTGTACTTCACAGCATGATTGTTTCTTAAGGATCCCACAGGCTTTCAGAACAAGGGTAAGTTTTATGAAAGGTGGACAGACCAGTCTGTAATAGTAATGCAGAGAGCAGCAAATAGTGTGAGAGGTAGAGATCTGTTCTCAGACCAATATTTCTAGAACATGGGCCTAATTTGTAGTGCAGTGCAGGAAATCTGCTCTGTCCTGGATTTTCAGCATAGTGAAATTATTATCTTTGCATTTTCTAAGGGAGAAGCCCAGAAAGTGAAAATACTGTACACAGCTACAATTTCAACGAGAAAAACAAAACACAGAATGGGATGTGAATATTAATTGTTTCTCATTGTTTTCATCACAGACCATATCTACAATGCAGAAAAATTTGGAGAAAGGACCAGTCTTCACTCATACAGATCAGCTCAGAGTGAAATACACTGCCAGGAGTCCATGTGGATACTAGAGGGGAGAAACTTGAAATAGCACCATGTCTAGTCTAAACATTCTGAGAAAGAGAAAGAACAAGACAGCATGTTTTATGAGACAGCAGCTTCTTCTACTTCATTTGATATTCTAGTGTCTTACAGGGTGAAGAGAATAAAGCAATATACAGCTTTACAAAAGCACAGCCCTCACAGTGAATCATCTTATTTGTCCTGGATGTAATTTCTAAACTGCATTCACCCTTTCTATATGCTCTTGAATCCCTCCTTTCCTCTTTGGTAATGCTTAGTTTACAGTAGAAAAATAGAACACAGGAGACATTTGGAGACATTTTTTTGGTGGCGGGGTTTTTGTTTGTTTGTTTGTGTTCATTGTTGTTTTTTGTTTGTTTGGGGTTTTTTTGTTGTTTTGCTTTGTTTTTTTCTGTTTTTTTTTAAATTACTATTATTTTTATTTTTGTGGGTTTTTGTCGTTTGTTTGTTTGTTTTGGGTTTTGGAGTTGTTTGTTTGTTTTATTTTGTTTTGTTTTGGGTTTTTTGCTGCATTGGACAATATTCATAGTTATCATTGACTTTATCTTGGATGCACACTGAAGTTTGCACAACTCAAGTGAAGTAAAAGACCCTTAGCAGAGAGATCCTGATGGATCCTGGGAAAGCTCACCACAATGAAAACTGGTCAGGTCAGATTCAGGGTTGAACAGACTGAGTGTCTATAAACCACCTTTGGGCTTTCAGTTGCAAAGCCCCAGTTCACTTGCAAAGGAGTCAAAAGTATCCTGAGATGATGCAGAGAAATTTTTCTGTGCAGCACTTCTGGGAAACCTTTAGATATAATGTGACTTCTTACATACTTTAGGAAAGTAATCTACTTGCTTTTCATTTTTACTGCATTTAGGGGCATAGGGTTATGTACAACTTGTTTGTACATAAACACCATTATGATTTTTCCTAAACCTGTAAGATCCTGAACTTTGGCTAACCACTTGGCTCTGGATGCAAAAAAACCCATCACAGGTAAAAGCAATGGACCACATGAAAACTAATACTAACAGAGGTAGTTAATTGGCATGTGGTAAATTGGGCTCCAGCTGTATCACAGAAAAGGGGATTTTCTGCAGCTGGATGACCACAGATGAGATAATATAACTGCAAGGCCTCCTTGATGACTCTGTAGCCTGAAAATATAGCACTTCTTCAAATATGCTGGTAGGTCATAATACAGGTAAAGAGAGGCAACTAAGGATGCCCACACTATTAATTTACATTTGGAGGTCAAAAAATTATGCAGGCAGACAGACAGACTTCTGTGGATAGACTGTGGAAATGGCTAGGGTGCCATTAGGTCAATTAGGGCATGTGTGTCATTTTAAGGACGCAGCTGGAGTATAACATCCATGCAGCCAGCATGCTCAGTCACTCATAAAACTCAGTGCAGTGTGGTGGCAAGAGGCACACTGAAACCTCTAAAGCTGAAGTTAGAACAGCAGCCAGCATATTGGTCCTTCTCCTGTAAGACTCAGCTGAAGAGACTCAGTGTGACACTTTTTAACAGCCTGAGCCCTGAAGCAGAGTCTGTTTAGTCCAGTTATTCTGAAAAAACAAGATTTTCCCCCACTGTTCTGTTGCTTCTATTGTAACTTTGGCCGAACACAAAAAGGACAAGAGTTTTGGGGCTTGTGCTTTCTTCTGTTGTGAAATGCTTATTTAAAACAAAAATAGTAGGTTTTATCTTTCCCCACCATCTATTTTCCCATTTGGGTTGGTTTGAGTTTTATAGGGTGATTGCATTGGTTCTTGCTCATTCAAACTTGTTCACATCTTTAATTTTCCATCAGACTTTGGAGACGTCAGTCTTGTGGCCTCAAGCTGAATCTATGCATTCATGGTAGCTGACCAGGCAAAATGGGTAATTGCAATCCACAAACCTTGTTTGTGTATGCAATTGCTCATTTTGTAGATGCAGATTTTGCCTGGCTCACCTCCAATACCAGTGCTAGAAATTCCAATCTTTTTTCAAATTTTAATAATTATAATATTATTTAAAATCACAGATAAAGGTTCATAATTTAATTCATTGATGTACTGATTGATGTATTGAGCTACTTGAGTAGCTTATTCGGGTTATTCTGTATCTTGTTTTCTTGTCACCTGTGTCCAAAATTGAGTTACATAGTTGTAAAAACATCATATCTTTTCTTACTTGTGTTCAACAGGCCTGATCTAAAGGAGCACTATAAAATAAACAAAATACTCTGCTGACAAAAGACATAACAGATAAAAGTGTTCCGTGCTTGTGTCATGATAAACAGTCTTATGACCAATAATAAGAGGAAAGCTATTTCCTAACAGGTTGATTCCTCCTAGAAAATTATGATTCCTTGACTCAAACATCCCATTCTAGAGGCTGTGTCATTTTACCCTCTGAATTAATCTGAAAAGTAGAAGCCACAGTTAAGCCACACTTCCCCACCAGGCACCTCTATGTGGCATCTGGAGTCTCTGTTAAAGTCCTGTGTTCCTGACTGACCTGTAAAGACTCCATAAACAAAAGCATTGCTATAAATACATAGCTCCAGTAGGGGCATATATGATGTTCCCAGTCTCAGTGCCTTAATAGCAGCCTTATGTCTAATCATTTTACAGTGAGCTGTAAACTCATTTCTCAAACACCTGCAAAGTGTGATGAATGGCCTGGACCTTCAGGCCCCAATCAAAGGCCTCTGAAATGTGAATGCAAGAGATGCTTAAGTGCAAAGATCCAGTTGCTCATTAGTGTCTTGCTTTTGCTTGACAAGAATTTCAGGACTGGTCCTAATGCTTAATCATACACATGCCACCAATTAGTGCAATGCTGAATTGCACACAGAGCAAAATAGCCATTAAATGTTATTGTTCTCTTAAAGTAGACAAGCTCTCTCTAAGAAGGCTGAAAAACCAAAATAAAAGAGCATAAATATCCCAAATAATTCCCAATTTTGACATGACTTTGCAACCAGGTTTTTCACAAAATGAAATAATGCCCTCCGCTGTTCTCTTTCTAGTTTTCCCTTGGAGAAAAGGGATTTCCATGAAACAGGAGTGGCTTTCATTTCACTTCTGTAATTCAAGCCTTCTCACAGTGTTTAGGGTAACATAATCACATAAACTCTGTAGCCCAGGTATCAGACATGCAATATGTCTTCTTTAAGTTGTGTCCCTTAAAGCCCAGAGCTCTCTCCAAAGACACACACTATTCATCACATCTTCCTGAAGTTGAGGCAGGGTCATTAGCAGAAGGGCAAGTACATCATGGCTTGATCAGTGCTCTTGGTTTGCATGTTCATCTCCCTGAATTCACTCAGGGGAAGCGTTCCTGGCAGGAAACATTTCACTGTCACTTTTTTTTACAGAAGACCCACATTTTTACCCTGCACTGTATATTTTCTTATTGCTTTGCACATTAATTACCTTTATCTTCTAGTGCTGGCTATGTCAGCTGAGTAACAAAGCAAGCATCTGTCTTCATACAAGGATGACATACATTCTTATATCATATAAGGGTATAATATATGCTTATATCATATAAGGATATAGGTATGAGAACTGCATTAAGGTACCTATTGGCATGTCATAAATGACTAACTATGACCAGGGTGTCCCATTGCTACTGTGAGATACAGACTGATATTTTGTTTCTTGATCCATCTGGTGATTTTTTTCAAGATTAACCCCTTGATGGGAATTCTGACTGACTAATTCTGAAGCTGATTTATCTTCTCTTTTATTAAACCAGCTGTGTGGTATCACAGTGGATCTGTAAATAACCTGGAAGTATCTGGATTTTTATTTTCTTACCTGCCAGTGTAAGATTGTCTTGGCCATGACTTTTTCTCAGCCATGAGATACTGTAAAAGCAAACAGGTTAAGGGATAAGAAAACCCCTTCAGGCATCTGAAAATATTTCAGGAGTTGCCAGTCTGTCCTGTGCCTGGCTCACCTGTCACAGAGATGCCAACAAGTTATCATGGCTTCTGGTTTGACATTTGTTTGAAACCTGGCTGAAGCCATGCCCAATGGAGCCCACCCTCAAGGTCAAGCTGCCTAGCACCCACTGGCCTTGTGCTGACTGAAGGCTTGTGGGGCCATAGCCCATTAGCTGTGATATCCTCATTTTTAAACAGCTGGACTGTGTCAGGATTCAAAATCAGTAACTTTCAGACAAATTCATGGAAGGCTCTGCCGCACAGCTTCCCAAAGGTCTCCACCTATGCTTTATCCATTTGAATGAGCATTGCTGTGCCACCAAGACACCTACTGCCTCACCAGAGTTCCCTATCTCTCTGTTTCACTCCCTGATCTTATCCTTTCAGGTTATCCCTGTTATGCTTTGCTTTAAGCTGATGCCACCCACTCCTATTGTCGACATCTGCTGCCGTCCTGTCTGCAGGCTGCTGCCGGCCATCCTGTTGTGCTTCTTCCACAACTGACGGTCCCAGCCCCTGGGCTGGGGGTCCAGGAAGCAGAAAGCAAACAAACAGGCCAACATCAAAGCAGCCCTCGGCAGTCTGCCCCCACCCCCAATTTCCCCTTCCCATCTGCTGACAATGAAAGGAGCTTCCTCCAAGGAAAGCGAGGGCTTCTGAGCTTTACCCCCCATGGCTGAGTAGCTGCACTCTCTGAGCCCCTGTTTTGGCTTCCCTCCTTTCCTCTCAAGGAAAAATGAAGGAATAGGAAGGCTAAGACATTTTGTTGGAAAAGCAGGGCCAAGCCTAGGGCAACCTTAGGATACTTGACACTCTATCAAAAGTCATGGCACTAAAAATTGCTGTTCAGATGCTAATTGTGGCAATGCACCAGAGATACAGCCTTATGAAAGGTGTCTGCCTGGCAGGACAACAGCTCCAAGAGGCCCCTGCCTCAACTCATAGTCTGGCCTGGCTGATAGCTAGGAAACATATTCTGCCCTAGGACAGGGAATTCAACACACCAGGAACATTTCCAGACACTGGCAAACCAACACAGAGCATCCTACAGCTCATGTTGAAGTTCATAAACTTTCCAGGATCCAAAGCCCCCTTGGAGGTAGGAAAGTGGCATGCTGGAAATGGCCCCTCAAATGCTCACATTCCTGAGCTGTGTGTGGGGATATTTCTGGGCACCACTAGCCTTCCCAGCCAACAGCTGTGGTAGGGATTGTTTTAACAATCTAACTGTCCATGTAACCGACTGGGAGTACTTCACAGCTTGTTTCATTTATTAATGCAGAGGTGGCAAATGCTTTCTAGACCCCAGGTCTCTTGTTGGCCTTGGCTTGGTATTCATCCAGAAACAGACTAAACAAAACAGCCAGTCACAACAGATGTTCTTGTATTTGCTAATTGCTTTTTAATCTAGTATTTATTTCATGTAAGAATGTTATGAGTAATCATACTATTGTATGAGTACATGTGCAGATACGAAGGAATTTGGCCTTTAATTTCCCAGCCTCTAGGACAAGTCCTTCTGGCTGAGAGATTGTTCCACCTGAAGAAGAGAATGCTCCAGGGAGACCTCGTAGCAGCCTTCCAGTGTGGGGGGCCTACAAGGAAGGGCATACAGTGCATATAGTGATAGGACACGGGATAATGGCTTTAAACTAAAAGAAGGTAGGTTTAGGTTAAGTACTGGGAAGAAATTCTTTACTGTGAGGGTGGTAAGGCACTGGAACAGGTTACTCAGAGTATTTGTGGATGTCCCACCTCTGGAAGTGTTCAAGGCCAGGTTGGGTGGGACTTAGAACATGCTGGTCTAGTGAAATGTGTCCCTGCCCAGGGCAGAGGGGTTGTACCCAGATGACCTTTAAGGTCCCTTCCAACCCGAACCATTCCACAATTCTCTAATTCTCCAATCTCCAGGTTAAGTGGGAATGGTGAAAATTTCACTACAAGGAAAGAAAATAATGCTCAATGCAAGAGAGTCAAGAGATAAGAAAGCAATAGAAAATGACAGGTAAAATCCGTGTGTCCTGCCTCCTGTTGCCTATAGAATTTCTGCCCTTTGCTTTAGGCAACTTCTACTGTAAACACTGAGTTATTATGTAAAACACAACAGTCTGACTACACCACAACATACTTTAGAAGAAAAGATATAAAATATGGCTGGGACTTACTGGGATTTTAATACATTCTCCTTTAAGTGTCTGGTGGGCGTGTGCCTGCCTATTTTGTGTGGTGAGCTTAATGCTGTTCACCATACAAACAGACCCAAAAAAGGGTCTGTTTTGAACCCATTGGGAATGATCAGAGTCTGTCTAAATTCTCTAGGAAATATAGGTTCAGATTTAATTTCTATTATGCTGCTATATTCCTTATTAGGTGTTCAGATATCAAGCATTACAACCAAGTAAGTCCTCTGTGAATCTAGCCTGCAACACAGAAGTTGAAATTCTGATCTTTTTTAAGATTAGAATATTTTCATTTAATGAGATTATAATCTGGCCTCCTGTCTTTTCATGGCCCTAGCATGTTGCATATTGCAAATTTCACTCATTAGGCTTAAATAAACATCAATTTAGTAAACTATTTCTACTTTAAAAGGATAGCACTGATTTGCAATCCAGCTCACAGCTTTAATCTCTATGTACTTGGCACCTCACCAAGCCTAGAATTCTTTATTAAAGTAAATGTAAAGAAAGAAAAATAAAATTTCAAAAGCAACAAAATGAGAGGTCCTATAAAAGAGCTCCTATAAAATATCCTAAGTTTTAGTGGTAGCTTTCTCTCTCAAATAAATAAATTAATTAATAAACCTATTCCATTCCTGCTAGATTTACATGATATGGCACACTTTTAAGGCAGATTTTCTGGAATCATAAGAAAAAGTTTGACTGTTTCTCCTTGGAAGAGAAAAATTAAAACAGTGCTTAGGTGATATCTCTGAGATAAAAAGAGAAAGGACTTTTCTATCCTTAGTTCTCCACTGTGAATCTTTTCATAAATCAGCCTTAGCATGCACCACTTGGAATTTTCAAAGCCCTAAGTGTTAATTTCAGACCAATACCAATTTAATTGATATTTTCAACTGGTGATACTTCTTACAGACAGGCTGGAATCTCACACAGAAGCCCAAAACAAAGCATGACCAACCCATCTCAGCATGACTGAAGGCTGAGTATATCAGACAGAACAGAAACTTGGGTTCTTATCCCACAGGCTGTACTTCAGCCCCAAGGCTAACACCCATAGGTGAGGGCTACTTTATAACTTCCTCATTTTTTAATTCATCTTGACAGCTTTCTAAAAGTTTTGGTTTAATCCCATTGCAGAAGGAAAAAAAGCACTGTCTCAAAAATCAGTAAATGTTTATTTTTTGAATAGGATCCTTGTACCAAGGCAGCCTCCAGAAATCAGCTCCAGATGTGATACAAACCTATTCAATGTACGCCAACAAGTATTGTGGCTAGAGGTAAGGCTGGAAGTCAGGCAAAATGGGATTTTCCTACAAATTTCCATTTAGGCTGCAGAGAATCAGTACTGTTCCCCCTCACCATTTTTAAGTCCTTCTTACACTGTTCTATTTGAAGAAAACAAAAACAAACAAGCCCCAAACTGTGGATTTCTCATGGGAAGAAGAGACATAGGTCATAGAGACATCAGAGGGTCTCTGCAGGATACCTGTCAGTATTTTATCTTTCAATATTTCAATAGAAAACATAAGAACTGCAATACAAATGGAAACATACAATCAGCCAGAGCCACATGGTGGACCACAGCCCAAATATATTTTCACCATAGGGTTTTAAGTCACTAAATGCACAGAGGTATCTCTGCTCAGCTTAGCAATAAATAAGCCTCTTCTGCCATCTACTGGCTCTTTGATATCAAGGTGGTGAAGATCTGCTTTATCATAAATATGATAAAAATGAAGCAGCATATGCCCCAAAATATTCACAGAATTACATAAGAATTATCAGTAAAAAAAGAAAACAAGTTACCCAAGATTGTTCTTAGAGTGTCAACATGTTTTGTTTTGCTATAGCATTAACAAAATGAAAAATCTATCTTGCTTATTTCAGGTGTCATGTCACATCTTGCTTATTTATTTAAGGTAAAGCTGGGAAAAGAAATCAGTTTGATTGTGTTAAAATATTTAGGTCTGGAAGAAAGGCTTGTGGGTTTTTTTTCTCTCTTAAAATTTTATGGTTTCAACTACAATATTTCTAACACCTTTAATAATAAACCTCTCTCCTTTCAATGTTCTCTAGGTTTTATGTCTGACTTTTAGTAATTTCTGGGGTTTTGTTGAGGTTACAAGTTATACTGTATCTTCTTTAACAGAAGTTTCTCTGCAAAACATGAGAACACTTTTTTAGCTGCTATCAGGAACAGTTATGGTCTTAGACTTACTTTTAAATAAAAAAATAATTTTATATTTTCTATTTTTCTGGGTTTTTTTACAAGATGAATGTAGGTCAATGCAAGTCTCAGACAGGGTCACTGATCTAATGTGGAGCAGTACTAACTACCCCTGCCCTCAGAGCCACTTTGCAGTCTAGTTTCCTCAATAGAAAAGTCTTTTACATTAGCCTGGAACAGTCTGAGAGATTTCTGGCAGTGGTTTTGGTAGTATTTTTGCTGATGCAAACCAGCAAAGACAGCTTTGTTCCAGTTGTCTTCTGACAAACACGCAAAACTTGTGTGTTGAAGGTCTGAGGTTTAATCTGATATTTACTGGTGAGTGCTCACTGAAATCAAATCACTGATATACTGTAATAATAATTTATTTTAAGATGATAAATGTAAAGTTCTAAAAACTGCAGGCATCAGTTCTGGCTTCAAGATTGAACTGTGTTGGCTCTTTTAGCAGCAAAGAGACCCTCTGATGTCTGTGTAACCTATGTCTCTTCTTTCCTATGAGAAGTACCCAGGAATACCCATCTTTCTGGCAGTGATTTTACTCCAGAGCCTGTGTAAACACTACTCTCCATACAAGAGTAGTGAGTAGGAGATTTAGTAGGATTGACCTACACTGGGTGGAATCCTGTGCACCAAGCTTTTTTTCAGATCACCAGAGACTGTTCTGGATAAAACAGCATCCTTTTCCCCATACTGGGGGAGCTACTGTAAGAAGCTGCTAGAAGTTTCCCCAAGACGGACTCGAGGCTGGCCAAGGCTGAGCCCCTCATGGGGCAACATAGTTAAGGAGCTGGGCAGGGAGGGAGGGAGGGAAGATCCTTACACAAGAGCAATTGAAGACAGAGAAGGGAGGAGTGAGAATATGCGATAGAAAAAGCTCTGCAGTCACCCAGGTCAAGGAAGAAGGAGGGGAGAAGGTGTTCCAGGTGCTGGAGCAAAGATTCTCCTGCAGCCCATGGTGTAGCCCTTGGTGGGACCCTTCAGCCCATGCAGGTCTGCAGAGGAGCAGATATACCTGCAGCCCCTGGAGGACCTCATGCCAGCACATATGAATTCCCAAAGGAGGCTGCAACCCTTTGGAAGCCTGTGTTTGGAGCAGGGGTTTCTGGCAAGACTTGCTACCCCAAAGGGAATCCACACTGGAGCAGTTTGTTAAGACCTGCAGCCCAGGGAGAAATTCATGGAGGACTGTCTCCCATGGGAGGGTCCCCATGCTGGAGCAGGGAAAGGGTGTGAAGAGTCCTTCTCCTGAGCATGGAAGGAGTGGCAGAGACAACTTATGATGAAGGGACCACAACACCCATTTCCCACACCCTTGTGCTGTTGAGGACGAATTAGAGAAAAATTGGATTAGTGGTGAGCCTGAGATGAAGTGAAGGGTGGGGGAAAGGTGCTTCTAAGATTTGATTTTTTTTTCCCCCGTTATTGTACTCCAATTTGATTTGTAAACAGATACATTTTTCTTGACTCTGCTTTGCCCCCTGAAGGTAACTGGTGAGTGATCTCTCCCCTGTCCTTACCTTGATCTACGTTAGAGAGGGCTTCTGTGGGCATGTGGTATCTTGCAATGTCAGCCCTCCACAGTGGGGGGAACAACCTGAATAGAGAGGAAAGAAATGCATTCCTCAATATCCCGAAGCTGCATGCAATGTAATGATACACTAGGCTGGGATGACAGGCAAAGGTCCCTCCAGTGTATTCCTGTATTCCTGGTACACTGAAAGTCCTGGTGGACTTAAAATGGGATGTTCTTGGGACTTGTTACACATGATGCAGAAAGCACTTGGCCCTCAGAGGATGCAGTGTGAACATGTATCTCTTGTCTTCCCTCAACAGGGCCCTCAGCACAAAATTCAACCACAGGAAAACAACATGAAAGTTTCTCCATAAGAAACAGTGAAAAGAAATTGCATGCATGTGTGGGGAAAAAAACCTTTAAAGAATTCCAGAAAAAGTTAATGCTGAAATGTAAGGCCCCAAATTCCATTCCACTGAAGCTGGATTTGCAATTTCTTTCTTAATCCCTAAAACAACACCAACCCTCGATGGTAGAGGATTAATTCTACTCAAATACAGACATTGGTCACAAAATTTGGCCTGAAACTTGCCAGGGGAACAAAACCACCATTTCATCAGAACTGCATATTTTGTGAATGCCCCTCTTCAAGAGAAGGATTGAACCTCTTTTTTTCTGCCTGTTGACTAAAATACACTAGAAAATGTTGGCCCACCATCACTATAATACCCACAAACAGATCTTGATATGACCTCCTGGAGTAACTTATCATATAAATAGGCCTTGAATGTATAATTCTAACTTTACAGTCTTATGAATTAAACAAAACTGGATAAGTTAGTTTCAGGACAACTAGCCTCTTTTCTTTTCTTCTTTTCTTTTTCTTTTCTTTTCTTTTCTTTTCTTTTCTTTTCTTTTCTTTTCTTTTCTTTTCTTTTTCTTTTCTTTTCTTTTCTTTTCTTTCTTCTTTCCTTTCCTTTCCTTTCCTTTCCTTTCCTTTCCTTTCCTTTCCTTTCCTTTCCTTTCCTTCCTTGTCCTTTCCTTTCCTTTCCTTTCCTTTTCCTTGTCTTTCCTTTCCTTTCCTTTCCTTTCCTTTCCTTTCCTTTCCTTTCCTTTCCTTTCCTTTCCTTTCCTTTCCTTTCCTTTCCTTTCCTTTCCTTTCCTTTCCTTTCCTTTCCTTTCCTTTGTCCTTTCCTTTCCTTTCCTTTCCTTTTCTTTTTCCTTTCCTTTTTCCTTTCCTTTTTCCTTTCCTTTTTCCTTTCCTTTTTCCTTTCCTTTTTTCCTTTCCTTTTTCCTTTCCTTTTTCCTTTCCTTTTTCCTTTCCTTTTTCCTTTCCTTTTTCCTTTCCTTTTTCCTTTTCCTTTTTCCTTTTTCCTTTTTCCTTTTTTTCTTTTTCCTTTTTTTTCTTTTTTTCTTTTTCCTATCACATCTTTAGGCACAAAAACTTCAATACATTGTCATTTTTCCTCTCCTCTGAATAGCATTTGTCTCAAAAAGAAATCATGAGATTATAAAAATTAGCAGTGAAAAACAATGCTTGTATCAGCTCAGGCCAGTGGAGAGGGTTACTCTGACAATAATATTCATAATCTCATCACACACAGAGTAGAGATTTGTAAAGTGACATCTATTTAGCCTGCCTCATTAGTACAAGAAAGTCAAGAATTTTCCAATGTGCTGACTGCAGAATGCTTTCACCTAGCACTGTCAACTCCTGGGGAGATCCAACCTGTGGATGGAGCTGGATCAACTGGTTTTTCAACCTTGAGCTTAGACAGCAAGAAGAGCTGAAAGAGGAGACTACAGCAAGGGGACAGAGAGACTGCAACTGTTTGCAACAGAAGTAGGCTGTGCTGCTTCAATCAGTCCCCAGCAAAACTTTCTGGAATTGCGTAGAGAGTGGCAGCAATATACTGTCTGTCATCTGTGGTACTTTAATATGACGTGTGTGATTCCAAGGAAGGCAAATAAGGGATGTTAAGCTTGATATATGATACATTAGCACAAGAATTTCTCTATTATAGGATTTGTACAATTTGTTCTAAAACAGCCTTGGGAATGGTGCAGAAGGCAAGCAGGGTTATTTAATCTGAGGAGAACATGACAAGCAATGAGCATGCATGAAGATTATAGAAAGGGGTAAGCCATAAAATCAGCCCAAAGAGAAAACTTCCTTTTTAATTACAGACTTGAAGATAAAAGTGCACACATATTGTTACACTGATTTTTGTAATTGTTTTGAACTTGCTAACCAAAATTTTAACTTTGCCTTTCCAGGAAGTTGATTTCTTTTGTTTTTCAAATTGATTCTATGTGAAATGTGAATACAGGCAACTCTAGAAAACACAATGTACATTTTTCAGTATCAATATTGATAAATAAGACAGCCAGAGCCCCTTTCTGTAGGTCTGCGGCAGGAATTTGATGGCCTCCATACTGCTAAATACTGATTAACCTCTCTCCAAACAAGGCTGGATGCAGGAAAATTGCTATTGGAAAAGGTCCACAGCCTGTATAAACCACCAGCTCTCTCATCCTACCATGACTCAGAGCCAAGACAGAGGCTGCTCTGGTGGTTCAAGTACTGATAATCAAATTACCCAAGAAGGTCTTGGACACCGTTTAATAACTACAAGAGGCTGTCCTCAGAATTCTCAAATCCACAATCATGGATTTGATCAACTATGCTGAAGTTTTTTTGAAGTCACCACTGTCAAGTAAAAGATTTTTAATCCCAGGAGTATGGGCTTATTTTCTACCAGTCTCCTATGTTTGGATTGGAGTAGAGGTAGATGCATGTCCTGATGGTTGTTATCATCTGTCCTTTTTCCAGGTCACAGGAAATGAAGACAGCAAAGAGCCAGCCTTCAAGAATCTCCCTTTTGTTACATTTTTGTCCCTGTCTTTTAAACACTACACCTATTCCATCAGTGATGTTGCTCCCAGACAAATGTTTTTCATAGAAGGGACACTCATCACGACAAGGTTGAATGAAAATGGGCAATGCCTACATAATTATATGAATCAGAGAAAACTGAGTGCAGAAGTCTTCTCAAGTGTTATCCAAAGAACATGGATAGGAAGCAACCTTGCTCTTAGAAACAAGATTCATTATGCAGTCACAATGAAATTATGAGACATTTTCTGTGATTAGTATTTTTGTTCATAAAGAGCAGTAGCATTCCAGCCAAAGTGTCCATGTGAGTGGATCTGATGCCTAGGCTTTTTTTCAGTCACCTCAAGCAATTGGATTTTAAAATCTACAGGGCACACAAGCTATCAATAGGGACTTAAATGGCTTGCTGACTGTGTGACTGGCTGGGGCAGATGGCTCAGCAGAGACCTCATGAAAATGAGATTTCATTATGTCATCTACATATTGCTTCAAAGACATATCTGGAGAAGGATCCAAAACTTCAAGGGTTTCCTAGAAGGGAATCCAAACTCCTCAATTCACAATCTACTAACCACAGGCTGATGTTATATATTCTTGAAAAAGTTACCAGGTCCTATCAGAAATTATTGGTATCAGATATAATGAGCTACTTCTTTTTCAAAGTTGAAATGAAATAAAAGCATAAAGATGAAGAAAAACAATAAAGAAATTAACTGAGTATTTTTAGCTGCAGGGGAGGTTTAGTCTCCATTTGGTTACATGGTTTCATTTAGCTTTAAAGAATTTTTCAGCCAAATCTAATGAGGAGAGAATTTATATTGTTGGCATTTGCACAGAAATTTTGTAGTTTTTAGCCATCAGACAATTGTTTTCTCATCTGGCTTACATTTGGGATTTGAGGAGGGACACATACAGCCTCTGCTGGTGGTGATTTATATTGTAAAATCTTCCTCTGTCCCTATATTTAGAAGCAAGTTCCATCAGCTTATTTTAAGAGCTTTCTAGTGTGCACTGTTATCAAGAACAAGCTGAGGGAATATTTGAGAGCTACTTCACTTGTGTACTGAACATAAAGGAACACCTGTAACAGTATACAGAAAGACAGCTGTTGCAACACAAGCACTTAAAAACACACAGCGCTTCCTTTCACTGCTATGAAATGTCTAAACAAGGAATCCTCTGGCTCTGACCAGCTGGCAATATGAAGCAAGGTTTTGAGGTTACTAAAGAGATAAAAAGCTGTTGCTCAACTAAATACCCTCCTTATGTTTTAACCAGGAACAATTTTTGTACCTGCCTCAACTCCCCAATACCTGGAGGAAAATTCTGAAACCTACATGTAACTGGATGACCAAAATTCTTTGCATGGAAATCCACATTTTCTTCCCATAACTACTTGAAAGTGAGCACACATGCCATGTCTCTCTTCACTCACGCCTGGTATAACACTGTGTCTTGATGTGGCACTTCAGTTTTGTATTTTGGAGATATAAAAGCAAATTATCAAATTTATGGATGTAAAGCGTCCACCAGATGGTGCCAGAAGTCCATGAGAGCTGCCTCAGTGGGCCCTACTGAGGCATCTAGGGTGGTCAGCAGAGCCTCTCTACTGTGCAAGTATGCATATTCCTTCAAGAGTATGAACTCTTGAGAAGAAAAGGAATGGTATAAAAAATTTTCTAAATTAGAAAAAAAAAAGTTTTCAGAATCAAGGAGAGTGCCCTGAAATAGGCAGGCTGAATGTGACATGCAGAACTGAGCCTCAATATATGACATATTCTTATGTTATATGAGTGATATATCTGACACGTAACTGTGGCATAGAAGCTGATTTTAACCCATTCAATTTGTATTTTAATTATTATGGTAATTTCAATATTTTCAAGTTAATACACTAGTAGGGTTTTTTTTTTCTATCATTGCAAATATTTATTTCTATTCCATAGCTTTGTGTGCTACAACATAACCCTAAGACATCCTTCGTCACTGCAAGGAACTTCTGCCCTGAACTCCCAGATACAGAAGCTGATACTTCACATACCAATAAATTCAATTATTAAGAAAAATGATTTTTCATCATTATTCAATCAACATGCACCCTTCCTGCTCCAGCTGTGCTAGCTGAAGACATTATAATATTGTTACTATCCCAATGTCAGCTGCACGGCTTCACTTGAAATCACACCTGCAAATCTGCCCATCAAGGCATCAAGGGTGAAGAGTCCCCTGCCTGCTTCAGTCCAAATAAGCCAGATGGCAGAGATATTATACTGAAATAGCTTCAGTAATTCTGGCTTATCTTGACTGGAAAAAACTAGTGAGCACTCATAGGAGTTATTTTGTTTGTGTAGCAGAAGACATGGCAGGGATCCTGATGAGCAGTTTTAAGCAGTCTGACAGTGTACCTTCAGAGTTGCAGCTAGGAAAGGATATGAGAGATATGGAACTTGCAAAACTCATTTAACAAATACAATGTTAATCTGAGAGGGAAAAGGATACAAGTCTCTTTTACAAAAAAAATAGTCTGATATTTATTAGTCCTACATTTATTGGTGAGGAAGAAAAATAGCTTTCACTCTTACGCTGAGGTTTCAGAGTTCAGAGTAGATGCTTTCTTTCTGTGCCCTTTCCTGAACTCATAGCACAAGCAAAAGAGTCAGGTTTCCCCTTTCTCAGCCAAGGAGCCAAGTCCAAAGACTTAACAAAAGTGAAGTCACTTGGCCACCATGTATCAGACCAAAGTGCCAAGGAAAATAAACCTTTTTCAGTCAAAAAGAATAGTTTCAAAGTTTGGATTAAGTAGGGAGTAGATTTTCTCAAATTTGAGAAGAAGAACCTCTAAGATAATTAGTTGTAATACAGAAGTCAACAACAGATGTTTAATGAAGAGTTTAATTAAGGGATTCTAATTGATTGAAACGGATTCATTATAATTTTTATTTTAAAGGAGCTAGATCACAGTACTGCCTTCTATGGTTCTGCCCCTGATCTTGGGAGGTAGTTTTTCATTTCAAGAGTCTTTCAGGGTTACAAATAAGCATAAATTTAACACAATATTAGGTCAGTCTTGGTGAGTCCTTAAAGGATGAGGAAAGGCCGTTCTCACGACTTCTAGAAATAGATTTCAATTAAGCTCCATTAACATTTCCAGAATCAGGTCAAACTGAGTTCAAGAGCACTTTTTAATGATAACTAATATGAATTCTTTTGGAGGCAGTTGAATTACAACTAGATCTGGACACTAAGTAATCATATTATTCCGGATGACCAGTTCAGAACAGAGCACATATGAGTAGAAATTATATTTTTCTTTTTATTGATGCTGAATTTCAGAATCCCTAGTGAACAAAAGCTTTGTGAATTTGATGATTAAATAGGGACTCAGATCCTTTGTGGAAAAAGACTTAATGAAAAAGGAGTAGGACACAGGCTGAGCACTAACTCAGATTGGTCTAGAAAAACATAATGGCTACAAAGATTTCTCTAGCACAATATTTAACAAAATTTCAAGATACTGAACTTGGGAGCTATTGAAGATGAATCAAGAAAAGGCTTTGAATTGAGAAGGACAAATATGAAATCTATACTGATATTACTACCTGAAGCAGTCTGAATGATATTGTAACATCTATGTGGACTTTCCAAGTTCTCTCTCCTTTATGGAAAAGAGGGTGAATTTACAAACAAACACAATTTTAATGAGTTTGTGAGACTAAAATAATTTCTGGCAGATGAGAAACTGTAGTAGTTTTCATACTGTAGAAGAAAAAGTGAAGTTGAGAGGAAAAGACAGGGAACCATGTCAAATTCCCTAAAATGACCAAGCCAGGGAAAATCCATGTGTGAGGTCAGAATTTTTTATGTGGATACTGAGAGCTGAATACAGAGAGTTTTAGAGCTCAGGGTGCTGAATATTGTGAATCTCACAATTAGGGTCCGTGCTATCCCCCTGAAACAGAGGGACAGCTTGTCACCTAGTTCAGGGCACTGTGTTTTTCACTGGATGGATAGACACTGGAAAGGTTAGTTTTTAAATTTTTCTTCACCCTATCTCTCTCTTTCCCTGAAACAGCCTCAGGAAATATTTTTCTCTACATCTGAGACATTTTTGCATAGCTGTGCAGAGCAGAATAATGTCAAGAAGCAGTTTCATCCATCCTTGCCTAACCCAAGTATTTTCTTAACTTTATATGCTTGCCAAGTGGTTTCCATTCTGATTTTCAGTTCTATGTCCTCCAGTAGAACTCTCAGCTTAGACTTTAGTTTCAACTTAACATATTTTATCATTTTGTTTTACATTAACTATCCAAGATGTATTCATAGCAAATTATTGGAGACTGAATGACTCCTGCTCAAAATAATGTAGAATGAGGAATATAAATAATCAAAAATGTTTACTTATGGAAAAAGAGCAAAATGTGGGAAACTGGTTTACTCACAGAAACATGCTATATCTTCATTATTTGATTTAAGTCTTTCAAATTTTTAGGCAAATACTTTAGGTGTGAGTAATGATCAGCATATGCTACTGGCTGATTAAAAATAATGAAATACTACAATACTTCTATTTCCTTTAAGACTTTGAAAATGCAAGTGTACTGCAAAAAGAACAAAACATCATGGGACATAAATTCTGTGATTTTTGGTGAAACATATTTTTCCTAAAAGAAAAATCCTATGAAGAGTGCACTACACATGATGATATTTGATAATTACTTGATTTGACAGGTTATAACCTCCCCCCTCCCCCCCAACCTGAATATTATGTGCAGTTTTGGTAAAATGTTTGAAATTTGACATGAAGGCAAGACAGAAAAAAAACCCTGATAGTTAGAAATTTGCTTGGCAGAGGGGAAGAGGTGGTTTTTTTTTTGAAGTGTTTTTTTTTCCCCCAGTATTTTGTCATCTTCTGATTTAATTGGGGATTCCCCTTGCTTTAGAAAGAAGGAAAGGGGGAAAATATGTCTTTCCACAGGATTTTTTTCCTCTGGTGTTTCAGGAACACAGCTGCACCTAGCTCCTTCATGAAGCTAGGTTTAAGTCTTTAGTATATTGGCCTCCAAAGGGTACCATAAGGGGCTCTATTCCTTTTTGTAACCAACATTCATCTTCCCTCAGATTCCATTTATCTGTCTTTTTCTAAATCAGTGTCAACACCAACACTTAAGAAATTGTGTCATGATCCTCTGTGCCTGTTACTGCACGCCTTATTTCCTGTGAGATGTTGAATGTGACTTCAGTGGCTAGGGATGATCTTCAATAAAACATCAAAACATACTTTGGAGGGGTTTTGTGGGTTGCTTCTTTGCTGTTGTTTTTGTTGGTGTTGTTGTTGTTTTCTGTTTAGTTTAGTTTAGTTTAGTTTAGTTTTGTGGATGATTTTTACACTTCTGAGAAATCTATATTTGATTGCATTTAGATTTCAAAGGCCATCAACAGTGGAAAAACCAAAGCCATAGCACAATAATTCATCAGTCTGATGACTGATGAATTTTTGTTGTTTTCCTAACATCTGTCTTATAGCAATGAGTTAGCAGATTATTCATATTTTAGCTGGTTTTTGAGTTTAATTAGATACCCTTGGAATGATCCAAGTATTTAATAAACCATGAGGAAAAGCAGTATCTCTTATTCTGAAATCATTGTCTTTCTGCTGTTTGTAGACATTAAAAATTGTTTTGACTGTGAGACTGTCTAACAAAATTAATTTAATGATGATACTCTATTGGATATCCAAAAAAGCATAGATTGAGTAAAAAATTAGTGTTTTACAACTGGATTTATTACAAAAATTATGGATTATTATGAAAAATTATTCATATTCAGATTTTATTCTCTCCTAGAAAAGCAGACACCCACTAAAAAAAGACACAGACTTAAGGCACTGAAGAGTATCATGAGGTCTTTCTTTCCACAATCCAAACCCTTACATTCAAGCATAGAATTCAAACCATGTAAAAGAAGATGTTAAGACCAAGGCTTCTGCTTAGAAATGTTAAATTATAAACAGTTGGTAATTACTTTGATTACATTTTAAATTGCAATCCTTTCTGCACCAGTGTTAAAGGATGTTTTAAATTGATTCAGTAGTAATTTCAACCCAAAGATGAAGCAGTAGAAAACGTAACATATACCTTCTGCCATTTTGTCAAAATTTGCAGATTACATTCTATAACCTTGTATATCTCTTTACTCATTTTTTGAGCAGGACAGTTTTGCTGAAAAAAATATTTTCTTTACTGTGCGTGAGTGAACATATAATGAATTTGAAAATCCAAATTTTTTTGCTGTTTAGCTTCCAGTTAGTCCAGCTTTATCCTATAAATCATTTTAATTTCTCAGATTTAAAACTGAGTTATCTGAAGAAAAGATCTTCTATCAATATTTATCTCTCAAATTAAAAAAATAAATTAGCATTCAATTTTTGATGAAATAACAAAAATAAAATTACCTCTAAAATAAAATGTTTCTTCTTTGATATATGTATATAGTCTGGGTTGAATCTGTGTTTAGATCCAAAATTTTCAGAAACTTATTGAATTATTTTAATTGGTATCCTTGGGCTTTGGATTGGGTACTGTGAAAGCCTGGAATGGCTTATTTGAAAACTGCCTAAAACAGAACTGAAATAGATCTCCATTCTATCCTTTTTCAAAAATCACACATGTATTAGTAAATGCTGATCTTTTGTGATATATAATTCACTATTTGAGCATACAGCCACTGGAGGTTCAGTGGTTTTGACAGTAGAGATACACAATGCATTGTACAAGATTGGATTAGCAGTTTCAGTCAAGATCCATTTCCAGCCTAAGTAGCCAGTAGAGGTTGCTCCAAGCTATTTCAAAACACAAGGAACAATTAGTTTCACTAAGGATTTGAAAAACAGATGTGAGGTTCTAAATAAATATATTCAGGTAAATCTGGCTTAGTTTATTCTGACAACAATTGGATAAAGAGCAAAACCTTGCAAACTGTTCATTACATAGATGCATTTACACAAAATGTGTAGATGCATTTATATAAAGCATCATAGATGCTTTTATATATAAAAGATGTTAAATAGTTAGAGTAGATCTTAAAGTTCCCATTTACTGCAGTGAATTACTCTGACTGGTTGTCATTCTCCTGCTGTGGGTAAGGGATCATCCAAATCACATTCCACAAAGAAAGTCATGGAAGAGATACATCAACAGCTTAAAAATTAGTTCTTCTGGCAGAAATTGGTATGTTTTTTGGCTTGTCAATTGGTAATGATTTTCCATGAATAGCAATAAACACTCCTCACCACTGTCTCAGACAGTGAGGACTAGAAATGCCTTTCCATGTAGGCTTTTTTTTTTTTGCTTTATATTCTACAGATGTGCCATTAAAGGAGTCTTAACAGTAGCTATAGACTTTGGCAGTCATTCCTGCAGCTATATGATCTGTCATTTATTACTTGATTTTTTCACATTTTTATTAATTTATTACATTACTTTTTCCACACATTTCTTCTCTGAATTCTTGCGTCTTTTTTTCAGTGACAGCATGCACAAATAGCACTTTGTCATATGTCCCTGTAGTGAAAAAAAGCTGTTCTCTGTGAACAAGTATACATTTGCTTTATTTAAGAAGGTGGAAGGACCAAGTGAACTAATGGAGCAATTCCTGTTCCTTGAATTAAGTAGTATATATTAGATGTGAGATCCAGGAACTTAGCTGGAAAATCCAAATGTAAATTCTATCATGGATTCACGTGAGATGCCAATTTTATACTTCTATGTAATATAAATGCTCATATATATATAAATGCTCTCTCTATATATAAATGCTCAAAGTCTAAACACCAAGATGGGTGGACTAAGATGTCTACTTTTAAGTGACACAGCAGATGCCTCAGAAATTCGATGGAAAGAGGACAATTTATAAAGCACTGTAATACCAGTGTGTAAGTGACAAAGCACTAAAAACAAAGGTTTGCCAGAGGAGGAATAATGCTGTAGTTAAACATAGCTTAAAGTCATTAAAAATTAGCACAAACAATAAATTTTGATCTATCATTTATAACTACTTTCAGAGACAAATATTCAAAGAATGCACAGAGGCAGAAGAAATTCTGGAAGCAGACCTGAGCAGCAGCCAGGTCAACCAGACTGTGACAGACCTTCTCTCTGTAGGGTATTACTATAAAAAACATCTCTGTGGCAGCGATTGTGACATAGAGATGCTGAAAGTCTCTAGGAAAATTAAGTTCCTAGAGCACAGCAAGGAATCTCTAGAGTAGTATCAGTTTCTAAAAGATCATCATAAACATTTAGAAGTGCTAAGAGAAAATTCTAAGGAGCAGTTGAAAGAATGAAGCAACTGAAACAGTATGGAGTTTGTTTATGTCAAGGTAAATGTGCATTCATTATGAAAAAATGTGGTAATGCAATGAAGGGCTTGTGGTAAAGTTACACTTTAGGGTAAAGGAAACTATGAGAAGTACAAAAAAAAAAAAGACAAAGAAAATTAAAAACAAACCTTCAAAATTCAGAACTATTTTCCAAATGAAGAACATAAAAACAAAACCAGAAATCAGCAGTGAACCAAAACCTTTAAACATAAAACCCAAGTCAGGCCAGAAAAGAGTTTTGAGGAACATTTTACTAGAGGAAAAAGAGTTGGGGTAATGCTATTTCTTAAACACAGAAGAAAAAAATCTTGCCACGGAGTCATTAGGACTGGTAAATGACTAAGATGTAAATAGAAGATTCACAAAAAATAAGACCACTTCAGGGAGAAAATAACTAGGTTATTGTTATTACTTACACTGAAGAAAATTAGAGACATTCCTACAATGAAATCTTTGTTTAACAAAATGAGTGTGAGGAACTACCTGAAATTACAGTGTCACTAGAAGAGCCTTTGGAAAAATGCAATTAGGTAAACAGTTGTAGCTATTGAAGACTGGAATTTGAGGACTAAGGGAAGTATGAATGAATACATTCCACTTCAATGTATTTTTTGATTGGAGGAATGAAAAGAGATACCTTTTTTATAAGTTGTTTCAGATAATAACTCAGCAGTAAACTTCCATACCAACAAAGAAATGCAAAATAAAGTTTACATTTATATAAAGATAGATATAATTTTGAAAGGAAAGAATCAACATGCCTTGTGTTTCAGTGTCTATTAGAAAACTCAGAATAATTATCATGAAGGATAACCAGTTTGATAAAATGCACCTGCAATTTTGGAACCCCTTTTGACTCACAATGGTCTTAAAACCTGTGTGGAGATGAATCCCAAAAACCTGAGTTGTATTGGACTTATTTCACATGTGTTCTCATCTAATGGATGAGAAGAGGTGAGAGAAGGAAAGAAAGGTAAAAGATCTTGTTCTAATCTGGAAAACATACTTTTCCTTATCAATCATACTGGAAGGGAGAAAAAAAATACTGATCTTTTGGTGTGAAAAAAAGATCTGATTTTGAATTTGCAATTAATGAAACAGAGCAAAAGATACAGAGAAATTGCTGATTTTCTTAATGAATATATTTTATACGCTGTCAGTGAGATTTGTATTATTGAACCTGCTCATAATCAATCAGAAAAAGGAGATGCATGGTAATATTTTTTCTAATATTAATCAGAAATGCTTTACTGGTGAACAGAACCAAGAAGAATCCAAAAAAAAAAAAAAAGATATGGAAGAAAAATATGTTGAGGGCTTACTACACACAAGTTGCAGACACAAACCAGAGTTGAAGTTCCTAACAACCCAACCTTCTACAATGCCACTATTTTAAACCTTTTGTTTTGCTTGCATGTGGGTTTAGAAGATTTCATCATTTAACTGCCTTTTGACAGAGGATACTGTATTAGGTGGTGGGCAGCTGCCCTAGGACCTTGGTTGTTATTCCTGTGTTCTGCAGAAATGACTGATTAGAGTAGGGGAAGGACACACTAACACCAAAGTTCACAAAGTAAAGTTTACCTGTATGGTCACCAAAGTCAGATGATGTTCCCAAAAGGTCACTGTATTGTTGAGAGAACAGTTCTGGAGTAATTTTGAAGTTGTTTGCTCTTTAAGAATTGTGAATATACACACAAACTCAGGATTAAAATTTGGTATCTTGCAAATGCTGATTTACTTGTGATGTTAAAATGAGGAATCACTGTTCATGTGAGCTTTAGAATCTCCTTTCCTCTCTCAAATGGACAATGGGTAATTGCTCTTGCAATTATTATAATACTTCCAGATCAGTTTTAATAGAGTCTTTCTAAGAGGAACAATAGTGTCTGGGACATCTGTGAAGAATGAAAATGTGCAGACAAAGTCCTCCTTGTGCTAAGAAAATTTCTGATACTACAAAACCAAGAGAATATGTTGCTAACACTTTTAGAATTTAAGAAAAGTACCTTGTCCCATTTGATTTACTGCTATCTGCATAACTTTAATAGCTGCAGATGTTCTTATGTTTCATAGTCCCTTTTTTATGACTGCTGAGATTTAAAAGATCGAAAAGCAACTTCAAGAATTTAATGTATTGTTACAAGCCCTGAGAAGAACTGTTTATTTTAAAAGAATATGAATCAGAAGCTCTATTAAATTATCACTCTGGTGACAAATTCTGTTTTAGGCAAAACTATCTAAATTATCTTCACTGTTTCAAGGTGAAGAACTCAGACCATTTGAATTGATACCAAGAAAAATATCCTTTTGGAGACGTCTGGAGGAAGGTAACTGTAATGACTGTTCTTCCTCATTCTCTCCTTCTGTCAGTAGGTCTTGGGGCAAAAACATTACAGAAATATAATTTCAAGGAAGACTGATTTTCAGACTACTGAAGTTGAGATACCATCTAGTAAGATTAATTTCAAGGGGATAAAGAAGTGGGTTTAATTGAAGTGTCAGGTTCGAACTATTTCCTGATGAGTCCAAGGGCAGACTTGCTGTTATACTTTAAGTCTCAAATATCTTGATTGTGTTACTGGCTTCTGTCTTAAGCCTCTTATACTGCCTGTAGCAGAAATCATCCACTTCTTCTGACTCAAACATAGTCTCTAAGAAGCCCTTAACAAATCTGTTTTACTTTCTCATTTCTATGCTGTTCCACCATGAACAGCAGACTTCCATTGCAACCTGTGTATGTCATATATTGTATGATCTGATTCATTAGTAATAATCGAGACTTTTGAAAATACTGAGCTACTGAAGTGCAAATAGTATTGATTTCCAGGGATCATCTACATGACATAACCAAGACATACATATTGAAGTAAATTTTCAAAAATCTCTATAAGATATTTAGATTTTAAATAGATAATTTATAAATATAAAGTCTATTTAATGTCTATTTTTAAAATTCCCACTCACTGAAGAGATTCAGGTATTTACATTTTTATTAAAATGTGAAACTCAGTATTAAGGTATGCAATGATACACATGGGATTGTGCACATTCAATGATGCTCAAAAATGCAAACTTAAATTGTAGTAAACAAAGGAAAACAAACCAGAAGATATCATTGTGCAAGAAAACAAAGCTGTAGTGTACCTATGCCTTGAGTAATGCACACTCAGGGTATATTTATAGTAACAAAGGAGGAAAAATATTCACCTAGAACTTTGAAAACTGCAGGTAACTGCCAAGAACAGCTGGACCTATGAATGGCTTCTGCAGGTTTCACATGTAAAAGGACTGTCTGTTTTAGAAAATACATGACTCAAGAAGAACAATTATGAAGACTGGAGAGAAAAAGAATGAGAAATTCTTGTCTTAAAAGATCAGGAACCAAACTGAACTGAAACAGAAAGAACACCTTTTCAAATGTCACTTAACTAACTGAGGTACTCCTGGCCACAGAATGTGGTGGAAGCCAAAAATATCAAGAAAGGAATTAGATAAATTTGTGAAGGTTAGGCCCACTGGGAAATATTAAACTTGTTAGTTCAGATCCAACCTCTGCCTCAGGAAGTCTCTATATTGCTAATTGCCAGAAGCTGGGTGTACAGGGAAAAGATTACTCCTTTCTGACTTTCTATTTAGGAAATAATTTCTCTATTCCAGACTGAAATTTCTGATTAAATGTAGAGGGAACAGAAGAGCACCTTGCAACAGATTGAGCTGTAGTCCAACTCCGTATTTCAAAGCATTTGGTTGGTGAAGTATCAGAGTTTCAACTTTCTTTTCTCAAAAGCATTCATAAGATAAGAAAACATTTATTTCTGGCTAGGTCTAGTCTGGATGCATAACTAGTTATCATAGCATTGGGAGCAATTATGTATGTGTGCAGATGACCTATGGAGTAGCAAATGCTTTGTCATCTCTAATTTATGGCTGCAAATTATTATGATTACTTTGCCATTTGTTTATGCTGTTTGGTATTTTGTGGTTTTTTTATGGCAGGACTGGATATTTGTTCTTGATGCCATATTATTATTGGCAGAGATGATTCATAACATATGGTGTTCACAATAATGGTCTCATTCTGTGGTCTCAGAAGCTGGTATCAGATTTGCTGGGTTTGTACTGTTATTTGTTCTATAAAATATACTTTCCTGTATAAGAAACTTGTATTTCTCCATCTGCCCTGTTTCTCCAGCTGGTCTGGCCAAGTGCTGGAAAGCTATAAAATTCTATCTTTTCTTTCAAATGATAAACTGTGTGCATTAATCTCTCCCCACACTGTTTCATAATTTAGAAAACATTGCAGAGTCTATTTTCTTCTGAAGTTTCCATCTGATCCTTTAGACACAGTCACAACCATGTAACCATCAGACTAACTCCCTTTGTCTTCCTCAAAGCAGTAATTTCCCCTTCTGACAGGAGGAGAGAGGAAGTCACAATATATCCATCACTGTCACTTCAATGATGAGAACCAGTTTCCTGAATGCCAGAACAGCATTTGTCTTGTCATTGGGAGAAACTCAGCCTGTAGTTTGCATTCTTCCCTTGCTGTGAAATTTACTTGAAGTGATTCAGCTGAGCTCTGGGTCAGTAGTCTCTTGGTGATTTTTGTTTCCCACTCTTCCATTCATATTATTCTCTCAGATGAAAGAGCTGGTCTGGGTGGATTGGCAGGAGATAGTCCAGCCTTCAGCATCAACACTTCCCCTGCACCGGCAGAGCAACATCCAGGGAGGTGGGTGAGACTGGCCAGTGGACTGTTGTCCTCAGTCCTCTGGCATCTCTCTCTCCATAGCAACATCAAGAATTTTGACCAAGTACAAAACCAGTTCTGAAGTTCCTTGGGTCTGCAGCAGTGCTGAGTTAATTTTGTTAAAATCTTTCCTTATCCTGAGCTTCTTTGTGGTTTCCAAAGCAATAAGAACAAGTAGAACTTGGCTCAGTTGTCTTTGACAATGCAGAGGGGTACAGCTTAGGAAATATGTTCTCTGCTCTCCTTACACTCAGTAGGTAGAAAGAAGCAACCATTTGAACATGGATCATCTGCCCTGCTTTAGATCCATACTCTGAGACACAGCACGCCCTGGAACTGCCCATTTCTTTGCTTCAGGTTGTCTCCAGAGACAAGCTGGGGCATGGGCTGAATCTCCCTGAGGGAGCAGAGTTTCATGGCATACCTCAGTTAGCTTATCAGTCAAGCTGTCATTTGAGCTGTTGTCAAATGAGCAAACCTCATTCCCTCCTCTGTAATGCTTCATGTTTGCCCCACACTTTTTCTTTGGGTGGTGATTTGTCTGAATGAACAGTGATCCAGTTTCTGGGCTATAAGTGGCAGAAGAGCACATCCCTCATTTTTCAGGGCTAACTGCATACTAATTTGATTTCTGGAACCAGCTAAAAAAGGTCCAACAAATGCCTGTACCAGATCAAAGAAATTGGTGAGAGAACACTCAGGGATAAAGAGGAGGACTCCATTTCAGTAACAGATGGTATTCAGATTTTCTGTACCATCCTTCTCCATACATGATGGTTTCAGTTACAGTGGTTGCTGTGGAATAGATTGGCCTCATCAGGCTTACAAACTTTTCAGAGTAGACACCTTCACAGCTTCATGCACTGTTCAACCCAAAAAACTTTGGTACTGGAGAAAGGCTCCGCAGAGCAGTTACCTCCCAGGCTGAGCCGGTGAAAAAGAGACGAGGAAATGAAGATTTAGATTTGGATGCCATCAGACTCACTATTCTCAAGGAAAGGGAAAGGAATTAAAAATGGATCTCTGTAAAGTTCCCTCTTTATGAGTAGCTGTAGCTGTCTCTTTAGCTTTGCCATTTAAGCAGGTGGTCTCAAATGTGAATTTCTTTGTGAGAAACAGCACTTTACTGACATTTTTGCTTTTACAATTCTTTTTGAACTATAAAAAGTCAGGTTCAGATAAAGGCACAAAGATTTGAAAAGAGATGATGTTTTCCACTAAGAGTGGAAGAGTATATGAAGTCACAATGTCATATGGATTTGCTTAGACTAGAAGAATAATAATTCTCATGTACACTTTATAGTCTGTGTGCTAAAGCTTAGCACAGCCTTTCTTTAAATCCTGACATGTGTTTTTTTCCTAGCAGAACAGAACAGAACCTAAATACTTGGTAAGTGGTGTAATGCAGTGGTAAAATGATAAAACTCATATTCAGCTAAAATTGTTCTTTACTGCCCTCTTGTTTCTTTTGGCTCAAGCAAGAAGAACAAAGGAAAAAATGGAAAAGAAAATCTTAATGAAAAGAGGGAATGGTGGTGCCAGACGGAGGATGTGACCTGTCAGAACACTGATCTCAGGAGATTACTCTAGGAATCCCAGCCAGGTTGGCAGCTACCGTTTGCAGCTTCTTGCTCCAACATCACACAGAGGTTCCTAAAGACGAGCAGTCAGGGATTTTCTTCACTGAGTTTTAACTGACAGGATCCTGGGTCCTTTCAAGCAGAGTGTGTTTTCCAGCAGATACTGGGCACGATCTTATTTTCTTTTCTAGCACATGGTGTATCATTGATGAAGACTGAAAGGATTTTGGTTTAATTTAGCTTAAGCAATGCACGTCTGCCTTGTGTGTATTATTGTACAGATGTCATAGCTATTTCAAACTGGATTGGGCAAAAGTTTCGAGGAAAAGTCTAAGGCCTGGAAGAAGTATGTGGAATTAAAAACTGCTCTAAACCTAAGGAAGTCATATTGATTTGGTTAGGCTGTTGTTCAGACCCTAAATGACTAATCTGGTTGTTTCCACCATTAAGTGGAGGTGTATGAAAGAAGAGGGAGGCAAAGATGGTAACATAGTCTTGTTAGCATTGCTTCACATTGCAAATAACCTTCAGGGTTCAGCACACATTTATAATTCTGCGAAGCCCCATTCACAGTAGACTGGACTCTGCTCACTAGAGATCCCATCCTGGGTCTAAAATTGCAAAACATATATTCTCCCAGATACTGATAATACTTCAACAGGTAGAGGCTGTCATGAAGTGTATGTGCTCTTCACTACTCTGAATGCCACTTCCAACAAAATCAAGCTTCTATAGAGCAGTTTAAAAAAACTATTTAAGTTCAGAAGGTACCATTTAGGTCTTCAGCCTTTTATGAATCACCCAGCCACTTATGAAAGCTGAGAAGAGAGATATTTTGAGGGAGATGAGAAAATTTTAAAATAATCTGGAAAACAGATTTTTCACATTCCTTTGTTAAGAATAAAAATAGCTGCCTCCTGAGACTACTAAGGCTCAAAGAGAGACAGTATTGCAAAGAGAGACAGTCTTGCACTGAATTTTATAAAAAAACACCATGAGATGTTCTGGCCTGGAAACTGAGCAAAAATCTCTTGAGAATGGAAGTCTTTCTCCCATGTCTGAATACAGACAGACTTAAATTGACATTAGAGTGGGGTGTATTTATCTATGCAGTGATTTTAAAGAAAAAAAACATTTCTGTACAAATTACAAACAATTCTGTACAAACTGAAAAAACACTGAATAGATACAATTAATTTTGAACCTCAGAAGAGGTAATATGACTCACTGAATAGCATGTGCAGCTTTAAATGGTTTGCATTTACACCTTCTATCTTTCTTCCTTTGTCATGCACAAAATTTATTCATTGTATATAAGGCAGTCTGAAATTACTTTCACTCATCTCTGAACGATGAGTGAAACTACTGATAATATACAATCTTTTTTATTTCATTTATCATGAAATAAAAAAGATTGTATATTATCAGTAGTTTCAAGAAATGGCAAGTTTTGGTGTAAATTTTTTTTTTTTTTTTTGGAAGTATTGAAACAGGTAAGTGTTAACTCTGTCTGTGAGGAAAAAGAGGAGACACATTGGGCTAAGCTATGTAGCAGCAGCTGTATGCAGGTCCAGATCAACATTTATGCCTCTGCTTCAGCCCTCCTCAATTCTACCATGAGCAGCTAAGCTGTCCCTTTCTCACTGTAAAAGAAAACCACTTAGTACTGTTAGCTTTGGAGAGAAAACTTTTGACCAGCCTTCTTCTTTTGATAGATTTCATTCTTTGGGGAAAGAAGAAAAAGAAAGTAATTAGCAAGTTGGCCAGCTGCAGTGGAAAGGAAATAATGGTGGGCTCTGCCCAAGATAGAACAACACACCTATTTAATCTGTGCCTATTTTTGAACTGTCATTTACTTTGATTTATAACTATGGTTTTGAAAAATTTTAATGACGAGAGCGTAGCTTGTTCCAAGATTTGAAATAGCACAAATGTCAAAGCCAATAAATATCACGCTTTGAATTCAGACAATAAACCAAATACACCAAGAAAGTGCCTTAATTTTGTGATCAATTAGGTTTGTGCAGCTGCTAAACTGTTTCTGAAGAACTTCAAGGGAAGGGGCAGTCTCCACTAAAAGGCCATCCTCTGGCCCACGATGTCACTGTTCAATGGACCCCATCAGGGAGATACCCTATTTGATTTTGACATATGCATCATTTTCAAGTGCGCTGTGGTATGTGTTTAAGTTCATATCAAAACCAGTTCCCAGACTGCTTGGCACATATGGTAAACTTACATACAGTATGTCAGAACCAGATCCACTATGAGAAAGTGTCCCTAAAGAATTTTCATCTTTGATGAACTTTGAAGTCAGGAAAAGGAATAGACAGTATTTTTTACATGTAGCTCACTGGATCAGATGTAATATACTACACATAAGTCACTTTTGCCTCCTGTTATTTAAAGAGCAGCTTTAGAAAAAGATATTTAAAAAGTTTAGGTGGTGTCTATTTAACTGTTACTGGGCAAATAGATGTCACATGACCCTGTCTTGGTAAAATTAACAATCTATTGGTAAAATAGGCACTCTATAGGTAAAAAAGAGCAAGCCAAGTTAAATTCATAGCCCATATACATCCCTCTTTCATTACCATGGTTGTTGAAGCAAACCTCTCTTTGTGTTACTGGAATGTTTGCATAAGTTTTATTACTTTCCCATTTCCAGACAGCACTCCAACCTGAGCTGAAGAAATGCCACAAGAAAATCTGCTCTTACTGAATTTCCAGATGCTTGTATCAGGTTGGCCTGTGAATTTCAATGTATGCCCTAGACCCCTTCCCTCCTTTTCTCTTTACAACCCTCGTGATCCTGGTAGACAACCAGCTTCCAGATGTGTTAAGCTACATGGATATCATCTTCACACAGCTGCACTCTCCTTTTTCTATGACCTAGCAGGAGAGAGACAGGGAAGACTCAGTGGCTGGTAAAAAGATGGTAGATGTTGATCTTCCTTTATCTTCCACATTACACACACAGAGACAGACACATGCACACACTCTCTTGCAATTCGCACATGTGAGACAAAGCAAGGTCCATGCATGCTGCAGCAAGAGGTGGCAAAATCCACAGTGTTCTGTGCTGTGAGAGTGATGGTTCTAGTATTTCTTAGTGCTCCACCTAATCCACTACTGCCGAGGACAGGTCCCAGGACCAGCATCACCTGTGTTCTCTCTGACAAGCATTTTAATTGTCGCAAAAATCAGGTATTTTATGTCTGAAAGACAATATTCCTTTCTGCTGTAACCTCTCCAGAGAATGGGAAACCCTCCAGAGAGTGGGTGGGCAGAATTGTTCCCTGCTCTTCCTTTTTTAAATATTAGTACTTTGGTTTACATTACTTCTGGATATTTTGTAAATAGAAGGATTCTGCTCTGCTCAGTCTCCTCTAGAGATGCACATAATGCTATAAATGCCTAATTTATGGTGAACAAGCAGAACATAAAGCACACTCAACCTATAGACTTAGAGATACCATGTGGATGTGGATCATGTTTAAGTTAAAGCTTTGGCAAACTGGTGAGTAAGTGTTGGGAATCCCTGATTCCCGCTGTATAAAACTGTTTCACGGTGAGTGAATGCTCAGGTGGCACAAGTTGCTGCTCTCCAAAGGCTGCAGTGATACTGCTCGGGGTATAACCCTGTTACACTTCACAGCCCTGCCCACTGCACTGAGTCACCAATGTGAGTCAGAACAGCCCTCGTAAAGTGCCCCAAAGCCCTCCTTTGCCCACCTGCACAGCTGCCTCAAGTTGTGCAGGCTTCAACTACCTGTCAACAAGTATTATTTAGAACTGTTGACAAATCAGTAAAGGAATTGACTCTTCACTTAGGAAAAAAAAAACGGTACTCATACAGAACTTGGCACTTGCTCTTGTGTTATTTCAGGAGTTCCACTTCTAGTTCCAACTTAAAACCAAGAAAAGCAGAAGTGGAAATATTTTTTTACTAGTTGATCAAGAATTTTCAGACCTTGACATGGCTTCAGATTGGGTCTATCTTGCCAAATTTGGGATGAAGGCTTCAACCTGTTTAAAAGTTTCCCAAGAATGAAAGACATCACAGTGCAGTAGTTAGAGAAGAAAAAATGAAGCGAATGATCTGAATTATTTTTCAGACACCATCTTGGGAAATCTGTGCACCCACAGAAAAGCTCTGAAAGTCTGTAACTCTGTTTCTAAATAGACATACAGGAAATAATAGCTGCAATTATTCCTTGTATAATAAATGCAGTATGTTAAGAAGATTATTTAACACTGCTCCTTTAACACTATTCTTTAGTTCTGAAAGGAAATATAACAGTAGTCAAACAGCCAACAAAAGACAAGTTAAAGCTAAATTGCATCAAGTCCCAAATCCAGGTAAGCACTTAAACACATGCATAACTTCAAGCAACAAGTATTAATGTCTCTCACATACATAATGTTATGCATGTGTTTAAGTGCTTAACTGGACTGGAGCCTAAATTCACAAAGGCAACAAGGATGACAATGTTTAATTTTGCACTTTTGTCTAGCATTCACTTTCTTACTCTTCACATTCATAAATTTTCTTCATAATTACATGAAAAAATTGTTCTGTTTCAATACAGAACTTGTGAGTAAGTGCATGTGCATGTATATGTGCATGACTGTGTCTGGAGCCTATGAACCCTTTTTAAAACTCTCTCTATCATTTTGGATGTAAATATTTTCCTATTGGTCAGATCACCCATATGCTACTGCACTTACTCAAATACCAAAACTTTCTTAGAATTTTCCCACCAAGAAGAGTGCACTGGCATGAATCTCACCATTGCATTGGCAAGACACTGTACAGCCCCACAGCTTCTAAGAGAGCAAAAGGACACAGGTTTGTTAGTTTGGTGTTTCCAGCAGGGCTTAGAGTACTACTTGCACATATCATGGTGATTAATGACACAAATCACCCTTGAAATCACATTTGGATTCCCAGCAACCTGAGAAGTCACATGGAAGTAACAGAAGGCTCTTGACCATTGATCATGGCAGCAGCCTGAAATCATTACCACAAGGAAACCTAGATATGAATTTCTAAAATTCTTAAGGTGAGAGTTATGTTTAGAGCTACTATGTGTAGCTGCGGATTTTATCCAAAAAATACTACATGTTGCTTAAAATATATTCAAATAAAACCAGATTTTTAATTTTATGTTTTATCAAAATATGAAATTATTATTCACATGGCTTTCTGTTTTGAGTTTGCAAAACATTTTCAGGGTTAAATGTGAACATTCCAATAAAGATGGGGGTGTCTTCAAATGTCTTATGGTTTCAGTTCAATATCACTAGGTAACTAATCTCTTTAGTTCTTACCTCTTTAGAGGTTTGTCCAACCTCTAATTCCTCAGAATGAGTCAGATAGACCTTCAGGTAACAAGTTTTTAGATACTGTAGAGGAATCCTTCTCACAGCCAGTTAGCTTTTCTTCTTTGGATGCCCTTTGGAACCTTCGTGTGACTAAATCATATCTCCCACAGGAGAAGGCCTTCATTTGAAAGTATCAGAATCTGGAAAACTCATTTAATCTCTCTAAATCATTCCATTTGCAATTTAACTTTACTAGAAAAGTTTTACCTATTTCCAAGTTGCATAAATGTAAATCATCATCACCTTATATTTTTTTCCTTTGACTTGAAAATTTTGACAGTTAGTAAGCTGCACTTTCTCTGGCGAAGATATGTAAGCCACGTACTTTTTTCATCAAAACACTCTGCACATTTTTTTCAACTTTTTCATTATCTCTTTCTAAATAAGAAGGAAATACTTTTCATTAAGGGTGGTTTTCCCAATTAAAAAGAAAAATCTAGTTTCTTTTTCTGTTGTGGAACAAACTAGAATCAGATCAAGAATATGTATATGCCCACCTTTACAATTTTTTATTGTTGCATTGGTATAAACAACATATTTTAGTATGGTATTTTCCAGAACTAGGACAAAGAATAGGTCAAATTTATTAAATATTTTCAAATTGTATTTCAGTTTCAAGTGTTCCTTCAGTAGTCACAGCGGTTTGTGAATCCAGGTTAGTTTAGGAGGTACAGAGTAATTTTGAGACCTCACTGGACTCAGTAGTTCCATTTCAAGTAGCAAGTTACTTTAACCTTATCCAAAGTTTTTGTCACTCAGTATTGAGAAACTGGAACAAAATATTTAATTAACAAGTTTTTTTCATCAGATTTAGATACTCTATGATTTGTTTTGGGTCACAACTGTAAAACTTAGTTGTCAAGTTTTCTGTTAATTCTTTTAGTCTGGGTTAATTTTCTTTTTTTTTTTTTGCTAAAGTTTGATCATACTCTGATTTTTTTTCATTCCATTTATGATATTATTCTATGCCTCTATCCCAAAGCACTGTTGAGAAAAATGAGGCATGTGTTAGATACCCAGTCTAAGATAAACCTGGAAAAGAACTGTCATAATAAATCTGCTTCTGCCGACAGATCTTATTTGGGCTTTTTTGTCCCGAGGGCATGACAGTAAGTCATGCTAACACTTGTAGAGGATGTTCTCGTTGAAATACACATATTTTTAGGCAGCTCCCACCCATGCTCTGTATCTAGATGTTGAGAAACACAAGTATTTTTCATCACAGCAAGTTTCTGTCCCAAATGTCTGAAAAGTATGGGAATTTAGAAGTGGGAAAATGCAGAAAACAAGAATTAAGAGATGCCTTAGAGACACTGGAGAAGGGCAGATGGAAAAATATTAAAAGTTATTATTTCTACTAAATAACTTAGCTGAGCAAAAGGGTTAGCACCCATATCACACCAGTAAATAATGACTGTTCTGTTGCTGCACTGCTCAGAAGTACCCTGTTTTTCCTATGGAATTTCATATTTTTATGCCAAGAAAATAGTAAAGGTCACAGATAAGATATTATCACAGCTGAACTCTGAAAAGGGTGGCACTCCTAGAAACTGGAACATAAACAAAAGCAAATTTTTTTGTACCTTCTGGAAGGTTAACAGGAAGCATTTCCATGAATCTTGGAAACGTGATAGATGTTTGGGATTTTTTATATGAACCATTTTGCTCATCATTTACTGTGATAACAACACACTGCCACAAAATGATATCCACATATTTATTTTGGAAGACAACAATACAAACTTATTCAAAGTAAGTCAGCAGCAATATGTAAGAATGTTTCTCTTTGCAGTCTGACTAACATTATAAAACAAACTGGATCACTGATCACTGAAGAAGAAAAATACTTTTTGGCAAAATAAAGCTTTCTGATTTTTCAGTGTCCAAGAAAAATGGCCTTGCTAATTTACTAATTTATTACTTCTAGCAGCTGCAATCTTCAACTCCTAGAAACAAAAAAAAATCTTAAAACCTTTTAATATAATCAAAGTACAGAAGCATCTTTCTTGAGTTTTCAACTCATAGGACTTCTTTTAGGTTTATGTTTCCTGCTGCCTTAGAAACCTGGAAATATGTCAGTCTAGAAAGACCTTAGACAAAAAGATTTCCCAGTTGTATGTCTCTCAGAAAGAAGTATCATTTTTAACCAGCTTCAAAAAAGAATTTCTGTGAGTCCCTTCCAAAACCCTGAAATCTTCTCATCCTCTATAACCCCCTCTCAGAATGTCCAGTTTGTAAATCAGTGACTAAAAAATTAAAATTAAGTAACATATACTGGATTGCATAGGAGTTATTTCATTTACGTTAATAATCTTAAATTAATATCCTAGGTAAGACTGAAAGCACTCATGAGTCTAGAGGTACTGTTTCACAGTGCCTTCAGGACTATCTACCAGTGTATATTTATAAAAATGTTGCAGAGCCTTCACAAAAGTTCTATGCATTATTATTGTCTTCCAAATATTTTTAACAACTACTCCTGCTCCATCTTCATTTGGATCAACCCTCTTAACTGGCACTAGCAAATGTCACTGTTGTGTTTGCAACTAAAATTTTACATACAATTTGCTTTTGTTTACAATTCTGAAAATAGAATTAAACTTCTGGTAAAGGATGACAGCAACAGTGAAATGATAATATTTGTAGTGTTGTAGGTTTAATAGGGATACATGGTTTCCAGCAACCAATTCTCTTACTCAGGCAGTCTTTTCCAATCCTAAATTCCTGTGTTAGAAATCCTTATGCAGTAAAAGGATCTGTGTGAGAGTTTTGAATTTAACATCAGTATTATGACCAAAAATAGCTCAAGCAGACTATCTGTAGAATATTGCTGGTTAAAAAATGCTCTTCTGTCACGATTTTAAATCAAACCTTGACATTTTGATAATTCTTCAATAGTTTTCAATTGTTTTCACAGCTTAAAATATAAGGAAAACATATATCTTTTTAAAGTATTTAAAAGATTATCCACTAAATTCATCAAACATACCCATACCCATACCCATACCCATACCCATACCCATACCCATACCCATACCCATATCCATGCTCACATTTGCCCATGAAATTTTCTCTACTGCAAGTAGGAACTGCTTTATATGTACATGCTGAATTTACACCTAGACCAAGCAACAGTTGGCACAAACTGTAGAAAGAAGTTCAAAAGCCATTTTTGATGTGGAAAACGAATGTAATTTAATATCTTTTAGTGGTATTTGACGTAAAAGATTTCCTCCTATACTTACTGATATTCTTTGGACTGAATTAAGATAGAAGCCAACAGGACATGTCTTGTCATGGATGCTCTTATTTATCCATTCACTGGAACAGGATGAGAAGCAGCTGACAGTTTCCTAAGTTTTGCATCCCAACTCATCATACAGTTTCTTTTGTTGTCTGGAAACTAAATAACATCTCTCTGATGGTTTTTTCATGTATTTCCCTAAATAACTTGCCAGCTACTTTACCCACTGCAAAGTCCCATTGAACTTCATACATCATAAATACACCATTCCCTAACTGATAAGAACTTGTACCCAGCTGATCACATGCAACAGAAGAGGAAAAAAAACTCCTCTATAGCTTTTATTTAGCTTAGACCTAAAACAAATGAAAACATTTTTTCTTTAATAATTTAAATGCTGTGCAAAGAGCAGGAAGAGCTCAATGATTGCTCCATTTCACCCTCTTTATAAATGAGTAGTGACACCTTAAGTAAAAGAGGACTCAGAGATAGATGATGCAGTAGAAAAATGAAACAATAAACATGAACAATGAAAATATTAGTAAGTTTAATACTAATAAGTGATAAATAGTTAAATGTAATTGACCTGTAAATGATATGTCTCTAAGGATCAATTTAAAAATTTCAAAATTGCCGAGTTGATTCAAAACTGACATCCACCCTTAAAACACTTCAATAATTCAATTGATCTATAAATACATATTGTGTTGCCATATATAAACTCAAGGAAATCAGGTTAAATACCAGAACACAGAATTTTTTATTATCTTTGATTCAAGTGTAAGGCAAAAAAGCAACAAAAATCATCACTAGTAGTATTGCAGAGATGTTTGGCTGACACATAGTGACATGAAAAATTACGGTTAACTCATCACTGAACAAGAAATGTCCTAAATTCAAATCATAATCTGTTTTGGTTTTACATATCAATACATTATCATAAAAATATGAAAATTTGAGTCTATGTTTGACATGTATATATATGTGTATGAATGTATGTAGTTCAGACATGACTTGTAAAATGATTTCAAGATTACATTAATATTTTGCATTGCAAATGTATTCTCGGGAAAACAGACAAATTACTTCCATCTTTAGTGCATTTCAATAGACACTGCCGAGCAATGGAACAAAAGTGCTTAGGAAAAACTGTCCTCAGTTTTTCCTTGTTTTCCATGAGAATTGTATCATCATGGCAAAAAGTTGGTTCCTACATAAGGTCATATTGAAGAAAAAAGTGGTGTGAGACAGCAAGGTGAAGCTGAGATTGCTGGCAGAATTGAATTTCTTCTCTGTGGGCAGCTGTTCAGGACATTGCTGCAAAAAAAAAGTTTAAAGAATGTGATTTGTTGAAAAGATGCTAACCTCAGAGATGATATCTGAGCAACTGTCATGTGCCTTCAAGAGCATTGCAATCAACAAAGATTTGTTTTAGAGACATGATAAGGGTGGGGTTGACTGCAGCTTTTAGTTTAAAATGGTCAGAAGATTGCTATGGCAGTGACTAGGGCAACAGAAAAAGAAACAAGGAACCAGCCAATATAGCATGTATGTATATTATATATACCACCTCTTTCACATTAGTTGATATGGCAGAACTTCAACTTCCCTAACAGTTTTTTCCATTTGGCCCATGGAAACTTAGTCAACATTAGTTTCAGATGGAGTCAACGCCCATTTCAAGGGCTCAATTCAATTGCCACAAGCAACCTAGTACAAAAGATTTATGATACATTCAAACCACATAATATTTCTGCAAACTAAAGCTAATGTCTTTAGGTAAAGGGTTAATAGATTTTTAGTGTGATTTTTAGTTTAGTAGGTGCCCAAAATGTTAATGCTTCCTCAAAAACAATAAACACAAATCTATTGAAATTCTGAAGTATCTCTTTCCTCCATTCATATGTTTATTTCTTCTCCTTATTTATCTATTTTTGGTGAAAAAATCACAACTATGTATACATTCAGAAAAGGAATCCTAGTGAGTGTCATGCAGAATTAACCTCCTTATCTGGATTTTCAAAGACATCACAACATTTGACTACCAACTGATTGTGTTATTTAACACAATTTGTTGTTTAGAGTTCTGGAATCATACTTCCCTAATTTATCTATTTCCAGTTCTAAAGAATCATTTTACTATCCATGATTTTGGTAGAAAATAATGCTTTCTACTTAGGGTTATTCAGAATGACTGATTATTTTTGAGTGTTTATCAGAATGTTCAATTAAGTAAAACAAAAGGTGAGAAAAATTAGAAAATCTGGATTCACTGAGAATCAGTGTCTTTCAAGAGCATTTAATTTTGGTATATTTTTGCGTTGGCTCATACATATTTACCATAATGGAGGTCTCTTACCTGGTGTTGGGAATACCTACAAGGGAAGGTTTATGACATGTATCTATTCCAGTTTGTGCTGACACTGGCTTTCCACCAACAAAGCATCTTGCAATGAGAGGGCCAGGATTCCCAAACCTGCTGAATTTTGTTTTACTGAAACTGTGAAGTTCAAAGCCGGTCTGTATTACATTTCAGTAAGAAATACAAATATTTTCAGGCAGCTAACATAGGTTTCATAGAAATTAAGAAGTCTGTAATTTGGAAACACTGCTTGCTTTCATCTTTCTCCCACTCTTAAACGTAACTTTAAACATTTGTGGAAATGGGTCACTGGCTAAAATGCAATAGTTTTGCCAAAGGTAGAAGTCAAACAAAGAAGACGGATTAAGTGTAAATTCTTGGGAGCTGGCAGAATTAACTAGGATTCTGTTTAACAACTCAATTCCGAAATTATTAATGACTTGTCCTTGCCAACATAAAAGAAAAAAAAAAAAAGAAAAAAAAGGAATAGGTTTTTAGCCATGGATTTCTTCAAAAGTCGTACATCTTATTAATTTTAATACATTTTCAGCATAAACAGTCATAATACAATGGAAACCTCATTGAACATAAAATAATCCATAAGGTGTTACATGGATTTCATTTCTTGAGAGAGAGAATTCATAAGGTCTTTCAAGTTAACTGTTCCATAAGGATGAAATCATCAATTTAGAATATGGACAAAAATCAAAGGATGTCTTATTTTACAGACATAGTAATTTGGGGTTAACCCTTACTCCTACTGAAGTCGACAGTAGACTGCTACCGACATCAGCAAGAGCCTAATCAATCTCCTAATTGTCCCTATGGAGCAATACACCTGGGCATGGAGCATCACCTTGTATTTTCCCTGGACTGAGATCTTATGGCTTTGACAGACAGCTGCATAAATAATGCCAGATCCATGTGCTGTGTTAGAAACACCCTTAAAATTTGTGTGACTGGTTTTGCACAGACATTGGCTAGACTATCCGCCTAGATTTTCAGAAGCTTCTCACTGTTCTCTTCAGCAATCTCATTTTTAAGAGACTATTTGAGAGGAATTTTGCAGTTGCAATAAGCTACTTCAGTACTATCAATAGGTTCAGCTGGGAACATGTTTGTCTCTGCATTTTTAAGAAGGCAACTATATTCCAGTCTGAAAAAGTACACTAATCTGAATTGCACAGGTGTGTGTTTTCACACAGAAATTCATCATATACATAGATTCATATGAAATGATTTTAGGCATACAAAATCATGGAATAGTTTTGGTTGGAAGGGACTTATAAAGGTCCCTCCTGCAATGAGCAGGGACATCCCCAACTAGGTGAGGTTGATCAGAACCCTGTCCAGCCTGGCTGTGAACGTTTCCAGGGATACGGCATTTACCATGTTTCTGGACAACCTGATCCAATGCTTTACTACACTCATGGTAAAAACTTGCTCCTTATATCTAGTCTGTGTCTGTCCTCATTTAGTTTAAAAAACACTGCCCTTTGTCCCATTGCAACAGGCCCTAGTTACAAGTTTTCCCCATCTTTGTTCTAAATCCTCTTTTAGTACTGGAAGGTTGCAATAAGATCTTGAAGATTTCTGTCTTCAAGAGCCCCAACACTCTCAACCATTTTCCATAGGAGAAGTGTTCCATCCCTCCAATCATCTTTGTGGCCCTCATCTGGACCCACCCTAACAGTTCCATGACATTTCTGTGCTGAGGACCCCAGAGCAGGATGCAGCACTCCAGGTCAGGTCTCACTGGGGCAGAGGGACAGAACCACTTCCCTCGTCCTGCTGCCACACTGCTTTGGGTGAAGCCCAGGATAAAATTGGCTTTCTGGGCTGCTCATTAATAGCTCATGTCCAGGTTTTTAATCACCAGCACCAGCTTTTTAGTCACCAGCAACCCCAAGTCATTCTTGTCAGGGCTTCCCTCAATCTCCTCATCCTCCATCCAGTATTGCTTCCAGCTGTTGCCCTGCCCTGCCCCAGGTGTTGGACCTTGCACATGGTCTTGTTGAACCTCTTCACAGTCTGAAGTCACAATAGTATATTCTAAAAATCTATAATCAGAAGTTCAAAGAAGAATAACTTTGAATACATATTGCACTAATGTTTTCTTTCAAGTCTGTAAATATTATTGTATTCTTTGGCTGTGTGCTCCTTTCTAATACTTTTTTTTTTGATTCACAGTTCTATTCTGCAAAATTTCAATATTGTTGCTTGAAATTTAAATTTCAAGTTAAATAAAATTTGCCTCTTTCAACAGCAGATTATTATCCAAACCAATAAAGAACCTTAAATACTTCCTTAACTCAAAAATTGTTTTGTTAAATTAATAACTCAGTGTGAGAAAACAGAATTGTGTTTTTTGACCTGAGAGTGAAAATGTCACCAGAATGTTTTGACATTCTTCTCCAAAAGTATTCTCAGGAGAAAAAAAATTACACATGAAATTCACTACTCTTCCAGGGATTTAGAAAGTATTTATTTCATTGCACCTTCTCTGTGCTACTATATGTAATCGCTCATAAAATGGATATTTTTGGATATTTTGGAATAATTCTTTCTAAAATTTCCTTTTATTACAGTTGTTAATGAAGTCTGAGCTTCTTACTCTTGCCCTTGTTCAGCAATGTTCAGTGAAGACTGACAATGAAACATTTTTATTATCATAAAATAATGGTTCTGTTGCACTGAAAAATTTTCAACACCATTTAGTTTGAAACTGGCAAGCCAGAATGGGTCCTGTTTTACAGTCATCATTTCTTCTTGGTAACAATGAAAAGCTATAGGGACCAAAAGAATAAAAAAGATCCAGCTTTTAGTAAAAGAATTTTATTAACATAGCATACTCAGATAGAAAGTAAAACTGAGATCTAACAATAATGGCTAACTAGGACAACGATCCAGAAAACATTTTCTCTTAGAATTATTTCCAATTTAACAAGTAATCTCTTAGAAGTGAGAGCTAGTTGAAAGCTAGTTGTAAGAAAAGCTAGTAGAAATGTAGCTTTGTAATTTCTTAGAAAACAAACCAGTCATTTTTACTCCTCATTAAAAAAGTATAAGGACTATTTTATGTATAAATAGATATTCTTTGGGTTAAGAAATCCACCAAATCCAATGTTTTTATCTTTCTGTCTCTTCCCTTTTGTATTCTTCTATTTTATGAACAGAAATGAAACGAAGAAAAGGAAAGATAACTCTTTTTTTTATCTCATTTTACACTTTGGGGCATCTGTAAAAGTATTTAGCAAATTGTATTGGAAATTAATTTTTTTCTTTTAAGTTTTTATTTTTTCCTAGAAAGGAAAATTTACTTGTCAACCTGATAGTTCATAAAATTCTTATAGAAAGCTTTACACAGGATCAAGTTCTAAGCTTCCTTAAAGAAGAAAAATTCAAGTAACTGAGGGCAGTCTTCCAGTTTAAGGTAATTTCTTATGCTGCAGTTCAACAAGAGCAGCAGTCTAAGAAAATACCCAATAAACCCTTTCTCACATGAATGAGTCTCAGCAAGTTACAAATACCAGCTTCTGCAGTGCTGTGGTTTTTATTATGCAGCACAGCCTTTCAAGAGCAGAAACTCCTCTCTGCTAGCTCTGAAGTGGTGCAAAGAGTCTCAGCGTGGGCCAGCCCCGCTGGGAGGAGCAGCTCATGTCATTGCTCACTTGTTGTTTGGGGTTTTGCTGTTCTCCTCTGTCTTTTTAAGAAGTTTTTCTAAAGTTTTATTTTTGCTTTTTGTGTTTACTTTTTGCAATAAAGTTAGATACGATTTTACATAAATAACTTTTTTTTGTTATTGTAATGGTATAACTATGTTTGTATTCTATTTATAAAGAGAAGACTGTTGATAGACTGTTGAGTTACTCAGTGTGGTTGAAGAGAAAGATTTTTTTTTTAAAATTTATGGTTATTGCTGGAATTTTATAAATGTTGAAGTTTGTAAATAAACTGGTGGGGGTTTTTTTGCTTTAGACATCTGTCTTGGTTTGGAAAGACAGGTATCAGCCAGGCAAAGCTGGAGTATCCCTTAGAATGGGGAATGTAAATCCCTCACCCCTGCCAAATTATAATTTTGCAATTAAGGCCTTTCAGGCAAAGATTTGGGAATAGGAATAACAGTTCTTTACTAGGAATATTAAGAATACAAATGTAGTAGAAAACAAAACCACCCAACCAAACAAGCAAACAAACAAACAACAGTTTTGGAGAACCCTGACAGAGTCAGAACTACAACCTGACACCCTGTTGGTCAGGGTGTTGGAAGCAGTCCAAAAGTGAGTCCTCCTGGAGTGGCAGATGTGGTTCTGTTGGAGCAGAGATGATCCTGTAGAAAAAGTGTCCACTGATGGTGAGAAGGGGTCCAGTCTTCCTCCAGAAATCAGGCAAAGCTAGGTACTTTCTGTTCCTACATCTCAGTTTTTATCCAGGTAGGAATGGTTGGCTCCCCCCACTGGGTGGAGCATCTCACAATAGGATGATGTAATGTGGATATTCTACTTTGGGGCTATGTGCTTTTAGGGGTGTCTTAATGGCCCATTAGCAGAAAATATCCCCCTGGAGGGAGGACAGGCAGTGAAAGAGATAAGAAACACTGCCCCACCTGGTTTTAACAGCTGCCCCACTATCAGAAGGCATCTGCCCCTCTCCCCCAGAGGTACAAGAGATAAAGAAAAACATCTCCCCAACTGCTTTTCACAAATGAAATAGAACACACACCCCTGGCTCCACAACCCAAGACAACATCTCAGCATGTAAGTGTCATTTCTTTATGTCGTGTGCGGCGCTCACCAGGCCACGGGCGCAGGGTCACTTGGCTGCTGCGCCTGTTGGATGGACCCTGCCGCCTGGGAGTCCCTGGCCTGGTCCTACCTGGCACTCCTGAGCAGCCCTTGTCCATCCCTTCCTGGGGGTCACACGGTGAGGAAATGCCCAGCAGCTGAATACCACGGCTTGTATCCTCTGCAGGCACATCCTCATCCTGACTCACCACAGGCTGCCACCTCTGCCCTGGGGGCTCTACCATGGGGCATGGTAGGTCACCTTTCCAGGATTTTACACTGTTGCAAGCAGAAAATTGGGGTGCAAAACTGGTCTCAGACCCAGGCATGGTATGTAACTGGGTAAAAGAACAGAAGACTTTTTATTTAACTCTGCTTCAAATGATAAAACTGCCTTTCTAAGGACACAAAGTCCAACCTAGGCCACAGAAGCTCACAGATACTTTCTTTTGTGTGCACCACATTTAAGGAGAGAGTCCTAGAGGCATCTGCTCTCTCAATCAAATTTTCTGTTCACACATCTTAGCAACTGAATAGGTTGCACAGACCATTTTTTCCTGAAACAAAGGAAATTGCTTTTATGTGGAGAAGTTAAGTCATTTTATGAAAAATTTTCTCCCTCATTTATACCCATAAAGTGTAAGTAATTTCTCTACTCATTAATCCATCACACTCACCCAGAGTATCACAGAATAATTTGGCTTTAAAGGACTTCTCAGAGATTTCTTTTCAAAACCTCTGCTATAGATTTTTAATGTTTTGAAGTCAGATCAGGTTGATAAGTACTTAAAATCTTCAAGATAATTTGGAGATTTCTCAGCCTGTTTCAGATTTGAACCACTCTTACTATGGAAAATATCTTCCTTATATAATTTCTCTTTCTATAGGTCCCTTATCCTTTCAATGCATACCTTTGTGAGGAATCTGGCTCAGTCTTGTTTTACACTTTTCTTTAGGTGGGATCATCACACAACATCACAGCTTGCATGTTCATCCTATCACTCTGGTTTCTAACGCTGACGCAGAAATACCAAAGGGAACGTGCTCTAATTCTTCACATTGTTTTCACTCTTCAGAATCACAGAGAGTCGTTTTCTTCTCCTTGTTTTTTCATGTTTATCTCTTACCTCATTGATTACTTGGCTCTGTCTCATTTCAGTTCCAACATGCAGTACCAATGAAGACAGGGAAACTTCAGGCTGACATAAAGTCAGTTGAAAGACTTTCTTTCTACTGGTTTGTCATTTAGTAATAATTTTGATAGATGATTCACTGAAAAGATAAATTCTGTTGATAGTGGAAATAGAATTAATCATCCAAAGTAATACATGAAATTAATCATCCAAAGTAATATATTAAAAAGAATTTGTCAAGGGTGTGAAGAAACTTGGAAAAAAACCCAAAAAAACCCAAGTTAATTATAAAGAGAGAAAAAACTATGCATTAGCAAATTCAAAGTTTGCTTTCTTCATTCCCTTCTAAAAGCATCGTGATTGAGTAAGAAAGCCATTTTTCAAAGTTTGAAATATGAAAGAATGATCAATATTTTAATAATAATTTTTTGAGAAATACAGATCTCTTTTGTGTCTGTGAGCTGTCCATGAACACAATATTTTTTAGAATTATTTTTTAAGAATTTTTCTATTCCTCATGGTATACTAACCCAATGTGTGAAGGTACAGGATTGCTTCTGACCTTTGTATTTCTGCGTTGCCCTTTTCATTTACATGAAATTTAGTTGGACATCTCTACCTGTGTTATACCATCTGCTTCCTGAGAAAATACACTAGAAGAGAATCTCAAGATTACTCAATCTAATGGTAAGATTTTGTCTTTCATAAATAAAGTTTTGCTAGAAATGTATGTGCTGAAAGCTCATTTAAATAATGTTCATTTTGCATTTTGCTTTTCAAGGAATTTTCCTGATGTATTTCCATAGCTCTGACAGAAGTCTCTACAAGCAAAATTTGCTCTTATTTGTTAGCATTTACAGTGACTTAGTCATAGGAGAGTTTGATTTTTAGGGTAGGTGTGCCTTATATGTATAGAATGTAATTTTTTTAACAAAAAATCCACTAGAAATTCCCACAAAATTCTCATTTAAAAGATTTATATTGATAGAAATTGGTATATTAATTTCCAAATAGTTCCAATTATCTCTAAATTTCAAACTTTTAGAGAAAAGTTTCTTTGTCTTGCCTTAGTTTTAGATATGACATCTTGAAAATTTAATCAATTCAAATTGTATAAATATTAGTTTAAAAAGACATTGCATTTTTTAACAACTGTTGGTAATGAAAAGCACCTGCAATATACATTTCATAAAATGATCTTAACGTCCCATCTTAAGATCAGTGCAAATAAAAATATTATGGTCCTCTATGTTCCTAGCATAGATATATGTTAATTCACTATTGTTCAGTTAATAAAAATTAAGTACTCTCAAATGTTTCTGTTTTATCTCTGAGTTATTTACAATTTGGATGACATTCTGATACAAAACTGTTTACAGAAGAACTTTGAGCCAAGTCCTTGGTAGCTTTATAATTCCTCAAAATGACATTTTCAAGTAATAAAAATATTATTTTTATCAGATACATTACAAATGGATTTTTCATCTGCATTTCTGGCAAAAGATTTTTGAACTTTACACATCTGTTGTCTAGTTCATCCAAAAACTGAGGAGGAATAGACCTGCTACCTGTCTATATAGAAGGCATGTCTGTCTGTCTATCTAAAATTCCCCTCAAAAATATGTGCACCTTCCATTCAGTCATTCAAGCTTAAAGTGGCCTTGGATCTAATAAAAAGCTGAATTGGAAGGAGAGGTATTTCAGTCCTAGTCTTTGTTTTTTTGCCTCAGTCTGGTAGAATTTGGGAGAACATACACTCACTTGCAGAAGAAAAACCCTGCGTTTGAGCTCCTTCTTGCAGCTCTGGGTTTGTCAAAGTATGTACTGTAAATTATTTTCTTCTCCTTGAGAGTTGCTGACAAAGCATAAGCCATATTTAACCCAGGATTTTGGGAGCACATTTTCTTTGGCTAGCTTTATGCCATCCTGTCCTTGAGCCAGCCATCTCAATTTGGGATGTGGAGAACAAACGAAAATAAACTGTACAATCTGTAATTTTAAACAGCCTTTCACTATCTCATCAAACAGAGGTCTTCCTGAGTTCTTAAGCATAGTCTCTTTAAAGCAAGAAAAAGTTTCTCACTTTGATCTCTTTCCTTAAGACTGCATAGCTCTATTAAAAAGGGTTTGCAGTTTCCCTTCTCACCCCGTTCAGTTCACTGTCTGCATTCCTTTACCCACTGTCATATCACTGTTTCCCCTCCAGTCTCTAGCTCCATCCCAATGTGCATCCTTTATTCCTAACCTGTGCCAAGCCCCCATCTGAGATGGGCTCAACCCTTCCTGCTGTGCTTCCTGGGGATGGCAGCAGGAACTTTTGCTCTCCAAGTTCCCCAACACTGGCAGGAAGTGCACTCAGGCAGCTGCAAGCAGACCTGCTGCTCCAGAGCTTGCAGCAGGAGGCAGATAGCATGAGGGGTTCTTTCCTAGCTAAGTATCTTTCTTTCTCAGCAGAAAGCCAGCAGATTCTTCTCTACAGGAGTGAAATCCAAAAAGAATCCTCCTGAGCAGCTCTGAATTGTATACAGCACTACATCCAGATTCCAACCCAGGATGCTACAAGGAGGGTCTGGAGGTGCCACAAAAGGCAGTATTATCCACTGGATGCTCTGGCTAACAGGCTAAGAAAAAGACTGCTATGGGTCTGTGGTCTATAAAACTTCCTAAGGGCTACCCAAACTGGATGTTATTATTTACATGGCCACAGTATCCTGCAGTCATTAACATGGCCCAGTGTGTGCTGCATGCTGTACAAGCAGAGATCCAGAAGGCAAACCTTGCTTTAAGGACTTTCCCACAGGGAAACTCACGGAGGAAGTGGGCCACTCATAAACTCCATAGAGTAAAGGAACAGGGAGTTGATACACCTCAGAATGGCACACCAATACTCTCTCTCACCTGCTCACCAGCTGTGGGAGGAGAGGCAGCATAGGAAGGTTTGGTCCTCAAACAAGTCCAGCTGTGACTGATAGTGGGAGGAAATATTTTCTCTCCTTCTCCCCTGTGCCATGTGTTTATGCTGTGCCAGCTGGTGTTAACTTAAAAACTGAAGATCTCCCTGCCAATCCTGCCCCCTTCCCTCCTACAGTCAATGGTTATAGCTCATTTTAAAGTGATTATTACTAAAATAAAACATTCCATTTTGGTCGGCAGTAGACACTGCACACACTTTAGACTCTTGTCCAAGCATGAGCAGGGGTATGCACTTGGGTTCAGCAAGCACCTGGACCCAGCATAGCCCAAGTGCTTTTGTCTGCTTTTAATTCAGCAGGGGAGAGTCAGAGAGACACACACATCAGCCCACAACAGCACCTGCTCTAAGGCATGAAATCCAGCTGGAGGGAAGAACAGCAATGACACCAATTTTGTCTCCTGTTTTTCTTTCTTGCAACAGCAACAAAAATGCTACTGAAAAATAAAGGGTCTTTTATCAGTCTCAAATTTTGTTTAGAAATAATGCTCCAATTAGATGGTTTCTGTTATACACATTTAAACTGGTTTAATATTCTAATTGTAGATACAATTCTTTAACACTAGACATTGCATGTGAAATCTGCTGCAAAACAGGTGAACACCTAAAAAAATGAAAAACCCAAGGAGGAGAAATACTAAATGGAGCTCATGTTACTTTTTCCTTCTCCATTTATTTTTATCTTTTTATATGAAGATTTTGAAATACTTAACTAACTTGTCTGTTGAACGTATTTATGCTTTTGGTAATTTATTCCACATGCTCAACACTATATCCTTTGAAATCTTTGTGTGGACTCTCTCTTCAAGTTCATCCTTTTTATATTATACTCTTTTTTCCTTGTTGGGATTAAGTTCATCCTATTCACTTTCTGAATAATAAGACCTATTTTTCTTTTCTTTTTTTCTTTTTCTTCTCATGACAATCTCTTCTCCATTGCAATGTATTCTTTGTAATATATTGTCTTGCATACCAGGTTTCTCTCTCTTCTCTCAAGTTTAAAAGAAAAGCTCCTTTTTTTTTTTTTTTTTTCTTTTTTTTTTTTTCTTTTTTTTTTTTTTTTTTTGTTTGTTTGTTTTTTTGGTCAATTCAGCTTTCTGGAAATTCAAAGGCATATGAAAAAGCATCAGTATTTGCAGGATTACCTTCCCTTCCACTTCAGTGGAAGAGCCTTCTAGCAAGAGGTAACTTGTGCCCAGACAAGGCAAGATCACATCTCTGTATTCAGGCAGCCAGCCTTGCTTGTAATGCTGCTCACTGAAAAAGTAAAAATGTACTATAACGGCATCCACAAAGGGAACCTCTGCCATAATTGAGTCCACTTCTTCCAGAGGCATCTGGCAATTCATATCTTCCCCAGCCAGTGTTTGCTGTCTACTTTGACTTAGTAGGTTCCTGCAACAAGGAAACTTGCAGGATGGAGTGAGTCAACATCAAATTTGCACGTATGATGTTTATCTGATTATTTTCTCTTCAGCCTTCAAGACTATTTTTATTTTTGACAATGTCAAAGACCACCAAACTCAGATGGCGGTGCCTGTGCTCTAAATGCCAATAATTCTTTGGTTCACTTTCTAATTTTGGCACCTTTTCCAGAGGTCACATTGAGATGTCATTCACAATTTCTGAAGAGAATAACAGACAAGCCATGCTTATTGAAGCTATTAAAAGAGACAAGGTCATTCAAAGACAGGTCTGACATGCAGATGACAAACTGGCTTATTGTGAGTCTGAAGAAAAATATGATGCCAGCATCTAAAATACTCCAGGATCTCTTCTGGAAGACCCAGTCATTCATTGGCTTCAAAAGTTACAACCTAGTAGTACAAACCTGGAGAGAAAATTCCAGCTGGTATTGCTCAGCTGCATTAAAAACACAGGTCAGGGAAGCAGCAAAAGCCTTTGTAAGGCAAAGTTCATTTAAGTTCAGAAGGATTTGTACCAACTAGGATTTCTGTACTTCTAATAAGTATCTAAACTCTCACCTCCAGCTGTCTTTTAAATGAGTATCTGTTCCTCTGCAGTAGAAAAATTCCATTGTGGGTCATCAGATGCAGCTAACTACTTACTCTTGCTCCAGGTTAATTGAGCGACTGATAGCTGCAAATTACATTGAAGGGGATAAAATGCTGGCACACAAACATTTTGTTACTGAGCTCTACTATGCCAGAATTTTACCAGTAATCTCAGTTTAGCTCCCAGCAGAACTAGAAAAAAGGTTCATTAAGACCTATCATGGCAGATTGGATGTGACATTCTAGTTGGCAGACTTGCAAAGTAGCATAGAATCATAGTCTTAGAATGGTTTGGGTTGGAATGGACCTTAAAGATCACCTAGCTTCAACCCCACAGGCACACCTTTCACTAGATCTGGTAGCTCAAAGTCCCATACAGCCTGACCTTCTATTCAGAAACATTCCTGTGCCAGAAATGATTGACAACCAAAGCTACTCATATCTTGTCAAAATTATGTCCGTGTCAAGGGTAAAAAGTATCCCTCACCTAGGAATACTTGAGAAAATTTTAGAAAAGCCAGAGGGGAAAAAAAAATGCTAAATATGTATAGCATGTATAATGATCAGTCTAAATGATTTGTTCCCCTAGCTTCTTATATCAGGATAAGAATAAATGGTGAAATAGTAACAAGATCATTATCTCTGGGATCCTACCGTAACCTGTTATAAAGCTATACTGCAGAACCAAATTCAGCCTTCTGAATGACAACTCTAAAAAAAAAAAAAGAGGTGTCACTTGAGGAGTCATACCAAACCTTCCAAGGTATAAATGAAAATCCAGGTAAGAGGTGAATAGTATCTCTTATATCCCCAGGTATATTTCTTCTAGAAAAACTGTGAAGTCTCATTCCTGCCATTCATGTTGTATCCTTTGCTACTTCTAAATGTGGTTTCTACAAATGAAATAAACCTCAGACACAGATTTCTTTGGATATCATCTGATCACAGAAAGATCTCTAAGATCACCAAATCCAGCTACTGAAATCTTCCTGTCTTTGTTGTCCCAAAGAGTAACACTGATTTCTCAATGTCAATGTTTTGATTTCAAAAGTTTTGTAATTGTGTATGAGGATGAATAAAGACATACAGCAATATGATCTAGCTGTTGTCAATATCTTTATATATACATAGATGTAAAATAAAAATATAATTTGTGTCATTTACTAGGTATGGCTATAAAAAGCCCACAGTGAAAACAATTTAGTGGACTTGGAAAATGTAGAAATATGTGAAATTATTTAAACTCTTCAGAAGTTCAACATTTTTGTCCAAATAGCTGAAAAATTTGTCCAGACTATTCATTTGCTACCACATTTCTTCAAAATTTGTAAAATTAGTTTATTTGCAGAAGGAAACATTGAGATAACATCAGATACAGAAACATTTCACTAGGGAATCTAAAGAGAAATTAATGTCTGACGTCTCACTTCTACAATGAAATCCATCTTGTCTCAAAAGGAAAAAAAAAAATAGGGATCCTGTTCATTGATGTATTAATGTTAAAGATGGCCTAGAATGGCTTGTGAGAAAAAATAACTAATCTAGAGAGAAACATTGTCTAGGGCAATATGTGACTAACATAAATGACACGACACAGCCAGCACCAAACCAGGCACAGCAGCAGGACACAATGAGTTGCAGAGCTCTGCACAAAGCCCACTCAGGAAAAATACAGGGGCATGTTTTCTTCATACCTGGAATGGAAGATGGAATCTTTTGTGTTTTCATGAAATTTTTTCATGTGGTTACCTGGGTTGTTGGTGGGGTGTGTCTGTGATTCTTTCCTGCCCATATTGTTACTTGCTGGAGGAAACAAGGCCAGTGAAGAATCTGCAGGTCAAAAGGGATGGTAGGACTCAATGTCAATGAAATCAGAAATTCCTCTTTTTGAAGGATAACATTAGGAGGAAGAATGTGTCTGTTATTGTTAAAGTGTTACCTCCCTGCTGAGTGCCTGCTGCTTCTCCATGCTCTCATATTTCATTTGTGCTTGTTTCTTCCTGCTCAACTGGGGTTTTTTTTGGCACAGTGAACATACATTTGCATATCTTCTGAACAAAATAAGTGGTGATTTTTTTTTTTTTTCCAAAGTCAATGGCCATGGCATCCAACAGACAGTGATACACACAACCTGCTGGGAAGTGCCAGTCTGAGTCAGACAGAGTTTCGTGTGTCATCACTGAAGCCTGCAGATGCTAGATCCTGGCAGGACACTTTAGATCAGACTCACATCCAGCTGGCACAGCTGCATGGCTTAGGGGTTACCTCAGCTCTCAGCCTGAGCTTTATGTGCATTATACCACTTGGAGAAATTCTCTGACAATATTAGACAGTTTAAAAACTTGTCATAAGTGTCTCATAAAAGCAGAGGAAGAAGGGTTAACGCACAATACTTTAAGAGGAAGAACACACAGAGACAGCACTTTCCCAAGAAGAACTTGCTGGAGAGAGTGGCACATAGTCAATCTGCACACACATATTTTTCTCCTGATTTAGACAGCTGAATGGCACACTGTCATTCAAAACTCATTTTACGTAGTTTGAGCAATAACATTTTCTGAATTATTTTGTCTGTTATAAAGTCACAGTATCTAAATTTTAACTGGAAATATTTTAAGTACATGATACAAAAATGCAGAAATTATTTTTAAAAAATACTTTATGACCATAACTTTTTGATTATAATGGGCTTAGGACCTCTCTGTGTCTGTATTTGAGTGTAAGAGAGCATCTACATCTACATGAAGCTAAATTATTGAACATAGGTGTTACTTAAGTATTTATAATTATGACAAGCATAATTTGTAATTATGATCATCACAATACAGAAGGGAGATACTGTTGATTTTCTTGATGCAAAAAAGATGACTTATATTGCCAATACGCGTTCCTTCTACCGTTATTAAAATATGTAGTTGCAATTCACAATTTTTACAATGTTTAAAAAAAGTTAAACAAAATCCAAATGAAACAAAGATAAGCCCAGTGAAACTGAGGCAAAAAGATATTCAACTTGGTGTTATTTCAAAAAGCTTCAAGATCAAAGGAATGGAAAAATAGGTACATAAAAGAGATACCAAGCTACTAATTCAGCTACTTTTTTTCCAATCTTTCTGTCAACTCAGCATTTGAATTGGACAGAGGTATTAGTATTAACTCAGTGTTTATATTGGATTAGAACATTCCTGACTTTTGCAGAGTCCAAGGTAAATATTTCAAACAGGTTCCCATCAGAATCAATTTTCTTGATGGCATTGCTCTTTGCACTTTTTTTTCATGCTAACCAAAATGTATCTGATTACCTAATCCACTGAGAAACAAAGAAAAACTACATACTTTAAAATCTGCAGCAAGGTAACCATTACCTTTTTGGAAGTTATTTTAGCCCAATTTCCTGTGCCTGTGTGGTAGTGTCATTCAGAAGGAACTTCAGGTTTAACTGACTGAACATGAGTAAGAGTCTGACCTTTCTATTTTGTTGATTGCACCTTAGAATTAATTGCATTGTCATAAATTAATTTCATGTGACTACATTTTTGCATAGAGTAATGAAGAGGACCAAAAACATGCCCTAAACACATCTTAATACTGGACTGACCAGCATTAAGGTTGACTTTCAGTGTTCTATGTAACAATGTGCAAAACCCAGTGGAAATATTTCCTGAAAAAAATTTAGAAGTCTGATTTCCATTAATCTAACTGTTGTTGTTATCATTATTGAAGGAATGACCTCATGAAGGGCTGTTGCAGGAGAGCAGACTCATTCTGGTGTCCAGGAATGAAGCTTTATATCTTATCTGAGACACTGTGTTGTCTTCCTTTTCCATAGCATATGGGATATTTGGCAGGAGCACTTTTTTTGCTATGGTCCCAGAGGGCCAGCATTTAAAGGAACTCACAAACCTGCAGTTGATCTTCTTACCCGGAGCCTTTGAGAGAGTGAAAAATGTTGTTTGGAAAGGTTTCATAAAACAAAGGTAAGAGTATTTCAGGATCACTAAGTCCATAAGTCATAGACTCTATGATGTAATGCAGTGGTAAATTAGACTGGCACTGCTGTATGGAAAGTCTACTCTTCCTATTGACAGAAGGGAAAAATGGTTCCCAGAAAAATCTGAGAAATATATATATATATATATATATATATATATATATTTTTTTTTTTTTTTTTTTTTTTTTTTTTTTTTTTTTTTGCCAGTAAGTAGTCTGGAATATATTGCACTCACAGAGTCAGGAAATCCAATTCTTTTGGTACAGAAGTGACCTCAGTAAAAAAATGTTAACAAAGATTCACTATTATTGGCATTCAGACAAATGAACTGCACTGGGACAAGACAGGAACAAACACTTTCTCCTGATATACAACTCCCATGTAAATTGTGACAAAGCAGCGTTGATTTTATTAAATACACACTGGAGAATTTTCTCCCTTCATGGTTTAGGACCTATGTTGGAAAATTTGTCTACTGTGCACACCAAAAGTTTAACACCTGGAAAGCAAGCAAGGGCAACATAAAATACATTTTTTTTTATTATTTTATTTTTAAGCAGGGCGATTTTTAGCCATTGTGAGGTTTATAGGGGAGGAATAAAATCATCTCACAATTTTCAGGAATTTACATTTACTAAGATCTTATCATACAGCATAAGGTATTATTTCTGTTCTCAAATACTACATCACAAGCATTTTAATTTAAACAATTTACAGGCATCATTGTATATAATTTGGTTCTTATTTACAGAATCACAAGGTTGGAAGAGACTTCTAGGATCAAGTCCAACCCATGCCCTAACACCTCAACTAAACCTTGGCACAGAGTGCCACATCCAATCTTTTTTTAAACACATCCAGGGATGGTGACTCCACTACCTCCCCAGGCAGACCATTCCAGTAATTTATCACTCATCCTGTAAAAATTTTTTTCCTAATATCCAACCTATATTTCCCTTGGTGCAGCTTGAGACTGTGTCCTCTCATTCTGTCAGTTGCTGCCTGGAGAAAGAGATCACCCCCACCTGACTGCAGCCACCTTTCAGGAGGTTGTAGAGAATGATAAGGTCACCTCTGAGTTTCCTTTTCCCCAGGCTAAACAGCCCCAGCTCCCTCAGTCGTTCCTCACAGGGTTTGTGTTCCAAGCCCCTCACCAGCCTCGTTGCCCCCTCCAGATGTGCTCAAGCATCCCAATGTCCTTCCTGAACTGAGGGGCCAGAGCTGGACACAGCACTCAAGATGTGACCTCACCAGTACCAAGTACAGGGGGAGAATGATCTCCCTGCTCCTGCTGGCCACACCATTCCTGATACAGGCCAGGATGCCTTTGGCCTTCTCAGCCACCAGGGCACACTGCTGGCTCATGTTCAGCTCTTGTCACCAGTGCCCCCAGGTCCCTTTCTGCCTGGGCACTGTCCAGCCACACCATCCCCAGCCTATAACGCTGCAGGGGGTTATTGTGGCCAAAATGCAGGACTTGGCACTTGGACTTATTAAACTTCATCCTATTGGATTCTGCCCAATATGTGTGTATATAGAAAGAATATATGTAGCTACTGCACTAAATTCATTCATTACTGATGCTGTTCTGAGACCTCATTTATTACACAGAGAGAAGGACTATTCCTGAGCCAAAGAGTTTGCACAGTCATCAAGACATAAGATATCAACTTACTGCACAACAACAACACCAACAACAAAAAGTATCTGGAGACAGGAGAAAGAGAAAAGAAACCATAAAGAAAAGAAAAGCTAAGTGTCTGATTCTGAGACAGTACAGTAAAAACAAGTCTAATATTCTTAAAATGTACCTTACTGTTTAAGACCATATACACACACAAACTTGGACAACTAACTATTTTTATGTGACCTTGATTCAAATGGTAATTAGGGCAGATATAATTTATGTACAGACTTAAAACTGAATCCTAACCCATGGGCATACTGATGACAAGGCCTGTCTAACTTCAGTGGGAAATAGCATGAAATAATGCAAAGAAAATCTTGACCCAGAGACAGAAATGTCCTCAAGGGAGTCTGCCATGACTGTGAAAGATTACGGGACAAATAGAATTGGAAAAAAATGAAAAAGTTGCTTGTCAAGGCATCAAGAAACCAACAGATGTCACAGGAATGTAATAGGGAGGAGGGAAATGAGCAGTAATGAAGACAGAAAGAGGTGAAGGTAAATGAAATGTTGAGAATTATTCAAGGTATTTATCTACATACAATTGAAATATGGATGAAATGCTAGTTAAAATGCAAAGGCCTTTACACATTTAACCTCTTGTTAAATAATCTCTTTTCAATCTATTCCAAGTAACATCCTTAAATATATAGTTCACAAATTTATCTCTCCAGAAATGCTTCTTCTTCTTTAGTTCTACGCTGTTCCCTTCTTTCCAAATACTTCTGCTTGATGCTAACCCACTGGCTCAAATTTACCGCGGTGAAGATCAAACATTTCATTTACAGAATCATAGAGATTAAATCTGTAAAATCCTTTGTATTTTGAACTAACATTTCATCCATGATTCAATAATATGTAGATAAATACCTTGAATAATTCCCAATTTTTGTTCAGACTACTGAAATAACTTGAAATATAATAAAAATGAAGTCATTCCACAAAATTACCCTCTCCTAGAAGGCTATTATCACCTATTATGTGAAAGAAGTTTCAGGGTTTATCAGTTGTTTCCATTTTAAGTATGAATGTTCAAAGAATAAGACAAATATTGATTGGCTTCGCACTGTGTTGTCTATTGCATTCAGAAAGAGACAAAAAAATGTTTCTCACTTCTTTCAACTTGCACCACTGTATATGCTGAGCACTGACCAGAGGACAATGAGGTTTCTTGGCCAACAGTGTTTGATAGGGCCTGAGCTAAGCGTTTTGTTTGATAATGCACATTCCTCTTCTGCATTATAAATATATTATATTGTCAATTGTCACCGGCAGATTTTTTTTATTGTCGTAGATTGAGCAACATTGATCACTATGCACAATTCTTCATACAGTCAGAAATATTTTACAGTCCACAACTTATCTTTAGGTGTTTTAACCATTCATGAAAGCTACATCTTCCACGCCAACTCAGGTTGTTAGATTGGAACAAATTCTGAAATACTGAGGGCAGATGCTGACAGCTGTGCACTTCCCAGTCCTGCAGAAGATAGGAAGGGGGAAAGCCACGCTGTTGAACGTACTGCAGGAATACTTCACCTGTAACTGCTGCACTAAATGTAGCCCAGTAAAATAGGTACAGGCATAAAATTGTTATTCTCCAGGAATTGTTATACTCAAGGAAGTAAGAAATTATTTTTGGCCTTGACAATCTTTTTGTAAACGAAGAAAGTCAGTTGTGTTCTAGAATAAAAAACCATAAAGTGAGCAGTAAAAGTAGGGCAAATGAGTGTTGCACTACCTAATCTTTTTCTGAAGGAAATGATGCCTTATCATGCTGCATGACATGGAATCAATTTAATTCATATTGTATTTGGATGTGGATGTCTGTTACCTAGATGTGGCCACTAAATTTATTGCTCTAAAAGTAAAGCTCTAAAAGTATTTGCTGCCAGAAATCAAATGTTAAATTCATAGAGAGAGGCAACTTCTCTGAGCTTGATGGATAATTAAAAGGAACTGCTGAGTTCTCAGAACAAGAATCACTGGTTTACATAGACATGTTATACTACTGGTTCTTAAGAAACTACTTTGTTTTATATATGGTTGTATGTAAAGTGCATACTGAGAAAGACACTGGAGTGCTTTTTTTTTTTTTTTTTTTTTTCAGATTAAGGTTTTTGGAGACTAAGTGTTTTAGGAACTGTAGTTCCCACGACATAGAAAGAATAATGTATGTTTAGTACATCTTAAATGGCAGGCAGAATTTTGTTTAAAATTATTACATGCTGCAAGGTCTTTAAGTTTCTAAACTGCTTTCCTGTTCACTTATGTTTTCTTTTAAAAAGAATTACAGATTGCATTGACTGATAGAAACTAAAACACTAGTTGACAGCTGTGTATGTTTTTAGAAGGAGCATAGAAAAATTTTGCTATCATCTATGCTAGTACAGACCTAACGAAACCATTATTCACAGGGATACCGCTTGGTTATGATCCCATGACTGTTTTCATCTCTCAGCATGGAAGCACTTTTTTTTTCAGTTCTTCTGTCAGAGCCTGAAGAATTTTCCATCAGTAGCCAGTGCAATGTGAATTTTTGTAGTCTTAGTTGATAGCTACATGAAAGGGATTATTATCAAAAAGAAGTCATCATACATTTGACGTTATAGGACAAACACAGCAATGCCAGTTTTTATCTTGATAAATGGGAAAATATAGAAAAATAAGCTCAAATTAATTTCACTGGTTGCCTCCGTTTGGATTAAATATGTATTGGGAGAGAAATTTGATCACACTTACATAGCTGCTGGACTTTCTCAGTCTTTTCTGGGCCTAGATAATGAATTTCATCTGTAAAGGTGGCACATTTCTTCAGCACTATTTTGACTTTTTAAAAATTTCCTTCTGATCTTAAAAATTTTCAAGTATTTCAGGCACACAAGGCTTTCTTATGTCATTTAGTTATTCTAGCAAATATTTTTGTAGTAACAGAACTTAATTACACAATTAATTCAGCTTTTCCTCAAATGCCCAGATATTGGCTGCATTAAAGGAATGAGAGTGACAAATTAATCTTTTATTACAAAGCAGAAAAAATTCTTGTATACTAAAATAATTTTCTGCTTGATTTACTTAAAATACCATTTCAAAAAATTTTGAGCAAGATGTAAACTTGAATTTCAGTGACACTGCCCATGAGCACGTATGTTATTTTTCTGAGAAGTCTTCTAAATACTCAGGAACTAATAAAATACAACTATTTCTAACAAAAACCTAAGATTATTTCATATCTATACATATAATAATTATTACACTATTTTAGGGACAGGAATTTTTTTTAACAGGAGTGCCCAGAAAGCATATTAAGTAACATACTGTGTAATAAAAAAAACCTTATTTAGGAACATGTGAAAAACCACAACTGAGTTTGATCATATTCAACTCTCAAGCTTTAAAAAAACAGGGGCAAGAAAAATGACACATCTAAAAGACACATTTGTTTCAAGGGAAGTGATATAACTCCTTAAAGCCATGAGAACATGTAGATCAGAGTGAGATAAAATTGTGGAAAACTGTGAAAATTACCCCAGAATGTTTTTAATAGGATTTCTTTCAACTTTTTATTTTAATGGATGATGGAAAAATGAAAGCTTGTTCCCTGTGTTACAGTATAAATTTTGTCAGTAGTGAAGTGTGGAAAAAGCGATTGCCCAGAGAAAATTTGTGAACTGAGGTAGCATGGGACTTGAGCTATCTCTGATTTTTATCACTCTTATTTCAGTTTTTTCAAAGGCAGATGTTTCATTATTTTGAAAGGGACTAGGACAGTGCCAGAAAATTACTGCAGGACATGGCAGGAGTGTTTAACTCTTTGTTGAGTCCATAGGGCTAATGCCACAGAGTTCAAAGGAAGATGAATCATAACTCTGCTGCATGATGCATTTTTACATTGTAGTAAAATAACGTATTTAGATATACACACATTGCTATAAAAAGATTTTTTAAGTATAATCTAATGTGGCAGTCTTTTTAGACATCTGAATTTGGGTTCAAGTTTTTTAAAAAAATATAGTTTCATTACAACCTATACAGTTGGTGGATTTAGAATTATTTTGCAATGTAGTTCTGACCCACATCAGAAAACTGAAAAGTATCATATATCTGAATTTGAAGCTGAATTTTCAAATTTTGTCCTTTAATCCTGACTGGAAATTAAACCATACATATGAAACAAAACTCTTTATAAATAGTAAGTCTAGTGATGTCTGAACTGTTAGTAACATTTAGCTCGAATTTTGCAATTCAAACAGTGAAAATTGGTTTCCTCATCACATAACCCCAGGGGAAATTTCTGCAAGCACAATCAGCCTTGGCATCTTCTATGCAAATCTTATACTGAACTTTTATTGCCACAAATACACCTGCTTTATAAAGCCTACCCTTACAAGTAACTTATCCTCTGTTTTTATTTTTCAGCTCAGTCAGTTAAACACTTAAATAGTTCTATATCAGGTAAAATATAAGTTAAAAAGTAAAATGTCTGGGAAATGTATTTTTCTTTTAATATTCACTAGTTGAACTGTGACGTCTCTACTGTTTCAAATACATTTTTAATAACTTGCAAGTGGATCAGCTTGCCATACTCTCCCTGTGTTTACAGTTACAGCTGCATCTAATTTGAGGATCTAGAGACAGTCAGAAGTCTTGGTAAATCTTGTACAGACATGCAAATGCATCATCACTCTATGCCACTGATCTTTTAAGCAAGGCTGAATAAAAACAGCAGCAATGTTCAAGAGACAATTTCTTCTTTCAGTGGAAAGAAATTAGGTTTTCTCAGAAAACTGATCAAAGCAAACATTTTTTTTTTCCCATTCCAGTATATGCTCATAATTTTGTGTTACATTAATATACATTACATATATATTAATAACATAATTATTTTTTGTCTAAGAATTATATTCTACAAGTTACATGCTCAGCTATCCTGGCAAGCCCTGGTCACCACTGATGCTTGCTTTTGTGTCCCAGAGGTTTTTATGAAAAATGCTAAAAACCCCAAAGAAATAGTGCAAGAACTAAGTTATAGAAGGTTGAGCAAGATTGCCTCAAAGAATATTGGGATTGTATTGAGGTTCCCTGCTTCAGAAAGCTTTGGTGATAATATTAAATATATTATTGTTCTTTGCATTTCACTGAAAGTAACTTTTAGTATTAATAAAGCACTCGTGGCTAACTAACAGGAAGCAGAGGCGGTTTAGAGATGGGAAATAGTTTTATTTTGCCTATGACAGGAGATTCATTATTTTTTAGAACCAGGTCTTGTCTTTAAAGCAAGCCATGTTGCTGCACATTCCTCCTTCATAAATTTTGCCACATACACCTGTTTTGGCCATGGCTTTAGACACTTGCTGTCTGCTGCTGCTATCTCAACTCTGGACTGAACTCTCAAACACAAGTCTTCCACAGAATATGAAATCTGGAAAGATATTCCTGCCCAGGCTCAGAGAAAAACCATGAGCATTTAACCTCAGCACACAACTGAGGCAAATCCTGCTCAAGTGAGTAAAATCCAGGTAAGAAAATCCATGAGTAAAATCTGTCACTGCAGTTCTGCTGTCCTGTTATGAGTGGCTGGCAGCTGCATGGGATGTCCAGGGCTATCTCTGTGGGCAGAAGCTCAAACCCAGCCATTACAGGGTCATCACCTGCACTTAACCACCTGTGAGGACTTTAATATCCTCTCTGCTCATCCAGCTGCCTAAAGTGCCTCTGGAGAAACCACACAGGAAGTATTAAACTGAGAGATGGATAATGTCTTTAGTATCAGGGTAAAGTTGTTTAGTTACCCCTTGTGCAGCAGGGCCAAAAGAGGTCCCAAGTTAGGGAAGTTTGACAAACAAAAAGTAAAAAAGAGATGATGAGGAATTTTGCCATCATATGGGAAGACATTGCTATTCTGATCTCTCAGGCCAGGATCAGGTGTGTGAGGGGAAGCATAAGGAGTTAGAGAAACAGGTCAAAAAAGAGCCCCTTTTCCAGAAAGTGCTTTCTTTGCCGCATGCAATGGCCACAGTCCTATCTTCTGTCCCTTGTGCTTTACTGATGATCTGGTTTAATTAACATAGGCAAGTAGACTGGCAGGGAAGAAGGGCAAGCTGTCCAGGAAAAACATTCTTTTAGAAAGAACAAAGAAAGCTAACAAATAATGAAGTCTGCTTTTTTAGAAAAGGATTTCCTGAAGCTCTTTTCTAAAAGGGCAAAGCAATACATCCCACTTCTCTCCAGGAAATATGAAGTTTTTTGGCTATTCTCAAGCGTTATTGAGGTGTCAGCAGCTGGGAAAAAAAAAAAAACCAACAAAACAGAACCATATATAATAAACAGATATAATTTGTGTGGTTTACATTTGATTCTCAGAAAGCAGCTGTGCATTTGGGAGTTTTTCCATGGGAGACAAGAAACTTCTTTGTCAAGGTCCAACATTTCTACTGACTGTATCACAGGAGAGACCATGATATCACCATTTGAATATGTGGTTATTTTTATAGACTCAAAATATAATTTCATTGATTAATGAAATATACAATTTCATTATATATGTATACATATTAAGCTTAGCTGGGTGATAAGCAGCTATTTTCTACCATAAAGGCAGATAAAAATATCTACATTTTCAGTAGAAATTTCTTTTGAAATGTTGACTTTTGTTAAGAAAACTGAAAGAAGTCTGACTTCTACAAAAATAGTCAGCTTAGCTGCAATCATAATTGGAAATTTGTTGCTGTTGTAGAAATCATTCCTCTAACTGCTTGGAGACATTCTCATGCTGTGAAGCTTTAATAGTAACTACTCACCCAGTATAAAAACCAGAAAAATAACATACTTACTCATATCCTTGATATTCTGCAGCTATAATGTCTCCAGGTAATGTCTAACTTCCTGCTGTTTGAACACGAAAATGTTCCCCAATTCATGAACAAAAGTTATTATTGTCACTGTTATCTTGGAGGAAAGGAGACTGAAAAAAGGTCCTGAAACAAGTATTGTTATTGCCATACCTGAAATTTTGGAGATTTGTGTTCAGAGGCTACAACAGTGATGAAATGCTCAGAGCACCATCAATTGTTTTCTTATGCCCTCGTTTTTCATTGAATGTAAGATCTCTGTCTTCCACAAGCTAATAGGACAATATCAAGAGTAAAAAGCAAGGAACATTTAAAGAGAATAGATTCTGATTGTAAAATTTGTAGCATAGCACTACTAAATTATTGCAGCTGTAGCAGAGAAATGGTAATTTACAAGTAGTCCTCCTGCTGTTTTTAAGACTTTCAAGGACCTGTGTTGTACACTACCCAAGAGGAAAAGAAGCTGTCTTCATTAGGGTCACCCCATATTGCCTCTCCTGCAGAGTCTGAGACATTTTCCCTGTCAAGCAGACTGTTCCCTTCATCAGGTCCATGTGCTTCAGCAACCATTTATGGAAAAAAATGTCCTAACTGCTTCCCAAAAGCAAATTTAGGATGCCTTTGGTCCTGCATCTCATCATAGAACACAGGAGTAGTTTTTGTTAATAAATAATCTAGATAAATGAGATTTCTCTTGTTCTTCCAAAATATGTCTGCCTAAATTCTGAAACTAAAGAATCAATCAGTTGATATACCTAAATATATCTTATATATGCTTGCTATATTTTCTCTGACACTGCTTGAGAATTTTCTTTTAATTTTAAATCCACATGAAAAAAACTGACTTAAGATATCTTTTTTTTCATTACCTCAGGGATATACCTTGCTAAGTTTTATGTTTTGTGGTTTTGCAGAAACCTTCTGCTTTCAGGTTTTTTTTGCACTGAGAAACTTAAAAAGACATGAATTCAGGGAATATAGGAGCCATTATTAATGGCTGTTGTTACATTGGCAGCAGATAATTTTATCTCTCAGTTTTTCAATGCATTTCAGGAGTCACAAGCTATTGGTGCTCATCTTGCTAGGATCCATGAAAAATGTGTTATCTTGCTTTCAGATGCACATAGAAACACTGCCTTTTCCTTTGGCATCATGTCAGATGGTGAAAATTTCTTTTAATGCTGTTGTGATGCTATAATGTAAGGTTCTGTTTCAATTACTCAATATCCTGCTAAAATGCTCTGAGCATTAGCTTCATCCATGTGCCTAGCTATGTCTCTATTTCTTGCACTTAAGAACTATAAATAAATTTACTTTCTTCATTTACATCTGGAGTGACAATAATAGCCACAATTTATAGGTGGCACCAAGTTACATGTTGGGTAACTTACCAAACAGTCCTGAAACTCTTTACAAGGGAGTGGCTTTTAAAGATGATAGAGCTACAAAAATCATCACTACTCTTTTTGCAGAGCTGTAGAGCTCAAGTGAGATGGCTAGGTACTGAATTCCAGCATACACCTCCAGAACTGATAAATCAATGTCAGTGCTTGGTGATTTCAGACAATTCTTTTAATGCTTACCTGGACAGAGCTACAGTAAGTGCTACAGGAAGGCTTCTGCAATCTTCATGGCATTTCTGGGCAGCCACTGGCTCGGGCACACTAATGCCTCTGCCTGAAGCTGACAAATCAAAACGGGTCCCTGCACAAGAGGTGGACAGGTGGCTGTTGTGGTTTAACTCCAGCTGGCAACTGCGTCTCATGCAGCTGCTTGTTCACTCTCCCCTGGTGTGATGGGGGAGAGAATTCGAAGAGTAAAAATGAGAAAATTCATCCATTGAGATAAAGCAAGTTTAACAGGTAAAGAAAAATGGTGTGCCACAAGCAAAGCAGAACAAGGAATTCCTCATCAGCAGGCAGGTGTTCAGCTGCCTACAGGAAAGCCATAATGGTGACTCAGGAGGATGAAAACCTCACTCCAAACGTCCCCCTCTTTTCTCCTGCAGGTTTATACACCAAGCATGAGGCCATATGGCATGGAACATCCCTTGGGTCACTTGGGGTCAATTGTCCCAGTTAGTCCTCTCCCAGCTTCCTGTGCACCCCCAGGCCACTTGCTGCTTGGTTGGGATGAGAGGCAGAACAGGCCTTGGTGCTCTGCCAGCACTGCTCAGCAAGAGTGCAAACACGCTATCAACACTGTTTCCAACACAAATACAAGGCAGGGTCCCAGGCCAGCTACTAAGAAAATTAACTCTCTCCCAGACAGAACCAGCACTGAAGAGCTGCCTCTCCTCCCATCCTAAGCTTCAGTAATCCACATAAATCTCAAAACTTTCCTTTACTTCATCATGTTTGATGTGTTCAGTGACTGCATAAAATCAAGGGAGTGTTTAGTTTCTCAAATGCATTGTCCCAGTAGAGATCATGAAAAGTCTCACAACTGCATAAATTGTCATTTGAGAATAAAAACTGACATTGAATTTAATGTTAAATTCCCATTGATTTTAATGAGATGAGAAATGAGCCCTTGAGGCTTAAAAAAAACCAAACAAACCAACCCAAAGTGTAAGAAAAACTCCTTCATTTTCTCTCTAGCTTGGAATGCAAGACTTTTATAGGATTCTCCAAAGCACTGATCCAACAGCACCATATCCCATGGTAGAGCTTATATCAGTCAGTGCAGCTGTACAAGGCTACTTTAAGTTTGATGCCAAGAATGAGCTGGAAGTGAAGTGCCACTCAGCTCACCGTGTCACTTGTTCAGCCTGCAAGCCAAAAGAATCCTGATGCTGTTCACAAAAGAGGAATTATATTTTGCACGCAGTTCACATTTTGTTCTCTTACTTGTCACAACAGCTAAATCTGAATGGCATCTTGTTTAATTGTTCTGCACAATTTCTGAACATATGAAACTCTTTAGCTTTTTTCCATATGCACCACTATTCCAAGTTTTAGAAAACAAACAAATGTTTGGGTGGGGTATGTACTGGTGGAGCTAAATTTCGTGTATAGAAAGTATATTTTCAACTAGAATCAATTCCTAACCATGCAGCTTAATTCAGCTGTTATCTGGGGTATGCTTTGATATGTTTAACAAGCTGTCTCTGTCATAACCCCACCTTAGAATATTACCACTTTTACATTTATCAGCACGTTGAACCTAACCCAATTTTTTTTCGTGTAGGAACAAAAAGAGGCATGCTTTCTCCATCTAACACAAATAGCTGTGGGCTCTCAGAGCTTTATAACTGTTTGTTTGTTATAAAGAAAAATGTATATGTAGGAATTATGAAAAAGGAGCTGAAAGTTACATTTCATTCATAACAGATGCTACGTAAAATGATGTATTTTCTCAAGCAAGTAAGCAGGAGAAGTTTTAAATCAAATCAACAATGCTAATTTTTTTAGTTACTTCATTAAATAACTTTGATAATCTTTATAAGTACATAAAATTTGGCTAATATATCATTTTAGGCATACAGTTGCAATCCAGAATACAATGTTTAAGCATTTCAGACACTTCACAATATTGGATTCTTCCTACCAGCCCTTTCCAAAGGCAATTTTATTTTTTAAATTATATTAATTTTTAGTGGGCCACACAACAGGTGATTCATGTTGTTAATAAGAACCAACAGCAAAACCTCTGCAAGCTCCATATGTGCAATCCTTGCAGAAGAGATTATCAATTCGACTGATTAGTCACTCAAAATACTAACCTGATCAATTGTCTTCTTCTGTTTGTAGTGGCCCCCTGAAAGACAAAAAAAACCACCACGAAAACCATAACTGTTTTGCCATTCCCTTTGCACCCCAGCATAATTCACAAGGAGAAAAGGGGAAAGGGAATGGTTAACACATTTTCCCTTATCAATTTGAGTTTCACCAGTTAGAATGAAATAAAAATACTCAGAGAATAAGATTTAATTTAATTGAACTATATGATAATGAAATCTATTAGAGAAAAAAACTCCATGTTCAACAGAAAATACATCTACAGAGTACTAAAGGTACCTGTAGTTCCAGGGTACTGTAGGTAATAAAATAAGGAAAAAAAACCAAAAACAACGCCAAAAAACAAAACAGCTAGAAAAGCTAACAATAAGGAAGGAAGAGAGAGAACAAAGAGAAGGGATCTGAACTAATGTAAAATCTTTTCCACTCATCCATTTATTTGTAGACTGGCACTGCAGTTCGGAAGGAAGGAAGGAAGGAAGGAAGGAAGGAAGGAAGGAAGGAAGGAAGGAAGGAAGGAAGGAAGGAAGGAAGGAAGGAAGGAAGGAAGGAAGGAAGGAAGGAAGGAAGGAAGGAAGGAAGGAAGGAAGGAAGGAAGGAAGGAAGGAAGGAAGGAAGGAAGGAAGGAAATCAGTAGCAATCCCAGTTTTTTGGTAATAATTCAAGACTTCAGGATTCACAGCTTGTATTTTAGTTTCAAAGCTACACAGCTCTCTTTATTTTTATTTAGAAATAGATGTGCAGCATGTATCAATGTAAAACATATGTAAGATACAACTTTAGCAGAATGCTTGTTCTGGTTTTTGTGAGTTGCAGAAGATCAGCCGTCACAGGACCTAGCAGAATAGAGGTTATAGGCATGAAAATACTCAAGAGATTTCATTGGAGGATAATTTTGAGCACAGAGGTGCCTTTGTGCCTCACTCCCAATCACTTTGGTAAAATCTAGATCTGGCACTTTAAACACATCCCTTTGAGAACATTTCCCAATACATCTTCCAGTTCTTATATTTCTTTTTTAATTATAAATTAACACCTTCCTCCATGGAGCTTAAGAGCTGTCCAAGCTGTGGAACTTTGTCATATGGCTAAAAGCCCCCATATTAAAAAAAAAAAAAAAAAAAAAGAGGCAAACAAACAAAAACAACAACCCCCCCAAAAAAAAAAAAAAACCTGTGGAAGTTTTTGGTTTAGTTTGGTTTGTTTTTTCCACCAACTGCTGAGAGCTTTACTTAACAGTTATATATTCTGCTTTTTGAGTATGATCATGCCATACATTTTCCCAAGCCCAGCATGAGACACACTCAACTGCCTTGGCAATATCTTCATGCTTTGCACCTGATTTTCCAAAAAAAAAGCTTAATCCAGAAAATGATACTTGTCTGTGAGCCCATAGCCTTGCTTCATTTAATTTTTGGTACAATGTATATGGAGAAAATACTGTTTGGCATTGTATGTTTCGTAATTTGAGATTTTTTTCATCTCTCCTGGTTTTGACTTTGCAGCATGAGAAAGATCCCTAGTGTATTTCAGATTTATCAAAAAACCCACCCTATAACAATCTGTATACAATATAAACTGAAAATTAGCATCTCAGGGCTCAGAAAACTGGGACACATCAAAATGGTTTCCAAATCCGAGATTTGGCCTGCTGGATGGCTATCTATTTTTGAACTAGAATTAAATAAGAGATGATCAGGACAATCTAATTTATTTTTCTCAGTCTACTTATCAATCTTCTTGTTTTTCCAAAAGCAAATAAAGAAATATTTCACTTTCTTTTCTTTCTCTCTCTACAACATATTTGAAAATAGTCATGTATTTATTTGCCCATTCCTTTGAATAGACTTTTAGACTTTCAATTCAAAAAATGATGCCTTTGTTCAAGAGCCAAATAAGAGACAGATCGATAGAGGACCTGGTCCTCAAGTGACTAAGTTAAGCATATGCTGATGCTTGGAAAATATACATTCTTGTTCTGTAGAAAGAAGGAAATGCAAAAGGTGTAAGATGGTGCCTCTCAGCAAAAATCCTAACGTAACACTTGTGAGAATATTTCATTACTTGTGTTTTACTTTATTTGTGCTCAGTTGTGTTCATGTTATCCTATATACCATTAATGCTATGAAGCACTTATATTATAAAATACCACTGATATTCATAAGAATATTCAGTAAAATATGCAAATGTTATTTCTTCTGTCCTGTCATGGAATCATTCTGTAAAAATAGTACCTTGAGCAGGTTGTTCAGATAATGCTTTCATACTTGTGTCTGAAGTTAGTTAATTACTGTCTCACGTTAATTAATTTAGGGGAATGAGAAGTTGCTTTGAACTAAAAATGGAAAGTTTGTATTAATGAAAGTTAAGCCAAAAATTTTTTGGCAGTGTCAGTACTTTTCTTTTAAAAATCAAAAAGTTTTTGAAAGGAACTAAGTCTTAAAAAAGCCTGTACTTCGTCAGCTTGCCATTTTCCAAAGGAAAGTGTTTCATCCCAGAGTTCTCCAACAGCCCTAAACATTTCTCTAGTGTTAGGCCAGCACACATGGGAAGTGTTCATTTCCACTGGCTGCATGTAAAATTGGTTTCAGGACACAGATGTTCGCAGTACAACGAAAGCACCAATTTGTATTTGAGTATTAACTTCTTTTCAGATCTTCCATTATGGAAAAGTATGATTTCTCCAATTTTCCATCTTCCCTCTCTATAAGAATACCAGTTTGCTTTTCATGCCAGAGTTGTAGGGTCATTAGGAAGACAAGCTAAACAAATCCTAGGCTTTTCAGAAATATCATCAAATAGCCAACTTTTCTGTACAGCCAAACAGGAAGAATTGAGGATTCCATTCATTCAGAAAATTATTTTCCACTTTAGGACTACCTGTTCAGGAATAAAATGAAAGAAAAAGCAGTTATAGCACAAGTCATTTCTGTATTCTGCATTGTTCATAACACTCTTGGGCATTTCAGATTTCCTCTCATTAATAGACTGCATTCTATAATTTAAATAAAAATCCCCACTTCAGTAGCAGTTGTACTTATCTCAAAGAAGATATTGCAACCCTCTTTCTTCTGTCTTGTACATGGCACAGGCCCTTATGACCATGATTTAACATTTATTTCAATTACACTCTTACACAATTACATTCAATTCAACTCTGAATGTATTTGAATTGAGATTCTTAAGTCATTCCATCCTTGGCATTTAATACCTGAAGATACCTTCTTATGGTGAAACTTTGAATACTGAGGTGCCACTACAAAATTTTCCATAGATTCACTGAAATTAGGATGTCAGTTTCTGGCCAGGCAAACTTCCAGGTGGGAGCAAGGGCTTCATCATTCTGCACATGGAAGACATTGGAAAACATAGCTCTGCTGGGCTGAGCAGTGCTCTGAATGGAAGTGACCTTAATGCTTTCCTTTGACAAAGAGGTCAAAAAAGGGGCTAAACAGAAGGAAAATGCTTTCCTCCATTTCTCTGCTTCTCTAGATGTGAGGATGGCAAATTATAACGTGTTGAGGACTGGCAGGAAAACATATCAACACAGAAAATTTCCTTTTCTTCACAACATTACCTTGTGTACTTCCTTATCTCTAAGAGTTAATACTCCCCTTATAAAGTCTCATGAAGTTATGCAACTGCTTTTGAGCGTCTACTAGTTGGAGTTTTTTTCAGTATTTTCCAGGATCTTCTCACATAGAAATGTAATATTACTGAGAAGTTTTATTTCTGATACAGGGCAGAATCTCTAATGTTCTAGCGAGTTCAGAAATCATGATTTTTACTCAGGTCTCATGCTAAGGTGACACCTTCATCTGCTATCATTTCGGAAGAAGTTCAGTGGTTAGACCAGGATGTCGAGTTCTCTAGGACAATTTCAGACCTGTTTCTGCAGTGAGCAACAACAACTCTGATCCTGAGGATAAGTTTCAATATATGAAAGTACTTTTGAACTTTTCCCCAGACCCAGGAGTTTTTAGAAGTTGCCTCTCTGCACCATATTCATAAAACCTTTACTTATAAATTTGTCAAATGTCTCATACAGACACTACATCTCACAAAACACTCTCAGAAAAGCAAATCCTTTCTAAGGATTGCTAATTCTAAGAGTTACTGCAGCATTTTTGTCTTTTCCTGTCAGATCAAGTCTCTTCAGGTCTGAAGTATAAACCTCTAGTCCATGTAAAAATAACATCACTGCTAATCAATCTTAGTTTTCTTCCCCAGAGTCAATAGGATTTGCCTAGCATTTTACTCCCTGCCTCATCATTAACAAACATTGCTAATTGCAGAGCAGAATGCAATACTGCAATTTATTTGGAATCTGATGGGGTTTTTTATCTTTTCATGGAATAAAAATCCACCTGAAAATTTTATGCCGAGGAGTTGTATTATTTCTCTATTACTTTTAGAGAAAGTTTCAGCCAATTTTTACAAGCACCTCACACTTTTTTTTTTTTTTACCCTAAGTAATCAAGAAAGAGGTCATTGCTGTGCAAGGTATTCATACAATATAACCAATTGATGATCTTCTAAACTGTTCCTATCATTTCATAATTAAAAAAAAAAAAAAGCAAAAATGATTAAACAGAGAACTAGTATAGCAAAGGTTGTTTTCTGGATACAGACATATTCACACCAGGCAAAACACAATTGACAAGATCTATGCCTCCCTGTAAAGTGTTTTTTCAAATGAGTCACCAAGATTGCTTTGGCAGAGAGTGGAAAGAGAGAGAAAATTTCAAAAGGTGGTTCTTGCCATCTGAGATACTTGTCTTCAGAGACAGCCATTCATTCTTTGGAAATACCCATGAACTAAAATCAGAAAAAGAATGGGGGAAAAAAAGGGATATCTAAATTTTAAGAAGCTCTGCATTACATACACTGCATATATTGTTATTTTCTTCTCATATATAACCTATTAATAAAGACAACATGTCATTTAAGCAATATGACTCTTATCATGTCTGATTTGTACAGATAATTGCAAATATTTTTCACCTCTCCAAATGATCCTAGAAATATTTCACAGTGACATCAGGTGCAGTCACAAGCTACCTGTATTGGCATACACAGTTAGACTTTAGCAGACATTAACAAATTTGTAGCTCTGAATTCAGTATAATGCATCTTTTTTATCATTCCTGTAACCTCATCCTTTGCACAAACATTTCTTTCTCTATTAAAAGATGGGAATTTTACAGTTATTTAATGAACAAATCTATCCTTGAAAGGAAGACTAGAACAGATTTTATCTTGCGGTTTTCCATGGGAAATGACTCTCCAGTTGTAAAGAATAGTTGTTGAAAGTCACTGCTGTAATAAGTTCAGACTGATACCAAGAATATACAAAACAATCTCTTCTCCCAAGGAACTAGTGGTGGGGCAAAAGGAAATGGTTTCAAGTTGCACCAGGGGAGATTTAGGTCTGGATATTAGGAACACTTCCTCACTGAAAGGCTTATCAAGATTTGGAACAGATTGCCCAGGGAAGTGATTGAGCCACTATCCGTGGATGTATTTAATGTATACCTGGTGTAGATGTGGCACTCAGGGACAGAGTCCTTGGTTAATGTTTGGACTTGGTGATGTCAAAGATTTTCCAACATAAATGTTTCTATGACTGTATGATTCTAGATTCCTGAAATTTAAGATATAAAATATTACAAAAAATCAGAAAATTTGTCTGTGATTTCTAATACAAGACAGTTTATTTCCTTCTCATGTCTTCTACATGCATTCCAGTACTGTTAAGGCACTGAGGCAATTTTCTCTTAATTTCCAAAGACACTAAGAATTTCCAGATGGCAATAGGCTTACTGTGAATGAACTCCAAATATAAAACCAGTGGGAAAGTTGCAATCACAAAGCAACCAGATATGATTCCATTATGATCCTGCAGTTAATGCTGCACTGATTCATGGTGTCCCAGCTAAGGATATTTCCACAGATGTTTTGAGCAATGAGCAGAAATCTCCACTGGGGCTCTGGAGGCGAGTGTCCAGGTTGTCACATGGATGTCTTCAACCAATAGACAATTCCTCAGAGGCTTTGCCCCCCTCCCAGCAACTCTGGCCACTTCATCTATTCTTCTGTGAACCTTTCTTCCTCTCTTGCTCCCTACAGTCTTACTATTGCTTTTACAAGCAGTAATTTCTGTTGACTGCATTTACACATGAATTATAATCCCCAACTCTAATTAGGTTCTGCATAATCATCACAGATCTGAATTCTAGTGAAATGGTTCCATCCAGCTTTCCCAAACATTGAATTGGATGCACATCTATTATTTTCCAGATCACACTATTTATGAATCTATTACTGTAAATGAAAAAAAAAAAAAAAAAAAAAGCGCAGTTGCAGAAAACTATTATTTTATAAACTCTTTTCCTGACTGAATTTACATCAAGAAAATTTCTTGCCAACAGTGTTTTTCCAGGGCATCTATAAAAGCACTAGGAATCTATTTTATCAATATATATGTATCTCCTATATTGACTGCCAGAGCTTAACATCACCTCTCAGGTTAAATGGACCTTTAGCTATACTGCACTAAAGCTAAAAGTTCACTAGATCACCTGTAATGCAGGACTCTAGTTTCAACAGCATTCCATTTGAGTGGAACTTTTCCTTTCAATATCTGATCTTGTTGGATGCATTTTACTGTGTTAAAAGATTTGATTTTTCCAATATCATTATGGTATGAGAACTAGAAAACTGTTCAGATATAAAGCCAAAAAAGGGTCTTTATGCCATACTAATATGGAACCCTCAGTATTCACTGAAGGGAAATATTTTTAAATTGTTATATTACTTATCTCAAAACAAACAAATAAAAAACTCAAGCACCACTACAAGTTTTGACAAATGCAGAAAAAAATCCCAGCAGCATTCATGATGCTTATTTTTGATTGTTTTTAATTAGTAAAAGAACATTTTAAACTATACATGCACGGGTAAATAAAAGAACCTCTAGCTACATAGTACATTTCATCTGTGGTACATTTCTCTTCTAAGGTGGTAAACTCTAGATTCAGAAAGTAGCAGACGCTTTGACTTCACTTTTAATGAAACAGATATAAAATGCTAACTTGATTAATAAGAAACACCCTCCCTGTGCACCAGTTGATGATCCAGCAAAAGAGGTCTGTAATTATTTTGTAGAGATGTCCTTCAGTAATATAAATTAAAAAAAAAAAAAAAAAAAAGAAATGGTATTGTATAAAATTTTAAATTCAGATAAGTAACAATATTTCCCCATACAGTCAGAAAAGTGAGGGTTACTGTCAGATAAGCTTTGATTTTTAATTTCCAATTAAAAAAAAATGTCTCTACAACACCTTCATTAAACTTGTTTTGTTTCTGAAAAATACTTTAAAAAGCCCCACAGCTCCTCTCCAGCCTTATCCTCCTCCCCTACCCCCAACAGTTACAGCCAGCCAAATATGCATTCATTTTCCAGTTTGTTATCCATGGGTATTTTTTTGTTATTGGATACAAATCTCTAATAGAAAACAGACAGATATACTGCTAAAACTTTTCACATGCTAATAAACATAATTCAAGCTGCCATTACATCACTTCCCAACAATATAAACATTTCTCATTTCAAGGAGCAAGGTCTGGCACTCTAGTCACACTAAATCCTCTCCACTCTACAAGCAGACTCATTCATGTGGAGCAGTAAGGCATAAATCAGGATTAGTAACGTCCAAACCAGTAAGCGCATGACACTGGTTAAGGTTGATGATTGCTGTTTAAAGGGTGAGCTATTCTACCACACCTTTTTGTCTAATAGACTTGTTCTTGGACAACATCTAAACAAAACTTTTCATGATGCTTGGGAAAGTTCCCCAAGTCTCGGCAGAAAAGATGTATCAGGAAATGACCACCTGACAAGAGAGAAGGCTCTGAAGCCTTGAAGTGCACAGAAAACTGAGATCGTGGAGGGCTTGCCTGTGCATTACTTTAGCTGATGGTCCATCTAAACACTGAGAGCAAAATGTGGATCGTGGTCATTCATCTATCTACAGCAGCTCTGGCCCTCCAGTGAGGGAGCAGCTGCTGCAGGTTTGATAGAAGGCCAGCCCACACCAAACCACCAGAGCAAGCTCATACCCTGGCAGTCAGTGCTATAAAAGGAACTGGGTGAATGCCTACTTTCCCCAAGTCACTTATTCACTGAAATCAGCAATTTTGTGACCAATGAAACTCTTCACAAATTCGTATCCAATTTGGTAAGAAAATCTGAATGAGGGTAGGAAGTGTTAATTGTTTGTTTCCAAGTATTGAGCTGAGACCACATGAAGATATGCTTGAATTTTAAATATTTTTTAGAAGCAAAAAAAAAAAGAAACCCAAAAAACCTCCAAATGAGCATTTTTTTTTTCAGCCAAAAAGAACATTTTTTTAAGCTGGAGGAAAAGTGTTGAGGGTCTCCATTTCATAAAGCAATTGGAAACTTTTTCATTCTGGATCAGCAGAAATTATATGTTGAATGTGTTTGAGTTCATACACCTAACCGAAAAATCAGTTGTTTGCACAGCTGCATACTAGGAGGTCTAGAAGTGCTGCTGGCATATTCAAGGAACATTGTCTATACCTTCACCCTTTTCTCTTTTTGCATCTCAGCCAAACCTCCTCCACCAACCCCAAGAAATAACACTTTGCTCAGAATCTGTTCCTTGCTGTGGGTGATCATATATAGGTATTTGGACTTCTGTGTTCAATGAGCTCATATGCTACAGTCTCTTGGGTATTAGCAGTAATAGTGATTATCATTATAACACACAAAATGTCTGTTTCCAGAGCCCCATTGTTCTGGGTGCCAGTTCTTTACAAAAATGTCATCCACACTTTTTCTTTGTCTTGTCCTTCCCATCCCGTCTCCTTTAGTGACTTCTCAACACCTTTATTCCAACACTGCAAAACATTTGCAGTAATATGGCCGTTATGCAGGCATCTTTCTCTTTGTAAAGTAGAACCTTAGAGTAAATCTGTATATATTAAACTTATGCCTTTTTCAAACAGTGCTCACACTCTCTAAACCAACTGAACCCTTAGTGTAATGTCTACTTCTGAAAAACATTTCTCATATAAGATTTTAATATGTCTTAAAGCAGTGATTTTTTTTTCACTGGAACAGAGTAACTTCTCAGTACAGAGGCATTCCAGTTGGGAACCATCACTCACCAAGAAATAAAAAAAAAAAGGAGATTTTGAGACTCACCAACTATCTCAAGGCAAATGCCAGCTCACCAATGTACCTTTCTTGATACACAAAACACTGCTTGCTTTATTCTGCGGAGATTCAATATTCTAACAAAAGGTGTCCTTCAGGAAAAGCTTTTCTCACTTTTAAACCATAATAGTTTCATCAACACTAATGCTCTGGCAGACTTGGTGTTGACAAACCACTGTTAGACACGATAAGAATATTTTGAAGTTCCTTTTAAACTAAGTAAATCACCCATTAGTAATACTCGAGATCAAGACAGAGGAGTATTTGAAAGGGGCAAGAAAATATAATGGAGACCAGAAAAAACAATATTTAGTGATAAACAAGATAGAATGAGTTCATGTGCAATACTCTGATAATTATAATTACCATCCTGTGATTAATTTAGAAAATTAATCAGTTTTACATCACCAACACCTATTTTGAAGATAAACTTTCACTGAATTGATGCAAGAAGCCATGCTTTTCATGTAGAAGCAAATCATCAGAGGAGTTAATTTAAACAAAAGCCTTCAGGTGGAGCAAATCACTTTTCTACACTCCTGCAGGGAGAAGCAAACAGCCCCATCACAGCTGTCAGTGTAGTAATTTGCATGGTTTCACTGAACACCCACATGCCATATGAAGGCAGAAAATTACATTAGCCTCCAGGATGATTAGCAACAAATTTGCTTCATTCAGGTTTTCCCTACTCTGACCTGACATCTACACAGAAAATTGTGTGTCCCTAGAGTTAATTTAGTGAGACATATATAATTTCCATCTACATTGTAAGCAACCAGTAGGAAAGTTTGGGGTGATCCATGTAACACTGTCATACAAGGAGTGCCCAACCAACCAAGGCACACTGGCAGTGATACCAGTATGGATCTATTTGCAGAAAAGATTATCTAAAGAATGAGGTGACTTGGGGTCTACATGGCCTTAATGTCTATCAGCCTCAGGCCAATCTATGGTAAAGATTGTGCTCTGCCCTGTGTTTTGAAGCCATGCCTCTATGAAAGCAAGCAGGAGTCTTGGAAAAGAGTATATTAAAAGTATAAGAGAAAAGAGTGTATTAAAAGACAGATCCTAATCTTTTAGTTGCTAGAAGTGGTTTTATTAGAATCTTCATCAATGACCTGGAAATGGAAGAGAAAATTGAAGTTGCAAAGTCCACAGGCAATGATCTGAGCAGTCATGTAATGAGGAACTTCATAAAACCTCACAGAACTGAATGACAGGGCAAAAAGACAGCAGAGACATCTAATTGTAGATGCAGCCAACATAAGACAATTAGGAAAAATAGCCTTGACACATATACTTAGTGTTAAATTTGGAGTTATAACTAGAGAACAGTACTGGTTCATCAACGACAGTTGTCCAAATTAATCCCATGTTTGAAAAGGAAAGCTCATGGGCAGCATGTGGAAGCTTTACATAACCATGAAAGCTGTGAATAAGCTGGATACCCAGCTGTTCACCAAAACCTGCAACAAAAGAACTGAGGGACAGTCAGTGTCACAAGTAGGTAGAAAACAGGTAGAAGAAATGTCTTTAATTCATGTGTAATTAAAGAGTTTATTGCCAGAGGAAGTGGAGGAATAGATTTGAATGGTACCACATTAAAAAAAAAAAAAAAAGTAAAAATTAATGAATAATATATTTGGGAATGGATTTTAAAAGCATAGGAGAGGAAATTTACAAATAGAAAAATGGATGGTGAAGGGAATGTCAAGAATGGATGACAAAAAGTGGCCAGTTGTTTGGTTGTTTGTTTTTATTTTTTTCTCCTCTCCCCATTGTAATCTCCAGGTCTTATCTCCAGAGACTGAATAAGGGCAGATGGATCATTTGTCTGGGCCAGTGGGGCCATTCTTACATTCTTACTTCTTGTATCCACCAGCAGCTAAATGGAAATAGGTTTCAAAAGTCATTGGGAAAACAACCATGAGCTGATTCAAATTAAGCTTCCTATGCCCTGTAGTACAGCTGATTCTGCACTGCAATTTTGATGCTAAAATACAGATGTTTTGCACCTTGTCTGAAACTCGAGAATAGCAGAGATCAACCACAAATTTACCTCTTTCAAAGCTGTGTACTGAAAGCAAGATTAAGTTCTAGTATTTCACTGGCATAAATGGAAGTACACCAAAGCTTAACTTTGTCTCTGTGTTTCCATAAAATAATTCAAGAAAAATTATTTTAAGGTAAAAAATTTGACTACCTAAATACATATGTAATTAAAATGGACTTTATGTATACATGGATTTAAAAAAAAAAAATTACACCATCTAATATCTCTTCTTTTTAGTCAGGTCTTAGGTCGTATTCCTACTGAATGTGCAAGACTTTCACAAGGAGATTAGTTACTATGTTCTTCCATCTGCCTGCTGCTGCCTGTTTCCCTCCTTCCTGTGAAATTTTTCATAATGATCAGTTTCAGCCCTCCAGAACCCTTACACAAACCTGCTGGACAGTCACAACCTTCTGTCAAAGTTCCCTGCTCCTGCAGCACCTCAGCATCCAAGAGTCCCCATCTGTTTCCAGCTTTTTTTGTCAGCTGCTTGCATGTAACTGCCTCTTCTTATTCTTCCTGGTCTAAAATCATCCCAGTATCTTTTTTGTTTGGTTGGTTTTATTGCTGAGTTTCAAAATTTATTCCATGATCTTGTCTTTCTTAAGTACTAGTCTGTAAATGCCGTTTGGAACCACTGCTTACAGCACCCAAAAGAGCTTCACCTTTTCTAGTATTTAACCACATCTCCCCAATAAAAGAAGGTACTCCACTGAAGGTATTCCATTCTTATAAATGAAATAATTATTCATGACATTCAATGTAAAAAACCAATAAATTCCTAATCGGGCAGAAGGCAATAGAAAATTCAGAATTTAGTCATGGAAACTACATTTCCTAAGGATTGTTCTGTCATCAACTTCTGAATGTCTGAAATGCATCCTTGCTCTTGAAGTGCCTTCTGGGCATCTCAGATAGTCCCTGAAATCTGCCATCCAGCCTTCATAGCAGATCTTTTTTCTCACACTTTCCTTGCCAGACTGGAGCAATTTTTACCAAGTCAAGTTGCTTTTACCTGATGGGAACATGCAAATACACAAATCCCCAGTAAGAGCCTGTGAACCTCTGAAGGAGGATGCTATTGCTAATACTAAGAAAAGTAAAATACTGATATCAGGAATGTAGAAGTTTTATGTTCATGTTGAGAGGAATAAATATTAAAAAAAGTTTTTTATACATAGAAATGTCCCTTCTGATAGGCCTGTGTTAGACTTTTGTAGTGATATATGATTTAGGAAGCTGCATACCAGAATAATGACAAAATCAACCATCCAGGCCCAGGTCTGACTGGAAATTAATTTTCAAGTTGTTATTTCTTTCTTATAAACAGATTGACAGACAGTTGAATTATCCCTGCAGAGTATCCAGTGATAATAAAAATAAGTGGATCAAACAATTCTATCCTTACCACAACGGACAAAAATTTATCATGAACCTGAATTCCATGTGGGACTAAATCCAGCCCTAGAAATAATAATAACATGTTAGCTGCTCAAATTACATTTTGCTAAAGATTCAGAGTACAAATCTCCCAATTCAGATACAGAAATGTAAAAATAAAGTCTAGAAAGAGATTTACTGTGAATTCATTTAACTCTACCAGGAAAATAAAATTGATTAACTGTCCAATGTAAATCTGCCAACCTTCAGGCCCTCAGGCAGTCATCAACACAGATTTCTGACATTTAAAGCATGCACTGACATTAGAATTGTTCATATACACTAAATCAGAGTGGTACACAATGTTTGGAATTTTTTAGCTATGCTTATATTGTCATGTGAGTCCACCCAGTTTTACTCATGGATTATATATTTGGGCTATATGTGCAAGTAAGGAAACAGAAAAAAATCTTAATAACTATGGGGGTGATTAAATACTGAGTAACTCATAGATTTTTTTTCAAGTTAAAAAACCCTAGATTTTTCTTTCTGGAAATTACTAAAGTCACTGTTCAGAAGAATCAAATAACATAAACAGTGGTACCATTACTGATAATAATTGCAATATATATGGAATTTTTAACAATGCTCTCTCAAAATACTTAAATCATTGAAAACAAATGAAAGTTACCTGTTTTGAAAGTCAGAATCCATTGATATCTGAAATATCTATTATGGACAAAGAATAGGCATAATTACTATTTATAAGCTTCTGCAAACATTGTATAGCCTGATTTTTATTAATTTAAAATTGAATTAAATACCCTCATATATCTCTTGTCCTACCTGGTCGAGAAACACTCAAGAAAATGGTGAGGCAGCTGTCATTCTCTGATAGCAAATAAAAAAAAATGTCTAAAAAGAGTTTACTTTAGAGAAATTACTAGAGAGTGACCTGAGGTTTTATCCATTAAACAACATTTAACAACATTATCCATTTTTCTGTATACCAAAATACAGGTGAATTTGGTCTGGTGTTCCTTGTCCTAAACACTGTGGTAATTCCAGCTTAAAAGGATCAAAATATGATCATATGCACATATGCAGATCATATGATGCAGGAACTTTCTGGAATAAGGGAAGCAAATGGCCTATTCATGGAACAAAGGCCGAGGGGTTTCCCAGGGATAGTTTTCCACAAGATGCAGCAGCTCTTAGCTGTGATGGAAGGATCCAGATGAGTCCCTAAGCTGACTGGTAAAACCCTCCAAGATTTGCTGCACTGTGTCTTCCATACCCGCTGTTTGGAATGTTTGTTTCAGTGCCTAGCTCAGAAGTCTGCAAACTAAATACTGCTCCATGTGCCGGGAAATATAAAGCAGAAAAAAACTGAGAGTAATTAAATAAGTAAATTACTGTAGGATTCTGAGTGTGGAAAAAGAGACAATATGTATATAATTGCTTCAATGTACCATGTAATTAGCATACACTGAGTATCTGTAATTGCTTGTCAGTTCAAAGCAGAAACATTTTCTATAATGCTGTCTGCTTTTCAAAATGAGGAACACATTTCACCAAGTGACAGATTTTCCAAAAAGAAAAATTTATTATTATAAAAGTAATAAAACATGTTTCAGATTACTGCATTTTAATTGGCTACTATTTGTCAAATTTTTCCAAAATTAGCTATCTCAAAGCTAGCAAAAATTAACTTTTTAGTTTCACACTAAACCAGACATTCACTTCAGACATAATACTGAGGTGTTTCATTTCGGATGAATAAAGGAAATGTTTCCTATTTGTTGCACTTACCTTAAAAATTAACCTAGAGTAGTTGCAATGACTTCTCACTAAGAACCACTAGATATCTGGTTCTACCTGTAGAAAATACACAAAACTTTTCTTGTGCTTAAAAAACCCCCCATATTCTTCAGTTAGAAACAATGCATTATGCTCAGCAGGACACTGAGCCTAGATGGATACAATGACAGATTTTCCTCACAAGTCAATGAGCACAGATGAGAAAAAAAAAATTCTTGCTAATGTCTTGGACTTAAAGGACTGAAAATTCTTTAAATTTAAAACAGAGGAACTTGATATTAGCCTTAAAGTTGAGAGAGAGAAAGTAAAAGAGAGGAATCTCCCTGAGGTACCATGGAAGAAGCTGAAAAAGGAAAAAAAACTGAAGAGGGGCATATTAAACCAAATACGCACAAAGACTGGGGTTTTGCAAGTTGTTCTTGCATAAATTGAGCCATGAGATGGTTTTACATGGATCCTGAGAACAACAAAGTACCATTTCCAAACTGAAGAGTTAAAAGATGAGACAAACAAGTGTAGTAGAGACTAGACAGGAAGAGATAGCAGTGATGCCTTTGGAAACTAAGTTCAAGAACATTTGAATCTGACCTAAAAAAAACTGAGGCACAAAAAACTTTGAAGAATCTGGTTGTCTAAGATTTAGCACAAGAGACTAGGACCAGATAAATTAAATATATATATATACTTTATCAATAATAAACATTTCCAGAATAAAAAATATACCCATAAGGGAATTCTGCCCTGATTTGCAGGTTTCATTCCAGAGACCAGTTGTGGGATAGATTGATGTAATCAGGCATCAGCCTGAGGCCTTAGCTTGAAAGGAAATATATGATATGGAGAATCTATTCTGCCAAACTTTACAAAGGGAATCTTCTTAATTCAGGTCTCAAAGACTATCCAATTCTAATAGCTAAAATAAAGTAATTAAAATTTTCTTGCCAACATTTTTTCTCTATCATCAATTTTATCTTTCTTGAGAAAGAATGCAAGTCTTTGGAGAAAATGTATGAGCCTGAGAATATTGAGACTGTTTGTTTACATTACTTTGTTGGAAACTATTAGTATATGTTTTGCCATTTCTTTTATTACTTCAAGATGGGGTAGTATCATATGGTTTGTAAGCAGCAAGCTTTGTGCTCTTATTGAAAAGGCCTGTTTGCCTAAATATTTAAAGTATAACAGGTTTGGAGAAAAATATTCAATAAATAAATAAAACAAGGAGATGGAAGGAGGGAAAAATTATGACATGCCTTTACCAGAGGTAAAATACATAATACTAGTTGATGTCTTTCTTTTGATGAAATAATTGATTGTCTAAGCAAAGACGATAATATAGACTTCATTTTTCTGGTCTCTGGAACCTGATATTAATTACTACAGGAAGTCACTAGTTAAAATGGAGATTAGTAGGTTCTCTGATGAGAAATGGACTGATAAGGGGAACAAAAAAAAAGTAGTTCTGAATCTTGCAGGAGGAGTTTGCCAGGAAAGATCCATTAGGAATGGATTGAGGATTATCATGAAACTTTGGTATTAATGATGTTGCCTCAAAGACGGCAACAACAGGCTCATGATTTGCAGGAAGCATCACCAGTCTGGAGGAGGAAAGGGATATCGTGAGCTGGAAGGACCTGAGAAGAAAATGGGATGAAAACAACATTGGCTGTGCCATCCTGGCCTATATCAAAAAGAGTAGGACCAGCAGGACAAGGGGAGCAATTGTTCTTCTCTGCTTAGTGTTGGTGAGGCCACTCCTGGAATCTGGGCCCCTCAGTTCAGGAAGGACTGGGGTTCTGGGGCATATCCAGAGAAGGACCAATGGAGCTGGTGAAGGGTACAGAAAGCAAGTCATACGAAGAACAGCCGAAGGAGGTGATTTAGCCTGGAGACAAGGAGGCTCAAGGGTGACCATATTGCCCTCTACAATCACCTGAAGGGAGGGTGTAGCCAGATGGAGATTGGTCTCTTCTCCCAGGCAGCAAGTGACAGGACCAGAGGACATAGCCTCAAGCTGAATCAAGGGAGGCTGAGGTCGGACATTAGGAAGGATTTCTTCACTGAAAGGGTTGTTAAGAATTGGAACAGGCTGCCCAGGGAAGCCATGGAATCACAATTCCTTGGAAGGTTCCAGAAATTACTGGATGTGGCACTTAGTGCTATGCTTTAGTTGACAAGGTGCTGTTCAGTAATAAGTTGGGCTCCTTGATTTTAGAAGTCTTTTCCAACCTTAATGATTGTATGATTCTATGTGTGCAAGTCAAGTTAATGCAAGAGCAAACAAGAATTTATCCTGTAAACTGGATAATCATGAATTGGAAGTGACCTTAGAGAATAAGGACCATGTGATACTGACTGACTTCAGAGTGAGAGGAGTCTTCCACTCATGTCATAGTGCTGCTGCAGGTGGGAAACCAGCACGTCCTGATTAATTGCCACAGGAACACACCCCCAAAGAGAGCTGCTTTCTTATTTTAGCATGAACATACAGTTGTCTTACTTCCGATAAATCAAGCAGATATTCTTACCAACCAGTTCCCTAATCTATACAAACAAAAAGGCCAATTGTTAATATGGAGTTATCTGTTTCTTGCTAAGGAAAATTAATATATATTGCTCAAAATCTAACTGGATTTTTGAATTTTGCCTTCAAAATGTCACCATTCTTCATTGTCAGTTATCTAATTGCCATAACCATGACAAAAGTCAAAAAATGACCATTGTTTAAAGTCATTAGTGTTTTGATAAAATGTTACATTTTTATATTATTTTGAAGTTATGCTACTGATTATAACGAAGTAAATACATAAAATCTTAGACCTGTACTGCATAACTGAGATGAAATAGGGAAACTCAAAGATCATTTACTTACATAGCCTGTCAGAAAAAAAGGGTAAGGAAGTTATGGTTCCTTTCTGCAGATGTTTGGATAAAGACAAGGAGGAAAAATGCCTTCTGAGAACAGTAATTAAAACATGCAGGCAGACATTAGCAATGGATGTTTTTCCACTACAAATAAGGAAAATGTAATTTTTCATATGCACAGTTCTGAAATACCATTCCTGTGACTGTAGTTGAGGAAGGAAACTTAGTTAGTTTTAAAGATGAATTTTACTAAATTTCTGAAAAGAATTACTGGAAATGTCATTCTTCATATAGGTAGGATGGAATTTGATATTATGATATCTTGCAGTTCTGTATTCTTGTATTTCTCATTAAAAGTGTTTAAAATTCCTGTCTTTTCCCTCTCTTCAGACTTATTGGTGACAGGGCTTGCTAAAAATAATAGAGATCAGAGATCACATTGAACAGGACTTTAGTGAAGAGCATGGTGTGAGTGGATGTGTGTCCATGTGCACAGAATCATATGTAGATCTACAAGTTATATCTATAGATATCCATGTTATACCATAATTTGGCTTAAATAACACATTAATAAATAGCTACTAATATGAACTCGGCAATTCAGATGACGCTTTAAACACATCCCATTCCTTCATTATGACATTTCTGGTAAAACTACTAATACTCATGATATTTTATATGTCATATTTCTGCTATTCACATAGGTATCATGCCTAAAGTCTTAAAGGTAATTTGGACATCAAATCCAGCTGCATGCTTGTCTTGTTACTAAACTATGGGAAACCATTGGGAACATAAACATGTAATTATAGATGAAAGAGCTCTTAGGTCATCTTGTCCTATTCTGGCCAATGTATGATTCTTTTTAATACATTCTTTTTAATAATTCATATGGGATCATATTTTACATAATTTAAGTGATAGGTCTTCCAGCATTTGCCTTAAAATATTATTTTTCTATTCTCTATATTTTTATGTCAGTGTGAATTTGAAATCATATATTTGAAAGTAAATGTATATGGTAGTGTTAACTGATCTGCTAGCATTGGAATGCTGGCATTATTTCTTATTTATGAGGAATATTTCTAGATGCAAAGATTAAGTAATATTAAAAAATATACAAAAAGAAAGGAAAACAGGAATAAATTATCTGAAGATTTATTTTTTTTTTTGTGACAGCAGTCCTCTGTAATTAGAAGCAACCAGACAATTCTAGAAAGGCATTCAACACCTCTTATGTACTTTTCTCTATGCTCTAGGTCTCAATGCAGATCTCAGGAGTTTAAAACAAACTTACAGACTGCAACAAAAGATTAAATGTTACAACAGGAGACAGAAAAGTCATGGATATCCTCAGTGTCAAAAGCTCTTGCAGTAAGGTAGTGTAAATAAAATTCACAAGTCTCAAGAACCAGACCCATTGCCACGCAACAAGTAAGACAATCTATATCCCTCTGTTTCAAAATGTTCTATGAACATTTTCTCAAAACTTTTGACATCTTTATTTTGCTCCTCCCCTAGATTCAAGTCCTCATTCTTGTCATTAGATTTAGTCACCTGAATTTTCTCTTCCGTTGAAGCGGTCACCTGACAGAGTTCAAGAAGAGTTTGGACAACACTCTCAGGCACACAGTGTAATTCTTGGGGCTGTCCTGTGCACAGACAGGAGTTGAACTTAATGATCCCTGTGGGTCTTCTCCAGATCAGGTCTTCTATGTTTCTGTGATACAATATTGTATCAATATCAATTAGGCTCAATATTCTGTTGAGCCTAAGGTCTATTTATGCATCTGTTCTCCAGCATTTCTTACAGAACCAGTCATACTCTTCTTATACCTACACCCTCAGTCAGGCAGATCTGATTCTTCTGGGTGAGGATATACTTTCCAATCTCCTATTTTCAAGCTTGTCTTCTGCATGGCCATTATCCTAATATATCTAAAGCAGACGAACACCATTCCTCCTTTAACTCAAATATATTTCTTTGCATTGGTGGTCTTCCTCTTTTGGGGATTAATCTGATGCTGCTTGCTTTAACCTCTATTTCAGTAAAAATACATCACTACTCATTACTTTTCCTGTTGGGATCACCAGCCAACTGTCACACAGACCTGTTTTCACAGATGTGATTTCCAGTTTTCCATAGTTTTATGCTCAACCTCAGAGTTGTTTACTTCATCATCTCCCCAAAGACCCGTACAAAGACCTTTCCTGCTTTCAGCTGCATTTCCAGTCCTCTGACATCCCTATATCCTATCACCTTCATTTCCTGCAGCAAATTTTATATTACATGTATTGCTGGCACGGTTTCCATTTCAGTCTTCTTAATTTTCACCATAAACAAGGCAAAACAATACATAGGTCTGTGTATTTGTCTCTACAAGTTCCCGCTTCTCTTTGCTGTCATGTTTGCTAACCTCCCATTTCCTTCACCCTTACAGCTTCCTGCCTCAGGCAATGGTTCACTGTTACAATTGCTTTTTTGGCAAACCCACATTAAGATTTTTTTAAACATGATTCATCTTTCTAATCAAATTGAAAGCACAGATGAATGAAAAGCACCAGCGAAGCAAAAAAGAAGCTGAGGGGGTTTTCAAGGATTAGGGGATTTGAACAAGTTGTTCACCACCAGGAAAACTGAAACATTTTGCTAGAGCTTGCTTCTAGCATGAATCTCCAGGAAAACAGCCTGTAACACAAGCAAGAACCCACCAAGCTTCTCTTCAAAGAATAGACATCCAAAAGACTGACCAAGCCCTGTCTGGTTTATTATGCAGTAGGGTTCCATTGGCAAGATGGAACTGAACAGCTTTTAGGTTTTAACACTTATGTTCACCATTTTGAAAATATAAAAAATCTGGCACAGCAAAGGTATGCTTGCTGGTCTTTGGGGAGATTATCTCTTTGTTACTCATATCACCCTCCAGAAAAGATTGCTCACCATGGCCCATGAATCCTGAAAGAGGCCCTGAGCTTTAGATGTCCAAGAATAAGATACACATATATTTCATCCTCACAACAATATAAATCCTTATGTATTCTTTGTTCATCAGAGAGGACTGTCTAGCTTAAGCTTCACTGTAAAATCAATTGATTTCTAAATTTATTGTCATTATTTTTTTAATGAACAAACATACAGAAATCTATTCATAAAAACAATGGCATTTCCAGGAAATTTGGGTTATTAGGAAATTAGGGGAATTAGTACCTAGTTAACATGATCCATACATGCCATTCACTGGCATAGCCTTTACAGATTCAGAATGTATTATCAGTTATCTTCCTACCTAACACCTACAATTTTGTCATTCAGATGTGAAAGAGTCAGCCAGTATGCCGTATTTTCCAAAGGGTAACTTTTCAAACCCTGCAAATATTGGCATACTCAGCCAAATCATGACCAGCTCAGCTCTCTTTTCACCCCTCCTTGACTCCCTCCCCACCAAGGCAGCACCCCTGGATGATACTCAGGGACTCCCTCTCTCTCACAGCTTGCAAATCATAGCACAAGGTAATGTCTGTGTATCCATAGTATAATACTCTAGTTTATTCTTTTATGAACTGTAAAACAAAGAAGTAGCAACTTCATAAATTAATACCCTATGAAATTAAAAGGGAGAGTGTTTATGCCTCAGGCCTCTCAATTTAAACTTTCTGCTCAACCAGGAAAACAATGTCATTGTAGCTTGTCTTTACTCATTTGCAGATTTTCCCTACAAACATGACAGCTACAGCCAAAGAGCCTATTTATCACTTATGCAAAGGTAGTTTTCTATCACTCTGGTAACTTTGCTCTGGTTGTTAAAATCTCTGCTTTTATTTGTTTTTAGTGCAAAGAATTTCCTGGGGTTTTTTTTTCCAAAGCAATAAATCCAATGTCTTCCAGGAGTATTAGGAATCAGTCCACTTTGGTGTGGTCACATTGCAATTAATTTTTAAATAAACAACTGTTAAGCCTGCATCATTTGAAATTATGCAATTATACGGTATCAGCAGAGTACACTGTTTTTGAAATCACTGTTGCAAATAAAATTGTGCAACTCACATGGTGACTGAAGGCCACAGATGTTACTTGAGTAAGTGTCACATTTCAGTCACTCTGCATCACTACCCTCATGTCAGAAAAGGAAACAGGGTGAGCACTTTGAACCATGATCCCACCCCACAACCACATGATTGTTATAACAGCCTGTGTTGGGTTGTTTCGTTGTTTGGGATTTTTTGCATTTTTAGAATGATAAACATGAATTAGGCCTGAATCTGAAAGGAGATCATCCTCTCAACAACAGATCTATTCAACGTAAATCAAGGTTCTCTACTGGAAATCTTTAACTGGTCCCTGAATATTCCTCTCTAATTTCAGATTGCTGTACTCAGAAATGGATTCATAATACAGATTTCTCATATTTGCTTTGGCAAAATAATTCATATAATCCCATGGTAATTTTACATAATAGCTAGACTCCTAAAACCCCCACAAAACCCCACAAAAGGTTAATTTCAACCACTTTATAATTTGAGGAAATAGAATAAGAAACAGAATAGAAGAGAAAAAATATTAAGGTGTCTTTTGCTAAATAATATTCTCTGCAAAATTAACCATGAAACTTAGGTACATTTAAAACAATGCACAAACAAAAAAAGTCTGAAAATGGAGAGAAAGATAACCTGTTAGAAAGAAGCCCCATCTGTACTTAATTACTTCAAGAGAAAATAGAAAAAGTGTAACTATTTCAAGCTCTCAAAGATTCAGCAAAGCACAGAGTTTAGTAATTTTTTTTTTTATTTTTCATTTCACAGCCACACAGATACATCAGTGTCTACATCTGACGGATTCCTGGTATTTTTTTCTCTTCTTCCACTCCTTTGAGACAACACATTTCCTTCAGAACTTCAGTCTGCAGAAGACATGTAAATAGATATCATGGTTTCAAAAATTCCAGGAAATTGAATGTTAAAGAGGAGTAGCTTATACCAGCTCATTGACAGCTGGACACACTTAAACACAGTGGGTTTTTTTCATACATGCCCAATCCATGAAACCATAAATCACCAAAAGAGGTTATCTGGAGAAATACTCAAAATAAAATAATAAAAGATTCTTCTTTACTTAATGCACAGCCTAAATATCGGGGGGTGCCACATGACACTTAAAATGCTAAAAGATTACATGTTCAAAAAGTAAATTAGTGGAAGAAAAAACATACCACATTTTATGCAACCTTTTCTAGCTTAGGGAGTCCTACTGCCACAAATGATGACTAGGATAAAAAGTAAGAGCCTGAATAAGTCTGCTGTATGAAGCAGAGATTTCAGAGGAACCAAATTCAAAAGTTGTGCCTTGAAAGAAGAGTAAGCAGCATGCTCATAAACAACAATTATCTCAACAGAGAAGCAGACACATCAATAATTAGTCAGTGTTTATTTCTTCACAATAACAATAGTAATTAAATTAGTGCAGAAGAACTACCTCAGCAGATGCCAAATCTTTTAGAGTGCTCATGATCTTCAACACAAGTGTAGCCAAACAGAAGGAAGTTTCTGGGAGCAGGAGTTCATTTCTAGCACTTAAATAAGTTGAAAACTATTCTCTTCTCTACAGAACACGAAAATAAGAATCGTGTACAATGTAAACCGTACATTTTTCTATGCACTGAACACCTATCTTGCCAAATAAGAAGGAGCAGGTTCTTGAATTGTTTGCATTGTCTTTATCTAACAAAGTCTAGATTGTCTAATGAAGGACTGAGCACTGAGTGAGTAAACCTCTTGGTCTGAGCTGATAGTGTATGTTTTTACTAACATTAAAAAATAAAGTCATTTGCTAGCTTTTTCCATTAAGTTATTCCCCAGATAATAAATTTTTTCCTGAAAAGTAGACTCTGTAAGAAGTAAATGAGAAGAACACCAGCAAGAGAATGGCTGAGCCTTCAGAACTTCAGGGATGTGCATGTGTAAATTTTGAATGTATGAATCCTGATCCAGTGCAGTTTCTAATCCACTAATAAAAATTAAAGACACAAATAAAAGCATTAGGCATACAGCTTTTTTGAGGCTGTCTTGCCACAGTCTACCTCTTTCATCACAGTCACAGCACCTTCCCCCAGTATGGCTACACTGAATGTGATGGAACTTGCTTGTCATCATCTGCCAACCTGCTGAGATAAAATGTTCCTTTCTGCTGACATGGCCAGACTTTGAAACCAACTCAATGTGAATCTCCATTTAAGAAGGAGGACTTCCCACCTCCTGCAAAGGAAAGGCAACTCTGTACTGGCCATTCTGTGGGACAGCAGAGCACATGTTAGCCAGTACACACCACAAAAAAATTGGACATCATTTGTGGTATAAAGTTAGCTAAGCTCCTGGGGAGGTTCCAAACACAATGTGAACAGTAAATGATTTCCCAGCACATTTTGGTAAGAACTGAGTGCACTGGCAGAGCTGTTTATAGAGTCTTGTATTGTAATTATTATGACTATAATTTCTAGTGTTTAAAAAAATGCTGCTTTGGCATGGTACTTAAACCCTACCAGCACATAACTTCCATAGGAAAGCCAGTAGTTCAATAAAAACATTCTTCAGGGTTAATGATACTATTTTACATGGGGATGGTCATTCAGTTTTATAGAGAAATTAATCCAGACTGAGAATCTGTTTTGGTATAGAACTATTTACTTTTATATTACATGACTCCTAAAGTGCACCTCAGACTCTACTGCTTGATCCGCAAATTAAAAAAAAAAATCTTTTGCTTATAATTTAATGGACAAAACTATGTATTAATATATATGTCTTAGGTGTTCATTTTGGGCTGAAGGCCAAGCACTGTTGCACCAATGTTCTAATAACCACATTTCCCAGGAAACCAAGAGACCTTAATTTTCCCAAGGCAGATCCAAGCTGTAAAATTCATTAAGACTGAGTTCAGTGGGGATGTATGTGTATGTCTGTGTGCACAAAGGTCCTAGAAATTTTAGCCTGACCTGTTTCAGACTGAAAGAAGGGTCTCAAGCTAACACACTGAATTCAGTATTACTATAAAGTCAACTCCAAACTACTGCAGATTTTTTAAGAGAAATTCAAGCCTAGTAATCTACTGCAGGCTTGTCTGTAATCATTTATCCTGCAACTGTAAACTGTCTCAACAAATTAAAATATAGTTTTCATACCCCAAGCCTTTGTGACCTAAGTATTACTGAACTACAAATATCTGACCAACCCCACACCATGATTAATGAGCTTCTTTAGCACCTTCTATCTCAGAGCAAACCAGAGGGAAATGTGATACTGTTCTCTCCCCTCCTCCATTCAGTCACTCAGTGAGACACTGCAAGGCCAAGGATCCTGCCCCCCTCTGAAGTGTGGGCCTCTTGGAGGAAAACCCCATATCATAAGATGCTACAGAATAAAGCAACCTTCACCACATCACAGAGACAATTAAGGAAAAAAAATCCCCATAAAATTAAATGTATGCCATTCATTATTAAATGAAGTGTATTCATTCCTAGCAACAACATAATCACTGAAAGAAATTCGGAGCAATTCTGAGGATGAAGCAGACCTTAAAAGAGACCAAACAGCCACTGAAGTAAATATTTTATAACTTTAAAGATGTGAAGCAACAGAGTTTCAAGTACAGTTTCCACACAAGAATCATAAGGCATCTTTTTTATTTTTCCTCCACAATCCAAAAGGAACAATTTCCATTTTGGAACTTAGACCAACAAAGCAGAACCCAAAGAAAAAGTTTGAGTCCTTTCAGACGGCACATGATGTTTTAAGTCCACTAGAGATAAGGACTGAGGGCACAGCTGTGTTAATTGGTGTATTATTGCAGGGAGGATGCTGGGTGCCTGCAATGTGAAAAGCAGGTGTCAGCACTTAGAGTGTTCAGGAGTGGCCACAGCTACTCATGTTTTAAGTACAGTGAATGTTTTAAATCAGATGAGCTTCAAGCAGATTACTTGTCTACTAGGTGCTCCTTCAGTGATAGCACTGAGTGGGTTTAGAGATGGGATGCACTCATGTACAAATGGGTGGAATCTGGTGTATAAGAGAAGATTGGAGATCTGGGGAAGGTGCTCATGCCATTTAGCTTTAAGGGCTCAAATTAGGATATAATCTCTTTAGGTCCTTTATGGTTAATAAGATGTCAGTTTTCCAGGTTTTTTTCAGGGTAATTAATTTTTATACATTGGACTCAATGATCTCAGAAATCTTGTCCAGCCTAATTGATTCTGTGATTATCTGATGCTATGATACAACCCATGGAAAGTCACCCTCACATACACATAAACTTCTCAAGTTTAAATTCATACTTTTAGGCTGGAGTTAGGTAGCGCAATCATTATGATGGCATTTTGGAAAAAAAAAAATGTTTAGCCTATGATTCATACCAGAAGTTTTTCATCCCCTGAGTGGATGCAGCAGCACAGATGATCTGGGATCCAGGAAATATGGAATAGGAGAGGAGGAAGCTCTTTCATAACCCTGAACCTGAGGTGATGTCTACTGCAATATTACCTCTGCTATCATCCTCTGTTGAGGACCATAGCTCAAGGATGTTAACAGATAGGCAAAATTTTAGAGAAATACTGTAAGAATTATTAAATTATTGAATAATATTTCTTTCAGGAAAAGAATAAATGACTGGATGTCATGCCTTTTAGTTAAGGATTATAGAAACTCTATTTATTTTTCTTGCCATAAAAAAATTGTGAATTGATTTGACCACAGCCAGTAAATAAACACCCACATGGAAGCAAAATTTCAGCAATGAGCTGCATTTTCAGCCTAGCAGATGAAGTCATACATCATGATACCTGAAAGCTCATGTGTGACTTATTCAGGCAAGAAATAAGGCACAAGTTTTAAGAATAAAATTTTTTTTCAGTGGAACAAATTATCTCAAGTTGCAGTGGACTATCACTCTGTATGCCAGCTTCAAAACAGAGGTTGAATTTTGACTAAGAAAGAGTGTGAGAGAGAGACAGATATAATTTAATTCCAGCACAATTAATTTAGGAAAGCACTATGGTGAGTTTTATAAAGGAGATCAGACAAGATTAGTCAAATATTCCCTTGTAGATTTGAGATCTATGGTTTTATGAAATAGTCTATTGGGCATTACTACTACTCTTAAAAGATTTATGTTTTGAATAATTTCATGCATATAAACATAAGAGAAATTCCACAGATCCTGTTCAGCTGCTAGGGCAGCAACTTCCTTCCCTTTTTCCTCAGCCTGCAGTGCAGGTCCAATTGACATCCAGGTCACCCTCACCACCAGTCTTCACTGCTTTGCAGTTTTACTTTTTCTGTCTTGCGACTCAGCTGCACTGCAGGCAGGTTCTTTCCCTGAATGCTGACAACCACTGCATGCTTGCTGCTAGCCCTGCAGCCCTGCAACCAAGTGTGAGGAGCCATCTCCACGATTTCTCAGAACCTTTTATTTTCTTGGCTAACTTCATTTCACCCCTCTTGAATCACAACCTCATATTCTACTGAATGAGAGCCTCATACACAGATCTGTGGCATGCCTCCACTATAGCAATACTACCAGAAACATTTTGGTCATACATAAAAAGATTTTGGAAGCAAGGAACATCATTTGGTTTTGCAGGGTTGTACTATAAGAGAAAGCCAATTGGTCTTTAAAAAAAAAAAAAAAAAAAAAAAAAAAAAAAAAAAAAAAAAACCAAACAGAAAAGGTTAAAAAGAAAAGCCTAATACATTTATTCCCCTTTTTTCTTGTATTAAAGTAGAAAACCTATACCTTTTTCCCTTTTTTTTTTTTTCTTTATTCCTAAATCTACTTCAAGAAACTTCCTATTCTGGAGTGCAGGGTCATTTAGAGCAAGAAATACTAGGTCTGTTTCAGGTAATACCTTGATTCCCAGCTTTGCAGCAAGATGTAATATTAACTATCTCAGGCAAAGTGCAAACTGTTGGTGGTAAACAGAAGTCTTGAATGTGTTAAAATAGAAAATAAGAGGAAAGGCCACCAGAGTTTAGAGGGAGAAGGATACTGGAAAATAAAACCACATAAATTTAAAAGCTTACAGTGAAATATCTCTAAAACAGTCTAATGTAAATATATGATAGGCCATGTCATAAAAAATGTTTTATTATGTTCATAACAAGGTACTGTCAAATACACTCTTGGCACCTCATAAATAATAAATAGTGATAACAAAACAATTTTGTAACTCCACCACATATAAGCAATGCAACCAGTACAACCTAATGAATATAAAATCTTTACATCTCCACCTGCTATCATGTATTTTCTCTACATTTTATGTCAACATTTTTAAACAACTGCCAAAACATTGATCAAATGACTATACACTGGATGTTTTAAAATCTCTGACATCTGGAAAATTTATTTTCCTAAGAAAATATTTTTTTAAAAGGCTCCAGAAAGTTAGAGGGAATTTGCTTACTGAAAAATCAGGCTGGAAAAGAATAGGAAGAAAGTAGAGAGTGTCAGTGGAAAGTAAAATTACTTCACTGGGGCAATGTGAAAAGCATAGAGAAAGCTCTTAAGTTTCTTAAATAATGTAATCCCAATAAAAGAATTTGCAAACAGTAGGCAAAGGACAAAACCCACATGATTTTGATTTTGTAAATTATAGAATTACTCAGTTATATGTCAATTACCCTTGTAATAGCTTCTGTTCCTCCCTTACTTTCCCTCATCTTTTCTATGTTTTTGACTTTCAGAAAAAAAAGCTGAGATATTTTAGTGCATTCAAATCCATGAGCTCTTTAAAAAATGAAAGCTGTTGAATTTTTGTAGTCTCTTATTCTGAGCACAATATTACTGTTCCAGGTTTTAGATTTCAAGTTTTTCTCTCTGAAGGAGATACTTTCCATGGTCTGGGTTGGATTGAGCAAATGGGTTTTTTTCTCCAGTTTGTCAGCTGAAAACTTTACTGTAAATCATGGCCCCCTCTCCATTCTCTAAATATATATTAAAAGACAGCAGCACAGTGGAGGTACTGCTAACCAAACTGCAGCACTCCCTTGCTTTCTCTTCTAGGTAACCTCCTTAACAGGCAAATGCATAGCCATGCTCTACATTAAACATGTTTTTGTAAAAATAGATTGGTTGCCTGATCAAGCAATCCTACTTACGGAAGAGAAATTAAATGCAACACAAAGGTTGAAGTGGAACAACACAACAGTATAGATAAAATCCTCAAGAACTGTACTTAAGAGCATAAAATTCATTAAAGTGAATCAGATTATGCTCCCATTATTTCTGGAACCAGGTTGCTGACATTAGGTAATTATGCTGCTTGGGGGAATTGAAAAATTCTCATTATGTATCTCTTTTCTTTCAGGCTCACATGGCATACTCTGCTATTTGTTACACATACCTAGAGATTTTAGGACTTCCAAAACATCTTTACCCACTGAGTGCCAGAGTTTTAAAGACTGGGCAAACGTATTGGATAGTTATTGCAGCAAAGAATTAATAGATCTTTCTCATTAGTTATGCAGTGCTCTATCTGCCCAAATACCCAGCCATGTTAGAAATTTCTAGCACACTGTCAACTATTCATCTGATAAGCAAAAGAAATTAATCCTTCCTCATCTAGCAGCTGGCATTTGATGGCTGATTTTGCTTGGAGAGTAATCTGTTCCCTCTGGGTAGCCAACACTGAATTTTATGATAAAGTTTACAGAAAATGCAGGACATGAGGGCTGTGTCTACATTAATTAGACAGAATTAGTATTATCAGAAAGTGAAACAATCTTTGGAAGCAGTAATTCATACTGGAACAGGCTCCAGCATGGTTTTGACCTGGATTTCTCCCCAGTCCACGAGAATGGTGCTGGGAATAGCACCAGGTGAATAGTCTGCACCTAGCTACACAGTTCTGGATCTGGAGAGATGTGGATGTGCCCAGGCTGTGCCCCTTGCCTGCAAGGACAGGGAAAGAGCGTTTCCATTTACTCTTCAATCTACTAGCAAGGATGTCCCCACCAAGACAAGTTTTCAAATAAGTCTAAGGGCTGGTGACACATTTGTCCAAGCATTACCAGCCAGGTACTAAACTGCCACAGCAATGTGGCAAACACCAACGTTTCAAGAACTCCATTCACTTAGTTCATTCCCAAAAAATGATCACTGAGTTTATTATCAGAGAGGTACTTGTGTTCTGTTGAAATGGCTTGTAAATATTTAACTAATATGCTAAACCTAGAAATATGGGGTTTGTTCCTGTTAATTTTCCTACCAGCCATTTTTTCATTTGTTTCTCATGTCCTGCCATAAATGCAAGTGTGCAACTGCCATGGCCAAAGAAGAAAAACCTTGTGGATAAAAGGGATATTTATATGATCCCAAGGCTGAGAGACATTAGGAGAGGCGAGGAGGGCGTGCAGAAGAGAAGCAGAGGTAGTTACTGTTTGTGACACAGATGAGCCATCTTTCCCGAAGAAAGAGCTACAAAATATATGGCAAAAATTGATGTATTATCACTATCTTGTCTTAACATTGTTTACTTAGTTTTTTTTTTAATTTAATGCTTATTTTTCCAGCAATGTGGTGTACAGAACCTAAATGAGCTTAGGCAGCTTAAAAACTCCTTTAACGTCTCCAGCGAAGTTTTCGAAACAAAAGTGGGTTAGTTTCTGTCTTATTGTATTGCAGGAATTTATTGTCTACCAGGATAATGAGCAAAGGAAGCTTCCTAATAGAAAATTAAGTGCTTTTATACTGGGTATGATTTAATTATTCATTTTTATGCTAATTTATTTCATTAGTGTCAACAGAAAATTAAAAACTACTTTCTTTTTCAATGGAAAAAACTTTGATCTGAGGAGAAAGAGACATTTGCTAAGATGTCTGCAGAAATTAGGTCAAATTTCTTGTTACCTGGAGGAGATATAAATTAGAAGATGATTTCTAAAACAGAAGATAATAAAGTTTTGTTCTGTAGAAAGTTCTAAAGAGAAATTGCAAGTCACTATGTGCATTTCTTTGTTTTATCGATGACATGCTGAAGGGGATAAGTTTTGTAGTCAAGTTAATGTAAAAGTTATTACTTTTCTCATCCTCAAGGTAAAACCTTATGTGTTAGAAAATTTATTTTAAAATTCTGTTTTCCTTTAGTTACCTTTATTAATTTTGAAATTAATAAATTTCAGAACTGGGAACTGCTCATGATTAGAAAACAGGCTTCACCTTAAGAAAACTACTGACACACCTTAAAAAAATTTCATAAAGACACTGGAGAAGTTCCTATTTACGTTAGGAAAATCCACACATTAAAATCTCATATGGAAAAAAGCCATTAACCACAGCACCTCAGAGAGCAAAGCAGGAAAAGGTGGGGAGGTGATGGGACTAGTACACAGGCAGACAACTAACTCTTGAACATTTATGATAAGCATCTTAATTATATCAGGTATTCTATTATTTTTGGCTACTTTAAAGAAATTTCCATCTGAATTTCACTCTTTCTAACTGCTTTTGGTCCACATTTTTTTGCTAAAACATTTTGAGCTAGAAAATTACAACATTTTGCCTATAAAAGGTCAAAACTTTCTGGCAACTTGAAATATAAGCTGACTGTAAAAATTAACTTTTCTGCATTTTTCTGTTTCAACTAACTGGTATTTTCTCCAGCCAAAAGATATTTTGTCAAAATACATAAAATACATTTAAGGATTCTGAGTATGAGCAATTTTTGCCCAGCTGGTGACATTCCTGTAGTGGTAACAGAGAAAAACTAAATCCAAGTCTGATGCTGCCAAATGCCTTAACAGTGCAGAAAATGCATCTCTGTGGGTGGCACAGGCCATCAGTCCTTCAGTCACTTTCTCAGAGGTCACTCTATGGGGAAGGTGAGAGGGGCTCTCCAGGTATCCCATAGCATCCCCTCTGCACTGACCTTGTCCTGGTGTGGTGAGTTGTACCTGTGCCAGGTAAGACCAGGAAAAGCATGTTTCAGGGGTGTCAGGTTGTCAGGCCTGACAGCAGAGTGCAGCCCCCACCCACCAGGTGCACACCTCTCCCTGGGTAGGGGTAAAATCAGGCCCCTGATTCTCACCCCTGTGTGGGCTTGGGTGAATTCCCAGCCAGCTCATGACTGGACTACAGGATGGTCTTGTCACAAAATGGGCATATTTCATAAAGACTTTTGTTATTTATGTTATCTGTCTTCTTATCCTCTTAAAAAAGATACTTCTTATCCTCTTAAAAAAGATAAAAAAGAACAGCAGGAAAAAGCTAATGTCCTTTCCTGTTTGTGACATGTGGTATAACCAAGTGTACCAATTCAGTTGTCTATCATCACTCCAAAATTATATTTTATAAAATTATAAAATTGGCTTTCCCCAGGATATAGTACATCTTTGAAAACAGCCAGCCCTGCAGATCTAGACAGAGATTAGGTGCATGCTTTGAGTCCATGGCAGAAAAAAAAATTTACCCTGCACTGTCTATATACATGTGTATATAATGTGCTCCTAATTATTTTTGCATTTATATGTATTTTATACACAAAACCCCACAAGACTGAAAGAGATGAAACCTGAAAAAAACACTAGGGGTCCCTCTTGGCAATGAAGCATTCAGCAGCATTGAAAAGAGCAGAGCCAATTCCTGAGACAAATTTAGATTTTACTGGAAATGCCTTCTCCTGAGAAGGGGGAAAGAACGGAAAAAAGGGAAAGATGATTTATGGCTTTCTGTTCCAGACCTTCCTGCACCAAATTCACTTTTGCACTTTTTGTCACCTTCCAGCTCTGGAATGGAGACAGGCCTAAGCAGTGTAAGGGCTCATCTATCCTCTCTTGAACTTCCCTGCTGAATTTTGAGGCATCAGCACAAAAGAACCCAAATAGGGCTTGAACCTGGACTTGGAGGGGGGTGGGGACCTGCCAAGACTGAACTCAGTGCTCAAGCTTCAATAGCCCTGTGAGAATGTGGTTGAGAAAGGGAAAGGAGATTCATTTCTAATGAATGCAGTTTGAAATATATATTTCAAGACTTAAATGAATAGGTTTATAGTTACAGTGTGGTGCAGGGAAGAGTAGATGTGGAACAACTGCTTACACAGACACAAAACAGTCTCTCATTTCCTCACTCTCCCTGGGTCCCTTAGGATGCAGTTGGACAGATGGATGCAACAAACGCCTAGGAAGACAGACAGAGAAAAAAAATCTTATGTAACATAAATGTAATTAAATCCTCTGCTAATGAGGCCAAGAGCTTGTAATGGTATATTTTCTGGGCATGCTATTTACACCAATTGCAGGTTTCCTGCTTTAAAAATATTTATCAAGGATATCTTCCTAGTTGTATTTTTACAGGAGCTAGTATTAACATCATTTTTACATAAAACTAGCTGGGAGAAAAGTTGTAAAGTTTTTTGAATTCATTTTAAATGAATTTAAAATCTCATTGTTTGCAGCAGATTGTTTTCAATGAAAACATTTGGCAATAGATACTCTTCTGAAAATTTTTTCCATTACTCTTACTATTGCACTGTGTCTGTTGTATCTTATGTTTCCCATATTTTTTTGTGACAAAGGAAACAACAAATAGCTCAGAAATCCAATGCTGGATGGTTTTTACAATCTCTACTTGTGCAGTGAAATAATGGGGTGTTTGCAAACATGACATGTATAGAAGACTATAAAAAATTACAAAGACAGAACTTCCAAGAGTTCTTCATAGAATCACAGAATGGTTTGAGTTAGAAGAGAGCTTAAAGGTCCTCTAGTTCCAACACTCCTGCCATGGGAGGGACACCTGCCACTAAACAAAGCTCCTCTAAGAACCATCCAACATGGCCTGGAACACTTCCAGGGATGTGGCATCCACAACTTCTTTAGGTAGCTTGTTCCAGTTCTTCACCACCCTGAGAGATACAAATTTCTTCCTAATATCTAATCTAAAGTTGCCCCTTTTCCTATCACTTGAGATAAATTAGATGCTTGTCATTTCCCACCGGATTTCAATGAAAATTGTGGACCTGTTTCTTCTCAGTATTTTAGGAAATCTCATTTAAAAGCTGAGTTATGAGTTCCATTGCTGTTACACTGTATCTAATTATGCTTCCTAATGAGCACAAGGTCACTGAGGTAGCATGTGTTCTGCTTAAGGTCTCTGAAATTTCAGTAAATTACCAGTTAAAAGACCCAGACCACAAACTGTCAGGGATATTTCAAGTCACCTGGCCAATCCAATGTCTTTCTTTTCTGTGACTGACACAGTCATAGATGAAGAATGAAGCAAAGACACCTGAACTCACTATGTGGTGGTAGCAAAAGCTTGCATTTAGCATGGATCTGCTTCTACCTAGAAAAGTTCCTGACAAGAAAAAAAGAGGACTGAAATTGATAAATATGGTCTTTACCTGGGAAGAGTAAACATCCAGCTGCCCAGGCTATAGCACTCATGCAGAGAGTCTCAAACCAGTCTCATGTATAATCTGTGTGGATACATTTTATTACATGTACGTAGCTTATGTAAGGAATTTGTACCCTGTCCTTCTGCTCAGGGGATGCGCACGGGCCTGGTGCCTGCTCGGTAGATCTCAGGCAGAATCAGGAGGCATACAGACTAATTCATGGCTGGGTCCTGACCTGAGCCTGGGAGTTGTTGGGAAAGCATTAATTCCACTGAACCAAACCAATAACAAGGATTATTCTAATAATTTGCCAGTAGATAAGAATTAACTCCCATGACCATATCTATATCTTGGCTCTCTTTGACTTATGGTGCAGACTAAATGCGCATACTTCTGTCCTGGAAATATCTAGAAATAATTTGACAGCTGACAACCATTTGACATTTGACAATATGAAAATGTGAATTAACATCAATAGCAAACCCCAATGATCTCTAAAGTTACAAGGTGGGGAAGAAGCTAAACTAAAAAATACCAGCTTCAGAAGCAAGGTCCGAGTCTCCTTTTTAAATGAGTAGGTCACACAACCCTTCACCTTTCCCCGTTCCCTTGGATGAATGTGAAAATCATCCAGATTAATTTCTATCTCTTCTTATGCAAAGGTACAGTAACTAAGAAGGAGACCAGATAATTCTGTGCAATATTGTGCCTGAACAATATTATCCATTGTAAATAAATAAATAATTTTTTTAAAAAAATAAAAAAGGTATACAACAAAGAGTGGCTATTCAGAAAAGTATTCCTTGGTGTCCTTCCATTCAGCTTTAAAATAGTTGCAATGGGCTACAACATAGGTAATGACACATCATGAAACACATTTTGGTAAGTAGGAGTAAGCCACTAAATTTGCCCTTCTGAAAGTAACTCTTGGAATCAGAAGTACAGGTAGATGAATGTCTAACAACTGAACTGTGGATATGTTTACATTTCAAGTCAAAATGGCTGAAGACATTCTACAAGTCAAGGATTTTGTGAAGTCAGGGGTATGCATATAAGCTGCTACCATGTACAAGAAACATTGTGAGGTACGGAAGTGTTTATAAAACTGGAGTTCTCTGTGGTCCATTGGAATTGTTTACAAATAGCCTTAAATCAGTAACAGCTACACTGAAAATCCACTTGTTTATTAATATTTATTTAATTAAAATGAGGATTGTTCACTGTCTGCCTGTACCTGGTGAATTTTTGTGTTAGTAGGCCTGAGTGAACAGGAGTTGACTCTTCAATGTGACCAAAATATGGAGGTACCTAGCTGGATATCAGCTACTGCATGGTCTGCCTGTCATCCTTGGGTTTGCCCTAAACAATATTATGACTGGTGGGAGAAGTTTGGGATTAACACTTTTAGAGCACTTTAAAGGACTCAAGCCCATATGAAACCAGATTTTATTAGCCCTTTTACTCACAGAGCAACATCTCAAGGTAGGCTTGGTTTTTTTTTTTCCCTACAGGTAATTTCCAAGCATCTGACAGGCCACACAGCTGACTTGCTGGTGTCAGCAGGTGTTGCTAGATGACACTGAACACCACTAGCTGATACCCAGGCTGGAAGTTCATGTGGCACAAAAAGCCTGTGGCCTGAGGCAGCCACTGATTTGGTGTGTGGGTCATAGGCTGACAGAAATGGCTGCCATCTGCCTCACTCAGGAAAGGAGCAGCAGATTGGCACAATTGTTTGATGATAGAGTCTGTACTCTGGGTTTTACTTGGAGAACAGTGTCAGGGCCTGGGAGGGAGAAAAGTTGTCCCAGTATCTGTCTCAGGAGACTGAGCCTTGAATAGCATGCCACACTCAAGCTCACCGTTTGCCTTGCCCAAGCAGATCATTTTCATTTTTCTCTTATTCAGCACAGAGCAGAACCTCACAGCATGGGACATAACTTTGTCTGGGAGTTTTTGAGGCTGCAGTCATGATCATGAGATACCATTCATCAAATGACTCAACATCCGGAGTTATCACTTAGGCTCTGAGAAAACTTTAGCATTAAAAAGATTTATGCTAGAGAACATATGATTTGGTTTACCATATGCTGTTTTATCTGATAAAGATAAGTGCAGAGCAGCTGCCAAGAGAAGAAAAGCAAAGAGCAAAAACAATGCAACAAAATTGTTTTCATTTAGTTCACCTATAAGAAGTTGTCTAAACATCTAGAAAGAATTCCCAGATATATTTATCCCAAGCCTATAAAATCCTTTCTCATTACTACAGAGCCTTTGCAGCATTTCCCCAGGGTTTCTTAGAGTGCCTTCCCTCCATGTACTGTCAAGATCTCAAGTACTTATAAAAAGTTTCAAATTCAAAAAAAATTACTGAATAATGAAGCAGTCTCCAATCTCATTTGTTCAAGGTCTAACTTGGACAAAAAAAAAAGAGTAAAATACAGTGAAACTTATAAACCAAGTGTTTTATGGAATATCAAAGAGAAAAAATTCAGAAGATTTGGGAACAAAAAAGCTAAAAATTAGTTTTAGTTCAAGAGAACTTTTGTGAAAGATATAATTTATGAACAAAAACCCAAACCAGTAGATTTCAACTTCATCCAAAGAAAAATTATGTCTGTAGTGCATATCTTCTGGTCAGACACAACTGAAAGGACAAGCAATGCTCTCTTAGGACAGAAAAGACACCTGGTTTCAGCAGAGGGTTTCCAAATCAAGAACAGCTGAACTGAGACTGCCTGAGCAAAGCCAGGACTGTAGCAATTAATGAGCTCTACAGATCACGTCAACAGCTAGCAGTGATAATGCTGTTCAAAGGTTTTATTTACAATCCCTGCATCCAGTATGGGCCAGTGTTCTCTCAACAATGAGAAGACTTTTTTTTAAGCAGCCACACTGAAAAATAAAGTTCTATTGCAATGGATTATTTTCCTTATTTTCTGTTTCTAGTTCATTTTCTAGAGCTTTATTTCATCTCACAGAATATGTCCTTCTAACAAAAAAAGCCTATAGAATGAGAAATTTTACTGACTTGCTGTCAGTGGCATGTCTACAACTTACAAAGACACGTGAAAATCTGGCTCTTGAATGTGTTTGGCCAACAAAAAAAATTAAGGCACTGGCATATATGTAATCTGTCTGTGATTCCTAAAATTTTCTCTTAAATGTGAAATGGTTTTCCTCATTTGCACATTACAGAGCATGTGAGACCAAAATTTATGGTTGTTCTTTTCCTAGGAATGCATTATTTTATGGGGTTTGAACTGATTAACATGTGAATCATATCCCCTAATTCATGTTAGCTTTAAGATATTTTGCTAGAATTACTTATTACTAAAACCTTGCATTACAATTTGAGATCACAAGATCTCATATAATAAAATAGAAAAGTACAATGGTTCCAGTCCTGGCTTATCTCACTGTTAAGAGTCACTGAAGTTCAGATTTACTCTGGGTCTAAATTGCCATAATTATTAGGTTTCCAAATCTGTGTTGATTTGAGCTTTTCCATTTTTCAACATTATAACTTTCCATCAGAAACTTTTCTGTTGCATTTTCTAAGGGATCAGAAGCCATAATGTCTCATTAACCTGCATTACTGTGAAAACATGAAAATTTGTTTCATTAAATAATTGAATCACCTGTTTTAAAATGCAAATAACGTAATATCAGAATATCAGGAAAGTGTCAAGGAAGCTATTGCAACATGAGTGCAAAGAGACACATGAATGCAACTGTCTGAAAAATAGATAGCAATGATTCAAAGGAATAAGATTTTGCTAAAACACTTCAGAACTCTAGAGAAGACAAACTTTATAGTGACTATCCAATTTTTTAACCACAGAGTTGACGATGAAATTTGGAAATTTGAACAGGTAATGGAATTGCGCACAACTGACACCAGAGCAAGGAATTTGACATTTGTCTAAGCATTTTATCAAATTAACAAGTGAACATGTTTTATACGGGTTTGTTTTTCTCATCACAAATTTTTTAATTAGTAATAGTATCTGTGCTGGTTTTAACATAAGCAGGAGATTAAACTCCAAACAAGCCACTCCCCTTCCCTGCCCCTCCCAGTAAGGGAGGGACAAAAAAGAAGAGATTCAGACCAAAAAAAGAAGAGGCCATTGTTGCATTGTATCCCCACACCCAAGCAAATATTTCCAAATGAGGAAAAGGATTTCAGTTTCACCTCAGAACTTTGAAGGGAAAAGCACCAGAAACTTCTGTGTTTCCTTGACTGTAATTGGCCCAGTGCCAGCACAGGGATGCCGATTGGATCTTTGGGATGTTTCTCAAAACCTGTAGCTGTTTTTGTTGGGCAGCAAGCCAAAAAAACCCTCCTAAAACATTAAGTGCATGAGAAAGAGCGCAGAGGTGCTCAGGGTTTTTAGGGGTGTCTTAGGCAGTTGTAAAGGGGCTTCCCTGCATCTGTGCACAGCTTTTGCTTTTGTTTTGTATTGTTTGTTATTTTCTCTTCAATTAAAACTTTTTGCTTTTCAAAACACGCCCAATGAGCTGTCTCGCAAATCATTATTAAGCCATTTCTGAAAGGCTGCAAGTCAGCCCTCAGAGTGTGATGAACCCTTGTGGAGCTGATAAAATGCTGGCCCCACTCAGAATTTCATCAGACCATGGGTTGAGGTAACAATTTACTAAAAGCGCAAAGCAATGGAACAATACATGCACAATAACAACAGCAGAATTAATAGCAAAAGTATTAAAAAAAAAAAAAGAAAGAAAAAGAAAAAGAAAAAGAAAAAAAGAGAGTGTATTTTACCCAAAAAAAGGTATTCACCACCAGGAAGTAAAGCAAGCTGACAGGCATTCCCTGCAGGTTGGGTCTGGGTGGTATTCCCAAAGGCAATACGGGAACCATCCCCTCACTGTGCCACAGTGTTTGGGAATGAGGGCAATATGCTGTGGCTCATGCTTCCCATCCCCAGCCCAAAATAATGAAAAGCAGCGATAAACAACCCCCCAGAAGCTACATCATCCAAGCAGGGGTGTAGCACCACTCTGCTGAGCTCTGTCCTGCACAGGTGCTCCTGCTGCTGCTGCAAACTTTACACCACGCTGTGGGGTCACCCTGCAGGTCACTGCTGCTATTCCCACTGCTCTGCTCAGCTCAGCTGGACCCAGCTGGGTCGGGGTTGTCCCCACCTCTGCCAACAGCTTCCCCTCTGGTGTTGTCATTTCAGTGCTACGTCTGATGGTGTTTTGGCCTCTGTCTCTTTCAGCGCTAAAGGTTCGCAGTTACACTCCAGGCAGAATGGGATGGGGGACCAGCAGGACAGCAGATCTGCAGGGGTTGATGCAGACACCTCCCCAGAGTGAGAAAAAATGGTCAACTTCCAGTAAAAGGCATCAGGCTTTTCCTGAAACAAACCACACCTCCAGAGACAATGTAGGTGGAATAACAACATGGTCTCAACCACACAGCACTAAACTCTGCCCCTCTCTGTGACCAAGACAGTATCTCACCTGCATGATAATCAAAAAAGGAACAATTAAAGCAACTGGATTTTATAGAATTAGATTTGTTTCCAAAGAAGGTTAATAAATCCCTCTTCCCACTTTTTGCTTCATCTCCTCTGTTGCAATTGAAGTTTTTCTCTGGAGTTAACTGGTTCTCCATACACCCAACAGATTTCAAAGGAATACACAGCATCCTAAAGTGCATTGTCCCTGGCACTGGTAAGAGCCAGGACAATATGTACAGACTTTGTGAAAAAGAAATTCCCTTTAATCATGACATCCACTCTCCAATAATCACTCTGACCATTCTTCCCTTTCCTCAATTATGTTATCACTAGAGAGTAAATGAAGAGGGGCCTAGCTCAGCTTTTGTACAAAGATATACCCGTACAAATATGTCCACCCTTTTGTCCTTTGTTGACTTTTATATAATCCCTGTAAATCCACAATGTAGCCAGGACTAAAGGAACTTTCACTGATCTTTTTATCAGCTGTCACTATTTTGACACTAATGCCATCCCGAAGCACTAGGAAAGGATTAATTTATGGAGGAACTGGGTGTGCTTGCCTAGAAGTGACTTGGCATTGCCAGGATTGAGGAGCAATAGTGTTACTACAATAAAGTTCATAACACCACAAAGAGTAACACTGGAGCAGTGTATTCATAGTCCAGTTAAAGTTACAAATATTGTATACAATTTTTGAAAATGTATTCCTCATTTACTTCTCTCTGTGTTGTATTTGTCAGAGTAAGGATTTCAAACACTATAAGAACACCATTTAAATCTGCAACACACCTGTATATTTACTTTTGAGTATATCATACTCACAGTTCATCACAGATATAGGTTCTCTCAATTTAATCCTGTGTTGGATCTGTCTGGGATGAAGTTAATTTCCTCCATAGCAACCTGTAATGTGCTGTGTTTTGAATTTGGGACTAAAACAGAGATGATGTTAGAGAAGCATTTGCTGAACAGCTCTTGCACAACATTAAAGAGTTAGTCTTTCTAACTCTTCCCCACAGTGAGTTAATTTGGGATGCACAAAAAGCTGAGAGAGTATGCACCTGGGACAGATGATACTAACTGACAAAAGGGCTATTCCACGCCATATAACATCATGCTCAGTGATAAAATAAAGTGGGGAGATTTTGGCATGATTTTCTTATAGACTGGCTGGACATCAATTTGCTTGGGGGAGGTGATGAATGATTTGCCTTTCCATTATTTGTTTTGTTTCCTTTCTTCTTCCTCATTCCTTTGCTTACTTAACTACCTATCTCTATCTCAAACCATGAGCTTTCTTAGTATTGCTCTTCCTTAATTTAATTCTAATTAAATTTTTAATTAGAATACTAATAAAATTAATAATTAATTCTAATTAAGGAAATAAATTCCTTAATTTCTCCTGTCCTACTGGGGAAGAACAGAGGGAGTAAGTGTTGGAGCTGTGCTTAGTTGCCTAATTATAGTTAGTCTATAGCAGATCATTAAAATGTTCATCTCATCTGACTTCAGCTACCAAGAGCCATGGTTCAGATACCAAAGCTAACCTAAACATTTCTTCTCTCTCCCTCTATAATCTATTGTGAGGTACAGGTCAAGACAGCCAAGAGCTGATTTGCTCTCTTTCTCAGTCTCTCTCTTCCCATTGACTGAAGAGGGAACTTGAAATATACCTCAGGTGCAGACAAGAGTGAAACAGAGAACAAGCCTTGAGCTGACATGGGCAAACTGTTAGCTATCTGCTTTACTACCTGGGCAGGTTTTGGATACCTAGCTTTTGATTGCCTACACAGAAATCTGTGCAGAGTAATGCTTATGTGTCTTGATCCATGACCTGCATTTCTTGGACAAGAATCTGAGTCTAAAACTCCATGGAGAACCGCTCCCCCACCTTTCTTGTGGGGTTAATTTACCAAAATTGCTAGGTTAAATCAGGTTAAAATCAAATGTTTGAAAAACAAAAGTCCTTTTCTAACCCAGCATATCTTCTCACCATGAATCCTTCTCTCCAGCTTTGCTCTTCAGTCCAGGACATTTCATAGCCACAGCTTTTGCAGAAGCTCCCCTGGGGCTCTGGGTGGGCCCCCTGATGCACACTGGTCACGCAGCTGCCCCAGGTCACCCTGTGGGCTCACTGCCTGAACTGCCTGCTCTGCCAGGTGCTGGCAGCTTGGACTCCACATGTCCTCCCTCAGCTCTGTGTTTGCTGTCAGAAAAGAGGCAATTGGCCCATTTGTCCAGTGAATTGTGCCTGAGCCTCTGTCTCCTATGTTAGTCCAAGGCCATGTCATTTTAGGGAAGCATATTATCCTGTACGCAGTATAAAGTGAGTGAGCAAAGGGAACAGCCCATCCATGAGACTCAGACCTGCTATGTTTTTTTTTCTGAGCACAAGTAGTAAATTTGATGTGCACGGGAGGCGTTTAACTTCCGCTGCATGTGCAGCCCACATGAGATGGAGACGTTCAGGGGGCTCAGCCCTTCCCAGAACCTGCGCAGTTGCACAGTGCTGGGCTGGCTGCACGTGGTGATCCACCACACACACAGAAACAGCCCTTCCGAACAGCAGTCTGGAATCTTGGGACATACAACAGAGAGAATGCCTGGGGTCTGCAGATTAAAAAAGTCTGATAAACCCATCCACCCTGCAAAAATTACAGCAGGGTCAGCCTAGGCATGTACTGCATTTCCACTTCTAAAAAAGATTCAAGGTGAAAAATAAATATGTCCAGGAAATCCTGGACACTTGGTAGGCATTCCCAAGCTGGCATCTGTGGTATCACAGCTCTCTTGTCAGCAGTGCTTGTGTTAGACTATGGAAATCTTAGAGAGGTTTGTCTACATGAGGCTCAAACACAGGAGTGACTGCTGTGCAAACAGTAATTTGATAAATGTTATGACAAGAACAATAGAAATGGGTGTGTTGCCAAGCACAGTTCTGAGTTGCAAAGGGAAGTAATGGAAACATGAAGTAAAGTATTATTTTTGGATATTGGAGAGTGCATAGTATGGAATATTTTGGAATTAATTTCTATTTGTTTGGCGGCTTGTTTGATTGGGACAGATAGCATTTGGATTTTGTTTTGTGTTTTTTTCTTCTTACCACATTTTTTGGCTTTTAGACGTGAAACATCAGGAAAGGAAAATCAATAGGAAAAATTATTTCCATGCTCTCAGAGCTCTGCTTTGCCTCTTAATGTCCCTTTCTTTCCTCTTAAGGTTTTGTGACACACCTGTGTTAAAAACTCAGTGCTGAGCATGGTAGATAAAACAGTCTCTTCTGACTGCACAAGAATGTCTTTTAGATATCACTGAAAGTGGACTGAAAATGTGTGAATAACAAGAAAATAGGGGACATACTGAACTTAAAGAAAAACAAACATGAGACAAAATTGACTGATAAGTAGAAAAAAATAATTATTTGCCCTGGAGGTTGTTGTTGTGCCTCTGATGCTCATCAAGGTTTCAGAGGGATAATCTCAAAACCATCCCTATGAGGGGCCCAAACAGCTGTAAAGTGAGTTAGTAGTGCAGCAGTGAAGATGAAGTAGTAGTGATAGCTGCAGATCAGATGATAAACTTTGAACTCAGGTTCTAAATGGATCATCATCAAAAAGATCATCTTCACTGCAAAATAAAAAACAGGTTGTTAGTATAAGTAGCTAACATTATGGGAACATATCATGCCCTTCCAGCCCACTTTTCTCTTTTAAATACCCAGGAAAGTGACACCATGAACAGCTGTGTGCTTTTTTCACACACAGGACATAATTGAACCTTTCAGATATTCTTCTTACCAGTGATAATGTTGGTAATATACATGAATTAAAAAAAAAAAAAAAAGTCCCCTCAGAATTACTGTATCTGGCACTGCAGAAGAATTTATTTTTTACTTAGAATATAGATTGTGACCATATGCAGTGCTGTTCTTTTAACTGTTCTGCTGTTTTCTTTCCTTTAGACAGTTCCCATACTGGAGAGCTCCTGGAAATAATTTTAGAGTCAGAAATTCTTTCTGTGTAAAAAATTTGAGACTTCCTGCAGCTGTGGGATATGAGCCAGCAGACGGGAGATTTGGACTTGTTTGCCAGCTCCTTGCACAGTGCATGGCAGAAGAAAGGCCCATAATATCATCAAAGTTTGCTGTGGAGGTTTTCCACAGTAAGAAGCAAGGCAGCAATGACTGTTAAACACTAGAACAGAAAGAGAAATAAAAGTATCATCTGGTTGCTCAGGGTAGGTACCTATGTAGCTTTTTTCAAACTGATTTTTGTGAAGAGGAAATAGTATCAGATGTGGCACCTGGCCCACTTACTCTTTCTGGTATGACTCTTCCCCTTATCCAATACATAGCCTGGACCTGGACTACACACAAGGGCTTCACCAGGCTGATGGGAGCACATGAGCACCCTGAGTACTCATTCCAGGAGAAGGGAAAAGAGTTCCCAGAATGGCTCCTCCCAAAATAAACTCAGGGGAACATGCTCTGTTCTGGAGATGGGAAAACACACCAGTGAAGTCATAATGGGTTATCACTTTTGGTAGCAAGATAGGAAAAAAAAAAAAAAAAAGGCATTGAGCTCTAGGGAAAATCAAGAAGAGGTTGATGTTAGCTCCAGTGACAACAGAATTTAATTCTGTCTTTATTGCCAAATTTAAAAGGCATTTTGGGCAAATGTGCTAAAAGCATTACAAACATGATTGAAGCACATCAATCAAAATAATCTCTCATAGGGGTTTCAGACCACTTACTCACAAGTTTCTAAACTATTATTTTCATGGGTGAGAAATCTTGATTTCTCTAATAACACCTCCATTAGCTGCCAGCCACAAACTGGCAAATCCGTACCATGCTATTATTTTTCATCTGGAAATCTTAGCTGAGGTTGTTATTAGTTCAGTAGTCTCTCTATGTCCTGTTGCTTTACCCACTATAGGTTTCCCTAAGACACATATTTTAAGTATCATTTAAAATGCAAATACAAACTGGACAAAGACATGTCCAAGGGTAGTGGTAACCAAGCTGGAAATGTATGGCAAGCAAGTGAGTAAGGAGAAGGCATTTTATGATTAAGGGTGCAAAAGCACACAGGTAAAAGGAAATCAAATCATTATTGGACTGGAATAGTCATTTAACCTTCGGCAGGCATTGCATTTCCATAATGGACTTTTGAGTATGGACCTCAAATGCAGGGCTATGATTAAGTAAATAAAGGCCAGACTTCAGTGGCTGGCTTGATAGGACAGGCAGCTGGAGTTTTCCTTTCCTTTAATGAGACCTGCTCCTGCCATATTGCACCACAGTTCATTCTTGCTACTGCCATGTCCCATGTCATCTATTAAATGCTAGGAGAAGAAGAAGAAGAAGAAGGAAGAAGAAGAAGAAGAAGAAGAAGGAAGAAGAAGAAGAAGAAGAAGAAGAAGAAGAAGAAGAAGAAGAAGAAGAAGAAGAAGGAGATGATCTAATGTGTCTCATAAGAGATGAACTTCTCATTTCTTCAAGGAAGGAGAAAACACGGTGAAAATTAGAAAAAAAAGGTGTTCCATTAAAGTACAGAAGCTAATCCATTCAGGAAAGAGTCTTCTAGGCCTCAGGAGCATGAGTGAATCACAGTATTTAATATTTAGCCCTAACCTAATCACTTTCCTAATAAATGCTGTTAGTGCAATGCTTTCTGAAGGGAGGTAGAGGCCATCAAGCCATTTTAAGTCCTAACACAGAGTACCAGAATGTTCAGTGGCTGCCTAACAGCTGCTGCACCTACTTAAAAGCATCTTCTACTCCTTGCTGGAGCTTAGGAATTACAGTCAATAGTGGTTTAGTCTATATAACTCTCTTGATTTGGAAAGACAGGTATTTGCCAGGGAAAGCTGGAGTTTCCCTTAGAATAGAGAATGTAAACCCCTCACCCCCTCCAAATTATGATTTTACAATTAAGGCCTTCCAGGCAAAGATTTGGGAATAGGAATAACAGTTCTTTACTAAGACTATTAACAATACAAATGTAGTAGAAAACAAAACCACTTAACCAAACAAACAAACAAACAAACAACAATCCTGGAAAACCCTGACAGAGTCAGAGCTACAACCTGACACTCTGTTGGTCAGGGTGTTGGAAGCAGTCCAAAAGTGAGTCCTCCTGGAGTGGCAGATGTGGTTCTGTTGAAGTAGAGATGATCTTGTAGAACCAGGGTCCAGTGGTGGTGAGAAGAGGTCCAGTGATGGTGAGAAGGGTCCAGTCTTCCTCCAGGAATTGAGCAAAGCTAGATGCCTTGTGTTCCTACGGCTCAGTTTTATCCAGGTAGGAAAGGTTGGTTCCCCGCACTGGGTGGAGCATCTCACAATGTGATGGTATGCTTTGGGGAGGGTATGCTTTGGGGGGGGTATAGTTTGGGGGATGAGTGCTTTGGGGATGTGTTAATGGCCCATTATCAAAAGGCACCCACCCCCCTCCTCCCAAAGTTACAAGAGATAAAGAAAAACATCTCCCTAGCTGCTTTCAACAGATGAAATAGAATACCCATTTTTGGTTTCCATAACCCAAGACAATAACCAAGAAGGCTTTGTTCTGCTGCCCCCACACAAGCTTCCTCATTGGAGATGTGCTGAGGGACACACTCATTGGAGATGTGGATCCAAGGGATCCACACAGACCTGGCAAATTATGCAAAGCTAAGAAAGGCTAAAATACATATGTTGCAGGACCTGCAGAGGATTAATGCCTTCCTGGTGAATAGGTGGGGTGCCTTGGGGTATTAAATCCTCATGTACAGGCAGCTGTATGGATGTTGATGAAGTCTGGAAAGTTACTCTATTAACTGTTGTCAAGTATCTGCCATAGGGTCAAGTTAATTATTCAATATGGGTTCCATTAATTTTATTGACTGGACTGCCAGTGAGTGCTCAGATTTTAGTTCATATACAGAAGTCTGAATAAAACTGGAGCTGAATCCCAGCCTCACTGAACAGAGCCCAGAATGGTTTACTCAGTTCTTTCTTGGTCTTAATCCTGCTGTATTGAAATGGAAACATGTATCTTCTTTCCTACTTAGAGCAAGATCTCGGTTTTTCAGTTCCATGCTTTAGGTAATCACTTAGGTATTGACTTTCACAATATCTGTTTTCACCTTATAATGTCTAAAAGCACAGATTTTAGATATTGGCATATTCGACTTCGTTACTTGGGAATTTTCGGATCTCTGAATAGCCACATCTGCTTTGAGCCCACGTTCCCAGACAAGTTCCAGCCTCCATGCCCACATGCCACAGGCTGGATTCCTCTGGCCAGGACACGTGCCCAGGCTGTGCCTGCAGGCTCAGCAGTTCCCAGCTGAGACACCCCTGACTGCCATGACCAAAGCTCTGCTCCATTCCCTCTTGCTGTCTGACCTATATCCTGACATCTCCTTGTATGTAATTAACTGTCTCAGCTACAGTGCTATCCAGCTGCAGGATTTTTACCCAATGAGTCATTTGCCCTCCTGCCAAAAAGGCTTTGTTTTTTCCTTCTTTGTTTGTTTTGCTTTGCTTTGTTTCTGTGTAACACACAGCCAAACACGTTAGCCTTTCTTTAGGGATTCCCGTATTCTGGGCAACTGTATCATACACAAATCTTTCTCACAAGGAATTCTCAGGACAAAGCAACCTCAATTACAGACGTTTTTACTTACCGGCTATGAAAGACTTCCCAGCTTCTGGTAGTCCTGATAAGGCTGTGGATCATACCCACTCCTTTAGAGAGTCTCAAACTCCTCTGCCACAGGCAATTTCTGCAGCATTGCTTAAAAATCTCTCTAGCATAGTCATTGATAATGCAAACAGTTGGGAATCAAACTGCATAGCTTTACAGAGAAGCATCCAGACAGATGGTTCTATCGGCAAAGGTGTGCTAGCAGTCTTGTTTTATTTAGATTTCAGGCTTTCCTTGCCTCAGAGGAACTAATTGTTTCTAAATCCCTGAAAGTGACATGTACGCATGAACAAAGCAGCCTAAGGTATTTCATTTTATTCTAGTTCTTTGAGTGCTGGTAAACACAAGTGAGCAGGCGGACAGGCAGTGACTTGAAGCTTGTGGTGAAAGCAGATCTGAATGGTGAGGGATCCATGCCCATTGTCTCCTCCATGGCATCTTTTACACAGTATAAAACCCGCAGACAAAATTTCTCCAAAATTTGTTGTCTGACTCCAAACTTATGAAATGCACAGTTACCTGAAGTAGAATATATTTCAGGGTAATATATGTGGAGGTATTACATTTACTGTACAAACACTTGGTATAAACCTACACAATACAAGTGACATTTAAAATCACTAGTGGCTTTAGCTATTGTCAGGGATTTGAATACACGTGAAAATCCAAGACAAATAGGGGGCTCAGAAAAAAAAATAGTGGACATGACCAAATTCTGCAGCATTGAGAGGACAGAACTTCTATTACAAACAGTATTTTTTTAAACCTACAAACCCAAACACTTTAAAAAAACCACATTATGTGTCCTTGAATGCCTCTTGCATAGGAATTGGAAACAGCAAAAGGAACTACACAGCAAAATGTGGTGCAAGTCTGAATGTGGAAAATGCTCTTGTGAATCAGAAGGGGGGTGGGTTCAGACACAGACTTCCTTAGTTCTTTCTCATGGCTGGAAGTCATGAAATTGTTTTCATGACCAGTCATAAAGCCTTTCCCTATGGCTGGAATAATGAGAAGTTTTTAGCTCTGAGCACTTTACATACATCAGGAAAGAAGATTTGTTGAAGCTGGGATTGGAGTCTTTTAATTCTTTTTAGGGGCTGATGCAGAGATTCTGAAGCAACATATACATTCCCATTTTAAAAGATTAAACACAATCTACTCCTTGAAGTCAGATTTTTTTTTCCCCCACCAAAAAAAGATGACATAACAAGGCAGGGAACACATTAAAAGCAGGCTCAATTATGCCCTGGATGATTTAACACAGCACATAAATAAGTGTATAGCTGGGCACTGTAGCACATTTTTGTTTAAGCAGACTTGACTAGGAAAATATTTTAATTTTTTTCTCTGAACTCATCTTTTATGCTGAAGTACAGCTGTGCAAAATTGACATTGTTCTACTCAAGGTACCTGCTCTCTCCCTGTATTAACATCTGATCTTCTAAATTCAGTGCTTAAAAAATAGTTTCTCTTCTCTATTGCAGGCCACAGTGTACAATTTTTTCAGTAGAATTTTCCATGAATTGTGATTCCAGAATCTTTATTGTTAACCTTGGAGCCAGAAGGAGTGCAGATTGATTTAGATTTTGTGATTAATTTTTCAAGGTTTTTAGCCAATTAAGAGAGAAATTTCTATTTGTAACTTGAGCAGATTCTTCATGGAACTTCTTAAAGACAATAAATAAATCCACAAATTAAAGACACTCTTAGACAAAATATCCAAACTATTCTAAATTCCTGCTTAATAATAAAATTATTAAGCTTTCTGAAAGGACTCTTCTAGTCCTTCATCTTTAATGTCCATGCAGAAATTTTGTCAATCTTAATTACAATTTTTTTTGTCAAATGAATATGAAATAGGCTGAAACCTGCAATGCACTTATACTTCTCCTAATGACACTCGCTATGTTAGGAAGCTACAGAGCAGATTGTAATATTCATAGAATTATCTCAGCAGCAATCTAGAGAGACAGAAAATGGCAAAATGCTCCTCTTTGGAATATTGTTAGTGTCTGTTCAAACCTGGTCGTTCAGATTATAGTTTAGCAGAGCTAAGGTAGTATATGTAAATATTTCCAAAATGGATAGTAAGTCTCTATTAAGACCTCCCCAGTCTTGTCTTTCAACCAGTTCTAATGTTCAAGTCCAAAATATTTTTTAAAAATTCAAATGCTCTCAGTGAAATCTGATTATTTTTTTTCATTCCTTGCAAGGCCTCATTTACATGGCTTCCCTGCCACAGAATTGATAATTCTCCATCTTAATGAAGTGCAGAAATTCTTTTTACTGAGAAAATATATTGGTGATAGATGTCTTCCGGATTCTTTTATTATTTAGAAAAACAGTAAAGAAAATCCAGGTCACTTGATTTTTTTTCCTTGAGCAGGTCACTTCTTAATATTCCTAAGGTGAAATCAGTCATGGTAGAAAGGAACTACACAGTACTTAGTCATGTTTAAGTACTACTTGTGTTTAGGAACAAAAGTGACTGTTAGTTTTTGCACATGCTTTCTGCAGCCCATCAGAAGCAAGCAATGGTTAGGGATTGTAGATAATGATCCATGTGCTAATTCAGGCAAAAACAAGTACATACTCTAAGGTTTTTTTCCATCTCATGAAATTCGTGGTTCCTCCTTTTGTCTGACCCAAGTACATCATAGTATTTCACACTTCACACAAGCTCTTTCTCCTTCCTCTCCCTTACTTCCACCGGGCTTACAGATTGGCCTGACTCCCTATAAATGCAGTAGGGCATTCACTGCTAGTAAAATTCATTTGGCTAATATCAACCTTGAATGCTGAAAGCATACTTTAACACTAATAGAATTGAAATTCTCTCATGATTGGTCTGATTTGATCACGTATCTTAGCAGCACAGGCTGTGTAACCAAGGGAGAATTTATCACTAGAGAATTTCCACCGAGTTGCCCATTTTGCAAATTACTTTTTGTCAAGTAAAGGTAAATTTGCTTATTTTAACCAGGTTTTAAAAAGTGAAAATGACCTAGTGTTTTCATAGGCTTGACCTAGGCATAAAGAGAAACATTTCTGACAAACAAACTTCAGGGAGCGCACCAAAAACATACAATGGGGATAAGGTTCAGTGGAAAAATAGAGCATAAACATACACACTAGAGAAAGAAAAGAGTTCAAAAATAATTGAGTATGTTGAATACTTACCAGCTGAGCCCTGCTACAGGCCAAATGCTTTTGGAGCAATAGGCTAAGGCTAAAATCCATTTTGTGGTTGCTACTGTTTTGTTCATGGTAGTTTGGGGTTTTTACAAAATCTTCTCATGCATATGAAAGAAAGCATTTGACTCCTTTATTAAATTGCATGAGCATAGTGAAATTGATTGATCTACAGACTCATAGAGGCACAGAGATACTTTTTTGTTTTTCATGTTTTTCGAAACTTGCCTGGATTGTTTTGGTACTGCCTTGGTGTGACTGAGTGAGCTTACATTTTCCCAAGTAGTTCATAAGTTTTACTGTAAAAAAGAAAGACAATGTCACTGCAATGTCACTCCAAGACAGGGGAGGAGAAAAAGATACGTAAAATCTTGTGTCTGTACAGCTCAGACTCTAGAGAGGAACAATTTTTTAGTCATTTCAGCTTGAATTTTTAACTCTATTCCAGTGATAACTTACTCACTATTGAAGTTTATTTAAGCTTTTGCTCTGTTTTGTTTTTCAGCTTCACCATACAGCTAAAGGAGAAGGATAATGAGGTCACTATTTTATTGCCTCTGCACTCTTCCATATTTTTACTTTCACTACCTTTGAGTTATATTGCCTTGGTGTAAGGAATGCAAATGCTTTTACCAGTAGCAATTGCGAGTAACAATGGACTCATCTGGGCATTTCTGATCACCTGACTTAAAGCGCGACGTGCCCTGGAGTTATCTCACAGCATGAAACCAAAGCAAGATTTGAGTCCAGCCTCAGTGGGCCTTCAGAGAAATAGCAGCTCTGTTTGGAAGGTAAAGGCAGACAAAAACATGGAAGAAGGACCAACAGATCTGCCATTTTGGGGAGGGAGACATTGCTGCATTTGTTCCAAGGATGACAGACAGGATGCTGTGGTTTTTGGCTGTCCTGTGGTCTGAAATCTCATTGGCAGCAGCAGGTCATGGGGAGGAGCAGTTCCTTGCTTCTGGAGCACATCCGCTGGTTTCACTTTACTCATAGGCACCAGACTCACACACTCTAGGATGACTCTGCAGCAGGAACACTACATGGATAGTGAGAGAGATCAGGAGACTCCCATGAAAAGCACACACATCTGAAGTCATCTAAGGCACTAAAGTCAGTCTGAGTTCATTTGCTAGGGTTTTCATTTACACCTTGGAAACTTCAACAGATACAGTGAGGAGGGAATAAAGTGATTTTCTAAAATAATAGATGCTCTCCACTCACTGGAGTTGTACAGACAAGTTTGACAATAGAACTAAGCATTATTCTACTCTCGCCCTGTAGGTACTTGTACAGTAGAGAGGAAAACTGGGCTGAGGTTTGGTTCCAGCACTAAACATTTTCTGAGGGATCTCCAGGAACTGATATGGTTCTGAAAATATACTCTCTACCTAGTTAACTTTTTTCCTTCTGTTTCTTAACAAGCTTTTCTATCTGTCTAGAGAACATCAATTCACCATCATCACTCACCTTGCTTTCACCTGATTTTGCCTTTGTTTTATCTAATTATTTTCGTTTTATACCCACCATTGCTCCAGCTCACATTTGTTATATTAGGGTACAGTGAATAAACTCTAGTCCAATCCACCAGTGGATAAAACTGTAATGTCTAAACAAAAAATAATTTGGAAGCAACAGGTTTGCAAATCATCACATGGTTTATGCATTTCTACCCTTTCTTAAGCCTGCTTGTTTCCATTACAAGACCTTTGAAGAGAAGACTCTCTCTTAGCTTCTAATGACAGAACGAGTCCTAATGACCACTGGAACCTCCAAAGACCACTGCATAGCAAAAACAAAACAAAACAAAACGAAACACGCAAACCAATAATGCACAAAAGAGAAGAATGTGTCTATGAGACAGAAGGATTCTGTTCTTCTATCACTGTTGCATAAATTTAATCAGATTTGACCAAAATTTTTCATTTGAATTTTCATTGCCAAGGAAAGTTTTGTAGATCATATTGACCCAGACAAAACAATTACAAAATTGTCTGAACTATAAATATTCCTCTTTCTTTCTTTAGCCTTGGCTTGCATTTCTTTTTCCTTGACTTAAGCAATACTATTTCATTCTAGAAAGTTCAAGGGGAGTGAATCAAAAAATTAATAAATAAAACAAATATAAGATACATAAATGACAGAACCCCACTGTGGTTTATCTAACCCTCAGTAGTCATGAGAAAAGAGTTCTGGGGTCTCACAAGTGTTATAGCCATCATATAGATTTCCAAAGATTATGACATTTGAGACTACAGGCTTCAGATGAATTAATAAATAGCATTGTACAATCCCCTCACAGTATGATGTGTTTGTGTGTTTATGAAGCAACTTGGGAGGTTAATGAGTAGAAGTTCATACTACAAATTCTCCACATATTTTGCACTGCTTGAGACATGAAGATAAAGAAAAAAAAGCTCTTATCATGTCCTGATAAATGGTAGCAGAGAAATTTAAAGGGAGAGAACATATTGCTTCAACATCACTCAGAAACCCAGACGCACCACTCTTTTTCACCCACTGCTGACTGGTCAAGTTATAAGGCGTCTTCAGATGGTAGCCATTCCTCCTCTTTCCACAAAGTTTAATGAAACATTTATGCAGTGCTTGCTCCAGCTGTCAGATGTCAGGGTGTCTTTTTGCCAAAAACTCTCAATCTATCTAGCTATACAAATCTCACTGTTCTTGGAAGCAAGTCTAATTTCATGACCAAACCCTCCAAGAGCTGACTTCTGCACTAGTGCACAAGAGGATAGCTCAGGTCAAACACGAATCAGCAAGGTAATTTTTCATAAACAAAGGAGACCTAGACTAAAGAGTATGGTAAATCAGACTAAGGAACTCTGGCAAAGAGAAACATTTTCCTGTCTGCATAGTAGAGAGTGCAGCTGAAACTGGGTGTGTGACCTCAAAAGTCACAAAAGAAAAATCTGTTTTTTCTACCACATGTGTTGCTGATGTGTTATTACATGCCTTTTTAGAAATCAAATTAACCCATGCAGAATGCAGAACAAACTGTATTAATTTCAGTAGTTACATATCACAGTATAGGTTACTCTCAAAAAAAAAAAAAAAAAAAACACCAACCAAACAAACAAACAAAAAACCCGCAAACAAAAAACCAAAACCAAAAACAAAACCAAAAACAAAACCAAAAAAACTCACCAAACCTGGATGAAATTTATCAGAACAAGCAATAGGTAGTGTCTGAAAGAAATAATCAAGCTGACATATACGAGATGGAGAGCAACTACTAAAGAATGTGATGTGGGACTAAAAGTAACCAGCTGATTGCATAACAACCAGCATTGTTATACAGATGCAAAAAACCCAGCAGTCAAACAAACCCAAAACATGTCTGCATATTCAAATAAGAACCCAGCCTACAAAAGAAGTTCTGCTTTCTGCTGCACTATGCAGACACTGCTTAATGGAGGGCTATGTAAGGGGCAGGGCTCTGTGTTTCAAGAGAGATGTGAACTAATGGGAGACCGTTGAAAACTGATCAACTGTCTGGAAAATTTGAGTTAGAAGGAAAAATTAAGCAAACTGAGATTGGCAAAAAATGTGAAGACATTAAAGTCCAAAATTGTTACTCAGAGTTTATTAAAAGAAAGCCTTTTACCCAGTTTCACAGTGGTAAATATATACTATCTAATGGTAAATATATATGAGACAATCAGAGTCAGTTCTCTTGTGTATGACATGACCCATTTTCCTACTAAAACATGGATTAGAAATGACAACTTAATTCTTCTCCATTGCTCAATTAGGATTTATGTGCCTATACAATAATGAGAAAATATATTTAATGTTTCAATTGTAAATTCTTCGGCCCCTTTACTTCTTTTCCAATGTCTGAACTTCAATCCATATTATATTCATTTCAATAATATAAAATTGCACTAATTATGTGTGACATTTTCTATGATAATAGGGGCACATCCTGTCATGTCAAGTTCATGATTGTGTGAATCACCTGCAAAGTCATCCATTGACCTGAAAAAGAAAATCATGTGTGGTCATGAATCCATGTCCTTTGCAAGCATGTATATGAATTCTACTTTCCATTCAAACTACATTAAAGTTCTACTTTAAGAAATAAAAATTAATGCCCTGTGTCTGCACTTTTGGTTTTGGGCATCTAATAAAGTTTGTAAAATATTTCCTGGTTACTGTTATCCACTTATATCTAAATATCAAACAGCAGATATTCAATGATGCTTTTCACACAGGTTTCCCTGTTACTCAATTCTTCAGTCCCTACAAACCCAATCCCACCTCTACCTCCAGAGCTCATAATCTGAGGCCAGGTTATTTATCAGCCAGTGCTCATATTAAGCACTTTTCTTGTCACATAGGAACTATAAATTATGCTGAAACACCTTTTTAACACCGTAAGTATCATAGATAGGCAGGAGCCATCTCACTGAAATTAGGCATGGCAGAACTGTCCCAAGCCACTACTCCACAGAATCATATATTTAATATGTATTGATTTAGTATATATATATATATATATATATATATATGTATACACACACACTATATATAGGGAGGAGCCAAGCACTCCTACCTGGATAAAACCTGAGATTCAGAACACCAGGACAGCCTGTTTTCCACTGGATTCCAGAGGAAGGCCAGATCCATCTCACCACCACTGGGCCTTCAGAGAAAAACTACATCCTTCTACAGGATCATCTCTGCTCCAACAGAACCACATCTGTCACTCCATGAGGACTTAATTGGACTGCTACCAACACCCTGATCAACAGGGTGTCAGGTCATATTTCTGACTCTGTCAGTGTTTTCTTTTTTTGTTTGTTCACTTTCTTGTACTACTATTTTTTTTATATATATTCCTAGTAAAGAACTGTTATTCCTATTCCCATATCTTTGCCTGAAAGCCCTTAATTGCAAAATTATAATAAATCAGAGAGAGGAGATTTACATTCTTCATTCCAAGGGAAACTCTGGCTTTCCCTGGGAGACATCTGTCTTTCCAAACCAAGACATGTACTCAAAAATCAATATAAAATCATAATTAGTCCATAATTTTCTGTTACAGCCTTTAAGTAAAGAAAATTTCTCTTACAAACTCCCAGTGGGATATAAATAAAATAATTTTTTCAAGGTGCACTTAATTTTATCTAGGCAGATGAGAGCAAGTGTTTGTTTGACTATGTAGATTCAGGAGGATTCACTGCCTGTGTTCACTGAAGTGACTTCATCCAAGTTGACCTTGTGTTTGACTCACCTCCCTGCACTAAGGCATTTGACTCATTAATAACTTATTTCTTAGCTTAAGCAAAAGAACTCTGACCAGACAGAAAGACCCAAATGTTTGTGATTCTGGATCCTAGCAGCTGCATTCACCTGACCTTGCTAATTTTAGAGTTATGAATAATATTGGAATAAAGATAAGTCATCTCCAAAAAATTTAGTCATGCTGCTGTGATATATAGGTCATTGCTTGGATATAAGAAAACTCATCACTAAACCAAAAACCAGTTTTGAGTAATTGTTCCAGCTGGCTCTGCTTGGAGCGGGGGGCTTGGGCTAGACATTTTCCAGCAGTCCATTCCCACTTCAGCCTCTCCATGACCCTATAGAAAATGATGGAAAAATAAAGGAGCTCTTACACAGACTGCTAGAAGCACTGGACTCAGGTGCTTCATCGTTAATGGCAAAGCTTTAACAGCAAATGTGACTGAGCAAGAAAATCTGTAATCAGTGGTGAACTTAAATATTTATTTTAAGGTAGGTGATATGTGTGAGACTATACAGTTATCTTATATTTAACCTGTATTTAGTACCACATGCAGACTATTAGTTACACAGATCTTGAAGGAAGACAGGGTCCTGACTATTCTATTAGACAGATGCAGAAAGTGAGTGTAGTCCTACTTAGACAGTAGATTTCTAAGCTGGAACGGGCTTTAACCACTAACAGATCTACCTGAGTGGTCCCAAGATACCTGCTTTCCATCAGAAAGACAGACACTTGGAGAGAATTTTGATGATGCATCTTCACAAGGACTTCCACCTCTTTATTCCTCTGCCAGAAAATTGTTTGCTTTGACATTAGTTGAAATAAGAACATTTAAAACAGAAAAAAAATATACTGTCAAAAGAAGTAAACCATTAAGGATACAGAACACGCTTGGTATCAATTTTACTGTGAAAAGTTAACTAGTAACCTTTGTAAGGTTCTTACAAATCCTAGTTTCTCAAAGAAATGAAGTTGGCACAGCCATGCTCTCTGTCTATCATCTGCTAGTAAAAGACTTTCAGAAGTTTTAAGCTCATTGGACAGATTTTTAATTGACTTGACAGAGCTGAATTTGACAGACATTTTTAAGATTATAAAGTACATATGATTTTTGTGCCAATAGGATTTATTAAGTTTTCTCTTCCATGTGGATTCTCTTTTTACTAGTAAGTTGCAAAACGACTGAAATATTTCCTTGTAATTAGCAGATCTCTAATCTCTTTCTCTTTGATGTCTTATAAAGCTCATGAGGAATGAAAATTCAGCTAAAAGACATAAACGGATTGGAAGCCAGTCATTACTTTCAGTGTCCATGGAGTTGCTTGTGTCCCTGGAAATACCTCAGAACCTTCATGAATGGTCTATTCATGTGAAATGAAAACAAACAAACAAAACCAAGTTGTAATTTCTTTCTTCTGTATTAGTACTAGTCAAGCTTCATGGATAACTTGCTAAGTACTGCACAATCACAGTTTGGAGTGCACTTTGCTGTCCTGGAAGATCTGTTAAGTGCCCAAGATTAAAGATACAGATGTTCAAGCCTGTGTGGAACTCATGAGTGGAGGGAGGGCCAGTTGGAGAATTGTGTGATAGGCAGGTCAAGGGGGTTTCCCCTAATTTCCATAGAAGATCATAGAAGAACAGAACAAAACACAATTTTCCCAAATGCCAGGTTTTATCCTTTCTCATTAGTATCTAATGGAAAGTCTTAGGCAGGATCTGAAAAGCTGTGAGGAATGAGTTTAGTTTGTCCTCTAGTAGGTAAGATCTTTTAGACTAATTATCTCCCTTCATGGTATTGGACACTGACATTGGTAATATGGATAAAAGTGAAAGATATACATTCAAGAGCAAAGGCAGAAGAAGAGTTAGGGGAAAAAATCCCATGTCTTTCATGGGTCTGCTACTTCAATTTCAATGAGAAATAGTTTTATACTATATCGAATCATTGCTGTAAATTAAGAAAGACCCATGGCCATATCCATGCTTCCTCCTCAAGACAGGGTAGCCTCTATCTAACCCAATCCTGACAGATGATTTTCTTGGTCCATTCTTCAGAGAAGGAATTTCACAACTGCCCTAAATATTATGCCTAACCACAGCTACAGACAGAAGAATTTCCCTAATTCATGAAGTATTTCTAGCTGCTCTTTGAACCAATTACTTCTTGTCCTATCCACAATGAACACAGGCAATACTTCACTGCCAAACTCTGTGGCAACCTTTTACATATTTGAAGCTCTATTTTTTTTTATATCACTTCCTTCCATGCAATCCAGTATCAATTTATTCTTCTAAGTAACACATTATAGGGTCCAAAACACCTTTCCTGTTTTCCCCTGTAGTGTTTTCAGGTATCCTAGTTTTTTAATATGAACGTTAAAAAATGTCCCAGATTTGATTAGAAGCAGAGCAGGAGGATTGCATCATTTGTCTTGCAAAACCACCCTCTGGTTTACAAATGTCCAGTATGAAGTTTAATTTTTTTCAGAAGTTTATTTTGTGGTCACCTCTCATGTACAGCACTGCCCAAATTCTGTGCAACCTACTTTCTGCTTGGTCAGTTGGTTGCTTTTCCTCTTGTCTGTATCAGCTGTCTGCTGCAATGGGTGTACTGGAGGAATGGCCCCTTTGAGGGCAGGACTCAACTGTTCATTCAAGGCCTGGATGTCCTTTGCTGCTGTGATTCTACTCAGTGCTGGGAGTTCCTTTCTGAACCAGCATGGACATGTGGTAAAGAAGCAAAAGTATACAATGTTGATTTCCTTTCTATTATTGAACTTAACAAAACAGATGGTCTCTGTAAAAAAAAAGCTTAGCAGTTATTTCAGTCTCCACATGGATAATTAGGTTACATCTAATATGGCTACAGATGTCTACTAGGTCTCTGAATACTTCTTGCAGTTTCTGAGGCTCTTCTTGGTAAAAAGGTGCTTTCTTTAAGCAAGAAGTAACTTTGTCTTAAAAGATGGGCATTGTTTCAATCCAGCAATCCCAGTGTGGAACAGCTTATCCCAAAGAAGGAATTTCATTTCATTTCTGACTACAAACTAAACCTGATTAAAGAACTTTAAGGGAGCAGTTGCCCAATTAGCACTGTTAAACTAACACTACTGCATCTACAGTATCAATGATTATCCTGGGAGAACATGAAAGCTGAGAGGAAACTCTGCTATTGTACACAAACTGCCCTTTACAGTTTTGGCATCACAGCAGGTGGACATAGAAGAAGTAGGAATGTCCCCTGTAGATCCTGCTGGACAAAGATTTCAAATTGCAACCCCATACTGTGTGTGCATACCAATAGGGGAGTACACATATGGACAAATACTCAAAGTGGAAATAAATGTTTCAGCAGCCACACTTCATAACAGCAGTGAGAATCAGAACCTCGTGTTTGCAGCTCTTCCTCACTTCTGTGTGGGAATATCTGAAAGCCTAAATTGTCCATGGACCTAATCATGAGGTGATGATCACTGCCAACAAAGTGCTGAGAGCTCTCAGCTCTCACTGCAGAGTGGGGACATGAGGATACTCAGTGCTTCACAACAACGGCAGCATCATCCTGCATTTCCAAACACATGCTGTTTTCTGAAGTTCCTGACTGAGTACAAGTGTTGTTCCTAAACAGCTGCTCAGCTGGAGTCCCAGCTGTACTCAGGTCAACAGCCTCAAATCCCTAATGTCCCTTCAAAGCGATCTGTTTCTGGCTCTGGTGAAGAAGAAACCACATTTGATCTGTGACTGGAAGACCATTCCCCCATCCTCCTGTGCCTTTCACATCTCCTTGAATTGCATCTCCTACACCAGTGTGCAAGGGAAGCCAGTTATGGTGATGTCAGAACTCCTCCAAGCAGACTACATGTCATGAAAGAGCTGCTCCTCCTTGGGGACCTGGAGCAGTGCCTGGAGTGAGCACAGGCTGCCAGCCTTGGAGAAACATTCCTGTTGTTGAACAGGGTCAAGGGGCAGTGGCAGCTCAGTGATTCATCAAATCAGTCAGGCACCAAGGAGCAATTCCAGCAAAAGGGTCCAAAGTAAACACTGTGATTCTGAGAAGGATAAATGACACAGGAAGCCAAAAGAGTCCTTGAAGAAATGGTACAGCAATATTACATTAGACCACCTATTGCCACAGTTAAACAGCTCCATTCTGTACAAGCATAAGGTGATGAGGTCTTGAAAAATAGAGAAGCTCTGCAGGAAGGATAGGATATGTCCTCACTAAAAAAGCAGATTTAAAAAAGAGCTTCAGAAATCCTAGTCCTGAAGTTTGGGGAAAAAAAATAAAAAAAGAGGAAAATTTACCTACAGGAATTCTTTGAGGTAGTTGTTCTTTCTGAATGTATATTGACATTAGTTGGTTTGGGTTCTTTCTAATGCACAAAAAATGTTTACTGATGCCAGGACTATGATAATAGGATTACTATCAGTGTTTTAAATCCCATAACCAATGACTGTGTGTACACTATATTATTTTCATTTTTATTGGTAGATAAGGTCTTGTGCATCTTGAAAGGACATGATTTTTTAATGCTACTCTCCTCACAAAATCTGTTAGGTTAGATTTATTCAGAAAAGTGACACTCTTTAAAAGTTAAGTCCCACATGACTAAATTCATGGTCATCTTGTAGTATGCTTGTGGTCCAAATCTTTGACTACTGTCTTTCTGGTAGTGTGGTGATTTTAAAGGGTACAACAGCCCAGCATCCCTCCAGCTAAACCCCTAGGAGGGAGGGAGGGAGGGAAGGGAGGAGGCAGGCCACACAGGGCCCTGAAAATTTGTTATTCAGATGCACTCAAATGTTATTCTGAACTTCTCTGCTCTGAAAGACTTGGCAGGGCTGAATCTTTTGTAAAACTTGGGGTAGTTTGTGATTCATACCAGGTTTGGTGGTCTTTTAGTGAAGCAGGTCTGCCAAATCAGGTACTTCAAAGATGCAAAGACTGTGTGCAACGTTTCTGCCGGCCATACAGACAAATTACAGTTGCATTCATGCTCACTTTTTCAGAAACCAGAAAATCAAATGAGTAATCACATAGGAATTGGAGCCAGAATTTATATCTGTTCCTTAGAGCTATTTTCCCTGCTGCGTTCTTTCAATACAAAGCTTTGCCTTCCAGCAGGACAACAGACATCCCACTGCATGAATTTCTGCTGCTTCTTCACTAGGGAATTAAATAGGACATGCTGTGTTGCAATGTAGCTTCAGCTTTGCTGGCATCCCACTGGAAATGACCTTTGGCTTTCTCAGACAATTTATGACATTGTCACAAGCTGTGCTGGTGGAGGAGGCTTCACCTTTTTATTTCAAGAAATTCTGTAACGGAGAAATGTAAGTGGTTTTGGGCTTGTGGTTTTTGGGTTTTTTTGGTGGTTTTGTTTGTTTGTTTGTGGGTGGGTTTTGTTGTTGTTGTTGTTGTTTTGTTTTGTTTTGTTTTGTTGGTGGTTTTTTGTTGTTGTTTTTTTAATGTCATAAAATTTTTTTCCCCCACTTTTATGATAGCCACCTTTGCTCTTACTGATGCATTCTCAGAAATGAAACCTCAGCCCTGCTGTTCTCTTTGGATGAATGGAAGAACCATTCTGTATCCCATCACACCTGTTGAAAGGGTTGTGAAAGGGTTGTGTATGAACCAAGGACTCCACAGCATCCAGGCGCAGCTGCAGATCAGTTTCACTGTGTTATCAGGAAAGCAAAAACTCTTTGTAATAGTCTCTTCCCAATGCAAAATACAGTTAGCTTTTTAGACATCTGTATTTATACACTGGGTGGAGCATTTCACAATGGGATGATGTAATTGTATCAATCATGTGGTGAGCCTTAATGGCCCATTAGCAGAAGATATCCCCAGAGGGAGGGTGGGTCATAGAAGAAATAAAGAAAACACCTCCCCAGCCAATTGCAACAGATGGCAATAGAATACGTACTTTTGGTTACATCCTGCATTGCAACCTAAGACAGAAGATCACAACAGGAATGGTGTTTTCCCTCTGCATCCAACAGAACAGTTTTTTTAGTGCATACTTCTTTTGGCTTGGACTTGAGCTGTTCAGCTTTACTTGTCCTGTCATGTAAATTAAAAAAACAAAAAAAATTGTTCCAAGAAAAGACTGCTTTCCTACACTAACTGAAAAGAATGTATAGAAGAAGGTGTAGATATCTACTCAGATGTTTAAATGCCACTTCTGGTTGATTTTGATGGTTGGTTTTCTTGCCTTCTCCCCTTCTTCCTCTGCCCCCATTTATTTACCATAACGTCTTCTGTGTCACACATCTGGAAATAAATCTTTATTTCTATATCTATTTCAAATGGCATTGTGGTACACAGACCAAATGGAATTGCCAATCCTTTATGACCAGCATTCCTTTGGGACACATGATTTAACAGTAGCCCTCAGCTCAACATTAACAATCTCAATTTCTGTTTTCATCTTTAAGAACCCTCAGTATTTCTTAACTATGAACATAGATCAGTGGCCTTCTACTGTTCTGAAACTATTAAAAAACCAACCAACCAACCAAACAAACAAATAGAAAAATCTTCCAAGCAAAAGGAATAAAATTGAACATTGCCTTCTCTGTAAACTCACTCTGAGGAAGATAACGTCAGCATTTTATGCATAAATCATAAATCTTCATCCTGTCTTTGCACAAGTGAAGCAAGAATTTGATTTTATAGTTACTTAATTAAAAATGCACAGCAACAAATAAAGCCTAGCAGCTGGCTTCTGGTGCACACAGCAGAGCAGTTCCCCAGGGTATCCTGCCAGGCATCTTAGGTGGTTCAGATACTGTCTGATAGTCTCTGTAGACTAGACCATACATTTCTGCAAGTACTGAGCATGACCTGAGCACAGTATTTTTCTCCCTCTGCCCACCTCTTTTGTGTGGTTTGTCAGTGGCGATAAAATTTCATGCAATTTTTTTGCTGCTGCTTTTCCTGTACTCATTCTTCTAAGCCACATCTGGAATGTTACATGTTTCCATCTGACAGATTTCTGCTGGCTTTTCAATAGCTTCAGTGACTTGATATTGGCATAAATACTGTAAAAAAGTGAAGGCCTCTTTGCAACACAAATCATCACAAAATGTCTCCATCTGCCACTGAGCCTGAAAGTTTACTACTGATATTTTTTTACTATGACTATTTTGGGTCATCAGCTATGCTGTTGTTAACAGGAATTGTGCAATAAATGCATTTTTCATTGTGAATTGCATGCAAAGCCCTGGGCATGTGAGCATTTACTTTGAATATGTCTAAATACAGGTTTGTCTATTTGTAGAGAGAGTCAGAAATGCTTTTTGACTGACTCACAGGGTGCGTAAAGTGAGTGAAGTTAATATCTTTGACTCAGTAATCAGCAGAAAACCTATATTAATAGGCTTTATTAATTGAGTTTCCTAAGGTTTTGTTCCTCAGAGTTTAACCACACAAATTCAGATGCACTCCCCCTGCTCCTCACCATGCATTATCTCAGTCTCATCACGAGGGCAGGATGTTTCCCTTCCTCCATGGCAGCATCTCTGGCACTCATGAAGCTTCATAGCTCTTTCTAAATAAGCAAAAAAGCTCTCTCTGACAGTTAGACAATTCTCTTTATAGCATACAAAATGTGTTTCATTTAGTATGAAAATAAGGAGGATTGTCTTTTTGCAGTTTACTCCCTGAAGTATCATCAATAGAAGGGAATGAAAATGAACTTTAGATAGATAAGGTAACATGTTTTGGCATTCACAGTTCTGTATTAGACAAGTTGTTTGTTTTTTTTTTTTTAAATCCCTTTGGCTTAATATACTTCAGGAAATTAAACTGAAGAAAATTTAGAAATCCCTAAAAGCCCCCATCAGGAGCAGCTACTTGGTGCTTTCAGACCTGGCAAATAGCAGAATAAATTCCTACCATTGGCCTTTTTGTCTTTATATTAATTGGTCTGTAATGCTGACTGACTCCCACCATTTTGGTATTGCTATGTGCTTCCGAGATCTGTGGCAGGTAAAAAAGGGGAGGATTTTCTATCTTCTCCTTTCCTAGGGATATAGGTTACCCCTAGGAGAAATGGAACAACTTCTCATGCAATAGGGATGTACAGCCCCAAATATGTCACAGCCCCAGATGATGAGATAGAAAATTATGGTTATGGCAGAAAATTAAAATGCTCTGAGATTGTTTCCTTTTGAATTAACAACTTTTTCATAGTTTCAGTTTTATTTTACATTTCAAATTCCAAATATTTGCAACATGATTGTCAAGCTTTTTGCTAAAAAATTGGGATTTATCCCAAAATATTTAACATGTCAATGGAAAACTGGCAGTCATGATAAGGCAAATTGCCAACATTGGCTTATCCCACAAGGACACATCTATGCAGACTATTGAATGAACAGTAGAAGAGGTAAAGATTCTTCCATTTATTATCTCACTTATTAATCACAGTGAAATGTTTACAGTTTCTTGCAAAAATCAATCTTTCTTCTTGAGAAATACCAGTTCTGTGTGTTGAATTGTTTAGATGTCACAGCCCAAAGGTTTTCCAAGCCATTCCTCATGTTAAAACTTCACTAGAATATTGCAGGAAGGGACACAAAAATATACATTGATAATGTCTTTTCCATATTCATATGAAAATGCAGCATCAAAATTGGACAGTAAAGTGAACTTCCTCTTTATAAGGTAATATGTGCAAACACAAACTGTAATTTCTTTTGAAACTATAGAAATTAATGCAACAGTTTTACAAATTATCTTTTATTTCTGAAAGTCCTACAAAAACTTTGGTGGCTCCACTCTGTTTTGAGAATTGTGCATGGGCTAAGAAGTTGATATGAAGTAATAGCTGATATGAAATAGGTTGTGATTTACCAACTGCATTGTTAGACCACAATATTTAATGCTCTTTCAGGAGAAACAACAGAGGGAAGAAAGTATGTATATAATTATGAAGTGAAACAATGCACACTTTTTGAGAAACAGGACCCACCACATTATGAACTTGTACTGGACAGGAATGAAAATGCACTAGCAATGATCCTTCCAGTGTTATAACACCACTGTAGTTTGCACTGGAGTTTCTCTAAGAACTCTTTCAAATCATTCCATACTCTGGGACATACAGGAGCACTGTGAAACCCCACTTTGTCGAAGGAAAAAAAAAAGCTCTGGCACAAATGTTCCAGAAATAAGCAAGTAAGACTGTTTAATTTTAGTCTGCATGCATCATTTAGAAAATAAATAAATCTTAAGTGCGGTATACAGGTGTTAAATCTGGAACTAGATTGTACACAGATGCATTGGCAGAAGGATAGGGGAAAGTATTTTTAGCAGAGGCAACACAGAAGCCATGGAGCTGATCTGCAAATCCTGAAGTAACTATCCATGGCCTTTGTGCGTATTCCCTCCTTCTCTGAAGAGGACTGCACCCAGGACAGCTGTAAGCAGGACTTCTTACCTTAGCTATTTTCTGGCTGTCGTGACAGGCAAGTGGATTCACGCAACAGATGCCAGGTTCTCATTTCAGTAACTCAGTTGTACTATCTCATCATCCAGAAGGCTGTTAATGCCTTCTGGAAGAGAACTGGAAGAGAACACAAAAGAGTAAAATAATTCTGGATAGAACATTCCTGCCAAGGCCATGCAATTTCAGTAAAAAACAGATTTCATATCACCCATGCAATTAAGAATCGTTGCTAATAAAAAAAAAATCTTGTAATTATTTTTTTTACACTAGATGGAAATAGAAAAAAAAATCATAAAATTGAAAAAATTACATGAAAAATCCTTCAATCACTGCAAAAATGTGGATATTTTCCACATATCTTAAAACACTAACACTAACTCTAGACCCTAGACCTAACCCTAACCCTAATCTCAATGTAACCCTAATTCTAAGCCTAACACTACACCCAAAGCTGCCCATAAACCTAAGCCTAAGCCTAAGCCTAACCCGAACCCAAACCCTAACCCTACCCCTAACCCTAACCCCATCGCTAAACCTAATCCTAACCCTAACTCTGATGCCACCCTAACCCTAACTCCAACCCTAACCCAACCCTAACCCTAACCCTAACGCTAACCCTAACCCTGACCCTACCCCTGACCCTAACCCTAACCCTAACCCTAACACTACCCCTACCCCTACACCTAACCCTAATCCCATCGCTAACACTAATCCTAACCCTAACTCTGATGCAACCCTAACGCTAACCCCAACCCTAACCCAACCCCAACCCTAACCCTAACTCTAACTTTGATGCAACCAAAACTCTAAGCCTAAGCCTAAGCCTAAGCCTAAGCCTAAGCCTAAGCCTAACCCTAACCCTAACCCTAAACGTAACCCTTACAATAACCCTACTGCAACCCTAACCATAATGCTAACCCTGATGTAAGCCTAAACCTAACCCTAAACCGAGTCCTAACCTTAAGCCTAACCCAAACCCCAACCCTACCCTAACCTAAACCTGATGCAAACCTAACCCTAACCCTAACCCTAACTCTACCCCTAACCCTCACCCTATCCTTAACTTTGATGCAACCCAAACTCTAACCCTATTCCTAGCCCTAACCCAAACCATAACTCTGATGCAACCCTAAACCGAACCCTAACCCTGGTACAAACATACACCTAACCCTAACCCTAACCCTACACTGAACACTAACCCTAACCCTAACACAAACCCTAACCTTACCCATCACCCTAACCCTAACCCTGACCCTAACGCAAACCCTAACCCCAACCCTAACCCTAACTAAACCCTAACCCTTACCATCACCCTAACCCTAACCCTAACCCTAACCCTAACCCTAACCTTAACCCTAACCCTAACCCTAATAGTGCCTAGCCCTAACCCTAATAGTAAATATTTCACCCCCACTTTGAAAATATTCCATAAATATTATTTGTTTAATAATAAACTCAGATAAGGTATTAAATACCAGGGTCATTTGTTATATCAGGCATTACCTCGAAAACATTTTTCTATACTCAAAACTGTAGATATCTTTGAAAAATCATGATCTTACAGTGTTTTGGTCTCAACCTGCCAAATCTAGGAAGATAGCAGTAAAGAGTTCTTTTGATCTACATCTCCAGCACAGTGCCCCATGGTTGAATGAGTAACCAGAAGGCCAACAAGAGAATATGGAAGCATTCAGTTAAGATTGCCTATCTAATTTATCTTAAAGGGAGGTTAATTCATTTTTAGAGGACATTCTGTACAGGAAATAGCAGGAGCTGATTTTTTCATATTGTTGTCATAAAACTTGTGCCTTCTATTTTAAAGTGGATGTCTTGTGATAAAGTCATTTCCAGAGTGTTCAGAATCTCTCTGCTCCATTTCTGTTCAGCTACAGCTTCCATTTCCCTTATGTTTAGGAGCGTGAGGATATTATCTTCTCACACGACAGGGATGGCTGATGCCAGGCATAAAGAACAATAGGTTTATTGATTGTCCAGTGATGGACAACACAGCTTCTATGCAAAGTTGGGAAATCCTCCTGTCTATAACCATGAATGGTTTCATTTCTTTCCATGTAGATAATAAAACTGAGTTAAGGTGTATTTCAAGTATGGACACCAGTCTTTGGTGGAGACATCAAGTAAGCTGATCACCCCCCTCCAAAAAAAATCATTGTTGACCATTTAAATATTGTTAAATAAACATAGAAAACTACAAAGTCTTCAACCAAAAGCAGTGAACTAAATCCTATGGAGGGATTTGGAACTGTAGAAAAAAATAATTGTACCCTTTGTTTAAAATAGAATTTGTTTCTTTCTCAAATAAGTGGGAGCTTTACATTGATATATTTAATAAAGAAATCTGAAAGCAATCTGAAAGAGTCTTTATTTCTGTCTTTAAAACAAACAATAATTAAAAGGAAGAATTTCCAAGAAGAAAAAAAAAAAGAAAAAAGGCAGTCTATTGCCATTTTACTGCCTGTGTATGCTCCATTTCTCTGAAAATTGCGTAAATCTTAACCTGAGCATTTAACAATGTTCTGGTTTTCTTCACTCTCTTTTGTGAGCATTGGAACTTTTTTAATGGAGAACTGTTGTTTTCTAGAACAGTGATTGACAATACTTACAATCACATTAAATTCCAATATACTGAAATTTAATTTCACTTCAGAAGGCAATTGATCTTCCAGTTGTCACTAGTTTAAGCCTGAAACACTGTCCCTATTTCTTCAGCATCCAGAGTGAGCTACTGGATATGGTTAAACCCACTGGATTACATCCACATCCAGATGGGTGGTCCTTTGCTTCTGGCTCCAAAAACCTAGACACTGAGCTGAATCTTTAAAAAACCAGGACAGATTAATTTGCTTGGGCTCCAGCTCTAAAACACTGTAAACTCAAAAGTACTCCAGTCTCAGCAGCAAGGAGTGCCTTAAAAATATCTTTCTACTGGAGGCTGCTGCTGCTTGCAAGAGGGCAGAAGCAGCAGCTCCAGGAAGTAAACTGGATTGAATGATCATAGACTGCCTTGCATGAAACTGAAACCATTAGGTTTCTTTTTCTTCACATATATTAAAAAAAAAGCACTGATCAAAAATTATCCATTTCAGCTGCTAATAGTGCCTGTAGCTTGCTAGCTTCTCCTTTGTTTTCTTTTCCATCAACATTATTTAAAGAGAGAAAATCAGGTTATAAAGGGGGTGTCAAGACTATCTGCCAGAAGTCACTGAATGACTATGTAATCTCAATGACTAAAATAATTTTCTAAGTTACAAGTTACCTTATTACAGCTGTTGCTAAGATTTGAAGTGTGATTTGCAATCACCCACCAGCTTCCAGAGACTGGTGCATTTAGCAGTGCTGAAAAGAGCCCAGAAATGACAACAGGTATCTGAAAAGAAATTCACATGCTTCTAAAAGGAGAAACACTAAATACCTCTAGCTCCAAATACATCAAGAACAAGTACTGATCAGTGATAATTGACAAGAGAAAAAGTTGTAAAAGATCTGTCCGACTCATTTGCCTGATTCCAACTGTGGCCAGTAGCAGCTGGCTAGATAAGGCATTAAGAACAAGCCAAGGGCAGAACAATGCTCAACCTTTGCAAAATACATAGATTTTTCTCTCTGTGCATGTGCATATATGATGTATCTGCACAAGAGCTAAAATGATAGATTTGGAGAAGGCAATAAACATCGGGAGCATCCTGTACCTACAACAAAATATCAACAACACAACAGCTGATCTTTTCAGCAAGGAGAGGAAATTCTTGTACTTTTGATGTACCACATGAACCCATTACAGACACATGCACAAAAGCACTAAAAGCAAAGTAGGATATTGTTTTTTCTAACACGCAGTTTTATGATGAAACATATACTATTCATTCCTTTCCAAAGTCTGGGAGAAATCAAACCTGTCAATGAAATTAAACAGCAACAGATCTGAAAATGGTAAAGGGAAATTTATACTGTATTAAGTGTATAATCCATCTCCAGAGTTCTCAATTGGAGGAGAATTGGGATTAAAGATCTGGGATATTTATATGAGTAACAATAATATTTGCAGATATGTTAGCACAAAAACCACGTAGGCACAAAGGCAGACCCACCCATTAACTGCCTGGGCCTAAGAACAATGTTTCCCCTCTAGGAGTGCTAATGTATGGTTTCTAATGATAAATAGTTGACACCTTCCTCTAGTGAATTTGATACTGGCACCTTTCAAGAAGCAGGATAATAGATTAGAAGAACCTTTGGTTTAATCAGCACCAGGTTTCTTTTCCTTCGAAGTCCCCCTTCCTGATCTACAGGGGTGGTCTTCTCCACAATGGAAACAGTGTTGTGCCAAGTTATTACATAGTTATATTTTTTTTTCAAATGGCTTTAGAGAGCAGATGTTCCCATGCAAGCATTGGAGCTCTTTCTCTGTGGATGTCTGCAGCACAAACCGAACACTGAATCTCATCCAGCTATCGCTCAAGTCCATAGCAAAACTCCCACTGAACTGAGCAAGACGAGGGTGATAGTCTGTTCAGTTCCTGCCCCATCGTGTAGCTAGCAAGTACACACATATGTTAACATTCATGATACTATTATTTGGGCTGCCTGACATGCAAAATCACAGGTATAATCCTTGGGTGGAATTACTTCCTTTCTTTCTGGGACAAACCATGGCAAATCTGCTTCTCTTATATTGGAAAAATCCTTAAGTATTGTGAGTTCAGCTTAACTTACCAGAATTCAGTGGCTTATCCGAAGTTTACCCAAAACCCCACGTTTTAGAAGTAGTCAAGAAGTCTCATCAGAACTTAATTTTAGAAGGGTTTTGGGATTTCAGGATTTCCTGGTTTTCTGACTGGCCCAAAACCAGTTAGATACATACAAGATATAACAAGTATTTTAAAGGTGAGGAAATTCATCACTGAATTTTAGTAGGCAGGAACCTGGTGCCCAGGGTAGTGAAAAAAATTCTGCCTAGTATTACTCAGGTATTAGTGGCAGAATCCTCACCTGCTCTACTCAGCTTCCCCTTGTGAGAAAAAACAGCCTCTCCACAGGAATTTCAGACCTTCTTCTTCCATACCCATCTCTTTTTGGGAGCCAGATGTGCAGACTCTGAGAAATTTTTAAATATGTATTTTTTTCCAAATTAAGCAAATACTTTTGAGTATCATCAAAAGCCTTAAAAAAGATAGAACAATAGACACAGGTCAGAAGATGCCACTGCTTTAGGTGAACATGTTCATTCACAGCAATTTTGCTTTATTTGGTCCTTCCTTCTTGTTTTTCTGAGAGATCCTCCACTAGTGCTAAAGTGCTGCTGTTACGTTTTCAAACATTTCCAGTCATTTTATTTCCCTATCTTTAGTTTTGTGGGGGTTGTTTGGTGCCATAAAGAGATTTTTTTCCCCACAGAATCATAAATAAGTGCTTATGTTCAAAAATCTTATGAAGATCCACACCAGAGTTTTTACAAAACTCTTGAGAGGGTGGATAACAAGTTCTTGATCTCTCTAGTAGCTGAATGATGTCAATCACTGCTGTCCTTGCAGCTGTCTACAAGACTGAATGTTCATATTGTTTTGAAGGACTCATCAAAAAACATACTGAAGACTACATGGCTTTCTTGTGTAATGTTTCAAGTACTCTCATGGGAATCAAAAGCCAAGGAAACCAAATAGCTAGGATATTTGTAAGGCCAAGAAAAGTTAGAACTTGTGTTTACACCTCAAAACTGGCATCTTGACATGCTGGGCATTCTTATTTTTCCTAATCCAAAATTCAAATTCCCCTCCTTGTTTATACTCATAGGAAAGATGTATCTTGCTAAGAATTATTTTCTTTTCTTTCATTCTCTTTTGTGATGATTCACTGGTTCCTGAAATTCTCCAGCAGCAAGGCACTCCCCACTCACCCCAACGAATCCCAATGACTCAGATGGGACTTAGAAGCAGCAGTTGCAAAATAAGATATATTTGTTCAAACACATGGGCCAAGACACAATACAGAGAAATAGGACCAAAATTTCTTACTCACAATGCTATAAATAAAATTTGTGATTGTTTGCCAGAAAAAGACTTCATGGGGAATGATGTGTTGTCAGAGATACTGGGAAACCTGCTGTTTACAATCTTAGAAGACAGTCAGTGATTTTTTTGGCAAAGCAACAGATTTCTTGGTTTGCCTGAAATTAACTGATTTACAGCAAGGCAAGAGGCTTAACTAAGGGTTTAGCAGAAGGGAATATTTTCTTTAAAGAAAAGCTGTAACTATAAAAAAGGTAAAGAGATTTTGGATTATAAAACCTTTTTACAGTTTATTTCCTATTATTAATTTCTTAAAATATATATATAAAAATGAGGATCTGACTAAATGGATCAGGACGTCAATTGATAAATGTCTGTCCTTGTAAACAAATAAATAATTATTTACAATCTTTGGCAAAACAAAATGAAATTTCATCAATCTCACTCTCTCACACACACTTGCAAGAAAAAAAAAAAAGAAGTAAAAAACCCCATCATAAATAATTTACATAGAATAGGAAAATTATGATACAGTCCAAATATTAACATCTTCATCCCTAAACTGATGTCTCTCTCTGACAAAACAAAAAAACCTACACAGCCATTACTCATTACATTTAATGAAGTCATCCTCGCTTCTGCTTGGAACTTGGGGATGCCATTTGAAACACCCAAAAGAAACTGAAATATTTAAAAACCTCATGAAGAGGATTTGTGAGAAAAACAAAAACAAAAAAAACCCAAAAAACAAAAAAACAACAACAAAAAAACCAAACTCACAAAAACAACAAAAAAAACCCCAAAAGAACCCAACCAAAAATACAAAATAAAAGAAAAACCACCAACAAAACAAACTGAATTAGAAAAAATATTTGATAATATGAATACTATAAAATGTGCAATAAAGCCAGCAACTGTTGATTCTTTTCTAGTGAATATAGCCACAAAATCTATTTCAAGGGAGAAAAAGTTGATTCGACATTTAGCTCACTGTGCCCTAGTAGGCAGAGGTACTGTACTCTTCTATCAGGTATCCCATCTGTGAATAAAATTACACCAGCCTGTGTTCTTTTTGTGAACAAAGCTCATACATCTTAAACAAAACGAAAGTGTTAAACATGTCTATACTATTGTTTATCTGAGTAACTGTTGTATCTGTTTAGAATAAACACTGGTACCCCTTCAGCATCATTTAAGAAGTTCTATATACAGCAGACGTAGGTAACAATACAAAAATATTAAAATTAGGATATATATTAAGGTTCCATTTGTAAATTCCTTATTATTATTCATTTAACTTTAAAGTATACATGACTATAACCCATAGAACTATACTTAGGTGTAGGCCATGCTTTGACAATATCTACATATTGTGATATACTTTCAAAAATAGCTTTAAAATATCATTATTTGTGAATGCATTATTGATGGATTATACACTTTAAAATCAATTATCGGAGAAGGTAGCTTGGTGTGATAATCACAATAAATACTAACAAAATATTTATAAATGGAACCTTAAGCTCATATGTTACCAAATTAAGTAATGGTGGCATTGCCACCTTTTCAAAAACCCACATCAGGATTCAGGATGTCAAAGTGCTTTTTGCAGCAGAGGTGGAAAAGTGGTTCAGGTTCAGTTTGCTCCACATGGTTATTATATATTCTTTATTACAAGGCAATGCAGAATATGATGAAAACAGGGCAACTGGATATAATTTTTTGAAAGACAATAGTGATAGCTTCAGGTATTTAAATTAATCACTCTTTCTTTCACACAAGGGTTTCTAGTTCAATTCTGTTTGGCCTAAATAAAGCCCCTACTAAAGAATGCTTTAGGTTGCAAATTTGACAGTTCTACCAATAATAATTTTAAAGAATGTTACTAACAGTGTCGTTATCAACAAAGCACCTTTTTGAATCAAGAAATGTTTATAATTAATCTTTAATATTTTAAGTAATTTTCACTGCTGGTGTAGCCCTTCATTACTTTGCTAAAATTAGACCCAGAAGCTCTGTGTTACTGAAGTCCAGTCCTGATCAGAGCAAGGAAGTGTTAACCATACACCCCAAAAATTAAGGCACATTTTTCCTCACTTAAACTGATAATGACTGATAATCATCATCCCCCCCCCCATTTTTTCTCCATATATATAAATACATTAAGTAATTACATTTTTATATGTAAACGTCATTCTTTAAAAAAGACAAGTAAACAAACAAACAAGTTTTGCTAAGTTTTCACTCTACAAAAGTGTTCTAATGTATCAATCTGCTTTTGCTTCAGTGGTGGGTCCAAAGTTGATGTTTAGGTTTCATTAGTCCTGGCTGTGAGAAGGCACTTGGGTGGAAGGGTGGCTGAAGCACCCCTGGCAGCTGGGAGGATCCTGCAGAGTGGAGCATGAGGAGAGAAGGCAGGAGGTACACAAAAATAGAAACTGGGAGTACCAGGGTGTACTGAGGTGTCTGGGTTGCATAGCATCTACAGTACTTTGCTGGTAATGCAGCAACCATTGCTCAAGCATCTGAAAGAAATGAGAAAAAATATATTAATTGTGGCTGGATTTTTTTCTGTTGGGAAATCATACAAGAACTCTACCATGATATGTTAAAGAGATGCAGCAAAATGCTTTCTGTTCTTCATTTTCCTACAAATGGGAGGACGTTTACATAAAAACACATGTGCTTACATACAGAGCTGCACACGTGTATGTGCAGCTATGTCTCTAAATGTATACCCTAAATCATATACAAGAACACCTGGAAAAGCATTTTCTGTATTTCAAAACATTTCAGACAAGGCATTACAGACAGATATGCTCATTAAAGATATCTGTTCTCTTTTCCGTGCCTCTTGAAATAAGGGTGATCCAGAAGTATCTTTCTGCCTGCAGGACATATTGAAATAGCCTACAGAGGACAGTGGATATACAGAGAGAATTCTAAGTAAGTCTCTCTCAGAAATTTCTACCTCATTTTTTCCAGGTGGATAGTATTAAACATCTGGGGTTTATTATTTAAATTGAGATTACTCTAGGGGCAAGGGGCTTTCATGGCATTTCACCAAAGGTTTATGCCATGCTATGATATTACAGATTGCTTTCCGTTTAGAGGATACTTCTCATTTAGACACTTTGTACTTGTTCCACAAGTTATGAAAGGCTTAAGCATCTTCCAGACATTTTTTGTAACTAACCTCTGCATTCATATTTGAGGTCAGAGAAATAGACCATCTCTTGAGAGAAGACAAAAAGACCTAATCGTCCACCAGCAAAAGTTGTATCATAGATTGGTCCAGAATCCACCATGACTTGTTTCCCTTCATAAACCAGAACTCTGTAAAGAAGAACATAAATTAAACAAGGAGGCTAATACAATACAGTGTCCAGTGTAAGAGCTGGTAACAGTCTCTAAAAACTGGAACAGATTTAATTTTGATGAGGTACCAGAAAACCCAACCTCATTGTAGGGATCACTTCTCATCTCTATCTCACACCCACCTGGCTGGCAGCCATAACACATTAATCAGAAGCAGTGGGGCTGCTCCTTAAGTGATTTTATGCACACCATCTGCAAAAGATTTCCCAGTTCTTTATTTAGAACAGTCATGTCTCCTGGAATGAACTATGTCATGTACTAGCATTCACTGATAAGTCCCTGTCCCAATGAACTCAGAGGTTAGCACACGACCTTGTCACATCACTGAGCAAAGCTGTCTTTGCAGCTGTGTGAACAGCTGATTTATTTATCTTTAGGTGCAAGGGCCAACATCAGAAATTGGAAGAACCCTTCCTTTAGAGTCAAACAAAACATTAATTGGAGACATGCTGAATCTCAATTTCAGACATTTTAAGAGCTTAATGAAAGCTGGAAGGATTTGGACACAAACAGCTAGACTAATATTAAATTGGAAAAGGAGAACTTTCTTTTTTGTGGGGGGGAGGATTTTTTTAGTATTTCAGGCATCCACCCTGGAGACAAAAGACCTCGAAAGGCAGCACTTCATTCTCTTTCCTTATCAGACAGACTGCATTTCTGCAAACTTGTATCCTCTACTTCTCCTGGGAGACCTTGAGATAGTCTACTTTTTGGGCTCTCAGACTCCTGGGCCAAATGAGAAATTACTTTATAGTTTGTTAATTAGACTAGTTGTTGGAAGCATGAATTATTGTCCTGCTTCAATTGGCAATATAATAGTTACAGACAGCAAGATGGCTTCACATGAGGATGAAATCACTTGAGCAGCTTCCTAGAACTCAGGGCCAGATTTCTATTTAGACAGAAATGCATGTCCAGCATGTGTAATAAGGTGTTCTGTTTCCTGAAAAGTGCACAAAGAAGTACGAAACTGCTCTGTAAGATCACTATTTAATGGATGGTGAAAAGAACAGTAAAAAAAAAAAAAAAAAGACAGATTTTCATGTTCATATAATCCTATTTAATATAATTCTCAAAATATCAAGAACCCAAAACATATGGGAAGAGTTTAATAGTTCATTCAACTCACCAAAGAAATTACATAGCTCTGATCATGTTCATATGGAATTGATATTTCTGTACAAATAAAATTGTTTCATGACTACATTAGTGAGTGAAAAAATTAATTTCTTTTCTACCAGAATACTTTAAAGTATGAAGGAATTTAATGTCCCAAACCATAGAATTTGCCATGGTAGATTGATCTATTGTGATACCAGTGGTAACATCGTTCATCTGACACTATGTAGACTCTGTAAAGGAAGTTACAGGTAACAGCAAAATGAATGAAAAAAAAATCAAGTTTCTTTTTGACCTATATCAGTCAGTGCTCTGCACTGCAATACACTGAAGCATCTTTCTTGGAAAGAGGCGAGTAACTTAGTCTATCTTAATTTGTCTACACTTTGTCTTTCACAGACAAATGAAAATCCTCTGCACATAAGCAGAAGCAAGACCTTTGGAGGTAAGGTCTGACTCTACCCCATGAAAAATATCCTTTACAGCTCCAGTAGTTAGTAGAAGATAAAACTGACACAAGCAGTCAATGCTCAGTCTTTGGAACATCAGCTAAACAGCTGGGCTCTACAGAAAGTCATTTGCCACAGCTCCTTGTGTGCATTACAGACGTGCTCATGGCCATTTCTGCAGTGCCTTGTTTAAGCCACTACAGAAGACAGGATGCTGAAGTAGACAGGCCCTTGGCCTATTTCCCTGAGGCAATGCTCATGTTTATAATTATTTTCATTCACTGAAATTCCACAGGCTGGGGAGCGATCTCATGTTCTAATCTTGCTTTGAGTTTTGCTCAGAAATTTTTGGTCTCTTTACAGAAATGCTATTGAGAAAGAAGTCTATTTTTTTTTCTTTAATTTAGGGGTATTTAGCTGATGCAGATATTGAACCATCCGGACTAAATTAAATACATCTGAAAAGGAAAATAACTATTCTGAAGATAACAAAATGTTCCCAAAATGTTGGATGAACTGCCACATAAGTAACATAATTATCAGAAACAACAATGAAACTGGTAACATAGCTTTTAAATCAGAGACAAAAACATTGCTACTAGAAAATGTAGAGGTACAGAAATATTTCTTACTTTATTAATCCTGTTTTAGGCCTATGAATCAAATGCCACCTGTAAGCAGTATAATCTTTCCAGCCAATGTTCTTGGGATCGTGCCACAAAGTACGCACCTACAGCAGGAATACAAATGCCTTATTAGAAACACACCGTGCCCCAGTAACTCTACGTCCACCACAGTAACTGCCAAAGCTGATTTTCTGCAGAGTATGAAACTGAAAATAGTTTAACATTTGACTGTATCATCAAAAGACTTCTTTTATGGGGTGAGAGTAATGGAAATTTCTGTCTTAAACTGTTGATCAGTTATTCATCTGCAGTTTCATAGCTAGAGTCGCTGAAGACCATTACAGCATTGAACCCTGACATCCCTTATGACATCACAGAATCAGCCAAATTGGAAAGCTCACAAGGATCATCAAATCCAACTCATGGCCATGAAAAGGACCATCCCCAAGAGTCACATCATGTGTCCAAGAGTATTGTCCAAATGCTTCTGGAACTCTTTGGGTTTGTACATACACACAACCAGGCTGACAGGGTTGATGCTGCATGAGTGCCTCCAGTGACAGAGAGGAACTGCAGCTTGCACAGATGTTACTGCTTGTGGCCGCTCTGTGAAAATTTCCACTCAATAATAATTCCTATCCACATGGGAAGACCTACTAACCTAATTTCCAAAATGTACAAGTTTCTTCCATTGGAACATTTCTTCCATTTGGAACAGCAGCAGTTTTTCTCTCTTTTTAAAATGTCTTCTCTCTTTTTCTGTCTCTGGTTACTGTACTCTAAACCATGTATAATTAAAACAAGCTGGAACACCAAAGAAGCAAGTGCCAATACAGAAGTAACAAAGGATTTGTGCATAACTGAGACTCCTCTCTCATTTTCCTTTTGATCACACCTCACCTTTCCTTTAATACATGTGATTTTCTTTGAAATACAATGCATGTGTTACTATTGACACTACTGACAAGGAAATTGAAGAAAAACTGATAAAGATCTGCAAAAATTGAGGTGTGAAAGGAAATTCTTTTTGAAACACATCCCTTGTCTTTAAAACATTAGTCACGAACTGTTGGCCTGAAGTTTTTAATCTCTTACCTGCCCAGGGGTGTTTCCTGTGTGCCAGAGAGCATTCCGTAAGTGTTCACCAGTACCAGTTGTTGAATTCACTACTTTGAGCGACACACCAGAATAGCCATAAGCCCTGGTGGGTTTGTCCTCCCAATAGGTCTGAGTGACCTGCTTCCACATCAGAACGTAGAACCGACTGCTGGACTGGTAGCCAAAGACAAAGCCGGCATAGTCATCGTCACGGTCTGTGTTAACATAGAACGTCCCACTGAAGTCAACGGAGCTGAACTCATCGTAGCCTGGGAGAGGACAAAAGAGACAAAGCATTGAGTTACAATGCTGGGTCCAGCTGCACACACCTAAGAGTCCCAGCTATATCCTGAATTTTGGCAGGAGACATAAGTGGTATTTCTCAGTTTCCACACCTACAAAAGAGGAGGTAATTACATTTGCTTGCATGGAGACTTCCGGAGAGAAATAAGTTGCTTAAAAGGGGCATTAAAGACAGCAGGCACTATACCTATACAAATCTTTTCTATTGTGTATTTTAGGTATGTTACAGTCAGTGATGAGATGAATAGACAACAAATGGCAGCATTTGTTGCTGCCATTGAGGCAGCAACAGCATGAGCTGTTTATACTTTGGGCGTATACACTGGCTCCGTGGTTAGTCCAAAGTTTGCAGCACCAAAAAGGTGCATTTATTGACCTTTTTTTCCCTTTCCTTAACACAGAATCACTGGTTACTTTTCCAAAGATGATGGCTGGCATATGATACTCACCTACAGCTATTCCAGGATCAGAGTTAGCAGTCTGCACCAGTTCCTTGCCTTGGTGGCGAATAACCCAGTTGGGATCAATCTGAGCTGTGCCCTTGGGGTCCAGAGGGACCATCTGGAACTTTCTGAAATCAGTTTCACTGATGGCATTGTTTTCAGGGCACACATCATAAATATCTGGAACATTGTCATTGTCAAAGTCATCTTTGCAAATATCACCTCTGCCATCACCTGTAAGCAATGTGAATAAGCAGAGGCAATTGTTAGCAATTTATCCAGCCCCAGTCTGTACACCACTTTGGAATGAGGGTGGGAAAAGTCTGGAAGTTTGCTACGTCGATGTAATTCGCTAATGCTTGCATTACATTTTCAGTTTGATTTGTTCCAGATGTGGACACAACACCACATTTTAATATGATGTGCTGTGCAAATCAATTCAAAGAATACCACTAAAATCTTAATCTTCCACACATTAATAAATCTTTATATGCTGTTGATCATATTCAATTTTTTTTCAGACTCTTATCACTGTCTTAAGATTATTCCTGCAACAATCCAAGATGCTTCAGATTCCAAATGTGTAACCTCTACGTCAAAAGAAAGGGGGGAGAGTGTTGCAATAAACTATGTATACATGCTTAGACACTCTTTCACTTTTAAGTCAAACAAATTGACTTATAAAATACATAATGCTTCAGAAAAGTGCATGAGAAAAGAAGGCAGCACTGCATTCAAATGAAACTAGCCTCAGAGGAATGAAAAAAAAAAGTTTTGTTATATGAATTCTAGGCAGTTCTTTAGAGAACAAAAAAGTACAGCTCATCTGTAGTTGTGTTTCTGCTCAACTTTTACTACACTCAATATTTTAGAAAAACTAAAAATTATTTCCTTTCTTGGTTTACCTATAATATTAATGAAAACCAGGAGATGTGACTTGCCTCAAATAGCAAGAAGTGAAAGGAGGCATTTATAAAAAAGCTCATTGCCAATGACTCTATTATTCCATGGCATACAATAGCACAAAGATCTGAAAATAATGTAGAAAAGCTTGGCTAGACAAGCATAGAAACAAATTCCCAAATGGCTCCAACTTTTATAAAGAAACCACTGGGTATTACACTGGGTACAAATGCAAAACCAGTTCTGCCAGCTAATTTGTTTCTATCCTCACATACCAGAGCACCTCCTTGCCTTTTTTTTTTTTTTCCCCCAGCATTTTAGGATGGCCCTAAGAACATGGGAATTAACACAGTGGGAAATACCAATGACCCAGCTCATTCAATACTGACCTACTACTAGATATTTCACAGAAAAATGGAAAGCTATGCTACCATGACTAACCAACACAGCATTACCCAAGTATGGAGCTTTCAGACAGAACGCAGAATGAGTTTTAGGCAACAGCCAAAAAGAAAAGAGTAATTAGAGAAAATTGAAACATTCAGTATTTCAGGCCTCTCTGCAGATCAGACACTTGGTAAAATGGTCCCATTTTTTACCCTGGATATCTGCCATAGACAACTCCAAATCCTGACCAGCTGTGTGTCCCTCCACCTGTTTATCTTAGCACTCATTGGAGAAATGGGAATGGATTTCCTATTTTGTTTCCTTTGCCAAATCAAAGAGATAATTTGCAGAAGAATCTAATTATTCACTAAAAGTCCAGCTGATGTTCATTTGGTAGTGAGTTGCTGCTGACAACATTCATTCCCTGTCAAGGAAAGTTAGAAAGTGTTTGTTTATCCAGTCACATCCAATGGCTCTCTCCAGGGCCTCATCCTGATACGCTAAAACTCACATCTTCAAGAGCATGGGAGCAAGTTTTGGCTTTATTTACCCCCTTTCCAAGATTTTTCTTAGACCTGCTGCTAACGACAGTGATGAGCTGGCTAAACTGATTAAATATATGCTTTTTCTGAATCATTAATCCATACATCAATAGAGTTTCCTTTGCAAGAACCAGGTAACGGATTACTTAAACTATCTCATTATTCTGGATTTATGAAATTAAGGGGCTTTGTACTGGAAAGTACAAAGATATTCTGGACACTAGATATTATAGGACTGAAATGTTATATAAATTAAGAGCTACTACTGACTACCAACCAGAAACTTCTACTGACAGCAGTTGTCCTACCAGGAAATCAGACAAGGCTCAGCATTTTAAATGTACCTAAAAACCATATTGTGTAGGTAATAAATCCTGCTTTCAATTTCTACAACACAGCCATGGAGTGGCTCCAGCAAGCTGTATGACTTGGAACAGAAATTGCTTGCCTGCATTTATTGCAAGGGTCATTATTGTAAACATGTTTGGTGGTTTTCAAAGGATCATAAACATTTTCAAAATTAAAACTGTAGTTGTGAAACTATCTCTATTTCATTATTTAAATAATGCCAAACACAGAAGGACTGTTTGAGGTGAACAACAACATTTAACCAAAAAAATGGAAAAAAGAGCAATTACCATTAAACATCCATTTTTAAACTGTGACATATATCGTAAGACAAATTTAAAGCAGTCCGTAAAGAAAATTTGAGAAGAGATGCTCAGGAGTCCATTTAAAAATAATTTAAAAATTACAATACTTTTAGATTTTAAAAATCCTGAAGAAATAATCTGATTTTTGAAAATAAAGCAGTAAACCATATTTTTTTCCATTTTAGTTTTCAGATGACAACTTGTTTTGAAAGTGAAACAGCTCACTTTTCATTTTTAAGACATTTGTAATTCAAGCTATTTGAAATATTTTCTGACACTTTTAATATTTCAATTAAATGTGAAAATAAGATTATTAGCAAAAACACTGATTCTTTTGGTTTTAAAATTTTGTTAAAGGTTTTATTCTATAATTATGTATGTGCATGTTTGACCTCCTGTCTAAGATGTTTTCTAATGCTCTAACCCTTGACCAGTTCAGTTCCATCAAAGTCCATGGTGTCTGAAATGCCAAAAGCAGCTCAGTTTGATGTGAAGATGTTAATACTCCAAGATCAGATACTAAGAACTAAATGAAATTCATATGACCTTGTTCTTACCATCTGAGTCCTCCTGCCCAGGGTTGTATCTGAGGCGGCAGTTGTCCCTGTCATCTGGAACACCATCATTGTCATCATCAGGATCACAGGCATCTCCTTTACCATCCTGATCGTGGTCAGCCTGGTTGGCGTTGGGGATGTAAGGGCAGTTATCCTGGTTGTTCTGGTGGCCATCTTCATCTATGTCCTCATTATTGTCACACTGGTCACCAACAAGGTCATTATCTGCATCAGTCTACCCCAAAAAAGAATTGTACAGAGTAATTTTATTATTTTTACTCAATACATAAGTACAGCCTGGCACTTAACACTTCAACGCTTCTCTTCATAGTGACAAATATCACAATGACAACAGTGCTTAGAGCTCAAACATATTTTCAAGCACTCATTCTTCTATCAGTGAGTAAGGGTATTTGCAGATGGATTAAAGCAATGATTAGTGCTAGTATCAGATGATAGTACTTCCCTATCACCTGATACTAGGGATCTCACAACATGAGATGTGAAAGTGAGCAATATAGATCCACCTCTTCAGCTGTCCAGTACAGGGACTAATAGCAATTCCTGTGTTCTCTTCTCTGCCCTGGTTCAGATGTTATCATTAAGGAAGCTGTTTTCATCATTTACCTGGTCTGGATTATGCATCAATGGGCAATTATCACACTGATCACCAACTCCATCACCATCGGTATCACTCTGGTCTGTGTTGTAGACGTAAGGGCAATTATCTCGTTCATTAAAAATGTCTAGGGGAAAAAAACCAACAAAATATTGAAAAAATCAAAATGATACAACATCCAATGCAGACAGCCATAGACTCTAGGAGTCACCAGTACAGAAGCAAGGCTCTTAAAGGGTTCATAAGTTTTCTGATTGCTACAGCATCATCACTACATATAGTTAAGACTAATATTAGAAAAAAAAATAATGGTATCAATTCCATTTTTCTTGTTATGACAATGTTTTCTGTATGTATTTTCCTAGGGAAGAATAATTCCTTATTATGTCTGAAGAATGCAATCCTTTTCATTGAATACCATGTAAAGGGGTGGGGTATTTTTTTTTTTAATAATTTGGTTTGGATTTTATTCCCCCAACTCTAAGAAATGACATAGAATGCACAGCTATATAAGTTTCAAACTTCTGACCTTTTGTATAGAAACAACTGTATTAATATTCAGCTTCCTCAGCATTAAATAACTTAATTTTACCAGAACATGTGCATCATTAATTGTATAGCATGCCAAATTTTCAAAAGAAACTGATCCTCCTCAGGAAACTTCATTATAAAACCAACAATCTACTTCAAAATTATAAGATGAAAAGAAACAAACACATGTTGGTATATCTGTCTGGGAAAGATACGAGGACACTTCCCTGTATTACATGGTCCCTGTATATTTGCATAATCTTTCAGCCAATAACATATGATTGGATTTTTCTTCAAATGCAGAACTACCATGAGTACTAGTATGAACCTGATGATCAGAAGGAGGGTGAGAGAACTTCAAAATATTCAGAAGCTAAAGTCAGATAAGCATCCAAATGTTTAAAACACTATCGAGGAAAATCCAAAGCTAGATTTCCTTAACTTTTAGTATTTCTGTATCCTCACACATTTGAAATGCCACTGGGATATGATTTTTGAAGTGTATAAGTGCTTTTCCCCATCTTAATTCTGATCAAATTTGGGTTATAGAGGAATGTACTGGTGGAGGAAATAAGCACTTTTAACAATATTTTAAGACATTCAAAAAATGTATATTTGGATTACTGGGAGTTTTGCATACTTATACATTCATAAAAAAGCAGATTACTTTACTATGGATATTGTCTTATCTGTGTGAATGCTCTGATGTTCTTTTTCCTCCCTAAAAGGAAATGGAAAAGTCAACAGAAGTGTCATATTAGACCCTGATTACTTTGGAACACAGATGAAGGAAAGATTTTTATTTTTTTTTCAAGATTACGCCAATAAAGACTTGCTTGATTTATTCTTTAGTAATATGAATTGTAGTCTTTTAGGGACTGTATGGGCAACTATACTACACAGGACAGATGAACCTCAGCCTTCTCTGTCTTCTCCTACATTTTGGAGCTGCTAGACCAAATTTTATTCCATGTACAAAAGCAAGTAGTCCATCTTACTGGACGTAAAGCAAAGTGCACCTAATTCTCAAAAGTCAAATCATACCATCTCCATCAATGTCCACAGCACATGAGTCACCCTCCCCATTGTTGTCTGTGTCAATTTGAGCAGGGTTGTGCACATAGGGGCAATTGTCACAGCGGTCACCAACTTCATCCTTGTCGTAATCAAACTGGCGAGGGTTGAACAGAAGAGGGCAATTGTCCTAGTAAGAAAAAAATAGATTTCACAATATAAATCACAACTCATGAGAGCATACTATGACATGGTAACTCCTGTTCATCTTGGACAGAATTTGAAAATCAAATATTAATCCATTATTTTTTCAACAGACAAGCTGTACCTATACTGAAGGTCTTGGTGGTAACAGGATGGCATCTGACAGCCTGGCTCACTGTCTGTTTTGTACAAAACATGTGAACTGTGTTCTGTATCTCACAGGGAGAGCAACAGGCATTTTAGACTGAACCTGTACTCAGACACTTAAATAAAGGTGTATCACTGGTACATGTACTTTAAAAAAAAATCAGAATGTTACAAAGTCAGGTCAACTTCAGCTGCATTTTATAACTTGAAAAACAAAAAAGAAACAACTAGAATTGGTACTCTGACTTTTCTGGAACAAACTAGTGTATTTTCAAGTTTATATCACATATTTTGATTTTTTAATTTAAATAAGCATCGACTTTTTGTTGGTTGCGTTCTATTAAACAAGATAATAAAATGTACAAAGTTTTTTTAAAAAAATTAAAATTAAATACTCTCATTTACCAAAACTCTTTTTCTCTGAGACCATGACACCTGGGACCTCTTAATGGAATTTTGAAAATTTCCTATCACTTCAGTTTCAAAATCTGCCAGAAGAACAATTCTTACATTTCAAACATTTCCAAATTGCACATGGACTTTTGCACAGGCACAAGAAAGTAATCAGTGTGAAATGCAAAGAAGAAAGAAAGAAAACCAAAACAGAGGGAGTGAGGGCTACATCAGTGGCACGATGGGGAGGTCATAAGGAAAAAATCTTTAAACTACGCTTTTCCACTGCTAAATAGAAAAAACCCACATTTAATAGGATATAATTTTTAGCAAAATATTTTAAATCCCATAGAAATACATTTCATATATTCAAGGGCAACGTATAAAGGCAAGTCAAAATCTAACGTTGTTCATAAAACAATTTCTAGCTACAATTTTAAAAAATACACAGAATAAATCATATTAGTTTATCAAATGATTCTTTGGGGGTTTTTTTAAGTTTTCCAACTAGAGACCAAACGAACACAGCTCTACCCAGATTTAACCATCTGAAGCTCAAGAGCATCTAGGTTCCTTCTGAAGGGAACAAAGAGGAACAGTAAAATTCTAATAGCAATTCACTCATCATAAACATGTTCTGAAAAGCCAGGGTGAAGCAAACTCTCAGAGTGCCTCTCTCTTTTTGTTGAATGTACAAGGCAACAGTTTTAGACTAGGTGGCTGCAGGTTAATTTTAGGTTCTGCAGGTTAATGAAATTTTCTTCTGGGCAGATCTGAGGGAAAGTATGAACCAGGCTATTTTCCTCCCCTCCTCTTCTTTGATACTGTGTTTATGGTTGTTTTAGAAACAAGTTACAATGAATAAAAATAGCATCATATATATTTACTAGCTTTTCAAATACAGTAGACTTGTCATTCTCCCATTACAATAAAAAAAAATCCAATACCACTTTTCATTAAACTGTTTTCACGTACTTAACTGAACTCTAAACTGATACAGAGAACATAGTTCCTGGGCTATGAACAGTACTACTCTCCTTTGACTGAACACAGCTTTACTCTGCACTACACATCATTCACATCTGCATAAGGAAGTGCAGAATAACTCAGCTGAAGCTGTAATGGTTTTCCTTAAAATCGGGTATTTAGGTCAAATGTACAGCAGACAGATACATGTCTTACTTTGTCATCCTCGACACCATCATTGTCATCATCCTCATCACAAGCATCTCCTTTGCCATCTTTATCAAAGTCTTCTTGGCCAGAGTTAGGCAGAAGAGGGCAATTATCCTGGTCAAAAGATAAGTTTAGATTACGTCAGAATAACTTGCCTGGGCAGAATAGAAAATATGGTACACCAGAGACTATAAAACAAGTGCAATCAGCAAAGTACTTTTTAAAGTGCCTGTTCTTTTTGTTGCCAAAGGTAGTATTCATCTGCTGCTTTCATACTGTAAAGTAAGTGAAATGCAGCTGCAAATCTTTATTTCCCAGCTGCTATTGAAGTGATGTTTCTAGTAAATTTTTGAGGGAACTAGCAGAGAACAAACACACCACACACACAGACATGCACTCTTACAACAACTTTTTATAGACAATTCATGAGATATGTTTGAAGATTACATAAAAAAACGGCCAGGTTTTGTTGCCAGAAAAAAAATTAAAAAAAAAAACAAGCCAAGAGAACGTCTTCAGAAACAGCTGTTCATATGGAAATTACTACACAGCAATGGAAAGTACTACACAGCAATGAAGTGGAACACTCTAAGAAAGGATTTTGAAAAAAGTGTCTTTATACTGCTCTGCAAGACTGTATCTTTGCACTCCCATGGCTTTAAAAACAATAGACAAACATATCTCTTCATTTTGTATCATAGCTTTGTAAAGAATGATTATTTTAAATAACCAATTCTTAACTTATACTGAAAAATAAGAATAAAATAGCTTGCCAAACTTTTAACATGCATTTTTTAAATGCTAAAATCAGCTAAAATGGATTGCAATTCCACCACTTGCTATGCATAAATATATCTACGAAAACACACATTGTTATTCTCATTTTCACTCACATTCCAGATCTACCTCACTCAAAACTGAATCTGTCAAAAGAGTGTAGAAATATCACTTTCGTAACAAATACTCTAAGAAATGAATACTACAGCAGGATGTTTTCAATCTCAGTGGTTCTAGTAGTACAGACAATTTAAGAAAACGAGATTTGGAAATATTGTGATAAATATCGAATCCCCAAAATTTTTACCAAATACCAGTGAAGTCTTGACTGTCCACCTCAACACTAGTTACCAGTGATACAAAAAAAATTTTGAAACAATGAAAGAACTTAGTTACAAGAGTTAATTTTCAATCATTTTCAGCTCAAGGAAAGAAGCTTTTTAAAATCAAATTACTCAACAAGGATATTTTGTAAAATATATAAGGGCCTGAAAATTTGTGGCATTTTTAAGGGGTTTTTCTTTGGTGGGTGGAGAGGTCCCCTTAAATGAAGTACTTGTGTCTATTAGATCAACACATATTACACAAAACACGAAACAATCTTTGGAAACACATTTTTTTCTGAATGGGTTCAGCATGTTGCATTTAACCAAAACGAATGCTTTGTGTTACATCATGAGTGAACATGTGCAAATTCTGATGACAGGAACTGAAAGAAGTATATATTAACTGCAACAGCTAAGTTGGCTGAATACACAACGGACAGACATCAATTACAGTGAAGAAGACCAACATTTGAGGCCCAAATTTCCATCCATATCTGAAACTCTTCAGCTGATAGAGTCCAGATTCCCACAAGTGACTTAATCTCTCAAACAGTCTGATTTCAAAATTTGCTAGTCTCTTGGTCTGTATTTAACTACTATAGTAGTCTAGAGCTCAGTGATTTCTGCATTTCTTCCCTCACTTTTTTAAGCAGAAGTTTTTGTGCTAGAACTTCAAGAAGATTCATAGGTAGATAACTTTAACACAGAGAAGGAGAAGCAAAAATGTTTCAGGTGTGGAAAAGAAACCCTTAGAAACGTCAGAAGAGAAAGCTTGACCTTACAGCCATGACTGATTACCAAAATACTTGAGCATCTGCCTAGTGAACATATACAAGTTGTCAGTGGTCCTATAGGTAGGTGTTTAAAACTAAACATCACGTATGCTTTCTACTCTGACAAAACTCCTCCATCCCAGCTGCTTAATTTGCTGCTGCAAACACCATATGCCCCTGTATTGTGCCTGTCATTCAACCATCAGCAAGGCCACCACGCAGAACTAGCATCCAGGGAATTGCCTGTCGGGGTGCCTTCACCCCTCAGCTATTTGAGCCATTGTTAAACTGGTGGAACAACTTTCAGCCTGGTTTCATACAGCATCAGGATAAGATCTACAAGGAGGCTCACCATTTTTGAGCAATTCCCAGTGAAAGGAACCTCAGGCCATGAAACCAAGAAGGACTTACTGTGTGCTTCAGGGAACCCAGAACCAGGTCCCAGGGAAAATACCATGTGGATACACCCTACTAAACCTACATGCCACCATTTTTAGGCTCTCTGATGCTGTTTTTTGTCATTGGTGTAGTACTGTTTCATTGTTCACTACAACAGCACAGCTGCACAGCAAGTTTGGACAGGTCTCATTTGCCAGGTGTAGAGCCAATAGTCAGGTCATTCCCCTTGGGAGGGTGAGAGCTGGGATTTCATCTCTGAAGAGTGAGGGAAGCTGAATCTCTCATCCTGTCCCCTTGCAATAAAGAGAACTCCTCTAATTAGTCACATTCATTCCTCTCTTAGGCTCCTATTGTTAAAAGTTATCTCGGGCTCCAAATCCAATTTTCACAGTGTGTGGTCTCCTTAACTCTTTAAAAGGAAGGGTAGGTCAAGACAACATTTTGAACTCGCCCTTACACGGCTGTCTGTCTTTTTACAAGCCCTGCAGGTAGGATTTCACACTCCCCTGGGCCCTGAGATTCCTGTTTGGTTCTCACTAGCTGTGCTTCACACCCATGCTTTAGGCAACTCCTGCTCAGTGTGCTAACTCCATTCACAAGCATCCCAATTGTCCATGTATTCTGAGTAGGAAGAAATCCAAAGCAGAGGACTGGGTTTAATTTTGAGAATCTCTTACTGTATCTTACCAGATTAAGTGAATACACGTTTCACAGCATCTCCTAGAAAGCCAGCACACTGTAACAGTCAAATCTTACTGAAAGCAACCACCAGTTTCATGAATTAAAAGGGTTACTTGCAACTGTTTAGGAAAAAGTGAACATTTTGTTAACACATGGCATTTTTATCAACCTTTTTCACCTACCTTCACACAGTGGTATGTTGCATTAGCAGCACAGACCAAGTTATTATTAGGCCAGCCATCCAAATCTGAATCCTCCCCACAGATGTGTCCATCACCAGCATAACCTGTCCTACATTCACATTTGTACATTGGATCACTGAAATGACCCAAATAGATGCACTCTGCAGACTTATGGCAGCTGTGTGTCTTGTCCTTGCATGGATTCGCAGGTTCACAGACCTATAAAAGAGGGAGCATATTCACTGAAATCTGATAATCACAGCCAGCTGTGTGTGCCTCAACTTTGTCAAAATCAGACTAGTTAGATGTCTGAAGATAGAAACATTGTTTTGATTGTGGTTAGTAAATCATACTGCTTTGTCAGTTCACAACTCAAAAAATATGCACAATGAAAATTATTAAAACAGACCACAGGAAAAGATTGGACATTGTTTAAAAAGCAGTTAAAGTGGTTAACAAATTCAGAATTGTATCTGCCTACTTCAAGATGTCATTAAACCCCAGAAATTACCTGCAGCAGAAAGGAGACTGTAGTTGCCTCTTTTCTTTAGTGTCCTTTTATACTATTCTGCCTGATAGTATAAAAGGACTATCTTATTTTCTTAAATCAAAGAGACCCTAAGGAATTCTTGTGTTCACCTCACATAGGTTTTTGTTACCTCCTCCTTATCACTATATTTTTCCTTGACAGTATTTGAGAATCTTACACAGATGGTTCACATGCAGAATTCACAAGCTGAGCTAACCGCAGACTGATTCAACAGCAACAAGGAGAAGGCAAACCATGACTTCCACTTTAACATTTTTGTCTTTTCTAGGAAATTGTAATCTTCAACCTCACTTCTACTTCCTGCCGTCCTTCACCACTGATAAGCTTTGGCCCATGGAATTTAGGGAGTGAGAACTTCAAACATTTGTCTGATAACACTGACATTAACAGTGTTATTTATGAAAAAACAGTCCTAATTCTTCAGTTTGCACTCTCCAGAACAGGTATATTAATCTCAGAGAAAGGAATGCTGGAAATTGCTCCTGGAATTTTAGGTTCATTTGGTACAACTGTGCAGATGCCTAAATAAAATCAAATCCTTAAAAGAGCCAATCCCAAAGCCAGTGTTTTGTTACTCAAAACAAAATACTCTGAAATAACAGTTATTTATTTCAGGCTATTTTTGTTTGGTACCCAAGTTTATCTCATGGCATCATTCAAAGACATTTCAGATGAGAATTACTCAAAGCCATCAAATTCCCTTGAATGTCACTTACTTGCTTCTCTGTCTTGGCAAATTCGAGCCCTACTCCATAGGGCTGACTTCCTTTATAGCGGGGAGGACATGGCAAGCAGTGGAAACCTGGATTTGTGTTCACACAGCGATGGACCTGATTCACTTTAAAGCAAACATCTGACACAGCTATACACTGCAGGTAAAGAAAGAAAGAAAGAAAGGAGAAACCAATGAGATGGCTGTGTAACTCCCAAATAGTGCATTTTTCATGGTAATTTCCTGATGCAAATGGAAACAAAGCCAATACCTCATCAAGATCCTCACAGACAGTACCATTGCCAAGGTATCCTGCTGGGCATGCCCCACATGACCAAGACCCATCTGGGTAACTGTTGCATTCTGCTCCAGGAAAGCAAGGATTTGACAAACATCCATCTGGCAAAGACACACAAAACTGGAAATTAAGTAAGGAGTGTAAAAGGCATGTAAAACTTCATTTAAGAAACAGGTATTGTCTGATCATTAGCTTAAATCACACTTGATGCAACAGACTCTTATAAAACCCCTAAAGTTAGGGTTATTAAGTGCTTTTAAGACTAATTACTATTGATTTAACATGAAAAAAAATTACAGATTGCTACATCCAGTTGAATGCATTATAGCATATTCAACCCCTATTTAAGAAAGGCATACTTGTTTAAGAAAGTTGGTATTGGGAATATATATAAAAAAACACTAAACAGCACTCAAAATACTTCAATGTCCTCTACTGAAACAGAGGTATAATTAGCAGACTGCTGTAGTGTCACTCCATAATCAGCCATTACGGAGATAACAGCAATAATAATTACTCAGACTGAATAAGGAATGAATACCAACCAATTGGGCAATCCTTCTTATTGCACATGTCATGTTGCTTGGTATCTCCCACACACGGCTTTCCCCCATACTGTGGCTCCGGACTGTTACAGAGGCGAGACCTCTCACGAATTCCTCCTCCACAGGTAACAGTGCAGGCAGACCACGGAGACCAAGGACCCCACTGGCCATTCACTAAGACATAAAAAAGAGCAGAGAATCACAGGCAATAAAGCGAGGATATCTGGTGCCAGTGACAACAACCCTTCATCAGATCCCTAACTAGAGACAGTTTCTCACTATGTACATAGAAAGATGATGGCAGATGTTTGCACTCAGATAGCAATATTTCAGAAACAAACAAATGAAAAATACCTAACTGCTTCATAGGCATTTTTTGGCCAACAATTCAAAAGAGCGTGTTTGAACAGTGCCCACTGGATATGCAAAGACAAAAAACGAAGGAGAAATTATATGAAAGGAAAGTGAAAGTGTATGGAATGAAAGGTCTCTAAAAAAGGTTTAGAAGTGTAGATGAATAAGAAAGAATTATAACAGCAATTAATTGTGTCGAATGTGTAAAAAATGCATGCACAAATATCAAAGAAAACTGACTATTGGGGGATTGTATGTCTATTCCTAACAAGTACAGAGATAGCTACCTTTTAGAAAGGAAGTGTTTATTTTTGATATGCAGAGATACATCACTAAAATGGAAATTTCTCAAACTCTTAATATTTAAAGCCAAATTATAAGATTTAAAACCTCTGACTGCAGAGGTTGTCTTCATTTTCAAAACACCCTTGTGTTTCAAAACACCCTTATTTCACTCACTAGATAAAATTGTATCGTAACATTTCCATCATAGAAATTCACTGCCATTAATATTTGAATAAAGAGAAGGAATTCAGCTGGAATATTGTGGTGTTACTTTTGATTCAAGACCACAGACATACCTGGACATGGAACCTTCTCACACTTCTCCGTTTCACGCCCATTCCCCACACAGTTTTTCCCACCCATCTGGGGAATAGGAGAATTGCAGAGGCGGATGCGGGTGATATTTCCCACTCCACAGGTAACTGAACAGGAAGACCAGGGAGACCAGTGACTCCAGCCACCATCTTGACGTACTGCCAGAGAAAAGAGCAAAACTCAAGCAAACAGCCCACCTGCAGTAGTAATACAAACTCACTTATGAGGTTAGCCTTCTAATGAGCCTCTCAGCACATCTGATGAATGTCCCATCTCTTTCCCACCATTTCACTCACAAAGCCCAGCATGCCAGCTCAGGTACTCAAGAACAAGCTTTCTCAGAAATTTCAGTAAACAACTGAAATAATCATTAGTCATAATCAATTGTTAGTCATAATCAATTGTATGACTATCAATTAAGTCAGACATTTCATAAAAATAAACTTTACCAATGAAAAAAACACTTGTTTAAAATGCACATTTGGACATCTAGCAGTCTCAGCTCGAGATACTGCCTTATGTACTATATTAGCCTGGATATCACAGGTACTTGCAATAGCATAAACTACACTTCTGGAATATCATTCTTGCAAGTGCTTTAAATATAAAAGCAGTTTGATATGTTGATACTGTGTTTAGGAATACAGTAATATGATTACTGTATTCCTAAACACAGCTGAGTTAATGGAATGGCCCAACGATCAATGAATGACAGATGTAAACACAGCCTTGCATATCATGTTTATGAACTAAGTGTTGTCTCCAAAGTGAGTTCAAAAAGACTCCAGTTCATATTGTTAAAGAGAGGATCACTCATCATCTTTTTTTCTGTTTTTGTTTTGTTTTGTTTTAATATAGCTGAGCCCAGAATGCACATACCTATTAAATTGTCAGGAAAGGAAGGAATATTTGAAAGGGGAAAATTGGCAAAGAATCTAATGACAGCTACTTTAATTGTGCATATAGGATTTCTCAAGTACATACTGTCCTGACTAAACTTGGTTTTGTTTTGCGATGTCCAAAGAAGCTTTTAAAAAGGAAGAAATTAATTCCTTACTGCGATGGTCACATTTCTTAAAGCTGCACATTCTTGTTTGGATGTGTGGGCCTGTACAAGCGCTCCTGGTGACATCACACGACCTTCCTCGCATCTGTGTCCCAGAGCCACAGGTAACTGAGCATTTTGTCCAGTCTGACCACGGTGACCAGCCCTCCTCACTGTCATCAGCTACAGAGCAAAAGGTCAGAAAAAATGCTTAGCTTTGAGAGTTCCTCTGTTATCCTATTTAGAAGACATTATCTTCTCTTTTTCTGCAGAGTATGTACTTTAACATTTAGATCTCTTCTTTTCTAATTTTGCTTTCCCAAGCTGCCACTGACATTATGGAATTATGGTGTAATAAAATGAGACATTAGTTCAGATAAGAATCCTGGATCTTCATGAATTTGTGTGCAGTATGTTTGCAGGAAGCACCGATCTTCAAAGGAAGAACGTCTTATCTCTAGAATGGACTGAGCCAAAACCTGAATCCAAACTGCCTTTGGCTTCAGAATATAGGGTCAGTATCTTGAGATGTGGCCCCACCTTCGAAAGCTGCATAATGGTGAACATGATCAAGAGTACATTGTAAGAATATGCCCTGTGCTCTGAATGGGCAAAAAATGTGAAACATGACTGGGGAGAAGCATGCTTTTAACATGTTATGCCCAAGGTAGCTAAGTAGCTAAGGTAGCGAAGGTAGCTAATTCTAAACAACCAGTATAATCAATGAAGACAGACCAAGTCCATCAGAGGGTAAGCACCTAAGTTAGTTTGTATGATCTGTGCATACATACAAGTTCTATATTTGATCTTAACTGCCTTGACATCTTATTTGTTTTGAGCTTTCGAAAACACTAGCAGTGATTTTAAATATTGCCAAAGACTATCTATTTTTCTGCTCAGCTAAATACTCACAGTGAGAGCAGACTGGACAGCATTCACCTTCAACAAAAGCTGGATCAGCACAGGAGACTGCTGGGCAGGTAATTTGATTGCACACAATTTTGGAATCCTAAAAGCAAAGAAATCAATTTACTGATTTATGCTCACAGAGAGGTAATGAAGGTGGGCATCTGCAGAAGTTTCATGTGTGGAAATGTTTTGATTTGTTCTATCATGGACATGGGGACTACTTTTTATAACCGTCATAAGTCCAGCCAAGCTCTAAGTAAACACGACCTGACGTGTTCAGTTGAACTGTCCACTGGAACTCCATTTCTGCAGAGAAGAATATTTCCAAAACCTTACCTGGCAAATACACTTGGTGCAGCTATCCACAATCCAGCTTTCATTATCTGCAAAGACACGGCCATCCTGCCAGCAAACTGGTTGGTTCTTTAGTGTTTTGTTAGGCCCAATCAGTTCCCACATAATTTGGTTCTCTTCAGACTAGAAGATGAAGTTAATGAAAACAAATTGTGTGTTTCACAAGCAAACTGTTTTAAATACACAAAACTGAGACATGACTGTACTTAATTCTTCCATCAAAAAGAGTATTTTTACGTATTTATGTACACAAGGAAGATGATTTAAGTACTGCAGTTCTGCATAGCTACTCTTCTAGCAATGGTACAAACACAGTCACACAATACTAAGGTAAATCTGCTCTTAGCCATTTTGCTTTCCTCTAGTACAGCTCATCTTTAGGTGAGAAGATTCTAGTACTGACACATACGCCATTACAAATAAAATTCCTTCAGAAATAATTAGCTGATTCAGAATAAGAAGGGGAGACTTCAGCAAAACATCACCATCATCATTCAACTACAAAAATCCCATGCATTTACTTGCAGTATAGGTACCCCATGTAGCCACTTACTGATGTATTCATAAATGGTGCAAACACGGTAATAAGGCTTTACCAGTATGCAAGCAAGGTTGGGATTGCTAGCTTTTGATTTCCAAACCTTTAGAAGGATTTCCCCCATGTATGAGTGCATGTGTGTGTGTGTGCTCTTTTAAACCCAGTGAAAGCCAAGCCTTGATTTAAGTGTTATACTCAAGAACTACCAAACTAGTCTCAATGAAAAGAGGACACCTTTAGATTATGTAAATATACTGATAGGTGTTCATATGTAATACAGAAATCTCTATTAAATGCCCCGGCATAAAATAAGGAAGGAAAGAGCACTGCACAAGACCTCTGTCAGCTCTCCACCCTTGCCACTTTTTGGAGGTTAATCAGCAGACCCAGCACTCTTTGGAGGTTATCAGTACACCTACCACTTTTTGGAGGTTATCAGCCAAGTTGTTGACCACGATGCGCAGGCCGGTGAGCTCTGTGAACATTGATCCCAGCTCTTCACAGGAGCGGTCACAGAACTCGGCCTTCTCTGGTTTCTCACCCACGTACTCCGTTGTGACTGCGGGGCTCAAGTGAAGGATTTCAGTGCTCTCGTTGATGGTGTTCACTTCAGCTGGAAGCAAGAGAACAAAAGAGAAGAGCAGCATATACAAAGCTCTTCCACAGATTACAGATTCATGCTGAAATCAAGGATTGGCACCCATGGGTAGGGTTTAAACACATCTATTTTGGCACAGCTTCATGGTTATTATACCCAAGAATAAAAGAGGGGTTAGATGTCAGCTGCTTCCAATTATAGGCTTTCCCTTTTCAAAATTATGAGCCAAGCTATGTCTCACATGGCCCTTACTTCAAAATTGTTGGCACTGCAACACATTCATTTATGAAGAAGGCTAACAAAAGGCCACAGCATCAAAAAAGCAAACCTATTTTATCCACTCAGATATAAAAGATTTCAGATTTTTTCATGACCTATCACATTTCCTCAAGACAGAGAAAAAGGCTGGTAGAAAGAGTTTCCTTGCAGAAAGTCGTTGTCCTTATTCTGTCCATAAATTCCGTGTCTGGATCAAATTTGGACCATTATGCAATGTATACCAGACTTTGGGCTGCTCTATATTGCACTGTCCAGTGTTAATCTCAGAGGAGCTGTTATAAGAATGGTTTTATTCTGAAATGAAATGGAGGTCCAGCTAAGATCAGACAAATTATTTGATTTGTCATTCCAAACACTCCTCCAAAAGGCAGATTGTAACTAAAACAGAACTTTGTATGCATTAGACAGGGAGAATTGAATATGTTTTAATATAATTTTAAAAGATATCCCTGTCTACAGTAAATTTCTGAAAAAAAAAACATAGCAGAAAGCATGATTTTAATTAATAAAAAAGCACATATATAACTAAATAAAACAGTCTATGCTGCCTAGTCTATTTAAATGCTCAACAGAAGTTAAGCATTTAAATCTCCATCAGGTAAATGTCTAATGGATTCCATGGATACTTTCTCTAAGGACTCCATGATAAAGTTGGTATCAGCTATACAGCAATCCATACTTCCCTATCTCTTAATAAAGACCTATTTACCAGATTTAGGGACATTAGAATAGCTCAAGGTTACCAAAGAGAAAGGACAAGAAAAACATATAGCAATTTAAAAAGAAGAAATCAGCACGGAACTTGTGCCAGAAAACATATACCTCAAAACCCAGTATCATTCAGTGTTGACAAATCACTGAAAGTGGCAAAGCTTCAGGAATGTTAAGGGTTTGTTGATGCTTTACCGAACAATGTAAAGTGTTATATATAAATATAAAAGGAAACAAAAACAGGAGCAAAGTATTCTTCATTCATTTGGAAGGCTAAAAATAAAAGAACCAACCCACAATAAGAAATTAGGTGATTACTTCTCAACCAAACTTAAAATTATTGGCTTGATGTGCTTTTAAATTAGCTATGAAACATCTGCCACTAGCCAAGGTCTACAAAAAATTGTTTGCAGTTTTCCAAAAGTTGAAGCAATTGTCCAGCTTCTTTTACAGGATGGGAGAAAACCACATAGCAGATCAGAACTCTCTGTGTCATAACAGTTTATTTCAGCTGCTTTTTGATTCCCTGGAAGGAATGCTATTTTCCTACCACATTGAAACACTAGATTTCTCAGATCCCCCCACAGCACTTCTCAGATCATTAATTTCATATTTTTCAAGCCAACATGGAGTGTGCCTTGACCGGAACATTCTGAGGACATTAATAAAGTTGCAATCTCAGCAGGAAACATAAACCAAAACTATGTTAGAAGAACTAAATCCTCACTTCCTACTGGTACTTGGCAGTGACTGAAAGAAGATGCCTGGGGATCACTGGGAAATCAGTTCTCTGCTGCTGGTTTCCTGCTAATTTCCTAAGGACCAGATGATTAAAATGAGAAACCAGAAGAGCAAAATGTGCATCCTCTCACATATGCAAATATCATTCTGTTGATAAAACTCAAGAAGGGATTTTATTGATGTGCCTATTTAGGTGTGTTTTTGTCATCTTTCCTATCCAGTGCAGTGTATAAATCCTGCCTAAAGGATTTGCAGCCACCACACTACAGAAATACTTTCCTACCCTCAACCAAAGAGCATGTCCAAGTCACCATTTCACCATAGGACACATTCCCATATTAGGCTTAAAAATACATTGGAAAGACACAGTGCTGTCTCCTTTTGTGTCATTAGGGCTGAGGGACCTTCACTGATAACATCAACCTTGTTGTCATGGGACATTAACACACAAATATGTCATCTTAATGCCTGTACTTCAGTTAAATGAGTGAGCCATAAAAATGGGAAAATATCTTGTGGTCAGTAACATTCATGGTTTTTCAACTGTGGTAACTGTCATTAGCAGCATCCCCCAGGTTTCAATACCAGGCCCAGTATTGTTTAAACCACCCATCAATGACTTGGATGGAAGGACAGATACCTCCTCAGCAAGTTCATTTATGACACAAAGCTAGGAGGAGTGAGAAAAAAGCCAGAGGGCTGTGCAGACCTTCAGAAAGACCTCAACAGACTGGAGAGTTGGGCAGAGAAGAACCATTCTGCCCCTCTCCTCATCCTCAGCCACATCTGAAGTGCTGTGTCCAATTCTAGGCTCCTCAGTACAAGAAAGATATGGAGCTCCTGGATTGGAGTCCAGCCATGGACTACAAAGTTAATTTAGGGATTGGAGCCCACCTCTTATGAGGAAAGGCTGAGGGAGCTGGGCCTGTTCAGCCTCAAGGAGAGACAACTGAGAGGGGATCTCATCAAAGTGTATAAATATCTAAAGAGGATGGAGCCAGGCTCTGTCCACAAGAGGCAATGGGCAGAAACTGATGCACAGGAAGTTTCACCTGAATAAGAGGAAGAACCTCTTTACTGTGTGGGTGACCAAGCACTGGAACAGTTGTCTAGAGAGATTGTGGAGTCTCCCTCACTGGAGATATTCAAGAATCATCTGGACACAATCCTGTGCCACGTGCTCTTGGATGACCCTCCTTGAGCAGGGAGGTTACAGAGCTGATGCCCTGTGGTACTTTTCAACCTGACCCATTCCATGAGTATGCAATTAGACTGGACACACAATGCCAGAATCTGACGTGCACATAAAAAACCTCTCAAGTAATTTTGATGACCTCACTGTGCTATTAGTTCCTTTCTGTTAATGCAAGAAATTTCCATCTTGTATTGTTCTCTTGGTTGTTGCAAAGTAAAAGCAAAAATACTGCAAAATGAATTAATTACTAAATTATTCCCAGGAAGGATAAAACAAAAAACCCAAATCTGTATAATTTATAGAACTGAAAATTTGGCAATTGACAGATGTGATAAAAATACACCGAGAAAATATTATCTGTTGGTTAGCTGTACAAGAATTCCTCTTAAGGCATGTATTAGCATGAAGAATTCAGTTATTTCATTAGGCTCCATTGGTTTCCACTTCATAGTAGAGCTACAATAACATCCCATTTCTACTTGATGATATTTCAAAACATTTAGTACTCCTTTGAAGAAGTCAAGATCTGCTATGGTTTAATTTCTGGGTTTTGAATAAGCAAGGAAAAAAAATTGAGTTCAATCTGCTTAACTGACTTTCTATATGTCACATATTTTAGCAAAGTAACAGGAATAATGGCATTTCAGGTGGCAGGAGCTTCAAACAAAACCCTGAAGTCCTGCCTTGTGCACCCACAACATTCCTCTGACAGACTGAGCTGGCTCTGATTCTTGACTAAGATCTTGTCAGCTACAAGCACTGGGAAGTAAAACAGCCAGCACTTCCTGTGAGCTTGAGTACAAAACCTTAGCACATATTTGACAAATAATCCTAATTCTTTTATGGGGAATCCACTGCACTCCTGCACACAGAGTGCTCCCCTCCTGGCGGGGTTAGCATGAACTGGACTAACAAGAATGCATATCAGCCCACAATATACATGCCTTCCATACCTCTTCCTTTGATTTCTTACTTTCCTGAGGTTGTTTTAACAATACTCTGGGAGTCAAACCCAAAGCCTCTTTCAGTCAAAGGTATTGCTAAGGAATTCAGTGTCTTTAAGAATGGCAAACTAGTTCATAGACCCATTGGCAGCAGAATTCAGAACCAACACTACCTGTTTTGTGTGTGAAGAATTGCAGAAAACTCGTACATGAGAAAACTCATGTACATATGCATTTTCCCCTTCCATTTCTACTAATTTCTAGCTCAAAACTTTCTTCTCCAACTTAAAAACAGAGGCTCGGAGTTATAAACCTAAGTAACTGAACTAAAATAATAGGCAAGAGAGTAGAAATTACATCATATAAACATATATAGGTTACCATTACCACCAGAAAGCAACTCATTCTCTTTTTCATTTCAAAGGGACCTGTTGCATGGTTTTAGGATAATATTTCATGACTGACATTTCTAATTTTCAGATTCAATTGAACAGTATTAACAAGATTAAAAAAAAGCCTTACTTGACTGGCTTCTCTGGCATCCTTTCTTACGCAGAACATCCTCTATTGAAGTATCAAAGATTAACTGAATATTTTGCAAAAGACCCTGTAACAATAATTTTAAAAAGCAATTAAAAGCAGTAAGATCAATTTTTGAGTAGCTAATAACTGACCTGTCTCAATTCTATGCTACTGACTGGATTCAGACTTAAGGAAGTACATAAAAAACAATCTGCAAGGCATTAAACCCAACACATAGGAAAAAAAAAAAAAAGCTTTGATATATACAATTTCAGTATTATAAGCCACAAAACTAGGTATGCTCTGAAACATGTCATAATAAAAGATACTAATCTGCTACAAGCTCAAATCTACATTTTCATAGTGAATATTAGATTTATTATAGGGTTAAAGTCAACTCTCCTGCACAATCACACTTCCATCCTTAGCCAGTCATTCTCATGCACCATAGTTCACTGCCTCGTCAATTGTGCTGACACTACTCTGAGACAACACTCTAAAACTGGACTGGTATCTATTTCACTTGGGAAAGGAAAAAAAAAGAACTCAAAGAAGAAAGAAAACTTAATTAAAAAACAGATTGTTCCAGTGAGCCACTTAACGGTACAGTTTCAGAACCAGTTGTATTAGCACTACTGATGGAGTAACTTAGTCATGGAGGGAGGAATGGAAAGGCTGTGGGCAAGAACTTCTGAAATCCCTGCCAAAACTGGTCATCCCATGGAGTCAAACTCCAGCATGCCAGGTTCTGGCTGAAAACTACTGGCACAACATGATGAGAAAGAAAGTGCTTTTTGAAATTTTTGAAGCAATGAGTTCAAGTCTGATTTCAGCTGTGACTGAAAAGGAGCCATCCTTAAAGCAGTTGGGCCAGATCACATCACTAGGTTATATGAGGCAGAAGTTCATTTTCATTTTTTAAATTTAAATTGAAAAGAAATATTCAAAACGGCAAACCAGGGTGTTCTGCTACAGGATGGACCAACATCACATGCTTCAGCTCCATTAAAATTTCTCTTTTTTCTTCTTTTTCTTTCAAATAAAAAATAAAAATATTGACATGTTCTCATTATTTGAATAGATATTATTTCAATGTAAAAACAGTTCTTCAAGAAATTTGCAAAAAATTCTACAAGTCACCACAAAAACCCAACATCTCTGTAAGACTTACAGAAGACTATCTGGAAGAGAAAACAGATGGTTGCATAGGAAGGCAAAAAATTGGTTTTGCACACTTTATCTCGATTTAGACTTTGCTTTGCCTTTGCTTTCAGGTACCCCAAAATCACACAACACAGATCCAGCAATTAATAAACACACACTCTGCTTGGGACCACCTGTGACCCCATCAAATCCAGGAGGCATTGGGACAACAAAACTGTGCCTACTGCATCCTCCCAAACTACTTGCAGTTACCTTCTTACCCCACCAGAGACCCAATCTTCTGCAGGTCACCTACCCTGAAATGATTCTCCCGAGTGGACCCTTTTGCCACGTACAGCCTGCTGCTCTCTGCTCTCAGCTGCTCATAGAAAGGCTCCTCCAGGATGAAACTGTCAATAAGGTCACAGCCAACATAGAGGTTGTAGTTCTCCCCTGTTATCTGCACGGTGAGGTTCTTCCACTGTGAGTCAGCAAGGTCCACGTCTTCCAGGGAAATCACGTTCTGGAAGCCATCCACCCAATAGATAAGGTCCAGGGTGTTGGCCCGGCCATTGGAAATGATCTCAAACTGCCTCTCACTGATGCCGGGGCCCTCTAAAGCAAGGATAGTGCCTCTAGATTGCCTGTCCTGCCTCAGGGTGGCTGAAAGGATAAAGCCCTCATTCTGCCGTATTAGTTTTAGGATCTTTTTGAGTTTCTCCGGTTTACATGGAGGTATATGGTCAAACCGAATGAAACGGTACGCCGGCGTAGCAGGGTCTGGGCCCCGGAACACCTTCGCTCCAATTGTCTTTCGGTTTATGTTACTGACTTGAAGTAAGTCAAAGGTAGTCTCCTCTTCCTTGTCACCATCTGAAAAAGTTAACAGTGTGTGACAGTGGGTCTACAAAATGTCTTACAAGAAACAGCTCTGTACAGTATACTTAGTAACTGCAGTTATATGACAGACGTTAAGGACAGAGTAAACCCAGTACTTCCCCGCCTCCACAAATGGAACTGTTCCTACAAGCAAGCAAGTGAATCATATTTTCTACTTGACATTTTCATTTACATAACAATTCTCTCTTTCTGTGCACACAAATACTTTTTATTATACATTTATTCACATGGCTTCATATTTTATAGCACTATATAGTACATACTTGTACATTTATATATATATATATATGCTGTAGGCCATGTATATGCCTACACATGGATGCACATAGCAAGTTATTCATTAAGTATTTTTAATATATATGAATGGGTAAGGAATTTGGGGCAATTCCCACATTTTCATTACCAGATAATGGAAAATCAAATTACGAGAATCGATGTGCCTACGCTATGACTGAAAGATGTACTTTTTAAAGACTGCAACCAAGAAACCAGATGTAAATGAGGGACTGGCACTGTGCCAATTTGTATTCCACTTATATTTGGTCTGTAGATGTCTATTCCTCTACCTCTATCTGTTTAAAATGTTCATCCCACTCAGTGATTCTGTTTATGTTACTTTCACCATATATTTTGACCACACAGAAAAGTATAATACCAATTATTTCTGAGATTATATACATTTTAATCAATAATTTCTAAAGAAAACAATTTTGAGATATATTGTGAAATCTTCATTTAGCACTGGCAAGGTATATCTACCAAATACTCCAGACATTTCTAAAAAAAATCCTTTATGATTACTTTGCCCACTGTAGCTCTGGTAAGCCAACACTTTACAACTTTTAACTTGGGGAGTTAGTCTGTATCCAATTAAGAAGTGTCTGAACTTACCCTGAGCATTTGAGGAAACCCACAGGGTTATCAAGACAGCAAGCCACAATAACCCTCTCCTCTTCAGCATAACTCCTATGAATATACCAAAAAGTAGTAAGTATTAGGGAAATTAAATTTATAAACTATAAACAGTGCAATTTTCCTCATGAAATGCCATAAACAGCAATGATACATATAAAATCAGAATTTTTCTTTTGACTGATTCTTGTAACACTTATGCTGAAATCTATTCTTGATGGCAGAAGTAAAATGTGACATCAGATGAAGGGAAGAGGAATTATAAAAGTTAAAGATCCAGTTTATGGAAATGTCCCTAATAAAAAGGAAAAACATACAGAAAATTTACATTATTATTTTCTTAATGAAATTTCAATAGCTGGCATGGAGACCATATCACACCACAGGAGATACAGCTTATTGCTAGCACATCGTTACTTTGGAGCACAACATTCAGCCAAAAATATTGGTAGGACAACGGGATCTAAACTAGATGATGGTTTGGAGTAATAGGAGTACTTTTCAGTACCTTTTTCAGTGCCATGGTACAAACTCCTCTCTCTTCCATATATATATACACACAGAATCCTCTGTACCCAACCACAACTGGATGAAGTGACTCTTAACGTGATGCCGGGCTTGCCCTGTAGCACTGTGCAGTTACAAACCACATAATTGCATCTCCGTATGTGCCTCAGCTGACAATGAATGGAGCAGAAGCATTCCCCGGAATGTGTAAAAATCCAGTTCTCTGGGTACAGCCAAATAACTTCAGCACTGCCAACTCCACACATCATTGCAAGGACTCGGGGATGCCGCCAGCGCTTCCTGTCTACGTTTTCTTTGTTCTTCACGGAACTCTTATTACCTGGCATCCCCAGGGTACCACCGCTACAGCCAACTACCAGCAGCCGCCAGGATGCCTCTCTCACCTCTCGAACCCAGCGGCTCCCGGCGGGACAGACCCTGCCTGAGCGGCGGGCGCGGCGACGGCGGGGCTGCTGCGGGCAGGTGCCACACACACCCGCCTGGCCCGCGGCTGCTCCCCTCACCTCGCACCCCGAGTCCCCGCGGGGCCGGCAGCGCGGCGACTGCCCACGGCGAGCTCCGAGCGGGCGGCGGGACAGCGGGCTGACAGCCTCCTCCGCCGCCCGAGGAGGCTTCGCGGCGGGCACGGCACCCCTCCGCCTTGCGCCTCACCTGGCATCGGGGAGCCGACGGTGCACTAGGGCTCTGCGCGGCGGGGCCGGTGGGGAGCGGAGTGCGATGCGATGTGATGTGATGCGATGCGCTGTGCTCTGCTGTGCTGTGCTGTGCTGCGCCGATACCGACGCCGCCACACGTCCCACCACGGCCCCGCGCCCCGCGCCGACGCCTTTATGGGCTGCGGGCCGGGCCGCGCTGTCAATCAGCGGCGCCGGGGCGCGCCCCCGGCTCGCCCCTCCGCGGCGGTGACATAACCCCCCACCGCCCCCTCCCCACCTCGCCTACCTGAGGGGCCATCGCCGGCCCGGGCCCGCCCCCGGCAGGCGGTGCAGGGGCGGTGCGGGGGGCGGGCAGGGCGGCAGCGGCCTCCCCGCGGGGAGCGGAGCGGAGGGGAGGGCAGGCAGCCGTCGGTGTGGCGGGGGCCGAGCGCCGCAGGGCCCCCGGGAGGCGGCGCCAGGCCCCGCGGCGGGGCAGGAGCGCGGCCGGGACTCGCTGGAGGGGCGGCTGAGCCCGGTTGCCGCAGGCGAGAAGCGTGTTGTCGGCCCCTCAGGCCGGCCCCGATCTCCCCGAGACACTTGTCGCTTGAGAACTCGGTGCTCCTGCCGCCACCGTGGCAAAACCCGGCCCTCTCGGGGGCTCAGTTCTCTCATTTTTATCCTTTTTACTTTTTAAATTGTGCAACAGCCCAAAGCCGAGACTTGCCCTGTCCCCTGGTCAGTTGGCAAAGTGCTCGCTGGACGTCAGCCAGCAGCTCCTCGAGTGGGCCCAGCACCTCGGTCCCGCTCTTCTGCACGAGAAGCACCATTCCCTTTCTTTCCACGGAAGGCGTTGAGGCTTACTGAGGGGTGCTCCTTGTGGAGGGAGCCTTGGCTTGAGGCTAGTGAAAGCCGCACACAGGAAACCTCCCTCAGGCTGGTGCTAGTCACGTTAGAAGAACTGGGAACTATCTCCACAAGCAAGGACTCCAGTCACAACCATTGAGTTTTAAAGGTCAACGTGCTGAGGAGCAGCCAGCACAGCTTCCAGCATCACGCTCCACAGAGAGCAGGAGGACGGATCCCTGTAGTAGGTCTGCACACAGGACCTGCCATGACATGTGGCTAACATGTCAGAAGTCAAAGAAGAAGACCATAATCCCAGCTGCTGAGTCCTGAACTGGGGTTGCAGAATATCTGTGAAAGAACCCTGCAGCTGGTGTGAAGAGACATGGATTTGGTTCAGTTGCCCACAAAATCCAAGAAATGTAGCCCTGTCAAATGCATAGGTGGACAAACATCACAAATCTTGACAAAAAAACACCAAAAAAACTAAACAAAAGCCAAACCAAATCCCCCCAACCAAAAAACAAACAAACAAACAAACAAACCCACAAAAAAAAAAAAAAAACACCAAAAAACCAGCATAGGAAGTCATTAACTTTGCCCATCACAATTTGAAGTTCCAGTAGAAAAAGGTGTTGACATTTCAGAGCTCAGAAGACTTCAAAAGGCTCAATCTGTCACTACAGCAGAAAATGCCAATGCAAGCACTGCTCCCTTTCCTTTTGCCATGGAAGCTCCTTCCAGCTTGGCTGGCCTTGGCTTTGCAGGGTAGCAGGAGCCAAGGAGCCTTCCCCTTTCTCACAGGGTCCAGGGAACTGAGCCAAGATAGGAGGGAGAGGGCTTTTTTGCCTTCCTAAGACATTTGGTTTTCAGCTTTGCAAAACCTCAAGAATTTAAAAAAATAGCTAATGATGTTCACAAAACCTCAAATTCTAGCGGGTTTACTCATTCCGCCTGCTATATTAAGACTTAGTCTTTATATCTATATATGTAGCTGTATGGTGTGTTTTCCACTAGACTGAGCTATGGTGGGATAACTCTCATCAGGAAGCTGCTCTGGGATTACCGCTGGAGAAGAGAATGCAGTAAAGAGTTTAAGAGACCAAGAAGGTATCTTTGAGGTAGTTTCATGAATTATTTGTACATTTATTTGGAAATTATTTATTTTTTTACAATAGAAATTTTTAAGTCAATAAAATAACAATAAAGAGATGAATTTTATTGTGACAGCTTTTAAACAGCTGCCTCATAGCAAATTTTTCCATCTCTGTGAGCGTTATAGGAGTGAAGGATCAATAACATATTGTTTTGAGCTGAGTGGTTTATGTATAGGATGATGACCTTTAAGAAGACAGTTTTGATTGTAGTCTTTCCACAACCAAGAAAATGCTTACTTGCTCACTTTTCCCTGGCCACCTTGGAAGAGGTAAACATCTTCTTTCCAAGATTCCTGATGGAGAGTCTCAAAGAAACAAATACGCACTCTGCTTTCTGCAGCAAGCCAATGTCCACATGCAACCATTGGAATAACATTCACATGTCTCAATTCACTGATTTTTCAGTGCGAAGGGAAAGTGAACAATGGTAATTAGAGAGATTGTAAAGTCAGGTTTCCTAACATATAGGAACACAACTGAGGCAACAGTAGATCTCACAGTAATGGTTTTCTGTAGTGTTTTACCTTTCATTGCATTTTGTTTCAGACTGGCACCTCAGACAGGAGCACAGGTCCTTAACTTCTCAGCTCTTTATGAACCTCCCTTTGCCTTTTTCAGTCTTCTGTTTTCCTTCTGTACCAGCCCTAGGGACCTTCCGTTTTGGATCATGTAAACATCCAAACATATGTGTACAAGGTAACATCCATGACTGAAAATCCCTGGAGAACGTCAGGATTCTGGCATGGCAGCATCTCAGAAAGAACTGTGATTTGATGGATCTCCACCAAATACTCCATGGTTTTTCCTAGGACTTTATCACTGAAATTCTGACTTAGCTTGACTTGGGGAAGACTTGAACTTTCCTACATTAGAAGAAATCCCAATAAAGTGGAATATGTTACACATGCTATTTTTTTTTCTTTTACTGCTTTTCTGATAAAATTGACACTTTGTGCTTTTGACATGATCCAAAAGACAAATTCTGTGAGTTTTGCTGGGTGAAATTCTGATCTTTTTCTTCCTTTTCTAACAAAAGCATCCCCACTAGTTGGAATAGATCTAGTTGCATGAGCACGATGACATCCTTCAGGTTTTATCCTGCAGTCCTTGATTTCACCTGATGCTGATGAACATTCTTACAGAAAAGCTGTCAAAAAGCCATGAACAAATTTTCTTTTTTTTCTTCCTGTGGTGGTATTTGATTTTCATAATTCACTGTATTGAGGTTCCAAAACTGAAACAGTTTTCAGATTAGCGTATGACTCAGTCATTGAGTTTTTTGAATGAGCTTGTAGGGACAGGGAGAGAGACGAGTGCTTCCTCTGACAACATGTAAGTACTCCAGCTAAATGCAGATTTTGAATCCTGGAATAGAATACACAAGGGAGAGTGAATGTGTCTATGATGAGGGAGAGAGGTACTTTTGACAAAGCTTTATGTATGCTTTAGTTTAAGTTCTGGTGCTAGATAAAAATGGGTATCATAATCAGGTAGTCTTTTGCTCTTTGTTTCCGAGGAAGAAGTGTTTTGGGCTTGTTTTAAACCTTCCTTAAGTAATTTCCAGGTATAAAATATATCCAGATACAAATGCTAGTGCATTCTGTCAGAACAAATGGCCGTAGGCTGCATGAGCAGCAATTGGTATGCTTTTACAATAAACTTGTCAAAGAAGGAAATACTGCTACCACCCATTTGCAAACTTCGTCTTTACTCAAAAAAGAGCTATACACAAAACTTATGCAGTGGTTTCAGCAGGAAGACTTTGAGTTTAAAGCTAAGTCCATGTCTAAGTGTTTTGCTACATTGGTTCCTACATGATTTAACTGGTGTCACACAGTAAGTTATGGAAAGAGCCATACATAAGTGGAACCCAAGACTTTTAACTCAGGATTGGAAACTTGGATGTGGAAACGCTTTTTATTCCCTGTTCTTGCAGTACATAGGACTAAACAAATATCCATCTACAAACAGTTAACTCTGTCCTTAACCATTTTACAGAATTTTTTCTATTCTCTCCCCACGTGAGCTGCTGAACATATTAAGACTGCCAAGTATTTTCAGCCTCCAAAAAGGAACATTCCCCTACCAAATGCAGTGCAAATGAGCACTGAAAATGCTCTGTAAATCCCATGTTACCGATCTGGGTTAAAAAAACCCCAAACCTTTTACCAGGTTCAGAATAGATTTATTACCCAAAGACCTGCTTTTATTCAAATTTCTTACATAGCTTCACATTCTATCACAGAAGTATTGATGTTTTCACTTATTACAAGAAAAGGTCACAAAAGCACTGACTTTTAAACATCTAAGACTATCCTTATTATCCAGGCTGTAATATTATAATTTGTATTATATTTCCAATACCATGCTTTCTGTATGTCAAATGGGATTTGGTCTGTTGTATCTACATATTGTTCAAAACCAACCCAATCTCAAAGCTTTTAGATGATTTGGATTAAATCCATATTTAGAAGTAAAACATACTGAAGTTGACAGTAGCTTTAGCTGAGATGTAAGTGAATACAACTAAAATTATAAATTCAGTGGTCCAGCTGGATTTTAAAAGTTATTTGGGGCTATAGATGCCATTCATTTCAGGATTATGTAGTGCCAAACTACCTTTGAACACTTGGGCCTAGTTTCTTTTAATTTAGTTAGGTGAAACAAAATGCCAAATACTTACTGAGAGCTCAATAATCTATAACAAATGTTTGAATGATCTTAGTCAAAAGTGGATTTTTTTTTTTTGCAATGAGACCCACAATTTTGTTTCACCAGAATTATGATGGGTCCTTGCCTTACCTGCACAACTGCCCTGTGAAATGTGGGTTATTGCTACTGCTGCATGTGTTGAAGGGGCCCATCCTGAGAGGACTTAAGGTACAAACACAGGAGAGGACCCCTTTTCTTGGCAGATACGCAGTCCCATGACCAAGGGTGCTGCCTCTGCTATGCTTTCTCTCTCCTTCCAGCAAGGGCCTGGGCATCTGAACTCTTCTCCTTGTCCCCCGTTTTTCTATAGGTACAGCAGGTTGGCTGGCTGACAACAAAATGTGGCCTCACCAGGTACAGTGTGTCCCTGAAACATGGGATTCACAGAGTCTGGAGAGATTGAGAGGCACAACTGGGTAGAGAAACTGAACGGCAGAAAGCTCCAACAGGCCAAGAAAAAAAACAGTACTGAAAAGACTTGAAATTGATTGCAAAAAATTTGAAAGGCCACAGAGAACAGTCTCGAGGTTTGATATCTCTCCATATGTTCAAAACTCCCACAGATGGAGTCATGAGTCCCACAGGATGAATAGATGAAAGAAGGCAATTCATGAAACTACTACTGCTGGCTGTGTCTAACTGGGAGAAAGAGCGTCATCAAGCTCTGGCCTGATAATGATTATGAAGATTAAAGCTGAACATAACTCCCATATTACTATTTTTTTTACTCTGTGTTTTGCTTCTTTTTCCCTTCGTAAGAACATCCACACTCAGACCACATTTTCCCCTAGCACATTAATTATCTGAGTGTGCTCATATAGCCATTACTTGCATTGTTGATAAATATTTAAAATCCAAATCATCTTGCTAAGCTGTAAATGGTTAGTCAGATGGCAGCATTCATGCTCCCCAGTTAGCACACATCACTTCCCAAATACTTGGCTATACTTGTTAAAATGGGACCTTTTATGGTACTCATGCTTACAAACATCCATTTTGCTATCAAATATCTCTGAAAGACATCATCCACATAGAATTAAATAATTTCAAGCCCCCTCTGAAAGAGTTCAAAGGTGAAGAAAGTCAGTTTTGCTGTTATATTCTGTGTTCCACTGTGATTGTGTCTGGTACTTTTGAAAAGGGGACAGGGAGAAATTTGCTTTGATGATAACCATAGACTACTCAATTTGGTTTAGTCATATAGAATGCTGAAAAAATATTCCTTACAACATGCACGAGGAACAAAGCCATGTGTCTTCATACACATTTGTTGCAGATTTGCCACTTCTTGCAAGTTAGTATCCTTTTATTTATTTATTTATTGTAATTAATTTTGTGTTTTGCTCTATTCAAGAACTAATTGCCTTCACATCAGTGATAGATTACAAGGAAACTGCAATTTGTTCCCCTTGCTATGAAACATTCTCTAGCTATTTTTATATTTGTTCTTTGACAATAAGAAAATGATAGGCTAAACAACAGTGATGTAATTCAACCTATACATGGTGTTAATATTTTTACTTGTTTACTTACCTCACAGCAATTAACTGTATTTATCCCAAGGGATACTGCTTTCTTGGCATTGCTTCACTTTCCTTTCCATGAATGCTTACAACGAGGTGTTGGAAATGGGGGCACAGCAATGGAATATTTGGTCAGATGAAGAGACACATTAGTATTTATTAATGTCATGCGTTTATTTAGTTAGTTTTTTATGTTTCCTAATGTTCGCTTCTATGAAGCCACAAGAAAAAAAGCTGGATCTACTTCAAGAAAAGCTCTCCTGAGCATAAAGCTTCTAATTTTTCTCTCAGCTAACCACATGATGCATCTTAAATTTGCATGGCAATTTGCATGGTTCTCAGCAATAAGGAAAAGAGAAGAAGTACAGTTGATGATTGTGGCACTTTTGCAATTGGATGAATGATTTGCAGATGTTGGGGTGATCCTCTGTCCATGTCACTGATGGGGGAATCCCGCATGTTGGTGAGGTTTGTGTGGCGTTCTGTTAATGCATTTGTATGAGCACAAGTGTGTGACTGTTCAAAGGTGTGTCCTTCATTGCATTAACCTGGTCAGCTCCCTGTGTTGCGCTCTGTTGAAGATGCTGACGTTCAGACTCAGCCTGGGTACAAACGTGTAGCCTTACTTCTTTTTGTTCTGGTTAAATATATACTACATGTTAATCCTGTCATCAGACACCCCTTATTCAAATACAGCAGAATGCCTTTGGTTTGCTTTTATTTGGAATTTAATACATTTTTTTCTCAAAAATGAAATAGCAAACAAGGAATTGTTCACATAATTTTAATTGTTCTTACTGTTATTCCTCATTTTTCTGTGCCCACTTAAAGGTCTAATCCTTTGCATGTTTATAAAACTCTACACAAAAACCATCTAGAAACCAGCTCAATAACAGCCTTCAGAAAAAGTTGTGCCTGAGGCAGTTTCCTAGCTACTTATCTGCCAGCCTGGATGACTCTTCATTCAGAATTCTAGCTCCTGTAGCAGTCGTAATTTCCTGCAACTTAACTGATAATTCTCCATTTGTCACCGGGCCTTAATGTTTTGCTAACAACTGAAGAATTAGATGTTTTGCATTTTCCTTCTCTACAAGGTCTATCTTAGCATAAAAGCCACCATGAGGTTCCTTTGGTAAACAGATCTTGCTTTTATCCAGTTTTTCTCCCTATCTGCATTTACTCCTGGTTTCAGTATTTTTAAATTCATTGTGCTTTACTGCGTCCTGATTTGCTCTCTCTTCTCCTTTATGAAATATATATTAATTTCATTTTTATTATTATTTTATTAATTTTACCCATTTCCTGTGAGACTGTCCCAGATAAGACAGATTCAAATTATTTTCTTCTAGGTTTGGAACCTCTGATGCCAGTTCCTTCAAAGTCCTGGTGCAGAAATTATTTGGTGATGTAAATTTTGGGAATGTCTGACTCTAGGAGTTTGACCTTTTCTTCCACCTCAGATGTTATGCTCTTTTTCAATACAATATATATTCATATATAATATGAATAATAATATGAATAATCAATATATATAATATTTAAATACAATCAATATATTAATTGGTGTAATTTTTCCTTTTTTATTTTCCCTTTTCCTTCCTTGTATTCAAAATCCATGTATATTTTTGAAATATGAACACCAGAAGCGGATATAGCTTTCCAGTGAAATATATGATAAAAGTATTTTCCCTGTTCTACTTGTATTTGCCTATGTATGTGTGTCCACGATGTGCTTTTTCATAATCCTGTTGTAGTTCTTGATGAATTGTTCAATTAACTATTGCATTATGACCCTTTACAAAGATTGGCGCCACTGCTTCCTATGTTGTTAGATTTCATTGAATTCAATTGTGTGTTCTTAAGGACACCACCTCAAATATTTTTGCAATCTGAAGACCTCAGCACTGTTGGTATTTTGTTTCAGGTAGATGCAACTGCTGAACATGGCTGCAATGAGAAGAGCCCCTTGTAGGATGTCTCTGCAATACTCTCTTCAGCCACCCACAGTAAAAATCTTTCACTTACAACTACTACTGCAATCAAAAGTGTTACTATGTGCTGTTTACTACTGCTTTTAGTCTATGATGGATCTATAGTGAAAAGATTCTTGAGACAATAACTGAAAAACTCTTAATATAAGTGTCAGCAGAAGAATTTAAATTTTGCTCAGAAAAGCCTTTAATTATTTTCTTGTTCCTACTCTCAAGGAAAACTAAATTTCTCTCTTTTGTGAACATATTTTTGTACCAGCTTTCCTACTGAATTTCTTAGTAAACGCTCTCTTAGAACTGAGATAGAAAAAGTTAACCATATTTTTCTTCCAAGGTAAACAATGTAATTTTTATCAATTATTTTCTTAAATTATGCAAGTGCTCTCACCTTCCTATGGGCCCCAGAATTTCTGTGGCACTTTAATGTACTCGAGGGTGGCAGAGGGTGGTACCCAACTACCACCCTTTGCATCCCAAAGTATTGAAGTGCTTTTTACAGAAAGCTGGTTATATATCTTTATTTATTGCTTCAGGCACAAAATCATACTAAAATGCCTTTGGCTCCCACATTCAAATAAACAAGTAACTGAGCCTGTTTTTTAAGCAACTCAACACACCTTCAGAGTGACTAGTTCCTATAACATAAGTCTATGGAAATGTAATTGTATAATTCATTAGAAACAGGCTTTTATGAAGGGTTGTTTTTCGATTTTTTTATAAAACTTTGCAGAGAAAGTGATATTCCTGCCACTGGATTTTGGATACTAAATGAAAAACACTATGGCTATTTGGAGTAGCTCCTCTTAAGAACTTTTAAACTTTGCTTAACATTTTATCTATGGCTTGCAACATATTACTTGTGTTAAGAAGATGTTACTGGATAGTCTAGAGTCCTGTTCAGGTTTGATCTTGAAGAAATATTCCTGAACAACTGTTATGCATTTCTCTTCAGACATTAAATATGCACTAAAGCATATTCCCTACATCAACCTTTCACTGAGAACTGTAGCTACAACTTTCAATAACTTAAACCTGTGTGAGTCCCCTTGAGACCACATAATAATGTGTAAAAAGGAGCCATTTTACATTTTCAATGTAATAAGGTTTATTATTTCAAATTCAGTGGGAGTTTATAAAATATTTAAAAGTTGGATATTTTTTACACCATCAGAGATGGTTAACTAACTCCTATTTTGTGTCCTTTCCCAATTTCTCAGTACTTCTTGTGATTTTCTCAGATTTATTTCCAGTATAAGTAAGTTAGTGGAATATTAGTTGTGTCTAATATTAGTTGTCTAATATAATTTCAGATCATTTTTTAATCTGAAATTATATTAAGGTTCTTTGTTGGAAATCAAATTTTTAGGAATTAATAAAAATCTAGCTGCCTTACCTTTGTTTAGAATTACTAATTTAGCCTCTTGGGTTGAATACTAAAACTAGACACCACCTCTGAAAGAATGAATTTCACGCTGTAAACGGAAGTGGAGCAATCTTTTTATCCAGCCTGGGGTTCCTTATATGGAGTAGGATATATTCAGCCAAATACTTTTCCACTCTCTTAAACCACTTTCTGAAGGGAGCTGATGGATGACACATAACCAGAGGATGAGGTTATTTGCACCACATGTCCTAAGTGGCTTTCACAGGCTTGCTTTTTTATGCTGAAGTGTAAACTTGTCTTTCCACCCTCCTTTCTCCTCAGAGGTGTGCAGCACTCCAGTGTAAATAGGATATAAATTTGAGTTATGTCTCTGTTGTTATGTGTTGCTGAAAAGACTGCCATGATATGATCAGTACATTGACAGCTTCAACACATCTCAGAGAGACAGTAATAGTTAAGCTTAGAGGTTTTTAGTTCAAACAAGCTTGAAAGACATCTAGCTTATGTGAGTAGTGTAGCCATAGGTGTATAAGTTATAAGTTGCTCACTGACCATTGCTAGTATCTCAGTTAAGAGGTTTTCTGTTATCCTTTAAGCATACAATAGTAATTTCTGCTCCTGGTAGGACACAGTCTGACTTTGTCTTATTAACCTGCAATAAGTTTTAACAGCAAAATCAGTAGCTTTCAACTGCCTTATATATAGTCTCCAAAAATCAAATCTATGGGAAAATGCAGAAGAAAATTATCTCAATTTATTGTTGGAAAGGAAAAAAGACAATGAAAGCTGTTTTCTGAGGCTCGGATGGTTAGAATTCTGATTTTCATAGAAATGCAGTCCCAGATATAATTAAAACATCATCAGACTTCTGCATCACTGAGGTCTGTGTTAGGTTGAACACACAGCCAAAAGGAAATGTGTTTTAGAACTTCCATAACAGAAGACCAGCCCAAGATCTTCTTTGATCTTTACTGGATTGCTTTATAGGCAACCTATTTCACAACTGCATTTAGTCATCCGTCTTCATGATAAAAAGCACATTTGGTGTACGTCTGTGCATTGTAAAAATGGTAAGCAGGTCATGGCACAGGACCATGGAAGGAGAATTTTAAAACTAATGGGACTACGTTTGCTGAGAAAGAAAAAATGTCAAATAGGAAACCGAGATTTTGGAAAATTCCGATTGTGATGCATTGAGAGCTGCCCTAACCATAAAAATCCATTTTTTTCTCAGTTAACACAGCTGATTATACAACTCTTAGCTATTCAACTTCTAGTCTTTCTGTGGTCAACAGAGAGACACAGGCATTTCCAGAGAATAACTCTCCCTGTCTTAAAAGTTAGTCTGAACTGAACAAGATTCAAAATGCTTACCAAAGACCAAAATTAACAAAACATGACTTTAAAAGTTGCAGTGACAGTAAATGACTGAGCTGTCAGAGTTCACACATTGTTCTGATAAGCCTGAACACAATTTTTTCCTTAGTGTTGCTGTGTATTCAACATTTTGAAGGCCCTTTGGGTCTTTCCTGCCTAATGTCTGAGTTAATAATTTGTTCTTTGACTACCAAGTTGTTACTTCCTCTCTCAATTCAACATATGGCCAAAAGAACAAATGTGAAAAATGCAGATAATGAAAACTAACAGTGAATAACAAAGAAAGAATGTCTAAAATCCCCGAGTGAAAGAATGAGGACAAGAAGTCCATAACAAAAAAGCAGAATGTGCTAAATTCACTAAATTCAGGTATAGATTTGGATGTTTAAGTCAATGTTGGAGTCAGATTATGAAGGGGAGTTTATTTCCCATTGACCTTCTAAGCTTTGTAAGAGCAAGATAAACCAAGACAGTTTATCCCTTCAAGCTGGAAGGGTAAAAAGTGCAAATTATTCCAGCTCTTGTGCTACACCTCATTATTTAGAGGTTCTAAAAGTGATACAAGACCCAATGAAAATTTGCCCAGGAATACGTTCATGTCAAACATTTGCCCACAGGTTGGATCATCAGTACAGACTTCTGACAAGAGTTGCAGGTACTAAAGAGTGGGAAAAGCAGTGTCTGAGTAATGATGCAGGCTTTGGATAAGGATGGTCCTACCCTTTCCTGCAGGTTTCACACAAATATCTGTTGGGGGCCACAAACTCAAACTCCTAAAACTTCAATTCTGCAGTGAGGGTGCTAAAAACTATCTGTAAAAATTCTCTATCAAGTCAGTGTCTCTCTTGGATGTAATTTCATATTCTTTTGCTACTATACTCCAATGTCTTTCTCTTAAAGAAGTGCCATTATCTGTCCCCCATGTGTGACAGCAATCACATATGTCCTTCCTGACTTCATCTCTCTTGTCTAGTACCCAAATGTCCTTCTATCTCCTGACCAGCACTACTTTCCCTGACTCCTGACTCCCCTGATCTTCAAAGTAACTCCCAAACTACTTTCTCAGCATTTCCAAGTAAAACTTGGTCTTTTAATTGAATTTTGATATTTTATTCCAAAAATGGGGATGCAAGGCTGCTTCTAAATGATGGGGTTTGTATGAGTTGAGGATATCAGATGTAAGATGTGCTCATTCCAACTTTATAAACAACCTTCCCAAGTATTTTTTTTCTTGAACATTTCTAAAAAAATATCTCTGGGACAGCCTCAAAACCAGAAAATTTTAATTGAGAGTATTAGCATAGGAAAAACTTAAAAGCTAACAAAAAGAGAATCGAATAGCCTTGATTCTGAAATGTTGATATCTACACTGCCTGTGACATTTCTATCGCATATATAGCAGTTGTTACTGGATCGTTTGGGATAATCCACAAGTATCAGATTATCTACACTACCAAATATTAAGCAAGCAGAAGAGATTTATGTCAGTAGGAAATAGAAGCTGACCCTCACTGTGTAGGAATGTTCCTAGGAAGGGAGGATCAAGGAATTTTTTCCTAGTCAGACCATGGCCTGTTGAACTATTATTCTAATAAGACATTTATCTCTAAATCTTTGCCTAGTCCAAAGGCTGAAGTTAAGAATGGCTGGGGAGAAAAAAACAAAACTAATAAAACCAACCCAAAAACTGACAAAAACATCCTTGAATCCTGTCCTGATGAAAAATTAATTTGGACTTATTTTATGGACAGGCATAAACTGAACTGGCATCAATACAAATCTTAAAGCATGAAAGAAAATCCGCAGTTAATACACAGTTCATATTTCAAGCAGGCAGCATGAAGAGAAAAAGTGATCCTCATTGTATAAACCTCCAGAAATAGCAGGAGTCTTGCAGGAAAATTTGGATATCTCAGAAAAGTGGCATGCATATGGCACAAAGTCAAAAAAAACTGCTCACAAAGTGAAGCTGATCCTTCATATTTTCCAGGAAAATTCTGCATACATTTTTTTCTTGTCAGTTCTCTGTATTCAGTTTACATAAAATGCTTGGCTAAAAGTAAAATCTACAGGTGAAATGTCTGATGTTTCTTGCACCACAAACATAGAAGATTTTGTTTTGTTGGCTCTTTCACCCATGAGACTTGGGAAGTCTCAAATGACTAGTACTAAATTGTAACCTAGAGATGGACATGAAAAGAACTTCTCAACTTAAATGGACAGCCATAAGTAATTCCTCATTACAGCTGCATTTGGCAGGGAGTGGGAAGAGGTCACTAAACTATACATCAAACTGGGAAGTTGTGCCAGGAAAACATGCATTTCTGTAGTTGACACAGCAGTGTGCAATGTCTCAGCATTATGGTGTATGGAACAAATTCTGATGTCCCTACTCAGTTTTAATCATTCTTTAGTCAAAAATGTCACAGAATGAAACAGGAACAGTGCCAGAATAAAGATTGAGTTATATTGGGATTGACAGTGGTTTACTGTTTCAAGGATGACTATTCCAAGTACTCCAAAATTCACATATAACCCTGGCTGTTGGGAAAATTGTTGGACTCCTGAGGCTGAAGGTAGGGTTTGTATCCCATGTCCAAGGTTATTTAAGCAATTGATTCCAAAGTGCCCCCTCCCATACCCATGGAACAGCACACAAAGCCACTTGATCCTTCATTTTCTATGTACAACTAAGCCTCAAACTTCGGCTCAACCTTTCTCAAAAATGAATCAAGACCTTCTGGATATGTCTCAAGCACATAATAGCCGTGGCCTTTTAGGCCACGAGGTAGTGGCAAGGGGTTCACATAAAAAACTTTCTCAAGGTTTAAGTTGGAAGCTCGAAGCCAGCCAGGAAAATGAGCAGAAAGAAGCAACACATTAATGCTGAGGCTTCATGTATGTTGAGTAGCAAAGGAGCTCCACACATGAACTGACTCAGTGTCTGTGAGTATCAAAGGGACAAGTAACCTAAACTTCATGTTTGGTGCCTCTGAACTTCAGACCGTTCCATTGGGTCCTGTCACTGGTCATCACAGAGAAGAGATCAGTGTCTGCCCCTCCTCTTCCCCTCACGAGGAAGTTGTAACTGCAGTGGGGTCTCCTTCCCTCAGTCTCCTCCAGGCTGAACAGACCAAGTGCTCTCAGCTGCTGCTCATACGGCTGCTCCTCAAGGCCCTTCACAATCTTCATTGCTCTCTTTGGGACACTGTAATAGTTTAATGTCTTTCTTACATTGTGGTGCCCAAAACTGCACAAAATATTCAAGGTGAGGCCACCCCAGTGCAGAGCAGAGCGGGACAATGCCCTCCCTTGCCTGGCTGGTGATGCTGTGCCTGATGCCTCCCAGGACAGGGCTGGCCCTCCTGGCTGCCAGGGCACTGCTGACTTATGTTCAAGTTGGCATAGACCAGGACCCCCAGGATCCTGCAGGTACCCTGCAGAATCCTGCTATCCAGCCCCTCATTCCCCAGCCTGCACATATAGCCAGGATTGCCCCATTCCAGGTGCAGAATCCATCACTTCCCCTGTTAAAATGCATACATCTGGTATGTGCATGCAGAGCTGAAAGCTTGGAGCATACAAACATGTTAAAATGTGGCTATAACCCAATGCATATAAAATCAATTTTGCATTTCTGGGCACAAAAGACTTTTTCAAAGTGTTTGAAGATCTATTTATATATAGATTCCAGTTTTAGAAATGCTTTTCAAGGAAATTAACACTGATGTACTAGCAAGGATTATCCTGGCATTCTTCCTGACAAACAGAGCTGAATATAAACAAGGCACAAGTCACTAGGTTGTGTGGTCAAGGGATCCATCATACAGATCCTGTAGAAAAAGCTCTTCATAACTCTTACAGATGCTTCTCAGATGTTTTCTTGGGTTGTACAGTGAAAGAGGGTGCTACAGAGAGAGAAGAGAAGAGATTTGTTATATTAATTGCATTTCTTTGTTTTCAGAAGTTGAGGTTTATATTACATTGAGTAGCAGCTTTTGTGTCCTGAACTCTGTAATAACAAACTTCAGAGAATTTTTATTTAAATATAGTTAAGGCCATAGAATTTTGACACTGTATCTGTTATGAGTGTTTTTAGAAGTGCCTTGAAGGAAATTTGATATTCTAAGAAAACGTATCATTCATCTCTGAGTTCTAACCAGTCAGAGAGCCACTGAGGAACTCCCATGGCTCTTTCAAGTCCATGTAATTTTTTACAAATGGAAAGTAAAAAGTCTGCAAATAGTGTGGGTACATCAATCCCCTGGTTGTTATGTAATGCATATTTTAATTGAGAAAAAATGTTATATATATTTATCATAACTGTATGTTTATATACTGTGGTTAGCCAACTGTGAAAAATATCTCCATCAGCTATTTCCTTTCTCTGTTGTGGTTTGCAAAAAGTCTTCTGGAATATTTTAGACAAGAAATACTAAACTACTTTTTTACATATTCCATTAGGACTATTTCCTCAGTCCAAGAAAGCAATGGAGAATAAGTTGAGCAGGGAGTAGACTCACCTAGTCAAATGTTCATTGGCTTGTGTCAGAAATCTTGGACAAAATCTTGACAACTCTGCAGAAAAAAAAATAGAGATGCATATGTGAAAAAAATTGACTGGGCAAGGAATTAAAGGTGTGAAGCATTCTCCATTGTATATAGGAGTTCTTTGGCTGATGTAACAGTACAAGCAATTTTTTTTCATAGACTAGCTTTTTGGATTTGGCACAAAGAAATCTTTACTGACATGCAGTGATTGATGCTGTACATGACAACAGTAAAATTCCCTTCACTTTCTCTTCTCTGTCTGCATGAGTGATGACTGTAATGACTGTCTCTGTTCTTTAGTTCTCTCCTTGAATTGCTCCTTGCAGTTGCCAAGATGCTTTGCACCTGATTTGTCAAATCTTCTCTTTAGCACTGAAACCTAGCAAAAGACATCATCTGAGGTTCTTTCAGTGGTTTCCAGAACAAACCAGTCCTCCTAGGCTGTGTGTTATTTCCTTGCTTTATTCTCTTACTTGTTATCACTCTTGATTATTTCTGATTCCTTTTCATCTCTCAGTTCTACATGTCATGTTTGTAGATCTAATAAAATTTTTGAAATTAAATAAAATAGTGCTTTTGGACCTGCATAGCATTTATGTCCCATTAAACACCTCTGAGAAGAGTCTGAGAAGTGAATTGTTTGATGCTTAGAGAAATTCCCTGCTGGGAAAATGACAACATGTGGAAATGACACTTGCAGCTTCTTAGTTCTCCCCAGATGAGATCCTTCTCACAGTAACATCAGGGGCAGGGTTTCCAGATGTCACTGTCTCCAAGGGAAATGAGAACTTCCGTTTACATGACCCATAAAATATGTTTCGCTTCAGTGCACATTGCTATGCCAGGAGAGCAGTACGGCATCAGTTTTGTATCCCATAGCCTTAAGGGATGACAAAATATATGACTACAAAGAAAACCTGTGGTGGGTGAAGTACAGTTCAGTGGTTCAATTCATGTTATGTTGAATCTCAACATTTGAAATCAATTGAGGTGGGACTGATTATATTTAAACCCTGGATGCCCTTTCCAAGAAGAAAACTAAATAGTTCATTAGAAAAAGAAAACCAAACTAACACCTGTGCTCGCTGAATCTATCAAATGAGCAAATGTTCCTTGATATCCTTGATAGACAATGAAAGATAGGTGACTGCCATCTACTAGATAACCCAAAGGCTGTAAAGAAAAAGCACAACTTGTGCTCTGGATAAGCTCAGCTGAAACTGCCTCCACTATCTACATGTCAAGTGAGGCAAATGCACATTCAGGTGCTATATTTTGCTGAAAAAAAATATTGTAAATACAAGCCAGCGTTTTTTGTTCTAGTTACTGGATTTGCAAAGGGAAGAAGGACAGTTTTCCCATTTAAAACCTTCAGTGCAGCTTAATTTGGCTTTTCTCTAGTGACTGTGTCAAGGTTAGGTCAGTTTACTGCAATTGAGGAATGAACTTGATACGCATTACAGAAAAAGTACAGGTTTCTGTCTTACAAAGCAGTACATGTTTCCATTTGACATCATTGGAGCTCCATATTCCACTTAGAATGATCTATTTATTCAGCACATCCCTCTGAGTCGATTTTGAGAGTTAGCCCACAAACATGGTCTTTAGAGGGCAGATTTTCTCTGCTTCCTGCCCAGATTCAGGAGTAGTTTGGTCACTTAACAAAAGGCTTCCTGGCTTTTGAAAAGACTGGAGCTTTAGATGTGTCCAAAACTCTTTTTGCTTTCTTTTTGGTTCAGGCACTGAAATGAGATTGAAACCATGATGCTGGCCTGCACTTGTGAATAGCGAAATAAATAGTGAATTTTGAGACCCCTCAGGGACATGAACAGGAACCAACAGTTATTGATATATGAACCAGCATGCTGTAGGTGCAGGGCCTGGGGTAACAGTAGTGCTTTCTGTGATACTGGATACAATTACCGCTGTATTTCCAGCTGTTTGTCCAAGTTTTGTGCACAGAACAATTTTAAAGGCTATATGGAGCTGTGGAAAGTACATTAAGAAAGTAGCAATTCCTTAAGTACCTTCCCTGCCTGTGCACTAATGAAAAGACCATTGCAATACTTTTGTGCATTTTCCATCCTTCATTTGCTCTTAATTCTTCTATCTGTAGTTGCCTCATTGCCCTGTACATGATTAACACCCAAATCCTATTTTTTTCTAAACATAACAAAGGGAAGTGTTATGGTTTGGGGCTGTCATTTGAGGAGGAATTAAAGAAGCAGGCTGAGAATTGTGTCTGTTTTCAGAAGCTTGCAAAGGGGAAAGAGTATGCAGGAGAGATGCGAGAATCAAAGTTATGAGTAGACCAAATATGCAAGAAAGGCACAGGGTCTAGGTCATGCTTCACTAGCAACAGAAATTTCCCTGTTTGTGGTTTTTTTTGTGGTTTTTTTATTGTGGGGGGGTTTTTTGTTTGTTTGTTTGTTTTGGTTTTGGTTTTTTTTGTTTTGTTTTTGTTTTTGTTTTTTGTCTGAAGAAGCTGTTCTGTTTACTGCAGTCCTAAGTTTCAGCTGCTTGTGACCTAGGATCCTTTGCAGCCAGCTGGAAGGGCTGTTCCTCAATAGCAGTGGTGGTGACTGAAAGGAAAGGTGAGTCACAATCTTCTCTTTATGTAATTGTAAGAATCTGCAGCACAAAAGCCATCAGGTCATATCTTCAGACTGAATTCAGCACAAAGAGCATGTGATGTTTTCTTAAAGTGATGAGAAGAAGTATTTATTTTTTATTTCTTCTACAGAAGAAATAAAATTAAGGCAGAAAAGGAAAGGTTGAGAAGTTGGAGAGAGAAAATTGCATAGAGGAGGAAAAGAAAGTAAGCCAGTAGTAGTGGGAAAAAATATTAATAAAATAGGTGCTATAAAAAGATTTCTTTTGCTATGCATTATTCAAGAAATATTTCTCTGGCCTACTGGAAAAGCAATGTCATTTTTGGATGGCAGTGATGTTCTACCTGAGTGAACCTGGTATGTACCATAACCCCATGTTTTAAGAAATGTCATGTCAGGAAGTAAAGATTTCATTTATGTAGACATGGAAAGGAAGTCATAAACCCCATTCTTTCCACTCATATTTTTGGTGACTGGAATAAGGTTCCCTATATCTTACCATCTCAGCCAGCTAAACACTCAGCTGAAATCATGTTATTTCACAGACCTGAAAAGAACCCAATCTCCTCATGGGCCATTTGCATACTCTCTGACCATACAATCCAAATAAGCTACAAATACCAAAGAATGATAAAATAGATAAAAGGATTCAGTGGAAGAGAGTGAAATAAGTAGCTGTATTCTATCGTGTGGAATTATCAGAGTTTCTAATTGCATAGTTTCTCAGCATGATGCTAGTGATGTTGTTATGCTACGAAAGATACATTCTACCAGTTGAAGAACCTGGGTGGTGTTTTAATAATTACATGGTAGCAGCATTTTCTATAAATTTCAGTGGAAAGGCAGAGTAAAACCATAAATCAATCTTTCCATTTAGGTTTAGAAAGGTGGACTTACAGAGCTTTTTCCAGTTCTAGGTATGACAACTGACAGACATAGTTTTTACTGCATAATAGCAAATGCAACTAGGACTGAAAAGTTTTTTAAGCAAATTAAGTAGACATTATACATCAACTTAAATTTCCTCACAGATAAAAGCAACATACTAGTTTTTCCAGCCAAAAGAAATTCCGTTTCTGAGGTTCTGGGGAAGAGGGGAGAGAGAATCTTGTTTCTTCTTTTCCTTCTGTCCTTCAGTGGTTTGTGAGGGAATAGAAAGTAGCAGCATCAATGGGAAGAAAGGAGTAGTAGCTCTTTCTGAGAACATTTCCATGCTTTACATGGTCAATGAATGGAGCAACTCAATAGAATAAATCAAAATTCTTAATAGAGATGAAGGACTTTTCCCCCACAACTACTGCAGATTAAACTGAGTAGCAGTTATGCAGAGGGTAAGTACTTAGTATTTTATAAAATATTTTTCTTAAAAATATTAGCCCAGCCTGAAAATAAGACAGAGTGTGAGGAATAGAGGTTTTCTGTATGTATGCATGTGTGCATGCGCGCAGAAAAAAAAATTAGTTGAGGTCTACTTGTTGAATTTGTTATTGGTCAAAAAAATAGTAGTAAAAAAAGTATTCCCAATGCTTGAGGAAAAAAATAATTTAATGCAGCTTCTCACGGCAGTAGCCACACAGATCAAATACCCACACAGATCCAGGGCACTACACATTGTTAAGATATCAGAAATACTGTGCCTGTGGCTTCTGTCATGTGTCTACCAAGAAATAGCAGGAACATGAATGGTGTCATAAGGCCTGTAGAGTGAAAAAATAAGAAGCAAATATTTCCAATTTTGAAAACTAAATTTTGGAGAGAAAAGAAATAAAGATTTCTTGCACAAACTTAGTATGTCTTGGGGAAAAATTCTCTTGAAACCACAGGTTTTTTTCCTCTCAGAAACCTTTTACTAAAAGTAATAATAATGAAAAAAAAGAACATTCCTAAGTCTGGAAAAAAAACATTTAAAACTTTCTAAACATAAATCATCATCTCCCCCCACTTCGTTTCTCTAGCTCAGAGCACCTGCTTTTGCTTTGTCCGGCTCTGGCTGCATATTAAATCTCCTGACTTTTCCTAGAGAAGGAATGTGTCTTCTCTGCAAACTGCTCTGCAGTCAGCACTTGGTTTGCAAGAGAAACCTAATCTCTGAGAACCTTCTGAGAGCAAACCAATTTCCTAAGTCATGTAGGTCTAAGTAGTGAAATTCCTTTAAAATCCAAGTTGGTTTTTGTGTTTGATTTGGTTGAGTTTTTTACTGTAAGTTACATTGAGGAACTTCCTCACCCCCTCACTGTGAGTTTGCTTTTAAATAAATTGCAGAATGGAAACATGCCACCATCATCAATAACATATTCATGATTCATCAATAAGATTGATGAATCTTGTTATTCCTATAGCTCTATGCCATCTGTAAAATCTGTTTGCATGCAGATTAAAGGTGCCCTTTTTTTGTGTTACTCTTCCAGAATAGCTGTTGTGCTTGAAAGTCAGAAATGTTCTCACTTTCCATACTCGGCAGATAAGCCTCAGGCCCCACACCTTTCCAGTCCATATGTTTTCCAGAGAGGAAGATATGACAATAAATACAGGGCATGGGAAGTAGAATTTGCTCTTTTTTTCCTTGTTGTTCATGAAAATCTGCTCATACATTTCTCCAGTACTTTTTATTTTTTAGTATTTAATTACAGAAAGGCAGCACAGCCCAGCTGTATTTGTGTACCCTTGAGCACACACAGTTTCATTATTAAAAACAAGGGTAGACATGTGCCTGAAATTTAGCATGCACCCAAGCACTTAGGTGAAGCTGCCTTAATGGCAAAATCATAATTACTGTCAAAAACCCTGTGTTTCACTTAGAAACTTAGAAGGACAAATATATGTGTAATCTCTAAACACATTCCATGTCTGCTCACCAATAAAAAAACAGAGTTTGATTGGAGAAAATTCTCTGAAGTGTGTTTTTCTTTGCTTCCAACCTCTCACATTTCTGCTATATAAGGTAGGCAAGCTCTGACAGCTCAGCATATCCATCCATCAACTTTTGTCCACTGCTTTGTAGTATTAAGATACATTGTCCCATCATATCTGCATCTGTTGAGTCAGATACAGCAAACCAATGCCAACTGATACTGAGGTCAAGGGAAGGTCTGTAGAAAATGCATATTGAAGAAAAATACCAAGAACATATAGTGACTGATATTCTCTGAGCAGGTACCAGAGCACACACTCTTGTAGGTCACTACTGTGACTTGAAATTAGAGTTCCAATAAAATCCCTTGTTCTATGTGTCATTTTGTTTGTGACACTATTCAGTGTGTTGGTGCTCAAGTTTCCTTGAGGAAAAAAAAAAGGGAGAAACTGGCCCAGTTAAAGTTAATAAGAGAATTTCCAAACTGCCATGCATTTTAGTACAACTAGGAATGCAAGCAATGTTCATAATGTGAATGTAAAATAACTTCCAAAGTTGATAGTGCTCTTCTAATGTTACAAGTTAAAAGGCATAAGCCAAATCATGTGTTCTTTGCTGCTTTTAATCACTAGTGTGAAAAAAAAGAAATGGCTAAAACCAAAAAGAAGATTAAAGGCATCTGACTGAACTCTTTTGTCATTTGCTTTCTGTAATGTGTATGCCTTATCAAGCCCCAGGGTCAAGTGGTTCATTTAGATCATACTTTATGTTTTATACTGCATGAATCTTAGTTCTTATATTCTGCAAACTAATAGCAATGATGTTACTACCCATTTTCTTGTGATTTTATGTACAGTTTACATAAAGATTTCTGATATATTCCTCTATTTCAGTTGATGACATAATAATCTCATCCCATAGTCACTTTATATACCTAGTAATTGAAATAGCAGATTAAGATTTTTCATACTGTAAGGTCTTCTCTGCCTTTATTTACCATGAGTGTTTTCAAGGAAAGAAAGGGAAAACAAGCTCCTGTTTGATCTTTTCCCCAGACATATTTTTTTCTAAATGGACTTGAAACGTTTTATGACTATTGTGTCAGCCCATCATTTTGCTTTGTGAGTAATTAAATCATTACAATAACACATTATATTACTGTACACCAGGCAAAAATGCCTGCCTTCTGTCAGGAAACTGCAAAAGGCCAGATGTTTCAAAGAGTTCAAGCAGAATCACAGAGTTATCACTAATCACAGGGCTTCTTTGTGTAGCAGAAAGTGAACCCAAGTGAAGTCAATGTTAAACTTCCTATACAGTTCACCCCTAATCCATAAACTAAACTACAGCTTATCTTTTGAAACTAATGTGACAGAACTTAAAGCTAGGCAGAGATCAGAAGTATCTGTGGCTTTCAAGTCACATCAGATCTGTGTGCTGCTATTTCCCTGAAACATATACATCCAATGAAAAGTCAATTCTGGGCACACAATTTCAGCCCAAGTATTCAGGACACAGGATATAGATTGCATGCCAGCTTTATGCTTTTGAGCCAACAGTGTGCCAGCTGTGAGAGACAGATGATGTTTGTAAAGCTTCAATGATTTAGACAGGAAACAGTTGATTCAATGTTAAACTTGGAAGGACAAAATTAACAGACTGAAAGTTTTTTGATTCATTTTTGATTCAATCAGAAAAATGATCACATACCATGTTATTGCTTTGTATCCTGTGGTCTCAGCACTTATTAATTGGAAACCCCAGAGGCAGCTGGCCAGAAAGCTTGTGAATTCTAAAGGGAACAAGTAACATCTGAGCTTTGGAGCAGTGGTTGCTTACCACCTAGGATTCCAACACTTATCTACCCTTTGTGCTCCTATTTAATTAATTAGTCTTTTAAATGGTACATTATGATGTTAGGCAAAGAACATCAAGGATGTATCAAAGTGAAATATCATAAAAAGGATTGGTTTCTACCTCATTGTTAACAGATATATGTGTTTACACTAGGAAAACAATTTACTCTAGATCTTTAAGTGGTTCGGTTTAAGTTCTGCAGAGCTTATAAAACAAACTAACAAACTAACAGACATTGTGATAAGCAAATATCTTCAATATACATACTTGTGAGGAGAAGAGATGCTTTAAAAACAGTTCCTTCTTGAAAAGGTTCACAGTCCCAAGCCAGAGCTCCAAAATACTTGCTCAGAAGCCATTTCTCTTCATACATGTTAATGTAGTTACTAATGTGCAGTATTTCCATATGACTAAAAATATTTATTGCTTTGTTTTATGCAGTAAATATTTCCATGTGGACCAAAATATTAAATTTCCAAACATACAGTTGAGTCAATCAGCTGTAATTAATTAAAAAATACAGGATGTTAAAGCTATTTTTCTCAATTGTGTTGTTTCTGTTGCTTAGCAGAAGGAAGAGATATTTTGCTTTCACTTGGGTAATGTGAAAATTACGGTGACATCTGGATTGCAGTAACTTCTCCAATTTTAGGTTGAAGAGTATTTTTCAGTATGTCAATTGCTGGTCTTAGTTGCAAAGTAAGTTTTGTTGGTAGGCAAGAGCTTTTGAATGACAGCTGCCTTTGGGTATGAATGTAGCAAGAACTGGTAGTCAGTGGTACTCATAGGGAAAATGTCTTTTCCCTAGCACTGGATTACTCTTTCTGATTTCTGACCAAATCATAGACTCCTGTGATCTAGCAGTAGGTGCCCTTGGGGGAGCTCAGATTTTGTCTTCTTATGTGGCAGGATGTGCTGCTTTGATAGATGTTAGATAGGAGCAGGAGCTGTGAATTCTGAGTGATCCTAGGGAGCTCAGAAACATTTTCTTTGCTTCTTTCCTTTTGCACGTTATACACTGGACACAAGAGCAGGGCGGTGAATTTTGCTTTCTACACAGATGATTTCACTGGTGATGTGTCCCTCTTGTTGATCCTTCATCTACTTTTTCATCTTCCCCTTAGTATCAGAAACCTTGTCCCAATGGGCCACTGATTCTGCAGAGCTTTTAGCAATGGCTGGAGCAGGAAGCTGAGGACAAGGCAGCCCCTGCACTGCACAGGGGCCAGAAGCTTTGGGCACCACTTAGGAAGAAAACTGAAAGGGGCATGGGTTTGTTAGCTCCAGGCACCTCTGTCCCTCAGAATGAGATGCCAGGTTTTCCTTCATGCACACATAGCCTGGCTGAAGATGGTGTCCTAGCTGTAGAAGGACAAAGTCAGCAAATCAGTATCAGATTTAGATGAGCCAAGAGTACAGGAACCTTACATGGCTGGTGACCTTTTCCTTTCCATGCCCACATGGTGGCTACTTGGCAGGACCTTGCAGATGGAGCTTGGACACAGACCACTGCTTGAGGAACCATGCCCACAGCATTCAGCTACAAGAAATGGGCTGCCTTGGAAATTGCACCAAAATTTGTTTCACTCTTTGCCAAGAAAATGCCTCACATATCTAAGGCATTGTAGAAGCAGTAATACTATACATGTTGCTATTGATAGAGACACTGCTAGTAGCTGTTCAAGGAGTGCATCTCAGAACTTGTCCTGAGTACACCCCTATCCCTTTGTTCTGCAGCAAAGGCAGAGCTGGAAACCAACTCAGCCAGGGCTTGCCCCCCTTTCCTTGGGGCTGCCTCAGATGTGGCTCCCATCCTCATGTGCTGAGTTTTCCTGTAGACATTCCCTTCACTGAACTCAATCTCACCCATCACCTGCAGGCTCTGTCCTCTGCCCATCACCATCCCCAGAGAGGCACCAATGTCCCCAGCTGTCCTGCTCCTGTCTGGGAGGTAGGATGGGCTCTGGCTGCTAAGCCCTGCCCCAGAACCCCCTGGGGAACCCCCACCTTCCCCAGGAAGCCCCTGGACCTGACTATCCTCGCCTACTCAGCTCTGCTTCTGCTTTGGCTCCAGCTCTTGCCTAGTCCCTTACTGGCAATTTCAGGCCATTTTTTTCCTGGCAACTGTTATCATTTTTCCATGCAATATCAATAGTACATTACCATGGTTCTAAAGAAAACAACAACATTATGTATTCATCTTTATATATATCTATCTGTAAGGAAAGATATACAAACCCCCAAATGATCACAGATCACACTGGCAGTGCCACAGATCTCTGTGTTTGACAGAGAGCACTTTTGAGATGTGATTTGCAAAGCAGAGACAGCCAGGAGGAATCAGGAAGGGTGGTTTCGTGTTTCTCAGCAGATAAATGACAAGTGGATCTTGACTGGGCTCAGAAAATGAAGAGTGTTTACTGCTTACAAAGCACACTTCGTTCACTGTGACCGATTGCACTGGGTCATCGTTTGAATTAGGTGAGCAGGAATGCAACACTGGCCTAAAAACCTTTTAGTCATGTTGGAAAAAATGCACATAATGATAAATATTAACCACACACATATCTGGAAAGTTTTTTCAGCATCTGCAGGTTACTTGAATTGCAGGCTTTTGAGCAACTTGTGGTCCTGCCATGATTCTTCTAAAACATTCCAGACAATGTTTGTGTTTATAATTTATTGTTAGATATAAAGGCAGCTACAGATTCAGGTCAGCTATCTTGGAATCCTATAACAGTGTGGAAGAAGGACTTAGGAAAGCATAATTGATGTCCCAGGTCTCCGCAAACACCATCAGCATCACGAGTTGCAGTGTTCTTCAAGGGCTTTGCAGGCCTAACATGGGATATAAATCCAAGGTTGTATCCCTGAAAGTCTTTGCTCCTGCTGCTACACAAACTTGTGGGCAGTCAAACTACAGAGGCTGACTCTAAAACTTCCTAGGTATGTCACATTCTTCTGAGGAAGTGTGGAAGGTACATCAGTGTCTAAATCACTGTAAACAGATTTAAAGTAATAAATGTTTCTTTGTCTAAAAATATTAAGAATCTTAAGAACCATAGGAACTCAACTCCGTTGCACACATCACAAATACCTGGAAGCTACTTGAAATAGCCACAATCATGGCTGTTACTTTCTTTTAAAACCACTCTCTTTTATATAATGCCATGGGTATTAGAAAAAAAAAAAAGTTGGGGGGCAAACAAATGAAAAACAAGTAAAAAGGCAAAGTATGTAGAAGGTGTGATTTTACTCTCTTGCAGTATATATAAGGATGGAAATCCTACAGCAAGGATCCTAACCATTGCTATAGGATGGTAGATGTGCAAGAGGTGGAATATGCTGGCTGTGGAGGGAAGAGGAATCCTCTACTACCAATAACCTTTCTCCTCTTTTCATTCAGAACCTGTTCTCCCAAAAATCTAAATTTTGGATCTGAATCATACTCATGCGAAAACCAAAGCTTACAAAACAGGTGTAGTTCTGTACCTCAGTTAGTGTTGAACCAGTCTGTGAAAAAGGAATTATGGTGTGGTTCTTACTGCAGTAGGCATTTGAGAAGATAATTCTCGGATGGCATGAACAAATAAATGTCTCTCAGCAGAGTGGGACAAGGCATCTCAGAGTATGAAAGGAGGCTGTGGGCCTGTCGTGCTGTGGAGCAGTGTGTCATTTTGTCACTTAAATTCTGGGTGAGAGTCCCTCTTTAAGGCTAGTTAGAGATCTACCCTTTAAGCAAGAGCTCCTAGAATGCTCCAGACGAAGGAACACCAAAGTTTCTATAAATGCAACAAATGCCCAGGAACTCAACCCTCTTCCAGTACAGTAGCATTGGCACGGTAGGAGCTGAAACGATACCGTGCTAATTTTTGGGAGGATGATATTGAGTGATGAAATTCTGGGATAAAAGTGAGCCCATTTCATCCATTTCCATTGTTCAAACTATTAAAATTCCACTGAGTGAACAACTAACATTAATGGAGCAATTATAAATGCTAAACAGAACAATAAAGCTCACATCCATGTTCTGACCACCGGTTATGTATCCAACATCATCAGCAATGTTTGGCACTGTTATTTTCTGTGGGGAAAAATTAAAAAGAAAAAATAATAATAATTTGAAAATAGTATTAAATAACATAAAGCAGAGAGAAAAAAGCAAGGGAACTTTATGTCCCATCTCACAAAAACAGGTGTAATGTCTCATGCAGCATGTAATAGGGAGTAGTATTTTAGAGTTCAAGAAAAAAACAGGTACTTGTTTTCTTTGTATAATATTCTTGCATAGAATGTATGTGAATAAAAAGAATTATAAAATTTAATTCTTATACTACTTGCACAACTGGTCTGAAGATACTGTGGAAGTTCTTCCTAATGAAGCTTGTGACTTCATTAGAAAGCTGAGTAATTTTCCAACATTCCTTTTTATTGCTGAAAATTGTATTTTCTCTGTGACCATAACAAATTTTAAACAGGTATTGACAACTACACAAATCTTTCACTTAGGAAAAAGTAACTGTTTTAATATCAGTTAATGTAGACTGAAAAAGTGAAATTTATCTCCTGACTGAACTGTCTAAAAGTGAATGCTTACACTACTTATATTCAGGAGATAAAGAGTGACACCTCCAAATGGCAACTGATTTCACATATCCTAGCCATCAAACTCAGGACAGGATGAATCATACTGTGGAGGTATTTGTCTGCTGCACTGACAATATGGACAGACTATACAAGTAAATTGGGGTAGAAATTTATTTTCAAATGGTTAAAGTTACATTAAACTAATCCCATCCTGAATCATTCCTATCAGTTATATTTGGCATCAAATTAGGATCATGCAAGTGTATATGTAAAAAAAGGTTCTATATAAAGTTTCAGTTTACTTAGCACAAATATTTTTATCAAAACTGAAGTGAAATACTTCTCAAAGTAATTTAAGCAATTCCAATCACACCTCTTTTCTTGCAATTGCTAGCAAGACAAACACAAGTAATGAGAGGTCTTTGTTGGTTTCAGAACAATTTCATTCAAATGTTACCTCAAGCTTTTTCCCCCTTTTTTTTTTTTTTTTTTTTTTTTTTTGTCTTTTTGTCCTAATTTCTTCCACTCTCTCTGAGTACCTTTATTTCATATGTTCCATTCTATTCGGGGCTGTCCTTTCTTGTTGAATCATATTAGAATGTTTCCCCCCTCTTCATCTTTTCCTTTCTTCAAGGATTTTAAATCATACTTAAAATCAGTCCAGTGGCTTCTAACCCAACAGCTCTGAGACCTATGTGTGCCCCATATTATATTTGCTTACTTTACTGAAAAATACATATTTTACCACTCTGGGAAAGATTACTGAAAGATATTATAAGTCTATAAGAGTAATGAACCCATTTTCTAGTAGCAATCCATGGAGTTTCTATAAAAGAGGGTATGAAAGCAATTCTTTTAGGATATTTTTTTCCTCTAGGAACTATGAATTGGAAATTAAAAGAAGCAAAACACAAAAAGACATAACATAGCAATTTGAAATGCATTTATTCTCTTAGGATTAGCACAGGAAAATGAATAAACTGGGGTTCTTCAATATTGTACATACATCTTCTCTTACTCAGATATCAGTGTGAATTTGACTGTCTTTAGGAATCTACGAACCCTTCTTGAGGTCAATAAACAATTTGTGTCCTTGCATTTAAATGGATACTGTGGAGTGGATGCTTTCATCTGTGCTTTTATTAATGAATGCTAAGCAAAAGTTACTCTGACTCCTTCAGGGATTGCCTTGTGATTAAGACAATGAATGTGTCATTCACAAATATCTTTTGGTTAGAAGGAAAAAATTTTTTTTCCACAGTAACTGGTTGATAGATTTGGTTTGCATATTTGACTTGTGGTCATTTTAGAAAATATTACAGACATATGAAGGCTCCTGGTAGTTGCTACTTAGCTGGAAAGCCTTAGGCACAAGTGAGCTGGTGTCACAAAGAACTGAAAAGACATCTCAAATGGTACTAGGCACAGATAACCAAATTTGTTTCTTGTAATTTTTCAATTCACTAATCTGTGACAGATGTCAGCTACACTGCTTCATTTTGCTGTCAGCCAAGATAAATATTTTTGGGATGAGCTTCACAGAACAGGCTAATGGAAAATTGTTTGGAAATATTATGAAACTGGAGAATAAAAGATGATTAAACAAATCTTGGGCCTTTGTAATGTGTTCAAGGGTAAGATACAAAAAAAAAGTATGTAAGCATACAAATTATCATTGATGTTCTTAATTCCAAGATAAAGAAACACCCTCTCTAGCTTCCTGAGGTGCCCAAAGGCCACAAATGCCTTCATTTTTTTTTTTTTTTCACAGATCTTCTTTAAGTACCTCAGCTAGTGCTGCTTTCCCTGTGCAGAAGGGATGCCCTCTTTGCCTTGGCTGAGCATGGAAGCAGCTCTCCCATGGCAGGGGGTATGGCACACTGGCAAAGTGACCTTATGCACTCAACATGCAAGGACCCAAAGTAACCTAGAGAAACAGATGGGAGACTGGGAGGGAGGGGCTGTAGCCGTGGACATTTTGACCAAAAATCATGACTGCTTAGGCCAGGTGATCATTCTAAAAGAGGAACAGCACAAACAAGTAAAATTAATGTAATCATGAAGTAACATCTCATGGCTGCCAGTGAAAAATGGGAGGAAGCTGATAGTGTGTGGATCTACTTTTAATATGTAGTGACGCAAAGCAAATACTTACTTGACATGTTACTAATAATGAATCATTTTGCAGTACTGATCTGGCTTTGAGGAATTTTTCCTGAATATATTTTGGTCTAAGAGTATCAGCTGTCATATCATTTATTTTCTTTGTCTCTCTAATGAGGCTGTCAATTACATCATGGTGGAACTTGGACTATATTATGCTTATGAAGTTGAATATTAGGGCACTTAGGTGCATTGGCTTTGTATTTGATCTGCCCACACATTCATCTGCTCTTTGGGAAATGGTTAGGAGGCATGACAGAAGTGCCAGTAGTAAATAGAAACAATGGTGATTTATCTGGCTCCTTTAGTGGCAAGGAAATTGAAAAATTAAAACCTTATGATTAAAATTAAGGCATTCTCATACCTGCATAGAACTATTCTTTTGCTTTAATTATTAGTTTTTTGCATTTCTTCTGCTTCCATTCGATAGGATGTGGCACTGTTTGCACTTGCAAATGGAAATAATTTAAATCATAGTTTAAAACCTTTTCAAATCTGAAGAGCAGATATTTCTGGTGATATTCTCAGCATTGAAATATTCTCATGCCCTGTTCAAAATGAAACCTCCAAGACTTGTAGAAATGCTGGTAATTCCTATATGAAAAAAAAAAAAAGAATGTGTGTATTTCAGTACTTAATTCTTTTTGGTTTTTAATTTTCTTGCTTATTTCTGTCTTTTTTTTAAGTTTTAGTCTTGATCACAGCCAGTTAACCAGGAACAGAACAAGAAAAATGTTATGCCAGAGAAAGATGTGTAATATTTAACATTGCAAAGAAAGAAAAATTAGATATAAGAGATATAAGATATATATACAAAATACAAAAGATATAAATTAGATATAAGAGAGCTTAAAAGAACAAAATGACATTAATCACCCTGTTGGCTGAGGAGTGTCAGGTTTTCTGCAGGTATTAGAGGAAAATCCCCAGGAGACACTTACAAGAAAGCAATGATTTGACTTTTAGGGAGGCCCTTCCATGGAAAAGCAGTAACATGAAAAAATAGGAAGAATTAACATACTGTTGGAAATAACAGGTGAGGAGGCCAGGGATCTTTAGTAGCAGGAATAGAACTTTCCAGCAACTAATCAAAAATGAGAAGAGGTTATTTTGACAGTGTCAAAAATTATGTCCAAAATGGAGACTGGTCGTGAAGGGCCTGAAAAGGGATGATGCTCAAGCTACAGGTGTTAGAATACAAAAACAGAAACCAGTAAAGGGATTCAAACAGAGAGAGAACTTTTAGTGGTTTAAGAAAATGTGAATTTGCAATAGTTGTCCTGTAGCAGCATTATAAGAAAAAAATTGGTTTGTCTAGATGGGCAAAAAAAAAGATGTTGTATTAATTTAGGTGAGAAATGAAGATTTAATTAGAGGTGAGGAAAGCTTATAGAAGAGCCATATCTTTGAAAAGCAGAGAGAAACTGCAAGGCCTAGTTGTAGTGTGGGTACAAGGAACCAAGAAACAGTCTGAATAACAATAACACACTATCTGCATGTCCCAGTAACCAGCAGTTTCTCCATGGTGTCCACAGGCTGTGCAAGAGCCAGAGGGAGAGGTTAGAGTGTCTGACTCCCTGTACTGAAGTCCCTGCTTCTGTAACAGTTTTATTCCCATCAATTCTTCTACTTTAAGAATTAAACAGAATTTGGTAGATCAAAATCTGGTGTCTGGGAGACAGCAAGAAAAATATAAATTTTATAAGAATTATTTCAGTTAAATGTTTTACTTCTATTTTCTGAAAACCCAAAGGTATGTGTTTAATGAAAGTTAGAAAATATATTGTCCTGGAAATTCTTTTATGCTAAAACAATAAATGGCAAGGAGATAGAGGAGTTAGTTTATGGCAATATTCATCAAAATAAAATGTTACATAATTTTGGTTTTATTGTCTGATCATTCCAAACCCATTAATCTCCTGTTCTGCTGCTAAATACAATTACTGTCTGACTAGAAGTAATTTGAACAAAATGTTCTGATAGATGTCTACTAATCATGTCCAGAAATCCCACAACGTTCCGAAGAGTTGTTTTCATAATGTAGGTGAAAATGTCATGCGTTTTTCAGTGTTCTTATCATCTTGTCTCACACAGTCACCTCCTCCAGATGTGGTCTGCAGTAGAACTCCTTTGTGCCTGATCTCACCTGCTTTCCTTACAGTACAGGTGCTTTTTAACCTAGTGAGCCCATTGCCAATGCTTGGATCATGAACATAAAGTGCTATATTTAAACTTTAAACTTTGTCTTGTGATACAGGACAGAAACATGTGCTAAGTCTAATTATAAACCCAAATCTCCAAACTCCTGCAAAGGCTTTTGAGATTAATTCCAGTTTTTTACCTCACTTTCTACATCAGCGTAAGAAAAATATCACCCATTATTGCTCTCCTCTTTCAGTAGCATCTTTTCAATAATGTATGGAGATACAACACAAAAGACTGATTTATTTGTCAATGAGAATTATTTTCCCCAGAGCTGCTTTGGAGTGCCAGACATCTGCAACATTGAAACTGCATCCTAGCCCCAAATGTTGCCCATGAAGAAGAAAAAATTGGCCTCCTGAAATAGCCTAAGCCTGAAACAAATTTATGCCAGGAAATCAGCATAATATGCTTTACAATGCGCAGACTCGGTGCTTTCAATATCACCTGCCACACTGTATTGAGGAAAAAAAAAAAAAAAAAAAAAAAAAAGACACATCAGGGAAACCCTCTAATTCAGATATGGAATATTCAAAGGCATCCCCTGTGACTTTTATGTCCAGCCAAACTGCAACTGTAGATAAGAGGAATGCCCCTGGATAACTTAAGAAATCAGTCCATAGTTGCTTCTTATACTGAATTGTGATTTTTTTTGTGAACAAACTGTTCTGAGACTGCTATTATATTATAAGGAATCTAGCAAAAATTTATGTGATTTCTATTCCTTAAGAGTGATACTGAGTGACAGATTCTAAAGCTAAGGACAAAAATTAGTTAGATATTATATTATATAGTTTTACTTAAATATGTATTATATACAGAATTTTGGGGGTATATATACCTTTAAATATAGAAGTCTACTATGGATTCTCATTTCAATTATCCAAGAGGTAGTGAATCTAAGGACTAACATATATTTGAGTGCTGGTGCCAGCCATAATTAAAAAAAAACAGTCATTTTGCCAGGAAGGGATAAAAATCAAGGACTCCTTATTGTTGGTCCAAAACAACAGAATGACAGTTCTGCTTTAAACCAAGAGTAGTTCAGCCCACAAGCCCATCTCCAGCAGTGGCCATCAGCAGGCAAGCAAGAGTAAGAACAAGCCAACCATATATGCCAGCTCCCTCTAGTACTTTCCAGGCCACCAGTGAGAGTCAGATCATTGGCTTTTTTAACCAAATGTAATTATGCATATTTAGGAACTGTCAGGGGATATGTCTCTCAAACATGTATTCTGTTTCCCACTGATCTGAGGTAACATTCTCACAATTGTTGTGTGATATAGCAGAGTTCCATGGGTTTATTGTCTGCTCCTTGATGAAAAGCTATCTCCTCCTCTTCATTTTAGATTGGCAGCATACACATAGTTTCAGATCTTCCTCTTTAGAGTGGAAAAGGGAAACAGTTGTCTGTCCATCCACCCTCTATAAAGCTATTCAAAGTTTTTAAAATCACGGTGTCTCCAAAATTTGCCAGAGTTGAAGAGATTAAACTTAAATATTTTGTCCTCATACAGATGCTCTCGCTTACCTTTCATCATAGAATAATTCATTGCAGGTGAATTTTCAATGTCTTTGAGTCCAAAATCCTGCTCAAGAGAGTCACCCTCAGTGTTAGGCTCTAGTTGTCATTTTAGTACCTCCAGCAGTGGAGTTTCCACAGCTTCTCTGTGCAACCTTGTGACCCTGTTATGACATTCCCCACTCTCTCATACCCTGATGAGGACACCGAAGCCTCACACCATGTTCAGAATGCACTGTAAACTTACAGTAGCATGATGACATTCTTTACCTTGCTCTCTTTTCCACTCCTGAGTAGTCACAACAGCTGATGCACTTCTCTTTTTGTTTCTGCCACTCCAGAGAGCTGCTTTGGTATTTCCATGACACTATATTCTGAAGAAGGAAGTTCAGGTCAGTCAGAGCCTACCTGTGGCTGCTGCAAGGGCCAAGTTCTGACCTGATACGTAACATGTGGGATCGATCTAAACAGCTGTGTCTGTCCAAAGTTTTGGTGACTTATCAGAGGCAGTTCTCAAGCATTACCCTGCAGTCAGGAGAGAGATCAGCTCCTCAGGAAGTGGTTTTTCCCTACCTACATCATTGACAGATCTCTTGTCACACATGTTGAATTGCTCTTGGTGCCTCCCTGTTGATTTCTAGGAGAACCTAGTCACACCATTTTTTAAAACAAAATAGTAGGTAGAAAAAAAACCAAACCAAACCAAAACAAATTCCTAAACTTGGAACACTTATTTAGTTGTGGATAAATCAGTCAGTGTACACCTACTGAAAAATCCACAGCAATCTCTTACTCAAACTTTATTTCCACCATGTTGAGTGTGGACCAACTAATAAAGATGTACATGCACTGTGAAAGGTAGCTGTGAAAAAATTCTGGAATAATATGGTGTGTGTAACATGAGGGAGGGAAAAATATGGCATAGGAAAATGGTCTCCAAGCATCTGGCCAGTTTGCTCTTCTGCATTCTCTAAGAATGAGCTGAGTATTTTCCATTTTTAAAATGTTAAGTCTACAAGTTAATTGAGTATGTTACCTTCAAGTACCATAAAACAAAATTAATAATTCCACCTTCATGTTCCAAGTCACAGTAGAGATCAGGTTGTTAAATATCCATGTAAGCTTCAAGTGTCATTCAACTTGCTTCCATTTACTTCACAAAAAAATTACAGTTAATAAAAACATGTTATGTAGATTTATGATGTGATAATTTAGCTAGGTCTCAACTCCTAAATAATTAGCAGCTATTGTGAACTGTGCACAAAGGAACATTCTCCATACGAGTATTTTGAATGCAATTTCACAGACTGAATCATCTATTTTACAACCACAGCTCTCTATAGCTACAAATCTGTTCTACAGTCATCTTTTCTTAATTATTCTGTTGTTTAAAATGCTGAATCTTGTATAATTGCATGTTCACTGATATGTGGATGCCTAGTAGGAAAATAGTGACTAGCTCTGAATTTGATCTCAGTCTTGACTCATTAAGGTTGTTCCAGCTCTTAACCATCATTTTGCTTACATTGCAGACACAAGTTGTATCTGGTAAACCAAGTCTTTGGACAGCAGTACTTTTTAACTGGAACACATTTAGATGCTTCACCAACCAAGCAGAGCATATCTTGCAAACCCCACTGTGGACATTTATTAAGGGATTGACTTAATTCACTAATAATTTTCTGCTATAAAGTTGCTTTGTGTCTGCCCTAATGACTGCTTTCAACAAACTGCTGTTTTAGCAAAGCAGTGAAAGAATTAAATTGTCTGAGTTTCTGTGCTAACAGTAGGGAAAAAAATTGACTAATTTTTCCTAAAAGTACCAAGCTGGAGGCTCTGGGAAGGAATTACTGTGATGCATTTATGATTGCAAATTCTTAATTAGGAATTTCTAGCCTTGGTTAGAAATTGGTTATTTCTCATTTGCAAATCTTTTGGGATGCCAATTTTCAGATGGTGCTTTCATGACAAAGGCCTAGACCCTATGGTACATTTTCAGGGCTTTTTTTTTATTTGTTTGTTATGGGAATGTTTTGTGATTAGTTACGTAAGTTTTTATGGTTCAGCTGATAAATATTGATGAGTTGCAGTAGTGCTGCCTATGGAAAATCAGGAAAATATCAGAAGAAAGCTACAGTGACTCCTCAGGCATGTCCGTTCAGGACAATGCCCTTTTGGTCACCTTGAGAGATAGTATTTAGATTTGTGTAAGAAAAAAGAAAATAAAGCCCTACTCTCTTCCAGTGGGAGGAAAAAAAAGAAAGAGGGGAGAATAGAGCCAAAAGGATTCAAAGCTAAATACAAGCAAGAACTAACAATGCTCTTCATCTGAGATGTGAAAAATAGACCAAACTTCACTCAATCAGTATTGTATATGGACTGTGCTTTGGAGAATGACACCTGTATCCACTCCCTGTGCTTCAGAGACTTGATGGGGTGCGTCTGTACATTTGTGTAAAGAAGTGCTTTTTTTACTTCAAAGTAAAAGAGCTTCCTCTGAAGTTATTTTTATTTTGTCCAGTTAATTAAAATTAACTATGAAAAACACTCCTTCGTCAAGCTAGCAGAATGAAGAGTGCTGCTAACAAGTGGTGTCAGGTTATATTCACATGAGGCCCAGAGGAAGTCAAACATATAGAAATGAGCATGAGCTCTTACAGCATTAAGATCTGGCATGCTCAGTCTGATTTTGTTTTTAAAAACAGAGCTCAACTAATAAATGCCATGAGAAGTTGTTTTCTTTACAGCCATGAACTGCATATTAGGGTTTGAGCTTCATCTTTCAGAGAAGACAGCATTGCTTTGAAAAAAGAAGGAGGAACACCTAATCCTTAGTGGTCTAGACAACAGCATCTTTACACATATGCTGTGCTTTATTTGCAGCATTCCCTGGTATTCTTCCAAGAAATGTAATTTCATGAAGATTCATCTCAGAAGACTAGCTACTCCCTTCTCCCCATGCTTTCCATATGGCATTTTCTGGGCTGCCTGGGATATGTTAGGGCAAACAAACAAAAAAAAAAAAAAAAAAAAAAAAAAAAAAAAAAAAAAAAAAAAAAATTCTGTGTGGCCTCCACCAGCATTTTTCTTCACTCTTAGTTGAAAGTGGTCATAGGTACACCTAGCTGAAATAATTATCTTACAAGATGAGTTTTTACTTTGGTGGAATGACAGTGATTTCACTGTGGCAAAAGTTAACCTATGCAGCTTTCAATTTAGAAGCTTTTCAAAAGAAAGTATGAAAAATCTCTGCATACTCAAATACAGCCAAAAAAAGAAGGTTGAAAGGGACCCCTAAGCATTCTCTTCTCCAATACTCCCTGCTGAAGCAAGGCTTCCTACAAGCAGTTGTCCAGGACCAAGGATGAAGACTACACAACCTCTCTGGGCAGCCTGTGTCAGCACTCAGTCACACTTAAAGTGAAAAGGTTTTTCCTGATGTTCTCCTTCTCCTTAATCTTCTTTTTCTTGTTGTTGTAAGAAGAGGCTTTGAATGATACTTAGCTAAGTTTTGTGGACAAAATAACCCCAAAACTCTGTAGGATCAAAATGTTCACAATAGGCTGAATTTAAAAGTGCTTATGGATTTATTTCTAACAAATTGAGATCAATAAAAGTCACAAGTTAAATATATTATCTGGATCTTGAAGATATATTGTCTCTGACAGGGCAATTAAGTATTTTTTCTTTACTGTATTAATACAGGGAAGTAAAATTTGTTGCTTCATTTGCATAAATGGTGGAGGAAACTGCAAAAATGACAACACAGCTACAGAGAATCCCTTCCTGGATCCTCAGGTGAAGTTAACAAACAGTTTTCGTATTGCATTTTGGTGTGTTTGAATTTATGTGGAGTAAGTAAACTATTTTAGCAAATTTTCTAATCTCAATAAATGTATCTCCAAATGGAATGTGAATTTGGGGACATTTTTAGGTTAGCTAGAGTTTCAGAGTCCTACAAGCACATGGAAATCAAGACACACAGTGTACTGTACTCCTTCAAGAAGTTTCTTACTTGAAAAGACATTATATTATTAACAAAATGTGTTTGATGTGTGGACCTTGAACAGATGCACACTTTTCAAAACTTAATAAATCATATGGATTCTGATGGGTTTTTTAAAATGCTGTTCTACGCACTGTCATGTTCAGAGAAGACTGCAACAAATGACATACCTTCCCTTTAAGGTTCCCTGATTCATGCCCTGTCAAAACTAAGGCTAAAAGAATTCCACAGCTGAAGATCTTTTTTTTTTTTTTTTAGACTGCTCAAGTCCCTCTGATTTTCCTTGAGAAGACTCAAGTGTAGTAATGCAGGAAGAAAGAAGTGCACATTCAGCAAGGAGTAGGTTCTATAAGCCAACATCAACTACTTGATTTGGATGCAGAAATGAAGGAAATGGCATACAGCTAGCAAGGCAATTGACTAAAAATTAAACAAAAGTTTACCGGAAGACCTTATTCTTTAGAGAAGCTGAAACCATTGAACATTTTTCTTCAACAAATGAAAAGTTGATGCCTTTGCTTTAGCAAATATGCTCTTTGGAGACATGAAAACTATGAGTGAGTGTAGGAATTATGGCAGAGATATATGGCATAAGAAATTTTTTAGGACTAGTCATACACATATCCTGTACCGTGGGCAATTATTGAAATTAATTTTAACCAAATATTAATAACAACTCATTGGCATATGACTATGACTGACAGGTGCACTCAGCTGGGTTAAAAACAGGCTGGATGGCTGGGCCCAGAGAGTGGTGGTGAATGGTGCCTCATGGTGCTGGTGGCCAGTCTCTAGCAGGGGTGGCCAGGGCTCAGTACTGAGCCAGTCCTGTTCAGTATATTTACTGATGATCTGGATGGGAACATCAAGTGCACCCCCAGCAACAAAATGATCTGCAGGAGAGTAGGAAGTCTCTGCAGAGGGATCTGGAGAGGCTGGATTGATGGGCTGAGGACAATTGTATGAGGTTCAACAAGGGGAGGTTTTGAGTCCTACACTTTGGCCACAACAACCTCAGGCAGTGCTACAGGCTTGGGACAGAATGGCTAAAAAGCTGTCTGGCAGAAAAGGACCCGGGGGTGCTGGTTGACAGCAGCTGAGCATGAGCCAGCATGTGCCCAGATGGCCAAGAAGGACATTAGTATGCTGGCTTCTATCAAAAATAGGGAGTCCAGCAGGACCAGGGATTGTTCCCTCAGCACTGGTGAGGCCACACCTCAAGTATTCTGCGTCCAGCTCTGGGCCCCTCAATTCAGGAAGCACATCGAGGGGCTGGAGCTTGTCCAGAGAAATGCAGTGGAGCATTTAGAGAGTGAGTCATCTGAGGAGTGGCTGAGGGAGCTGGGGTTGTTCAGAGCCTGGAGAAAAGGAGGCTCAGGGGAGACCTTGTCACTCTCATCAACTGCCTGAAAGCTAATGGGGGGTTGCCCTTTTCTTCGGGCAACAAGTGATAGTTCAAGAGGACACAGCCAGAGGAGTGTTCACTAGCTGAGCCAGGGGAGGTTCATGCTGAGAAGGAATTCAGGAAGAGTTGCTTCATGGAAAGGGTGAAGTCCATTTTAAGCATTGGAACAGGGTGCCCAGTGATGTGATGGAGTCACCGTCCCCAGAAGTGTCCAAGAAACAACTGGACATGGCACCACTTAGTGCTGTGGTTTAGTTGACAGGGTGGTGATTGGTCAAAGCATGGACTCGATGAGTTCTTTTCTAACTTAAGTGATTCTGTGATTCAAATGTTTCATCACAGTTTTGAGCATCTTAGACTGAAGAAGACTCAATGATCAGAGAAGGGTTCACCTGATGGTTAAAGAAGGCTGTTAAAAGCCTTTGATGCCAATAGCTTCAGTTTATGATTCATCTGTATCACTTGATAGGGAAAATACTGCTGCTGCCTGTCCTGAGCATCACTCCTAGCTACCTCCTCCCCTGACTCGTTTTTGGGTCTTTGATCCAGCATTTCTAGATGCATTAGAAGAAAACAGTATTACTGCTGGGTATGAACCCTGAATTCTCCAGAACCTCTGTTTCACAACCATTTAAGAATGCTAACTGGCAAGCAAGGGAAAAAAATCAGTGCTAAAGGTCAAAAAAAATTATTTGGAAAAATATTGTATGTAGTGTTCTAAAATGATTAGCATTAGCTTTCTCATTTTTCAGTGAAATGTTTGTACTAATTTTGCTGCTCACAACATCAACAAAGCCTTAGCCTTTTAAATCTGTTCTTATTAAAATCTGTTTTTTAATTTGTGTAACAGAATCTTCCTCAGCCTTAGTGAATCATCCTGATATGTGTAGCAATTGTGTCATTTTGGGTCGATATAATTTAACTCACACCAGAATGGGGCACATAATATGAAGACTTAAGCCATTCCAAGCCAAGACACCTTTAAACAGTCACAGAATCACAGAATCAAATGTGTACCTTAGCAGCAAAACCATGGCACTGACCGCCTCACCAAGTCTTTTTTTAAACACCTCCAGGGACAGTGACCCAATCACCTCTCTGGGCAGCCAATTCCAATGCTGGACCACTCTGTATATAAGAATTTTTTTCTAATATCTAGCCTAAACTTTGCCTGGTGCATCTTGAGTCTGTGTCCTCCTGTCCTGCCACTGATAGCCTGGGAGAAGAGACCAACCCCCACCTGAGCATAACCATCTCTCAGGCAGCTGTGGAGAGTGATAAGGTCACCTCTGAGTCTCCTTTTTTCCAGGCTAAACAACCCCACCACCCTAAGTCACTCTTCATAGGGCTTGCCTGTAAATACCAAAAAAAGTAAGTTTTTTGGGGAAAAATAGTTCATAACTCCCTTCAAGTGTCATTCCTGGCAGAAAATATTACTGGGAGAAGGCAAGGCCAGGAGATCTGTGCACAGTGCACAGTCCTGGGATGTCCTAATATAAGCACAGAGAGCAGAAGGGGTCAAACTCCCTGCAATACCCCCAAAAGTAAGTGTCCTTTGAACAGTCAGTCACCCAGACTTATCATGAAGTGAGACCTAAATGTGTTTAAAATATAAGAGCCTAGCAAAGCAGATAATGAATGAGAGACTAGTGCAGGAACAGGTAAGGGCTGTTATCACAGGGAATGAGTCTCTAGGAAGTGATGAGCCAGAAAAAAGTATTCTGCTTGAATCCAAATCTCAGTAGAGGACAGGGTTCAAGTACCAAAGGTTCTCAATATGCAGGACTTGTTGTTACTAGGATCAGGGTCTCTGTACTACTCCAATTTGGCTGCCTCAACACAGCCTTTGATTTTTTCCCAGAAAAGCAGTTTCTCTCCAAATATTTTTTTCTCCAGCTGCAAACTAAGGCTGCTGATTTAATTTTTCCAGAGGTGGCTTATCTTGTTAGTCAATCATATGAACTGCTATTTCAACAGATATTTTTTGGAGATAAAATGCACCCTATTCTGCCTTTCTGTAGATAAATATCCAAATATCATGGGAAAAAAATAAGATAAGATCATAGAGCTTATAAAATCAAACTCCAAAGACTTATACAGGGGAAGGGGGTGGGGGGTGAAGAGAAGGGGAGACAGGAGTAAAGGAGTGAATTCACATGATTTTTGGTCAGCTACAAAGGCAGAAAACATGAAAAGGAGCTTTACCACGCTTCACAAAATGGACAGTTCTTAAAGCAGTGTAAGATGAGAACAAGGTAGTAACAGCTTCATGGCCCAACACTCCAGACAGAAGTGCAATGAAGTTTGGCAGGAAACTGAGGCACTTGCTACTTAATGCTTTACAGAAGTGATCTCTGGCTGCTTCCAGAAAGCCTTCTGAAGGACTCTCAGTAGCTTCATGAAATGCATCAACAGCTTTCAATGTTGGACTGCATTACAAGTCCAATTTATTTTTAGCTAGTAGTTACTTTCTTTGCCTTACATTCTTTTTATAAAGGAAGTTATATGGAGGTAAGGTCATTGACACTCTTTTGGGTGTTAGCATTACTAAGAAAAACAGACTATATATTTCTAATCGTATAACTGCTTTACATTAAATGGATGTGTACTTGGCATTTTTTAACACCAGACTTCCATAACTTCTTAAAAATAAAATTTTATAGTAAGTAACAAAAGAAGAGACCAGAATAAAAAAAAAATTCCTTGATTTAATGCTCTATTTTTAATCTTATTATAAGAATGAAACTAGAAAAAATCTAAATGACACCACATGAAGAAATGATCTAGATTTATTAATGCACAGCTATAGACACAACTGTGCAATTCTTGTCTATAAACTTCTTTGCAAACATGTGCAATTGCTAATGTGCATATAAGCGACTGCATATTTCTCCATCTGTTTCCCAGCAAAATGAGTTTCTCCTAATAGTACATGCTGTGCTAGTTTTGCAGCCTCTATACAGTTTTAATTTCCCTCACTTACACACAGTAAACAAAATTACTGTCAACACGTGGATTTGCCAGTATATATTATGCATCTACCTGCAAATTCTCAGAAGAAAAAAATTCCAATAAATGTCTTGAATTTAAAAGCACAACAGAATAAAAGCTGGATACAAAAATAATTTTAAAAAACAAACTTGTTGCTGTTAAATAAAAAAATCTAACCAGTAAACTTTTAAAATGTAAGAACAATCCTGTGATACCAAAATAGCATATGTTTAATCTGTTGGACACTGATGGAGACTGCTGACAAGATACTTAGAATATGGCTATGGACATTTTCTTTTTCCTTTCCTGTAGACTATGTAATTATGGTGATATTACATTTCAAAAATATTTGCTGCCATGAGAATGTCTCTCTCCCACTGTTCCTTCGGCAAACCAGAAGTGGCAGAAAGAAAATAGCTTGCTGGCAGTATAAGTGCTATCTTCATTTATAGAAGAATAATTTGGAACATTTGTCATATGTAGAAGGCAACACTTACAGGAAAATCAATGATGAGCTGAATTATGTTCTTAATTGAACTGATGTAAACCAGCAGAATCTCTGCTGTAACAAAATTACTCCCTCTTTATACCAGTATGGTTGATTTCTGCCATGGGTATTTGGGGTGTAGAGTGTGGATAAAGGAGCAGTAGTCTCTGCATCAGCCCAACATTTCTCTTTGGGATAAGACACGTGGAAAGCTGGCTAGTTTTGATTTTAAAACTTCATTTACCAAGTCATGGCAAAGGATTAGAATATGGCTGTACTGCCTGGCAGCAGAGAAAAAAGAAAGAAAAAAAAAAAATAAAGATGAATCATGCCAAAGAAAAGAGTAGTCACAACTTTTTCGTTTTTAATGCAAGGCTCAGCTTCTGCAACTGTCCCTTAAGCAGCCCTCTCTATTGTCAGAAAACCTGAATTAGCAACTGAGAGAAGCTGATTTTTTTTCAGTTCCTTCTATTTTAGTAAGGATATGTTTGAAACCCAAATATACAAATAAAATGCCTCCAGAGGATATATTCATCCAAATGTTAATCTTAACTGGTTATAGTCAAGAAACTGCTGAAATCTAGATAAATAATGAAAGGACAGAAGATTCCAGTACAGTAACTGTTCTGATTCAAGAAGAATTTTGCTTGTATTTTCTTTAGCCAGAAAAGTCTCCATCTGAACATTTGTAACCTTCCCTCTCTCTTCCTTTCACTCCATTCACTGCATGTGGCCAATCTCTCAGAAAATCCAACAGACTGTGAGAGTGCTAACACTTGGCCAGTACTTACAGAGAGGCAAAAAAATGCTAGCTAGTGTAGCAACAACCATAGACACAAAAAAAGGGAAGAATCTTGTAAAACACAATGAAAAGGACCTCAGGTGATCTATTCCCCTGCCTTGAGGCAAATGAGTAATTTAGCAACAAGCTTGCTTAGTATAGTACCAACTTTCATGCACAAGTCTTAATGCATCAAAAGTGTGTGCAAAGATCTGGGGTTTTGCTGATATTTTTCAAGTTTAAGGCTGGGAAACCAAGTGAGCAGTTTTAAAAAGGTGTTTGATGGCAATACAATCCCAAAAGACCCAAAGGACAGGAATTGAATCAATACTCTGGTCAGAACTGAAAAGAGGCTGTTCCATTAAAAGTCACGGGAAAAGGTAAAGGGATAAGAAAACCGATGGTAAGAGATGAGAAGCATTCAATAAATTTGTCTTGCAGAAGGAAACTTGACAGATGCCTTGTATTTAGTAAGTATAGAGTCCTGTATGAGGAGAACATATGAAGCAGAAGAATATAATAAAAGAGAGAAGGCAATGACAGAAAAACAATGTCTGACGACTGAGGTCAGCCAAGTGCAATTGAGAAAGAAGCTGCAGAGCTCTGGTTTTAGCAACTGGAACAAAGCACCAAGGAATTCTCAAGTCTTGCTTTCAACTTCAAACTTTCCATCTTTTTAAAAGCTGCTTTCACCAAACATTAGACTCAGATCAAGGCCAGCAGAAAGTGATACCATGAAATTTGATACACCACGATCTTATGCTTAAGACCTAACTGCTCGATTTCCCTTGAATTCTGTGCCTCTCAAACATGATATAAGGAATGGATAGTGTTTAGATTGAGTGTCTCCAAAGGAAACTGCATGCCATAGACAATATTGCTGCTAATGCTTTCTGGTGCTAAAATAACTCCTACTGCACACCCTGCTCTCCTGGGATGTGCTAGCCCTAAGACTGGAATTTTATAAAATAGAACTTTGATCTATGTTGTATCTGACATTATTCCAATTATCTTGCCAAATTCCACGTGTGAGTAAACACAGTGTTGACCTTTACCCTCACATCTTCTGCTGGAATAGATTTCTTCACTTCTTGTCATATGAAGCATTTTATGAGGAAATGCATATGTAGAACACTAGAAATGATAAGTTTTATATAGCATGTATTTATCCAGAGCAGGAGAGATATAATTCTGACCCCAAACTATTTTTTTACATACAAATATGCTCTCTAAATGGATAGTCAGACATTAAATAAAAGACAGTGTAAACATTTCCACTAGCTTTCCTGAGCACAGGATCAAACTTAAATACTGGCCATGTAGCAAATAACATGTTGAACATGCTATGTACTCACTCCTTAAGATTTAATTGGATTTTAGTTTTCTATTCAACTATTATCAAGAGACTTCCTCCACTACTGAGTCATACTGATAAAAAGCTGTCTACTGGATTTAAGGGCAGTCATCCCTTGCTGTTTATACACACTGCTGTAATTTTATGTGGATGTTTTATGGATTACATAAACACAAATAACACTTGATTAAACAAATTCAAATAATATGGAGGGTTGATGGATAAAGACACCGTTGAAATCATATGCAACCTCAGCTGAGTAAGGATATAGCTGAGAATCAGCAACAGTTACTGCAATGTGTGCAATGCAAGGATCAACTTTGAGACCACTTGTTTTCCACATCACACCAGTAAAATAGTCCCTGGGAGGATGGAGGGGGAGAGGGGTGGAGGGAGAAGCTAATATCTCAGCATTTCAGTTCACTCTGTTTCAAACACTACCACCCCTGCCACATCATATACTACAGTCCAAAATCAGAGTGAATTTTGCTGCTCCGTACTGGTAAACTACTGAGAGAAATGGGAACCCAGCGAGTGCTGGGAAATTTGTCACAGCTCCCAGGTCTTACATAGTGTCTTAATAGTGGTTTTGATTGTTACTAATCCCCTCTACAAACTTTCAGCTCCCTCATCCCACCCTACTCCCACTATCAGTATGAACACATTAAGGAAGCTGCAAGGAAGTACAGGCAAGTGAGAGTAGTCAGGGAGATGTGCCTTTGGTAAAAGAAGTGGAATTGATATAACTTTTAGTCACTTAAATCTTCAAGCACTGTCTTGCTAACTGCAGGATAACGCTGGTGTCCCCAACATAAAAAGGGCATGGAACTGTTGGAGCAACTCCAGAGGAGGCCACAAAGTTGATAAGAGGACTGGAACACTCCCCTACAAAGACAGGCTGAGTACATTGGGTTTGTACAGCTTGGAGAAGAGAAGGTTGTGTGGAGACCTTACTGCAGCCCTCCAGTATCTGATGGGGGATAGAGGGAAACTGGAACTATAGGGATGGGACAGGGAGTTATGGGTATAAGTTAAGTGAGGGGAAATTTAGGCACCCAAACAGGATGCCCCGGGGAGGCTGAGTATGCTCCAACCCTGGCAGTGTTCAAGGCCAGGTTAGGCAAGGCCTTGAGCAACCTGGTCTAGTGAGAAGTGTCCCTGTCCACTGCAGGAGGGGTTGGGACTAAGTGACCTTTATGGTCCATTCCAACCCCTTAGCATTCTATGATTCTATAACAAGATGTGGGGATTCCCTACTCACCCACAGTTGTAATACATGAGAAACATTTTTCTCCACACCGACACTAAGAGCTGTGCTGGCCATGATGCTCCAGAGGCAGGAGCAACTCTGATCACTGATGTAGTTACATCCAGGTGCCACAGACCTGCCCTCAGCAAGATGTTTACTTGGGTTTGAATTTTGGGATTCTTTTTTCTTAATATATATGCAGTCTCCTACCCTGAGCCTCATCCCAGAGAGGAAATAATTGACATTCTCTTGCCAATGGCAGACAATTTTCAAAAGCAAGAGTGATAGAGAGAGAGTGTTTTGAACCTGTCTTCAATTGTGGTGCTTGATCCAATTGCTTCTGTTCAAATAACTATAAAAAGAATAACATAAGATGTTCCAGAATTTTTCCAGGCTAGACATTGCAATAAAAGGCAATTTCACAGGTAATAGAAATATCAGCCAGGGGATTTCAGAGCTGTAGTACCCATATTTCCCTTCCCTCTCTGCTTAGCTGCATAGAATAAACCTTTTTTCTCTTGAAACTCAGGGATAAAGTGTGGAAATGTTCATAACCACTGGAAACAATGGTTTACAGAGCTGCTTACATTAAAAAAAAAGGCAAATAAAGGAGCAAATTATTCATCAAACCCTTGACTATTGCCTTCTTCAGATTTCAAGGCTGGTTAAACTTAAGAGCCATTCTTTTCTTCAAACAGTGCTAGTGAAACTCTTTGCCTAAGGGTGGGGAAAAGGTTTTCACTTTTATTTTTACAATAGGGATTTAGAGGTGTTCCTGATGTGATGAAACTGCCAATTTTAGACAGAAGTGCCCTCATCTGGCAAGAATTGTGCAAAAGTTCTCTGCATGTAGCAGAAACCTAACACCTCTCTCCTGACCTCTTCAACACCCCTCTGCCCCTGCTCCCGAGGCGTTCCTGAGGAGACAGCCAGCCGTGATGTATTTATTATGTGTCTTTGCAAAGGACCAGATTGATGTGACCACCAAAGGAATGTTTCCTTTGCTGGAAGAACTGTCTTCCACAAGAGATTTTGTGTTCTTTTTCAAGTAATTTTTCAGGCATTATTATCATCATTAGCATTTAACTAATGTTCTACATGTCCAAATATGCACCATATTTATTCCTTTCTGTCTGAGGTTATTTTGAATTCTTTGGATTTCCTGTAATGTTTCATCTATTCATTATAAAAAGGCAGATGCAGGTATAACACGTCTAGTATGTACAGGAACATGCAAATGTTATTTCCCCAGAGCAAAAGATTCTTAATTCATGGGATAACGCAACTAGAAAAGCGTAAGTGTTTGTTCAGTCTGTCAAAAAATTGTAAAATATGCTCACTAGAAACTATACTATTTTACATTAAGATATATGCCATTGCCATTACTCTGGAGAAACCAACTCATGTGACTCACTCTATTCCATTCCTCCACATAAACGTACAAAAATTTAAGTAACTACATTTTTTTCAAATTAATTTTTAAACAAAAGTTTTCAGGGTTTCTTTGTACAAAGCAAAGTACCAGAAAAAAAAGAGCATAAACTCAATTTTCATCTGTGTGTACATTAAGGATTAGCACACAGCATACTCCACCCTCATCTGGCTGACACACAAGTGCTTTGATTCTCAGTTTACATTAGATATAGCTAAAACTGAAGGTGGAGCTGCAAATCTGGCCCCAGCAGCACAGATTTTTCTTCTTGTTGTGCTTTTCTAACTTTGAAATTTGAGCAACTGTATATATTTTACCTTTAATTTTACATACATTCCATTTTGTGCTTAAGGGAACAAAAGAAGTTTGTGCAATTAAGGTGTGTTTGAGGGGAACTTGATACTTTTCATCAGTACCAAAGATCAGGCTCATAAATATCATGGCAAAGATGGCATCCTTCAGCCAATCTGTAAGCCATTGCAGCTGGTTTGATTTAGAGTACTCCAGAGGAAGACTCTAAAGACTCTTACAAGGAGATTCTGGCTTCTTGTAAGAGAGCATGTGAACAAACTGAAGGAACTGGAATACACTGACCTCCAGAAACAGCCATTGCTATTCAAGAACAACAAAAAAAGGAATTGTGACAACCATTCTCTGAGGCTACCAACTGAGCATTAAAAAGAACTAGTTCCTGACTTTATTTTTTGACAAAGAATCCATAAATCTCAAAGAGGAAGGGAAACCTATAAGTATGAAAAAAGGGTGTCAGCAGAGTAACCTTCCCATAATTTCCCTGTTGCTGGAGAAAAAAATGCAAACTTAGAAGTTAAACTAAGAAAGAAAAAAAGAATAAAAGAAATTCTGAAGTGAATAGTGGGAACCTGGATTTTTATCCACTTATTCACAACATTTTTTAAATTCTCTGTATCTACAGTGTGGTCTGCCAGGTAGAATATATGCATGTTAGCATTATATTTTTGTGCACTCTGTAAGATTTCTAGGTGTCATATAGAAAAAGAGCAGGCACAAATCCATTCAATTTCCTCTGTTGTAGTTTTCCCCCAACTCAACCAGATAAATGACCAGCACCATAAGTAGAAATGGTCATAAATTGAATGTGATGGCATATGAATATTGCAGGGAAAGCTGATTGGAAAAGGATGTTTTCCTTCTAAAAATGCTTATACTTCTGGGTCATTTGGAACAACACTTTTTTTTCAACATACCACATTAGATATTTTGGGTTTTATTATATTTTTCACTGAAACTAGAAACAGCTGCTGTCTGATGTCAGCTGGTGTATGTGGTAGTAGTGTGGGTGGGGAAAGAGATTTCTTTTCCCTCACAAGGAAGACACAGCTATGGAAAGTATGAGGTTACAGAAAAGTGTTAGCAGGTGATATGAAACATTTACATAGAGAACATAGATCCGAATTGCATCTGAATAATTGCAGTTGTTGCATCTTTAAAGTACCACAACAGTGATTAGCAGAGCAGAAGAACCTATTTTCTTTGAAATTATGATCCCCAGGCAAGGATGGTTTGGCAAACATTCTTTTGGGCTGTGACAGCCAATACTTGCCCCTCTGATACGTTCCAAAGCCAATGTGTGGAATGGGAGAATAAAAGCAGCAAGGGCCTAGCTGTCCATTACTCCCTTGTAATTATACCTTTGGCTTTTTCATTTCTCTTCTCAAACCAGGAATATTTTTGGAAGTGCCACTTAGTTATTTTGAAGTATTTTTGAGCACAGCACCTCAACACAAGATTTCCTTGAGTTAGTTAATCCTATGTAATGTTTCTCCAGAAGCTCCCTGAAGTTCATAAATGGAAGTTGACCAGTCTAAGAAGAAGCAGGCAACAATGCCTCCCAAACACCTGCTCCTCGGTTCCTATGTCCACACGTGCAAGTACATGGCCTCAGTGATTTAGGCTGGGAGTTTTTAGTACCTGCACCTTTCAGTCAGGAAGATGCTCCCCAGCCAGCTAGAGGAACATGTGCCACAGCGGTCGGTAAAGCCGTGGTGTGGAGAGCTGAGCAGGGAGCAACTGCTCACCCTTGCTCCCTCTGCAAGGAACTCCTAAGTGACAGTGCAGTGAGACCAAAGAAAGAGTGGCTTTTTCACAGAATGTTTAATTATTCTGTGGAGCTGTTGCAAAGGTTACATGAGTTCAGTGTTGACCAAACTAATGAAAGAAAAAGCTGTCAAGAACCATCGAATACAAAGGCTCCATCTACAAGGAGAAGGTTTGTAAGCCAGAAGGGCCTATAAGAAGGATTTAGGGAACAAAAGGAAAAGTATGACTACATTTGTTTTTATACTCTTCACTGCACATTCATCTTTATGGTCTTATGTTATTTACCATAGACACAGGTTCTAAAAAGGTCTGTGTAGACCAGCACAGGACTAGGCAACTGAGACAGCTGTTCTAACAAGGTCTAAGAACTCAAATTTTTAACCATTCTTTTAAAAGAAGAATGTATGTTTGGGATGAGAAAGCTGTTAGATACTCTCTTCTCTTTCTTTCTTTCTTTGCCTTTGAAAGTATAGGCTGCCTTGTCACTTCTCCATGTGCCTTGGCAGGCAGACCTCAGTCTTATTTTGCAAGGCAGCTTTGCAGGACAGACTAGTCTGTGGCCTTTTTTATGCTAATTGGAATCAAATGTTACAAGGATGGAGACACAGGAGATTTACAGATCTTCTGTGGAAGTGTCAGCATAGGTTCTTTTGCTGTTGCCTGTTCTTTTGCCGAGTCTGCCCAAGGATTGAGGCAGACAGGCTCTAACTCCCAGCCTCAGAGCACCTGGTTTCAGAGCATTGCAAGTCTGTAAAAAGAGGTTTCCTTCAGTGACTCCTGGATACCTTACAAGACACAAGCCTGCTCCTCTCTGGGTTGGGTATGAGGACACGTTCTTTTCATGAGAATGTAAAGAAAACAAGTTGCTATTTCTCTGTTTTTACCAACAGTAGAAGTCCAACTCCTGCTGGGACCAGAGTCATGCATTCCAGGCTGTCATATATCTCTATATGATGATTCATTCCTCTAAAGAGCTCAGCCCTTGGGTACTTGCACTATGGTCCCTCAGATCCCACAGATATCCACAAGAGCCTTGAAATGAAATGGCATTATACCCCAGGGGGTAGCTGAGTTCAACCAGGATCGCCGAAGGATTGTGACCTTTCTCTGAGAGAGAGATTTGCTGTTTCTATGCCAGGAAATAATGTAAGAAGACCAGGGACAAAGTGTTCTGTCCCAGCCTGCAGACAGGCATGCACCACAAGGTGGGCTGTGAAATACAGGTTGTAGCCCAGACTGGTCTTGGGGAAACAGCATGAAGGACTGCAGAAACCCAGGCCCTGGGCAATCTTCCCTCCTGCATTTTGCCAAGAGCTGTGGAAATCGTAAAGTAGGATATTCGCTTTATGTAGAGCTACCCAACATGGCTATGAGGTCTGTGGGAAGCAAGCAAATAGCATCTCCCAGCCCTTTAGAAAATCTAGGTGATTGTATAACCTCAGTTCAACAGCTGTATATCTCACAAATATTTGTATATTTATTCTAGTTCCCTTTCCATTAAAGAAAAGCAACCTTCCTTTAATCTGCAGCCTATAATTTCTCTTGTTGTGCTCTCCTGAAGTGAACACACAACTCTATTCCAGTGACTGGAGACTAAGTAGAAACTAATTTCTGAAGGGTTTGGCTCATGATGACTTTAAAAAGTCACACCTGGAGTGGGACTTTGGGTGCCAAAATTTTATCCTAGAGAAATTTTTTACAGCCAAGTATGAAACCCCTGAAAATGAGAACAGAGGGGAATGTTATAATGGAAATGCTGGCATAACTTCAACTACTGTGGAGCAGCCCAAGAAGCTGATGAGGCCGAGAGTTAAAAGCAAATCTGCCAACTTTCACTCTGCTCAAATAAGGTAAGTCATGCTAAAACGTTTGACTGCTTCAAAAACAAAAAAAAAAGTTGCCTTCACCTCTTCAGAAAACTATCAGTTATAAAGAAAAAGTAAAAAATAATGCAAATACATTTTCAATCAAATTCTGCTTTTCTCTGTACCACATGATTTTTCTGTTTAGTAAAATGGGATGTGGGAAACTACCTTAAAAATTAATTTGACTAATCCTGGCTTGAAATTTGGACTCTACCTATCCAGAAAAAGGCAGTATAGTCTAGACCATTCCCCAACAATAGACTGGTGACAGGCTAAATATAACCACACTTAGAGCCCCAGAACTGGCATCTAACACCAGGGGCTTACAATAACACTGAGGCTGCTGCTGCTCCAGCAACAACCGAGGCAAGGGGAGGGAAAGCTCTGTTTGTTTTTCAGCTGGGACTTCATTCTTCACTCAGCTGTTTGCTATTAGGACTGGAGCAGTAGCAGTGAGAAATTCATTGCTGCTTGCTCTCTGAATCCTGACACAGTAACAGCACAGATCCAGCTAGCCAAATCCACAAAGGATCAAGGGAAGGGGAAAAAAGAGAGCAACAAACTATTGCGTGCTTGTCGTCTTGCTTTTACAGCACCTTTCATCCCCAAGGAACCCATTTATTGAGAGCCAGACTCTGCCCCATTCCTGCAGAGATGGATATTAGTAAGTACTGGATGCAGGACAAGAAATTTCCTCTCACCCTTCTCCTCCACCCTGCTGTTGGAAGCAGTGTAACAGAGAGGTATTCCCACCAGCACGAGGGCTGCATTGTCCCTCTCCTCTGCCTTCTCCCAGATCCTCTCCCCTGCCTGGCTGGAGTTAAATGGTGGGGAAACAAGGGTGTTCCTGGCATGGTGTTGCACCTCTCTGCTCCTTAGAAGGGCACAAAAATTAAGCACTAACTTGATTAAACTCACCCTGATGTTCTGGGCTCGATCAGACAAAATTCTGCTTATACTGAGAGAGGTGTAAATTAAGGTGAATATCAGTGTAGATATTTTTGATCTCTTGTTTTGGAGGAATAAAAGAATTGGATTCATCTTACCAGCGCATCTCTATTTAGACCAATGCAGCAATTAACACTATGCCCCACTGCTGTGGGTGAAGACTGGTTCTGCTGGTATTTAGTGGAGAGCACAGACTCCAAAAGGGTTACACAGGCTGGGTGAAAAACAGAGATTCCTTTCCAACACAACTGCTCCAGAGCATTTGTTCCTTGGGAAAGCTGCAATTGCTGTCTGGGATTCTGCTTTGGTGCAGTAGGTGAGTGCTACCAATGTGAATTGCTGTATTTCAGAGCTGGCTTTCTGGCAGCTTCAGAGAGCAGAGCTCTCAGCTTTCCACAGAGAGTTCTGGAGGAGGAGCCCTGACTTGGGGTCCCTGGGTACAAAGGGTGATTTCTGCTAGTCCTGCTGTAAAGCACTGCAGCTGAACGACGGCTGCTGGCTGCAGACAGCACGGGTGAGAGTTCGTGTGTAGAGGCTGATCACAGCACTGGAGCTGATTGCTTTCATTCTTCTGCAGACTATTTATGTTTGAAAATAAAAATGCTATGTAAGAACACAGGCTCTTTTCTGCTGGTATAGCTGCTTCCCTTTCTGGGGACTCCATGGGTTCTGGCTTGTGAGCTAAGTGATAAGATTCCCAGGGAATTCTGTTTTGCATTTCATTACCTCCTTCTCCTGTTGATAATGATCTCATGTGCAACAACAAATCACTCCCTGACCCCAGCAAAACAACTTGAATGCAGGACTTGAGGCATGGGTTCTGAGACTGTCTCTGCCTGCTTTCTCCTGCTGCCCCTGAAGTCAAAAAGTTGATCTCCTGTGCAGCCTGCAAACCCCAGTATCTGTTGCCGATTGTCACCTGTGAGCCCATCCCTCCCAGCCATGCTTCCTGACTTCAGGGTGCCAGTCAAGCATGAGCCCATAGACTGACAAACTAGACATGAAGGAATTCTCGAGTACCTCAAAAAAGAAGCCACAAAAACGCAAACGGGCAGTAAATTATTGTCTCTATAAAGAGAAAATCTGTATTGCCCACTAAGAAACAAAATCATCACTAGATCTGTGTCAGTATACACAGCCAGGGCTTACTGTAAAGAGCACACATGCAGTTTAAGCAGTATTAACAGTATATAGATATTCAGCACACATGGGAGAGAACTCCATTTGCTCTGCTAAATTACCTTAAAACAGGCTTTGTGCTTACACTGAAATCTGAACTCTCTACAAAATCAAACTGAATGCTACATGTTGGCTTGCATCCTAGCCCAGCTCTGGATGGATCTAGTTGTCTTAGCTGGTGAGGAGAATCAGGAGAACCAGCTTCAGCTTGAGCCTTTCCCTAACGGCAGAAGGACTTTTTCATTGATATAAAAAAGGCAGGGAAAAAAAAAATCACAGCTGTGAAAGCATGAGTCAGGAGGTGGGGTGCTCCTCTTTGTTTCTAACCCATGGAACACCATGTTTACTTCTTCTTTCTATCTCCTAGCCATGTAGCTGTTCAGGGCTGGCTGTTCTCAGAAGCACACCCAGTACATACAGGAAAACTACTAGACCCCACTAGACTAATTGAAACCATTTGCAAGGAGTATCTGGAAATTAATTAAGAAATGCATGGCTGTTCACAGGCTGACACTACATTGCATTGGCAGACAGGGACTCTGCTTGCACCAGAAAACTCCAGTAGCACATCTGCTGAGGAGCCAGGGCTGCACTCCTGACCTGCAGCCAAACAAGCCATGAGCTGTGTCTGACCCCTGAAGCTCCTTGGTGGAAAGGTCTCATGTCAGCCTGGGTTGTGACACCCTAATTCCCTGCAAAGAGAGAAACAACCCGAGCAGTGAGGAAGGGAAACAGAAGAGAGCCCTGTGTCACACTCCATAGAGATAGTATTACTACAATAATATAGTGAACAAGAGCCCTAAGTAATTGGTTTTTCCATCACTATCAGAAGCAGTTCCATTTTAATTTCTGCTGACAAGCCCTCTGTACATCTGCCAGTTATGTGGAGTTCAGATCATCTGACACTCTAATGCTAACACCTGCCCCACGTCCTGTGTGAATTTTTGGCAAGAAATCATGAAAACTTAAAAAAATGGATGATGGTCAGCTGACCCAGAACTTTCTTCATGTCATAAAGCGTGACCTTTATTTTGCCCTGAACACCTGAATTTCTCAGTACTGAATTAGCCTTTCAGTAGAGTTTTATTCTCTTTTATTCCAAAAGTATCCATTTCACCCCTGAGAAATAACTGGAGGTTACTGTGCTAAGAAGGCACATCTGGTATGGACCTCATTCATCTTGAGGCAGTGTGGTATATGCCTAGCACAATTTTGGCACTGTGAAAGAAGGAAATAAAATCCTTTCTTCAGAAGCTGTGAACACCTGGTGTTCTCTACAGGTTGCTAAAGAAAGCACAGCCCACCTTAGCAGTACAGTTACAGGCAGAACATCACATAAGTCATCTTGACTTTCTTCACAGAAAAAAAAGAAAATATTTTTCGATCTGCTGGCTGATATGTCTTCCCTGGTCTTCAGTTGGTTCTGTATGGCACCTAAAAGTGCACTGTCTTCTGTGAAGGTTCTGCCTAGGTTAAAATTTAATTACCCCATGAAATGAGCTGCAAGCATTGAAGACAGAATTATGCTTTGGCAATCAGGTAGTAGTGTTCTTGTTCAATTCCCCAAGCTAGGGAGGTTTATCTGCTTACTCTTCCACTGTGCCTCTTCAAGAACAGGAGCACACAATGCAAATAATACTACCTATAGCAGTCAAAATGCTGCTAGACTGGTTTAGCCCTCAGGGGGAAATCAAACAGCAACCCCCCAGAGTGTGCTATTATGTTGTCTGGACAATATTACCTCAAATAATGTTAGAAAATGTATGACCCATGGGGAAATGAAAAGTAAAACTGATAAATTAATGCATATTTTGAACTAAGGTAATGAATCTCAACAAAACAAAAAGGAACTCCAGAGCAGCCTTGTCTGCATCACTCTGAGACTCTTTCAATTGTTCCAGGCCTCAGGCACATACTCTGGCCACACTACAAAGGGTCAGCAATGTTTTGGCTCCCACAACAGACCAGCTGATGTATCCATAGCATAGAATGATGTCTTAGCATCAGAAAATCTACACAGCTTTGAGTATGCCTAGTCTGAGCTTGCTGGGCACCAGGATCCTTGCTTCTGAATGAAAACAGCTGTACCAGATCTTAGCCTTTTATTGACTCAAGGAACGTTCATGTCACAAATGTTGGTGCTCATTTCAAGCCTTACAGACAAAGGGTGTGACTTTATTTTTCCCACAAAGTTTCTCGCCCTAATAGTTGCCGAGAAAGGCTGAAGAATTTGATGTAGTTAAAACTTAAATTCCAAAAGACAAAACGGCAGTGAAGCAAACCCAAGGGAGTTTATTTGAAGTTCAAGGTTTTTAGGCCAGTGATGTCATTTTGGGGAAGCTTAACTTGAACCAGGGAAAGGCAGGACATGTGCATGTCTGGGATTGGAGGTGATGAAGCAGCAATCTACAGCAGAGCATCACACTCAAGATGCCCCTCCCTCCTGCCAGGGGCTCCCATGGCAGCACACCGACCACACACAGCCCAGCAGGGCTTGTCAGGGCCAACAAACAGCCCAACAGCAGAGCTCCAGCAGAACTCCAGCTGCTAGACCAGAGACAGGGGAGCGAGAAGGAACCACTTCCCACTGCCACCTCCCCCTGAAGGAGGCAGCTGCAATGCCTACAGAGACATAAGATTTGGGGAACCAGGGCTCATTCCCCAAGCCAGGCAGGCTTCCTGGAAATGCTGCATCTTGGAGAGCCTTTGCTAGCACAGCGTGTTCATTCACAGCCTTATTAAGACTGAAGGCAAGATGAAGTCTCTAGTTCTGGGTGCTTTAGCAGGACTTCAGTTGAAGGGAAAAAAATCTGCTCTTTCCATTCTGAAAAGAAGCTGATGCTAGCTTTATGGTAATTAATTAGAAAGTAATTTACTGTGTTCTTCCCTGCATGGCACTGTCTGCGAGAGAGGGCATCTGAGAGGGTCCCTAAGCAGAGGTGCTGTGTGAGGAATCCCGACCAGCAGAAAAAAACCAGGCCACAGAGAGTGCTTTATTCCAGGGTAGCAGCCACCTGGTTTGTACTACTGGTGAAGCCACCTCCTCTGCCTGAAACCAGCCCAGCTCACAGGCTGTGTTGAATGCAGATCACTTCAAGTATTGTTAGGCTGTGATATCAGCTCCCCCACACTGCCACAAAATATGGGTAGCTTTATGTGGTGCTCTGTGTGTTTGGATTGAGAACAGCAGTGGATTCACAGCCATGGAGACAACCATGGGAGAAGAAGAAATGCAGTGTTTGTAGCAGCTTTGCAGCACACTGATAGATGAGCAAGATGATCAGGCCACCAAGGAGGGAGCTAATGCTCATCCTGGGTTTCCAACAAAGGACCAATAAGAAAAAAAATAAAATTGACCTCTCTCCATTGTCTCCTTTGTTCCCTTAGCTGGATCCTGTGGAGACTTGTCACTTTTCTCACCTGCTAAGGACTCAAACAGATGCTGCAAACCCAGTGCCTTGAGTTCAGTGTTTGGAGTGTTTGGGGGGGGAAATACTTTATGCTCCTTTCAGTCCTTGGGGACAGATGTTTCCTATTTAATTGCTCCATTTTAGTCTACACATAGGTAATTTTCCAGCTCTCTCCCTTCTAAGATGAATTCATTGCCAGTTTCACAAAAAAAATCTGGGAGAAGTCCTTGGCACACTGAACACGCACCAGGAGAATCTGGAATTACAAGACATGTAATAAGTGCTTGTAAGAGCCCATAATGCAGTACTTCCTGTAGCCAGAATGCAAAGATTATTATCAGAGTTCTCAGCACCTTTCTTGGCCACAAACACCCTCAGATGCTTGTCTGTCCTCTTTTACGGTTGTCAGATCGTAAAGTTGGAAAACCTATTGGAAATTTCTCTTTCAAATTTCGGTTTAGGGTGATAGAAACCTACTCCCTGCTCCCAGGCACACCTCGATCCGTGCAGAGAAAATGTTTAAGCTGCTCAGACTCCACCCAGGCCCTCTGTGGATTCAACTGTGTGCTGCCCCACCACAGGCAAAGCCCTCCTGGAGCCTCTCTCTGGCAAAGTCCCCGGGAGCTGCTGCCAGGCTATTCTGCAGTGCCATCTAGTGAGGCAGGCACTGCTCCACAGAGCTGAGCACAGGCACAGCAACCTCACCTATGCGTTATAGTTTCTCACTAAGGATTCTCTCTAGGCCATGACACGAGCAGAGGTTGTGAAGAGGATGGATCTGAGGAGCAAGAGGGCTGGAGGCGTGGCAGGAAAGGACATGGAAACACAGCTAAGAAGGGCATGAGGACCATGTCATGGGTGCCTGCTCTGGGAGGGAGGATGAGGAGAAAGGAGTTAAATTAGCAGAAGAGTGGAATGAAGGAAAGTGAAACTGAAAATGGTGATGATAGATGATACAGGGAGGCAACAGGAGAGAAAAACAGTGGAAACCCTTATATCTGCTGTGGCTGTCCTGGGAAGTTGTGAAGGGAAAATGGGAATGACTGTGCCTGAACAGCACCACTGAGAAGCTGGGAGAAGCTATTATTAGACTGGGACAGCTGGAGATTCGTGGAGATTTACTGAGGATGGAGCCTGTGGCAAGTGAGAAAGATAAGTGCCAAATGATGACTAGCACATGTCCATGTTCTGGTTTTCAATTTGATTATTTAAAGATTTAAGAAACATGAATGTATACATGCAAAGCACATGCACACACAAACCTTACATTACTTTATTAATATATAATCTAAACCCTAATTTATACTGCAGATCCAGCTCCGAGCTCTCCAAATTGGTAACTGTTGGATGGGGTTACTAATGCCTCCTAATTCCAGCGTGCCTTTAAACGAACAGATACTCTCCTTTAAGAGAAGTCAAGAAGGTGCAGTAGGGGAATTGTCCGTAGGGGACCATGCCTGACTCTTCTTTATAGTCAGGAGGTGTCAGGAAAGAGTGAGCTCATGGCTAAGGCAGATGAATGATGCCACAGGGCCAGACTCTATCTCTTCCTTTCCCCAGTGTGCCTGGGGTACACATCGCGCTTTTTAGCCAGACTTTTCTCAGGTGGTGCTCAGTGTGTGATCTTTGCTTTGGGGTCCCAGACTGGAGATCTGTGGATGTGGTTTGCAGAAAGGCAGAGACATAAAGCTGTAAATAACATCATGAAGAATTCCCACACTGAATCACTGCTCAAGACTACACCATAAAATCGTCCTCTCTGGTGGGCACCTGTATGCCGAGAAAACCAGCAGCTTTGCACAATGGCAGTTTCTGGCTTTCTTTTGTGTTGCCAAACAATTTCCATATACCCAAGCACAGCTCTACTTTTTCAGAAGGTAGATGTGCCTGTGGTCTGACTGCCATGGTTTTTCATGTAGTTTTATGGGCTAGGAGTCAAAGTACTAATAAATGTAGCAGCATGTAAACTGATCTTTTAATAAAACTGCAGTTATTGGGAGGAAAAAAAATCTTTTGCAGATTACTGAATAGTCTATGTTGCATTTTCCATTTTGCTTGGACAGAAATGTGAAGTGGTGGCTGCACTGAGGAAGAAGAAAGCAGCCCCTTACAGCCCTTAACTATATCTCCAAACACCTGAAAGAATACCACAGTCACTCTCTGTTTTCAATTAAGTAAGGAAAGGAACTTCATGTACTTCTAAGCAGCAAAAGGAAAAACAAATATGAAAGGAAGAAAAGCCCCAATAAACTCATGGGTTATTTTCCATCTGTGAGGCTGGCTTTTCAGTATTTACATTACATAATATACAGCTGCTGGAATTACTGTGTCCTAATCCAGAGAAGCTTCCGGAAACCAAATTATTTAGTGGCTAGGCATGCCTTCTGACCCCATCATTTGAAACACAACCTAATAATATAGAAGTTTATTCTACCCAAGGGTATGTGTATCCATCCTACTTGAAATTTATTCTTCTGTGTGATAGATTCATCTTGATGGGCATGTTTAGAGAGGCTTTCTTCCTAGGATAATTGGACAATTTTGGTCTGGGGGAATAGAGACATTTGAAAAGAATCCTAACATAGTGTAAAAAGTCTTCGTAGATCTGGCTACAAAGGGTTGAGGCCTGAGGAACTGAGCAAAACTCAGAAAGAAGAGATGAATCCACCAGTCTGCAGTGAGCAAGAGGCCAGCTTGCATAGGCTGTGGCTGTCACTGAGAGAGCCGTGGTCGACATAGGTGCCCCTTGCTGCCTACAACTTTCGAGGCTCAAGACCACTGGTCATTTGCAGTGCTTGAACTCACCAGGTTTCCCTTTCATTTTCCCAAGGAACTCTTCCCATGGAGCAGTAAAGACCTGCCCTTGCCACCTCCAGGGCTTGCAATGCCTTTACAGCTGAGGTGGCCTCCAGCAGCCTGGAGCACAGTGTGAAATCCATGGCCAGTAGACTTTGCTATTGCAATTTAACATTTAACTCCTCCTCGGCCTCAGAACATCACTCACCACCCACGCCCAAGGCCAAGTGGGACAGCTAGGGGCAGCTGCCCCCAGCTGGGGCAGCTAGGTTTACACAAGAGTGGAGATTCCCTGCTGCCTGCATGTTCCTCACTTCTGACTGCCTGGAATGACGGTCCAGGACGATATATTTACCGGTTTCCAAATATCCCACCAATTTGCCCACAATTGATAGCAATGAAAATTGCATTCATTTACCCCTATTTGGCCATATAAATACACATTTTATTCTCAGAAATATCTTGAGGGCTTCTGCTTGCAAACTATTAGTAAACTGCAATGTACTACTGGCCAAAACCAGAGGCAAATTTTACCAGAAATTCAGGGGTCAGGTTGGACGGCATCACCAAGCTGCTCCTTTGTTGTACAACACATTTTTTTGAAATGTCCATTTTAAGAAGTCTATTTTCAGAAGAGGAAAGGAGTCCCAGATTGCAAGAGTTTCCTTTTATGCTCATTCAGACTGACTCTTCATGGCAGCACAGGGACTGTCAGAGTTCCTACTTGCATACATCTCCCACTGATCCACAAAGGGTCAGGTCCCCAAGCCACAGTGATCAGAGCCAAGTCACCAGAAAAAAAAAAAAAAAAAAAAAAAAAAAAAAAAAAAAAAAAAAGTATCATTACAATGGGGGAAGACAGGGAGGAAGCAGAGAGAGGCAATGGGCAGCTCAAGATGGACCATATGGAGAGTCAGCTCCTCCTTGGTTTGCAGAAACAATGCAGGAAGGAAGCTGGAGAGGGATATTAGAGCTCTTTCTGTGCCAAAGTGACAGGCCTCCTTACCCTGCTATAAGGTTCTGCAATAACTGTGATCCCAGATATTGATGTGTTACGGCTTTGGGGATCTGAAACTAAAAACCAGTTTTTTCTTGGTGCAAAAACTATCAGTGGCTCTCTGCTTTTTCCTGAACAGTTCAAAGTAAAATCCCTGTTTGCAAGATTTAAAATAGAAGGTCTTTACTCAGACATGTGTTTCTACTTATGACAAAATGACATCAGGGGAAAGGATACTTTCTTTGCACATTCTTTAAATCTTATCCCCATTCCTCCTACCCCAAAGCCCATTTGGGCTGGTTTCAGCTGTGCAAAGAGATTTCCTGACTGTCTCAGGAGCAGGCAGCTACTACAGAGTGATTGGCAAAGTGTGTAATCAGTCAGGGTCAAGTTTGGAAATTTCATGTTCATGATGCCAGCAGCCCAAAACATCACTTGACTTGGTCACCTGGTCTCTATGTATCCAGGTAATGTCCTTCTTGAGGGCTTTGTCTGATTATCAGGAAGAAACGTGACCTGGCCACTGATTTATCTTTCCAGAGCATCAAAGTTAGCTTCAGAAGCCAGCATAATTGCAACAGGATGTCATTCAAACCTTTGTTCACCACAAACTGACTACAAACAAAGTTAGAAACCATCAAGTGTCAAAACCTACAGCTGAAGAGTAAATTAGTTCTCTTAGTTGAGTAACTTAGTTGGACTCAAAGATTCCTAGAACCAGTTTGGCAGTAAGAATAAAAATAGCAGTTTTGAATAAAACGAAGAATCTGATCACAAAGTGTGATTTTACCAAATTAATCTCATACCAGTAAAAATCTTTTTGCTAAGATCACCTGTCAAAGAAGGAGTCAAATGCCTCAAAGTCCGAGAAGACAACATTAGCTGACAAAAGCAGTTTCAGTGCTAGAATTTCATCCACTACATTGAAAAGAAAATTCAAGACAGACAGTAGTTTTATTACATGATAATTTCTATCTTACCATCACGTTACTATTTTCTGGATGATTTATGCTGTCCTAGGAAAATTCCAGTGTGCAAAATGTTCAATCAAAAGACATGAGTTCACTCATATCTCTGAGCCTGGCATAAACAAAGATGTTCTATGCCAAATGGACATAACCAGGCAAGATCTTTGACATTCCTACCCCAACAAGTAATTATTATTCCAGCTTTAAATATGACAATAGCTGTCTTGTCTCCTTACACAAGAAAGAGCTGTCGTTTACTTTGTTAGGTGTGGAAGGGAGCACTTTGTCCTTCAGAGAAGAACAACTTATTTGAACTGGTTTTAGCACACATGGCTCAGAGTTTGGTCAGCACAACAGTATGTTCATGTTTAACCCCATGATGAGAACGCATCCTCAATGCAATGAATTTGTTTTAAAGCAAAATTTTCAAGCTACTGATGCCTTATCTCAGGGAGGCGGGGGATTCACCCTAACATCCTTGGAGCAGCAAAGCTATATTTCTGTCCAAGAACCACTATACGTTTTCTAGTGACAGAAAAATTTTCCACAGTTGGTATTTTGCCTGATCTACAATCAAGCATTCAGATGAGTTAGGAGAATTTATTAAAATTACTAGGACAAATAAAAGGTGAAAGTTAAAACCTGTTTTAGGTCTTACCCAGCTTTTAACTGCTGGCTACGACACCTGTCTTCCCCAAAGTTATTTATGCCCTTTCTGGAGAGCTTGGTGCTGGCCATGGAGGGTCACATGGATTTGCGATGTAGTTCAATTAAATGATTTTCACATTTCATTAGAAAAGTCACTAGTTTATTCAGCAGGTATTTGTTAATCAAAGAAGGGAGATTGCCCCCCAAAAGAAATACTGCACTTTCCATTTTCTTACACCCATGTTTAACATTGCCTGGTTTAGAAAGCAGAACATCACAACACTGCTGCTATTAAAAGAAGAAACATCAGGTCACCAAGTTATCTAATAATCAGAGGCACTGAGAACTGTTCTTTGCTGAGAGACTCTGCATATCTGAGTAACTGCTGCTCTGATCCCAGCTTCAAAAGGCATCCATTGACAACAGCAGATCCTTAATCCATCCCATCTTTATGCAATGCAGAAGTTTGACCCACAGCAAAGCAAAAAATGCTAGTCCACCAAAAAAGTCCCTCTTGCAGATGAGAAATGGATAACAATTCCTGGGAATAAAATGTTTTCTTTCAACAGATGTAGGCAAAACTGTCCAAGCATGTTTTACTGGAAAGACAGAGTTTACATTAGATAGCCCAATGTCATGGTAGTGTGCTATTTGCCAAACAAAAGACTTTTCAGCAGAAGCAAACCATCTTCACCCTCCACATGGCAGGTATTCCATATATCTTGCAAACTCAGACTTCTCTTTCTTTTGTCCTTTCAGGAAAAAAAGAAAAAGCAAAACCAGAATCCTAGACCTAACAAGAAAATATGATTGAAAGCAGCGCCCATGTGTATAATGAAGAAGACCACCCCCTTCCAAGTGAGGCGTGAGCACGTGCTGCTGTGGCTGCTTTGACAGCTCACCTGCAGGGCTCATCGGCATTCCTCTTCCTCCCAGCTGCCACTGCATGGCCTGGACCCAGGACCTCTTCCAAAAAGAGAGCTAAGGAGAAGTGCAAAAGGGGAGGAGGCTGTTCCTTTGTTGAGGGCAGAGAGATTTGTCTGACAGCACTGCAGCCCAGCAGGCTCAATGGGCCTGCAGGAAAAGCTCCCACAAGTTACCCATGGTCTTGCATGCCCAGGGAAGTGCAGGAAAGCAGTGTCCTCCTGCCATGCAGAGAAGCAACCACTTCATTTTATGAATGCCACCACTGCTATTAAGACAGGGTCTGCTTCTGAAGTGCAGATTTATTCCTGCCTGTAAAGTTGTATGGCATGATTACAATTTCTAGACCAGTTGCGTATTTAAATATTTACCTATTACCATGGTAAAACTATCACTCTGGAGGATCTTCTTGACTTTTTCTCACATGTATGATCACTTGTCACAAATGTGAATGTGAATGTGAATGTGTCAGAGGGATTTGAGCATGGAGAAGAAATTCAAAGCCAAAATACTTTGCATTCATATTCATCTTTCTCTAGCAAAATGTAAGCCCTAGAGAATACACAGCTCCAAGTCCCTCATACCTAGTCCTGAACTGTTACACCCCAAGAAAACACACCTCAGCGGGTGCTCTGCAAATATCACCTGTGAAGGGAACACCACAAGTCAGCCTACAGAATTATGCAGGCTTTTTGCTGCTTATCTCCTACAACTCATTATTCTGTGCCAGTCTACCTGAGATTTAGAGCCAGGCATCTGCTCTGTGTTTCCGTGGTAAGGACCAAGTTTGATCTCACTTGTGCCAAGATATGGTGCACAAAGGAGCCATTCGTTGCCTGGTATTCATTTTTTCATGAGATTGGCAAGGCAGCATTGTGTGTGTGTGCTTATTTCTGTTTGAATCCTTTCAACTGGTGTTTCTGACATCACCCCCTTGGGATGACAGCGAACATTCTTCTCACATGACTGATGTGTTGTACTTTCTACAGCTTTCTGGTGCCTTTTTTTTTTTTTTTTTTTTTTTTTTTTTTTTTTTTTTTTTTAAGGACTTTAGCCCTTCCCCATCCTTTTCCATCCCATTACAAAGGAGAGTAAAGGTTCACTGGCTGGATTTCCAGAAGGGCGGACAAATTTATTACTGCTAATAATATTTTCAGCTACAAAATTAAATCAGCTGAGCAGCCAAAGCTTCTGACTGAGGTAGAAGGATCCCACATTTGGGACTCTGCTTTTGCTCTGTGTAACACATCAGCAGTCCCCGGTCAGAACTCAGTCTCCTCTGGCCAAGAACTTGAGAGGAGGAGTGTGCAGATGGCTCTGCAGGCTGGCTCCTCGCAGGCATTTAGGGCTCCCCTGACACCTGAGAGCCTAGAAGGGGACAAGGAGGGCAAGGCAAGAGGGAAAGAACAGTGTGGGAGAAACAAATCTCATTTCCCTTGACGCCATGAGCAACAAGGATGGGGGAAAGTTGGACCATCTAAAAGAATGACCAGCTGTGTTGGCTTGGGGTGCAAGCAGGCTGACACTTGTGGCAGGAATGGTTTCCAGAGTGACACGTGGCTGTGGTGTCACAGCATGCTGCTGCCCTGGTTTGTTCATCACATCTTTCTTTGCTTCCCCTGCAACACTGAGTACTGGCAGCTGCTGACAGATGAGGAAGGTTTCTTGCAATGGCAAAAATGTCTTATGTTTCTCCTCCACTCTCCTTCATCCATCACACCAACACTTGTCTTCAGGGTGAAGCTCACCAACACTCAAATTTCCCTGATCTCCATGTGCTCCCAAAAAAGTTTATTTTTTGGGGGGAGCATGTCAGAGGTCACAACCAGAAGGATATCCCACAGACAGCTCCAGCTGTCAAGTTGTGGCACAGGAGTGATGGTGTAGTGCCAAGGAATCATCTTATGTTGTTTCTATATCAAAGAAAATTTAACATAGGACAACACCTGAGATGGGAATTTCTGGCAAAGCATACCTTGTCTTGCCACACCACTGGATCTGGCGGGATTTTAACCTTATGGAAAATGTTTTCATAAATGTCATTCACTGGGTTTTTAAAAAAAATATTTAAATATTTTTAAAATTATGCTTATTCTATGGGCGCACAAAAGTTTTAAATAAAACTTTTGCAATGTTAGGCAGCACCTTACTGGCCAGTTACAGAATGTGGGGTATTGTTGCTATCTGCTAATGAAATGTACCCTGCAATGGTTTATCACTTAGGTGAAAAAGAAAATTTAAGACAAAGCGCATTCACTGTTTTCATTTCTTTCTTGCCAGATTGTGAAAGTATTTAAAACCAGATATAGATCAAGCTTTTTAATGGTAAGGCTATCATTTTTTTATGCTCCTGGAAGAAGATAGGAGTCATGCTAAATCCAGAGTATCTGTACCAATTTTGGATTAACTCCAACTTCTGCACATCTTGAGAGTCTATCTATTAGAGATGGGTAACATTCATAGTTTAATTGTAGACATTTGCTATTAATATTAGTCTGTTTCTGCTTATGACTCAGGGTACTTTGCTGCCAGAACACAGTGAAAAACTCCAAAAGGCAGTGACAATGAGTGCATTTATTACATTGAGATGGCAAGGAAGGGGAGGGAAATGGTAAACTCATTTTGTAAAGTTACGGCTATTTATTCTGAGTCATTTTATTGTCTCACTGCATTACCTTGCTGGAATCTCTGCCGAGCTGCACGCTGAGAGATAGCCCATGACCTTGGGAGCCTTCCCACCCCAGTCAGGCACAGAGTGTCTCTGGGGGAGACATGCAAACCCTGGGAAGGACTGCTCCTCTGGGGCTCAGCCAGAGCAGTGGGGTGAGGCAGGAGCCCCAGCTCACTCCAAGAGCACACAGACACTGTTCACATGTCCCACAGGCTGCTTCAAAGGGGAAAGTGGCCCAGGGAGCAGGAGGAGCTGCTCCCACCCAGGCTGGTACATCTCAGAAACAAAAGGCAAAAAGAATGGAGCCTCCTACTTCTGCTATAAGCCTAAACACCCTTCCTAAAAGACCCTCATTTACTTGTTAGGGACAATTACAGATCTGTGTCTGCTCTAAGCATGAATGAAAAACGAAAATAAAACTGTTGGACATCAACAAGTAATGTCTCCTTCTTTCCTGGCCACACTTTGTTTTGAGGATCTCTCTAGCAAGCTGCAAAAGATTGCAGACATCAGGAGAAGCAAAGGAAACTCATTTCTACCTTTTACCATCAGTGTGGATTGCCTGAGGCTCTGTTCCCTGTTCTTCTGAGGCAGGATTTGTTTCATTCACCCCAAGGGCAAGGGCATAGCACGGCCATGTGCAGCAAGAGAACTACTGGATATTGAGCTCTAGCAGGATTTCTACACTGTCTACAGTCTGTTTTCCCCATCACAGACAGTGGTTTCTCCCTGCATGTCCCGAAATAAAAAAAATCTTCCCCTAAACCTACACAACAAAAGCTTTCTGTGTCTTCTTTCTCATTTGCTTTCCACACTGACCTTTGTAGACTTGGAGCCTTGATCTCTCCTTCAAGCCTCGTGGAATGCCAGGCAGTAACCCAGAGGAATTTCCTCAGCTCAAGTAATTCTAATCTTTATATGTATGTATATATATATATATATATGTGTATGTATATATATATATAAAAGAAAGAAAAACAAATAGGTCCAAAGAAATGCCAAAATACAGCACAGGATCATTCAGATATTACCAAAATATAAGCAAATAAAGCAAGTAAACGTGTCCAGTTGACTGGAATGGTTTGTGGGTTACACAACCTCCAAAGGACTGGGCTGAGGACCTCAACGTGTTTGTTTCACTGAGTCATGAGTGTATCAGGCTCCCTGGGAAAGGCCAGCCAAAGGAGATTGCTGCCTGTCTTCCCTTCTTCTTCATTCCATCGATCATAAACAATTCCCGTACATGTTCTTAAATGGTACAAAACAACAGGAATTGGATTGGGTTCACAGGGAGAGCACCAGCATCCCATAATTCTCACTGCTGCCTTTCCTGTCAAGTTCATTATCTCAGCATGGCTGTTCTGTTGTCTTCTGTTTCTATTTATATTACCTTTTTTTTTCTTTTTTCTTTTTTTTTTTTTTCCCCTAAATCATTCCTTGCATTGATCCAGAAATTTGGTAAGTATAAATGAGAGGCCTCAGAGACAGAATGAGACACACAATGTATTTTGATATATTATTTTTTCTGCAGGATATTAAAAAAAAAAAAAAATCCTCTTCAAAAGAGCATGAAATTTGCAAATACATCCTGTCCCTATCTTTTAAGTGACTGATTAGATTTCTCAGAGTGCACCAGGAAAGGCAGGGCTGACTGTAACACTGTCATCCTTTTAGGATGCAAGGCTGGAATTTTGAGGACAATTGCATCTGTTGCACACCATTGTTGCAGGCATTGCATGGCTGAGGTGTCTGTGCCTCTTGTGATTCAGTAGGAGAATTTCTTAGGCCACTGCTGAGAGTGGAGATTGTTCACTGTGCCTCTGTACAGCAAGCAATGTAGCCTGTCCAAGGTAATGGCACTTTAGTGTCCTAAAGATTTCTCAACACTACTTTCTTAGTTTCAAATCTCCTTGACCTGCAGCAGCTTCATTTGCCTCATTACAATATACTTTTTCACTTCCTGTGAAAATCCTTTAGGATTCACCAACTTCCTGTGGTGAATCCTAAAGTCTGCAGGGTCAGGAAACATACTGTAAAGACAGACACATCCATCTGCCCTGTACAAGTAATTCCTAACTCAGATGCAACTCCTAGCTCTGGGGATCTTTCTTCTGAGTTCAGCTCTATTTCCACTTCCACAGGGCATTTCCTGGTGGAGGAAAGTTATCACCCCAGACCCACTGGATTTATTTTTATTTCAACTTATACAGAGCCACAGATCCTTCAGGTATCCCTCTTCTGAGGAGGGAATAGAGATGGCACGAGTCCATAGTTTTTACAGCAGCAGACCTAAGCCCACAAAATCTGGACTAGAAATACTTGCTTTCTAGCAAGAGTCCCAGGGACAGGCATATTGGCTGAATGATCAGTTTCCACTTTTCTTGTTATCTCCACAGCAAAAAGAAAAGTAGAAATCTTTGTTGCACATGTGCACAATGCAAGCAGAGCTCAGCTCTGGCACTTGATGCAGTTTCAGAACTGCAGAAGCAGTCCCTCAGGACCTCTTCTACTTGGCAGGTAATATCTTTTTCCTGCATGAAATAACACCAGATGCAAACATGGGACTTGTGGCTGCTGCAAAGGAGAAGCCATGTACCACATAGTTCATTTTTTGGGGTTGATCAAGATCCACCCACCTGGGGTTCTGACTAACCTTCAAATGGGTTTTCCCCATCGTGACTGGAAAAATGAAGCATCATAAATCACTCCTGAAATGGTCTTCTCACAAGATTTCTGACCCATTCCCACAAACTCCAGTAGCTTGGGTGGCTCAAATAAAGGTAAGCTGAGCATTCAGCTTTGTACCTTCCAGTCATGGAATCTTGCCCCTCCACACTGTCACCCAGCACGGACCATTGTATGGTCACATTAATTTAACTACACTAGAGTGGTGGTATTTGCAGGTTGAGCAGTAAAAATCAGGTTTTCAGTGGGAAACAACAGGAATTTCCCCTCCAGCTATATGCACGTAAAACCTGATTAATTTGTACAAAATCTCTTGAAGGTTTTACAAGTGCTTTTCCACTTTTTATTTTAGAAAATATTTCTTCAACTCATAAAAAAGAAATTATTTTAATTAATTTTTCAGTAAACTCTGAATTTGAGATATTGGAATGGAATTAGGCAGTATGAAAGAAATCTGTACTATGCTCATTTCAGAAATGTAAAATGATAAAGAATAAAAAAGGGCAATATTTTTTAATATGGAGCATTTGGACAATTAGCAAAAAGGAAGCACTATACCACTGCATTTGACAGAAAGCACTAAATGTCTGTGGAATTTCTGGGTTTTCAAATGCTTTCTTCAATTACAGAACAGTGTCTGAATATGTCTGATTAAAAACGTTCATCCCAACTTAACTAAGAAGGAAAATATGGACAATATATTCCTCCTGAGACTGCCCTAATCTATTCAACAGTTTGTAGCACAGAAAGAACCTCATGCAGGTCTCTGAGCCTTTGGCACATTCCCTAGTGGTTCTCTGTACCAGCTACTCACATTGCCCAAGGTGGAAGAGTTTCAAGGGGCAGAAACTTCCAGCTTTGCTATTTTCCTGGAAAACACATAGTGCTATTTGTACTTTTACCAAAGATGAACAAGCAAAAGAAGTTGCATCCCACATTGAAATAAAAACAGCCCGTGGATTCTTCATTAATTTCTTTAGCTGAATCTGATTTGTGTCCTGATATTATGAAGTCTTTTTGATTTTAGATGTCCAGGATGCCTTTCATCCCATAACCTGTGGTTGTGTGCTCTAAAGGGTCAGCCAACAGCAATAGCCATAATGCCTTACTCTTCAAGGAACAGCACAAACATACTCACCCACCCCCCATCCCCACTCCCCCAAATTCTCCTTGCAGAGGATGCAGTTGGACATTCCTGTTGCCTGTGATTTGTCAGGGAGACTGAGGTATCTAGAGAAATAAGCCAAAGCTTGGACATTTCACAAATATTTAAAAAAATCTCTTTTGACATTATTTTGACAGATTTCATTACGTGTTGCAAATGGGAGATTTGAGGATGCAGGAAACTTAAAATTTGCCTTTTGTTCTTCCAGCTCTTACAAAACAAAAGAAAACAAATATAGGAAGGGCTCTGTGACCCAGGAAGGGTTAAGATGTAAACATCCACAGGTTCTGTACTGTGAAGTATATTCTAGCTTGTTCCTGGCCTGAAAAATAAACACTGAGTAGTGCTCAGCAACTGCTTGTTGGATTGGAGCTGCACAGCTGAAAGCCTACAGTTATAAAAGCTTTATCTATAACACGGTGGTAAACAGAAGGATTTGCTATAAATTTCTGAGTAGCTGAAAGTTCAAGAAGGAAATACAGGAACAATGGGAGACAATAAAAATGTTAACTTGGTCATTTACTTTGTTAAGTCAGCTAGGAAAGTTTGAGCTGGACATTTGGGCTATTTCTTACTATAAGGCACATCCAAAAGTGTATTAACATGTTCTCAGCTTTAAAATCACAATATGTATAAGAAAAAAATGCTTTCTTAGATGCTGAGAAAAGCAGTACTTTTCTAGAGAGAATTCCTCCTGAGGAATCCTCTAGAACTGGTGACCATGTCCAGTGCATTTATGTCTGCTTAGAGTTGGGTTCAGCCCATGTAGCATTGCATCTCAAAACCATGGACATCCAAGCTAAGTTATTTAGTTGTCAATACAACTCCCACAGGCAATGGAGACTGCTAGACATCTTCCCAGAATAAGTAATTTCACTGGTTTTAGCCATCCATCTCTGTCCAAAAAAACCTCACAAGATGATTTTGAGAGCCCTCAGTATAATCAGGTGCTCAGCATCTATTTTAGGGCACAGAACTGTTAATTATTCTCTCGACCTGGCCTGGATGCACCATACGCTCCCTTTGTGCAGGGTAGAGGCAAACAGCAAAAGGCTTGGTGCAGAGTGAACATGAGGTCTAAGAAAACTAATATGACAGACTAATATGAGTGTTTGCAGAGATTTTTCTGAAAGCTTAAATAGTATTTCTTATACAAAGTAATCTTGTGGCAATCTACACAAACTGATTGTGTTGTTTTTGTTGTCCCCAAAAGAGAGGCAAAACCACTAACCACATCTCTCTAACAACACAAAACCAGAAAAAGCATAGGAGTTTTATTATTATTATCTGATTTGCTGATTTGTCTGAGTTTTTCAAATGAAAGGATCATGAAAAGGTACTGCAGGAAAACTGTACAAGAACTAACACATCAACATCATGGGAACATATAAAAACGAATGTACATTGTAGTACCTGCATACTTTTAAAGACCCTCTGTATTTGTATAGCTCACTCAGAGGTATTCCCGTAGGTGAAATGTAGAGGCATCCAGTACACTATATTCTGCTTTATTCACTTATGGAAAAATCCTTTGGAATGTAATGAGTGAAGCCCAAAAAGTGCAATAGAAATTTTATCCAACATCCCTCCTATACAATTATACAAATTGACTTTTGAATTCTGTAGGAAGACTATCACTCTATTAAAATCTATCATATTTTTTCCATAAGAGCCATGTGCCAAAGTCCTTATTGCTATTCCTGCCTTCTCCTCTAGAAAAAAAAAAAAATACAAAAAACCCTCTCCAGCAAAATCTGTGACCTTCTATATGTCCATTTCCTAATAATTGATTGATACTAGAAAAGAACTTTCCTTTTCTTTGGACTTAGGAGTATTTGGAAAGAGACCCCCTGCAATCTATCCAACAGGGCTCAGTGATGTGAGAAAGGAGACCACTAACACATGAGTACTCTGTAATATTGGAAGGGAGACCCCCTTTTGCACTGAATTAACGCCTGGAAAATCTGCTCCCCTTATGCTTTTTCCATGTGATTTGCTGGAGCTCATTCTTGCTCCATTGCTGTGAAGGCCAGGACATATCCCCTGGCAGTTTTTAAAACTTTTATAAACTGGAAAGTATTTTGCTGGCTTGAACTTGGCTTGCCTAGAATCTGTGAAAGATGCTGCTGTTATTGTTGGGGTTTTAGTTGAGTTTAGTTATGTTATTCATTCCTGTTAAATGGGCTGGTTTGATTTCTTTTAAAGCTTTGTTGTTTATATCAGGATGTCAATTAATTAAATTCCCAATTGCTTACTTTTACTTCATGCCTTTGCCTCATTCTGTATGTGCAGAAATTTTCTGTGAGGAAAAGGGAAAAAATTTATTGTTCCAGCTTGGTTTCCAATTTGTTATTTTAGTTGAGGTGAGAAGGCAAATCTATAGTGTTTCAAATGCCTGCAAAGTGAGAGGGAGATGTGTTTTCTGGTGCCAAGAGAGCAAGGATGTCAAGGGGATTCTAATGTGTCTTAACTACAGCTGCATTTTCAGCATCCTTGAAACCTGAGGAAGCCATGAATGGGGATCCTCAATGTTTCAGGTGAAAAATAAAACCACCTGTGGGTTTGTCATTAGAATTTGCATGTATTAAGTATTATTAATCCAGTGGCACATCACAGTGGTTTTTTCCTAAGATGAAAAGCTGTGCCTCCCTGAAGTTTCACTGGCTGAAACATTGACTTGAAATCCTGGAAATGAGTGTGTGTGTGTGTCTGTACAGATGGCACAGGTGAAGATGAGACATTCTAAACAATCCTTCCATTTTGCATAAAAATCATGTAAACATCTAAAACTGGGAATAAAGTTGAGATCATTTACCATTCAGTGCAGTCAAAAATTTGCTAGCAATTCATTCACTTACTTACTTGTCTCCTTGCCTACAAAATTCACTGTCTTAAACAAAGAAGTTCATGGAAATGGGAGACCAAGTCAAAACTATATTCCTGTGCTGCTGAGGAAATATATCTTGAGTAAAGTGAACATAATATTTAGTTTTTAATTTTTGTGCCTGGAATGGAATTTTAAGCTATAGTTTTAAACTGGTGATTTGTGTACTTTGAGCTATACACTGAAAATAATACCAACTACTCTTTTGGGTGAGATCAAATCCTGAGATGGCTTTTATCTCAATGGTTTGTTCTCATCATAAAGGGAAAACTATCAAGTCTGAAGGCAATCACAGTGGAAAACCATTTGGGGATCACAATTAAGTCTCCTTAAACCAAGCTCAAAGTTTACTGAAAGCCATTAAAAGATTAGGAAAATGTCTGTTTGGGTATTTGTATTTATCTGCCTGCTTATATTGTTATCATAAATGCACCACTTCACTGCAGATACACAGAATGTGTTGTGAAATACCATGGCTAGTTCCTACCATCAGCATTAATAAGGACTTGATTGTATGAAAAAAAAGTGAACAAATATGTAACAGAAAATATGTAAATATTATCAGTGCTGAATTAACTTTAAATCAGCTAAGGAAGGGTCACTGGGACCTCACGAGGTCATTACTTCTCAAAGAGCAAACAGAGGGGTGCAGTCCTCATCCCAGGGCACCCTTGGTCCCTGTCAGGGTGGAAATACCAATCTGCTCATGAGCAACCCCAACCTGATTGTCAGCTACTCCATGGTCTTCTGCTGGCCCTTCAAAGCATGCAGGAAGTGTTCCAAGGCTCCATAATGATGATCAAGTGCTCTCCCACTGTCCTCCATCACCTGTTGTCCAGCACAAGGGTGCAATATGAGCATGGGATCAGGGACAGCAAAGCACCTTGGGAACAATGCATGTAGGAAGAAGTTTTGGAAAGGTCATTTTAGTCTGTGTCAAAATAGAGGGTTTGAAAGAGCCACGACTTGGACAAAAAGAGATTTCCACCATATTCTTCTAATGTGGCATTTCAAACAATCCTGGACCTGAGTTCCATGACTCTGATCTCTGGTCTCATAAAAGCATAGAAAAGGTGGAGTGAATCATGGTGAGATATTTTCAGGCCTGGCCTGAAATAGCCTGTACAATTGCCAGTGTAGCTGGAATGCATCTCAACAGGGTTTTTTCCTCCTCAAGTAAGCAGGTGTGCTCAGCTCTGTATACATCACACAGATGGCAAACCCACAGGGCATGGTCAGATAGGCAGGAATACTGAGCTGTCTGTGAGGAGAGAAAGGACTCATTGAATCAGCTGAATTTCTGTGCATGTAAACAGACCTTGCCAAGCAACATAAAGTAACTAATGAGCCATAGTTCGGTGAGAATCTATAGCAAAATGGCATTACCTCTGGCTTCATTTTTTGTTATGAAATTATAGAAAGTAAATGAATCTCTGTACTTCAATTTCAGGATAGAAATTTTATCTGGGTAGAAATTAACTCTTCCTCTGCTGTATGGACTTTGCTCCCCCTTGATAGAGCAATTCTCACTCATTTTTTATCCTGTCTAAAACTGACTAACACAGTGCACCAGGACAACTGTCTCACCACATTGAAAAGAGAGCAGAAATTAAGGTGGAGATGGAGAACAAAGTTCAGTATTGCCCCCAAAATGTGTTGCAGAGTTAGTGAAGTAGTTGTTTACCAATGGTTTGTGGCACACAATGCAGGACAGAGGGTTAGTCTTGACTTGTTCTTTTCATCAGGAATGACCCTGTGAATTGCAGGTACAGCACACTGCCTTAAAATGGTCTGTGCATCTTATTGGCAGTAAAATAATCTGTGGTTCACAATAAGTGTACTTACTTATTGCATGGAAAAGTGCACCATATGTAGCATTCCCTGATGCTGGCGCACGGGCTCTGGCAGATCACTCGCGTTCTCTCTGTGCTGTGTCATCCACAGGACAGAAGTGAAGCCCTGCTGAGATCTGAGGTTATTGATACACATCTCAGAGGTCATTTTGTGGAGAATTACTAGATTCTCAGCCAGAAAAAGGGTGAATCACGTCTTTGCTAACATAATTCTGAATAACAGAACAAATTCCTCAAGGGCAGGCTCCATTTTTCACAAAAAAAAACCTACAGCATGTACCTAGTATTTAACAGTTTCTTAAAATAACACTGCCATCAGGAGGTGGCAAATACAGTCTGCTTCTCAGTGGTTTTTTCCCAGCTCTGACCAAAAAATGCCCCTGTAGGCATGCTGCACAGAGACCAAAAGCCATGAAGAGCCTGTAAATCATTACAACTGGGGAAAACGTGCCAGCTAACACTAAGATTTTTTTCAAGTAACAGCACTTCAAGAAAATATGTTTTAAGTGGCTTTAAAAACTCTGATGCTTTTCTGTTGTCAAGAAAGCTGTAAAAGTGAAATTTACTTTTCAGGTACCCAACATAAAAGAATAAAGCAGATGGCATTCATGACCCACCCATGCTAGAAAAGAAAAAGGAGCAGACTCCATGAACAGAGTAACCCAATTAAATCCCAGTATGAGGAGTATTCAAAAATTTGCCATGGTCCTGTGATGGGCTCTGCTCAAAGGAGGACCACAAAGCAGATATGCATCTCACCGTATAATGTTCCCATGACATCATGGATTGCAACACCAAATTTAAGTTTGCATTTCCTCAACACCAGAGGGATATGTTGCACAGCAACTCCAAAACACACACTTGAATATTCAAAGGTGCTTTGTACCAAGACAAAACTATCCCAGATCCAGGGCTTCACAGCAGGTCTGCAGCCTTCCAGGGTCTCAGCAAGCTCACCTTCAAATCTGTGCACAACCCCCTCTAAGGGGCCTGAAACATTTGCCAGCCCAAATACACATCTTTTCTAGCTTCCCCTGGGTCCTGAATCCCTTATGAATTCATCCTTCCATATAACTACAACCTTAGTGATGAGAATGGCTTTCTATTACCATTCATCTCCCAAATTCAATTAACATTGTCCAGGTGAAAACCCCAGACCTACAATTTCCCCATAAGTCTAAATTGGCTGTCAGACACAACATTGGCAACTGGCTCTCTGGTTAAAAGAAAATAATAACATTTATTCAGCAAATGCCCAACACTCAATAAATACTCTACTGCTTGATTTACTTTTAGGAATAAATTGAGGGGAGTTATGAGGCAATTGACTGCCAGCTGCAAAATACCCATCCCAAGGGCACCTCCTGAGTTTGAAACACTAGCTAGCACTCAGTTCAAGCAAAATGTTTTTCATGTTTCTGAGCCTCTAACTGGTTCTTACAACTCTGTCACTTTAAGAAATAATCACCTCTACACCTAAATCAACATTTTTAGACACACCAGTCAAGATGGGAATGTTTGAAGGGAGCAAGGAAGGACCATCTAGAGCTTTTTCTGGTCCTATGCAGAGTTGCAGAAGATGCCATTGGCCTTATAACTTCTTCCAGCTGACAAAAAGATTAGAGTAGATGCAGATGGCTCACAATTCCATTGTCTGCCTTATCCACTGTGCTGGATTATTCTGCAGACATGGAGTTAAATGTCGATGATGGATGTCACCAGCACCCAGATCCTTGTCTTCTCAAACATAACTGCATTCTGTTAATGAAAGCCAACAGCTGGAGAGACAAAGATAGGGGAATATAGTTTCTTGCTTGAAACTTTGTTGCTGATCTACCACTTTTACTATAATTTACAAAAAAAACGAATAACAACTTTGTTTAAGGTTTTTCCAGGGTTCACTAACTGCTTCCTAAAAAGGATCTGAGTGAAGCAGTATGCAGGAAAGGCCAAGAACCTTTCCTGTCAACACTGAGTTAGGTTGGATTTAAAGGCATTCAGGTCCCGTGGCTGTGTTGTGGAGGAGCTCCTTTTTCCCCATTCTTGTCACTTCATTCTCAGTACTGTCAAAGGCTGTTTGGTGACTGCATGAGGAGAAGAGCTCACCACTTCCCTTGGTGGTTTTCCTTGAGCACTGCTAAAAACATATGACTACAGATTCTCGTTATCTTTTCTTGTACAGATTAAATAAAAATGTAGTATTTGCTTTGTCCCAGACTTGAAGGCATTCAAATAATGCAACCAAATAAATTATCAAATAAATTATCTTTTTGATAATTTAAATAACTGAAGCAGTTTAAATGCTGCCATAAAATATTTTCTCTATCTCTTCAATGGTTTCTGGTATTCTTTTTTACCTGCGTTCTCTAATTTTTTTCATTTTTCTCTGGTTGACAGCAGCTCTGAATCTTCAGTGTCTGACAAGTTCAAAGCAAAATCACTGCTATACATCTAGGTCTGTTCAGTTGTGTTCCAGTTCCATGTTGCAAGTTAATCATTAGCTGTAATCCTACTGTGTGTTCTCCAAATTCTCATTTTTGCACAGACCACCAGTTTTGATCCACTGGTGGATTTTATCTGTTTTATATTTTCTTCTCCATGTTATGGATACACTGAAGATTGCAAGCCAAACAATGGCTCAAATGCAGTGTACCTTCTTAATAAGTAATTTGATAGTAACTCCCCAGTGATGATTACTTCTCAAACACAGTCCTTAATCTATTTAAAATATGTTCCTTCTTGCAGTGCTAACTTGAAATACCATGCCATACTGAGCAAATGACTTTACAAATGCTGAATACACTCCATCATGCAAATCTTTTGCATTGGTCATTAGAAACTGCACCAAAGATGCATATAATTTCTGTTTAACAATAATATTCCTTGCATTATGCTATCGGAATTTATAGCTTTGATTTTTTAACTATCATTCAATAGATACCTGTATCAATTTGACTATTATTTTACCCAAGGCCTAATTCAGATCAAATATTTTGTTTGTCTGAACACAGTGTAGCATTTTTCTTAAATATTGGCAGAACATTAACACACTTCAGTTTTCTGAAATGTTCTCAGTTTTCAAAGATTTATTTAAAATTAGTATCAGAAGGACAAAGATATTTTCAGCTCTAGAATGTCAGGACAGAATTCAACTGTGTCTGGTGGTATAAGAATGCAATAAAAATATCTTGAATTCTTTCTATTTTCTCCTCTTACAGTTCCTTTTGATCATATTTTTCCTCTTTAATTTGTTCTGTAATTTTGCTACCATGGGTTTAAACCAGAGACATCCTTTATTTTCTGACAGGGCAAGTAAGTCATGTAGTCAACATGAATCTCTTCAGGGAATACATCTCATTTCTGCTCATTTCTGAAAGTACCCTCCTGCTCAGCAACATTGAGTTCATCCCCTAGGGGACTTAACCACCTTGGAGAGAATGTTCCATTGTTTTCATGATGTTAAGTGTATATTTATCTGTTCAAAGTTAAGGGCTTCAGGATGGAGAAGCTGCATTTTTACTTCTTGCTCTGTTAACATTGAAGCTTTTTGTACAAAACTGTTAGTACAAGTCTTCATCATGGCCCAGATGAGAGACATGTTTGATATGAGTGTTTGCCCACTGCAGCTCTTGTAATTGCCCGGTTGACCTATTTTTGTTAAGGGCTTTATAGAAAGGAGGATTTCTTACAAGCTCTGAAATTCTTAGTTTAATATTGTTAGGAGATAGTGGCTCTGAGGATCAGAATCCCAGTCTATTTATTTTGTTTATGTTTTCCTTTATTCTTTTTAAATGCAACATAAGATTTTAAGCAACATTTTTCTGGGTTTTAAGCCTAAGATGTTGGTTTATATAGTATGGTTCATTCAAGAGCATCCATTCAATAAAACTTGATTCATAACTCACACCTCTAAAAATCATAATTTTTATCAGTATTATTTTGTTAACTTTAAAGATGCTTCTCATACAGGACTTGGCTTGTGAGATCTGCATATGCCTTTAGTCACTAAAGGAAAGCAATAAAACCTAATCTCCTTCTGAAAGCAAACATGCATTTTCAACTGACTGTCAACATAAGGAGAAAGAGGAAATATGTTTCAGGATGGAAAGAACATTTCCAAAGAGGAGGGAATCCTCTCAAATGTCTCTTATAGAGAAATCCACTAACCAGCACCAACTGCGTCCCTGTAAGAAAACAGCCAGCTGCTCCAAGGGAATACAGCAACATGTGAGCTGAGGGTGCTGAGCAACTAGCTTGTCTGGAAGCACTTAAAAAATACAGGGAGGAAACCAACAGAGACAAAATAATAATCATGATGAAAAAGTGATAAAAGATGGAGGGAAATTATTCACACTGTAAACTGCTGTAATTGAGAACATCATTTGCAAAGCTGAATGGTGAGGGTGGTGATTACCACAGTAAAGGACCTCTCTTGTAACTTGTAACTGGATCCTTGCTGCCCTTTCCCTTGAGTGTCTCCATCTGAGCCTGGAATGGTCCCACTCAGCTATGAAGAAAAGTGATGCCATCTCCTTTTAGCCCTCAAACAAGCTGTCTTTAATGCAAATGCATATCCCTACAGGAAACTTGGGTATGACCAATGACCTGCAAAATTCAACCTCTGAATTAAGGGGCCAATCAGTCCAGTTCTGCTTAATTTAATACAGTGGCCAAACAAAGTCAAAAGCGTGCCTTTACACATCACATTTAGCTCTCTGGGAAGTCACATGGCCTCACAAACCCCCACACACCCTCCTCCACCCACATTTCTGTCTCCCTTGACACTTCTGACCCTCTTTGGGTCCCCTTGGATTTCTGCTCTCAATTCCCACTCCTGTTCTTGCATGTCCCGAGCAGAATTGGCCTTTCTTCTAAGAGAGCAGCAGCTGGAGACCAGTGGGGATGACACCTTCACCCCCTCCATCACCTCTGGTACCACTGTATGCCAATGACCCCTTCCTTTCTCTTAGGCTTGCCCTGGTTCTGAGCCTGTGCCAGGAGTGTGGCTCTGGGAAGGACCTGGTAGGCACAGAGAGCAGCTTGACAGGACAAAGTCAGTCCCCTCTTTTGGCTATAGATGCTCTGCATGAGCAAAGACAGAGCTTCTTTGTTTCAGGAGCTAAGGACTTGGCAGACTAGATAAAACGTCTCAGATAAAGAACTTGTGTCTGTCCCCATTTGGCTGTTTATGATACTTCTGAATGCTTTGGCAAACATAAGCCCTCTCCTCAGGACCTGGAAAGAAGCTCCTTTACTTTGTAGTACAACCTGCTTTGTTTCCACGGGTTGCCAGTGACCTATTCACTGTGCAGGCTAGCATAAATCTCTGACCTGGCCAGCACATCTCTGCAGCCTGCCAGTTAGATGTCTGCACTTCATACACAGCTTTTTGTCTTAGCAGTAGAACATTTTACCCTAAAATGAGATTTTTATCCCGTGAGCTGGAAAGTTCTGAGCAAGTTGATCTGCTGCCTCACCTGCAACCTTGCTTTTACTGTCAGAGCCAAAACTCTGAACTGGATTTCTATCTGATAGCTCTTAATTCAGATGATAGCCTAGAAGACATATTGCAATGCTCTGGTGGGTCAGCATGACTGATTTCAACTGAGAACAAAGCATACCTTTTCTGTACTTTTTAGATAATCAGATGTTTACATTTACTCAATTTGATTAACAGCTGCAGCCACACTCAGCCAAGCTCAGCTTAGAAAAATTACACAACGTGTCCTGTTTACAGCTTTAGCTGAACAGAGGCAGGAAAGATAAAAGATTTTCTTTATGAACTACTGATATGTTGCCTAAATCTGGGTCAGGAAGCAAAATATCAACAGCTGTGGAGCATGGGATTTTTAATTCCTGGACAAACCATCACGGTTGTTTTCCCAGTGACATGGCCAACTCACAGCCCTGCAGCTGAGATAGCTTTGAAATGAGGCAGCTCCTGAGTCAGCTGGAGGGAGAATAATGAATCCAAGATTCTCCCCCAGCCTCTACTACAGGTTTGTTATGTAAATGAAACAGCTCTGCACCTCCACTTACACCTCTGTGGAGGAAATTAAGTGACACAATGAGGGAAAATAAAGGACTTAATTAATTCTCCAGAGCATTCTGATGCAGGTAACTGAAAGCATCAGAACAGACAGATTAACAGGAACATACTCAGAGCATAAAAACAAGATCTGAAAAAAATAAGGCCTTAATCAGAAACTGTTGAACATGAAAAAAAAAAAAAGTTTTTTTAAAATGTGGGGTTTTTAACACTGATGTTTCTTCCCATACAGCTGGGGACCGACTAACATGGAAGCAGGTCTTCATCTAGTTCTTATTTATTTCTGCTAAAACACATATGTAAATCAGAGAGAAAGACCTCTAAGAAGAAACAATTATCTGCTAAAAGAGCAAAATTTACTGAAATTTAATTTTTCATCCTTTAATTTTCATCAGTAGGTTGTATGAAATAGCTGTAGTTTATAAGCCATCTGTACCATTCACATATTCAAACATACTGTTTATTTACACACACAAGCAGTGCAAAAAAGAAAAAAAAAACAAAACTACTGCAATGCCTGTATTTGGATAGACACACTTCAGAATGACCAATTAACAAAACCAAAACAAGACTTGTGTACAAATTATTGTGCAAATCCTGCTAATCCAACTTTGATTTGAAAAAATGCAGCGATGATTTCAAATTGTGCTTCAGGTGTTAAATACGACTGGAGAGATGACAATCTGCAGTGGGAAGGAGAAAGGTGACTCCAGAAATTGGGTGCAGTGTTCTGCAGCCAGGACTCTGGTGTAGCCACCCAGGCAGTGACTCCTGCCTCAAAGGAGGAGTCACTTGGCACACTGCTCCCTCTTGGTAGGAGGTTTCAGTACCTTTGTGCACTTACTAATTGGGTTTGTCAGACCCTGGCTGCCATCACTCCCATCCAGGAGAGATATTGCTCTTTCTCTGCCCCCAAGGACCTCAGAGGACCTGCCTGGACTCCTGTACCGGTGATATTACTCCTACCTTGCACCTCCACTCTGGTGGAAAACAGCAGAGCCCACACGTCTGTGCCAGGGTTCAGACTCCTAAAGAGCTGACAAAGGAAGAGGAAACACAGAAGGAGAACTGTGGGGACCATCAGAAGCCTTCCATAGCTCAGCAGATAAAAGTTTTTTTAGTTGCCAAGCAGGTCTAGCAAGAATTATAAAAGAGACATGCATGACATAAAACAAAGGTAGCAAGAAGAGAGCAGAGTCCAAGGAAAGTGAAATAAAAAAGTCCTTGAGAAAAAGCCAAAACAGTAAGAGGATGCAGGTTTGAAAAGTCTAGGTCTCACACCAACAGTATTTCTGAGGATTTGTACAAATCAAGGCAAGCTATTTTTGCCCCATCCTTTATTTATTATCTTAAGGAGGAATTAAATATCAGAAGAAAAGCATCATGAAAAACAGGATGAAAAAATTTCATTTTCAACATTGCTGCAATATGTCATTATTTCATCCTTCTATATGGCTTCTTAGATCATCAATGCAACCCAGAGTTCAAAGTTACCAATATGTGTAATTTTGTTAATAAAGATCCTAAACACAGCTGGCAGTAATGCCTTAAGATGAAGGGGAAAAAAATCCCATTAGAGTCCTCATATTTATGTATGTGCCTCTGTGTTCTTGAAGAGATTTTGCCAGAGAACACAACTGGGGCATCGTGAGTCAATAATCTTTTATATTCACATAATGTCCTTTGGGATTGTGTACGTTCTAGCACAAAGCCATATGTTATGTGATCCTGGAGAATAAGCATTTAATCATTAGTATTATATATGGCCATGATTTTGTTTTGATGGATCTACTGAGCATTGTTTGCATAGCAAGCACCATGGAGTCTACATTTCAAGCCAAGTGGCTAAACAGAGCAGTACTGTTTCCCATATGTTACGTGAGCTTCATTATCACCCTCCACATTTGGAACTGGAAGTTAATATTTTTTATTTATTTTATTTTTTTGCATTGCTCTTTTGGCATTTCATATTTAAATCTTCACAAAGAACATCATGGCAAAAAAATTTAGGAGGATCTCATCAGCTTTTGAGGACAGAGGCTTGAGAAACAAGATATTCTCCCAAGCAGAGGGAGCAGAGCTGCACTTTCCAGCAAGGAACAACACAAGAATTTCCAGACAGCAACACCGGTCCATTGTGCTTTGCCTGTAATTTGGGGCAAATCTCACGTGATTTATCAGGACTTGGGACATCCAACAGACATCCACAGATCAGTCATAGCCCTATCCCAACTGACATTGCAGGCAGAGACCCTGCAGACCACCAGGGCAATGTGTCAGTCCCAGAGTTTGGCTCTCTGTTGCATGGAGCATGGCAATGGGCTGAGCAAGCCCTGCAAATCCCCTGTGGTCTGTGATCTCCAGGGAGAAAACAGGGAGTGGATTCTGGAATAACATAAGAGACAGGTTTTGAATTGCAAGCAATTGACTTTAAAACTGCAGTTGGGCTCAGGGAACCAACTCAGCCTCTCCCACTTCCTGCATTGTTCAGCAAAACCAAGTCAATACAATTTGAAGCTGTGGTTCTGCTATTGAATTTAAGCCGCTCAAATATAAAGCGATCTGCCAGGTCCAGCATCTGTCCAGGGGTTTCACTGAAAAATTATACTTCTCATAGCCTGGAGATCCCATGCAGTTGCTGTGCATTAGGATGCATCCTGAATTTACTACTTCCACTGGGATTTTGCCAGTTAGTCTAGTCATAACCTCATCTTCTAATCGAAACCTTCATCAAAATGATAAATGGTTTAACAGAAAATGATTTATGGGACAGAAATATAAAAACCAAAATCTCTTGTTCTTCTGCAAACACACACTGGAAGTGAGAATGAGCTGATGAGTGTAGTTTATTCCCAGCCTGGAAATTCAGGATTTCAGACTGTCCAAGAGAACACTAGTAGAAAGAAAAGCAATTAACTTTTTTTTTTTAATGCCTAAGGACCATCAGATTTTTATCCTCTGAAAGGGTGGAGTAGCAAGACATTTTTTAGGCTGCATTTGTAAACACATCCTGTCAGAGCAAATGAGCACACTAGTTCCTAGCACCTTCAAATCCTGGATGGTTAACTAGCTCTGGTGGAAACTTTTCATGGAGTCAATTTTCCATGAGAAAAGGAAGAGGACTGGCTGCTGTTTTGTCATTTCAGCCTAGCTATACTTTGGACTCCTGGTTTCCCTGTATGCAGGGACACGTTTGAGGTCTTCACCTATCTCCTTTTGCTCAAGCTCTCCAAGTAGATGCCAGGGATCTGGTGGCCTTCGATTTTTTTCAGGTGTCAGAGGCTACTCCAAGGTGAGTAAGCAACCTCACCAGGTCTCCAAGATTTTCTCCCTGACCATAAGAGCCAGCTGCAGGGCCAGGCAGAGGACTCCATGGTGAGCTCTCTGCCCACCCAGTAATTTTGATTTTCAGACTTCCAGGCTCTGCTGTTCCTTGCACTGCTTGGCAATAAGAATAGCTATTCACTGTCTCCTAAACCTCACCTGGGACTTTGGGGTTCCCCTTCCCAGGTGTCTGTCTTGACAACTAACCATCTTCCTACGTTCCCTCCTATTGTGAACAGCAAGGATATGGAGGTAAGCAGCCTGTCTGCCTACAAACCAGACAGGAGGAGCAAGCAGAGCAGAATTTCATTTTTTCTTTCATGAAGTAGAATTTCCTGGAAATCCCTCCATGTTGGGAAATAAACCCCAAAGTCTGCCCTTTGATATTTTGTCCTCATTTAGAACAAAGCCATCTTAACAATACAGCTTTTCCTGGGAAGAGATTCTCATTTTTTCAGCAGCATGGATGGGGCCATTTGTTAACTCAGTTTCAGATGGGAGCCACAGACATACTCACTCTCCCTTTGAAGTATGCACACAAAGGAAGGGCAAGGGAAACAGGAGCTAAATGTGACTGGAGCTTTGAATTTCTGCAGAGCTCTATTCCTTAAGGAAAAACTTCCAAGGATTAGTTTTGGAGCCTCAGACATTTCATTTGAGTGTTCTTACTCAAAATAAAGGACTCTAGAAGAGTCCTTTTTGCAGTGAATGGCAAATTGCAAAAACATAAGCAGACATAAGCATCTAGCTTGTCAAGGGTCAAGATACCCAGGAAAGCTTAGAATGTCTTTTTCTGAGCTTTGAATTCAGACTTTTATGTTAGGAAGTTTTTCCAACTGAGTATCGTGAAGGAGTTAGGATAGGGAAGAACTGGCTGTAACAACTAATTTCATTTTGTTTATCCTTTTTATAGAAATATTTCTATTACACTGAAGGCCAGTTTTATGGGGAGAACTCTTCAGTTACCTGGTATCAGGATCCCATGAGCCTGGATTCAGTATTATCAGCAAAAAATCCTTTTTGTTTTGGCTATAGCTTTTGCTATCGCATTTGGCCTCGATAATATTTGGCCTTGATAAAATTATTCACTTATCCAGATTTATTTTCTGAATATAATTTCTTCTGCTTCATTTAGAGAAAATACAGGCAGTTTCATTCCTAGGGAAACTTAGAGAAGGTTGGGAATTGAAGCTCTTGTATCTTTCACATAATTTGGCAACCTACTGGAATGGAATTTGGAAAAAGCACTACAGGAGGAAACCTCAACCTTCTTACAGGTTTCCCTTTGGTAGAAAGTTATTTCCCTTCCTAATTATATTTTATAGGTGTCTTCTTAAGTAATGTATTACCGACACAATAAATATGAAATTCACTCGGATATTGCTAGGTGTTAGTAACCCTAACCCTAACCCTAACCCTAACCCTAACCCTACACAGCACTGGCACAGCACATACTGGTGTGAACTTTTGAGAACGCTGCACTGCCAGAAAGAGGAACATGGGACTATAGGAAGTTCAGAAAACAGCAAAAATTAACAGAGATCTAGAAAACATGACCTTTGAAGTCAGATTGAACAACCTGGCTTTGTTTAAAGTAGAGAAAAGAGAAGATTGAGGGGAGACATGATAGCAACTATCAAGTATGTAGAGCATTGCTTAAACAAGAAGATAATGAATTATCCTCTGTGCTTAATGGATTAAGACAGAGACTAATGGGTTTAAATTGCACCTAGGGGATTTCCCTCCTGAGGAGGCTGTGGAATCTCTGTCACCAGAGGTTTTGAGGAACAGTTTAGACAAACATCTTTCATGGATGATTGAGAAGTAAATGCTTTGGGCTGGTGGGCCAGTTTTTGGAGATGACTTCCCAGGGAGTCTTCTGTGACTGGATGACAGAAGCAAGCTAATTGTCACACTATTTTACAATACCTTTGTACTTTGGAACGTATTTTCATCCAGCAAAACTAAACCAAGGAAACTAAAAACTCTCTCTGGTTTGGAGAGAAGGGAAGGCATGAGTTCATTTGTTTACATTAACTAAGACAGTGGAAATATTTAATTGTGGTTCAGTTCATTTCAGACACAACATAAAACCAATCTGGAAGGTCTTAATCTGGGAATGGAATGTATATTGCTTTGTTAAATCAAATCCATCATAGCTATAAATCTAATTTATGCCACATCATTTACTCTGTTGGGTCCAGTAACTTCCTTTAACAGCAGTCAGTTTTCATGAAAATATATATAAGAAGGCCTTTAGTTTAACACTGATTTTTGAATGAAAGTGGTGGTTTTTTAGTTAAAGACACTGTATTCCCATCAAGCATAAAGACTTAACATAAACCAGTAAACATAGGACATCAGTGACTTCTGTAGGCCTTCACAGCTGTATCCAGCTTTTAGACTCCATACAGTTTTGTCACCAAAAATTTATTATTAGCACAAGTATACTGTTTCCTCTTCAAAGTTATTAAAATGCCTGAGACAGAGTCTGCTCCTAGCAGCACCTTGTTCACAAAAATAAGCAGAATTACTCTGGCTTTAATGAAGTGCAGAATTCTGAAGAGCAGAATTTGGCTTAAGTGATTGTGGGAATGCTGGTGGGTAAAAATTTGACGTAGAAAATAAGATAAAAAGCAGTATCTCCCAGAGCAAGATCTTACATTGTCCTTAAAAGAGATTTCACTTTCAAACCTGCAAGGATTTCAGGTAAGGTCCTAGTTTAGTCTTTAGTTTCTGTTGCTCCATCTTTTTGGACTGCCAGTCATGCATTGAAGAAAGGCATCCTAAATTAGATTTTAACAGAAATTGCCTACCACTTCATTTTTATTTATTAGGCATGTGGCAAAATCTTTTTTAAAGTTTTATGTATTTTTTTTGATATTTTATCTTTCTGCAATAAAATACCATGAGACAAATAGATCTATTCATTTTTTAAAACGGAAAATAAAGCCACAACACAGTTCTGAAAAGATAATCTGGTATGATTAAATGAAAAAAATAAAGGAAGAAACAATAAGTGCTGCTGACTACCTCAAGCTATTCCAGGATTATATAACTTGGTATCTAAATGCAGTCATCATGTATAATGGAAAGTAATATAGTCTTGGAAACATCCAAAAAGCACTTCTTTCATGGTGAATTAATGAAATAGAAAAGGCCAAGAGAAAGCAGAGTTTGTGTGCTTGCTGTTCCCCTCCTCCTGACAGTCCAACCCAAGCTTGCCCATAAATTTGATTCTATACAGAAAACCGGGTAGTACCTGATATTTTGCAAACCACTTAATCCCAAAGAGTTTTTAACAGCATCTGATTCAGAACAGTGCTGGCCACCCTGCTGTGCTTTCTGACCTTTAAAGCACCAGGAAAGAAAAACTGCTGTGTAAATACATTTTAAGAATTCTGTGGCATTTGGTAGATGTTCATCTGGGAAAGTCCCCCACATAACAGCACACAGAAAGTCACAAAAACACCACTCCTCTCCCCAGCATATAGGACATTCAAGGACAGGTGACAGAGCAGATATTTCATGAAACTAGACTATTTTTCTGCCAGCTGTTTCCCTCACATATTGCTACATATTCCTTCAAAGCAAGACTTTTTTTGGGAGTTATATTAAAATCACTTTCTTTTCCTAAAAGCAGTCTGAAAGCACCTCAAAATTCCTTAAAATTACCTATTAATTATTTACACTTGGAGCTGTTTGTGTCAATTTTTTTAGATGAAACATGCTATCCACCTTAGCTAACCAGGATTCTTTCCTATATGCTTTTGGGACTTTCTAATTTCAAATAGCTTTCTCTTTAGAACAAAAATGGAACATATAAACTGTCAGGTTTGTCTGTTAAAATCACAAAGGTATAGATGGTGCTTCTCTGGATACATCCTTACGACTTTACCTCTTTAGTAATTAAGTATGCCCTCCTGTGTCCTTCTATCAAAGAGATCTCAAAAGGATTATGATTATGAAAATTCTAGTGATTATGAAAATTCTAAATCTAATATTAAAAGATGGTAACATCATCCACAACAGATTTTTTTCCTCCTATTTGCCATTAGAAAAATCTTCTTTCAAGCACTTAACTTTGCCAGACTTGAAGTGTGTCAGCTGAAGTTTTCCATTCTCAAAACCACAAGCATTCAAGCATTTATGAGGAGTCCAGGGGGTAATTTTTTTTTCATTTTTTTTAAGACGGAAAAAAAATTATAGTGAATTTCCATTTGAAAAGTTCTAATGCCTGTGTGGTAGGGCAGATTCTCTGTCACCCCTGAGGGAAAAAGGGGTTAACACATTCTTGGGCTATGAGACAGATGAATGTCTCTATTCAGCATGGATTGATGATGTTATGGTCATGGCCAAAATGCCCCAAGAAGCTTTTCTGTCCAGAAAAAGTCCTTGATAAAAGTAACCAGAAAGCAGCATACAGCTGAGTCCCACTTTAAGGAAAGGGAAATAATACATTATGTTTGGAAGAGAAGTTTCTCCTTCAGAGATCAAACTAACTCAAGATTAGGAGGGGTTTTGGGGATACACACTGTCTGGCTGGGTAATAACATCAGTTAGTTCCAGAAGGTAAGAGACCTAGAAAATGGAAATATTTCCCTTTTATTTCAGTCCAATGGTGATTGTGACAACCTCCATTCTTGCAGTAAGCATTCATAGATTTTCATTGTGTGCCCTCTGCCTTAATTACACTCCACACCTCTTCAACAGATGTTTCAACCTCCCTGGAGAGTCAGTCACCACTAAATTGCAACTCATGACTCGGAAACACTTGCAAATGCAGTTATGGGGTATCTTCTGTATTTGATAGTGACTCTTGATGTGGAATTCAGAGCACGCAGATGATAAAATTAGCTAAATTAAGTTTGAAGAAGACCATCCTGAGGATCACTGTGTGGAAATTAAAATTTAAATCTTGCTGATAATTTGTGAGTGTAGCATACCAGCATTTAGCCACAGCATTGAGGATGATTTCTTGGTTAATCTGATTTTGAACTGGAAAAGTATTTAAGAATATTGAAGTGGGTTATTCCACATTTGCTTTGATCATACAAAACCTGATTCTGATCAGAGTTCTGACAAATGTGATCTGGCTGCACTACACTCCTATAGTCATTGATGAGACCACTGTGTTCTAGAGAATACCTAGATATGATACAGTGTATCCTACCAGTGTATGATTTTGCTCAGCAAAAAACTGCTAAACCCTTTACAAAAAAATGTTTAATTGAAACTAAACAACTTACAGAAATAACTTGATCTACTTATATTAAATATTACATGCATACACTAAGGACACCTATTAAGTAAACATTCTTTACTGTACTGAAAGTGATCTGGCTTTACTGATTGGTATTAAAGTGGGGGAATGACTCATTTTTTAAAATCAATAATTCATGATTAATAATTAATAAATAATATATAATAAATAAATGATAATAGTAAATAATAGATAGATAATAGATGCTAGATAATAAATAATAATTAGTGACTAATAAATTCTGTTCTGCAAATATAACTTTGAAAAGGCTTTTCCTTTTTTGCAAGGAAAATAAAAACTCCATCTCCTTTCACCAGCCATATACCCGGTCTCTACTCTTAGCTAAAGTCAATGAAGAGTGAGAATGTCTAGACTGAAAACAAAAAGTTGTCTAAAAACTTTTTTGTAAGAGCAAGACAAGTAACCTAGGAAGAATACAAGAAATGAACTTTTTTCTGGTAATTTTATTTTCATCTTATTTTAACATTTTTGAAAACATTTAGCAGTTATTTAAAAGACAGAAATAGTTTCTTTTAAAGAGAAAACATTTTCCACATATTCCCTAAGAAATTTACAGAATGTAGTCTAAATAATAAACCAGTAAAATTCTGCCTTCAAACAACAATCATGCTGACCCCAGTAACCTGGAAGTATAACAGAAGGACTCTCATGGCGTTTCAGAAAGACATACAATTTTACTTTCTTCCAGGTTAATTTTAGAAATTGTCACAAACAGATCTAGCTTTAAAAATGGAACGCTTGTTATTTTACTTGCATTTTCAATCTAGATTAAAGTGGTCCCTGCCTAGCAAAGCACCACAGAATGCATGTAAATATAAGAACCTGAGAAGTCCTTTGAAAGCCACTTCTGTGGTGATTTGCTAGAATGAAGTCAGAATGAGTAGTCTCCTCCTTTTTGTGATGTTTCACCCTAATTTTTGCAATAAGGGTAACAGACTGTACAACAGAAAAACTTTGAGAACAGCTTGAGGAACTCCCTGAAAATAAAATCAGAACAAAACTGTAGTTTAAAAGAGAATGTTATGCCACTTGCTTCTGGCCAGTTACCAGTCTCCTTTCTCTCAGCAAGTCATTATTCTCAGAGTACTATGGCCGAAGCTCCAGAGGCTGACGAGTATCAGGGTAGAAACAGCCGGAGTTTGCCATCCAAGGTGGCTGTGGTGAGCTGCAGTTCAAAAGAAAAGAACATATGGCTTTAATGAAGATCTTTCCAGAAAGCACAGTTTGCTTTAGAGCAACAAACCAAATGAAGATCATTAAGATGATATTAAAATTACTTCTATGGTCCAGGATTCATTAAAAAAAAAAAACAAACAATAACTCATAGACTCTTCTCAACCAAGCTAATCTGAAAATTCCATTTCACTTAGATTTTTCTTTTCCAACTATTTTCAAATTTGTGTCAACATCCGCTAACACATCAACAGTCTGTAAAACTGAAGCATATGTTAAAACCACATAGAAAGTCAAACAAACTTCACTGTGTATGACTCAAGAAGGGAATATGGAAGAAATAAGAAAATGAGCTGGAATAAATGAAGATGGAAAATACTGTGAATTAAATCAGGCATACCAACAAATACAGTCTTCTGATTTTTATTGGTGTTAAGTGTAGAGTAAGAGTTTCCTTTGTAAGAAAGTATACGCAAAATTTTATGAAGAGGCAAGTCTTGAAGACATAAAAAGCCTTCAGCTGCATTAGCTGTCGTTCACCAGGCTGAGAAGATCTTAATTATAAAATAAGAGACAATACTGTTTTCTGCATTTACTCCTACAAACAAGCACTTAAAAACCTGCTGTATCGCAGAAAGGGACAATCTACAAATGGCACCTCTTATTAGTCATTAAAAATTCAAGGTGTTTACTCCTTGCATATGAGGATTTACAGTTGTTTCTCAGCATGATAAAAAAATCTGCAGGGCTGGAACCAAACAGGCGTCTCATGCTCTGACCAGTTCATTTGGTCAACTTCTTGCATCCTCATTTTTCTTGATCTGCTCTTTCTTTGATACATTGACTCATTTGTTTTATTCTTCTGGAAAAAGGAACTCTGTTGTCAATAAATTATCTTCTTGGGTTCATATTCCCTCCTTCAATATCTCCAACAATATATTCTTCTAATCTTTCATAAGTGTTATCTCCCAAGACAGTGACTTATATTCCCTTATTTTCTTTTTTCTTACTCTCACTTACGTAACCTGAAAGTACAGGATATCCAGAACCACACAATCTAATTTCTCCAACTCTACTTTTTACAGCTATCCAAGAAAATAACATACTTCCAAAGACTTGTAATATGTCTGTATCTAGCTCTGCAACTTACTATTGTGTTTTTATTTAACCCCAGACAGCAACTAAGCAGCACACAGCCACTTGCTTACTCACTCGCTCCACCCCAAGGGGGATGGGGCAGAGAATCAGAAAAATAAAACTGAGAAAGTTTATGGGTTGAGATGAAGACAGTTTAACGGGACACAAAAGGAAGAAAATAACAATAATGCTACTGATAACAATAATGATGAAAGAATTATAATACACAAAACAAGTGATGCACAACGCTCACCACTCGCTGACCGATGGCTAGACACTTCACAAGCAGATGCACTAAGCCAGCTTTCCCCTCAGTTTATATACACCGAGCATGACATCATATGGTATAGAATATCCCTTTGGCCAGCTTGAGTCATCTGTCCTGGCTGTGTCCCTCACAACTTCTTCTGCCCTTCCAGCCTTCTTCCTGGCAGAGCAGGAGAAGCTAAAAAATTCTTGACTTGGTACAGACACTACTTGGCAACAACAGAAACATCAGTGTGTTACCAACATTATTCTCATACTAAATCCAAAACACATCAGCTACTAGGAAGAAAATTAACTCTGTCCTTGCCAAAACAAGGACAGACGATGTAAATGTAAAATACCTAACTAATGTGTCCTTTCTAAATTTCTGTGGCCATTTATTATGAGCACAAAAGAAAAAAAAAAAAAGGAAAAAAAAAGAAAATGCTTTTATTATTATTTCATGTAATCAAAACAAAACTAACGTAACCTGAGAAACGAGAGATTAATTCTATTTCATTACAGGAGATAATATAAAAACCCTATTTAGCTTTCAAATTAAAATGAAATAATTTTAAATGAAATGAAGTTTTACAAGACCTAAGGAGGTCATCTTGTCCATCTTTCTGCTCTCTATTTAACCTCAGATACACTTAGCTATGGCTTTGTCTGGCTAAGTCTTGAAAACTTTCAATGAAATTTCACAACTCATTCCAGTGTTTAAGTGCCTTCTTAGTTGTCATACAGTTTTTTCCCTAATGTCCGACCTGAACCTCAAAAACTGCAGTGTGGTCAATCCTCCTATGGTATCCTCTGACAGTACTGAAACACAGCCTGGCTTCCACCTGCTAAATGTATTCACTACCCTGCTATTACATTCTGCTTTCAGGGACCTTCTGTTTTTATTAACCATAAAAAGTTGTCTTTCTACTCCAAATAACCCCCTCTACACTTTTGGCAGCACCAAACCATTCACTGAATTGTTGGCTGAACTAAAAACACCCACCTTCTGGCTTTAAGATCCCTCTTTGTTAGTCATATGCTCTAAACTGCTGTCTCTCAAGTCCTTCTCCTTCCTTTCCCCTTTCTCTTACTTTTTCCACCTTTTTTCCTTGGCAGTTGATAAAATGAGGTTGCTCTTTAACTGCACCATTCTCCTGAGAAGTGTTACACTCAATATCTTTCCATGAACAAAAGGAATTATACCTTTATACAGAGCCAGTAGTTTGATTTAGCCCAACCAATGCTTTAAAAGGCTAACAAAAATAAACCAGATATTAGACAGTTAACACTCATAATACAAAAAATGCCTAAATATTAAAGATTTCATAAAAATATAGGGTTCAATGGGGTTAATTAGTAGCATCCTGAGTTCTTTCAGTGTTAATGGTGATTACATGGGATTACATGAGTTTAATGTAAACTAGCTTTACTTAGCAAACTTCATATAATCACAGAATACACTGAGTTGGAAGGGTCTCACAAGGATAATTGAGTTCAACTCCTGGTCCTGCACAGTCCCCAAGAGTTACATCATGTGTCCAAGAGCACTGTCCAAATGCTTCTTGAACTCTGCCAGATTTATGTTATATTTCAGGCAATACAGAAATTTTAGTTAAGAGTGTAATAGCAATGTAATAACAGGAGAAAGCTAATTGCAATTTGTATTAACACAGATAATAAGAGTTACTAAAAATCTAGCCTGTAGGACCCTTGAAATTCCTGATTTATCACTTAAGAGCTGTTAAAGCTGATGAATAGTGTTCTCAACTGTATTTAGAATCCATAGAAATCTAAATAAGATTTTTTTAAAATGTTTAACTTATGCCAATATTACATTTCCAAATAATGCATGTTACTTCATTCAAACCCCACAGCTCCCAAACATGCTACTCCAAACCTGTGTTTTACATTATATTTGAAATCTCTATAGTAGTTAAGTCAATATATTACTCACCATTAAAAAAGAAAAATAAAAAAAACCAACCCAAACTCCCAAACTAATTATGTCTTACTATTATATATTCAATTCTTGGCATCAGTCCTGTGAATAATTTGACCTATGTAAAGGTTTCCTATGGGACAAACACTAGAACATTATGGAATACTAGAACAATATGAAAGAGTAGACTATTTTCCATATCGATGGATATATGAGGGAAGAAAAGGGCAGAGGAGAAGATTGAAGTTCCGTGCCTTTTACAAAAAATTCAAGCTTTTAAAAGTACCTATGACATTTGGCACCAGAATGAGGAGAACAAGTTCTTGAACACAGCTCTCTTCTACTTCATGGTCTGCACAACATAGAGAGGTTTATCAGATATTTAAGCTAAACCAGTGACATGCAGTTTTGGAAGGCTGTCAGTTAACAGTATGATTTTCAAGACATTGTCTACTGCATTACCTATTATATTAACTCTATATATATATTTTTCCAGAATTACCTTAAATTGGCAGGAAATTTGTTTCTGTAGTGACATCACACACACAAAAAATCAACAAAAAAAAAAGAAAACAAAAAAAAACCACACACACACACACACACACAAAAAAAAAAAAAACAACAACAACAAAAAAAAAAAAAAAAAAAACACAAAAAAAAAAAAAAAAAAAAAAAAAAAAAAAAAAAAAAAAAAAAAAAAAAAACCACCACACCAAAAACTCTTCTGCAAATTAGAGACCTGGATTTTTTTTAAGCCACAAGCACAAACAGTTGAATTTGTAGAGAAATGCATCAAACTAATATTCTTTTCTAATATTTCACACAATACACATATGTGTGTATATATATGTGTATAGGGCAGGCTTCAAGATGTCCTGTACTTGAGGAAATAACAGGAATCAAAGCAATTTCAGCTGGTTTCACATTACAGGTACATCCTTTTGCTTTCTTTTAGTTAGTGTAAGTATCCATAATATGCAAGCAGAGACACAATTTTTTATCAAGTCCACTAGCTGCACAGCAAAAAGTATCATCTGGTCAGAAGTTCAGTATCTAAGCAGAACAGATGGGAATATAGTTTTTAGGGCGTTAGTATTTTCAGCTTTCATTATTCAAACTATTCTATGAAAATAAGAGGCCACAAGTAGAACCAACGCACTTGAGTTCTGCATTTGTTTCACAACTAGCAACAAGCAAGACCAACAGGAAAAGCAGAAATTATGGAACTGGCTTTTACTAAAATTTTCCAGTTTAGAAAGTGGAGTCTAAAGCAACATAGAATTTATCACCTTTACTCCTGAAGATGTATAGTGCATGAAGACTCTACCAACTCTGATTTTGCAGTTTAAGCCAAGAACGGAAGACATGTAAGTAGCACTTTGGAAAGATTTGTTTTCTTGAAAGATGAGTGTTTAATTTGACAGCTGCACTCTTAAGCATTCAATCAGTTAGATCAAAGCCACATGTGATTTTTTTGCAGACAGAAGACAGAGGCTTTTATTCATAAGATAGCTCTCCTATTGCAGAAATGAGAATTGAGGAGAAAATATAAAAACTGGGTTAAGAGCTTTTAACCATAATTCCTTGAGGTGTATCATACACACATAACCATACAGGGGTAAGTACTTGTAGTATCACTCAAGCAGAGAACTTCAGCTTTCATAGTACCTGTAGATGACATGCTCACATTTCTTCCTCCCATTATGCTCAGTGCATGGATTGGGCAGATCAATTTTAATGTCTTTAATTCCTGTATTTGATATGCTTTGCATATCAGAGGTGGCTGGCCTATCCAGACTCAAGATCAGAGGCCACCATGAATAAGACATTAAACAGCTGTTAAAGGACCCACTGATGATGTTTACACAGAGGTGCTCTAGGTAGGCTTTTTTCCTTAAAGAGGAGATTTTTTTTTCAAGAATTGATAGGAAGGATAGTTTTATAGGAAGCCAAATTATTCAAAATATTTAAGTTGTAGGAGGAAAACAATGTCTCAAAGTTAGTAAACTGGAGCTGTAGAGAGGCCAAGGAATAAAAACATTTTTCCAGACAATGTATATATACAGAACCCCATCAAAAGAATTATGAAAATATAACTTAAAGTCAACTTTAAAGATGACTAGGTATAAAAATATGCTATTCTTCCCATACCATACAGGACTGGAATTTCAGCCTCTTCAGGATTCATTATTGCTGAGGTTTATTAATTTGCCTCTCTTCTATGCTGTCTTTAATGTAAAGCATAACTCCACTGCCAGCAAGGTGCAGTCTGTGTTCCCTGTACACTTTGTAGCATGTACTGCAGTGCCTCCACTGATTACCCTTCTTCCACCAAGTTTGTGGTAAGCCTAACAGGTCACCCAGAGCCATCTTCACTCAGAGCTGTCCACCTGTTTTCCCATCTTATTTCTTTAGTTTTAAAACCTTTTGTCTTCCCTTATGACTCAGATTAAGTTCATCTCTTCTGGAGAGATGTTCCTGGAACCTCCTGGGAAGCTTCTCTAATGCATAATACTTTTAATGTATTACCTACTTCAGCACCTGCATTTCTTTGCTGTCAGCCTTTAATAAATATTATTTATGTGCTCAATAATAGCAGAATTCTCATCTATTTAACTTAACATGACATTTTTATAGGCAAGTAAAATTAGTAACTCCCAATAACTCTTTTGATGTGTTAAAAGTACTTGTTCAACTTGTTCTTGGAGTCTTCATTACAGTTATGTAAGGTCCATTTCAAATTATGTTCACAAATCTGGAAATACTGAGTTTGGTTGTGGAGAGGTTTTTGGGTTTGGTTTGGCTGGGTTTTTTGAGTTTTGTTGTTGTTTTGTTTGGGGTTTGGGTTTTTGTTGTTGTTTGTTTGTTTTCTTCTATCAATCCCTATATGCTCTACATTTTCTTCATACTACCATATTTTTTCTCAGCCTAAATAACTAGATAAAAGATCCCCAATAAATTATCTTTTCTTTGTAGTAGATAAACTGAGTTGCCTCCTGAACATTTGTTCAAAAGGCAGTCACAGTAAATGTCTTACTGCATTTCTCAGGTCTAAAATTAAGAAACTACAGACATAAAAGTTCCTAAGGAAGAACTGTAACTGGAAAGATCAAAACCCAGTAAGATGGAATAACTTACTTAATATTTTCCTAGGCTAAGGAACAGAGAAGAGGAACAAAACACATCAATACTGATAAAAGTATTGAAGTCAAAAAAGGAAAAGAAATTTCAAAACAAGACTGAGCCATTTATGTTGAATTCCTTCTCCCATGTGAGGTTCAGGCAAACTGTCTTACAATGCATTCAGCTTTATTTAAATTAATAAACAGGCCCCCATATCTAAGGTAGGGATTTTTTCCCTTGGCAGAACTCCAATTGACTTCTTGGGGGCCAAGACTGTAATGAAGATCTTTAATTTACAGTACGCATATGTAAGCCATTTCATCAGTTGTTCTGATTTCTCTTGCTAGGTTACAGATGCACAGAAAGTTGACCCTTACTTCAGATTCCTTAATTATACTTCCACTAAATTAATTAGCAAATTTCCTATCAAATTAAGAGTGTTGAGGTATTTTGACTTGTTTGAAAAACAGAGCTGATATGGGTTCAGAACACAAAGGAAACACATCTCAGACACCAAAATCTTACATCCAGGACATTTCTAGTTTCTGCAGACTTCAGTGTTTTAATCCAGCATTTTTCACAGTCCTGACACCCTGAGGACCTACACCATCCTCAGTGAGATGGTGGGAGACCCCATCTTATGTCCAGTCCCAAATTACACAATAAGCCACACTGGTTCTTACATCAGAAGTCAAATGTCAATGTGTCTGATTGTAGCACAGCAACACAGTAATACTTCCTGCTGTGCGGATCCACACGAAGCACAGCTAATTCATGGACAAGGGAAAAACTTAAGTCTACTGGAGTAAGGGCTTCTGAAGGGCCATAGAGAAAGTAGCACGGTACTTACTACCAAGGCTTGAGATACAGTTGCTGCAGACAACATAGGAAGAATCAATTTTTTTTCACTCATTATGTAAGAACTGATGAGTGATTTTGAGGTTTTACTCATCAGTTATGCAATTTGTGACATACTATTCTTCACGTATGATTCCTCAAATTGCCAAATATGGTTGTTGGCTGCCTTGTACGCAGAAGTTTGGCTTTCCTTGGCAAAGGCTAAATTGTGCTTGCATCAAGTCTACTGGAGTAGATAATAGATACCATTTCTTGAGGCCAGTAGAGCATTTCTTGAAATGCAATGTCCAAAACTTGCTACGGTGTCCCACGCAGGGATTCAGCACCACTGATGTAGACTGGAGAAACTACAAAAATTGATTGATGTCTGACATATGTTGCCATCCCTCATTCAATGCACTTAGTGCAAAACTTGGCAACCAATAGTATGACCTCATGTGCCAATTATGCCTATATTCCAAGAAATGGGTTTCTAACTTACCTTAATTAGAGGTACCATGATAATCACCTGAAGCTATTTCCATCTTATTTCTGTCATAGATAAAATAATTTCTTTTCCTACGTCTCATTACCACTGCTAATTCTTCTTTGGCTTCCATTTTCTTTCTATTACATCAACATCAATAAGAAATTGAAAACATACCATGAACATTTCCTCTGCTTTACTCCCCCTATTGGTAAAATCATGCCATAAACTAACAATGCATGTTTATATGGGCGTTTAGACAGAAGTTCATATCCATACACATACATAGAGTTTATTGTTACTTTCTTCAAACTTTAATAGTTGGTTATGTATTGGTTGTATTTCTGATAAATAACTGGTTGTGCTTCAGATAAAGAATACATCAGAGCCTTTCTTACTGAACCCAAAAAGGTTCACAAATATGCATTTAAACAAGAGTGCTATGTTAATATTACTATGTCTTTATAAATACACATCAATTTACATATAAAAACACACAACATAATTTAAAACACAGCTGGATTGCCTCAGGATATTTCACTGAGGAAGCTTAAAATGTCCTACTTTACTGGTTCATATACATGAAAACTGTAGAAGAAATAAACCTATCCATTGTCACAGTAACCCAACCTAAACTTTCACAATTTGTTATAAATTTACAGTATCTAAACAGCCTGCAAATATTTGTATCCGGAATTCATTTCCTTTGAGAGTTCATTCTCAGAGTCAGCACTTCTTTATTTTCTGATAAAAAAGCTGAACAGTTTTGATGTTCCTGAACAAAGCCATGCTCCCGTTGGAATTGAGAGGAAAGTCACCAGCAACTACAAAGAACTGGAAATAATTTCTAGGGTTTTGTGGTTTATACCACCAACAAAGATTACCACTTCTGCTTTAGGTATGCATCTTGACTGCTTCTTCTGTTTTGTAGTCATAAGAAGAGACTCACAGAGCTTTAAAATCTTACAAAGATTGAGATATGGAATAGGAATGCTACAAAAATATTTTAAGTTGTAAGAATAAAGAAAGACTAAGGAGCAGATTCTTATTCCTAACCAGATTTAAACTGGATAATTCTACTGGTTTCCATTTTGTAACTCCACTTTTTCATTGCTTTGACTTGTATCATAGTCAGTTATGTCTCAGATGCAAATGGTCCTGCTATCAAAACAATTCACCATGGAATTCATTCTTTAGATGGTCACCTTGGCTGTCCATAAAACAGCATAGGAAAAGTAAGCACTTCAAAAAGGAATCCAGACCAGCACGCAGAGTAGGAAGATGTTTGCCAACAGAGACAACAGAAGAATAATGAAATCACAGAAATGTCTTAACTTCCATCCTTTCCCAGAGTTTGGCTAGTGGGAAGCTCACTTCACTCAGGATTCACGATCTAGAACATGTTCCTGAAAATGTTTTTTTATGGCCTGCATTGCTGTATCTATTGGCTGATTACTGCATTTATATGGGATTTTTTTTCTTTTAGCTTCTGTATGTTTTATTTAATATTCACTTCATATACACATATGTGTGTGTGTCTGTGTATGTTTATATACTTCCAACAGCTAACACTTTTAGACCAGGACCTTCATGGTTTTGGATACTATCAAAGAACTGATGCTGCACAAGAGGAGCTGACACCAGGAAGAGAACCCCCAGTATAGGTTATGACATGTTATATGCAGGAGTTGGCAGTGTCATTAATTTCCAGATGAACTAAATAATAACATGCAGTACATTTCACCACAAAGTAAGCAAAGGACATGGAATAATAAGAGTATAGATTCTAGATCAAGAAACGTTTATTTGTTCCATACGTGATCAAGATCCATTCTGCAATTAAAATTTTCTATCCCTAAACTTCCAACTAAATGTCTGATCCAGACCCTCACTCATTTGAATACTAGGCAGGAGACTAGAGATTTCCAGTTTTTCCATAGTTGTTGTTTCTCAGGAATACTTTTTGAAAATTTCATGGATGAACTAGATAATTCTAAGAATTCCACACTATTTCAGGATTTCAGGCAATTCTCCTTTCTCCATAGCTCTCTATCTCAATTTCTGTACAACAGACACAAATTTGCATAATCAGAAGACAGTTGGTAATCTGGCTGCTGATTTTTTCAGCCACATACCCACTTTTAATGTGGGTCATTGTAAGAAAGGGGTTGTCATAATTACAGCTCATCAAAGGCCATCTTGCAGTCAGATTGCTGTCCATTTGCCCAGAGAGATTGTGGAGCCTCCATTCTGGAAGATATCCAAAAGCTGACTGGGCATGGGTCTGAACAACCTGCTGCAGATGGCCCAGCTTGAGCAGAGGGCTTGGACTGGATGACCTCCAGTAGCCTCTTCCAATCTCAACCTTTCTGTGATACTGGATTGGTGAAGCAGGGATCTGAAGATACTGCATGATGGAAAACAACAAAGAGCACAGTGCAGTTATTTGATTCAGTCATTATTATATGAGAAAGAAAGTGCCAAGACTAGTCAAAGTTGTCTATATTAAAGCAAAATCCAATTAAATTTTAAAAATGTGCATAATTAGTGGTACTTCTAATAAATTTTTAATGTAGAAAACACTTTTACTCTACCCTTACAATGGCAGTTTTTGAAAGTCTGCAAAATACACTTGGAACTCACATAGCTGGACAAATGATCAGGAATGTTTTCCAGATCATTTTTTTTAATGATGGGTTTCAAACAACTTAAATGTAATCTCAGACATTCTTCAAAAGCCTGCCATAATCTCTGAGGCTACTAATGTTTGCATGACATCATTGACATTACAATTCTGTCTCTTCACTCAGTAACTAAATAAATTGAGGAAAACATGAAAAAGAGTTTTTACTAGTATCCCACTCAGGTGTATAATTTCAAATTCCACTTCAAAATCTGGACATTAGCTCACAGGAAAATACACTAAAAAACCAAAATTTTTTCATGCAAACCTAGCCACACAAGCGTAATCAGGCATTCCTCTTCAAAGAAGTAGTTTTACACCCCTAATTAAGCTTGAAACACCAGAGGAAAGGATTTTTATTTCTAAAACTGAAGCTTATATCAGAATTTAACAACCTCATATTTCTTCTTTTATTATTCCACACTCAAATAACTGAACATTTTTACTCAGAGCATACTGTGGAGGTTTTTTACCAAAACACAGATATTCTCATGCAATTTCCGTATTTAAAATAGTCACTTAATTATTAAATGATGTACCACAAAAGACAGACAATTATAAAAAGAAGTAACCCTTTTGTATGAAAGTATTTCTATTATATCTTGCGTTCAACATTTTCAAAACAAAATGCAAGAGTTGAAGGAAATTCTCATTATGATTCACCCTGAATAGTATTGTTTCTATCCCCATATGATATTTACAAAACTTCACCAAGTGGCATAAAGTCCGTGTTACAAAATCTTTGAGAAAGAACAACTTAAAAAAAAACCAAAAACAAAAACTTAGGTGTTAAGTACCGACCACAGAGGCCCAAAGCAGCATAATGAAGTCATTTGTGCCTGGCAGATATAGACCCAATTTAAAGTAACTGCAGGTGGATGCATTTCTTTAGTGTACCTACATACACAGTTTAAATTGTCACCATAGTTTAAAATATTTTGAAATAAAATGTATCAGATTAGTTGTAAAAGAAAAGGTTATAAAAACAGACATATCATAAAACATTTAGCAATTACCACTGTGGCTGGAGGCATCCTAAATTTTGCTTGGTTTTAGTTTACTTCTGGGTTAACAATTTAAATAAAGAAAATAAACAATTATTAGTTACTAATCTTATATGCTTATACCAAAAAATTTGCTACTGAGATGTAGTGAATTTACTTAAGGACTTTTTTTTTTAATACCACGAACGTAATTGTTAAAGAACACTAAATTAATGGAAATGCTAAAAACCCTCAGTTCTGTCCTACCCTAAAAAATACAGTATGATCTTTTTATGTAAGTAAAATTTTCTAAAGTCTCTTAATATTTAATAATGACCTTTAGGATATGTATTGTAAAATTTATTAAAGTAAAAGTACAATGATTAAATACAAATAATTCCAGATGTCTATTAATCTTGCCCAAAATGGTAGAAAACAATGAAATTTCTATTTGTGTCTTCCATACATATATGTATGAGAAAAAGTTTAACCTGAGATTAAAATTCAACCTTATGCATGAACTACAGAATTGTACCTTCCTAATCACAGTAATAGAAGTGTAATTTCACAAAAAAAAAAAAAAAATCATTGCACTAGTATCATATTATCACTTCCCCAGAGAACGAAACAGATTCCACTTTGTCAAAAATACTTCTGGAAGCAACTACTGAAAGTAATTCTTAAGATGAACTTTGAAGAGGAGGAGAAGCCAAATGTGTTTTCCATATATAATGAAGTACAGTTGCTGGCAGGCAAAAAACCATAAAACATAATGAGATGTCATCACCAGAAAAAAAGTACCTTCCCACTCCTTAGTGACACATTACAGCTGTCTGTACATGAAAGAGACCAGGTGACTCATTAACAGCAGTGTGAGTGTGCCTTTATAGCACTTTATAGCCTCCAAAGGCTCTATTCTCAGAGTCACGGGCTATTGTCACTTGGAATCTAACACACTAAAAAGCAGGGATAAGTCCTAAATCTGAGTGCTTTCCTGCCTTTAAATGGGAAAGCTCTTTTGTCAAAAAATGGAAGATGATTTTGTACCGTGCAGACAGCTAAAAGGCATCTACAAGACTCTACAGTATGATCAGCTGCGTGACATGAATTTTCCATTCGTGAACACCACAGTATGTGAAACCATTTTGAGGAGAAGGCTATAATTCATTTCACTTTTGCCATTCAACATATGGCTACTAAAATTTTTCAAATAGTCTTAATATTTTGAGATTATTGACATTAATTGTTGACATTAGTAATTACAAGAAGTAAGCCAAGATGCAAACGTTTAATGACAAAATAGAGCACAACTGTGGACACATAAGTGTAGATAATTCTTGCTAAGTGGAACTCCTCAAATAGAATGAAAGACTTGGTATACCACTCAGGATATGACAGGAGAAAAAGAGGGAGAATTTACATGTGTTATACAGGTAAGATATATCTAAAAGTATTGTTTTCTTGAACTTATAAATATATTCCAAGTTATATAATATAATACAGAATATGAAAAAAAAAACCCAAACCTCTAATCCTGTTTTGATCATATTTAATTTTATAAAGAAATTTTTAAGATGACTGAAATCTTGTGCAGATTCACCTTTAAATCTTTTAAATCCGTATTCTAAGTCTTAATGACTAAGATTTAAATATGTCTCTTCAATGGTTTCCTATTCCTGTGCAAAAATATTTGATGAGGGTGTACTTATTTCCTTACTTGTAACCTTGCACTTTTACAAAGAGTAGGCCATAGCATCTGGAATACTCCTCATTTCTCCACCAATGGAAGAAAGCAACAACAGAAGGAAAATGTGAACTGATTTCACTTCTCACTTTCCATTTTAACTTTATCAAATTAGGAAGTTTAATCTTTCTGGTAGCTGAAATAAGCTTGTCAAAGGTTCAATTTTAAGATTCCTCACCTTGCAATTTTATAATGCAACAGCAGGCTCTACATGTGGAATTATTTCTTTCATAATATGAAGATTATTTATAAACAAATCTTAAATATTGCTTGCTGCCATTTGGGAAATAAGGATTACATCTGAAGTTCCTACAAGTGATAAACTTTGCTTTTTGTCAGTTCCTCATTAACTTGGTATCTTTTGGACAGCATATATAATATATCACAATGAAAAGTCGAAATGAAAATATTCTTGTAAAAATGCAAAACATTTTTTTGAAAATCATGTTTTAATTTTCTTCTGTTATGTCATTGGCAAGTATGCAGATTTCTATTTATGTTTTTGACTATAATCCTATAAAATACGAAAGGCCCTAAATATGCACCATTATAAATATTTCCCCTAGCTAACAAGTCACACAGAGAACACACATTTTCAATAATCTAATTTCCAGAGCACTGAATATTTACTAATTTCTATTAACTTTTCAAAATTGCAAATATGGAGAAATATTCTGCAGGAAAAAAATGCAACACCACATTGCAATTTGGAACAAAACCAATTACTAAAATAATATATACTCACAAAACACTCGGAAGACTAACAGAAGACTAACCAGAATTAGTTTCCTGGGACTTCTTAGCTCACAAAGGAAAAAGAGTAAGAAACTAAATTAATTGCTTTCTTAAAACATGCTTTTCCTAAGTGAATGATTTGTACACCCAAATGAGAACTTTAAATGTAGTAAGTCAAGTAACAAGCTCATTTAGTGTTCTGTACCTTAAATATACATTAAAAAAACATTTGCATTAAGTAACCCAGGGGGTGGTTAGATTGCATACATTAAATTTAACCCAATTTTTAAAACAACTCTAAGTTTACTAAGAAGAAGTCTGCTATTTATATCATCATAGAAACAAAATTTAAGAACTTGATGGCATGAAATTTAAGGCATGTCTGTACTATGAAATGGGCCATGGTGTGATTACCCTTCAGCCAACAGGGAAGGTCTTACTTATGTGAGCCCAGAAGCAATGTAGACGTGTTAGCTTGGTGTGACCTTCCAGGGAGTTAGTAAGATTGACAGGAGGCATTAGCTCATTTGCAGTGCTGGAATAAAACAGTTTAACTGCCCCAGACCACAAGCTGGCTTGTTAGAACGCCACTGATGAGTTTAAGCCTGGTGTGACTCAAGCAAGGCTGGATCCTTTATGCACACCTACTAAAAATCACAGAGCCACAGAATCACAGAATGGGCCAGGCTGGAACCGATCACAGGGGGTCATCTGGTCCAACCTTCCTTCCCAAAAACAGGGAATCCTAAACTTGTGCTGGAGAAAAAAAATTAGCATCTTCCTATAAGGGGTCCTGTTAGCAGTAGAGATACAGCAAGAGAGGAAAAACAGGAAAAGGTCAATTATGGTTGAAGCCACGGCTAGCAGCAGAAGCTCCTGGCATCAGCTATTTCAGGGGAAGAAGAGCTTTCTACTTTTTCTTTCCTTTATACTCCCTTGAATACATAATTTACAGAAGCACTGGGGTTTGATCCAAGTTATTAAGAGCTTCTTGAGCAGCCATGCAGAAGGTGAGAATGCCTGGACCAACTAATCTTTGAAATCTAAAACCAAATTCTCTACTAAAAACACCCACGTTTCTCTCAGTAACTAAATAAGAATCCAAAAATGAGCATACATGTGCTCCTAAAGAGACAAACAGTAGAGAGCATGTCAGTTTCTCCTGATACTTCTGCCTAATTCAGGGCTTAAATATCCAAATTCTTAGCTGTATACGTTCCTTCTTTGAAGTGGAAGTGGGCTCCCAAACCAGAAGCATATGTGAAACTCAGTCTGTTTATTTAGGAGACAATAGGAGGTCAACAGTGAAATGTCAAGACACACAACATAGTCAAGACCCAGCGACTAATATGGAAGATGAATATGCAGAATATAAATAAAACACTACATCAAAAAAAAATTACCTCTGCTGGATAGTTAAGTAGAGAGTTGGTACATTCTCTAAGGGTTTCAAAAAGTAAACAATGGAAAATTAAGAACATGTCCTGTGGTATTGCAGAGGCTGTAAAAGCCTGGGGTCTTGTTTACTGCCGAAGTTTGGTAGAGAGTTAGGTCAGTTTTTAATTTTACCTTTACACACCTAAGCCGGCCAAATTATTCGCAGCTATAGAAAACTTCTGCATGAAAACTTCTGAAAATCACTTGCACTCACCTGTGTGAAATATTTACACAGAAAATAACTACAAAAATCTTTCTTCAGACTTTCAATATGTTAACATTATCTTGAATAGGTTCTGAGAAAAATCCTCTTGTATATGTACCTTTCCACAAGAAGCTATTAGTGTGAGTTCCTCATTTATTATGTTATATAACATCCTGACTGTGGTTTTAGGTATTACTCCAGTAGGCTTTGCTACCATTGTCATCATTTCATGACAGCCTCCAGACACGACACTGCTCCAAATAAAACAGATGGTTGTTTCCACTAATGTCAGTCAGAGCAAGGCCCATCATTTCGATCCTGCACTTTGAGCACACAAAACACAAAAACACACTTGCTTGTATTTTAAAATCACTGTCAAATTAAGTATGACTACAATGACCAACCTTTAAACAAAATTCTCTATTTAGAAATAGATCCTGTCTCCAACTATCAAGATTTTTCACCATACATACTATATAATGTCCTAGTTAGGCCAATCAAACCCCAAGTTCTTGGCCTGAAAAGCAGACTCCACAGCCAAATAAAATAGCACTGGGGATCTGTTACAAACATTTCATGAAAAATTGTCAAACCCAGCATTTTCAGTCCTGTGACTATATTTTATATCGCAAAGGACTGAAATTCTATTTATAATTAATTAAGCTATTTTCCAGTTTTCTCTAATTTTAACAAGTATTTGAAAATGCTGTATCTTTTAAAAATAAAATACCTACTAAAACAAATTTCTTCCCAGAATACTAGGATTTAAAAATGTATTTTATAATCCTGGAAAACTGCATCCCCTCACAAAAGTGTGTGTGACACTACAATGAATATTGGTCCATCCTTTTGTGCAGTGATCAAGAAAATCCTTTGTATCTTACGTGCAAACAATATGAGAATCCACTGCTGCATAATACAAATTTTCTCCCATACAGCTATCAGAGCAATTTTTTTTCTGTTTAATTATTTTTTCAATTTTTTATTTTTATGTCATTATTGTTATCAAGTTAGTATTTAATATTTAATCAATTATTATTTCTTATTCTTGTTGAAATGCATAACATTTCTAATGTCATTGTCTTGCAAATACAAGGTATAGCTCTTTTTTATTCACTTATTATTTACTGATTTTTTACTATTTTTTCATTACCCTTTCTTCTTTTAAGAAATTTTCATCTTATAAATGTTCATTCTACCCTTTCCTGCAACCTTAAAGCTTTGCACTAGAATTGAGTGTGAATACACATTTTTTTTTGTTGTTGTTGTTGTTTTCTTTCTGTCTGGATTTTGTTCACCTTCTTTTTGTTATGTTTGGTGAGTTTAATTGTATACAATTCTTTTACATCATGGTTTAGTAGTCTGGTGGGATAAATTTCTATTACTTCTTTTGAAGATTAATTTTTACTCAAATCACTGTCCAATATATTCCAAAGAGCAGACTTGTGATCTTGGTATTTTGTTCTCTGTAGTTTTGCCTCAGTAAGATTTATCCTTTAGGTCATAGACAGATCAAAAACAGAGAGAAATCTTATTACATTTTTCTTCAGGAAATCTTATTGCATTTCCTTCAGGAACAAAAGAATTTTCAAACAGAAAAAATAATCTTTTCTCCTTTTTTTCAAGTGCCAGTAGAAAGTCAAGACCAATAAACTGTCAAGGTCTGACTGGCATCCCAGTTGTAATGTGTCACCTTCCAAAGGTACCTTTTGAACAAACCTAAGCAAGCAGATTAATAATATGTTCCATATACAGACATAGAGTAGAAAGGTGCAATTAGCCTTCTGAGAATCTACTATTACATATGGGAGAACATAAACTATAACTATTTTGGCATGTAAATATCTAAATACCAATGGCATAAGCTCACACAAGTAAGAATTGTATACATAAAGCTAATCCTTTGCCTTGGTTCCTATTTCATTTTAAAAAGTCAGAACGTAAAGTAGTTGTAAGATTGATGGGTCACTTTGAAACAGCATATCTTTGACCTGCCATCATTCCTATAAAATTTAGTCCATAAAGAATATTATATTGCCCTACACAGCTAATAAATAAACTTTTTTGAGAGACTCAGACTGATGTATTTTAAAATTGAGAGGAAAGTATTCTAAACACTTTTAAAGAAGACAGTTCTACTCCATCCTCATCCCCAAAAGCGTAAGTTTCATAGCACTTTGCATAAAGATATGTAATAGCCAAAAAGATTAAATAAAAAAAACACTTGTAAAGATCTATATGCATTTTTCATGAAAGGTTATCTTTTACACATTTATGAGTACAGATCTCAGAGATAAGTTCTACAGAAGGTAAAATATAGGCTACCAGGAATTGCAATTCATGTACCCAGCAAACCCTTACCCTAATGACAGACTAGGTTTATTATGCATGTGGATGAAGGAGTGACCAGGCTAACTGTGCTGCTTCAGCTCAGTGGTTGAACTGAAAAGGTTTACCTATAGGAATGGTCAGTAAGCACTTCAATAAAGGATCTGAAACTCTTCTTTCTCTGCTTTTGGTGAGATTACTACCTTGGCTAAATAATGCTCCTTTATAGGTATTAAATTTCATGTTTATAATCCCTACAGTTTCTTTCCTAATCATTGCTATACTCTGCTGAATTTTCTACTTTTCTCTTCCTTTTCTTTTTTCCTACTGCAGTGCTTCCTTGTCAGTTGAGATATTATTCCTCTTGTGTACTCCTTCCCTTGCCTCTGAGGCCCAGTCTCACACATTAACTTACTTCCTTTATTCTCTCCATTACTTATTAACGTATCAATGTCATCTGACTTCCTCCTTCCAATGTAAACACTCCTTGTTCCATGTCTTTAAAAGACCTGCTGTTGTCCACATTTGTTTCTCCAGTTACAAACAGTCTCTCATTTACTCAATAACAAAGCATGAACTGTTTGTAGTCAGGCTTGGTTGGGGTTTTTTGCAGTCCTCTTGTCTAACATACCTTTGGCCCTTGAATTTCACTGAAACGATTGCTGATATTCTTTACAATTATCTGTTCCTAGACACAACTGACTATGTTGTGTCTAGCACACATGATCAATGTGTCATCCGTACTTGCTTCCATCTATCAATCTGCCTTCAATACAGCTGATAATGCATTTCCTGGATTTTAGATCTCTCTTGGATTCCATGTTTCTTGTCTGTCCTGATTATCTTTAATCAGTCCCTCAGAAGAGCATTCTTATCTCCCAGGAAGTTCCCCAATAACATTTCGCAGAAGTCTGTTCTTATTTTCCTCTTTCCCCCACTTATATATTAACTTTAGATAATGTCAAGCTGCTATTTCTCTATGCACGACTCACAGTTAAACCTCTCCTCCAGACCAATCTCCATGCCAGCCTAATGATTCACCATTATTTCAACTCCAACAAGATTAGAACAAGGATCTTTATTTCTCTTTCATTGCAATTTTTGCTCAAACCTTCTCCCTCATTCTAGACAATAACGTGTCACTGGGACAGGCAAATTGAGATTATCTACAACTTAAATTTCCTTCTGCATAGTCACCTCTAAATGCTAGTCCTACAACTTTTTCTGCTCTCAAGGATATGGTCTTCCACATTAATTCAAACAGGTAAAACATTTATCTAGGTCTAGGACTCATTGCAACCATGTCCTTTTACCACATCTGGTTAATTGCTTTTATCCTTCCTTTTTTCATCATTGTCACCCCTGGATGCAAAACAAAACTGTGACTAGGCACCACCTTCCCTTCTTTATCTTCAGTACAAGCTAATCATTTTCACTACCAAATTTCCAAAGTTTGTTCCTACATCGAGCTTTGAGCATCTTGCTTACAGGAGCAAAACCCATCGGTGTCAGACACAAGTGCAACAGATAATTTACTATCTGCCATTGTATCCAAAAGAATCAAACAGCTGTGGAATGCTGTGAAGCGTTAATTAGTACTAAATCAATTGATTTTTACTTGCATGGATAGATGTTTGAAATTCACAACTAAATGAATAGGTATCACGGGAAAACCAAAAAGATGATGCTTGAGTGCCAAGGAAAATTTCTTCCAAGAAGTTTATAAACGTAATTGTAATAATCTTTGGGGTTACCTGTCAGGATAGTATAACATAAGAGAATGTAAGGCCTACAATTAGTCTTTGAAAGTATTAGATCTTGAAGGTTATTAAGAGAAAATGTCTGTGTTTGATAAAGTTTTTTTCATGAAATGACCAAAGCTTCCACACAGACTTACAGACAGAGAAATTCTTACATGTTTACTCTGAGCAACACAAAGAAGAATCAATTGGAGGCAAGTGGAGGAAAATAACTGTGATTAAAAAATTTAAAGAGGCAAATATTACTCTTTAATAACACAATTCTTAAAATTGAAAAGATTTACTATTTTCAGAACCTTTCACATATAGTTATATATAACCTATAGTCTTTATATAACCTTTCAGTTAAAAAGAAAAGGAACATATTACATCAGCAATAAAAATATTACTTGCAAGTCTTCAAAAAACAGCCCAAAATGGGCATTCAATAAAAATTGCTAATGCTAAACCACAGACTAAAATTCTTTGGAATGTGAAGATTTAGCTTTGGGTATGCTGAGTGTGGGACAGATGTGAGATTCCAATACTCTCAATTGCCCACATATTGACATAGAATTAATCCATAGCAGGAGACCATCTATAGAAAGTGAGTTATAGATGAGAACACAGCAATCTCTGAGTGCTGTGACAAGCAGACACAATGAAAGCTCATGAAGTAATTTCTTAAAAATTGTATGTGTTCTTACCTTGTTGCAAACTCTCTGGCTTATCTGTTGGAGGTTTAGAAAATTCCCTAGTGCTTGTCCAAAAGAAATACATCCTTAACAAATGTCTAGAATTCAGTGAAAGTAAATAATTCTGTCCACTTAATTTTCCTTGTGGGCTCACGTGTTTTTTGTTTTTTTCCTTGCTACATCTTTCTTATCTACATTTAATTCACTGTCATCCTTCCTTCCCACTTCCATCCCGCTCCACTTCTGACTCAGCACCATGCAGTTTTCAAAGCAGTTTCCATGCACAGTTTCCTTACAGATCCAAAGCTATGCAGAAGCCTAGATGGTGGCTATATTTCTGGCAACATCTGTGCCCTGTCAATAATTCTGACAAGCGTACAACACTTGACAAATAACAATTTCTTAAGAAAGTTGGCAACTGGAAAGGTTTTCATTATCCTAATTTCTGCATAGGAAATCATTTAAAAACAAACCAGCAAAGATGGAAGTAACAGTTTGGTTTTGCTGCAAATACTTTTATGACTGATGAATACTTTTATGTTCTGCTGTAACCTTGCCTTGATATAAGGCAAGGAACAAAATTAGAGAGTGCTGATAACATCAGGCTAACACTCATTATTCATCATCTGCATCCGCAGTCCATTAATATGAGACAGAGAGACACGAGCTACTCTGTAAATATTTCGCTTTCTGAAATATTCATTTGCATGAGATCTTTTAAAAACCTACTACTGAGCTGGCAGATGTCATCAAAAGTCCCTGAAAGAGTTAAAACATTGCACCTTTGTATGACTGGCAAGCAATTTTCAATATGGACAGTAATAATCAGGAGCTATATTATTAACTAAGCCAATATATACTTCTTTTCAAACTGTATTTGGGAGCATTTGCATTGACTTACAAAAGTAAGCCAAAAATGATATTTCATCATTGCTGAACTTCCAAAGCAAAGTAGTATTACATACTGTCCAGCTGAGCCACTTACTAATAAGAAACTCCTTGAAATTATGGTGGGGCAGGCAGCTTGGATAAGGACAGATGGAAATCAAAAAAGGCTGTCAACAGTTCCACAAGATTTAATTATCCACATATGATATCAGATCTAGCTGTGTAAAAAATATTTTTTCAGCTGTGCTGAGAGGAAGAGATTGCTGCCTAATTTGACTCTCATTTAGAAACATGTGAAAGCCCAAAGATAATTAATTTCCTTTCATTTATTTCAGTTCCACGAAAGACTTCTTTGCCATTATCCATCAGAAAAAAATGGGTTTATTTTGCTGAAAATACACAACACAATGCAGTAGAGAACTGCAACAGAAACACTAGATCCTTGCTATGATCGTAGCAGCTACTTCATGTTACTGAAATATTTTTCAAGACAGACAAGAGCAAGAACACAAAAAGTGCAAAGAATATATTTTTGCTCACTTTTTGCTTTAAAAATATGAAAACACTTTCCCTTGGGAGCTGAGAAAACATGTGTTAATAATTTGTCCAAAAAGAAAAAAAGTCAGAAATTAGTAAACAAATGACACTCTAAAATGAAAGCATCCACAAAAATATAGTATGATTCAGTATGATAATAGCTGTTTATAGCAATATGCTTTTTCTGCTTTTTCTTCATTTGTTTCCACTTAAAACAACTTTTTTTTTTGCTATTGCAGGATTTGCATGTTATAGAAAGAAGGACATTAGACTGCATTTAATGAAGAATAAGCCCAGACTAATACTGATATACTATATATATATATACCCAGACTAATGAAAAGAAAAGGAAATGGCTACTTTGCTGGTTTGTCATGGCCAGATTTTAATTTGCCATCTCTGACATAAATATATTCATATAAACCACTAAGAACTGATAAGTTCATTGGCATATGAGGAATATATGGAAGGAATTGAAATCATCAGCAAGAGAAGAGATTATTAAACAAAGGAGTTGTACAACTAGAAGCGTCATTCTTAAGAAAGAGTCAACAAAATGAAACTCTGAAGGTAATAAGAAGGTAACTGAAGTGATTCACTTCCATACTAGAAGAACGTAATTCAAATCAACATTTCCCCACAGCATTTTGGCACACAAATTTCTTTCAACTTCAAAGTTTGGAAAAATTTTGTGGTTTGGCAATAAAGCAACACAAGGGTGCAACTGTATACAGTATTGTGAAATAAAAATGTGTTTTTTTCAGAATAATGCAACTAAACCAATTAATGTAAAGAACTTATTTATTTTTAAAGCTATTGCGAGATGTGTAATCAAATATTCTGATCTTTCACTACTTTGTCACAATCCAGGAGCCGAGCCTGCCCCCATAATTATAAACTGTGTTGTAAACTCTAATTTTCTTCACTGAAATACAAAAACCCAGTTTATCAAAGTATGCTTAAAAATGAGACTGCAACCCCTGAGACTTTTTCATGTGGAGTTTTTATGTGTGCAGTATATTCTTTTTCTATAATGTCTGCTTCCCAAATGAGTGGCTGTCACAAGGTTAGCCATGCTTAGCAGAGTTAAACAAAGAACACACCCATAAACAGAGAGCATTACACTCATTCAAGCCAATAGTGTCTTCCTGAAACTGTCCTTCCCAGGAAACTCTTGGACCACCCATGATACATCCTATTTAGGAGCTATTTGTTATTGATGGACTCTCCCAGACTGCCAATGTATTATCACCACCCATTGCGGGTTTGCTTGAGAAATGCGACTTGGGCCATTCAAAAACAGTAAGTCTCCATTAGTTGACTTTGACGACTAAAAGCTCAAACACTGAATAAAGATCTAACAAATAAATGGTAACTAAATAACTGACTTGGGAGCAGCTTCCAATTCCATCTTCAAAATGGATCTGTAAACTAGAAGCCTAAATCACTTGAGTGTTTCTATATCCTGCTATTTAGTCCATAAACCAACATTTGTCACACATACCTTACACTCTATGTATGAAAGCCTGAAAAAGTACAAAATCTTCTGATTCTTTAATATGGGCTGCATGTTTTTGCAATCTACTTACATTTTCAGACTCCAATGTCACTATTAATAAAGAGCCACCATTGTCTGGCGAGTATCTCTGTCATGAACATTGCTGTATGGTCCAACTATACTCCAGAAGAATATTGATCCCACCAACTACTGTATAAATCTCAGTCACTTTGCTGTTCTCATAGTTTTAACTGTAGCAGAATTTATTTTTACTTTCAGACCTTTCCAGCTTTTAAATCTAGAAATTTGTAACTTAGAAGCATGGTGGAAATGAAAATGAAAGGATGCATATTGGACATGGTTTGAATATCGTCCATTAATGACCAGTAACTTAAATTTAGCTCTTAGGAAGCCCTTCATTCTACATCTTGACTATAACTGATGGACCTTCTCATTTTTTTTCCTTTTGAACTGTAAGGCCATACTTTGTGTCCATCAGGCACAAAATAGCAAATTCAACAAATCAAATCATGTCAGAAATAAAGGCATACATGGCTAAGTTGAAAGGCACTTTGCCATCTAATATATAATTTCCTACTAAATTGTTTTTCAGTACTGTTTTTTATGCTTTCTTATTGGCACCACTTCTTTGAAACCATTGTATGTTAAGACCCAAAATAACTCAATGGAACAGGAAGTGTTTACAGAAGTGGGACCTTTAAAACTATAACAGTTTTTCACTCCAGCTTGTAAGCACTATGACAGGCTGGCCAGCTGTACTGAAGTCAATCAAATGGATTTCGGATCAGATATCATACAGTTTGTTTACAAAACTTTTCACATAAATAAATTAAAATTCTCTGTCTTCTTTAGAATTTCCCAAGTAGCATTACAGGTTAACAAAAACCCTCTTCTAGCATGAGTCAACTATGTAATTTAAAAAATATATTAACATTTGTTTTCTTTAACTTTCTCCTGGAGAACAGTTTCTTTTCCTTCAGACTCCATCACATTTTCTTTTGTTTGCATTTCCTTCTTAAAGAGGCCAGAAGTGCTAGCTCTAGCTAATCATATTACTTCTCCTGAATGCCAATAGGAGATAATATGACTCATTTCGCTGTACAAAACTCCATCACATCAGTCAGTTTTAATATATTGGTTGCATATTAAGCAAATTTGCCTTGAAGTTTAATATTTATTTTCCTTTTAAAATAACATGTATGTAAGGTTTGAGCCTCTCTAACACACACTACAAGTTCATAATATGCAACCTGACTTAGACAACAAGGGGTTTTATTAATCCAGCATTGCTTCCTTTTCATACAGGTTTTATTTTTCTCTGGATGGTACCCACTTTCTGTGGCGGAGAGATCTGCAATGTCTATATGTGCCTGGATAATACAACCTGGGACTCAAAATATATTTTGTTCATTAATTATTCAACCCTGTATCTATATTTCTACATAAAGAAAGTTCCTTTTATTGCTGGGTAATCCACCTTTTTCTGGAAAATATTTGTCAGACAGCAAATTCAAAAGACAAACTATGGTCTTAAATGACACATTGCGTATTTAAATATTTTCAAGAGAAAACGATATTCTCTTTAAAAATAATAAAGGCATATAACTCACACTTGAAGAAAAAGTGAAATCATATTTATTTCATACAGACCTTTGTATCTTGAAATATTGCACTTAACTTCCATGAAGGACCTTATTATTTATAAGAAGGTTTAAAACTCTGTGTCCACATTTAAAGTAAAAGTAACAGGAGCTGTTCAAGTCATGGGATAGCAATGCTTGCATAACGCTTGGTAAGTCAGCAGGAAAACTAGCTAAACATGCCAGGCTAGCAGCTTCCCAATGGAGAGTGTATCATATTCTGCAGTGCAAACAAAACATTTTGAAGTTGAGTCATTCATGGACAGAATTTGTTTCAGCTTTCAAATATAAAGTCTGAAGTTTGGAAAGAGAAGGCACTTGAAATGAAAAACACTTCTTTCAGTATCTTAGCTGCTTACATAAATTATTGATGGAAAACCTTAATTTCAGAGGAGATGCCAACATTTCAGGTGCTAGCTGGAACCTATTCAAAACTTTCAGATCACATTTAGATTAAAAGCAAAATAAAAGGTAGTCCATGTTCATATTTCACACTAAAAATAGTATTCTGCAAGGCAAAAAAGGGATTTCAGAAATCCTTATGAATTCTGTAATGAACTACAGCTTGGGTGTTGGTCATTACGTATTTTTTAAATCTTAAGATGAGTAGTAAAGATATTTCACTAAAATATTCCTCTGAAAAAATTATTTTTCAGCACTTTCTTTGTAACTATTTATTTTTTTGGCATGACAGGTGTTTATAGGAATCTATTGTTACAACTGATGTGTTCCTATGGACTTTTGGACTACTTCTCAAACAAATCAAAACAAAACAATTTCTCAATTTTGTATCAAACTTCATATTAAAACAGTATTAAAATAGAATGGAAGGAATTAAACTTCTAGTTAGAATCACAGGAGAAAATGTTATGTGCTCCAGAGACAATAAAATGCTGCCACGTATAGTGTGAATTTTTGTTTACAGTACATCTTCTTGGAAGTTCTCAAGATTTGCCTGATGGTTCCGTGTATTACTCCTAAGGAATTCTAACAGAAATATGTGTCCTTGTAAGGGTAGCATTTATGTAATAATCTTTGTATAAACTGTAAACTTGCTATATGCCTTTTCTTAGAATGATAGGGCTACAATTTCTGTTTCCTTTCCTTGATTATTATACTATTTATTATATTTGGCATCACACACTTATTTGAAAAATTCTTTAATATAGGAATGTTAGCTAAAATCTGATAACTGGAATCAGATGTTGCTTTAACTGCTACAAGTTTCTCACCCTTGGTGTTCTGTCCAAATTCAAAGTGCATAATTAAATTTCAATTACTCTGCTCTACAAAGGCTCCTATCCTACACTCATCATGCTATCTCGAACCTAGAATTTTAATTGTAAAAAGCACCATCTCATCTTGCAATGGCATGTGTTACATTTCAGCATGATCTATTTTAAACCAGTGAAGACAAACTGGTTCCTTTGCAGACCCACTGCTGAGACACAGCTAATAAAGGCTAATGGACTCAAACTGCCTACACACCACCAGCATTTGCACAAGGAATCTCTTGCCTAAAATAAACAGTTTAAAAATATATAATTTTTCACTGCCTTCAGTATCCCAGACCATATAGAACTAGGGGAAAAATGGTATGGAAAGGCAGGCTGCTATAGATATTCAGAAATGATTCTCCCTGTGGAGTCCATCATTCATCCTGGGAAATATGCTATTGGCATATCAATAATATTTCTTTTAACATTTTTACCAGTGAGGAACATATTTATATTAATAGTACATTTACTAATTTTCACCTCATCCATGAAATTTCTGAACAGTAAAATATCTCCAGCAAATTTTAACATTCTGAAAGATCCCTCTTTTTTTTTTTTTCTTTTTTTTTTTTTAATGCTTAAAAGAAGAAAACACCCAAAACACAAACAGAAAAAACACCTAAAGATGAGTGAAAACAGAACTGCATAATGGAAAACAGAGAAGAAGGAAGTTCATTAAATCTTTATATTATCCATAGAGTTTATGTCTGAGAAAGCCATACTTGACAAACCTATGTTATAGCTCAGGAAACTTCCTATCCCCTAATTATAATGCAAGGTCTATTCCAAACAAATACTGTTGAATTTATGGCCATGAGTTCTGGATATATACTGTGAGACCATAGATGATTCTGTCTTGACTGCAAGCAAGGGGAAAAAAATCTATTTCTGCTGAATATACAAATTTATAATTGAGATTTAAAACTATGAGCACTCATATCTGTTTTTGGATACACTAATAAAATGCCTTCACCAGAAATTTGTCTTGGCATAACAGTGAGAAACAAGATTCATATTTCGCTAGTCAATTTTTAAGACCTGTGTTAGCAAAAGTTGCACAACAAAGTAGTTTTATTTTCCACTTGTTTCAAAATTTCTTATTTCATTAAATTACTAAATTTGAAAGTAAAGAAAACAACATATTATAAATGTATTAATAAAACTGTTTTCTTTAATCAGGGTCAAATGTCTGTAGAAGTAAAAAAGCCAATTTTTTTTACAGAAAATATCCCTGGCACTATTAATTCAATGTAGAATTTCAGTTTTCACACTTCATCAGAAAAATCCTTCTTTCATTAATTTTAATGTGTTTAGGTTTAAAGGATATGGTTCACATAAATGATAAATATATACACCTGTTCAGACAAATATGGGTAGAGAACAATTCCAGATATTTCTTTGGGATTTAGCTATCCTTATCATTTCTCAAAGTCTCTGCATTAAAGCGATTGTATTTCTCTTGAGCAAATTAAATAATTTTCTAAATGGATGCTTGAATTTCAACTTGTTAATAAGGAAAATGCTTCACTTTGTCCCAAAAATTCTAGATAAAAAGATAGCCCTACCTTCTTTAAGCATTTTTGATACAAAAATAATTCCTTCACTTTAGAAGGACACCAGATGGAAACCTCATGACAGCAAAGTCTATAGAGTCACGCCAAGAGAAAAATTGGCTGGTAAAATAATTTTTATCTTAAATAAAGTTATACTCAGTAATCCATAATAATGAATAAATAGATTTTAACACATTATTTGGATTCAGAAAAGACCATTAAATGATAAGATTTGACATGTCTGCAATAGCTGTAAGAAAACTTGAATAATCTGAAGATTGTGCGACAGTTTTAATTCTTGTGAGCACTGGCTCAGAAACAGATTCAGAAAGACAAAAGAAAATAAATAGAAACCCTGTCTCCACTTGTAATCTTTGTGACGTGTCCTTGAAAGTGGTTTTGGAGCTGAAAACCTCTGGCATTTCAGGCAAATGACAGTCTCATCTTTATTCAACTCATAGTGAATACAAGAAACAGAATAAAATAGAATAATTATGTTATATTATGTGTTAAGTTATGCCTAAGAAGCTCTGACCTAGTCTGAGGCATCCATACAGCAGCTATCTGCAGTGCAGGTCCCAGGCCCACCCAGGAATTGAGGTGAGAAGTAGACACACCTAGATAGAGCATTGCTCAGGCAGAACTGCAGGGCCCAGGATGAGCTGAGACACATCCCCTGCATGCTTGGCAGGACACTGTGTGGTTGGAGGCTCCAGGGAACGCCAGTCCCAGCCATAGGAGGCCGATCCTCCCTGGATCCTGGCAGGAGCAGACATGCACAACTCATAAGCTTTCCTTTAGACAATGATGGTTGACCACTTTGAGGAAGAGCATTGGGCCAATGGACTTTTGTTCTGATGAGCACTGCTGTTCTCAAGCTTTCTTGGTTTAGCATTTTTTTTCCACAGAAAACAGGTCAGGTATTTCTAAATTGATTACAAGGAGAAAAAAAAATCCACAGGGAAATGAACAGGTGTTTGTATTGCTCACCTCAAAAATTTTGCAATCATTTAGCTCAGGAGCACACCCTGCTTCAGACGGAGCACTTTGTCTTTGAGCCTTGCAAGGGTCAGGGATGAAGGGGTTTGACATCCCATGGAAACCCAGATGAACTTGATGAAGACAAACTTTAAAAAATCATACTTCCCACATGTCTTTTTGGAAATTTGTTCAGTCCTTCAAATCATCACAAGATGATCCGCAGCTCTCACACCCATCAGAAGGTTCATGCCTTCTTCCCACTAAGGGACAGAGCCAACACCTAGGCTGGAACAAGATTAACCTTTCAGTCCCTTCTACTAATGCAGGGCTGGGATTGAGAAATATGATAGATTTCCTCAGCATGTACTGCTAGGGAAAGGAGGAGATAGAAAAACTAAAACTCAAATTTAAATTTGAATTAGAGATTGAATTAGAATTAAATAGAATAGAACAGAATTAAACTGGAAGATAGCTACAAGGATCATCTAATCCAATTCCCTGATCATTTCAGGGCTGACCAAAAATTAAAGCATGATATTAAAGCATGGTGCATTGACCTGTTCCAGTGTTTCTCTGTAAAGAAATGTTTCATCACATCAACTCTAAACCTCTTCTAATGAGCTGTTCCCACATGTCCTGTCACTGGACACTAGGGAAAAGAGATGAGCATCTCACTCTTCACGTTCCCTTCTCATGAAGCTGCAGAGAGCAATGAGGTCACTGCTCAGCCTCTTCTCCCAACTAGACCAGCTCAAAGTCCCTAGCTACTCCTCATAGGATATGAAGGCCTGCTATGTTGGAGTGACTGCAATGGTCCACAACAGAAAACTGACTGTTGTCATCAACCTAGACTTGTGTGAAGGCCTTTGACAAGGACCCACATGACATCCTTATCTCTCAACTAGAGAGACACGGTTTGAAGGGTGGATTTGAAGGCTGAATAAGGAATTGGCTGGATGGGTACAATCAGACTGTTGTGGCTCTGTGTCCAGGTGGTGGCCAGTAATGACAGCTGTCCCTCAGGGCTGCGTCTTGGTTGCCTTGGTGGTCTCTAATATCTTTGTCATTTAAAAGACAGTGGGATTAACTGCACCCTCAGCAAGTCTGCAAGATGACCTGAAGCTGAGTGGTGCTATTGACATAACAGAAAGAAGGGGTGCCATCCAGGGAGATCTGGCCAAACATGAGAAGTGGGCTTGTGAGGTGCTTGGGCAGTGCAAGGTGCTGCACCACGGTCAGAGCAATCCCAGCCATGAGACTGTGAGAACTAATTGAGAGCAACCCTGCAGAGGAGGACTTGAGGGTTCTTGTGGATGAGAAGCTGAACATGAGACAAGAGTGTGTGTTCACAGCCCAGAAGGCCAGCCACATCCTGGGCTATGCATAAGAAGCGTGGCCAGCAGGTCAAGGAATGTGATTCTCCACCTTCACTCTGCTATCAAGGAGATCTAGTCTGGGAAAATGCATCCAGCTCTTGGGTCCTCAGCACAAGAAAGATGTGGACCTGTTGGAATATGTCCACAAAATGATCATAGAAGTGGAGCACATCTCCTAAGACAAGCTGAGAGAGCTGGTGTTGTTCATCCTGGAGAAAAGATGGCTCCAGGAAGATCTTATTGTGGTCTTTCAGTATTTAAAGTGTTTTTTAGAAAAGGAGAGTGACCCTTCATACACTCATACAGTGTATAAATAAGACATGGGGGGATGGTTTTAAATTAAAAGAGAGAGGTTAGATGCTTGGAAGAAATACTTTACTCAGAGAGTAGCGAAGCAATGGCACAGGTTGGCCAGGAAGGTTGTGGATGCCCCATCTCTGGAAGGGTTAAAGTTGGATGAGGCCCTGAGCAACCTGGTCTTATGGGTGGCAACCCTGTCCATGGCAGAGTGACTGGAAGTAGATGATTGTATTTAATGTACCTCCTACCCCAATACATTCCACGACTTAGGTTAAATAATCACACACAAATTACATTGACATTTTAAAAGAGTCTTCATAATTGTCATTTTTCTTTCTCCAGATGTAGCTTCTCTCTGCAATTAACAGTGTTGGTAACTCATTACCTGATCACAGAAGAAAACGGTAGTGGCAGAATCAGTGTCATTCTCCCCAGATGTTAGCAGAGCCGCAGAAATTAAGGCATTAAATATTGAAATAAGTCCTATATTTGTGTTTGTTTCTGATGTAGTATGATATGGTATGGTATGGCATGGCATGGTGTGGCAGGATATATCAGCAGGAAAGTTAACTATTTCTTCCAATAAATGTTCTTATGCAAGCAAATAACTAGCTGGATAGAATACAGCCACAGTTCTGTAAAAACCCATGTCACAGTGTCTCAGCAATTAAAACATTCCAAACAGATACATCGTGAATGATTTATGAAAAAGCATAGATTAACCAGTCCCTTCAGATGACAGTATCAGCATTTTAATGCATGTATTAGCATATTTTTTAAGTCTTTCCAAGAGCACTCTTCAGAAGCACAGCAGCTAGGAATAGTGGTGATTGCAGATGTTGAATGTTTCTATGAGATAAGAGAAAGGGGCACAGAATCCCCTTATGAACCTGTACTTTTCCCTGGCTACCCCACCACACAGCACAGCCCTGAAAGCAAGAAGGCAAAGAAAAAGTCACCCCAGTTGCCAGATCAGCTCTCAGGGAAAACTTGTTAGGGAGTGCAGAATCAAGCACTTCTGAGACTGCACTACTTTATGAAGTGGACTGGAAGAAGAGAGACACAAAAGGCAACTTAAAAGAATTTCTGCTTTGCCCCTTTCTCCCTTTATGCTGAACATAGTTGAGATACAGCCAGGAGCTGGGCCAAGATGTTTGGTGTGGCTATATCATACTCCATCAGTCAGCTGGAATCATTTTATGTTGCTATTTTAATTTAAGACAGAAGTTGAGTCTGTTTTTCTTTTCATATTTAATCTGTTAGCTAAGACTTAGCTTTCCCTTTTCCAGAGGCTCATTTAGAATGCAGCTTATTCCACACTTCATTTTGCTTGTATTTCATCTAAATATATATCTTAATGGCTGAACTCTGATTTGTTATATATCTATTATGGTTTGCATCATGACTGCCAATTAATTTGGCTTTAAATTTCTCAAAGACTATGTAAGCAGGGAGAATCTTCTTGAAATGCAAATGCCTGAATTTTAATTGAAATGAAGGAAGAAGCTTTGTACCTGCTCTACATGAAAAGCCCAGAAACTTTAGAACTGGAACTTCCCACAGAATGGTTTCTGTGATCAGCAAATGTTCAGCTCTGCTCTATGAATACTATCTGTTGAGCGAGTTAAATGCAATACTTTTCAAGAAAGAGAAATAAGGTACCTTGACAGCTTCCTGAAGTGCTACATAAGAGAATTAAATTGTAAATTCTATTTCTCTACAAAAAACATAGCTGAACAAACTCCTAACCATTAGTCCTTTAGTTCTTCCTGTTTAGCAAACCTTCCTTACTTCAGCTGCTCCGGACAGAAGAGGAGACTGTATTCAAAGTACACTTTACAAATACTTTTCTATATGCCCCTTCATGGAGCATGAAAAGCAGATGCTCACTTGCTTATCCCTTTCAATATTGTACTATTGGCTCCTACAAGACAGTTGTATAGTGTGTGAAGGGAGCAAGTGAGGTTTATCTCATCTGGAAACTTTCCTTTATTTCCTTTGAAAAGATGGGGTTTTTTTCTAAGACACTGAACACACCAATTTTCAGAACTGTTACGTCAAGAGCAACCTCTGGTTAACAGCAGCTCTGAAAATCAGGTCACAGGCATCTCACTTTTCTTATCTTTTTCAGAAAAAAAGAGGCTCAACTAGAAGTGCAGAAACTGTAATTCTTAACCTTTCAGCTTTCATCCCTTACTTACGGCTTTCATTCCCTCCCTCTAGGCACTCTCTTCATCTCTCCAACATCATCACTTCACTCCATACATATGTTCTTTTCCTCCAGTTCTTAGTCTCCACCAGTCTCTCTTCACTCTCTGACGGTTTACAAGAAATTATCTGTTCTCCAGATTATCCCTATGACTACAGTTAGTGCCTTTCCTTCCTGCTCCCAGCCAATCCTCTCTCCTTCCAGTTCACAGGGAAGCCTGTCTAGATACTCGGTAAACAAAATCCACATTGAACAGTGGAGTAACCAATTGTTCCATGCCAGCCCTTTCAGCCTAGCAGTGCCATTCAATAAGGTATCTACCCTTGTAAGAAGTACCATAAAGATTTTATGACAGATATGCTATGAATTGAGATGCTTGCCTCTGCAAGCCTATTTATCTAAAACTCATGTGGTGTACAGCTGTTTTTTGCTGGCAACACACTTAAAATGCATGGAGTATTCAATGATTAAACTGAATTATATTGTCCTTTCTACCTTATAGAGGGCTCTTTCTTTCTCTTTTAAAATCTGCCATCCTTCATATGTTTTTGTATTTACTCACAAAAATTTTTGGCATAAACAATTTGTTGCACTAAACAACACCAACTCATATTTTAATATATTGATACACAACATTGTTGGAGTTTTTTTAGAAACTGCAAAAGAAATGATTTTTCTGCTATAAACAGAGACATACATGTGAGCGATGAACTCTTAATTTTGAATTCTCAGGGACTGGAATACATTCAGTAGGACTATCTGCAGTGTCCCACTAGTAGCCTAGCTATCCACAGGCTCAACCACCCTTGTAGCAGGAGAGTGGAACAGCCCAAAGCTCTATGTTTGTTTCTGTAAAAGCAGGTTTTAAGATGGCAAGGGCCAAGAGCTGCAAACATAACCACTGGCTTAAAGTCAGCAGCCAACAAGACACTGTAGGAAACTAAGCCCACTTTGAGAATCTCCCAAAGGTGGGTAGAGTTGAAGATCATCTTTTCCCCCTAGATACTTAAACTGGCTTAGACTCAGACTTCTCTGCTTTGAGTCGATTTCTATATCCATTTAACTGTTTAAAGTTTGAACAGTTATCCAAACCTGAAGACTACCTCAAGATTTTTAACACATTGTAGGTTTGTATACTACACAGTTTTATCAGTCAATGACTGTTAATAAGTTTTTTTTAAAACACCATCTTACATAAAAAACCCCAAACTTTAATTCATGTCACAATGATTTCTTTGCTCAACAATGTTCCAGGTGCTGTTATCTTTTGAAGAGATCTTTTTACCCCAAATTCTACTTCTCATAAGTCTTAGGGTCTTACAGAATTAGAAAGAGCACATGTAGCTGCCTTGGACTGCTTTACATGAGTGTCTTGGTACCATTTACAAGTTGATCTGTAACAACCCATGAAAGACTAGGACAAATTGCATTAACTGCTATCCCTTCTATTTTTGATTAATACTATAATAATAAATCTGTACATTTGAGGATGGCAAAGAGAAGGATATTGAACATGATGGTAATTAAAAAAAATTAATGAAATTTAATCAGACTGATACTTTAGTAATTTGAATAGAAAAATTAAACTGGTGTGTTCATTAAGTTTAGGAATTTTCCACTCCATATCTTCATTCACTTCACTGAGATTAACCAAATGTGAGTACACAGGTTTAGCTAACAGCTAAAAATTCAAGAAGACAAAGACAGAAATACATTCAACCTCAGAAGAGGTAAGCAGGAGGATATATATATTTTTTTTTTCAATGCAACTGTTTCTTTTGGCTGGATGTTGATAAAGGAAATATTTTCTTACCAGACATAAACTGCAGTACAGTCTTTGGCAAAGACAGTCTTCCTACAAAGACTGCATTACTCTTAAACTGTATAAGGAATATTTAACAAACGAGAACAGGTTTATGAAATGAGAATAGAGTTTAAGAATTGATATCAAGACACATGAGAACATGCTGTCTTCTCTTTAAATAGGAAAAACATTTAAAAGTCTCTCTCTTTCTTGGTAATCTCTAATTTGTCACTCAATTTTATTCATACTCTGCATCAGAAGGTTCTCAGGCAGGCCAGTTGACCAACTGCAAATGAAAGCTCAGCTCACCAAAAGCATGCAACTACCTCTCAGTGTATCAACAGGATGGTAGCAATGCACACTGATCTCAAAGTCATGATTCTGTCATAAAAAAATAACTGCCATCACAGCACATAGCAATATTCAACTTCACAAAATCAGCAGATGAGAATAGTGTCCCCATTTGTTTTTATCCTGCTTCAAAAACACAGAAATTATTTATTGTTTTTATATTTGGAAGATGACTCACCTCTTTTTTAACTTAGACTGATTCAAATGTGGTGTAGTTAATTACTACAGTTATTGTAGTAAAATACTACAATAACCTTTAATGTATATTCTGTAAAATAGATTGAAATGCTACTAATGGTTTTGGTAAAATAAACATTCTTCCCTGCAAAAATTTTGAACAATGACTGAAAACCGGAAAGTGACAATAAGGAGCTAAAACTGAGAAATCGTCTTGAAAATTAAGATAAATGCAAATTTTATAACTTATTCCCCTTCTCCAGCTTTCATAGCAATCATTTCGTAAATCATTGCAGAGTACCACATGAAGAAAGCAACAATGTCCCCTATAATAATAACAGCATATCCATCCAGGTTTTTTCCCTCCTTTCTGGAAGAGCACTTATGCAAGTGAGAGTTATAAGAATGGTTGGAATAAGCTACCTCATGGAGAGGTGCTGGGCAAGCAACAACTGAACTGGAGCACTGGCAGAACGCCTCACTTTTGGCTGGATGTTTCCATGGCAGAGAGCTTAGCTGTGATGTCTGAATTTCACTCATCAGCCACTTTCTTTTTTCACCCTTTTCTGTTCTTCCTGCCAGTGGTTCCCTTTGAATGCAATGGGGCTTTATGCAGTTCAGAACCCAACATAAACTTTATTGCATTAATTCAAACATTGGATGAAACAAGAATAGAGTCAATTTTAAATCCCTAACCAGTGGTAGCAATGGGTACAAAAATCTTCCAGTATTGGAAACTCTGACTGCCTAAAACAAAGTCATTCTTTCAAGGTATGGGATTATTCTTTTCTGATTCATTTGTGGTTTTCTTCTTTTCCACTTTACGAGCTTATCACTGCATTGCTTAGCAGCTTTTCCTAATGCCTTGCAATGTAATTTCATGCTATATTCTATGTTGGAATGCCCAGGTAGATTTTTGGGTTTTTTGTTTTGGTTTTTGTTTCTGTAACTCCCCCCAAAATAATTACTTAGAAAGCATTTTGTAGTGTATACCATGCAGAATTATTTGGTTAATTGAATTTACATTTCATCTGTAAATTTGCAGAAATTTTACACATTCCTTGCTTTTTAGTAAAGTGTTTCTGATAAAACCATCCTCAAAGTCTTTCCCCACAACAGAAAGAGTTGGGGAAAGTATGGGGAGAGTCATCAGCTGGTTCAAGACCACAGGCCTTGTTTCTCAGGAAAGAGCTCTTCAAGAAAAGGGTTTGTGGCTCTTGAACTTCAGATGTGGATCTAACTATAATACTTTATTGACTGTGTGATGTATGATAAAATTCAGTATTAAAGGATTTGAACCCCAAGACACACCCTCATACCAGTCTGGCTTGGAGCCGCAGCCAAAATATATTTTACACCATTTGCAGATTTTGCCCCTTTGATCAATAAGTGATTTTCCTGAACTTAGTTATTTTCAAGCCTTGATTCATACTACTACTGCAATTGAGCCTCTAGACTTTTAACAATTAAACTCTAATCCGACATTTTCCACCAAAATTCACCCCAGAAGCTTTACCAGAGATCAGAATGCTGCACGACTACAGTCAGCTCTATTCTTATAGTACATCTTTTTTGCAGAAATATGTTCAGTGCTAAACCTTGCACTACTCTTAATTTGGGTGCAAAATTTAATAAACCATACCATTTGGTTGAATATAACATTGCCAAATCCAAAGACCAGCTATACATAATGTTCACCCTAAGACAGCAATCAACAATTTCTCAGTTCAAACAATATATACATAAGGAATAAAACTTCCAGAAATTCTAAAATCACAGAAGCACTAGCATCCATATTTACCAATGGAAGGACATATATCAATGTTACAATACTCCTACAAGTAAAGGAATTTTATTTACCATAAGTGTCTTTAATAATAACAAGTATAATCATAGTCAGTGGTGAGAAGGCAGTGAAGTAAACAGAAGCTACTGTCCACTCATACATAAATTATATAGTGGCCATTGTGTCTTTAAAGTAAGAAGAAAATTAAAAAGTATAAGGCTTCAATGCAAATTCAGTACATGAAAACAAAGAAGGTAAATCCACATGGTTAAAAACAGCATGCAAAGAATTCACATGATAAACTAGCTGCAGAGAAACTTGGGTGTCAAAATAAAACTTAGAAAACAAACTTCTTTGCATATATTGCTGCCAATTAATATATTGCTATAATTAAGCCATTGCATTGAAATATAATGCTGTTAGCACTGTCTAATGATCCCTAAAAAAATAGAAATTGTTACTCTGTAATGCCTAACTTCTTTGAAGTACTTTCCACCTATAGATAGGTAAAAGGCTCAAAGCACAACAGTAATAGTTTTTCAAAATTCTGTGATAAAGTTATTTCAATAGCTATTCTGACACAGCACACTTAAAATAATGTTGCTTTCGAAGGCTTTCAGGCCTTTGAGTAATGCCAGCAAGCCTGAGGCTCTTGTCATTTCCCTGTGACCACTTATTCCCCTCCTACATCCTCTGAATTAACAGTCTATTCAGGTAGTTTCAGATGGATTTACCTTTTCCCAACATTCCACATGTATAGGTTGAGAAGAGTTGCCAGGCAAGAAGACTTCTTTGCAGGCCCTTAATTGAGGCATTTTTTCTCTGTATTCATGTAGAATTTTTCATGAGTTTATAATTGGCACAATAACCTCACTACAGCTGGAAGTAGAAGAACAGCCCTACAGATGCACCAGCACATTGGCATGCAAATAAAAGAGAAGACTACAGAATAAAAAGCAAGACCACAGTGAGGTTGGTTTTTGTGCTTTTTTTTTTGTTTGTTTGTTTGGTTTGGTTTTTTGTTTGCTTTTTTTTGTAATTTTTTAAGTTAAAATTATAAAATTACAATTATATTACATGCTTTCATTACAAAGAGGAAAAAAAAAAAGCAATGTCTTACCTGTGGAGATGAGGGATTAAAACTGACATTGATTACAGATTCCGTGTGTCTCCCCAGTTTCTGTAAAAAAGTGCTTGAACGCATTTCATATATGTAAGCCTAAAAAAAAATGAGTTTGTATTTTCACTATAAAAAACCCCCACATTTTAGAAGCATTAACTTGTATTATAGGAACACTAAACACATATTCTACAGAGAGGTTAGAAAATTTTAATCATAGCTAAACAGATACGAAAGTCATTAATATCTTAGAATTGGTTTCTATAATTTGGAGTAATTCAGCAAATGCTTAAACTAACTCAAATTAAAAAAAAAAAAAAAAGTATTTAGAAAGAATAATGCACTCTTTCCCCAATAAATAACTAAACATTAGGTGTAGTTCAAAAGCTGGTAAAAAATTACCCTTTTAAATATGTATTTTAAATCATGTTCTTTGGAATTTAAATACTTTTTTTTTTTTTAAGTGGAATTTAAAATTTATAAATTAGATAACTCCAATGTTAAGTAAAAATTTTTCAGTTTCTACACAGGTCTATGCTGTGTTTAATTGAACAGCATAGAATTCAATACCAATTCAATAATAATACAATTGCTGCAGGCAATTGCACTGCCTTTGCTTCTCAAAAGAAAAAGGGAAAATTGCTTTCCAAGAAGAAAATTAAAATTTTACTGGTACAGTCTCAAATAATGAAAAAGTACCAATGTAAAACTGCATCAGGAACCACCCCAAAATTCACTGAAAGCCATGGGCATACTGATACTATGAAAATGGTAGTATTGTGATATTATATCAGCATTATTTTACAAAAAAATAAACCAAAACAAAACAAAACAAAATAAACAAAAAAAAAACAACCCACAAACAAAAAAAAAAAACCCAAAACAACCCAACCAAACAAAAAAACCCAAACAAAACCAAAAACTAACAAACAAAAAAACCCCCACCAGTTTTGAAGTCCTGTAATATACAGATTTTCCACACAAAAAACACTTGTGAGTCACATGCAGACACATAGTCTAATAGTTTTAGATTATTCCTTATCTAGTAAAATAATTATTTGTAGAATAGACTGTGCACATACAAGGCGTATTAATACAGACACATTACATCTTGTCTTATTTGGTACATTATAAATAAAACTTGTATCTCAAAAGATAGAATAAATTATAAAGCATGCAAAAAATAGTCAAAGATGATAATCCAAACTCTAAATTTTCAATTATAAAAATTAAGGATTCATCATCTTTACTAAACCTCTGACATTATTTAATGTGGAATCTAGAACACAATGTGACACAAACTAAACCAAACTCTATATATGCTCTAGTACAGCAGTGAATGTTACTCTATTACTGTGTGACTTAAGTTTTTTGTTGACAGTTCCCTAGAATAAGTTTAATCACTCAGACTCAAGGCAGCTGAAATTCCCCTAGCAGACAGCAAATACCTACAAGTCCCAAAAACTTGTGGACTTGACAGTCTTCCTTCCCAATTTATGAAAAAATTTATGGATCAATGCCAGTTCTGAAAAACCTTTAATGCATCACTCAGAAAATAAATCTTATCATTCAACACCAAAGATTGTCTTGTCCTAACCAGCACAGAAGAAACATTGGATTGTTGCCAGTGCCAAATATTCCATTCACAGCCATGTTCACTGGGAGGCAAAAAAAGAAGCTAAATATAAATCTACTTAATTGGATCCAGTTTATAAATCTCATATATCCTGGATGCAGACCCTGATATGGAATTAAAACCATCTACTGGAAAACAGACAGAAATGTAGGTAGCCATTTTTAAACTCTGGACATTTTCTAGCATTACACACAGATATTGTCATACTGAGAAAGTAGCTAAGTCTCCAGCAATGTGCTAAAATCATTGTCTCTTTCCTAAAAGGATACAGCAAATGTTTTTAAATTACAAATCTTTCTTTAAAAAGTGAGACCTTTCTACCTAGTCTAAAATATATCAGGAAATCTTTTATGGTAGTGAATAGTTATTGTTAGTGGTGTAAAAGCAGCAATTTCTGTCTGTTTTACAATACATGGCCATAACATAGCTACTGTGACTTCCACCACTTGGGACATGATCAACACACAAGAGAACAGAACAGTAAGTGGAGTCCAAACAAGACAAAAGTGACACATGGACACAAAGGAAAGCATTCTTATGCATATGTACAGAAATTCTTTCCTCAATGAAAGTACAAGATCATGTACTAGTATAATCAGTCTGTACACAGGACAGCTCAAGTTTTTTTGCAGTTGCCGTACAAAAACTGATCAAAAGCTCCTTGTAAATACCTCCAGCTGTTTTATTGACATAAAAGAATTAAGACACACTATGGGTTATTTACTTCACGTCATAAACAGGATACAATATTGCCAAGCTATAGGGCTTAAACAGAGAAGGTTCAGTGTTCTAATATAATAGTACTCTTCTCTTATTTTACAGGGTGTAACACTACATCCATCCATTCTCCTCCCTCCACAGAGGCTTTCCATTCTTCATTCCGCTGATACTACTCCATGACTCACCTAGTTCCAAAATTATCAGATGCTGACACTCAGATGTGATCTCTCAGTACCTGTAATATTGTGCTATCTTCTTCATACCAAGCTTTGTCATGCTCTATATTCACAACCCTGTTGTCCAGGCTTCCAACAGGTCTTCCTTCCATGAACAGAGTGCTAGAAATGACCTTTGTACTTCCAGCAAGGATCTGGTGTAGAGACTGCAGTCAGGTTGTACTTCACCAGCACAGTTCCAGAACAAACTACAGAGGTCATGCTCACATAATTAATTGGAACATGCAAGTCTCAAGAAAATGAGAGATAAGATGCTGTAGAAGTCCACATTCCAGGGAAACTCCAGAAAGGAAAGGAGTACACTGAGTGAGAGGTGAGCACAAAGCATTACAAGATGCACTGCACTTTCCAGAACAGGATGCTCTTACACACCTCACTAAAGAAAAGATATTTGTGAAAACAGGGAAAAGTCATTCTTACCAAACAGCCCTTTGAGATCTCAAGGACCTCTTGTCAAAATGGTTCAACAGTATCAAAACATTCAGTAATGTCATGACAGTTTCAAGTGTTTAAATTATAAAATCAAATCCTATTCCTCATAGCTATTGAAAACATCTATCCCCTTTGGAACTGTAGGAATGACCAAAACAGGACAAATTTGTAATGTTTTTTTAACACACTATAGAACTTTGTTAGAAGTAAGAACTTAAACAGAATAGAACTGTACTGTAGAAAATAAAATCAAAATTCACGTGTTTGGTACAGACAATAAGTCACCTGGACTTTGCACAACTGACACATGGTTCTAGTAAAGGGGTTGCCTTACTTCTCTTCAAACCTACTCTCCTTCCCTTTAATGGAAGGAGGAACAAAGAAAAGGCAAAGTCAATGACAGCAAGAATCAAGAGCACAAAATGCTCTGATTCACAAAGAAACACACTCCAATATATAACCAAGAGAATATATCACAGAGAGGCATTGTTGGTGAAGTTGAAATTTTTCCGTCATAATCTAGTGGCTTACAGAACTTTGCCAGAATTATCCAATAAAAATTAATTTTCCATTCCAGGTCCTCAGTTTAATTTGGGAAGGACCATGTTCATTTTTGGCTTAATCTTTATGTCCCTGTTCCCCTCCGTAAAATAGATGTGATAATATTTCATTATTTTTTTGAACAAAACTCCAAAGTTTGCTAAACCTAAGTATTCTGGTAATTTGTGCTCTTCCACACTGTTTCTAAATCAACCATTTGGCTCATCCATTTCTTACAAAAAAAAAATGCTGTGAAGTTGTCGTGCAGCTTCGCTATAATCTAACAAGTCTGTATTTGTAGTCAAGTCAATAGCAAGTGTGTAGCTGTAGTCACACTTCTCAGCCTAAAAAGCATTCAAAGCCTTACCTGCCACCTTTCAAGAAATGACTCTTAGCCTGAGCTAGAGATTAGGCTGGGATGCAGCATTCCAAATGTCACATTGTATAACCAGAGGATCAGAGGAAAGTCATGGCAAGCAGCTGCTGGTAGAAGTTCACCTGCAGCTAACCACTGAAGCACTGGAAGACATGGGAAAGACCAGATATGGGAAAGCCCTTTCCTCTGACCTTTACCACAAAGACTATGCTCACATTGAACATCTGCTAGGCAAAACACACAGAACATGGCTGGGAACACAACCTGCCCATTGCACATCACTCTTGCAAATCTATCCTAATGGAACTACTGCTAAACGGTTTTCTGAGACTGTATTCCTAGCCCCATAAATCTTAAACATTTAGGTGTTATGGTTCAACAGAAAAAGGGGCAGAGTCTCTAGCTACATGCAAGAATAGTTTATTACACTGTGGCAGCTATCACCATCTCTTCCAATAACTGAAAGGAAAAGTAATAGTAATTTTCTGAGTAATTTTGACATGTAAGACAATAAAATTTCATTAAAAGAAAAACATCATCATATAAAAGTGTATAAAAACAGCTTCTGTTTAAGTAGCTCTAGCCAAAGATATTTAAACCAGCCAGTGATAGTCTAAATTCTGAGAATAAAAGTTAACTTGGTTAAAGATTGAAAGTACATTTATTTTTAACTTCAAAAGTTTAAAAACAAAACAAAACGTAAATCCCAAAGAGAATTGTATTTTAACAGAACACTCATAAGAAGAGAAATAACTCCAGTATAAACATTCCTCTGCTATAGTCTGCCATCATTTTAGTTTTCCTGTATTTTCTGGTTATCCAAATGGTTTTCTGTTCTATACTCACTAGATTATTTTAGCATAGTCTTCTCTACAGAAAAAAAAAAAAAAAGAAAAGAATAGTAACTGAATTATAAATTATACCATAACATTAGCCACAGAACAATAAAAAAACCTTGAAAATATGAAATCACTGACAGAGGAATAACAGATTCTCAGCAAACCAAATGCAATGAAAAAAGGAAACAAAACAGTCTAGGAAGCACTCAGCAATACCCAAAATCCATATGTGCATATAATGTTTTAGACTTTAGCCAAAGTCAATCCCCTTTTTTTTTATATTAAGATGAGTTTTGTCTAATAAAAATACTGATTCAGTAGATATTGGTATTTCCTTTCCATTTCTTGCTGAGGGTCAGCCAAAAGTAAAAATAATTTACCTGTACCAATAGCTTCCAAAGAAGTTTCCTGGACTCATAACCACATACTTACTTGTATTTCCTTTCACTTGACATTTGAAGAACATTTGGAGTAGTCAGTTTTCAGTAACCCAGAGTGTGACAGTGTATTTAGCACCTTACAAGTATACACAAGCTTCTGATTTCTTCCCTAGACTTGTACCAAGAGACAAGAAAGAAGGGTGAAGGCTCCTCCTCGACTGGAGGAATTTGTATCCAAATGGAAATTTACTTAATTCTACTGCATTGGTGGACAGAGTGTGCTAGATAAACTCTGCTTTATCTGCAGAGTTTCGCTGTAAATTCTTTCCTCTGTTTTCTCACACTCTAACTTCAAAGGAAACTTGTTCCCATCTGTTCCCATTGCCCCCTAGTCCAACCTATAGACCATACACATTTGTGTCAAACTGCTTACACTCCTACAGCCTCCTGGGATAGGAAAGGCAGGGGAGGAAACAAATCATAAACATTTGAAGAATAACAGAAGAATTCTCCTTGATACCAGTTTTTACATAGACATCAGAAAAGCATCACCAGTTTCAAGGAAAATCCTTTGTTGCTGCTGTGGCTTTAAGCTGAAGTGTGTATTTTAGAAACAGATCACAGGAAAAGAACATGACTAACAAATGAAAAGATGTTGATTGCTAAGATACCTAATTTGGCCTTACACAAAGAGATGTTTTCTTCACATGTTCTGCATGGATTGGCCAACGTCATCACTTTTCTGTGACTATTTTTTCCTAATATTTCAAATGAGCTACAGAAGACAGAAATGTTAAAGTCACTTGATAGAAAAATAAATAATCTAGCATGTTTTTATAAAAAGATATCTGCAGTCATTAATAAGGCATTATTGGCCATTTGCTTCCATCAGTGCCATCAACCTTGATGCATAATCCCATAATACACTATATAAGTGTTGGACTTGCACTCCATCAATCCCTATTTATACTGGGGCACATATTCCACTAAACCATGTATTTTTCCTCTATTTCAAGCTAAAAAAGCTCCTGAACTACTTACACTAAAGAAAAATAACAACCTGAAGCAGACACTGAGCATGGAAAGTTTCAGCCCAAAATGGTCTTACTTACAAGCAACTGAAAACAGAATTATAGTGGAAAGTGTTAGACTACCTTAACTATAGCTATCAGTACCAAATCCACACATAATAAAACAGATTTCACAAGTATCCTAAGCGCTGCTTAATGCTCTTCAGTCCCAAGATATTCCACTTACCACATGGTAGCATGGAAAGTCTAATCAAGCTTGGCACAAAATGTTGAGTACAGTACACCCTCTCAGAGTCCCTTTCCCTTTTAATGACACTTATGGAGCCTGTCTTTCTGGTATTCACAGACTCCAAACTTCCCACTACTGTAAGATCCCAGTTTCCATATTACTTCCTTTGACATAACTAAAAAAATGAGAGACTGTGAACATTATTAATACTTTTTACTATTAAAATAGTTAATATTATACATATCAGTCATCTTCCAAGATGCAGGGGATATTTTTCAAATGTATCTGGCAGTCTTCTGGCAGTTATAGCTAACACATTTGAATTTTCCTCACTAAAAAAGTTACATAAACCATATCCGATTACTCTCTCTAAGCCACCCTTCTATGAAGTTTCCAAATTGAAATTTTTGCCAATTCATTTTCCATTAAATCTTCTAATTTTAAAGCCTCATATATGTGATTGTTTTCATTTGTTTTCATGTGAAATTTATGAAATTTCTATGAAATTTGCATGGTAGCATCATGCACCACTGAATTTAGGTTGCCTTTACTTTTATAACTGTGGAGAGAAATGTGAATTGGCAGGGACAGATTGCGCCTGCGGAAGACAATCGAGCTGTAACGGGGCAGGGCCAGGCACGTCTCTCTCCAAGATAACCCTTATCGCAAGGTCACAGACCCCTCTCTCTTCCCCTACATACCAGTACTTTTCCACTACCCTTAAGAAACTAGTAAGACCCCCTATGACGTGGCAGAACCCAGAAGGTACTTAAACCCTGTGTTTTAGATAATAAACGCATTTTGACGGACACGCCATGTTGGTGTTTTACTGAGTCATTCTGCCCGAACCCCACGCTCTCAGCTCGTGGCGGTCGTGTCTTCACTGGAACCCAGGCCGCCAAGATGATGGCTTAATAAAGCCGCAACATATAACACACCTAGTGTTGTCAGAGTACAGAATTTTAAGTTGAAGATTTTATTCTAAGAAAATTTACCTTACCTCTCACAATGAAGCAGCATGGTTGTATCACACCCACTCTGGCTCTTTTCTGACTGTTGCTAAGATTCTCCTCTGTATCAACAGTACCAATAATTGCATTTCCTGTTTGTGTGCTGCTGTTGACTGTTTGACAGAAGTACTGAAAGATACAAATGCTGCAGAGGAACTTTAACCAGATTTTTGTACTAGATGTACCAGTGATATCCAAAATTCAACTACTGTCAAGAATTGACACCAAGAGGTACACATATAGGAAACACAAACCCTGTAGATATAAAACTATACATATCCACTTTTAGCACCTCACTGCTGTTATGTGTTCCAGAATGAACATTGGGTATTCATATCTACTTCAGCTTACTGTTTTGCCTACAGCTGAACATGAGGCATTTTCTATAAAATTAGTTTTCTTTAGCAAAAAGGCTAATTTCTCACACTTCCTCCTAGCTCTCAAAAATATTAGCAAAATTAAATGTTAACACAGCAGCAAATTACAGACTCATAAAATTCAGTTTGAAAAAAAAATAGTTTTTCAGTATAACTTAAATAACAATACATCTATAGCCTATTAGAAAATCCTCCACCTCTCTCAGCTGCCAGTCTGGTTTTGTGGTGGTCAGCTCTGAGGTGCACTGGCCTAGATAAGCAATAGCCTGATCTGACCAAAAAGCACACATGAACAATGAATGTGCTCATATTCATATAACTCCACGGTTCATAAAATTACCTACCAAGGCCAAGATTTTCAGTCATCTTCAAAGATATGCCCAAAGAGACAGTGAAGTAACAGCATACCCAAAGTCATGACTGTTTGATTAAGAAAGCAATATTTATCTGTTCACTTCTAGGATAATCAGCCTAACAGCCAACCACACTACCAAGGAATCCAAAAAACTCAGGTTCAAGATTAAAAAAAACTGTGTTCCTCTTTGGAAAGGGGTAGATTTTCTCCATCAACAACTGGCAGAGGGGCTGTTACAGTCTCTGTCATTCATTCTCTGCTATGGATTTTGTTCTGCCAAGCAATGTCAGTCTTGCCTTTTCCACAGTAAACATTACTAAGGTTTTCTCCAGATGTTTCCTGTTAAAGCCTATCTTAGTTAAACAGTATGGACACATAAGATAAAACTTGAGCAATATATAATTGGAACACTAATCACACTGAAAACCAAAATACTTCAGATAGCTGCTACCACTTCTTCATATAATACATTCTGTTCTGCAAGCCCTCTGGTATGAAGTGTAGACCAAAACAATAAATACGATACAATACCAATATCATACATTTCTAAAAGTAATTTTCCAGTAAAGAAAATATCTCTCTATTTTCTTCAAATAAAATATTAAAGCATACTTTATCATATATCAAATAAACCTCAGTGATGCCCCCAAGAAACACTCCCAAGAGATAGGGAAGAAAGCATTCTAGACTATGACATAGTCCTATCTCTTCCATTGACATACAACTATATCAGAATATCTTTGTCAGCTCCCTCTTAGGTTGTCTTTTACCTAACATTATTAGTACCTAATAAAGTCGGCTTTTAAAGGGAGAAAATCAACCACACAATTTTATCATTCAAAATTGGGGTTTCCTGGTGTGTTTCTTCTTTGGTATCTAGATAATTTTATGCAATTTTAACCTGATCACATGCAATTTAAAAACTTATCACACCACAGACACACAAGGATGGAAGTATTTCATATAAATAAGATCAGAGTAGCTGATCACAAGAGTAACAAACTGAGACAGACCTCATCTAAACTCTTCTTTTAAAGACAAGAGGAGAGAAGAAAGATATCATTGCTAATTTCTATTTTTTTAACTCAGAACTGAGCCACAGAGAGACTGATGTGACTAATAATATATTTATGGGGGTTGAGAAATACAATCCTCTTGGTAATGATTACATTAGGAAGTAGTGCAGTGCAAGAGGAGCAGATGTACAGAAGAAAAGAGTGCTGGCAGCCCAACCTCCAAATGTACTTTTCTGGTAGCAAAACATTACAGTATATTGATCAGCAGCATTGATATTTTATTTGGAAAATCAGTCTCTGCAGCTCCTTAAACTTAGGTGTCAGCCTTAAACAAATTCTGCAGTTTGTGTTATGCCTGATGCAGAATCTTGTATCTGAAAATAACTCAGTCTTCAAACAGTATTCAGGTCTGGGTTTGCATCCAGCCACCCCTCTCAGGTTTGCAAAACTCTTTGGATACGTCCCCAAACCAGCATCATCTTCCAGCATCACCTGCATAATGAGAACTTACTCTAAAACGGATTTTTCATGAAGGTTAATGTTCAGGGACTCACAAGTGGTTATTAGACTGATGTTTTGTATAACAATCAAATTGCTTTATCCTGCCTTTTGCTACCCCTTTCAATGATGCTGCCCTTTGGGCTACTTCCTCAAGCTTCAGTACCTTCACAGTTGGAAAGCATAAATTTAATCTTGGATTTAGAATGCGTTTCAAAGACAGTGTCATAAGAAAAATCCTAATTTTTGTTGAAAAGTGTAAAAAAAGGAAGAGAATGTCATACATTACCCATGTATTTTTTGTTATTCATGCAGCAACCTGCTATGCTGAAAAACTTTTGGGTTTGTGGTATGGGTCAATCTGTGTGAGCTATGAACACAGGCTTTGAGATTTGGTGTGGACAGAGTTTGATGTTAGAAAATCCAATTTCAGCATTAGGGTCAAAATGTGCCTCTTAGAGTCTACAGTTCAAAGAGAGCTAGCAAGAATGAGTCTGAAAGCAATTAAAGAGACAAATATTTATTTCTTCATTCCCTACTTCATTTCTGGAAACTTGGAATTTATTCAGAGAGCCCTAAAGTCTTCAAAGACAAAAATTAAGTGCCTAATTAGACATAAAGTAAAACAGTTAACTAGAACTGCATGGGACAGAAAGAAAATGAGTTGTTTTTATTATAAAAAGTAGCATTTCATACTGTCCAGATATTTCTTGTCTTTTTACACTAAGATTGTTTTAGTCAACCAATTTTTAGGTAAACTTTTTTGTACAGCATCCAGCGAAATGGAAATCTAAACCCAATTAGGGTATATTTGTCCAACGTCCTTAATAATATTGATAGTCAGAAACCTTAGACTGTCCACTTGTAAAATGGTTAGAAATTACAATATTATGTGTATTCTTTTAACCAAAACTCGACTAAATTCACTTGTAACTTTAGTCTATTTAGGTTGAAGAGAAGACTTGATATTAGAGGTGTTAATGTTCCATATTTTCCAGTCAACTAATTACAGAAAGGACAATCACAGTTCAAAACCAAGATACTGGTTACCTGCTTGATCAGACAGTCAGGTCCTGCACAGGTCTGGGTAAAGGTTCTCTTAAGGAAGTTGGGGTAATCAGTTATGGAAACACTTGCAACTCCAATTTACAGCATCTACAAATCTCACACTAACACACACCAGAGCAGTCAAAGAAAACCAAATGGCTACTTCAGCCACACAGAAGTTACATTGAGCTCTTATATAAAACATGCAGAAAGTAGAAACACCCTCAAAGTAGAAAAAAAGGCAGACAGAATTTTTATCTTTTTTTACGATAACATATTTTGGTTTGCCTTTTCTGCGTCCTGTAGGAATATGATTTTGCTATTAATCAGTGTAGACATCTTATTCCTCTCTGTCAAATACTTCAGATATTGTGAAATACAAAAGACAGTTTGAGGTCAATGTGTCCCGATTATATTCCAATTATGCCTCTTTTGGCTTTAAAATCAATCACATTTGTTAACCACAGGGTACAAGAGTTGCACTTGATAAAGTAAACTCCAAGATGACTGAAGATGTAGTTGCTTCTCAGTGGAAAGTTACATAACCTATTTCCAGAATGCTCTTTTTGAACATAATGCTTTGTATCTGCACTACTGATTTTTTATGCAGCTTATTCCAGTAGACATTCATTCATATAACCTTCAGAAATATGTGACTTCTTGACACTGTTAAAACTGTCCCAGTCGCACATTGTTGGCAGAATGTTTAATTAAGCCATCTGACAGGATGTCATTAGTTGAAAAATATGAATGTACTATTCAGTGCCACGTTCAATTTTGTCTCAAAAGGAAGCACAAAAGTATATCCAGTCTCAACACTTCAAAGAGAAGCCTCCTAAAACGTGTCCCAAAACTGCATTTTGTCCTAACGGGACAGTATAAGCAGGAGTCCAAAACTTGACTCAGTTTTCCTGAGGGGACAAGAAGAGCAATGCAAGTTCTCTACAGACATAGGACGCAAATTATGCAAAATTCCAACCCAGGAGTCACACTAAAAAGTATTGACTGGCTCTGTGCCCACCACGGACCACATGCCAACTGGAGCAGGATGCATGCCAGCTATTCAGCTTCCTTTGATGACCCACCACGTGCCAAGAATTTGGAGTAAGGACAAAATCATGCTGTCTTTCTTATCTTGTATCAGCACTAATTCCAAATAAATACATTAATGCAAAACAGAAGACAAAAAGGTCTTGTGACTGCACCTATTTTTATACAACAAAAAAGCAACTTTAATTAATAACGTCAAATAAATATATTAGTATATCATATATAATGACCTGAGATGAATATTAGATGCATTTTTTTACAAAGCAAAAAGCTCTTCTTTTGTATTTAAAGCTACATTTTGAAATGCTATTTACCAGATACTTGAAAAATATGAAAATATCAAGAACACAATACCTATTGCCAAACACCCAGCAATCTGCCAAAAAATCTCTAACCTCCACACATTATTTGAGCCAGTATTTCAAAACTAGCCAGAAGAGTATATTCCTCTTGTTCTGAATTTGAAGTTGACCAGAAACTCTGTGTCATGTTCTGATGATTAACCCAGAAATACCTAAAATAAATTTAAACAGCATTCTCACCCAACTGTTTTGAAAGGATGTGTTTGCAATGAACTGACCCCAGTCCCGTTTCAAAGACCTACAGTACAAGTTTGCATTCATCTATCTCTTCACAAACAGCAAGACAAATATTCTGCCAACAAAGCAGGCATTACTGAATTAAAATAAGGTGCAAACTCAAAAAGGTAGCAATACACTTTCACTCAGGATTAATTTCTAAATAATTTAAATATGATTGACATTGATTCAGAAGAGAACCTGTCTGGGGAGAAAACACACACACACAGAGTCCAGAAAGTTCTAATTCCAGTTGAAGGACTTCTCATTTTTTATTCCACTGTTTGGTTCATAAGAAAGCCATACCAAATGATTCATCACCCTGTATTTGGGAGCTTAAGTAAGTTAATTTGTGTTTGCTACAGAGTTCCTAGTGGTCAGATGTATATACAACACATACAGCTATGCTACAGGGAACACCATTCTCCTCATCTTTGATGGCACATGACAATTTAGAGTCAAATATTATGGGAACCTATAGAAACAATCTTTTAACAATTACTTTGAGTGCTAAGATTTAGCTGCTCTGTGATTTTTCAGAAAAAATAATCGTGAATCATATGGAACTGCTACATGTGAATGAACAATATGAAAGTATCATAGACCCCAGTAATGCACATTGAGATCAATCCTAGAATCCTCTGAAAAGACTCCTTTAGGTACAATATGAGTAGTTCTTATAGTTTAGGAGGAAAATAAGCAAAAACTACTTACATATTTGTCATCTGATCCACTGGCTATAAAGCGTCCACAGGGAGACACTGCAATTCCACAGGGATAGCAGCGGCTACTGTGCCCTTCAAAACGGCGTTCACACCTACAGAGGAGTTTCAGTGTTATTTATGCCAGCTAAAAATTACCTTTTTTACTGCCATTTTCATGAAACCCTCCTGGTCTCATGTTTTTCTCAGTCTACAATTCACTAAGGCAAATCCACAAATTATGTTTTAAATATATCGGCAGTAGGAGTTTGTCAAAACTGAAAGACATTAAAGAACACTAATGATTAAAAATAAAATGAACAGGCAAAACTGCCCCAGGATAATGACCAAACCCCATGCTTTGGCCTTGTTTAGTTTCCAGGGATAGAAACATCATTAATAATTAGAAATTAGGAGCTGTGATGCCTATCAGTTAGCTAAGGGGAAGGTGTTGTGAAAATCTGCCCCGTGAAGATTTCTGAATCTCCCTCAAGTTATTTGATGATGCAGTATGTGGAATCATAGCATAAATAATTATTTCTTGCTTTTCTCACACTCAAATCTGAATATTTAACCCTTGTTTCCTATTTATATTTCTACTCATTATTTACATTAATTTATTGTATATGGTAAGTCAAGAAAGACAATATCCAAACGACATTCCAAAGTGAAAATTCCTCTCTTTCTCTCTGTCTTGTAACTGTAGATAACTTCTTACCTATATGTATTAAAACAGCCTAAAGGAAGGAATGGATTTAAAACTAATGCAAGGAATTAATTTCCTACTTTTCAGGTTAATGTTGCAAGAAGCATTTTAGAGTAAGTTTTCAGTAGCTGAGCACACTTGGGCTATTTAAAAATATTAATGTTTTTAATGAGATATAGACTAATATCCACCTAAAAAGCACCACATTCTTGTAAAGAACCATGACATCTTTGCAGTCACCACAAAACTAACATTAAAAAACTATTATTTAGAGTTCCCTCAATATTAAAAGACATTTTAATACAAGTTTCAACACCATTCAGAGCTGTCATTTATGTATGTATACCTCATTTCAGAAGTTTAGTTTTATACCTTTGAGGTATTATTTTAAAACAGACTTATAATAATCTACATTCTTCTTTTGTCTTTATTATGAATGCTGTCAATCTACCCTTCTTACAAAACAAATTCACATACTTCACCATAATGCAGATGTCTTTATTTATTTTTTTTTAATGTATACTAGGTCCTGGAACAAATTTGAAATAGAAAAATCTCCTGCCAGATCCTGTGATATACACTTTTTCCTGGCCAGTGGAATCACAGAAGCTATGTAAATTCAATCTACTGAACTTATGTGCAGAAAGTTCTAAATTTTTATACCATATTGTTCTGTTGTAGACATGCATGTATGTGTAAGAATGCACTAAATGCCAGTGGTGGTTTCAACAAACAGGTGGTTTCAATCACCCAGGTGAAACAGACATACTTAAACAAAAACATTAATTTGTCACTGATCTAATTGCTATCACTTATTAAAGCATAAAATAGACATTTTTAATGCATGAAAATACATCATTTTACAGAGCTTAACTCTGAACTTTACTGTATTCTGTATAACAAAACTACTGATATTAACAGGCATTTTGAGCATACAGTAACCAGACACTTCACCTTATACAAGTTCTATCCTAAAACTGCTAAAATAACCCAACTTAAGAGAACACTACAGTTCAAGAGAAGCAACTTATGAAGACAGCCAATTACTGTGACTAAGACATAAAAACCTTCTTCAGCTTCTGTTTTTTCGCATGAGTATTCAGAGACTTTCAGTAACCAATAGCCACATTTGGTCTTTTGAATAACCTGCCTCTGTCCAAGCTTCCTATTGACAGGAAGGGAGAGTACTAGCTACCTCAGTCTCCTCAACATTTTCCTCCTCAGTTAGGCTTCCACTCATTATTTATTGCGTAAACTTCTCCTACAACTTAGCCTCAAGTCCTAGTTGCACTGTTTGCAAATTTCAGGGAAATTTTTTTTCTGAGTTCCTTTTCAAAGAGAATTTGAGAGAAAGAAATCTTTCTAATCTTATACTAGTAAGACACATCAGCATCATGTGAAAGAAATTTCTTCATGAGAAAAACAATCAAAATTCATCCACTGTCCCTCCTGAAGGTGTCTCCAGGTTCATCATTCTTCCTTAAGTAGAGCACTGGTCCTCAGGACTACTTCTAAATGTTTAAGACCTCATTGTCAGGGCCTGTAAAAGATAATTTCTTCTATGGGGGTCCTCTTCACAGAAGAGCCTCCTAATAAAACACTGCAAAAAACTTCCTTTCAAAAGAAACTCCTCTGTATTTGTGAACAATAATTTGAATATTTCCTCAATAAATAGGTACATAAGAACTTAAAGGATTCCAAGGTTTTCACTGATCTTTGCTCAGCTATATCACAGCAGTATAAAGTAATGGGATAGTGCCCTTTCCCTTGTGCTAGTGCAGCCACAGGAATAACCAATTATTTGATTATGTATATATAAACCAATATATAAATAACCAATCCAATAACCTGGTTTCTATTTTCTTAGTTGTTTTCTTGTTCAGCTTTTCCATTATATCAGGATATTCCATTACAAGTTCAGCTACTTCCCCAGCCTCTCAAAATCTTACTTTCAAAAGACATTTTAAAATAATGTTCCAATTAAAATTTCCACAGAATTAAGTAGAAATTTTGCTACTCAGTCTATTAACTCCAGATATCTACAAGTATCACAGCAATGGGAAAAAAGTGGACAAAAAATCATAAAATTATTAGATAGATACTATGTGTATGATTTTAGCTTATTTTAGGGATTGTCTTCCTTCAGGCTTTTTTTTTCTCTATTTTTTTTAAGTAGCAACAGGTGGTGATCCAAATTATTTTGGATGTTGCAGGCTTTACGTGGCCAGCTGGCATGCTCTCCAGCCTCCTAAGAATGCTTTTCTGGTCAGAGCCTTTTCAGGGGTTACCATGACAAACATCTGGTAATTGCATGGGACAGAAAACAGCCAAGTTTTTCCTATGTTCTCCATTGTACATCTTTTAGTCTACATTCCAAAATATGTATCTTTTTATGCTGCAAAAAACTTGAATAATACTAGAAAAAATGTACTATTTTTTTTTCTGTCTTTGGATGAGAAAGATCCTGGAATGAGTGTCTCTTTATAAATAAGAGAATACACGAAGAAGTCTATTTCATTCTACTTGATGCATTAAAAACACCTCCAAACGAAAATTTGTTCTTTTTTTTTTTTTTTTTTTTTTTTTTTTTTTTTTTTTTTTTTTTAACCACTTTCATTTGCATTCTGTTACTTTGTGCCAGTGCTCTGGTATTCACAGACTCTTCAGTACCAGCAGATCTACTGGGGCTCTGGAAAATGTGAGCAGAACTTGATAGTAGTAGTAGTAGCTACCTTAGATGTGCAGTACACATGGGTTTCATTTCATTGAAACACCAAACCCTTCACATAGGAACTCCCAGTGTTTTCACCATAGCAACCCAGCAGGGACCACATCCCTGTGCTCCCCATCCTCTATACTTCCATGCACCTCCAGTCCCAAACTTGGAGGAACACCAGACACTCTTTTATCCCTCAGAATCTGGATAACTAGACTCAAAGGCTTCAAAGGAGAAAAAAAAAACAACAAACCAAAAGATGGCAAACCATGGGATCATTATGTTCAGAAAAAACCAAGAAGTAATTGAATTCTGAATACGTGTGTATTTGTATCTGGCTTAGGATGATGTCAAGCAGCTAGTTCACAGTAAAGATGCAAACTGAAAAGTATCTCAAAATTCAAACTGCATGTCTGACCTTAAGGTCTCAAAGTGCAATTGTGAGAAAATATATGAGTTCCCTGTGGCTGTGGGAATTCTGCTAAAATATGTTGCCAGAGGAGCTTATGATCTAGTTGCACAGCATCATAACACTATTTGGAGATTTTGCCTTAATGTCTAATACTATCTTCATACAATTGGCAAATTCTTTCAGAGGCTGAAAGAAGGCGAAACTGATTTTCTCTGGGATCTTACATCAAAGCCTTATCGTGCAGCTGAGTATTCTGCTGAAGCAATTCAGTATGTGCAAGGAGTTCAATACTCCTCAAGTCTTCACGGTGGTCTGATAAGCACCCACTGCCTTTTTTGGTTTTTTCAGGACCGGAAAAATGGCTACTTCAGTAGCAAACAGCGTATTTCAACAGCTGAACTTCCATTTCTCAGCTGATCAGAGTGTGAGTCAGAGGTAGGCAGCTCCTGCCACCATAGGTGTTAGTGTGTTGGGTGTTGGGAGCTCTTCCTAACACCTCTTCCCTGCTAATCTTGTTACCCTCAACAGTAACCTAGCACCTGCCACATTTACCTCCTCACACTACTGTAGTAGTGATGCCTTGGGAAGGCTGACCTGGAACAGATACTAGACAGAGCTGAGAAAATAAAGTAGGTATTTATTAAAAGGCCTTGAAGGATACATTTTGGGCAGTTCAAGAGCCTGGCCAGGGCTACTCCCAAGGTGGACCCAAAATGGTCACAAAATGGACAGCCGGTCACAAGGTCTCACACTTTTATAAGTTTTGGTCCATTTGCATATTTGGATTAATTGTCCAATTACAGCTTCAGATTATGAAGTCCCATCCTTGTTTTCTCTCTTCAGTCCACCGTTGTTTATGCTTTTGGGCCTGAAAAGTTGTAACAGTTGTCCTTGGTTTCCATCTGGGAAAGGATTTGTTTTGTCTACCTACTCTGTGAAGAGAGGTTACTAACACTTAATATGAGGCTCAGAACTACACACCTAGGCAGCATAGAATCTGAAAAACATGAAAGCTCAAATTTAAGGCATCAGTAGCATCCCAGACTTCCAAACTGGGCTGTATTAACTTTACTCTGCTCTCTCAGTTTCTGGGTAGGTAATAAGCACAGCACATCTGACAGCAATAGTACAACTGCCCCTTTCCTGGCTTCTAAATTAATTTTCAATTTCAGCTGTTATTGTACATCTTGCTCTCTTAGGCAATATCACATCAGCTCCCCCAGCAAGTTCCCCATACCCTACCTTTTCTGTGTCAAGTAAAGAAAAAATGCTATTTTCATAGAATCACCAAGTGACAATATGGTTGAGGTTGTTAGGCAGTTCTGGAGGTCATCTTATCCAACCTCACTGCTCACACAGAGCCAGTGTGGCTTCACCAATGCTAAGCAGAGGGGAGGTATCACCTCTCACAGCCTGCTGACAACACTCCTCCCGATAGAGCTGTCTTGGGTTGTGGAGCCAAGGGTATGTATTCTATTTCATTTGTTAAAAGCAGTTGCAGAGATGTTCTTCTTTATCTCTTGTAACTCCGGGGGGAGAGGGGCAGATGCCTTCTGATAATGGGGCAGCTGTTAAAACCAGGTGGGGCAGTGTTTCTTATCTCTTTCACGCCTGTCCTCCCTCCAGGGGGATATTTTCTGCTAATGGGCCATTAAGACACCCTAAAAGCACATATCCCCAAAGTAGAATATCCACATTACATCATCCTATTGTGAGATGCTCCACCCAGTGAGGGGGAGCCAACCATTCCTACCTGGATAAAACTGAGACACAGGAACCCAGAAAGTATCCAGCTTCACCCAATTCCTGGAGGAAGACTGGACCCCTTCTCACCATCACTGGACCCTTTTCTACAGGATCATCTCTACTCCACCAGAACCACATCTGCCACTCCAGGAGGACTCACTTTTGGACTGCTTCCAACATCCTGACCCAACAGGGTGTCAGGTTGTAGCTCTGACTCTGTCAGGGTTCTCCAAAACTGTTGTTTGTTTGTTTGTTTGTTTGCTTGTTTGGTTGGGTGGTTTTGTTTTCTACTACATCTGTATTGTTAATATTCCTAGTAAAGAACTGTTATTCCTATTCCTAAATCTTTGCCTGAAAGCCCTTGATTGCAAAATTATAATTTGGCAGGGGTGAGGGGTTTACATTCCCCATACTAAGGGAAACTCCAGCTTTGCCTGGCTGATGCTGTCTTTCCAAACCAAGACAACAGCCCAGGACATCATAAGCCTTCTTTGCCTCAAGGGCACATTTCTGGCTCATGTTCATCTTGGTGCCCTTTTCTGCAACGCTGTTTTCCACCTAGTGGTACCCCTCAGCATATATTGGTGCCCGGGAGTTGCACTTGGTGCCAAGAGGACTTTGCACTTCCCCTTGCTGCACTTCATAAGGCTTCTGTCAGCTCATTTATACAGACTTCTACAGCCTGAAGCAAGGAGCAGAGAGTGCATGGGTGAGATTCCAAGGCTGGTCAGGGCAATTAAGGCCCATTGGTGCAGTGAGGGTCATCATAGTGCAGCCTGTAACTTGAGTAAAGATGCACCTGAAAATCTGAGGTCAAGCGAGGTCACACTGACACAACGAAGGATGATGCTTTATTGCATTATGTGGCTTTAGCCACAATTTACTGATGAGCAAGGAAGGTTCACAGAAGTGCCTTAAATCTTTACAAGGGATCTGAAATCTGCCTTGGGGAGGAAAATTTTACACTACTTGACATTCTAAAACGTCTCTTGAGAAATGGACTCCTTGGAATGAACCATGCAAAACAAGCTGCAGAAAACTGGACACACAGTTTTTCTCATTGTCAGCCAGCCATGAAGATATCTGTATTCAGGAAATTTGCTAGTGCATGTGAGCTGGTGCTACTAAGTGTTTAGTCAATATTCTAAGTGAAGAGTGCAACACTAGGAATTTATAGTTTCCTCCTAACAGGATGAATGAAAAGGATTTCCTTTCTTCTGGATATTTAAAGCACAGAATCATCTAATCTACAAGTAGGAGGAAGTGAGAAATTGAAAGGATCCAGACTGGTAAAGCAGAATTAAAATCTGTCATATGAAATTTAGAGTGATACATGAACATATTAAAGCAGCTGATATTTAGTCTAGTCTGATACTTCCTGTTGTTATGAGTTTATTGTATAAGGGAATAGAATGTTCATTAATTCCTAAGTTTCTACATTCTTTCTATGCATTGGTTTTACAACACTGGGATGCCAAAGTACATCTCACTGCCCTATATGTTCACAGACACTAAACACAGGCAGGAGTGGCAGACAAGGAGACTTAGTTATTGGAATTTTCTGATATATCTGGCCTCTGTTGTCTAAAAGACCCAGAAACTTGTGTCCTTCTAATCCAGACTTTTCTGAGATATTAAATTTAATTGGTGGAGACAACAGGTACAGCTGAGTATATATCAGTGTTATAGTCTTGATTTCAGAAAGAGTAGCAATGTCTCCAAAATACATTCAATACACACAGCAGTATGAAAAAGAATGATAAAGTTTCCTGTGTCTTACAGATGAGTGAGTCTACAAGGTTTCATCACGAACACTCCAGCTCCTTCAAAAATGTAAGAATGTATTTTTTTTTTTACCTCCTGATCATGAAACGTTTTTCTGAGTCTTTTTTGGGAATCTTGAACCTGGTGACTATAATATTCTTCTCATTCAGATTTCCACAGCATCTCAGCCTAACTCTTGTGTTCACTGCTTTCTCCTTGGAGACAAGAGAAAGTAATTTTACTTGTTCTCCAAGTAGTCATTCTTTTAGACAATACAGACTTAAATTGCTCTTTAAAATGTCTTGGAAGTTGGTCAAAGATCATTATCTTACTCTAAAGCATGTATTCATAAGGTCTCGTTCATTATCCTAACCTGGGAGAAGAGTAGCCATAGTTTTCTTCTTCCAAGAAAAACTATTTTCCTTGCTTCTTTATTCCTAAATCTGTTTTGTAGGTCATCTGGAGCTTTTCTTAGCTGTAGTTATAAATGAGGAGAATGCAGGAGAAGTATAAAAATATTCAAAATCTTCAGATGAAACTTTACAAATCCATGCATTTCAAAGCAAATGGAGCAGAAGTCTGAGTAAATCCAAAAAGCCACTAGCAGTGTCCAAGATTCCCTCATTTATTGGCAAGATGACCTGGCTGTGTGAGGTTGGCAGACAACATCAGAAAGTTAAAATGTCTTTTCTTGTACCACCTTCAGAGGAACCCATGAGACTTTCTGGCACTCTCTGAAGGAATCTTGGAATGCCTCCAAATCATCAGTAGTGAAAGAGACAGACAAAATCACAGCTTTATCCAGAAAAGATGATGAAAATTGAAGTTGCAAAATAATTTCACCAAATTCAAGAACGTAAGAAAAGTTAAATGAATTTTCTCTAGGAAAAAAACCCTGTAGTTTGATAATACATGATGGATAGCAAAATTCTTGTAGAACTCAGAGTAAAAATATCAATTTATTCAAACTTATAAAGCTGTAGGCCAGGTTAACCTGTTTGAACATATAATCTACACAGATCAGAAAAGAACCTGAGCATCCTGCTGTAATTCCTCAGTCAATTGTGAGAAATGGAATGCATGTCATATGAAAAGAAACCATCGCCAAAGAAACTGAACAAAAAAAAAAAAACTTAAGAGTCCAAGGAAATTGTACAGTTATTCTGCAAATTATTTCCCATGCTTTGAAGAGCATTGTGCTGGAGGGATTTTTTTCCCCTTATTTAATGAAAATTTTGCACTTTATGGAATTTTTAAATAAAGTAACAATGAATACATTCTCTAGGGCAACAAACAGATTAAAGAAAAGCAAAACAATTTTCACTGTGGACATCTAGGGAAAATATTTAGAAAAAATCAACAAACAATACAGTGGAGATCTTGCAGTTAGTGTTACTATCCACAACACTGCAAACAGTATAAATGAGAAGGTGGACTTACCTTTGCTATATTTCAAGAACACTGGACAAAGATTTCATTAAACAAAACCTATTCTGGCAAACCCAAAGCATAAACAAAGACAGGTCATTCCAGAGGGAGTGGAAACAGTTGCTGATGCATGAACTTTACAAATCAACAACTTTAAGAGATTAAAGGTACTGGCCCACCATAAGATTGTTTAGGAACTAATCTCTCCTATAAGTACTCAACAGTACAAGGGATGGACTGGATTTGATTGGACAAAATCTATGAACAAAAAAGAATAAGCAAAAGTTTTCAGTCTGTGTAACTATAGTACACCTAACACTTCAGCAGAGACATATTCCAAGTTCAAACAGAGCTTTCCAAACTTAGACATTTTAAATTTATGTGAAAAACACCTGGTGAACACATAGGAAAAATTGAACAGTTTTACTCCTTTTGAGAACTCAGGAACAGATTTTAAAATATAGAAGACTCAGTCTCTGGTCTGAGCAATGGCAGAAAATTTCATTTTAAAAAAATGTGGTTTGTTTTTCTATTTTTCCTTGAAAATTGCTAGCAAGTGAAAAAAAAATATTTATTTCTTCTATTTCTTCTCCACAAGAGTTAATACTACTGATCACTGTGTAATGTGTAAGAAACACACACATATACATAGTACCTCACAAACACTCTTAAAATATCTGTCATTAAGGGCTTGAACTACTTTTTTGAAGCTTGGCCAATAGAACACAGTGGACACTAGAATACACTGGCTTAGCCAAATTAAATATACAGCAAGAACATACATAAATTAGTTCCTTCTTCTCAAGACATAGTCATTTAATTGATTGCCCAGATTTTACACTTTAACTATTTTACCATTCACTTACTTTACTTACACTACTATTTAGAAACAAAGAGACAGATAAGTGAACTGTGAAAAGCTTTCTACTTTTTCATTACTCTTCAGCAACACGATTTGAGCAGCTTATTAGAAAAACATAAGAAGGTAACATATTCCAACCCCAGCAGTCTCTAGTTTCATTACTTTCTGGCATTGAGTGAAGGTAATACAGCAATGATTTTGGAAAGAACACATATGCCCCCTATAGATTTAATGTATTCTTACCACAGAAAGATGGAAATAAATGAAAGGCTCATTAAGATTGCCCAAATAGAAAATTCAGTACTAGAAAAATTATATTACATCTTTCCATAGATATGTTTACATACATAGAAAACAAATGAGAAATTATTCTTTAAAGCTTAAACATCCTCCTGCCCAAACCCCTTCTCTTTTAAACATAATTCTTTTGGCCTGCAAAATGGAGCTGGCCCCAGTTATTACTTTTCCTGAGCAATGTTCCCTCCTTGATGTTCTATTCCTTTATTCAGAGGCTTTCCCAGCACTGAAAGGTATTTAGAAAGAGTGTAGCATTTAATTCTGAGTTTATGGTAATGTGTCATGCAAATTTATAACACTACATACATGGTTTATAAAAATGTTGTTGCAATTGCTTATATTTTAAAAGACAGATCATATATTTTACTTCTTTTAGCAGTAATGGCATGCTGTTTTGTAAATACCATTAGCATTCAGTTCAGTGCACTACTATATATGTACAATTAGATCTACAAAAGTGGGTAAATATAGGTGGTAAATCTTAAATATTTAATGGCTTCCACATAACTAACTATAATTGAGGAAAGAGCACTTCGGTCTCTAAAAACTAGTAAACTTCAATTAGCCTGTACTTCAGATTCCTAAATTTCATCTAAATTTCTACTGGTATATAAGAGCAAGTATGACAATTCTGAATTAAGAAAAGCATGGGTCTTTATTCCAAGATATCTAAATCATTCTTACCTCAGTGTTCTTAAATCCCACAGTTTTATGCCATCACCTGCAGCTGTGGTCAGGAAAAGGTTGTAAGCTTCAGGTTGCTGAGTGCTGAAGGATGATCCCTGTAAAACAATAAATCAGTTTCAGGTAACTATTCTCATGGCATTATTTATAGAATCATAGACTATCTTGAGATGGAAGAGATCCATAAGAATCATCGAGTCCAAATCCCTGCTCCTTGCAAAATTATGCCATATGATTGAGAGCATTGTCCAGATGCTCTTGAGCTCTGACAAGCTTGGTGCTGGGACCACTTCCATGGGGAATCTAGTCCAATGACCAACCACCATCTCAGTAGAGAATTGAGTCCATCTAAGAAATAAACAGTAAATATTTGTTAGGTTACGTGAAAAAAGGCCTGTCTGCACACACACAAAGGAGCAAAGAGGAAAGTGCAGGAAGTCCCATAAAGCAGTCAGAGAAATGGAGCACGGCCCCGACTCCTCTCAGTGTTGTCCCAGGAGAGCCGTGAGCCCTTTGGTCCAGGGGGGGCCACCCACCAGGATGGTCAGTGAGACAGGCTATTTGGGGCATCTCACAGACTGATGGGGATTACTAAAATCAGGGTATGGGATACATCATGTGAAGCAGAGGAAGATCTTTCTGTGATTGCACAAGTCATTACGGGATATTCAGGGAAGAAAATAAGGGCAATGAAAGGGAAGGAGCAAAGGTTAGTTCAACAGTTAATTATAAGACATGATTAGCCTTGGGCTAAGTGTCCAATTTCCATTGACTTCAGTAGCAATTGCATTCATTCATCACAAGACTAATTTTGGCTTCATACTTTTAAATAATTAAATCCAGTTAAAAACCTCTGATATTTTAACATCTGTGTTGGCAAATCCCAGCCTTTTTGCTGGCTAAAATCTTCTCTCTCCAGGGAACCAAACTGAAACAGTTAAACACTTTCTTTCCTTTCCTTACCATTCACTTTCTTGATTTGGCTGAATACATCACAGAAACCTCATGGTATTTTCCTGCAATCAGTATTTGACTGCCAGGAATCTTCTATTCATTATGAAAGCTGGTGCATACCTTGCTCTAAGAGATGAATTAAAATGTGCAACACATTTCCAAACAAAGTCTACCCATTCTCACATTAGCTCTGTACAACTATAAAAAAAAGAGTAATGCAGAAGACTAAGACAGTAGGAGTCCAAAGGACAGTATTCATTAAAAGTAACAGAGCAACCCTTTCTGTGCTTATGAAATATTTGCTTGCCATCCCTTGCTTCAGTCAACACTGGTCACAGAGTCCAAAATTAAAATTTCTACAGACACATACACATTCACTTAGTACATAACTCCTTTACTATAGAATACACAGAATACAGTAAAAAACTAAAGGTAAGAACTGCAATCCCTTCATTCCTTCTCTTCCATGAAATTTTACCAGCAATATACTTTATTAATACATATACTTGTATTTTCAAATTACATCTGCTATTGACTATTGATATAGCAGACAAGAAAATATAAACTAGTTGGGATAATATGCAAGCTGAATTTTATTTATCACTTTGTGTTTTTATAGTCCATCAATTCATGATAATCTATTATTTATGAGAATCTGATGCAAAAAGTAGCGTATTCCCAGACACTCTTGAAACTATCCTTTCATTCTGATAGACAAATCCCTTTCTTCTGCCCCACCAGCCTCTTCATCCATGACTGTAATCCCTTCTCACTTCTCTCTAGATCAACTACATTGCAACCATTTATGTCATCCAAGTGCAGCTGGCTTATGCTAAAGGAATCAATCAATAGACAAATCAGAAAGCACTCCATATCTTCTGGTGATCTTATATTTTCCCAGCATTGTAACTATGGTTAGGAAAATGTTACCTGACTGGAACTTTGGAGTTACCCATTACATTTTTCAATCTTCACATCAAATAGACTTCCTAACTAATGGACCAATGAATTTTGAAACAAAAGGGTCTGAACAGAAAACTGAAAATTTTGCTGTTTCTGTGAAAATGAGTGTACTCTATAACTGAGCTAGCAGAACATAATACCATCCAAATATTTGTGGCTCACAGTGAAAGATTCCTGTTCAAAGAATATGTTTTGCAGCATTACAAACATATTATTAACAGTAAAGCTTTGAATCTTTGTGGTCTGATCTCAAATTGCCATCTATTTTGGTATCTCTGATGTTCCTAAACTCCAAGACAGGAAGATGATTTTGATATTTCAATCAATTTATTTTACTATATCTTTTAAATTTTAGTAAAAAAAGCAATGGACTGTTAAGCTTAATCAATACACTGCAGGTTGAGATTAATTTCATACATGGCAATTGCAAAAAAATCTCTAGAACAGAGAACAAAAAACAATTTAAAATCAAAGTCATTACATGGCAAATTATATATACTTGCTTAAAGCTGTTTCTGTCTAAAATCAAAAATAAGAGAACATCATGCTAATCATCTAGCTTTCTAGGATATCCTATATATTTTATAATTTGCTAACAGGTTTCTCCCACATTTAATCAGAACATACTTTCCCTATTGTCTCCCAAGACCCTCAAAACAGATTTTTATTCAGTTAAAGAGTAAATTTTATGGTTATGCCCACTTACTATTGTCCAGGTGGAATCACAAAACAGTCTTGGAACATGAGAACTGATTTGATTGAATCTAAACTAGAAAATGCACTTCAAGAATATCTATATACTACAATCAAAAACAAGTATTTAGTCCACACAAGGAGACTAGAAATAGTCCAGAGGAAAGCCTTTATAAGTTCTGGGGTGTAGGCCCTGGATCTTCAGCATGAACTGTTTCTCTCCACAGATTTGTTTCCATTGAATCATGTCTGATCTCTAGAGAACCTTAGATTCCAGTGTGTTTCATACTTTAAACAGGATGTAGCTTGCACACAGCATTCTGCACATTTTTATAAATCTATAAAATATTTTAGCATATCATCTTAAAGAAAATGCAGAGATATATTTGCTCTAATAACTTTAAACTATCCAATGAAATAAAATAGTTGATGTGTAAGTTTGCTATTGACTTCTCCAAAGTATTAGTTTTATATAACTGAAAAAAAAAATAGAGAACCTTGATGTTTAATTGTCCTCCATAATGATCAGTTTTCTTTGCTATACCTCATACATCTTGGTTTGTTTTTTTTTTACTTACCCACAGCTTTAAAGTTTTTCTTGATTCAATAACGTGAAGGCACTAAGCTGACCCAGCAAAAAGAAAGGCCAGAAGTTTAAGCTTATATGTGTTACAAACAGTACTGAAATAGTTAGCACAATTTTAAGTGTTTTACCAGATCACATCTATAAGGAAAACCCACAAAGAGTTCTACAACAGTAATAACAAGGAACTGTTTTAAACCCACAAGAAGCAAGGACTTTCCAAATGCGAATGAGGCACCACATTCAACCAGACCTAACACAGCAGGCATTCCAGAACATATGGGACCATAAAAACTACAAACACTCAAATCAGTCTTCAAGGAAAAAAGAAGAGCAAGGATGAGGGGGTTTAAGTCATCTGTTCTATTGTAGTACTGAGGATTTTTTTTTTTTGGTTGTTGTTTCCATAGTTTCAGAATAAGTCACACAGTGTCAGATTGAGCTTCAGAAGAGAACACTTACATAAAGAAAAATTCCTGTGGAACTAGAGTATTACAGTCTAGCACAAGTAAGGAAAAAGATAATAAAAGACAATAAGCACTTCTCTAATAGCAAGATCATTCAACCAGCCTCACTGCTCCCTCCTTTACACTAGAAAACAAATGAAATCTGTATGGACCTATCACACAGATGCATGTTCTTGCCCATCCTCCCCAACATACAAAACTTATCGATTACTATCAATTCCACTTTTAGCCTCTGATTTCTTTGTTGATGATGTTGTAGCAGTACTACAAATGAAATCAAATAAAGTATATACCTTATTTTGGCAGATCTGATGGACTGATCTAACATGAGCTTCCTGTATCACTGCTGCGCTGCAGCCTGCATTGAGGTCAAAAACTTCCAATGCTCGGTTGCTGCCAGCTGTAAGTACAATATCTGTTCAGTTCTCTGTGTTAAAGTTAAATTTATCTAAAGGAACAAAAGTATATAGACAGATAAAAATGCAGATATATATATATATATATAGATAGATAGATATAGATATATATATATATATAAACTCGGTTGTATTTATTGCTCTGAGCAATAAATTTACCAAAAATTTTACAGCACTAAAAATTTATGTCTAAGGATGAAGTTCATCACAAAAAATTACAAGATTTTTTCTTTAATAGAAAAGGTTCAGTAAATAATCAAATGCTACCTACTTCAGCTGATGTCCATGTCATTAAGTCCAAAGAACTACAAAGAAATAAGAATACAAAGGATACAAGAATAGAAGTCATTTACTGCGGAAAGGCTGGTAATCTCCATTGTTGAAGTCATTGGAAATTTCTGTACCAATTTGCAAACACTCCTCTGTTTGTATCTGCAAAGAATATCAATTGAATGCTAGTGTTAATGAAATAAATTATGATTTGTAGTCATCCCACTGTAAACTCCCACTGGAACCACAAATCAAAATGCTTTCTTTCATTATTAAAAATTAAAGCGACAGACCTTTTGCCTTATTGTTGAACTCTTACAAAGCTTGGTAACCAAACTCATTTAGATCAAAAAACCCATGACATTCATATACAGATGATTGATATTTCATCAACATGAAACACTACAATAATCCAGTATGTATACTGAAAATGTTGAGAAGAAAAAAATCTGTAAAGTACCTATGTTCAGAAAGCAGATAGCACTGGTTTCAGTGTAGCATTTAATGTGCTGATGATAGGGCAATCAGGAAAAAAATTAGGAGAAAACAGTGAGGAAAGAATGAAAACAGTGAGGAAAGAATAATTTCCACTTAGACAGGAAGGGAATAAGGGGCTGATCACACGCTACCAAAGAAATTTTTCTTCCCAACATACACAAAACTCTTTTAAGGTCCTGTGGGTTACCTGCCAGCTCCATGCAGGGGTTGCAAACATGCCAAAGCCTCTAAAATGGCTTCAGACTTTTTTATATTACACAACACAAAACTGTGTTGTTGCTCAATTAGAACTTTCTGTTTACTGAAATATATCCACATAGGCAACATGGACCTGTTCTTACAGTAAACAGAAAGCAGAACTCTGTGGATATGTGGGGCAAGAAGGTGTGATTTTCATAGAATTCATGTAAGAAATACAGAGTTAATAACAACTGCACTGGGTCTGGTTAGGGTGGAGTTAATATTCTTCATAGGGGCTTGTATGATACTGTGTTTTAGACTTGAGATCAAAACAGCATTGATAACACACCAGGGTTTTAGCCATTGCTGGACATTCTCTGCACAGTATTAAAATAATTCCTGTGTAACAGTTAATATTATACTTGCATTTTAGCACGTCTGTCCAATGAAAGTGAAAAAGTCCATGCATGACATGCTGTAGGAATCATCACTGTTTCTTTCCAACAATGTTAAAAGTTTGCAAAACTGAGATCATTCGACAAAAGCAATACGGTTGTCAGCCAGATCTTTTCAAAAGAAAAATGCTTAGTTGGTTTTTGCCTTTCGTTCTTATTCTTTAACAATGGTCTGCTGATCTTTTCAGATGGACATCAGAACTACTATAGCAGTGATGATGAAACAGAAGATAATATACAGCGTTGTGCAATTTAATCCAAGAACCTTTTGTAGTTTCCACAAGTACTTCATTCAAATAAACTGAAAAATGAACTGCACCAGACTTCAAGAGCAATTTATTTATCTCTATGTTTGGGTAAACCTACCCAAGCTAACTTTAAATAATCTGACTGATATAATAGGTACAATCTATTGAAGGCAGTATGAAGTTTCCTTTGGTCCAATTTGCCCTACTGAAAAGGCTTGGTAAACAATTAAATTGTTCCCAAATGCAAGAACAATTGTTTGAATTGGTTGAAGTATCTTGCTTCTACACTGCCGACTGCTACACAGATAAATACCTCATAGGGCATGGCCCAGGTAGAATTTCACATAGAAAGCAAATCAACAAACATTAAACTGAGATTCATCAAACAAAAGTAATGGGAAAACTGAACCAAAGTAACAGAGGGACGAAAACAGAAGAGTACTCATTATTCAAAAAAAAAAAAAAAAAAAAGGAGGAATTTTAGTACATTTAAGATTTTTTTTTTACACATTGTATTTTCTACATGTCCTATAAATGTTCAATTCAAAGTGCAACTCATTTAAAATTCAGGCAGGTATTGTGGACTCACTGAGATGAACACTGTACACTCATTCTTGTCTCTTAGAAATTGAAGTTTATGTAGCAATTTGGGTTACAGTTTATTGGTTTATTAATATCTCCATAAACTAAGGATTAATGAGTAAAACAAACTTGGTTAGCAGATTATGGAAGAAAACTATTACATAATTCTGTCTGACCATTTAACGTTTCAGTGAAGTTCCACGTATCAGTTTCATGTCTCAATCCAGGAAAGCACTCTTCTTCCTAAACATATTTAAGCTTGTGCTTAGTATGATTTTCTGTGCAGCAGCAAAACCACCAAGGAAATAGTGGAAGAAAATAGACCATTTTTTCCCATCTAAGGGTGCATCCCAATGCTGACTAATATCACCAACAGACAGGACATTCCATTCACAATATCAACTAAGACTTCAGTCTTGTGGCTTGAATTCTTTTTGTTCTTCCATTAAAAACAAAGATATTTTGAAAGTAGCTTTTACCATTTGTTCAGCTTTTTATCTTCTGTCATATTTTTGCCACCTCACCTCACCTCACCTCACCTCACCTCACCTCACCTCACACAAAATCCCAGATCAAACTGTATGAGTACTTTCAGCGATCTGTTAATGAGAAATGAACTCACCGTTTTAGGTCATCCTTGGTTGTGTCTAGATGGAAACTTAAGAGATGAAATTCAGCTCCACAACACAGCAATATAAATGTATCTATAAAGTAAAACTGTGCAAAGCGTACAGTCTTATGGAACTTCTCTTTACCCTGAAACATAAAGGCATTTGTTAAGAATGGATTCAAACACAAACATTTTTTGTCTGAGATTCCCAGTTTTAAGGCAGAGCCTCCCTGTCACCCTGATCAGAGACCAGGAGGTTGAACTACTACATAGTGGCCCTTCTGGTTTTTGACATCTATTACTCTCAAAAAAAAGATTTCATTCTGCTCAAATTAGCTGGCAGTATACCTGTAGTCAATTGAATCCAATATAGTAATCTAGCTTCATACTCTGAATTTCTTTTTGAATTGAGGAGTAAACTAAAGTCAAGCAGAGCTAGGCCAATGAAAATACAACATACAGAGCAGTCAATAAAACGTAAATTTCCAACATGCCCACAAGGTTTGTTTTTTAATAAAGTGGATTTTTGATTTTCCTAAATTGTCATGAGAAAAACCTAATTTGGAGTCAATGGAGATCACCCAGATCATATCAGTGTGAGTCACCACTCAGGAGCTCTAGAAATTGGTTCTTTTTACGAAGCTTTTAAAACAGAAGTAGATGAACGTGCCAAAAAATGTTCTTTGTGTCCAAACCAATGGAAGTTTCCAATTACCAGAATTAGGACAGGTTCCTTATTGCAGACTGACCAGACCCTTAAAGTTCTGTCTTCTGATGCAGAAACCAACCACTTCCTGTCATGACTCCAGCCAACAGAGTTAACTGCACCATCATGACCTAATAAAAATAATAATGGAAATATCATAAAGCTCATTTCTTGCATTAATAAATGTCTCTGGAGTTACTTGTATTGTTTTAACATAATTATGCACAACATTAAAATACACTCTAAGTACAGGTTTCAAATGCTTGAATTAAAACTGGTAACAGTAAACCAGCTATTGAAATTTTCTTCCACCAAAAACCACAGGAAAATGTCTCTCATTAAAAAACAGAAAAAAGATAATTCCAACTCTAATTTTTCAAAGTTATTGGAAGAGCACTTTCAAGAAATATCCTTGAAATTAAATTTAATCAAAGATTCAGTATTGAAAAAAGAACCTGAGTATTATATTATAATGAAATTTTTTATTAACATGGACTGCAATCCCCTTAAGATATAAAAAACAGTTGAAATACTTCAACTGTTTTATTTATTAACCTTTTATTACTGAGCTAGCTATCTTTGTCAAATAAAAATGAGCATGCCACTTCAGTGGTTTGTTAAAAACAAGATGGTAAACTTACAAAGAAAGTTCTTGAAAAGCCAGAAACGATATTCAAAAGTTAAAATTATTAGTTTGATCTAACATTGTGTTAAAGCTGGTAAAAAAGATCAAAATAATATGCCAAACAAATTTTACAGACTTTGATGCATATTATTGCAATTTGTCAGATGAAGTCTGATGAATTTCATCTAGCCTTAAAACATTCAAAGTTCTTATGCTGCCCTCTTGTGCACATTTTATCTTTAGTCAACAGAAGTTTTATACAAAAAATAGTTTGTTTTAAATTACAGCAAGGCTGTATTACATTAAATATGTCACAGTAATTGAGAAATTTCATTTTGTAGACATGGATCTACAAAAAATCTTATAAATGAGATATTTTAATTCCCAGTTACCAAACAGCTGTAGAATTTTCATCAGAAAACTGCACAGGTACTGCACAAATACACAGGCAAGTGTTATTTTTTTCACAACACAAAGCTTTATTTAAAGGTTTTGATTTTCTAAAAATATTTGGAAGCCTTGAATAAGCTGCATTAAAAAAAAAAAAAAAAAAGCCAAAAACACCACAAAACCAATAAAGCAAACAAAAAAAAAAAGAAAACCACAACAGAATATACGAAACAGTTTTCCACAGTTTTCCAAAGTAGTAAGGAACCTGAGAAACTTTAGGAAAATCTGAGGTTTGGAAAATTGGAAGAGCCACGCAAAAAGCTTAAGAATCTCTGCTCTCCAGGCCCCTCAGTCCCAAAGCACAGTGAAGGAGATGCCAGCTGGCTTGAAAGAGACCAGTAAAATTCAAAACAGGCATTACTCAGGGTTCCCCAGTCCTGGAGCACATTGAGAAGAATAGCAGCTGGTTTTGTAAAAAGGCGATGCTGGCTGTAACTCTTTACAGCTGTTCAACATTACCAGCACTTCACTACAGGACACAGACACCTGAAGAGTCACCACTGAAGAAGAATGCAGAACTACTTAAAAATGTAACTGAAGCCTTCAGGGAACAAGACTGAATAAATTAGGCTAACAGCAAAACTGTTGTTGTACCATTGCTCTGATGGTGCCTTATAAAGCCATGACTTTTGATATGCATCAATATTCAGATGTTAATGCTGCCTTGAAACTGAAATTTTTTGCAGAATAGATATAATTTCCATTTCTTGAAAAAAAATAAGAAAATTGTACATTGCCATTGATTGCAGCTCTACGTAAGAATAATGCATCATGGTTTTTCATGAAAATGCACGTATTATGACACTTCTAAAACAAGAGAATCAAAAGTAGAAAATAAACAGGTGACTGCATGGTAATCTGAACAGCACAGAAAAAAAATGTGAATGAAAAAAGCAGGCAACTAATGGTTTGTGGTTCCTAATCCCATCCATTACTTTACCTGGCAGCTCAACCTTTATGCTGCTTTTGAAAAGAACTATATGTACAGTAGAATGTGGTTTATATTGCTTTTCAGACTTGTGCACCATTAAAAAAAAAGATGCAAATGATTAAAGGCATCAGTGAAATAAATCAGTGAAAAACTTAGGAACTTGCTATTGTAGAAGAAAAAGACCCCATTACTCTGTCCACAAGGTATATTTTCATCAATTTCCTCACACAAGAAGGATAATAACAGTAATGTTGCCTCCTTAATGTCACAACTAAATATAATAAAAATTCTCAAAAAGAAAAACTGTTTTCACAAATCAGTTGTCAGAATTATTTACTTAGAAATAATTCTCCTAAAATATCTTTAAGTAGTCCGGTTTTAGTACTTGTTATGGTCAACTAGTAAAAAACATTTATTTTCCATTATGAGTTTTCACAGAAAATTCATTTAGCAGGATTGATTTAAAGTGAAAACATTTATGGTTATTAAAAATTTAACAGATTGTTCCTGTAGAAATTTAGACATAATCTAGTGTTTAAGACTCATTTAAAAGCATACATTTTTACACATGCATATACTTTTGTAGTTGTGGATTTCTTTATAGGAATAGTCTCTCCTTGTTTAAATGGCTATCCTCTAGAAGTCTGGAGTAGCAAAGCAAACACATCTTTTGCAAAGTCATCACACTCCATTTTTAGGTAATAAACAATCAGAATATATTGCTAAAATATCCACATGCATTATTATTGCAGTCTACTTCCTTTATTGTTTCTCTTTAGTTATTGTAATATACATCATGATAAAGATTTCAATATATGTCATCACAGATTGCTTCTTACCTCACAAAAAAATTGAGAAATGGGAACACCTGGTAGTCAGTTTAATTCTAGGACAAAATTAAGCAATCAGAGAAATAAATTTTACATCTTGAATCATCAGTATTCCCTCTCTCTTGTTATCAGGGTGATGTAAGTGGAATCAATGCCATTTTAGATCAAACTCAGCCATATATATTATATCTTTTATAATGTAATTCATACGTTTACCTGAAAAAACGTTATGCACATCAGTGAGATTGGAATTGAATATCAGCACTGTTTTGTCAGCCTGCCCACAAGCCAGCAGCTCTCCATCCCCTATAAAGAAGAGCATCTAATGACTTACATCTGAAATCAAAAGGGAGCTCACATGCTGCTTCTTTTAATCACAAAAATCATGTATGTCATTACAACAAAACAAAACCCAGATATTAATTTCATATGTTGAACACTGATTTTGTATGAATATGACAAATTATTGTTGCAGAAATTGGTAGGATTTCGTAGGCAAATTCATTTCTTGTCCTGACATATTCTCTAAATAACAAAATATTTAACTAAAAAAAATCTGAAATTTTTGCTAAACTGGGATTATTTAAGACTGTCTGTGCATGCATAGGTGTGTGAGAGACAAAGAGAGAAAGAAAAAGATGTTTCCTTAGTGAAAGAACTCTTAGTTTTCAAGTAGTAGTGGAAAAGTCAAAGAATAAATTCAAAATAGCATCCTGTTGCATATGTAGTACACAGCTTACATGGCTTTGCAAGATAAAAAATTATGATCAAACAGTATGCAGTATTACCAGAAAGTTTTCTGTGAATTTATCCACAATAAGTCACCAGTCTTTAAAAACTATGCCACACAAATTTTGATTTCTTTCTGCACACTGACACAACTGCACTTTTTCTAAAGCCTGTACTTACCAGAATATTGAATACAAAAAATTGGGGTTGGTTTACAAGTAACAGATATCTCTTTCTCATATTTGATTGGAGGATAACTTTCCAATGGATATTCTTTATTTTTACTTCAAAGAAGGAAAAAAGAAAGAAACCAGTACATCTTCATTTCAATTATGAAATAAATGTGCTTTGGGAGCTACTTTTTACATAAACTAAACATACTAAACATCTTTATATAAATATTTGCTGGAAAAAATATGACAAATCCAAGGTAAGACCAAATTAATTTTAAGTTGTCATATTTAAACTACTCCTGCCACTAAGAGTTGTGAATTCACAAGATCAAGAATTAACATAGTCTGGCAAAAAAACTAATTTCCTAAGTCAAATAATTAACAAAAGTATTTAAAGAATGTAAGCTCTACCTTGTTTACAAAGACCTTGTGACAAAATGCAATATTAACTAAAAAAGGAAATTTAACTAAAAAACCTGCAGAAAACTTAAAATACTGAGTAGCTTAACCTATATAAAACAGTGCTAAACCAAAGTTGAAATTATCTGAAGTACTCATGTAAGGGCTTCCTATGTGTACAAGGTTTACAAAAGGTTAGTCTTGAGCTATTAAGTGTGTTTCTTAACACTTTAACACCTCTTTTTAAATGAGAAAAATTACGTCATCAATCATTCTTTACTGTCATGTTTGTATTATATAAAGCAAAGACTCTAGATAATAGTAAATTGAAAAAATGTGTGCAATATCACCATTTAGCATTTCACACAAATTAGCATGAAAATGCCAGCTTTAGAAAAACATTTGTTCTTTGTGACCAGTGATAAAGATTCCACTGGTCAATTTGTACTATAACACATACTCTGTTTAAATCCATTGGAGTAAGTTTGCATTAACCTAAGGTAATAAGATTTTAGGGATGAATGAAGGACATAATCTGAAATCACTTCTCCCTGTGTCACATTCAGTTATTTTTCGGACTAGAAACTGCAGTTTAAGAACATGAAAGAGCGAAGTTGGGACTTAGCTACCAACCATATTTAGCACCCGTTCTCCCTACCAACACTAATCTAAGAAAATAGATATGCATATTTTCTTTTATATGAAGCACTCAGATTTAATTCACTGTCTGATAAACCACATCACTTGCTTCAGTGATAAATTTTCTATCAAATTTACCAAGCCTTTTAGTTCTTGTGGTAACCCTTACTAAAAAGTTTCAATGACAGAAGCGTTTTTAATTTGTTTAATGCATTTTAATTTGTTCCTCCTCTAACAGAGTCGTTAGATTACCTACCATTTACAACTGGTCTTCCACTTTGATACCTCTTTTCTTTTCAGGTTAGTATTTGGAGAAAACATGGTCATTCTACAAGAGAGAAAACAGACACTTTTATATGAAACATTAAACCTTGCATGGGAGAAACAGCTTTTTTCAAACAAAAGTAATCCTATTTCCTTCTTACTATTTATGTCTGTGGATAATATCAATAGGTAAGAGAATGCACAGTTTGATGACAATATAAATGTCTAATATTATAATGCCTGAGTTTGGACCTTGATTTCTGTGAGTTATTTGTTGAATAGTACATTCTGAAGGTCAAAATCGATACAAATAAAGTTCTCAGACAACTCTTTCTGCAAGCTGAAAAAACAAGTCAGATGAAAGAATCAGGAGACCAAATACAGATTTCAAAAGGAAGTTGGCCAGTGACCAGAAGCTGTGAACATTTTGGTTTATAATATGTTTTTAAAATTCTTTTCTTTGATAACATCATAACTGTTTTCCACAGGTGATTAATTTCACAGTCATGAGACTACATAGTTATGTGAAAAAATACACACCAATAAGACAGGGAAAGTAGTTATATTTCTACTCACTGTGGTGCTGCTGTATATCCTGATGACTTAATTTTATTATGGAAAACCAGTGGTTTATCTTTCACTATGTTCTTCACTTCTGTAGGAAAACAATTTAATTTACATTACATTTTTAACATTATATTTTTAGAGTTAAAGTAGATAGCTTTGCACAATATAAATACTTGATGTTTCCTTATGTTACAAAACACATTTATGACCCTAAAATAATAATTACTAAGAAAATGAAAGTTATATGAACTGTTACATTGTATAACATCCCTCCTCCAATCACATGAATGAGTAGGAACTTCTTTAAACTTCAAAGTAGCAATTCATTAGAATTTCACCATTCATTTCAGTTAGAAAATGTGTTTTATAATTGCCTCTGCTTATATTTTGTATGCATTAGCTATAAGGTATTCACACCCTATATCTGGACTAAGGAATGGATCTAAAGATCATTAACAAGCTGACTGGTGGGTACCTGTAAGTGTTTGTGTTCCTACATGGTTCAGGTCATGGGAAATGTCTGCATGCCCAGTGCTGTACTAGGAAGCCCAGAGGGCATCCCTCAGCTCCAAACCGAGTATTTCATACCAGCAGAAACAAATAAATGTTGTAAAGGGGGAAATTTTGTTGGTATTCCCAGGGAAAAAAACTCAGGTGCATTGGGACACATTTACCTATGCTGAGGGTAGAAGTCCCTTCAAATGCCACTATCCTTTCTCTTTATGCAGCAATGAGGAACAAAAAGGCCCTTCCTGAGAAGCTCCCAGTACCACAGGCCTTAAGAGGACAAAGGATTTCATTACAGCACTTATCTATCTGATCATGAGATATCAACAAAGGCAGCACAGTTGTCACTGCTGGGTATGCAAGGCAGCCTGGAATTCTTGCTAAAACTCTGTAGATGTATTCTGAAAATACCATAAACCCCTAGAGATATTACCTTTGACATTATAATGGGCACAATAAGTGCAAATGTTGAGGATGAAAGCATTTTTTAAAAACATTTTTTAACTTTATTGTTGCTAACCAAAAAAGTTACAAGTGCTTCAATAGCAACTAGACATCAGATCTTCTCTTTTTTTAAGCAGTAGAATATTGAGACAACACCTAACTTTCTAAACATCCACTATTAGAGGAAGATTATTCAGAACAATAAAATATACCAAAATATCTCTTTGGTATATTTCATAACCAGTTAATTTAAGTTAAGAAAGAAATGGCAAATTATACAGAAAAATTTACTGTGTGCTACAGAAAAATGATGACATGAAAATGTAAACTTGCTACATTCTAACACTTTTGAAATCCACAGAAAATTCTCAGACAATGGTTTCTGAGAAAAAGGAAAATACTTATAACCATAATTTTCAACTACAATTACATGTGTATGATATGAAATATTAATAGAAGTGTAAAATTCTTCCTACTGAAGTAAAAATACAAAACAATATATCTTTAAAGCAAAAATTAATGTACCAACTGTATTAGGCACAAGCCAGCTGGAAGTCAGTTACTGTTATTAAAAATATAACTTTATTAATTAATTTCAGTATTGGTTTACACTTACCAAGAGTTTTACTGGAAGATTCTTTCATGTTCTTCTTTACACCTTTACACAACGGAGAATTTGCCAATAAAGTAGACCTAAGTTATAAAATGAAGCACAAAAATTGATCAATGTAATCAACTGAAATGTCAGATTAGAAAAAGGTGCCAGAAGTCCTTTTTAGTTATTTGTCTGCATGTGTGTGTGTACAAGTGCAATAGCAATGAGACTTTAATGAAAACAAGTTAGGCATAGTGGATCAGTTATCAGCTCAGATACTCAGCAGCACAGACAAGCCTTGGCCCTGACTCAATTCACAGACCATTGCTTTTACATGTTAGATCCCAGCTTTGTGAATATTAACTGATGATTTTATTATAAGCACTGAAGTCAGTGTCGGTTGCAGAGGTTTTGTCATCTTCGAGATGTCAGCATTTTCTCATACATAAGTTCTAGGAACACAAAGGACAAGAAATTAATAACCAGCAGGGATTCACCAAGGGGAATCCATGCTTGATCAGGTTGATGAACTTCTGTGATAAAATGAGTGGCTTGGCAGATGAGGGGAGAGCAGTGAATATTGTCTACTTTGACTTCAGTAGGAGTTTCCACAGTGTTCTGTAAGAACCTCACAGAGAAGCTGATGAACTGGGGTCTGGATGAGTTCACAGTGAGGTGGATTGAAAACCAGATGAACAACCAGGTCCAGACTGTGATGATCAGTGGCTCAAAGTCCAGCTGGAAAGCAGGAACTAGTGGAGTAACCAGAGGTTATAACTCCATTCCATATGATTCCAGTGGATGTAATTCTATTCAACATCAGCATTAATAATCTGGATAAGGGAGCAGAGTGTACTCTCACCATGTTTGCTGATGACTCAAAGCTGAGAGGAGTGTCTTAAAGAGCAGAAGGTTGTGTTCTCATCTAGGGAAACATTAATTGTCTGCATAAATGGGCTGACAGCAACCTTGTGAAGCCCATCAAGGTGAAAGGCAAAGTCCTGCAGAGGAACAAGCCCACGCAGCAGTACAGACTGTAAGGCAGACTCTAGAACCAGGCTCTGTTCCTTAAACCCAGCATCAGGAAAAGAGGCAATGTGCAAAAAATTAAACATGGGAGGTTCCCTCTGAACACTAGGAAACACTTATTTACTATGAAGGTGACTGAGCACTAGCACAGGCTGCCCCAAGAAGTTGTGGTGTCTCCCTCCATGGACATATTCTAAAGTTGTTTGGACATTGTGGTGGGCAAATGACTCCGAGTGGCTCTGCTTGAGCAGGGTGACTGGACAAGATGACCTGAAGAGGTGCCTTCCAAACTCAACCTTTCTGTGATTCTTTGATTTCTCCCCCTCTATACAACTAAAGTATGATAGGAAAAGAAGTAAAATCAAACCATGTCAACAAGTAGCACTGCAGGAAACCGTATGACACACTTTAGTGCCAAATAAACAAATCCATGATCCAATAAGAGAAAACAATTAATTATTCTGTACCTGGCAATAACTGATAGATTTTTCTCATTTCCACATGGGAGAAAATCACTGTGCTGAGTTCTCACCAATGCAGCAAGGTTAACTTCCAACACAGCAATCATATCTTCAAACATGGAGGTGATCAAGCATAAAACCTGCAGGAATTACCATAAATTAACACTCCATTTACTTCATAATTTACATTTAAAACATTTCATTTATAATGAAAAATAGAATCAATTTCTGAAATTTATAAAAATTAGTCAAAAATATCCATGGGTTCAGTCATGAAGAGCATTAAGTGGTAGAGTATTTAAAGCTATCCTTCAAAAATACGCCTATGTTGCCTAAATGTGTTTTAACAAACTTTCATGTTTGTTAACAGTGATAGAAATTCCAACACCACCTACACTAGAGACAATTCTGCAGTAAGAGCTGTGAGAAAAGAAGTACACATGGAAGAAAGATTGGCTTCAGCAACATGATAAGAACATGCTAAGAGCTGCATTTAAACAAAATCCTTCTCTAAAGCAAAAGACTTCTATGTTAAATATGTAGCCTAGATTGAGCTTACCTCTGGAGAAAACCTACAATATCAAAACTGGAGTATACAGATAAGAATACCTTCCATTTTCTTAAAATCACTTTTAGTGGCTTTCAACAGAAATTTTATCACAACCCAAATAGTTTTGACAGATCCTTTAGAAGGATTTAGAAGTAGCACATTCTAACACTTTTTTGAGAAACAAGGTATGACAATGTTTATATTTTTTCCCTTAAAATATTTTCTCTGCTTCTCCAATAGTCATTCTTGACATTCAAAGTACACCCTGAACACTGTAACAATTCACCTTTTCCATCTTAATCACTTTAGACTGTATATAAGCTGTGAGAACTTCAAACTAGCAGATTCCATAACAAAGAATCAACCTTCTTCAAAGAAATGACTGAGTAAATCACATTAAATAAAACAAATCTGTGCATTAATCTGTTAGCAAAATGTGTAATTAATATTTATTGAAAATAACTGGAACTGTTAACATTTATTAAAGCAATGCATACTCGCCTTTCCATTAGCTGCCTTCCTTGTTAATGCACATGATCTGGCAATCCTAATGCTGAGGTCACTGTAATCTTTACCAAGAAGAACAAAGTGCTGTAAAATAATATCTGAATTTCAGAAGAAAAAACCTATCTCTAAAACACACACAAAAAAATCACTCATACTAATTTGACATTAGCCTAATCCACTGTCTTCAGAGTATATACTTCTATCTTACCCTAAAATTATAATGGAGTGGAATAACATTCCTTGTATTTAACACTTATGAACTGAAAAACAGAATAAAAATTCATTGCTAGCCACTACACAGATCTAGTGTATATATATAATGACATGACAAAAGTCACCAGGGTCAGGAAAACATACAGAAACTATTAGGAAAAAAAGCATTTTTAAAAAAACACATTTGGTTTCTATTGTATTCTGCTATTTCACAACCTAATTCTTACACTATTTATGTCAGATAATAAAAACTATGATATTATGTTATAATCATATATCCTATAGACATACCTCTGTAAGATAAAAAAGCTTCTAATTCAAAGTTTGCCAAATTAATTATTAACAAGCCAGTAGAGGTTCCTATCCAAAAATAGCTAGTATTCTGGGAAGAATATCTATTAAAACAAGGAGAAAAAATATCTCTGAGTAGGATAAAGAAGCTTTTCTTATTACCATACAACAAAGAACAATTAAGTTTTTTAATGCTTATTGCCCAGGCACAGTACAACAGTAATAAAGCACACACAGAAAAGATATATTAAATTTAAAGCTTTTTTTTTTTTTTTTTTTGCAAATCTGTAGCTCCAAGTTTCAAGCAAAACTGGTGAAGTCTTGAAAATTAAGAGCAGAACACAATTCTTAATTTTATGTGCTTCATGGAACATCTAAAACTGCACAGGAAATACTTTTCTTCGAAAATTACTGTGGTTTGTAAAAGTTGGGAGATGCTGTAAAAGCACTGTATACACAAAGAGAAAATTCAAAACAAGAGGCAAATCCACTCATAGTTTACTTTTACCACTCTTACATGAACAGCCAAAACACAGTGAAATTCAATGTATGTTTTTACATAATTAAAGTACAAGGGAAAAGCCAGCACAGACTGAGGGGAAAAAAACCCAGGCAAGTCTGAAATGTCTGTATCAGCCTCTGCGTAGTGGCAGCACTATTGCAGCTGGGTAATGAAATCCAGCTCCTGCCAGCACCACAGAGTAAAACAACTGGTTACAATTTCAGTCAACACCCTCACAGACGACATATATTTTCGAGCATTAAGATAATTGTAGCAAAATAACAGTTGCCATTCTCAAAAAAACTAATTTTTTTTTATGCTACAATAAATAAAAATTAACATCAACATTGTAATAAATATTCCAAATAGGAGTCAGTAGACTTATTAGTTTTATTTGTAAAATCAGATCACAAGAGTTGAAGTAAGGATATGGAAAAATATGAAGCTGTAACTTGGTACGAGACATGTAGCTGTAAGTAAGCCACTCACCATAGTGGCTTAGTACTAGTTTTATTACAAAAAAAAAAAAAAAAAAAAAAAAAAAACCACAAAAAAAAAAAAAAAAAAAAAAAAAAAAAAAAAACCACAAAGAAACAAACAACCACCACCCCACAACCCCAGATAGATACAGTCAAATATGTTAGGAAGCAGACTGGAATAGACACTTTCATTTTTGGTTTGTGATGCTTTTATGTGATATGAATGGTTTTATTTGTGGTTTGCACTACTTTCATCACAGCAGTAAGAGACTGATTTAATTTGCAAATTCTTTGAATTATTTCTAAAGAAGTGTCACTTTTTTACCTTTTTTACCATCTTCTCGGTGGTGGTACTTCTAAATATGCAGGCATCATGAAAATAACTGTGAATAATTACTTAAATTTAACATAAAGACAACCAAAATTGTCCAGGACTGCTGGATATTTTTCTTCTTTATTTATCAAAAGTTGTTTATATATCTAACCGGAGACTAACCAGTTCATCTGAATAACCCACCACAGAGCAAAGGTTAGAACAAAGGTTCTAAATGTCTAAAACATGATGTGGCTAAGAAATTTATACAAGTGACAATCATAAATTACAACACAAACAGGTTGTTCTTTGAGAAAGTTCTTGTGGGAGTGTCCTGAACAGATCTCCAGATGCCTGATAATATGGTTTAATTTCTCTTCAGGAAAGAAATGCAATGTAAGGATTAAGTCTACCAGGATAACCAATTCCATGGGGATGAGTAAGAGCACCATGTTCTGAAATATCTGTCCCTCTGACAGAAGTTTGACTGGAGCAGGTTATGTAGTTCCCAAGTTATTAAAATTTGGAAGGCAAACTGACACAGTCACACAGTGGCTGCATCAGATATTTCTTTAGGAAGGCAAATTCAAAATAAATTTGATTTACTAGTTACTTTTTAACTCCTCTGATCAGTTGGTATCAATAGATCCTACAATGGATATTCTCATTGCCATTTTTATAGAACTATTTTTCAGAATAAAACCTAGTTTTAATTATCAGCTTGCATACATTGTCTTCCTAAGAGCAGGCCACGAAAACTTGCAGGTCACTAAAAACAATATTTGACTTTCCTACTGCATTTTTCAAAAAATAAAAATTTGCAGTGAAAATAAGCCAAGAACCAAGACGAACCCCTAGAAATAAATTCGAGTCAAATACTAGGTGGTATTTTAAAGGACTTACGTGTTTTCTTCATTATGGAAATATACAAAAAAGTCACAATGCTCAATTAAGAGGATAGGCAATGATGTTTCCACTGATCCCTCTGGTCTCGTATTGTCTGTTTTGCAAAGCTTGGAATTATCTTGCCCTTCACCTAAGGAAGTCAACAATGCCAGCTATCAAAATACTATGAAATGAGGGAAACAGACAGGATTCAAGAGAGAATTTGTAGTAGTCATGAAAAACTAAGACCACACTCAAGAAACTTCTGTTTCAAAAGATGGATATTTCCTAAGACCCAGCTTTTCTCATTATTACATGAGTTTTTTTCAAATACCTAGAGACAAAATCCAAAGATCCTATTTATGGACTGAAAAGGAGTTGGCAGATTTTAGGTATTTTCATCTCAAGAAGTAACACTGCAAGCCATATTCCAACAATCCTTAAATATGCTGGGTATCTTTCCAGTTAGCCCAAAAATTCCCTTGACATTGAAGTTACAACATAATCCAAAAGCAAGATGAAAATCCACCTCAGTTCCCTGTTCCCAAGGAGTCTCCAATCCATTCTGCGTGTGTAATTCACACTCAAGAACTATTAGCATCAAATTCAGCATTAGACACAGACATTACATCACTCTCTTTCAAACATGAAAGTCAAATCCATAGATTTTAAAGAACAACAAGAAACGTAGCAGTCTTTCTCCTTAGGTTAGGACTTTAGGGTTATGGAAGCTGGACCACCAGGCAGGTAAGAATACAACAGTCATTGATCCAGGAAAAGAGCAAACAAGGAAAATCAGATTCCCTTTCCTCAAGAAAGCCACAGCAGTGCTGAGGGGAAGGAGGTGTGCACCTCACCTCCCATTGTACCAAGGCTGTCGTCTGCTCATGGCCACCCTGAGACACAACAAGAAAGCTGTCAAGCCAGTCTCATATCAGGGAATCACTGTCCTGGGGTTACCAGGGTAGTCTATAAAGACTTATAGGTAATCTATGTTATACCACTATACTATCATGAAGGCACTGGCATTTATTAAAAAAAATAAAATTAAGAAATTGAAAAAAATAAAGAGACTCCTAGAAACCTCAAAGGTAACTGAGAAATAGTACTCTGTTTTGACAAGGGATTAATTTTTAGGTACTGGTTCTGTTCTACTGAAGCCTTGGACAGTGAATTCAATAAAAAACCAAATACCTAATAGTGCACATGGTGCTAGGTTTTATGAACAAAAGCACTGGCCAAGAATTTATTACATACATACATGCATAATTCCTTCCAGACACACATCAGCTTCAGTAAGAATTCCATGCCACAGTCTAAGACTCCTAAGTCTATCACTTACAACAAATTATCATGTAAAAAAAAGCACACACTTGGTATCCAGTAACAACGAGATTATATCATAAACAGCATTCTAGGAGCACTTTGCTACCTATTTCTTTGCCAGATTTCCACACTTTATTACAGAATTTCTCTTGCTCTTTCTTTAAGTCGATATGTGTTACACGACGGTAGTTATGACCACTGATTAAACTGAAGATCCAAAGCTGCAAGAAAAAGAAAAAGAAATTGCAATAACATTTTGACACTAAATATAAACCTTACATGAATACATGGATGTAATTGGTGAACTTTTTTATATGGTATCTCACCTTGGACAAGAACTGCAATTATATGTATTTCTAAGATTATTAAAGACAAGCAAAGATAATATATTCAAAATTAGTAAAAGCAGGACTTATCAGTTTGAACTCTACATCTAATTCCCTCATGTTTATGTGTTTTTTAAAAAGCTCCTTATAGACTATTTCCCACAATTAAAAATCACAGGTAACATGCATGTATTTGCTCACTGGGTCATGTGCATAAATTTCATTTATACCTTTCTTGGTTTAGACATCACTACAGTTAAAGCTTTAATTTTCTTCAGAATTACTGAACAGAAACACTGAAGGAAAACATCTGGAAATTAATAATGTAAATATATTCTTACCATTAAATAATGGATATTCACATTTACCACTTTTTATTTTTTAGAATTCTCACATGCTGAAATCATAGCCTCTTCCATTTAATTGTCATGCATTTCTTATTTTGGCCAAAATAGAAGAATCCTCTTTTTCACCTTTTTTATTTTAAAACAGATATGTTTATAGCCTCTCAGTGTGCTTTTCTTAGATAATCACTGATGGTGCTCTTAAAAGTTTTCTTGGTTTTCAGAAAAATTTCTGCTTTGTAATCGAGGCCTTATTTGCCACTTATGGTTACACTAAAAGCACTGAATTATGTTTACTAAAATATCTTTTTTAACAAATAAAAAAACTTAGGTAGTTAGTGAACCTTTATTATAGACAGAAGCATCAATAATAGTTGACCCTTGACATAGAGACTGAGTTTAATGAACAATTCTTACCTGTCCCTCAGCACATCCAGTGATAATCTGTTTATTTACTTCATCAATTAGCAGACTGAGCAAAGGAAATGCTGCCAAAAAAAAAAAAAAAAAAAAAAAAAGAAAGATAAAAGCATTTCTAGAGTAGACAAAAATCAGATATTTAATTAAAATACATGACTCAAAATTGAACCTTCCTTTTTATAAAGATGGGGGGGAAAGCCCTTACTGCAGCTCTCATGGTTGCACAGAGGTTTATGTGCCTCAGCCTCTGTGCTGCTGAGGGCTTACCATTTGCAGGTCTCTGGACTGCCTCTCAACTAAGCTGCCATGGCAGAGGTTTCCTGCACCCTGTCACCCAAGCTGCTGTGGCATGGTTTGCAGACTTGTTTATGAAAGTACACTAAAACTATCCAGTGGGAAGCAGACTTCAAAGGAAAAACTATTTACTGTTGACTTTAAAAGTAATATGTTTACTGCTACCTTGTCTATGAGAATTATTTTCACTAAATCAACCCAAAACTCCTACAATAATCATAGATTATTATTTAGAGATCTGAGGCTTTTGCTATGAAAAAATAAATTTATAAAAAAGATTACCTGTTATTATTCCTGACTGATATATTAACTGGCTGGTAGAATAGTCCCACACCTTTAGATTAAGAAAAAAATAATTAAAAAAAAAAAGATATAAGGATAGGTATCTACTTAGACATCTATGGAAAACACAACTTTTAACAGCCATCACGTGGTGAAAACAGAGAAATGCAGCTTTGAAAGTGATGTTCTTAGGAAAGAAATTTTTAGCATCTCTTTCCTTCTCTGAAGGACTATGTCCAACTGATAAGCATCCCTGGTGAAAAAAGGGAAACTCACATGATATGGATACACAATGTTTCCTCTTTTCTTAGGTTGATATCTCAGTGATTTTAGCGAAATTTATGAAAAGGCATACATGACAAAGAAAAGAAAAGAAAAGAAAAGAAAAGAAAAGAAAAGAAAAGAAAAGAAAAGAAAAGAAAAGAAAAGAAAAGAAAAGAAAAGAAAAGAAAAGAGAAAAGAAAAGAAAAGAAAAGAAAAGAAAAGAAAAGAAAAGAAAAGAAAAGAAAAGAAAAGAAAAGAAAAGAAAAGAAAAGAAAAGAAAAGAAAAGAAAAGAAAAGAAAAGGTACATCATTGCATACAGTAACCCAGTCCAAAGGGGAAAATTCAAAATAATATCAAAGGGAAATGTTTTCCTTCAGCTGAGCATACCTGAAACATTTCAGTTACAGCCAAACTGATCAAAATATTTTATTTCTATTTGCCAGATGATAATAATCACTGAAGTTAATACTTCAATGTGGAAAGTTTTGAATATACAAAACCTGCATTGTTTTTTTTTTTAAAAAAGAGTAATTAATTTTTTTTTTAATTTCCCAAGCAATTTGAAGAACAATGCCCTTATCTTCATAAAGCTGAAGATATATTTCACTTAATCTTCAGAGCATATTTAAAGGGGAATAAATAAGATTACTTCACATATTCACTAAATTATTCCTCTTTAAATCCATCTCTACAATTTCCTTGCCTTAAAGGTTCTGTCTTCTGACACTGATATAAGCATACTTTTCTCCCATGTGCAAAACTCAGCAGCAGTCACAGGAGCCAAGTGTCCATCCAATTCAGCTAGTACAGCTTCATTCTGTGATTAATCAAGTCAAAAAATAAAAACAGAATAGATTTCAACATAAAATTGACAATTAAGTGTTTTAATAATTAATAACTCTTGTTAAGTGTTGTCAGATTTGTTTTCAAAGTATAATTCAGTAAGATTTTTCTTATTGAAACTGAAGCCCCATATATCATCCGGCTGGCAAAGCCACTACACATTACTTTTGCTTCTTCAGACTGAATGATACAGGAATAGTTTTTCAGATGACCTAAGAATATTTTCTACTTCCAAGGTATTGAGATACTGTTTCATTTCAACTCTTGAAACCTAGTCTTCTATCTGATATATGATACATTATAAAGCACCATTATAAATCTACATATTTTATGACACAAAATGAATGTTTTTGCTTAATTTTACTAGCATTTCTGTATCACGATTTTATTTGAAAGTGAATAAGTAAAAGAAATACCAGTACCATGGCTACAAAGAATGCTATCTCACCTTTGCACTTAACACGTAGATCTGATTTCCAGCACATACTGCCACTTGTTGGTCATCTGGACTAAATCTTACATGAAGCACCATTCCCAAAAGAGTTCCTATAACAATTCCTTGAGGCGTAAACCCTGCAGCAATTGCATTGTTAATGAGACTCAATGAAATATAAAAATCTGGTGCAGTGAGATTCTCAGAAACTCTGCATAGCAGTTACTAACCACTGAGCTGTTCCAGTTGCTGTCAGGAATATGTACAGAAAAGCAGTTTAGATACACCAGGGTATTGGAAAGAAAAGCATAGAACTATGGACCACCAGAATTCCTCCATCTGCCCTGTTGCCTAGACATGACCTGGCACTCTTTATGATATTAATAATTCCCATTAAATCATGTCTTCTTGCTTCCATTGAAGACTGCCAGGGAAAGGACTTCTTGGAGTAGGGTGATGTGCCCATGGAACCCACTAGTGCCACGTTCATTTTGGAGGTAAGAAATCCTAACTGAAGCTCAGTAAAACATGGTTTTGGAAAATACTTCTTCTGGGAGAATATTCCAGCCAATCAGCCAAAAAGTAAAGAGGAATTTCCTCTTCTGGTTTTAATTTTTCTGTGGGAAAAGACTGAAAGAGAAAGTACACCACCGAATATCATTACAGAGACAGATAAGACTAGCTCTTACAACGGGTCATGTTTCTATCCTGTCTTTATGATTTCATTCTGGTCATCTCACTGGTTCAAGCAGATTGGTTTCTGCTGATCCCTATTTTATAATGCTGTCTTTAATGACGTGAGGATGGTTTGGATATGTCATTAAATTTTAGGATTTTATAGGGAACAAATTATTTAGAATACAAGCACAATTACAGGTGTCCTTTCAGGCTTTCATATTAGATGCTGTGGAGTCTTTTTACAATTGATTAACAGGTCAAGGTCACACAAAGAATTCCTTAACTACTTTGACACAGTTTTTATAAGAAATAATATGAGAAAACATGCCAAAAATGTGCAGAGGACAGTCTGTGGAGACAAAGACTCTACAGCATCTGCTGAAGCACCTGTAGATGGAGAGAAAAGGAAAAAATCAAGCAGCAAACAACCTGGATGTTAAATGCCTTTGTATCAAAACTACACATACTCTTAATCTCTCTGCTACTTTCTATTCCTACCTTCCAGTTTAATTTCTTCCAAATTCATAGTCCCATTTTATTCCCAGTTCCTGAAGCACCCTTGGATTCTCTATGTTACTCTTACATGGACTAAAATTTAATATTGACCTTTTTTTAATAAAAAGCACTGCTATTGTTAAACTTTTCTTTACAACATTAGTTTTCATATTATGTAGATTTGCAAATTCAAAGTGGAGCACAGTAAAAGAGAACTCCCTCACATTAAGTAATCAGCAAATTTTTAATTATAGGTAACAAGGAGGAAACTTTTAATAGTGTGGGACAATTCCACGCAACTTTAAATATTGACACTGACACGAGACAGACTGCCACTGGGAATCCAGTGAATTATGACTCTGGGGATCTTGGGTTTGTTTTGTTTTGTTTTCTGTCATAATTCTTCTACTTTCCAGTGAATTTAAGCTTGTAGAGAAGTTAGCACTGCTCCCTAGAGTCTAATGCCACTAGTTGAGGCTCCAAACCAAGGTGGTGGTAAGGATACAGGGTCATGCACTCTTCCCTCAAATCAGATACTTGCATTGGTCTTTCTCTCGCACACACATGAAAACAATGTTCCAGAGACAGAAGGAGAGGCAAAGCAGGACACAAAACATCGGTTCCACAAGTATTCCAGAAAAGGAAGTACTTTGGCATTGCGTGTTTACTTATGCAGCACTGCTGTGATTAATTTTGCTTCTTTCCATTTTATTCTGCAGTGGCAGAAAGTCACTGCCTCTGCAGTGCTCCTCTGTGTTTGCCCCGAGGTTGCCGGCAGGCGCTGGTTCCCGCACAGCACCTCGGCCAGCTCCCGAGCCGTCTCAGCATCGCCGCGGGGCCCCGCCGCCCCGGGCGGTGGTTGTGACAAGGACAAGGACTGGCTGTGCTGCCAGCCTGGTTCAATTCGGCATCGCCGAAGGAGAGCAAGAGAGAAACACAGAATTAATATGGCTGTTGGTGCTGCTGAATCTGAGTGGCTGAGGCATGCTTCTCAGAAATAACAATCTTGTTATAGAAGGAGCAATGGGAGAAAAGGAGGTGTTGGGGTGGCCTTTCAAGGTGGCTGTTGCCCAGAAACTGGCTGGACACTGGCCTGAGTGATTGGTGGTGAATGGCCTTGGCATCACTTCTGTGTTTATATATATGACACATATATATGATACAAACAATACTGTACCTTCTCGCACTTTCTGCGTACATTCATCAAGATTCCACACTATCACACGTTCATGAGAGGCAGAACAGACAAGAAGTGGATTGATTTTGCTTCCAAAAGACAATGCAGAAATTGAGCAACGATGCCCTGACAAACATAATGGCTGACAAACGTAGATAAAGAAGAGGTAAATGAATCACTTGAAACAAAGATGATGAATAATACAAAATTACAAATGGATAATGTACATGCAATCAACAAAACAATAACTAATTTTTATTTACAGCTTCAAAATCATCTAAACTACAACATAGCTGTACTGGGTTTAGCTGGGATGGAGTTAACTTTTTTTCATAGCAGCTTGTGTGGCACAGTGCTTTGGATTTTGTGACAAAACCAGTGATGGTAACACAGCAATATTTTGTCTGTTGCCAAATATTATTTGCACAGCATTGAGGCCTTCTCTTTTTTCCTGCTTTTTCTCGGTTTCCCCATCCCAATAACAAGCTGAAGATGCATAAGAGGTTGAGAGGGGACACAGCTGGAACAAATATTTCAGTTTGCTGAATTGGCAAAAGGAGGTGTTATGCTCAGAAATAGAAGTGGGGTATTGCATGCAAGGTTGTTGAGGGCCTAGGACATTGACTCTAAGGTGGTTGTTGCTCAAAGCCCGTACTGGGATTAGACTGGTTGTAGGGGGTGGTGACTGCCTTGGTATAGCTTTTTTCTTTCTCTTCACTCATTAAACTACCTTTGTCTCTACCTGTGACTTCCCAGTTTTCCCATCCTATGCTGACACATCTACATTACCCTCAAATGTTTTATTTATAAATTAGTTTAAAGTAGCAGCCTACGAAGGGCTCTATTCTAGCTTTACCTGAGCAGTGGCTGTGTTCCAGACGCACAACTCATTGCGACTCGCGGGGAAAGCACAGTACTGGTGACTGCACGCCAGCTGAAAGAGGGGCTCTGGCAGTTTGCCTTTAAACAAGTGTTTTTCGCAGACAACGTCAGGATCACGGCTTCCTCCAGAGACACAGCGGGCCCCGGCGCTCTCCATCCTGCGGCTGCCAGCGGCCCCGCGGTGGGGCCGGACTAGCGGGGGCCGCCTTCCCCCGCCGGCTGCGTCCTGGCCGCGGGGGCCGAGAGGTCACGGCCCCGCTCGGGGCTCCCTCCTGCTGGGAGGCGGAGAGACCTGGCCCCGGCCCCGGCCCCGGCCCCGGCCCCGGCCCCGGCCCCGGCCCCGGCCCCGGCCCCGGCTCCGATCCCGACCCCGGCCCCGGCCCCGGCCGCGGCCCCGGCGCGCCCGGCTCGGCCCGTAACCAGGGCAGCGCCGCCGCTGACGGGAGGCCGGGCACGACAGCCCTCGCTCGCCCGCGGAGCGCGGCGGGCCCGCGGCGGCAGCCGCTGTCCCCTCACCAGGGCAACGGGCGACAGCCCGGCCACAGCCGCCCGGGGGAGCTGCCTGGGTCTCCACGGCGATGTCCTGGGCTGCACAGAAAGCAGCATGGCCGGGAGGTCCAGGAGCGCCCCACTCGCGTCCCACTCGTGGGATGCCAGCTGGAGCACTGCACCCAGCTCTGGGGACCCCAGCACGACACAGACCTATTGAAGAGAGACCTTAAGGACAGATGTGAACATCTCCTGTAAAGACAGGCAAAGAGATTTGGTGCTCTTCACAGAATCACAGAATGGGTCAGGTTGGAAGAGACCACAGGAGATCATCCTAAAGCACATGGCACAGGATTGCATCCGTACAGTTCTTGAACATCCCCACATCCATATCTTGAGAGAGACTCCACAACCTCTCTGGGCATTCTGTTCCAGAGGATGGTCACCTGCACAGCTCTTCTCATATTCAGGCGGAACTTTTTCAGCCTGGAAAAGAGAAGGCTGCAGGAACACCTTATAGTACCCTGTGAAAATATAAAGTGAGCATATAAAGACAGAGAGAAACTTTACCAAGGCCATCAGTGTCACGACAAGGGGCAAAAATATTAAACTAAGAAGGAGTTGATTTGGATTGGACAGAGGGAGCATATTTTTTACAATGTGGGTGGTGAGGCACTGGAAGAGGGTGCCCAGAGAAGTTGTAGATGCCCTGCCACTGGAAGTGTTCAAGGCCAGGATGGATGAAGCTTTGAGCAACCTGATCTACTAGAAGGCCTCCCTGCCCACAGCCGGGGGGTTAGAACAAGTGCTTGTTAAATGTACTTTCCAACCTAAAACATCTGTGGTTTTGTGGTGCAGAGAACACAGCACAGACAGCACATGAAGCAGCATTACCAAGAAGAAAAAACAAACCTGCTGCTTTTTCCAGGTTTCTGGATGATGGCAAATTGGGGGAGCAGTCAGAAACAGGCTGATGAGAATTTTGTGGAGTCCAGCAAGAGGAAGTGGGATCCACCATCCAGCACAGAGTAACTCCTTGCAAGATGAAATGCTAAAGGATGGCTGTCTAGGAAGGAGCTCTCCAGAAAAGGATCCACACATCCTGCTGGACAAGTTGAATATGAGCCACCACAGTGTTCTTGCAGCAGAGGCACCCAACTGCATCCTGTGCTCTATTAGTAATAAAGAGTAGCCAGCAAGTTGTGTGAGTGACCCTTCCCCTTTCTTTGGCACCTGTAAGGCCACACCTGCAGTGCTGTATCCAGTTTTGGGGATTTTGGTAAAAGAAAGATCCTGACATACTGGAGCAATTCTAGTAGAGAGCAAGAAATATGGTCAGGGAGCTGGACAAAATGATGTACAGAGAGGCTGAAAGAGCTGGGTCTCTTCAGCTTGGAGAAGAGATAGCTGAGACTTTATTGTTGCCTACAACTACATAAATAGAGGATACAGGAAAGACAGAGACCCTTTTGTCAGAGGCACTCAGTGATAAACTGGATCATGGGAAAACCCAATTAGGGTTATACCAAATCAGTATTTATTTTTTTTAAATATCATAACAGTGGTTGAATATCAGAACAAGTTTCTGATAGAGGTTGTGGATCTCTATATCTGGTGTTGTCCAGGAGTCAAATGGACATGGCCCTGAGCAACCTGATTTAATTAGAACTGTTTTGAACTGAAAGGTGGGCAGGAGGAATCCAGAAATACCTTTCAACCCAAGTTAAGATTTTATGATCAAGTTTTTGATCTGCACCAACTTAAACCATTTTGATGCAGATCAGTCAATATCAACCTCAACTGCTTTTCAAACAGACACTTTCTATAGGAATGTCTTTATTGTGTCTGTCTATAATTAACACTACAAGTATTTTTGCCCTATATAAGCATCTGACATATTATCACTGACAACCTAGTCTCCCTGTGTTTGTTAGTTTTGCCTGGAGAAAGTACCAGTCAAAATTCCCTTTTGTGTGTGCATGTGATTTTGGATAAAGCCACTGTATTGAAAACCAGCTGCACAGAGGTAACTCAGTGCACTGCACATGACACTGTTTTTCTGAACTGTGACTCATGAGAAAATTTTATTGTTAATAGGCTGGTGACAATTTTCATGAGAGGTACAGTCATTAATGTGTTATGACAGTTTAGTCATTGATAAAGAAAAATAAATGCTAGCACAGCAAAAAAGGCATTTTTCTGACATGCAAACAACCCCTGGGAATATTAAAGAACTTGTTCTGAAACATGTTGTGTCTCTGTAACTGCTTCTAGGCAGTTAAGCAGTACTCTTTTTTGTAATTTTCACCTGACTTTATTTTCACCTTTCAATGTTTGTATCTACGATACTTTCAACAATCCACTGTCCATAACAACTAAGGAATTAGTAGCAATCCAATGAAGTATCAGAGATTTTGGAATGGTTTCTTGACTGGTCATCACTGACATGTAAGTGTGCAGGGAGAATTTTACACCTCACCACATCCCCATGAAACACCTCTGGCAATGTCCTGTTTCTATGCAACACAATGCCAAAAGACCTTGGCTCCACATATTCCCACACCTTGGGTACCCAGATATCTCAAATCACAGAATTACAGAGCCAATTATGTTGGAAAAGACTTCTGGAATTATTGACTCCAACCAATGACCAAACACCACCATGTCAACTAGATCATGGCACTAACAGCCACATCCAGCCTTTCTTTACACACCTCCAGGGACAGTGACTCCACCACCACCCTGGGCAGCCCATTCCAGTGCCTAATCACCCTTTCTGTGAACAGTTTTCCCCAGTGTCCAACATACACCTTGCATGGCTCACCTTAAGGCAATTTCCTCTTGTCTGGGCGTTTGTTGCCTGGGAGAAAAGACCAACCCCACTTGGCTACACCCTCCTTTCACATGCTTGTAGAGAGTGATAAAGGCTCCTGAACCTCCTCTTCTCTGGGGTTAGCAACCTCAGCTCCCTCAGCTGCTCCCTATAGGACATCTGCTCCAGACCCTTCACCAGCTTCATTGCCCTTCTCTGGGCTCAGTCCAGCAGCGCCAGTGAAATTGACATCTGTGTGGAAAATGAATAAAGGCTGCTAGAAATAACAGTTCCCTATCATATCATGCTTTTGTGTCCAACAGTATATTTGTAGTGGTCTCAGGACTCAATCACAAGAAGAACTTTAAAAATGAGGTTTAGCAACTTTAACATTTTAATGTATTAAGCAGAATAAAAGTTTTAATACGAGCAAAATTGATTAAAAAAAAAAAAACAAACTTAAAATTTATCAGAATCTGCGTTTGGCCGTCTTATGTAACCAGGTTTTTTTCGAGCTAGGAACAAAGAGAACAAGTTACATGGGTTTATGAAATTAGAGAGCTTTGAAGACAGAACGTCAGCTCAGCACAGGGCCCTTAGGGCACATACACCAGCTCTCTTGAATCTCTTAGAACACAACGCACCGCATGCAGATTTTTTTTCACTTTCAACCTTTTATTCTTGCTTAAGATTTTAAGCAGCTCAGCGAAGTCAAGGTAATTGTTGAAATCAATGGGCATTGAAAAACAGCGTTGGGTTTGTTTCTTGGGTTTTTTTCTCTGTCATACTGCTGTTCTGTGATCTTAGGTCAGGTTTATGCCGACACTCAAATAATCTGTCACTAACCCATGGAGGGACACCTATCCTCCAGCAAACATCTTACATCCAGTCTCAGTGCATTTGAAGGACGACTTCTCTAACTTCAGCCTCCCGAGGTGACAGCCGCCTCACGCGGTACGGCACGGCACGGCGCGGCACGGTACGGCACGGCACGGTACGGCACGGCACGGTACGGTACGGTACGGTACGGTACGGCACGGCACGGTACGGTACGGTACGGTACGGTACGGTACGGTACGGTACGGCGCGGCACGGCGCGGCACGGCACGGCACGGCACGGTACGGTACGGCGCGGCACGGCGCGGTACGGCGCGGCACGGCACGGCGCGGTACGGCACGGCACGGCACGGCGCGGTACGGCGCGGCACGGCGCGGCACGGCACGGCGCGGTACGGCGCGGCACGGCACGGCGCGGTACGGCGCGGCACGGCGCGGTACGGCACGGCACGCCCTCCCCGCTCCGCCCTCGCTGCCTCCCCGCCCTCCCCAGGCCCTCCCCTCAGCCCGCCCGCCGCGCGCTCTCGCGATACCGGGGGCGCGGCCGTGCCCGGGGCGGGGCGGGAGCGCCCGGCGGTACCGGCGGTGTTCGGGGGCGGCGCGGCCGCTCCACCCGCCCCCAGCGACTCCCCCCGCGCCGCCGCGGGCCGGGCTCGGCCGGGCGCAGCGAGAGGCTCCCGGGGCGCGCAGGGGACGCGGCGTCCCGCCCTGCGCGCCGACTCCTCGGCTCCGGCTCCTCGGCGCCGGCCTCCTCTCGACCGCCGCGCTGCCCCGGGGCCCGCCCCGGGGAGGGGCTTTCCCGCGGCGCCCCGGCCGCGCTGCGCTGCCGCACGTCCGCGGAGTTCCCGCTGCTCTTCCTCGCCGTGGCTGCGGCCTCGCCGGAGCCGGAGCTCCGCGGCAGGTGGGAGGTGAGCCGTGCCCCAGCCCCCGGCCGGCAGGGAGACGCTGGGCCCGGCGCCGGGCCCGTCGGGGTTGCCCGGCGGGAGCGGCGCGGAGCCGCCCGCGACCCCCGGAGCCGCCGCCCCCGGCAGGCGTCCCGCCCGCGGGGAGGCGGGGGCGAGCCGGGGCGGGCAGAGCTGCTCGTTCGGGGCTCTGTCCAAGGTCTCTGGAATCGCTTCTCCTCCCGAGCGCTGCGCCAGCGCCAGGACGCTTCCGTTCTTTCCTAGATAACTTTAAATTATTTTCTGCTCAGATGTGGAGCTCCTGCTGTGGCTCTTCTCGACTTTTTCATCACTACTTCGATGTACAAGTCACAGAGAGTCAGCTTTCTGATACGGGCGAGACAAGACTTTTTTTCCTGTGGCTGTTGAGGGAGTTCTGTCAGTCTGGCAGGTTCAGCAAATGCTGCACCTTGTTCTTTTATGCTACCTTTGCAGATTTGTGGCCTTGCAGTAGAGAGGCCTGTGGTACAGAAAACGTCGAACTACAGAAACAGTTGGGCTTTTTTTCTTTTTTTCTATTTTTTTCTCTCCTGGATCCATTCAATTGTAGAACTTCTAACGTTTAAGTGACATCTCAGTGGAAGTAATGCAATTTGTTTTGATACTAGCAGGGTACAAAACGAGTTACTGGCAGCTTTCTGGTTTCAGATAATTGTAGTGCCCTTATGGAAGGAATGAGAGGATGAGACTCTTCCTCTTAAGCTTGAAGGTGTTCAGGCTTGTGGCTCCTGTGATTTGCATGTCAAATTCAGTCAGCTGTATACTTTGGAAGGCTTCAGCAAGGTTTGGAAGTTGCTGCTTTGCACACAAGAGACTTGGTGCAGCTGTTCAGAGGGCTGAAGTGTGGCAGGCGCACTCAGGCTGCCTGACTGGGAGCGTGCAGCAAGGAGGGAATGGGCTGTAAGATCCTTGATATTACAGCAGTCCTTTCCATCCTCGCCTTGGCCCGGTACCTTTGGCCTTATCTTTTGTACACAAGTGCTGTAAATAGCTGAGTGTTTGTACTCTAACAAAACCTTCTTGAAAGTAAAGGCATTTTTTTCAGGGAAAATGTGCTAAATTTGGTCCTAGAAACAAGTCATACATCAGGATCATAAATTAATGTAGTACCTCATTAGATAGTTTGCTTTTATTTCTAACTCCATCCCAGTGCAAGTTGGAATGCCTACTGCTTCAAGTCCATATCCAGATTTGCACCTTTACTGTCTTTTGAAGTTCATATGAGAGGATGAGGATGAGAAAACGAATAGGATGCCCTCAGTACCTTATATAAAGTTAAGCATCTTCAAGCATGCAAAAGCCTTCCTTTCCTTAACTGTTTTTTGGTTATTTTTAAAGTGAAGCGAAAATAATTTTGGGTACCTCTCAAGTTTGGCATGCGTGCAGGTATAATGAAACTAAAGTCTCTATCAGTTCTGCTGAAAGAACACTGGCTTGATTAATTTCTGTTTAACTTTTGGAAATTTAGGCCATTTTATTCTGACAAAGTTCTGAATCTCAGCACAGGTTTATGTGACTATTAAAAAATACAAGTTAATGAACACAATTGAAGTTACCTTTGTATGACTAGAGAGGATTTATAAGAATTACCACATTAAAAAAAAAAATAATAGGTTACTTCCAAGAAGGGAATCTACTAAAATCTGAATTGTGTTTTGTATTTGTAAGGTAGCACACGGGACACGGGAAGAATCCAAATACAACTGAAGACCATGGCAACACACTGGAGAAGAATCCTGACAGTATTTGTGACAGCTCAAGTACTATTTGTGGTAAATGCCTTTGAGGAAGAGGACGTACCAGAGGAATGGATTCTTCTTCACGTTGTCCAAGGTCAGATTGGAGCAGGAAACTACAGCTATTTGAGACTAAATCACGAGGGAAAGATCGTTCTCCAGATGCGGAGTTTAAAAGGTGACGCAGACTTGTACGTGTCTGATGTGACACTTCACCCCAGCTTTGACGACTACGAGTTACAGTCTGTAACTTGTGGCCAGGACATTGTCCACGTGCCTGCACACTTCCGCCGCCCGGTGGGAATAGGGATTTACGGCCATCCCTCCCACCTGGAGAGCGAGTTTGAAATGAAGGTGTACTACGATCGAACAGTTGTACAGTACCCGTTCGGCGAGGCGTCCTATAACCCTGAGGAGATGGAGGCAAACCAGAAATACTCACCATCTACAGAAGATGAATCTCAGGATGAGGAGTCTGTTTTCTGGACTATACTTATTGGAATCTTGAAATTAATACTTGAAATCCTTTTTTAAATTGATACACACTGGACTCAAGTCACACTTCATCCTGTGAAATTGGTATGACTGACTTGCTGTAATATTTAAAACTCACTATGTTTCCTGAAGAGATATTCAGGTTACATGTCCTAAACCAGAAAGGAAGTGGGGAGAAAAAGCCATATTTAATTTTATATTGTAAATCCTCCCCAATATGTAAAATGAGCAGCCAGCACAGTATTTGCAGTGCTCTTCAGACATCAGGGCTTAAAAATGAATGTATAGTTGGGATCTTGTTAAATTCACTTAAAATAGGTGCTTAGGAAAATCGATTCCAATTCAGTATTTTCTATTGGGTTTTTTATAAAGAAAAATGAATAAACTTCTGCACTTCAGTCCCCCTCTCAATTTAGAGCGTATTTAAAAATAAAACCTGCTTCTTTTCTGAGCAAGCATCTCCAGTAAAACTGATGAGCAATGTGTTTGAGTGTATTCATGAAGCTGAGGAGCTTAGGGTGAAGGAAGGAGAAAACAATCAATCACCTAAGGGAATAGATGGTCTGTATTTTGATTGCGTGTGTTCTACATCACATCAGCCATCTGTCAAACAGAGGCTGGTCCAGTCACTCACCACTACAAATCCATGATCTGAATCAAGTGCATGTTGCTTCTTTGCTGTTACTGCAGGGAGAGGGAGCCTTCAGCTGTTGTTACTTGTCAATATGACATTTTCGTCTCTCATTAAAAACAACACAGCACATAGGTATCTCAGACTTGAGAGGTGCTTTCTTACACTTCCCTTGATAGCTTTTTGTGATTGATTATTTTTGAAGCACACATTTATGAATAAGTCATTAGCTTGCAAGGAAAATTTCTGCTGAAAGGGATTTGCAGGATATTGAAAAAAGGTCATCTCATGCCCACTCTTCCTTAGGAGTTACTTTCACCAGGAATACTTTTTGCTTTGGTTGTGTCTTTCAGAATAACCAGTTGCTATGCAAATAAAGTACATTTAAATTGCTCTGTAATTTTCTTTTCACAGAGCTTACTGATGAGTGCACTGAAATAAACAAGTATGTTACTATAATTTTATACAAATGCCTGTGTAATTTAAATTTCATTATCGAAAGACTTCTCTTTTTTGCGTGGGAATTTGGCTTGCCTCTCTTAACACCTGACAGGACATCAGTGACTTGTATCACAAAAAAATCATTATATAGACAAAGTTTATTTAGTAAAAAGAAAAAAAAAAAAAAAGTGGTATTGCTCCTCTTATAGAGTGGTTGATTAAATAGCACCAAAGTATCACTTTAATTTGTGCAGTTAAGTTTTGGAAAGCAAGTTTTTAGGGCTTTTTTAGCCCTCCTTGCTGTTTTTCCCCCTTCTTCCTCCTCTTCTGGGTACAGGAGGGTCTTTCTGACAACAATCACAAATCCAGCGACCTAAGAAAAGAAAGTTATCAATTATTGGGAAACTGACTAAGTTTGTTACTCTCATCTATTTAGGCAGCCCGTCACCATTCTGTTAGGTGCTTATCTATTTGCAGTACTTCCTTTAATATGAACGACCAATGTTTTTAAAACTGATCATCTTTTCTATAAAGCAGCATACATAATTCACGCTCCCATGCAGACTCATTATCTGTAATCCCTGGCTTCACCAATCTTCATGGACCTCAGGAATGGAGGTGGTTTTTAGGTAAGAGCTTTACAAAAGATGTTTGAGTTTGCCAGTCATATTTTCAGGTGAATGACCACAGTTTGAGGTTGTGAAGTTATCCAGAACAGAAATAAACGGCAGCTGGGGAAGCATTTAACTGTTTATATTACAACAGCTGGAATCAAAGGCTGCTTTGGTAATTTTGTAGCTCTACAGATATATAATCTATTTTGATTATATTCTTAGGTCAGCTTCTAAGTGACATCAGCCACAGAACCTGCAGGAAAGTGACAGCTAGCTCCAGTGCTTCCCAAAATGGGGCAGTACAGTGTGTTTTAAGTTCTGTCCAGGAAATATGTGTTCATGAACTTACCATGGACTTAAAATTACACGTAAAGCAACAGTACCACCTGTTACTTTTTTTCTACTGCCCTGAGTTGGCCACATGATATGAGTGACTGGGCAATTTAAAGCTACAGGCTTGCCTGCCTACCATGGAGGTACTTCTGTTGCAGTTTTGATATTTGAGAATAAAAAAGGGAATAAAAAGGTTTAAAATATATTTGCAAATATTAACTTGAGACAACTGTTTCGTTCAGAAGCTAAAACAGCACAATTAATGTGAAAGCTATACTCCAGCAATATGCAGCAATACAGTTTCTTTTACAGGTTTCTTCAATGAAAAGAGGTAATTACTCTCAGTATTCTATGGATATGGAAAATAAATAGTTCTGAGTGAGCCTGTTTGGATTATGCTGTAAAAGCCAATTATATTTCCTACATAGGAATTGCCAGGTTTAACTGTGCACAACCAAATATACAGAAATAAAGCTTAGTAAAAAATCCAGGTCCTACAGTGTGAATGCTTTCCTACAGTGTTTCTTACTCTTACCCTTCACACTTGTTTTAAACTATTCTTTCAACTATTCTATGCATGTATTAATTCTGAGAGTGAGCCCAGGACTCAGAGGAAGTGGGAAGGGAACAAATAACTTTATTACCTGAAGGGATAGCATCAAGCCCCACACAAAAAGTGTGATAACCACGGTCACATACATCACAGAACATCATTTCTTCTTCATGATGAGGCTGCCCACATATAATGCACGTTTTACACTCCATACATTGCCAAGGGTAAGTCTTTATCATAGCAACAAGCTCCGGGGTCATATCAAGGCAAGAAGGGTGGCCTAGATTAAAACCAGTATTATTACTTTTATGCCTGAAATGAAATTTAAAATTAGTTAGACTGTTTGCTTTTACTGAACATGAAGCTTAGCTCACCTCCTGGTGAGATCCCAGAATGCACCGAGTGTGCGAGCACAGAGAACACAAAAGAGAGATGGGGTCATAACAAAGGACAGAAAAGGCAACTGAATTCTTGCTACACATGGAGTACACTAAATATGTCCACAAACAGATCTGTCAAATTCCCTTAGGAATCCACTTAGTGCATGTAGATACTCACCACTGTTGTCACACTGGGAGCAATGTATAAGAGCTTCAGGTTTTCCTTTCTTGTTGGACTCCTTACCCTTCAGACAAATTCCACATATAGCATTTGGAATGACCTTTGGCTGGAAGGGTAGAAGAGGGCTATAAATTCATTCCAGAAGAATTTACAGATTCAACAGGAAATGTCATCTATCTCCTTAACTATTAAAATTAATAAACTGTCAGTCAGGATGTGTGAACCCTAAAACACGTGAGAATCACTGACAAGCAGCAGCACTGAAAAAATATGTAATTTAACTACATAAAATTTTGCATTTGTCATTGAGTTATATGTAAATCCGACAGCATCAAAAGAACGTACTTGCCCCTTCCTATTAATTCATCAGCTAACATTCTCCTCATGGTAAACTAAATGTGACTGACATAGGGTGAAAATTTTCAGGAAGATTCTTTCAATATAGAATACTACTTAAGGAACTTCTGTGTGGATTTCAAGGTTATGAAAGAAATTATATATAGTTTTTTTACATTCATTACATTTGTCACTACATATGGAAAATTAATTACAAAAGCAATAAACTTGATTTTTTTCTATCTTCAGTTTCAAATTATCTGGTTAGCTATGCTGTACTTCTTTAACCATTCCTTCTTGTACCCAGTCATAATCATGCAAGAAACAAGATTTGCATTTGACTGGAGATTTACATTTATAATTTTTTTAAGTGATCATCTAGAGTGTGTCTGGGTCCATGAGATCCATTTAAAGGGTAAGAGAAATAGCAGGCTGTTACAATGTGGAACATCTGCCTATGTATTCTGTGTGCCAACTTCATAGATACACCAACAGTTTCATCCTGATGAGGCTGAGAAAGGAAGCATTCCAAATTTCAGAAACATGGCAGTAGTTACATTGTTGAGCTTTGACTGCTGCATAATGACATTAGTGAGAAATGTAGTCTACAATTAATGTAGTACTCACTGATATTGACTAGTGCCAGTATTAAAAAACAATGTTGCTGCAAAGACCCAGCTAGCAGAGGGAGCTCAAGGCTTCTAAGCAGCTTGCCAGTAAGCAAGAATCCCTCCCAGTCAACTACCAACCATACGCAGGGAGAAGAATGGGATTTAATTTTAGAACATTTAAGAAGTGAAAACACAAATAAATAAATAAATAAAATTACAAAGATCTTTTTCAATACAACTTATCTTTAAGTGTGTTTATTTCCCCAGCCAGTTTTTGATAGCACTTAGCAAGGTAATTAGTATCTTGACTCATTTTTAAAGTGTCAGGATGCATTGTTTTAGTTTTCAATGTGCTTTTTATGTCAGAACATGGCTACATCCTGCTTCAAATTGTTCAGTCTAAGGAGTTTTATTCAAGAAAGCAAAACACCACAGCGTATGTTTATAGGTAATTTCCTTCAAAAGATGACAGAGGCATTCATAGACACTTTTTTTTTGCTTATTTATTTTAAAAAAGCAAAGTCAACCTGTTTTATACATAAATATAATAAAACAGTAAAAGAAGTCTAACACACAAACATCTCTACAAAATAATAAATATAATGGAAGCAAAACCACACATAAACTCTTTTACTGTTAACTATACTACGTGTCCTACATGTATACCTTTATACCCTGCTCCTCCCAACAAAAGTGGCACATGCTTAAACCTTTTAAGTGTGGCAGCATTTACCCTTCCATTGTTTAGACTATTTTTTTTTAATTGTATTGTAATCTAAGAAACCAAGCCTTTCTAGCATAGCAAGCACACTTTTCTAATCAGACTTCTGGCTTGTTACAGATTTGTATTTTACTGCCTTTAATATGCATCAGCACACGCCCCAGTACTCTGGCCAAAGAGAGCTGCGTTTTGGATACATCCAAGTGTTACAGGTGTGTGCAGTTTACATTCTGATACATGTAACTCTCATTGCTGTAGATGCATTTATTAACAATGCTTCCATCTAGCCTTAAACATGTATTGATTAGAAACGGTGCATCACTAAGGGGGGGTGAGAATGACAGCCTTTTAAGAATGAAGTTCCAACAGTATGGAAGTATTTTTACAAAAAAAAAAAGAGAAAAAAAAAAGTAAAAAAAAAAAAATCAAGACTTTTCACATTTTAATCCAGTTCCATTCTACCACCATAAATAGCTTTTTAGAAATGCTATAAAAAAAGTCTGTCAATTCCAAATGGGAAGTCACAATATCCCATCTCATTAGGAGTAAATTTTGCTTTCTACATCCCCATCACATTGGGATAAAATAGGAGAGAAAATGAATGCAGGGTCAAAATGGTGACTGTGCTGTGTAGGTTTTCACTTCCATGCTGCTGTGCTGCAGCTCTCCAAGTAAGCTTTCCAACTACATCATTTTTATAACATCCTATTCTGAATGCAAAATGTTACATTTTCATATACAGTGACCCAAAACAGAAATGTTACAAAATAAAGATACTCAATACATTTCAGTTTTATGTGCAAAAAAGTCTCCTGTACTTTTAACAGTACCCTGTGTGTGCAATTGTAGCAGTCAGTCCTGCAGCAACAGACTCACTACTTGTAACATGACAAAATGTAAAACACATGCTAATAGCTCTTTTTTAAAGAACTGACAATAAAAAAGACTCCATATAAAATACAGTATTTCTTTTACTTGAAAATAATGCAGTGGAAATGTATGGAATCCTGTAATACTCATAACGTGGCTATAACTGTACATATATATGCTGATGCCATCACAATTATCCTTCAATTTTTAGCTACATGTAACCAAAAGATTAGTGTCCTACAAAAATAGTCCAATATTAGAGAGCAATATAGAACAAAAGTATTACAAAGATTTCACAGGGAAAACATTTTGAATCAGTTAAGCCTTTGGCTCAAAGTGCCTTAATAGGTAGGCACATATGGTGGGTATATTGTTATCTGGTGTTTTTATAAATTGACAAGAATTCTGTCTTGCCAGTTAAAACAGCTCATGTAATTTGGCTTATTACAAGATTTCAAATGTTCCCACAAACAAGAAAGCCAATCCTCTCACCCTCCTCACATACCATCACCACCCCTGACTTAACAACAGCCGGATGGTTGATGCGGGCAGGGAATGCTGACATTGCAAAGATGCGGCACTGTAAGTTCATAGTAAGACCTTGTTACTGACAGAATCAGTGCTCTTGAACCAATAAATAATTGCTATGGGAATCCATTTTCAAAATGGAGTGCTGTACACTACTACTGCTCCTCTACAATTTTAAGTTCAAAACTATGCTGAAAGTTCTTCTCCACCAGTTCTTTCTCTATGCATTCATAAGGCCATTAAATAGACTGAACGAATCAAACACTTGGGCATCTTGCAGCTAAGTGAAAGCTAAGCTTCTGTAAACCAGTGGCACGCAATTTCTAATGTCAAGTTAAACAAAGCTAAAGCAAAATTTCAGCCCTCATCTTTGGATTTCATGTTCATGGGAATACTGAAATGCATGCTATGTCTACAACTTCTTGCAAAGTTACATATAAAAAAATATATATATGTGGTAACCACAGTCTCTAAATCTACACAGTTCACGCATTTCTTAGTAAGTTCCTGAAAACAGAAAATGCAACTGGAGCTTGCTGTCTGTTATGAACTTGTACAGATACTGTTTATAGAGGAAATTTATCAAAGCTGTCCAACTCTTGCTGGAAATTAGCTTCTTATTGTAAGTTATAGTTTATTTACTATTAACTTAGTAAACACAGATAGTAAATATTTATGAACACAAAATGCAAGCCATCAACAGCTCCCTTCTGTTGAGACAGATTCTCAGTATTTACAAACTTGTCACTGACAAAAGTGTTCCTTGTCCCATAACTGTCAATAAGCATTCCTGACTGGTAAAAAATGCAACCCTACCTTAACTTAGTGTTTTCCCTCTTTATAGGTCTATTCCTGCTCCCATAAAAGTCAATGAAAAATTCTCATTCCTCTCTGTGGAACAGGACTAGACAATTATGTGCTTTAAATGTGTTAAGAGTTTATTCAGATCCTCTCTCAGTATGCAGAATAGTAACACATAAACAATGCATGTCAATTCCCATTTCTTATGAGAAGTATTTTTATCATAAGTCTTGAAATTATACAGGAATATTGCAGATTAGGGTCTTAGGTTTGGCAATCACTGCTTGATAGCTGAAATGTTTTAACATCCTCACCAAGTTTCTAGTTTAGATAAAAGCATACTGCCCACAAACATTACTACATAGTATGAACTACATAAAAAGCTATTTTCCAAAAACTGTTACAGGGGTTACATAGTGCTGCCTATACAGCTGTAGTTAAGCTTTTTGCCTTCTATCCTATACATCCTAACATTGCAGGATAAAAGGCTGTACTTAAAATGAATGTCATAACAATATATTCAGCCATACAGCTGCACTTTACAGGACTGACCTCTTGGTATGCTGCCATACGAAACAGGAAAAAAATAAGATAGTGAATGCTAGCTTAAAATTGGCACACACTTTCTGACAGAAAGATGTTGAGTTCCAATGATAAATCCACAATGGATTTTTCTAGTGTTACTGCCTATGAATCTAAGAAGTTAACCCAACAGGAGGCCACTGTACAGCTAGGGTAAAGAAAAGCCTCACATGAAATATAAGCAAAAAGGAAATAAGGAAGCGAACAGATGGGAGCACACAACAGGAGAACAGCTAGTGAAGTACAGCAAGCAGAAGTTCCACATTATTGGAAAAACCAAATACTTCAGGAAGAAGCTGGTGAGTAAAATTCAGTCAGGGGCTTTTTTCTTCTACCTTGTACCCAGGAACTGATTTGGGTAACACAGAACGTTTGGAACCATCTTTTCTTGGAGTAGCACTTTTGTCTCTTGTTTTTTGTCTTCCCTGAAAAGAATCCTCCTGGTTGTCTGTGGCGCAATCACCTTCAGATACATTGCCAGACGAATTGTCCTATAATAAAAATACCATAGCTATATTTTTTTATTTTTTTGGATAGACAGACAAGTCTTTCCTACGCCCCTTAGAGTCAACTGAGGTCAGAGAAGGATATATCATTCCTTCTGCAAAAGCATGGAGTTTATCAAAATCTAGAACACCTTTGTTCACAACATTCATAATCTGGTTTTTTCTGGTTTAAGAGACTGGCATTAGCAACAGCAGTCATGTTTTTGCAGTTGGTCTTGGTATCAGTGTGGGGAGCACAACAGTGTAATTCTCTGAGGCGTTCTCATTAGAAGTCAGCAAGAAATAACTAAATGCAAGATGCTGTTTACAATAAAAAGGGCTAGCAAAAAGTTAAAAGTGCCCTTGTCATGCATTTAAAGCGTACAAGGACTGCCTTGATTTAAACATGTGAAGGTTTTTTTCTGCCACCCTCACCTACTGTTTTCACCAGGAGCAATCTAAGTATTTCATTTGGACTACAGCAGAAGAATAGCCATCAACGGCAAAACATGCTTTCATATTTTATACAGAATCAAACCGAACTTATTTTGCAGTTAAAGCCATTTTTTTTTTTCTTTTTTTGAGGAATGAGGAGGCAAGAAAGAGGGGAAGAGGTTCAAAGAGGGTGAGAGATCAATGTAGGCATAATTAAGAGCAGCAGCACAAGACTTTTCTCAGCAAAGTGTTAATAAAGGCTTCCAAAAAGCTCCAGAAGGAAGCGGTGTGATTACTCACATCTATTACAATAAAACCCAAGAGGCCAAATAACAATGGTGCCCTACAGTAAAATACACTCTGTAAAAACACAATAGTCATCAGCCTGTGCCCCAGGTCCTAAAATCAAAACAGACAAAACAGACACAGAGCAAATGGCAGAGTGTAACATAAAAGCAGACTGAACTATGTGGCAACAAGAAATGCGATGTTTCACCATTATTTTTGGGGAAGAGTTATTTAGGTCAGACCACTAAAACACTACAGAAAAGAAAACTGCTACTAACTCCAACAATGGAGCAGGGGGCATTGTGCAAAAGGAAAAGTTTTGAGGCATATTGTAGGACTGAGCAGGAAGACCTGACAAATAGTAGGTAGTCCAAATCTGACAATGTCCCACCTCTCTGTTTCTTCTGAACTATATGCCCCCCTCAATGACTAATTAGCTATGAACCCCTGCTCCCATAGCCAAAACCACTTCACAGGAATCTGATTATTGATCATCCACACTTCTCGAAACTTTTCAAACTCAGGGACATTTTTCCTTCTGCATTCTGTCACAAAAAAAAAAAAGTTTTCTGAGCCTCTGTGAAAAATCAAAAGGATAGTCTGCTTGGTCCAGTTACTCCTCTTTACCATTAATGAGAATGGAAGACAATGGATAAGGAAACTGGGAAAAAGACGAACTGACCAACTGTAAAATAGCTGGAGTGTGATTAAACTAAAAATCTGAGAAAAATCTGAGTTGACATTTAGCATGCTATGTTTATATGATTTCTTCTCCTCACAAAAATGCAAGCAGAAACTGTATTAAACACCTATCTCTCCTTTTGTTAACCTACAAGCTGACCTCTTCCTTTCTTCAATTTTACGTATCTTACAAAATTCAAAGAAGATAAATATTTACATGACAAAATTTAGAATTGTACATACCCACCGTCAAAAATGTTCATCAATCATGCTAGAAATTGCTAAATGCATTGTGACATTCCACTGCTGTTAAAATTAGGGTTAAACCTCCGGAAAGAGATTGTCACCAACACACAAATTGCATCAATGGCTCAGTTCTACTCAGCTGTTTTGAATCTCAGCTGGCTCTTGAGCATTTAAAGCACTATCAAGGTACATATGTGAAAGCTTCCCTTAAGTTTAAGCTAACAGTCAATTTTGTATTTGCATAAGTGGAGAGAATATAAATATCTTTTTAAAAAGTTGTATTGTAAAGAAAAAACACTGTGCTTTTTACCTTCTTTTTAAATTGTACTGAAGGAATTTTCTAGACTGAGTACTTGCTGCTTCCACACCACAAAAAAAAAAGAAAAAAGTTATGAGGTTATCAATACCTTTGGGGACAGATTCTGTGGAACTTCAAGCAGCAAAATATACTGTAACCTGAACTACAGTATTCATTCTCCTCAGAAATGCCAGCAACTTCCCCGTGGGAAAAAGGGCATAATGAAGAGCTGCATTGGGAAGTTTCTCCAAAATTTCTTTAAACAATGCAAAACAGACAACAGAAAATTTTAAAAATGGAAGAAAAGGCCTGAAATGTCAAATATTTGTTCAATTTACTCTAAAAATGGATCAAAACAGAAAACAATGGAGAGCAATGCTAGGAAATAAACAGAAGTACTAAAAAAGGTCTTCCCTTAATTTTGAAAATGTTAAAACATTCTAAGAAACTAATTAAACTAACAAAAGTGCAGGGAAAAGGTTTTTTTATTCAAGAATACTTTCAGTTTGTCTCACCGAATTGCCTTTGGTTTTCCTTTTTTCATCACCTCGTCCTTCCTCTGCATCATCTGAATCTCCATCACTGTCCAGCGTCAGCAGCTCTGGATCCAAAGGAGGTTCATAAAGAGCTGTGTTTAACGGCAAGTAACGAAGTTCATCCGGAGAGTATCTGAAGATAAATAAATAAAATTCATTCATTCATGAGCACTTTATGCATAAATATTAAGTCACACAGTACACAGAGACTTTAATTAAGAAAGAGTCTCCTTTTTTCCAGGAAGGAACATAAAAACATGCAGTTCTGAAAACAAAGGGAACACACTAATTTCTCCTCCCTAGTGTGTATAGTATTTGTCTTCTTTGCGAAGCAGATATTTATGGAACACAGGTGTATTGGTAAAGTTTTAACCAATACATGCTATTATGCCCAACAGACCATACACTTTGTTTATGAATGTACAGCACCCTGCAATGTGTACAGTTCTAACCCAGGCCACACAAACATGCCCCAGGTCAAGAATACAGCTGTATAGCTGATTACTGAGGACAAAAAAAAATGCATATGAAAACGTAACTTTGGAATAATGTAAAGGTGTAATCACACTGCTTATAGCCAGATACAGCTCAACATGCATAATCTACCCTTTTTCTTTTTAACCTTAGAGACTAAGAAAAAAGTGAAAGTCCTCTTACTGCTGAGTACAAGCACTGTAAGGAACAGGATATATTTTGCTGCATATTATGAAAGGTCATGTCCTTCACTGAGATGGAAAAGCAGTTTCACTAGCAGCATACAAGTGCAAAATAAACCTAACATGAAGTAATTTTAATTCAATTGATTTAACAAAATTGAAGTCCTTCAGGAATGTCCTGTAACATGCAAATTTGGGGTGGGCTGTATGAACACACACTAGAAGGAGCAAGCCACATGGAGACAAAGAGCTCCTCTACTGAAAACCAAGCACATGTAGCATGAGTACCGCCTCTACTGTACAACAGTAAGACTTCATAAAATCTTCAAATCTGTATGGATTTGTTCAAAGGTAGCATGCTGCTAGTAAAATCTTAAATTTATGTCAACAGTCAAGTAACATGTTTTTCATTAAATGTAAAGGCCCAGCTTGCAATTTTCTCTCTCTTACTTACAAATTCAACATCAAACTTAGGCCATAAGACCAAAATTTTTACAGAGTTTCTAAAAATTCAAAATAGAATAACAAGACTGTCACACAGAAGACACGTGATCACAAGCCAGCATTACAACACTTTGAAACAAAAACATTAATTTTAGCAGACATGCAGAGGCAGATGGTAAGTAAACAGGAGGGTAGCAGGAGTGAAATCAATGTCCCTTTTGCCAGGTAAATAGCTGAGCAGGCCAAATCTCAGGCACTGCAATACACATCAGCAGAGACAGTGCTCTTGCAGTCAGTACTGTTTTGTTGACATAAACCGTCGCACTATGCATCTTTGAAGACTATCAAGAGTCTCGAACTAAAATTAATTTGAAACCTTACAGCAAAGACACTGAAAGGTTTTCCACCTGCTACATGTAGACAAAAGAGATCAGTGCAACAGAATTGGCAGTTGGAATGCTTTTAAAATAAATACCTTTTGTAGTATTCCTGGAACTGACCGGGTATGAGAGCCACTGGATAAGGACTAACTTTTGTTCTCTCTGTAGGCAAGACCTTGTATTTTCCTTGAGGCACCTGGATAATCTGCATTGTTTAATATACAACAATGACATTTTTGTTTCACATAGAAACAGTTGAGCCTTCCTCACCAAATACTCCTCCAAGTAGTTTTTAACTTGTCATTTTTACTGAATTGGAACAGCTACCTTGAGTTCTCCCATGAGAAATTCAATTCATTAAAATGCTAAGAGATCCCACTCACAAAACAATTATCATGGATTAAAGTATCTTGTGAACTGAACAAAGATTAGGTAAGACCCCTTTAAACAATATACTATGAAAAATAATTTTGAAATTAAAATCTAGCAATTGAAACAGTAAACATCAATATTTGTGACTGGCATCTTTAGCATGAATTATCACTATTGGTCCATATTGCTTTAGAGTAGAAAGAACACATCCATCTAATTCTGAAACCCAACTGTACTATTATAAAATCCATTCATAATATAAATTTATGGAAAGGAGAAGCTTACACATTAAGCCTTCCTTCTCTTAGAAGGAAACACAAGTAATTATCCACTATCTTGTTTCTAAAATGGTCAATACCAGGAAAATGAAAACTTTCCATAATTGACTGTGATGTAACAATTTGCAGAGCAAATGTTTGCTTTACTGCCTTTATAGAAGCAGAACAGCACTGCTCCAAAATGCCAGATAATTTTTTTAATCAAGCATAGAGGCATGTAACATATGCAATACAATTATGACACCTAACAAAAAACAAGGGCATAATATTGACAGGTAGCACACTTTTAGGTATTAAATAGTTTTCTTTTTTACTTCAGGAATTGTCAGGCAATATTTTGGAGGTATTCAAAAGAAGAATTAGCCATTTATATGAATAAACAACACTCTTAGTTTTATGCTACTACTACCAGAATAAACACATGATGACAAAATAACACTGAGATTTTTAGAGCTTCCTAAAACAAATATCTTCAAGTTAAAAAAGTCTGCAGGTTCAGTATATTTGAGATTATTATTTTTAGCAGTATTACCCATTTAACAGCAAAACTGTAAGTCTCTATATGAGTGAAAAAATAATCAACCCCCTCGAAAACAGTTAAAATGGTACCAAAAACCAACTTCACTAAAACAAGCAAGGAGCTCCCTCCCTAAAACTGGTAAGAAATTTAAATTTGCCTACATGTGTCTGTAAATCAAAATAGGCTCTTCTTTCTTCCATACGCTCTCGGTTTAAATTGCTGTTGAATTCTGCAGCTTTCTTGGCAGCTTTTTTAATATATTCTGGAACTTTACTGGCTTCTACTTTCTGTGTGTTCTGCTGCTGCATTTGCTGGAATAAAAACAACTCTGTTAATTCACATACATTTCTGTATCAGTTTGAGAAGAACCTTTTCTCACACTCCCATTGCAGATTTGGTTCACTTAAATGGTAATTACTTACAGAATACTCTTTGTAATGATCTGTTATTCGCTGCCGTTCTTTCTCTTGCAGTATAACAGAATACTCAGCATGTTTGGCAGGGTATTCTTTAATCATAAGATCAATTACTTCATCACTACGCAAAGCCGTTAGACCTAAAACAAATAAAAGCAGTAATGATGTTATCTGGCCAAAGTAACTGTAGGTTATTTATATCCCACAATGACCAACTCAAACTGAGTAGCTAAAGACAACGACCTGCTGTGCACAATGCTTTTCCTTCTCAAGTAGCAGTCAACTTGTGTCATTTAGCTTTCAAGGCTGAGTTTGCTTGTACCCAAGGCTCCTGTCATTACTTACAGCTATGGACCCCTTCATATTGACTCAAACACCTACTTAAACTCACTGGTGAGGCAGAACCTTTGCTCTAGGTAGGACCTTGGGTACTGTTAGTTTCAGTTTCCCATGCTGCTGAAGTTTCACTACCCTGCAGAACCTTCACTGAAATTACGAGGTTTCCATAAAGTCTTTATACAAATCAGGGAAGAGTCATTAGGAGAGCAATTCAGAGCAGCAAACTGCACACAGACTCCTGACTCCCAGTTAAAGCATTTCAAGTCCAGTCGTCAGAATGCCTCAGTTTGCAGGTACAATGCAGATCTCCTCCCCTGAAAGTTTCAACACAACTAACCTCCAAACATGGACAATAGCATGGAACGATTTATGTCACTACCACTGATTATAACTGCAATTTCAAAAACAGGGGTAATTAACTCAGCACACATCTCTATTGGATATATGAGGCAGAATGTAACATTTTACCTCTCTATATAAAACTTAGACACGGTTCTCTTATGCGTAGTTAAGTTAAAGAAGAATAGACAGCTCCCACGTGAGTAATAAAGGTGTATACTAAAGATTGTTAGCATATAAAATGACATTACATTTTCGCAGACCCATGATACACAGAAAAAAAAAAAAAAAAACAAACCATGGCAGCATCATTTAAACTCTAACATGTCCAAATCAAATATATCAGAAAAGTAAGAAAAAAGCCCTTTCAATATAAGCCTCAGAAATTACACCAATCCATTTCAAGTATATTCAAGTGCCTTCATATACACTCTTCTAATTTCTAACATAGAAGCTGAACCATTTAAGATACACTGATGTTTGCTGGGCTCCAATGCAAAGCAGCAAAATAAGACAAACGTATATAAAGACATTCTGTACATTTTTATGCACTTATATACCACCATGTACATCTGTACATAAAATATATATGTGAGACCATACAATAATGGTGGTCTCTCTTCTCAGAAAAAAAAAGGTTTCACAAGTTAATCTAAAATATAGCAAAATCCCTGCTAAGTAATTAGAATAGATCCAAAATATATTTGTTAATAAAAAATCTGGAATACTGAGACATTATGGCCTATTTACTAAGCTAATAATAAACCAGTTTTAATTTCAGAATTATGAGAGGGATGCAGTTCTTCTCTATCAAACTGAAGCCCCTTTTTCAGAGTGCCATACTTTTTATACTGCATTAAGGAGTCTAACAATTTGTTTTCTTACCTAGTGTGCATTGAGTCTCTGTGATAACATTTAGTTCTCTGAGGTAGAGTTTCTCCTTGTGAGATAAATCTCGCCTTTCTAAATCTCAAAAAAAATCAAAAAAGAGAAGTAAAAATGTGTTCAGTAACTGAAACACCCCCATAAACACTGTCAAAGTATTTCAACAGTTTTGTTTCCAGGCAGCTAGAGACTATATTATACTGCTATTCCAAAAACATGACAACTTTATAAATAAATTTTAAACTTAACAAACAATGTAGTGACATGGTAAATTTTCTTGACTGATAGTAGGTCAAGACCCTGTCTGTAGTTATGATTTACAGAAAAACTAAAGAAACCTGATGTATAAGTTCAGATGCAGAAAATTTTATCAAGAAATTAAAGCACAGTCTTTTTTCTTTTACCGTGATTTTTAAAAATAAATTCCCTAACAAAAGAGCCAGATTTGACAATTCTCAACAATGGAGGCTCAAATACTAGAACCTCCACAAAAATGTTTTTTAATATTTTTTCCACATTGTAGGAATGTTGCCACAATTCGGGAAACAGAATACAGAGATGCAGTTATATAGTAAGAAATCATCAACAAATCACTGATGTCAATAAAATTGACATCAGTTTTCTAACAGTACTTGCTGATCTAACCCTCAAATCAAATCAAATCAAGCTTGTTTGCAAATTTTCAGTGGCAATACCACAAGGCCTTATATTACTTTGAAAATTGGTGGATACATTATATTTCCAGTAACAAAAATATGAAGTACAAGTATAATCCAGGTCTGCTTTTCCTGGGTCATTTTTTTTAACAGCTCATCCTATAACCAAAGAAGCACAGACTACATCCAAACTGCTTAAGGACACAAGCTTCTAGAAGAAAAACTTTAAAAATAAATACCTGGATATTTTCTTTTAAAGGAAGTCACACCCAAATATTCACTGACTTGCTCCTGAAGCATATAGTATTCTCCTGTTTCATCGGGTGGCCATTTGTATTCTATCAAATTTTCAGCAGGAAAATAACTATACCTAAACATAAGAACAATGTTACAACAAATCACAACAATCCTTAAGAATACTATTTACATCCCTAGAAATTCAGTAATTTCTATTTATATGTCAATGAATAGTAACTACAAAGTTTGACAAGCACTTTAAAAGACAGCGTCCTGTTAACCTGTTTCAAAAGTCACTTTGTTACACCCAACCTCACACATATTTCTCTAAATCACCATTTATCAACATGCTAAGGGACAGAATCTGATGAAACTGATATCCACCATAGAGGAGAGCACACCAGGAAAAGCAAGTACTACAGAGTCAAAATTCATTCAAGTATGCAATGTTTTAAAAACATGTAAACTGTGCTTCTGATTGTAAATCAGATGCAGCACTTTTTGTGTCACTCTAAAATAAAATGCCTTAAAATATGCTGGCAGCAATAGACATCTAGCTATTTATAGGACATCACCTCAATTCGGAAAGATATATGAAGAATACAAGTAATGAGAAAAGAGCTAATACTTAAGCATGCTGAACAATAAAGTCAAACTTCTTGCAATAAAAAGTGGGAATTGTAAAAAAACAGTATTACCCAAGGTCTTGACTGGAAGTTTCACAGCTCCGAGAACTGTCCCCTGAGCCCATACGCCGCCTTTTGGACGGCTGGCTGCCATCATTGGAATTTTCTTCTGTGTCATCCTGAAATGAAAATAAATATTTAAAAAAAAATTAGACTACTCCAAAAATAATGTAAAACACCAAAAAACATTGCAATGCAATCCACAATTTAAATATACTTGAATTGCTAAGCCATTCTATGACAGTCTTAACAAACAACTCACAGGTCAGTCTAAATCACAAATTATCTCTTGTTATAAACTACCTGCATGACATGTGGTAGCCCAGAAGGAGAATTGGGTGGCTTCTCACCTGTGGCATAGGTAGAGTTCTGAATAGACAGAGCTGTAGCTCTGACCACCAAGTTCATAATTCCTGATGTAAACTACCTCTGGCACTTGATCAGACTAGCACTACAAACCAAAAGCAAGTGCAAAACAAAAATCCCAATTCCATGCTGAGAGCTGATGCTTACAAAATCAGGGAAAATATTAGCAAAAGCAACACAGGAGTTTATAGATATATAGCTAAAATAAAAGGAACGGTATACAGTTTACAAAAAATATCATCACAAGCAAGTAGCAATGACTTATGTCTTGAGATGAAAAACTATACGGAAGAAAAACCCAACTTGGTATTACAACAAATAGAGAAGAGAACAAAGCTATTACAAGGGAACATTCAGAGAGGTGTCACGATTCAGATTTCATGTGATCAATGTAACAAAAGGGAATAAAGAGTGAAGAGGAGAAAAAACAGACCAAAGCAAAATGAAGAGTTCTGTAAAATCCAGAAGACAGTGACTCAGTTGATGTTGCGTTTTTCTCTTTGTTGTCCCATAATGCTACGCATCTCCTACCTGCATCATCAACAATCTCAAGCATTTAGTGACCAACCCTGTCTGATCCTAACTGAGATACAGAAAGCAGAAATCTTCAAGTGAATTGCCAACCATAACCAGTAGTTGAGTCAACAATGAACCAGCTCTTTAAGTAATTGAATCTCTGAAGTGGAGCAGAGTGAAAGAATCCATTTCCTAACTTCTGTAAAAAGTTTAAAAGCAAGAGGAATTAACCTGTCAGAAATAAATGGATCAAGCCCAACTATAGTTACTTATTTAATAATGACAACAATAATTATTAAATTATTATTAAATGGTCTACCTTTGCTAATGTCTTTCATTCTGTTATGTTTTACTTAACATATGACTCGAAATATCAATTTTAAAACTATTCCAGCAAAAAAAGAATACATTACTTTTATTATGGAACATTTCACAACGTTATAATCAAGACAAGTCACTGGCAAAAAGCATTTGTCTCCTGGATTTCTGACTTACTTATTTTCTGCAATTTTTTACAAATATTTTTCCTCCTCTTTAAGGAGCAAGAAGAACACCTTTCACACAGTAATAAAAACTGAAAAGTAAAATTTAATGAAACTGTGCTTTCATAGAGCAGTCATCCTTAAGAAAAGCAGCATGCAGCATCACCAGTCACATTACCAGTAATGCCACTTCCTAGTATTGCTGAGAACACCCTGTATGAACTCACACAAATGAAGCAGCAGCTCCCAATCAAAACCACATTGCGTTAGTATTTCGTGACACAGCTGTCTCATCAGTAGCTCATCTCTACTTCCCACAAGAATATTAATGGACTACAAATCTTTTTAACTGCTAGACAAAAACCTGAACAGGGCCAAAGCAACCCTCTGGTATACCAAAACTTCCAAGAGACTTCAAAACAAACATCTTTAAAAGAGAGATCTCAACCTGACAGTTTGGTGGAAGTGCCAGATCCCAGTTTCTCCTTTTGCTTAGTAAATTTTCATTTACTAAACCTGGTACTGTTACAAAGCATGAGTATCCAAAGCACAGAAAGATCAGTGCTCTCCATTTCCCTATTTGCTTCTTCATTTGCTTAACATTTCACGAAATTCAATCACACACGTTCCATCTGCTGTAGACTTAGTATACGAAGTGAAAACATCTGCAACCTAAAGGCCCAGTGCTGCTCTATCACCTTTACTGTAAAAAAAAAAAAAAAAAAAAAAAAAAAAAAGGATATTGCTGCACAAATGCAGCTCTGTAGCTCTTTTTATATGAAAAGTCAAACACTGTTCAAAAAAGCCCCTTTCTCCCTGAAAGTGCATGTTTCTGTAAAAAGCTTGTTAGTCCTTACGAAACATGGTGACGTTACAAACTTCTGGTGCGTCTATCACCCTAAGATCGACGTAACGCTACTTTACTAAGCGATCGAGAAGCCTGAACGACCCGAGACGTGTTGCAAGGAGCGAGTGCCGATCTGCGCCGCGGGTCTTTGGCGCCACAAGTGCCGGCGGTGCCCGGGATGCGCGGGAGCAGCGGGCAGCGCCAACGCGGAACTGCGCGCGGCCAGACCCAAACTTTCCCGGCTGCGGCGCTGCCGCGGTGCACTCACTCAGCTGCCGCGCCGCCCCCGGGAAGACGCCGAGGGACTTTCGGGAAGGAGGACGGCCCCAGGCACGCAGCCCCAGCCCCGCGCTCAAAGTTCGGCCCAGGACGAGGGAGGCCGCTCGCCGCCGCCCGGCTCTCCCGGCGGGCGTGAGGTGAGCCCGGGGCGGGCGGGAGACGCGGGTCAGGGCGCCCAGGCACGGGGGCCGCGCGAGGCCTCCCGCCGAGGCGGCTGTTGCGCCGGAGCTCCGCGGCCGCCGCCACCCGCTCTCACCTTGAGGGACTGCGCGCCGGGCGTGGCCGGGTCGCTGTCGCAGAGGCGCGGGGACAGCACGGCCGCCATGGCCGCCGCCGGCTGGGCCAACAGGAGCGACGCCGCCGCCGCCGCCGCCGCGCGACCGGGCCTCGCGCCGCGCCCGCCGGCCCCGCCCCCCCGCGCCCTGCGGGGAGCGGCAGCGGCCCCTACCGGCCAGCGCGCGCACGGGCGCGGCGGCTCCTGCTCCGCCCCCCTCCGGGCAGCCCGCGGCGACCCCGGCCCGCGCCGCCGGACCGGCACCCGCACCGACCCGGCGCCGCCCCGCGGGACCGGCGCGGGGGACCCGCCGCCGCCGATGCTGCTACCGCCGCCGCCGCGCCCTTCTCCTCCTCCTGCCGCGGCCGCTCGGGCGGCCGCGCGGCCCGGCCGCGAGCGCGGAGCCGAGCCGCCGCGGTAGCGCTTGGGCAGCAGCGCGGGGCGGAGGGGCAGCATCCCCTCGGCGGGGTCGTCAGCGCCGAGCGCGGGAGCTGGCACCCAGCAGGGCCGGGCTGCTGCGCTCCGCCGGCAGGCTCCCGTCTCCGGGAACGTCAGCCGGGGACGAGCTACGTTTGTGAACCATCAGCCCCCGCAGGAGGGGGGTTCGGGGGGCGGGGGGCGCACTCGGAGGAGCCGCCACGAGCGCGCTCGCCCCTGCGACGGAGGGAGGGCGCGTGCGGCCGCTCCCCGCCGCTGCGCGGTCGCGCCGAGTCGGCTGCGCGCCGAGCCGCGCCGCCTCCCGGTGCCGGTGCCGCCGGTACGGGCGGGTGCAGCTGAGGCGCAGCCCTCCCTACCCGCCTCGGGAACGACCCTCGTCCCCGGGAGCGGGGCGGCGCGCGCCCGCCCGCCCGCACGCCGCCGGCCCCCGTGGGCGCGCACGGCCCCGCGCCGGCGAACAAAGCGCACGGCCGCGCCCCAGCCCCGGCGCCGCCCCCGGCCGGGGGCTCCCCCGCCTCGCGTGTGCGCCCACCCGCGGCCCGGGCTGCTTATCGCCCCTCGAGGTTTGTCCGGCCGCGGTTCCAAACGCGCTCGGACCCAAGCTGGCCACGGGGCGTTGGGAAGCACCGCCGCCCCGTCCGCGTTTGTTTGCAGCTCCCAACAATAAAACGGACATGGCAAAGGCACCAGCGCTCGATTTCCACGCACGGCAGATCCAAAAGCTGATGTCTGCACACCTCACAGATCTGCCGGATCTCATTTTAAAAAATACAATCGCTGCTGCCCTTGCCAGTTATGGACCGATTCTCAATAGCCTCCTGACTGACCCCAACATCCTCCTGCCGCTGCCACCAGAAGCCCTCTAGACCAAAGTGACCTACCTCACTCAATTTGTCCAGCAGGTATTTGTCCACCAACCAGACCCTTGGCGACATTTAACCAAAGGTTAAGATCTGAGGAACCTAATAACTGAACTTTCATTTCGTTCAAGGCAAATGGCTGAAAATTTGCACAGGTTCCTAGGATAGCAAAACAGTTTCCCTCCCAGCCAAGTGTTTATGCAGACTAGCATTTTATCATAGATACTATGAAAAATGAACACTGCTTTTTCTTATAAAAAGCGTGCTTTTAAGAAAACTGATACCTGAAACTGCATGTAAGCATTGGTTAACAGTCCTAGGCAACCAAGAGACAAGCAACGTTCAAAATTTTGCAATGTTTGGCCTTACACCAGCTGCTCCCACTTCCACAGCAGAGCATTACAACAGATGAAGCCCATATGTACTCAACCATAAACATTTCCAAAGCGGTTTTTTGGGTGTGGTGTTTTTTTTTTTTAACAGAGCAAAACCGAGGAAAATTATCTGTCTCAGTATGTCAGTTTCAATGTGCCAGTAGGACGAAAATGAATACTAAAATAATGATGTTTTGAAAATTTTCAAATATACTATGTATTGTGCTGCATGAATGCACCTGCGACTTTCAGTTTCAGTCGTAGTAACAAGCCATTACCAAAGCCAGTGCAATAAATGTATCAGTTTCACATTTAGCTGAAACCCAAGTGTCTCTTTGATCATCCCAGAGGCATCTGCTGGCAACCTAAAGGGATAAAAGAGAAAAAAGTACAAGTGAACCTATATACAGCAGTTTTGCTATTTATTTTAAAAGAACACACAGCATTATCTAAATGCTAATCTAATCATATTAGGAGAGTTACAACTATTAACAACAATGCAAAAGTTGAATAAAATTAACAATTCCTGTTTGATGTTAAATATATATGTTCTTGCTTCACAGCAAAGCTCCCACCCAGATAGATCCAAAAATCCCAACACCAAACCCCCAATTCCCTCTTGTGTTCACTTGCTACAATATAACAGACTGTAAGAGCAACCCTTCAAAAGCAATAGAATGTCTGTGTGAATAGACGTTCCTTTTGGCAACATCCCCCACTCCTCCACCTCCAGCTTACTCCAGCCTACTTGTAACCATTTATTGATAAAATTGTTTTCAAAGCTAAACTGTGTGAATTGATGGCTGGAATAAACATATTCCTTGGGAGAAAAAAGTTAACTTGGACCCCTTCACTAATCTGTTTGTACCTACAGCTCCTCAGTCAAAGCACCGCTTAAGAGGCAGTGTACTGTGCGATGGCACCAGGAAAGCAGCTAGCTGCAGGCAACCCACAAACTGGATTTGGTTCTGAAGCTGAACCCTTCAAACGTTGTTTCATGTAACTAACTAAACACAGGTTGGTTTCACTCAGGTTTTAAGAACTCATGATGAACGCTCCAAAGTAGAAGTGTTCTTTGCCACTCTACTGGACAGGTAGAATGAATGCCAATGGGAGCTAGGAATGCTAAATTTATACACCAAGACAGCAAAATCTAGAATCCTTTTACTTTAGGTTCCAAGTTCAGATGACTGGTGGTAATTTGAAGTCCCAGAAACATGTCTGGTAGCAGCTGCAGTTACCGTCCCTCTCCTTGCCACCCTTCTGTTCCATGTCACCTCACACTACAACTGCACAGCATTTTGCACTGAATGTGAGAACCCAAATGGAGATCCAAGTACACTGGATAAAGAACAACCAAATTCACTGAACTCATGCAATTGTGCTGGCACGGCACGCAGCGGAAACAAGTGGGTGACAGGGAAGTACAGTAGGGGCTGTTTGCCACTTATTGAACACATGAAGACAGAGAGTTAGGCAGAATCACAGCAGCACCTTGAATTGTCACCTGGGATACTACTACCCATAAAGAACATAAAAACTTGAGGACCACCTCAAACAAGTTAAGCTGCTCAATGTGAAAGAACCTAGGAGATAACACACAGTTCTAAAGATTGTTTCTAATTTTCAAAAAGTGTAACAAATAATATGTTTGCTTACAATCATTGCCTGATTTGCCTTTTCCACAATTAGCACTGATACCACATACTTATAACGGTCATAGTCCAATTCCTTCACAGCCTTTAATATTTCTTCTGAGACTGAAGCACACAAGAAGGCACTAGAAGCTCCATTGTATGTGGCTTCTTGTAGTTTACTCTATCAAAAACAATTTTGAAAGATCTTAGTTTTTATCCTAGTAGTCTGTTGCAAAAAAACCCCACTTTACAGTAATTTTCATTACAAGAACACGAGAAGAACTAGTGAGTAGAATAGTCAGTACAGACAATGATCTGAAACAGCAAAGGATGCACGACTTTTACTCTGAAATGTTTTATCTGTTTTTTTTAAAGATGACACACAGGCCCAGCCAATCTCCATTTAACAATCAGAAATGTATTCTTCTCCATTATTTGGGCTCAGTTCACTAGAAAACAGTGCTACAAATGTCTGTTCCAAATATCCAAGATATGTTTTCCAGACTGCAGAATTAAAAAGGTCTGGTTATAACTGCTCAAAATACCACTAACAGTTTTGGATTATCTCAACAGATTGTTCTCTTTCATTTTTGCCTAATTTGTGTACATAGCAGTCTGACTGTCAAGGATACCAAGTAATTTTATGCAGGTCCTTGACATTAGCAGAATTAATAGAAACCCACAAATTTGATGACATAATCTTTTGCTAACTGGATATTTTGTGGATTATGGTATTTTGAATAGTGTTGTAGCTCAATTTGATTTAAAAAAAATGCAAGAGTTTATGAAGCTTCACCTCCACCTAAACAGCACATGCTCAGCAGTGACCTTGCAGAGGCTCTTCTGCACTTTGCAAAACGGAGTACACATTATACTCATGTGCCAAAACTCAGAAGATTGCAGAGATTTATGCATGTTTAAGTTTATGTAATATTCACTGTTCTGTAAATACTTCTGCAAGACAAGCTGCTTTTGCAATGAGACAATTAATTTAAGTAATACTATACCGTTAGTATCGCTTGAGCTTTGTCTCTTACTAAACCATCCTGAACTTTAGTACGTGGCTCCAGTCTGTATGTGTTATGGCCTTTTGGCTTTGCCTTTGCCTTTACTTCTGTTACTTCAGCCGTGCCTGAAGCATCCTGAGGTGTCCTTTTTCCTTTTGACTGTACAAAATTATAAAAAAAAATTCCACATCACATACCAATATTTTAGAATTGAAAGACTTTAAATAATACTTTATGGTATACAGTTAAGAGAAAAAAAAACCCCGACAATTAGTCTAGGAATATGTTACCAAAAAGCACAGAAAGCAAGAAGCTGGTTATCATCTTCTGGCTGTTTTAACACTACTGTTTTGCCTGAAAAAACAAAAGTGGTTGACTTCCACTCAATTTTAAATTCTTTTCCAGCAAAATCCAAATGAACTTTGCATTTAAACTCGTCCATCAGACACAGCATATTGGAACCCTGGATCCACTCCCTTTTCCAAGTAAAAATACACAGATATTAACATACCCATCCAAGAATGTTAGCCACAAGTTCAAGCTTTTCATTCAAACAGCCTACCCAAAATCCAGACTTGGTTAATAATGGAACTTAAAATCAGATCTCTGAAAATCGCATTTGCTCCCTATCCAGCTGTGTACTCTATCCCTTCAACATACATAACAAAACTTGTCCCTCTATGAATGCAAGAAATCTGATGTTGCGAAAAAAAAAAAAGTCACCTCCTGTCCACCATGGTGGCTTAAAATAGAACTGTAAAATAGTAACAAAGACAGAGACAGAAAGCACAAAGAACCAATGAGATCATAACAAATGCCACAGGCAATGGTCTTCCATACCAGCTACTTCCTAACAAACCACTTCCAAGATTCGCTGACTCTTCAGTCTCAGCTCCACTTCCTGACTACTGCTAGAAGTTAAATTGAGAGAAAATCATCAGTTCCTTTCCAAAAGAGCAGAAAAGAACTCAAAGGTGAAAAAACATCACAATGCAAGGCTTATCCGAAGAAGTACAGAAAAAAACGTCACTTATGGACAATATAGAAGTCTAATGAGAATTATTTTAGAAGATGCACTACTCGGGCTCACAAATCTTTCCATCTGAGGGATTTTAAAAATCAGGGAAGAAATGCAGTTTCTTCTCTATGAAATCACTTGCACATTAGTTCTGTCAACAACCACAGACATTACCTAAAAGTGTCCTCTAATTCCTTAAAAGCAGTGATGTTGGCAGCCTTAGTGCAAATTGCCTGCTGGTGTTTGTTGAACTCTGATTAGCACTTATGAAAACACAAGGACCAAACACATTTGCACTTAGCCTGTGGACACTCATTGTCTACTAACTGCAGTCAGATCTCAGAAGACTATAGCCCTGATATGCCCATCACACATCACCTAATAGAAGAAAAATCACCTCAAGTCTTCCAGCTGAGGTCTTCAAATGAGCATCCCCATCCATGTGAGTAGCCATGAACTTGTGAAAAAGGGTGCAGTCCAAACAGTGATTCTTTGCTGACATGGTTCAGTTTGAGACACACTACCTTCAACCTCTTTCATTAATGATGGAAGAAAATTCATGTCTATAGCACACAACTTCTAACAATGGTGATACTTAAAAGTTTACCTGCTATTATTAGTGACAGTTTTCATAATCACTTGCAAGTCATTACATTTACTAATGAGGCAACCAAAAACGTTGATTTCTCTATAAAACTACTTCTGTATATCAGTGTATAAAATACACAGTAAAACCCCAAGTTTTAGCACAATGTTGCAATTACGTTTCTGTACAATATTTAAATATTTGCACCCTCTGGGGAAAAAAAAAAAAAACTCTGAAAAGTTGAAGAACTGACTGCATTTGAGCACTTGACCAAAAAACGCCTGTTCTTAGGCTATTCAACTCGAGTACACTGGCTTAACTTTGGACATATAGAAGGAAGTATGTTAAGAGAGAAAAAAAGCTTTTGCTATTTAAATGAAATTCTGTTTGTTAGTAAGTCCATTTTAACAATCATTACGTTTTAGTTATTAAAACAAACAGGAAAGAGTTCTTGTTTATTTCTTCAGAAGAGGGTACAGCTTCTAGTTTAGAGCAGCACGCCGAGTTGGAGAGACTGCCCCACCAAAGGGAGGACCACCCTTTTCTTAACCATCACAACTCGGCCTCCCAGCGCCTGAGCCAGCACGCCAGCCGCAGGGCACCAGCGAACGTGACACCTGAGCAAGCTGAAAGAGCAGGAGCTATCCCAAACCGGGCGCTCACCAAGAGGGAACAGCATTCCTGATGCCAATTTTCACAAGATCACACGTACCTTTTAACCCACGTTCTCCACTGCCCATCCTTCCCTCCCAACTGAAGCGCTGCAGGCCCGGACCGGCACGCCCACCTCAGTCGGGCATCACACCCCCCCCCACCACCACCACCGCCGGGGCTGGTGCCCGCGCTCCCCCCGCTCCCGGGGGTGCTCCGAGCCCCTCCAGCTCAGCCCCCCGTTGCCGCCCCTGGCCCTGGCGGCCGCTCACTGTGTCTTTATCCTGGCGCTTTTTCCCTCCCTCCATGGCTGTGGTCCCGTAGGGCGGCGTGCGGCGGCCCGGGCCCTGCCCGCGAGCCGGCCGTGACGCGGTTGGCGCGGGCGGCGGCAGCGGCGGCGGCGGCCATGGCGGGGGCGCGGGGCCCGGGCTGCGGCCTGCGGGCGGCGCCGAGGGGAGGGGAGGGGAGGGGACAGCCCTGCCCTGCTTCTGCCAGTGCCAGCCCGGGGCTCGGTGGCCGGCTCTCCTTGCAGAGGTCACTTCCCTGCCCCGTGCCTGCCCCGTTTTACATAAGTCATGGTAGTAAAGGGTGGCAGCGGTCGTGCAGGTTTTGCTCTGGCCTTCTGTCCCTGACAGTGAAACGGCGAACGGGAAGGGGAAGAGACACAAATTAAGATGGACTAAATTATATGCCTTAGGAACATTGTAGATTTTTAATTTTTTTTTTCTTTAAATAACAGGTAGGTACTCCAGATGGCAGCTAATAGCGGTTTCTTAGGGGAGCTGTTACCCTTCCTGAGTGCTGATAGCTAAATAAATATTTCCTCTCTCCTTGAAGCCATGAATTCAGTAATTACATATGTGAGGGTCAATTCTGCCACCTAATTAGAGAGGAAAAAAATGTTTTTAATTTAATAACATATTTTCATTATTATTAGTTGTGGTATTTCATTATCAAACAATTTCTTGTCTGTCTGATCATGAAGAAGTGGGACTTTTTTTTACTAAATCAGAAGAGTTTTCCTCCTTGTTAACATGGGCAGTTTTATCTGTGCAATTTTTTTTTTTTTTAATTTAAATGTGTGCCTCTGAATCAGTCCATTTTTCTGTTTAGACTAATGTGAAAATGGCATGGATGCTTAAATTGCACAAACATTGCTACAGAATTCACGTATTCTTCCCCTGCCTCCCCCCAAGGATCTTGCTGGTTGTAAGGGTTGATGCTCTTGGTTTACTTGAAGTAGCATCGGTTTCTCTGCAAGAGATTAGGCAGAACATTTATATATAGACTGGGATATTTTACTTCAGTCTATCTTGTCATAGATTTCAGTAGATATAACCATTCTGAAATACACCCTCCTGACCTTGTGAAAACGGAGCAATGCTTTCCCACAGTTTTACAAAGGTGGTTCTGGTTGAGAGTTCCTTTCCTCACGTGTGTGGATGACACCTGCATTGCAAACCCAAACAGCTTGTTTACAGATGCTGTATTACTGCCTATGTAGCTGTGCTTATGGGTGTGTTTTAATAATTTGTTTTTGTTCTCATGTGCTTTCTTGATACAAGGATTCTTTCTTGTGTGTGTGTGTTTGTTCTAGATGGCGTTAGCAGACTCGGTCACTACTTGCCTTTCTCAACCTGTGCATTATGCGATTTGCAAACTTGGATTTGAGAAGACAGACACCTATGATATTAACAATATTTTATCTGGAAATGGGGAAGTATGTTGGCAAGCTGTTACAGAGCATGTGTGTTATCTTGAATCAGGTTGGTGTTTACCTGCTGTACCAGTGATGCATTTACGACTGATGCAGAATTTCGGTACAGTTCATAGCAATCCTAGCTGAGTTGTGACAGTTTGTTGCAGTACAGCATTAGCTCTGCTGCAGATTAGAGTATGTAGAGTTCTTATCTACAAAGAGCTTTAAATTTTTCATCTGCAATTGGTATTTGGCTTTTGCTGGTCCTAAGGTTCGTGTACTCTGTGCTACCTAAGTAGTTCCTACTTTGCCTTCATCTTGGTCCCAGCGTAATGTACCTGTAACATAAGGAGTTCAGTCCTGCTTCTCCCCAACCCCATAACTGCCTTGTTCTGTGTTCTTTATATTCCTTTTGCAGTAAATTTAAAAGCCTGGGGCCATCAGTATTACTACTGTTGCTTCTGTTTCTGTTTCCCAGCTTGAGGTTGTACAGAAATACAGTCTTGTTTCCCTTCTATATGGAATAGTTTGTAGTTGTTTTTTAACCAAAACAAAGTATTTATGCCCTGATGAATTGATTGAACTTTAATTTGCCAACTTGCATCATGCAAACTCTGTTATCAGTTTCCAGAGATGGTAACATATCTTTCAGTAAAGTGGAAGAATTAATTTTCTTATAAAAAGTGTCCCATAAAGAAGCAGCAGTGATGCCACTCTCTAAGGTACCACATGCATCTGCCATCTTTAAAGGCTGTAAGTGGTGCAGTTTGACTCCTGCTGAGCCTGCACTAACTTCCAGCTTGATGTATGGAATATAGAAGTTCTAGTAGGTTTTTCACATTTCAGCAAAAGAAGAACATATTAGTGCTATTTATTTCCATATTTTCTTCTGTTAAATTTTTGTTGGGGTAGAATTTTTGGTTTGTTTTCTTTTGTTCTATTTGGAGAAGGTGCTTGATCTTACCTGGTTTTGCATTGCAGTTTTACTTTTCGATACCTTTTCTGTGTGGTGTTTTGGACAGTAAATTGTGTTGTATTGGTTGTGCTAAAATAGTCAGGATAAAATTGTCTGTGCTAAATATGTACACAAACTGTAGCGGGTTTTATCCCTAGTGAGTTTTAAAATATTAGACCTTCAGGAAGGTTGGTACCCTAATCACCTTCTGTTTTTCAATTTAAGATCAAAGCGTGGATTATACCAAAAGCATAAGATCATTAGGACCTGTATGTGAATCTGTTAATTTGTACTTCAAATCTCTGACCAAGGAGCAATTTGTAATTCAGTATGCTTCATGGTTCCACTGGACAAATTGCACAGAGGTATGGAAATTTCTGATAACAGTTTGTATTTTGGCACCAGAACGCTTTATGGAGGTTTAATGTGAGAACACAGACAAGATATCCAATTGTAACTAATTGTCCTTCTCTGATAGGTGGTTACTTGTAATTTTTCTGATTTTGTAATTAGAGTTTATATTAGACAACATGAGGAGCTTTGGGCCTGTTCTAACATTAGTTTGTAAGATTTTGTTTTTCCAATAATCTATGCCTAATACCAAGTTTTACCTTGTTAAGTAATTATGGATAACTTTAAATATGTACAGCACTAGATATCGAGAGGTACTCTAGGGAAATTTCTCTCCAGGCATCTACACTTTCATTTCTTTGACATGGTTTTCTTTCTACACTTGCATAGCAACTATCACGGAGGAATAATTAAGTTTCTCTGTGCTTTTGGCAATGTGGTCTTTCCTTTTGAATATTGAGCACAACATTCTTCCTCTCCCCCATCATGCAGGTATTTCTTGAAGTGTTTGATGTTTTACAATATGCAGAAGCTACAGAAGTTGCTCTTGGCTTAATGAAACTAACATCATGCTTGGAGCGAGCCCTGGGTGACGTAAGTGCCAGCATGAGGAGTCTACTGCAGATTTGGCTTTATAAGATGGGAGTGAGCTCTTGGATTTAATTGTACATTGAAAAATGTGGTATTACCCTGTACTGTAGTAGTACACTAATATCACACATGCATTTTGAGTTGAACAGTTTGGTTCTTTCCTGGTTCCAGTTGTGCTAATAGAAACATACGTGGGGCTCCTTCACTAGTGCTTGTAGAGTTGCTTGTCTGAGTGCTGTTACTAACCAAATTAATTAGGAAAGAGAAGCATTTGATTAATCAGTGTACATATTGTAGGTCTCTGTTAGTTTGATTTGTTTAACTGAAGTGGGGCAGCAGAACAAGTTTTGCAGTAAAGCAAATCACCAAAGATTTGAAAGATTTGAAAAAAATGTCAGGGAGAGTACAAAGAATGGAATGTGTGATAGCAGTTGAAACTTGAGATGCTAAGAATGTCCAACAAGGATAAAATCTAGTTTAAAGAACAGTCTGAATCAGAAGACAAACCACAGGTTTCCTCCCTTTCACAGTGACAGACCCTATGAATTTCTATTGTAAGAACAAAATACACTGTCCTTGGTAGAGCTTATTCCCTTAATTATGCGTTCTTATTGTGCCTTACTGGTTTTTGTGGGATTTTTTTGAAGAGAAAAGCAGTATATATACAGACCCTGTGAAAAGCCTAACTATGGTCACATTAAGTAAAATATCCACTCTTTTCTGATATGTTGTCTAAATTTTAATTTGTCATGAAATTGCAGAATATTAAGTCTTTTTAAGGATTTGATAGGTTTTGTTTGATTAGTGTTTTTACAATAATGAAAATGGTTATTGGGTAAAATAGTCAAGGTGTATGTTTGAAATACAAAGAACTATACTAAATTACTTATTATCTTTTCTGCTCTTTTTTTCTTAATAGGTGTATTTACTTAAGGGTAATGATTGTCCTTTCCTTCTAAGAGATTTGCTTGCATCCGAGCAGCTTGCAGATGTCTTTGGACAAGCTGTAGTAAGTGCATAGTTTTGAAACAAGGAATAATTACTGAGCTGATTTTCTTCCTACCAAATATACCTTGTGTTAATTTAAATTACACTGGATTTATACTACAAGAAGTAAGAGCTAAACTTTATCTCATTTGTTTGTCTGTCATAACTGTTTGGGATGTCTAATAGCTAGTTTGATTCTTCCCATATTATATTCTATATCCTGTACAAATAAGCTGAAAGATTTTCTTCAGAGAATACTGGGAATTGCAAATGATGAGTTACTGTGACAACTGGTGGCCAGTCATCTTGACAGTAGACATTGTAGTTTCTCAGTAATTTCTGAACTTTTCTGCCAGGGAAAGGTAATAAAAGTAAAAAGGGTAAGAAAGGCAAAAAATAATATATATTTCTTTATGCAGTAATCATTTTGTTTATTAATTAGATGAATATACTGAGGGTGTTCATTGGATCTCCACATGGTCTGAACCTTCGTAATGTTTTGTGGCATGGATTTGCGTCACCACAAGAAATTCCTGCCAAGTAAGTTACCAGGAAAAAACCACTCCCTTTTTTACAAGTCAGACTTGTGAGTTCTTGGAAAGTGGTTAATAAAACTTACTTCTCTTATGGGAAAAATAAAAAAAATTCCTTGCTGCTTCTGCCTCTTTTAGAAATGGATTTCCATAGAATACTTCAGCCATTACAAAGATGGCCAGTATTAGACCCAGTGGGTTTTGTACTATTAGGGAAAACAAGGAAGTTTAAATTCTTTTTGAAGTCAGGGCAGTGAGAAGTAACTTGGAGCAAAAAGACAGAGGAATGGGGTAGGAGGAGCAACAGCAGCCAATGTAGAATACAGTGATGCTTTTTTTCTGATTCTACTCTTTTTTTTTTTTTTTTCATGTTTGTGAATGCAATTAATTATTAAGTGCCCCTACTTAGATGGGGAGTGTACATTCTGGGTGGTTTTAAAAAACTGAAAAACCCCCTTTATTCCTAACTCAAAAATGTTGGTTCTTTGCAAAAGATTTCTTTGTATAAGCTTTTCTAATATATTGTGGTATTCTCCCTAGATACTGTGCTATGCTGCTTTTTTTAACTGCAGGATTGGGTCAGCTGTTACAGACTTATCTTCTGCAAACTAAAGATGTTTTAGTACATCGACCTTATGTGATCTTCATTAGCTTAGAGGAGCTTGATGCATTTCCAGGCAAGTATTTAACCACTAGAAAAAAAATTGTTATCCTGTATTTGCTTTTGTTTCCTTGTTCAAATGTGCTCTTGAAAATAATGCATTTTCCAGAGTCTCAAGATTAAATCTTAGCTAAGGTACCTGTATACACCATCATTAGATGAACCAATCATGCTTGTAGGGCAACTTCTTAATAATGGAGACAGTTCACTGACTATTGAGTAAATAACTACTGCATTCTAAAATAATTATAACACATTGAAACATGAAATATGGCTGCTCCTAAAAGCATTCAACTGTATGTTACATTTTTTTGATTATGAGAGTTACTTTTATGTAACAGTCATCTAGTTTGCCTTTATGAAATCTAACTCTTTTCAGAATCAATGGGTTCCAGCTGCAAGGGTCCCAGCAGGAGTGCCCTTATTAGGACAGGTGGTGTTGAAATAGAGTAAAAGATGGTGACACATCTTCACTACACTAACGCTTTTCTCAGGGGAGAATTTGAAGTGTCAGATTAAAATCTTCTCCCTGACTGCAGACCTTGTTTGATTTATTTCTACTATTTTAAGGCAATAACAGCATACAGGGAATCTTGGTGTCAGTGGTGATTGTGGTCAATTTGTGCTACATAATCAGGGGAACATCTGTCCAAGAATTTAAGACAAGGCTTTTGGGAGCCAAGTCAAGCTGGTAACATTCCAATAATTATGTTGTATAAACCCTATATATAGGATTTATATATAAATTATATAAATATATATATATAAATATATATATAAATTATATATAAATCCTGATGATTTGCTTTAAAAAAACACCTACTGCAATCAAGTTACACTTAACATTTTAAGCTTTCTCTTGGATAAGACATTTACAATGTGAATTTATAAGTGTGGGTTTCATTACATGGTAGCATTGAAGTATGAAGTGTTAATTTATTAAGCTGTGTTTTCAACACAGAAAATTGATAAAATAGGAACAATGTGGTCATATTCAAATGTTCATACTATTGTACAGATTCTGGCTGAATAGAAATGATTCATTTATATCATACTTTTTTAACGTATCTGAGGTAGATGGAGAATGACTCAACAGAAGCTGGGTCCAGTTGCTATATAGCCTTTCAATAAAAAGCAAACATGACTTTTTTTTGACTGGTTTCACCCTGTAATTTTATATTACCACCACAAATGCAATCTTACATATTTAATTTCTGATCCTAAATGTGGCTACTGTTATAGCCATATTTAAAATAAATTGGATAACTTTTAAATCTCCCTTTACGAATGTTGAAATAATATCATACTTTCAGTGAAATATTTAAAATTCATTAGTAATGTATAGATTATATATAATTTTTCAATGTTGATTTTTTAACTTGCAGATATCAATAATGAAATACTTTCCATAGCTGAAGAACTTGTGAAGCTGTCCAGTTTTGTATTAAAAATTATGTTACCATTTTGGATCGCTGCTCTAACAGCTTTCAAGCAAAGCAGGTAAGATTTTTTATTATAATTTTTTTAATAGAATCTGAAACTAATATATTCTGTATTTTTATGTCTGCATTTCTAGATTCCAAGACTTCATACTAAATTATTTCTCAACATATAGTTATGTTTTGTTATGGTCATCTCTTGGAAAGTTGGTTGAGTTACAGCTTTTTTTTGTGCCAACTAAGAATATAAACTATATTTTGAAGCCCAAAAAGAGCTATTGGGTATGCAACAAAAATGGAGAGGTCTACAAAGCGAGTGGAAATAAATCTTCATCTGTTAAATCACACATATTTTGAGTTTTTAAAAATGTATTGTTTTGTTTTCCTCTCCCATGCTCCATCTTTTTGTGAGTTACTCATGTCATGAGCTTGAATTCAGTGGTCAGTTTTTGTTTAGCACTGGTAGTCATTTACTGTTTGTTTGTAAAGTGCATTACAAAGGAATCTTGTCAAGGTTGTTTGGCCTGAGGCTGTAACTTGAAATGGTTTATCAGGAAGAAAAACACCCTTTGGGTATCTCTTTTACTTTTTCAGGTATGCTGACAGTGTGATTCTTTTACTTCCTCAGCTGGAAGTTGGACTTAGGTTGCTCTTCACTACATCTAATAGATGTCCAAATCGATTGCTAACAGCAGAGGTAAACTTTTCTCTAAAGTCAGTTTTGATTTAGTGCTTACAGTATTTGCAAAATAGTTATTCTAGGAGTGTAGTGTCCATAACCATTTACAGATTTACCCCACAAAATTTCAATCAGTTTTGGAATGTTATTTACAGATCTCCAGTCAAGATTCCTGAATGCTTTTTTTTTTTAAATGTCTGCCTCTAAAAAGGACTGAAAAAGTAGTGGAATATTAGTGTTGAGAAACAGTAGTTTAGGGTGAAAAGCAGGACATGATATATTTGTTTTTAAAAACTCAGCACAAAATCTCAAAGTCCATTTTTTCATTCATAAGGGGACTTCTTTTCTATTCATGCACCTCTGGTATCTCATGCAAATGAGTAAACCAAAGTTTTATATACATGCCTAGTTAATTGATTTTGTTTGAGAACCAAATAATATTTTTTGTCTTTTCTTCTAGTCTTCTGCTCTTTACACCACGTTTGATGAGGTACTGTGATTTTTTTAAAATATGTATCAGTGTCAGAATTTAAACCATACATGTTTCCCATTACTAGAGTTAAGAATGCTCTTTCTTTTGTTGAGTATGGCATTATTTCCAACTTTTTTCCAAATAAAAGATGATGGACAGTAAACACTTTAAATTTGGAATGCTCCATAAAATATCAAAATTAATACAAATTGTAATGAACAGATTTTTTTTCTAAATGTTTTTATCTTGAAATTCATCACTCCACAGAAACAAATACTCTGCTATTTTTCTAGATTCAGTTATTCAAAATAAATACAAATAAATATTGCCAGCATAAATCCTCAGTTTTACAAGTTGATTGGATTATTTCAAATCAGGCATCTTGATTCTAGAGTGGCAGGAGTAATCACATCAGATTAGGAACACTACTTTAGATGTTGCTGCTTTTTGATTATATGATCTTCAATAATTTAATAAGTTTCTATCCAAATTACTTTTTCTTCTAGATGCTAGCAAAGCATTTGGATAATGAGGAAGTCAACCAGCTACCTGTAGTTCTTGAGGAGCCTGCCATGGCAAGTGTTTTGAAAGTTTTCTGGGGTTTTGTTGTTGCTGAATTTTGTTTGTTTCACTTAGTATTAATCTTTATGATATGTCTAATACTCATCTCATATAGCTTATGTGCAGCAGCTTAGAACCTTAGAAGCTTGTTAGTCTTTTTTATTGTGGAGGATACAAATTCATACCTGACAAGCTATATTGCATTAGGATATGGGACTAGCTTTCTTTCTGAAATATAAGTGTCTCAGAGATATTTGTCTTTAGACTTCTGAAGTTGAGCTGAGTGGAGCAGAAGAACTCATGCCTCATACAGGGAATTTTCAAAACTTATTTCTGATTGCTTCTGAGATATGCCTTACACTGTCTGGGCAGATAGCACAAAAATGTGGCTCAAACCTACCAGAGCACATTCTGCATCTTACTACCCGAACAGATTGTGAACAGGAAGACTAGGGGTGCTGAGTTTAGAGGTCTTTTGAGAGTGTAGGGGACATCTCAGGTTACTATCCTGTTGCCAGAGGCAATGGGAAGGTCCTGGGACACAAAGCTGAAGGAAATATGTTGTTAGTTGTCACAGTATAGAATGTATGTTACAAGTATAGTTTGCACTGATTTTTCTTCTGAATATCTGAAATACAGACATGGTCACATACTTGTCTTTCAGAGATATTCTATATACTGAATATATTCAATTCTGTGTGAATACACATAGAATAGAATTCTGTATAGTTGGTGTGTGTTTCCACAGGACTTCCTTTGGGATTTCTTGAACCACCAGGAGGGCCCACGCATAAGAGATCATTTAAGCCATGGAGAGATCAATCTAGAAACATTTCCCAGAGAAGTAGCTAACCAGATAGTTGGATTTGCTATTACTATTCTCTGCAGATTCTCAGATGAAGATAAATTTTCTCTTAAGGTAGAGACCAATATTTATTCTCAGATTTTTTTCAGTTATTTTGGATACCAAATATGATTTTAGATAGAGTTTTATGACTGAATCTTTCTTGACAACTGTTTTTTTGTGCAAATGAAATATTCCTCCAAGTAAAAAAATTATGAAAGTATGTTTTTGCCTAGTTTTGTGGTGAATTAAGTACAGAATTTTTTCCAAAATGCTGCCCTTTCTTGCTGTACAGTAATTTGTTGGCTTAACCCATCCTTATTCACAAGATTGATTTGGAAATTATGATTCCACTAAATTTTGTGTCAAATTGTATTGATGAACTAGCCTGTTTATCTTCAGAATTGTCTGAAAGGTATGTAGAACATCTGTAGCTCACCCACTGAGGTATGTGAGATTTCTTTTCCTGAGACACTGTAAATAATAGTGCCTTGCTAATGGAAGTGTTACTTATATGTATACTTACACTATGAATTTGTAAACACTTTTTGCCTAGCACTGTATTTCTCAACATTAGCAATTATTGTGTTTGCTCTCCCCAGTTTCCTGTTTATATTTGGAGTTACTTCTTTCAATATCACACAGCAACCTGTGAGATAAACCTTCCATTTACTAGTTGCAGCTCTTTTTTAGTTTCTCAAGATGCATTGTGTGCTGCTGCATGAAGAGAATACTTGGTTGCTTTTCTGTCAGCTGCTGTCAGGTTTCATAGTTAAAGTATGTGAAATTAAGCTTTTACCACTCACTGTGCTGATTACTTCTTTCAGCCCTTAGACATTTGCAAGTGTTTATTGACATCAGTGCTATAGGTGGTATGCATAAAATGAAGTATAAGTCTAGGTCTGCATATGATTAGGAGAGCTTAGAGAAGCTGTTGTGTGTTGTCTGTGATCTTGTACATCAGGAACACATGGTCATAAAACCACTGATGAACTGTGCAAGTTGCTACCGATCTCGATTTCATCCAATTTCCCGGCTCAAGAAGCAGGTAGGTAATTCCATCTGTGAAAGCATTGTGGTCCTTAAAATTGTGAACCTTCAAAACGATCTAATTCTTTTCTTCATGCTTTGATTGTCCTAAATAAAAAGTTCAAACGTTGCAAATTTTTTTGCTAAAATGAGATATAATTATGCACATTCCTGTTAATGCAATTGATACTGTATTTGTGTTCTAGATCACTAAATAGCTTTATTCTTAAATGAGTGTTTGCTTTCTGTAGTTTTCTTAATCTTCTTATGCATTTTATGTCAGTAACACTTCTAGGTCCTGTCTCCAGGAATCTTGGATTAGGCTATTACTAAGTTTTTTACTGTAGGAAGGGCAGCTGATTAAGATTCTGTCATGGTAGCAAAATCTGCTTTCCAGTGGCATAGTAGTTCTCTGCCAATCAGTTTAATGAACTGCTTGAGGATGTTTCTCTGTTGATTTGAGATTGCAGTAGACATACTTAGCTCTTACAAAAGTCATGTTAGTTATTTTTTATATTAAAAAAACCCCATAGAATACGAAATTAGTTCGTTCAGATAATGTTTTAGCATGGAAGTGTATATCCAGACTTTTTGCCCTAACCTAAACCTTAACAAATGAGGTTACACAATTATGACTAGTGAACAAATAACTTACTGCCTGTAAATGGACCACTAAAAAAAGCATGTCAAAGTCTATGCTTTACAAAGCATTTTTCATTATGTGTTTTTGAGGTGCTGGAATGTATGAAGAGCATCCACTTATGGCCTGAATTGCCAACAGTGCCTGAGGAACAAGTACAACAGATTAAAGGGTATGTTTGTGCTGCATAAGATCACCAGCATATAAATTCCTTATTCTGAAAAGGACTTGGTAACCACTGGGAAACTTTTTATGAGGTATTAGTTAGAAAAAGAATGTAGTATTTATTGTTATTTGAAAAGTAGTAAGTCATTAACAATATCACTGGAGGATATTGGACTTGTTTAGAACTGAGAGAAGAAAATACATCTATCATATAATCAGTATACTGTAAGCTTTTTATGAATGGCGGATTAAGAGGAGTTCTGAAGACTGCTGACACTGAGAAAAGGTTGCTTTCACTGGAGAAAGAAAATCATGCTTGTGAAGTAGAGGGAAAAGATATTAGAGTGTAAGAGTGGACACTGAATACGCTGCTATCCAAAAAATCTGCATCTTGATCTATGCCATTTAAGTATTAATGAGTACTAAACAATTTTATAATCTCAAATCTTATTTTAGACTCTTTTGTTTTTAAGGTTGGAAGGAAATGCTGAAGCTGATACTTTAATTTTGATGATCTCTGAAATGATATCGCAGTTGCAGCATTATATGCCCCAGAACTGCTGCAGTTCAGATGATCCTATCAATAGTGTCCTAACAGAGAGGTGAGTTTGATACCCTCCTGGTTCCTGCTGTCAGCTTCTATTTGTAGCCCAATGTGAGAACTCCCAAACCTAAGATATTCTCCCCTGTTTGCAGATAAATGCTTGAAATTTTGTATGAACTTTCCTAATATTGCTGTTGATTTAATCTGAAAATTTTACGATTGCAGGTGAACATCATCTTCAAAATAATGATGAGATATTATATGTTTTGGAATTACAGTAGAGATTTTACTTGAAAATTAGCCTGAAAAAATAACTTTTTTTTTTTTTTCAGACCACAAAAGCAAAGTATTTAAAATATTTGTGTACTTACTAGATTAGGTTTTAGTAGGTTTTAGTCTGGTTTGTGCTAAAACTGCATCAGAAATTCATTTTAATGTGCTTGCTGTCAGCCGTGTGTGGCATTCAAAATGGCAATACACAGCTATGTAGTTCTATTCTTCATGCTTTAATATCAAGATTCAGAAAGAGAAAATACCTTGTTATGCTTGGTGTCAGACTTGGAGGTATGTTAATTCCATTTATGTCTGACTTGGAATAATGATCAAAATAATTTGACTTTTAATTGCCACTCTTAGAGCAGCCTTAAGAGTCCCACAACTGAATGGATATGTTGGAACAAAACACTCCTAATCAAACCCATTAGGCATAGGCAGCATAGAGCAAAGAGGATTCTACCTGTTGCTTTACTTATGTAACATGTGGGTCTTCTGCTTCCTACCCACGAATCTGCAAATTTATCATTTGGAAGAAAGAGGCCTAATTATTGATGTGTTAAAGCTTATTCTTAGAGTTTCTGCCTTTATCACTTCAAGTCATTAATGTTTTGCTGTCTCAGGGATGAACTGAGCATGAGGGAGATTAAGAAACACTTCTATAAGAGCAGAATGTTTAAAGTGATGTGTGACACATTGGTGTAGCAGATATGACAGCAGGAAGATATTTGTGTGCTTTAACAAAGCATGATCTGGTGTGATGTTGATTAAAAAAATGGCCTCACCACCTGCATTTTACGCAATGTTAAGTCTGTTTCTTGTTCTGCCCAGAGGAAAGACCACACACTAATGGGAATACTAATTAATAGCATTTGTTTCAATGAGTTTTATTATGGTGGATGTTAATTCATTGTGAGTTGAGCTCTGGTGGGAGGCTTCAGCCACAGCCCTGCTGTGATTTGATGTGTTCAGTGTATCATTTCAGTCAGGCAGTTTTGTTTATTGTGGTTGTGTTTCTTTGATCTGAAATGGAAAACATATTTCTCATATTCAGTTTTGCATTTATATTCAATAAAGTGATAGAAAACACAATCACTACTATTACACAGATCCTTGCTTTTTTTTAGTCATGAGGTAAGGGCAGTTTGTTTCCAGGTTTTCTGAATTAGGACATTATGAGTCAAACCGCACTTAATATGAAATGTATCCTGTGTTAAATCCAGCTAACAAAAGATTGACGTTAACAATCCCTTCTGTTTTGGAGGCTGCTGGTGGAACTTTGTGATGCACGCGTTTGCACGCTGTATTCCCCACGACCTGTGCTGGAAGTAGTGGTGGTACTCCGCAGAATAAGCGCGCAGTGCCATCAAGTGTCCCAGCAGGTTATTGCCGGCGCTGGGCTGAGATACACGCAGTGGGTTAACAAGGCTCTGCGTTCTCGCCAGAGGCACAACTATCGACGGATGCTGAACAGGTTGGATGCTACTTTTGCTTTACTCTGTGGTTGGGTTTATGAGAGAATGGCTGCACGCGGCTGTTGCTGCCTTTCAGTGGGTTCACTTGGGAGTTTAAAGTCAGCAGTGTCCTCGTTAACCACTTCAGAGTCAAGTGTCAACCATATTTCTATTAAGTAGCAATACTGAAATAACAAGAAAATCTCAAAATGGAGAATAATTTAAGGGGCATTACTAGATTATGTCACTGTAAATTACAAGCTTTCCAATTAATTGGAAAATTACTTGAATGTTAGTTTGTATTTTCTTTTTTCATTTCTGGCTTTTCCTATTTCAGTATATAAATGCCATTCAAGTTTTATCTGACTGCAATAGGTTTAACAATATTGAAGATTTGACGATTTTTATCTACTTTAGTTTGCTGCTTTTTACCATTACAGCTGAATCATTTTCTTTATAGATAGAAGAGATTTTAATATTCCATTAATCTTTTTCCTAATCATAGAGGCTCTAGAGTTTTGTAAGTATTGTGTTACTGGCAAGGTTATGTTCCTAAAAATGTTACCCGTATTATTTAGGAAACATAGCTTAATCTGACAACTGATGATACACATTTGTGATTCAGTTGAACTGTAGTTTGTTATCTATGGATTAATGGGAGCTTGTGAGTTTTTCTTTGGAATTTTAGATATTTGCCTTCTTTTCCCCCCTCATTTTCAGTTTATAGTCTTTTTACTTTTCTGGGATTGACACTGCTTTTTGCTGAAGGACATTTTGTAGTCTGTTTTTTCCCCTGACTTTGCAGTATCCAGCCATTTAGACTGGGTGCAGAAGTCTTAGGGTTTTCTTTAATATTAATGATTTCTTTGAAATTTGATTTTAGTTTGTTTATTTAAGTATCTTTATTTTATTTCTAGCATTAAATTTTTGTCTCCAATGTTGCGGCTCATCTTACTATTGATTACTCTGGAACTAGTCAGTGTTCATTCAGTTTGTAAGAAGAATGCTTTTGATTATCAGCAGTATCTAAAGTGAGTATATAAATTTACTTTATGAAAATAGGACTTGCCCTAGAATTTCTTTTTGATTGGTACTGTAGATAATTTTTATTATTATAGTAATAATTTTATCTTGTTCACTCAGGAGCTGAAATAATTTGTTGAAGTGTAGATAGGGAATATTAATACATGAAAGTTTCATTTAATATGTTGCTGATTTTACTTCTTGTGTGTTAATTAACAGCTGGTTGGATATCACATACATTGTGATATCCAACCAGCTGTTGGATAAGCAACAACAAGCAACAAGCAACAGGAAAGCAAAGGAAGCCATTTGGGGAAAACTCTGCCACATATTTGGTCACTGTGTTCTTTCTTTGGTGGTGTTAACTGCAGTTCTGAAGATCTTCCCATCTTACTGTGAGGGAGGGAGTGGTTCTCCAAAACTGGAGCAAACATTAATGTATTGATCATCCAATCCTCTTGAGGGAGATTTGGAAGCTTGAAGATGTGTGCAGCTTTAAGTCAGGCATTGCAATATTCTTCTCTTTTTTTTTTTTTTTTTAATCCTGAATACAGTTTTTCTCTAATATTATTTCTTGTAGGTTTTTGAAGTCAGTCTTGCAGTACACAGAGAACTTGGTGACATACACAAGCCCTGAGAAAAACAAGTGGGATGAAACCATGGAACTTACAAAGAAGACTTTGATAAATCTAAGGAAAATCAATGACAGAAAGCTAATGTTAATGCATCTAGCTATGTGAACTAAATGGGCTTATGATTGTCTGGACATTGCTATATCTAAACAGAGACTTCATATTTGATAAATTGAATTCAAAGACAAACTTCGTAAGTCATTATCAAATTTTGGACACAAAATTTACTCTTTTTTATCAAAGGGTAGCTGCTGATACTGCAGATGAATGATCAAGCTTCCAGAGGACAGGTTGTTTGTCAAATCCACTGAAAAATATTTACTGTGAACTAAATCAGGATGATACAAGTTCTACTGTAAATATATCTTGTGTTTTGTACATTGATTTTTTTTTTTTTTTCATTTCCTACTGGACTGAAAAATACCTAAGAAAAAAGTGTGAATAAAAGCTCTGGAAATTTTTAAATCCAAAAAGAATTTTTTTTTTTATTTTGAAATACATCAGCTATTATGTCAGAGACTGTGATCAATAGGTTAAGAAACTATGAACTTTCATCATAAAATAGTGCTCACTGGCATCTGTGGTTGTTATTGGTTGTAAATAGTCTGATCTTGCTCTGAACTCTGAGGCAGAGCTGGTAACTCAATGACCAGTTGTTTATACATGAGGATTTAAAGGAGACAGGATGGATGCTTCTGCAGAAGGATACTTCTGCACAGTATATGATTATTTTGTTCAATTTCATCTGCTCATTCCAATACATATTTAGTTAGTTAATTTCATACAGAATGAATATGAACATGCACGTGCACATGCTTCCAGACACATATGCACTGTGGTTTAGAAAGTTATCCTCTTATTGCACACAACATTGATTTAAATATTTTATTTTTTCAATATAAATTCTCCCCCTTTTTCATCACCAAAGAGTAAAACTTCAAAGGCATTCATAGGTTGAAGAACAGATTCACAGAGGACCACCAGTGTCTCTCCATTTGCTTTCTCCTGTGGAGAGTAAAAGCAGTGGGTAGTGTCTGGAAAATGTTTGGCTCTACAAAGGATTAAAGATTCAAGTTACATTTTAATAAGCTTCTTTGCAATGTTTCTTGACTGGAAATCACATCTAGAAAATTACTAGTTTGGTTTATTCAGTGTGAGGGATGGATATAAACTAAGATCATGTTACTTCCTTTGTGCTACTCTTGAAATATATTGTGTGTGTTTGAAATTTAGCTTTGTCACTTCCCAAAGATTCTTTTGTTGCCATGAAACTAAATTATGTGAAGAAGTTTGAACTAGATAAAATACATTAAATCTAGAAATAGACAATTATTGTCTAATGTAGTGTATAAGCCACAGTCTAAAAGTTCAGCTTTTTTAAAAACTTGAGTCAGCAGATCCTAATTATATTTTTGGAGGCTTATTTTGTACCCATTGACTTTGCTCAGATATATTAACTTCTGCTAAGTTGGTAGTGACAATTATGATGACACTTGCTTTGATGATGATAAGTATTCTAAGACAAAAATCATTTAAGTTTTATATTCATTGTAGGGAAGAGATCAAGAAATTGCCACACAGCCATGTTTTAAAAAGTACATAAATCGCTGACACACTTTCTCCTTTTGAAAGTGCATTCATATACTAAAAAGCACCTTGTAGACTGCAGAAGTGTATTTCCAACAATATAAGTTCTTTTGTTGCTATATTTAAACCTTGGTAAAATGATCTTGCATTCTTTTCACTTCATTTGCTTTTACCTAAGATGGAGCACATTGATAGTTTCTTCTTTCCTAATTAGTGCCACAGATGTGATTTGTTTCTCTAAGTTTGCGGTAAGAAGCATGAAGGATTTCTGGCAATTCTGTCAAAGATGCTTTTTCAGTTTGTTTTCCTACCTCTGAAGCTCTCTGATGGGAACACTGCTACCATCTATTGTTAAACAAATCTGGAACGGGCTGGGACAATCCAGTTATTTATTCTGACTTAATGCTGTCATTTACCAGAAGGGCTTATGCATGCAGGGCTTATGGCTTATGACAGCCCTGCATGTCATTTGCATGCAGGGCTCTACAGATTTTTCCTGCTGTTAAAAGACTTGTGGAATAGAACTGTAGAATAAGTGTATATCCTACAATGCACACTGAAGAACAAATGGCAAGATATGTGGTAGAGGTCATTTGGTTTGTCAACCACTTTACCACTTCACCTACTCATCTTTGCCATCTCTTTAGAATCACCTGTAAGATTTGAAAAAGACTCTAAACTGAACATTCAGCATTCCTGAGAGCAAAAGAAACTTGGAATAACTTGGAATAATATGTATCTAGATATAGCTAGAATTGTACCAAAAAATGTTTTCTTTCAAGTATGGTGTTTCATCCAGGTATTACTTGGATCTGATTTAATTGTTGGCCTTGCTCCCCAGAGTCTGTATTTTCCTTGAGGTATTCACTCAGTAAATCTATAGAGACAGATTTGGAAGCTGCAGCACCCCATGAGGAATAGTGTTGAATTATTTTGTTTACCTGGATAATGCTAATGAAGAAGTGGTGATTCTTAAGTCAGTTAGTCCAAGATCAATTAGTCCATTTATCACAGAACCACAGATATGCCAAGTTGGAAGGGACCCACGATGATAATCAGGTCCAACTCCTGGCCTTGCACAGAGCCACCCCCAAGAGTCACACCATGTGGCTGCGAGCATTGTCCAAACGCTTCCTGAACTCTGTGGCTGTGAACAGCACTGTGAACAGCAGTGGCTGCTGCTCTGACCACTGCCCTGGGGAGCCCATTCTGGTGTCCAAAAACCTTCTGGATGGAGAATATTTTTCTAATATCCAGCCTAAACCTCTCCTGACATAACTTCAAGCCATTTCAATGTTTGTGATTTTTGGTACCTTCTAGAGAGCATCAGGATCAAGTACAAATTCGCTGAGGTGGGCATTGCACAAGTACCATGAAATTTCTTTATGGCTGAGCATCAGTGTGTGAAAATTAAGCTTCTTCTTTATATTCTTTGAGTTATTCTCTAGTTTGTGCTCTCCTCAGTGGTGATAGGAAGGGTTAGAAACAGAACCATGTATTCTTACTCAAACAAAACACCAGCAACTAAAAGTAATTAAAACCTTTTTGGGGTTGTCATCACTACTGCATTATACAGAAACGTTTACGTAAGAGATAGAGCGGCAAATTTGATTTACTTTATCTTTTAATACATCCCATCTAGTGGTTTTCAAGCAGTCTGATGGCCTTTGAAGTGAACACATGGTGGCAGTGTTTGGTAATTCAAAATAGCACTCCATGCTGACATTCACTTTCTTTCTTTTCTTAGGATGTGTATTAAAAAATTAAATTTTCTTCTGATTTCATCAGTTTTGTTCATATATGTCTCTAATTGTGTCTTCTGTAGAAACTTGTTTTCTCATCTATTTCAGATCACTTTTGGATAAATTGAACTCATCCAAAAAAAAAAAATTGCAAGCATTTTAATAATTAAGTAGAAGTTCATGACATTTTCCTCACTACTTGCTGAGGACTTTTGGAATTTGTCAGCAGTCCATCAGCTGCCCCTCTCTTTAAGTAGTTTGAAAGAATGAGTTCTTTAATAAATAATTAAACAAAATACTGTTTTTCACAAAACAATTGATATTCCTAAAAGAAAAAAATCATATTGTCATTTATTAATTGCTATGAGAGTGCCAGGAAAGTTTTTCTCAAAAGCAATATATATCTTCTGAACAAAAATCATAATTGTCAAGAAATATGTTTATTGAGAAAATTTCACTAAGGTCTCAGTCATATTGCTGTGGTAATGATTTTTTAGTCTGTTGAAACTGAAATGTGCTATTCATATGCTGCCCTGTGAAGAAGAGCTAGTTGAGAATTGCTTGTTGGGTGGCCTTTGAAAACCTTGTCCACGGTAGCAATTTCAAACCATGCAGAGAGGTTGCAGTTGGAAAATATTTTCATTCACATGAAGTGATTTTTGTACACTGTGAAATCTTGTGCAGAAATACTGGAAGATCCCCAGCAGAGCTTGTTTTTGCCTTACACTACACGAGTGCATCTGGTCCGTGTATGGTGTGTCACCTTTTTTTCATAAATGATTGGCAGATGCAGAGCAGATTCCTGGCTGGTGTAAACTATTCATGTTCCATCTTCTTTGGGGCAGATCCTTTACTCTGGTAAGGATCCTCCCCACGCTGTTTCAGTTGTCCTTGAAGGGGGTTGCTTTCTAGCTGTACATCTTTTTCAGGCTTGTGTATTTTTAGGGGAGTGGAAGAAAGAGCCACGTAGCTCAGACAGAATTGCTAGACAGCAAAACCTCATGAATGTAGGGGCTTACATTGCAGGGAAGTGAGGATCATGTGCGGGACTTCACAGCCACAAAACAAATACTAGATCCTTGAATATCTTCATGTTTCTGGAAGAACTTTGCCTAGAGTAGAAATGAGTTTTCTTTTTGAGGATTTTTGGGGGCAGCACTATAAGTTAGAGCACCTGATAATTGCTTTTTAAAACTTTTCAAGGATCAATGGACATCTCTTATTTAAGAAATCTTTTAAGCCATATAGATTTTCAGATAGAAATTTAAAGGAAAATGCCTATTGTTTGTCTTCCCTGGGCCTCAGGCAATAGGATGTAAATATGGGTAGTGAATACTGTGTGAGATCAAACTGGCGTTTTTTCTGAAGGTGAGAATCCAAGACAATATACACAATTAAAGCCAACAGCCTTGCCTACCAAAAGGAGTCCATGCCTTCTGGCATTCTCCACTGAATACCTCCTCTGTTCCTCTCCCATGTATATGCATCTCACAGTTTCTAAAAAAAAAAAAAAAAAAAAAAAAAAAAAAAAAAAAAAAAAAAGCATAGTAGAGCCAGCCAGCACCAGTTTGTTTTCCATGTTTTCTTTTCTCTGTAAGGGATTAGTTGTAGTAACAGATTTCATGTGCCAGAAAGTGGGTGAACATTAACTATTTTGTCATGCACTGATCCTTCCCACAGCCCTGAAAAATTTGAAATGCAGTAATGGTTATTCATTAACATTTCTTTGTGTCTACAGGAAGTACATTTACTATGTAAACATGTTTTATATAGAACATACAGCTGTTTTGAACAAGCACTCAATGAAACATAAGAGTACAGTGCCTACGCTGCCACTTCAGGAACTCTGAGATACCACAGCATTGTGTTTTGGAAGAGTGAACGCACAAAGACTCGGTGGAAGTTACTTTAAAAAACCAAAAATCTTTGATTTGCTGGATTGTTTTGTATCTAAAATGTATCTGCACACTGAAATGTGCAATTTTTAGAAGTGGGGTGGGGGAAATGTGTTTCTTTGGGCTGATTTTAGTAGAGATCCTATTAAAGTAAGAATAGTCAAACACCATCAATAGTCCATCTTTCATAGACTGTGGAGTGTATTGCCACCAGAAAAAAAACAACTTACAGCATGCAGAAAATGTGCCTAGACTATCTAGAATAATCACAGGCTGCTTGCTCTGAGAATGTCAGTCTCAGATGGGTGAGGAACTTTACTAGTAAAGCTACATCCTTGGGTAATAGATGGAATTGTGCCAGATATACATCTCTGCAAGCAACTCCACTGGCTGAACTTCACTTTAAGAGCATTTTATGGAATTGGGATGTTTTCTGAAATGTTGAGGAATGATTCTGTTTTGCTGAAACAGCAGTCAGCGTGTTTTGGCTTTGCTGTTGCCTCTAGGTGACTGAAGCTCTTTTGCCCCTTCAGAGGTGCAGGATGGTGCATTTACCAAGGCACTTCTCAAAACTGTGCATTGTAAACGTGGGCTGTACAAATCAGCTCTCCCGTGTCAAGGTTACCATTCCAGAAGGACACTAGGGCCGAGAAGCATAGATGTGCTGAGGAGAGGGGTTGTGTACAGCAAGTCAAGCCCTTGGACAGCTCTCCCCTGCACAGAGGGGCAGGTGTTGAGTACCAAGTTAGCCAGTATTTGGACCATGGGTTTCTATACTGTGGGTTTGTGTTTGACCTTTAGGTGTGAAAATCACAGAATCACTGAGGCTGGAAAAGACCTCCATGGTCATTGAGTCCAACCACTAGTTTAACACTTCCTTGTTCAACACTAAAGCATATGCCTCAAGTGCCACATCCACACTTTTTTTTAACAATTCCAGGGATGGTGATTCTATCACTTCCCTTGACAGTCTGTTACAATGCCTGACCACCATTTTGGTGAACAAATTTTTCCTAATATCCAGTTTAAACCTTCCCTGGTGCCAGGGAATCTTGAGGCCAATTTCTTGTCCAATCATTTGTCACTTGGGAGAGAAGAACAAGTCCCATCTGGCTACAATCTCCTTCCAGGTAGCTGCAGAGAGCAATAAGGTCCCTCCTAATAACTTGCTCAGAAAAGCCCAAGATGGAAGAATGGAGTCCTGATTGTCTAACCAGTCCTATGTGCAACTTTTATTAATGTTAAGGAAATGTTAAGGAAGGGGAGGGTTTCTAGTAGTATTAATGGGAAAATAATTCTGCCCTTAAATTGGCAGGATAGTACAGTGATAGGAGATGACAATTAGATGAGCTCATAAATTTTGTACTAATGGCATCTGTGCGAAAGCAGAAGGTTAATTCTACACAGTTGATTAAAAAAAAAAAAAAAAAAAAAAAAGGAAAAAAAAAGCTGCAGTTGACCCTTCAGGATATAATGCACTTGTGTCAACATGGACTCTGCCCAAACATTGTTCTGCTGTGGAAGCAGCTGGATGCCCTGCCCTCTGATTTATATAGCACCAAAGGGAAGGGGTAAGGAGAGATGACGTGAGGGAAGAGGGAGGAGAAAAAGAGGCAGGAGGGACTATAAAGCAAACTCAGGCCCCGTCTTCAACGCCATGCTCTGAACTGAAAATATTCTCCAGCTGACCCTCCCAGCACTTATTTCTTGATATTTAGGAACCTGCATCAGCAGAGAAAGACTGTCTGCCTCAAAGTCACAGGCACTGTGACAAGCTGCTTCCTTTACAAATATTTTTCTCTGGGAGGGTAGGCAATGATGGAGAAAGGGGCAGGGAAGAGAGTAATGGCTATTTCTCTCTGGCACCTAATATTCAAGGTCTAATTTATAGTATTCCATGTAGCATGATGGTGTCATTTTAATGGTGTATTAACACTGAAGTCTGGAATATTTATTTGGTTGAAAATGCATCTGATACTAAATACACCTCTGGGGACATGGCTGTGGGATGATTACAGAACTGATGGCCATCAAATTGATAGTATTTCTCTGTCCTCCTGAATCTTCTGCTGTAAAAGTGGGACAGGGTGTTTTCTGGTTAAGAATAATGGTCTCTGTGCTACCCTTGGGGGCAGATGTGTCCCAGCACCTGCGCTCTGGATCCAGGATACAGAGCTTCTACACAATTATCTTCCAGTTTGCTGTTAATTTCTATTCAAATTAATCAGTGGTTACTTGACATGAGGAATCACATTGTGAGCCTTAAAGCTTTATCACACACCATTGTTGTTTATTTATTTACAGTCTATAATTCATGCTAAAAATACTGAACAATTTAAATTGATTTGTAACTTTTTTTTTTTTTTTTTTTCTTTTGGCTTTAGTCTCCCATGTGATTTGCATATGTATAATGAAGTGGGGTCCGGGGGAGAAAGGAGGTTACTGTGGGACTGGATTTTTTTGTTCATTATCTTTATAAGCTAATATGAGAGTGTGCCCAACAGAATTTCTTAGTATCCCCTACTTTTAAGCAGGTGGACGTACTGAAGCAAGACAGATGCTAATGTCAGGAGAGAGCAACCACATATGCAAATAGAGGTGCTCGATTCCTGGAGTTTAATTTAACAAGAGCTGTGTCAAACCTATGCTGTGGATATTTGGAGAGTTTGTTTTCATTAACATTCAAGCAAGGTGCTGTCCTGCCAGGGTGTGTGATGGAGGGAGCCCTGCAGCCTGGCCTCTGCAGCATGGTGATCTCTAGCTGTGACTTCTGCAGGCTCTGAGCAAAAAGGCTGTGAGTGTGAGCACACTGGCCGTGTACGTCGGTGGGTCGGTGACAGTGGGGATTCTCTTGCCAGCAGCCTCGCTGGATGGCAGGGATTGCAGCTGTTAGCAATCAAGAGGAAGCTTTCATTTCCTTTTGACTTTTACAAACTGGCCTAATATCAGTTCTATTTATTCAGGTGTTTTTATACAAATTTTCCAAAGATACCAAGTTTGACCTTTGTGCACGTAGTTTCCCCTTCAGTTAGTGAAAACCATTTAGAAATGTCAAGGATGGGACTAGAAGAGACCTCCTAGGTGCTGTCTGCTGCTGGTTTGGTCAACCAGATTGTACATGATCATTTTCAGCTCTATCAAATACCAGAAATAATCTGTCTCTCCTACTCATCTCTTTGCTGTATTGCTGTACCAGAACCTTGTCCATGTTGCTTAGAAACCCTCTTCTAGTATCCAAGTTTCTTTTCACAGCCCATTCATATGAATTTGTTCTTGTGCCAATATTGTCCCCTAGTTGGGTGGCTCTGCTCTCTATCTAATGTTTGCATATCACTTCAATGTATTTATAATAAGGAACCATATCCTTTCTCAGACTTCATCTTTTTTATGTTAAACAAGCACAGCTTTTTTTAGTGTACACTCATAAAATAGGTTTGTTATTTCATGGATATGCCCAGTAACATTTCCCTGCACCTGTTCTTGTTTTAGTTCCTCATCTATAGGATCAGACTTGCCTAAGATTGAGGTCAGATTAACTGAAATAATTCCCACTTTGGTGGCACACGCTCTCAATTCTAACATGACTTTTTCAGATTCTGATCCCAGTTTCTAGTATTTATGTGATCTTTGCTGAACTCAATACACTTTTTGAGGCGATCATTCATCCACAGGGGTTTGATGCCATCCTCATAGAGTTCTTCCTTTGGCAAGAGGTATGACATTTCATATCTCTTTTATCTTGGAAGACATTCCAAGTTTCATCTGAAATCCCAGTTAATGAGATTTTGAACCCAGCTCACTAGACTACCACAACCCAATGAAACTCTCAAATTTCATCAGATTCCCGAATTTAATTCCTATCATTTTATTCTATAAGCAGAAGCACAAAATTAGGAGTTTGTGTTGTTTCTGCAGAGTGTTTTTGATCTCAGCCTGGCACCCTTGTTGTGGGTGACGTGAATGGAGCCTGAGTGCTGCTGCCATGGGCCAGTGCCCTGAGACAGGCAGGTGTTCTCACCTGAGACAGGATGTGCAGATGCAGAGGTGAGAGCTCTCTCCAGGAGAGATGGACACCCACCCTTGGCTCCATCCCTCTCCTGCAGCAGCATGTTTGAACAAGAAGAAAGAATGCGGTTGGTGATGGAATGAGTGAAGTTTTACAAGGAGAGCAGGTGTGCCTGCTTGAAAGATAAACTCTTCCCCCATGCGACGATAAGATAAATGATCCGAACTTGTGATTTAGTTAATGTTTCTGCCTTTAGCCTGCTGTGTACACAGCACCCTGCTGGATAAGCTGCCCAGAACTGCATGCCTCTGTATGCACAGAGCTATAATAGTCAGCAATATCATTCTCTCACCCCGTGTCCTTAACTAAACAGCCTTTAATCATTATACATTGTTATTTTATGTTCCTTATTATACAATGCAGCAGCTACCTTGCATTAAAAAAGACCAGTGCCTACATTAAATATCATCATTGGCTATGTCCTGAGGATCTTGTTTCACTGCTATTTCAGGCTGTCACGGTTCTCCGGAGCAGTATTTAAGCTACGTCTGAATTTAGGCAAATGTTTTTTGTTCATGTGCCTTGAGAATTAGAGATAATCCATCTTTCTCACCAAGGGAAAATTCCTCTAGAGGCATCTTGCTCTTGTTTCACTGCTTATTGATTATCACTCCCAGTTTGCACGTTACTGGCTGTGGTGTTCCAGCTGCATTTGAATGAGCAAAAGAAAAGCCAGCTGGTGCTCTGTTGTTCTGATTTTTATATCAGCATTTTGGTTTCAAAGACATTTATCTAATCTCATTAACTGGCTTTACCAAGAGGATTTCCTCACAGACTTAACTGGGAGAAAACAAATAGGCAGCGAGGAGGGGGTAGTGGAGGATGTCTTCTGTTATTCTGCACAGAAGCACATTCTTACCTACTGGGAAAAAAATAAATCGGGTTTGCCATTGACTCAAATGCTGACACGTTCTGACTAAGGCGAAGCTCTTTATTTTCCCTTACATGAATGGACTGTAAGAAGACAAGGCGATGGGCATTTTCTTTCCATGCAAGTGCAGAGAACAGGCCAGAAGGCACAACCTGCTCCAGAAAAAAAGGCAGGCAGTGAGCCCATGCTCCCACTCAGAGAAATGAGACCAGGGGACTGGGGACTGTGGCCATGTCCCCTGCACCTCTTTGCTCTCCCTTTTGGGTGAGAGACCACTTGTTTTGTATGGAGCTTTCTTGCATGAAAAGCGTGACTGAGAGCCGTGTGTGTAGAGTGCAAAAATGGAGTTGGTTTGGGGAAATTAGTTCTAATGGTGCCAACACATTTGGAATCTCTACGGCTGAGGGCAGAAAGCATGCAACCTAAGGTCTAATGTCCCAATGAGAGACACATGGACAAGTCATGGTATTCATAAATTCAGAATCATATTCAACATAAGGTAAAATACAGTGAATGTACAAGCATTACAAGAGCATGTAGTGACAGGACAAGGGGGAATGGCTACCAGCTGAAACAGAGTAGAATTAGAAGACAAAAAAAAGAGTGTGTGAGGGAGAGAGACCTTCACTTCTCATGAATAAAATGCGAACAATTGTACCTGTCCTTATGTTTTATGATCAGTATAGTCAAGGCTCCCGGTGTTGGGCATGGGCTTGCTTGCTTTCCTTCCTTTCTTCTTTTCCTCATCTCTCCCTCTTTTGCTGTATACAGATACCATGCTTACATCAAAAACTTAGGTTGATTCCTAAGGAATCTTTTTAGATTAGTGTTAGCAATGAGGGGCTTTTAATTTAAAAGCTCTGTTTGGGTTAGCACTGGAGGAGAAAAAAGGATGGTCCTGGGCTGAGTCAAGGGAGTGGTAGATGGCTTCTTCTCCTGGGAACAAAAGGGAATTTCCAGGGAGTTATTGCCCTAAAGTGCCATGCAGAGCACGACTGGCAAGAGCTTGACTAGCTTTTCCTAGCTTTCTTTACATGCTGGGAATTGTCCACAAAGAAGACTGTATTATCCTGTCTAGAGGGAGAGCTGCACAATGATGCATTCGCATCCCATGCCCATCACAGGTATTGCCATCCATGAACAGGCACAAAAGCCTGTCCAATAGATTCAGAAGTATTTGAGATCATCTGCAGATCAAGCCCATTCACTCATCCTCACTGCTAAGAGAGTCTGCCCAACTCACCTTTAGGCATGGCTGGCCAAATCTTACTGCAGCTTCCAGTCTTCTCCAGCCACCTTCAGCTTCCAGCCACCAAGGCTGTGAGGCAGTGGATTGCACAGGCGTGAGCTGGGAGCTCTGGGTTACACACTGTAGCCTCTCTGGGAGCTGAAGGATGGCATGTTGGAGGGCACCCACCTCCTTCCAATCTGCAAAGCCATCCTGCCCTGTCACAGTAAGCTTGCACTGCCTCTTGCTCTCAAGAGTTTTGTAGAATAACATATAGCAAGGAGTCCAGTCTGAGGGCACATCTGCTGAAATGTCCTCAATAAAGGAGTGAAATAGAGGGCATCAGTGCATCTACCATGATGGAAAACTACATGTTTTTCCCCAGTGAACATATCTCCAACAGCACCTACATGTCTGTAGGCTCAGCACCTGTTCTCGTGGGGAGGCAAAATAAGTGAGTGTGTGAGAGGGGGTGAGTTTAAAACAATGTTCTGAATCATCTCCTTAAACAGATGCCTTTGTCATAAAAGAACGTCTATTGCTTGCTCCACTTAACTCAATTCCAAAACCAGATAAATGCAGGCAGAACTCTGTAGAAAATTAGTATGTCCAAGCTGGAAGTTAACAGAACAGGCACTCTGGATTATGTCCCTATTGCAGCCATATTCTGAGATGAGAACAGCTTTTTGGTACTCCATGTGTTGTATTGTGCATCCTAAGTGGAGGATTTTATTTTTTATGTAAACAGATTTGTTTCCTTCTCTACTCTAATTTAAAACACACTTAATCAAACAGGGGCCCTTTGAAAATCTGGATGCTCAGTGTAGTGATGACTTTTAATTTTAAGATGTGAGTCATTGTCCCCATGGTCTGAACCCAGACTATCAGAAAGAGCCTAGCTGAATAAAGCAGCTAGTGGCCTTCTTTTCCCAAGAAAACTGAATTCCTTGTGCTAATAATAAAGCTTGCATGTTCAGTAAGTGAAGCTTTGTTGAGGTATCCTCCAAGGATGTGATAAAGTCCATATCGAATTTTTACTTCACCACTGAGTAAGAAGCAATGTTTCCCACCTGTGAGAAATGTTTTTGTGTTTGTTCAGCATCAGTCCAAAGTGAGCCAAAATTGTCTTTAACCAGAATTTTCATCTTGGGATCTCTCACAGCCCAATGTAGGGTGTCAGGAAAGGGTCTTGCCTTTCAGCTGTGAGCTGTGGACTCCCACTGCTGCACATCCAGCCATTTCCAAAGCTGCACCCTTAGGGGTTCTCTGGGGCTGCAGACCCAGTACAAGCACACAAAGGCATAGACAGGCTTTGTGCCAGACTCTAATATAGTGCTACAAACTGCTTAGAAGAACATGAGAGAAAGATCTGAAGAAATAATAAGCATGCATAAACACATACACACTCATAGATAGATATGTCTTAATTTTATTTCTTATCCTTCAGAAAAGTTGGGAAGGGGTAAAGCTGTCTAAGTTTTTCAACTTCTTTTCCATTTGGTAGTCTTCATTCAGGATCATGGCTAGGTAGATTTGTCCTTTCTGTCCGTAGAGGGTTCCCGGATTCAACTGAAAGTCCTGCAAGAGTGTGTCCCTCTTATTTCCCCTTTTTCATCTGAAGCTTATTGTTTAGTCCCTCTTAAAGCAGTTTTGCATCCTCCTTCTTACTGACAGTAACACTATTGCTGTTAATTTGCCTCTGTATAGCTGTTGAACTGTTTCCTTGCCTAAGCAGGTCTGTAAATATTCACACTTTTGGATCAGTGCACAGCTAGTAAGTGACTGACGACAGCAGAGAAATGCTTCCGTTTCCACAGTAAAAAAGGGATTTCATTCCATCACAATATTTTATGGCTTAAGAGGGCCATCTGAACTGCCTAACTCCTACCATAATTCTTGAATTGCACATAGATAAATAGAAGTGTTATCTTGTGCCACCTGCAATGCTAAATCTTTTTTTCCCCCCACCGATAAAAATAGATATAAATATAGGTTATACGTATAAAAGTCACACCCACTTGCTGGAGATTGAAGCCCACAACAAAGATTTCCCACTTCAAATTGCACTTAGAGAAATATCTGTTAATTTTTAATAAATTTAATCTAAGAGCTTGTATCTTGTAGTGTCCTAGTTTCTTAATTAAATGCCATATGGTACCAGGTGAAATGCTTTGTGGAAGAAATCTAAGTCTCCTGTGTCATTATTTTGCCCTTATTAATCAAATGTGCAGCCCAGCAGCTGTTGAGCATCCTGTGTGCAATACTTCTTCTATATTTCATCATGGCAAAGTACCCACCTCCAGGCCTGAAACAACTACAGGAGTCAGAGCTTAGAAGACATTTTCTAGGTTTGCACACTAGGTGTATTTCTGTTCTGACTTTTTGTGCATATTTAATCAATTTTGTTCAAGTATCCAAGCAAGATGAGTCCAATATATTTGTAAGGAATTCAGTCAAAGCTTGCCAGTCACGTGGGAAACAATGACAAGATGACTTCACTATCAAAGTTTACAGGGATCTGTCTGTAGTAGTTCGGAAGAAGCACAGTGTCATGACTCTTTCTTTATTTTTGCCATGAAATATTGTACAGAATGATGACCTGGTGTAGATGAATGCTTATGCTCCACAGCTGGGATGTGACTGATTTAATGAAATGTTTTAATTAGTTCAGGTTCTTTGGACTTGACTGTACATCTAGGGCACATATTTCACCTCATCTAGCAAAGAAGCAATGCCAGAATTCAGGTCCAGCTTCACTTTTGGATAAATCTACCTTAGGTTCCAACTTAAATATAAAGTGTTGACCCCCTTCTGAAGTTGGCTATTCCTGACTTTCTCTCTAGGCTGTGGATATTTATAGTGCCTTTCCTTTTCTGGAATACTTGTGTGTTAAAGAGACCCAAAGCCACCCTAGATTCCCCAGTGCTTATTCCCTCCTTTTTTCTTCCCCTTTTTCCCTATTCCCAACCCTCCTGTCAAGCAGATACTTGGGAGCATGGGCTGTGGTCTCCACCGGAGGGAGCTGGAGGCTGAGCTGGTTCCCACCCTGCAGCATCATCATCCTTCCCCTGGGGCTGGACTGGTGGAACAAGCCCTTCACCCTACCACCCATGCTTCCTTTGATTATTGAACTTGTGGGGAAGACAAAACCTGAAAAACAACTGGCCAAAGAACATACATTGTTGGACCAAATATTAATGAATAAGATCAGTAAATCCTGCCAGAATTTTTCTTGGCTCTGTGTCTCAATGCTTCTCTTCTGTGTATATCTCTAGAGATTTTCTTCATCCTTTAACCTGTTTTTTGATGCCAAGTAAATCATTGTCCCATCTCCTTCGGTTACTCCTTTGAAATGCCATCATCTTGTGAGAGTCTGAGGACAGCCATTTGCCATAAGGTGAGACAAGAGCCATCACATATGGATGAGTTAGGAGGAACTCAAATCAAAACCTACCCTTGAGATAGTACCAGTCTTCTCAGGTTACAGCATCTTTCAGCTGTAATGCAGAAGCTGCAGTTTTAAGGTGTTTGTTGGAGCCAGTTTACCCAGCTGCCCATGGGTGATGTTTTATACTCAAAGAGAAGTGGCTGTTACTTCTCTAGGCAACTCTTGTCCATCATCACCGTGTTATCCAAGCGTGGCTACCACCCTGCATGAGCACTGAGAAATCTGAGCCTATTTTAGTGAAGTACTTGTCTCCTCCTCTATACTTCCCAGCAGGTGGAAAACTACAGGTGCAGCTTTCTTGAAGAAAACATGCAAGAACAAGCAGCTGCTTTGCATAATAAGGAACCAGCATTTCTGCAAATGACTGGTCACCTGAACTTGGTTTTACAGGTCACTAAAAGATGATACAAGGTTTATGTGCAAGGACTCACCTGGAACACAAGTGATTTTGAGTATGGTGGTAGATTTATGGCCTTCTGTGAAGAAAAAGATTAAACTGCATCTATTTACATATGTGCACTCATAATTAATATAAACCCAGATGTTAAAACACTTGCATATCCCTGCATAAATAAATAGCAAATAAGGACAAGAATTCTGAATTTAGAATGCCTTTTTAGTGCATGTTCTTGAAGGAGTTTTCTTTTCTGAGTACAAAGCACAATTTCCTTTGAAAAAAGAAAATCAACATGCACCATAAATGACAACTTGTTATGGATGTAAATATTAATTATACATTGAAATTCTGGAACTGTTTTTACTAGAAGCTTGTTAGCTTGTTAATTATCATAATTATCATACAAGGGGAAAAGGAAGAGAGAGAGAGACTGATTAGTGTTGGTAATTTGCCTCATCCTTTTTGTGCTGTTGCCTTTTTTTTTTTTTTTTTCATTTTGGGAAAATTAATTCTGTGAAATTATCACTAGGGTGCTGTGTGCTCCAGGACACGTCTGTATGATGTGGCATTGTTCTGGCAGAATGCAGACTTAATTCCTGCTTGGCACCTTTCCTGTCCCTCTCTTCCATGCCATGTTGGAGTCTGCCCATCTTGGGCGACGCCGTATCATGCACTGCTCTACCCTCAAAATAAAACGGAAATAAAAAACAGGGACAGACACGCAGTGCTCCTGAAACCACAGACAAACATGGGCTGACACAGAAATAAAGGTAAATGGTGGTGTTTTAATTATAATATAACAGAGGAACATTACTCCTAATGGCCACAAAGCTGTTAGTGGATACCAGTGTGTACCACAGCCGTTCTCAGTGTTTTGGAGTCAGCTTGCAGTAAGATTTCTCCTCTTCCTGACTTTTAATGGACTCTGTTTTTTTCTCCTTGCACATATATGGGTGGAACAGCCCTGGATACTGAGAGAGGACAGCGAAAAAAGGAGAGAAAAAAATTTCCCATATAATGTTTGCTCATGTGAGAGTTTTATTTAACTCTGAGGCAGGAAAAAAGAAATCAGGTTTAAATATATTTTTCATCCTAGCAAAAATATGCCTTTCTTTTCATAAGATCCATATGGCCTCCTGGGCTGCCCAGGACACTCAGGAAAGATCTGGAAAAAAGGTGGCTGCGAATCCACCAAATCTGCAAAGAATACAGAATTAGTCAAATTCTGAAAAGTCTGTGAGCAACTTCAGATGTACCTTGTCTGACTAGATGAATGGGTGATATGGTGTCATACAAGGTTCAGCTCTGTTCAAACAAAGTGTTGCACACTGAAGGGGAGAAAAAAATGGATGTGCTCATATGCCTTGCAGGGCTCTCAGTGACCTGCAGTGGCTTGGGAAAGGCAGCTGAGTGTCACGGTGGACGTCTCAGTGATCATTTGGATGCAGAGCACAGCTCTAATTTATTGGTCAGGCAAGATGTTAGACTGCAAAAGGAACAGGATAGTGAATAACGTGTAAAATGCAAGCAATTAATTATCTAAGTCAATGATGCACTCACATTTGGAATAACATATGCAGGACTGGACACCCAATACTCCCAATACAAGGAGCCTGCACCAGAGCAAGACAGAGTTCAAAGAAAGGTGACAGGAATGGAAAAGGGCATGTGAAATTTCCCATCTGAGAAAAGACTGAAAAGACTGGACAGTTTACATTTTTAAAAAGCTGAAAAAGTGCTGATGTTGTATAAATACCATAAAAGTAGGTAGTGATGTACTGCTAGCAAACAGAAAACATATTTAAACTGTGTTACAATTCAGAAACAAGAAAGGAGTGAGCGATTTGGAAAAATAGTAATTTCAGAGCTAATTAAGAGCAGAAATTGTTTAGCACATGTATCATTGGCCTCAATGCCACCAGACATCAGTTGCTAAACCTGTAACAGTGAGTGATTTGTCATGGTAGGAGTGAGCTTGTGGAGCAAAATGGCAGGTGCTGGGGACCCACCACCCATGCTATGTGCCCTTGGGACTTTTACATGGGACTACATCTGCCCTGATCCCACAGAACAGACATTCAGTTGCACTCCTGGCATGTGCACTGTGGTTTATATTCATCACTGGAAAGACATTAGGTAGAAACCATCACTCCACCCTGTGAAGCAAAGTGTGGTACATGAGGACCACAGGGAGAAACACTTCAAAATCACATCCAGAATCAAATTCAAATGTTAATGCAGATGGATCTCCTGAGCCCAAGATCATACTGAGACTCAAAGTAAGGCTTGACATGTATACTATAAAGAGAATGTCAGAAGTAAACTAAAGAAACTTGGAAGCTGATAGTATTTTATTTTAATTTAATTTAATTTATTTTTATGTTTTTATTTTTCTTTTCACTGAGTGACAGTGAGAATGCAACACTTTGGGTTAAGGACCTAGGAAAACACCTATGACAGAAGTCTGTTATGTCATCATAGCAAGGCAATTATGGCATGAAATGAAATATTCAAGTGGGTTTAATACAAACTATTATAAACTTGTGCATTCTTTAGATAAATGTCTAGGCTGTGTTTTGTGCTGCTGTTTCTTTCTTGCTCTTGCCCACAGTGCAGATTCCTGAGTAGCCTTGGAAGTGAAAGCAGTCATGTATTACTTCAAATCCAATAGATTAATTTTTTAGAAAAACATTTTCTGTTTTCAGGTTGTCAGAGATATTCACAACTTTCAGAGAACAGCTAGATCCAGGCTGAGGAGCCTGTACAGAAGCTGCAGGCAATATGAACACATGGGGTTTGAGATTACTGCTGTCACCTGATCTAGTCCATCCAGGACACGCACATAAGCCTCACTCATGAGATGTGGGTTGACCCTGGCTTAGTGCCAAGTGTCCACCAAAGCCACTCCTCCCTCCTAAGCTGGGCAGGGGACAGAAAATATAACAAAAGGCTTGTGGGTCAAGATAAGAGCGGGGAGAGATCGAGCACTGATTACTGTCATGGGCAAAACCAACTCCACTTGGGGAAATTAATTTAGTACCAAACAAATCAGAGTAGGAGAAAGAGAAATAAAACAAAATCTTAAAACCTCTTTCTCCTCACCCCTCACTTCATCCCAGTCCCAACTTCATTCTCGATTTTTCTCTACCTCCTCCACCCCTGCTGTGGTGCAGCAGGAGGGGAATGGGGGCTCTGCTACCAGCATAACAGAAAGCAAGCCAGCCCAGTTAGCTGTGAGTTCAGAGAGTGCAAGTGAAGACCACTGAACTGTTTTGTCCCTGATGGGTCTCAGCAGCTCTCCTGCAGCCCCTTCCTGCAGCCAGCACATCCCAACAAAAGGTCTTGGGAAATTGCCCTGTGGAGACCGCAGTGTGACATCTGGAAGATGCACCTATCTCTGGAGGAGAGTAGCTCTGCCATAATTATTCAGGTCTGATAATTAACTGGGATGTAATTAGATATAATCACCCTGACAACAGTGTGCACCTTTTTCAACAGACAAGGAGGAGGCCTTGTTGTCCACCTGTGTCTGATCAAAAGGATAATAGAGGAGCAAGCCATTAGTGTGCACGTGGTAAGGGAGCTGGGCCAGTGCTCCCATTGAAGGCCTGATAAGTGATACAGCCAGGCATGGGAGAAAATAATTAATTCATGATATTTTTTTAAACTGTCTTTGCCATCATGATCTCAGTTGTCAGTTGCCAACCTGTTTGAATAATACCACATTAAAAAAAAAAAAAAAAAAAAAAAAAGGCCAAAAAAAAGCCAGGGCAGCTAAAAGAGAAGAGAAACATTTTCTGCACTATCAGCAGGGTTCAGTGAAATTATTGTGTTCTTTTGTTGCAGAAAACAACAAGGGAACAGCTGAAAAGCTCTATATCCATCTGCACATGGCATTTACCCAAAACCTGCTTAACACAAATGCACCAAGGCCCATGACAAGGGCCCTGTCCTCTGCTCATCCAGAACAGCCAGGGCTGTGCATGGAAATTCCCTGTTCATGGAAGGAAGGCTTAAAAGTGTGAGCTGAGAGTATCTGGTGCCTGCCTGAACCTTGCTTTGAGGGTGGTGGAGGTACCAGGGGAGCTGCACAAAGGGAAGAGCAGCAGCAGGGCCTTGGAGCTGTGTCAGGGATGTTTCCACACCCTGAGCAGCTTTAGGTGAGTTACCGAAAGCAGCTGCATCACCAGCAGCTTTCTGCCCTCACCCACTGTTATGGCCGTGTCACCCCTGTCAAGGCAGAAACACACAGCTTCCTCCCTTCCCATGGAATGGTGTCCTATCAGGCCCTGCTGGAGAGCAAAATGGGCACCTGCAATAGGAGCATGGGGATGCCCTGACACTCAAAAATGTTTTTACAGGATTCCTCTCAGGAGATGCTGCTGTCAGCCTGCTTGCTGAGGCTCATTCCACCCATCCACAGGGATCTGGAGAGAAAACATTTCCCAGAAGGAGACAGGCACACACCTTTGGTGTACTGGACCACACACGCAAATATTGTACCAGAATGGAACCTTTCTTTTGTAGGAGGAGAGGGACCAGATCCAACAACCAAATGTCTCTGAAGTAAGATGAACTTCATGATTGGTGCCCAGATCTAAAGGCTGAGATGAACTCTGTAAACCCAACATTCTGGATTCACATCTGTGCATAGCAGAGGTTTTTCCGTCTAGCATCTTTGAATGATCTTTCAGGATGACAAAATATCACTAGCTTGTACCTGAACTGCAAGTCAAGGCTTTCTAAAGAACCATAGCTCCTCAAGGTCTCTTAAAGCAGAAAGTTTTCCTATGCTTTGTATCAGAAATAATTAGAAATTTATACATTGCTATAGGGAATGCTGTTAACTGGCATTGTGATGGGTTCATACAAAATGATCAACATGGCGTTGTGATGTGCACTTACAAAAAGCCATGCTGGGGTCAGAGCCAGAGCACTGATAACATCAATTTCTGGAGCCAAAGTCTAGCCAGAAGTTAGTCTCTGTTTAAACCACCCAGCACTACAGGATTTTTTTCAGGGTTGAACATGTGGGTCTTAGGCTCAGTGATGTTATCTGCTCATGCTTGAGTGACTCTTACAGGGCAAGTTCTGGATAACCACCAGTTCTCCCCATCTGTGCAGAGTGGCACAGAGACAAACTGTCTACAGACATCTGCCTTTAAACCAACTAGCTCAATGTACTTGATGTTACCCCCATTTCTCCTTAACACAAATTTTATTTCTTTTTCTCATTTATTTATTTTTTAAATTTATTTTTCTGTTACTTCTGGATTCTGCTGCATTTTCCTCCAAGGCGTATGTGGGCAAATTACGTTTTGATAAATTTCAAGACAGATGTGTACTTTTGTTGCTGATATCTTGAAAATATTTAATGAGACTATAAGCTAGCTTTTGTTACTTATAACCCAAGTTCCCTTACTCCTTTGTTTTCCCAGATTCACCTGCTTCTTTCTATGTTTCCACTTTGCCTTTTCTGTCTAACCGTGGACCCTCACATGTACCACTGTGAAAATACTGCAGACCATTGGGGAAACTCCTCAACATATTAAGCAGAAATGTCTATATGAGCACAATCAAAATCTAAAACCTTGTTTTTTTCTAGATATTTCCTAGCATTTACTATATTTTGGCAATCAGTGCTGCATTCATAGAAAGCAAGTACTGGAGCAGCAGGAATACCATTGATGTCTAGATGCTTTAAAATACCATAAAGAAGTCTTCTGGAAGTTTCCTGAGTTGCTGGTGGTTTTTTTATGTCAATACTTAGGAGTTTGGTTTAAGCCTTTCTGATACTGCTGGGGCAGAATCTTGGTGGGGTGGGCATAAGGCATCTGAGCTGGAGGGGAAAGCTGAGCTGTGCACACTGGGCACACTGCAGCAGCCACCCTGCTCTGCTGTGACCCCCTGGCCCTTGCTCCCACATCCCACTCCCCTGCTGCTGCCTGTGTCCTTCCTGGCTCTTTGGAGCAGGGATTGTCTCCATCCTGACTCACACTGACACAGGTCCAAATGGAACAGCACCAAGGGGACGTGTAGGACCTGTTTTAACACAAATATCAGTTTCTTTCCTTTCAGTAGCACTGAGTTGATCAGCCAAGTCCCATTTGGTAGATTTGTACTCAAAAGAGAGCCTCTAGGTATGGTGCTTCACCCAGGATCAGGTGCCCATCTCATTTCATATTTGTAAGACATCCTCGTCCTCTTCAAAAAATCTCCCAGCTATTGCTGCTTTGTGGCACTTTGGTCAGAATGCTGGAGGGGAGAGTAATTTCCACCAGTGCCTCAGACATGATACAGATGCCTGATGAAGCAGGGAAGAAAGCAGGGCTAACAACAGCCCAGCCCAATTAGCGCAGCACCCTGGGCAGGGCATTTCATCTGGGCCCTCCACACCGCCTGCCGGGACGGGTGCAGATGTGCGAGTGGTGAGTGACAGGCAGAGGAGCTGGGACCTGACTACATTCAAAATCCATCCCTGAGATTTTCCTGCTTCCTTTTTCCCTTTCTCCCCTTTCACCACGTGAAACGCGCAGTGGGCTGTATATGCAAACACTGACAGATGGTGACACTCGGCTCCAGCTCAGGCAGATTAGAAAGGGAACTCAGTGTTCAAGGGACCAATTACCACTCTGTCCCCTCGGGGAAGAGCATATCAGATGTTTACTGGGGGTTAATAATAAATGAATTGAAAAAAAAATTGCTCTTCGAACACCATATTCTGTGTATTCATGTCAGCAGGTTGTAATTAGCTAATTAAATGCTTGGACTGACAGAACGGCCCCAGTGGGGGTTGCAACATTGCAGACCGCTCCTGAAATATGAGCAGGAAACATCTTGGAATATGTAGGCAGGAGAACAGTTAACACCTCACATTTAATGGGAAACTTCTTCCTGCAAAGGTTACTGGGAGAGCTGGGAGGAGGACTTGGACAAATCCTGTGTCTGCAGAGCTTGCTGCCAAACAAGCTGGGGACAGCATGTGAGTGAGGGGGGCACACTAGATAAGGAAACAAGCAATCATGGGCTCGTGGCAAGCAAGACATGGAGAAAAAAGGATGAAGCATTTGAAATTAGTACACAATTCAATATTAATTTCAACTAGCTGATAAATGCCAGCTCCTCCTTAAAAGGATAAAAAGTTCCGTGGTGGTGGGAGAGCTACCAGCAGGCACAATCTACTATAAATATAGGTGTCCAACCATGTGTGATTAGTTTGAGTCATCAAAACCAAAGCTACACTTAAGGAACATGAAAGGCCCACCTTTAACCTCTCGAAGCAGAGGAAATGAGAAGGCACATTCAACCTCTTGGCTGCCGTTCGGGTATTAGCTCATACCCTACACCCCTGCCCTCACTGCTGGCCTTCAGAGATGAGAGCGTTTTGTACCACTGGCATGTCACCACTGCTTGTTTGCTTTCCTGGCTCCTTAGAAGCAGTGTGGTTGGGTTCATGAACAGCAAGGCACCTGGCACACTATACAAATAGGGGTGGAAAATCCATGCCAAATTACAGCTTCTGTCTGGAACGTATCAAAGGAGGCATTTGCAGCACTGGCAGTGAAAATGATAGTGTCTCAGGATTTTTCAAGCCCCAGGTTTCTTTGGTCTCGCTTTCTAGACACAGTGCTTTGGAGGTAAAAAAAAAATGCTGCAAGGAGTCAGCCTGGAAGTATTCCAGCCAGCTCCATAAGGATCCACGCTCACTCTCAGCAGCTACATTTTGGTTGTGCAAAATGACACATAACATCGTGTGCGTGAACCTGCAGCCTGCCAGCATGTTGTAGATACACAGGAGAGTGTTCATCTGCCCCAGGGCCCTACCTGGGGTAGAGCAACTTGATGCTACAGGAGTTTATGAAAGGCTGTGTAGGTGGAAGGGGTGAGAAACATGCTAAAGATGCCTCCAAAATGTAAACCATGAGATATCTACAGAATCTGAAAAATCAAGGGCAAACGTTCCACTTTGCCCCCTTCATTCATTACTGCATCAGAAGTTGGGGTTATACAAGGCATCTCATTTGAAAAGTTTTTTTGAGACACGCATTAGACCATGTATAAAGACAGAAGAAGAGCCAGCAGATGAGGGCTCCATGTTTGGTGGTGCCGGCGTACACAAGACACAGGGAGGACCACACTCTGCTATATCCTCTGTGTGCAACGGGTTGCCTGCTGTAGATAGGTGTCATCTGCCTCCCCAAATCAGGAATGCTCTGATGAACTCAGGAGGTCTAACCAAACTTTTCTTTGCTGCAGCTGTGATGCTTTCCTCATGCCCCTGCTAGTGCTGTGTGCTCTGTGCTGTAAACATGCCCACCCAAAGAGCCTGAGAGAGGATGGCTGCGATGCATTGCTGCCAGACCAGGATGTATGTTTGCACTATGAAAGCTTGTTGATCTTCCCTTTTCTCTCTCCCCTAATGCTTATGACGATTGCAGAGTAAAATCACTGCTGTGCCATGTATGCCAAGCTGAAATGTCCCTGCCCCATGCTCTCCCACTCTTCCAGGGTGTCATCCAACCTTGGGGGTCAGTCTGAGGGGGAAGCTGAGAGAATAACCAGTGTTCTTTGTCTCCTGCCCCTTCTTGTGAGGGTTACTTTTCCCATGATTAATTTTTAAAGACTCCTTTGATGAGCCAGCTTCACAAAACTGCAGTTGTTTAGAATCTTCTAAGGGTTTTTTAGAACTTACTTGTCAGGCAAATTACTGAAATAGCCTTTTTAATAGTATTTTGGCCATCTGGGACAAATTCATCCCTCCTTTCTAAGCCAGCAAGCTCACAGGTGACAGAACAGGTGTAATTTGATCAGGTGGAGGCACAATCTTGATCACTTGAAGGCTGTGTATGGGGTGTCTCTTCCACATCCATCGTCCAGCCTTTGCAGCACATGGATGCCTGGCAGAAGTGGGGTCTGAGTAAGATACTCCTTCATGGAGCTGCCTGTCCTGATGGCTCCAGGGATGAGTTTGTAGTAGTCTTCCCATGCTGCTACCCAAAACCTGGGGAAAAGCATGTGTCCGAAGCCACCTCTGAGCCTGCCCTGCACTGAGTGAGCTCTGCACCTCTCCAACTGTGCAGGCTTGACAGGATGCTCTGGTCCCCAGTGAAGCCAACAGACCTGAAACTTGTGACATCAGGGCAGGCCCAGCTGGTGACTCCTTTGCAAAGGGCTCATGAGAGTGCCCTCACCAGAATAACAGACTTGTCTTTTGGGTTTCAGTTCCCATGTAGTCACAGTCAGAATAATAGCCCTTTGCACTTTCCACTGTAGGAGTTTATGTCGATTTTAAAAAAAAGCTTCAGGAGCTACACCATAAGGGCAAGAAATAAACAGGGAGTAGACAACATCACCAGGCTGGCTCTCAAGCACAGGGAGAAGCCATCCTGCTGCCTGCCTCCTCCAGCTGCCATACTCATCCCTGCTGAGGCACCTTGTGATTGTATTTTTTGGTTTTTTAGATCCTCCCTCCCTACCTGCCTCAAGTTCCCTAGGTTCTTTCTCTGAACAAGTAGCACCATTTTTACATACCTATGTAAGGGTTCAGGACCATCATTTGTGCTTTGCAAACTGTTTTTGGACTCTCAAACTATTCCACAAACACCTACATTCTGCCTACCTACTAGCTATACCTATTCCAGTGGAGCAAGTGATGCTTACAATTCATCATGCTTCTAAGAGCTTTCCCAGATCCTGGCCATATAGCTTGACTCTTTGCAGAAATTATTTCTGCGGGTATATGTTGGCACTGTTACAGGCAGTAAGATATTTTCTGCAGAAATATGCATCAGAGAATGTGCTTTTTATCACACCCACTGAGCTGCCTGTGAGAATGGAAGGAAAGCAGGCAGCTCCCTCCAAGGGGGAGGAAGGCCTGGTCAATCTGCCAGCTCCTTGTTACCAAGCTGTGACTAGCTGGTGCAATCCTGCCCAACCATAATATTTCAGAACTGAGTCATCCAACAACATCAGCTACACTTGTAACTGCCATCTCAAACAACCACATATATTTACTATTTACCAGCACATGCTTTATTGGTGCTCATTACAAGCCATTAATGAGGTGTCTGTTTTAATGGTAGTTGTGGAGCTAATAAGCAGGCAGTGGAAGAAGCCTGCCCTTTGCCAATACATATGATTTCTTTGCTGGATTTTGGGCTACCATATATCCCAAATGCAGAGTTGTGGGGTCTGCCTCAAACACACCTGCCATCGTCTCATTTTTGCAGGGTATGGGGAAACAGGAGTGGGGAAACAGGAGGCTGTGTGTGGCTGAGGAGGAGGCGAAGAGGTGAAAGGTGTGACCCATAGAGACGACCAAGAGCAGTGAGAGGAGCGACGCTCACCCAGCAGGGCCCCCAGCCTGCGCAGGCACACCCCAGGGATCCCACCCCAGGGATCCCACCCCAGGGATCCCACCCCAGGGATCCCACCCCAGGGATCCCACCCCAGGGAAGCCTGTGGCACACTGCCCCTTCGCGGGCAGCCCTGGAGTTGTGTGGGGTACAGCCAGCTGCCGGCAGCACGGCCGCCCCACACAGGCGGCTCTCAGCTGTTTCGCATTTCCCAGTGTTTTAAGAGAAACACGTGTCTCCCCCACGGCCCCGTCCCACACAGGCACGGCCAGGCGGGGTGTGGGACCCAGCTGCCTGGTGAGGGGCTGCTGCTGAGGAGCCCCTCTCCCCACATCACCCTGCCTTGACTGCCTATGTGTCAGAGGGGCCTTGAGGGCCTCACTCTTTGGCATGGTGCTTTTCCAGCTCAAACTGTAGGCTTGAAGCAAATCGAGAGAAATTCTCAGCCTTTAAACTTGCAGGTGAAGCCAGACGCACAAGTTGCAGAGGCTGAGCCCGTGCTGTGTGTGCAGCCCTGCAGACACCCTTGCTGCCTGTGCCGGCAGGGCAGCTCCTCTTCCTGCCCCACCCATGGGGCAGGGGATGTGGGGAACCCTCGGGGTCTCTCGGCTCCCGTCCCTCATCCCCAAAGAGGGAGGGAGGGAGGGTACCCCAGCGATGCCTCCTTCCTTGCCCTCCTGCCCAGGTTTGCCTCCCCAGGCCAGGAGGAGAGGGCGGTGCTGGCAAGGGACAGCGTGCAGGATGAGACGGCGCACGGGGCAGGCTCGGGGTGGTGGCAGCCGCTCTGCCGGGCTCGCTCAAGGAGACAGAGCAACAGATGCAAGGCAGGCACTACGAGCGGAGGCTCCCATTATTTTGGCCTTGGGCACTTTTGGAGCTTGGCGGTCTTGAGAGTCACCCAGCGTTTGGCCAGATCCCCAGTGGCTTTGCACATTCCTTTTCTTTCCATGAATGAATGGTCTAATCTGGCTGGAGGGCATTGCAAGACCCAATAGCCAGTTTGCTGCACCTGCTCATCAGGGATTGAAACACCTGCCGTGGCTGAGGCTTAGCATTTAAGTGCTGCTATTTGAAGACAAATCTCGTCTTTTGTCTCTGCCTGAGCCTTGTCGCAGCTTCCCCCTCCCCTTAATAGAAAACAAAGGGGAAAAAAAAGAAAAACTGGGGGGAAAAAAGGCTGTGATGGGTGTTTTTTTGGACAAGGCCTATTTTTCCTTTAATTTCCTAGAGAAGCCACCCTTGCTTTCCACATTAGGTGCATTGCTGGGAAATGTTATTCACACAGGCAAAGAGCACTTTTATTTTGCTCCCAGCTGTTTAGAAGGCCCATGCTGATGTTAAAATGTGGGAGCCTTGGGTGGTTTCTCTCTGAAGCACTGCTGTATCGTCCTGGTACTGGCAATTAATCCAATGCAATAAACTGATGCTTTTAGTGAGAACAGATGTTCTTCCACACTGCCTCTTACCTACAGTAAACCCTTTTTTTTTTTCCAATTCTCTTTCTTGTGACAACAAACAAATAATGTTGAACCAATAGCTAATGTGAGATTTACTTAATGGGAAATTAGAAGGCAGTTGTATGGTTTCTGCCAGCAAATTAGGAAGTAAGGAAAGTAATCTGATTTGTCTCTTCTTTTTAGTGTATTTACATATTTGGGTGACTGAGACACTTGGACTGTGTATGGAAGCCTTGATCTTGCATGATTTGTTAATGAAGAGGCTAGAAAGATATAAAATACCCTAGATAGATTGGACAGAAATCAGCTGATACATCTCCAAAATTAACAGAAAGCAGAAAATATCTTTCTAGTGGCTCTCAACTGACGTCTTCTTGAACCAAGCTCACTAACAATTTTATCGGTGATCTGGAAGAAAAATGAAAGCCATGTTATATGCAAAGATTGTTGGAGAGCAAAGTTTGCAAGGGAGAGCAGGCTTCAGGGCAGGAAGCTGGACAGAGCTACAGTCTTGAGTGAAAAACAAGGAAGCGTCTATCTCCAATGCAGCAGCAAGGGCTCCTGCCCTGCCCAAGCACCTTCCCTGGGAAAGGAAATCTGGCAGTGCATCAGCCTCGGTCTGCCAGAGGACAACAAAACCTAGAGCAAGGAATTGAAATTAGGCAGATGCGACCTAAAGGGTGGATTTGCAACAGAGGACAATGAACCACTGAAATTACTGACTGTGGGTTGTGATGGGTTCTCTATTACCTGAGACCTTCAAAGCACATACTTTTCTCATCTCTTTTTCCCACCTCCCAAAAAAAAAAAAAAAAAAAAGGAAAAAAAGAGATAAAGAGATAATTTACTTGATTCAGAGGACTTTTAGGTACTGTGTTACAGAAAGCAGTTTTAAGAGAAAACAAACTTCTGAAAATCTTGAGCTTATTTCATTTTGATTTATCAAAAAATAATTACTTGATACCTAAGAAATATGGAGGCAAGGCTAATTTACTCCTTTTAGAGATATTTCTTGGGCAACCATAACATCATATTAAATAAATGAATAGAAAAATTAGACCAAATATAAGAAGAGGCTTATTAATATACTGATGGTATAAAATTTGGGCAGAACAGGAAAATAGATGGTTAACTTTTTTGGAAATAGATCCTAGTAAAAGATGAGCAGAAGATCCTGTGTTCATCTGCACTATAAGCTGAACTTGCCTTAGGGCACAGATGAATTGCTAGAAGGTTTAAAAGAAATTTTTCCCATAGGTATCTTAGGAAGAGTGATGTGTGCTCCATTAATTCCTTGAGAGGTAGGAGAAGCCCACTTTAGTTCAAGAGCTTAGCCTAAGTCTACTTTTTGAAAGACACCAAGAGTTTTGTTAAGAATTTCAATCAGCTGAGTCCTCATACAGTTTTATATATTGGTGTCCTTGATTTCTTTGTGATCCTGGTATTTTTGCAGCTAAAGGATGAGGGACTGCCCACGGGGAGCAGGGTTTGGTTTGGCACTTTCTGTTGTTGTCTTTGCCCGGAGCATCTACTGGGAGGCCGCTGCTGGAGGTACGATGTCAGCTGTGCTGTGATCTGGCACGGGTTTGACTGCTATCAATTCCCTTGGCTGTTGCCTCTCAGAGGCTATACCAGAAAAAAAAAAAAAAAAAGAAAGAAAGAAAAAAAAAAAACCCAACATAAAACAAAGTAAAGATCAGAGACAACTCTACTTACATGTTCTTAGCAGTACAGAGAGAATATCTTAATTATCTTTTGCCTGTGAGATTAATCATACAGGATTGTTGTCCTTTCCAATTGCCTGTGAATTTAAAATAGTGCTGTCTCTTAGAAAATATTTCAAAGGAAAAGAAATTTCGTATTACTCTACCTCGATGTGCCTGTATCTTTGTCCTCCACGTGGCATCACTCCTTCTTTTCCAGCAACATGGTAGTAGAATGGGTTGTGTTCTAGACACACAGTTCACAAAACAGCACCAGAAGGACACAAGCATGAATTTCCAGTGTGGCTTGGGTGTGAATCCAAGTTACAATGTATTTTTTACAGTGTGAGTCTCAGGCTAATTTAATTCTAAATTAACAGCTAAAAGCCTGCAAGAAAAAAGTGTCAGTGGCTTTGAAGCAGATGATGCTACCCTTGTAACACATCACAAAAAGTTACTGGTTACAGTGCGGTGGGTGGAAGTAAAGCCACTGCAGTTTCCCAGTGAGGCCAGAATCAGATGGGTGGAAGTAAATAGAGGACAGACAGCTCCCCTGTCCTGGGGAGTGAAAAAGGTTCTGTGCTGGGGAGGGCAGTGCTGCAGCTGAAAGAAAGATGTGCCTGGTTTTATCTGTGACATTATCTTCATGCAATCAGCAGAACAAGGTTCTTGGCTCCAGTAATAAGGAAAGAAGTCTGTGTGCTTGACGACTGTACTGCATAGTGAAGATTTAGGGAGGGCAGAGGCAGTAGGACGAGAGTTTGCAAGCTTGCCAAGGAATAGAAGTGAGTTATTTGCAGGGATCTTGAAAGAAAAAAGAAAAATATTTTTTTTTGTTTGTTTGGGTTTTGGAAGATGTTTTGGGGGTTTGCAGTATAAGCTGTCTTGACAGGGATAGCTCTGAGCCCACCAAATTAACTGGTGTTTCTCCCCTAAACGGAAAAATGTGTAAGATAAACAATGGAAAAAGAGGGTGTGCTTTGAAAATGGGATAAGAGAGAACAGAATGCAACATACTTCCCAAAACTTTAAAATAATGTGTTCTCCCTTCTCCATAGCCAGTGAAGGTGAGCCTGATTAGCTCTTTAGTTCCAAGTGTTTCCCCACTGGCTAGGAGTGAGAGCTATTGGCAAGATGAGTTGTGTGCTGTAATGCAGTCTATTTCTCTGGGTGCTCCAGGAGAGAGACCCATATAAGCACTACCCAGTATAAAGCTTTTCTATGTAGTCCATTGAAGCAATCCCTTTCCCATCCATTCTTCCTTGCTAGAAGTCTCACTGGTATACTGTGGTGGCTTTTTTTTTTTTCTATCTTAAGAAGCAATTTGTAATTAGCTTTCCTCTACCATGCTCCCTCTCTGCCAAAACAAACTTGTCAATAAAAGCCTGATGTTTAGATGCAAAAAAGATGTACATTTAATTAAATGCAAAGTTGTTTTGTGAGAATGGAACATGTGAAGAAGCCACTAAAGAGCATCACACAGAGTGCAGAGCTGGAAGCAAATGCTTAAAGAAAAGGAACAGTGTTGGTATTATGACTTCAAGCCACAAACATTGTAGCAGTGAAGCAAACTGTAAAGCAAGCAATTTCTGGATAGTTAAAAAAAATAGCTGCTAGTTGCATCAAATTAAGCCCTGAGAAAAACCTTCATAAAACGAGAGCACTGAGCTTGAGATGCATGTAGAGTGAAGCAAATCCGGTGTGTGGGGTCCTGTGGGACTCCATGTGTGATGTGTGTTATGAGAAGGCTCGATTTCCAAGTCTTCGTTAGCTTTGCTAAACAAACGCGCATTCTTGCTAAACATTTCTCCTGAGATGACAACTATTGACAATACATCTTCCTGAAGCATATGACAGTTATCAAACAAATAGTTGACACTTTGCAAAGTTTCCTTTATTCTCTGGTTGCTGAAGAAGCTGGAGGGTAGAGCAGGATGCTTGGCATTGGGAGCACTTTAGCCGTTAATGTTTTGCACAAAATTTGTTAAGTATAGAAACTGCACTCAAATGCAGTCTTAAGTGTTGATTCTGTGGAAACATCAGTATGGGGCCTGCTGTTAAAATCTGGGCTGAGGAGATGCATGCTCTCTGGGAAAGCCGTGCACACCAGCAGCAATTCAGTAAAAGCTAACGTTAGGAGTCATGTTCATTTAAGCTTGTTGCTTTTCATCTCATGGTTCTAAAGGCAGTCAATGCAGACTGGGGGAAAAAACCCAAGATTGCTCATTTCTGTACCATCTTCAAATGTAAAAACAAGAGGCTCCATTTAGATCTCTATACAGAGGAGGATGCTGTGAAACTTGCATGTGGTCTGAGCCTAGCTCTGACGTGGTGTGTCATTAACCTGAAATCAGCACAGCATGTGCACAACAGTGAGGACAATAAAGCTGATTTTCTTACTTTGAGAGAATCATATAAAACATCTCAAAGAAGCTTGAAATCCTCCTCAAGAATGCAGGAAAACAAAAAACAGTCAACAACTAAAACAAATTTTGTTAAGAAATGATATTTGCAAAAAACAAAAAAAAAAACACAAAACAAAAAAAAAAAACACAAACAAACAAAAACCAAAACAAAAACAAACAAACAAAAAAAAACAACACCCAAACCAACTAACAGCAACTATATTCAGGTGGAGCACCTTAGCAAAACTATGGTCAACAATGTTTCCGTGTAAGAATACATGTCCCTAATGTAAAACATGGGAAAACTTATCCAAGGAAAGCAGAATGAAAAAAGAAGCATTAGAACCATTTCTCTTTGGTCATATCATCTAAAAATGCTATTTATGGAGCAGAGAAACATGCTGAATCATTTACTTAACTTACCATCTTTTATATTCAATTGTCTAAGCTGATACAAAGCCATGAGAAGTCTTTCTTTTTGCTTCTTTTCAGGCTGCAAATCAGAGCTGAAGATAAACAGCCTTCAAGTTGCCTCTTGCTAAACACAAACAATTACAGTAAGACAGACAAATAGCAGTGTATGCATGAAAGTAGTTTCATTTAATACACGATGGTATACACAATCTATTGAAGATGACTGTCTCAGCATCATTTTCCATGACAACAAAAAACCTGAAAATGTTGGTGGTTCATTGCTATTTTTCATCAGTACTGTTAAATGTTGGCTGAATGACCTCCAGAACCCCTGGCAGAACTTCTGGTCTCCTGAGGCTGTGGGTTTGCCTGACCCTGTGCTTAAATATTAGTGAGGGGGATTTCACTAACTACCCTGCTCCAATGATGTATCCAATGGCTGTACCAAACCAGTCTATTATACCTTTTTATTTATTATGCTTTTCTCTCTGCATTGCTTTTATCTCCTTTCTTGTCTCAATGCAGTTAATCTTGTCACAGTGCCAGAGGTGGTGAGGAATGGCTGATCTTAGTCATTAAAATAACAATCCCTTTATATACAGGGATGTTCTCCTTGTAGCACTTTTTACTCTCCCTCCTCCCTCGGAAGGAAAACCTATTTCTGTCAATATCTCCTTGAAGCCTTTCGTGGTGCCTCAACTTTGTAATTTTGGCCTGCCTCCTAGTATCAGATCCCATAGGCAGGCTCATTGTCCCAGCTGAAACCTAGAAGCATTTGAAATAAATATTTTCAATGGATGGTCATAGGACAAAAGTCCTATGTCCAGTCAAGGTTGTGGTTTTTTCCATTTTGAAAAAAAAAATTGTCAAAGGTGACATGGTGCTGCCTGCTCAGTTTGAGGCATGCTGTGATTACCAGGTGTTTTCTTCAATGCTACTGCTTACCCAGTCTGCACATTTGAATCATTTTCTTTCCTGTTTCCAACAGACAACATGACAAGACTATCATGGGAGGAGCTGACAAGTGGTTCATGTGAGCCAAAGCGAGCTGGGTCTCACCTCCTCTTAATCTCTGCATTTTGCATCCTGGTTTACAGTGACACTGATGCCTTGGGAAGGCTGACCTGAAACAGAGACTGGACAGAGCTAGAGAAAAAAGTAGGTATTTATTGAAAGGCCTTTAGGGTACACCTTGGACAGGACAAGAGCCTGGCCAGGTATACACCCAAGGTGGACTAAGAATGGTGACAAAATGGATGACCGGTCACAAGGTCCCACACTTTTATAAATTTTTGTCCATTCGCATATTGGGGCTCAGCTGTCCAACCACAGCCTCAGGTTGTGAGGTCTCATCCTTCTTGTTTCTCTCTTCAGTCCACCATTGTTAATGCTTTTGGGCCTGAAAGTGGTACTCATTGTCCTTGGTCTTTAGCAGGAAAAGGATTTGTTTTGCCTACCTACTCTGTGAAGCTTACTAACACTTAATATGAGGCTCAGAACTACAGCCCTAAGCAGCACAGAATCTGAAAGCTCAAACTTAAGGCATCAACACCTGTAGCAATGACCCACTGGTGTTACTGGGAAATCAGGGCTGCCCCATAGGGAGGGCTGTGTGGGCTGCCTGGCCTATAGTGGTTTCCAGCTCTTGCTGACACTCAGTAGAGCAGGAGCTATAAGATGCAGAAAGCCTCAGGTGCCCTGTAGCACTGGAGCAGGGTGTTGGCCCTGCTTCCCCCTGCCCCCAGATCCTGTCCAGGAGCCTAAAGGCTGTGTGTGCACTATGTGCAGTGGGTACCCAGCTGTACTGGCCCTGTAATGCTTGGCTTTCTCCTTGTTGTGTTGCTGTGTGCTGTTTGCCTTTGCTCCCAGCTGGTGCTAAGGACATCACTGCTCTGTTTCCACACTGGTAGCTGCATCGACATGTGCAGGGAAGCCACATTTCTCTCTTATTCTGCACCACAGAAATGACACAATGTGTTAAAAGGCAGATAGAACCACAAGAGATTTTTTTTCCTGTGGTCCAGAGATTAAACCACAGCTGCCAGTGGTTTTGCTCCAAGCACAGCAATTGCCAGGCAGGAGATTATGCCACAATATTGGGCCTGCACCCCAGCCTCCTCACTTGAGTTTTCTAGGAACATATTGCCAAGATTTCTTTAGTGTGTGTCCCTCCCCAGTTCTGGACACCCTTGTGCCATGTTTGTCATTCCTGCAGAAGTTTCAGAGCCAGCTCTGTCCCAGACAGTCAGTCCTGATGCAGCAATGGCTCAGTGTTTCAGTGCTGGGAGAAAGGCCTGGCTGCAGTTTCAGCCTGGTCAGGAATCCCAGAGCCACCCTGTCAAGTGCACCATCAGATACAGCTGGTTGCTGCCAAGGACCACCACTACCCTGTACACAGAGGCATGGAGTTATAGGCTGGCTGGGTTGGAAGGGACCCTGAAGACCACCTAGTTCAAATCCTTTGCCATGGGCAGGGACACATTCCAGGAGACCAGGTTGCTCAAGACCTCATCCAGCCTGTTTTTTAACAATTCTGGGGATGGGGTAACCACAGCTCCTCTGGGCAACTTGTTCCAGTGCCTCACCTCCCTCATAGTAAAGAATTTCTTCCTAATATTTAATCTAAACTTGTTCTCTTTCAGTTTAAAGCCACTCCCTCTTGTCCTATCACTTCATGCCCCTGAAAAAACTCTCTCTCCTGTTTTCTTATAGACTCCTTTCAGGTACTGGGAAGCTGCTGCAAGGTATCCCAGGAGGCATCATTTCTTTAGGTTGAAAAATCCCAACTCTCTCAGCCTGTCTTCAAAAGAGATGTGCTCCAGTGCTCTGGTCATCTTTGTGGACCTCCTCTGGACTCGCTCCAGCAGTTCCATGTCCTTCCTATGTTGGGGAACCCAGAGCTGGACACAGTACTCAAGGTAAATACTGTGTCGATACCCAGAAGAATGGAGTATAGGGGGACAATTACCTGTTTCAACCTGCTGGTCACACCTCTCTTGAAGCAGCCCATGACAGGTTTGGCTCTCAGGGTGCATTGTGCAGTTTCTCTTGACTCTTGCCCTTATCCAGGACTGAATGTCCACTTGAGGCCAGAGCAAATGGGCTCTTGCAGTATGTGTTTTAGCTTAGCTTTGCACAGAAAGAAATCCAATTTGGGGTCTCTGGAACTGCTTTCTAGTGCAAGCTGAAGCACAGTGAGTACTAGGACAAAATTCAGAATTGCACTGCAAAATGGAAACAAAAATGTGAACACCTTAGATTGGCTCTTTTATGTATTTGCTTTGCCAAGGAGACACTGAGGCTCAGACAGAAGCTGGGAAACCTGACTCATTAGTTACTTTGGAAAGGTTATTAGGTGTTGAGAGTGTGCCTCAACACTGCCTGTTAGCAAGTGCTCTTAAAAAACACTAACAGTGGCCAATGAAACACAAAGTGGTGTGGAGAACAGAGGTTTTGGAGAAGGCCAGTGGAAAACCTAGTATCCTATCTGTGGGAGAAGGGAGACATAGAAATGCCAATCTCACTGCCATTTTCAGTGAGAAACTAACTACAGGGAAAATCACATGTCCTACAAAGCTTGAGATTTTTCACAACTGCTGATGTTTTCCTGAAAAATGAATCCTAAAATACATGATGTTTCTTGGAGTGCCAACATCAATCACCAGTTTTATGTTCAACCAAGGGCTAGTTTTGGATTCACCACTTCCTTCAGGAGACTTGTCAGAAGTTTGTGCTCTCTTAAGGAATTATTTCTTTCCAGAAATAATGCAATAATTTTATAAACTTATCTTCAGGGGTCAGCATTAATGTGGACCCTGAAAACCTGTCAATAATTAAAGGCTTCTAACTCAGTTCCTTGGGAAAGGCAATGGCAGGTGTAAGATGTGGTGTTTATCCTCTCGCAGGTTGCCTTGCACTCAGGCAAGGCCGAGCAAACTCTGCTTTCAAGTGGCAAAGTATTTGCAGCTATAATCAAATTATTTTAAAAGAGACAGCATTTCATTGGCTATCAAGATAAAACAATTGAGATTTGTTTTATGTCGTTCATTACCAAAGGTGCTACTTCTGATCTTACTGCAATAGAAAAAGAGAAAACTTACTTTGCTTTCTGCACAACCATACATTAAATTATATTTCTTATTTCAAAGACTGTTTTCCAGCAATTTCAGACACTCTGCCTTCTCAATCCCTCCATTCCATTTTCTTTCCTGCCTAAACCAGTGGAAGACATATTGCTCAACTCAAAGGGAGCCACAGCACCACTACCCCACAAACAGGACTGGCAGCAAAGGCCTGGTGGCATCCAGGGGCAGGATGCAGAGAGCAGAGCCAGCCCTTTTGTTTGCCCATTGCTGAGGTGGTACCCAGGCCCCTCCCTGGTATCTGTGACCCCGAGCCAAGCCTGCAGCCCTGAGCAGCTAGGAGATGCTGATGCTTGTCAGTTTAGGTAGGGCCTTTGACACCCAAAGCCTTTTTGTAACCAATCTGCCATCTATTAGCATAAATGGGGAAATAAAAAAGAAGGGATCTGCTCCTGCTGTTCTCTCAGGAAAGCATAGTAGATAAATGTGCCAGGTAGCATGAAGGGATGTGTCTATGCTCACAAAATTATCCTGGGAAGCTCATCCTCCGGTCTCTGCAATGCCCACCTGTTAAATACACATTGGCTGTGTATCAGGTGTGTGCCCCACAGGAATCCCTGCCTGCTGTTGTGGGGGCTGATGCCTCTCATCCTTTCTGAATGTCACTGATTCCACCACCTTTGTGAGAAACCACAAAGTCTAGATACAAAGCAGGGTGGCATTGTGCCATGAGTTGGACCAACAGAGGATGAAAAGGCCAACTCTGCCCCCAGAAAACTAAAACTCAACAAGGAGCACAAAGGGACAGACACAGAGGGGCCAAAGCTGGGCCATGTCCCCCACTCTGTCTCCCCCTCCTCTGCCCCCACCAAAAACTTACTGAATAATGTTCCAGTAAGAGGTTAGAGACCAGGCAAGGAAGAGTTCCTCAGGGTCTTCAGCATCTCTCTGCATGGTAACTTTTATAAAGAAATGTTTTAATGCTAAAAAGCAAACAAAGAAGCCAAAAATATGTCTCGTTTTCAGTATTTCATGATTGAAAAACATTATGAGCATGAGATTTGCCAAACACAGGTCTCAGATTTTTTCCTGTTATACAAAATAAAATGTCTGGAATCTGGAATTTTGCATTGAGCTAATTTTAAAAAATATATTCAAAAAATTGTTTCAAATCCTTTTGTGCTATTTAAACTTATTAAATATAGATAGTGGAGTTTTAAACAGAAAATTAAGTAAAACATCAGTGGGAGATTTAGTCTGATTGCTGTGCATGTTTAAAAGAAAATGCTCTGCATGTTTAAAGGAAAAACACACTTAGGCACTGTGACACTCCGTTTTTAAGAAACCCAGTTTAATTATATTTTCCCTAATTAAGGATTTCATTATAGGGGATCACATGATTTAATTATATCAATACCCCAAAGACCTGATTGTGAACATAAAATGTGGATTAAAAGGATGCCTCATCACTTAATTACCTGCTAGATTGGAACAGATCCATGTTGTAGGTCAAAAGGGACATAAAATGCAGGCTTCCGCCTCCCTCTTTGTTTTGTGTGAAGGGCTCTGTGTATGGGGAGAGAAGGGGGGGGAGCACTCTTATATCTGTATTGGGAGTCATAATTATCTGTGAGCAGTTTTCCAAGCATATATTGAGATAGATGGATAGATAGATTTAAAATTATTAATACATTTTAAATCATCAGCAAGTCTGTAATGGAGGTGAGCTGCCCATTTCAGCTTACAGTCTAATGGAAGCCTGTGTATTTCTTCTCAAAATATAAGGTCTTGTCTTTCAGAAGGAAAATGTCAAGCAGTTGGAAATCTTAGGCTGGATTTTAGAGCGTCCCAAAGTGAGCAGATGGATACCTGGTGGTGTAGCAGGGACTGGGTCTGTCTTTCCCTGCTTCCAGTCAGCATAAGGCCCCTGGAGTGGTTGCACTTCTGGAGGTTCCCCACCACTGATTAATGGGGCTATCTGGGGGTTGGAGGGTATGAAATCTTCTAGGCCATCAGTATAAAGCCGAGGGACAAATGTTAACCTGCCCAAACCTTGTTTACCACACATCTCTCTTCCCCACTCCCTAACCAGCTCCCAACCGCTGCTCCCAGGAAGAGGCTTTGAGCACTGAGAACACAAAGGTGGAAAACCTGCATCAGTCACTATGGTCTAGCTTTCTCCTGTCATTCAAAATGCCTTCTCACTTCCCACACCCCTTACAAGTTCCTACCTAGCAAAGCTAGGAATCTAGCCCTTGTACCCAACGCTCCCAAAGTACAGAGCAAATTCTGTCAGCGAGAAAAGGTCCCATGGAGGCCAAGTGGAATTTTATCAGGGCCCGTGGCAACATTGCACACTGTGGACTGAGCCTTTTGCAAACCCTCTACAACATAGCTTTCTAAGGGGGTTGAAAGGTTGCAGGATATCCACATAAGGTCAGTGTTTTCTTCGCCAACATACCATAAAAAGATCTCCCTGCAGTCCTGTCCTGGCAGGTATCCTGATTTTTCCCAGTAGGGCAGCAGACTCTGGTAGGTACAAATGGGGCAGCAGATCTGTGGTTACATTGCTGCTTCAAACACTGCAGTGTCCCAAAACCAGCTTTGTCTCTATCCAATCCCCACTCTGATGGGGAGAATGACTCTTGAAAGAAATACTTCAAGGCCACCTGGAGGGCTGATCTGGAAACAGAGGGCAGAATGCTCCTTTTCCTAGGAAGGATATCCTCAGGCACATGTGAGCATGGGTGATCCCTTAAGCAAGGGGACAGCCTTCAAAGTGTCCCTTTGCTCTCTGGGGGCAGCCTGGTAGCCCAAGTGTACACTCAGATGACATCCTGCAAATGCTGCTGCAGTGGTGGTGTTACTGTCTGGTACAAGAAACCCAATCCTATGCCCAGTTTGGGTAACAAGGCTAGGTGAAAACAAAGTTTCTTGAAACTACTGCTAACAGCTGATGCTGATACATCCCAAGTCCTTTCTACGGCTTTTCCAAAGGCACCAGGGGGTATACAGAACTGGATGGTCTAGCTGTTCAGGGCCATTCCAAAACCAAGCAACTCTGACACCTCATCACAGGAATGACAAAGATCTGCACCCCAGCAGCACTGGATACTGCCAGCCTGTCCTGCCACTGCTGGGCACAGCCACTCTGGACACGGCCACCCTGCTCTGGCTGCCTCTGGGCAGATCCTGTGCACACACTGTGGCATTGTGCCTGGGCCCCAAGAAACAAGGGAGCACATCCTACTGTTAAATTATCATCTGCAGTGCTATGTACAGTGCTATGGGATGAAGACCCATTTCTTTTACTTTGATTTGATCTCATTTTCCTAGGCAGGGAAATGCCCCAGTGACAGTATCGCTGCAGATGGCATCACAAAGCCCCGGCTGGCACCAACTGAGTTGGCACAGTCAGATTATCATGTTCGAGTTTGTGTCTGTCTTTTCTTTTTTCCCTGCTTTGCTGTGCTAATAGCATTTCTATTACCATATAGGCTTCAGTCAGCTCCTTCAAAAGGACAGAGACCAACATAAAAAGTAAATTTCATTATCACTGGCAAAAAGGATGGGTCACAGAAAAAGCTAAATGATGCTAGGCTATCTTTATAATTCTTTCTTTTTTTCTCCCTCCCTCTCTCTCTCATCTGGGCTTAAAGGGAGATGGGAATTGAAGTTGCAGGGTCTCCAGGGCAGTATTGCAGAGCAGTGCTGCTTAATGGGGCAGCTGGTGGAGAGAGCTGAGCACATGTTTCCTTTGCAGTTTTCATCTTCATACTTCACAGGGCCTAGGGACTGATTGATGGAATTCTTTTTTTTTTTTCTTTTTTTTTTTTTTTTTTTTTTTTAAACATAGCTTTCTTGAGGCCTAGAGGCTGCCACACTGAACATATGTCCACATATTCCCTTGGGCAGTATTTAAATGTGTGCATCCATGTGACTGTATTTGTTTAGTGTGTGCTCCCACTGATCTAATGGGACCTTTCCCATGACCCATTGCTTCCCTAAGTTTGCCACTTGCTGCTGTCAGGCGAGAGAGGCTTTAACTTGGATGGCTGTAGCTGTAAATGAATGGGACTTTTTTTTCCCTTTCAGTCCTTTCGACTGAACCCTCTTGCTGATGGATCATCTAATGCAGTTTAGTTGAGAACCCTTCCTCGTGCTGTTAAAAAAAGCCAAACCTAAACAGACCCCATCTGTTGCAATCCTATGTCTATTTATGTGAATGCAAAATTTGTCAGGCTGCTTTCTGCTTGTTAATAAGCCATCCTCTGAGAACAAAATCCTCTCTTGGAAAACTCCCAGTAAGATGTGCATTGCTTGCTACACTGGATACTTCTAATACTAAAATCTCTTGGGAACAAGAAAAGCAGTGGTTGCACACTACACTCACTTTCCATAGAAGAAAATGTGCAATTCTGCATGATATTTAGTGTCCCCCAGGTAGGCAGCTCAGTGAGACACAAATTGGAATAAAACTATCTTTAAGACATTTCCAGCATACACAACCTGCTTGAGTAACACCCAACACTGCTCAGAGGAGGAGACTAGAAGCAGATTATTTACATTTTACACTGTTGCAGCTTTGTGCAAAAGCCTGATTATATCCTACCTTTGGTCTGTCTGTCTTTTCCAGCAAAAAGATCCTGCAAACCCCACAGAATGACACAAGTACAGGAGGTGTTCAAATATGTTCAGGAGCTGTGGCAGACTAAAAGAGTTAAAAACTATATAAATATTCCACAAGCAGCATTTACATATATTTAAGGCAGTGCTAGGAAATACCATAACGTGGGCAAAACATATAGAGAACATAAATCAAAACCAGATTAATTCTATTGCCTGCTAGAGCTCTTGTTCAAGAGTGGAGCTTTCCTGCCCACCACAGTCCCTACCCTAAAGAGCTTAAGGGAAACAAATATTGGAGGGCTGAAAGCTGTGAGGGACTGCCCTCACCTCCCTGCCAAGCTGTGCATGGAATACCCCTCCTCCAGTCTTCTGGCAAATGCCCACACTGTCACCAAATCACACTGCCCACACCAAATCCTGCTCGAGGTGAGGCTGAGGGCAAACCCTCCATCTCTGTGCCATAGGCATGGCATGGACATAGGCTGGGCTACCTTTTTACAGCACTCTCTACAGAACTCATACCAGGAACCAAGTACAGCGTATGGGAATTCATGCTGGACTTTGAAATGTCACTTGTGAATCTAAATTCAGCTATCTCTTTTAGCCTGACATAGGTTGGGGAAAAAATCAGCTGAAGAATAGCAGTAAATATGCAAAATGCAGAGTGTTTGTTAAACACTGCATTTTCTATTAAATAAAGAACAGTTTTGCCAGTAACATCAGTGGGAAATGTATCATGGACTGAGAAACAACACCAGAAGACTCAGTCATCCTAAGTCTAAACTGACTTTCCTTAGAAAAATTATTTACTAAACAAAAGTTCAGCCTTCAGGTAGTGTCAGGGGCTGACAAATGACATTTTATTGTATGTATGGCATACTGTAAGAGATGCTGCCATGTGAACTTCTGTTCAGTTATTAATCCCTGGTGGTTATGTCACTTTTGAAAGAAAGCGTAAGGTGATGGATTAGCTTATTTACACCTTCCAAGAAAATAGTTATTTTCAAGTTGATTTTTAGCCTTGCTTTCCTTAATCTCCTGAGCAGCGCTTCTGCTGGAAAAGACTTTGGAAATGGGTGACTAGTTTAGCAACCTGGTTTTGCTGAAATTTTATGGTTTGTTTTGGTATTTTTAATTCTTTGTTTCTAGGATACTGACCCCAAGAGTTTAGCAGGCACTGTTGTATGCACAGGGTACATGTCACCACCCTTCCACATTGCTGTCTTCAAGGAGTCAGGGCTGGTTGGAGATGCCAGTGGTGTGTGTACTTTGGAAGCTTTTACTCAGAAAACCTTAAAGGTACATTTCAAATAGAGCTATAATGTCCTTGTGAGGCAGGAAGAAAAGTCTGAGCATCTATACCCCAGCTGGATTTTCCAGTCTATAACTCAGCCAAGGAAACAAAGCAGGGCCTCCTGCTGGCTGTAAAATAAGATGAGTTGGTAGCATGAAAAAGGAAACAGACTTGAACCCTTCAGTATGTTCTGTGGTGATTTTTTCAGTCACAATGACATCATAAAATAAGGAAATTAGTTACTAATTTCATCAACACTTTAGCCCTTGTTGTTAAATCCAGATGGCTGCTTAAAAAGTTGGCTACCTAAACTTTGATGTCTAAAAGTTGATTAGTTAGGTGAAACCTGTCTCCTATAAGCCCACATTGATTGTGTTAATGACAGCAATGAAGTTTCAACCCTTGCTTGCATCTTATATGAACCACTCCATTATCTGACCCCAGGTTGTCCAATTTGGATTTTTAATGTAGAAACAATATGAAATTCTTTCCCAATTCATCAGAGCATCACCTGTGCATCAAGATTATATTATAAAAACTGTGGTGAATGAAGTGATCTTGGGCCACACCTTTGACAACCCTTGAATCTATCTAGGCTTCTTACTGTTGTATCTATTGCTGAATAGCTTTAATAATCACCCTTGAAACAGAAAACAGTTCTAGTTTAGAAATTCATATATCATCTGACTTTTTGCCAAAGTAATCCACTTTTTATTAATATAAGACAATGAAAAATGTCCTATATTTTGCCATTAAGGTTCTAAATTTTTACAAGAGGCCTTCTCAACTGCTTGGATCGTGAAGGAAAAAATATTTTTTCAGCAGCTAGAGAAGGAGCTACCTTTTTAATTTTAAGTAATATTCACTTCCTCATCTTTGCATCAGTTTTTTTTTCTGGTGCTTTTTCATTTGTAAAACAAATAGAACTTTTCAAATGAAGCAACACCATATGTACTGGATGTGGAGAGGTGCTGAGGATGCTGTGGGAGTTGATTCTGAGATGAAGAACTGACACACTTGTGAGTACCTACACCCTACCCCCTACACCCTGGGCTCTGCACTGCTACTCACTAGGGACACTCCAAAAATACACTTTCAAGTGTATTTTTTTCACTGTCACATGGCAACCATCAGTTTTCACTCACCTTTTCTGATCCCTTAAGAATGTGGTTCCATCCCACTTTCTTTGACTGTACCTACATGCATTTGACTAGTTTTTAACTCTTTTGTTAACCTGAAATCTATTCTGTGCAACTGGACGCAACTGGGATGTGTTCATCAGTGCTGCTGGATCAGTGTGATCCATCAATGCTGCTGGAGTCTATGTCAGTCTCTGATGGGGTGTTCCTGTGACTGCCATATTTATTTTGTGTGATTACATCTGTGCAATGCAAGGTCAGCAAGATCAGGATAACCCTTTCTTAGGCATTTGTTTTGATGTGAAGTGAAATTTACCTTTCCTCAAGTCCATTTCTTGTGGGTCCATTTCAGAAACTGGGTGTCTTTTGCTAGTAGCTGCTATGACCCCACTGTTCCCTGCCCACCTCCTTCCTCTCTGCTGAACTTTCCAGTCGTTTTGGTAGCCTTGATTTTACATCCCAGCACTATCATTGGTGCCCCTATCTAAACTGAGGGGGATTCATAAACACTACCTGGTCACTGTGGAGCAGATAAGACCCAACTGCTAAACTCAAATCCAAGTCTCATTAGAAGGTGGCTTGCTAAGAGTTGTGAAGTGCTCAGAACCGTGAAGTAAGCCATAGCAGAGCACTACAATTTAGTTCAGATGCAACTGGTGTGATCCTCTTTCAGCTTTCTGTGAGGAAATGGTTATTTCTGGCACAGAGAAGGCCTGATTTCCCCTCAGTAGTGGGTAACTTTGCTCTGTTTTTGCAAAGTGAAATGCAAAGTATAATGGGAGTGCTGATCACAAGAAGGCAAGAAAACTAACTCCTCTCTCCTCTGTGCTGAAGGTCTCAGCTGGAGTGCTGTATCCAGGGTCGGGCACCACACTTCAAGAGAGATGTGGACCAACTGGAACCAATCCAGGAACAGCGATGAGAGAGCTTAAAACCGTAACCTATGAAAGAAGGCAGAAAGAGCTGAGGTTGTTTAGAAGAAGGATTGGACTAAGAGGAGATGCAGTAACATAAATGCAGTTATGTAAGTGGTTGCTGCAAAGAGGGAGGAAATAAACTCTTCTCTCGACTGTGGACTGGAAAAGAAAAAGGGGCTGTAAAAGGGGCTGAAAAAAGTGGAGAACTGTGGATGGATATAAACTTGACTTTCTGGTGAAGCATTGGGCTGAATCTGTGGGAGACTGTCTGAGCAGCGGGGAAAGGGGAAATCCATGGCTCGGGTTGTCCCTCACCAGTGTAGTCCACACCTGTAAATGTAATGTGTTTGACCGAGAGCAGAGAAGGAGCCTGAGGCTGGAAAGAATGATGACAATCAGGCCAGCTGTGGGGAGAAACAAAATGTTTGTTTGGACAATTTGCATCTGTTGCTTTTTTTAACCGGATAAGAGAGTACACTATGTAATATACACACTCCAGCCTCACTTACCAACAGAGACTTAAAATATTTATATCACGGACAAACAATGCCAAGGAACTCCCCTACAAATGCAGTGATTTAATAAACACAGTACTGTAATGTAGCATTTATCTTTATTATATATAATCAGCTGTTGCTTTTACTTGGGTAGAAATAATGTCAAACTGAGCCAAGGTAAGATGGGAAGGTTGGAAGGTTCCCATTTCCCCAGTCCCAGACATACACACCTTTTTGGCTTTTGTAAGTACAAATGGGCTTTAAGACTGTGTGAGGCACAGCAAAGAACTTCCTGCCGTGGCCCCACAAAGGACTGTGCATCTCACAGACCTCTTGAGGTCTCACATAGCAGATAGCTCCTCTCCTTGGTCTCCACCAATCTCATGGAATAAATATCTTCCACAGCACCATTGCATAAACGTGTATGTATGTATTTAGGCAAAAGATGAGCATTGCTTGCCAAGCAAAGGCCAGCAAGATATCTATCTGAAAACACAGATTACATTCTACATAAAGATTTTTATACTGGACAACAGGTACCAGATCCTCAGACAAACCCAACCCAGAGCTCAGGGTTCACTGCCATGCTCAATACAACATTTAAAGAAGTGAAGGTGATACACTGTAATTTTATTGACAGTTCCTAATCACATGGTAATCCTAATCCTATGTTAACATGATATAAATCACTGATGGAATGAGTGGCTGGATGAACTGTCTATCACAAATGCTTTTTCTCTCTGAGAAAAATGCTGTTAGTACATGCACACAAGAAAAAACCCAAATGCAAGAGTTTGAGAGATGGCCATTTTTCAAGGGTATTTACATTCTCCTTAATGGAGGCATTTTTCAAATGCTCATGAATGTGATCCAATCTGAAACTTTATCTTTTTCCTGTAGCAATACTCTGTGTTCCACCTTCATGTAAAATAGGGAATTGCCCCAAAGAGCATTTAATCAAGAAACCACAGTTTTAAATGAAGCTTTGCTTCTGAAGAAAGAACTTCACAAACTGCTTGAAGGTCAGAGTAGGAGTTGGCCCATACTTTGCAGACTTGTGAAAACACGATGCCAACAGGCTCTGAGAGCAATATGAACAGTGGTTGTGCAGTTTGAAGATGCAAATGGATATAAACACACAAACATTACACATAGGGAAAATTTCTTCTTGGGAGACGTGATGCCAGGGCTAGGGTCATTAGCAGATGTTGTTCCCTGTGACTTTATGCCAGCTCACAGCACACTGAGGCCTCATCACCAGATCCCTGTCACCTCCACACCCAACTGAGCCCCATATTAATACACACAGATTAGACTGTCCTGAGTGATCTTTAGTACTTCACAAGACAGGGTTGGGTTTTTCACTTCTCTTCTCAGTGAACATTCATCTAGACAGCAACTATTTTCATGTCAAAGCAAGGTTACAGTTGCCAAAATGGACATCACCAGGAATGGCATTGCTAAATAAGACTGAATGCTTCACAAGCATAGGCGCCAGTGTAATCTCATCACAAATTATCTTAATTGAAAGCAGAATAGCCTCCTCCTGAAGAGTCAATTACTTGCTCTCACCTGATCTGTTGGGAAAGTACCTGGCTGTGGTGTCTCCCAATGTCGGGACAATGAGATCCCTGGGTGAAGGAAGGGATATTTCGGGCAGTACATGCATTATCTGAATTTACAAACCACTCAGGAACAAGTGAGCTTCTTGAGGAGAGCACTAACAAGCACTGTCAAGGTTCCCAGATGAAGGTCACAAGTAGTCTTTCTAGCAGTCTCTGGTGAGTTCCCAACAGTGTCTGTATGTCACCTGGGTCTGGAAGACAATGACCAGGAGGTGTGAGATATGTCCTGAGTAACACCTCTGGAGAAATGTTGGTGTGGCTTTTCCAGGCTGTGCTGAGAGAGTGGGACTAATGGGTTCTTCAGAGCATAGCACAGGAGTGGTCCCTCAGATGTCAGGCCAGTGGGTGGAGCGTGGACCTAGGCTTCCTTCCAGAGTAGATAAGGACATGCAGGATTAGGGATGAGAGAACACTGCATGTGGCACCCTGGGGGGACTGCAGAGCAACCTGCACCCTCTGCAAACACAGGTCTCCACTCTTCAGGACACACTCACAATGCTCCTCGGTGAAGCTTCTTGCAGCAATGTCAAAGTGTTATCAGGGACCTTAAGGAAAACAGCATTGTGTCAAAACTACAGTGCCAAGCCTCCTGCAAAGCCCAGGTGCTGTTCAGCAATGGAGGAGCTATAGGATAGCCTTTAAGAATTTCTTTTCTTTTTTCCCAATGTCCTGGATACCTGGAAAATCCCTCCTGACTCCTGGATTTTCTTGGAGGAGCCTTGGAACATCCCATAAAGAAACAGGGAAGCCAACAAGGAGTGCCTTTTTCTACAGACCTGGACACCTTTCCCACAGCAAAGCAGGGGCCACTGAACCAGAGGAAACTCATCCTGGCTCACCAGAGAGATGGCTAGGGATCATTCCCATAACCATTATCCTTGGTCAGAGGCAGGACAGAGGGAGTCAGTAGGGCAACCATGGGGAAAGTTCTTGCTGGAACAGGGCATTTGACCCCCATTGGCAGCTATCAGTAAGTATCTGGTTCTTCAGATACTGTGTGGTGAGAAGAGGCACAGCCACTGCTTAACGGAGCAGTAACTCCATAGAAGGGGCGTCTTGGAGGCCAGGACACTGCGCAGATTGCTCTCGGGTGCTGGGTAGTTCCCAAAGACTAATGCATTAGTCATCTTCTGTTCTGCTTTGTGCCTAGAGGCAGTAAAGTGATAATGCTGCGGTGGGGTTGTACCTCCTTAAACCCGTGTTGTGATCACGTGTTGTGTCAATGAAGATGTTAGAATGGAGAATGCGTCAAGGAACTGCATGATAGAGGATAGGGATGTAGAGGCAGGAGGAGTGCAGCAGGAGCAGAGACAGCTGTCCAAAAGCTTGGAGCCCCCAAGGCACACTCACACAGTGGCAGAGCACAGCAGGCAATTACACTCCCCCCTAAAAACCTTCATCTGCTGTTTGGTGTTTTTACTAGAAGTCCATTGTCATGTCTCAGCAAATCGTGGGCTGTGCCTCATCAAGGCAAAAATGTGTTTCTTCCTCCTTTCCTATTTTGATGTATTTCACTTCCATATAATGTCCAGAGGGATAATTTAGCATGTTCAAACGCCTTATTGAGGAAGGACTGCATTGTTCTTCCAGCCTCTGCGTCGCATCGGAATGTGCCTCTTCCTGAGCGCCCCTGCGCATGGCCAGCCCATGATAAAGCTGAGGCTGCTTTGCTCTCATTGTTTCTCCTTGCCTTCACCTTTCTCTTCCCAGCTTCATTTGTCTGAATACTAATTTGTGTTTATAACAAGAAGTGGTTCCCGCACCTCCCCTTTGTCAATTAATTGAAGGGAAACTGAGCAACAGGTGGATCTCAGGAAATATCATTAATCTCTTTCAATTGTTTTTGGCACTTCTTTGAAAGAAAAGTTCAGCTCAATGCAACTGCCTGTTCGCTGTTTCTAGGCTAATTACTGCAGGACTCAAGCGAGGAACGTATTTGAACAAGTCTAATTTAAGGAAGGTGAGCTGCTCATGCAGCTTGGTATTATTTACAGGCTTAGAGTTGCACAAGTTGAGGACTTTGATGAAGCTGTGTCTTATAACTAAAACTCTAAAGGAAAATAAGTCCCTTGAGTATTGCGTAGCATAGAAGTACCATGGGTGCACAGAAACACAGTCAGCCACAACCCTGTGTGTTCATGTTTATGTAAGGGCTTCCTTTTAACCTATTCTTTTGTTCATAGAGAATAGAAACAGCGTATAAGGACAAAAGTATTGTTGTCTGTTTGATTTTGAGAGGTGCTTGTCCATGGAGCCTGTAACTGGAAAAGAAAAGCTAACCAGGGAGACTTCTTCCTCAGCTCCTTGACTCACAAATCTGAAAAGTCACAGAAAAGGGGGAAGAAGGATGCTAAAGAAAACAAGCAGCATGATCCTTCAGCTTGTGGTTTTAGCCCAGCAATTCCCAGTAGGACAAAAGAGGCAAGATCTCACAGTGTGCTCCTTCTATCCCTTTGTAGACAGAGCTCCGATGTCTGCTATTTTTAAAACCAGAACCCTGGGGGAATATTTCACCACTGAAAATCAGCCAAATGCATTAACAAAGTGCTCCACCTGTTACAAGAATGTAGGCAAAGGGCTGGATGATGGCAGCTTTCACTTGATGGTCAGCAATCAGGATATTCCCTACATGTGATACACCATGATTTTTGACCAGCTGAAAATCTTGCCATCTGTTTTGTATTTTGAGGTTTGAACAACTAGGCAAATCAGAGGAAGAGAGATGATATCTTCTTTAATTTCAAGGGTAATTAAAGAAGATGGTAGGTACACAGAATCTAAGAATGCAAAAAATAATTTAAATGTAACTGGCTTAGTGACACTGCTCTCTCACCTTTTTCTGAAATGTATCTGCTTCTTGTTTCTTTCCACTGAGAAACTGGGAAGCTCAGCCTAGAAATTTTCTGACATGCAATGTGTAATGGGCTGTTTGGAGCAGGAGTAATCAGTGAGTGCTGACAGCAGTAGGGCAAGGAGTGGTACAGCAAAAACACACACACACTCAACTACAAAAGCTGGGAAAGCCAAAGACAGTGAAATCATGATTAAAAAAGCATATCTCCCGCTGACATGGGAACAGGGATGCAAGTAGAAAAGCCCTGGCTTTTCAGCAATGCCTTTATGGATTTATAACTGTAAATACCCTCTTTCATAAAGGATGTATTTAGGAAGCAAAACGGTTCCCTTTTCGTGAATGATCTACTTTACAGGGCTTAAAAATATGTCAAGGTTTGCTGCAGTAAATCCTCCTCATGCTGTAACTGAGTAATGTAAGCAACTTGGGTTGCCTTTTAAACAATTCCCAGTGTGTGGCATGGCCAGTGCAGTTTGAAATGCCTCTGTCTATCTAAACAGAAACAGATGTTTGAACAGCAGAGCTGTGCAGAAGTAATTCTTCAAACAGTAGATTAAAACATCTGTCAGGACCATTGGATGGGACCAGACAAACAGCAGCAGTGTCAGCTGGGACTGCCAGTCACTTCTACCTTCCCCTGGAGGTGGAAGGAAAAGGATGGGAGAATTCCGTCTGGTCTTTGCATGTGACATCCTCTTATTTTGCCATGTTTCTCCAGCAATTCAGAAGATTACATGCCCGGCTGTGAAAAAAAGCTCATAACCTCTCTTAGCGTTGCCTACTGTAACAGAGGCCTTCTAGGTTTTCACTTTTCCCGTTAATGTCTTTTTCTGCCGCTGCTGGCAGTCGGTATGAAAGCTGTGAAGTGTTGGTGACATGCCAGGTTACAGCATTTTACAGTTATTTCCATCTGTCCTTCATGTTTCAACATTTGACCAGTTTTAGTGGCATTGCAAGCAAATTCTTCAGACCTCATTGGGTCAAATAGATGACAGCCGACTAATCTCCTGCAACTTGCCCGCAGGAGCCATGCCACAGGCAGTGTATTCATTTCCAGCTAAGCAAGAGGCCAAACCAAACCCTTGGATTAACACCTCTTTTGCACTCACCCCCACCCCAAAATCAGAGCCAAGAAAGTAATACAGAGTCAAGAAACTGTTCCAAAGCTTTTGGTGAATCAAGTCAAAGCTCTGAATCCTAACAGCCTCTGAAGGATACCATTTTTACAGTCTGGATCTGAAATCTTAGTCTTGAATCCACTCTCTGTTTCCAGCCCAGATTTATTCTTACTTCTCATTTTAATATCCAGAGGAATAAGAGAGGACAGCCCTGCCTTCTGGACTGCTCATTTTGGGGTGGAGCTGCTATGGCTGCGCTCCCAACACCGTCATTTTTCAAGTGAGCTCCTGCTGTGCACGCCTGAAGCAAGGTCGGGGCCAGGTCTGCCACTCCAGCTCTTTGAGTGTTCCCTGGGAAGACCCTCACCACCATGAGGTGCTGGTGCTGGGACAGGCAGCACAGGGTCCCCCGTGAAACTGGTGGAGCTCTCCCTTCCCTGCAAACAAGTTGCTCTCCCATCTCATTTGTCCCCAGCAGCCATTAATTGTGGGCTGTAGCGGCAGCAGATTACCTCACGACAGCCTGGCAGATGTGCTCTTGCTGAATAAATAAACTCATTTATACGGCTGTAATGACTGTTGCTTCTGTGCTCTCATCATGAAAACTCCAGCCTATCTACAGCAGTTTATAAACAAAGCTGCTTTGCCTTTATGGAAAAGCAATTTGTGGCTGAGGAGCCTCAGCAGTGACTCGTGCCAAAGAGAGCAGAGGCCATTTCTCAGGGAACAGGTGTCCGCATCATTAAAGCCACCACCCCCCCTGGCATTAATTGCCATCCCTGTTGGCACACTGAGAAAAGAAATTGGGGTTTGTCTGGGCCATGAAGATCAGCTTCCCGACTCCCTCCATCAAGGTAGCTACTCTGCCTGCGGCGTTGCTGAGGCAGGGAGAAAGCTCAAGTGCTGCATGCTGGATGGACTCACTCTCTGGTGGTGGGGGCAGGGAGCACCGGGAAACTGGCACAGACTGGTGAAACAAAAGCATTCATGGGGACAGAGAAGGAAACTGTTTATTAGATGGAGCAAGTTCATTTACTTCTCCCTTCCCCTCTCTATTTATTTTAACTGTCTCCTTGCTTCATCTCTTCTCCTGTGTTTCTTCCCTTGCTTCCTTCCATGCTACATTATAATTGCAGAAAGGAAAAGAAGCTTCACCCTGTATTTTCTTAGGGTACTTGCAGCTTTAGAGCAATAAACTACAACTGAAAAACACACCGTGCCCCTAAACACAGCAAAGCACAGGCATGCACCCTGCAGAAATAGAGGGCTGCTGAGCAAAGTTCTCAGTTAGGTGGGATTGTGTCTCATCCATCTGAATCACTGGAGGTGACCCCATCTGTCCCACTTGTGCCCCCACCTGGGTACTTTCCTCCACCTCTGTGGCCCAGGTAGCCATGTGAGCCCTGAGCACAGAGATAAGAGGGAAACTTGAATGGAAGGCACATCTTCCCTGCAGACGGCCGTGGTTAGCACCACACACAGGGTGCCCCGGGGAGGGGAGTCACGCCGCAGAACCGCCGTGTGGTTGCAGTGACTTCACCCTGCTAATTATGGTGAGGCAGGAACATGCTGGCAGCATTTAGGGGTTTAGGTTATAGCCACACTACAAAGTAAACAAGCTGTGAGTGATATTTTAGTCTATAACCAAAGACAGGATGGCTGTCTTAGTTAAATGCATTGGTAGCCTTGAGTTAGGGAATTTTGGGCATGGATGGGAGCTGGATTAAAGTAAGCCAGGGTTCGTCCTGAAATATGGATCTCCAAGAGGATGCGTTGCTCTCTGAGCAAGATTATTTTCAAATCCCCATTAAGCCACAAAAAACAAATGTTTTCACAAGCAATCAGGACGTTGCTGCTCCAACAAACTCAGCCATGAGTGTAAGGCCTGGGGAACGTGACTGTGAAGACAGGGGAGCAGCAAGAAACATTTCCAGGGCTGGAACTAAGACAGCCATCCTCAGCAGCTGCTGGCCATCCGTCTGCCTTACACACCCATGTCCCCACAGTCCCTGTGGGTCATTAGCAGGGCAATGCTGTTTGTCAGCCCAGCTCTGTGCAGTGGCTGCCCAGAGGAGGAGGCCTGTCCAGCTCTGCTCACACACACTGGTGTGGGGCTCTGGCACCTCCTTCCTGCCCTCGCCTGCAGCCGTGGCTGGCACCTGCTATGCCTGTGCTGGGCATTTGTGCAGCTGCCTAAAGCATCAAGGATAATTGCCTCCCTCTCTCCACGGATTATCTTTAGGCAACACTGACAGAGCGAACACTGCCATGGGCTTGCAGCAAGCCCAACAGCACCAAGATGCACCCATCCAGGGCAAGGTCACCCCAAGCCTCTTTCCCAACTCTTTGACATTGCTGAAGGGGACAGAGAAAAAGGGACTGGAACAGTTTTTAGGGACAAACCCAGCAAGCGGTATTTTGCCTTCCATTAACTCTGCTGGTTTTACTCTCTGCAGAGTTAATTACAAATCAGTTTAATTGTTCTCTCGCTTGATAACTTTCTAATCTCTCAGAGACTTGCTGCACAGCAGGCTGTAAGGTTATATTTTATCACTTCTCTTTCCATTAACCCCACTGTGTTAGTCTGTGGTCCGCTTCCTCCCTCTCTCCTCAGAACGTTAACAATTAAATTGATTAAAACCAACTTCGGCAATGGCTCTGTTGAGAAGCTTCCCTCTGCTCCCCGCCAGCCACAATGCCTGTCACACTGTCGGGTCACGAGCGGTGACTTCTCTGCCCCCCATACATTCCCTCCCCATTACACCACCAAGCAAGGCAGAAAAATTGTGCAGTGATGCATGACTGTGCAGAGAAGTGAGGGAGAGGAATGAAAAAATCACTCTGAGGAATGTGAATTAAAAAAAAAAAAAATAAATAAAAAAATCAAAAAGGAAACAAACCCTGGCAAACCTGCAAGTCAATTATAAAAACACCCCAAGTCTGCCAGGAATTCAATCTTGTATACCTTCTTACAGCCAGCGCTGACCAGCGTTTTCCCATTACCTCTCCCTTTCTGATCAGACCACTCAGTGTAGTATTAACAGCAGCTGCCTCTTTTGCTGCTGTTACCTCTCTGGATGCTGGATGTAACACAGGGGTGGGAGGGGAAGTGGTTCAATCGTTCTCTTATCTTTCCTGGGTTGCAACATGCAACAGCATGCAGGTCACCCATTCAGGATAGAGAGGATCTGGGAGCCCTGCAAATGCTCCCAGGTTTAGTTTGTTCTACTTCTGACTACCTCTGACAGCAAACGCTATTGGCATGATGTAAGAAAGATTACTCTTTCTTTACAAAAGAAAATAATGCCGAGTTCTGCCACAATGCCCTCAAATCAAGCACCAAATCACTGCTTGTTGTTCTGGAGGTGCCTGTAGCTCACTGACTGTGCTCCATACTTAAATTTGAATGTAGTTTAGTACTCTGAACTTCATTTTCCTGAGTTTTTGTCATGGGGACAGAGAAATCAGGTACACTAAAAGTACAATGTTTCAGAATTTTTCTAGTTCAGCTGTTTGAACAGAATTTTCTTTCTGGCTTATGCTTTTTTCTCTGATATGATGTGTTCTATATTCACTAGATGTGTTTTGTTTGCTTTGCTTTACTGAGTATATCCACCTCTTACTGAGATTGGTTCTGTTTCTGCAGTCAGGGACATCCTGGAGTTAGGAATCTTATCACAAAATACTCCAGAGAACTAATGGTTTATATGTTTACACTTGTCTGATTTCAAGCTCAGAAGAAATCTTGCCATTGCAGTGAGCTTTGGGTTACTGCCTCAAGAGAGGAGAAGGAGAGTTTGTTTAAAGCCCATCAAGGAATTTCCAGGCAAGAGTGACGTCCAGAAACCCCTTGACCAGATGATCTTCTGGAGACCCAACCACCACCAACCTTCCTCTGACCAACCAGCCTAAACCAGGCTGGCTGAACATCTCTGGAATGGGGAGTGCTGTATGTCACCTGACCCGAGCTGTTCTGTCAGATGAGATCAATGGCTCCATTTATTAGCATCAGATAACATTAGTTAATACCAGACATGCTTTTGTTTGTCTTTCACCCTCAATAACCCTGTGATCACAGAAGAAGAGGGCTGTGTGCTGCAGACATGGGACAGGAAGGCAGGCCCTGCTACATGGCATGTGGGAGGTAAGCGCGGGCTGTGAAAAGCAGAGAACCATAAAACCCTTGTCCACGGGGTCCTTGGTATGGCCACAAAATCACTTAATGGCACACTGGCATCAGGAAACACATGTACAACAGAAGCTATGTGTCCAATGCAATAGTGTGAAAACTTTTCACCCTGAAGAGCTCTCTAAAATTTCTCACTAAATGATCATAAGAAAGCCTTCAGACTGCCTTGTCAGTGAGTCTGAAAACATTTTGCTGGTTGGCAATTGCTTGTGTATGTAGGCTGCAGTAGCTTGCCAATGCTTTTTTCTTTAAAAGCTAGTATGCTATTTTAATCCATGCTTTTCAGTCAAGTCAGTAATTTAAATGGGCACTTGACCCTAGAATATGCCAGATCAGAACTGTCACATGCTTTCGGGAAATCTGGAAACAGATCCCAACCTCATAAGTCATCACAATAATTGTAAGGGATAAAAACCAGACCACCAGTGACTTAATCATTCCTGAAATTTGTAACTATGTTTGGATCTGAACTCTCACTGAGATTTTCAGCAGCATTAGATGGCTAGTTTTTCAAAGATGCATTTCTCAGCGTTTCTGTGAATCAGGCCTGAAATCAGACACTAATTTAACACACAGACACAATTCACCCCAAACCACCCATACTTCTGAAAATATAAATTTCTACTTCATTATCAAAGCATAAAAGAAGCATTTGCCAACCTTCTCAGAGACAGAACATTTCTTAATAGCAAAAATTTCTTTCTTAAGTGTTAATTGTATTTTTTAGACTGATACTTTCATATTTTTAGTACTTCAAAGCTTTGGAGAAAATGGTTAGTAAATCATGAGGGCATTCAAAATCTGTGGAAGTCACTAAATTAACTTGAAAATCCTTTCTTCTGTCAAAAAATAGTGCAGTGGAATTGGTTATCTATCAGCTTGCACTTAACTTCCGTATCACATCATGTAGTGTAATAATTATATCCTAGACCACATCTGTGTTTTCATACCTGGGGGACAGTCTCCCAACCTCAGTTGGGAGGCAGCACCACACCCACCCAATGACTCTTTTCTGGTTGAGATTTGGGCACTGGCTGTCCTCCTCTGAAAGGCTGGTTTTGGGGTTTTTTTTGCCACTGTGTCTCTTGCACAGCTGGAGATGGCCAAGATACTGGGGCATATTGTGCTGCATATTGAGCAGTAGATCTGAATGGGACAATATAGATTAGTTCATTGTAAATTACTCTAGCATGTCTAGTCAAGCTGATGGATTTATGTTTCATGGGCTTGTTCACAAAGTGATTTGGGGGATATTTTTGACATACTGAATTTTTGATTGGTCTCTGGCAACAGCTTCAGTGGCTATGAAAATGAAAACATCAACTTGAAGTTCTTGTCACTGTTCCAAGACCAGACCATGCTATATGCCAATATCAGCAAAGTAATCCTGGGAGCAGTGTGAGCCATATTCTATCTCTCTGAACTCAGCATCACTACACCTTGTAAACCACAACTTCTTAGAAAACAATGAACCATGATATGTCCAAAGTGACATTTGGAGTATCAGTTACCATTCATGCACAATTAAAGTGTAGTAACACATTTATCTGCTAAAAGATGTGTGTCTTTATTTCATGTTTAAAACTGTAGTTTCCACCCTAGCTTAGGGATCAGTCTTCATATCTCTGTTCTGATTGTAAAGGATTGAGTTAGTCTTAAAATAATGTTGTTGCTATTTAAAGAATGGTGGTGTGCAAAAAATCAAAACCCAGAGGAACTTCTGCCGTGAAGGACATGGAACTGAGGTGAAGAATGCTTGGAAAGGGAAGATGAGGAAGCAGACAATTGCAGGTACGTGGGAAGCTGAGCATAAACAACACTTCTCTCATGCAATTTGGACTAAGATGATTACGGCTGGTCTGCATCCCAGAGGAATATGTTAATCGTCTGCATGTGGCAGCACACAGCTGAAACTGCTGTCTGACATCCTGAACTTTCAGCTGTTAAAATTTTCTGCATAGCCTATATGCCATCCTGTGATTAAATAACAGAGATTTCAGCATGGCGTTAGCAGCCATGGCAGCCACCTTCAGCCTTGGCAGGAATACTGAAGGGAAAGAATCTGAAAGAAATGTCCCTGAAAATGTACCTTCATGGAATTGTTTTCTGAGAAAATATATTTTGGGCTGACTGGCCAATGCAAATGTCAAGGAGTAAACATTTCTCATGAATATCGAGACAGGAGTATTTTTGTACTTTAACTGTTTTCATTTATTGTATTTTTTTCTGTCCACCTCTATTAAAAGATAATGGTGCAAGTCCAGAATAAATCCATGGGTGTCTACTGAGCTACACTGATTTAAAACTTACATAGCAGAAATGGCATGGTACTGAGCAGCACAGCCCTGAGGTGGTGAGATCTCCCATCCCCCTCAGCTACCAGAGACAAAATCTTCATTCACACCAGCAGTGACTTTTCACTGCCATGAAATGAAAAGTCACTGTTGGTGTAAACAAGGCATTTCCATGCCTCCCATGTCTATGGAGGGCGGACTCAGGCGTGGCTCCTGCTTTCACTACCTATCTCATGGCAAGACCTGAGGGAAACACTTGAGTTAATGTAAAGCTGTTCTTCAAATCCCTCCTTGGATGGTTGCAGGGTGTTTAACTCTGCTCACACGGCTTTGCTGTGCCATGTCCTGGTGTGTCCATCCAGAGGCATCTCTGTTTAAGTGGCTGTCAAAATGGTCTTTGGTTACATTTTTTAGCCCATAGACAATTTTGAGGGCAGCGGCTTTACATTAGCAACAGAGGAGGACAAGCTCGATTGGTACCTTTTTATTTTCCTCAGTTGTCACTGTGGAGGGAGAGGACAAGACAGAAAAATGTTGCATTGCCTTGTCATTTGTCATGTTAAGTTTTACTTGTCTCTGAGGATTATGAACTGAGGATTGCCTCCTCTCTTTGTGCCTCACATGTGCCTGCTTTTACACAGATCAGGTTGTGAGTTCATTCCTTTGTAAGTACTCTGTGACGCACAAAAGCCAAAAGGGGAAAGAAAAAATCCCCACCCACTCTGAGACAGTCTATTGAACTTTGTTTTCCAATTACCTAACAAATTGCTGACTAAGGACAGGATAGGGCGGTGGAAATATAAGACCTAAAGGCACTGTACATTCCTCATCTGTAATGACCAGAAAAAGTGGGTGTTTGTTGGTGGTTTTAGCCAATTTGCAATTTATCTTGGTTTTAGCCCAAGCAGGCTTGAAACCAAGACAAACATTCTTTGATGTAATCTAATTGTGACTAAGACCGTTTGCATAAAGGTTTCACAGCTAGGATAGGAAGAGGAAAAAGACCTTGAAAGCATTCCAGTGGAAAAGTCATGTGCACCAGGCTTTCAGCTGCACCAATGGCGCCCAACAGCCCATTGTTTTAGTTGCGGCTTAAATTAATACCTGACAGCAAATGAATTAAGGCCCTGCTGAAGTCATGTATTCGTTTACTCTTGTTTTGTTTCCAATCATGTTTGCACAATGATAGCTCCAGGTGAAGAACTAATGGGGAAAATGCCCTTCCCCTGTTCCTATTCCCACTCTCTTCCAAAAATATATGTAATAATCTAACTTAAATTCTCTCCAAATACATTAACCTGACCAGGCTAGCCTCACAAATTGATGAAGCTTCACATTGTTGGTAGGGCTGGAAAGAGTTTGGAGAGAACTGCCACAGGTCCTGAAGTTCTGCAATGCATTAGAAGCACTGCCTAGTTTTTCTCATTATACAAATCTGTAGGTCTCACTCTTCTGAGATTATCCCAAAAGCAGGATCAATGATCCCAGCTGGATTTACCAGCAAGGTGTACGTTTTAAAGATAGTGGAGGTTCTTCTTCACTAGCTGCTCTTGGCCCAGTGTGTAGAGTTACCAGGCTCTAAATTCAGTGGGGAAAAACAAACTTAAGGGATATTCTGGTATGGAGAATACTGAAGGAACAGCAAAATCATTATTCAAGTATAAGCAGGAAATACACAGGAGATGGAAGCAGAGTCCATTTGGAATGAATATGGAGAGGTTATCAGGGTAAGTAGAAATGTTCTTTCTCATGACATGTTAGTATTAACAGTCCTTGCCTATTACCAACAACTCTTGGCTGTTGTTACCAACAGTACTTGGTTGGCTCCACAGCATTCTGACCATCAGTGCTTGATACATACGCATAAATACACATTGTTTTCTGGGTTTCTGAAGAGGAAAGGCTGAGATAATTCAGCCTTGAGAAGACCCCACTGAGAGGGGGCCTCATTCATGTGTATAAATGGCGAAAGGGTGGGTGTGAAGAGGATTCAGCCACGCTCTTCTCGGTGGTGCCAAGCAATAGGACGTGAGGCAACGCGCAGAAACTGATAACACGGGAAATTCCACCTGGATGTGAGGAAGAACTTCTTCACTGTGCAGGTGACTGAGCACTGGAGCAGATTTTCCAGAGAAGTTGGAGTCTCCCTCACTGGAGATGTTCAAGAACCACCTGGACACAATCCTGTGCCATGTGCTCTGGGATGACCCTGCCTGAGCAGGGAGGTTGGACCAGATGATCCTCTGTGGTCCATTCCAGCCTGACCCACTCTGTGATTCTGTGAAAGGCATGTATGCATCAATGTGATTCACAGCCTACTTCTATAGATGTCCTTTTGTGCAGTAGGAAACTCAGGTTTAATTGTGATTCTTCTTTGCCATGAAACCTGTCATCTCTTAATTACAGCAGCATAATTTAAAAAAAAAAAAAAAAGTCAGAGTAAAGGTTTTTATTATTTTGTGTCACAGGATTGAGGATATGGTAGCAGATAACAATTGTGCTTGTTGCTGTAACATATTTGCTGTTAACAATCCATTATAGTTTATTTCCCAGTCTCTAAACACAGACACCTTCAAATTTTCACTGGGAACTGTGGCTAGTATGGTTCAATAAGCAATTTCTCAATTAGGTGTTGTAATTTAGCTTTCAAATTGGCCTGAAAATTTGCCAATCCAGGCATAAATATGCTCTTCTGAGCTTTATGTTTAATGATAATTTTAAAAATCCAGTGGTATTTTACACTCCTGTCAAAATACCCTTTCCTCCAAGCCTGTTTGAGTCATAATTTGCAAGACAGCAGCTGTAATTTCCCTAGGATAGCATCTATATGTATCTATTACTGCATAATGTTTGGAAAAATTAAATTAAGAACAAAATATTAAGAGTTTAAAACACATTCACACTATTTAGAGGTGGACAGCTCTGTAATAAACAGGTAGTATTCTGTCTATAGGACAGAAGTATGTCTTAACTAAGATGCTAGATTTTACATTTCAATCTACAGCAAGAGATTTGAGCCTTGATGGTGCCTTCTTTATTTTTTTTTTAATTTCTTCCATATCCTAGGTAACAACCTGCTTTTGAATTTCATTCAGAAATTCATTCTCTTTGCCTTCTTTATGGAGACCTTCAGAGAGATGAATTATTTCCCTGGCAGTGGCTTGTTAACCAGATGGTAATGCAAGGAGAGTGTGTAACAGGATATCGAGATCTCCTCATTCTCAGTTCTCAAGTCATTGTGAGATAAGCCCATAACAGGCTCAGTGATTAGTTCAGGGGAATTTCTCTGGGGACCAGGAGATCGATGGTATATACACCATGTCCTCTTGGTCAATCAAAGTGACGACTGAGAGACAGTATCTTAACAGCACTGAACATTACAACCCCAAAGAAATGCAACACTAATTAAATGCAAGGGGTTTTCTATGTGCTACAGTTCTCGTAACATTCTCAGCAAATTCTGAAAAGCTGGTAGTTTTTGGAATAATGCCTTTATAGATTAATGCTGCTGATTAATAAGAGCTGTTATTTATGGTGAAAATCACACAACTGCTGGGTCTAAAGGCTTCTTTGGGGCTGAAAGCTTTCTGTACAGAAAGTTGTTGTTGGGAAACAAGGGACTGGTGTGTTACTGTAAAGGATAGGTTGTAAAAGGGATGCTTAAAAGGGGCCCAATATGGTTTGGATTGCAGCCAAGGTCTTGCATAACAGGATGCCTCATAAAAGAAAGGCTTAGAGGGGTATGGTTAAAAGACAGACGTTTCTTTTGAGCAGAGATGTGCCAATGGGAGGATCACTGACAAATCTTTGTTCACTACTATGTGTGCATATAATTAAAAAATGTTGGTGTTTGCAGCCGTTCCCAGATTATGTTGACTGGTTCAGAGATTCACTATTTTTAAAAATTAAAAATAGACAAGGACACAACAAATGCATCTCAGCTGGGGTATCTTCTGTGTGTAAACAGGGCAGAATTTAATGCCCCTCAAGGAGCAAAAGCAGGAATGCCCCCCAAACCTTGTGACCAGGTGTGCAGCATTCACAGCTGGACAAGACTGCAAATCTGGGTCAGCTGTCTTGTGAAGGCATGTGGAAGCATGATCCCCAACCTGGGTATCAGACAGGAGTTCAGGGGCAACCATTTGCATCTAACAGGCAAGCCAGTAAGCTGCTAATTTGGTCACAGAGGTTTCATTGAAAACTAGAGAAAATTATCTTTGTAGTGACAACAGAGGGAAAACTTTTAACTCCAACTAATTGCCTGCAAGTATTTGCATTTTCCTGTAGATTTAGAGTCCACTACTAGTGCCTTAGAGCAAGCTCTATCAAGACACCATGTATGTCTCCTTCCTGTTTCTAGAGGAAATAACTGATGTTGACCTGTTGTTCTCCAAAAACCACCCAACACACCCATGACACTGGTCCAAGCACCGGGACTCAGGACCTGAGGGAAGGCTGCATCAGAGGAAGAGTTAACACAATCTCTTTATGATTTCTTCCCACAACCATTATAATACTTTGTCTTGAATCTATTGCTGGTTTTAGTGGAATGTATTCAGGCTCAGGGAAAGCTGTCCCTGCCCATGGCAGGGGATTTAGAATGAGATGATCTGGAGGTCCTTTCCAACCCAAACCACTATATAATTCTGTGATTCTGTGTACAGAGCAAATGGTTGGTCTTCAGTACTAGCCAGCAGTGTCTGATGGTACACTTGATGAAGTAAGTGCCTCTGGGGTTCCTGACTCAGCTGAAACTGCCTTCAGCCTCAGTCTGGGATATCTAACAACTTGTATCTTCCATGCCAGAGGACCTGCTGAGCAAAGCAGGCAATGACATTGACATTTTCCATTACATTTCTGGCTTAATACAGGTGGTGGGAAAACTGAGTGGGCAATGTGCCTCGCAGGTAGACTATTTCTTTCTTTCACTGGCCAGATCAGAGCTCAAGGGAAGTTCCATCGAAGGACTGGGGAACACCAACATCTGCCACAGATATACCTGTGGTCAGCTCCTGTGCTATGCCTCCCACTGCTGTGAATCATAGAACTAGAATCATAGAATTATTTTGTTTAGGAGGCCAAGGAACCCCTAGTTCTAAGTCCACTGCAGTGGACAGGGACACCCTTCACTTGACCAGGCTGCTCAGAGCCCCATCCAACCTGGCTTTCAACACTTCCACGGATGGGTCATCCAAAAATTCTTAGCGCAATCCTCTGTTTCCTAAAAACTCCTGAGAATGATTTGACATCTCTCTGAGAGAAGCAAGTTACAACCTCATCAATACTGTGTTTACTTTTGCTGCCTGACAAGAAATCAGTTGTGAACCCAAAAAGAAGAAATTGTCATCCACATTCTAGCTTCATACTCAGCAGGGCTCTTCAGTGTGTTAGTGTGACATGGAGAAAGCACAAGATCTCCGTGACAATTCCTCTCTTGATTCTAGTGTTGTAAATATAAACCTAAAGTAGACATCCTTCACAGCATCCTACTCCACACTGACGCTGTCAAGAATGAGAAAATGAGGTGGTCATGTCCAGACATGTCCTTGGATCAGTTACCAATACAATACACAACAAATACCAACACAATACAATACAAATACACCAATCCAGTGTATTGTCATGAAATAAAAATGTAATTGCAGTTTTACAGTATTTTACAGTTTTTCCTCTATGTGTGCCACTGGGTGCATCAAAGGAGATGAAAAGGCAGAGCTCCAGCTTTAGGCTGAGAAGAGGTTTGCTGAGGTATTACAAAGAAGCAGGTGGGTTATTGATCTCTCATGTTCTTGTTTTGGTTCTGGAAGCAGCAAAGGTGCTCTCTGTGCTGCAGGAAGCAATGGCAACTCTTTTTAAATCAATACTTAATAAGTAACAAAACATAACTGCCACATGCTGAGAATAGCATGAACTCAGTTCTTTAAAGAGCACTCCTACTTAATACCAGCTTTTTTATTTAACTATGGAAGTGCTTATTTCTGAGCAATTATACCACAGAATGCAAAACATACTTTCTCTACCAATATCCTTACAAAATAGTGTGCTCCCATGCTGTAGATTCTTGGGTGATATTTTTAATTGAAGAGCAAACCTGGTGTTAAAGTGATTGATGAAAATACAATGTGAGATGGACATAAAGGGTTTATTGGGCACTGCAGTAGGGAGACATCTAAATACCAATCTAAATGAGGCCTGGATCCACACACTGTAATTCCCCACCTTATGCCAAGTAATTGCACACTGCAATTGCCCCGCCTTTAATATACTGGGGCCTGAAGCTAATCTTACTGATGTGTCATTTCATTGCATGCAATAGGTTCAAATTCCAGATTAAAACAAAGCAAAACAAAACAAAACAAAACACCAATCCAACAAAACAAAAAGTAAAAGTGGAACTTGTAAAGAGTAGAAGGCGATCCACTCTGGAGTTCATGTCAGTGAAACTAGAGACAAAAATATTATCACTCAATATATCTGCCAAAGTTTTGATGTCCACATGCTATTGTATACCACCGGCTTCATTCCACCAGAGAGATTAAAAGTAAAATAAACTCAAAACTTGCCCCAACACAAAATGTAACTAAAATTCTGGCATCGCCATATGCTTCTTTTTGCTTTTTCATGTATATATTTGTGTATAGTTTGGAAAGTAACCATAGCATATTCTAGCAAGAGTCAGACAGGTCAATCTCTGTGAATTCAAGATAAAGTTGTGTGCCTTGAAAAAAAAGCTAGGTCTGGAGACCAGGCTTGAGATAAACAGCCATCTGAAAGATAATAGATTTGCCTGACATTGTTGTATCCAGTAAATCATAACAAAACTTCAGAATACTGGAGAAAGGCCAGGAATTGGTGACTTACATTATTATCACATTTTGGAAAGGTAAAACTAATAGCACTGTTTACTTTAACTAATATTAACTAATTCTTAACTCATGGCTGCCCAAAAGTACCCTGCTTGAGATCACAATTGACTCACTTTCCAGCTGTGCTAAGAAAACAACTTTTCAGCTATGTCAAAGGAGAAGGGAATGGGAAAGAAGGGAAACAGTATTTGGGAGGGCAACATGCACCTGCTTGGGCTGCATTTCAATCTCACTCTTCTCCTCCTTTTCCTGTAATGGAGTGAATCCTGTATAAGCTTTTTGCTATGTTAAAAATAAATATAAATAATGCTGCAAGGAAAATTAAAAAGGCAACTCTTTTCATAGCTGCATTTCAGATCCTTTTCAATGATACCAAGCCTTACTTCCCAGAGGCTTTTTCCCAAGAAGTGCCTGGTGAACACATGCAGAATGGCCAGTGGTTAGTGTGAAGCAGTGAGTGCACGTGCAGGAGTGAAGTACAAGCTGTGGCACACAGTACTTCTTTCTGGGGCAGAGGCAAACAGAGCCTACCTGTGTCTTCTGGTTTGCTTGCTTGGTTTCTCTGAAGAGAAACCTGAGAGCAGGCAGCTAACAGCATTTGGTGCATACACAGATGACATGGAAAACAGAGCCTTGAACAAAGCAGGTACCCATGTAGGTCTCTGACTGGTTTCTTGCTATCAAACCACTCTCAGTTTAGCCACCTTTGAGAAGTAACCCCAATAAAAAGGGGACCAAGGCAACTTACTAGGGTGTGTGGATGTTCTGCCACAGCCAGACACTTTGAAGGTTTCAGATTGTTCACATAACACTGCCTTGGGTGCTAGTGAGGTGGCACCTCCTTAGTGGGAACTCTGCATCTCTGGCCAAGCTGTCCTGTGGTTAAATACACCTTCCCACAGCCAACATCGGGGAAGAAAACTCTTCTCCTGAATTCATTGCAAAATGAGAATAGGAAGAGTGACTAATTCTTTAGTGCTAATATTAGTGTGTGTCTAAACTCCTAACTAGCAAACTGTAAATAGCTCTAGTACGTTTGTGTCTAAACTTCTAATGAGCAGACTGTAAATATTTACTTAGAGTTTCTTGGTTTTCAGGGGTAGACAAAACTCTCTGCAAACCACGTAGTCTTTAACCACACTTTTGTTCTGATGTCTTGTTTTAAAACATTTTCATCAAGAAGATACTGGAAGGGTTTGAAGGAAGCTGCTGTGTTTGTTCACAGGGTCGAATTGGGAGGTGAGTTGTGAGTTAACTCTCTGAGGCTCAGAGCTCACAGAGCTGTTAACAGCTGCTCTTCCCATGCAGAATGAGATTCCCTCTACAGGAATTCCCTCTGTAAAGAAGCAGGACTAAACCCTGCACACCATCCTCACTGCTGGGATATGGATCAGCAAAGGGACCCAGTTAGCACAGGGTTCTAAGAAAAACAGCTAGTTCTGCCCATTTCATCAGCAAACCATGCCTTTTAGAAAGTTCCCATTTGATTCCCATTTTGCTGGAATTCTCTCTCTCGTTTTGAGCCCTTTGTGTTTCTACTTTTCACATGAAGAAACAGCACCAAAATTCCAGGGAAAAGGATTATTCTCACAAATTTCCAAACCTAAGAGCAGTGTTTTGAAAATCTTACTGGGTAATATTCTTGTGAAACTCCTGGTTGGCAAACTTAGAGAAGGTCACAATTTATGCTAATTCAATGAAATAAGTGTGGTTTTGTCTGCTTCATCCTTTAGAAGCAAAAAAAAAATAAGGCAGTGTGTATTGGATTTTAAGGGTCTCTTCAATCCTAAATTATTCTATTATTTTAAGTCTTTCTCCACATAAAAATTTAGGGTGATGTTACTTGGCTTTCCAATGGGCAATGACTCCGTTCTCAGTTTCTCCCTTCTTTAGAATCTTGACCCTTTTTGAGGCAACTCCTTTCCCTGCAGAACTTCACTAAGGGTAGCCTTGACCTCTAAGAGCAGCAGAAATCTCTGATCAGAAGTGTGGTGAACTTACTTATCTTTCAGCAACCTGCTGACAGCCCCAGGCTCCACACTCGAAGTACTTGCCTTGCTCACAACAATTACATCAACCAAGTGCAGACATTAATGCTGCCCAGCTTAGGGGATCACAGGACCAGAGCCTGAACACAGCACTTCAGAGTCACCTCTGTACTCCCCTTGAACATCCCTGTAAGAAAGATCAGGACTAGCTTTTCAGCAGACTGTTGCAATGGAACCTGGGGCAGTTATTTCAAACCAAAGGAGGGTAGATTTAAATTAGATACAAGGAAGAATTTTTTGGCAACATGGATGGCAAAACACTGGAACACTGGTAGCCCAGAGAGGTGGTGGATACCCCATCCCTAGAGTTTATCAGTACAGCCAATGACTCAAAGGGAGCTAAAATTATTTACAAAGCACTCACAACAGGCTTTACTGCAGTTTTCCTGAAACAGTGTTGGATTACTGGTGACTCAGACACACACACTGTTATTTGCAATGCTAATGGCAATCAAAACTTATGATTTAGTCATCTATCTGTCTGTATAAAAATAGAGCCCTGTGTAGCCCAGCAGTACTCCTTGAAGAGGTTCTCAGTGAAGTGAACAATTTTCTAGCTCCTAAATGAGAAATCAGGCCTTTACCCAGGGGAAAGACAGGGTCGGTGGTGTATTGAAATCCTACTTTACGACTTTGGACAAATAGGGAAGCTGGGCTACATGGGCGCTTAGTCCAACAAGTTAATCTTTAAGAGATTTCACTTAGTATGGCTTGGCAGATTTTCACTCTTCACCCCAAAATGTTCCTCTTGGGGTTTTGTCAGGAGTCAAACATACATGACTTTAAGAGACCCAGCCTTTTCAATTTCCAAAAGAGGTGCTACTTGCAATATGTATTTAGTTACAAGATGATTGTGTGTGTTCTCTACAGCTGTTTCCAGTGAGATTTCCTCCCTCTGTGACTTGGTAGTGAAGGACAGAGGGCAAGTGGCTCTCAGGACAGTGTGTCTCAGGCTTGTCCTGTTTCTAGAGGTGTGCTGGTGTCAGGAGTGGCCTGAGATGGGAGGTCAGACAGTGTCCTGGCCCTTCCTTTGCATCTCCAAACTCCTCAGGCCTCTCTGGCTACCATTGGGATTCCATGCTGAGGAAAGAAACTTTCTGGGTGCCAAAGATAAGCTATCTCTTAGGTATCCACACGTAGGGATTTTTAAGGCAAAATGCAGAAGATTTTTTTTAAATTCTCTCCGTATTTTCCGCTCCTCGCGGTGCGTATGTGTGTGCACACCTATGCACTTGTGTGGGCTCATGTGTACAGGCACCTGCACAAATGTCCTGCTTCTTCATAGACTATGGTTGGTGATATTCACATGCTGAAATTATTGATATCATCTGGCCTGATGAAGCAATCTCAGCACATATCTGCCCCAGTACAAGCTAGAATGGCTATTTTTTGACGTGTTATTTGCAGATTAAAATAAAACTGGAAAAGGAGGACATTCTAAGCAAATATTCAATGTTTGGCATCCAGGCATTTCAGATGCCGGATGGAGACTGAAGTGTGTACCCTGATGCAAATCAAAATTTTACTAATGGAACTTCCAGACTTATCACAAGGAGTCCTTCACAACACACAGAGGAGATCTCAGTGTTTATTACTGAAAGGTTCATAGCAGTAATGGTATGGCAAGGGGGAAGCTGTGACACAGCATTGGCCTAAAGGATCCTCTAAACATTTCACTGAAAATGTAACTTTTTGGTAAACATCACATACAAAAAATAGACACTGCTGAGGCTCCCTGTTGTCTTTTTAAACTGTGAATTCTTTTCTGTGTGCTTGGCTGACCACACGATGAACTCTTTCACCTTCATTCTCTGAATCTGTGCTTCATGGAGATGATTTAAAATTAAGGTTTTCCTGTGAAGTGTTTAGACTGATTCAGATTAATCTCCAGTACTGTAAAGGAAAATTAAGAAATAAAGACAGACATTTATTCCATTTAGAAGATCAACTACTTTGATCTGCTGGTGTAGTAACCTTTGTTGGTAAGAAATAACAGGCACATAAGTAAGGAGAGCAACTCTGTAGCTTCTGCTTTCGTTTTTGTTACGCTTTGTGATGTGGGACAAGTGGCTGGGATTTACAACAATCACATAATTGGGATGTGATTTACATCAATGGGATGGGTTAAAGGGTGTTTAGGTGGTCTCAGTCATGGCCATTCAGAAATGAGATGCAGGTATAGTCTAATGTCTCACCCAAGGTCAGCACTCCTCACTGGGCCACATTTTGGATCATACCCTGCTACAAAATCTGATTGCTCCAGGAGAAGACCCCTGCACATTGGAAAAGTGGCACATCAGAGTCAAGATCTTCCTTGGGAGAAGAGTTTTAATTCAAGGGATTTGCCTTCAAAGAAGGAAGTTACCGAAAGAAACAGTCTCTAGTGAGGTTTAAAAGATGTACCTGTTTAACTACAGGGCAGAACTTGGTGATCTTAATCGAAACTGGAAAAGCAATTGAAGGCAGCTTGGCCTCATTTACTACTTCCATGCAAATATTGTCATTAAATGAACTAGAAAACTAACATAAAACAGCAGCAGGAGGGAAAACAGCCTTTTTCAGATGAAGCTTAGGAAAAGAAGTCAGCATGATCATGCAAAGGATACAAAGCACGGCCCAGTGCTAAGTTTCACTATCAGCTGCATGGTTGTATGAGGAGACATGGTGGGACAGAGCAGGAAATCAAGGATGTCTCTGCAGCCTCCAACATCAGACCATAAGGACCAACTGTGCCAGATATGGTCAGAGGTCTATTTTCACAGCCTCTACTAATCAACACCTTTGAGATTTAGAGATGCAGAAACACATGTTTGTGCTCAAGCTCCAGGTATGGATATATTCCTACAAGAAGGAGTCTTTCAAAAATGTCTGACAGAGTTAGGATGAATTTGGCCAGTCCTGTGGTCCTAAACTGACAGATCATGCTCTAACCCTTGCTGCCTCCTCAGGTCTGAATGGGAGCCAAAAGGCCTCCACAAACTCTGCACCTTTTTGTTTCCAGAGATTTTGTTTCCAGTGAGGGTCCACTGAGTGGGGTTAGCAATTGACTCTGCTGCACACACTGGTTGGTTTTGTTGATGTAAGTCATTGTGACACAGTTTTTGGTGTGAAAGTGATTACTGAGGGCAGAGCATTCCCATTCTGGGCATTCTTATTGGTGCCTGGGAAATGCCGGATTGGAGAATCAATTAGTCATCGAATCTGTCCTGGTTTACAGTTATATTCAGTGACTAATTGTGTGTGCTTTGGTCATCCTTCCTCTCCATTAATGTGTTCCTGATAATTAAGGACCCTGAGAAGATGTATTTGAGCCTATTATATGGATGCAGGTGGGAAGGAAGGTGCTTGTGCAGAAGTGAAGGTAGAGGGAGTTCAGGGAGTTTGTAGCATAGCTAATTTTTACCATTTGTTTAATCTGTTACTAAGGGTCATTTGTCAAACTGTGGCTGCTGTTCCTGCCCCTCCTTCCCTTGTTCACAGTAATGAACAGCCTGGGAAAATTACCCCCTTTCCAAAGGATCAGCAAAGAGGAAGAGCTGATGATAATGGTCCTGAGAAGTGAGGCAATTGTGCATGGATCACTTCCCAGGACACAAAGGCTGTCTGCACACTCTGCACCCAGGAAATGAGGTTAATCAACACCTGCTCACAAGGACAGTGAGAAGCTCTTCCTCATGATGATGGTGAGACCAGGATCTTTGCTGCTTGTTTCCTGAGGCAAGTGGCTGGGCAATACTGAGCATTATGTTGGGTGGTGTTCTCCACAAGATTTCATCTGAAGCTGGTGGGAGAGTTGCTCCTCCAAGGAATGACTTGGGCCTTGTATCACTCCATACAAAACTGGGTTGTCACTCAGCCAAGGGATGGAAGAAAAGGCAAACAAAGGGGCAGCATCATTAACAAGTTGCAGAGAACATTTTCATGGTATAATGTTCAAGGGATGGGCAACACGGTTTGTGGGACTTCTTGGTGAGAAAATTAATGAACTGCCCAGCTAGAAGATTGGCGGTTAGGTAAATGGTAGTGTAGGAGATATTTGAGACTTAGCAGTCTGTCTAGCAATTTTTGGAAAAAGCTAGAGAATAGATTTTTATATTTAGTTTGATCTTTACAGTTTAGATCTGATTACTTTTATCAGTAGAAGCAGGTGGGTCTATCAGTTTGGACAGAATAGAGGGACATTTCCTGCACTGAATAAGGGATGTGTCACATTAAATATCAATAGTCAAACTCTACCTTTTAGAAGGTGTTTGATTTCTGCCTGGTACATTATCACTTGACACAACAGAAGTTGTTGATGTCCTCTTTACATGTAATGGAAGAGTGATTAAAGAGCCATGACAGTGACAGAGTAAAAGTCAACTCAGGAAATAGAACAAACACTTCAGCAATATTATGGAATCTGTTAAAGGGAAGTACTCTTCAAAGAGGGAAAGTTAAAACAGCATGCTAGTCAAAGGATCAGCGCTCCTACAGACACTGGTAAGGATTGCAGACAGGTGTTCGGTTTAATAATAAACACTAGTTTAATTAAAGATTAGTTATTTAGGTGCTGGAATGATCACCTCTTTCCCAGAGTGCCTGGCTTTATGAGGATAAAGTGTGCTTGGGAGATCTTGCCTTTTTTCATATATTAAAAGTGGGGTATTTTTCTTTAAATATCTTCTAAATATAGAAAATAGGAAAGCATTAACTGGTAAAAACAAATGGCTGCCTTCTGATGTGAATCTTGGACGTTACTCCAGTCCTCCAGCATCTCAAGAGGGACCTGAATGAGCGTTCACTGTGTCTCATTGACCAAATTCTCAGCTTCCTATATTTCCAGGAAAGCAACTTGACTGAGTCATGCTATGCCACCTCTTTGCTTTCTACTGCTGAACTTGCAGTCCTTGTTGATGTAAAACAGGCTGCAAGGAGACAGGAGAAAGATTTATTCACCCAAATACCAATCTGACATGGAAGTGATCCCAGGCCTTTCTGCTTAGCCACAGCAACAAGCTGAATCTCCTTAGTTCCTTTCAGGAACTAGTTAAACTACTTCCTAAAAATACCTCACTATTGTGCTTGCATTTCTTCTTTTGGAAAGGTCTTTCCTCATTGTTTGGATCATTGGCAACCTGCTTCTACTTTTGCTAATTTTATTCAGGGCCACTTAGCATTTGTTTGTTCATGTGCCAAGTTACTTTATAGCTTAAATAGCTTTTTTCACCTCCCTCAGGTTTGCTGCTCCTTGATGTATTTGCACTCAGCAGTCACATCCCCTCCCAACCATTGTTTTGCCAAGTAAAAATAGCTGATTTCTTCAATTCTCTTGTAAAATTAATTTTATTTTTTTTTGTAAAGACATCAGGTTGCAAAGCAACAGTCATAGATAATTGCAGCCAGAGCCAATGACAGAATCTCCCTGTGCTAAAATAAAAGTAGGTATAACACAATTTGGCTCATGGCCAAGGCCAGCATTTTGAGACACAGACACTAAAGTCTTTATCTCTGGTGAGGAAGACAAGTAAATGGCCTCTTACACCAATGTGATGAGAACTTCAGTTGTCCATTGACTTCAATGTCTAAATAAGTTTTTGTTTAACTAATGTCATGAAATGCTAAGCATCAGCACCAGTGTTTCTCTATTTGTTGAAGTTTACTATTCTGTTTCATTATGCCCACACACTGTTCAGAAGCATCCACATCTCACTAGAGTTACAGGTTCTGACACCTGTCTGGGGTAAGCAAGTGCTATTTCTCTCTCCATAAATACTAACTGAAATAAAAGAAGCCTTAGACCATCCCTCAATAAAACAGGGAAGGGCAGAGGGCATCAAGAAGAGTAAAAAAAAAAAAATAGTAAACCAGTAACAAAATTTTACAGAAGCAGGTGCAAGTCTGCTCATTATTGTTATGCTCTCAGGCAATATGCCAGTAGCCAAGGTACAGTCCTGGTAGGTAATCCTGAAAATATGACCATTAGTACATGACACAGTCAGGGCTTCTCACACAAGCCAACTTAAATTATACATCTTTACATGTCCAGTGGGATGGGGACCCAAAGAGAAAAGAGCGGCCCAGAGCATAGCACTGTCTGGGGAGACATTCAGATTTTATTTCAGACATTAGCAACACTTCCAGTGACTGGCTTGTGATGAAAGAGAAAATTTAACCCTGCCTTGCACAGTGGGTTATTGAAGCACTGTTGGGGAAAGTGTCCCACTTTCATAGTTTTAGACATTAGTGACAAAACATCTTTCTGCTTGCTGCTTGAAGGGTCCAAACTACATTTTACCCTTAAAGCCTGCTTGGAGCTGAATAACTGTTCTAGCTTTGCTTTAATTTTTGCCTAAATAGCATTTATATGTGTGAATACAGCTCTGCCCTCCCCTGCTCTCACAGCTACAAAGATCAGCCTTTTAACCAGTTCTTAATAAGCCAGGTAATTGGTAAAGGCTTGTCTGTGTCTGGTTGGGTCAGGCAACCAAAAGACCTCATGAGAGCCTAAAGCTGTTTTATCTCCAGTACCAGGAGAGTATTTTTGGAGTAGAAAAGATGAAAAAGTTTTCTGTAGGCTTCTCTAGATAAAACATAAACTGTTACTAGATTCAACCTAAATGGAAATAGAGAAAAATCTAATTCTTTCATATATATTTATACCTATATCTATACCTAAACATTTAAAATGCCACCAAGAATATACAGACAGAAGATGCTGAAGGGTTCACAGACATCTTCCCAACTGGATTTCATACTCTGGCATATTTACTTGATCTAAAATCCCACAACTGACTGAAGCATGTTTAACTTAAAACATATATGTGATCTCTTTGGTGCTCTTTGTTTGCTCTTTAATCACCAAAGAAGTGCTTAAAGTTCACTTTAAATTCAGAGGTGAATGCCCCAGCATGTTTTGAATCACAAGCATGGGGCTCAGTTTCTGTGTAGTATCATCAACTTTGCTGCCTATTGCTGCATGGTCATCTTAAAAATTAAACCTTTGGGCTACATTTCCCAGCGAAGACGGGTTTAATTTTGCTAATATCAGATAGCAATACAAAGTGTAAACCTGGGACAGGTTCATTACATATTTCAGAAGTTTATTAACCCAGTTTGATCTGGGGTGAAAGCCTACAACAAACAAAACACTATCCTTGTGGTAAAATTTTGCCCTGTTTGCTGTAAGAAATTAAAATTTAATTTTAGGAGGAGAAATTACTTTCAAGTAAGAGTTTTTAGAAGCCTTTATGAAAGACTTTTAAATGCTCATGCATTTATGAACTTTTATGAGTTTGATCTCCTATAATTTTATAAATGTGCTTTCACTTCAGGGGTAATTATATGTGAAGGAATTTAGACCTTTCTTACTTGATAGAAGTAAGTTTAAGCCACAATAAGGGGCCTTTGCACGAGATAGGAGGATGTCCACAAGCAGTCCAAAAGACACACAGTATGTTTGAGGCTGCTCTGTCAGAGAGTTTTGTGTTTTCAGGCCAGAAAATTTATCAGCTTTGGTTATTCTGGTGTCTTATATGAATTCTAGACTAAGAAACCTAATTATAAATGCTCACCCAAATATTTCAATCTAGATCCTTCAGAGAACATCTTTGCCTTTTACCGGGCAATGGAAAGAATTAAAGGAGGATTAATATTTAAGGAATTCATTATAAGAAAGAAATTAGATGTCCAGCATAAGTGGTGCTCCAGACTGACAGGAATTTGGGGGAAATTTGTTCAGAAGTATGTCTGCTGCTAGTTTACCAGCTTAAACTCTTTCCCCATGTCCTACTTTCTGGAGGCTCGTGAGCGTTAGCTTGTGCGGAAGAGCAGACGCAGCTGTACGCGGTTTTCAATCAGATTTTAATGTTTCATGTGCCGCTCTGAAGTCTACTTTTAAAAGTATTTTGTCCCCATTTCTTTGCCCTCTGACCCACAGAGAGGCCTGGCTCATGAACCCTTGCTCCCTACTGTGCATTTCCCAGCAGAAGAAACAGAGTCACAGGTCCTACGGGCCCAGCATTGCTCTGTTCAAATAAAACAAAAATCCAGCCATGAGACACATAGGAAGCAGGTCAAGCTTTTAATCTTACCAGAGAGCAGGAGGCTGAGCAGAGCATCTATAAGTCATTAAATCTTCAATTTTCTGCCTTTCCTTGAGGCTTCCCCTCATTCCCCATGGGACTGTCAGGGAAATCAGACTCACCTCGAATGTTTCATACACTCAGAGCAGGAAAACTGCATCAGAAAAGGCAGCAAGACCCTGGAATAAACCCTCTTCTCAGATAGCCAGGCAAAACTAGCTGGGAGCTGTAACTCCTACTGCAAGCTGGCTTCTTGCCATGAAGAAGAGCGAGGCAAAGCCACCCGCTGTGCCAGTGACACAGCTGTGGTGGCCCAGGGTGCCAACACTTCCTGCAACAAGGCACTGCTTTTCCCTGAGGTGTCTGCCCATCACCTACCTCGTGCTGGCAGCTCCCAAAGGCATTTCCTAGCAAACTTTAAGCCCCTTGAACACCGCAGGGCAGCCACAGCAGGAGGCAGCTCCTCACCACTAAACTGCCCATACATTGGTGCTTGTTTGTAGCCTGCACTCCAACCTCTCCCACCCGCTGCTTTATCATGTTTAGCTTGTTGGGCATGACAGACAAGAAGACAGTCACACATGGAGAGTAACCCACCTGCAACGTGGTCTTTGAGACTGCTGCTCTGCCCTGCCTGGTCAGACCAAGCATCTTTTCACTGTCAGCCAGCCTCTGCTGCTGCTCCTCAGCAGTCCTGTGGGGTCCAGCTCAGGTAGCAGGGAAAGGAGCTGACACACCAGAGGAGGGAGAAGTGGGAAAAGTGAAAGAAGTCCAAATGATAAAGTAAGCTGGAAACCATGCTGCTGGCATTGCAGAGCTGGTGAGGGTGAGCCTGCTGAAACAAAACACTGCCTCCTTCTCCTGTATCTGCCCTAACTGGGAATGTGCTGTAGCTGGTAGATCCTAGTCAGAGAGAGTCCAGGCTAAGTTTCCTTTCTTGATACTTGGTTAGACATATGTAAGTGGCTTACCATGGGCAGACAGATGCAAAAGCTAAAGGCTATCACACACATATCACAGAATATTTGAGTTGGAAGGGACCCACAATGATCATTGATGAAGCTGGATAAAGCTCTGCTGCTTCTTAAGAGTGCCACAGTGCTTTCTCAATGTCCACTTGGGCCACCTTTGCTTTTCTTTTTCTACGTGCCGTGCTGTGATATCTGATACTCTTTGTAAATATAACTGCAATGCTGACAGAGGCCCTGTTCTTCCAGAGAGGGATCAGGCACCTTCTTACCTGCCTTTTCACACCCCCCAGGAGAAAATCTGCAGTTTCCTCACACTGGGAAACTGAGCTATGCCAACCAGCTGTTCTCCACAGAGTCCCAGACCAGAATTCTTGCATCAGTTTTGACTTTTTTTTCCCTGCAGTTAATATTAGAGAAGCACACCAAGTGTCTGCCATTGAAACCAAACCCCTGGGGTTTGGAGACTGTACATAGTGAGGGGAGGCTGCTCTGCTATTGTGCAACATATATGCCTGAATGAAAGATTTTTTTTTTTTTTGCCATTAATCTCAGTATTCCATTTCTAGACACCAGGGTTTCACCTCTTGAGCTCTTTACATTCTCTGTGATCACTTCTTCTTTTTGCTTTTCCTTGACTGGCACCATCTTTGCTTCTGCTTTTTCAGTTTATCGTCAGTTTGGCTTGTAATCCTCTTTCATCTTCCTACCTTCAGTTACACCTTGAGCTGCAGACACAACTCTACATTGTCCAACTCACTTCCCTATCTGTGTTTCTCCATCTGTATTGTACTCAACACTTCTGGCTGTTCCTTTGCCTCTCACTTGAGCCATGCAGAGCCAGAGTGACAGGAACTAAGTGCTCTCCACTCCCATGCTCCACTTGCCTCTCTCACTGATGTTAACTTCCCAGCCACTTCCTTTTGCATCTCCACTGTCAGATGTTATTCCTCTCTCTCCTCCCATTTCATCACCCTGACTTGCTACTGGAAACTGTTGGATATTTTCTTCCTTTCCAACTCTTTATTTGCTTTCCTTCCTGTGCTAACTGTGATGTCCCTTGCACAGAAATCCATTAACTCTTGCTTTGCTCTTCACCAGTTTTTCCTGTCTGCACTGGAAGTACTTCACACAGATTGTCTCTACCAGCACCATCTTTTCCTCAGACATCACTCCCCATGTGAATCTCCCAGACTCTCACTGGCACCATGGGGTTAGGTCGAGTCTCTTTTGTCTTTCTCCTTAAAGTTCCACATAGCATCACTCCAGGCAACTTCCTTGTTTTTTGCTTCATCTCATTCCTTGTCCTTTTTGAATACCTCAGGATTTCTCATGGCTGTCCTCATGTACAATACACTCTTCTACACCTGATATACTTAAAGAACCTTCCAGATTCATGTATTCAAATTTATTTTTGGTCTTTCAGCTTGGAAGCTTACCTTCAAAAAGAAGTCTGGTGTCTCTGCTTCAGGAGAGGCTTTTTTAAGGAAGATGAATCTTTTAGAAAAATACATAATATGGTATGACTTTCACTGTAAATGCCAAACATTCAGAACTACAGCACCTCTGTATTGAAGGTCCTCACTGTTTTGGTTTGGTCTCAGACACTGGGTAAACACATGGTTCAATCTCCATTGTATCCCCACTTTGTGCTGCTAATAATTCATAAAAGAAAGATAGCTGTGCCTCCCATCCCTTCACTCCAGATGCCAGCCCAGTCATATCCATTGCTGTCCCAGGGTAAGGGGCCCCATTCTCCTGCAGCTAACAATTGCTGTTTATTACTGGCAAGTACCATTCAGCTAAACCAGGAGCCTGAGGAAAAGCAATTTTAGGTTCACTTCCTAGATAAGAAAGAAAATTCCTTCCTGTTACTGATTCCATAAAAGAGAAGGAGGTAATCTGCAGAGTCTGATAAAGTCAGCCCACTATTTCAGATCTGGCTGTGGGCTATGTTAGCACAGAAGACAGGCTGCTCACAAAAGTTTAATGCAAGAGACACACCAGAAAGAAAATTATTTGGTTCTCCCACTCCCCTGAGGGGAACTGTCTTTGTTTTCCAGAACTGAAACTGCAGAGATATCTTTGACAATCCCCCTGCAGAGACTGTAATTTGTAATTTGCTGGTTAAGTCACTTGGGAGCAAAAGTGTTTAAGATTTCAGATTCTCCTGGCCAGTTCTAAGATCTATTTTGTCCCTCACCAGAGTTTCCACAACCACAGGTGTTTGCTCAGGGAAGGAGGTAAAGCCTCTCTTTGGTCCCTCTGCTGGCCCCAGAAGGTGTCCCCTCCTCTAGGGACAGGCATACAAGCTGGGGTGGCTCCTGGCTCTTTGGCTGCCCAGATGTGCTGGTATGCACAGGTTGAAGGTTTGGGTGCATGTGCCATCTGACAGTGTAAATAAACTCAATATTAACTCATTTGCATGCAAGGACACAGACATAAATACTACCCTCTAAGAATCATCCTGGAACCCTGTGGGTCTCGCATCATAAATCTTTTTGGAAAGCATCTACTCTGCTTCCTTGCTGACACTGATGCTTGTATCATTGTTTGTTTTACTTTGCTTTGAGCTTAATAATTGGCAAATCCTGGAGAGGCAGCTGGGCCGACTTGCTGTGCTCCCAGGCAGTGAGGGGGATGCTGCTGAAGAGAGATACATTTCTGTCAGGGTGATGGCTTGCTTGAAAGGCGGTGACAAGTGGTACAAGAGTGGGAAATGTGTTTTCCAGATACCCAGATTTAACTGCTTTCCCTCCTTTCCTCTTCAGGTTTTCTTTCCATCTGGCTCATAGGTAGAGCCGTGTACATCAATGCACACATGAATACAGCAAGTGTGTTTGCCAACCTTCGCACAGGCAAACCTTCAGACCACTTGTTTTAATTTTTTTTTTTTTGTCTTTGTTCACAAAGATGAAGGGAGAATGTTCCCACGTATGGATTTTGCAGGAAATGGAAGTGGGTGACAGTGACCGGGGCTGTGACCTGGCAGACCTCGCCGTCTAATGTAACACGATCTCATGGTGCTGGGGAGAAAAAAGGGAAGAGAAGTCTAGCCCTGGGACTGCAAATCACAGGCCGTGATGACAAGAGGGGGCCTAATAAAACTCAGCACCCTTCACTTTTAAATGAAATGAGTGGGGAGGGGGAGTGGGGAGAGGATAATTTATTGCCTAGAGATATCCCAGGGTATTGCATTCCTAGAAATGCCTTTCACTGCCCCACAGAATTTCAGTGGTGGAAAATGTGAACGCAGCTTTGAGCAGCTAAGGTCTTTATTTGAATTAATTAGGCCAGCTCTAACAACAGGATTTAAGCAGTGGAGGATGGAGAAAAGAAGACCTTGCATAGTTCATGATGTCATATCATCCTCTAAGAACCACCTTCCTAAGGACATCAGTACTGCCAGAAAGGAAAGGCTGGGATGTCCAAGTGACTGGGATGGGATAAATGACAAAGGTACATGATGCTGAGAAACATACCATGGCTCTACCTCTCCTCTGACTACTGACTTCTGACTTTGTGTTGAGGATGCCACAGGAGCAAGTGGATTTTGCTGGACAAATTTCTGCTGCTGCTATTTGTTGTCAGGCAGGTCTTATTCTGCAATGATGACGATGATGATCAAAATAAATTTGCTTTCATACATTTTACCAGGCAAGGATGGAGACTCACTAAACAAATTCATTGGACAGGGATAGGTGCACATTTTAACAGCAGCTTGGCATGCCAGGACATGCTAGGACTCAGGAGCCTCCTGCATCCCTTTTTGGAGTAGTAGCTCTGCCACTTCTGTTTTCATTGTTTCATTTTGTTGGATTTGGGAGGTTTTAAACAAAAACAAACCTACAAGAATAGACAAACTTTGGGAGCTTCAGAAATTCTGCTGATTCAAGCACTTGTGGTACCAAGATACTGACATCTCTTTGTAACTGCAAAAACAGGTTGCAAGCAACAAAAACATGAGTCCCCACACAGGACAGCAAATTTCTTTCTAGCTGAGCTGAAAACGCACATCTTTTCCAAAGGATTTTGATAGCTCTACTTCTGGACACAGAATATTTTTAATTAAATTAAATAGTAGAGAAAACAGAAAAGGAAAATTAATTAAGAGGCTTTTTTGTTTGTTTGATCTTAGTAAACGGTTAAGCTACATTTTTTTATTGAAACTTTAGGCAGAGGCTCCTGTTTGTTTAATCTATCTCTCTGATTATTATTATATTTATGGTAGGGGGAACACCAAAGAATAAATGAAAGACAATGAAATAAACAGAGCCAAGTGTGGCTGTGCCCTAGAGCCGTCCCATCTCAATATGAGAGCATGTGTTTCATCTCTCCAAAGCAGAGATTTCAGGACTCAGCTGGCACCAATAAAGAGGTATCACACTGGGAGAGAGAGCTGCCGCTCCCCTGGGCTGCTGTCTGCCCCCAGCCCCCTGCCCAGGGCTGAGGCAGGAGAGCTGCATCTCCATGGAGCACTTACCTCCTGGCCAGGCTCAGGATGTACCCGCTCACCTCATCCTGCTTTGCTGAAGCTGCAGAGCTCTTTGCATGTCCCAGGCACAAAAGCTGTGCAGTTTCAGGGCTGTGCTCGGTACAGCAGGCAGAGCAGCTGTTGAAAGCACAACTGGTTTCTGAATCACCTGTTACAACCTTGCCCTCAGGAGGGTTGCCACCACTGCTGCTCCTCTCCCACTTGGTCACAGCTCTCATTCTCCTCTTGGCTCCCCTTAGCAATCCCCCACCAGCCACCATGGTAGGAAATATCTCTCTGTATATACACCTATCACTCACATGGAAGTGGGAAAGTTGCTCCTCCCCTCCTCCATCCTATTGTGATAAGGACTTGGTCAGGTTGCCTCTGCTTTCCGTGCTTGGGAAAGCCCAGGTGTCCACCCTGCCATGCTGGTCCCTGCCTGTGCACTCTGCATGGTTCACAAAATCAGCTGTCATTGTTTGCCTGGCTGCTTACAGCATCTTTGGACGGTGTTGAGGCATAGACAAATCCCCGTGCTCAGTGTAGCTTTCTGTGTACAGTTTAGCCAAGTCAGTATGCTGCGGACTTTTCCTTCAAATCCAGACTGAGGGCTGGGCTTGAAGACTTTCAGTCTCTAAAATAGTTCATCTCAAGCTGAGCCAAACTTTTCAAAATTGCATCTTCTTTAAGTATCTTCTTTCAATTCTGAACACACTTCTTTTTAATAAATCTTTTTCTTCCCCCCCCCCCCCAAAATTCCTGAGAAGCAGGAACAGAGTGAGTTACATGCATTTTACAAATTAAAGACCCCATGCCAGCTGGTCCTAGATAGCTTTGATCCAGTACTGCAGTTAAAATATTAACTTTCCCAGCCTCCATTTAACTTAGTGATATGTAAAGAAAACCCTCCTATGCTTCTCCCCAGGTGAAAAGCATATTAATTTTGTCTAAAATCCACACATCTGATATTGTCCTGATACCAGCAAAAAAAAAAAAGATAAACTGAAAGATAATTCTGTTTGCTGTCCTGTTTATGGGAGGGGGTGTTCAGGGTTAGTGGAATCATACAGATATCAATATACTCAGAGAGAATGAAGCAACAGGGGTAAAGACTGAATTTTCAGAATGCCAAAAATTAAAAGACAATATGGAATTGACCCGGAAAATGATTACTCGTGGACTGAATGTGATCAGGGTGGGATCCAGAATGGAAGAGTTCCCATAAAAGACTAGAACTCTCTGCAGAGGATACAGCCCTTGTTGCATTAGATATGTTCAGAGAAAGTATATCAGTGTAGCAAGAAGTGAGTGAATAAAGAAATTCATATTCTCAGAGGATGAGCACCCAGGTGGGGTGGATGAAACATCACTGAAATATGCAAATATGCGTAAATCTGTGAGATTGTGCCAGAAATCACAGCAGTCAACCTTATGATCTTGTACATCTTGCTTGAAGTCAGGACTTAAAGGATACCTGGAGAACAGCCGCTCACACAAGCTTATTTGGTTTCCACTTCTGGCTGTAATCCAAAAGCATAGCAGCCACTGTGTGCTAGAAGACTAAAAATATATTGGACCAAAGCAAAAGTCCCTGTCAGGCTAGGTTGATGCTGACCTGGGCTTGGTGCTGACCTGCTGGGCTGGTGCTGTCAGTGAGCAGGACAGTATTTCTGAAAGAGAAGCTTCTATTGTAATCTATTAGTGTGGAACTTCTTTGAAAACTAGCAGGATTCTTCCTGCAGGGGATACTATTACGTTTTTAGTGCTGAATTTATTATTTAGTTTTGAAAGTGCACTTTGGTGTTATTATTAATTTTTTTTAAGCACTTAATCCTGTGCCTTGCATAGGTGAATGTATTCTCTTCTCCTCCTGGATACTCATGCACTACTGTGTGGATACAAGAGCTGTTCAAAACTTCTGGGCACCTGCAAATCTGTCCAAGAGGTGATATCCAAGTGCTGCCAGGGTGGAGTTAACATCTGGTTAAATGTTAACATGGGCTTGGTTCCATCATTTTACAATGTGTAACCTGTGGCAAGTAAATGATAAACTGTTCTGGGTGCAGCCCTGGTTGCCAGGTACTTATATTTCACATGGTTACTCCCCAGAGGAAAAGCAAATACCTGTCATTTGGAAGCAAGTAGGCAGAAAAGATGCTGCATATTGATTTCTTACTCTCCTAATAGAGGCACAAAGATAACAATTGCCCAGTTTAGTATTTTCTATATATTTTTAAGACAACAGCACAAGGTGCTGAACCAGAAACAGAAGAAAGCTACTTGCCACTGTAGGACAGAGCCTATAAGGCACTGCCTCTTATTTCTTGAATCATACTGATCTTTCACCTTCTTCTCCTCTCTGTTTGCCCCTCAACCAATACAACATGTTAAAAAATTGATCACAGAGACTAGAGCTGCCCACAGCTCGGGCTGGCTGACCCAAAGTTCCAAGCTCCCAACACAGGCACCCCTCTCTCCTGCCCACATTGCAGCCAGGCACACCAGGTGCAGCTGGCACTGCACTTGGGTGTTTTTGGGCAGCAGCCCATCAAATGTGCTCTGATGTGATGCACCGTGGTAACTCTGACATCCTACATCCTTGCCGAGACCCTGACTTGGTGGAGGCAGGGAGCAAAGACAGCCTGTCTTCTGTTTGTTCTCATGAGATAATAATTGCGATGAGGTTCAGGAAAAGGTTAAATATTCATGCAGTAAAAAGGCACTTTCCAGTTATGCTGACTGGGACAGATACTGCAGCAGCCATTAATCTCCATGTTCCAGGCTGGAAGCTCATCATGGGCTGAAGTCACTGTCTGTCCCCGCTTCCCCCGAGTAGGACTGTGCAATCGTCATCCGTGTTCATCATCCGAGGTGAGAGGGGAGGGCGTCACCTTCCTCTGAAGCATCCGGCAGCAGCTCCGGTCACTGGCAGGATGCTGCCCGAGGTGGACATGGCCGTGCTCCAGTACGGCAAGAGTTACTCACCCTCCGCCGAGTTGTAACAGCTGATGCAGCCAGATGTCACCTCTGACCAGGCTTACCCCTTCCCTAGGCACATGTGCCAGGCTCACCAATACCTATCACCTTCCCCAGCCCCTGAGGAGTCAAACCTTCAGGTAATTTCTTCCCAGCATGGTGCCCTGCTTCTTACAGGCATTGGTGTGAATTCGCTGCTGTCACATTCCAAGAGTTTGTGATCCTCAGTATTCAGAGACTTCGTGATGCAAGACATCACGAAGATGTCTTATAGACAGGCAAGAGGATGCAAAGCTACATAAAACAATACACACTTCAACACTGCTGACAGGTGCTTGCTTTCTGACCTAAATTTGAAATTACTTCATCCCCCTTTAATATGAAGATGTCTTATGCACTTCATTATCAGGGCTCTTCCTTTTTCTCCTATTTGAATGTGTGTGTGCACATTCCGCTTTATTCTCTCACTCCTGTTTCTCCCTCCACCTCACATCAGTGTACACTGCAGACTTCCTCTCTCACTTTTATAAGCTGCCAGAAGTGAAGTGACCTGGTTCCCTATCCAGCTCTGAAAGCTGCCTCAGCAATGGTTTTCCTCCCTTCCTGCAGCAGTCCTGGGCAAGCACACTGCCCTCAGCCTGTCAGTGCATTTGAAGCAGGGGGGTTATGGTCTGCACCACACTTCAGCACCACAACTCACAGAACTGACATCTGCAGTCACTGACTTGTGACAACTTTATTAGGAAGACTGCAGCCTGACTGACTTCAGGCAGAAGCCCTGGAGAAAGGTGATGATATTATTGTTGTTATTATTGTTGTTATTAATAATATTATTACTGTAATCAGTGTGAGCTGCTGACAGAATATGCCTCTCCGGAAATAACTCATTAATTCTGAGAGTTGCCAATGGGAGGAGCAGCCCAGAGCCCTGATCCAGCAGCACTTACGCAGCAGGATGCCCGTGTTATCAGTGAGGAAATCCACAGCTTGGCTCTACGTATGCAAGTGTCCTCACTAATTCCTGAAGGCAGCAAAAAGAGAAAGTCCTACCCATCCTCATTCAGTGCTCTCAGGAGTGTTTGCTGCAGTAAGATGTTCCTGTTCCTAAATAGTGAGGAAGTCAATTTGCCCTCTTTGAGAATCAAACTGACACTCCAGCAATCCATCAGAAAACTGTTTTGTTTTGGGGTTTTTTTGTCTCTTTTTTTCTCTATATTTGTCTCTTTTATATCCAAATGTCTTGCATGTAATACCTGTAATAAACCATACTCCTGGATTCTTGTGAAACCCAAGACTTTAATGTAACAGTTTAGATTCTAAGAGATTTCTTGCCACCAGACTTTTATCATGGATGATAGAAAACTGAAAGCTTATTATCCAGTCTGCTCCTTTGGTTGGAGCACATTTATATTTCCATACTAGTCTAGGTCTAACCATCTGGAGGTTATTAAGAATATAATTTGGTAGAACTGTCTGATAAAGTAAAAATGCAACGATCATTCTTTCTGGATTTGTACTAAATTTTTCTACCACTCAACATTATTTCCGTGACTTCCAATATTTTTTCAGATTTCCAGATTTATAGCACAGAGCTAGGCAAGGAGATATCCAACTGGAGAATGCAGAGATAAAATAGAGGCACCTTTATCGTTACCCTATTTTTATGAAGTTCCTTGTTCCGTGTCAGAAGAAAGGCAGTTCCAAACATGCTTGCTGGTTTATGAGATGCTTGCAGACTCACTTTCAGCCACTACAAAGGGTAAAACAGCTCCAAAGTGCTACCAAATCCAGCAAGATTTTGGGACTGCATCCCAGCTGGGAGTCATCAGCATTGTACCACAGGTGGACACAGAGAAACTTCATATGGCCTCAGGATTCTGCTCTTCACTGAAGAGGCATATGAAGCTCCATAGAGATGGCAAAGTATAAAGCAACCTCTCTCCCTAAGGCAAAGAGAAATGCCAATGAAAACTATCTGCCTGTGATGAGGATCAAGTTAAGAAAGAGGACTCTTTTCTGGAAGTACATTAAATATTTCACTCTCAAGTGCAGGAATATGAGCAGACGTGTATGAAATAAAGTCTAGAAGTCTTATGTTAAAGACATAGAAGACTCCAAGGATTCAAGATAGAACCCAAACCTGAATGTAGTCAGATTGGAAAGTTTTGGCTTAATAGGCTCTGCAGACTTTTTCTGGAATGGGGATGCTGGAGCTCCACTGTCTTCCCTGAACACTGGTGTGGCTTTGTGGGCTCACTTCTCTCTGTCCATGCACAAACAGACATGCCCTCACATCTGGGCAGAATGTTCCATGCCAGTCCCAGGGTCTGCTGAGATAAAACCTCACCTTCCCTCTCCCAAGTGTGAGGTCTGAAGCAAAAATTAAAATAAAAATCACAAAATCATACATATGTTAAGGTTGAAAAAGACCTCTGGGACCATTGAGTCCAACCATTAAATAAACCTGACTGGTAAAACACCTGGTGAACTATTACGTTTTGAGGTTATTTTCACCCCAGAACCCAACACCTCTATATTCTGTACTACAGTGTGGCTAAACATTTGCATTGTTGTTTTTAAATTTGCTTGTCTCCTATCAATAGTGAGATTTTGTTCCTTTCTGCCCGTGGTTTCAGCTTTCTGAATTCTTGTAATTCCCTGGTGTCATCAGCAGGGAATCATCAGTTAGGCATCATCTGTACATTTGTTAACATGCAATTAGTTCCATGGTTCATTAATATGTGCTTTGAATAAAGGTCTGAAGTGCACTCAAACTAAAGTTTCTCACTGATTTTGTGTATTTCAGATCTAACCTCAAAACTTTCCCTCACACATATCTCTTCAATGACAGTATCCTGACAGATACCTCCCTGCAGCTGGCTATAGTGGGACTGTACCATTCATGGATGTTTTCCTTAATCCCAGCTGGCAATAGGTAGTCACTCATTTCTGTCTGTGCAAAGCCTATCTGGACTGTTCTTTATGTGCAATGTTGCATCATGAGACAGCAGCATCAAAGGACTTAGTAAATCCAAATCTATTGCATATCCTGTATTTGTCTGCTGTGACTTGCTCTTTTGACTGTGTCTTTATGGAATGACTTTGACAAATGTAAGAGCTTCCTCTTTCACTGGCAGGAGCAAAGCACAGGACTGCCCACCTGTTGCTCTGCCTCTACCAGCTTTGAAGTTGAAAGCAGGAGAAGGAGGAGGGAGACCACCAAGGCCAGGCACCAGGAGTGGAAGTGCCCCTCTTGGGCTGCAGGGCTGGTCACTGCACACAGCAGCCACCCCCGTCTGTGACCTCCCACCCCTCTTGCCAGCCCAGAACCCCTTACCTTGTCCCATGAAATTGTTATGCCCCAGCTTATTTACAGTCCTTGAGGACAGAGGCTTTGTCCTGTGGTCTGTAATAAAGCCGGGTTTATTGTTCATCTCAGCTCTGCATTACAATTTTCTCTGAGCCCTTGGCAGCCCTACTCAATTCCCTAGAGGTCTTTGTACATTATATTGGAAGTATACAAGCCAGCATAATTTCTTTTCTTTTAATCAATGTAGGTACAATCTACTAACTTCAGTGTGTGCTATAGTCTTCAGTAAATACCACCAAGCCATTATTTCCAGCAGTATTGCACATTTAGCTAATCCACATTGATACTGATTTTTCAGTAAAGATCATCTTGCACTGTAAATGCTGTAAGTGTTGTTGTTCCCTTTGTTGATTAAATCCACATACTGTTCAACTCGGCTCTTCCTTTCAGAGGTCTGATTTTCCATGTCTAGTTTTCCCTTTTCTTGGCATTTATATCCTACCACTGATCAGGCTCAGTGGGAAGGGAAGGTGCTAGCTGACCTGCAGAGCAAAGACCCCACTTAAGGTTGCAAGTTGTTTCTCATTATTAAAAGTATTATAGCTGCCCTTTCTAAGTTTCTCAGTTCACTATGCCCTGTGGTTTCTCTGACTTCAACATGCACAGTATATGATCCCTCAATCCAGATGGTACTAAAAAATGGACAAGATGTATATTTTTATTCACGTTAGACCCTTTAATTTACATAAACTATTTCAAAATAAGGAATAAGGAGACTGACAAACAAGTAGAATTTTTGAGATTATAAAGATCATTATTTAGGGACTTGAATTTCTCCCAGCAGGATTCTTCCAGATTGGATGTAGGAACAGTGCCATGGCACTACAGAGAAACTACCTTTGCTGTCACACATACTGGTTTTCTTTGGAAGACAAGGAGAAGGGCAGACACTGCAGAATGTGATTTGCTTTTACTCTCCTGCAGGCTGGGGCCAAAGTCAGGAACAGAAGAGGATGTGGGATCCTGGGCCTGTCTGGCAGCAGGATTTCTGGGAAACGAAGAGCACTAGATCAGTGTTGACAAGTTCTTGTAGACTCTTACAGATCTTGTAAACTCTTAAATTTTTAGAAGTCTTTCAGAAGTTTCTTTATTTCTTCCAATGCTCTTTAAGAAGTTGAAGATGACTGGTCTGTATCCTCTTTTTTCTCCTGTTGTTGTTATCAGAAAGGTAACAAAAAGAAAAACTTTTTTTCGGTTTTTTGATATCTCATCTAACTTTTTCAGGTGCTCACAAATCAGAAGTGGCTCTCAGTTTAATACAGAAAATATTTCAAAGGTTTTAGGATAAAGCGCAGCAGCCTCGGCCAAATAGAAAGCCAAAGTAATTTACTAAAGTATTATCTCATCCATTCCTTCTCCAGTTCAAGCTTGTAGTTGTGTTTACAGCATGGAAGTGAATTTTTCTTTGTTAGTATGTATAAAAGACACCTTCATGCACCAGCTTTCTTGACCCTATTTGCCAGTAAATAATCCCTCTATGGAATAATTTACCTGGTCTCCCTTGTATAATTAATGTGCTCCTTATTAATCTTCATTCACTAAATCTAGAATAGGTTCCCTGTTCTGTTTATCACAACTTTCTGAATAAGAAATGGCCACCTATGACTTCTGGGGCTCAGAAGTTTGTAGGCTGCCCCACATCCATTCCCAAGAAATGTCTAATAAATTAAAAATTAAAACCCACAACAACAACGTCTAGTATTTTGTCAGTTCCTAGTAAGTTCATTTACATGATTTTCCTTGCTTGGCAGCAATATTAGCCTTCTACTGTGACCATGCCTTTTCACCAAACTTTGATCAAACCTTTCACCATCGACTGCTGGTAAGATCCTTCCCTCCCTGAGCCGAGCATGCAGCTCCACAGACAATGCCATGAATGAGGACTGGTTTCATAGGACCACAGAGTGATTTAGGTGACAAGAGACCTTTGGACCTCTCTATGCAACACCCAGGGCCAAGCAGGACTTGAATGCTAGACCAAGCCCTCATGGCCTGTTCTAGCTGAGGTTTGAAGTCCTCTGAGGATGGAGAGTGACAGCATCTATGCTTACCTGTTTCCTCCACAAAAATGTTTTCCTACACATCTATTTCTCACAGTTGTTTAAAAATGGTGAATAGGAATATATCAGCTGGAAACAAAGCTTTCCTTGTGCCTAGAAAAATAAAGGATAAGGCCTTCCTCCCACTCCCTCACATGGCTTCTCTGAAGTGTGCTGGAAGCTGAGTTCATGCTATGGCTTTTCTCTCCTTCAAATCCCTTATGGGCTTTTCATACTGGGTCTCCCTTGGACTGTACACAGTTGTCCTGCAATGCAGATAAAATTTATTGTCACTGTCACCTTTGTTCTCTTCCTCTTTCTGCAAAGTCTTGTTCCAGTTTAGCAGCAGCTTCACAGACTTCCAAGGGACATGCACACATCTGTACACACACACAAACACATTCACAAACACCTACGTGCATAGAAATATCTGCAGAAAACAACTGGGTTTTTTTATTTTCATACAATTCCCAGCTAAAAATCAGAAACAATATAGAATTTCTAAGTACACTCATGTGCTTATTTATTAGCTATTTGTGTTCATTATGTTTGCTTTATTATGACTCATTATTTTTCACTTGGAGACAGGATGATCACCGGCAGGCAGAAGATTACTGGTGTGACATGTGGACAGACCCACTTGCAGCAGTAGCATAGTCCTGTCACCAGCAGAGCTCATTTCAATCAGAGCAGTGCAGTGTGGAGATGGTTTGATGCCTGAAGGCACAGGCAGGAGCCAGTGACAAGCATAAACCTAGGAGGAGCCAGGCAGGGGACACCCGTTGGGGCACAGCCTGGACCCTGCTGAGGCCAGCAGCAGTATCACTTTCCTGCAGCTCCTAGCTTGACCCTAAAAGTGAGAAGAGCAAAACAACATCTTTGCCCTCACTTTGCTCACCTGTACGGGGAAAACACCCTCATGGAGGGGTCTGCCCTCCTCACCAATCCCAAAATAATATGTAGGCTGAGCATTTCTGAGGAAAGGAGAATTATTTTTCTGCTCAGCAGAGCAAAAGCAGGGCACAAACTAGCTCTCTGCAAGCAGAGACAGGCGCTGAATTCATTGGATAATCTACAGCAAATTATTTGCCTAGCTCTATTAATTAATGCTGTGAAGCACTTGGAGGGTTAAATGCCCTTGAGCTGTCGTTCACCTAAGCTTTGCCCCTGAACTGAATGAGAAATCCTTAATAGTGGTGGTAGCAGCAGCAGCAGAAGCACTGAATTTTCAAACCCTCCTGAGGCAAAAAAACATGATTTTTTTCCTTCATTTTATGGTCTGTTGAATCTTCTGTTTTTCTTGTTATATAGCAGGAATAATGTTCATGGCCTTGGAGTATTCTTGTGGTTTTCCAAATGCCTCAGATTTAATTTGGCATCTTCCACACACACAAAAATTTATTGCCTCATATACTCTTTCACTGTGAATGCTGTCCCTTCCCCAGTTCTGTGGAGGGGTCCTGGAGATGAACAATGATCCTGTGGAGCTTTTTCTCAGCTGGTGAGAAGCCCTGCCCGGTGCCTCAGCAGACAGTGATCGCACAAGAAGACAGCTCCTGATGGGGAGGAGAGGTCAGCCCAGACCTTTAGCATTGGCCTGAGCCCCAAACACTCATCTCAGAAAATAAATAAGAAAACATAATAAGATGCACACACAGGCCCTTTGTTACCAAGTCCAAACCCCAACATGTAAGAATAAGCTTTGTGAGCAGGGCGGTCTCCACAGTGAAAGGCGCCCAAGGGCAGGCGGCGGGGATGGGAATTTTCTGGCTGGTGGTGCCTACTCTCTGTCTGGGGCTCAGCAGGATGGCCTGGGGTCAGGTCTTCGTGTCTGAACCTCTCTAAGGGCTGGTGTTTGGTTTACCAGTTCTCCAGAAAGAACGTGCTTGTATTGCAAAGAAGAGAAATGCATCCAGGCCATTCTAGATGTGGAGGCTCCTGCCTGTGACCCTAATGGACTGAGATTCAGATCTAGATGTGAGGACTCCTGCCTGTTACACTAATGGATCAAGTTTCAGACTCCTGAGTTCAATTTTTCTCCTTAGAAATTACTTATGGTCAGAGAAGCACATGAACTGTAGCTTTAGGGTGTTCTGAAGCCAAAAGGAAAGACAGGGCATAGCTCTGGCAGTCCTTTTCTCCTTGCACAGGTACTGCAAAAGGACTCTAGATCATCCTACTGCCACTGCTATTTCTTGCAGAAGTATGTGAAGGCTGTGGTTGTTTGGCTACCATACATCATGCCACTACTTACAACTTGGAGTCAAAATGCTTGAAACAAAAAATGGGTGAAAAGAACATCTGTGGGACCAAAGAGCACCTGTCCAGTGTACTGCCATGGGGTGGCAACAAATCTGATGCCTTTAAAACCCAGACCGTGTTCACAGGAGCACCTTCAAGGTCCGTAGCCCTAATGGAGCCCATGAAGCCCATGAAATCCTGCTGTGCATGAAACCCATGTTTCAGAGCCCTTTTGGATGCTCCAAAATTCATAGGGTTCTCCATAGCATCATACCACTCTTCATGTAAGGCCATTGCCCCAGGCTACATTGACACACTTCAGAGAAGATCTGGTCTGCAGAATCTTCAGTTGTGGCCCTGAGCTAAATGGTAGCTTGAGTCCAAGTCCAAATCTGTAGGCAGACAGTGAAAAGCTGCCAGCAGCTTTCTGCCATAGGCCACAACAGTGTGTGTGACACAGGTCACTGACATAGCTGTATCAGACACATACCTAAAACATCTCCTTTTTTTATATATTTTTAGCTTTTTGTTTTTCTTACTAAGCATCTGAAATGAAGGGCGATCCACAACCCAGCTAGTGCTTTGCATTAGACCAATCCCATTTGGGCAGATTGCAAAGAGGAATAAACCAGATGATTCTATTTCCAGATTGGAATCAGGTCAGATAACTATCACCTCCCTTCCTTTGCCTGACCTCCACCGTCAGCTCCTGCAGTGACAAGCAGTGTCCTTCACATGTTGCTGAGACATGTGAAACAGCAGGGGAAAGGCTTCCTGCGATGGCCTCAGTTCCCATTTCCAGGTGCAGTGCCCAGTGAGGATGTAGGAAGGCACGCCGCGCCTCGCCTTTCCTAAGCTCCCCGCCCAAGGTCGCTGCTGCCAAACCCTGCGCGCTCATCGGAGGCCTGGAGGGAAAACTGGCCTCTCCCTGGCCTTCAGCCACGTGGAAAGTAACTGGGGCAGTCTGGGGCTGTACCTGGAGGTGCAACTGTGTATCCCACAAGGGAGCAAAGCCCTGCATCGGTGCTGACCACTGCTGGCACCAGGCTGGGACCAAGGGGGGCTATCAGGTTTGCCAGGAGGGAACAGAGAAGTGCCCAGTTACGTGTGCAGTGGCTGTGGGTGCAGTCACCCTGCATTCACTGGGAAACTGAGGGCACTCAGAGACTGTGGGAAGGATGAAGGATATACCTGGGGAGACCATCCATCTCAGTGAGTCAGGAGATCATCTACTGCTACTCATGTTCACGTCTCAGCTGGGTGAAGAGCACAGGGTGCAGCTGGAAGGCAGCCACCTTAATCACGATATTCTGTCTTGGAGCCAAATCACCTGCATGGAGATGGGCAAGGACAACAGTGGCTGTGGATAGTGCTAAAGGCCAGTAATCTCTCCAGGAGCCCCCAAATGGTGCATCAGTCCGGAGAGGAGAGGAGAGGAGAGGAGAGGAGAGGAGAGGAGAGGAGAGGAGAGGAGAGGAGAGGAGAGGAGAGGAGAGGAGAGGAGAGATGGATGGATGGATGGATGGATGGATGGATGGATGGATGGAATGAGAAAAAGTGAGAAAGTAAGAAAGAAAAATACATGTAAATAATTTTTTTGTTACCAAAAAAAAAAAAAAAAAAAAAAAAAAAAAAAAAAAAAAAAAGCAGTTCTCACTGATGCATGGCACTTTCATATGTAAAATACGCAGCATCTGCTAGGCAAATAAATCTTCAGTATGCTATACCTGACAACATGGATGAGAAAACAGAAATATTTTTCTCTCTGGAGAAATCTGGATTAAGTTCCTGTGCTGGTCAAAAACTGCAGTGAAATTTTCTTTCTCTGTGCAGAGCCTATGCATCTACGCTTTACAGAAGGTTCATTTGAGCCATTTCCTGCCTCAAGGACACGAAGTTCATCCTGAGCCTGGGCCCAGGTTTGAGCCAGGAGGTGCAGGGAATTGTGCAATGGGTGTGTCCACATTTGCTTGGTGACTCAGGCGTTTAGCAGGAGCAGCTGTTGCTGTTGCAGCTCATGTTACCACTGTGTATCGCTGCCGAGGGTGATTTCCCTCTGCCCTACTCTCCGCACTAATGTCCACAGCTAGCGCCCAGTCTGGGCATGGACCTCTCCAGCATGCACAGGCTGCCTCGCAGTGTGTCCTCACAGGCCTCTGACAGGGCAAGTGTTGATGAGGGCACACCAGAAACAGGATCTCAAAGCTGATGTAACCACACTGCTTCATGGACCTTCATTTCTGTTGTGTGAGGAGTGGCCCTCCCAATAACCACCTCTTATGGAAGTTCATCTTCCATGAACCTCCCTCTTTATTTTGCAGCCTTCTGTGCTTTCCCAGCACTTCTGCCTTTTTCCTTTTGCTCTGCCAAGCCCTTATGGCCAGTGTTGGCTGTGACACAGAGGTGAAAGGGGGCTGGTCTGCAGGGGCTTGGCCTGAGCTCTCTTGGTCTCAGCAGCAGCAGTGCCAGGGCTCCAGGCCCACTCCAACTCAGCAATGTTCTCACCTGGGCACCATGAGCCCTCAGCCTGGCCAGCAACTCCAGCCCGACCAGGAGAGGAGAGCCATCTGAATCTCCTCAAGTTGCTCTCATTTGCACACAAGGCTGGTGAGGATGTGTGTGTTCATTCTAGGAGGGGATCGATTAATTAGGTGATGATGGGAGCAAAAAAGCTCTCAGGGCTCTGGGTCTGCCCCCTACCAGATTTTACTGGCATTTTCTGAACACTTCTTTTAGCTCCGTGGGCACAGCTCGTATGCAAACAAATACAGTAACAGTTATTGTTTGGTGTGATGGGAGCCTGGGATTGTTGGGGTTTTTTGGTTTTCCTTTTGTTTTCTTACAAGTATTGTTTCTATTTGTCATTAAGGCTCACTTTCTAATCTATCTTTGCAGGAGTTTATTCTTTTTTGACATTTGCCAGTTGTATGTAGCCAGAGCTCTCTTCTCTGGCCTGAAAAGGCATCTAAGGCCAAGTGGGGGGTTTTGTGTTTTCTTTTTTGTTTTTCTTTTTCTTTTCAGAGAAGACAAACAGAAAAGATTGCGGGGGGGGGGGGGGGGGGGAGAGGATTGCTTGTAAGGAAAGACAAACATATAATTAGCAAAAATAAATACATCATTATTTGATGGTTTTCATGCATGTCACTGTTTCGACTGCTCATGAATTGTTTCATCCAGATTGTAAAATATTCATATTTATATGTTACTCTGAAAGAGATGTGATGCCCTGGAGAGGCTAATTCTTGGTTTGCAGATTGTTTACAAGCTGTCAATTGCAATTTGAATATATTTGCAATTCATAGGGTTGATAAATAACGTAAGTCACATGGCATAGTTTCTCCTTCTGAGCTGCAGTACATCCTTGTGTAAGTAACACTAAGGTAGGCAAGCATTTGTCTCCCCATCTGCCTCTCAAATCACACATTTAATGGAGCAAGCAAACATAATACCCCAGAGTACCTCTGGGATCTCATAATAGTATTCTCTCCTGCCTGACTCCCTGGAAAGCTCTGATCCCATGGCATTGTGTGAGGCCACCTTTCTCTGAGTCCTGTCTCAGTTCAACTCACACACGATCAGCACAAATATTCTGTGTGTTTGCTCTCTCAGGAACCCAGCACTCTGTGGGACAGCCAGCCAGAAAGGGTTGAAAGGAAAACTATGCCACAGTGACTGCCAGCTTTGTGTGGAGCAGGGGGACTGAGAACCTGGGAGTTCTGCTTCCTTATTCCAGACTTGTGGGGGTGACTCTCTTCTTTGAGGGATGAATAATCCAATTATCAACACAATACTATTTTCATATTGCATTTTACAATAAAAAATGTCAAATGCAGCATTCTGACTCCTATCTTTTCCTCTGTATTTGAAGTGAACTTTTTTAAGGACTTCATAAGGGAAGAGAACAATTTTGAATATTCCTAGGTGGTGAGGTTATTATTTCAAGCAGTATGACTGCTTTTCATTTGTTTCTCCTTGTTACCAATCTTATTTCCAAGGGAATTGATCCCTTTACTCACAAAGAACTATACTAGAAAGTCTTTCCACTTTATCTCCTGATGTAAACAAAAACTTGTCTCTTGTTCTTCTCCTAAAATTATGGTACTAAATTGCACTGTGTGTGTCTTGCATGTACATAAATATGCATAGCATAAATATCATAAATCAATAGTTTCAATTAGATGTATTGCTCTGCCTTTGCAATTGCTTGTGGTGATTCTCTGTCCTTACATTTGAAGCCTTTTCCTAATTCTGAATTCAAATGTCTTCTCTGTAATGTACCCTCATTATTTCTTATCCTCTGCACTGTAATACACACATTATTTCCTCTGTGCCACCTTTTGTATATTTGTGTCTTCTCAACTTTTGTATATTTGTGTCTTCTGAGTCTCGCCTCATTTTGGCTGATCTTTCCTGCTAGGCAACATTTTACTCCAATATTCTCCTTGGGGTTTTTCTGGACTGTTTTTAGATGGTTGACATCTTTCTTGAAGTCCAGTCTACAAGACTCAACTCTGTATCAGTCAGGACTGTGTCCTGTCTTTTACTGAAGAGATGTTTCCCTTCCAGCTTGTATTTGTACAGAAAGTTCCTTTCAAATAACAATTACTTGCCTTTGTCACTACCTAAATGCAACTATTTTTCTTCAGATGATTTAGCCAATGTCTTATGTCTAGTTTTAGGAGGAAGTAATTGTTTTTTAGGGTACCTGTATGAATCACAGTTTTTTGTTGCTGTCATGAATCTCCTCTGGCTGGACTCTCTGGTCTCTGTGGTTTTGGGCATCAGTCAGGTTAAAGCAAGCTGGGAGGGGTCATGATCTTGGAGTACCCTGAGGACACCCACCCTGTGTCAAAAGAGTGGGATGGCACACAGCAAAAACAGCTGAAGCTGAGGGTCTCTGGGTCTTGAGAGTGAGGGTGGGAGACTAACAGGAAAGAGATTACCCAAATCCCAGAGCTGACAAACTGTCTAAAACTGGAGATATTTCCACCATAGGGAGAATTACTTACTACAATCTGTGGTGCCAAAGCACTTATTTTCAATAGCAAGTGTTCTGTGTGGACACAGAACATTTTCAAGAAAAGTAACCAGTCTGATAAAATATCTCCATGTAGACCATGCCCACTCATTTTATGAAGCTCTTTGAACTGTGTCAACCCCACTATTAGTGTTTGCCATGTGCACAGAGTCAATTGTTACCCTGAGGAATGGGATGGATGATGACATGCTTAGATAGTAATGCTTTATATTAAGATTCCTGAATATCCCTCTGATGTATAGAGGTTAATTAAGAAGCTATTGTGAGCTGAATTAATACCATTTGCTTATTGAAAACATAAGTCATGAGAGTTAACAACAAAGTCATAAATATGTTTCCCTAAGGGCCAGATCCCTCAGCTCTTACTCATTTGAGCAGTCCTTACTCATATGAGTAGACCCATTGAATTAATTGAGACTACATGTATGAGTTAATTTATCTATACGACTAAGAAGTTGCATGGTTGGGTCCCACACAAGCATTAATCTGAAATTAATATGTTTTTAATGATAAATTGGTATTTAGATGGACTATAATGATTGTTTACATCCAAGCCTTGTCTTAATAAGACTGGCTTAGCTTGCCAAGTAAATAAATCCAGCCTTTTCTTAATAATCAAGTGACAGAGACCCAACAATTACCAATTAAAAGCAGAATTCTGAAACAGACAAAAAGCAAGTGTGAGGTTTCATTAGGTCCATTAGCAATGTATACATTTTTACAGATAGCTGAAGGAAAAGCTGGTACATCTTGATCACCAAATTCGGTGTCATGATCCCTGAGCCATTTCTGAGTGACTTTGCTCCAGAACCAGAAGCAGGGTGAGAGGGAAGGATGCTTAGCTGGGAGGGCAACAACCCAGTCCATCCTGCTGCTGCAACCCAAGATGGTCACGCTCTGTGGTATTGCACTCTAGCACATAAAAACACCATATCCCACCCTGCTACGTCAGGGATCTCCTCCTCCTCACTAGCACACATTTGTATCGTAGGCAAGCTAAGAGTCACGGAACTCCCACCTCCTAAGCCAAGAGCTGAAGTCTTCCTCTGGTACTGTGATCAGGAAGAAATTGCTCCACTGTGGTTGGTTTATCCCGAGTCTGCTGACCAGCATTGAATGGTGGTGCTGGAGGGAACAGAGGACTCCATCTTCTGAAAGATCATCTTGGACTGACCTGCTTCCATCTGTTCCGCTGATAAAAAGCCTCTGAGGGAGCGCTTCAGTGTTCACAGAGAGCAAGTGGTGCAAACAGAGAGGCTGCTCCCTTCCCTGTGGTCATATGTGAGATGCAGCCACCATCCACAGTGAGTGGCCAGGGCTTAGTGACTCCTAAGCAGAGTAGTTCTGGCATCAACTGATCTTTAAACTTCCCTATCTTTCTGGGACCAGCTTCCTTTATATCTCCAGCTGCACTTGGGGGTTATTCCAGTAGAGACCTTTTTGGTAAGAAAAAATAGTGAGACTTTCCTTTTCCAGGCTTTAGCTCAGTCAGTTTGGGGGAGAGGGAGGAAAAACCACTCAACCCCACTGCCCATTGACAGAAACAGTTCAAATGGCTGTCAACAGCCAGAGCATTTTCCTTTCTTTTTCTCCTCCCTGACTATGTGCATTTCCCCAAGGTTCATCCTGAAATCCTTTAATGCTGCAGCCCTTGCCCCCCTTTTCAGTGCTAAGAACTGCCTGAGAATGCAGATGAAAAGGTCTTGTCCAAACTAGAAGGAAGCACCACAAAAGCATTTCCAGAGGCTGTCTCTCCTTCAAGACTCCCAGCCCAGGGTCAGGTTTCTTGGAATTCAGGCAAAATGAGCTGAGACTTGGAAGACAAAGTCATAATAAAGCCTCGTTTAAAGACCAAAATAATCTCAATCTAATTTACCTCAAACCTCCAGCAAATTAACCACTGGAAATCAATATCAACACATACTTTGACATTTGATTTTTTGCATTGGGAAAATAAATAGAATTTATTGCTGCACATTTTGATTTCCTGATGTCCTTTAGATCCCTCAAATCCATGTCACCCACCTAAGGGATACAAGCTAAGTAAGAAAAAGCTAAACAATTCCTGCCTGATTTAAAAGTATCTGTGATAAAAGGGAAGGTTGTAATTTGGAGGAGAGACTACATACTGTCAGACCTTTGTGGCATCAGTTTACCAATCCTCAAAACTTACTTGCATTGCAAACACTTCCTTTTCCCACCCCACATCAGAGATATGTAATAAAAATAACAAATTAATGCAGCAAATTAAATAACAGTAACAAAAGCTTCCTACATGGCCTGGGAAGTTCTATTATGTTCTAGGATTTAGTATTTATATCAAAGAGCCTCATTTTTATTCAGTCTCTCTGTTTTATTTTGTCAGCTGTCACCCATGAAAATTTGGACCTATGGAGAGTGTGTCCTGCCTGGTCCCTCTGTACGGTTCCAGAGCCCTTTTAATGGCCCCCAGAAGTGTCACCTCCTTCTGGGAGCTGACTAGGTAGAAGTTAATGACAGCAGTTAATGTGTTGGACCATCAGGTCACGCTGCCTTTGCTCCCCCTTCAAGCCCCTTCAGAGCAAGTAAACAGACGGGGCTGTAGACTGGAAATGTGTCCTCCAGTACTTCCGCAACACAAACAGTGTGGGGATGGAAAAACAGTCTGTTTATCCTCAGAGTGTTAGCAGATGGCAGCTCCTTCCCCTTCCTGCTCTCTGCTGAGAGCCAAACTCCCCGGTGCATCCCCCAAGGCCGCTGCTGGAGATGGACATTCTCCAAAGGCACCCGAGGGACGTGCACCAGGCAAAGGCGAGTCCCACACGCTCCTCTCAGGGGCTCGTGCACTGGCCTCAAGGGAAAGGGCACACAGGGGTTACCTGGAGATACACCCACTCTAGGTAGAACATTGCTGCTACAAAACAGGGCACTCTGGACTTGCCTTGGATTTCATTCCTGTCCTGTTCCAGGTGGCAGGACCCCAGTTAGCACAGTCAGTCTCCCCTAACAGCCAACAGGCAGCTCCATTTCACCCTTAGTTTCTGATGAGAGATAAGAGAAGAGGTGGACATGACATTCCCTACACCCCTGTGCTGCATCTCCAGAGCCTACAGGTTCATGTCCTCTTCCCAGCCCAGCTAAGCAAGATGCAAACTCCTCTGGGGGAACTTGCTGCCTCTCTCTAGTCAGGGACTATGGCCAGCCTCAGATCTCTCAGCTAGGCTGTTTGTGTGCTCCACTCAGTGCCTTCAGAGATTTGTTACGCTTCAAATTTTCCACCATATATATGTGAGGCTTAACTACACTGTCAAGCCAAGAGAATTTCTGATTTTATCTGGGCATTCTCAGTGTCTTGTGATGTAAAGGTGGGGATTGAGAAGTGCACAAGTTAGGGGCCCCTGGTAATATAAAGAGAGAACAACAAAAGAGAAAATTGCAGCCCTGCTGAGAGCCTTGACACCTAAATATTCACAGGGATCACTGACTGTCTTTCTCCTGTTCTCTGACAGAGACCTGAGTAGGAATTCAGGAAGGGCATGGCTGGATGAGGAGGATGAGGATTGCAGTCTTCACTTGCAAAGTGCCATGCTGTGCTCTGACCTCACAAGTGGGCATCATGCCACCTCCAGACATCCCATCTTCCTCCAAGAGTAGTCACTCCTTTTAGTGTCAAAGGATGGAAACATCCTCTTATACAGAGTTACTCATCTAACATACCTTAGATACTCCTCTAGGAAGAGGTGAGTTGCTGCAAACCTCTTGTAGAGTCCTAGCTAGAAAGTAGGTGCCTGGTTGGAACTAATGCCAAGCCCACCTATGTGGTTTACCTAATCCTGACAAGCCATAACAGAATTTGGAGGATGCATCTTACTCAAAAGGAAGTGATGGCTCCTGAAAACCATGTATGTTTCTTCAGGAGGCTTATTTGCTTTTCAGTGTCAAAGTTGGAGTTACTCAGACTACAGCAGTGTGTCACCCCTCAGTAATGCACTTCCTCTTAGACACTTGGGGGACATCCTGCCCTGCTCTTGGCACCCTACAGCACACCTGACTGTGCCGCAACCAGCCCGTGGCTGCTCTCTGTCTCAACACCCTGTCAAAGGAGAGCAGCATAAAATCCCTCACAGGCATATTTTAGATGTGTGATGTTGATATGCTCCATAAAACATATCAGCACATTTCAAAAGTTATTTCTAAAATTTAAGCCCATGAGTCAAAAAATACCAGGGAGTGGAAAGTGTCCCACATGCCAAACAAGAACCAGAACACATATGAAAGCCAGTGAAGGAAATGGGCAGCAGCCAGTGACACAGCAGGAGCTGGTTTTCCCCTCTCCTCTCTTGTATTCCAATGCTTGTAAAATTCTAAACTCCAGTGGGAAACACAGAGGAGAAAATGCATGTCAGTATACAATGGAAGGGGGTGTGTGGGGTGTGTGCATGATTTTCACAGCATTTAGGTTCATTCTGAACTTTTCATGGAGCTTTGGCACCAGCCTGATTTGAGCAATTTATGGTAGAGCTGAAACTCCCTTCGAGGTCTCTCAGATCATAAGATAACTCCTGGAGTGTTTCTGAGAATTAAAAAAAAAAGCAAAACCTACCCTCCCTCCATCTGGTATACACACTCTGATGCCAATCAACTTTCTAGCTGCACATGACAGAGTCTGGCTGTCTTGTTCATGGTTAGGGTCTCTAACATCCTTGCTAAGCAGAGTGCAAGGGGAAGGTCACAAAGGACTTTTTCCAGTTTCCTGGACCCAGAAGGGATGGGTGTGAGGCCAAGGAAGGTCTCAGCTTGCTACACATAAGCTCACAGCTGCAGAGCTGTGGCATTTACCCAGCTTTGCCCTGAAAGGCTCTCACTCAGAAGCTGCTGAACCCAGATGTCAGTGTCCTCCTTAACTGCAAACCTCTCACGAATGCCAGCTGCACTGCCTCCAAGTCAGGAGCTTCAGTGTCAGCCTTCATCAGCTCTTCAGCTTGTCTGTCACAGTATGGTGCAGCTGAAGCATCGACCTCATCACTGGTACTAACTGGGTCATTTATTCCACTACATCAGTTTGTTCAGCTGAGTATAGGAAACAGTGCACTAAAGGTAGAAGATGCTGCGTTTCTTTGCTAGCCTTCCAAGGCCATGTCAAAACATCAGAGGAGACAGAATGCAGAAGCAGCAGCAAACTCCTCAGGGTGTCTCTTGAGGCAGCAGACACATATATTTACGTAAGGAACACAACTCAAATCAAAGTGTTGATATGCTTCATATCATCCCATAAGTTGGGTTGTGATTTTTGCAAATATGAGAATTACAAGAGCAAACTAGAATTAGGTCAGCAGTAGAAGTTTGGGTTGGTTTTGGTGTGTTCGTTTGTTTTTATTTTGCCTGAGAAAATATGGAGAAATCTCCTTTAAAGCCATGAAGGATGAGCAACTTAGCAGAGTAGAGAATTCATGGGTGACCAAAGCTCTGTGGACATTCACATTTAGCACTGGGAAGATGTGATACTAGGCCAAATTCAGAGTCACGATTGGCCTCATTATGTCGGTCTTTTCCTTTTGTGGACAATGTATCTACAGAAGTCTGTCCTATATTGCTTCATGTACCTCACCAATTCCACATGATCCTTGGCTGTTCGAACCCAAGCCCTACATGCACAGCCTCTCTGTATTCCTGTTGGGTCACCTTGGGTCCCAGTTTTGTTGGGAGCTTCTTGGCCATCCATGCAGACCTCCTGCCATATTTGCCTGATTTTTTGCCACTGCTGTGGACCATTCCTGAGCCTGGAGGAGATCATGCTTGAAAATCAACCAGATCTCCTGGACCTCTCTCCTTTCCTGCAGTGCTGTCTTCCATGGGCCTCCTCCAAGCAGATCCCTGAAAAGGCCAACGTCTCTTCTTTTAAAGGCAAGGGTGATCCTGCTTTTGATTCTGCTGCCTCTTCTCAGAATCCTGAACCCCACCATTCCATGATCACTGCAGTCAAGCCTGTCCCAAACTTTCACGTCCTTCATAATGGTTTGTCTTTGTTTGTAGGTACAAAGATCATCTCCCCTTGCCAACTCCTCAATCAAGAGACAAATTTATCATCGCTGCACTCCAGAAAACTGCTGGATTCTTGTCTACTATTGTGTTTTCACCCCAGCAGATTTCGGGTAAGCAATTACCTATGAAACTGGAAAAAAAACTGCTGTAGGAACATAATGAACAATTATAGATCCACAGATCAGTGAGCTAAGATGAAACATTTGCAAAGTTTTAGGGAATATGATGAACTTACGCTGAACCTTGAGTAAATATGTACACAGATTCAAAGAGGTCTTGAACTACCAATATAAGTTGAATGGGAATCATGGTTTGCTTTTAAGGAAAAAGTAAAGTAGTAAGGCTGGTGATGATCTTCAAAGTTTAGTTTCATTTTCACTAATCACACTTGGTTTATGTTGAGAATGCTGAAAGGACCAGGATCTGAAATCTTCAGCACTATTGAAGACTGAAATTTAAGCATGAATGTATTCACTTGATTAAGGACTTTGACTCCAAGCAAAGCTGAGGAATTAAAATAACAGGTTACATATTTCTTGAGTGTTAATCAGCTCTTAGCACATTTAAGAAACAAGTAAACACAGTAATTCTTATTTTACAGTTTAATTCTTCTTTCTTCACATTTAGGGGAAAAGAGGTAGGGAAGTTGAGTAACTTGCAAGAGCAGGTATGAGCATGTAAGAGTTACTGGCACTTCATTCAAAGCTCATTTCAGATCACACTCCTCTGACTACATTTCCAGAAATCCAATTATACTTGGCATCAACACTGATACCTTTTAAAATCTAATTACAATGTAAGGAATGTGGTAAAGTAAATGCCTTTTTGTAAGTGTTTGATACCTCGCCCCACAAAATTATGCTGCAGAAGTGAAATAGAAATTAATTCCAGCTTGGATAAAAACACCAAAATCTAGGAATTGTCTGGATGGCCCAAAGAGCAGGTAACCAGAAACAGCAATGTCCTGAGCTGGGTGTGGGTCCAGAGGGGAGCCACCAGGACTGGGTGAGATCAACTGGACATTCCATCTGCAGGTTATAGCCAATTTGTGGTGGACAAGCACCAGTAAAGGCACGGGAAAAAGGTCCAAAGGTAACCTGGAAGAGTCTGAAATGTGTGTAGTGCATAAGGAAAAAGAACCCAGATTGCACTAAAGGCACATTTAATATTTAAAGGAAAAAATATTAAAAAAAAAAAAGACACAAAAAGCAGAAATATCCACAGGATTCACCAAGCACTTATTACTAATATCATATAGTAAAAGCAGTGTGTTTTGGTAGCACAAGAGAATGATAAGCAAAACTTGTGTTTTATGATGTTTTGTATGTGGAAGACCCATGTTAGGCAGAGGGGAAAATGAGAATCCCTTCATGTGCAGTGAGCGGGTGACTGCTGACATCCATCTTTGAGTTGCAGTTTTAAAAGAGAGAAGAATAAATCATGGAAGATTAAGAGGAAGGATTAAAGAATGATATTATGAAAATGGGTGAAATAATATATCTGTGATGAAAATCCGTCAAAAATGTCCTAATATTGGATCCTTTGACACTGCTAAAATTTTGTCATGGGCTTCCTGGAGACATTCAGAGAGACAGAAAAAAACATTCCTCTACAGGAAAGGCACTTGAGGAAGTATTGTTAAATATACATTATGTATTTCTCTGCCATAGGCTGGATTTAAAGATAAACTCCTCGTAATGGATGGATGGATGGGTGGATGGATGGATGGATGGATGGATGGAAGGATGGATGGATGCTGCAGAAAAGATAGGATTTTAATACTACCTAGAGAGTGGCCAGCCATCATCTCCTAAGCAGGGAGGGAAGAGAGCAGCCCTGAGGGTCCGTGTTAGGTGCTATTTTCCCAAGAACCCCCAGCATGAGCTCGATGGAATGGGAGAGCTCATCCTCTATGTGCTGACTTCACTCAAAGAGGGCTGGTGGGACTGGGGAGAGCTGCAGGAACATCCTCAGGCAGCAAGTGAGACCCCAGTGGTGGCTGGGGGTCCATGTCCAGGAGGGGAGGGGAGGCAGGGTCACACCAAGGCCTCCATCACTGGGAGCACAGCAGGCGCTAGAGCTGAAGTGTAGACCAGTGGAAGGAACCAGTCAAACCATTCATGGATCAAACCTGAGAGATGGACAGCAAATTAATATGGAATGTACACGAGAAGCAGCTATAAACCAGCATTTTTACTGTTGTGGACCTGCAGTCTATCTCATTTTTCCCAGTCCACATTCCCAAACAGTTTTCTTCTTCCCAGTGCCCTTCTGAAATGAACAGCGCTCAGTGTTAGTTGTGTTGTTGGCGTTTATCTGGGAGAATAAAATCATGACCTGATTTTCTTTTCACAAACTTTCCTCTACAATAAAGGTCAGCAAAAGCAGTAGTTTATACATCTGAGATAGGCACAGTTTCCAACCTGGTGACTTTCACAGGCAAATGACCAAACACAGAAGATCACTAAGGTGACTATCAGGAATAGTTTTTAATCCTAAAAATTTCTGATTGAAGGAAAGACCACTGAGTAAATTCCACACACTTCACAGTAGCAGAAAGAAATGTGTCTTTATCACTTCATTTCCTTGCTGCCATGAGACATACTGTAATTGTCAAAAAGAGTGAAAAAGTAACGGCTTGCAGCAACAATGCAAACCCCAGAAAATAGGTGAAATCTTTTAAAGAACAGACTGGTGAACTTGTGGAGTTACTGAGGTAGGTGGTTTATTAGTAATAACATTTCTGTGAAGGAAAGATAAATTTTATTTCAGGGCACTGCTGGAGGCTCTGAAGGGTCTATCCTGCAGTGAACTTGTGTCAGTTACTTATAAATGTCTTGTGCTCTTCACTGACCCACTCCAGACATAAAATTTTAAAGGGTTGGTATCAGACCAGCTCCAGAGCTGCAACAAGAAGAAATGTCCCCAAGAGAGACCAGAAAAGTGGCAGAAGGCAGGGCTTGGGATTTCAGTGGCATGCAAGATTTCACACTGGCATTTTGTATATGTCTACCAGATGGCAGTCTCGCTTGATCCATGCACAGCTCTCTGCACCAGAGGACTCATACTGGAGTCACTAACCAGCTCTCAATCTTACTCCAGCTCTAATTTGCTGATTCTTAAACTAAATACAGTGTTGGGCTTCCCCCTACAAACCTATGTTGAAAATACTCAGCTCCTCCTTACTTTTGTATGCAACCTGGCTGGGATTCTTTCAAATTCTCTCCACTCTCCATCTCAGCCTTGTTTAAACTTTCCTAAATTAAAAACCTATTTGTGCAAGGGCTTAATCTGGTGGCAAAGGATTTTTTCTGTTAAATTTACACTGGGAGCTTGTCCCAGACAGCACTGTGAAAAATGTGCTTGGACATTGATTTGGAAGGGTTCTTATACTCCTGGGCACATTATTTTGCTTTCAATTGTTGGAATCAGGCTGTTTCAGTGATGGGTTTTGCTCATTTCAGCTGGATGAGTAACAATAGAGTAGCCAAGGTGTTTCCTTTCCTTGCTTGTTCTGTATGAGGGCTGGGCAAGAGAAGATGAGTTCCAGGCTTGTGGAAGGCAGAGGAGGGCTGGCACAGAGCATTCCACTTGCCTGCAACTAGAAGGGACCAGCCTTTATTTCTTCAATTTGTTATACCAGTAACAAGGGTGAATCAATTAATCCAGCCTTAGCAGTGTCACATGAAACAATATAACCATTAATTAAACCTCATTTTTCAGTGTAGATTTTAGCCTGAAGTCAGAGTCTGGTAACAAAAAACTCACCACAAAGCAGGGAGCAAAAATGGGTTTTCTTTTGGGATGTCTTAAGACTGCACTAAATTACATATCTGAAATGAAAATTGTGAATATAGGTTTGTATGTGACGCTTTCTTTGCCTGTTAAAACATGCTTTTAACCTGGTTTTTGCTTCTGCATCATGTAAGAAAAGATGTAAGAAAGGAAATGTCCAGAAAGAGACATTGACTAATATATAACAACCATTTTATGTTTCCAGCAACAAAATTTATTGCTAAATCTTGGTGAATTGTGACTTCAGCCGCTACATAGCCCTTGTGTAGTGTTTTTTTCCCCAACACAGGCTTTAACTAAGCTTCCTTGAACTGGTTTAGGGGAGCTCAGAGGAGGTGTTTGCCAAACTGCATTCCAAACAGTTATTGTAGGTGGTGGGAAGTCCAAAGGATTCCAAGAGGAACGTTTCATACCTGTGAGACAGAGTCTGGAAGAGACATGTGCTCCCTGGTGGCAGGGGCAAACCTCGTTTTTTGTTTGTGTCCTTATCCAACAAAGATAACAAATATGGGGAGAGGTCCCTGAAAATAGGTGGAAATCCCACTGGATTTGCAGTGGAACTTCTGCTGGTTCGCTGAAGAGCCTGGGCTGAGGAAGACTACAAACTAGGACAAAAAACATGATTTTGTGAGTTTTTACAGACTCTGAGACTGAGCTAATTCTTCTAAATATTTTTTCCCTAATCCCTAATGGGTTGGGGTTTTTTTGAGGTAGTGTCTTATGCATCACATCCCAAATGGTCACATTAGGTTGCTTCTTAAAAATAAAGAATCCAAAATTTTGCAAAATTTTATGCAGAAATTATTTCAGCTGTAATCCTAACATGTATTAAAGAGCTGTGGCTAGGATTATTACTAAGTTTAACATTTTGGTGTCTAAAGGTGCTTTTATTTCCCAAGTTCATCATAAGCTGAATGCTTATAGCAATATTTGAAAAGGTGTCCATGGACAACTAGAGGCAGGGGCAGGGCAGACAGTGATCATCATCAAAGCCTGAGTTTACATACTCTTTCTGTATTTTTGGTGGGTAGATATATATCTCTATAAGGACTACAATTCTGACACTGAAGCAGAAAATCAAGATGCAGTCTCTAAGGAGAAGGATAAGCAACAGACTTATTTTGCATGGATGAGAAAAATCAGTAACATTTACTATAAAATTTGCTGAATCTTATCTAGAATTTGCCATTTACATCAGGTGGACTACTAAACAAAAGGCCTGAATAACAATTTCAGTATGATTGATAATAAGAATCTACATAGAGCATTTTTTAGGTTTCAGGAAAGATGTAAATAAATAAAAGCCCATGCAGAACCTGCAAAAGCAGTAGACGTATATCTCTTCTGGTTTACACATCTTTCATACAGATTCTTGACCCTGACAGGTAATTAAATGTTGCTTTCCAAGATTCATCCACAGTTAAATGACACATCTTGGAAGAAATCTTTGTGTCTCACCAAAATTACATTAGTTCTTTCTTCATTGAGAGAACAATGACGGACTTGATTAAAAGAATGTATTTTATCCCTCTGTTGCTACTGTTTTCTTATATAAATGTTGCTTGATGTTTGTTACACACAACTGAAATAAAATATTTCATTAAGTCCTTATTTCCTAGCAGAACAAGCTACCTTAGAAATTTCTAAAAGTATGAAATGAGAAGGTTGTACTCTGGCATGATTTTTACATCAGTATCCTCAGCTAAGAAGCTGATGCTGACTTCAGGGTACACACCAAGTTAACAGCAACATATTGGTGGAAATTTGTTTCCAAAAAGAAGCATGATTATTTCCTTAAAGCTGATCACTCACTTGTAGCTGAAAGAATACATTAAAACATGAGAAGATAACTTATCACTTGATCTTTATGGCAAGTAGCCAATACTTTGGATTTCTTCCATCAGAAAAAAAAACCCACAACTATATTGACATTTCATTTCATCAGTCTTGAATTTATGTAAATTCTGAGTACCTTGAGTCTCAGTTGCTTATCCATGTAGTGAAAAAATCTTAAAATATTACTGAACTATTAAAATATATTTTTCATCTGTGGACTCTTCACCTGGAAATTTTAAGCTCTGTAAGGATAATATAATGAAAATCAAAAAGAATGACCAGACTATCTGTAGAGGTTGTCTACATTATAGTAAGGGTTGTTTTGTTTTTTTTTTTTAATAAATTCTTTGATTAGAACAAAAAGCTGCTTATAATAGAACATGTTCATCCATAGATAAGTTACAAGTAAGCATTGCTGACAGTGACTGTGGTCGTTAAAGTAACTCCCTTCTGTAAACACGAAATGCCGAAATAGAAGGACAGGAAAGGGATTTTTGCTTCATAGCAACCAGTCTAATTTGACCTTTCAAATTCTTGAGAGAAAATTATCTTACCTTCATTCAGACTTCTTTTGTTGAAAGACCACCAACATTTTGGACTACTTTAAATATTACTAGAGAGCTGAGAAATGAAAAATGTAGTGGGCCTTATTTGGATCTGAAGAAAGATCAGATACTGAGATACTTATCAGAGTGTTTGTGCACACTTCAGAGGACAAATATTAGAAAATGATTCAATAATTTATCTTCAGATTATCATTATGTCAGCTTTTTTAAGTCTGTGGTATTTACTGTGTTTATTCTTACCTCAAATGCACTAATGAAGGAATATTTCCCTTGAGTAAACAAGGTTTAAATACATTCAAATAAAATGGAAAATATTGAGATTGAGGAGCTTTGGTTTTATATCGAAGTTAACTAAACTGGAAACAGTAAGTATTTTATAAACTGATGTAAAACTCAAAAATATATTTCAACATATTTAAATTTATTATAATCACCACTTTAAATAGTAAATATGTGCTCACATATATAATATTTTAAGTTAAACAGCTGTAGAAACATACTATTTTAAGACAATTGCATGCCACTATGAGAGAAATAGCCTTCCTTAAAATGTCCCTGAAAATATTGCCTTTGGGGTTTTTTGTGTGTACCTCTTAATTTTATGTATGAAAGATGGTGCTGGCAATTGTTTTATCTTCCTAAGAAAGATAAAGTTCCTAAGTTCTTGCTTCTTCCTCTGGTCCATGTAAAATGGGAATAAGCATTGTCTCCTATTAACAGTAAGAGTCAACAGCTTCTTACTTAGTGCCACTTTCCAACCCAGCATCATAAGGTAGAGGAAACTTAAAATGAAGCATTTGATATTCCATTTTTCTAGAACACCTCCAGATGTCCTGTAACTTAGCAGCAGGAACCCACAGTTAATTTTACAGTGCCTAGGATACGCATGTTTATTTGGTTGGGGATTTCTGCAAGGAGATGAGGGATGCACATTATGCTTTCCCCTCTTGCCATCTCACAGGCAGTAACCAGCTGAGAATAAAAGGGCTTCCTAAAACCGTAGGGTGGTCTCAAGGCAGAAGGACACAGCCACAGTGGTGACAGCCTGAAGAGTTGTGCCATATCTTGGACTGCTACTGGGCTGTGCATTCATGAAAAGCCATTCTGGTAAGGGAACAGAATTTCTCCTGGAATAATCTGCCATGGTCTAGCTGGGATGTGAGGGAGTCAGTCCTGATTTGTGCCATCCCATCCCCCTGCTTCACAAATCCTTTCCTCTAAAATTAAGGAAACCACTTCTTTGCTTTTAACAGCTTGTCACAGTTTGTTGTAAACTGTGGCTCCATCAAAGGATGTAACAGTGAAAGCAAATGGTGGTGAATATTTTATTCTTCTTGAAGTCTCAGTTGGAGGATCTTCCCCATCCACTGCAGCACTCTTGAACTCTTCTTATGCTCCAAAAGTGACTTACCCCAGAACAACAAACACGTGGTCATAATTACTTCTACCTTGTTTCCTCCCAACAACATGTAGCTCAAGATCTCATTGTTGAAAAATCAACAATGAGATCTTTTAATCTCATTTTAATAATTTAAATTTTTAATAATTTTCAAGCCAGTTGCCTCTAACTGTACTTCCTGACAGCAAGTCCTCAACAGCCAGCAGATGTTGCTACTGAGCAACACACCCCTTTCCTCCAAGGCTCAGAGTAAGTTGGAGCTTGGTCTGTGTCTTCAAGCCCAACCCCAAAGGCTGACCTTCAGTAATTTGTGGTTAGAGTTGCATGAAGGAGGCAGGGAATCCTGAACCCATTGAGACACGGGGAAGCAGAGTGAACAGCAAAATAGACTTTGGAACAGAAAATTCTCTTCAGTATTGGGAATTTTCTAATAGTTTGTGGCTTTAAAATTTGTAACACCACATTAGTGCTAGACCACTGATTTCAGCTAACACTCATCAGCTTTATTCTAGTGTTCAATCAGTACATTTAAGTCTGTCAGACATACAAGGACAAGTGCTCTTTTAAGCATTTTGATAACAATTTTATGCACTTTTTCAAGTAATGCCCTATAGCAGTGCATGGAGTGTCCATCTGTAAATTGTGCCCCTCAGACTGGGAACTGCATGAAGGAATTACAGTTCCTCTAGAGATCATCTTTTCTCATAGAATATGTTGTAAAAAAATGCTCAAGGAAGTAAATTCAAAGGGACTTTCTTATCTTTTACTTTTCTGGACTCTTTATATTGTTCCTGTTAGCAGTGAGAATGATGGTTTGCATAACAAAGTCATCTTGTCTCCAGTTGAGATCACTGCAGGTAGCTGCACTCGGGGAATTTCCATCTGCTGTGGAAGGGGTCAATACCATAAGATGACATCTTCATAAAGGGAAGTGATTGTGCAAACTCAATGGCTTCAATGTGAACGTTGACCTATTTTGCAAATACAGTGTCAGCGGTGGGGAGGGGAGGAGAGGTGAGGTTTCCTAGGGAATTTTTTTTTGTTCATTTTCTATTGCTTGTTTCTGCTAAAAAGCCATTGATCTGGCATCTTTTGAGGAGGAACAGGAAACTGACTCTGCAATGCAAAAAAATATTCCTGGAAAACTGAAACTTCAAAATGCAGCTCTGCCTTTTTTTCTCACATTAGTTCATTTAAAAAACTCCCCTGAGTTATCCCTGGGGGAATGAAAACACTGCGGGGAAAGAAATCTCATTATCTAACTCAATAGCTACTTAAACACTTGTCAGCTCTCTGGATGGTGTTTATGGTTCCTTATTAGCCCTGTCACTGATATACATTTTCAGAGGAGAAAGTGCATCATTTAGCAAGGAACCCTGAGTAACTAGGGTTCTAGGAAGTAACTAGTAGACTAGGATGCTCATCTACCTTCACGTTAATGCATGGACAGAAATCACTTCTGCAATACTTGCTCTGTCCCCCAGCTAAAGCTTTACTTTGAGAAAACTGTGCTCCAGACATGCAATATAAATCTACTTGAAAACCTGACTCTTCCCCATAAATCACAGAATCATAACATTGTTAGGTTGGAAAAGACCTTTCAAAACATTGAGTCCAACCGCTAGCCAAGCACTGCTAAGTCCACCACTAAACCAAACCCCTTGTCCAGATCACCGGTGGAGGTATCAAACAGAACTGGCCCCACTACTGAGCCTAGAGGGACACCACCAGTGCCCAGGTGTAGTCACTGCTTGTCATGTTTGGGTTTTCTGAAGAAATTCTTTCCCAGGGACCAAAACTGGTAAACAAGGTCATGCTTTCTAAACTATTTTGTTTTTCACATTTCTCTCCTAAGGAGGGACTTTGCTTGTTGACCCTTGGTATGACCAATGGTTCAAAGGATCCCACCTCTTAGGTGGGCACATTGTAAAAAGGTATAAAAATAGGTTCTGAGAATAAACCAGCCCCTTTTTGGAGCTTCAGCCTTCTGAATCACGAGCCCGTGTCTTTCTTTCGTGGAGCGACACCCAGGCTCCAAATGGATTTTACTCCATCCACCACCATTCTCTGGCCGGTTTTTAACCCAGCAAACAGTGCACGTGTTCAAGCCATGAACTGCCAGTTTCTCCAGGATAATGATGTGGGAAATGGTGACAAAGGCTTTACCAAAGCCTAGGTAAACAACATCCTCAGCCTTTCCCTCATCCACCAGGCAGATCACCTTGTCACAGAAAGGCACCAGGTTGGTCAAGCAGCACCCACCTTTCATAAATTCTTACTGGCTGGGCCTGATCCCTTGGTTGTTCTGAACATGTCACATGATGGCACTCAAGAGATCTGCTCCACGACCTTCCTGGGCACCAAGGCCAAGCTGACTGGGTTGTAATTCCCCAGATCCTCCTTCTGGCCCCTCTGGTAGATGTGCATCACGTTTGCTGACTTCCAGTCAACTGGGACCTCCCTGGTGAGTCAGGACTGCTGGCAAATGATGGAAAGTGGCTTGGTGGGCAACTTGATCATCTTCCTCAGAATCCTTGGGTGGATCCCTTCTGGCCCCATAGACCCCTGTGTGCCTAGGTGGCGTAGCAGATTGCCGATCATTTTCCCCCAGAGTATGGGGGCCTCATTCTGCTGCCCATCCATGTCTTCTGGCTCAGGAAGAGGAATATCTGGAGAACAACTGATCTTAGTATTATTCATGGAGGCAAAGAAGACATGAAGTACCTCAGGCTTTTCTTCATCCTTTGTCACACTCTTTCCTTTCACATCCAATAAAGGATGGAGATTCCTTAAGCTCTCCTTTTGTTGCTAATGTATTTATAGAAACATTTTTAATTGTCTCATAAAGCTCCCCTTTGGAGCTCACAGGGAAATTCTTGGCAGAGTTGGTTTTGAGTTGCCTTTTTCCATCAGGAAATGTCAAAGTCTGAAGTTTTCCTGCAGAAATAACCCTTTACCTACCCTCCTAAAACAACATAGCACTATAGGGCTGACTGAACACAGGATGCAAGAAATATGGATGAGTAATGTGATGTATCTCATGTGGTATGTGCAGTAAGTTTTACAGAAATGTCATTTCCAGCCAAAGGTAGAACAGAGATGTTGTTTTGTCCATTTTGTAAATAAATGGCCTTTTTCATGTTGCTAAATATTGAAGCATGTTTTACAAGAAAAATAGATAAATAGATTACAAAATTTCTAAAAGGCTCATCTGTCTTCTTCACTGTTTGGACATATGTAGATTACTGTCTCTCTAACCAGCTTATTTGCTAAATAAGGGTTATTGATATCGGTCTTGAATGAGGTAGGATAAACTAAAACCCAACAGACACATGTATTCAGCAAAAAACTACAATGTTGCATGGTGAAATATTACAGCACTTACAGCACCATTACCAATAATGTTAAGAGTATAACATTTACATTCAATATCTCATTATTTTTTCTAATTTAGTCAAGACCTGAGACAAGGGCCTAGTGAAATCTTACAGAAAAAAGAACAAGGATTGCTGATGCCACGTCTCCATGGCAGCACAGCTAATTTGGCAGGACAGCCCAGTGCACAGAAAGAAAAAGAGGTTATTTACAAAGATATCTTTGATAAAAAGGGCTTTGGGGACAGGAAAATGGTCTAGGGGGTGGGGACGGGGGGGAAGTCATAAAGCGTTCCAAACCTTTAAAATAAATTCCTTAAATGAGTGAGACAAAATAAATTGAAGAAAAAATTTCTTGAGTCAGTAAGCACAGTGAGTTTCATCTTTGTTTGTTGTTGTACAATGCTATAAACCACACTGAATGGCCCAGAATAACATTAGTGGTTCTGTGTATTGTAACCACTTCAATCAAGGCCTTTTGTTTTGAATCACCTGCCCTGCCTGCATTGGAGCCCCTTTTATAGCCCAGTCGCAGCACAGAGATCTAATTTAGTTCCACACACAAAAAGAAACAAGGAAGAAAATATACCCATCTTTTATGCTCCTTACTTGAATCCACAAGAGAACAACTGGGACAACAAATGAACCGGCATGGGTGAGAGAATATTTTAAAATTTCCTCAGCTTATGACCCACGAGCGATTTGTAAATGATATTGTCACAGCATTCCTGAAGGATGCAGTTGCCCAGCTGGACACACATGAAGGTCACCTCGGCAGTGGGCATGCCTTCCACCCCTGTGAAGAGAAGAAGGGGCAAGGAGGGTTCACCCTGAAGCCCAGAGAACCATGGGCACAGGGCTGTTGTTAGCTCCCGTGGAGACAGGAAGGGCAGAAGCGCCTCAGAGGATTCAATGTGGTTGATATTCTCTAGCAGAGAGCTTGCTTGGTGTCACTGGAAACGTACTGAGAGTCTGCCCTCGGCCTTGCCACAAGCCTTTTCCAGTGTCCCCTTCCGTGTTTTGCCTGTAGAAAGAGATTGGTGCAAAGGCCCACAGTGGCTACTAAAGCAACAGAGGAGCATTTCTGTTAAAAATAAACTCTGGCAGACATTGAAGTGCTGGTTTCATCTTATGAGACACCTTCAGATCAAGGAATGCATCATGTCCTATCACTGTGTGCATGATCAGCTTTCTTCTAGCTTGCTGTAAAAGGATGACATTTACCTCATCAATTCCCTGGCATGGAGTGGGGGTCAGAGAGAGGCTGAGTACCTTGGGCTTTTGTGAAATGGTTCATTTGCCTGCGACATAAAGACTTCATGTGGGAGCAAAATGCCCCAGGCTGGCCATGCTCCCTTACTGTGTCATGAACCAGAGCCTGCAGCATCTAAGCAGGCAGGTGTCTTTCCACCGTGAGGTGACATCCAGCATGTGAAGGGGTCATGTCTCTCAGCACCACGGGTACAGCCCATGCTCCTTTGTGTTCTCGATGCTACAGCAGTAAATTTGACATTGCTCTAAAGGCAGCATTGTAGCTGATAGGCTGCAGATGCGCATATAAATGCAGGATTGATGCTAGTGAAAACATCATGCAAGGTAAGAGTGAGAGAGTGTGTGTGTGTGTGTGTGTGTGTGTGTGAACTGTATAGGTTCAGGGTGTGAATTATGAAAGCACAACTACAAACTTCAGAGTACACACCCATGAAAGATAAGCACGAGTTCCCCTTCATGGGATGCCTGCAGAGCATCCTTGTCTTGACTGAACCTTTCTTCTGGAGGAAATTAATTTCCATTTATAAACAAAAGGAAAAAAAATATTTTCCAAGTCACTTATCTGGATCTCCTCATTAATTTCAAGTGTGGTGTTACCACTTACTAAAGAAACAATCCCACTGGTTTTCCGTCTGCTTGGTACTTTCTACTATGAACAATTAATGTATCAGAAAATTAACTTTCAGATGAAAGAAAAGAACAGCCTGTGGAAGTTGACTAATGACCTTATTTTAAGATTTTCCCTTGAGTAACCCCCACTGTTGCCTCTTACAAATGCAGGAAAATTATACGTGCACATCTTTAATGTCATTTTTGAATGCTGATGAAATGATTAGTGATTTGGAAAAGTCTGTGCAGATGAAACAACAGCAGCAGGAGTAGCAGTCGGTGATATTAGCTAGAGACAGCAGTCTGGGAGCTGCTGTTCTGCAGGTCAGAGAGAAAAATTAGCATGCTAGATTATAATTAACAAACTAGAAGCAAATTAAGATAATATGGTCTGGGGTTTGGAAACCAATCAGCTTAACCAATTTAGAAAATGCAGCTTTCTTCACAAGTTAGAAGCAATTACTCTCGTGCATGTTTTTACCTTATGCACTTATCCTGCAAACACATGACCATGTGCAATACCTAGTTGCTGAGGGGACCAAAGAGATCTTATCATTGCACTTCACAAGGGGGAGCCTTTCTGCTTTGGTAAATTAATTCCCTGGATCCTCTCTTACTCCTCTAGCACCTGGTGGTCCTATTCTTGTTCTTGGACCTTGCTGGACACTTTTTAGAACTGTCTAGAAAAGCCTTCTCTGCTGACACAGAAAGACGATTGAAGGCAACTCTTTCTCTGTTGGGGTGCATATGCCAGACACGGTCGGGGCCAAACAATATTGCTTGCTTCAAAAACGTATTTCATACATGTCCTTAGACAAGTCTTGTAATCTGCCTTGTCCCTCACCCCAGAATCCTCTTGTACTGCTGTTTAGAAATTGTATAAACTGCAGAACCTATGGCTTGAAGGCTTGAAAAATCACATAGCTGTAAATGGCACATAACAATTGACCTTCGAGGAAACAGACAAGAGTCTTCATTCAGTGATCTTTGCACACCCATGTAACAGGGGAAGGGAATACCTTTTTTCTGCTCCCCTTTATGTCTTGACCAAAGACAAGGAACGGTCTTATCATGCAGGAAATACAGGATTACTCCCCCTATGAAACTCTTCAAAACCACCACAGTCACTTTGCCATATTTTTCTGAGCTTTCCTTGACATTTCAAAGGTGGCAAGAAAGATGCATGGTTCTTTCCAAGGGCAACATTTCCCAGTGTGCCCTGCATGATAGGAAACCTGCTGGAACTAGATTGCCATGAACTTCTGAATTACTGTGACCTTCCCTCAGGATGGACAAACAACTTCATACCCAGCCTGGCCTGGCATCAAGAAAGATACTATAGGACCTTCCTTAAGGAGAAGGATGCTTGAATTTTCTCTTTCAGACAATTCCCCCTTTAACAACTGCAGATGAAAATAGGAGACTAAAGACTTCAGTCTGTATCTGGTCCTTGTTCTGCTTCACTCTTCGACCCGCTTGATGGTGGGGTCAGGAGGTATGCTCTTCAGGTTTGTTCAAGAGGCCATGCAAAAATCAAACACAGTGTCAGCTACATGGCTGGGAGACAAACTTCTGTTTACAGACAAATAATTTCAAACTGAATTTTTAAATTGTAGCTTCAGATGGTCTGTAAATACAAGATGAGATGTTGTATCCAAGTTGAGGACCAAAGAGAGGATGTATGGATGAATGGAATCAGATATCAATGAGCACATTCCCCTGACATGCTTTCTTACTCCATTAAGGTATCTCCTGTTCTCCTGAAATGGTAAAACTAGCTACCAAATTAAGCAATTTGTTGATCCTATATCCTCCTTTTACTGGGATATCTTTTTTCATAGTACTGATCATGTCCAAAAGACATCCTCAGCTGCTGACCACATCCAACTGACATTCTCAGCAGGATTTGTTTCTAAACACTAATGTAGCACAGAAAGGATATAAAAAAGTTAATGAATGAGAGAGAAGGAATGATGTATGGGGCTCCAGGGGAAGACCCAGCAGATATAGGTTGGATTTCAAGCTTTGTGATGGGTTTCCCACAAAATTTTGGTCAAAAATCAATTCATTAAAATGGTAATTAAAACAAGACCAGGGCAAGGACTCAAGTACTGGCTCACAATTGTCTACACTGTTTAATTGTTAACACACTCTTTCACATGGCTTTGGCCCATGCTGACTTGATTTCCCCCAGACAATGTCAATGCTCAGTTCAGAGGACAGCATGAAGCAGGGACTGCCCCAGCAGGCAGTTTGGACAGAAGAGTTCCCCCTTCTCCAGTCACCATGGGGGAGTGCTCAGTCATGTGGACACAAAACATACCATCACTGGCCCAAAGGGCTAGAGAATAAGCTCACTTCTACTTTATTTTCTTGTGTAGATATAGTAACTTCATCTTTCCTGCCTTGCTTTGTTTGCCCTATTTAGACTGTAAATTCTTTGGAATGAAGCAGCCTTTTAATATGTATTTGAATGATGCCTGACACAATGAGATGCCTTTGCTGGGGGTTGCCTTTGCTACTGAAAGGACTATTAAAGAAAAACATAAAATAAAGAAAAAATAAGGAAGATTATTCAGCTCTCAAAACAGCTCTCAGTTATTCTTCTTCTAAATCCACCCATGTCAACAGCATATCTTCTTCCTACAGTGGGGCTTTACAGCTGTCAGAATTTGCAGTCTCAGGACTTCAGCACATGTTAACTCTGAACACACAATAACAGGGACTGAGAAGACAAGTAAACTGTACCCAGTGATCTCCCACCACCACCAGAATCATTCTTGTGGCTCAGTCCCTTGACTGTCCTACATCATGTAGTTCTCACAGGGCTCTTGGTGGTGGCCTCATGCCACCAGCAGTCTGAAAGCACCCACATGCAGAGAAAAGCCTAAGAGCCTTTGTTTGGGACTAGACTGTTCCTGTTGCTGACCTCAGGTCAGGACAGCAGCATGGTTAGTGTCCTGGTATGAAGGCAGTATTAAAAACAGGCATTTGCTACTTGCCTTCAATTGTCTCGTTGCTTCTTAGCCAACCAACTGAACAAACAGTTGAACAAACAGTTGAACAAACAGTTCACCAAGACATCCACCTGGAGAGACAGAGAAATTAAAAGTATAGAGAAAAGATGTGGATATTACTCACCAACAGCAGAGCTCCAGACCAGAGGGTTCTTTGGCACTGACTATTGCATCACTGTTTTGTTGTCATTAATGACATTAAAATGCCAAACTTGCCCCCTGTTTGCAAACTCTGTTGCACAAAACAGTTTATCTGCTCAGGATTTCCCCACGTCACCTACTGGCAACACGAATGCAAACGGCTTGTACTTCTGACCTCAAGTGCTGTTCTTCCACAGTTGAACTCAGCTGAATAAATCCTGAGCTGCCCAAGGAGAGTTTGAAAGGAGTTTTTGGAGTGGTGTATAACTCCTGATTTCAGATTGCTTTGATATGTTTTCCAAATAAAATAATTTTGTCAGGGAGAGTTAGTTCTGCCCAAAATGTGCCAGCCACTCTTAGGTAATGTAGCACTATTGCCTTCCATAGGCTATAATACAACCAGTGCTCTACAGATTAACTTGTTTAGGAGCTCTGGGATCAATTGCGCAAAATGCTTATTCCTCTAAATTCCCATTGGAATTGCAATAGCAAATCCTAGGAACAATCTTAGCATGCTAAATTATGCTTTGACCAAGTCAAATATGTAACTCCAACATAGCAGCAATACAGCAACAGCCAGTGCTCATGAAAGGACTACATTTTCTTGCTGAGCAATGCTATGTTGGAGCACACTGGGAGACAAGTGAATTGTGGCACTGAGCCATATTAACCTCTCCATTTAAAATTTTTGCAGAAGGGAAACTCCAGCTTGTTTCATTATGTTAAAACCCATCATGGCTTAAAAAAAAATACAGGTCACTGGTAATCATAAAAGGGATCAAAAAGAAAATTTCTGGCAGCTGCGGATGGTCAACTAGGGAGAAATACCCACTGGATTTCCTCCTGCCAAGGTGTTCCAGCTCTTTCTCCCCATGCTGTTCTATGCTATAGCTTCTCTGCTCCATAGTGCTTCTCATTACTTCAAAAGATCTGGTGTGTTAGACTCTCACTCCATTTTTTTAACTCTTGCTGTCAGTGTATAAGCAACAGCATCATAGAAGAATAGAATGGTTTAGGTTGGAAGGGACCAAACCCTCCTGACACAGGCAGAGATGCCACCTACTAAATCAGGTTGCTGAGGGCCCCATCCAGCCTGGCCTTGACTTCTTCCAGGGATGAGGCATCCACAGTGTCCTTGAGCAATTTCTCATTTACCTGCAGTTGCCCTTAGGCTCCTCTCTATGCAGACTGCTTCCTCCCTCCCTGTGCCTCGCTATTCCCTGGGGAAGTGTTATGTCTTTTCCTTTATGCCTGTTATTTGCAGTCTGGGAAAGAAGATTGCAGGCAAAACAGCACAGCTGTTTTCTCAGGGACAGTGTTTGGTTTTGGGAGCCAAGAATGCCCCGTGATGCCCTCAGGCCCAGCATCCTGGCTGACCTGGCCATGGAGCTTATGAGACCGTACTAACCATAAAAGTGGTAAGAATAGGGAAAATCTGAGGCTTTCAAGGTGTCATCAGAGGGTGGCTCAAGAATGAGACAGCTCTATGTCTGATGGGCTTAGATCATTTCACAAACCCGCCAGCAACACACAGCCCATGCTACAGCCAGGACTCCTTTCCCCTCACTTTCTCTAGTCCCTGCCTTCCTTAGCAAGCACAAACATTGCCCACAGCACATCTACAAACACCAAGCATGTGGATAGAAACAAGCAACTGTGCCCTTAAAAACAAAATTGTTGGCATTTGCATACATCTACAACTCTCTATGTTCTTGCTTGAAGCTGACAGCCACACTGTCAAAGTATAAAATCCATAGATTAACAGTAAATTCACAGATTAACACTGAATAAAATATTCTCCTTCTTTCCTTTCATTTTTTCCCTAAGAAAGTTGCTTGGGTTACATTCTTGTTATCAGCTGTTTGAAATAATTCTTTCAAACATGTTGCCACAGCCAGCTTTTGTGAGTGCCTGCACATTACAATGCTTAAGGAACAAACACAGGGCGTATTTCATATCTTTTTGCCTATCTTCCCTTACTCCATGCAGGCAACATTTTTTTAATAAATCACTCTGTGAACTTCTGTGCTGGCTGGTAAATCAGCAGTCAGGATAAAACATCATATGGCTTGGAGTGCTTTGCCTTGCAGTTCTGGATATAGTTCAAGAGGATGAGATCATTTCACCATTTTCATCATCCCACACACGTTATACATACTGGGGATGACTTGAGCACATGTAGTCCCACTGACCTCATGCTGAGCTCCTAAACTCTTCCACTGAACTGTGGTACCAATGTGTTGAATGGCTCCAGCTACAACTAAATCCTAAGCTACACTCCAGCTTGCTGGTGGTATAGCAACATCCTCAGGCTGGGGACCTGGGCCAGGACATACTTGTTCTTTGTGCACTTGAGAGGTGCAGACCCCAGAGAGAGAGAATATTTCTGCCCTGGTCTCTATAGCTGCAGGTCTGAGGCATGAGGATGGTGTCCCATGATCAAGGACAGTCTCTTGCCAAACAGAGCCTACACACTGTTGCCTCTGATACAGTGTTTACCTGATTATCACACCATATCAGTCTTGGACCATTGCCTGGATTTGCAGAGAGCTGCTCTGGGTTATTAGCTTATTTTGTTAGCTGGGAAGTACAGTGGCTTTGGAGGCTTGGGGCCTCCTGCTTGTCTGATGTGTTTGCACAGCTTAGTGTCAGCACTTAAGAACAAGCAACTCTTACCTATTTTATACCCAGAAAAACAAGCAGCTCTTACCAGTGCAGGATGAACTTGGCACTTCCTAAACCTTGCCTAACTATGTGTTACTCTCATAGTCTCTGTTCAAAGCACAGCTCTACATTCTACATCAAATCTTTCCTCTGCCTGATCTTAACTTTGCCTGGCTTTAGTAATCTGGGATAAACATTTTGTGTGTTCTGTGTGTCTGGCTTATCTCGGAGAGAATATCTGCTTTTATTTTCAAGACATTTTAGAACAACTGACTACTTTCTGAGAAGGAATTTAGAAAAATAGTGTTGTCCATGTTAGGGGAAAAAAATCAAACAAACACAATCTTGCAATTGAAAAGTTTAACTACCCCTGCATTGGAGCAAAGACTTCAGATCTGGAGGTAGGGTATGGAGAGGTAAGACGTTTGTCAGTTATTCCCATAAAAGCGCTGCCCAAAGTTACTTGCCTTCTAAAAAAGCAGCAATTTAATTCTTAGCAGGGATTTCTTAGCATTTACCTTCCTCAAAGACCCATTGGCTGCACCAGCTCAAGCCAGGGGGAGCTCATCTGGAGGCAGAACAAGCCTTTCCAGGGCCACAGCTTGAGGATTTGAAATGAGAATGAAGGAAGAAAACTTCGCCCATCTGTGCTCCAAACATCACAACTGCTGGGCCCAGTCTGCCTAGAAAAGAGCCGTTTGTAGTCAAACAGAATAAAAATTAGTTCTGTGGGCATAAATTGGGCCAGGAACTGTAGGAAGGGATGCAGACATTAAAATGCATAGAGGCTGGTAAGGAGAGGCTGCAGACAGTAGCTGGGAGGAGGAGCTGTGGCTAGGTGAGAGACTGGTGCTGCAGGAGAGAAAACAAGGCTTCATTCTCCATCAGCACAGTAAGGTCTGAGGCCTTCTCCTCCTAGATATACTTATTTCCCCATCCAAACTCCTTTTGGATTGTTAAGAGCTTCTCCTTGACTGCCTGGGACACAGGGTGTACCACTGCTAAATGGAGAAAGATCCTTCCAAGTGCCCTTAGCCCATGCTGGGAGCTCTCCCTCCAGGGCCCTGTGAAATGCTGCCAGATCAGAAGCTGATGGATGACAGCCAGCAGCCAGGGCTACCTGGAGTTTGTGATCCCTGGCATGTGTCAGCCTACCTACAGTCTGGAAACAGCTCCCTGTGCCAGCCAGGAGCCATCTGAAAATTGCTGCAATTGCAAGTCTTCCAAAGGAATCTCTGCTATAATTTTCATGTCTACACAATTGTAATATCCTACCTTTATTTCTCTTCTGTTCCTCATAAGTCATTTTCTTGCAGGCTTGCATAGGGATTTTGACCAAATAGATACTCTAGACAACTAAAAATGTGTATTCATGAGTATTTAAATGCATCGAAATAACCTCTTTTCTCCATGACTCTAGTGTTCATTCAAGAAGTGCAGACTAAAGGGACCTCAACTCACTTTTTAGTGTAGGCCAGGCTTTTTAGTGACCAGGCTTTTCAGTGTACAATCCCAGTAAGAGGGTACACAGTACTGTGGTTTTAGAGCAGCTGGCTATAAAGGACAAGATCTTCCATATTCCTCCTGTGCAGTAGCATGAGACAGACATAAGACAATAATTAAAGTTATGCAGGAGTGACTACAGACATGACAGCTGTTAACTTAGTTAAACTTTCTGGATGTTTGCTAATTTCAGATCAAAATATGCAACAAGATTTTCTGGATGAGTCAGATGGAGGTAAAAGATGTTGGTCTTATCTTAAAGTCTTTTATGCCTTCTGGTTAAAACCACTTCCCACGTCTATAAAATCCACAATAGGGTGAACTTCAGAGTCTTCCTTCAAGGTACAAGGATGTTTAAATATATGACAATCAAACGGAGTCTATTAAAAATGTTTTTTATTATTTCTGTTAAGTATGACACCTGTTCTCCTATATATGGGACAATACTTCTTATAAACTTCTTTCTTATTTCTTATTCTTATATGTATTGGATTTTACAGCCATGTGAGACCTCAGTTAAAACCAGCATGGATGCACTGATGCCAGGAAATGTCACTTCCCTGAAAGAGGTTGTGGTGAGAAGGGACCTCTGGAGATCATCTGATCCAATGCCCATGCTCATGCAGGACTCTGTCCACTCCTAAATATCTCTAAGCCTTCTTTGGGAAACCTGTTCCAGGGCTTGGTCACCCTCATACTAAAAAGTGTTGCCTACTGTTCAGACAGGACCTGCTGTGATTCAGTTGGTGCCTATTGCCTCTGGTCCTGTCACTGGGCACACTGAGAAAAGTCTGGCTCCAGACTTTACTGCTCCCTCAGATATTTATATATATTGATGAGATACCCCGAGCCTTCTGTCCAAGCTGAACGGTCACAACTGTCTCAGGCTCTCCCCACCTATTAGATGCTCCACATCCATAACCACATTAGTGAGCCCTCACCAGTATTTTCATGTCTCTTCTGCACTGGACAGCTCAAATCTGAACCCACACTCCAGGAATGGCATGGCCAGTGCTTAGGAGAGGGAGACAGTCGCATCCCTTGACCTGCTGGTAATGTTCCTCCTCTTCCACTGTCATAAAAGACAAAGACGGACAGTTGTCACTATTGCTATAACTGATCCCATGGTAGCCAGCATGGTATCTTGTCCTGTAGGCTGGCAGGCTACAGTCTGGCCACTGGAACACCCCATGTGCCAGAGGAGAATGTATGCAATAGGTACATTGTGTAGCCTTGCCAAATACACCCCACCATGGCACAGCGCAGGGACACCACCAGCACAAGTTGTGATCAGCTGGAGCAACTGAAAATACAAAAGGCTTTTGGCACAGAGATCTTAGATTCACTCCTTGCTTTTAACTGGACAGATTTCTTTTTTCTTTTTTTTTTTTTTTTTTAGCTCACTTTGGTCTCTGCCAGCCTGTAGCTATGATAAGCAATATTTTTCCTCTCCTCTTTGAATGACCCAAAAGCTGATGGACTGAGGCTGATGTGAGCCAGGAAGAAAAACTCTCCTATTACAGAAAAGAAAGCTTCTCCATAATGAGGAAATTACACCCTTTACATGAATATCTGCATAAAGGATTCTGTTTGTTGCCCACATAAGCCAGCATGGTAACATCCTCATATTCTGGGTTGCTTTTTCAGGTGATGGAGGGATGGTAGTTGGAAAATTCATTATTTAAATTATTTAAATTTATTATAATATTAAATATTATTATAAATGCATTAAAAACATTACATTTCCCCTCCTCCCAGCCACTTCACATCTTCCTGTGCTTCCCTTGTTTTGGGAGGCAGACCTGTCGGAGGAAGCTTCTCCACTTTGCATTTACCCATGGAGAAAGATGACTGACAGAGCAGGACTCATGCTCCTGTCTAACCTATTGGAAGTGATCCCTTAAGCAAAGGGATTTCCTCCTCTCTCCAGGCCAGCTCAGTCCTTGCTGTTGGGGTGCCCAAAATCCAGACTCTCATGGTAAACTAGTTCTTGCCATTAAGGTAAATGCCCTGCAATGGAGATTGATGCAATACACACCCACACAATGCCATAGTGCAAATGGGGTTTTATTTTTCCTCCATAGGACCAGCTCTAGTCTTTTGTCCTGATAGTATCTATATTATTCATTTCCTGCAGTGACCTAGAGAGCAGGTCCTGTAGTGTCTGTGATTCTGGAATCTAGCCACTTCATTTAGCTCTGTGAGGAGGAAGATTTTTGATAGGGTGCAAAGGACCCTAGAGGACCATAAGATCTCTTTTTTGCCACTTTAAATAAAGGGGTTACTGCCCCAAATCCATACCATGAGCACATGAATGTCTTCCTCGTGCTGAACAGGAGAGCCATCAATAAAGGCTGGGTGGGAGCGGACCCATTCTCTTTACATGGTTGTCAGAGTTGAAATTTTGGTGTGACAGAGCCCTACCTCAGATGGAAATCACCTGAAATACTGAATTATATGTAGAGGCCTGCAAACCCCTGTCACCAAACAAATGAAATGACTCACTATCTGGGTGTTACACAGCTGGCTTCCCAGAGGGCTTCTTTTAGTGCACAAGTCACATTGTAAGACACTGAGATCACAGGATCAGACCCTGAGGTCTATCACATGAAGTCTCCTAGACTAAACCATGAGGTTGTGTAAGTCCAGAGCACTCCACTGGGGGAAATTAAATCTCTGCTTTGAACCATCTCAAGATCTGAGAGGACAGCTCTGCAGCACTCAGCACATAATATTTCAGGGGAGGTATGTATAACACAATAGTACACCTGGCTATAAAGCTGCAGACATTTTGTTGCTTGATTGCTTCTTGACACATGCCCAGAAACAATGCTGATGGCCCCTGAGCTGGGCCAGCCACACTTTTCTCTGCTCCTGGAGGCAGGCAGTGCACAGCAGCAGCCCAGACAGCTGGAGGCAGCTCTCACAGGTGCCTTGTGACAGCCACACACACCCAGCCATGTCCCAGGGAGGCAGTGGGGCTGCACTACGCACCAGACCCACCACACCCCTTGCACTGCTGCACACACCTGTGCACACAAGGAGGGCAGCAGGGTTTCTCTAAAACCTGTCCCAACAGTTCTTCATCGCTCAGGAATCCCCATCGCCTTTAAATGTAGCAAATGCCACTCAGATGCCAAGGATTCTTTTTGATAGGGATGATTTTCATCAGTGAGGACAACAGATCTCTTCTGGAAAAACCTTTCTCTTTGTCACTGTGCCTGCAGCTCATTTGGGCAATGGCACCCTCCATGAGAGAGAGAAATGTGTCATTTCTCAGGGAGTACCTCCAGGGCTGAGCAGGCCTACAGGCATAGAGCACATGCTGAATGCACCACCCTTCCCAGCCCTTCAGTCCCAAGGAGCATTCCTCTTGTGTACTGCTCCCAGGACTCACAGCTCACCTCTGGTCCCTAAACTCTCCCTGCTGTCTTCACTGGGAGGACAAAAAGAAAAGACTCTGGGGACCAGCACACTTCAAAAACAGAAGTGCCCAAGAAAAGGCTACTCAGATAATCATCACTGTGCAGATCTTTAAAATTATACCCAGGCATCACATACACCATGAGAGTAGAGGAAGGATGACCTTCCCTGAATTTGACTTTTTTTTTTTAATAGGGGATTTCTTCTACCCCAAGGAGACAGGGGAAAGGTGATTGCTGAAGCTGCAGCCACACCACAATGTAAAACAAGTCAGAGACTGTCTTCCAGTCCTGAGGCATGTCTTCACGACTGAATTGCTGAAATTTCTCACCCTGCTTCCACTCCCCACTTCGTAGGATGTCCACATCCAAAGTGCTCCTTGGGAAGAGCCTGTTAGATCCCATCCTGGGAGACTGAGAGCTTGCACAGATGGAAGGAAGTGTGTGGGCAGACATGGAGTCAGAGCTCTGACATGTGCCCTGCCCCTGCCTCCTGGAGAAGACACGGCTGTGGCTCTCTGCTCTCCCAGGCTTGGGACTAGCAGAGACATTGTGTGCCATATTCAGCCACTCCACTCTGCGTTCTCCAAGAGACTTAGATACTTGGTGCAGTCATCCCAAGCCCAAAAGACCAATGCAGTGGTTGTTTATCCACATGGAGATTACCCCAACATTTCTCCATGATCTGCAGAAGATTGGGGCAGAAGTTTCCCTCAGGTGGGTGGACCACCTGTAATCCTGCAGCCTTCTTACAACGGCCTTAGGCCCTGAGGTATTTTTATGAAAGAAGGAATAAAAAAATAGTTAAAAAGAAAAAGTCTCATCTTTGTCATAAGATCCAAAACCCACAAGAAACATTTCCTAGAATCTAAAGAAAAAAAATAAAGTGTAAAAGGTTATAAACCTTTAAATCTGAGTTTGGACTGTAAGGAGGCCAAAAGCTAGCCAGATTGGAGTAGTTGTGAAGCCCTGCAGCCCTTGGAGAAAAGAGCACAAAGCTCTCATTCCTTCTACTGTACCAGAGCTGCCTTCTGACACTGTTTTCGGGAACTTGCCAGCTCATTTTCTAACTTGTTTGTGAGACATCAACAGCCTCAAATTACAGCAGTCTGAACAGCCCAGTAAATATTTACACAAACCTGCTGGTGATGGTTTGAGCTGACATGCGTTACCTTTTGTGTTGGGGGGAGGCTATATTTACAGCCAACCAGCTAATGAACATGATCCCAGCCATGGTTTAATACAGATGGCTCTTTCAGCATTTGCGGCTTTCAAGTTACAGAGAGCACAAACTTCAATAGCCTTCGTTAGAAGGCTCTGTCTCAGCTCCCTCCGTTTTGTTTACAACCAGTCTCTCTTTGTGCAGTCAAGGGTTGACTAATGTTCAGCTGTTTGCAGCCAGCAATGCGGTTGTGTAGGACAGGGCTTGTTTCTTGTCTTTTTTTCCTTTCTTTTTTCCTTTTTTTCTTTTTTTCCTTTCTTTTCCCTTTTGACACTGATGGCTTTTATTTTAAACTGACAATGAATGCAATTTCTGCATCGTAGATTCATTTTTGCTTGAGTGGCATTTCTCCAGGCTGTCTCACAGGGCTGGAGCCCGGTGTGGAGGGAGTGTGGAAGGGGACAGGAAGCCGTGCCCAGACATGGACTTCTGGCTGTGGGGCTCAGTGGAGGGCTGGAAGCCATTCCTTTCCAGGTTCACCCCTTAGAGACACATTTTATCGACACCCAGGTCTCACTGGCAGCTCTGGTAGGATTCCAGACTGCCCTAAGGAAGATGACTAAGGAACTTGTAGTTTATGCAATCAGTATTTATTGTAACAGCACACTTTTTATGCCTTCTTTTTTAGCCGTAATCTAAACCAATGGCTGAAAGTATCTGAGTTTTTTGCAGCTCTACATCAAAGAAATATTTTAGATAAATGAGATAGGAAAATTGGAGGATGAGGGAACTAATGAAGGAAATTTAGACTGTTACTCTGACAATTATTTCACATTGGTTGGTTATGACAAAAAGCACAGATAAGCTTTTTCTTTATTGTCATCACACTTACAAAACCTCAGACTCTAAGAAACTCACTGATTCAAGTCTACTTGTACTTAGTGGGTCAACACTCCCCAGTAGCAGACAGTCTGACAGATGCTCTGTTTGAGATGAACTAATTTTAGAGCAGACTGTACAATGCTACAGTTTTAAATCAACACTACCCTAAATGCAGGTGAGGAATTCTGAATGATGAGGCATGGCTGGTTTTAGAAAAACTTCTTGTATTGTGCAAGTATCTTATGGGCTGGTAGAATCTAATGTGTCAGACAAAATCCCACCCAACCAAAGACAATTTTCCAGTTTTCAAATCACTGCACTTGTACGGAGATCTATCCCAACAGCAGGTCTGACAAAACACTGAAAATCTGTTTGGTCAAATATCTCTCTTGAGAAATAACAAAGGTACCAGCATCTTGAAAGTATCTGACCTTTGCAAGCTTGGCCTTGGTCTGGTGAAAATACAATAAAAAGAGAGCTCAGAGAGATTTATGGCTGCATATAGCTGATATGAAATCATTAATAGAAAAGAAGGTCATCTTTTCAGGAGAAGGAATGGCCAATTCTCAAATGATGGGCTGCTCTTTACCTCCAAAACAAGCAGCTCTTCCCATTGAAAGTGTCACCATTTCACTGCTATCATTGAATGAAAACACCTGATATTCCCTGGTGGAGCAGGATCCCACAGCATTGGCAACTGCTCTTGAGTTTTGAAGTAAAGGCAGGGGAAAAGGCAGGTGACAATGGTTGGAGTAGGAACTTAATCTGCCCTTTCTGATACAAGTCAGGGCTGTTCTTTTAAGCTCCATGCTGGACCAGACTCCACTGTCTATACTGAACATTTTGCTCCATCAAATCTCTTCCTGGGGTGGTTACACAGAATGAGTCTTACACCTCATGGAAGCAGCATCATTTAGTTAAATGCTTTCAGAGAAGAAAAGCCTTGGAAACAACAGAGTTGCTTAGTAGTATTTTGACAAAACATTTGTTACCAGAACACAGTCTGTTAAGAGCTGTTCACAGAATAACAGAGTTGCTGCCAAGTAGCCTAAAACAAAACTTTTAGGGGGAATTTTTGTTTTTAAATAAACACATTTTGAGTGAGATCTGGAGTTTCAGATTCTGGTAAAAAGGAAAAAGGCTGAGTAAAATAAAATATTACCAAAAGTCGTAAGGAAAAAAATTTGTCCCAAATAGACCTGTTTTGTTTGTTGGGTTTTTTTTCCTTATCTTTTCTTGCTCATGAATATTCAGCTTCATGTTTTCATTTACCTTGGTTAGGAAACACCAGGTCTAGAGATCTGTCACAGAATAAGAAGCATGTCTTTGGGTCAGTCCTCTTGCAGCTACGTGTGTCTATGTAGAGACTGCCTGCTTCACATTTCCCCCTGCCCCTTCTGTGTTGTTTGTCTTCTTCAATTATAAATACTCCAGGATAGGCAACTTATTGCTATGTACATCTGTCAGCCACCTGCCATACTCCTCCTTGCCTCTGGATGTTCTGCCACAACAACAATTATTCAATAGTACATGAGAATGAAGTATCTCTGAAAGGCAAGTATGTGGTCCTAGGAGACCTATGCTCACGTCTGTTTGCCAAAAGTAATTGCTTCCTGAGTTTGTGGAGGAGATGGTAATTGTGGCTGCTTGTCCAAATTTGGGGTGGATGCAGGGATATCCTGCATGAGAAGGCTTCAAAATGTTTCTGAATGATTGCATCCAATGAGGCACTAGCATAGATGGTGCTAGGGAGAGAAGAACAAGACTGTGGTGAGGAGGCAGGACTGCACTAAAAGATGCTCTTTCAGCTTTTTTTTTCTCATGTTACTTTCCCTCTTTGGCTGGTGGCACAGCTGATTGAGAACTTCCCACTTTGATTTTCTGCAGAAGTATCACATTTTGTGAAATCTCTAATTTGCTGACTTTCTCCCACCACTAGGGTTTGTACCAGAGGGTCTGTGGGCGCTCCATATGAGATAAACTCCCTCCCTGAACTCTTCCTGACATGGACTGCTTGTGGGCCATGCAGTCAGGCTACGACATGCATGGGAATTATGTACCTGAGTGTTTATCTGGGCTGTACCCAGGCATGTCACTCAGATGTATTGATTTTGGAATTACTGAAGAAACTGCTTGTGATCTGGAAAGTCCCCTCTCAGCCTTTGGGAAGAGCCCTGTGTTATCAGGCAAGCAGTTCCCGGCATGAGACCAAGCAGAAATTTCCTGGATTCAAACGATTCTAACACCTCATTCTAATGACAATGTGCTAGTTCTTTGTGCATGCGTCTCTGGAAGTGGTCAAAGGTCGTAAAGGAGAAAATGCATCTCCTCCAAGGACATGTGCAAAGTCCAACCTCAACCAGCATAAGTTTGCTGTGGAAGCCATAAACCCCTTCTGCTCCCGTTCAGTTGTTGCTCCGGAGGGACTGTGACCCAAACTTGCTGCACTGGGGCTATTCTGTTAGCCAGGTCTGGTAAAGGAAAAGGGGAAGAAATCAGAGCCTAAAACAATCCTAAGAGCAGTACTGAACCAGGTGAAAGCCCAGTCTGTACCACAAAAAAGAAAGCAGGAAGGAAGGACCTGGAAACTGAGTATCACACTTTTTCCATGAACAGAATTAAAAGTTTATGCAGGGATATCGTTACTACTACTTATGGTTACAGTTGTTCAGCATATCATAAAAACTTGTGGAGTAATCCAGGGTGGAAGAATTCTGCTCATAGTGTAAACCGAAAAACAGCTCATATAAAAAAATGCATTGACACAAAGATAAAATTCATGCAAGGATAAAACGGGCTGTTGATACATGTTACTCTATAAATAGAGCAATATCACTTAAAATTCAGGGATATTTTTGACATTTGATTTTATTCTTTCACATAATCTTCTGCAGAATTTGAACAGAACTGCTCCAATTTTTTATCAACTCTTTAATCCATCTTCATGACCATGTACAAAATAAGCCACTGAAGAAGGAACATACTGAACCACAGTGATGACAATTCTGCTTGGCTGAGCTGAAATGGACAACATGCGTGTCCCAGATGGCTTCAAAAAGAATACATTCTGATTAAGGAGCAGTGGGAACATTTTCCAAGGACATTTGGGTGCCTTTTATAAATTTATAAGGCAGATGCTTCTCCTTAAAAGCATCTGCCTCACAGACCTTTTTTTCCCCTCTACTCAGATATATAGGGATTAAACTTCTGTGAAATGGTGAGTCTGTTGCAGTTTCATGTACATGCTAAGCCCAGTTTTGCCATCTCCACAATGAATGATACCCTTGCTGAAGAGCTTAAAGAGGAGGAGGTTGGCTCCTCACCTCACAGAGGATCTGAGAATGGGAAGATGCCAGAAAAGAGTGAGATCTGGTGGGAAGGACTCTCCTGTATTCATACACTGTCCATCTACAAACAGAAGAGGGACTGTTCAAAATTCTCCTGCAGGATTGCTGTTTTGCTTTTTATGAGATCCATTATCTTCTGTATTTGATCAGGCTATGTTCCTGTCTGAGATTAAGTAGCCAACCACCTAAGCAGCTAGCTAGCTCCCAAAATGTGTGAGCCTTTAACACCACTGCAGTGTCTAGAGAAAGGTCTGCTGTGCAGCCACAAGTACCCTGTTGAGATCAATTCCAGCACACAGACCACAAGACTCAGCAGTTCCTCAGGACCTTCTTGGTACACTGGCCTTGAGGGAACCTCTAAGCAATGATAGAAAGCCAAGGCAATCTTATGAAACTACTTAACTCACCCACAGCACAGTGCATTTACAGCTGCTGAAAGCACATAAACGCTGCTGTCTCTGTTTTCCTTGGACACATCAACTTTTTACTGTCCGGGGATTTACACTGCACTGTAATGCAATGCCTTGTGAGCTCTGCAGGATCAGGGTGCAGTGCAGGAGGTCAGAGGGAATAAGCTTCTAGGAATAACCATGGGATAAGCAACTCTGCAACTCCCCATTTTACAGCCCCAAAGCAGCACACACAGCTCTTACGGGTGAGGGAAAAGCGATGTTTGGGTCCTTTTTTGTGTGCCAGAGCAGTTCTGTTGGGGCAGAACATGCTATGTGAGGAAACTTCTCATCCCTGGGGATCCTACCTACAGCCACCCTCACTGGGGCGGGCAAGGGACTGGCAAGCAGTGTGAGAGCATCACAGGAGTCAGCATGGCAACACACATAACTTAACCCAAGGTGCTAGGAACCAAATCACCAAGAGTGCTGGATCACAGAGCAGATCAGTTTGGAAGATGGGCTAAAGATCTCCTGTTCTGCCCACCAAGGCAGGTTACCCTGCCATTTGTGTGCTTCAGCTGAGCTCACAGGGCCCATCACTAGCAGTGCAGCATGCAGCAGCCTTTCCTCTGAAGAATGTGGCTCTTCTTTCTGAGACCACTGAGAACTCAGTAGTCGGGGAGCCAAGATTCAGTGACGACAGCTTCCGCGGACACAGGCACATTTCTGTGTATTTATGGACACTTAGTGAGGGCCTCGTCTGAGGAAGGACCCAGAACTGCTGTGGCAGGGACTCTAAGTGCTTGGCAGAGTGCACTGGAGAGAGGGCAATAGTGTCTGTCCGTGCCCAGCTTCACCCTGGCTGTAGCAATTTAGCAAACATTCCTGTTTTGAACATCTGACATGCTTACAGAGATTCGTGTGCTCTTTCAAATAGACTGGGAGCATCAGCTGTCTCAAAAGAAGAAATTGCTGTAAATATAATAGTCTTTCTGCTCTAAAAGTCACACAGAAAACCATGCAAGCATCTGTATTTAATCTGCACATCAGTCTGACAGACTGATTAAAAAAACCCAAAACATAAAATGAATAACATTGCTTTGCCTGAAGAATATTCATGTGATCAAAGAGTGGATGTTTAAGTCAAGTGCAGGGATCAAATGGTACCAAATTCCAGAGTATAACTGGCAGATTGGGATGATCCAGTTTTACTTCTTCAAGTCCTTTTCCAGTCCTACTACCCATCTGGCAAAAAAAGATGTGCTGCTCCTCTCAGAGCTTTTTTACTCATAAGAGAGCAAATTTAGCTGTTTGATCCCGACTCAGAGCTACTGGGTTCATTCCCACTTCTGCAGAGACCTCCCCTGTGAGTTTACATGTTCCAGTTGGGCTCTGCAGCTGCTGGAGACAGTGCCCCACCGCAGTGCCATGCCGTACTTTGGCAAGTCTGTGTCTTCTTAGGAAGCACTGGGGCTGTTTATGCCACATGGATGCTGGTGTGATACTCCCTGTGCCCTGTGGTCCTGTCTCCAGTTTCTCTGTGCTACAGAAACAACACAGGTCAGAGGGGTGTTCCTCAGAACATGGTACACAGAACACAGGAGAGCAAACTTGTGACTTCACTCTCACCAGTACTGTGTCTTACATCTAAAACAGAGATGTATTTATACTTCTGTGTCCCAAGGTGACCCTGGGACTTTTCCTGAGGTGGTTGTTGGCTCTGAATGAACTGTTTCTGAATGGTCCATTAAAAATGGACACGTGTACCTGTGGAAGCTCCCACTATTAATGTTCTCTAGCCAAGGTTGCTTGTAATGGCTGCTAGAGGATACGGCAAAATTCTTCCCAGAAAAACATTCCTTGCCTTTCCCAGCCTTTCATCCTTGCCTTACCACAAATGCTTACACATGCATGAATTCCAGTCAGAGGTGAGCATTCACCTTTCAAGCTGAGAGGAAGTACTATTACCTGTGAAAACTGCTGCCTTAAAGATAGAAGTGTGTGCTGTTGGTAGGACACCTTGCAGCTGTCTGTGGTGGTGTTTGGTAGCTGCAGAAAGCCTAGGGACACACTCAGCCTGCTGAATGACAGCTGGAGGTTACTTTTGTCCTCCTGGACAAGGCAATCGTGTTTTTTCTTTTACTTTTTTATTTTTTTAGAGTGGGGAGGAGGTGGGGGTGCCTCCTGCAGTTTTTCTTGATAGTTGAATTTCACACACTCGAAGAAAGAAAGTCTGTTTATGTTGCAGTTCCACTTCTTACAGCCATATCCCAGACTGACTCCCATTGCCTCACCATGTGCTGTTGTTTTACTGACCCCCTCCAAGTTAAGACAACCTCTGAGGAACTGACCTCAACAAGTGATTGCAAAGAGGTCACTACTTTTCTCTGCTACTTTCAGTCTCACCTCTCCATAAAACACAAAACCTCTGATGTTTCCTTCATCTAAAAAACAAACTCCTTAGGGCAGGAACAAACTCCTATTCTTTGCACAGCATTGGGCAACACAAGACCAGGGTCATCTGGGACAGCTGCCTGCAGCACAACACTAAAAATGGAGGTTTCACTACCAGGGCAAGAGGGGCAGAGCTTTCCTCTGAGCATTCAGGACCTGTGGTCTGCTGTTGCAGCACCCAGCAAGCAGCTCGAAGCTGTGGACAATGTGATTAATCTAATTCTCTCTGAGGACAAGACTGCTGCCATGGATGATGGGAGCAGGAGTTGGAACTTGCTGACTTCAGGGGATTCCCTTCCCTTCTTAGATCTTTGTCTAGGTGGCAGCAGCAAATTTTTATGAATTGGAAAAGTCCCAGGGCAGCCCAGTTTCCAGCTCCTGCCTTCCCTGAGGCTCGGTGTATGGTGCAGAGAAGGAAGAGGTCACGGAGGGGAGGGTGCCGTGGGCTGCTGACACACAAAACACTGCAAATTTCCACCCACCAGGGGCTCACCAGAAGGAACTGCTAGAATCAGGAAGTTGGGCAATGCATGGAAACACACTTCCCCTCACTCCACACTTCTGAATAGAGTTGTCACAACTCTTTATTTTTAAACTCCTTTGCTTTCTCCCTGCTCTATCCAAGGTGCCTCTTCCTTTCCAGAAGAGAAATAGCAATGCATTTGGGAACTCCACAACCTTGAAGCCACCAGAACTGGCAGAATTCAGGAAAGTCAGTCACTTCTTTCCTGCAGGATGCAGAGAACTGAGTCCCCAGGTACTGCTCAGGGCCCTTCCCACAACAGAGGTGCTATTCCCAACACATACAAGAGCTACTCACCAGGTACAGTCAAACCCCAGGTCATTAATAATGAGAGTGAGCTGTTTCATGCCAGCTTACAACATTTGTCCTCCATCTGACCTGGAACTAAAGCAGTACCTTTCCCAAGTGTCTGGGGGAGCTGGTATAAGGAAGGGTTTTGTCAGAGCTGCAAAAACCCACATTCAATTTCCCATGCTGCTGGCTCTGAGGCAAAATTTCCTTCTCTTAAATTACTCTTGACTCAGGTCTGGAGTAATTTAAGAAAAAAACAAGGATTTCTTCCTGGACTTCCCACTACCACAATCAGCATCATAACCAACCACAAGCAAGCAAAATGAGAGGCTTCCTCTTCCTCCCTGTCACCACAACAGTCACAGCATCTCAAAGATGGAAAGATAGGGAAATTCTCATCTGAAGATATTCTAAAGATTAGGTTGATAACTGAAAGCTGAACTTGAGCCTCCTTGGTTAGTTGTGCCATACTGAATTTCTCTTCCTGGAGGAGTGGAGAACAGCATGCTTCCACTCCTGGGGGAAAACATGGAATAAAAACCAGAAGTAAAAATCAATTATTTTCAAGAGCATCAGCCGGCAAGGCCTGAAAATTAACATAAATCTTGTCTCCCTTGAAACTTCTTTGAATGTCTCCTACCCCTCTCTCTCCAGACCTCAGCCCCTGCCCTCCAGAACATCCTGAGCAAACAACTGAGATTTCCTGTGCAGTGAGTCATGGGATGGAGCACAATGGAGAATACGAAGCAATGGATCAGGAAATGTTTCATGCAAGATGGGGGAAGGAGGGAAGCAGGGCAGAAGTGAATGGAAGGTAGAAAGAAAAGCATCAAGTAATATAGAGAAACTCTGTCTCAACTGGAGATTGAATAGAAGAGCCAGCAAAGACATAATAACTGAAAGTAATGGAAATGCATTGGAAGTGTTGAAGTGCTGCAACAGAGTGACAGAGGACAGTGGGAGAGTCATAGAATGCTGTGAGGTCATTGCAGGCAGAGGGCAAAGTCACTCAGGGCAGATACAGGGTGAGGCAGGACTGTGCAGATGAGCAATGGCCAGGGGTAGCAGGGCAGGCAGGCAGAGCTGCTCCCTGGATGGAGTGAAGGCTCAGGCAGCTTCCTTGGTAGGGAGTTGGCCAAGCACTCCCCTTAACAAGGACACATATCTTTTTTCTGAACGCTTTCAAAAGTAGTGATTTCACTTCAGACAAAGATGGGTGTTGTCAAAGAAATGTATCAGAACCCAGACAAACAGGGCTGTATCCAGCAAAGAAGTCAAAGCACCCCAAAGCTAGCTCTCCTTTGCCGTACGTGTTACACAATTATTTACCCCTGTTCAAAGGGGCAGCAAATATTACTAAAATCAAACAGCACTCTGGTAGCATTTTATGTACATCCCACTTAGCCATTTTGACCTGGCATGGATGGCAACCCCAGGGGTTGCACAACAGAGGATTAGAAGATCCCTGCTGGTTCCCAAAGCTGAGCTTCCCCTAGACAAGAGTCCTGATACATCTGCACAAGAGATAGGGGCATTTTGTGTAGGCAGGAAAAGCAATGACCTATTTAACAGCCCTTGGTGCTGGCCAAGGGAGCAGTGAGCTGGACGGTGTGCTGTTCTGCCCAGCACTGCTGTCTCACCCTCCCAGCCCACAGCTGCCACACCGTGTGCTTTATCTGTGTGCTTCATCTGCCACGTGTCTGGGTGCCAACAGCCAGACCTTCAGCCACAGCAAATCAGCTCTGCTTTGCTGAAATCTACCAGTGTAGGGAGCTATTCCAGCTCACCCAGGATGAGGCCTCTGGAGCACTGAGAGGAAGGGCTGTCTTTGTTCCCTATCTGTGTCCTGATTAGTACAGTCTGACCTGACCCCTGACTTGGTCTCGAAACACAGATGAAGTACAAATAAGAGTGTTGCTGGATTGGTTATCAGCAGCTCACTCAGAGACGCACAAAATTCTTCTGGACTTTGCCCTCTTGCTTAAACCAAGTGTGTGCTAAGCAGGGATCACCCTGGGATGACTCCAGTGTTGCTGCTACTGTGCTAATGTACAGTGCTGCAATAGAGCCACAGTCACTGCACCCCCATCATCACGAAAAAAAACAACTCCACACAATTTCAGTCCCACCATGGGAATAAGTGTCAGAATAAAAGAACATCTTGGAGAAATTAAAAGTAAAAATAATTAAAGTCCAGAACATCAAACTTTCCAGATTATCTCTTTCTCATTCATATTTCTACTAAAACAAAAATACAGAACTACAATTTGTTGAATTTTGGCAAATTACTGTACCTGTGGACTTGGACTTTTAAACCCAGGTTTTCAGCCCTTTTTTTTTTTTTTTTTTTTTTTTCTTAAATACCTAGTTTGTACCAAGTCCAGTAAATGGATTTACCGAAGGTAAATCCATTGACACACAAGGAGCTGCTGTCAGGACACCTGAAGTAGTCACCACGTCCTTCTGGATCACCCAAGGGGATGCTCACTTTTGTACCCAGGCAGTGGCACAGCAGGAATCAGAAAGTGTGTAAACTTAGAGCTGCAGCCAATGAGGCTGGCAGTAAGAGGTGAACAACCTCAACTTACCCGTCCTTGCCCTTTTTCCAGCACTGGGACTGTCTTCTAACTGCCCTCAGGGCAATGGGCTATCCTCAGCAAGCCTCTACTCAGGCTCCACAAGGAGCTTGCAACCTGTTTGGAGAGCGTGGGCTTTCCACAAGACCAAAACAGAGAAAAAGGGGAGAAGAGACCAAGCAGAACTGTGTCTAACTGATAAATCTGACTCCACACTGCTCCCAGTGAAGGTATTTGAAACTAGGAGCTGTGGTTCAAGCCCATCTCTAATTCCTTTAAAAATACGTGGCACAGTCCTGAGTCTTTCATGCTAAACACCACTGTCAGAGCTTTCATTTAATGGCTTCTCTTTCCCGTTCACAGCCCCCTCTCATCTCTGCAGCTTTTCCCTGTGCAGTGCCAGAGCCATAAAGAGCGTACTCTGAAGGGGCCCCCCAGCCTTTATCTTGCATATCACGACACCACGATTCAAATGTTACAGCGCTGCAACACAAATGTAACATCAATGTACATCCCATAACAGGCCTAATCCGTCCCAGATTTGGTTCAGTGCTCACTTGCTCAGATCTCCTCGGACCACACATCGTGTGCCACTGTTTGTGTTCAGCATAAACGAAGCATCAGTGTGGAAATCTCATCAGCACAACAACAGTATGGTCAGATCAAGAGGAGCTAGCAGGAAGCCACTCTGCTGTATCTTTCCAGAAGACTTGCCAATGAGAATGTTTTATGCTCATGGTGCTTACCTCAGAGGCACTGGAGCTCCAGTTTGCAAAGGCATTGGCTACACCCAGCCCAAGTGCACAGCACAGCAGGAGTTTTATACCCAGCCACCGCCGAGGGATGCCTGGCCTTGCATGGAATGGCCAGGTCATGGGAGAGCTCACAGGCTGGGCCTGAGCTGATCTTACTGCTGTTTTAGCCACCTGAGAGCCCAGAGCTGGAGTCATCCCCAGCAGCAGGAGCCTCAGGGCTCAGCATCACTTTCCCAGGAATGTGGCAGGCATCCTCCACTCATCTGCCACCCCAGCCCTTTTTACAGTTTGTTGCTGAACTATCCTTTTGACAGGAGAGCCATTCCCAGGTGAACTCCTTCTTGTCCTTACCTTCTTTGTTGATCATAGGGAAACCAGTAAGAGTCAGCACATCCTCTCCTGCATTCTCAGGCATTGTTCATTTTATTGGGAGAAAAACTCATTCTGTGCAAAATATTGCAAAGACAATATGAACATCAGGTCTATATTAATATTTACATCAACGAATATTACAGAGCAAGGAAACAAAATTAAAAAACAAAACAACAAGCCCTCCATCTTGATCACAGCTGCTGTGAAAGCCACTCAGCAGTGCCAGAAAGCTTGCTCCCGTCCAAGTATTGATCGCTGGAAATTCCCTGCTCATGACATTCATTGAAAGGGCAAATGCTTTGAAAATACAATAGAGTGAACAATTTTTCTTTCTTTGCTTCATCCTCCTTTTGGACTAAATGGAGTTTGACAGATTTTTTTTTAATTAAACAACATCAAGTCCACACTATAGCTGTATGTTGCAATACGTGGCTATATATTTGTCCTGCCCTGCACATTTAGTGCTCAGGCAATGCTCAATATCACTAAAATTAATCCAGAGCAACCACATTATTCTCCTGTGGCTTTGAGATGACCCTGTATGTGGTTTGCCCATCTAACAAGAAAAGCAAACCATGTGTTTGAACAAAAACATGCTGAATCAGGGAGGCTTATGTTATTGTTAGGAGTAAGAAATTGTGTTGTGGAAATACAGCCTGGAGATCCTCATTCCCTCCTGGTTGTTCCTAACCTATGCACTTGCATAACTTCTTGTCTCAAAACACTGTGTGATTCCAAAGGCTCTGGAAGCTTTGGGACAAACATGGACTAGCTAATGTTGGTTTTGCAAACATCATGCAAAGCTGGCTGGCTTTCACATAAAACTGGATAAAACAAACTAAGTTTACCTGATGTCAGATATTCTCAGAATAACTACATTTTATTTGAAGTGTAGTTGTTCATGTGGTAAGTTGACTGTCTGTGTTTAAACATGATCACATGTTGGTGGACAACACTTTGGGCATGGGATGCCAGAGCGAGAGAACTCCATCCTTATGGAAAAAAAGCTATGAAAGCCCTCAATGTATTCCATCAGGTACCATTGCCTGGGACACTGCACAAGGAGAATTGCCTGCTGCATTGACAGTAAGAGCTGAAAAGAGTCTTCATGGCCCACCAGGAACATCTGGTGTGTCAATTAGCATCAGAATTTGGGCTTGCCAAATATTACTGTGTGTATGCAATTGCCTGTGGAGAAGGAAGAAAGCCAAATGTTCATGGCTAATTCCACCTGCTGGAATTACCTTTCACATTGTCGTGTCTTTCACATTTGTTACCTCTTTTGCAGCTTTAGGTCCTCTTGTTCATGACTCGGTTTCCTAGAGAAATTTAAATTCCTAACCTCTTTGGAACAGAAATTTTGAGGTTTGAGGATTCATCAAGACCCCATATCTTCCTAATGAAGGTTAATCTAACCAATTTGATTATCCAGATGCAGAAATTTCAGCTCTCTTGTTCCCCCTCCCACACACGTAGAAGAGCAGTAGATTTGGAGACAGGTTGGTCAGTGCTCAAGTGAGGGCCAAGGCCACCAGCTCCAGGGGAAGTGTAACCTTTGGTGTGGTCCATGCAACAGAGCCTTTGACCAGGGTGTGCCTCAGTCCAAGAGATGGCAGTTTCTGGTCAAGAAACAGTGAAGCTCTCTCCACTGCTGTTGTCCAAAGGGAAGTGTCTCTGCTTATTCTTTCAGATACAGGGTTTTGATATACCCCAATGTAGATGAGGAGCATGTATAGGAAATTAGATATAGACATCGTTTGGGTATTTTAAATTCTCCTGCCAATTTTAGGTTCTACTGTCCTCCTTTTCTCTCTAGCAGGAGGATTAATCTTTCTTCCTGCAGCCCTGTGAGGACCAGCACTCATTTTCCAAAACCATACCTCAGCCCCAGCTGGGCTTTAACATCTCAGTAATTGGGACACCAGTTTGCTAGCTCAAAAATAATTATTTTGTGCTGTACAAAAATTAGAAGTTTCCATTTTCTGAGAAAATTAAAGAAACTAGACAAAGCTGTCTTTAGGCTATGGACAATGTGGATAGCCTATTGAATGTTATGGAAGCTCTTTAAAGGAAGGCATTGTTTCCAACTGAAAACTCAAGTGTCTCGTTTCAAAAAAACATCATAGGGAATTTTCTTCTCTAAAAGCTAGAGTCTTCTCTGAAAAACTAGCAGATTAACTGAATTCAAGTTCAGAAATAGCTCCAGACCCCACCTCCCAGCACAACTGCCTCTATGGCTATTTTCTTGCCATCTGAAATCTTCTGCCAACTCCAGCTCTAAGTTATACAATCGCCAGCCTGAGAATGCATTTGAGGCGGGTTGCATTATCAGGGCGAAGATACACGTGTTTTGCTGAAGGTCGCTCCCCAGCTCTGTGATATTTGCTGCTTGTATTCACACTCCAGCTTTCTTCAAGGACTCCGAAGCGGATCCTGCTGTTGTGGGCTGGGGAACTCGTGGTCTCTTCTGTGCCACCATTTTGGTTTGCCATCCCATTTGTCCATTGGGATGAGGCTGCAGGAGCCAGACACAGGGAGCAGACATGGAGCAGGTATGGAGCAGGTACAGGTTCTGCAGTCCTGTGAATGCTGAAGGTCTGTCTTGCGTTTCTCAAGCCCTCATGCCAGAGAAAAGGGCCATCTGTGGATTTTGGCACATACTGAGTTCAGGCCTTGATTCCTTTCTACATGGAGGTTTTTATCTAACCCAGAGCAATAAATAACTGTCAGATTAAGCATGGCCATGCAAATGTTACTGTACTCAAATTGTAAAAGCTCCCTTTTATGTGGGTGCCCTCTGAAGCAAGGCAACCCTTCCCAGCCCTCAGTTGTGCTCAGTCCTTCTCTAATCACCCTGTTTCGGATGTGCAGCTTGCTGTGAAAGACAAATGACAGGAGCTATTAAGCTCTGTCTTGTTGTGAGCCTGCCCAGCTGCAATAGTGCAATTACAGACAGGACAGCAGTTTTATGGGGACTGAGGCTGGGCAAGGATGGCTGGTCTCTGGTACCTCTGCACACCTGGCACCTGCAGATCAGCCCCGACCACCTTCCAAACAGGTCTGCCAGGGCAGTGCAAGTGTACAAGCTGGGACTTGCCAGTGCTCATGCCATGCCAGGATGGAGAGGAGCCCTGGGAAGAGCCAGGAGGCCCCCACAACTGGAACACATCTTCATTCATGGAGCTGAGTCACGGTGTAGGTGATGGGCAGAGGTGGGGAGAGTCCCCAGTGCCCTTTACTCCCTGCAGCTCCCTCACTGCCCTGAGGGTTTGGGCATGACCTGCATCCTGGAAAGCCAGGATGAGTCAAGCAGGCAGGAGACATAGAGGAGCATTTCGGCAACATCGGAATGTTGCGTGAGATGGCCACTGCCCTGTGAGGGCAGCTCCCACTGTGACTGCAACACTCTGCACTCCCTGCAGCATGGAGTGAGTGCCTTAACAGACACCCAGGAACACTCAGGGCACCCAGTAGCAGCCGGCCGTGGCCAGGCTGGGTGGCAAAGATGCCAAAGGTATCAGGATGCCTAGTCTCCATTAGAATTCTTTCTGTCATTTCTGAAAAGGTTTGGCTTTCTGAAAAGGAGGCTTTCTGTATCAGGAAGGCATTAGCAGGAATGCTTGAGTGAGAATAAATAAATGCTGCCAGGAATTGTAAATTAAAAGTGATAATTGGAAGAGCTATATATTGGAGCATATTTGCCACATACCCACTTGCTCACCTGCTCTTCATTAACACAGCTAAACATCCTAGATTCAGAGAGGAAAAAAAAATATAAAATGCTTTTTAATCTCCACTCCCAGCCCCCTTCCTGCTACTTGGATGCTAATCAGGATGAAGCCAGAATAAACCAAGGGCAGCCACTGTGGCAGGCAGATGCCTCACTCGTGGGCACACTGAACCACATGCTCTCCTTGAACTGCATCCCACCGAGCACTGAGAGCACCCCAACCACACCTGAGCCCCTTCTGCTGCTTCAGCCAGTGCTTGGTGACTGTGGGGGCTGCAGCCACTGGATGCAACACACAGGGTGCATTCATCTTGCCTTCACCACAGGGACTCATATATTTAATCCGAGGGAGTCCTTGGCCTCGGGCAGTCAGGAGTGTCAAGGTTGCTGCTGCCACAGAGATGGATGCAGGTGAGCAATCTGCGTGATGGGGCTGAATAAATAAATTAATGGGAATCTAGTATCCATAAAATAAAGGGAAATAAAATATAGGCTAGCTTTTACAAAGGTCACAGTTTTGCGAGAAGGCAATCTCCAGAACGGCTGCATGGATTTAGCAAGCACTCAATAGGATTTGGAAAAGAAATGAATTAAATTATTTCTTTCCCACTGTAAATTGAATTGTTACAAATCTGGATGTGATTTGCCATGATACAGAGCTATTGCACTGTAGTTCACAGGGTTGCATAGGCATTGACCACTAGCAGATTTCATTTGTAAACTACCTGAAGGCAGAATTTAACAACTACATGTATTTATTTATACACCAAATGAGAATTGCCTTTTGCCTGGCTTTTCTGCAGAAAATAATTTGATATTAAAAAAAAAAAAAAAGCAATACATCTCATTTCTTTAGAAAGGGGACTGCTTATAGATACAATGAAAGAGAAAATGCGAATGCTTAGAAAAACAGATGGGTAGATATCAGCAAAAGATAATAGCAGGGATAAAGATGAAAACTATGAAAAATATTAATTAGATAATTTCCTCAACAAAAGACATCAAACTGTACCAATATGGGGAGTGTATGGTGGTAATGACTTGCATTGTGATACGATCACAGTGTCCCAGTAAGGGATTAGGGCTTCGTTGTGTCAGTGCTGCAAAAGCCTATCTTTGTGAGGCAGCTTCAGATCTCCTAATGAAAGGAGCGACGCAGTGATAAATGGCATTACGTGCTTGCAAGGTTATTGTTACCTCAAGGTCACTGTTGTCACTTCCCTCTCCCTATCCTCATGAAAGCCAATGCTATTAAAACTCAATCACAGTAACAGGGAGGGAGCTTGCTAATGCACAAAATGCGTGTTAGAGACCCTTTGCTGGGGTAAAGCCAGGATTATGATTTTAACTTTACAAGATGTTTTGTGTGAACACCATGACAACAACACACCCATAGCTTCCCTTGAAAACTTGCCACTAGACTGGGTGCACGTTCCACACCTGCAGCAGAGTATTTTGAAGACACTTTCTCCCAGAGATGCCATGCTGGTCGTGCTGGTGTCCATCTGCTCTTCTCTCTAGTCAGCAGGTCATGGGGGCTTTGTGCAGTCCCCAGCCCCGTGAGCCACTCAGGGGTAAGCACAAGCACACCTTCAGGGCAGCTGTCCTGGCAGTGAGTCCCTGGCACCTTTTATCAGGTGCACATGGCTCAGGCAGTCCAGTGCTAAAGCCCAGGTGGATTTAACAGACACTTTCCTATTAGAAGTCTCCTCATTGTGCTGCCAGCATGTTCCCCTGATTCTTCTTTTCTGTTGAGAAAGTTTCCATCTCCTATTTTCATGGGTGATCCCATCTACCTTTAACCATTTCCTGAGACATACAGGTCAGATCCTGTTACAGTTACACCAGGCTGGGTAGTGCTGGAGCAAACAGGGTACAGAGAGAATCCTGCAGCTCAAGGCTGGAGGACGACTGGCTGTTCTGTCTGCAATGAAAGCATTGAGAGCTTTTATAAAAATTGCAACTAATTAAAATTTAAAATTAGTTGACAATTTGACAGATACTGACACATGGATCTCAAAGCAGGAAGTTATTTTCAGTCATTTGTGTGTCTGAATGCAGGGGCTGCTTCTCCATGTAATGTGCTAACTAGAAAATCTGATTAATTGAATGATGGTAATTGAGTCTGGAAAATGAAGGCATTTATCAACAAATCTCAAGTATTTATTGTTGCACAAAGGCAATACAAAGACTGCTATTACTGTATTATATTAGACTGTAATATATAAGACTTATATAAGACTGTATTACTGATCAGTATTCTAGCCATACCTTTTTTCGGAGATGAATGACAAAATGCTTTTTGTCATAACCTGCTCATGCTATCACAATAGGCAGTTTGGAGCAGTGAGACATGTTTTGCTGGAATTAAGAAGTCATAAAAATGTGTAATATAAAGATCAGAGCTATGAACCAAATTTTCATTCATGAAAATGTAAGCTGCTGACTGAAATCAGGTGAGAATTTCGTCCACTAGAACCAGTTGGACAGAGGAGAAATTTCTGCCCAGGATTTGCTCTGCAAGTGAGTATTAACAGCTTGCACACATCTCAAATATTTGCCGTGTTGGTAGACCATTCCTGTGCAAAGGGAGCCTGTGCTGGGGACCCTTACAGGTCTTAGGAAGTTGAGCTACCTCAGAGGAACACAGCTCTGGACTCCTCCATGGCACCAATTGCTATTGTGACTGCAATTTTGAAGGGAGAAAAACATCAGGTGCCTAGATGCTCCCAAGTGATCCAGCACAACCTTTCCGGAGCAAAGGATGCTTACAAGCTTGGATTGAACCAAAGCACATGCAGGTAAGGGGATGAGAGCTGAAGTGTTTTGCCAAGGTCAGCTCCAAGTCTAGTGACCCTTGGCTTCCCATCACAAGAATCATGCATGCAATAAAACAGAATCTCAAGTCCTGTGTCTGGTCTCATTCCCTCAGCTCTGCTTCCAGTGATGGCTGTTCAGAACCTGAAAAGATTTTGTTGCATTTTTTCAGAAAAGAAAGCAAACAGTAGTCTTTATTTTTTCCCTATGTCAGAAAAAGCAAAAAGGTACTTTATTGACCACTGATAGCTTAAAATCTTGAGGTAATCTTTGTGCCATTAAAAAAATGGATGCAGTGATAAGCAGAAGACATTACATAAAAACCATGTCACCTGCAACTCTCCTACAGAGATGCACCCTATCAATACCCAAGCATTACAGATTTCACAAAGAGAAGGCTGTGTGTATCGTATTGAATACACTGCAGCAAATGGGTATAGCAGGAAAGAAAAGGCAAGACAGATCTGCAGCTGTGTTTGTGGCCAGACTTTGAATAATCTCTGCACACAAGGTTTCATGACACCATCTCTTTTGCATACATAAGAGAAGAAAAGTGTTTTTAAAAAATTAAAATCAAACATATTAGATACCACTGGACCTTTAGGCGAACATATAATGTATATCAGAATATTGCTACTTAATATTTAAAATTATTTGCATCATAATAGCAGAATTTATGAGTGATACATTCAGCTGTCTGTGTGCATAAACCGATATTGATTAAAATAATATCTAAAATTCACTTCGGATGTGCAATCTTACCCCTGGGGACTAATAACCATTTGAGAGGTGGATGGCTCAAGGTGCAGTCAAGGACCATTAACCCCACGTTGTCATTAATACCCAGAAAATGTTCTATACCAAGGTCATTATCACTGTTATAAACTCCAAATGAAAAATTACATAGGCGTATGGATTTTTTTGTTAGAGCTGATGCAGATGTAATTGGTGTGTACAAAGCATGACTCAAGCATTAAGACTGCTCAGGAGTCTCCCAGGCTTGCCTGAACCATTTCTCAGCATTTTGCTTTGCCTTTAATTAACTGCACTCTTCAGCCTCATTTCTCTATTTGTGGCATGCCCAAGGTGGAAAGAGCATTTCTTAATAGTGACTAACATCTAAAATAATTTCTTACAACTTTGAAGGTGAGATGCATTTTCAACATTCTTTTGAAAGAAAACTCCATTGAGAATTCCTTAGTTTATCCCTCTTCAGATGCCCAGGTCTCAATTTAGAAGCTCTTCTGTTTGCCTCACATCACAGAGAGGTGCATATTTTGCTAGCAGGAAGGATAGGGTAAGTCACAGCCTGTTAGCAAAATATACACCTCTATAACAGGGAAGGCTAAATTTAAGAAATAACGGATGTTTTTTTACAAGGCAGGATATAAGCAAACAAACACAAAAATTGTTCAAAAACAACTAGAAATATGAAAGAGGATGTAACAGATTCCACAGCATTCTTGGCAGATTATCCCAGGAGAAAATATGAAGTTTATATATACATAGAGCTGTGTGCATGTCTGTGTTAGTGGTTAAATTTAATGTGGAGGACATTCGGTGTATGTATAAGGGTAATAATCCATGAAGATGATCTTAGTAACTGCATAGCTGGAGCTTGCTTCAGGTTTTAGACAAATCAGCATTCAAATATCTTTTTTAGAGAAGCAAAGAAATACTGACTGGCGCCAAAAAAACCCCACCATTTATTGCTGAATTAAATTTCAGGTTCTACAAGATATTACCTAATTTAGGTATTAACCTTTAACTAAAGTTTGTACATCAAAGGATTTTACTCATTTACTAAAGATCAGAGTACGTTTCTAATATTTACATGTAATATTTCATGTTTATTTTACCACAAGAGAGGAACTGAATCCTTTACTTGAGACTATGTGCACATATCAGAGGGATGCCCCATGATGTTTGCAGTGGGAGAGACGCAGGTATTTATCATAAATGTCTGCCTGTCCTGCTTGCCCAGCTGTTTACACTTGCATTATTGTGAGCAGCTGGAAAAGACTGCTGCTCTCCAGAATCAAGTGCCTGACTTCCCTTGGTGCTTCACTGCTCAGAAAAAATATTATTAACAGTCCTTTGTCAAATTAGAAGGGAACACCAAAGGAGAAAAAGAGAACTACTATTCAAGGGGCTCCTCTGGGATGCCACCAATTCCTTCAGAGAGTGAGATGTGAGATATGGAATATACTTTAAGATTTTCAATAATCACAGATTTGGGAGGGTCTTCAATGTGATGCAGGACTGAAAACTGAATTAAAAAAAAAAATAAAAATAAGCAGCATGGGCTCCATCACTTGACTCTCACTAAGGTCAAAGCCAAGTGCCACCCTGAAGGTTGAAAGGGGAAATCTCAACCTGCCCAGCAGCAGTGCTGGGGAAGGGGGCTGGGGGCAACTGGCCAGCCACAAGCTAAGTATGAGCTGAGAGGAGGGTGGTACCACAAAGGTGGTTCAGGTGTCTATGACACAGTGTATGATTGTTGTCACCTGCCACCTGGCACGGTGCAGGCCACAGATAAAGGAACGACACTTAGCAGATGGCGCAGGCAAAGTGGAAGGAATCCAGAGGAACACCAAGGTAGGAAAGTAAAAATTTGGCAAGCACAACCTATTGGGTATCTGTTGCCACGATCCGTGCTTGCCATGTTTTGGTTTTAAGAAATTCTGTTCCCAGGATAAAACTGAGAACACAAGATCACACTGTTTGTAACCTTAACATGTTTTTCCACACGCTTTCCCATGGGAGGGACTTCACGTGATGGTCTCTGCAGGTGACCAATGGTTCCAGGGGGTCCCACCTCTGAGGTGGGCACATTTGTAAAAGGTATAAAAGAAGTTTGGAAAATAAACCTGCGGCTCCTCCTCTTAGGAGTCCACACAGCCTTCTGAATTCACGAGTCCGTGTCTTTCCTTCGTGTCCAACAGTGACAGGTATCAAAAGAATTGAGTCTGTTTTGTCCAAATCACCATCTTCTGGTATGCAGAAGGTTGTTTACAGCAGACAGTGGCGTGTTGTTCTCCTCTCCAGTGAGGCAGCACAAGAAGAAACTGACTCCATTTGCAACCTAGGCTCAGATTTAGAAAAACTTTTTAATGGTATGTCTATACAAGGCTACTTGGACTTTTAACCTTCTGCACTGGCATCTTTTCCAAACAATAAGAGATCACCACCCATCAAGACCAACTCTCCTTTGGACTGTATCCCGAGCAGGAAGGAGGACTCCAAAACTTCTCAGGATCCTCTCGGTCCTGCTTCCCCTCAGCTCTCTGACCCCATGACAAAAAACCCAAAAGCTCCTTTTCAAGAGTAACAGACACAGACTGGTGGCTGTATCAGGGTGAGTCTGCTAGATGCAAGCTATAAACAAAGGTAGGGATGAGAATCAGCCACTATCATGTGCTGTCAAAAATGTTCTAAGATTTAACAGAGCTGCCTGACTCATAAAGGAAATATACTGTCCTTCCATCTAAGTTTGACCTCAGTCTGTACGACTACATAAAATACTATAGATTAAGTGGTTGCAAATCCATCCTTGTAAGCAGTAAAGGACATGGTCCTCAGCCACATTCACTCATCTTCTCTCTGCTGACATTGAGGTAAAAAAACAGGTGTCTGGTTTGCACCCCATGGTCTGAAGCAGAGAGGAACTGTTTCTTGAAGATAAGTTTCAGTACTAAAGTCATTCAACATGAGTTTGTAATTGCTAAAATGGTTTTCTTCACAGTCCATATAAGTAGGCCTAGAAGTCTGGGTTTTTTCTAGGAACTTCCCATTTTGTGCCACTTTCCTTCTGCCTTAAATAGTGTGTTTGATATGGTAGCTGAATTTCAGATTGGCTGATGATGGTGCAGTTGAAACTAATATTGCAGTGAATAAATAAGTAATTCATTTTCAATAGTTGCCAGTTTTATTTACACCGGTGTCACTTTCATGGAATTGTGACAAATATACCTGTTATATGGTCCAGCTATCATGTGTCTGCTTCATTTTCAGCATACTATATTCGAGAGCTTGGGTTAACATACCTTGGTGTCTGACAGCAAATTGCCTCTTCTCATTAAATACCACAAGACTGTTGGGCATCCAAGAGGGCAGCCTTCTCAACAGGTTTTAGATGAGGGCTGCCTTTCAAAAAAAAAATCTGACCCTCCAAAAGCAAAGAGAAATGTTGGTATCCAAGAAACTTAGAATGTGGATATGCAATTAATTTGACATGTCTCTTAAGCATATGTCATGGGAATAACTAATCCATCATTTTTAATGACCTATCTGTTTTGCCCCATGATTGGAATTCAGTAACTTTCTCTATACCTAAGATCTTGTGGCATTAAAAAATCCTACACTCTGCCTCAAATGCGGGCAGTTTTTATTCTATCTTGTTTTAACATATATTTCCTTGGGAAATATAGTACTGAGATGAGGCACTTGTTACCCAGCACATGATGGGGACAGAAATCGAATTGCAAATATCACAAGGGTTTTGAGTGGTGTCTGTGCTTATCTGTTGAGGGAAGGGAAAGTGTATCTGAAGATCCTGGCAGCATTACTGTTACCTGACCTTAGATATCCCCCTGTGCAGCAGCCTGATGGTAAGGTGAAAAGCAGAGATATTTAGGTGACAAAAATGTTCCAGATTTGTGCCCTGCCTGAAAGCAACACAACAAAGTTCTTCTGTAGCTGAGACTTAACAGTTTACAGAGGAATAATAAATGCCTTAGTCACCCTGCCAGTCTTTGAGCCAGGTAAGGACAAAGTTATGAGATCCCATCCCATTTACTTAAGTGCTTCTGTCATCATTTGTGCCCTGCTGCAGCTGGGAGCAACCACACAAGCCTGACAAGGAGTCACAGTGCTCCTGCCCTGCAGACCCCATGGCAGGGTGAGGCAGGCAGCCTCACACCCACACCCCTGGCTGTGGGGTCAGTCAAAGACCCAGAGGAGACATCACCAGCATCCTGTCTGACTTCCAGGATGCAGTCTGGGCTGCATGAACCAAAAGAAAAACCATAAAATAAAACAGCTGGTGCCCCTAGCTGAAGGTAGTCCCTGAGCAGAGATCCACAGCTCTGGCCCTGGGAAAGCATCAGCATTGAACTCTCTCAAATGACTGTCCCCCTTCAATTCAAATACCAGGTTTTCATTCAGCAAAGTTCTCATACAGTTGGACCTTGAGTTATTTGGTTGGATTATTTGCCTGAAAGGAATAATCTTGCATCTTCTAACAGTTGTGATTTCTCTGCTTCATTGATTAAAACATCTCTTTTCCGCTATTTTCTCTCCAGCCACACACCCCACCCCCACTAATTAAATAGCTCCAACCCTCACAGCCGTGATACTTCAATGGCTCAATAACATCCTGAGTCAATGTGTTGCAAAGCTGCTTTTTAATTCATTCTTCATGCAAATGATATACAATTAGACCTGGGTAATCTGCATTCCTTCTGCAAATGCTATTGTTAATAGGATTTAAGAAAAAAAAACCCTTCAGCTTAACAAATCAATGGCACATACAGGCTATCAGATCAGTTACTCCTTAAACCTTTTGGATGGCCAGACATATGGGGCAAGCAAGCAATGATTATAACAAGCCCTTGCAAGGGTACTTTGTGGTGCTTGGGATGTGTGACTTCAGAAGCTTTCCATTCTATTTTTTCTCCCAGCACTGCTTGCCTACTCAGGTCAGGAAAGGGGAAGGAGGATCCCAGAGGAAAAGGTCAGACCTTCAGGACATTCATTAGGGATTGCCAAGGGCTGGGGTTTCCTCAAAGCTTTCTTTCTAAATTGAGCAGGATTTTTCAACAAGGCCCAGGCCCTTAGGACAGGTTTTTACCTGTTAACAAAGAGACAGAGGGAAAACAGAAGGGAAAAAAGCATCCCCTGTTGAGGCATGCCAGGCTGTTGTGGAGGGCTGCTGCGTTCTGTCTTATGAGGAAAATTCTGGATATGCTGACAGACATTTCCAAGTTTCACTTCCAGTTCAGGTATCTCAGTAAGTCTCTCAAAAGGGAAAATTTTTTTATTCTAAACCTTGACCCAAGGTAAAAAACAGTGTCCAGGACCCCCAGGTATGGTTTCTGTGTTCTTCAATAGGCAGTGGAGGACTGCATGGTCTCTCCTTGTAGTTAAGGTACATGGGGAAGAGCTGTGCCTGTTACCAGTGAGAAAAGATGGCCCCAGTGGTCTCATAGCCCTTCAGTACCTTTTAAAGAAGCAGGGGTGGGCAAGGACTGCCAAAGAGGGAAGGGTCCAACTGGAGTTGGAAGGACTGGAGTGAGTTCACTCTCACATAAATATTCTTGCCTCTCACTTCAACATTGGAAGTCCTCATTGTTTGTGAAGTGACTCATCAATAAAGCTGAGGAATTAAAGTTCTCCATCCACAGGGCATGACGCAAGCAAGGTACACAGACCTTCTCCATGGTGAATCTCTCCTTTCATTCAGCTCTGGCCCCCCAATCAATAAGGGGCACCAACTGTGATGAGGGCCCCAGTCCATCTGGAACTATTAATTTGGGTCACCAGATGATATGGACTTTCAATCCCTGCCAAACTTGTCCTGATTTGCACAAGGGACCAGATGCAAAAAGGCTCTGTATCCCAAGACAAATCCTCTCTTGTCACATCCATACCAGATACACTCACAGGCATCTCACACTGGAATATCACAACCTTCTGCAGCCAGAAAATATTATCCTTCATTATGCTTATACCTTCCAGTACAAACACAACGATGACTGATGTGCCTTGACAGCTCTCCTCTCTTTCCTTCTCCCCTGATGCGTTGCTGAGCAATGAGAAGCAGGCTCTCAGGAAAAGTTTGCATGGAAAGTGATAATATGAGAATATGTCAGCATTCCTGGAAAGCATTCGGGCAGTGTCAGTCAACAGAACTGCCTGCAGGCTTAAAAAAAAGCATGGAGCTCTTCTTAGAACTCACAGCCTGGCAATTGCATCTCAATCGCACTGAGGCTCTTCGGCCTCACAGGAATCAGCTCTTTTTCTTTTTCCAGCCAGGAGGTATGCAGGACAGCAGGAGTAATAGGATGCCATTTTTCATTAATTGAATAGAAAAATGCTTGGCACTTTTTTTTTTTTTTAAAGTTTTCTGCCAGCCTTCAGTGCAGAGGAGAACCTCATCCCACTATTACCACAGGCAGCCCCCACACACCCACATTTACCCAGAGCCCACAAGGTTGCTTGTCTTAGTCCTCTCAGCCTGGAAAAGGTATAAACTAAATGAACGGGACAAAAGGACAGGCAGAAGACATATAGTGGTGGGTTTAGTAGCAGCTCCAATGAGACCTTCATCATTTTAACCACACCACGTTACTTCTCAGTAGACTTCAAGGCCTCTTCTTTACTCCTTGCCACCCCTTTGTCCAATCTCCCTCTTCCTTTCACTGTCCATATTTGCAATAAATGCATGGTACATCCCCATGGAGTGGCTGCAGTGTCCTGGCAGATGTTCTAAAGTGAGCAGTGGAGGATCCATGATGCCCTCAGGCACAGCATCTGGCATTACAGCATCCACTAGTGCAACTCACCCGGGCCTTCTGCCACTGTGCTGTAAAAAAGAAACCTGCCAAATCATGATGAGCAGGATCTGTGAGCCCAATAGTGTCCTGCTGGAACACGGCCCTGCACTCTCCTTTGGAGCCAGAAGAGTGCTAATGACAGCTGTACTGGATTGTTATAATAACTCGTCCTCTCCTGATCGCAGAGGGCCTGCTCTAATTACAAATACTAAGTGCAAACCCCAAGCAATTCCTCTAAAACCAATTGAATAACCTTGACTCTCCCTGGTGAAAATGGCTGCAGGTTTTGGCCCCGAAGTTCCTTTTTGCTCTTCCTGTTGCAGCCATAAGGCAGATCCTCCAGAACTTTGAAGACTGAAACAAAATAATGATGTCTAAGACATTAAAAGGGCCAAACTCTCTGAGCTGCACTAAAGCAGGGCTCAGTGGGCTGGGTCTATGCAGCCCAGAGGTACCTCGGTTACGTAGGTGATGGTATTCCCCTGGGACACTCTAGGATAGGCCAACATTTTTCACTTTCATGGGATTTCTCTCCCCCACTGCTCCAGCTCAGGAGGAGATCTGTTTCCTTTATTCAGACTCCTGCTGCAGGGGTGCCCTTTTGGCTTTGTGTTTAAACAGCAGCAAGAGGGGCCTCAGCTCATCACATCACCATAGCCAGGGAGAGGTGTGGTCTAGCTGGGGGAGAAGGGAAGGGAAGGGAAGGGAAGGGAAGGGAAGGGAAGGGAAGGGAAGGGAAGGGAAGGGAAGGGAAGGGAAGGGAAGGGAAGGGAAGGGAAGGGAAGGGAAGGGAAGGGAAGGGAAGGGAAGGGAAGGGAAGGGAAGGGAAGGGAAGGGAAGGGAAGGGAAGGGAAGGGAAGGGAAGGGAAGGGAAGGGAAGGGAAGGGAAGGTATCTCTCTGTAGATGTTACATGCTTTGTTACAAGCTCTTCTACCAAGACTTTGCTACCTTTAGAGTCTACTAATATTACATCTATGCACTTTCAACCCCTGATTGTTGGCGATGATGCTTCTCTCTCGATGGATAGTGTCAGATAAGCATTTCAATTATGATCATTCAAATGAGTTACATCACCAAAGCAGAAGAGAAAAATATGTATACAATAATCAATGTGGTTATCTTTTCATCTGTTCAGACACTCCTTTGAAATAAGGCATCTCTATTTCACAAACCATTCTAATTATCCCAGGTCTTTATACTAGGCTTTGGTATCCCAAAAGCATAAATAAGGTTTCTTCTAGTTTTGGTTATTTGTGCAATAAATATATTTGAGGTCCTATTCCCCTTTTATGTCCTCCTGCACTCACCTTCCCTGGTTTGTGCCCATTTTTATTTCTTCTTTTTTTTTTTTCCTTATGATCATGTTACTTCCAAAAATCTCCCTTTTCTTGTAGTTAAGGCAACTGCTCTTGTAAATAGCAGCTCCAAATGTGGGTGTTGCACTGAAAGTCTGACAATATATTTCAGCAACTCTAGCCAGTTCTGTTTTTTCAGTAGGAAGAGACCTCTTTATTGTCATCATATAAGATTCTGAATAAATACCAAAAAAAATTCAGAAACTAACCTACCTTGTGAACATTATGCTCTTTTCCTCTATGCAAGAGTCTTCAGAACAAAAAATTTAAAAGCTTCAACTAGGCAAAAAAAAAAAAGCCACCTTGGAAAGGCTGGCGTTTGTTTTATATGTCCCAGTTCAGTTACCCTTCTTTTTGCATTCATTTTCTGAGGCTGGGCTGCCTGATGTGGCAAAAGTGACATTTATGGCATCATAGGGTGGTTCAGTGATCCACTGTGATACCCTTGTTCTGCTGCAAGTTCTGGGCAATCTTTTCAGTTCCATGCTCTGGTCCTCATTCATCCGTGACCTGCAGCCCTCCTGTTCACAAAACTTACTGATCCCCATGCGATTCTTTTCTTCTGCTGAAGATCTGGCACCAGTTGTGACAAAATAGATTACAAGCTAAAGGATGGGAGGCCTAGAAATAGATCATTAGAGGAAACCAATCTTGGAGCCAAAAGTGGCCTGAAATCACTCTTGCATGGGAATGTCTCCCCCAGCCCATCTCCTGCAATGTGTCCTCCATGCATGTCATCAGCTCTGTCACTTTCCTGCAGGGAATTACTAATGGGTTGGGATCTCTTCTTCTCCCCCCTCTGCCCTTTCAAACCGGTCATGGCCATCCTCATAAATCTGCCAGGATGCTGACAGCCAGACTGCAGCTCACAGGGACTCAGGGGACTTTGAGTGATATTCCTTCTGTTCCAGCTCTTTCCAAGACAGACACTGATTTAGGAGGATGACTCCTTTTATATGTTTGAACAGAATAATAATAATAATAATAATAATAATAATAATAATAATAATAATAATAATAATAATAAAGCAACAGAGGGGGAGGAAAAAAGTAATAGGAAAGATAGTGGCACCATGATCTTCTGTATTGAAGTGACTGCAATTGCAGGATATGTCCCTGGAGAAACAGGCTTTCCAGGCAATGAAAGGAGCAAACAAAGAAAAAAATGGACCAGGGAACTCAACTATTTGCCTGTGCATTTGATAGAGTGCCACACATGCTTTATCTCTACCCAATGTCTTGTTAGTGAAAAGCCATTTATTTATTTTAGAACATGTTGATAATGAATGCTCCTAGCAGATAACATAGTCTCAAACCAAAACAAGGTTTTCTGTTAACTCTAATCCCCTTGATTTTATTTCAGCTAGCACTATCTGTAGTATTCTTTTACTTTCTTTACCAGTGAGCTGCTGCCAACCCTAATCACTCTGGCTCACGCCAGACATTATTTCTATTATCTGGCTGATTCTAAACGACCCTGTCTTCAGGATTGAAAGGCATCTTGATGTTATCCGAGGGACCACAGAAAGCCTACACACTGTAAAGGCAGGCTGAGCAAAAGCCCTGTGTGCCGCTAAAGGCTCACTCATCACATGAAAGCAGCCTCAAAATCAGTTTATAGATCTCTGGTTCTGAAGTGAGCATAGGAGATCATTGCTTTGTCACTCATAGTAAATGCTGTGATGGATGAACCTCCAAAGGCTGGGAGGTTTCATGTGGGTGAATTCTCACATGCTGGCCCCTATCCAAGTGCCTCCTGAAGATGCAAAACTGGAATAATAACCTTATGGAAATACACACTTTAAGAGTACATGGGTGCTTTAGATATAGTCCACATTTTAACAGCAGCAGTTGTATAAGAAGGTAAATTTAAATTGATTATTTCGTAGGCATAAAAAGAGTTGGTAGCATTGAAAATAAATGGGAAGAGTGATATTAAAATATTCATATCAGGTATTCTAACTTCTTTAGAAAGGCTCAAATAGACAAAAAGAAAATGGGAAAAGAAGACTCCTGTATTCAACAAAATGTAATTTGACATGCCAATAAGCCAATAGCCTTAAGTTATATAAAGCACAAGTGGAGCTCATTGGTGACTTTTGATAGATCATCAGTTTGAACAGGTTATGCAAAAAATCAGGTTTTTAAATACTTACCTGTATCATATGAACATATGGGACAACCTGAATGCAACAGAACAAAGTTCTCTGGTCAGCAATTCTCAAACAGTCCTTGCATTTTTAAGGGGAAATTTTCTGACTCAAGTAGTAACTAAGTTAACACTGGGAAATTTGTTTCTGGAGCTCCTCTCGATAGACAGAGGAGAACTGGGAGCTGGTAAGATTGTTTAGACAAAAGTAACAGTGATTAAGTTGCCCTTGTTTTATGCAAAAAACATGAAGTACAAATAAAAAAGAATATTGATACTTGATACTTTAAAGGGAACATTTCTTAACATTGCTCAACATCTCAATGGCTATGTGCCCAGTTCACTGGGAGAAAGAACTGAAAGAGAAAATCATTAAAAATAATCAGGAGCCACAGAAACTGTAGTAGACATAGAAGATTCTGCTCCTTAAAAAACCCCAATGTTTCACAAGGGAAGCAAAAGCAGATAGACCTGTATGTAAACTAGCAATACATAAATCAAAGTCTAGAAATGACCGAAAATTATTAAGTATGCAGATTAAGTCTATCACATTTGAGAGTATTGGGAAGAAACAAAGACAATACATAAGACATTTAAAAGTTGGGACCCTCAAACAAGAGAAGAAATAACTCCGTGGAAGAAATGAACGGGGAGCTCTGTAACCAACTGAATGTCTGTTCCCATTGCAGGACCAAGGAAAGAGCAGTAAAGGTAGCTTTTAGATATCTAAGAGTATGAGGATGAAAGTGCTACATATTTGTCATTGTTTCCACTTCTGATGTCCTCATTTCAGAGAGACAGATAAACTGAAGGACTTCACAAAAATCCTGAGTAGTTAGGAATTTCGGAAACATGTTTTAATGTGGAGGAATTATAATAATTAAGGAATTTATTTAACCATTTAAACTAGCCATTTAGGCAGAAGGGAGATGACAACAGATTTCACTGTTTTATTAGCAGTTACAAATACCTGCAATAGGAAAATCCAGAGTGACAATCATGATCACTTTGACCCAATCTTAGATTCGGTGGCTTCAATATGAACTTGTGATGCAACTGCAAACAGTGCTAACTGAGGTGGATTTTCTTCATTAGAAGTTTTTTAAACAAACCTGGCCATTTTTTTCAGGGTCTGAGAAGAGAGGTCACTACTGTCAGCAAGGCACTAGACTGCATTTCTGAAGTAACAGATGGAACTTTACATATGGGAGTGAATCACAAACACCACATTTCTTCAGTTTTAATGTCATAGTCTGAGAACAATTTTTCCAAATGGATTGCTAAGTCTTTTAGTCAGGTCCCATCTTTGTCTGTGTGCAGAAAATACTTCAGGGAGGGCAAGACTCCTGCACTTCACTGTGCTCTTTCAAGGCTACTGTAATGTAAGTAGAAGCAACACATCAAACAGTCCTTCCAGTAACGCACTCACACCACTGCAGAGGTGGGAAAAGCTGCTTCTGAGGTTCCAGCAATCTCTGCACAGGCTTAGGAGTGTGATTTCTGAGGGAGCCAGCTTCCTACTGCAAAATGTCTTGCACAGCACAAAAGCAGACTGGTCACAACCACTGCTTCAAGAGGTCCCATGCTAAGTGCCAATGAGTGTAAACTCCCTTTTCCCCGTGGATATATATACACACACGTGCACACACTGAACGCTTTCCAAAGTTCTGCTAAGAGATGGAAATGCAGGTTGAATCTGTCACGTTTTTCAGTGTGCTGCCTGCTCTGTAATGGTCATGCTCAGCTTACACCACAGTAGCACAGAGTGCCCTTACAGCAGGGGGATGTTGGGCTGGGGACGGCTGCCGGGGCCAGACAGCCCCCCGGTTAAAGTTCAGTACGAGTGTGGCATAGAAAGGATGGGGCTGAGGGCAGGCCAGCTGCAGCACAATCCCAAGCACAAGCTGTTTATTGGGGTGAGCATAAAGCACTCCAGAAGGGCAAGATTCAGTGTTCTTCCTTTTGATCCTATTATCATATGACAACATGATTAAAGACAGGGTAAAGGCAAGGCCCTCATGGAAGAAGCACAGGGGTGTCAAACCACTAATGGAAACTGTCACGGAGGAGACGGAAAGTTTAAAGAAAACATGGCCCTCTCTCCCCCCAGGGCAGGGAGCGAGGGGGATCCCAGTGCCAGCAGAGGCTGCACACAAAGGCAGAGCAATAAAAACAAGAACATAGGACAGAACTTAGAAAAGTAAATGTGGTGTCAGCTCCTCCTTTGTCATCTCTGTGTCCTGGGAAACCAGATGACAGCAAAGATTGGCTGCATAGCCCTTCTGGACACAGCTCTTGCACACAGGCCTTATTTCCCTGGGTCCTAAACTCATTTTAGTTTCCCTTTTAAGCCTTCAAGCCCACACCCCAACCTAAGCTTCTCAACTTGCATAGAATGGCCACGCACTGGAATGCCTGATTCAAGTAGGACACTGGGCACCAGAATCCAATCCCAGGACAGTGAAGAGGTCAATCCAGACCCTGAGAAACATGTTTCTCCCCACACCAACTGGTTTGGAGCCACTCACTGTGTGGCAGGTAATACTCTCTGACACAGGGCTCCTACTGGAATGCCTCTCAGCATCTGGCATGGGGCTGCACTGGTAGGACACTGCAGGGTGTGGGGTTTCAAGCTGCAGTCACTGTACTGTTACAGAGATCAGGACAGGCAAGCCCTAATTCTCCCTTCCTCTACATCAGCCCTGTGATGGAAGTACCCACCTTCCACCTCTCCCCTCCTATATGCCTATGAACACTGATGACTAACTAGCTGTGTCTCATCCCCTCCAGTGGCAAGCTTCATCCAGGGGCAGGTGTGCTGAGCACAGGTGTGGGTCCCAGGCCCTTGCTGAGCATAGGGAAGATGGAGTGAGGGTCATTGCTCAGCACATATGGGCTGCCAGCTCTGCAGCAGGATGGGAGGAGAGGCAATGGCAGGTCAGTGCTGAGATAAGGCTGTTGGGAGAAGCATTAGAGGGGAAACATGACCATAAAAACCTGTAAATTAATTACTTAGTAATGGACAGTGCCTGTCCCTCTCTGTGTAACTTCTCTGTAACACCTCTCTCCTTTTCCATCTCCCATTTCCTCTGCTTACTTTCTTTGTCTCCCCAACACATCATTTTCTTCCCTTCCTTTCCTTTTGTTTTCAAATCCCTTCTTCTATCTCCTCACCCTCTTCCCCCTTTCTGCCCCACCTCTAGTTTCATCCTTTGTCTAAAACACTAGATAGATTTTGTAACTTTCTGATGCTGCCCACTGGTAGCCCTGAAGCAGCAAAGACTTGGGTAAGTTATTCTTCCTGGCTACATCTTTAGACAACTGAAGTTGTCGGAAGTCCCTGGGAGTGACCCAGTCCCAGGGAAAAAACTACCAAAATGTAGGGTAATCTGAGCCATGTTTCTGCTTCCTAAAGGTGCCAGATCTCTGCAACACAGTTACCAGAACTATGTCCAAGAACTCTTCTCACTTTGCCTCTCCAGTCACAATGAGTTGAACATATCTGAGTTCAGAAGGGTTTTGGCACTTAGAGTGCCTTCCTCCTGGGAGCTGGATGTGCATCTCTGTGACAAATACAACATCACTATAAACTGGTGTTCCTTTCTGTGACTAGAACAACCAGTGATTGAAGTTTGTTATAACAATCTTGAACGCCAATGGAAGCATCAACAGCAACATGGGATAAAATAACAACACTGGAAAGCTGTCAAAAATGGAATATTTTTAACATATTAAATCAATATTAATTTTAACAAGTTTAATAGGATTCTCCTCCATTAGGTCCCAATAGTTCTCCATCAGACGAGCCCTCTGGAGATTCTTGGAACATCTGGATACTCATTTCTCACTTATTTCCCACTGGAGTCTTAAAAACTCAATTTTATTGAATGTCAAGGCAGGACTTCCTCCCTTCGGTGATCAGGAATATTCATTTCATTTTTTTCTTCTTCTGTCTGTTGCACTTTCCAAAAGGTGGTTGGTTGCTGATGTCAGTGGTATCTCAGATATATGGAAAATATTTGCAACAAGATCAAACACCACTGCAGAATGGCTGTGGAGACATGGACACTGGCAGCCCTGTGTGTGTACAGGCAGGGAGGTAGGTGGTCACTCAGGATGAAATAACTTTGCAGTGGAGTATTCCTTGGACCAGGTGCATCATTCAGGATGGATCTGCTACACAGGAATAGGAAGACTACAGTGTCCCCTCAGGGATGGAGAGAGGCAAGGAAGGAGGGAAGGAGGGAGGGAGGGAGGGAGGAAGGGAATGGATAGAGATATGGATGTAAGGGTGAATGACAAAGCACTGTTTCTACAATTAAGCTATATTTCAATTGTTTTTTCATTTATCTGCACCCCAGTGTTAAAGATGTGCCTTCCAGCTTTTTATCTCTGGATGGAAAATCTGCTGCAGCTACAGAACAGCAGCCTCCACCCATTGTCTTTCATTTTCCAGAACTTTTAGGTGTGCAGCTCCAGTGAACCTTAATGAAGGCCTAATATTCAGGCTTACTTCTGATGCCATCAAAGGAAGAACAGATTTTCTACGTAGCAACTAACTTTGAGTAAAGCTGTCAGATCTGCCTGTCAGATTCATACAAGAGTTCCTTGAATCCGTTTGCCAAATAGATATAAATAGTTCTTAGGAGACATATCTCACTTTGAAAAGACTTCATAATTACAGAAGTATGTGGTAGGAAAACAGGTATTTTGGGGAAATCTGGTTCCCAAGTCACACACTGTGTCCCCAGATGTAATCAACAACGTATCTCAGATTGAACATCCTGTAAGCAGTAAAGCTTAAAGTTTAAAATGTATAACCCCATTTTTTTCATGTTGCTTCCTTTGACAAGATGCTGCAAACAGGAGATTTTAGTTTCTAACACACCGTGTCGTTCTGGCATAGGAATCTGGCATCGTGACAAAGCATAACAAATGTTACTGCCTTATTAATACCTTTTTTGCAGTGGTATTTTTATGATTTTCTACATTCTTCTTCAGAGGGAGCTTGGCATCTGGGACACCTCTAATGTGGTATAACATAACCACTGATAGCTAGTGAAAGCCTCCATTGAAGGCGTGACACTCCGGGTTGCTCCGGCGTGTTCCTCAGCAATATGGGGAAGGCTGCGGCTGACTTGATGACAAAACGGCGGGAGCAGTGGCTGATTGCACAAAGCCTGGGGAGCAAATTCGGCTTTGCTTGGCAATCTGCTTGCAGCTCCTCGGGCACACAGCGCTGTGAGCTCCGAGGGAAGAATCAGTGCGGGGGCATTAGGGTAACCCTTCACACGCTACTTGCAGGATTAGAGGAGAGATGTGATGACAGCTAGAGCTGGGATGGATATTTTTAGCAAGCTGTATAGTCAACATGTTTCACTTCTAGCCTTACTCACAAATTGTTTGTGAGGATTTTTTGGCTTTTATGATTGTGCCTGTTACCAAAGTCATTCAGTCGCTGCTCCGAGTGCATTCTGGTCAATACGTGACTGGAAACTATAGTCTGAGCATGTACAGGCTGTTTGTTTCTCACAACTGCTGGGGAGGCTGCTTACCACAGCCACATTATATTGTTCCCAGACTAGAAGACTTTAGCAACTGTCCAGTGAGATGCACATGGGTCAAAGACCAGAGGTAAGAATAAGCAGTGATGCTAAGAGGAATTAGCCAGTCAGACCCTGAAAAACTAAAACTAAAAAACTAAAAACTAAAACTAAAACTAGAGCCTGATGTGAAATTAACCTTCCATCCTCACATTCATGCTCAGTTTCTCCTTGTGCTGTCCCAGCTGCAAAATGATCCGCCTCATCTTGTGTGTCCCTACCGACCGCCTTCATATGTCCTCACCAAGGATTCTGTGTCAGAGCTTGGCAAGGGAATCCCAAGATAAAACTGGTTCCTCTCCCCTCTGAGGATGGGTGAAGCTCCAAACCCAGCAAAAAGACCATCTGCTGCTTCAAGTGAGCAGGGACCCACTGCTGCCCTAAACCATTGCTCCTCATGCCTATAGTTAGCAGGCTTTTCCTAACCTACATCTCTCTAAATGCACACTAAATCAATACCCTTCCTCTATTAACCTTACATATCTGAGGGCTCCCATTATGATTTCCCTTCAGATTTGCTTTTTCCAAACCTATTCCATTTCCTGCAGCCTGTCCTCATAGGTTGTATTTGCTTGCCCTTATCATTCCTGCTGCTCTCCTAAGGACTACTTCTACTTTGGGTATGTATTTTTTTCAAAGCAGAGTTTTATCATCTTTCTCATTTTCTTTTTCAAAACCAGTTCTGTCCTCTCATGACCCAGATCACAACAGCCACAGCACAAGGTGTTAGTGGAAAGAGAGGAGAGGCTACAATCTGCTACAATAAATCTGCCCTGAATGCTCTGTATGTATAAAATTGCATTTATTGTATGTATTTTGTTTTCCAGGATTTATGCACCTAGTTATGCACCTAAGCAGCTTCTCATTTATTCCTGTGTGTGATATATATAACCTAAAATAATTTTTAATACATTGACATAAAACACTGAAAATCAATTAGCAGAACTATACACCTAAAGTCTGGCTTTTAAAGGGACTCCTTTTCCTTTTTAATAAGCATGCTTGCATTTTTTTGCATCTCTGATTATTTGGACAACTGGCATTGAATTCATAGATCTGATGTATAAACAACTTCAGTACAAAACCCCATTTTTTTAATGCTGAGTTTGCTCCTGCAAAAAAAGATTTTTTGATACAAAAATCTTAAAATACCAATCATTGCAAAATTCCACCAAATTTTTCCTACCAGAAAAAAAAAAAAAGCAGAAATGGGCTCTTGCTCATTCATTTTGTTTTCATTCTTCCCTCTGCCCTCCTCTTGAACTTTACATGACTTCTTTTTCCCCTCCACTTTTGTCAGCGATGGGAAATTTCTAATCCAACATACAGGATCCGTCCCTATTTGAAAATGAAAAGGAAACACATTTGCACTGGGATACACTGAGGGGCGTTTGTTAAAGCCAAGGCAGAGTGGCAAAGTTCATCTCCCAGCAGCAAGACTTGTGGCGAGAGGTAACTGCATTTGTCCCTTTTCTCCCAATGGCTCATTACAGCTGAGCAGGTCAGACCTGTCAAACGTTGCCACATTCGATGGTGCTAGGGAAAAAAAAAAAAAAGAAAGAAGAAACACCCTGTACTTGGATGCAAGGGCTGTACATCCCTTGTGCTTTGTCTGGCACAACCCTTTCACAGAAGCGCAGACATTGTGAAACGGGGTCAGGAAGGTAAGCAAGCCAGCTGCCTGACATCCTTTCGACCGACTCCCGTGACCGAGGAAAGAGCAGTGGCTTCAAGAACCTTGCAAATACAAGATGAGCACCTCTCCTGGGAAAATCCAAGCACGAGCCTGATTTTGGTCCTGCTGCAGGCTGGGGTTTACGGTGCTTGTTTGTTTCAGTGTCACCTTGTGGCTTCAGTGGGCCTACTGCTGTTTTCACGCAGGATGAAGGAGAGTAACCCAAGCCCTCTCCCCTCCTTCAGAGCCAGCAAGCCCGAGCCTCAGCTGATATTCATGAGCCCAGTGCCACTGATCCGGCGGCACAGCACGGCGCGGCACATGGCCTCCCCCCAGCTGGCTGTCTGGGCCAAACTTCGCCTGGAGCCCAGCAGCTTTCAGCCCAGGGTAACTCCACCAGAGTTGGGAGCTTTATGCTGGTCTAACAAAGAAAGGAGACAGGCTAGCCAGGCCTTAATGAGCTGATGCTGATCATGTAACTGTCTTATTGAATTTGCATTTCATTAGGAGAGTTCATTTGAACCACAGCTGTGAATATTTGAGGGCCTGATTGTGTCTATGGATACTAATTTGTTCAAAGAAGACAAGAAGGATACTGAGCTGCAACCCTGACCCTTTTCATATCGATCAGACAAGATAGATCCTCCTTAAAAATAACGTCAGAGCTGTACCAAAAACGTGCTCAGGTCTATATCCCCTGGTTGCTATTGAGCTGCCTAAATACCTCTTCTAGAAACTCACCCCTAGGAAACAGACAGGAAAGCTGGACCCTAACACCTACTTAAGCCTTTGCCTGATAAAATTTCGTTTTCCTGTACTGTAGCTTAGGGAAGATGACGAAACCCATGAGATGGAAATACACCATCAAGGGAAAACATCCCACCACCAGAAGGAAATGGCATTCAAATACTGACTTGGTATTTGAGGCTTCATGATTATCCCTGTAGCCATGTAAATCAGATTACCATACCATAATGTTCTATTGGAATCCCACATCACTTAATGATGGAAAGACTGCAGACAGCAGGAATGAAACAGTTAAAAAGCCAAGACTTGTGATAAGCAGATGGCAATTATTGCTGCTTACTGGTAAAACCTGTTTGTATTAAAAATATCTTAATGTTTCCATTGGAACCTGCCAATTAAGAGATTAAACTGTGTTTCATTCACATACAAGTGGCTGCGAGCTCACACACACACCTGGCACTCCCAGCTCCAAATTCCACCTAGAGGCTGGATGAAAATATACCCATTGGTCATCTTCTTTTTCGTGTCTGTTTATTGAGTGGGGTTTGGGTTATTTTATGAGCTGTCAGGAGTAAGATATTTTCACCTTATTATCAGGATAAAGAGGAAGCTGCTGGTAAATAGAGCTATTCTTCAGAGAATTATCTAACTGAGGAGTAGACCTTTATTGATGAAGCTACTTGAAGCCCAGCCAGGCCTGAAAGGTGGATGGTACATCACCAAGATTTTATTCTCAAGATAGCCTAAGTGAGATGATTTGTCTGGGAATTGCCCTAAGTAAACACGCTAATAGGATGGAAAAAGTTAGCCCCTTTGCCCTCTTAGCCAACCAACCATTTCCCCTCTGTTGAGGGGAGTGACTGCTGGCACTGAAGGGCTTCCTGCGTGTAACTGGTCAGTCTTTTGCTGCAGTCCCAGGAGCCTTTTTCTGTTAAGAGAGAAGCCAAATTTCCTTCACGGATGCTGCCTTACTGCAAGCATTGCCTCTGTCACTCAGGGGCTGTAAGTGGATCTGGGCAACTCCCCAGAGGACTCCAATGTTTATAAACTAATAAAGGATCCGATGTTGCCAGTCTGAAAGTCAGATGTGGCTGCTGCTGCTATGGGAGAGTTTTCTGTCTCTTCTCACTTTTCATACCTTGACATCCAGAAGGATTCAGGAAACAGCCTGGTACTCACACTCTTTACATGCCATTTGAGACCATTTCATAGGACAGAGTAAGAGCACGCCAACATACATCACGAGCTGTGATTATAAGCAGGACTTGTACAAAGAAACGGTGCCCCTTGCATAGTTATCAAGCACAGGGTTACTATTCAGGTGACTGCTGCTACCTGGCAAAGGAAAAGCATTGGCTTCAACTAGCTCAGCTGACCAAGTGTCACAGCTCTCAACATACCTGGACAACCTCAGTCTGAAAGCTCTTGCTTTCAGATGTACTGAAATGTACTTTCCAAGGATATTTCCAGTCCTACCTGGCAGTGCCAAAATCAGTGATGGTGCAAAGAAAGCATTTAATTTAGCTTCTCAGTCCTTCCATCTCTGCTTCCTTAGCTGAAATCAGAAAACGCAGAGACCCATTTAAACACAGACAAGATAGATCCTCCTTAAAAATAACATCAGAGGAGAAACAAACAAACAAACAAACAAAACCCCACAGATCCCAACAAACAAGCACACAATCAAACAAACAAACCTGTCCCAGCAGCCCTAAGAAGTTCAGTTCAGCTCAGGCCTGATCAGGGACTTGGCAGAAGCTTGGGAATAGCTTTTGCTTTGTTTGAACCAATCCCAAAATCCACTACCGAATGTTGCTTTCTGGTGTCTGCACATTCTCTGAGATAGGGGAACAGGAAGGGAGAGAAGAGGTGTATCTGTATGTTTTACACCCATCCTACTGCTTCTTACAGGGGATTTTCAAATTTCTCAATTTGCTGTTTGCAGGAAGAGGCAGGGAGTCTCCCAGAAGACCCTGGCAGAGCTCCCCTGAGACTCCCTGGGACAGCCAGGCCTCTTCAGAGGCAATGCCGGTGCCGTTCTCCACTGGGATCTGCAGGGGAGGCTAAAGTAGCACGACTGGCCGCAGAGGTGCACTGGCCTAGAAAGTTTCCAGAGCCCCCATCTCGGCCCAACCAACCAAATAAATAAATAAACGGTGGCACACAGTCGCTCCCTGCTCCTTCCTCCCCCAGGTCAGAAAGATGTCACTTCTGCTCAGGCCTTTGCCACCAGAGGCTTGCAGAGCAGACTGCTCTTCTGTCCCCTCCTGGGCCAGTGCCACCTCTGGGAGCCCTGCTGTCACCGGCTTTGTGCCTCTCTTTGCACCATCCCTGCCAAGACCCTCTCCTGGGGCCTGCCCTGTGGCCAGGCTCATCCTCAGCAGTTTTTGGAGGAACATCTGGATTTCTGGAGGCGCAGAGGTGCTGCCTCAGCTTCCAGAGGAGCAGAGAGCTGGGATGGCCAGGCCTGAGGACACCGTTGCCCACAGGGCACTGGCTTGCCCTGCACAGCCCCTCTCCAGCACTCCAAGGAAACCCCCTGGACTCCCCAGGGCTTCCCTGCAGCCCCTCAGAGCAGAGAGCCAGCAGCTCCCAAGGGGGTTTTTAACCTCCTTCTGCCGTGTTTACAGTCACTTATTCAGCTCTGCGCAAACATGTTTTTCTCCAGCATGGCAGGAGGGTTTTGTTGGGTGTTTCTGTTTTTATTTTCCTCCCCTCCTACCCCTTCGGAGGCAATAAGGTACACAAGCAAGCTGCCCAGAGGTGGCTGAGAGCAGAACTCGAGCCGCCCTTAAATAATAAAATAAAATTAAAAAAAGACGAAGGGGAAAGAAAACCCACCCCGTGCTACCAGGGGCCCCGTTGGTTAAAGGCTACGGCGCAGTCACTCTGAAGTGAGGGTTTAATGAAGTAGCCTGTGAGAGAATGGAGGGGATGGTCCCCGCTGCACAGATGGCTCTTTGTCACCGCTGACACCTGCCATCTGCTTGTTTGTCTAAATGATGTCGGAGGGGCATCGCGAGCCTCCAATCTGCTGCGCCGCCTCCACCAGCCCGGGCTGACCCCCTGACCCGCGTGTCAGACGGGTCCGGAGAGTTTGTTCTTTCCGCTCCGTGGGCCCGGCCCGGCCTCTTCCCCGCCGGCAGCCCCGCAGCTGCCCCCGGCCGCACGCCCGCCCCACCGCCCGCCAGCCCCTAAATCTCCTCTTCTTCATGCATATGAAAGGGGGAGGACATGGAGAGATTAACCTCCCAGGGCATGAAAGGGGTACAAAAGTTTACACCGCCGGGCAGCCATTTAGACCTTTTGGGGAGGGGGGGGGGGGATGCACTCGCACTCCTGGGCTTTTTACCGTCATCTCCGCTCGATGCTCAGACTCTTTCTGAGGTAATTAAGAGGCCAAATTACCCCAGATGTAACACCACTGATATCAGGAGAGGCAATTAGGATATTTAGAGAATATCACTTCTTTCTATTTCTCTGCCATGAAGGCAGACTGGTGCCCTAACATCAGCTATGAAATTTAGAGGTCCCCAAAAACGTCTGGTTTAAAGGCAGAAGAAGGAGGTAGGATCCACGTTCCTGACAGTGGTCACCAGCAGACTTTTGAAATCACACTTGGAAAAAGGATATATTACTGCAAATGCATTCAGGTAGCATTTTTTCTCAACTTCTCACTGTAGAAAAAGAGTATCTTCTTAATACATGGAAAAGGGTTTCGCAGTATATGAAAAGTGACTGACAGCTGCCAAGAGGATCATAGCTTTGAAATAAACTTGTTGGAACAATAAGTGTGTCCTAAGAATCTAACATTTAATTTAAAACCAACATTAAAGTCTAAAACAGCCTAAAAATTCTTGACTGGTTGGAAACCTGCTTCCTTTTTTTTTTTTTTTTTTTCCACTCTAAGCCCACAAAAACTCTATACTTTGGATATGACTTCAGGTCATTTGTGTCACCTCAAAATACTCAGGGTGAGTGCCTAAAAGCAACCTCCTTCCAGGACAACCAGCAAGCCCATCTCTAGGATGCCTCAAAAGAGCCTGGAAGCTTGTTCATAGCACCACATAAATTGCACTTGATGTTATCAGTGATGTCAGTGTACATGGAAGGTGTATAATGGATATTAATTATGACTGTTATCACTTATGACTTGTGTAGTGCAGCCAGGTATGCCTGAATACTTGCAAACACAGCGGCTTTTACACGTGGCAACTCATGAAATGGAAAATGGTCACTCTGCACAGCTCTAATGAGGGCAAGGGTGATTTAAGCTAGCAGAAAGAATCATAATTACTGTAGGTTCAAAGTGATCTTGAAGGAGAGGAAGTTAGAACAGGGTTGGGATTGATCTACTTTCATGCTTTACTCGGCCCATTGTTTTTAATGCCTCATTTTGAACTATAAACAAATGGCTTCAGGTGATTTGCACAGTTTTCTGCAGATAATTCCTGAATTTGTTCTGGGCAACGGTGGAAAATGTGCACTGTGTAAAATTAAATACCAGGGGAAATTGTGACAACAGCCCCCACCCTCTTTTGTCTTTCCAAAAAAAGTCCAAATTAACTCCTGGATTCAAAGGCGTGGCAGAGCACAGATGAGAGGAAAGGGCTCCAAGGTTTGCAGAGGACCACATGCTTACAGGGAGGCTGGTGCCGCTGCCCAACCCCAACAACGCAGCTTGGATGCTGAAGGCCTTCCCTCCTGGGGAAGGGTTGGCTCTGGGATCCTGTCCTGGATCACAGGCAGAGGGAACCACCAACCTTCTCACTCCTACAGGTCTCTGCCAGCAGGGCTGCCTTGGCCTCCAGCTCACATGGTCTGTTCTCCACTGCAGCCCCTTGGCCACCAGCACCTGGGCTGAGACCAAGCACAGCAGGAGGAAAAGAAAGGAAAAACCTAGGGACTCTTGGGAGACAGAGAAAGGCCCACAGGCTACGTCCTCAGCCTGGGAAGCCTCTTTTTCTCCCTCTCGTTCATGACAGTGCAGTTTCTGAGCCCACAACAAAGGACCACTACTATTAATATTGCTGACAGAAAGAGAGGAGTTCAGAGGCAGCCATATCCCCACACATCCATCTGGGAAACAATTCACTTTCTCAGATCCCTCTTTTTCCAATAATATTGGATGGTAATCTGGGGTGATATAGAGGAAAAATAAAAGGAAATTTAAAAGTCCCCAAAAACCACCCAGTCTTTTCCAAAATATAAAAGAGAGATAAAAAGTGAAATTCTAGCTTTGCTGATTTCTGTATGCTGTGCTTATTAGTTCAGCATAGAAAGGCTTTTACCCCTCTTGCACCATTATAAAAGGGATTTTTTTTTTTTACCTGAGGTGTTTTTGGTTAATTGGTATGTGTAAAAATGTCTCTTTGTGGAAGCCACTCCTGACCCTGGTGTTAAGTGTCTAAGATCTGCCCAGCTGCCTCATGATGGGTACTTTTCTTCCTTCAAACACCCTGCTAACTCTGTGACCCTCAGCCAACACTATGTTCAGCAGCACAGCCAACACATCATGTTTGTCTTGGCAAAATGAGCCAGTCTGCATAAAAATGAGGGTCAATGGAAAAGAAAAAGAACCAACAAAAGTCCCTTCCTTTATTTTTGTCTGAAAGATACAGTCTACATGTTTTGATGCTTTCTGCCAGCCCACCAACTCCAGAAAGTACCTAGATATCCCCGCAGCAGGGTGGTGAGAAGCTTCAGGAACATTTCCTTGAGAAGCTATGACTATAATAAGCTTTCTGTACCCAAGAATTTCTACCCAACATGATGCTGTTTTGATGAGGTGAATGACAGTCAATCCCCATTAACTCCCCCTAGCAGAAGCTAAATTTCTTCTGAAAATGTTTTTATTTTCTTCTTCGACTGAAGCTGGAAGAGCCGGGTGTGGATTTATATGTGTAAAGTTTCTTTTTTCTAGGCTGGAAATGGGATTTTTTTACTGTATCCTTTCCCTCTGGAGCTCAGCCTTTTAGTATCAGTCCCAAGTAACATCTCTTGACCGTGGTCAGCTCAGTCCTGCAAGCAAACTTGTCCATTCTCTACAGGAAAACAAAATTTTGGCACAAGCCTATGTTTCTCTCAAGCCTGCCATGGGTGGACAGGTATTGCAGCACTTGATTGCTCTGTGTTTCAGCACGTAGGAAAACAAAACACAAATATTTTAATTGGGTGAGGAGACTATTCTGCATACATTTTAAAATGCAAATGCCTAATCAATTAAGCAAGCTTGCACTCTGCTGTGGACTTCATCTCAAAATCTAGCCCTACAGGCAGCCATACATACTACTGTACCCTTTTGCTCTTGTGAAGCAACGCTCTGGCAAGACAGAGAGCTCCCCTCTGGCAAATTTCTTCATGTGACAGAGGCCAGAGATTTTATGTGTTTTCTGAAAGCAGCTATGGCAAACAGTCAATTCAGCTAAACAGTCTTGGCCACAGTACATCTGTGCTTAGTTTTGGCTTAGCAGGGCAGAATAACACATGTACTTCTCTCTCTGTCCCGCTCCTAACCTAAGATGGTGAGAAAAATAGCTGAATTACAGAAGTACCTTCTGTACAGAAGTGTCCTGTGACAGTGCAAAATCTGCATGACTGGGTATTCCAGCCAAAATGAAGTCATAGACCCACATGATTTCCTTATGAGATGACTTTGTGGAGAGGGTTTTTTTGGCTTAGTTCTTGTTGCCGTTGTTCTGTTGGCTCCTCACATCAATACACTTACTGATCTCACTTCAGACATTTTTATAATCAGAAATGCGAGAATAAACAGAAGTGAGGAAATTTAATGCAGGTCTCTGCCATATTTATAATCAGGGTGTCCTGCTCTGAGCCTTCTTGTCCTGCTTCTGGAAGAGGCACCAGCATGCCGTGAAACAGCAATGCCACGCAGCCAGTGTCACTGCCACCACTGCTGACAGCAGTAACGGGGACATTTCTTTAGCTGTCTCAATGCCTTAAGAGCTCAGACTGTATTTTCCAATGGGATGTAAAGGTCATCAGCATCACTTTTTGTAAGCATGTATCACTTGCTCCATAGGGCACCATGATCAAAGACTGCATGCCTGTACTAGCTTGGGCTTTCACCAGGTTGGGCAGCCCAGGTCCTTAAGCCAGGCTCTGCTGCTCCTTAGCACAGTCACACAAAATGCCACAGAGATGTGCCCAGCAAACCCTGTACACCTCTGCAAAGGGGTGACTCATGCCAAGAAGAGCACAACAGCAATCCCCAAGGCAGCATGGCCAGTCAGGGCTTCAAGGCACAGCAGAAACAGTGCTACAGGGCACTCTGCCCCAGCTGCTCAGCCTTGTCACACAGGTCCTAGTGCCCTTGGAGCCATCCCTGATATCTGCTGCACTGCAAATCTGTGACCAAGGCTGCAAACTCTTAAGAGAGTTCACAAAATGCTTGCAACATCTTTCAGCTTCAGTTAGCTCCTTTGACATCCTTTGGCAAATTACACCAAATTTGCCAAATTTGCCATCCCTGACTCTACAGACATAGTAGAGAAACATTGATTAGCTTGCACTGCGTTCTTCACTTAATTCAAATAATTAATGCACCTCTCCACCACTTCCTCTCCTGTTTTATAAGCTTCTGTTAATTTTCTAAAACATTTTAGTTTTAGAAAACTTTTAAATTTTGATGGAAGCTCCTTGTTCAATAGACTATTTAAGTCTTGGTTTCCAATTAATATTTTCCAGCATTTGTTTTTACTCTTGGTTTAACGGACTGTTTTTTCCTGCACTTACATTGATTGGTTTGTCTTTGCCACTCCAGACGGCTTTTTAGAATTAAATATTTCTGACACTGAAGTGGTTTCCTCTCCAAGAATGCAAGGGTTCAGAAACAAGCAGAAAATGTAATTTCATCACCAAGAGGAAAGAAGTCACCTTCCAAGCTGCAGAGGCTCAGGCAATTCTAACCACCATTTACTGGACCAGCAGTGGCTGAGATGATCATACTTGACCCCAGAATTTACATCTGCACCCCCGATTTGGAAGAAGAATTTGCTTCAATTCCCTACACTGACAGACTTTCAGCATGGCTGTGAGTGAAGTCCTGATAGCATCTAAGGTATTTGGCTTTACAAAACAAAGACCCAAACAGCATTGTGTATCCAAATTTCTAAATGCCAGCAATACAGTGAAAACATTTGAAGTTAAAGGGATAATCAGCCCAAGCAAATCACTAGTTGCATAAATATGCAGCAATGCTTGTCAACCCCACCTGGTTGCTGTGATAAGCCACATGCACACACCAACATGGTGGGAAAGAGCTGGGTCATCTTCAACCTAGAGCCACCTAATGCCATGGGCCAGCTCTGAAGTGCTCCAAAGCATCTGCTCCCTGACTGTCAACCTGCTCAAACTACTTTGACATCAGTTACACCAAATTTGCCAAATTTGCCATCCCTGACTCTACAGACATAGTAGAGAAACATTGATTAGCTTGCACTGCGTTCTTCACTTAATTCAAATAATTAATGCACCTCTCCATCACTTCCTCTCCTGTTTTATAAGCTTCTGTTAATTTTCTAAAACATTTTAGTTTTAGAAAATTAACAGAGTGAGCATCTGCAAATTTACATTCCAGCAAACGTTAGCAAATAATCAAGATTTACTGTTCATTTGTTAATCTAACAGGGTGGAGCTGGATGGATTTTCTTTTTCCTGTCATCAGTCATCTGTTTTTTGAGCAATTTTTACTGTCATGTTTCTGTTTCTCAGCTAATCTTAGAGCCGGTGACATAATTTCACTGAGTTATTAATATTTCAAGCACATTTGTGTGGTTTGCACAGAGCTCAGTGACAGGATAAATCACATTTTGTATTCTTCTAACTTTCTTAAAATACCCCTTTGTAGTTTAAAAAAAAATATTTCAAGAAATTCATTCCTGGACTATGCTCGCATCACCAAAGGCCAGTGCCCCTCCCCAGTTTCCCAGTGTGAAATGTGACCAGAGCACATATGAAATCAGAGGCCATGCATCACTGCTCCCCAAGTGGTGCAGGCACTGTACACCCACAGCACTCCTCCAGCTCCCTGTGGCCTCGGCTCACACTGGAGTAAGCCAGACCCGGAGAGAGGGTGCACAGGTGATGTGCCTGCTGCCCTTCCCACACAGTCCTCCCCCAGCAGGGCTGGCCCCCATGGGCTCCACTCCTTGGCAGCACTCGAGGCTCGGTCTACAACTGCAGGTCCTCCTGCTTCTGCGGTGGGGACAGCCAACAGACCCTCGGCTGGCGCCCACCTTGAAGGGTGCCTGCCAACCCAGTGCCCACCACGCAGCTCCCACCTTCCCATTGCCCATGAGCAGTGCATCCCTCTCCCACGCGAGGCCGGTGTCCCTCTCCCGGGATGTTAATTGGCTGGGATGAGCGTCATGCGGCTGGGCGCACACATGTGTCCCATAACCCAAACCATCTGCGAGCGTTTTAATTAACCCATCCCCAGCTCCTCTGCGCTGCCATTGAAAAGATCCCGCCCTGGCCCCAGCCGAGCCTCCCCCATGCAGCCCTGCAGCTCCCCTCCCCACCCAGGAATTCGCAACCACAACTGTACAGCCTGGGCCCCCCAGCCCTCCGCGGCCGCGCGGGAGCAGCCCTCAGCAGTCAGCGAGGAGAAGATGAAAAGGGTTCCCTCCACATGTGGCTGCTGATGTGGACCTACAGGGTAGGCTCCACGCACAATAGATAACAGGAGGCTCCTTCTCACAGCTGTTCAGCTGTAGGGTCTTCCACGTCACATCATACGTGCAGGCATCAGACACCCCTCGCATAAAAAATGACTGGAGGAAAAAAAAAAATCCCCTTCTGTGAAGCCACATGGATGCACATCAACACAGAATTCAGCCTACTGCTGCTGAAAATTGCTGGAAAAATGCAGCCATGTCAGGCCCCATGTTCTTATTACTCTCCAGGGATGTGACTTTACTCTCTGACGGTTTTTATATTGCAATGAAGTGAAGGTTTCAGTGGAAGTACTCAAATTCAATGAAGTTGTTCTGGAGGCTGAAGAGAGATCCGAAGTCACCAAGACTTAACCAAGAACAGGCTCTAGATGAAGGGATTTAGACACTGTAAATGCAACAAGGCTCACAAACAATATTGTCAGCAAACAGGAAATTTGCATTGACATGCTAGGTTTGCAACTGGTCTAAATGAGAGCAGCATATTAAGGAAGAATTTGATGTTGTCCATCCAGGGGCAGGACACCCTCACTGGAGGGTCTGTTCCCCTGCAAGTCACCATGATCATGGTATTGACAAATTTAACAGAGGTGATAGTGCAAAGTAACCTCAGAAAGCAAAATGTCACAAGTTTACTTGGACGTGCTCACTTTCACCAACTATTGCAAATTATCTTTAATCATATGAAACACATGCCCATCATCAGCACTGTTCTTTCTCCAGTTACCTGGGGGTAATTCTGGGCAACTTTTCTATTGCACCTTCCACTGAGCTCTCTCAAAATACCTTTATGTATAAGATCAGAAGTTTCCCCATTTTATAGGCAGAGAGCAGTGAAAACACCCTTGCTTAGGATGGAATATTGACAAAGCTGTACTGTTGTGTCAAGTTCACCACAGTCCCAGCCTAGGATTTGAAAAGATATTGGCTTAAACCTATTTGTTCACAAGTAGGGCTTTCCTGCAGGTTTCATAGGATGGAAATAGCACAATCTCTCTCACTGGCACCAGAGATCACTGATAGGCACAAAGCAAGAAGGGAAATTTTCTAATAAACAAAGCTGGGATATCAATTTGTCTGGATTTCATTTGAAGTCCAGCCCTCCAACTATGATCCTGCAGTATTCATACAACTGTGGTGCAAAAGGATTTCAGATACTTAAGGAGTGCCAAACATAGGTCTATGCTGCAAAGTTCAATTAATTCCTGTGCTATTTCATCTCTCCCTGCCTGCAGTGAAGCAGGAGCAGACCATGTCAGACTCCCTACCCCATTACCATCCCCCAAACTGTAAATAAGAGCAGCACTGGGGCCAAGAAAGTACTCTTGCTCTTTCAACGGCAGAAGTAAAACCACTTCCATTCACTCATTCACTGAAAGCCTCTTATGATAGAAATACCTATATTTTCCACTGTATGGAGAGCAAACAGCTCACTTGTGTATGACTGTGTGTCCTAGGTTACAGTGTAAGATGTGCCCAAAGTATGTATTCGATCACCCCCTTCATGAGCTGTTGAAACCAGGTGGGCAGTGTTTCCCTTGCCCCCTCCCTCCGGGCTATCTTCTGTTAATGGGCCATCAATGCCTTGCCCCATGACTCACAGGTAACTCCCTCCAGGAGCTGTCTCTGTTTAATGGGCAATCAAAGACCACTCATAGAATGATATCAGCCCATTGTGAGATGCTCTGCCCAGGGGCTGAGCCAAGCATGGAGCCCACCTGGATATAATCTGGGATTTGGGACAGCACAGGGGGGGTTTTACCCACTGGATTCCCAGAGGACAAGAGCTACCAGACCTTTTTACGGGATCACGGCTTGAACAAGACCTCTTCATCTGGACTGCTACCACCCTAACTAACAGGGTGTCAGGTTGTATTTTGACTCTGTCACTGGTCTTTTGTACTATTGCGTTTATTTTACTTTTTTTTTTTTCCCCTCGTGTAAAATTGTATTTCTGACTTGGAGTCCCTCACTGATTTTGCTTTCAAACCAGCAGAGTGTGGAAGATTGTCCCCACAAAAAAACGTGTCTTTGGCCCCTGAACAGAACCTTAGACTGCTGAGGGCAGGCTAGGTAGGACGGTTCGTTTCCCAGTGTGCTCAGCCTCCTCTGAATCATTCTGCAGCTCATCTTGCAGTCCGGTTGGTCCTTTGAATCCAAAGGTTTTTCACAAGACGTGTTTCAACGTCTCTCCCCAAAATCACTGACAACACCACACTGGTTTCATGCTGAATAAGGTATAAACATAGCCCTCAAGAAATCAAGTCCTTAGGTTCCTGTCTGATAAACACAGGATACATTTTTAAGACCAACATTCCCAGTCATCCAGCACCTGAGTTCTTGGAGCATCTCATTTCTCTCCAGTGAGATTTCCAGAGTGACTCAGAAGCTTTGAGTGGAGCTGGAGGGTTTTGGAAAACAAACTGATTTTTGTGCTGCCACCTCGCCCACTTTGGCTTTCTGGGTTGTGAATGCAGAAATTGTGCAGTGCTGTCAAAACCAGTTCTGATTCATAGCCTCTGACAAAAGCATGAGTAGAGCAGCATCATGAATTGCATAGCTCATTGGCCACTGGGGAGGGTTCATTGGCCTGCTAATCTGAACTGTCTGATCCTAAACTTCCACTTCCCATTGCAGTCAAATGTGCTGCTGAGTTATTTGACTCCAGCATAGATCCAGGGATGTTTTTCTCGTCTTATAGTTTTGTACTGACTGAGCTAACCCACAAGACAATTATTAAGGCAAAGAACTTAGCAGGATTCTAACAAGGATTAACAAACATTTCTATGATTCATTAAAATATTCCCAGTACCACTGGCTGGGATAAAAATATATAAGGATTGTGTTAAAATTATAACACCAAGCTTCAGCCCAGAAATCTCCATGAAAAGAATCCCTGAAAATGCTGCTTGAGGATGCCAGAGCTGCACTCACTGAATGCCTGTTTTGTTGGAAATCCAACCTGAAATCCCATTGACTAGCACATTCTTGCAGTCAGGCCCATACAGAAGCAGCTGGCTCTTGAGGCAAGCTTAGGAACACCCAAATAACCCACTGCAATATAAGCACAGCTTCAACTGTTTGTGCAACAAGCCTGCACCAGTTCAAGATGTAGTGCTTTATGTGAGAAGCTTTGTTGCTGGTGCTGCTTTGTTGGTGCTGCTCAATGGTAAAGTTACCAAAACCGAAGAGATACAAAAGGAGGACAGGGCAGACAAGACTGGTGAAAAAAAAGAAAAAAAAAAAAAAAAAAAAAAAAAAAAAAAAAAAAAAAAAAAAAAAAAGGAAGAGGTAGACATTGTGGTCTTTTTCCCAGTGAGAGTTCAATACTTGATCAAATATGGGCAACATCAATGTAGATTGTTCCATCATCTTAAAGGCTACAAATACACATCTTGTTCCTACTGGGAGAGTGCACACACTTCCATGCTGCAGCAGGTTCAAGGGAAAAGGTGTTCTCAGTCCCCTGCTGACTCTGCTTGCTTATTCTGAACACCTGTTCAGGGCTAGGTTGTAAATATTCATCTCTGGGTACATATCATCACTTCTGAATTGGAAGTCTCTCTTGTTTGTCCCATTGCTGGGGAGCATTTCAATGTGCTATGTGGAGTGGGACTGCCCCAGGTGGGAAAGTCACCACCAGCTATTCAATATCAGATGGAGTGTCTTTGGAAGACAAACAAAAAGTACCATTATTTACCCAGCACTACTCTTTGGTGCCACCAGCATGCAGGAAAGGACAGGGATACTGAGAAATCTCCACAAACATCTCAGCTTGCAGGAGCATGCCTGCTATTACATCCTCTGCAGAGTTAATTGCTTATTTTCTACCACAGCCACATGAACCACATTGGTGAGGAGAGTGTTGAATACAGGATCCCACCTCATCCTAACTTGTGAGGTACATCATCCTCATGATGAGACCCAGGAAAAGTAACCTGTGCTGGGACTACAGTCTGTCAGGTGCCAAGATGTACTGAAGAAAGCATGTGGGTGTAATGTTCATATCCTCACTTTGCAAGGCACAGGTAGGATTGGGCCCTGAAGACCATTTTTTTGCTCAGGACACATGTTCATATACCAGCATCAGTAATTTTGCACAGAGAAGGATGGCACGTACAAAATCTGAAACTGAACATTCAGTAAAAAAGAGCTTTAAGCCAGATGGACAGGTTTGCCCAAAACCAAGTGCTCTTTGGTTTTTGCAAGGAAAATATCATACTTCTCAACATCACAAAAGGATGTAGACTCATCCTGCTGATGCTTGAGGGTATTACGGTTGCAATTGTCACAAAGCAGAGAGCAGCAGCATTTGCCAGAGTGCCTGTCCATCTGTTTTAGTTCAGTTTTCCAAAGAGGTAGTGCAGCAGTATCACTCTCATGTGTGTGTTTTCACCTGTCTGTCTGCTCTCAGCTGTGCTTCTCCCTCACCAGTAACTTCTGAACCTGATGACCAATTTCAAAAAAAATTGACAGACAATAGAAGGTCCTCAAGGTATTAAATTCCAACATATTTTATGAAATCTGGCAGCTGGCTAGAGGAGAAAAACCCAATTAGCCCAATTGGCCCTGTGGAGGTGAAGGCTGCAATGTGAATGTGACCCTTATTAGACAGTGAAGATCCTCCTGGGAAAGAGATATTATGAATGTCCACAGAGGGAAAAACAGATCAGCACTTAAATCTTACTAGATGTCAGACAATCCAATGCAAACCCCAAGTAATGGTCCAGGAAACTGGCTACCTCAGCTCTGCTGCTCAAAGAGCAACATGTCCATGACCTCCAGCTGGGGCACTCGCAGCCTCCTTACACGCAGGCAGAGATAGAACTGAGGAGGAGGAAAGAACCAGTAAGGTGTTAGGCTAAGGGAAAGGGAAAAGCCTTCTTCCAACAGCTGCTGAATGCCTCCCCTGACCATCTCTTCCAGCCCTTTCACTGATCCCTCTCAACCCATCTGACCTGAGCATCCCAAGGGTCCTTTCATACCTTTCATTTCCCCATCTTTTTGATTTTCTCTAACCAAGGCTCCAAATAATTCCCAAACAGCCAAAGGTCTTCACTGTTGTACCTTAGGTGTCTGCCCTGTCACCTTCTCAGAAGTGCTCCTTGCTGTAGCCACAAACTAAATGCGTAATTTTCAGGAAAGTTTGCCCTCATTTCAGCAGCAGAATTAGTTTTGCCTGCACTGCTGAGAAACCTTGAGCCATCTCTAGAGTCATGGCACAATGAAACAGACAAGGACATTTACATTTACGAATTGGGCCTGTCCTCAGGGACAAATTCATCCTTCTTATAAACTCCCTGAAGTCACAATAGAGAAAACATAGCCTTAATTAATCCAGCCTGCTTGCATTACAAGAGATAACATGGCCTAGAGAAAAGCATCTGACTCGAAGAAGCAGGAGGGTCATGGTCTTACATGACTTTGTAACTGACTTGATCACTGCTGTTAAACACATTCTTTAGCTGCATTTATAGATTCAAATTGTAGGACTTATACTTCTGGGTCTGGATTCTCAGCTCAGATGGGCAACCATTTGCAGGCTACACTTTTGCAGCTAAAGCTATGTGAATCCACAGTGGCTTCACTGGTTTGCTGCTGAGGAGTGGAAAGAACTTAAAGGCACTGAGTGAACTGCAGGCTCACAGTAACATAGACATCCTCCAAAGGTCTCCTTGGCTGTCCTTCAGCTCCTGTCTTGTGTTCTTCCTCGGGAAAACCGCCTCCTTGTTTAAATCATGCAGATCTCCAGGTCTTCCCTCTATGCTCCTATTCTAGCTTTTCCCCTCCCTTCCCATTCCTCAAGCAAAATGTTACCATAAACATTAAAAATCATTGAAAGACATATTTTACTTTTTGTAATGAGAGGAATATAATTAAGTTATGTAAGGACAAGAACAACAAGGGAAGGCAAGAGAGGAGCCCCACAGGAGATTATTTGGACTCTCCCTCTCCTGATCTCTGCATAAATATTTAACCAAGTGGCATTTATCTTATAGGTAAGTTCCGATAGGTGGCTGGACAGATCAATAGGTAACTGATCTCAGATATGTTTATATCTGCTTAATTAAATCTGCATCTAGTTAATGAAGGAGTGAAATATTTGAAAATTCTGCAAATAGTGCAAAGAATTCACATCTGGCTAGCAAAGCAACTCCAATGTGCCACCAGTGAGTGCTCTGTTCAGAAACTTCTGGGAATTTCACATACTGACATGTATGTAACCCAGGAGAACTCAATGGCTGATTATAGCTATCAAAGGATGAAACTGCAAGGAAAGAACCTTTCTCTGGGACACAGTTGCAGTAGTGATGCTCCTCAAGTGAACAGAGAAACTTGTGTCATCCAATTCAGAATGCTCCAAGAAAATGCTGCTGTCACTACACAACACTCATGTACCTACCACCTGTCTCCCTTTGGAAAAGACAATCTTCATTTTCTAAAGGCAAAATATTTACAGTCATTCCAGTCTGTCCTTCCAGAATTCTTTCCCCCTTGCATATGGGTTTTCCTGAAGCTGCAGCACAGGGCTCTGATGATCTCTCAACTGTCTCCATCACTAGATGTCAGATGTTGGTATTCACAACAGTGCTGGCTTCTAGACACAGACATACAGCACTGCTTCAGTTGATTGACTTTAAAGTCAAACACACATGGTTACATACCAAAGATTTGGTGGAGGTGTCTGATACAAATAAGCATCCTGGAAAGGCACAGATGTCTCCACAGATCTAACCTGGAAATCTCGTAAGGACAGGCTCCACAGCCCTTCTGTGGTTTGTGAAGGCCAGTGTGTTTGCTCAGACTATGAAAAGAGAGTCTTAAATCAGTTTTTCACTAATATGATCCCAGTTATTTCACTAGGGTTGTTCTTGAGTAATGATTCAACGGCATACCAAGGAGAAGTGGATTAGACTCCCTTAGTTTCCTCTTGGCAAAAAGCAAATAACAAAATAACAAAGAAAACCAACTACCCACATTTTCAGAGCTTTAAATACTTCTTTGTGACATTTGGTTTTGAAAGCAAGAAAAGGTTTGGGAGCAAGCTTTTTTCTTCTTAGCCATTTCTAATTCTCCATCTTATTGCCATTAGTTTTTTGAGCAATTACCTCCCGCTTTCTGTCAATCCCTTGTCATTTCTCTACCCTGCCTGACCAGTTTGCTGCTGTTTTGGCCCTGGGCTGTTTGACGTATGCCATGCTCCAGAGAGATTGTCCTGGTTTAGTTATCATTTCCCCATGTATCAAGCTTTGGCACCCATCCAGGAAGCAGTAATGTCACCATATGGATTGGCTGGCTAATCACAGGCCAAAAGTGCCGTCTGTTGTAACTGAGGAGTTCTAAGGGCCAAATGCCCAAACATATCCAGGCTCCAAGGACAGATCACATGGTAGATGCTGGTACCTAAAACAAGCCTGGGGCAGACTTAAGGTTCCAACCTCCAAAGCCATCCTCTTAATCTGATAACCAGCTCTAAAGACATTCCTTCATTTGATACGCCATTTCCTTCTGCACATTCATCACACCAGAGTTTTCTGTCCACACATGGCAAAGCCATCCGGTCTGAATTGCCCCTGAAGCTCTGACCAAGCCCCACTGGGATGGGGATTCCCACCTTGCTTGGGAATCTCAGCTAGGGTAGAGGTGGAAAGGCTCTCAGTTGTTTTCTCAAATAGCATTAAATTCATCACAAAACATTAATCTCAAGTCAGTCACAGCTACATTTACTCAAAAACTCGTGCCAAGAAGTTCCCATGATTAAATAAAAATCCATTGACTTCCATCCAATTGTACTAGTGACTTTAAACCCTCCAATAGTTAGAATCTAGTTCCTTTACCTAAACAAGAGACCTAATCACCTGGCTGTAGTATGAAAAGCAACTGTGTGGGGCTGAAGTATCCTTTGCATTTTATAAGAAAACTGTGGGATGATTTAGGTCTTCCATAGTAGAGGAATAGGCAGACACCCATAGCCAAAGGGTTTTTCCTGTCCACACTCTGAGCCAACCACTGATGGTGTATCTCAGATAAGAAGTCACTTATGACAAGCTAATATGCTTTTTACTTTCATCAGGAGCTTATTATGAGCCCTCTGATATGCACAGGGCAAACTTGAACCTTTCTGGTCTTTTCAAGTCTAAAGATCTCACTATATGAATAGAATGGATGGCATACACTAACCTTTATTCTTTTGCTGGACAATTTGCAATGAATAAAAAACAGAAACAAGGATTGGTTGCTAAATATTAGCAAGAACAGAAAACAAACAAGAATACATTTCTCTGGATATTTCCAGTGAAAAAAACTGATCTTTCTTATTTGCAATGAGGGTGGCATTTAATCTCAAACTGGAGTTGTACATTCTGGCATTTACTCTACAATACTGGGCAAGATGAAGGGCAGAGAGAAGGGAGACTGTTGATGTTGAATGATCACATATTGACAACATGGCATTGTTGTGCTTGGGGAGGGGCAGAATTATGGACCCACCACTGGTGCTGCTTGGGCACTGGGCTGCTTTCTGGCCTCCCAAAAACTGCCAGCAGTGTGGTGGAGCTATCATTTGACTGCGCACAAGGTTCTCACAAGTGGCTAATGGTTCAGCACCATGTCCTCAGATGATTGCAAATGCAGCCATGCTCCTCTGAGATACAATAAAAGCACAGGCTGACAGGGAATTATGAGAACCCCTTTTGCTCTGACCCCCTGTCATTCATTTTGTCCCCCAGGGCTGACTGAGGGAAACATCTTCATACCAGCTACAGAACTAGGAGGCATGCAGCACTGTAAGACCTAGGTGTTTGTACCTCATTATGGGCCTAAACAAGGACTGGCCTCATTCCTTATTTTACTGTAACCTAGCAGAAATATATCTCCAGCAGCCTGCAGGTTGTCCCAGCCTGCAGTGGTCTCTCCAGCCAAGCACCACTGCCAAGGTGCCCCATTGTCACACTGTGCACCTTGGGAAAGCTGTGTCTGCTGGCCTTGGCAGCGTTGATGGGCAGGAAAACCAGTTAAACCTTCCCCCAGCATTGCATGCTGTGCTGGTGTCATGGCCTCTGTACCAGCTTTCCTCGCCTACAAAAATGTGTGATAAGATGTGGCTGCACTCAAGCTATGGGTGTAACCAATGTTGAGAGGATATGAAAGGTGTCCTTTACACTCTCTCAAGACAATATTCTTCAATCCCCCCCATCCCCCAATCACTAAAATTCTTGTTTTGTTACCTTCCAAGGAAAACTTCTACCCCAATTCCTAACCATAATTTTCAAGTGAAATGATTAAAATAGTTTCTGTTAACTCTTTTATAGGAAGATTAGGATTAATTTTTTTTTTTTTTTTTTAAATCACAAACTCCAAAGCTGTTAATCTTTGGCTGTAATTTGTGGCATAGCACATGAAATTCTCTAAGATAACAGACTGCAACACCAGTGGCACTGAATTGAGATTTATTACTTTCACAGCCATGTGTATAACCACCTCTAGGTTGTGGAATTCTCTATACATGCATATGCTGAATGGTGTGTATATACAGCAGCCAGGGACAGGAATTAACAACCTTTCAGAGAGCAGAGAGTGATCTCTATGTATCTCTGTGATCTTCAGAAAGGAAGCCCTGGGCGGAGATTTAATCACATGTCATTGTCTGTTATGCATTCATAAAAAGATGAATAATTATGGCAATTCAAGGAAACCTATCATCAACTGAGAGGAAAAGACTATTTTTCTGAAGCATACAAATTCGATCTTTTATGACAAAATGACTACTTAAGACTTAAAACTCTAATCATTACCATTTGCTTCCTAAAATATCCACCTCCCTTTATCTGCACATTGAACGGAAAAAAACAAATCTCTCGAAATGTCTCTGGTCTCTAAAGGGGTGAACGTTTGGTTGGTTTTTTTTCCTTTCCCAGTTCTGCAGCCAGGTAGAGGGGTCAGCATTTCTCCTCTCTTGATGTCAAACAAGTCACCCTGGGCACAGCACAACCCTGCAGGAGCTGATCAGTTCCTGCCTGGGGTGCTGGCACAGGGGCAGCCCTGAGGTGCCCCCACACCCCTTCCTGCAGGGCCGTACAAACAAGCCCCCACCACACCCTGTCGTCAGGAAGGTGGTGCTAATGGGAGACGGTTTTGAAGGTTTAATATAGCCTCTGCAACACCTTTCAGAAGAGGAAAGGGGTGCCCAGCTTACTACAGCTGAAAAAACAAAGAAAGGAGGCAGAAAAAAATAAGCTATTTCCTCTTAAGTTCCTAATTTTTATTGCACTTGCCAGCCATAAGCAAAGGGTGCCCTGTCAGAGAGTGGGAGGGGAGAAGTAATTCAGCTCTGTGCTGCTGGGACTTGGTTTACTGGGAGAAGTCAAGGCTCAGGACCATTTCTACAGTCCTTAGTCATGGAAACCACTTTGACAGCACGTAACTAAGCTTGGCCAGGCATCCAGGTGCCTTCAGAAACGAGCTGGCAGGCTGGCAGCCCGGCTTCTGAGCTCTGCAGCCTGAGGACATTGTGTCACGCTGTGTTTTCCCAATTTCTCCTGCCTCTTCTTCCATCCTTTACATCATGGAGCATGGGGTATCTGCACATCTCTTTTGCTACTGGAGTAGCTGGATCCCTTCAAGACAGGACAGCTAAGGAAGCTGTGGGGATGTGGGTGTGAGTGCCTGTGGCTCTGTGTGTGGCTGTCTGAGTGTCAACATTTTGCTTTTAATTCTCCTCCTGTGGCACAGAGCAGAGGAGTGCCAGCGTATATCCAGATTGCATCCAGCAGCAAGGAATGGCCAACGGCATCAATGGCCAAGGCAGCAGTGACCTGTTCCACTGGGGAATCTGCAACCCAGGGATGCCTCTTCTGTGCCTGGACAAATTCTCGAGCAGCAGGTTAAATGGGTTTACTGATCAGCTGCACTGTACTGCAGAGCAGAGACCACGGAGCAGAGGTTGGGGTTCCCCCTCCCCTGTGTCTGATGGCACCCTACAGAAGCTCTCAGCTGCACTGGGGGGGTGACAGCAAAGTGGTGTGCCACACAGCCCATTACACACAGTGTACAGTGAACACATTCTTCCTCTGTGGCGTCAAACACAAAAGACCCTCAATTATTATCTGTTTTGGGGGGAAAAATACATTGAAATCAAGGAAAAAATACATTGAATGCAAGGAAGCTGCATCAGGCAGAATTAAACCTTTAGCAGTCTTTTTCCTAAGCTAAAGGCCCCCTCACTCAGTGCACAGCAGGCAACCAACACTGCCCCCAGAACCATGGTGAACCTTGGCATGAGAAAGAGCAATGTCCAAGTGAGCTCCCTCCTCTTGCTCATGTGAAGCTCTGCTTTGTTTTGCAGGGAGGCTGCCATTCCTCCTCTGCTCCAGCCATGGCCAAGCAAGCCCAGTTGAGCCTCCCAGCTGAACTTCTGGTTCAACACTTCCTTCGGGAGCTTGTGCTGTCAGATTGGAAGGGTGGGCTCAGGAGGATATGGGTGGGACGCAGTGGCAGCAAGGAAACCCTTGTTCACAGCTCATTCGGGGAGGAAACGGGCACTGATCCCAAGGAAATTGTTTTGTGTTCCTGAGCAGCCGCGGGGGGGGGGGAAGGTGGCGGCACTGGCCAGGCCTTTCCCGCTGCAGCAAAAGGCCACCACTGCAGCGGTGCTCCAGCACAGACACGGGGGGTCCAGCCCTTCGTGCCCTGCTGCACTGGACAGTGTGCCCCCCAGGGACCCGGGGACAGCAGCCTGCTCAGGCTCCGAGGCGGCAAGTGTTACTGCTCGCCCCACCCGAGTTTCCACACAAGGGGTAACCAGAGCCAGCCCTTCCCTGCTCTCAGCATCTCCCAGAGGCACTGCCACACACACCAAAGCAGGAGGGGAAAAGGGGACCTGCCCTTTGTACAAACTACCCTGCTGGACAAGCTGGCTCCCATCCTTTCTTCTCCCACCATTCCGTCCTTGCCCCTTCATGGAGGTGACTTGGCCACACTCTTGGAACTGACGCAGAGATGTCACAGACGTTCCATGCAAGCCTGAAGGCACAGCCACCTCTCAGAGTTCCTCCTGGAAATAAGCAGGGGCCTATATTGTCACTTGTGGTCTGGACCAGGCTGCAGGGAGGCCCCGTGACTCACTCCAGGGGGCATTAAACATAACCTGCAAGCCCACAGTGTGGAGCAGGGAACAGGGCGGGAGCTCTCAAGGAAATATTTTGCTGAAAACAAAACTTTCAAAGCCTTTCAACAGCAGAGCACCGAAAATAGACTTCAGACTCCAAGGGAGGGGGAATTGGAAAAGGTTAGAAGCGGGGGAGAGAGAGAAAGAGGGAAAGATCAAACGATCGACGACAACCCTGGGGAAAAAGGGGGCGCAGAGGTTGCCAAAGATTTTTTAAGTCCATTTCCTGCAGGAGCTGGAGACGAGGAGGGTCAGTTTATTGCAGTTTGGCCTGAGCAGAGAGCTCTGCAAGAGGCTCTTCAGGCTCACTCCAAACACAGCCATTCATTACCCACTGCTGCATCCTTCAAAACAGGAAGCGTTGCCAGAGCATTAATTTATCTCTTAATCGCCGTCCTTTTGTTGCTGTAAAAAATGTTTAGTCATAGATTTAATTCCTCTCACTCCACCCCCCTACATCCCGACCACCTCTGATCACAAACACCGTGAAGAGACAGGGCTTGACGGCTTTTCTGATGGTTTTACTACATTTTAACTTTCAGAAGATCAGCTAACTTGCTCACACATTCTATTGAAGAATCCTGCATAGCAACAAGAGAGCTGCCTCTGGCTCAAAGTGGGAGTATAGTTCTCTGGGATTTCGCCTTGTCATTATTATTTCTCGCTCTTGTTATTGTCTCCAGTCCATCCTCCCCAGCCCCAATTTACTTTAAACAGATGTCTTATTTGTTCATAGCATGCTGAGGATTTGCCCTGGCAGAGAGATCTTTTTTTGTATTTTGTTTTGCCTTTTTTTCCCTTAAATCTGTTTTACATTTTGAGAAGAGCCCATGAAACAATAGCAGATGTGTTGTAGCTACAATTAATTGGATAATTAACTTAATTCATGTATTGCATTTTAGGTTTGTGTTTCTTATGCAAGCGAGTGTGTGTGCTAGAAGCTGGGGTGGGCATGAGCAGCAGGGAGGAAGAGAAACGCTTGTTGGGGAGGTACATCGGGGGTCCCAGCCATGGGTCCCCCAGCCAAGGGCACCAGCAGTGTGGAGAAGGCACTGTGAGAAGGGGCCACACATCTCAGCAGGGGCCAAGTGACTAAAGATGCAGCCAGTGGCGAACACAGGGGTCTGGGCTGCAACAGTTTCCTGGGGGTATGTCCCATTGGGCATGCACATAGAGGACTGTGGGGTGTGTGGATAAGGTGTGGGAGGCAGGGATTCAGATGCCCTAGGACAGACTAGGCCTCCAAAACATTTCTTGAAAGAAAGCAGAGGGATACATGGGCAACCAGTCCATACCATTGGGGCCATTGGGATATACCTGGGATGGAACCACACCCCACCAGCCCCAGGCCAGCTCAGCATCTGGCTGCCCCATATTCAGAGCTGGTGTTCCAACCGACCCGAGCCACAGCCAGGGCAGACAGGACCCTTCTGCCTTCATGTGCCCCACCAAACACCCCCACATCTCCTCTGAAGTCGTTCATCAGTGAATGTCTGCCCTGTGGTGAACAGCCTCAAAACCTCGCTGACCTCTCAGCTGTGCGCTGTCTGCAGAGCCCAGGAGGCCAGCGCTGCCACCCAGGCAGGCCAGCCATCCTTAGACATGATTATTGTTCCTTGGTATGGAGCCCCGCCAGGCGACACAGTTCCGGCTGGGCTGCATGCCCGCCCAGTGGGAGGGTCAGGATCTGGCCCTGAGTGTTAACAGCCCTCCATGTCTCCTACTTAAAACTTTTTCAAAGTTCTCCTGTGGCTATTTCGTGTTGGTCCTGGCTGCTGTCATCCTTAGTGTGTAAATGCTCCCAGTGTCTTCAGAGGCAGCTGTGTCTACAAGCCACCAGGGTGTATTCTGCAGTCCCAAAAATACCCTTTGTGACTTAGCCTGCACCCACCCTCCAGGGGACTCAAAACATTTCACAAATACTAAGCTCTCAAGACAGGTACAATGCCCACAGCCATTCGGAGCAGAAGTTTTGGCTGCAGCCCTGGTGAATTTCCTTCTCTTGGCTTTTGCATGGGGCTTGAGAGCAGAGGCTGTGAAAGCAACATGGGGCCCAGTTCTAGCTCTAGCTCAGAGCAGCTGAATGGCACAAGGAAGAACAAGGCTGGTGGACTGCAAGGCAAGTTTGGGCTGGATCCTGCAGCAAGCTCCAGGCAGGCAGACAGCATCCACCCAGAGCTCTCCCATTTCCCAAGGCTGCCCATGCTGTGCTCAGAGCAAGACCAAGACTTTGGCTGTCTTTTACAAGAGCCTAAGTGAGACTTGAGGTTACTAACTACCCTGCAAGCATTTTTGAAACAGCATTGTCCTTAGGAAACTTCACAGCATTGGTAGAAGCATCTGTCTTTTATGCACTATGGCTTATAGCTATCAGAAGAACAACTGCAACAACAAAAAGCCATTTTTTATATTAAAATAGGTATTTTTTCTATAAAATTTGTGGCAAAAATGCATCCCAATAAGTTATTCACAAAAACAGAATAAAAAACCCCTTGAAGTGCTCAGATGAGAACAAATGATACTGCTAATTGCAGTGTACAATGCCAGATATTGGCATTTAACTCTAACTATGCTAAATGCAAATGTCAGCTGGAATGACACAGTCCGGCTTCATCACCCAAGGCATTTTTTCCAAGCCAGGCTTAGAGGGATCCAAATTTCCTACATTTTTTTCTTTTCTTCTCCTGTGGCAGCAGATGAGTGTAGAGAATGGAACTATTTAGCCTTCAAAAAGGCTGGGAATGAGAACCCACAGAGGTCCTGGTTCATGCTTGACTAACAAATTACGGTAAAAACACAACATCACTAGCAGGGCTATTGGAGAGAATTATACCCAGAAGAAGTCCTCAGAAGAGACTAAAAAGAAAATCCTGTTTAAACTAAAAGGGAAAATGTTATTCAGTACAGCGTTTTTCTTCTTCTTTCCTTCTGGGTTGTTTTTTTTTTCCCTACCATATTCAGTTTCTGTTCTTCTTTCTCTTAAATTGGAGGCTGCAAAGCTGCCAATTATTCTTTTATTCCATTTTTTTTTTTTTACCCCTACAATATCAGCAATATTTGGCACTTTTCTGGGATGCAGAGCACCTGGATCAGTGGGATTAATGAATATTGGCTGAATTCAGACAGGGAAGAAAGAGGCACTTAGCCTTTGTGGTGGAGGACAGAGCTAAAACTTGCCATGCACCTCAGAGAAATAGCTATACCAGTGAACCAAGTAGCCAGTAAGGCTCAAGAGCCAGAAACAATTAAGAAGAACCCCAATGCTTTAATGTTTTGTTATTGCACATTATGATTTCTAAGGCAGCTGTAACAGCCAGGGTGGGAGAGAGAGAAACTGAGCCATGATTTATGGATACTTTGGGCTCATATTACTGGCATCATTAATCACAACTGCTGATAAATTAATCCACCTTCTAATTTGTGTGCAAGATGCTCAACTGAAAGTAGAGGAAATACTCTACTGTAAGGTGCTCTTACAGCTCACCACAAAGTGCTGGGTTTGAGCCTTAAGCAACCTGGTAGTTTCTCCTGACAAACCAGCCAGTGGTGAGGACAATCCAGAAAGCGGCTGCTGTCATAAAGGGGGTCCCAGGACATGAAACCGAGGAAAAGGATGGAGCCAAGCACAGTTTAGCACTATGGTGGCTAATCAAAAACTCACCTCTGACCCAGGCTGAATCCTGTACTCCAAACAATCACGTTTGAACCTTTTCCAAACCAGCTTCCTCCAAATCTCTGAAGGACATTCCTTACATTTTAATGAAGGCCACAAGTTTTCATTTCTCAAGTACTCAGAGACAGAATGAAATGACCAGACATGGGAAGGATAAAAAAAGCAGTTGCTTAGCTGTGGTGAATTTCTAGTGATGAATATAGACAAAATGAGAATTTAGTTCATTCACAGATCCTTAATGATAACTGTATATCTATGATAACTCCAAGAGAGGAGCTTGAGATGGTTCTGAGAAAACTTTCCAAACCACATTTTATTCATGAAGATGATTTTATATTATTTTAAAACATTCTAGTGGCTCTTCCTAACCTCTAGAAAATCACACTTGGAATAGATAAATTTTCAAGCTTCATAAACAGGAGTAAATAAAAAGTTATTAGAATATGTTGATTTCAAATACAAACAAACTTTACAATGCATCCTTACATGATTATTTTTCAGTTAATTTTGCAGCCTATGCAGAACACCTAAAACTGTGGTTTAAAAATTCCTTGAGCTATAACACTGAGAAAGAAATTGTCCTTTACCTAAAGGGTTTCAGACCTTAAGCCTATGGCTAATTCAGGAATTATTTTCATCCATCCTAAAATTCAGGATGAAAAAGTGCTATGTGTAGAAAGACAGACAGAAGCACCTATTCTGACAAGTTGATTTGCAAAAATAATGGTGGCTGTTTGAAAATGATCAGACTTTTTTGATTGCTAGAAGCAGTTCCATTAGGAATGCATTAGCAGGCAGAGTGCAGCTGAGGTGGTCAAAGGTGCATCGTAAATGCAATTTATCTTATCAATATCACTTTCATGTATATGATGTCTAATTTTCATATACCTATGGGTTGCCTGGGTATGTGTGTGAAGTGTAAAGAAGCAAGTCCAGCTCTGCTTTGGTTTACTCCTATAAAGCTATTAAAATTGCTAGTTCTATAATTGGAATAGTGTAATATGGCTAGTTCACATAACTGGAAGCAGAAATAGATGTGGCATTTACTTTGAAATGTAAACAACATTGTGTGAGTGCTATAACTTCTATGGTATAAATTTGTACTTCAAACCCAGAGGTTGCAAGTTGTTATATATAGAGACAGATGAATAGATAAATTGATCAATTGATCAAATGATCAATCTTTCTTTCTTTTTTATTGTCCAGGAAGTTAGAATGCTTTTTCTCAAATACTTTCCACTCACTGATGCCCTCCCTCTTGAGTACAAGTCAGTGAATTGAGTCTGGTATTTCCTCAATTAAGATATCTAAAGTGAAAGCAGAGACAACCCTGCTCCCACTCCCTAATTTTGACTCTGCCAGGCTAACCTTTTCCCATACACTCTTCCCTGTCTACTGCAGTGGCACCAGAATTTACAGCATGGCGAAGAAGAAATGAAGCTCCTTGCTGATCAGCTATGCTACACTCAGGCCTGCAAACGAACAACCAGGTGTCATTGTATTCATGTGCTTGCTTGGGAGTGAAAGCACCTTACTTTTTCAGGAGAGCAAGGTTGCTCAGACTTTGCCATATACCCTTCTCTGGTTGTGATGCACCGAGAGTAGCACAGCAGTGTAAGGAGGCAAGTCCCTTCCATGGTGATGGGATTTACCCAGGGACCCCTCTCTGATGCGAAATCTTCATCTGTCATCATTGGCAGTTAAATATTCATTCCTGTTTTCCATCAGCAAGTGAGAGCAGCATGAGGTTTCCTTTGAGCTCCGGGACAAAAGAGTCATGGAAATTGTCAACACAGGGCAAGAACAGTTTTAAGAACAGGCCAGGTCTCAGCAATCTAAAATGCCAGTGTTCTTTTCCCCTCCTCCTCTTCCCTCGCAAACTCTCTGCCATCCCATTTTATCAACCACATGCAGCCCTGGGCTGTGCTGGCCTTGCTGGGCTCTGTAGGGACGGTTACCACATGCCTGGAAACCCCTTTCCAGGTTCCCAGGACCTCAGCAGTTCTTTTAAAGGAGCTGCTTTTCATGACTTGAAAGTAAATAGACATAATTTCTAATCCCTTGAGCTGCAAAGTTATGGAGAGTTTAAAGCCTGCTGCTCCAACAGCAAGTTTAGCAGTCCATTAGAAAAGAAGGGTGTCCCCAGTTATCTGACCTTTCAGGAAATTAAAGTATCTCTTCTGCTGTCTCTTTCATTGCCCCCAGAGAGCCACTGATGAGATCCGGACATGGAATGGAGGAGCAAGGAAGAGCTGTGATTTATTATTCCAGGGAGAAAAGAGACAGGCAGCAGAGCTGCTGCACCTTGGGGCTGTGTGCCTGCCTGTGCACACTCTCACTGGGGTCCAACACAGTGCAGCAGATCCATCAACACCAATTTGAGGTGTCCAAGGACCTGGCCCTCTCTGTGGAGCTGCAGTGGGAGTGTGTGACTCAAAGGGAGCAGGGGAGAAGGCAATAAATTCCAGGAATGAATCTGTGAGGGCCGTGTACTTTGTTCAGGCTGCAGAGGACAGCCTTTGGCATTTGCAAGGCACAGGTACATTAGTTCTCCATCTGCACCAGCCCTGGAGGCATTTTAACAGGCTGCTGACTTCTGCCTCTTCTGAGGCTCTTCCCCCACGATAGACTGCCTTGCTGACTAGTACCACCTGGCACAGCTGAGCTGTTCCAGCCAGAGGTGAGGGTATTCCTGCCTGTACTCCAGCTAACCTCTGCCAGCATTACAGCCTTTGTTGCCCATTCCCTCTCCTTCTTTTCCCAGGAAGAAAGACCATTTTCATCCACACAACAGAACTGAAGATAGTCAGGAGACTGAAGCCAGGAAGACTCTTGCTCCACATTTCTCCCATGCTTGGATATTCAGGGTGAACTACAAATCGTGCCTTCAGAAACCCTTTTTTGTTGATTTAAAAGGGCTGCTCCTGCCAGTGGATGTTTTATTTAGGAACAGTCTGGTACACGATAGTTAATGTGAAGAGGCCATGTTTCCCTGCTGAGCAGTAGCTTATGTCAGAAGCAGTTCCATTTCCTATGCTGGGAAGGCATCAGGATCAAGGAGCTGCCCTCCAAGAGTAGGGAGGCTCAGCTCCTGGCCTCGCAAACACCTCTGCCAGGCTGGCAAGGAATTTGCCATGGAGCAGCCTAATTGCATTAAACAAACACTGGCACCAGGGTGAGAGAGGCACAGAAGAGGACCCCCAGTCACTGAGGGACACTAGTGAGTGTATTTAATAAACCAACATTGATAAAACCTCTGACCCTCTGGATCTCCCAGCCTGAATAATTCCTGCTGTGCCAAGCAAGTTTACTTCTTTGTTACCGTCTCACTTCCCCAAGACGTTCCTTCTCTCTTCTTTGTCCTTAGCTGATGTTTGCTTTGCCACAGGATTCATGTTCCTCCCTGGCTGCATCTTTCTGGCTTAGGGGATGGAGATGGAATCAGCAAGCTGGGTTTTAACCACATACATTCCCCATCAAGCACATCTGAGGGATATGATGTGACCCTCTCAGGTCACATTTTAGCTTTGCAGAACACACAAATCTAGTCTGAACCCATGGGGTAGTCTCCTTGTAGAGCTTCTATAAAGAAAACTCTTGTCCAAAGGAAGATTCATCCATTTAAAGACAACCTTCTGGACATGTGCAGACATCCATGCAGGAGTGCACCACAGCAAGCCACCCTCCGGATCCACCCACCTGACCTCTGCACTGACACATCTGGGTGGGCACACGGTCACTCCAATCCCCTGCCCCAGTATTTTTGGAAGGAAAAAGATAAATGCTTTCAAAGAATATCAGCTAACCACTCTACAGAGTCAGGGGCTTTAGGTTTTAGGGTACTGATGGATCATTAAACATCTACAGTGCCATTTTTAGTGGAATCAGCACTAGATAAATTCAAGGGAGGTATTTCAGTGCAAGCGGAGTCAAATCAATGTTAAAAGACTATAAAAAGCTCCAATCAATAAACACAGCATGAGAGGGCCGTGACAGTCAGAAGGAAATACAGCCATTGCACCTGTATTACTCTGCTATATAAATATTTTCCAAGGCCTGGTACCAAGTATATTAAAAATGCTGCCAGGTTCCCAGGGCCCTTTTTCCTTCCAAAGCCTCCTTCCCCCTCAGCTGGCTCTTTGGGCGATGCTTTCTGCCTGGCTCTTCACAGGCACCAGGAGGAACGACGGGCTAAAAACACCCCCAAATACCCAGACTCTGCCCTACAGGGAGGGACAGGGAGCAAGCAGGGGAGGTTGGTGTTGTTTCAGCTTTACCATGCAACTGGGAGTGCTACTCCTGCATTGCACTTGCCCAGAGGCATTGCCCCCTCCCAGGAGATTAGCTCAGATCCAGCACTGATGATATTCAGATCTCTGTCTCTTTTTCTCTTAGATATAAAAGCATGTAGGAACCTACAGGGAGTCAGAAGTTCACAGACCGTCTGGTACTTGCTTGAATTGATGTGAACCTCTCTTGTGGAAATTTTTCTGGGACATGCTTTCTCATGAGCACACCACACTTTCAGTCTGGGTGAAAATACCACAAGAATAACCTTTCTCATGGTATTTCAGTATTTATTTTCTGGTTCCTGTCCAACCCTAAATCAGGAAGTGCAGAAGCGTGAGAAAATTTTATAAAAAGAAAAAAAGAAGTTAAATAATGGGTTTTAAGTCTAGAAAAAGTTTCTGTTCTGTTTGAGCCCAAGGCAAAAGTTTGCTCTTGTTTTATTCCAACAGGTTAATCCATTTTTAGCTGCTGCTGCAAGAGCTGTCACATCGCTGTGAGGCCATCAGCAGAGAGGCCAGGGGAAGCCCTGAGCCTTGCTCTTTACTTCTGATGTGCTACAGACTCCTTAGCCAGGTCACTAGGCACTGTGAGTGTCTATTCCCAGCCTCTCTATGAAGATCACTAATATTTAGCTTGCTTTGAGAAGTGCTTCAAGATTCTTGGGTGAAACCTTCTATGCAAATTTAAAATTCTTCCCCAAAATTAATATCCCTTTGTTTTTTACCCTTTACAAGTGTGACTGAGCCTGTATGTACCCCTTTAAGTCTTTAAACAGTGGGATCCTTTCATAGTGACTTAGGATATGATGTAATGTCTATGCATTGTTAACGGGACCAAAGTGTAATAAACATTCATTTTAATGAACAAAGCAAAGAGATGTAACTCAGAAGACCCACGGGGAGATGTGTTGTATAGAGTTGCCATGTTTGCATACATGCTTTTCTGACTGCAGTCAGCTTTAACAAGGGTAAAATACTATTGATGTTAAATCACATGTGGGGTTTTGTTGTGGGGTTTTTTGTTGTTTTGGTTTTTTGGTTTTTAGTTGGTTTTTTTGTTGTTTTTTTTTTTTTTTTTAAATGAGCCTCAGAATTGCAGGGGTGTTCCTGAAGACATAATGGCTACATCTGTACTAATAAGCTAAATGTGTCCAGGACTGTGCAGTGGCCCCAAGGCCAACTGGCATGGAAAAGCCCACCTCCATGCTATTGAACTCCCCTTGTCTCCAGAACAGCAGGGCCACGTCCAACCCACCTCCTGGGAACTGGCGCTGGCTGGCAGTGACTCCAGCGCCGTGCCAGGAATTGTTTGGGAGAGCATTAGCTGGCACCAGGCTCGGCCATGCCAGAGACCATTCGAACAATTAACAGCACAGACATGCAAGTGCCAGGGCCTGGCATCATTCCCTGTCACTGCTCGATTTATTAATATCAAGTAGCCATGTGGCCTGCAGAGCCTTTATTGCTGGTGACAGTACCAGGAAAGGAGAAAGTTGGGGTTACTTTTGCAAGGCTGGCAGATAGAAAAAAAACAGGCTGCTTGGGTTCTTTTCTTGTAAACTCCACATGCTTTTTATGGAAATTATTAAGAGACAATCAAAGTGGGAGCCTGCAATGCTGCCTTGGCAAAGCTGCTTTTCAGCCTTGTGGTGTTTTGAAAAAGGCTTCACACTCAAGGGTGCTCAGTACTAAAGAATACCTGGTCTAACTCATTTTTCTTATTTTTATTTGAATAAAGTGATGTAACCAGGACAACATATTGTTCTTACAACTCCACGGTGTCCCATGAACCTCATGGCATGCTATTTAGTTGCAACTAAATAACTAGGACGTCTGATGCTACCACATGTAAATCCTTTACAAATAAAATGTCTTGCCTAAACTCCTATGCTCCCCTGCTGTTTGGATGACATTCAGTTGAAATTAAATGGAGGTTTAGAAATCTATGTTCTTTCTTTCATGTTTTCCTAGAAAAAGTTCGCAAGTAGTACATAGAAATCAGGGGAAAGCTATTGTCTTCCTATCTAAGTACTGAGTAGTTTTTTTCCAGAAATTTCCTAGCATTAGAGAGAAATTATCAGTACCACATGTGTACAGCAGAAGCATCTGTCTTTGATGTATGATTTGCATACCTAGTGAGAGCATTAGGTTATCAAATGCTAAACAGTTCTTTCATATCTTCTAAACAGTTGAATATGAGAAACCTGCCCATCCAACCCAACACTTCCCATCATTAGCATATAGGCATTTCAGCCTTTCCCTTTTTTGCTGGGAAATGAATCCTCAATCATTCAAAAGAGAAACTGCTTAACTTTCTCTTGTTGATACAGCAGTGGATTAGCAGGCTAAACAGGCTTCTGAACCCTCCCATAAAAAATTGTGTCAAGAAGTGATGGTCTAGGAACAGACAGCCATGACAGCAGTTTCATCTACTTATTTCAGTGTATGACCCAGCACAGAGTCCAGGGCCCCACCAAAATAAATATTTTTCAAGTCTACAACAGGCAGTTGCCCTGAGGAGCTCTTGGTGGAGAAGGTGCTGATGCTGGCTTGGGAGACCCAAGTTCTGCTACTGTTATTGCTCACTAGTTTATTTCTCTTCCTCCCTGCCTCTAGGCTCAGTTTAGCACAGCAACATGTGCTTAACCTCTCTGATTTCAACAACAATTTAGGCACCAAACCAGTGCTGTAATGCTTTTCTGAGTAAGCATGTGCTGTTGGTCAAGCCAGAGGCTGTTCCATACCAAATTTCTGCCATCAAGAGCTTCTCAGCTGCCTGAACACACACCTAGGCTTGAATATTTAGCCTTCATTTGGAAGAGGAGCCAGGCTTCCTGCAGACCATGAGCCCTTTTGTTGGGATTGCTTTCCCTCTGCTTTCAGTCTTACCTCTCTCTGCTTTTCTCACTGCACATTGGTCCAGCCAGAATGAGGAGCCTCATGAGCAGAGCTCACTTCAGCCTTGCAACCAGGCTTATCCCACTTGAGAAATCCTGGCAGTACTGAAAAGCACCTGGCCTGAACTTGGTGTTGTTTCTAAATGTTCCTCTGAAACCCAGTCTACCTGAGCTTTAATATTATGGTATTCATGGCATCCTTTTCCTTTTTCATCCAGCACAGGCTACAGGGCTTTTACACCAGCAAGTTGATGTCGGTATGATGTCAGCAGAACACAAAAGAACATTCCTGGGACTTAGAGCTGACCAGGATGGTCTCCTCTGCCTGGTCCCTGGACCAGGGCAGCCTCTGCAAAGGCTTGCTAGATTGCCATAGGCTATGCACAGACACCTGGTGAGCTTCACCAAAAACTGTGTTAATTCTTGATGATGGCTGCTGCTCTACAGGGAAACAAAAGGCTGCTCTGCAGACACTCAGCCTCCTTGCAGCACTACGTGGTGTTTAGCTTTAAATGTATTTTGTCCCAGCACCTTAGCAAGGTTTTTTGGTGCAATAGGAAGCTTAGAAGCCAGAGGAATTCATAAGGCCAGTCTTTGATTCATCCTGTAACCTAAAAATACAGACTGATTCCTGCAGTGGTTATTTTAGTACCAGACAGCAAACTGCTTCCTTGAGATGAAAAGGCTCAAATACCGGCACCCTCCTCATAAACAGGATCTTGAGGTATAGGGAGAAGAGTAAGACAATTTAAACTGCACAAGGCTCACACAAATGCAGACACAAAAATACACAAACATGCCAGCAAGGCAAGATAAGCAACACAGCTCTTCACAGAAATTCCTGCCTGTCATTCATTTTGAGGCAAAATAAGTAAATAATAATAGTAATAATTAGCAAAAAAAAAAAAAAAATGCAATTAAGTTCTCCCTTTTGTTTCTGCTAGACTCTTCCTGCACTTGAGAGTTACTAGTCTAAACATGCTCTCCCAGCCATTCTACACCTGAAGGAATATGAGTTCATAAAAATATTGTAAAAATCATGTAGTACTTTAATACAGCACCCAGTGTTCTCCTTGCCTCTCACCCTGGAGGATGGTCCCAGTTTATATAAGAGGAGGGTGGGGGGGGAAGAAAACTAGAGAGAAGGTGTGTTTTCACAACACAGCATATTTTCTGTCAGATAGACTAAAGACACTCCAAGTGTGCATGTTTCAATTGTAAAGAGTTGACTCTCTGCAGCCAACCCTGTTGGTGGAGCTTCACCAAGAAGGGACACATCTTTGGGGAGTTCTGACATGATTTTATATACAACCCTTTGCCATTGCTCTTGCTGATATCTTATATCAATCAGTGCTACACTCTCTTTCTTAAATGCAGTGTCCAGAAATACCTGTGAGTACTGCATGACAGGAAATTTAACTCTCCTTAGCAAATAAATAGCCAGATTCCAAAAAGACTTTTCTGAAGTAAACTGCACTCAAAGGTTTGACTCCCTACTTATTTGCACCACTGGGGTTTTAAGGGCAGCCCTTGTGTGTAAGAATTACCCATGTGTGTCTGAAACCTGGTGAATCACCATTCAAAAGAAGGTTTCAAGAGTCCAGCTACTATTTTGAGGTCTGACAGAAATATAGCTGCCATGCAGGTTTCTTCAATGTAGAAGAGGGTAGTGAGAGTTTCCAGCTGAAAAAGTCCTTTCTCTGAAAGTGAGATGCAAATGAATAAGTGAACTAGGAGGTGATGAACCTGAAACAATTTTCATGGAGAAGTGAGAGGAGACAGTAAGATGAATAGCCAAACGGGAAGAACAAGGGTATGATCTCCACTGTAACACCACTGGAGTCACCAGAGGTGCTGCAAAGAGGAACTGTAGTGGAATTCTCAATGATAAGGGTGCTATTTCAGGTAGGGACAGCTACTGTTTTGGTGTTGGGCAGAATGATGCTCCTCATGGAGCATGGCCTAGCCCCTCTACCTCTGGAGTGCTGGAAGAAGATCAGTACAATTTGGACAAGCACACACGACTCAGGGAGTCTCATACCTCTCAGTCCCCAGTGTTGGGTCAGAAATCTCACAGGCCAGTTTTCATGTGCTTACTCAGCTACGTTAACCTTTCCTTCCGAGAAACACTGTCATGACAAGAGAAATTACCTTTCTTCACACCTTAGAAAGGGTTCATCACAAGTTTGTTTGGCTTTCATGTTTGGGTTGGGCAGATACAAGGTTGTTGTTTCTGATTTTATCCCTGCTGGTTTATTCCTGCTTTTGCTTTCGTGTGCCTGTTGTCTTCAGGAGAGCATTCCCTGCAGGAATAAGGTGGCATCTCCCCAGACTGCCTCCAAGGTACTGCTGACATTCATGCTGCAACCCATCCTCTGTCAGAAGGTGAGCAATCAATTACACACAGTCAACAGCTCCTCAGAGCAGATTTTCTAAGAGCCAGTGAAAAATAAGAAAAACGATAATAACTATGTCAGGCTACCTCATGCTTCTTACAAGAAAGAAGGCAGATAAAGAGCTTAGAGCCTCAGCTGATAGCTTCTCTCACATGAGCTCACACAGCAGCTAACAGCCACTTTCCATGTGCCCCCACAGATGGGAGACAGATCCAGGCAGGGGGCAGGAGAGTGAGGGAGAGTGTCTTGATTGTTTTCAAGAATGGATGGCAAAATGAAACTTTTCCAGTTCAGTCTTTTGCTGATGTTAGGGACAGGCACAAACACTTTCATGCTGACATCCCACCAAAGTCAGAAGCTGCTTCATACCACTCTCCTACCCCCCACACCTCTAGCAATGAGACCAGTGTCCCTCTTCTTAAAATGCAGTGGTGGGGACAAGGGGGCCACCTGGCCCTGACAGTGGTAGCAGGGCAGTGAGCAAGCCTACATACGAGCACCACATTCATGCACACCATTCAGAATACACATACAACAGGGGCTGGATTTTATTGGTACAGACTCCCTCTGCTTTGGCTCTTCTCAGCTTGTGTACTTTTCCTTACAATCCACACATCACTCAATCTGTGTAATTTTCAGCCCATGCATGCAGCATTTTCTGTGCCCGCTGCTTCTCAGAACACTTTGAACAGGCTCAATGAAAACACATTTGTCGATGTTGGCTTCTTTTGTCAGAGCAGAAATAGTCCAGCTCCATCCCACAGACCTCCTACTGCTCTGCGTGTGTTAGAGCCAGTTCAAGTGCCTCTGCTCTGCCCTGCCAACAAGCAGGCTCTGCCCTTGCACCCTCTTGCCTTCCTTACCACGCCCCTCCATCTTAGGAAATAATTAGCAAAGAAGAATTAATAAAGCAGTATGGAGTGCACTCCTGAGGCTTGCAACAGCTGTTGGCAGCTGCTCTCATACTCCTGGTGCTGCTGCACTTCCCTAGAGTACCATGTAAGCCTTCCCTTTCAGGTGCCCCCAACCTCTGCACACCTGGGCTGAGGTCGGAAGAAGAGAAAGGCACCGGTGTGACACCAGCCTCTGGCAACACATGGGAATTGCAGGAGTGGGGACTGTGCATTTCCCTTGGGGCAGAAGAAGCCAGCCTTTGTGGGGTCACAGTGCCCCACTGCATAACACCTTACCATAATGAATAGGTGGGCTGTAGGCACAAGCTATTAATAGGACCTACAAAGTGCTACTAAAGCAGCATACACATCTGTGGTGTTGCTTGCCTCAGCCAAAAATGTCACAAATTATGAGCACAACAGCAAAAAAGGATATCACAGCCTGATGAGCACTTGTGAGTGATTTTGCAATTTGAGAGATAAAGGAGCAACAAGTCTGCAGGCTGCAGAGCTCCATGGCACCAGGACAGGCACCAAGGGGATATCCCTTCACTTCCTACTTCTCAGGAGAGATGGCCAAAGAGGAAGACACAGTTCCTTTGCTATCTCCTCTCAGGCCTCAGCTGCTCTACCAAGAGCCACTACAAAGGTGTCAGTAAACAGCAATGATGAAATTTCCTCCATAATTGTCCAAGTGAGTGTCAAGTACCCCACCACAGAAGTACAGCCAGGGAGCAAAGCAATACATTATTCTTGCACAACGTCAGACATAAACAAGCACTCCTAATGGGGCTGGGGCAAGGGCTTTGCTGTCCATTAGCTACCTGCTGAGCATAAATGTCTTTGGCTGCATGGATGTACTGACGTGGGCATGTTCATATGCTCTTCCTCTAAATAATGAGAATAGACAAACATAGGGACTGTCATAAAAGCCGCGAGAGATACCTGTAGCTGCAGTCCTACAGGAAAGAGGATTTCTGGTTCTGGGCAGCTTAGAAGCAGTGGGAATAGCTGTTCAATATAATTTTGTCTAATATCTGATCCCACCTATGGATGTCTTCACCAGGGAGATCAGGATTTTCTGACATTCCAGGAATCTCTGTGCCACCTTGTGTAGTCTGGAAAATTCCTTCCACCTTGCCATATACATAACATGACATATGTTCACTGGTTTTCACTGATGTCATATGATTGCAATATCTTTATCTGATTAGCAAGCTCAGGCATGCTTGGCTCATGTTGTATCTCAATTAATTTTACCGACAAACATTGATGTACTAAATCCTGAAACAATGCCTACGTAACTCCCCGGGGCATTGTTTTGATTCCACCCTGGAACAAGGTCACTCTCCTCTTGACAAATGGTTTTTCGTTCTTTATCTTTTCCTAACAGTTGTTTCTTAAACAAGATTTTCACTGTCAATAAACAGAATTATCTTCACAAACTGTTTCAAGATTTAATGTCTCCTGCCAGCTGTTGTTCAGAAGTTTAAAGTACATATTTCAGTTTTACTGCCTGTTGAATCCAATAGCCAAATACGGACCTGATGTCCAAAGAGTTCCTCTAACAGCCTGAGTACCCTGCAAAACAGAGATGCAGAGGTAGCAAGCACACGGTCTCCAAAGTAAGCCTGGCTGTATTTGCAGAGTGCCAAATGTACTGACCTGAAATTTTCTGATTGCTGTCAGAACCCAGGCTGCACCTCTCCTGAGCACTGCATTGCTCCACCCTACACACCTCCATGGCCAGATGGCCACGCCAGGGACTGGCAGGTGCCTCTCACCACGGCAGCTGGGAGAATCTCTTGAGGAAGATGTGCTTTCACTGTTGCCTAACCTACTTGCTCATACCTCCCACCTGGATGGGAGGACTGTGGATTCTTTTCAGGTTGCTTTTTTTTCTCCCTGCCTTATCAGCTCTGCTGGAAGAGTTCTGAACTATTCCAGGATCCTGGCATGCTGCCTCACCCATCCTGCCTGCTGCTCGCAGCACCACCCAGCCCACCCCACCAATATATCATCCTCCAGGGACTGTTACAAGCCACTTTTCTGGAGACCATGATTCTCCAGGCACTTACAACATTTGAAGCTTTTCTCAGCATCCAGGGCACCTGAAAATTTGCCCTGCATACTGGGTGGATGGTAGTGGACTGTGGGCCTCTGCCAAGGGGTTCAGCTCCAGACGTTCCTTCCAGCAAATGACCTGCAAGTGAAATGTAGGAAAAGTAGTGTCCAGATCATCATCTGCTGTAAATCAACAAAGCCCCACTAAAGACATTAAAGCTCTACTGGTTTACACCATCTGGGAATTTGGCCACAGGGGAGGACTTAATGTTTTTAGCCTTTATCACAGATATACATGGGAGGAAGGCTAGTGCCCTATCTGCTCTCAGCTAACATTACCAACCCCTACAGAGATCAATAGGAGCTCCCTGCTCACATCAAGAGCAGAATGATGCCCTAAAATTAGCATGCGTTTGAATCAGTGCATTGTATCTTGTTTGCAGATTAGTAGCACTGAGCAGATATTGAGGGCATCAGAAAGCTAGCCAGTTTAAGCAAAATAAGAACTGACCTAAATTTCTGCTAAGCCAAAACTGATCTTTTTGGAAGGGAGAGAGAGAAAAGGTGTTCAGAAATATTTTGGTTCATTTGATTATTCTATGCACCTATCTTCAGCAGACAAGAAGTAGTAAAATTTCACATACTTGGTCTGAATCGGGAGGTGTTGGGCTCCTATCCTCAGAATGAAAGGCTTCAATTCTAATTTGTAGACCAAACAGATAATGACAAATAGGCTTTGGGTGGTTTATCTAAATCCTCCGAAGCTGTGCCTATCAACTAGCTATAAGCTTGGGCAACAACTTGGTTAGTCCAGAGTGTCTTGCAAAGACAAATCATATTTGCTGTGTAGTGTTTCACATATTCCTGTATATTGTCTCACAACCATATTCTAAATAGCAAAATTGGAGGAAATCTGGAGTGAAATGAAAGTAACATATTTATTCTTCATATTTATAGTGCAATAAATTTCCTTAGGGTGCTGCCTTTTCTGTTTAATGCAGTGAGTACCAAATATGGGCTGGGTAATGGATGTTTTATGGATACAGCCTTGCCTTGAGCAATTGATTGCTTAATTGAAAAGATTAAAGACTGAAGCAGGCAAAAACAAGAAAGAAAAAAAAACCTACCAGGAACAGACTGATTATATATCAATTTCAGCAAGCTAGCAGGTAAATTACAAGTACAATAGAAGATTTAATATAATTAAATCTTCAATAAACAGCCTCTTCCTCTAAGAACATTTCTGTAATATTTTACAACTTCTGTACTTTACTGAAGGTAAAAGTCGCACACTCTGCTTTGTAGTTTAGATTTCTTTAAGCCAGACACAATTTTTTTTTCATTGTATATTTCTTTTTCTGTGGATAATACTTTTATTGCTGGAAGAAGGTAGAGAGTGTATGCAGAGAACTGTTTCCTCTAGGTCCTAGTGCCCTTCCTCTATCTGTATCTAAGCCATGAGCCAAAAAAGACCCGAGAGAGTTGCTATTTCACAATGCAGAAGTGTAAGCACTCTCGTTTTCCTTCTGCTGTTTTCTCATCTAGCTGTGCCATTTTCTTGTTTATCGTAGAGATATATAATTATTTTTTTTTAGTCTAATGTAGTCCATGGGTGAATGATTAGAGATCCAATGAAAAGCAAAATTACTGAGATGGACTGGTTACTGATGTGAGGTGTTTTTGCTAGTGTATTTATCCAATGATTCCACTGTTATGAATAATACACATATTCATCACGCCACTGCTTCAAGGGACAATGCTCTCATCCAGGCCCTCTGTGCATTTTAAGTAGCTGGGGCTTCCCCTGAGATCTGGGACTAAAGGACTAAACTTATCTTTGGTGTAAACTCTACAGAGATCAGTGAAACCACTGAGACCTAGGATGAATTCTGACCCAGGGAGAGAGACTCTCAGGAGCTCCATTTAATCTCTGTCACAGCATGATTTTCCCCAGGAATCACCATAGCCATCCACCTCTCTAACACCCATAATAAATAATTTACTCACAGATATAAGGAAGCACTTTGCCTTAATCTACTAATGATTTTCGCTCTGAAAGGGGCTCTGCCATGCTTAAATCCTCTTTACATTGCCTGGGAGACTCAAAGTGCCATTAAGGTAAAATCAAATAACAAGAAATGAATAGGAGACAGAACACTACAGTAGTTACCAGCATTTCCACTGCAATTTTCAGGTGGATCTTCAGCTATTTAAATATCTAAGTGAGATTCATCTGATCACCTTAGCTGTCTAGTCAACAGAGACCAACACTTCTGGAGGGGTCTTTTTGTATTACAGATGGAGCCTACATGATGCATAAAGGTTTTGACAGCTAAAGACAAGTGAGATTAATCCCATTCCTAAATATCTGTTTGAACTCAGTCCCTTCTCACCAAGCTTGGTGTCCCCTGACACTTGCCTTGCATAGTCTCTTAAGCCACAGTGAAGGGACAACAGTAGGACCCTGGGATTTGGCTTCAGCCATCTGCAAACACCACAGCTGGAAGCAGGACACAATGGCACATGTGGAGATAGTCGTCATCCCTAGAGGCCATCCTCCAGTCGTGCTTACGTCCTGGCCTGAGACCTGCTAAGTGTGGCAAGTGCAGCAACAACGCTCAGGGCTGATGTCTCTGTAGCAGGGAAATGTACTTGCTGCAATCCCTTCCTCACTTGCACAGGGTCTCTCCTCTATTTGACTGACCCCCCATGTTATGTATATTTGAGGACTCTCCTCTCTAGGTCAAAATTACCCGGATGCTGGATTTTCCTATCAAATGCTGTTCCAGTCTAGAAGCTTCCAATATAATTCTTTCGTGATAGCTTTAATATCTGTGGTTAATTTCCTCCTTGATCTGCCCTTTTTTTATTGCCCTAAGTAATTCATTTCCATCCCTGGCACTGCACCTTTTAGGAATTGATTTAAAATTAATACATTAATAAAACAGTATAAATAATGTATGGTTGCTGTATTTAATATTAATAGCCATTAAGTGAGGAAAAAAATTGCATACCTGCAGATGATTTGCAAAAGGATTGTGAGGCCATTATATTACATTTCAAAGAGAGACATTGAGGTTGCCTAGTGCTTCCCATCAAAAGATATTTTTTATTTCAGTTTTATTTCAGCTGCCTACAGATTTGTCAGGCTTCTCTCCTGCAGAGATTCTTTTGAAAACAGACTTTTGCCTTGGAGTGAATTATTCACTGCTACGCACGTTGTGGAAAACATCTCCCAAACAGCTCAGACATTTTTGTGAATGAAACAAGGCAGAAAAGTGTGCTGTCTGTTGACATAAGACAAGCTAAGTGCAGAGAGCTAGTACCACTGTGCTGTGGAGCAAGAACCAGGCAGAGATGTAGCCAGTCTGTCTTACAATGTCCCTGTGGAAATTTGTCTCCTCCCCCAAATCTGGCCTTGTGGAAGTGTTTGAAGCTACCAAGCACTGACTTGCTGGAACAGCTCCATATGCATTTGCTTGCAGAGGGCATGCACCAGCCTGATACCATGGAGTCTGTCCTCCTTTCTGTGCACACAGCAAGCCTGAACTCCTATAGCACTTGTTCTCCCCTTGATCTGAACACAGTGGGCAAAAAGATCACCAAGGAGAGCCAGGATGGAGGATGAGGGCAGGAGACATGGCAGAAAATAAGACTGCAGGCTGGTAGGCAAGGACCAGAAAGATAAACTAGCAATTAGAGCAGAAGTCCCACTGTGGTGAGGAGACCAGGATTTAGTAAAACTGTGAATTAAGGAGTGTAAGATAGAGAAGAAAACACTGGGAGGGGCAGAGATCCTGAATTTGCTACCCCTGGGCATTTCAATGTGCCCTTGCACCTGTGCCCCATAGCTAGTGCACACTGCAATGGACCCTGTAGAACTCTTACAGAGCCATGACCTTCTCACTTCCCCGCAGGAGCCCAAGCAAACAGAGACCTGGAGGTTTTGTATTGCCTTTCAAACAAACCTCTCTCCTTCATATGCTGTTTTACTCTGGAAGAGGAGAAGGAAGGTCCTGGCATAGAGGAAATAGCTCCCCTCCAGAAAATCTGCCCTCTCACATCCTGACCATACTTGGAGATCACACACCACTGGCTTTGCTCACTGGCTCTGCCATCACACAAGTCAGATGAGTGAGCTGACTGTCAGGGATGGGTACTAAGAGGAGAGAAAAGGCTGAGACCAAGGAGACCACCGTCCACAAGCTATATTTGGTTTCCAGTAAGCAAGGGGTTAATGCTAGTTGGAGCCCTCACACAGGTGTAGTGAGTCAGGGCCAGAACTGATGGCTGTCCAGGAGGAAATACAAGAAACTTTCACTCTTTAGGAAGGAAGACGAAGGGAAGAAAGGATTGTTTTCACTCTTGATGAACACAGGGTTTTGTCCATCAGTACAGGGATTTCACCTCATTTTTTAATGAGTCAGTCAAAGGCTCGCTTTTTTTCACACACTTTTCCATGGTGCAGACAACAGCCCTGAAAGCTTTTCTTGTAGTGGCTTTTCCTTACCTGCTTGTACAGCTGTCATCCCACCATGACCTCATGACCCCCTTGTCAGGTTCAGTGGGGAGAGAAGCAGCTTTATGTTGTTTCCACATCACAGAGACCCTGATCAAGCTTCAGCTGCAACGGCTGGGATGCTAGAAGCAAAAATAGGTTGTTCCAAAGATGCTTTATATGCCTCTGTGGAGGTTTTGTGAATCTGCTACTATTTTTTCCGTTTGCGTGTGATTATTTGTGAGGCTAAGACAGGAAGGAGCATGTAGTGAGATGAGGGTGGTAGAGCTCAGAGGAGCTTCTTCCATGATGAGTCCCTGCAGTGCCTCATCCGTGGGTGGTTAGTCCTCCTGCACTTTTGCCTTGTCTGGAACCCTTCTCTGCTCTGGTCCCAGCTGTTTCCCTAAGAAGAGAGGTTGCTCATTTACTCATGGGTAACCTTCTCATAAATAGGCAATGAGGATATCCAAATCATCCTAGTGATGACAGTAAATTCTCGAACTCACTGGATGTGTTTTGTATACTGTTCACTTGTGACAGCAGCCTGACTTAAGAGGAAAACTACTTCTGTCGTTAAACAGCAATACTTCATCAAGAAAACTTTACCTACAGGGCTGTCCCATGCCACAACTCCATCATGTTCAGCTAAAGAGGCAGAACTCAGCACCTCCAGATGAAAAAGTAACAATCTAGCACCAGGAAATGAATGGCCAGAGACTACAAGATACACCTAAACTATTTAAAATATTAAAATGTTTAAATATTTATGTAATATTAAATAATAATTTTACTCAGCAATAATTTCATAGGGCAGTGCAAGATAAGTTGAGTAGACCCTTCTCAGCCCATGTATCTGATATCCAAGTCCAAACCTCTGACAGCCAGGTGGAAACAGGCTTGTCTGGAGCAGCCCGATGGGGATGAAGTGATTGTGCCCTGCAGAACAGCAATTCAAATTCCGCAAAGGTCTGTGGTGATTTTTGCTACCAGAGGAAAACACGGACTGTTTCTGCACAGAGTGATCATCACCCATTCCGCTGCATGCCTGCCTGCCTGGGCCATGAGGAAGGGAGCTGACCCACAAGGACTGCGTGCCCAGAGGCCACAGTGGGGCTGTGGCTTGTCCTGTGCGTCCAGAGTGGCAAACTGTGCAGGCAGACAGAGGGGCTGAGAGCCTGCGCCCACCCCTCCCACAGCACAGCCCTCCCCATGATACGTTGCAAATTTAATGACAAGGCCGTAGATCCAAAGATGTTAAAAAGGAAAGGCCAATCATTTATTGTTATAAAAGCAGCTACAGGAACAGGAGGCTGGGCTAGTCTCAGCCCCTCACAGCAAGTCAGAGAAACCAAAAACGTGTGCACGGGCCACCCCTCAGAACAGTTCAGTTCCTGATAGTGGAGCCCCCTGCTGAGGGTGGTCAGTCCCTTTTAAAGTCTCAGTCCCCTCAGGGATTGGTCCGTTTTGGATCCTTTCTGTGATTGGTGTATTCTTCGAGCTCTCATTGGCTCTTAGCGGGGTGCTCTCTACACCAATCATTCCTTCCCGCCGTGTTCTGATTGGGTGGTTGTGTTCTCCAATGAAAGTGCTGGGTGGTGGTCTCAGTCTCTGGGTTGTGTGGGGAAGGGTAGAAGATCCCCCTTTCGTCTGGTGGTGTCCCTTTAATGGCATTCGGGGAGGCGGCCGCACAAAACTCTTACAAACATTCATAGCTAAACACTGCAACAATATCTAACAACTACTCCAACAACATTACAACAGTAAGTATTTGTAACAACTCAGAACTAGTTGGAAAATAAACACGGTTACAAACAGAAATCAAAACACACAGCTAGTATAGGGACACAAATTAAAATTTTCACTTCTTCTTGTATCTATAACACCGGTGCAGGCAAGGCTTCAGGGCCAGGGCCATATATGGAGCAGGGAGCAAACATGGAGAGCGTGACTGTTTAAATGCCTGAAGCCTGAATCGCCACCACTTTCTTGGAAGTTACAGGCTACGCTTCCCGGGTGAGCGGCACACTGACAAACAGTGCGCTTGTCAGTTCTGAGAAACAAAAGAGAATGAAACCGTAAGCTGTCGAGTTGCTCAACCTTTGCTGTGGTTTGGCAACAAAAAAAAAAAAAAAAAAAAAAAAAAAAAAAGTGTAGGAATTTCTTAATGTTTACTGCAAAGTGATGGGCAAATCATCAGGTTGGGAGTGAGGTATATTGGGAACACCTTAGCATGTGAAGGAAAGAGGGAGCACGCGAGCCAGACTTTAGCCAGGTGTGAGAAATGGTGCACATCCAAAAGATCAAGACAATTTGCAGGGTTGGGGACTGCAAGGCCCCAGCTTCCTGACAGCCTCTAAAAGTCACCCTCCTGGTCCTCTTCTGCTCCCCCCAGTCTGGCTGACCTCATCTGCCCCTCAGTGATGCATCTCTAACGCTGTCTAATGACCCCCCCAGTCTCCTTCAAACCTCAGAAGCTTAGTGGAAGCTGCAGGAGTTAGATCTTCCCCAGCTCCAGTGAAATGCAGGAAGTCCTTGAGGAAGGACCACAATGCAGAGTCACAGCAACCAGTGGAGATGGAGCAGGTGTGGCTGAGAGCAGTCAGGTCTGCTGGCATTAGGGAAGCATGGCAGAACAAGGCACCCTCTACTCCTTCCAAACAAGGGAACTTGAAGTGCTCAACAGAGGAAACAACTGACCACACTATCAATGACAGCTGAAGTCAGACAAATGATTGCGGAAGTGGACTCCATGCTGGAGTGGTACCAAAGGAATTGTAAGTTCCAGAGTTGTCTTCATCTGTACTTTACATGGCATTGTTTGCCTGAAATCTCTCTCAGAGTCATCTCTACATTTACCAAATTATCTGGATCAGTTGAGGATCTGTCCTGCCATAGCTGGAAACTATATTCAGACTGCAAAATGTGAGACTCTGAGAGCCATGCCCTACTCAAAGTGCAAATGTCAAAGCACACACACACAAAAGTGTGGAGACCTTCCTGGGTAGCCAGGCTGCTGCCTCAGGGAGGTTTTCTTCCTCTTGTTATCACAGGAGAAAAGAGGCTCCATTCATAGCCCTCTGTGCTCCTTTCCCCAAACAGCTCTCAGTGCCTCACGTTCTAGCCAGCTACTTCACAATAAGAAACACCTTTCCAAGCCTACCCTCACTTCATGTGTGCAGTGCCAGCTGTCAGAGCAAAACAAGTAGTTTTTTTTCCCATGCCCTGTGGGCTCTGCATGCTGAGTCTGGTCCTTCCAGCCTTTTCTAGCTCCAAAAGACACAAGCCTTGGCACTGAGGACCAGAAGCTGTCCTGTTCTAGAGCTGTGGGGGCCTCTGCCTCGACGTGCATAGCTAACGTGTGTCCTGTTGAGTCCTTTCCCCAGCAGCCTTGAGGCTATGGTCTTGACTTTGACATGACCTAGTCATGCCTCTTGCCTGACTCCTGCATTGTTTCAAAGGCAGAATCCGAGGATTTGCTGTCACCTTAAAGCATTCATCATCCTCTACCGCTCAGTCATTCTGCCACGGGGCTTGGGGGCAGCCTGAGCGTGATGCAGCAGTTCAGCTGCCGCAGGGCAGCAGATGCAATCTCTCTCCGGCACGTTCAGGTCTTGTTTGCGGTCAAACCTCAGCTCGTGCTGCATGCAGATGGTGGCATGCACCCACAGGAATCTGCCAAACAAATACACGCCTTGCCAGCTGAGAAGAAGAGGGATTTTGGGGTGGAAAGGTGCTGAGTAGGAGCCATCACGCTTCTTACTTCCTGTTCAGCAGGCTGTCCAGCTGTACGGCCACTCTCAAAGGCTGCGGGCAGAGGCAGGCAGATGCTGCCAGCAGAACACAAATCCCACTTCTCCGAACACAGCTGTCAGTACCCAGCAGAGATGCTGAAATTCACCTGGACCCCAGGTGGCTGCAGGCAGCAGGACTGCAAATGCCCGGATGCAACCTTTCCGGTTACTGCCTCCATGCTGGGGCTGGGCTGGCAGAGCTGCCGTGGCCAGCTCTCCGCCCTCACCATGGAGCGGCCTCACACCCAGTGCCCTGTCCCTTCCTCCCTGGCTCTGGCTGTTTCTGAACGGCTGCCCAAGCAGCATGAGGCAGAACCGTGGCAGAGAGGGAGGCACAAGGGCCCGATGTTATTGACTCCAGCCAGCGAGCGGGCAGTGTAATCTGTCTGCTTTTGTTCCGTTCGCTTGGTGGTGTGCTCTCATTAGCCCCCCACCAACAGTCAACCTGTCAGCAGGTCTGCGCTCCAACTGCCTGACCTCTGACTTCCACTCATTCTTCCACAAATTAATTTCCCAAATTGACAAATTAAAGTGCACAGTATGCCCAAGGTCACTAAATCACACTGGGTTCTGGTAAATGTCAACTAGCGTCGAGGGGAGAAAAGAAAAAAAAAAAGGAAAAAATAGGGGGAGGGAAGGGATAGAGGGTAAAAAGGGATAAAGGGAAAAAAATACCATATTTGCTTGAAAGAAATGGACAAAAACTCTGAACTGTAGTTTCCGATTTGCAGAGGATGATTCTATGTGAGAGCAATTAAAATGGAGACTGACAGTTCACCCAGTGCACAAGAAGGGCTGAAACATGGCTGGCCAGATCTCTGTGCTCCATCAGGTCACCCCGATGGCTTCCCAAAATGGCCTTGGCTGGCCCACAAAATTGGTGAAACTGTGAAGCGGGGGCTGCATCCCATCTCACTTGCAGTGCCACCACACTGACACGTTGCAGTTGAGTTTTTCCTGATTCCTGTCAGTCAAATGGGAATGCCATCCAGAGTCTGGGCACAGATGTTAGGATAGCCAGTGCACACAGATACCCAGGAAGAGGACAGAAGGGCAGACTGACATTGGGAAGCCCAGGGAGTGAAGAGCGTTTACCATTGCACCAAGCCCCATTGAGCCTTGGGTGCCAGCCAGCAAGACGTTGGCCACAAGGAACCTGCAGGGACATCAACCCCATGACCCTGTTGCCACTGTCACCACATTGAACAATCTTCCCCAAAGACCAAATTAGAGCCTCTCCGCCATACCCTGCCCATGAGTGACCATAAAACCCTCAGTGTATCCACGGTCAGTTTGTACTTGTTTGTTTGCCAGCATTGTCTCTGAGCTCATGCCTTCTTCTCCACTGCATTTACCCACTGCTTATTTAGAGAAAGCCGCTGTGTCACCTTGCAGCTGCTGCTCACTGGGTGATGGAGACCAGAGCTGATATGATCCTCTGATGCTCCTAATAGCCTCTCTCTGCACCTGCGCTGCCAGGGCTTCATCTTTCTTTACCACAGCAGACAGCAGTGCTCCGGGGGAGATCTCACCCCTCTCCAGTGGCATTAATACTTCCCTGCCTCTTGGGAAGGCTGTGACTCATATACCCTATACTCACATTTGTCTTTTTCATGGTGGCATGATATCTATGCTTCTTAGTTATCCCATCAACTAATACACCCAGGTCTTTCTCTTCTACGCTTGTTTTAAGCTGATAAGCTTTCAGCTTATAGTGGAAATTCATGTTATTAGTCCCTAAGTGGATGACCTTGCACTCTGTAATATTGAATTTCATCCCATTTCTAATAGTCCAGCCCTCAAGGTCAGTCAGTGCTTCCTGTATCATACCCTGATCTTGCATAATAACTATGGTCCCAAACCTGCTGTCACCTACAAATTTCGTCCGCACACTCCTACATTCCATCACAAGGCCATACCGAAAATATTAAGCAGAATCAGACCCAAGATTATTCCTTGTGCAACTGCACAGTGCTCTCCCTCCAGCCTGATCATTCCAACACCAACATCACTTGTATTCTTCCCCTCTTTAGCCAGACCTCCACACACTGTTCTTCTGCCTAACCCCATCATCCCCCATTGAATAAATAATTTCCCATGTGGCATCATATCAAATGCTTTGCTGATAGTCAGATCAGCCATGTTTCCTTTACAAGGAAAATCAATTAGCTTTCTTTGATAAGATATCAGATTCTTCTGGCACAATTCACCTTTGACAAAACCAGGCAGCATACAATCTCGCTTTTTATTTGCGTCCTTTTTTCTGTTCTGTACAGACCCCAAAGATGTTTGCCTTGCACAGAGTGCTGATGAAAGCACATTCGCTGTGCAGACACAAGCAGCAATCATTGTTCTGTTAGTGGTGCTTTCACCTAGGAGGACACAGGAAAGAAAGTGTCACCATTGCAGTGATCCTTCCTCTGCCCTGCTTTCTGCAGCCCTTTCGCTTCCACAGCGTGGACGTAGCAGCATTTGGCATAACCCCAGTCCAAATCAAGCTATTGCACATAGTGAAGAATTTGCCTACACGACCAGAAATTGGTGTTCATTAGAAACACTAAAGACCAGACTAAGACTACACACTCCTGTTCCATTCTCCCTGCACATAGCACTTTGTGATCCTGCTGAAATCCCTGGGACTGTTCATAGAGTAAACTATTACACCATAAACTGGGTTCAGTGGCTGCCATCTGGAGAAATTTTATGGCTTGCCTGAGTTGTTTCTATGATCACTGCAGACAGAGGTCAGCAAATATGAGCACTCAGCCTACATTTGTTACTCTCATTGTTTTTGTTGCTTATCAGAGCACTCTCCCAAGGAGTTATGCTTTCAATAGGCTCCCTTAAAAGACATAGAGTCAATGCCATCCTATCATTCAGGAAATCACTGAGAAGTGGAGAACTGAGGTTTTACTCTTGCTGCGTCAAAACAAAACCACCAGTCTGCGATTATTTGAAACAATTTTATGATTCTGTAGGGCTAAGTTCTCCACAGCCTGCTGTGACTGGGAGGGAGGTATAGGACAAGACTTAGGGCACTGACTCCATAGGCAGGATATGAAATTTTGTAACCCTGATGAGCACAGGTTATTCCATGGTTGCATCGTGGTTCTGTGAAAGGGATCCCTGCATCATTCACTTTGTAAGCAAAGGACAAGGAGCAATGACAGCTCTCATCCCCTCCCATCTTCTCCTTCTCAGGCATCAGTTCTGACAGCACAAGAGAAAAGTTGGGTCTTCTCCCTCCAAGGTGAAGCAATGTTTCTTGAAAGCAAGCATGGGAATGCATTCTATAAAGTCTTAAATGACAGCACTACAGTGTTGAACAGAAATCCCTCTGGGTTCCCCCTGCCCACCGAGTCTCTCCTCTATCTTGCAGGAGAGTAGGCATTTACTGCTTCTCTCTGTCATGGGCAGAGGGAGCTACGTAGGGAGGGACAAAGACTGCCTGTAGTTGCTCAAAATTTGCTGCAGCAAAAAGCTCATCAGTCAAATAGTCCTGTATATTTTTATGTGTTTGGATAAAAGATGGAATTTTCCTATTAGATGTCTGAAGGGAATTATTATGCACCCTGACTCCTTTGCACCGGCACGTAATCTGGGCTAAAGATCAGCAGAATAAACTCCTAGTCCTAACTCATCTGAGCATGGTCGGGCAGGTATGAATCTGTGCATTTCACATGAAAACTCCTTTCTTCTTCCCTGCTCCCACAGGGTAAAACACAGAGTAAAAGCTAAGCAGCATCTGAAAAATTTTGTTGGTCTTGGGAGGGGAATTTTATAATGGTTTATCTGCTTCCCTATAATAATGACATTGCACCTCTCCAGCTAGCAGTTCAGCTCATAAAATATGCTCATCCGAGTAAAAAATTAGTGTTCCCCAGAAGTTTAAGCATTACTTTTAAGACCACTAATTGATTCTGCTGCTCTGATATCCTCTTGCAAGGGATTCCAGAGCCTAGAAACAGGCAAATGCTCTGGCACCAGCTGTCTTAAACCTAAATCTAGTCTCCACCAAAAGTCTGGCATTAGATGTCTTCTCATTTTACATGTTTGCATTTTGAAAATAACATTCCACAGTTTTGAGGCTACTGTAGGCTGGCTGAAGAATCAATTTGGTGACCTACGATCTGAGTCTTACCCCGGGAGATGAAAAGCAATGACCACAAGAGAAAAGAAAGCTGTAAGTTACTCTTTACAGCAGCTCTGGAGAGTGTGCACCTCCCAGGACATGGATATAAGCTAGCGTGACCATGTCATTTATTCTTCTGCATCCAGGGACCTGTCCAATATAACTGAAAGAGGGTGTTTTGTTTCCATATTGGTTGAAACACATGAAAATTCTACCCTCTCCTTTTAGTACTGCATGCTGCTGCACTTACCTTGCTGCTGCTCATGAAAACAGTGTCCTCCTGCATGTTGCCTTTCCACAAACCACACTGGGCAAACAGGAAAAGCAGACACAAGTGGACAAGCCTTTTGTAGCAGCTACTTAGCCAGCACAGCTTGAAGTCCCATGGTGCTAACCAGAATCACCTCTCCCATCATGTAACATGTAGTGATTTTAATTTAAGAGAGATCAAGCCTCACTCCTTAGTCCTGGTGTCCCTTTCCATAAAACATGGGAAGTGAAAATCACAAACCACAGACAATGTAACAAAATTCAACCAGGCTACCAGTTTAAACCTCTAGTTTGGAGCTGGCAGGCACACTCTAGATTTACCCTGGTGCGTGTGAAATCAGTATTTCAACCTGTTTCTTTCACAGCTAGCTGTGATTAGAGTCTGCACCTGGGATTTGCTGCTTTCAGTGTTGTAAAATAAAGCACAAAAAAAGCAAACACAAATGAAACACAGGCACAGGAAAGAAAGGCAAGAGCATTTAAAATAACCAAAACTTTGCACTTCATGTCACCAAGTGGACTTGTCAGTCTCACATGCATAGCCAAGGAAATCAACCCTAGACCCCAGAAATTATGCTACATATCATATAACCTGCTGGAATATTAATACCCTCCCCTTTTAAAATCTTTGCTCTCCCTTTGGAGCCTGCCCTCTCACTGGGGATCAGACTGACACATTATAGGCTCAGCTTTCTTTCTGAGCTGACACCTCGTCCAGGAAGAGCTGGCTAGGATGTCAGTCTTTGGAGGGTACATAGAAAATTCCAGTGTGCAATTTGCATATCATCACTTTACTGGAAGGTATAATAAGAAGAAATAAATACTTCTGTCTTATAGGGTAATACCTTCAGCTTTCAGCCAGCAAATCACACTTGACTATAAAAAAAAAAAAAATTGCACTGAGTTTCACTACGTGTCCATCTTCTCAATAATGTTGAGCTGAGAAAAACCCAGTGCATAAACAACCACTCTGTGCATCTCCTTCTTCCCTTCTCCCCACATCTATTTATGGAAATATGTGGAAATTGAAATACAGTCCTTATTTTAGGTGAGTCCAATTGTTACCTTTTGAAACCTTCCTGAAAACTGCCTCTAAAAAGACTCTGTATAAAATGAAGTCTAGAATGATAAAATAGGAAACATAAAACTTGAGAAATGGATTAGTTTTTTCCATCATCTTCCCAACACGTAGACTTTGGTCACAGAAAAACCACTACTGAAAATGATAAATTGTGGGGTTTTTAAACAGAGCAGATGGTTACATGATTATGGCAATTTAATATCACCTCATAGTTATACTAGAGTGACCATCTTGTAAGTATTTTTACCATGCAACAGAGGCTTCATTTCTCCCATCACATTGTGAGTATACACTTGTATGGACATGGAAATAAATAAACTCAGAGGAAAAGCTACACCTGGACACCAGAAGCCACACACTCATAGCAGTGACCTTTCAAGGGAGCCCCCTCATAGGAGCTCAGGCTGACTGAAGGTGTCTGGGAAACATGTGCCTCTCTTCTCCACAGATGGGTCCTCTTAACTCAGCAATGAGTGTAAAGCCCACAGACAGGTCAGCTACTTCTGGTGTCTAATTTACAAACCAGACTTTGGATGATGTCTGTGGTCAAGAGAGGCATGAGCCTCAGCTTGCTCCCAGGACCTCAGCAGGGTCCTGAGGAGGCAGGCAGCCCAGTAGCACATGGAGATAGAAGAAACACTACCAGCAGCCATGGAGGGAATATGCTCTGACACAGAAACTTTGACACCTCCTTTGGACAGTGTCCACTCCACCTCATAAAAAAAAAAAAAAAAAAAAAAAAAAAAAAAAAAAAAAAAAAAAAAAAAAAAAAAAAAAAAAGCAAGCCGGGTTATGATTTTCCACAACTCCCTACCTCATACTACTCTAGAAAGACAGAATTGTCTCACCTGCTGAAGAAAAGATGTGAAAAACTGAGATATTTTCACCTTCTCAAACACCACCATGTTCCCCCATAAAGCCTATCAGAATACAGCCCTCAGTGACCTAGACCAATTTACAAGGGGCAGGCCATAAAAGTTTTTAAAAGTGAAGAATTTGAGAAACTACCTACATTCACTTTATTCTGTGATTTGTTTGTACATGTTTTGGATCTTCCTGCACAGAAAAGGTATTACCTCAACGAGACTTATCACAGGAAGTCAAGCATTAAAATTAACTCAAACTTGTATTATAAGGACAGATGAAGGATCAGAAATGTATGAGCCCTATTCTCCCAACTTTTGTTGAGCGAATTCCTTTCTCCTTAGAGTTACATGCAGAAGTGGTACTGGGTGACTGTTTCCAGGGGTCTTGCTATTTTCTCTGGAGAGCAATGCCCATATGACCACAGGGTGCTTAAAAAAACAGCATGACTTGCACCAAGGAGGCACAGCTGTGTGCTCAAGAAGAGTTTCTGGCATTTTGCATCTTAAAAATGGGTGTGTTCCAAGTTAAATCCCTTTTGTCTGCATTCTTCTATCCATAAAGCAGAAAGTAAGAAGGCTGTGGCTCCCAAATGTAGCTTTACATATAGAGACAGTCCTCCACATCTGAGACCACCCAGAGGTTTTCAGCCCTGCAGCTCTGAATCCACCTGTCTCAATGGCTTTGTCCCTACTGATTTTGACATGGTTTTGCTGTGGTCCTTTTGTCACTTTCCTACTGGCCAGGCCTTTAAAGGCCTGACTTGTGTCAGACAGAAGCATTTTAAAACCTCATTCCAGATCTCTGCAGCTAACACTGTACGTGGTTAGCACAGCTAGGTGAACAAGAACACAGCTAAAAGCTGATGGCAGAACCACTCCTCTCATTCACTGAATACCAGAAAAGTCTGTGTGTCTTCAACTAGTTAATTTCTTCTGTAAGAAGACTTCTTTTTTCCTCAACAATTAAATAAAAATGACCCCTAAGTCAATTTACTGCCTGGTAATGACTGTACCTTCCTTCCAGTTTCTATCCTGTAATTATGAGTGGCCAGGAGAGGTCACGAAGATTTGATTAGTGGAAATAAAATGTTGCAAGAAGTTCTGTATCCATGATATGCATTGCTGTTGTTCTCCAAGGATCACTTTCAGAGGTTCTCCTAAAGTTATGAAGTTGCATCCTTCAGATGTAGAGGCCAGTATATCAGGAGCACAACTTTTCTCTGAGGTACTTCCTTCTTCTGACTTACACTGATGTTGAGGCTGACCAAAGTGCATACAAGGGGCCAAGATGCCAGTGGAACATCAGATATATTGCATTGTCTGAAGACACTCCAACAGCAGGTTAAGGCCAACTCTCTCAGCACAGTAGCAACTGGAGACTGCCCAGAGAAGCTCTGAGGGGTAAGCCATCTGTCTTGCTTTTCTTTTTACCAGGAAGCATTGAGATATGCCTGTCCTGTCTTACGTGCTTTTCACTGTCTCTTTGGGGGTTGCTCTATCTCACCACACTTTGCTGATCTGGAAAATCTCAGGGCAGCCTGGAGTGCCCCACATCAGAAAGGCAGGGCATGAGCTGCTGATCTGCAGGTGAGAGCCCCCAGGTGTGTGGGCTGGTCAGCCCTACTGCCCAGAAAACTCAATGAGAGTGGGACAGCTCTCCTGCTGCACAAGTTCAGCCAGGAACCACCTTAAACTGACGGCCATCAGATGTCCACCACCACACAGTGCTCCATCTCCAGCAGGTGTAGCCAGCCTGCATTTTGTGGGTTTGTTTTTTCCTAGGGGGATGTTGAGGGTTAGGTTTTTTCTTTCCTTTTCTTTCCTTGTTACTGTGGAATTTTTTTTCCATTGTGTTACTAAGAACCAGATTACGCCCCATTATCTGGTCCATGGTGTTTTCTCTGTACAGTAAGCTCACACCATCTTTGAAGAGGAGCTGGGATTTCAGACAGAAAATATCTGAACAGTATCTAAGTACTTTTCACCATCAGTTATGGTTGACTGTGTAGTTTCATCCACAGATGAATCATCCTCAAGAATCAACGCCCTGGGTGGGGCATGGATGGGTCTCCCTCCTTGCCCCCACCCCCAGTGTCTGAATACTGCTGTGTTTTGATTTTTAAAACATATGTCTAACAAATGTAGCAGTGATAATGAGGAACATGTCAATCTGCCATGTTTCCTGTTCAAATTTCCGTTTTCATTTCTAAAGTTCAAGTACATCTTGATCCCCACAAGATAAACATGAGCAAGTACAACAGAAGTATGAAGAGGTGAGAGCTCAGAGCTGCAATGAAAGCCAGAACCACTGCACAACACAGCCAGGCTCTGCTGGGAGATAAGAATGGCCCAGCAGCCCCATATCACCCTGATGAACCAGTTATGTTGAAAGACCTGATCCCCAGTTTTGGCAGGGCCTGTGCACTGCCCCAGCAAGCTTTGCTGTGTTCAGTGTCTAATAGATTTGCTTTCTGCTGCCAAAGAGATAGTGAAAGTTTCTGTGGTCAAAATCTCCACTTCCCTCTCACACCCCAATTGCATCTAACAATTTTTTTTAAACTTACTCAAGCACCAAGGACTACATAAACTAACATTTTAAGTGCCTGAACTGCCACGTTCTGTGTTTTTGTTGCCCAGAGTCCTGCCTACCTCAGTGGCTGATGCTGAGATTTCACAATCAGCACAGGGCACTACCACACATAACACGAGCACACATGCCATCCTTTCATGCAGGTGGGGTGATGTTTCAGGAAAGAGATGAGAGAGAGACAGTTTATTCTCTTTCAAACACAAAATGCAGAAACTCCTCTATCACCAGCCACACAGCTAAAATTTTACCAACATGAAACTACTATCCATGTCTCTTAGAACACACTCTTCAACTTTTTTAGTAAAAAGAGAACACTTTGAGTCATTCTTACAACCACAGGCCAGTTCCTAGAGTTTGTGAGCCAATTAGATCAGCCCATCCTGACACACTTCTCTATGGTTTTGATTCTGAGAACATCTTCACTAAGTTTAAGATTAGAAATTATAGAAAATGGAAAAATCTTGGGGGGAAGGGAAAAGAGAGAAGATGACTATGTAGGTTTATGAGAGGTATATTCAGAAGAACAGCAAACAGCTATAGAAAAGTTGACTGGTCTTGCCAAAAGCCCTAATGAAAAAATATGGCCCAGACATCATGGAAGTAAAGGCAAGGAGATAAAATATGAAAGTGCTATCAAAATACGACTTCTGAGATGAAATCTTGTCCTGCTTGCCATAATCGTGAGTAGTTAAATTAGGTAACCAAATTCTGTCTATCACCAGTGGGTCAGAATAGATAAGGACAGTCCACTTTAGATATTGTTTATCGGTTCATGGCAATCTTTGAGAACTTCTGACAAGCAGCATTACCTACCACCACAAGGTCCTCCTTGTCCTTCTCACAATCATGCATCTCAGGAGGAGAAAGTGCCACAGGTGCCAGCCAGCATCTGGAGTTGTCTCTTTCTCCAAAGGAGATTCAGCCATACTCCTGTTTTGACAGTCCTCCCATTTGCATGCAATCAGAGAAGGTTTCCACTGTCCTCAGCTGTTCTTACGCAGTCTAATATGGCCAAATAACCAGCCTAAGAAATGGGTTAAATACATTTGTCTCCTGTCCCAGCTTCACCAGTAGTGGGATTTTTTCACATCTCTTAACAGTAACACATAGGCGTCCAGTTCATTTGGGATGTCTCTGGGCGTCCAGCACATATAGGGAACAGCTGCACCCTTTGGGAGTGGGAGTTGGATGCCAGGTGGGTGTGGGGAATTGCACTGTGGATCTCTGTGTAGGTACTACATTTCTTCCTCCCTCTGGGCTGAGCTACCAGCCTCTAAGTAACCACATCTGATTCTCCTACTCTAAAAACACTGATGATGTATTTTTAAAAAACTTTCATACTTCATAATAATCTTGTCTTATAGGTCCTGACAAGCCCCAATTAAACACTTTCTCAGCTGTTTTTGCAGAAAACAGTAAATATCAATAGAGCAAATATCAAGACAAAACTGTCGAATCTGGCAAAGGATCACCCAAAATCCCTGACCTTTTAAGACAGCAGCCCTTTATTATTAACAATGAATTTTCCTCTGTCAAGTCTTTCAAATTCACAATACTCACAATGACGTCAATTATTTTGACATCATTATGTCAAATATTATGTCCCAGCAATGTACTGGGAACCAGGGATTGATTGTTACATTATAACTTATCAACAGCTACTTCTGCTAGGGAAAGGGAAGAATCACTTATAGAGCTGGACACTGTGACATTTGGGCTGGCAGGGGACAGCCTGGCTGCCTCTTGCTTAAGGTTGAGCTGACTGATCAAGTGTCACACCCAAGGTGACCCTGCAAACCCATGGCTTAGGAGGGATTACAGCACAGCAAGATCCTCAGCGACACTCGCTCTTGCCCTCTGAACCCTAGACCCTATGGCTCCTCGTCAAAATGTGACCTGCTTAGATAAAAATATCCAGTATTTTTTCACTCTGGAGCAACTGGTTTAAAAAATTACTAGCGTCTGGTCTTGTTCTGTTCAAAGTGACACAGCTCCACACCACAACTTTAAGCATTTGATTTTCCTCTATATCTTGACATCCTTTCTCTAAAGAAAATAAGTAACTCCAGAATTCCTCACTGGAGGTCTTCTGAGATTTGTTTCATGCGTGCTCAGCAACATGAGGCCCTCAGAAGGAAGGTAAAAAGAAATGCAAGGGAGGGTTACTATTAACAAGTATTGTCCATGGGGCACAGCTTTTCTGCTCTGCCTTACTTTCAACATGCTGCTGCTGTTAAAACTGAATAGCTAACTTGCTAGCCAAGAGCTGGAAATGAGAATGTGCCCAGCCAGCACATAGTGACATAAAGACACATCATCATAGCATCAGCACATTTGGTAAAACCAGACCAGTCAGTCCTTTAGGTTGCATCCAGAAAAATCACCCTCTGCCTGAGAGCATAGGAGAGCAGTCAGTGCACCGGGCTCACCAGAGCCATTGTCACTCAAAAAGTACTGTGTGTGCATTGCAACCCACGTGCATGTGTGGTGAACAAACCAAGTTTTGTCAGCAAGCAGCTCAAGGGTCCAGAGACACAGCCTGTGTGCGGGGTTTGACTGCTACATGGCAGTCAAACCTCTGTAATTGTCTGTGTCTGTGTTTTTAATCTGTTCAGTTTTAATCTGTTTAAGTTTCATTTCTTTCAGCAATTTTTCAGCCAAATGGCATTACCTCACATCTAGGACAGACCAAAACCATGCATGGCAAACAGCTACTAAGGTTGCCACAGCTCAGCTGACACATGGCTTGTGTACAAGGGCACTAAGTAGAGGCGGCTGACACAACAATGAGAAAATGAAGAATGATGGGTGAAGACTACCTCAGTCCTTAAACATTTTCTTTCTGAAATCCAGAAGGCTCAGGAGGTTGCATTACTAATCTGATGCCACTGAGATATATTTTCAATATGAAGTCTTTCACTGGAAGTTTTGCTGCCCGGAACTAGAGAAACCTAGGAGCTGAGCATGGAGTAGTGAAGTATTCCCTGCTTCAAAGCAAAGCATGCTTTGCAGAGACTTTATTGAGGTAGTAGGCAATCCTTACAAAGATATAATCCTGAAGCCACTGAATGTTGGGGCTGCACAGGATATGAGTTCTCAAGATGCACCCATGGCTGATTACAAAAAAAGAGCTGATGTCATAACATTTCCAAATTTCTCAATAAGATGTTGAATATGCTCAGTTTAGATTAAGTCTGTAATACAGTCTGTGCATCATCAGTGACTTCCTGCACATGAGGAATATTCGTTGCAATTCAAAGCTAAAAAAAAAGCCCATCACTCTGCCAAGAGGAATAGCATAGGAAAATGCTGCTATCTGAGGACAAGGGAGCTGAGAGATCCCATTTAAGCTGGAAGGAGACTGACCACATTTCCACCATGAAATGCCTAGGACACTCAGACTTGGAAGTCTGTTTCAGTTTCATTTTCCATCAGGGCTCACTGCAAATCACAGCTCCACACCACAACTTTAAGCATTTGATTTTCTTCTGTATCTTGACATCCTATCTCTAAAGAACTTCTGAGATATGTTTCATGCGTGCTCAGCAACATGAGGTCCTCAGAAGGAAGGTAAAAAGAAATGCAAGGGAGGGTTACTATTAACAAGTATTGTCCATGGGGTGACAAAATCTCTTGCTATGGAAAAAAAATCTCTGCACTTTTCAACTGTTGTTACTTGAACTTGTGATGTAGAGTGGAGCTGCTGGCTTTCTCAGCTATTAAAGCTCAGCTGTTATTGAGGATGTTCCCCAACACTTTCTGTAGTGGAAAAACAAACACAAATACCCAGTGTTTTACCAGCAGCAGAGGAAGCTATGGCTAGCAAAGCTTAGCACATCAGGCTGAAAGTCTACTTGATACCAATACATAATGGTGTGATAAAGGCAGTCCCCTGCACCTTCAGTAACTGAAACAAAAGGAGGTTTTTCCATCCCATTCAGACCTGCCCATTCCAGTGACAATGAAGTCATCTGGGGTGAAAAGTGTCGTAATTGGGGCTTCATTAGCTTTGGGTTGCTGACAGAACTTCTTCTCTTTCATGTTCTAACACTCTGTCTCTTCCCTAAGGCAGCAATGGGGAACCAGCGCAGACAAAAAGCAATCCTTTATCAAAGCACCTGGTTAGTGGACCACCTTAATTCCTCAAGAAGAGCTCTTGAACACTGACTCAAATTATCCAAGTGTAGGTTTCTGTCTCATATGAGGTCACAGTTTCCTTATATCTCATCAAAAAACTGGCCTCGTGCCACCAACATTTTTAACTGCCCCTATCACTTTGACCAGGATGGGCTAAAGTATGCGAGGAACCTCTGTTCAGCTACTGTCTCTGCCTCTCTCTGTGGTGGTCACCCACCTTTTCAAGCATTTCAGGAACACATTAAGTCATTCTAGACAAGCTTTGCTATGCAGCTAAACAAGTGACCCTTTCTGAGCATCGGGCAAAAATAAGAGCTTGGGAACAATTGGAGGAAGTGAACCAAGCAGACGCTCCTGCAGTAATTACCATCACTCACTTAGGGAAGAGGGGGAGCAGGGGAGCACCCCAGCTAGGACCACCCTCTCCTCTGAGGCTGGGGTCTGCTCCCATTGTTCTCACCAGGAGCCATACCACCGCCTCCAGCGGGAGCAGGACCAGGTCTTTTAATCCCCATTTCCTCTTGGCCGAATGAACCGCAGTGTATGCCAGTGACAGCTAAATGAAGGATTCCTTTTTCCAGAGGACCGGCAACAGCTCTCAACTCATAAACTCAAGGTAATTGACATTACAAACAAGCCTTACCCAGAGGGACCCCAAAGCAGTCAACAATTGTGCTTTAATGAGTAGGAAGGGAGAAGGGGGGAAGTCTTTATATGCTGCAGTAGGACATTCTAAGAAAAGCTCTTTCCCTTTTCCAGGCAAGGCAATGATTAAAGTCTGTGCATGAAACCCAGCAAGGAGGGAGGCCTTGCTGAAAACGCCTTTCTTCCTGGCTTTCCTGTGGAAAAACAAGGGGGTTGAAAAATGGTTACTGGGACCTGAGAAGGACAACAGCAGCCAGTTAACAAACCCGAACAATAAAAGAGGAAGCCAAGCTCAGATGAAAAAAGTTGAAGATCCCAGCACTCTGAAGTTTTGCACACAAACAGAGTTCAAATACTGGTATGAGCTGCCATAGAAGGGCAGAGAGTGGGGTGGAAGTAGCTAAGGCTGATGTAACACCAATACCTTGCTGGCATTGTGCTTTAAGTACAGTAAACCTGTGCAAGGCAAATCAGAGGCAAATTTCCAGCGTACAGACTGTTGTATAAAATTGACCGTGAATTGCCTAGACCAGTAATATCATTTTGCTTGAGACCTCAAACTGAACCCAAACCACGTTCCCAACTTTGAAAGGCCAGTGCATTATCTGCTAAGCCATCCATCCTACTGGAAAATCTTCTCCATGTTCATACAAAAGGAAAATAAAACCCAGGCTGCTCTGGGCTCTAAGCCAAGTCTGAACATGACATACACACTCCCTAACAGGGAGGGAAAGTGTTGCACCAGGGTTTGGCAATTATGAACAGGCACCAATAGTTGCAAACTAGGCTTTGCCACCGAAGTCTTTATGCTGACAGTCTTGACTATGCTATACCAGTTGTTTGGAAGCTGCAGGTAAATTTCCTTGCTGGTGTTACTGCATTCCTCTTGGAAGGGAAGGCAAAGCGGGAGTATGCTAGCCCTCAGTAGAGGGGAGCTATGTACAAAGAGACTCTTGAAATGCAGGGCACCATCTTGTTTGTTCTTTTCTTCTGTGCCCTTCTAGACTGTAAGCACCTTTGTTTTACCAGGGCAGGTGCAGAGGCACTCAGAACAAGATTTTCTATCTTGTTCTTTGCTTTGAAATCTCTGGTCATTGCAGTCTCCTGTGAAAGCTGTGTCCTACATTCCGTGATGGAAGCTTTCACCTAGCTGACACACAGTTATTCTTCAAGAACATACCCCATGTCAGGTTCCATCACAGTGTAGGTCTGCTGCTACTTACACTTTAACAATTTATTGTTTTGTTCCATATCAAAGAAGGCACCATTTATTACCCTTTACATACATACAAATTCCTCTTGAGGTGCCTGAAAATGTGCCCATGTTCAGCTGTTATACTGCAAATAAGCTGCAGCACCAATGGTTTGGTTACTGGTTAATAGTGCTCGGCTGGCACTCACGATTTCCACGAGCAGAGTGACAGTTTGCCAGCAGGTGTGACACACTGAAAGCCCATTTCCAGGGGGATACTACTGGATATTAATAAGTGATTTCCCCAACTTCTGCTTCAGAAAAACCAGCCCCGTTGCCCTTTCTAGAGTTATGTTGAAGGAAAACAGCCACAGTGCTGAGGGGTGGCAACACTCCTGCAGGACGCTCCAGTGCGTGGCACTGGGCTGAAGGCAGAGCTCTGCAAATGAACTTCTCCACTGGCACTATGGCATAGCCTCTTCAAGGTCACACAACTACTTCTGATGGGATACTTTTATGGTGAAAAGGCTTTTCCAAAAAAGTAGATGAGATGTGTACACAATGCTGGAAGGGATCTGACAGTGTTACAAAAGACAGGACAGAGAGGTTATTTTTTGGATATATGAATAAAGTCCAGTAGAAACATGTAAAGAGCAGGAGCTATCCATGTCTTTGAAAAAAATGTAAGGCTATTTTGAAATATTTATATTTATATTTATATTATTTATACATCACAGGCATGCTGTGAGGCTTGAAAATTCATTTACAGCATTGCACATTGCATATCAAGAAAGCTAAGGAGCTGAAGTGCATGCAGCCAACAAGCTGATTCAGAGAAAAGGAAATTTATTCAGAGTCCTTCTGAGTAACCCCCTACTTTTATAAGAAACACCATGAATGGCATGGCTTAGCCACTTCTGCATAGGAAACTGCTTGGTTTATCAGTTTCAGAGTGGCTTAAAGCAGTATCAATTTTACCTAGATTTGTATCTACAGTTCCAGAGTACAGAGATAAAATAAACTTGTATTTAGACCACAAATACACTTACTCCCTCAGTAGGGTTCTTTTTATGGATCTTTTACTGCTTAGGCATTGCATGAAAGAGATAAATGGACACTAGCTCACAGAATCACAGAATGGGTCAGGCTGGAAGGGATCACAGAAGATCATCTGGCCCAATCTCCCTGCTCAAGTAGGGTCATCCTAGAGCACATTGCACAGCATTGTGTCCAGGCAGTTCTTGAATATCTCCAGTGAAGGAACGCCACAACCACAATGGTTCAGAAACCATTAAAATGCACATTAGTAAGCATTAGTGAGCATTATCTCTGAGGCTGTATTTGTGGACTCCTTGGTGATACCCCCAGAGCAACGTGCCAGATGATGTGAGGTGCTTCCCAGCCACTAGTGCTTGGACGGGGAGTCTGCATTTGGCAGGGTGAAAATCTTCCTAAGCCTTGGCATTTGGAAATGCTGACCCCTAATCAGACTTTTGCTACTCACTGAGAAATCATTCCTAGACATGGAAATTGCCACAAACTATTCCCCTGAAGCTCAGTTACCATTAGGACTGACTTCAAGTACTATCTCATTTGAATTTCTCCTCCTTGGAGACAACGTGTCCTATAAATGAAACTCACCTGGCCTTCCTCTAGCCACCAAATCTGCTTAGGCTGGGCCTGGGTCCAACATGGATGCCCTTGGGGTTTGAAAGAGCCTATAGCCCTTTGGCCTTGCCAAATCCCCAGTCAGTGCTTCTCTCAGCCAGGCCAAGCTGCCATTCTGTCCTGCAGGAAACAGCAAGTGCTGCACGCTGCTATGCCACTCACATGTGCCTCCAGCCATGCTTGAAAACAGCCCCAACTGTGATGCAGCAACAGACTGCTTTAGATGGACAAGCCTGCAAGAGAGGGCTCCCTTCCTTCTCCAAAATATGGCTTGTTCCATGAGACCATGGGCAGGTTCACAAGACCATACATGAGACCACAAAGCAAGTTCCTCATCTCTTCCTAAGTGATTCTGTTGCTTCATTTTCCCAGACCCACTGACTAGGTCCAGTGTCTGCTCTGAGTAACGGGAGCTGTAGGCACTCAGCATCGGAAACACGCAGATTTAGGAGCCTTTATTCCCCATGATCATCCTCTTTAACCCCTCCACGGTGTTCAGAGACTTAGCTGGAGGGGCATAGAGCAACCAGGGGTCAGACTTCTGTGGACTGTAGCCACGTAAAGGCCACAGCAGCAGCACGGCCGTATAAAACTGACACAGACACCTGGAGAGAAAGAGAGCTGTTTGGAAAAAGCAGCAGCCACGAGACGCACACGCCGCCCGCAGCAGCGACTGCTATTCACAGGGATGGAAGGAGCCATTTTTTTGTCATTAACAAAAGGCAGTGTCTATTAAAAAATAAAAGGCGTCACAAAACAAACAAAACGATTCATTGGGATTTTAGAACTCACCTCCAGACACAGCGGGAGGGGAAGAGCTTGCCATTACCCATTCTGGCTGCAGAATGGGATCAGCCCAAGAAAAAGCATGTTCCCACAGTAGACAGTTTGAGCTTGTTTTGTCAGACACTGAGGTTCAAATGACCTTTCTTTTTTGGCACAAGGACTTTGGCAGCCTGGAGAATGCTGGTGCTAAATAACAGTAACACCAGCTTTTTCCTGGTACCACATAGAGTAAACAATGCAAACAGTGTTTCAGGGACTTGGTGGGGCTGATTCGGATGCAGAGAGGGATCAAACTTTGGTTAGAGAATGAATAGCTCTTATTTACTTGTAATCTCTACCTTGGTGGGAGATTCTGACATGCATGTGAGAGAAACTCCCTCTTCAAAAAGATTTTTCACCTTTCTTGTCTCTGTGCTCTGCTTCTTCAAGTATCTTCTTGGATGTCATCATGTCAGCTAATGTGTCAGGCAGAAAAGGTACCCAGTCACAGGAGCAGTACTGAGAAGCAAATGTACAGTATTAACAGCTACAGAAAAAGCAAACATAATTCTGCAGTGCAAGTTTTCTACTTCAAGTTACCTTTTAATACAGCTAGTTGTGGCTTTATTTTTTTTTGTTTAAAAACTTTTGAATTCATAGGAAAATTTCAATTAATTTGGTCAGGGGATAGGGATATTTTGTACTTCTTCTCACAAGGTTTGTGAAAGGCTTTGTGAAGAGTCTCTCTTAAAGTTCTCATACAGAAGGACCCTGCTCTCTGGGGTCTCTAAGTCATTATCAGACATCAAAGAATCCAAGCAGATGCCAGATTCCTTCTCCAGACCTGTATAGTCTGCATCTTACTGAACTGCATTCCACTCCAAAGTTGAGCATACAGGTATCTACAGCTCCCTCCAGCTTCCTACCAGGAGCAGAGCAGACTTCAGGAGAAGGCCAATAGAAGGCATTTCGGTTGGGGAAGGAATGAAGGACGGAAGGAAGGAAGGACGGAAGGAAGGACGGAAGGAAGGAAGGAAGGAAGGAAGGAAGGAAGGAAGGAAGGAAGGAAGGAAGGAAGGAAGGAAGGAAGGAAGAAAGAAAGAAAGAAAGAAAGAAAGAAAGAAAGAAAGAAAGAAAGAAAGAAAGAAAGAAAGAAAGAAAGAAAGAAAGAAAGAAAGAAAGAAAGAAAGAAAGAAAGAAAGAAAACCCGCCACCTAAGTGTCATTATCTTTTGATCCGCTTAGCTTCAAAGTCACTCAAGGCAGCAACGCAGAAGGCTTGCTGGGAACTCTCAAAGACACAAGAAAGATATTGCATGGCTCAGTATTACCTGGAAATGTTTGATTAATTTCCTGAAGACACTAACCCTCTCGAATGCTCCAACAGCTTTACTTTCTGTCTGGCTGTTTTTCCACTGTTCCACTCTTGATCTCCCTGCTAAAAGACGTCTTCCAAATTAAGTGTTTTACATATTATTACAACACTGAAGTGAATCCAGGTGGTAGTTTTCAAATGAGCTGAAGGTAGAAAGTCAGCATCTCACTTCCTTTTAGAACCTTTGACAATCCCGTCTTCAATCCCAACTCCCTGCTGAAATGGGCACAGCAGTTCACACAGGAGGGACAGGCAGGGAGGATGCAGTCACCAGCTCAGGAGAAGGGCTGAGTTGGTGGTCACCAGTCTCTCGGAAGGAGCTCAGCTGTGGTGCCCACTTGGCAGGGAGCGATGTCCTCTGCAGTCGCTGGAAAGGATGTGGTGGTGCAGACTAAGCTCCCACAAAAACAGAAGGATGCCCAGGTCTCAGGCTGCAGGGAGTGCCAGCATCTGGCACTGGAACTGGATGACAGCAGAGACAACAGCTGTGTGAAATGTGAGCAGGCAGATGATCTGCCCATCATGGTGGCAGCGCTAAGAGAGGAGGTGGAAAGGTTAAGAAGCATCAGGGACCCTGAGGAGGAGATTGGCTGGTGGAGCCACTCAACACCATCCCTGCATTGCTGCCAAATGCACCAGCCAGCTGCATCACAAGAAGCAGAGGATCCCCTACCATCTCACCACATCAGGCAGAAGAAGGGGACCTCAGAGATGGTGGGGAAGGAATGGAAACAGGTCTCTGCTAGAGGCAGCAGGTGAATACCATCCCACAAGGAAATCTGATGTAAAAGTTCTTTGAAAGTGAAATTGCTTTTTGCATTGACCTGAAATATACTGAAAAACATCAGAAGGTATTTGTCTTCCTCTGGAAAGTGATGATACTAGGTTTTTTTCATGGAAAGAATGTAAATGTGGTATTGCTTTTGCTCTGTCCAAGTATAACAAGTACTGCCCTACTCTCATGGCAGCAAAAAAGTTAAGACTGAATGAAGAAAACCTTGCACAGAATCAAAGCCTACTACATGCCGATTAACATCTCCTCCTGAGGAAGGTACTTAATCTTGCAATATTAAACCACTGCTCCTTTACATAACAAAAACTTGTTTTTCTGAAAATAGTGGGTTCCTGGTACTTCTTTCTAATCTGACCATAGATTATTCTTCTGTATGTCTTTCTGTCTGTCCATCTACTTATGTTCACCTCACAGAGATACCTATAACACCACAAATATAAAAAAGTTCAAACTCCTCAGAAAGGTGAGAGCAACTCATGCTTTTGCTGAGGAATACCACTTTTTCATCAAGGAGGTGAGGTGATCAGAAGCATCCAAGGGTCCTCCTGTCAGTGGGAATCAGAAGAAAGCTACATTAAAGAAAATAATTATGTATTTTCCTCTTTGTCCAAAAGAATGCAGAAAAAGGAAAGGCCAGAGGCTATCTACAGGAGCAGCACAGATCAACATAGCTAACAGCAGGCATTTGATCACCTTAAGTAGAAATAAGTCATTCATATTTAGAAACATAAGCAAAAGTATCATCTGTTCAGAAAAGAGCTCCCTTATCTAACTGTGGTGCAGACGGTGTGTCTACACAGATGTCAGTGGCACAAATTCTATTTGCTTGTGTCTGGTCAGATGAGTCAGAAGTATGAACAGCAGATTTCAGGACCAAAGGCATCTTGAATGTGGCTTGATCAGCTACCTGGGCATTAAGCCACAGCATATCCAAATGCCAAGAGAGCTGTTAAATATTTCTTCCATTAAACTCAACTAACACTACCTCTTCTTTCCCCACAGGAATGGCCATACCACTCAAACCTGGCCTGATCCCTCCTGCAGCCCTTACACCCAGCCCTGTCCCCAGATCCCAGGCCTTTCCTTCCCTCCAAAATTAGAGTTCTGTCTCTCTGCTTTAGCCTTTGCCTGAGGCACACTGCCTGGCTGCTGCCAGTGAAGCTCTGAGACTGGAGTGGATGGCAACCAGAGCTCCTTTATGCTTCTGCACTCCTGGGATGAAATGCCCCATTTTCAAACTCAGACAATGAAGTTCAGCACCCTGACCCTGCCACACATTCCTCAAGTGTCTTTTAGATTAGTAAAACAGGTATTTAGGGACCAATGCACTCATTTGAATGTTCAGACACAGTAATTGGGCACCTGGTCCTGATTTGAAAACTGGGTCAACTGTTATTTTCTCCTCTGATCTGCCTCCTTTCACTGGTGACAGTCAGCAAAAACTACTTTTCTAATCTGAGTCAGTCTTGCAGATTAATACGACAGAACATCAGCACCATATAGGTTTATTATATATATTATATATATTATATATTTATAGGCAGAGAATTACTATCTGTGGGGCACCAAAACCATGTGGTTCATCCTATTGAAAAGGTAGGATCTCAGCAGTCTTCCCAGAATTACATCCTGAGACATATGACAGCTCTCCCAACAAACAGATGAGCCCATTGTGTCAACAGGCATAATTTGCAGTGTGCCCAGAGCAGATGCTCAGGTAAAAGACTATATGGAGGGCAGCTGGAAAGACTGAAAAGATTGTGAAAAACATATTCTATAGGCTGAGTGCATATTGAGTTTATATCAGTTTCACTTCTGGTCACCTGTGTGCTGACATATTAATGAGGGCTTGCTGCCTTCTTCTCAGTTTTATTATCTTTTTGTGTCAATTCTGTACACAGAACTGCCCACAGCCAGAAGCTTGGGGTGCTACCCATTTTGATTTAGAAACTGCCAAACTGAAAGCTGTTGATCTCAAGTTTCTGTTCACTAGAACAAAACCAAAAGCCTGCAAATCCATGTTAACTCCCTTTGATCAACTACACAGAAAAACCATGATCAGGCTCAGTGTTTTAGTAGGCTGTGCCAATCCCGAACCACGGCCCACCCCGTGAGAAGGGACAAGTGAGGCAGGACAGCAAACCACAGAATCAGAGTCTCAATGGTATCCCCAACACAGCTTGTCTCACCTGAAGGTGTCACAGCCCTGGGTGAACACACAAGCACCATCACCAAGCCCAGGTGGAGTCTTCAACACAGAGGCTGCTTGGGAACTCAAGAGGCAGCCTAGTATCCAGTGACATCTTTTGAGCCTGATTCATAAATCACAGCTTCCTATACAGAATTGGTGGGAGTGATATTGTACCCAGCTCCTCTGGATACAATTACAGGTTATTGTCTGTAGCCAATCATTCCCTCTGTGTCATCTTGTGGGAACTCCTGCCGGTTAATCTTCATCCCAACCCAAATCTTCTGTAAATATGAGATCATCTTTTCCACCTCACCAGCAACACCAGCTGTGGTGAAAACATCCCACTAGGTTTCAGCCCCATGCTGCAGACACCACTCTCGGTATTTGCTGGCTCACCCTCAGGGACTGGACACTTGGAGCCTGTGGGATCTCCCAAAGGAAAGTGATGGAGGTGACAGACACTTGATTGGCTTGATTGTAGCTTTGGGTGTTGTGATCTGCCTGCAGTGCCCTTGCCCTGGCTTCTGTTATTCTCAGCATGCTGGACCCACTTTCATTCAGATTCTCACTTAGATTTGGTGTTTAAGTATAACCTGCAAAACTCAAGTTTCTGTTTTGAGCAGCATTCTGCCTGTTTATGGTGATAAGTCCAAAGACACTCATCAACAGATGCTTATTGCTCAGGCTGACAAATGATGTCTGAGATCATATACTGTGTTTTGGCTATGGTTTTTTTAAGCCTCAATTCAAGACCATTTTTTTGCCCATTTCAAAGCACAGCTGAACTACCAGAGGGACTCATGCTTAGCTTGGATGTATTTACTATCAAGTGTATTATTACAGCTCTCTTTTTTCTAAATTGACTGACCTTGTGCATTTCTCTTGCAACAATTTGGGAAAGAGATGCTTGGAGGAACAGGAGCTCCTCAGTGCTCTAGTGAGACGGATCCATCTCCAAGCCCTATTAAAGAAAAGTTACCCTGAAGAACTGATGGTATTGGCAGAGGCTCCAGCAGTGTGTCACCCCAGCCATCCTCTCCCAATGACAGGGCCTAAGCAGGGGGCTGTGAGGGCCAGCTGCATGGCCAAGGACTTTCAGCTAGTCACCATCAGGATTTCTCCAGCCCCACACAGAACTGGAAAAGTAACAAAACACTGTGTCAGCATAGAGAATGTTTAAGTCTTCCAGAGAGTTTTTTTAATTTTATGATTCTGCTAATAAAACATGGGGGGTTGACCTATTTCATGTTGTTTCTTGTTTTCCTTACTGCTTCTTCTATATTTTTCTTATCAGCTGTTCTTCCCATAAATGCTGTTGCTGAAGCAGTGGAGTTTTTCCATTAAAAAAAAAAAAAATCATCAATATTATTTCTACAGCCTGACCAGGCTCCTCTGTTTGATACACTGTGCCCTACTAGGAACTGGGAGGATGAGCTCCATGGCAGGACCCCCACCTCGAAAGCACCGGGATGCGCGTGTGCCCGAGCATGTGCATGTGTGCAGAAAGGGAATGCGAGAGGGAGAGAATGCGTGTGTCCCCAGTTTAATTAGAAAATTTAATTGGATGGAGTTTGGGTCATTTCCCCCCGCCCCCTCCTTCAGAGCTGGCTGCAATAAACAGACTTTTCTCTTTCTCTTTCATCCTTCAGTGGTTTGTAGTTCTGCATCTGCTCTGCTGGCATTGTCTCTGCTAACGGCCATACCGATCAGGAAGCCAGAGCCAGGAGGCAAATGAAGGGACTGCATTGATACCACTGATCACTGAGCCCCACATAACTGGCAACTGTTTCTGTCTTTTACCTCTGGAGATGAGTTGAACAGATTGTGTAAAATTTGGTGGCTTCCAAAAAAAGAAAGGGGGGTGGGGAAAGAGGGAGGCACATCTTACTGCCTTGGCCCTCTTGGTACCTGGTACCCAGGGGTCTGTTCAAACAACATCCTCAACACAGGAAGTAAAAGTGAAAAATTCGTGGAAATGAGCAAATCCGCTGATTTCAGGGAATGTTTGTACAAAAGAGTGAGAGACTAAACACACTGCTCCTTTTTCTCTGGGGGTGGATGCTACAGTCCTGCCACAGAACCCTCCATCTCTCCACTTGGGCTCTGCTGTGGCAAGAGAGCAGGCAAAGCCTTGCACCACATGCTTGGGAAAGCGCTCAGCTCGGACACAGGGGAACCAGTGCCAGGAATGACTAATATTCGAAAGAGTCTGAGCATGTGGGACACTTCTCACAGATGCTGTTTTCCATTGCTCAGCAGCATCTCATCACACAGGATATGGGCCACAGTCATAAGGTGAGGTGGATATTTGTCATCTCTATCCAGAAAAAAATGGCCTGGGCAAACAGAGTGGTGGCTTTCTTGTTCTCCTCAGTTTGACTTTCAAGCAACATAGTAAAGATCTTCTCCCTCACCATGTTCTGGCACCTTTCTGCACGTGTTAGCAGCTCTCCTGATGTTTGCTGTGTGTTTGAGAATGCAGATAATTTACATGGATGGAAGTGGATGTTTGCCCATCCTTGTCTAGCATGGATGAGGATTATGACAAAATAGACATCTAATAGAGGACAGATTTTGATGCAAACAGTTCCTTTCTCTGAATTTTAAGGCAAAAGGGACAAGGTGGGCCCCTACCATATCATCCTGCTGGTTCCTCAGGTGGATCAAGTTCAAACACAAGCATTATATGGTCCACACACCCCATAATCTCTCTTTTTCTTCTTGCTTTCCCTGCCCTCCCCCACCCCCAACGACATTACACAGTCAGGCTGGGATCAAATTCAGCTAACTTGAATGTATATCATTTCCAAGTTGAAGTCTAATCTGCAGCCCTGTCCCCAGTGAGATACTCAATTTACCACTCCTGTAACTAAAGCTCATTGTTACGGCTATAATAATCAAATGTATCACTTTCCTAAAGGATACTTCTGGTCAACATTTTGCATTTTTTAGAAAGTTCTCTATAAAACTCTTCTCTTTGTTATGTCACACGCAGGCTTCCTGCTCCATTCAACCTTTCTTTTTCTTTCTGTGTCCTATTCATTACACCAATCTAGAGGCAAAAAAAAAAGAAAAAATTATATTTCCCTTAGAAGAATCAAAACTGTTCATGTCAATGAAAGAATAATAGCATGATCAGGGGACTTACAGATCAATGTTATCCAGATCAGCACTTAAATGGAAATCACTCTGCATGAAAAATTCACGATGCCCTCTATCCTTTACATGGATAATGGGGACATCTGGTTACAGCAGACAGAATCATTTTACGTACATATATATATGTGATATACACATATTGTGGGCTTTCAGTGTAATTCAGACAATGACTGACATTGCCAGAATCAGTTATTTTGTAACTTAGGTAACTATTTCAGGAGACTAATACACCTTCCTCTAATGAAGACAAGTTCCTAATAGTAGCATTATCAAGACAGGACAATGGGCTAGATAAGATCACTGATGAGATCCTGTGATACCTGCAGGTCTTACCTGCTTCTATATTTTAATTCAAATTTTTCGTAGTGATAAAAGGAATGGTGGCCAATCTTCTTGTCCATTCATTTCTCCTTCTTTGGCCTCAGCTGCAGTGAGGTTTCTGCAGCCTGTGGTCTCTTGGCAACATCTGCATTAAGAAGGAGGAAGTGCAGAGCCTCCTCACACCCCAGGCACTTTGCACACTTTTTGCCCACAGGTGTCCAAAGCAGTTTATGCCATGATGGACTCATAGAGCAGCTAGGGAAAAACCATGTCTTAAATCTCTGACTACACTACTGAGGATTGTAGAAACCACACACTTACCTACCACCCTGACTGCCCTTCTAAAGGCAAATGCCTCAATGCTTTATGTCCCAGGACTGAACAGGACCTTCTTACCCTTTAAACACAGCTAGAGGCAGCTCCTCTGGCCTTCTGATGGGGTATACTTGGGCTAGGAACACGCCTCAAGAAAGTGAAAAACCCATCTTGTTCCTTTCCCTGCTCCCACAGGATCGATCCCACGCTCTCACCAGTCTGCGGAGGGAAAGCCTTAAGGAAGAGGCTGAGCAGAGAAGCAATGCCTCCATCTTTCCTCCCACAAGAGGCCACTGCACGAAGGCTTCAAGGGCTAGAAGGAGAAGTAGTGTCAAACAGAGCCCTGTGCTGCAGTCCTCACATTTAGAGGCGTACATGAGTCTCAATTTCTCAGCCTTATCCCTCTGTGGATTTATTCTTAACATGATCCGGTCTTTGGACAGAAGTTGCTCGTTTTGATTTGTAATGGGGATATCCCTGTCTTTAGTTAGGCTTTTGAAAAGAACATTAGGCCTATATTGTATTTCTTCTCACAGGACTCTCACAGCTGCTTCAGTTTTGCCTGAAAACACATCATCAGAAGTTAAAAGAAATCAGTGAGCTTGTCTCCTCTTTCTCAGGAGAGTCAAGGGTCAGTGTGTGGTGTTGCACAGCACCCCACAGGGTGCATCTCCTGCCAAGAACAGAGGAGAGGAGGGCAAGTCTGGAGTCCAGGAAGGGACACAGCAGCACCTCATCAGTGTGCAGTAACATGGAGGAATGAAAAGTGGGCAGCAGTGGTGCTTTTAACTGTTGGGCATGAAATGTAAAGGCAGAGGCCAGCGTGGAGAGAAGACCAACCCAAATGTCTTCAGGATACACAAACACAAAGGTGCACATATGTTAGCATTTGAGATTAACACTTGGAGATTAATACCTTGTCTTATACCTGGAGAAAAGACATGAACAGAAGATATACAAGCAATCCAAAGATAGAAATGATAATAGATGAATCAAGATTATCCCCCACCATAGAGGAAAATCAAATAGTATATTTGTGGTTCAAGTTAATGATATATCAGCATGTGCTTTTATTATCTATATATATTTAGTTGTCTTGGACAATATAATCAGATTAGATCAGCAGAAGAAGATCCCATACTACATACTTATGTCCTAATAAATATGCACGAGAACTACTTCACATGCTACTCAGGCCAGAAACTGCTCTCTCCATTGCTATTAATATTGATTGGTGTTTAAGTGGAACTCGCTGTCAGTCCATTGCACCAGCTCTAATGTGACAGCCATGGTTAGTGCAATTTCTGTTCCTAACGCAGACCTTAACCTTCCTGCATCTTCTGATTCCCTCAGTACCCACTGTCTCCTCAGGTGCTGCCTCAATCAAACAAAGGCCCAAGATGTGGTTTACATGGAGAAGAATTTATCATGTATTAAGAGCATAATTTTTTTTTCCTATCACTCACACAATTTTAAACACTCAAATGAGGAAATTAGTGTTGAGTGGTACAGACTAGATCTAATCTCATTAATCCAACAATAATTGAAATACAGGACTTCCCCCGAGGCCATGGATTAATGACCAGCTAGGTGGAGCTGCTGACATGAAGCACAGCCAAGTGCCATTAACCCCAGCCAGGCATTATTTAATCCCAGAGGAAATGTCCTGTGCAAAATTTGTTAGCTCTTGGGCGAGAGGAAGAGGGAGGAGAAAGGTGCACGTGGGCTGGGTGCATGGAGGGCGCCCTTCCGGCTGCCGAGCACGGGGCATCCCTGCAGACACCCACGTGTCTCCCACGGCTGCCCCAACCCACGCTGACCAGTGGACACATAATTAAGATAAATTAATGATCTGAAGCAGAAACTGTGTTTAATGAAGCCCCACTCAGACTTGTGTGCTAATGCCAGCCCTGTTTGCAGACAAATATTTACTAACCCTCTGTGCATAAAGTGACAGGCCACCTGTTCTTCCCTCTCATTATGTCTCCCTAAGTCTAAAGGTAACACTGCCTGGTTAGACCTACAACATTCAAGCCACTTCAGAGACTCATAAACATCTTTAACAAAGCAGAGCCAGATCTGCCAAGCTCTATTTGTTTCAGGCTCCATCTTTTTTAACTCCACTTATTGTACACTCCCTAGATGCAAACTCAACTAAATGCTGTTGCCTCTTCTAGCATGAGTAATTTTCTGTCAAGATTCTCACCAAATAATTTCTGTCTTCTCAACCAGAAGTTTTTGAAGGTGCATAGGTTGCTCCCAGCCTTGACAAAGAGCTCCAAAGAGAAAAGCAATAGGCAATGCCATATTATTAGTCACAATAACAATACCACTAGTTATAACAGACATCACAGTCATAGCAGTTGCATTTAGCAAATCATTGTAATGTAATTAAAAACAGTAATGGTTTAAGAGTCTGTTCTTGTTTTCATTGAACTAGATGGGAGTTTTGGGATTTACTTCAGGGGAACAGGGTCAGATCCTAAATAAGCAAGGATTATCCTAAAAAAAAAAAAAAAAAAAAAAAAAAAAAAAAAAAAAAAAAAGGAAGCGGTATAGGATTAAGTCTCCACTCCAAGCAAAAGAAAACCAGGAAAGATTAGAAAGCTGTCAGGGAGACAGACAGACAGACAAGCAAGAAAGAGACAAGCAGAGGTTAAAAAGCTGCATGCATAGCACTGGGTGGTGCCCCTATTCACACCAGCAGGGGAATGTCCACCTGAGCAGTCCCTTACCAACAGGAACGAGGGACTCCAGCACAGCTCCTCCGGAGGAATTTAAATGTGCCTCACATTTCACACCTCTGCTCAGTGGTTTATGCTTTGATGCTGCACTGAGGCGTTAGGTGCTCCTGTGTGCTCGGGCTGCCCACCCATCCCAGCACGTGAGTGTGGGAAGTCCTGGGCCCCATGGGAGGAGACAATGTCCCCACACAGGCAGGTGACTCTCTGGCACACAGCGTGGAGGTTGCTGCACACAGACAAGCCGACACACTGGGGTGAGCAATTGCAGCTTGGACATTCAAGTGACACCAAACAGGTGTTTCTTTGCAGCAGGCCAAATCTGAGCTGACAAGAGCCAAAGCTGAACCAAAACGTACCCTGTCAAAGGCCAGGCTGAAGAGCCCTACAGGCAGCCCTGCTCACGCTGCACCGTGTTCAGCACAGATTTTGTAAGCTCGACCCAGAGGGGCAGCTCTGGCCCTGGAGGTAGGCTGAGTCATGCACTCCTGGTGGCACAAGGAAGAGTGGTTGTGAGCACAGATGAACTAGACAGCTTTTTTCCACCTCTGTCTTCTCTGACCTGCCATCAGTCACAAAACTTTCTGTATTTTTCTGAGAATGACATGACACAAAGCAAAGTACCCACGGTAGTACCCCGTGTAGTACCCACGGTACTACAAGGTCACGAAACACAGGCAACCCAAAAAAAAAAAAAAATTTATTACTGCCTGCTTGCTTGTTCCTCCATCTCACCACAGCCAAACGTTAACAACTGATTGTTCCTTTGTAGATAGTTGAGTGCTTCCAGCCCTGACATGTGCAATCACTTTCTGGTGTCCCACCCGACAAAGCACAGTGTGAAAGGATGTACACATGAAAGCTAGGGTAAATTCAAAAACATCAGTCCCAGGCTGCAAGGGAGCTGAATTCAATATCAGCAAAACACACAGGAAAGGACAATGTATAATGGAAGTGGAGGGGCACAGAAGGGAGGGTGTGCAGGGGGAGGGGATAACGTAAACATTCACGCATGAAAATATTAGATGATTCTTGTTGCACAGTGACTTGAATTCAAAGTATTTATGTGGTCATTTCCATTTCTTTTCCCAAGAGGGTGCTGGGACTGGCATGGCTGTCAGAGGAGTGTGAGAAGATGCCAGCACAGGCAAGCAGTTTCCAAGGCAGAACTACAGCAATGCCTGATATTGTATTAATGTGAGTGCTGGCCATCTGGCCATTAGGGACAAGCTGCTGCCAGGGTGTCTCTCGTTTTCCATCTCATTTCAGAAGCTCTGGAGCCTGGGACTGAGACCCCTAGGGAGATTCTGGCTAAAGATCATTCCAGCATCCACTCAGATGTTGTAGAGAAAGGGCCAGAGAGCTGATAAGGCAGGAGAATGCGCTCACACCCACACAGGGGGAAAAAAAAAAAAAAAAAAAAAAAAAAAAAAAAAAAAAAAAAAAAAAAAAAACACCACCAGAGAATAATACTGAATGGAGGGGTTAAAGGCAGAAAGAAAATGAGAGCAGATGAACAAGGGAATGGTTTAAACAAATAAGAGGGAGGAAGCAGGAAAAGGAAAAGAAAAATAAGAGGCACAGCACTTACGCAAAGGAGCCTTTAAAGGAGGAGAGAGGAACAGAGAAGAAAAGGAGTAGAAAGGGTTCAATAAGGAGAAATGGCTATCATTAAAGGCACAGGGGCTATGAAAGGACTACTAGCACAATGCACCTTTTTGGATTTTAACTACTCAGAACTAAAGTAAGAGCTTTCAGTCTTCCCTCTTGAATAGTACCTTGTCCTAGGAGCCTGCTGAAACCAGGCCTCAGTTAACAGATTAGGGAGTGGGTAAAGGGGCCAAAACTTTATCTTGTCAAAATAAATGCTCTTCCTTATGCTTGTTTATCTACTTTTTAACCATCATTGGAGGTGCTTAGACTGGGAATTTTTTCAGTGTATAGAAAGACAAGTATAAAGTTGATAGTCACTATTTTATATCAGTATGGAAGATTGAACTCCTGGAAATGTCAGCAGCTTTACTTGATTTCTGCAAAGAAAGAAAAGAAAAGAAAAGAAAAGAAAAGAAAAGAAAAGAAAAGAAAAGAAAAGAAAAGAAAAGAAAAGAAAAGAAAAGAAAAGAAAAGAAAAGAAAAGAAAAGAAAAGAAAAGAAAAGAAAAGAAAAGAAAAGAAAAGAAAAGAAAAAGAAAAGAAAAAGAAAAAGAAAAAGACACCCAGTTCTTCTGTAAAGTGAAACATCACCCTACAAAATAAATCTTGGCTAGTGGGCAATAAAGTGTCATGGAAGGTCAAGAGCACTAAAATGATGACCTGCAAAACCTCACTTCCTGCAAAAACTGCTCAAGAACCAGCACTACAGTGTGATTTCCTGAGTAAATTACTGAAAAGTAGGTATCATGTGCAACTGTTACTTCTGTTCCTGTTATTACTGCTCTACTATTATTTTGGTCCAAGAGGATCTGCAGGCAGGAATGAAGTCTGAACAGGAGCCCTTCTGAGATTTCCCATGCCTCCTCATTTTACCTAACATCTGTCTGATCCGTCTCTGGCATTTAAAGGATCCTCTTCAAAAAGATGCTTCTGGCATGAAAACTGGGACATTAACTCCACACAGAGGAGCCTAAGTCCATCTCTGGATCATGCAGAGGAGGGGCAATCTGAACTCCACTGTGACTCAAAGGACATTCAGGTCTCAGTGGTGAGTCTAGTATGGGTCTCACAGTTGGGGTTATCAGTAGTTCCAAAGAACATGGATTACAAGAGAGGGGAGCTGGGAGGAGAAGGCTTTTCATTGACATGGGGTCTTCCACATCAGGAGACCCACTGCAGGAACGGCCAAAGAGGATACCAGTGTTCTGTGGGGCCTCTGGGTGAATCTGGTTGGACAAAGCAAACCCAGAGCCCAAGCATCTGCTGCCCATTGGAGTTAAAGGTAAGAAATCAAGGAGTTCCCTTCTCTCTGCAGATCACATGGAGAAGTACACCACCCCCACCTCTGAGAAGCCTGTGGCCATTCCTAATTCAGGGAGGTGACATGGGGCACAGCCTGTCCTGGAGTAGGAGAATAGGGGATCCCCTATTCAGAGAGGTAACATTCCGCAGAAGTCTTCCTTGCAGCACTGCCTGCACAGGTGCACTCCTGGTACTTCTGCTCTTTCTGAGGCCAGGAGGCAGCCACCACTGCTCTGTGGCAGCAGTCACGCAGCTGGGGCACAGATACAGCTACTGCTTTTGCCAGAAGCACATGTTCTTGCAGCTGTGATATCTCGTCTCATCTGCCTGAGACAGTGGAGAGAAGTAGCACAGGAACGAGAAGTGAGATGGAGACAAAACCATGGGGAATCAGAGCAGGATACCACCAGCATCTACCAAAACAGAAGTTTGCAATGGGCATTTCACAGAGTAACCTCAGAAATTATCATAAAACTATTATCATCGTGGTTCTGTGATCTTGGCTGGACAGAGAAGCAATGACACAGAAATCAATGACAAAGTTTCCCACAGGGTCAGTTACATGAGGTTCACAGCACAGGAGAAAGCTGAAGATCACTCTGGAGGAAAGCACAAACCTCTACATCACACGTAGTGTTAACCCCAGCTTTACAATATTTACACCCTGTGATTAGTTACTCCCTGGTTAGGAGAAGAATGAGATGGCAATAATGGATTACACACATTGTTTGGCATTTGATTTTGTCCTGTCCTGTGAAGGCAGAAAAACTGTGAAGGACTGATTATTCAGAAATAATATAATTCACACTCCAGAAAAAGCAAATCCTAACATATTTAAAAATAAATATGACCATTTTCATAATATGCACTTTAACACTGGAACCTAACCTTGGCATGTCCTGATAGACCAAGTTCTTCCAAAACTAAAAGTTCTCATTACCTTTCAGGACCAGGCTTCAGTCTCTCCTTAATGTTCATATGGAACTTTCTTCCCTTTTTAGGCTTATTTTTGTTATTAACCAAGAGCCAATTAGACAGATTTTGAATAAGGTTGGAGGACTTTTTGTTCAAATGAGAAATTTTTAGTCCCTTGAAGTGTAATGGGTTTTCAATAGAAATCCTCTCCTGCTGTGCATTGATCAGCTATTGATTGGTGAGGGCTTAAACTAAATTATCACTGCCAAATAAAAGACCTTCAGGATGAAGGAACTGAGCTGAGCACAGTGTTATATGAAAAGTAAGCCAATCCTTTGTGATGGAATCGAAAGGCCCTGGTCACTCTTGAAGAAAAAAAATGTTAATTGAAAAATTCCTTAAATAGGTAACAGCTCTGAAAGTCTGCTTTACATAAAAGATATGAAATCACAATCAGCCGACAGAGAGAAAAGGATCCTGCAGCTCAAGTGGTTTTTCTCTCTAAATGGTGCTGATTACTTTCCCATTCATGGATGACATGGAGTGATGGAAATTAGTCATTTCAGAAGAATGGACTAATGACAGCTGAACTTGTGGGCACTGAGGCAAGTTTGACGATTGGCTCCTTGAGACAGAAAGTTAAAACAAAAGAACTTCCTATTGGGTGTAAAGATTTATCCCAAAACCAGCAGGAAAACAAATACACAAGCTTGTTAAAGCTTCAAAAGATCTGGGTTTTAATTTTTGCTTTCACCAGTAATCACAGGAGTTTCAAACTTTGTGGAAAGAGCAAGGGAAAAGAATTGTGTTGACCACACAAAATTGACTATTAAAAAAAAAAAGTTCTCAAACAAGCCATTCTCTTTCAATTGGAAATTAAAAGAATGGATCTTGCTGATCATCTGAGACAGGTGTGGGAGGTCAGAGCTTCAGCCAGCTGTCGGAACTTCAATCAAAGACATGATCTACAGAGGCACTAAAAAGCTTTTGGTAACCTCCACGTAAGTTAAAAGGGAGCTCAGTATTCTTAAAGACAGGCCAGATCTTTGAGGAGGTAACTCTAGATACCTGTATCTCAACATGGATTGCACTCTGCCAGAGTCATAGAGCACTGCAGTTGCTCCAAAGACTCCAAAGCTGCAGCCCCATATTCCCACTGGAGCATGGACATGTCTTGTCTTGCCCACATCCTTGACTACATTCATTGATGTCTCTCCGCTGCAAAGCCCACCAGCACCACCCTGGACATGGCTCTGCCTTCTCTGCTGGGAAATGTCTTTGTTGCCAGCCCCCAGTATGTCTTTTTATGGGCCAGGTGGCGTGTACTTAATACTGAAGACCTTTCTTATCCTATCAAAGGGTAAGATGGAATAGGATCATTTAGCCAACACAATTAAACATGTTGTTTTATTACGAGCAAAGTTATTTCAGGAGAACAAATCTATAACCCTGTTTGCAATACCTCAAAGTCCAGGATTCAGGACAATCTTTTTCTTATTTCTGAATGGCTGGCTCCACAACTCAGTGTGGATTCCAAAACACCATCATTCAAATTCATATTTACAGGGCTCTGTAGTGTCTGGTTTAGGGATTAGTTTGGTATGTTATCCATATCTCTGGGAAAGAAAGGTCTGGTTTAGACTCCGCAAAAATTCACTTCCACTCTGGCGCTTTGTTGTACTTTGTACAACAAAATAACCTGTATTTCAAAACTTGGTTTCCTTCAGTCAGAAGAACCATACCTATATGGTAAAAGCAGTTTCTTTGATTATGCTACTCTGTAGACATTTAGCTGCTGGTAGTTGTAAACTCAGTGCTTGCCCAGATTGTAATACAAATATTTCCTTCAATAAGATCCAATAGAAGCCTGTCATATAGCAGGATATCACAGCAGTTACAGAATAAATACTCCTCTCTCATGACTTTGCCAGTATCACAAATATATTGGTCAAAGACGTGGCAAAAGCCCCTCAGCATTGTAGCTGTAGACACCTTGAATGTTAATGTTCTGGAAGAGCCTTATCATTCATAATAAAAAACAGCATTCATGTAGGTAATATTTTTATCCATACAGGTCTCTTCTGCTATTTTATTTATTTTACTTATTAATATCCCAGGGCTGTGAATTTCAGTAGATAATCACCTGTGCATCGTGAGAGCACAAGCTGTGCTTTAGGCAAGCATGCATTGAACCAGGCTTGAGAGAAAGGAATGGAACTGGGAAAAAATGTAATCTTTTCTGATAAGCATGAGGTCAAACTGAATTTTCTAGTTGTCCCATCTGGCCCCCAGCTCTGTGAAACAATTTAGCATAAAAAATCATTCCCTTCTGCTCATTTTACACCCTCTGCCTTTTAACAGAGACAATTCATTTTTCATGTACTCTCTGTGCTAGAGTAAGTAGGAAATAACATCTATCTCCACTGCAATCTCCCATTGACAACACAGATTTCCCCCATTTTTGGTTAAGTAATTACAACAGAACAGTATGTTGAATAATGAAAGCTCAGTTATTTTATCCTTTCAGTAGTGATGAGTCACCTGGCCTTAGTAGGAGTAGACCCTGAGGCAAATTAATTTGATGATGCCGAAGATAGCAGTCTGGGAGAAGGAAAACATATGAAAAGGAGACTGCAAATATTTTCTTCCCCTGCTGGGCACAAAATATCTTCTTCATTCTTGCTCATCTCAGCATATTTATGCAACAGACAGATTAATAAATTAAATAGTACCTTCCTAATCTCCAGTCTATCATGGATGGGATGAATTTTGGAATAAGAATTAAAAGAAAGCCCTCTAATGAGGATGCAGAAGTTTATCATCTACATAGCAAATATCGACCAAATCATGTCAAGTTAAATCTGATGGTTTTATTGGAGGAGCTGATTTGACCCACAACTCATTGCCAGGTACCCTGTTATGTCTCTAGGGAATCAATGCTTTGGGTGGCCTGGAAAGTCAGGGTGCTGGAGCAATGCTGGGTGTCGTCCCAGAACACTCCGCACAAGCCTGCGGCCAGAGTTTGAAAAAAGAAATTCAACAAAAGGGAAGTCAAGTCTCACCTCTCCTGCACCTTGAATTTCAGAACCTACATTTTATGTGTCAAAGTTTCAGATTACAAGCGCCTTACTGTCAGACTTTGGCATCTGACACAACATGCCTACTGGGCATGTTTTTCAGACTCCAGAATCTAACTGCGCAAATGAAGAATAATTTGTTTAACCATCCACACTACTCCTTTGATGCGGGTATAATGAAAATGTCAATTTCACAACAGAGAAAACTGAGGAATGGAAAAAATATCACCTACCTAAGGTGAGGAAACCAGCATCACAGACAATGTTAGAATGCAGATCCTCTAATTACTGGACTGTGTTCTTCTAATTGCCAAATAAACCCACAACCCTAGCACTGGAATGATTATACCGTCATCATCATCCTGTTTACTCAACAATCCAATAATAGAGCAATGACTGGGAGAAAACACACTTTGGTTTTGTAAAATTATCTCAGAGGTTTGACAAGTCCTCACGCAGAGACATGTAACGAGTTCAAACCACTCTTAAACTAAAATCTGAAACAAGCTTCTGAAAAGGAATCTGTGTCACTTTCTGAACTGAACTGTTCATTTACATTCCTTTAATGATCTGACTGTATTGAACCAAATACACGGAGCAACCCATGCAAGAAAGCTCATTTACACTTCCAACTTTGTTTTTCCAAGGGAGCTGTATTATTTACCTCCCCATTTCCTTTGGAGCATTTACGACAGGAGCTATAAGCTAAATGTTTCGAGCAATACATGGAAGAGGAAAGGTGACCAAATATATTCAAGCGGATAATAAACACAGAGCATTTGTAGGTGAAAACAACCAGCTTGGCATGAGAGAGAGAGAGAGAGAGAGAGAGAGAGAGGGAGATAATGCAGTGGGTTTAATAGGGGGCTTTTAACGTTTCCTGTTCGGGATTGGCTGGCTTATTAATGATTTAAGCACAAATTGAATTAACCAAATATTGAACATATGTTCTTTTAAACTCTCTTATATCTAACAGAGCCTTGCACGAGAGAGCTATGCGGCCATGCTGTTCAAGAGGGGGGAGGATGACAAGGGGGTATTGAGGGTGACTGGGTAAGTAAAACATAACCTGAAGGTGGTCAATTTAATGTTGTGTTAGTGGCCTGAACTCTCAGTTCCCAAAGGGAAAGGATGATTAATGCCACTACCAAATGTATACCCATACCTGACCCTGATCTCATCAAATCCTGCTGCCACCATCTGCTGTTTTTAATTCCTCTGCAATATTTGTATTTGCTACCTCCCTCCTACAAAGAGAGGGAAGAAAAAAAATGTTCCCTGCTTATGAATGGTGTGATCTGGTTGTACTGGCTGAACGCTGGCCAGGAGGCATCTGTTGCTTATAGTCCTGACAGCATCTGCTACTATTTCTCACTTTTCCCAGCATGCTGTGAGATATGGTTTCTCCCAAAGGTGGCCTTTGTATGCACCATTGTCAATTCCATCATTGTCTGCCACAGCCTGTTCCCACGATGCAGTGGTAGTTATTACCACGCTGCAAAACCTTTTCTTGCAGGCTATCTGTAATCTAAGATATTGTGTGATTGAGTTATGCAGTTAACCTTTTTCCTATGCATCAAACCATTAAAATAAAAAGAAACAAGCTGGACCATTTTTGGTAGGAAAAGCCTCGGAGCTCGCAATGGATGGGAAAATGAAGCAGACTTTTTTTTTTTTTTAATGTTGTTTTGGTTTGGGGTTTGGGGTTTTTTTTTGCTTTTAAAATAGTGACAGTTTGGCATTAAGTCAAGGTTTAAAAACAAACAAAGATACAAAAAGCAAAAAAATGCCCCAACTAGCAGTTTTAATTCCTTTAAAAATACTATAAAGGATGCATTGTTTTTTCTCCTGATTCCTGATACGGCTATTAAGCATTGTAACCAAATGTGTGTGAATGCTATTATTTATGTGTCTGATCTTTAAATACCCTCTGCTAGTGGGATACAGGCTGAGACTTCTGATGGACATAGGCGTCCCAAGCTGTCATCTTGCCTTGTCCTTCTGTCAAACAGTTAGTGTGTCAAGCACTTCTCCTGGGAACTTTTAGAGTACGAGACTGGAAGCGCAGAACGGTCCCGTCTCCAGAGAGCCACTTTTAACTCACGACAATATCCTTGGTGTCAGCTCAGAATAGCCCACTATGGGGCTAGGAGAAAGAAAGCGCAACAGATGTTACGAGTAAAACCATGTTTACAATTCGGAAAAGTTATTGCCCTTATGTACCTTCTGACCAAAACCCACTTAAAAGTCGGCCAGGTTCCTAGTGGTTGGATTTTTTAAGTCAATTCTGTTCACATAAATCTTCACGTAGAGAACAGGCACTATTAAAATAGACATCACACCTCTCACATGTATGTCTCTCCCACTCCCCCTGAACCATCTGTAACACTGTGGACTTTCAAATAATATAGTTATCACTTGCATCTGTATCTATTTTTATGGCACTTTCTATATCCACATAAGCATTGTAAATATCTCTCCCTATAAAACATAAATCACAAGTGATGTTTTATCTCCCCAAATGTATTCATGCATCTCTTATCCTCTTTTTTCCCTCTTCAACTTTTCATTAATCTGGATCTGCTTACTACACATGAAATCACACTTAATCTCCTCAGAGGTACTTTTAAAATTTCATAGTAAAGTAACCAAAGTGTCTGACTCTAGAAGTAGTAATGATAATTAGCTAAAATTTTTAAATCCATTTTAGTGCTGACCAAAATACTGGAGAGAAGGAGGGGAAAAAACGATGGAACTTGTGAAGAAGGCGTTTAAAACTAAGCCCCCCACTCCCCAAATCATCATCTCTCCTTCTGCCTAGTCTCATGGAACTGTCAGGCAGTGCAATACAGCACAAAACAAATATCAGAGAAGCATTAACAAGACTACATTTGACTACTGTTTCTCTTAGTCTCATATATATTATATTTTGAATCATCTCTATAACATTTTTGGGTGGAAAAATACTGAGGAAAGGAAAAATTGTGGCATTTAGTATCTCTGTGATTCCTCTTTTAAATGAGGACTTGTGCTATTTTAACAGTGTTTTTCCACTGCCAGCTCCAATAAGGCCAAGTGCAGTACCAGCATGAAGGAACATGAAGAACAGGTACTGTACAGACATACATGCTCTTTAGCACCAGATCACCTTGCCCCCACACACTTGCAAGTTATTTAAGGTCCATTTTCAGTTTTATCATTAATTTAAAAGAGGACTTCTGATTTAAAACTGGTTTGTGTCCTCTCTGTGCATGTAACAGTTTTAGGGAGAATAAGGACACTTTACAAGCTAAGCCAGGTATGATGTTAGACAACAGATCTGCTGAGTTGCTGCTGGTTAAGACCATTTAAAATACATTGCTGAATCCATGATTGTGGTCCTCTCTGCAGTATGAAATCCTTTTTCCACAGGCAACAGGTAACAGAAAAACATGTCTGGGTAACTCACTTGCAGGTTTTCTACCACTAAAATGAGATGAGCTCTATCTAGAGCTGGACTCCTGGTATCTGGTCTCCACAATGGCAACAAAATCTAAACAAGTTCATTTGCATAGAGAAATTCATTATTTATTTTTTAAAACTGAGGCATGAGAAAGCATGTATATGAAAGAAATCACAGGTACAAACTGTGTATGATCCACTATTATAAAATTTTATATCCATAGGCAGAAAGCAATAAAATTATCTTAGCAGCCAGAGAACATGAACTTGTGACACTGAGCAGGACATACAAATGCTCTGAAGGATAGATTTGAAGCTACAGATTCTTCCCAGGTCGGCTGTGAGAGAAAAGTTTCTGGAAACCTACCACCCATCATTGCTGAATATGTAGTTCCCTGAGGCATCACTGTTGCTGTTGCCATTACAATAAGGGATCCTTTACTGACTGCTTCTTTTGCGAGAGAACCTGTGTGTTTATTAATTCCTGTAACAAGGTGAACCAAGGTAAGACCTGTCATGAAGGGCTCTATGACCTTCCCGAGACCTTCAGTAAAACACAGTAAACCCCAGATGTGATGTCAGGAGGCACACAAGCGCTGCTTTCAACAGAAAGAGATTTGCACCCTAATGGCATTAAATGGCTCCAACGAGCCTCACTGGGTATTTTTTCTAGTTTCAGGCCAACCATACAGACTCTGATGCTCTTCATTTTCACCCCTCTCTCCTGGTGGCCTGGCAGAAGCCAGCACATGGCTCCTGTGAGAGGTGCCAGCCAGGGGCACAAGCCCCACCTGAACTAGCGTCAGTCAGCCTGCCAGCAGCTGCCCTGAGTGCAGAGCAGCGCTGGCACATTTACAGAAAAGCCTCTGTGTAAATGTTTTCGCGTGTCAGGAAATACTGCAGGGAGGCAGCGGTGATTTTTTTTTTTTTTTTCCCTGTTGTTCCAGCAGCAAGAACAAGTATGGACAAAATTCCTTTTAGGATGGGTGTGCAGGGTATTTAGGTGAGGAGCTGTTGCCTCTCCTCCTCCCTGCAGCATTACTGCCAGCAGCTCCGTTTGCAAACTAGACAAGGGCCCCTGCTGTGTGCAGGCAGGTTTGGATGGCAAGCAGAGCTGCTGGCCGCCCCTGCTCACCCACTCTCTCTTTGCTGTGGGTTTAGCCCAGCGGCTCCAGCTCCCGCGCCGCGAAACACAGCTGGAAACAGCACAGTAGCGGCAGGAGAGGCCTGTGCCGGATCGGGAAGGGGTCACAAGGGGAGCAGATCACGGGTGATCGCCCACCCCACCCCGGGAGCGGCCGCCCGTGTGCTCGCCCCAGGTCTCCGGGCCATGAGCGACCTCCTTCCCATCGCCCATGAGGCATCAGCCAGCGGCCTCCGCCCGGCCCCCGCAGCAGCGCCCAGCAGCGGGGCCGCCTGGGATCCTTCCTCCAGCCTCCTCAGGCCTTTCCCGGCCTTCCCTGGCCTCTCGCCGGCCTTCCTTCCCCGGCAACAGCGGGGCGGCAGCCAATGGGGCCATGGCGGGTCAGGGCGGCACGGCGGCGGCCGCGGCGGCGCGGGCCTTTGTGCGGGGTGGCAGGTGACCACGGCGGGGGAACAAAGCGGGGTCAGGGCGGGAGCCGGGTCCCTTTTCTCAGGCCCATGTTCTCCACTCCTCACAATCTGTCTGAATTTAACTTGCCATTGAGGGCCCTGCCTGTAGAAAACAGCTTTATGTCGACTAATCCAGGCAGAAGTAAGGGTAGACACAGAGACAGGTTTGAAGGCGGGGACGTAGCTATTCTGCCTTTTTTTTTTTTTTTTTTTTTTTTTTTTTAAACTCCCCCTCCCTTCGCCACTGCCTCCAGTGAAAAGTTTTCTGAAAAAAAAAAAAAAAAGAAGAAGAAGAAGGAAAAAATGGTGACAAGATTAATCAGCCCGTGGAGCTGAAACACATGCTTGACTTAAACAACCTCTTTGCTGTTATTAACAACTGCTCCAGCATTTCTCTTGTTATGCTAATGGTACAGATTAGAGTAAAATCTATTCCTTCTTTGCTGAACAGGCCAATTGATAGAGGCTGATCTATTTTCCTCCCCCGTTTTAATTCTTTTTTTCTCCAGGCACAAGTGTTTGCAGCAGCAAGAACAACAGAACATAAAAAAAAAATACTAAAAAGCAAAACTGCACACAAGAGTGATTAGCCCCCACAGTCACTAAAATCATTAATAAATAGAAATCTATATCATTCTCCACTACAGCCTGGAAATAATGTCTGAGTCTTGTAAGATAAAGACCACAAAAGACAGGAAATTCAACATCATGTCTGATGTCCTGCCTTTAACTCATTCATTCTTTTTTTAACTTGCAGACAATGAGTGCCTGCTAAAGGAGATGGCTTAGATTAGTTTTAATACATTCCTTGGATTGAAATATGAAGGAGAAGGGAGTGTTGCTGGCTAGTCCTGGAGAGGGCAGCTTAACTCAACACCACACCATGTGCTGGAGTGTCATTGGGATGGAAGGAGACAGTCCTGTTGCCAGCCTAAGTTGTAAGGCCATTTGCTCCATGGCATCAAGGGGAGCAGGGAGGGGCCTGCCTGTCAGTCTGGGCTTGGTGGTTTGTGCCTCCTGTTAGCTTGGACCTGACCCTAAATGCTCTTTAGTTTTGAAGTGTTTCCCCCCACAGCTCTTTTGTAATCAAAGCCTGGGCTCTGTGTCACAGGTAACAGCAAAGATGACGTTGCAATCTATGAGTCTACAGTATGGGAAATATTTAAAAGTCTAATATGTCTGACATGTCAGAGAGGAGCATTCAGCACGTAGTAGCTGCTGAATTAGGATGACTGCACCATCAACTTCCATTAGCAGCATGTGTATGGTATTTATTTTAAACCCTTTGTCACTTCCTCTGGATTTGAATTGGTCCTATTTAAATAAGTGGAAGTATCATTGCCCTGGGTTGGCATAATCCTAAATCAACTTAAATCGGTGAGAATCCTCCCACAGGTCTTGCTGGTTTTCTAGGTTTGGCCTGCCACTGTATACAGTCCCAGCTGTTAGATACTGTAAACATGCTCAGTTTCAACATTCCCTTACTTCAGTGAGTCCATCCACTTGTGATGCCTAAGGTAACACCAGGCTGATGATCTGCCTGGGTCCAAAGACGCTGAAGACCGTCCTGGGCCAAGCCTAGATTTGGAGGTCTGCACTTGGCTAGCACTAAATTTGATCAGACAGATTTCATAATTGCACAGAGTCAAAGACCACAGGGATTTTTAGATCATCTGCTCTGACTTTCTGCATACCATATGCCATCGTATTTTCCTGATATTCCCATATTGAGCCTAATTACCTGAACTTGATTAAAATAGATCATCCATTCTGCTTCAATGAGTAGAAATAAAATTAAAAAAAAAAAAAAAAAAAAAAAAAAAAGGAAATGGCTACCTCCTGTGGTAGTTTGTGCCAGTATTTTAATGACTTTAAGTTTGAAGACATGTATCTAATTTCTTATTTGTGTGGGCCTTACTTCCATGTCCATTTTTGCCTGATTTGGCCTTTCTGAACTTGACATTTTCATTTTGTAAAAATATGTAGATTTCTTCCCAAACTTGTAATAAATTTATATTTAAATTTTTTTGGACAATATAAATTGGTTAAACTCCTTAAGGGATTCAGTGACAGCCACTTCCTTGATGTTTCTTGGCTATTAAATGAGGATTGACTGCTGTCACTTGCAAATCCTGTGCAGGCACCCAAGGACTGCTTTGACCCCTTTGCATAGCTCAAGCAACTTGTCCCCTGTAAGTGCCACCCTTTCCAAAATTGTCATATTTCAGGAGACAAACCCACTTTTTCCAGGAGTGACTCAACTATTTTGCTCCTAAGTATGCACCATTTTGTAGTTTTAAAGATGTTTTGTTTGTCTGACACATGATCACATTACTCCATATGAACTGCTGTGTCCTCAAGCATTCCACTAATCTTTTTATGTAAATTTATATTTAGAAGGACAATTTTTTACTCCAAGATAAGCAGGATGAGGCTTGCATCTGGCTGTTGTCAAGCACACTAGGAACAATCTCATTGGAAGAAAATTACCCAGGGACACCTTTTTTTCCATACAGGCCAATGTCTAGCTATTGATCTGTTTATATGATGAACTATTGTGATATTTTAAAGGATTTCAGTCTTATTTAGTGTCCTATAGCATCAATGCTGTATGAAGTATATTTCCATAGTTATCTTTAAAAGCTGAACTTTGAATCTCATTAAAGGAGTTGACGGTTATCTGGCAAGTTCAACTTTCTTTGATGTCATTAATCCTAAACTTATTTCCATCATCTGATTCTTTATTGATTAAAATGTTTACCAGTCTAAGCACTATTCCCCCTAAGATATATGGTAGGCTAATTGGATCACTGTTTCTTGAATCATCCTACTTGCTCTCTTTGAATGTTTTGCACTCTTTACAGCTGGAGCATCTGGCTCTGAGGTGAATTTAAACTGAATGTCAACAAACTGAGGATTTCATCAGTCAGTGGTTTGCAAATTTCTGTGTGCAAGTTACTGATCCTGATGTTTCATAAATGACTATCACTGAAAGATGTTGCCTTCTTTTTCTTCCAGTAACTCAGTGTCTGAAAGATGCTTTTATGAAAATAGGAATACATGCAGAAAAGAAAAAAATCTGTGAAATACCTATTTTTCCACATCCAAGTAATCAGTTTTTCTAATCCTCATCTCTTAATATTATCACATCAATAGGATTTCTTTTGCTCCTACAGCAGTTTAAAAATTTCTGTTCATTGGTCTTTAGCAATTCCAAATACCAACTTACTGAACTTTGGCTTTCCCTTATCATTTTTCTAAATTTTGTCCCTTATTATATCCTTTAGAGGAAGCTATTGGATATTAAGAAGAGTCACCACATTGTTCAGCAATGATGCCTCTTATAGCAAAAACTGCAACCCAACATAGTGCTATAAAAAGGGATGAAGACAGCTATTCTTGCAAATCAATGAAAAAGAGCAAAAGTGGCTATAGTTGTATATATTAGTTATATAATAATATTTGCTATTATTATTCTACATAATTTTATTCCTAATGCTTCAGCCAGAGACACTGAACTTCCTGTCACAGCAGATAATCAGGAAAGCTGAACAAAACTACAGTTTCCATTTACTAGCATTCACACAATTTGCTTTGGTCAACATACCATGCAATCCCTGGTTTACCCAAAAATAGCTTGTAGACAGAATCTGTGTCTAAAAATAAGTCAGCGAGGGAACTAAACACAAAAAGAGTCTTTGGTGATATGTGTGCATTTTTCAAAAAATTGCACAATATCTAGCAATAAACACTTTTCCAAGCTTGAACTACTCCATCATTAGTTGTGTTGTGCACTGCCTCCTGTGTTGTTTATGTTTCTGTAGCATTGCAGAGTCCTATTTGTGGACCCATTATATTTAGGCATCAGTACTCTGTTGAACAATACCAGATTTTGTGGTCTTGCAAACCAGCTACTGGTTGGAGAAGAAGTAATGCAGAGTTGGGAGATTTTTCTCAGTGTGGAAGTTATCAGGCTTTCTGGATCAGAGACTTTTGACAGCCATTCACACTTTTGTCTGTCATGAGGTGACCTTAAACGTTCACCTTTTAGCTGAATGCACTCCAATGGGAATATTGTTTCATAAACTAGCTCCTCGGACAGCTGATGGTGTACTGCACTCAGGCTGAAAAACAACTGATTAGGCAATATTTCATAAAAGCTCCAGGGGATGGAGTTTTTGAAATGAATCAGAACGTATTAAAGAAATGCTTAGACTCTGCATCACTGTCTTAGGGTTTGGCTGCAAAAACCTTTGTAGGCTGACACAAGCTTGCTCTGCCCACACTCCAGGCAAGCACAAACTCTTTCCACCCTACTCAAAACCAAGGAAACTTTGTTCTAGTGGCCATGCAGTTGTACTAGTGCTGCATGGATCCAAGGTCTCCTGCTCTATGGATCCAACCTGCTCCATGTGGGTTTCTCCTGCATCTCTCAACACGACTTCCTAGCAAAGGCTCAGCATCCCTTTAGCCACAGATTTCAGTTTGGAGCTGCCATGGGTTCAGTTACTTCTCTGAATAAGCAGACTATCACACAGAATACCTTTTTGTATGTATACCATACAAAAAGGTATTCTGTATACTCTTGTATGCACAAGAGATGGGCAAAAACCACTCAAAAGCCCATTGCATAAGACCTCTCAGCAAAAAATATTGCTGTACAATTCATAAGAAAAAATCCTGTTTCTAGAATTTGTTGTAGTAAGACAAAAGTGGGTCAAAATCTTCTAATCTGGAAGTGACTTCTTCAGGAAAGAGGCAAAAAATATCTAGTCTAGCAGTTTTTCAAGGGCAGAATAGTGTTCTTCCCAAGAAAAACAACTGGTAAAGCCACAGGTACCGGCCCCATGCCAGGACTGTGCCAGACTGCAGTTGTTGTGCACGCTGAATGAATGATGCCACTGCTGTATTAATTTGGTTTGTATAAGAAGATGTTCTGTTTATTTTCATAAACATATGTAATTTTATAGTCTATCTTCTATGTCATACATATATATTGACTTTACAGCAGGTATTCTCAGTGTGTGACAGTCCTGAACTTAGCTCACCATTGGTGCTCTGTGCAAATTTGAGTATAGCTTGTTGAAGCAAGGTACGCAGAAATTGGAGGAATCCCAAAGACGAGGAGAGAAGGCTGAATAATTTCAGCCAGTCACAAGTCTGACACTTGTAACCTTGACACTAGGATAAGAGTCTTCAAATATGCAAGAGGTCTCCAGTAAAGAAGAGAATAACCTGTTCTCCTTATCCACAAGTCAGAAGCTTATTCAGACATTAGAAAAACTTTCTGACAGTTGTGACAGTGAAGCACCCAACTGGATCGCTAGAAGTGGTTGCAGGATCTATGTCACTAAAAGTCTGAAAGAAGCAAATAGGAAATATTTCTCAGGAAGGGGGATGATCCTGCCTTGGTGCAGTGCTGTGGACTTGAAGACCTCCCAGGGTACCTTCCAGGACTATTTTTCTGTGTTTTCATTATTACAACCTGAATGTAAAGGGCTTACTCTCCATAAAAAAAGAAACAGTTCTCCCTCTAAAGACCCAAAACCCAGTGTGTTAGCAAGCTCCAGCTTGTAAGTGCTAAAAGCTTCAGAATAAGGGCTAGTGCTAGCGGATTTCTGTGGATTCAATGAAAGTGTCTGGAGGAATTAACTGCTGCCCATTCCTGGTTCTCAACCATCGCCCATGTGCTGGAAATGCAACTGCAGACATGACAAAGAAGTAATTAGCCCAACAAAATCAGTTATTACCGGTGATTCATATGGTAATGATGGTGGTGAGGATGGTGATGGTACTGCTGAACTGTAGCAAGGATGATAATAACCAGTGTTTTAGGGGACGGATTACAGGTTTAATCAAAATGAATAGTTTATTACAGATAATGAATTTTACAGGAGAATACGGCCCTAGAAAAATGCCTTGTTCTGAATGCCTGAAAATTACATTGATTTAAGTAGTGGGCTACCATATTTGCACTATTCATTTAGGACAAGAGAGAATGCAGCATTTTTATGTAGATATTCTTTGCCATCCTTAAAAAATGGGTGTTAATGTCATGATCGTGGCAAGGAGAACCGCTGCAGAGTTCCACATCTTTATTGGCGTAACTTGTATAAACTCTAAAATTTTACTTGAGTCCCACTACTTGTCTTGTCTCTGACATCAAAAGAAAAAGAAATATCCATGTGCTAACATAAACCTAAGATTTGTGACCACCTTGTGGATTTCATAAGCAACAGTTCAGGAGAATATTGAGGCTTCTATTATTACAGTAGGACTTAAGCACAGATGAGAGGGAAGCTCTCTCTTACAAAGAATAAATGGAGGTGCTCCAGATCAGTATATTGTCACAAAAAAAAAAGTTAAGCATATTCATTTCTCAGCATATGTTCTTTTTTCTAATAAAAACAGGTTAGAAGCTTCATTTATATGTTGTAGAGGAAGACTAATGAACAAAAAATGAGAGACAATGGGGTAATAAGATAAAATTAAAGATAAAATTAAAATAAGATAAAGAGTTGTCCATATTTTAAAAATGGATAGACTCATTTCAGATCTAAGAGAACATTGCTTTATTCACCAAAAGAAACAGGTCTGGGCTACTAGCATATCTCCTGTCCTATTCATGTAACTTTTCCTTGTTATATATAGTTTGCATGTTGACATCTCTGCAAGACTGATTCTTGTTCATGCTTTTTTTCTGCTGTTGTTGATTTCAACCTATGCTCTGCTTTACTTCACCAAGCACCCTCCAAATTCAAACAAGCTGCAGAAATGCTGAAATCAATACATGTCTCTTGAAGGATAGATCTTTTATAACACAAAGGGGAGAATGACTAATAGATTACTGAAGCCTTAACAAAACCTCAACAGATCCCCATATGGTGCATTGCAATTAAAAGAGTAGAGGATGGATTTCTAAGTTTTTGGGTGGAGAAAAGAAAAAGAAAAGAAAGCATTTTGGACAAGAAAATGAGTGAGATGGTGACAGAAGTGATGTGTGACCATCCACCAGATAGAAACCCTTCTTTCTGAGCCTTTCATCTCCGGGTCACTGGTTCCAATCGAGCCCAGGTCGATAGCGAACAAAAATCATTTTAATCTGATGGCTGTTTGCTGACCTATGTGAAATGAACTGGTTGTGTCAGTCCACTTCCCAGCTGACAGCTCTCCCCAACATCAAGGCCACTGCTACAGGTGGCAGTAATTGGTGCTTTTTTGAGGCCAGCTCAGCTAAAAGGCTGAAGAATAGAAAAATCAGTAGGGCTGAACCACCTCCTCCTCTTGTTCAGCTGCTCCCTCCAGGTGAGTGCTAGGGGAAGCTGGCACTGCTGTTGCCTGCACCACATCTGCTCTTTGAGCCAACAAAGGACTTCAGGGCAAAGGGGAGTCCTCTGAAGTGGTAAAGACCTCTTGTCAACACAGATCTTGGGGAGGCTGAGGGGTAGTAAGGCCCCAGGCCTGCAGTGCCCTGCAGGTGGATATAATTGTTTGTTGGTGGCCCCAGGAGAGTGCTGGTGTGAGCATGGGGCTCTGAAAGGACCCATCAGGCTGTCAAACCCAGTTCCTCAGGCCTAGGGGTCTGTAGTTAAAATTCTGTCTGCAAAACAGGACCAAGGCCTAAGCCCAACTTTCACTGATGTCAGCAGAGGGACATTGGGGTTCACATGCAGATATGACCAAAGAATTTTAATAAGCTTATATGAGGGGAGACCTGACAAAGTGAGCTCAATCTAAGATGTTAAAATAATATAGGAAGAAATAAATGAATTTTGAGAGCTTAATAAAAACAAAGCCCTGGAGATGACAGCTTTAATCTTTGATTTGATCAGTGTTTCTCTGAGCAGCTGATACCTCCCCTGTTGTGAGGAGATAAAGTATTAGGAAGAGGATATCATGAGGAGGACTTTCAATTACGCTGTAAGCTACAGCCACCTATCTTGTGTCCCTCAGACACCTCCTGGGAGTGTTGATTTTGCCATGGGACATCAGAGATGCCAGGATGGTCTGGCTAACCGGGTCATCAACAGGTGCTTCAAAGCCTGCCCACATGGTGCTGGCCAGTGATGTTTTCCACAAGGTAAATCTGTGCCTGCCCAGCTGCAGACAAGAAGTAGTGAAGGGTGTCAGAACTGCCAGCAAAGCTGTCAAACCAAACCTCAAAAAGTGGAAAATGCACTTTGCAAGTATCTGTTTTCCCTTTCAGGGACACACACAGAAGTATTAAGAAGGTGAGTTCCCATCAGGCGATCTCCAAGTGGAAGGATCCGTGCTGCTTGTGGATTACCTGACATCTGAATGAGCTACTGCCAACATTGCACTTTGCGAGAAGATTGTGTGCTAGAACAGCTATGAGACATAGGTGCATGGAATATGGACAAGGAATGAAAGAGGCCTTAAAAAATAAGGAGGAATCTGTCTTATGCATACCGTGCCCTGTGCAAGTCTTTACCATACGTGCTCCTCTCACATATACAAAAATGTTCTTTTCAGCAGCTACATCAAGCATCCTTGTTTAATTGGCAGACTAGGTACTCGGGAAAGCAGCACCTCAATTCTCAAAGTAGATTCAAAAAAAGACGTGGTTGTCCCTCATGTAGTACCATCCTGAGCTCCCACAATTCCTTTTCCATCATCAGATGGACTATGGCTAGAGGCAATCCATGTGGAAGGCTGGAAGTGGTCCTGACTGGCATATATAATCTCTACTGCATTTCTCTAGAGCTGGAAAGAAATAAGTGATGCACCTGCATGGAAGATATTATTTTTCAGTTTTCATTGGTGATCCTCCAATTTGATTTCTGTCAAGAACAGAAAACTCCTGGAAACTTTCAGCAGCTTCAATCTGGGCACTAATTAACATGGTCCACAAGTGAAGCTGTCTGTGCACACTGCATTCCCTTGTAGCTCACAGTCTCGTGGGAATTCTTGGGGTGTATCCAAAATATGAAAGAAAGTTGTTGCTTGCCTGCTAGCTAAAACTATTCAGAAGGCCATAGGAAGAGGTAATGGTTTAGTAGGCATAGGTCTCACTTGAACCTGAGGCCATCTCTAGGCAGGAGGATGAAGAGCAAGCACTTAGAGGATTGCAAGTGAGAAGTATACGTGATGACAACTGAGCTATCTGGGCTTTGCCTGAAGTATTTTACTTTCTAGGATCCTTTCTCTGTTCAAATGAAGTTAAGCTTACTTTGCTCAGAGGCTTACCAGTAGGGTAGGTGCAAGATTAATTTTTCTGCCATGGATAAAGAGTCAGAATGAATGTCCTGCCATGAGCAAGGAGGTTAAATGGCAGAGCCAGGTTGTAGAGTTTGTAGAATGAGCCCACCTCCACAGTATGCTGTGGGATATAAGGTCTGTGATTCACAAAAGAGTGAGGATTTATATTAAGAGGAATGTCATTCAGATATCATAAATGGATAAGCTAAAACACGCATTGTATGTTATATGCTAGTCTTCATCTCTTAGACTACAAACCAGAAAAAAATAAGTTCAGAGGCAGATAGAAACATCATCCAGAGGTGAATTGCACCTGTGAGGTTTCTGACTTTCCTCTGAATAATTTGATCTATTCATAAGTTAGATCAGTACTGGAATAAATAAGCTATGAATGGCAGAATGCTGTTTCAGTTGAAAACAGAGAAATTTCCACAGTGGCTCAGACCTCTGGTCCATTTATTTCAGTATCCCAGTGGAGTCACCAGCACGTGCTTCTTCAGAAAGTGTTACATGCCTGTAATAGACACTTCCATGAAGAAACACCTGTTTTGAGCTGTTTATGTCTAAATATTGCAATATTGTCAGCTCTTCAGGATTTGGGTGAGCCTCGGGGAATATTCATAACTTGTAAGCTATGGGTGTAGGGCACTGGAGTTTTACGGTAATTGGGAATTACACAAGACCACCTACTTCATTAAAACAAAATGAAAGACAGAGTCAAAGCCAGGCCTGCAAAGGTAAACAGTGCATGAATTCACTGCCTCCATATTTAAAGCCTTCAAAGCCTTTCAGTTAAAATCCTTTTCCGCTCGGGATCTCAGCATGAGTCTGGCTGCAGGGAGGTTTTGTGTGGTGGCCTGTCAGCTTCCATCTCCAACACAGTGAAATTCAACTAATTGTAAGTGCCCGTTGCTTCAGGCGTACACTGCACACTGCCACTCGGGCCGTGCACACGCGCCGCCACCCCGTCCACCTACTGCAGAATGTGAAATTCTCTGCCTAAACGCACACACACTCTTCTTTTTGGTTACTTGCAGTCACTGGAAAGATGGCAGGCCAGAGCAAGGAGCAGAGATCGCTGTTGTGTTTCTGCAAAAACCGGTATGGAGGGATTTAGTCCCACAACTACATATATGCCAAGAATTGCAGCAGTCTGTGGATTGTGCCTCCTTTAATGAAAATGGGTTGGCCAGAGAGCACAGTGTGAAGCTGTGCCTACTTGTGGGCTTTGATCTTACCTGCTGATGGTGACCTCACTGCCATGTCAGGCTCTGCAATGCAGCTGAGGATCAGAAAGCATCAAGAGAAAAAGAGGAATAGAAAAATCAGAAATACCTCACAGTTGAAAACCCTCTGTGGCCCAAAATAGCCTCCATTAGTGCTAATTCTGAGTTGCTTGTAAAGTTCTGCAAGGAACATAGGAATAGTGTAGTCACAGATTACTGGCAAACAGTCCCCAGCAGGCTTTTTTTCAGCATGTTCTAATTCCTCTGATTTTTCCATCTGAACTTTACCGAAGTTTTCTGCGTTTGTTTCTGTTTAGAGTTTGGACAGGCCAGTCTTTAGTTCTGTCAAAACAGGATTTCTTCTCTTACTCCTTAAACAAGAATCTTTTCCAGATATTTGATTTGGCTATCAGCTTGACCATTGCAGGTTAAGAGTGACAAACTGCTTGAGTGATGTAATGAATGCCATTATCTTCAACTGGACTCTCTTCTGGGGGGGCACTACATTTGCCTTCTTCCCTGTTAAACTTCCTAATTCTTCAGCTGAGAGGATCATTTGTATCATGTCTGCTGCTGCCAGTTTATCAGCAAACTACGATGTCTGCAAACCATACATTTTATCCTTCTATGCTCACATTTTGTCTGTCTTTGTGTGCTCAGTGAGTTAAGCAAACACCCACTCCACCCCACCTAGCACCCTTTGTACAGGCCTCCATGTCTTGGGGTGCATTAGGATCCAGACATACTGTGAGGTCAGCCCCATTAGGGTTCTCAGGCAGAGCATGGATATCTCCAGAGTTCAATGAGCTCAGCCTGGAGGCAAGTGCCTGCCCCCAGAATCCTAAAGCTCCTGTAGCACTGGGGGAATTTTAGGGAACTATGGGATCCAAAGCTCAGAAGCTGAATTGTACTAAGCATCTCCCCAGCAATGGGACACTGGGTTTCTGAATCAATCCCTTTGTGCCTCAGTCTTGTTTAGCTCCTGTATAAGGTCCTGGAAGGGGTAATGTCAATCCCACCCTATGCCTTTATCAGGTGTGTTAGTACCTGATCCTTCATTGCTGACTCAAGGTGCTACAGTTGAATGAATCATGTAAATAAGATTAATATTTGGTTATTTGTTATCACAACTTTCAGGCTGATCCTCATAAAGTTAAGTTCAGTTCTGAGCAACCTTCCTGATGTGACTAGCTTTTATTTTTTCTGGTATTCTACTGCAGAAATGTTTCTTATCAGTCAGATGATCTGATAGTTCTGCTCTCATATTCAACTTGTAACACTCTGTAATTCAATGCTGCTTCAGCATCAAAAACATTGAAAATCAACCACACAAGATAAACAATTTAAATAAATAGACTGCTCTAAAAGAACTCATAATCCAAAAGGCTTTCACTGCCGCTCACCACTGAACCTCACCACTTCTGCTCACCTAATTATGCAACACTTTTCTTCCCAAGCCATTGCACCTGAAGTGCTGTTTATACTCTACTTGGAATGCTGTATGCTTTCTGAAGGGCGGTTTGCCATCTCTGTGAGGCTGCTGCTTACTTCATGACAGAAGTGATCCCATTGCTATTTCGACTCTGTTTTGGAGGGAATAACTGAAGTGCTAATGATCAGAGATGCTTCTACAACACTACAAGAAGTACAAGTGGAGACACTTTTTGGAGACAGGAAAATGGAGCACAGCAGTTAGCCCAATAACTTGTCCTCAAACTATGATCCAGAAGTACTAGACCCCTCTCTTGACTGTGAGAGTACCTTTGTCCAAAAATATACTCTAGTCATGGGACCTCTGAGGAAGATAATAGCTGCCACTAGTTCTGCCAGAAATTCATTGAAGATAAGACAGTCTCAAAAATATTTGAAGGAACTATTCAATTTCATTAAATAAATTTTTAAATCTCCGAGGAGTTCAAAGAAAGAAGCAGAATATGGTGTTGTGTGTCATGTATGTGTGCATGTATGTCAGAGATATGGATACAGATAAAGATACACATGGGTAGAAAAAAAAAATGTAGTCTCTCCCTAACTTTTCTCACTATTTTATTGCTTCATTTATTTATTTCTAGGTGTTTGATAAATAAATTTAAAAGAAATAAGTAATTTTAAGTACTAGAGTCAAGAATGACTTTTCTTGAACCTTTTGATGCTGATATGGAACATACTGCATTTTTCTTCTAGAGCAAAGACAGCCTCTGAACATACGGACAGAAGGAACTAGTGTGCCAGTGAATTCTTGTTTTGAGGACTTAAATGCTAGGGACCTATAGCCTTTTACTGATATTCTGCAAGACATGAGTTCCATGCACAAGGGTCCACAAGGTAAAAAGTAGCACCATAGCAAACTGGAGACACAAGTATTCTTCTTCTCACTTGGCCTGAAATGTCTCACCCATTTGAACTCACATATTCATGAAGAGATTACAATTAGGAAGAAGCAGATTAGATAGAATTGAGTGGCTCAGCCGACCTTCACGTGTGCTCCGATAGGTTTTGTGTTTCTGGAAGTAGCTATTCAAGAGTTAGGGCTCCTTCCTTTAAAGATGTCTCCAGGTCTATTGTAGCAAATGGGTTCTGTCAGAACACCTCACCCACTTTGTGGGCAGAGAACCAGTTTCTAACAGCAAAGTGCAGAGGGAAATGTAGGAAGCAGAGCTCAAAAGCATGACAAAGATAAATCATGTGTCCTCACATGCTCTTCTTTAAACATGTTCTCAAGAAGAGCCAGACCCACCGTTTCCACAGATTTCTCAGAGCCCTGACTCTTGTCTCCTGCCTTAGCACTGTTTTCTGAAAAAGGGTATTACATTTTTCCAACCAGGAAACTGTCAAAAGACATCTTCAGACAGCTGAGCCAGTGGATGTGCAGAGCAAATGGCTTTCTACCATTTAAATTCACAGATCATCTGCCTATTGTCAAGTCTGGATTTTTCCTTGAGCATTCTGGATCTGAAAGCAAAGCATTTTCTCACAGCAGTGTAAATTCACTTGCCTGTTCTCCCCTGCAGTTGCTCTATGGTTTCTCTGAGAAGCCAGAAATGACTAGAGTTATTGCTAGTATGGGTGATTTTTGCCATGTTGACAGTAAATCGTAGTCATTAGCAAGGAAATACAAATTCCCCCTGTTGTATCTTTTTCTTGCATCTAAAGACATTTTTCATCTCTCTCTTTCTTGCCGTGCTTCTTCTAAGATATCCATAGGGTACAAAACTCATGATTAGTCTTTCACTCTTCTAATCTTGATGAGCAGTCTTTTTAAAGAGTTACTGAGGAGTCGGGAGGAGCTGTGGGTTTGAGGTGCAGCAGAAAATCTTTAACCTTCAGCTAGTCAATAATCCCCAGGAAATGTCCACCCTGCAGACATTACTGCTCTGATGATGAAAAGTGTTATGTAAAAACAGACTATAATTATGATGTGGGAAGCAGAGGAAAAAGTTGTTTTTCTGAGACTAAGTGCCCTCCAAATTTTATTTGGTTTTGATTTCCTTTTCCTAACAGTATTAAACGTAAGCAGAATGAGCAGTGGGTTGCTTTAAACCATAGCTTCCCTCACATGTAAACCAGTTTGTACAAACAAGGGTGGGGGGTGGGCTTTTGGTGGCCTTTTTTGGTTTGCAAGGTTTTTTGTAGAGGTTTTTTTTTTTTGATTTTTGATTTTTTTGGGATTTTTTGGGGGGGGTTGGAGGTTTTTTGTTTGGTTTTTTTGATTTTTTTTTTTTCTCTGAATACTGTTTATTTAAGTGATTGTTGGCTCTTTTCCTGTCCTTTGTTGACCCCAGGAAACAACTTTTTTTTATGCGTTTCCATTCTGGGATTTCTATTATCTACTGACTTGTGCTGGGTGTACCTCAGTGAACAGACCCAAAAGAGAAGGAGAGAGCTGGAGTTCCTACAGAACTAAAGCCAACTTGTCTTCCAGTTTGAAAACCATCACTTGAATCAAAGCACTTTAGAAAGTAGTTTACAAGTCTAGTTCCCAAGAAGAAACCAGGATGCAGTGTTATCACCTTCATGAAGTTAAAGGAGGTGGTTTTACGATTTAGTGGAGAGAAGCCATGCTGTTAATTAGTCACATTTATTTGAAAAAAAAAAAAAAGTGGGGGAGGGTGAAAAGGGGAAAGGAAGTTGGGAAAGAAAAACAGAACAGAAGGGAAAAAATCTTTATGATGAGGTGCTTGGCAGGATGAAGGAACAAAAGGAAGGTTTTCTGCCTGTCTCCTGATATTTTCCAACTCAGCAAAAAAATCCATTGTGTAGCTTAAGGGGAAAAAAAAAGTTAAAGTTGAAAGCTTAGTGTGTGAAAGCAACTGCTCAACCATTGTGTAATATGGGCTAATGTAATGTCACTGTTTCCCCATGATGTAAGTTGCAATTTTTGTTCCAGTTGCTGTGGTCAATGTTATCGTTTTCACTTTTCAAAAGGGGGCAAGGAGGTGCGTGGAGATGGTATTTCTCTTTACCCCCACCACCCCTTCCCTACTCCCAAACAAATACTTCTGTTAGGACATATCAGTGCTGACCAGATGTCACTGATTTTTTTTTTCTTTTTTTGCATGTGTCCCTTAACAGCTGGCAAGAATATCAGCTCAAATTATTCACCACAAGCACACTCTTTCTGTTTGTCTCCAGATAAAGGGATTTGAAATCCTGGTTGTCAGAGAGGGATGCTGAAAACTGTGGAATGGATTTCTTTGGGGATAGGGAATACTTCTTGAAGAACTTCAAACCAGTTGGGGATAGTCATGACTAGGATGCACATCCAAAGGCATCCCTTACACTTGGCACTTCATGTTTTTGGAAACTGTTTTAAGCCCAAGATGTTTTCCAGGAACAACTGTGAAGTGTTTATAGCAATCAGCAATTCTAAATGTAGAGACCCTTTTTGTTTTGGTCATGTCAGCTTAAAAAAAAATCTGAGATGTGGTTCCAGGTGAGAAATACAATGGGTGGATGGCAGATAGACACCACCGTGCAGGATGTTCTAGAATTGCTTGGCACCATATCCACGTGTCTTTGGTCCATTGACCTGCACTCTCCACATTTTGCAAATGGGCTAAAAGGGCAGTGCTGGGTTTGCAGTGGGACCACACACAGCCCTGGTGTCACAGCACTTGGGAGATGGCAGTGGGGACATAGCAAGTGGCATTACAGCTGGAACCACAGTCGGTGGGTGCCGTGGTGGACAGCACACAACAGGGGCTGGTTTATCCTCATAGATCCTGAGCTACTGGCCCTTGTCATCCACATCATTACCTTCTGCCTAGCCATAACCTTCTCCTCCTCCCCTCATATTTACAGTTCTGTTTGCTTTTCTCTTCAAAACTGTCACAACTGGTGTTGTATAGAATAGTGCAGTGTTCTCCCCAGTTATGGCTCTGTTGCAAAAGAAGTCTGTTTTCCTTATGTGAGCAAAGTGGGTCAGTATATGGAAGTCAGCATTAAGGGGGTCAGGATATGGAAGTCATGGCTTGGCAGCATTTTTAACATTAACTTCAGACTAGTGAAAAAAACAAGATCAGATGAAGATAACTCAGAGTTTCTGCATGCTCATAGACAGTTGGGATGCGAATCTGTCTCTAAACTGGAAAAAAATCACTGTGTTTATTTCATACTGCATCTTGTCTTTGGTGATGTTTTTAAATGACCACTTTAAAAGGAAGAGAAGAAGAATTTTAATGAACAGTAAGCACAGAAGCTCACCTAGAAGAGTATGTAACACATGACATGCCCCAGGTATGGCAAAGTTATGCTTTACCATATTAAGGCCTGTATTCTATTACTTATTGTCTCTACTGTTGCCTCACAGTTGATAAGAACAAGAATGCTTTTCTATAGTATGCTAAGTTCTTGAAATTGTTCTTATTGTTCATATTTACCAACCCTTTAGTGAGGAAATGCTAACATTTTATTATGACATGGAAGCCTTTCCATATGCCCCACCCCCTCCACCTGAAATCCATTCAGTCCCTGAAATCCATTCAGTCCCTGAAATCTATTCAGTTATGAGGTCACCTGCTTTGAAATTCCCAAAGATGGAAATTGACTGTGGATTCTGTCCATATTAGGGGGGGATGCAGGGAGATGGGGCTCTAGACTGGAAAGGCAGCCTTGAGTGACCTAGATTTCTGTAAGAAATTCTGTCTCTGGCTGAGTCAATACCAGCCTTGCCATTGACTTCAAAGGGGCCAGGATAGAAGCCCCTCTGCCATTTTTGCTAAAAATGAGATAGTATTGTACTTGCCATTATTTCTGGTTTTACATGAAAATAAAATAAAATAAAATAAAATAAAATAAAATAAAATAAAATAAAATAAAATAAAATAAAATAAAATAAAATAAAATAATTAAATAAGAATTAGTTCTAATTATTACTGTATTTTCCATATTATTTTCCATCACATTGTTTTGTTTGTTTCCCTGATGGCCCCAAGGTACAGAGCAGATGTGTTCCCTGAGCTCTCATCAGTGACTTTTAAATTACTTCATCTTTGAAGAAATGGCAACAGTGGCAGCCTTTCTTGTGATATTCAATCTCATCATCCTTCATATGCTTAAAAAAAACCAACTTCAGGGACAAATATAACCAGCATTGGAACCACCATCTCCAGATACCTCAGGTAAAAAGAAAAGTGGTGTGGAAAGGTAAAGGGGAGGAGAGAAAGGGAAGAAGAGAGAGGAGAACAAAAAGAGTGAGAGAAAACAAGAAGGAAATTGGCAGAAAAAAAAAAAAAAAGAAATTAAAGAAAGCAAGTGATTTGTGTAATTGAGAAGCATTATGGTTTGAATCCTCCTCAATTATTGATGGCCTGAAATTCAAATATTAATTTAGATTAAATCTTGAATCTGTTTAGCCTTAGAAATAATTGAGGAGCACATTATTAGAAAAAGGAAAAAACATTCTTCCAATGTCTTACAATGGAGTATTACTGAAAACTTCTGATTCCCCCAACAGAAAACCTATTTAAAAAAAGACAAGTCATTAATCAGTAACAGCTGCTCCCAGCACCTGTTATTTATTCCCGTCATTAACACTTCCTTTAGCATTTCTGACAGAAATGGGTATCTTTTCTAACTGATAGAAAAGTGATCTTTGGAACATCCCCAGAACTCGGTGGCTACATTTGATCTACAACGTGTGTTTACATCTTATCACAGCTTTTCTTTTTCACTTGTCAGCTCCTTCTTTTTTTAAAACGTAGATTCTAAAAGCACTGAACATACCACATCTTTTGTTAAATATTTGTGCAGCCTCTAATTGTTGGTGTGCCTTGGTTAGCTGGTCACAGAGGCAGGGGCACACAGTGCATGTGGGGTGTGTACAAGTGCCAAAGGATTCCCAACCAACGTGGCCCCCCCAGTGCTTAATTCTCATTGAGGTAGATGGAAATGCAGAGGCCATACAAGCTGGGGCTTCAGTGCTACAGGTGTTGCAACGTTTCTGTGTCAGCTTTGTCTTCTGTCAGAGCCTCCCTGCTCAGATCAAGCACAGCCAGGGTACCCCACAGAGCTGCAGAGGAGGTTCCTCACCTGCCTTTCCCCACCCTGACACTGTCTAGAGGAGCAGGGTTCCATTGCAAAGCCACGTCCTGCCTTACCTTGTCCTACAACAACCCTTGGCTGCCTCTTGCCCTTCCTCTTCCCCATGCAGGAGGCATCTAAACCTGGTGAATCAGGAGAAAACAGAAAATCAAACAGCAATAAGCATCATTTAGAGGCACTTTTCTTTATGTCCACCACCGGTAGACTTCCAGCAGTAAATCTAGTTTGGCACAGCTGCTTTCCACAATCATCCAAAACCCTCCTGTGCATGTGCAGAAGTAAGGCCTGAAATGGAAGCGTGGTTTAAAAACCTTATGGTAAACAGTAATTTATAGTGTAAAATAACATTTAAAAGATGTGTGGATGTGGCATTTGGGGACATGGTTTAGTGGTGGATTTGGCAGTGCTGGGTTAACAGTTGGACTTCATATTAAGGATCTTTTCCAACCTAAATGACTCTATGATTCTCTATTTCTGTGCTTAGTTAAATACAGCACCAGTGAAGAAATGTAAGCATACATGTACTACTGCTGCTCTTTGTCACCATTTTCTTTTTCTAGGTCTCTCTTTTTGCTTAATAAATACCTATGAAGTCTGTTTCATGCTTATTCACAGTTAAAACATTGGGACTTATCGTGGTTTCCTACCACCTTTAGATAATGCTTTTCATCTGAAAGCCACTGTTTTCATTTAAGACTGTTGAAGTTGTGACAACATTTCTGTTAGTCTTGGGGTTTATAATGTTGTTTTAGTAAAAAGTATGCATGGGGTTGGATTTAGGAGAACATTGTTTCTTTAATACAGATAGATAAAGAAAGGAGTGTATTGTATTTATCAAAAGGAAATGTCAGCAGAACTTTATAGTCTGGTAATTAGATAACGCAGATAAGTCTGCTGAGTTTGTGTGCTCACAACTGCCATTCCAGATAACACTTCCTGAAGTCAATTAGAAGAACTTACACAACATCATACATTTTTCTGGATTCCTTTCTTTAAATTGAGAGAAAAGAAAAGAAAAGAAAAGAAAAGAAAAGAAAAGAAAAGAAAAGAAAAGAAAAGAAAAGAAAAGAAAAGAAAAGAAAAGAAAAGAAAAGAAAAGAAAAGAGAAAAGGAGAAAATAAATTAAGATACAGGCTATGACAAGCAGGATATGTAGTTGTTCCATGTTAGTTTTTCCTCTGAACAATCCTGCTTGCTTTGAGTGAGAGTAATGGGCATCCAACTTTTCCAAAGACGCCCACAGTCACAGAAGCAGCAGCTGTGCCAAACCATCACCACTGCAGGGCAATGGAGAATTCCATGGGCCCTTTGATTCACACTAAGGTAAAACCAGATTGAAGGGAGAGGCTTACATTTTTCAGACAGGTGGCCTTGGTAAACACCCCCGTTTGAATGTATGGAAAACCTTGTAAAGGAAAACCTCTTAGTGCCTTAAAAGGAAAGAACATAACTAATAGCCAAATTATCTTGGTTGGATCATGTGGAAGTCCTGATTCTCCTCCATACTTTTATTTTAAATGTAGATGTGTGTTGTGATTTGACATAGCTTTTTATTTAAGGTTTTTATTTAAGGTATTTTCACTCTGTGGCTGTTGAAAACTTTCTGAATTATTTAGACTAATGGTAAAGTATTATGGTAAAGTTCATATCTCATGACACTTTTTGCCTCATGTAATTAGTTGTTCTTGAGAATACCAGTTTTTCCTTATCCAGGCTACCATTAAAAGTATTTTCTGATATCTGGCCAAAAATGCAGTTTGCTTATACTAAGTGCAACTCTCCTCAGGACACTGAAGTGCTACTTAGGGCCAGAAAATGGGATAAAGGGGAGAACTTATCTTTAAAAATGCTCACATTCTAAAGCAAAATCAAAAGTAAAATATACAACTTTTTAATGAGACAAAATACCCAGATCAGTTCTATTTTGGGAAAAAAAAAAAAAAAAAAAAAAAGAGAGAGAGAGAAAGGAAGCTTCTAGATAATTTGTTGTTTGCTGGGAAACACTTGTCATTTTGCTATCTTGCTTCATGAAGAAAATGAAACTCATAAGAGGTTTTCAAGAGGGTATTTCAGTTTACCATTGCTGAAAAACAGTTTCCCCACTGAAAATCTCCTTTGTAAAAGCATTGACTTGTAAGTGTAATGGAAAAACACAGTTTTCTGGTAGGTAAAAATTCCAATTAGAAATGACCATCAGTTGCCTCCAGCATAAATGTCTTGGCAACGGTGGGAGCAGAAAGGGCTCTGCAGCACATCCTTGCTGCAATAAGGGCTGGTCAGATTTGTCTATCTGCTGTGTTCTTTCCCACAGAAAAGTGCTGTCCTCACAAAGTTCCAGTTTCATGTTGCGAAAAAGAACACAGGTCAGCCCAGTTCTGATCCTTTCTCCTGCCCAGCCTCCAGTACCCTGGGAAATTACCATGTGAAGACACACTAACTTGCTGTAAGCACTCAAACCTTGTCCAAACAGCCAAGTGTTTTTTGAATAATACTTGCTTCTTTATAGCTGCACAGCCATGAAGACCACAATGGTACAAACTTGCCTTTGCTGGCACACTTCAGATAAATAAACAAGGGAAGGGTAGGTATCTGCACTGATGCACGTGACTTTTTTCAATATAGCTTCTTCCACACTGGCTATTCAGATGGTATCGCTTTATACCATGAAAAAAATTGCCCTCATATGTAACACATGCATAAGGCAGGCTTTAAAGTAAGCAATGCCAGCTTATATAGTTGCCCTAGCAGGTGACATGGATCTGCACTGACCCTTAGAGTTACTCCCACAGCTGACACGCACCATCCCTCATCTGTGCCAAGGAGTAAGGCATTCCTGAACCTGTCACTAAGATACTCTGGATACACCTGTCCTGGAAAACTCAGCAGCTTCTGGTCTCTAAAATGCAATCATTTGTAGGGCTGCATTGTTATGGTGGTCCCTTGCCAAGCTTTTGCCCCCACAGTTATCAGTGTACCGGGCTGTTCCTTGGCACAAAACAGGAGCCATGCCTCACCAGCAGGGTGGATGTGAGCAGTTGATTTGGTGGGGTAAGACAGTTTAACACTATGGGTGCAGACTGATCCATACTCAATGGCTACAGGGCCAGAGAGCAGCCCCAGTAGTGTTGAATTTATTGGTGCAGGAGATGAGGCTGCAGCAGCAGGAGAAAAGATTAAGGACGGTTCTTCCTAAGGAAAAAAGCCAACCTGTCACGGGGATGCTGTGACCTCCAGCCCCACCTCCCATACTGCCCTGCTCCACTGACTAGGCAGCAAGCCCCCACATGGCAGTGGGTCTGTCATCCACCTCTGCTTCACCAAGAGCAGCAGGATCAGCTGCCCTGTTGTCACAACAGTAGGCTCCAAGTTTCATCTGAAGATCTGCCTCACCTCACCATGTTGGGTCTTTTCTGGCCAGGCTCTTGTTGTCTCTGATTTGCATGGCAGGTAACAGACACAGGCAGAAAGCCAGCTCTTAACAGCCAGGTGAAAAATGTACCTCCCGAGGAGGGAAGGGAACATTCTCATTCTTCTGACACAAGCAGATGTCAGGTGTCAGAAGAGACTGCTTCTCAGGTTGGGATTTGGCCTAGGAATAGTTCTCAGGTAATTTTATTTGGAGTGCTTGACTTTGTGTGTTAGGCTGTTCCAACAGGGAAGTTTCCCAGGGTCTGTCAGTAAAAAAAAATCCCATCTGTATAATTTCTGCAGCTTTCCTCCTTGACCCTCATAGTTCCAAGCTGAGTTTAATCTGTCTCTCTACCTGCAAAATTATTTTGCGGTAAGAGAACCTACCGCAGCTACAGACCTTGATTGCAGATGCTGACCTGCAAGAGGACGCTGATGGCACTGTGGCCATCCATGTCAGCACTGTGGTGTGTGATATCCTTTCTGGGCCATGGACACACAGCTGTATCACACTCCCCCTGCACACACTGTGCACACACATACCACCACCGCTGCCTCCCTCCCCCTTCCAGTTTGTCTCCTCACTGCCAGTGCAGGGTTTGCATATCCTCTCTGAGATGATGGATGTTTCAATTGTGAGAGGGGTCTCTATTCCCTGCAAGCGTCTGAAAGCGCTTTGCAAAAATAGCTCACCACCTCACAGACAAGCAGTCTGATGTGCAGAAATAGGAAATAGCCTTACTTGCCTTGAATGTTTTAACATTCCCCACCACCACGGTATCCTCTCATAAGCACAAATGACCTTCTCCCTATTAGAACAGCCAGGAGGCCCCCATTTTCCTAAGGTCCTGGAAAGATTAAGTGACACAGGTCCAAGGTTGCACAGGAAGTCTGGAGGGAGTGCTGGAAATAGAAGGGGGCCCTGCTGAGTCCCTCTGCAGTGCGTTGACCACAAGACCATCCTTCCTCTCCCAAGGTTACACATCAGGTCTGTGGTGGAGCCAGGAATAGCACCCAAGTTTCCTGACGCACAAACTGTCCAGCACTGTGTACGAAGTAAGCACAAATATAAATTTAAATCAATGTTTAAAGCTGTGTCTTGCAATTAAACCTAAGACTGCTGTCTGAACCTAAAGTTTTCTGTGTATTGAAAGATGTAACATTCTTAAGAGATCTCTATCCACCACCAGGGCAGCTAATACCTCCCAACAGCTGATCACTCCTGCTTCTTCAGTGCTTCTAATTTCTCGACACGTCCTGTCTGTGCCAGCAATGCAAATGCCACTTGCCACAGAGATACAGGCTGGCAGAGGTGTGGGCTGAGGGGTGCCCTCTCTGGCCACCCTGTTAGGAACTGGTCCCAAACAAGGAGCCTCCCTGGTGGCTGCAGGATGGCGAGAAGGAGACGTTGCAGGTCGAGGTAGGCACATGAATTAACAGCGCCACAGTGGCAGCCTGAGGAGGGACCCCAGGCCCCAGAAGTCCTGGCTCCGGGGGGATGAGTGCCCAGGGCACAGAGCTGGCTAGGCCAGCCACAGGCTTTCATATCCACCACCCGGAGGGCCACGCGCTGCATCAGTGCATGCAGCGTCCCTGGGGAGAGATGGAGATGTGCTGTGTCAGGAGGGGCACGGTGCCATGTGTCCCTGCAGTTTGCTGGAACCTTTCCATTAATTTAATGGGCTTTGGATTGGGCCCTGAATTCTCAGCTGTCCCAGCTAAATAGACTCCCCAAGCAGGCTCTCATCTCCTCGTTTTAGAATGAGGAGGCCTTTTGGAGACCCTGCTGACCGGGGGGTTCCTGCCGTTCTTCAGCAGTAGAGCTCCCATCCTGGAGTGAGCACAGCCCCATCACTGCCCCTTGGTCAGTGTGCACCACCTGCACACCTGGCTCCACACCTGCATCGGCCATCCTCTGAATCAAGCAAGACATGCTCCACTTCCACCCCCTGCCCAGATCATCCATTTTTTCTTTATCCCAGTAAGGCCCAAGTACTATGGGTGAGGAGAACAGAACCACTGCTCCACACTTCAGCCCACTCTGATCACTGAGAGCCACTGTATACACACATACTCAGGACTGGAGGAATTGGTAATCCTGTAGAAGAAATAAATCCTGTGTGTGACTGTAGCCCTAACCCTGCTCAAGACAGAAATAGAGGAAGCCATTGGGCTGATCTGTGTAGCCATCATTTCAGGAAGTGTTTCAGAAGGACAGGACCATGCCCTTCTCTTTTCCTGTAGTTTTCTGTCACTCACCGAACTCGGCACTGCTGATAATTAGTACACTTGGACAAACTTCTCTTTCTAAAGCTGTTTTATTTTTAAGCAGAGATAGGTAGATGCCAATGCTGTGCAGTTTCACAAGAGCAAGGAGCTGTGTGCTTTTCCAGACCTTTACCTGACAGTAAATTAAAGTAGATCTTCCTGTAGCATCGAAGACCTGATATTACAGAGGTACGCAACCACTGATGGCCTTCCTTTTGTTACTGCTATTTCTACAGATGCAGCAAGAAGGCCTAGCCAAGACCATGGCACTGACTGCAAAGTGCAGCACATCATAAGGGATGAGCCTGCCCCATAAAGCTTGGGAAGAAGAGGAAATGCAGAGAAATAAAGTGCTTTGGCCAAGGCTGAAAAACAAATAAGCAACGAAGATAGCAACAACACCTTCCAAGACTCACTTTTCTGTCCAATCTGTGAGATTATGTTGCACTGAGCACCTGCTGCCATACACACCATCATGCCTCATTTAATATATGATGCATTGACTGATTATTGGCAGATTGTTATGTCACTGCTCAAATTGAAACTGCTGTTCAGACCGTCACTGACAGGCTGGTTTTCAATACCTCTCATCACTCTCCTTACAAAAACTTTCCTTAGAAGGACACTTTGGGATAGATGAGGATGATAACCATGTCAGGACACTTTGTGAGAAGTGAGCCTGTATGCCTTGTCTCAGGTTTCACTTAGCAAAACGCTAAGCTTATAAACAGACAAGCCTCTGCAGTCAGTGTGAGTTTTACACAGACCTCACCCAAGAGTGGAGTTCAGTGGATCATGTACTTATGAACACTAAAATAAGGGGAATACATAAAGATCACCAGCTGCAATAATTTCTTGATTATATCTGCTATCTCACTCTTTGTGTTTAGGATATCATCCCCCTCCCCTGAAGTGAATGGAGACAGAGGATTTTCACCATCTTTGCAAAGCTGCAGAAGGTGGCCCACAATGATTGGGGTTTGGTTTTAATGGAGCAAAAGTGAGATTATTCCCCAGATTTTCCTTATTTTCCAGGAGTGGAAGAACCCTTTGCCTGTTTCTGAAGGGTCTCTACGGATTAACATGCAGCACAACATGAAGGCAAGCTCATTAGAGCAAACTAAATTGGGGAAATTGCCTGAGCATTCAGAGGCAAGCCAGGGGATGGAATCACACTCTGTCCCCCTATGAAGGCAGCAGACACCAGGGGCAGAGCAGAAACCAAAGATGCAGCTGGTACTTCAGAGGTGTTGTAGTCAGGGCAGTTGTGGCAGCCAGTCCACACTGTTCCCTGTTACCATTTCCTGGAGAGGGAATTCTGGGGGAGCTCACAGCCCATGGGAGAGCATCAAGGACCTGAGCTGGGGGCCCTCCCTCGCTGGTGTGTCCCAAACTCCCCTGGACTCCAGGCAAGGGTTTGAGCTTCCAAAAAAATGAGTTGAGTCATGACAAGCCCCATGTCTGGATTGCAGTGGAGCGCACTCAACTCTTGCTCTTCCTCAGGAAGTGACTCCATATGTGTTTATATAAACACACAGCCCAACATGACTGGGCAAAAGATTACTCAAGGTTTTGCCGTTTGCCTTTGGGGTAAGACTGAGCACAACCATGGGGTCAACAGGTCAGAAGGTTAGGAGGGGAAAGATGTATTGTTGTGTTGCGTATCTACACACAACAAGTTATTCCCCAGTCTTGTAATAAGTCTCAGTCCTACTCAATGCCCCCTACTCAGTGAGTCCACAGAGGCCTGTCAAAAGCCTGGTTGCAAAGTTCAGTCAGTTCATCATCAGATATGGAAGGAGCACAGCACTCTGGTTATCATTAATAATATTTATTTTGGAAAAATATTTTAAAAATGAATTTCTTCATTAACAAAACGGTAAAAAAAAATCAAATAACATTTGCACAATATTCCATAAATACATTTATATACAAAAAAATATAGTCACATAGACCCGAAGTGCCTTTGTACATATTTACCAAAAAATTTAAATTATAAAAAAATGAACATCACAAAATACTCAAGCTTTACAATTATCATGAAAATATTTTTACAGATTCAAAAAAATAACACACTTTTTCTCACCTAGTAAAAACACATTTTAGTATCAAAAAAGACAATAAAGGCAGTGTTTGTGTCTCTAATTCAAGAAAAGACTGGCTCATAATAATCCAAAATATACACTTCAGGCAGTGCATGCTTCTTATGTAGTAATTAAGTCCATTCATTTAAATATATATAGAAAAGCAACTGACCATAGTGCAATGATAAAATTCATAAAAGGCAGTGCAACAGTAATCCTTGAACACAGACCCTTGCCTGGTGTCCATCTTGTTTCTTTATTTTGCAGTCACTTTGCTAACTTCAGTAGAGAACCAGCTCAAGCCTGAATTTAGTTTCTCAGCAGCAGTCAGTGAAGGAATCTATCTCCCATTCCTCTTTCAGCAGCATTCATCGGGGCACGTCTCCTCTGAAATTGTTCTTGACAACCACCTTGCCATATCACCTCTGGTTTACACCTGGAAAGGGAAAACACAAGCAGAGATCAGGAGAGGTTAATGAAACATGTGAAGAGGGCTGTTAAGCTGCAGAGGGTCAGGACTCTGCATGAAGCACACCAAGGGGTAGGTCAGCACACCTCAACCACAGTACCATTGTGCCCTAGTCTACAAAAGTTGTCAAACCCACAACGTCTACAGCAGCAAGTCACTGAGCTTGTCTTCAGAACATCCACAGCATCACAAACTCAAGCTGGCTGGATTTCAACAGGTACAAACCACTGTGGCATCAGGGAAAGGAGTTTATCTGCCCTGGCACGTACTGGATGGGAGCTGCGGACCAAGACTTTTCTCTGCTGTTCCAACCCTACTAACCTCAGTTGCTATGATGCACTCATCTTTCTCTTCTGATATGACATACACCGACTGGTACTTTGTGTCCTTTGAAGTGGAATATACTGAATCTGGTCGCTTTCTTTCAGAAGTATCACTATTGAAGGCAAAAAGAGAAAGAACAAGTCAGATGGTTGTTGCTTAATGCTACCTATGAGATACACACTCCCCCTTCAAAGCCAAGCTGCCCCCTGCACTCAGATGTGAGATACCTCTTTAGTTGTACTGCACTTTTCTCCTCTGCCTCTGAATCATATGTTTCACACTTGGCTTCACATTTGCTGTGCTCCTCCTTAACTGAGTCCTCATGCTTGAGTTCATGCACCAAATTGTAATCCACTGACGGGTATCTGACTTTGTAGCCATTTTTATCAGAGTTATCACTGTGAAAGTCTACTTTCTTATTTGTGTTTTTGATCTGAGTGGCACCGATGACACTTATGGAAATGTCCTTCTCGCGCTGGCAGTTTGCCAGGTTATTCATCGTCTCGGTCTCACTCCTGCAGGCATCAGGCGGGTGGTGCCTCTTCTGCACCCTGAGCCTGACGCAGACGACCACAGCAGCACACCCCAGCAGCAGCATGAGGACCAGAATAATCCCAGCGCAGACAGCGATCCAGGGGAACTGGGAGTTCTGGCCTTCCGTGTACTTCTCAGTGAAGTCAACAATGACGGGTCCCTGCGGTGGCTCGGGGAGCAGGAACTGGCAGTTGAGGCCGCCGTAGCCCCGGGCACACTCACAGACATAGCGGTTGTTTCTCTCGTGGCAGGTGGCCCCATTGTGGCAAGGGTTGTGTTCGCATCTGCTCACCGGGGTGCTGCAGTTCTTCCCGTTGTATCCTGGGGGGCAGGTGCAGGAATAGTCATTGATGCCATCCTGGCAGGTCCCTCCATTGACACAGGGGAAGGAGGCGCAGTCGTCCACGTTGTCATCACAGTGTCTCCCAGTGAAGCCAGCCTGGCACTGGCAGATGTAGGAGTTCCCCAGATCGACACACTGGGCTCCTGCAAGACAGGAAGGAGGATGAGCTGAGTGGTGGAAAGCCAGACACAACAGCCCCCCACTCACTGCCTCTGGGGGCAAAAGGCAGAACCAGCAGCTGAAGAAAGCTTTCTTTTTGAGAGGTTAGCTCAAAAACCTTTGCCAAATCTAATCCAACATAAAAAGCACATCTTTTTAAAGAAGATTTTTGTTAAGCAGATCTATTTTTCATTCTCAATCCTATTCCTTTTTAAACATTTCACTCAGCTCGAACCAGAACACTAGTCCAGGTCAGGTTAACACCACATCTCATGTTACAGAGTTTAAGTGGCAATGAATGAGGAGGACTACAGTACAGAAAGTCTTCACTGGTTTAATCAAAACAGAAAAATTACTATTACCAGATTACAAGTAATAACATTTAGCACTCGTGTGGTATTTGCATCCACAGACCTGTAAGACTCTTTGTAAAGGATTTGAAAGCATAATCTTCCACATTTTCATGCATGAAGTTTCAGACCAAGTTACTTGGCCACAGCCACCCCATCAGAAAATGCAATCTGCAGCAGTGGCCCAAGCCACACCATTGCTTTCTTAGTACAGATCCTCCTCCACCAATTCAGCTATTGACATGACAAGAACGTTTTTACAAGAGGATGTAGTGATAGGGCAAGGCAGAATGGCTTTAAACTGAAAGAGAGCAAGTTTAGATAAGATACTATGAAAAAATTCTTTACTCTGAGGGAACAAGTTGCCCAGAGAAGTGGTGGATGTTCCATCCCTGGCAATGTTCAAGGCCAGGTTGGATGGGACTTTGAACAGCCTGGTCTAGTGAAAGGTGTCCTTGCCCATGTCAGGGGCTTGGAACTAGAAGACCTTTAAAGTCCCTTCCAACCCAGACCATTCTATGATACCATGATTGATCAGTGTGCCTTGTTATGAACTCCAGACCAGAAGCCAAAGTAAGTCTGTGGCTCCTTCCAGAAAACCCCTAGCGTGTTGGCCTTACCATTAGCACAAGGGCTGGAACTGCAGTAATCGATTTTCTTTTCACAGTTGAACCCAGAATAGCCCAGTGGGCAGCGGCAGCTGTAGCCCCCGTCGGGGTTGTCGGTGCAGCGCCCGCCATTGAAGCACGGCCCGTCTGCACAGGTCATGGCGCTCAGCTCACAGTTCTTCCCATAGAAGCCCGGGGGGCAGGTACAGGAATAGCTGTTCTCGAGATCCTGGGGGGAAGAAATGATCAAAACCTTTGTCTGAACTTGCTGACAAATCCAAAAAGGGATTTTGAAAATCAGCAAAACTGACATTAACTCCTCCCTTGGAGTGTCAGATGACACGAAAAACTCAGACTTACAGTGCAGCTTCCACCATTCTTGCAAGGGTTGGCGTCACATTCATTGATTTCAATCTCGCAGTTGGAGCCTGTATACCCAGGCCGGCACGAACAAGTGTAGCTCCCCTGACCAGTATTGGTGCACGTGGCACCATTCTTGCAGGGCTTGTGGTGGGTGCAGTAGTTCAGGTCTGTAAAAGATATATTTTCTTTTTTTAGAGAGAGCAGCCAAGATGCTTGCTACTTTGCAAGGCTAGCAGAGGGTGGGTGAGCTGCAAATAATTGCCTACTTTCTGCTTTTTAAAACAGGTGCTCAGGCAAGGACTGAGAACTCACCCTGGTTGCAGAAAAGGCCACCCCAGCCTTCCTGGCAGTTGCACTGCCACGGCTGCTGACAGGTACCATGAAGGCAGCCTGGGTATCGGATGCACTCATCACAATATCGCCCCTGCCAGCCCACCCTGCATCTGAAAAAAAAAAAGACGACAACAAAGTCTCATCAGATTTAGGCTTCTCACAGTTGAAAACCCTATCACAAACAGTGCAAGCACACTGATGCCAGGGATCAAGTTTCCTGAAAGCCCTCGGTGATCCTTCATGTGAGAAAGTCACCAAGTCCAACCGTAGCATCAGCTTTCAGCGGTCCTAGCTATTTCTTCCACTTCCTTAGACAGACTCATGGTTCCAGATAGTTAATTTGTTTACTCTAATAACAAAGAGCCAAGCCTTACACACAGCACTGTAAACCCATTAGGATAATACTAATGGCACCGATGTTTGACTCATGAGATAATACTTTGATCTGGCATCAACCAGATATCTCAGACTTCCATCTAATATATAGAAAGGCCTTTAAACCAAGCCTTCAAGTGTCCAATGGCTTATTTAACACCAGAGCATCAACACTGAAGGATGAAGAAGGAAGCAGGAAGGGAGTGGAAAACTTACTTGCATTCCCCAGGCTTGTCGCAAAAGCCGTGTTGCTCGTCACATCCAGGCAAACAAATCGCTGTAAACAACCCAAGCAGGGAAAGACATCAGCACTGGTGCCAAAACAACTCTCTTTTACAAGTCTGAGTCTGAGAGCACCTTGTGGGTGGGGAGTGAGAGTCCCTTTTACTAGGCTGGGGCAGTTAAGCACAGCTGAATTAATCTCTGGAGTCTGCAAGAGTATTGATCTTGCTCCATAACTGGGCACTTTACTTATCACCAGGGATGAGCATTCTTCTTAATACAGTTGCACACAAACAAAAGAGGGCTCACAATTGCTCCCTTCCCCACAGCCCCTCACCCCCCCCCCTTCCCTTCCCAGTGAGGGTCAGAAGTCCTTTTTTCCAATTCTATGCACACAGCTCCACCTCTTAATATCCCCCGAAAGTGTGTGTGCAGATAAGAGTGGACAGCTGGTGTGCAGGGTGCCAGTGCAAGACAGCTGCTCTATTGTCTATTCTCTCCCAGCAGCTGCCCCACTGCAACAATACCCCGGCCCCGGAGCCAATGGGGCCGGCGGCCGGCGACCGGGCAGCCTATCCCTGCCCACAGCTAATCTATGGCACGCGCGTGATTTCGCTGCAAAAAAACTTTTTTTTTTTTTTTCTTATTCAAATAAATAAGTCTAAAGTTCTTCCTCCCTCCTTCCCCCCTCCGCCCTGCTCCGAAAAGGGGCGGGCGGGTGGGTGCAGCCCTGGTAAAAGAGGTAAGCGGGCCAGCGGGAGGGAGGATGAGAGAAGGGGAAAAAAGGGACTTCTGCTCATTACTTCGCCTGGTTATGGAACTCATTAAGCAGGCACTGCAAAGTTTTAATTCAACAAAGCCGGCCGGAGACAATGGCATGAGAGGGGAAGGAGGGGGGAAGAAAAAGAAAGAAAGAATCAGTGCTGATAATCAGATCGCCTCCAAGTTGGAAAGAATGGAGCTGGGGGCAAGGCAACGGGAAGCAATCTGCAACTGGCAGCTCCACTCACTAACGGCAAAACATTCTTTTTGCATGCACACATAAACACATCTCCCCTGCCTAGTAGGTTTGTGTCAGTGTTATAAGCTGGGGTTTTTTTTCTGAGAGGGAAAACACAGCAAAGAACGTACGTAATGAGTCAAGAAGGATGGACAGCCTTCTGTTTCGCTGTGGGAATAGCAGAGATGTGCAGGCATTCAAAAGTGCTGACAGCCCCAAAAGAGCTCATTATCGAAATGCTTCCTTTTTCCCCACCCCTTGACACAACCGGGCTAGGCACTTTTGATCGTAGGAAAGGTTGTAGCTCTTATTTACAACACTATCAAAGAAAAGGCGAGCCCCTTTGCCTGCTGTTTATTGTGCAACATCGTACCATGAGCTCCTAAAAGTCTCCTAGCAGTCACTAACAGTGTGAATAATCAATCAGGAATGGTTTGATAGCAGCTCAGCTGAGACCATAGTGTAGGTGGGTTTAAAGAGAAACAAAAACACAAGAAGAAGAAAGCTGAGAGGCTGCTTTAGAGCCTGGAACTGTTTTCTTCCTGCCTGCCTGGCCCTTTGATGACTGCAGAGGAGCACTGGCCCAGTACGTCATCTGCCAGCGTATTTCAGATCCGTGTGTACACACAAACAGAGAATGCCATCACACGCTGCAGCAGGGGCTCTGTGTGCACGTTTCAGTGTACACCACCACGCATCTACAAAGGGCGGAATCTCGTACAACCGGAAATTATCTGACATCCTGGACTATCCTGTCTGGGATCTGCTTACTGTCCCAGCTTTTCCTGCTGTATCAACACACCACATTCCTCAAAAACTTCAAGCTCTGGGGTATGTTTCGTGTCCCTCACTACTTTTTTAGTATCAATTATCATGGCAATGGCACAGAAGAGAGCTGAGGAAGAAGTTGAAAGTTCTTGTGGCTTCATGTGCAACAATTTCTCTTAGTGGCAACATATGAGTGCCCCAAATGAGAACTGCACAGTCTGGAAGCCATAGAGAATGTCTTGGACTTCCCGATATTTTTCTTAATAGAAGGTTGCAGAGGATCAGACCATAGCAAGCCTACCCATAAGCCACATGGATGTTGCCAAAGCCTAGCTCCCTCCCCTGAAGCTAAGTACCCTGTAAGTGATGATATCGAAGTTGTCTGGCTGGAGGGTGGATAGGTGTAAAAAGTAGTCCTGATATATTTTAATAAATCCTCAAGCAACTGCTGAACATTTTGCTACCAGATTAAATGGTCTAGAGCAAATGAGCAAGAGTGTAGTGCTGGCATTGACATTTCGTTGGCTTGAGAGGGGCCTGTCAGCATTAACTTTCTGTGGCAACGCTGAGGATCTCCCATCCCTCACACTGGTAAGGCTTGGCCACAGACCCAGACTTCCACCCACCATTGCTTGGTTCTCCCTCCCCATGGGGCCTGATGTCAGAGAAACACCCCTCTGCCAACCCCAAGAGCTCGAGAGACACTGCTGCAAGGGGCACCCAAGGAGACAAGGAGGTGGATACTCACGCTCCGTGCAGTACTGGCCTTTCCAGCCCGGGTTGCAGACTTTCTCGCCACGCTCTCCACAGGTGAAGTGACCAAAGGCATCGTCCCGGGGCCGGCAGAAGACAGAGCAGCCCTCTCCGTAGTAGTGCTCATCGCACACGAAGCGATAGGAGTACTTGAGGTCAGTGCGGCCGCTGCTGTGCAGGTCCTGGGACCACTCTTCACCCACTGCCAAGTGTCTCTGGGTGGCCAGGCGGCTGATGAGGCGCTCAGGGTTTTCTGTGTGAAAGCGGAGGGGAGAGTGGTTAGAGAGCCCAAGGCAGGCAGGGCATAGGGGGGTCTCTGGTGGGAGGGGAACTGCAGAGGCAGGATAACATGGCTGCATGCCAACAGGTTGGCCTCTCTTGCCACAGGTCTAGCGTAGAGGAGAGTATGCTACACGCTGCAGAGAAGGGGGCCAAATAGGCCTGCAGGGCTGGGATTATTACAGGGAAAAGTGTGTTTCAGGACACTTACCAGTGGTGAGGTCATCAGGTGAGTCCGTATGCAGAGCTTCGATGATGAGCGAGAAGGTGCCCTGTGGAAAGAAGGAGCAGAGACAACCCACCAGGAGGGCATGAGAGCAGGTAGGCCCAAGGGGCAGTGCCACCAGTCCCCAGGAATTATCAGTCGTTGTCCCCCTCCCATCCTGACACTTCAAGGGGATTGGTGGCCTCTTGGAATGGCACGGGGTGGGTCGGGATGGGTATGTGCCGCCCCTTCCAGCATCACCCCCCACTTACGGGCCAGGTGAAGCCGAAGGGGAAGCGGATGGGATTGCTGAAGGCGGGGTCGGCGCCGCCCGCGCCGTCGGGGACGCTGAAGGAGTTGGCGCCGAGGACGGGGGTGATGGCGCTGCCGTAGGTGCAGGGCGGCTCGGGGGACACGCTGGCCTGGTAGTGCTTGAGGCAGACGCGGAAGAAGGTCTTGCAGTCGCACTGCTGGAGCCCGCCGGCTCCGGGGCCGCCCCCGCGGCAGCAGTTGCGGTTGCTGAGCGGCCCCTTCTTATTGACAAACTCCTGCAGCTTCAGCTCGAAGACCCCGGAGCAGCCGACCTGCGGGGCAGGGACAGCGGCCGTCAGCCACCGAGCAGCCCGCTCCCCAGCCCGACCCCGGCCCCGGCGGCACTGGCACCCCCTCCCCGCTCCTCACGGCTGCAACAGGCAGCGACAGCCCCCGGCAGCCCGCGGGACTGCTCGGCGCAGGGACCCCGGGTGCAGGCATTCCTGCCCCCCACCCCGCGGGCACTTACCTGGCAGCGGGTCAGCAGCACCGAGAGGACGGCGAGCGTCAGCAGGAACCGACCTCCCATTTTGGAGGTGCAGCTCTGGTGCCCTCGCTTTCCTCCCCCTTATCTTCTCGTCAGAGGGAAAAGGGGAAAGTGTCTCTCGGGGTAAGGGAAAAAAACACAGCGGCCAAAGCCGCTCGTCCCAGCAGAGCTGGAAGAGTTAGTGTCACGGTCTCCTTCTTTCAGGAGTGTCTCTGACTTTTTTTCCCTTTTGTCGATACCTCTAGATGTAGCCTGTAGGCAACTGACAGCTCTTTCGGATGGCAAAAGAAAAAGAGAGGAAAAAAGGACGGGGGCGGGAAAAAAGTTAAGATTTATCTGTTAAACTCTTTTTCTTTCGCAATCCACGATGCTCCCTCTTTTCTCCAGGAAGAAAAAAATTAAAAATAATAAAACAAAACGCAACTTAATTCCCAACAGAGGCAGAGAAAAGGCTTCCCAAGGAAGATTAAAAATTGGCGATCTGGAAATCCCTGCAGAGGCAGCGGCGGAGGCAGCGGCGATAATTCCCGGGGCGGTGCGATTCGGGAGCGGCTTTGCGCGGCTGCGCTCGCCCTGCGCACGTCGGGGCTGGTGGGTGTCAAACAGCAGCGGTGGCGGGCAGGTCACGTCGGAGCCTTGATCCCCTTTTTTCTTTTTTTTCCTTTTTTCTTTTTTTTTTTTTTTTTTTTTTTTTTTTCTTTCAGAGGAAGCGAAGCTCTCTTTCCTTGTTGTGGGTTTACTTTTGTTTTTAGAGGAATCCCAGCCAACAAAAATAAGCTCGTGGCTCAACAGCAGTGAACAGAGCGTGTCCGGGTGTGCTCCTACGGGGGAGGGGGGTGCCTGCTCCGCTCCGCTCCGTGCCGCGGCTCGGCTCGGCTCGGCGGCTCTCTCCGAGGGTGAAGCGCTAAGGATCTGCCTCTCCTTGGGCGCCTGCCGCCCTTATATCCCGCCGGCCGACTGCATGCCTAATGAGATGCAAATGAGCAGCCCCCCAATCTGGCTAGAGCTGTCACAAAGGAGCCACTTTTCCAAACCCTCCTCTCAATGGATCGCCAAATGGTCAGTGAGCTGTAAAATGTGCAACCCTCCTCCCCCTCCCCTTCGCGCTCACAAAACGTGTTCATTTACATTCCTGCAAATTTGGTAACCGCAAGAATCCCCCTTCTGCTCCCGGGAGAGGGTAACACCCCCTCTGCACCGGCGAGAGGCAGTGCAACACGCTCCGGCCAGAGAGCAGCCCCGGGGACGGCGGGCTGTAATTGCCTCTTGGAACGTGCAGAGCAGCCGCCGTGACCCCAAAAAGTGACTCGGTGATCGTGATTACTCCAAGGGGCATCTCCGGCGTTAAAGGGACGAGGGAGGTGGGAGCCAGCGAGCCACAACGAGGGGAGTCCCATCCCACGAAATTCACACTGCATTTACCCTGGCATAACCGGGCTAACTGGGGAGGGGGACAACGAAGGTGGACGGAGTGACCCGGGGCTCGCTCTTCCCTTGGCTCCGCTCAGGGCGCGCATCCCTCCGGCGGAGGCACGGGGGGTCCCCGGGGGTCCGGCGGCGAGGGAGGACGCGGGCGGGTTGGCGGCGGGGACTCGCGGAGGGGACCGGTTTGCGGGGCTCCGCGGGTCCCGTCTCACCACCGCTGCCGGAGAGAGCCACTCGCTGCGCCCGGCTGCCGCACCCCTCTATGATTATTATCATCATCACCAGCAACCTCTCCCTCGCTCTCCGTCTCTCTCCCTCTCTCATTTTTCGTCCTTCAGCTTAGTAAAAAGTGAGTTTGGTGTGTGTCGTTCGCGTGGCTGTCATTAAGGCCGTTTGTTATTGTGTGAGGGCTGAATCAGTTAGCTCTTTGTGCTCTCAGCTGTATGGTAATGTAGACAGCACCTGCTCCCTGCACAATGCGAGGGAGAGAAAGAGCTCCCCTCGGCGCACGCTACTGCCTCTACAACAATGTCCGCACATTTTTTAAAGAAATCCCTTCCAGCACTTCCCCCCTCCGCAACACACACTCGCATACACACACACGCGCACAAAATAAACTAGCCCGAATTTACACCAGTCGTCACCTTTATAATTTATTTATTATTTTTTTACGTGTCCGTCAGACAGTGCAACTTTTGTTTTGATCTTTAAAACACGGAAAGCAGTTTACCGGTGCGGTGAAAAGGGGATAGAGACTATTGCCATTTGAGCAGTCTCTTAGTGATGGATGGAAGCAGGGGATAAAAGTTGGAGGGCGACTCTGGCATGTCACTCGAAGCAGGGTTTCCCACTTTGTTTAGGCCCTCTGTTTAAACACCTTTGGTAGGCGCAGGCGGATTCATTAGGATGCAAGGTGTAACTGTCTCTGTAAATGTCATTTTAATTGTAACAGATCATTTCAGCACAGATTAAGCTTGTGTGCAAAAGGAGAGGATTTGGCTACAATAACCTCACTGTAGGTATGCCGTGCTAAAAGCCTTATTATGGCGACTTTATTGGGTTGAAACGTGCATTTGCATGGCAAAATGTGACTTCCATTGAAGCAGATGTCTTGATCACAAATTATCTTACAATGCGCTAGGAAAAAAAAAAATCTTAAAGACTTCTTAAAGTAAAAGCATTGAGTAATACCAATTAAAAGAAAATCACTAATGAGTTCATTCAGCCCAGCTCTTCTTGACTGTTCCAGGACTGTAGCTGCCCACAATTCATTTACCAGGGGTTTGTGGCACCTACCCCAAACCCAGGCCACCTACCCCAACCCTTGACACAAGCATCCAGATCTTTAACGACGTTTTGCCACTCAGCGTGTGTCCCTTACATCTAATTGTAGTCCAACGAGCCATCTATATCCAGGTGCTCTTCCTCTCCCCTCTCCCCCCGCCCCTCGACGCACAAGCAAAAGTTTAAAATGTACAGGAATGTTTGGGTTTGGGTTAGATATATAGATATAGATTTTTTTTTATTATTATTTTATTTTATTTTTTTTTTAACCCCGGAGTTGTGGTGTCTGAGCAGAGAGGGGGCCAGCGATCCCGCAGGCGGCGGATCCCCGGAGGCCCGGCCGCCCGCCCCCGCCGTGCCCAGCCGCAGCAGCGGGGAGCGGGGGGGGCGCCTCCCGCAGCAGCGCCGGTTTTCACTGCACATTACTTTTGCCACCTAGCGTCAACATCTTTTCAAGTGGCTTGTCGCTGCTTCGCAAACTTTGCTGCGGAAAAAAAAAAAAAAAAAAAAAAAAAAAAAAAAAAAAAAAAAAAAAAAAAAAAGAGAGAGAGAGAGGGAAAACATCACTTCGTATGAGGTTTACTAAGCGAGTGGGGCGGGGGGGGGTGAGGGTGAGCGGCAATATCTGTCTTGAAATTTGGGTGGTGGCCCGTCGGTGGAGGCGAGAAGTGATATATCAACGCGGATCTTTTAATCTACGGGAGATAGAAAGTTGGTCCATTAGCATCCCCTTGCTTAAAAAACTGGAAATAAAAAGTTACACGCGCGAGGGCTTTAACCTAGCGATAGGAGGGGGAAAAAAACCCACAAAACCAAAAAACCAAACCGAAAAAACTTGCCCCCAAATCCTTAACAACCCCCCTTCGGTACCGGGTATTTGTTAAATTGACGTGGCACAGATTTCTCGATTACCGCTGCTGAGCGTGACTGAAAGGCGCCGTGAGAGCCGGCAGGATCCTGCCCACGGCGCTCATTCTTCTCTGGCTTAATTTATGCCACGCGATTCTGTATTGGGGAAATCAAGCAGAAAGCTCCTTTTTCTGCTTTTTTCCCCCCTCTCCCTCTCTCTTTCAGATGCTGGACTAACGGGGAGACTGTTTAACTTAAGTGTTTCTATAGGAGGCTGTTGTAGTTTAACTCCTGCCCACCAGTAGCTGAGGCGAACAAAGGAGGGACTCGAGGTCTAACTATTCATCCATTCTCTGCACTTTAATTTTCATTGATTTCGAAGACAAGGGGAGCCCTTAGGGATTCTCGCTGAAGGGGGATGACACGCCTTTAGACGCGATCAGCCCCCCAGCCAGCCATCTGCTCCCAACCAAATGGCGCTTTTTCGCTCCCAACCGCGTGTCTCCGCACCGCGCTCGCCCGCCGCCCCCCGCCGCCCCCCGCCGCCCCCGCGCTGTTAGCCGTGCCCGCGCACCGCCACCGGCCCCCGCTGCCGGGCCCGTCCCGTCCCGTCCCGTCCCGCCCGACACCCTGCGCGGCCGCAGCCTCCCCGCCGGGGCCGGCCGGCCGCGGGACCCCCGGGGCGGGCGCGGGGCCCCGCCGGGGCGCGGTGACCCCGCACGGCCGGGACGCGGCGGGACCGGCCCCGCCTGCCAGCGCCTCGCCGGGGCTGGTGGGGTATTGTGCTTTCCCTCCCTGCCCCTAATTGATACCCTTCCCGCAACGCCGGCCCCCCTCTCCTGCTCCGGAGGGTATTTACGGTCGCGCTGCGCACCAGCGCGGCCGAGAGCTCCCCGTCAGCCGCAGCTTTTATTTCTAAGCGAGCCAGATTATGGGAAAAGTCACTTAAAAAGGGGGGTGGGTGGGATATGTGCGTGTGTTAATTAGGGCGACGCGCTGCCATCGCTGGCGTGCAACCCTGATTTTTTTTTTTTTTTCCCGGGACGGAGGGCTCCGGGCATATGGCGAACGGTGCGTCGGCGGAGGGACGTGTACGTGTGGAGCTATGTGTAGCCGAGTGTGCATAATATTTTAATTAGGTCTATAGTCCCTACGGAGGTATGTGTGCCTGGCTGTCCCTCCGCCGCACGCCCCCTTCACCTGTTCCTCCGGGCCGGGCCGGGCCGGGCCGAGCCGGGCCGGGCCAGGCGGGAGGGGATGGGAAGCGGGGAGAGGGCAGGCAGGGTGCCGCCGGGCCGGGGCTCTGGCTCCCCCGCTGGCCCCAGGCTCGGAGGCGTGAGCGGGGTGCTGGCGCTGCCCCGGGGCCCGCCGCCGGGCGCCCCGATCCCAGGCGGGTGCGTGACGGGCGCGGAGGGGCCGCGGTGCCGGAGGGGCGCTCCGCCGCCCTTGCCGTGTGCGGGGAGGAGGATTAAGAAGTTTAGCGTGTAGGTTAGCCCAAAGTTGCAAAGGCATGTGCTGATTAGAATAAGAAAGGGCAGTCGCGTGGCTCAGCTGGCACACAGCGAGGCCAGATGATAGATAAGCAGCTCTGGGTCTTCCCTTCCCCCCAGCCCCCTTTTTGAAATCGCAAATCATCTGCTCCGGCCCTATCCTAGCCCCTCATTTTCATCACAATGCTTGTGTGTTTACCTGTGATCCTGGGACGGGGCATTCCTTTGTCTCCCGAGGAGATTACCGCAGCCAGCTGCTCTCCAACCCTTCCCTGGGCAAATCCCGAAGTGGCCCCTATATGTGTTTTACTGATTGCACACGAGGAGAAAGCCAGATACCCCCTCCCCCCCGCCCCGGCCCCGCTTCCCGGCGCTACTTGTTTGTTTGGGTTTGCTCCCTGGCTCGCTTCCGACGGGATTTTGCTTGTGGGAAACTAAGAGGGATAAAATTGGTCACTCGTGTGCGTGAGCTGTCATTGCTCCCAAAGTCGGAAGGGTGAAGGGCTGCTTACCTCCGCCCGGGGGGCGGGGCGGGGGGGGAGCAGAACCACGGGACCCCCCAGGGAACAACGAGACAAAAGGGGTTGGGGAAAGAAGGTTTCCCCCCGCCCTGCCCTCCCTCAGCCCTCGAGTTCCCCGCGGTCTGGGATATAACTTTCCCCGAAACTTCCCATGGGTGCCCTGAGCCGGGCAGGTCCCATTCCTTCTCCTGGCCCCTGCTCTGGGACAGGCAGGTTCAGCTTGCGTGCTCCTCTTGGGAGCACCTCGGCCTTGCATCTTTGCCCACCTTTAAATTCAAGGATGCTCAAGATCTTCACTACACCAGAAGCCACAGACCATATTTGAACTAAAAAAAACTTCTGAAGTGCCTTACCACACGAAATATTCCCTTGGTCTTGGTATTTATCCTGTGCCCCAGCACCCCATTTGCCCTGTCAAGCAAGCCCCATGCAGCACTGAGGCCTGGCTTGTCTTGGCAGGAGTGTCACAGAGAGGCAGGGTGAGCTATAGGACTCAGATCACGTACAGGTGATAAAAAATGTGATGGCTCTCCTCAAAAAAATGTTCTTCATTGCAGCTCTGAGATTTTGCTGGATGGCTGGAAACATCCCCTTCTGATACCAACTTCAGAAGCAATATTCACTGTCTCTGCCAGTTCTTGTAGGAAAACTTCCTCTTTTGCCCAGCGTTATTAATTGTTACCACTCCAGCACAGGTCACTCACTAGAGCTCTGTGACAGCACAGAGTGCTGCTGTACTGCGCTGCATTTCATGCATGAAGGGGTTTTGTGTTCCCCCCCCTTTTGCACAGTGTATGCATCTTGTGCATTGTATGTTGGCTGCAGCGCTGCTAATAAACTTCGGGGGAGGAGAGGGGGCAGCAGTTTGATTATATGCTTCCAGAGCTTGCCAAGTCACTTCCAATTTCTGCAGTTTTTGTTTCTTTCTGCACCTCTCCACGTTCGGGGTAGGCAGGGGGTGGGAGAAGGTGGGGGCAAAAACTCCTGTGCAGAAGGTGATTATGAGAAAGAGGATGGGTATGGACGGGGCGGGCCTGAGCTTTTGGAAATGCTCTCCCTTTTTCTGAGAGCATCTGCCCGGAGACGAACAGATGTGGGCACCTGCGGTGACAGGCCACATATGCTCCATCCTATTCACAGGCATTCAGACACCGCTACAATGGTGAGGCTTTGTGTACTCGGAGTCACCAAATATATTAATCTGCACTCCCCAGAGCACCGCTCTCTTTTAATTTTTCACCGGCAATAACATCTGATCTAATCTTCCCATGGGCTCCCCCGTGTCCCTCTTGCCCCTCCCGGAAAGATGTGAAGTTATTCCCGTCCCCACCTGTTGCCAGCGGGTCTCGCTCCCGGCCCGCACCCCAGGGCGTTACCCCGGGATGTGCGGCCCGGGGGCAACGGGGGCTCCCCTCCGCCGGCAATGGCCGGGCAGGGCAAAGCGAACCCACCACCGCCCCCAGGCCCACGCTGCCAAAGGGAACAGAAATCTCCCAAGCACGACTCGGTGGGGTTTGAAGCGATTTCGGTCTGCGAGGCTTCCACGTCCCCTGCCCCGTCCCCCCGTGCCGGCCGGGTTTGTTCGGGGGCACAAAAGCCCCTCCGGCCCCATGGTGGCCGTACAAAGCCCAGGGAGCGCGGCCCGCGGCCGGCCCCACGGGCGCGGCCCGGCCCCACCGCCCGGCCCCACGGCCCCGGCCCCGGCCCCGCCCCGCCCCGCCGCCGGGCGCAGGCGCGGCCCCGCCCCGCGGGAAGCGGAAGCGGCGCTCGGGTCAGTGCCGGGCGGTGGGGCCGGGCGGTGGGGCCGGGGCTCCCCGGGCAGGGCAGGGTCGGGCGGGGCCCAGCGGGGCCGAGTCGGGCCGGCACAGTCCTGGTGTGCGCGGGTGGCCCGGCCCGGCCCGGCCCGGCCCGGCCCGGCCCGGGAGCCGCACGGAACCCGGGGAGGGGGGCTCGGCCCTGCCGGAGCTGCGCGCAGCGGCCCCCGCACCCTGCGAGGTCCTGAAAGGCCCCTTTCAAACCAAAGTGATTAAAGCGGGTGGTATTCAGAACTCTGGCTTTAACTAATAGGTTTCGGGAATGCTCGTAAAAAGCTGTCTGTTCACAGTACTTTGAAAACTCGATTTCCTTTCTTTCCTTTTGAATACCGTAAGCATGTATATTTCTTAATAAAAAAAAAGAAATCTATCCTTGTTTTTCTCGTATTGTGTAATTTCTCTACGCTATTAACCTGAAATCTCCCTCACTGGAGGTACTCACGAGCTGTCCAACCTCAACCCTGTACCATGTGCTCTAGGATGACCCTGCTGGAGCAGGGAGGTTGGACCTTGTGGTTCCTTCCAGCCTTACTCATTCAGTGATTCATGAATTTTATTTGGTCGTATTGATGCCAGTCTTTTGATATTTGTATTTTTCGCTGATGTAAAAAACAGAAGTGGAAGGGGAAACCAATGAATGCGTACGTTTGGTTCGCTGAGGGGAAGTAAATTGTTTCAAATTGTTAAAAGCCAGGATACGGCAATGAGCTATTGGCAAAAGCAGAAAAATAACAGTTCTGTTTCCAAGCAGCTTTTTTTATTACTGTAGAATTTCATTGTTTCTCAGTGTTGCATCTTAGAACGTTGTTTTTATTTTTCTTCTTTCAGACTGCTGTGAGTTTCGGAGATCAGCCATGGGTGTTAGAGGCTTGCAGGGATTTGTAGCAACAGTTTGCCCTGATGCGTGCCAAAAGGTAGATCTGAGAGAAGTGGCAGCAAAGCATCGCAGTGACCATCCTGATTCCCCAGCTGTTATCGTAGTAGATGCCATGAGTTGCGTTAGACGCTGGTACACGCCAGAGTGCTGGGTGTGCGGCGGCCAGTGGCGGGAGTACCTTGCCATTTTAGAGGATTTTATCAATGCTTTCAAGGCAGCTGGCATTGAGTTGGTGTTTTACTTCGACGGGGTGGTGGAAGAGAAAAAGAGAGATGAGTGGATCAAACGGAGGATGAAGAATACTGAGGAAATATCCAGATTATTTCTGTTTATCAAGACTTATAGGAAACAGCCAGGGAGGGAAATGTTTGTTCTTCCTTCAGCTCTGCCGACTTTCACACGTTATGCCCTGAAATCACTTGGTCAAAAAACTGTCTGCACACTGCAAGAGGCAGACTTTGAGGTGGCTGCATATGGTTTGCAGCACAAATGTATAGGAATTCTGGGGCAAGACAGTGACTACCTCATCTATGATACATGTCCCTACTTTTCCATTGAGAACCTCCGTTTGGACAGGCTGGTCACGGTTATGTACTCTCGAGAGGTCCTTTGCCGTGTGCTGGGTATTACTTTGACACACCTTCCTCTCTTTGCGTGCTTGCTTGGCAATGATGTTGTTCCAGAAAGCATGTTGGAAGGCTTTTGGCACAAATGTTTAATCGCCAATCCCCACAGGAATAACAGCTACAACAGAAGAGCAAACATACTGTTGTCTGTAGCAAATTACATCTCAAAAATTCCATGCTGGTACAGCAGCCTGAAACACCTGGAAGAGAATCTACCTCTGGGATCAGACAAGACTTTGCTTTACAGAGGAGTGAACTGCTATGTTTTGCCTGGGCAGCAGTCTCCGTGGATTCCTCCCGATGTAACAAATTGTCAAATGTTATCCCTTCAACAACAATCAGCGCTCTGTCAAGATAAAGAAATCTTTCAGGTAACTTTTTTTTTTTTTTAAGCTTAGTGATCACTTTATTGCCATGACTAGTTAGTGGAGGTTAGTAATGAGTACATCAATCCTATTGATTTAAATTTGCTTGTGCAAAAATTTTTTGTCTGTTAAGTAGAGCCCCAGTTAGGACTATTGCATGCATTAATACCAGCAGAGATGCAGCACATTTAATAAAAATAAGTTTTTCTCTTTTTGAAGTGTCAAGTAGGTCAAATAATGGGGAGCATCTCCTGTACAAGCCAACAGCTGGGCACAGAAATGTACTTCCTGTGTATTATGTGATTTCCCATGTTTATATGATTTGAGTATCGACTTGGTTTTTACTTTGAAAACCCACAGGTCAGCCATAAGCTGGTCAGTGATCTGCCTGGCTGTGCCTCACAGTGGAGGTATCAAAGGTAGCTCTGCTAAGAACGCAGAACTTGAAATTGCATGTGGTGGAGACATGGAAACTCCTACAGAATCATGTCATAGAGTCATAGAATGGTTGGGGTTGGGACCTTAAAGATCACCTGGTTCCAAACCCCTGCCTTGAGCAGGGAGACTTCAACTAGACCGAGTTTCTCAGAGCCCCATCCAACCCGGCCTTGGATACTTCCAGGGATGATCCAGCTTCTCTCTTGTCAGTCTGGGCCAGTGCCTCACCACCTTCACAGCAAAGAGCTTCTTCCTAATATCTCCTCTAAACTTAGTTTCTGTCAGTTTAAATCCATTTCCCCTCATCCTGTCACTACACACTCTTGTGAAAAGTCCCTCTCCAGCTCTTCTGTAGCCCCCTTTAGATATTTGAAGGCTGCTCTAAGGTGTTTCCAGAGCCTTCTCTTCTCCAGTTATACAACCCCAGCTCTCTCAGCCTCATAGCAGAGGTGCTCCAGCATCATCTTTGCAGCCCTCTGGACTGACTCCAACAGGTCTTTGCTCCTTTGGGGACATCAGAGCTGGATACAGAACTCCAGATAGGGTCTCACCAGAGCAGAGTAGACAGGGAGAATCCCCTCTCTTGCCCTGCTGTCACACTGCTTTGGATGCAGCCCAGGGTTCAGTTGGCTGTGAGCACACATTGCAGGTCAAGCTGCTTATTCAGCAACACCCTAAAGCCCTTCTTAGCACTGCTCTCAATCCCTTCTCCATCCAGCCTGTGTTTGTGGTCAGGGTTGCTCCGACCCAAGTGCAGGATCTTGTATTGGCCCTGTTGAAATTGATGAGGTTTGCATAGGCCCACCTCTCAAACCTGTCCAGATTCCTCTGGATGGATCCGTTCCCTCCTGCACGTCAATGGCACCGCACAACCTGGTGTCACCAGGAGACTTGTCCATGTTCCTGGCAAAGATTTACACCATGCTGGTCCCAGTACCGACCCCTGAGGACACCACTTCTCACTGGCCTCCCCTTGCCATTGAGCCATTGACCACAACTCTTCTGGTGCAACCAAAAGTTCCTCATCCACTCCATCTGTGAAATCCATGCTTCTCCAGGGACAAGGATGTTGTGCAGGATACTGTCAAATGCAATAAGTCTGTATTTTGTCATTTTTGGTTCAGGTGAAATTGTCCTTTTTTTCCACTGTCCCTGAATGACCCAAAAGCACTTCAATGGGTTTGTTAAGTCCCAAAGGGCAGGGGTGTAGTAGCGAGTTTTAGTTATGGCATCCCACATGGACAGGGATGCACAGGTGTTGGGGTGAGATACAGTATGTCAGATTGAGTCACTCTGGGAAATTAGATATATTAGCTTAGGGTGGTGTTCCTGGCTAATAGAAAATGTGCTATCTTGCATCAGAATTTATGGAATAGCAGTAAGCCTAGAGTACAATTCTGTAAATTTGTGGCAATTAAGATAACATATTGAGATTTTTTTAAAAATCTATACATGGAAATGTGTTTTAGACCCTATATTAGCCATCTGTTACTCCCTATTTTATTAGGTCCTTATATACTTCAAATATAGAACTTTTTTCTTTCTCTTGCTTATCTTGAGCATTTTTTTTAAAACTATTTCTGTTTCTTCATATTACTCTAAAGTAGTAATATAATTTACATTTTCCTTTCTAAAAAGACTATAAAACATTTTATAACTACATTGTAACCTATGCAATGCTCATTTCAGCTATACTGTAGATATATTTGGACTTTTATATTAATCACACATTGATACAATACATATCACTTTTGACTGTTGTAGTTAAACAGAAGATATTTTAAAAAATCAGCAGCCATACATCATAATAAGGTGTTGAAAAATACTCTTTCTGCTTGAAGTGCAAGGAAAAAATAGCCAGAATGCAATTATCTAGGTTGGATTATGGCCAGGACAATAGTGGCAATATCCTTATTCCTTAAGAGAATATACCATGTGGTCTCTATGACAAGTGGTCATTATTTCTTGGCTTGTCTTTAATTTGAAGGGCTGAAGTTCTGAAGCACCATGCTGAGCTACTGCTCTAATAAAATCATAATGTTTAGAAACTCCATTGAAGAATGCCTCACTGTTGCTGCATGAGTCCTACATGAAGCCAGTCCCTGGGCCAAGGAAATGACAGCCAAAATGTTAGGACATGTTAACTTCTCTTTTGTTTTGGTTACAAGTGTTCAAATATTTGTATGTGTAATGTGTGTGCTTTGCTTCGTATTTTGAAACCCATATGTAGTTCTGCTTACCTTGCACATTGTCTGAACTGCACACAAAGAGCACACAAAGGTCAATTCCAACCATGAGGGCATAGCCTCACCTTGCTGTTTCTCTCTGAAGAGCGTAACTTTCCAGCTGATTGTAGGTATGAATCAGAAATATTTTTCAAGACACAGACATTGAGTACAGCAATACTTTTGAAATCAGCGTCTAGTTTTTTCAGTACATAAGGATGTGTAGATTATTGGCAAATTGTAATAAACTAGCGTTGATGATCTTGTATCTGTGGCTGGTTTCTGTGGAATAGTTCAGTGCTCCATTAAAATCATGCTTAGAAATACTTGATGCTCTGTTTTTATTTTATACAAAACTGTACTTGGGGGATTACGTTGTTTACATGTATTAGGAGTACTGAAGGTTTCTTGCAGGGAAACCTTTAATTTATTGTGCAAGTGCTCTGTTGATTGGCACTGTACACAGAAAGTATGACATTTCAGTAGAATTAGTTTTGATCAGTAGTGATCCAGTGAATGATTGCAGCTTTGAGCTGCCGAGTTGCCAGGTTTGCAGGTACTGGAATTCTGCAGAAATGCTGAATTTGTTTCTGGCCAGTGGTCCAGTAACTCCTGGTGAAAGCATCTGTGGTAGCTGCAGCAGGATGGCACAACCCAAACAGCACAGATAGCACAACACATGCAGGGAATGCAGAGCAGAGAAATGTCAGTGCCTGCTCACCATATGGCACAGGTCCTGGAGAATTCATTACTGGCACCCCATGGAAGTATTCACTCCTCTCAGCTGTTTGAGCACCCCCAGAGTTTTGGTCTGAGGTTGTGAATTAGAAAGTCTGTCTGGCTGTGCACTTGGCCGATGCAGATTGCCAGTGTTACTGGTTGGAATTCTGTGCTGCCTGAGAGCATCTTTGTTGCTTTCTCACCTAGGCTGTTCCAGACCAGCACATCCTGCTGGTGCTGAGGCTGCTTGTAGCCAGCTACTGTAGCCAGATGTGTCTGCATCCGGTGCGTGGTTAATCTGGGTGATGCTGTTAATTCTGCCTCTCAGCAATATGCCTGCAGACCTGGTTTTCCTCACTGGAGTAAATGGCATTTCTTTTCACGGTGGAGAGCTATTGCAAAGTAAAAATGTGGTGAAGTTAAGTGTTCTAATTTTACCAGAATAAATTAGGTAAACTATACCAAGTCAGGTTGGGAAAGAAATACAGCTGCCTTAAATAGTTCATCTTGCAATAAAATTAAAAGTTTTCATTTTGTCATGCCTTCACTCACTGTTTAAAGAAAGAAGATACATTTTCAGGTGACCAAAGGAGAGCAGCTATGCTATAGAATTCAGAATTAATTTTAAGAATAATTACTTTCTAGAAAACTGTTATTCAAGCTCCCAAGTTTTAAGAATTAAAGGAGGGGCTAAGAAAGGCAATGGTGGTTTTCCTGGGTATTCCTGTCCACAAAAAGATGTATGTCTGAAAATATACTATGCTGGTGTTATTTGAAAAAGCACCTGTTCCCTCCCTGGCTATTCCCTCCATTTCAACTGATAGAGAAACATCTATTTCCTCAAATTAATAGGTTTTGTTAATTTTTGATTCTTTTTAATTTTGGAGTTAAAGCCTTCTTCCTTCTTTGAACAAACAGCTAGCTAAAGAGCAGCATATCCAGTCTGAAAATTATTTGATCTTCAATATCCTGAGTCATGGAGAGATTGAGTGCAGCAACTCCTTGGAAGATGACTCTGATACAGAGATTCCTGGACAGGCGCTTATCTACCGCCCTGCTCGTCAGCATATTTATTCTATCTTGTTGGAATCTGGAAAAGGTAAGGATTGAACTACTTACACAATTATTCAAGCATACTATCAGCTTGAAATATCAAATCTTGAATTCATTGCTTCAGTGACTTTATCAGCATTTAGGATAGGAAATGCATTTAGGATAAAAACTCTGAGCAGCTGAAATGTGATTATTATGGAAGTAAGAGAAAATGTGAGAGTGAAATTGTGGGGCTTTTTCTACAGGCTGTTCCATTTCAGTGCTTTTAAACTGATTTTTAAAATTTGGAGCTTTTTTCCTTGCTAAATGGGAAGTTGTGAAAGGTGTTAATGATCAAAAGATTGAGCAAAACAATGGTATTTAAGAGATTTTTGAAAGTTTGAGAGTATATGAAACCTAATGTTGCTTCGATAAGTGTGGCTCTGGATGAATTAGTGAGCAGAACAATAATGTACTGTTAAAGTTTTACCTTCTGTTGATTTTAAGTCTGCAGTTTTCAGAACAATCAAATACAGTTACTGTAATAACACAAATGCAAGTAGTCATGCCAGCAATTATTAGTTCTTTCATCCAAGTGCTAGAAAATACGATTTTCTTATCCAGAGGTATAAACAGATTTGGTAGCAGGTACTTATATCTGTGCTTGCATTCATCTCCTTGAAGACAGAGAGTTCTTTATTCACATCCTTGGACCAATTTCATGTTCTTCAGACTTCCATTAGTTAAGTGTTATCTTTACAGTGTCTTTCAGCCAGTGAGTTGAAAATTAAAAGTGTACAGAACTTTTATTCTTTTGAATGCGTTGATTTCTCCGTGGTAATCGCTTTACATTTTATTGATGAAAGTGTGCCGCCATCAAACCTAATATCCAAACTATTTGCTCAGAAAGGCACAAAAAGGTAATTAAGTACATGACTTCCCTCAGCAGCCAGAGGTTGAAATTGTGCCATAATAGGAAAAACTGAATCAGAGTTTACATAGCAATTTGGAGAGAATAATAAAAATCTCAGCAGTAATCATGCACATCTGTCGTTTTTCATTTTTTGGTGTACTGCCTCTGAATTTTGTAGATAATTATAACTTGGTTGGGTTTTACTTATTCATCTAAACAGCAGGATATTCACTGATGTTTTCAGAAACACCCAGACCAAAATTCCTAATTAACAATTGTTGCTGCAAGATGGCAGGGTAGTAGACAGGTTAGCATTTGTGTTAGTGCTTTTAGTACTTGAAGATTAGAATTGAAATACAGAAATGTTTATTTAGAGCCATATTGAAAATGAAATTTTAATTTGAAAATTGTCTTCTTTTAAGGAAGTGATTTTAGAATAAAACCACAGGTAGCACATGTTATTTATTCTCAGTTCAGGCTTCCAATTCCAGGGAAAATTTTCTAAAGTCATAGTACACCCTCAATTCTTAACTCTTCCAGAAAAGTAGGTGGATTGTATCTCCATGGGTGCCTCTATTAAATCTGCATTTTCAGTGCATGTATCTACCTCTAACTGTTTTAACCGTGTCACTTCCTAGTAGTTCATGGGCTGTTTTTTTATTCCAGTGTATAGTTGCTTCAAAGTCAAGAGTGTAGATCATTAGTCACAGTCTGTATTGGAATGCATAGGTATGTGTAAGCATTATCTTTTTATGGATTCACTGATGGACCTACACAGAGGTTTTGTTCTTTGTAAGCTAAGTAGAATCCTTTGCCAGTTTCCCTCAGATGAGGTCAAGTTGACTGTTTTTTGTAATTTGATAAGGGATGGGATGGGATGGGATGGGATGGGATGGGATGGGATGGGATGGGATGGGATGGGATGGGATGGGATGGGATGGGATGGGATGGGGTGGGGTGGGGTGGGATGGGGTGGGGTGGGGTGGGGTGGGATGGGGTGGGGTGGGGTGGGAAGGGAAGAAGTAGTCTACACTGTCTGTAGGTTTTAGTATAATGTAGAATCACATTGGATTAGCATTAAAAAAGAGCTTACTGGAACAAGACAACAAATTAAATTAGTCCACATGGAGTCTGCCACCATTGTACAGCTGCTGCACATTTGAAGCTAACTCAACTAGCTCTACATAATGTTCCAGTTTGCAGTGGTGATGTATGTGTTAGTGATCCTCTTTTTTACTTCTTAATATCGTCAATTAAAATATGGTGGAAACTGACCTCTTTGCAGTTTGCAGATCCGCTCACTAACTGTTAATTGGTAAAGCAGCCAAAATTTGGTAAAAGCAGTGGTTACAATTTTAGTAAGAACAGGTTAAAGCTAATGTAAACTGTTTGCCCTGCTCTGAAACAAGTGACTGTTAGTTTTGAGTGTCTAGGTTGTGATTTCCAAGGGTGCCTAAGAGAGCCACAAATCCATAGGAGCGGTATGTCATGTCCTTTGAAACCATCAGCCCATACCATGCCACTTTGCCTGAAGCCATAGTGGTGTAAGTGTTGCTTTTCCTATCAGTGCCACTTTAAATAATTCTCTTGCACAGCCACTCATTTCAGTCCCCGTGCATCATCTCAGTTGTACTGGTGCAGCTGTTTGTGCAGCTGTGTGGTGCCCTAGTTTGAGAAACTGGAAACAGCCTCTGTCTCTCTTCCCTGCCTTTCTTGTAGTCAGGTAACTAACCTGCTCTGTTTCCCTATCTGGCTCTATGTAGCCACAAACAGCTGTGGTGAAACAGCCTGAGGGAATGGCAGGGAGTGGGAATGAGCAAATCAGTGTCTGCCTGTAAAAGGTAGCAGTGCTGCTGAAAGAATTGCTTACATAACATTGCCTTTGGTATAGTTTGGTATATGGTAAGCATGGATGTACCTTTATTCCTGGAAATGTTGGAGAATCACTGCCTTATTTTTGACCCTACAGAAATAAGTGAGGAGCTGATGGTGGTTCAGATAACATGGCATTTGTAGCCCGTGTATTTCAAAAGTACATTTATAATTAATTGAGCCATTTCTGATCAATATGTGAAATACTGCATACAATGATAGAAATTGTCAACACTTTAGCATCTTTCGGAGAAAAGATACTTTGGGAAAAATTCAAGTGGGAGGGGAAAATAACAGTAAATAATACACCCTGATGAGCCAGCCAAGCTTTCTTATGTGTGCAAAGAGTTCAGAACAAAGCCAGCAGGTTTTGGCACTAGTGCAGTCCATGGAAATACCTGCACCTGCATGTCCATTGCCAATTAGGAGGTTATGTAATGTAGCCTGAGCCCGTGGCCAGCTCCTCGAAGTCCTGGCATCACTCCCAGTTCTAACATTAGCAGGCCAGACTGGTCCTTGCTTTGACTCTGTCAAAACCAGTCCATTAGCAGCAGAACTTTTGCCAGTTATCACCAGTGACCACTCAGGAGTGTTGGCGTTGTTGCAGGGGTAGAGGAACACACATAACAACATTTTCCAACTGTCTCATGTTTTGCACATAGTTGAAACTTTCCTTAGGCTCCCAGTGCTTTCACAGGTCATTCAGAATCTATTTAAACAAAGGAACTGCTATTTTTTTCATTTCATTGGTGATATTCTTTATATGCATTGTGGGGGAAAAAAGTTTGAAAAATTAGTGGGTTTCTTTTTCCCAAGACATTTCCATGCAGGGAGGGTTGGCATTTAGTAATCATATCTCCATTTTGCTCTTGGTATGTTAACATGGTGTCATTTTGCAGGACCTTGCTTTCAGCTGTATTTATTTGGCTGTTTATGTGAACAGTAATGTACTTTTGTTACTAATGGAGTATAGTAACATAGCACTTAGCTGATGTGGTGCTATGTCCTGTACCTATGTTCATGAACATTAAAAGAATGAAACTGTAGACTTGCTACCAACTTTTTACAGTGCATGAGTTCATTGGTTGTTGTCAAAAATAATCTCTAAGTGGTATTTAGAATGAAGACATATTTTGTAAGCTTTTCTGTGAGTTGTGGAACTCATAAAGAGCAATGCTCCCCACCAGCAAAGTTTTTCTATTTCCGTGCTTCTTTTTACCATCTTCTCATGTCCTTGACAGCTCCCTCCTGCACTTTATGGTGTTCCTAAGCATGTTCTCTATTGCCTCCTGCCCTTCCCAAATCACATCTACATTTTTGCTCAGTTCTATCTCTTCGACAGCTATTTGTGTTGTAGAAGTTGCCTTTCAGTCTGTTTGCACACAACAGGTAAGTTGACTTTCCTGCCTTTCTTTCAGTTGGTGCCCTAATAGGATCCCTCTTTCATCTGAGTCTCCAGTTTTACAAAATGTTTAAGACTTTAATCTGTTTGAAATCACTTCTCCTTTGTCAGACTTAGTTGAAATAGAGCAATGTATCCAGGAATTAATTATAAGGCAGATGTCCTAATTGTATTAGGTTTGCCTCCTTAAGAAACCAGGCTAAAATTTAGGCGTCTGAGTGAGCTGAATAAATTGAATAAAGCAGAGTAATGTACACAATAAATCTTAAAACCAAATGCTAAAGCATCAGAATGTTTCTGAAAGTGGCTTTGGGTTGTTTAATTGGAGGATTTTGTTCATGAAATAACATTATCATAGATGATGATTCATAATCAAGATGTGAGACTATTCAGCAACCGGAATGTACAATTTAAGGCTTTTTTTCTCCAGTGTAGGCATTTTTAATTTTATTTTTAATGTCATCAGTTTTTGAACAGATAGCATGGCAAGCCAGGTGTAATACTGTCCCTCATAGTCCATGTGTTTATTCTTCAGTTCCTCACCTTTATTGGGAGTTTGTTCTACAGGTCCCTGCAAGGAAGGAGGGAGGGAGGGGGATGGATGGATGGATGGATGGATGGATGGTTGTAAAACAGATTTGTCATATTCTTTTTCCCTTCTCTTACCTCTGAAATGCATCTGAGGAATTTCTGCCCTTGCACCATAGCACACTACTTGTTCATTCATGCCAACAGTTATCTCCAACATTGAGCTATGAGTGAGATCAAGGAATTAATGTGACAAAACATTTTTTGGGTGGACAAGGAAAGGACAGTGTTGGAAAGATTTGTTTGGAAAAGCTTGTTTTAATCTAGTGGAAGTTTTTGATTAAGGTTCACAACATGACGTCAGAAATACTTGTGCAGTACATTTCAGGGAGTTTGGAATTGGTGATAAAAGGTAGGAATTTTTAAGAATAGTGGCTTCAGTACTGGTTGAGAGATTGAAGAAATTAGAGATACAATTCTGTGAATCTGGAAAGGGACAAGGGAAGGCAAAAAAGAAAATATTTGAAAACACTACTCCAAGTGCTCAGGACTAGCTAAACCTCTTTAATTCATTCTGTTTACCAGACTACAGAGAGTGAAAATTTAGGGCACTATGACAGGGCTACCATAAACAAAAATCCGGACAGAATGCAAAACACCATTGATAATAACACTGATTCTATATTTGTTTGTTTGTTTTGTTGTTTGGTTTTTTTTTAATGAAGACTTGCATTGGAATGATTTTGAGCTGATTATTGTAAATTGGATAGCCTGCATTTCAAAAATTCTTAAAAGCATGATTTTTTTTGTTTGTTTGTTTGGGTTTTTTGGGGTTTTTTTTTGTTTTCTGAGTGTTGGTTTGTTTGAGTTTTTTTAAGAATCAAGTAAATGCACAATTCCTGTAGTGAATTTTTTAATTTAAGGGGCATCTTAGGGGGCTGAGCGGGGTTGAGGTTAGAGACTAGGAAAGCCCACTTGAAATATTATGTATAAACAATTCCTTTATGCTCAATAAACTGTAAAAGCTGTGCATCTGATGGTGGGATGACTCCATTGCTGTCAGCTTTCAAATATCCATCAAGGCCTCCCTACGAAGATTTTGGCTCAAACCCTGACACAGGAAATGTCAGGGCAAGTTGGGAGGTGAATCAGATTAAGCACTGCCGGGATATGTGACAGTGTGACAGTGCTGAGAGACTGAGGTAGCTCATGCAGGTCCCTGAGCTGTGCCACGTGCCTCCAGAGCTTCCTGAGCTGCCTTGGAGTGGGAAGGCCTAAGCCTGTTTGAGAATGGTTTCCACAGACTCTTCTACTTAAATTTTTGGTTGCAGTTCCCCAGTCCAAACTCATGTTTATAGTACATAATTGAAACTCTCTTTATTTGTTCTGATGATTAGTCATAAATATACTAAAACTATTTCTTCTTGGTTTGTTTCTAAAGCTGAGCAAACAAGTCATCCAGAAGTGCCTTCTATTACTTTAGAATCCTGTTCACAGCTGATTCCAGCTGTTACACTAATGTCAATACTTGCATTTGACTTACTGTCCAATTCTGTCTTTTTTAGGTGGAACCTATCCTTTGGTGAAAGAGTGGTTTGTCTACTTTGGAAATACTCTCAAGCAGCCAGACCTGATACAACCTGTACAGCCTTCTGTTACAGGTAGAATAAAAATGTGTATAAATCTAAACTGAAAGAATCACTTCAATGATTCACCTCACTAAAATGAGGTGGGACAATCCATCATAAGTTTGATACAAGATCCAGGATGACTGTGGAAAACAAGGAGCTAAAGAGCTGCACACTTGTAGTTGCTTTTAATTACTCTTTTTAATTATCACAGGATTCAGCTTTGAGATGCATGTTATTGCTGGGTCTTATTGAACCCAGTGCTAATTGAAAAATCCATTCTAAATTCAGACCATTTCTTAGATGTTCTAGAAAGTTCTCTAAGGCCAGGGTAAGTGGTGTGTAAGGGCCATATTAAGACTCATCCATTAAGCTGTTTGACAGATTGTGTTAATGAGAATAGTGGAGAATGTAACAAAAAAGTCATTTTTAGATCATCACTGACAACACAGAGAGAAATTCCAGCTTTTAATTAAAAAAAAAAAAAGTTGGGCTATCTCTTTCTATGAAGTTCTTTCTACTCTCTTAAGCCTTATGTATTTTGTGTATTTTGTCTTCTTCCCTTTGGTAAAAAAAAACACATTAATGAACACTCTTAGTGAAATTAGAGTTTAGAGAAATGTGTTACATTTATGAGGAAGTATCATACATTTCAGGGAAAAGATTGAACAGTGTATATATAGATTTGTGTGTGTATATATGTATATACGTACACAATTGCATCATGCAATATAAGTTTAGGATGGGAAGTAAACAATTTTGCTGTGTCAGGGGGAAAATTGTTCTAGGTGTTCATTTATCCATGCAGTTGCAATCGTCCTTGTTCTCTCTCTCTGTCGTCTGTTATCAAATGGACCAGCAGCTCCAAGGTTTTTCTAGTCTTTCACATGAAATGTATTTTTGTTCCGTCGATATGCAATACTACTGATATCTTGTTAAGAAAAGTTACTGTGTACTCAACTTTTGGAGAGCAATTACCAGCACATCTTCCCTCAGCATCCACAGCCTTCGGTAGCAGTCCTTGTGCTGATCTGGTCTAAATCCAAATTCAGAAGCTGAAATGCAGGCACTTCTTTGTAAATTTATAGTAAAATTTTTTTTAAGTGTCCTAAGATTACACATTTATCTTCATATTTGAAACTCATATATTTAATGAGAGTCTTTGAATTCAAAGATGAAGAAAAAACAGTTGCTTTTTAGATATCAGCCTTTTCAAAATCCTTTTTAAAGGACTGTTTGGGAAGAAATAGGTTATATAGATAAAGTACAAACGAGTTTCTATTTGGTATACAGTACTTTCACTGTCCAGTACCCCTGACACAATATTAGGAGAGTTGATAGCATAATTGGTTTTATGATAGCATGAAATTGCTGTGAAATTTTCCAAATGCAATATGAATATGCAGAGTAAAAATCCATCAGTCCCTCCTGTGCAACTGTTTTATTTCAGTGTACAGCAGTCTGGGAACTTGCTGCAAAACAAGGAAACAAAACTCAACAAAGTATAAACCGTACCTATGTAGTTACATTTCAGATTGTCTGGCAAATATACTGTGTTTCTTGTTGTGAAATTTTCCATCCCAGACAGTATACTTCCTTCCTCCCTTTCTGGAGAGGAATCCACTTAATCTCATCTACTCTGGATCTATAGCTCTGCAAACATACAACACATAGAACCCACCTTCATGTTGACAATAAACAGGATTTTAAGTGTGTTTGTTTATAGCAACCACATAAGTGGAGTTTATAAAAACAGAGTCTTCTCAGATACAATCTTTACTAACTCAGTAATGAAAGGCTGTTCAAGCAGACTATTAAAAATGGGAGGAGGACTTCTAGTGTTTATTTTTAGTGTTCTGTTGTCATTCCTTCAGCAGACAAATATTTTTCTAAAATTTTTGCAGTCCATATTTGTATGCCTTACATTCGCTCATGCATCTTTGATTTTCCACAGCATGACTTTCTAATTCACCAAATAAGGTTCTCAACATTTTTCAGACAGGGATCATATTTAGAGCTAAATTTAAAGTTGTTTTAGGAAGTTAGAGTTCAAGACTGTCAATCAAGATCAGGTTACTCAAAAAAAACCCCAAAAAGAGTTACTAAAAGCCTATTTGAAACATCAAAAGTGCAGTTAATTTGGGAAGGCTCTTTATCTTTTTTTAAAAAAACTGATAATCCGATCATCAAAACTACTTTAGAGCTGTATAGAAAATATATGGATAATCCTAACTCTTCCAGTTTGATTTAGATTAAAAAGTCTAAAGAAACGGTGAACTTCAAACTTGAGTGTACGTATGATACATCCTTTAAATTTTACATTGATCTTAAAAGTAAAAAAGTGGAATTCCTGTTAATTTTTTGTGTATGTATAAAACAGCAGAAGTGTCTTGCATCTGGAAAGATTGCAGGTGATAGACTGAATGTTAGCTTTTTTAAAAAACAAAATATCGAATCCTAAAGACAGGATGGTAAGTAAGATGATAACTTAAATATATTTAAAATATAGTATATATTATCTGTATTTTTTATTGAGAGATAGTCTTCTGAATTAGTATCTGTGCTTGCCTGCATTGTCTGTGTCCCTTCCTTCTAGAATGTTTCTTTTCAATTGAATGAATATGATCATGATTTACACACATTGACAGAGCAGCGCTTATATTGATAAAAAGTGTCACTGGCAAATCAAATTTTAGAAGATCCATGATCTAGGAAAATACTGTTTCACATCCATATCTTGTGAACACAGCCGGTATATTTGATATGTGTGCAGTTTATGTGTAACAGAAAAAGTTCTAAAGTCTTTGCTGGAAATGTATAGATTCTGCTGTTCATTTTATTTCTGAAAATGCATAGGATATTGTCGCTTCATACCACAGAGTTTGGATGTACTTTCAGTATTCTAATAATTGCATCCTTCATTAATATGTCATGAATGTGTGTAAATTCAAAATGTTCTCTGTCTTTAATGGTCAGATTTAATTGGCATCTGAGTTTTTGGCCACAGTTGTTGAGAAGTTAGTGTTGAGTGTTGCTAGCAAGTACACTTTTATAAACGTATTTTTATTGCTCAGTATTTACATGAGCATGTAAAAATGAAGAAGTAATAAATTTCTATTACTGGTGTTATAAAATAAAACTTCAATAGTCATTACTTCACATGTGCATGAACATTTACTATTATGCATTTACATCTGTATAGACAGTAAAGATGTGTTTAAAGCTGGTGCAAATGTGAGGATCACCTTTGTTTAGGTTAAATGATATCATAGAATTAATGCATTCCACAAAAAATACTTTTGCATGTATTGTGTATCCGTAAATCAATTACTGAAATTCAAACAGATGAAATAAATGTTTATGTGGTCCCTTGAAGTGCTTTTGTTTCTCACACTGCTTTCTATATGATAATGGTATTTAATGTTTGAGTATAAAGGAAAAAGTTAAAAAGTGATTTGTCCATGCTTTTTTTTTTTTTTTCTTAACTAGTGGGTTGTCTGTTTTTGTGTTTAGGCAAGTAGTATCTCACCTCCATGGAGATCTTTTTAAACCTCTGTTCCTTGGGTTTCCTGAGGACTGCAGTTTACATAGTGCTGAATATGGTTTTCACACAATTTTGTGCGTGTTGAGAGTAATGATGTTTGCATATGTTTGTGTAATTCATGGGAAATTGTGGTTCCTACAACCCCAACAGATAATTTTATCATTACTAGTCTTTATAGTGAAGATGTTTCAGTTAGGTACATATAAATATGTTTTGGTGTGTTTTCCTTTAGTTACTCAGTTTTGGTTGTTTCTTTAGGTTAATTTAGTAAATATATAAACATGTTTAGAAAATAAAATATTTCTCTTGCCTATCCAAGTAAATTTCTATTTCAAAAATGCTTTCTAATTACTGTAAGTAATGGGGTGAGGATGTACCTAAAGCAGAGAACATTTTGAGGGTCTACTGTAGATGAATCTTAGATCTGCTGTGGGCTGCATGTATGGTGGAACTGGATGGTATCCTAAAGTCATTAAACTTTAGGATATTTGTTTCTTAGTTTTACTTATCTTTCATTTGATATAATAGATTAGTCTTGGGTACTACAGGAATTTATTTTCTGAAGAAAACCCTTCAGAAAAATGGTGCCTTTTGCTGGTGTGTTCCAAAAGGATATGGCATCAAGTTTTCTTTCCCAGAGTAAATAACTCATAATTTACCAGTACCATTTTTTCCCAGGCACAAGCAGATGTTTCTGAAAGTGTAAGAAACTATTTGTGGAAGTGATGTCTTGAATTTTTTGTTGAGCTCTCTCAATATAGAGCTATAATCTTGAATATTGATGTAGTTAATGGTTTTACTTTAAAGAAAGGATTTCTGGTTTTAGGTATGCCCCTGGCTACAAAAGAGAACTTTACTTTTAACTGATTCTTGGTGTATCTCTTCGTGTGCAGAAACCATCAAAACTATTTGAGTTTACCCATGTACAGATTGTCTCACACACAAGGGCTGCTTAGACTTGGTAGGAAAAGTTGGCTTTGGTTTGGTTTCATGTATGTTATATTTAATTTTCTTCCTGTCAGTCTCTGCTGTTGTTTTTTTTCTTAAGGCAGCAATTACCAATATCAAAACCAGTAATGTGAGTCTTACTGTGCTGTCTGTACTAGCCCACTCACTGCCACTGTTTGTGTTATCTCTTACCTGCATTTCAACTTCCAATCAAGCAACTGGATGGTTTTGTTGTTGGTTTTTTGTTTTTTGGTTTTTGTTTTTTTTTTAATAATACATTTCCCTTAGAAATAAAGTTAGAAATTTATGGTTTATATGATAGTAATTCTTTTTATGGTTAAAACTTTTGACAGGAGAGTTAGCCTTAAAAATAGTAAAGGAAACATCCATCAGGGAGATAAAGAAAAGACAGAAAATACTAACTTTTCTTCTAATTTCCCCCTCTCCAAAGAATTAGGACCATTTGGTTAATGGGCTTTCCTGGCTAAATAAACATCATCTATGTAGATTTCAGCACCTTGTCACTTTAACCATTTATTATCACCAAGTGTTCCTAACTGGTCTGCAGCTGCTGCCTGTCACATAAAAAAGGAAGAGGTGTTACCAAATGTAGCTTAATTAGTCCACATTTAAAATTCACACCTCATTTTATTTAACTACAGAAGCAGCCATACTTTATGGTACGATTCTGTCTTTTATTGAGATTCTCAGGCATAACCAGTTAGCTGTTCTGTTATTTCACGTGCATTAGTGTTTATTTTGATAACGGATTAAATGTAATTCAAATGAGGAGCAAATTTTGCATTAGCCCACACGTGTCACAAGCTGGGAGATGGCAGCATGGGGTAAATATTAAGGATTTAGAGACAAGCGTGAATGATACTAGAGAAAGTCTGGAAAGATCCATTATTCATAACTGATGACAGTTCTTTTGTGTGTGTTTGCAACAGTGTTCCATACAGTAGCCTAGGAAATGAGAAATACCAGATCGCCTTGGTTTTTGTTCCCAAGCTGGAACGTGCAGCAGGGGAGTCAGACCCACACAGGGCCTTGTGGAGAATGCCTGCTCACTGCCCAGTGGCATAGGTGTTCTTAAAACAGGTGATCATGGGGGAGACAATGTGAGCATCCTTCAGGGACCCCTGAGATGGTAACTCTAGCAGAGAGAGAGAAAAACACATCTGGTTGTCCTCTGCTGAATCACTGTTTTATGATGAAGTCAGCCTCATTTAATGCTGTGCATCCCCACGGGAAAGAACACGCTTGCAGGCAAACTCTGCCCTTGCATAGGTTAAATGCTTGCTGTCTCAGGGTTGTCTATGTTATTGTAAGGGTTGAATTCAGTCCACTCTGCTTAAACATGCCTGTGTTCAATAAGTTTTGCTTAAATTACAGGCCAATTTTTTTGTTAAGTTTTTTTTCAAATGCAAGTTTTGTCAAATACATCTTATTTTTGACTCTGTGGTCCTGGCAAGTGCCAAGAGCATTTCATTTCCTTTCCTTTCCTGCCAGAGCAGTCATTTCCTTTCAGATTGTAATGTGGTAGACATGTTTTATCTTGTTGCTGCCAAAATAAAATAATGGATTTCTTTTGTAGGTGGAATACCTAATTTGAAAACACTGTGGCTTGCCAAGGGGCCTGACGTGGAGAAGCAACGGTATAGGACATTTCTGGCATGCTTTCACCTTCAAGATGAGATGGAAGAACTCCAGTCTCTGGAAGCACCTGTTGCAGGATTCTGCTGCTTGGTGGCCTATCTGATGATGCAGGTGAGAGGGATGGTTGCTTTTTCCTCAGCTGTCAGCCCTGATAAGTGCCAAGGACAAATAAACTGGGTTTTGCTAGCCTGTGCTGGGCATTTCTCTTAATCCTTACTGTAGGCATAGCTGATCAAATGTAATAGTACTGCATGACAGTATTTTTAATTACTCCACTTAACGTGCACCATCCTGTTCAAGAAATACTTGGGGTTTTTAGTAGCTAATCATAACTCTCACATGCCCATGACAAAACCCCTCGGGCAGTCTAGCAGAGAGAGTATAAACTGAGGGATTTCCCCTGCTCTTTGGGCCCTGTTTGCAAATCAAGGTTGCTCCTTTTGTATTTCCTTTGTGTCATCAAAAGGAGACATTCCCTCAAGTGACTATGCAGACTGTGCAAACAGACAATATAAATATTTAGTCAGCTCTCACTACTTTTTCATGTCTTCTTGTCAGTCTACTGATTTTCAAGCCAGAATTGAGGGTATGGCTCTTCTCATTAAATTCTGAGTAATAGGGGATCATTAGGTAGCACTTCTGTTATAATTCCAAATACTTGGCAGCCTGCAGACTGCAGACTACCTTACTTGTAATAAAAAGGGACACAAGATTAAATGCAATATTGCTTCATTATTTACTTTTATCTAAGGTATTTAATATATTGTCTCTACTTGCCACATTTCAAATGGTGATCTCACGAGCAGATTTTCCTCTTTGAGGATGAGCAAATTATGCATTTATCTAATCTGATGAACTCAGCTTCACTTGTACTTAAACTGAACTGCATTTTGTCTTCTGTTTTGCTTTTTTAGACTTCAATTTCCTCAATAACAGATTTGTACTGGTGTGTGTTACGTGAAAACAAGTTTTCCTTGACTTTTCCTTTCACTTCCCTTCATGTGTTTACTCAAAGTTAGATGACATATTGAGGAAGTACATACAGGAATTACACAAATGATCGATATAAGGGTTTTTTTCTTTAATTTTTGTATAATAGAATGCAAATTGAAAATTTTTCGAAGATAATACTTATTAAACATCGTTTCATGCCTTGCATTTTCAAGTCAGGAGGATATATATCATGTACCTACCTTTTAACACACTTGAAGTATTTTCCTATTAGAATATGAAAATGCAGTTTCATTTATCGCTATTTCACTTATTTATTGAGTTATTCTGTGCACCCTTTCATAGCATGATAACTAAATTAATTGAGAAGGGTTTCTGTAGTGGGGTTAAGAAGAGGAGTAACAGGCTGGAACACCTAGAAGATGTGGATTTTCTGAACCTCGATCACAGGATATTAATAAAATAGAACAAAAAATGCATGTCAGGAAAATGGTTTTCAGAACTTACTATGCAATGGCCACTGTTACAAACAGAGACAAAATCAGATTTACAGCTCTTGCTTTCAACAGGAGTAACAGCAGAGAGATCATGCAAAGGGCTCCGTTTGATGGAAGGTTTTTCATGGCAGTGCTGGTTTCTCAAGAACTGCCCCGTTTTCCTGATTCTCTTCTGCCCTCAGAGTTGCACTGATACAATCTACCCTGGGAACCAGACTGGGGAATCCATTTGGAGTAAAATGTTTTTCATTGCTGAATTATTTTAAACTTTGGTAATTTCTCTGATATTGTCTGTTTGTTCTCTTGGGATGTTTGAGAGGAAAACATGAGGGCAACAGTGTCAGTAGCCATGCTTCGAGCTGGCCATATTGCTTCCATTTGTTTTATAGCTGAGAAAACAAGGCTTGTCTAGCTGTGTTCTGACTCTTGTCTTTACACTTCAGCCTTAAATTTTTATTAGAGAAGGAAGGTGAATTGTTTCCTCAGAAATTATTTAAGTTGAGAAAATTGTAGGTTGCCTTGAGGCAGGCCTAAAATCTTCCTTCAGCTTATATGAGGCAAAAAATTTCTTAAAAATTTCATTACTTATAATTTAATCTAAGCTAAAAATGAGGGTTTTGTAGGAACCAGCATACTGACCAACCCATCTGGCTTCCTCAGAATGTATGTGCAACTATTTAATGAAAACTTCAGGTGCATTTTTTTAAAGTAAGAAAAAAAATTCCAGTGAGCAAACCTTAACTATGTAAAAGAAATGTTGATACAAGAAATGGTTTTTTCATGGGTACTTTTCAAATATTCTCTAAATTGAGAACAAAAATAGTGAAAAAATTACAAAATATTAGGTCTGTCTTTGAAGTTGGCGAAGTGGTGAATCAGTTCAAATCAAACAGTGAAGTCACCAGACAAAAGGGAATTTTCTCTTTCAATCTCTAACAGTTTTGGATTAAATCTGACAGTGGAATTGTGATAACTCAACAAGTTTAATTACTGAATAAAATATTTCTCTGAAGAAGTGTTTTTGCATTCATAAGTATTTTTGGCTGATCAGCTCTTTTAGGGGCATTTTCTTGCTGTTGTACTTACAAGCAATCTTGGATTTCCTTTTCTTAGGACAAAATTGTGCAAGTATTAAGAATTGTTTTGTAGATAAAAGTAACTTTTTCTGTTACTTCATTGTATAAAATGTACAGGTTTAGTGAACCTCTCTTGTTGCCATCTACACAAAGGTGACACTTGAGTTACAGGGTAAAGTAGGGCCATTATCAGATCTTAGCAGACAGGTGGAGTTAATGAATACCAAGGAGCATTTTGAAAGCTTAAAATGTTTCTGATATCCCTCACGTTCTTGTGTTTTATGTGAGATCTAAGGTATCATAGAGGGGAGAGCATTTTACAGTGGGACAAGCAGTGGGACCTGATTAAAAAAAAAAAAATCCTGAATAGTGGTTGAATGATTTTTTCCTGTTAAAAGAAAAGCAATGCAGAGTTTTAGGCAGCCTCTTAAGTGTTCTGTACGCCCACAATGCACATTTCCACATTTTGCAAGAGAAACCTTTCCTCAAGTTTCAATTGATAAGGAATTTATGGGTAAATAAATATGGATACAGCAATGCTTTATGGATCTCACTTTGGAGCACTCAGTATATCCTCAACTGCTGGAACAGATATGTGGTCTTGGTGCACTTCTGTAGTACATACTGTTTTATAAGAGGAAGGAAAGAATTAGAACTCGACTGGTACTGTCATGGAATCATGCCAGCTGCTCTCAAGGTGCTGTCTTTCTTCTGAGCTGATCATGTGCCTCTGCAAAATCTCAAAACACTTTTTCACAGCAGAAGAAGTACCCATTCCCCCTTTACTGATAGAAGTGAACTGTTACATCAGTTTAGAATTCTCATTTCTGTTTCCCCATTTGAACATTTTAGGTTTTAGTTTTGAGTTTTCCCTGCCTCCTATGTAGCCTTAAAATCTGAAAGAAATCAAAAATGTTTTGATAAATCTTGAAATTTAGGTTAAAATAGATAATAGAAATATTTTAGAATATTTTAAAAATTTCTAACAGATAAATGTGTAAGCATTTTAAAAAATTCCTGATGATCATCATATCTGTGGCTCATTGAAGTGGTTTTTATCCTATGTTTTGATTATAAAGGAATTTTTATTTGAAATCTCCTTTTTTTTAAACTATGCTTGATGCTACAGAGAGGGAGGAATTTCCTGTTGTTAAGAAACTCCAAGGGAAGTGCAGAAGGGAATAAATGAAGGGTGGGGTTTTTGTTTGGTGCATGGAAATCCATGTGTATACACTGTACACAAATGTTGGGGTATGCACTTTATTCAAGCTGTGAAAGAAAGTATTTTGTTCCCTATGTGTTTTCCTAGATGATGCATTCATGGTCATCATTACATGAGCTCACTCTTCCAAGTTTGATGTGCTTGAGCAAGAGGATTCAATTTTCAGAAAGCTTCTCTTCAGAGGCTTCAGATAATGTGTCATTTTTTCATCTGTTTTAGGTCAGTAGCCTCTCTCTGGAGGACTTAAATGCATTTCTGGCACTCATTCTCTGCCTCAAAGGGAAATCAGCAGCTCAACTGACAGGCCTGCAGGTATGGACTGGAATAATTGTGTAGCTTGAAATATTCATGGTAACATTGTGATAAATATTTTGAGGGTAAATCATTCCACATTAGTTTTTTTACAGATGTGGGAGGTAATGGTGAAGGTAACTATATAGGCTTTTCATGTGCTATATTTTGTGTGAATACTTTTATTTGCTAATCACACAAAAAATTAAAATGAAAGGGACATTCTGTAGTGGTTGCAGTCCTAGAGTGAGCAAATTATTCTCAGATTTCTTCCTTCTTTAGCTTCCAAACTTCCTTCTGATGAAAAATTGGTAATGGTGAATCCTGTCTTACAACATTGCTTCATTTTTTTTCCTGGGGAGTATTTTGGTTTTGGACATGGGTTGTATGGAAATCCCTAGATTCAATTAAATTTTGGTATTACTACTTGAGGGAGAATATAAACAGTATAAACTTAACCAGAAAAAAGTTACCTAATGTGACTCACTGCAGTGAAAACCATTTGGATTACACTGTTCTGTAACTATTTGGAAGTTCTTTTAAATATTTTATATATAATCCATGCAAATCTGTTCTTTCCTTTCTTATCTTCTGCCTTTCCACATGTGGATTAAAGGTTCCTAGATGATTGTTGCAGAAGAACCATTTAAACAGTTCTTCCTGCATATGAAATTATGCAAGAATATTTTCAATTTTGCAGCCTGAAATTCAGTGTACAGCACAGACTCCACATGTCAATTGCTGTTTGAGTTGTGGGTTTACATAAAAGTAAGTGGGAAAGGGTTAGAAATGGTAGAACCTTAACATATCTTCAGTCTGTAAATCTTGCTTGTATTTCCAGTAAATCCCCTGTTTCTTTGAACAGTCCATGAGAGAATTTTGAAAGTACTTTTTGTTGATCCCAAGGTAATGCTCCTGTTGCTATCCATTTGTTTCCAGTGCACAAATACCAGTGTGATTCCAGTTCCATTATTTGATTCCTTATTACAGATAAGTCCAGGCACCTGTAAGTTTTCTTCATACTCATCACAGATTTGATTTGTAGCTGACTGTGTAGCAAAAGAGAGGAATGAAGGCAATATGAAATACAGCAGAAATGTAGGATTTATTTCTGTCAGGTACATTACTGCACATAGTGTTGCACTCAGCATTGGAGGATCAGTACTTCAGCAAGTCTGCATGGCAGTCATTCAGCAACAGCATAAAGGAAATCAAGTCCAAGCAGGAAGTGTTGAAACAACTTGTTTATAGATGCACTTACAGGGATTGTTACATAAGTTCCTAAAGTGTTTCAAAGTTTATTCTGCTTGAATTAGAGGTTTTGTGGGATTCATTTGTGTTGTGGCTCTTTGAAAATATAAATCTGCATCCAAATACATAACATTAATCTACTTATATAGTATAATATAATTAAATAATACATATTATATTGTATAATATATTTATATAGTATAGCTTAATTACTAGATATAGTAATTATGCTACTTACCAGCATTGTGCTGATGGAAAGTTGCTCACAAAATTTTGTTACTTACCCACAAAGCTTATGGCAGATCAGCTGTGCACTCAGAAGTGCATGAGCTATAAAGCTGGTCTTACACTGTGTCATGTATCACTTTATGAAGTGGACAGAATCTTGTTGGAATTGACTTCTGCGTGCCATTGGCAAGTCCTTTCCAAAGTTATGTCACTCTGCTGCTTGTATAAGCCCTTCATGCACTGTCCCACAATGCCTGCTGTCTGCTGTGCTAGAAACCAGCACAAGGTTCATGTAACGTAGCTGAAGTTTTTTCTACCAGGCCACTTTGTAGATCTGCTCCTTGTCTTACTCTGTCAAAATTCACTAGAGAGCCTTTGGTAATAGTTTGAGCCAGAATAAATCCTTCTGAAGGGAATAGTGAGGAAAGATCTTGGTCTCTTTCTCTTCTGAGGCTGCAAATACATAAATAATAGTTTCAAAACTTTCCCTTGTTGCCTTCAAATTAACCTCTTTTCCTGTGTTTTGATGACCTAAATTTCCCTGTGGAAAAAAGTTGCTGTTTCTCAGTTGTACGTGTATCTATGTCTTGTCAAGCTGTATCAAGAAGAGAGAATTTAATAATGTCCTGGGAATTCTCTCTTGAAAGGGCAGGAGACTAAATAAACAGAATATCTTATACAAATATTCTAAGAACAATGATCAATAAAGCAAGCTTTCTGAGAATTACCATTCAAGCATCTAATTTTCAAAATCCCATCTCAGAATAGTTTAAACTGTTTTTACTCGTTACTGTGTTTATTTAGTAATTTTACAAAATTGAGTTATGTTCAATAGAGTTATTGAGTTATTTTAATAGTTAGTGAATGAGGTATCAATAGCTATTTAACAGCTTAATTTTCTAGATATTTGTGTTTAAAATCAAAGGATCCAAATGCAATGAATTACACTACCATGTAGTTGGTTAATAAATTGAGTTTGTAGCAAGAAATCAGGAATAGGGTTTAATCTGTTTACCATACTTTTTCTTTTCCATTGAAAAGTTAAACATGATCCCTAGAAACAGCTTAATCACAGAGCTTCCAAGGAAGTTATGGTAAAATTAGTCAGCATCTGCAAAATTTTATTAAGATATTTTCTCATTTGCCATTTTGGACTTAACACTATAATATTATTTAAATGTAGAAAAAAATGGTTATTTCTTGTAAACAGTTCTGTGAAGAACACTAATTTTTTTTTAAAAATTCTCTCTTTCTGTAAAGAAGTCCATTAACAAATATGTCTTAGCAGAATACTTAACTTCCACTATGAAATATGAGAGAAAATATAAATAGAGCCCATTCTGATGGAATGAAGAGAACATTTCAGCCTTCACTTTCAAATCTACTTTCTAATATGCTGTCCATATTTCATAGTTAATGAGCTCCATAAAACCACAAGTCTGTGGAACAGAAAAGTCTATGGTTTGAGTAAAGTGGGTTAAAGCCATAAAAAATATAGTTTATCTCATGCTGAAAGAAAGTGGGCTGTGAACATGTAACTACATTGTACATTAAATATTACTTTCTGAGAATAACATAATGTTTATACATGAAGATTTGATTATTTTTCAAGATTGGTGGTTTCAAAATACCCAAATGTGCACATGATAGAAAAGACATTTTTCTGGTTAGATTTTTTCTAGTTTTCTTGTGCTGCCCCCCCTTATATGGTAGATTAGTATTCTACTTTGCCCAAGCCTCCCATAGAGTTTATACATAAGGTCAGAATTAAATTTTGGACCCCAGGTTGTCTATTTCCCCTCTTTCTATTTTAATCTGGTGTGTGGTGTTGGCTAAAAGCCCAGAGAGCCATCAGTCTAACTTTGAGGCCACTGCAGAGAAAAAGAGGCAGCAGCAGTTGTGCTTCCAGACTTGTTTCTTACATTGTGCTGGCCCTGGTTGTTTACAAGTGCAATTACAGGTCAGCTTTCACCAGTAATGCATGTAAAGTGCTGCCCAAACAGGAAAAACCATAATGACTTATAAACACAAGTACATTTTTTCTAAGATTTCTCTAAATATGTGACTATATGAAAAATTTGTATTAGAGATGTAAAGCTGTGAATTACATCTTTTCTGGAAGTTGTGACCAAAGATGAGGTGGAAAAATTTTGGTTAAAAAGGAAATACGAACTGGAAATTGGTAGATGAATGTTGGGTCCTGATAAATGATTTTAGAAGTGAAATGTATGTCAGAAAATAGGAAGTCAAAGTTAATAGCAGGTGTGTGGGTGGGCATACACATCACTGCTGGAATTTAGGGCACTTGCAAATCCTTTATAGCTTTGCTTTAATATGTCCCATTATGCCAGAATATCTGCTTAAGAGTATTAACATCTTTTATACCACCTGTAAAAGGAGCAGTTTGGCTATGTATGAAGTAGAAGACAGTCAAGTGCTGAAATATATTCCTTCAATTTTTAAAGAGCTTTTTGTTATTTAAAATTGTTACTGATGTGAAATGAGCACAATCATTTTAGATGAAATTGTAAGATTCAGAGTGTCTTTGCAACTTCTTTGCAAAAGGGCTTTCACACAGTATGCATTAGGTATAATTTAATTTGCTTTTGGAATAGTAATAATAATAATAATAATAAATAGCAAACTAGTTAACTAGCTTGAAAGCTGGAAATATCTTTAGCAAGAATTTTAGTTGCACAGAACTTTTGAGTATTTTTCTTTGTACAGTCTCATGGAAGCAAAATCACCTTGGTTTTATACCTTGGTTTACCTTGGTATTGTACCAATATGACACAAGGTATTTTTCTTTGAATATTTTCCTGAAGGATACTTGGCCACATCCATTTCAAATAGTAGTATGTTTTGGACTCATAGTAGTGTAGGTGTCTTGGTTGGGATCCCTCAGATTTAAGGAAGGATGTTGCTACATCTATTCTGTTTTTTTCTTCTATGCCATGCAGACAGAAAAGCATAAATAATACCCAGATACTAATCACTCAGTAATTTCAATCTCCTGATGTGTTGGCAAGCCAAGCTATGTTTGTCAACACCATTATGTGTGATATTTTTCAAACAGACCCCAAACAGCCTTTGTGAGCTCTCTGTATTTTTCAAAATATGATTGTTGAAAAAAAAAATCCTTTTTTCCCCCAGGGAGTGTATGTTTATTTTGTCTGTGTGACTGTTTCCTAATTAATATTTCCTTGAAGTCTAATTGGATTGAGTAAAACATAAAATGCAAGTAAGAATATTGTAAAGATCATAGGGATAAACCCTTGTTATGTACAAAGGACCTGCTTCTGTGATGCACATTAGTATTAACTAAAATGGAATTTGAGTGCATTCCCAGATGCTTTACTGAATCAGGGTTTATATTCCCTCAAAATTTGCATCTGTCAAAAGTATTTTAAAAATTATAGGCAAGATTGTAACTGGCAGGTGGTGGATAACTGGAGGGATTGAGGTGATTTGCTGATCTTGGCATTGCTTCCCAGCCCATTTTCTCATCTGTGGTCTTTAGGTTTCCTCAGTGTTCTGGGCTAATCTGGAGCTGAAGTGCAGCAGTATGGGATGTGATTTCAAGTTGGGATTGGTTCAGTCCCTGTTCAAAATTAGAAATATTCTTCTCATATACTCAAGATAGTCTTAAATGAACCAGTCCAAATAGAACAGTTCCACTGCACTTACATGGGTCAAGCATTAGTGCAAATACAATTATGTTCCAGGAGCTGTAGTTACTCACTGCTTACAGCACTTTTCAAAGACCAATGCTGTTTTCATCAGCATCTTTAGAAGTTCTGAAGAAAGTTTTCTTAGTCTACTGACAATTAGCTCTACCTTTTTTGCTGCTGTTGGTTTATAAGCATATTAAAAAGAAATCTTAGACTTAACTAATCTATTCAACTTGCAGACAAGATTGGTGTTGCCCCACTCTCCCCATTTTCGTCTTGACAAAATTTGGTATATTTATTAGTATTATTAGAGTCTATTTCCCTTGACATTTTTTGCAGTTGATGTGAGCCCCAGTACCAGAATTCACATAGCTGTGTAAAATTCTATTATATTAAATTGGCACAAATACAAACCACAACATAACTAGATCACAGAATTTTCATGGTTGGAAGAGACCTCCAAGATCACCCACTCCAACCATCAGCCTGGTACCACCATATTCACCCCTAAACAACATCCCCAAGTGCCACCTTGCTTCTTGAACACTTCCAGAGATGGAGACTTCACCACCTCCCTGGGCAACTTACAGTGCCTAACCACTCTTGCAGTGAAAAAAAAAATAAATTCTATTATCTAATCTTTATCCCTCCTGGTGCAGCTTAAGGAAATTTTTCTTTGTCCTTTCACTTGAAGCATGGCAGAAGAGACCAACCCCCACCACACTACAGCCTCTTTTCAGGTAGCTGTAGAGAGCTGAATTGCAAGTCATCTCTTCTGCTTTGTGAAAAATATTCATTTGTTTAGATGGATTCTGTTTGCCCAGGGAGAAAATCTTGCACTAGGTTTTGAGCAAGGGTCTTAAAAAGAGGATTTTTTATTCCTTTGTGGAATATGGTCTTGCATTTGTCTGCATAACCGCGTAAGTTTGCTGTGTGTTTCTGTGAGTTTTCCTCTTTGCTGTCCTGTAGCTCATAATTAGTAAGGTTTCAACAACATGGAAATAGCAGCAGTATTTCAGTTATAAATTGCATTTAGACTGTATATAGAGCTTAAAGAATATTTCAGGATGCTTAAGGTAAAAGACACTCTGGAATTTCATAACAATTCATAACAAAATGGCTGTTAATTTTTAATCCATGCCAAATAATATTGCAGGAAGTGAAACATGGTTATTAGTAGTGAGGGTAATAAAGCTCTCCCAAAATATCAAGCAAACTGACAGCTTTGAAAAAGCCAGAGATAAGTTATTACAGAGAGGGGAAACATAAATATTTCTGGTATCAACTGACATTTTCCTGCCAGGTTTGTGCTGGTCAAAGTGTATTTACTTCTGAGTTCAGTGGCGCTCACTTCCTTGCATACTGTGTGCTGGAAGGAGCGAGCAGCCCGTGGCGCTTGGAGGTGGTGTTTGCACGGCCTAGGTGGGGCTGCTGCCCGCTGCCTTTGAGGGCTGACCTGTGTCCCCCAGGGCAGGTGACATCCAGGGGCTGGAGCAGGGGGGGAATGGAGCTGTGGGGAGGCGGTGGCACGCGCGCACCTGCCCGGCATCTGCTCGGGGCCGGCCGCACCTGCCCGCGCGCCTCTGTCACGCCTGAGCAGGAATGCGGGCTGCACATCTGTCCAGGCTTTCCCTGCAGAGGCACATGGCTGTGGGGAGCTTCAGAGAAGCCCAGTGTTTCCTGGAACCAGCCACTTCGAGGTGGATGCATTTTTTAGGCGTGTGGTTATTACAGTGCTTTGGTGGACGTACTGCAGGTTTTCAAATGACCGCGGTAGAAATGTTCATCTGGAAGATATCAGAAACAGCAAGGCTAACCAAGAACTGATTTGTTCCCTTTCTTTCCAAGTCTGTTCTTGATTGACGTGGCCATTGTCCGGGGGTTAAAAGTCAAGACAGTGTCCAGTTCCTATCTGTTGCTTCTTCTACGAGTTTGGTCAAATTGTTCAGTCCTTTCTTGTATTTTTGTTGTTGCTTGCAACAGTCATGCAGCAGCAGTCTCACTAATAAAAGTTTCTTAGCCAAAAGTGCTGTGTAAATGTAAACTTTTAATATGTTAACATTAATATTGATGTCATACAAATATTCTCCTACCCTTCATCTTTGTTTTGGGGTTATTTCACTTGATGTTCACTGAGAAACAGCTGAGATGTGGTTGAAGGAACTTTTTATAAAGAAATGGAGCTGTGTTAAGAGAAAAATAATAAAAGTACATTATAATATCCCTTACCAGCATAGTTTTTTAGCATCTCAAGACATCATCACTTGTTAAGACATTCTAATCCCAATGTTACACATGAGGAAAGAACATAGAGGAACAATAAACACCAAATGTGTAAAGGTAGTTGTGTATTACCTCCAAAGAAAATCAGTGGTTTATGGAGAAATTTATTTTATTGTTTAGTAATCTCATCAGCATGTCTAGTGTCACACCAGCACTATGCACATTCACTAAAAAGATGTATTACATTCATCTAGGCTGCTATATATTGCCCTGATAGATTTAGAAGAAGAGACATTCAGTTCCTTGCCAAGTACAAAGCTATATAGGTATTGGTTTTAGCAAGATAATGCATACCTAAGTATCTTTTCCTATTTAGCAATAGTTTTCTATATACTCTCTCTGTATGGAATACACAAACACATCTTGGCAGAAATGTTACTGTGCTAGGGCTTAAGTTCTGTAAGTTCCTCAATGAGAGCTTTACTTTTGAATATAAGAGCAGACCTATGCCAATGCACTTTTAAAAATCCATCTCTCAACCTGCTCAGTGCTTTTAACTTTCTAGCAAAATCATACAATTGTATGATGTATTTGTACCCAGAGGCTTCAGTACAAGAGAGGAATATTTCAGGCTAGGAGCAATGATAAGTAGTATTTTTCAATTACAGGAGGCTGAAAATGTAGTGGTGTTCTGCAGGAAGTTTATTTTGGCACAGCACTTTCTGCATTAAATAAAAAAAGGTACCCTTTGTTTTAAAATGGCTGCAGATCAGTTCCTGAGGCTGAAATGTTATCAGCAAAGTGCCTGCAGAGTCCTGAAGGGCTGCAATGCCAAAGTTTGGCTTATTGCAGAGCATGCATTTACTTTGAAACAGCATTCTTCTCTGTATTCAATAAGTCTTTAAAAATGGCCAAGTTACTCCCACATAAACTCTTTCTCTTTTTATTTTTAATTTTCTCTGACATAGTGCTAATACTAGAAAATGTAGAATACTACCTACATGTAAATAATTTTATTTTCTTTAAAACCTAAATTTTTAGTCAGTTCTTGAATAGCTCAGAAGACCATCTTTATGCAGCAGCTGTGTGCACCAGACAAGGGTTATCTAATTTCTCTGTATGTATTCATCTAAACCATACCACAGGGTTGGCATTCTTGTGCCAAAAGGTAGCAGCTTCCAAGCTGTGTATGGCAATTTTCTATTTTGAAAGGAATAGGTGTTCTGGGAATGGATACTGTATTGTAGCTTTGTTACAAATGAAATCCTAATACCTTGAACATCACAGGTTAGTTTGTCAGTTCCCTTCACAGGTCATCTGAAATGGTGCTGTGTGACTCATTTGATTTGTCTTGGAGCTTGGGGTTGTCATTAAATAGAAGCAGACAAGTTTTTTTCCTCCTCAACCTGTGGACTTAACACCTAGAAAATTCCTGAGCCAGAACTGTTTACTGTGGACTGTATCACTTCAAAGGGTGAACCGCAGTATCAACAACCTTATTGTGCAGCTGCTTTGCAATACAAAGAAACCCAAGGAGGAAAAAAAGAAAAACAAAAAAAAAAAAAACCCCACCAAAACTATATTGCACTGGCAAACAATATTTGCTCTACTGGAATTCTCTTCACAAGGTATCTTGGTTCAATGACAGCTTTATTTGAAGAACTTATGACATGAATAACAGTTGTGATAATGTTTCTGGAAGCTGCAGTGCTTCAGGCATGCTAAATTTTGCCTGATCTAGTTCTGTTGAAATTCACCAATCTTCCTGTGGGTTTCAGTGGGAAATAAATCAGACCCTTGAGAAATATGAACTCAAAGAGCTTAAGAGAGGGGGTCCTACATTAGGACAATTGAATAAATCTTGAACTTCCACTCTGAATCTAGGGAGGAAAATAAGGAATACTCATTTTTAAGCTCGGCTAATTAAGCCTGGGACAATTGTAGCAGTGAAGTGAGCAGTTGCAGGCCTAACCAGCTGTCATTTACCAGTAGAGTCTGAGGCTGTGGAAGGACAGGCTGCATTAGCAAAGGCCGCCAAGCACACTCTGCCAAGTAGTTCTGTTGGTGGCAGAATTTTTACACCTGTGTTCTGTGGACCAGTCCTATGATTGAACAAAGGGATAGTGCTGGATTAAGGCGTATAAGGACTTTAGATCAGGAGTATGGTCAGGATGAAGCAGCAGCAAATGAAGACCCTCATTTTGAAGATTTTGGTAGTGGAGCTAGATAGCATAGAGTAGAATACAGAACTATTTAGTGAGTGTCAGAAAGTAAGATTGGGAAGTAAGATTTCAAGGCTTACATTGGAAAGTTACTGGGAGAGAAGTGACTGCATGTTTTCTAGTTCTTTCTCTGTGTCCCCTAATAACGTTTGAATGTGTTGGCCAATTTCAGCTGCATTTAACAGAAATATAGGAGGCTGGGAGAGCAGTACCTACTGCTGGTTGTTTTAAATAGACAGCAGGGAAGATGGAGAAGGCACTCTAAGTTGCCCAACAGGAAGAAACTTTATTGTGGCATCACTTTTATTAGGGCATCAACGTGAAAGAGAGACATCGCTACAGGCTACAAGAATTTTCTGAGTCCCAAAAGAATAAAATGTATTTTCCTGCCAACTAAATTCAATATTATCTACGTGATGGAAAGGTGAGGAGGTTTGAGGATAAGTATGTCACCAAAAACATGAGCAAATATTTAAGATGCTAAAAATTAAACTCCACATGAATCCGTTCGCTTTGTAGAATGGACATGGCTGCTGGCTGGGCTACAGTCAGATGGTTAGCCTGGTGACTATAATCCAAAATTGACATCCACATTCTGTAGATGTCAGAGGTGTTGTGGACTGCCACTAGCACTTTAGATCAGAGTTGAGCAGTTGTGGCTAAAATAAGAGAAGTCATGTTATTTCAGTCTTTCTGCAGGCGTTAATGTGCTGTCCGCTGCAGAACTGAATAAATAAGCTGAGAGGACTAAACTTTTTCATCGTGAAATTCATTATCACAGAAGTGTCACTTATGCTGGGGTTTGTTGTGGATATGATTAATAGTTCTGATAAAGGCAGCTGTCTCTGAAAATTAAACAAGAAATGATATGTAATCTTTTTGGAACTGAAGGAAATTTTTTCTAGTTGCAAATTGGTTAGCAGTAGTACTTTTGTGTTATTATTTGTAGAGTGCTTAATGGTAAGAGCAAATTTTAATTCTTTTTTAAGTTTACTTCAGTAGTGGTTTTGGCTTAATGTAAATATGAGTGTTGTTCCACAGAGAGGTATCATTTTACATCAAAGTCCTGATAAAATCCAGTAAATAAACTTTCCTGAACATGTAAATACTAAACAATTGGGTTGTTTACAGCTAAATATTTACTTCAAAGTCATAGAAGTGTTTAAAAACTGGTTTTTCTAGTTTCTGTTGCAGCCAATGCCCTCATAGGATCTGAGGATCTCTTTTCAATCCCCGTTTTCCTTTGCACACACCTTGTTTAAGCAGGAAGAGCTTAATTTAAGCTGTAATCTTTTATCAGAATAAACCTTAGTCTGTTTTCAAAATACTGGTGCTCCTCTCCCCCCCTCAGTTTGACAGGGCCCAGCAGCTTATTGCTTAAAGCTGACTGATGCCTAGTAAATGCACTATTTCACCAGCCCACCTCTGCAGGGTGACACTCCTGTAATTACCAACATTGCAGCAGTTTAGGTGATCTTTTTCTCAAGGACAGAGAATAGAGCTCCAGTGTGCAAGAGCTTTAGCATCCTTTGCTAACTCCCACTGGGAATTTATACTAATGGCTGAAGGCAGGACGGTCTGGTCTCTGTCTTTGGGTTGAGGTTGTTTAGTGATGCTTTCCATTGCTAAGACTTGTCATCAGCTGAGCATTCATCTCTCTGCATCTAGAACACAGTGTGCCGTAGTGCTCTCAGGCAAAACTAAGCCTTACTGTTTTAATTACATGTTCCTGAGATAGGATCTACCTGCTGCCTTTATTGCTCAAGCACAAATTGCCTATGGTTAAATATTTGATCATTTAAGATACAGGTGGCTGCTGGGGGAGTTAATGTAAGAAGCAGTAACACTGATAATGTACCGACTGAGTTCAAATGGATCTAAAAGGAACTGGTTAAACTAGACAAGTACACAGATTTTCATCACTACCACTTGAATTCCAGCAGGAATTACAGGGACAAATTACATTGATTTGTACCTATTGTTATTGAATTGATTCATTTTAACCAGAAATCATCAAATGCTAACCTGTCCTTGGGTGTTACGTTTTCCTTTTTATGACAAAAACAGGTATGTTCTTTTGTAGAAGAGTGGGGAAAGTGGGGAAGGGAGGAGTGGGAGAAATGCCTTATGTAATTTTAAAGCTTTTTCTTGTTAAATTTCTGTATCAAAATGTTAGCCATAGTCATATCTTCTGTATTCGACTTCACCACAGGAAGAAGGCAACAGAACAGGAAAGAACTCTAACCTAAGTAACAATTGTTAATACAGACTTTTCACATTGAAAAAACACATGCCCAGAATGTTGTTGAAAATCCTACCAAAGGAACCAGTTTTTAAATGAAATGTTGTATTTAGTACATTGAGATGCAGAGGACATGTAAAGTAGCACAAGTAAAGAACTGTGAAATTTCATCATATCTTTTCTCCTTGGTTTCAAGAAATTCAGATGGTGAGGTGGCTTTGCTGTGTCTGCTGACATCTGGCATGTCCAGATACTTGCCATCACATTTCAACTGTCATAGAACCTATTTATCATTTTGACAGAATTTGAAGCCTTTAAGCACCAATCAGTTGAGGGGCAAATAGTTTTTTTAGTATGCTCCTGGAAATAGTTTGTGCAGTTTTCAAAATGCATAATATAAGTTTTCATAATGCATAGTACACCTCTATCAAGAAATTCCTTGTGAATCTATAAAGAAGAGTCAGAGGACTAATAGTATTTCCTTAAAACGTAAAGGTATTTTTAAATCCTGGTTATTTTTTTAAATTATTATTTCATTAGATGAAATTTGAACTGGAAAATTTGCATTTCATGCACTTGATCCATGTATTTTCTCTTTCCGTAAGCTAAAACTATTCAGCAGAATGTGCAGTCTCTCAGTCTAGACTTGCAAAGTGCTGCTGTGAGCAAACACCTTCCACCCTGCCAAGCTTCTTTCTGTCACCAGTGCACATGCACACAGCCACAGAGATTGGCCTGAATTTGATCATATGAGATAAATCCAAAAGTCTTTTAACAAAGAGATTTCTGAAATTGCTAGGAAAAAACTTTATACATACTGTTGTGGATGCTGTGGCACTTCTCTTGCTCTTTTCAAGTAGCTAACCCAGTTTAGATCAAGCCTCTGGTATCAGTAACCTGTGCTGCAATGATGCTAGAGGACTGTGAACTTTTGAGCTCTCAGTCTTCAGTTAATGCTGCCAAATAGGAAAAAGGTATCTTTTCCCCAAGTGCTGGCAGGGTGGGGAGCTGCCATTGGTAGGCTCAGCATCAGGGGCACAGCACAGGCAGCTGGTGTAGGAGGAGCAGTTCTCACGCATTCCCTGTGTCTCTCTCACAAATGTCATCAGCTGGTGGTAGGAGTAGCAGCAGTGAGATGACAAGGCTGTATCTCACGTGCTTCACTGGGGTCCTGAGTTTATAGAAATGGTAAAATGAACAGACACAATTTCCGAAAGGAAGTAATCTCTAGGGTGTAACGCCCTGCAAGACAAGACTTCTTTTCTTTTGGAATTTTCCACATCTCATCATGATGTCTTAACATTGCAGACACCAAGCAGTTGTGAGCATTCCCATGGCAAGGCAACTCTGTGGTTTGCCATGTGCACAGCCTCATTGTTACAGACTCACTGCACTTTCATTTTCTTTGGTTTCCATTGCCAGACATGGAAAATAGAAACTACCTTTCAGTGAATGTATTTCCTGTCCTATTGAAATAATCACTGTTGATAGTTCTTGCTTTGGTCTTGCTCATATTAATTTCTATTAAAACACCAAGCCTTACCTGATTATCTTCACACACAAACCCTTCACCCCCCCAATACTACAGTGCTTCAGGAAAGTTCTGGACTGATATCCCTAGACAATGAAGTCTTCTAAATGTTGAGCCTGTCACCATCAACATTATTTCATCTTTTTGGTCAATATGTCTCAAGCTTAACTGAAAAGAACACAGCTAAGGTTGTAAATGATGTGAACACACTTCCTTAGCAGGTCTTAAGATTTGATCTGGTGATCAGAAACAATCTAGTAAAAGCAATGTAAGAATCTTGGCTGCAACATGGTGACTCTGTGCACTCTAGCAGTTTACTTTAGTACAAATACTGGTTCACTTAAATCACATTCCTCTTTCAAGTACCCTTCAGCATTGTTAAAGAGTTTGCAAACCCCTGCTTTACTTGCCAGAGCAAGAGAGTTATGAGTGTGCATGTAGTTACTAGTCTCAGCTGGCAAAATGGTAGCTGACATCTGGAGGCAATAACTTCCTGAAACTCAATGGCCTGATCCCCTACTGAAAATGCATTTGTTTTAAAGGGAGGGCAGAAAACAGTCTCCTTACTCAAATATGAAGTGTCACAATCAGAAAAATATGGACCTTTCATTTTCTAAATGACTGCTCAAATTCTGGTGGGAGATGTCCCTGCCCATGGCAGGAGGCTTGATGAACTTTAAGGTCCCTTTCAACCCGAACCATTGTACAATTCTGTGCAATTAGCTTGTGTCGTCTGCATTTGTCTGGATGTCAGTGGCTGTCTCCAGTTGTCTGCACTGGATGAATTTCAGCTACTGACTGTCATGTTGGGTCAGTGCCCTGGTGGCCAGCCTGATGCCTTTCCAGGAATCACTAGAGACAGAAGCTGTTTTTCCCAGAGGGCTCTGAACCTCCCTGCCTGGCATCTCCCTGCCTGCGTCTTCACATCTGAGTCCTCTTTTGCTTTTGCATTGTACAGATCAGCTCATGGAGATGCACCTCATATCCCCAAGGCAGTTTAACAGAACCCTACTGCCCCTTGTCTGTGGTTGGAGAGAATCCCAACCTAGGCAAATTATGCAACAGAATTTAGCTCATTGCATAATAGTGCAGAAAACCTAACTCCTTCACCAGGGTCTGACTCTACTCTCCAAATGAGGACTTTCATTTTTGGCAGAAGCTTTGTAGCTCTTTATTGCTATCAAATGTTTCCTGATTTTGTTATGTGGACCTTAAGAAGGAAAAATTCTGATTCATTACTACTTCATTTCATGGATTTTGCTACTACTTGTCATTTTCTTAAAATTATGCCACTGATGGTGTGTGTTCATACCTTTAAGTCTTTTGGAGATCTTTCAAGATGTAAGGTATAATAATAGTGGCCAACCCTTTCCATTGCATTTCAGACAAACAGTTCACAGCCCTTCAGGAGCTAGGGCTAAGACGATTTGAGTCACTTTTTGCCCTTTCTGTTCTGCAGTGTTTTGGATGCTGTTCCATATCTGGTATAACTTATACTGTAAGGGTGCAATAGCTACCACAGATTACAGTATTGATGGCCACACTGTTATGAATCTCTCCTGATCCTAACAGACAGCTTTGGTACAGTCTGGAAAAGGCATTGCCCACTGAGGAGCTTTGTACTGTTTAAACAATACGTAAAATCACAGTTTTCCCGATGCTGGATTCAAGGTTTTTATATTTTGCTCTCCTCTGCCACAACAGGATGTTAAATTCACCCCTGGAGTTTATTTTGGCTGTGAGTTTTAATTGTCTTGTTGAATTTCTCCTTCTGTGTTTTCTAAATGTTGTCACATGATTGCAGTATTTCTTCTGGAGTCATCCAGGTTGAAGTGAAATAATTTGACTTTCAGATTACAGTCAAAAGAAATTCTAGAGTGTTTAAAATAAAAGCTTGGATACAATGAACTTTGTTCTATCAGATCCTGCAATTTAAATGATCTCTAAATGCTGTAACATTTCCGGGGTAAGCAAACTCTGGAAGGTCAGTGGATCACTGTACACATCAATTTGTACTCCCAGTTCATGTTTTGCATTCCACTAACAGAACTTTTTTTCTGCAGAACGGCTAATGCTTGAAAAGTACCATGGAGCCATTTATTTTGTCTTTCCATTTTCATTTTGAATGTATTTGTCTTAAAAAATTGAATGAGATGCTGTATTTGTTAAAATTCACTTCTTTGGCTTTATTGAATAAAACTAGATACAGAACCCTCAGACAAATTCTGCTGTGGAGCAGAGGGCCATCATTGCCACAACATCCGGAGAGCTGATAATTTTCTCTGCTGTTTGCATGTTTGTATGGTAAGATGATGGTAAGATGGCTGATATTTCCTGACTTCTGAGACCTGCCTTTGTGTGTGTGTGTGTGTGTGTGTTCGCAGCTTGCAGAAGTAGACTCCAGGGCTGTACATTTGGGTGCTGTCCTTATCCGCGGCCTCACGACTTTGCTCATGGCCAACAGTGCCTGCGGCTTTCCCTTCAGGATGGATGATCTGATGCCTTGGGCAGTGTTTGATGGAAAACTGTTTCAAGAAAAATATCAGCAGTCACACCGAGGTTGCTCCATGGAAGAACTTTTGGAAGGCAATGTAAGTAATCCCTTCCTTTTAGTTCTGCAGTCTTTGTACAAATGTACCTGTCCGTTTTGTTTATTGTTTTAACAGTCCTGTTCACACCATTCCCCTCTCTTTGTATTTTTCTTTCTTACTCCTTTTTCATTCTCTCCACAAAAAATAATTTAAAGAAGTAGAAATACCATGCTTATGAAGAAAGCATGGATTTTGCTACTACTTGTCATTTTCTTAAAATTATGCCACTGATGGTGTGTGTTCATACCTTTAAGTCTTTTGGAGATCTTTCAAGATGTAAGATATAGTAATAATGGCCAACCCTTTCCATTGCATTTCAGACAAACAGTTCACAGCCCTCCAGGAGCTGGTAAAATTACAAATTTTACCTTTATTTTTGTTCCCACTACTTAGAAAATAATATAAGGAAACCAGTTGTCAATTTAAAAAAAATGAAAATGCCCACAATAGTTTTCTAGTACTGAGGTATTGATGAGATCTTTCTCCCATAAGATTTTAAGCAACATATTAAGAACACCTTTTAAAGAAAATGAATGTTTAAGAGTGATATTTTTAAAGGCATTAAGGAATTTGAGATGAAGGTTTGGCAAATTCAAACAGGAACTGGAAATCAGAAGAAGGTACATTCTTTTAGAGTAGGTATTTCTTTTACAATCTCACCAAGTGCCTCCCTGTAGCTCTAAATACTTATTTAGTTCTCAGTCCCACTTTATCTCACAAATCTGGGGATTTATAAGATTTGCATGCTGTATTACCAGAAGACCAGTATGATTTCAAACATGTCTGGGCAGGGAGGTACCAGGGTCCTGCTGAGCACTGTGCATTGCCCTGTGGCATCATGTCCAGGTAGGATCAGAGGTAGGGTCAGCTAGATTCAGTGCAAGACTCTACTGATGCAAACCAGACCTGCCTCGTGCCCCACCAGCACAGAATGTGTGGAGAGATGCTTGGGTAGATCTGTACCCATCTGGGAAGGTAGCTCTAAAGACCTTCAATTAATGTGTCTTTTTCAATTAATGTGTCTGAAAAGCCGGTATCATTTAATTACTTTTGAAAATCTTACCTTTGAAATGCTTCTACCTGCTACTGACTGTATCACTTGAGGTTAAAGTAATTACAGAGAAAAAAAGGTTTCAGTTTTGATTTATTTTAATTTCTTGCATTCAATGCCAGTTGTTTTTGTGTAACTGGTTTTCTTTTGTGATTTTGTGTCCAGCATACCATGCTGGTCTGGAATGAGGAGTGCAGCTCTTGTGGGTGGGTGGAATGAATGTGTTTTTAGCATGAAGGAGGAGAATAATCCTTTCCATGTGTGTTCAATCATATGATTAGGACCATAACCTCTATCCAAATCCTGTGGTTCCTATTAATTGGTCTGTTGATTTCAGTAGACTTTGGATTGGGCTAATGGTTCATCCAGGAATTTCATGCAGGACTTTTGCAAAACAATGGAGGGTTTAAAGAATAAATGGGAAAATGTCAAAGTATCCAGGTCTTTGTGAAATTGATATTTGTTTTCCATTTGGGTAGAATTCAGGTTAGTGGATAACTTTGACAATGTGTATTTAAATCTGTACAACTTTTATATTAACTGATACAGGTATTTTTAAATATGTTTTAGCTAACATTTTAAAATCTTGTGTTAGTGTGGGAGTTGTATTTTATTCTGCTTTATAATGAAGATGAAGAAAGATCTTACTTTCCTAGAACAGAGTTAGAAATATGCTTGCTCAACTGAAATATCTAGGTTAGCGTTTTTAAAAGCCTGATGCTGTCTTTTAAACAAACCCCAGATTAACTGTTCTGATGTGAGGAAAAATACTCTAGCTATGTGAACTTTTAGAGTAGTTTAAATACCTTTTTTCTTTTTTAGGTGCAATTTTATGGTACATATATGGCAGAGATATGTACCCAGACTAATAAAATAACTTTCCAGCTTATCAGTTTAAGGCAAGAATCTGTTTTTGGGAGAATTGCCAAGAGATGCCAGTTTAGCTGGGAACACTGGCAAGGCAACAAGTATATGTGATTGGGTTTTCCTATTATTATAAGTTCAACTTTAATAAATAAAAATGGTACATAGTTCCTGGCAGAGCTTAATGTACTGCTGGAAGCCAAGATCTTTCAGCACTTGTTTGTTAACAATCTAACCTCGAGCACCATAAATCTAATCTGGTGATAGTGACAGTATTGTGTTCAGAAAAAAGTTATTCTACATGGGATGTTTTGTTATGGAAAAGAAAAATAATAGGAAAAAGTTATTCTTTTGGTTGTTCAGTGTTTGTCTCCTAGCTCTTAGGGTCCAGTCTCTATTATCTGGAAGGTTGCATTACTTCAGGGACTTGAGGCAATCTCAGAATCAGTGTTGTTTTGAATATGATAGGCTTAAATACAGTTAATAGGTTTCTGACAATTACAGTGGAAATACAATCCTGGTTAAATATTTACATGTATATCAAAAATTTTGAACGTTTTAGGGTTTGCTTCCTACAGGTTCTTATACCAAAAGAAGAAAATGTGTACATTAAGTACAGTTATTTTTGTGGGCAAGTTTTTGTGTAGCTCAGCTCTTTGTAGCCTAACAGCTGTTAAAAAAAAATGGACAGCTTCTGATGAGATTAAAAATAGAGCCATCTTGTTTTTTAAAAAAATTATGCTAAGATCATATTATGTTAGTTCTGTTTTTCAAAACTATAATTATATTAGTTTGTTTATCCACACAGAAAATTGCCTGTAATAGTCTCATAAAGAAGTGAGGCAATGATATTATCACTTTATTAGCCTTTTTATTGTGCTTCTCACTAATGAGTATGTTCATGATCAGTTTTTTTAAAATTAAAACCGGATTACATCATGGGGTCAGCATAAATGATATGCTTTGTTCTTTTCTGATCTTGCTTTTCATCCAATCTCCATACATTCTGAATTTATTCTCCCAAGAATGAAATGAAAGATTTTGCTCATTAGAGGGTGTTCTTCACAGGCTGGACCCAGTTTTTGTGGTAAAACAAAATTTTAAAAGAATATATGGGTGTTAGTTAAGTCTCTCTAAAGAGGTTTGCTAACTCAAAAAATGTTTTAGGGAATTTCTCAGCAGGGTTCAAGGAGTCAGACTCTACCTCTAATTTAAGAAACCTCTCTAGTTACTTCAGTCTTGCTACCTATTAGATTATTTAGCTTATCTTGTCATTTATTTAGCTTATCTTGTCATCTTCTTCTCTCCTTCCTGCTCCTAAAAAAGGAATTGTCATCCTGTAAAATTTAATCAGTTCAATTTTATGAAAATCACAAATTATGCTATTGTTCTAAATTCTCTCTTTTCCTAATTCTCTTCATTGTGTAGTAAATCCCACATGCCTGGTACCAATCAGGAAATAAGAAATAGATTCATTCTTAGAATAAATTCTAAGATCTGTCACTTTTTCAAATCTCACAGAAATCACAGAAAGTTAAGGATGTATCACATCTCTCAGTATTGCATCCTTAAATAGCTTCAGCTCGTCCTTTTGACAGTAGAATTTTTCATCACACCACAAGATAAACACTCGAATTTAAGTCCCCTGTTTCTTTTTAGACTTAGGTATGTTTTATCAGTCGGTGGGGGGGACAGATGTATTACCTTTGAGTTAAGTTTTGTTTCTAATGGATGAGATTAAGAGACTGATTCTAAGTGGTATATTTTCCATAAATTCAGCAGTCTTTATCTGGAGGCTTTACCCATCTCTGCCCAAGGTATTGCTGATGGAAGTCGAGTTAAGTATATCTACAGGAGCAAGGTCATAGAATAGGATAGCAAGGGATTTACACTTGTGAGCAGAGCAGGAAAAAATACTTCACTGAGAAAGGGGGAAGCATTTCTTCTGCACCCTTACTCATCCCTCCAAGTATCCACATTTGATATTAAATGTTCAAACTTTATTTCCTGTAAAAGTTTGTGAACCAGATCTACCACCTTCATGCTTGCACAAGCGTGGCTGAGACAGGTCTTATAGTTGTTTTGTATGTGTTTAATTTGTGCTACACCTGAAGAAAGAAGAGCAGAAAAGTAATTGATTTTTAACTGTTTTCTGCAGGAGTCTTTGTACACACCCTTCCAGAATCTGAAGTCCCTCATTTGCAAGGTTTGCATGGCAAAGAACAGAATGATACAGAGCAGACCAAGAGGGAATGGATGTAACACAGGTTTGCATTGTGTGAATTTTCTCAGTAAAGTTAATATATTGAAGAGCTAAATTACCCTTCAATAGCAATTACAGCAGTAGCAATTACATAGGCAGCCTATCATGCTAAGTAAATTTTAAGCTTTTTCTCCAAAAAGAAATGAATAGATCTAAGAAAATATTTCACTTTTTAGCAATTTATGTGAATCTGATTCCCCAAGTTTACATAGAATAATATTTCCACCAAGGTACACAGTTAGTGAGATATGTGCAATAAGTATCATTCATGGACAGAAACATCACTGTTTATTCAGTGACTAATGATATTTTTACAGGAGAAATTCAATGACTCAGCTTTTTCTTTCATCCCCTCTGGGGAGTTATTTAACATTGATAGTTGAAGGTCTGAGTGAGGCATTGAAGATTAAATATTTCTTATTGGAATCGCCTACATATTTCAAAATAGAAGAGAGCTTTTGGGCAATTTGAAGAACTGTGCTTTTTTGTTTAAGATCTTGCTGGTTTCCTCCAACTTTATGGTTCAGTTTGCTAAAGAACTCGGTTTGCAAATTTGTTTTCCCTACCTGACCTGCCTGACTTTTGGGGAAAAAAACATCTAAAAGGTTTTTAACATCAATCACAGATCAGCCTGAAAGTTGGGGCTTTGAGACTTTGAAATAAGTAAACACTAAACAGTGTAAATACTGAATCTCAGTGTTTATGCTCATATTATATATTATTTGCTTAATACCTGATCACTTATAATGTCTGTGAGGATAAAAATTACCCCTTCAGAATTCCTTGAGCAAATTACAACAGACAGAATGATTTTCTCCCAGTTCAGTATTTTGCATTATGTGGCAGCAATACTTCTGATGTGGCTCTACAACAAGCTCATGCTGGACGCTCAAAATTGAGGATATCTGTTGGTGATTTGTAATAGCAGACCTTGGTAGCATCTGCTTTTCCTTGAGAGCTATATTTAACCATTTTAATTATGATTTGTGATTCCAATTTGGAGAGAGATTTCTGTTTGTTTTAATGACTGCAGTCTCCAAATCTGTGTCATAAGATTTTGATCTGGTTTCTAAATACACTAGTTAACAGCTTGTAATCATGATGTGCATAGATGGAAATGAGGACAAGAACCATGCTTGTTAGGCTGACTTTAGTTTGGAAAAATCATAATTGTGCATGAGTATTTTGGCACAAAACTAAGAAATACTCTTTCCTGAAAAAGAGTATACTGTCTCTCTTTTTCTTCATTTAATCTTGTATACTGTCAGAGTTGCTTAGTGAATACTGTTTTTCAGGAAGAGAACAAAGAGATTTTAATCCCAGGTTGCACCAACCACACAGAAGTCATTTTGTTTCTCCATATCAGAACCAGATGAGGGAGTTCACACAGAGACATCTGCAATCCCAAGGTAAAAAACGGGTACATGTCTGTGGGCTTGGAATTGTCCCTATTACCAGAATAACAGCTCTGTGTCTACCTGCAGTTCACATGTGCAGGTCCCCTACAGCAGTCAGCAACAAAACCTGCATCAGTTACACAGTTGTGTATTGCCACTCTTGCAAAAACTAACTCTGCAGAGTGAGGTGGCGTGTAGCATTGAAAGCTGCAGCCATCTTCTACTCACAGTGTTCTGGGAAATAAGCCTTCATGTGGTATTTGTAATTTTCATGCCTGGTCTCAGCTGAACTGTGTTTAAAATTGTAATAGTTCTTAAAACAAATTGGCACAGCTGCACAGAAATGTGTCTGAAGTCTTTAGCTGCAGATCTCGTTCATACTTCAACAAAACACTCAAGCGTATGAATAAAGTTAAACACATTCTGAAGTGGTTTTCTAGATCAGGGTCTCTGCTTCCAGGTCACTGCCTAAGTGATACAAATACAAGTTCTGTCTTGCCTTGGCATTAATCTTAAGTGATTCACCAGTATCACTTCTTGAAAAGAGCAGGCATTTCAGTGAAACACCGATGTGGATAGCACTGTTGAGTTGACTTAATTCAATTTTTCTTCCTCTTTACTGAGAGTTAAAGCACATACACGTAGATTAAAGAAACTAAGCAAAAGAAAGAGAGCTGTCTAAGAAACATCAATTATTTTATTAAGTCTGCAGAGCCTGAATTTCTTTGATGTTTCCATGTGAAATTTTCAAATAAGATCACTGATATGATTGGGAAATATAAATAATAAATAGGCACAGTGAAGTCTTTAATGTCTTTCAGCTGCCACTGTTAAATGCTTCAGAGTAAGATAATATCATTTGATTCACAAATCATATTCTTTGATCCTCTATGTAAAATATAAAGCTAAAATATAAAGTATGTATGCTGACCATAAGCAAAACCCAAACTGGTCATTGTTACCAGTTCTTGACCATCTGAAGAAACCTGATATTCAGGAGTCAGATAATCTCTGACCAGCTCCAGAGATCTTACAGCTAGGTGTATTCCACAAAGTATTTTCTACAGTAACTGTGCTGCTGTGTATGAATGTCCTTCAGTAGCATTATTTAAACCTCTTGGCTTTTTCTACACTAGCTTTACTCCTTACCCTCAGGACACTCTTAAAACATGATCCCATAACTGCAGTTAAATAGCCTGTGTGATAAGTAAAACAGGTTTATTGGAAAAATACATCTGTCCTTATAAAAGACCCCTGCAATGTTTCAGAGTTCCTTTTAAAGGGATCTGCCAACATGACTCATTTTGACAAAATTCTTTTCCTACATTTGCTAATATTAGCACAGGTATTTGGGTTACTTCTCTATGTAGCTCTTGTCTCTGCTATATGTGTTTCTCTCCAAAGAGAGAGAAAAAATAACAGAAAACCAGCCATTTTCTGTTCATGGTAGCTTAGTGATAAAACTCCCTCGTAATATTACTGATACCTGTCTATCCCATCCTCTATGTACCTTTCCATGATATACTGTTATGGCTCCTGCTGTTGCATATAATATATAAATCATTGGATTAAATGCAGTAAAAAGTAATGGAACAGTAACCATGGGACCCATATCTTCTGTGTCAGGAGTGTACATAATGATTAGGCAGCCTTTGCTCTTTCTTATCAGTTAATGTTTAAGAATTCTGTGACAGTGTCTCAGCTTCACCAGCGGAGGAAAGAGTGCCTCCACCAAGAAAGCATCAACACAAGAAGCAGTGCTATTTCGCTGAGAGGGTGGCTTGAATCTTCTCAGGCAGAACAAGAACTGGACTCTGGAGTCCTTCATTTTATGGTCAATAGTAACCACCCAGCTGCTGTAATAAGTAGCTTGTCCTCTAGTTGTATTTTGAATACAGGGAATTCAGCTATGGCTTTTTTTTTTTTTTTTCATTGAGTTTTGTTTTGGGTGGTTTTTTTTGTTTTGTTTTTTTTTGTTTGTTTGTTTTGGGTTTTTTATTATTTTTATTTTCATTTTATTCATTCACTTCTCTCCATAAATTTCTTGGCTGTGTGTTACAAATGGATAAAAGCACGTCCATGTTACTCAGAGTAGAACATCTAAGCTTCAGGAAATTTTCCCTTAACGTTTCTTGTTTGATAATTTATGGATTTTAGATTTGTGGTTGCAACACCACACCACAGTTCACATATCCTATTGGTAGACAAACTTCATTAATTAGAAGTTAAGACCACTAATACATTGTTTTACATCACAATGTTAACTCGTTCTGTAAGAACCTAAAAATAAACTGATCATTAAGAACTATGGAAATCACTGTTAATTATCTGTTTCTTCACAGAATGTAATTGCATCAAAAGGGTTCATTCACTTCAGTCTTAGCACACTGTAGAACACATAACTGCTGATAATACAGGCATCCTCTCATTTGCAAGATACTTAGTCAAGTCTTCCACACTGGTGTTGCTTTCAAGCACGTTTCTGATTAATAGGATTTTGGTAGAACTGTAATGCAGATGGGACCTGGTAGAACTTCAGTGCTGAGAAAAGATTTAATTTACATGGTGAGTACTGCTTTGCTAATAGGACTCTCTAACTAAAGCAGTATTGTGCACAGGCACACTTAAACCAGTATGAAAATATTTGTAAATATAGCTTGTGTCTGGTTCTAAACAGTGTATTATCCTTACCTAAATTCATACAATCAAATCTACCAGCCACAGATGAGATTCACTATCCCAACCTGTTAATTGGTCTAGGTTTAAAAGTTACAGTTGCCCAAGAGTTTTAGGAAGAGCCACCATGCACTTCATCCAAGATCTCAGAATACTAGCCATAATTACACACCAACTGGACAGGACATGTACTTTTGTAAGATAGGTATAAATGTAACTTTTCTTGCTTATATCTTAATAAGCCCTTGTTTTTCCTGCTTTAATGTTCATTGAATGTATTTAATTCCTCTCTTACTCTCTCCAGGTAGAGGATCAGGACATCCACACTGGAAGAGATGTCACCTTCCTCCTCGGTGAAGAATTCTTGTCTACAGGTGGCAAACTGGGATGGTGGAATAGTTGCCTCTGGGATATTTTTTGTTTATTAAAGCCTGTTTTTATAAAGCTTGCAGAGTAACTTAACTGTGTGACTGTGGAGAAAATCACACAAAGCTGCGGGTGTTCAGCTTGTTAATCACTTATTATGTTAGATCTAAGCTTGTTATGAGACCAGAATCACTAAAACTTAAGTTACAGGCACCTGAGGCACAGTGGCATCCCAGTATAGCTGCATTGTTTTGTCCATTTGATAAAGGAAAGTCTGGATTAGTTTTTATAACATTGTGAGGTATTCCTTAGTGTACACTTAAGACTTAAACTATAATTTTTGCATATTTTTGTAATAGTTGTTTATATTACAATACTTTCCTCACCGTGAATAATGTGTCATGTCTATGCTGTATTGTGGTTTATGTCTTGATTGTGGATTATATCTGTATTTTACGGGTTATACCATTGTTACTGAAACCTTGAAAAGTTTGAAACATGACATCACTGATGTAAGCATGTAAGCCAGTGAAACAATGTGACCTTCTTGTAAAATGTAACACTTTTTTACAAAGGAAAAAAAATGCTTTTACATTTGATATAGCTAAGCAAATTTATACTTTTAGTTAAGAAAGTTTTTGTAATTTTTTCAACTGAAGGAAGAATCTATCATGTCTACTTCTACAATGAATAATGCATATGAGAACTCAATATTTCTTTTCCATCCAGAAGTCTAATTTAAAAACTTACCTTCAAAATTATTTCTTAAAAATTGGTATGTTTCACTTTGTGATTCACTTTCAGTAACTTGTTTAGTTCTAAAATCAAGGGGGTATCAAGAGAGGAGCCAGGCTCTTGTCAGTGGTGCCAAGCAATAGGACGTGAGGCAACGGGCAGAAACTGATACACGGGAAATTCCACCTGGATGTGAGGAAGAACTTCTTCACTGTGCAGGTGACCGAGCACTGGAATAGATTGTCCAGAGAGGTCATGGAGTCTCCCTCACTGAAGATGTTCAGGAATCACCTGGCCTCAATCCTATGCCCCCATGCTCTGAGATTACCATGACTGAACAGGGAGCTTGGACCAGATGACCCCCTGTGGTCCCTTCCAATCTGACCCATTCTCTGATTCTGTGATTGTTCAGTTAATGTTGTTTCTTAGGCCTTGTGCAGGTGACTCCTTTGAGTCAACTGTCAGTGGAACTTCATTCCTGTTTAGTAACCATGTTGTGTCAAAGTGAATAGCATTGTCAGACATCCATATAACTCCATACTCAATCTCCTCCCATGTATTTTTCTGTTTGTAACCTAATAAATATATTTTTCACACTCTGTACATAGCAACAATCCAACTAAATAAATAAGCAATAAGTATTCCTATTTTCATTAAAAGTTTGAGCAGACACCATTTCACACAACACGGTGTCTTGATTTGCATTTCAGGAAATGCACTGTCATCATAGGGGTATTCCTGCTTCCTTTTTCAATCAATTTGCCACTGACTGTAATTGTAGTATCATTTTTTTACTGTCGTTTTTATCCCTCCCCTCCAAACCTTTTGAAATAATGTGGTCTGATTTTTATGGAAACTTCTCTGGTTTCAGGGATCTCATGATGTATAATAGTGTATTTTAAAATAATGTGATTGTGTGCCAGAACTTGTTGGTCATTCCCTCTTCAGGCTTTGATATGAGAAAAGATGTCTGTTGTTCTCAATAAACAAAATTAAATACAGTTAGAGTGGGAGTTTTGCTGTGCTAGCTGTGGTATGAATTGTTGGTAATAATCACCCTGACTACTGAAGAATTGATAATGTCTCTGTGAGGTTGTTTTTCTTCCTCATGTTAGACCATAAGCAGAAGCTGCTTATTATTATTATTTCCAAGCCAAAAGTTGGTTTTTTTTCCCCACCAGGAATAGTAGAGGGAAAGCAGAAGCATGAAGTTGAAACATAGAAGTGCTACTTTCCTGTCTCATTGAACTTTGAATTGTTCACAATACCACAAGGCTTATGGACTCTAGAAAGAAATCATATTGGAGAACATGACCATAAAGGTTCCAGTTTAACAAGGTTGTTTTGAGTGGTTACAGAACAGAGGAAAAACAGACATGCAGATTTGAAGTGAAGGAACGTGTGTTTGTGAAGAAAAGCATTCTTGTTCAGCTGTAGTCTTCCTTAGCCTGTGCACTGGGTAGCTGCCTTTCATCAAATGCTTACTGAAATTGTGGATTGATTTATTTGCTTTATGTGTTCCCCTTCTGGAAGGGGATCCAGAAAACATTCTATAACATCAAAAACTTAGTCAACAGTGACTCAGCAGAAATTGTGACATAGTCATTGTGGAAGAGTGACTGACAGGAATACATCTGTCAGCTTTCCTCTTCGTGTATCCTTCCTCTCAAATTACTTTGCTCGTTTTTATCACCATCACACTGAGCATCTGAATCTGGACTGAAGAAAACCCTGGAATAACGAGTTAATCTGACAATGCTGTGGCACTGAAAATATCAAAACATATAGTTTACACCTTTTTTATAAAACAAAAATGTTTTATTTCTCCTATAAAACAGGAGACTACAATTTTAATTGCTCTGCTGTCTTAGCAAGTGCTGTGCTGAGATGCAGGGGAAGAGTAGTGCTAAAGCTCTACAGACCTTTTTGTGCCATGCTGTCTGAGCAAAATTATAAGGATATTCCAACATACAGTATTGTTTTGCAAAGGTGGTCTTTATTTAAATGTTGGAGAGGAAAATATGAAGTTTACATATTCAGACGTCCACTAACTCCCCATTGGCAGCTAAACTGAGAGACAGGCTAGTATGTGCTCCTTCACTTGGAAGTTTGCTGGAATATTCCTCTGTAGTGCAGAAGGACTCTCTCTTCCTTAGAGAGAGCCTTTTGGTTCTGTGGAAGCATGGTCAGCCCAGTAAATACACAGAAACCTTGGTATGTTTCTGCCATAAAGGTGTATGACACTTGAGAGCACAGGAATGCTGTGAGGTGGTGTGAGTCTGCTGAGGCTGCCCTCCTGGGTACCTGCTGATGGCCTGGGAAACTCCTCAGTCTAGGTCATTCAGGAGGGCTGAGGCTGCTCAGGACAGGGCTCAATGATGGTGACTATTACAAGCACCAGTGTTTCCTGGTGTCCCTGGTGCAGAGGTGACTGACAGCTCCATGCCTGCATCCTGAAGGCACTGCCAGGCTCTCCTCCTGGTCCTCAAAGGGGTTTGTCTGCCTACAGCTGGGTGACTGTGGTTCCAGCTGGTCAGTGAGGAAGACCTGTTGTGAGAGAGCTGTGGGAAGTCTCCTGGGAGTCTCACAAGACCCTTGACTCAAGAGCAGTGTTAATGCCAGGTCCTTGCCCTTGGTGCTTGCCTAATCTACTTTGCAGGAATGCAGTCCTGTGCCTCTCTGATTCTGCCTTTGCCTTGATGATTTGACTTCCTTGTGTGACATGGGCATCCCTCATCCCCATGGACTTGTCCAGTGATCACAGAACTGTTGTGTGGAGCTGGTTACTGCCATCAGACCTGCTCTGCTGTTCTTCAGCTACTGTGGGACTGCTGCCTCAGCCTCACTGCCCTACATTGGCCCTCCACTGCTGGCTTGCCTTCCCTTCTGGAGCAGGCCCCCCTTGCTGCTCCATGACAGCTTTAAGACCCTGACAGCACAGGGGGTCAGGAAGTTTGGCTGAAACTACCAGAGCACTTGCATAGTGTCAAAACAATACATATGGCCTGTGGGCTGAAAACAGCTGGAAAAACTGAAAATGGCTACAGACCAGCCAAGTGTCTTTGTGTATCCCTATAGAATTAAAGCCTTGCATTCAGTGCTTTCCTAGACCTTGCAGCTGACACCCAGACCTTTCTCACCCATAGCCAGGCTGATGGGTACACTGTTGTAGTAGAGTGACTTTATGCTGCTCGTATCCCCAATCGTCTGCTCTGTTTGTGCTGTATATTCCGTTCTGTACCTTTAAAACTTGTTCTGGGAGCGAAGGGGGAGAAAGCAGCAGCGCGCAGTTTGTTTTGGGAAAAACTGCCTGACTCCCACACGGCCTGGCTCCGGCGTTCGTTCGTCTGGGCACGGACAGCGGTGGGACAGAGATCTCCTGTGCTTTTAGTTAGTTTAGCTAGCTAGGGCAGAGAAGACTCCCTGGACTGGTTTTTTTTTCCCCTTTTTTCCTTGGGGCTGTTTAAATCTGCTCTGGACTGACAAACCCAGAGGAGCAGCGAGGGCTGGCACCTGCGGCCCGCCGGGCCTGGAGCTGCGGAGGGAGTGGGGCTGGTGAGAGACTGAGGGAGCTGAGCTGCACCCACGGCAAGGACTGCCTCAGTTTGCCATCTCTCTGCGGAGCGGCAAGAAGTTTTATTGTTTCATACTATTAATTCTTTGCATTTGTGAGCATTTTGTTTGTTAAATAAATAGTTTTTTCCACTTTTCTCTGAAAAGGTTCTTTTCCTAGACCAGCTGAAGAGAAGAGCCGTTTAAATTTGCTTTTCAGAAGAACCCCTTCGGAGGTTCCCTCTCAATTTTGCCCTAAACCAAGACAACTGTGTTCCAACTGTGCCCACCACAAATGTGTAGCTGGTTCAGAACATGGAAGCTCATTTGCTGAAGAGAATATTCTTGAAACTGATAAGTCGTAGAGCTTTCTGGCTTGTACTGCTTTTGGAGCCCTAGGTTGGTGATCAGGATTAAGCCTATAGTTTTTACTTAGAAGTATGGCATTGAGATAATGGTGAGTTGAAGAGCTGTCTGTAAAAGACAGGGGCAGCTGGCAGGGGATTCTGTCTGAGTGCTCGCCACCTTAAATTTATTTCATCTTACTACAAAGTTAAGGTCTAATGTTTGGGTTTGCTTGTGCCAGCTGGGAAAATACATCTTTATTGTATTAAAACCCCTCGACCTTACAGTCTGGAATATTTGTTCAGGTAAGGAATCCAAACCAGTTACTGACCCTGATGCTGTACTGGGTGCTGCTCATTGCCTGGGTAGCAGCTATGGTAGTGCACAGCTTAAAGCTCACTAGCACTCCTGAAATCAGAGTGCGGGCAGGACATCAGCTGTAGCAATTGCAGCTGCTGTCTCCCATACTTCTAAAAACTACAAATACAAATATATAGCACCAAGCCTGAGAGAGTTCAAGAAGGGCTTGGACAATACCCCCAGGCATGTGATGTGACTCTTGGGGATGATGCTGGGCAGGGGCAGGAGTTGGACTCAATGATCCAGCTGGGCATATTCTGTGATTCTCTGTGATTCTGTAAAATAGGGAGACAGGCATGTCCTCAGGGCAAAGAACTGAGTGCAGAATTTCAGCCACACAGCGTTGTCTTCTGCACTGGGTGTTAATATTTGATATCAAAATTGTATCTTGCCAATAAGCATCATTGAAAGACTCTCCTCAGTGATGATATTTGTGAGTTACCATTCCTTTGGAGATGAAGGACTTGATTTGGTGATCAGATACAAGCACACAGGCTAGGGAAGCAAGCACACAGGCTAGGGAAGCAAGGACAAGACAGAATGTAAGGGATAGGTGCACACAACTTACCAATTTTGCATTTTGAGGCTTTTTTCTTTGTATTGGTTTTGTTTTCCCAGTTACACATTAGCTCACTTATCAAATGACCTTTTTTAGTAGTGGTCACATAGATAAACAGGGATATATTAATTGTTAATATGGTTAATCTAGACATTTTTTTTTATATTAATACACTGATATTTCAAATGCTAGGTTTCTCTTCTTCATGCCAAAAGACACAAGAAATACAAGGCACAGAAACCAATCCTGAATATAAGCTCCCTGAAAATGCTTGGTAAGTGCATGCTTTTTAATAGAAACTAGTGCCTCCATCTTAAAAATTAAATAACCAAGTCTGCAGCTGGCTTTTGGACTTATATTAAAGACCAAAACTGTACTGTAAGAGCTGTTCTAATATCAGATTTGTTTCCTAAATATCCTTTAGGTGGCTTAAGAATTCATTATTCAGTGAAAGCAATTATAGTTTTTAGAAAAGTGATGAGAGACTTGCATGGTATTTATGGCATTTGGAAAATTTAGGTCAAGGTAACCCTTCAGGAGTTACCTCCATCACACTCAGCTTTATTTTAGGCAAGAGGTTGTTGATAGCAGAAGACCAGCAGGCTCTGTATTTACTGCCTGATAATACTTTACTTTTCACTTGTGATCATGATGCAGCTCATCTAAAAGGGATATAAGTGTATAATGTGCTGCCTTTTGATAATCATCTTTGTCCCCTAGTTTAATTACCCATCAGGTCCTTCAGTCTTTCTGCTCTACATTCTGCTGGAGGGTTTTCAATTCCAGTGAAGTTTATGGAGATCTGAGGCAGGGTGCTGGTGACAAAGCTGAACCTCTTGTTGCATAATACACATATGAAAGATCACTGCATTTAAATAGGGTGATAAGGCTGCCCCCAAATCATCCCCATCTTCAAGCAACTTGCAGTACTCCTCTCTTTAACAAAGCCTTCATTTTGCAGGTGTGATTTAATTTCTACTCCACCTTCCCTATGCAGAGGGGGAATTTCACAAAGGAGCAAATAGGAGAGTCCCAAACAAACCCACTGCAAAATTGCATTTCCAAACAAAGAGGGAAAGCAGCTATACAGTTGAGCTACAGCAGCACAGAGCATTTAGAAGCTGGCCAGTGCATCTAGACCAAAACTAGGTTTTAAAAACAAATCAGAAACCTTGAGCATATACTGGTTTGGAATACACTTAATGCAGATTTGTTTGTGGTTTTTATTGGCTACCTGCATATCTAGGCTCATCTTGTAACTGTGTGACACCACTGCAAGTCTAGGCATTGCTTGTGGCTTATGCTTTAAATAAAGATTAGATTTTAATGATTTCCTGAAGTTTTTGAACAAAGTAAATACTAACCTGCAAATCCACCCTTCTTTTATTTAGAGGAGGAAATTCTTTTACTACTTTGCATTGCTGGTTACTATATTAATTCTTGGCAACAAACAGTGCTGGAAGAAACTTTTGCTCCAAGCAAGTTAAAATACAGCATCAAAGAAAAAATATTAAGTGCTAACAAGAGCCAGTTTGCATGTCTTAACACTTCCTTGTTGGGAGCAGGAAAGAAATCCCAAATTTGTCACTGTGCATTTGTTTACACTGACGTGTTATTGCTTAATCACTCCACCATCCCTTTCCCTCATAAACATCCCCATCTGTCTGTAGAAAGAGTCCACCTTAGCAAGGCTGATCGTTTATGATGTTAGAAATTAGGAAGGGAGGGGGGAGAGGAGAGGGCAAAAAGAAAAAAGAGAACTAAAGCTTTTCTTCTGTCCTTATGATCCAGAGTGCAGTGTTTCAGGGGTTGTTAACTGCTCTCTGTAATGCTCACTAGGAGCTACAGCTGGTAGCTGGTAAATGCCAGCTCCAGCATTTAGGTTTTGAGAGGATGAGTGTCCAGCCTGCTGGAGGATGAGATGCCTCTCTGTGTGCTGGATATGATCTACCCTTCGAGGGGAAATAGTTTCAGTCACAAAATAGTTGTGCTTTTGGGTATGTGAGGGTAGCCTGTGTGAAGTTTCTCTAAGAGACTCTGTAGCATTTTTCTCCCATACAAAAAGTTTTCTTGCTCTTTATATGACTTCAGTAAAATCCCTGAAGGGCCAGAGGGAGAGTCCTTTTTTTTTTTTTTTTTCCCTCAATTCTGTTGGTTTTAAGTTGGGACTACCAGAAGAGAAGTTTAAAAGTAATTTTACAGAAGAGAATTAAGCAGATATGAGTTTTTGCTGAAAAACTGAAAATTAAAGGTTATGCTTTGTCTTAGACAGCTTGTGTAACTACTTCATACAAACTGTGTCCTTTTGGATGTGTTAGGCTGACATTGCTGGGAAATTAGCCCAGGCCTTCTGACTTCTGGTAGTTTCCCTGACTGCTGGACTGCAAACTGGCATGACAGATTGCATCCAGCACAGTAGGCTGCAGAAAGCAGTTAATGGAAAATAGACTGCTTTGATGTTCACTTCTGGTGGGCTGATCCTCTGGTTTAAAGACTAAACATCTATTGTCCCCAGTAGGAGTTTTCTTTATGAAAAAACTTTCACAAAATCTGTAATTTCCATTTTTGTTTTCTGAGACTGTGGTTTGCTCTATTTCTACATTCAGTAGCCAGCAAATATTTTCAAGAGTGATTTGTAATTTTTGGGTCTCTAACTTCAGAGGCCACAGACATGGCCTTGTTTCTCAGAAATAAGCTAAGCATCTGTCCTCTTCTACAAAAGCAGATGTCTCTGAAGTATTTCCATCAGAGCAGCAGAAATGAAGGCACCTAAACACACTGCTTACTTTGCTGGAAAATGGGGCTAAGCACTGCAGAGATGCACCTTAGAAAACAGGCTCGGCTGGAATTAAAATGGGGGGGAGGGTGAGGAGAGTGAGAGCAAATACAGTAGCAGCCTATGATTAGAAATCTTAACAATGACAGTGAGTTCTGTTTAATTCCTAACTGCTTAAAAGCAGGCCTGTGGAAATGCTCTGCTTAGAAATGTCATGGAAAGTGCAGCTGGTCCATAGGCTTTATCTTGAAAAGCAAAGGATCTTTCCCATTTTGCAGTAACACTGCCATTTACTGGGCCATACCACTAGCAATTTGCAACAATGGGAGGGAAAAAAGCTGCCATTTGACCTAGAATGCAATTTTCAACTAATTAATAAAGTGACCATTAGTGCCCGAGGGGATAATAACAGGAATAAGAACAAATTACTGTGGGGTGCAAAGGAGGCTTGGGCATTGTATTGCAAATTTCTTATGGCACTATTCTTTTTCTTCCCCCCCTCACTAATACTTTTAAAGTGCCCCCACTCAACACTTGCTCCTTGTAGGACCCTTGCAAACCACATAAGAATTAGCCCTTCAAAGATGAATCAGGATCTAATTGTTGTTAACAAAGTGCCACCTGGAGAGAAATGTTACAATATACCTTCATTACAAAGCATTCAATCTCTCTCACGCTCACAAGTCCTGGCTACAGTACAGACAAAAAGAAGCAGTTGCCAGCATTAGGATCAGGCACCTGCAATTCCTTGTGAGACACTGCCAGTCCCTGCACAAATATGCTCCTACCACTGCATGAGCCTTGCTAGAACTGCTCTGTTAGTGCTGCTTCAGAGCAAGTTTCTCTGGGATCTCTCTATTTGCAGCTCTCTGACCTGTCACTGGAGCGCCCATATCGGTGGGGACATCGGGAGAAGAAGCTGCATCATTCACCCTGCTTTTTCAGGATATGCTCTCTGGAAAGAATCTTCTGTGTTTTACAGAAAAACCCCTGCTTTCAGAGCCCCAAGGCAAACGTTCAGGAAGCCTCCAGTGCATTGACAATGCCCTGGTTTCATTTCTCTGCCTGAATGAGGTTTTCTTGTGGGTGTAGCACATCCAGTATAGGTGCTGCCCCTGGTCGCACTTTGCAGTGTCAGTGGTTAGGACAGAAGACAGGACCCAGCAGTGTCTGTCACTGAATGCTTGGACACGTTTGTGGCTCTGTGGCCACAGAAGGTGAAGTCAAGCAATACTACTCTTTTCTGTCCTGAAAAGTTCCAGTGTGCTGTTTTATAGCAGATTGAAAACTACAGTCCTCAGGCTCTCTTTGCTCATGCCTTGTTTACAAAGTCAGGGAGTCAGCTTGACTGAGACCTAACCTCCCCAAGAAACTAACAACAAACTCTTGTTTTTGATCAGTTAATCTGTCTGTTGTGGCCAGCACAGAGAAGAGGCAGACACTGGTAGCTGGAAGTAGGTGAGGGAACACAGGACTTTCCCTTCCCTCTAGGAGAAGGACTTGCTCCACATTAAGGTGAAAGCAGTCTCACTTCCCAAAAACATTTTGTAAAACTTATTTGGTTTTTCTTTTCAAGCAGTGGGAGATACAGAATCATAGGGCAGCCCAGGTTTGAAGGGGCCTTGTAAAATCACCAGACCTGACCTTCCACGGGAGAAGGAGCCCAGATGAGATTATTGAGCACCCTGTCTGATCACACCTTGAAAACCTTCAGAGATGAGGCCCTACCACATCCCTGCAGAGGTTGTTCCAGTGAATGATTGTTCTCATTGTAAAGAATTTATTTACTGTATTGAAATGGAACCTTTCCCGATGCAACTTGTACCCCTTGCCCCTTGTCTTCTTGTTTCAGTAAACATGAATATCCTGCTCATTCTGGGGATTAGGAAGTTGGAGAGTGAAGGAGAGGTGGAAGCTATCTCCCCTCTTTCTGTTCCTTGCTCAGATTGCCCATCTGCTTACCCATCAGATTATCTATGCTGCTTCAGGGAACTGAGGGACTCACTAGAAGGGAATGCTCAGGTACCTTGGCCAGGTTGATTCCTTAACTGATGGACATGGAGACAGGAACTTCTGGCACTCTAAGCAATGTTAACATCCTTTGGCTGCTGGTTTTCCTAGAAAAACTACCTCTGTCCACAAATAGCACACTCAGGGCCTGTTTTGTTGGATAAATAATCCCAATGCATCACTTGCCTCATATTATGGAGCATATATAGTGCAAATAGAGATATAGAAAGTTTTTTTGCTCATAAAAAGCACATTATATAAAACCAAACCAATCCTTCTGGATCCTGAAAGACTTCATTTGTTAAATGTCACTCCAAATGTTCTTAACTGGCAGATACTGGCTGTATGTGCTCACCCTGCAGCTGTTTTGTAAACAGTCAGCATTATTGTTGCAATTAAAACACATGCTTTGGATTTTTCATTTTGACTTTGGCTATCATTGACCATCTCCAACTTCCACTTAAGAAGACTGTTCACCATAAAGGATCTGCACTGTTTTAACATCAGAGAAGATTTGCCAGAGGACTATTTAGTTTAGGTGATGACTGAAATACAGTTTTTGGTGTAAGTGGGACAGTGAGGCTGCACCAAACTAGTAAGTATGTACCAGCTTTGGTTGTACATGAAGTGGAGGAAAGGAACAAAGCATCCCCTGTGACTGGAACATCATTCCCCAAACAGCACTAAAAGAGGTAGACTGCCAAGAGCACAGTCCCAGACTTGCAGATTGCCTTTTTGACACTGAAAGTCATTGGTGGCCTAAAGCATAAGACAGCCCAGAGCATAAAATGAGCAACTCTCAGCAGTTTGACATCCTTGTGCTTGAAATTTGTCAAAAGTGGCTCAGCTACTCAGTCTTCTCAGGTTAAAAGTGTTCTGAAGTGGCTTTGCTAGAGGTGCAGTGCTTGCCTCTGGCAATTAGCAACAAGAGCACAGTCTTGGGATGCCTTGCTCCTTATGCAGCAATCTGCAGTTTGTGTGTGTCTGTCCGCACATTGACACACGTGGTTTGTTAGGGAGTTCTCACTGAGCACATGTGTTCAGGGTTGATGAGGATCTAGTGTGTTCTGCTCTAAGAGGATTCTGTCTAATCATTAGGATGGGGGTCAGAGTCAGGAAACCTGATTGATTCCCCTGCACCTTCCTAGATCTGTCACTTACTAACTCTGCCACCTGGCTCAAGATATACCAGAATCTTGTGATACACATTCTCATCAGCTGGATGGATCTTACAGATCCATCTTTAGAGGTTTCTAGGAAACTCAGAGACATGGGAAGTAATTGCTGCAGTGGATGGCCACTGAACTTGTGGAATATCATCCCAAGAACTCTGAGATGCTGAGGCCAGATACTGAGCTGTGCAAAACTAGGAGCCACTTGAAAATATCAGCAGATGACTGACTCCCCATGCAGCTCTTTGCTAAAGAGCTGTATTCACCTCTCAGAGATATTGTAGTTTAAGAAGGGCAGGAGATCCCTGTGTGAATTGGGCTATACAACTGCAGAGCATCTGGGTAAAGCTCCAGAGAAGAAACTGTGAATAAACAGGAGGATGTACAGGGGGTTATCCAGGCTGCAAATCTCTGACCAAATTCATGCTCGCCAAAGAAAGGCACAAGGAACAGAGATGGAAGCATTTGCCATTTCCAAAACAGCTTGGCAGTCCCCCAGGACTGCAGACAGGCTTCACTGGAGGGTCTGTTCTTCTGCTGACACAAGAGATGGATGTACATACAAGTCCCATTAGCATTGAAGGGAGGTGCCTGCTAAACTTTCCCACGCGCTAGCAGAGGCAAAGGCTTCTAAAGGTATCTCAGGAGGTAACAGAAGGCTGTGGCTGCACATGCTGCCTCTCTTTAATATCTGCCTGTGATACAGCTGTACACTCACATCATTTGGCTGTATCTACTTGACATCTTGCTGTCTGTCACAAAGAGGCACTTTGGAGCCATGCAGCATGCTTGCCCATTATCCTCAGTGCAAGTCTATAAATATACAACTTGCATGTGACCTGTTTGTATACTGATCCTCTGGGTCCCAGATTGATCTGTTATTGATTCCAAGTCTCCTTTGAATCCTATTTTTATTGAATGTTTGTCAGCAGGAATAGATGTTTTATTTTAATTTTTTTTTAATTTTGTTTTTCTGACTTTTGTAGCAAGCATGAAAGTTTATTTTGGGCTGAGGGAAGTTGTGCCCTTTGTGACAATGTGTTGTGGAGCTTTATTTAATCCTGTGGGGTATTTGGGTGCATTTTGTTGGGGCGGGGAGGGGGGTGGAAGGAGTAAAAGAAAAAGCTGTAGAAATAGTGGAACTGGAGATCTAGACTCCTAGAAGGTGGCAATCTGTTAATTAGTGTTCTTGGGAAAACCTGTCTGTGATGAAAATAAAGCCCCATCGTTAAAACCCAGTGCATTTTCCCTTTCTGCCCCTGAATGTTGTTAACAATGTTGCACTCTGGTTAAGTAAAAATCTAAAACTGCAGTGAAGTGTTAGTAATCGGTTCCTGAGCAGATTCCCTAATGCTATTCACTTTTCCCTGCTAATCTTCCTGTGTGAGTTATAACAATGCAGCACCAAATGAGAAGGAAATGTCAGGTTATGTTTCAGGGCCAGCCTCCTGCCCACCCTCCATCTGTGCTGATGTCAGTGCTTATTGGAACATATGCTGCCTGTTGCTCACTGACCATCTGTTAGCTGAGCTGATGAAGTGTTCCCGTTGCTGGGACAACCCGGCCCTTGATTGCCAGTGGCACCGCAAACATTTTCTGCTCGGGTTTCACTTTTATCTGTGCTCTGGAATGGCAGCTCCACCATGGCAGGGGTTACCCCATCCCTGCATTTTCCTTCGGCCTGGGCGGGGAGCGTGGTCAAAACTCAAGGTGCGGGTTTTGGGGCAAACTACGAAAAGGCTGCAGCAGAGCTAGTGCCTGTGAATTAACTGCTGGCATTACAGCTAGGACACAGGGCCAGGCATGCTTTCCAGTGGGAGCCCAGGGCTGAGGGAGCATGTCTGGTAGTGGTTAGAAAGTTTTTGTGATGAGACTGTGACTGGCACCATGCAGAAACACCCATAGCCCTGAAGACATGCAGGGCTACAGAGGGATTTTTGGAGAAAAGCAAAAGCCAAGGGATGGGCTATTTTTCCCTTGGTTAAGAGTCGCTTCTTCTGAGACTTCTGCATGTTGTAGTTGTGCCTGACAGCCACAGATCTTTTGGGCATAACTGAATCCAAATGTAACCATTTTTGTACAGTGTGGGCCTCATTTTAAGCCATAGCAGTGATAAAACCATTTGCCCGCGCACAGCCTTTTAACAGGTCTGTCTGGTGAGCTCTCCCCCTCTCTTAAAAAAGTCTCCAAACATTAATCAATCCCCATGACAAGCCTGTGGGGCTGGCAGGTGGTATTCCCGCTTTACAGAGGGAGAGGCAAGTGTGAGAGCTGGCAGGAGACACACGGCGTGCCCACCTCCCAGGCGCGCCTGCTGGGATCACTGGAGCAGATTGCCCTGCACTACACACCCAGAGCCCCGGCTCTGCCGTGGTGCCAAGAGGAGCTGCATTCCAGACACCAGGGCTGAGAAGACTCTGTCCTGTTGTTCCTTCCATCTCAGATGTGAAGGGGATAGAGCAGCATCTGAGAAATGAATGCTGTTGGTGAGGCTAACCATGATGATAGACAGGGTGAAATGTGACAGCTGTTAGGATACAGAAAGTCTGGATGCTTGGGAATGTTAAACGCTCTGAAGTTGTGAAATGTCTTGGTCTTTCACTTTCTCTGTTGGTATTCCTCAGTGTTTTCCTTACTGACCCTGGGGCTTTGGTTCCTGGATGACGTGATCTCTCAGCCCCAACTTTGAACTGAAGACTATCCCATCATCCTTCCATTTTTCTCACTTTCCTTCCCCCAGCCTTGCCTCTCTCAAATTTTCTGAACATCTTTTCTCAGATATATTGTCCCTTTGCAGTCCCTAACTTGTGAAAGCAAACTTTTTAGTCTTTCGTCCAGCCTATCCTTTCTGTTTCCTACCCCAATCCAGTTGTCCCTGTAGCCTGGTCAGTCAGCTGTACCCTAGCTGGCCTTTCTACCAGTTCCCCTTACTTCTCATGCTTCTAAAATCCTCTTTTCTTCTGTTCCTAGCACAAAAATCCTCTTCCCATTTTTGTCAGGTATCTATACCATCTCTTCATAGGGCTACGTTGTAAGTTTTTCAGAAAAAAGGCTCTTCATTTTTCATCCTATGCATCAATTTTTGTTCTAATTAAATTACTGGATAGTACAATAATGTTGTGTGCTCAGAGACTACATGACGTAGTAGAGCTGGATAAGATATGATCCATTCTGATGTAATCCTAGGTGTTAATAATAATGTACAATTTCAGCAAATGTTGCTATTTCAGGACATTCTGGCAGAACAGGCTGGTTTTACTCACCCCTGGGACAAGCACATGAACAAATTACCACAAAGCCAGCAAGGGTGAGGATTCACATTGCCTCATCTGCTTTGTGGTGAGTGGCTGAGTACTGGGTCTTATTCTGTGGCATGTGTGGGGTAGTGCCCTGTGCTTGTGTCGAGCTGCATGCTAGCTCTCTTACCTTGCCTTTATTGTGGTTATGATAAAAGCATTTATCTGCAGCTTATCACAATTACCACAACGGAGCCTGAGCACTTTAAAATTCAAACCCTCTCTTGTGGCAACTTGTTGCATGCCAGTCTGCTTTTAAATCCACTTTGGTGTCCTTGTTTGTTGCCAGAATGGTGCAAATGTGCCAGCATGCAGATGAAAATTGGGCCAATCTTTTTCCTCTCCAAGAATGTCATAGAGCTTGGGAGTTCTGGTACCTTTACAAACCTAGACAACTCTGCATTTTGAATCAAAACAAAGCAGAATTTAACACTTTGCTTCAAGATTTGAAGGCTCTTTTTCCCTCAGTCCAAAAATGTGAAGGAATACTAATATCATAAGCTATTTTAAGTCCAGCCCCCAGAAGGATTTGTAGTTCCCAACTGAAAGTGCTGTTTTTACCCTGGGCAGAGCTGCACATCTTGTGCAGTTTTTAGGCCTAGATTAAACAGTGGCACTACTTTCTACACCTGCTGAGAGGGTAGATTACGCTGTGCCTTAACTGAGTGCTATTTGAACAGTGAGAGGGGCTGTTTAGAGAGCTTTGAAGCACTGAGATGCTACTAACAAGGTGAGATGAGGCACATATGTGTCCTTTACCAGAAATGTGTAATGTTTGTGTATTTCTGGGGAAGTGTGGGAGCTAAGGGTCATGTTGAATCTCCAGACAGCGATTCCCTTGCTGCCATCATGGGCACCTATGGAATGATTACTGTCCTCCTCTTGAGCAATGCCAGAGGTCCCTGGTGCTGTCCTGCTTACAGCACTGGAAGGCAAATTGTAGATGTCTTATTGGAAGCTCAGGTACAGGGGTCTGAGGTGCACACACAGCCTCAGCCTGCAGAAAGCAGAAGGATGGTTACAAGTTGCCTCTCTGGCATTGCTTAGGCAGGTGTACCAGAGCCAGTTACAGAAGCACTGCTGGGCTGCTAGGGAGGTTCATCAGCTGGGCAATGTTCATTGACACCATTAGGGAAATACTGATTTTTGCTCGCCAAAACCTGATCTCTGCTGTGACTGGAGTGTCAGGCATTCAGAGCTCTGCTTAATCACAGCTTTAACACATTTCCTGAATCTGGACGTCTGGATCCTGTAAGAACAATAAATGCTTGCACTTCTGTGCTCTAAGGTTGGCAGTGAGGAGCTGTTGTGTGTGCTTTTGTGAAAAAATCCCGTCCTCAGCCCGGTGCTGGGGGCGGCTGCCACCGATACCAGTGGCGCGAGGATTTGCCCTGCGCTGCCTGGGCTCTGGAGATCCCTCTCTGCACAAATTAATTAAAAGATGCCTTAGGTAGGTGTCCAGCCGGCACAGAAGGAACCCAGCTCCGTTACTAGCCTGCAATCCCCAGTTTTCCAGCTGTCACTATGTAATACGGTCTCCCCCTCACGTAATTCCTTCCTGTAGTCCAATAGAAGTGCTTTAAAGAAGAAAAAAAAAAGAAAGAAAGAGGAACAACAAGCAAGTAATCCTGTCATACGATCTGCCCCAGTAGTTTGGGGCCTGTTTCTCTTTCAGGGGCTGTGAGCATGCTTTGAGGTGCACAATAGAGATGCCTTCTCCATTGACTGGGGAGCTCAATGAGCCAAACTGGGCAGCGGCCCCGGGAACAGCAGCAGCAGCAGCAGTGGTGCAGCGCAGCAAAGGGCCCAACTGTTAACTGATTTAACACTCTGCCAGCTGCAGTCCCTGAGCTCTGAGAGGAGCGGCGGGCCTTTGAATATTACCTTTCAGCCAATTAGACATATGTCACTTCATAAAACCTCTCGTGTGCGCTCCCGTCGAGGGGAGGATCTGCTGGCCACAAGGAGGGAACCGCGTTACCTGCCCCAGCCCTCCCTGGAGGAGGAATTCCTGGTTGCTTCTGGTATTGTTTCCGAAGCAAATGAGCATGCAGACACCAAGAGGACTGCAGGTGCTGAATGCAGGAGCTGGGCCCAACAATGCCCGTGGGGCTGTTGGGGGTGAGCCGGCGCTCAGGGGGCCGTGGGCTTTGTCCAGAGGAGCTGCAGCAGCAGCAGCCGCTGTGCCACCCAGCCAGCCAGGGCCTGCGGTGTCGTGGGTGCTTCTGTTCAGAGTCTGAAAAAGTGTTTGTCTAGGTCAAAGAAGAGAGCTTTTCAGATTGATCGAGTATTTTCATTACAGTAAGGCTGAAATTCTCTTTTCGGTTGATGCCTTAGATTTTAGCTTTCACAGTTGCAGATTCTGTGTTGCCTAAGGATGTAGTTCTGAGCCTATTAAGTGTCAGTAAGCTTTCTTCACAGAACAAGTAGACAAAATAAATCCTTTCCTGCTGAGGATCAAAGACAACTTTCAGCCCAAAAAGCATAAACAACAGTGGACTGAAGGGAAGAACAAGAAGGATGGGACCTCACAACCTGAAGCTGTAATTGGACAATTAAACCCCAATATGTAAATGGACCAAAACTTATAAAAATGTAAAATCTCATGATCAGGTAGCCATTTTGTGTGGCCATTCCTAACCCACCCTGGGTGTAGCCTTGGTCAGGCTCCTGTAATGCCCAGGGTGGGTCCTGGAAGCCTTTTAATAAATAACTACTTTATTCTCTAGCTCTGTCCAGCCTCTGTTTCAGGTCAGTCTTCTTTAGGCATCATGGTCATGTCAGTTCCTTTATGCTCCTTATAGTAAAGCACTCAAAAATGCAAAATTAAAAGGCGTATTAATTCATTATAAAACGAGGCAGATTATGGTAAGCTTTTAAAGCAAAATATTTATTAAAATGTGCTTAAAATAATTTGATTACAAAAGCCAATTTACTTTAATACCAAGTGAATTGAAGCTAAGAATCTGTGACAAAATTAATAAAATTAAAAGTATAAGGATTTTTTTTTTCATAGCAATGTAAAAAATAAAAGTGTGCTGGAGATGGGGGCTCTAATGGACAGAAAGACATTTACTTTAAAATCCTGACCTAAAGTTTTCAAGCTGGCACTTGTTGCTGACACTGTTAGTGAACAGAAATGAGTGAGCCAGAGCTGTGTGAATAATGCAGGTAGTTTCTCCCACTGAAGATGAGAGACCTTCATGAGGTTTGCACACTATCAGAGCTCAACAAGAAACTGTGTGTGGCATGCAAGAAAAGAGGGAAATAGGAGGATGGTTTTGCTTCTGTAACTTGGGAGAGAAGTGTTCAAGATAATTCAGGCTGGTCTCTAAATGAGTGTGAGCAGTTTGTTCGGCTTTGGCTTTTGGTTTTTGGTTTTCTTCCTCAGTCTCTTCAATCATCTTCACAGCAGGATGTTCTCTGTTTTAAACTTTCAGTGCCCAGTAATCAGGCAGTAGTGATTGTCAAGGGCAACGAGACAAAGTGGGTTTGGGGGTGATCCAAATGTGCAGGAGTAGTCTTCAGGTAATCAGTCCTTTTCACACATGAAGAAAGCCTTGAGCTTAGTTTTTGAAAAAGAAACTCTCTTTTCCAAAATCTCTCTCCTTGCAGTGTTTTGACCAGCTTCAGACGGTGATGACAGGATTATGGAGTGGTGATATATATGCTGGAATGAGAAGCTATTTGGAAGATCTCAGGATTGTAGTCAGTTAAATAATTTAGGCTGGCATAATTTGTCATTATTGATAAAAGCAGTAGATCTACACTTCCTCTGCTTCTGATTGCTTGTTCTCACCCTGTGCTCTTCTTCTCACAGTGTTTTTACTAGCTTAATGGTGAACTGGAGCAGATTCAGCTGGAGCTGGGAGAGGACAAGGGTGTACCTGAATCTACTTTCCCCAGTCTAATTCATTGCATGAGTAAAAGCCCATGTTTCAGGAGGCAGGACAAGGCACCACCAGGATGGACAGTGACAGCCAGGACACGGAGAGAGCAGGGCCACTTTTCTCCTGTGTTAGCAATATCTTATTGTCTCCACTGAAGTTTATTTAGTTTCCATTTAATAAGGACAGTTTCCCATTCTTAGAAGCTTTGAAAGGATCACCTTTCAAAAGAAGAGAGTTGAGGAGATCTAACAAAGCACAAGTGTCTTGTCCAGCCAACATCTGGTGAGCTGAGGTCAGACATTCCTCTTCCTCATCGTTCCTGTGGTCAAAATTCTTCTGAAGCTCCTTGCAGGTGTTGCTACCTCTAGACTTTACTTAGATGTGCAAGCTTCCTCAGTGGGGTAGTTCAGAGCTGCTAAGCATGTTTTTCATAGACAATCTTCACTTTATCAGAGTACGTAGTTCTCGGGTAAAAAAGAGACACTGAACACAAGTAGGGAACTGATAATTTCAAACACACCATAATAAACAATATTGTATTTTCCCCCTGTGGAATCATGTCAGATATTTGCTTCACAGCCCCAGTATAACATGATTATTCTCTTTTTAATCTTTCTGTGCCAAATCTTCACTGATGTGGTCTTGCAAGCTGTTCCTTTCAGTCTTTTACTTGGTACGGCTTGGAACTTGCATATCTCTGTGCATTTTGGATCCATTACTAATGCATAAGCATTCATCAGTTTGGCAGGAATGGACACTACACATCTGTAATTCATAAAGCTTCAAGACAGTTTTTGGTGATGATGATTCAGGCATCCACTGAATGTCCAAATTCCCTTTGGCATCAGTTGTCCAGCCATAACTTGCTGGATCCAGCAGAGCGGGTTCACATTGCAGGAATCATCTCCAAATGCCTGCTTAATGGTTTGCATGCAGTTCATGCTGGAATAAGCAATCTTTGCATGGGGGAAGCTGGCTGGAGTCGATTTCATCCCTTTTGGCAGAGAAGGATTGATAATGGCATCAGTTGTTGCACTTTTAGGGACAAACAGATGGCATGTGAATTCTTGTAATTTCTGAAAGAAGCCTGATGAAAGCTCCCAGGGTTGTCCAAACACTGAGAAGTTATATTGATAATGACATTTTCTTTGCATGAGTTCTAGGGCTCCCAGTTTTCCTTTGTCTGAAAAAAACACCAACAGCACTGCATCCCCAGAAGACATGCAGGCCAATCGGTGCCCTGCATGTGTCAGTCCCAGGAGAGCACACTATTATATTTCTGTCAGTGAGTGATGCTTTGTGGCTGTTTTCTGGCTTTCTCATGCATTAGCCAAGATCTATAATTCTGCTGGGCCGTGCCCATTGTTTGAGCGTGCAGTACAACACGCATCTTCGCTCTCTGACAAGTCCTGTGCTCTTGTGGTGGTCTCTGACTAGGAAGAAAGAGAGGATCACAGTGGAATTGAGATGTACTTTACTGTTGTGATTTACACACACAAACACACACACACACTCCCCGTCTTTAAAGAAAGAATTTCATGAGGTTTGACTTGCTGATGGGACAAGAGAAAAACTCGTCTCTAATTTGGATTTCGTGTCCTGCAGTTGTGTCCTTGAAATATTTGCTGGTAGTGGATCCTCTTGGATTTCTCAGTACCTTTTGTTGTTATTGTCTGGTAAATGCTTAACAATGTTTTAACTTTATGACTTTCTGCACCTTCGAATAGTTCAAATGAGCAGAGATGCCTTGTTAACACCACTCAGCCTTTGGACAAGTCTTTGTTAATAACACAGACAGATGGGATAGTGATGGTTTCAGGGGGGCTTTGGTGGATTGCTTTTTTTTTCCCCCATCTGACTAAATAAACTAAGTCTTAGTCAAAGAGGTTTATCCGTTGCTCTGTTCTTGCTGATGGGCTTAAGTCTTCCTTCTATCCTGTTAGCATTGCATGAAGAAGCCATGTGCCTTCGACTTAATTCAGTTCTGAGGACTGAAAAGGCCACAGCTCACTCTCACTGCGTACTTTGATGTCTGCTGTCTTCTGCAAAACTGCTCTACACAGCACCACTTGGATGCCTATTGATTTTTACTTGGTTGCTTTCAGCTCTGTGTTCAGAACTAAATTATCTTTGGCAAGCATATCCATCAACAAGTTGTCTGGATACGTGATTTGTTTTCCCTTTGTCACCCTGGCTGATACATACCTAGTGTCTCCTTCAAACCTGGTCTTTTGGGCTCCAAAGGTTGGGGTTTGTGTCTCAACTGAACTATTTTATTTATTGGTCTCTATTTTTTCTCTTTCAATAGAGTAATTCTTGCTTTGAGATAAAAGTTGCTATCATATCTGGATTGACAAAGACACTTCATGAAAAATGCAAAGGTAGCTTGATATGCAAAAGGGTTTTTTCCTGTGAAATATCCAACATTTGGATTATCCATTTGATATTTTTCAGTGCTGTTTTTTTGGTTGCCTTTGCTTGAAAGTAAAATAGCAGCACCACCAGAAATTAGTGAACTCTTGCAGCCACAGTTTCTCTATTGAAAATGGCAAGGACACTGGTTCTTCGCAATGTTCCTTGTACATCAGCACATGGTGTGTTACATCTTACAGGCAGTTGCTACTCCTCTGTCTTCTCAAGTATTTCAGGTGGGGGAAATGTTTTGGGGGACTGTGGGTTTTAAGTCTTGTGCTTCTTTTCTTTTTGAAGACAAATTTTTACTACTTGGATCCTGGTTTTTTTTTTTCTTTTCTAGAAGTGTCTCCCACTGCAATCATTGCTGCTTTAACCCTCTGACCCAATGACACCCCAAAAGATCTGTTTTTGGCCACAGTTATTCATGCTTTTCATAATCTTGAATATGTGATGCTTCAGTTTTGTTCAAGCCTCAGGCAGCATCCTGAAACAGAATCTGGTTGCAGATTTAGGCAGTCAAATGTGATTTTAGCTTAAAGCTTGGCATTCCAAAGTTGTGTGAAGTGTTTGGACCCTCACACACTTTCTCTGTTGTTTCAGAAACATCGACTCCTCCTCTCTCCACTTCTTACTTTCACTGATGTAATAAACAAATTTGCAATAAAAGATGTGCACAGGAGGCAGCAGCAAGGTTCACCATCATGTAAACAAAAACAGAATGAGCACGTGTATAATGGAAACTCATATCGTGGCATTCAATTTTCATGTAATGGGTTTCCATCATGGAAAAGCTAACCAGATTGACAAGAGTAGTTTGTCATCAAACTGCTAAAACACATAGAGAAGTCCTGTAACACCAGCCAAACCAAAGAGATAATGAAAAGTCTGATGGTTCATATTAAAATAAAATGTAATAAATCCATCCTAACTCAAAATTTAGCCCTTTAAATTATACAGCATACCAGAGTCATTGATTAAAAAGAAAAGTGCTCTATTTCCACCTCAGAGAACACTCAAACAGGAATAGGAGGAGGAATACAGATATTCTTTACATTATCCCTGACTTCCCTTAACCACACAGAGTGTGCCAAATTTTAGCAAAAAGGCACAATTTGTCAGCTTCAGTAAGATACAACAGCAAAACAATGCAAAGATAGATTTCCATCAGAACAAATTGCTTTCATTCAAATCTTTGCTTTTTTCACCTCACATAAATTTCTGATATTGCTATTATTTTTCTCTCTTCCCTTTAGAACCAGATAGAGAACTCCCCTGCTACTGGATTTTCATGTACATAGTCTTGAAAACTGAAACCTTTCCATTCATTCTTTACTGTCTCTGTAATAAGAAGTGACTAGAAGACAGATCTGCACCAGAAAATTGTTGAAACAGATATGTTCCTGGGAAGAATTTAATCTTCAATAAAACAACATATTTAGCAAAAATTTTTCTGGTTGCAAATGGCCCCAAGTAGGCCCAGAGAGCAGTATTTGTTAGGGCCATAAATGAAATAAGTATTACCCTCAGAAAGCAACATCCTGTGCAGAACACTGTTGGTACAGTTCTCCCACTCACCTTTCTTTGTTCACCTGCATTTGGATGGCAGGTTTAATGGGTGGACAAACATACAAGACTAAATAATCTGATTGATAAGGTGGATTGACTGTATGTATAAAGCTTTGTATTTTTGCTTAGAATTAGATGTTTCAAAGGGCCCATAATGAGCAAGGCAGGGAAACTTGAGAATCATCAACCTAAGCAAATTAGTTAAAAATATAATGCAAGGAATTCATGGCGAGAGTAGAGGAACTGGAGGAGCATGATGTCTGCAGGATTTCTCCTTTGTGTTTGTATACTCAGATGTTTAATAAAATGTTGGCTCTAGGCAAGGTTTTTCCCCATGTCTGAGAAATTTGTAATGTCTCCCAAACAGATTCCCTGCACCTAGTAAGCTTTAGCTTTTGATAGGGATTTGTCTTCAATGAGGCCACAAACAGAACCGCCTTCCTCAACCCAAGTGTCTATTTACATCAGAGTTGTAGGAATTCAATAAATTGTAGTGTAATTTCAACTTCCATCAAACCTGGGGGAGAGTGGCCAGTCAACTTGAAGGCCATTAAGAGAGCTGAGTGTACATGAATCTGGGCAAATGTGGAGCAAAATTATTGAACAAACCTCTTTTTTAGTGAACTTGTTTAAAATGGTTGTTAGACATCAGGCTCTTATCTCTGTGCAATAATAGTCCATCCTCCTAGTGTCATTGTTGCAGCTGTAAATCCTTGATGCTTTGGGCACTTTCCTATCTGCTGATGTGTCCATTTAGGGATCTGATGTGAAGGTCCCTTTTTCTAACAGCTTATTTCCTTTGAAAATTTAGGCAGGTACAATGAACATACACATAGGTCTCCAAATGTGAGGTTTTGTCCTATTTCAAACATGCTCTGCCTGCTTGAAACCAGTGGTCATTCTTGCCTTCTTTTTTTTCCCTATGCCTTGGAAAACTTGAGAGTCAAACACAGGTAGCATATCTGTCTTAGAGCAGGACAATTAAGGTAATTAGCCAAAGCAACCATCAGTCAATGTAAAGCAGAGCTGAGGAAAATAGGAGGGGTTTCTCACCATGAAAGAAGTAATTGAAGTTTCCTCCATATTCTCAGTAACTGCTGTCAACTTGAGAATTTAGCCACATGCAAACCAAAAAGAACAATGCCTAAGCAAAAGGAAAAGGAAAACAAGGCATTTAAGGCTATCCCAGAGGAGATTAGATGAGGATCCCACTACAGGAACCCTTGACACTCCAGCCAAAAGCTTAAGAGACTGCCCTGAATTAGATGTGTCAGAAAGCAGAGCTAACAAAAGCCACTGTGCCCAGCAGGCTGAGCCCTGCTCCCCGGAGGCCTCACTGCCCATCAGAAATTGGTCACTGGGACAGAGGAGGTGAAAGAAAGGGAGCCCTGCAAGCTGAGTGAGCAACAGGGGCAGGAGACGTCCCTCGGGATTGCTGCAATAGCCCCCATTCTGAGCAGGGCTGTGGGGTAACTGCTGGCAAGAGGGTATGCAATAATATTTGAGATCTAATCTGCCACAAAAAAACACAGATGTTACTGAAATAAATCATCTGAGGTGCTTGGAGATGATGTAATAAATGTAAGAATTGCTTGACAGCAGAGAAGCACTATGGCAGGAGTGAAGAGTAACATTTTGCACTTGTCTTTTTTTGGCCCTTTGTTCTCTCAATATTTCCATTGTGGTGGCATTTGCACCGTACTGGGACTTGCTGGTGCCTCTCATACTTGTCCCTTTCATGGCAACCAGTGGCTGGTGAGGCATGGGAGTGATGGCTCTCTTGCCCCACAGCTGTTGCAGCTCCGGAAACACTTGGAGCGAGGTGTGCTGCAAGTCATTGCAGGATTTGAGGGATGGTGGAGACATTGCTTTACATTTAGAGTTCAAGCTCAGGGCATTCCTAGGGAATTCCTTGCAGTGTGCCTTAACAGTGGTTGTAAACATACTTGCACCTGAGCTCCTAAGAAGAAATGAGGAAATTGTTTAGAGATGTATCTTCTCTAAGTGCTCCAACTCTTGGGTCCTGAGGCTGTGTACTGGTAGCACTATGCTGATTGATCAGTGTGTTCAGCTAGGAGATCTGTACAGGGAGGCTGGGGCAGGGCTCCTGCTAGCAGGGCTTGGTGAAATGTGTAACTTGGCAGGTGAGTGTCCCTCTGCTCAATGGGATGTGTCCGGCAGAGTGCTTTGTGTCACTCCTCTCAGAAACACCATGGTGCAACACTCAGGAGCAGCTACCTCTTGTCATTAACTCCACCAGCTACTGGTTTTCTAACCCTTCCCTTCATCTGAGTGTCAGATTTTTCACTTGCAAATTTCTCCAGAGCAAGCCTTCTCATCCAGAGGAAGCAGAAGGAAATTGCCCTCCTTAATGAGCATGGGCTAAAAGAGAAGGAATGCTTCCTGTCCTCTATGAACACAGTTGGTCCTCATAGATACTGTTTGATGTGCCTGAACTTCTCCTTCAAACAGGCTGTAAAAGCAGGATCCTGACTCGTTTTTCTGTTACTTTTCACAGCTGGCAAGTGCCAACTTGCACATTGCAGCGAAATTCCAACTAAATTTGGAGTAACTGAACTTTTCCATCTTTTCCACATGGTTTCAGTTCTCTCTTGCAGGTGTTTCCCTGAACTGTTGGGCAGCACTTCATCGGCTAAACTGCTTCCTTGTGCCACACTTGTCAAGAGCAATCTCATTTCAGCAAAAAGTTTGTTTTGTGCAGCATTACCTACAGGCTGAATCCAACGGGGTTCTTGCTCCAGCTGGTGCTTCCCTTGCCTTCCATAGAAGTGTTGTGAGGAGAAGGTTAAGGTGAGGACTGCAAAATGCCTCCAGCCATAGGTCTAAAGTCAAGCAGATTCTAGTGCCAGTGTTGAACTTAATTCCTTCTCTTCAGCTCTGAGAGGCTGAAAAGGCTGCTCTGTCATCAGCCAAGTGCAGCCATGCAATCTGAGTCTGTGTGTCCCTCACATATAACAGCACTGTGGAATTCAGAGTTCAAATAGCCTGTGTACTGACGTTGTCATCATTGCGTGGTATCTTTAATAGGCTAATAGAAAAGCTGATGGGAAAAATCCAGGTGTTTACTTTTTTGTTCTGAGGTTTGTTTTTTTTAATGACCAATAGGTCAGCTTAAAAAAAAAAAATGACAGGTTTAAGTAAGAGCTCAAAAAGATCCTGGAAACAGAGGCACTTCTGAGAACTCCAAGTGTGAAGCTGTAAAGTCTTCATATGCTAAAAAAAAAAAAAAGGATCTTTAACACTTCAGCATTTGTCCTTTATTCAGCTATCTTGTGTTGTTGCAAATCCAGTAAGATCTGAAAACAGGCAGCCTCTTCACAATGCCTTTTTTTTTTTTTTTGGCTGTTTAATAAACATACACTAGATACAAATTTAGCCAATAAAAGGTTCATGTAGTATGTATGTATGTATAATACATGCACAAAAGGGCTATTCAAAATGCATAGCAACCACTCGGCAGGGTTTAATTTTCCTTAACAGTTTTCCATTTTCCTTTAAATTTGAGATGGGAGTGGGGGGTAGCAATCAGAATCCTTGGCATAAATAGGATAATAATAAGGAAGTTCCTGGTATTGTTGAAGTAACAGTTCTTAGCAAAGCATACAACTGAATGCAGATAAAAGAAAGTTTCTGATTAAAAGGGATTGCATGAATGAAAAATGTGAAAAGTTATTGGAAATTCCTCATAGCTGTAAAACACTGCTGTGTTAATCGTATGAGAAGTGAAAAACTAGCTGGTATTTTTGTGACACGTTTCTTACTTTGGCTGACACTTTTAAAAATATATTTTAAACACTATTAGCATTCTGTATGATGGCACACATAAATTATGTCAGCCAAACAGTACAGCAGGTTACATCATTGCCTTCTGTGACATTTATGAAGCCAGCATCTGCTGTGCACCATGGGTTGGCTTTTTCCAAAGCCTATCTAAGGGGTTTACAGCTGGCTTTCCAAATACATGCCCTGCCATGTCCTTAAAGTGACACACACAAAAACACACCAACCCCGCATCATTCATTGGCAGGTTTGGATTTGCATCCACTTCTCTCCCTTAGTGGAACCTGTCGGACTGTCAGGTCTTGTGTGTCCTGGCAGGGAAGACCCAAGTGTTAAACAGATGTTTCTGGTAGAAAAATGCCTGGAGACCCAGACTGAGGCTGTAACTCAATTTTAACACAAGTGAAGAAGTAGAAATTTTTAGTAGCTGTTTGTAGCACAGTGCAAGGGTTGAGACTGCTGAGTGCTGTAAAATCTGAAGAATACAGAGGCAGGGGTTATTTTGAAGTTTTTGATGCCTAGTGATAAAGATAAGGTTTTTTTTTTAGAAGAGGAATCTAACCACCTAACTGTCACTATAACCTGGTAGCTAGCTGCCTTCAAACACTGAATGGCCCCGGGGCTGGGCTCTTCTTAGGCACCTAAACAATCTAGCTTTTGCATTGTGCTGGGAATGTGCCTGCAGGGTTTTGTGAATGCCAGGAAGATAGGCTTTTAAAGAACCTGGGATCTAGAAAGATGCAGGATGGGGAGTGGTGATAAAAAAGCATCAGTTCTGACAGCCTCAACAGGACACTGTGCAAGTCAGACTGCCTGGTTTATTCGGACCTGTCAGGGCTTTTTTGTTTGTTTTGCTTTCTGTATTGAACAGCACAAACCCCCTGTGATGTATTAGTGAAATAAGTGGAAGAACATCATCATCTTCTGTTTGCTTCTTTATCTTCCTCTGCTGCAAAAGTAACTTTTTCCTGTCTAGATTGACAGAATAGTCTTGTGATACATGGGTGCAGGTTCATGGATGCATGCATATGTGCATTTGTGTGTGTGTGTGTGTGTGCATACGTGTCCGTGAAGCACTCCACCCGTAAGTCCTGAAATCAAACAAAGCCTGAGACCCCTGCTGTGCACCAAATCCTCTTGCAGTTCTGCTAAGTGCGTACTGCGGGCAGTACTTCTTTCCTCAACAAGCTTGTCTGTGCCTCTCTGATTACCTGGTTTTCTGAGAAGCAAGCCGAGGTGAAAATCGTGTTACCGAGAGGCATCCCAGCTCTCTCACCTGACTGAAGGAATCACCTTCAGATTCCACTGCAAAACCCCGGTGCAAAACGCAAAACTGCTACTTTGCACCCCCCACTTTTTTTTTTTTTTTTTTTTTTTTTTTTTTTTTTTTTTTTTTTTTGTTACCTTTAAGGTCTTCAGTGGCTTGAAATACCTTTCTTTGGGACAGCAGTTCTTGCAGAAATCCAGTCATTTCATCAAAGCCCCAGACTCTGGAGAACATGGGCTGTGCCATCACAGGGCTGCTTTTCAAGCAGGCATCTGTGCTTAGCATATGGCAACTATTTATTATAGCTGTTGCATTGAGAAACAACAATTCCCATGATAATTGTTTCTCGTATATCAAGATGCTTCAATCTCTGTTTCCCACAACATTCTGCTTGTCTGGTATGTGTGTGCCAATGTCACCACAGTCCTAGCAGACAGTTGTCTACGTTTTGTCATTACTGAGGGTAAACAGACATGACTTGAGTGGGAAGGAGAGCGGGGGAAGTGGACTGCTAATTTAGTCTGTCTTTAGTACTGCACTGTGAAAGCAGAGCTGAATGATTTGCAGGCAATATTTACAAATCTCCCCTCCCTCAATACAGCCATCCCTTTTCTTCAAGCACACATTGTTTAAGGGCATCAATGCTTCCTATTTGCCAGCCTGCAGTACAGACGATGCTTGGGTTTGCAAGGGGATGGGGTGACTTTTCCACCCCTCCAATCATCTCCTGCTCTCTTCATTATTCCAGAAGAAGCACTCCTGTGTTCCCTTGAAAATACACAGCATATGTGGACATCTACACACGTATGAGTACACTTCCAGCATTACATACAAAATACACCTTTTCTCCTTTTACATGTGGTGGTCACATACATACCTTTAGTATGCTCGTTGTCAAAATCCCTGAACATACACATTAATTATTAAAAAAAAAGAGAGAAAAGGAAAGAGAGAGAGAGAAAGAGAGGAAAGGGAGAAGGGAGAAGGGAGAAGGGAGAAGGGAGAAGGGAGAAGGGAGAAGGGAGAAGGGAGAAGGGAGAAGGGAAGGGAAGGGAAGGGAAGGGAAGGGAAGGGAAGGGAAGAGAAGAGAAGAGAAGAGAAGAGAAGAGAAGAGAAGAGAAGAGAAGAGAAGAGAAGACTATAAGGCAGCCTCCCAAAGTCTTGCCACCAGCAAGACCTCACCTTTTGCTGCCTGACCTGGCTGTGATGTTCACCTATGGGCTTTGGGTCTTGGAGAACATTACAGGGACATATTTTGAAACTGCAGCAATTCAGCATCTAGTCTCCTTTTTTGCATAAATCAGTGCAACTCCATAGACTCTCAGCATTAGTTTCTTGGCCCATGCCAGGTGAGATTTAGGTCCATGATATATGATAATGGGGGGGTTGTTTTTTTGTTTGTTTGTTGTTTTTTTTTTTTTTTGGGGGGGGGGTTGTTTTGTTTTGTTTTGTTGTTTTGGTTTGGTTTGGTTTGGTTTGTTTTTTGGGGGTTTTTTTGGGTTTTTTGGGGTTTTTTTTATATTGTTTGGGGAAGACAAGGGATAGGATGCACCTTTTATGAGTTAATAGAAGTGTATTATAATGAGATGGGTGAACAAAATCAGCATATGAGGGTTCTGTGCAACAGATAAACATTGCACTAATTTCCTCAGACAGCCAGAGACACTCCTGAGAAGCTATAAGCACTGAAAATCACAACTGAATTTATATAAATGGAATTCAGGATTTAAACTATACATAAAGATGTAAGTTTGATGCAGCAATCCAGACTTAGGTAGGAAGGGTGTTGACTCTTACAATGTCTGAACATAGGTCAAGCATAACCAAGATTTGATTTCAGATCATTGTGTGAGTACTTAAGCAAAAAGAGGAGCCTACTAATTTTTGAGAAATTAGGAGCTGTTCAAAACACAGTATTGCTCTATTTTGAAGGTCCCAAGCTCTTCGTGTCACATTGGGCAATACTCAGCATTTATGAGTCTGACCCTTGCTCCTTCGGGTAGCGCTGATGTGTTCACACTGACCACAGGACATTCACATGTGCTGTCTCGTTCATAAGCTCCTCTGACTCTAACAAACTTCTGTGCTTTTGTGTGAAAACCTGAGATGAAACAACTTTAGTTGCCACACGAGGTGGTGCAGCTCTTTCTGAAGTTCCATGACTGCTGCTTTATACCCTGCTAAATGGGTCCTGTATTTGCATGTAAAAGTCTGACTTCATAATGCTGCTTTATTTTTGGCTTTGTGCAAGCTGTTTCTAGTTGAATCAATAGTTAAAACTGCTCCTTAAGGCAGATAAATATGTAATTAGTAGAAATAATGGAGCAGTAGCCAGTCAGCTGCAAAACTGATGCTTCATCTAAATGTGTGTAAGGCACTTTATTTAGTTGGCATGTTGCTAACATCTATTAAGTTAAATTATGAGAAGTGTTTTGAGGCCTTTCACACAGAATGTGAAGCCTTTCATTCCTTATTTACATGTGTGAATATATATGCATGGAGATTTCAACCCATGAATTAACTCCAGAGGAAAACAAACCACCAGATAAACACAAAGCCTGGGGTTGTGTTTGGGTTTAGTATTTTTTCCCTTTAGAAAGCAAAGAAGCATCCTTACAGAATTTTCTGATTAATTTATTCAAAGAACTTAATTGATGTATCACAACACAGCGCTATCATTTACATGGCATTAAAAAATGGAATTGCTTAGTTCATCACTCTGACAGCAGCCAGCTGAGAGACTAGCATGAAGGCAACCTTTGGTGGTCATTTTTATGAATTTGAAATGTGTGCTTCTATTTAGGTCTGACCTGGTGCTCCTGGGTGTTCTAAATACTGGAATAGTGTGCAGTGGTTTATTAACACCAGTTAACACTGGTAGGGAAGGAAGGAAGGAAGGAAGGAAGGAAGGAAGGAAGGAAGGAAGGAAGGAAGGAAGGAAGGAAGGAAGGAAGGAAGGAAGGAAGGAAGGAAGGAAGGAAGGAAGGAAGGAAGGAAGGAAGGAAGGAAGGAAGGATGAAAGCCACATAGTTCCAGATCCTATTGGAAGTCACCATATATCTAAGAGTTTTAATGCAGACACAAAACTCATGCAAAGCAACTTGTGATCTTCCCTATTGGAAGAAAAGTTTTTAACTTATCCCACCTGATCCTTCAGGGTCTGGATCTGGGACACCTCTACAGGGCACTAAGTGGTGTAGAATGGGGCACAGCTGAGGCACGACTGAGACCTGGAAGTGTCAACTCTCAAACAATGGATGTCTCTGCTCTGCAGCCCAAGGTTCTCTACCAGCAACTCTGCCAGGAACTGCAGGGGAGATGAGGGGTGAGAGAAGAATAGATGGGTGAGAAGAGAGCATCTCCCTTCACTAGGGTGCTTTTCCAGTAGGATAAGAATAGCTGGGAAAAAAAAATTACAGATCTTTGGTTTTTCATCTCCCTGCAAGCACCAAGTACCTTGTCACGTTGCCTCACAAAGATCTTAAAAATGATTTTAAACTTGAAACTTCCTCTGTCTTCGAAGAAAAACAAGACTTTGAGACAGATATGTGGGAACTCACTTAGCCAAGCACTGCGATTTCAGTTTGTCTGCAATGATCTGCAAACCACAGACTCTGAAATGAGCAAGGGGTTATGTGAATGTTCCTTGTAAGTATTTATTTTTATTTTCTCTAGCAGAAGCTGTCAAATAAAGCATCTCCAGCTCTTCAGAGCTTTTGCAGTCTGTGCAGAGCTTCTGCAAGCCAGCCCTCTGCTTAGTACACTTAATTAGAGTTTGCTTATTATAACAGTGGAAAATACAAGCTGGTTTGACTCTGGGAATTAAATTTTGCTGCGTTCTATTCTGGGTTACCATCAGTTGCTTCCTAGTATTGGCAAAGATGCTCATGAAATCTGGGCATGTCTGGAGCAGGAAAGGTTAGTAGATTTAACAAGGAGGCATTAAAAGTTGATTTAATAGAGCAGTAGCTTGGACTTTAGTGTGCAGCATAATTTCAGCATTGCTCCAGGGTAAGTATTCAATTTTGACTTTTTTTTTCTTTCCAGACTAAATGAAACAGATGCCTCTCAATATTCGTCTTTGATAAACATATTCTGAGGATCCTCCATCCAATTGTAAGTGATTACATGGCTAAAAATGCAGCCTGTAACAGAGAAAACAGATGTGGCGATAATTATCCCTGTGCCCTGCATATCAAACATTAACTATTGCTGCTGGAAAAAAAGGGGCTGAAATCAAAGCAAAGTGGGATTTGCTACACCAGATCAGACCATCAGTTCACTTTGTCTGACACTATCTTCAGATATGGGCTGAGCCTGATAATTTGTAAGGAAATCAAGAATGCTTCTTTTAACATCGTAAAGAATGTGTAATGCTTCTTTGGTTCACTGCCAGTTGTTTGCACGATTCTTCTACATCAGGCACAAAACTCAGGGTGTCCTGAGTCTAACTACAATTATTTGAGTGCTTTAAATCTACTACCTCAATTTTCCATACAGTTTTACTACCCCCAAAAGCAGTAGCCAGCTATGGTCTGTCTTCAGTTATATGGGAACTGAAATGCCTTGATAGGAAGTTTGAGGTTGGATCACTGAAAATAACTTATGCCTGTGGCTGTTGTGGAAAATTCCATGTGGATGTGCAAGCTTATCGTCTGACCTTCCAAGATGCTGGTGAGATTAGCACTAGCCAGAGTGACCAGGCTGTGTACAAGATCTCAGCCCAGGCTGGAAGTCTTCTTCCTTCGGCAAAAATCACTGCAGCTGTTTCTGGTTGCTCTTGTTTTGTTGTCTCATAGCTGCAGATGATTCAATTTGAAGACATAAGTGTCCAATAAGTAGTCAGCAACATGAATTTATCTCTTCTGCTATTTTTTTTTCTGACTCTTTTTAAAAGGGTTTCAGTTCTGAAAAGGTGAAGCTCCTCTCTGAGGCTGACAAAGTTATTTTGCCCAGATTCCCACCAGCTAACTGGGGGCATCTAACCTATGATACCCAAGGGCACTCATCCAGCACTGGCTGTCTGAAAGCTGCAGATCCAAACTGGTAATCTGTCTTTCTTCACTTGCCAGTCCAGGACATAGCTGTAGGAGTCCAGGGTATTCCCTCTGGACATCCTGGCCAAAAGAAGCCTGAACAAAAACCTGTACAGGGGGGTCTGGGATTCGTACAGAGGGGTTGCAGACCCTGGCATGGGCCCCAGACAGACAAGGGATTTGACTATAGTCCATGGGAAAGATTGCCAACATTATGGGAGGAATTGCAAACCCTCAAAGGTAGGGGAAAGTAATAGTATTTGTACACTTGGGATTTTAGGATAGGGGTGACCAGAGACAAGATAGAGGATTCTGGGCGTTACCCTAGAGTCTTCTCCTTCTTCTTTGTCTCCATTTTGTGCAGTGGTGATGACATGAAGTAGATTTAGAGGGATTGGGTGAAAGTAGAAGACACCTGTCTAGTGTCAAGTATATGTATTGGTTCACAATTGTAAATAATGTGCACGTAATTATCTGTATATAAGATGACGAGCTGGGGGCAGGCGGTCAGTCGTCACCTGTTGCCTGTGCTGTCCAGACCTTGGCAGAGCTCAGAGAAAAGTATAGAGATAAGATAAGATAAAATAAACAAGGAGAGAAACCTTGAAAAAGAACATCTAAGGCTCCTCGTCGTTTCTGCGAGCGGCTCGGGGCTCTCCGGAAGGGCAAAGGGCCAAAACCACCCGCGTTCTGGGAAGCAGAGACCCCGAGACATAGCAAGTATTTTCAGAGGGCAGTTGAGCTGCTCCTAAAATAGGTGAGGAAATATTCTCCTACAGGCACCTGGCTGTGCCTGTTTTGTCTCTGTAAAGGGAGCCTGCAGTGCTGACACAAATTGGAAGCCTGGTGGCTTGGTGGTGGTGGTGGCTTGTTTCCTTGGCATGTGTTATTCAGTCAGCCTCATGGTTCCTTTGCTTCTGCTCAAGCTAGGGGAAAGCCAGGCTCTTGCAGAGGTTATTCAGTTCACTTCAGACCTGACTCTGTTCTTGGGAAGTGCTGCTTTTCCTTTGACTATTAGAAGTGGGCAGCTCAGGTGGCATTGGGATGAAACCAGATGATTTTCCTAAAGTAGAAAGTTTTCCGTATAGAAGTAGAGGGAGAGAGGGCTTTTTCCAGAAGCTGGGACTCTTTTGGTTCTCTAGAAATCTCTGGGACCTGTTCCTTTCCCAGATAAGGAAGACTGAGTGTTACCATCTACAGGACAAAATTCCATACCAAAAGCTTTGGACTTCATTAAGTGAAAATATATGCTATATTGATTAGAAAATAGTCTGCTGTGACGTCTGAGGACAACACATTCATGCCTGTACATTTAATTAAATGGCCTGCTTTCATTTTAAAAGCTAAATATAATGAAAAAATATAACTTGTCAACACATTGCTCCAAAGAAGTGGCCTTGCTCTTGTTAGTCCTGGCCACATTAACACAAGTTAGAAGTATGTGCCACTGTCTTCTGATGTACAGATAAATGTGGTAATCTCTTTCAGCTGTCCAGAGTGGCTGGTCAGTAAGATCAAGCTACTGTGCCAGGTTTATCACTTCAGCTCCTCCCCAGCTGGTCAGGCTTTGGACATGGGATGGACTCGCCGATCGGGAGTAGAGGCATGACCCTGTAACACAAGGTAGCCAGAGGCTGGTGGTTGAAGGAGGAAATTAATGCAAACTGCTCATCTCTGAAAGGCAGGTAAACCTTAGAAACTGGGTGAACTCACCTGTGTGAATTGTGTGAGAAGTGAGGCCATGCTCTCTGATAAACTGCTTTAATCTCCTTCAGGGCACCACAATTTATCATCCTGCCAAAGTCAAAGCCTTTCTCAGTACAGAAGAATGGGCTGAAGTTCCATGGCCAAGGATCCTTGGGACACAAGTGTTCAGGGCAGAAAAATGTCACGGACTTTCTGGGTTTGAAATACTCCTGTCTGCAGTATGTTCTGATTGTATTTTGCTGTTGCTCCACGCATGTCAAATATAGGTTGGTCTCCCAAGGGATGTTGTGGGGGCAGACAAGGCTTGGTTTTTCGCAAAGCTCTCCTGAAGTTGGGCAAAATGTTTAGAAATACTGCATATGTGCACTCATCCAGGAGAAAGGTATGTTAATGTGGAAAGCCATGTGTCCTGCTCTTGTTATAGGTGGAAGATGTGAGAGAGAACTATTGGAAGCTGAAGGCAGCTCCCAGGACACAGCTGAGAGCAGGCTGAGCTGGTTCAGAACACAAGACCTTTTCTCTGCATTCTCCTGCACTTTACAATGAGCAGCTGCAGGAGCAGCCACTGCTTTGGTTCAGCACCAATCACCATGCTAACCTTTCATTAGTGTCTGACACTAATTAGCATGCCTTGTGCTCTTCTAGAAGCACCAGATAAGTCCTCACAGCTTCTGCTAGGCAGGGGATAACTTTCATTACCTGGCCAGATTTGCTGATCTCCTGGTAGGTACCTCACCCCTTGCACAGCTCTGTGGCCAGATTGTATCAGGCTGCTGAGCATTTCCAGCCACAAACAAGAATGATCTTGTTTGATTTTGAAAGCCATGACTTGGGCAAAATCCCATTGCTCTACTCTGATCCATCTTCTGCTGACATCAACTTTATGTCTGAATTCTTTCCAAGCACAGTCAGAAGAACAAGCTGCAGGTTTAAGCTCACTGTGGGCAGCGAATTCCCTCTTGCATCTTAAAAGCCTTTTGCTTTTCCACAACTGTAGCATCTTGTGGGTCTCAGAGAGGGAATTACAAGTTGTAAATTTCTTTACCCGTCCCCCTTTCACACTTCTAAGAGTGAAAAATAAAATGCTGCCAGCATTTTATTTTTGCAGCAGGGCCATCCCTCCACCTCTGAATAAACATTTGTGTGAGGGCTCTCATTCTTGCCAAGGTGTTAGGATAACATTCTCATGCTGATTCCCCTGCCCTCCTTCAGCACCCCAGTGCTGGAGGTCCATTTCCGAGGCTTTGAAATGGCCATGCTCTCACCTCATCCCATACACATGGAAATGAGATCACCAGAAGGAGGGAGCTAGTAAATCCCACGGGGAAGCCAACAGGGCAGGTTAGGAAATTATGACCTTCAGTGGATTGATGGTTGGGTGAAGAACTCCACATGCACAAAGAGGCTGCAATGAAAACAGAGGAGGCCAGGTTGCCCAGGGCACGGAGGCACTGCTGAAGGGCTTGGGCCTCTTTTCCCTCAAACTCCACTGCCCATTTCACCATTGTTTCAGAAAAAGCCAAAGCTTTTCACTGTTGGCTTGTTGTTATAAGCAAAAGACAGAGGATTTTTAATCGTTAGCATCAATTATCATTGTCATTATCATTGTCCATGTAAAGGTTTGGATGTAACATGACCAAAACCGTGCTGAGAATCAGCAGGGAATGTACTGTCATCATGCCCATCTCAACACATGCACACTCTGTGCTCCCTGTAGAGGACACCAGGTTCTCAGGCTGCTTTTCATTTGGCTTAAACATCAGGTGTTAATACTTTTGTGTACCTTATAAATCCTGATGAAGATCAGCACTTCTCTTTAGTGCAGCAGAGGTGTGTTAAAACCCACCAGGATTTACACACATGTGGGCCCATCTTAAGAAGCTCAGCTGTAAAAATAATTCTCATCACACATTACAAAGCTGACTGTGGTGTTAAACACAGCAGACATTTGGTGGGGCGTGCTCCTGGACAGGGCCGAGAAGTTGTTAAGCATGCTAAGAAACAGTTCTCTCATTCAAACAGAGGCCACCAAAATGGTTTTTGAATAAGAACTCACTGAGTTTTCTTTCCCCTTTCATCTTGTCAGGAAATCCCTGTGAACTTCCCTCCTCTCCATTTGCTTGCCTTCCCCTTTCTCTGCTGTCATTTACCAGCCGGGCTATTTTCTTCAAAGTACCCTCTAAGTGTCACAACCGCTGAACAACCACAGCAAATAATGGAAATGCCCTGGTAACCCTTCCCAGAGCACTTATATACCAACGCTGCATAATTTGACCTGCTCTCATTCTTGTTCCCATTCTTGGGAACATATTTCACAGTAGTGGCAGAGGAAGGAGAGTGGGTTCAAGATTTTGTTCCCTTTTCTCTTGGTTCTCTTTTGATGTAAGACACACTCTACAAACACGAACTAGAAAAACCTTACAGCCCAAACCAGACACCCCTCAGGAGTGTGCCAGATAATGCAGTGTGAGGAACATTTCCATTTTGAGTGCTGTTGTGCATGCTTCACCATGTACCCCTAATTATAAGAAAATTACTTAAAAGTCCTCAGGGACCTCTAAAAAGAATAATCCATAACAATAAAGGGCTTGGATATAGAGAATATGTGCACATGTTTGAACACAGAGTTTCACCCTGGAGAGACAATCTGTGATACAGGATTTCAGGCAGAAATCCAACTCCTAGTTAAGTTTTTAAAAATCAAGGGTTTTTCAAAGAGCCATGAGAACTGCTCTTTTGCCGATTCTTTCTAACCCATCAAAAGACACTTGCTGGAAAGACCCGTGCTAATAGGCATTTAACCAGGATAAAATATGTTAAGGTACGCTACTTGATGATCTTGGAGTTTCTGTATAATTTCATTCAGTGTTGGTTAAAGTTCTCATCTCCCAGATGACTTATTTCTATCTGTTTATCACTTTGAATTTCACACTATTTTGTGTTCAAGGTGTGCCTGAAGCAGTGTCCTCAAACCAGCTCTTACAAGATGAGAAAACAAATATACTGAAATCAGGACTTAAGCTTTGAAGATGATCTTATTGCAGCCTCAACCAGATCTCTGGATCTAATCTAGATCAGGGCTTTGGTCACTGCTCCTTTCTCTTTTACAGGGTCAGGGCAATACTGAATGTATTGTCTTTCTCATTACAGTTTCCCCTCCTTCCCTCCAGGCCTTTCACTGCACATAATTTGTCTTCCCCTAAACAAGCCACAGGGACCTTATCTCCTGTCACCAATGAGACACTTCAAACCTAATCTGAGTTACTCACTCTGTTTTACAGGTCAGGAGTGAGCAGAGGTGTCCCCTTCAGCTCCCAGAGGTGATGGTTTAGCCACACACTTACCTGTTCACACGTAAGTTCCTTCTGAGCTGCTTCTCATCTGCATCAAACAAAACAGTAGCACTGAGTGCAATCAAGCCAAAGTCCAGGTTCTGAAGCCCTTCATCTCTCATCTCTCAGGTTTGTGGTGAGGATGATCAGGGCACATGTGGTGCCTGGTATGACATATTCCCAATCAGATTTGTGGCAGAGCACATTCCTTTTTGGAGCATGGTCTTGGGAATATTGCTTAACCTGTCCTCTGTGTCATTATTTCCCAAATTTAAACTCAAATTTCTGCCTTGTTTGCTGAATTGCATGAGCAAATTAATCAACCTTTCAGAGAAACTCAGAGACCACAGTGACATGAATAGAGCTAGCTGGCCAGGAAACTCTTCTCAAACTCTTCAACTTTATTGCACATCAAGATAAAACAATCTTTCAAAGTTATTTGGTGGATTGGTAATTGAAACAAATACATACATAGAACAAACATCGTTTTGACAGTAAGTGTCTTCCTATGGGATGTGGATTCACATTCAAATTGCCATTGACTCCAGAGAGGGTCTTGAACCTCGGGCTTTCTTTTCCTGGAAAACCTCAGAATTATGGTTCAAAATAAAAGCTGGTTGTGCTAAGAAAAAAAAAAAATCTGACTGGATCTGAACATAGTAAGAATAGGAGGAATGTGATTCATACGTGCAAATTTTAAATACGGACCAACACTTAGAGAGAAGGCAAAGCAAAAGTGGGAAGAAAAAAAAATATAAAGATAACACAAAAAAGCCCTGCATATCTATCACCAAATGTGTCTTTTCCAAAGCATGTGGAAAAAAAGCATCATGGAGAGTGCAACACAGCAGGCTAGGTGTAGACTGAATGCATAAACCTGTCCTCAAAGCACTGAGTAGTGAGGTGTGAAACAGACAAATTTAAAGAAAGGAGAGCTATGTCAGCAGCAGCAGCATCAAAACGTAGAGACTAACACAGCCTTGTTTAAGAGAAATTAGGGGCAGGGAGAGAGGGAGGGAGAAAGTGTTGATACACTATAAGATTATCACACATTTCTAAAGAGGTCTGAAAGAAGTGACTTCCTGCTGGGGGGCTCCTCTCATATTGGTGTGAACAAGCATGGCACTATCACCTGCAGAGGCTTTAAGTGTAAGTGGTGACACTTCAGTATTCACAGCCTGCCTTAGAGAATCCAGGGGAAGCAAAAGAAAGATGAAAACCATGCAAGTCAAAAGGGTGTTGCTCCCATTGTTCTCCTTGCTGCTTGGTTAACTGGAATCCCTTTGAGCAGCAGAGGGGTCACATCTGTCCAGATGTGCTGTGCCTGCATCAGAGGGCAGGGCACTGTGGAAGCAGCTGCACACAAACACCTTTCATGACAGTAGTACAATGAAATCACCCTTCTTGGCAGAACCAAAGTCTCACAAAAGCATGTTTTTAGCAGAATATATACCTGCAAGAACACCACCTGGGGAAGATGACTATGGCAGCACAGTGCCTCTTACAGAAACGGCAGGACTGAAGCCACTCAGGACTGTCATGAACTTTCTGGACTCCTGAGACTGAGCTGCCAAAGATAAGAATGGGTGCATCTAGACCCTCTCCAGTTAGGGCCTTGGCCATGACTGCTGCAGCCCTGGCCATGAGCTCCTGCTGGTCCTGGCCCGCTGGCTTGAGGACTGAATGTGCTGCTAAGTATGTGAAAACCTGAAGGTGAAGGAAGCCACTTGTGGCTGTGACAGAAGGGACCATGAGCTCCGCAGTATAATAGCAATGAACAGGCACCAAAAACGGAGGGGAAAGGAAAATTCGCCTGAGTTCTTGACACCAGGTAAAGTAGTTGGTCAATGGGGTCACTGGAGGACTCTGCTGAGCTCGAGAAAGATGTTAACCATGTCCTTGTGTTTTTCTACGGGTGTTTCACACCTCGTAGACAGCGCAGCACCAGGAGCTCTCCCAAAGAGAGCCTTGCCTTCCCAGGCGCACTCTGCTCTCTCCAGCAGGAAGCAATGGGCTGCCAGTCTGGCCCTGCTATTGTACAGTGTCACGAGAATCTGCAACAAGCAGGGCTAATCAAAATCCTTAATTTAGGTGATACACTACAAGTAACAAAGCCTGGCTTATTTTCCAGGAAGAGATGTGGGAGAGGGTTTCTTTTGGGGGGTATGGGGATATGTTCTCAGTATGGTTGCCTAGTTTTAATATTTATTTCTGGTTTGGATAACCTCATTCATTTAATGTCCAATCCTATAAAAAAGACACAAGTAAGGATGAGAACTAACTTTGTGATCCTCAGCCCTGAAATACCCCACAGCCATTTTCTGAAACAAAAAAGCAGTTCATGTTCTTGATTCTTCTTGGGACACAAGATGTTGTCTATAACCACCACAGAAAAACAATCAAGCAAACTTTAAACGTTTTACTTTTCACTCTTATTAACCCCTCCCCAGCAGTCCCTTTCTCTTTTGAAATAGTGATATAATGTGTTTGGAAGACACTCACTAAAGAGCTGTTTGAGCTCTTTGCCTCCCCTGCATTTCAAGAAAAAGTTATTTTCCCCCTTTTAATGAAAATTCACTTTTTTTTCTTTTTTGGTCCTCCCTTATTCATTTATTTTTGAGGCCTTCCACCTCTGTTAACTGTGGGAAAGGCTTCGCTTTGCCAGGGCACAGAACGCATTGTAAAAGTAATTCAATTTTACACCATAGCAATGACATGATCAAGGGAACTTTGAGCAGGCTTTGTGACCAAGAGCATTTAACAAGTATGTGAAAAGCTTCCAAAGAGCCCTCGTGAAAGAAAGAAAGGTTATAACAATAGGAGAGGCAGTTTGATAGTGGTAAATTAAGAGTCATAGGAGTGACTCTAATCAGGTTAAGCTTTAAAGAAAGAGAAGCACCTTTATATCTCTTGGGTACAGGCCTGAGTGCATTAAGAACTGTTGAATTTGTGCTGAGAAGTACACAAATCCTCATGGCACTAAGCATTTGCTCCTCCTTGGGCTGAAGAATTCCACTCTGTAAGGAGAAAGACTTTCAAATCAAAATAAGTAAAACTGCAGAATTGGACAGAGTACCTTGGAAAAAGAATATTGAGTTTTGGGAGATTTTTAGTCAATATCTAGACTTCTTTAAGAGTTCTTATCTTCCATTGTGTTCCCTGTGGAAACCTTCTGGCAACCCCAGCCCAAAGAAGGGGACAGTCTGTGCATAAAAGTAATGATGAACAATTCACATGTTACTAGATTTTGGGATCTGTGGAGCCCGAGCCAGACGCTGCCCTGAGCTGTACCCCAGTGAAGTGCATCATGTACCACGTGCAAGTGAGAAATATTTACATATACCGTGTGCATTCATATGCACTTCAGGTACAATGGTTCTGGGCATATCATTAAAACTTTGGGTTGGTAAAGAATGTGTATAGAGATGTACACTTTAATGGAGAGTCCAGCTATGTAAATAAATAACACAACTACAGACAGACCGCCAAGTTGTGAGAGTTAGTTTTTTTGTTTCTCACATATGGCTTATTCAACAACTTTTACGTGTCTGTTACTGTGAAAAGTGGTCAGAATTTATTTTGCCCAGGAAAAAGGTTATAGCTTGTCTTTGTTGGAAAAAAAAAATGAAAAAGTTGGGGCTGCCTCAATTTTGCAATCGACAGGGACACCTACAGGAAGACAAAATTAACACATTGGCATATTGGGTGTTTTCGGCTTTATTTGTTCACAGCTTGAGCCTATTACCTAATAGAGACACAAGAAAATGGCCCATCTGTTTGCAGTGGGCAAATGTGTGAGTAGTACTCTCTGGGGCTGCGTGGGAGAAGGGCTGCTTTTCAAGGACGTATTTACTTTACTCTCTGTTTTCTCAACGGTGTATATAACTCAATACTAAAAGGCTAATTTGTTTAAGGAAACCAAACCTGACTTCTTCAGTTAATTGCTTACAGAAAAGCCGTAGGTATTGCTTGGATTCTGTGTGCTTTGCTGAGTGCACTGGAGTGGCCTCCCTGATGCGGGCACTGAGGATGCCTTGAAGCCAGCTCGACGGCAGCAAAGCACCCATTGTCCCTGTCCTGCCCGCTCCGCTGGGGCTGCAGCTCTTGGAAAAGACTGGGGATGCGTGAGGAGTGCGAGAGAGATGAAAGTCTGTCTATCAAGGAATGGGGATGAGGCAGCTGGGAGGGAGAGTCTGCTCAGGGGCACGTGGGATTTGGGATATGATTAATGCTTTGGCGAAATGTTAAGGAGAACAGGATCTGGCAACTGAGAGGAAATGCCTATGTGCTCTTTTGCAACCAGCCTCGAGCCGGAATAGGAGCCTGTGCTCGTGCCAAAGTGAATCCAAGCATTTGCATGTACATGAGTGGAAACAGGCTGTAATAGAAAACATGGAATTTGGAGAACCGCATCCTGCTGGGCCCGTTCCTCCAGTGGGAGCTGGGTCTGCTTTGTAGCTCCTTTTATCAAAGAGAGACAGAAGAGAGGTTTGGTAAACAGCAACACTCTCTCCGAACTGTATCAGCAGTCACTGCATCTTCCCCCCAGCATCTTCACCACTCAAGCTTCTAAAACAATTTTAAAAACTCCTCCAAGTCAAAACCACCAATGCCAGAGGCAGCCTTTACTTCTCTCCAGCCTGCAGGGGCAGAACTGCTTGAAGGTATTAGCTATGCTAAGCCTCTTAAATAACTATTAAACACATAAAACTCTTAAATGCACGCAAATCCTGTGTAGCAAATGGCAAACAATAAGGAAAAGCTGATCAACCATTATACAGCAATTTAATCTATGCAATTTGCATAATTTTGCCCAACAGAAGGAGGCTATGGCAGAATTGCTTTCTGAGGGAAGGCAGAAATTCTGTACCAACCAGGTAAACAATCAGGAATGAGGATTTTGCAACTCCTTGGCAAATTCTTGGCGTATGGACAAAGGGAGTGTGATATAATTGCAAGGGATGTGATGCGGATGAACTGCAGGAGACAAAAGACAAGTTGAGAGCATGAAAAGAAGTCATTTTGCAATCAAATTAGGGAATTTAGAACAAAGGTTGAATATGTACCTTTAGCTCAGTCCCTCTGTATCACTGCTGTAGACTTAGGTGTTGGCATCCTGTGCCTGAGCTATAGAAATCATAACTCCCACAAACTGCAGCTACCTGCAACACTTGTGCGTGTGCAGCACCTTCATGTTTGGAGAGATCAAAGACTGGTGACTTCCAAACATTCTGCTTTACTGATGGCCACAGGGCAAATGAGCCACCAGCACCAGGACCCAGGGCCACCTCACAATATAGCCTGTGCCTCTTCTGGGGCTCCTACAGAAACTGTTTTCTCTGGTTTACAGCCTGCAAGGTGGGTTTATGTTTCTGGTAATATGCCTAGCACATTGTGGGCTCCACAACACTAATCTAAACTCATGTGTTTAATATGCAGATATTTCAGTGACAGGAGCTGTGCAACTTACTTGAAAGTAAGTAACTGGAGGCTGCATGTCACTGTAGAGCCACCTGCTTCAGGTCAGTCCCTGCACCCCATGAATTTACACCAGGAGCTCATTAACAACTTAGTGTTGGGCTGCAAAGCAAACTTTTTTTTTTTTCCAGGAATATCCACTATTATATTCCCAGCAATCTGGTGGCCATCAATGCCTTGCTGATAAACTGGAAATCTTCACCTTCTTCTATCCTCACCTCTCAAATGACCCATGAAAGAGTCTTGGAGATCAAAGAAATCCACTTCCATCCTTACCCTTCGGACAGAAAAACTGATGGGATTTAGCACCCATGTGGGAATATGAGCATTGGTAACTGGGGAGTGGCAGGGGTGGAAAATGACTGGGGGAGGTGGTGATGGAAGAGCCTAGAAGATGAATTACCTGGGGAGGAGGTGCATACTGAATTGTGGTCTCCATAGCAAGTGTGAGAGGACAGGAGAGAAATGACTTCCTCTGCCCCAAATAAAGATCAAGGAGTATTTGCATTCCAAGGGGTTGGCTTGTGCACATACCTCTTTGTCCCCCTTCTTTTAACTGGAAATCCTCGCTAATTAATCGCTCTGCAAATTCTGCTTCTGCACATCATATAACTGAAGGGCTTGCTTGTTTCTCTGGTGCTGACTGCATGTGTTCCTTCCCCTTGCATTCTGCTCTCCAAAACCAAATGAAAAGTATAAAGGAATTAGGTGAGAAAATGAGGGGGTTCTATGAGATTTTTAAAAGGTCCTTCAATTCCAATATGTTAAAGTATAGGCCTGTATGCCACAGACAACCAAACAAAATGTCCAGTAAGAGTTATCTATTGTTATTCCTATTTTTTCCCCAGCAATTTTAGGTTTTATCTGGAATTCACTTAGTAAACCCAGCAACTTGTGGTCTTTTCACAGCACCTTAGGCAGGCTGAAGTGGAACTGATGAATAATCAGTGATGCAACAGCTGTTATCCAGAGATAACAGAGGACTTCAGGCTGCAGATGTGCATGGGGTCAAGGGAGACAATGTTGTGCATGAAAAAGTCATACAATGGAGTTCTGTGTATTTTCTTCAGATTTCAAGAACAAAGAAGCAACGACCTTTTGTCTGCTGCTGTCATTCCCTGCCTCACCATTAAGGTAGTTTTCTTTTTTTTTTCCCCTTAATGGGAGGTATTTTGAAATAGACCCCTGTCAATCATGCCCTGAAAAAGATGAGCCCATCCCTGAGCAGAAGCCTTTTAAAAAGTTTAAAAATACTGAATGTCAAAACATGTGACAGTAAGGTTAACAAAGGACTTCGGATACATGTGGTTTGAATATATTTATTTCAAAAACAGGTTCTCTTTTATTTACTAAGTATGAGAAGTTTTTAAGGAGAAATGAAAAATCAAAGAAAACAAGACTTGTGTTCAGCAAAGATCTTTCCAGCCTCCAGCAGTGGTCAGGAGAACTGTATAAGAACAGGGTTATCAAAGGGAGATATTCTCTCTATGTATTCTCCTAGTATCTGGCATTCTGTGATTTAAGAATTTCTGAGTTCATGCTGTATTCATATCTTTGTGTTGAATTGCGCTTACGGACCATTCTTACCTAGCTTTGTTTCTTTGTGTTTATAACTGATACTACACAGGAAGAGATAACATTCCTCTGTTTGTTTTGACCTTGCTGTCTCATTGTTTCAGGTGAAGTCCCTCAATATTTTTACCGTGAGAAGCGGTGAGAAGCTTTTCCCTCGTTGCCTATGTCTGTCACAGCGTTCAGTTAGAGTCCTTGTGCTCAGCCTCCCCTTCCCCAAAACCCACCTCTGCTTTTAAGCATCACCGTGCGGTATCTCCCCCAGCTCCCGGCGCCGAGTGCCGGGCTGTGCCGCGGCCCTGCCGAGCCACCAGCAGTCCCCGGCGATGCGGAGGGAGCGGGCAGCTCCTCCCAGCCTCTCCTGCAGAAGCCAAACCCCTGGAACTCCGCCGTGCCAGGTGGAAGCAGGAGAGGACGAATCCGTGTAATGCCGCGCCGCGGGGACAGCCTGCCAGGAAAGGCAGCGCACGTCGCCCGAGGCTGGGCATAAACCTCTGCCTTCCTCCTGTCGGGAGGGAGTGCAGCTGTGAGCTGGGGAGCCGTGTGCCAGCTGTGTGCCAGCTGCGTGCCCGGGGCCGGGCGTGCTGCCGCCTGCCAGCGCCGCAGCCCCAGCCTCTCCTGCCCGCAGCCGGCCGCAGGCTGCGCCACGCGTCTGGCGGCCGGCCCCGCCGCCCGGCAACCATCCCATCATTTACCTCTCACCCGAGAGCCTTCAGCGAGTCATTGCACCCTGACATCCGAACTGATGGGAATAGCTATATATATTATAGGTTTTGCGTGTGGGTTTTTTGTTGTTGTTGTGTTTTGTTTTGTTTTGTTTTGTTTTGTTTTGTTTTGTTTTGTTTTGTTTTGTTTTTAAGAAGGTGAATGCTCACAGATCATCTCCCCAGCTAGCTAGGGGTGCACTCACCCTCTGTTGAGCATCCAGCACATTGAAGAGCCAGCGCTGTGCTGGGCTTGCTTGAGAAATGTGACTGAGAGCACACAGCAGCTATGTTCCCAGCCCAGTTTATTTTTGATGGTTCCCATCCCCAACAGAGGACAATGGCTTCTGTTGCTCTCACGATCCATGGGAAGCTGGTGTTTGACAGCACACTCCCAACACTTCAGTTTTGTTTTTCTGTTTGGGTTTTATTTTACTGTTGTTCGGATTTCAACTCTTTTTTGTTGTTGTTTTGGTTTTTTAAATTGCTTTCTCCCCTCCTCCACTCTTCATTCTTTTGGTGTAGGACTGCCACTCACCAGCTGTTCACAATTCCTTCACCCCTTCTGTTTTTCAGTACCACACTACCACGACATAGACTCAAAGGACATTTTACTCCTTGCAGGAGGCTTCCCACGCCCACTGATACATTTAATAAAAATACTTTTCTCTTTCTTCCCTACCTTGGAGAAAAGTTAATATATCTGTATTTCTCACAAAAATCAGATTGACCAATCTATCATCTTCAAACTGCCTAAGTTTAATTTCTCAAATGGTTTTAGATCCTAGAATGACTTTTTTTCTCTCTTCTTGATAGAACAAGCTTGTCCACAGAGTACTCAGTAAGTACTTCTCAACAAAATTTTGCTCATCACCTCATAAATCTGATGTCTAATTCCCTGCTCCTTCCATTTTGCTTTGTGTAATAGGGTTTTTTTTCTAGGCTGAAACTTGTTCAAAAATCAGCACATTCACATATATCAGCAACTGGTACCAAAAGAGGAGAACTGGGATGACATTGTGAAGCAATCAGCTACAGCAGAAGGAAGGAGAAGAGCTATCACTGGGTGATGTGCAGAGCATGGCAACTCCCACTGTTGCTAATGGGAGAAGGGGCTGCTGAACTCCTCTCAGGAATGTAGTTTCAATTTCTAATTGAGTTATTTATTCACTTGTTAAAGAACTCATCTCTTAGGGCAGTGACTCTCAAAGACAATAACAGTGGCTGCATGTGGCCACCAGGGAATTCATTGCAGCCACAAGACAAAAACTTGCTCTGATTGTTCAGTTGTTTTGATTTTAGCCGTCAAAACTGTGGCCACCATCAATTTATTGTGATCACATGTCACAGCTGCTTGTCTGAGAGTTGCTGGTTATTCCTCTCTCCCTTTTAGGCTCTTGGAGCAGGAAGTGCCCAAGGTGCAGTTTAATGGACCACATCAACTCCTCTGCAAAGCCCTTCTAACACACCCCATGTGAGTTCTATCCCACACTGGCATTGTGGCTCTCATGCTTTGAGAAGGAGCAGAGACAGAGTGCAGGGTGCTCTGTGGCTCCAGAGGAAACGAGGACCCATCACACTGACAGATCATGTTTGCTCTCAGAGCAGGTGTCTGTCAGTCCCTACTCACAAGTGACCAGTGCCGCCTTCTGTCTAGGTTCCCTGTCCCTGGTGTGTGTGTTCCAGGTGCATCCTTTGCCTGTGGAGCAACTTCACAGGCATCAAAAGAACCCCAAAGCCTGTTTTTCTAAGGAAAGAGCCAAGCCAGGCTGTGTGTAAAAAAGACCCTGATCCAAGGGTCTCTCACAGCCAGATTGACTCAGGCCTAATCCCCTTCAGAAAAAGATCCTTCTGATGAGATGGCTTCTCTTTCATTGCTGATGGACAGCAACAAAATTAAACACATCAAACAAACTTATTTTTCAAAGGCAAATTTGCAAAATTTCACAAAAAAGATGAGCATTATTTCTATTAGTTTTACTACTTTCTTGTTCTTCCCTTTGGTCCTTGTCCAGCCTCTGGAGGAGCCAGTGCACAAAGGGAATCAGGAGCATGTTTCTGTGGTGGAAGCTGAAGGGCAACATCTTCCCTATTTTATTGCATAGTGTCCTATACTGTTCCCTTGCCATAACTGTTCCTCACATTAAACAGTTCTCTTTTCTCTAAATGTTCAGCTTTGTATTATTTTTTAAAAATTATTTACCAGCATAACAGCAAACCCTCTGTTTTAACAGTCTCTACCTAAATTCCTCCTCAATTCCTCTAGAGAAGCATTTGCTTACACGGCTTAACAAAGGATTTGCATGTGGTTCAAGACCTGCAAAAAATAACCCAAAAGAGCAAAGGAAACTCAAGTACTTTGGCTTTAAGGAAAAATATTGACTATGGACACATATTAATACTATCCTAAAAGTGAGATAAGAAGGTATTGATTTGCTACTGTATGGAACTGCTTGCAAAAGGAAAACAGGGGACCCCTGAAATTCCTGAGACATGACCAAGCAGTCAGCTGGAAACACTTCTTACAAAAACTGCAGCCCAGGTGAAGTGAGGCATCCAGGAAAGGCTGCAGCTGAGCTGAGTAAATGCTGGTGAAGGGAAGTCCACAGCAATCTGTGTAGGCCAAAAACAGCAGTGGGAAACAGACTCTGCTGTTGGGTTTGGGGTTCTTCGTAGGGGGAAGCTGGATGAGACTCCCTGTAGAAGAGTTGAAGGCTCAGCACCAGTGGAGCTTGGATAAGGAGATGCCAAAGGCTGGCATCTGAATTACTGTGTTTCAGGAGGAGAGATTGATCTTTCTGACCTTGTGAACCCTTTCAGTGTTTGGGCAGATAGCCCAGGTGCATGTGCATGACCTGCATAGGACACGTGCAGGGGGCTGGATGTGCTCTCTGTGCACAAACCTGCAGTGCAGCAGGCAGGGTGTGTCTGTTGCTGCTTGAACCTCTGTTTGTCCTCTCCAGGAATGCTGGGGAGGCTCCAGGGTAGGTGGGGTGAAGGTGCCCAGGTCTGCAGCATCTGCAGCGGCCAGCAGAGGTTACTGTCCTGCCTGTGGGTTATGAAATGCTCACAGTACACCTGAACAAGGCTTTCAAGAAAGAGAGGTGCTGCATTTGTGCCAGGTGCCCTTGTTTGCTGGTGATGAAGGAGCATGCTGCTAGCACCAGGCTGCTGTGCCTGTCTCCAGCTGCTGAAAGAGCCCCTATTCTGCTGCCTCTGGTTCCTCTCAGTTAAGTGGCACCTGTCTGCAAAATGCACAAGTGGCTTAAGTCCCTCAAAGTCTCACTTGCTTCTCCTTGATGTGCAGAGCCTGAGTTCAAGAGATCCAGGAAGTTACCTGTGGCCAGATGGGACCTTGTGCCCAGACCCTTCCAGGGATAAAAGGAAGGCAGCCCTTCCTTCTCCTCTACTCTCTCAAGCAAAACAAAAAGCAGGGATTACTCTTTCTTAAGGGTCATGTCTGTTAAGACAGCCAGACCAGTTGTGTCTGGCACTGTAAATAAGGCTAAGGAAATTTAGAACCTTCTAAGGTGAGGCAACAGCTAAGCATACATTTTGTTTTGGATTTTTTTTTCAAATCATTACTCTGGTTTTATTTTTTGATAGAGGAGCCAGTTTTCTCTAAGTCAAAATCTGTTTCAGTTCACATCCCTCTCCTACCCAAAAACTGCAGAATGTGATAAAATGAAACTGGGTCAAAATACCTTTGTGATGCTTCCTAAAATGCCATTGAGAACCCATGTATTCTGTGGCAGGTAACTTTTAAGGCTGAAATGTATATCTGTTTACTGGGATGCTGTGGGCTAGTATTTGATGGTGGGTGCATCCCAGACCATAGAACTGCAGCTTCAGAATCTTCAACTAAGCAACAGCTTCTGCTTTCAGCAGTGACAGCAGCTTACATACTGTGAAGCTGCTGAAGGAAACCCAAAACCTAGAAGGTTTTTTTCTCTAATAATACTTCAGTTCAAAATGCACCAAGCCAACAGCAGCATAAGGGCACAGAGCAGTAGCATATGAATGCAATACAGGGCATTTTCAGCTATGACATGATCTCTCTTTCAGAAATGATAAAGGTTTCTGGCATTTTAAGCCCAAATCTGATTTTACTTGATCTGTTTTATCTTGAATTTACTGTTTTGCACCTATTTCTAAGACACATAGGACACTGGCTGGAAGAGGCAGCTGTGCTGGAAAAAACCAATGTGCAAAGTAACCGAGTATGCTGGCTAACACCAGGCACAAGGGAGAGGCACGGCAGCTTGGTTCTGAGCTTATCCTAAATCCTTTGCTCCCCCAGAAGTGCCAAGGGCTTGTGGTCAAAGCTGGGCTTCTTCCAGGTGAGGAGGGCACTGGGGTGTGGGGCCAGCTCTGCCAGTTCCCCAGGGTTCATCTGCACAAGCAGAAGGGCTGCAGCAAGGCGGCCCTTTCACACGGGGGAGGGAGCTGGGGGATGCAGCCTCAGTGCTTGTCACTCCATAGCTGTGCCACAATATTTTATGCTTCTTTGGCAGAGTTGATATGATCAGCTTTGTTTTCAAGTACTGCGGTGGAGATTTGTCATCAACTTCTTCATTGCATCGTCACTCTGTCCTCCTCCCCTCCCTGCCCTCTGCCCCCTTATGGGTGCCCCTCCACCTTCCCCCTGCTCAATCGCACTCAACAAGACATTCTGAATTTTCCATATCTTTTTTTTTTTTTTTTTTTTTTCTTCTCTTTCCCCCCTCTTTTGTCTTCTGGTAACAGCGTTTGGCATTTCCCGGACAGCCCGTACTCCATAAGGCCTCAGTGTCTGAATACGGGGACGGCTTGAACGTTGCCTGCTGAGACTGAAGAAGAACTTGAGTTAAAATAATCCTCTCTTTTGTTCCGCTTGGGTTGCTTTTTGTTTGCCTGACAGATGTTCGGCCCCTGTGCGTGTGCAAGGAGCGGCTCCTCCGCCGGGCCCTCTGATCCGCCAGCTTATTGATTTCTGCCTATCTGTGCGGCTTGTCTCCAGCCCTTACAGATGCGAGGGCTGGGGCGGCAGCCCCTCTCCTTCCCACACAAATAGGGCAATCCTCTATTGTCAGGGGGCCAGCAGAGGAGAGCGAGCCTCACTCCCTCTTGAGCCATTGTGACAGACTCGGGCGGGTTTTGGGGGGCAGAGGGGTGTGAAGCACCGATGCCGCGTTCTGCCAGCTCGTGACGCTGCCGCACAGGTGCCTGAGTGAGCGGGGAGGAAGCAGCTGCGGGCACGAAGGCCTCAGAGCTTTGCGCTGTGCAAGCTGTGTGTTATCTCAAGTTCGTATTTCAGTCATTTTGCTGGCGAACGTAAGGATCAAAGTTGTGGCCGGGGAAAACCTTGGAAAAGGCAGTTCTGCTCTGCTCCTCCTAAACAGCATTGCTGTGAATTTCACTCACTCTGAGAGAGAGAGTTCCACTGCTCTGAGTTTCACTGACCGGACTAGCCAAGAAGTCACTGCATGCCAGACTTCCATCTTGCAGTTGGTGGCCTTGTAAGCCACATGTAATACTTTTCTTCTATCTCGCTTTTTCTCGTTTGTGTGGTTTTGGCTTGATTTTCTGCCTCCTGAGAAGCGTGTCAGGGTGCTCTGCAAGAGAAGCACGCTGCAGACCTGCATCCACGTTTTGGCATACAGTTGCAGGCTCACTTTGCTGCTGACAGCAGCTTGGCTTTTGTTTAACCCTTGACATAAGTCTGCAGAGGTCTGACCTGTCACCGGCTCTAGTGCTCTGGATGGAGTGTGGAAAAGGAGGCAGTTGTTGTGGGGCACTCAGCTGTCTCCCCTCATTAAGCCCATGTCCCTGGAAAGCAGTCATTGTGCATGCTGCCCACCACATCCCTGCAACAGCAGCCCTTCACTGGTGTCTGTGGTGCACGAGCGTGCAGGATGCACTGCCAAGGGACAGCCCTTTCTCTGGGGTTGGGACAAAGGCCATAAGAGCAGCTCCAGGGTGTGTATCTCTCACCCTGCCTACCTTTTGCACTTACAGTGAGCTCGTTGTCTGCAGAGCAGCTTTTCTACTCTGTGCCAAGTTGCTCTCCCTTGTCTTCCCTCTCTCTGAAGCACATCATTTGTTGCTGTGCGTATCAGAATCTCCAGGGCTATGACTGTGGTGGCCAGGAATGGCACATCCTTTGGCTTCACTGATGCTACCAGGCACTAGGTTACCATTTACTGCCACGGTAGCTGGGCACCAGTTTATTGAAAACGACTTAGTTATGTGTTAATGACCTGCTGCTTGACAGAATACTTTACCCCACAGAAACAAATACAGACGTGTTAAGTGTTGCTCTTTGCTCACCAGGGTTGGGGTACCTCAGTTTGGACTTGTTAAGGCACAATTCCCACTCTGACATGCTGTGGTCTGTTGGATCTTACTGAGAGCTGTCAAGAGCTGGCAGAGGTACTTCTCATGGTGTCAAGTGATTTATACTAACATAAAAATCAGGCAGAGAATTTTCAGCCTGTGGTGGCCTGCGCTGCAGCTCCAGCTATGTTATGGTTTCTTGGCCTGAGACTGAAACCACAGTATGGAGCCTCAGTCCTTGGTGGATGCTTCCCACCAACAGCTCACTGGGACAGTCAAAGCTGATGGCAAAGAAGGTGGCTCTGTGTAATACCTCTTTGAACAATGACTAGCAGTAGGCTGGGAAGAGAGACTTGGACAGCATATATGAGGCAGAACAGATGTTCCACACAGTCACACAAGCCCCTGCTGCCCACAACCTTCTCCATGTACTACAGCATCACAGGGGTCCCCTTCACTCTTATGAGTAACAGGAACAGTGTCCTCTAAGCATCAGCTCAGGTCTTGAGATTTCCTTTTACGATCTGTGTGTCATGCAGTCCAAGAGGGGTGTGCTTATGGGTCTTTAATTTAGGGAAAATAACTTTGACAAGCCATAGTGAATTCTGTAGCTAGCAACTTGCATTACTCCATTAGTCTTGGATCCTCCTTCACACATATGTAAAAATAAGGCAAAGTAGCTCATTTGGAAAGAAGAGCTCTGTAAAATGCTCTCTGGTTTGACAAGCAGGACCTTGCCATGTCTGTGGGACCTTCTTTTGATGTCTCTTTCAGTGTCAGCAGGAGAGGACTGTAACCACCGAGTACTGCTCAATGCATACACTGCAAAGGAAATTTTATCTTGGGAGCATCACCCAAACACTCCACTGATTAGATTGTGTTCTAGTGACATTTAAGATGTTGGGTTCAACATGCTGAAAACGAGTGAGTTCTTGCCTGTAGCAAGCTGTTGGGATGGCCAGACTCCTAGTTCAAACCAGGAGGGACAGTAGGTGATGTATGAACTGGTACCCAAGGGAGGATGAAGAGACAAAATTCCAAAATCCATATCCCTTGATCCTCTGCAGGGACGACACCCGCAAGTCAGGGTGTGGAGTGATAAAAATTTCCTCTGGCTTTCAGGAAGGAAGTGCCTTGTGGGTGTAGGTGGATCAGTGAATACAACCCTGTGTATCAGTTGGTGTCTGCAGGACAATGTAACGCACTGCCTGGCACGAGTGATTTTACACGTGGCCATTTTTGCAAAGGCCATGCTGTAACTCTCTGTAGGCTCTGTTGGACTGAAAACACAGTGGGAGTTATGTACAGCAGTTGTATTTCATAGATGGTACCTGAAACCCAAGCTGTGCCCATGCTGAGTGTTAGAAAAGGAAAGATCAGTATTTGGATTAATTCCTTTCACTTGTTTCTGCCTTACTCTCACCGCCCTTCCCCTTGCTCCACAGCCTGTGGGTGATGTTGTTGTTTGCAGGGCTGTTTGGGAGCTATTCTGTGACTTTTCTTTAATAGCAGTTCTTTGAAATTCTGCTGCTCCTGTAATGGGGGTTGAGCGCGGTTGCGTCACTGTTGTGATGGTCTGTCAAGCCATCTAATTGGTTTGTCTCATTAAAACTTACAATTGGCACTTACAAGGCAGCAGTCCTGTAGTCCAACACTGTAGCTGGAGCCACGCTGGCTGACCAAGTGCTTGCCACGAGGGTTTTGGGATGTGGATGGAAAACTGTGTCTCTCATGAACTCATCCCACAGCTCCGAAGATAAAGCTTGAATGTATCAGACCACCTCTGACTTCATCTCCTCTGTAGTGAGACTAACTGGAGGAATGCACTTAAAATCAACAAACAGGTGGCTTTTAATCTCCAGTTCAGAGCCAAGGCTGCTGGGATCTCAAACAGGACACTCAAGGGCCACCCATTAGCTGCTGTTGGATAGCTTGGCCTGTTGGATGTTCTTTTGTTGGCATGAGTATGAGGAGGAAATGGTGCAAGAACAGGACAGATTTGCATAGCCTCTGATAGAAACTAAATTCTTGGAGTAGTTCCAAAATGCATTTTGGCTTTGAATGGAAACATTTGTGAAAATAACCCTCTACCTGTCCAAATCAAAATATTACTTAAAACACTGCAAGTGAATTCTCTTATGAGAAGTCTATTTTTTATTTTATTTTTAATCTGAGCCAACTAGTCAAAAGGACCTCACTTACTTCAGGAGGCTGATTCATTGTCCTTTTAAAAGTTAGATTGCAATGATGACTTCTGGCAGCATAGTTAAATTTATCTGAGTGCACAAATTGGAGTTCAGAGCTCCAGGTTTGTGCAGAGAATGAGTATCAGTGTAGCTTTTCTGCTAACACTGGGCTTAAACTAAGCACTGGGCTTAAACTAAATCACCAGAGAACCTCCTGTTAAATGTTTGTCCAGGAATTTTATTAGGCATGTGAATGCCAGCATATAGATACTGCTTTGGTCACTGTAACTCCCCAGCTCCTCAGAGAAGAGAATTTTGTCTGTTTGGTGCTTCACTGTGTTTGATGGAGAGTGTCCCTTTGACAGAGAAGCATCTTAACAGAGGTGAAGGGTACCACAGCCACTGGCTTTGAAAGCTGTAGAGCCAAACAAAATACATTGAGTGGTTTAGATGTAACAGCCTGCACTGAATCAAGAGTCTCTCTATTCAAGGCTGTAAGCTCAACAGCTCTGCACTGAGGGCCTGGAGAAACGAGAGGGAAACAAGGTCCTCTGGTTCCTGTGGAAATGCTATTGTCTGCAATCCAGCTACGTACCAGCTGAAAACACTTTGCATCACCCTTTTAAATGTTATCACTTCAAATTTTGTGGCTTAGCTCAGGGTAAGCACTTCCCTTGGCTTTTGAGAAAAGCCATAAAAACCTAGACTTTTTGACTTAGTTTAAATCAGAGAATGAAAACACATTGCATGGCCCTTCCAAAGACAAATTATCTTTAATTTTAAAAAATCCCATCTAATTGTCATTAATCAAACCATCCCCTGTGCTAATAAGATGAAGGCAGGGAACGGAATGCCATTCCAGCTCAGGCAGCTGTTGTGCATGTCAACCAGTTTCAAAACGCTTGGCAAAAGTTGTAAATGCAACTCTAATGAGATCGGCTTGTCTGCAACTAGCAAACACATACCAGCCGCACCAAAATGTTTGTTTGCCGTGGGACTAAGTGGAGATTGTGTTAACCGCTCTGCATTCAAGGGTACGTGTCAAGAAAAGTTCAGATCAAGCACAAGGCAGTGACACTGGAATGCAGCTTTCTCCAGAACGGTCACTTACATAAACCCTGAAAAAAACCCTCCAGCACAACTGATGGCTCTTGTTGTGTGAGGGGGGCCTTTCCCCATCAGGACTCTCGGCTTTCTGGTATCTCAGTGCTCGAGGCTCTCTGCAAAGGCTGCATAAGCAAGCTACAAACCAGAGGTGTGTTTCCTACTTTGATGTTTGAGGATGGGCTCCTGGGAGGGGACCAGCTTCCAAGGCATTCTACAGCATCTCCCATCTGCCAGGTACCCCCAGCTGGTTACGCCTCCATCAGCTGCCCAGGTAGAGAGGAGGTGCTCAGCTGAGCCAGCCAGGGGCTCCAGTGTGAGAGTGTAGCCTTGAAAGAGCAATGACCAGCTTGATCATCTAGCCAGCCTTACTGCCGAGCTCATCACAGCCAGTTCCACAAAGCTGGTTAAACAGAGGACTGGTCCAGAGGGGCTGCAACCCTCTGTGGGCCAGGCACTGTGGCTGTCACATACCCACACCTGGGTGGGCACCTAGGTGAGTCAGCACATAGGTGACTTTTTGTAGAACCATCAAGGAGATCACCAAACCAAGTGCAGCTGCAGAAAGCTAAGCAACAGAAATATCTACGTTTCAGAGAAGCCAAGTCTCAGGAAAGTCAACAGCACCTTAACCTCAACCGTGAAGTATCTATGTAACACCGCAAACTTCGACACCTTGTTCCTTTTCCTCAGCACAAAAGGGAATCCTGGTTTTTAACTTTCCTTTTATGGCTCTTTGAGCTTAAGTACAAAGGACTGGTTAAATTTCTGGTACCGTGAGTATTCTCTTGCCAGTAGCCCTTTAATCTGTGTCTTGTGCCAAAGAATATTAATTATTGTAGGCTACAGTGAAGTCCATCCCTACCCCCACTTGAGCCTCTGAAATGAAATGAACAGTGAAGTTGAACTTTGCCAGCAACTGTTAGGAAAGGGGCCAAGAACAGCCTAACAGGAAAGATACTCAGGATTTTTTGTTTGTTTTTTTCTGCTAAACCATGTTTTTGTAATTATGAATACTTTGTTGAAATTGCTTGGAAAAGGAAGTACACAGAAAACGGTCCATACTATTAAACTAACTACATATTAGTGTTGAAAGAATATAAAACTAGTCTCACTCCGTTGCACTCACACAGACAAAACCCCTTCTCAGAAGGAATTTGGCTTGAGAAGAGAGATCTGGAGGCAAATCTTAGTTAACTTCAGGCCCATGTGCCTTATTGTCTGGTTTACGACTGCCCCAAATGGCCTAAAAGCAAAGGACATTCACACTAAACAAAAGCAATGGCTGAAAGAAAGAGAAAAGAGGAATTTGAAAGCTGTCATTTCCAAATCCCTTCTGCTCAAAAGTTGGTTCCTGACTTTTGATAAGGAACCCTGAAAAAGGTAGCAGTTACTTTATGCTCCCAAAAACTATCTTCAACTAGACTGGAGAGAAGCAGGACTATTTCTTGGATTCATGTGAATGCTGCTGTAATCAGCACTTGCTGATTCCACTTGCTCCTGCCACCTTTCCCCAAGTTTAGGTTTGTAAAATCCCAAATCGCTAAACACAGAGAAAAAAAGTGCAAAAGCATCTTTCTAGGATGCATGACTACAGGGTATCAAAACAGGTTTATCAAAGGTGGAAAATTACTACTTTGCCCCCCAAGTTAATAAATACTTACGAATAAAAAGAAGTAAGATGCAGTAGGACCACTTCAAACTACTGCACCTCATACAGTGTTTTATAATTTCCATTTAAATGGTCTTCTCTAGTCAGCAGCCTGGTCCTGACTCTCATCACACTAAGGCATATATCTCAGTGTAAAAGGAAAAACATCACCCTGGAGTGAGAAAGCCTGGTATTTGGTTTATATAACAATATCTTAAGATTCAGCCTCAAGAAAGTCTTGGTTTTAGTTAAAATTAAATTAAACTTATCCCTGCCTGATATAGGGAACTAAGCTTTTAGAAGCATAAATGCAACATTTATGTCCTATTGAGCACTTTCACTTTCCGTAGCAACAAGCCCCCTCTTTGGTACATAAAATGGATTTGATGCATAAACAATATTGCTGAAAACACGTCCAAAGTTAGTAAAGAACACTTTGCTTTACAAACCTAATTTTTTAAGGCTGTGACCTTGTGCAGTCCCTTACACAAGCAAGGGTATGCAGTCATTTGGCTGAGATCAAAACAAAGCCTCCCATCTCCTCAACAAGCAGTCCCACAAAGCACATTACAGTGGGACCCCGGGAAGTATGTATGGCTATTTCCACCCCCCCCGCGGGGAATTGTGCCGAGACCTGCGACAGCAAGCAGCTATTGCCACCTTAGGGCGGCCCTTAGTACTGCTGCAGGTGAAGTGGAGCTGCCCGCTCCTGCTCTTGTTGTATTCCCTTAGAGATAAAAGTGCTTGCTCCGAGGTTATTCCAATCCTGCAGTGCACCCCTCTCTCGAAAAGTACACACGTTTAAAATTAATAAGAGGTTTTCAAGATGAACATTTTTGCTCTCCCTCCTTCCTCTTACCTAAAATTATATTAAACACATCTAGCCCCCATCCAAGCTGATCTGCCAAACCCAGCCCTTTGCTTCTAGCACCCCTAAGTGGCACTGTTACAATTGTTTTGCCTAGCTGCACTTCTGTAGCCTGCCTTGACAGTTCTGTAAACAAGTAAGGCTCAAAATGCTTCATAAACTGTTAATGTACATGGTAGACACAGTGCTGGATGAATACTAAGCTGATTTACACATGGGAAGTACAGGCATGGAACTAAGGAGAGCTGCAGTCAGGGCCTTCCCACCTTTCATCCTGAGGTGATGACAATCTTCACAACGCTAGGGAACGTGGTGGATTAACAAAATAAATGCCTTTCATCCATAATATACATCTGACATTTGGGATGTTTTAATACTAATAAGCAAGTAACTTCTAGCTGAGCAGCCTGTGAATACTTGTGTACTCACACATCTCCTGTCACTCCTGCAACTCCTCACTCAGAGCACAAGCAGTGATCTGGGGAGGGCATAACTGGAAAGTCAAAAATGTGGAAAACAAACCTCCCCATCTCACTGGCTCCAAACCCACCCACAAAGGGAGTGAACACAGAGCAACATTCTTCAGTGAAAGAAACTTGGTATTTTCAGTCCAATGGGCCTGTGAAAAAGCTTCCTTTCCCTGCTGGCTCTCCAGCTAGATGTACTCTGCAGGGAAATCTGAAAAGGAGACAAAATCTCGCATTGGTGCAAGTGCACCAACAGGATGGCACTGTTTTCCTGAGTGTGTCAGGAAAACAGGCACCTGCTCTTGTACGTCTTCTGAGACTGCAAATAACACCTGAAAATTCTAATCACCTTGTGTTTCTCCTGAAAGAACTTACAGAGGCAAGCCTAGCCACATCTAACTAAAGCCAGTAATTCCTAAAATCTGTCAACATGCATTTATTTTGGATGTAAAATCTACCCCTAAATATAAGAACAGCCAAATTTATCACAACTTGAGTTAAATCATTGCATCTCTCCTATACGTCTGGCATCCTGCAGGAACATTAAGTTAGTTCATGTAGGAATTAGGTGGTTCCCCTTGTTTGTTGCTCTTCACTGTTCAGCCCTTATATATTGCAAACAGACCTGTCCCAAAGGCAGACATGTCAATTTGTTACCCTCTCCTGTTTTTCTTTGCAACTGAAACGCTGTTTAGTATCAGTAGATTTCAACAACTTTACTTTCTGTAAAGCTCTAACAGCCTACTGTGAAACACTTGAGCAATTCATTATAAATCTGGTATCAAAGAGAGCCGAGTTTAAGGTGCTTTAACTTAATTTTACAGATGTAACAGAACAGGAAGGAGCTCCTTACCCGGCCCAACACTGGCACCCAGTGGTCAAGTGCCTTCACAAGCACTTCGGGAAAGTTGGTGGATTTCCTGAACACAGCCAGGCTGTTTAAAAGCACTAGTTGTTCGATTCCTGAGGTTCAAAATGCTACCCACTATCTAAACTGTCTAGGAAGCTCGAGACTGGTGAAGACCAGCCAGAGCTAGGAATAAAGCACTGCACCCAAAAATGCTGCACTGAATTCAGCCAGTCACATCCAAACAGGAGGCAATGCTACTGTAGGGTCAAGCATGTCAGCAAAATTGTTTTTTTTTAGGAACTAGTATGCCACCTGAACCAAAGAGATATTTTATATGTCCTTTTTTTTAAAAGCTACAAACTATGAGAGGACTCTTCAGAGAGTTCTTCATAGAGAAAACTATCTTGCCTGTGATGATGCAGCTGTTTTTCTGAAGATCATAATACTGAAGCAAATTTCCAGGAGTGTGATACAGCACATCAAACAAACTACACTTGATGCAATTTCCCAAGACTCAGAGGCAGCAGTAGGCCTAACAAAGAACCCAGGCATTAAAAGGCACTCAGGAATCTCCATTCTATGTTTTTTCCATCAGTAGCCACAAGGGGACAACGCTTCAAATTCTGGGCATTTACCAAACAGAAACACACAGAGGTGAGCCCAGATAGACTCCATGACTAAACTCTGAAAGACTCCACTTAACATTCTTCCCTCTAACACTGTGATACTGGTTTCAGATGATCCACACAGTCTTTGCAATAAGTACACGAAGTCAAATGTCAGGACAGCATGTCAGAGAAATAAAGAAGACAGGAAAAGCAAGCTATGAAGTGCAGAAAAGGCAGCACAAACAGAGCAAATGCTTTACTTGCTGAACCAAGGCTGAACTGAAAGAATTACCAGAACAGTCCATGAACCTAAATTTTAATACTCCCCCATATTGCAGCATAAGGGATTGTGAGAAGGGGAACTTGCATTAGAATTAGACTGATCAATAGATTAGGACCAGATGAAGGAAACTGACTTTTAACTTTTAGCTGCTTCCTTACCACAAACTGCTCTGGTTTTTAAAAACACAATTTCTAACAAAGGCAGAAAATACTCAGCACCACAGTAGTTGAACTTCTGGAAAAAAAATTTAATAAGACAAATGTCTTCATAACACAGTTAAATTGTACATCACAGATAACCTGCTTACACATGAACTGAATTAGTCTTTTCGTAACTGGATAGTTTGCTCTTTAATTCCATCTTTTGTGACAATGCAAATCTTTAGTGCATCCCCAGTGTACACATCTCTCTCAGCAGCAGAAATGAAGACATCCTTAACCAGCTGCAAAGCCTTTTCCAGGGTCAGAGGTACATGTTCCACATTTTGCATGTTCTTGAAGCCAATCTAAGAAAATATGAAAATGCATTTTATCCATCTATGAAAACTGTTTCAGTCCCTGCACTAGAATGAACAGATTTAGATGAATTAAAAAGAAGGCTTGTCTATTTTAAAAACCCCAAAGCTGAAAAAGTATTCCTCCATACAGTTTATAGTTAACTAGAAGCAGATCCAACATAGAGCCAGCACAGCTCCTCCTGCTCATTCAGCATGTACAAGAGCACAATGAACATTTGGATCTGATCTATTTCTTCACAAACTTCTCACAAGGCTGGCAGTACCAGAACTGCATATCAGCCTTTTTTTCTCTGGTTACTTGTAGTTAGGAACATTTCTTAAAAGCAAATACTTCCTAAGATACCTAGACTTCTAGGTATCTTAGTCTAACTAACTAAGTCAGTCTAACTTAGTAAAACTAAGTCTGTATTGGAGCATATCTAGTCCTACTAAATAGCATTAAGTTAGCTCATAAGTGACAGCTTAAGCACCAGAACAGGTAAAGGAGAAGAGTCCCATGTTTGGCCTGAAACCCATAAGCAATAAAAAATTACTTAGGATAACTTGGTTTTTGCAGAACACATTTCCTTCAGTTAATAAAGTAAAAAAAAAAAAAAAAGGAAATATTCTATTCCTTTCTCATCTGGTAAGTCAAGAATGCTTACTCTACTTTTCTAAGCACAAAAGTTGTGTTGACATCAGGTTCAAGTGACTAAATACCAACACCAATGTCAAAAAAATTAAAATGAGTAAAGCATGCTTTGGCATTTCTCCCATTCCATCATTAACAGCTTCAACTAAATACAAAAATATTCTTCAGGTATTTCAGACAGATTTAGCTGAGTAAGTTTCCAGCAGTTTTATGTTAAAATACTCTTACTGAAAAATGGTATCTGAGTTGTACAAAACTGAAGACTTAAACAAGGGTATGTTAAATGATAAAATGTATGTATTAATTCTATCTTCTTAATTTGGTATTATTTCATACTAAGTAACAGGCATATTTATGTTATCAGCCAAGAAAAAACTCCCAAAACTGAGAAAAAACCTCTCCCAACAACTTCTAAGATAAACATAACTCCCCAATTAAAACATTTCTGTCTTTTAAAGGCATTGCACTATTAATAATTAATAACTATTAAAAACCTGAACAGATCCCAAAGCAAAACTTTCATTTCTCCTGAGAAAGTAAAGCCACATAATTTATAAATGTATGGATTACCAGATCCTACCTGGATAATAGATTTAAAACTTCTCTCAAAAGTAATATTCTCCAGAAGTAAAGCTACATTAATGTGACTGTCACAAATGTTTAATAAGCTATTTTACCTGGTTATCCAGCAAAGGCTGCAACATGGCACTTGCTGATCCACCTGCTTTGAAAGAATCTCTCTCATAGGAGCCCACCGGATCAAAGCTATAAACTGCTCCCTTCCCTGAAGGAAAAAAAAAAAAAAAAAAAAAAAAAAAAAAAAAAAAAAAAAAAAAAAAAAAAAAAAAAAAGTATGCAATCACAATTCAATTCAGGAAGATGCTCAATACTGACAAGCATTCTCAACAAAACCAGCTCTGTGGCAAGGCAGTGTCTGGAACATCCCAGTAAACCTTTGCCAAACAACACTGAGTATGTTCAGATGATGTTTTTGACAGAAGACTTCTTATGGCTGTGGCCTGGTACAATATCCAAGGTTATTTTCTTTAAGCCACAAGCGTGCTTCAACAGATGTTTCTTACAGTACTTGCTACAGAAAAAATGCTGATGCAGAATAATCAAAGCAGAAAAATGTGCTAGAGTGTAGTGATGCACAAAGAGCCCCAGGGCTTCCAAGGGTAACACAAACAAGCAGCTCAGACATGGCTACTGAATGATACATTTCTTGAATTACCTCCAGAAAGCATGCTTGGATGCCTCTGCATCACACTCCCAGAACTAGGGATGATGTTCTGGTCTCTTGCACACTTCCCTCTGAAGCCAGACCAGGTGGTGCAAAGTTTACTGGCTTGCACCAACATCAGATATGAGGACACACTGTAGCTCTGAAGCCTTGTGGTTTGAAGAGGACAAGCCAGTCAGAATGTAGCAGCTGGCCAAGCCCAGCCTTTCTGTTCAGACAGGCTGCACCCCATTCAATTTACTGGCCAGTGCCCTTGGCAGCAGAGCACAGGCACTGAATAGCCCTGAGAAAGCCAGCCTAAGCAATAATCAATCTTGCTGAACCCAAATTTAGTCCATGCAAGCAAACTTGCACTCTGATTCTTATCAGCTGCTACAGCACCCTTATAATCCAAGATTTACCATTATGCAGGGCAGACTAATCCCCTGCCAGATCCCACAAATCATAGACATGTCTTAGCAAGACTGGGAAGGCAGTACAGGAAAAACAAACTGCAGGGAATGGCTAAAATTATCCAAACAAGACCACCTCTGAGCTCCTTCTCAAAGCCAGAGAACACAATATATTCCAGTAACTCAATCAAATCACTAGACAGGAACGACAGCTTCGGTGTAGAAGTCATGACTTTCACTAGAGGTTAGTTAACATTTAGAAATAACTTTGTAGAAGCCTGTCTCTGGAGTAAATCTTCATACTAAATAGTGTTTACCACACTCACAGGTCTGAGTGAAACATAAACAGTTTTACTGGTGACATCTACTTTAAAGATACAATTAAAAAATCCAGCAAAACAGTTGTAAAATTTTCCAGTCTAAAGTATGAATTATTTCACTTCAGACATTTTATTAGTAATCAAGTAATTGTAACATAGCTTTTAGACTTTCAGACCTTCAGAAATGAAAAATCAAGTGAATAACAAAAACTAGGCAACAACCCAGATGCATAATATGTATTTGATCTGTTTAAGTACCATAATGCCTAAAGGCAGGTGTTAGGAACAGGAACACAAACTTTGTTATTCAATCAGTACACCTGAGATGAAAAGGGATAGCTATCCACCCATAGAAATGAAGCCTTTTTTTTGTTTTGTTTGGGGTTTTTTTTGTTTTGGTTTTGGTGGTGTTTTTGTGTTGTTTGTTTGTTTGTTTGGTGTTTTTGTTGTTGTTGTTGTTGTTTTGGGTTTTTTTGTTTCAAGTCTTACCTTCTTCATCAAGTCCACCAATTATATTGTAAACGTAGTAGGGAAAGAAACGCCGAGAATACAGGATTGTAGACAGCATTGCTGCAATAGCCCCTGTAGTCATGGTCTTGTTGTTGGAATGCTTGTACATCTGCCAAGGAGAAAGTCAAAACTAAAGCTGACATTCAATCAGAATTGCATTTTCTGTAACCTCACTACAGAAGAATCTGACGCTAAGCAAAATTATTAATCAACATGATTAGAGAAAACACACTGGTCTAAGAGGTACAGCCTTTATACAAGCTAAAGATTAACACATCTTCAAAGTTTTGCAATTGCTAGGTGCTGCCTCATTAACAATATCCTCTCCAGCTCTTCCATTCCACAAATTCGTAGAGCCACACTTAGTAACAACATAGCACCAATTTTCCCTGCCATATCTTTCACTGGCAAAACAGTTATGATACAAACACTTGAAAAAAACCAGCAGAAGTTATATTTAAAACATATCATATCGGTCTGAAGCATAACATTAAGAATCTAAGTTTTTAAATACAGTAAGATACATAGTTACCTTTAATCTGGCTTCAATAATTTTAGTAAGGGTAAGGCAGTCCCCATGGAAACCAGTGCATCCAATGACCGTTTGTTCTGTTCTGAAAAACATAAAAATTTTGTTATGATTTCAGACTTAGCATGAACTACAGCAATTTCTTACACAGTAGGTTATTATGAAAACACCAAATGTCTTTTCAGTTTTTCTAGTGCTGCCAAAAACAGTTGTCTGAAATGCAGTAACAGATCTGTAGTGTACAAAAGGCACCTGTAACCTACATCTTGGAGAGGACTCAATAAACACAGGACCACACAGGTGTCCTTCTTCAACCTACTTCCTTCTTCAGCTGTCAGCAGGACTGACAGAAAGAAATTCTCCATTTCTTCATGACCCCTGACTCCAGCTGCAGCAATTCAGTCTTGCTAGAGATCTGTTGTTTTACACTGGGGAGCCACAGATCCTATCACTCAGTCCAATTTTTACTCCATCAGACCAGAGGGCTGCATTAGGTTTGTACAATGGTTACCTGACATTTATGGGTTTGGTGGCTTCTGTGTCAGCACAAACAGAAGTCATCTGGCTGCATATGCACTACAGAAGCTTAGCTCTCTGCTCAGTTTTGAAATGTCTTATGAACCCTAACCATGGGAACACACACTTGAAAATTTAATCCTACGAAACGGAAAAGAGTCTAGAAATATCAACACACGCAGACCAACCCAAAGCAGTCATTCAGAAAACATCTTAAAATCTTCTCTCAGCCTGTCACTAGAATTACACAAAGCCACCATGTGCAGCATGTATACTGCACCAGACTAATCTGCATCTGGACAGTATCAGAGAGTCAAACACCTTGTAGTAACAAGTTAGCCAGGAGAAACTGAAGTTATTTTAATTTCATATCATCAATTTAGAAAAAGAAACAATAGCCCAAAAGAAAAAAAAAAGTTTACCTAGTTGATGACAGCCTACAAGGCAAGCACCTGCTGCAGTAAAATGAACATAAATAACATGTAGCTGTAAACCAGGAGATGCTACCCAGGTGGGTCAAATTAAGCATAAAATGGGCATAGAAAGTTCAATTATGGAACTACAGATAGATTTAACTCTCCTCAAACACCTCTCTAAATTGCCAGGTAATTAACTAGAGAGACACAGTACAACTGGCAGCAGTGGGCACACTTGTGTACTATCACCAGATCTGAGGAAGCAGAATGAGTTATCATAGGATTAAGTCTTGCTACAGTCAGGTTAAAAATTCTTCTGATTATCCAGCCAAAAAATCCCACGTTAAGGTTTGTTTCAAGCTAAAAATGTTCTGTTCTCACTTAACTTCAAGAGCATGAAACCAGAAATCTGGCTGCTTTTACAACATCACATCACATCTCGCATTACAGCAAAGGTCACCGTGACTCCAAAATCTACTTTGTTACTGTTCTTTTCCTTCTAAGAGTACTGTACTGTTCTTTTCCTTTCCTGCTTAAAGCAGGAGGCAGGTGGCATGGTCAGCAATACAAAAGATTTTCCATCTTTTTCAATCCTTGCAGATCTGTACTTACAGCTTGTAGCATTTTGGGCTGTCCCGGGAGTGAATTGAATAGCCCTCACTCAGACGCGTGTCAGAGGCAACGATACTGAAATCTTCTCCAGCAATCGCCAGCACAGTCCTTAAAAAAAAGAGTATTGCCAAATCAGGACCTTCAGCACAAGTATTTTCTTAGGCAACACGCAAACAAACGAGACAGTAATTCTACATCCAGACTCACGTTTTGTCAAGTATCTTATATTCCTTGCTATGTTTCCCACTATGCACATGCCTACTCAACACGGAAGGGAGAAGACACTAGACAGACTGTACAAAACATATTCATGTGGCCCTCTACTCTGATTTAAACTCTGGGGAAACCTGGTAAAACAGAGACTCTACACCAGGCAAGAACCAGACTCAATGGATGATATGATGATGAGCCTGATAATGGCTCATCCTTCTAAAACAAGCAAAGCACTGAGCAACAGTATCACTACACTTAAATAAATGTCACTTTTAAAATCTGGTGTTATTACTTCCTAACAACTATTTTTGTGATCACCACAGGTGTACTACCATTACGTAACAAAGAGATGCTCTTTAAAAAGCAGTAGTCATCATAAGAAAAAAAAAAAACAACAACTACCTAGCCAGATCATGCCACCAACTCAGGTATGTAGAACATCACCTGTCTGTAACAGTTACAGTAAGGTAGCAGTCAACCTCGTAACACATTTACCAGCAACATGGACAAGAGCAATGGCAGTAAACTAAAACACAAGAAGTTCCACCTCAGCATGAGGAAGAACTTCTTCACGTTGAGGGTGGCAGAGCACTGGAACAGGCTGCCCAGGGAGCTCGTGGAGTCTCCCTCTCTGAAGACATTCAAAACCCACCTGGATGCTCCCGGTGTCACCTGCTCGAGGTGACCCAGCCTTGACAGGGGGATTGGACTGGATGATTTCCAGAGCTCCCGTCCAGCCCTAACAACTCTGTGATTCTGTAATAGGACCATATTACCTGGGTATCCTAAGCCACTATAAAGAAACAATTCTGAGGGGAATAAAAGATGCGTACTTTAAGACCTGTTGAAGTTAGGGAGCCCGAGTGTTCCAAAAGCCACACGGACAGGCAAGAACACCCTGAAAGGTGGAAGGCCTCAAGGCAAGCCCGAGCCCAGCTCCTCCCTGTGCTGCTGCTCTCTCCCTACCAAGTGGTGACCATGAGGGGAGATAAACCTGCGCTAAGCGCCGAGGAGAGGCAGGAGTAAGGTGAGGCAGCCCCAGCCCCGGCACTCCCCTGGGCCCCGTGCCCCGGGTGCCCCGTCCCGCCCGCTGCCTGCCCGGGCCCCTCACCCTCCGTTGAAGGTGTACGGCGAGAAGCGGTAGTGCTGCACGGGCGCCTCCAGCCCGTAGCCCGCCTCGGGCCGGGAGGGCCCGTATCCGTATCCCGCGGTGGACAGCATCGCAGCAGCCCGCTCGCTGCTGTCTCACGGCGAAATGGCGGCACCGGAGGCGGAAGCGGAGCCGCTCTGGGAGGGCAGCGCCGCCTCCTCTCGGCTGCTCCGCCGGGCGCCGAGCGCCGTGGCCTGGCGGGAGGGCGGCGGGGCCTCTGTGGAGCGGAGCCCGCCCGGGCCCCGCCCGCCAAAGGTGTGTGTGTGTGCCTGGGCCCTCAGGCAGCGCCGGCCTCGGCTCTTGTCCAAGCGCTGTCCTGTCACCTGCGTGCCCGCTGGTGGAAACACGCAGGCTGATCGGTAGCTGTGGTGAGGCCGTCACACAGCCCTCGTGTTTGGGCGGGTGGGCAGCAGGGTGGCTCCTGCTCTGTAGGGGAGAGCGCCTTTGGAACCGCTGTGAAGAGCAAGAGACGAGAATAATAGAATCATCGGGTGGCTGGATTTGGAAGGGACCTTAAAAATCATCTAGTCCTGTCACAGGCAGGGACACCTTTCACTAGACCCAGTTGCTCAGAACTCCATCCTGCTTGGCCTTGAACACTTCCAGGGATGGGGCATCCACAACTTCCCTGGGCAGCCTGTGCCAGAATTGCACCACCCTCACAGCAAAGAACTTCCTCCTAATACCTAATCTAAACTCTTTCAGTTGAGGCCATTCCCTCTTGTCCTGTCACTACATGCTCTTGTGAAAAATCCCTCTCCACCTTTCCAGTAGGTCACCCTGAAGCCTTCTCCTACCCAGGTTGAATAGTCAAAATTACCTCAGCCTTTCTTCATACAAGAAGTGCTTCATCCCTCTAAGTATTTTGGTGGCCCTCCTCTGGACTCACTGCAACAAGTCCAGGTCTTTCATGAGCTGGACACAGTGCTCCAGATGGGGTCTCAACAGGTCCATGAGGTGGGCTATGGGGTGTGGTGCCCCAGCACTGTGGCATGAGTGGAAACAAGTGGGAAGGGCTGGGATAGAAGTTCAAAATGGTACTAGGGGCGAAGGACAGGCGGGGACAGTGAGATGCAGGGGACACAGGCAGTGCTCCTGAGGAGAAGTGTGTTGCCGTGCTCGGGAAGCACAGCCGTGGTGGCTGCAGTCTCCGTGGGCACTGTGCACACACAGCGGCGATACCTGCAGCACAGCAGTGTGGAACTCTGTATAGCTCCAGTGTGAGGAACCACAGCCTCTGTGAGGGCCTGGTGCACTGCCAGGGACCCCACAGATTCACAGGATCTGGAAGGGACCACAGAGGGTCATCTGGGGCAATTTTTCTGCTCAAGCAGGGTCATCCTAGAGCACCTGGCACAGGACTGTGTCCAGATGGTTCTTGAACATCTCCAGTGAGGGAGACTCTAGAAAATCTGTTCCAGTGCTCAGTCACCTGCACAGTGAAGAAGTTCTTCCTCACATCCAGGTGGAAAATGGGAAAACTAACCATTGCCTCACGTCCTATTGCTTGGCACCACCAAGAAGAGCCTGACTGAATCCTCTTCACACTCACCCTTTAGATATACATATTAATGAGGTCCCCTCTCAGTCGTCTCTTCTCGAGGCTGAACAGGCCCAGGTTCCTCAGCCTTTCCTCCTAAGTGGATGTTCCAGTCCCTTAATCATCTCTGTAGCCTTCTGCTGCATCTGCTCCAGGAGCTCCATGTCTCTCCTGTCCTGAGGAGCCCAGAACAGGACACAGCACTCCAGATGTGCCTCACCAGGGCTGAGTAGGGGGGGCAGGATCGATATTCTGGCAACGATCGTCCTAATACACTCCAGGATAGCACCGGTCTGCTTGGCCACAAGGGCACTGCTGTCTCATGGACAGCCTGTTGTTCACCGAGACCTCCGGGTCCTTCTCCGCAGTGCTGCTTCCCGGCAGGCTGGTTCCCAGCCTGTGCTGGTGCCTGCGGTTACGCCCCTCCAGGTGCAGGACCTGCACTTGCCCTTGTTTCATTTCTGAAGGTTCCTCCGCGGGAAGGCTCTGGTCCCGCCGGCGGCGGGAAGTGACGCGCCGGGCGCGCCGGTGGCGCGGGGGCGGGGCGCGGCCGGGCTCCGGCGGTCGCTGAGCGCGGCGGGAGCGGAGCGAGCTCCAGGTACCGAGTGCCCGCCGCTCCCCCGCCGCCGCCGCTCGGCCCCTGCCCGCGGACGGGCCGGTGGGGCCGCGATGGTGCGGGGCAGGCCGGGCCTGGCGGGCGGGGACGGTGCGCGGGCCGGGCTCGCTCCGCACCTCCGGGGCGGCCTGAGGCGCGGCGGGGGGAGCGGGGAGGGACTCCCGCGGCGCGGAGGCGGCGGCCGCCTTTCTCTCCCCCGCCGCGGCTCGGGGGCGAGCGGCGGCCGTGGCGCCGGGCGCGGGATGGGCGCGGGCAGCGGCGGGACCCTGCGAGGGCGGGCGGGGGCTGCGCGGGGCCGGGGCCGGTGTTGGATGGGGAGCGCGGAGGGCTGGGGGGCGCGGGCAGGCTGTGGCCGCACGCCGAGCGCTGCCGTGTGGCTGGTGGGGAGCCCGAAGGGGGCCTCGGGGATGGGTCGGGGCCTCCTCCGGGCTGTCTCCTGCTTCTGGACTCTGTTCCCTCGACCAAAACGTCGCTCGACGTTTGTAGTAGAGATCCGAGCAAGCCGCGTTAAGTACGGGAGGGTACAGGATGGACCTCTGCGTAGATGGTGCCCTGGCTGCCGCTTTTGGCATGCCTGGTATCCAGCCTTCTTACTAAATAGCTCGGCTGTCGAGGAGTTGACTTTGTTTCTTCCAGGATAATATGTAGGCTTCTAATGTACCCGCGTTGTAACACCCGGGTGTTCTGCTTGATACCTTTGGTGAGGTTAAAGATGATAATATCTTATGGTCATGGGTGGAAAAAAGCAGGCCTTTTTAGCTGAAATGTAAATATTACTGTAATTCTAAGCTCTTATATCTTAAAAAAGGAGTCTGAATAGGCTGTCTTCAGATTTTGAGGTGGCCTACCTCTGGTCTGATAATGACCTTGAGTATTTCTCAGCAATAGTTAAGACGCAAATTATTGGGGTAATATTTTATATCATTGCTATCATAATTCTCCACTCCTGTTGTTTATTTCCATAACACAGCAACAGAAGTATAGTTAAAAAAATAAAAGAAAATCACTGTTATGTTCCACTTGTATACTTGAAATTGGTTTTCACATATTTCTTTTTTCCTCGTGAAATGCATGTCACTACAGTTTGAAATCTCTTAGTGCTTTATTTTATGGAATTAGATAAAAGAGGTTTTTCTAGCTCTGATTTGAGCAGTGATGCTTTTATCATAGAGGAAAAAAATTTTTTTTGCAAGCTCAAGCCTTAAAATGGCCAGGAAGAGACTTACAAGTGATGTGTCAGTAAGCTTGTCAGTTAGTAGTCAGGAGAATTAAATTCTAAAAACATCAGTGCTTTTGCAGCTAAAGCAAAGCCTGGAGTAGAATGAGCAGCTTGAGCTCTTTGTGCAGGAGGGTTTGGTTCGACAGAGGCCTGCCTGCCCATGTGAGTCAGGTAACCTGCAGGGACTTCAGCAGAATCATACTGCAAAGTTTCTATGCAGTGTGCCTGAAAAAGGTTATTTTTATGGATTGTGTATGCGTGAATGTTCTTGTATGTATTTGTACGTGGGTGTCTCTTATCTGAGTCAGCAGCTGATAGGTTTGCCTTTGGGTTTGTGTTTAGATATTATTCTCAGGATATTACTTTTTTTTTTTTTTTTTCTTTCCAGGCTTTGGTTAGTGTTTTAGACTCATAACATATTTCTCTGAAGCTGATGTTTTCCTAACGCTTTCAGCTTGGCTTTAAAAGCTACTTCGCTGGAATGTTTTAAATGGTTAAAAAACCTCTAGGATTTGAAGTTTATTTAAATTAATTGAAAGAAATACTTCTGGCCTCACCAAAGAAATAACTGGAATCATGGATCAGAACAACAGTTTGCCACCCTATGCTCAAGGCTTAGCCTCCCCTCAGGTAAAAACAAATTATTTAAGATGTAACTATGATCTGAATTTCCTTCATGAACGTGTTTTCTCTTTCTTGCATCTAGCTTCACATTTTTTTGTTTGCAGATCTGAAAAATTCTGCTAGGTATCGAATAATACTAGTATAAAGCAGAATTTTGAAACCATTGATGTCTCTATCCAGAAGTATAAGAAACACAGCAGTTTCTTACACACAGAGTGTAAGAATATATGTGGGATTTCTTAATGGGGTTCCTCTTAAGTTGAAATATGACTGACAAGTTGGAAATATTAATTTAATTTTGGTGGTTGCTCCTCGAACTACGTACATAACAGATTGTTGCTGGGGTATGAATACACTGGGTACAGTGAACACAGTTGGTGTTCATACAATTTCAAATTAAATTGTGGGTCAAAGTTGAGACATAGTAGCAAGGTAGTGTGAGAAGCATGTCATGTCCCTAGATTCCTTTGGGTAGTACTTTATTCTATAGAACAGCTGCATTTCCCAGGATTTTCTGTTTTTAACGATTTACTACTGCATGCTTCAGGTTTGATATGAGCAACTCAGCTAAGACAGATTTATTTTTAGACTCCTCCCAAAAACTTTGTCCCTTAAAAACAAAATGGAGTCATCACGATCTGTGGTTTTCGTGTCACGTTTTCTCCTGTAGGGTGCAATGACTCCAGGAATTCCAATTTTCAGCCCGATGATGCCGTATGGCACAGGACTGACACCACAGCCTGTCCAGAGCACCAACAGCCTGTCCATACTGGAGGAGCAGCAGCGGCAGCAGCAGCAGCAGCAGCAAGCAGCACAGCAATCCACGTCACAGCAAGCGACACAGGGGACATCTGGTCAAACCCCCCAGCTCTTCCATTCACAGACTCTTACCACAGCCCCTTTACCAGGAACCACACCTCTGTACCCCTCTCCAATGACTCCAATGACTCCCATAACTCCTGCAACACCGGCATCAGAGAGCTCTGGCATAGTGCCACAACTACAGTGAGTGCCCCATGTGTTAGTGCATCATGTCCTTTCTCAGACAGCCCTTTAAAGACTTAGGACCAAAGTCACATCAGGAATTAGGTACTGCATTTGGTGGGAAGGGAGGTCCCAAGAATTTATGAGTCTCCTGTAGCAAAATGAGTAATTTTTACTTTTATTTTTAGCTTAGCTTCATTACTAAACCAGTTAGTAATATGAACAGTTTCTTAGTAATTTGTCAACAGTACATCTTTGGAACATACCAGTGGAGGGTTGTATATGTCTTTGTTTAACAGCATCATAATTTTTAACTCCTTGCACTTCAGGAGCTCATGATGTTCCCTTTTTCAATGCATAGATAAAACTGAGCTTGTGAGAAGGGAAAAAACCCTAGAACTAGTTCTAAGTTTAGGTATGGAAGTATTTTCAGTGAACTTCAGTTTTAAAGAGACTATTTCAGAAATTTATGGAAGGGACAAAGATAAAAGGTTGATACCATGAATTGAAAGAGTAGTTTCTTATATTTTTCTTATTTTTTTCCATCACTGAGGACCTTTAAATTTCAGGGGTTTCCCATAAAACAAAACATTTTATCTAGGAACTTTTTTCTCACAACCTGCTATCCCATCTCTTGGCAATGGGTTTACCTCCTGGGTCATTCCCACTTAATTCTGCACCCCTTCTGCACATTCTACGCCCTTAATTCCTTGAAGGACATAGCAAGGAAAATTTCAGATGGTACTATCTCATTTTCTCCTGTATCCAGCAGCTTCCCTGATTGTGGTGAGGGCTCTCAGCATGAGTAATTTTTCTTGCCAACAGAGATTCTTCTCGTGGGACACTTTTCATAATAGCTGACAGATAAGGAGGAATCATCAATTATGCCTTAGGAGCTTCTGCCCTACAAAAGGAGGTTCCTGAGGCAAAACACTGCTCAATGCTCCTGTTAGTAGGAAAGATGCCACTCAAACTTGCTTGGAGAAACAAAACAATAAAAAAATAAAATTGATTAGGCTTGGTTAAAAATGAGGAAGACACATGAATTCCTTACTGTGTTTTTAATATATTTTTCTGATCTGTCTTTAGGAATATTGTGTCCACAGTGAATCTTGGTTGCAAACTTGACCTAAAAACTATTGCACTTCGTGCCCGAAATGCTGAATATAATCCCAAGGTAAGAGAAACGTATTAAGAGTTCATCCTATAACAGATGTATTAAAGGCACAGGTTGTGGCTGCAGGCTGCTGCAATAAGCTCAACCTGCTAAACCTACCTGCTGTATATACTGTTTTATACTGTAGTTAAAAGGGAAATCTTAATATTAGGACATTCAAATTAGTAAAAAGTATTTTTATGCTGAGGTAGCTGTGATGTGCACCAGGTTGTAAGTTGTTAGATTTAGAAAAAACCTAACCCAACACTGGCCAAGCTTTTTGTGGTAGAGCTGGCCTCTGCTGCTGTTCATATGGGCTTATTTGTTTATAGTGCTCAGTGAGCTCTTTTTGCATATCACTGTGAAATGTCTGATGATGAAGTCTTGTTCCCTATCTCCCAACAAAGGAGAAAGGAGAGAAGAATTCAAATCCTGGGCTCCTGCCAGAGCTGTGGTTTCCTCCAGCTAGCTGCTCCTCTGGAATTCTTATGGTCACAGGGCATTCACTAATTTTTCATAGTCTCGCTTCCCCTCTGTTCTCTCAAGTTCTCCTCCAGTATTTCTGTCATCTCACAGCTTCTGATGGCTAAGTTTGGTGGAACATTAAAATGGAGCAAAATTAAATTGATTTTTTTTTTTTGCATATTGACTTCAAAGTTGCCTGCTGCATCTTAATAGTAGTGGGGTTCTAAATAAGTGGTTTGTTTTTAGCTTGGGAAATCTGAGCAACAGCAAAGGACCTGGAGCATTAAATCAAGAAAATCATGTTGCTACATGTTTCTTTTGGGTGGCTCCTCTTGAAAACGTTACCTTTGCAACAAGGGCAGCTGGACACTAATAAAAGTTTAGATGTTGCGTGGTTGAACTGGCTTGTCTTGGGAAGGCTTCAGTTTTCCTGGGATGTGTGTGGGTTTTTTGTTTTAGCATTTAGTATTTTGCTTCAGTTGACCTGAACTCTGCTCTCAAAGGTTAAAGCATGCATGCAGGCATATCTGATAAATTACTGTTACCATAAGTTTATACCAGCGATGCTGTTACATAATTGTGAGTAAGATATTAGTGCAGCAAAAATGTGAGCAGGCCCTGGTAACCCCTAAGGTAGGGGGTGGGTGGCTGTGTAAAGCTTGTAGGCTAGAATAATCAATATGAAACACTGTTTTCCATGGCAGAGGGATAGAAGGGTTATGTAACACACTCCTGACGTTTAGTCAGTACATTCATCTATCAAAGAAAAGATGTTGCTTGGCTCTATTATTTAAGTCATATTTTGACAAACGTGCTGTTGCGTAACCCACGCTACCGCCTTGGTTATGTCAGTATAACAATTGATGGGACTGCAGGGTGAGCTGTTCCAAGTTAAATATAACAAACAGGGGTTTGTGTGTGTGTGTGTGTGTGTGTATGCCCACATCAGTTTCCAGTATCTCTTGCTTCAAAGAATTTAAGGATATTTGGAAATGCTTACTTAGAATAAAAAGCTAGAGCTAATTGGGCTGCTGTGTCCTACTGTGGTAGCTGAGGTGACTTCTGTTTACATGGGACTTTGACCTCCAGCTGTTCTGTTTGCTGGTATTGTAACACTGTCTATTTTTTTTGGATAGTCTTCCATCCTACTTATAAGAGATAAAATTTCAACACATATGGAGGAATGTTTTAAAATTTATTTTTAAAATTGTTTCTATTGCTCTGATGCAAATGTTAGCATTATTTACATGTTGCATATATAGTAATGAGAGATGAATGGTAATGCAGTGGTAAATATCCTTTCTGCCTGGCTCTACCTCTCAGTGTGTGTGCTTGAAGGTACTTAGAGTTTAAGCATTTCAAGTAAACTTTGAGGGATCAGTAAGTATGTTTGACCTTTTCTTGCACTATGGTGTAACTTGCTTCTTAGATGATGCAGATTTGGTTTTAATGTAATGATGACAGCAGTATCTCACTAACAGTCTCAATGCTCACACTTCAGCGTTTTGCTGCTGTTATTATGAGAATAAGAGAACCACGTACTACTGCACTGATATTCAGCTCTGGGAAAATGGTGTGCACAGGAGCAAAAAGGTATGTTTAGGCACAAGCAAACTAATTCAGGCTGTCTCTTCTCATGTACCATGATGCTTGTTTATATATACACATCAAAGTTGTACAGGTACAACTAATCTTCACAGTTGCTTCAGATTATACACATTCCTACAGAAAATGCCTGTTTATGATTGAAGGGACTTCCTAAGTTATGGGGAAATGGTAGTTCTATTTCTGAAGTACTTTCATTCAGTCTGATAAACTGGTTTGCAGAGGTTATTATATTCAGTTTTTTGGCTTTGCAGTTACCTGTTTTTTCTAATAACTTAAAAAAATTTAGCAAGTATGCATTGGAACTGCTTAAAGTGTAAGGATGGTGACAGAAGGATTTTATATTTGAATAGCTTCATTCATCACGGGACAAGAGCTCCAAATCTGGTTCCTGTAGTTTGATCTGTTCTTAACAAGACCACTGAAGCACAAGAACTGAAAACTAAACATAAGCTTAACTCTGGTGGGCAGGAGAGAAATTCTGCTCCGAAGAAGCCTGCTAGGAATCCAGAAGGAATAAACTAATGAGCAGAGATGAATGAATAGATCTGTACAGGGAAACACTTTCTCTGCCTGGTGACACTTGAAATTCAAGTTGCCTTACTCTGCATCAGGAACAAACAGATCCTCAGCTGTTTACAAACCTGAAGCAAACTGAATTCTGCAACAGTGGGTACAGCTGTGCAGCTGTGTTAAACCCACGTTTGAATGCCTGGGCTAAATCAAGCAGAAGATTTTGCCAATTGACAGATTTTTATAGAAGTATATATTTTCTAGTAGTAGTTCAAGGTTGCTCTACAGTGAAAACTTAAGTAACAATCTTAATGTCCCATTAGAGGGACTCTGGTCATAATTTTAGAAGTGTAAAATGTAGTGGATTTATAATTTACTGTTTTCCCTATGAACAGGGAATGCAACACTAATGGTGTCCAGAAGCCTTTTACCAAAATTGGCATGAAAACCAGTCAGTGCTAGTTGTTAATTTTGGATGTAAAATTTTTGCATGTGAACTCCCCTCTCCCTCCACACAGACTTTTTTCCCCAATTAGGTATTTATGGTTTAATGCTGTTTGCCTGAAGTAATACTTAACTGAGGAAGTAATACAGATATCCTGTTCTAATTTCAGTGAGGAGCAATCCAGACTGGCTGCAAGGAAGTATGCAAGAGTTGTTCAGAAACTGGGTTTTCCTGCAAAATTTTTGGATTTTAAAATTCAGAATATGGTGGGCAGCTGTGATGTGAAATTTCCCATCAGACTGGAAGGATTGGTACTTACACACCAGCAGTTCAGCAGGTAAAAAAAGGCTTGCTTATGTTTCATTCTTGTTGAATACTATCTTAGAGAGTGACATCTATTTAGATTATTCCCTTGCTCCACAGGGAAACCTCATCTTTGGTTCCCATCTTGGCACTGCCTCAGGTGTAGCTGAGGCTGCCCGATGTGAACCCGTCAAAATGATCTTCCCTGCTACCCTCCCCAAGTTTCAGGGAAGTCTACATCTGCTCTGCCCAGTCCTAGACTGAGCCCAGAAGATAGGGTGGAACATGGGTCTGCAAGCACGTTGTCTTGGTTTGAAAGACAGGTGTCAGCCAGGGAGGGGCAGGGCCTCCCTCGGAATGGAGAATTCAAATTCCCTCCCTCCAAGTTATTGTAATTTAGAAAATTAAAGGGGCTATCGGACAGAGGTATGGGGACAGGAACAACAGTTCTTTACTGGTATATATAACAAGGCAAACAAAGAACAACAACTACAGCATTAATAGTAAACAGTAAACCAGGAAAAACCTCGAGAGGCTTTGTTTCACAAGGCCCGGGCAGTCTGATCTCGGTGCCCCTGTGAACTCCCAGAGCACCAAGCTGGAAAATCCCGGACTGGTGGATGAAGCTGTGTGGTGGTAACTGGAATGGCAGGGATGTCCCGGCAGAGCAGGGCAGTGCAAGGCCACAGAGCAGTGGGACAGGGCTGGCCCAGCTCCAGCAGGGCAGGAGGAGGCAGCTCAGAGTTCCTGGGCACACGAGCAGATGGTGGGAGATTCCTCAGGACCGTACCCGATGGTGGCAGTGCACTCCTCCCGCACCAAGCAGCAGCCTCGCTGTCTGCTCTCCGATGCCGAGAGCAAGAGACAGAAGCTGCCTCCAGCCCTGCCCGGTCCTTTGCCCAAAAGCTCGCTTGATCTTCCTCTCCCGACTTCTGGCCACCTCTTTGTTTTGGTCAAGCACCCATAAGTACCCAGTAGTTAGTCCCCTAGCAACTTAGACGGGGAAAATTCTCTAAGTAAAAAAGAAACAAGTGTAACCCCCAACACACTTTTAAACACTCTCACTCTCTTCTCTTACAGCTACGAGCCGGAATTGTTTCCTGGCTTAATCTACAGAATGATTAAGCCAAGAATTGTTCTGCTTATTTTTGTTTCTGGAAAAGTGGTTTTAACTGGTAAGTGCAGACAGTATCTTACTGCAAGAGGGGAGGTTTAGACTGTATTACAGGATATGTAAGCTGCCAGGTACTTTTCTTTTAGCGATGACAGTACTAAGAAAGGAGAGTTAACAGAATATTCCATGGATGGTGATGTTAAGGACACTTCCCTGTGCAGCCATCCAGCAGCCACTCTGGCAGTCGGTGCCACACCAGCTGCTGTAGGACCAAAGCCTCTTGGCAGTGGGCAGCTCCAGCAAAGCCGGCAGGTTCCCTTCTTGACTCCCTACACACCCCACTCACACAGTCACACCAGCTTTTCTTGAGGCTCCACCAGGCGTTGTTATGCAAAGATTCAGCAGTTCACGCCTCTTGCCCTGGGGGTCCTGCACCCAGAGCTCAGCCTGCAGCTCAGCACTGCCACTGCTCACAGAGCTACCTGCCCTGTATTCCTTAACAGATGAGAATGCACAAAGCAACAGCACATTTGGCTAGATCAAAGGAACAATGATCATGAAACTTAGTCAGGTATGTAGGTGCCCAAAAAGCTGTAAGAATGCAGGTGATCTTTCTGGCAAAATCTGAAAGACTTTTTCTGTGGCTGAACATGTGTGACTGAGCTAGCTTTTCTTTGGCAGCCTGGCTGCAGGCTGCTGCCATGCTGTATGATACAGCAGCCAAAGAAGGGGAGATACTTGTGCTCTAGGACCTCCTCGCCCTCGGATGCTTGACCTACTCCATTCATTTCCTCTTATGCTGTGTCTTACTTCGGAGAAAAAACCTACAAGACCCACAGACAAAAGGAGGATCATGTCCCTGCAGTGGGGGGAAATGCAGTCCTCTGCAGTCCTCCTTCAGAGGAAGCAGACCTTCCTCCCCCTGATAGTCACTCTCAAAGAAAGCCCCACCAGTTAGGCCTTTCTGCACAAACATCCTACAGGGCTGTGCTTTGTTGTTGGGTCACCTGTGGAAATCATGTATATGAAAATCCTATTTGCAACATAGCATCGTCACAGAGATGCTGGTGAAAGTGCTAGCACTTGTCAGATTAAACAGAGAAGGCTGGTCATGTAAGCTCTCTATGAAATGTGTTAAAAAGGATTGTAAAAATAGAGATTTATGGATACATGTAGGTTTTATATAGAGTTGCATTCAAATACACATTCTAAAAGCTAAAATTAAGTATTTGGTGAAAGGTACAAACTAAGTTAATCCACTGTCTCCTTCCAGGTGCTAAAGTACGAGCAGAAATCTATGAAGCATTTGAAAACATCTATCCTATTTTAAAGGGATTCAGAAAGACAACGTAACAGTTTCTACACATTTCAGAGAAATCAGGGGTATATTTTCAAAGGTATTGTGTATGGCACAGCAGTAACAAGAAACGGACTTCCAGTGCAACTGCAACACCAGGACTTGGACTATTTCCCAGTTAGTGCCTACTTCCCTGATGCTCAAGGGGAACTGTATTCTTGAATATGTCTACTGAGTTACTGTGAGTTGCTTTACTGGGCTGTTCCTGGAGCAGCCCCTCCAACTTTTATTTATATTCTAGCTTTTAAATAGTTTTAATGCCAGTTCTATTAATAGAAAATCTGTAAGTTGGTTTAAAGACAAATGCAACTGTGTCACTCAGTGTATAAACCACTTAAATTGCCATGTATATATGTTTTAAGTTCCTTCCATAAGACCATGGTTTTTATAATTTTCAGAACTTTAGCTTTTAAAATTTTTCAATTTTAAATTTCTTTGATGCCAGACATTCCCTCTTTCCAGTATTAAGCAAGATGGAATAAATTTATTAATTAAAATGGCTCACTGTACATATATATATAATATATACCTTTCTTCTCTTTCTTTCTTCAGCTCCACATGTACAATAAACCCTGTTTATACAACTATGGGAACTGTCTTAATAAATTTTAAAATTACCCAGCTGGTAGAATGAAATACATTGAATTTTTTTTTATTTAATCGATTTTTTAATAGCAGATGCACTGCTATAAGTGACACATTGTTTTGAAAGAATCCTAGCAGTGCTCCAGTTTGCATACCAGCAGTCACATCCTTGGCCATGTCTAACTTGAATATTTCCAATATGTTAAAGCAAAAGAGACGGTTACAGAAGCTTGTGTTTGAGTATGTGTTGCCTTATGTTCAACAGATGGGATTTAGGCAAGTCTTAAATAGCTGCACTCGACTGAATTGAAACAACAGATCCCTGCTTAGCTTCTAGAATTTCTTTAAATGACTACTTTTGTATTTTACCAGCTATGACTGCCTCACTATATTAGTGTTCCTATAAAATGTCAAAGCCCTTCCAGCTGGAGTCAGTATGTACATAATCTTCCTTCTGAACCATGCTTGAAGCCTCATGGGCTGAGAACAAAAAAAATAAACTTCTTTTCCTCAGTAAATTTCCAGTAATAGTAACCTTTCTATGACTTACACATTATTTCAAACAGCTTTTATCTGAAACAAACCTAAATGTAAACAATGGTCTCATTACTAAATTGGTGTTTCATTCCAGACAAAATTTAAGTTTTGGCTGGCTTTGATACTGTTCCATTTGCAAATCCGGAGTGACCCTCATCATCAGTCTTCTCTCTACACCAGTGTCTCTCCAGGTGTTTTAATCACTTACCAGAAATATGCTGTTTCTTAATGTAGCTGTGCAGGATATACTGAAACACTGCATTGCCTTCAGTGCAACCACTCTGTGCTGTGAGCTCATCAATGTTCCTGAGAGCTCTTGACTATAACTGTTGGCTGTCCATGCTTTTGCAGGACCTGAACTATTACCAACTTAGGTGCAAAACTCTTCAACTCTTCAGAAAGCTTGGATCCCTAAGAAACCATGGGATGGTTTTCAACAAAATCAGTCGAGCTGTACTACAGTGACTTAAGACAGTTTCACAACATGGACCAGGGCTTAAAACTGCCCTGCTAGAAATTAACTTCTGTGATTACAAAACCACTTCCATGTACAGCGTTTTCTGCCTGTTTCTTTGGGTACTGTCAATATCCAAAGAATTTCAAAAACCCCACAGTGGGCCCCACAGAGTCACAGTTTAGCAGCCATGAATGGTTGGAGCAGGATCAGGGAATATGTAACCAAATTCTATACAGAAACACACAAAAAAGCCTTTTCTGCAGATATAGCCATAGGAGTGATTAAGCAACTACCACAGTAAAGCTTCAGCATTATGGTTTCACTTTTCTCTTGCATCAGCTATATGGCAGTCCTATAGTGGAAGAATTTCTGCAGAGGACACTTATTTTTAAACTTCGCCAATGTTGGCAGACTTAGGGTACAATCCAGCCTGAAAATCTGCTGCTACAGGCAGTGTGTAACAAGACAAATGTGTTCTGGTAGGGCTGACTCAGTTACCTGGTGCAGAAGCAGTTTAAACAGAGTTAAACTACTTCTGTATGGAGCTAATAGGTTTAAGTCAGATAAAACACTTGTTTTTTGTGCATTTTTACCTCAAATAATCACTCAATCAGAACATGCAACAAACTCCCTAGTTAGGTTTAATGTACCTGATGAGAAACAAATTTAAGTTCCACAGCAAAAAGCTATGCAGCTTTGTCTTAGCTGACTCCTGTACAGCTCTTCAACATCAGCACTCAAGGGGGTTTACAGTAGTCTGCTTTTCTTTGAATGAATGTTAATTTTTGAGTAGCCCAATGAAAATCCTGACAGACTACCACCTTTTAAGTTTTTGACTTTCCTTTACCAACAAAAGATAATTTCACCAATCCAAACGTTTTTCATCTTTATTTAATAAACTTTCAGAAATGAGATTTGAAATGAAGCTTTCTGAATGAATGCATCTGGCTTCATTACCAGGTTGAAGTAAAAGCTCCTGTGGAGCACAGGAGAGGCTGTCAAGGTCTAGTTTACAGCAGTTCTGTCACTGTTACAGGATGCACAGTTATCAGTGACTTCAGTTCAACTGTTTGCATAGTGCAGAGATGCAGTGACACAAATCAGGTATTCCATTTGGATGACTCAGCTTCATAAAGTACAGCCCATGGAATAGTCTTGTTTCCATATGAACTCTTCCAGGTACTCGTTTGCCCCACCGCAGCTGTCAGCACAAGTGTACACCACCAGCGTTCCCCAGTCAATGCTCTCTCCAAGGCTGTCAACCTGAAGGTGATTCAGGAGCTGTGGCATAATCTTCAAGGAAAACCAAAAGGTTCAGAGGCAGGCCACAGACTTCTCCCTTCTCCCCTCTCCCCCACTTCTCCTGTGTTTGGGGTAAGAATTTATATTCTCTTACACCAAAATCCCAGCTGAAGTTACTATGTATATGGCAGCTCAAATAAAATAAATGTGGAATTCTAGGTAAGTTTCATTTGACCTTATAACACTTGCCTGATCTGTGAAGCCTCCCACCATTTGAAATTCTGGTGGTAACTATGTTTTGCCTTTGCATGATATTGTGTTCACCGTACGTACACCTCTAGCATTCAGAACTCTGCAGCTGAATACTTCCAGCCAAGTTATTTATAATGCACATCATGAAGTGAAAAAGAACTTACAAGAGGAAATAAAGGCTCTGTACAGTCATTTAACATAGTTAGTTTGTTGCAACTTCAACCTTCTTGCTCGAATTACAAGCCAACACCTATACAATTAGATCCTGAAATACATTGCCTGTATTATTTTTAAATGAGCTTACATACCTGGAATTCAAATATCCTTTTGGCACCACATACACAATTTGGGATATCTTTTTCTTCAGGCCTGTTTTCACCTGACACCCAGAGTGGACCTTCTCCTCCTCTGCAGTATCTAATAATCTGAAATACAGCAGAAGTTTAAGTTCTCATGATTATCCCTTCATCTTGGTATAAAATTGGTGTTTAGTGACACAGATAAAGCTGTAGATGGAGCAGAAAAAGGTCAGTTATTTGAAGTAATAACATGGTAAACATCATTTGCAAATGCAGCATTCTAAATAAGAGAGGTTGCTTGTATGAGTTTTCTTAACTATGTGCATCATGCAAGTATTCATATTGCATTTTTTCAGTGACCCAGGGATCATTTAAAGTGATTTGTATTTCCCTAATCAAGGGACCTGGAAATGCAAGGTTGTGTATGTTACAGTCTTGAGAGAGAGAAAGAGCAGCTGGATAATTAGCACACAGACCTGCACACAGTCAAGAATGCAATCCAGATCTTTCTGGTGGCCGTTCTGCATCTACAAGCAGACTATCCTAATGTTCAAGAAGGTATTTTCAGACATATCCTTTGTTTTTCTGTTACTAACAAATCAGGCATTGTCAGCAAAAGGATACTTGGACAGATCAGTCAATACAGAGGTAGTCAGAGAGAGTGAGGCACATACCTAAAGCAGAGAAGGGAATGGACTCAAAGTCTCCTACTCTCTGAGTATGTACCTTTACCCCTCAGCAACCGGGCAAAACATGGAGAGAATTTCTTCTTCACCTCTTTGATGGATTTAGGCCTAGATCTTCTCTGAATGAAATCAAGGACCCTGGTTTTGTTTGACAATGTAGCTTTTTAGCCTTTGGCAGTAGTAAGAAATAGCATGGCGGGGGGGAAGATTTCTGTTTTAAATAGTGGAAATTTTAAAGCCATCACTAACTCCTTCAACCTTAAAAAAACACCAAGCCACCCCACCCAGTGCAGCTGGTAACAGTGACAGAGCTCTTCTCTGCAGTTTTTGTTCTGCTGAGAAGAAAGGCCAACAGGGCCACAGGCTGGGGAGCAGTGCAGTGATTCCCCATATCCTTTGGTTAGAACCATGTGGCTCCTTCCACGCTGCGGGGGATTCAGCACCCTCCTGCCATCTCATCCTGACCAGCAGCTGTTTAAGATGGATGAGCAGGTGCTAAACTCTTACTTCAGCACCAATTAAGTTCAGCACATCAGGAAGATGAGAGTGTGTGGGTTAGGTGTGTGGAGGATGAGGAGGCATCTCCATTTCTAAGTAGGTACAAAAGGCAGTGCTATGTTGCAGGTGCAGCAGGATGCAGTTTCAAACCTGCTACGTTTAAAGGCTGCCCCATCTTCTGACCTGCTCTGGTTCAGCTGCTACTTGTTTTTTAAACATTCGGAAGATCTTTTCTTCTTCAGTCTCATGTTTTGCCATTGCTTCCAATGTCTCCTCATCTAAGGACTGAAATGTTTGATCTAAGCAAAAAAAAAAAAAAAAAGAATAAAAGTTACAGGCTAATACAAGACACTAAAAATTAAAAACAGTATTAGCACGTGTAAATTTATTTTGCTTCACAAGTAGTTCCTGGCATAAATCTAAGATTTTTTTTTCCATGGCATGTTAAGATTCAGTCACACAGAGGTCCATTTACTAGATTTTGTTGCATTTTAAACATAGGTGTCAGTACTGGAATACTGGCAAGGGAAGGAGTTAATCTACTGAAGCTTATGGCTCCCAGCAGGAATAACTGAGACTACAGACCCTTCAGGACATGACATTTGAAAAAGGCCCCATGTGCTGCACACGTGCCAGACTGCAGTTTTCAGCTCTGAAGAGTGTATCTGTTACACTCCAACAGCCACATCAACTGGGGGCACTAAACACTCTTGAGACTGCTTTGGAGCACACAGCAAGGGACCACCAGGAACCCAGCACCCTTCCCTGGCACCACCACAAACTCCCCACCCTGGCTGTGTTCAAGGCCAGTGTGGTCACAGCAAACCCATCGTGAATTCAGGGGGAGCAGGGAGGAAGGAGCCTGCACTTTAACTGCTCCATTCCAAGTCAGTTAAAATATCCTCAAACCAGTTTTCTGCTAGCACAGAGAAGGATATTTTATTTTCCATAAATTAAGACAAATGGAATGAAGTCAAGACAATCTGAACAATCTCCTGATTCCAACAGCATCCAGCAGCAGGTGCTCAGAGTCCTGTCCTCTCCTAAGACATTCCTTACCTATTGGAAGCACGCAGGGACACAGTGTAACTGTGAGCTATCTGCAGCAACAGCTGCTTCAACAGCTCCTGGAGTCAGAGCTTAGTAAGTCTCTCCCTTAAAAGCAACTTATATTATGGGATGTCTACAACAAACTAGCATCGCAAGTGACTGCACATTTAGCCTTTTTTTTCACCAGTAGTTTACAGGAACACTTAAAAATCACAGTATTTGATCTTTTAAAGATGTGATAACAGGCATCACTGGGAAGAACTACAGGCAGCATTTTATTTCTGACCTGCAATGCCTGCAGCTCCAACTTCCTCTTGTTCTTTTTCATCCTTTGATGTATCTTCAGCTCCTTGTTCATCGTCAGCGCTGTCAGCAGGAAATTCTGGTTCCTCAGGTTCTATCAAAATTTCATATTCTGGAAAAAGGAATTCGTTATGCTCTGGAATTGCATCTGCCGAGTCATCTAGAAAACAGAAGACAGATACCACTTCACAACGTCATCTCGTATTTCACGTCCTTCTCCCCAAAAGCTACACAGCAAACTACATGGCAGAAACATTGCATGAGCAAGAAGGATTTACATCACTGCTAAACCTGACCTGAAGGTAAGAAATACTGTTACGCTAAGGACAGTGGAAACCTGCAACAGGCATCCTGTTGCTCTGAACCTCTGTAAATCCAAGTGGTGTGCAAGGCAGACTAAAGAGTGCTAGCAGCAGTATTTAGGAACTCAATAACTGCAGCTCGGTGCGGTATTAACCGCAGGCTGGCAGGCGTGTCGAGCTGCCCCCGTTGCAGAGGTCCCCGATGAGCGCGGCCCCACCTCCGGCGGCGTGCTGCCCGCAGGAGCGGCGGTGCCCGCGCCGCCAGTCCAGCGCCTGGTGCTCGGGCCCGCAGTAGGCGGCGCGGCGGCAGCGCCCGCAGCAGCGCGGCCCCAGGCAGCCGCAGACGCGGCAGAGCGCGGCGCCGCTGCCCAGCCGCCGCGGGGGCGCGGGGGCCGGGCCCGGGGGCGGCTCCTCGGGGGGCGGCTCCTCGGGGTACGCGTCGTTCCGCCGCGGCAGCTGGTTCCGGAACACTGCGGGCGAGACGCGGCGGTCAGCGGGGCGGCGGCCGGCGGCCCTCGCCCCGTCCCTCCTTGCGCCCCGGCGCCTCACCGCGGAAGGGCCCGCAGGGGCCCGGCAGGCGGTAGCAGGCGGGGCTGCGGCAGGCGAACACGAAGAGGGTGCGGTGGAAGGCGTCGGGGCGGCCGGGCAGCGGCGCGTACAGCTGGAGCAGGAAGGCGCGGGGCTGCTGGCAGCGGCCGCAGCGCAGAGCGGCGGGGCCCGGCAGCCCGGCCTCGCCCAGCCACGCCGGCCGCCCCCCGACCTTGCTGGGGAATTGGGCGCTGCGCAGCCGCCAGGCACCGCCCGGGCCCTCCGCCGCCGCCGCGAAACCCAGCTCCACGCCGGGAGCCATGCTGCTGCCCTTCCCGTCGGCCGCCAGGCTCCGAGAGAGGCGGGGACGGCGCTGGCACCGCCCGGCCCGGCCCGGCCCAGCCCCGCCGGCAGTGTCCCCGGCCCGGCCCCGCCCGCCAGCCCCGGTCCGGGCTCAGCCCCGCCCTGTCCCCGCTGCGCTTCTGTAACGCGGCAGCAGGGAGAGGACCGGGGAAAATAAAAATCCTGGGAGACGAGGGCAGCGCTCTGCTGCCTCAACGGGCAGCGCAGGCAGCAGTGAGAAGGGGGGAAGAGACGACAGACACGTTATCGATGGTGCTTTAATTCAATGTTTAAATATAACATTCATTAAGTAATTAAAATAATGCCAAGCTGCCTTAAAGAAAAAAAAAAGAAAAAAAAAAAAGCAACAAAACCAAAACCAATCCAAACACAAGATACCAAAACACAAAACCCAACACATGTATCAGTTCTGGTTATTGCCCGAGGTTTGATTTGTGCTCTTCCTTCATGAGGGCCTTGCCTTGCATTTAGCCAGCCAGCGACGTTTATTTGTAAATATTAATTTTAATAGCAAGTCTTTTAATTCCCTGTTACATTTTCACATCCATGAAATATTGGAAACCAATCACATTCCTTGTTACAAGTCTAGAAAAATGTATTTAGGTATCCATTGCTGTGTACATCTCTTTAAATATTTATTTAAAAAAAAAAAAGAGACAATGTTTAATTTGTTTTAAAAAACAAAACACGGTGAGGATGTACATACACCTCTAAGCCCCTCAGCAGCAATTCCTAAGTGGTAATGGAGAGCTGTCCAGCTGAAGAAACACTTCTGTGCCTCCCACACTTGCAGGCTGGCTGGGCAGGAGGGGAACCTCGTCTGTTCCTATCCCTGCTCCAGCAGGGCAGTGGTCCGTGTTCTCAGCAGGAGCTTACACCCACTCACAGCATCACTCATTTACAGTCGTGCAGCCACAGGTTTCTGTACAGGTATCCGAGCATCTAACAAAAAAAACCCACACTAAATACTTCTGATCAACATGCTGTAAACACCACGCCAATAAACTGCTTCTTATGTTGCTGCCCTCAGCCACTGGGTTGCAGAGTATGTGAAATAAAGAAGGGAGATTCAAAGCTGCAGCTAATGACACCAGGGAAAGTATTTTAAAGAAATATTACTAAGATTTTTATGCAGTTAAATCTATGGAACTACTAGGGGGAAAGCACTACATCTAACATATGTGCATTGCCCAAAGTAATCTATAACTTGAGAAACTCTCTTCAAATTAATTAGAGAACACTTACCAAACATGTCCAGGATTTTACTAACAGCCTCTTGATTTACATTGTAAGTGAATCCATTGGGCCTACAATTACAAAAAAAAAAAAAGTTTATTCAACAAATATTTCTTATTCCAGTCATTCGTACGCAAATAATCTGAATTAAAATATTTTCATAATAACATAATATTTTTCATCCTACCAGCATACATATCAAATTTAAGGACCTGTAAGACTTCTATTCAAGAACAGTCATGGTTTCTTTATCTTTTCCTTTGTTCACAGTCCCCAAATTCTGTTGCACTCAATTTATTCCTTTTACTTGAAAGGGGACTTTAGCTATAGACATCTATCTTAACCTATTCATTTCATGAACAGAGACAGAAGGAAATAGCTCAGGTCATCAACTGCCAACTATGTTCTGTGAAACACCCAAGATACTGCAGGGACTTGTTGTATTGGGGACTCCCATAATCATACTTTTAAACACAGTAAGGAGCACCACAACACAAATTCATTTGATAACAGAATAATGCATAATACAGCAAGAGGTGGGTTTTAATCTCAGGCCTATAAACCATGAACTGTGTAAAAAGACTCACAAAATTAAGCTTTCATTAAAATTGCTTTGAGATGAGTTCAGTGCTGAAGTCCCCCAAAACTAACAGTACTCCTGATTATTGCTTGTACTGCCTGACAAGGCTTACTGTAGCACACAGTATTACATATCAGCAGTGCTGTTCTCTTCTTATCACAGCCTTGGGAGGAAAGTTGAAAACCAAAAGGTAAAGGTAATCAGGAGCAGCCTACTAGTGAGTTAATGAATTTTGTTGTTAGGTCCCACAGGAATCTTTCCACTATGAGGGCATGCCAATCCACTTCCACTGACAGAAAGGAACATCTTGGGTCTTCTCCATGACTCCAGTAGATCCAGTCAGCCTCTGGTGCTGAGGCAGTTGGGGTTCTGCTATTCTACTAGGAGCTCAGACATTAAGAATTGCCACTGAGATTTCTATACACTGGAAATCTAACATTACTTACGTTTTCTTCTTCTTCACTGCACCCAGTTGCACAAGAGCTGATAAGGCATTTTTCTGCATGTCAGAAGACAGTGCTTCATAACATTGTGTACTCCCTATGGAGAAGGTAGAAACACAATTAAATTTTTTATAATTTTCAATTAACAGGTTACTCTTGTAAAATCATATTGTGTAGCAGCTGTACACACCCTTCTCGAGAAGTTGAAAAACAAAGTTGCGGACTCCAGGTATAAACTGCTTCTCAGTAAATGCTTCTTTCATTTCCTTTGAGAGGTATCTGAAAATTAACTAACATTTTCAAGAAAATGAGCATTCCTTTCCTTCAGATTGTCAGCCTGTAATGAATTATAAACAGATGTGTCCTTGCAACATGTAATATTATTCCACTTTGAAAAGCATAGGAGAGGAACTCAAAAGGTACCATTGCATAGGGCATTCTGAAAGTTTTATTACTGTTTTACAGGTAAGAGAATCCCAATATTCAAATAAGACTCAGTATTTCTATAACAGCTATCTTAGTCATTAATTTTATATTCTTGTTCTTACAACCAAAACCAGTTTAATTTTTTTAAAGCAATACTTGTTCTGAAGATGAGAAAAGATGGGCACATCAGTACAGTTCCACCCACCTCACACATCAGATCACTAACTAGATCCCACTGTGTTAAACATCTACAGCCTCACCAATCTTATACTGACTTACCTGAGATATATAGCCTTCTGGGTTTGTATGCACTGCTTACTACAGGAATGTAAATATTTAATCTTATTAAGACCTTGGAAAAGCCAGAAGAATTTAAAGAGAGATGGATGGAATTACGATTCCATAAAAGCTATCAGAGAGGAGATGCAAACTCATTTCCACACCTGGCAGGACAGCCCACATAAAATGGATTAAGAAAGAGCTCCTCATAAAAAAGAGCAATGAACCTGGTAGCAGCACACTCCCCATGAAATCTTATTAACCCACAATGAGCCATCATATTACACAGTAGTTACTGCTTTAGTTAATTGGACAAGTCTGAGCCAAAAGCTAAAACTGGGATCCGTGGGGGAGGGTGGTGTTTAAGATTTATTACTGCTGTTTCTTAACTTGTGCATTTCTCAGCCTCTTTACATGGAAGTATATCACAGCTCTTTTACTTTCCCTATAAAACACAGGAAAAAAAAGAGATCATTTTCTGAAGGACAACATACCTGATAACCTTCCACAAAAGGTCTGAACATAGCTGACAAGAAAGACACTGTGCCACTTCCTTTGTCAGTAGGGTAAATCTCCTGTTGACTCGTTTGAATGGCATCACATTTCGTGAGTAGAAAACATCCTTCCTCAAAATCCTGGGCAAGAAACGCAAAACTAAAATTCTAACATTTACAGAAGTGCAGCTACCATTTCTGACAAAATTAACAACAGAAACCACAACAGGGCACTTTCATTTCTGAACTCAGTTCTTAAGAGACTTGAACCAAAATTCTCCTGTCTTCCAAAAGTACCCTTTTAAAAGGCAGTGGGAACATGTTCTTAAACACAGCAGCTCCTCAATGCACAGCAGGCCTTGGCAGAAAGAAAGTGGCCATGGCTGCTATTTGCAACAGCCAGCCTGAGCTCCCTCAGCATTTTGTCAAAACAGGGTCAGGTTGTCCAGTTTAGGGGTTTTTTCCTGGGGGTGTTTTTTATTTATTTATCTATTTTTAAATTAAGGGTTTGCCTTTATCTCATGTCCACTGTTTGCAATACATGATAATACAGATCACTGACCTGCCCTCTACCAACCAGAAAACAAAATGGTCAGGAAGTTACAAAGTATGGAAATGTCAAGGACAAAACTATTTTACTGCCAATAGGGGCAAAAGGAGGACAGATGCTACAAAGGGATGGGACAAGGACATGGCAGACACATGAATGAATAACACACCTTCCTGCTCCCAGCTACTTTCTGCTTTCCAAAAAGCTGCAAGAGGCAGCAATTGCTAACAAATAAAACTTAACATAACAGTGCTAATCAGCCTTTAAAAAAGGCCCAATTCTCATCTATACAAAAATCTATGAGATTTTAACACACTTGCAAGTCTTGAACATTCTTGTAAAAATTATACTTATCTTTTTTTTTAATGAAGGAAAGGTCATAACTATCACCATCATATGTTTGTCCTCAGCATTGATAAAAATCACATGTAATCAGTTTAAAATCCAAATAAAAACTACACATACCAATTTATATTGGGTGTGAGGCTGAACCAGTTTTTCTTTTACTGGTAAACTTGTTTTAACCTGAATTTCAAGCAGGCTGGACCAGAGGCAGCTCGAACCCAGCAGGTTTGTGTACAAACTGACAGAGCAAGTCCTGCAGAGAGCCAAGGGCTGCATGCAGTTTTCCCAGCTTGCCTGTACCCAGCTGTGCCAGGGGTGCACACAGGCACACTAAGCCCTGGGATAATGCAGTGTGCAGGGGCAATATTGGCTTTGTCTGACTGATGGCTGTATGGGGCAGGAGGTAAAATGAGGGAAAACTCTTTTGAAGCAAAAAAAGGATGCAAGTAAAGCTTCCATAGGACTCTAAGAGGGAAACTATTAGGTCACTAGGAAAGCTCTCACTTCAAAAACCTTCACAGGCTGTACCCCTGACAGCATTTACACTTCATTGAAATAACTGCTTTAACACATATTTTCAGATCTGTGCTGGAAGACTGGTAACTTTATGCAGAAAAGCCAAACTTGTCATTTTAATAGTTCAGAATTGGGCAATTTAATAATTTTTAGGTTTTTTACTGGAATGGGTGAAAAAATTGCATCAGCAACTTTGTGGATTCAGACAGTATTTTGCACCCAACATAATGACCCCCTTTGAAGTTCTCCCTCCCACTTAGAGACCAAGGTGATATCCCTGTAGGTGTTTTTCACAAAGCACTTGTTTGGCAGAGCCCTGGAATCAGCTGCTATTTCAGTTGGTTGCATTACTATCGGTATGTTTGTAAAAAGGATGTTTTTACCTTCAATGAAATGCCAGGAAAGAAGATGAACTCATCAGAAAAAACATCTCTCAAGAAGCTGAAGCAGCTATAGACTTCCTCTGAAAAAAATATTGCAAATATTGTAAATACTGTAAAAAAGAGTAAAAAAATACTGTAAAAAAGAGTAAAAAAATACAGCAAAAATACAGCAAAAATATTTACAATATACTGTAAATAAAGGAAGAGCCATTTACTCCTTACTTAAGAGAGTACCTACTTCAAATAAAATATGGACTTGACATTTAAAGCATGCATACAATGGCAGAAACCACAACAGAACAGCAAGTACTCAAAGCACTTGATTCAATTGTTAAGAAAAGGAAAGAGCAGAGCCTTGTAGCTTCTCAGAACATGCAACAAATGCCACAATCAAATCCTACAAAAGGATCAAAGGGTAAACAAACAAACAAAAAAAAAAAGGTAAGTAAAACATCCCCACGCCCTCCCAAGACATCCAGCTTATCCCAAGTATAACAGTCTCAGAGAGCAGGCACAGGAAGCGCGTGCCCCTCTCCCAGCTGATGGCACAAGAAGCAAAGCCAGCAGCTCCTCAGAGCCCCAGGGCACCTTTCCTGAAGCTGGGTGCCATCTGCAAGGCAACTGCCACCAGGCCGGGGCGCACGAAGACGTTCAGCAGCTGGTTCCTGTACGTGGCGCACATCAGCACGGCCAGCGCCTGCCTGAAGATCATTTCCCCTTCGGCTCCATCTTCCACTCCCTTGGCATTCAGGACCACGTGGCCGTCGACAAGGCCAGCGATGTTGGAATGCAGGCTGAGGCCAGCCAGGACAGCTTTTTTGGCACACAGGTTATCTAGGAGGAAAATACGACGCTCAGGAAGTTGCAAATAACTCCGTTGAAACAGCTTAAAAAGCACCGGTATTTCAGACACTACACCAAGCATCCCGTGAGGGAGATGTTCCAATATAATCCACACCAGGAATTGGCAAACTAGGCACAGCATGACAATGAGAGAACAAATTTCAGACATTTCTGTAATTATAACACTTTGAATTCTTCCACTTACTAAAAACTACAAATTGTAATTATTCCTTTGTCTCTGGAATGAGTATTCTGAGCCTCCAAATACAAAAAGGATAGATCTGTTTGATGGATACATTGATTAGCAAGGAAATGGAGACTACCCTTCTGCTTAAGCATTTCCAACACTACAAGTTTTGAATCAGACGTACAGATCTTTTTATAACTTTTTCATTAACTCTCACACACAAGCAATACCTCATCCCAAATTAAATTTATAAAAATTCTTAATATAAATATTGTTATATAACATACCTACTCAATGAGAAACATTTCCTACATCAAACTGGAATCAGTTTGACAAGCAAGCAATAAAAACTTCACACTGCACACTAAAATAGACTTTACAGGCTCACAGCACCACAGGCATATCAAATCAATATAGCCTCAGACAGAAAAAAACCCATCATATTCCTTTAATACAGACTTCATGTAGTCTCCTTGCATCTTATTTACTCCTTCAAGCTACTTTGTTCCAGTTTTGTTAAAGCTCACAAATTTCTCCATACAACAGGAAGCAGAATGCTGTGCAAATAATTTTACAGTTCCTGTTTTGAATATAAAATTTTGCAAATATTCTGCCTGCAACAACCAATCAGCATGACAAAGGCAGAAATAACCAGCTGTTTGGAGACTGAAGAATGGAGAGGATACATGTAGTTGCTGACATCAGCAAATTGGCCTTTAAAATGTATTTCTTTCAAACTGCTAATCCAAACCAAAACAACAAACACAGTTTCTGTGCAACTGATGCCCTGAGCACAACCAGCACACTCCAACAAAATCCACTCAGCTGTTACCATTCCTCCATTTCATTACCATGCCTATTTGCTATTCCCTGACTACATCACAACTCTGCTAAAGCAAATGCTTACCCACTGTTGCTAAGAAAATAAACAAAATAAATAAGCAAATCAGAACGTGGTATGTTTTTCAGTTTGCTGTGTAGTAAGATTCTAATTGTTGTTTAATATTGCCATGAAATTCTTGCTTTTATCAGTCTGGCAGAAGCAGACCTAGCCTGCATTCCCTGTAGTGCCAATCCCTGAAGAAAGTGGTTTTTTTCCAGAGGTGACAGAGTCCTTTTGTACCAGTACCTGCTCCTATTTCTTTATTGTGGTAGTGAGAGGGATCCTTGATTATACACAGGACTAGAAAAGCAAAGATCCTTGGTTTAAGTCTACCTGCAGCTGAAAGGTAAATGCACTTGCATTACACACGACTGTTCTTTGCTAGCTTTACCACTTACATTCTCCAAAATTGTCCGTGTCACTCTGGCTCACAGAGAGGTTTGAAATAAAGTTTGAAAGTACAATCAACCTTTCAGCAGCCAATATATACATCATACATATATATGTATGCATATATAAGGGTGTGTGTGTGTAAGTATATTAATAAAACCACCAAAGTAGCCTTCCCTTCAAAAGTCATCATTGTTTCTGGAAATAAAGTGAAATAAAAATAAACAGATAACTGAGAGTTTTGATTTCCTCCACCCTTCTGTTTCTACTAGTTCTTTGCACCAGTAACAACATATACTCTAGTCAGTGTAGGTGATGTTGTTTTAGGAAATGTAACATTACAAGAAAAACAGACACTACTCAAACCTTAGTACTCTAATAAAGTACCTTATAAATTTCCCTCTCATGCCACATTTCATGATACAACAGTAAAATATCTGTTCTATTTCCACTTAATTGTTTTTCAAAGTATTATCTTCAACAGTTTAAGGCAAAACCTGTCAAGTTTCAGCATGATTTTTAGCATACCCTAAACTCCATTTATAACTCTAAGAATTCTGTAAAGCTGTTACCATACATTGCTTCCATAGAAATAATTTATCTTTCATAAATAACAAGAGGAAGAGAAATAACACTTTCTCTGTATACCAGGCCATTCAATGAATCCTCCAAAAGTCTGTGTTAAGCCTTTAAGCCACAGAGTCTTTTCTATTAGAAGTTCAAATTCCATGGCTGGCAAATTCTGGAGCAGGACAGAGGCAACTAGCACCCACGGGCTCAAAACCATGTTTTCTATTTGCAGGAGCTCCATTTTATAAGCTACGTCACTGACAAATTCTTGGATATCCTCAGATGGCTTTTGGGGAAGATGCCTGAAAAAAAAAACAAAAACAATGCAATTTAAGGTAAAGAGTTCAAGAAGTCCAATATAAATCACCCCCCTCTTTATTTCTTCCATATCGCTCCCAGATCCATAACTTTACAGCAGGGTGATTTATCCCTGCAGGGTGATTCTGTGTGCTAGGTAAAACAGAACTATAGAGCAAAGCATCAGTAGCTGCATGACAGTACCCAAAGCACAGACCTCTGTACTGATGCTGTACATTTGCTGTCTTCCAACAAAATTCAAACCCATCATGTTTTACAGAAAAAATGGCAAAAGCAACACAATCCAGTCACACTACGCTCCCTGACACACAGTCACTTAACAGCTTGCAGGACTAATACAAGAAGTGAGAGAAAGGTGAAAATTTTAAGTGGCAAAAGCACCACATTCTCAGAAAACACAGCTTGGCCTGGTTCATGCATCACCACTAAATTTTGAAGTGGCCTCTTCTCAACACAGGGAAAGCCACAAGTAACAACTCATTTCAGAAACACCCAGTCACAAGCAATAAGCCTCTGCTCAGACCAAACAGGTTCAGCAGTCTGAACAGTCAGATGGAGGGAAGTGAGAGAAGATGAAAACAGAAGTACCAGAGAACATCTTAGTTAGTTCACACAGGTGTAGACTAAACAAATGTTTTTCCTGTGCATACACTGTGTAAAGATGTGGTACCTGGGAACCAAATTGTATGGGCACCGATTGATCCTCCCAGATGCCAAGGTTCTAAGGGATACTGGCTGGCCAACGTAGATATGTATGGTACCAAAATTGTCACTGAGGATTCTCCTGGCTTTTAACAACCCCTAGGAAAATGGGAAGAGGAAAACTTAAATTTGGGTGCTACGGCGTTTGTAGACATCCACTTAGGTATTTTGATTAAGGTATTTACGTACAGATGTAGATTCTTTGGGCTTTGGGACTCCTAGGAGTTCATATGCATAGAGAGATTCTTCTAATATCCTCTCATAGCTAATACTGATGGGAACAAGGTATGTGTCAAAGACTTCACGTTTGAAAAAGGGCTCCATCACAATGCTGAGAAGACCTGCCAATCAGGAAAAAATCCCAAACATTAATCACCTGTCTCTTTCAAAGAGAAAAAAGCAACTGCAACTTTGAAAGGGGTATCTTGCATTTTAGAAACTGCTGATAGGTGTGCAATATGCCTGCTCTCTCTTCAAGCAAGCAGAAGCAAAGGACAATGCCCAAGCCTTAAAACAGAGGATAAATGGAAGCAACAGTCTTGGACAGCTATTTGTGCTCTTTCCAGCAGCACTGCTCTGTGCTTGCACAGCATCTTCCTCTAAAGATTTCCCATTACTTTTACAGTTAGAGCTACAATATTTCTCTGCTGGCCAGGGGATGCCTATTGTCTAGGAAGAAAAGGGTGAAGAGTTATTGAATTTACTACACAATGGGGCAAAGGGAGCAAAAGCAGTCGAGTGCAAGTGAAATGTATTGCTGTTCTTTGCATGGCCTTGGAACCCAGCCATGGTGTTTTCCATACTCTGACAGGCTTCCCCAATTTCCATCTACTTTAATATCCAGTTCTACCCAAAAAAACTTAAAAAGCACAGAGCCACTAATGAAAACGCTATTAATATTAAAAGTTCCAAAACTTAAATAAACATACCAAATTTTGGAGTCAGAGTCTTGGCAGTGCGGCTTCTAGTCCCCTCAAGGAAAAATTCAATTGGGGCATAGCCACTCTTCAAAAGCAAACAAACAAACAAACAGCTAGTCAGAAAAAAATATTTCTCCTTTATAGCCCACAAATAGTTTTAAGTACTTCAAATGTAAGTAAGTTGCTTTTTTAATGAAAGACACACATATCTAACTTCAATCATCTGCAAGCCTACATTCATCCATTGTACTTGCCACTCCATTTAGTTTAATTAACAAAAACATTGTGTCTGTCATGAGATATGGGCACACAATCCAAAGCAAGTGATGAGCAGTAATTTGTTTATCACTTACTGAACTATGTAATAATAAGAGAGCACACATGGTCTTCACCTACAGCAAATCTCAGGTAAAAAGAACTTAATCAGATCACCATGAAGACTTCCAGTCACACAGCCATGACATCCTGCATATCCTCACTAGAATTGTTCCAACAGAGTATTGCTTAAGTATACATTTTGAGAGTTCAGCAGTTTACCCTTAGCATTGTTTTTACATATTCAGCAAACACTGCCCAGTAGAGTCTGTTCCCACCGAAGGAACGCCGCATAAAAAAGGCACCTGCCCTTCGCAGCAGCTCACCAACTATTTTCATTCCTAGGAAATCTGAAAAACAATCAAAGATAAAACCACACACACAAATTTTATTGATTAATATCAGCCAGCAGGATCAACCACAAAATTTCTAGCACGCAGCATATCAGAATACATAAGATCACTTTCAAGGATTCCATTGTTGCCTACACATTTATTTGCTTTCTAATTATCTAGCAAGACTTATATAGACAAGAATGGCATATTATGCTTTCCATTTTTTTAAGCTGCATTCACTTAGAGCAATTTATTTTCATAATTTAGATGGCCAAAGTTCATAATAAAGATTAAGTTTCTGAAGGACACTGTCTCACTCATCTTTAGAAAAAAGCAGTTCCTACTGAATGTATCCCAGAAGACACAGAAATTAGGTAGCCAATTAAACTGTATTAGACCATCAAAGATCCTAACTCATCATTTTGGGGCATGTACACCAAACCAGCTAAAATTATTTTTTAGTTTTTCAGTTTTAAGCAATGACAGTCAATCCTTAACTTGTCAAAAGCAGGAAAAAACACTTAACGTTAACAAAATTCTTATGGAAGCATTTAAAACAAGTCCACACATCAGCTGGCAACGGGCCACTCCAACCTCCTTGCCCCTCAATCCATGAAACACTGCAGAAATTCATTCAGTCAAATGAATTCACATTTCTATTTGCTACACTGACAATGACTGCCCTGAAGATGTCACAGGTGTCAGAAAGATCATCCCAGCACCAGCTAGATTCCTGCTAATGTACTGTATGAGGATGCACTAGAGAGTTACTGGCAACTGCTCACCTTCCCTTAGCTAATCCCCACAGATCTATCTGTATGCTTGAAACCAAGAGATAACTAACAAAGCAAAGGCACTTACCACCTATATCAGGAGAGTCTCTCCACTCAGCACAAGTGCTGCTTTGACAGTGAGTTTATAAACCACATCTTGTGAACCTCTGACATGATATGCAGCTATGAAATACAACTACAACCATAGAGAAATGTATTTTCTCCAGAGGAATTTAAAATAATACACATGTGCAGGCAGTATCAAGCTACAAGCTCCTAATTCTTTAAAACTTTGACCCTGAAGTACCCAAAGCATTCAAAAAATGTTAATCATTAAAAAAAACCCTTGTAAGCTAAACTATAGTATCTTAAGACACTATTTTGAGGTCCAAAACTCAAAAATAATCCAAGTCAGCAAAGGATTACACCAATACTTTTAACAACATGTGAGCAGATTCTGAACAATGCACCACAGACAAATTGCAAGACCTTGATCAAGGCAGCTGTGAAACATCGACTTGTGAATCTAACCTGCATCACCCAGACACAGTAAACTCAAAGACCAGGGAAATCTCATCTTCCATAGCAAACACATTCTCACAGCTTTTATTTGTCTTCCTAACTTCTTGACTGGAAAAGCAGGCTACAGTAAAGCAGTAGGTTCCAAGATCTCTGCTAACTTATCTGTGCATACTACAGTGCTGCACCAGACCTGAGGTGGTTTTCTGCTTGCTTAGAAGACCTGTTTGAGACCCACGACTTCCAAGATGAGGTTTCTAAGTTAAGTGCTGACAGCATCCACATTACCAAAAAGCACATTAACTCGGAAGACATTTACTGTTCAAGCCCTCAAGAACTGTTTCCCACAAATATACTGGCATCATCTGCTTTATGACTAAGTATGCCCCAAATCCTGATCACTTCCCTGCCAGCTCTGTTCTCAGCACCTCACAAAGTTCTGCCAATACTTCAAAGGAATCAGTCACATCAGAAACAAGCATGAGGTGTCTGGTACTTTGTATCTGGCTGCTGTGACTGCACTTAACTATACGAAGTATCACAAAAAGTTCTGCATCCACAGTAGCACCTGGGCAAGGTTTTGCCTGTTACCAGGCTATGAAAGCAAATAGAAGTATTCTTCACAACCCGTGTCTTTGCCCCAGTCTCAGGTCTACAGATGGGGTACTTCTGGGCAGACTTGCTATGAAAAAAATTCACCTTTGATAGGACTCAGCACCAATGAGAAGCTTTCAGACACTGTAAGCACCTCACACCCAAGGAGTATTTAACAAGATCTATTTGGAGCAGAAGTTAAACACAACTACTTATAGTTGCAGCTACCAGAGAATGCTACCAATTCTCTGAATCCTGAAAACATTGCTTAAAAACATACTTGCCTATTCCTGCAGCAATGACAGGCAAGGCCAAGTCATACGTGTATAGCAAATAAGACAGCATCAAAAAGTCCACGTAGCTTCGGTGGCTGGGCAGCAGCACCACGGGATGCTCCTGAATGGCGTGTTGCAACTGGAAAAGAACAGTGCAAACAATATTGTCCCAATATTTACTGCCTGTTGAAATTTGCAAATATAGACCCACACAGGGCTTAAGGCAAACAAAACCCCATTTTGCTTGAGGGTTGTTCCTCTGCTCACACAATGCATACCTCTCTCAGCACAGAACCCAGAGGAAATTTGGAGCTGTTGTTTCCAGAGGAGCAACCTGAGGCTTGCAAGCATCACAGGACTCAAAAACTAGGGGCACCCCATCATGGTATAGTCTAATTCCAAAGCCTTTGGATGGGGATTTGAAATCAAATAGGGGATGTCAGGACTGACATTGCTGACTTCCAGGCAATGCACTGCACCCTCCAGAACAGCAATATCCTGAAATGAAACAGGGGGACAACGGTTCCTGGAAACTAAAGCATCTCCTGCCTCAGAGCGGCACAGTGTTTCATCACTCTTAGTTGTTTGAGGGTTTTGCTGAACAGCCAGTCCACTCAGCCACGTAATATTATATTGTGACCCCCAATTCAGCTAAATGCATTATGATTTTATAATATCAGAGAGAAAACACTTTCTCAGTGGCTGATCTAACAGAATCACAGGCACGTGGTATTCCTTACCATAGGAAGCATTTGGAAAATACACCAAAAATCCTGATAGCTGTTTGCCTCCAAAATACTTACATATCATCTGTCTTTCCTCCCACATTTACTAAGAAATGCACTAATAAACAAAAGTGAGTGCAGTCTTTTTCTTTTTTTTTTCAGAGGGTATTTTTCACATTTGTTATTTGATAATTAGAGCTCTTGTCCAAGTGACTGGTCTGAAAATATTTTAACTTTTTCCTCCCACCAGTACTCACTCTCTGCATTCCTTCTTCATTCACACAAACTCTCTGGAAAAGCTGTTTAAATATTTTGCTCAGAGTGAAGGCAAAAAATCTGACAGTTCCTAGTTGCATACGGTGGCCCATCTCATCCAGGATTTCCATGGCTTCTTCTTGAATAATATCAGGTGATTCTCCCATTTCTTTTGCTAACTGAGAAGAAACAAAACAACAGTGACAAGTTGTTCCCTCTTCCTCGCCCATGCACACCATTCTAACATGCCATAGCTGCTATGGGAGAAGTACTGCAATAGTCCACAAGATTTTGTTTTATGTGATAGGCATGGATCTAATTACACAGAATCTGTTTGGTGCCAGCCAACATGACAGAGCCAAGTTAAAGCTGCTCAAAAACCAAAATCAGCTTAGATGTCAATGGTGGGGGGCGCTTAGAACAATCCTCCCCCAAAGACATCATGTGAATGCTTTAACTTGTGGCATATTCAGAGGAGATTTAAGTTCAAAGAATATTTCCTATATTATCAGTCTGAAGAAGGCTCTGTGCATTTTTCTTTCACTAGTAAAATGAAGCCTATGTTTGTAGAGACAGTCAAAATGTAAATATTTTAAGTGCATTTGGGTTAAGAGTTTACAAAGAACCTCAGCCCTATCACACTTCCATTTCTTTGTAATGTATTCCTTTGGCAATGGAGAGCTGAACTGCACACAAAGCACTGTCTCTACCAACTGTGCATATTAATGATCTCTCTTCTGTTGCCATACACATTCCCTTTTGAAGTTCCTTGAAACAGACTTAAATAATGGCCAGCCCTCCAATTTGGTATTTGAGTCTAGAAATATTTCATTGAAAAGTTAAGCCTTTTACTATTATGGAATAAGGAACATGACTTTTACTTAACACAGAGGAGGAAAGGAAAGGAATGGCAGAAGAAAAAGCCTCCAAAAAAGCACATCTCTGGAAGCCAGCACTGCTTACCTATTATTTCCATTTTGTGACATATGAGAAAATCCATCTACCTCCATGTACCTTACTAACATTGATCTATTAGGTCAATTGTGTTTTCTCAAATGCATTACCCATCATCCTAAGTATTTCCACATGTAGTTTAAACTGATTGTTTTAGCCGCTTAAAGAAGCCAAAAACTGCTTCCACTTAAGCCTGAGAAAATCAGTCTTGCTTAGGAAGCCAAACAATTCTCCTTGTTATTCAGCGGGAAGAGATTCTGTTCTCATTCACCAGCAAAAGGCTTACCATACAGCTCCCTTGTGTGATTTATGGGCAAATCCGCCATGGAACTAAGAACTTCCCAAAATCAGAAATCAAAAAACCAGCCCAGTCACATATAGCAAGCTAAAACAAACAAATGACCTTAACTTCCCACACTGAACTTTAGTAACCTCAACAACTTGGCACAAGAACAAATTCTAGTACGCCTGTGTAAAGCTGTGCAAACCCTGCCCAGGCAGGAAGGACCCTAATCGTAGACTGCTGGGCACATTGCCCAGGACACTCTCAGTTAGAAACTTCCAGTAATCTCTAGTGCAAAGCTGGTAACCAGACTGCAGTGGCAGGTCTGCTAACTCCCATCAAGCACTTGATGCCAGCCCAGAAAATATCCATCAAAACCATTTTCTATCAAAAAAGCACTTCAGAAGAACACATCACACAAACATCTTTCTGTCAAATCCTCTATAAAGTTTTTTCTTTCAGTAAATTTTTTACTGTCTCTAGAGTCAAAAGATTTTTTTTTTGGCTTTCACACTACTTAGCAATCCATAATGGAAACAGAACTACTTTGTGGCATATAGTGACATACTTCACTTTGTCACATTATAACACATTTTGATGTATCACAGGTAATACTAGCCATGAAAAGAAACAAATAGAAAAAAATTACAGTAGCCTGTCACTCAGGACTAACCAAAACATCATATGTATTTCTACACACTTGGAATTATTTTTTATGGATACTGAAATTAGGTACCCTGCTAACTTACACACACACTTACTTCAGGCATTTAAACATAGTGCAAAGTATCAGCTAGCCTAACCATAAAATACTTTATTTGTTATAAAGTAGTAGCTGCCCTTCATATTAAAACAAAAATATGGTTACATCTGAAACAGTGTTTCTAATTCAAAAAATTATCTGTGAAATATAACTCTCATTTTAGTGAAAGTAGCATTTAGTGGATAAATCCATCATTAACCTATAAAATTCCTACAAGACACCCTCAAAGTACAAAAATGTCTGCTAAGAAGGAGAGTGCTCATGTCTTTCACAATGTTGCTCTGTGGTGAGAACAGCAGAGTAGGAGGATAAAGAAAGAAAAAGAAGTCAGGCACACTGGATAAATTAATGCTGAAGTGTTGTATATGCAAAATCAAAACACTGTTTCATGAACCTGACAGTTCTAGTGGCAAGTTTGGTATTTTTTTTTCCTGCCAAAAGAGAGTTATTTATTTACTGGACTATCTTCCAAAGTACAACAATCATTTTAACGAGGTCAGCAACAATCTCTTTTTCCCTGCTGCCACACAAAGCTTGGCTGTGTTCAGTGCACCTCATCTTGGAGCTCACTGTCCAGACTCACCTGCTTGATAACATACTGAACTTGCTCTGAGTGGAGAACAGCACTTTTGATAGCGCTTGGCTTGCAAGGTGAAAGTCCCTTGTAGATCACCGGGGTGTAACATTTCATCGCGTATCTCAAGTCACTGGACAACCGTCTCTCCTCCAAGATGTCCTCAAATTCATCTCTTTTCTTCGATGTGAGCTCTTTCTGCTAGGAACATACAAATGAAGAATGAGACACTGTGTCAAGCTATTGGGTGAACTGCTTAGCTACAGCACCAAAACAATGATATGCAATACTTCTGCAACATTTGGGGTTTCTTCTTGGCTTTCAGTAGTATCTGCATGCTACACTCTGTGACTGCAGGAACCAATACTACCTGCTTGGAACAGTGATCCAGAAAGAAACTAAAAAAGCAAAATTAACAAACAAACACCACCAGCCCCCCCTGCCCTCAAAACCCCCTCACCCTAATCCCTTCCAACTGCTAAGATCCCCAAATCACCCTATACCACCTTACTTAATTCCACCCAACAGGAAGAAGGTGAGAAAAGACGTGGGCTTTTAAAGCTGAAGTGCCTTGCCTCCAGCCTCTCCATGATTAATAGGTATTAACTAAAAGACCTTTGATTCCACCTCTCATAGCTTCATTAAGACAATGCCATGATTGACATTATAAAAACCTAATCATCAACACACAGCAAATAATCCCTGCTACTTAAAAGTTGCATCTGGGGCCTTGGTGACACGTGGCTTTCACAAAGTTTGGAGGTAAGCTACATGAAACATTACCAGGCAGGAACGAATTAAAAAAAAAAAAAAACAACAAAACAAAACAAAACAAACAAACAAACAAACAAACAAAACAAAAACAAAAACACAAACCCAAAAAAACCTCACTGTCAGCCACGTGACCACAACGTGGTGCACACGCAGGTGAAAAGAGAGCACAGCCTCTGAGCAACAAGTACCACTGATAAGCAGGAAAAAACCCAGGACATCAAGAACTAATTGTGGATCCATCCTGCTGCAAAAATATTCAGAGACAAAACTTTTCCCTTTGAGACAGCAGACCTTTGAGCTGGAGAGAGAGATGTCTCCTATTATCTCCTAGATCACTAAAGCTTGCATGAATGACTCCTCAGCCTTCCCAAGACTGAAATAGTATTTGCCTAAGCTTCAAAACAGCAGCTGCAACCACCAGATAAGTAAGACAACTGGAATAAGCCTCTGTGATACAAAAAATATAAAACTATTAGTTATGACCAAGCATATTTACTGGAAGATACTAAAAATAAAAATGCTTATGTCTTCCTCCACAGTATCACTTGAAGGGTAGCACTGGCAACCTTTTCATTCATTTCGCCCTCTCTTTCTATATATGACCCACGCAGAACCAATCTGATAATGAAGGATAAAACATGTTTCATGGGCTCTTACAGTGACCTTTTCTGGTGCTGAGTGGAAAGCCTGGCCAGCAAACAACAGGGGAACACCAGCAATAGATAAGCAAAATGCTCAGCAGTGGCAGCTGGGTTTTCAACCTTGGGAGAGGGAGTCGGGTTTCACTGCCAGCCAAGCAGAGCCACATCAGCACTATCAGAGCAGCTGACATTTAGTAGAGACCAAACCTTTACCTCCTATCCATTCACCAACACAAGGTAATTTGGTGGAACAAAACAAAAAAACTCAAATCAGGAATATCTCCACTTAAGAATGACAAAAAATCCTTCAAAGCCTCATCTGTATCAAAAGTCAATTTTGTTTTACGTGAAAACACAAATCCTACTATAATGTTTGCCTTTCTCAAATTCTTTTACCCATACAGGCCAGGTAAATTTAGAAGAGACTATCCTTCTACTAGAATTGCATTTAGTAGATTGTATAACTTTTCTTTCTACAACTGCAGTTTAGAGAATTACCTCACAGTAACTGCAGAACAAACTCTCCCAGGACTTTAAGAACAATATAGGTACTAAAAACCCAGAGCTCTAATTAATGCAAAACTTTTAGGGGTTTTTGTTCTGTGTGATTTAGCAGCTTTCAATCTCTCTTCTTTCACAGCTTTCAACTAGTTAGTATTTTGCAAGAGCTGAGTAAGCTCTGTTAAGACGACTGGAAAGTTTCTATTAGCCATCTGTTGCTGCTGACACTCTATATCAACCCCCTTGATTAAAAATAAAACAGAAATAAATCCCTTTTTTCTATAATGACAAAAAAAGCTCAGAACAGTAGCAGAAAATATTATTTGGCTCTAGGTATCACCTACTCAGATCAGTATGTGACAAGTCATTGCTCAGAAAATCTAAGCAACGTTTATGTCAGTTGCAAACGTTCAAATCCTGCAGTCTGCAACTACATGAAATCCAGACAAAGAAACCCAGCATTCAGCATGGGCATCATCAGCCACATCAGCAGTCACCACTGCTACAGCTGCTACAGCTGTTCCCCACTCTGGTGAGCAGATTTTGCAAGGGCCATGGCCCATTGAAAAATCACCTCTCTGCCTCTGCTCTTCGTCTGATGTTTTCAAACTTGATATGCAACTGATTTCTCTCCATGGCAATAGTTATTTTCACACCCTGTTCTGAAGGAGCAGAAAATAACTGTGAGGGAGCCAAACCACACACTTTATCAAACACTAAAGACTTGTAACTGTGCTTTTACACATTACAGCCAAGCTGTTGTTCCAGCTTCAACTGCCAGCTAGTAGACAACACACTCAGAAAAAAACACTGTTAGAAACCTGGACATCAGAAAATTCAGTGACATGCACAGTTACTGCGACAGTGGTGAAGTATGAAAGCAAAACAGCAGGAGCCTGGAACTCCTCTGCCTCCTTATAACTAGGATATGCAATGTAACAATGGTACTCGCGATGCCCTTGGGATACCAGCATACAGACAAGACACAGAAGAGAAGTTTGGGAATATCTGCTGAAACAAGCAGCTGTTTCCCTCTCTCCCTAGTCCCCTCCTCCAAACGCTTGTAGAGAGGTGGGGTTTAGCACCCCACAGCCAAACCTCCTTGTCTGAGGCTGGCGAAGGAGCTGCAAGGAGCACACAAGGTCAATAAAGTAATTTTCACTATGTAACACGGGAAATCCCGCTCCTCGGGCCACTCCATCCCCCCGAGAGCCTCCCAGCGCGGAGTTCACCGCGGCTGGCAGGACGGGCTGCTGCGGGGCTGAAGCCACCGCCGAGAGCCGCTCCGGGACACTGCCTCCGCAGGGAAGGGACACTGCCCACCGCCCCTAACCCCGCGGGCCTTCCGCAGCAGCTCTGAGGGGAGCCGCGGCACTCGCCATCGGGAGCTCTGCTTGTCGCGACTGACACGACAGAGAGTGAAGAAGCAGCCGAAACAGAGGAGGGTGCGCGGGAAGGTGAACTGGTGAGGGGAAACGCCGGGGCCCGGGAAAGGCCTCGTCTCTCGGTGCTTCCCCGGGGACACAACCCGGGGGTAAGGGGTGGCGGGGCAGACTGCGCCAAGCGCCGTCATTCCCCTTCAGAGAGAGCGGCACCGCCGCGGCGCGGGTGAGCTGAGCAGCCCCTTCCCCACGGCACCGCTCCCGCCGCCGCCTACCGAGTACATGAGCGCCCCTCGCCGCGCCCGCCCGCGCGCCGCCGCCGCCATGGTCCTGCGAGCTCCGCCGCGCCGCCCCGCGCCTCGCTCGCCCGCCCTACCCCGCCGCGCTGCCCTGCCGCCCGGCGCCGCCTCCCGCGGCGCCCATGGCCCCGCGCCGCCCCGGCCCGGCTGCCTGGTGCGGTGCGGCGGCGGAGGGCGGGGGCACCGCGCCATGGGCGGCGCCATGTCGGGTGCGACGGGAGCCGCCGCGGGTCAGACGCCGGCCCGCCGCGGCAGCCATGGGGCCGCGGGAGCCGCGCCGCCGGCTGGAGGCGGTGCTCGGCGCCCTCTACGACCTGGGTGGGTGCGTGGGGCTGGGCCGGGCGCTGTGCCGGCACCACGGTCCTCCCTGGGGGCCGGGGAAGGGAGGGGAGGGAGGCCGGGCGTGGGCGCTCTGGAGCGGTGGCGGCGTGGAGCTGACCCACGACATGTGCTCGGCACAGGTGAGGAGCCCGGCGGCGCCCGGGGCGCTGCGGAGGACAGCGAAGCGAGAGCAGTGCCGCTGTCGGCGGAGAAAGAAGAGAAGGAGGAGGAAGAGGAGAGACGGGAGCCGCAGCCCGCAGCGGGCGGGCGGCGCGGAGCCCGCGGCTTCTTCGGGGAGTTGCGGGCCGAGCTGAGCGCCGCCGGCGCTGCCCCGCCGCCCGCCGCCGCTCCGCCCGCCGTGGAGGTGGTGGTGTTCCGCGGGAGGAAGAGGAAGGAGCGGCACGGCCCCCCGGCTGCGCCCGCCGGCGGAGCACAGGTAGGGCCGGGCGGGCGCGGGGTCCGAGGCGCCCCTTGCCGAAGGGCTGGCGCCGTGGGGCGGGGTGCGCTCCCTGGGCGCGGCGCCAGCCCCGTGCTGGGCCCCGGTTTGTCCCTCTTGCTGCTGCAGCTGCCTCGAAGGATGCTTTGGCCATCCGCGTGCTCAGCGCGATGGCATCTAGTCCTGCTCATTTCCAGTGGGACTGCTGGAAACAGGGGCAGGATGAAGCAGGGAAGGGGGCAGGGCTTGAAGACCATTAATTTCAATTTCAGAAGATCTCTGGATAAGAATCTTGTATTTGAAATAGGCGCATTTCATCAAAATAATTTGATTTGCTGACAAGTTTGATGTTACAGCGGGAAGTGAAAGGAATGGAAAGCAAAGCCTCTTGGTTACTTCAGTGCCCAGGTGTTTGTGTGCTGCTCTGTTGCTGTCAGCAGCTGTGGATGTGAGGTGCCAAAACTTGCTTCTCTTCTCTGGCATCACAGCAGCACTGGGCCATCGCCAACAGCATTTGTCTTGAAGCATCAGTGTTGGGTAGTCAGTGGTGGAAGGCATGACAGCATTAGATCTCAGTCCTCTGGTTTGGCTTGTCGCTGCTAAGCTGCTTTGCACTACCAAGAACTGTAGCTGAGTTGCTGCAACTGGGAGATCTGGATAGGTTTGGCTGGAAGCTGAGCAGAGGGGTTGATTGGTCTCCAGATTTTGTAGCTTCTCTGGTTGTTTTCCTTGAGTTGTCTTTACGGCTGTAACATCGGAAGCCCATTCTAAAATAAGCTCTGATGGGCCAACGTATGGCTGTCTTGAATTCAGAGAGGCTTTCTGTTGTTGGGGTTTGATTGCTTGGAATTGGAAACTTCAAGAGACTCAAGCAGTTGTTTGAATCCATAAACTTTTGTGCTTTTTCCAGCAGGTTTTCCTCTGAAAATTTTCTTGAGTTTTTTATAGCTTAAGTTTTTCTACCTGAAAATACTGGTGTTAGCCTTGTTAGCAAAATGCTCTGAAGGTAACCAGGTTTATTTGTGGTTGAAATTGCAATTCTGTATAGAAGCCTTTGCAGAACTGAGAGGAGTTTGGCTGTGGTAGATGCAGAGGGAAGCCCTGGTGTAACCCTTGGGCCTGAATCTGTGAGTCACTGTGCCCTGAGGTCCTGGAGAGTGAAAAGGAAATGCATGAAATGCGTTTCAGTTCAGCTTGAATGCTTATGTAGTACTCCTGTTTCCTCTGAGTGGATTGTGCCCTTGGGAGCAAACAGGGAAGGTGAACAGGGTAATCTCTTGAACAGATGGCTGTTTGCATGCCCGCATCAGCATGCTTGGGAGTGGGCAGAGCTTCCACTCCGAGAGGTGGCTCAGCACATCCTCCCTGAAATCAGAAAGCAGACAGTCTAAAATAACCCTGGGAGATTTGTAACTGCTCCACAGTGTCCCATGTGGGACACTGCTGTAACAAGCAAGCATGGAACTCTCTGGGGATTTTGTGCTTCTTTTTCTTTTGAGGATATAGTCTGTTCCCCCTGGAGAGTCCCCCTCCAAACTGAAAACTGCTGATGAAAAATCTCTCTGTAAATCGTGGAGTAGAAAAGATGTCGTTTTCACTGAGCTCATTTTGAGCAAGCACTTTCTTCGGCCTGCGCTGAGTGGGTTCTGCCATTTGCTGGCAGTGCACCCTTTGGAGCTGTTTCTCTGGCATTAGTGAAGCTGCATGTGGACACTAATATATGTCCATGCAGTTAGGAATTAAGCTTGTTCTGCGTGTTGCCCCAGCTGTGAGTACATGCACTATTACCACTGCACTGTCTGAAAAAAAAAAACCAAAAAAAAAAAACCACCTTAAAATCCATGTCCTGTCCTACATTAGCTGTTTGGTATGGGTTTGGAAATGGAAATATGAGTGATGCATAGCTCACATGTGGCAGTTTTTCTTTCACTTACCTAGAAAAAATGCCACTGAAAACTGTCTGTTTTAATAGATCCAGGTAATAAAGCTAGAAAAAAAAAAATACTGCTGGAAACCTGTGTATTCTTCCATGCAACTGACTTTACATTTCACTGCTTTTCAAAAAGCTATCCCAATCAGCATTTAAACTGATGTGATTTGTCATATTAATTTGAATTGTTTCATTTTGTTTATAGACCCAAATAGTGAATGAAGAGAAAAATGCAGTTGGACAAGAATTTAACTTTGAGAAGGTAAGTCAGTAGGATCAGACTAGTAGTAATGTCACTAATTTAATGTACAGTTATGTGTGTGTATATACTTGAGAAAGCTACAGTGGGAGTGATGGGAAACCCTTCCAGAAATGGCTGTCTCTTGTAGGTGAGGATTTCCTAATAGGTAATTCTGGCTACATGCCACGCCAAAGGAGGAGCAGGCTGGCAGCAGTCAACTGCTCCATGTGGAGAGAGGTGTGTTACAGCTTCATGGCCTTTCTTTCTGATCTTCCAGTGAGAATTTGAGGGGAACGTGCCAAGGTGCTTGAGTTCCCATAATGTTTAGCATAGTTCTTTCAGCCCTATGGTGTTAAATCTCTGACATCTCATGTGGGAAGGAAGGAAGGAAAAATGTATTGGCATCTCTTTTTGAAACAATAAATGGCTTTTTCCGGTTGTCTTTTTATTCTCATCTGTTCTTACATGAGCATAACTAGCTTTGGCCACCTCAGCTACTAATTTGTTTACAGATCTACACAAGTTGTTTTTTGTGCCTAATCTTTGCTCAAGGATGTACTATGATCCAGTGGAATCTCTCACTGGAGATTCTGCATGGAGCTCTGTACTGCTAAGAAGGGTGGGGATTTAATCACTGATTTTAAAAAGATTATGGCTTCATTAGTGGTTTTGCCAAGGTCTGCTTGTATAGTGTTAACTCTACATATGTGTGTGGTCAAACCACCCTCTGCCCATCCGTGTTTCTCAGTGGTTAAGTGCTCATTTTTTACATGGAGGAATTCCATTCCATGTGCTACTTTATGTGAAATGAGGAGAATTGAAAATTGTCCCCCTGACAGTCCTCACCATCCAGAGATTAGTTGGACAGTGGCTAATTGCTCTGCAGTATAGCTCTGAACTCAGTTAGTTTTATTTTATAACATGCCAATTTCTAGTATTAGCCAGGATTTCCTCAGGAGTATGACTTTGTTGCACTCTGCCAGGCATTACTTTACAGCAAACTGGACATTATGAAATGCCTGCAATTTTCTGTAATGTTCTAGGCTCGCCTGGAAGTGCACAAGTTTGGAATCACTGGCTACAAGAAGCAAGAGCAACGTGCTTGGGAACAGGAGCGTGCTATCATGCTGGGAGCCAAGGTAATTGTCCCTTGGTTTGTGCTGGCAGTCACACAGCTGCTACAGTGCAGAAAAGCAGTAAAGAACATGAAGGATTTTGGTATTACCCTTTTAAAACACAAAATCCCCTGCTCTGACCCTTCTCCCACTTGATTCTTACATCATCTGTTCTGTTTTGTCTGTTTTCTGTAGATGATTGGAAAATTAGCATGGTTGTGTTATCAGGGAAGTAGTATAGATGAAATATGACTGATCACGCTGAAAAACAACATTTACTAATCTTTAATCAGGCCATTCAAAAATAGTTGGAGAGAGGGGCTCACTTTTTAAGAATTCATTCTCACAGTGAGTTAAAGATGGAGAGAAGTTTTTAGTTTATCATAACTAGTGTCAAAGAAAAAAGTAGTGTTTTAGGTGTTTTTTAGGAAGTGGGTTGGTTTTTCTTGTTCAGAGTATGTGTGTAAACCTTGTAGGACCGATAACAGAACATTATTTTCTCTCTGCTGTCTTCACCAAGAAAGATACAATTTGTGACTACCTGACATCTTTTAAGTCCATTCCTCTCACCCAAAATGAAATAAGCATTTTTTGTGTTTTGCCACCACCATGTGAAAAATACTGTCTGTGCAAGTGTGTGAACAATTTTTGAAGCCATTTGAAAATACTCAGCAGTATCCCTCTCAACCTTTGTTGCAGCCACCCAAAAAGGTACATGTGAACTACAGGACTTACCAAGAGAAACTGAAAGAGAAAAAAGCAGCGAAGGATGCTGATAAGGAAAAGGTTTGTGTGAAATTTTCTGTATAAAAAGGCAGTGTAGGAGCAAGCCCAAGAGCCTGACAGATAATGCCTCAGGTGCAGGAGGAGTGCCCGAGCTTGACACCTGCTGCTCCTTGTGGTCTGGGTTCCTGGCTCCCACAAGATTAATCGCATTGGTAAAAGCTGGCTGTGTGCAGTATGAAGGCACAGAGTTAGGCTTGTGTTGTGGTTAGTTTCACTGCCTCACCCTTCCAGGCTGATAGACTGATGACACAAAATCTTTCCTCTTAAGAGGAAACAAAGTGGTCTCCAATTAAAGTTTGCTGCATGTTGTCTAACCACAGAGAGCTGGATCTTCAACTGCTTTTTTATCAGCACAATTCCATCTAGATTCTTACTCATTATTTAAAGCAAGGGTGGGGTTTCTGTTGCATCCATCCTCTAGCACAGCCCATCTGGCTCTAAGCCTACTCTCTGCCTCCCTATGGAGCCTTCTCATGTAGGTGGGAGCAGGCTGGTGGGGTCGGTAATTGCTCTATCAGCCGGTTTCCTGCCACCCTCTTTCCCAGGGACCTACTTCTCCTCCTCTGTCATGTGGCTCAAAGTGCATCCAGTGCATGACCAGTCACAGCTGAACCCTGTTATTTGACAGCTGCCCTCAGCTGGGTGACAGGACACACCTGCCTGATAGCAAATCTGTCTTCTGACCCTGAGATCTGTCACATGCCCAAGAAGGAAACCTCTGCTTCTGCATGTGGCAAAGACAGCACGTTGGTCGTGAGTGGGCTGTGCTTTCCATCCAGCATTAGGAAGGGCTCTGGGCACTTCTGGCAGTGGCTCCATAATGTGTTGCATCACTTGTTCTGTCAGCAGGTCTCCCAGCTTGCTTTAAGTGCCTGCTGCTCTGTGAAGCAAAGGCTACTCACTGCATGTTACTCGTGCAGGTGGTTGTTTAACCAAGATGCTCTGTTCCTTTTCCATTAAAATATGTGTCTTTAAAAACAGGAACATAAAGGTGATTCTCTCAAGAAGAAAAAGAAGCAGAAAGAACAGAAAGAGAGGTGAGGTGTTTTTAACATGGTCTCCCCAGTGTATCTCCCCTATGTAATTGCACAGAAATCTTCAGAAATCATGCACATCACAGTGCAACAGAATTCTCCATGTCCTGAGCTCCTCAAAAACCAGTGACACTGCTCTGTGCCTAGCAGTTCCAGAGGCCTCAGTTCCACAGCTGTACTTGGAAGTATGTCAGTTCTGCCTCAACATGTCTTAAGGCTGCAGCTGGAGGTCAGGAGGATGAAAATCCTTTGTGCAGACCCATGAGACACAACTTGCTCAGAGCATTTGCCCTGAGAAATAATTTCTGCAAAGCACAGGCTGGCTACAGTATACAGAGGCTTGAAAGTGAGCGGACTTCCTAATCCTAGTGCAGCAGGTTCTTTCTGTACTCTGTCTTCCTTCTCTATCCAAAAATCTTTGTGTTTCTAAATATTTAAAAATGTAAATCGTCCTGTAATGTGCTGCAAATTTTGCATGTCCATGAAGGAAAAATGTTCTGAAGTCTTTACATGCTATGGTTTGATGCTCCATAATACCAAACTCTGCATAAATAGGTGATGTTTTCACTGTATTTAGCATTTATGTGTGCTTCTGCTGTTTCTTTTAATTATTGTTTTTCCTCTCCCTACTTCAGGAAGGCCAAAAGGAAGAAATCAGTGCCTAGCATCTGGCCTGCAGGACAAGTTGGAAAATTCAGAAATGGGACCCTGATTCTGCAAAGCCGTGACATAAAGAAAATTAAATAATCTAAAGTTAGCAAATGAACTTCATGATACAGAGTGAAATGGACAATATGCAGAGAATTCACATTGCTACCAACACAGACTTCTGGGGCCTTTTGCCTATCTACCATATCCTAATTTTTTAATCTTATCTGTTATTGCAGGATTTTTCTGTACCATTCTGCCTTGGGATGAATATTAGAATTTATCATTTTGTAAATAAAAAATAGAGTTCTTATTAAGAAGGTTATACAGGCTATTTTTGTTAGTCAATATCTGCTAAAGGAAACACTTCTTTTTGTAGAATCAGCTTATTGGCTGGAAGTAAAATAGTAATTTAATCCATAAATTAATGATTAATAGATACATATCTTTACTTTCATATGGAAGGAATATGAAAAAACAGTATCTTATTCACTCATAACCAGAAGTAGGTGTTCTCCAAACATTTATTGGACATAAATCTGTTTCTGTATCCTTATGGATTATTAGTGGATAATGGAACTGCACAGTAATTTTTCTGTTCAGCAAAACCCCTCTTAGTGTTTCAAAATTACCTGCTTTGGAATGAAAATAATATTTTTCTGAAGTTTTGTCCCAGGCAAGCATTACACACTCATCTTGTGTATCTCTGTAGAGATCTCGAAATGAGCACTTTGGAATAGTGGTTTGGTGGCTTGGTTGGTTTTAAAAACAAAACCATGTAAGACTGAGCCAAATGAGCATGGGCACTCAATAGCTACTGGCTGTTCCAGTTACTGAAACCCATGTTTGTTTTAATTCCAGGCCTCCTAAGGCTTTTCTATGAAATCTTTACCAAAACTACCTTTTGGTGCTATTTGGATTTCAGCAGTCTGGTGTTTCTGCAACAACACTGTTTGTCTTCTGCAGCTAAATATTTTATTTTGTTGCTTTTAAGGTCCATCCATTAGAAATGGCAATTGTTAGTAACACTTCCAAAATGAAAGTTCAGTATTTTAGGGAGAGACAAAGATAAGGACAACTTAAATGACAGAATTTGTTCTGTGTTGTAAGGAGATGTGGAGCTTGTTGAAACAGCTCTGGCAGTGAAGGGTGGAAAACAGGAAGGAAAACAGCCCTTACTGCAGAAACTTGTTGTAGGTGTACTGGTACCCCTCTGGGCTGGGAGCCTGAGCAAGGTGATCCCTTGGTCTGTGTCAGCTTGCAGCAGGTAAATAAAACAGCACCATCAGAGGCTGCCCCCCTCCCAGGATGGGAAAGTGCTCTGGGAATAGGGAGAGCACACCACAGACAGGGATGCTTTCTGGCACACTGCTTCCCCCACACCTTCCACCGTACCTGCAGGTCCTGGAGAAGGGCTCTGCCAGCACAGAGAGGAGCAAGAGGAGGTAGAGGGCTTGGAGGGATCAAGAGCCAGATCAAAAGCAGAAGGGAGTGTTTCTGGAGCCATGTAGGAAGGGAAGGGGTGTGCAGAGTTTGGTTGCTAAATGCTGTTATCACATTTCATAATTGCATAATTTGATTTCTTCTTGCTCAGTATTGGTTGCAGATTCAAACTGGAATTAAGATTCCTGTCTGGTTACAGACTTAATGACTTATTTGACATTAGAGAAATGACAAATCATGATGGCGTGAGAAGGTGTAACCACTAAGAAGAATTTAGTACAGAACATCAAGACTTGTTGAGGCAACAGATGGGCTTTGGATGTTGTAGGATAACCTGTATTTTGTAATTCCTGGTTAATCCTTGATCTTAGTTTTTGCTGCTTCCTTCTTGATAAAGTTTTTTTCAGTTTGCTTTATGTTCTTTATGTTCTCCATCAGCTTTGGTAAATTAAAATGCTCACTTTCCACCTCCACAGCTCTAAAAAGCTATTTGGAAGTGAAACTTGGTCAGAATGGAGTGTAATTTTTGCAGTCGAGCTTGTAAGATCTATAAGAAGTTGAAAAAAAATCAGTTCTTAAACTAAAACGTTGAAAACTGAAATGCCAAGCTGACAGTGGAACGTGAGAGTTTTTGGGGGAAGGAAGCAAAAAGTTTATTCAAAGTTTTGCATTTTCACACTTGTTTAATGTGTGCATGCATTATGAAAGGCTTCTGTTGCATGGAGATAGGTTTGCTTTCTCATATGTCTCCAAGGTGTTCTGAGCTGGGCATGCTACATTCTTTTGGAAAGCTATGGCAAACATAGCTTTCTTTTGGAAAGCTCAGGCAAACATGGTACTTTCAGTCCTGTTTTGTTACTAGAGGCATCAACAACACTGGCAAACGGGACTGTTGGGAGCCTGTTGCACCTCGTGTTTGTTTCTCTGGACTGGCGTGTGCTGGTGATGAACAGAGTGTGCAAGTGTGCCAAACAGCAAACTGTTGGTTTTGGAGCACGTGCTGATACATGAAAGCCAGTTTTGACTTTATAACATTGATTATGAAAAGAGGAGAGCAGGGCACATCTTATTTTGTACCTCTGTCTGCAGTTGCGTGGAGGAATGAGGTATAAAGGAAGAACTAAAGGATTTCTCTTCATCTGCTCTCTTTCTCATGCCTTTTCCTATGGCAGTTATCTTTATTTCCTGTTTCCCTACGTGTTAAGCCACATGTGATTATCTTTTTTCCCAGTCAAACCTTTTGCCATGAAGGAGTTGATGACAAGTTGTGTGTTTTGCAGGAGAAAAAAAAAAGGCTGTGATTGATGGTGCCTTCACGTTGTTGTCTGTACTTTTCTCCTGATTGTTTTGGCTGGGTTCCTGTTTCTCACCCTGGCAGTGCTGTTGCTGTGTCAGAATGCTTTATCCTGCCTTACTGACAGACATCTGTGAAGGTTGTGTAGCTCTGTGAGTGCCTTTTTGCAGGGGCTGGGTGTGCTGCCTCTGAAGCACTGTTGAGTCCCTCACAGGCCATCTGCTGGGTAGAGGTGTGCAGCTCCAAGACTATGGGTCATTTCAAACCATCTCACAAACTCTGTGTCTTCCCTGCCCTGCCAAGCTTTCTGCCCAGTCTTTTACACTTACCCAGAGGGCTTTCCAACGAGAACCTACTGATGCCATGGCTCTTTCCAGCCTCTGCTCATTCCAGTGTTAGAATCTTCTGGAGACTGGGTGATTTCCCAAGGTGTCTAAGGTGGTCACAGCTATCCCAGGTGTTCTATAACCAACGTAATCCAGAGCTAGCAGAGTGGTGCTGAGAAAGAGGTGTTTCATGCCACTGAATCAGGATATGTCTGAAGTTGAGGCACAGGAAGATGGTTGCTCTGAGGAAGGACACGCTTGGCTTTCTCCATTTACTGGATTATTCTTGACTGTGGTAACAAAGCAGTATCAACAGTCGGAGATGCCTGCAAACTGTATGAATACCTCATCTACGTAATGGCATAATATTTTTTAATCATCATTTGTAATAATAAACAGGGTACTGATGCTGGATTTGTTGGCAATGTTATAAGAATTTATTTAGAAACTGTAAAACAGCATAAACTTATATGTCAGGTTTTCCAAAAGGGTAATAATAGTAATAATACACAAAGTTTTAGTTGGACCAAAAGACAAAAAGCAGTTTGTTTCTAATTCAAAAAATACAAACGTTTGCTACAGGTACAAAATTATAAAAAGTTTGTATTTTCCTCTTGATCTGGTGACAGACACATATAGCAGAGATGTATATTTCACCAGCTCCAAATTCATATAAGCAATGGGAAATGACAGTAAAGAAAAATGTAGTTAAGAAAACATAGAAACAACTTCTTGTCTTTCATTTAACCGGAATTGAACACCATTTTCTTATTCCTTTGCAGTTTTTTAGTTGCCAACATTTAAATTAGTGTTACTCATGCTTCATATAACAATCAGAAATAACAGCAGGTTTACCTCATGCATTTATTTTTAATATTCATCACATAATGTCTTCTCACCATGCTACCTAGGAAGGTTAGTGTTTTTATTGACAACATTTAAGGGAGATGGAGGATAAAGGAATGCAATCAAGATCCAGGAATATTTCTATCTACTTCTTCACAAGGAAATGTTAGAAATTCTCCAATTAGCATGAAAAATAATTTTTAAATTAATTCTGCTTGGAACTGTTTGCAATGACAAATGTAACAAAAAGGTCATTTAACAGAAGCAGAAAATGCTGCTGAGTGCCTCTGTCAGTGAAACACACGTCTGTCTCCTGTATTGTGCAAAGATGCAGGAGCCCCACACTTCTAGTCTCTGAGGTTTGCATATGGGCTTCTGCATCTGAGAAGACCAAGTGTGTCTTACTAATGATGGATTTGTGCTTCAGGCTGCTGCTCCACCTGGGTGTGTGTGCAGCATTCAGTAGAGCTGGGCAGAGGAACTACCAGAAATGTTGTCAGTAAAAACTAGAAGCAGCTCACTTTTTTTTCCTAAAAAAAGAAAAATAAAAGGACTCTCCATTTTTGCCTGGTAATTTTCAGTGACAAGTGGCCTTTACATTTGCAATGTGGTTGATTTGTAACTGTAATCTCCCTTCCATAGTTAATCTAGCCAAGATGCTTGGTGTTTTCATATTATCTTGCCTAGTTCAAAACTGAATTATTGGTTTTGCTATTCGAGCAGAATGCTGCAATGCTGGTAAGGCCTGAGATAAGGTCTAACAACTCTCCTTCCTCATCTTTCTGTTTGTGACCAAAGGACATACGAGGTGGCACCAGAAAGCTGCTGTTCCCAGGTTGTGGAATTTTGCATCCCTTCTCACAGGGATGGGTGATCTGAACTGTGGGCCAGAAATGCACTACCTCTTGTTGGCAGTTGCAAACACAGTGTTTTTCATATAGTGGTGGTGGCAGCTTAGCCTTAATCTCATCTCTCTTACCTTAAGAAATATTATCATGTAAGAAAGAAAGAAAGAAAAAAAAAAGCTGCATCTCACATTTCTTCTTGCTCTAGAACAACTGGGAAAGCAGAGTATGGGGTGCTCTCTGCCATCCTTACTAACTATGCTTTGATGAAAAAAAAAAAAAAAAGAAATAAAAAACAACTTACACAGCACTACCACAGAACTCTATCACCAGCCAAGAACAAACTACAGCAATACACTATCATGGCGTTATTTACAACATGATGGAACGTTATGCATATAATAAATTACATTTAATACTTTTCCTCTTAAACAATGATAAATGTAAGCTCATGCTTATTTTATTTATTTTGTTCAGTCCAATATATTTTCCTCTATGTATCTTAAGTGCATAGGCAAGTATAGGAGGTGACAGTGTTGTTTGCCTATCTTTTCTATGTTTTTAGAAACCAAATTGCTTTCCAAATTTGTAATACATCACAGTGTGCTACTGTCCTCACTGAGATTTATTTTATAGCACATACCTTTCCACAGCAGAAGGAGCAAGGGATTGTCAGCTACGTGTGTGCTTATATTGACATTAAGTCTTACTAAGAGATCTTGTGTGCTGTTTTCAAGTTGATGAGGGAAAAGAAGGAAGTGGAATTTGTATAGCATTGCATGCCTTCAGAAGTCTGACAGTGCTCCTGAACTCTGGGGAAATTTGCAGAGGAAGGAGCCAGGAAGAAGGTTTACAAAAGGCTGAGGCTGGGGCTCCCAGGGGTAGGTGAAAACTGAGAGTCCTTTGTTGCTCTGCAGGACAGAAATTTCGACTGCTCTATTTATTTTGCAGCTGTTCAGAGGTTCCATACTGAAGTGCATGCAGAAGTCAAACTTTGTTTTGTCAGTAAGGGGAGGGTCTGCTTGTGTTTTGGTGAGTTGTTTAAAGGTTAAGTCAATTTACAGCTACCTTGTGTGGGATCTGTAGCATAGTGGATGGGATTTATGCCAGTGCAGAAGTCTTTGCTCTCCTGCTTATAAGAAGCAACCTGGCCTGTAAGAGGTGAGGCGTCCCATGACAGGCAGCTTTGGGCCCAGGTGCCAGAGGAGCTTGGAGCCCCAGAGAGCTGCAGAAATACTCTGAGAGAACAAAAGGAAGAAAAACACACAGAGTGGTCCCCTTGGGTATTTCTATATCACTCTTCTGCTCTCTGGGTTCTCCCTGGGCAGTCAGCCACACAGTTTCTGCTGGGACTAAAGGCTGACTCCCTCCTAAAGAAAGGATTTGGAGGAAACAAGAACTGGCGTAAGAGATACTGTAGATGAGGAACACACAAACTGCTGGGTTTATAATGAGATGGACCTTGGGGAAATTGCATGCAGAGAAGGAAATTACCTCCAGCCTGAGCAGAGCAGTGGAAGTGCCCTACCTCTCCCCACCTAATGCTGTTCTGCAAAGGGAAAATTCTGCTCTGTTTTGTCTTCAGGTGGCTCTTGCATGCTCTGCATAAATATTCATGTATGGAGTTATTAGTTTCCTAGAGCAATTTTAACTACTTAGGCATTATTTCTGTTAACCAAACTATGAAAATGTATCCAGCTGAAGTCACAAGAGTGCACTCTATGAGGATAACTGGTTTATTGCTACAGGCCATGCCAAATGTAAGTCCTTGATTGTGTACGCAACCAACACATGCAAACACTTTGTTTAGTTTTTGACCTAGGGTAAAGTAGTCTTACTAATGCAGGTAGCCTACTTCTAACTGTATTCCTTTTAACTTATTTGCATTTCTGCTAGGTTAAAAGGAGACTCTAATGGTAGCTACCCTATTTTTGTGAATGTGAGAATGCGTAGAGGGTAAAAACCGAGCTTCTCTACTCACTGTTCTTACCTACTGTCCATTTATTCATTAGAAATTAACAACATGTCACTCAATTAGTTCTCCCCAAGATATAATACACTAGGAACTGACACCAAAGCTACTACAAAAACAAATCTGAGTACTGCAAACACTTCTAAAACCCATTCAGAATTAATTTTAAACATCTGGCAATGGTTGAAGAGTAGAAAGATGTAAATTCATTTGAGTTTCCTTTACAGAAGTTGGGAGTAAAGACAAAGGTTCTGTCCCTAAACAAACAATGCCCTGTCTTTTTTAATACAAGTGAAAGTGGAGTGCCTTCCATATTAAAGTTATCACAGGATGTTTCCCAATATAAAAACTATGTGCAATTTATGTACAATATTCCCATACACTACTCTGACTGGCAATACTCAAAGCCAATACTATGATTACAATTGTTAGGTTCATAGAAGAGCACACTCAAGAGGAAATTTGGGGTCTGGTAGCGTTCTAGCTGAGGTAGGTTAAAACAGACCTGCTAATTAGAAAATCTTGCATGAGTTCTATGGTATTGAATGAAACTGAAGATTATAACACAGTTGGTCTCTGATATTCTTTACAAAACCAAGATAAGCATAGCACAGTTATTCCATTGTCTACAAGTTTGCTAATACAATCTGTTCCAGACTTGAAAGGAAGTACTGATGCTTCCTCACTTAAAAGCATACGCTGTTTTTTTTTCCATCGTTGGTTTTATTTCCTACTTCAGTCTTGACATTGCTGAAGGTGCGCTGCTGTTCTGCAGGAGAGGAGGGCTACAGGATGCTTGGTTGGTTACAGGCAGCTGGATGGCAGACTGCTTTGTGTCTGTGCAATAGCCCAGTTCTGTTCTGGGCTGCCTTTCCCTTCCCACAACTGCTGTGAGGTGGGATGACCCACGGGAGGATTCTGGCTGCTTTGCCACAGGGATGCCATGCCATCACTCAGCACTACCTGAGTGATGTGCTCTAGACAGAGATCAGAAGTGAGCCTGGAGCAGGATATCTGGGGGCTGGCAGGCTGCCTGAAGGCATGCCTGGGCTGTTTGTCCTGTGGCTGTGCTTTAATGCAAAGCAGTAAGCTGGATTTTGGTTAGGATATTTGCTTTCAGGTTTAATAATTACATGCCTGACAACAATCTGCGTGTGCGTATATGTATTGTTGAAGAGGAAAATTTGTATAAGCAGCAGGATTTTAAAAAAGGAAATAGTATATTGATAGCATTTGAGAGTTTATGCTTTTCTTGTTTGATAGCACCACACTTGTATAGGGTTAGAGTGACAGGAGTCCAAGATGTCGTGGGCTCACCAAGTCTGCTGCATTTTGACCTCACGCACTGCCACTCTACACACACACACTTGCATATTTTAACCAGGTTCAGAGGAAACAAAGCACACAGATAAACCAACATCTGGTTTTCTGACAACTGCATGCAGATGACAGTGCCATGGCTGTGAGGAAAGATCACTGTCAGTCAGACTCCAGTTGTCATGGGCAGCACCTGAAATGGCTGCTTGATTTCATGGGAGATACCAGGCACAGGTCAAGTCTTGCAAAAGATTTATGTCCCAATCCAGAAAAATTCTTAGGGACAGGTTTTGCATTACTGCTATTAATCTCTCTCAAGTGTTTCATTAGGATCAAGACATTAATTAGCTCACAGTAATCTAATAGAAAATTAAGGCTTCAGATCTCAAAGCTACATTGGAACTACAGCTGCACAGGTTTTACCAGGATCAAGGCTGTAAAGCAGCATTTCTCAATGTGGGAGACTTTGCGTGTGCCATGTTTAAATAAATCTCTTACGGTTTCAGTTCAAAGGAATCTCCCATGCACTGTTTTTCAAGAGCTCTGCTGATAGCTACAATCAGATATTCTGTAAGTGTCTCCACAGTCATGCCTAAATAACAAACACTAAAATGCATCAAGGATGTTTTTCTTTCGACTTTCTGTATCTGAATTCCGCATGTATCATGGTGTTAGCTAAAATGAGCCTAGCTATTTCATGGTAGCATTTGGGAACCAATCCTGTTCTCATTGCAGATAATAAGTTCTGCCACTGAATTCTAAGGGGACATTATCCTATAGCTTACTGCAGTCTAGAGCCAGAAGGAATAATTCATGGTCATTTGAGCCTCTGAATGTAATTGACAACCAGGAATTCTTGAGCATATAACCTCCACTTCAGCTGTCAAAACATATGCTTTCTTTATTTAAGGACTTCAGGTGGCAAGGGAATCCAGTTCATCTACTGGTAAACTGCTCCAACATCCATTGTCCTTCACTCTCACCCATTTTTTCCAGCATCCCTAATATTTAAGCACAAATCCAGCCATGAGAGAGAAAATACACTCATTTAACCTTTTGCTTTACAGATGTGTTGGTGTGTGTGTATGTGCACATGAGTGTACATATGTGTGCAATGCAGAGTAGATATGTTCAGGTACCCATCTGCAGTCGAGTGCCAGTCCAGTGGATGTGCTTGCTATGGCTGTTGAATTGAAAATGGAGTGGTCTAGCTCTAACCAGCCAATTATTCGGTGAGCAGCATGCTGCACAGTGTTTTAAGTCAGGGAAGAGGATGCCTTTTTACTGACTTACTGAAAAGTGCCAAAACACACTGAGAAGGCTTACAGAATCCAGCACAGTGTCAGACGGGGGCTTCATTAGTTGTTGGGCAGCTTGGGCTGTTTTACAGACTGTGGCACCTCCAGTCCTGTGTGCAGGGTCACCTGCACGAAGAATAAATAACATCAGATTCAAAACAGAGATAACCTCAGCAAAGAGCCTTTATGAAGGCAAAGTGCAGGTAAATGACATGGAAAGGGCTGTGGGACTGCAGGTCCAAGTTTAAATCAAGACTATTAATGGAGCTATCTAGCCTTTGAAACAAACAAGTCTCCTTCCCCCTTCCCTCCTGAATATTTTGGGACCAAGAAGCCCAGTGCCTGTATCTTTTCCCGAATCCAGCCACCAGTTGTAGGTATCCAGAAGTGCTGCTTGCTAGGGACAAGGTGGATGGGATCTCTGCATGAGGGATCCCAAGTGCTTCAGGACAGAGGTCACGCAGTGGAACCCATGTACGTGATGAGTGTTCCACCCTGGCTGTCATGGTCCCACCTGACCTAAGCTGACCTCCTTCAGTCCTCAGGCTCCTGGATACTTCCACAGGTTCTCTCTTATACCACACCTAGTTTCTAGCCATAAGCAGTGGTCTTGAAGTAAAAATACATTATATTTAAAGACAGTTCCTCCAAGAGGAAAACCTCTTGTATACAGAGCTGACTGGGTCTTCTCTGTTGTGCTAATTCTCTAAACTATGTTGCCTTTGCTCTCCTTACCACTGTGCTGCTCATACTTCAGTCACTTGCTAATGTTAATTATCTCCAAACATGAGATCTAGGAGAAATTAATATGTTTTTTAGTCAAACTGGCAGGGGAGAACTTTAGAGACACTGCTTTCCAAGTGGAGCCTCACAGGAAAATCAGAGCAGGAATTAGTGCATGCAGGTACTTATATTTGTTTTACAGCATTACTCTTCCCATTGGTCAGGCAAGGCAGAAGGTCAAATGTAGTCCAAAAAGTGTGAGCAGCCTAGATGTAAGCCTGAGAAGGAAAGAACCCCAATCTGTACTGACTACCTACAGATGATGCTATCAGCTCCTTTAGTTGGAAAGGGTTAGTGGGGCTGGGCTGCAGAAGATTTACCTGGACATTTCGATTGAGGCTCAGTGCAGGCATGAAGACGCCCTCGATGTTTTCAAATGCTGGAGGCCCCTGCTGCTGCCCATTTATGTAAAAGGTCAGGTTGTGCTTGTTCAGATCCAGGAGAACACCAACGGTGGCACCTTTAGAAACTCCTCCTTCAGTCCTAAGGTACAAAGGGTACATTGTTGGTGAAGGCAGAGGGCTACACTGTGCTGCTCTCTCTAGGACAAGCCAGCCTTACTAAGCAAAGGGAGTATGGAGCAGCACTGGGAAGTGATTATCCCTGAGGGATTTGGCGGTGACTGATCTACACCTTTATCTGAAGCAAATGTACCACATCCATGGGAGTTCAATGAGGGGATCCTAAAGAGAAATTAGATCCACCTCTCCTGCAACTGTCATTTAAGAGGTGAAAATGGGGTCCAGAGCTAATAGGTCCCCTCAGCTAATGACAAATCAGGAGGTGAGCCACTGGAGTCCGGGAGACACGGCACCTCTGAGTATTCCTGTTACAGTGAAGTGATGCATGGCAGGAAATGAAAAAGCAGGAAATGAAAAAGCAGGAAGCTGTTTTGCTAGGTGTTCATTTCTAATCAATATGCCTGCTGACAGCTCGAGAGAGAGACCTCCAGTTAAACTACTCACCTTGGCATGCTCTAAGGGAGCCCTTCAGATTTCCAGAGCCCAGGGAGCCAGCACAGCTACAACAGACCGTGGTTTTTGGGAGGAAGGGAGGTTGGGACTGGTTAGAACTAAGTGTAGCTTCTGGTTGACAAGGTGCTCAGCTACAGGACTGGGAGCTGCCTCGAGTGTGCAGGCTCAGTTATTAATACCAGTGATAATTGGTTGTGTCAGGAGCAGCTGCTGAGAGCTACTGCAGAATCAGAGCTTGCCAGGACAGACTCAGCCAGCCATTACACGCCTGAGCGGTTTGACATTAATGCACTTTGACTTGGGGGTTAGTCAAACTCAGTACTACTTTGAAGAACACTGAGCAAAAATATCCACTAGATATGCAGATTGGCCACAGGCACTGCTATTCTGCTGATATCATGGGGCTCTGCAATGGATTTACAGCCTGACACAATTTGTTCAGGGTAAATCAGATTTCAAATAATTTGCAGTAAGAAAGGAAGCAGCTGCCTTTTGTCCCATGCACTCGCCTTAGGCACACAACATGCACAAGATTAATGGCATTTTATCATAAAATTTATCACAATAGGTAGGCAAAACATTTTAAAAAAAGGCGGGGGGGGGGGGGATAGGAATATGATTAGGAAGAATATAGTGAAGGATAAGAAATTTTCCTCTTGTCCACTAGGTGTCATAAACTGTTTTCTTTTAGATAAAATGTGGCACGTGGCATTTCATCTGAAGGTGGATTATAGAAAACTGTTCTGACTTCTCCATTTAAAGCTTTTCAAACAATAATAGTATAGCTAAGAATCATGTATTGACTCTGAGAGGTGTTAGATGTGAAAATTCACTCTTCTCAGATTCCCTTGATTTGATTTCTGGTCCTGTAAGCATTAATAGATTTCTCTCTGAGCTCTTCTCCAAAATCCCAAAATAAATTATTTTCCATCAAAACTTAAGATGCTTACATACCCTGAGTATGTCACCATATAAACTGTTCTTATTAAAAGCCCTCAATCATAAAACTCACTATGAGATTGTGGGAAGTAACAGTACTATGATTTGGAGCTATTTACAAGTAGATTACTTTTTTTTTCCCCCTCTGTTTAGGAACAGTTTTGATTGTAGGACACCATATTTTAGATCCTGCTTAGAATGGATTTTGTTACATCCATTTAAATGACGTTGATTCTCTTAGGGAAACAGAAACAGGAAATTTGCATTTTTGAGATTATGATGTTCCTTCCTATACAACAAACTAATTTGTTTCTCGTGGGCTAATCAGCTATGTGCTGCACAGTGACACTGAGTGACTCCTCTGCAGCCCCTGGGGACAGCCCCACTGAAGAGGAGACAGATTCTGCCTGCAGATTCCAGCCAGGCAAGGGCAGGACCCAGCTGAGGCCCCTACAAGAGCCACAGGGGTGTAGGGGCAGAGCAGAAGGATGGGGACCTTCTCCCTTTACTCCTGCCCCAAGTTCAGCAGGAATTCAGCAGGTAGATTGCCCCATTCCAACCCTGCCCTCTCCCCACAGTGAGAAACTGCCTCTGGAAGGATGAAGGGAGGACAGCAGCAGGCAGGAACTCTTCACCACACTGCTACAAGGGAGGCTGGACTTCTCCTGGGCTGAACAGCTGCTCTTGCACAGCATCCTTTGCTTTCCTTGGGAACAGTACCTGGAGGACTCCAGCACTTTTTGGACTATTTTCCTGGTTGCTTTCTCTAGGTGGAGAGCTGGGAGAGTCTGTTTTATAAGAAAACTTATGCAATACATTTGCTCACTCTTATGTACACCATTTAGACAGCATTACAGGATAATTTTTAAATAAATGCTTTTGCTGTGGTTAAAGAATCCAAATAGCTCAAGAGACTCAAACTGATGTTGCTCCCTCCTGGTACACTTCTGTGGCACCACGTAAAAAACCTGCTCCTTTACTCAAATGCATCTTTAAGCAACTTAATGACACACCACACAACCCCAGTAACCTTTCATGTAAAAGGAAAATACAACTTTGTTGCAATGCTCCCTTAATAAATACTTAGTATTTATTAAAGGACTATCCAATCCTGGAGATAGGCAACACTGTTTCATTTTTTCAAGTAAATCCCATTTGTCCTGCACATTTTGATTTCTGTGTGCAACAATAAGTCCTGAGTGTAGAATTACTGTGTGGAAAGGGGAATTTGGCTACCATGAAAAATGTCATTGCCTGTGGCAGTAGAGGCTGTTATTCCAAGATGCTTTCAGTAACAGCTTGGACAATGTGCAGAATACGACTGCATGAATTGGCATGAGGAATTAAGAAGAGTAGTTTCACTATTATTTGAAGAGAAATCTTAACAATTTATGAACAGTTTAATAATGGAATATTAAGTTCAACTCTCCATTAACAATAGTTTAAGTGCTAGCTTTACAGCATCTTAACAACTTTATGATATCTATTGCCAATGATAGCATTTTTCATTCAATTGCAGCATTTTTGAGTATGAAAAAACCTGCTCTTGAGATCTCTCGAGTCAATGAAGAGACTCTCCTGATTGCAAGGGACTTTTAAGACTAAAATGCAAATACTCTAGATTTTGACTCTCTGTTGTTTTTCAGTATAAAATATATCAGTGTGATTTACATCTCGTTCTTTCCATAAACATGTAGTGGCTGGAGTATTGCCTGTAGCACCTGGTAGTCCTGCTTTGGGAATTTTGCCAAGGAGCAGATCCATTGCATTGAATGTCAGTGCCTCTTGTTAATGGGCATACAGCACCTCTCAGAACAGTTTGGATTGGAAGGGACCTTTAAAGGTCATCTAGTCCAACCCCCCTGCAAAGAGCAGGGACATCTTCAACTAGGTCAAGCTGCTCAAAAGCCCATCCAATCTGACCTTGAATGTTTCTAGGGATGGGGCATCCACCACCTCTCTGAGCAAACAGTTTCAGTGTTTCACCACTCTCATTGTAAAAAAAGTCTTCCTCATAGCTAGACTGAATTTATCCTCTTTCAGTTCAAAATCATCACCCCTTGTCCTAGCACAACAGGCCCTGCTAAAAAGTCTGTCCCCATCTTTCTTATAAACCCCTTCTAAGTACTGGAAGACCACAATCAGGTCTCCCTGGAACTTTCTCTTCTCCATGCTGAGCAACTCCATCTCTCTCAGCCTTCTTCAAAGGAGAGATGTTCCATCCATCTGACACTTTTTGCCCAGGATACAACTGTTCTTCTGGGCTGCAAGTGCATGCTGACAGATCACGATCAGCCTCTCATGCACCAATATCACCAAGTCCTTCTTGGCAGGGGTGCTGTCAATCCCTTCATCCTCCATCCTGGCCTGACCCAGATGCAGGACTGTGTACTTCACTTTGTTGTAGCCATGAAGTTCCCATGGCCCACTTCTTGAACTTGTCCAGGTCCCTCTGGATGGCATCTTATCCCTCAGATGGGTCAACCACACCACTCAGTTTGGTGTCACCTGTGACCTTGCTGAAGGTGCAGTTGATCCCACTCTCTATGACATTGATGACAACATTAAATAGAACTGGCCCCAGTAAGGACCCCTGAGGGACACCACTTGTCACCAACCTCCATCTGAACGTGTAGCTGTTGACCATTACCCTCTGGATGTAACTATCCAACCAATTCCTTGTCCATCAGACAGTTCATCCATCAAATCCATATGTCTCCAATTTGCAGAGAAGGATCTTGTGGGGGACCATATCAAGGACCTTACAGAAGTGCACATGGATGTTGCCCATAGCTTTTCCCTTGTCCACTGCTGTAGTCACTCTATCATAGAAGGCCACGAGGTAGATAAGGTAGGACTTGCTCTTGGTAAGTCCTACCTTATCTGCCCATGGTAAAGCCATGCTCATTGCCTTGAATTAGCTCCCTGTCCTCCATGTGCCTCAGCAGAGCTTCTGGAAGGATCTGTTCCATGATTTTACCAGCCTCAGATTTCTGGGAACAACAAGACTTAAAGGTGCCTCCCAAACTTGTATCTCTACCCTAAAGTATTTTCTTAACCAGCTTCCTCAGCCTGTTCTCAATAGAGTCCCTCTGTCTCTGGATGCATTAAGAGTCTTCTGTTCATGCCCCTTCCAGCATTACAGAAGTCATGTTAGATCCCATTTTGCATGCTGTGAGAGAAAGGAGCAGAAAAGTCCTCTAAATGTGACAGGTCACACAAATTAGTCTTTCAAACTCTACCTCAGGTTACCCTTAAAACTAGTCATTTATTAATTACCCTAATTTATTCTCATGAAGATTAGGAAGCAAGAAACTATTACTTAAGTGTAAGTTCAATCCAACAACATCCCAGAGGCTAAAAGTTGACAATGAACTCGCTTTGGATTGTGATACTGTGCTGTCATGTATTCCTGTCCAGTGGGGAAAAACAAATAGGCAGCAACAACTGTTTCCACAAGACTATTACAGCTAATGAGTTAAAAAAACTGACCTAGTTGACTGTCACAGTTAAAAATATAATGCCTAGACCTAATTTCATTGAAGCGCATCTGATTTCATAAGACTACATGCCCTTTGCGAGTGTACTTCCCTTGAACAGATATTCCACGGGTCTATCCATGCCTTGCACATGCCTTCCTGTTTTATCAGGTAAAAACTGGGAAACTATCATCAACAGAAAGCATTTTGTTCTCCTGATTAAGCAGGATGATTGGAAATCCTAAGTGTTTCCATTGTTTGTGCCTCCCAGAAAAAAAGCTTTTGCTTAGCTTGTGTGTTGCTTGCCGGGAGGAGCATGCCGAGGACCAAATCCATAAAATAGGTTTCTGGGACAATGGTGCACAGAGTGGTTGCCAGCTTTTTTCCAGAAAACATAAGCTGTTCCACAGAGCATTAAAATTAATACAGCTTAACATTACTTCCGCCCTGAATCGAATAAAGATGTTAAAGGACCAGAGAACTTTTTGGTATATTTATTATACTGATGGTATTTTACTCTGTATGGTCTTAGCACATGACCTAGGGTCTTTGCACCCATGGAAAACAATCCAAGGACTCCAGATAGCTTTTGATCCAGCTACAGGGTTCTTCCACCTGTCTGTAATGAACTGCACAATCAAAACATGTTTCAAACAAAAATTCCCAGCAATTGCAGTGTACTTACTTAAAACACAGGTATGCTGTAGAGTATAAATTACTATTCAGGGGGAGACATTACAATCAACTTATCTCTTTAAGGAGACCCATGCATTTCAGTATTTTAAAAATCACTGCAAAACTTTGTTTTAACGGTCTGGTGTAACAGAAAAAACATCTGAGACAGCGAGAGTGGAAGACCTGCTGGGACAGTCAGTGGAAAAGTAAACAGAAGTTGATTCCAGCTCTGCCACAGATATGCTACATATCCTTAGTCACTTTACTCATACATCAATCTCCCATTGTGATAGAATAGGTATACAAATACACCATTTTCCTAAATAAAGAAGGGGCTTGGGATCCTCTTCAGAGGAGATCTCAAGGGTCTCAGTACTCAGCTGACCTTCAGTTAAGCTTGGCCCTCTCATGGGACACAGAAAGAGAGCAGTGAAGTTCTGCTCTGATACCTTCAAGCAACATTAACATGTGTCCCCTGCACAGTCTGGCATCACCTCAATAAAACAGAAGCCAGCACTAGGCAGAGGTAACTATCCTGACCACTGAAAGTCATGCAACCATGTCAGCACAACAGGGGATCCATGCTGACAGTTGTTCTCTCTGTGTGATCCATCCCTGGAGGTACCTGCAGCTAGAACATGTCTCAGTTGGTTGTATTAGTTGAGGCACTTTTCAAAGCTCTTCGGTACAATGGCTCAGTAGAATGAAAGCTGTCACTTAGCCCTTGCTGCCAAACAGTCCCTTGTATCCAGGTCTGCCTCAGTGTGACCTACAGCAAAACCTTTAATAGCTGTCAGACTGGAAATAAACACCTGCAGCCTAATTATCGTACAATCTGCAGCCAAGATTCCTCCTAATGAAGAGAATCAACCACCTTTCTCCCTCCAGCCATGAGAGAAGTCCTGCATCCCATTGTGATCTGCCCCTGCCTGCTGATGTGGGTGGGACATGCAGTAATGGGTTTAAATCACAGCAAGGGGGGATTTAGGCAAGGTCTCAGGGAAAATTGGTAACAGTGAGGGTAACAAACACCAACACAGACTATCAAGGTGCAATCTCCGTCACTGGTGATTTTTAAGAAGGAAGTATATTTAAGTATATTTAGCTGGGAGCTGGACTAGATGGCTTGCTGAGACACCTGCCTCTGACGCAGGGCAGAAAAGATGCCTGTGAGGAGAAAAGCCCATGGGCAGCGCTCACCGATTGGTGTGGGAGTTGCAGTGCATGAACCAGCTGCGGTTGTTGTCCACATACATGGCCCACGCCTTGTCGTCCTTGCCCAGCATCATGTCCTTGACCACGTTGATCCTGGCGATGCCAAAGGCTGGGTCCGGGTGGTTGTCGTAGCGGTCCACGTGCAGCTCCCAGTAATGCACGCCCTTGGAGAAGGCTGCGGTGCCCAGAACCACCCGGTCATCGTAGCTGTTGCAGGTGGCAGTCTGGTTGTCATTCGACAGCACTATGTCTCTGTGAGCTGAGGAGGGGTCGAAGGTGAACCACGCCACTGTGGAAGGGGAAGAGGAAAGGCAGGATTATATCAGGAGGGGCTGTGTCCAAGTGTTGTCCGCTTTACTTCAGTAAGAAGGATAAAATTCTGCCTTTGTAAGGACCCCACTGCACTCTGAGGTAATAAAGACCATCCTTTCTTGCCACTGTAGGCAGCCACACAAGATTAATCTGAGCTGGTACCCTGCTGTTCTTCAGCTCAGAGGTGCTCTACACTATTTGTGCTTGTTCCCCTGAAATTTAGCTGCTAAGGGTAGGGACGTTCTGTCCACTTACAGGAACAAGAAAGTCACTGAGGAGGCAAAGACTTCTCCATGACATGGAAACTGCTCAGGTAGGTGAATTGGATCAGGATCACCTTTAATGGAAATGGAGATTAGCTGTGTCCATGCTGGTTAGGATTGATTCATTAGTTTGTCAAAATGAAGGGCTTTTTTTAAAAAAGGGGGAAAACATCCCAAAAGCTCTTAAAGTATAAATATTTTATTCTGGCCTATTTTGGCAACACAGCATAAAAGTGGAAGTGATAATAGCATGCACTTCTTGATTCATTACAGAATCATTAATGAAGATGAACTTCCTGTAATGTCCGTATGGATGTCAAGTATAATTACAGAGGAACAAGCATGAATTCCCATCTCTGTATTATCAAACCTTGCAGGGAAATTGAAGCAGTAGTGAAGAAAAAGACAAATCTCAAAGATAGATAGAGAAAGGGAGACAGAGTGGGACAAAAAATAGTCCATGAGTTGCATAACTGTTTCTGTACACTAAAGAAAGTATCTTAGTTAAATCCTAGATTTTTACAGCCAACTAAAACCACACAACTTGAAGCCTGAAGTGTTACTGATAATGGAAAATGCCAGTAGGTGTCAAATACATTAATGGGTGTAAAGGGATGGAAGTGTCCTGCCACTGAGACCTGCAGCTTTTCATTTAGGAAGTGGCAAACCCCCAGCTCACCATCCGATGTCTGTAAGATGACTGTCTTGCTGTAAGGACCAACGCCCGAGGAGTTGAAAGCTTTGACTCTGGCGTTGTAAGTGCTGTTGAAATGAAGGCCGTCGATGGTGCAGAGAGTCTCCTTGCCAACATATACTTCCTAAACATTCAAAAAAACCCCAAAAAACAAAAAATGAGAGAGAGAATGAGGGACGTAGTTGAACATAGTTAAGGCTTCTAAATATAAGCCAAAAGTGAACAGCTTCTCTTTGCTTCCCAGGATGTATGAGTTATGCTGTTGTAATACAGACAGCCACAGCATGGGAGACATCAAGGATGATTAGCACTGGACAAACCAAGGTGAAGATGAGTCTGGAAGGGTAAAGCAATAAAGGGCAACACAAAAAGATCTTCAAGATCATCTTATCCTAAATATCTAGCCCAAACCACTATTTTAGAGAGTGGTCCCAGTACCTGACACACTGTGGCCGCTGTTCTGTGTAAGACAAAAAAGGAGGCATATAAGAATTTAAAAAAAAAAAAAAAAAAAAAGTGCAGTTTTGTTCTGTTGGAAAGGTTATCTCATGCCTAGGTTAAAATATAATTTTGGAACCACAAAACCACAAATCCAGAAGAAAATTATCTCCTAAAAATTAGGATTACATGCAGCACATGATGAAACAGTAACTAGACAATAGAGATATCAAAAAAGTCTTCCAATATTTATCATACAGCTAGTAGTTCTGCAATGTGAAATATTTCACAGGGAGGAACATCTAGTCAGACCAACAAGGAGGATCAGATTATGGAGGCTACCATGAACTGGTAGAAGCTTAGGAAATCCTGTCTTGGCAGTGGTTGAAAGATAATTTCTTTCCACCTCTGATTTCTGCAATTCTGTGAAATCTGGTTTCTAGGTTTATGGTAGCCAAGGCACCAAAGTGCTTAAACCTGTCACTAAGCAAACCACTCAGATCCCAGATCAGTTAAGATTTAAGTAATGCCTAGGACTAGTTCTGATGATTAATTGTTCTCTTTCATATAAACCCAAAAGGATGTGAACAATAAGAAAGGAATTGCTTAAGTTTACAGCAGGACATGTGTTTGTCCTCTCTGCTACTATGGTGGCTGCTACGAACAACAAAATCTCTTGTGTCCTGAGTTAGCTGGTGATTGTTCATGGAGACAAAGAAGAGCTTTAATAGAATAACTTAGTTTACCTCCATGTCATAAGATATGCTGACTGTGAAAAAAATTTGTATTTGTTGAACAACTCTCACATTTTCTAATCCACTTTTTTCCCCACTGTTCACTGCTTCAGCTTATGCAGGTTGATGCTTTCTGCTTCAACAAAGATGTTTTTTAAATCCACCCATGAAATACTGATAAAATGCAGTCAATGTCTTTGCTTTCAGATACAGAATTCTCCATTTAAAAGGTCAGCAAACCCTTGTTTACATGGCATTGCTGAGAAGCCTGCCTTTTATCTTTTAGTGGGTAAAACTGGGGATGTTTCTACCACAGCAAGCAGACCATACCCCTTAGAAGTTATCACCTTACATTTTTAAGGATTGAGATGGTTTTGTATCTTTTTCAATCCAAAAATCTTAACATGGCACTGGTGGCAGACCTAAAACCTTTGGCAGTAGCAAAACTCACCCACAAAAATGAGCTTGGATATGAACTAGCCTGAAATCTTGTTATTCTCAAGACAGAGAATGCCACTTTAAAATGTTTATCCTGGATAAACTGGATAAAAGATACTGGAATTGTAACACTTTATTCTAACTCTTCATTCATCACACACTGATAACCCTCTTACCTACTAACATTGACTATACTGGCAGCTCTCAGCAGCCATTCACAAAAGTACCTTTTCACACTTTCAGTAGTGGAAACCAGGCTCTTCAAATCCCTGTGATATGTTACTTGGACCAAGGAACTGAGGTGACCTTCCAAAAACCACAATGCCCTCTTCAAAATGGCCTGCCCATATTGCTGCCTCTTCTAATGAGAGGTGTCCAAATCAGGTACCTTTGCTGGCTATGGGCATAGTGGTTTGGCAATTCCAAATGTGGATCCATACCACGACATTTTCAGCTTGAGAAATGTTTAGGTTTCCAGGGAGGAGCCAGTTTGCAGCTCCCAAAGAAACGCCATCACATGTTTTTGGCAAAATTCCCCATTTGTGCAGAGAGCAGCTGTACTCCACAATGATCTCCAGATGCTTTCGAGGCACCAGCCCCTAGGGAAAGCACTAGGCCAGCCTGGTCCTGAGCAACAGGAGCATGAAGCCTGCCTGAGGCGGAAGGAAGCGGACATGGCTGGAAGAAAGCTGATTGAATTGCTTCTCTAGTTTGTTTATCAGGATGTGTAGAAAGAGTATGGAAGCCCTGAAGCACTCTGCACCTGCAACCAGGAGCATCATGTTGTGGCATCACCCAGAGGTTTTGGAAGGACAGCATTTGGGAAGCCTTTCCATATTTATCAATTCCATCACAGTGTAACAGTGGAAAAAGCTTCCACCAGCCTGGTCTCATCCACTCCTAGGGGAAACATTTAGAAATCCTGTATTTTTATGCAGAATTATATTTTTACTCAGAAAATCAGGAAAGACTGGTTTCAGACTTTCTGGACCAAGAATGTCAGCTGTTGAAACAGGGTGCAATGGACAGATGAGCGTAGGGGCTTCAAAAAAATTTCTGGTTTGTGCAAAGAACCCCTTCCAGCTCCTGAAGGCTTGTATGGGATTTTCTACTCTAGAACACACTCGGGATACCTCAAGGCCCTCTTTGCAAGATCCCTGAAAATGACTTCAACCAGACTTCCTACCTAAGCCAGTGGTCCTCTATTAAGCAGCATCTGCACTGCACTCCATCAACACAATGGAATTAGGGATGTTTTGACAACCCACATCTTCCCTACCCCTCTCCCCACCCTCAGACAGAAACAAATCTGTATCTGGAGGAAACTCACATACAAAGAAACACAAATAAATGTTGAATGAAATTCTCACTCGGAATTGGCCACCATCTCCATCATCAAGTTCCAAGATATAACCCTCCACTGGGTTGTGGCTCAAAGGTGGCATCCTCCAGGCCAATGTCACGCTGTTGTTCCTGGTGCAACACTTCTCCAGCTGCAGTAATGGGACAGGTGGCACTGAAAGAGGAACTGGGTACAGGTTAGTGTAACTCTGCCCTACCCCCTTAGTCTGTGCAGTGAGCAGTATGGCAACTGCTCACCTCCCTCCCCTTGCAAGGGAGACAGAGTTTGTTAGGAAGAGAGTCTGTTCTCTTCCTTGAAACAAAAGGCAGTAAAATTACATAACAAAATGTTGTTACCCAGTTAGACAAATCATTTCACTGAAAGATGTAAACAGAAATATATCTGGACTTGATTGTCGTGTCTCATAAGAACTAGAGCCTGGGGAATCCACGTGCGGTTTCCTTCCCAGGAGTCACTGTCTGGAAGAATTCTTTTTCACACCAGAGCACCCACTGTCCCCAAAAGGAGGGGCAGGGGGTGTCTCAGGCCATAGGGTGGCATGGCAGATGCAGTGCTGTCAGGGAGCCCAGTGCATTAACAAAGAATTGGGCTGTTAACAAGCAGAGCAGCCATTTCTCCCAGCACAGCTGAGAGTCAGCAGGAACTCCAGCAACAGCAGGAAAACAATTCTTCACTACAGTTGTGGGGGGTTATCCTAAAAATCTATTTTATCACCCCTCCCTCTTGCCCTAGTTTTTCATCAAAAACACCTTGGATATGTTATCTTTATGGCAACCATACTTAAACTGTTGAAACAAATTGTTCTATTTGCAAACTTCAGCTAAGTCCCATGGTTCAGGTAGCAAAAGGAACTTCTGCATTACAGGAGACTCATCATGGAAATTACAAATGCAAGGTTTTCTACCACCATGCCTTTTCAGTGACTTCCTCAGAAGAAACACCAAGACACTGTTTACCAGACCAGCATCTTAAAAATAAAAAGAAACAGAGTAAAACATTCAGCTGTGTCTCTGTGGGAAAGAGACCTCTATCCAACCTCTCCTAAACACAACTACACTCTCACTGTTCACTCTTCACTGGCAATTATAAAGTGAAAATTTAGTCTTCTGGATAGACCTGGCATGCATCTTATGCACTGTTGAAACCATACAGTTTAAGTGGGCTGCAAGTGATGCACAGAGCCTGCCTGGCCTTCTGCCCAAGGCTAAATTTCACCATTCAATATCTCAATATCATTTCTGCTGAGCTCAATCAGGTCTCAGAAGAAACTGAGTGCTCTGAGAATTCATTGGCTTAACAATATCGGTTTGCTTTTCTTTTATCTACCCTGCTTTGACCCTCTAGTTTATTTTCCTCCTTCTGTCTGCATGAGAGCTAAGCCCTTGAGCTGTTCCTTTCGTCCTATTTTACGTTCCTGGATAAAAGAGGACTGTTCATGTTCTGTGTACCAAGCAGACTGTGGGAAAATGGATGCTACTGTCTGACAGGGCTGAGGCTTCACCCCCACTTTGGAAGTGACACGAAAGTCAACATCACACTTGTGATAAACAGTGCAGAAGCTACCACGGCTTTCCGCTGGCATTATCCATCTCCACAGTGAACGCAGATGGTTGGTAGCCCCGAAGAGTGAAACAAAAGAGCTTTATAAATTAGCTCTTGAAGGTTTTTCTGTGAAAAGGAAGCCTTGTTCTTATTCCTTGATATTTAAGGATGATTCAGAGGGTGTCATAAATAAAAACCTGCTTGTTTTCTCACATGGAAAGTTCAGACTTTTCTCTAGGAGACGCTGTGTCTGGAGAAGTCACAGAAATGTGACAAGAGTCAAAAACCTGAAAATGAGGAATTCAGAGGTAATGGGATTTTTTAGGTGAACCATTTTAAGTTTAGAGTTTTGTCTGTGTTTGTTAGCATATGTTATGTATTCCTGGTGACTGATGAGCCTGGGAGAAGTGACTCTATCAGCCATCCACACTCCTGCCACTTTTGCTAGCTGGTTAGCCCTCTCAGGAGGCATTTGTCTGATATCCCCCATTTCTGAGACTCCTCCTGGCAAGACAGGGTAAAACCTAATTCCTGAAGGTTATAAGATGCAAAATAGACAATGCCTCTTCAGCTCTGAATAAACCACTAACCTTATCAACCTCTGAAAAAAACAAACTCCTAACTCCTAGGAATACTGATAGGAGGCTTTCAGGAACTGTTCATGTAATGCACAATCAGAATCTAGGGGGAAGGGTATGTCTTTTACAATTCCCTTTTAACTACGTAAACAGGAATGCTGTCTAGGAATAAAATGTTTTCATCCAGTAGTTTTGTTGTTCCCACTTCCCAGTGGAAGTGTGAATTTTGGCACAATGTGTGAGTCTCACATTTTATGGGAAGCCTTGGCTTCTTTAATGTGTTGCTGGATATTCAAGGCTTTGTGAGTAATCCGCATCAGCCTCCTGCTCTCTTTGAGCCAGCCTGTGGCCTGAACTGCACAACTCTCCTGAGGAAGAGGCAAGAAGCTCCTGCCAAGCAGCTGTGCAGCTTTGCTGTATGATGCTCCCTGTGCCTGCCCTCCTGTTTCCTCCACTGGATGTGGATGGGCAGAGATCTGCCTTGATCTCAAATTCCCTATGGGAGGAGAGAAGATGAACGCTTGTAAAAATCATAGGAAAGTGCAAAGTGAGTTGAATAATCGGGACACTGGCATATAGTTCACAGCAACAAGCAATGGAACAGGACTAAGAAAAGAAAAATATAGGCTAAGTGCCAGGAAAAAAAAAAAAAGACTCAGATGTTAAATTACAGTTCTGTTCCACTTCTTGACTAATTTAAAGTTCTCAAGAGATTTTCTGAAGGAAAATATTAAAAATATAAAGGGAGAAATGACACTGCATTTGCACAGCGGGACTTATTAATGAGCCTGAACGATGTCCTGCTATTTTTAAAGTGCTTCATGCAGGTCACTCTTCGATAAGAAATGTGACACTGACTGATGTCTCTTGTCAGCTGAGCAGTTCCCAAAACACATTGCTCAATGCATCTCACGGCTGATCAGGGTGGTCCCCTCACAGGGTACAGTAGGGCTGCTCTGAGGTGTTGTCTTTTGCCCTCTTGACAAGCAAGTGGTGCAACGATGTCATCCACTGTTGGGGAGGATGAAGCAGGAAGGCCCTGCAGTGGATGATTTATTGGTGAAAGATTCTAAGAGTGTAAAGCCTGCAAGAGAGATAGAGTTAAAAGCAAGATTTGAGCTATAGAATGCTATGCAGGAAGATAGTGATTAAGCTAGCTGAGGACCAGGACCCTGCTGATTGAGTAACACTCCTCCCCAGACAAAGGGATGCAAAAGGGGGTTGGGCCTTGCCATGTAGCAGGAAAAAGGTAGTTTTCCAGGCTTTTAGTATGTAGAGTAGTATGGTAATGTAGTAGTTCTCATAGGCTGTATGTAAATTCTGTAGGTTTTGTATCCTGTACTGGTTGGTTGGTGCTAACCAGAATATTCAGCATGGAAAGGGATAAAATGTAATGTAACAGGAAATTCGCTCTCTCGGATGGATTTTCCCTTTGGCTGCTCCCTTCCTTTCCCTTTGCTTCCTCCAGACCTCTAGAATGCTTCAGCCAATGTTGGTCAGGTTGCCTGTCCCCACGACCAATAAACCACGCGTCATAAGAGCATCCCGGTCTCCGGAAATCTCTCATCCAACCCCATTGCAGCACGTTTCCAATAATCCACCTTCCCAGACTAGTTGTTATAGGACTAAATGCACCAAAAGAATGGGACCACCAGAAACATGAAACCTTTCACTTCCTCCAAAACTGCAGTACAGCCCTGGAATAGCCTGAGTCACTGCTCAGGCAAGTGCCTTACCAACAGTGTTACAAGAGAAGGAGAGACCACAAGGAGCTGAGTCCATGACACAGAGCAGATAGAAACAGAGGTAAAGCTCTAGATGGAACAGTTGTCCTTTAACTACCAGGGCTGTAGAGCTTATGCCTGGAGAAGCAGAGATCTGCGGCAGATTTGTGTCTGGGGAATCTTCATGGTTTGCAGAAGTGGGAAGGAGTCACTCAGAACATGGAGAAGGGGTACATGAATGAATGTTCAGAGGTGGTACAGAAAAGTAGATTAGCTATATATTTTCCTGTTTTGTATTTAGTCCTGTTTTTCAGCCAATCGAGGCTGCATGCCAGTTACAGCTGTGTGAACAAAACAAACCGGGAACATGCATTTGCCTGTGCCAATAGCTTTAACTGAGAATATGCGAATTACACATCAAGCCAGGCATCAGAGGACAGGAATTTTGTGCCAAGGTACTCAGTAAAAGCAACAGAGAGAAGAAAACATGGATAGAGAAAATTATCTGGGAAAGCTCAAATGCCAGCAACTACTAGAGCTGTGTGAGGTCTCTCAGGTCAGCTGGCCCAGGGAGTGTGGGACTCAGTGAGACCCTTTGGTCAACACGACTGCCTAAGCACTACTTCTGCACTGATCACATCTCTGCACATTTAATTTGTTCTCAGATTGCTTCTTCTTTCTGTAAAAAAAGAAAAAGAGCCCCATGACCTTTATTTTTTGAGATGATCTTTAGATCTGTGCTTATAGAGAGTGCATCAGTAATGCAGATGAACATGTCATCGAAGCAAATGTAATGTGATTTGTTATCATTTTCATTCTTCTTTGTCTAACACAGTGAATCAATGTTTACTTACAAGCATGCTTTCACTCTAAATGACCCATGCAAGTTCAATGAGGTTGAATGAGGCCAGAGTTTGAAAAAAAAAATTGAAATTCAGTCATGTATTAAGCACTGATAATAGTAATACAGATAGTACGTTGCAAAGCTTTTAGAAAAAAAAAGACAAAAAACAAAAAAAACAAAAACAACTTACAGTTGGAAAAGCCAACTTGCCCTCCTATCCTAGAGTTTCCCAAAACTTCCTTTACAGATCATTGGCATCTTTAATGCTAGTGCTTGAATGGTAATGCTTTAATGTTTTAATCTGCTCTTGTCAGATCTACCAGTAAAATTACTTAATAACACTCACCTCTACACCAACATTTGGCAAAGACTGATGACTTGTTGGTGCACTGGCGTAGGTAGGATTGAAGAAGGAGGAGCAGATGTGAAGAGACATACACACTTTTTTCTTTATGAAACTGGATGCTCAAAAATATGCAAGTCACAGAATCACAGAACAGGTCAGTTTGGAGGGGACCAGCAGGAGTCATCTGGTCCAACCTCCCTGCTCAAGCAGAGGGCACAGGGTTGTGTACCTACAGTTCTTGAACATCTCCAGTGAGGGAAATATCACAACCTCTCTGGGCAATCTGTTCCAGTGATCATGATGATAAATAGCAAAGCACCACCATGAAACTGCAGCTTCTCCTTAACTCAGCAAAGTGATGTTCCCAATTCATTTGGGTGCTTGCTTCTGAAATGCTGAGTTGATTACTCTGTGGTACCTATATCTCTAGATGCAAGACCACACTGCATGAGAAAATGCAAATAGTGCATCTGAAGAAGGGCAAATCATGCCTGGCAAATTTAGTGGCCTTCTATGACAGAATAATAGCAGTGGTGGATGAGGGAAGAGGATCTGGTGTCACCTACCTGGACTTGTGCAAAGCATTTGACACTGTCCCCCATGACATCCCTGTCTCTAAAATGGAGACAAGAATTTTAATGATAAGAAATTGGCTGGATGGCTGCACTGAAAGAGTTATGGTCAATGGCTCGATATACTTTGTCCATCTCCTGGGCCCCCACCATAGGAAGGACATGGAACTGTTGGAGTAGGTCCAGAAGAGGGACACAAAGGTGATCAGAGGGCTAGAGCACATCCCTGATGAAGACAGGCTGAGAGAGCTGGGTTGCTCAGCCTGGAGAAGACTCTAGCAAGACCATATTTGTGGCCTTCCAGTACCTAAAGGAGTGTACCTAGAGAGCTGGAGAGAGAGTTTTTACAAGGGCACATAATAATGGGGCAAGGGAGGATGGCTTCAAACTGAAAGAGAGAAGGTTTAGATTAGATATTAGGAGGAAAGTCTTTACTGTGAGGGTGGTGAGGCACTGGAACAGGGTGTCCAGGAAAGCTATGGATGCCCTGTTCCTGGAAGTGTTCAAGGCCAGGCTGGATGGGGCTCTGAGCAACCTAGTCTAGTGAAAGCTGTGACAGGGGGTTGGGAATACATGATCTTTAAGGTTCTCTTCCAACCCAGATAATTTTATGATTCTAAAATAATGCAGAGTTGATTGAGGTCATAGAAGTAAAAGGTCAGAAAAAAAGGAGTCCAAAGTGTCAGACTGAAAAGTTCAAATTGAAATAGACTTGCTGTCATGAATGAAGGAAGATAAATACACCTCCATATACTAAACTATCTTCAATACCTATGAATGTTAGCTTGGAACTGGTCAGTGGCTTGTTCTACTTGGGCACACAGAGGTGTGAAGGGGAATAATGCCATCCCTGATGCACCTTAAGGAATGGTGGCCAGGTTAACACCCTTTCCACTATTCCTTGAGTGGTTTGTGCATGATCACAAGGGTTGTGCTGATCAACCTGATGGGACATGCAACAGATAATCGGTGGTCAAGACTGTCTTGGGTTGCAATATATGACCAAAAGCATGTATTCTATTCCCAATCTGTTGAAAGAGGTGCTATTTCTTTTAACTCAAATCTGTCAAAAGAGGTTTTTTTTTTTTCTTTTAACTCCAGGGGGGAGGGGGTGGGTGCCTTCTGTTAATGGACCAGCTGTTAAAGTCAGGTGGAGCAGTGTTCCTTATCTCTTCTACCACCCATCCTCACTCTGGGGGATATCTTCTGTTAATGGGCCATTAAGGCTCACTGCATGACTGATACAATTACATCATCCCATTGTGCGATGCTCCACCCAGTGGGAGGGGCCAACCATTCCTATCTAGATAAAAACTGAGGGTCAGAAACACCAAGGGAGCTTCTTTTCCACTGGATTCCAGAGGAAAGACTGGACCCATCTCACCACCACTGGACCCCTCCTACAGGTTCATCGCTATTCCAACAGAACCACATCTGTTACTCCAGGAGGATTTAAGTGGACTGCTTCCAGCACCCTGACCAGGGTGTTAGGTCACATTCTGACTCTGTCAATGTTTCTAGGATTTTTTGATTATTTGTTTGCTTTACTACATTTGTATTTTTTAAATACTCCCAGTAAAGAACTGTTATTCCCATTAACAAATCTTTGCCTGAAGGCCATTAATTGCGAAATTATAATAATTTGGAAGGAGGGGGGTTTGCATTCTCCATTCCAAGGGAAGCTCCAGCTTTCCCTGGCAGACACCTCTCTTTTCCAAACCAAGACAGCTCAAGCAAAAGCCCTTCCTGAGGGCTAACCCTGCCTCCGGGGAGCAAAGTCCAAAGGTGTTTGGATGCTCAGCCAGGACTGGGCTGCAAAAGTCCTGTCTTCTTGTCTGCTCTTCAGATTGTGCCTAACTCAGTACCAGAGCTTCCCTGCCATCTTATGATAAATGAGAGTGTAGCAGATAACACTACCTTTCTTAAAGCACATTTGAAGCTTTCTAAGTCTTCAAGCTGAAAGCCAGGTGAATGTCCACAAGCCAAATACCTAAGTTGCTCTCACCTCAGGTAACCTGTGGTTAATTAGCAATCTATGTGACTAGTTTAACTAAATTTTTTGTATGTTTGTGAAGGAGAGTAGTGGGAGATTAGTATTAAATAAATTTCACAATAAATGTGGCTAACATTAAATACAAACTCTTTTTTAAAAGACAAGTGCAGGCAGCATTCAGAGGAGTTTTATCAGTGATATTCCTTCTCTCTTGACTCTACTTGACAACATTTCAAAGGAGCAGTTCACAGATGTTTATTGAATAACTTTAACACAGCCTGTTTATGCCAAGATGCAAAGCATTCTTGGTGATCAGACTCTGGCCTTTAACTGTTTGTACATTGTTTCTCCACATATCTGCCAAATTACCCACCCTAATGACTTCATCTTGGGAGCCTTAGATGCAGAATTAGGCCCACAGAGAACACATAAGCTAAACAAATTTCTTTACGCTTGCTCAAAACAAAAAAAAGCACATCTGACATCACCACACGAATATCCTTAACTCATTCACTGACTTCTGGCAGCCTCTATCCTGTCACCCACATGAATAACTAAGGCTTGAATCACCACTGAGAGAAGCTAATGACATCATTCCCAGGGACCACAGTGGCTTTCAAACCCAACTGTTCTATGGACCTAATTCTGATGCAGTTCTCATCCTGCTCCATATAAACTAACCCCATTGCAAGCTCGGGATGTTAATTTTCTTTTTTTTTTTTTTTTTTTTTTTATGCCAGTGGCATGTCATGTTCATCAGCTTCTTCTTTTAGATACATTTTTTAACCTCAGTTCCCTCTAGCTTGTCCATCAGAATTATCTAGATGCCTGGAACCATGGAATGGTCACAACCATGGAGCTACTTCCCCCTTGTGTGGTATAGCCATGGAGGTACTTTCCCCCTGTGAGTCTCCTCCTCATGACTTTTTATTAAGATGGACACTTTTTGCAGCACAGTCCAGATACAAGCCAAAGGTCAGAGGCTTTGGGGTTTTTTCCCCTGTTCAAGTGTGTGTGTGTTTGTAATATTTATTTTCTACTTCAGCTGTTGCTGACAAGATAGGGGTAATTGATATCTTGAATTAACCATGTCAAACCTAGGAATGCTACAAAATGGCATGACATGAAGTCTCATGCTGCTCATGTCTTATTAACCTTCAAAGCCCTACTCTGAAGAATTTATCTTTGCAATCTTTTAAGTGCATCTGGTATTTCTATCTGAGCTTGTTCAGCTCAGATAGAAATAACAGATGCACTTAAAGATTACACATCTGATGGAGCACACCTTTCCAGGAAACACCCAGTAACCTGAATTTGCCTGAACACTTTTTAAAACTATCCAGCAAATTCAAGTCATTCCTCTTTCTTCCTTCAGTATCCTCACACCTCCCAGCACTGTTCCAAGACATGCATGAAAAACAGAAAAAGGAAAATCATAAAAGCTCACCCCTACATTTCATCTGAATAAAATCCAGCTGGTGAATTGACTGCAGTAAAGGTTCACTATCCAGAGTCAAGTCAAACTCAGCAGATACTTTTGGCTCCAAAGCTCCTTTGACCCACTGCTCCTGAGATACCTGAACACGCTTGATTAAAGCATCCGAAATCTGAAAGACAGTATCAGGTTTATCATGAAATGGCAGATGCACACATTAAAAATGACAGAATGCCTGGGAGATACAGCTCAAAGGAAACAGGATTAAGACAGCAAAACAGATGAGATGGGATCTGGTAGTTTTGGGGTGAGGTCCACTTATGTTGCATCCTTTCATCTTGTCTTTTCAAAATAAATCTTATCTTAGGCTAGGAAAGTAAAAACTGCATTTATAAAGCCTGTTAAGATTATGTTGTGTGCCATGCCTCGGAATGCCACATATAATTCTGTACTCTCTTCTCTGATCTGCATGGTCTATTTTTGCTCTCCTATTTAAAAAGAAGTTGCACAAAGAGAGGCTTAAATGTTTGAGTCTCTCCATTCAGCAGAGATGATTCAGTGATGAAAGCTAAAAAATTTTAAAAAATCAAATGGTAAGGAAGGTGTATATTACTCACAGTAGGGGTGATAAATTGTCAGATAGATTTTCACATCTATGATGGATTTTCTACTATTACATCAAAACTGAATTTAATTTTTAAAGCTTTGCTCTAGCTCAGCTCACAGACAATCAGACCGAAAGTCAAACTAAAATGATCACAACAGACACTTCTGGGAGTTAAATCTTGGCTCTGTGACTCTGTCCTTGAGTTCAGTGAAGCTGCCACTTGAGTATCTGGAGTCCCTGACAGTGAACTTCCTGTAAGTCACAGGGAGTAGAATTTTTTTCTGAGTGTAACAGAGATAGTTTTCCTTTCTTGCAGAAATTTGGATACTTTTCCTCATTACTTTTACTGAGGACACTCCTGTCTGAGCCCCTGCATCAACAGCTCCTAATCAGTCTGCACAGTGGGTGGAGGAGCACCCCACAGCCTCCTGCAACCTGAGAGTCACTTAGTGGGATGCTGGATCTCTTGGCCATGCCTCAATATCCTGGCTGCAGGAGTAGTTCCTCAAAGTAATGCAGTGCCTGAGGGTCTGCTGGCTGCCTTGAAAGAGTCATTAGATAAACCAGGAAAAAGTAAAAACAAAAATGGTTTTGGTTTTATTTTTTCGTAAAGGGGTGCTGCAAAAACTGAAGCCACAAAAGTTACAGGGAAAGTAAGCTGTAAAGAAAGTAAAGTATATATTTAGAGAGCATGTAGGTAAGACCTAAAGGTTTTGTTTGTCCTGTAGTGTCCAACCAACAGAGTGTTAAAATCTGTGTAATCTTGGGATTAATCTACACCACACATTCCTCTCTTCTTGCTTGAGACCAGACATGACAGTAACAATCAGTCTGGAGTGCTAATAGGTTTAGGTTGGCTAACTCTCATCCTGTTTTTTAGGGATGCTCTGACAGATCCCTGACACTCATGCATTCATGTGTGCAGGTCATTTTGTTTCATTCATTTTAGGCAATGAATAAGGCAATGAAAATACTAGGGCAAAATAAAATAATTAATAAACATACTAGAATAAATTAAGCAAAATAATTTATGGGAAAATAACCCTGTTACGTTTTGTCTCATCAATAGACACTTCCTCTGTTTGCACCTAAGAAACAATACCCTGCAAATTAAGGCAATTATTGGATGGGCCACATTTTGCAAAGAAAAGGTACCTGGAGCTGCCATAGGTCTTGATGCAACAATCTCAATGAAGCAAAGCTACATGCAAGCCCCTTCAGAACAGATTTGCTTACAGGGGAGGTGTTGAAATGACTCTTACATGGTAAAGCAAAGGGGAGAAGCACAAGGGCAAGAAGTACTACTCTGCTGAGTCACTGACCTCCCCAAATTAATCAGAGAGCTCTGTGGGGCCCTGTGTTGGGTTTCTCAGATGCGAATAAAATAATATTCTGCAAAAAGCTATCATTAACTGCGTAGCATCTTTCAGCCCAGAAGGAAGGGTTGGCAAGAGGAAAGACACCAGGGGTTAGGGGAGTGATGTGACCACTAACTCCCCACCTCAGTCAGGGCGCAGCTGTTAAAGCCATCTCTTCGCTGGGACACTCATGCAGTCACCAGGCTCTCTGAGTTTTTAGACAGTACTTACAGGAGTTAAGGTGAACCTGCCTTGGAGGTGGAAGGGGCTAATTAACAAAGCCACACATTTTTAGACTTGGCTTTAACGTATTTTCTTCTTTCCCCCCCTCCCAGAACATTAGGAAGAAAAATACCTGTAAAAACCCAGAGGGATCATTTTCTTTGATAACTTCTAGGCAGTATTCCATAAGCCCTGTTGACTGGCGTAGCTTCAGTGTACAGTGATTTATCTGGTCCCAAACAACCTGGAAAACAGGCATCAGTACAGTTCTATGAGTGCCTCAGCTTGCAGTGAATTGTATAAAACAATTTCAGAAGAGACAAGGAATGGGAGAGTGTGTTAAATCTATGCTTAATTTAGCTGCCATATGGCCATTGCCGTATCTCCATCAGCTTCACTCACTTGCTCTGTATTGTAAATACCGATAATTAGCTTGGCAAAATGTTGTGCACAGGGAATCTCAATTTTCAGAGCAGATTAATTGCTCAAAGATTAGGCTTGCTTGGGGCAGAGAGGGCACAGAACATGTCTCTGCATTTGCAGTGTTCACATTTCCAGTCACACTTTCACTAACATCTGAGCTTTTAAAAAGTCCTTCACTTTAAAGGCAAACTGCTGGAGTGGTTTCTCACAGATCATACACTAACATTCTCTTCACAATTTATCATTGAACCTGCTCTGCTTAAGAACACATTGCTGGAATTAAGAAATAAAATAGCTGCACCCCATTTTTCCAGACTTTGGCCTTGATTCTGCTGTCACATGGCTGTGGGCTAGGTCTAATAGCACTGTGTTCTGTAGGACAACTTGTGACAGCAATAAACTGCAGGGTTTGCTGTGCTGTCAGCAGCATGTCCTAAGTGCTGGTTCTTGCTAAGCAAACTGACTGCTGATCTCAGGTAGATTTTGTTAACTGATATGCTAGATAATCCACTTCTGTTTTTCCTTCTGTCTTAGATACTTCTAATGTGAATGGCACTATAGTACCTCAAAATCACATGAAGATCAGCATTTTAAGAAATGTGCCCATTTAAATATTTCTTGACTGCCACTTCGTTCAACCATTTTATATTTCTTCTTGCCATCTCCTTTTACTGCATTTCTTTAATATATATTGAGTATCTCATATATTTCTGGAGGTGGCTTACCTGAATTTAAAGATTCGAGGAGATATCAAAATCACAACTGTTTATTTGAGCAGAAGGTCCCAAAATCCAAACCACACACAGGTTTCACTGACAAGCACCTCCCAAAAGATAGCTCCAAACCATCAGATAAATAAAGATTGATGGCCTGATTCAACAAACTGCTTGAAGTATATCCATCATTTCATGTGCCCAGGCAGAGTTCCATTAAACTGCTGGAACTGGAACCTGCTAAAGGTCTTCAGAATTTGGTTACTAGGAGATTTCATGGTGTAAAGGCTTGGGGAACTTGACAAAACACACCAGGTATCTATCAGCAGCTGTGCTGAGCTGATGAGAGGAGAGCTCACCTTCAGCTTGTGCTCACGTTCCTTGGTGACCTTTGTGAGCAGTTTTGCCTTTTGCCGTGTTAACGCGTCAACCAAGGCATCACACTGAGCCACCAGACAGGCTTCGTAATCCAACCCGTTCTCCTACAACAAGGAGAGAGTCATACCCATCAAAGGAAGCATAGTTTGCTGCTTAAGCTGTTGCTCATACCTGCTTTTCTGTTCAGAAAAGATTTCCTTCCAAAATCCTCAGCACTTTTGTTGCCTTTCTGATTTCATTACAGCTGTATCGGTAATAGCTGCACGCTATAAAATGAAACAGTAAGATGCCACACCACAAATGGTCTTATTCAGAACCTTGATTTACTGGCACTTTCCAGACAGCAGATGTAGTACAACATAATGGAAATGCTAAATGTAACATACACGGTGCATACATACATGAGAGGATTCTACTCCAATCTGTTTTAATTATCCCACTGTAGCAACTTTGAAATCACTGGCTCTGTACCACAGCAATTAGAACAGAATTATGTACCAGAATCTGGTCTACTGGCTTATTGCAAGAAAATTAATGAGGTACAAAGCCCTAAGGTTTGTGTATTGCTTCTAGTACTTTTTTTTTTAAATAGCTAGCACTTGGCAGTGGAGCTATGTATTTGATTAGTTTTTTTAAAAAAAGTGGCAACCTTCTATTCACATTATGGTAAAATTCTTTGCTAGGCAGAAACCAGCGTGAGGTATACAACACTGAGCCTTTAGCAGGGTCTGGGAACAATTTAGCATTACATAAATCCCTGGAACTGCTGCTGTAGTACCCATTCAAAGGAAGACTCTCCCTCACCTCCTCTGCTCATGAGACTAGAAGGAGGAAACTTTCAAGCTTCTCTTCCAAGGAGATGTTTAGGTGTGCTATTAGCTTTCCTCCCAAATACCCCGATTAGATAGAAAAAAAATCATTACATGTGAGATTTTAAACTTATACTGAAGGAAAAGTACCTCTTTGCTAAGCCATTGTACTCCCCTAACTCATTACTATCTCTTAGCTCTTTTGATTTTCTCTTATTTTCTACTCATTTGCTTTGTCTTCTTTGAGTTCAATATTTTCAGCACTGTACTCCCTTCCCTCACAGTGACCCGCGCATCCCATTCTCCAGCTGATGGATGCAGGGTCAGTGTTCCCAGAGAAGCCCCCAGTGCAGCCCTAGACCTGCCAGGGAGATGTGGGCGGGGGTTTATCTGGTGGTGGGCAGACACCAGACGGCTCAGCTCCTGCTCACAGGTTTGTCTTAGACTCTTCCTGTTTGAGCCTCTCCCTCCTCAGCTCGTATCACACCCAGCTCCCCCTTAAGCCCATTTCCATCCTGTTACTCTTGAAGTGCTGGATTGTGCACAGAGCCTGAATCAGTCGGTGGCTGTAGTGCATCATCTCTCTCCTCATTTTCTGCTCACACATCAAACGGGGGGTTTGGCCGTGTGCCTCCTTCAAGTGAGAAAGTATGAAATTGTTACAGCAGATGGGAAAATGGGAAAATCAGATCATGACAGCAACAAGGAGAAGCAAGGAAGCAACAGGAGCAATGAGGAACAGGCAGTATCTGAAAAGAAAAGACCAAGAGATATAAAAGTGACCTTGAGAAGAGAAAGGCAGGAAAAAAGAGGGGGGAACAACAGATCTGCAAAGCAGGGAAAAGTAGATTATGAACTTGCAAACTGCCCCAGGTAAGCTACAAAGCATGGTTCCCGGTAGCTCTGGCAAACTCAGAGAGGAGAGAAAGAGTGTGGATGGTTGTCTGGTCTGCAGTGCACTGAGACAGGATAATAAAATTAACATATTGCTTACTCCTTTGTGTAAAAGTATTGCTAAAATACATTTTTGCTGAGGGGTAAATGTCCATATGCAAGTGTGGCAACTGTCATAAGATTTCTACTGTAAATAACCTGCTCTGAGATAAGTGTGTCTGGCTATAAACCTATGCACAAAGGCTACATTGGTTTCCTCACAAAATAACAGTACAAGAACTGGTTTTTGTCCAAATGTCAAAAGGCACAGGTTGGCTGATGACACATCTAAACCCTTTCCCCTCGGAGAGTGTGCTGTACCCAACCTGACTACCAGGAGCATTCTCTGGTCCATGCTATCATCAAAGGCTGCTCAAACATTGCATGAGAACAGTGCAATTTGTCATGGGAGAAAACCATTCCAGGGAGCTCCTTAAGGGTTAAAGTGTGTGGGTGATCATCTTGGAGCCATGCTCCAGCCTTCTTTTACTTAGGAATACAATATGCACCTGATTACTCCTGCTGTTTTGGTTTGCTGAAATTTGACGTTTCAGTCAGGATCAGGATGAGGACTGGCTCAACACCTGAGGGTCAGATTCAGCTTTGTGCCCAGACTTGGCAAAATGTTGGAGGGTACTGCTGGATATAATTTCCTCTTCTGAGCTCTCCTCTAGCATTTTAAGCAACAAGCAGCATCAAATAATTGGTTTGGTCTTTTGATCCAACTGTAGCAGCTCCCTTATGCAGAGCAATTTGGCAGTGATTTTATTGAAACACATTAACGGATTTTACAGCATAGTCATAAATAGTCATAATAGGCCACTTCTAGGTTTCAGGAGGGAAAAATACATTTGTAATGGAGCTAGATGACTCAAGAAAGATTGGTGATAGACTAGCGTTTTGGATGACTTATCCCATCCTAAAATAGCTGTTCATACCTATTAGAAGAAGGGCTCTCTAGAGGTGCTTGTCTTTTCTCCTTGGACAGAGAAGAAAGTCTAAATGAGTAGACTACCTGAGCTACATAACTGTTAAATGGGTAAGTCAGCTGAGAGAAACCTCACACCATAGCCAAATACAGCACATTACAGGCGCCAGTCAGTGGTTTGCACTGGTTTCATTCAGTTAAATGTCCTTTAATTTTACCAGTTTCTCATTTTGCTGTGCTCCTTTCCCCACGTGGCCATGGCAGACTGTGAGGGTGGGGAGTTAGGCTGCCCTGAGGCAACCCAAGAGCAGGGGCAGCTCTTGTGCTACGGATTCACCCTCTAGGGTTTTCAGCAGCACACTTTAATGAACAAATTATAAACTTTTTGAACTTCTGCTTTGGTTTTCTGATACTAACAAGCGCAGGACTTGTTAATGAAAGACGAGCAAGCAGCAAAGTGGGCAACTGAAGAGTAGATGATGCATATCCCATCGCTGTAGAGCACTGCTGCAGCAGAAAACAAGGCCCTCCTGGACACTGGGCTGCTCAGACTAGAGTGGCACATTTCCAGGTACACTCTGCAGGGCGAGAAGGAGCTGGAGGATCATCTGACCTCCAGCACTGATGAGTCTAAATTTGATGGAAATTAAGGCTTATTTCATTTTGGGTTTGTGCCCTCAATTACTGCACTCACTATGAGCTCTTTTTCTGACTATTAGATCTGGACAATTACAGGCACAAAAATAACTTACGCTCCAATAAGCGACACATTGATTTAGCAGCAGTTACTTTTTTTTTTTTTTTTAGTAGAATATTCCTGCGTTTTTGAGGACATTCCTACAAGTACTCTAATAAGCAGGTTGACTGGATTTTTTGCAGAAATTAGTGCATTTTTAGAAAACATAAGATGAAAAGCTAGCAGTACATTTTGAATGTGTTAAAATGAGAATTTATCCTAAATGCTGAATTAAAGCAATTGCAGTCAGGGAGGAGCCTAGAAGCATGACTAATGGATTCAATCAAACACTAATCAACACAGCTCAGATGTCCAGTATTGAGTATCAGCTTTTTGCAACAAACAGCAAACAATCTAGAAGCTAAAAGGGGCTTGCGGACACTATTTGAAGAATAATTTTACCTAGCAAATCCATTCAAGAAAGGTCAGATGATTCCAGGAAACATGAGAATAGGACAGGAGACAAAGCCATCAAATAAATTATTCACTCCGTTCTATTGATTACTATATTATCAAAACAGTAATATTTTACAGTTACCTGGATCTGCTGCAATAAATTTTTCAGCTGAACCAAAAATTCTTTAGCTTCCTTTGCTTTATCTGAAACACCATTTAAAGCCTGAGACAGCTGTGCCTGCAAGGGAGAAAAAAGGAGAAAAAAGAAGTTAGTGATAAAATGCAAATGTTTTTCTTAGTAATCCTTGGAATTGATGATTAATATTGTGCTAAAAGGCTTACATGTATTCCTAATCCCACAAAGTGTTTGTGCTAGAAAAGAACAGTTAAGATTTTTACTGTAATCAGATTTAATGAGGGTGAAATATGCATGTGGGGGCAGTCAAGTATTGTGTCTGCACATTCCACTTTATTGCAGCAACTTGGTAAGTCAAAACACCTTTTTATAAGACAGCTACCCACACGTATAAGGAGGTAGTAGTCTTACACTAACATAGTAGCATCTGTCATGCTGAAAAATCCCCAAGTGCTTTCCAAAATGACACTTCTTTTACATCCAAGTCTGAAATCTTTATAAAAGTGGTAGATCCTACTAAATCTGAGATACACGAGGACTTTAAAGACAATTCCGCCTTCTCAGACTTCAGAATAATGTCCCTTTGGGGCTCCAGCTTCCCATGCTCCAACTCAACAAATGAGTGAATGTTTCTGCAAAAGTTGGAAAAAACCCTTCCTCTAACCTTTGACCAGTAAGGCACATAGAATATGTCTTTTTGAAGTCCACGCTCTAGGCCTAACCTTCCCTTTCCTCAGGTGACACCTGAGATCCCTGAGCTCAGCCAGAAGCTTCTTGAAGAACTTCGAGGACAGGAAGGAAGCAGTGGTTTTGCCCCTGGCAGACCCAGTGATGCATTCTGGGGGGTCCCAGTGCCCTGAGCTGGAGGACCATAACTGTGAGAATGATCAACTCCCAGTCAACCCCAAATTTGTGCAGGATTTGCAACTCCAGATGGATCCCTGTAAGTCTGTGAGTCCCAGTAGGATTCACTATGTGTACTCAAAGAACTGGCTGAGGTCACTGTGAGGTTCTGCACCTGGGATGGAGCAGCCCTGGATGCTTATAAGACTGGGGAACAAGAGGGTGGAAAACGACTCTAGAAAGTGACACATTAGTGCTAAATTCTAAATGAGAATATGTTTTACGAAATCCATTCATAACAAATGTAAGATACATTACTGTGCCTATTTCTCAATATTTGAATCTCAGCTATTTTCTTACACAAACCCTTCTAAATGCACAATAACCTGAAATGATGATGTTTTATATTAACACTATGGGAGGCCACAGAAGCAACCTCCAGGTCCACGAAAGAGTCTCTGTTTTCTACCAGATCAGACAGTCAGGACTTGAGGTCAGCTCTGCACAGGCTGATCATGTTTGCCGAAGTTTTGGAGCCCACTTTTTTTGATCACACTTTCTGCTCCACTCACAGGGCACATCTGAGCCTTTGATTTCTCAAGATGACACAGAACAAGGTGAAAGCAGCACATGACAAAGCAGCTGGGGTGTAAGCAAGAAAGAAATAGGTGGTAGAATATTCTCTGTCATTGACTGTCCTGACCAAATTGTCCCAGGGATGCAAGGGTTCCTTTCTTTCAAATCAAAACCAATGGCTGGTCCTGACAAAAGTAAAACTTCCACTTTCCCAACATCTGCCCCAGCTCATAAATCATCTCAAAGTGCATTTCACCAGATCAGGAGACAAAAGCAGCATGTGGGCATCACAGCAGCTGTAGAAAACCACCACAGATGAATTGTAAGCAGCATATATACCAGTGGCAATCAGCACAGTCACTCCTGGCTCCTGGCACACTGCCATTACAGAGAGCTGCAACAGAAACTCAGCCATGTCACTGTCTAAAGGGCTCATAAGCAAATTGATCTGTTCATTAAAACCTGTGGTTGCATTAACTCGACTGCAGCATGAAGCCGAGTAGAAGACCAGATTTCCATTTGTGAAACCCACTTAGAGATAATGGCTTTGTTTTTCCAAGCATTTGTAAAAGATACCTTGCAAATCAGAGGAATTTAGTCATGCACTTCTCATTAAAATCAAGTGGAGTTACATGACTCAGCCATCAGTAAACCAACCAAGCTGTAAGAAATGCCCTGTACACCCAGAGCAATCTTTCATACCACAGAAATATTTATTGTAAGTCGAACTGAGATGTAACAAGCTCCATTGATTGGGACAATTATAGCTCCTGACAAATGGTGGAACACCAAATGGTGGAACACCAAAGGAACACCATGGTGTTATCTTTACTTTAATACCTGGTCTTGCAACCAATAATGTGAGGGCTGGAGATGGATGCCAAGTTTCTATTTCCATCAATTACAGGAACACAGAGATCACAAGGGTAAGTAATTAAACCCAGATGGGCAGGGAAGACCTCTGATTTCAGAAAATGAACCAGATAATGGCCATGTCCTTTTTCAACCAAACAGTTCATGCTCATTTAGCTTGCCTTGCCTCCATCTCTCTTTATGCAGCAGATTGACTATTGATTAGATGCTTGTCCTGGTGTTGAGTTCTCATAAAACCCACATGTTTTTGGGAACACAAGTCTTTAGGTCAGGAAATAAAAGGAGGCATGTGGACTCCTACACTTGCCTGCAACTCCCTGCCTGCTTGCCTGCCCTTCACAGACCTATCCAGCTGTGGGTGTTTTCAGCATTTTGGTACATACATATAGTTAACCCCTTAGAATGAGTAGAGCTGAAATGTGTCCCCCATCATTCCTCATATTCATAGGTCTGAAGTCCTACCTAAATGTGATTACAGTACCACTGTACTTGCTAGGAAGACATGAAAGGACTAAACTTCAACAGAAGACTAGGAGCTTTTCTTAATAACTTTGAACTGCTGGTCCAGATGCCCTTTTTAGGCAAGTGAAGATAATGAAGTCCAGCTAAACCAGAGGATTCTCACAGATTTGTGCCATTGGAGCCTTGTTGTTATTTTACACCAATTTTACTTTCTCTGTAGGAGAAGTTACACACAGCAGTGCAATGGGGAACCAGCACCACTAACAGGGGCCAACCAGTCCAGTACAGCTTTGGTATCAGCAGTACAGCTGAGGGTAAGTGCACATTTCTTTGCATGGTCTGCAGCACAGCCTGGGCAAGGTTATACACTCTGTAATTTGCCACAAGGACACTGTATATTTGTCCTCCAGACAAAGGAGGAGCCAAACAAAGGGCTAACACAAGGAAGGCTTCTTGGTCTAAGAACAAGCTGCCTCTATCAGCTATGCCTGGAGCATCTGGAGAGGGCACATAAACCTTAAATTACGTTTGGCACACCAGTCAATGTAAGTAAATTATGGTTTGGCCAAAGTAACTGCAGGTAATAAACTTGTAGAAATTGCTGTATCAGAGAACTATTTCTAAGCAGAAGTATCTAATTCCAAAACAATTTATCTGAATGAATGTGAGCTGATGATTTAGGCTGCCTGGCTATAGAGTTCCATTATATTTATTTTGTGCCAAGCACATTTTTCTGGAAAATATAATATTCACAAGACCATCATTTCAGAGTCCCCAAATTACTTAATTTTGAGGGTTTCTTTTCGCTAGAAATTTGACACTGAATGAATATGCAAATCAAGAGAAAAATCATGTTCTGCGATACCTCAGTCACAGAAAAAAATGCAGTAAAAATACAAGTCAGAAAGAGTTTTTTCAGTATTTGACAGTAGGAAAGAGAGAAAATGACTGATTCTAAACTTTGATTACACTGGACTGTAATGTTCCAAAAAGCATCAAACAGTTTTAACTCAAGGTAGACCATAATACATCACAAGCTTGTCTCTCATGCTCTCCAAAACATCAGCCACGTTTGAACTGTGAACTCAGACCCTGCTCATCAGAACAATTCTGCTCAGAATGGATTCTGACACTGGGATATGAACAGCAGCTGCAAATGTTTAATCTGCTACTTTTGGGCCAAGAGAACTTCTCTTCACAAACACTCATTGTGTTAGGGAGTAATGATGGCTGAGCTGCTGGCAGAACATTCAAACTGAAACACCTCCAGAAGAAGTTTGTCTTCTTCTTGGATGGATAAACAATGCAGATCACCCCAAGGGGCATCTTCTTAAAATAGAAAGTCAATTTTTTGCCTTGCCAAATACCTCAGCCTATCTTGTGCTCAAGCACTCCATGGCCGAGGGGTGATGACACCAGTCTTGATTTTGACCTTTCCTGCAGGGTCTGAAAGGATCTCTCTGTGCTTTCTTTACTGCTAACTGCAAGCAGAGAGTAAAAAGAAGGGAATCCTGCAGCCAGCAGAGCTGGTCAAGTGCTCTTTGCACAGCTGTGAGAGAAGTCCTTTATCTGCAGTACAGGAGGAAGCTCCAAAGGATTGTCCTCAGCTCTCAGGTATTGAAGTCCCCTCTGTATGTTCATATGTATTAACTAATCATTTTTCCAGGGTCCATCACTCTAAGCAAGAAAGAAGTAACTTCATACACACTTTCAACTTCTAAGGCCATGTCTTGCTCTTATCTCATGGTTCCAAAGCCCTATTTTTCCAAGGGAAGCATGACCAAGCAACCCACCAGACCTCACTAAACCCCTATGTAGCCAAGCAAATGGCCCTGACCTCTCCACAAAGGAATCCAGGGAGGGTTAGGGAGCATCACTTGCAGGGAAGCATGAATCAGACAGTGACAATATGTGAACCAGAAAAAGCTTTACTTGTCCCTAGTCCCCATCTACAACTCCTTATTTATCTTTGTGTCATGAAAGTCCCTCCAGCCATTACTCCTGGCTTCTTTGGGAGCAGAGTGCAAGGAGACCTCTTCAAGGCCCAGGAGAACTCCCCAGTGTCCATGATCATCTGTACCATGCTTTCTTGTCCAAAACATTTGGGTGGCTGTGGGCCACTCTCCCTCATTGACATATGGTTATGGCAGCTTGCAATGAGTCCTGGGTGAAAGGGAGGTGGTGAAAAGAAGGAACAGCCCTGTTGTTCCACCCTGTCTCCTCACAGGTAGCTGCTGCCACTGTGAGAGCATGGGAAGGCTGAGGACAGGATGGCCAAGGGCCCTGTCAAACAAGGCAAACAAGTTAGTGAGGTGGACTTGCTAATTCCACCTATCTGCCTGAGATCTGGTTGAACCTCACTGGTCAAGACGAGGCCAGCATGAGAGTGAATCTGGATTTTCCAACCCTGAGCAGAGGCTGCGGGGTCACTGGGAAGTCAGGAGGGGCCAAAAACCTAAGAGCACCATCCCGAAGGGAGAAAAGTTCTGAGAGGAAGACGGACATGAAGAACCTCATGTCCCACAGACTGCAAACCGCCTTTGGGGCACCGGGATGAACAAACCCCAGCGCTGAGCGTCACCCCAGCTCCGGGCATCACCCCAGCTGCCGGGACTCACCTTGTGCTGCTTCCACATGGCTCCCAGGGCCTTCACGTCGTGCTTGCTGTGCTTGCCCTCCTCCAAGCACTGGTAGCAGACGGGGCTGCGGCAGCTCACGCAGTACATGCTGTAGTTCTCCAGGTCGTGCTCGGCGCACGTCGGCAGCTTGCGGCCGCCGCCCGCCCCCTTCCCGCCGCCGCCGTCCCCGCCGCCTCCGGGGGCGCCCGGGTGTGCGGGCGGCGGGGCCAGGCGGTGCTTGGCGAAGGGCCCGCGGGCCGGGTGGCAGCGGAGCTGGCATGCGGCGCAGTACAGCACCTCGCACTGCTCGCACAGCACGGCGGCCGGCTCGGGCGGGCTGCGGTCGCACAGCTGGCACTTGGCGGCGGCGGCGGCGGCGGCGCGGCCCTGCTGGTAGCGCTGCACGATGGCCTCCAGCAGCCGGTTGCGCTGGAAGCCGCGGAGCCCGCGCTGGTCCAGGGACGCGCTCCGGTGGCACTGCGGGCAGGTGAGGGAGGAGCTGGCGGGGCCGGCGCCCCGCGGAGCCGCCGCCGCCCCCGGGGGCGCGGGCACCAGCGGCAGCACCCGCACGCCATTGGGGGACTTGAGGCTGGGGGTGTAGGAGCCGTAGCCGCTGTCGGTCTCGCTGTGCAGGCTCAGCTTGTCCGCGTGGTCCCCGCCGCCGCCGCCGCCCGCCGCGCTCTCCGAGTCCAGGCAGGCGGCGGAGCCCGCGGCCGCTCCCGGCCCCGCTCCCGGCGCGGCGGCGGCGGGCGGCGCGGGGCCCCGGGAGTGGAGCAGGGGCGGCAGGTGCTGCTCGCTCTCCGGGGTCTGCACGGCGATGGTGCGGGCGCAGGGCAGGCAGACATTGTGCGAGCAGGGCAGGATGATGGGCTCCCGGAAGAGCGAGCCGCACACCGGGCACTTCAGCTCCTCTTCCATGGCCGCGGCGCGGCTTTGTGCTCGGGCTCCTCAGGCGGGCGGCGCGGGGTCGCCGCCGGCTCCCCCCATCTCCCGCGGCGCCCCCTCCGCCGCCTCCCTCCGCTCCGGCCGCCGGGGCGAGGCCGGGAGGGCTCCGGCCGCCGCCGCCGCCTCCCCGCGAGGTTCAGCACCCGCCGCCCGGAGACAGCTCCGCACCGCCCGGCCAGCGCCGGCGGAGGCGCCCGGGGCTGCGGAGAGGCTGCCCGGGCCGGGGAGAGGCTGCCCGGGCCGGGGAGAGGCTGCCCAGGCCGGGGAGAGGCTGCCCGGGCCGGGGAGAGGCTGCCCGGGCCGGGGAGAGGCTGCCCACGGCCGGGGAAAGGCTGCCCGGGCCGGGGAAAGGCTGCCCGCCGGCCGCGGCGCGGGCAGGGAGCGCGGTGGGACTGTTTTAACGTTGGTGGCATAGAGTAATAATATATGGGGAAGGGAGGCGGGGGGCGGAGGCAGGGCAGGAGTAGGAAGGGGCGGGAAGAGCCCTTTCCAGCAAATAAAGTGGTCGCTCTCTTTACGGCTGGGAAAGGCTAAAACATTTTTTTTTAAAGGGTCTCTACACGGCGATGTCTTCATATCTTTAAATAAAGCCATTGTTTGGGTAGCAGATCGAACGCGGGAGGGGTTTCGTTATCTCTAGTAGCCCTCTCTCCCGCTCCCGAATTAAAGGAGGATGCTCACCAACAAACTAAGCTCGTGCCTCTCCCTCACACGGCTCTCACCAGGCTGGAGCACAAGCAAGATGCACAAAATGTCAGGCACTGACAGAGGGAGGGATGAGAAAGGGGTTAAAAGGGAAGCACGAACCCCAGCTACGAACACTGTGGCTGGCAGGGGCGGCAGAGCGCAGCGAGCAGGGGACGTGCCACATCGCCCCAGCTCCCAGCTCTGTGACCCCAACAGGAATCTGCTGCGAAGATAAATCAGGGATGACAGCTGAGAGTTTATGAACTGAAAATAACCATCCTTAGAAGAAAGAAACCAGCAGCGGGAAATCCCCCATCTGTTTTGTTTACATACACGAAGCGTGGATGTAGCAGTGGTTTATTTCATAGTGAAGAGATTATATGTAAGAGTGATTTCACTGATTTGTATTATTTTTTTTGTCTATCTTGTTTAACAGCCACTACCATATTAAGCTCAATTCCATAAGCAGATCCTAATTTTTTGTTTGTTTTAAAATGCAAACTGGTCTTTTCAGAACAGCTGTTTTTAAAACGAGGAACTAAGTGGTTTCGAATGACAAGAAAAAAAAAAGAAAAAAGAAAAGAGAAGAAGACATAACATATTAAAATCATTGAGTCCCATCATAACATTTCTCTGTAAACGACAAGGGGTTTTCGTGACACTGGTTAGGAAAGGGTTTTCTAGTTTCAGGGTTTGCTTTTGCCAGATTATTAAAACTGTTGATGCACAGAAAAGGAGGAATGGGGTCAGAGAGTAGGAATATATTAAAGCATCCATTTTTTTCAGTCTTTCCTCTCTGCAGCTCCTTTTTGTATCTTGCCCAGCCACTCTCATAACAAGCTGAGGGGGAAAAATCCCCGAGGGGTTTAAAGCTTTGTAGTTCCCCATTTCAGGGTGAAAAGCAGCAGGTTTGGCCTCTGGCACATAGTAGAAACAGCCATGACCCACATAAACCTGCCTGTCATCTGCCTAGGTATCTTCCACTTTCATGTGACCTCTGTGCTGGGATTGAGAGTTTCTGGACTGATTGTGTGTTTGGGCTACCTCCAGCCAGAAACCTCAGTACTGCAAGAGGTGTTCTGAAACACCACTGATTTCACAGCTACCTTATGCTACTACATAGTAAGAAAAACCCGTGGGTGAAACGCTGTTATCTTCATAGTCGCTGTTTTCTGCTCTACCATCTGGCAGCAGCGGGAGTGGATGCACTCTAAAGATTCTTGCAGACCTATAGGGGAATCCTATAGGGGAATTTCAAGTCCATGTAATGTAATTATGAAGGTATGGTAGCTTTTTCATGGACTTTTGCCTTCTTTCTTTACCTGTCCTGTGTGGAAGGTGATAGTGATCATAATGTGCATAATAGTAGCATCAGGTCTGAGACATCAGAGAAAAAAATAACAGACAGGTAAATGGTGGAAATATGGTGGAAATGGTGAAGGTATGAACACCAAACCTGACCTTTCATAGCTGCTTTTTAGCTGGGGCTTGCAACTTCCAGAGTTCTAATACACTGAATTTTACATATCCATTTCTAATCCGACTCTAGAGTTTATGTAAAACCTTAGAATTGCTGGCACTTCCCACAGGAAATGGCAAGAAAGAAACCATCTCAGAAGCACATTCTCTTTCAAACACAACTTTTCTTCCCTCCACAAGCCTGGCTTGACCTGATAGCATATCACTATAGTAGGTGACAATTGGAATGGAGATTTAAAACGTGGTCTGGTCTTCTCTGCTCTGTGGTGTGACTTTTACATCATTCAGGGTCTTTTTTTAACCTACTGAGTGAGCCTGAAATGTTAATGCCCAAGAGAGCTATGGCTTTGAGAGCAGGGAGAGCTACACTTGTTTACCTCTCCTACTGGTCCCAGAACAGCCCTTGTTGCCAAGGAGTTGTAGAGTTTCAATGCAGAAACCTTCATTCCCCTGGCACCAGAGACTGCTGCTGGAAGTAGCACCTACTTTAACAATGTTCAATGCTCTGATGAGTTTAGGTTGCAGAGCACAGATTCTTCTCCTTACGAAAAGTATTTCTCTATATAACTGTGCTGCTGCTGATGGAAGTCAAAACACCACTATAACTCTTACTACTCCGGGTCAGAATGGAAACTGGTCTAAGAGTTGAAAAATGTCACTGAGCTTGAGCAGACTGACCTTGGAAAATCTTACTCTTGATGAGGAACAGATCCCACCAAGATGATTCCACTGATTTTAATGGAACTATTCATAAAGAACTATTTGGTCTGAGCCTGAACGGATTGGGCCTTTACTACATTTTGTAATGAAGGCATTATTATAATGGCTGTGATCCTTATGATTTTTCATCTTTTTATGTTCGAATGAGTCTTTAATCAGTTAGAGCTGTAGCAGTGTATGGATAACCTAGAGACCCTATACTGGCAGTCCTAGCTTTGATCTTCATTTAATACTTCAGTATCACTGGTATCACCCCCTTAAACTATTTACCCTTTCTAAGAACCTATTAGCACCTTTTATATCCCCCCAATGGGGGAAAAAAAGCCAATGAGGTTTATTTATAGATTTACATTAAAAAGAAAACAAACCATAAGGCAAGTTGTGGTACTACCCAGCAGTAAGGAGAGATTTGATTAATCTTTTTGCCTCTCTTGCTTATGCCTTCTCATTCTGATTGTTCTGACATTTTTGTTGACCTCCTATTCCTTTTCTTGTACTTTTTATATTTTATATCGCCCTCACACATTAACCCATTTCCAGATAGTTTTCCTTCTCTCCTTCTTTCTTTTCTCACTTTTTTCCTTCAATAGCCATCTTTCACTTCACTTTATTCAGTTTTCTTCTTTTGCCACTGCTGTTTCTCCATGGGGAATTTTTGATTCCAGTACTCCAACGTCGCTTCCGCTAATGGGCATCACTCCAAGCGCACATCCTCTCATCTGAAGGGCAACAGGGAAGAAAAGGGATCTTATCTTCACAGGTCCTTATTCCATTGCAAGAAGGAGAACAGAGAAATAGTTCACAAGAGCAGAGAAGATAAAATGTGCTTGGGCTAAAGCCAGCAGCTTGTGTGGTAGCGTGAGCTGAAGAGTTTCACTGCCTGGTCAAACATGCAGGGTGCTCAATTGTTAGTGGAGGATGCCCTCAGCAGCCACAGTGGACAACAGAGCTGCACCTGCTGGCCATCTCTGAATCTGAGGCTGGATTCTAACCAGTGGCTGTACACCTCACACACCTGGGCATTGCTCCTATGCATAATAAAAAACACAACACAGTGCAATCTCTCCTGTCTGCTTGTTCTTCATCATGTTCTTTACCCAGACTCGTCTCACCAGCTCCAATTGAAGCTGGCACTGCAGGTTCTGTTTGAGGGGTGATGTGGCAAAGAGGCATAGGAAGGTAGGCTTCCACTGTGGCTTAGAGGAAAAGCTGAGCTATATGGGAGCTTAGGAAGGGGCAGCTGTGCTCCTTGGTTTTGTAGATTTGCTTTAAGTACTTTATGAAGGTGTAAGAGTTTTGAAATTGATTTTGTTCTGTGTTGTTTTGGTTGGGGTTTGTTTTTTTTTTTTTTTTTCAAGCATGCATTCAAGTAGCTATTATATTATTTAGGGTTTTCAAATATTTGCACGTTGATCTGCTCATGAAAGGAAGGATGGCAAAGCTTGGCAGCAGCCCAGAAGAGTGCCCCAGAAGCACGTCTGCTGATAAAAAGCTTATCTGTTGGCTAGCAGAAGACTGTATCTGTAATAGAAATGCAGATACATATTGAATTTTCTCTCTCAGAAGAGTAAATCTGCCATGAAAAATATAATTCACAACTGAGGACAATTCCATACAATGGAATTTTGTTCAGAATGTCCACTGAGTATACGCTTGTTATGATGGTTAAATGGCAAAAAACGGTGCTTGATCCTAAACATTGCTCAACAAACACTCACACTTCTAAATTTATTTCAGCCATCTAAGAATGAAATTCAATACAGAGAAAAACAGTGCTTTAAACACATATGCCAACAAAAAGTGGTAGGTTGGCACAGACAAATTTCAGTAAGAGGTCTGTTTCAATAGTTTTTAACAAATTCATATCTAAAAGAAAGCACAAAGAAAGCACAAAAGGCACTAACCTATAATCAGGACTCTTGAAAAATAAGATCTCATGTTTCTGTGGTGCTGTAAAAATACATTGGCCTGCAAGACTTTGGAATTACTCCAGGGACATCTTGGCTTTCCTGCTGTGCCAGGAATCCTCACTTTCTTGCTGTTTTCATGCAGTGGAGCGAGATACTTTTCCTTCAGTGCAGCATCCTCAGGGGTGTTGCCTCTTTTGAGAGGAGAGATGAAGAGAGTGCTGCTCTGTGAGGGACAGCAGAGAATGGGGCCCAGCTTTGGACACATTTCAGAGCACCAAAGGGTTAACATCCTCACAGTGTGATTGTTACAGAGCACTGGTGTCACGTTTGCTGCCTTTTTTAAAAGTAACTGTGCAAACTTCTCATAGAGATGATTTGGTTTCAATGGTATTACAGCAGACACTGGGCTGGGGCTCCTCATTTGTTCCCTGGGCCAACTTCAGGAGAGAGGGTTGTAGGAAGCTGTCCTGAGCACAGGCTGAGAGTCTGCCTCAACCCTCTGCACCTGTCCTGACATGGTTCCCTGCTCCCTCAGCTGTCCCTATGGTCATTCCATTCATGCCTGTAAAGAAAAGTTTACATGGTTTTTTAAGAAAGTAGTCACGGATTACATAAAATCCAAACCTGTCCCAATATCCTCTTTTGGGAGGAAGGCTGGAAAGAGGAGGGAAAAGTAATGGCATCTCGAGCATTGTGGAGTGGGAGGGAATAAAGAGGGACAAACACACCCTCAACACCAAACAAGGAGTAAGTAATCTCAACACTGAAGCACCAGTGTTTCCTAAGAGCAAAGGAAGGGCTGAAGGAAAACGTATTTGGAAAAGAATCCAGACTGGGTTAGGTGCTTGTATATACAACTGTAAAGTGGAGGTAAATTGCCACCATGTGGCAATGTCTTCCCATGTAAGGAAAACACTTCCTTAAAGGGGGTAGTGAAGTTTTGTCCCTGAAAGGGTGGGCAGTATTCTGTGAACAGGGCTGGGAACTGATCCAAGTGTGACTCACTGAGAAGGCCTCTTATCAAGAAGGGAGGCCCAAGCAGCCTTTCTGTTACTATATGTCAGAAAAGACAAAAAGTGCAGTCCTTGTTTAGCAAGAGACAACTAGCGAGGAAATCTCCCTGTGCAATGAAGGATCCATAAATACCCTGAGAGATGGGCTTTGCTCTTCTATTCTGCAAGTAGCTCAAATGAGCCCTGACTGTGTATTTGAAAGACCAAGAGACCCGTGAAACCTGCCTTCACTGTAGGTACTGGGAGAAAAATTCGAAGGAGTTCTAGTGGGTTTGACCAAAGCCTCCTCTACGTACTGCAATGCTATACAGGAGCATTGAAAATGAGGAGCCTTGGAAGCTGCATAGAGAAATGAGTGGTAGGAGCCAAGAAAAATGTAGGAGATTATAACTGTGAGTGGGGCCAGATTGACAGGTTGCAGAAACAGAGGCTGCCTTGAGCTTCCCCTTCTCTTTTCAGCTTTGTTCTTGATAAGTAAACAAGAACTCCCACCAGAGAATCACAACAGGAGAGGCTTCTTACGTGCATGGAGACTCATGTCCTGCCAATTGTTGATGAGATGAGCACTGTAATCCGGCATAAATCTGTGTATAGGAAGGTTCTTTCTGACACCACCCCCAGTCTGCCCATTCTCATCACCTCTCCTGCACTTACAGCAGCTTTCAGACAGCCACAAGCATTAATCCAGACCAGGACAATTAGCTTTCAGCATCTTGATTCAGAGGTGCCCGTGCCTACACAAGGACAGGAGTGGGGAGGAATGGTTCCTTGCAGCACCACTCAGAATTTGTACAAGATCCAAAAAGTGATGTCTGTGGTCTGAGACATCAGCCTCACTCAAATGAGGAGGCAAGTCCGCAAGGTGCCAGGCTTTTTTCATCAACACACCTCACCTACAGGAGATTTACGCATCCTTCTCTTCAGCTGCCCATCGAGCTGCCCAGTAGGAGGGAGCAAACAGACGTCAGCCAAATCAATCACACTCACACCAGCAATGTATTCTTTTGCTTCATTTAGTATTACATTTCCTGGTTTGAATTCTGCTTTGTCCTCTCTTTCCCTTTGCTACATTTTCCTTTCATCAATGACAGCATCTTTTAACATTCTTATATAAGTACAGAAATTCTGCTTCCCTCTTCCTTACATTGTTTTCCCTTGCTACTCTTCACTCCTCCTTGATGAAGAGAAACCCCCTTGATCTTCCTTGACCTTCCCCTCCTGATTCCTTTGCAGCCTTCCTGCCTTTGTCCCACTTCTCATCTCACAAACAGATGCCTCCTCCTTCCAAAGCTCTGCTTGTTCCCCACTTCACACTGAATCCAGCCCTAGGTGTACCTTTGTCAGCCCCATGGACAAGAGGGAAGTGATCTGAAGAACATGAATCCTACAAAGGGGTGGGGTTTATCCCATGAGTCCTCTGTACTGGCCATGGCAAGAAACCCTTACTCCAGAGAAGGAAGATGTGCCTATCTGTCCCTTGGGCACAAAGGATTGTCCTTTTCCTGCCCTCACTGCAGAAGGACCAGCCTGCTGATGGGGTATGATGCTGACCATGAGGTTTTCTTTGTCACATCACTGTGATACAAGAGGCAGAGGATCCTCCCTGGGGAGAACCTCTTACATAACAGATTTTGTCACTGTGCATTGCCAAATGCCAGCCCAAAACAGAAGCACAGCAGAGAGGTTTGCCTAAAGATAAAGAATGCAGCATCACTCGACTCCTGTGCAGCTCCAGCAATCTGGGTCATGGAGGGATGTAGGAAGCTGTCACCATTTAGCCTACTGAGAAATACTATTGTAGAAGAAATGCAAGGCCCTCTCTTGGAATCAAAAGGTACAAAGAGAGCTAAGAATCCCACAGACATGCCAGGCAGTCTGGTCCATCATATTCTAATTCTTATTTACATCAAACTTTGCACAATTGCAACCACTGATTTCAAGCGCTTGAGCTTCTTTTTCATCGTAGCCTGTACATAACATGAGGCATGCACAGAACCAAGTATAAACACTGGCTGGTTTCTCTATATGCTTCTGCTATGCCCTGTAGAAATGGCTAATCCACTTTCAGGCCTCCTGTTCATTCCTCAAGCTTCATAATTTCCCAGTACACATCACATGGGAAACCAGAATTCCATAAATCACACTCCTCAAAAAAACCCCAAACCATTACCAATCTGATTTCAATTTTCTTCTTGTACTTGCTTTGATACACACTAAGATAAATAAAATGGCAGTATTTGTGAAATACCCAATCTACTGCATGTGTATTTAAAATCAAATCTGTCAGCACATTACCCCAGCTGTACAGAGATTAGTCAGAATCTTCCTCCTCAACTTTTCCCTCCTAAGTCTCTTGCTGGGCTCTTGCTTCCTATGAGTTGATTCCACTTTTAATTTTATGTTTCCATCAATAGCAGAGGAGTAAAACAGCTGAAGGGAACAGATAAGGGGCTTAGTCCACTGCTGCCACCATCCAACTCCAAATTGGATTGACTGGCTGAGTGCCCCCAAATCCTCCATGGATATGCAATTTAATAGAAAGAAAAAGACTCCACACACAAAGAAAAATATGCAGAAAATAATAAGACCACTTTATGAAACATAATAGTTTCAGCAATGTGCATATGATTATATCCTTAATTCAAATGAAATTCAACAGACATCCTTTTATGTTACCCACGGAAAAAAAGAACCCCAGCCGATGATTTAATTTGTCCTTTTACTAAATGATTTCATTTTAGCAAGCTGCTATCCAAGGAAGAACATTAAAAAGGGCCATATCTCATCAGCCTAACAATGAACCTGGCCCACCTTATCTCTGACAGCAGCCAGTAAAGGGAACAGGGGGAAGAGCAAAACAGAAGTGCAAAAAAACAGACGGGGAAAAAATGCTAAGGAGAATTTGAGGAGGATGAAAAATAGGTTAAAGCAGGTGGAGGAACTAAAATAATTCCCTTAGTTAGAGCAAGGCTTTATTCCCATGGATGAGCACACATGGATTTCTAGAGAGGCAGCTCCAAGCAGGATCAGTGCTCACAGGGAGCAGCGCTCTGGGCTGTGCACGAGTGCTCCCTTACCTGATGGCAGCAGTGGAGATCAGCTGTCCTGCCTGCACAGGCAGAGCCGCAGGGATTTGGCCAAACATTCATTTTTAATTTGTTTTTCCTTTTAACTTGAGATAGTGCCCCTAAGATTCAACCAATTTTAACTTCAAGCTGAAATTCTGTATCTTCAAAGTATGTGTTGGTGTCTTCTGTTATTGCTCAGTTAATGGGAAAAATAGGATTATAATAGTCCTTCCAAACTCCTTTGTCCCAAACCAGGCAGATCTCTGCCCTAGTGGTATGTTGTGCTGTCCCCATCTCTCCCTCTCACTAGCCTCCTTTAAATTATTCCATTTGGCTTCACAACTTGCCTTCCCTTGATCTCCTAATAGGATGGTGAACCCCTGACCTCTTTCCAGGGGCTCTGCTTGAAACCTAACCTTTCCAGACTGCCAAACTTCCATTTGCTCCTCATTTCCCTCCCGCTGTGCCACCAGTCTCATCAGTCTCTTTCTAAAACTTGAGATTTCAATTTTCTTTCATTATTTTTCTGCTAGGAAAACTCAGCTTAGCCTATTCACTGCTCAACCACCACAGCAGTTGCTGAGTAACAAGGAATCAGTGGAACATTACAGCGTTTGCAGAGGCTCATTTCCCAGCAGCACAAATGTTTTGTACAAGGAGAGCGTCGTGATTTCTATTTGGTACTGACATCTGGAATATCTCCGGCTCAAACGCTGCAGCCTCGGGTTTATTTTTTTCTGATTTGGTAAAACGGAGTCTCCATTCATGATCTGTGTGCACAGCACAGGTCCACAGGCAAGAAATGGAGGGTGGGATTAATTCTACCTGGAGAGTGTGGATCATCCCTCCCCGGGACAGGTGCCTTTGGTGGCAGAGACCTGCTGCCCACTGCCCTGCCGTGCCAGAGCTGCTCCAGGCAGCTGGCAAGGTTACACCTGACACCCACCCTGCAGGCTTCAGGGGGGAAATGCTGCCTGCAGGGGCTTTGCCTCCTAAGGTGACAGCAGCACCCATGGTGAGGGGCTGCAGAGGTACTGCAGACACCAACACTGGAGGAGATGGGGTGGGGGGGCGTCACTCTTTTGGCAAAAGGCCAGGTTGCACAACAGGTCCCCAGCCCCACTCACTGCCCTACCTGCTTCTGGGCATCAGGTTATTTCTGGCCTTGCTGACAGCCCTGTCTGTCAATACAATGACTATGGTAGTGATGTTAGCTCTGACATTCAGTTGTTAAGTGACCCTCATCCCTGAAGGACACAGGGCAGAACAAAGGATGGCTATTCTATAAAAACATCAAAATAGGTCCTGCACCCTTGTCTGCAGAGCCCTTCATCTCCCCTGCCACTGTCCTGCCCAGGGCTTCAATGAGACTGCAGGTTCTCCATGGTGCCTGTCCCAGGCACACAGCCAAGAGCAGCCTCCCCCCTGCACAAGGAATTGGTCCAGCACTGGGCCCCTTGCAGGCACTGGTCCTCTCTATTGCCTCTTGCATGCTGAGGAATATTCCCCTGGTCTTCCTCATCTTCTCAGTAACTCACTAATATCAGATGGATCACTTTGTGGATTGTTGTGCAGAGCAGTGTGTTTGACCATTTCTTCAGTGGAAGCCATAATTACCAATATTTTAATCTGAGGTGTAAGTGCCTGTGACAAACATTCCCTACTCAGGCAAAAGACTGGACATTCTAAGCTTAAAATTGGGTGATACACAGGTTAGCCTGTATTACTACCTGTGGGTAGTGAAATCATTATTTGAGACAACAAAGGTCTCAAAATAGGAGTAGAATTCTTTTTCATACATGCAAATTTCTTGTGTGGGTGTATATACATAAGACATACCTGTTGATCAGCTCCAAGTAATTACAGCCTGCTTTTCTGTATTTCCACCACAACCCAGAGCGGGTTGGGAATTAGGGGTGAATGAGGTCTGCAGGAACTCTGGAAAGGCTTCTGAGGTGACCCCAGTGAGATGAAAAAGGCACTCACCTTCTGCCTGCCTCTTCTTCCTTAATATTTAAAATTTCAAATATTTTTTACTGAGCCATTTGTCAGTCCACTAATAATAATCACAAGATCGCTGAAAACCTTAAACTGTGGGTTTGTGATCTTCTATGTCACTACATCAGTTGAATGGTATTATAAAATAAGAAGTTAAATTTTTTTTTCTGCATTATTTTTTTTTAATTTTACATCTCTGGGTAAAAAGTAAAGGTAGTATGCCTTGAATCTGTAATATAAAAAAAGCAGCTGCCTTCACCTTCCAGCAATACAAATACAGCAGAACAAACTATATATACACATACACAACACCCTCAGTCTGCACAGCTGTTAACAAATATGTATTTTACATTTAGCCACTAACTGCTGTTCCAGGTTTCTCTCTAGATGCTCAGGGATGAGCTAAACATCACTTTGATTGCAGAGCGGTGCATTCCCCATATCAAAAGCCAACAAAAATAGTTCTTTTGATAGCAAAAGAAACAGCCAGTGGTGATTAAAACAAGCAGATGTCCTGGGGAAGTGTTTGAAGTGAACTGCAGGCCCTGATCAAAGCACAGGTAATGTAAGCACACAAGGCTAGCAGGAAGAAATCCAGTATTTTATTAGACCAGCACACACTACTGGAGAAAATGGACAACTTCTCATACAAAAGCCTTTCTTCAGCTCTGTCATTTGGTGTAATAAAAGGTGTTGTGTCTCCCTACCTATGTTGCCTCTCTTCTGTTCACAGACCACTGCTGAGCCAACACTCCTGCTGCTACAGCAGAGGAAAGTCTTGCTGACAGACGTGATTGATGCCACACAGTCCCACACTTCAGGGGAATTATCTCAGAGTTTAATTATTCTAGTACAGAAATGTAAAGAGAATTTATCTGAATTATTGAAAAAGAGCTCTGTCAGTGGAAGAAGAAACAACCAGTTGAAAGACATATTTGTCAAAACCCAGCAATTCCATTGCAACAATAGCAAAAAGCTGTTTTTCAACGTGATTCGGGTTACCACAGAGCAAAATTCTGTGTAAAGTCTCTGTGTTTTACAATCACTCTCTGGCTTTGTTCAACCTTATTCCAGTGTCTTCAGACACTTATTTTTTCATCTCTAGCTGTGCACCCCTCTGCCCTACCTGACTGTTTGTCAAACTGAGACAAAAAGAGCTCTTCTACTACTTTCTCTCAAGGGCTGTGAGATTGACAAGAAGCATGTCTGAGAGTGAGTAGAAAGCTGACAAGAGCCCTCTCCAGCTCACATTTGCAAAGGGTTCACTGCTTCTCAGCTCTTCCTCATCTCTCAGCAGCAGCTTTCTCCATCCTGAGGCCTTGCAATCTCTGCAGGGAAGGAGGCTGAACTGCTGGTAAGAGCCTGAGCCTCATGTGGAATGGCAGAGAGACAACAGTGAGACAGGAGGGAAGAAGGGAAAGGTGATTTTTACTGGGGTGAGAATTTCTGCAAAGGCAGCAAGGTAGGCAACAACTCAAGTTCATGTTTTGGCTACAGAAGGACATAAAGCATATTTTGGGATTGGAATTAATTTATCTTGAATGGATAGTTGGATGCCCTGCAGAACTGTGGGATGGGACTAATGGGGGAGGCAGGTACTGGTCCTGGGAGGGGTGTGGCTCCTCGGTAAGTAGCTTGTTGAAACTACTTCCCCTTCAGAGGGGTGTGTGTGAGGTTAGTCCAGGGGAAAAAGCAAGACAAGGCCAAGAAGGACAAAACGTTAACCCAAGCCTTTATATTTTGTGGCACTAAACTGAAGTCTTTAGTGAAAAAATTTCATCGAAGGTAATGCTGATATATGCTCCAGCTGTAGATCTGCCAGTTTGCTTCCAAGCTGTCTGTGATCAGAGAAACGTTTTCCCCAGCCAGCTCTGCTGCCAAACAGGCAGGCAAGCAGGAGTGAGACAGGGTGGATGACTAATTTCCAAATGTCAAAGTTTGCCTTTAACTGTCTCCCTCCCCCCCACAATTTTAGAGAGGTAGAACTACCTGTTTGTGATGGCAGTGCCTTGGGCAAAAGAACTGTTACTGCTCTTGGGACACCGGCTACCAGTGCTGCCACTGTTCCTGAAGTCTCATCACACAGTAATCCCTGAGGAATGCTTCTTCATCTGTTTCTTCAGGGGATGTTTTTTCTCATTCTGTGTAATATTTTGTGAGCAGCACTGTGAAGTCCTGAGTACACGTCACTTGTACTTCACTTGTCAATCAAGAATGGAGTTCTTACTACAGATCCTGGCTTTGTAGTGCGTGCCTGTTTATTCCTCTTACAGACAGACACAGCCCCTTGTGTACCAGACTCTCTCCAGAGGGCATGTAAATAGTTTAACAATAACACATCCCCAAATGTATTCCCTCTCAGCCCAGAGGCAGAAGAGATGCTATTTCCCCAAATAAACACAGTACCCATCTATCCAATCCTTCCATATTCCTGCAGACAAACACCTGGGGAAAGAGATGACACTGTAACCTTTCCCTGAAAGCCACTGAAAGTCCTTGCCTGTCCAGGACATGGCACAGTGAAGGTCTTCACTGGAAATGTTGCATAGCTCTGGCACATTAGACTTAGGCCATGGTCTGTAAACCCCCAAAAGTTCTTAATGAAAGATTTGACTCTGCAGCAGTCAAAAATGAACTGTTAAGGTATATGCTGAAGAAAACAAGAAATCTTTTCAACAGCTGAGAATCAGGGTGGCAGCAATGCCCATCAGCTACTGCCCATCGTCAGCTCACACTGCAAACCGTGAGACACATCAGATGCAGCTGTGCTCTGCTGGGGCTGTAACTTCTCTGGAAACTCTCAGAGGGATGTAAAATGGGATAACCCCATCTGTAAGTCACACCACAATATAAGAAAAGTATTAAGCTATTAGACAGCATCCAAAGGAGGGCCACAAAGATGGTGAAGGGTCTTGAGGAGCAGTCGTATGAGGAGTGGCTGAGGTCACTTTTTCTGTTCAGCCTGGAGGGGAGAGCTCATTGCAGTTAAAACTTCCTCCTAAGGGGAAGAGGAAGGGCAGGCACTGATCTCTTCTCTGTGGTGACCAGGGACAGGACCCGAGGGAATGGCCTGAAGCTGGGTCAGGGGAGGTTCATGCTGGATATTAGAAAAAGGTTCTTCACCCAGAGGGTGTCTGGGCACTGGAACAGGATCCCCAGGGAAGTGGTCACAGCAGCACCCTGACAGAGTTCAAGAAGTGTTTGGACAATGCTCTCAGGCACGTGGTGTGACTCTTGGGGGTGTCCTGTGCAGGGCTAGGGGTTGGATTCGATCATTCTTGTGGGTTCCTTCCAACATGGCATATTCTGTGACTCTGTGATATATGTCCATAAACATAGAAAAGTTATGTGGAAAGGTGCAAAGAAACTTGTCAATGGAAAGGTAAGAGCTCTTTACTACGTACATTAATAGATGCTAGAGTAAAAACAGAGGAAGCAGAGCCCCCTCTCCCCTACATGCATTTCACCATAGATGTTCCTGTTTTTCTCTTTTCCCACTTTGACTTCTCCTTTTCACTGTGCTGACAATTTTGCTGTTTTAAGGGTGTTATTTTTCTCAGCACTGTTTCCAGGAAACATTTATTTCCTTTTGCCACATTTTTCTTTTATTTCTTTCTTTATTGTCTCACTGGTTACACACCTCACCATACCACTGGGGCTGTGTCCCCCAAATACACACTTCAAATCTGCCTATTTCTTCTCATTATTTTTGCTCCAGCAAAAGCCCCAATGACCTTTAAACTGAGCTCCTTCTTCCCTGCTGAGAACCTAACCTCAAAAGAGGCTTTTCTTCTCTCTTTACTTTTTTTTTTCTTATTTCACTGCTTCTTTTTCAATGTCATTATCTCTCTTTTCCACAACCAAAACAACCCCCTCAAAGCCGCCCCTGTGTTTATTGTCTTCCAGCATCTCCCGTGACTCTCCTCATTGAATTTCCCATAAGGAACCCCGCAACAATCTCAAGGCCCCTGCCACAGTGATGAAAAATGCATTGCCTCTACCTGTGCTGGGACTGGGAGCACAATTGGGCCTCTCACGTCAGTTGTGACCTCTGCTGCTCACGTGGTCCCCTGCAAAGACAGTAAACTACGCACAGACTCCTGTAGAGAAAATAAAAGCTGGAAGGGCTCCCCTGGTGCTTCACATTGCACTGAAGCTTTTAAAAAAGGTAGGAAAAAAAAGAAAACATTCAACTTTTGCAAGAAGGAAGCACAGCAAAATGTTGCGGAATGACTGATTTAAAAGAGTCTGAGAAATGTCAAGGAAATAGACAAGACTGGGTTAAGATGCAAGTGTGATGCAGAGCAGAGCGGTATAAAACTTGGGAAACTCCAAGGAAAAAGAAGGGGACTGGGAGGAATTGGAGCTGGTGAATTCAGAGTTAACCCAACTGTTGCATATATGGAAAATCAGGACCAAATTGGCTTAGAAAGGCTTAAATCTGTCTCAGCACCTTGCTGCTCCAAGTTCTCTAACAGTGTTTGTCCCCAGATTATAAAGAATTTGACAACCTAAACTCTCTGTAGCTTTATCAGTTCTTTGGCCCATTTTGCAGTCATCCTAAACTAGGTCTAGCCCAATTTAGGTTGCAGAGGACGTACATAAGGGAATATTCTTGCACACAGGGCTGTAGTCCTTTTGAAAATTGTAAAAGCTTAAAGTAGTTAGCAATTTCCCAACCACTGACATCAATAAATTATATGAGGAAAGAAGGCTGGAAGTGAACTGAATCCTTGGATGAAGTACAAGAAAAAGAGGACAGGCACTTCTGTTGGCTTATCAGAGCAAGGGCAGGAGAAAAGTCTGACCTTCTCATGCCTCTTTGGGCAGGTTCTGAGTTACAGCTGTGGCTTGCTCTGGGGCAAGGGTACTAAACTAAAGATTTGAGCTCTTCCTGCTGCTTGTTCATGAGGCACCATGAATAAGCAGGACCTCTGGTCAGATCATGGATGTGTCCCTCCTTCACTGAATAGCTGACTTGGTACTTCAAAACCTGTGACACCACCACTGACATTTATGTACATAGTTCATTTCACATTAACAAATTTTCCAGGTGAAGCTTTTGTTCAAAACCAGTGGATTCTGTTACAACTGTCTAAACATGGAGCCTGTTTTCTTAATGGTTCATTAAAACAGTCAGTTCTAACTTGATTTTTGCATTGTTTTTATATAACCATTTGCTTCCACCTCAGAGAACAGATGATGCCAGCTAAACAGATTCGTTACTTCAGTGATTACAGTGAGGCTGAATTAAGTGATGCCTTTAGCCTTGCTTGGTAGTGTTCCATTCCTTCTGTTTTTGATAAATTAACCAATGATGACCATGGAGTTTTAGTAAACTGACAAGGTTTACTTTCTTCATAAAGCTGTGACCTTCCTAACTGATAAGCATAAAAAAGGACTTATTAATGCCACTATTTTTAATCACCTTTAAACCTGTGTTGTTCTTGTTTATATCTCACTTATTTAATTTTTTATCCTCTCTCTTTTTTGCCTAAATACCCATAGAAGTGAAGCAATGTGTGATGGCTGAGAAAAATTTCCATACAAGCAATATTTAAAAGAATGCAGTTGTACAGTGCTCCCAGTGTAAACTGGGAGGAGACGAAGAGCCAGGGGGAATAATTCTTCGTTCAGGCTAGGCTGCCTCTGTCATTCAAGAGGACAAATTCAAGACAGTAGGGCATTGCCAGGCTGCACTTCCACCGCCATCTGAAAAGTGCCCAAGGGGAGCTGTGCTGTGCTAGCTCAAGATATTTTCCTTCCCATCTGCTCAAGTTGATTTAGAGAAGTGCATTATGCAACCTAACTGCTATGCTGAGGTTCAAATGAGTGTGGCAGTACACTTAACACTTCTAGGAGATGTTTTGAGGAAAAGGAGTGATTACATAAAACCAGGCCTTTCAGCTTGTGATGGTATTGCTATTTCTATAGGGCTATTAGAAGAAACAAACAAAAACCTAGCAGGAAACCCCCACAAAACAAACCAGAAAGCCAAAACCAACTCAAAACCAGCTCCTGACATGCTCACCTGCAGTTCTTCTGATCATCTCACATCACTGCCAGTATCAAAAGTAGCATTGGTAAATCACACATTAAGTTCTTGCCCTCGGCTAAAAAAAACCAACAAACCCACACATTTAGTGTCTGTTTGTGAAATGTGATAAAACTTCTCCATTAATATTGTTTAATGAAAGCCTTCTTCAAGTTCCCTACATTTTATCTTATAAAACTGATCGTGTCCTTTACACAGGCCAGCATTACAAATAACACCATCTTTCTTCATCCTTGTTTATGTGACTATTATGCACCTCCCAGGTCTATTTGGTAAATCAGTATTGCTCTGAAGACCGAGGTCCCCTAAGGAAAAGCTTGACAGCAAGATTGCTTGTCAGCTCTACTCTGAAACATCCAACATTCAAACACCACAGGCCTCCCATTGTTTCAGACATAGGCTCTAACCTAATTCTCTCTACAGCTGAAGCCAGTGAGACAGACTGACACTGAATTCCATGAGATTTGGATAAAGCCTCATGGGGTTTATTCCAGGAATGCCAGAGGTCTCCAGAAAATATTAGAAGTATCTTCCTATGAAAATTTTGGAAAATATCTTAAATTGCACACTTCTTGCAGTTTTACCTAGCTATGGCTTTGTTGATATTTCATTAAATGAATGAGAATTAAAAGTAATTCATATCCAGAATCAAGTCTAGAGCAGAGACAGCAAGATATTTCAGTTCTGAAATTATTAAAAAATTATAGTATTTATGAGTTACTGTTTATCTTCTGATCTATGATAGTTCACCAAAGTGATATCAAATTATCATTTTACCTCTTTCTCTCTCTACCTCAAAGCAATATCAGAGAAAAGCATGACTAAATATAAATGTCTTCATCAAAAGAGTGAGTGCCACAGGATGTAAGTAACCTATTTTCAAAGCACTGACAAAATTATGTTCATTCTATTCTAAAAGTTTTCATAATCATTGAAAAATAAAAGAGATGGTTCTTGATATTTTTTTCTTACAGTTGAAAGTTGACAATAACTGTGAGATATTGGAAAGTTATTCCAGGTCACTGGTATTCCAAAAAGTTCTGAAAACTCATAATTAATTATAGAGCAATTGCACTCTGCAAGTGATATAAAAACAATAAGTTGAACTCAAAGCATGCATACCTTGCACTCCTCATCTTATTTCTCATAGTATAGGGGTTTGTGGCCTTGTATAAATTACATTTTGTTTATCCTGTCGCAGTTTTTAAAAGGAAGCTAAGAGAGAAAGGAGACGAAGAAGGATGAAGTTGCTTTTGCCTGTCTGCAACAGAGAAAATGGGCAACTGAATACCAGAACTGATATGATTTCAACAGAAGCGGATTTGTTGTTTACATTAAACCCCAGTTACAGACTCCAGCACTACTGTCCATGTGTACGGGTGTCTCTCCATTGCCTAAGGCACTTGTTCACCAGGCAGGTACACATCCCTCAGGACACCTAAACGCTCAAGCATCCATCATCACATCCTGTGTCCTTGATCTAGGTTTTGCAGGTTTTGTAGACAGTTTCTCAGGCTCTTCATTCTTATTTTTAGTCCTGTTGTTTTCTCAGTAGCCTTGATGAATCCCTGAGAACCCTGAAAACAAGACTGCCAGGTAGGTGGCTTGTTACTTACAAGCAGTTTGGCTGGCACACAGAATGGCCTATGTTGTGCAGATACATTGCTACACCTGTCCAACATGTAAACTCAAAAAGATCTCCACCACTTTATCTCCTTAGCATTCTTTAGAGATGCGAGTGGAAATAAAATTATTGATGTGCCTTAAAAACGACTTTAATTTTCGCAGCAAGTGTTGGACTTGATAGCAATCCTATTTTTGATGGTTCCTATTCAGGCAGTCCCTGTAGGCTTCCATCTTCCCTGGGCAACTCAACAGAGAAAAGCAAAGAAGCCTTTAGATTACATTTGCCCAATGGAATGACTCCTAATTTTCCAGACTTGCCAAAAATACTTCATAAATCCTTTTTTTTTTCCTCCAACTCATTTGTGTACCTGTTTGTTCCTGTCAGTGACTGATTAGGGATCAGCTTGATCTGATCTCATTTCCAGCACTGATGTTTGGACTTAGCAGCTTCCCCTCTTTGCGGATATTTGCTGTCGCATTTCCCCCTGCAGGGGTTTTAGTCTTTTGTTTTACTTTAAGTTTTCATTTCCTTTTGCAATCTCAACATTTACTGTAGATTGCTTCTTGGGTTAGGCTCTCCCTGTGCCATGCTCCAGATGGCACCAAGTTGTAAAATGACAAAGAACTGACTGGATTATTATATGGTTTGATCCTGTCACATGTGGGTTGTCTCCAATGGTGCAGCAGGTGCCTAAGGTGTGTGCAGGAATTGTTCCACTCCAGCACAATTCCCACCTGGCAATAACAGCTCTTGGTTTACAGTTATTCCTCAATGTCTCTACCAATGCAGAACGACTCTGAAAAGCTGGAGGGACTTCAAGGAAGATGAACTGAACCTTTGGATCCCCCGGTGAGCTGGATGGGTTCCTCTCAGTCCACATGTCAGGCTGGGACAATCATGTCTGTCTGCAATAAATTGAAAAGCATGATTGTGTTGAGAGGCACATGAGCTCAGTACATGCTGATAAGGATCATCCTTCCTCCTGGCAGGCACATACATTTCTCAGGCAGGAGACAAAGAAACAAACACACAGTTTGCACTGCCTGAGAGAAGCTTTTCTAATAGAGAAGAAGGGGAAAAAAAGAGGGCTGGATTGTTTTCACATTATTTGGAATGTAAACTGCTTTGATACAGTTTCTTTTCCAGGTTCACTCCAGGTAAAAATCTGGTATCATGTACTTACAAAAAAAGTTATTTTCAAGCATTACATTTACTGCATAGAATGTATTTAATTTTTAAATACTGACAGCATTTCAAAGATATTCCTTTGTACCATAACAAAAGTAGGTTGCCCGTATGAAATAAGGACCAAACTTGTTGCTGTTCAGGTGCTACATACTAAAGTGCTGCAAGAAACAATGATCATAGTTCAGCTAGTAGAACATCTGCCTCTGGGTCAGTAATTGCTGAGTGTCCCTGCACTGAATTTAGGGGTCACTGGGGCTGCTGAATGTGCTGTTCTTGTATGAAATATAAAACAAAACTTCTAGTCACTTGTTGGCCATTAAACAACTGATGACAGCTTTCATCAGAGACTCATAATAGCTTTGCTCCTCTAACTGTGCCAGGTAATTACAATCTCTTCACCTAAATGAACTTTCAATTACACAGAGTACCTTTCTCCTCTAAACTGTTTAGAAATAATGTTACACACCATTCAATGATTTCCCCTGTCCCACCTCAGAGGTGGCTCCACTTCAGCACAAGAGAAGGAGATCCAGGTCCACACGAGGATGCTCCCCTCAAGCACTGGCCTGGCCTCCATCTGGCTGGATGCTCAGGCATCACCGTAGCCTCATCCATCCTCTGCAACCCCAGCTGCTGCAAGGAAGAGGCCCTGCTGAAATTTGCTCATCACTCTCCCTTCTGAGGGCCTGCAGAGGAGTACAGCCCTTTTGCAGCAGCAGGCAGAGCTCCAGGCAGGTGGAGGGCACCAAGGGACAATGGCATTTGGCACAGCTGAACTGAAGGGTATGAACTGGGGTTTTTTTACGGCCTCAGTTTTGAACTTAATTATTCAGCAACTCAGTTCAGGCACAAATCTGTCTACTTGCATTGCAGGAGAGGAAAGGTCATTTTACAAGAATACAGGTATTTCTGAATATAAAATTATGCCTGCCCCTGCCAGCATTATAGCCATTTACAGCTGAAGAGGAATGTTTATCTCCTGAGCAGTGTAAGGTACTTCTATCTAGTGAAAACATGCTATCTAACAGATTTCCATACTCAGCCTGGGAAAAAAAAATCTCATGTACACATTTGCTAAGGGAAAACACAGAGGAAAGAATCAAGCTATATGATCTCTTTGCTAAGATCAGCTGACATAATAGTACACGGAAACTTCCATGTTTGTTCCAAATGACCATTTCACAGAGAAAGAAAGAATTCTTTTTTTAAAAATTACCAATGACCATCCCTCACTCAAAAAGGCTTTGAGGCAGATGCAAATTGCTAAAGGATCTGCAATAAACTGCACTCTGCAAGCACAAGTCCTTCCCACTCCTGTGCACCCGCAGCCATTCCTGCTCAGCAGCTTGCTTCCCACTGTGCTGTTTTGCCTGCAGATTTACAGCTCCCATCATTTTTACCTCAGATGACCCCAGCCCAGCTTAGACAGCCTCCTCCAGATCTGACCCCAATGCAGATCTCACTAAAGGAAAGGGTCTGCTCAGTGTCACTGGGATAATAAGACAAATACCCTTAAAGCCTGTAGCTCTGATCCCCTGGAGATCTGCTTTCAGTAATCAGATTCTGGAAAGCTGTTATTGTAAGTCAAGTTGGACTGTTGAGAGTAAGAAGTGAGTTGTTGTGAGGCTAGCAAACTGAACTAACCACACAGACTGGTAATAAATGCCCCCTGAAACCATCTTTTAGAAGAGGCAAATGCTTATCAGAACTATATTGAACTCGTAAGAAAGAGGAAAAAAATATCCCAAAGCACATTGAAGTCTTTTTTTTTTTTTTTTTTTTTTTTTTTTGACACTGCAAAAGGTGATGTGGAGAAGATGTGAGGTTAGTTTATTACACAGTCACCTCACAGACTCTGCTGGATTCTTTCATGGCTATGAATTTTTATATAATATTGAATATCCTACAGCCTACCATTGTTTCTCGTTTCATTTTGGGGGATTTACTTTTACCAGATGATAAGAAATACTAAAATGGCTTGCTTTCTTAATTACAACAGGAATCCTGAAAACAAGGATACATTATAGCATTATGAATTTGGTGTGGTCTAAATTACAACTCTTTCTTTTCTAGAGTTCACGTAATGGGGAAGAATCCATGAGGCTGGAGAGGTAGGGGGAAAAAAAAAAAGACTGATACCACTATATCTAATTTAATAAAGTGAGAGGAGAGAATAAGGAGATTTTAAAACCAGTGTTGCAGTGCACTGAGTGTTGTACTGTGGAGAAGATTTATAGCTTGATCTAAGGTTAAACAGAGATATGAACAAACCATATTTTGGCATTTGGGAAAACAAACAGATAACTCAGCTGGAGGACCCACCAGCTTGACTTTCAGATCCAGTCCTTATTTCTCCTTAATATGATCCTTCCTATGATCCCAAACAAGAATTTTTGATATGAAAGCACAGACTTTAAGTCTTTTTTTCCCTTCACAACAAAGAACAGCAGCACTTGGAACTGACTGCAATGTAAAAAAATAATGAGAGAGAGGAATTAGACCACTCATCATTGCAGAAATGTAACTGCCTATTTGCCACATGCACATGCTATTCAGATTTCCATACTGCTTCTCACCACTATAACTGGTGAGGATGGAGTTCAAAACCATTTTCATACCATCTTCATTGTGAAAAGGAGAGAGGAAAGAGAGCTCTGCTTCAAGTTGCTGCCACTTTGAAAAACCAAACCAAACCAAACAACCCAACAACAAAAAAACAAACCTCACAAGAAAAACAAAACCCTACATATGCATTATTGCTGGCTGGGAGCTGCTGTCAGTGATGAAACAGTTACTAACACACACTGTCAGATCTCTACAGATCACTCCCTGTAACCTCTGATTCCTGCTGAATCTATTGCCCTTGCTTTGCCCAGTTCTAACCACCTTTCTGTCACACCTACCCCCCATGGCCTAGACACATTCTCTCTCCTGTTGCCAAAGTTTTCCTCTTTTTTTTTGTTTCACCAAGAAAAAAGGAAGAATCAGCAGTCTGACTTCACTGCAGCAGGCTAAAGGGTAGCATCAGATATGTCAGAGAAGTTGAGGAAGGCAGCAGCAAGAGTTCTGAAGAATAAAGCAAGTTTTCTTATAGAATATTAGAAATTAATTGTGTAACTGCAACTTGCTTACAGCTTAGCATGAGTGGGTCCTGCTCAAAAATTAGCATAGGTGAACTCTAAATGAACTCTGTTTACATGAATGGCTAAGCAGAGCATGAACAAAGACTGGTTATCTTCAGATAAGGACTGAGACCCTGGAGGGCCCAAGGCTGGCCCAGGCTCTAAGAGCTGCCCAGTGGGCATGGAGAAGACTTCAATGAGGTGTTGGTGGACCCCATATGGTTGCCAATGGACCCAGAGGAGCAGGGCAGGTGAAGATCTGGTGTGCAGACTGTGAGGGTATAAAGGGCTAAGGATTTCTTGGTCCAGGATCCCTTTCCAGAGACACAGAGATCGAGCATCCATGTGTGGCAACTGAAGCAAGAAAAGACAGGGATAGGAATGATGGCATTGGAGACCACAGCTAAGGGACATCTCTTTGGAACAGGGTCTATGCCAGGACAAGGACAGAATCTGGTGAAACACCAACAACAAGAGCAACAGCAGCAAGCTGAGAGAGCAAGTGGTGTGTACCAGGGTTTACAGCCACAAGAATACATTTCATCAAGAACTTTAAACTGGAGTCTGGATCCTCAAACCTCCATATTTGTGGTTTTGGCACTTTGTTCTGAACTCTGCAAAGGCTCAAGTGTCTTTCTTGGGTATCTATGAGGTAGCAGATTTATAAAAAAGGTAAGAGCCTTCTATTGCTCCTGTTTACTCAGATAGCTTAAATAGGAGGATCTCTGCTCTAGATCTGAGGACACCACTTTTCTAGAGGCCTAGCTGGAAGCCCCTGTGTTACATGTTAGTTACATACTTGGGGTTTCACCTTTTAGGCAGAGATATAAAAATATACCTGGAAAAAAGTGTTAAAATTAGGACCTGACCATTTTTATTTAAAACTGATGAAAAATGATGCCTAAGAATTGAATTATCTTCAGCTGAAAATCTAATTTCTGTTTGGATATACCACTATATGGCATCATATATCAGGTTCCAATTATACCCAGCAAATTCTAAATTCTCTTCTGCCAGTTGGCTGAGGTTCACATCATTCCCAAAGCACCACAGAACAGTCTGATTGCTGTTCCTCCATATCAGTGATAAAAGCTGTAGGCCTCATGAGAAACAGAGTGTATTCAGGCACTTTAACTACAGGGGCAAATGGAAGAGTAAAGCTTGTGTAACTAATTATTAAATTGTCCTGCTTATGCCCAGTTTGTGATATCTGCATCCTGAGTGGCCCTTGACAAGTGATTCTGACTGCAAGTTAAGCCAATGAGAGACATCTTCCCAACACAAAAAGGATATGGAGAGATGAGCTCTGGTGCATCTTGCTTAGCAAGTTTTAAGATATCCCTGATGCACAGCTGACAAATGTGGCATGTGCCACGTTGCTGCAAACTCTGCAGTATTACTTCAAATTTCTAACAAAGGCAGCTTTAAGCAAAGGTGCTGCTCTGCGCAGGGTAGCTTGAAGCAGAGGCACATGTCCTTTTGTCAGTTCTGTTAGGTGGAAAAACATTCCTAGGGATCACAAACCAGGCATTTAAAATTAGTCAATGTCTTTTACCATGACCTACCTTCAGCTCCCCGTGTCCTCATGTCCTCGTTCCAATGTGGATAACAACACTACCTTCTAACGCGGGGCTGTCACAATGAGGAATTCCTTAACATCTGTGGATAACTCAGTTATTAGAGGGGAAAGCATCAGAGAAAAGGCTGTAGGGAACAGTTTTAATGTATCAATTCAAGGTATGAAGGTATGCTATAATGCATATAGATCACCACATTTGGAGAGAGGGTTGTTAGCAAATGATGCACAAATGATACACAGGCGTTGTGTATCCTCCTAATGAATTAGAAAAGGAAAAACATCACATATGAATATGTAAATTAAACCCACGTTGTAATGCATTTCTGTAAGGAGATGTTCTGGGACAGCACTCTTCTGGAACTTCCTAATTCTTTATGACATAGCAGCATGTATTTTTAATGTGGGGTTTTTTGAGGTAACGTCCTTAGCAAAGATCAGTTTTGACAAGTAACATGTTTCTGTAGTTCAATTGTGGGAACCAACAAAGACCAAGAGGTCTATACAGCTAACAAAAGCTGCCTCCTAACTAAAAGACATTAACTGCAAATGACTCCAGCGTCCATTATCACCCTGTTATAAGTAGGTCAGAATAAATAAAGCAGTAGATTTAGATTTTAAAAGATAATTATGAATTTGGTATGAATGAAGGCTAGATAAGGTTGCCAGTTGAGAGAAGGTTCACTGAAAACCCAAAAAGTGGGGTTTTTCGTTTTTCAGATTACAAAGCTGAGCAACAAAACAGCATAAAGGTCTCTGCAATGGTAAGCATGTCAACGAGCTGTCTAAAGGACACAAGTGTGAAGAAAATGCACTCAGAATTTAATGAGAGCAGGTAAGCCAAAAAAGAAAATTAAGATAAGGTGATCTAGATAAAATAGTACAAGCTTTTTCAAATAGCTGTTATCTGGAAGAAAAAAGAGGGGTGTTGAACGGAGAACAAATAAAGGTATTTGCTAATAAGCAGAAAGACAGCACAGTGTGTACTTCTTTAGCAAACCAAAAGAAAGTTTTTGCAGTCAGGCACCTTTGGTTGGCACTTTTAAGCTACAATAAGCACAGTTTAAAATGCCTTTAGTTTCATGAAAGCTATGAGCACTATTTAATTTTTCACAATCATCTTGGGCAGAAGTAGCATCATGCCTAGCAGGGGAAAAAAAAAATCTTCCTCATTCCAGGGCAAAAAGCATCAAAAAGCACATCAAGTTGTCTGAGAAATCAATCTCTAAAGTGGCACGTAAACATGAACAAAGATTGGCAAAAGCTTGCTCAACCGTAAGCAGTTTGAAAACCATTGTCAGAGAGTCTGATGATATTTAAACTAAGAAAAAGCCATGTGAGTCCGGGAATAAAACTGAAAGTATGTAGAGGCTTAAGTCAAAATCACCATATCTGGATAATTCTTGAAGAGAAAACCCCACAAACAAAGCAGGGTTATGGGAACAGGAATGCACCTCTAAACAATCTGGCTTTGCAATAGCAGCACATTCCCAGAACTCCGATTTTATACCCTGCTTTGGTTTGGATTTTGAATAATCCAAAACTGCCCTAATTTCTTTTCTTTCAAGAGACTGCAGTGATGCAAACATGTATAGGAGAAAGAGGGGAAACATAAAAGGCACAAAATCAGAGTTGGCACATTGAGGTTGTTTTACTGTGATACCAGAGCTGTGGCCGCAACTTTGGGGATTCCCGTGCCATATACCCCGTCCTGGAGCACAGTTCCCTTTTCTCAGGAAAGCACCTGGGTACTTCTGTAAAAGAGAACAAAAACCTTCTCTGTGAATAACGCTGGAAGAGCTAACTCTCAGACTGAGAAATTTGACTCACAAAGCAGACAGACCTAAGTTTGTGTAGTTGTAATGCTCGAAGATTAAACGCTTTTGGTACAAAATTTGGCTGTGGGGATGCGAGTGTGTCGTGGATTAAGCCCAGCTGGAAATTAAGGACCACAGCTGCTCGCTCAGCCACTTTCCCCCCGCCCTCCCCCCCAGTGGAATGGGAAGAAGAATCAAAAGTAAAACATGTAGGTTGAGTTAAGAAGAGTTTAATAATTGAAAACAAAGTACAAATAAAAAAGGTGAATATCCCTTTGGCCAGTTTGGGTCACCTGTCACGGCTATGCTCCCTCACAGTTTGTTTACCTTTTCCCCGGTATAGCATTAGGCATACAGAGACAAAAAAGAGCCCTTAGGATAAACACGACTTAGCAAAAATCAAAGCATCGGTATGTTATCAACATTATTCTCAATCTGAATCAAAACCACAGCAACGTACAGGCTACTGAGAAGACATCTATTCCAGCCCAAACCGGGGCAGAAAGAAACCTCTTGATGGAAAGGGAGAGCAGTTGTCGCGTTATCAGGCGACTGATGTAACACCATCGCCACAAAAGCAGCGGTCACACTCCGCCTGTAGCTTTAATCTGCTTTCCTGCCTGCTTTCACTGCGCTTCACCCCTCCCGCAGCCCCTGGGCCGAGCCCGGCGGCTCAGCCCCGCTGCCGCAGGGCCCATCTGCCTCCCCGTGCCCGGGGCGAGCGCGGCCGCGGGGCTCTTTCTGTGGGGACGGGCTGAGGCCGCGCCCGCAGGGGCTCGCCTGGCCTCAGACAAAGCGGCCGAGGTGCGACCGCCGAGGGCAGCCCCGACCCTGACTGAGGGCACCTGTGGACAGCCCCTCGGCCGCCCCCGCCCCGCTGCCTCCCTTCCCTTCCCCTCGCTTCCCTCCGCCGGCCCCGCACGGCTCCCCCGCCCCCGCCCGGCCCGGAGGCGGGGCGGGCTCCGGGCGGCGCCTCCCGCGGCGGGGCCGAGGCGGCTCCTTCCGCCGGTGGCCGCGGCTGCAGCATGAGCGGGCCGGGGCTGCTGGGGCCCGGCGGCGGCGCGGGGCTGCCGCCGCTGCCCAAGAGCCTGAGCGGGCTGCTGAACTCCTCGTCCTCGGGCGGCGGGGGCGGCCAGGGCGGGCGCTGGCGGGACCTGGAGCGGCTCTACGCGCAGAAGTCCCGCATCCAAGACGAGCTGAGCGGCGGCGGCCGGGGCTCGCCGCGCCCGCCCAAGCCTCCCAACCTGGACGCGGCGCTGGCCCTGCTCCGCAAGGAGATGGTGAGCGGGGCGGGCCGGGGCTCGGCGGGGGCGGCGGACGTGGCGAGCGGCGGCCGGGGCGCCGCCACCTCCCCGCGGCCAGAACGGCGCCCCGGCTCCGACGCCGGGTGGGCTCGGGCGGCCGGGCCGGTGCAGCCCCCGTTGCCCGGCCCGGCCGGCGGTACCGGCGGTACCGGCGGCGGGGGAAGGCTGGGACCGGTGGCGGTGGGGCGGATGCGGGTGGGGAGCCGCTCGCCGCGCCCTGCGGCACCCACCGGGAGCCGGCACCCACGCCGAAAGGCTGGCGTTAAACAATACCCCCAGTGTCGGCGCTGATTCGTGCAGCCCAAGTGGCAGGGATTCGGCGGAGTTTTCTCCAGGACTCCTGTTTTGATCCTGTAGCGAGGCGTTATTATAGCGAAATTCTTCCGGGCGACCTGGCGCACCTTTTGATTAAACACTAATTGGGTGTTGGTGCTTTGCTGGTGCAAGCTGCAGCTGTAATGACTAATAATAGCCTAAGCCTTGCGCGCCGAGGATTCTGTAGAATCAGGACAAGAAAGACAAGGAGCGGCTGGAGAGGGTCCAATGGAGGGCCACAAGGATAATTAGGGGTCTGGAGCATCTTTCTTATGAAGAGAGTCTGCAGGAGATGGGCTGGTTTAGTCTAGAGAAAAGAAGACTGAGAGTGAATCTCATTTAAATATATAAATATCTGAAAGGTGGGTCTCAAGAGAATGGTGGCAGACTCTTTCCGGTGGTGCCCAGCAGCAGCATGAAGAGCAAGAAACTGAAACAGGAGTTCCACCTCAACATGAGGAAGAACTTCTTTATATTGAGGGTGGCAGAGTACTGGAGCCCAGGGAGCTTGTGGAGTCTGCCTGTCTAGAGACATTCAAAATCCACCAGGACACGTTCGTCTGTCACCTGCTCGAGGTGACCCTCTTTTGGCAGGAGGGTTGGACTGGATGATCTCCAGAGGTGTCTTCCAGCTCTAATAACTCTGTGAAGGTTGTAAAATATGATATTGCTGAAAATCTAACTAGTTCAAGACTGTTTTTCTTAGGCCAAAGGACAAGAAGCTCTTTGGAAAGGTCCATCTGTGGATTTAGAAGGACATTGTAATGTGCTGAAATCTTAGTCTGCCACCAGTGTTTCAACAGTTAGAGATAATTCTTAAAATTGTGTATTAGAATTGCCAGTTTTCATTAAAGCTCAGGAAGGATGGGTGTCTATCAACTGCTGGGGCTTTCTTCTGCAATGCTGTAAAAGGAAACAAGGACATATGGTCTTAGTCTTAAGCCTTTCCAGAAAAGTGAAGATAACTCATTAGACAAGTCTAATCTATTTTTTTCCTAATGGGAAATCAAATGAGATACTTCTCAAAGTAATTTGATAACTAGACTTCGCCTTTCAACTTTCCTTTAATACTTGATGATAATTTGATAAAATACTTCTGAAGAAAAAGATACCTCTAAACACATCAAAGACTTTCAAGCAACAGGCTACTTGGCTATGTATGTACTTTTTGTTGCCTGTACAAATTAGAGAGACTCTTGTGTACTAATAGGCTGACTTTCATCAAGAAGATAAAAGTGCTTTATTACTGATACTGTACACTCCTTCTTGCAGCAGTCAGATATTTTATTGAGTGATGGGTTTGCTTTGAATTTTCCATAGTGAGTGAGGAAGGAATCCACAGAGCATCTTTCCCTGCATGATGAAACAAGACACTGTGTATGTAAGTTTTTAAAGCTGAGAAAGTGATGAACTTGCATGCTTTGGAGAGGGAAGGAGGAAAGGAGAGGCCATTTCAGAACTGTGATCTGAGGAACAGAGTTATCCCATGGAATTGTGCACTATAGGTTGTCTTATCAAGAATCAAGCGCTTTTTGGCTGGCATTAAAAACTGTGCTAATGCTATCGTGGTTGGACATTTCTTCAGGCTTTTCTTGCCTCAGGGATCATACTTGAAAGTTTTGAAGAGGCTGCATTTTTCTCAGTAGACTTCTTGCTTGATTTTTTTGATATTAGTGGCAGCAACAGAAAAGTAAGAAATTAAACATAACTATTTGGTTTAAAGACCTGTTATGTTAATTCTGCTGAGCAATTTTTCCCTTGAAGTTTGTGCTTGGCAGTCAGTAGAACTGAACTTCTCAGAAAGTACTGAAGTCCTTTATGGAGCTCAAACAGGAGAGCTGCTGGTGAAAATGCTCCCACTTTCCTTGGGAGAAAAGGTTTCCTGTCTCCGGGTTGACTTTTTTAGTTCAGCTCAGTTCTGATTGCTTTTTGAACAGTTTTGGACTGCAGTCTTGTCCCTCAAATACTGAGCTCTCATGCAGGTCTGCCAGGTGGATCTTCTGTTTGTATGTGATAGTGTTAGGTCCAACTTCACAGCATCCTTTCTTAGCTGAGGTGAGCAGTTTGTTTAGGTTATAAAGGAAAATGGGTGTAGCACAGATCTGAGGTGGTGGGAAGACTTAGCTGTAATATCCTGGCAGCTAGCACAGTGTTCTATGTCCTGTCCTGAAGTCCTCACGTTTAGCCTGTGTAGGACTTCATGTTTTGGCATCATGATGTCACCAAGTAATTTGTGTTGTTCTTGAAAGTTGCCGTATCCTGTTTTTCGCAGTGGCATCGTGATGCATGATTTTTTTTTTTCTCCTCACTTTTAGAAAGAGCTGCAGGTAGGATAGGTCAGCAATGTCAAAATTTTCATGCTAGCTTCTTGTGGTTTTCTTGTGTGCTGAGTGTGTTGTTCTGAGAATTTAGAAGCATAAGGAGAGGTAACAGTTCTCATTCTGAGTAAAATATAGCTTGGTGTTCAGGTTGCAGTAAAGGCTGCAAACTTTATTTATTATTTATTTACTTATTTATTTCCTCTTGACATGAGTTATGGCAAAAACTTATTTTTTGATGAAACTGAGGCTCACTAGGAACAGTCTGTAGGCTTAACATGTCTCTGAAAAATAAGGCTGAAATGGCTGTTTCTCTAAAATCTCTTATTGGGTAGTGGTTTAAATTTGCTGCAGGACAGTACCTAGTTTTAATTTGATCTGACTTGGATAGGTGACAATGTCAAGTGAACTCTCCATTTTGTTGTCAGAGAGGGAGACTGAATTGAGTTAAATGAGTAGCTTTATTTCACTTTGCAGTGCAACATACTGGTTTTATACCTGACATAAAGATGCAGCCTTTTTTTAAAATGGTTCTTCAAATCTTTAATTTCCTCTGGAACTAATATTTGAGAAGCTTAAGGACCAAATAATTAGGTGCTTAACTATAATCAAGCCTGTGTTTGAGTGGCACATGTAAATACTCTGAAGATTTGCAAGGTAGGACATTTGCTGCATTGTGCTAGACAATCTGGCTTTGTCAGGTACCCATGTACATCAATATACAAAAGAAAATTAGAGTAGAAATACTTAGCTGGGAAGTGGGAAAACCAGGCAGAGTCCCATTTGAAATTTTTACTCCAGGCCGTTTCGAACAAAAGCAGAGGGCTTGCGATGGTGTGAGAGGAAGATGTTTCAACATAGTTTCTGGAAAAATATCTCCCTTGCATAATCAGGAATACAGACTTAGGAATTTATCTGCCTTGGTTCTGATAGCAGTGAGCTGCTTGTTGGAAGTTAAGCACACCGTTGTAGTACAACATTTTGAAGAACACTTTGCATTTGTTCTCTATTATTGCGTCACATTGTTCCTTGTTCTTTTGTCCACCTGTCACCTTAGAAAAATGAATTTTACTTCCACATTTCATAGCTGTCCAAGGTGGAAAAGAAGCTTGAGCCTCCTGTTTAGCAACAAAAGATACATGCTGCCATAGAAAGACAACTGTAACAATGGTTGTTTGAATTGTTGCCCCTTCAGGTTGGCCTTCGGCAGCTGGATATGTCCTTGCTGTGTCAGCTGTACTCCCTGTACGAATCCATTCAAGAATACAAAGGTGCCTGCCAAGCTGACTCTAACGCAGACTGCTCGTACGCCCTGGAAAACGGATTCTTTGATGAAGAGGAGGAATACTTCTAGAAGCAGGAAGATTCCCCTCGAGGCTGACTGGACTGAGGTTCTTTTGTCCTTCTCTCCCTGTAACACACCTCGACAAGAACGACTGGAATTTGTATGGATCCCTCTTCCTGAGGAGGAACACCCAGCTACCCCGAGTTGTGTTAAATTCTCTTATTTTAACAGGCTGTCAGTACAAGTTACTCATGCAAATACCACTTGAGCAAAGTGCTGTACTTTAACTTTTGAAGAGTCCTCAGACATGCTTGACAAGAGTTTTCAATTTAATTTGGAAGGTGGGTGTTTTCATCTTACAAACGTTGGTAGCTTATAACTGGAATTTTAATAGTGAAGACGGCAGTGACTTCCTGAGTAGTAATAACTTTGTAAGGGGGGAGGGAAGCCTCCACTGTGGTGTAAATAGCTCTAGGCAAGTTTTTGGAGGGGTCAGTGGCATTGATAAATGCATTTTGAACAGGTATCTGGATGCACACACATCCTCAGCACTACTAAGCTAGTTCTGCTTTTACCGGCTGCATCCAGTTTTGTACTGGATGAATTGTTTACACAGTTAATTTTTTTTTTCTCCTTAAGCTAATTTATTCCTAGCTTACAAGCTGTACATGTGATAGTGAATATTATCAGCAGGGTTGTTTTTTTTTTTTTTTCTGTTGATCTAATTCACTTTCTTGGTACTGCCACTTGGCGTTAACTTTTATACTCTTCTCTGGATTTCTCGCATCGACGTAGCTCTTTGACCTGCTAAATGCTGCTCTTCAATGGTTTGCTTAGCTTTTACTGCACTGCATAGTAAAAGCACATTTTCAAACATAGTCTGTCTGCCACTGTGTGGCTTGGAATAACATGAACTCTTGTGCAAGTGTTCTTGATCATATGAAGAATAAGGAAACCTCTCATATGACACAATGGGACAAATTGCAATATTTTATACTGGGTGAACTTTGTTGCTGTAAGGTAGATGACAGCTCTTTTTAAAAATGCGAAATAAGTATTTTGAGCACATACTTTGCATATGTTAAAACTTTTTATACTAACTTGTTCTTCAAAATATAACTTATTTTTGTTTTCAGAACTTACTAAAGCACTTGGTTAAGTTTTTATTAATTCATAGTGTGAAATGCTTAATCAGCTGAGAGTTGCCAACTATCTGAGTTTTCACCCTTCTCTATTTTAAGTAAAATCAACTTCCAATGTGATATCAGTTTCTAAAATTTAATTCTGAAGATTGCTGTAAAGCACAGTGCCTGAATATTGACACAAGGTAATAATTAAGGGCTTAAACCTCAAAGGGTTTTTGCATGGTTCATGTCTGGCATGCATGCAGTTTGCAGGAGGAATTGGAGATCACATTCTGGGGTAGCTCCTCTGTTAGTTTTTAACAAAGGCTAGGATGTTTCAGTGATAGAAGCCACGAGACTTCCAGGGTGCATTCCCTCTAAAACTGGCTTATTTTAGTGGAAATCAAAGGTCACAAGAGTAAAGGCTGTGCTGTAATTGTGTATGTGTGTAAGTTCTTAATCTAGTCTGTGGCAGTGGTTGGATATTTTTTTAATGTCAATTCTGGTCTAATTGCTTCACTCACCCAAAACTAAACTGAATGGTAAGGAAAACACAGATAATTCAGATAGTTACATCTGTACTTAAAAGTTGTGTGCCTATGTGTGTATACATGTATAAATATACACACACACACATATTTACATGCAACTTTATGCTTTGACTTATGAATGTATAAGCTTTTAGTATAATTTGCTGTGCTTTTAGTATTTACAGGAGGCTTTTTCTAGTCTGTTGAAGTACTGCTATTTTCTTGCTCTTTCCCCAAAAATAAAAAGCATGATGTTTAGCATAACTTTTTAATGTTGTGTGTATTTTAATCTACCTTTTCAGTGAAGACAAATCCTACTCCTCTTCCCAACCCTCGCATAAGAAAACTAGGACTAGTCATCACCCTGGACTGAAAAAAGCGAATTTTAAATTATACTGGAAAAAGTTCCACCTACCTCTATTTGCAATGGAATTTCCTGCTTCTCTGTCTTAATTGGATTTTGCTTGGTTTTGAATTCAGGAGAAAATGCTGTTTCTACTACTAAAACTAATGATTCTGTTTCACAGATCTGTAGACAGTGCCATTCCTTAATAGTCTTTGTGGTGAGAATGGACTTCAGCAAAACTCACAGTGCTTTCTCTTGCATAAATTAAAAAGCAAAATAATTTATGTTTCTGATCATGCTCATGATTTGGGCAACATGGAACATTTGGCTGGTATTCCCTGTAGCAAGGCAAGAATAGAAGTCCTAAAGCATCATGCCACAAAATTTGGACTGAAAACCAGGATGGCTTATAAGGACTTGCTAAGCTTTCAGCACCCTGTCCCTTTTAGTAACACCATCTTGCAAGGGAGAGAGGTTATAGTCTGTATTCCAAAAGAAAACTCAAATGCCATAAGGGCTGGCTAGCCAGATGAAGGTTTTAAAACAAGAATAAATTTGTTATTAAGCTAATAAGCAGCTGTTCCAGAGGCTGATACCTATGCCTGGTGTTGCAGTTGTGAGCTGTATCTCTTTACCACACTAGGACAGCACAAAGCAGGGGAATTGCTCTGAAAGAGAGGTGCTTGGTAGGAAAGTGTAACTTAAATACTGAGTAGTTGCTACAGGCAGCTTCAAGTCTGAGTTTGGTGTGTGTACAACAAAAGCTTCCTACCCATGGTCCAAACCACATCCCAACACAGCTTTCCTGTGTTGATTCCATAACCACAGTTCATCTTAACTCCTAAGTTTTTAAGGGTATAGTGAAAGAAACTCTACCCAGTGGACGCTGCAGAACTTTTCCAGTCCCACATAGCACATGCAGTAATGAGCAGGCCCAGGAAAAGACAGGTTTACAAGGAAACAAGAACAGCCAGGCTCCTGCTGCCCAGAGGTGGAAAACTCTTGAGTACAGCAGTTCAGAGGGCAGTCTGCCCTGGGTAACTTCACTGGCCTTTCTCCAAAGGGCCTATAAATGTGGTAAAGCAGTTAGAAATAATTGTTAGTTCTCCACTAGCTGTGCTTGAAGTTTTATTTTTACTTCAACAGCATATCACCCTCGTTCCATTGCTATGACAACTGCAGAGTCATACTGTCATAATTACATTACAGTTTAGTTCCCTGGAAATTTCCTTAGTCTACAAAAAGAGAAGAGTCTGGAAGGAGTGCTCCACTTTGGAGAAAGTAGGTGCCAAAAAGTAATGGGGTGCTGATACCATGGCTAATATAACAGATGAGCATTTAGGTTCAGCTTCAGCTCCTGATAAAGTCACTGTCAGTGCTATTGACTTTAGTGCAGATTGACTTCAAAGTAGGGATATTTCCTAAAATCAGAATTGCTGTTTCTTATTTGCAAGACTGTGGAACAGCTTATACTAAGATACAGGAGGTACTCAAATACACACTACAAATGTATTGCTAAAAGGTACTGCTTTAATGCACTGACATGCATTAGGCAATCATTAGAATAACTTGTAAAAAGCATGAATGTTGCTTCAAAGTAAGAGTTTTCCAATAAAGGTGGGACAAAATTGCACCCACTTTATGCATAGTTTAGATGCATTCTTAGAGACTTTAGTACAATATTTGGTGTAGTCATGAAATTGGAAGAATTAGGCAAAAATTCTTACAGTATTTGTAATTAATTTAGTTCCTAGTCATAGGTAACCAGATCATTTTATATGGCTTCTAAAATAAGTCTTTTAAAATTATGTTTAGACTTTCTTGTAAATAAGACAGTTTGCAGAATTTTAAATGCAGTGGAGAGAGTAGCAAAGCCCCCACAATGTTTATAATGGATCCACTTAGTACTTATTTACAAGCCTTTACAAAACCACAGGGTTTTGTGTCACGTTTAGCCTTCATCCTAAGGAAACAAAGTGTATGCAGTAAATCTGTCCAGGCATTTTCCATCAGTCTGCTTGCTATAAACTAGATCTGATAGGACAGAAGTTGGAAAGTTGCTCTGTTCTTAGAAACCTTGTAAGAATTTGGAGCTGGAGGAGGAGAGAGACTTAACTGCTCCCTCCTTGGACAGGCTCACAGGTATAACTCCCTTTTTGGTTTCTGTTTGTCTGCCCAGCTGTGCAGCTGCTGGCAGCTCTGCAGCAGCCGGGGCACTGCGGTGCTGGGTGCCAGTGGGGCACGTGGGAAGGAGGTGAGTCTCAGCACACCCTTTAGAGAGGGGATGAAAACTGCAGATACATCAGGGGGCCCTGGGAAGCCCCCAGGTGCTGCCTTCAGGACTCAGTGGGGTGCTGGAAGGGAAGAGCAGTGGAGGAATGTTGCAGTTTCTGCAGGCGGGAGCTTGGCACAGTTTGGAAGGAGATGCTGAGGTCCTGGGACACGAGTTCTTTAAAATCCCATGTTTGATTAGTTCTGCTGCTGGCGCCTTGGGGGATTTTTTATGTCCTTTTTTGACCTGTTTTGGAGACTAGGGTTATGCTACTTGTCATGTACTTTTAACGTGACAGTCGTTTGTTGCAGGTACACGCTTTTGCTTAATTGGAAAGAACATGTTTTCTTTGACTTTATTTAGCTGCCTAGCTAAAGCCATCCATTTTCCTTGAGGAATTAGATTGCTCTGAGGGCAAAGGAAACTAATTCCCCCACTCTGCTGTTCAGCTGGCTGCTGGGGAGGAATGTGAAATGGAAGGATTAATGAGGTACATGCCAAAGGGAACCCTAACAACAGGTCTTTTCTCCAATGCACAGCTCTGTCTGCCTTTGCAAGAATCTACTCTGTTTTTGTGATGCCTGCCTGTACAGGATACATTACGGAAGTTTGAGGTTCATATTCCTTTTCATATACTACAGCATTTCCCCAGAAAACAACTCCACAGAAGTACATTTTTCCATCCATTATCTTTGGTTTATTTGAAGTTACTACATTCAAATAGTAACAACTATTGACAACGCTGCATGACCTAAGGAAATAACTTGTTTCCCTAGCAAAGTAGTTAAAAGATTTCTCTTATTTGCCAAGTCATCCTCTATTGATTTTAACATTTTCTGTGAGTTTCCAAGCTCCCTGTGTGGTAAAACCTCTTAACTGCTTATTCTATGATCCTGGGTACTCCAGCTCTGCAGGCAGCTTTACAAACACCCAGGGTCTGCTGTGAGGGCTCAGTTCTGCCATGGCTGAAAGAGCCTGGGGGGATCTGTGCACAGGGACACGCTCTCCTGAGCTGAGGTGGTCTGGAAGAGCTGAGGTGCCCTCACGGAACCCAGATGTGCTCTAGGGATTAAAAACGTAGGTGAAGCTGGATGCTGCTGGACTGGCACCTGCAGCTTGTGGGGCAATTGTATCTTGTGAGGAATGACGAGGATTAGTAAGGGGCTCTCACTGAGATGACTCATTCAGCAGTGAGTTTGGCTATTTGGTTTTAAATGACAGAGGAGGTTTGGAGGGGATGAATATTCACTGCAAAGGTCTCTCTCCCTTAGTTTTTTGTCCCCCTCTCTTTCATCTGTTCTAGTCACAAAACTTAATTAAATGAATGTGGAAACAACCAGCCCTAAGTAATGAAGCCCACATCTGATTTCAGAGGAATGTGCTTTTAGCAGTAGAATTTACATTTTTCAGATAAGGCTGGTATGCAAGTTAAAAAGACAAAGCCATCTGCTACTGAAATACAGACTTGTGACTATTTTGGCTCTTTGAGCTTTTGCCTCAGATTTTAAATGCACTTGTGCTAAGACTTTATTAAGATAATGTCTTCAAGAGAATGTAATCTTTCAGAATCCTTCAGCTTAATATGAGAGGAGAAATCCCATGCAAATAATGGCCAAAGCAGACTGTTTAGAATTGTTAGCACATAGAGTTCAGTCCTATGTCAAACCACTGCCTTAAATTCATGTTAGCAGTTCAATCCTCCTTGCAGTGCTAACTGCTCACTTTCAGAAACCACGAGCATTTCTTCCACAGGTCAGAAACGTCCCTGTGATTATCTGGCTAGACACATGAGTAAGAGTTTGTGAGCTCCTTTTGGCTCAGGATACCAGGCACTGTCACAAGCAATAAAGTTGCCTGTCTGAGCCCTACCAGCCCTTGCTTAAACTCTTCTGACTTGTCAAACAGCAGAACCTTTTAAATCATTTACAAGCAGGCAGTGTAATAAGGTCGTTACTTCAGTTATGAAAGCACCTGGATGACAGGGACAGGGCATTTTGTTGGGTTTTTTTTTCTCTCAACCTTTTACAGTATCTTTGGTTGCGTGAATCTTGATTTTAACAAAGCACTAATTATTTGTACTGAAAGGCCTCGTGGATATTGGAAAATTCAAACATTGCATGCAGAGGTGAGCTAACCAGCGAAGTTTTGAACAGGTAAAGTACAGGCTTAAACAGGACCACATTTTAACCTGTTCCATTACTCCCAAACAACATCAAAGGCTGTTTGTATTGTGGAATAAAATTACTTCTTATATGCTATGTTGCACTGAATGTAAACGACTGAAATATTAAAATAGTTTGGTATAGGGGGAAGGACATTTTAGCAGAATCAGCTGAAAAAAATAGTATATCAAATCAAAGAGAAAATTAATTTCTCATAGCATTAGAATATCAAAGCTCTGTTACCATTTGGTTTTTGTCCTGTATGAACACAGCATGTCTACAATCTTTAAAATAACCTTGCTCTTTCTGACTGATACTTAGTCATGATGCTCAAACTGGAGAAGTATTTCCTTAAATACCTTGCTTCATACATATAACCTGTAGAGAGAACGGAATATATAGCACCTATTCAATGTATAATTTGTGTGCCTTTTTAGAAGTGGAAAGGCATTTATGGACAGAGTTCTAAAGTATTTTTGGAGACCATCATTGCACAGTTGCTTGCATACAGGATTAACCCTTAAGGATAAATGAGAGAAGTAGAATTTTTCAGTAATCTCTCTGGGGAAGAAGGCATTCTGGTTTTTTGCATATCTTTTATCCTGTCTCATGTCCTTTCTTATAGGATTTGCTTGAAATCTGAGTTCTCATATGTTAATAGGTTTGTCTTGTCTCCAGTGCTTTGTGTGGTTACACAATAGGACTTTTTTCACTTATCACTAGCCAGTCATTCAAAAAGTCCTTTCTGTTTCTGTTGCAAATGCAGGACTGTTTGAGGCTTTCAGTGTTCCCTCTCACAGAGAATAATACTCTTTTCTGTGCTTTCCAATGCAGGTGTGCACAGGCAGAATACATCAATCAGTGAGAGAAGCCAAGCATATCTCGTTATTACCACAGACATCTATTTGTGTAAGCATCTGCTAAAAAGTGTGCCCACTAATGAAAATTTACACTACAATTTCTTTTGCAAATTAGGAGGGAGTTTGTAGGGAAGCATTTGTTCTCCAGGAACAGAGATCTCAATGCACCATGCCCATTCTCTCATTCTCTGAATTACTTTCATTTGTAGGCACTGACTGTATTTTTGTTTCAGCTTAATGGTGCTACCCAGTGCCCACATCCTTACAAAAAGTTTGTAGTAGATCTGAAGAGGTGTAGGCTGCCTTGTTCATTTAAAATTAAATCTTTAATGCTTTGTGGTCCTGCAGCCAAGGAATTTGATGGATTTTTGTCACTGGTTTAGCAAGGCTAAGCAGGGGTAAGGGAATAGGGAGCATGCAACCTGGAGAATAAAATTGAAGAACAGAAACTTTCTAAAAGACCAAGCCACCATCTTCACAATGGATTCCTCAAGTAAAAACTTGTATTTTCACAAAATCATATTGCTTGAATAAATGGTCATAGTTGAAAAATAACTGAGCATCAAACTGCCACTACACACAGGAGGAGCTGATAGGTCTCCTAATTTAGGAAAGGCAGCTTAGGTTTGGTCTCTGAGAGCCAGACTCTCTGCCTGCCAGGGAGAACATCTGTCAGGAGTGCCTATCCATCCCAGCGGCTGGCGGAAGGACCAGATGACCTCTGAGATCACTTCTAGCCCTGCCTGATTCTGTGAAAACAAAACTGTTCCCAAGGGGGTGGCAGAGGCAGCTGCCTGCTCAGGACAAAGAGCTGAGCCTTCAGCAGCAGCTGCTGCAAGGAGTTTAGAGGAGACAGCACTTTCCAATATAATGGCATGAAATGACAGATGGCACCTTCCACCCTGCCATTATAGCGAGGAAGGATCTGCGCACCAGGGCTTCCTGTTTTGCCATCCTCTATTAGATGGTGTTGGAGAGGATTAAAAACACCTCTCTGAACTTTCAAAGTGCTTGTGCAGCTGAATTAGATCAGAATCACCACGCTGGCATTTTGTTACATAAAAGTAGCCGACTAACAATGAGAGGAGGGAGACGTGATCTTTACATGCTTCTGATACTGTTTTATCAGGGACATGACTTTTTTTTTTTTTTTTTAAACTGATACAATCTGTTCTGTTGCACAATACTCAAACTGTTGTGGGAGGAGGGTACCTTTCTGCTGGTGGCCTTTTCTTTCGGTGTAGGACCTTTAAACAGACAGAACTGCACCATTTAATACATAGATAAAGCAGAAAATGCACAGGCTGTAGGAACAGGATTGACTTTCCTTCCATTTACACACATCATTTACATAAATTGCACAATTCAGTTGAGCAGAAAACTATTTTAGGGGAAAATCCACTTAAAGAAGTGCAAAATACATTTGAAAAGATGCCATTTTTAGTATAAACTAAATCTTGTCATGTAGTTGTGTAAAGAAATGAGTACCTGCCATTGTGTTTGTTCACAGCAAAGTTAATTTGCTTCTCTAAAGAAAAGGTTCCAAAGAATATCCCATTCCTGGAAAGAATTCTTCATGAACCATCGGTGTTTTATTTTCATTTTGCTCTCTCCCAGGACAAAATGAGTAAGAGATGGATTGTGCTTTCCTTGCTGTGCAACCCATCTGCCATTTTCACACTACTGAGTATGATAAATGTCCTTAGACGGAAACAGATTCCTGCTTTGGACAAATTTATAAGGTGTATGCTCAATGTGATACATTCACTTTTGGTCCCCATCCTGCAAAATCCAAGACATTTTTTTCTGATGCTGCTATGTGGCATGTCATTATCCAGTGGATGTTCTCAATGGGAAATGTTTTCTTCCTAGTTATTACTACACTTCTGTTGGCTTTTGATTTTCAGTGATCAAAAGAACGCTGTAGCCCTAGTGAGAGAAAGAGAGGCTATCTCTGCTGTAGCCAAGACATGATACATATGTGGCTTTGATGGTTAGAACCAAAGCTTTATTCTGGAAGTGAAGTGAGAGACCAAAGAAAGGATCAAAGTTAAGGAGTGATGCATCTATGACAGCATCAGATGGGCTGCAGCTTGCCTGGCAGGGAATCACTATAAAGGTAACACCCACAGATGCTTACAGAGTGAATAAGCAGTTCTGGGGAAGGAGTGCAAGGTGAGTAGAAGTGCTTCTATATTGCTGAGGTTTTGTTTTCTTGTTTAAATCTGTGCAATGTTATTGAATTTGTTTACTGAAAAGATATCAGTGGTTTATAGTATTTTTTTAAGAAATATGTTTATGCAAAATGTACCAGTGCTTTCTACCTCAGTCTCAAACTGTGAAATAAAGTACCTTATTTTTTCTTTTACATAGGTGAAAGTAAGATCAGCTAATATGCCAGTTCCCTTTGCTCCAAGTTTTTTAACTAATTTCAGATTTATTTTGGCACACAACGGCTGGAATAACTTCAAAATCATAATAAAGGATTAATAATTCACTGTATATACCCCTGAAAGTCTTTAGATGTATACATTCCAGACCTGTGTGCCAGTGAGGGTCAGAATTAATGCTCCCCTTGGTATAACAAAGACTTTAAACATGTCACCTTTAATATTCACATTCTCTGGCTCCAGGCATGTCTGTTTCATATCTGACATTCACGGTGTTGACTGACTCCTAACAACCTGCAGCTGAAAGGACTTAATGCTTTTCATCTTTCTAAGCAGACACGAACAAGTTAATCCTCCCCCAAATCCTGTGATGGTAGAGATACAATCATTTTATGGAGCCACATATATTACTTGCTCAAGGTCACAGCACTGGTCGGTCTGAGAGTCAGGATTAGGATTCAGGTCTTAATTCAGGTCCCCAGTCCTGTGCTCAGAGAGCCATGGCACGCACTTCTGTGCTGCAAAACAGTTCTTTTGCCTAAAAAATGTCCTTAGAATTACAGTTAGAGATTGTAAGAAACCAAGGGGAACATCTGGATTTATTTCAGCAGCAGCCAGCACATGTACAAACTCTTAAGTTCACACTCTTACGCTTCTAAGTAAAGGAATTTAAACCACATTTTTACCCAGGGGATAAAACCCAAACAAACCCAAACAATATCTATTATTCTAACGAATAGCAATTAAAACATCATTAGCAGTATTCCCTAGTTGCTTTGCAGACCTGTCATTTGTCTACACAGAGCTCAAAAAAAGCTTTACAAATTTAGGACAGCAGATCATGTTTAGGAAAAAGATTTTATGAAGCTCCTTATGTTCATATCTTCTTTCTTGCCACCTCAGTAATACAGTAAGCATTACTGGTAAAACTAAGAAGGTCAGAACAGCTAAGAGGCAGGAGAGAAAATGGGAATCTTGTTATGTACAGCTTCCTGCAAATTATAACTGCAGAAACCTGAGTTTCAAATTAATTCATAAACAAAAATCCTATTGATTTTTAGCAGTGGAGGAATGCATTCATCCTCTCTCTTGCCACATGAGACTTTGCAGAGTTTGCAGAGTCGACAAGACTCAGAATAACCCCAGCTTGTGGGACTATTTAGGTTTCTAAGAGATGTCATCCTGAAATAATCTGTATTTTATAGCTTTTGTAGTTGTATCTTGACTTGACCATGATACCAAGTCACCAAAACAAATATTTTGTGACCTGTTTTTCATCACTAATTTCATTCTCACTTCTCCAAACTGAAGATGGATGTTTATTTTTGAAAGCTTGGGTTTGTGATTTTAAAAACCAAAAATTATTCCAGGAACACATATGTAAGAGTGTCTGTGTGTTCCTTCCAGTTTTGAAATCAACAGAGGTTTCCTTATCAACAGGGGTTTCCTCATCAACTCCAGATGGCACTGCAGTGCTTAACACCACTGGGCTGGGGAGAGCTCAAGGAATGCAAAAGCAGGCAAGCCCCTGAGAAACAAGGGCCTGCTTGTTTTATGAGAAATCAGCTAATAGTTTTCCAGTACAGATGTCCTACTCTACTTTCAGTTTGGTGAAGACTGGGGTAACAAATGGCAGCTTATATGCCTCTGAGATAGGACTGGTGTGGAAGAAAGGGCTCCCTTGTCTGTTTGTGCAGGAGGTCACAAGGGTAGTAGCCCTTGCACCAGCAAAGCCTAATGCTGAACACACTAATGCAGAATAAAGGGAGAAGCTCTGCTGTTGCACAGCCCTTCCTATTCAGTGACTAATTCTATCGCTGTACAATTGGCAATTCTGCCTTATAAAAGTGTATTTTCAAGGCTGTAGTGCAAACCATTGAATTAATGAGGTTACTGGTATTTTTTTCTAGGGAAACTCATAGACTTTACTGCTTGGAAGACTTCTTTTGCTATGTCATGTCACTTAGACTATTAAAAAATGTCTGCAATAAACACTACTCTTCTTTCATGTTCATCATTTGTAAATTTGGGAGTAGGATTTTTTTATATTTGCTTAATGATACACTCATAAACATCTATGCTGTATATTTTCTAACATATTTTTCTTGAGATGCTCTCTCCTTAGTTTTTATTGCCATCTGAATTTTGTAGAAGTCTGCCAGACTCCTACCCTCTCTTTTAATGCTCCTTAGCTTTTACTGTAATTCTCCAATTTTGCATACACTAATTTCTAAATACTTGCTACATGGCCTATGGACCCACAGAAGTTCCCAGCTCCCACTGCACAATCACTGAGCCATTGCTCAATCCAAGTCTCAGTAACACCCCTGGTTCTTCTCTGGTGTTTCCTCCAATGGAGTTCTGAATTTGCTCCATAGGCCACAATACCCCTTCTGATTCCAAGCAAAACTCAAAGAGTTTCTACAGGTTCACTTCCAGGCTGCTGTATTTTTAACTCAAATCCTCCCCTATTTTGCCATCCATCTCCCTGCACAGGTAACTGTTTCATTATAGAAAGTTTATGGAAAAAGGATGAGTTCAAAAGATGAAAAGGAGCAAAAGCAAGAGAGATATGACGGTTTTAAACAGGTAGAACCTTAAAATAGTCTTGGTTCTCTCCAAAGCACCATATGTTTTCAAAAGCATAAAAAATGCACTCATCTGCCCCCCACCCCTCCCCAGTGGGTGTCCTTAAGCTCCCCCTAGATTTATGAAATATTAGTGTATGTCATGTTAGTTTTGGTAAATGAGTAGCTTTAACACCAAACAATGCTGAATGCCCTACATTACTAATAATGCCTATTAAGGCTGAGAACCTGTACCACACCTGCTTTTGTTGCACAGCTCTGGAGCTTTTAATTGTCTTCTCTTGCTTCAAAGTTGTGTAAGGGCAGTGGTGGCTCCTGGCAGCATTACAGAGTGCATAACTAATACATTATCAGTTTATCTGGCACAACAGGTAAACACTGCTTCTTTCAGAATGTGTTCATGTCCATTCTAAATGTTCTGAAAAAAAACCTCAGAAAACACCTGAAATCAGTTTTTAAAAATTGAAAATGTTTAATTTAAGAAGACCATCCTCAAATAAAATTTATATACATTGTATTTACAATTTTGCTGCTGACAACATCATGTTTACATATAGTAACCTGCATTAGTTATACCTAAATGGGCTCTGCTCAGCCTCTAGACTGAAACCCGTGCCAGACCAAGTATCTGAAAAGAAACCAAACAAAAATCCCCTTTTGTGGGGGTATAGATAACCGTGATGAATATAAAAAAACCCCAAAACAACTATAACCTAAGAAGAATAAACCAAAGCACTGTTGTTACATTGTTAGACAATCAAAATTGGCATTAAAAATCATACACATATTTCTCAAGAGACATCCAGAGCTGTGGTGGATTGACCCAGTCTAGATGTCAGATGCTCACCAAAGCTGCTCTGTTACTCCCCAGGTAGGCACTGGAGAGAAAATAAAAGGAAAGGCTCACTGGTCGAGATAAGAACGGGGAGAGTTTAGTCATCAGTTACTGTCATGGACAAAAGACTCACTTGGGGAAATTAATTCATTACTAATCAAATCAAGAATCTCACATACTTAAAAATGTTTCAGTTTGGGGCTCTTTGCTTTCTCTGACATGCTCAGAAAGTTGCAATGTGTAACACAAATGACAAAAGTGCTGTCAGCCTTTGGTTTAATAAAAGAGAATCAGCGACCATTTGCTTTTCTGATCAAGTAACTTGCATACCATGGGCAGTTCCATCAGACAAACAAGTTTGATGACTTCTGTGGTCATAATCTAGACTTAGTCTAAACCTGTTGGGAATTAACTTGAAGATGTTGCAAAATGTTTTTCGATTCATTTTGGAAAATGCAGACATGAGACAGGATCTGAGGAAAACAAAGAATGGAACTAATCCCATGGACTATGGATAGTACAGCCTTCCAGAACTCAAACAGGAGAGTTAAATATTGGATGGAACGAATGGAAACTGGTCTGCACAAAAGTGGGTTTCTGTCCTTATTACAGTCTTGTGGAAACTGATTCTGTCAGTTCCTTTGTGGGCCACTTAGCTCTCCTTCTGCCTGCTGAGGAGGAAGGTGCAGAACTTCTATCATTGTCGCTTCATTAATTTAGGCCTAAACATTTTTGTTTGTTTGTTTTTAAAGTACTACTCTGTGGCTGAACGGCCTCATGTTTCAGTTTTTGCTTCCATTAAATGTACAGCCAGATGAGCACTGTGTGTGGGGGGGGGATGTGACTTAAATGCACATGAACATGTGAACAACCTCCATGTTGGGGATCAGTCCTTTCAGCTTTCAGATCAAAGCAGCATTTATGAGCTCACACAAAATTTCAAGTATTTATGAGACTACCTAAAATTTCAAGCCAGTTTAAACCTATCTTTCCTAGAGATTACTCTAGAACTAGATATTTTATTATTTTGGATTGTTACACAAGCATTCCAGAGAATGCAGCTTGGTTTTCCCATTGTAGTTTCACTCTGGAATACTTGCCTTTTCTCTCATAAACTATTTGTAAATGTTCACTTTTCTCTTTGAAAATTTGGTTTTGCAGAAATATAAATTTTGGCTTTTACATTTTTCCACTGACTCTCTTCCTCTTAAGGGAACAATTAATCCTCCTCTCTCTGCCAAAATGCATTGATTGGTAGCAGGGCTGGGTTTTTCAGTGCACCTTTCTTCTTACAGCCACAGCTATGCAGCCAGATTTATAAAACTGTTAGGATATGAAACATTCATATTTTTAATGGGAAAATAAACAACCTAAGGCTGAGTTTTATGGCTCAGCACAGTAAATAGCCAAACTTCTAATTTTTTTTTTTTTATTATCTATCACCTTCTTTATCCCTATTTAAACAGTGTTTTTGGAGCCTGCTGGCAGAGATCATTCTTAGAAAATTATCATCATGTTGTTGGTATTTCTTCACTGGTCTGACATTTCAAACATCCCATCCCAATTTCTGGAACAAGAAGACCACACTATTTTCCAAAATTAATCCAAAGAAGATAGCAAACCAAGGGAGTATTCGGTTCAAGTTCAAGGTAACTGCAAAAGAAAACAGAACAAATTTATCATGTACCATTGAAAAAGAAATCATGTGAGAATTCATATTAATTTGTATGTATAAGAAATCACACAAATTTGTTAGAAGTCTGCATTCCAAAGAGATGAATAAAATTAATACAAAATTTTCATTTTTCAGAAGCTCAAAAGAATTCTATTTTATGTTTCAACGATCCATGAGTTGTTCCAGATTGTAACAGATGGATCTGGTGGATATAATACCATATATACAAAGAGATGATGGTGAGAGAAGAGGTCCATATTTTTTTCCTCTTTAATTTTTTTTTATTTCAATCCCTTTCTATTAAAGTTTAAAGAACACCGTTTTAAACTATAGCTATTTTAGCCATGTATCTGATATAGATTAAAAAGATAACAATGACTTCTGTAATATCAGCAGTCTCTCACACATAATCTATACACATAATGCAGTCATAAAAAATGCAAAAATGTACCTCTAATTGCCTGAGAGTTTGATATCAAGACAAACACTTTTATAAATGCAAGGCACAAAGGCGTGTAGTCGTGTTCCCAAATAACAGCTGGAATTAGCAGAAGCTTTCCATAGGTGGACAACAGCAGTGCTTTGAGAAGTAAAATGAAGTCAGACTTTCTTTTCAGCATCTCAGGTGTCATCCACCACAAGGTAATAAAAATGCCAATGAAAAATGAAGTTTGTTCTAAAAGGAAATAAGAGGCGTTGGAAAGAGAGAACGAAATGCCAAAAATCAAGTCCAGTTCTGAATGAATTTCAGTAAAATGACACGACCCAAATGCAATGGAGTCATTTTTTAATGGCCATAGGCAAATACAAATGTTCTCTATCTCCTGTGTTCCTTTTAATAGCCAAATATTCCTTAAACCAAATCACTATCATGACATTCAGAATAATTCTATCACAAGATTCTATCTGTAGGATTATCATAGTTGTGATTTCTGACTCCACTAGCACAGGAAATTAAGCCTAAGAACCTCTTCACTTTTACTTTTTTAGCAACAAGAGAGGGTGGGTTTTTTTTTTCAACTGTCTGTTAGGCTGTGAAACAAAATCAATCCTTGTCTTTTTTGCATAAGATCACCAGCAATGAACCCTTTTCATTCAGCATGAGAAAGAACACTGAGGTGAAAGTACCATTGAGCTACCAGATTTTTTGACACCACTCCTGTGATATGCTGGCAGATGTCAAAGAAACTCCCACAATAACTGTAATAGATGAGTCACTACTGAAAAATCAGTTCAATATTTTTACTGACATATTATAAAAACCTACTTAAAACAACATTAGACAATAAAGGATTTAAATTAAGCTCTGAATGTGTAAGAAAAATACTAGTTTTAGTCTGCAAGTTTGATTTAAATACTGTCATCTGAAAAAGTATGAGAAAAAATGTTTTAACCAGCGTAGAACAAAACTGCTCCTCTGCCTTCAAGTGTATTTGTTTAAAAAAACAACCCCAAACAGATACAGCTTTTCCCAATTGTTTACTTTAGTAAGGTTGTATCACCTTAATGAATAATAAACCTTGAAGTCAACATGAAACATGGAATATGGCTGAGCTCTACATTGATCTTCAAACTGATAGACATCAGGCAAAGATTTCTGGCACGATATCAATAGATATCAGGCAAAGATTTCTGAATATTGCCACTTTTCAGTCTCTTTATATCTAATGCTGATTGTATCAGTCTGAACTCTAATCAGGATAAATAGGCATTTGCATTAAATGCAGGCAAATTAGAGAGTACGTGTGTAATTGTGTAACCATACTGGGTTCGACATCACATCCATTCTGTACCAATTTTTGCAGTATGGGCTTGAAGTTCTTGAGTGCCTAATACATATCACCAATCTTACCTAAAGAAGCTATGCCAAACATTCTATAAAAGTCCCATTCTTTGGCATATCTGATTAAGTCATCAGGATCTGTATTTTGGCTTGAATCCTGTAGTTGCAACCATCTGAGATAAGCTTCACAGAGCAAACAAAATATGCAGAGCTTCCCATGAATCTGGGAAATGAAAGAATAATAAAAGAATTAATATTAAATCAGCATAAATTAAAGCATTAGTATGAAATCAGTATTTAAAATAGATTTCAACACCTCTACACAAACTCTGTAGGTGTATTACTTTTCTTTAGAATATAAGCAAAATTACTTCTGTTGAGCCACTAGTTTAGCACATAATCTGTTAATGTGATAGTCAAATTACAACATGTACAAAACTGCATGAACAGTTCTGTACAGAAGAGGGTATATAACTGGTTTCTAAGGCCTTATCCATACTATTTTAAAATTGGGAAGGCTGTTGAGCTAGGAAGGAAAAACCAAAATTGTGCCATAGCTAGTAGAATTATACTATCTAAAATTTCAGTTTAAGGGCAACTACTCCATTCAGCAAAGTGGTTTCAGTACACTTATTTCTCTTTTTCCCTGGGACAAACTCCATTAGAAGAAACTGGTAGTATAGTTATACCAGAATATTTCTTAGTTCATATAAGGGTGAGACACCAAAATTAAAGGGAGCAGTTATAACCAAACAAAATCATTTAAAATATCTTCTGAAGTGACTGCAAAAATTATGTTGTGAGGGCCAACAGTTGGCATGTTTCCACATTAAACAGCCTATAAGCCAGCGCATAGATGAGGTGATTTCTAGTTTTATATAGATTTAAACAAGCCATAACAATTTCTGTGCATGGATTCTACTTTCTCCATTGGAGGGAAGTTATGCCAACTGCACATACATGTACAGACTTTGCCAGTTTAAAATTCAACACAATTTATTTGAATAGATGAACTTTTCACAGACAGTCCTTCCAGAAGCTGCACAGAAAACATCATTACCAGTCTCCAGAAGCACTGAATTAATTAAAAATATTTAGATAGATTTGTAAGTGAAAGATGAGGCAAGTGTATTTATCTACACTGCTTAAACTGGCTAAGAGGTATCAACATGAACAGAGAATACACTTATGCTTAGAGATTTTGCTCTATTTTAGCTTCCCTCTTCTGGGAAATCAGTCCTTACAGTAAAAATATGCAATACTAAAAAGCTACACCCCTACACTCCAGCCTGGCCAGCCCAACTACGTAATTCTGCATCAACCACGCTTCAAGTGAAAGCCACCATCTTTTGCTCTGGCTTTGAGGGCATGGTTAATTACACAGGAAGAAACTTGTGAGAAATTAGTACAGTAGTTTTTAACTGGCATAGTATTGTTAATTTGGTACGCTATACTCCTATAGCTCATTTCAAAAAGAATTGTTTCTAACAGAAATTCAATTTGGAAATTAATCTGCAATTAGATCTTTCTCTTACAGTGCAATTTAGCACATCATCCTTTTAGCATCAATTAACGTGATAGGCAGATTAGAGGGTGTAGAAAACTGCATGAACAGTTCTTTGCAGTTCCTTCTCTTTAACATGTAAGATGACTTGGTATTTGCTGGTACTGCAGCATCACTTCTGTGAAGACAAGCTGTCTTAGTAACAGTGGGAATTTGAGATTCCACGTGTTCTATTCATGATATAACTATATAACTGGTTCAGCTTGCTGAAATCTCTGGAAGGGCAGGACACAAACAGTCTTTAAAGTTTAACAGCTATTACTATTATTCATTGACTTACCAAGCCTAAGTATATTTTAAACTAAATAAATTTTAAATATATTTAAAAAAAAAGGTAGCAACTTACATTTATCTTTGTATTGAAAAGAATGTGCCTGTATGCTTGTGCTTTGCATAAAACAGCATTAATCAAGATGATAACAGGATCATACTCAATATATTTATCCACAGGTTTCTGGCAGGATTTCTGAAAATCAACCAAAATCAAAATAAGAAGAATTAGGGGAAAAAAAAAAATAGGAAGAGTTTATAAAATTTTCCTCTGATCTTAGTACAACTGGATAAATACAAACTAGCGATTCAATTACTATTAGTCTTTCCCTAATGTCATCTTCATTTTCAATACAGTTTTAATCCATCCAGAAAAATTTCTGCTCCTCCCTTGACACTACAGTTGACACATAGACTTCCCTTATAAAATAGAAAGATTTATTATTGATTTTTACAGGTTTTGGATTAAGATCGATAATGAATTATGCAGGAATGGATTTAAATATCATTTTGTGCTCCACAGATGCAAAAAACCCAAACTGCTTTCTCAAGACTCAAGAAATGCATCAGTATCATGCTAAAAGTTAACTGATCACGGCTCATCTACTGGGCATTTTATTTGTGTTATTTGGGGTATTTTTTAGAAAGAAAATTAATTTCTTCTACCACTTTCTTATTTTCAGAGATACTTAATCCTCCTATCCTACCTTCTTCTTCCTTTCAAGGAGACAGTAAATGCATTGTTCTTCCATACTGTTAAATTGTCTGGATGTTTCAACCAGTTTTCCATCATTGAGCAAACACCAATACATTCAGAATACTGGTAAGGTCATTTTCACACAGATCTCCAGCCAAACAGTCAGTTGCCACTAAACAGTGGTAAGACACTAGATCCTCACTTCTCCAACACATCTGCTGGTTCCTGCTGTGTCTGCTAGAGAGGTGATTTCACCCAGACCACTGGTAACTACTTGTCATCAATCCCCTCCAGCTTTGTTGACTTCCCTGCCTGGCTGATCACTCCTTGATTTGAGTAAGGGCTAATAAAAGGCTGTTATACTGTGAGCAGGAGGGTTAAACAATCTTACAAAAGGCTCATCTAGCAGACCTGAGGGGGAAGTAACTTCTAGCAGAGATCTGAGGAGCAGCAGAGGAGCAGCAGCCACCACTTCAGCTCAAACAAGTGCACTTGCAGAACACTGCTCTGCTGCAGGCCTGCTTTCTCCTGCTGCAAATCCTCCAGTCTGGCTACTTGTTTCCTCCAAGCCCTCCTCAGCTAATCTTGGTCCCCCAGGCTCTCATGTTAGCTGCCATGCTGAGAACACAACAGTCACGGAAATTATCTCTATTTCCATTTTAATGAGTGCATGGTGGTGCACTGCCAGAAGAGAAATGTTGGCACACCACGTTCTGAAATGCTGGAACAGTCAAAAATGCAGCACCAGACAACGCTCACCTTCAGACAAACTCCCAGGACAGAACATAAAGGTTTTTCAATTTCATAGAGATTTATTTTTCTGTCCTACAAAGACCAACTAAGTACCACGCTGCTGCTTGCTCACCCTGCCAATAGGATGAGGAGAAGACTCAGAAGGTAAAACCCATGGGTGGTGAAAAGAATAGTTTCATAATTGAAATTAAAAAATAATAATAATAATAGTAATGAAATGGAAGATAGTAAGAGAGAGACAGAGGCCAAGAGGAACAAGAGCTGCCCAACACAATTTCTCACCACCCACTGACCAATGCCCATTCCATCCCTGGGCAGTGACCATCCCCTCCTGGCCAACTCCCCCCAGTTCATTTACGGGACATGACACTCTATGGACTGTGGAATATCCCTTTGGCCAGTTGGGCTCAGCTGTCCTGGTTCTGCTTCCCTCCAGCTCCTTGTGCACCTGCTGGCTGGCAGAGCACGGGAAACTGAAAAGTCCTTGACTTGGGGTGAGCACTAATAGCAACAACCAAAACTCATCAGTGCGTTATCAACATTATTCTCATTCTGAATCCAAAACAGCACTCTACCAGCTCCTAGGCATCAAATTACATCAGCCAAAACTAGGACAGTGTCCAAAGTTAACAGTGCCTTTCTATTTAACAGAACTATTTTTGTAGAATCTGAGAATGCAGAATTTCACCAGCAAATTGACTCAGAAGTCCAATATCAATGTCAAGAAAAACATCCGAACAAATGCATAAACTGAATAGAGCATCTAGGGAATGCTGCAACCTCTAACCAGTGTTTCTTGGTCCAGCTTAACAAAAAACTCATTTCAGTAAGACAACACTGTGTGTGACAGTACACAAGTTAGAGGTAATGAATTAAAAATCTCCCTCAATTAACCAAGAGTTTGATAAGTCTAAAAATAAAGTGAATGAGATGGAAAAAGGACATAATTAACACAAGACCACAGTTATGAGATTTAATAGAGTGAAAAAGAAATTGCTCCTTTAATTAGAGGTAGTGCCTTGCTTAATTTCTTTCTACTGGCAAATCATGAGCAGATGTTCTTATAGGTGGTAATTTGCATATGTCAAATCTCTGGGTTGATGTAGCATCGGGCAAGTGCAATTTTTTTAATAGGTTTATTCACACAAGCACTGGACAAGTCCATACAAAATAAGATTATTCAACACAATGTGTGTCATAAAGGTTAGATGAAGGGTATCCTACATACACCCAGTTTTATTACACTCTCAAATTCTCCTACATTTTTTTGACCAGGACCAAAAATCTTTTTGAGTAAAGAATGGTATTTTCAATCAGAAGATCCCAATCAAACAAACACTGATCAAAAATTTTGCAGTTAAGAGGTGTTGAAAAATTTTCACTGACAGCTGACAAGAATTTTAGACAGTGAAAATTCATCAGACCAACCATACAATCCAGGCAAAACCAACAACACAGAAATTTACTCCAGATAGATACAGAGACTGCTACAAATGAATACACAAATAGTGGTGTTTTCTGCCCCATAGCTTCTGGCAGCCAAATATCAAATCTTCTCTGCAGCTGTGAAAATGATGTTAAATTTAGTATTTCTGTCTTCTAGAGCTAGATAAGAGCCCTATTCTTAATATATTTTATATTCCTAGTATATTCTTTATTTCTATCTAAGTCTCTGCTGCAACAAGGAAAAGTCCCCTGTGCTTACCCAGCCAGTGACCTAGCCAGCATGAGTTCATCCAGGGATTTGTGAGACCTACAAACCACCTTTGCTGCAAAAGATTTGTGTGTGCACTGCTACAGACTAATTGGATGATGGTTGCTATACCATTAGTATACTACAGAACTAACATGCCCTCTAGGAAGAATTTTTTCCATACCTGGCTTTTTCATTATTTTTTCCAGCTATACAACTAAAACATCTGATAGCAACTTTAAATGCCTAGGAAGGAAACCTGTGACTAAAGCCTGACTTCAGCAAAATCAGTGCAAGCAAGGATTGATGCAGTTTAAATACACATATGTTTCACTAGATAGCTTCAGCTAGTTAAAGGGATGTCACTTTTTGGACACTGATAATCACTAACACTTTGAGAGAAGATTGGTCTGAGCATCTCAGCTATGGAGAACTGCTTGCACACTTACTTTTAAGATTTTAGTCAGGCAGTTTAGCATGAACTACAATCCTGGTGCTCATGTCTCGTTCCCCACTGCTGCTCTGCACAGCTCCAGTCAGTGGCCTGGGCAGCAGGAGTGAAGAAGGCACGTCTCTAACATACCTGAGCTTTTTCATCTTCTTTGGACTTTCTCAAAGTGCTTCAGTTATCACAAAAGCAGTAAAGAAAGGTAACTGGATTTCTCTACGCTTTTAGCCATTTTTCAACTTCTGCCTTAAATAGGTAATTGGCATCAGAAACAATTAACTGGTATTTCTTCTTGAAAAAGTAGATGCTACTTTGATTAAAAGATACTTTCAGATTACGTTGTAGAAGAAAAAAGTCCAGCTTCACACCATAAATTTTATTTACACATCTTCTTCTGATTTGCTTTAAACTTAAGGAACATTACAAGTGTTTGACACTGACATACAAAAGTCCAATAGATACTGTGCTCCCCTAAAAAAGAATGTTAAAAGTTTATCAATATTCTAACAAATTTAAATGGATATTACTTTGGGAACTGTTTGACTAATCAAATATTTAGGAAGATTTGACTATACTTCTCTGTTGTTTAAAAAAAAATCTTCCATTTTCATAACTTAGAAGTTTGCTTAGTTATCTTAAAAAAATTAAAACCAACAAGCAAAGGCAAATTAAAGAAAAAAGAAACCTTCAAAAGCTAGTACAACCATCTTCTTCACAGTGTAGTATATGAGATTATTTTTGATCAAAGCAATCCAAAACATTTAAAGAAAGTAACATACATTTTAACATCTCAGTTGTATTAAATATGACCAAAAAAAGTACTGATAAGTTAATTCAAACTGCATGTTTATCAGCCTTTTATAAAACACTGCTCAAAAGACATAACTCTTACTTTGTTCATCAAAGATACTCAACTTGCAAACAGTGTTCACAAATGTATACAAATATTTGAGAAAACACCTTTGGTCTCTGAAGCATAGAGTTTCTAAAGTATATGAACATGACTTTTTTTGAGTAATCTCTCTAATATTAAAACATTACTTATTTTTAAATAAAAGTATTTTGGGATGGGGTTTGTGGAAGTAAAAGAATTCTTGAAGAGGAAGCCATAGGACATGACAGAAAGTAAAAACACACACTGAAGAACAAAACTTAATCCTGATCTAAAACTACCATGAAAACCACATCAGGAATACATTTGCAAATCGCTGGGCATTAGAAGTATCAACAAAACAGTCTCTTCATAGTATTCCTTTCTCCAGGGTTTGGAGTCCAGCAAAATTAAGCTACAGTTTTCTGCTGGACTACCTATACAGCAAATTGTAACAACATTTACATAGCATCCGTGTGAACACGGGTCCATTTGCATAGGTTCATTGGCAAATTAAAGACTCTTGTGAGAGTGCCCTTAGTCCCAACTGCACCCTTATATAATAAAACACATTAGCTGCTTTCAGGAATGGATTCTTTACTAGGGATGCAGCCAAGTGTCATAGTAGACTGAAAAACAAAACAGCCCAGCTTCAGATGCATTCCATTTCAGAAAACAAATAAAAAATATTGTTTTATAATTTTTTAATGTATAATACATTTTCCACTAGTGAGCTGGTCTGTAAATAGAGTTACGTAAAATTAGCATATGTTATTTTCCAGGATGATCCTTGTACTCTCGACAGATTCTTTGCCATACCACATAAATGCTTTGCATTCAAAGCATTTGGTCTCTCTGCCTTGCTGCAATAAAAAGAGCTTTTCAATTATTTTTTAATTGCAGAAAAGCTAAACGAAGTGTGCCCTGCACAGGCAATTTGGCTTTCTTATTATAAAACACCAGGGGGATCCTGACTGTGCTCTATATATTGCACCAAGTAATTTCCTTTGTTAGGATCTGGAAAATTTTTAACATTTTATTTTTAAACATAACAACATACATGAAATTGAAAACCAAATTTTAAAAAACGTTTGCACGTTTTTTTCTTCTATTTCTGAATAAGTGAAGTTTGCTAATTTTTTTCTACATTCATTGCAGTTGACAGAATTTATTTCAGGTTAGCCAAATGTGTTCCCACCCCCTGCCGCAGCATTATTACTGTAGCAGAAGTGTTATTTGAACAGTATTTTTCCCTTACTGTTCTTAATGGTTGGCTTGTAACACATGCAGGGAAGATTTGCTGTATTATTTACAGATCAATTAAATTTTAAGGTTCTCAAAATAATTACCAAAAACCTTCTCTAAAAGGAGCCACCTAGGCTTGCTTTCACCATCGCTTCTTGTTCAGAGTAGGGAACACATCAGTACAGTCACAGATTAGGACTAAACCCAAAGTGAGTGCCAAACATCACCTCCATTGGAGGCAATCCTAACATGCCAACACATTCCACACCCTCCCCTGTGGCTCCTCAGTTATCACACTAAACAAAAAGCATATTGAAGAGGTCCATCCACAGCAAAGTATATATATGCAGGATCAGAAAATGGTTCATCCACTAAATGTGAATCTCCAGCAAGAAGGAATGTGCAATGCCAGAGGCCTGGGCTAGGCTTCAGCTGAAAATGGTCTTAATTAAACAAAACAGATTTTAAAAGAAGCTACAGAACTTGGGGAATTTGTGGGAGTTAGCCACCTTGCAGAGTTATTAAGAAAAGACATGACCTTTCCAACCCAAGTGTACTGTGTGGACTTCCATGTTTAATAGAAGAAAGTTTCTTTAGTTCCTTCAGCATCCATTGCAAATTTATTCCCAGAGTGGATAATAGCACTTGTGAGGTCTTTAATGCTTGCCCACATTAAAATTACAATATGGAGTTCAAAGAAACTTTTAATTATATTAAGAGCAGTAACAAATGCTGCGGGAACTAAACTAAAGCAACATTAGGCTGAATTTCCACAATTGTACTCTAATACTGTGGGCTGGAAACACATGTTCCTTAATGGAAGCTTTTAGTGTTTGCCTCTGGAAAAAATTCATTCTTCTCTTCAACAAATTAATAACAGAATACAAAATCATGGTATTTTGTTTAGGCATTCAAATTTAAATCTTCCACCTCAAGATCACGCCCAGAGCTGGTTAAACACATCCTAAAATAAATGTAGGGCTAGAAAGAAGTTGCTGTTGGGAGAACTTAGCTTCTCCAACCTTGAGATAATGGTCCAAAATGTGTTGAATGACAGGGTTATCCTGAGAATGGTGAAGACCTTTTAGATGCAGATTTATTAATGTATCAAAGATAACTTTAAAATAATATTGGGGGAAGTCAGTAGGTCAGTATGAAACAGTGATGATCTTGACAATGTTCTACTTGTTCCAAATTTTCCAGGGCCATCTATTTTACTTACCATATGGAACAAATGTTGGGTTGTTACCTGTATTTATTCATTAAGGTATCAGTATTTCCAGGTACTACTTGAAAATGAGAATGAAACACAAGTGCTTTTATAAAAAAAAAATTACCTAGATGATGCCCATTGGCCTCACTCTGAGTATCAACATACCATCTTTCTATGAAGTTTTCACTTCTTCTTTCTTAATGCTACAGTGGAATAGCAGTATTCAATGCTCTCACTCCACAAAGACAGATGAAAAATGTTCTCAGGCTGAGTGATCACACCTTCCAATCTCACCTCAGACCTTCAATTTTTCTTAGATACCTTTAGCTTTTCTTAAGTTTTTAGAGACCTACACTCCAAGTTTTATACATAATTCATATAAATGATGTTTCACACTGATAAGTGTGATCTTTATATATTTTTAAGTGAAGATTTCTAAGCTATCATTGTTTTCAGGTTTGATCATCAAGAAGATTCATAACACTGACACACTCATATCACTACTCATGAAATTCTGTGAAGTGTATCAAATGACATTCAGTACTTGACTCTTTTTTGTTGTCAGCAGCACGATCATGAACAACTTCCCAGGTCTCTGGCCAGAACACAGCCTTGCCTGCATGGAGCAGAATGCCTGCAGAGAGTTGGTGCAGTGACAAAACTATTGTTGCAGATTAAAAAGTAAACCAAGGATTGCTGTACTGGAAATCATGAAGCCTTGGTAGCTGGAGACAACAATAGGGCTTTCCTGCCATATGCAGATAGACCCAAAGTCACATCAGTTCAACCAAAAAAATCTTTTGATCTTGGCAATCTTTCAGCATTCTCATCTCCACTTTATATACCATGAGCTACATGTCTCCTGCTCTCAGCACCTCAGCACTGCCTGAGTGGCCAGAAATTGAGGGGAAGTTTTGAGATGATATGACATACGCCACGTAAGTGCAACTAGAACTGAAACTGAACCATGATGACCCACAACATAGCCAGAGGAAACACTGCTATGTGTTGGTGAAAAATGGTTCAGATCTGGGGCTGCATGGAGAAAGGCGGACAGAATACCAAATTACTACGAATGTCTGATTCTTTGCTCTTTCTTTTACTCAGTTCCTTACTCTTTTAATATGAGTTTAACATTCGTGATAAATACAGCAACTGGGACTTCAGTCTTTGGTTCTACATGGTGTGCCACAGCTCCAACAGACCAGGATCTTTGGTCCTTAAATGGTTAACTGCCACGGGGAATGAGTGCCATCTACTGGCTCCCAGATTGCCCTGGATCTACTTAGCATCACCAGTAATAAGCAAGAGGAAGTTGCAGATTTCAATGAGGTCTCCCCTCAGCCTCCTCTTCTCCAGGCTGGATATGCCAAGTGACCTCAGCTGCTCCTCATACAGCTTCCCCTCTACATCCTTCATCAGCTTCGTAGTCCTCCTTGAGATGCTCTCCAATAGCTTTACACCTTTCTTACACTGTTTTGTCCAAAACTGCCCCCAGCACTCGAGGTGAGGCCACCCCAGTGCAGAGCAGAGCAGAGCGGGACAATCCCCTCCCTTTCCCAGTTGGCGATGCTGGGCCTGATGCCCCCCAGGACAGGGCTGGCTCTCCTGGCTGCCAGGGCACTGCTGACTCATGTTCAACTTGCCATGGGCAAGGCAAGTTGACCCCCACATCCCTTTAAATAACCATCACTCAGACCCTGACATTTAGGTCCAGTGGCACGGGAGCGGCGTTCAGCCACGGAGCCACGCTCAGATCCGCCCTTCAGCAGGAGCCAGGCCGAGCACACGCAGCAGCAGACGCACTGCAATGCCCTGTACAAAAACATACAGTCAGGACAGCTCTACCACACAGGTGCACTCGAGGAGTGGGAAGAAATGACATTAGGAAACAAAGCAGACAGAAAACCTATAGGATCACACAATGGGTCAGGCTGAAAAAGACCACAGGGAGTCGTCTGGTCCAACCTCCCTGCTCAAGCAGGGCCATCCCAGAGCACCTGGCACAGGATTGTATCCAGACGGTTCTTGAACATCTACAGTAAAGAGATGTTCACTCCACAACCTCTCAGGACGATCTGTTCCAGTGCTCAGTCATCTGCACAGTGAAGAAGTTCTTCCTCATATCCAGGTAGAATTTCCTGTGCATCAGTTTCTGTCCGTTGCCTCGTCTTATTGCTTGGCACCACCGAGAAGAGCCTGGCTCCATCCTCATGGCACCCTCCCTTTAGATATTTATTCACGTTGATGAGACCCCCTCTCAGCCGTCTCTTCCCGAACAGGCCCAGGTGCCTCAGCCTTTCCTCAGAAGACACCTGGATTCAGGGAAAGCGGCCCCAGGGCGCGGGCATGGCCCGAGCCCGGCAGCAGGGGGCGCTCCAAGGGGCTCGGGCGCCCGCGTGTCGCCGGGCCCACCACCACGTGCCGCGCGCCGCCGCTGCCGCCTGTGACGTCAGACCTTCCCACGTGCATTCCTGGCCTCCTCCACCCACTGCCCGCCGCCCCGACTCACGCAGATGGAGATACGGAGCACCCCGCGCTGATAGTCCCGGTACAGCTCCGTCGCCTCCTCATTGCACTCGATGCAGCGGTAGGCGCCGAGCGCCGCCATGGGGCGCGGGAGCACGCCCAGCCCCGTCAGTGCTTCCACACCGCCTCCTCGTTTCCGCCTTTGGGAGTGCAGCCGCGCCAGACCGCGCCGCGCTGCATCACGGGAGCTGTGGTTTTCCTGGTGCCGCCGTACGCCCGACTCCGCCGGCTGGGAACTCCATGTCCCAGGAGGCAGTGCGGCGGCGGCCCCCATGGGCGGGGCGGTGGGGTTACCCCGTGGTCCCGGCCGAGGCGGCGCGCGTGCGCGTTGTGAAGATGGCACCTGCCGGCGGGTTGGCGCGGGGTGTGTGGGTGCCGCTGGCCGTGCTGACCGTGCTGGCCCGGGCCGCGCTCGCCCTCACCGAGCGCTACCCGGCGCTGTCCCTGCTCCAGCAGGAGCGGCACCGGCAGCGCCAAGGCCCGGCGGGGGAGTGGGCAGAGCAGTACTCGGCCGAGTGCGGTGAGTCGGGGGCGTCGCCGCGGTGACCGCCCGCAGCCTCGGGACGGCGGTGCCGAGGCCGCTGGAGCGGCGGCCGGGGCGGCGGCGGCGGTGGGGGGCCCGGGGCGGTGCGGGGGGCCCGGGGCGGTGCGGGGGCCCGGGGCGGTGCGGGGGGCCCGGGGCGGCGCGGGGGCCCGGGGCGGCGCGGGGGCCCGGGGCGGCGCGGGGGGCCCGGGGCGGTGCGGGGGGCCCGCTCGGCTGTGCGCGCCGCTGCCGCTCGGCTGACTCATAGCGAGGCATCTCCGGGCGAGCCCGCCGTGCCGTTGTGTGGCGCGGAGCCGCAGAGGCTGTGGCAGCGAGCCGAGGAAAACCGCTCACCCCTGGGACGGGCAAACCTTAGGTACCACACGAGAGCATCCCTGCTGCCCCACTCAACTCCCGAGCCCAGCAGCCGGGCTCTGCCTGCTTTTTAATTCCTGCGCTCGGTACGATGGGGATGTGCCAGCACCCCGTGCTCGTATTACTGAGTTTCTTAGTACAAGATAAAGAGCTGCTGGAGAGGGCCCAGGAGTCTGGAACATCTCTCACGGAGAGTCTGGGAGGGAATCTCATTAAGGTATATAAATATCTCAAAGGCAGGCCTCAGGAGGATGGTGCCAGACATGTTAGTGATGCCCAGAGACAGGATGAGGAGCAATAGCCACAAACTAGAATATGACAAGTTCCACTTCAACTTGAGGAGGAATCACTTTGTATGAGAGTGTCAGAGCACTTGGAACAGGCTGCCCAGGGAACTTGTGGATTTTCTCTATTTGGAGACGTTCAAAACCCACCTGGATGTGTTCCTGTGTCACCTGCTCGAGGTGACCCTGCAGGAGGGTTGGACTCCATAGGTCCATAGGTCTCTTCCAACCATATCAGTTCCATGTTTCAGTGAGTGAGATGTGGCTTGAATTAATTTTAGCTACAGTTCTAGGTATTTTACTGGTGAACTGGATACTTCTCTTTATGAGTGCCAAGTTTGGGTAGCAGATCTTCTATTTTTCAGGTTAATTGATGTCTTGTAATACAGGCGTAGCTAAAACTATTTTTATGTGCTTGAATGTCTTTTGTATCTGGATCATGTGGCTTAATGTGTTGTGATTGTTGATCTCGAGCAACAATGGTGTGAATGGGCCATACAAAAACGCCAGTCTCAATTACAATGTGTGCATAATACAGATGAAGAAAAAGATTTATCAGTTGCTTGGAATGTGATACTAAATTATGTATGAGAGAATAACCAGTGATGCGTCAGGGCTTCCTAGCTGTCAGCATGGTTTTGTGATTTTTTTCTGCCCCTTATTTCATAAAGCCTGTGCTCATATCAGCAATTCCTGTGGTCCCTAACAACTAATATAAAACTAATATAATTCACTTGAATATAGTATGTAAACATGAAATCAGTTTGTGAAAGTTATCTCAGGTGACTGTTGCTACAAATTATTCAAGCTTAAGCATAAAAAAGAAGACTTTCACCCAGTGTTGAGATAAAAATCTGTATACCTCACAAGTTAATAAATGGCAAAGCACTTGATTACATCTGTTACTAGACCTGACATGAATGATTAACTTAAGGTGCTCCCTCCGAGCTGCATTTGGAAGATTGGATTTAGCGGTGGATGTTGTTTTAAAGAAACCGGTGTAACTGGGGTTGATACAAAGAACTCTGCTTGAATCACCAGGTATCTCAGGTACCTTGCACACAATGATAATAAGATAGCCCCTAGTTACTGAACAACATACTTACCTTCAAATAGCTGTATACCAATTCATGCCTTGCTGTTTAAGTGTTAGGACTAAATGAGTTGCCAGTTGAAAACTTCCCTTAAGCTCTTGGTCTTTGTTTTAGTACACCTTGCACAGAAGCTAAGATTTTTTTTGGTCTTAAAAAAAGACCTCTGGAGGTCTTTTCCCTGGAGCCTAAGGTCCAAAGAACTTTTTCTGGTTGATTGTGTCTGACTTGCAGACAAAGTCAGATCCATTTTTTTCCCCTATGAGTAAAGCAGTTGTTGCCCCAAGAACTGCAAGATTTGAAGGGGCCTTTCCCTGCTGTAGCTTGCATCAAGCTTGTGGCTTGGCTGTCTTATTCCCAATCACCTTCCAAAAAATTCCTTCACCAATCCTTGCTGCTGTTAAAAAAAATTATTCCAGAGGCAGGCCATGCCTGTACCTCTTTGTTTTGATGTCTGAAGTGAAAGTTTCTCAGTGAGTCTGCAGCCAAAACTCTTAAGTTACTGAATCACAAGCACCAACAGGAACAAGTAACGTGTTAATAACGCTGGCATAGCGCAGGAGTGTTTGGCCAATGTGAAGAACAAAGGGCAGTGATGAAACCTCATGCTGGTAGCACTCCTTTTGGAAGCTGTGAGTGGCTGGCCACTGTTCTCACAGGACTGACTTTAAACTTCAACCTTCTGCTTTTTACCACCCTTGTTTTTGTTGTAAAACTTCTCCCACTGGTTATCATTTATGGCTCAATGTAGGTCCAAGTTCCTGTTTACAGGGAATGATTTTAGATGCTACTTTGACTTCTCCTTACAAGAAGACTGTTTCTTTTTCTCTTCTAGCTTTGTGCTTGTGAGAAGTAGGGAATTAACTAACTGCGATCCTTAAGAAGTAAAAATATAAGAGCACACCCTGCCCCCCAGCCTTTCAAACTTAGGATGAAGCTTAGATTTACAAACATTAAGGGAGATGATAAAACTTGGTATTTGTGACGTGGATTCAAGGAGATAATACTGTGTAATTGTTTTTTCTTGTTTACTCTTGAAATGTTTAAAGATGATAGAAGCTTTAGGATCCAAAGATTTGAAAGTCAACAATTCTATTGGAATAGCAATTAAAAGCATCATGTAGATGAAGTAGTGGCTTCTGCAGTTTATCAGTCTGAAGGGGTGTTGTTGATTATTGTTGTTACTTCTTTATTTGTTTGATATCTTAAACTTTTTCTCTGCTGTGCCAACAAGCTGTGTTTGACTTTTGAAAGCAAGAAATCAGTCTTATACTTTGTGAAATGACATTCTTAGTAGCTTACCTTTGTATATGTTCAGTCAATTACATTCCATTATTCTGGCTGCTTTTCACAGTCTTTATACCTCTGTTTCCTGGAGCTTTTTCCCCTACCTCTTTATGGTCCATTCAATTTATTTTCCTCTCTGGGATCAGAATCATAATTTCATCTGTTATTTTTTGGGTGAGAGAATGGAATTGTAATGCTGAACGGGGACATACCTACCCCAAGCTTTTGTTATTTGCTTCCAGCTTCCTCCTTTTTTACCTCTGCTGCATTTTTTTAGCACCTCTTTTTATTAATCTATTTTTAACCAAAGCATAAGCATAAGCAGGGATAAAATTAATTATGTAAAAGCTGTCATGTCAGCTATTGCTTCCCTGGCTGTGCGGGTGTGGTGCTATGGGCAGAAAGCACTTCATGAAAGTTCCGCCCTGTGGGATGCCCAGTGGGGAAGCTGTTCAGCCAAACATGAGGAAACGTGAGCTGTAATAATAGAATATATAACTGTGAGTTCCTAAAGGTATTTTCTCTCTTTTCTTCCAGATTCATCATTTTTGCACTTCCATGAATCGGATTGTGACATAGGAGGATCATCGTCTTGCGAATCAGTGCTTTCCCTGAACACAGAAAAAATTCTGGTGTGTTATCAGGAATAAAACATACAAAATAATTTTAATAGTTTGTTGAAGTCGCAGATCACTTCAGCTGCATAACCAGTTAGAATGAAGCTCAGGGAAATAAATGCAAATAGAATCTATTCATCAGTAGGCATAGCTGCCCAAAAGGCTGAAGTATGAATAAACTGAAGTTGCTCGTAAAAGTAATACTTTGTGGTAGTCTGTCATGAGTCTTTAGGGTTGTCAACTAGTTGAAGCAGATGTTGTCACTGAGATCTAACCTCAGTTAATCAACCAATTAATTTTTTGGTTTTGAGGGTGCAGGGGCTGTGCCTGAAAAGGGGGGAGGTGCATTAGTTTCTACCCAGATTAACTTCCTGAGGTTTACCACAAAATACTTGTAGAAGTAAGAGTAATGATTTCTAGTCCCTACAGAAATAACATTGTACAAAGATGAGAGTTAGAGGCTCCAGACCTAAGTGTGATACTGACTTGGCATGTGAAGACTGTTCTAACGAAAGAAGAGTATTTTTTGGTGGAGGGACCTCAAGAGGATTATTTTGGAATTTGAGTTTTCTTAGCCTTTTGAGGATACAGGTTTGACGTTACAGCTTCAGTCCAGTAGAGTACAGGCATTGAAAATCTTCAGATGATTTCCATGTGAATATACAAAGTAACCTTGGCAATTTTTTTAGAAATTACTGGCTATGAGGGAGTGTGTAAGCAATATTATAACTGGAAGCAACTTCTCCAAAGTTGCCAATTCTTTAACTTGAATATTCTTATTATTAAGCCAATTATTAAAGTTGAATATTGTCCTTAGACTTCATCATATATTGGTCAGAAGATCTTTCTAGTCTAGTCCAATGGTGCCAGCAGTTCTTACTAACACAGTGAAATATGTATTTGTTGGTAAGGAATTTCTCTGTTAAAAAAAAACCAAAACAAAATGGTTGTTTTAAAGAGAGCAAGAATTAAACCTGTTGAGTTATGGTGCTGTGATGAAAATTCTCCTGTTTCTTGAAAACAGAGTGACTTTTTTTTTTTTTGCATGTAGAGTTGCAGGATGTTTAACCTGTACCTGAATTCAGAGTTTGTTGAGGAAGTGTGAAGCCACTTTCTCTGGCACCCCAATGGTTCTGTTACTCTCTAATGACAAAACACGAGGTAGTGGTACTTTCCTTGCTGTCACATGCAGCTCATTAATCCGTAGGAAATTACTCTAATGTATTGTGAGATTCTTCTGCTGGTGGCTTACTTTCCAATACCAGTGTGGAATCTTGCTATATCTTATCTTTGTGTGCAGACAAAGATGTGTAGATCTGTTTTTGTAAATCCACCAAGGAAGATGTTGTCCTTCAGTAAAAATGTTGTACTGTTTTTTCCTAATATTAGGACAATTATAGAAGAATAATGTTTTGCAGAGTGAAGTGTTAAACGTCGTTTTCTGAATATTACACTGTAAAGCCACTGGTGATATAATATGTAGTGTTTGTAGATGCATCTGGATTGCAATGTAGATTTAGTTTTCTTATTGTTATATCTGTTGAATCCTGCTCATTTTTGTGCTGTTTTTTGATGGCTTTTCTTTATGAGGGAAATAACTGCCACACTCTGTTACTGTAGGGGTGCAGATATAGGTGGAGTAGCAATTTTCATTGTTACAGTAACAATGTGTAACGTAGAGCTAACACATCACCTTTAATTGCAGTAAAAAAAGGTGGTTTGTAAAATCCGTTTGCTAATCATTCTTGCTTTCCAAAATACTCAAGTTCTTAGAGCAGACCAAAAGTTCTCCTCATCATTAGACACACAGGGCAAAAACTTTGCAATGGGATTTGGCCATTTAACTTTTCCACTTTGTGTAGATAAATGAAATATCTGGGTCATGGACATAAGTAATGTGACTACTTTTGATTGGACAGGCAAAACAAATTTAAAGGAGGGCAGTAGTGGAAATGAGCTGTTTAGTTGAATTGAAAGAAGAGAACTGAGTGGAAGGAGGTGTTATTTTCCTCCCTTCTGTTTCCTAAAACAATTTGAAAGACCTATTAATTTAAGTGAACATTTTGTATTTTTCTAACAAACTATTCTGGTAGGCTTACAGCTGTCTATGGAAAGTACTTGTGGAAATAAACAGAGCTGAGTATTTCTACATTTCTGAGAGGCTTGTCTTTGACAATATTGGTTTCTATAGGTGTGTTATTTAGGGAACAGAGACATCCTAGGTAAGGCTACAATTTGAACAAAGTGTAGAACTGATAGAATGTCATTGGTGAAAGGACGGGCTCTTTAGTATGGCGTGGTGAAGTGAAACTTTTCTGTATTGATGGAATGATATTCTTTTCAGTGGTTATTTTCAGTGTTTTACTCTTCTGCAGTACTCTTTTCCTTTTGCAGGAGATAAAGGAATAATTATAGGGTAAACACTATAAACGTTCATACGAGATAGGGTGTCTTAAAAAGACCTAAAAACTTCACCTTAAGCAAATATAATACAGAAACATCAGTCCCTGGTAAAATGCTGACAATTTGCTTCCTGAGGTTTGGTTACCCTTATGTTAGAGCAGAAAACAGCATCTGACTGAAGAGAAGCTTTTCTCCCTGATAAGACTAGGAATGAACTTAATTTCAGTTAACTTAGTGAAATCACATTAGTTTTAACTTTGTGTTTTAAGGCATTCTCTTATAAGGATTTAAGACATGGATTTTCTATTAAATTTTGTGTTTGCTGAACACTTAAAAACGTGATGTTTTACAGAGTCAAGCAAAGTTGCTTGCAGAGCAGAAACGATTTCCATTTGCTACTGATAATGACAACACAAATGAAGAATTGGGTAAGATATTTTATATAAGATTTGTGCAGGTGAATGATGTGCCAATTATTAGCACTAAACGTTTTGAAAATTGGTGATTGAAGTGATGCATTAACTTCAAATTGATCTTAGTAAGTCTGGAAATACAGCAAGTTTTCTCTGGTCATATAAAGCAAATAGTTACCTCTGTTGCTAAAAACCTTTCCTGCTTTCTTCACTAGAATTCTTCACTATGTCTGCTTAAGCAGATGTTCAAAAAGAATTCTGATTAAGTCCTTTTTAACAGTCTTAGCTACTTCCTGTTTCCATTCTTCTGTGATTATTGATGACTAAAACTGTTCAAATATCCAGAAAATTTTACCAATGCAATATGCTTTCTATGAAGCATAGATCTTGGATCTGTTTCCACACTCCTCCCATCAAAACTTACAGGCAGCAGGAAGACTTTCTGAATTCTGTCCTAGGCTGCAACTTGAAGTTTTTTCAAAGCACACTCAGCACAAAAAAAAGGGGGCCTTTCAAAGAAATGAACAGGAAATACTTTTCTCAAAGGGTTCAAAAACAGAGTTGCACTTCTTCAAATGCAGAGGTATTACAAGGCAGTAAAGAGATTGTTGTGCATGTGTGTCAAGGAAGGCAGCAGACATTCTTTTATATAAGAGCAAAGGGAGATTTTCTTCCCCTCTAATGAACTTAAAACAATTAAGAAGATTTTTTTTTTACATAGTTTCTACCTGCATGGATTTATCCAGGAGAATTTGGGGGCTTAATCTTTTATCATATTCCCGGACTACCTAGCTATGTTCATAGAATCCTGCAAAGAATACCGAACTTCTATTCAGATGAAAATATCTGATACTTTTAGTATCTGTTCTGTTGACTTGGAAGACTGTGCTAGAATGTCCTTGTGTTTGGCACGAAGGCTGGCATCTACATGCTGTCACTTTAGTCCAAGGACATTGTGGTGTGAGGAGCCTGGTTTGGTCCTTGTTTGTGCGTGCTACTTTTAACTGTTCTGAGGAAAAGTAACACAGAATGTATGGGGCCTTCTGAAGGAATTTTGAGACTGAAATATTTTGGCAAATGGGCCATTGTTAACCATTAGTTTTTTTCATAATGAAGTATTTTTGTAATATTAAAGATTAAAAAATCAAAAAGATACTGTTTAAAAAGAAGCTGATACTGTATCAGCTACTAGCTGTCAACCACTTGCCATGGTTTTACAGATAGTTCCCAGTTCAGTTTGGCATTTTTCCAAGTGTCTTGTATAAACTAAATACAGTCCTTATCAGCAAGACAACTGAGTGACAATAGAAGTCTTGATTATCTTGTGTCCTCCACATTTTTTCTTAACACTGGAGTGGTTGAGTTGACTTTATTTTACGTCCCAGCTTTTCTGTGTTCTGGGATTGGAACCCTAAATATGGTACTAATAACTGTATAGTCTTGAAGAAGAATGAAATAATGAAAATTCAAGAGCTCTTCATCCTGTCTTTCTTCCTGTCCATTTTTTTCCCTTTTTTGGCAATACTATGTATCTCTGCCAAGTGAAGCTTTCTATGTATTGAGGAGAAAGCTTATATTGTACACAAATATTTCCTTCTTCATAATAGAAGTGCTCTGAGTATGAGACAAGCTCTGGATTAAATATATTTCTTATTTCTCTTTCATTTAACTGTTTTCCTTTTTGAATGAACTGTGCTTAGCAACACTGCCGAAACAGTGTGGCTCTGCCTGCCTGAAAGATAATTGTCTGCATCCTAGTAATGCCTTTGCTTTAACTGACTTATCTCTTCTCATGTTTGAATAAATAATTAAGCTAAGAGGTGTCTCTTCCATTCTGTTTGGAGGACTGCTAAATTCATTGTAAGTGGGGAAAGGTGAAATTCTGCTCGTAATTCCACTGCCAGCTGTTTGAACAAACTGCCTGGGGAAAAGTTCTCTCTAACTTTCATAGCTGTGGCCTTCAGTATACTAGGTTTTGTTGACAGTTTAGACAGAGCTTAGTTCAGAGTTAAGAATTGTGAGAGATTAAAACATGCAAAATGAAACAATCTTGAGATATTCAGCTGTCAGAACTGAACTTCAGTCATGCAGGCACAACTACAGTTTTCCAGTCTTGTGATTTGACTCTTATAATAATATATTATTTATGTTATATAATCAATGTAAGATATTTTTATATCTTGTGGAGATTACAGGAACGTATTTCTAATGGTCTATTTCTTTTTCAAGCACTGGGCTTCTACTTCAAAATGGGGGGATGTGCAAGAACTTGAAAGCTTTTCATAATTATAACATAGGTAAAGACTCAGTTATTTTTCAGTTTCAATTTTATAAATAATGAAATCAGTTTAGTTGAGGTATTTCTAGGTAATTGAAATGAAGGAAAACCTTATTGTGAACTATTAAAGTTCAGCAATATGTGACAAGAAGTCACATATTGTCTACAAACAAGTAGAAGTTCTCTAATCAAATTGTCAAAAATAGTGATAGTCAGGTGGCACTTTTAGTTGAGAAAGCATCCAGGGCTATTGTGTTGGGATCATAGTACCTTTCTGATCCTAGTATTTTAGAAGCAAACATGGGCCCTTTCCTGAACAACTTGTAAAAAGGAGAAAAAACCCCCACAAACAAATCACAAAACCCCAAAGCAGCTCTGAAGAGCACAGCATGAATTGGGTCATTAATGAGTGCTAGGTAATGGCCGAGGGAAGTCATCTCATTTTGGTGGCTGTTCAGGAATTTTCTGCCTATGTTAATCTTCAATGCAATGTAGGAACTTAAACATTTTACAAGTTGATAATATTGAATGTTTTTAAAAAGTCAGATTTTTTTTTCTGTTTTATTTACTTTTTTAATGTTTTGTTAGCAATTGCTTACGTGTTGATTGGCAACGGCTTGTATGATGAAGCTATACGACATTTTTCAACAATGCTGCAGGTGAGTTTTCTGCTTGAAGCCCAAAAAATAACTTAATGAAATTATCTGTTGCCACATATGGCTTTTAATAAATATTAAATGAAGGATTTTTAAAGGAGAGTAATTATTCTACTGTTTGTTCATTTTCTTTTCCATCCAAACATAAGCACACTCTTAGAACTGGGTGATCAGTATCTTGGTTTTTTGGTGAGTATTTTTCTCATCTGTAGGCTAAAGTTTTGATGGCACTTTGACCAAAAAGGCACGTGTTTTCAGAAACCTGACCTCTGCAGAGCTGCAGTTCTTTAGATTGTCCGCTTATTGTGTAGGCTGAGATATTTTAAAGTAGACTTTTTTGGGTGACAGCATGTTGCCAGTAAAGTGAGAAAAAAAGCCCTGACAGAGATAATTTATTGCTAGTGGCAAGTAACACATTGCTTTCACAATGATAAGGGATTTTATATGCTGGCTTTATCCTTTTTCAATGGTTAGAATTTGATTAGTTTAATATATAAATAAAACGTAACTAATACTTCACTGTGGGTGTTTTTCCTGACCAAATAAAGAATTCAGAATCTTCTGCAGTTAAGTAGGGGGTAGTCACATTTAAAACAAAACCAGCCCCAACAATTTATAAGATTCAACTAAAGATGTTTTCAAAATACTGCATTCTTATGGCTAAAAACTTGGAACATCCAGAAGCATGGACATACTTTTTCAAATAAACTGTTTAAAGTACACAAATGCAAGCTGAAAGCAATACTGCAAATAATAGCATGTATTTATTTCTTAAGTGTCATATGGCTTGTTCTTAAATTGAGTGGAAGTGTGGCAATTTAATGGAATTATTCCAGGGAATTTATCTGAGGACAAGAATGTTTGGGGGGTTTTGTGTGCTTTTATTTTTATTTAATTGGTATAGGAGTTTAGTGATAACTGTCCTTGATTTGTTTTAATGTGAGGGTTTGTTTTTTTTTACCCTGATGAGAAATCCTGCTTCCAAAACCACTGGATTTACATATTGTTTCCTGTCTATTCAGAGGGAAACTTAATACAAGTGAAGATAAACAAGATACATCAACTGTAGAAAGATACTGGGAGAAGGGTTTATGTAATAGAGTACTTCTGCAGTGCCCACATCTCAGTTTAAAGAATGCATTAATATCATGCTTATAGTATGCCTGAAAGGCTGTAAAGTGATTATGGTTGTTCACTCTGTTTTCCACAAGGCAATTTTAAATACATATGAAGTGATCATTAAAACATTTAACTGACTGAAACAGCCTTGCTTAGACATGGTATTAAAAGTAGGAAGTTACCTACTGTTGATGTTGCCAAATGTAAACTTGGAAGCAGCTCAAGTCTGCCAAGCTGCCAGCATTGATATGCCACATATGCTGTTGTTTTGTCCAGGGCAGAGTTTGTTTCTTGGGAAACAGTTTGTTTCTTGGCAGATGTTGCAAGACCAGGCTTGTGCTACAAACTTGTGTAGCAGAGCTGTGGTCCTTGCAGGTGTGAGGATGGCGTGATTCCTGGCTGGTTTTCAGGGAGACTGACTGCATACGCATTGTTGTGTTGACAAAACAGTTTTGCTGTGTAGTTCTTGAAATTTGTATGTGAAAATGCGGTTGCAGTAAATGACATCAAACAAGAAGTAAATTTACTGTGTAGGGTGCATCCTCCTTAAGTGCCCAAGTAGGAAAGTCACAAAATCAAAATCAAATCTAAGTCAAGGCAAGTTGGTTTGAATTTTGCACAACTGTTTTGGTAGAATACTTCTGGTTTTAGTTGCTGTCTGAATATAAATTTCATCAGGATGCCACAATATCTTGCTCCGAAATTTTAAATCTCAAATTTAATTGCGTACAAAATAAGCTTTGAGTGGCCAAATTGTATGTTTCTTTTCTCAGTGACATGAGACAAAAGAAGTTGCATAATTACCAGTGAGGTTACAACTAATGAAGATTGGGTAACAGAGTATTCTAATGATTACTGTGTATTTTAATCTATTCTAATGTACAGTGTGTAATAGCTTCTAGTAGGTGGTCACTGGCACTATCACTGCACTCTGTTTGGCTCTTTTACCAGACAAATACTCCAGAACAATTCCATTAAATTGAATTGGAAGTTGTGAGCATATGAAAGTATGGACTGTAATACGATAAATTTCTTTGCCTGGCAGCTGTGATTGTTCATTGCTTACTACTTTAGATCAGCTAAAATTAAATACATATTGAAGAAACAAAAAAACCCCATACCACAAATTAACATTTTATTTGTTTAACAGGAAGAACCAGAGCTGGTTAGTGCAATTTATGGACGAGGGATAGCATACGGAAAAAAAGGACTACATGTAAGTAGATAATTTTTTTTAATTAATACCCAACTGAATTATTCAAGTCTGAAATATAGGAGGGCCTGTAACAGGAAAAACTAGACTGGTTAGAATGTGTTAAGTACACCCCAAAGTCTTTGTGCTGTCTTACTTCCATGAGGAGTCTGTCCCTTGGTTCATGCACTGTATGACACAGAGGGATCTAGCAGATCATAATGCTCAGGTCATGGATACGTTTGCTTTGTGAGACTGTGCAAGTAAAGCTGCATGACAGAAGTGTGCCAAAGGAGAAGATAAGGCCCTGTTGTGAGTGATGGATAGTAAGGCTGTGAGCCACAGCTTCTTGAAAGAATTGCCTGTTAAGATAACAGGCAGTGTCTTGCCTCTGAGAGACAGGTTTATGAAGTCCCGCTGAATTCATCTCTACATCTAAGGTGTGTTTGGAAAGGTGTGGAAATGAAAAAGTCTTTCATTGCAGCTTGGGAACCTTGTCAGCTCTTCCAATACAGTTGATTTCACAATGCTTTTTGATTGCTTATGCCTCTTGATAAGTATACCATCTTGAAATTGTTAAAAAAAATCAAAGTTAAATTACTTGGTTGCAATACTTACTGCTCAAATAATTTCTTGAGCAGAGAGAAATTTATGAATAGACTGTGGTCCTTGTAGGACTTCGTGGCCAGTTGAATCATGATTGAATGGTTAGTTGCTAGGGTTATAGAAGAATGAATAATTGAATAACTCCTTGACAATTTTCTTTGTACTAAATGTTTAATTATTATTTGTACAGAATATTTAATTAGGGGTGTTGACAAGAGCTTGAAGTCCCTCATATTCGCTTGTTTTTAACATCAGGATGAGTTTGTTTTCTCAGTTTACCTAGGTGTTGATACAGCTTCACTTCACAAAAGTTTTTGAGTGAAGTTTTGACCTTGAAAACACAAAGATGATATTAAACACAAAATTTCTTTGCTTTGAGAAAGAAGAAAAAGATCAATGAAATCTAATACAGAGCTTGCTATATAATTACTTTGAATTTTTTTCTAATGAAGTAACTACTTCCATCCTATTAATTAAGTAACTACTTCATTGAGGACAGTTAAAAATTTTAGATAGGCAGGATGCTGTTGGCGTCACCCCATTTTTCAGTACTACTTGGCTTAAGTTGCAGACAGTGCTGATGACAGCACTGGTGGGTGTGAGTGTGTGTGTTGGAGTTCATGTGGGAGTTTTAATCAGCCTTGCTGCCAAGCAGTGTACCTTTGGAGCCATAAATCTGATGTTTATTCACGGAGTTAAATTAATAAATTATTAGAGTTACAGCACAAAGGTGATGTGTACAAAGTTTAGTTTTGTTGTTTGTAGCAGATAGGTGGTTTTTTCCAGCTATTTGCAGAATAATGCATCTTGATGTTTTTAGCAAAGGTGTGAAGGGCTTTTAATATGAACTGTTACACTTTCAGACACCTCGCCAATCTAGTTGTCCTTCATCTTGAGAGTATATTAGTCTAGGTATGCACAGTTTTTCACCTTGTCTGTTTTTTCTCCTTTTCAGGATATGAAAAATGCTGAACTTGCTCTGTTTGAGCTCAGTAGGGTGATTAGTCTAGAACCAGATCATCCTGAAGTATTTGAACAGCGAGCAGAAGTGAGCATTTTTTATGTCTTCTCAGACTTTTGGAGAAGTTGCAATTGTGGAGTGTTTCCAATTATATCTTAACTGATTTAGTGACTAAAGCTTGGTGTTCTGTGAACATTCCTCCTTTCTTTTAAAATATACACATTTCTTCTCAAACAGTGTAATTTGTGGAATATTTAGTTTTAAAATAAGACATGATATAGAGTTACTCTAGCCAATAGAATGGCATATATTATGTTTAAGTGTTCAGTTTTTGACATACTATACAACAAGATCATTTGTGTTTAGGAGGTTTTTTTATAAAATGAATCAAAATATCACTTGAACCTTACTGTTTGTACCTTTTGTCACCTTAGTAAATCTATTATGAATACTAGTTGTTAAAATACCAAATATTTAAAGAATGCAATGTTTTGGGGTTGTATTTGTGCATGTAATTTAAAAATCATTCCAACCCACATATATATTTTTTATTTTGAAAATCAAATTTTGTTTTGCTAACTAAGTTAAAGACAATGAATGTCAAGAAGCAGCTTTGTAAACAAACCAAAAGTATAAATATTAAAGTCAACATACTGTATAATGATAGCTGCCATAATATTCACAGTTTTAATGTTTTTAGGGATCACATCTACATTTGTGACCCTTGATCTGAAAATGTGAAAGGCATTCAAAAAATTGGAAATGGACCATTTTCCATTGGTGGAATGTTTTTTTCAAATAAGGCTTAGGAGAATAATTACATTTTCATTTGAATACATTGAAATAGCTTGAAATTGAGTATTTTGCTTTGATCAACTTGGTTTTCATTTAGAATACAGAGTTTCTGCAAATGTGGTGATGTTCATGTACACTGATAGTTTGGAGAAAAATTCTTTCAGATTTACTCTTTCATAGGGGTTTAAAAGCCGTAATTACTGAAATTTCTAGTGGAACTTTCCAGCCTATTCTAGCAAATACAATTACTCTGTTAGAGCTGAACATAGAAAAAAGTAATCTTCATATTTCTAAAACAAATCTGTTCAGTCTGTCTGCTCTAAACTGTTCTGGTTTTATACTCTTAGATATTGTCCCCACTAGGACGAATCAGTGAAGCATTATCAGATCTCACCAAAGCTATTCAGCTACAACCATCAGCAAGGCTCTACAGGCACCGAGCTACTCTTTACTTCATATCTGAGGTTAGTGGATTTTGGGGATTCTCTTTGGCTTTGGTTGTGGGGATGTTGTTCATTATTTTGTTGACTTCTGTGCTAGTTGTTACTTTTGTTCTAGAACTTTTTCCCTATTTAGTTAAAAAAAAAAAACCCAAACCAATATAATAACAAAAGCCCTGATTTTCCTGTAGCTGGCTTTCTGACAGTTCAGAGGTATTCTCTAAGTATTTCATTTGCAAATCTATTTAATGCAGAGAATCAGAGGACAAGTATCTTGCATGCACACCTCAGATTATTTTCTGTTTGAGGAGTAGGATGTGGATAAAGACTTTGTGTAGTCACTGTTTCTCATGTTTGCATTTTTCTTAAACTCTTTCCCAGAGATCTGAGTCCGTAAACAAGGTCACTCTATGTAAACTATCTTGTTTTTCACTTTTCCCTCTTCTGAGGAGGGACTTTGCTTGTTGACCCTTGATGTAGCCAATGAGTCCAAAGATCCCACCTCTTAGGTGGGCACATTGTAAAAAAGTATAAAAATAAGTTCTGAGAATAAACCAGCCTTTTTTTCAGAGCTTCAGCCTTCTGAATCGTGAGTCCGTGTCTCATTTATCATGTCCCACAGCGACAACTTTGACTTGATTTATAACCTGTGGCTGCATTTAATTAGTATTGATAAACACTAGTCTAAAAAGGAAAATAGTTGTGGCCAAGGCAGTAAGTCATCTATATACTTAAGAAAAAACACTCCTCACAATAAACAAAAAACCCCTACAGAAATGCTAACATCCCATTTTGCTGTGTGATCTGTGTGTGTTGTTCTTGCAGCTTTAATGTAGGACAGATGGCTTTATCTTTGAAGGTTGTGTGAATACTAGATAGCTGATTTCCTACTTGATTCTTCAGATTTCACTGTTTGCTTCCAGCTCTTTTTCCATTTACTTTACTATGTATATACAGCGCTTCCTGTGAAAGTTGGAAGTGTATTGTGCATTCATTGATGTTCTGATTTGTAGTTGATAGTCATTGCTGCTTAGCCCTGAGACTGGCTTCCTGTATTAAACAAAATTCTGTAGTTTACTTTTATGAAAATAAAAGTACATATTCCTCTTTATTTGTATGGTGTTTTCTGTATCATCTGAAATCTTCTTTATTATAGGATTATGCAACAGCCCATGAAGATTTTCAGCGCTCACTGGAACTGAACAAAAATCAGCCTATAGCTATGCTTTACAAAGGCTTAACCTTCTTTCACAGAGGACTTTTGAAGGTAAATCTATATTAAACAATAGTGCATGTAGAACAGAATCCTTTCTTTGAAGTTATTTCCATAAAATATTAGAAATATCATTGGTGCTGATATATGTATTTTCTTTCACATAAGGAAGATTTTTAAGGTAAAAGAGTGCAAGCAAAATAAAAAGATCCCGTGATATGATATGTAAATACTGCAGGTCTTGTTGAATCTCAGTAGATCAGTGATAACAGACATGTTTAAGGAGTGCTTTGAAAGATATTTGTATTTAGCACCTCTGCTAGTATTTGTATGATTATGTTCAAAAATTTCAAAGTGAAATGGAGATTTCCTAGGTTTTGGGAATGGGAGAGGAATGAAGAGGAAAATAATTTTAAACTCCTCAAATGAGGTAGGGAATAATCAAGGAAAGTGCTGGTAGAGCATTGCATTTATGCACATTTATTTCAGTTTTATGTTGTTTGTGGAAGGCTGATATCTAACTTGAGGGAATATAATTATTCCTTCAGTTTCTAAAATCAACAGGAAGTTCTTCCAATGTCTCTATTAGTACTCTGTTAGTAGTTGTAGGTGATTGTCCTACATTTTCATTCAATGGGTATTTTTGTGCACATTGTAGTGCTCAGAATAGATTTGATAGTTTTTCTCAATAGGAATTTCTCAACTAAAGATACCAGTAATTCTTTCCTTACAGCATCTAATTTATTTCACCCTAAACTTCTAGATACTTTTCAGGCTTTTCTTAGTAATATAAAGTAGTTGATTATTCCAGCTTTAATTTTAAGTCTCAGTATTGAATATTCCAGTTTGTGTAGCCACTCTGGTTTGAAAAGCTGAGTTCTTAAACAGGTTCTTTGAAGAGGAATATTTCTTTAACCACATGTTTATTTCGTTAGCTTTTGTTTTCATTACATTGTATTCCTCACAACAGTAATAGCAGTAATAGCAACAGTACATGCTATTGTGTGAAGATGATCCCTTACTCTGTAATCCCTCAGGAGAATATTTCCCACTGAGGAAATAACAAAGAATGCAATAAGACAATTAAAGGTAGAGTGCAGATTTGAAGGAGTCTCTTGGCCTCCAAAACTTAAGAGGTATATTGTGAATGAATAAGAAAGACTGTAAGGAGAGACTGCTTTGCCTTAGGGACCAGACTGAGCTTTGAAAGCAAACTCTGAAGGGATTTAATCTCTGAACTCTTAAAATACTAAAAGAATTGCTCATTCCTGCTGCATGTTAGACAAAAGAATTCCAGCTAAATCTGTCAGTACTGTAAATAATGTTTCAGTATTAAAGTTATTATGTAATAATTTTTACTCTATGGATTTCATAATAAATTCATGCCTTGTTTGTTCCTTCCAGAGCTTTTGATACATAACTGTAAATTCCATAGCTGGTAACTACTGATTACGCTGAAATTTAATGAATGTAGTAAGTTACAGATTTTTCTGTTGGTCCCTTTCTGTAGGAAGCCATTGAATCCTTCAAAGAAGCTCTGAAGCAGAAAGCAGACTTCATAGATGCATATAAAAGTCTGGGACAGGCCTACAGGTACTTATATTCAGAAGTAGTTTTAAAGTAATTTTTTCATCTGGTTGTGTTCTTTAAAATGCACTCCAAGTTTTACACATTTGTTACAAACTTGTGCAAAACCAAATGTAATATTTGGTAGCTCCAGCAGCTGGTATGGCTATGTCAGGGTATGTTCAATATAAATCATTTACGTGTTTGCTTTGTATTTTTAATTTAGTCTCTGGTATCTCTTTGAGTCTCCCAGACTCAAAGGTTAGTTAAATGGCAGTTTCCAGTAAGATGTGTTTTAGGTATGCTAAATGATTTTTAAATGATGGAAAGGTTTAATACAACATGAGCTACAACATAGCTGATTAAATCCTGCTTCAAATGTAGTGGCTTTGGTGTTCATGCACTTATTTGAATCTAAAGAGCTGTGTTTAATCACTATTCTGCTAAAAATTCTATTTGGCAAATGTATTTAAAACTAGTAAATTTTGTTTGTTTTTCTAGAGTTGCTCTTGTTTGAATTAATTTTGTCTAAAATGATAATCTTAAACCAGTGTACTGAATTAAAAAAAAATATGATAAATTGCATACTATTTCTGTATTAATTTTCTCATGACAGTTTCTCTGTGACTGTTTTTACTGCTTGCTTACATGTACAGCTGACTTGCACATGGTGTCATTCCAGTCAATAATTTTTTAGTTAGTTTCAGTTTTCAAACACCATATGCTTTCCTCTTACCCAGCATTTAAATAGTTGGTAGATTTGTAAAAACATACTTGTACTTAAAAGTTAAAAAGACCTCTCAAAGATAATTTTTCCAGGAATGCGTTGTGTGGAAATTTTATTTACTTTAGTTTCTGAAGAAATACCTTAGGTATGTGTTTTTACAGTTTTAGTGTCTGCTGAGGATTGTGAAGATTTGTGGTCTTGTGGGGTTGTATTTCAGAGTACATATTTCTGGGAGTGACAAACTCTGTGCAGCTGTTCTGTTATTACCACAGAAGAACAGTTGCAAAATTACTGCTTTTGTTACAGAAATTTTCCATTAGTACTGTGTTTCTCTTCAATGATATCCCCTTTGGGCACCTTAAAGTCACGTTTAAAAAGAATTTTTTTTTGTCACTGTTGCCTTCTGTGTTTTTCACTTTCCACATTCTGGAATCACCTAGAGAGCTTGGCAACTTTGATGCTGCTACAGAGAGCTTCCAGAAGGCTTTACTGCTGAATCAAAATCACGTTCAGACATTACAGCTCAAAGGAATGATGCTTTATCATCATGGTAGCTTAGATGAAGCACTAAAGAACTTTAAGGTAAGCAGGCCCTAAGTAAACACAAAATTTAAATGTTTTAATGAGGTCTTGTATTCAACAGATGCAATAAAATGGACAAGTTTCAAAGCTTTTCATTCTGAGTGTGTGTGCATTTCAACTAGAAGTATTTTTTTCTGAAGTCTGTCTTAAAAGATAAAACTTAACATTTTGTTATTAAAAATGTAATTTTCCCAAAACTAAGGCGATTTCTTTAACTGTTTTATGTGTTTGTAAACCCAATCTCTGTCTGAAATATTTTTTTTAAACTGGTAATTGTGTTCTTTCTGATACTTTGACTTGAAACATGAAGTTTTTTTCATATCAGATGAGAGATAAAATGTACTAGTCTGTAATTTTCAGCTGAAAATAAGTTACAATCTTTATCTAATTCTTCTGGAGTGTTTTCTTCTGAAAAAGTCAGTGTATGTTATGATTCATTGCTCTTGCAATGTTGCCAAAATCTTGCCTATCTCTGCTGGCATTAAATAGTTGCCTTATTTTGTAGCCAGAACAAAAAAGGCAGATATTATTTGTACGCCCATATTCTTAAAACAAGAAGTGAAATAAGATCCCTTTCCAAATGAGTCTGTGCTTATCCCAGGGAGAACACTTTATGTGCATTATTACATATTCACCTTCTATAACCCAATTTGTAGATACTGGTGTATCTGAAAAGATACTTCATCTTCTGAGATGGAGATATTCTTCTAAAGACATGTAATTGCTGGAAGGATTGGAGCATTCATTTCTGAATCATAAACAGGAATTTGCTGTGTGTTTAACATACAGTAAATAGCTGACTAACATACAAGTGTACCAATGCATGAAGTAGTGAAGAGATGAATGGGGAAAATGACAGAAAATATATGTATCTATATATCTAAGCCAAAATTATTTGTTATATTATCAGGAGTATATTTTGGCTAATTTCGCCCAGCTAACATTGAGCTAATACTGTTAAAGCAAAGTGTGTGAAGAATATTTTCATTGGCAAGGTTTGGGTTTTCAGATTTTTTCCTCTTTGATAAAGCTGAAAAATTATTACATTTGCCAGCAGTTTAAGTGCTCAGCAGCATTTGAAAGAAAATTATGATGCAAGTAGATCTTAATAATCAGTAAATCTTTTCACTTGTCTTCTGACCAGACAGATTGGATTATTTGAAGGTACTCTTTCTGTCTCTTGATTTATGGGTGCTTTGTTCCTTTAATCTCCTAGAGATGTCTACAGCTAGAACCATACAATGAAGTGTGCCAGTACATGAAGGGTCTCAGCCATGTTGCAATGGGACAGTTTTATGAAGGCATAAAAGCTCAGACCAAAGTTATGTTAAATGATCCTCTACCAGGACAGAAGGCCAGTCCAGAATATCTGAAAGTGAAATACCTCCGAGGTAAGTTGGAATTGGGTTGTGTTTTGTTTTGGTTGTTTTTTGCTTTTTTTTTTTTTTTTTTTTTTTTTTTTTTGTTTGTTTGTTTGTTTGTTTTTGTTTTTGTTTTTTTTTTTGTTTTGTTTTGTTTTGTTTTTTGTTTTTTTTTTTTTTTTATTTTATTTTCTTAAATGCTTCAAGGACCCTAAAACTGCAAGCTTGCTTGTAGTTATGGTCATTTTAGAGAAACCAGTGCACTTTCTCATGAGCACTGTTGAGTATGATGTTAAGAAAAAAGTACACTGATTCTTACTGTTCATACAGTTAAAAGCTAGGTCCAAAAATGGAATATACATTTCTATATAAATGTAGACTGTTGTGATACTTAGTTGAAAATTACTTTCTTCTATCTTCGAAATGGGCTAATAGCATTAATTAATAATTATATTATCTAAAAATGATGACTTATTAAAGTCATGTTGTTTAACTGACAAGCATATAACCTGGTTACTGGTTTTGTGTAATGGCATAAGTAAACTGATTATTCAAACAGTATTTAACTTTATTTCTTTCCTCCAGAGTATTCTAGATATTTGCATGCACATTTGGATACCCCTCTTACAGAGTATAATACTGATACAGATCTTCCTGGAAATTTCAAGGATCACTGGGCCAAAAATCTTCCTTTTCTTATAGAAAACTATGAAGAACAGCCAGGGTTACAGCCACATATAAAGTGAGAATTTTTATTTTTTAAAGCCTATTTGAAATGGGGGGGGTCTGCCATTGAATTCAGTAAGACGGAATTCATTTGAGATACTGGGTGTAACTGCAACATACTGTGTATGTTCAGTGGGCTGGGAGGAGGAAGGAGTGTTCTTTTTCCTGTGTTTTAAGTGTTTCTCACACAAATGGTATTGGTTTGTAAAACACAGATTTGTTTGCCAAATGCTTTCAGGACTTTTATAGCCAAGCTATGTCTGATGCATGTTTTTCTCCTCTGTAAGAGATGTGTTATTTCAGAATTTTGAAAGCTATAAGCCTGATGTGCAAGAACTCATATGTGTAGCTGATCATCTGGGTTCCATGATGCAGTATGAGACACCAGGATTTCTTCCAAATAAAAGGATACATAGAGGTATACTGAAAATGCTCTGTAAATGTGAGGGGGGATGGGGGGAAAGGCAGTGTGGTGATAATTGAGTGCTGTATCTTTTCTATCTGCAAATTAGTTTTATGCTCTGTTTCTTTCAAATCAGATAGAAAATTTAAAATAATCATGTCAGCATTTTCTGAACCTAGCTGGGCACTGGAAATCAGGATCTCCCAGACTTTTTGAAGTTGTCCATTCTTTTCCTGTAAATACATTGCTATCCTGCTTCAGTTTTCCTGTCTCTGCAAAACTGAGTATTTGGCTCTAATTGGTTTTCTGTTTCTGTTGTTGGTACCTCTGTCCTCCTGCCTCACCTCAGCAATGGGATTGGCCACTCTAGAAGTAATGCAAGCTGTGCAGCGGACTTGGGCAAACTCCAAAGTTCGGATGAATGGGAAAACCAGACTGATGCAGTGGAGAGATATGTTTGATATTGCTGTCAAGTGGCGAAGGTAATGGTCACAGAGGAGAGGGAGCAAGCCTGGATTGGTTGTCATGATGATGAGTGCTCCAGCTAACCAAAGAGCTGCAGTCATGGACAAGAAAATGAACACTTGCTGCTATTCTGTAACTAGAAAGGTTCTGGTAAAAGAAAAGGATGATGTAGGTACAAGGAGTGCACTTCTCAAAATACTCCATTTTTCTTCTTCTCTAAAGAAGGGGAAAAATCAGAATAGTATTTTCCAGTTGAAGCAAAGCTGAGAGACCATGGGATCCACTGTAGCTAAGGCAAATATGAACTAACAGTTTCAACTCCAGAAACGTCAGAGATGTTTGAGTTCTGTGGTTTTTATAAGAAAAATCCCTGTGTTTCAGGAAAAGGGCTTTTCCATAATCTCTGAATTCTAGTTTTTGCTTGAAGTTGTTCTGTTGGTGAATAAAGCTCTATTAGAAATATTGCATGGATTGAAATGTGTGCCAATGTTGATACCCTTTGTCTTTGTAGGATAGCTGATCCTGACCAGCCTGTGCTTTGGTTGGACCAAATGCCTGCCCGGAGCCTTAGCAGAGGTTTCAATAATCACATTAACTTAATCAGGTATGAGAGTTTTACCAAACAGCTTTCCCACACACACTAAGGGTTTGTACCAGAAATTACCAGCTCTTTGTGAAACAGCATTTTGCAGCATTGAGTGTACATGTGCTTATTGTTTTACTTTAATGTTTATTTTAGGTTTTCTGATGGAACAGTTGGATTTGTGCACAATTTTTCCTTATGACATTTCCTCTTTCTCCTGAATTTCAGCTGTACAGCTGAGTTACAGCAGTATCTAACAAGGATCCAGAATATGTGTATTTTCACATGCTGTTTTTGTTTCTCAAATAACTGTAAATGTAAAAGATTTATAAGTCCATCATAGTTTTAATTTTTGTGAATATTGCCTCTTGGAGGCAGTGGGATCCATATTGAAACAATGCTGTCCTATTAGCTTTAATAACAATTTACAGGGAAGAGGAAAAACATAGGTCTCATAGCTGTTTTCAAGGCAGGCCAGAGTAAAGCAAAAATGACAAAATAAGTAACCTGTGAAAGGTAACAATTGCATTTGCAAATAAAGGTAAAATTTAAAAGATTCAACCACTGTTGTACGTTCCATCTTCTCCCATGCTGCAAAACTCAGTATTTGTAGTCATGACAGTGCTACCTCCCTTGAAGTGGTACAAGTGTGATAGACTCGATGTGGCAACATCACTGTCAATCACAGGAGCAGAGTGTGTTTGTGTAAGTAAATATGTAGCCAGGTTTCATCTTATTCCACCCCCTCATGGGAAACACTGAATCTTTGATCTGTCATTCTGCTTTTATGTATGTCTATCTCTTTATTCTTTGAGAAGCTGTACTGAAAAAGGAGAATAAGGGAAACAAAGCCTTCTCAAGAATTTTTTCAGGCAGAGAAAAGTAGTGATGTTCTGATGTTCATATGCAGAGGCTAATGAGGATTTGTCCTCACTCTTCCTTCCAGTCTGTGGAATGGTCCCTATCAGCCTCTCTGTTACTCTGTGGAGTGCTTAATGCAGCATTAAACTGCAGTGCAGATCATTTCCTTTGCAAAATGTGCTGCTTTTTGTACTGTCTTGTGCTCAGGCTTCTCTCTTCAGTCAAGCCAAGTGTTACATTTGGGCTCCAAGCTGTTTCCATCTTTGCTGTTGCTGCATTTCTCTCTTTTCATATGTACAATGCAGCAGAAACCACAGTCATCTGTACTTAGAGACAGAGATGCATTCCATACTTCACCTGTTTCTTCATGGTTTTACTTCTAAATAGGAGAGTGAAAGCCTAACTGCTAGGTGATCTGTGTTGGCAGAAAGGCATTCATGTAACAACACCTAATTAACGTCCTGAAACGAATACTGAATGTTTAATCTGCAGAAATATGTCCTTGTACAGAATCTCTGTGTCAGGAACTCTTGTTTTGCAGTGGCCAAAGTACTTCACTTGTTTTCCTTTCACCAGGGAATGCTGGCCAAACTGACAATGTACTGTTTGTTACAGCTGTTTTGGTCATTTTAGAGAAGTCTGAAATAAGCTTCACGAACATTCACAGTTGTAGGCCCACAGTGAACCTAATTCTAACCTTTTCAGTTTGGCTCAGCCATGGCTTTTGGGGATCTCATCAGCATTTTAGTTGTGCTTATTTGACAGCTGATGGTTCTCTGAAAAATACTGGTTTGGTGCCTTTTGGGAAGAAACAATAGATTCAAAGCAGCCTATTTAGCACTGCCTTAGAAGTTGCTCATGCTTTAGTACTGGATGGTGATAGCATTCTTTTTGACTCTGGAAACCTGTTCTGGTGTGGTCATTCTCCAGCCTTAAGTAATCTTTAATCAGCTTTCTGTTGTGATTTGTTTCTGCTTTTGGCTCTATCCTGATTATTTCACATGATGTGAGGAATAAAATAAATGAACATATTAAGTGGTAATGGGTTTTTTTAATAATTTTTTTTAGTTTTGAAGCATGCTCTAGTTCTATGATTTCTAAATGACAATTTCTTCTTAAAGAATTATGCAGATCTGTATAATTTAATTTTTACATTACTCAGCTTGTAAAATAACTGCTGATTGAATAAACTAATAGGGCACAGAGCTAATACCTTTTCATGATAACTGAGATGGCTTTATAGTCTGCTGACTGCCCTTCAGGAATATATACTAGTTAGGTTATGGTTTAAAAGTTATTCTCATACTACTGTTCTCATGACTAAGGCTGAATTCTTTCTGTAATAGCATGGCTACCTGACAGCCAGGTGTAGCAGTAGGTTTAGGCTGACAAATAGCAGTTTGTGTGGTTACTTTGTGTATTAAGAGAAAAGCTGTTCAGTCAAACAAGAAGTGTAGCAACAGCAGTTGGGTGTTCTTCTAGCATGTGTAAAAGATCTTGTCATGCTGAGCTCAAGCTGTCTCTGGTTTAATTTCATCTGAATTGTACACCAGGAATTTCTGTGGGCAGAAATACTTGGATTACTTGTCCATTAGCACAGTCTTTTTCTTTACTTGAAATCTTTCCATTGGAAATCCAGTATTGTTCAGTGATTCCTGTCAAATGAGTCTTGTCATGGAGACACTAGCATTCAGTGTCTGCTGATTTTTTTTTTTTGTCTTTTCCAGAATGCCAAAATCTTTGGAGTGTGTCAGAAAACAAAAAACTTCTTTGTTTGTTTTGTGTCAGTTTGGGGACCTTTTTTAAAAGAGATATAAGAAACATCTTGCACTTAACAACTTTAAGTACTTTTGGTAGGCTTTCAGATCTTAATGTTCTCAAGATGCAGGTGTGTCAGCTGTCTCTTTGTTGGTCTATAGACAAGGGTGAATTTGGCTTATGTCCCTTCTGGCTTAAATGATCAAAGCTAGTAAGTTTGATTTAAAGTATAGGAAATGTTTTGGAAAGCTTTAGTTGTTTTGATAGACAAAGCAAGGATTTGTGATCAGCTAAATGTTAATGATATGCTTAATGTTCTTACATAAAAGACACTCTGGAACACTGCAACTTTTGAATTCTTGGTGGTAGTGTTTACTAAACAATAAGAGTGGAAATAAACACAAATCACTTTTGACCACCCACCAAAAGTCTTTCTTGGTACAACAGCTTTTAGATGGCCTTCTAGAATGATAGGCCTGCTTTGGATGCATTTTCCAAGATGACACTAAAGGAGAATCCACTTCCTTATACTGACACGCTACTGCCTGTTGTACAGATATTTTTTTAATACAGATGGAAAACGATGGGACGTACAACAAGGGCAAATGAAGTGTACTAGATTTGTCTTCATCCTTCTGCTTTCCCTGTCTCCCTTTCCTATGTGCAGATTTGTGTATGTGTTCTAATTCTGTTCAGCTTTTGAGGGCTGATTCTGCTGGTTTTCTGAGACTAGGCCTGCTAAGGTGAGAGATTGTCAAGTGAGACATTAGACAGTGACTTGAGCTGCCAAAAATCCCTTAAAGTGGAAAGAAAACATTAGGTGTACACAGCTTCCTGTGATTGACAGTGGTTTTGCTTCCTCAGAGAGCGATAACGCTTGCTTTATAAAATCTTCTTTTGTAGACTGGGAGAAGAGGAAGGACTGCTACAAATGCAATAATGGTATGTAATTTCTCCTCTCAGAGTGACCATAATCCTAACAGGTCTCTACCACATTATAATATTGACTTTTTTTTACTTAGTAGTCCAAGGGAAAAAGTAACACCTTTTTAATGTTTTTGTTGTTCAGTTACTACTTGTAGCTGTTGGGATTAAAAGCAAAATTACCTCAATACAGAGGGGCATAGGTGAATAAGGAAAAATATATGTGGACAGTCAGAGCAGATCAACATGTATATTGCCAGATATGTAAACTGGAGAATGTTGGTTCTCTAGATGTGCAAATAGAGAATTCTTTTCTAGTTGTGTTGTTATCCATGAGCCTAGGGAAGATTATATCTTGTACAAGTTGATAATTATCATATAGATAATTTGCTGGCATCAGGTACACTAAAAATGGGAAATAGGCATGGAAAGTAGTTTATCAGAGAACAACAATTCTAATGATACATGAGTTTGAGCAAGTTCAGTATGTAATCTGTATTAAAAATGGGGGATTGGCAATTCCCATAGATAAACTCTACATGGTTCATTCCTTTAATTTACAGAACAACTGCGAATAAAATTGTGACAAATATTAATGAGTATATTTGTGTCCTGGAATGTTGGGTTGAAAAACAAGAGTTCAAAAAACCCTTTCTTTTCTTTGTAGGGGGCAGGTCATTAACATGCGGTACCTGGAATACTTTGAGAAAATTCTTCATTTTATCAAAGACAGGATCCTTGTTTATCATGGGTAAATTACAACTTTTTTCCCCCCTGCTTTGTTTTCCTGGTAATACTGATCTGAAATTTACATAATATTCATTTCATAAAGTCTGAAAGACCTTTTTCTTAGTTTAGTAAGTTCCTTAGTATATATAATTGTTTTAGTTCCTATTGGAAATGGAAAATTGTATTCATTGCCACATAAAGAAACTTAAACCAATAGGAAAAAAAACAAAACCCTGTGAATTACAATGTACCTAGAAACTAATAACTATTTTGAATTTGTAGGTATGGTTCTATCATGATTGGGTCTCTATTCTTTCTAAGCATATGATTTATTTAAGATTTTGGGTTTCCTCCTGGTAGAATCAAGTACAGTTACTCTGACTATTGAGATTAATTTATTGGAAGTGAGGAAAAAAAGAGAAAAGAAGATATGGAAGGTAATTTTCATTGAAACAGGTGTTTGACAAGCTGCTTTAAATTAGCAGAGAATCTTTACTATCTGTTACACAGATGGGTTGTAGATACTGTCCTGGAACTGAAGAGAGTTGTAGACTCTTGAATGAAATAATATGACTGAAGGTAATATGAAAATTGATGTTGGCATCTGTACTGAATATTGTGGCTCAGTGTTCTGGTAACATAAAAAAAATAAAAAACTCTATTGGCTTTAAACCCTCTAATTTTCCTTTGACCTGGTAACTTAAATACTGAGTTCTGTTTTTCAATCTCATTGTGCTACTTAAATATCAAAAAATGAAAGCGCCAAAATTCCTTGTAAAAGTTGAAAGTGTTCAAGTTTTAGAAATCTATGATAGTTGCTGAAAATGTATAAGTTCTTCAGTAACTGGCAGTCTGTCCTCTGTTGCTAGGAACTTTGTTCAGAGTAAGCCCAGTAGCGTTTGACTTTAAACCAGATCGATTTGTGGTGTGCTTTCTAAAATAAGTCTGTTCTTAAAATCTGGTATGGTGTAATTAATAATTGCTAGAGCAGTAATTCAGCAGGTTTCTTCATGATCCAGCTGTGCCTCCATCTGAAGTATTTGAGGCTGCACAGATGCATATATTTCGTGAAGAATACTTCTAATTTTAACTCTCTTCTATTTCAGTCTTTCCTTACCTAGAGCCCTCTGCCCACACACACTCGTGCAAACACTGTTTGATGCTTTAGCATGGCCGATACCAAGAGTCAGATACAGTAATTGATTAGAGTAAGATAAATCTGAATACTGAAATTGAGGTTGCAAGCTGAAAAAAATAACCAGAGCTGATATAGGAGAAGACTGCTTTTTGATACATAGGGGAGCATGTGGACAAGTATAAAGGAACTATTTTTCAGAAAATAAATAAGTAATTAACTTTGAATAACTTACATCACTATGGCTGATTAGGTTAAAGGTATGTGAATTTAGAAATGCTTGTGTGTTCAACTGTTGTATTTCATATTTAATTTTTTTCCAGTGCTAATAATCCAAAAGGACTGCTAGAGGTTCGAGAAGCTTTGGAAAAGGTACATAAAGTAGAAGATCTTCTTCCCATAATGAAGGTAAATTACTTTAATAAAGTAATTTAAATACTTTAAACTGGGAGATATCTAGTTCCTCAAAATAAAACCATTGTATATGAACTTAAAATGAGTAACAGGAAATACTAGCTCAGGTTACTCCAAGTCTGCATATATAGGGTTGGACCTTCCTTTGATATGTGCAAATGGGTGATGTATATTTGAAATCCTTGGCCTGACTGTGAAATGGTAACAAAATTATGGGAAACCAAAACTGTAATTCTTTGAAATGTAAATGTAATTCTTTGAAGTCAGCCTTCTCAACTGAGAGGGTGTGTGGTCAGATCTGCCATAGTGGGCTCGCTCTGTGCCTGTACAATAGGAAGGAAAAAAATTGATTGATGTGCCTGAAAGATTAGGAATATGGAAGCTCTTTTTACTTTTAGGTTCATTGATGCAGCTCAGTGGGGCTGGCACGGGAAAGTGGGGGAATAGTTGCCCTTTGTGACTGATAGCTAAAATGAAATCCTGGGTAACATTTTTGAGCTTAGGAAGACTTGGCAAAAAAGGAGTGAGAAACTTGCAGGTTTTCTTTCTGGTGCTGGTGGTCTTTGTAGAAAGACTTTGGATATATGACCTGCAAAATTATTTAAACTCATATCTCAACTTGAGTAGTAAGGCTTGAGCTGGGTTTAAGTAAAAGTTGTTCCCTTTTCCCCCCCATTCGTCCAAATTAATCTGGGTTGAGCAGCGTGGAAGTATTTGGGTTTGTGGAAACAAAGTTACAAAGTATGTCTTTTTAAAGGATTATACAGGATTTTAATCAGAGGAGAATGAAATTTGGGAAGAAACAGTTATGCTAAATAGAGACAAATTCTTTACTTTCTTATCTTGTGTGTCCACATTGGAATTTTGTATCTAAGCAAAGCAGCTGGGTTGCCATAGAGCAGGGATCTCTGAAGCTGCCTTGCTACTCCTGACAGACTGCCTGGGTTTGGATTTGTTCTTGGTACAAGTTCTCAATCCTGCAGTACAGTTACCTTTGCAGGAGCTACGTGCCTTAAGCACTTCATTTTTTCTATGGACTTTTGTAATATATTGTGAATATATGTTCTTTGAAGACACTCTAATTTCAGATGTCCTTTTGATATTACTGTCTTGTTCTTGGCTTTGAAAGATGAAGCCAAGTGGATACGAACTGAACCTAAACGAAAGCTTTTGCTAAAGAGGTAGTAGATATTGGGGTGGATGGACAACTAAGTGTTCCTTACTGGCACACAAATGTGCAAGTAGGACCCCGCAGAGGATCTAATGTGGTTACTTTCAAATTGTAGGCCAGAAAAAATGCTACCAGTGGAGTTAAAAATACAGGTTACTCCAAGAGAATAATGAAAATATATAAACATATTGGACTGTACATTATTATTTCAAAGTAAATGTCTCAACTGGCAGCAAATACTCTTCCTAGTTTCCATACCTGTGCATTTTGGTCTGGTTTGAGTCTCCTGCATCCCATTCCAAACTTATCAAAGTGGAATGCTGTCTCAATAGAGACTTTTTGTTCCTTTAAAATAAATGCAGATTCTCTTGAAACAAAACACTCTGGAGCCCAGGTTTTGGGTTAATGCAAATAACTGCCTGAGTAAACACTAGTGCATATTAGTCATTATTAGTGCCTATATAAAATAAATGTCTTTCTAATAGTGATGTTATCAGGTTATTTGGGTAGCTGGCAAATGCTGTATGTGGAAAGCTGGGCTTTTGGCTTTACTTCAATGCAGTTCTGCCTGGTTTAGACTCCCTGGCTACAATGTTACTCTTAGGTAGTGTAGCTTTGCAAATTTCTTAAACCTAGATATATTTTCCTTCCGGTGAGGATAAACATCAGTTGAAACTGGATCACAGTTAAGAAACTGTTGCTTTGAGTTGTATTCTGGAATTCACACTTGGACTAATACTTCTTAATGTAAACAGAAAATGGGATCTCAAATTCCTGCTTTTCCATTTACATCATTGCACCAAAAGGTTACCATCAATATACAACTTGGGGAGGAGTCTGTGCAACTTGAACGGCTTTGTACAGTTGCTTTTCATAAACAGCACATTTTATTCACTATTTAGCTATAAAGTTGAATGCCACTATGCCTCATTCAGTATTTATGGTTTCCATTCAGAAGGAAATAAAGGATGAATGTAGTAGTGTCACTAACAGTAACTTTGTTTCATACCCTAAGATTGTCCACGTTCATTTCTACTCCATGTGCTTTATGTGCTTCAAAGCAATAGGTAGGCAGTCTCTGTCTCTGCTACCTCTAATATTACTTTTTTTTTTTTTTCTTTTGAAAGCAGTTTAACAGTAAAACCAGAGATGGGTTCACTGTGAACACAAAAGTCCCCAGCCTGAAGGATCAAGGGAAAGAATATGATGGATTCACAATTACAATAACGGGAGATAAGTATGTTTGCTGTTTTCAGGGATTAGAGTACATTAAGTAATGATGAACTATTAGCAGTTAATTATCTGAAATGCCATTTCTGCTCACATAAAGTGGGTTTTGTTTTTCACTAGTGGCATTTCTGTAAATAATTAAAGTTTATTCATTTGAGGACTTGATGCCTGTTGTGTTTTCGACAAAAAGAGAATATGGGTGATGCTGATGGAACAGAGTTATATACCACAAAAATGAAAAGAGACCTTGTTTTTCAGCTTAGGCTGTAAAATGCCTAAAGGGGAAAAATATCAAATACCTCAGTCTTTATACATATCAAAATACATTTCTTGTGAGACCTTATCTTTTGTGTTGACTGACAAGCCCTGAATGGAGTGGAAATATCTGTGATCTAAGAATAGAAGACACTCTCTTCTGTTTGGGATTTTGGCCTTTTTAATGTTTGAGATGTTTGCAGACCTTCTATCTGCAAGTGAAAATTTAAATAGTACCCAAATGTATGAGAATACAGTCGGGAGACTTCGGGTCACTCTCTGGATGAGATAGTAAATGTCTCACTTTTTGGATTCTGATTCCTTGTTTTTCTGAAAAATGAGCAAGTCTGAAGCTCAGAAGTGCTGTTATACTACTAAATAAAAGCACTTAAAAATTAAAGTTAAAATTCTGTGCCTTGGGACTTTTCCTGGAATTTGTGTGCTTCCAATGAGTGGCATGGAATCCAAACTTCCCTGCTAAAATGTTAATGTAGCTCTTGGTTTTTTATTTTACATTCTAAATCACTTATATATGGCTTATATGTGGTGAAAGGCCATTAAATATATGGCATCACTATTTTGAGGAAAATATTTTGGTGTCCGTAAGTAGCCTAACTTTGTTCTGGACAAACTTTGTTCAGCATCATTCAGTCTGTTTTGATCCATAGTTTGTAACTGCTTTATACCAAAACAATCCTGTTTTGGTAGTTTAGAAATGAGGAAAACTACACTCTCTGTTCTGTACAAAAATCCTAAGTCTGTGAAGATATTTTAAAATTTCAATTTAAAACTTCTTATTTTTTACCCACAATTTAAGTGAAACACTAATGCTTGTCAGGTATTCTTCAATGGAAATATTTTATCTGTGATTAGGTGGCAGTCTTTGTATATTCTTTCAAACTTAGAATGGGATGTAGCATTTTTAATTCAGTGATTTTGTTTTTGTTTTTGTTTTTTTTTTTGTTTTTGTTTTTTAATTAAAAGGGAGTAATGCACATAATATCCTGCCTAAGGAAGGTGATAGGAAAAAGGTGATTTGTAACTGTAGTAGATTTGTAATTTACCCTGGATATGCATCAAGTTCTGTTCAAAAAATGTCTTACCTCCTTTTCTTTTTCATCTGCTTAACAGAGTGGGGAACATACTATTTTCAGTAGAAACTCAGACGACAGAAGAGAGAACACAGCTGTATCATGCAGAAATAGATGCACTATATAAGGATCTAACAGCTAAAGGAAAAATTCTAATTCTGTCTGCAGAGCTGGGGGTAAGGCTGTTCAAGGAATTACTAATTCCTTGAAAAAGCCTTTTATGTTTTTATACTCTTTGTTTAACAGTCCCTGTTCTAATACTTTTTAACAAAGTTCTTGGGTAATAAAGTTACTTAAACCCAATTATGACAAGTACCATAAGAAGTTGCTATAATTCTGTCTGTTACTTTAAAATTTGCTGTGCTTTGCCTGCAGTACTGGAGAGTGTCCAGGCAAGGTCTCAATATCACAGTGTGTTCTGGTTTTTCCTGTGTGAGAAGCACTACATTTGTGTTTGTGTTGGTTTGATGTGCTAGGACAATCTGACTACATTTGTGCTTGTGCTTTTTGATGCTTTAATAGGTGTGTAGATAAACTCTTTCACATAAATGTTAAAGATGCAACAAAGTAGTTTGTTTAAACATCTGTTAATCAGACTTCAACTTCACAGTTCAACATTTTCACATTTGAAATTGTTCTTAAAAAGTAATTGTGGTAACATAAGATTTCTCAATGTGTACCTTTATAAGGTATAATCTGGCTATTAAATTATCTTTAATTCACACTCTTTTTTTTTTCCTCTTAGGAAGTAGATGCTGTTTGCAACTTGATCCTGTCACTAGTTTATTACTTCTATAATTTAATGCCACTTTCAAGAGGATCTAGGTTAGTGTTGGTATTCACCATGTCTGTTACCTTGAATGCCTGCTGTACAATGTCCATGCCTTGCAGTATCTTAATGTATTTTTTAATGTTAATATTATTTTTTAACAGAGCTGTGTGCCCTGCACAGCCTCTCCTTTTGTGCTGCTGTGACAATGGGAACTTACTTGGTACTGTTTTAAAAGCTAGTTTGTAATTGCTAATGGTAGCTATTCATAGATGCTTGTATATTTAAAATGATGAGTAGTCTGTATTTATAGACATCAGCTCACACATTGAGAAGTGTCATTCTTAAACTGTAATGCTTGGTTTTCTAATCCATATTGTCTTACACCACTGTAATTTCACTTAGGACGTTTTTCTGAAATGTGTATTTAGGATGAAATATACTTTGGCATAACTTATTTTAATGAAAGACACTAAAATATTATTTTAGTAAGTTGTTGTAACTGTTAGGGTCATGAAACTGTAGGATAAAGTTCCATATGGCACAGAACTCTTCAACTGGAATTCTAGTTTAATGCAAACCTGCTTACATCTAAGACTATTCTGAATCTCTGTTCCACAAAGCACTTAGGCACTTAACATCTTTAATCTTACTCCTAGATACAGTTTAGTATGAAAAAAAAACCGTGAGATTTTGGGATTTTATAATCAGATTTTGCATTTATCTTATAGAATGTAAAATTTAAGAGAAATTCTGTCTGAGATTCACAGTTCCAAAAAAATAAAGTTAAAAATTAAATAACTGAATGGCTTTACAGTGCTTCTCGCTCTATTGCAGTAGAGTTCATAAACTCTTCTGGGCTATAGTTGATCTTCTCAGAAACAGGAGTCTGCTTTGTTTTCAGCCCTATGGAGTCTTAAGAACTCCAAAGTCTTGAAAATACAGTCCTGATGGATGTAGAAACAGTAGTAAAATTCCACAGGTTCATAACTTCATTCTAGTGACGTTGGATAGTTACGGTGATTTACTTTTTAAACGTTTTATGCTTGGTTTTTTTTTTTTCTTCTAAAATAATTAGCACAGTACTATTTACTAGCCCTCTATGAAACAATACGATGTTTAATTTCTTTTGTAGTCTAAAATAGCATTATGGAAAGACTTCTACTCCATTTATTGCTTTTAATTTTATTCTTTTAGTGTGATAGCTTATTCAGTGATCATGGGAGCACTAATGGCAAGTGGAAAAGAAGTATCAGGAAAAATCCCTAAAGGCAAGGCAAGTATCAAAATATCCAAGTACATTAGCTCAGCCTTGATGGAGGAAGTAATACTTGTAAATGTGGGGAAAGAGCTGTCAGAATGAACAGAAATGTCATGCTTATTTGCTGGAGATGGGTCAGCTGCATGCTATGATGTCTTGAAGCCAGAAAGAGTGTTGAAAATTCCTTTGCTATTCTGACAGCTGGTGAATTTGGAGATGGTATGTGCAATAATTTGGATCAGTCAAATTGTAGCAGTTTGGTCCCACAGGAATTACAAATCTGTTACTGAAGCATTAACAGTGAGCTGAGCTGCTCTTTTGAGCTTGCTTTGAGAAGGGTTCTGGAAACACTGGGGCAGAATTAGTGACTCTTCTGGTGCACAGCAGAAATTTTCTGTCTGTACTCCCAGTGTATTGTGAAGCTTTTAGGGCTTGGTTAGTAGTAATAGATTTGCAACTTCTTTTGATTTCTCCTTCCCCTCTGTATTCTGCGGAAGTTAAACTAAGTCCTAGTTTTTAAGTGACTAGATTTAAATATTATACCTCCTTGCTCGATAAAGTATTTGAGTATTATACCACCTTGTTTAATAAAGGATTTCCTTTTCTTTGACAGTTGGGGGTTGTTAGCTGTATTACCTTTTCAGCATGAAAGGAGTGAGAACACCTCTGTCTCTTTAATGTCTTGTCAAAAGAATCAGTAAAATTCCAGTGAGAATCCAAGTTGTTGAAGAAAATACCCTGCATGGATAACTGAAGGAAAGCCTTGTTCTAGAAAGCCCTGAAAACAATGTACTCCTTTGAGTACAGTGAACTCTAGTAGCTTTTAAGAGCATACAGTATTTGCTTAGCAGCAAGAAAGCTTCTTTTCAGTACACCATTAAGCTGCTATCTTCCCCATTCTGTGGGAGTTCAAGCTAAGGTAAAACACTTCTGTGGGGTTTCTTAAGTATTTTCTTAGGACTTAATAGAGAAGTATTTTGCTGTCTGATTTTATGCAGGCAAGCAGAGTTTCAGGATTACTACTAAGCAGGATTTCTGATTTACAGGATCACTGGGGACATCTTTACATATGAGGGTTTTTCCTGAAAGAGTGTGCCTGAATAGGAATAAACCTGTTTTTTAGAAAAGCTTTCACGACATGGAAGAAATTGTTGGATGAAACGGGAGTGTGTTTTTTGCTGGAGTTGTTAGAAGGGCTAAGCTGGCCCCAGACTTAAGAGAACATGCATTTTCAGGCTGCTCTGAAGTCAAAGGTGCACAGTAGCCAAGAGTCCTGTTGTTGCCTGGCAAGTCATTCAGTAGCCATGGCCAGTGTAGCTTCCAGTATTGCTTGTGTTGGGGTGTGCAAACCCCACAGAGAATTTTAGTGCCTGGCTTGAATGCTGACTTCAAACGGATGGTGAGGGACAAAGTAGAAAGGGCACAGACTGGTTTGTAAGCTCACTCCTGTCTTACCAAGAGCAGCCCTTAACAAAGCCCTCAAAGCCTTTCATGAAGTTGAGAACTTAAAAATGCTGTAATTTCTTAATATCTCTTTTGTTTTCTTGCGTTTTCAGCTGGTTGATTTTGAAGCCATGACAGCACCAGGGTCTGAAGCTTTTAGCAAAATAGCAAGGAGCTGGATGAATCTAAAAAGGTAAATCCTTTAGTTCAGATGGAGAATGGGGAAATAAAATATGAAAGACTATATGTAAAATTCAAACCTATACTAAGAAATGTTACTTAGAAATTACGAATTCAGTAAAGGATTCAATGTATTTTTTAACACTGTTTAGGAATTAATGAGACAAGATTTGCATTTACACACACAGTAGTGTATTTTGAGTCTAACAGAGTAGTTAGTAGTCTAGACATTCTCAATATGTGAGTATGGTCCTCTGAGGAAATTATTTGGATTAATGTCATCTTCATTTTATCCAGTGGGTTATGGCTTATCATTAGTAGATCTGGCAATGAATGAACAAAGCAAGGGGAAATTTTGACCCTTTTTTAAAATTCCTGTGGGTTTCTTCAAACTATGTATCCAAAGTAATTTGCTTATCCTTTAATTCTGTTTTGATTCAGAGAATAGGTGTTTTCAAAGTAGGTAGACATTTTGAGTGTGGAGAATTACATTACTTGGTATAGATGGATGACTTTTGTGCAATGCCTCAAATTTTTGATTTTCATATGAATTTATAATTTAATACTGCATACGTTGACAAGGAGTTATTATTATGAATTGGGTGCATTTGACTGGTCCCCTAGTTGTTATTCCCCATACAAAATCTGAAAATCAGGCCAGACACAACACCAGTTCTAGTATGCTTCAAGTCAGAATCGAGACACCTAAAGGGTTCTGAGAGAATTGCCCAAGGTCCTTGTAGGGCCATCTATAATCTTGGAAACATGGTGCACATCAGGGGACATTCTTGGTTGCTGCAGGAAAGAAAATCATGAGTTCCTCTTCAGGAAGGCCAAAAGGAAACCCAGGGGAACTGTCAGCCTCATTTTGATCCCTGGGAAAGTCATGAAGTGAGTCTTCTAGGAAAGCACTTCAGTTAATATGAAGGAAGAAGTCACAGAAAACAATCAACATGAGTTTACCAAATGTTCTGTGACCCAATGATGGTTCTCTCTGGTAAAAACCAACTTTTGGGGATGATGAGAGCAATCAACGTTATTAATTTTTACTTCAGCAAGGGTCCCACATTATGGTCTGGACAAAAGGACAACTAGATGAAGATGATGTTTGGATAATCAGATTTAGGGAGGTATTCACCACTTTGGACCACATTTAAAATTCTGCATTCAGCTGCAGTAAAGACTATAACAAACCAGAAAAAAATCAATAGAGAGCCACCAGAATGGCCAATGGTCTGGAGTACATGCCTTAACAGGAGAGAGCTAGGCTTGTTCAGCCTGGAGAACATAATGCTTTGATCTAAGAGCAGCTCTGCAGGACCTGTGAGTTTTGGGTGGGAAGACAAAAAAGCAATGTGCAGGAGTTGAAACAACGTTTAGACTTGGCATAATCTTTTCATCAGCAGCCTGCTCAAAGAGGCTGTGCAGTCTCCACCCCTGAAGATTTTCAAGACTTGGCAGGATAAAGCCCTGGCACCCTGATTTGACTTCTTGGTTGACCTTGCTTTGAACAGGATCTTAGAGGTCTGGTCCAACTTCCTAGAGACTGTAACTCTCCAGCTGCTCTTAGTGCCAAACACCTCATACTGATTAGTGTTGTTTAATTTTATTATCAGGGGTTCTGAGCCTGGTGAATTCCAGTAAACTATAAAATCCCTTCCTAAATGAAGAAGGCTAATAAGATTCAAGGACATCTTTGTTAAACTTAGGCTAAAATTCTACTTGTAAATGAGTCAAATTCAGTATTCATTAAGGAGTGAAATTTCTAAATGACAGGTGTAGCAAGTTGTGGTTTTTATTAAAAGTAGTCTGCACAAATATTGAGACATGCTTGTCTTGGAAATAAATATTTATGGTTCCCACAATTTTTTTCTGCAATTCTCACAATTATCTTTATTAATCCTCTGTTCATGCTGGTTTTGGTTTTGTTTTTTTTTTTTTAAGACACATCTTTACCAAAGAGAAACTTCCTTCTTGGGAGTTAAGTGAGCTTAAGACACTTCAGTGCTGCCCACATGTATCTGACTCCCTCAGCTGTAGTGTTGAAATTTATGGGAATCCATGTCAATCCATGATCTGGGAAGTCATCATGTTAAAAATAACCTTGTCAAAACAATTTATTTTTAATCATTAAACAATTTAATTTTAATACCATTCTGTAGAATATAGTAGAACCTAGAGAATTGCTAGGTCAAATTAGACATGTGTAATAGGTGAGGAAATGAGCCAGAGTGGAGAAAATGATAATGTTGACTTTGCTGAGGGAAAAAAAAAAAAAAAAATTAGAAGAACTACAGCCCAAAGGACTTGATGTAATATATGAAGGTAATTAGCCTGAGTGGCTAATTTGTCTGTGGTCGACAAATAATAGTGGATATGGTAAATAAGGCTGGAAGACTTAAAGCAATACATTTTTTTTCTTTAACTTGTGCTGCTTTTGAAAGTTCTTCTGTGTAGACATTGTTTTCATTCTGTATGGTGATGGAGTAGTCATGAAAAGCAAGATCTGTTTGTGAAGAGCAGATTTGGAGATTCATTGAATCATTATGGTTGGGAAAAAAACTTTAAGATCGTTGAGTCCAACCACTAACCCAGCACCACTGTGTTCACCATTAAACCATGTCCCCAAGTGCTGCATCCACACTTTGGATGACTTCCAGGGATGTAATTGCACCATTTCCCTGGGCAGCTTATTCCAATGTCTTCATCCTTCCCATGAAGAAATATTTCTTAATATCCAATCTAAAGCTTCCCTGGCACAACTTGAACCAATTTCCTCTGGTCTTGTCCCTTGTTAACCAAGATGAGACCAATCCCCTCCTGGCTACACCCTTCTTTCAGGTGGTTGTAGAGAGCAATAAGGTCACTCCTGAGCTTCCTTTTCCCCAGGCTGAACAACCCCACCTCCCTCAGCTGCTCCTCACAAGACTTGTGCTTCAGACCCTTCACCAGCTCCATTGCTCTTCTCTGGACTCGCTGCAGCACCTCAGTGTTTTCTCAGTGGTGTCTGAAACTGGACACAGGATTTCAGGGGTGTGGCCTCAGCAGTGCCAAGTACAGGGGGACAATCACTGCCCTGGTCCTGCTGGTCACACTGTTGCTGACAGAGGCCAGGATCCCACTGGCCTCCTCGGCCACACTGCTCATGTTCAGCTGCTGTCAACCAGCACCTGCAGGTCCTTCTCTGCCCAGCAGCTTTCAGCCACACTGCCCCAAGCCTGGACCTCTTCACACAGGTCCCAAATTTGTTGGAGAAGGGGATGAAGAGAAGTCTAAGTTAATGTGTTAACTTATAAAACTCATCAAAAAATAACTTCTTTTTTTTTCTCTTTCAGTATTTCACCTTCTTACAAGAGCCTACCATCAGTATCAGAGACTTTTCCAACCCTGAGAACAATGATTGAAGTACTAAATACAGACTCATCTCACTGTCTAAAAAAAACAATAGTTGTTGTGTAATTTATACAAATAAAAGGCCAAGAGATACCGCTTCGTAAATTATTTTGAACGGCAAATTATCGTCAAAATTGTTTGATTTTGTTTTGTTTTGTTTTTTTTTAATAGAACAAACTTACTTGACTGTTTGTCACCAGTAAAAGAAATCTTTCTGTGACCAATAATATTAAAAAGGAAAAAAGAATTAGAAGAAGTGCTTTTTCATATTAAGACACACTCTAGCAGAAACAGTTATTCAGGGGCCAAACTGAAGAGCAGTAAGAAACTTGATCACAGTTATGAACTCAATGTACTGCAGGTGAAAATTTATTAAAAGAAAAAAAGAAAAGCAATCTTCACTGGAAATAACACTCTAGTACTTCTCATTGTTTTTTTTCAAAGACTCCAACTTCTGCACAGGAAACTTAGAGCTCTACCATGTGTAAGTAACTGGAGAATACACAAGCCTATTTCATGTAGTACAGTGCAGTGAAGGAACAGATGTCAGCTTAAAAGAATGGGGTTCAGGGAAACATCATTTGGAAACAAACCAAACCAATTACTTATTTGGACATAGGCTCTTGGTGAGTAAATGTCAGAAGGATAACACTGTCCCTTTCCAAGTACCCATTGATGGTGGTGGTTGACAAAAGTTACTAACTGATTGACAGGACTGAAGTATATTGGGAGCATCAGCTAGTGTTCCTTGAGTTATTTTTGTTGGACAGACTACGCAGCATTCTGGAAAGGCAGGTTTCCTTAACCAAACCATAATTAAGGCAAATTTGACCACCTGTCTGTTTAGTATTAATGAATATGAATTCTAAACTTCCTTGATCAGAATTTCTGTAAAGGGCAAAAGTAAGTTATTTCTTTGCAATTAAGGATAAAGGAGGCTTGTAAGTTTTCGTTCAAAGAACTGGGATGCTGTCCATTTGTGACACAGGTACTCCCAACATTCTGTTCTTGAATACCTTCTACTGTCCCACTAGAAATTGGCATTATTTGCTTCTTCTGTTTAAAAGTCTAGAAGTTTAAGAAACCTCTACTACATTTCATTAAGGAGGAAAGGAACTGGTTTTTTCCTGGAAAAACAGCAGTCTGGAATACATGCCTAACTTTATACTTTGCTCGTGTTCTGCTGTGATCTTCAAAGCCTGTAAAGTTTTGTTATGCCTTGTATTATTCGTTGAGAAAGGAGAATTACATTGGCACTTGACCAGACAGTCTTGGGAACTATAAAAACGAGGGGTTTTGTTTTGGGGATTAGACCAGAGGGAGTGGAGGAAGGGGCGGGTTGTAGAAAAAAAAAAAAAAACACAAACTGCCTGGGCAAACAAACCGTGTACAATCATCTGGGCTTCCTTGTCCTCATTTCCTACTCCTGTGACTGACTTCATCCACAGCCCCTGGTGGCAGACAAGAGAGATTAATGGGAGATCACGGGAGGATTTGGGGTAATGTGTATTGCACCTCTTATGTGTATGTGTGCCTGCAAACATGTTTCAAAGGCTTCTTTCTCTGGGCGTGATGCAGATGACTAAGAAAGAAATCGAGCTCAAGTCAAGTGCTCTCAAACAAGTTTAACAAACAAAACAGGATTATATAACTGGGCTGGTATGTGATGACTTGGGGAACTGTAATTACCTCCTAAGAACCAAGTATATGGAGAAACCTAATTATCATTTTCCATCCTCTTCTGTGTCATCCTAGCTGGTCTAGCGATACCATTTGAACTCTTAAATGGGAATATTAATGTATTGCAGCCCCAGTCATTTATCTATTAAGAATGATGCTAAAGAAAGCGGAATGAGGAAAAAAATAGGCTAAGCAGTGAAAAACCATTAATCTGAACCTCAGTATTTGTGCTACTTTGTAATATATTTTGAAGACAATAAAAATTCCCCTGCAACTACCTAGGCCAAAAGTCAAAATAGATTTAGTCTCACATAAATCTTCTGACATATTTGCCTGTCTTAGGTAAGCTGGGGGTTTCTCCGGGTGGTTGGTTGGTTTGTTTCTTTGTTGGTTTGGTTGGATTTTTGGTCTTGGTTTTTATGGAAAGAAATTATGCTTCCCCCACTCCACCCCAGGAGACTGGTCATCTTTTGGGAGTTTGTGTGTGGGACCTCAGTGAATCCTTTGCCAAAATAAGGCCTTGTTACAGGAAACAATCATTTGTACAGCAAAGGAGGAGACCAGAAAACCTAATTATTTCAGCCTTTAGGAATCTCCTTTATCAATGTAACCAATGCCTACTGCATAGACTTGTAACGCATAGGCTGCAACTGTACTATCAAGGCAGAGGCCTCAGACCACCTTGCACCCTAACTGCTGGAAGTGAATAAAGGCAGCCGTGCCAGGCATCCTGTCTCTTGTGACAGCAGCTGCTGGACATTTTACCGTGCTAAAAAACACGTAAGACTTATGTAGGAGTGAGGAAAGGCAGCTTCTTGGGCACAGTGCTCCTCTGCCAGCTGAGGCGAGTCCTTTCCTGGTGCTCCTAGCCCGGGCAGCGTGGGAATACTACAGTTTACCTCCTTGGAAAGAAGGGGAAGGGCTATGGGAGATGGGCGCTACGGGCAGGAGCACTTGAGTGCCGCGGGGCCCGCTCAGCCGCACGCCATCGACGGTCCCGAGACCGAAGCAAGCCCGGGAGGCGGCGTCCCCGCTTCCCTGCCTCCAGCCGGCCCGAGGCGGCGGGAGAGCGGCCGGGCCCCCGCGGGCGCGGCGGGCGGGCGGTGCCGCAGGCGGAGGCGGGCAGGGGCTGCCGCGGGCTGGGCGTGCGGGGGGCGGGCAGCGCGGGGAGGCGGCCGCCCGCCTTTATAGGGAGCGAGGGAGGCGGCGTCTGCGGGAGGGGAGCGGAGGAGGCGGTTCTCTTCCCGTTGCCATCCCCAATCCCGCCGGGCGAGTGCGGGGCTGGCGGCGGCGGGGTGGCCATGGCCTCCATGGCGGCGGCGATCGCCGCCTCCCGCACGGCGGTGATGAACGGGAACCGGCCGCTGGACGAGCGGGAGCGCAAGCGGTTCAGCTACTTCTCCTCGCTGAGCCCCATGGCGCGCAAGATCATGGCGGAGAAGGAGCGGATCCGCGAGCGCTACGGGCCCGAGTGGGAGCGGCTGCCGCCCCGCCAGCAGGACGAGATCATCGACAAGTGCCTGGTGGAGCCGCACGTCCAGGCCCGCTACGCCGCGCACCGCGGCACCGCCCGCCCGCCCGCGCCGCCCGCCTCCTACCCCAGCCTGCGCCTCAACACCGGGCAGAAGGTGGTGCGCTTCGGAGACGAGGTACCGGGAGCGGCGGGCTGCGGGGAAGGGGAAGGGGCGCCGGCGGGGTCCGGGCGGGAGCGGCGCTCGGCACCCCCGGCACCGCCGCACGGGCGGGCCCCCCCGGGCTGCGGTGCTGCCGGCGCTGGGCTGCCCGGCACCGCGGGCCTTCCGCGCCGTCGGCAGCGGGGAGAGCTGCCCCGGTGATGAGCTTGATTCCTTTCCCTCTTCCCTGGCTGTGCGGGAGGGCGGGATGTTCACCGAGAAGCGCTGGGTCACACCGTAGAAGCAGGGAAGGCAGCAGCGACAGCGCTGAAGTGGATCTTGCAGAAAGGAGACTTGGAGAAGAGGACGGTCTCAGTTCCCCCGACGCCCGGGGCATGACCGCGGCTGGCGCTGGACATAGTCCCTTGCTGAAAATGGGCTGTAGGGAATGTTTACACTGAATTAAATCTCTTCCTTTTCGTTTCTAGTTTTAGACATGGTTAAAAATACAACACTGAAAACATTCCAGCTCTTGGCATGTGTGACACCTTAAAAAAAATGCAGCCTGTTCCATGTCACATGCCAGGAAAAACAGGGGTGTGGAAAGATAGATGGCAAAAAGTATGGATTTTGAACCTTCTGAGAGCCATCTATCCTACGGTGAAGAGTGGCAGCCCTGGAAATCCACAGTAAAAGAGTACCCGGTCTGGAGCAGTGGGTCATGTTACCGAGTGTGAGCCCTTGAAGAGGAAAGTCTAACAATGCCTGAAGAGACCTGACAGTACTCTTCAGATACACTGTCTCTTATTCAGTGTATTGATTCCCTCTGTTTTCTGTTCTTTCACATTTCTATTCTATTCTTTTATTCTTGTATGATTACAGAGCTGGTTTCTTTCACTCTGTCCATATAACAACTTTAAGTGAGCTATTGTTAATTAAGTTATGTGGCTTCTACCAGGAAAAAAAAAAATAATCTGCTTCTGCGTTTGTAGTCATCAATCCAATTAAAAGAGAGCAGTGCTACTTTGAGCCTCCTCTCCAATATCCCTTGGAATGGGATTTTTAAGAAGCTTGTGGGGCACACTGATACTGGACATCATGGTTCCCAGCCAGCTTTGTGCCAGGAGACTGCTGTCTGTGTTTCCCCTGTCAGGCAGGTGTGATGCTGGGCTGCACACACATCGTATCTAAAGCTAGAGTGCATAGGGTATGGCTCAGTTTTGTCTAGTTCATGATACCCAAAATTCTAGATAAATATTTGATAGTAGTGGCCAAAAATAGGTGTGGAAGGACACAAGACAACAAATTTGGTTGTGCAGACAACCTTTGAAAAGAAACCTATATCTGAAGTTAGTTGTGAAATAATTTAAAGAGTGTGGAAAATAGATATGTTCAGTTTTTCCAGCCTTGGAGAGCTCTGCTGTGCTTTCTGCTTTGAATTATGTGGATCTGGAAGCAAAGCAAGCATGTCGTAGGCTGTTGTGCTGCACTGTATGGAAATAATAATTTCCTAAAGCATCTAGAGAGTCCATCTGAAACTGGGCAAATAGTTTTCTTTCCCCTCTTCTCCCCAAGTACAATTACAAAATGCATAATGTTAGTGTTTCTGTAGCCATGAACCCAAGAAGGCATGCTTCATCCAAATACTTGATACAAGGTGTTTAATTTTGGAAGCATCTGCCTCAACTGACTTCCTCTTTGACTGCTAAGCCAAAGTTAATACAAATTGTTTCTGAAGAAAAGAGGCTCCACTCTTTTTCGCGTTCCTCGTTTTGATTTTACTTCTTCCAGCTGTACCACTGAGCCTTGGAGCCTTTCCTGGCTCTTCATCTGATAGCTTCCTCTCCCCTGGCTCCCTTGCTGGCATTCGACCTGATTGCTGGACATTTGCCCTGGCTGACGCATTGTCCCTCCTTGTCTTGCCGTAGCAGAGCCGCTGCTGCTGCTGCTGGCTCTTGCCGGTTCGGTTCAGCTTCCCGGGCTTGTGAGCGCTTTTCCTGCAGAGCTGTGCTACCCCTGTGTCCTGCTCAGACGGCTCAGGGAGCTGTGCCCCTGCTGCCTTTGCGGGGCTCAGCTGCTGCACGCACCGTGGTCTCCCAGCCCTCGCTCAGGACAACTGGAGTGGTCCTGGCCGCTGTCCCTGGCTGTTGGTGTATGGTGTCCTAAGGCAAGGAAACAGAGAGCAGCCCACATCCCTCAGAGTCACTTGTGGATGTTGCAGGCTTTCTGTGAGAGTGTTTTGGTCTGATGATGTTCTTGCTGATATACCTGCTCCAAAAGTTTCATGTTTCCAGCCGCAGCTCATCTTCCCTGTTAACTGATGTTGAAATCTGTAGTGATCTACTTGTGCGTGCTTAAGCATGGAAATTTGATCTCTTTCACCTCATGTTCTTTGGAGGATTTGGTAGAAAGCAAGCCAAGGATGAATACTGAAGATACTGATTTACTGGTCCTGGCCTCTCACTGTTTCAGTCCCATTTTCATGCACATAGCCATTATGATAAGCTGGTACAGAGGATATATGTAGTGGTCTTGTATCTCTGGACAGTTACTTCCCTCTTTCTCGCCCCCACCATTTTCTGTATATCTCTTCTAACACCAAATTTATCTCCTGAACTCATAGCCCAGGACTGTAAGTTCTCAAACTATAAACATCTACATTTTCAAAACACCTTTGAGTATGTTGGCTGTGTGGGAAGAGTGTTACAGAACACAGACGTGCAGTAACAGGACCGTGGCATCCTGTAGCCATGATCCAGTCATTTTATAATGCTAGAGCAACTGCAGCACCATGTGTGACTCTTAGCAGATGCCTAGAGCTCCTTCTCTTCCATCTTATCCTCATTGCAGCATCACCAGTCATGGAGTTGGTAGTGGAAGCCCTGCAGGCACTGTGCACACAGTTTCAAAAAAGAATTAGGCTAACAGGGTCATTTCACACCCAGTGAAATAAGTTTTGTCCTGTTTGCTGAAGGTGGACTTGCTATCATCACACATGAGCCCAGCACAGGAGATTATTTGTTGCTTCACCATAATTTTCTGTGTCTAGATAGCCCAGGCCTCCTGACCAAGGGCTTTTGGATGCTGCAACAGAGCTTCCTCTTTCCAACAAACCTCCAATTGCTGGCATTTCTCCATTTATAATTTCTTCATTCTAATGCCCATAGCAGTAGAAGTGAAGGTTAACTGAGCAGAGAGAAATCTGGAAATACAAGCTGAGATTGAGCGTGAATGTAATATAGATGGGTTATTTTTGAAATATGCCATAAACCATGATAGGAATAGGTGGAAAACCAGCAGTATGTGAGAGGTTACCACTCTTTGCCTGCAGTAGTGGCCAACCTGTGATAATGCAGCTGATTTGGTGTCAGTGGATGCCACTGGGTTCTCTCTGGTTCAGTGAAAGATAGTTTAGATGTTCACTTTACAGCAAGTTCTCTTAATACTGTTTTCTTAATACCATCTCTCTTTATCCATAAGATGTAACATATACCTGGAGTCAAGGTCTGATTTTTCCTTTGCTTTTTAGGTTTGGGGTTTTTTTCTTTTGAATGGATATTCAGTATTTGAGCAGTGAAAGAGTTGAGTGTGAAATAACTAAACTGTTCATTGGAAAAAATGCCATATGCTTTAAGAAGTGGTAAACATTTTATGTGGAGGAAAGACAGGTAAGAGTGTTTGGTTAGCTTCATTCATTCATTGTGTTTTAAGAGGGACGCTTGACTTACCTGCCTTTGTTTTACTTAGCCTTAGGAACTTTGGCACTAAGCAGAGGAACAACCCTTTTACCTCCCTACTTAAAATCGCTTTAAAGCAACAAATAATCAATATGGCAAAAACTTTTATGTTGGGCCTGCTAGAAATTTGTGCTTTTTAAACACCCAGAAATTAAAGGCAGCTTTTGAGTGCAGTAAAACCTCAATAACCAGGAAGTCCTGTTCTAATAACACTTCTGAGAAGCATTTATTGGTGAGTTTGTGTCTTGCCCAACTACTGTCAGCTGTGCTGAACAATGCTCATGTCAGACACACAGGCACATTCTACCAGTGTCTTCCATTTTGAAATTCAGATGTTGTTTTGCAGCAAACTGCCTACATATAGCAAATGTAATTTGTGATTCTTTTTTATATATTTTGCAGCTGGTTGTTGAAGTCAAGTGTATGACCAGATTTTTGCCTCTCTTTTTTACTCGTCTTTTTCAGCTTTGAAATATGTTGCATGAGGCCCCATTTCTTACAAATAGATTCTTTTTTTTAACCCTGGTGAACAAAAGTTTATTTATTTGCCTTCTTTCTGGAAGAAGGCATTGTTTTGTGCTGAAAACAAAAGCTGATCAGATATGGATTTTTTCTAATCTATGTTGATGACAAATAGCCTTGAAGTCTTTTTCTCTAGAATTCAGTCATAATTCACTTTTGTTATTATTGAAATAGTTGATTCTTGATTCTTTTCCTCCCAGTTTCTTCAAGCGTGTAAGGACTTCTTTATTCCACTAAAAACCAAAGTTACTTCTCATATTTTGTTGGTGACAAACATGAATCAGGCAGTTAGATAACACAACACTGTTCAACACTTTTTCACTTGGTCCTCTGCATGTTCTCTGTGTGAAAACACATGAGGTGGAGCCCACAAACTTCCTTCCCTTCCCTGACAATGGGCAGAGCTTGTCAACTGTTTCCTTCATCCTAGCCCCAAGTACACTTCAAATAACCACAGACATCAATTGCTTGAAGGTTTGTATCCTCCAGGCATGTCTTATCTTATTTTATTCTTTGCTGTATCCCATGGAAGATCTTTTGAATGTGGACAGAGCTCCTCAGAGTTCCTGGCTCTGAAGTGTGCTGGGCTGTACAGCCCAAAGTACAATGAGCCATCTTTTTAAGTAAAAAAAAATAAAAATGATGCTCTTCTTTTGAGGAATTGCTGCCTAGCTACTTCTATCTTATATAATCTATGAAACTCTTAGATTCTATCTCTGACCAGAACTTTTAATAACTGTTGCCAAGATTAATTCATCCCAGGAGCTTTTTGCTTGCCTGTGCTGGAGGTCGAAGTTACAAGCTGCGGTGCCAACAAGGGCATTGATGGTTGAGAAGACATCGGCTTCTATGAAGTGGGAGGCTGACTTGCTCTGTCCTGCAGGGAATGATGTGTCCTGCTGCATGACAGCCTCATACCTTCACTCTGCCTTCCCCATGCTGCTTTTTTATCCCTCTGTGGTTGGCCTTTTGCTGGCTTGCAGCAGTGGTGTCATTGCTGAGTTGAGGGTGTGCAGGGAGCCTTGGGTAGAGGTGTCCCTGCCAGTGCTGTCCTCTCTTGCCTCAAATACAGCAAAACAAAGAACTTGATGTCTTGGATCCAGAACAAGGATGAACTTGGCTCACTTTCAAGTTTAAATTGGTCCCCAGCTGGTTTGCTTGTCCTTTAAATGGCAAGAAGACAGAGATTCCTTTAAACTGTTTAGATAAAACCCACTGGCAGCTATGGCTGCACATCTGGAGCTTTAAGGTGCTGTGACTGCACATAGCAGTGTTACAGTGTTCTCTGGACTTCACTTCTGTCCTTTACTGCTGTGGTTGAAGTCAAGCCCTGATTTATCCAGACCCCATGCAGACAGAAGTGTTATAGTCCTGCCGTGTGTGTGAGACTCAGTCCAATGGTTTGGTTCTCCCATCTCTCTTCCCTTCTGGGCTGTGATTCCTCTCTCATGCATCCTTCAGAAATGAAGTGCCAACTCCATTTCAGAGGCAAAAGATATTGTCCTAGAAGGAGTTTGAAATAATTAGACACACCTGCTGTGAGGCATCACACACTGAGTGGTGTGGCATTCCCATGCAGACAGCAGCACACCACAGTGCAAATGCTGGCAGATACTAAAAAGCAGACTTTTGCTCCCTTTTTTCCTTTAAATGTTAAAACATCTGAGAATATGTTTCCCGGATTGAGAGAACCTGTATTACATTTGTGTTCTTGGCAAAAACACTTCCTGTACCAAATTTCTTTCTGGCCACAATATGTGATCAAGCAGAGCCTTTCCTCTTAGATGAGCTCTATCAGGCAAGTTCTTCTTAAGAGCATGGGATCACCTCATGTATACCACAAATACTGTGCTGCTAGAAACCCTGTATTTCACAGATGAGTGATAGTTGAAATATGATGTGGTTTTATGTTTAGGAGATGGTTTTAGACACTTCTAATCGAGCTCTCATAGCTCTTGGCCATAAAAATCTGCCTGCAGTGAAATAAGAGAGGGTAGATCAGGAGAATGTTATCAGATGTCTGAGAAATATATTTCTATAAAGGCAGAGACCAGAAATAAGAAAATAGCAGCCACAGTGAAATGTGGGGTTCCTGTGTTGTGTTAAAACGTGGTTGAGTTCTGTTATTCTTTGAACAGCAGGAGTGTGAAAATCCTGCATGGTTATTCCTGGCCTTTCCCTTTCCATGCAGTGTTCCTACTCCTGTTCCTTCCCTGGCGTGCCATGGCGTCCACAAGCAGTGACCTGCTCAGGATGGAGGGTGCAGCTCACTACCTCTACCTGTGGGACCATGCAGTGCACCAAGGAGTCCCAGCCACGACCAGGAATAGAAATGCAATCATGTTGTTGTAATTCCTCAACAAATATGAACAACAATCATTTCTTGAATTATTTTCCACCCTTTCATTTTTCAGTGTGGGCCGCATGTATTTCTGGGGGGCCTGCCTAGTATGAAGAGATTGTTTGGATTTCCCAGTTTGGGATTCTTTTCAGCTTCTTAGAAGAATGGATTTCAGATTTTGTGCTGTGGATGCCGTGTGGCTCCTTCAACACCAGTGAATATTTATTCCAGAGCAGCCATCACTGAGGTGGTGCCGTGATGTGTCCTGTTGGGGCTGGATCCAGCTGTGGCTGGGCCCAATGGCCACACAGCTGTTTCACTGCCCCACGACTGCCTGGCTGTGCAGGTGCTCTTTGCTCTGCCAGCAGGAGCAAATGGGGCTGGATTTCCATGAGGCCCCTTCTCCTTTTGCTGTTTCTGTCCCTGTGTGTTGCTAGTGGCTACCAAAGAAATGTCTAGTAGAAAACTGGAAATGTAATACATTTTAAAGCTGTTTGTGGAGAAACCATTTCAGGAGATTTAGACCAGGTGAAACCTTCATATATTTTGTAGATTAAACTGGTGTAGTATTGATAACCTTCCCCTCAGAGGACCTGCTTTCAGTCAGTTCTAAAACATAATCAGTGCCATCTTTAAGCACTGCTTTTAGTTTACACTCAGTTCTGTAGCAGTGGTTATTATAGTTTCAGCAGTGTAACATAATGTCATCTATGTGATGCTTCTGAGAAGATGAAGCTGCTCTTCTGATTTTTAGTCATTCTTGAATTTTATTTCAGGACATAACTTGGCAAGATGAACACTCAGCTCCGTTCTCCTGGGAAACGAAGGTAAATAAACAGCTTTTTTTTTTCATGTTGGTTTGTCATTATATACTGTCTCTTCTGCATTTATTGTCTTTATTTTGATACTTGATAGATTAATGTCCTCTTATTCTATGCAAGCTATATAAGGTGACCATCCTGGAAATGAAACAGGACTGGTATGCTTTGATTTGCATCAGGAGAAACACAAAATGTACTAATGAACTAATGTTCTGGCTTTCAGTGCAGTTGTAAAACCAATTCATTAGAAATTATTTGATTTTTTTTTTTGTTGCAAATTTTTAAATCAACCTTCCATGTTTAGCAAGACCCTTGTCTCAGATACATTATAAAAACATAGCTGCATTTCAATTTTGAAGTCAGGAGTAAAGTAGTTAGAAAATGGTGTGAGAAATGTGCAGGTATCTCAGAACTTCATTGGATTCTTTCTGAAAGCCTGTCTAGTATTTCCTCTTTATATTATGAACTAGAATGTTGTCATAGGGCAAATGTAGTGAAACTTGTTAACCTAGGGCCATGCTAGAAGCATTATATTATTTCCTCTCCAAAAGGCTCCCTAAAAAAATAACATTTTTCTGTGGTGGGTTGGTTTGGGGTTTCTTTTATACCTCATTTTACCTCTGGTATTTTGTCAAAGCGTTATTTATGATGGGATTCTCATATGGCTAGCACAGAGCCAGAGTTCTCCATCTTTCTGAACCTGCAGTGTGAGGAGACATGGTTGTGCCATATGTGTGGTGGGAAATCAAGTTTAGTTCTTCTTGTTTGAGAATTCCTGGGAGCAAAACCACAGCTCATTTTCTTTCTCAACTGGGTATGGCCAGCATGTTAATTTAATCACACATTTCAAACTTTGTGTTTTTTGCCTTTATCTGCCAGAGAAAGCTGCTACTGTCCTGTTCCCCATTTCTTTTCTTTTTTTTTTTTTTTTTTTTTTGCCCTTGAACTATGTAGATAATCATGTACGACCTTATGAATATAATCTTAGCCTAATGCAGAGTAATTATTTGGAAATGCCAGTGAATACTAAATTAATCCAGTTGACCTGAGATTTAGCCCTGCCTGCTCAAGGTCACTGCCTGTAGCTGCACCCCATCTGTGCTTTGCAGAAGCTGATTAACCTATAACTTGATGTGACTCCTGGGCACTGGCAGCCTGCAGCGCTGCAGTTGAAGAGAAACCAGTGCCAGTCTTCACTTGCCTAAAAACTCCTTTAAAAGCTGTGATGGGTCAGGAACCAGTGGAGGATTTCCTGCAGTGGAAACCTAGTTGCTCAGGCAAGCCCTCCTGTCTTACAGGACCCTTAGAAGAAGCAGCCACTGGCTTTTAGTATAATATCAAAGAGGTTTTTAATATGGATTACTTGGGTGAAGCTTGCAAGAAAGGAAAAAATACCAGAAAAGTGTTGACCCCACTGACAGTAAGGTGAAATAAATGATACATCAGAGAGAGCAGTGTTGTCTTTCTCACTCTCAGGTCCAAACACAAAACCTCAGGTTTGGGAATGTGGCAGCCATAATCACATTTTTAAGCCCTGTCTTGATAAGGTTTTGTAAGTTCTGAATACTTGAGCTTCCTAGAGGTCCTGCTTCATATAATGCACTGGCTGGTGATGCACAATGAGATACATCTGCAACTTGAATGGATTCTCTCTTTAACCGATAAGTTCTCTTCTTTTTAATGCTTGTGTGTCTACTGAAGGGTTTTTAAACCCAGCCTGTGGTTTATTGCTTGCTGATGAAGGGTATTTCTACTGTCCTTCTGGTGTCTCAAAATGATAGATGCACTGGTTATAAATGCACCAGTGGATAAATGCACTGGTTTCATCCTTTACTGCAATGAATCAAGGAACACAGAGTGATATGGGAATAGTTGTGTGGTCACTAAAGAGAAGTGAGGAGGGGAGAAGGTCGTTTTAGAAGTAATTGTCATGGCTGATTAAGCTGTGTTTCCCTCTTTCCCATCTCCCTCCTTGCTGACCAGAAATAAAAGCTGTACCAGAGCTGTAAGCTGAAAAGTTTTATGACCTTTTTCTTTAGCAAAAGTCTAGAGAATCCATTTTGTCTGGATTTACGGGGTATGGGTTGGTTGGTTCCTGTGGATTCTTCCTTTTGGTTTTTCCCCACTGCCTCATATTGTATCAGTCTTTCAACCAAATCCTTCCACTGCTGAGTCTTCCTTTTCAAAAGTGGAGATCTTGCTTTATCCTTACTCTTTGATCTTCCCTAACCAGTACTTTTATGAGGTAATACTGGAAGGCAATTTTTAATGAGGTAGCAGCTGAGGAAAACGTAGCCTGACTCAAGTGGTCCCATGTGAGGAAACCTGAATGAGCTGTTCAAGAAGGTTGGTGTGTTGTAATGCATTGTTCAACATCCTGTGAGCCAGAGCTGTTCCCACTGTTATTTAAGGCTATCAGGCTCTACCCATGGTGGGTTGTTCTTTCCCCAATACTCTTCTCCCTGGTCTCCCTTTTAATGTAGAGTTTTTTGTTTGGTTTGGGTTTTTAGCATGTAATTGCCTGAATGTGCATGAATATGCTCTGGATTACCCAAGGAGGGGAATGTGGCTTTTGCAGAGCAGAAGAAAGTAGAGATGTAAATCAGTACAACCAAGAGGCTTTTTTTTCTTAATTTTAACACTGAGACACAGAAAATACTCATTTTGCTAGTTTATTTTTCTGTAACTAACGTGAGAGAAACTGAGAGGGTGGTAAGAAGTGTGGAGAAGAGGGGAGGGCATGGTTGAAGGCTCTCAGCTGTAACTGTGATGCCGGTGGGGACTCTAGCTGATAAGGTATGGATGAATTTTTTTCTCACTGTAGCTAGTTCCATGGATTCCCTACTTCCATGGCAGTCAAACTTAACAAGAGAACAGTTTGTTGAATTGCTGTCATTTTGTGCAGAGCATTGTTGAAGGGCTTGGTAAGTTCACTTGTGTCCCAAGTAAGCTTTCTGCATTCTCACTTTAAACACAAATGTGCGGTATGGCTGCAGTCGTTCTTATCACGACAAACACTTGCATGAATATCTCCACTATTTTTAGATGAGTGTTTCTTGTCTCACCTTTTTATTTTTAAATCCTCCAACAAGGCAAACAAAGTAGGGCTAAACAATGTAAATTGCCGAGTTAGTTGTCAGACAGCATTTAAAATAATATTTTTAGTAGAAAACGATAACACTTCTCAGAGAGAAAACTTGGGAAGTGGTGAGTTCTCTTGGCACTGCAAATGGGCTGACATTTTAAAACTAAAGATTGAATTGGAGGGGGTGATTTGGTTCATGGGTGGAGCCCTCATGGACATAACACATCTTGAAATGTGGGTTACACTTTGAGCTGGAGCTCTAGCCAGGTTTATGAATTCAGGGTGTTCTATATATGGCTTCAGGTTTACGTGAGATGAAAGATGACATTTTGGCTCAGTTTAGCCTTTGAGGTTTCTTGGTTTGTTTGAAGTTAAAATTTAGTGAAACTCAGCACGGACCTCAAGATATAAATGGAAAACAAGAATCATGCCTGAACTTGGAAGTAAAATTTCTCTGCAACTCTTCCTGAGCTCAGAACTTCATGGGTTTTGTGGTTTTAGATTTGGGAGGGAAGTATAATTAATTTAGTAATGGGCAGAAAATATTTCAGTTTGCCACCTCAGTTAACACATGGAATGCACTGAGCAGCATGGGAATAAATTGCAATTTACTTCTGATTCATGATATTAATGAAAATAGGTTTTATTCCAAATGCTTTAAATTGACACATGCATATCTAAAGATTTCTTTTTCTTGGTACAGGTAGAATAGTTGTAGACTCTATTCTATTTTCAACAGGCCCTCAGGTATTTGTTGAAAGGAGAAGCCTCTGAGGTGTGTTTAAAATAAACCAAAAAAAAGGCAAAATGAGGAAGTGAAAAGGTTCAATTCCTTCAATAATCTGGTTGCTGCCTCCCTGTCCAAATTCCCTAATTATATTGCTACAGAAGTGATCTAATCCCAGCAATGATTTAGGAAGAAAACAACTATGTTCTACTTGTAATAAACATGCTTTACCAACTGTTTCCTTTGTATAAAATTGAGGCAGTCTTCAGTATCCTTCTTTGTACAAGCCCTAGTTGGTGTTTTGTTTTAAATAGGAGAACAGTGGCAGAAGATAATTTTTTCCCTTCCTTCCTTAGCAGCATGATACTATAATTGTTTGTTACAAGCTGTAATTTGGTGTGATTATTTTTACCAAGCTGGCATAAATGGCAGTGCTTCCTTGGAAGGAGAGTGATCCCTGAGTTTTTGAGATTAGCCTTCCCTTTTTGATTTAGACTACGTATGTTTAAAACATAGTGCTGTAAGATTTCTGTTGACTATTAGTTCTCAAGCAAAAAACCAAAAAAAACTACCAAACCCAACCTGTGGTAATAGAAGCTGTGTTCAAGGGGGTTTTTTTGTATTCTGTATGCCCAAGTGTGAGGATTCAGTTACCTGCATCAGTCTTTCTTGGTTTGAAGCATAAAACCAGGCACTGTCAGTACCAGCTTGCTTAAGCTAGCCAGGAAGAGTGGCAGACTGAGTTCCTACCAGCAGAGTATAGAATGGAATTTCCTCCAAAGGTCCATACTGCAGAACTTTGGCATTGTCCTTCTGTATGGACTAAAATTACTTAGATTGGTTTTGAGTGCTTAGCTCTATTTTTTGCCCTTGCAATTTGCCTCTGCTGACCTAAGGATTTCTTTCTGACTCTGAGAAGATCCTGAAAACACCCACGGTGTGCACGGGAAGCAAAGCAAAAACTGCAGCTACTTTGGGCCCTATATTTATTTTGGTTTTGTCCATTCAGCAAAGCAAAGTCATCTTCTAAATCTTTTAAAGTTGGCTTTCTTACCTCTGCATTTATCAGGCTGTGCTTAAAACAAGTTGCTTTTGACAGTGTTTCTGCAGTCTTTGTCTCAACAATTTGGATTTTTCAGCCTGCCAAGCAAAACAATTTGTTTTGGCTGTATTTGCCTGACTGCTTAGTAAAATACTACACATTCCTGATGAGTGAATAAGATGCTTTAAAAGTTCCTGGGTTCTTTGTGGTCATCTTGTTTTTAATATGTACTTATGAACTGAGACTTGATTTCATACAGTGTTATTAAATCATGACATTCTCAGTGTCTGGTGCCTCTCTTTCAGCATACATTGTTTCCCATGAGCATACTGTTACAATTTAGTAACATTTAGGTTATTGCTGCCTTGAGACTGAAGTTTGGTCTAAAATTTTAATCCAATAAACAAAATTCCTAAATACCTTCATATAGTCTTTTTAAGGAGAGATGGACCTGCAACCTCCTAAAACCTGCAATTTATAGTGTTATTTATATTTATGATACAGAAAAATGTTCAAGACAGGACATTCTTTATTTAAACCCTTGCAGTGGTTTGGGACCAGAGGGATAAGACTGAAAAGAACACAGACTTCTAGGTTTGCTTTAACTCAAAATACTCCTTTGTGCATGTTTTCACATGCACTCTCTCCCCCCTCTCTCTTAATGTGTTGAGAAAGACTTGCTCATGCAACATCTAGAAATTACTACTGCTGTTAATAGCTTTTATTTGAATTCCAATAATTTCTAGAAATTACAGTTGGGACTGTACTAGTCTGTCTGTAAACTCTTGAGACTTTCTGGGCTGAACAATTCCCAGAAATACCATTTGGACAGATGGTAGGAAAAAGAAAATATTTTTATTTTATTCCTCAGATGGGGAATTATGTGTACAGAAACTGCAGCTCTTGTAAAGTAATACAAAATCAATGAAAGCAGCGGGAAACTGAAACCCTCTCACCAGAATACCAGACTGTGCCTGGAAGACAATTCACTTTTGACCATGAAATCACACCCTGCTGTTCAGTGTGTGCCTCCCCAGGGTGGCAGCAGCTGGTAGAGTGCCCCAAGTGCAGTTCTACTTCTGAGTGCTGCATGGGCAGGTGCAGCTCACAGCAACTCTGCCCCAGCCTGGGGAAGGCAAACCTTTACAGGTGAGCTGCCACCCTAAGTTTAGCTGGGGCCAGGAGAGATATGCATCAAGATAGTCTCATGGCTGGCAAACCTAAAGGAAAAGGATTTTTGGGGGGCAGGGGAGGGGGAGGTTGCTGTCTTTTAAATATCATTTCCTTCCTTCTCCTGCTGACGCAACCAATTGCCAATTTGCAATCTGATGTAAGAAATTGAGAGCAGAACTCTAATTAAAATCACATTTGTAGTGTCTAGTGACTCATTAGGGTGCACAGTACTACTCATTACTTAGATGTCAGCATAGAGTGTTTCACACATGGGCCTTTTCCATCTCTGTGAAATTATCTTCCTACTTAGGCTGCCGCTTTGTTGTTTGGTTTGTTTTTTCCTTGCGGAGGAGGGTGTTTTATTGCCAATTTTTTTTGACTGGAAAGATATTGCCTGTTAATCATTTTCTTTCGTCAGCTACATTTCTTAGGGGTTTAGATGTGTTGAATAACCTCAGAAGTCAAATAGAGGCATTATATATTTCAGGGAAAACAGAATATCTTGTGACTGGTCCACAGAAGTTCTTGGCTTCTGGGATTAAGTGCTAGAAGCAGAATTATCCGTGTGACCTCTCGGAGCTGTATTTACATCATGCTGAGACACAGTGCTTTCAGAACCTGTCGGGGTAGTCTTGTCTTCTTTGCCTTCCTTGTGGGAGAACGAAAACTCCTGAAGAAGCGTTTTCGTTTGGATTATTCCGTGTCAGGCCATGAACTGTTTGATCTCCAAAGCATGCCGTGAGACAGATGTGCAATATCAAATGTCAGGTGGTCCTGCCTTCTGAAATGGGTACATCCCGTGGTCTCTGCACAAAGGGCAGAGAGGACATCCTCTCCAGAACATGCCTCCACGAGCAGGTTGGAAAGGTACAACTCCCTGAAGTGCTGCTGCAGTGCCACACTCTTCCCTACACTAGGAGCGATGTGCCACTTCCAAACCACATCTCTGGGTTGGTATTTTGACCCATAAAAAAGAACATAAAATATCACCAGTCAGTGGCTTTAGCTCCACAGCCTAAGAACTTCTCAGAAGGCCTGGCTTTGCTTGTCTGGCTGGCTGCTGTTGAAATGCAGAGCCATCTTGTTGGTTTGCTTTTTCTAATGTTTATTTTAACAGACCCATACTGCCCTTCCATTGCTGTTTGTCCTGGATTTTATTTCCAGCACTGTCCTGGTGGACCCGAGGGCTGTGATGGCACTCTGGGCACTGATCTTCCCTCTCCCTTGGGCTGGAGGGTGAAGGAATCATTCTACTGAAAGTGACTGCTGCTGTGATGGCCTTTAGCTACTGTCACCCCTAGTGTGAGCCCCAGGACAGGCTATTCAGAAGACAGCAGACTGCTGCAGGACAAAAAGTAGCACTGTTTTAATTCCTACATGACAAGTTTTACATGACTTAAGTCTTCCAAGATGAATTTTTTTTTAACCTGTCTTTGATTTTTAGAATCTGTCTTTTGTTTTTTTTTTCTCTTGGCTACAGGTCTATTTTATATTGTGTTTTGGGGTTTTTTTAAGCTGGGATTTTATCAGTTCTAAAGTCTTAAAGCATCTTAACTTCAGGGTGGTAAATCACTGTTCAGTAGTTCTGCCAAATGAGCTTAGGGAAATAAATCCCTATATTTTAATATAGGGAATGGCAGTCACTGTAAATAATCCTCAACACCATTGCATCTATGGTTTGTTTATGCAAAATTTATCTACGGATAAATGTTTATTGTCCTGCTCTTAATTTTACGTCATGACTTGTTAAAAAAAATAAATCAGAGCACTAAGGTTTTTCTTCATAGCTTTTTTCAGGCAGGGTGGGGTGTTGAGTTCTTTGTATGTGTGTATCTTGCATGTATCCTTGCCCTCACCTTATTCTAGCTGAGCTGTAATTACTTGCAGCTTGTTTATGTTCTGCATCTTTTGATAGCAGAATATATTCTCCATGAAAACACAGAGCTTGGTGCTTTCTTGCCTACAGCCTTGGAAAAACGATCCAAGATCCATCTAATTCTTTAGAAAGGTCAGATCTAAGTCCATGAATCAAATTATGTGTAGTCAGCTGCTGACTATTTAAAAAAATTGTTTTATAAATAATCAGTTGCTGGGTTAACAGTTGTTCTTTGATGAGAAGTTTCTGAATATTAACTACTAGGCCTGTGAGTCCTGCTAGATCTAGCGTCCCTTTGAACTTAACATGCACAATAATGTAGGACTCAAGATCAAACACTTCAGTGAAAATTATATGCAACTAGGACTTGTTTTAGACTGAAGCCCATAGATGCTGTTGCAGTTTTATTCAGGAAAGGCTGGGCACTGAAGTAGAATGGTGAGAAAACATCACAAATTTGTAATGAACTTCCAAAGGGCCTTTTAACCATTTGTAGCAAAAGCTACAAGTCTTCTGAGTTTTTTTCAAACCCAGTCAGGCCCATGATGACAACAGCATAGCTTTAACAGTAGAGGCAATTTTTTTCTTCGCATTATTTGGTCCTTTTTACAAACACAAGTCTGTGTATTAGACTGTTCTCTCCTGGCATATATATGTTTCTCAGAGGGTAATAAGGCTTAACTTTTATTAGCCCAAAGAGCTAGTTACGAATCATTTTACTGAAGTGGTGGTAAGGACAACAAACATTTTGAAGTACTGTTCACTTTTCCATGACATGTAAGATTTTTTTTCATGCATTAAATGTGATCACTTGCTTCCTTGGCCCGGTGTTACCTCTCAGAAATGGGTACAGCTATCTCTGCACTGCAAGTGAAAACAAACCAGGGTTCTGGAATAGGTGAAGAGCTGGTTCTACTGGAGTTATTTCTCTTCCTTCAGAGGGGCATTAGAATTATAAACGAGTTACCTACACATGCCCATCACATCTAATCCTTTATCTCTTGGAAGTAGATGGACCTGTAGCAAATTATTTCAAAGACTACTATGAAAGATTGCCTTTTGAACTACACTCTAAAGCTTTTTTTTGCTTAAAATGTTCATGTAAAACATTTATGACTTTCAAAGTGCACCTGCAGCTGTTGTGATGTTTTAGTGCTGCTATTCTAATGTTGCAGTGCTGTGCATGCTGTGCACTGCTGCCTTAAATGGCACTGAACAATACAATTGCTGTCTGTCTCCTCTGCAGCAGATCTGGGACTTTAATGTTTGCTTGCAGTTCAGACTTGTAAAAGTCTTTTTTTTGTGAAACTTCAAAGATAGACATTTATGGAGAAATTAAGTTAGCATTGCTGTGGTATCTCTTGTCTGAGAGCTGTCTCGCAGGGAGCTGAGGTGTATGCACCAGGGTCAGAAAGTCAAAACTGCATCTGTGTGAAGGGCTTTGAAATACTGTTTTTCTGTCCCTGAACAGAGTCAGATGGAGTTCAGCGTTGCATCTCTCTCCATACAAGAGCAAGGTGGTGCCCAGCTGCAGAACGAGCAGAGGCAGCCTGTTAAAGCAGCACCTGGTGTCCAAGTCCCTAAATCTTCTCAGGCCAATAAGACCCCTGGCCCTGATGGGTTGATAGCATCCAGAAAGGAAGAGGAGTCATCCTTCTGGAAGATAAACGCAGAGCGCTCCAAGTTTGAAGGAGACAAGTCTGAGTTCCAGTCCCTGACCCCCAGCCAGATCAAGTCCATGGAGAAAGGAGAGAAGCCCCTTCCCTCTTTTTACAGACAGGAGTCTGCTCCAAAGGAGATGACCAAAGCTGAGAAGCCCAGCGTGACTAAACCAGAGAAGTCTGTGGCCCCCAGCCTACCTTCTGTGTCTCTCGAATGGGAGAAACCTCGACCTACTCAGCTCCCTACTACTTCTCTAGATGACTTCTTTCTTCCTGATCCACCACAGGATCTGGCATCTTCTAGGACAAACAAGGAAGATACTGATGGTACTATACTTACAGACCCACAAATGCCTGGACAGGTGAGTACTGCTATACCCACTGTCCTTACATTTAAAAACTGTAGAGCACATTAAAATCTGGCAGGGCCACTCTGGAAGATTAGGGACTCCAAAAAGCACTAAGCCATAGCTCAGGCTTTTTGTCTTTAAAATGTGAAGAAGCGTATTTAACCTGTTATTTAACAGTCTGTGTAACATGTTAACTTCAATTAAGTGTTTTTAACACTTAGGATAAAGGCACAATTTAAATCTAACACCAGAAATGCTGACAAGGCACCAAGTACCTAATTGACAGCAAGCTACCTAGCAAGTTGCTGTATCTAATAAAGGAGGTTGTGGGGTTTGGGTGTTTTTTTTTTTTTTTTTTTTAAAGCAAAACACTTAATGAAAAGAAGAATCTTTTTAATCTGAAAAGTAGGTGAGCTAGGGTCTAGGCTACTTTACTGGTACACACAGCATAGTGGTGAATGGTGAACTAGTTCTCAGCTGTTCCAGGCAGTAGCCTGACAGCCACTTCCCAGTGCTTTGTCCCAGGCAGCTGTGCTGCTTTCAAATGTGTTTTCTCTTAAAGTCCAAAATAGAAATAGAATGAGCTTCCAGAATTAGCCTTCTCAATGTTTTTTTAAATTAAAAAACCCAAACAACCCAACAACAAAAAATAACCTTAAGCAGCTCAATAGCCAATTGAAGCTATTTTAAAAAGCAGATGCTGATCTGTGAGAAAAGAAAGGGAACAGCAGGATATGATACAGTGAGGGAAAAAAGGGAAAGAGATCAAAAGCTTGAAAACTGTGAAGCAGGGAAGAGGGGTGGTACTTCAAACAGAGCTCTGCAGTTCTGTTTGAAATCTGTGGCATCGCTCTGGCAGTAGCCTGACACATTACTGTACACCTTCAGCACTTCACACAGCTTTTTCTCTATTTTCCCAACTGTGGTTGTTTGAATTCCAGACAAGATGATGTAAAGTCAGAAAGATGCAGGGTGAGGTAACTGGTTGCAAGAGAAGTAAGTGGCAGCACTTAGGAGAGAGCAATACTTAAGCCACTCCAGTATTTGAAGCCCTATCTTTAGTTATCATTTTCTGAAGCTGAGGGATAATGCTTCCTGAGCTACAATTTGTGAACTTGGTAGTCCTTTAATTTTAGTTAAAGGCTTTATCATGTTTTCTTACAAATTAACTGTTTCAATTCATTTGTGAATGTCTTCAAGACAACTGAAATAGTTTGAAAAGCCTGTTTTTTTCTCTCTTTGGAGAAACGAGCCTCCCATGTGAAAATGGGAACAGAGGAACAGAGAACAATTTCATGTATGATAAGAGTTTTCTTCCTTTCTCCTTTTCTGGATCATCTTCCCTGTTCTGGGAAGCCAGGCCCTAGGAAGAGAATCCAGAGACTCAGCTGTGCCTATTGAATACTCTTCCTAAACACTAAAATAACCCTAAATGTCATGGCTAACACTGCAGGAGTGAGCATGTTCTGGATAGCCTAGTAAATAACTTGTCATCAAAGTTTAATCTGTGTAGTTTTGTGGAAACAACTAGCTCTAATTGCAACAGACAATCTGTTGAATTAATGATGCTTGCCTTCTGTGTTTGTGTCATTCTCTGCAATTCCCAATGTAGCTTAAAAAATTGATCTTCATGAATTTTTTCCATGAGGGAAAAACCAAAACATTTTGCCTGCAGATCACAAGAATAATTTTATTTTATCTGGAATTGCTTTTTTGGGCATAGTGAGTATTTTTCCATGTCATGTCTAGCATTTTATGGTGTAAGTACTTAGGTATTCTAGAGTATGGTGAAGACCTTGAAATATTGTCAGGCGAGATTTTGAACTTTATTTTTTAGATAGGTAGTCAAATACTGAGTTTGTAATAACCATAATTAACAACTACATCTTATTTCCTTTTTTTTTTCTTTACCTTGCAGACTAGTACAAGCAATGTTATCTTGAAGACTGGCTTTGATTTTCTAGACAACTGGTAAAAGATACTTCAAAACAGATCAAACCAATTTTGGGGAAGGAGTGGAATACCTTTCTCCTTGTATGTTAATTTACTAGCATTTGTGTCTTTTTCTAGAAGTAACTTTCAAACTCTTAAATGTTGCCTTTGTATGAACTTTTGTAATACCGTATGCGTTTTTGTTTTTTAAACAGTGATAGAAGTGTGGTTTCATTTGGATATTTTTTTTAAATATCTGTTAAAATTTTTAGTAGCTACTGTACTGAGAGGATGGGAGAAGTTACTGTACACACGTTGAAGAAACACAGATGAGAGTCTCTGTATCCTAGAAATGGAACCTACAGGACCAGATTGCTGATTTCAGTGGGAACCTGGCTAGCATGGCTTGTAAGAAATAGTGTTGCACGTGCAGTGGTTCCAACCATACTCCAGATAGCTAGCAAAAAAATAGTATGAGAAGCAAGCATCCAGAATTGCATTGATTTGTAGATTTTTTGTTTTGTTTCAAAGTGTCTTACTGAAGACACTTTGCTTCTGAAGAAGGCAAAGGCATTGCCAAAACTATGGATCCAGAAAAAGCACTGTGTTTGTACCCTACAAATCTGCTAAAATAACTTAAGAGTGTTAGAAAAATGACCTGGGGAAATGGTGTTTCTGGTCCTTGGATTGAAGTCTTGGGGGTAGATAGAAGAGAGTGGGACAACACCTAATGAATTGGAGAAATTCTTCAGGGAACATGATTTCACTGCCTCCTTCCTAGAGCATAACTCTTCATAATACTAGTGCTGGAACTGCAGCACTGAGGATTTCTGGAGTGTAGATTGTGTCAGTAAACCACTATGTTTGTGGGAGGTCACAGCAGTGTGAGGCTTTTTTGTTTTTTAAGCAGCTTATCGTCTCAAGGACTCATCAACTTTGGTGCTTTTTCCTCCTTGTGGGTTCATCCTCTGTAGTGTTCAACATCTGGGTTGCATTTATTCCTAAGGTGCAGAGAGGCATCTCAAGGTGGCCCTTGGCAGCGTTGCCTCCAGTTCTGCTTTTGAATGATCTTTGGTGTTTAAAATGTAGAGAACAAGAGTAGCTGTCGTTTGGATCTGTTGTCTCTAAAATGCAGCATGATTTACACACTGATTCTCACTGTGTTTACCTCACCTTGAAGCCTTAATTCCCCTACGCACAGCCAGTGACTGGTCTGCTCCAATGCCAAAGGTTTGACTTTTCCCTTTACCTCAGCAATAGTCCCATAGCATTTGTTTGGGGTAGAAGGCAAAACATAGGGCTCTAATGGGTCCCAGCCAAGGCTGTAAGAAGGTCACCATCTCCTAAGCCATAGTTGTGCTAGGCTTCTCATGGATTAGCACTTGACATGTGGTTCAGTGCCAGGGGCAGTTAAATGTGCAGAATTGGATGCGGCAGGATTTTTTTCTGCTTGTTACAGGAAGAGTTTGCAATGTCCTGGAGGAATCCTTGCCTCTAATTGGTGTGCTGCTTGCTCTGAACAAGCAGAGTATGCTGATAGAGCATTAAAATTTACTTGTTGGGCAAGGAAAATGCTGAAAGCATATCCCCCCCTCTTGCCCCCATGCCCCTCCAAAAAAAGAGAAAAAAAAATAACCACCAAGGCCAAAACCTCCACTTTTTCTAGTGTTTTCTTAAAAGGTTCCTTAGCTAAATGGTAAGGTTGCCACAAAGTAGAAGTCATTGCATAGCATACTCCTATTTATAGAAATATAGCTTCTGAAAAGAAGCTTTTATAGCTTCTGAAAGCTTCTCTACATTCTTCCTGAGATGTACAAACTCCTGTAGTTCGTGGATATTATCTCTGCATCCAGCAGTTCAGAAAATACTTGTTGTTACCATCCCAGACTTTACCACTGTTTCATTCTTTTGTAGCATTTGCTACAAGCATCCAGAATTAATACAGCTTAGAACAACTTTAACACAAATTCTTTAGGTGTGTGATTAATACTGACTTGCACCTTCCTCTTAAAGCTAACAAATGTTAATCTTCGGGTTTACAGTTACCAGGGAATCTGATTTTCTGTACATTCAGCTGCTGAAAAGTAGTAAATCCAAAATGAGGATGCACATTCTAATCTGATTCTGATTTGGGGAGATCTGAAAACAAAGTCTCCTACTGTCTAGGAGCGTTACTTTAAATCTCTGGTAATACCTTAAAGCTTCTTAGGGAAGAACCTGGGCTGCCTGTCTCTTCCATCGGCTAACTCGACCCTAATACACATTGGGACCAGCTGGTAGAACATGCTGCAGAACTTTTTACTTATCCTGGTAGGTTTTTCCTGTGCTTTGACAAGAGTTGATGCTCCTCCTTTCTTGAATATGTTTTTATTAAACATTCTTACAAAAACGAAATTGTATTTGGTCACATTTTATATTAACAATGTTTTAATAAAGTCACTTTAAATAGAACTGTCAAGGTTTTTGTGCTGCTTTGTGTGTTGTCCTTAGTACTCTGCTTTCCTCAGTGCCATTGGAGTAGTTTGGGGCATCTTGAATCTGCCTGAGAGAAAGCCAAGAGTAATTTAATCCAGAATTTAGAAGCCAGATTTTTTAGATTGGGGAAGAAAAATCAACACGCTTCAGCTGTTTTTTCAAGCCTTTAAGTGAATCTGTTTGGGGAGGTATCCTTGCTTTATCATTTCATCTGACAACTGGGGGCAGGATAAGATTTGGGAAAGACTAAAATTCTATTTGTACTTCATTGTAATAGACTTAAACCTAACACACACGCTCTCCCACCAGTATCTCCAGGTAACCCAAAGCAGTGTCTGGATCATTATTGCAGAAGCAATTTGAAAACTGCATGTTGTGGTTTAGCCCCAGCTGTCAATTAAATACCACACAGCTGTTCCTTCACTTCACCCAAGCAGGATGGGGGAGACAATGGGTTGTGTGTGGGCTTTAAAAGCATCTCACAAGAAGGAAGGTGCTAGCAGAGGCCACGGGGTGGTCTCACTTTGTGCCTTTTGTCATATGCAGCAAGTTCCCAAAGTGTAAGAGAATCAAATGTGCAGCTACAAGGATAGTTTTTCTTCTGCATGCTCACATCTACTTCTTCCAGAAATGCATTTGGAGGAACAATTTGGTTTATACTCGAGCTGAATTTCCAACAGCTAAAAAGGCATTTGAAGAAGAATTTGGTTTGGAAAGACTCCACGGCCAAGCAAGGGTGGTATTCCAACTATATTTAGGAACTGGCCTACACATAATTTGCTTCAATCTTGTCTAAGCTCCCTCTCAACTTCTAAAAGTTCTCTCTACTAAAGGCAAATCCACAGCATCTGGGCACTGTCTCAGCACAAGGAGCCAGCAGGTCTGATGTATGAGTGAAGGCTTGTAAGGGCAGAGTAGAAAAGATGCTGTGGCTGAAGAATAGTAAAGAAGAGTGAGTGAGTGAGTGAGTGAGTGAGTGAGTGAGTGAGTGAGTGAGTGAGTGAGTGATTTAGTGGTGTCTTAAGTGGTGTTTGCTGAGGTTGGGACAGCCTTTGAGGTCATGGTTATGGGTGCTGGTGCAGCACCCAGCAGGCAGAGTCCTGCTGATCACTCAGCAGCCCCCAAAGAGCTTGCAAGTCATGTCCCTGGGATACAAACCCAACTTTGTAGATGTTATTTACAGACAGACCCTTGGGCTTTGCTGTCCAATTTGCCCATCACCCACTTGAATCAGTATGTTACTGTATATTACTCTGAGATCAAAACCATAATGTGGTGACCAGTGACAGGACCTGAGGGAATGGCCTGAAGTTGTGTCAGGGGAGGTTTAGGCTGGATATTAGAAAAAACTTTTTCACCCAGAGGGTGGCTGGGAACATGGCTGTGAAACTTGGACCTTATGCAGGATCAAGATACAGGACTAAATGCCCTTGGCAAGTCAGGATTTGACTGGGATGCCAACAAATCAAGAAACATATAGCTGCCCTGAAAATAGCTTACTGTATTTTTCCTAGAATGCTTGTCTCCAACAGGAACAAAGAAAATAAAATGCATGGGGGAAGGAAATAATCTGTGATTTTTGGATTATTTGACTTCAGTGACCAAACAGGTTTACACAAGGCCTGACCTGAGCCCTAGCTTCTCTTCTTACCAGAAGTGTTGAGTGCCAGTGACCCTGAAGTTCAATGGGCCATTTGTCTCCTGAGTTTGTTCTCTGAAGTCCAATAACCAGAGTTGAAGGCAGTCTTTCAAAATCTCCCACTTGCATTAGGTGCAAATTATCTCAGGAGAAATGTTTTTGTTGCTGTGAAATGCCGGCTGCTAGGAAAAGTTGCAGTGGCTTCCCGATGGAGGTGGGAGAAGAAGAAGAAAAGGTGATGGAAGAAAAAGTAAAGTTCAGCTGGGAGGGGAAAATTGACCACGTGGGCCCTTTTCACCCTCACATTTCCAAGCTATGTGAGCTGGAGCACTGGCTCCGCTTAGCTTGGTGGCAAAATTTATTTTGACTTGTAGGAAGCCCAGGCTTTATTACAGCTGTTTGTTATTAAAGTTCTAACTGAACATCTTGCTCTCCTTGACACATTTTTCAGACCTTACATCTGCCAAGAAAGAAACTTCTGGTGTGTGCCTATAATCTTCTGTTCAAGAAACCCTGCTCTGGCCTGAGTGTTGTACTGATCCCTTTGGGTTCCACCCATTTGGCTGCAGCTCAGTTGCTGCAAGGCAAGAATACTGCAAATGTTTGTGGCCAGTAATTAAAGCTCTTTTTCATAACTTCTCCGTCCTGGAGGAGCTGTGCTGATGACAATGATTCAGAGCACGTAGGAGGGCACCTTTGAGCTCCCACCAGGCTGGCTGCAGTGCAGGCAGCAGTGGCTGCAGGGAGTGAGGTGCTGGGAGCTGCTGCCTGGGGCTGTGCCTCTGCCTCTAAGCCCTCAGCACGTCCACAGCCTGCAGCCTGAGACATGCTGAGCTGGCTCTGGAAGATGAGTCTGGCCAAAGTCACTGCAAAAGTACCAACAGATGAGAGTTTCTTGGTCCACCATCCTGCCAGCACAGGAGTGCTGCTTCTTGCTTGTCCTGTTTCATCCTCTCTGGCTCCCATCTCACCAAGAGAATGGTTTAGCAGTCACTAAGAGCCATGCAGTGCTGTAGCAGTGAGAAAATGTAAAGTCCCAAGACATTTTAATAACATAGCGAGTCATCAGGGACCTTCTTTCACTGAGGCACACCTGGCATGTTAAATTTCATGCAGACCTTAGCTGCTTTTCCTCCAGAAACTAAAAGGAGTTGAGAAAGGAAAAAAAAAAAATCCCAGATTTTATAATTCTGAATGTTCAGTCTTGGGGCAAGAGGTACCATATCTCTACCACTAGCCTTGAGCCAAGCTTTGAGTCAACCAGCTAACTTTGACATCATATCCTCTGACTGTGGAAATCAGTCAGGGAAGTCCCAGGGAAGCTTCTCATCATTGAGGTTTCACAAGTAACATTTCAGGAACACTGGTGACTGGGAACAAGCTTAGCAAAAATCAAAGTACCCTCCTGGATATTCTTTTCACCAGCTGGTTCAAAATCAAGCAAATCTTGCTTATGACTTTGAACCAACTTCTCCCCTCCAGCCACATGCAGTTCCTTGTCACTGATGTGTCCAGCACCTCTCTGCCAGGAATGACATTTGCTCCCCCCTTTCCCAGCATGGCAGGATTTTGCCAAAGCATGGGGCCAGGTCTCTCAGGCCTACAGCCAGTGATGGAGACCTCTCCCTGCCCCATCACTGGTCTGGGTCACTCCTGGCAGACAGCTGTCCCCTTTGGGCTGCCAGGGCTCTCCAGGGCTCAAGGGATGGGATGTTGTTGATGGATGGAGCAAGAACCAGGAGTTGGCAAGGTGGGCACTAGCTGACAAGCTTGTCCAGCCTGCTTCCAGCACTGGCATTGCCCTTTTAAAGGAAGCTTTCCCCCTCAGGCTCACTCCCCAGCAGCAGGGATTATTGTTGCAGCAGCAGCTTAGCAAAGGGCCCCGTGCCAGGATGGGACACGTTCCCTTGAAGGCATTTAGCCACCAGTAGCTCATAAGCCAGGCACCAGAGGCCCCCTGCAGCCCATCAGTCCTCATGACCCTCAGCACAGAAAAACCTCTCACCTTGAGCTGTAACTCACTCTCCAGTTTTCTGCCTTCCTGCCAAAGCCCCCAGCCCTGCAGCAAGCAGCTCGCTGGAGAGGCCACAGGAAGGCTTCACCAGTCTCCTAAAACACTCAGTTTAAAAACCCCAGGGCAAGCTTCTCACATATGCCTGGAAAATCAGGCACACAAGTATTTGCAGAGCACGGCCATTAAGAGACCGCTGGATTTTTGTGGGCATTCCTTAAATATGTTATTTTTGTCTCTATCAACTGTATCAACTTTTTTTTTTAATTTTTTTTTTCCTAAAGAGTGCAGAGCTCTGAGATGTACAGGGCCAGCCCTCGATCCTTCTGGTGGCACCACCTCAACCACCAGGTCACCAGCTCGCCCCTGGCCCCTGCCCTTTCCTCACACTGGAGCCGAGCTCTTTTCTCACTCCAACACCATCCCTGAAGCCAAACGACTTTCACCAGTGTAGAGCCAAAGGGCAGATGGAAAAACTGGGTTGTAATGGTAATGTCCTGGTCATTTTTATGATAATAAAAACCAGAACCAGGGGTGGCTTCTGAATCTGGTCTCACAGGTTTTATCCAGCAGTCAGTGACCCCAGTCACAGAGGATTTCAACTGACATGAAAAAAATCCAACTCCTGACTTCTTTTAACTGTACAGATTCAGTTAAAATCCATAGAAGCAACATCACTGAGTTCTTCTTAGTTAATTTGCAATGAGTCCCCCAGGGTATAACTTTGCTAGAAATGCCATTAGCATTTACAATTAAGTTCACTGTGAAGCACTTCTGGTTTTAATTATATAGCATTTATAATGCTTCTTCTGGCACTCTCTTAGCATGGAAAAAATGAACCTAGGATGTAGAAAGATAAAAAAGCTATTAATTCCAGGGCTAGAAATGCCAGATTGGTATAGTTACAAACAGACTGCTCTCTGTAACCCAGCCCAAACAGCTGGCTTTCAGTGTTCGGGTAGGAATGCACCAAATATGACAAAAATGTCTTTATCTGGGAAAGCTAATTTTAGACGCTTTTATTTTGGCCAGGCAGTAGAAATACTTAGAGAAGAAATCATTAAACTTCCAGTGAAAAAGCTGGTTTTGTAGGATACATTGCAGGCAGTGTTTCTGCAGCAGCCTCCCTGTGTGTCCATCACAGGGAGGCTCAGGAGCTGCTGCTCAGCCCAACCTGACCAACACCCAGCTGAAACACACGGGGTCCAGGGAAGTTGCACTTGCCAGGGGCTCCCACAGGTCTGTGAGAGGTGATTGCCAGCACCTGTGAGGTCTCAGCTTCCAGACCAGCACACACCCCACATCCTCACTCACCCTGGAGAGACAAAGGTCGGGCACTGTGACCGGTGGGGGAGCAAAACAGGTTCCTGCCCCATGAAAGGGGAAAATCCAACATTTCAGAGCTTCCCACTGCGTCAAGATAGGGCTGAGGTTCTTCACAGCTTAAATTAAGAAAAAGGACCAACAGCTCCAGCATCCTCCTGGCACACAGTTGACGTAGCTCAGTCTCTTCTCTGCTCTTGCAGCAGTTCAAGGCTGAGAGACTCCAAACCCACCTTGGTGTGGCAGTGACCCTCCTAAGATGAGGGGACAAAATGCCAGCTGTCAGACTGGCCCAAAAAGAGCAGGCAAGCCATACAAGTGCATGCACCTCATATAGCTTTCTAAAGAGAGTGATTATAACCCAGTTACAGAGACAGGGAAAGCGCATGGCACATAAACAAGTTGTTACTGGAGAGGTGCACTGAAAGATTTTTAATTGACCCAGAGCTTGGCTGTTTAAAAATTCATAAGCTTCAAGTTACTCTTCCCATGTTTAAAATGAGTTTAACTCTAGCTTTTGAGTTTAACAGCTTCACCACTTGCAACCAGCTACCCACAAATTGTGGTCAGTTAGTGACCTCTCACAAACAGCTGATCCATTTTTGTGCAGCACGTGTTCTCTTTCCATGCCCAGGTCATTGCAGGAGACAGCATGGCTCAAAACCACTGGTGGTTGTAGGGAGGGGCATTCAAGTCCTGAAGGACACCGAGTGTCAACAGGATGCAAACAAGGATGTACATATATTTTTAAACTCAAGAAACTGGGGCTTAGAAATGCTCACTCTTTGTAACAGCACTGAAACACTGAAAATTTGCCAGCGGTTCTGCTCTCAGCAAAACTCCAAGGATCAGAGTCAGCTCCATCTGTCATGTTGTTTCCAGAGCAGATTGTGGCACAGCCCAGCTCTTTGCTGTCCCTTTTGGCAACAGCACTGCTCCTCCACCCTGAAGCGCCTCCTCTTGCTCCGGTGCCGAAGGGATGGCCTGGGATGGAAGCCATGGACAGCCAAGCTGCAGGAATGGAGGCATTGCTGCGGGACACCTCCACCAAAGTCTTTGCCTGCAAACTTGGAGTGACCTCAGATCCCTCGCTTCACCTAGAGATGCCCTTACAGGCTGCCCTGCAGGGATGCTGGTCATGGGTGTGTGTAAAGCACATCCAAGCCCAAGGACAGTAACACTGGCATTTGTTTTCGTCTTTTGAGGACCGGTGAGGTGAAGGCCATGGGGGTCTGTGAACTGAGCTTTTTACATATGAAATAGAAAGTGGAAATAAAAAATGAAAATAGAAATGGAATATGGAAACCTCCTGGACAGAGCAGTTGCTAATAACCATGGTGAAGACGAGGTGCTCATGGCCCTCCTGGCCTGTCTCAGCCTCAGTGACACCAGTGATGGATGGCAGTGCTCCTCTTCCCTAATTACTCACAGCCCACAGTTCTTCTCTGTGAAGAGCCAAAGAGGACACCCCTGCCTCAGCTGACTGCATGAGGTGTAGCCCAATGAGTGAACATGCCAATTTTTGTTATTACAGGACATCATTTTTTCCAGCGTTGAAGTTATTCCAAAGAACTTTCCTGCACTGAAATCCTGTGGATATTCTCTTGACAATGCAAAGTACATCAAGACTCCTGTTCAGACTTCCAGTGAAAGCAGTGGGCTCTGATCCAGGCATCAGCTCTGGCTCAATGCCAGCACACAGCTCAAAGCATCATTTTGAACTCCTGAAAAGCTGCAAAAACATCAGCTGAAGTCACTTGGAAGCAGCCTCATGGTGGGAAGGACAAGAAATAGACCTTCGTAAGTCACTTGAGATGGTGGCAAAGATGCCTCTCTGGAAGCTAGCTGAGACACAGGCTGCTGGTGGAGTAAATGTCCCCACACTGTGACAGGCTCCATGCTGGGACCTGCACAGGAATGCTGCTGTGGGATGAAATTGTGGCTGGCCAGTCTACCACCAGCAGCCCCAAATCATTTCCCACACTGAGGTGTCCTGCAGAGGTGGCACCCACTGGTATGTAATAAAGGCAAGTCTTTGCTGAAGCAGTAGAGTTTATGGAGAAAATTAAATTCAAAATACACTTACAAACAAAAAAAGGTTGCCAAATGTGCCTGAGAAAGAGCTTTCTATAGCCCATGGATGTTTCAGGACAGCCACAGAAAGTGGGACACGACCTGGCACATCCCAGCTGGGTGTAGTTGATGGCCCTTTCTCAGAGAGTTCCCAGTTCTCAGCAAGGGTGCTCGCCCTCACATCTCTGTGTGCTGCGTTGCTGGCAGGCAGTTGCTGCCCTGAAATGGAAATGTTTTCCTGCTTGGAAAACAGGGGCTTATTGTGCCTCCAGGGGAAGGCAGACCCGGCATTTCACCGGTGCTCGTGCTGACAGAAAGAGGCAGCACCTGCCACAGTGCACATTTGGGGCCAGCTTTGGAGCTGCTGCTGGATGCACTTTCTACTGACAGATCCATCGCTTTTTGTTTATTTTTAACCTGCTTTGCAAACACAGCTAGGCATCCTGCCCTTCGCCCAGAGGCAGTAATGAGGTTTCTCCATCAAGGATGTCCCACTGCAGGCCAGGTTTGCAGCTCTGACAGTGACCTACAGGGCAGCTGCCCTTGGGTCAGGGGGACACTGCTGGGCTCTGCTGGTCACCCCACTGTGGAGCATCCCAGTGTGACAGCCAGCAGGGCCAGCTGGAGCAGAGGAGGGCATCATGTGCTGCCAATGCCAGGATGGAACTGCCGCGTCTCATTTTAGCCTCGGGAGCCCTGAAAGCTCTCTTGAGTGGCCACATACCTTGATAAATTGTTTAAGTCAGTGCTGCTCAGCATAAAGCTGGCTTTCAGATGGGAAAGGCTAAGTGCTGAGTGTTAAACACAATTTTGACTGGAGCTGGAGGTGTCTGCCTTCAGGAGTTACCCAGGGCTTCTGAGGCTTGTCGGAACTGTGAACTGAGACATGAGGAAGAGACAAAAATGCCTCGGATATTTTTATTTTGTTTTCTCGTGCAAACTTGACTGAGAAGAAACCTGTGTGTGCAATGTATATGCAGGGTGAAAGCTGGAAGCATGGAAATAAGGAGAAAATACCTGCAGGGTGCAGAACTTCCTTCTGGTCTGTGGTTGGACACCAAGGACAGCTGGTTCCTTGTTTCAAGGACACCAATCACATTGTAGAGGCTTCAACAACTTACACAGCAAAGGGACCAACTGGAAAAAAAGGCATTTTACAGTGAGTTCTGCATTCTGTTGCCTGTTTGGCCCTGCCACTTGGACAGTATTTAGAGTTTTGAAGTCTGGCTCCTGTTTAGAGGCAAAACAAGTGGTGCAAAGTTGATTAATAGGCCTTTGTCATGACAAGGTTTGTTGCACTGGCCCTGGGGGGCTCTTCCTTGCAGCACCACAGCCCGGTTCCCAGATGGATACACATGCACCTTCCTATGTCTTTCCCTTCAGAGGCCCATGAAACACAAGAGAGATTTTTTTTACCTTCCTCGTGAATGAGTAACTGGAGAAACAGAATTTTGCCCTTGGGACAGAGGTGAGTCTATGATCATAGGGAATTTTCACAGGGCACAGAGGCTTTGGTACCCTTTCCCAAAGTGTTAATTGTGAAATTGGATAATCCACGCTTGGTGAACCAAAAGTTGGCTGTCAGCACCTTTAGAGGACCAGCTACCTCACTAATGGCAGTTGTGACTGAAGCCTTGTATACAAGCTGTGCTACATGTACCTAAAACACATGTGTATTTCTATATAAAAATCACCATTCAGATTACATATCTTATATAAACTGTATAAGCCTACCTTGACATACACATTAATATGCTTCTGGAGCAGTAGATCTCCGTATCTCCCTTTCCTGTCTCCCCATCTGAGAGATGCCTGAGAGCTAAGAGACTATGCAGAGAAAAGAAACACTGCTCAAACAATGCAGCATCAGAAAACTGATGTTAGGTCTTCATAGGTCTAAACCGGAACTTTCCACTCTTGGGGTAGTTTGCTGTTAATGCTTTTCAAGAACTGGTTGTTAATGATCAGGAAACTACTAAATTAACGACTCTGGAGAGTTAATTGACTGAACACTTTCAATCATTTATTAGGGAAGGAAATCCTTGCCTGTAAACAAAGCCAGTGTAAGGTTATTTCATGTCAGGAGTGGTAACAACACATCAAGACATATACAAACCATGATTTAGGGCCACTGAAATTATCAACAGGGTTTAGACTTCAAAAATAATAAATTTGGATTGATCTTTATTTGTATTCAGTTTTCTGAAGCTTTAATACTTGCTCTAATGCCATTTTATAGATACTCTCGGTAATCATAGAAGCTGAAACTTCCAGTAAAAGTCCTGACAATTTTTACTTTCTCAGAGGCTTCTGGAGGAAATTAAATTCTATGGCACTGACAATGCAACTGCAAAGGCTGCCAGCAAGGAAGGCGCCTTTCTAATCCAGACTGAAATTCTGAGCAGCAGTGGAAAGATTTGCACCCCACGTGAGGCAAAGAGCATCTTTTCAGTTAGCCCAAATCGTGGGTCTTGTCTTTCTGCCATAAGCAGGGCAAAGGAAACACGTCTGGCATCTCTTGGGCCGTCTTAGGTCCCAGGTGTGGTGTGGCAGTGGAGAAATTTGCTGTGGTCTGTGGAGGGACATAAGGACAGGGCTGTGTTTGTCTTCTGCAGGCATATTATCCCCTTGCTTTGGGTGTTGTGGGAACATCCCTGCACTCAGCCACAGCAGTGGGCTCCAGCTGCTGCCTGCCTGGCCCCTCACACCATCCTCATCAGGGTGTCTGGGGTGCTGCATCCCGGCAGCAAAGCTGCTCTGTGCATGCAGCTCTTCAAATGGGCTTTGGCACTGTGGGAGATTTTTGTACTCAAAAATAGGCATCTGTTTTTAGGAAATGCAGAAGTTAGGTGGCTGTCCTCGAGGATGTGCCTTGAAGAGCAAGAGGGCAGTTCAAATGCAAAATCTGTACACAGCTGGGAAATCTCTTTCCAGTGCCATCCATAGGTGTTTGATTAATCAGATTGAATGGTTTTACCAGAGGTCTCTGTAGGCTGAAATGATGAAGAAAAGTGTCCCGTCCCCAAAAACTGCATACAGACAGCCTTCTTCCCTGAGAAGGATTTGCCCCATACATCATTCCTGGACATCAGTGAACTCTATGAGACACTCAGCCCCCAGATACATGGGTCTCTTCTCCTCAGAATTTTGGGGTGGTTATGGAGTCTTTTGCTTCTGGTTCCCAAGACTTAAACCCCTGATAATTGCGGCTGTTTATGTCTTGCACTCTTTTATCATCCTGGAAGAAGGGAGCAGCACATTTGCTCCCTAGTGGGCCAGGCAAGCTGTAATGCCACCCAGTTAAGCCAGACTCGCCAGGAAATATTTGCAGACTGCAGTGCAAGCTGCTGAGGGAGCCATTGCTCTCCAGCTCCTTCCAGATTCACCATCCCACACTCAGCCCTGAGCTCATTTTCTTTTCCTCACACTGAGTTACATACCTTTTCCCCAGGAATTGTGCAAACTGCATAGTGACTCTTTTTCAGCCTTCCAGCCAGCCGTGAACCTGGTTTTAGTCAAAATTTTTCTACTGTAGCTCTTGTTGGCTCAGAAAAGTGCTTTGACAAGCTTGAAATTTCCTGCCTCAGGAAGGAATAACAACTCTCTAAAAGACTGCTCTGGGTTCTGTTGGAGAGGCATTATCCATGAGGTGCAGAGAAAGCTGGATTTATTGCAAGGATCAGAAACTGAAACAGCCTTTGTCATGGCAGGACTAAAGCCGTCTCAGAGCTCCTGGCTCCAACAATGTAACCCACAACTTGGCCTGCTGCCATTGCGACATGGCACATTTATTAACACACTTCTCAATCTCTGTTTCTTGTGCTCAAAATTTTTCCTACCCCAATTCAAGAAAATGCATCATATATGATGTCTCTGTAAGGAGTAAAGTCAGTCAGTCTCCAGCTGAACCCGGTAGGGCAGAAAGCTAAGCTGACGCTGCAGCTGATTTTGACTCATCCACTCCGCTTTCCCCAGGGACATGAAGAAACCCTCCCTGAAATGGGAGAAATATTTATGCAAGTTTCAATGCTGGAGAAGAAATCTATGAGGATGTCAGTGTCTGTACAACAATCCCCTTGAGTTTTGTCTCCACTCTCCTTGACCCATATCCTGACAGAACTTTCAGTAAGCTATTTATCAGGTAAATAGATAAACCAGCCGTCATCATATCAACATATGGCGACAGTGACTGAGAGCTACCCTATTAATTGCTGACCCCATTTCTATTTCAGTCACTTGGCATGTCGTCTAGGAAATGAACGGGATCAGTCATGATAAATCCATTTTCTCTGGCACCAGATAATCTGCTTTCAAGCTGGAGCAGATGCTGAGATGCCCATGCTGGCAGCCTGCTGCTGGATGACCAAGGGGGCTGTAGTGCAATGTGACTGCATCCCTGAAGACTTGTGTTGGCTTCCCTTTGTACAGTAAATAGTTCTGCTACATGGTATTGTGTCCTAAATTGCCTTGCTGATATATCAGAGAATGGGTCAGGTTGGAAGGGACCAGAGGCGGTCATCTGGTCCAACCTCCCTGGTCAAGCAGGGCCATCCCACAGCACCTGGCACAGGATTGTGTCCAGACAGTTCTTAGACATCTCCAGTGAGGGAGACTCCACAAATTCTTCGAGAAATAATGTCCCGCAGATTATTTCCTGAATGAATGACAGCCTTGAATTTGGGTGTTAAACCAATGCAGAAAGGCTGAGTGTCAAATAGTCAGAGGAGACTGGAGAGAGGTAAATGCTATTTGAATTACTCAAGGGTTTTGAATCCAGGCCTCCTATTTCAGCTCTAATCAGTGAGATATGAGGCACCATAGTGTGGTAGTTGGGATCTTCCCAGCTCCCTGTGCCAGAGCTACTCTGCTTTGCAGTGAAACAGGGCGTTCTTTGAGAGGTCAGGGATGGAGGGAGTATGCAAGCATTGAAAAGTATGATTTGCTGCTGGTGCTGCTAGTCAGACAAGGAGAATGCTTGCCATAAAACACTTAACAGTCTAGAGGCACAGAAGCTGCATCCCAGCAATGAGTGCCCTGAATGCTGGGCTGAAGAGCTGGACACAGGTTTTCTCCCTGGCCCCAGCAGTGCTCAGTGCCCTGCACAGACACAGCTGGAGCTGGGGAACTGGAAGAGCCAGGTGTGTGCCCTCAGCCTTCTGCAGGCAGGTGTGGGCTCCCACCCTCCCGAGAAGAGGAGCCAGCTCAGCTTGGACCCTGGCTGCCAGAGCCTCTTCCCAAAGCCTTGTAGCTGTCAGCCCCCTCACTCAGCCCTGGCACAGCCCCACCAAACTGTGGGCATCTGAGCCAGGAGGGCAGAGGATGCCACGGGGCTGGAGCTGGAGTGCCCTCCCAGAGCAACTGAGGGCTGCTTTCCCTTGGGACATTTTGTTTTCACTTTATTTGTGTCCCTGGGACCCAGCTGCTTAGCAACTGGATAAAATTGTCACAAAATGCTGGCATTGCCCCCCTCACCAGGGCAGAGGCAGGGTTCTGATCTTGGAGGGGCTGTCTGCCAGGCAAGGTGCCAACACAACACTCATGAGGGGATCCCCATGCCTGTCCTTCTTTTCCTGGGTGGCCTCTCTCAAGGTGTGAGGGAGTTTGGCCCTCATGCAGGGCAAACACTGCACTGCAGGTAAGGCATGCAGCTCCATCTGTGCCTGGGGGCAAACGAAACATGGACACTTTTTGGATCTGTGATAAATACTTTTTCCTCTCTGAAGTACCAGGAAAAAAAAGCACACTTCGAGTAGTCCAGTAAAATACCTGAAAAGGAAAATATTCATCATGTCTGCTGTATGCTTGGGGGAGACAAATACACCATCTTACTTTGGTTCAGGGCTTATTAACAAAAAAAAAAAAAAAAAAAAAAAAAAAAAAAAAAAAAAAAAAAAAAAAAATTATATATATATATATATATATATATATATATATATATATATATAAAGCAAAAAAGGAAAAAATTGGCAATTAAGGGTTATAGCTATATATTCCTTGGGCCAGAGAAGAACAGGCATGTGTCTAATAGCCTGCTGCTATCTTTGCCCTGTTTAAGTCCTCTGCCTCTGTGGATAATACTCAAAGAAGTATCCAGGCTGCCCAGGAGGCCAAGTCCTGCTCAGTGGAGCTCACTTCCTTTGAAGAGTCATGCAAAGGACAAAGGATGAAAATAAGAGATTTTAGGAGAGCAATTTATAACACACTTGCCCTTATAAGTGCCTGACGTGCAAAAGATAGTTGCTGGCAATTGCTGACATCTTGTATGTTTACCTCAATCAGCAAGTATTTATAATTAATTTTTAAAATGCTGAAGTTCCAGCCTTGCTGGGAACATTGCAAACTGCCTTCAGCACTCTGATGTTCTTCCAAAACATATGCTGCCACAAGTCAAAAAAAAAAAAAGCACAAAGGCTCACATATTTCAGGGAGGAGGTGGAGAGATAACGCAATTCAAATGAAAACTATTTAGATAACTCATCTCTATCCACAAATATTTAATTTTCATGACTGGAAGCAACCACAACTGTTATAAATGGGGTGAACTGCCACATCACTTCTAGCATTTCTCCTACCTGATGCCACAGCACCACAATATGGAGGATTTGCCAGTGGGATGGCCAGATTTCACTTTTATTCTTTCCCCCTCACTCCCCCTGCAATGCCTTGCGCACCACCTGTGCTGACACATGAGTTTTGCAGGCTCCCAAAAGACCTAGTGAGGCTTAAAATAGGTCTGTAACAAAACCAAAAAAAAAACCCCACAAACAAACCAACCCAGAACACTCACCAAAAAAAAAAACAACAACCCCAAAAAACCCCCAAACAAAACCAAAAAAAACCCACATCAAAACACCAAAACAAACAAACAAACCAAATCCAAACCAAAACAAAGAAGATGTAGCATTGCTGAGCCACTCTTTGGGAGCTTTTTGAAGAAGTGTGGGATGCTTCTGACCACCCTTGTGCCCACAATGTTTACCGATGGTTTCTGTTTCTGGTTGTATGGAGAAAAGGCAGAACACAATTTCACAGATTTTCAGACTTTTTTATTTTTTAAGGCAGTTTTTCATGGTAGTTTTCACTATCTCCCTCCCTTCTGGCCTCAGCAACAGGCTGGGAAGAAAATCTACTGCAAGGCAGGAACATGCTATTGCCAAATCTACCATCATGGTGGTTAGGGTGGTAGAGGTGGTGGAGCTTGGGGCAAACCCCAAATGCATACCCTCACAAAAGGCTTATGCCTTGAGCTGATGTTGTTCCTTTAAACTCAGAAGTGTGCCATGTCTCGGAGCACTGCCCAACATCTTGGGGTGCTGAGAGGACACAGGGGAGCAGAGGAGAGTCAAGCAGCTCCAGAGCAGCAGCCAGCCCCTGCTAACATCTAACCTAAGGCTTTAGCAACAAGTTTAGGGTGAGATTTTTATTTTGTGAGGTAGTGGGAAAGTATGCTCAGATTGCAACCCTGTAGCTAAGTGATTCTTAGTTTTTTCCACTCACATAATTATGAGAAATGACTCTCATATTCCCCATTAATGTTGCTATTAGCAGACAAGGCAGGGCTTCCCAGCATGAGCCATTCTTGCTAACAAGGTCTGTGCAGCACGTTAGGGAGTGTACCACTCACAGCTTTCAGAGCACTGTAAGGGGTTCAGCATAGCTCCTGTAATGGTACAGAGCCAAATATATCTGCATCTCATCTCACGTCTGAGAAGGCAGCAAAATCTAGCTTCAAGGTCCTGGATTGAAAGAAAAGAAGACCAGCAAGCCCAAACTCCTGCTTCTGGGCAAAGTTGCTCTCCTGCTTCAACACCAAGCAGGTTGCAGTGCTGAGAAGGACGATTGTGTTCAGGTGGGGCTGTGAAATCAAACGTCTCACTTTCCCACTCACATGAACAGTGCAGTGGCACACAAACCCCCCACCTCATCAGGGATTGTATAATCCTCCATCTTCACCCTGCTAAAGTTACTGCCAACGTTACTCTTCACATTTTAAGGTGCAGAAAGGAAATGGTCAAGCACATAGGACAAGGGGGAGCAATTACTGTTCTTCACCCTGATATTGGCAAGGCTTTCAGCACAGGCATCTCTAATATCCTTCCAGCCAAAGTGGTGAGACAGGGACTGTGCTGCCACAGAGTCTGAGTGGCCATGGACCAGCTCAGTTGCACCTACAATTTCTCTTGTGCCTAACTCCCTTATGTGCCCTCTGCTGTTGCTGTGGGTGTTATGTAAGGCCCAAGGCAGGACTGGGACTGGGCTCTCTGCAGAGAGCCGGCTGCCCAAGAAAGAGGCTGATTCCTAAAAAACTTAGATGTTATCTCTCCTTGTGGTACAGTCAGCAGGCAACTTCAGCAAGTGGGCAGAAAACTCTTCAGGTATTTTTTTCTTAAATGCATTAATTTTGTTTTCAAAGCCCAAGGAGACTTTTGCCTGTACCTCATTGCTCCCACATTTACTTTTAATTTTTGTATAGTAATCTTGATTTCTCATGACAACACCAGCGCTGTGGAGAGGAAGAGAAAGCTACACTGGTAATGTCAGGTATTGGGACATCTCTTTTCTTCTGCATAGCATGTGCACAATGGTATACGACAACAAATTTGTATCCACATCTAAACTTGTACAGTGAACCAGTTAAGGATCTGTGATTTGGGGATTTTTTTGTCTCAAGTGTGTGGACAGTCTAGATTTTAATCCAAACCTTCACAAATTTAGACAGCTGTTTCTGGTGCTGTAAAAGGGCATACAATCAGCATATCTGAAAATCAATACACCTCATGGGGCTGAGTACCTCAGTTAATCAAATACTGCAACCATCAGCTTTTGCTCAGCTTCCAGCTAGCTCCAGAGTATTTTCTGCATAGTTACAACATTTTAACTGCTAGAAAAAAGGGAAGTCAGTATTTCAAACACTGTGATCTGTATGGTTTTTCATTGTTTGAGCTTCACTTTTACTGCAGCTTGATTTTCTTTCATTGTTCATTAGGTCTAAATCTAGAGAAAACAAAACCCTGTCTGTCTCAGTGATCCCGGACAGTAGGGAATGCAAGGCTAGCCTAGGGCCATCTGTTACACTGCAAGGAAGGTTTTAGAAAACAAAGCCAGACAGTTGATTCATTATAAAATAGACAGAAGTTATGAAGATTATCATGGAAACAAATCCTATGAAGACCTCTTAAGTCCCTGGTTGCTATTACTGTTATTTTTTAAGTCAGCACTGGCTACCCACATCACATGAATAACACTCATAAGTCACAGATGCAAAATAATATCTGCAGAGATCAGAACCTTACCAATGGGTACATTTAGTTAATCTGAAACGATTATAGTTGTTCTTCTGGAGCATGGTTGGTATGGGACACAATCTCGGACTGCCTGGAGGAAAACAGTCCCATGCCAGCGCTCACTCAGAGGCCACGTGTTTCTCTGAACTGTGTGCAACTCTGCAGAGATGGGCCTGTAGGACACTCTCTGGCTACACTGCAAAATGTGAAGCAGAGGAACTTTGCTGGTAGCAGAGGAAGGACTAAGAAAAGGTGAGATGAGATAATTTTCCCCTAAAGTGTATCTGTGATGAATGTCAAACCTTAGCTTAAGCATCCTTCTAAGGAACCCTGGACCTGGGAACACAACTATTAAGTGAATTTTCATCCATAGAACCCCTAGTCTTTCTGTGTCCACAGTTCACCAGACTGCAATTCATGTGGCTACAATGGGGTAGTTGTCATGTAGCCACATACTATGTCTGGAAATAAATTTCAAAATGAACAAGTTTTATGCAACCTTGTATTTTCGAAAGCACCTTAGAGTAATCAGTAGCCAAGCAGCAATAGAGACTTTTAATCACTGTAGTCTGTGCTATGCTGAAACTAAACAATCCTATTTTGTAAAAACCTGTGGTCACTCAGGAACCACAGTTTCAGCCTGCTTAAGAGGCATGTGTGCCCCATCCAAATGCTCAGTGCCAAATCCAGTATCAGGCTCTACAAAAAACACATGATCTGACACATGAACTCATCCACTGGGGCTGGAGAAGGAAAAGGAGGGGCAGCATGAATGTCTCTCTGCAGGAAATCTCCCGGTGAAGTTTGCATGTGAAGGGGACCTCAGCTCTTGGGGCAAAAGTCTTGGCAGCAAAGTCGCAAGAAATTCCTGGCATCCAAATCAGACTTCTTCAGATGTTCATTGCCAGGTTGATAAACTAGTATCAGAAAAAGATGAACTTTACAATAAAGTATTTCAGACCCTTCTCCCTCCCCATGTCTTTCCCCAAATGAGAGCTATTCCAAAGCAGTGCTTTGCTCTGAATTGACCCCATGCAGGGAAAAGGACCTTTGCTCACTTGGCTTTTACATCCTGTCATTAAGGACAGACCTCAGCCAGCAGGAAGGAATAAGGCAAAGCTCTGCAAGCACTAGATGTTGGAAACACCAGTTACTTTATCTGCATCCCAGACGTCCACATGGGTTCCCACATTTCTTTTCCCTGGGAATTCATTGTACTTCACCCCAGGAAGCTTTGGCTTAGTGTGAAATGAGAGACAGCCCAAAGCAACAGGGAGACAAGGAGAGCACAAGAAAATAAGAAAGCTGTGCTGAGCAGTGTGAGAAGAAAATGATAGACATGCACAGGCGAGGCTGATCTGAATTCCTGGGGGATTCAGGAGGAGTGAAAGACCCCCTCCCCCCATCCCCATCTGCTCTTTCCTCTTTCCCCCACTGAAACCTGGCACCCAAGGAGGGAAAAAAAGCAGAGAAACTAGAAAGGGGCATGGGAAGCTGTCAATATGCCCCAGGGCAAGGAAGGAAGGAAGGAAGGAAGGAAATAGAGTGGAGGAGATTTAATCAGTTTGTGGGCTATGGCAGATACATCCCTGCACTCTCATGGACACCTGAAGTGTCATGCAGAATTACTCCAGCTCTTAGAAGAGGACAAAGCTCTAGAGAAACCCCATCATTTTGTCAGTGTTTGTGAATCTGTGCTCATACCTCGCCTATATTCAGGTTAATGAACTCCTTGTTTTTCGCACTCAGTGCTTGGAATACTCCTGAAATGAGAGATGGACACCAGTGCTATAAATACACCTCATTCATATTCATACATCAGCTCTCCATCCCACAACGGCAAGTGGCCATGCCAAGGAGAGGCAAGGCCTGGCAAAAAGGCAGATTGCTTAGGATTGCTTGGTGGTGGTAGCTCCTCTGACAAAGCAAAGTCCTTGCAAGAGGAAATGTCTGGCTGACTTAAGGCCTTTATGCAAGGCTCACTTCAGGACTTGTCTGGAAGAGGTGTCCTGAACGTGCTAAACAGTCAGATTTGGAGGCTACTCTGAAATCAAGCCAAGCAATTTGCATTTCTTTATATATCTAACTTCTATCTCTCAGAAATTTAATAATTCTATTTATATAGTCAAGCCAGAAAGTAACGAACAAAAGCAAAAAACAAAAAAATCAGTGAAGAAAGTTGATTTTTTTTCCTCATAGCTTGAATTGGGTTTTATTTGAATTCAGAGCTACACTAATGATCACTTTATCCAGCCATTTATCCAACCTTTTAACCTATCTCTGCTACTGCTGCTTTGTAATGACAGTGACCTGTGCCAGAAGTGCACTGAGACGTTGGGTGCCTTGGTGTACAGGGAACCACATCTGAAGCCAAAAGGGAACATGTTATGTAAAAGGTACAGGAGATACCTGCCCAAGCACATGCCAATTTTCTCTTTCCATGAGGCACAAGTAATATTTGAACCTTTGATCTCGCATGATCCCAAATTAAGCTCCTGGGTGAACCACAAGAAGGGTTACAACATGGACTTTACCAGCATTCTTCACATGCCTTCAACATTGCTGCAGAGTTTATGTAGCAAGCTCTATTCACATGGGGAAATTTTCCATTAGCAGCAGAACATTTTTCACTTTACAGGAGAAAAGCCATCCTAAATGCAAATGCTAAACACAGCTCCTTTCTGTTAGCCTTGTACTCGATCTCAGATATTGTGCAACAGATATGCTCAACAGCCCCAAGCAGAACAATTTCTTTTTAAAAGGGGATGGGATTCCAGAGGAAGAAGATACTCACGACTCGCATTCTCCAGGCGTATTAGGCAGTTCAGAAAATCATCAAATTCAATCTGGAACTGCTCATCAGAGTATCGGAGGACAATCAGTTGCAGCAAGTAATTGTTGAGCTGGTATCCTTCCCGAAGACACACACAAAGAAAAAGAGAGCAATCTCACACATCAGTGGGAATCTACAGATCTCTACTAACTAATCTTGAAAACCACTTAATGGGAGGATACTCTGTGGCACACATCTGTCCAGAAAGAGATCTGACCACAAAGTTCCTTAAGCCTGCAATGAATAACAAACTCTGAACAAGATATTTTTCAGGCACTGCAGTTTCTAGTCCATGAACACTGTGATGTATGAGAGACCATTCTGTTTTCTTGAATTTGGAGGGATTTCTGTGAAATTATCTGCTTCAAAAAAATAATTTGTGAGGAAATACTAATGCAGTGATTGCTCTTCATAGCAGCTTACTCACTATTTCTTCAACCCTTGAATGTAGATGGACTCTGAAGTGGTTTGTTTCAGGATCTAACCCTGCACATGTGCAGCCCTGCTGAGTTTAACATAGCTCAAAAAAATACAGATTGCTCTGACTGCCTGCCCCTCAGGACTGGGGGTACCTGGGGCAAAATTACCCTACTCAGTGTGCCCAGGTTCTCTCTGGGGTTTAGACCTCCTCTCTGTTCAGGAGCACCTGGCCTGTGTGATTGTCCTCTTCACCCACGCTGATCTGCCCAACAGGTTTAGCAGATAAAATGCAGTGCTTGTCTTACCTGCAGCTTTAAGAGCACCACGAAGCTCGTAAGAGGACATGGAGCCAGATTTATCAAAGTCAAATTGAAGAAAGATACTCTGTTACAAAAGGAGCACACAGAAAGCTCAGTACTGGCATAAGAAAGGGAGCACAGATACGGCACAGAAAGGCAAGGTGTTTATCTCCAACTGCACAGTATAAGCATTTAAGAAAGCTGAAAAAACTTTGGTCTAGATCCATTCTGATTTTATAATGGAGAAGCATATCTTGATCACAGTTCTCTTTGTCATATGAACAGGTTGTTGTGACTTAAATAGGTACTACCAAACTCAAGCATTAAAGAACACTGAGTTGCCCTTCATTAAAAATGTAATGATTTTTTAAAAGTGATTTTAACTGGAAAGATGCATTGTTCTCTGTCTTTTAACTGACACATTCTCTTAATCTTCTTCTATTTTTCCTCCATAGTTCTGAGCACTAGAGACAAATCGTTTAACCGACATATTAATCGGTGTTAATATTGTCACTTACTCATTTGCTTCTAAGTATAAAAGATCTGAACAGACACATTCATGGTACAACCAAGAAAATGGGTCAAATAGTTTGAATTTTGACCTAAATATTAAGCAATTTTCAAGCTGAAGTTAAATTCCATCCTTTTATTGGGACGACAAATATGACTCTCCTTTGGAATATGAGTTGTTTGGAGCTGTCGTCACATTCAGCTTAAAATTTTCCAGCAAATATATGTGCAAATCTTCCTAGAGGATACAAGGACTTCTCAAGCCCCTTTTTAAAACAGTGTGTCCTTTGTTAAAGGAGATGTGGCATTAGCACCCAGAAAAAGTGTTGCCCATTTCTGACAGGCTAGACAAGAAGCAAAAAACTGCATATTTTGAATGCTTTGGTGAAGTACGAATTCAGAAAAACCTATTAATGGCCATAAGGAAACAATTATAATGTCTTTTATTTAAATATTCAGTCTGTGATTGATTCTGCAAGCCTACTTATTCTTACTGCCATATACAGTGGCAGGGAATTGTGTTTAAAATTAGAATCAGCACTTTCCCAGACTTCAGTACAGTTGACTCTTGAGAGATCAGTAATGAAAATGCAGTGACTTAGGAAATTATTGTTTCCTGCTAGTCATGAATCATCACTTTCTTCTTCTGTACAACAGCAGTTATGGAAATTCCTTAACTTTCCTTTTGATTGGCTTGCTTATTAGTGTCCATTGCATTCTTTATCCCAAACATAGTTGATTAACTTACAAAAATCTCAGTTATTTCTAGAAAACCATTATGGTTTATCATCACGGAAAGCTAAGAATGTCTTTGACTATCCAAAACAAACCTCATGCTTTTAAAACATTTGGTTTGTGTTAAAATTCATGGCTTGAACACACTCCTGTCTCCATTTTTGTCTGCATATACCTAATAAACTGTTCAGGAAGTAGCTAATGAAATAGAGAAAAAAATACAGTGGATAATGTCACCTACTATCCATTTCTTCATTTTTTCCCAGAAAACTTTGAACTCACTGAATTCCAGTTTCCCATTGCCATTGGTCTGGTAATATGAACTAAGGAAAAGGACTTGCCATATGAAAGGCCAAATTCAGTTGGAACTTATCAGAGTAGCTTCTTTAAGCAGAAAACGTTGAGTTGATGGAAAACCTGCTGAAACTGGTATTGGGATTTCTCATGAGGTAGAGCTCCAGCAGTTACAGTCATGCCTGTGGCTGTGATACTGCAGGAACATTATGTGATATAAAAACACAGCTGAGCAATTCAGGCACTACATGAGGAAGAAAGACAGATTATTCTAAGGCAAGAACAGTTTTGGATGTAAATGGGATATAAATGATTCAGAGAATTAAACTACCTGATTAAAACAAATTGCTACTGTACCCAAAGGAGTTAGTCAACCAATGTGCTGTTCAGTATTTTTATCTAGAGACTGGGCTGTGTTGCAACAGCTCAGCCAAAAATTAATGTGAGTAGTGGGGTGAGACTGGCAAAATCTGGTCCTTATGGTCTAAAATAAATGCCTGTATAGCAGTTCTAGGAGGCAATGATTAGATCTTCCTGGCCTTCCCTCTGCCTGAAGTGAGGGACTTATTTCACTGAGTTACTGATGCCCTCCAAGTATAGCTCACTTCCAGGATGCCCCTCAAGCATTGCTCACTTCCAATGCTTTCAAAGCATTGCATCTGTTCTGAAATGCTAAATAAGGAATGGTGCCATTCCCCTTCCTTTTTGCATCTTGCCAGGACAAAGCCCTCGCTCAGATGGACTCTGGCTCAGCAAGCTTTCACAAAGGTCAAAGCATGCTGAGTGGGGTCTAGCTAACACCTGCTGTTATTTGAGCACCTATGCTGGTGACATTATTGAGGGCACCCACAGATCCCAAGGACATTCTCACTTCTGCAGAGCATTTTTTTACCCAGCCAGGTTCTTCTTCCCAGGGTCATGTAGAACTCTGTCCCTGCTCCTCACCACCACGTGGTGACTGTTGCCAGGGAACTCAGTAGCATGGGACACAGAGGAGACTGTGCCAGCATTGACTTGGGTTTGCATGTTTATGGTTTTGCTCCTCCATTGTGCTCCAAATAGCACCTCCAGAGTGGGATGGTTGTGTCTGCGTTCCTTGTGCTTCCAAAGCAGAGGAAGAGATGTCTCCCCATTTATTCAAAACTATGCAAAGATTTGCTTGGAAGCATTGCAAATCACGGAAACTATGTAGTTGTATCCTAAATAGTAAACCTAGAACTGCTGCCATGCTCCAGGGTCAAGCACAGGCCCTGGCTCTGTGCCAATACCATGTAAGGATGAGATGTGATCAAGGACCAGCTCCCTACTGAGGCTTGGTTTTCAAGCAAGGAAATTTAGAACCGGTCCCCTGTTCCTCGTTGCACGTGCAGGGTGACTAATGTGCATTGAATTTCAATATTATGAACTAGCTTTCACAGGATAAAATTTTGTCTGTTTTGGTTTTCTCTTAGAAGTGTTTGAATGGATGTTACCTCTGTCACAGACTGAAGCAACAAAAGCAAAAGTCGTCTCAGCTGAACAAGCAAGACATAAACCAAGCATTAGATACCTGCCCTGGTAGGACAGTTCTGTCTCATGTGTAACAAAACTGTTTATTGGGGAAGCAGACTGAAAAAGCAGCTCTACCAGAGGAGAAGCCATGCTAAGCAAACTCAGCAGGAACCAGAACTCTGCAAGGGACAAATCTGGTGGGGAAGCACCAGGGCTGTGACTCACCTCACCTGATGTCTAAATGAGCAGTCATTTAGCACTCCACAGTTAGGTACATCCAGAACAATTCATTACACCACTCCTTTCACTATCTACAAAGAAGTCTAGAAAGCTGGCTTAGATGTAAATGCCTACACCACAAATGCCTAAATTTGGACAGACAACTCTCACCCACATGTCTGTTTCCTGGAGTCCCAGGAATTAGCTGAAAGACTAGATTTTCCAGTTTTTGGACTGGTTGTCAAAAAAGAGCTTTGATATCAGCAATTTTCATCACTGCTGATCCTTAATTCCTGACCCATAACTTGCCTGTACAACTCTGTCTGGTGAATTTAACTCCCCAGGCAACTAAAAGTCCCCTGGACTTCTCTGGAGTTAACTCTTCTATGTCTCTTTCAAATAAAACACAGCTTGAAAAATGCACCGTTCCATACAGAAGTAGTTTGAGATTCACCTCTTAAAGGTGGTCAGCATTAAAGCGTCTGCCTCTAAGTCTGCAGTAGAAAACAGTTTGTCCTGAAACTCCTAACCCTAAATTTCTAAAATAAAAATCAGAATAAAACAGTCATGTATTTTTTTTTTCTTTGGCTAGTGATCTGCCATGATATTACCGAATCCATTTCTGACTTCCATGACATATAATGCTACAGAGAATTATATTCATTCTTCATTTAGCCTCACAGGCACTTATTTGAAAGGATACATCCATAAGAGAAATGATATTTCGGCATGAAATGAGACTTAAGTTCTTGAATTTTATGTTCTTTGCTGAAAAAGAACAATAATAGGAAAGAAATCATGGGCAAAGCTGTCTTTTATAAACAGAAAGGAGAAAATAGGACTCATGAACAGAGGTAGCTGACTCAGTCCTCATTGTGAGATGACGTGTGAACTGGAAGATGAAGGCAGCTCTCACTACAGAGAAGTCTCAGTCCAGACAGAGATGCATTTTTGGAGACATGACAGGAGATACTGTCCTTGATTTGTAAATCAGGAGATGAGATTCAGGGAGTGACAGGTCTTCCCCTCTACAAAGGGCCTCTAGCAAGATCAGGAGCTACATCCAGGTCTTAAAAGTCCCAGCCTAGTGCCTGTCTCTCCCCAGCAGGGTGGCAGTGCAATAGAGAGCTGGCCTCACTGAGCTGACATGGATCATGCTGGAGGCAGGGCAAGATCATGGTTAGATCACGGACTAAAGGCTTTCCTGGCTCTGTCCTCACTGGCCCAAGGACACCAGGTTGGGGTCATAAGACAGCCTTTAATTTTCTATATGTAAGTGAATTTAATGGCAGATTTTATAAAGTTATGTACAACCCTTAACTTACAAGCTGTCAGCACTTACTTTTTTTTAATACAGCATTCAGAACATATTCAAGTTCTTCTGCAGATATCTCCATGTCCTGCAGAAGGAAAAAAAAACAAAAGTGAAGCATCTGTTACTTGAATGGTTCTGTAATCACACATATCAAAAACCTCAGAAAACACAAACATCACTCATCTGTACTTTATTGCAACTCAGCAAAAGAGAACCATGCAAAACCCAGAAAAAGCTAAAAAATTTAAGGGCTGGGGAAATACAGGAGTGCTGCTGTGCATAAGTCTGTCTGCAGGAGCTCTCAAGCAGGAGCTGCTGATTCAAAGAAACCTCAACTGCAACCAGACATTAGACCAGGCAGGCTCCTTCAGAGCTTGAGTTCCAGCTTTGGTCCTCCTGCTTGCTCACTAGGGACTGCACCCTTATCCATCCAGCCACAAAGCATGGTGACATCTGGTGCCCAAACAACACACTGCAACTAAGCATACTCCCAAAATATGTCGGGTTTGTTTCACGTGGTCCTGGATAGGAGCAGAAGTTTTCCCCTCTTTTTACATCTTGCTCTGACCCAAAGCGTTTCGCACTCACCTTTCCTGAAATCTGCTCAAACAGTGCCCGGAACTGCTTTTCTTCTTCAGTCTCTTTTGGGCCTGGGGTTGGGTGTAGAGGCTGTAACACCAACCACACAAGTCCTTCTAAGAATTGTAAAACATGACATTTCTCCTGCAAATAGCCCCTCTGTGCTATTTGGGTAGCCAATAGAGCCAATAGAGCCCCGGGACCACTGTACACCTTAAAATAAGGGCAGCACATGCTCCTGAACTCTGCCAGATCTGAGGTCTCCCAGCCATCTCTCACCCTCTCATTTCCTTCGCCTGGGCAAGTGTGTAGCGTGCCATTGCCTTGGTAAAAACCAAGAGCACCCGTCCTGGAAAACACCTCTCATCCCACCCTGCATCATTCTGTTTCCCTGGGCCTCCAACAACCACAGCGCTGTTGAGCTCTCTCTCATGGCATCATCCTGGGACCTCTGGCCCTTCCTGAGAGCACCAGCCAGAGGTGGCTGCACCTCAGCACATTACCCAGCACAGATTAATTTTGCTGCAGAACATGGCCCTGAGATCCCGGAAATGAAGATGTCGTTGTTAGCCGAGTCCCCGGAGAAGAGTTTTACTAAAGAGGTACAAATTAGATCTTGGCTTAGCTTGTTTCCATGGAAAGACATACCACAATTAATGGCTTATTTGCAGGGATACACTTAAACAGGAGCTGACTCAGACCCAGCTGCAATTAGTGCTCAGCAGGCAGACCAAGCCATTCAAAAGCAAAAAGAATTCAATCATTTCAGTAGGCACATGTATGTGTAAGCATTCCCTCTCAAGTCTCAAGTAAAATAAAGATATTTATATGCAAAATTAATGTAGGTCTATTAGACATTCTCTTTCTTCTTATTTTTCACAATAAATAAAATTTTAAAAGATGTGAACAGCCATGTGGCTCCTCAGCACTAATGGGAGGTGCTTCCACTGCCCACGTGGTGGCTGACACCCACCTCTCATGCTGGCTGGCACTGACTGCCTTCGAGGGGATGCGAAGCATAATGATTATAATTTTGATTGTTACAGCTCTTTTACCATATTCAGCAGAGTTTAGCATTTCAGTGACATACACAAAGCTGGCAATTTTGTAACATTCCTGTGAAATGAACATGGTTTAGCCAAAGACAGTAAAAGCAATGTGTGCCAGCTTCTGCTGAGCTATTCTCCTGCTATTTTAACTCTCTAGACTTACCTCAGGGAGATCAATGGCAACGTTTTCATCTAGATCCCTGGAGAAAATAAAACATTAGGTGTCTGAAGGTGCTTGGGGTGGAAGCTTGCTTATTACTTTTTCCCCAGGTGAATGATAAAAAAAGTTGTTGTGTTTTTTTTACTTAACAGGTTATGTTTAGCTAAAATTCATCAGACAATCAGACTTTTGCACTTTTAAATTTTGGTATCAGCCCTTAAAGGAGACATTAGGCAGGACTCAGGGACAACACAGCTGTGCATGACATCTGCTAAAGAATTCATCTCATTCTTTATTCATATTTTTTCCTCAGTATGCTTTTTTAACATAAAATTGTCTTTTGGACAAACTTTGGTAGGAAACAAACAGGAAGTAAACACTGTTGTATTCACAGAGACCCAAACAGTGCCAGGCAGTTAGCAACTCTCCTCTGTCAAACTTCCAGCAGACTCATCATGGCATGCCTTATTTCCCCACCTTCTCAACTCCTCTCAAAAAAAAAAAAAAAAAAAAGTAATGTTTAGCAAAAATGGGCAAATACAAAAAACCCCAAATGATCAAGAGCTTGCCATGCTGGGTCTCTGCTGCAGGGCTGGTTGCCTGGCAGCCACACTCTCCCCAGCAGCCAACAACCCCATGTGCAGGGGAGCACTGGAGGGCCCAAAGCTTGCTGCTGACTTACTCAGTGATGGCCTTCTTCTCAGAGAAGATCCTCAGGCAGAAATCTGCCTCCTGGTGCGGCTCAAATGTGGTTGGAATAAGAATGTAATCACCCGGTGGCAGCTTGAATCGGTGGGATACTTCCCTTAAATTGATGTAGGTTTTGCTCCTGGCCTTGGAGGGGTGGTACCTGAAGAAGTCTTTTCCCAAATGTCCACCTCTGCCAGGGCTCTAGGAGAGGAAAAAAAAGCAGTGCTGCACTGGCCAGGGTGTGCTGAAAGCTATACTCATGCCTTTCCTAATCACAGAGCCAAATTCTCCCTGGCATAGGCATCATCCCAGGCTGTGATCCTGACTCTCATTCCCTCTCCCAGGTGCTTACAGCAATTTAGCTCCCACCTTATGGCAAGGACCCATTACCACTGCCCTTTCCCACCCAGAAGGCAGTCTCAAAATACTCTGGGACACTGTCTTCCTGCTTGAACATTCCCTGCCATTAAACACCACCATCCCAGATAGGGTGTTACAGAGCAGTGACAACAGATTCACCAACCTCAACCTCACTTGGGGACAGCATCTGTGTGTGATGTGTCCCAGGATGCTCAGAAGAAGCAGTATTCCCTCTTCCTGAGTCAGGCAGGGGATGACAGAATCATGGGGCTGAGGGGTCTGTCCTAGGAACCCATGGCCCCATGGGGACTCCTAAGTTCTCCTCTGAGGGGGTTCCATCCTCCATGGGGCTTGATGTAAGTGAGAAGGTTATTTTAAGAGCAAGGGCCCTAAAAATGGGGCAGGCATACAAGCCCAGAGAAAGTTCCCAATACCCATAGTGCAGCTCCTGTGCTGTAGCAGCAAAGGAGTACCTCATAAATAGAATAACCAATGGTCAGCATTTCAGCTCCAAGCTTCTTGAGTTTACGGCGACCCTTCTGCATCAGTGCTGCAATGAATGTGCACTCATCTTGTCCATCGTCCTTCTCTGTCAAATGCAGCTTGATTTGTGGATTTGTCCAGAAAGTCTCTGCCAATGTAAACAACACCAGAGCTTCTTGACTCAGAATAATAAACCACCACCACCACTACTACTACAAAAACACCCCACCAAACCAAAAAAAACCAATGAAGCTGAGGTTTCACTCAAACTTAGTTTTTCCATTAATCATTATACTTCTTTCCACTAAGCTTTGCAAAAATAAGCCAGATCCCAAAGTCCTTCATGGAACTAGGTGTAGGAAAGATTTTAAGCCTGGTGCCTTATTAAGTTACCATGGTTCAAATGAAGTTGTCAGCTGAAATTTCATCAAAATTACATAGCTACAATGATCCCCTAGTGCTGGTGCCAGTCTGCACTAACATAGTTCGGATCCATGACACAGCTTCGGAGGCACATGAATATGTTGGCTGAGCTGGGCTTTTCTGTCTCACTTTACACTTACTGCTGCAGTTTAACTGGCTTATTTGAACCTAGTCCTGCTCGTGCAAATGTCATTAAGAGGTAAATCAGATCCAATGAACCTGAGAGCGAAAAAAGCAACCCTTTCACCACAAAGTCTCAAGTGGGACCTATGAACATTTATCACTTTGTTCATTGCTGGTTTGTTCATTCAAAACAGCCAGTCACAGATAGGCCTTATCTTTAAAGTACAGCACTATTAAAGCCCATTGTTTGCATTTCCTCATTTGTCCTTTTGGCTGGTTCAGCCTGTCAGCTGAACTGTCCTGCACCTACAGCTCTGGCTACAGAGCTTCTCTCTGAAGAGCTGTAGCTGACGGTGGGTAAAGATTTCAGTGCCTGCTTCTCATTTTCAAACTGGTGTGTACCTACCTAGGAAATTTCTACATCCTCCTGCAGTGGCTCCACGGACCCAGCTTCCCTGGTGGATGGTCACTTCCCACTTGTGGACAGTGCTGTCTCCCAGGGCATCTGGAGTCAGGTTGCAGATCTCAACTTTGTCAAAATGCACTTTGAAGTCTTCAAACTTCATCCTGAGCAAAAGATGTGGTGAGGAACAGGCAGCCACTCATTTTTGTGAAGGATGCCCAGCAGAAGTATTTATCCCACAGAGCCCCAGGGCCAGATTACCAGTTCATGTAGGGTATTTTTAGTGACCATGGATATATGCCAGTGTACAGCAGGAGAGCAACTAGTTTTCACTCACTGTGGTGTAAAGCACAAGCATCCTTTTTGTCTGCATCTCATTCTGACATCTCTTACACCTTTCTTTTATTCAGTTTCTATGGAGTCTAAGACGAAATAGAAGTGACACTGGCACAAAACCTCCAGTGGAAAGAGTTATTTCACCAACACCATCCTGGCCTCAATGGCTGCATGTGTGTTGCCAAATACCCAACCAAAGGATCGCCTGGCACTTGCAGGAGCTAAGTCTTCATACAAATCACCTGTGTGTTCAGTGTCAGGCACAATGATAGCACAACCAGTGACACATGGTGATGGATTAGTCAAGCCATGATATGATTACCTGTCTGCACTGCAATTAAAGTAACATTTAGGTCTCTGCTAAGGTTCCTAGGCTCAAGCTGCTCAACCTTCCCTCCCCTACGTGTGCCTGGGACCTTGTTCTAGCAAAAATACACATCAAGCATGAGAGATAAAGTGTGTTTGGACTTGAGAAATGTCTCCAACCTGCCCCTGAATGCAGCACAAACCCTGCTGCCTGCTACTGTGTCCCACAGACTGCGCTGCATATATTTTATGCTCAAGGTGGAGACACATAAATGGCAATGGGAACGAGGGAGCAAATGCCACAATTTGGCAGTTTTGAGCTTGCTCAGCACACGGAGAAGCAGATACGCCAGGAGATTTTATCTAGCAAGTACAAGGGCAAATAGATACCAATAGTCCCACTGGCCAAGGAGGCAGTTCAGGACTGAGCAAATAGCCAAGGGAAGGCACAGCCAGAGCCAGGCACCACTAGGCACTGGGTGCAGCCCTGAGCAAAAGTGCACAGAAGCTGTCTAAGAGACAGCAGCTTGCATTGCACCACAAGGACAGGAGGCACGCACACTCTAAGCCTGTGGGTAGCCTTGGTAGGCTGAACTTCCCTCTGTAAAAGAGCTGATGCATTAGGCCTTCATGAGGGTAACTTGGCATTTAGATATGTTCTCTGGTCTGAATTGCTGTCTGGAAGAGCCCCACTCTCTCCCTGGACCATAGAAATAACACGCAGAAATGGATCTCCTCTCTAACACAAGCTTCCATAACTATCCTTTTCCTCCTGTGGCAGATGTCTAACAACAAAATGGAGTAGCAGGAGAGCAAAAACCCTCCAAGATGCAAGTTTATCTGCGGCAGTGGCAGATAGAACCCATCTAGCCCCCACTGTGCCTCATCCAACACAGCTAGTTCCATTTTTCTTCCTTACAACAAATAGATGTCTGTGGTGGTATTAATTTACACTTGCTATGGGCCATTTTACAACTTGGTTCTGGTGTGGAAAGAAACAGCAGGGTTTTCTTTGCTGAGTTCTGCCCTTTCTTGTCAGCTATTCCCAGATATTGCTAGCCCTAGACACTGCTAATTCTCACTCTGATGCTCAGGACACTAAAGCAGGGGCAGCATAGCAAAATCTGTCTCTAAATGGCTTGGTTTCCTGATCACACTATGCAGTTTTGGACTCTTTGGAAATGTGCTGCAAAGCAGAGGAGAGGCCGTTTATAGATTAGATTTGAATTCTAGGAGGTAAAACACTTGTTCTAATTTCCCTAGAGCTATTCTGGTTTGTACTTAAGAAGGGAGAAGAAGACTCTGACCCCCTGATCTTAGGAGAGAAGAGACTAGGATGAGTAAGAAGCTGATTTTTTAGCCAACCATAAGATGCCCCTTTGCATCTATTAGAAACACCTGGACAAGACCAATCTGAACTGCTAATATGTAGACAAAATGTCTTTGGGATAGTTAATGAGGTCAAAATGTCCTCAGCATGTCACCATGAAGATTTTCTTCAGTTCTCACAAGTACAAAGAACAAAAGGGTCTAAAAAAGGACTTTTTTCCATTAATTTCACTTGATTCATTTGATGCCTACTTGCACACTTTTACCTCCATCACATGGTCAGGCTTTAAGTTCTGCCCTGTATTGAGATACTTGCTGGAGTTACTGGGGTTCTGTGTAAAGTCTTTGTCTCCTTTACATTCACCACATAAGCTACAACTGTAGCCAGGTCAAAAACAGACAAAATGTGACACCAAACCCAAAACCCAAATAAGCACAGAAGCTTTTTGAAGTAACTGCAAATGCCCTAATGCATTTGCTATGTTAATAGCAAAATAACTCAAAATATCTTCTGTAAAAATACAGGAAGGAATAGCCACCGGACCTACTTCCCTTCAGTTATCAAAATTTGGGATAAATCATTTTGTGTGACTTAACATGCTGCATTGTCTATCTCAAGCAACTTCTCAGGTCTGAAGCTGATCTTTAGTTAAAGTTGCAGGCAAAATCTGGAATAGCTCCATTGCATACCTCTAGATTTACCTCTGTGTAAAAGAGTTGAGCATCTGGCCCTAGAAAATGTGACCCAACACATTGTCACAGCACAATCAATACAGGGGTGATATGGTGCAAGTCAGCCATCTGCTCTGTCTGAGATCATGAATTTGGCATGAAGAACACTTCACACTTCTAAAGCAATTTCCACCATGTTGGTTTCTTTTTTTCATTTAATTTCATTATTTAATTTAATTTCTTCTTCAAATTTTCCACAATTTCACAGGTATCTTGGTGCTCTTTTACTTTATGCAACTAGTAGTATTGCTTCTCAGGACTCATTCTCTTCCAGTGCATGCCCAGAAAGAATCTTGAAGGCATTTCATAGCTGATACAGTGCCACACAATGCTCCCTTCTGTATATCCTGCCTTTGTTCGTGGGAAGGATTTAAAGGGTTTTACATTCATAGCAGACATACAGTATTTGAAATAGCAGTGCCATTAACTAAACTGATTTCTGAGGGCTTTTGTTATTAAAACAGATGTAGGCACACATGAAACACAGAAAACAAAGGGAGCATTCTACCTGCCCGTTCTAAGGCAGAAACTGAGAATTTCATCACTCAAAGGCTTCCTCCTTGTTACCTGTTTTGGCCATTTGCACCTTGATTTCTGCTTAGAGTCACACACTTTAAAAACCTGTGGCTTACCAGAACTCTCCATCATCCCTTGCTGCCTGAGACAGGCGTCTCTGCTCCGATGGGCTGACTGAGCGCCACTCTGCAGAGCTACAGAAAACAAAACCAAGCTTTACTACAGGGATGTGGCAATTAATTCTCCCTGGCTCAGAATGACTGACTGGGCACAACAGCAAGCTGTTCTTCTCTCACACGGGTTTTATTTGTGCAGCTTACACAGACACAGCTGTATTTAAGAGGTTTCCTGATCCCGCTAGCACTCATTTATTATCGTACCAATTAATGCAGCCTAAAGCAGCACTGGGCCAAAGATCCCAAAGCTGCTCCAGAGTGGTCTTAATGTAAGTTATTGGCATTGGGACTGGTCTCAGGTGTTTGGGTTGGAGATAATAGGGCTATTGGTAAACCTCAAGATGGTGGTAAAAAAACGCTCTCCTTAAATCTGTATTCCATCTGTAGCACCAACTCCTTTTTCACTCTTGTTGCTAATTTAGGGCCACATGTTTTTTTTTCAAAATTGAGTCAGTAGGAACTGAACAGGATCCTTCCCCTGCATAGAGAGATTTGGTGGAGTAACTGGGACCCCAGGTTAAATCTTTGCCTCCTTTTCACTCACCCCTTCAACTCCAGCTGTGGCATATCAAAACAGAACAAAAACCTGATAAAGCTTTTCAGGAAACCTGGAAGCGCATGACTATATTTCCAATTTGACATAATAAACTTACAGAGCAGAAGGCACCTTGTGTTGTGGTTTTTAATTCCAGCAACCACTGCAAAATGTTAATACAGGCTCCTGTATTGACCTGCAAGCCCCTCTGCATCCTGAGTTCCAGAGAGCTTCCCAAGTGCAGAGCCAGAGCCCTGCTGTGCAGAGACAGCCTTTTTGATGAACAGCATAAACTGCCAGATGCCTGTCTTGATCATAATCTCTCTGTCTTTTTCAGATTTAAGAACTCAATATACATGTCAATTATCCATGTTTTTCTTCAAGATAAAGGATCTGAGCTGATGTGGACATACTTAATTTACTTTTGAGCCATGATAAGGACAGGGAAATTTAAAGTAGTCCTACAAATGATTACATGTCCCAGCAATATTAAAGGGACAGGCAGGTTATGGCTCCTCTCCTCTGCATCTGTGTGAATAAAAAAAAAAAACCCAGTAGAAAAAGTGAAACAAAAATGAAACAATGCATATGTGCAAAAATATACTGAAAAGTGTGTGTGTTGGAGGGGAATGTAATGTTGATTTTTTACTACATATTTTTTTAGTTTTGTATTGTTTGCACTTTGTTTACTGTTAGTAGTAAACCCTGACTGGTTTTGAGGCCAATCTTCTTGTGGTTTTCCACAACTTTGGCATGGAGAGGGCCTCACTTAATGGCCATATATTAAGATATTACTCCTGATGTGTTTATAAACCCCAAACAATAAACAGAGAGAGGCAAGCTATTCAGAGGGGATAATACACTCTCATCATATGTTAAAAGTACTACAGCAACAGGTTTGTGAATATTTAACCAAAAATATCACTCCAAATGTATAACTTTTACAATTCAGAGTGCATTAAAATTAATTTATCTCATTTATATTAATGCATGATTTCTGCTAATGTTAGGTTTTGGGGGCTAAACAACCTTGAGAGTACCCCTGCATTGCACTGCTTTGAATATGCTGAGGGGGAGATGTTGTAGGGCAGTAATACTGTTAGGCATGTGCAAACTCTTGGTTAAATTTGCCCTGTGGAGCAACTGGGGCTGCAAGAAGCCAGCTGTGGAGAAGAAGCTGGGATTAGGCCTTTGCAAGGCCAGTGTGTAAGGAACAGTGCACCCACTTGTCACTCCAAGGGCCGTTCCACTCCACCTGTCCCCACGGGTTCCTTATCCTTATGAGCTGCACTTGCCGGCCCCTATAGCTCACCTAGGGAAGAGGGAAACAGAGAAAATTTCAAGTGCCAGGATCTAAGGAGCTAGGCTTCTCCAGTGTGCAGAGGCTGGTGTTAATGGCTGGGCAAAAGGTGCAGAGTGCCACAGGAGAAGTGGGAGGGAAAGTTGAATGGGAATTTGGGCAACCTCCCCAGGATAACTTCCCCCATCACCTGAGGCTGAGGGGACACTCCCTTATCTTTTCCCCAGGTGTCCCCTCACCCCATGCTGCTGGACATACCTCGTCAATGCCAGTCACAGAGTAAGCATGGCCCTTCACAAGGCCAAACGGGGTTCGGGCTTCTGACTCGGCAGCACTGCTGGTCTGGAATAGGGGAAAAAATGCGAATGAACCTCTCTCTTCAGAGCGAGATCACAAGTGATGCCACCTGGTCCCTTACAAGCACCAGGCTAGCCAATGGCTAAGCCATACTACAAACAGGGAACTTGTTTTTCTGCTCAACCATGGTGCAATGGTCCCCTTTGGAAAAAAAATACGGGGGGGCTTTAAGTGTTGTTCACTCAGAGTAAAAATGAGGTGGTTCCTGGGTGGAATTCCTCCTCTGCCCCTGTGATTTTGTTTCAGCACCACCTACATTTCTAGTCTTAACCCTCAGACTGAGATCAGGTATTCACATGGTCTCATTTCTTGTAAAGACTTTGATGGACAGTGATGGTGATGAAGGGTCCCATCAGCCAGCTGAGTTTCACACTGCCTAGTTCAATAAAAATTTAACTAGTCTTTGCAAGCAGCAAACTTCATCAGGAGAAAAAGTGAAACTCAAACCAGAAAACATGGAACCCCAAAGTTGAGGGCACCAAGACCCCATTTCTTACTTACATCAATAGAGCAGCCCACCATTGAGCATCTTTTCAGGGCTTTTTCTAGGATTTCATAGAAATTATCAGGAGCCGCCTTAACATCGTACATTTCTCCTATACCCCCAGTGAAATCCTCCATGGCCTCTATCGTACTGCCACCCTTCAGAGCCTCGTAGCTGCCATTCAACCTGGAAAACACATGCTGACTGTGAGAACTGCTTTCAAGATATCCGTGTTTGCGAGCTTTCTCACACATGTGTCGAATTGCAGCAATAGCACTGAAGTCAAAATAAGTACCCCAGAGAGTACCCAAGCAGTAGTATCTGTAGTAGGGGTCATTCTGCTTCCCTTTTTAGTTGCATTTTTAATTCATCCATTTCTCCATATCTTTAAAGCCTGGGGGTGTTCTTTCTTTAGTGCCAGTTGTCAGGCTGGCAAGGGCAGCAGCAAATGCTAGAAGCTGCTCACTAGAATTGTGAATACCATATGAACAAACTGTGAATAATGTATGTACAAGTAGCAAATTATGCATGTGCAGTGGGACTTACTTGGCATAGGCTTTCTCTAGCAAGGCACTCCAAAATTCATTGAGTTCAGCTGAGTGCAAGAAAACCAGCCGGCCCTTGAAGGTGGGTAACCTGTCATCAATCACGACGTCCAGCCACTCGTTGTGCTGCCAGAACTGTTTAGAAAGGATGGTGCATGAGTTTGCTGACAGCACAGCACTTCCTGAGAGCAGGATTCTGGTGTCCCAGCATTTCTAATTGTAAGTTAGTGACAATCATAGGCTTGATAAGAAGGCATGTAAATTGTCTGTTCCCACACTGCCATGCAAGGCTGCTCTCTAGAAAGGGTGATCTGTCTTAAGGAAACACCAAGACTAAATGTGTAGACCCGTACTGTAGCTCCTTGTCTGGATAATGTCACTCATGTAGCTACACAAATGTTCACCACGTAATTCAAGACTCCTTTAGGACACACATATGTTACAGATCCCAGCTCAACTCCATTAAGGACTTATATCCTAAGTGAGGTGCGTGTGCCCAGGAAAATGTGAAATGATTTCTAAAGCCATGCATCTGTTCCCAAAAGAGGAGTGGCTGTGTTTGTGTCTGTATGAGGCTGACATAGCCCTCTAGTTTGTTTCTCAAAACATGAACAGTGTAAGCTCAGCAATCCTACTTTTTTCAGTGTCTCCTCTGCAGTACCTGGCAACCTCACTACAAAATAGGCCATGAAATGTAATGACAGAGATGTGTTCATTCTGTGACAGATGTTCATCTTACCTGGAAGTGAAATATTCCAGCATAATCTGGCCCAAAACTTTGATCCAGTGGCACCACTCTTGCTAGTGTTTTTTCATTCAGTGTGAGAGAAGCTATGGCTGCTAATAGCCAGCAGTCACCTGTGGATTGAGAAGGGGAAAAGAGGAAAAAAAGGGGCCAGAGGAGATGTTATGACAGCTGCCACTTCTCCTGAAATCCAAAAGACAGCCTGCGTGTCCCCAGAGAGGGTGTCCCTGTCTGGCCTGGGCAGACTGTGCTTCAATCTGGAGGTGCTGGTAAACAAAAGACTCCCTTGGGCTCTCAGTACCCTCAAGAGAAGATCCTTCCCCAATCCTGAATCCCACTGCACCAAGATGGACCCTGGCATGGATGGGAGGGAGCTATCCAAGAGGTAGCTGTGGGCCAGGTGAGGCTGGGCAGGACCTCCAGCTCCACTGCTCCCACCAGTTCAGGAGGGACAACATCCCCTCCTGTGAGAGGGCACTGCTGCTGCTCCTCACAGTGTGTAGACATGAACACATCCACCCAGGGGGAATCACTCACCAAGATCCCCTTGACAAATGTCAGTTCTGGTGGCTCCTCCAAGGATAAACTTGGGGTCTTTGACAATGTCCTGCAACAGTGAGACAGGGAAATTACTTAGAATGTGCCAGGAAAATATCACCATCACTCTGAACCAGACTTGCAGCAGTGCTGACAAACCCTGTGTGCCACACAAGCTGCATTATCCTGCAGCAGTGTTGCCACCACAAAGAACAAGATGGGGAATCCTTGCTAATTAATTACAGTGTAGAGCAATTAAAGAATCAACTATGCTCATTTTTTTCATAATTACTTGGCTGCTAATGAAAGGCTAGTATTCTTTATTCATCTGTAGGCAATTGTTAAAATATCATAGCACAAACTCATCCAGAAGATTGATGTCAGGTTGCAACCCCCTGTTAACAAGGCTTTTTGTTTGCTTGCTTTCCTCCAGTGGCTAAAAAACCAACAAGATTGGCAATTTACTTTTAACTGAACTAGTAACCCTTTTATTTACTTGCATGTAAATACCTGGAACATACAGGGTCTGACAACCACGAAACCATTTCCTCCTCAAAAAAACCCCAAACATAGACAGCTTCAGTCCTGTTAATTTTTAGGAGGAGCTAACACTACGTACCCCATGTGGTCAGAGGGAATGGTGCTCATGGTGGCATTACTGCAGTTCTCAAGCATTCATTAGACTGGTTTAGTTCAATTACTAGCACCATGACTGGACAGAAAAAATACAGTGATAAACCAATAAGTGAGAGGAGGAACCCCTCCTCTCTTCTCCTCTCTCATGAACTGTATATTGAATGTAATTGATTGAGCTGCATGGAAGGGGGAAGAGGAGAATATCTAATATGCTACTGGAGCAATATGCCTCTAGTTAATCAGACTGCCCTGATACATTATTGCAGACCCTGTGGCATGAAGCAGATCCTTCTAAGTGGCAAATGAAACAAATTAATGGGGAGGGCGAGGGAAACAGAAGATTCAGTCATTTAATCCCTGCATTTGCCTAGATTAAATTGGGTTGCTTTGTGTTCATATCACTGCATTTTCTCATACCATAGGGCAGAATATTGATAGTTTTGTTCAGCTTCCTGCACTTCTTGCTGAGGCACCTGCTGCTGGCCACTGCTGGAGCCAGGGCACTCCCCTCGGTGAACCAGCACTGCAGCTGCGGAGCTCCCCCTGCAGAGGCAACATCCAGGAGGAAGCTGCTTTGCATATATTTTGTTTGCCTTTGCTGGGGAGGAGGTGGTGGCCAGGTTGTGCCTCACCCACAGGTGCCCGGGGAGGAAGTACCACAGAACACCACATCCCCAGAGTGTGGAGCAAAGGGAAATCAAACAGCAGCTCCTCTTACCTGGCCCGCCTGCTTGTTAAATACACTCAGTCTTCTTGGGACTGGGCATGAACAATAAAACCACAGCTCACTGCCTCTAGACATTGATATAGCAATGGCTGGTAAAGTAGCTGATTTTCAATAACACACTTTGTTTTAGCACCATTATTCTCAGGAGATGTAATTCACACTGTAACTAATGCATTTAGCTGTTACCAAGAAGCCCTGCGTGTTAGCAAGGGACAAGATAAAAAATCTTTCCACTTACATGGGTTTGATTCATGACTCATTGTTTATTACACATCTCTGTAACTCACATATGGAAAAATGTTTCCAGCCTCCTATGTCTAAAGCAATCAAAAATAATTTTTAAAGTATCAATAAAAAGGAATTGAAAGGATGTTGACTGGACTTGTGCCACATCCTCTGCTACACAAAAGAAAACATACTCTACAGTTTTTGAGTGATTGCTGCAAAAATAATATTAATTTTAAAAGGACTTTCAGACGATACAATAATCTATCCGGACTTTCAGCATGTTAAAGGACAAAACCCAGCATTCACACACAGCAGAGAGTAATTTAAGGATTCACCTACACAAGGATATTACCTAGAAGTAGGAACATGCAATCTTCAGGGAGATGAAACACAGTGACCCGTGACTGTCCTGATGTTGCATTAAAGCTGTGATTCTTTAAACCCAAAAGAAAACAAATTGCAACCCTGTGCCTGTCTGGCTCTGGTAAAGGGGGCGCATAGAGACCTAAAACATGCTGGGAGTGAGATGGTTTAGGTGGTTTCTGAGATTACATTTCTCTGCCTGGTCCCAACCTGTCATACTGGTTGTCCTCGGCTGTTCATACTGGGAATATTTCTTTCTTACTTCCTGCTGTAGACCATAGACTCATTTTGACATTGGCAAAAACCATTTGTCTTTCCTTTTTTGGGTTGGGTTTTTTCATTCTTCAACTTATATATCTAACTTTCCCAGACACTGAACTGGGGAGGGGAGGGGAGGGGAGGGGAGGGGAGGAGGAGAGGAGAGGACTTCTATTCTTCAGATTGTTCTAAAATTTTGAAAGAGGACAGTTTGAATTTGTAATTAAAAAGGATTGCTGAACAAAATCACTAAATGTCTTTCTGAATCTTGGAACATTTCACTTATGTAGAAAGTCAGATATTCATCTGACTGCAGATCCATGTAGCTCACTGATTGCAGTGGGAGATTTACAAATTACTGCTTGCTGAAGGTCTTGCTCCTACTGCTACAAACATGCATATATGCAGATATATGCGTGTCAAAGTAATGAGAAAGCCTTCTCTACTCTCACTACTAAAGATTTAACTCTAACAGATTGTAAATCAGAAGATTTAGATTATTTGTCCCTGCAATTACTCTCATGTACTGTGCTACACTTCATCCAAGCTACTGTGAAATACTGGTGGGAGAGGCAGTAAAAACCAGTCACCAAGAAAAGAAGTTGGAATATAGATACCCTGCACAGAGGCCATGTTTTTGTGCTCACCCTCTCCAGCTGTGGCAATTCACCTGGCACATGCTCCAGGCCCATGTTCCCTTTGCACAGTAAAATGTGTTAAATTGAAATTGTTACAGCACCTCTATTTTGCTGCTGCTCCTGATGGATAGTAGAGATGAAACAGATTTCACTTAAATGCTGAGGAGCCAGAGCAGAGCATAACTAATACCCTGTCCTTACACATCGCCTCAGCCTCCCCTGAGTTTTATTTCTCACAGTGAAGCTCACAAAAGTGCGTGGGGGGAACTGGAGTGTAAAGGCAGATGCCATTTGAGGTAACTTACTCATCCTGGAAATGTTTCCAGTTCAGCACACAAAGATCCTGAAGATAGCAGACCATTCTCCACTGCCCCTGTGTACCATACACAAGGGCACACCAGCTCTCAACCATTCCTGGTCACATTTTACACCAAATTTTACTTTTCTGAAGCCGTACAAAGACAAACTAGCACCTAAGAGCTGGGCAAAGGAAAACCATTCTTTATGATTTAGCGTCACAGCCACGTGCATTTTTGATGCCTCACAGCACTCTAGAGTCACCATACCTGACGCATTTCAGCCCCACATCCCTCTCCTGTGCTGGGAGAGCAGCCCCACAGGCCACCTGGGTTTTTGGAGCACAGGCAGCAGTGCCTGTGGGGGCTGCACTTAGCATGTGTAGGGATCTCCAATTTTTTTCATAACTGAAACTTGTCCAGGAGTAACAACTTTAATTCTGCTCTGTATTAGCCCTATGTTAGCTACCAGATGCTGAGGCACTGAATGCTTATCACTATGAATTAAAATAATTTAAACCCTTCTTTAAGCTTACTTTGTTCTTTCTCTCCTTTGATATCACTATCACCAGGGAAGAGTTTTTTATAAAAGAAGCTTTCAGACTATAAAAAAACCCAACCAACCAACCCAGAACAAACACCAGTCATTAGCAAAGAAATGCAATGTTGCCACATTTTCTCTGTGGTTATTAGTTACAGAGTGAAGTGGGGAGAAGGAACCTGGAGTGATGCTGGGTTTATGATCTGAGAGCATGTGACTGGTGCAGCTTCAGGCTCCCACTGTGTTATTAATGACTCTTATGCAAGATGCATTAAGAGATACTCACTGAGCCCTTGGCTACTGCTGAATGGCTCAGTAACCACGGCATGCATTTGTAATCTCTCAGTGTTCCCTGATAGAAGTGAGCAAGTAAGTGTAAGACTCCTGTACTCTGAAAGTTAAAAGGTTTGAATTTTTGAAGTTTATCTTAATTATGAATTTCCTACATTAACAACACTCAATTTTACGCAGTTAGAACGTTATCATAATGTATTTTACCCTTAGTTCCCTGCATGGTCTCGTATTTTCATCTTTTGCCTGGCAATAATGTAAGAGAGAAGCTGGTTTTAAGTTCTTCATGAATGCCCACAAACAGACATACATAAGTGTGTCTGTACAACAAGCTACACCTGGAACATGGTGTAAAGCCTCCAGCCTTCTCATCCTGCAGCTTGAGCTCTTTGTGGGTGGCATCCCAATCCTGAGCCACTGCTCCTGAGGAGGGAAGGGTTTCCCCCCACACTTCATCTCCACATCTCCCGGAACACTCCACGTATTTGGCGCAACCCCGAAGCACAGCGGTGCTTGTCTTAGGGCAGGACGGGAGGAACGAACACAACGGCATACTCACCCCAGGCCTCTTCCAGACGAAGGGAATGGGTGGGTTTTCACTGAAGAAGAGAGACGAGTTGCAGGCGGGGAAGTCGGAGTCCTCAAAGAGGACGCCGCTGCGCAGGCACTCCCGCCTCAGCTGCTCGTAGCCCTTCCCCGAGCTGTGGGTGGCACGGGCAGCCCCGGGATGCGCAGCCGGCCGCGGCTTGGAGTCCTGGTACAGGTAGGGCATGGCTGCCCCACACCTGCCCGAGAGAGCCCGGCGGGACAAGGATCAGCTGGTGACGGGGGCAGAACGAGGTGGGGGAAGAGAGGGGAGCAAGAATACCTCGCGTGCCTTGTGAAGGAAAAGGGGCCGGAAAGGACTCTGTGCTGGGGGAGCCTGCGATATCCTTCAGCCCTCTTCCGTGTCACTTCCTTGAGCTGCCGCTGAGTGAGACTGACCTCCCGGCTGCTCTGCCCAGCACCAGAGACAAACACCCTGAAAGCAAACAGGGAGGGAGGGCGGCCGGTCCCCAGCACCCTGGGAGCGGAGCGGGAGCGGCCCGGAGCTGCCCTGTCCTCCCCGGCGGCTGCCGGGCGGGGAAGGGTGTGCGCGGCTCTGCACCGCTCCACACCCGGCACGGCCCGGCCGGGAGGCTGCCACGGCCGGGGATGCCCTCCAGGTATGCGGAACCCGGCCAGGGTCACTGAGGTGGGCCTTGGGAGAGAAACCGGAGCCCGCGGCGGGCTGCGGCCTGGCTCTGACAGCGGGGAGAGCAGCCTGGCCTGGCCTGGCTGCGGCAGGGCCGCCTCGGCGGGCAGGTGCTGTCCCCGCCGGACGGCGTGAGGGACGGGCAGCAGCGCCAAGGGGTGCCCCGTGGCCACGGCTGCTCTGCTGGCCTGGGCGCAGGGCAAGGGCTGGGTGTGCACAGGAGGGGTGTGCAAAGCTAGCGGGGAGGGCTTGGAGCAGGACACATCCCCGGCAAACACAGGAAAAGCATTAAGAAATGTTATCCTGAGGAGGGACTCTGATGGGCCACTCACTGAAGGAGTTCTGCGTACAGTCTATCATGTGATTTAAAATAAACAATTACATACATTTTTGTCTTGATTTCCAGGTTTCATGACCTTGTTCGTCTGAGCACTCACTGGTGAAGGGTCTTAGAGCACAAGTCTTATGAGGAGCAGCTAAGGGAGCTGGGATTGTTTATCCTGGAGGAGAAGGGGGACATTATTGCTCTCTACAACCACCTGAAGGGAGGGTGTAGCCAGGTGAGGGGTTGGGCTCCTCTCCCAAGTAACAAGCAGTAGAGCAAGAGGAAATGGCCTCAAGCTGTACCGGGGTGGTTTAATATTAGATACTCAGAAAAAATTCTTCATGGACAGTGTTGTCAAGCACTGGAACAGTCTGCCCATGGAAGTGGTGGTGTCACCATCCCTGGGGATATTGAAAAGATATGCAGATGCTGTGCTCAGGGATGTGGTTTAGTGGTGGACTTGGCAGTGCTTGGCTGATGGTTGGACTCGATGATCTTTTAATCTTTTCCAATCTAAATGATTCTGTGATTTTTCTAGTTACCAGCATTCACCTGCACCATTGTGTCTCACATTGGACAGTAAAACACTGTGCTGGAGAGGATGCCAGGCAATGCACCATGGATGTACTGAAGGAAAACACTCAGAGCCAGACATGGATATTCCTCTCTGCTTGGAAAGGGAGGAGATGCTACTCTCTTGGAGCAAATTACAGCTCGTGCAGTATAAAACACACCCCTGAGTACAAACAGAGCTCAGCCTCCCCTTGCTTTAATTGGCCCTTTGGTGGACCAGTTTAGCTTGCTGCCAAGAGATGATTTATGGAGAGCAATTAGGTGAAACAGAATTGGTTCCTTTCTCTTCTGCTATTTTTCACAGCAGTGCTGGGAGGAAAGCTTTCTTTTTCAGAACATATATTCCCATGTTTATTCCCCATAATTGCATCCATTGTTGATGTCTGCAGGCTCCCTGCTGAGACTGAGTTCCCATTGTGCAAATATATGGATACTGTCCAAATGTGTGAGAAGAGGCAGGCCTGGTGCTCCAAGCGTGGCTGTTGTTTGGCCAAACTTTAGGTTTATAGAGTAGAGTCCAAGTTACTCAGTCAGCTTTTTCTACAGCCAGTAAGAAGATCAAAATCTCCAGAAAGTGACTTACCTTTTACTCATCCCAAAGATCCCTCTGGAGATGACTGTGTCCTTCATTTGCCTCTAGACAGACCCTTGTGGACTAGCTTAGGGCAGATGCCCAGATTAAATGCATACAGCTGAGTGAGAGGAACCCCTGACAACCCAGATAAGGCAGGTAAAAGGCATTTCAGTGCCAACGCAAGCCCAGGGATGTGAAATACCCAAAATCTCATATTCAACCAGCAGCAAAACCAGAAACTTTATCCACCACACCTCTGTGTGGGCCAAGGTGCATTCTCATACACCGGAGTAACATGGTGTTACTTGTCAACACAGCGCAGTGAAAGAGACCAGAGTTGGGGGAAGGAGACATTCAGTGCCCTGGACATACAGACTGCACACCTGCTGTGTCCCAAGGAGAGTAACCATGTATCACTTCAGGAAATTTTTTCTTTTCAGAGTTTAGCTGCAGAATGAAAATGTGTGGGCTGTGAGCTCTGCGGGTGCTTGTCCTACTGCAGGGAAATGCATGCAGATTCTCTCCTATGTGAACATTCTGGTGTGCAATAAGAAAATTTTCGTGCTGTAGTCTTTCTCCCAGAGGGCAGGGACAGCCTTTCCCTCTCCTCACCCTGCTGCTTCGTGCAGGAAAATTCCTATCTCTGAGATTTCAGCCTTGGTGTCAAGACATCAAAAGTGCACAGGAGAAATGGTGTCTGGGAAGTGTGGGTGGAAAAATGAGGAATGAGCAGAAAACATTTACAAAATATCTCAGTTCTCATGAAATTACAATACCTTGCCCAACATATGTTAAGAATCATGGCTTCATCTCTTGAAGGTCAGAAACAAACAAATCTATGTATCATCTACATGCTTATTCCGGTCCAGTTTTACAAGGACTAAGCAGTTTTGCTCTTTTACCATGAAATCCCCTTCTGAAAGCAGTGAAGAGCATTTCTCCCCTTAGATGTCTTGTTATTCCTGCCACTTGGCGCTCTCTGCAGATATTCAGGGTGGGAGGAAAATGCAACATGTCCTGTGGTAATCCCTTATGGACAGATACCAGCAACACCCTCCTGCTTGCTCAGCAGAGTGGCCAGCAGGATTTGAGCCACTGACCTAGAACACCTTTGCTCCCTAGGTGTCCTGGCTCAGTGAGTAAAAGCAGGGTGTGTTTTAACACTCCCTGGAACGGCAGGTGAACACATTCGACACACCAGCTTGTATACACTTCCATCTGGCACACTGTCACAGCAGGCATGTTGTGACATTTCAGCAACACAAGACAGTATTAATACCAAAGTCTTGTCACACTGAGTAATGAAGTCCTTCCTCCGGGATTCCACTGTCTCAGGGACTGTGGGCTTGCAGCCCACCGAGCCTGTCCCAGCAGGGGGGATAGTGCAGGTCTGTCCTTGGTCCGTGCAGGCAGTGAGTGAGTGAGTGCCTGCCAGCGTGTGAAAGCACCGCTGGCTGAGAGAGCTGTCAGATCAAATGCAATTAATTCCTAGTGCGACTGCTCTGGACACCATTAGGCTCCTGCAGACTGCAGAGATCTCTCTCCAAGCCACATGACCAGGCAAGATTTCAAGGTGACGGCGTAACAGCATGAGTGATGTACAAGCCGCAACATTGTTGTTAGAGCTGAACAACGTTTTCTCCAGGTACTGTCATTAAATGCCTGTTCCTGAAATATCAGAAGTTTTATCCATTACCTTCAGCCATGGGAACAAAGCACTCAGGGAGTATGAACACCGCAATTGCAGCTGCCCACAGGCACTGCCCTCCTGCTGAGCCACACTGCTCATCCCACAAGACTAGCAGAAGAGGCCAGATGGGAATTGTGCAGAAGAAGCAGTGGCTCTGGCAGAGGGTGAGCCATACTTTGCCAAGAGCAGGGTCTCAGGGACACTTACTGCTAATAGGAACAGTGTCATTTCTGTCTGCTATTGGGTCAGACTTCCTTGGACTTCTTATTTTCAAGAAAACAGAACATCTGATTTGGTTTTCTGTGGTTTGAACACTTTTTACTCTAGAAGAGATTCTTATTCACTTTGCTGCATAATTCATGGGATAGAAGGTGACACAAAGGCTTGATGTAGGAAACTATGGTTTCCACTTCTTGGCCTCCTTGCTTAGCATCATGCTACAGCTCTGGCTTTCATCCCCTGCTGTTCAGCATTTGGCATGTGCTTTTCCTGAGTCTCACTTATGTAATTCCTTCCCCATAAACATCAGGTAGACACTGGTGATTCAGGATTTAAAGTTGGTTATTCAAATGACAGCAGTTTGACTAAGTCTTTCATAACACTGTTGTCATTACACCTCCTGCCCTGTCAACGGTTTAACATTGAAGGGTTTATTCATAGCCCTTGGCCTGACTGACCCCATGTTCTCCAGCACTTGTTGCCTGCTGATTAACCTCCCTTCTAAGGGACTGGTTTAGGCTGGAATATTTAATTTTTGTGCTCTTTCTCCAGGGGTTTGAGAGAAATGACTGGTTTTGTCTAGGTCCCTTTATCATTCTCCCTGTATTTGCAAAGATTTAAGGGGAGATGTTATGTGGACTGAGGTACCACTTGTGAAACTCAGTAGCTCTCTGTCCTTGCTTCTCCAGATCTGTATGAAGTTACATAAAACATCTTTGTTCTGTCTCTGAGATTAGTCTCATTTCATACTGCCTGGCACCCTCTGAACCTTGCCTTGATTTGAATCCAAATGCCACAGTCACAGTCACATGAAACCACGCTGTTTCTGATACTTTCCACTACTTTGGCTCAATGCAGTGCATGGACTTTTGCCCAGTGGCTTGCAGCCTGGCAGGCTTTGTACATGCTCCTGCACACATCTTTGCTAACTGGGGACATCTTCTATTGCTCCAACAACAGCTGAGACTAGATAAAATTAAGCCTAGCTTGGGGCTGTTTTCTTAAGGAATTTTGTGTTGCCTTCTGGCAATACATTAATACACCCCTTCTCTGGAGAAGACGTGGCTTGCTACAGAGGGGCTGGATTATCCAGGCATTTCCAGGCAGAAGTGAGACTGAGGGAAGAAAGCTGAGAAATGACAGTTTTAGGGGTTCTGCAAGACAGCCTGAGGACTGGAAATCCCTGCAAAATGTTGTGGGCAGCCTAGTGAAAAAGGCTAGAGAGCAATGAGAAGAAGAGTACAGAAAACCAAGGGGAGGGTTTTAAAGAAGTACCCTTTGAAAATTTTGCTGATTAAGGGGAAAAATACCTTGGGGGAATTGTAGGATATCAAAATCTCATTCAAGGGAGGATCCTAAAATAACAGTGAATATAAGAACTCTGGTCTCTTTCACTATGCTGTGCAAAAGCAGTAGGTTTTGCTAGAGGCATCAGTCCCCAGTGTGGTTTCAGGGCTAATGTGTGCTCACACCACCTGCAGCTTTGCTGTGGCTGGCTATGAAATGCTGTGTGGCCCAGCCCCTCTGCAGGGCCTAGGGCAGGGGGGTGCTGAGCTGTCACCCTGAGGGAGGTGACCCCATGAGGCAGCTCCCCCGCCACAGTCACCTTGCCCAAGTTACCCTGATGATGACAGCCCTGCAGTGCCAGGTGGCAGCTCTGCTGCTCTGCCTGTCCCCTTCTTGCTTGGCCTCACTGATGGGCTACCACCCCTTTTTACACACCCAGAAATGTGAAACATTTTTTTGTGTGCTTGGGTAAGTGAGGACAACATTATCCGTGCTGGCAGCTGAAGTATCATCATTAGACAGCCATCTAAGTGCTTTACCCAGCCAAACAGCCCAGCTTTCTGAGCTGTTGTTCCAGGCTTTTGTCAGAGCTGAGCACACAATGCTGCATTAATTCATCACTTTGGGGGAGCAGCAGTTTTACAAACAAAAGAGGGCTTTTAAGATTATTTTTATTCTTTTTCTTAAGAGTGTGAAACACCAAGTGGCAGTATGGGAGAGGAGCCAAGTTGCAGTATGTCTTCAGCTCCCTGAGTCAGAGGCAGTCCCTAAGGGAGCTCAGCTTTTCCTGGGAGTAATAGGATAGCTCCAAGAGCACTCACTGACTTCTTTTCTTCTTCTTCTTCTTTTTTTCTTTAATGAGAGGAGTTATGGTTTTCAGAGGCTTTCATCAGAGTTTGTTGCCAGAAGGCAATCTTAATCCTTTTTTTCATCATGAATATTCTGGGCTCAGTAATACTGTTCCTCCGATTTATCCCTCAAGCAGTAAGCTAAATTGTTATTTCATGTTTTTACAGTTAGAACAGAAAAGGTAGAAAATTAAAGCAAAGTAAAAATAAAAATGAACCCAAAACTGCAGCATTTAAGCCTTTGCTTAAAAATCATCCAGAAGAAACAAAAGAGCAGGAAGTTTTGATCAGCCTGGAGATTGACTTTTGCCATTCTATCGAAACCCCAGAAACTTTTGAGCTCTTTCATTATTTCCTGTAGGAAAAAAAACAAAACCAAAACCAATTACTGGATATAAATTCAACTTTCCCCTCCTCTTGCCTCCAGAATGACTGGTTTACCAAAGGGCAGTAAGGTAATAACATTTCCAAATGTTCCTCCCGGCCGTGCCGGCCCCGGCCGCGCCGGGAGCAGCGATGCGGCGGAGCCTCCGCACGGCGGCAGCTTCGGATAAGGAGACAGGGAAGGGATCTGCCGCGGTGCTGTGGCCCCGGCAGCAGCGCCGGGATCAGCGCCGGGATGCACAGTGCTCCCCCTTCCCGGCAGACCTCAGACCTGCCAACACTTCCACGCCGCCGCTGCCCGGGGGAGTTGGTTCCCAGTTCTGCGTGGCACGGCTGGAGCTGGTGCTGAAGGAGTGGGTGGGTCTGTTTAGCACCCCGAGCAGGGAGATCCTGCCCGGCTCCTGAAAACTGGGCAGCCCTAATGCTGCGCGGCTCACTCAGCATCTCTGCTTTCCAACAGGATCCGAAAGCAGGAGAGAGTCCGGCGCAGCCGAACCCTCGTTAGCTGTGCACCCCTCAAATGAACGCCAACCTGAAAGCTCCGCCCTTTTCTCAGGTCGCAAAAGGGTCTGTAGGTTGTATTTGGAGCACTGAAAATAGCGGCTGCCGTCCCAAGAGAGTTGCAGTTTTGCCCCTGTAGCTGGTTGAGTGGGAGCTGCTGCGGGTCCAGAAGATGGAAAAGCCCCGTCATGCCTGCACTGAGGAAGGAGCAAGTCGCTTTCTCACTAATGAACTGCACAAACTGCATATGATTAAAAACATTCCTTGAGTAAGGCAGGAGACCAACACAGACAGTCTGCTCAGAGGAGCCCCAAAGAGTGCCCAAAAGAGCAGAGTCCTGCTGACTGCAACTATTTGCCCACCCAGGCAGAGGAGCAGGAGGAGGGGTGGAGGTGTCATGAGAGAGGGAAAAGATAAAGGAGAATCTGAGTTTGTGCAGGGAACACAGATATCTTGTCTTCCAGAGGTTTTTCTATATCTATGCTTTGAATTTCGAGGCTAGGAGACAATAACTACTGTGCATAGTACCCTGTGGACAATTTGGCTGGGGTACAAAAATTACAACCAGACTTTTCAAACCTCAGTAGTGACAGGAAAAGATCATCCATCAGAGATATCACTTAGGACATCCTCAGGGAGTAAATCACAACTGAGCTTATTGCAGCACCCTTGCAATACTGAGGGCAGCCAGATGTTTGGTGGCGGAGGCTTTTGGAGCTGAATATTTTGGTATTTTGGTATTTCCCAGACAGTGGTTACCTGGCTGCTTCCCTTGCTCAGTTTGAGTAACAGCTTGAAGACCTCAGTGGCTGACCCAACTGGCAAATATTGGGACTGTGCAAAATCCCTCCCTGACACAAAGGCATCTGCCAGACTTCTGATAACAAAGCTGGCACCAACTCTTTCAGGCTGGCATTTTGCTGTGCTGGTGCTGCCATCCCTGCTGCTCTGCCTTATCTACAGGTCTGTATGAAGATAGAGTGTGATCAAAAAGGTAAACACACTTGGCTGGGAGTAGAAAAACCTGGGTGTTTGTCCTTGACATGTTGCCAACCTGTTGCATGACTGAAGGTGATTCATGTCACCTCTTTGTGTTCACTTTCACTCCCAGGACAGGCTGCTCTGTCCTGGCTGCTTTAGTCTGGGATTGTCTCTTGCTCCTCACAGGCACAGCATGTGCCACAGGAAAGGACATCAGATCAATTATGTGTTGCTGATGTAACTGTTAGACTGCAAACTATTTTGAGACCCTCAGGGAAGGAGGTTTCCTCTGCCCATGCACATAGTGGGCTGACACTCATGCCTCTGTGTGCATGTGCAGGCTGTGCACAGATCATTCTTAAAATGCTCTTAAAAACTGCATCTTCCACTGGGACAGATAAAAAATAGGGCTACGAAAATTCGAAGTAATATTTACTGTCAGGGCCTGCAAACACAAGCTGTGACAAACCAAATGTAATTTCAGGCTTGAATATGTACTAGAGGTAATAATACAAGCTTCCTTGAGAAGCTGAAAGGGATGGCAAGATGATGATGCTCCTTCCTCCAACAGGGAGGATTTGTGGCACTACCAGGGCAAGGGGAGGCCAGGCAGCTGGCTCAGCCAGGGCACCTCTCCTGTGGGGAGGGAGCACTGTGCCACACCAGCCCTTCCACCTGAGTCAGCTCTCAGTCTGCCCTCTCATCATGTGCATTTTGGCATCATCCAGGCAGACACGCTGTTTCCTTCCACTCCAGCACTGGAATGGCACACGTGATCCTTGGGGTTTTATGGGAGCCAAGTTACCAAGTTTTCCATTGCTCCTTGCTGTGAGAACCCATGGCAGAAGCAGGATAATCCCTCTCTTTCATCATCTGTACTTTGAATGTTATTATTGAAAAGCATTTTTGCAATCCTCTTTACACAAAAAATTGGGCAAGCTGACTACATCCCTCATGCTCACCAGAAGCTTTCACAGAAAAGTGGTTCCAAGCCAGCATGGGCAGAGGTCAGGCATACAGAAAAAACACAGGAAAAATCACATGCAAACCTATTCCTGTTTTAGTAAAACAGCTAAAAAACTATTACTTTGCACTGTATTTCCCCACCAGAAATAGCAAAAATAAACAAATAAAATCAGGCCCATGGCAGCTGGCCACAATTCTTACAGAACTGGGGGGAAATTGGTTTACTGAAGTACAGAAACTCACCTGACACATTGCCAGAGTGGTACTCCTTTCCTACTTATTCACTCTGGAAAAAGTCACCAAATACTCTGTGTGCAGCTGAAGTTAGAACAGAGCCCATAGGTCTGGCAGGAGACAGAGACACGTTTTAGACCCCAATGCAGTAACTCTGCCGCAGTTAGTAAACATACCCTGATTAAAACAGAAACAAATCCTCAAACATGGCTAATTAATATTAGGAGCCTACCCACAGTTTTTGAAAATTGTTCATATTTTCCAGGGTTGATGTTGATTTTGAAGAGATAGCAGCATGTTCCTAAATGCTCTGTGCACAGGAACAATGCTAAGGCTGAGGGCGGGGTTTGCTGAGTGCAGTGTTTCATTAGTATAGCTCTACTTGAAAGAGTGTTTTCAGTCTGTGCTGCAAAATGAACCAGCATAGGCTGGCCTCAGCTCAGACATCTCTATTTTCACAGCAAATTGAAGACAATCCCCTGGAGAGAAGCAGGAGAGATGCTGGAACAAGCAAAATTCATGACAGCTGTCTGTTTGGGGATTTCCCGAGTTAGCAATCACACCTGGACCATCATATTCTGCAGAGGCCAATAACCACTCCCTCTGTTTTTCATTTAATCTCTTTTTGTAGCAAGACCTTTGGTCTCTGCAGCATCCTGTGGCAGTGTCTCCTGCAGTTCAGACGTGCAAAAGGGTTCCTCCTTTGTATTTGTTGCCTGATAATTTTACCAGGAATGCACTGATTCTGGCAATACTACAAAAGAGTGATTCAAGACTTTCTGTTCATCTTCAGCACTTTATGTTTATACTTCCCATACCGGTGGATTCTCTTCCAAATTGGTCTCTGTAGGCACTCTACCGCTCTACAAAGTTTTTTTCTTGGATGTCTCACAAACAATCATTCTTCCATTTCATCTTTACGACCGACTGCCACATCTGGGGTGAACACTGCAGCAGCCAATGAAGCAGTATTCCCCAATCTTTCTTTTGTCAAATTCTCCCACACAGGCATTCTCTTTTGCTTTTCCCCTCTGTTCTTTTCCAATGCCTGTTTCCCCTCTCCATTTGTAGCCTTGTTAAGATTCCAGGCTGTGTTCCCTTACCAAAACATATGAAAGAGGGAACATTGTGAATGTTGATGGGATGAAGAGGTTCACAATTACCAATGTCCACTCACAGGTTGTATAAACAAACTGTTTATGGCCTATTTCTCACTCAAGATGCTTTTAGGCTTAATAAAAGAAACCTCAAATTTAGTAATGAATTATATATGCCATGTACATGCTATTATGTCTAAATTAACCATATATTAGTTCATAATCTGTGTATGTCAGACATGCCAGCTCAAATTAGGAAAATGTCATGTGAAGGTCTGTGGTCTGAGCCCGTGAGCAGAGTAATTTATTATCCCTCCTGCAGGTCTGCTGCCTTGCAGGAAACAAGAGCATCATCACGGAGTACGTCTGGCCCTTTTGAGTTCAGGTCTTGGAGCAAAATTTGAGAAAGCTGGAAAACAAATGGGAAAAAACCAGAATAAAATATTTACTATTGTCTCTGCACAAAGTGCTGAATTTTATACAGCTTTTCCCAGAACAATTCAGATCAATGAAAATAGTTTTTGCCAAAGTGGAGACGCAATGTTCTTCGGCAAAAGAATAGCCGCCTGGTCAATCAGTCAAAATTCTAGCTTGGACAAAAATATTTTCCTATTCCAGGCTTGCTGTCTGTAGGGTTAGTGTTCCTCTGCCAGGGTTAAAATTTCTGAAGCCTTTTTGGCAGTATTTGCATGAAGAAGTGCTGGAGCACCATCACTGAGAAATTTTTCATGGGGCAGGGGAGCGCTTCCACATTAGCACTTCAGAACAGCACTTCAGAACTTCAGGAGATCTGATCCCTAGGATGGCTGCAAGGAAACCAATAACCACAGCACCAGTGTTTTTCCACCCCTCTTTGCTCCCTCTCAGCAGCTACCATGAATAACAAGCAGGAAAAACAGAGGCAGGTTTTGAAGAGAAATGAGGGCAGCGGTGGGGGGGAGGGGGCGGGCCCGGCTTATGCAAGAGTGGGTATAAAAGGGGCAGGCGAGTACCCCTCCAAAATCGGAGAGTGGGGCAAAAGGAGAGCACACACCTCAGCGCTGAGGAACAGGTTTGAGAGGTCTCTGTTTCTTTGTGCTTTACTGTGGCTGTTGCAGGGAGAGGTTCATTCGAAAATGTGTGTGGGCCACAGGCTTGTTTTGGATAGGGGATGCTTGTAGAACAGCCTTGCTTTTACCTTCTTGGGATCCTTGTTCCAGAATGCTTTTTGCCCAGATTTGGCCCAGTGCAAGTTCTCTGGCACAGCTCTCTTTAAGGGGCAAAATCCTTGGACACCAGAGATGAAGGGCAGGATAGAGACTCCGCTTTCTAAAGTTGAAGCTCTATCTTTAAGCACACTCTCATTCCTAAAACCATGGCAACCCAACAAAAAAAGCCTGAAACAGAGTCCACATATAGTAATTGGAATAATGCTCATGCACTCCTACTTTAAAATGTCTCAGAAGTAAAATGAAAGACTACCTGTAATTAAGTACTACTAGGATAAAATATGTTGCAGGTGTGCCGGGATATGTTCCTCATAATCTGAAACCTTCTCCTTTAGAAGAAACTGTTAGAAGATGAAAGACAAAGATCTAAGAAGTGTGCCGGTGTGTGATGCATCTTAATAGGGGAATATTAATTGAGTGAGCACAAGTGACTGGCAAATGAGGGGGGGATCTGTGTCTGAGCTTTGTAGTAGTGAATGAACATAAGGTGAAATCAAAAGTTCTCCCTCATTACCCGGGCCAGCTTCCCGGTGGCCTGATGCAGGAGGAGGACTCTGGTGAAAACAGGACATTGAACATTACCTGGTGAAACTTCTTTTTCCGGAGAAAGCTAGGTATTTTAATTTGTTTACTTTATTGATGTGGGGGCAAAAGGTAGACTTCTGTGTTCCTCAAAGACACTGACCATTTTTTTATAAACAGAAAACAATAGAGCTGAGTGCACAAACACCAAAAGATACCCAAGGATCAACTTGGCTGAAAACCCTGAGAGTATTCAACTAAACTGAACTTTCTTTATGTGGCAGAGCCACCATACCAGCATGTTATGTTTGTTGTTCAGGTGACTCCTGCTCCTCCTCTTCTTCGGGGCAGCATGCCCTGCAGCCAGGGCTGCCTATTTAGTACTTACAGCAAAAGGAGACCAACAGCTGCAGCATGGCTTGGTCATGGATCTTCAGGGGAGCTGGAAGCAGGAGATACCCAAACAACAACATTGTCTGGGTGCTACAGAGCAAAGGCATAATGATTTAAGGAAAGGAAGTACAGTGGCTGAGGGGTTTGTGATTTCCCCTTTCAGTGTTTATTGTCCACAGCAAGCATGTAAGTCTGACAGCTGTACTATATGTTATTAGCATTACTTCTAGCTTATTAGCCAAAGCCAGTAGTTCTTTTTAATAAGGATTCTTTTCAGAGTTTTACGGAATACAAGATGCCCTTCCATGGAACAGCTTTCATTTGTGTGTCCTCGATACAGAGAGTACTGGGATGGGTTTTCTTTTTACCTGTGTTCAAGCCTCATCTGGGGGGACACAGCAGACCAGTTACAGCTCATAGGCGCAGCATGGTCTGGCCATTTGTGTGCCCTGCTGGTGCCTGCCTAGTGCCTCAGGTGGACCCACATGGGTGGTGGTGCAGGAGATACAAATTTGGGCTGTGCTCACCTTCCACCTGCAGCTCCACTGGCCTCTAAAGGACCAGCTGGCTCCCCTGGTCTGCCTGTGGGAAGGAGTCTCCAGGGTAGAGGGGAAAGAAGGGGGATTGCAATCTGAAACCTGACTTGATTTCTTAGCATTTAGCTGAGCAATATGCATTTTTCATTTTTCATCCTTCTCTCTTTGCCTGTATTCTCTGCTTGGCTAGAAGCATTTTAAAGCTGTCTGGATATGGTACAAATGCTCAGGGATTGTTCTGTGGGCAGATGCTTCCTCAACTGAAATGTTCAGGCAGCAAGAGGACAAAACAACTTGAATGTTGCAAGCTGTTTAAGCCCTCAGTGCATGATAGCATCTTATACAAGCCTGGGCTCAGAACCACTTTTGGACCTCATTAGAGTGAGGGTAATCAGATTGTTTAAATGAAAAGCAGGACTGCAGAGACAGAATTTTCTCATCTCTTTGGCATTAGGCACCTGGCACACAGCCCTTGGGCTGGCAGGACTCAGCTGTCCCTGTCTCCACCTTCATCTCCACCAGCTCCAGCTGCCCAGGCACACTGAAAACATCCCACTCTCTCAGCTCTCTCCTTGAACCCAACATGTAGCTGGGCATTGCAGTACAAATGATGCCTGACTGGCCCTCTGAAATTGAAACACAGATGATAAATCAGCCCTACTCCTGTTTGAGCCATGGGATTTTAATTACTACGAATAGCAGGGGCACTGAACAGCACCAATTGCATTGTCCCTGGTTTGATTCACTATTTGTTTAAATAGAAAGAAGGGGCACACCAAAATTGAAAGATTGTTCCAAAAGCAGCAGAAAGATCTGCAAATCTGAAGCCCTTTTCCCAAACAGAATTTGGGAGGCTGAGATTGGCCTTTGTGATCCAGCTCTGGCAACCTCACCTATCTGGCTTTCATCTTCTCCATTTCAACATATTTTGTTCAAGAGGAGAAAGAACAAAGCCTTGACATTCTGAACAGTTCAAGAGGGAAAGAAGGGGTAAAAATTAAGAGCTCAATCACTTTATTCTGCAGTAGCATACATGCCTCACACACTCCTGGGTCCCCAGGCTGTGAGGTAGAGATTAAAGACGATCTATCTGTGAAGACAAAAATCTGATCCAACTGTACAACAAGTGTAAGTACAAAGGAATCTGCATTCCTTTCAGTCTGGCACAAAAAAATGATGTATTTTCAGCTCCTATAATCAGTTATTCTGCACAGTAGAACGCCTGTGTCTGCCTCGGTCAATGTGTAACCGCAGGTTACTCAGGTGAGCTGGTCTGGCTAAAGGTTGTGTATCCACCCTGGAACTTTCTATGTAGCTGGTGTTGAGCCGGGCTCAGGTTTCATTGGGCCGGGCCTGGCCTGAGGTAACTTCTCTCGACCCCCAGGCTGTGATGCAAAGCAGCTTTGCGCAATGCTGCCGCAGCCGTGTAGAAAGAGCAGGATTCCACCTGCAGTCCCACCACCCCGGGGCGAGAGGTGTCCCGAGGAGCTCGCCCGAGGGACAACAGCATCGGAGGGGCAACAAAGGGGCGACACCCCCCAGCACAGAGGCGAGTAAGCGCTCTTACTGGATTTGAATGCTGCTCTTTCAACCCGGGTGTTCATGCTTTTCCAAAGGGCTCGGGGCTCTCTTCTTTAGCCAAACAAACCACGCTGACTTTCCACAGATGGGGCTTAGGGTAAGTGCTTGGCAGTGAGAACTGCTCCTCTTGCTTCTGCTCTTGGGAACAAAAGCTGCCGGGCGGGGGCTCTGGCAGCCAGAGAGAAGTGACCACTGGGGTGCCAGTGGTGCCTGAAGGCACAGCCTGCCTGGGTGGCACAGGGTCACCCCCACCCTGCTCTGCAGGGAAGATTAAGTAATGCCTCAAAAGAATTGTATGATGGAGAGAACAGTGTGGGGAGGGCATTCCTTCTAATTTGTGGCTTTTTGGTTCGTTTTCCTGAGCATCCCAATGTGAAAAATGAGTTGAGTAGTCTAGAAATCCACTAGCAGAGTAGCTGGGCTAGCTGTGAAAGTGATGATAATTTTTTAACCAGTCATAAGCAATGAATATGCTCTGTCATGCATGTCACATGCTACCAGCGGGGTTGGGGAGGTGAACAGGGGACGGCAGCATGACTGTGCTGCCCATACGGTAATTTAGAGGATGAGGTGGGAGTTAATGGGGAAGAACAATCCTTGGGTGAAGGCACAGGGACAGAGATCTATAGCAGGTCCTCCCTGCATATCTCTGGGGAGCAAACAGTTTCAGGCTTGACCCACAGAGATTCAGCAGGAAGACACTTAGACATCCTGAGTGACCACCACAGCAACAGAAACCCCAAACCCAGCTGTTAGACAGGAGCCTACAGCCTACAGGGAATGTAGATATCCACATTAGCAGGCAGACATACTTAGCAAGTTATGTCTAGTCACCAAGCATCTGCATATCTCAGTTTTTGTATGTGCAAGAGAGTGGTGGTACTGCAAACTGGGATGTTATTAGGCATGGAATACTTGGGGACCTCTCAGGGGGAAGGATAAGGCTGTACATTGTAAATTAGGCTGGGAAAGGGCCAGGTCTTGAATAGATGGATTTAAACAGAAATGCTTCCACCCTGTGTAAAATGTTGGTGAGACAGACATTGCTCTGTGTCCTCTCAAAAGGCTCAGTGGTAGTGTGACTCAAAAAGCCTTGGAGAAAAAAAGCAGAGAGCAGGGCTTGGGTACTGGCAAGGCTGATAGCATTTTGCCCATCCAGTGAGCTCTGCAGAACCTGAAGTGGGCAAAAGAGGGTGAACAAAGCTACAATAAACAAGCAATTACTAGTAGGATAAAAATACAGCTCTGAATAACAGGCTGATGATATGTGTTATAGATGCATACTTTTCAACACATTTCAACTTGGATTTCAAATATACAGATCAAAAGTCATATACTAGAAATCCAAGAAAGGTACAATGGAGCCATTAGTTACCAAAAAGCTTGATCTAGGAAAAGAGAGAATTCTAAAAAATATAAAATTTGTGGGTGGGTATAATTTGTCTGTGTGTGTTGTGTCCATGATATTCTCATTCCCAATGTGCATTACATGCTTTGTGCTAAAACACCAGTGACCTCTACATAAGGTAAAATTCTCTGCTTCTTGTCAGGAAAAAACAAGAGCAGCAAGTGGTCTTTTATCTCAGGAGAAGACTGCCTGCACAGATGAGTAAAACTCAGCCTACCCCTTCTAACTCTGTGTTCAGACATAGAAGGTGCAATGAAAATGGTTTCAGTGTGAGCACATTTGTATAAGGGAGCCTGGAGTGTGTTTGCCTAGAAGCTAGAATGAATGTTTGCACTGGGCTATGAAAACATAACATGCTCTGCTAGTGCCAAGTATTTTGCTGACTAGACATACAAAGCAGGACCATTCTGTGTTTGGACTTTAAGAGAACTTCTTTCCAAACCCACTTCCTGCATAACAGCAGGCACATTGCTTAGCCCGTCCGTGTGCCAGCAAGGCTCAGTGCAGCACTTTGCAGAGGTGGCTCTGACCAGATCCCAGGAGCAAAGGTTGTTGCATTTGTTGCAAAACAAAGATTCACAGAAGAAGCATGCTCTAGTTTGCAGGCATAACCAGCATCCACAACCATTCTCAGGCTAAATCCTTAGGGTACTGCAGTGGGTAATGGTGTCACATCTGTGCTTACCTGTCGCAATACGACATGAGTATTGCTGAGATGTTCAAGGCAAAAAAGGGGCAATTCATGAACAGACCTCGACATTTATACAATTCCAACAGTGACCATGGATTGGAGGATGAAAATTGTCCTCTCCAATCACACTGGACAAACCAACAGTCCATCAATTCTCTCTTCTTCCAGAAAGGAATGCAAAACAATCATTATTTACATGAAAAGTGTGTGAGAAACTCCATCACAAAAAGTAAACATCAGGAGGCTTTAGAAGAACTTTAGAAGAACAGGGCGACACTTACGTTTTCCCACCTGCTGCCATTGAAACTGGCAGGTTTCTGTCTCATGCAGGGTTTTTTGGGGGTAGAGTCAGACCAACTAAATACTGAAATTCCCACCTTTGTTAACTCCAACGCAGCACTAGCACCTCACCCTGTGATTAACAGAAACTGTACTTGAAACAGACTGACCAGTCTCCTTTCCTCCTCATTTTTTTCTTTCAGCAGACACCGTGGAGGCGATTTTCCAACATGAATCTGGTAGCAGACCTTCTCTGCTTGTTGGCTTGCCTTACCATGGTGACTTGTGACCGGGTCTACGTCCACCCTTTCAATTTGTTTTCTTTCAATGAAAGTGACTGTGACAAGCTGGAAAAATTGGTTCAGGAGGGAAAGACTATTGTCCCTGTCTCCATCGAGTCCCAAACCACACCTGAATATGAAGGTGACGTGAATGACAAGAACAAGTTGGAAGCTCCAAGCCTTAACAGCTGGGGGAAGGAGGAGCGGGGCTACCTGAGTGACTTGGTGTACGTCCTGGGCATGCGGTTTTACAGCGCACTGCAGAAAGCAAAGAGGGGCCAAAATGTGCTCCTGTCCCCAACCAGCCTCTACAGCTCCTTGGTGTCATTCTACCTGGGCGCCTCAAACCAGACAGCGCTTGATTTGCAGGGTTTGCTGGGATTTGTTCCCCCCTCTGGAAACCCTGACTGCACTTCCACGGCAGTCGGAAGCAATTTCCTTTCCAGCCTGAGGACGATCGAAAGGCTTGTGAAGAGCGAGGACGAGGAGCTGCTCTTTTCCAAGACCCTGAGCCTGTTCTCTGCCCCTGGCATACCCCTCTTCCAGCTGTTCATGGAGCGCTTGCTCCCCAGCGCCGACGCATTCTACACCCGAGCTGTTGACTTTACAAACCCGGGTGAGGCAGCAAAGCAAATAAAGGCCTTTGTGGAGGCCAAAAGCGAGGCCCAGAGCAAGTGCTTCCTGGCAGACATCGACCCATCCACCGAGCTGCTGTTTGCGGTGGGCGTCCGCTTGGCAGGTATGAGGCAGCTCTGCCCATTTTGGGAACAGGCCTGGGGAAGGATGGGCAGTAACCCTGCTCCTAGGAAGGAAGCAAGGTCACACCTGGCCAGTGGGGAAAGGGAAGGGCTCGGAGGAAAGGCTGGACCTCTGCTCCCCACCACTGTGCCAGGGATCGTGCCTGCACTCTGCTGTGAGACAGCAAGGGCAAGGGGGAGTGAGGAGGAGGGAGATGGCGTCCAAGAAATCAGGAAACTAAGGATTAGGAAAGGTGTGGGAAGGTGCATGAGTAAGAATTGCACAGCATGTCTGGCTGCAAAGGAACTGAAAGTCATGAGGGGCCTCCAGCAAGATTGATCAAGGTGTAGCTTTAAAGAAAGGAGCGGCAGGTAGCAGGCCACAGGTACAGATACAAAAAAGGCAAAAAAATACAGTGATCATGACTCCTCTAGTGGCTATTAAATACAGAAGACTGGAGGCAACATCTGGCTCAGGAAGCACCTGAAAATCATCAGTTATGGAAGCAGGGCAGCTTCTACAAACCTAGAAGAAATAAGGCAATCCCTTCATTGCCTAGGGTCATTCCATGCTGCTGTCCCAGCACTACAGCTGAGCCTTCTCTTCTGAGTGTAGCTGCTGTCCTAGATCCTCATGACTGGATGCAATACCAAAGACTACGCACTTCAGAGAGCTTGCCTAGCTGGGACTGTATTTCAGAAAACTTGCAGTAAGCCCTAAACTCCTCAGTGGGCCTCCACTGCTAAAGGAGTTGTGGTGCCCAGGAAACCTTTTTGTGCCCTCCATCTTCCCATCTCAAAATTAGGTGTCAGGTTTTGTTTGCCTTTCATGGGTGCAGTCATTCTCTCAGCGAGCTGTGGGCATCAGCTTTCTCTTCATAGTAAGATCTAGCATAGATATGATACTACAAAAGTAATTGTGTTACAGATTTGGGTATGGTCACAAAAGCAGTTTTCCTTTACAAGAACCATTTTTTCCTCTTCTTCTGTATTGTAAACTTGTAATTTGTATAAGCTTAGAAAGACATATTCAAGGGTCTGCCTCACTGGGTGAGCTCTCCTACCTTCTCTCTCAGAAGGTGCATTTCAAATGTCGCAGTACCCCATGTGGGATGGACAAAATTGTCTCAAAAACAAATGAATTACACAAGCAATTATCTTCTAATAAACACAGAAGATGACTTTAGCATTAGGTTTACTATTTGGTTGTGAAGGGGCATCCATGACAGCTGATGCTGTCATGCTCCATTGTCTGTCCCTATAGCTGCAGCAAGGAAAAAATACATTTTTTTCTCTGAAACATGTTCTATAAGCTCTGAGATGCTATTAACAGCCATAGCATTGATAAAGTGACAGAAATCCATACAAACTACAGCTAAATGTTCCAGTGGTCTCAAGTGTTGTTCACTTGCACACAATTTTCTTCACATATGTAGACTTGCTGCCAAGCAGGGCCTGCCATTTAGAATTCAATGCAGGCGCAAGTTTCACTGAGGGCAGTAATTTCTTTAATACTAGACAGGATTGTCTGCCCAGCTGGGTAGCAGCACTGATCTGTGGCAGTGGGAAGAATACATATTGAAATGCAAAGCTGCACAGAAGTAGTGCAAGGTGAGAGCAAGGCCTCTCATAGTTGTGAACTGGGAAAGAAATTTATTTTAAGGTCTAAGAAGTGTTCAAGTATGTCCTCTTTAGCCTCCTTGGCTCAACCAACACTTGAGTGTTGTGCTTACAAACCTTCCTCATTGCTTTGGTTTGTAAGATGGTGAAGGGTGAGACCTCAGGCAGAGCTTGTGCTGCCTTCCCTCTCCTGAGCCCACCCGGCTGCCTGAGAGTGCTCCTGATGGCCCTGATGGATGTGCTTCCAAAGATGGCATCACTGCACTCAAGGGGCAGAGAGGAAACCAGGCAGACCCTGTGCACAGGCCTGTGAGCCCCTGGGGACCATGTGGCAGCATGGGAGGAAGCAGGCAACCAAGCAAGCAGAGACACTTTCCTGTCCCCAGGAAGGGCCACAACACCAACAGAAACACAGCAGCTTTAGTCACGGTCCCGATGGCCACAGGATGTGTCTTAATGTGAGCTTGATGCCACCAGAAGGCAGATTAAAAGGAGAAGACATGATTACAGGAGCTAAATGTGATTTTATACATGCAGTCCTTCTCTAAGACACAGTGTGTTGTTCATAAGTAGACCAGCTAAGGGGCAGAGGGGAGGAGGAACAGAAGAGAAGAATCAATTTCTCCTTTCTTGATCTGTTTTTCAGTGAATGCTAAGCAAGCCTTCCCGCTCAAAGAGCCTCAGGAGTTCTGGGTGGATTCAGACACGAAGGTCTTGGCCCCTATGTTGTCTATCACGGGGACTTTCAAGTACAAAACTGATGCCAGTGGGACTTTTTCCGTGGTGGAAGTCCCCATCAGCAAGGCGGCGCTGCTGGTGCTGCTGCAGCCCATCAACGGCAGTGACCTGGAGCAGGTGGAGTCCCAGCTGACCTGGCAGTCCTCAGCCTGGCTCCAGCGGCTGTCCCCAAGGTAGGGAAGGGGCACGTGCACCCTCCCATAGCAGGGATGGATGGGATGGGGGAGCCACACTGGCCTGCCCGCTCACCTGGGGCTGGATCCTGCCAGGGAGGCTTTACCAGCGAGCACAAAGAGAAACCCCTGCACAGCCAGGGGCTCACTGCAAAGGAGCTCCACTTTGATGGGGACAGCTTTTTGTCTGGGGGTATTTCAAGGAAATGAGCAAGCCCCTTTGCATCCCACCCATGAAGTGGGATGATCTGGGGTTTACCAGCAGACCATAGGTGAAGTCTGGGTGAGCTCACACTTGGAAACAGTAACAGGCACCCACTGTATTTGTGCCCACACAGCAAGCACTTCTTGCAGTTGTTTTCACGTGCCCATTCCCCGGGACTGCCCAACCAGGATGCTTTCACAGTCAGCAAGCACTCACTCGCCTCTCTCTCTCTCTCTGTCTCTCTCTCTGCAGAGAAATTAAATTAACACTGCCAGCATTAACACTAGAAGACACCTCTGATCTACAGGAGCTTCTTGCAGATATGGAACTGCCTGCACTGCTGGGGAAGGGGGCAGATTTCAGTAAAATAAGCAACACCAGTCTAACAGTTGGAAAGGTACAGTACATATCACTGGTATTCAAAAAACATTGTCTCCTGCACAGTTTCAACCTCCTGAACTGAATAAATTTACCTAGAACAAAGCAGTCAGAGCCATGTAGGGGACATGCTTACTAGGGGACTGAGTATCACATACAGTGTATGTTTTGGATTTAGCTGGAGAATAATGCTGATAATGCAAGAGTTTTTGTTGGCAAGTCCTGGGAGGAATGAGTGAGCAGCTGTGTGGTACCTAGCTGCTGGCTGGGGTTAAACCATGACACAAGGCTGACAGGACTTCAGACCAGCCTGGTGTAAAAGCAGTTATACAGCTTTTGCACGTTATGGACAAGTACTCCCAACATCTTTTTTAAACATCTATGGAGTACAATGTGCTTTATCACATTTATTTACTCAGACTCTCATTTGTCCCATCACAGTCGTGCTCTGAGTGACTCCAGAGTTACTCATATGCTTTTCCTTACAGGTAATAAATAAAGCCTTTTTCAAACTGGCCAGTGATGGAACAGATCAGCCAGAAGACCCTGCAGCACAGAAGGAAGATGGGGCATACCTGGATGTAACACTGAATAAGCCATTCCTTTTTGCTGTTTTTGAAAAGCAGTCAAGGGCAATGCTTTTTCTTGGCAGAGTAGTAAACCCTCTGCATGAGGATTAAATGCAAACACAGAGGATAAGAAAGGAGTGGAATGATGCACATTTCCCATCACCTTTTTCTTATTCATCAGATATTTTTGTGATGTTGTTGAGTGCTTTACTTAGCTTTGGCATGAAGCAGTTAATGTTTGAAATACAGCTTTTTGAAAGCTAACACCTTGCAACATTTCATCCTCATTTATCTATTTCATGTGACTCACACCCTTCCTCCAGCTTCCATTTTATTCTTTGTCTCTCTTTTGTTCCTAGTTCCCTTTTTGGATGCAGTGGGGCAGGGCAGTGACTTGATGCAAGGCATCAATTTGAAAAAAAATAGATAAGCAGCTTTTACTATACTATTTTTATTTACTGTAGAAAAGGACATTTTTGTCCTTTAAAAAGCTTTTTTAATTGTATGGTCAGTTTTGCAAGAGAGACTCCCTTTTACATTACAGTGATGACTTTACAATTACCCACAGAGATTTCTAGCTTCATCAGCAACAATTCCCTCTAAAACACTGCCAACAGCACAGGCAGGCTCTGCTAGTCCCACTGAGACAAGATTTTTTGCCTTGGAAGCAAAAACATGCTTAGAGGAAGTTTCTTCTTTCTGCAGCCCAGATATGTTCACTTCTTAACTCTATGGAAATGCTAAAAATAGGGTTTGGTAGTATTAATGAACTGTGATGGATAAATTCTCAAAGTCTGACAGAATTATCTCTGATTATTTTAGGAAAAAAAAATCCCACAAGGTCTACTATTCCAAGACAATTTCACTTCTTGGATTACTTTATAACCTGTGAGGCATTTCTTACAGCCTTATAGCAAAGACAGACATTACTGGTTAGAGTCCAATTCTGTAAACTTTAACATATTCAAACCATATGTTCTTTAAAAATAGCATTAATGGCAATAATATGTATTAGTGTGAATAGTGGATGTGGTGCAGCTACTTGTGAATAAAATTATTACAGCAGCCCAGTCCAACTCTTAACAGAGTCATAAAAATTTGAAACATTAAAGTGGAACAACAGATTATTAGATGACTCTTGAATTAGGAAGTGAGGAATAGGTAGACAAACCTCGGTACTGAGGAAAGCCTGGAACAAGGACTTCCACCTTTCATCTCTTGATTTATTGTTAGCACTGGTGGCACTTAAAATAACTGCAAACCTCTTTGGCAGATCATGCAAGGCGCCTCCTGCAGTGCACAGCAGCTCATTGCCAGCCACAATGGCCCAAGTGTGTATCTGATCTCAATGCACTCATGCCAGCAGCGTGCTGTCAGTGATGTACATATGTGACACATCCTTGGAGCTCAATGGAAAATGCCGTAACACTATAAATAAAATAACCCTCAGAATACTAGGATACAGCATCCATGTGTTCATCCATTTATACTGTATGTACTCCAGATGCTCTATCTAAATGCTGTACTTGTATTATACACAGAAGTAATTAAGTATGAACATGCAGAGGTAGAAACATGCAAATAAACTCACTTCCAAGTTTCTTTGCCACAGTTCACTTGGGCTTTTGTCCATAAATAAGTTCTGGCTTCTGAAATATGCTCCAAATCAGATTTATATTTCTAAGACAGTAAGCTGCATATTATCAAGCACTACAGCCAATGGTATAGCTCTGAGCATGAAAGAGGCAGCTTCATATTATTTTAAATGTTATCCCATTTACTTGTTGAAGTCAGAAGGTAGCATCATCTACAAATAAAATTTCAGACCATGAAATGTTCCATTTTTATGAAGAAGTGGAAAATAACAAGAGGGAGCCCCTGGATACACTGACAGAAACTTCAGGGGAAAATGCCTTTATTCACAGGTGGGGGCTGCATGCTCTGAAACTCCATATCCCTGTTCAGTGGCTGCAGGCAGAAAAACAAAACAAACCCATCAAACGTATTTTTCATAAAAGACATTTTGTGGTGGAGAGCATCTCTCCACTGACACCCTGGAGAAGAAAAGGAAGAAGGAAAGGGCAGAGAAAGGGAACTAAAAATAAACTGACCAGAATAAGGAAGAGAGAAGTGCTGGAGCAAATGTTACAGTACCAACAAGATAAGATATCTGTACAGGTACCCATTCTCCTACATATTCAAATGATAAAAAGCAATCAACTAACCAAAAAAACCCCACCCATGCCCAATTCCTAACTAAGTCTTTGCTTCATCAACAATGTATACTCTCCTGAGACTTGTTTCTGACACAATTTTACATGTAAAATTTTTATGGCATTTTGTACTCTTCACTCTCCTCCAATTTTACCATATTCCTCTGTCAGGCACACCACAATGCACATCCCAAGCACCCCTCACATACTGAGATCCCAAATGCAATCTCTGGCCTAATAATCTAGTGAATGAAGCACCTAAACTCGGGCTCTGAAAGGTGGGAGATTTGGAGAAAGAGAACAAAGGCAAGGATGAGCTTTTTAGGTTTCCTCAAATAGCACAGTTTATCCCTGAGCATAGCTGACAATTTACTGACAGCTTAAAAAACAATTTTTAAGAAATCTATGCAGTTGGCTTCCTCATCCCTCCAGTTCAACTTTAAAAATACAGTGGTTGATGGAAAAAGGAGAGTAAGTATTTCTCAAGTGGTCCAGCCAAATATATGTACTGCTAGCTAGCTTTAGATGATAAGATTAGAAGAGTCTGGTCCACTTCTGGTATAATCTACCAAGTTGAGAACCCAGTTACCATGTTAGAGGAAGACATGTCACTGCTCTTTCTCTCCTCAGTATTGTACAAAACCTCTTCCAGCTAAATTCCTTCCAAGATTAGAAAGGCATAGCAAGTTTTCTAAAGGTCCTAGAATGGAAGAAGAAAAAGGCACGAAATCAAAACTGCACTACTGTCATGAAGTGCACTTCAAACATTACCTAAGGAATAGAAGACATACAATTAGTAGCAGAAGACATCTCCACTGGAACACACTTACTTCAGTTTACCAAAGTTAATTCACACCTTTCTTTCAACGAGGGTATCACAAATTCTTAACGGATGTCTTATTCCACTGAGAGAAAACTCAATCCTATTCAAATGAAGAAAAATAAAAGATGGGGAACTGACATAGAACCAGTGATACAGACATTTAAAGCAATCATAGAACCATTCAGTAATTTTGATTTGTTACACAATGTTATTTCCTGCCCTGAAATTAAAGCTAGTCTTCAATGGAAAAGAACAGAATGCAGCCTATATCCTCAGAAAGTTGATGAAGACAAGTAGGAAGTGCTGTTATTGCAGGAAGATGTGGAAAATCACTTGCAACTCAGGCACAAGTAACCTCTCCGTGCCTTCTTGGTTTGGTACAGAGACTACATCCTTTTCCCCAGTTTTGGAGGATGCAAACAAAACTGTTCCATTTTCAATCACTAGTGTGCACAGATCTCAGAATCTGCTACTTTGGTGACAACTGTTGTAGACATTTAATTGTGTAGAGATGACACCTGCTGAAATGAGCAGTTGCACAGTGCATTTACAATCTTGCAATCTCAGTTTCAGGCTACAACTTACACATCCATTTTATAATAAGAAAACATTGCTGAAAAGAACAGTAGCTTGAACTAGGAAGATGTGTCTACTCCAGACTCTTAAGAAAATTAAGAGGCATGAGGAGACCAAGCTTTCTGTATTCATCCATTAGAAACCTGGAAAAATAAAATAGGTATACAAACTTCTTGTTCATACACAGTAAGAGTTACATCCACTCAGTAGTGTGTGCCTAAGGCTGAGGATTTCCACGTGCCTGAAGGAGACAAACAGATTTGTCATCTGACAACATCACTTTGCTGTTTCTTTTTTCAGCAATACATTTGGATGCTCCCTCCACTGTGTATGTGCCATGAACAGCAAATTAGAAAAGCCAAATCCTGCTCTCCGTTACTCAAGATTGAATCCAAGCACCACCACGTAATTTTAAGCAGCAGGACTTTCCTTACCACCTCCCTTCAGAAATGAGTATTAGAAGTTGTAACAGCCACCTTTCCTAATTGCTTCAAAAGCACCATGATCACATGGCTGTGTCTTCTCAACTAAAACACCATCAGTTTCCAACAGTGAGGAATGAAAGCCCTCAAGCTGTGAATGGTTTGCTCACTACAACTTCACACAACAGCCATGTGCTACAAACCTCGTGTCTCTAAATACTTGGAAAATGTGCTTCATAAAGAAGCACTTGCACTGATGTAACTAGGTTTGAAGTTACAAAAATTCTACATGAATGCAGGTGAGTTCTAACAGAGAATATAATACAAATCAGAAACACGCCAGCCCTGAATAAATTCTAGCTTAGTGAATTAAGTTTTAATTTGAAGGAAAACAGTCTGAATGTAATAACCTCTAAGTTAGATACTTGTAGTAGAAATTATTTTTAAAAGTTCAAGTACTTTGTGAGCTTTTGTCATGCAGCCCTTCACACCAACACAACCTGTGAAAAAAACCAAAGCAGTTAAATGAAAACATTCAAAGCCCAAATAAGAGCTAACCATATTCCATGATGAGGGAGGGCAGGTAACTGCAAAGCAGTAATGAGAAATAGCAGCATCCTGTTCCTGCAAGTACTTTATCCCAGAAGAGCTGGAAAAACATTTGGAAGTTTTTGACACCCTGTCAAGAGTTAAAGCACACCACTGCCTGTCTCAAACACTGTCAAGACCACAGACAGAACTTGCCATAAGATCAGCCACCACAGCAGGAATTCGAGATAAGCACAGAAGGGAGGGATTTGTGACAGGAAGGTGCTGATTCCAGACCTGTCAGAGGTGAGCACATGGTTAGCACATCCTGGTTAATGCATCCAGACAATAATTCTCTGGCGAACTGTGGGAGAGGAAGTAAGTGCTCATACTCGTATCACTGCTCAAAATCACCTTACGTTATGGGACAGAGTCTGTGAGCACCACCAACCCCAATGTGCCCTCAGACACATTTCTGGGGCCTCCCCCCAGAGGACTGCATGTGATCCACAGGGTTAACATCAGACAGTATAGAACTCCGCCCCAAGTGAGCTACCAGGGCATTCCCACCTGAACCTAAACATGTATGAACCCATTGAACTCTTTGTTTCGTGGGCTCCTCCCACCCCTGAAGGACCAAGACTGTGACCACCACTTTGACCAACAAACATTTAAAATGGAAACAATCAAGTCTTGCTGCTGGATCTGCAGATGGTGATATCTTTCATCTCTACTATGCACTTGTATGCCTTCTCTTTCTTTCTTTTCCCTATATATTTTCCTAAGTGACACTTTTATACTTTCATATTGTTCTATTTCTACAGGCAATTACCAAAATAGCTACATACCTTTCTTCCACTGCAACCAAACTGCTCTAAAATAAACCTGATACATATATATATATAATTAGAGCTCTATATATATACATACAGACACATAAACTCTGATCACTCAGTGTCCTTCCACTCTCATCAAGGGTTCTGTTAACAAGAACCTCAGTTACTTTGCCTCTGGAGCCTGTTGTAACACAGCCATCAATCAATACACTTGATTCAAAAACATATGGGACATCAAGCATTAGGAAGACAATTTATTACATATTATTTTCAACACAGAACTTTGTCCTTGTACATTTCAAGCTGTACAACAAAAATAATAAAAACATGTTCCTCTACTTTTATTCTCTAGTAGAAAGTTTAGAACTTTGATTGCTTTCCATATAATGGATAACTGATAAATTCTCAGTCTTTTGGTGAAGCCAGTTTATCGAGGCAGAAGATACAGTGATTTGCTGCTCGAGATACTTTAGGAAGCACTTCATTGCTATTTATTTGGTAAAACAAAGACAAGTTAAATTGTCTCTCTTTCTTTTAGGGACATTGCTTATCTTCCATCACAAGCTTTCAAAAATATCTAGGATGGTTCTGTTGTAGCCTGATCTTTGGCAGTTAGAACCAGCTCTGCAAGGGCCGAAAAGCTTTTTATGCTGCTTGTTTCCAGTCCCATCTTTTGGATCTGAAAAGATATAGAAAACTCATTAATTTTCTTTAAAATTTTGAAACCCCACTAATTATTTTACTTAAAACATTTAGTGAAGCCTATGTTTTGTCCTGTATTGATATGTGGCAAAAAACACAACTGCATACACTGCAAACTATAAAAAACTTGCATCCAACTTTGCTCAGTTAAGTCTCTCCAGTTACAGAAGTGTCTTGCAGGGAAATAATTCACCATCTTCTAGGCAACTTGTAACTAAAGCCAGCTGGAAGTTTCCCAGTGAAGCAATCAGAAAGAGAAACTTGGCTGAAGTTGGTTTTAGTGCATTGATTTCAACTGATTCTTTTTTTCTTTCCAACTCCAAATGAAGTTTCTGGGCAGTACTTTAAAGATTAATGTGAATACATCCAAAAAGAGCCAACAGCATGATGGTGAAAGCATTTCAATAGGCTGCAAGAGCCTATGGTTCTAGCCTTGAACTTCCTGGGAGACAAGAACAACTCTACAATTACAGAGGTTCCTGCAAGTAATTTCTTAGCCAGGAAATATATTGCTCTGAAAATAAGAAAAATATGGCCAGAAAAAAACTAAGAGTGCAGTGAAGCAGAAAAATCTGGATCTAAGTAAAACCATAATGAAGTGATTCTGAAAAGGTGTTTGCTGCTGGAACTCTTTGTAATAGTCACATGTACCAAAACATCTCCCAAATGATTATGAATAATCTGTCCCAGTTCAGCTTAAATTCACACTGCAATGATGGAAAAGAAGAACAAAAGCTCAACCCCAGGCAAAACCTGACAAATAACAGTTTTTGTTAGTAAGATTTCCACAGTTCCACCCAATTGTCATTAGTCTCATATCTGAGAAAAGCATCTGCTCACACACAAACAGACTTAACCTACCTGTTATAATGCATCAACATAAACAAGATCAATGACAACTCCTTGGCAACTAATGATATGGACTCTTAGTTGGAAGTTTGTTTATATCTAGATATGATTTTTAGAAATAAAGAAATACAAAACAGTATGCTTATACAACTTATTGTAACTACTGCATACATTTCCTGGAATATTTTCTTCTATGTTTTGCTATTTAAAATTTCATATTTGGCACTGAAAAGCACTTTGTTGTGCAGCACAACAAATCAGGCTGACATCCTCACAGCCCTTGGGAACAGACCCTGACCACGCAGCAAGTCAAGGCTGGAGACACCCCGAGAGAAGGCAAACAAAAGAAGGGGCATAAAGATGTTTCTATCAGACCTAAGTCAGGTCCCTGCCCTCTCATCTGTGAACACAGTGTTTCTTCTTAATGCTACCAAGCACAGAGCACTGCTTGAATGTTGAGTAGTAAGAAATACAAGCTTTGCATTCGTGTAAGAAAGGACAGGAAAGTATGCATGCTGAAGTGGTATCTGTAATCACCAAGGTCTGAAATCCTCTCCTTTTTACAAATGTGAAAGCACAAAGCAAAAACCCAAACCCACACCAACAAAGCTTTCAAGACCAAAATCTGAGTCAAGGTTCCCTTCCCTCTTCCATCCAAAACCATTAAGAATAATAAAAAAATCGTTTCCTATAACTTACTTGCTCTCCAAAATACTCAACGTCTAGGGCCAGCTGCAGTCGGATTTTGTTATCATCACTCATGCCCCCATTTGTACCAACAGGGTTTGAAGTTGCAGTTCTTCTGGCTTGCTTCAACCTTTTTAGACTCTCTTCCATTTTCTTAACAGAACTGAGCACATCAGATACAGTTTCATAATACCTAAATTAAGGAAAGTTAATGAGAAAGAAAAAAATCCACTTTACAGAAGAGCCTACTTCATACACAGAAGTACATCACTGGCCCTGCTGAACAATGCCAGAAGGAATGGCTTCCCTTGCAAAGAAGCTATTTATTAGCATTCTCAATTAATCTGGATTTCCTTTACTAGTTCCAGAGGTTACTCTGAAGATTACTATTCAGTCTTGAAGATCCCTCATCACAACATTTTTGACTTGTTCAAGATGTTTGTACTCAACAGTGACCAAGGAATGCAACTGCTCAGTTTTAAACAGTCAAAATCAGCCTCTCTTTACAATCAATAGAATATTGAACAAAACTGCTTTTGAAAACAGGAGAGGAATAACAGCCTGACAGACCAAAACCCACGTATCTTTAGGCAAGTTATAAAAGTGTATATGAGGATGCACATGTACACACCAGTCAGAAATGCCTGTTTCTAAAATGAATAAACTGATTTAAACAGGAGTCTCAGGAAGCTGGCAGGAAAGTCAGAAGAACCCTAAATCTAATTTAGAAATGGTAGAGATAAAACACCACTGCTCACACAGGATCCATGGGAGAAGTGACCAGATTGAGCTATGTCCTGTAATTTGCTAAAATATCTAACTTTCAAAGAGTCTCCCTATGAAAATTATTACTCTAAGAATTAAGAGTTTAAAGAATCTTCCTGATGATTACTTTTAAACAAGGAGGCAACAGAAAGCAGGAAAGTTTTTTTAAAGGGTAATTAGATAGGGTTGGCTAAAGAAAAAGTGCTTGCCAGTGCCATGGCAACTTGTTTCACGACACCATTCCATGAAAAGCAAAAGTATTCCAGTAAAAGTCAGTCATGTCCTCTTCTCATATCTTGGTATTTCCTAGTCCCACTCACTTGTGATTAATTCCTACTTCTGTTCTACTCCCAAATCCTTCTGCCATTTAAGCAAATTTAGCCCACAGTGATTTTTAACTAGTTTATGCTCTTTTCTGTTTGCTTTTTTTTTTTTTCATTTGGATGCAGGAATGTATTATCACAGCAAGAAATTAATTATTTGCATCTGTATTCTCAACAAAGAAACTACAATATTCCTCCATTTAAGAAACAGAGTTTCTTTGGCTTGTCTCTTGCCAGTAAGGATAAAATATTTTAAAACAAAACAATGAAAATAGTAGCAACAAACCATGAAAATAGAATTTGACAGAAAATTCTAAGGAATTAAGAAAAGAACCTGCCAGTCTTACTGGTGTTTAACCACTGCCACCATGTTTAACCAGAATTTAATTCAGTTTTGGAAAATGAAGAACTGCTTTTTGGGGGGCAAAAAAGCTCTGGTTGGGTCTAAGGAATTACATAACAGCTACTTTACGTGGTGTCACCAGATTTACTGAAGCTTTAAAAGCAAGACCAATCAGGCACATAATTAACCTAATATTTTAGCTCAATAACCTTGAGTGGCTTCAGATTACAGGAATCTTTGCAGTTCTTCAGTAGTGTTACTTAACAAATGCTGTGGGTTACAATAAGCTTATTTCTATGCACTAAAAACTGGTTAAGAGACACTAAGCTTGAAAAAAGAGGTTTTGTGCAAAATGAAGATAACCAATGAAGTCAAGACCAACCTAAGCTCAGCCCTGTCCAAAACACTTGAGAAGAATTTTAAGAACAGTTGGTTAAGGTGTAAAATTGTCTTACAATTTTAAGTCTATTCTGAAAGGTACCAGAAGAGTAGGAAGGCATAAGGAGGCAAAGGGCAAGAAAGAATTCATGTTCTGACTATGGTTTAAAACCTCAGGATTACTATGTGGTTAAATCTCAGGAAAAAAAAATCAATCTATGCTCAGCAGCAGCCAACACACAATATAATATGGAAAGAATTATTAGGAAAAACCACATAAGGACAGAGAGAAAGCACACATTATACTTTAACCTGCATGGAATTTTCTGATATTGTCTATGGTCAAAAAGGTCAAAGAAAAACAACAAAGCAAAACTATAAAGATGGGAAAAGGAAAAAAACTCATCAATATAGGCTAAGGTGACTGTTTAGTTTTAGGCAAGGTTAGAGATATAAAAAAAATATGGGTACCACAAAGAATAAATTGTCCACAATGCAAAAAGTAGGGAGTATCCTGTGAAATTTTCTGGCAGAACTTTTAAACAAAAGCAAGTATTACCGTCTCACATGATATGCTTTAACTGGTAGAACTCACAGAATGCTCAGTAAGAATTTAAAATACAGCAGTAAGAATTTAAAATACAGCTAGACAAATGGAAAAAAAATCCATTAAGGAACCTAATCATATGACTTGGACATGACTTCATATGAACATGGACATATCCATGTTCAAAAGCCCTCAAAATCCTAACTAGGAAACAGAAGATCTGCTAAAGAAGTATTGCTTTATGACTGCCTTATTAAAACTGTGAACAATTAGCTCTTCAGCAGTTTAAAAGGCCCAAAGCTTTTTTTTAAAAACACTAAGAAGTTGGATAATCATTACACCCATTAAAAAAGTCAAAGGACAGCAGAACTCAAGTTCTTGAAAATTCAACCACTGTTCATTGAAAGTAACATGAGGTTAAGTTCTTACATCAATTCTGAAACAAAATGCACATCTTTAGTTCACTGCTGCATTCCCAGAACTAACCAATTTTTCAAATGCCCTATCCACCATGTCATGGTTTGCACAGATCTGAGCAAGAGCTAGGTCTTTGGATTCCCTGCCCAGCTTTTCATCTGCTGAATACATAACACGAGAGTAAATGCAAGGAAATATATCCCACCCAAAGAGTGCTGTACTTTGATTTTCTTTACAGTTGTGTTAATTCATAGTGTTTTGGTTTTTTCTGTGCTTGGTCAATGGACATTGAAGTTTTTAACTAAGGCAAGCAATGTTCTGTAAGGTTCTCTTACTTCTGTGTGCTTTCAGAGAGAGCACCTTCCAACCACTGATGAATCATGGGCTGCTTCAAGGTATCTCTGTAGTCACTCTGCAGTCGGTAGAAGGGCTTAAGAGCGCTGTCAACATAAGGTGAAGCCTTAGTTGGCACCTCCTGGTAGGTGACAGGGAAACAAGTTGAGGAAGAAGGAATCATTTACTTACTGAAAGTATCAACACCCAATTCTAGCACATGTAAAAAATGCTAAGCCTATATCTAAGCAAAGAGATACATAAACCATTTAGGACAAGCCAATGAAGAGATCATCATACACCATTACAAAATTATTCAGTAGTGTTATACAGCGTGACATAATATAAAACAAGGTTCAAAATGCCCAAAAGCTTTTTCAGAGATGCACGTGCCTGCCATTCCTATTACCAGGGTATGATCCTGAAAGCTCTTTCTGCTCATGCTGATTCTGAGAAAGCTGAGCAGACTCAGTGCTCATAACAGATAATAACACCTTTGTTAAAATACCTATAGCTTTGTACTGTACTTCACTAGGTTGAGACATTGTAATGGGCTCAGTCAAGCAGATATGGACAGGCCTGAAGAACTCGTAACAATCTCAGCACAGCCCCTTCTGAGATTTATTTTTTCATCTGCAAGCAGCACTGACCTTATTGGTTCTCCTATATAATCTTGGAACTTCTAGTGCACTCTTCAGGTATGCAAAGGAGGACTCACTGAGATCCTGGATAATCCTGTTATTCAAGGTAGGCACACAGGCTGCTAGAGAAGTCTTTGAATCTTCCAAGGCTCCTATTGAAGTAAAAATGCTGAAGTTTAAACTGTGCTACTCCACCCAACCACAACACCGATTATATGAATCCCTTCATCCTCCTAATCCCACTCATTATCTGGTGTCAAGTACAGGACATGCTTACCAAATAAATATACACCAGCCATTTATAAAGCACTGCCAGTGACACCAACCATTCCTCAGCCAGAAACACAGATGGAGGCAAGGAAAGATAAATGGAGTAAAATAACATTCTCCAGATTCAAAGTTTTTCCAGTATTACCAATGAAGCAAGGGCTTGCTTGAATCAAAAGGATCTGACCTTCCAAAGGAACTGTATGAAATTCTCTCTAAAGTCCCTAGGGAATGACTGGAATATGTTTAACTCAAAGCTGTGATTGGCAACAGACCATCCACTGAGCACAAGGGATGTGCACAAGCTCCTACATCTCTAATAGACTTGGATATCTACCAGTAGTTCAGATTTAGAGATTTCAGTGGAATTCATCATGCAGAACTTCTGGCTATGCTTGCAGACAGGTACTAGTTCACTCATGCAGCTCCATGCCTAGCTTTAATTATTAAATTAAAATTCAACCCCATATTTCACGTAAAGAATGATCAGATGAAAAGAATCAAACAAACCAAAGAGACAAACCCAAAAACCAAATCAACCCAAACCAAAAACCCATAAAGAAAAAAGGAGGCTAAAATACTGAATTACTTCTACCCTCTTAAGTTATTTAACTATGATACTTTGATAACTCTCTGCCTCATATGACTCATCAAGCCTGAGAGAAAATAGCCATTTTAGAAAAACATTTGTGTTTCAACTGGATAATGGAAAGCCTCTCCTTATGTCTTCCCCAATTCTTTCAAAAGTTCAATTATATGAACCTGCTAGGATAAAGTCCTCACCTTTTGGAGAAAAATCCTAAAAGCACTTTAGATTCACTCACAGTTCTAATCATTAAACATTTTCCAGAGACAACAGATTTGTTCAAGATTGTTTCTATTTAACAATTTAAAGAGAAGACAAGATTCATTAAATATTTTCATCCTTAACAATGAAACTGTAGAAGTTGATTTCATTTGTTTGGCAGAGGAGATTTGGGAGAAAGGGGAAGGAGCCTCTCAGCTTTACCTGCAATGCAAGATATATTCTTGAAGCCAATCATTTCAAGCTTTGGTTTAATCATGTCTAAGACATTAGGAATCTGAAAAAAACAACCCAAACCCAAGAAAGATATAGTCATGCTGTAAACATTTTAATTACTTTTCCTACATCTTGTAAGTTCGAAGTGCATCACAAGACACCCTCAATTTCTATGGTTTTACTGCACTTCTACGCAATCAATACTAGAAATTTACAATATGCACAGGAATTTAGGCTCACACACTAACTCCTCTACCTTACTATTGAACTCAGAGGAAATGATTTAGAATTAACAAAATCCACCTGCAATCTTCACAAATTACAGAAAATTCAGCCTTACTGAAAATAAATACACAGGAATCACCCCTACTGGGAGACAATTAACACCATACATCTCTCCTCAGGACTCTGGATCATTAATCAAGTATAATCATGATAAAACCTTTTTCAACCTTCAAGACTAAACCCAGCAAACACTTAAAAGAGAAGACAACATCAAAGCTGAATGTTGCATCATACTCCAAGCTGCAACAGAGACTTTACTAGAAAAGGTAAGATTCCCAGAGTGACACTTCACACCAAAAAATTGTAGAAAGGTATTATTTTAGGACTTAAGTCCAGCAGCTACTGATAAAAATAATTTAAATACCTAAGGTGGTTTGTCCATAGTCTGCCATTCCAAATAAACACAGAGTAGGCCATGTATTTCAGGTATCAGACACCCCAAGTTTTAGCATTTAAGATTTAGAAAAAATATGGTACATTATTTTAAACATTTTAATGCCCTTACAAGATGCCAAATACATCAAGAAAGATTCTTTCTAGGTAAGTCAAAAGTACAAACCCGATCCTGGAGTTTGTCCAGATCTGCAGCAACATAAATCAGCTGAGTACTAGATATAGAAGACAATGGCAGACTTTCTGGAGAAGATCCATTCCCTTGGTCCTCACTGGGATTGAGGCTTAAAGAAGATTCCTTCCTACCAGCTGGTGCAGGTTTTTTGCTTTCCTTTGTATTCTCACTGGAAATGGGCCTTACAGAAACCTGAAACATCAAATTGAAGTGTGAGCCCTAGCAATAGTGAAGGCAGTTAAAGCTGAAATGGTACAGCAAAGATTTGTAAGACTTCAGCATCAGAATGCCACACCTTTAAGGGATGTTACCAAATACCGTTACTAAATTAAATGCAAAAAGTAAACTTCAAAAAAATCTGAGCGCACTACAGAGTTGGACGATTAAGAACAAATTTGTCTAACTAAGGTTAGTAGAGGGCTGCCCAATCCTGCTGTCAAACAACTCTTTTCTCCCACCTCCTCAAGTGCTCTGACATCAGGCAAGTGCTTCCCCTGACTACTCTGTTTTAACTCTGGTACATATCAGTACTTTTCATGAGCTAACTTAGCTGAGAGAACTAAGTCACTTAGTCACAAAAGAAATTATAAATGGAGATCTTACTGCTGTCTTCAACTATTGAAGGGGCAGAGTGTACAGAGAAGACAGAATCATTTTTCCTTGAGGTATAGTGACAGAGTAAGAGGCAATGGATATGTACTGTAGCAAGAGAAATTCTGATAAAATAGGAGGAAAAAGCAATCAGTCACTGGACCAGAGTTCTCAGTAAAGTGCAATCACCATCTTTGGATATACTCAAAATTCAACTTAAGAGGCTCTGCACAACCAGTGCAGTGATACTTTTCATAAGCCAAACTTATGAACTGCTTGAAAGTCAAAAACCACTAACTTCACAAAAAAACTCTTAAAAAGAGGTCACGTACTTTGCTTCAAAAAGACTCTTTTTGATGGACACAGTCCATCACCAACCCCTCAAAGCAGACTGCTCTCTCACCTCGCCGATGAACACAGAGTAGCGTGCCAAGATCTGCAGGCTGAGTTTCCACAGGCGGTGCGCTAAAAGCGGTAAAAACATCTGATCTGACCAGCACCTCACCAGACTCGTCCAGACCATGTGAGTGGCCAAGAGACAGAATGAGCTCCCAGCTAGAAATGATTAGGCAAAGGTCAAGTTCTAAGCACGTTTTTAAAAGATGCAACATCAGTGTAATTGCATTAGCCAAGATTTACAAGAGCCAAGTCCTCCTAAAAGATACAATGGTAAGATAGAAATGTACTAAGCATCACCTGAAACTAACTCTTAAAATACTATCTCCTCAACGCCTTGGATTTCAAATTCCACTGAACTCTTGCTGTAGCTGTGCAGGCAAAAGCATGAAATGAGAATTTGCCTGCAATAAAGGCAGAAACAGCTTGGCCAAATAATTACTTCAGGAAATAACATTTCCAAAATAATTTTTGGCAATCTTTTGAAGAAGTTACATTAGATATGCCTGCCAGCCATAACATAATACTCCCTTAGCCCTAAACTATTGCTCCTCTCCCAGTTATATGAGATAGTTACTATAAATATTTATTTAAAACACTGTACAAATATCCATATTTAAATAAAATACTTTTAAAGCAGTTTACACAGTAACATTTTAGAGACTACAGTTAGAAAGATAAGGCATGTGTCTGCAAGTTCCAGGCCAACACCTTGAAGTGGTAAGATTTATGTTTTGTCTCTATTAGGATTTTTTTTCTCCTGGTTTGCTTCAGAGGGCATGTGTGGATACACACATACAGACATTTAGCTGGCTCATAGCTACCTTCTTCATAAGTATTTACTCTGTTAACTGAAATCAGTTCTTCTGATTACAATACGCTTCTAATGAATGTATCAGGTTATACCCTTCCACTCTTATTCCTCCTGGGCATACCTCCTCATCTCCTCATAAATCAATGTCTGTTTTTGGAGCAGACACCAACACTATGAATGACAGCAAGCCTACATGCTGCCAACAGCCATTTTCACCCCTACACAGAGCTACAACAATTAATATGCCCCAATAACACAGCATAGCCTTTTGGCTGTCACTTAGAGGATGTCAAATGCTAACAACTCCTTCTTGCACTGAGGGATGGTTTCACAAGTATGTTAATGACAGCTGCTGAAGAGGGAGTTTTTAGTAAGCAAAATGATCACTGAACAGAATTCTCACATTTCTCACATGTTTTGTACTGTTTGATCAGTTAACCAGAAATCAGGAAGCTCATGTGAACCACAGGATGCATGTTACTGAATACTCAAGAGACAGAACGATCACTGCTACTTATACAACTGATTCTTTTACAATAAGTATCTTTTGCAATAAGAGTTTACCTGGTGCTTCCTCTAGTGTATCTGAAAGTGCTTCTTCTAAGGCCCCTGCTATTTCTCTGAATCTGAGAGAAAGAAAAATTTTGAATATCACAATTCAACAGTTGATTAAATTGATGCCTAAACATTAAAAAAATGTTTACTTTAGTATTATTTCAATGTGCTATCAATGGTAATATATAGATTTTAAACCTGGGGTTATCTTTGCCCAACTGAACACCAGCATTCAAACCCTTTAAAGAGAACCCTTGACATTTTACAGGCATACACAAAGCTTATACTCTGGGATATTATTAAAGTCATGGTTGTAAACATTATCAAAATGATAGCTCACAAAGTGACAAGTCCTCAGCTTTTCAACGAAGGAAGCTTTTTGCTTTGTTACTGTTTTTAAACTAAAAGCAAACAAATTGACACACTCTTTCTTTAACCTTCAGATAGGTCACCTGATACTGGAGTTCCAGCTTTATACATGTTTGTTAATGAGCAGTAGCATAAGGTTCTGCAAACAATTCTGTACCTAATAAAAATCAATAGTTCCTCAAGGACACCTGTCTTTTTTTTTAAATTCCCCTTTTAAAAACACCCTTTTTAAAAAAAATCACCATTCAAAGAAAATAAAAAACAAATCCAAACCAAAATGACACCTCCAAAATTTTTTAGGTATAACAGCAGAAGTTATTAAAACCTCTGATACTTTTCCATACTTGCATCGTTATAAGCTCCTCTGTAGGTAGGAAGTTCTGTTGTCACTGGTTTCCTCTTTTTAGCTTTTATGTGCATCATATAGTAACTCTCTAAGTCCTTCCATCAAATTACAAAAACTGTACACAAAACTGTAGGGTTTCTCTTGAAGTCTCTTAACTATCATTTTCAGATCAGGACAGGGGCCCACCTACCTTTTCTTGTTCAAACTCCTAATGGACTAAGATGAATATTTAGCAACTAAACATGTTTGTGAAACAGCTTCAAAACCTCAGTTCTGCCTATGCACTGCTTCCATCAACAGAGCAGTGTCTTTAAGTCTTTTGGTGAAAAGGATTAGAGAACAGAATTTTAATGATGACATAATCTTTGCTGAGTATTTCTTACATAGGAAATAATTCCCCCCGTGTGGAGTTCACTACAGTTCCACAATCAGCTGTACTGACATAACCGGAAGAATGAAGCACTGGCAAGAGTTACTGGTGCTGTTTGTGCCAGCACTGCTACAGAAGAAATGCCTGAACATCCATCTGTTCCTCAAATGATCATTTCTAAAGGCTTTAGTAATGGCTGATTTTTCTGGGGAATTTCTGTAATTGAAAAAAGAAAAAACCAAACAATCTTAACTTTAAACGCCAAATTGTGAGATAACAGTTCAATAAAAATCTTGTATGACTTAAAGGATATCAACACACATCAAGAGAAAGCTTCCCTGAAATATGTAATTAGTGTGTTGCATTATTTTCACAATTATGCACTAAAGAATTCATGGGCACTTGAGGTAGCAGATTATTGGAATATAAAGGAATAATACGGGTAAAGATGAATCAGCTGCTGTTATCCAAGCATTTCTCAAAATAGTACACTATTTAGACTTACAGTAATCTTGGATTAAAGGAAAAATGATTTTTTAAAGTGTTTTAATCAATCAGAGCTCAGAATACCTAATGGGAAACATTTTTGAAGAGAAATAATATGCTGAAGCTCCATTTCAATTTTATGAGCAAGATTATCAAAGTTTGATCAATTGGCCTCCTGTTAGAAAAGCTGCACTTGAAACAAAAAGGGCAGACACAGAGAACTATTAATGCTACATATCTGTTAAAAGGTTCACAATGGCTGCAGTTCCACAGACACTTTTAGTCTGTGCACCACTACATAGTGAATACTCCTGCCCCTTCCCTTGGGCCAGCATGAATATTTGCACAATTAAGTGGTTTGGGGAAATTGACTGGAGTTGAACAGCAGTCCTTTTTTTGTCCTGAGTAGTAGATCCTCATCAGTTCACTACACAACTGCAGGAACAGATGTGCAAACAAAAAACCAAACCAGGGTAACAGATGCAGTGACTACTGTTTTACAAAACACCATGAACCACCAAAACACTAAGGCCCAGCTCTTGTCACTTATATTAACTCTATACCACTCCTAAGATTCCTGGATGGGATTTTTCAGCACAAGTGTAGATTCACCCTGGATTAAAGAAACTGTATAAATGTGACTATGGTAGTGCTATTGCCAATTACAGAATTGTGCAATAAAAAAGGCCACTATGTGATTCAGGTTAAAAATAAACATCAATTTCTCTTCCCCATCTTTTGGAAACTACATTTTTTTTTTTTTAAGAGGCTCTCAGAAGGCTTTGGACCAAGAGAGATCACACATGGCTCACTTGGGTCATAGCAGACTTCATCAATGGTTCCTTGCCTGGAGGGTTGCTCTCCAGCCCTACAGTCAGACCTGTAGACTACACTCTCTAAAAATAAAGTTCTACATTCTATTTTGTTCATTAAAATTCTAACACTACAAGAATTAAAACAGAGCTTTCTTGGGTCTCTCTGTTCTTTTCTAGCTGCAAGGTCTGTAAAAGGAAATACTACAAATACATCAGACCTGCCAGTAAAATAACCTAGAAGTTATTACTTAGCTCCTCAGGAATAGGGAACAGGAGGACAATCTTTGGGAAAGCAATGCTACAAGACCCAGCACTTTAAAGAGTACATCCTGTGAGACAAAAAGAACATCAAAAACATGGGTAGATTTGGAAAAGCTAAGAGTTCTTAAGTCCTTTAGTTCTATATGTCTAAGAAAAAATATTTCTTCTCTCACATTAAATATTCCTCTGGATTTGCACAAGTAGCATCCTTCAACATATAGCTTAGTTTCATGGACACTGGAGAAAAAAGAATTTGAAACAAAAGCTCATGACTTATTTAGATCTGTTCCTGAAAGTCTTATGAGTAGCTTATCAAATCTGATGTAACAACACTGTACATACTGAAGAGTAGTCATGTGGTTTTTTGCTAAATTGTTGAAAGTTACTTGACTTAATAATTAAATTCATAGTATCATCCAGTATGATTTGTTAACAAGTGAGACTTTGAACAATGAGGATGTCTGAGCTTTAGCCAGATCATGCTGCCATGACGAGCCTCTACTTTTGAAAGAGTGGACAAAAAAATGCATGCCAACCTTATTTGAAAATACACAGGCAAATTCCATTTGTTGTTAAAGCTGTGGTAAGAGGGATGAGCTCTTAACCGTTTGACGCTGGCCTGGGAGCCACACTGCCGTTCAAACTTCCGTACAAAATCCATACTGGTGGTGTATTTCTGCAGGAAGAGAAGGAGCATTCTGATCACACAAAGGCTCCCAGCAAACAAGGAAGGCCACCATCCATTCAGCAGAACTCTTGCATCATGCTACAACTAAGCTCGAGGTTCAGGATGGGCTGACACTGCCCTCCATCAGCTAATCATACAAGGCTATGAGCCTGGACTGCAGTGAAACTAAAACCAAACTAACTCAGGAGTGTTACTCTATGGTAACAAAAGCTAGCCCAGGACACTTCCAAAAAGCATAAAACTGTGCCAGCACACTGACCAAGCAGAACTGATCAGAGATTCGTGAGTATTTCTGAGCTCAGTCACTGGGGCGGTGCTGCACAGTACTAACAGAGTCAGGTGCAGCAGATAAAAGTATACAACAAAGAGAAATAATCAGGAATGAAGCTCAGAAGTACACAGAGAATCACACAGGAGAACGGAAGCACAATATCTTTGTCTGTTACACAGGATCTGTATTGTAAGAATTTCTGGATCTGTTTCCCTAAAAATGTTTCGCAAATATCAAATACGTGCAGAAGAACTTCAAACAATTTCAGATAAACTAACTTCATCCAGTGTACACTTCTAGTAAGATGTTTTTGAATAATATTAAGTTGGTTGTAAGCAAAAAAATTACATTAATCCCCAAACAAACTGTGGATTTAGTCTCAACATTATGAGAACACTGAAAATAATGAAATTAAATTAAATCATGCACAAGGCAGGCCAAACACATGGTGAAAACCAGAAGTAAAACAGTACAAAAATGTTATTTCATACAAAACAGACCTTGCTAACAGACCACCATACTTATCTAAATGGATTGAAAATCAAAATGCAAAGTTAAAATTACTTCTATGCAACGAAAACTAGTTTGACTTCTGTGCAAGCTTCTTCTATTAAAAAAATAGGAAACACCCATAAAACCTATCATATACTCTCACAAATCTCCTACAGAATTAATGAAATAAGTCCGACCTAATCTCTCAGTGCTTCTGACTTCACTGCAGCATTAGGGTTCAATCCACAATCCAGAGCACTACGGGAATGATGTGATTTTGCCTCTTGTGAAGCAGTAAAACATTATCAGGAGAAGCCCCTGCATTGCTGCTTAGAAGGTCTGCTCTCAAAAACTCTCCTGTCAACAAAGGACATGAACTGCCACAGGGATGCTTTTGTATTTTGTATCTCAGTAAGCTCATAACTTTCTATTAAAGGTATAATTATGGAAAAATCTTTCTTGTGATGTGGCAGTTTCAGTGTCAAGATAGTATTCTGGAAAATGCACACAAAAGCTTTTAAGCAACTTCTTTTCTCCTAACCTGGTTATATTTATAACACAATAGACCCATAAAAGGAATGGGAGGAGTTAGACCCAGACTAAATTACAGATTAGTTCTCTTTCAGGCCTTCTTTCTTAGATAATAAACCCAACAACTGTAAAAAGGCAAACAAGCTGGTAATGCTCTGCTACCCTAAGTGTAAGTCAGAGATATAAACCAAACACTCTGTAAAGACTTTTTTCACTTTCAAAATAGAAGGCACCTCAAGAGACATTTATCTCAGTATTGAGAACATTATATTCAGGAGAGGGAACTAACTGCAAGATTGGTTCTTACTTCAGCTTCTAGGATCAGATTGCTGACTGCACAGTTATTTAAGAAAAGTAAAACAGGGAACCAAAATGGAGCAATTTTCAAACAGAGAAATCTAAACAATCTCAAATGTTTAAGGATTAAAGAATTCTGTTCAAATACCCATAAATCTACACATCTAACTCAAATAAGGGCACATCAGTCTGAAACAATTTTAAAAAACCACCTCACAAACAAACTTATTAACATACTTAACATTGCCAGTCTGATTTTTACAGCATTCAAAACAAATGTTTCATTCTCTTTCTCTCCTCTACACCTAAAATCCCCTTAGCAGATAACACTGCATATTCAAACTTTTCAGCATTAAACCTATACATAGATACATATGCAAATAAACACAGAGAAAAAGACTCTTCTGCATTTCTATCAACCTAGAAAATGGAGGTGAAAGATTATTGTCTATAATCTGTGTAGCATTACCTAGCTCATCATCAGTACAAAAACAATTTTAAAGGGCTTTTCCCTCCCTCTTAATTCAGAACTATTAGCCTTTAGATAGGTGTAACAGCATTTTTACACTTGGCCTTTCAACTTTGTATCGTTTTAAAGTAAAATAGTTTAATGAGTTTAATGACTCTAAGTCACTTAAGTAGTCAAAAGCAGTCTGGAAAGTACTTTGGACTTACTAAGTAATGTACCTGGAAGTCATGGGTGAGTGTTGGGTTTTTATGGTTTGGGGTTTTTCTTGGATTCTTGGGTGTTTTTTAAATAAACACAATGCCTTTGTTGGCCAGTATCAGTGTAACATAAGACAGGCCTTTTAGGCAAACCCAGCTTATTTTAAGACAAAATACACTCCTGTACAGCATGCAGCACAGTACAGCAAAAGCCCAACAAGGCTTACAATCTGCATTATGTAGGGCATGAGGTGAAAGCTTGAAGAGTGGCTAAAACTTTATGGTAAACTAAGAATTCTCATGAGGGAGGAGGAACACACCACGGTGTCACTTGCACGGCACTACCACAGCTTTCTTCAACATCCATGTCATTTGCTTCTTATTCAGAGATGGCACTGCAAACACACTCAGTCACACCTACCTGCCTTCACTTAGTATCTGTACAAAAGAGATCTTAAATTCCAAGAAAAAGTATCCAAGTGTTTGGTAAAAGCACTTTTGCAGGAACACATGAAGAATCACATAAACCTCCACTGGCATTTCCTTAAGTCATCTATGCTGATATGCCAACAATGCCTTCCTTCAAACAATTTACTACTGCTTCCCATCTCTATTTTGAAAATAAAATGTTTCATACTAGACCAAGAAATCTATTTCGCCATTAGTAAGAGATGATGTTTTAGAGACAGAGCAGCACTACCAATGAAGAAAATACAAGATTGACCAGTTTTTTAAATTCATTATTTAATGTAAGCTTGTGATACCAGAGAAATACTATCTCTGTTTTCTAACCCTGATGGCGCTGCCAAGTATTTTCAAGTTTTAGGTGACTCGTGTTTATAATCACAACATAATTTTCAGTACTTCAAGAGAGCAAAAGGTAAAACAAGCAAAGAATTCTTTTAATCTTCCCATAGTAAAAAAACAAGCTGCAACCCAGATATTTAATTAACATGACAGCTCCTGCTATACAGAAGTTCTAAACTTGAGTGAACAATGGAGTCATCCACTCCCAGCCTCAATTATGTTGCAATTCTACTCCCAAAACGAACACTCATTCATCTGACTGAATGATGTCCAATAACTTCTGTATGAGCTTTCCTAAGCTTGAGGAGAGAATTAATACCATGAAAATTGAACCAAGTGGTCTGAGATAACCTCCTCTCCAAGCCATGCAACAACATGAATCTAGACAAACGCAGCGGGGGGGGGAAAACTTAGAGAACAAGACTCTTTCAATTCTCCTGTGTGTCACAGAAACTAGAAATGGAAAAAATGAAAATTAATTACCTCATGAAACACATCTGGGTTTCCAGGGTTAAAAAGCGATGGTAATTTCTCCTCCAAACCGTGTACTATTTCTGGCCACACTGAATTCACTAAGAAATCATATCCAGGAACAATATCTGCTTTTTCACTGAAAAAAATTACAATTACTGCACGGTTATATTTTACCATCAGGCTTCTATTTGGAGGCGAGAATCACTAAAAAATAGATGCACTGCACTAGACAAAATGCAATGAAATTTTTTATATATTTATGCTGATTCCCTCAAATGGTTCTTCCTTTGAAGATTGCTTATTTGATTCCACAGTCTCATCAAATCCAAGGTGTTTTTTTGTAACACTCAAAGTATTTTAAAAATTTATCAGTTATATATTTTGCAAGTGTGTACTGGAAAATTAGTACATTTCAGCTGAGAAATCCTATTATTGTTGGTATAATTCAAGTTTTAATAGCTCCAAATTTACAAGACCTACCAAGTAGGAATAATGTGACTAATGCAATGAAAAGAAGAACTTTTTCCTAATTGTTCCAAACTTTATTTATACATATTGTGTTTGATCAAAAAATTAAAAGATACCTTGATTATGAAAACTTAAAAATTGTGAGCAGAAGAGTTAAAAGCATTCAATTCAAATTTAGTACACCGCACTACAAAGTAGAAACATTCCATTATTAAGAAGAACGATTAAAACTTGCTGAGGCATTAAAAGAATTAAAATGTTAGTAAAACTTAGGAGTCATAAAAAGCTCAGCAATGGATGACTAATTAGAAAAGTAATTCTGCAGTCCCTAGGGGCTACATCCATAGTTCTGCTAATTACAGCAGTCTACTATATTAACCATCCTGCAAATAGATGAATAAATGGATACAATTCAGTAGACCTGAATTATTTAAGCTTGAAAACAGGCAATTTAATTGCATAAAGAATTAAGCACTTTTTGAGAACACAGGGAAGCACAAATCAATTAAACCTGTTGTTTTGGTACATGCAATAAATCAGCCAAACCTCTGAGGATCATCCCCACTTTTCTGATGTGCACTAAGAACTCAACAACTTCTGAACTTATATTTTAATAGCTTTATTATGCTCTTCTCCTTGGATGAAGTGTACAATCGTATTTAATGGGTTCAAAAAAACAAGTTATCTGACACATTGTATTATGCACAGGACTCACTTCTACTACTGAAATACAGGATTGTCTTTGCTTCCTCTGAAGGTCTGGGCTGCAGCACCAATAAGGTCTGTTCACTGTTTTGTTTTGAAAAGCACAGGCATGAGATAGAAAACAAACTTGACTATGAATCTTCAGGAAAGGCCAGGTAACTCATTAGTGCATGAACGCTGATAATACAGAGGATTTCAAAGCATATGATAACTGCTGTAACTTCAGTGCAGCTGAGAGAAAGCCCAAGATATTTACCTGGAAATTGCTCCCCCTGTAACTTCACGCAGGAGACGGCAATGATGAGGAACAAACTCCAAGAGCCTATTGTACATAGCCTGGAGGCCATTAGGGTGGGATTGCACATACTGCTCCACCATCACCTGCCAGGAACAGCTCGATGTTAAATGCCAGAAAAGTGAACATAAAATATGCTGTAACGCAAGACTCACAAAACTCTTAACACTATAACCTCAAACACTAGGATAGTCAGTATATTACTTTTTTTTAGATTATATTTTCCAAGTATAACTTGCCAGCTTGAATTATTACTTCCTTTAAAGCAGTACTCTTAACTGCCAAGACCAGCCCCCAAAATGGGAAGGAGCTCCTTTGTTTTAAATGTGAGCCAGTGTGTCTGGCTCCCAACCCACTGCCACATCACCGTCACCTGAGGCAGTCTGTCAAGTAAAACAGGCAACTGGCTAATTGTTGCCATGCTCGTGCCTGCATGTTTTGGTTTTGGGAATTCCATTCCCAGGCACAGTCTTGATGCACAAGGTCATGTTCTGTAAACTACTGAAGTTCCCACATCTGTTCCCAGAGGAGGGGCTTCGGTGATGGTCTCTGGAAAATGACCAGTGGTTCCCAAGGGTCCCACCTCTGGGGTGGGCACATCTGTAAATGTACAAAAAGAGTCAGGAAAATAAAAGAGGGGTCTCTTGCTTGCAAGAGCTCCACGCAACCTCTTTGATGCACTCCCTGCTTCGTTCCTGTGTGTCCCCCACAGCGATAGCTAATCAAACGCAGAAAAAAAGTAAAATCTCCTTCTAAATGTTGAGGTGGTTGGTCCAATCCCAAATACAGGTGAGCCAAAGCAAAGAATCTTCTGTGACATTGCTAAGCCTCTAATGCAGCTAGCAAATCAGTTTGTCTGGACAGTACCTCATACTCAGTGAAAAGGGATAATCTCTGCCAGAAAGAGAAGGAAGACAGTGGGAAAAGAACAATAGCTTGTTTCTTGGTATTCTTCCACATGTCTGAACACATTCGCTTCTTGCTACATAAACAGGTGGAATATGTAGAAGTGCAGAAGTGGTGAAAGAATAGACCCTGAGAAAACCAAGGGGAAAATGACATGTCCACACTGTAGCAGCTATTACAGTACTTAGCAGACGCTCAATGGAAACCTGTCCTAAACGGAAGAGGTTTGGTTTTTTGCTTCTTTAGCCCAAGAAAAATGGAGGTAAGAAAAGGAAACCCAACTGGATATAACCCGAAATTGGTGACAAGCAGATAAGAGAATTCTTCAATCCTTTTTTTCTTAAATAGCAACAACAACCAAATTGACATTTTGTTAGGGCTCAGTTCTCCTGTTCTCTCCACAAAGATCTTTTGAAGCTGCTAACAAAAGCTGGAGGTTCACAGGAAAAACAAGCATGTTTGGAAAACACCTGGAAATTTTTTTACGTTATCTTACCTCATCTACATAAGGTTTTACAAGCACTTGACCAACTAATGCCTCTGCATCTCGTGTTTTGTCAATTGTTGCATAAGTGCGTAGACAGTGGCGTATTATGTCAACATTTGAAGTTTGAAGGCCTTCCAAGAGCAGCCCTTCCAGAGACTGCTGCAACATGGCTGTTATTCCAGCTATACGCTACAAAGAAAATGAAAATACAGTCATAAAACACCAAAAACAAAGCTTTGTCATCACTGTTGAAGTAAATTCATCCAGAAGTACCTAACTCAGCTTTCGATCTTCACTCGAAAAGTACAAAAGTTTTGATAACTGCCAATGTTGAACGAACATTAACACAAACTTAATGGGTTACTGATGCTATATGAGACAGGATTTATTATAATAAAGCTAAAGGCAATCATTTCTTCTATATGTTGTAAGTTGTATGGTAACTTATATCAGGTCTACTTTATCCTGAGCAAATAAGTCAATAATTGTTCCTTGTTCAACTGAACCAGTATGTGACAATAAACAAAAGATTTACAATAAGTGACCAGGGATAACAATTGTAGCATTTGTCCCTCACTGTGAGAGACTAAACAGTGTGTACCCAGCACTACTTGTCAAATTACCACAAACCAATGACACTGAGTGACACTAGCAAAAACCAAAGCAATTCAATTCCTTCTGGCTTCTGCCAAACAGCTTCTTCAGTCTACACATATTCTCCTTTTTGCAAATCATTATTCCTGATCTCCCATGACATCTTTTCTACTTTATCTCACTCATTGCTACACTACCTGCAGAGGTACTCCTGGCCCAAGATGGTCCCCACAACTCTGTATTTGAAGGAAGCTCAGCAACACACATTAAAGTAGTCAGAGCTGAGCTATGAATACAGCCTGACAAATTTCTTCTCTCCCTTTTTACATGCTGTGTTGTGTCCATCCATCCTGAAATGATTCACGCGGTTTATACCGAATGTGCAAAGCCAGGAACCCAAATGCTGACTAGTCATGAAAGCTACATTCTGACAAGCCTTAGCAACAACAGGGACAGGACAGGAGTCCTGGCAAACGCCATTAAGGAAACTATGTGACAAATGCTCTCCCACCACATACACTACTCTGCTGCTCTTATCCAAGTTTGATAACTGAGTGGCCAGAGGAGTCTTGTCAACTATCTATGTAACAACATGATTGCTTGGATGTCTGGAGCCAAAACAAGTTTATACTGCCAACAAGCAGAGGCACAAAGTGAAAAACTGGAACTCTGAACTACCTCACTAGCTTGAAAGCCATTAATAATGACACCCTCATGCTAATCAGCTTAAAACATTACCCCATCTCTATATTCACAGCTTTTTTTGAGCACAAGTTTTCATTTATTCCCTCTCCCCACTGGAGGAATAGAAGAAAAAAAATCTCACCAAAACATCAATTAATCTTTTACAGTAGGTAAAACAGTATACTGGGAGATTAGCAATGGCCAGCATAATTTCATGAGAAGACAAACTTGAGTATATTCAAACCAGCAACTGTGTAGGCACATTCCATTTATATTCTGGTCTGTACACTGCAGGTAACAAAGCCAACATAAATCTCTAGAACAAGGCCTCAGTACCAGTAAGCAAACAAACTAAAAGACACATCAGGCTGACAAAAACATCTGTATTTCCTACTCTTATTCTCAGTAATCCATCCCAAAGAAGTAAGCAAACAGGGCGTAAATCCTCAGAAAAAGCAATAGTTCTAGCCAAATGATAAAAATTATCTCAGGAAACCAATTTTTCTCCATAAATTAATTCAATAACACTCTGTGGAAATAGGCATTTATCTTCCAATTATGCTGGCTTTGCTTGACTGTGCAAGTGTTAAGTGTCATGCAATACTTACTGGTCTCACTTTGTCTAAAAGGGGCATTCCTTTGCTTTGTACTGCATGAAATTGTAGTTGATTAAACTCTGTGGCAATTCTCTCTAAAACTTGTCCAGTTAGAAGTGGACTAGAAGAGAGATGATACAAAATGAGAATACACAGTTAGATCCTTTCAAACCAACTCACTCCCATCTGTAACAGATAGATAGAGCTCTCCCTCTATTTTCATAGAGGTTTTTTTATAGTTTAAATATTTTGAATTCTGATAGGTACTATTATAATTATTGCAATCAAGCAATGATGATCTGGAGCACACTACATGATTAGTGCTGTTTTGCAGCTCTAACATGAAGTGGGTGAAGCAGAAGCTGAGAGGAACGTAAGCCCTTGCCCCAGCAGTATGAAGCACCTTTTTCTAGATGCCATTTTTATTATCACATGAAAAGTCAGTCTTAAGAGAGCTCAGAAACTGCACCAGATGACCTTCACCATCCAGATTTGTTTCTTTCTTACTCTGTCATATAGTAAAAATAATGACAGCTATTTCTAGAGAAACAGTCCTGCCCTTCTCAAGTCCACACAATCTCAATAATGAGACAAATTTTCAGTTTTTCAAGTATGATCTTAATTGCAAATTTAATTCTGCCAAGTGCCTCACCTGACTGAAAACATCTGCTTTTGTCCCTCCAGGTATCAACCTACTTTCTGGTAAACCTATCCCCCACTACCATGGGATCCAGCACACTGAGCTGAAGAGACAGAGTCTCACACTGTGTCTTCCCTCCAGCTTAAATTGTACTTGCATCCAGTCAAACCTTTCAGTGCATGACTGCTACATCAGTTCCAAAATTGGCTGAAAGACATCTTGCAATCCTCAGCAAATGCAGAGGTTTGACTGGAATTTGCCACAAACCTTCCTTGTACTAGGTCTGCCCAGCCCGCCCTCAGCTATTCATGCAGCAGTCCTTTCCCTTACACATAAGCAGGGAAAACAAGAAAAACTATTTTGTTTCACTTACAAATGACATTGGAATAAACTGCAGAGAGTATTTCACATGATTAGTGACTTCCAATAAAATAAAGTAAAATAAAATAACTGCACACCAACTTCAAAAAGCTTGCTTACTGAAAGCACCACAAGTAATTTGGAACTTTGGAGTCTGAGTTACACGTTCTGTGAATGACTGGCTTGCAGAAGACTAAAATCAAGAAAATACTAAAATTACAGTAATTAATTCCATCAGAGTTACATTTCTAAAGATATATCCTATTGCTTGTAAATTCACCTTCAACAACACCATGAAATTAAGTTAGTACCATCAATTACAAACAAAACTGAACATTACAATTTTTTTACCTGTTTCCCTCTAATGAGGACAATTCTTTAGTGCCTTGGGAATGTAGAATCTTCTCAATTTTCTCAACAGACTGAATAACATGAATAAGTCTCAGGACACACATCTGTAATTAAAGAAAAAATTTTCATGTCTAACCTCAATCCCAACAGACATCATCAAAAGCAAGTATTTTAGATGATTTCTTAGTTCTTTGAGTTTTTTCTGGTTTAAATTTTCTCCCTTTATCTTAACACTTGAGTCATGTCTCAGTTGAAGTGTTGCTCACCTAAGTCCATAAAACACCACAAATAAATGTTTGTCACAGATGTAAGACAGCTGTTCCTATCCCTGATGTTTTTCAAAGTTAAGCATAAAGACAAATGTTAGTGTGTCTCCTGCCCATAAAAAAACCCAAACAAACAGCTGTACTTCAATTCCACTCATAATAAATAAGTTTATATGCCACTGCAGTCAGAAACAAGAGCAACTATAACTAAAAAAAAAAAAATCCAACTAAATCAAACATATGTTTTGGGCAACTACAGTAAAACCAAGATTTACAATCAACTTGACACTGTAAAATATGAAGTCTGTAAACCAAAACATCAATATATTTTACAAGAACAAAATCCTGCACAGTGTGCATCTAGACAGCCTAGCACTTTCTAAATTTCATTTTCTCTGTGTTAATGGCAAAATCAAAGTTATCCTAAGGATGATTTTTTAAAGGTAGTAATTTATCTGTTTTACCTTTTTTCTTCTAATATCTTCTTGTTTAGTCATCCGGTCATCTACTGCTTGAATTCCTTCACTAACACATGACTTAAGACTCTGTGAGAGAAAAAGTCAGTTTGTAAAGCTTGCTTCCCATTTAAGGGTTGAGAAAAACATAAAAAAAGAGGTCTAAATTTAAAACACAGATTAATAAGACTATGGGACAAATAAAAGCTACAGTGCATCAAGTGAAAAAGCCATAAGTAAAACTAAATAACTGAAAGTAGAACCTGCTCCCTTAGGTACTGCCACTGCAAATAAAATTATTTCCACCAGAACTGTTCTTTTAGTATCTTAGAGAGAACAAATGACCTTTGCCTAAAAACAGGCAATCAACCCACTATGTTTTCATGTCTTGCAACTGAAGTTATAAATCAGTTTTAAATTGTATTTTTCCATGTAATAAGGATTTCTCTATGCTAGCTGACCTTGTTTTCTCTTAAGACATCAAGGGTGTAATATTTTGAAGGCACATTTATGCAGCAAGGATCCCTTTGAACTGGCTGCCAAGATGATGAAAAATTGCCCCTTCCCATAAACACCGAGTCAGTGTGGAAGAGGCAGAATAAGATCCACCTTCAAGAGGGTGATATTTTATGGTTAAACCACATACTGTGCAAAGTAAGTCCATAAAGGGATTGTGCTGCATCTGAATTTTTACCACCTTTAAGTTACTCAAATAATAAAACAGTTTCAAGTTATCTCCATTGACTTGTCTTGCAAGAATCTATTCACTTGTCAAATTCACTCTTTATCTTTTGATTGAAATGCATTATAGCAAACACAAATTCACTGCACTACGAGTGGTTGAAAACACAATGTTTCTCCTACTAGCAAACTAAGTCATCGACTTTCAAAGAGAAGTTTATTGTAACAAATATTAACTTGAGTAGAAGATGTTCTGCAGATCATATGAGAGTGAGCTGAAGTTTACCAAGCTGCTGACAATGATTGTTGTGAACATACCATAACTTCTTCCCTTAACTGTCCCAAGGGTACTGAAAGTTGATTGAGAGCCTTGTCCATGCCAACCTAAAGAAATTACCACAAACACATTTATTACTTTTTTATAAGATCATATGTGAATTACTGACAAAGCCTATCATTTTACAGATACTAAAATAGAACTGAGAAAACATAACTTCTTTTATAATTTCCAGTTTTAAATTCAATGCAAAAATATGTTATCTCCAATAGAGACATAAAGATATGAGGCTGCTTTCACACAAAGCCAAAAGATAAAACAAAATTTCCACCTATGGAAAGTTTTCCTCTCGGAAGTATGTTAAGTCTCAGTTTTTGAATCCGTATAATTGGAACAACTACAATTTTCAGACACAAAGTTGGGGTTTTTTAAGATACTTTGACTACACAGAAAGTTTAAAAGAATTCCTAAAAGAATCCTGCAAAACAGCCTTACTTTTATCATTGCTATTCTATTTTAATAATTTATATCCTTCAATTTTAAAAGTGCTTAGAGTTTGGAACAAAGTTTGCCCTGAGTCTAAATCCCTAACAAATCAGCTTTTCAAGACAAAATACATACATCTAAAACATCTATTACAGGCCAACAGCAATTCTGTACAGCAGCTAAGTTCTACAGGAATGATGTCTTCGTGCAAGAATCAGGGACCTCAGTTTAAGATGCCATAAATCATAAAATGCCAAAATAAAATGCCATATTAATTTCCTATGAAAAATAAAAATCCCACAGAACCACATTAAGCCTGAACTACACAGTACAACCAGTAACACTTACTAGATTTGTTGAGAGATTAACAAAATCTGCATAGTCCTTATTTATAAGTTCTACCATAGCAGTTTTAAGGAGTTTGTAATAAAGCTCCAGATCCTCTCTGAGCTCTTCTAACTGCACACGTTTCCTGCAGTCTGACACAAAATGATCAACATCAAAATCCGCCTGAAAGTGAAACAGGAAAGAGAAGCAAACAGTTTACACAAGAACACACCCAAAATAAAGTACTCCATATGCCTGTGAGTTGACCGAACTAAAGCTCTAGGAGGCAAAAGGCTTCTTAACGTAGTAGTTCAACTCTCGGTTTTTAGCACGAAAAGCACAGAGTGTCGTGGGGCTGAATACCCAAAGGCCAGCTCTCCAAAACACAGGAAACTTTAAAAACCAAACAAACCACGAAACAACAGCCAAGAGTCGCAATTCAGTACTGAGAACTACTCGAAGCTCTCCAAGCGGTGAGGCCTCTCGCTCCCGTCAGCCTCAGAGCCCGGCCCTACCCGGACACGGCCGGGTCCCCCTGGCAGTGACCCCCGGCGCTTCCCGCAGCCCCCGCCCGGGATAAGGGCCCTGGCGGAGCTGTAAAATCCCGACCAAGGCTCCGGGCCTCTCTCTCCCGCAGGGAGCCCGCCACCCGCATTCTCAGGAAGCCCCTCGCCCCTCCACAACCCTCCAGCCCCGGCGGCCCCCGCGCACCTTCATGAACTCGTCCTTGTCGAAGCAGAGGTTCTCGGGGCCCCGCGGCAGGTTCATCCCGGCCTCCATGCCGGGCCCGCCGCCCGCACCGCCCCCTGGGCCAGCGCGGCACCGCCGAGCGCGGCCGCCGCCGCAGCGCCCCCTGGAGGGCTCCGGGCGGCGCTGCGGGCGGGCCCCGTCGGGCGCCGTGTGGGGCTCAGGGCCGGCCTGCCCGGGCTGTGCGCGGCACGGCCGGGAGACACCGGGGCGGCTGGGTTGGAAGACGCCTCTGGGGTCATGGAGCCCAACCTGGGACTGAACACCACTATGCCAATTGCGTCATGGCATTGGGTGCCACGTCCAGTCTTTTCTTAAACACCTCCAGTGACAGCGACTCCACCACTTCCCTAGGCAGCCCTTTCCGATGTCTAAGCACCCTTCCTGTGAAGAAAATCCTTCTAATGTCCAATCTAAACTTGCCCTGGAGCAGATTGAGACCATTTCCATTTCATCCTGGCGCTGGTTGCCTGGAAGAATAGGCTGAGCCCCACCTGGTTACAGCCTCCTTTGAGGCAGCAGTAGAGAGAGCAGTGAGGTCCCCCCCGAGCCTCCTTTTCTCCAGGCTGAACACCCCCAGCTCCCTCAGCTGCTCCTCACAAAGCACTTAGCTCCAGACCCTTCACCAGCTCCATCACCCTTCTCTGGACACACTCAGTGTCCTTCCTGAGCAGAGAAGCCCAGAAGTGGTCACTGAACTCAAGGTGCAGCCTCACCAGTGCCGAGTACAGGGGGACAGTCACTGCCCTGGTCCTGCTGAGCACACTAAGAGTGACACTAATAGTGACAGAGGCCAGGATGCCACAGGCCTTCCTGGCCAGCTGGGCCATGTTCTGCTGCTGTCCAGCACCACCAGGTCTCCCTCCATCCACTTTCTCCCAGCCTGTAGCACTGCATGGGGTTGTTGTGGCCGAAGTGTAGGATCCAGCACTCAACACTCGCACCCAACTTTGTGTCCTGTGAATTTTCGAAGGGTTAACTCAATCCCCTCATCTAGTAGCACTACAACTGTAACCCCTAAACCACTAAACCATGTCACCCAGAGCCAGATCCAGATGTCTCTTGATTCTACCATTTCCCTGGGCAACCTATTCCAATTCTTGACCACCCTGCCAGTAAATTTTTTCTAATATCAAACCTGAATCTCTCCTATCTCAGCTTAAGGACATTTCCCCATGTCCTCTCAGCACAGGCATAGGAGAAGAGACCAGTCCCCACCTCACTACAACCTCCTTTCTGGCAGAAAGCAATGAGGTACCCCCTGGGCCACCTCTTCTCTAGACTAAACAAACCCAGCTCCTTCAGCCATTCCTCATAAGACATGCTTCTAGACCCTTCACAAGCCTTGCTGCCCTTCTCTGGACATGCTACAGCACCTCAATGTCCTTGAATGATTTGGGTTGCAAAGGATAATGTCCTAGGATGGGTTAGGTTGGAAGGGACCTTAAAGATCATCAAGCTTTAACAGTCATGCCACTCAAGGCAGAGACACCTTCCACTACACCAGGTTGTTCAGAGCCCCAAGCAAGATGGCCTTGAACACTTCCAGGGTTGGGACATCCACAGCTTGTCTGGGAAGTCTGTTCCAGTGCTTCACCACTCTGACAGTAAAGACTTTCTTCCTGATATTTAATCTAAACCTATGGTTCTTATTACCCTGAGATATCAGGGTAACTGAGCTGTGACGCTGGTTTGGGTGCCTGGTGTATGCCCCACAGTGGCCACTGAGTGCACCAAACTGACCCAGTCACGTAAAGCTGCAGGGCCCAGCCATCAGGGCCCACAGCACAAGCCATGGAGTTGCACGGCTCGGGAGGAGGAAGGGAGCTCCAGGGGATAAAAGCTGAGCAGGGTCACCCAGATCTGGTAGCCCACAGCCATGTCTCCTCAGGTTTCATGTATTACCAGGGGTGGAGGACACCTAGCCTCTATAAGCAAAGAAATGCCAGGGTCTGATCATTCTTAAAAGCAAAATAAGCCGTTTCTCGTGTTTAAATTTATTGTAGTGTATGCCCATGTGATCCTGAGTAACAGGAACTGAGTCAGAGCATCATTTACTTCCCCCATCCCTCTTTTCAGCAGTCTCCTCTTAGGCTCTTGCTTCCTTCAAAATCTTTTGTTCAAGGTCGCTGATGCCTTAGTGAAGACAAATTTAGCTCTAGAAAGCCTCCCTGCTGTCACATGCATTTCTGTTTGCGCCTCAGGATGGAAGAGAGCAAATGATCTCCTTCCTCGCATGAGCATTTTATGGATTTAATTTTGTCTCAGTGAGCTCAAATGAGGAGCTATCCCAGTGCCTTACTGAGGAGTTGTAAAGGTGCATCCTGTACAACTGTTTCTCTGCCAGCTGCTCTGTGGATAATGACAGAGAAGATTCCTCAGGGCTGATGAACGTGGGCTCAGTGGTACACTGGGCTGGAAACCTCCAGACCTCTTGGGCAGCCAACATTGTGTCAACAACAACACATACCTCCCCTCCTAAGTCCTTCAGTGCTGCCAGAGAGCCTGGCTAGTCTGTAACCAGCAAAAATTTGTACCACTGATTCATGGCTGGCACTGGGTTTCTCAGAACTTCCCTGAGTTATTAGGAGTATGAAGAGCCAAGTGGGTCAGTGGTGAACATGGTGGACATGTACACCTGCTGGCTGGCCCTTTGTGTGCTCATTGCCCCTACTTGCTTTCACCCTGTCTCTTTGGAAAGCTTTTCAAGACTGACATATTTCAGAGTGTCCAATGCTCTCAGAGATCTCAGAGGTTGGCAGGCATGATTTATAGCTGTCATATGTTGTCAGCTGGAGAGCAGAAAACAGTCCACCCACCTCACAAATCTACACCGGCACTTCTTTTGCAATAGCTATGACTGTGCCTGTCAGGTTTCTTACATTGTGATATTTAAATGTCTACATTCTGCTACAGGAACAAAGCCACACTATTGCTTATCTGTATTTTAATTTAATGAGCTGGATGCTTGAAATGAAAATTCTAACCAATTTTTAATGTTAACTTCTTAACAAGTAGTTACACCTACCTCTTCTAAGTTTACTAACTAGGACAAATCTTGCTCTAAAAAGACTTGCTGTTGCCATTTATGGTTTTGTTTACAAAGCTCTAATTATGAAGTGCTTTCAGGAAATAAAAATATGCTTCTAACGTGAATTTGTTTATTGATGAGTTCTTACACTCTTCATATTTATCCATGTAATTGTAAATTCAAATATGAAGTTTGTGGAACTTAATTTACCAGCGCAGACTGAAATATGGCACTTTCAGTAAGGTAACGCTAAAACCAGAATTAGGAGTTGTAGGTTATTTCCTCATGCCCTGTGTTTGGGTGGCACAGCCATTTTCACCTGGGGCAGTGGTGCACAAAATACAGTTTCTCCAAGACAGAAGAGACAGGCAAAGCAGTGAGGGAGCTAGCCTTTCCAAGAAGTTCTACAAAGCTCCCTATACTTCCATTACTTTTGTTTACTTAGTCCATTTGTACTACAAGCCCCTTCATCCCTCTCCTTTCCTGATTCTTGTTACTGTCATTTCAACACTTCCTGGCTTAGAAAACAGTTTTAAATGCTTTTTCCAACCACAAAGACGTGGGATCTAAGAATTTCTTGAAAACTTTTAATCACCATTTAATCTGCAGTTTTTGAATAACATATCATTAATGGACCCATTAGATGAATGAAGGGAAAGCACATGAAAGTCTGTCTCAGTATTACTGTTATTATCTGAATAAGGATAATCTAGGTGCCTGAGAGTAGAAGAGCTACTTTTAGCTGCTGTGTGGGCACTGAATTTTAAAGATTCCAGGTTTCTTATTCTCAAATAAAGAACATTTCAAGGGAGGAATAATGAGAAAACAGATTATGTTTAGGAAAATTGTATCATCATTTACTGAAGGCTGCCAATGACCAATCCACTACCTTGGAAACACTGGTATATACTAGTTGAATTGGGAAGAAAAACAGTTAGTTTTACCTTTCACCATATTCTTGAAAGTCGTCTCTGGTTTTATTATTTAAATAAGCTGAAGACATCACCTACAATTAATGATAAATGGGAAAAGTGTGACTGTGTACAACATGTAGGGACAGATATACTACAGCTAATGTGCTGAGAACTTTAAAAATTTAGGTAGTATTAGGCAAACTGAAGTGCCAGTGTTATTGTATTATTTTGAGTACCTTTCCTTCCTAAGATGACACCTCCATCAATGTATCTTCTGGCCTTCCAGCAAAACTGTGTAAGAAATATTCTGTCTTAGCTGCTTTCCACAAATGTTAAAAACAAAGAGCATCAGTTAATAGATAGAAGTTCAGGATGCAGAAAGGAATGTTTTCCTAATATTGACATCTTACTGAGTGCATTTATTTTGTTTTCTTTCGGAAGTTGAATTAAATACGTGCAAAAGTGCAGAAGAGTTTCTACACCTGAGCACTGAAGTCAGTGAGTGCTGCTGATTTCTGTGGTTAACTGTCAGCCACCCAACTCCAGAGGTGTAAATAGGCCTACTGTGCTGGTGAGGGTCTAGTCATGCTTAATGTCAGTAAGTAGATTAAAAAAGGCTTGGTCCTAAATAAACAAGCTAAAGAAGAAGTTTGGAAATTCCTCAGGTGTTGGGTCTTAGAAGACAACTATAACATTGCAGTAATGACATTGGTATGTGGATGTATCAAAATATGAATTTATATGTATGAAATAAACATACATCTTGATATAAAAAAGCAATTTTTTTAAGGAATCATTCACTGGAGCAACCTTCCTAGGGACATGGAGAAGTGCCCATGACTGCATCACTGGAGGTTTTCAAGATGCAATTGGACAAGGTTCTAAATAATTCTGTCTAGACTCTCCTTCTAAGGAAAGGTTGGACCAGATAATCTTGGGAGATTTTTTCCAAACTGGGCTATTCTATGCTTCTGTGGAAAATACTACAAAATCTGTAGTGAATGCATGTAAAGTGTAGAATAACATTATGATAATATGCCAGCTTAAAACCAGTTTTGAACATACCTCATCTTAAAATGTTTTAGAATTGTGTCCTTGCCCTGATGGGGTAAGTATGGATTAATACTTTACATCAAAAATATGTTGAGTACAGCGACATGAGAAAGGAGAGAGGTGGGCGAGAAGAGAAGTGAAGGAGGAGGTTTCAGCTCTCTCATGCTTGAGTTGCCACACCCAGACAAGGCATAGCGTAAAGGAGGTGCCTAACTTAAGACATCCTGCCTCAGGTCCCACACAGCTGAAAAAACGGCTGTGGCTTTCCACCTTCAGCTCCTCCTGAGTTAGGAAAGCTCTCAAAATGGAACTTAATTATTTTGAGTTAACCTGAAAATTTCTTCTCAGTTGTTGAGTTATCTGGTCAGTTGGAGTTCAGTGATATCCCAGACGTTACAGAGGTAGCAAGACTGGAGCAGAGATAACTGCATATACCTGATTCAGCTGACTATTACCCAAAATTCAGGGATTATCAATTTATTTCCATCAGGAGAGGAAACAATTGGCAGAGTTGTTTATCACTTTGACAATGTGCTTAATACTAGAAATGACAAAAGGCTACCTTTTTAAGACAGAACATTCAAACAGCAGCACAATGTGTTGGTTTATAGAGCCAGATCTCCTTTAGTCAATGCTTTACCCAAAAAATCTGTTAAATTTTTGATCAAGGTTACGTTATTCACAAGCAGGGCCATGAAAATCATCATAGGGCTTGGACACCTCTCTTATGAAGAAAGGCTGAAAGAATTGAGGATTTTCAGCCTGAAGAAGAGAAAGGTCTCTGATACCTTATTTCAGCCTTTTCATATGTAAAGAGGGCTTATAAAGAAGAATTGTGAGAGACTTTTACCAAGGCCTGTAGCGTCAGGACACGGAGCAACGATTTTAAAGTAAAAGAAGGTTGATTTAGATTGGATATAAAGGAAAAAAAATTCACAGTGAGTGTGGTGAGGTACAGAAATAGTTTGTCCAGATAAGTTGTGGATGCCCCAGCACCGGAAGTGTTCAAGATCAGGCAGGAACTTTGAGCACCCTGGGCTAGTGAAAGATGTCCTGGCCTATGGCAGGGAAGTTGAACTAGATAATCTTTAAAGGGCCTTTCCAAGCCAAATCATTCTTTAGTTCCATGGTTCTGCAATGCTGTGGCTGTCCAAAAGATCACTGCTGTTCCTTTTCTTTCATTCTATTCATTGTTTCTTCAGCATGTCTCATTCTGCCAGGCACACACCTCCCTGGAACACTACCTAGTGTAACCCTTATCTGCATTTGGTTTATATTTCTCAGCATTTTCATTTGTTTGTTTGTTTTGTATTGTGACATGTATCTGTGTTTTGATTGAAAGTGGCATGGTTTCAGCCCTTTGATTTCTTAAGGCAGCTCTATGGTTCCTTAGGGGAACTCTGTAGTTTCTTAGAGTTATCACAAAGGAAAGATATCAGTTGTATATTGCAAGTTCAGTGAGATCTAATCAAATCCACAATGTGTTGTGGAAGACCTGGGGAACAGAATTTTTCACCTTTCTCCTTTTTCTAATAGGTACTTCTTAGAGAAAGAGATGGAAATTTAGGTGTCCCTTGACAATAGAATTTATGAATTTTAGCATTTTAGCCACTGGATGTCACTAATGATTCACAGAAACATAGGAATCTGTGCACTTTTTCCAAAGGGTAAAAAATTATTTAAAGAGCACAACGTTTGGAGGAGAAGCATTTCCATCTGAAACTGAAGCAAATTTTATTAGCATGTAGTAAGCAGAGATCTGGTTGGGCTTGGCGAGTTTTGTTAAACTTGATGGCTTTTAGGGTGGCAAATAGATAGCCTGTTAAAAGATTCTGAGGAACAAAGACGGCAAAGTTTTCTGCACAGCTCATTTAAGAGGTGTGAGCTAACCTAGCTGGAAGAGAAACTCTGCATGGGAAAATGTATGTGTGAGCTGTGGTGTATATATCACAGATACTGCATGTAGTTGTGTACTTACACACGTGGAGCCCACCTAGCAACACCACAATAGAGGAAAAAATGAAAAAGGCTCAGATGTGCCTCGTGTTCATTGTATAAACCAATTAAGAGGAAAAATACACATCTGAGGATTTTACTAAATGTGCTTTGGGATGGCAAAGTACCTTCTGGCCAACATCCCCATACAAGTGCCACCACTGCTGTTCCTTTTTCACTGCAAGTCTCAAGAATACCAAATGATTTAATGCTGTCATGGTTTTTGCATTAAATTAGCAACCCCTACAATACCTGTTACAGACGTGTGTAGGACTTCTAGACTTCTCTTCAAGAAATCCTAGAGAGCGATTTCTATTTCTGCAGCGCACATGCCAGATCCAAGACATACCCCAGCTGCTTCAGACTTGCTGTGAATGTACAGATCAGCTGTGCAGCCGCTGTGCAAGGGACGCTGTCTGCTGCACTCCAGGCAGGGGTTTGGTCAGGTCCACTGGCCTCAGACGCATTCCTTTTGGCTGGAATGCCACGAATTTCCTGACATACCCAGTCAATCTTCTCAAGCACCACCAGCCATCTGCCAGGGGATGCCTGATTTCTAGAAATTGCAGAAAAATAATCAGACTCTGGTTTGTTGTTTTTTTTTGTTTTTTTTGTTTTTTTTCCTAGAGCATAAAATGCAGGAAGGAAAAGAAGGCATGCCAATCAAAAAATGAATCTATGAGCAAGAATACACAGAGATTTTACTATAGATTTACTCAACAATACTATAAATTTGGGATAACCATTTCAGTCTGGGGAGCAGCCCACATGTTAAGGCAAGTTGCCCTTATTAATAAACACATATTTGACCAAATTTCATTTCAGTCTTTCGGTTTTTTGCTATCTCAGTTTTGAATACTATTATTTTTTTGTTTGTCCATTATAATTTCCATTTTTAAGTTTCATCCTTGTTTCTATGCTGTAGTCATGTCAATGTTTTTGTGCTTATTAAAGCCCAGGCACAAGTAGAAGTGATAGTGGCAGTATATTCAAGGTGACAGTTTTACAGTGTGGGTTACAAAAAAAATTCAGGCAGACTTTAATGAGGCTCAATGTACTAACCACCTTGGTAGAACTCTTATGACTTCAGATGGATTATATCAATTGAATAAAAGTGTTGTTTCTTAGTGTGTACAAAAGGACATGCTGTGCCATGAGGCACAATCAGTCAATGGGTGCTGAACATAAGAGAGAACATCTGTGCTTTTAAGGGACTGATCATTCACAGACAGCATACCCATAGCTCTATTTTATCAGTGCTAGGGGCCAAGGACAGATACTACAAGATGTGCTATCAGTTCCTTTGTGGGACTGTATCCTGGTTTAAGGCCTTGGGGAGCTGAAACTTAAAATCTCAGCTCTGATATTAAGTTACATTTTTGGTCAGAGACAGTGTGCTAACTCTGCTTGTACATTTTTTAATGCACATTCCTGTCCATTTTTTAAAATTACTCTGCACAGCTAGAAACTTTAAGTGGCATTATTTAAAAAGATAATATCCTCAACTAAAAAAAAACCAAACAAAACAAAACTAAGTACAAAAAAAAACCAAACAAAAAACCAACCAAAAAAAATTCTAATCTTTATTTAAGTGAAGCTTACCCAAAGGCTCAGAAAAGTCGTATTTGATTGGAATTAAGTTTGCCTGTTCTTACCAGGATGCTGTCAGGCTGCATCATTTTTTTTCTGAGAAGAATTCTTAATCCTCATGCAGATGGGAAGTAACAATAAACACCATCTGCTGCAAATTAGGTTACTCTCTTAGCAACGAGTGAGATCAGGCTCTGTCTCAGCCTCCCATTTTCTGTGCTGAAGTACACACTGGCACTTCAGCCTGTAACAGAGCAAGTGATCAGAAACAAAGTGGAAACAAGAAATGAAAGATCTTTCTTATTCTCCTCCTGGCATGATCCTTCCTGTCCCTGACAACCCCACAGTTTTGTTGCTGTATGGCAAAAGGTCCAAGATCCTCTCATCGCCCCATCTTCCTCTGGCTCCTGGCTTCTCCTGTGGGAGTGGGAGCAGCATCATGAAGTGCTGGCAATCTCTCATGACTGCTAGGTGCTGGGAGCCAGCCCAGGAAGTAAATAGGATCAGCAGGGGAGGGCTATGTATCAGTTGAGAGTGGATTTAAAGCTGTCTGCTGCTGGCAGAGCTCACAGGGAAGAGGGCCAGTGAGACTCTCTGCTTGGCTTCCCCTGGCAGAACCCGTTCCCTGACTCAGCTGCCCCGTGGGTGCCACTCTCCTTCCCCTCCCCAGCTCTACCCCAGGAGTGCTCCATGATTACAGCATGTCAACTTGTTAAGGACAGCAGGTGTTGAACAGATGCTTCTCATTAACTTGGTGTGACATCTCTCCACACTAAGTTCTCCTGTACCATGACAAGGTGATTTTGAAAGAGAATGGTCTGGTTTTTTCCATTGTTTTATTCTGTGTCCGATGAACTTTCTCTGTTGGTAATGTTCATAGTGTCTCGAGCAGGTTCAGGCAGCTGTTAATTCAAGTGCTCTGCAGTTCACAGATATACACTCTTAGAAGATAAAAGGACTTTAGAAGTCATTTAAAGATTCTTTCTGATGGAACTATATAAGGGAATGTTATATTTGCCCTCAAATCACCAAAAATACACTTGTAGTTAAAGGACTCAAGTTTGGCTCACTACTAGGGGAGAGTTCTCTCTGCTCCTTATTCAAATATTTGTGGAAAAACCTGCACATCTTGACAGTTTCAAGAACTCATAGAAATAATGTTTATGTCATTCCTTTTTTGTATTTGTCATACTATTGTTTCCAGTTAATGCACAGGTAGGTGAGTGTCAGCACGATTAGTCACAGGGAACCCACCTTTTTAATATGCTCAGAAAATTTTACTGGCTCTGTATTGGAGTTGGTAAAAAAAACTGGTGATGCTCCTTAAGTTTTAAGATTCAGCTAAATATTAAAAGCCATATAGAACATGCAATTCTTCTTTGATACCTCTCCTGAGCATGTACAGATGTGCTCCTGAGAAAGGTACAGGTCATGAGCACACGTGTTACACCATCCACATGGCTGTGTGCTGGTCCTGCAGGCCAAGCACTACAAATCTAATCTACTGATGCTCTGAGGAAATATCCCTGTGTTCCAGACATACAATAGGCTGGTTGGAACTAGTGAGAAATAATCCCAGCTGCCCAGAAATCATGGGCAAATGTGAGAGATCCCTTCATTCTGCCCAAGAAAAAATTTTGAGTGGTAAGAGACCATACCTGAAAGAGATGATATCCTGAACTACAACATAGGGCTGTGGGTCACTGCCTTTGTCTAATGCTGTGCAGAATAGAGAGGGTGGGAGGGGGAAACCCAAACCACAAGACTATGATTTTCAATCCTCATTCTGTCCTTAGGCTAGTTTTGTCAGACTCTCACTTGGGCTACCAAATAATTTACACACAGCAATAAATGATTGGACATCAGCTCATATTTTCTGTTGATTCCACCATTTTCTGCTTGTCCTCTGCCATCTAATCTTAACAAATGGCTCTTGTCAGGACACTTGTGCAGCCAAGTGCCTTTGATAAAAAAAGTTTTCCTCTGGCCTCAATACAGAAAGAAATGGCAATTGCAGATGAAATTTTCAGTCAGCTAGTTTTATGGAGCTTTTGGTTTAGGTAACTTATAACATTTTGAAGAGACTGCATATTTAAAAGCCATGCTTGAGGCTTCTTACAAATCAGATCCTTACAAAATGGACCACATTTCAGCATCTGAAAAGCAAGGCAGGCCCAATCATGAGTCATTTATTAAAAAGTAGGACGTATCTGTGCTTTACCAGTGATGTAATTATATGCACTAGGTTAAGAAAGTTCTTTTTATTAAAAAGAATTTTTAGCATGCACCCTCCCGAGATACAAGAAATTCGCAGTAGAAATTACCTGATTGGTCATTAAGTCCAGCCCTTCACAGCAGGATAATTGCTGTGCAATAAAGAACACAAATTGCTCCAATGAGCTGAAATTTGTCATGGGGAAGACTAAAGGCAAATATGATTTCTTTACACAGATTAAAAGGACTTGTTTTGATGAAGTAGTCACCATTAGTTATATAAAAAATAAATCTTTGTGCCAGAAAGGCAATGCCCAGCCTGTCCCAGTTCGTCAAATGCAAAAACTGAGTTTTCATCTTTTCCAATGTCTTTGAGTATACAGTTCCTGTAAGATATGGAACAGATGTGCAATGGAGATTGATTAGAAACAGGAGTGCTAAATATCTTTTACTATGAGGAGCTCCTCCCTTACTGATCAAGGTTACTGGCATTGTCCACTTTCTGAGAAAATACATCTGGTCCTATTCTGCAAATGTTGCATGAGGAGCACTGGATATATAGAGTTTTCTGCCAGGGCTCCCCAGACCCATGGTAAATGTCAGGATGGAGGGCAGGGTTCTGGGGTGCCCACAATATTACCTTTGGTCTTTCTCTAGACTGATACAGCTACCCCTGGGTCACCCCACAGTGGGGGAACTGCCAGTGTGAGGGAGGCATTTATGTCAGCTGCTCGCAGTGCTCCCACACCTGCTGCTTGCTGGTAATTTTCATTATAAGTCTCACAATGCAGCACTTGTTTCCTTGAGTTCCTCTTTCATTCTCTTTGTCATAGCCAAATGGCAGAGTGGACAACTTTTTTCAGTACTTGGATGAATTCTTGGGGGCATGTACAGGGGATGAGGTGTATGTATTTTATTGACAGTTAGAGAAATTAGGAGAACTTCTCAGACTGAGATCAGAGTTTCACACCTCCCCAATACAGGGTGCAATCCAGAGATAGGCTGACAAGCGTTTTTGAGAGTGTTCTCCAGGCTGCTGCCTTTAAAAGGTTGTGGCATTGAGGAAAGCCCCAGAGCATATTGAGTGCTACTTTGAATTTTAGAATACTTGCATCTCAGGTAAAGAGAGCAAGAGAGCAAAAATAGAGGAAGAAAAATAACGAAGGAGCCAAAGTGGTCTGATCTTACTAAATAAACCCATATACAGATGCTGCTAAGATGCCCAAGAGCACTGTGTGAAGCATTTGCGGTAAAGGAATCCCAGGAAATGAACCTGGAAGAGTTACAGGACATCTGGAAATGCCAGAGAAAGTGGATTGAACTCAAGGGAAGGAAGAGTTCCTGCTTCAGTTATGGGAGAGACTCATGAGGAAAACAATGAGGCTGTAATATTTAAAGACTTTCTGAAGCTCAACTCTAAATTGTTGCCTTCAAAATTCTTGGCAGTGCTGAGTCATCTGGTGCTTTGTGATGACAATTTCCCTCACTTGATTCCACTTGACCAGGTACCTCCAGATCTGCCTCCATTGCCTGACTGGTTTTGTACACACCTGGATTCTCCTAAGCTGCATTTCACATGGCTGTAGTAAGTGATTCCCAACTGGATATGTTGTGATCCACAGCAGTGACATTGTTTGATAAAGAGAGAAAAGAGCCTGGGAGAATTTTCAAGGTTAAAGTACATTTTGAGTAGATATAAATAGACTAAAGCTATCATCACACCTGCCTCTCTTCTCCGAAGTCCTGCAGATCACAGGCTCTAAGTGTCACACCCAGCAAGGACAGGAGGATACAGAAGAAAGAAACGAGTGCTGCGGGCAGTATAAAAAATACAGGGTTTAAATTTATTTCTGACTCACAGACCCTAAACCATGACTATTTTGTGCAAGTTGTGAGTTCAGCTGTGAAAGCACCTTGGGTCACCTTGCTACAAATAAAACTCTTTGCTGTTTTCTCCCATTGTCTCATAAAGTATGGCAGGTGAAATTTCAGTTCTACTCTGCTGTTCCAGCTCTCTCACATTCTGCAATGTCCATCTCCTAAAATGTTTTCTCTAGTCCCCCCTTTAAATAAAGAATGTTTCTAATTCATGTTTTGGGGTTTTTTTTAAGATAATAGCAGTTGCTACAGAAAGTCTGATTGAGAGCTCAGCTGGCCCCACATTGTGTCTTTGATTCTGTCAAAAAAAAAATAAATTAAATCCCTGAAAGATACTCTACTGAAATATCTCCCTAGATAATACTCAAAGGGACTCAGATGCAAAGCAAATTAGCAACTTGAGACGTCAAAAGAAAATCTCTTCTTATGCTGAAAATTGATTGCAATATCCTCATTAAGGAAACAAAAGAGCAAGACTTAGGCTTGCAGTTAGATCCAGCCTCAGTTAGATCCAGTGGCTGTCTTAGTTTTGTGCTTGTAAGGACCCTGTCACATGCCAGACCCTGAATCCTATCAAGTCAACCCTCTGCAGCAACCACTGCTTGGAGGATTTAACTGAAGATAATGGAAGATCCCTTTCCCTTGGAAGGAAAGAGCTTGATATACACTGTAGCACAAGTTAGTTGAGATGCTGGAGCATCAGATGTGTTCTTGTGGGATGTGGTTGGTTTACAGCTCCCAGATCTCTTCTGCAGTGCCCCATGCAAGCACTGAGCCTATGTTAGGATCAGCACTGCCCTGTAAAAGTCCTGGTGAGGCTTGGGAAGCAGGATACAATGTGGAGTGATGCACTGGAGGTGAGTAAAGAGAACATGGGAGAGGTGGAAAGGATGAAAACAGTCATGGGATGGACTCTCACCACGTGGGTGAAGGAAAATGTGTTTATTTTAGGACAACTTAGAGCTCTGAATCCAAGTTTGGCAGATGGCCCAGTTTTATTTCAGGCCAGTCTTTACAGCACACATTGACTCCTCACCAGAAAAGGAGGAGAACTTTCTTCAAAACATGTGAGCCAGCAGGATCAGCTGGAAGCAGACAGCATGGAAAAGGGAAAGCAGACTTTGAACTGGTCTTCAACCAGCTTGGATGATGGCAATAATGTAATTCGTTCCTTCAACTCAGAGCCTTTGCAGAGGGCAGTGTCTCATCAGCATCCCAATTTATCTTTGTGACCCTAGGACAGAAATCTGTGCTTGCATTTCTTGCACTGACCTCTCAGATTTTAGTTTGTTTTGGTTTTGTTGTTTGTAAAAGAGGGAAAAAATGCTCTAACAGCATTTGCTGTTTATTATCCTCCATCTCATTCAGATTATGGCTTGCAGCTTTTGCTCACTGGGGAAGTTTGCATAATAGTTTCAGTTCACTTGTTAACAGTAATTATTTTTTCCAGTCTCTCTTTTGATGTAAGCTGAATAGCTTGGCCTCTAAGAGATGTAATTAGTGATTCCTGCAGTTTGCAATGGAAGGGGGCAATAGCATCATTAAATTCAAGATAAGTCTTAACTTGGTGTTTCAGATGCTCACATAACATGTTATGCAACAAGGGAATAAAAGCTACACAATCCTGCCCTTTAGAACTTTCCCCCAGTTTTTTTTCTCCCCACAGCCTCAATGCAGAGAGGGTGCACAGATTTCCCATTGCAGATGAAAGGACATCAGCTGCTCAGATAGCTCAGCTGGCATGTGGTTGGCTTGTGTGACATGGGATGAGGCAGTGCAGCTCCCCCTCTCCCCCCACCCTTTTGTCCGTGTGGCTCATGGAGTCTGGATATAGCATGCAGCAGCAAAGATGAGATGTGCTCCTAATACAAGAGAAAGCAAATAAATAGGCCCAACTTATTTGGATGAATTGTGTCTAGAGAAGTCAGGCCATTCATTCAAGAGGCTTATAATTTACTGTTTTCTCTCAGCTTGTTTATTGTCTTCTCTGGAAACCCATTGACTGTAACAACAATTTCAATACTTGAAATTTTTTTAGCATTTACTCTCAGTAGATCTTAAAATTCTTAGTGTTGTTTAAGCCCCATCTCATTCCTTTAGAGAAATCATGATGCTATTATTATAAATACCTATTACTTACCTCATAGGGAAACCAAAGCACAGAAATTGTAATGTTTTTTCTGTATGGCTGTGCATGAATTCAATGATAGACCAAAGAACTGACCTCTAGTATCATGCAGCTTTGCCAATTCCTTACCTGCTTGTTTTATTTCAGTAAAAAAGTAATTCAGTAAAAAACCAATCACATAGAAAAAATAGAATTTTATTTAGTAATATTGAAATTATTATTTATTGTTTTCATTTTATTCACACCCTTTCTTTGCAGATAACTAGGGTTGATTTTAAAGTAACAGTTCCTGAAGTCTATGTAAAATCTCCTGTAAAAATCCTTGTTTTGGGACTGTCCTTTCCTCAAAGTCATATGGCAAAGCTCTGACATGGCAGTGTTGCACCTGCACACAGAAATCCAAACTGCCATGAAGATTGATAGGACACTGCAACGTAGGAGACAGGAGCATATTTTTAACAAATTTCAGTCCTGTCCAGGACTGTTATGCAGACGTGCTTACCACTCAAAAGAAGTGGCAACTACACCAAAACTCATCACTTTTTTTTCTGTCTCCCCTGACCTGAAAGCTACCACATTGCTGGATGAGCATCTCCAGTGTTTCTTATCAAAACATCAGTTGCTCAAATGGTGCAAAGCCCACACAGTCACTCTTTGACTGTTCCCTCAAGTGGGGACATACATACAACATGCTTCCATTCTACAACCAGAAGTTTTAAAAGGACTAATGCCTTGTCCCTCTGATATTCTCAGAAAGCAGAGAGAGAGGGGAATAGAAATGTTCTCTTCTTTCCTTATGTAGTGTTTTTTCACTTTTTTTTGTGTACTGTATCTCTTGCCTACATACATATTGTGAGATGCACTAATTGTCTCTTCCCACCTCCCCTTTCATGTGTTTTCCAACAGTTTTTTCTTCCTGTTCTCTCCACTCTTCCATTCCAATTCTTCATTTTAACATTCCTAGGAGAATGTCCTAGATATCACAATGGATTCTGGGACAGATTTAAAATCCATTTTAACCAATGGAAACTCTCCATTTTTGCTGTAGGTAGAAATGGCATATCAAGAACTGGCAGCTGATGTATCTGGTGTCTTCTTCCACAGCACAGAGCACACACTGGAATTTGGCAGCTCTGTCCCATATGCTGATTTCTATCTTTGCAGAGATACAGTTCATTTGTAGGCCTTGTGCATGTTTCCTAATATCAGAATTAGCCAGAGCTCTTTTAATTTTAACATCCAGACTGTCTAGTAAACATGTCTTATTACAGCAGTATCAGTATTCCCCTGAAGATAATATCCATTTCAATTTTTGCTTTTCTGGACAAGCTGCATCTTGCCTAAAACCTAAAACCCAGAATCAATTTTTTAAATGTCCTTTTACACTCAATTGATTTTTCTGTTGCATCTAATGTATGAGGCATTTAGTTCATTATTCCTGCTATGGCCAATAGACAAAAGGAATTCCTCTAAAGCTTGTTACCAGAGGGATCAAGCCCAACATCTTCGGATGATTTATGGAATATGCATGGCTGTACTCAAGTGGCTGATCCTCTGTTTCTCTTCCCCACAACTGCCTGTCCCACTGATGGAAGCACATTCTTGGGATCTGTGATGTAAGAAGGGCTGTGTAGTGTCTCTCTTCCCAGATTTGTTTTTGCCAAAAAGAGAAAAAAAAAACCAACCAAAAAAAACCAGGTGAAAAATCTCTGGTTAGGTCGGGAGCAGAGACTGTTCTAGTGGCATATGTGAAGAGCAGCTCTGCTTGCATTCCCAGGAAGATCAGCTACCAATAGATGATAATTAGTACATTAACATCCCCATTAGTGTCTGACAGCATGTGATTAAGCAGCAGAGAGCACAATGTAGGAGCCAGTCAACAAGCTAGGAGGAAGCCACTCAAGCCACTCTGAAGAAGTCTGCCAACAACAGAGCATTGGGAGATGCCACTGAGGTGTCAACACAAGTCATGGTGAAAGGGATTGGACATCCCACCAGATTTGAGGGAATGTGAAAGGTTAATTGGCTTATTCTCCACTTTCTCAATCTCTTCTTTCACCACATCCCTCAAACCCACAAACTTTTAATTGATTCCCAACATGAAGCTGTTCCATGGAGAGCACTGTTCATCTCTCAGGATGATAAAGGCCATGGTCTTTCTTTCTCTCCTCTCCTTAAACCAAGGTTTAATGACTAGCAGCTCTGAGCAGCATAGCAAGGCACAAATGCAGAGAGATGTTTAGGGAAACAGGGCCCATAAGCTGGCCCCCATAAGAAGAGTATCACAGGCAATGTAAGTGTGACTGCCCTGTGGTTTTGGTGGTAGCTTTGGTCCTGTGGCTGTTGCAAGCTGTCATACTACCCTAGGATCATCCAAACAGGTTTCTGCATCCTTATAAAGGCCTCTTTAAAATAACTGGATAGGGGGTTTTTGAAAGAACAACTGAGGGGATTATTCATCCATTCATTGCTAAAACAACATTTTCTTATCCCTCTATCTTCTATTGTCTTAGCATAATTTTTTTTACTATAAGAAAGCACTACCAAGTGCTATTTCTTTTATTTTTTTGTCCTCTTTCATGTTATAAACTGTGCTGCTGATGGAAAAACCATATCTTCTTACCTATGGCATAGATGCTGTGCGTTAGCTTTAAGTTCTTACAGGTAGTATCTTTGACAACCAGAATAGACAATAATCCAGATTTCATTCTGTTTCACAGAGAGGGAAAGGTGTATGATTGTTTGCCTTACAGTTCCTCTGTTTCCTAGGACCTGCAAGACTCCTCTCATTGCATGGAAGGTGGGTAAGAGCATCACTTCTCCCAGTTTCTGCCTCGAATGCCTGCTCCATGCCCAGGACTCGACAGTGAAGGTGTGCAGAGGTTCAGAGGGCACCAGCACTGCCTGGGCCAAGCCCACTTGCACAGGCCCTTTCACCAGCCATGCATCACTGTCCAGTCAAGTAATCCCTCACAAAACCACCTGGAAAAAGAGCTGAAAAAATAACAGAGGCCCCTGTTCTTGTTGCTCCAGTTTCCCACTCTTCTCAAAGGCAGAGGGCATAACTTGCCAAGACAGCACACATAGGGGCCAGAATCCAAAGTGTAGCATGCCAAAAACTCCAGAGCTGTGGTGTCCCTTTAGGACAACGTAGCTGCCAAAAACACCTCCTCCACAATCACTAAAGATTGTATTGTGTAAGTTATTTTACACTCACCTAGGGAAATATCTTCTCCATGCCTTGCCTATTGCAATGACTTTGCAGTTTGTGAGGAGTCTAGGCTTTACTGATTGGAAGGATTTGTTACAGTGTACTCACCTCTTTATTTTTAATGAAGTGGCCTAAGAAAGTTCTGGCAGCTATGTTGTAGCCATTTTCCCCCCAGTGTGGCTTAGGCACTACTTTTCCTGTAGATACCTCTCTTTTATGAGAAGCATAAATTGTCAGTTGTATAGCACTGTACTGGGGATACAACCTTCTAAAATGTGAGAAAGATGCCAGTTACTGTAGAAATTATTTTGGATAGCCAAAGAAAGCTGCCTTCTTATGCCAAGCTTAGCTGTCTTGATGAGACATTAATATTATGTTGGCAAACCCCCTCTTTTTTCTTCTAATCTGTATTTTTAATTCAGAGGCTACACTGGTTTTACAGAAGACTAATAATGAACTAATCCAAGCCGTGTAAAATCAGGGCACAAAGTCACACAGAAAAAAACAATGAAAGGAGCAGAAACATGAAAAAGTATATTGTGGCAGGACTGAGTTCCCATCCCTGCTTGTAAGTCAGTCTGCCTGACACTTCCCAGATAAGACTGCTTTCTGTTGAGTGTAATTATATAACTCTTTGGCTGTTTAGGATGAAACATGCCTTGCTGGGTGACTGCCACAAATAGATTTTTTTTTTTCCAGTCAAATACTCAATAACAGAAAAGAAACCCCCAGGGAAGCTTTCTCTGATGTTCACCATCTGGAACAGCAAATTCCAGAATGGCGTCTCACAAGCCGGGGTCATCCAGAAAAGCCTTTTTAATGGATTATGATATATGTTGCTATTGACATAAGAAAATCTGCCTGCTTTTTTAACCTGGGCAGCAGTTCTCTGCCCTTGGAAACCTCAGTCTTATTCAGTGACCTCTCCATTTTAAGAACCCACTGTTTCTGTGACAGGATGTGACAACTTCTCAGTTTTGCAAGGCAGTGCAGTACATCAGATCTATTTTTCTGAAACTGAGGACAGCAAAGGTGACTGGCTTTGCTGGTAATGAAGTGAAGAGACTAAACCTCTGTATGTATTTTGATCCTTGCAAGAGGCAGCTGTAGTCAACGTTGTGAACTGTGGCACATCTTTTGGTGGGGAGGCAAACAGTCTTTGCATGTTAACTTCACAAGGTGACTGCTCCTTTGTGCTTTGAGAGCAGTGCTCCAAAAGTGCCTTGTGACTCCACCATCTCTCCTGTGTAAAAGGATGAGCTGTGTAAAAGCTGTCACTCTACCCTGAGCCTCTACGGCTCTTTCCTCAGCTCTCAATCCTATTTATGTTTAAGTTCATTGAGGCTCGTACTCGTCCTTCAGTCATGTCCACTCTTGGTTTGCTGTGAAGGATGGATGATTCTTGCTTCTGTAAATGCTGCCCACAACTCTTACTTCAGCTCTCTCTGCAGAAAGCAAATAACAAAAATACCTTTCCCTGGGGTCTGTGATCAGTGACCTACTTTGGCTGGGTAACTTCAGATCTGCAATTTCTGAGACGCAGACCTCATTTCCAGTGAACAGAGACCACCCTCTGGACCAGTCTGAGGCACAAAACCCAGAGAAAAGCCACAACAGTTTTAGGGACTGGTCCTCACTTCTCTGAAGTGTTTATGGGTGTCATGGTTTAACCCCAGCCAGGCACCAAGCCCCATGCTTGGTCAGTCAATCAGTCAGTCAGTCAGTCACTCACTCACTCACTCACTCACTCACTCACTCATTTCCTCCCTCCCCCACCAGTGGAACTGGGGAGAGAACAGGAAGGGTAAAAGCTAAAAAAATCATGAGCTGCGATGAAGACAGTTTAATAGGAAAAGCGAAAGCCACGCATGCAAGCAAAGCAAACCAAGGAATTAATTCACTGCTTCCCATGGTTCAGCCATCTCCTGGATTCCCCTTCTCATTCTTCTCCCACTTTATATACTGAGCATGATGCCATATGGATGCCCAACTGGAATATCCCTTTGGTCAGTTGGGGTCACCTGTCCTGGCTGTGTCTCCTCCCAGCCTCCCTTTCACCCTCAGCCTTCTTGACAGCATGACAATACAAAAAGCAGAAAAGGCCTTGGCTCTGTGTAAGCCCTGCTCAGCAATAACAAAAACATCTCTGTATTATCAATCCTGTTTTCTGCACAAATCTAAATAGAGCCCTGTACTAGCTGCTGGGAAGAAAATTAACTCTACCATAGTCAAAACTAGCACAATGAATTATATAAGTGGATAAAGGGCACTGCCTTTGGAAGAGACACTCACATCTCTGTTTTATTAACAATGGAGGAAACCAGTCATGACATAAACAAACTCACTAAAGCCATACTTTTTCTAAGCATGACTTCTGAAGCTGAAGAGGTGCTGAGCTTTTTTCTCTTTTTCCTTTTCAAGGCATTCTTCTGCAACAATTGGAAGTCAAAAGACATTAGACTTGTCCTTCTGTGAGGTAGGAAATTTTTTTTTTTAAAGTTCTGATATCCTGGTCAAAGTCACATTTTTAATATGACTTGCAGCATGCCATTGTTGTATACATACCACTGCCAGTTCTACCAAATCAGCTAAACAAAGCTGAAAAATTGGTCAGTTGTAGCTGGATTCAGATTGCTGGTCTATAAATACAGTCCAAGATGAATTTTTTGTTAGAAATAGGATTGGTAAGAGTTGTCAGATTTTGAACAATTTTCGTAGCCCTTGCCTTCAAATCTTTATCAGATACTAAACTTCGGGAAATACAATATTTTAAATGCATGGCTTAAAACCATGAATCTGTTACTTTGATTGTCTAATTTACCTGTCAGATGCTTCTACATTTTGTCAGATTTAAAAAAAAAATATTATTATTATTATTATCATCATCATCATTATCATCATCATCGATATCATCATCACTGAGCACTTGCAAAGCTCATTAATTTCCAAACTTCTGGTACCATTGCTACCAGAAAAAGTTGTGACTTCCTACCACTTTGAGTGAATATAATTGAGCTGGATGTTCTCATAAGAGGGTAGCTGATGAAATTTCCAGACTGCAGAACTTCAGAGAGATTGTTCATTGTGATTCAGTAGCAAAGGGAAAGATTAACATTTCCATCTGACATGACATACCCCACCATTCAAAGTCTCATTTCATGAACTTCCACTGCACCCTCTCAAAACACAGTGTACCAGACAATTTTAGAAAGTAAAGCCAGTGCCTTTACACAGACAGTGCCTCTTGCTGGATTAAAGACATGCATGCCTAATGCTGTGACTAACACTTCCCACCTTATGTCCTGAAATGCAGCATCCTGTTCAGATCATCTCTGGCTTCCTATTTCTTCTCCATGGAGTTATATAAACAGCTTTTGGCCTCTCTCTTATGGCAGTTTTGGCTCATTGCATTCAGAGCATGCCTATGGCAACAACTACATGTAGCTCAGATTTCCTTCTGTTGCCATCTGCTTTCTACACCTGATACAAAGCCTGGCCTGTTAGCAAAATCATCACTGTGTGTGCTCTATTTTTCTTCCACAAGAATCTGTTACTGTTCCTCAGAATCACTAATCTCAATCCCATCCATCAAGGACTTGGGGGTGCTGGTGGATGAGAGGCTGGACATGGCTCAGGAATGTGTGCTTGCAGCCCAGAAAAGCCAGTCGTATCCCAGGCTGCATCCAAAGCAATGTGGGCAGCAGGGCCAGGGAGGGGATTCTGCCCCTCTGCTCCTGATGAGAACTGTTCTGATGTTCTGATGATGTTCTGGTGATGCTCTGATGAGAACTCCCCCAAGTAGTGTACCCAGGTCTGGGATCCTCCGCGCAGCGAGGACGTGGGCCTGTTGCAGCAGGTCCCAGAGGAGGGCAACGAAATCAATCCTAGGGCTGGAGCACCTCTGCTATGGAGAAGGGCCGAGACAGCTGGGGTTGCTCAGCCTGGAGAAGAGAAGGCTCTGGGGATACCATATAGCAGTCTGACAGTCCCTAAAGATGGCCTGCAAGAACACTGGAGAGGGACTTTTCAGCAGGGCCTGTTGTGATAGGCCAAGGAGCAATGGTTTTAAACTAAAAAAGGGTCAATTTAAATTAGATATAAGTAAAACCTTTTACAATGTGGGTGGTAAAACACTGGAACAGGTTCCCCAGAGAGCTGGTAGATGCCCCATATCTGGAAACATGTAAGGTCAGATTGTGGCTCTGAGCAGACAGATCTAGTTGAAGATGTCCCAGCTCATTGCAGCGGGGTTGGACTAGATGACCTTTAAAGGTCCCTTCCAACCCAAACTGTTCTATGATTCTATGTGACTTGTTTATTTAATGTCCTTCAGTTTATTTATAGTTCGTTTGAAATCATCAGCAGCTCCTCCCTCATGCAGCAGAGTATTTGACCATGGAAGCTGGTTCACAAAATTGCCCTGAGCAGGATGGCTCACAGACAAGCTTATGTTAACTCTGCATCCAAATGTCTGGGCAACAGAAGATCTAAGCAGTACTCCTCCTTGCCTAGAATTTTTTTTTTTTTTTTGTGGGGTGGTTCTGTGCTAGACATGCAGTTTCTGCACTTAAAAATATCATTGTCTCTTTGGAGGCTGCTTTAATTGCATACTGGAAGTACCTGAGCTGGAGATTGTGTTTACTTGTCTCCATTCTCAGCATAAAGATTCTTTTGATCAACAGTTTCTGTATAATCTTTTTACTTTAATTACAGGAGAGTGCTTGTACTGAGTCAGAATAAAGGCAACCCTAACTCAACATCATGTCTCTGATACTGGCCAATACTAGCTACTTAGAAGAAGAAATTGAGGAAAAGGGCAAATATGAAACAATCCTTATTCTATTTATCGATGCCTCAGAATCAAGAGCTGCAGGTTTTTAGACTGGTTTTTTCACCTCCAGGATTTAACTGGGCTTATGTTAAATATCCCATGGCCAACTTCTGCACTAATGAACATATCTAGCAGGGATTTTTAACCCATTCTTGCTTTTGTCCCCCTAACATCTATGGCAAAAAGATATGTGGTTTCACTACCTACTGTGCAAGAAAAGCTCTTACATTTCTTATTACTTATATTTGCTACTGGCTATTTTGGTTCTGTGCACCTTAATTCTTTCATTATAAGAAGCAGTGAAGATTTGTTGTCCTTTTCCAAACCATTATCATTTCATAAACGTTGATCATATTTTCCCTCAGTCATCTCTTTTCCAAGTTAAAATGCTCTGAGCTATTTCCATAGCTTTGAACAGACCTTCCTTTGTCCACATCTTCTATGGGAAAAAAAATTTCTCAAAAAAGGCATGGGCACACTGTACTAATCCAATTAATGATGGTTTCTATTTGTGATTCCTGTTCTTTTCATTCCCCCAATGTCAGTAGCTAAATTAGAGCATATTCACTTTTATATATACCAGAAGTGATTTTCCTGTATGTGATACAGTGGTCTTAACCTTACATTTCACCTGCTATTTTATCTCACAGGTATTCAACATTGTAAAATCCCTCAGACACTTTATGCAGTCAGCTTTAGAACTGATTTTACTAAACCATTTTTAATCATCACAAAAGGTTTTTCACCTACACATGCACCTTCCTTGCCTGTCTGTAACTGCTTCCCAAGTCTGAGCACATTATCTTGGGGATTCTTAGTGGTAATTTCCCTTCTTTGTGAAAAGTGACCGTTTGTTCACATCTTCTTTTCCCTATGTCATTAGCAGATTTTAAATGCAAGAATGACTCCTCTTCCGTGCCATGATGACTATATTTGTCTAAGAGCTTTCTGTAAGAGCTCACTGAAAACACAAAAAGGAGCAGTGGAGTAGCAGGAGCCTCTGGAAACTGGGGATCCAGATTACAGAAGCAAGGCATCTGGGTCAGCTGGAGGGAGATAGAGCTGCTGAAGGTCACAACAAAATAGCTGCAGAGACATTAAGAAAACCTAAAATGAGGTCTGCCTGAGAGGAAAATCAGCTGGAGAGGCTAAATGATCAGCCCATATCAGGTCTTGCTCAGAAATACAATTCAGATTAAACCATGCAATGTGAATGTGAAGAATTATATTAAAATCATGTCACAGAAAAAGAATTAGACTACCTGAGGGACATGCTGTATGTCTCATTCCTATTTGATTGTCATTTTAAATCCAGATTAGGGCTGTGCTGCTTAAGACTTACTAGCAACTCATGGCCTATTTGAGTACATTATGAACCTCTATTTACAAGCAGTCATTCAAATAGCAGAACACAGAATTTCCTCTGGGTGGCTGCTCCATGTCTGGGCCAGTTCTGATGACCATGCCTGCTAGTGTGTATGGATGGTGTTTTGTCCCAAAATTTTGTATTAGAAATGGTTCCTTTTTGGGTGGCAATTAATTGAGGGGAGGGAGAGCACTTGGTTTTGTCCCACAATAAATTTTGAGGAGACAGAGCAGGAAACTGGTTTTGCTTCAGTCTGTTAGTGATGAAAGGTGCCAGCAGAGAAGCCAAAGACTGACTGGAGAGGAGGAAAAACATCATTCACAGTCCACCAGCAAACCCATTTCCAATGGGCTTGTGCTAATGAGTGAAGGCACACTATTTTACTTGGTGCGATCTTTCACTCAGCCTACTCTCTTTTGTCTTTATGCCACTGCTTACCTCTGATCCAGCAGATTTATACGTTTCATCACTTGGAGAGAGAGGTTGAAAATTTGTTTTGAAAAATATTAGAAGATGCTCCTTCATTCCCCAGCCTTGGCTTTTTGTATGTGCTGCATGCCTAGTCGATCTTTGTAAGGGTCCATGGAGCTTGCTGCCACCAAGTTCTCCTTCTCAGTAATAGAATTGTGGTATTTTATCAAATGTATTATTATTCTCCAAACTTACATTTCCAATTGCTCCTTCTGCAGTGTTAATACATATTTTTAAAAAGGCAAGGAAGCAAAAATACTACATGATCTATTTGAAGCAAAGCAATGGCTGACTGGAAACTTGAGTTTATTAAAAAATATACATGTTTTAGTTGACTGAGACAGAGCTTTAACCCCATATCAGAAAATTCCTTCTGTATGTGTAGTTATGAGACCGACAGAATTACAGGGGAAAAGAGATTGCATTTCTTTGTGGAGTTTTATCATGTTTCATCACAGAAATGTACCTGGTTCAGCACTGAAGAAATGTTTTTGCTGTGTGAAAAAGACAGGGTTTGTTATGATATGTGGCTGTGCTGTGCTAGTGGAGGCTTTTGTTATGCTGTGCACAGAGCCAAAAAGTCGTTCCGTTTGGATGACTTCAATTAAAATTTCAGATAACAAAGACAGAAAAAAATTTCCGTGTCAGAGAGAATACAGCATGTGTCTGTGTGTCTGTCCTAGTTTAGGGCAAATTTGGGAAAAAGCCCCCAAATAGAGTCCCTCTGGGAAGCAGACCCAAATGGCCCCTCACCCAAAACTGGTCCAGGAAAGAACTTCCTCAGAGAAAAGTGGAAAAAACTATTTATTTAACAAACAAAGTGCCCACAAGCACAAAGAATGAATAATATAAAACAATAAAACCTCTCGCTCTGGAGTGAGATGGCAAATTGAGGGAGTCCTTGCCGTGGGTGTAGCTCGGCTCTCTTGGTCTCTTATCAGTCCCTCTGGAGGTCCAGGCCCTGGTGGGCTGATGGTGTGAACCCTTGGTGCTCCTCTGGGTCCTTCAGTCTGGAGCAGGTGTAAACAGTCCCAAGAAAAAGGAAAAAAAACCAAAACCAAACAGTCCAGGAAGCTTCTTTGCCTCAGCTAGCTAAGCTAACTAAAAGCAGAAAGATCTCTGTCCTGCAGTCTGTCTGAGCCTCAGCCAAACACACAGAGTCCCGGAGTAGGAATGCTGAGGAGTGAGCACTGTTTTCTCAAAACAAACTGTGCGCTTCTTCTTTCCCTGCTTCACTCTCAGAACCAGCTGTCTTGGTTTTGAAAGACAGGTATCTGCCAGGGAAAACTGGAGTTTCCCTTGGAATGGAGAATGTAAACCCCTCACCCCTACCAAATTACAATTTTGCAATTAAGGCTTTGAGGCAAAGATTTGGGAATAGGAATAACAGTTCTTTACTAGGAATATTAACAATACAAATGTAATAGAAAACAAAACCAAACAAACAACAATCCTAGAAAACCCTGACAGAGTCAGAGCTACAACCTGACACCCTGTTGGTCAGGGTGTTGGAAGCAGTCCCAAAGTAAATCCTCCTGGAGTGGCAGATGTGGTGCTGTTGGAGCAGAGATGATCCTGTAGAAAAAGGGTCCAGTCATGGTGGCACCAGATATCTTGTGTTCCTACGTCTCTAGGAACATAGTTTTTATCTAGGTAGGAATGGTTGGCTCCCCCCACTGGGTGGAGCATCTCACAATGGGGATGATGGAATGTGTTGTGTCCTTGGTGAGCCTTAATGGCCCATCAGCAGAAAATATCTCCCTGGAGGGAGGAGGGGTGGTGAAAGAGATAAGAAACACAGCCCCACCTGGTTTTAACAGCTGCCCCATTATCAGAGGCATCCCCCCCCCTCCCCCCAGAGTTACAGGAGATAAAGAAAGACATCTCCCCAACTGCTTTTAACAAATGAAATAGAATACACATTTTTGGTTCCATAACCCAAGATACCAGCCTGAAAGGCACAGAACTCAACATAGGGCACAAACAGAACAGACAATTGGGGATACAAGCATCATAAAGGCACCCTAGGACAGTGTCTTCTGCTCAGACTATTGCAAACTCCCAGAGAGTTATTAGCTTGAAAAGTTAGACACTGGAAAGGTTAGTTGTATTTCCAATGCAAAACCTTTGTCTTGAGCATCTTTGTCCTCAGCTTTTCAATTTAGTAAATAGACGTCCAAAAACCTCCTTGCCACTTTCTCAGCCTTTATCCCAACATGTTTGCTGATCAATTTTCATTGGGAATTTGAAGACTGGAGTTGAAGACACCCATTCTGGGAAAACTCTTTCATTCCTGCCCATCACTCATTCATTCACAATTTCCAGGCAAAACCTTTGTGTTTGGATGAGTGTGGGAGGGTGTGAATTAGTGGAGAAGGCAGAAGGTGAGAGAGTCAAGCTAGCAGAGGGAAAAAGGCTGCTTGAAACAGTGACTATTTAAAGGGGGGGAAATAAATGTTGAGTTCAAGTGTTTGATAAAAGGGGCAGAGGAAAGCAAAAATGCTTGAACTAAGAGAGAAAAGGGAGAACAGAAAGCCAATGATCAGAGAGAAGGAAAGAATAAAACTGCAGGGGAAAAGTAATAGAAGGGATGAAAGTCTAGGAAAATGGTATTAAAAAACCCTCAGTATTTTCATGAGAAAGCAGTTTGGTTTTATGCCCATGCCTTAGTGAATGAAGTTGGCTGTGGTGCCAATTAGTTTCCGAGAATTTACAACTTGTCCTCATTTTTCACTGTGCTTTTCCTCTCATCTCTACTGTAGTTTCATTTCAGGAGCACGGCTTCAAGTCTCTTTTCTCTTGCAGGAGTCTGGGAACAATGACCTTCCATCCCACCACTGTCTCACTGGACAGGCATGAAAAGCTGCAGGGACTGTCCAAGGCAGGACAGGCAGCAGCTGTCTTTAGACAGAGCTTCTTCAGCAGCCACACACATTCCTCAGAGTAATAACCCAACTTGTCAGGGTCCAGCTTCACCTTCACAACTGCTCACACCTTCTCAAAATGGCACTGTCGCAGTCTGGGGCTTCAGAAAATGTTCATTTGTCTCTAGCTCTCTAAAAGGTGGAAATGTAAGGTTTTTCAGAGGAGTTGGTGTGCTTTCTGTAGCATTTTAAAATTGTAGGGAAGGCATAATTTTTCCTTGAAAATTGTGGGCATTGTAATATTAATTTCAGCTGAACTCCATTTTGACACTTGAGTGTTGTTCCCAGAGACCAGTCAGAGAAAGATCTTCCTAAGGCCACAGGATGTTGTGCAGAAGGACAACAGGAGCAGCAGCTTTGAATTTCTTTTTTTTTTTTTGGCATAAGGAATAAAAATAAAATTTTAACCAAAGAAAGGAGGAACCTGAGAAATCTTTCACATTTTCAGCTGAAGAAAGTGTAAGAACCCATTTCCAGAGCTCCCTGAAAGAAGTGATGAGCTTCACTTTTACTCTGCATATTCCACAGTGGTGTCTCAGCTCTCCCTTTAATGTGAAAGCAAGGTACTCTATGACTAATTTGTTTAGCATCTAAAAGCTCCTTAATTCCTCATACTCTGTAAAAAATCTGCAGTGAGACAACATCAAAAAAAAAGCGCGTAATTTATATTAAACAAAAAGGATAAAAGTGTAGTGGTTTCCTTATGCATGAATACTTCAGTGAGAAACTCTCCAGAGAGCATTTTTATTAACAAGAAGAAAAGTAATAATAATGGCAAAAATGAAGAAATACATTTTGCCTATATACAAAGGAAAAATTTATCTAGAAATTTGCTTCCGACAGTGATATTCTTCTAGGGACACGCACTTGCTATGTTACATATGTATCTAATGAAATCTAGGCAACCATGCTCCGGTTTTGGGTATCTGATATTTTTAATAAACTGTGCAAGAATAAAATCCATCTGTCAATAGCATGAAGATCTTTCAGGGGCAGGTTTTATTAATGTTTATTCCTGCCAATGAGCCCTTAGTCACATGAGGAATCCTAGTTAAATGAACAAGAGAATAATGTGAAACTTCTGCACCCCTAAATATAATTACCCCTAGCTTAGGGAGGAAATCTTAGCAATATTGTCCTTGTTCCTTCTCTTATTGAAGGAGGTGCCTAAGCAAAACATTTATAAGTCACATATACAGATTTGTAAACAGTGCCTGAAATTAAGGTTTTAAAGTCACTTTTTATTTGTTTTGATCCAATTTTGGGATATGCATGGTAAACACAAATGTTAATTAAGTCCTTGTGTTGACTCCAGCTACTTACACAGAATTCATTCTGCCTATCAATAATGAAATGCTTTCCCTTGCATTAGTGGGAAACTGCCATGTAGTATCAGATTTGCATGGTATAATCCTGAGCCTACATCTTTCCTCTGGCTTTGAGCCCCTTAGAGTTCCTTTCATGATTCAAATGGTCAATATATGTTTTAGATTCTTAATTTAATTTTTCCCTTAATTTAATTTTTCTTAATATTGTTGTTGTTTTTATTACCAGGTATCATTCCTTCTTCAATGAGTTCCCCCACTGACGGAAAGAATGTGTCAGGTTTAAGAGAAAATTTCTAAAGTCCATGCTTATAAAATTATTCATATCTCTCTTCACTCCTTCTCACACTTTCGTCTCTCAGATACAGGGAGGGCAAATGATTAATCATGAAATTGATTGCTAAAAACAACAATAACATCAAAATCCTTTGATTGTTTTTATTGTGCAGTAAATTCTTACATTTTTATGTCTTTTCAGTGCAAGTCACATTCTGTTCAAGACTAACTGCCAATTTCTCTTTAGACTGTAACTGTGAAGTATTACACTGGGGATTTATTTTGATTCTGGAGTTTAGATACCTGCCTTTTCCTTCATTGATTTGCCTTTGGCATTTCAGGTACTTATCTCAGCAGAATCATTGACTTAAGCTAAGACAACCACAACAAGCATATGCAAAGCTACACACCCACACAGCAATTTCTGCCTGGCATGGTACACGAATGACAAATGCTCTTTTGCCTGTTTGTGCCAATCACCTATGTTCTACTCACTCAGTTTAAAGGCTATCATCATTTTCCCTTTCATCTGGTAACTTTAACAACCTCTCCACTGCTGCAACAATTTAAACACAAACGCTCACCCGTCAGTGCTTAGACTCACTCTGCTGGAGCTAGTGCTCAGCTGGAGGTGTGAGTGGGTATACAAGACTCAAAGATGATTTTTCTGGTAGCAGTTCTCCTCTGTGAGTCAGATTCTACAGGGACTATGAGAATGCAGATTGAAACCCCCTCCTCTAACTTGATTCTGTATATTTTCTCTACTTTTCCAGCCTACAGTTGTAGGCAGGCATCATTAGTGCCTACAGAGGAGGTTATGGCTCCAAATGATGTGAAATAAAGTCATTGGGAAAAGCATCTGAAAATCAATTTCCTGTCTTTGAAGAGAGTATTCAAATGTTGTGACATCTACTCATCAGCACCTACAAAGGAACTGCAAATGAATATTAGATATTTATCTTGAAAACTAGGTCAAAATTCGCCCCAAATACTGGCTCTTAAACCCTGTTTGCATGCTTTCTTTTCAAACAACCCTGGCAAGTAATGGGAAACACAATGGAAACAGCGATTTTGCCTTCTCGTGTACCTAGTCCATTACCTATTTTCAAGCCTGGGGACTGTTCCCTACCAGAATTTTGTTGCTCAAAGCCCTCTGATTTTGCATTTGAAAAACGTTTGCAGATGGAGCGAAGAAGCCTGTTTCCAGCAGTGAACACTCCTCTCTGTGCTACTTTCTTGTTTTCTTAGTGGTGATTTTTCCTTTTTTTTCAGGGGGACAGACAGCATTTAGCTGAGTATTACCATAATGTTTTCTAAAAGCATTTTCCACGATTGAAGAGACCACTGCTGGATTCCTCACAAACCTGCTTGGTAGCCTTGCAACAAGCTAAACTTAAAAATAAAAAAAAAAAAAAAAGGGAAAAAAAAAAAAAGAAAAAAAAAAAAAAAGAAAGATAATGAGAGAAATCTGCAAACTGAAATAATTCCCCATGTTAATAAATATTTCACATCATCCCAGTAATGCTGCAATTTTCTAAGAATACCCAGAACCTTTCATTAATGACCTCTGCTAATGCCTTTTACTGGCTGGAGTCGTTCCTCTCCGTCACACTAATAGCAGCATGACAGACAGGCCAGTAATGGCATCCTGGGGGCTGCAGCCCAGCCGGGGCCCTGCCGGGGAGAGCGGGCTGCAGGGAGCCCCGCCGTGCCCTCTGTGGTGGCCAGGGGTGGCTGCAGGGAGCCCAGCTGTGCCCTCTGTGGTGGCCAGGGATGGAGCAGGCTGCAGGGAGCCCAGCCGTGCCCTCTGTGGTGGCCAGGGCTGGAGCGGGCTGCAGGGAGCCCAGCCGTGCCCTCTGTGGTGGCCAGGGCTGGAGCGGGCTGCAGGGAGCCCAGCCGTGCCCTCTGTGGTGGCCAGGGGTGGCTCTCAGCAAAGGATGTCTCTGTCAGGGCTGGTCAGTGAAGGAGTGATGCCCACGGGACAAGAGGGTTGATCCAAAGAAGGGTAAAAGTGGGGCAGTGTGGGGGTGGACAAGGCTCCGGTGGCTCTGCCTTGGAGAAGATAAGAAGAATTGCACAACCTCCTCTGCCAGAGCCTTAAGATAAGAATAGCCCTTCAGTTACGGCAACCCAAAAAGAGGACCACAATCCCCCACGAGATTTTATGTAGATCTGTTGCAAACTATTGGCTTTGTACCCTTTTCCCTCCCACCTTAGTTTCCCATAAAAACCCCTGGGTCCCACTAGTCCCTAGGGTACCCATCCCTGGCTCCCTTCGCCTGGAACTTTGCAATAAAGTTACCTTATGTGGAATTGCTAAATGGACCCTCACTCTCTCCTCCCTGGGCCGGCTAAGAGAGAAGCTACCTCACAAGGGCAGAAGCTGACAATCACTGAGCTGAGAAATCACAAGAGCTGAGAATCACTGCTTTGCCCCTCTGCTGAGATTTTTCTCTGCCAGCTGAGGAGTCACTTTGACCCCTCCAGGGTGTCTATAACGAGACACCGTTCGGGGTGGCTCGAAGCCTCCTGGGTCCAAGCTGCGGACCCCAGCATCCAGCTGGATCAGGGCAGCCCATGAGCTGCTCTGAATGATCTGGGGGACTGAGCACACCCATGGCAGCAGGGAAACAGTGGGTGGAGGTTGTAAAAGCCCCCTTCTCCCCACCTTAGCTGCTGCACTCAGGAATATTGTCCAACATTTATAGCTAGCATTTACCTTTGGTATTAATGTTTCTGCAGCAACATCTCCTAAGAATACAAGGGACTAGGAGCAGAAGTTAGCTGTGTAAGAAGGTAAAAAAAAAAAAAAAAATCCAGATTTTGGTAATCATGACCCAGTCATCATTTTGGTCCCTATATGCAGACAAATATTCTGAACGCTTCTCATGGAATATTTGTTATGCATTTTTCTGGTATCTGTTGAAAATATGGTCATGCTTCTGCCCCCACAGAGGCCACTGAGGGGTGGAAACTGTCATCATCTAAGTGGGGAGGCAAAGGCTGCTCTCCGATGGATGCTCTGGTACACATTCATGTGAAGCAGATGGGGGGAAAAGGCTGGGAGCTGCAACAGTGCTCTGAAAAAGCCTTTGCCTGCCCCCAAGGCTGGCTGAGAGCCTGTTGCCAGGCCCTTTTACACTGTGGGATTTTGCTCTGTCACTGGCACAGAACTCACTGCAGGTCCCAGCCTTCTCTGTGCCCCTGGGAACACAACTAACTGGTGTCATTTTTGAAAGTGCCTTGCCCACTTTTCAACAGCAAACTTCTAGGGGACACTTTGGGACCATCACTGACACTGGGACTGACAGCTCCACCCAAAAACACCGTCAGTGCCAGCCACTCCCAAGCTAGTGTTTCCCAAGGAAGCAGTGTCCGGTTACATTGAGCACAGTACTGCCCGTGCATGGCCTTTAGAGGAAGGGGGTTGGTTCTTGGGATCAGCGCTTGAGCTGAACCTGAGCATAAATCATATTAGGTCAGCAGGCAGATGGGGAGCAACAGTGATCTCTGAATCCTTGTTTGAAGCAAAAATGTCTAAGCTCCCTCTGTGTGCCACAGACAAACATGACACCATTCCTAACATTTCTCAGCACTCTCTCTGTCATGCAGGAAATTATTGACAAACAACTCCAAGTTATGCAATACAAATCCACCTGGTGTGCACCTCACGCTGTAATGCCTTTCATCCATTCACAGAATCAGTGTCTTTTCAGGCAGATGCCAAATGGTGGTTGCAGGGGTGGTTTTTTTTAAAGGCTTCTGGTGTGAACACCTTTTCTTGGAACCTCAGAGGAAAAAATGCAGATCTATAGCTCAGCATGATCAGTTTTCTTACAGTCCTAAAATAGCTTAGAAGCAAAGAATTTATAAGACCTGGTGAACTGAGTTTGTCCTCCACCTTCTCTTTAAACATGCACAATTAAGGGAGAAGCTGAAGAAGCAAAGTAATGCAATAGGACAGGTACTCTTGACAGACGTATCAAATATGCCTGACATCAAACTGAGGTGAAATCAACTTTGCCTCTGTATTGCACCTTGAAGGGAGGAAGAGATTTCCAATATTAAAATGACTGAAGGACATCATCTTTGCTTGCTCCACACTGAATGACTTGGGTGCTTTAACAAGTACAGACAGGGCAGTGGCCAGCTAAAGCAGCTGGTAAGGAGCAATACAGATGTGTAACCAGAGGTGCAGACCTCACTCTCCTGGCTAGCATGTGATTCAAAACAAAGGGCCACCCACATCTGCAGGTGATAAAACTAATTTCACTGTAACCCAAGGACAGCACTGGTCTGTTTGCTTACAGGACATGGCCAACTCTCTTTCCCACACATCCTTGAGTTATGCACTGGAGACTATCGCAGACTACAAATTCCATTGCAGCTTTGATTTAGCACTTTATAGTGTGCCACTTGTGTACCTTTCAAAGAGAGGAATAAAAAAGTCAGCATAAGGCAAAGTTCTGGTTAGCGAATTTCAAATGTTCCTCTTTTGGATATATTATCTAGAAAAATACTATCTGTAAAGCCCACTGAAGTGCTAAATTAAAGGACCTTTCTTCTTGAATTTGACTCCTGAATTGCTTTTCTTAAAATACTGCCCTTGATGAAGATTGTTACCTTGCAGCAACCCTTGTCTGTAGTTTTTATATAACATTGAGCTGTAGCAGTCCCTCAGTGGAGGGAACTTGAAATGTTTAATAAATGCACGTAAACCAACCTCAGTACTTGCCCAAAGTACAGAAAAACAATTTTGCATACGAACAAGGACAGGATCCTGAATGTCTGAACTGCCAGAGTCCGTGCAAGGAGCAACTCTGGTTGTGATTCCTGACTGTGTCCCTTCCCTCTGGAGGATGGGTTCCTCACTATTTGTCTTCCTCCACGCTGCTGTGATCCCAGGGACGTTTTTCATCAAAAGAGGGATCACCTTCATGTCTAGCAATTCACGGAGCTGAGTGCCTGATCAGTCCAAATTTGGATCAACCTAAAATCATTTAAAAATAGCTTTTTTCAGTTGGAATGTTTCCACTGAAAACTACTGGCATTTTCTAAAAACTGATCTAATTCACTTCCAAATGGGATTAATGCTTTAGCACTTAAGAGAGATATTTGGACTCAACCAGCTATAAAAAGGCAAGTTCTTCTCTGACCACTGCTGAGTAATTAATGCATCTAATTTCTAAATTGATTTCTCTTAAATTACATACAGCTGAAGAAGTCAGAGAGCCAAAGAATTTCTGTTTGAGTTTAGAATCAAAAAATCAAATTGGGATGAGACTGAGAAATCAGATTTCAACACCTCTCCCCCCATCAAATCTGTTGATCCAAACTGTGCTTGCTTGAATTAAGTAAGAAAAATAAATTTGTAACATGTAATGGAGTTTCTTAGAAAGTTTTTTTTATCAGTGAAAATATATGCATTTAGGTGAGGGACTACATGGAAGTAAACTCTCCTGAAGAGTTCTCATGTCAAATTTACTCATTATTGAAAATGATTAAACTCTTTTGCGTCAAAGGATCATGATGGATGACACTTACCATGTGTAATCATCAACTTTGAATGAAGCTTTGGACAATCAAGGTAATTTTCAGCAATCTGGTTTCTTAAGGAATAATGCTGATTCATTCAAGACAAAACTTTTTGCAGGAAAGTGTCAGTTCTGACATTTATTTTTACCCTTAAAGATATTCAAATTGATAAAATAATTTCAATGAAAGTATTTTTCTAATTACAGCATATTTCTATTATGTTTAGAGAATTCCCCCATGTTGAACCACTGGTTTATTACTCCATAGTTTGAGTAATATAAACATGAAAATTGGGTGGAAATATTTCAAAGGTTTTGAAACAAAAAATTGGCAAAAATGAAATTTCTTTCTTCAATTTCTTAAAAAGCCCAAAGCGGTAATAACCAAACTCCAAAGCCCACCGAATCCCAGGACTTCACTTCTTGATCTATAGATAAAGTTCTTTTATTTGTTTGGTTTTTTCCTAAAAATTTGGGTCAATATATCTGCATTTAGCACATTAGCATATTCAAAACACTGAATAGTATTTTTTTTTCCAAAAGACCTGATTAAGCTGTGAAAGAAACCAATGTCTTAAAGTTCAGCACCATGAGGAAATTACAGATGGTGCATCAAGCCCATGAGAGCCTCACTAACAGAAGGGAATGGGCCTGTAGTTATGAAAACATGATAAAGGTCTAAAAATTCCAGTGTGAATTCCAGAAGCTGTTCTCAGCCCTCCAGCAAAAATTAGCACTAGGGAAATTTCTGCAGCTGAAAGCCTCAAACCCAGTCTCAAGTTCTACTATTAAATGTTAACATCTGTGGTTTTATTGTATAGTATTTCCAAAAGATGTCTCACTGAATAAATGTGATCCATCAATAACATGTTATTTTTTATGTTGACCTGCAGCCTCATCTGGGTAATTAGAAGATGAGTTTGTGTCATTCAACCATCTTCTGTTCCAAGGTAGCATCAGGTCACTTCCACCCCCTTGTGCACATTGGCACATTAAATCCCCGTGAACTGATTAGCATCATTTGCACCTCCCTTCTAGAAACAAAAGGTGGCCTGGGGCATGTTCTTCCATTGTTGTCTATTGTTTTAGCATCTCCTGGTCCTGAGAACATTAACTTTTTAAAATATAGATACATAAATGGCAAGTGCAGATGACAGTGACACATGTTCCTGCTATGCCCTTCATTTCTCTTAGCTTTAAAACTAATTTTAATCACACCCGAGCAGCTCCACTAGCATTGCAGGGGTAAGAAAGGCACGAGCAAGACTGAAACAATCTTCATTTGTAATTGCCCTTCTCACCCTGGCACTTTATGCGAGTATATTTTGGTTCATGTTTGTATTCTCAGCATCTTTAACAAACAGCATCTGCATGCAGTCCCTGCAGGTGAAAGGGACTTGCCTCTTCCCCAAGGACCTTGATCCAGCTGCAGCATCCTGTTAATTCCATTGATTTTCGAGCTGCTGCCTGGGTTTCAATAGGACCAGACAGGATCCTTCCACACTGTCCTTGTGCCAAGGCTCGATTTGGTTTCCTGAGAGCACAGGTATTCCCCACCTCCCTGGACTGCCCTCAGCAAGACGGATGATCAGTGCCTGCACAATGACAGTGCAGTGACAAAATGGCCTCTCAACTCCCTCACTTCCCTTTGATAATTTGTTACTGTCCTTGCCTGTTTAGCGATGCATTTTATAGCGGCAGCTGATTCAAGCTTAATAATGCAGCCAAGCTGCTTTCTGACATTATCCCAACATAATCACTGTAATTCCCTCTGTTTCCAATATAGGTCAAGTTCTGCCTGATTCAATAAAACACCATTTTTAAGTAAGTGTCATTCATCTTAGGATGCTTTAGTCTGTTTCATTTTGGTAATTGGTCTCTATCATTTTTTTGTTTGCTCTTTCACATTTTCCTTGCTCTTTAATTATCTAATCACACTGTGGATTATTAAAAAGCTGCATCCCTGTTAAATAAGGTGATCATATCCAGAAATTTCTTTGCAGTTTAATTTCCATTCTTTCAGGATTCAGAATTCTTGGAGTTGAGTGAAGAAGTGAGTTCTGATTTTCAATTATTGGCATAGAAAACATCAGGAAATAAAGGCTCTGGTTGTATTGAAATCTGAATAGAAATGGAAATAATTTTTAAAATAAATGAACTAACAGAGATGGTGTAGAGAGCACAGGGACTGGAAATTAGATATTTTATTCTGTGACATATGATAACTTTTGGAATGTGGAAAACATCACCAGTATTGGAGAGGGAAACAGACAACTGTAAGTGTAAGGGACTGTACTTTTCTTTATTATTAGATGTATCTGATCCCAGTCTCCAAAATGACAGACGTGCAGGTCAAAGAGATTCGCAATGAACACATGAAAAAGAAATACTAACCATTTTTTGTGACTGTACATGGCTTTAGCCTAGAAGGGGCCTCTCAGCCACAGGCAGAGGCTCCTCAGCAGATGAAGGTCCCAAATGTAAAGACCTAGTTCGGAAGAAGCTGTTCTTCAGAAAATTCCAAATATTTGCAGAAAGAATGCATGATAAAAATTGGTCTTCACTATCTTTTGGTGGGTAGTAAAAAGCTGCAGATAGAGGTTGTATTTTGTATAAAAAAAATAAAATTTGGTGAAAATAGTAAAAGCTTAAATTCTGAATTTAAATTAATTTATATGGTAAATACTTTATTCCGATTCTACTGAAATACTTAATGAAGTCTAAACATCAAATATCAATATAATTAGTATATGTACTGATAAATATAACATAATATTAATATTTTAATGAGTCATAATTATGGGAATGAAAACAATGCTATCTAAATTAAATTATCGAAACAAGACAAATCCAAGCTATTTATGTCTGCTCCCTACTGAACATGTAAAATGGCATATTTCTGTGAAGTATGGGGAGGGGACAATCACATTTTTGGGGAAAATGGGTATATAGATAATTTAGCAGCTACATTTCCAGCAAACATTTTTTAAAACCACTCTGCTTACTGTACAATCACAGCTGAAAGTTTAGCTTATACTGTACAAACAGATGAAGATTGAAAGTAATCACTAGTAATTATTATATATTATTTATTGTTACTTGTATGCCCAGTGCTCTTACAGCTCCATAGACCCAGCAGAAGGAGTGGTGCCTTCCCAAGAGAGCAGCAGGAAGACTTTGATCTGTGACAAGCTTTCTATTCCTTCCAATAAAATAAATATAGAGAAGAGGTCTACCTCTTTATGTTCTGCAGAGAACTGCCAAATAAAATTAATAAAACCCTTGTCTGATTTGACATTTTTTTGCTGGGTTGGCCTAGAAGAAACTTTTGCCACACTGAAGAGCAATTCAGGATGATGTAATCTCTTACACTGATTAAGTCTTTGACATGACTTCTTGAGGAATCACGTCTTTTGAAGATAACATTTTTATGTAAGTGTGCTGTGATTTCCAAGTGTATCCATGTGGAAAAAAAGGCGAGCTCCTGAGTATCAGGGACAGCAATTAGGGTTGTGAGTTCCTGAAACAGCAGCCACTAGCTTTTAGTTGGCTTCGAAAATGACTGAAATCAGAATAGAAGATGAAGTTGCTGTGCAAGAGGTGATTTTAAAAGTAGTCAAGGCATGATTCAAATAACAAGTGAAGTGGAAACACAACTGTCTTAAGGAAAAGAAAGCATTGAACTTGAGATTTCCCCTAGCATTCTTTTAATGCACTCCAATTCATGGAAGCCCAAGAGACTTCATAATTTCTCCAGAGTCTCTGGCTGTGTAGGGGAGCTTCTGCAAGCATAACAGCCTCTTGATCTGGACACAGACAAAGTCTGACCCAGGCACTGGAGGAGATGGAGGCAGACTTTTCCTGCTGTTCCACTGCCATTTCTAATAGTGTGCATGTGACTAGTGCTCTAAGGTGTTATAAATGGGCCAGGAGACCAGCTCCTTTGAAAAGGCCTTTATTAGAAATTAGTTCTGGGTAGGGAGCTTGAGGGGCTGCGCACGCCGCTGCTGCTCCCAGTGGACACCACGGAGGAGGAGGTGCAGTCGAATCTGCTGCTGATGCTGCAGAGTCGGGATTCCGTCCTCACGGGAGCTGCCAAAGAATCACCTTGGCTCGTGTGGTCCAGGGGGGTCACCCCTCTCCAGTTCCTTTTAGGTTATGGCGAGAAGGTAACAAAATACCTGCTACCTGCAGGTAGCTGGACGTGTGCCTCACACAGCTTTGTCCTTCTTAGGTCCAGTTTCTGTGTCGGCTCGCTGCTCCCAGGGGCTTTTCCAGCGTCGACTGGACCTCCGGCCGCAGCCAGGCACCATGGGAGCTCCCTCATCTCCATACTGGGCGGTGTCCGCAGTTCGACAGACAGACAGGACGTGGCGGCGGGAAGCAGCAGGGAGGCAGCGGCGGCTTTACCCGACGGGAGGGGGGAAACTCGGGGCTTAGGGAGAGGGAGTACAAAACTTGGGACATAATAAGCAGAAATTCAGGGGTACAGATTCAACATGAACAGTTTAAAACAGGTAAGTAACAGTGCAACTTTAATTTTACAGCAAACAGTATAACAGTACAACCTGGGAGTGCATAACGTGGGGCTCTTTATTTCTTTCACAAGGCATTAAAAAGTTTGTCTACAACACCTGTTAAATATGGAAGCTAGCTGGGTTACCAGGTCAGACGCATCCAACACAGACATATATACACAGGAAGCAGAAATACTCAGGTTTGCTGGACGCTCTAGCCTGTACCAAACATCTCCTTTGGGTTCATGGTGTGGCCTCAGGACTGAGCACACAGCAGCCCAGCCCAGCTGTCCTGCATGGAGCTCTGCTGAGCCCCACACATTTACATGCACCAGGGCAGACTGGTGCTTCTCAATGCCTAGGGACAAAATGCACCGAGTTATCTTTATTGTTCTCACCACGGGAAAGGGGGCAGATTGCCAGCAAGACACAATAAGTTTCCCTCTTGTAATATTTTCTGTCTTTGGTGCCCAGAGGACACCATCGGGGGACCTTGAGGGCCATTCATTATCTCTGTGCGAGACCTCCAGTGAAGCAGTGGGACAAATCAGACGCTCTCCAAACCCTGGGGAAACCTGCATTTTTCTGGAAAACAGTGTGGTGTTTGCTTTTGTTAGGAAGAAACTGCTTCTTTCCACTGTGACCTGTTTATATAAGAGGACAGAATAAACCAGTTTCTAAAGATGCTATTATTTTCTTTGGTGCTGGCTCCCTTCCCCCATTTAAGTCTGCTTTTAATACGCTTTGAAAGTCTGCTAATGAGTACATTTATCACATTTCCCAAGTATTTTTTTGTAATTCACTGACTTGACCATTCTGGAAATTGTCACATTATGCTAAGCAATTATTTTAAGATATCTGGGTTTAAAAAAAAAAAAAATACATTTATATCCATAAAACTATTCCTTTTTCTTCAGGCTCTCAAAATCTATTGTTTTCCTTAGATGGCAAAGGAACCAAGAGTAACTAACTGAAACCAAATCAATTATTTAATTAAAAATAATAAATGAGGAAAAATAAGATTTATAACTAGAGGGAGAAACCTTCCAGCCTTCATTCTGTCTCGTAACAATTTATACTAAACTAATCAGGCTCAACCAGGTGAATTTAGACATTCTTGGGGTGAACAGGGAAATATAAATGCCTCTTTGACCAATGATCATTTCCTTGTAAGGGACTGAAAAGATTAAACTATTCAGATTGCATAAAGCGCATGTGTGCATGATAATCACGTAAGGGCAAGAAAATTAATAATGTTTGGAGCACATGAATTTTCACATGAAATATTCTAATACAGAACTGCTGGAAGCCTCTTAAGGTAACAATGGCTGTAAATTTGTATATTACATGTAAATAATCTGTCAAGAAACACGGGGAAAATTTTAATCAAAAAAATTATTTTCATCTTTTCACCACCTCAAAAATAACAGAAAGGAAACTGGGGACTTGTCTTCTAGTTTTGCATGTGTTATTAGGGGTACTGTGTGCTTAATATAGACAGCAGTGCAATAATCAGAATGAAACTGTTTATCCTGTCAGCTGCTGACATCCACCCCATGCTTCCCCCATCTTCCTAGGCTGCACCTGGGCCCCTCTGGTAATTGGTCCCTGGTGTAGCTGTGTGCTGAACAGCTACCTCATTTCTTCTCTCACTTTTTTATCTCCTCCTGTTTCAACTGAAATGCCACCATTTTCACAATGGTGGCATTTTGATTGTTTTCTGTCCTCATGAAGAATTCCGATAAATGCTGTTATTCCTCATTGATAATGTCTACTTCATCCAAATGTGAAAAGAGAAGCTGTATGGTCCACGTCTTGGTCATGTCTTACCTCTCACTGCAACTTGGTTCTCTGTAGCTTCTTCTCATACAGCTACCTGTTCTCTCTGAAGATGAGCTGAGGAAGAAAAAGTCTGCATTACATATTTTCCTATGATTGCATGCACCCCTGTTTCCTTTTCCATACTTTTGTCTCTGCTTTTGCATGAGATTAAAGCACCTCAGTTCTGAAGTTCTCCACCTCATGATGCTCTAATCCACAACTATTATCCATGAGAGAGAAACTGATCATTTTTCTGACTAATTCCAGAAAACAACAGTTCACTATTAAGCATCCATGAACTAGGAAAGCAGAAGGCAAAAAAATAGTAAGAAGGAGTAGTAAATAGAAACATCAATAAGTCTTTACCAAAGTCTGCAATGCACTCACACCTAGAAAACTTAATGGAGCTTTGACTAATCAGTGCTTAAAAGGATATAGGGAAACCAGAACAAATACAAAATTAAATAAAATAATATTTAAAAATATGTAAATGTATAAATTTATGACTACCACAGAGAAGATGAATGAGGAAAAATTATTGACTTTTTCTCACAGTACAAGAGCTGAGGGACATCAAATGAAATGATCAGGTGACAGGTTAAAAAAATAAAATACTTCACAAGCTGTTCTTAAATTGTGTAATTCATTGTGACAGCATGCTGCAAAGGGTGTTGAGAGAGCTGTAAGTACAAGTTTGTTCAAAAAGGAATCAGAAAAGTTATTGGAAATAAAGCCTACCAAGACCATTAGACAGAAAGGTATAGTTACATCTGTTTGTGAAAATTCCTAAGCATTATAATTCTTATTTTGTTTTCTTCCTTCTTGCTGGGACTCCTCTTTTTTTTCCTCTTCCCCTCCTGAAGGCCACTATTCCTACTGTAATCCTCCCATGTCCTTCACCTCTTTCATAGGAATTCCTGGGTATTGATTTGTCCTGAAAACACATCATGATAAGACTTATACTTTCAGTGCATATGTCATAACCTGAACTGAAGCATCAACTGGTTTTCCTAAGGTTTCATCATTTTTAGCATTTGCACACTGTTGAGAATGCCTCCAGGGATGAAGAAATGACTATATCTTCCAGGTCCATAACATCATGCCTACATCTTGCAGACTTTCTTGTGGTAGCAGAGATCAATATGAAAACAAAAATAGGAGAAAGAAATAAGAGATGGATGGGTACATTCTGCATTCAGCATTGATCAAGGGAATGAGTTTTGTTTCTCAGTTAATGCAGAAAAGTTACGACGGTGATGGAGATATCTGAAATCCTGACCAGAAGAGCTTTTATGGAAAGGAGGCTCCATGCTCATGCCAGAGAGGGATGCTTCTGATGGAAGGTCCAAAAATGTGGCCCAACACCTGTCTGTGACAGGACATTCATGTGGCGACTGAGCGTGGCATCTGGCACTCTCTGTCAGGCAGCCTGACACACCCATCACCCAGGCAGCACTGATCTCTTAATTAACACAATGGGTGTACATCAGCCACTCCGAGCCGGCTGTCACTGCTGGAATTACTCATCCAGCCAGCAGCTGGCTCTCTGCTGTGTCTGAAGTGTCTTTCTGAAAGAATGTGGCAGAGGCTTTGTGAAGGAAAAAGGAGGGGCAGAGACAAGGTGGATCTTGTCAGTGTCTCAAGGGATTCAGGCTGCAAGCCTGCGTTTTTGTGCTGCTTCCATGCTGCACACAAGGCAGAGGAGAGCACTGACAAATGGAGGCTTCCCCAACATGCTCAGTATACATCTTATGGCCAGATAAAGCTAATTGGGCTGAATATTATTGAATCACTTTTACCGCCCCAGATTACCCAGCCTAACCTATTGATTCATCTCAGTACCTGCTGCAAACAGATATCCTCATGAACAAGCAATCATTCACTGATGTGGCAAATTATAAATACATTCATGTGATGAAGAAGTAGGCAGATTTTCCTTAATACATCAGTATACATTGGTGCAAGACTCTTTTTGTTGGTGTCCTGGGACAGGATGAGCAGTGGCCATAAATTAAAACACAAGAAATCCCACCTCAACATGAGGAAGAACTTCTTTACATTGAGAGTGGCAGAGTACTGGAACAGGTTGCCCAGGGAGCTCATGAAGTCTCCTTGTCTGGAGATATTCAAAACCCACCTGGATATGTTCCTGTGTCACCTGCTTGAGTGACCCTGCTTTAGCAGGGGGGTTAGACTGGATGATCTCCAGAGCTCCCTTCCAGACATGTTATTCTGTGATTCCATGACTTTCCACAATAACAGAAATTCATATATATGCCCTTATTCCTAAAGAAGTGCCTATATACAGTCAGCTATTTTGTCAGTAGTATTTACTTATTATTTCTCTCAGTGGAATCAATGTCTCTTTACTTAAACCACCAGACAAAAGGTGCTCAGTACTGAACACATCTGTTTAACAAGCTTTGTAAGATAAATCTTGCAGAAAATATATTTGGAAGTATATTTCCAAGACAGCTAAATGCTCAAGGTTTTCCTTTAGATTTCTATGCTTTTGTGTATTTCAAGATCAAGGAGATTTGTGGGATTTGAACTTGCTGAACTAGAAGAAAAGGGGACAGCGTTACAGCCAACAGCTGACAATTTGACCTCTGCTCATCTTTGTAGAGTCTCTGCTTGGGAAAAAAAAAAGGAGCTGAAATTAAACAAAGATGATTTAAAAGTATAAATCCAGCTACTTTCATCATACACTATATTTGGGGCTATGAAATGACTGAACATTCAAAAATAACCCTAGTAGCTGTCCTTGGAAAATAATTGTATCAAATTATTAATCTACATTAAATAAATTGGTTTGACTTGTACTGCAGCTGCCCGCAGCAAATACCTACTTTACTAAGAAGTTCAAGGCTCCAGAGTAACGTAATTTACATATCAGTCTTTAAGTCCTGCTAAGACTAATTGTCTTTGGGAGATGGATATAATACTCCGTGTGTTCCTGAGGTATCACCTTGTTAGTAGGTGCTGAAGTAGTTGAAGATATCCAGGATGCAAAAGTGAATGGAAAGTTTTCCTGGAGACAACAGCTGTCAGACACCTAGTAGCAGTAACTGAGGATGGGAAGAAATTATGAACCAGATTTTGCCTTCTTTCTCAAAGGCAAAGACATGGGTTACATAGGAAAATGGAGCCCCCAGAATGACAGGTACAGAGCTAACCAGGGACATTTCTTGGTGTTTCAGTGGCTATTCAGACCATGCCTGTAATTGCAGTACAGCTTGAGAAGGAAGGCTGAGTCAACAGAGCAGAGTGATTTCCCCTCTTTAACGGGTAAGGAATCACAGTCAAAAGAGAATGTTCCCTCTGCAATTGTAGCAATCCACTACTAAGGATGACCAGAGGGGAAATCAAGCCATGCAACATTTTTTAAGAGTAATTACTATAAATCCAAAAACCTACAAGATATTTTTGTGTCATCTAAGTCAGTCAATTCCCGATTCCTCATTGCTCCCCACACACACACTAGGGAGTGAGATTAATTTGTAATTTTTTTCTATATTTTGAGCATAGCAGGAGGAAGAGGACTTTTAAAAAAACCCAACAAAACTAAACAGAACCACCATGTGAAAAGACTCCTAAAATCAGATATTCTACCAGGAAAAGCATACAAGGAAGATGAAGTCCATGAGCCTATGCTTAGCTGAACCAGTGACAAAAACCCTTACTTATCCTGATGACACAAGTGGATCAGATGGGAGACAAACCAATTGAGGGCTGTGTGCAAAGGAAATGCAGGGAACCAGTGTGTGTCCTCAGCCTACAGTCAGCAAAGGAAGCTTTCATGGATGACAGCAGATTTCCCAGACAATAGTTGTGCAAAATGGAGAAGACGAAGGAAAATGAAGCTGTTGTATAAATCAGGAGAATAACACCATGTTTCCTTAGGTTGTTTGTGGATGTCCTGCAGGGATGCATCTTACACATAAAACACTTTGAAAAGGCAGGTGGCCCAAATGAGGAAAAGTTAAGCAGACACTGCAGTGCACAAATGAACAGTTTGACAGCGAGCAGCTGGAATATATTGCGTATTATCTATCTTAAGCTTCAATAACACAACTGGCATTCAGAAGTGTTTCTCTTTCTTTTATACTAGACTCCATGCTACAGACTAACTCTGAAAGCGCATTAAGTACCTGACAAATTTCAATGTCCCTCCAAAATTTAGTAAAGCCTTTACCCACTGTGGTTTTTCTCTTACTTTGTGAAATTAAGCAGACTAGGACGTGACACATGAAGGACGTCACATGTGACACGTGAAATCTGAAGACAGATTTATAGTCATAGCTGAATTTCCATGAGCATTCTGCTGTTTTCACCATACATAGCTTTGCCAAAAAAAAAACAATCTTAGAAAAACTGTGCTCACCTAGAAGGATTTTTTTTTTGCATATATATATTTTAAAAAATGAAAAAAAAATTGTGTCTTCTTGTCCCTTTTTGGAGAAAGCAGACAATGGGGAAGGCTGATGCCCTGATGTCATAGAAGGTGCCTGTTTCAATCCAGGCCAATGTGCTCTGCCTGATTTTTGTAGATTTCTGATAGCTGGACAACGCTCTGATGGAAAAATCACGGTAAATCTCTAGACAAACTACAACTTGAGTGTTTGACCAGTGGCAGAATAAGTACAAAGACAGAATTCACCTCTACAAGTAGTCTCTGATGATTTAAGAAGAGCAACCCCCGTGCAAAGCCAGTAGGAGATGTTCTGAGAAATTGTCTGCTCTGCCATGAAGCCTCAGTGTGCAGGAAGTAGCTCCCCACCGTGGGACAGTGTGCTGCAATAAGCTGAGATACAACAAGAAACAGTGATTTTATAGCTCATATGTTGTGTTTAACCTCTAGGTTGGTACTGTCAGGAAGAAGACAGTGCAGTAGCTGGGGCATTGCCGGCAGCTCTCTGCAGTGGTGATCCATTCAGTGATCCACCATGTGGCAATGACACAGCACACATGGAAGAGCAGCCTTTGGCTTGAGGTTACTGCATCTGGTCACTGGCACTGCTTTGATGCCTCGCAGACCACATCATCTCCCTGCAAAAAAAAACCAAACAACAACAACAACAACAAAAAAAAGGGCTCAGAACAGGATTCCATCATGTAACAATGTCATTACATTTTCTTAAATCAGTTGGAACAGGCTTCTTAAATAAAACGTTAAGATTTTTTTGAAATGCAATCAACCCAGCACACCACAAGGTCACCAAACAATGAAGAAATAAGGGAGTTTGTCAGGGCATGCCCATCTGAATGAAAGTAACACTCATTAACCAAACTAAGCTACGCAAACAGCAATGGGAGAACGTAAATGTGACGCAAAAGCTGATTTGTATTATTTCTTTTGTTTTCGTAAAATTATTTTCGGTGTCACTTAGAGGGAACTTCTAAAAATACATTTCAATTAATAATTTTCCCCATCTTGCAGTACCAAAAAAATCTGATTTTTATCTTGACAACACACTTTGGAAATGTTCCTCTTTTGATTCCTGACTGCATACTTGGAGAAAAACCGGCATACAAATAAGCCATTTCTGACAGAAGATCACAAACATTTTTTTCCAGATGTCTTTTAAATATCCTATTTCTAACAACATTACAGGATATTTAGAGACCTCAGCTTCTGGAATTGGTAGCTTTCAGTGGTGCATCTCAGACTCGAAATCCAAATGTGCTGAGCCAGCAGCCAGTTCCATGCCCTGAAAGGACCACCTGATGGGCCAAATCCTGAGAGCCGGGAAGTGTTTGTGCATTTCATTCACTGCTGCAGCTGTTCAATTACCCTCAAGAGCAAAACCCACTTATTTTGTGATGGCTGAACATTCAGCCTTTGCCTGGAAAAAGAAATTATCTCACATGGCAGGGGTAGATGTCAGACAGAAGGTATTTTTGAGATGAACAATTATTTTTGTTAATGAAAATAGTTTGTCACTCTTCTTCCCTGCTCCCTCACACATTTTCAGTATTGCTCCCTTTTATGATCAAAGTTTGACTTTTGAAAGACTTCTTTTGCTACAGCTAATTGAGACCTGATCTATTTCATGTTTGCACTGATTGAACAGAGTGGGTAAACTCTCCTAATTTAATGGTGACTAACAGACATCTGCCACAGACTATGACTAACATTGCTCTGTTTTTGTGGGAAGATGTGATTCCATTTCAGATCCTTAAGTAATACAAATCACACTATAGAGAAGATATTTTGACTTCTCAGTCTCTTTTTTCCCCCTCTGGAAAAAAAATTGCATCCAATAAAAATGTGGTGAAGGAGGTGGCTTTTAGCCAAAACATAAATGAATCTGTTTGGTCTCTGATGATATGCAACAGAGCATGAATCTAAACTCACTTTGCTAACCTGTACTGCTTTGCAAAGACTACCTATTTCAATTGAATTTAAATTGTCTGACAAGTTACTAAAAAAAAAAAAAAAAAAGTAGGAAAGAAACAATCTCTTATGAAAAGGTTTAACACAGGTTATTGATGGGTTGGAGCCTGTTTAGATAATGCTAATCAATGCATCTTGGCAACTGCCAGATGGGGTACTGTATTTCCTGGTGGCTTTAAAGGGCATTTTAGAAAAACACGCTAGAAACCAGAATGCATTTCCCCATAGAAAAAGAAAGTGATGGTAGATGATAAACAACTTGAGGAACTGGTTTTGGGCATTATGTGTTATGCTTTCTTCTCCAAGAAGAGTCCTTCATAATGTTAGTGCACATTTGGGGCCTCTTTTCAATAACATCATATTCTAATTTTATTATATTATTATTCTAAACATTAATGGTTTAATAATAATATGCATATGGTAAAATTAAATTAATCATCAATTATTAAATATTTATTATAGAAGATTAATGTTTGCACTCTTTAACAATTTTACCACTTCACTTCTTTGTTGGAAAGGTAAATTAACAAGCTGATACTCAGACAGAATGAGCACATTCTGCAGCAGAAGAACCCTCCAGTTTGAGCTGCAATGGGAAGATGACAGTGTAGTCTGTGGAGGAAATAGACAGAATATGGCTGTACCTGGCACTCAGGCAGGCACCTGACTTGTTGTTGCTATAGGACACGAAATCAGGACACAGACTCTCAGAAGGCTGAGATGACTCCAATGTGGTTATTCTCAATACACTTGCCTTTATACCTTTTTACAAAGAACCCACCCAAGGGGTGGAATCCTTGGACCACATTGGTCGCGTTAGAGGGACATCAAGTGAATTCCTTCCTCTGAGAAAGAATGAGAAAAACAGGATAGTGTACAATAACAGATTCCTTGTTTACACAGATTGTCCCTGGGAAAGGAATTTCAGAAAATCAAAACATTGCAGGCACGAACCGTGGCTACAACTTGGCAGCTGAGGCATCCTTCAAGAATCTGCAGACCAGTGGTGATACTAGGAACCAGCCTGGCTAGGGTTCCATTCTCTAGTCACTTCCTCCATGTCTTTCCACAACACAGCTTTCCCTGAAAATCCTACTGTGTTGTTACCAAGTTAATGAACAAATACAGGATAGGATCTGAAATTATAATTTGCAGCTAGGAGGGTTGTAGATGGTAGAAATTTAGGTAGGTTTGCATGTGTGATTTGCATGATAAGCAGTGTTCTCACAGACCTGACTGTGAGTTGTAGGTCACAAGGAACTAAGTTCCTATCACTAACTTTGTGCATCAAGCCCTGCAAACTTAATAACCCTGTATTGTGCTTTAATAGATTTAACTAGCTAAACAAAGAGCCTACAGATGGTTGCACACTACCAGTCCCTGGGACTTCCTAGGTTCAGCTCCCGTGTTGATCAAAAGTTAAACCTGATCTACACTGCAGGGGACACAGGCTGTTGCAGAGTTGGCTTAAGGACTGCTGTCTTTAGGAGTGCTCCTTTGAGGTTCTGCCTTTCTGGCTCAGGTCTCACTGTGAAGTGCGTGTGTGGGGTCAGCCCTTCCAAAAGTGCATTTCAAAATGGTGTGGTTTGCAATGGAAAAGCAAATGCAGCCCTACAGCACTCTGATTTTTGAGTGAAAGCACCACTCTGTGCTTCTGGCCTACTGCACCTAGCTTCTGCTTCAAGCCCCCACCAGAAAGGAAGGAAGGGTTTTTGCAGGTCATTGCAGAACACCCTATGGACCCTCCATAAATTATTGATTAAACAGCTGATTTTCCATGCATGCAATAGCAACACACCTTATCTTTCCCTTTGGAGCTTAGGTGAGTCTTATTAATAATACAGCTTTTGCTAAAAATGTACTGGGCATGCACAAAAATGTGGTTTCCAAAGGCTCTTAATCTGAAAATCAAAACTGTTCATCACTGAAGCACTGAAATTTCTTTCCTAAATTTAAAATTTCAGTGTACTTTTGCTTCAGTATTAGAAGAGTCAAAAATCATCTCTCCCTCTCATACTATAAGAAAAAACATATTTGCTCCATTTCTCTCATGCAAAAACAGCAGCTTGCTTTTTTTTCTTGAGTTTTGTGTCAATATCATACTTGGGAAATGTTAAACATCAATCCAAGAAATACAGGGTTCAAACAATACAAAGCAGTTGGAAAACAGAAAGCGAAAAGGAATACTTAGACAAGCACTTTTATTGTATTCAACATGCCATGTGCAGTAAATACTTGATGAATTTTAAAGTTCAACCCACATGTGTCATCAATGTTACTTCCAAACAAGAGAGTTGCAGGGTGGATGAGAAAGAGCTCCACAACAACCTGCACGGAGCAGTGCATTAGGCAGGGCAGGACAGGGGCAGATCAATCCCCACTGAGCTGCTTCTCCCTGTGCCATGCAGCAAGACATGTAACAGAAGCCTTTGTGGAGGGTGTGCAGAGCACTGTAAGAGTGCTCTGTGGTCACAGAGATTTCTCCCCTGCAAAGTTGGGACACCAAACAGTGATGTGTTTGAGAACCAGCCTGACCCATGATCTCTGCAAGGGATGGGACACTCCCTATCCTCTTCTCAGGAGCTTGGGAGGAAACAGTCCACTGGCTCCAATTCATTACTGTTTTCAGTCTTGATGAAGCCTTTTCTCCAAATTTTTCTGCTCTTCTGAGGCCATGCAATAATGGAAGAGGGAACTGCAGCCTATTGGCCTCACCTTGGATATGCAACTTGATTCCGACTCTATAAAATCCGTTTAGTGGGGTGTTGAGATGGAAGACAGATTGAAATTCAAATTCCAGACTGCATTTTCAGAACAAGGGATTAGAAAAGAAAAATTCTGTAATCTGATTAAATGTTATTCCATCTCGGTGTATTTGTGCTATGAAAGGACCAGGTACACACCAAGGCTTCACAAATTCTGTGAAATCAATAGGAAGTGAGGAGTCTTAGGTAGGAGACAGAAATGTCAATATTCTGTTGGATCTAGGCCAAGGTTTGACAGTGTAAATATGGTGGAAGATGGCACAAGACCCTTCCTCAAAGAGCTAACTATGAAAAAGAAGTTACTGAGAACTGAGAAACACAATATTTTCCACTGTCGTAGTCTTAACCGTGAAGACTGTCAGGGTCAGAAGGAGTGTACAGAAGGCATCTTTGCTGTTGCAATAAAACCAGAAAACTTCAAGGAAAAAACAGCAAACATTCTCTCTGTAGACAAGTTAAAAGTGGATCCACATGTTGCCATGGCTACAAAAGTCCATTTACTCTAGTAGTGTTTTCTAGCAGCTAAACACAAGTTTAAGTGATTAAGGAGAAAACACAGCTATGTTTATAACGTTCCATTAGGTTTATATAATTAGATCTTTCAGCTGCAAACCACCCCTGGTGATGGTTTTCTTGACTGTTCATAAAAAACCCAGTGGACTTACATAACCATTTTTAGAACCACCCAGCTATCTCTGTGTCCCTGCAATCATTTGGGATCAAATGACTACTAGCATGTCATACATCTCATACCATTGTCATACAGCATTTTTCACAATCCACAATACTTACTCTGGGTTACAGTAATCCAGTCAGTGGCTTCTGTGGATGATTGGAGGGCTACATATGAAAAGCTAGGTCTTAGATCACAAGGCAAGCCAAAACCTTAAGCATGCAGCTCTGTGTAGGAACCTCTGTAGTCCTGCCTCAGAAAAGTAATCTTCCCATGCATGCACAAGAGACTACAGCAGTTTCTCTGCTTGTGGGACAGGCAGAAGAGGGACTTTTCATTGTAGAGTTTACACTGAAAGAGGGGAAACTTCCATCAACAAAAACTGCATGTGTGTGCATGGCAGCAGACTCCATAATTAAAATGTCATGTTGGATTGGTAGATGAAAGGTCCCGCCTCTCTCCATCAATGCAGTGGTCTCCTCCCAGAGCTCTTGTGTCCATCACTCTCTTAAAAAATGAGAAAAAACTCGCAAGATTTTGTCATTGCGTGGGAAGGTGCTGGCAGTGTGCCTCAGCCAGCTGGGATAGGAGCCTGTTGTTGGCACAAAGCATGCAGGAGTTGGGAGACATTGTCCTTGCTGAAACCAGCACCTAGAGAGGGCTATGTGGGTTTCTTCAGTCTCTGGACTGTTCCCATCAATTCTTTGACTGGGAGCCTGTCACAATACGACACGAGTGAACGACATTCACACGCTGAGATGTACAAGGCAAAAAAAAGAGCAAGTTTATTTACAGACCTGGACATTTATACAATTCCAACAGTGACCATGGATTGGAGGATGAAATTGTCCTCTCCAACCACACTGGTGAAACCAACAGTCCACCAATTCTCTCCTCCTCCAGAAAGGAATGCAAAACAATCATTATTTACATGACAAGTGCGTGAGAAACTCCATTACAAAAATGTAAACATCAAAAAGCTCAAAAGAACTTTAAAAAAACAAGGCAACAAGAGCCCATTCTGAAAAACCTTCTCTTTCTGTCTTGGGCTTTGGAGCAGTCCTTCCAGCTGTTGTGTTTCAGAGAAAATAATCAGCAAATTTGAAGACATTTGAGTGTTCATGGACACTTCCATAGAACCTGAGTGTCAAGGTGAATTCTACATCACCTGGATGGACACCTCCATCCTTGTAAAAATCAAAAGTTTATTTCAATGTCCCTACTACAAAGAACCTGTCAACATATTTAAAGTGGCTTTTATTCAGTCTTAAAAACCATTGTGTGAGAAGGTCAACAAAGGCCTTCCCTATTTTGTTTCATGAGAACAGCTGTAAAACAGAAAACAGACATTTGTGAAGAAAAGTTTGTGGCTTTCTACATGCCAATCCAGCAAAGAGGATTCATGAGGTTCAAGCTGGTCACTCATCATTACCAGCAAGAAAGTTTCTGCATATCCAGTCACACCTTCCCATCACAGTATTTTGAAAACACAGGGTGGCATGGATCAATTAAAAGGATAGCTTGGCCTACAGACCTATGATTTCTGGTGACCAGTGAGATGAAATGAAGACAGTGCAATGCTCAACTCACAGGCTAACTTGGCTGAGCTTGCAATTAAAAAAAAAAAAGTTTGTTTATAAACTTACAGATTTTTAATATAATCAGTAAAACAGTTTTGAAATTTTTGAAAGTAGAAATGCAACTTAAATCTCATCCCTCGAAATGCACTGGGCTTTCCTGTTTACTTAAGGATGCGGAAGATGGATTCTTTTCTCTGGATTTGCCTGTATACATTAAATAGAACTTTAAAGTTTTAATGAAGCCATTGCAATTAAAAAATATCTGAATAGAACATAAGGTTGGTCTTTTAAATACTTACAGAGTCCAGCTTTTATAATTTTTCATGTTGCGCTAAAGTCCTTGAGAATGAACAGAAGGTCATTAATCTTCCTTTTTTAAAGACAGAAGCATTCAGTGTTATAAAATTTGTTAAATCGTAGCACTAACAGATCTTCAGACCAACCTACACTGAAAGTTTGCATCAAAAATTGTAAATAATATGCTGCACCACCCCCCCCTCCAGAATCCTATTACTGTTTTTGTTGAAAGCAGTGCTGTGAAAAGGTAGACTCAATAGCTGCTATTGCTGTTGACAAGGGAGGCAAGGACTGTCATCCTAGTAAGTGTTTGTACAGTAACCAGCACAGCGGGATGCCCAATAGCAAATAATAAACCTTGATCGGAGATTTCAAACATTCCTGTAACATCAGAGAGTCCATTCTGACTGCTGCACAACCAGGGACATCAGCTGCTGTATGAAATCCTTAGATTACTCCAGGGATACTTCTGAATCATGTTTAACTAACCCAGTCAGGGCACGGGTGTTTTCACTTCCCTCGTTTCCCTTGTGCCATGATATTGCTTTTAAATCGGTGGCGATTTTGGAAGAATGGTTGCTTCACTCTCTACTCACTTGAGGAACCAAAGCACGCACTGGAGGTGCTGAGCCCCCACACCCTGCAGAGAGCTGGACAGGCAGGAGTGTGTCCCCCAAGGCCAGTGCAAAGCCTCCAAGGAGCCCAGACGGGTGGTAGGGCCTGCCAGGTGTGCCCCACACCCTGTGCTCCAGCACCTTCCCCACTTTCCTTCAAGGGCTACCCCGGCGCTGGAGCTCTGGGGCAGGGACATGAGGGCCCCTATTGCCCACGCTGTCCTGCATGACGAGCTGTGTGGCCTCGGCCACGCTGCCGGGGCTCGGGCCCAGCGGATTAACCTCGGCGCCTTTCTCCTCTCAGCCCGCGGGAGCCCTTCACCCTCTCCCCGCAGGGCGGGCGCTACCGAGGGACCCGCAGGCACCGAGGCCAGCGCTCCTGCCTCTGTCCTGCGCCGCTCCAGCACCGCGGCGGAGAACAGCTCCGGCCAGGATCGGGGGCCGGGACCGGAGGCCGGGACGGAGGCCGGGACGGAGGCCGGGCCCGAGGGCCATGCCCGGGGCCAGGATCGGGAGCTGGAGCGGTGCTGGGCTTAGAGCCCCCCTCCCGGCGTTGGGGTGCAGCGGCGGCCCCGCGGCAGCCGGCGCTGTGGTTTTAAATGGGCGGAGCGGCGGCGGGCGGCGGGGCGGGCGGTGGGCGGCCCGCGCTGGCCCGCGGCGCCCATATAACCCCACCTCCCGAGCGCGGAGTGCCGCGGCAATTGGCTGGATGTGGTACTTGGAGATGTTGAGCTGGCTCCTTCCCCCCATGTCCCTGCACACACACAGGGGCGGGTGGTGCGGGCGGGAGCGGGAGGCAGGGCTCAGCCCCGGTGGCGGCGGCGGCGGGGCTTCCCCCACTCGCTGCCTGCCCGCCGCCGTGCCCGAGCCGCTGCTGCTGCTGGGCTGCTGCCTGCGGCCGCAGGACCCGGCCGAGCCGGGCCAAGGGGAGCGCGGGCGGCTGCTGGCGGCGGCCGAGATGATGGCGGAGGGCGGCGGCGGGCCGGCGCGCAGGAAGGCGCTGTCGCTGCTGGAGGCGGCCCGATCCCGCTACGAGAGCCTGCAGATCTCCGACGACGTCTTCGGGGAGTCGGGCCAGGACAGCAGCGGGAACCCCTTCTACAGCACCTCGGCCGACTCCCGCTCCGCCGCCTCTTCCCAGGACGAGGACGACGACGAGGAAGACCAGGGGCGCCCGGGGATGGCGAGCCCGCGGGGCAGGGCGGCCCGGCGCCGCACTCCCCGGGCGGCGGCCGCCCCGGCGGAGCGGCGGCGGCAGCGGCAGGTCTGCGGCGGCAGCGCCGTCCCGGGCGGCCCCGGCCCTATGGAGGAGGAGGAGGAGGAGGAAGCGGAGAAGGGGGGCTGGACCCGGTCGCTACGAGACGTCCCACTCCCTCATTTCAAGGATGGCAGCGGTACGAACAGAGCGGGCTGCCGGGGCCGGGGGCGGCGGGCCCGGGCGGCCGTGGGGATATGCCAGCGGAGGGTGCCCGGAGCGCGGCCGCCAGGCTCGGGTCGCGGTGCAGCCACGGCAGGGAAACCCGTACACGGGCCCGGCTGCTCCCTGGGCTGCTGGCCGGCGCCGAGCCTCGCGGGCGGGGGCACGGCAGGTGCCTCCTGCCCGGCTCTTTCCCGGGAGCGGCCCCGCTGTCCCGCCGCTGGTGCCCAGGCCGGGCGCGCCGGTGCTGGAGAGCCCGGCCGAGGCGGTGAGCGGGAGGGCGAGGAGAGGCCGCCTGTGCTTAGTCACAGGCATCCTCTCCCCGGCGGGGCTGTGGCGGTGCCCCGAGCGCCGGCAGCGCAGCGTTCCCCGCGGAATGAGGAGAGGCGCTGCCCCGAGCAGGGTGGGTGTCCAGGCCCCCGCCGAGGCTCCGCTCCGGTGTGCGGCTGGCTCCTCGTCCCCGCTCACAGCTGGGGAAAGCCGCTGGTCAGGGCGCTGCGGGTCACCTGCCCTGCGCTGTGCGGTGGGGCTCTGAGATTGGACTCTGGGATTCCCCCTGGCTGCAAGGTTTTCTCTGCAGCCATCCCTAAATTTAACCCTCCTTGCGTGGCTTTTGGCCAGAGCGAATACCGAGAGAGTGGTGAAATGACACAGCGCGACTTACAGCAGCAGTGCACAGCAAGGGGATCTCCGTGGAGTGGCTTGTGTGGGAAGTTACACCACTGGTTTGCCGAGGGAGCCATCATAACATATAATGTATCTGCAGGCCTCGACAGCTAAGTTGACTGTGTAGCAGAGCAGCAAGGCATTGTAAAAACAGGTTAATGGTTATGAAAAGCTGGGATGTGAAATTCAACATGCACCTCAGAATAGGATAGGGTGATAGCTGTCAGTTGAGTCGACAGTTTGCCTGTCCTAAGGTTGCTTGTCTTTGCTTTTTTTCCAGTAGCGTTTAATTCCTTCATTTGACTGTTAAAAGTAAATGGCAAAGAGTCCGGCTGCACTCGGTGCAGTGTGCTGAGATTTGTGCAGTGGGGCAGGCAGGAACCTATCTGAGGAAGCAGCTTTGGATGGTTGGGAAGGAAGGTGGAGCTAGCACTGGAGCCCAGAGAAAGTTCAGTTGTGCTTCTGACAAATGTGCAAATAGGAGCTGTGTTTCCCCCTATAAATAGCTGAACCTTGTAAAATGTTTAGAAGTCATTGTTATGTGCATCTGTAAAGAACTTCTGAGTTCTTTTGAAGGTTCTTATTCATAAGCATATCTAAGATGATGTTCTGGACTATAAGCTTCATGACGTGATGATATTTCAGCATTGATTATCATTTAATTTCTCTGCCTTTGATGGCTTATTACTTCATATTATTGCTTTATAGTAATATCCTGTTTAACACAGAAACACAGACTGGTTTGGAAAGGAATTGATGACCTGTTAATTCAGGAATTCATATTTCCTTTGAAATAAAGGAGTCAGATTTATGGTTGACAGGAACAATGCAGATGTCTCTTGAGGAAGGTATATGGATATTGCTGTGAATATTTCCTTCCACTAATAGATGCAGAAGAGGTTACTTCTGCCCTTTAGTTCTCTTGATTGAGATGATGATGATAGATGCTGCATGCTCTTCCTAGAATGGTGATTTGGTTTGGCAGAAGTTCAGGTAGTGTCATGATTTGATATGTGGGAAACATGTACCGTTTGCGGTAATTTTATTTTTGACTACTCAAATTCCAAGCTGTGGAAACTACTGCATTGTGTATAACTGAGCTCTTATAAATCTAGTTTGTACATTGACTGGCTTTAGGCCTTGCAGATATTATCACTGGAGTCACACTAAATGTACTTGTGCTGGCACCATTGTTGCTTCATTGGACACCATTCTGACACAAAAGTTTGTATCTATACCTGTTGAGGAAAACGTCTCCACTGAGGTGCCTTGCAGTGGCAGCATGTCTTTCAGCCCCTTGTGGAGTACAAGCAAGAAATACAGGGTTAGGTAGAGCACCAAGAAAAGTGTATTCTCAGTTCAAATGTGTTGGATGTAAGATCCTTTCTATCTAGGTTCTGAGATTGAAAGGACTAGGTTATATGAGACTGAGGTGAAAATTACCTTCGGTTAGCACCAGAATTTCAGAGCATGGCCTTTTAGTCAAAATCTCAGGCTTTGCTTAGGGGCAAGTACTTGACAACATCTGATGCCAGGAGACAAATGTCTCATGAGATTTCAGCCTCATTGATGCTGGAGATAAATTCTTGAATCAGACTAGGGTCAAACCTAGTGTCAAGCTTTTTGGTTTGGGAGACTGCTCCTTCATGAAAGGGAGTGTGTGGAAGAGGAAAAGGTTTGAGTTAGTTATAGAGTGAATTAAAGCTCCCAAGAGAAAAAATAAAGAGCCACTTGTAAAGCTTTTTAACTACAAGTAGAAAACACTACCACTTCCCTTGTTTCGTTTGAATAAGTTACTTATGAGTGCCTTTCATTTCCCAGCCTTAATATTAAACTTATGTCTTTAAAAAGCATTGTATCCATCCCTAGAATTAATCTTGAGCACAGACAGGCTAACTGATACTTCATCCCAGAAATACACTCGAGACCCAGATGTGCTGGGGGCTGCTGGCAGTGTGTTATATGGCTGAGTATGTCCTCAGACTGCAGTCAGTCGTTGCATGTGTGTGTGGTGATGCTGCCTTACTTGTGTGGCAGATTCTGACAAACTGGGAAAGGTCTGGCTTGACTTGTGTGCAAGGAGATAAGTGACTGGCATTGCTGTGCAATAAATACAGTGCTGTTTGTGTCTCGGATATTTTGTTTTCTGCCTCTTCTTCAGGGATCTCCAGTTCCTGTTGTTCCTGTTCCGTTTAATAAAAATAGTGGGTGCTTTATATTCCCTGGGGGGGAAAAAGGCTTCAACATTAATAGCTTTAGCCAATTTCCTTTGTTGAAATCTAAAAGAGCTGTTAACTTTAACACAGAGGTTAGAGCAGATGGCTTGCTGGAACTTTGTGTTATTTCCTGTGTTAAACTATTTTACAAATCATTCTGTTAGCTGGTGAGAAAATTCCCAAACATATGATTTGATACCCTGCTTTTTTTAACTGGTAACTTGTGGCACTGTGTAGTTCTAATGAAATCCGGTTGAGGAAACAAGTATCTGTCACAAATATCAAGGCAATAATATAAGTTCTGAGGTACTGGGATGTGAGTAATGGATAAGAGGTCTTGGGGCAGTTGCTGAAATGTTTTTCTTTCACAAAGAACACCTGGCTACAGCAGGTCCATGGGTAGGTCAACATGTGTGTTTAAAAAGATGATGTCATTCATGATCAAGTGCTGGATCCAAGCTTTTTGACCTAGTTGTAGAGTGCAGAAAGAATAAGAGAACAAATTGCTGCTAGGATAGGGAAAGCATAATTGAAAAGGAGTGAGAGCAAGCAATTACTATTACAAGCCAGTAACTCAACATAAGCCTTTAATTTCTGGTTGCTGCTGCCTCAGACTTAATTGGTGTGCTCTTCCTTTCTTTAGGAGTGGGGTGTCTGAGTGGTGCTTTCTCTTGTTAGCTCAGTAATCTGGCCAGGAACTGTTCTGTAATATATAGAGGCACTATTGTGTGTGCCCTTGGTTCTTTGGGGGTCTTTGGAGGTGTGAATATTTTGGTATTGCTGCAGCTTGATGTTCCTGATTTGGGGTAGCTGGTGTTTTCTTCCTAGGATCCAATGCGTCCTGTATCCATGTAGTTCAGCAACCAGAAAATTTGACCTTTGATGTAAGAGCACTTCTTACTGTTAGGGTGCTGTGTTATAGTTGTGTTTTAGGGTGGCAGCAATTGCAGGGAAGTCTAATTCAAACGTTATATGTTGAAGTCCTCAAAGATGCAGGCAAATAGTGTTACTGTTTCCTTCATTTTCTATGCCCTCCAAACCCTAAGCCTAGACTTAAGGACAAAATATTAAGAATGTTCCTTGCTGAAAGAGCATAGCAGATTCCTCTCTGAGTTGCATTTAGACAGTGAAAATTGCTTTTATGAATTTCCAGAGTGTTTCCCTTACACACTTAGTGTGCCATAAGTTGCCATCTTTGAAGAACGTGCTGCTGTATAACAGAATGCTCTCAGGATGAAGCTGCTAAGACCATGTTTAGCAATCTTGTCACCTTAAGGAAGTTTAAGCAAATAGTTAAAGTAGTTTCTGGTATTTTCTGTTCTCAAGAGCGTGGACAGTCAGATGGGAGGGCAGCATTCCAGCAGCCAGGAGCCTGGAAGAAGAGCTCTTAGAGCTCTTGGGTCAGGCTGGGCCATATAAAAGAGGGCTATATACGTGCTGCCACCTAACAGTGCAGGAGCTCTTGGTTCAAATCCTGAACAGAATCTGCAGGCTTTAGTCTTACTAGATTGATGTCAATATTTAAAAGTTCTAGAGTAAGAAAAGTATGAAAGCTACTTTGTCACTTATGTCAGATTCTGCTTCAGAAATATCTGGCCCAAATTCTCTGACTGTGAGTGGATAAAGTGATGCTGATATGATTTGTTCTTATTTATGTCATCAGAGAACTTAGCTGCTTTTGACTTGCATAACCACGGAAAATATTGGGAGAAAAATGCATATTTATATTATTTGTTCTTGCGTTCTACATAGAAGTTACTTGTAATGACAGTATCACAACACTTTCAGGAAGATATGATAAATACATCTCAAAGATGTACATTACTACTTTGCAAAGCCTTTATAAGATGACTTAAAGTCTTGAAGTTTTGCTGAATAAGTGGATTGTGCAAAGGCTTAGTATCTCGTACTTATGAAGGCTTAGTATCTCGTATCTTATGAAATTCTGGATGTGCTCTTCAGGAGGTTTTAATGGCTTTAGAGCACATTTTCTTGCTTCCATCATCACTGAAGAGAACAAAGTGTGTATGATAGCCTTATTGATTAAAAAAATTAGTGCAGCTTAGCTGTCTGTGTTCCCTTGCCTCTTTTGCCACACCTCTGCCTTAAACATGCATTTCAGGAATAACCTGGTATTCAGATAGGAAAAAAGTAAACCAACACTGTTTTTTTTCTCTGCTTTTATAAAGAGAATCTGTTTTGGTCAGTACTTGAGACATGAAAGACTATAAGCACTGCAGACTAAAGTCTTCTCCATAGACACATGTCTAGCCTTTTGCAGAGAAAAAACTTATTTGCTCCTAGATCTGTTACTGCATAAATGAGTCTTTTCTCCTTGTAGCTATTGATGGGGTCATTTAAAGTAGATCAGTTCCTACAGCTACTCGTGTCTTTAGTCAACATCTCAGAAACAGCACAACAAACAGTTTCCATGTCTGTGTACCTTTAAGTCAGCCTGGAGATGAAATCAGCCTCTCTGCTCAGTCTAATGAGGATGTTAATGATGGAGTTGACTCAAAAACTCTGTATTGACTGCTAGGTCACAGGAAGTTTTCCTGGATGCCATAGACTTAAAAGAAAATGGAAATGTCTCTTACATGTTCATGTTCATATAAGAGCTTTGCTTCCCTCTTGTGCTGAAGCTTCAAAAATTTTGGAGTAGATGGATTTAGTAGTTTGGAAATACAAGATATTTCTAAAAGGGAAGGTAATCATGGATATAATCACACATCCTGACTAGAGGTCAGTGGAATATAATCACTGAAATACCTTATTCTCTTGAGTACTACCAAATTTGGGCATGTTATTAGAAAACAGAACAGATGGACTCGAAAGGAATGCATGGCTAAGACAAGTGCATGAGGATACTGTCATTTGACATCTCAGTTCCTTATAGCAAGACATTGTTTCCAGGAGCTTATCCAAGCTCCCCCTTCATATTCTTTAAAGAACAGGATATTAACCAGTCATTGGCTCTTCGTGAAAATGAATGAACTGATACCTGAGTAGGTCCTTTAAAAATTAAGCCTGAGTTCCTTGAGTGACAGACTGCAGGAAAATAGGCTTGGAAAGCTCCACAGCTGATTTTGTTTCTGTGTAAATTACTCTTGGTTTATGTCCTTATTTTCTGTGAAAACAACTAGTATTTCTCTAACATGATAGAGAACATGCTTTTGATTCTGCTTTCTTGGATAACATGAGGGATTCACACGACTTGTACTGACAAACTAGACGTGGTGTTAAGGACAAAGAACAAAACCAGGGAACTTCTATTCAGCAAGCAATACAAAGCTATAACTATGCAGCTGCAGACTGGGCAAGTTGAAGCGTAGTTGATGAGGCACACTGTAAGGATGCCAAAATCATGTTGGAGAGGGATACACAGGAGACACAGAAAATGAATACTGTGTATGTGTCTCTATAGATGGGGGCAATTAGCTGTGTGTTGGACAGGAAGATTATTGGACTGACATGAAAGAGACAGCGAGCCCATCAGTAGGCACAAATGAAGGTGTTATCTCTAGTGAAGAAAAAGCAGAAAAAGACTTAAAGCAACTGCTGTTATAACTGTGATTCATTTCTGATTACATATGGCAGGGAGGTGGGTGTGTATGAAAGATTAAATTCAAGCAAAAAATGAGAATATCTTTCTTTTTTTAAAGTTACTTACAAAATTCTCTGTTGTGGAAAGTCTGACTAGCCAATGCATGTAGTCATCTCTGCTTTTTTTGAAGAGATAGATGTTGGTTAACTTCTGGAGCAGGGAGCACCTGTAAGTGTGCAGTGCTAGGGGACAGCGGGTAGCTGCGGGTGTGTGGCTCTTCCCATTGATGTCACGGTGCTATCTGCTGCTGGATGCACCCATTTGACAGAGGACTTGGGAAATGGTAATTTTGTCCATTCATGCCCAGGAAAACTACTTGGAAGAGGCTGCATGTATTGAAACTCACACCCGTGCACTTACACATTCAGAAGAGTCATTAAGGTTGGAAAAGACCTTTAAGATCATCAAGTCCAGCTGTCAACCCAGTGCCACCACAATGTTCATGACTTGACGTTCTCAAGTGCCATATTCATGGTGTTTTGAGCACTTACAGGATGGTAACTCCACCTTGTCCATGGGGAAGAGGTGGTCAGCCCTCCTCAGAGGGCGGGGTGGTGGTTCATAAACCTTGTGTTGCAGCAGCCAAGTGAAAATGAACCACCTTTGGTTTGGGATAAGGGATTCCAAGGATGATCTTGGAAAATGTGATATGCTCTTACATCTGTCTTGCTTGATATGTTACATTATGGATATAAATACATATGTCGATATAAATTCTTATTTAGCCTTTCAAAGGGCTTCTAGCCTTCTGGGCTGTATTTTTGAAAAGGAACACTGGATGAGAAGACCTCCCTTAACTGAACACTTTCTCATTTTTTGGCCATTGCAGTTATTCCTTACTCATAAACTTGTCCTTTTATATACTTAGTGATTATTTTGAGATGAAGAAAAGTACAATGTTTGAAGGTTTATACTTGGAGATTGCATTAGTTTCCTCTTGTCACTGACTCTGAGATTAAAAGAAATAAAGCTCTAAAATTTAGACTACATTTGAGTGATCTGTAGCTGATTGTGCTAATATTGTTGCGAGTAGTTTCAGTTTTTTCTTTTAAGGATATGCCTTCACGTGTATCGCAAACTTTCCCGCTTGGGAAAAGAGTGATGGCTTTTAGAGTAGATGACATCTTGGTCTTTCCAATTGATGAAGTTGTAGTTGATGAATGATGACCTCTCAAAAAAGGCCTTTCCTCAGCTGCTTCTGTACTCCAGGATAATGACTGACACTTAAACTGACATCAGAGATGGTCTGAGAGATTGTCCAACCTCTACAGCAGCCCCCTGCCATTGTGCTCCCAGAGTCTGTCAGAGTCAGGGCTGTCCTGCCACCCCAGCCAGGACAGCCACAGCCAAGGGCACTGAGGCAGCCCTGGGCACTGGGGTGACAGCTGGGGCTGGCTCAGGATGTGGGCACATGGCAGGGCAGGGCTGTGCCAAGCTGGAGCCTGGCCCAGCTGGGGTGGGGGCTGATGGCCTCGGGGAGCTGTTGTGGAGCACTGGGCCAGGGGTGCCAGGCAAGGCCAGTCAGGCATGGTGGTGGCCCTGAAACAAACTCTTGGCAAAAGCCAAGACTTTCTGTAATGGCTCTTCGACAAAAAAGCATTCAGGAGGAATTTGCCAATGCTCACTTGAATTCTTCCATTCTTCCAGCCCACTTCCCTGTGGCTCTGGATTCTCTGAACACTGTCTCTACAGCTCAGGCTGTTGGTAGCCAGCCCCCCTGTCAGCCATGGAGAGCCTGGCTGCTGCCACAGAGCGACTGGGAGGTAGTCCTTTCTTGTCATTGCCTTTGTTTCATGGGTGCTCTGCAAGATCTTTTGGTTCAGACTACCTTCAGTGTTTATGTCTTGTGCATGAAACAAACCTGTGGGGGTTTTGGTGTGTGGAGCAGTTATGCAAAGTTAGGAGTTAGCTGATCTTTGTGGAGGCCCCCCATGGTCACTGTGCTCCATGGCAGATTTTACTGCTTTGTTTTCTGCAGTGGACTGAGGGCAAATTATTGAGGTGGGAACCATCTCTGCAGTACTGGCTCCTCGTTTCACATTGTGCTTTGCATTACATTACATGTGTTGCAACAAATCCTACAGATATTGATATATAGTGTGGTGAAGCAGGCGGATGCAGAAATATCTGATTGGATAAATACCATCTAATCCCCATCAGGTATTCTCACTAAAACCGTTATTACTGAAAATTCTTGTTTGTCTCCATTTGAATTGGATAGGTATGGCCTAGCATCTCCAAAAATGTGTGGCATAAAGATCTGTCAAAAGCTTAAATGTTCTGATGGGACGTTTTTACTTTTATTTTTATTTAATTTCAGCTGATTTTATTTTTAATGAATAAGAACCTGAAAGTGCATTCCTGAATGGAATGCTTAGTGTGAAGGCAGCACTGACTAACAGCAGAAGTGGAAAATGGAGGGGAAGGACTGTCTAGGTGAAAAAGGAACTGGTGGTTGAAGCTGGACACCAGACAAATGCAACTCAGTGTCATGCTGTTGTGAAAAGGCAAACATACAAATGCAGTGTACAAGACTTGAAAGGAGACTGTTTTGCCTTTTAAGAGAGAGAGTCTGGGTTGCCAACCCAGGTGAGAAGCACATAGTTAAATATGAAGGGAAAGGACAGAAGCAGAAAATCTACTAACTTGGCCGCCTTTTAGTGTTCTGGTTTGAAGCCAAAGGGCCATATGGGTAAGTAAAAGAGCTATTATAGGAAAGGGAATTATCTGCCTTACCTGCTCTGAAAACTAAATATGAGGAATAATGGGTATAAATTGATGGATAATTGAATTAGACATGATAGAAACTCTCAGACAGTGCAGTGGTGCAGAAGACAAATCTGTCACTGAAAATGTAAGAACAAGTGTCATTAACTTGTTATATCTGTTGTAACAGACTGACACCCAGTATGTGTGCTGAATGGGGACAGAGGCCTTGGGCTGAAGGACTTCCTGAGGTCCCTTACAGCACTATTTTCCTTTGTTTTAGATTGGCTAAGATAAACTAACAAGCTTAGTATCAAGTTAAACACTGGTTATGCAAAGGACTTGCTACTTGCATCTTCTCCTTCAACTTTTAGAGTGGGGAGAAGGCTGTGCAGCTTGTGGGAAAGAGCTTTCTGCTTGCAGAAGGCTGCCTGATCTGTTAAGGCAAAACTCACTCCTTCCCGTTGTCCCAGAAAGTGGCCCAGCCAGACTTGATGGTTACTTAGGGTGTTGTGTCCCTCACTTCTGTGGTAATGAGCTGTGTGAGCATGAATCTTGTATCTCTACTCAAATGACTTACTCTGAGACTCCTTTATGCTCAAAGCACTGATCTGCTTATTTTAGGGGACAGCTGATGTGACCCTACCCAAAGACTTGTGAGATTAGCAATGCTACACTCTGGAGGCAGTGCATCATCCAGTGGTGCCTGTGTTTGTACTTGCCTCTGTTCATGACTCTTCTTGAGCTTCCTGGCAACTGAATCCCAGCACAACCCTCTGTAGACCATAAGGATGGATATATGAAGGAAGACAAGCACAGGTCTGGAAGAGGCCCAGCTAAGTCATGGTGCAGATAACCTGCAGTAACTGATGATCATGTAACAGGTGGCCTGGAAAGAAGGAGCAGAATGTCTCCTCCATGTTTTTTCAGTTCATGGAGTGAAAAAGGGTATCAGAAGGATATTCCTTCACTTCTTTGTGAGCATTGCAAAATTGTTTCATCATCAAAGACTACTTTTTGGCACTTACATCTTCATTTTTCCAGATATTTACCTCACGTATATTTAAACAGATTTGCTGTTTAGCTTTCTTGTGTTTTGGGGTTTTTTTTCCCTCTGGCTCTTTCTTTTTCTCTTTTTTCTTCTTTCTTTTTTCCTCCCTCGGATAAAATAAGAAAGTATCATATTTCTTCACAATATTTCCTAGCAAGAGTACACCCCTACTTCTAGTAGTAGTTCTCTGCCTTTTCCAGTATAGGATCAACTCTTTGCTGACAAATTGCACAGGTGTCCAAGTAAGGTCTTACATTCCTTCAGAGATATTAGTATGCCACCATCTGCACTAAAGATAACCTGCTTTATGCTGTCCAAAAAATGACTGTTCTAGAAGTCAGTCGTATATCGCTTTTCTGCAGAATAAGAGATTGTGTCTGATTTCAGCAGATAATTGGAGAAAAAACTTTCAATATGGGTTTTAAGATTTATTTTGGCCAATAAATTCAGATACTATCTAGTAGGATGACCAGCCTACTCATAGTGTTTTGAGCATAAAATTCGTTCTAATTCCACGTCCTGGTGAAAAAATGAAATAATGCCTTTCCCAAAGTCACCTCCCTTCATCTGGACAACTTTTTTCTCAGTCAAGGATCTGGGTAAGGAGGACACACTAATACTCTTACTCACCTGTGCTACTGCCAATTTACAAATCTCTTACTAGAAACAGAACAGATAAATTCAACTTTCCTTTGAGTAATATCTTAGAAGCTTATCCACTAAAAAATATTTTAAGATGACCTATCTATGACAAATGTCTGCATTTGTCTTGATGTTTTTTATTAGTCTTTCCTTAAAATCTCTTCAGTGTTCAAAGAGTATTGGGATCAGGGCAACAAGTTAAAGTCACCAAGGCTCTTACTTCTTTTAGGAGGTCTTTGTTTTCCCAGTTTAACAGGTTACCTTGAACTTGGATTCACTTAGGTTCTTCTTATGGGGCTCCTAGTATTTGAGGATTAGAAACAAAAATATATACTAAACTTCAAGATTTGGATTTTTATCTGTCTTTGTCACAGGTATTCGAGCTTCTGGTGTCCTGTTCTCAGACTCTTGAAACTTACTCTATTATGAACTTCTTTAGTTGCCTTGAGAATGAAGCTAAAATCCTTGCCCTAACAGCTAAAATAAGCCTAGGTTATCATAAATCTCTGTGTCCTGAAAACTGCTTTGGCTTCACTTCCTCCTTCTTCCCCTTTATCTCCCTTTTATTTTATTGAAGAGCATTTTGGATTTTTCTGTACAAGGCATGGCTGTTTCTGGTTAAGAGAGGTGTAAGTTCAGCCAGCAGTACCAAAACCTATAATCCCACTAGACTCGGGTAAATTCAAAATAAATTGAACTATGTGGAGTGCAAATAGTAGTGCAGGCACCTAACTGCTTTCTGGGGACAGATGGTGGGTGTAAAATATTCAGATAAGGATATTTTTGAATTGATACTGTCAAAGTGGGTACTGAATATGAAATGGTTCTAGAAATATGAAGTGGACTTGACACTGTTAATGTGATGCTGTTGTTGAGATTATACTAATTTTTAACTCTATTTTATTTCTTTTTTATTTTTGCTGCTGGCTATCTCTCCCTGAATCAATGAAAAGAAACTAAGTGAGCACCAGTTTTTTTTCTAAAAGCAGCCATTTGTATGGTATGATGAAGCGGAAACATTTGATAGCATTTTATGGACATATATTGCAGGAATGTGAGCGAGATGTTAAAATAAAAACCATACCTTTTCTTCAGGTCTTTTGCTGAATGGTTGACTCAGAAAGGGTCTGAGTGGTGACCTGGAGCAGCTTGACAGCGAGCAGTGCACTCTCAATTGTTCTAATGTCAGCTTTCTTCCTAAGATAAAAGGGTGATGGGATTCTTTTTTTTTTTTTTAAGTTGAAATGGGCAGCTAAAGGGAGAATCCTTCAGCACAATACTTTAATCAGAAAAGGAACAAGAAATAAGTGTAGCAAAAGCTGCTCAAAACTTTACTTTCAAGCTTTCAGTTTCTACTGAATCCTTTTAATCTGTACTGTAACCTCTTTCTAACCTGTCCTTCTGTGCTACAGCATTTAGTTTCCCTAATTGTATTTTGCTTTCTAAAATCTCCTGTCATAAAAATGAACGTTTCTCTTATATCTTAATATAGATTCTACCAATACTTCACATTTTGACATCTTGTTCTTAGTCATTATGTAACTTCCATTTTTTTATTCCCTGGGCTCTGCTGGACACCATATCTCCACTGTTCTTGTTAAAATTGCAGGTAGTCAGGGGCAGGAGTTCATCAGATTTTGCTTCTTAGTAAGCCAAGCTGTGTACAATTCTGCACTGCCCCATGTGCTCAAGTCCATTCTTGTGGGAGGAGAAAGTAAAGGTCTTCCAGATATTGAGTTCTCACCTAACTTATGGGAAGATAGCTGATGGGGTGACAGACTTTTGAATTGGCCTTGCTGAAAGATGGCTCACTTGAGTTCAATCCTTATTAGACAGCACATTGTAGTGAGAAGAGCCTGTAGGCTCCGACAGCATCTCTTGTGATGTTGAGATGTGAGATCATGTGAAACCAGACTCTGCCTCTTCTTGCCTCATAGTGTCACATGAAAATAATAGCTGGTACTTCTAACATATCAAAATTGTGGCCAGGTGCTCCGGACCACATTGCTCACCCAGCTTGCTACAGCTGATGTTCCAGATCTGCTTTTGTGGGAGATACAATATGTGAACTGTCAGACCCACCACCGCATCAAACATAGCATTAAAAAGCAGGAAGAAATGCATTATGCAGCTCAACAAAATCTGAATTCAGGTCCAATAGTGGTGGTTATCTATGGGTTTGGTTATCCCATGATTATTCAGTGTTCTTTTTGGATGAAGGTTGCACTTTGGGCATGTCAACTGCCCCCACATGGAGTTTTGAGTTAACATTTTATTGTGTCTGGGTTGTGAATGCATCTGTGCTCCTGGTGTCTAATAGAAGAGACCAGTGGAGTTTTAGAGCTAATGCACTGAGTAATGGGCCCAATTCTTTATAGCAAGAATTTAAGGAATATTCTCCCTTCTTCATCATCTGTATTGGCAGGAATGGGGATTGTTCTCCTGTATCAGGTTCTTTGCTCACTTTGCCAAGTGTACCCTGTAGTCCCCTTATCCACCAGACACTGGTTCTAGAGGCAGGAGGATGTCACCAAAATCAAGTGATAGTTTCAATAAAGAAAGCAAAATGTTACGGTCTTTATAAGCAGTTTTGGTGTAGCTGTTGCTTTTCATTTCCTCTTTGAGGGTAGCTGAACTCAATGTTCTGCGTACTGGTGGATCTTGAATACTTCCTAAAGAAAGGAGACACAGAGATTTCTTTTAAGTTTTGCTTTCTCTACTACTGCTGTAGAGAGTAATTGTTAGCTGCCTTGTTTGTAATTTAGAAGAGGAAGCGTTAGTAAGCGAGTTTTTAAACTCAAGTAAAAAAACCCCACCTTTTTCTAAGCAGAGGTTTAAGCACCTCTTTTGCTGTATCTTCAAGGACTCCATACTATACTTGCCAATATTAATTCTTTTGCAGTTATTTTTTTGTTTTATTATGGACTGCATCACCTGACATTATAATATTTATACTGTTAAATCATTTGTCTGGAGCAATCCTGGACTAGAAGAAATATGCTTAATCTTATTTCAAAAACATGTGCTTCAGGATAGTGTTGCGCTGATACCTAAGAATAATTTGATCACTGTAGCTTAAGGTTAAGTATCTGCCTCAAATGGTTTCTGTTGGGTTGGAGTGAAAAGACCCTAAAAGAGGTTGTTATTGTCAAACTGTAGCCTTAAAAATTTCTTAAAAGACATGTCTTTTGATGTTTATTGAAAGTACAACCTGTTTGCTTCATATTGTCACAACAGCAGAAAGTCTGGTATCAGATCTGAGTGGTAGGAACTAACATCAAATCCTTGGCAAAAGGAAAAATCCGTGCTTCCTGAAGAGCATGAGTTCCAATTTGCTTGCTAAGGTCTGTGAAGGGTGACCAAATTCTGTGATGCTCATAAAGCCCAGGAGGGAGGTGAAAGGGGCTGCAGGATAGACTACAGAGAATTTTTGTAGTAAAAAGATACTCCCCTTTTTTCCTGCCACAACACATATTGCAGCCTCAGTCTTGCTTTTAGGATTAATAATTTGCATGCCTGACTGCAAAATGAGTTTCTGCTCTGTAAACCTATTTCTGCTAGAGAAAAACACAAGGCTCTTACACATCCTTTTGATTTGCAAGTGACGCAAATTAAAATTCAGAGGGGAGTGTCAAGGGATGTAAATATAGTGCATTATTCTTTGAATCCAGAGATGCATATAAGCATATGCGTAGGTGGTACTACCTTAGTGATGTGTGATATGTGACTTGAATGATAGATTTCTTTAGTGACATGAAAAGTGTTACACCGATGCAGAAGGACCTCTGACTGATAGCACCACTCCCCTATTCTTACAAGAAGACAGTTTTCTTGGAGGACAAAGGGAAATGGCTTCTTTTCATATTGGTATAAAACCTACAAGTAGATCAGCTGAAGCTTATAGGATCTGAGCACACACACGTTCAGCTCTCTGCTAAAAAGAGGGTGAACTGTGTCTGCTAGGCTGCTTTAGTCCTGAATGCAGTTGCTGGAAAACTCTATGGCAGTGTTCCTCAATAATTTTTGATCATTCACCCCTATCAGTAGAAGTTTTTTCAACAGGCACCCCCAATCTATGTATATTTATTTATTTATAGATTGTATACCTGCAGTACTGTACTGATATACTATGTACATGTACATAGATGTATAGTACATGTACATAGTATATCTATGTACAAAGATGAAATGAACACTATTTAATGTTTTTATTTTTTATTTGTTAACAGTAGAGAATTTTTTTTCTTCCAGCACCCCAGTAGATTTTGCTAAGGTCAAGCATCACCCCATGTTGGAAAGCACTGTGCTAAGGTCTGTGAAGGATCTGGATCAAAGTTCATGCATGACCAAGCAGATGGTGCCTGGATCTTGGCAAGGAGGACTGTGGTCATTTGTGTTCAGCTCTGCCAAACTGCTTCAGTCCAGGCCCAAAAAGAGAATTTCTGTGAAGTGGTTTGAATCCCCCTGCCAGGGATGTTACCAGACCCAGATGTAGTTGTGATGAAAAGCCGTACATTCACCTGCTTTCTCTGGATTTCTCCTCCCTAAATAAATAACGTTCTAGCTGGCCTAGTAGACTTGGGATTTTCTCACACAAGGCTATAAAAACTCCAGGCCCCGTTTTGCTAATAATTATCTGAAGGCTTTTTTACCCCCACTAAAACATCAATGTAGGTTATAGAATCTGTACCTTAAGGGTACATGTAATAAATTCTTGAGGTGGAAGGTAAAATGCTACCTATTGAGGGCCATTCGCAGTGAGCAGGAAAGGAGCTGTATCAAAGGTGATGGAAGAAGCTGATGGAGTTTCACAGTAGGTCTCTTAGTTTTATTTTATGGGGCAGTCAACATAAAGAATGAATGGAAAGAAAAGTTGTTTAAATGAGAGCTTTGTGAACATAGTAACAAATGGCTGAGGAACTGGAAGGGCCATGTAAAAGAGCAAATCTGTCTATAATATAAAACCAACTTTAGCAGTTAGGTCCAGAAAGCTCAGGAAGTGGGAGGCTCCCATTTTTTTTTAATGTGAACACACCGTGAAGTTCTTTGAAAATCTCTGCTGTATGAAACCTTTCTTACTGCTAGGTTGAAGATGAGAAATACAAGCTACTTTCTCCTTTTGTAACCTAAACTTATCTTACAGTGATACTCCTTCTGAGAAGAAGTATCTTCTTCTGACATCTTTCAGCTTGTATTGGTTCATATGTTGGCAGCCCCCAAGAAGTCTGGACAAGTTGACCTCTAAGTGTAGCTGTGTTCTGTCGCTGTGGGACACAATGAATGAGACACAGACTCGTGATTCAAAAGGCTGATGCTTTGAAAAGGGGCTGGTTTATTTTCACAACCTATTTTTATACTTTTTACAATGTGCCCACCTAAGAGGTGGGATCTTTGGACTCATTGGCCACATCAAGGGTCAACAAGCAAAGTCCCTCCTTAGGAGAGGGAAAAGTGAAAAACAAGATAGTTTACAGAGAGTGACTTTGTTTACCATCTTAAATCCCTGGGAAAGAATTTAAGAAAAACCCAAACATGGCAAACAGTGACTACAGTGTTCTAGTAGTGGCTACTAGTAAGCAATGCCTGTCTGGTGACCTCCAGTCTTTGCCCTGCTTGATCTCAGAACACAGCACAGTACGCCTGTGTTTGAAGAGGTGGACTTTAGCTCCAGAGCAACAAAGCATCTCACCTGAAATGCTGTGGGGGAAAAGTACACAATGCTTTTCTTTGCAAACCTAGTTCTGTGGCCTGGTTCCTGCTCCACTTGTGCCCATCAGCCACACATGGGGCGTGGGCCATGGTGGGAGCTGCCGGGAGCTGAGCAGTTCCACAGGCTGCACACGGTAGCTGGGCAGAGGTTGCAGGAGTGGTGCTGTGTTGCTGAGGGGCTGCTGCTGCTGAGACTCTGACTCTGCACTGTTTAGTTCTGAGTTGTATTTCTTGCCCTCTGCAGATGCAACTCCCTGAAAACCTTCCCTGGGGGTACAGTGGCTTGTAAATACATTTGTGTCACCCTGAAGTTAACACAAGTAATAAATCCTATTTTTTTTCACAGGTGACTGGCTTTTTTTCACTCTTAATTGTTGAAGAAGTGTGCTGAATTCTTAAAACTGGCAAGTTGTGGGTTTATAAGAGTTATTAGGAAGCCTAAGCACTTGAAATGCTGTGGAGTGTGTCATGTATCCTGCATGTGGTAAGAGGATTAGAGATGTCGATGTACATGGTATCGAAAAGTAATTTCTTGAACTTTCCAACTGCTTGCCTGTTTTGAGTTGAGATGTTCAGACAGCCTGCAGCACTGGTGACTTCTTAGGCCAGGCAGAACAAGGATGGAAAAAGACAGTCTTAACAACAGGGGTGGGAGCAAAAGAGCAAAAAGAAAACAAGAAGCACACAAAGTGATACTGTGCATGTGTAAAGGAGTCCTGACCCTAGCAAGGACCCTACCAAATACATGGCCTCCACTTTGCATCTTAGGTGGCCTAAGAAAATACTAAGACTCTCATCTGCCTCTAAGCCTAATATACCAGCAGAGAACATGTGGCTTGTCCCAAGATTTTTCAGGGTGTTAGGGAGGAACATAGAGAATATAAAGCGAGGGAATTACAAATTTAAAAGTAGGTGTGTACGTGCAGATGCAATGTGAAGTGATGAGAGCTCCTTTGCCTCTTAGTTTGGGGTGATGACAGGAGAGAAGACTTTTCTTACTGGGCAGTTGATGAAACTCACCTAGAAATGCAAGTGCACGCTTTCCTACAGAGAACAGTAAAATCCAAGGGATGCTGGTGCAACCTAAAAGAAACAGGTTTGAAAAAGCCTGAGTATTATCCCGATGCAGCTCCTGTCACCAGCCTCCTTGGCAGATTCCAGGTTTTGAGCTCTTCTAGCAGAGCTACAGCACCACACTGCTGATCATCCTCTCCCAAGTGGGTGCTGCAGTAGGTGCTTGTATCTGTTTGTGAGAAGTAGCATTGAATATTTTGGGGACTATGTGCTCACCCCGACAACTACTCCCTGTCGTCTCCAGGAAAAGCCTGTTGCTGCTGGGAAGCAATTGCAGAGATCAGTATTGTAGCTACCTTAGCTCATGTGGGATGAAGATGAATCATTAGGAGGTTCTGTACTGAAATTAATGTTCATGCAGTATAAGGTTGTCTCCAATGCTTTACTGAAATGTCAGGATTTCTGGTTGCTATATTCTTTTTTTTCATTTCTTAAAAAATAACTAATTTGTAAACAAAACAAAAACCTATTTCTTTATGAGACTGACTCAAAAACTGGAGGTTCATTTTTCAATGGTACGTGTGTGTTATATGTAAATGGCAGGAGTTGATGTGATGGCTTTCAGCTTCTCATTAGTTGTGTCACTTATATTGACTTATTGACTTTGATTTACAAAAGATAAATTGAATATTCTGATGATTTGCTTGGAAAACATACCAGGCTATTTCTCCTCCTTCAAACACAAAAGTCCTACTTTTCAAGGCAGGATCCTCACATCAAATATTGCTGATGCTTGTACAGGTGGATTTTTATTTTAAATTTGTGGAAAGGAGCAAGTTGCATGGAGTAATGGTATTTGTGAACAGTGTGTATGAGAACAGACCAGGAGCCTGGGACAGAAAGATGGGATGGTGGGATTGCACCTGCAAGGGTTGCCAGTGCAGGAGAGGAGTCCCCCCATGGAACCGTCCTGAAGCAGTCCTCTGGGATTAGTTATGAAGGTCACCTTGCTGGTAATGGGAGTTGTGCTGACTATCCATGTTGCTTTGTACAGTTATTTTATAAATTATGCAGCTGTGCCCACAGACAGATGTGTAGCTGCAACCTGATCTACTAAAAGCTTATTACAGGTGGTGTATGAAGTCAGCACATCGATGGTCATCTGTAATCTGCTAGATATGCCCAGTGTCAGCTGGGCTGCCAGGAGCAGTGCAGTAAAATGTTAATAGAAAACTACAGTGGCAAAAGAGTGCAGTGGGTTATTGCCATGGAAGCTGCTGCAGCAGGATTTCCCTGAGGATTTGCATATGCAGCCTTACAGCCAAATAATGTGCAAAGAATTATGTAAACTGACACAATACAGTACTACTTCAGCATTGACTCTGCTGCTTTAAGGTCTTTAGCTCTTGGAAATGATTTTAACCATAAGACCTTGTGCCAGTGTTTTGGGAGGTTCTGTTGGATGTTGAGAAAATGGTGATAGGTTGCAAGATCTCACCACAGAAATTAAGTATATAATTAAAGGTGTCAACATCAGCTGCAGTGGGCTTTTTATTCTTTGTACTTGTCACAGCTTGAAAGCTTTAAAACATGATGGTAAACACAAAGAAATACTCCTTTAATTAAACCATTTTTTGCCATGGCTTAAATCTACAAGGCACACTTCCGTGGAAGACTGCCACAACATGTCTGGCACGTTCTCATTCTCAGACGAGTGGTGTTGGTGGTACAACATACATTTGGTCAATGGGGAAGTTGTAAGAGCTGCCTGCTTGGTCTCTTGAAAATGCCACAACATTTAGTTGTTCTTTTGCAGTGTCTTATCACATAAGCTAATCTACTGAGTGACAGCCAAAATTATTTACCCTTGGTATCCCAGTCTTGATGCCCCACTGAAGGTCTTCACCTTTTCCAGGCTGAACTGCCAGCACATGGCAGTATGGAGGAGGAATGGGTAAAGTGTCTTGGTTATCATCCCAGGCATTGGAAGGTCACTATTGCATCAGGGGAGGAGACTGTCTTGTGTTTGGTGGCACAGTGCATTACTCATCCCTGACCTATGCCAGGTTGACCTGCTACACTTAATGCTTAAGGATTTTGCTATAATGCTTAAAAAAGCTGAATGACAGTCTGGATCCAGTACACAGCAAGGAAACAAGCTGAATTGCAGGAACTTCCTTAGTTTGCTAAATACTTCATTAATTTTACTATTTAATTTAAATTTTACTGTTTGTTTCACTAAATAAGTTCTCTATTTAATTTATCGTAAACTCAGTGCTGCTTGCTGTGGAGGCCAGGGACTCTTAGGACCAGAGTCAGCACGGAGCAGCTCTGTGCTTGTTTTCAGTCCACTTTCATTTGTCCTTGGATTGCTTCTAGACACAGCTCTTAATGCTCTCTATGGATAAAAGTCAGACTGCAGTCTGTGGATCACTTTATTGCTGACGCTGTGAAGAAAACAATCCTTTTTAATGCCGAGGAGGGAAGAGAAAGTGGCCTTTCAGAGAAGCTGTTTGGAACGATTTTTTGACTATGGTTATTATGTGCAGACGTGGAGGCATTGTCAAAGGCTTATTTATAAGGTTGGAAGAGGGCAGTCAAATCACACTTTGCTAAATAGCTTGGAATAGACTTACTGAAACTAAATGTAGAGCAGAAGTGCGGCTACTGAACGCCCACGCAAGGGTGCAAAGTAAGTTTCTGTAAAGGTGACCTTGCAAAAACTTACCCAGAGGCATTGGCTGCTGAGAGTGAGCCCTTACAGTCTACAAAAAGAACCATCTTTGGAAGGACTATGTCCAGTTTCTTCTTTCTAAGCCAAGAGTGTCTTGGGAGTTGTTGACTTTTTTTTTATTGCTTCCTCCTAAGCTGGCTCTCAACTCCAAGGAATGCCACTGTATGAATTATGTTTTCATCATTTATATTGAATACCTGTGCAAGGCAGTCCCTAAAGGAAGCTAATATTTGGCTACCAAAATAACAGATGCAGACATGTACTTGCTGAAAATACTGGTCAGAACCACAGCTTTTATAAATTAGGATGATGCCTTTGACTTAGCAAAGGCCTGTCACTGAAGCTTTGGTAGCTTTTTCTAATGAAGATGAACAAAAGCATGAAGCATACCATCCTAAAGACCTGGATACTTGCTGCCCAGTCCCTACAAGAGAACAGTCTCTGAAATAAACTGGAATAAAACTCAGAAAAGAAATGTTATGTGAACTTACTTCAAGCTGTCTTGACAGGCTTGTTTTAAGGCTGTCAAACCAGCTATGGTTTGAAGATGGTCTGATGTACATTTCCAGGCCATTAAGAATGGAGCTGATATGAAAACTGGTATTCTGGCAAGCCAGATAAGCTCCAATGCTTCCAAAGGTTACATGAGGAAACTTGGTGTAAACAGAAATTCTAAAAATATTCACTTGGGAAATACTAAATCATCATTTTTTGTTTTCTTGCACTTTTTTTTTAAGTCTTTATAATGCTCTCTACACATTGAAAAAGATGAGAAATTGTTTTAACTGTCTGTCATATTTCATTAATTGACACATTCCATAAAGATGCCATGATTTTTTTGATGGATGAACATTTTCTGACAAAAGGCTTCTGTCAGCATTTTTTTGTGTTCTCTAAATAAGACCCAAAAATCATGTTGTGTGCTTTTGCAAAGGTAACTTGTCAGGAATATAAAACAGTCTCCAGTGGCTTGGACTTAGGAAAAAGGAGTTAATTGGCTTTTTAAACCTTGGTTTTTGAAGGTGGTACCATATACTTGAGGAGAAAGTACTTCCCAACAGCCAAAATAAAAAAAAAAAATCTGGATTGATTTCTCTTAGGTATGTATCTGTATATAATACACTTAATGTGCTTTTCCTGTGGGTGGCTATAAATTGCTAGATTTTTCCTCAAATAAGATAATAAAATTATATCTAATATCTTGAACTGATACTTCTACCACTCCTGCTCCTGATTTGGGAGTATCGAGGTCTGCCAAGCTGTTAATGAAGTTGCATTAATTTCAAAATCAATGCGTTCAGCTCTGCACAAGATTTGTTTACAAACCAGGCAGTTTGGGTTATTATACATAGGGTATAATACGTAATGACACCTGGGCCTATCAGCAGAATGGGATATTTTGTTGTGGGCCTCAATTGCAGTTTGAATGAGAGCAGAGTCTTTTTCCCAGCAGAGCAAAAGAACCTTCTTTCCCTGTGTTTTCTCCTTACATATCTGATTTATCCTGCCCGAAATAACTATGCTTTTGACCTTCTTAAGATTTGTATGCTATGTTGTAATCACTGATAGGTTACAGTACATTTTGAAACTTTTCATCTTTTGTCCATCCCTTACTCTGAGGGAACCCTGAGTTACTAAATTACAAGTTGGTAATCAGAATAGAAAAAAATGGGAAAAGATGCATGAACCTGTTAAAAATGCTCTCAAATTACTTAATTCTGCAAACCAGTTAAGTAAGGAAAAACCATTTTATTCATGTGGGGTTCTTATTTTTTTTTTTTTCCTAATGTGTTGCTCAGCAAGGAACACTAGAAAGGAAATGAAGTAGGAGGAAGAATGTGACCAGCGGGGACCCATCCAAGAGAGACGACCAGAGACTGTAGGATGGCATGCAGGGGCTGCCTGAAGTTCCACCTCAAATCTTTCTGTGTGTTCTGCAGTGGATATATTTGCTGAGAAGTTGAGTGTGCAGCCTGCTCTCTGCTCTCATCAGAGCCAGCGAGGCAGCTGCAGTTTGCCCTGAGCTGAGTTGAGCCAAAATGGGTTCTGCAATGCACACCCTCCGAGGGCGAGGTGCCAGCTTTTGCTTCACAGTTGGGTCGCCAGTATGGACACCCAAATGGCTTTTCATGCTTAGCTTTCTTCATTTATTTTGAGGCCATTCTTAAAAATGGAGATGTCTCTTTGTGGGTGACATTCCTTCTGAGTGCAAAAGAGCCAAACTAGTCAAAATAGCAGTAATGACTTGCAAGGTGGTTGCTGCGAATTGCACAGGCAAGTTTTTGCTGGCACAGGATGAGAAGGAGGAAGAGCTTGTGTGTGTAGGTTGTATCATAACAGAAGTTGTTTGTTATTTTCCACATCCTACAAGGTCCCTTAGAGCAAGCCCAAAGTTCAGAAGTTACTCAGTAGAGCTCTGTCCTGCCTGTGCATGGAATACTGGGTCTGGCTGCATGTTCAGACACTCCAAGAGTGCTTTTGCACTTAGTCTCTGTAATTTGTATTGAAAACCCTGATTGGCTTTTAAAGAAACCCTATGAAAGTAAATATATTTTCCATGCAAACAACACTCTATAGCAGAGGAGAGAGAAAAATCTAAATTTTACGGTCACAATTGTATAATCATCCTGAGAATGGACAACTAGGCAAAGCCACTCTTTCATTTGACTGAGTAAAGCTTTGAAAGGTAAACAGTGCATGTTTGAAATACTGAAGTTTTTTCATAGCAGTATTTCCTGGGTAAGTGCCCTTTAAATCAATGTAAAAGTCTTTAAAAAGTACAAATTAGCTATTTAAGTTCCTTATGCAGACAGTTGGCTCTCTCTATGGAATATATTTGTGTATTTAGAAAGTAATATTTAAATATTTTAGGCTGGTCATTAACTATGCAAAACTCAATTTGTGTTAAAAATTCAGTTCTTTTCCTACTGAAATTCAATGTTGCTCTTGTTATATTGCATATCAGTAAATTATGAATCAGTAGTGCTCACTTTGCCAATAAAGGCTGTTTTTTAAGACAATGAGATTATACAAGGGCTTTCATAATTTTATTTAATCAACAATTATGTTGATGTTTGAGTCAGAAAGTGATTCAGCTTGCTTTTTTAGAGCTGTGTGGGTTCTGCATGACCAATGAGATACAAAGCCTGTATATTTATTTCAAGAAGGAGGGGAGGTAGCAGGTTCTCTGTGGCTGGAGCAGGACTGCTAGGTAAGAAAGGATTATCATATCCCATATACCTGTCAGGTTTCATTATCACTTATCAAAGTAAACTTGTGCAGCTGCTAAAAATTTAATTTCACCAAGATTACATTTTTTTTGTGCTTCTGACTGCTCTTACCTCCCTAAAAATGGAGTCTGGCAGGTACCTATTGTCCATATCCACAAGTCTCAAGACAAAAATATTTCACTTTGTAAGACTTAATGTTTTATGAACTCTTGTTTGCTGTAGACAAGATTTAAAACATTACCCCTACTCCCAGCTTCTGCTTCTGAAGCCAGGTATTTAAAAACTATCTCTCTGTGCTACCTGGAAGATTGCTTGACCGCTGGAGTTGAGTTCAGTAGTTACTCAAGATTTCATATATAACTAGGAATACCCTCTGTTCCATGTATTGTTATCAGAAAGCCATACCTACTGTAGAATATAAAAACTTGATTAAGTTATGGGGAAGAATGAAGATACAGAATCATGTGTAGAGCATGTTTTGTGAGCTTTAATAGTCAAGCCAGTACTAGCAGAAAATAAACCTTGTGATCAAAAGAAGAAAACATTTGTTAAGTGGCTTTATTATTGCACTAGCAGTTAAGGTGAACTAAATATATCTATCCCAGCCCCATAGTTTTCACTTGATAATGAAAATCTTTTATCATTTAAACTGAAATTTTCTCTTCTGTCCTGACCAAAACATGGATTGTGTGGGGCTCTTTCCTTTGGTTTTACAATATAGAGAAATGTGCTTTCAACTGAAAGTTTTTCAATCTCACAAATTAAAACTGGGGAGTAATCTTTAAATAGATGCGTTTTTCCCCACTGCACTTAAAAAAAAAATAAAAATCCAGTGTTTGCTGTTTTGGCATTCCTTGCAATCTGAAGGTTTACTGTTTCAAAGTCTTGATGCTATTTTTGCTGTGCTTGTAGCTTGAGTTCACCAGAGTGCACCCAAACATTAAGGCTTAAGAGCAAGTCCAACCACACTATTTCTGTAATTCCTTGTAGTTCTGTTTCATGGAAAATTTCTGCTGTAGTTGTTGCTGTAACTGGGAATGTGAACTGGCATACAGGGGTGCTGGAGAATGTGACCTGACCAACATGCTAGTGGATCTTTGCAGAGCCAGATTGTGAAATGGCCAATCTCATGCTCTGCTGCAGCTGGGAGAGCTGATGCTGAGATCCAAACAGCCCTGTAGTGCAAAAAAGACTCGCTCTTGTTGAGCAGAACTCCAAATGAGAAGCTGTATGCCTTCTCCTTTTGATTGGGAAGGGTGTTTCAGGACTAAAGGCTGCTGGACTTAGGTGTGGTATTTCTTGGATCCAGCTCTTGGTTTGGGATTATACCCATGACATTGTCTTTTTCACAGGGATGTAGAGCTGCTTTTAAGTGCTCCCATGTCTGCTGGGTTTGAAGAGCCTCCTCCTCTGAGGGTATTGGTTTTCACTGCTTCTGTAGAATAGAGGATGTTCCCTGTCCTTACCTGGTAACTAAAACACTACCACAAGGTGCAAGCATGAAAACTACTATTTTTAGAATGGAGCTTGTTTAGTTTGTGGGAGGGATTAGAGGAGAGTGGGCTGTAAATACAGGTGTCTGCATCCCTGATATTGTGGGTTTGATGTTCCTAATTCAGCTTAGTGTAATCTGGTGTCTGACTGGCTGACCTTGTAACACTGATACAGTGCTGCCAGCCCTTAGAGCCTTCTTTTTGGTTTTTTTGCCCTCTTCTTATGGAGTAGTTGAAACTGGCAGAGAAAGTGCAAGATCAGTGAAATGCTAGGGTAATGACAGCATGGGACTGCAAGGCTCATTACATTATGGGAGGAAGACAACCACTGCATGCATTATAGTGCTAAAAATATTCTCTGTGACGTGGGACAGTGACACTAGCCACATAGTAGCTGTGACTTGTTCTGGTAATGTGCTTTCTTGGGGATATCAGAGTGCAGGATAAAACTCCAAAGTGGTGGCAGAGACAAAACTCAAAAACACATAGACATGACCTGTATGTGACTCTGTGTGGAGCAGGGACAGTAGGAAAGTCATAGAATTATGACAATGAACTAGGCAGAAATTAGAGGTACAGGAGAAAAGGTGGAATCAGGTTCTAGAGCCTAGGAATCATGTCATGTGGGATGAGGGCAGTGCTCTCTCTGGAGGACTCACACTGCCCTTCTGGGCTGTTTGGAGGAAGGCTTTGACATGCATATGGACAAATAAAACACTATCCAGAAAAAGTCCAAAATAGCTGCTGAGGATAAAAGTTGCAGATAATGTGTAAATGAAGAAATAAAATGCCTGCTTGTCTCACAGGCCTGTATGCTGCAAAGTAATGAGTGTACAGAGCAGAGGGAGAAACTTTTCAGAGTGTATAGTATCATACGGGAGGAAGAATATGGGGGGAGGGGAAGTTTCCTTATGAAGTCTGTCAGACAATGGGTACGTGCCATCATTTGCATTAGAAAAATTAATCATGCTTTTAATTTCTTGTGTTGGGCGCGCCTTGTGGTGATCAGGAGTGTGTCTATCTTTCCTTCTTGCTTTTATCCTAGGTCCAACACGAAAAATGCCCTTGACTGCCAGTGCCATGGACTTTTTTCAGCTCTTTGTCCCTGATAATGTACTAAAGAATATGGTGGTCCAAACCAACATGTATGCCAAGAAATACCAGGAGAGGTTTGGTAGTGACGATGCCTGGATTGATGTCACCTTGACAGAAATGAAGGCCTTCTTAGGCTACATGATATCAACCAGCATCCACCACTGTGAGTCTGTTCTCAGCATCTGGAGCAGCGGCTTCTACAGCAACAAGAGCATTGCACTTATCATGACACAATCAAGGTTTGAGAAGATTCTGAAGTATTTCCACATTGTGGCCTTCCGCTCGAGCCAGACAACGCATAGCCTCTACAAAATCCAGCCTTTTCTGGACTCTCTGCAGAATGGCTTTGACTCTGCTTTCAGACCTTCACAAGCCCAGGTAAGAGTTAAGCTGTTGTCAGGAACATCAGACCTGTGCACTCTGGAAAGTGCACAGCACAGTTGTGTGGGGAAAGAGCTGGGGCTTCCCAGTGTGAAGCTGTGCTGTGGTGCCTCCATGAAACAAGAGAGAAAGCAGCACTGTCCTGTGTGAGTGTCTGTCAGTGCAGGCACCCAGCAGGTTTCAGTGGGAATGGTGCCCTCCAAGCTGGAGCTGTTTGCTTTAGTGACCTAAACAAGCTTGGACAGTTCTCAGTGAGGCTGGCACTGGTAGGTTTTGCTATCCTGAGGATGGGAGGTTGCAGGCTGTGCAAGGGTAGAAAGGGCAGAGCTGCTGCAGCTGGGCTGGAGGGGCGGGAGGCTGAGTTGGATGGAGTTGAGTTTGCTAGAGTGACTGTACCTGACCTTAGCAGTAGGTACTTGCTGTATGGTCCAGTAACACAACTCCTGTTTCATGACTGGAAAGGGGGACAGGTGAAAATCTTTTAATATTCATCGTACTCTGTTTAAACTTTGTTCAATACAAATGATATGCTTTTGAAGCTGTTGCTACTGATTGTGTTCAGAAATCTGGAAAGAAAAAGGAATAAGCATAAAATATGTTACTTTTATATATACTTTTATAAAAGTATATTTATATATACTTTTATATATAACTTTTCAATAAATTCTCTATTTCCAGAATATAAATATTTCACTTGGGCATTTGGAAGGGGTGTTGTGTCCATAGTCCTCTTTTTCTTCCTGGTTCCCTTCTGAAGCATCCCATTTTTGCCCACTGCACAAAATTAATGACGACATAGATGCATCACATCCATTGAAGTGTGCCTAAAACAAATGGCAAGGGATTCCAGTTTTTTCTATTTTATAGACAAGAAAAGTTATACCTGTATAACTCATGAGAACACAGTTGCCTAAAAAGCTGTTAAGGTAGAGAAGGGAGGAGGGAGGAGTGTTCTCACTAAGCTATGCAAGATATGTTTCCATTAAGACAAACAGGCAGTGATAAACATGGAATTGTTGGGCTCCCATAAAAATATGAAATCTAATCCTTATGGCTGCTGACTTCAATGGGCAGAAGATAAAGGCTTCAGAAATGTGATCACTGTTTCTAATGCAAATGTTTATAATGGTGTGCTGTGGCACACACTATGAGTGCAAATCCATTAAAGGATAAGATTTTATTTGCGTGTGTATCCCTTATCCCATTCCCCATCCTGAGCAAGGCATGAGAACTGAATTGACAAAATCACAGCACCCTGTTTGCAGTGGCAAAACATCTGAATCTTCACAAGCAAAATGTATTCTTATCCTGAGTTTGGTAAGGCAATGCTACTTAAATAAAACAAGGGGGAAGAAGTAGAGATGGCCCAATTTCCTTCCTTCCCCCTCCACTTCTCTGCTCCTTTGTCAGTGTTTACGTCAGTGATTTCTATGCAGCATGTTTCAGTGATATTGAGTGGAACAAAAAGCACTAAAATACAGCTTCAAAAATAACCCTGTGAGAAAGAATAAGGTTTTGAATCTGTTGTTAAAAATACCCTAGTGTACCTCCAGAAGCCTACTGGGGGATGTTCCAGGCCTCCTCCTGAAAGGAGCCTTGTGCATGACGTCTTCCTGGTCAGGGCAGCTTGCTACCTGTCTCAAGAGATGAGGACCCCATCTGCTCAGAGCAGCAGGAAAGACCTCTCCCTGCAAATTGTCCTGAGTGCAGACTGCAGTAAACATCAAACCCAGAATGCCCGGTGATAAATACCAAAAATAATTAAAAATAATAAGCCAGTTGCACAGAAACAAATGGAAAAATGAGGGGAAAGAACCACTTAGATGGGCTTTTGGAAGTTCTGCCTCTGAAAGCCAGTTGGAAAGGAGAGCCCGGGTTTCTGTGATCAGCAATACCTGAAATCCCAAGTTCAGAATGGATTTGTTGCTTAAGGCACATCTGTATCTTAAACATGAGACTTGTGTTACCTGGGTGGCTTGTTGCTGACCCACAAGCTTTATGCTACCTTCTTGTAAGTGGCCTCAAACAGCTAAATCACAACTCCTGTTGAATGCAGCAGGGCTGTTTGGGCTTATGGGTAGGCTTGTTACTGACCTTTGTCCTCTGGCAGTGTGGACTCACAGAACACAGGAAGATGCAATGTTTAACTCATCCCTATGGACAGAGCAGGGACAATCTGCATCCAGCAGTGCAACATCTGCCTTCACAGTTATTTCTTCTATAGATTTGATCTTTTCTTTTTGGAGAGATGGAAAAGATTCTTCAAGTGGAACTCCTGTCAGAAAATACTTTGTGATTTTTTTCTCATCTATGACCCCTCCCCCCGCCCAAATGTGTCTGTAAAAATAACACTACAGTTGCTATGAAAGGAAACAGGGAGAAAGAACTATGCCAGTATACCAAAGCAAAGAAAACAATCTAGTGAATTATAATTATTTTGCTAAATATACTGAGCAAACAAAAGGAAATAATTACTCTCTAGCTTATGAAGGAATTGAAAGTCCAGAACATTTTAATTGTGCATCACCAGTGCTCGCTGTAGTTTCTGAAGTTAAAAAAATGGTGTTCTGACCTAGATTGGTAAAAAAAACCTGACAGGAATATTCTCTGCATCTTATCCCTCCTCAGCATCATCTGTATAAATAAACACTGTCTCTACCTGAGCAACAAGAGGTGAAGATTTGGGGCTGTTCTTGTAAGCAGTGTTGTTTCTTTGCTACTTTGCTTTTTAGTTGTGCTACTGTCTTCAAGCCTGAAAGGGGGAGGATGCCCTGCCTGTGTCTGGGAGGTATAGAGCAACAAATTCAAGGGTACTCAGCTGCCAAGGATATACACTGAATTCCAGAAACCAGAGGAGTTCAGGGAAAATAACATCACTGCTCAAATATCCTTCTGTGCCTGCTGAGTATTTATATGCTCATCAGCAGGATGCGGCTAGACAGGATTGCTGTCTCTGGCTGCCCCTGACTAGTGTGGGAGAGGTCAGGAGCAGAACTCCCGGTACTCTCTGCTTCCCTCTCCCTCTAAAGTACCTTCTCTTTGGTGTTTTGGAACCAAACAGCTTTGCATCTGCCCAGTGGAATATCAGCTGGGAACAGTCCGCTTCTTATCTCCCTGGCAAAAAGAGAGATGTAATTCCAACCTCTTCCTCCAAGGGCATGGTGCTAAACTTTGGCCAATTACTGGGCAGCTTCTTTGTGTTTCACTCTTGGTGGTATCATAGGGTACAGCTAGGCAGTTTCAACTTCAATAGCTCTTCCAAACCAGCTCACACCTTTAGATGGCAGCCTCTTTGAAAAAACGGAGGGGCAAAAACAGGCTGGTCAACTTGTTTTTGTATCCTCATGATTAAATGTTCATTTGATATTGGGTATTTCCAAATTCTAAGATCTTGCTTGTGCTGTACCTCTATATTTCAGATTTCCTGTTCTCAAAATGATTCCTTAGGAGTTAAGGGTCCCAAATGAGAATCATTCTGTCTTAGGGCTTCTGTGAGTGTGACATAAGTACATAAATATTCAGAGAGGGCTGGCCAAACATAAGACATCAAGCAAGAGAAAGACAGACAGAGGAGCAATAAGAATATTGAATAGCAAGGTAAATTTCTGATGTTCTGTAGCTCTTGGCCAGTTGATCTTTTTGTGAAGCCAGGTTTTAGGAAGAGTTTGGCAACAGAAAATGATGAAAATTCATTGCTATTTTAAAATTACCTAACGGTAATGGAGTGCTTTAAGAACTGATACTTTGTTTTTTAAGAGGATTGATTGAAGACTGAACAAATGGGCAGAGGAGCATGGAATCATGGCTCCATTGGAGGTCAGAGTTAACCTTTGAACGATGGCAAAGATCTGTAAAATGTGGATAGGACAAGCAGGACTTTGAAAATGAGAAGAGAGAATCTGTCTGATATACTGGAGAAGAACTTATGAGAGAGAAATAAAGAAAAATGATGTGGTCAGAGTGATGGACTAGGAAAATAGCTTTCCAGCAGCAGTCTGTAGAAGAAGGTTGCCTTACATTGAGTAAAACTGTCGCAGGATGGTTGTGGGTTTTGTATGTAAGCTGGTCTGGGTGGGTGGGTTGTTACTCTAAAATGAGTGCCATTTTAGAGCTCTTACTCAGAAAGCATGGAAAATGCGGGCATTGCCTGGCTGAGGAGATTTTGCAAGTAGGAGGTAAAGACTGACATTCAGATTCACTAGCCAGTGATATCTGCAGCAGGAGAAGAGGGATGTCAGCAATGACCAAAAAAGGAGATACTGAGGGGTTCTTAAGGGAAGGGAGATGCTCTCAAATGCAGCATAATGAAATCAGAACTGGCAGCTGGGTATGTGAGCAGAGAGGCAGAAGCACGAGCTCCTCTTGCAGGAGGAACGACTGACTGTGCATCCAGATGCAGTTACCCAGGGGCCTCTGCAACTGGATGGTACCCACCAAAAACCAAAGAGAAGACAAGCTGAGGCAGCTTCTCCAGGAGACAGGCTGAAGAGATAGCCTGTGTTGTGGATGGCCATGGAGCTCAGGGGGAGATGTTTCCCAGATATGATGATTCATTATCTAAGTATATGGAGTCCAGGAGTTCCAAGTACAAAAGACTTAGTGATTCGGGGCTTTGTCTACAAGCCTGTTTGGGCTCTGGTGAGAGAGGATAGATGGAATTTTGGTGTGGAAAGAGAATTGGAAATGATCTAAAATAGAGAAGAAAGAAAGGCACTCCTGACAGTGGCCATTTTGTTCTGTGAGTGATACTGTGAGACGGAGCAATTGATGGAGTCCCATCTTGGAGTCTTGCCTTTGCAACACTTGGAGTGCAAATACATATTGAGGAAAAAACAAAGAGTGAAAGTTTGGCAGGTGGATTTATTAGGGATAAGGATTACAGCAAAGCAAAGCAAAAGCAGTGTGATAGCAGTGGGGGAGCAAAGGAACTAGATGAGGAGCTTCTAAGATCTGAACAGATATGGGAATGTGAGAGAAGAAAATGGGAATGATTTCTATGAAGAAATTCACAAGGTATCTTGCATCAGAGGAAGTCAGAATAGGAGGAGGGGAGCACTTGGGGAGTGAGAAAAATATGGTGAAGAGGCAGCCAGGAATATGTGTAGGAGTCAATTAAGCCTGGAAGTAGATCTTTATCAAGCAAGATGAGAACCAGGAAAGAATATGCCATGGGGGCAGTAAGCTCACTCCTGTAAAAGTGTGTTTTGCAGCAGCAGCAAGAATGGGGAATAGAGATGGAGAAATTTGCTTGGGGATTTGGCAAATAGATGGATTTGAGATTACAGGAAAAGCAAGGAGACTGAGAATACAGTGAGGGTGAACAAACTTATAGGATGGGCCAGTAGCAGCAGGGCTAACTTTTGTCCTAAAAACACCATGTCAGTAGCAGGAGCAGGCACTGCCCATAGAGTGCCTTGCTTGCAAAGTCCTTTATAGCTGTTGAAGCAGTGGTTGTATGTGGAGGGGTGACAACACTTGTCCCCCACTCTCTGAAGGAAGAGCAAGCTCCAGGGGTTTTCAGTTCATTTTCCTTGCCTGTCCACATTTTGTCTTTGCAGCACCAGCAGATCTTGCCCTAGTCTGTTCGCATTTTTCTTCCCTCTTCACAATAGTTGAGTAGGATCTTACAGAGAAATTACTTGAATTCAGTACAGGGGCACAAAGGAGGGAAGGCAGGGCTGAGTATGGGCAGGGAGAAAAGGAAGATGGAGAGGTTTTAAATATTCAGATTTGCTTTCTAGATGTAAAGCTGACAGGCCTTACTGTGTCATAGAAAGAGTGTGAAGGGTAAACAGGATGCAGTAGAGCTGCTGCTAGGAGAGCTGATGCTGTGGTGTAGAGGGAAAGAAGCTAATGACAGAGGGTAGAAGATGTCCTAAGGTGATGCTTATACAGCCTTTTCTTTCTGCTGCTCTCCATCCTACAGCAGGGGAGATTACAACAGTGGAATCACATCACTCAGTGGGATCTGGAGAAACTCTTAACCATGTATCCAACCCTATCGCAAAGGATGTGCTCCTTCCCTCTGCATGTGAGACACAGAAAGGCAAAAGCAAATGAGGGCAAGTTTAATATTTGCAAAATGCTGTTCAGAATCCTCTGAGGTGGAAGCGGAAAATGCCCCAGATGGCCTTTAGATAGGAGGGGTTGTGTTCTGTGTGGACCTTGAGAGAGGAAGATGATTTGGCTTCAGTGGGGAAACAGGGCAGCTGCAGCTGGAGGAACAAATAGCTTTGTGTGCAGCTCTCCTTGCTCCCATCTGCATTTTGGTGTGTAATTTGAACATTTCACAGGAGTGCTTTCAGATGGTCCTGTGAATGTTTCATGAGTCTTTAAGAAGTGGAGTGCGTATAAATGACAGCATGCAGCCATCACTGTGTGGGGAGGGCACGGCTGCCTATTTTGGGCTGACAGAGTGATGTTCAGCAAACATCTTGTGTTCAGGGGGCCAGCAGCTGCTCATCTCTGGTGCTTAACTGCTCACCCACCACATCACAAGCGTCACTCCTAGGTTTAGTGCAGGTTTGTTCTCATTTCCGCCACTGACTGCGCAGATGTGCACAAAAATAGCACACGTGCAGGGGTGGAAAGGCTTTGTCTGAGGGTGAGAGCCTCTGCATACCTGTTTCTGAGCCTGTCTCCTGGAGGGATGGTCACTGGAAAAGAACAGACTCCTTTAAATAATAACCCATCTGACTATTTTGCACGTCTTCACAAGGGTATGAATTATGGCCTGCTGGGACTGCTTTCCCCTCATGTACAAGGAGGGGAGCCTGCAGTGACTTGCTCTGATTTAGAAGTACATGTCTGAATTTGGTCAGCATTCATCAGCTGGGACCTTTCAACAGTTTACACAAGTAGCTTGCTAGACAACTTGTACTTTGTGTGCAGTCAGGTATGTGTATGTTATGCACAGCTGCCTGTGAACTGTGGGGAGCTACTAGTACTTTTCTGTAGGTGAGTTCCACAGTGTGATACCCAGCAGTATCACACTTCAGTTTTGCTGCTGAATTAATGGAGAGAAGTGTAACAAACAAAACACAAAAGAAACAGGGAACCACTCTACATCATCTGAATGCAGAATGCAGAAACTGCTTCACTTTCACAGGTCTTTGTTACTTGCTCCAGTCTGCCTTATCTTTTTCTATTTCTGCCTCTGATGGTTTATCTTTGTCTCCTTTTGTCAATTTTTTCAGCTCCTGAGGCAAGAGAGACTTCCCTAAAGCTGCTGCTGCCAGGAAAAATATTTTCTGTCACTTCACCACCTCCTTAAGTGGCAGCAGAAAGCATCTTTTTCTCCCTTAGTTTCTCTCTCTCTTTATTACGTGTTTTCCTTTGCTATAACCAAGGAATGTACTTTGCAACAAATTTTAGGGTGTGTTTGGGTGGAAGACATTCCACCAAACAATATGAAGCTTATGAAGAAGCATGGGGAAGGATGCTGCTAACAATCCACCCTCCCTGCCCTGCCCCATCCTCTGCATCATTTCGGAGGGATGTTGAACTGTAGCAGACAGTAAGAAGTGAGAGTTGTGCCTTGCAATGTTTGCAAATTATGTGTAGAGCAGCTATCCATATGGGGTGTGCTTGGCCAGGCTTGTTTTTTGTTGGATGGTAGCATCAAACAAAAGTGGGTTTGCTTCTTTGTTTGGGATGATGCACACAAGCACAGTGCAAGGGTTGTATTTCTTTGAAAGCAGTTAAAGCACCTTTTTTTTAGCAATCATGTATTCTTCCATTTCTTTCCCTGTCTCTTTTCTTGCCACTTGCAGGTACTACATGAGCCCCTGATAGATGAGGATCCTGTTTTCATTGCTACCTGTACAGAGAGGGAGCTGCGCAAGAGGAAAAAGAGGAAATTCAGTCTTTGGGTTCGGCAATGCTCATCCACTGGTTTCATCTGCCAGGTGGGTTTTACCTCTTCAGATGTCATCATTGAGTTCCAGCAGGCCCTTAAATGCATTGCAGGACCAAAGGTAACAGTTAATTCTCTTGGTTACCTAGCCAGGGGCTACAGTCTGAATGCAGGAGGCCTCTGACTCCTGCAGATACCAGATGTGACGGACAGTGATGACAATCCTGATGCTTTGTTTGCTGTATGATTTAACTGGAAGTTTCTGTTTCTAATACTGTCTATCTGGCTGCCAGCCCTCAGCTAATTACATTGAAATGCAGTTAAAAGGCCTGTCTGTGTGTATATCCTAAGTTTATGGAAGTGTCTAGGTACTGTGATTTACGTCATTTTTAATGAGTCAGATTTTCTCTCTATAACACTGCACCTGTGATAGCCAGCAGTGTCCAGTAGACTAAACCAATATGGTATCAAGATGTCCATTTTTCTGTGAGAAACATATTAGTGGGGGCTCCTATTACATATCTTTTCACACATCTACCTCTCTATCAAAGACATAAAATCTGATGTGACTTCAAGGTGAGATGTCAGCTGGAGTGAGAGACATGTTAAAGGGTTTGTTTTTATTGTTGTAAGGTGTTTGGAACATCCTCTCAAATTCTCAGATTCCCCAGTTGCTGATGTATTTTGAGAGCCCTTGAAAAATCTGGTCGTTTACTTTGATACTTAGAGGTGAGGGGGCAGATGTTTTCTGATATTTCTTTTTCCCAAGAGCTCCTGTGAAAACATTGTGTCCCACATGTTCCAGAGTGGTGGTTCAGAGGCAGGATGTGCACACTGCTTGCTAAGGCTGAATACATGTCAGAACAGGGCCTGTGGATTTGCTGCAGCTGAACGTCCATTCAGAGCAGAATTTGGTTGGTGAATCATTACGACTGTTTGCTTAGCTGTGCAGGAAAAGAGCTCACTGGGAGCAGAGGTTTGCATTTTCAGCTCTGCTGTTCACTCTGAGAAGAAGTTTGGGATCCTGCCTCTTCTGTCTAGGTTTTAAAGGCTGTTTTGTCTGATACAAAATAGACTCACCTTGTGAAGCCTCCTTGGAAGTTTCTGCTCTCAAAGCTCTTGGAAAGTCATTTGCTATATAGAGTGAGTGTCTTTGATCTCCAAGGAGAACTTCACCAGTCCTACGTGCAGTTTATTACCAAAGCCTATTGGGTACACAAGCACGACATCTGCTCATCTCTCTTGCCACAGTCCCCCAGCCAACTGCCACAAAACTAATAAGTCTTCAGACATGCCAGAGGTTTCAGATTCAGAGCTATAATTATGTTTCACCTCCTGTCCTGTCCACTGAGAGACTAAATTAATGGAATGTCAAATTAAACAGAATAGATGCTCAGCACCACCCTAATCCTCCCACTCCCTTAATGAATTAGATGCTCATGCTTCGCTTGCATCCAGATGACGTCCAGGATTATCTTACCAGCTGCCTTCTATGTTCATTCCTTGACTTGGCTGTCGTTATCAACATGCTGAAATGACTGGGTGAAAGGGACCTTAGGGAAGAGTGAAAAAGAATATACCTTCATGCCAAAATGGAAAAACCTGATCTGGGGAGGATGGGCAACTTCAATTATGATATGATTGAAATGCTATGTTAATTTATGTGTCACACAAGCGGTCTTGCAAAATCCAAAGCACTTTTTTGGTGGTTTTTTGGTGTATTTAGAGTATTAAAACGGAGGGTTTGATTTTTTCCCTGTGTTTAACAAATTGAGAGAATTGATCTAAACCAGAAATAAATCCAATGTTTTCTCCTTCATGTACATACCTTCCCTTCAATCTCTTGTGAAGCTGCTATCAGGAAGAAAAGACTTGTTGTCTGATAGTTAAGGGCTGACTTGTCTATCACCTGCCAGCTGTTGGAAAAACCTTACAGCACCTGTTTCAAAACACGCATTTTCTGTGATACTGTCTGGGTGAATTCCCTCCCTCACTGCTTCCATGTGATGACATTGAGGTCCTTTTATTCAAGATAAAATAGGACTATCAACACTTCATAAATCAGGATAATTCACTTTCAAAAATCTGAATAATATGTATCTGTAGGCCCAGACAGAAGAGAGGAGGGACCTATATATGACTGGTTTTCAGGAACGGAAGGAATCTCAAGAGGTCTGTGATGCTGCTGACTGAAAACAATGTCCTCCAATCCTGAGTTATAAGCCTGGTGTTTAAAAAAGAAAAAAAAAATCCATCTGAGGAGACATCTTAGTTTTCCCATTGTTCTGCTTTTCCTACAATGAAAAGGATTGGAAGGTTTTTCTTAATGAAAAATGGATATGCCACATGCTGAGTTACTCTGTGAACTCTGGTTGGCAGCTCACAGGTCACTTGTTAATGTTAGGAATTTCAGCTGTTTGTCTCTTCAAATTGCTGTTCCTGGTTGTTCTTACGAGCAAAACTTTGAATCACATTTTTGGGTATAAGTAAACACTTCCTTTGGAAGGCTCATAATTTACTTTTTTAAGGAAATGGTGTTTGGTTAAAAATCTTGCCCAATAAGCTATTCATGGAACAGATGTGGTACAAAGCCTAAGTGCTGCTTGTGGACATAAGAAGGTGCACAGGCTTATATATTCATAATATAAATAATTTATGAATATTAGACTACTCTTCTGTACTCCAGATAACTTGACTGCACCCTGACAGTTAATTGTTTTAAGATGGATGCACAATTTTGGATTATATCTCTGCTTCAGAGCAGAGCATCTTGTTGCAGTGAACAGCTTTGTTGCTGGGCATCTCTTCACGGTCAGCTGGCCAAGTGGGAACATGCAGGAAGGACACATCATTCAAACCACGTAAATATATGTCTGCTGCAGTTGGGAACACGAACAAAACCTCTCAGAGGGTTCTGAAGGGCTCCAGGAGAGCTGACTTTGGCAAAGTAGATGGCAAAACTGCCCTGATACTGCTGCCTTTTTCACCTGTCCTTGACATTGACATCAAGGTGGCAGCAGCTGCTGTGGGAGAGGGCTTGGACCCTCTCATTTCTTTCTAATTCAGGGGGAACAACAAACACAGCTTGCAGGACTTCAGGTGTCCTCTTTGCTCCATCTTCTCTCTGCTTTTCTTTTTTCTTTCCAGTCTATTTCCTTACATACTACTTAGCACTTCTATTTTCCTACTTGCCACTGAGACACTTTAAAAACCAATATTTTAATGTCTTGATTGCAGTTTAAATTATTGAAGTAGCTTAGAAGTCTTACTTACAGTATTTGCTTAGAGTATGTTTAAATAGTAAGTCATACTATTTAAATCAGAACTGCAGCTGTGTCAGGTTTTTTGTGAGTTCTTATTTCTTTCTTTTTCTCTGAAAATCTGGAACACTTGATTACAAAAATTTTTCATAGACATGATTGGTAGGACTATTTGTCATTTTAGATGTAGCAATATCACTCATCAAAAAAATGATGAAGAGAATTCCCAAATACCTTACAAGGGGTAGCTGTTTTGTCCTGGTGGGACATACCATGCTCTCTCTTTGTACTTTTTGTGTAGCTCAAAAGGAATGAGCATGGTTATGAGTAACTGTTATTAAGTGATGCCTAGTCCTTGCATAGCTCCTCCTGTACAAGAAAGTTTTCTGATCATTTTGCAGGACAAGGAAGCACAGGATTCTGGTGAACCCTAGCACATGGAGAGCTGGCAGAACAAGGTGTTCCCATAGTGCCTCATCCTGAGGCACAGACCCATAGCCCAAATGTAACTCTTAGACAGTTCCTGACCCAAAGAGCCATCAATTAACAAGATGAAAGACAGTACATAGATGGTAGAGAGCACTACAAAGGCACAGTCAGGCAATATTAATCACTCTGATAGACAGTAATGGAATTAGCTCATCAGCGTAATTATTTGCTTAAAAAAGCTGGTATCATGATGAGGAAGAAATTACTTTATGGATGTGTATATCCTTTCCTATTCATTGAGATGAATTTTATTTTCTGAGGCTATACTGGAGACTTTTCCCTTCCCACATCTCCTCCCTACCGCTGAATATATGGACTCTGCACTTGCTTTTATTCCCTGGCAGAAAATTCTTGCAATAATGCATTTCATTTTTACTAATATCCCTGTGGAATATGTTACTCAGATTTATGAAGTCCTTGAGGTCCTTGTGCTGGGACTGACTTTGAGCTTCCACTGCTTCCCATGAAGTGATGAGTCAGAACAGAGTAAGGAAAAGTACTGTGTCTCTGCATCTTGAGTCTTTCCATGGTCCTGAAGAAACAGTGATTTGCATGACAGCCATGTTTAAAGAGTGAAACCTGGATCAGGGTGGCCCCTGCCTGAGAGGGTGAGAAAGGGCTCTCTCCCCAAAGAGCAGCAGTCTCAGTGAAGGAGATGTCTGAGGTCACTCCACAGATCAGTGGCAGAGCTCTCAACAGCAGCAAAAGAACCCCCAAACAATGTTAACACCACGCTTCTATAGTATATGCTGTAGTTTATTTTAGACAGGGTAGCTACAGCCAGCTCGAATACTTCATAACCCTATTGATTTTACAGAGTAAGAACTTCCAGAATGTAGAGAAACTGAGATTGTGCCCCAAAGAATTTATAATTTCACAACATACCACGTAAGTGCATTCAGTCAATGGGAAAGGGAGGAGTGAATAAACGTTGAGTCAGTTTTGTTTTCAAGGTCAAAGTTGCAGGAGAGTTAGCCATCTGTGCACTTGTTTAATAAGCTGCTCAGAAATGTTGGTGTTTAGGCCTATTTAAGTTCTGTTTAGAGAATAGTCTGAACCCTTGCATTTCTTTAAACAGTGCCCTGATAATTCCTCTATTGCTGGAACAGTTGCATCTGGAACACACAGATGTAGCAGCTGCTTTGAGGAGCTTCTCAAGGTCAGGCTTTGTCTGTGAGGGGATCCCAGGAAATCTGATCACCTTCATTTGTCAGTCACTGGTGACTGGAAAATCCTATCTACTTTCTTCATCTGGCTCCCACCTGGATCTGGCTTTTTAATGCATGTGGTTCTGTAATGTCAGCATCTGAGAATCCCAGATCTCAGCTGAAAGTCAATTATCCTCTTGCTCACCAGTGTTAACTGGAAAGGTATTTTTGCAGACATGTGATGGGCCAGCCCTATTAATATTTTATGGACTTTACAATCTTACCATGTTTCTAAATGAATAGGAAACCAAACCTAAATGTGATCTAATGCAAAGATCTCTCATAGTTTACATAGTCTTGGTGTCTATTTTCAGGTGTGAATGAAAGTTATTTTTTAGTTCCCATCTGAGCTGCTTGGAGTTTATGACAATAAAACTGCTTGTATAGTCGTGTCCCTTCTGCAGCTGTTCCCACTCAGTGCAACTCTGCCTGGGGAAGGAGACTAAAAGCACCAGAGCCTCCTTTTTTGTGCACTTCATAGGTTTGCCATAGGAATGCCCCTCATGGATCCCATCCCTTTGTGCTGGGTGCAATAAGCAGGAAAAAAAATCTCTGCCATAGAAAAGTTTAAGATCTAAGTGCAAGAAGGAGCCTTAGGCTTCCTACAGCAAATCTCTAGTTCAGACACATTTTGGCTGCCCAGAGAACTCTGGAAGCAGACTGAATGCCACAGTGTTTCTTGGCTAATGCACATGGCAGTGATCTGGGACTAACACACTGCTGGACACCAGTATATACCCTACTCCTGGTGAGCCTGCACCGGCCAGGCAGTCACCCTTGGGGTTCCTCCTTGGAAATGAGCTAGGTCCTTGATGTCACTGATTTGTCATCACTTGGTTTTGTCTTAAGATTTTATGCCCTTTTTATGTAAGTGTTTTCTTCCTTGAGCTGCTGTGTGTTATCTTCTCAACAGTTACAGCACTTCTGATGGTTTATACTGCTCTTGCCTTGCTTCACTTACATACCTTCCCACTTACACCTCCTCACTTACACACCTTCTCACAGCTCAACAGTAACTTTCATAGAGGAGCTGAGCCAATGTTGTGCAATTGTGTGGCACCAGAGTGAAGCCTCAGTCATGGATCTGAGCTGGGCTGCCAGTTACACAGAGGGAGCCTGGAAAAGCAGCATTAAGAAGAAACAGGAACAGTGCATTGATTAGAAGTTGCCTTGTGGGGATTGCACCCTTCCTAGGAAAGGTTTTGCAGAAGAAAAGTAAAGAGCTCTTCTGAGATGGTGGTGATTGCCAACCAGGCAGGAGAAGGGCAGCATGGAAAGAGGCAAATGTGGGCTTGTTTGACACTGGTTGTTGGATGCTGGCTTCACAGGGCAAGTGCAGGCAGGAATCACTATACTGACGTGGTATGGGAGGAGATCAATAGGGAAGCCTGGACCATAAAGACCTGTCTTCATGTTCCAGCCCCATTTCCATTTGATGCTGCAAAGAAGAGGGAACTGGCAGAAGGCTAACATGGTCAAAGCAAAGGGTTAGGCAGGTGATCTGAGGGGTGGAGCACTGCCTGGATGTCAAGATACATTTAAGCAAGGCCAAAAAAAGAAAGGATGGTTGCAGTAATTGGGAGGAAAGCCAGGCATAGGTATTTGAAAGAATAGGAAATGATTTATGTGGAGCTGTTAGAGAAAATGAATTTGCGTGACCTAGATGTGGCTGCATGGAAGAAGATACAGAGCAAAATCTGCCTAGGTTGATCCATGGATTGTCAATCCATGAGTTGTTGGTCTGCCATGCAGTTAAAAAAATTTAGTACCCTCAGTGACAAAAAATAACAAGAAATCATGGAAAAAAGCAAAGAATTCTAAGCCGTATTGGACTTCCATTGTCAACTCCACCAGCATCTTTTTGCCAGTCTCACAAAGATCTTTTTAGAAACTTTGAAGAACATGTGCAGACGGAACAGATATTTATCAGTCTTCAACACAAAGATGTTAGCTGCATCTCTGTGTGTTGATGCAGATTGAAATAATTCAAAATAGAATGCAGAGGGGAAAAAAAATGAGACCAAGTAAAGAGCTTTGTAAGGAACATCAGGAACTAGCTGGGAATAGGTTGGGAAAAGTGTATGTTCTTACATACCCTTTAGAAAATAGCCTTTAGAGTAGGAGGAAGAGAATGAAGAGAGGTTGAACAAATTATAAGATCTGATCTCAGATCTTATGGTGCCAATATCTGCTAGACAAGAGCTGGGAAGAGATCATTAAAGAAGGAGGGAGTATGAACTGCAGAAGGTTTAGGATGAAACTGGAGAGCAGAATCTCCGGCAGTGTTGGTAACAGCAACAGTTAAAGGTGAGGTTTAGGATGAGAGGGGAAGACCGAATGAGGCGGGATCTAGAAGTAGTGCTAGGAAAGTGCAGTTGTGGGTTGGCTCTGAAGCCTGTAAAAAAAAATAAAGTTATTTTTTCAATAGCTATTGAGGATTGAAAAATCATGACTACTTTACTTTGCTATCTTGCTTTTATAACTGTATCATCTAAAAACATGGTTTCTGTTTTGTGGTTGTTTAGGATCTGCCCTTTGTGAAATATTTTTGCACAATATATCTTTCAAAATCTTCCTTCTGTTTATTACTACCTCTGCCTGTCTTTTGCTTCCAAATGTCATCTATTTCATTCGAGAATTGTACCCTGGGGTACTTCAATTATGTATGAAAGTGGAGTATTTGGGATGTGCTGTTCACAAGTGCTTTCAATATGCCATCTGAGCTTTAAATATGAGCAGAATCACCAATATTTCAGTTTCTAGGGCATATTCTCTTAAATGTGCAGTCAAGATGTAGCTTTTGTTCCTAAGTGTTCAGTTTTTTTCTCAGTTCATATGAGACCTTATGAACTTTCCACAAGAAAGTAACAAAAAACACACTGCATTGAAAGTATCTCGTGCAGTAGGGCAGCCACCGATAGAGAGAAGGTACAATTGAGTGTGTTGCTGTTCTGATGAACAACAGATATTCAACAAATATTCAACAAATAATTGAGGAATGAATGGAAAAAGCACTGCTTTTTTATCTTCAGCCCATAGTCGCCTCCTAAGACAGATGATATCACATCTATACAAGTTTTCCCAATTGGTGCTGTAGATCAAATGTATCAGTAACCATTATAAAAGATAGACAGCGAAAGAGATCTCTGCAGATACTCAAGAAGCACTGCTTGGGCTGTCCTGCACAGAAGCAGAGGATGTTTACTGCCAGCAGCTCCCATCTGTTTTCCAGGAACAGTTGTTGAGCCTGTACCTCTGGTGATATTTTGCTGTTGGTGCACATGGAAAGAACACAAAATTCTGATGTCCCAGGACAAACCAGAAGGTCTAGTGAATGGTTTAACAAACATTTTGGGGGAGCAGTTTCTGACTCTGCCTATGAAACTGTAATAGCCAATTTCTGGCAATTGGTGCTTTTTCTGCAGATTCCTGACTCTTAAATAACACTTCTAATGCATTACAGAAAGGCTGTGGCAATGCTGTGGTCCTCAGTTGGTAGGATCTTAATGGGTTGAGGTAGAATGAAATAAGCTAGATGAAGGAAAATAAAGGTCATATGGGATCCTGGGCATTTGCAAAAATATTTGAAGCCATTCCTTTGCCAGTTATCTGTACACAGCCACTGTTTCACAGCAGCTTTTATGCCTTCCAACACTGTGTTGCTGTCACCCATCATCCCAATACAGCTGGGTGTGATAAAGCTTTGAATGATGCTTCTCCAATACAAGAAATACTGTACCAAGAAAAAAGGCTGTTGTTGGATAGGTAAGGAAGTGTCCAAGGAGAAAAATATTTAACATTGGAGAAGGAGGAAAGGTTCAGCAGTGTGTATGGACATTTGAGTAAAGGGCACTGGGGAGGTGAACAGAGCAAGAGGGTCGAGGTTCCCAGCCAGATGTGCAGGGAATTCTGCTAACAAAACCTGTGAAGTGTGTAGCATCTTCATCTGAAAGTGGCAGTACCTCAGTGGCCAGTTGCATGGTGGGCATGCTCTGTAGAGGAGCTGCTTGCAGACACAAACCAGCCCACGGTGAGGGACCAGTTGGCACACCAGCAGTGCCAGAGGACTGTCCCTTGGAGAGACAGCAGTCTACAAAGAACACAGAGCAAGCATGGAGCAGGAGAAACTCTTAAGATTTACTGGATGTGGGAAGGTAAGGTGTAAGACACTTTTATAGACTTAGAATTCTGCTTTGTTTTCAGCTCATCTGCTAATCCAAGGTCAAAACTAATCTGTCTGCATCTTCTGTCTCCACTGCCCTATCTGTAGATTTTGAGGGTTTGATGTGTGGTCTCTGTGCTGACATACTGGTAACCTAACCTTAATTTCGTTGCCAATAATCATGAAATACCTTTGCTATAAATTTGGAACAATCTGTTCTTTGAATGAATTCCACTGGCTCTCTGGAGCCCTGATTAATAACCTAAATGACTTATCATAATTAGCTAGTCCTCAGTCTTAGAACTGGAGAAAGCACAAATTTGACAGCAGAAGCAGGGAGTCTGCAAGCATTGCTGCCTTTGTCCTCATCTGGGAGCTGTTTTTATCAATAAAAGGTTTTTTGGTTTGGTTTTTTTTTATGTATTTAAGACTTCCTTTTAATATGCACTTTACTTTTTGGAATTGGTGTGCATTTGTCCTTGCACCAGTTTTATTTTCAGCATGTCAATTCCTTCAAAATACAAATTATGTCTAATTTCCCAGAAATTTCCTATGTAACACATCCTGTTGAGGTCTATTCCATGATGCATGAATTACTAGGGAATATTACACAGAATACCACTGCTGGGAGATGCATCATCTAAAATAGGGAGAGGCTGTTTAATTGAATTTTGTTCTTGTCTAAGATCATTGAGTTACAAATTACTGGGAGCACTAGTGCAAACATGAGCATTTTTGTTCTCTGAGGATTGCTATGAATTTTCATTTATAACAGTGTCTGTTGGTAAGAGAAGTAAGCTATACAGAAATTCATCTTTTGCATGGTTGAATTGTCAAATAAATTTAACCAAGTTGCTGTGGATATAGCACTTCAAAAAGCAAGGCAAATTTACTTTTCCCTGCCTCTGAATACAGAACAAGTTTCAGTTTCTTCTTTAGCAGGTAAAATTTTCTGTAATTCATAGAAGATTTGAGTATTTCAGAGCCAAAGTCATGAATGTAGGCCTGGGCAAGTTTTTCTGATAATTTGCATTTGTTTGTGTATTTAAATCTTTGCAAGTTCCATGGTATTACAGTGGTGTTTGAGTAACAGAGTAGTATTTGCTTCTTCCTATTTCTCTTTCCAGCATGTTATTTCTGCTAGCTTTTAGAACAAAATGAAGGTTGGATGCCTGACTGGCTTTATTAAGTGTTGAACTGGGGTGTGTAAGCTGTGCTTCTAAAATACTGTCAGTGAAATAAAATAGAAGACTTGTGTACAAATGAAGGGTTACACATTTTCTCCCTCTGCATGGTTCAGACTGTTTTGGTGGGTTGCTTCTAAATCAGGATCCATGTAAAGTGTTAGCACTGTGCCTGGAGAGTTTGATGAGGGTGTTCTGGCTGGTTGGGTGTGCATTTTGCTCATTTATGAAGGTGCACACACACTTGTGACACAGCCTGATGGGTTACTGCAGATGGGAAATAAATCTGAATATTAATGCAGTGAAGGTAATGGGCCATTTCCTTCTGGTCATCTTAACACTGGCTTTTCTTAACTGAGGTTCCCATGCTCTCCTTTTGCTGGCAGCAATGAAGCCTATGCAGATTCAGTATAACATGTAATCCCAGTTATGACTGGAGTATTTTCTTGACAAGCAAACAATCTTCAAACTACACAACAGTGACAGGAGCCTCAGAAGTGAGGTGAAGGATGCTGAATTTATCTGTAGCTGTGCCAGCTAACCTGAACTGGTTTAAAAGCAACGGGCCCTTGAGAGGGACTGTAATTAGCCTTTGTAACTAGTGCCTGCTGCCTTCTCAGCTTATCTCAAGTTGAGCTGTGCAGGTGTGTTGGGAATTAATTGCATCTGCTCCCTCTGGATTCCTTATAACCTTCTGACTTTTCTTACCATTTCTCATTTAAGATTTATGTCCATCTCAAAGAAGGGAGTGGTTCTGATGGGTTGGATGCTTTGAAGAACAAACCACAACTTCACAGTATGGTGGCCAAAAGCCTTTGTCAGAACGCCTCTGGGAAGAACTACATCATCTTCACAGGCCCAAGCATTACCAGCCTGAATCTCTTTGAAGAATTTGAGAAGCAAGGTGTGTATTGGGTGACTCACTGGGTTTTAATGGTGACAGATCTAGGGCCTTGTGCCACTGAATTAAAAAAAATAATTCCAAAAGTCTTCGCTGATATTTCAATTCCTTGTATAGATGAGTTGTTCATGTCTAAGAAAACTTCTCATTCATGAGAAGGTACTATGCAGAAGACTTTCTAAGTTGCTCTTTAAATCTTCCTTTTAAAATCTTTAAAATGAGGATGTAAAAACAAGGTTAACCTTTAATAAGGTTATTTAAAGTGCTTGCTTCTGTTCTTTGATTTAGAAATGTGAGGTCAAATCTCCTATATGACCTGGGGGACTTTTCAAGGAATTTCCTGTCTACCTGTGAGTTTTCTATTCCTGTTGTGAAAGATAAAGGATGAGATGAATCCTTAGAGATGCGCCTTAGAAGTCTTTTTTGTTTTAATATCTGTTAAAGATGTGTTTTCTCAGAGGACATTTTATGCCTTTGCAAAAGCTCTAGAAAAGTTTGCTTTTTTGTGCTTTGGGGGATTTTTGCTAGTATCAACATACCTTGATGGGACAGATTTTAGTTTTGAAAGCATAATAAAACTCTCCATTAGTAAAATCACACTTACCAGTGGAGTGTCCATTGATACAACTCCCCCAAGCAAGTGTCTTGCTACTGCAGAGAGAGCAATCCCAGGTCATCTTTTCTGTCAAATGCCCCCTCCCTCTGAGCATGGAAAAGCCATCTGTTGCTTTGCTTTCAGCGATGCTGAGGACTTGTGACCCCCCTGCAATTACAGGATCCTGCACTCTTGCCACTCAGTCCTAAGTCATTTCACGTCACTCTGGTCTCGTTCTTCAGTCAGCACAGCCTTTCAGAGGGATGTGGTGCATAGAATGGATCCTTCCCAGCAATGAGGCTGGAGGCTGCCATCGTGCATCACAGCTACGAGGCCGTTTGCTGACACACCGCTGCTGTCCACATTGGGGGGAGTTTGTCGTTGCAGAAAATTAAACCTACACAAACCATTCTATTAATGAAACATGGCCCAAAGCAGGGAAGTCTGGGAACTGAGACAATACGTTAATTCTCATTTAAAATGAGAACATCAGTGAGCTGCACCGGTGCTGTAGTTTAGCACTGTACTGGCACTGAGGGTTGCATCTGTTGAGCTCCATGCAGGACTTATCTCCTACATTAATTTAGGCAAGCTGGAAGCTCACTGGCTGCAGTGGAATATCTGCATAGCTCATAAAAGAGCCATGGTTCCCCAAATGCTGCGAGCCAAATGGGAAAGGAGTAGAGCATATTTATAGAGCACTAGAGTTTTTCCTCTGAGCAGAGACCTATATTTGTTAGATGGCTTTCCTCAGCTGATTATAAGCATTAAATTTTTAAGACTTGCCAAACCAATGACGCAAAATGTGAGTTTAAAAAAATGCTGAGGATAACACACATGCTCTTTGTACCTGAGATGAAATGTTAAGGTTTAAATGTAAAGACTGGCAGCTTGACTGAGTTAATCCTTTATGCTCAGCTGGAGAAGGATAAAGATGATATGGCATGATCCATTTGGTCAGTAACCCTGGTGAAAAAGATACATGGCTACTAAACCAGCAGAGTGTTTATTACTTGCAGATAATTCAAATTGTTCACAGAGTTGAATTATTCATAGGCTTTACACTGCACAGATCATTCAAATTAATGGATTCTAGCAGGTAACAAATTCAGTAATGTCTTTTTAAAACATGTAATTTTGACTTACTATCTGATCAAATATGCTAATGCAATACTGAGATTTCATTTTGGTTCATGATTTGTTATATAGCTTCATGAGACTTTATAATCTCTGACAGCTGCCTCCAAAATTAAATTTCAGATCTGGTACACACTATCACCTTCCTAGGGGTGAAGCTGGTGGCTGGGGGGTGGACACTTAAGAGAGCAGGTTTATTGGCTTTGCAATATAGCCTGGCACTCCTACATAAAGACAATCATGGGGAGAAAAGTGTTTCTTTTTAATAAGGCAATGGGATTGTCTGCATTTGCCATGAGCTGCTAGGGGCTAGCTCAGAGGCTTTGCAAGGGAATGTTGAGCTGGAAGGACTGCGAGATACTGGGAGAAGTGAGATGCTTGAGATGTCAAGCTGTGGTGAAGTCAGTAAGAGCCTTGGAGAAGATGGTGTTTATTGACTCTGCTGCAAAGCAGATTGTGTACTGCCAGCATCTGCTGGCATCCTGCTGCATTAGCAGTACATTTGGGGAGAGGCAAGCAAAGAAGCCTGGACTGGACAGAGAGATCTCTCCTGATCTACCACAGAGTCTCCTTCAGCAATGCAGTCAATATTGGAGTTTTATGATGTGTGACACTTTTTTGGTGTGTGACTTCAGCTAAACCTGAACAGAGCAACAGCATGACCAGGAAGTGTCATGAGAGCCTGTTGAAAAGCATCTATGCTCAGGTGCTCATGACAGTTCAAGACCCATTCTTAAATGGATAAATTTACTTTTTTTTTTAAGAAGATTCAGTTTCTGGGCTAGAGCAAGACCAGTGGTTGAAGGATCCCATTGAGAGCCTAAACCAAAGAGAAATTGGTATTCATCTTAACTGCTTTATTTTGTTAGGAGTTTTATGACTATCGACAGAGAAATATGGGAAGATTTAAATCAGTTTGTGCTTGGAAGCCATAGGCTTTCTGGGAACATGAAAGTTTCAAGGCCAACTAAAGGCAATTCTGGAAAATCTGGGAAGTCACCACTAAAACTCTATTAGTTCCTTTCAAAATTCTTGTGTTTTGGGGGATTTTTGGGGGGAAGGGACTTGGGGTCTTGGTAACCAGCATGCTGAACCTGTGTCAGCAGCATGCCCTGAGGCAGCCAAGCTGGTCAACACCATCCTGGGCTGTGTTAACAGGAATGTAGCCTGTAGATTAAGGGAGGTGATTATTGCCTCCTACAGTTCTAGACAACATGCCCCCAGGACATGAATACTCTGTATACTCTCAGTGGTCAGAGAGCTGTTCTTGTTCAGATTGAGAAGAGGGCTTTGTGGGGATGCAGCAGCACCTTTTGCTACCCTATCACGAGAATGGAGCTGGCTCTTTACACTGGTGCATTGTGGAAGGACAAAAAATAGCAGATTTAGGCTGAAAAAAAAAGATGTTCAGACTAGATGCAGGATTTTTCCTGAGGGCAGTGAAGCAGGATGCCCAGACTGGTTGTGCAGTCCTTGGAAGCTTACAATCCCAGACAAGATAAAGCCCTGAATGGCACTGTCTGGCCTCAGAACTCACCCATCTCTGTCAGGGGATGGGACTAGAGACCTCCTGAGCTGTTTTTCAGCCTGAACTATTCTTTAATCCATAGGAACCTACGATCCTATAAAAAAAATTGACAAATCTTAACTATCATCTGCTTTTTCACATCTAGCCCACACATGCATTATTGTTAAAGACAATAATGCTCTCTCTTTATTGAGAGCCTGTGGGGTAGCACCTTCACTGCACCACAGCAGACAATAGTGTGCCTTGTAATATAAAGGGATGTCAGTGAACATAATTCTAAGACCTATGTGGAGATACCAAGAGCTGAGAAAACTTCAGAAAATAAGATAGAACACTTTGATCTTTTTCAAAATCAAACCCCTGAATAGACCTCTTTTTTATTTTTCAGGGGACGTACAAAGAATTTCTTTCACTAGCCTCTGAATGGAACTGGAAACCTGCACTGAAATGCCCCAGATTCTCTGTTCTGTGAGCAGACAGCTGTCACTGCTATTTGCTGTGACATTCATTCATAGTCACATCCCTTTTTCCCTCTCTAAGCATTAGTATTGTCCTTTACAGAGGACAAAACCTCCTAAAGCCTTGTGTTCCATGCCTACCTTAAACATATGATCCCTGCAAGTCCCTTCTGCATGTTCTGAACCAGCAGGAGCAGCTGGCTGTGTTCTGCAGAGGGGCTGGTGTTGGCAAAGCTGCAAGAGCTGCCAACCTGGCCGACCATGGCATTCCCACAAGGTTTGCAGGATCCTGCAACTCCAGCACATGCACTAAAGCAAGCTCACTTCTGCTCCCCACAGCAGCCCCACACTGGTTTCCTAGATCTGACTTGAGCCACTGTTGCATGCAGAATAAATGATTGCAGAATGTTTATTTTTGCCTGAATTAGCTCAAGCCTGATGGCCTTTGTTCTGTACTAGTGAAGATGTGGTGAAACAGGCTTCAGCACAATCACTCTGGAGGCTGGAGACTCTGGGAATGAGTTTTGGGTGACTACACCACATTTCTTCTTCTTTGCTTAACTATCTTAGGTGTATTCATTTATATTGCACCTACAATTTAGGAAGAGCAGAGAACAACCTGTTTCCACTGACTCCTGTGTGTGCAGCAAACACCTGTTGTGATTCTGATTTAATTACACACAAAAACTTAATTGAGCCAGATGGGTGTAATTTTTATTGCTTCTATTGCTATAGTAACTGGGTGGTTTTTAAAACCTCCACTGTAGATTAAGGGTTTCATCCATGATGAGAGATGCTAGTAAATCTGCAGAAGAGCTGCACTTTTCTAGGCTGTTCAGCAGGAAGGCTACATGATGTGTTCCTTAGAGAGAAAATGGTTCCCATTATTCTGCATGAGGAGTGGAACATCTGCTGGAAGTTTTCTGCAGGCTTATTGCTACAATAAAAGGAAAGGCTACAACTAATTATTATGGGATCTCAGAGAGGGTTGTTGCTGTTTTGAAGCTCTAGCACAACAATGTAGTTATTAGCTTGGTTTTATTCCATTGTAGCCTCTTGGAAAAAGTATCACATTTCAATGAATAACAAATTCTGAGCAGCTATGGAAATTCTTCTCAGGTTTGCTTGTTATCAAAGCAGGAAGATCTTAATACTGGCTAGAAGAAAGCTTTATAAATGTTTGCTATGTTAAAGGCAGAGTCTGCAGGTACATGACCTACACTGTTTGGGTACCCCTTAGCAACAGAATAAATTTTTAAAAAGAAAAATAAAAAATCAGCTTTCCACTGGAGGTGCAGTTCCCTCTGTAATGATTGTAAGCCTGTTGTCATCAGGCTTTTCTCATTTTCTTTTGTGGAAGGAACTTATGATTTCCAGAGATCGATTCATTCATTAGAAGTAATCGGTGGAGTGCAGGTTTCTCCCTTGAGACAGAAATTTCCCCATTGCTGTGTTGGTTGACCTTCTCTCATCAGCAGCTTAAATTTCTGATTGAAGAGTTGTAGCTCCTTGTAGATCTGCCCACAGCAACTGGACCAGTGCATGAATACATGCAATTAATTTATTAGTATTCCTGCTCAGCATGCCAGTCACTATATGAACCAAGGACAAGGGCTGCACCTGCACTCAAGAGCTTAGGAGCTTCCAGAGAGACAGAGGCAGAAAAGCTACATAAATGGAACAGAGGTAACATATTTATGGAAACATAAGAACAGAGGTAACATGTTTAGAGGAAGCCAGGCATTGCATTCTGACTTTGCATTTTCACTGTAAGGATATCATGCAAAATTCAGCATGATGAAAAAATTGATCAAGCAGACTTGGCTGACAGATGAGCTTTAAGCCACCACGAGATGTGCACAGATGTCACCTGCTTCCATGCCCACTGTTTTTTTCCACTCAAATGGGTTAACACAAAACTGAGGGAGATGATGGAAATTTCCATCCAAGATTTCTTTGAGTCAGGGAAAAATTTGATCAAGAAGATCTGCTTCTCTTGACTAACAGAAACAGGCTGTTAGTATTTCACAGCCTAATGAAAAATTCAAGCATTGTTAATAATGTTGTTTACAAACCTTTTTTGTGCCCACTTGGCTGTATTGAGATGCATTTTGTGGTGTTGGATTTTATTCATTGCCTCTTTCACATATGGAAAGGTCAAGAAGCTGTGAGCAACAGACTGTGTCTCCTGCAAGAGCCTCTGGTGTCTGTGCAGGACAAGATTAGTGCTTGCTTTAGTGCCCCAAAATCAGTTTCCACTGAACTTGTATTTCCGTCTTTTCCATCCTTCTGGGATATGCTTTTTTTTTTTTTTTTTTTTTTTTTTTTTTTTTTTTTTTAATAACCAGTGGTTTCAGTGGTTTTTAGCTGCTTAAGCAGCATTTCCTTAGCAAAGCAGATGATGCAGGTGCAAGGAGGATTGAGCTAATAATCAAGAACTGTGTGGCAGCACAGTGAAGCAGTAGATTAAACTATTGTGACTAAAAGAATCATAGGAGTCATGTAGGAGAATTTATTTCAGTTGATATCTGAGATGCCATAGCTTTCCCTACCTCCCTGCTCTGTCCAAAATTTATTCTTTCAGTTAAACATCCAAGACTCTCTTGGATCATAAATTTTGATGTGTCCCATAATGCACATTGCCACTGTGGGATTTTTGAGACCAATTTTAAACATGTTGTAGTGTTAGACACAGATCACAGGTGTTACAGCTAGGAAAATACCCTGAATTATTTTTCCTGTTGTTTTATCGTGACAGTACAGGAGGTGGCAATATATTTCAACAAGAGATCAGGCTTTCTGCACTTGTCTTTGGCTGAGAAATCTGTTGAACTAGAAGGTTGTAGGGCAAGTTTTTTCAGAGGTCCTTCAGGCTTGCTCTGCTGGTTTTGCTCTCTGGGTCCATGCAATGGCTTGCTGACAGGGAATGTGTTTGTTCACACACAGAGATTTACTGCTGTGGGTTGCTGAGCACCAGGAAGAGTGACTGCACAGGCCTACCTCCATCCATGCTGAACAATTCTGCAACTCCACAGTCCAGAGGACAGTACAGAATAAGAATGAAGGGAAACATGTCATTGATTTGCTGGTACAATAAAGGGCACTTCCGTTTCCTGACCAATGCCTATTCTCCAGTTCAACAAGGTAAGCAGTATTCCTGTTTCTCATCTGGGAAGTGCACATGCTTTATGTCACAAGCCAAAGTGAGTCACTGAGATTGACAATAAGCCTGAACAAAGAGCTTGATTGTAACTGATCATACATCCTAGATAAAGAGAAGCTGTAGTGATTGCTTCCCTTTTTTGTCTTCATACAGCTATTCTTTCTTTCCCATACAAAGGTTAAAAAGCCTACTGCTAATGCAGCCTTCTTGCCAGAGCTGGTGGAGGCACTATCCTTTCAGGTATAAAGACTGTATCTTTGCTGATGATCAGAGAATGGAAGATGATTACTGCATAAGACAATATTAGCCCCATTTGCAAAGCATCTTGTAGGATTGCTGCTACAGAAAAATTAATAAATGTCGTGATGTAATTTGAACTCCAAGCAGATAAGTTTTTCTTATCTAGTAAAAACTTAGTCACAAACAAGTATCTTTTTTGCCAGAAGTAGATATGATTAAGGTTTTCTGCTGTATGTTAAACTGATTTTGGCAGTTGATGAAAAGAAGAAAGAAACCAAAACAGATAATTTGGATAGTTCAAATAATTACAGAGAGCTTCTTGCTACTGAAATATTTTCCTTTTTGAAAGTATAGGATGGTTTTAAGAACATTTGGAAACTTCTGTAAAATGCAATGACTAACTAACTTCTTGAAATTAGTTTTTCAGTGAGAATGTTGTTTCAGTTTCTTACAATTTGTATGATTCAGATTTATATATAACTGCCAGAGACAAATGAGTATAACATAAACATTTAAATATAAAACCACCAATTCAGAGGCATCTTCTACACTCATTTTCTGAATCCCAAGCAACTCTGACATGTGTGTACAGATTACAGAAGCAAAGCTTGAATGGTAAGCTGAGAACGCTGATTTAGTGTGTTGTTCAGTGCCTTGCCAGGAGGCTCATTGCCTTAGCAAAGCACGGCTGATTCTGAGGAATTGTGCTGGACATCCCAGCAGGATGAGGACTTGGTGATTCAGATGGACTGATGTCTGAGCACAAATGTTGAAAATATGTATGTGAAGGAAGTATGATACTTGGGAGACTCTGCTGAAGCCATCTCTGGAGCAATGTAGCTCCCCATGAAGCGCTTTCACCATCAGGATTTGTGCTGTTTTCCTTGTGGTTTTTTTGCTGGATTTAGATTATTCAGCAGCACTTACTGGACAAGAGTTACCACTACAAACTACTACTTGTTTTTCATAGACTAGCATGGAGCATTTGTTTATAATGCATAAATATTAGGAAAATACTCAGTTTGTAAACATCAGCGTTAACTGCCCTGTTAAAAAGAGGAGCAAAAGCAGACTGTGCTGGCAGCATCCTTTAAAAGCAGCACATGGAGGTGTGAGCTGTTGTGCTTGTGATTGACCTTGGGTCTGTTTTGGGATAGACAGGATTGTAGGTGGTCTGTGTGAGGTATTTATGATTACAATCTTTGTGTGTGATGGACAAGGCCTTCCCAACTCATTGCTCACCAAATGCTGGCTGGGACAGTTGACATAGTTCACTGTGAATCAGAGCAGAAAACAGAGACTGGCTTTTTAAAGAGTGATGCTGGGCAGAGAGTCTCTAGCAGGGACCTGGGAACAGATGGAAGCTCGGTGGGAAGGCAAGAGACCAGATTGCTTGCCTCTGATTTGGCATAGCTAAAGTCAGTGCAGCAAAGATAGTTTAAACCAACTCAAGAGAAGCTGGACCACCAGTCTCCTCTAAGGCATGTAAATATAGAGGAGGAAGAGGAGAACTCTGTGCTCCTTGAGGTAGGCCTGTAGCACAGACACTCTCAGCACATGTTACATGGGAGAGGAGGTAGTAAAACAGAGTTAAAACCTTCATGGGGTAGTTGAACAGAGACTGGTGCCAGTGGGATTGCGTGTTTGCACTTGGCTGAGTGTAAATGTGCACAGGCTGGAGGAGGCCATGAGGAGAAAACCTTAAAAACAGAAAGCCAGAGATAGTCAGCAGAACACTTAGGATGAGAAAAAAAGGTGGACAGAGCTAATAATTAACTATTTATTGCAATTTAAAGGAAAATCAAGAAGGTAAATCTTGCATGTACTTGGAGTGCAAATTCCACCCAAGCCAGGGGCACCAGGAGGGCACTACCCTTGTCAGAGCAGATCTATGAATACTATTCTTGGATGCAGCAGGTTATTTATTATGGATGTTTTAAACCAGCATGTCATAATACATCATCTCAGCTATTCGAGGATGGATCTAATTCCTATAGTCTTGCAAACATATCCTGCTTACTCTGCTATCAAGTATGTAGTTTCTACCTAGAACAAAATCCAGTCAATTTTTAATTGCCCTTAAACTTTAATTTTTGCTTGTGCTTGTATTACAGAAGTGAGAATTCAGAAGAGATTGGGATCCCCAGAGATTAAAAAGTTACCTTATTCTAAAGCAGGTCATCTGTGCCCTGGTCCAAATCTCCCCATCTGTGGGACAAGGCTGCATTTTGGTTTTGCACTCTAGATCTGGTGCCCACTTCCCTAGCATCTCCATTATTGTGTTCTAGAAATAATTGCAATCTTTGCTACCTTTCATATGTAACAGGATGGAGCAGCAACCTCTCTTGCTGCACAGTAGGATGACCAGATAACATCTTCAGCAAAAAACTGTTGAACCCAAAAACTTTTTAAGTAGCTTCTTTCTGAGAAGAACTTCCATAGGTGCTCTTCACCAACTAGGCCTACTTAAAAGCTCAACAGTCAATAACTAAGCATAGAAAACAAAGCTTGGACCACATATGCAAGGAATAAAAAGCTGCAGTTGACATGTTAGCATCTCATAAGTGACTTCTGAAGAGATGGGAGATGTTGTGGAGCCATCACAATTGTATGAAGCAGTTGTATGAGTCTCTGTGTGGTTCTTACTCCAGGAGAAGCTGGAGTGGTAGGTGACTGGTGACAGTCTAGTTTCCTGAAAAAATCAGCTTGAGAGATTGGCCCAGAAATGGAAAATCTGGGGAAAGAAGCATAATGTTAAAAAGTATGTTTCAGAATGGATAAGCCTAGGGTTTCTTTCAACTTACCATTTCCATGTGTCCTTTGTGAGACTTCAGTCAGGAGGTTGTGTCCAAGTATGGTGAGGTTGGGGATGGGGCTGGAGGACCCCAATGAGAAGACCTCGATTATCAGACCTTGTACAATGCTGAATGTCAGCAACTCTGATAAAGAGCTGTGAGAAATCAAAGTCCTGATAAAAAGCCAGATAGCACTTGGATCATGCAATGTCCCTTCTTTTACATTGTTATGGAATCTCAGGATGTGACAAGATGGATGCAAGTGCTGATATTAATGAGACTCCCATTTTTTACAAAGTATCATTCTAGATAGCCTTAGGTAAGTGTTTTGAGGAAACAAACATATGCAAACCTTTGTCTTTTGGCTTGTTTCATTTGAGGTGGTATTTCCCAAGCTTTGCTTCACAAGCATACAGCTTAAAAATTTAAATTCAAAAGAAAAAAGGGTTAAAAGAGCCCCAAACCCAAAAGCTGATGCCTTTCTATGGTGACAGGATGGCTGCTGGCAATCAGCACCCTTTCCAGCACGGAAGCCAAGGCAGGCTGGGGCTGCAGTGCAGGTGGTGTGTTCCCTGGAGTGCTGCCAGGGACGGGAGCACAGCGGCGCTGGGGGAGGACCAGGGGGGGAAATGTCTCCTGGGATGTGCCAGTGAGTCACCTGGCTCGGGACCACGTGCCACAGAGACCTGCAGCTAGGAATGACCCAGCTCTGGCAGTTGTCTTCCCAGACAGGCAAGGTGGGCTATGGCTACGAAACAAGCCTAGGAAAAGCTAAAAATAGTAGGCCTAAAAAGCTATTTATATTCTCAAAACAGGGGAATGTTATGGGGAATGTAATAGAAAGTGACAGGGAGTATATGGTTCTGCCACTGCAATGCATTCTTTTAAAGATTATGAATACAAAGCAAATTGCAAAGGAAATACAAATCCTCCAAAGAAAGAGAGGAGAGCAAGAGTAGAAAGAAGGTGATTTTTTTTTTTTTTTTTATTTTTTTTTTTTTTTTTATTTTTTTTTTTTTGTATAACATTTGTAACCAGGAACATATTTATCCTTCCCTGACCTGCCCTGATGAGATGGCAAGTGATTTTGCAGCACTAATGCAGCAGGCTGGTGGTGTATCAGTTCTTTTTACCTCATGCTGGCCAGATAGGTGTAGGACTCATTAAAAGAATCAAAACCACACAAAATAATTACATGAATGTAATGAAGAATGTTTTTTGTTTGATTGGTTTTTCCCCCTCACTCCTTAGGCTACATTTACACCCAGCTTGAGGAGGCAGAGGTGAAAGGCAAGTGTATTGAACAATTCAGAGGTAATATAATTTTGGACTCATGAAAAATCAGACTTTAAACACCCCAAATAAATTTCTGCATGGCTCAGCTGTAACATGACATTTAGTATGTGTCGCATACTAGCTTCAAAATAGAGCCTGCCAGCTAGGGCAGCACAGGGGGCTTGACAGAGATAATGGATGGAATGAGACTTCCAGCTGGAGGAATGAAATGGTGAGGTCTGTAATCAAAACGTGAGGAGCATTTAAGCTGATTGTAAAAGAGTTGGCAGAAGGAAGGCGAAGAAAGTTTTCTTGAAAGGCTGAGAAATTAGAAAGCCGAGGATTGTACCTGTACTGAAACAGTGCTGAGAAAGGATGCAACCAAGCCTGTGCTTCTCTAGACCTGGAGAAAATAGCATTGTACCTGAGAGAAGGGAGCCTCTCCAGGCAGTGTGCCATAGCCATGGAGTAAGTGGTGCTCCATACCCTGGAGAGCCAACAATTGAAACCTGTGGGGGCATAAGCTCAGAAGTTAGGGAACAGACTCCTGTGCTCTAAGTTTGTTTTACCCACACTTGCTTCCTACAGGGAGCTTTCCCTAGGAAGGGGGAAGAAGGATAGGAGCAATAAATCAGAAAAGAGCTAGTGGAGTTTCTTAAGAGGGCATTGGACTTACAAATACTGCAGTGTTGGATAAGGCCAGGTCAAAGACAGACCACATGGGGGAATGGGGCCCGTTTCTGGAGTAACCTGCTCTAGCACCTGTCTGTGCAAAGACTGGTTGGTAGAAGGCTGCAGGGTGATGCCTGCTGCCTTTCCTCTGATTTCTGCAGTAGGCAGGATGGCCATCCCCCATGATGAGCTGAATTACCAAGCCAGCTGACCAGGCAGGACAGGAAGCAGCACTTGCAGGCAGAGAAATGTGTGCTCAGCTCTAGTGAGCAACCTACAGATACTTCTGAGCTCTGGCTCCCCACAGCAGGAACCAGGCTGCTTTTCATTTCAGAGAGAGCACAAATCACCCACCAGCCTCACTTCTGTCTCCACTGAGTTCAGCCAGTTGGCTCCTTTGTACTGAATTTTCTTCTCTGTGTCAATTGGCACCCAGTGAAGAGAAGGTAATGTTGCTCTTGGCCCCCATGGGTGGAGATAAGCCAAGGATTTAATTTCAAGGGACTAATTTGGGACCTCTGGAATTCAAACAGCATATAACAGCAAGTCACTGCTCTAAGGTGACCACGACTTCTTGTGACCCATGACAGGAGAGACTAATGCTATCTGTGGGGGGCTGCTGTGGGACTACAACAATGTGTGTGTTCCTTTGAATATATGGCAAAGATGTTTGTGTCTAGTATCTTTTCATTTCCAACTGAAAAATGATCCCTCTTCTTCCCCTTCCACTTGCTCAATGTACTACCTGTGGGAAAAGAAATCAAATTGCCATCTCTGTTACAGATAATTTTCTAGCTTTAGGGGGAAAACTGTCAAATAATTTTTATTTTATGAGCCATATATAGAAAACATATTTTTCAATTGCTAGAATTACGATGTCAATTTAAAACTCTTATGTTTCTAATTGATGCAGGAGTTATAATTAAGAGAAAAAGCGGAGAAATTCCATGCCCACTGGCAGTTGAAGCATTTGCTGCTCACCTTAGCTATATCTGCAAATATGATGATAAATACAGCAAGTAAGTAAGAAGATGTGCATGTTTGTATGTACTTCTTTCACACCTTCTCTGTTGCTGCAAGGTTTGAGTTGTTTATGTTGAGCTGCATATGAGAGCCCAATGCTGCTTTCACTGAGTCTCTGACAGAACTTCAGTTTAAATCAAAGCTCAGATGCTGGCTCTGCACAAAGCAAGAACTGCATTGCTGGTATTGGTTTGGCTCTATCTACCCATCCATCAGTCAAAAAGAAAAAAAGAAATTTTGAGACACAGGTCCTTTGCATCTTATAAATTACTTTCAAGAAGTGATGGGAGGATGAGCAGACTGGTAGAGAATTCAACAAGGGTCTGTCAGCCCCACAAGTCTGTCAGGCTAGCTCAGCTCTCCACCTCTAGCAGTAGATGGTGTTTAGTTGATAAACTCTCCTGGTGATTCTTGCATCACCTGGAGCCAGAAGAAAAAAGACATTCAGTTATGCATGAAAAGCTGATCTACATGATGAGAGAGCAGAATGTAGAACTTCTGGCTCCTGAATTCCGGTCTGTCCTCAGTGTTAGCTCTTAATGTAGCAGGGAGGAACGGAAATGAGTAAGAATAGCAGTAGGGAAGCTTGGCTGTGGGAATAGCAATGAGGTGCAGAAGATTTCAGGAACTAGAAATTGAGAAGAGAGGAAAAGCAGCACAGATTCTTCAAGCCATTTCTGGGCAAGGCAGCAAGAATTCAGTAGAATATATGAAAGAGGAGGAGGTGGTTGCTGGAGAATAATGTTGGGATCTGATCTGAGGAAATCAAAGTGGAAAAGAGCTGGGGTAGAAGTTTTAAATGGTTACTAAAAGAATGGATGTAGGAAAATGAGAGAATGGGAAATCTTATGACTGAAGAGAGAATATTCTGGTAGTCCTAGAATTAGTCAGAACCTAAATATAAAGATGTCAGTCCTTTCTAGTTCTGCCTTTTGGTCCACCTACCAGCAGTGTACGCTCTCGCTCTACCCCCACATCCTCCCACCTGCTATTGACAGCAGCAGCAATCATTCTTTGCTCACAATAAACATGAGGAGAAGCAGCAGCAAGCTTCCCCAAAACCGTAATGTAATATGACTGAGGGTTTTTTTTTAGTTGCAAATTGAAGGGATTCAGACCTACATCTCCCATCACAAGGATATTTGTCATGGATGAGCTCAAGGAATGTTTATCAGTACTCATATTTACGTGGAGTGATACAGAGGTGAGAGTATTGCTGAAGTTTGCTTCTGAGAGCAAGGAGGTCTGTTCTTCTACACACTACCAGAAATCTCCAAAACGGTGCAAATTTGCTGTAAATACTGTCAAGTACATTGTACAAAATCTCTTTAAATAATACTTGAACCAGGCATTAAGTCCCAAGTCTGCTTCTCCTTTGGGACTGCAGGATCTTTGTCTGGGGTGATTTCTTGCATCCTGGCTGCAATTGTTTGGCTGAACAGTGTTTTTCCCTCCTTTCTCTGCTTTTAGGTATTTCATTTCTCACAAACCAAACAAGACCTGGCAACAAGTGTTCTGGTTTGCCATCAGCATCGCTATAAATAATGCCTACATCCTCTACAAAATGTCAGAGGCCTACCACGTGACAAGGTACAGCCGTGCACAGTTCGGTGAAAGACTTGTAAAGGAGCTTCTGGGCTTGGAGGACACCTCACCCATCCATTGATGCTTTGCTCTGGGTGGCGTAGGCAGGGGCTGGAGGGAAAGCAGAAGATACCACACCTGGAGCGGCAAAGCAAGGAACTTGTGACACCACCAGTGCTGTCATCCAAAAATGCCAAGTGATGCCACTAGAGAGGTGCAGACTTTGTTCCTAGTATCAGCTGGATGTAAACATGTCGTGCAGAAAAGTGCCACTGGAAAAGCTGACACAAAAAATTGCATATGTGAATGCCCTGTGGGAATCTGTACACCCAAACCAGACTTAAATTAGCCGTCATCTCAATGCTATTTGTTGTTGAACAGGGTCATCTTGTAAAGTTCCTCTTGGGCCAAGAGCTTGTCAGCAGCTGGCACAGCTCAGCAGTCCTAGACGGGTATTACAGGAAACTCTCCACCTTTCTTTGGAGTTACTAAATGCCGGGAGAAGCCCGGTGAGGCTGCTCCGTGGGCTGTGGCTGAGCGCAGCTGCCATCCCGCGAGGTGTCGCTGCTGTCCTGCGGTGGGACAGGCGGAGCAGCCCCGCACAGGAACACGGCAGCAGGCATCTTGACATCACCACCGTCACAGGCAGGCAGCCAGCAACTGAGGACCAGTCAGCATTTTTTTTCTTTCTGTGTTGTTTTTTTTTTTTTCCATTTGTTTTTGTTAATGTAACATAAGACAATTTGATCCCAGTTAGAACACAGGAAAATTAGGAGAAACCAAGTATATTAGTGAATTTAAAATGACAAATACATTACACTGATTTTCTTTTTTAACCAGGATGAAACATTTTATACACAAACAGTGATTAATACTGTAAGTATTAACAGTGAGTAAACCAGTAAGTAATACTGCCTCACATCATTTTCTTAACTGCCACGGTCAGTGTACAGGTGAGAAATCAAAATATATCAACTATATTTTTTTCTTGATTTCAGCTGTATCTTAAATGTTGCTCAAAAAGCTAATGTAATGGACTGTTAAAGTTTTAAGAACAATAATTTCTTGCTTTTTCTTCGGTAACTGTCAAGACCTTTTTGGTCCACTTTAGAACTTTGTTTGGCACACAGTTGGCAGAAAAAAAGAAGTCACTAATAGCCAAGTGTTTCCCATTATCACTGTGGGGTGTTCTGTAGGAATTCTTTTTGGTAGAGTTCAGGGCTTGTTACAGTAGTTGTAATTAAGCAGATTACATGTTTAGCAAAATAACGTAGCATTGTCTTAGAAAAGGAAAGAAGTGCAGTTGCAACCATCATTAAACCTTGCTAAAACAGAGCAAGCCCAAAGAGTTCTTCTGCTCTGAGTGACACTGTAGAGGACAAGCATCATTGTGAGCTGGTGGCCAAGGCCATGTTTTGGTGCTCATGGAATCTGAAAGCCACTGGAAAACAATGCCAAGGGAGAGAGGTATGATGGAAACAAGGGAATCAATACTGAGGGGAAGTACTACCCTGCCCTCTATACTTTATTGATTTCAGTCCACAACTCAATCCTCAAAGAACTCTGTATTCTGAAGGTTAGCAGTGATGGGCACAAACAGAATTGCATTAACTTACAGGGCAGAAACCCATGTTGATTAGAGGACCTCAACCTGAAAAGTTTTACTCCCAAAGAATGACTCGAGTTGATTCAAGAGGAATGGAGTGAATGATTGATTTATCAGTGTAAATCTTGCCAGGTTACATGCCAGGTATCTATCTGACAAGAGGCAATAGAGGAGAACCAACATAAATTTGGAAACTCCTCAGATGTCATCATTCTGTGACGTGCAAATGCATAGCATGTAAATAATAACAGGAAGAATCCAGCAGGGGTTAGTAAATGAATGACTAGCCCATGGAGTATCCTTGCACTGACACCTTTCTGTTTCCACCAAAGTCTTACTGTTTGGTGTAGACCTAGAGGCAGATCTCACCTGGCTGCAAGGAGAGAAGGGGATGGCCAACTCCATGGTGGTTCTGCTCGTGCTGCAGCCTGTCCCACACATCCTGCTCTGCCTGCCAGCTGCACACTGGACAGCAGCGGGATTCCTAAGCAACCTTTCACTTCTCGTTCCACAAGGTCTCCACCCAGGAAACATGGGAGAAAGGACAAAACTTTGTGCACTGAGGCCTCCTAACCACAAAAGAGGGGTGTGGGTTTTTACCACTCCAGCCCTTGACAGTGCCAAGCTGCACCGAAAACCAAGGATGAGTTCAAAATTTCTTGGCCCTGCAGAGAACTGAGACCACCCCTCTTCAGACTGAGTGTGTTTGATAGCTGGTTCTTGTCAGTCTTGTAAGTATTCAAAGGGAGACAGCAGCTAGCCTGAAGCATCAAAATAAATGTTCAGCAATATAAAGCTACAGTTTTTTTCAGGAAATTTCATAGAGGGTTTTTATTGCTCCCTGCTTCAGACAATGCCAGCCTATATTGGATCAGGAAGTGTAGCTACTAGCTCATTATATCCCATGAATTTATATGGTAGTTAAATCTGGGGCAGTAAGGAAAAGTTTGGCTGGAACTTTGCTGATGGGATGGCTTAAATGAACAGTAGCTGCTTCCTTACACTCCCATGCCATGCTGGGGTATGTGCAGGATGCCCATGCCCCCAGCAGACATGGGATGGTTTCCAAGACCCCCTTGGAGCCACTTGGCATTTCTGAGGGGTAGGCAGACCACTCTCCAGCTATGTTGTAGGCCCCTGGGATAAATCTGGAGCCCTTGGCCAATTGTTACATAACTAAGTATGCTTAAAGGCCTGGATCTAGGCCATCCCATACAGAAAATGCCTTTTTTAGGTGACAGTAGGCCTGAGGCCTTGGAATATTTAATTTTTCACCAATGTATGCAGTTAATTATGTGGATTACTTGAGCTCAGATCACGAGATCCTAGCTTTTAGCCTCAGGGACTGGGTCCTGAGTAGTTTTCCCTAGAATTGGTGTTGACGGGGGATTACACAGTGGCTGACTATTACAGGGAAGATGCTTTAGTCTCCTTTGTAAAGGAGAAAAATGAAGACAAAATTATAGCTTTGCAATGAATTTCATTTTCTTAGCCTTAACCATCCCTCATCATTTTGAACTGTTGTTCTTATCATGCACAAACATTCCATAAGTAAGCAAAAATATTTATATATTTGTATGTACAAAATGCCTGAATTTTGGCTCTCGAAGCCAACAAGCAAAAGCCACCAAAGTGTAGTCTATATCTACAGCTGACTCTTCCCCCTCACCTTTTCCTTTTATTGACTGGAAGTGGAGAGGGTTGGGGAGAGTTAAGATTTCTCCTTGTTGAAAAAGCATCTTGCACTTTTTCTGTTACCACAACCAAGGCAAAGTTATAAAGGAAGATATGGGATAATTTTTTAAAGGCTGAAGTTCATCAACTGCAGCTCATCCTGTGTAGGATTGTTTCCTTTACTGCAAACTGGCTTACTCAGATTTGGTTCCCCACCTGCTTGTAACATTAAAGCTTCTCCCTAATTAAAGCAGGGGGAAAAGTCTCAAAGTAGTGCAAAGATGCTCGTTATTGTGTGTGTGTGTGTGTCTAATTGTGCAATAGCTTGTGAAATGATAGTTTGGGTTGTTTGTAGCCTTAAGACAATCTGTGTAAGAGATCTGAGAACTCAGCAGTAGGTAAAATGCAGTCAAAATACCAACCAGGTCACAGAGCAATGTCTCTAAACTTTTTCAGGAAAAAAAAAAAGAAATTTGACACTGAAGTAGTGAAGGGAGCACAGCACAGCTCCTTTCTCTCCTGCTGAATTGAATTTTCACTGACATGTGCTTCTAAAAGCTGACAATTACTTGTTCATGGTATGCAAACTTTGTTTCAAAGAACCAAGACTGTCAGTAAGACATGCAGACCACCTTCTATGCACAGTACTTTCAGGAAATGTCTGTCGTGCCACGATCCATTCTTGGCAAACATTTCTTTTCCCAGTGTGTAATACCACACTTGCCAGAGCTTAGAAGCCACTGGGAAGTGGTTTCCACTGTTGTCTCAGTTGAAAAATGCTTCAAGGGCTTGCAGGAATTCTGCCACTTTTTACTTCAGCCCATCTGTACACTTGACAATAGGGCACAATTTAAAGAAATCTCATCTCCGTTTTCTGTTTTCTATTCTCTATCCCCAACTCTTCTATATACAAGTAGTATAAGAATCATAATTTATAGAAGTACAACCTTGTTTTCTTCAGGTAACTCCTAGAGAAAATTGAATTTAGCAACTCAAAACCAGCATTCCTGTTCTTTACCTCCAGCTATATTTCTGTGGCTTTTTTTTTTTTTTTTTTCTGATGTTACTTTCTTTCTAACAGTTTTTTAGAAGTCTGTCTTGAGCTGGCAAGTAGTGAAAGAAGCCTCCAGTATCTCATTCTTCCACGCTGTAGTCCCCTCGTGCTAGAGCTGATTCCACTGACGGGGGGGAATTATGCTGCTCTGATAACTCTGTACACCTCTGGTACTTTCCAAGCAAGGTTTGCAAAGTGCTGGAACAACCTCAGCACTCGTCAGACATCATTAGCTTATCAAAGCTTCTCCTTTCCTACATGACACCAAGGCATAGCACAGATAAGGGGGGGTGATGAAACTGTAAAATGGAGTTTGCACTCCTGCTGATCAATTCCACGTTCTGTGTTTTCAGTGACTTGGTTCTTGTTCAAAAGCACTTTTCCAAACTAGAAATGAGAGTATGCCAAATATCATTTCCCCCTAAGTAAGGGCTGTGGGACTTAGCACAGGTTCCTTCATACAGGCTGGCGTGAGTCAAAACCAAATTGCACTAAAGGTAAGAGAAAACTTGATAAAACATAGGAGCCCAACAAGCCTAGAGGAACTTAGAAGAGATAAATGGAAAATCTGAAGCTCTGCACTAGTACAGTAAACAGTATGAAATTCAGACAAATAATTACTGAGTTGAGAAAAGTCACTGAGGCCTAGATGGAATATGAAGTCTTCCATCCTTTGTTATGGAGTTGCCATGGCACTTCTTTCATGCTCAGATTGATGTAGGATTGCTTGTTTTTAAAACGAGATCATCTCAGTCTGGCTGAGAAAAGCATTAAAATGTCAAAGGCCTGTTCACAGTTTCACAAGGGCAAGGAATTCTAAGCTCCAAACAGGTATATATTTGGCCTGCTGTTAACTAGGATACTTGCACCAACACATCACATCATCAACTCAAAAGCAAGCCTGTCATCAGTGCTACTTGATATATACTTATTCGTGTTGCAATTCTTCCTAAAGTTACCTTTGTTTCCAGAAGCATCACTGGAAGCACTTGTGTATCATCACCTTACTGTTGGAAAACAGTTGAGAACAGCTGTGCTTTGTAAAAAGGATCTCTTCCTCTTCTTTTGAGTGACAGCTTGTCTTTCTGGAAATCTAGCCCTGGAGAAGCTTCCTGCCCCACACTTTCCTATGCTCCCCTCATTCCTTGCATTTAGAACACATCCAAAGCATCCTGCAGGTTCTTGGTCAGTCTGGAAGAGCTGACAACACGGAGTTGGCCCTTCAGTTTACTTTCGTAGCATAGCTTTGCTGGTCCTTTCTGCTATTTTGCAGATCTCAGATGAAACAGGGTATTGTTTCTGCAGGCTGTTCTGATTGCAATCACTGTGAAGGTGTTGACTGCTTTGCCCCATTAGTACTGCCCAGCAGGTTTGGATGGACCCCAAAGAGGTTTCAGCAGCACTGCACCCACTGCTCCAGCTGGAATGGCTGTAACGTTCCTCAGCTCTGCATTGCTGCCAGAGAGAGACTTTGACAGGGTCTGGGGATTTTCTTTGTGTTTTGCTTTGGGTTTTGGAGCCCTTTCACTCTGATGGGTTTGGTGAACAGCTGCTAGGTATCACAAAAAAGGCCTTAAGTGGTAAATCCCTTTTGTATCACTCCTTCGAAGTAATAATTGCTTGTACTGGATGTCAAGGTGGTCCATGTGAGGTGTAGTGTGAAAACCTTACCCACGAAAGCATCATTTGCTGTACCTGAACAACCTTGGATGCCTGGGGACCCTGGGTAGGAGAGGACTGTCATGCTGTGCTGTAGGACCATGATGTGCAGGACCTGACCAGGGAAAAATGCTGGGGAGACTCAAGATCACAATTTGCAATCCAAGGTCCTTGGACAAGCAGACTTCATAGTCAAGCTGGTCACAGAAGTTTTTCTAGGAAAGGAAAGATCCCAGGCCTATGCAGTTTGCTCCCAGCCCTGGCAACTCTGTTTCTAAAATAAACACTCCAGCAAATGCTTTCACACTTTAAGTATTTACAGTGTGCTCTGGCCTTCAGAGCATTTTGACATATTTCCGCTAGTTCCCCCCAAAAAGCCTAGAAATTGAAAAGCAAAGCACAGTGCACTAGGTTCAGCTGTCCAGAACCCCAACCCACTTGTGTCAAAGTAACTTTGTGGTCTTGTTCTCAAATAATCTGTGTCAAGGCATTTGCAAAACGTGACTGCTGAACAATTTGCATGTCTCTATGAAACATAGTTGCTCATTTGATGGAAAACAGTTTGCAGGTCTCTCGGACTTATTTTGCAACCTGGATTTTTCTTCTAGATATAAACCAAATATTTGCCTGGCATTTCAGTACTGAAATAATAATAATAATAAAAAAATAGCTTGATCCCTTGGTCTGGGGTTGATATCAGAGATAAAACTCAGGTTTATGCCAGCGATTAATCTGATCCTGTACAGGTGAGGCTAATCAGCATGGCCTGACATAAGGAGGAGTTCAAGGACAACAGTGGGTTTGAGAAGGCAGAGGAAAGTTCAGAGGAGGGAGAGGAGCCAGGTGATCCCTTCTAACTCCCATCATTCCAGCATGTATACCCCCCTCTCCTGCTGCCTTTGAATTAAAAGAAAAGGCTGATGTTTAACATAACCAGTCTGCACAGCTGATTTAGTAACACAAACCCTGCTTTAGCTACATCCCTGGCCTCACTCCATGCCCTTCCTTAGACTATATATGTTCAGTAGTCATCAGCCTTGGAGTCACAGCACTGCTGCATGCCAGCACAGCATGGAAGCTACAGACTGTGGAAGCACCACAGTAGAAACAGGAACAATGGAGATTCCAGAGAAGGAGTCTCCCCCTCTACATTTTGTTTTCATTTATTTTTCAGTGTGTGCGACTTACATTCCATCAAATGCAGTGACAGTTCCAAATGCAAAGCTGGGCCTTAGCTGGCTGAGTGCTTTCAAGACCACTGGGCTGTGCTCACACCATCAGCAACTGCAGTTCTGTTGCAAAGTTCCATATTCTTTATAATTCTAAAGATTTCTGTTGAAAGCATAAATTACAGAGGTAAACTAGACACTGCAAATTACTTTTTTTTTGTTTCATTTTCTTTTTAAAAATCTTCTCAGAGCAATTTTATAACAGCCAAGTCTTTCAGGAAATGCAGGTGTGTGACCTCTTCACAGTAAGAGACACACAGCTGTGTTTCTGCGTGGGACAGGGAACTACTTTTGTGACACCAGTTTTGTTCTACACAAAGGCACGCTTGCAATAAATTTTTACAAGTTTTGTACACCATAAGCTGAATTCCGAGTTCCAAAAATGTGAAGTGTGGCAACAATAACAAAATGGATTTATAGTATCACTCTGATATATTGTCATGTGATTTTATTTCTTCAACAAAGTTTGTTTACAATCAACAACTTTGAAATACAGTCAGATATATTACCCATTGCCTTTCCTGTCTCGTTCTTTTCTGAAATAGGTGGGGAAGATGCTTGCTCGTGCTCTGGGTGCCTAAGTGGAAGGATGTAGAGAATATACTGCAAGATGAGTTACAGGTTCACCCTCAAGACCATTAGAATCATAAACCTACCACCTTTAGCCAGCCATTGGGGATAAAGGCATTTTCTTTAGAAAGAATTGACTTTAAAAGCCTTTCAGTGTAGTCTGCACACAGGCATAGGAAAGGGGACCACTGTCCCCCCATGGCATCTGACCCTGACAGGAAGGCTTCCCAGCCACCTCAGGGCACAGCAGGGTGGACAGGGAGAGCATTCCCAGCTCTCAAATACCTCTGCTGAACAGAACCAGCCCTTTGTCCTCACTGCTCTGGCTCTTCCTGGTGGGCACTGTCTGTACCACCAGTGGTACCCACCAAAGACATGACCTGCATGCCAAATGAGTGGCATTTGCAGGCAAAACCAGACAGGTGGGATCTGCAGGTGGCTGCTGATTGACAGCTCCAAGTCAGCGGGTTACTAGGACCTGGTTTAAACCTTATTCCACCAAGGTAGCAGAAGCCTTGCAGGAGAGCACATGGTGGGGTTACAGTAGGTCTCTGCCAACAACCACAGCAAAGATGTCCCCCATGCCTTGGGCTGTGTCCCTCATGTCCCCGTGGCTGCAAAGGCTCACTGGGACCAGGCTGCCCAGCATCTCCAGGTGTGAATGTGGCTCAACCCTGACCTCTGGCCAGGATCTGTTGGGCTGCCATGTCTGATTTGCACAGGGTGTTTCTTCAGAGCATCTTGTGTTTTCCACGTGAAGGAATTTAGTTTGCACCTTAGCTGTGCTAAGAAAAAGCCAGAATTCCAGGGAAAACAAAACATTAACAGAAGCAACCACCAACAAGCCCCTTGACCTATTTCATGTCTGTATGGACCCAGTCCCTAGGAGGGGACTATTTTCTGGAAGTTGCTTATTATCACAAAAGGGCGGGGGGGGGGGGGGGGGGGGGAGGGGGGCAAGAGATTCTGGCTGTTCAACACAGCCAGTATCTCAGAAATCTTTTCAACATGTAAGTAGCTTCAGTGGCAGCTGGTCTGAAAGCCAGTCTGGCCCCTTCACACAAGAAACAGACTCCTTTTCTTCTTTGATGTGTGTTTTTTGCACCACAGCAGTCACTGCTGGGCAGCGGGGGAGGAACTCAGGGGTTTCTGCTGAGATGTCACATCCACGCTCCAGAGGGGATCACACCACAGTGCGTGCCTGCAGCTCGGAGTGGAGGCTGCCTCATCCCAGAGGATGAGCAGAGGCAGGAAACGTGTGGGTGCATGGTCAGGGGATGGATCAGCCTGACCACGGCCTGGCTCAGGGCAGGGCTCCCCGAGACAGCAGCAGCCACACACAGGTGGCTCCCTACCTCGCTCCATGGCACACACAGCAGGAGGGACCTCAGGAGGGGATTACAGGTCCCTGCAGTGAGACCAGCTACACACCAGACCAGCTACACACCAGACGAGAGGTGCAGCTGTGCAGTTCCCAAATGAGAATTCCTCCTTGTTCCCTGTCACGGCTGGAGAGTCGCCCCCAGCAGCTCAGGGCTGTGTTCCCTGGATGTGCCGTGACCAGAGCTAACGCTCTGTCTGGGCAGGCCACACCATCTGAGGTACAATAAGCAATGCAGATCATCTTTAACACACTAATTGAATAAAAGAAGGAATTTAATTTGCGAAATTATGAAACCCAGGATCTGATTGACACAGACACACGCGTTACCTTGGCTGTCATTTACAACACTGCCATCCATTCAGATCAGGCCAGGGCCTGCCTGCAGTAACTCTATCTCCCATGAAATTATTCTCAGGAGAATTTGCAATTAATTCCAACAACGTGGTCTTTATTAATTAAGCCAAAATCAACATTCCCTTTTGCAGTGTTTTCTAATATCCTATTCCACTTGACCCTCTCGTTCCTCCCAGAGAGGAACAGGGAGAATAAAAACCTCACAGACACTGCAGAGGACACACCCAGCTGTCCCCAGGTCGAAGCACAGGCTCTCCTAAAGCACCCTCACCTGAAATTTGAGAAAGCACTTTACAGGCAGTAATGAATGGCATCTCATCAGACCCCTGCTAAGCAGAGCCATCTCCACTCCCTCCAGAGATGGTCTCTGTGCAGCACTTCCCTTAGAGTACAGCACAGTCACAGTTTTGTCTTTAGGAATGAGAGTTTAAGAAATCAATACACAAAAGGTGATGAGAATTGAGAAGCCAGAAACCTCTCTTGCTTCTCTAATATTCTCACTTCCCCAGGTGAGGAGTTGGACAGGATTCTTCAGGAATACCTGCACCAGTGATACTGGCATGGGATATGGGATTCGTGTATTTTACCAGGGCTTTTTTTGCAGATTATATTTCCTGTCACCGGTTTTGCCTGGGAATCTGCAGTCCAGCCTTCATCAAAGAAACAAGAGCAGCAGCAAGGGAGGTTCTCAGATTCACAGGGAACTGGAAATCCAGAAACTTGGATGAGAATCCACTCCCCTGAGCAGAAGGACTCACCTCCTGCAGCACAGCCATGGCCCTGCACTGGCCTGGAGGCAGCTGGTACCAACTGCAGTGTGAACACACTGAGCTGCAACAAGCCAAAATAATGCTCCTTTTTCTACCTCTAATACTCAGGGCTGGACTGCAACCTTAAAAGAAATGTTAGATATTCCTCCTGCCAGATTCAGATTCCCCAAGGACAACAAGGCAGGATTTAAGATGGCAATATTGTCTCAGACCCTTTGGGGAAACAGCAGAGCAAACCTCTTCCATCTCTCCTGGGCACGCACAAAATTTAGAAACAGTCAGCTACAATGATGCCAAATAATAACCCCCAAAAAATGGAAAGGTTTGAGGGAAAGCAGGGAGGGGAGAGACATTTATTTGCTGCAAATAAGACTAGCATCTGCAGGCAGCCATGCCAGAATAAATTGCAAATCTCTCTCAGGAACTGGAAAAGTTCATTGCCTACTAGTCTATCCCAGCCTTTTCAGATTGAAACTGTTGGAGATAAAGACAAACACACGAATTAATGGGCATAGTTGTATCTTGGACATATGGACTGGAAAAGTTGGTCTCCAAGCATAAGCAATTGTATTTGCACCCAGCCACAGAGGAAAGATCCCATCTGACACTTGCTTGTTCTTCTCCTTGACATCCCAATTCATCTTCTTTCAGTTCTCTCCATTACTATGCCAAACAACTCAGCACCACCTAAAACCCACAGCTACTTCTGATACTGGGTGGAAGAGAGACATTCCAACAAGTAGCTCAGCATAACATCAGCACAGCATTTCTGTGTTCAGATAATCACCCTTTTTTTTCACTCCTGTCCTGTAATTAATATTGAACAGGTAGAGCCTTGCCCTGTTCAGTTTCAAAAAGTTTCAAAATTTCAAAGCAATTTCAGAAGTGCCACTGCAGAGTTCCACAGTTGCTCTTTTCAGACACCAGGTAATGCTAAGTACTTACTAAATTGGTCATGGATGATCACCCACAGTTTGCAGCCAGGCTGAGCAAGTAGTGCTTTAAATACTGCGAGTCAGATTTAATAAACTTACTAAAATAGAAGAAATACTTGGATGTTTAATGAAGAAAACCTGTTATTGCAGCCAGGAGTTTGAGGTGTGTGACCCTGGAGTATCTGAAAGGTATTTCAATAGGTCTCAGACCAGCTGTTAAACATCTGTGGCCCTTTCTTGGCCAGTGCAACAAACTGGCCATAGACAGCTTAAATCAATCATGCAAACACAGCAGCATTCTCTTGCCTGAGATGACAGCAGACAATTTCAAGGCATGGTGCACTACAGTGATTTAGAAGCTGCTTTTTTGAACAAAAAAAAGCCCCCCTGACCTGGGGCAAGTACACACAAACACACCCCAAGCACAGACATTCAAGTGGACTCAGTGGCTGCCAGCAACAGCTTTCTGTTGCTCATGTGATAAGCAAAACAAATTCGGGCACTTTTTCCCACAGGCCAGCATATATGATCTGTTTCTCATGATTCTTCCAGTAGTGCCACTGCCAAATTTCAATACAGAGTGGTGGTTCAGCAGGCCAGTGGTAAATCATGGATCATGAACAGCTTGCAGGCACGGGGAGGGACTCCCCTGATTGCTTCCCCAAAGAGCAGCCTGCAGGGGTGATGACCAGGCTCCCTCTGAGCAAGGGAGAGCAGATGCCAAACACAACTGGGCTGCAAGGGAGCTGCCCTGCCACAGCCCAAAGCCCAGGGAGCTGGAAATGCTGTCCTGCAGCTCCGTGGGTGGGACACAGCCTCATGCCTGTGCATCAGGTTTAACCACCAGACATGCCAGACCCTACTCTTCTCCCCATGTGCACACCCTACCTGTTGTCTCATTGGTTTTATGGCCCTGGTCCCAACCAGCTCTGCTTCTGTGCTGCCAATAACCAAATGGCTTTTGTGCTACCTGAAAGGAGAAAACTGCAACAGAAAGAGAGTGAGAAAGAACTTCCTCTGTTTCTTTTTGAACAACAAGGAGCTATTTATAAGATGGTGAGGTTCATTGTTGCACGAGAGCAGTGCCCTTTCCCAGCCTCTCTAGCAAAGCCTCGCAGTAGCCTGCAGGATTTCTTTTTGCCTGAGGTGGCTTAACCCAGTTTTTCATGTGGATAATGAAAATCAGCAGTGGATGAGATTTGATGTGGCTGCTGTTCTCTGGGGCTCCACGCAAAGGCTGAAACACCCAGGAATGTCTGAGCAGCTCCACCTTCTTAGGGCAGATTTCTGTAAAAATGGGTGGCTGCAAAGCTCCCTTCCCCCACTGAAAGCAAACCATAACACCTGATCTGCAGTCAAGGGAATTTATACTTGGAGTTCAAAAGTTGCCCTTCTTTCCTGTCAGCACCTCAGGCCTGTGTGATAGAGGCAGTCAGCAGAGCACAAACTGCTCCCTAGGCAGGTGGCCTAAATCCTGCTTTGCCCAGCGATGCTGCAGGGGGTTTGTGTGCTGCCCTCCCATCCACCAGCTAGGTGCTCCAGGGTGGCCATCCCCTCAAGCTGGAGCAGTGCAACTGCTCCACAGTCCCTGACAAGGCTGACAAGAAGTCTCTCCTAGAGAGGGACAGAGGCTACAGAGGCTCTGGTAACAGGGCCAGTGTCACACATGGCAGATCTGTATCCCCACGGATGCACATCCACACTGGATGGCTGAAGAGCCCAACTCTGCCCCTCCAGCAGGAGTGTCTCTGGCCAAACAGTGCACAGGTGTCCCAAAGCAGTGGCAAGAGCAGCAGAGCTGTCAGACTCTGAGCTGCTCAAAGCAGTGGGGGAAGATGGAGCCTGGAGTGTTTTAGGAAAGGGGGATTAAGGGTCACTATTGGGGGATATTTAGGCACCTTCACACGGGCCTTGAGTTTCACAGGAGGCTCCTTGGATGGACCCAAGCCTCCCAAGCTGAGCTGTGGCCAAAAGAACTTCCCTGTAACATTGCAGCAGTGGATGGGAAAAGGCACAGGAATTGCATTTGGCATGGCTGCCAAAAGTTAATTAAAACAACAAAAACAAACTGGGGAGAGGGCTGTGCATATGACAGGGTTCATCAGTCGAATCAGGTAGAGCTTGTGCTTATTACATGCGTCAGACCAAACCCCCCACAGCTTTCCTCTACCTTTCCACCTCCTCGGGGCTAATTTAAGAGCTGTTCTTTGCAGCCCATAATAATAGTGAGAAAGAAAATCAAATTCTGTTCTGCCAAAAGGAGGAAACTGGAACAAGGGAACCGGCAGAAAACTTGTCTTGCTGCCATCTCTGGCTTTCCTAAGGAAATTCATGCTCCAGGGCACCCAGTCAAAGAAAGCAGAGCTGCCAACAGGATGCACGACTCTGATCATACCCAGAGGGAAAGCCAAGTCCATCTGCTGGGAAAGGGAAGGACATTTCCCACAGCTAAACAGCAGTGGGCTGGGAAGCATAGGGGAACACAGAAATAACCATCCTGCACAGACAAGAATTTTCTCCAGGAATACCTTGGGCTCAGACTGCCTCTTTTTAATGTACAACTCCCCCCTCCAAAATCTTTCCTGTGAGGGGCAGGTAACCTCCCCTGCCCCACCAGAGAGCACAATAGCAGAGCTGTTCACACAACATGAGCAGTAACACTGTGACTATTCCTGCTCCAGCCTGTGTAGGCACAGGGAGCCAGGCTGATGTGATGTCTCCTCCAATACAAGTGTTCAGGCAAAGCCAGAACTGAAGCAAGCAGGCTACAGGGTCACCTTCCACTCACAGATTTGGGCTCACCCTTTGTGTCCCACATGACTTTTTATTTAGCCAAATCTATGTAAGTGAATGGTTTTCCTTTTTTTTTATCTTCCTGAGAAGCCATCTGATGGTCATTGCTACAAGGGCATTGCTCACTCCTGCCAGGCTCAGCTCTGCTCCACACAGGCTGGGCACATCTTAACACTTCTTTCCCAGGAAGTGTTAAATCCATACGAAGTGGATCACAGAAGTACAGTAGTACTGGCACAAGACAAAAAAACACTCCCACAGTGCAGGGGTTCCCAGGGGCAAAGGCCACCTGCCCTTTTTGTCATAATTTCTCTAGCAGTGGAGCCCAGGGTGCCCCACCTTGAAGCAGGACCCCCTTTGTTCCAGGTGAGGATATCCAGGAGCTCATATGAGCCTTTCCCCAGGCTCTGCTAACAAAGGTCAAAATTTAAATGCAGCACAAAGATCTTTGCATCCAGGCTAATTGTAAATCCCATGGCATACTTTCAGAACTCTGTATAACTTGTTTTCTTCAGAAGCTCCTTAGGGACTTATGCAATGAAAAGGCACCAGAATGTCAGAGATCCATCTTCTACTGAAGAGACTATTGGAAATGCAGCTACTGTCTGTGGCAATTTTGGATAGGAATAAAATTCTTAAAACCATGTGAAATTTGGTCCCCAAAGGCACTAAACTGCTATTCACAATAAAATACAAAATTAATTTACTAATCCTTCCCAGACTCATTTCTTCCCCATATTTTCTCAATGTGAAAGTCTGAAATTTAAAAACTGTCTGCAGCCATTTCCAATTTTAATACAAAAATCAGCCAGAAGCATCTTTGCATTTTATGTGAGAGGCTGAGGACACCATTGTGTAAGTAGCAAGAAAAATAATTTGAAATGAGAGCTGGAGAGGGGACTCTCCACCCAGCACATTAAATATCAGCTGCTCAGTCACTCCTTCTGGGTGTGCTCACCTGGCACCATCCCTTGGCACCTTCCTGGTGCTGCACTGTCTTTTCTTGCCTGCCGTGCTCCAAAGGTGCTCAGTGCATCCATGTGTTTATCCAGGCTTAGGAGACTTCAGGTGGAAAACGTGAGCCAGCACAGACCAAAGGATTTAGTAACCCAGTAACCAATTGCCTATGGAAAGACCAAAGGAATGGAATTAAACTCAAAGAGCATTACCTCCACCTGCCCTTCAAGCTCCCATCAATCTCTGGCTTAGAGACTTGCCAGTGCATGTTTATGTATTTGCATGTTTTACAGCCCTGGTTTCTTCCACTGAAAGGGCTGTCACATCCATGGAGTAATTTTCAACCATATGAAGTGCTTTTGTCCTAAACCTGGTACCTGGAAAATTTTTTTTTTTGTCTTCTCACTCACTATTTGTAAAGAGCAGCCATGAGTTAACTCCCTTTCCATATAATCCTTACTGCTCATGATCTCACCTCTTTTTGTACAGGCATCCTGCCTTTCTAGCTGAAAATGGGACAATTCTTGCTCCTTGCTGATAAAGGACTTCAGATTTAGCAGGGAAAGGAGTGGCCCCTGGCATCTACTCTGTGCCACTTGGCTTGTAACTGAGCTATGTCTGTCTCCCTTATTCCATTTTCCCTTCTTAAGATTTACCAATATGATGTGCAAATCCACTCCAGCACCTACTCCTGCTCTGTAAAACAGGAACCACAGAGATTCCCAGGTGGTCAACCAATTTTTGGGATGTTCCCTGAGTGAACTGACAGGCCTTCAAAAGCATCTGTTCCGACCAGCTGCCTGCAAACACTGCTCATGGACATCTAGCAGTGTTCTCCTTGCTGATTTCATCCAGAAAAAATAAACAGGCCCAACATTGATTTGCCTTGCCATGCTGGATTTGCTGGAAGCCCAGGAAGATGTAACACCCCTCAGCATCATTCAGAGCACTGCCTGGCTGTCTTTCTCATAAAGCCCCTAGAACAATGTCAGTGAGAAGCATCAGTGGGAATCTGACACAAGTAACAACCATAGGGATCCCATCCTATTTTTCTGGGGCTGAGAGGAGGACCTTCACCCCTCATCATCCATCTGCCTTGAGAACAGCTCAGGGAAGAGCTGTAGCAATGTGTGACCTGAAAAACCTGCTTCTCACCTACTTTAAGGGCTGAGTCTATAAGGCTAAAAGTAAAGAAATGACAGAATCATATTCCAGAAGCTCTAATTCTATGAAAAAATATTTTAAGGAGTTAAACATAATCAGCAGAGAAATGGCTGGCAGTTGAAGCTAGACATTCAGCCTGGAAGCCATTATTCATTAAAACAAACTTATATTGGAAGAGCTGGCAAAAGGAGAATTAGATCAGCTGAAGACTTCCTAATTCTCAAATTCATCTGTTTCTCAAGATGTTTAAACTTCCTGAATTTTATTTTTAAAAATTAACCGTCCTAAAAACTTCGGAAAATTTAGCTGGTCTTTTACATCTCAGCTCTTGGCAGAGGTCACATCCAAACAGAAGCTGAGCACTTGGCACAGATACCACTGTTGAAGATGTTACAGCTGATGCTGTAGAGCCTGTTCTCATTTTTCCTTAAACTATGAATTACTGACTTTGAAATACATTCTAAGCTGCAGCTCTGCATCTGCTTTTCCACACCCTCCCACTTTGCACCTCTTTCTCTTCTGCTTCACTTTTTTTTTTAATCTCTTCTACAGAGACACCGAGAGCGAGAGCGTATGTGTCATTTTCTTTTAAAGCTCCTCCCACGACAAAAGCCCTGTCCCTCAGCAGCGACCTAAAGATGCCCCCCTCTCTCAAAGAACTCATTCAACAGGAAAAGTAAGAGCAATGCCTTTGTGTAATTGTGAAACCAGCTGGCAGAGAGCCTTACACCGGTACGGTGTGCTCCGTGCCACACAAAGCACAAACTGCACGCAGGGTGGAGCATTTTCTTTCTCCAGACCGTCTTGGCCAAACTGTTATATTCCTTTCTAGTAGGAAACTCCCTGTCAAACATTGGCTTTATGTTGAAACCATGACCTTGACACAACACTTAAAATCCTTTTGTCTCTCTCACCCCTGTTGCTCCTCTCTTGATACTACAGCTGCTGCTGGCTTTAGATACAGCAATAAGACTGTTTTGGCAGAGGTTGTTATTATGATTATTTTTTATTACAATAGGCATCTCAACTGGAAGGCAAACCAGAGCATTCTTCACCTCAGCCTCTCTTATAAAAACATAAGGCTCGATTTTATAGTCTAGTTAAGCCAAGCTCAAAGGGCTTTCAGCTACCAAAAGTGACAACACCTTCTATGTTTGGGTTGTTGGTGATTTTCTTTTTTTGTTTTCGCCAGCCTTCCCTATATTGCCTTATGGAATGGGGAGAAACAGTATCCCAAGGGAGGAGAGGCAGGATCAGCATTCCTTTCTCTGTCAGCAGCAACAAACAGGTTGGCTCAGCAGAGCACGGAGCTGCCACCAGGAATCCACCCCTGTTCACTTCAAAAACAACCTGCTGCACAGGGAGAGAGGTGGCACTACAGTCAAGAACAGTATTTTACAGAAGTGGTGCTGATCACACTACCAGAGCACAACAGACCCTTGGAAGTAATTTTCTAACATTGTTTTTACCAGACTATCAAAGGTGACCTTTAATTAATTCAGGTTTCACAGAAAGCTATTTTCCACTTCCAGATCCTTTTTAATTAAAAAAACACCTCGAAAAATCCCTGGATTAAAAACATCTGCTGCATAGAAATAGGAACTTGAAATCAAACAGATCCCTCTTCCTGCATACAGAGCAGCAACTTGCTGCTGTGCTGCAAGAAATCAAGTCAAATCAAAAGGGTATTTTGCACCCATTCAGACCTCTTGGAGGGCTGTAGAGAGAACATCTGTGGACTGACTTTATTCCCAATTTTTAAGCTTGATTACTAGCAGATCTTAAAATAGCTACTGGATACTAAGCTGTAAATAAAATGTGCAGACTAACAAAAGCTGCAACCCTGACATTTGTGCTCATTCTGTAATCATGGCTCATTATCCCAGAGTTTTTTTCAGTGGCCTCATTCACTTGAAATGATTCTGTAGAGGAGCAAGCCTCTTGCTGGAGCGTTCTGTAAGAAGTTATTGCCATGAAATTATTCACTGTGTTTCAGGCTTGAAGGAGGACAGAGGTGATGCCTGAGTGCCACTCGTGGCCATGTAAAGCAAAACAGCATCTACATTTAAAACAAACCTAAATAAGGCAAAGTAGATGTTGGTATTTATGTACAAAAATTAAACATCTTAAAACAACTAAAGTTATGGCAGTAATACCCCAGAATGGAACCAGGCAATGCTCTGTAGGATCCACTTTAAACAAGACAACAGCCCTTACCTCAAGCAGGTTGCAGCCTTATTATCTCTCATAAAATTCAGCTTCCTTTCCAAATGCAGACAGGCATCTTTTTGAAAATTCAGGATTTTAAGTGCTTTTGTTAATCCACAAAGAGTAAAGCTTAAACATTCCCTTATAAAAGACATCTGCTTTTATGCACAGTGACAAGCAAGCAGAGTAAACCCATGCATAAAAACTGCTAGAAAGCATGACCTGAATTTCCAGAAAATGAATGGGAAATTTTTTTTTTTCAGATCTATGCACTCAGATAATGTGGCAACAAGGAGTTCTGGTCAGCAGTAATGCAAAATTTGCTGGATGGTTCATTCAGTTCCTGCTGCTTACACTAAGAAGTGAACTGAGAACAGTACACACAGGGAACAAGGAAGACATGGAGACATAACAGACTCCTACATTTAACACTGGATTAGATTAAAAGCTTCTATTGCCAGAAGCCTGTTGTAATTATCTTTAGGTATCACCTGCCAGCTCCCAGGTGTGAAAGGGCATTTAAGATAAGAGAATCCTCATTTGAATTCCCAGATATAATCTGCAGATGAGAACTGTTCCTTTTGTTTACTGCAGCTTGACAAGGCCTTTTTATTTTTGCCAGCCATTAATATTAAAGACTTTGATTTCTTTGAATTAATTTAGGTTTTGAAAGTCACTGACTTCTGCTACACAGAGAAAGTTTGTACCCATGACTTCTCCTTTCCCACAGGCTGCTAGGCAAAACTCTTCCTGTCAGTCCAATTAAAAGAGTGGAAATGTTTAATTCTTTCCTACAGATGCTTCTGCAGGTTCTGCTGGCTGATCCTGCCCTTGGGGCTGACTGCAAAGCTGAGTTTCTTAGACCTGGAGCAAAGAACCTAGCCTTGTATGGCATGGAGTGGGAAAGAATGATGTGCCCCAACAGCTGACCTGTGGCATCTCTGAGGCTGCATAGGTGGTCACAGATGAGATTTTTGGAGCTCTGTCCCATCTCCAGCCCACTTAGCTTACAGCCCAGCTCTGGCAAGGGGATGCCAGGCCATACCCTGTTGGTATCCCCATTTCCTCTTACGGCAGCAAGAAAATTCTCCTTTCACACCTCCTGAGAGGAATTTGCTCCATGCCCAGCTGTCCTGGTGCAGGTTCAATTGCAAACTCTCTAAACTAAACCAGTGGAGTGTTTGCCCCCTAAAAAAACTTCATTAAAATTTTTTTTTGGTTTAAATATTTACAATCAATCATCTCGTGCAGCACAGGCACCCGAATGCCCACCCTGCACAAGGGAGCAGGGAGAGCACAGGCACCCGAGGGGCTGAGAGCTGCAGCTGCACCAGGCCCTGGCACAGGAATTGCTGGGAGCAAAGAGAGGCACAGCAGGAATCTCCAGAAGCTCAGCCCTAGACAGGCAGGAGGGGAGTGCCTTGACAATATATTTTCAGGTGACTACACAGTCAGCATTAGCCCTCTCCTTGGTGTAACACAGCTTCTGAAATAAGACAATTTCCTCAAAATTGTAGCATTAAACACAAACAAAATCCCTTTTCATAAATACAAATATACACCCACATATACATACTTATAGAACAGGAACTTTATGAAGCAACTGAGTGAAATGAAGTGTTTGAAAACTACTTCAATCTACAAGCTCCAAGCAGACTTCTACTGGTTTTACTCAGTTCTATTAACCAGCACACACTTATCTATAAAGCGTTCTTCTTTATTTAAGTTAAACAAATTTTCAAGGATGGTTTCCATCTATAAAATGAACAAGTACAAGCTCTGTACAGCAGACTTTTCAAACCAACTGAAAAAAACAGTTTTCAAACTATGTTTTGAAAATCTGCAAAATAAACAGTATCACCATTCTTGTTCTGAAGACAGTAAGAAAAGTTCTCAGGAGACTCCACCACAATTTGCTTCAAGGGCTCTTAATTTATCTTTCAAATGGGTGAATTTCTTCAGCATTAAAAACCCCTAAAATCACAGTAAGTAACTTTGGCACACTGTCATGTAAACATAACAAAAGGATACCACTTCTTGTCTGTTCTCGCAAAGAAAAGCATACAGCTCCTATATTAAAACCCCTATGCACAACATCCATGGGGAATTACTGAAAAAATATTCCTACTTTATTTATGTTGTAGTCATTAAAGACTTAAGTGATGGAATATGGATTTTTTTAAAATTTCTTTTTACGAGCAATTCTGATTCAGAGATGTGGCAGGTCAATATTCAGAGTTGCAGCTGCTGATTTCAGTTAGTACCACCCTCAATCAGATCAGAGCTCTGAATGGAAATACCTCCACAGTTGAAGCTGAGTGGTTGGGTTTTCTAACTTCCTTTTAAATTCTGTTTTTCAAAGCCTCAAACAACTGGTTTGCTGCTGAGCTCATATTTCAGCATTTGTTTTCCAAAACACGAAGGCATCTATTGCTATGTTTATGAAACACGGTCTTCAAGTTCTCAGCTAGGTTAAAAGGCTACAGGGAGAGACTAAAAGCTGAAAATAGTTTATCCACTGTCTGGCCTTTAAAACAGGCAAGTTTTGGAGAAAGTGGATTGTGGATAAGCAGAGAAAAAGTATTAATTATTCATTAAAAAAGTCAGATGCTGATGGATGGGTAAAACTGGATTTAAGGGCCCCATCCAACAGGTAAGCAGGTACCTTCAGGTAGTAACTTCAGACACACAAGGTATCCATGGGCACACTGACTGGCACCGTGAAGCCACCTTGCTCATGAGAGTACCATCTCTATTCCTGATGCAGAGGTACAGCCAAGGAAAAACAAAAATCAGGAACTACTCTACTTCCAGGACAAAGAAAGAGGGGGACTGTACCAGCATACTACAGTACAGCAGATGTTTTTCATCTCCTTATGATCAACCCTTATATTTTTTCAAGAACCATCTTTCCAAAACCACTTCCTGGCACTCCATGTCTGCACTAATTTTTCTCAATGCTGTCTTACTTATTAATACTTATTTACTTTCCTTCTCATTTTAAAAGCTCATTGAAGCATTTGCTTTTAATAAAAAAGTATATAGTCTATGCAAACATAAGAAAGGACAGGACAGGTCAAAGTTGGGGTTACCTTTGACAGCATTGTTTTATAAAAATGACATCAGCTGGACTGAAGCTGCAAAATGCACAAGTTCTATGGTAAAAAACACATAGGTTATGCAGGTATCCAGGCTGATTCCCAGAGTCAAGCCTGAATGCATTCAAAAACTACATTTAAAAAAACAAAATGGAAGAAAATTCCCCAGTAGTAGGTCTATAAATTAAGCAAGTGCAATTCAGAGATATTACATAGCTGCTCATCCTTGCAAATTAAAATTCAGATCTTGTGCTGTTGTCGGTGTTGTTACAATTCTAACTTATTTCTATAACTGAAAAGGGGAGTTTGAGACAATTTTTTCCTCATTAGGGCCCAGAACAAAACTCTGCTGAACCAACATGGCTGCACAAAAGCTCTGTGCAGTTTATATAATTTTGAAACAGAGGAAGAAATATTTTAGAGGCAAAGTACTACAGAAATGATTAACACAAATATCAAGTACAGGTTTAACGCTATCCAGAGCACAGGTGATGAATTCTCAAGCTGGAATAAACAATCCAAGCAATCATCTGGGCAGGTGCATGAACTTCCTCTGCTATTTTCTTTCTCCTCCTGAGTTTCATGATCTCCAGCGAGGGTGAAGTGTTAAGAAGTAGATCCAGTTTGCAAAGCCAAAGCATCCAGTGTTAGCACGGACATCATACCCAGCAGCACAAAATCCGCACCCTCAGAGTTTCTCTCTCCTAGCACTCCAATCCAATTTCTGGTTATACATATGTCAATCACTTTGCTGAAAATTATAGGATGATGAAAACTGATACAAATCATTGGGAGCTGACAATATATATACTTTCATATATTTATATTTAGAGTCCATCATAGAAAAGTTCATATTCAAATTACCAAGTACACACAGGAGAAAAAAAAAAAAACAAAAAACTTCAAAATGACACTTCTGGTTCTGGAAATGACAAACCATGACTTCTATTCCAATGGAGTTTTCAAATGACCTTCTCCTAGTAATTTTTCCCACCCTCCCTCCCACACTGTTCCCCACAGATGTTTCTTCAGATCCTTTTGTTTATAATACGTCAGTTGTTCCTAGAGTTAATTATCTGCTGTGCAAGTAGTAGCTGAAGACAGAAAGGAACAGCTGAAGTCTGCAGCACAATTCCTTCTTCCTGTGAAGTAATGCTCAGTGACATCTTTGCAGTGCTCCAAGTCCCCCGGATCCCTGGCGTCTGCTTCAGCGCTCTACTTTCAGATAAAGGTGGAATACTGAGGTATATAAGTTCCGTGAAAAGTTTTAAGAAATACATCAGTAATTCAATCAAAACTTTGCCCAATGTTTTTCAGTTGAAACAGCATTTTGCTTTAAGTCCTTCTACTGCTGCAGATTAAGTGTGAACTTCCACTGCTGTGACAAAGAAGGATTGCAGATCTCTACGGTGAGACCACCATTTTTGGCATTTCGGCTGTCTAGACAGAGGTTGCTGCCAACATGCCTCAGTTTAGAATTGCTTTCAATTTGTTCCCATTTCTGGAAGAGAAAATACAATTATTGACATGGAAAAGCAGGAAAAGGAAGAATTCTACATCCTGTCCTTGGAAGTCTTCATAACCGTCCCCGGCTTGTACCAGGAAAGCTGTACAAACTGCAATAATAGGAGCAGTTTAGATGATTCTTGAGAATGAGTAAGTAAATTGTGGCAGGCCTTGCCAAAACAGCTGTTCTTTCTACAAACACTCTGCAAGACACAGAATACACCAACATATTGCCCTCTAGGTTCAGAACTTCTCAAATAGACTGTTCCACAACGTTACCTGCGTGACACCTTTGGTCTGAAGAAAAAAATGAGAATCAAAATCCATCCAAGTACCACTACAGTACTGAGCACAGAGAAGCAAGAAGCACATTCACTACAGACAACTTTACAGAAATCCAGAAATTTGTCAAACACCTTTCTGTTCTACAGAAGACAAGCAATCTTGTCCAAGATGATGTCAAGGACAGAATAAATCCCAAATACAGGATTTTTTAAAAAATGGGGGAGGGTGTTCAGTTTCTCTTCTAGGTCTACCATATTATGCCTGTTAAGCTTATCAAGAAAATCTTGCTTCCTTAGTTTCATTTTCTGAAGAGTGGCAAGAATATTCCTTCCTTCCTTCATCAACAGTGTTTCAGCTACCTGTCTACAAAAACAGATATAGAAGCAAGAAAGCTGACAGATGATCAGAACTGATGACTTGGGAGAAAGAGATGAATTGTTTTGTGACTAGAACAAAAAGATAGTATGACTCTGCAAATGGGACTTTCCTCAGGCACGGGACATAGATCAAGTTACAAGGCTGCATTGATAAAAATGAATTTGAGTGTAGTGATGCTATAAACAGGCCACAACTGAAAAGACAGAAAGCCAAACCACTTTCTTCTGTGACAAAGAATACATAATATTCAAACTTAACTGAGTGAGATCTTTCACAAAGACATTGTGGAATATATAAATATATATAAACTCTTTCAGAAGACACATATGGCAGTTAAAACACTTACACATCAATGGGTGAAACCTTCACATAAAGCCCCTGTTGGGATAGAGCTTATTCTGCCTTTATGACATAATGAATCCCAGGTTTACACACACAAAAAACAGTAAAAGTAGAGCCTAAAGACAGGATCACCAGTGCATTGTTTATTCACCACCCTTGTTTTCCCCACTGTTTGCAGAGTGCAATCATGACATACTAACCTGTCTGCTGTCGTTTTCCCTACAGCCCTGAAGTTTTATTAGTGAACCAGGAGCTCTGTCCACAACAGTAAGGCACAAATCCATGTGTTTCACTGACTTGTCCTTTGTTAAGGCCCATTCCTACAAAAAGGAAGAAACAAAAAATCAAAAAATGAGCAGAATTGTGTATGTCAACACATGCTACCTCTGCGTATACAGCACAGGTAAAGATCCTGCAAATAGCTATGTACAAGCATTAGAACAGTTCATTGCTTCCCATAGGGCAGGAGATGCAAAGTCCTTTTCAAACACAGTAATTCCAATTGCTTCAGTGTCCCCACATCAGCTCAGGGCAGCGCTTGCTGTTTGCTCCCTCTGCTGGCTTTACACAGCTGCTGCGGGCAGTCACCCAGGGCCTCGGGGAAGGTATTTCTCCAAATGCTTGTTTAGTTAGATGTTTATTTTTATGTGCGTCTGTGTGTATTACACCTTTCCCCTGTCTTCCACGTGGAAGGATTTCTACATTTGTAAACACAAATATATATATATAAAATTATATACATAAAATTATATACATAAAAACCCTAAAAGCTTGGTCTGCAGCACCACTGGCCACCCTGCCCACACACTGAACAAAGCACATGGATCACAGTGAGGAAACAGCAGTTCTTAATACAGTAAAGACCACCAGAAAGCAATACAGAAAAGGGGTAGAGAGAATGTTCCCTCCTATCCACGGCATGATGTACAACAGAATCTCCATTAAATGTACTTAAATATGCAACTCTTAAATAGAGAGCAAAGAAAAGCTGTTCTGTATGTACTGCTGCCCAGCTTGTTTGATCTCAGCATCTTTTCACACAGAGCCTGATCTCTCACTGATGTTCAGACTCTCTCCATATGCCTCTCTCCTTTCAAGTTTGCTCTCCAGGGTCCACACTGGTCTCCATTTGTCTAACTATCCTTTGAGGAAAAAAGCCACTTGATTAAAGCCAGGCTAATTAGCCAAATCATGCTTATAAACCACTTTAAATGGCATGATTAGCTTCTCTCGAGCAACTAAAGAGGATTTAGAGTTGTATAATACAAAACCTTCGACATACAGGGCCAAGCCTGTATGTTAAATAACATTTAAATGTTATTTTGCACATTATCAGTGTTTCAGAAATAAAATAAATGTATAATTACTTTGAAACTCAGCAGATTTAACGATTATTAAATCTCTTTGGGAAGAGATGCTCAGAACACTGTCAGAACTTGTAACCCAAGAGATTACAAGTAATCACAATCATACAGGTCCCAAGCCACTGGATGGGTACCGTATTCTGCAAGTAGCAGAATGATGACAACTTTGAAAAACAAAGCAAAGCCAGGACAAATCTGTGTATCCCTTTGTCTTCCCAACTCTTAAGCTGATAACTTCTCCTTTTACTCTCAGTATGTTAAACTCAGATGACAGCAAAATTACTTGCCTTCTTAGTTCTGTCCAGTTTGGAAGATGTCAACAAGAACCATTAATATAATAAAATATTAATAGCCACTTTTTTAACCACAACTAAAGGAATTAAGCAAGTTATTTTCAGAGCTTATCAGGAACTACAAATGGCCCCAAACTCTTCTCTGGTAAGATTTATAGTGAAAAATGACAGTTGAAAATACTACCAGGGAAGTAGTAAAACATGTCTCTGAGAACACTGCAGTCAGAGTCAGAGCCTTGAAATTATTGCTTTTATAGATCTTTACCCTTCCATCAAGAGGCTGTACAAGCCCCAGCCACAACAGAAATTATGCAAGAAGGTAACACATTTAAAAGCCAAAGTACAGCTGCTTCATAAAAGCTCCAAGCACTGTTGCTGCAAACATCTACATGACGGCCCTTCATGTTATGACACAGTGTATAGATATTTTTCTCCACTGATCACTAACTATGACTATAATGGAGGTAAGATGGAACAAGTTCCACTACATGAGAGGAGAGGAAAAATTGCAAGCAGTGTATATGCTCAGGGCACAGGCTGGAAATTGGATAGCTTTAGGCAAAAAATTGGAATATCTGAGAAAATCTGTGTCAAATCAGAAATAAAAAGTTAGTAGATACAACTAACCTGAAACCTTCCCCTTGAACCTAAGTGCATTTGGTTTTACCTTTAGCTCCTTATCACAACCCTGCATATTTGCATATTGTCAAGCACACCACAAGCTATTCAGCCCTCTGGAAGTGCACAATTACCACTGAGTTCCACCAACCTGCAGGAGGGAGGGCAGGGGAAAAGCGGGGAAGAAATCCCATTTTTACTTAGGTTTGCATTTTAAGTTGTGTTGAACATAAGAGAGAGTACACTCTTCAAGTTATAGGAGAAGATTGCCACAGCCTATTTGAATGCCCTTAACTCCCCCAAAAACCCCTTGATAAGAATAAGGTGCAAAACACAAAGTACAGATCTAAAGATCGTGGTTTGTTCCCTGCTCCTCTCCTCCCATGCTATTATTTCTTTTCAACCCAATGTGAGTTCTGCTTGGACATAAAACCTGGTTTTGATCCATTCTGCCTCTCAACCTGTCTGAATGTCCTCTCAAAGGTATTTGTTCAGAGCAAGTGCATAGTGGTTTGTCAAGGTCAGCACCACAGAGAAAACAACACAGAAAGAAGAGGGTCAGATTCAGGGGAGGGGGGGGAGTTTGAAAGAGGAAGATAACTTGGTGTATCTACAAAGAATACACAACATCAGCAGAAAATTCTAATATTTCTGCTCCAAGACACTTGTGACACGTCTACCCTTTCTCTCAAAAAACCAGTGTGGTTTCTGAAAAGATGAGGGTACTTTCATAAAGGTAACTGAAAAAGCCTCCACAGATAAATTCTTTTTAATGACAGGGAAAGGAGGCATTTCTCACATGCTGATTTGAATGAATAGTCATCATACATCTTCCAGGAAATTACTACATTCTAGGCTTCATCTTATTTTAGGTTTTCCTCCATCTAATTTAAATTAGAACAAACTTCTGACACTCATTCAAGAGTAGTTTTTAATTGGTCAGGCTTCTATTTTAACAGCTGTACTTGACACATTAATATTACATTTGATTTAAAGTCAGGTTTGATCTGACAAGGATTTAGTGACAAAGCAGCACACAAAGCAGTGAGAACCTCTCTGTGTATTTCATGAATGATAACTAAGTCACAAGTGCACAAATAGATTCCTTGAAATAATTAATGCTCTCATTTACAGATCTGACACATTTGCAATTAGCTTAGGAGTAGGATTAGAAAAGATTGTTAAAAACACTCCCCTTACTGTGAGTGAACATTTAGGCACCTCTGTTTTCTAAAAGAGCCAAATGGGGATTTATGTCAGATTTTTTTTTTATACTCCACCATTGCAAACTGTAAATAACTAATAGTGCAGCACAGCAATGCATTCTTTTATTTTGCTGACTTTAGGGCATATGCTTAATGCAACCCAAATATTTTCTTAAGTAAACATCACCCCCAAAAAATCAAACACACCATTTCATTGGATAAAAAGCTTTCTAGGCAAGTACAAAACCCCTGGGAAGGAAGCTATGGCCTCTAGTGCAAAAGCAAACATTAATAGTGACAAAGGAAGGGGATAATGAATTAATGCATCTCTGGGCTCAGATTCTAATCCTGAAAACGCAGAATTATATTTGAGGGAGAAGTTTTTAGCCAATCTGTTACAACAACCGATGTGCTGGTTTGGATTCATCTTTCTTTTACCAGTACACAGTAACTGCTTGAGTTAAAAAGTTTAGCTCCACTTTCTTTCTTTTGTTTAAGACTTACTGTAGAAAACAAAATTAACAAAATTAATGGCATACAGACCTGGTTTCCCCCGGCATTGTGACATTCATAAACTCCAACAACACCATCTGCAAAATGGCCCAAAGTGTCAAGGCAATTGGTACCCTGCTGCAAAGCCCCAAAGGCTATATCTTGATGATCAGGTACCCTAAAACAAAACCAGAAATACCTGCTTGATTCAGTTCAGGGTTTTTTGTAAGGCTTTTCTTGGATTTTTTAAAACTCCTTGTTTGTAAAAATACTCAGAGTATTTTTAAGATGAGAAGTTGAGTGATGACTTTCATCTGGAAAATCTCAATCATCTTTTGAGGGGAGGCTTATCATCTAATCACGAATTGATCGAGCGTGAGTAAACTTGCAGGCTTACCCCACACACAGCACCAGAAGACTTTTACCAGAGAAGGAGGATGAACATACAAACTCAGCACAAAAATCACATTAAAGATGACTTATAATTTAAAATGACTCAAAGCTTAATGTTATCAGTTAGCTCATCAAGTCCTTTTGTCTTTTCAGGTAACATAGCTTGTGGCAGAAATAGGACATTCTACATGTTTCTCAGACAGTTTTTACTGAAATATTAAAAAGGGAGTTAGGAATTTGAAAAAAAATAATAATCAAAGGTTTTCTATAACTATTTTCTAATGGTTGCACACAAAGTAAACTCCTAGCAGGGAAACACCTAGGTAAGTCCATTCAGCAAAGTAAAGTTGTGGGTAGAGCCCATGAATTCACGTCAAACAGTAGAACAAGGGCATATCAGAGTCTTTAAAAACCTCAGACTATAATATGAGTATAATAATTCAACCCAGTAGAATGAGCACACGAGGGATGTCAGAACAAGACAACATTACATGTAAGTAATGCTTATGGTAGCACATTCTTCAGGAGAGACGTTTTTTCTCACAGATTAAACAAAACCAAATATCTTCTGGCACTTTTAAGAGAAAAAGGAAAATTTACTTCCTCAGCATCATCCTGGTTTATGAGACTCATTAGTATGTATGGTTCTGCACACGTTGCACTGGGGCTGTAATAGCTGGTGCTGCTTTTCCATCTCAAGCCTGTACATCACTTGCAGTTACCTGGCACCACTGACGAAGTGGGCCAAGGAAAAAAACCTCAAGTATTCTTACAAGATACACACAATATTTCACACCACTACAGTACCAATATTAGGTTGACAGACTAGTCAGACTGATTAGTGGGCTCAGATCTGACCAACATACTTCTTAATGCATTATTTAATCAAAGTCTTTCTATAGCCTTTCTATCCTTTCAAAAAGTACTTCTCTTTGAGGAGTTTTCATTAGCTAGGATGGGTTCGTATTACAAAAACTGTTAGCAGTGTCATCCCTCACTTCCCCCTTCTCAGCCTTTCCCAAAAGTCAGTGATTATTCAGTGACAAGAGAAAAGGAGACAAGAAGGAGCAGGAGACTCGGCTTCTCAGAGTCTCAGGCAAATATCCTTGTCTGCCAAACACACAAGGCCCTCTTGTCTGCTGACTGTCATAATTTGTACCACAATGAGATTCAGTCTCCTCACTTAACTAGGCATGTGCTTAGGCACAGGCAAAAGCTTTAAAGGAATGACAGTAGGATACAGAATATGTGCTTTTGAGCAATAGGCTTGTGTAGGAGACTAACTTCAGACTCTGGTAAGTTCAGTCCTTTGGACACTGCTCTCTAAAATACTGCAGCTGTAGTTGCTGTAAGTAGAAAAAGCAGCTAACCAGGGAAAAATACTTTTTAGGAAGAGAGCTAATAAAAAAAAGGCAAATAAACCTGCATAAGGCATTGCATTCACAAAGTAAAAATAAAACACATCTTTTACATCCAAGGATGGAGAAAGAGAAAACAATGATTTCTGGGGAGGGCAAAAAAGAAGACTCCATATGAACTCTGCTTCAGCCAAAACTCACCGTAACTCAGGATAAACATTTTCAAGATACCACTTAAAGGGTTTGCAGCTAAGTCTCTTTCTGAGCTCCATTCGGCTTTGAATACTAGAGAAGGAAAAAAAAAGGAGTTTTCAAAGTCAGGCTGTTGTCTTCATGTATTTTATGGAATACATAGAAAATTCAAGAACAGTAGAACTACAGAAATACACCTTAAAGAGACAACATCAGATTTAGCACTGCTTTCACTTCAGAAGGTGCTATGTCATGAAGAATAAACAAATAGGGCAAAGAAGCACTTGTGACTTACTTGCCATAAGGTACATTCCTGGCTGAAGGCACTGCTGCGTAATAGAAATTTTTATACTCATCCATCCAGACTTCTGCTGCTCTGCGTGTATTTCTAGGGACAATCACAGGAAACACATGAGTTATACTTTCTCTATGTGCAATTAAACCATGCAGTTTTTCCTCAGGCTGATTTTAACCCTTCCCAGTACTACACAGTCAGCTGCCTTAAGTCAGGCAGAAGACTCCCTATAAAAGACCCAAGTCATAGAAAACCATTAGTGTAATGTAAGTGAAATCAATGCATTTATAATGAAATTTGTGTCTTTTTCACACTCATCACTGCTTCAGGTTTTCATCCAAAATTTAACACACATCTTTCAGTTCTTTCAGCAAACTTAATGGAATTTATTAGGCTGATGTTTGGATGATCTTTTTATAAGAGTAACTTGAGAGAAGACAAATTCAGTGAGTTCACCTGGATAAAGCAAGCTAATTGGAAACATAAAAATCTCAACAACTGGCAATATTTAAAAATGTCTTTTACATTTTTGAAAACAAATATATTAACATAGGCAAGATATTTTCACTCTTCATCCTATTCCTACCAGTACAGCATTCAAAGTTCCAAAAAGACACAAGCTGTCACAATACTTAAGGCTATGAAACAAACAAGTCTTCTGTAGCTGAGGTAAGAGGAAATGTTTTAAAATTTGAGAGAGATTGATTATTGTAACAAATGTGAAAAAAACACCCTAACCCAAATGTTTTGCTTCTAATTAAACACATCTCTAACTAAAATTCCTGTATTTATGTAATTGGTGTCTTTAAATTTCCTTTTAAACTGCAACAGGGTCCAATGGCTTTTTCCCTCCCCACATAAAACTCATTTACTTCTATTGTTCGTAATTTTATACTTTGAAAATTCGGTCTTATTTCACTTGCAACTGCCATGCTCTCAAGCTTGTTTTACATTTAGCAGGAAGTTAATCTAAAGCAACTGGAGTGAACTCAGTCAGCCAACGACTTCTTTAATATAATTTTCCAATTTAAAAGACAAAACACAGTCAGGATTAAGTGAGGAGGCTTGCAGGTTGCTGAACAAAAACGATGCGGGGAACAGAAATTTCACAAGACAGATCTGAAAAATATTTTTTGTTTGAGGACTGATTTTTTCTTGCAAAGATTCCTTTAATGTTTTGTAAGCAAAATCCTACTAGATTCAGATGAGAAGCTATGTGAGCGTATCCTCACCTGCAGTCTCTCAGGCCTGTGTGAGTGCCAGTCACTCAGCCCCTCCTGTCTGCTCAGCAACCAGCTCAGCTGCCCACAGGCCAAACAGATCTTGGGGGTGAGACAGGAACTACTTGGTTTGCCAGGGTTTAATGACTCCAAAGGCCCTTTTAAGGCCAGAATGCCTGCCTGTATCCCACTGCCCCATACTCAGGGATGAAGAACAGCTCAGGCTTTGTGTGACACGAAAACGGGCATTGTGCAGATGCTGAGAACTGCCTGAAGTAGCAAGGCCCCAAAGAACTCGGGGTGCTGAGGAACACAGCATGGGGTGCACTTAGTGTTAAGCCAGTTAATGAAATCAAGAGGCAGCTTTGCTTGGAGCAGAGTGGGGCCTGCAAGGCCCACTGGCTGGTCTGGAATGCTGCGTTAAGGCAGCACCTAATGGTCACACAAATCCCGTTGGACACAAGCTGTACCTGCCCACATCACACAGGCAGGATGTGGTGGTGTGGTCTCCCCTCTCACAAAACAGGACTCGCAGTCTCTCATCCAAAATTACCAACCTGTTTGGGCTGCCAAAAGGCAGTTCATACTGACTGGCCAGCTAAAAATAGAGGAATCCAGAGCAGGCTGCCTACAGCCAAGAGACAGACGATAAGTCAACACATCCCAACTGCACCACCAGCACAGATTGCATACACCAAGTTTCTTGGCACCATGGCCCCCCACACATCTGTATTATAACACCTGTATTACAAGGATACCTAAGGTTTCTCATTCTCTCATTGCTAAAATTGATTTTAAGGCCCATTATATTTGTTTGACATCCAAGAAAGCTATTTACAGCACAAGAAAAGCAGTATCTTGGCAACACCCCAAAGATGGAAAAGCTGCAGGAGTGAGAAAATTGCACAGTATATTCATACATTTATTCACTTTTATTAACCATGCTCCTTGTTATGACACTGTCATTTCAAAACCTCATTAAACTAAACCAGTTGCATCCTAAGCTTACATAATGCACTTTAAAAGGTGAAGCTTTCTACCTTCCTGATGCACACTATAAATGTTGGAACAGAAATGCGATGTACATTTCATTGCTAGCTGTTGTTTTCACCTAAGTACTATTATTCATTTTTCACTGCAGCATAAAATATACATCTCAAAGAATGGGAAAAAAGAAGAAAAATACTACAGTGTCTACTATAACTACTGAAAGAAATAGGACAGTGACTTTATTTTAGCAGGTAAAAAAATTCATTAAAGTCACCCTGGTGGCATAACCAGCATGGAAGGGAAAAATTACACCCTAAGGAGATTCCTCAGTCTAAAGTGAATCATTTTCACCAGAGTGAGTCCAAAAATATCATCAGCTTAGAACATTCTTATGAATTTAGGTACATCTGCACTCTGTGTTGCTTCATGTTAAACAGAGTTTGGGCTCCACGTCCCTTCAAGGGTAAATAAACAATTTTATTTCCAGCTCTTAGCCCATAGAACCTTTAGCTGAGACTTGTACTTCTTCAGCCCCCTGAGCATCAGGTCCAAATCTCTAAACCAAAATCTACAGTGCAGCTATAACCTATACAGCCTTGATCAAAACGTCTTCGTGCAATACTTTCATCCATACTAAGTCAAAACCACTATGAACATGAATCAGCACTGCTGTTCTCACTTTATAGAAAAGAAATTGAGGAGACAGCTCAGTGTTTCAGCTACTGCTATGCATGGGTATCAACAGTAAATTTAACAGGCATATTAATCTAAGCCTTTAAAACTGCAATAGAAAATGCATTTTTAAACCTAGCATAGGAAAGGCAAATATTATAGAGAACCAAGTTGCCAACAGACTGGCACAAATACTGAAATCAGTCCCCAGAATCATTTGCATCTCACATGCTGATCATGTATTAATGAAAAGCAAGCAAAGCATATTCATAACTTTGTGTATTCTGGCTTTTAGTGAACAATGAAATTGTTTCTACAAAATGAAGATTTATGACAGTTTTGGAAATAAAGCTTTCTTTAAAATCAAACAAACACAATATTGACAAAATGCCAAGCTAAGCATTTCCTTATTTTCCAGATTCTCAGTCTGTGTCCACCAGGAGTTTCCCTCTTTCAGCTCTCAGGTTCTTCTCTCAACCTACATAGCTGAGTCAAAGTCATTAGTTTCTTTTTAATTAATATTTTACCACAATAGATAATAGTGCAAATATTTCTACAGACAAGATCCCTGAAATGAAAATGCTGCCACCTGCTGATCATCTGAGGAAATCCAAAGCATTGCTATTTAGCACTTACCTTGCAAACACAGTACCACTCCCACCAGGAAACGTGTAAGGATGCTGCTTGCGGAATACATGACCCACTCTGCTGCAAGGGATGATTTCTAGGCTCCCACCACACTGCCAAACTCTGAAGGAGATCTCTGAAACAAAAACAGGAATGAAAGACCAACATCATAAAATACTGTTATTTTGTATGTTTACAGAGAAGGCTTTTGGTGATTGTTGCTGCAAAGATCAAGCAAGACAGTTTTTAAAATAAAGTCTAGGATAAACAAAGGCATATACCTAAATATTTATGATCCTGCAAGCTCAGCAGAAATAAACATACTACTTTGGAAGCAAAAAAGTGTATCTTATCTTATCTGAAGCTACCAGTGTTGCCCAAATCCATAAATCCTGCTGCAATTTGCCAGTGAGTTATAAGCTTTATCTGCATGGCAAACAATAGCAGGTACGTTTAACAAATAAATTAATGACCTATTTTATAACAATATTTTTCAGCTGAAGATGGAATGACAAAGTGAAATCAAGGCAAACTAAAATTATCAATAGATTTGAGCCACTAACTTATTACAGCAGATAAACAAACACTCCCAAACAGTGGAAGGAGTTAATCAAGTCAATGTTCACTTGAAGATAGACCAAATAAAAACATCACTTCTGAAAATTGAAGGTTATGATCAGTACACTTCTAAGGCAAACTAATGATCTGAGCCAGCTAGTGAAGACCAGAAGGTCTAGAAACATTCATTTTCTCAACTTCGACCTCTGATAGCAGAAGTCACCTAGAGAGAGAACTTTCCCATATTAATTCCAAGTCAGTGCAGTAAGAAGGGTGCTTCCAGCAGCATTGTTTCAATTTTGTTGATTCCCCCTTTAGTCCAACAGCTGCTACCAGATAGCCTTAGTTTCAAGCCTCTTCAAAACCAGTGTCTTTCCATAGGTTAAAAAAAAAGGCAGCTCTAAATTAAAGTCAGTGTCTCTCTTTTATGACAAGCTAAGTGGCATGCCTTCTTCCCTCAGAAGCCTGCCTCTACATCCACAGAAGTAATAACAGAATTACTTCAAAAACTAAATTTGAAAAAAAGAGAACAAACATAAAACCCACAACCAGAAGTTAGAAAACACGTTGTCTTAACTGCATGTCGAGGGAAAATTTAAAAAAATTTAAAAGTAAATAAAAAGAGATGCTGTGATTTTAACCATTGACAGTGCAAACTAACTGCCTTTCTTCTTGATGGCCATATTCATGAATCCTAGACAGTCAACATAGTTCAAGCTATAGATAGATCATACTCCAAAAAACATGAATGACAACATTGTCTTCGACAGTAATTTATCCAGTTGAATTCACATGGGACAAGAGGCAAAAAAAAATTTTAATTTTTGTACACCTTCCAGCCCCTTAGATTGTGAAGAATACTTAAAAAAAGTGAACATTTTGTAAAATAGCTCAGTGGGAAAGAGAGGAAAGGACTAGAATATAGGGAGAAGCAAACTAATTCTCATTTGCAGCAACATGGCTTCTAAAGCCTGCAATGGAAAAGGAAAAACAATATACGGCAGCTAAAACTCGAAACAACCCCACAAACTCCCTTAACTCATCTCATTTCTCAAACAGAAGGAAATGTTACTACCAGAGCAAGTTCAATGGACATAGTTTTTAAATGAAAAGGCTTAAGCAGCATGTCAAAAATTTTTTATGAGGTCAAGTTACATCTCTGTAACAGATTTGGGGTTTTAATTAGATTTTGTCATCAATATAGAAGATAAGGAATGTCTTACTCATTCCTTGATTTTAGGAAAACTAGTAAGAAAATCCTGGGTTTACAAATTAGACCCAAACCTTCTCATGGTCCACCCAGTTCTCTGGTATACTACGATTCTCCTAAGCCCATCAAAAAGCATCATAAAGATACTGAGAATTAGAGTTTCTGAGTTGGAGAAGAGACTGAACTGACCTTGATTCACTTTTTGCACAGCACACACATTACCAGTTACATTTAGCAATAGTCTGAGAATGTACCTACTTCATGGTAATTTGGGCAATTTAGAGAAAATACTGCAGGCTCGTCTTAAAATTTGTCAAATTGCTACTGACATGTGAACAAAACCTCATATAACAGCTGCTCTGAACATGGTTGAAGGAAAAATGCAAGCTTTTATAAATGAATATGATGTGCAGAATTTTTTTGCTAGTCCATTTAGCAAGTTATTTGCATGTAACACCAAGCCCCTGATGTAGAGCTATGCTTGAGAGTAAAGAGGCCTGACAAGTGTGCACATTCAATTTTAAACTGCACATCACAGATTTTCAGTTATCTGGTGCATGTGTCATTTATTGCCAATTAAATCATATGCCATGTGATTTTTATTTGTCTTCAATTAGTTTGACAGCTAGGAAGAAACCATTAGCTGCCTTCTGCTGGCTTTTTAGGCACCCCTAAGTCTCCATCCTCTTCTTCCCATGCAGGGGGAGGAACTGAATGCAGCAGGAGCAACATAACATCTCTTGGCATCCTTGAGAGAGGAACTGTTGCTTGTGCCCTTTCCTGCTATCAAGGCCTCAATTATCGAAGCATAAAAGTAGTTGCTAAGTGCTGACAAAAAATTCAGTTGCTCAAGAACACACTTGTAACTGATCAAATATTTAAGTGCTCGAGTGGCAAAAGTGTTTTGCAGAGTAAATAAGAGTATTGCTGCATTAAATTTATCCAATGACTTTCCAGGACATTTCAAAAATGAAAAATTATGATGTTTACAGTAATGCAATTTAGCGATATGCAGCCAAAACAGTGAGACAACAGAAACACGGAATGTAACTGCTCAAAATACCTGTAGGGTTTCTTTGAGTACTGCATAGGATGGTCAGACAGGACTGTAGGGACACCACTTCCAACCTCTCAGTGTGCTACAGCAGCCTTAAACATTTGGTTACCATGTCTCCACACAGCAGACATTTCCTTGTAGGCCAAGCATATGCTTAATGCATATGCAGATTTCAGTAACTCAAAATACTCATGGGTTTTTACAAGTTCAAGGTATTTCAGGATTTTGCAGCTAGCATGTGCAGTAGAGAAGCTTCTATGCTTAGGAAGTGTTCCTAAAACACACTACTTGGAATGTCTGAGATGCATCTCTACCCCAAAAAACTAAATCAAGGACAAACTGGAATTCTTGAAAAGGTATAGAATTCTATTCCTTTCAAATATTTTTTGTTTTCACACAAGTATACTGGTGTTAACTGGAGAAAACCTTCGTATAACACTGTAATGCAAATAGCCAAAAAAAGACCTACTAATGCCAGATTTAACCACCAGGTCAAAGGAGAATGGCTAAAGCACAAGATCTCTCAGCCCCTCCTCCCTCTTGCCTAAATCTCACTCACATCAACATCTGAAAATAAGGACTTACAGAAAAATGCCTTTTCAACCATTAATATCTCATAGGGCTAAAGAAGGGGCATAAAACTACAAAATTCACTAAGTTTAGATGCCAGGCAGCATACTACTGGCAAAGTTCAGAAACAGATAATTCTTCAGTCAGCTAAGTTAATTGATTTATTAAGGTGTATGTAACAACATTAAATTTATTCTCCTGTGTTCTACTTTTAATTATTAAATTAAGCAACATCTTAAAAAGATGCTTTCAACTATCAGCATTTAAACATTATTATATTTAATTGCCTATCTACAGCCTGCAATTTTTTTACCAACCAACTTCCATTACAAAAATGTCACTGCTTAATGAGCTAATACTTTTATTCCCTCATATTTACCATATAATTTTTATATTGTTATAATTCTTTCATTGAAATAAACATTTTGGATTTTGCCAATAATGTGTATGAAATTTAAATGCTGGTTTTAACCCTCTTTGTACAAAATCAGGAAAATCATGACTCCCTGACAGCAAAGGAAATGATGAAACCTGCTTTCTTTCAAGGCTGATCAGAAGGTAAATAATACACATACCTAGATTTTCTCCACCCCAAACATCCATCATCATGTCATACTTCCCTAGTTCTTCAAAATAGGATTTGTCCATCACAAATAATCCACCAGCTATCATGGGTGTCCTAAACAAAAAAGAAAAATTAAATTAAATACTTGCAGAACCATGAAGATGGGAGTAACTATTATTTGCACATCACGATTGATACCTCCTTGAAAAAACTGGCAATGTTTTTTGAATTCTTTTGCATCTATCACTTCAAATGTTGTTTCTACATATTTCTATGGCACATTTCTATGGCCATGACCACCTTCTGAGGCAGCCTCCAAATTTCCATTTAGCTCACAAGCTGCTTATTTAAAGGTTGGCAATTTGTGCCAACAATAAAACATTAAAACCGATGCTATATTTTTAGCTCTCAAACCACACCAACTTCAAACAGAGTGTTATCCACTTTTTCTTAAGGGTAAACAATTTACTTGTGTGTTTCAAAATATTCTTAAATACCATCTATTTCTGAGAGTCTCATAATGCTCTATATACATGAATGAAATTTTAATATTTATGTAAGATATAGTAAAGATATTGTTTCAGACTCAGAGGATTTCTAACTTAGTTGCAAACTACATTCTATTTGACAAGTGGTGGTACAGACATACTTTATGGGAGCAACTGGATTTCCTTGTCGTGCTCTTCTTTGCTCTGGTGTCATGTAATCCCACTTGAATACGAGGTTCCAATCAAAGCCTTCAAGAAGAAAAGTAGGATGTTAAAATTCCTGTGGTCACCATTCAACTTGTAGTAACATAGTGTTCACTAAAAACACCAGGAACTGTAATTAAAAATTTAAACTTCTGCAAAATTCTGGTTAGAAAAGAAACAGAAAGGAATCCAGATGAAAGGTAAAGAAAAAAGAGTAAATCTCAACTACCAAGTAACTCCAGATCTCTTGTCTTCATCTGTTTCACAAAGTAGGAAACCCAAGTGGGCATCCTTACATCAAATACGAAAGATCATATGATGATCTTCCAGCCATTACAAATGCTCCCAACAACCTTTAAGGAATAACTTCATTTCCACTCTTTAGCAGTGATCTCATATTTACATTTACACAGGCTTTGTGCAGTACTCTTGGAGGTACTCTTAACAGCAAGAGCTCTCTATCATGAAGGTCACAGCAAGTTATGCAGGATCCACTTATCTTCTCAACATTCATTTAACTTCATACTTTCCCATTGTGTTTTTAAATGCATCATTGTTTAAACCTGAGGCAAGTGCTAGAGCACCAAAATCTTACTTCCCTTATGCATACACATGTAAGTGTGAATACACAGTAACAACTGGTCTGGGCCTGTCGTGAGTTAAGCACAGAAGCACAAAGATCACTGTAACAGACAGCATCAATAGGTCACCTATGGCAGCTTTCTACATTGGAGCCATTAAATGACCTGTTAGATAATGATACGGAGCTGTATAGGACAAACTTCCTACAGGAAACACTTTCATAACAGTTTTTATGCTGGGTTATGCTCGTAATCATGAGCATCTATTAAAAAAACTGCACAAGACCCATAGCTCTCTCCCAGGATACCTAGCAAATCATCCTTGTACACTCTGCCTGCTGCCAAACACATTTAGATCCTATGAAGTCATGTAATGAATGATTTCCAGATTTCTGGTGCACAGATGTCAATAGTTTTCATTCTCCAGTATAAAGATAAAGCAATTACTTTGTGGGGAAGCAGAGGAAAAAACCTAATGTAAACAGACAACAATTACAGCCCTACAAACTGCCTCTCTGCATCCATAAAGGTGCATAGCAATGACTGATGTAGGAAGTTAAAAACCCTGCAGTTTTCATTTTAACTCACGAGATACTTATCACACACAATACAGAAATTACCCTGAACAGTCTTTACAGCATGCATGGCAGCTCCTTCTCTCCATGTCTGAGTATTTCATGAAGCACTGCACTGTAAAAATGAAAGACTGTCAAACTACTCCAAAATTCCAAGTAGCAAAACTGAAAAATGGCTACAACCCACAGTACTGCAAAGCCTCCAGCATGAAGAGTAAAATGAGTTCCAATATTTCCATGCAGTTAAAAAAGCTGCATTTCATCCTAGATAGCCAGCAAAATTACTTGCATCTGGGACAAGTTGAAAAACCCACTGTTCTCCAGCAGCAGCAGCAAGAGAGGCAGTTACTGTGCACTCCAGTGAACACAAGGGGTCTCTTTTGGAACACAGCACTCTCACAAACTGAACAAGTGTATAAAGTCTCTACCCATTCAAAACTGCTTTTCCGTCTCCATTTTCACAGACTCTGGGAAAAATCTGCACTCAATGAGATAGTATCAGTACCTCTGTAAAAAGAGTATTTTTAAACACAGTGCATACCCAGTATGAAACTCTATCCAGTGTAAACTGCATCACAGGCATACTCTAAATTATTAGCTCTCCATTAACTACAGCTTGTTCTAGTAATTATACTGTTTCTCAGGGTGGCATCAACACTTTTAGAAACACCCCTTAAAAAAAAAAAAAACAAAACAAAAAAACCAAACCAACAAACAAACACAACAAAACCCCTGTAACATGAAGTGCATGGATTTAGTTTTGGCCAGATTTTGGAATTACTTCAGACGTGTCCACTTAGAAAAAAAGTGTGTACCATTTGCTAGGTTGCTTGTCTTGGGTGATTAAGTCCTTTCAAGACAGACCAAGCACAAATGCTGTCCCAGCTGTTTCAACTCTCCATGCTTCAGCCACACAGACACTGTACCTAAGGTTGAAAGCATAGTTTGGTTTCCATGTTTAGATTTGGCCCCCGTGAAAGTGTCCTGTGGTGCCTCTAACATGGCAATCTGTCTTTTGGGAACTGACAAGAAATATATTATTTATATTTCAACTGCCCCTCAAATAGCTTGGCACACTAGTATGTGCAAAATTTCTGTTAACATTTAAAAAAGACAGTTTCTCACTCCTCAATCAGAAGTACATAGGCTTCATGCACCTTAAAAAATGAAAAACCCAATGTCTTATTGTGTAAAAAGGGAAAAAATGAATACTAAAAAGTGATAGATAAATGAATGAATTGGGAAACATAGATTTAAAGATAAAGCATGAAGAGCAGTAGCAAGTGAAACAATCTCTCAATCCTTTGTCACTTCACTTGGAAGAATTTAGCATGAACCCAGCAGCAACCAATCTAAGGTTTCAAAGAAAAAAATTCCTCCTCCTCCTGCAGACAACAATAAAAGCCACATAATGGTATAGGGATTTCTGTAGTTAATATTTAATGAATAGACTGGGTAAAGGCCTTAATGTTTAATAATGCTGGAACACAATAGCACAGAACTATACATTAGAACACTGTGAATATATGCACCGTAGGTGTCATTTCAAAACACTAATTAAAAGGATATAGAACCTGTCACCTCCAGATCACTGGTGAACTTGTAGCATATGCAACATTATGCAAATATGGCTTTTATTTTAGCTCACTGCAACAACCTAGGTCATCAGTTAGAGACAAGAACCTTAAAGAATAGATTGGAGATTTTTTTCCTTCCTCACTCAGCAACGTCCATTCGGAAAAAGATGGGACATTGAGAACAGCACTCTAATTTTTATATCATAGCTCATCTTAACCCTTTTATGCAGACAATTCAGTTTCCAGGGTTGTGGGAACAATTATTTATGAATAATAGTTTTAAAAGGGGGGTAAGGGGGTATAGAACAGCTATTTTAAAAACTAGATTCTTGTTAGCACTGAAAGAAGTTTTACAAATTGTAATAAGTAAGGAGTTTAGCATGTAGTTGCCCTCTCCCTCTTTGAGAAAGAAAATGAAAAGAATTTTTTTATTTATTCTTATTTAGGGTTTCAAAAGTCTTTTTGCTATTTGCTGTCAATACTTTACACTACCTAGACATATTGAAATTGTAGTTTCTCAATTTAAAACACTACAAATTTTCATGGTCACATGTGAGTGTTTTCACAATTACAGATCATGGCTAACAAACATTTATTTTTTAAACACATTCCAAAGCTTTCTGTTTATTCAGAAGAGTTTAATTTTTTAAGCAAACCAGCATCTTGAAAAAAACCTCATAGACACTGCATTGTTGATGGGCTTCTAAACTAGTGAGCAATTAAAGCCTGTGTTATCTGAAAAGAGAACCATAAGCTCTGGCTATTAGCTTTTTCTGACACATTTACACAACCCTACAAACCTTGGAGCAGCACATCTTGCATATTGGTAAAAGACAGCATAAACTTATAAGAATTAGTATAATAAAGATGAACTTTTAAAGCAGAGGCCAATTAAAATCCAAGCCAAGAAGCAAGTGACCTACAGAACTTGAAGCTAGATCTATGAAAAGGAAGAACAGTATGTTAATTGCCCATTCCACAACTGCAGTGATTATGAGCTTTGATTCTTGATGGGTTTTTTTAAGTCTATATTCCAGTACAGGTACATACCGCCTTTTAAATCAGCTGACGCCCCCACGTACTGGAAGTTGTCCATATTAATTACATCAATAATAGGAGACACAACTCTGGTCTTGTCCTAAAATAAATGTTAGAAAGTAATATTGAAATAATGAAATCAATATATAAAGATTCAGGCAGGATGTGATGTTGAACAGTTCAGCAGGATTTCATTAGCATGTCTCCCCAGCTCTCCCCCTACTTCCACTGACGGCTCTCGAGGGCCCATGCTGTGAAGAGCACTGCTTCAGAGAGCAGAAACCATAGGATATGACTGGAAATCCTCTTTCTATTCTAGGCTACTTTTATTCAGTAATCCCCTTCTTCTGACTGGCTCTTGAAGGAGGCAGCAAACTTGTGGTTCTAAAACCAGTCAAGCAAAGAGCCCTTCCATTCTTACTTTTAAACCCAATGCAAAGAAAAGCATCCAGGCAATTCATATTTTCCACAGCAAGTCTCCAGCCATGCAGTTGACTACATTATTTCAACCTTTAAGGGACACTTAGGCCTTTCTGCAATCAGAAGAGTATTAGGTTAATGCCAATCCATTTCACTCTAGAAGAATCACACTTCAATAACAGATACTCAGATAGGAAAGAGAACCTAAAAAGCACCTCAAACTCATGAATGCCATTAATCTCAGGCAGCCAAGATTCCAGTGGTACAGATAACCACAGTCTTCTGTCCAACCATGGTCTTGTATACTATTCTGAGCAATGTTAATTATTCTAGCTGATGTTTTTGCCAAAATAGTTTAAGAACAAAAATCCTTCCAACAACTCCATGTGCATCATCCAGAAGAATCACAAGACCCCAATGTTCTAAAATAAGACTCATCTAATGTTAGAAATGCAGTATCATGGTTAAGCCAGTTTGTATCCATGACTTATTGCTTGAATTCAAAATAAAAAGTTTTGAGCTGCACAATTTAACATCATTCAGAGAACAGATAACTTCAGAACAGCATATCATCAAATCTGTGAATATAAAAAAAAGTGTTTTGAACAAACAGGAGATATTTTGGTAACTCCTATTATAGAGAAACTGTTCTCATGGTTAAAAAAATACAACCTAAACATCTCCATTTTAGGAATTTATTTTATAAGTATGTCTTGAAACAACAACACATATTCTAATCAGTGGCTCAAACAATGTACCCCCCTTGCTAATCAGTATTATACAGAACAGATTGGAACCAAATTAGTATGAGAATAGCCTGAGCTCATAAGAAGAGGCTTAAAAGCAACTTAGACAAATGCTTTGCTTGGTTCAATAAGAACCTTTAACACCCATTTTCTTTTATTGAACCTCAACTATTCAATCTATGCTGATTTTTAATAAAGACTAATTACATAAATGGCATTTACTAGGTCATTCTGCCTGAGTGAGCAAAAGGTCATGAATTTCTGTGTCATCCGAAAAAAGAATTCAAGCAAACCCAAGAGAACTCAAGCTGAAGACTAAGCAAAAACTGAAGACACATTGCTTTTTACATTCCCTTTACTACCACTGCAGCTATGCCACCCAGGCCAAAAATCTGCTTTTATGAGAGATGTTTAATATAACATATAATCTGGTCTGCTACTGAGAATTAATTAGTTTGGTCGAATGCAAACTAGAAATACAAACAAAAAAAGGCCAATATGTCATATTCCCCCATCAATCACATCTTTAGCTCCTGTTTCTGCTAGTGGCAGCCTCAAGCCCATGTTTGCAATGGCAAGCAAGGCACTGTTCCACTAACCGTATTGTACTTGGGAGGGAATTACAATTTACTGCACCTTCACTGCAAAGTCCTCTGTGTGTGTGTGTGTGTGTGTGTGTGTGTACACCTTCCTACATCACTGAAACGCTTTAGATGTACCCATGACCTTATTTTAGGCATTCTATATATAGTGATAGAATCAGGAAAATCCCTTAAATAATGACTGATGAGACAGAAGGTATCAAGCCTGTCCAGTTATTTCACAGTATACCTATGAGCATAAAATACAAAAATGAAAATAGCCTTTCCTCCTTCCTTTCTCATTTATTCCTTAGCTGAAATTGGGACAACTTATACATCTATGCCCCTCTCTAAAAGCATTTTTGGAGAAGATTTGGTTTTTTCAAATGGTTCTACTTGGCCAGGTTGAACCTGGTGGTAAAAACTACCCAAGTTATCAGCTGTCACATTAGGCAGAGCTACATTTAGGCTTCAGCTTATCTCCACCGTGCTGCATAAGCAGGTAGCACATTGTCTCTATACACCTGCAATTTCCTCAGGCTTTTGCTGCTGGTCTGATTATTTCAATATCTGTGCAACACCACACTAACACCACTTGCTACACCTAACATACTTAAACAACTCCCAGTTGTTTCTCTGATAGCCAAATACCCAGGCCATGTGCATTCAGTCCGATCTATAACCCCCACATCATTGGCCTGGAAATGAGCTATCCTTCTGGGACTCGAAATTTAGGATTTCCTCAGTAGCAAAGCAGAAAAAAAGCTTTGTACATTCTTAAGGTGATGCTTTGCAGAGCATTAGAAAGTTGTTAATGCAGAGACTGCTAAAAAAGAGCTTGTAGGTCTCCAAATTACAGAGTTCATTTAAAAAAGCAAAATACAGCTCCCTTTAATCACACCATGGATAAATAAGTACCTGCTTTAGGATAATTTAATGTAGAAGGCGCAACAGGAAAGCCATGTACATCTTCGTGGAGATAATGAAAAGATATAGCCTGTGAACACTGCAGGTCTCCAGCAGCTGAAAACTTGTAGCAAACTATTTCATCTTGACAATTTATAAAGGAGTCATTAATACTCCAGAGATTTAGACTTTATATATATATTGTTCTCATAGACCGTGAGAAATTATCCTCGAGATTCTGCATGCACTGCTTCCTCCTTCTAAAAATCTCAAGACATTTCCAAGATTAAACTTCCCAACACTCTTCAGAGAAAATATATTTTCCTTTTACCGTTGTGTCAGTTAAAAGTTGACTCACTCAAAGTCAAAAAATCTGAGACAGACATGAAAAAGCAAACCCCATCTCACGTCTTAATCTTAGTTATTTCTTCCTTTTATGATCTTCTTTGTTTAAAAATACCTTCCTAAATGTGATCGAGGACTTACTGCTACGCTATGAAAACAGATTAGTTCAGTTCTGCACCAGAATCTTTCAATTTATTTTTCTCATACAATTGCTGAATTCTAAGAACAGAATGTCAAAGTGTTTAGAAAGTTGAAATGGAAAAAGCCAAGTAGACAAGTGCCGATAGAATCACTAGTAGCTATGGATATTTTCAGGACTGTGAATACTTACTATTATACTGACATTTTTGAGGAAGCAAAGGGTTAACCTCCATTGTCTCCTCATTTAATCACATATACAAAAAGATAGCCTTAGGAATCAAGCAGAAAACCACTCTCCAGGAAGGAGCAAAAAAGATAACCAGCTGCAGGTTACACCAGTGTCTGCACACATTCTGAACTCTAAAGAGGTCACCTTGTGTGTATGTTGCTTCTGCATTAAAGCTCTTGCTCAAACTGCTGTAGAAAAATCCTTAGCAGAGTCAGACCCCCTCCAGAAATGGTAAGCAAACATGGCTCCTGAAAAAAGGAAGTTATTCTAACCAGAAAACCATCTTATAGAAGAAAACTGTGAGGTGGATCATGCTTCAGTTCAGGAGGAAAGCTTGAGATCTCAGGTGTCAGAGGCACAGCTTGCTGAAGTGGTTATAACACATCAGATAGAGTACTGCAGAACTGACTTGATTGAGACTGTTTCTTGGAATCTGTAAATTCTTACATTGTAACACACACAACTAATCTCCCAAAACTCCAAAAAAGAAAAAAAAACAAAACAAAACAAAACCAAGTGGGAAATTTTGGAAGAAAAAAACAAAACAAAACAAAACTTTCCACCAGATATATAATAGATGCAGCAGCATATCAGAAAACACAGTATTAATGAACAGGAGCCCTGACCTGAAAATAGTTACCAGTGAGGCCAGAGCAGAAAAGAGTTCACGTCTATTCAGCTTCTTGTCACTGAGACTACCAAAAAATGATGCCCATTAATATCAACTAACATATACTGTCTGCCCTGTGAGCAGAATTAATCCATTTTAAATAAAAAAGAAATATCATATACAATATATAAACACTAACCCAGCCTTAATTATTTGAACAACCAGAAAGCTTAAAAGCTCCTTTTTCAATCCCCATACCTGTTGGCTGGGAATCTTCACAGATGATAGTTAAATGGAATTCTATATTCATTATTTATTTAACAGTACCTCTATCTTTTAGGAATAGAAAAACATTCATACAGCTGAAAACTATTCAGTGGCACACAATTAGTGTGTACTGTGGTGACAATAGGAAGGAGCAAGTTTTGAAGGATCTAATAATTCACATGCTACTAAAAAGTAGCTGCTGCAAAAAGCAAAATATGCACCAGCTTCTTCAACCTAACACACCCCGTGCAATGCTGGATCTTCACAAAATTGCCAACAATTTAGTAAGAGGTTTTACATTGTGTTACAATGAAAAGGTAACACTTTTTCAAATTCCATATCAGTTTCAGAAAGATAAATGAGTATGCCCTGCAAAAAGTCATACAGAAGAGAAACAGGAAAATGACTACACAACTGTCTTACCAAATGCAGGGTTTTGCTGACCAAAACTACCACCTCTCTTCTTATTTCTTGAATAAATAGATGCTTCAAACAGTGCAGAAAAGGCCTGAAAATATTTCCCATGTCCAATAGTTCCAGCTTGCTTTAGCTGCAAGTAATCTCCACTTCTTTTAGAGATACATTTCATGCCTTCAAGTTCATTTTCTTAGTTAATAATTACAGAGAAATACCCCAACCCTTCTGAGGCTGCAACACTTTAGATGGTGTACTAGTTTGAAGTTCATAACTGGGCAGAAACACCAAATCATGTAATGGCTTCACATTCACCTGTCTCTGTTGGCCAAATTTAGTGTAGTGGTTGAAGTGTCTTTTAAGTGTTAACCCGTGACAGATGGGTACAAAAATAGGAGGAAGTGCACTCATGCTCAAGGGCTTTGTAGGCTCTAGATACTTTAACAGTGTCCAGGATTGAGCTGATCAGTTATTTCTACTCCAAAAGGATTTCAGCTGCTGATGTGTCTTGGGCAACTTGTGATATTTCTGGAACATCCAGTAAATATAATGGGCTATGGCCAGTTCTAGGAGGTTCAACAAGGCAAAGTGCCAGGTTCTGCACTCTGGTCACAATTTCATGCGATGCTACAGGTTTGGGAATGCTGATTGACAGCAGCTGAACACAACCCAGCGTGTGCCCAGGTGGCCAAGAAGGTCAATGTCATCCTGGCCTGGGTCGGCAACAGTGTGGCCAGCAGGACCATTGAGTGATCATCCCTTTGTATTCGGCACCACTGGGACCTCACCCTGAATCTTGCGTCCAGTTCTGGGCTCCTCACTCCAAGAAAGACATTGAGGTGCTGGAGTGTGTCCAGAGAAGAGTGATGGGGAGCTATGAAGGGTCTGGAACACAAGCATTTTGAGGAGGAGCTGAGGATGTTTAGCCTGGAGAAAGGAAGCTCAAGGGAGAGCTTATGACTGTATAACTCACAGAAAGTTGTAGCAAGGTGGGGATCAGTCTCTTCTTACAAGTAACAAGCACAGGAAAGAGGAAATAGCCTCAAGCTACATCACGGAGGTTTGGATTGGCTATTAGGAAAAATTTCTTCACTGAAAGAGTGGTCAAGCATTGGAACAAACCGCCCAGGGAAGTGGAGGAGTCACCATCCCTGGAGGTATTTCAGAGATGTGTAGATGTGGCACTTCAGGGACATGGTTTAATAATGGTTTTGACAAGTGCATGGGTAACAGTTGGATTCAATGATCTTAAATGTCACTTCCAACCTATATGATTTTATGATTCTAAAAGCATCACTGAATGAAACAGAATAAATAAAGAAAATCAATCATCAATTGATAGCTTCTTCATTGGCATACTGAGTATACAGGGTTTACTTCCTCCTCTCTCCCCCCTTCTGTTTTTGGGGGAATGCAAAGGAAAGCATTAGGTGGGTAAGTGAAGAACTGGGCATTAACCAAATTAATGGTTGGTCAATCTGGCATTAACCAGAGCAACTTAGCAAAACCATTTTGATCAGAAGCATTTTGGAATCAAACCTTTCCTGGAAGACTAGCTTTCCAGAAAGGGAATGCAATTATGAAAAAAAAAAACCCTGTTGTTTTGAGTGTTCCTCAGTGCTTTTTTGGAATCACACTTCATTCAATTTCCACTTCAACTGAGTTCTTCTAGAGCAAGTTAACAAGCATAACCAACCCCTGGAGAAAACAGTACAGTTTCACTCTCAATCCTCTCAATTGCTTTTCCAGGACACAGACCAAGCACCATTTTCATAGATGCTGAAAGCCTCTAGTTCCTGCTCATTTCCACGAGAATTTTGGTTTCACAAGTCATCCTCTCTTCTATTATCACACTGAATCTTAATGAGACATAAGGATTCAGGTAAACTGAATCACACCAAGATGATATTGGTAGAGGAGAATCATACCTTGCTCTGAGGATTTTCAGCTTACTGAGGCAGTCCCCAAAGAACCAAGGAAGCATATATTGAATTACTTGCAAAGATAATAATAAATATTCAGATTTTATATTCCTGTGTTCACAGATTAAATGAACAAAAATATGATTTAATCACAGAACACTCCAACCATCTCCGTCATCTTAAATCAGGGAAAAGCTTCCTTAGGAAAATGAATAAAATTAATCTAGTATAAACCAGATGGCTTTAAAATTTAAAAGCCGCTTCTTCAGGAAATTACTTTACAACTCTTTACTAACCTCAGCTACTCTTTCCAAAAGCGGTTCCAGCCAGTGTTCATTGCACTCACAGTGACTATCCAGGAAGGTCAACACTTTGGCTTGTGCTGCATCTGCCCCTCTGACACGGGAGCGCATCAGGCCTGAGAAATAAAGATAAAAAGTTTTAAGTACTTCCTGGGGAAAACAATCAACACTAGTGAGAAACCGTTGCATTCCAAATTAGTAATTAGTTAAATTACTTTGGGTAAATACACAAGCTCCATTATCAAAATCAGATACTAGTTAAGAATTCAGTGAAATGACTTCACACCAAACTGCCTGCAAGTGCTCAACCTACTGCACTCTACAGGTTTCCATCTGATTTAAGCAGAAGAAGCAAAGTGCTCTTTCAAAACAAGTGATACACAAGTACAGATGGGTCTGCATTACTCTAAGTGGCATTTACACCGATAAATCTTACTTAAGATTGGATGTGAAAACAAGTATGTCTCCTAGAGTTCTACACAACTGAGAAAAGCACCATCATTAACTTTTCCTCCCCACTGTTCTGCCACCCAACTTAGTCCTTACCAGAGTCTGTCCATTCTTCCATGAACTTCTTCAAGAAATATTAACCAAGCTTCATTAATTCCCATCTGAGGGCCTTACCCCAATCCATTTGTCTTTCCTCTGTGATTACAGCAATTCTCTTGTTTTGCAGTTCGTTTGGGGTTTGTCTGTTTTGAATAGGTATCTTTAGGCAGAAACTTCTGGCAAAACCAAAATGTTCTGCTCTTCTCTATGTTTTGATTACATAGAGAAGCCTCACTGTTTTGCCCTGCTCCTTTCATTCTTTCCCTTTTACTACTTGTTCACTGGATGACCTCACCATTCCTTAAAGTCCCTTGCTATATATACACACATAGTAAGCTTCCTCCCATTCCTTTGCAAATTTCCCACCCACTTCTTCCTACTACTATTCAAAAATTCATTGACTTCTTTTTGCCACTTGAGGCCAAAGCCAAGTCTAGGTTGTTTTTGTTTGTTTGTTTTTCTTTCTTCATTGTTTCCCACTAAATCTGTTCTGGTTTGTTTGGGCATTTTTCCCACCCAACTGAAATACTTTTAAAAGAGTCGAGCCTTTTCCTAACTGCTCCCTTTACAAAATAAATATGCAAAATACAACTATGCCAACAAACTACAAGATGCTTTAGAGGAAAAGCTTGTTTGCTCTGACCAACGTTCAATATCATCATTCAATATCACCAACCATCAAGATCCTTTTCCTATTTCTTATTTCAAGTGTGAGCACAGTTCCAGATATGCACTGTGCTATGGCTCTCCAACATTTTACATGTTATCTGTGCCACACCAACATCTAACTGTATCTCACTGACTTAATGCTGTTACCTTAATTTCAGCTTTGGAATCTGTTCTGTTCAATTCTTCCACATCAAACCATTCCTCAAGCACTATGGCTATACTTTTTTTTTAAATTTTCAATTCTTTCCCCCAGAGCTTATTATTTCTTACTAATACTGTTGTAGAACCTACTTTCTTACTCTAATTCTATAGAAAACACACAATAGTGTTTCTAATTTCATAGTCAGTGGCAAAAAAATGGAGGTGAGCACTTTGGTCATTGAGTCCTCCACAATCATATTCAGGCTTCATACTACTACCACTATTCATACTGTGAATGGAGCTGAAAAGGTTCCACTGAACATTTATTCCATAGACTACCACACCCTCAAACACACCTGTTCCCATAACAAACTCTGGTACTACAGATGAGACTAAAAGCTACTAATATTTATTTCTGATGGAAAAGCAGTAAATGTCATGCCCTTCACTGACACCATCTCTTTGCTTCAACTTTTGTTTTAAAACACACTGCTTTCCTCTATTGTTCATACTACTGAGCTACTCTTAGCATCCTACACATTGGTTAATTTCACCAATTCTTATATTTTAATTTGTATGTGTAATATTTAATCCTAACCTCACAAAGATACAAAGTAAACTAATACTGTGTCTTCTATCTGCAAACAGTTGTTCTTTTCTGACATAATAAATTTGTCAAATTATATTTAATTTTCAGATATACTGATGCACATTCCTAAGCACGTATATGTGCACATGCATTGCAAATTAATATTTAAAATTACTAAAAGAAACAAACATCAAAAATGGGTCACTTCATTCTGGTTTTTTTCCCTTACTGCTATCTCCATCTTCAAGTGATACACTGAAAAATTACATTAAATTACTCAGAACCTGGCAACCACGGCAAGTAATGAAAGACCTGCTTTCCTAATAAGCCTTTGTTCACAAGCATATTCCAAACAGAATATTTAAACACTAAGAACCCATCAGTTATTGCAATATCTTTAATTGTGGGACAACACAGGTTTTGTGCATGTCATTTCCAGCTCCTGAGAATCTAATGATCCCAGCTCTTCCACAGGCCAGACTGGCAGTCTAGAAGACACAGCTTATAAAAATTAGCAAGCACATATCTGCTAATTCAGTCAGCTATTTCAACTGTCAAATCTCAGTTATTATTTCAAAAAGCTGTAGAATAACAGTTGCCTGTACCAAATACTTTAAACTCCACTGTCAGTGAACTGCTGACTGATAGGCTCAGTGATGAGAGACCACAGTTTACAAAGCAACACAGAAGAAAACACACATGTAAGACAAATATGTTACAGGGTACACTGGCTTCAGCAAAACCAGCTTGGTCCCAGCCCTCCTGGTTGTTCAAACCCTCTTAAGTCAAAGCAAATTGTTTGTCCAGCTGTCCATCAACTAAATCCTTAAAATTATATCTAATAAGGGAACCAGCAAAAAAAGAGGGATATTTTTAAGTTGCACCATTTTGAACACAGATAGATTTTACAGCGAGACCTTGCATACAATGAAAGCAGCTTATCTAAGGATTCAGTGCAGTAAGAGAAAGGAAAGGTTGAAGATTAAATGCAATTATTGAAGGAAGCTCTCACTGTAAAAGCCAACAATGGGCAATTGTGCACAGAACAATACAGAAACAATCACAATTACTGTTTTAACTGCACAAATAGATTTTTTTATTCCTTCTACTAGATTCTAGTAGATTTATAAAGTGAAAATCTCTTTTACGATAAGGAAAGTAAAGCAGAAAGTTCCTTTAAAAGACTTGATGAAAACTACCAGATAAGGCAGCACAGTGGAATTTGTATCTTACTCCCTTAAAATTAAGCCTACCTTCTCGGCGATCATTTCGAAGAACCCGTACCTTTTCAATCTTTCCCAAGAGAGCACCGTCATCAGCTTGAAAAAATAAAAGAGTAACAAATTTAAAAATTAAAAAAAGAAAAATAAAAATCAAGTGATGACAATCAGTTTGACGTACAACACTGTATACCAGAAGAGAGGCCATCTTCAAAGAAAAACAAAAGCTTTGTAGGTGAAAAAGTTTGTGGTCATAATTAGTTACTCATTTCACAAGAAATGAAGAAAAATTACCAGGCTAAGAAATAACTAACTTCATTATATTGTTTAAAGCTAGCTTAATATTACACTCTTGAAATAATTTTATTTACCTACTTTCTCTTTGCTTGCTTTAGATAGTTTCTACATTGCATAGATAAAAAAAATTTCCATAGGATTAAGGAAATTTTTTATTGTTTATTGCCTATAAGAAAGCTCACTTTCTAACCAACACTAAGACAAACCTGACATAAGCTAGTCTTAGTAAAAGTACTAATACTTAGTACTAGTACATTAGCTTCTTCTAAGAAATATTACTCTGAGGTCCATTGCAATTGTTTAAACTTCTGTCATGATACCCTAGTACCTACAAGACATTGACTTATTTTAGATTCAGTAATATTTTTTCTGAGAGACTGACTCAGCACTACAAAAATATTCGTTGCAAGCCCCAAGGGTTTTTTATTTTTGCTTAAGATAACATACTAGGAAAAGGCTCTTTTTAAAGATATACTCTTGTCCTTTAGCTAACAGGAAATAATAAGATATACCGGAAATATTTATAGAAACTTCATATTTCCACAGTGACATATATGGAAGAGTTAAGACCTGGTTTTGGCCAAGTCTCTGCAAACTCCTACTCGTGTCCCATTCTCAACCGAGTCACCCATCAGAATAAGAACAGTAAGGTAGGACCCTGTAAAAGTACTTACGGTCATTACTGTAGTCATCCACCAGTATGATTTCCTTAATAAGATGTGATGGACTTTTTTTAAGGACACTGGAACAGACCAAAACAAAAAAGCATTCCAACAGTGTTAGTTTTCTGTAATAATGTCATAAAAGCAGTTACTTTGTTAAGCTGCAGTAGAACCTAGCCCAGGATGTTACTTTCAACAACCGGTGTTAGCCTGTTCTTGCAGAAAGCAAGAAGAGAGGCACATGCATAATTTTGTGTTTTCCTTCCTCACTGTCTCCCTACCACTCCCACCATTCCAGCCCCCAGAAATCAGTGCATTAGACAATGTCCAACATGGAACTTGTGCAGATATCTTTGAGTCAAATATCACCTAGGAATCCATCTACCCTGACTTTTTCTTGAAACAGCCAGCCTCCAAACACCATCTGGTAGTCGGTCCCATACTTTCGTGCATTTTAGTTAAGGTGAGCAATTTTGTTTACCATTGCTACTCCAGGATGTAAGAACTGAAGATCTCAAGGAAATTAAGACTTATCTTTTCCTCTGCAAATAGTTCAGAAACATAATGGGTTTGTTATTACTTCCCTTTCTTATCATAAGCTGAGAAATGAATGGCCTTAAAGAAAAATTAGGCTCTCTTATAGATACCTGACAACAGTTCGAAGCAAAGCAGATCTTGCCTCGTTATGAAAGGTGATCACCACGCTAGTGGCTGGCAGGTCTATCCGCCATTGTTTCCGCTGACACCTGAAAGAAATAACACATTAATTACATTGTCATTTCAACGTAATTTCTACGTCCCAGGCTTGGCAGACAGCCCTCATTGCAAAGTGTTTATCTATTCAACTCATACTGCCTAAGAAGAACAAAATAGCCTGTTTTCAAGTCAGATTATAATCAACCTGTCCTTTGACACTTTAGGTAGCTGTTTTAGTACACAAAAGACTAAAAAGTCAGTGGCAGATATGGGCAGGACCAGAAAAGTCACCAGATCATCATCATTGCCCTATTAGTGTCTTTTGTGCAGCTGAGTATGAAACCAAAGCCCTCCTTTTACACTAAAAGTATTCAATACATTTAAGGAAATACACGTATTTTCAACAAAAATACACATGTTCACAGGCATTGTTTCTTCTTTAGAATGGCATGTGCCCACTTCTGCCTTTATTTTAAAGCTCCTGTAACATCCTGGCCTTGCTCATAGATAAAACTAGTTTTCTATTCTAATGAGAACTTGTAAGGATCATAACATTCAGAATTTGAAAAACAGAGCTAGCTGTGACAATGCTGAACCAACTAAACAGAGAACCATATCCTTTCAAATCATAAAGATAATGAAATATTCCCTCTATGTCAACTCATTTTTCATCACCTCTAGAAACCTGAAATTAATATAATAAGCAAAAAGAAGCAAATCATAAAATGCTTCCTTCAGATCTACATACAGTTAAGCTATTTAATCCAATAAAATAAACCTAAAAAAGACACTAAACTCATTGTATTAGAAACTACCAGTACTAGAAAACAACATACATTTTGGCATTGAGTTTATGCCAAAAGCATTACAATGTGACAAGTCATGATACTGATTGCCATTTGTGCAGTGACACACCCATGATGTATTTCTTCCATATCCTTTAATTAAGGGTAGAGTTTTAACAGGCCTAGTTGTCTTCAGAAGGAATAAACTCAACCAGCATACACCTGTGGCAATTTCAGCAATTGATTTCAGTACTTATTTCAGCAATTCAATTTCTGTACTCTGTGCAGTACTCATCAGACCAGTTTTTAAGAGAAGTTTGCCACCTACACTTGTAAAACTAGGCTTCTGCCTGTATAAAAGCCCACTCCACACCTGATTAAACATCTGCAACATGCACCATAAACAAGGCAACCTCCAACTTCTTGGAATTAGAGAGCAAGCAGCAATGTGCTTCTTGCCCTGGCCCACCCTAGGAAAACCCAAAAACCTGTGGTATTTTTGATGCAACACAACCATAGTCTCACACACATTAGTGCCTGCATGAAACAAAACATTATCATGCTGCAGTGACCTCACTTGGCTCTGAACAAAAACAGAGTCTATGTCAAGCCCACAACTGCTGTGTCAGATCAGCAGGGCCATCTCTGGCTTTGTGGTGGGCATACAAGATGGCTTTGTCACTAGTGCCCAGCATGGAACAAATAAATCTCAAAAGCCTATGTTCCTGAAAAATAAAGAGCAGCTCCTCTGCACTTTATTATTACTCTGCTAGTGTGAGCTACTGGCAAACCTAGACAGCTAAAAGACGTGCAATTATTATACTCCAAATTCTGCAGTGCCAAAGAAGATATTCTTTATGCTGCTAACTTTCAAATTACCCACAGAGGACAGGGCTACCATGCACGCAATTATTACAAGAAGCACTTGCATTAGAATAATTAAAAAGTCACATTAAACTTATATTGATCTCTTTACAGAAGAGAGCACTTGAGCCAGATCACATATTAGGGGGAATTACTCAAGGCAATGAAGCCTCTCAATTTTAAGAAAACGCATGAGAAGAGCACTACTGTGTATTTCTGGGGGAGAAATAAGACTTCTAGGCTTCCAAATAAAACTGGAGGAACATTTTACTAAGTATTACTGCTTTCAGCTCTTCATAAATCCCTGCTTTAACTGACTCAGTATCAGTCTTCCTCCTATTCTGCTGTGTCAACAGGGCCACAATTAAAATTCAAACCAAAGAAACAATGTCATTATTTTTGGCATGAAGATTAAACTCTGTCTCCTCAAGCTGCAGCACTTCAATTTTACATGCAGAATAAGAAAATACATTTAGCGAAGATAAAACTTGAACTGAAAACTTCAATCGAGACCTTCAATGTTTAGCATAGGTCAGTAAATCAGTTAAAACATGAAAAGTACATTTTTTCCCCCAGAGATCTGGACCAGTTCATTTAATGAACAATTTTTCCCAAAACTTCTGTGATTTGTTTGAAACCATTTTTTGACGGAAATATACATTTTAACCAGTGCAAGGAGAACATTCACTTCAACTGGTACTAAAGACACAGGAAAGTTTGTTTCTTCTCAAGTATAAAACTTGAGTGTGAGGTCAGAAGCTTCTAAAAGGCGCCAAAGGACAAAGAAATACTTTGTGCAGCTATAGTACTTGACAGTAATTCCTAAAAATCATCATAGCACATCAGTTAGAAGATGTGATCAGAAATCACTAGTCCAAAGCATACATGGGGAACATTGGCCCATAAAAAACATGGAGCATTTCATCCTTCATCCCACTTGGGAAACTATTTTACACTGACAGGACGACAGCTCTACAAGTTTCCCATTACAACTGTGACATCAACTTGTCACTGTCTGGATCTCCAAAATCTACCATGAAACAAGCAGAAACCCAGAGGTTTTTTAGAGTTGTTGAAAGTGGTAGTTGTGAGGATCAGCTGGAGTGAGAACCCATGTTCCTGCTCAGAGTTCTCCTCTGCTTCCTTTCGTATGTTATATCTGTTTCTCCCATCTTCCTTCTGCTTAAAACAAAAGTAAGCAGCTAAAATGATTGAACCAAAAGTGTCTTCTGGTACTGCTGGCAGGCTTTCAGAAAAAGCATGAGGAAATGTTTTGCCTTCGGGCTAGTAGAAGTTTGCATGATGTAAAAAAAGACTACAATATAGTATTAAGAGATGCGTAGTTACACTCACATCTACGTATCTAATGCAGAATCCTGGTAAACTACTTCTAAACAGCCTAGAGAATTTCAGCAATTAAAAAATATTGCTACGTAATCTTTTTAAAGTCAAAGAGCCTCTTAAATATATCAATACAATTAATAACAGGTTACTTAAGGAAAAAGTATTCCTTCACCCAAGCTTCTCCCTAAAGAAGATTGAAACAGCTCCACAAGAGATCTTAATCTCTACCCAGTTACCTGCAATTTTATTAGAAACTAACATGCTTCAAAGTGTCATGTGCTCAGATATTCTTCTTCCTATGGCTATTGCTTTTATCCTTTCAATTGCAAAGTTCCTAAGCAAGTACTTCATGCAGCTTTTTCAGCTTTTTCAGTGAAAGTTCTTCCCACAATAGAAGGAAAATTAAATGCAACATAGCAGGGAATTCATTAAAGCCAGCTTGTAAGAATGATTGCTTCAGTTTGTTTTTCTGGGTTTTTTTTTGGTTGGTTTGTTTTCTTTTTTCTTTAAAAGATGACTACTCTGAGACTGATCTTAAATCTGCTCCATGGCAAAGGCTAAGTAATAATCCCAGCTCAGATATAGCCTTTCCCCAGTAACATCTCTCTCTCTGGGTTAGTTTGCAGCTCTGTTTAGTGGAAACACCTAAGCAAGTTAGCACGTAATCACAAGACTAACAGTTAAAAGAAACATGGCCATAGTAATATAATTTATCTCCAGACATCTCTCTTATTTAAGTTATTCTCAAAGAACAGCCTTTGCCTGTTAGATACATGTCCCTCTCCCTCGCCAAGGTTATTAGGTATCTAAAAAATTCCAAATTCAGCGTATCTGAATCACAGAAACTTCAAAAAGTTTGTAGTTGAATTCAATCTCATGGAAAACAACACCTGATCTAAAAAGTTAGAATACATTTCTTGTGGCAAAAAAAAAAGTATATGCTGTAAAGAAAACTCAAAAGTAATTTTAAACTCCTCAGTACAACACCGTGGGCATCATGCTTTTCACCGCTCTCTTGGCAACAAGGGAAACACCAGATTCTTCCTACTTTGACATTCAATTAAGAAAAATTACTTGCTTTGCTCCATCTACAAATACTTTAAGTAAAGAAACCTAAGCGCACACTATTATGCAAGGGATTTCAAAAATGACTGAGCTTCTTTACAAATTTTCTTCACTAGGCTATTTCTGATTAAAGAGCTTTATGGGAGAAAAACAAGAACCTTCCTTTTCTCTCTCCTCTTCTGCTGTCTTTTTCAGCTTCTACTTACAGATCGGCGAATGTACATTCATTCTAACTGTAGAATTAGTTAGGCAAATTAACTACATATGGTTGGCTAATTTTATGTTTTGAGATTGGCTTGCCTAGTTTTTAAAGCCAAACCAAACCTAGTTTTGCATTTTTAAGTTACAATGTCCTAATGAGTAACTTTTTTTTAAGCAAGACTCATGCAAGTTATTAAATCCTTTTTAAAATGAAGGTCTTCTCTAACCAGTAATAAATAATATCTTTCCTTACTGTGAAGGGTACTGTTTCCTGCAACTGCACAAGCAGCCTGAAGTCCCATTCTGTCCTATGTTTACCAGGGTGTGAATAAATTTATTCCTTTAGGTTTAGAGTTGACAATCATCACATACAAACAGAATCACAGAGTGACTGAGATCCAAAGTGGCCCTGGAGATCTCTGAGCCCAAATTCCCTCAAAGCAGTGCCTCCTTACAGAAGACTCTGCATTGGGCTTTGAATATCCCTAAGCCTGGAGACTTCACAGCCTCTCTGGGCAACCTGCTCCACTGTTTCATCACCCTCACTGTGAAAGAGACTTACAAATGCAGAAACCAAGAAATGCCATCAGATAAACAGGAACAAAGAGAGACTGAAACGCAGCACCAGTTTGGACATATAATACACACTGATGGAAGTCATGGAAACAGAAAAACTTGAATAAGATTTATTGTTCTTTAACCCACTGTTCAAGGATCGGGGAGTTTACTGTTACTGTCCTTTCTAAAGCTGAAGAACTCCTGCTTCAGAAAAAGCAGCTCAAAAGCAATAAATACAGCAAGGCTGATGCAAGCCAGTGTGGCTCTGTTTGGCACTTACTGATCATGCCTAGTGTCAGGAATGCTTCTGTCCATTCGCAGTTTGTCACTTTCCACCTGATTGAACTTATTCCGTGCGTACGGGTCCTGGCCGGATCGCACCACGGTAGCACCAACATAGGCGTCCTGATCAAAGTCTTGCCACCGAACTTTTCCTACAGTAGAAAAACAGGAAGATATCCAGCTTAATGTTCATGATTTAAGGAACCACGTTCAGCAATCCAAACACAATTGATGAAATATTTAATTAAGTAATTAAACTTCAACAGTACTGTTAACAGTGTAACATCAAAACTCACTTTTGCATATTAAACTTGTCTAGGCTAGCCTGCAAATTAGCATCGCATTTTTAAAACAATGCAAAGAATCTGCAGAAATATGAATACCAAGCTTCACTGCCATAAGGTTTCAGAAGTTTGGCTATATTAACTGAAAATAAAGAAAATAGTGATTTAAGGGTGTATAGTTCTGTCTGTGACATCCTTGGTGTTTGATTCCAGACTCTGATACTACTTAGCAGTAACTGTTCTCCTGTCTGTTACATCAGGCCATAAGAGACTACTAATCAACATATGAAATGAAAAAAGCCATGACCTGCTCTACTTTATACTTAATCTTACTTATAGTTTTAACCCTTCCAGCTTCTGATAGCTCTCTCTTTCAACCTCTGACACTTTCCACTCCCTTTAATACTCAAACAGGCTACTTAAGGCCACTGGGAAAGCATAAAGTTTGGTCCAGAACACATAAGCATTCAAAGAAGAGGCAATCAGAACAGATGGAAGGTGCAAAATTGGCTGATCTACCACCAGAAACAAAATTTGTAGACAGGTCTGTGAAGCAGAACAAATACCTGAAAAGATCTGCCAGAAACCAAGTTAAATAAAGTCTTCAACTTTTGGGGATTTATTTCTCAATACATACACAAAGCAAAGGCTTTGCCAAAAAGGTACACAGAGCTAACCAGTCCTACTTCCCTTCTCCAAACAGTAGCTAAAACAAGGCAGGCCAAAGGATATGGAAAAAAGGCATCAATAGCAAAGAGCTTATATTGTACCTGGAGAGCCTGTGACTGAAAAAGGAAAATCATACCTCACATGTTCCTGGGGATGGAAGTTCCCAGCTGCTTAAAAGAAAGCTTGCCTTGGTTAGTTCTTTCTGCAAGAACTCAGAGTATTTCAAACGTTGGGCCAAGACATATTTGTAAGCAAAACATGAGGATTAATAGAAGACAAGCAAAACCTGTGATGCTATCTGATCAGTAGTTGTCCCTGTCACAGGTTAAACTTTTTCAACTGTATAAAGTATTCAAATTCCATTTTCATTTTTCTGTATGCTTTAGTACGTCAAATGTAGTGATACATGAAATCTCATTGATGTGAAACAGTTAAGCAGCAAAAGAAGTTTATGGAAGCATTCACATGAAATGAAGATTCCTTAACACTTAATTTTCCTAACTCATCCTCAAGGCACGAGGATTTCACTCAAACAAAATAAAAATCACGTTGCTCTGTTATTTTCCAGCATGTGACCAATACTGAGCAAGCATGAGAAAAAATAAAGTACACCAGCAGCACAGCTAGGAAAATCTGCCAAATCAGAAGCTAGAAAAAAAAATCTAAAAAAGTATGAACCTTGGCTGAATCTTCAGTCAAAATAACAGTCCCAAGGTGACTTGTCTGTTGCCTGCCAGCATCATCCACCAAGAAAAATTGGACTAATTTTACAGTATCTCAAACCTATTGAAAGACAATACACATCAACTAGCAAAGAACCACACTCCCTATTGTTTTAAACTCAAAGGAGCAGTGAAGCAGGTAAGATTTAAAGATGTTGAAGTTGTAAGAACAGAGAAGTACATGTTGCTAAAATAATCCTAGCACTTTCAAACTACAAAGAATTATTAGAATCAGAACAACTGCAGTGTTTTATGGCTTTCAATGATTAATGTTTTATGGCTATATATCTTTCATAACAAATCTTACTGCAATACCTGGAGGTAGTGTCTCCACACTTTGTGCTTTGTCCTCCCCATCATTACCACGCACTTCTTTCCTTTTGGGGTCGATATCGTTTGGGTCCTCCTGGAAATAAGTACATAATCGTTAAAATAATCTTAATTTTCTGTCTTCAAAGCAAACTAGGCTTTACAGATTTTAAACTTATAGTGGTCCAAGAAAACATGGATTTAAAAAGAAACAATGATTATTTTCTCCATTACTTGAAAAACAGAACAATAATTGAGTCAGACTTCTGCAGTTAATTTATGCAAAAATTCTTCTTTGAGGGGAAAAAAAGGCAATTTATTAGGAAAGATGGAATTCTTTTTTTAATCCAAGGACCTACACAGGCAAAAAGGTTAAGCAAGACTTGAAGAAAGCCCTGCTCTAACAAGGAACAGGCTAAATGCTAAATAGAAAGTTATTTGAAAAGAGAAATCAGGTTACCTAGCAATTATATCCAGAATGGCAGCCTTACTATTGGAAAAATACTTCCAAAATATTTTCATATGTTAATTTCATTGGAGTTTATTCTGGGCTTCACATGCAACTCTGCTGAATTTGTGATTGCAGAGATATTGATGGTTTAGATGGGTGGGGGGTAAATAGTTTCACCAATGCCCTCCTCCGATTTCCAACATTTATTCTGAACCTGTAAATCTCATCTTCATTTCAACAGGGAAAGAAAAAACCCCAACCACCACAGTTTTGCATTCTTATTACCACAAAAATACAAAAATATGAAGCTGGAATCACCCCATTATGCGTTTGGAAGAAGTGGAGAAGAGGCTAACTTTAAAACAAAAAAACAAACCTAGCAACTGCATGGATTGTGTGCCAATTTGCACACTACACTTAGCCAACTGATTTAAGTGCCATCAGCTTCTGTTGTTCTTGCACACTTGCCAGAAGAAATTCCATTTCCTTTTCTAAATCTGCACTGAAGGAACCACTGTCTATAAAAGCAGCTATATTGGCACTATCCTGCTAAAGGCAAGATCTTTACTACAACATGCAAGAAGATACAACACTATGCCTATAATAATCACTGAGTGCACTGAAGCCAAGCAGGGCAGAACAATTCCCATTTCTTATAGGAATCTGCCAGAGTCCCCAGAGCAGGGTGATGGTGTATGAAGTGCATACTGGCAAAGGCCTCTGCTGTCCCAGCTCCTAAGCCACATCTGGGAATTCTTTGATGGAATAGTAAGTAGTTGGAACAGGCCAAACTTATGCTGGGGAACATTTCAACCCCAAATGATACCATTTCAGCTTGTCTCTAGGCATCTCAGAACTTCCCAACGTAAATGCAGCTTAAGTGTCTAAGTGCTGAGTTGGCCCTAATATTTAGAAATATGTTGAAAAAAGGCAACAGATTTCTAAAATACTGAAATTTAAAACTAAATGCAGATGCTTCCTCCCCACCCTGAGAAAAACAGCTAAATCAGTTAAAAATTGAGTACTATTAATGCATGCTTTTCATAGCATCATGCATCAAGGATTCCAGAAAGGAGGAATTTTAACAAGTTCCTATTCTACATATCACCATGTTGGTACATGCTTTGGGCTACTGGGCCTTGCAGAGGTCAATTGATACCTCTGCTTAAAGAAAGATTTAGGACGACAACAACAATAAAAATAACAAAGAAAATCCACACCAACACAAAAACACACTCCCAAAACCACACAACATATTTCAAGGAAATGTTTATGACTCACACTGATGAGAGAAATTATCTGTGACTGTGCATCGAGTCCCACCAGCACAGTGAAACAGATGCTTTCTGTATTTTGAGAAATTGTATTTCACTCATTATTTGGCTTCATGCACCATTTTAAAGACACTACTGAAACACTGAAGTCCAAGTATCAACTGTAGGTGCAAAATTCAGTGAAGTTCTTTACTATTCATTAGAGATGACTGTAATGAGTTTAAAAAACAAGTAAGTTGAAAAATAAATGCAAAACATCTGCTAAACAATCAAAATAATAATGCAAGGGTTTCTCCTGCAATTAAACAAAACAAAAACTATTGAGTGCCTCCTCATTGTCCCCCTCCCTTTATATCTTTGGGGTAAAACTCTGCCTTCCCATTAATCTTTATAGCTGAGGTGCACGTGCCATTGAGAATAATTAATTATCAAGTTCTTCCACTTTGGATTTTGTTGCTGTTGTGTTTTGTTTTTCATAAAATAAACATAAACTACCAAAGGCAAAGTTAGATTCAGAATCTTATGTTCAAATGCCATTTTGAATTCTTATAAATCTGATCCTTTCAGGAAACCACTCTGTACAGCCTTCAGACATTTTGAGGTGAGCCAAGCTGCCAGGATGGAAGCTGCCACTGCATATTGCTTGATGTTCAGCTTGCCTCCTAGGACTCTTTATAAAACAGTATTGTGATGGGAGAGTATGAGGCATTAAGAGATATTAACCTTGAACTTTGTGCCCTAGATTAGGACTTTGTGGCTCTAAAATCAGCAACTTACCTAAAAATGATACTCTTTTGTAAGCACTAACTTTCATACAATTAAGAATTTGGAAGGTACATGTGGGGAAACCCCTACCTTTTAGGTGCAAACAATATGTTATATCTTTAATGAGAACTTGAGAGTGTGAAGAGATAAAAGCAGTTATTGAAACCATAGGCATAAACACTAACAGTTTCCTTACATCTTTGATTGCAAATTGCTTCAGGATGGTAATTTGATGCTATATAGGATCAACCATATGGTCGAACGGCATTACCACGCTGCCATCACCACAGACAGAGTTGCTTTTTCAGCTTGCTTTGAGTGAAACAAAATCCCAACTTCTAATGTGACCTTTAAAAGCCACTTGCTTTTAAGGAGTAATCTTCTTGGTACAAGACAACAATGCTGGCACTGACAAAACTCATTCATACAGAAAGCTAAGCTTAAGAGAAGATTGAAAGCAACTTAAACTGCTTAGAGGAGGCACAGCTCTTTAATCATGAGAGCACAAGAGGGAGATTTAATGAATAAAAATTAAAAAGAAAAGGCTACTTTAAAATAATATTTTCCTGACATTTTTAAACAGAGCTGGCAATTTCAGGCTACAACTTAGTATGTAAATGCACGCGGACAACATATAAAGTTACTGAAAAATAAAAAGGTAGCTGCCAACTAGCAGAACATTAACCACACAGTAGATGTACACAGAACACCACTAGAATAAAACTTCTGTGGTCATTGTTCATGCAGTTATTTTCTTAGGCCAGGATACATATCAACAAGAAAACAAGTGCACACCAGCTAAAATGCAAGTGTTGCAGGGATTTGGCATATTTAATTTTACACGTCATGTCACTGCTTCCCACTAATTTCTGATTCCGTACTACAAGACATGCAAAGAAACAAATCTGCAACGATGATATTACAGTAACATTTTTAGCATAACAAATAAATGTACATTAAATGTAACTTTTAAATTCAATTCTCTCAATACTTCTGCTATTCCCAAAGCTCTGAAACTAAGGGATGTACATTTACTTAACATTTTGTTAAAACATTCCTTGCAGCAATAACCTTGCACAATTTCTTATGGTAAATTGACTAAACTGAAGGTGGGGTAGATGTTTTTTTAGGCTGATTAATCACTGGGTTGCAGCAACTTTTTCTGTCAGGATACTGAAGGCTCTCCATGCCTCAGAAAGCCCACACCTACTGACAAACCTTGCTATTACCACTCACTTTTGTTTTCCTGCTCAACTCACTCACTCCATTAAGACTAGCTGGAAGACTGATTTTGAGGTATCTTGAAGATGCAACATCAAGCTCCACTTTTGAGAACAAGACTCAAAAAAAATTCTTTCAGGAAATGATTAGTTACACACTTGCAGCTGCTCTGCTGCAGGGAAAGGATGAGGTAGTTCAAATTCAAAGCAGGATTTAACATTTTTTATAGCATTTCTACACATATACAACAAGACATGATCGTATTCCATGAGAAATTAAAGAGTACTCAATTTGAGTTTAGAAAACTGTAATTATACACAGATGCACATTAGTGGATAGTTTCATTACCATTATTTAAATCTTCCAGACCAGTTCCCTTTAGTTTTGGTATATTTGTATGCATTGAATATCATATGCCTTACAAGCATTGCAAAGCAATTTTTTGTCAGTTGTTATTTCATTTGGCACCAAAACCAATTTTAAACTGTTCCAAGTCCCCAGGTATTGCTTCTATATTAAAAAAAACCCCTAAAATCACTAAAAACTACTACGGTTTTTCTTTTTTTCATCTCACAATACTTTTTTTTCCTTTTACTTACAGTTTCAAGCATCACGGATTTGACATTTAACTGCTATGAACCAGATCTCATTATAGCAGAGATTTCAACCCCACAGTGACTTCCTATCAAGAGAACAACTTCACAACATGAAACATCCTTAGATGCATTAAGATATCACACAGACCTTAAAGTAGCAACTCAACATAGATCTTTGAAAAGCTCTTGAGGTTGGAAATATCTCAAGTGGGAGCTGACTGTGCTCCCAGTACCAGCCATTCCTCTCACAGGGAGCCTAGATGCTGAACAGCATGCAATAACTGGGCACAAGAGACAGCTGGGAGTTATGTGCTACCTGGGCAGGTAGATACTCAGAGAAAATAATTGAGAAACATATCTTTATGTGAGGATTACTAGATTTTCTTCTATTGATGATCTTCTAAGAGGAAAGTGAATACTGGCAGCACCTTCAAAGAGGATCATTTGATCCAGCTGGCCTAATACAACGCTGTGCTGCATCCAGCAGTCCAGATCAGTCAAACCAATCAATGATTTTGGAAGGGGTGCTCTCACTGCAAGGCATCTTCATACACTTCTGCTCTGACCACATACTTGAGACCAGAGACACAAAAGCACTTCCATGCTGTGTGGAGCAGCACACGGCATTGCAACAGACTGCTGAAGTTTACATCCATAAACCAAGCATAAAGGCTCCTCCTAAGAAAAGTACTCAAAACCAAGGAGAATCAGACAGCTGACTAAGACACCGACAAAGCCTAAGCAAAGTAGCGTCTTTGCTACTGCCTAGTATCTCCCTCTGTATTTAATATGTGCCCCTTCCCCCACCCCAATTCAGTTACAATCTTCTAATTAGTTATCACATTAGCTAAGTAAGCTCCGAAGCACCAGTTCCTTCCAATGCAGGAGGACCTTCAGCAGAGTCCAGTGTCCAGCTCAGCTGGCTTTCTGACCCAGCAGAGTCAAGGACTGACCCTGCCTCCCAAGGAGTCTCCAGAAACACAACTCCAGTCTAGTGGTACAGTAAATGAATCCAGCTTTCCTGTGTGCCAGGCAAGCACTCCAGCAATTTAATGTAATTACATTACAGGGCACCCACTTCTTTGCTTCTCAGCGAAAGCATTTTGTACAAAACAGAGATAAAGTATCCTCTGAAAATGCCTGGAATGCTGCTTCTTACAGAAAACACAAGCAAGAAATATCCCATAAACAAATACTAACTTCCTCTGACTGCCAACCTGCTTAGCATACTAAAGCAGACATTTCCAAGCACACCAAGAAGTGAAGTATAAATAAATAGAAAAAAAACTGAAAAACTATATACTTTGCAATATTTGATTATCACTGTTAGTGTTCAGAATTATTACAGCAAAGATGATATAATTTTCATTCTTATTCCTTTACTCAGTGTAAGTAAATTGCTGTCAAAGGTACATTCCTTTCATATATTTGAGTACTCAGAACAAAAATAGAAACTTCCAGCAGGAGGAATACACACAGCCCTCACAAGAAGACAATTTTATATTCTCAAAAAAAAAAAAAGAAAGAAAAAAACAGGGAAAAGCATCAAGATTATACCTTGATGGTTCCATACATAGGAAATGTGTTTAGATATACTCACAGTGAATACACTCAAAACATTTTGAAAATGGCAATTACTATAAGCTGCACTCTCTAGACAAAATTAAATACCTTAGTGTCCTACCATCTCTGTAAATGTTACCTTTACTTAGTGCAAAGTGCATATTTTGTAGCTTACAGGCACTACCTGAAGTGCTAAAGCAACTATAAAGCATGACATTTTCTAAACCTAGAATGGATTATACAAAAATCGTCCTTTATCTGAAGTTTCTGGAAAACAAGTATACATATTTTCTGAGGAAGGTTTGATCCAACTTTGCAGGTGAAGACTTACTTGCACAGCAATTGGGATCAACTCAAGGTTCTCATTCAACTTAATTTCTAGGTCTAGGCACAATAGACCTACTGAACTGACAAAAGCCACAGAGCAACAGAAAACCCCAGGTACCATAGGTCAGGCTACTCAAGAAGTAAGTATAGATAAGCTATTAAATATGAAGATTTGCACACAAGTATATTTTAGATTATCTTCAAATTTTCATTAGTTCTCTAAAAATAATAGCATGACTTATCTCCCAAATATCCACACTGATATAACATACACTGGATTAACTGATTAGCCAAAAAATGCTATACGGTTTTAGACTATATTTTAGCATTTTACAAAAAGTATTTTTTCTGTAAGTACCTGTGAATAAATAAAAAAACCCTCAAACCCACAACACTTTTACAGCTTGGTGAGAATTCAGGTACCCAGTTCCAGGTGACCTCTAACAAACCATGTTCTCTTTTGCCTAGAGACTTCATCCACTCTAACGATAAATGTCAAAACTAAGTGGGACAACCTTATCACCTACCATAAAAGCAGAGAATCAAAGATTGCTTGCCTTACAAAATTGGCAATCTAATATACCACCAGAAAGAGGAAACAAAAAACACAGAAACCCCAGAAACTACAACACCTCTTTCATTTCCTTCAGCTCTACAGTGAAAAAACCACTGTCAGAGCTAAAGTGACTGTCAGGCTGACAGTAGAGACAATGCGAGGACATGCACTTCCACAGAGATAAAGTGTGAGTAAGAACACATCTTCTTGCTAGAGGCTACTTCTATCGAAGTCTTCCATGGCAAAAGAAGCCCTGCCAACCAGAGATCTCCACAGAGGTCACCACAGACAGAAGCAGAATCAGCACCTGCTGTGAAATGCCCAAGCAGCAGAAAGCAAAATGTGTCTCTCTCTGGCTTGACTGTCACCTCTCCACAGAAGCAGCAGCAGCGAGGGGAATGTCTCATACACCAGACAGAACACAAATGGACAAAAACACTGCAGAGCAGCCATGAAAAGGCTTTACTATTTTTTCTAAGATCACTCAATCCTCATGATTCATGAAGCTGCATAAATGTACAAGGATAGATGGCACAAAGAGAGGGGAGGGAAGAAGAGTAGGAGAAACACACAAGGGTACTGGGACTGACAGCGGGGTATAATCTCAAGTGCACCAGTAGCTTTGAAAGCAAGAAATAAGCATCTCTAAGAATGGCAGAGGGTCACAAACAGGATCCAGTATTTCCTGATAAATTTATCATGTCTCAAAAAAACCTCACTTGTCTGCAATGAACTATGAAAATAAAACATCACAAAGCATTTGCAGGGATTATTTAAATTAATGATAACATCAAAGGCTAGTATCACTCAATTCTAGTTTCCAAAAGGGAAGATTGATGGTGACAAAAGACATTTCTTTGAAAAGCTAATTCATGGGTTTTTTTAAATAATATTGAAAACAGACTTCTATTCCAAAAATATTTGTCAGTGCAGACACAGTTACATGATTTATACAGTAAGTGCACACTCAGCAGCAATAGTATTTAGGTTGTTCTCTTAGTTGTACTAGATTGGGAAAAAAATCCACGACTATATTAATGATATATCATCAGCAATCAAAAGGAGGTGATTTGTCTGTTAGGGATATGAGAGCAAAAAAAACCCCAAAGCTTTAATAGTAAAAAAAGAAGAGTTTAGAAACAAAACTTAATTATTTCCAACTTGTTAAAAACATCTTACTGGTATATTCAGCTCCAAGGAACATTTTGTCATCGTGTCTGATGTGAGTTAAAAAGAGCTTTGAAGTACATAATTGGGCAGCAGCAATAATTTTAGCATGCCTATCCCATAACTTCTAATGTTTGCAAGTAATATTTCTCTTTTTTTCTTTTTTTCTTTTTTTTTTTTTTTTTTTGTGGAGTCTTTTGTTTGATTGTTTGTTTTTGTTGTTGCTGTTTTTTGGGATTTTTCATTTTAATTGAACAGTTTCTGGAACGGGAAAAGAAGAAAAAGTGGCAGCAGCTTCCAAACAGGACATGGCTTGATACACAAACAGTATCTGCCCACTGTGTTTGAAAGTCCATAACTCCTGTTTGAGAATTACCGTGCATACTCATTTTCTCACTTGAGCGCTCTCCAAGATGTGAAACCTGAACGTTCAAGTGGCTTAATACAAGTACACAGGCCCCAATTCAGATCCAAGGGTTACAGAAGCCATGTCATTCAAAAAATTAATGAGATTAGACTAAACTCCTGTTTAACAATCCTAGCTGATTCTACTTAGAGCAGATGAAAGATCCTATGGAGCAACTAGTCCAGCAAGGGGAAGAAAGCAGAAGGACAACATCATCCCAAACTGCTGCAATGCTTTGCACAGCGAGTGTGGAGCTGGTGCTGCTTACTCTGAGGCAGCTGCTGTAGAGGCCAGCTGCTGCTGACAGGGGCTGTTCACACCTCACCCTGTCTCCATCCTGAACTGCTGCACTGTCCCCACTGCTCCCCTTACAGACACTGGCATGGCACTCATTTGGCTGAGCTGACAGTGAGCTGGGGAGGGATGTATCATTCCACTGGATGGATCATTTCACTGTATGGATGTATCTTTTCACTGGGATTTTTTAAACCACGAGACCAACCACTAAATTATCTGAAGTACTGGATACAAGGGAGGCATTCCCAGCTAGGGCAGTAGAGAAAAACGTGCTGAAAGGGGTGTGCCTATTACAAGTAAAGGATTACAAGTTTAGTTACAACATTAAACCACCCATCACTCAAAACCACTACAAATTTTCCATCTTGAAAGAAGGCAATTACTCAACAAATACTCAGGCATGATTTAATGCAACCTCCTGTTAATTCTACAATATCAGAAGTGCCTGATGAATGAGTCTGTATTTCGAAGTCCTACCCCTAATCCTCTTTAAATTCAAACTTATCACTGCTTGCTCTTAGCTCTCTGAAGGATGACTCTAAAGAAAAAAATGAAAGGAAAGAAAAGCTTTCGCACCGGATAAAAGGAGAAAGCACAGAAAGCAAAATTTTGTTTTAATATTTACTTATATAAGAAAGTGTCATATTTTCTGGAAGTCCAGGGGAACTGAAGTTAACTAATTGAAATAAAAGTGAAGTACTGAAAAAATAACCAGAACTCAACATGAATGCATCTAAAAACTAAAATATTCCAATAACACAGGCATTTGCAAGTCTCCACCTATATAAATCAGAATGAAACAATAAGAAAAATCACTCACCAGCAACACAAGAACCAGATGCAGCAGAAATGAAGAACGGAAGAAAAAAAAACCCCATACCTTGTACACTCATCTTGAAGCATAGAGAACAGAAACAGAAAGCAATTGGAATGAAATCCTTTTCGCCTTATTTTATTTTACAAATACTTAAACCTGATGTAACTGTAAATGTAACTGAGATCAAAAGGATATCAGAAATGCAATTACACCTAAAACCAAAACTGCTGTGGCACTCATGTCTACATTTTGCTAGCAACAGGGAAAGGTGACTATTATACCAAAACAACACAGAAATGGTTAAACCAAGAAAACTATTTTGAATTAAGGAAAAGAAAGAAGAAAAAAAAAAAAAACAACAAGATGCAGTTAGCAAGTTCAATGTTTTGCTGAATGAGATCTGCAGAGTTTCAATGCAATAAAGCAACACAACATCACATTTTCTCAGCCAGACTGAAAGGTTGCCACAGACATAAGCAAAGCGAAGATAGACTGAGACAAGAATTAAAGCTGCTGTGTCTTAAAACTTTTCTGTAGACTGTAAAAGCATTGTGTTGGTCTCTAAGGAAACAAAGGGGGAAAAAAGAGCAAGACTGATTTAAAAATCTTAACTTTTTTAATGGCAAAAGGTTAAACTTCAGATTCAGAAAGCAAGGCACTGAAAAACAAGGAAACTATTTCCTTATACCTCTTTCAAGGCAGTCATCTTTGAACACAAAGAGATGGAATAAGTCCCAGGAGACTGAAAAATTACTTAGTAACTCCTCTAATTAAATAACCTTCAGAGAAAGCTTGTGCTTGACAGATGACTTTTGCCTTCAATAATTCGCTGCATATTTTCCCTCTATCCCAACACCAGGATTTATGATCAGGCCTCTGCAGCTCTGGGCACGTGACACAGTAAGGGCATGGTACTGCTTTTCAGCATATGTGTTTAACTGCAGACTTTTACTAAAAATAAAATAAATATTGTCCACAGCTAGTGAAAAGTTTTCATCCAGTTCAAAAATTCTGACAGGGAATTATATCTATTAAGACATTAAACATTCCATACTACAAAATTCACACAGATGATTGCCCATAACATCTTTGATTTTTGCCAGACCCAGAGTGCATCATTCATCTGCAATAGTCTGGACTACTAGATCAAAACTCAATCCCATAATGAAACAAATGCCTATCACAAACAAGACAAGACATGTAGAAGACAGGCCACTACATCAGAAGGAAAAAATACTAATCACTACTGAGATAAGGGACATTGATACTCCAAATTTTTTCTGCCAAACTTTAGTACTAGAATTTCTACCTGAAGTGAGCAATGCAGATCTTTTTATCTTTGCTCAACACAGAACAAAACTGCACAACATTATTCCTTTGAAAGACACCATTCTGCAATAAGGTACCAACTGGAAAAGAAAAAGATTGGAGGTTTTTTGTCTTCTGAGGTTAACACTCAAAACTAATGCTATTACTAGAGCTAATGTTAGAGCACTCTATTAGTAAAATTTCGACCACACGGAGACCCAAGGCAGGAAATCAGGCATTTTGCTTTGCTGCTCCTCACACACAGCACTGCCTTTCCTCCAATCTGGGCTGAATTAGTTTGTCTGTACTCTCAGTAAAAGTAGTCCTTCAAGCTGGTATACTGTTAGTTCAGCCCTGAGCAAAGGCAGGACTGTAAGGCACAGAGAGCAGCAGTAATTTTAGGCAAATTTTATACTAAGAGTATAAATTGAGTTCTTTAGATACAATTTAGATCCCATGTGCAAAACATTCAATATTCCCACTGTGTATCAGATATATCTATCAGACCTGGGAGCAAATAAAGTTAACAATACAGAAACTTATTAACTGAAAAAACCAAGGGAAAGAAAATTTGGAAAAGATGGGCAATTTAATGAGGCACTCAAGGACTTCTTCACACTTGCAAGCAAGGCAATTTCGCACTACGCAGGCACGCTGGAGTTAAAAAGAGATGGAAAACCTCCTGGATGCTAAGGCCTAACAAAAAAAGGTTGGGGGCTGAAGTCTGCTGAAGTTATGGCCTATTCATCTGCAGTCTCTCAGAGGAGAGGTCACCAACTGTGCACCCTTGGTGATGATCTCACACAACCTCCACAAAGAGCCCTTATCATAGAAACTGACGTAAGAGGGGGAGAGCCAGAATTCAAGTGTGATCCAAGCATGACAGCCAAGCCAAGCCCAGTGCAGAAAGCTTTTGTGCTCTTCTCAAACCTACCAAAATAAGGAAAAGTCTTGAAATTTAACAACTCAAAAGACTCCAACAGGAAAAACTACTCCAGCCCAGACTCCACTTTAAGGCTAACACAAGCTATTAAAACTTCCTAATCAAAATTTAAACCATTCTGCAGAATTTTATGAGCTACCATTCTCTAGAATACCTTTGAATACATGGAATATCAACCTTAAGGTCAAAAGATGACGTCAAAACCATCATCCAGTCTGGAAGTCATGAATGGTATATAACAGACAAGAGCAAAATGTCACTCCTATCATCTAGTGTTTTCACAACATATACTACCCCACTATTTTTAACACTGAGCTCTCTGCCTCCTCTCACTATATATGACCATATACTGACATTTAAGTCATCCCAAAGTAAGTGAGAAAATAAAAGGATTTGAGGAGAAAGACTGCTTGTACTCATGTGCATGACATGCGTGCATGCATATATACATGCACACAAAAGCATACACACATGCATATACAGAGAGTTAATCACAGACTTACTTTGTACTAGAAAATTGAGGGGAGGCACAGGTAAGAGACCAAGTACAATTTCAAAAGGACAACAAAATCCTAACAAGTAAACTTCCACTAGATGATAGAACAAAAAAAAATATATATATATATATATAGAATTAATTGGTCTCTGGCAAGAGAGAGAAGAGTTGAAATCATAATCACAGCACAAGAGCAAATAACAAAATTAAGAAATACGTTACTACAAAGAAAAAAAGACAACGAAAACAAAACCTAAGGAGCAACAAAAATTCACAAAACTTAAGAAAAACAATAGTAATAACCATCTTGAACCCAATCCTAGCTGCATTCTCAATTTTAGCTGGTAGAATAAATAGTCAGAGGGATTAGAAAAGTCTTTAAAGATAGGAGAGATCCTAAAATATTTAGAGAATAAGTTGTTCATCAAACTTGGAGGAATCCAAACTACATGAGTCAGAATGTCCTAACTTTTCAATTACTTGCTTTGAATAGTGTGGATAAATAAAGTAGGTACAGTCAACTGCCTTGACTTTTTAGACCAGTCGCATTGTCAAGAAAATAGAGCCACCAGGTTTGAGAACCCCACATATTGCTTTAATGCCTTGCCCCATTTTGCTTCTATTTTAGGAAAAAAAGTACCAAAATATCGAGCCATCGCACACAAGTTGAGCTTCACAAACTGAGCTTCAGGAAAGTAGTCTGTAGCATATTTCTCACACAGACTAATAGCTCAAAAACTATTTCTAGACTAATGAGTAAATATGATCTGTCAAAATTCCTTATATTTTGACTCAGATACCCAAATTAATAGTTGAATTGCAGCCTAGATGCATCTTTTTCATAATTTAGTATTTCAGTTAAAAATACAACAGGTAACAGAACAACACAAGCAGAAGAATTTATAAACTAAGGCCATGAGAAATTAGGCTTTCTAACCTTAACCCACAAGGTGCTACAAGTATTTAAATTCATGATACAGCCTTTCCTTCAGGGAAGCCATAATCTGATCTGCTACATTGTCAAAGATGACACATTGAAGTCTATTCTGAATTGAGCAACAGATTCAAAAGCAGAACTAGGAGGACTAATAAGAAAGAAAAGGATAGTCCATCAAAAAGAGTTTTCTGGGTCAGGAAGAAGGCCTAAAAACAAGACTGACACACATGCAAAACCAGAAAAAAATCCCAACTTGCTAGAGAAAATGAAGAAAAACTTCAGAACCACCAAGTAACAATTCAATGTCAGACTTCCTTTGACACTTAATTCTCACTACTGGATTCACATGTTTCAGATAACAGTAGCTTTAAAAGGTTTATTATTAAACATACAGATCCCTTGAAAACTCATTTATTTTTCACTTGCAGGAAAGCACAGATAAAGACAGAGACATAGATAAGATCACCTGCTCTCAGTGTGTGTTATTCTCTTGACAGATATTATCCACATGTTGAGATTAAAGCTGAAAAAAAAGAAGTGCGAAAGAAAATCCTGAAAGAGAAAATCCCCTAAATTTACACAAGCACATAAAGGAACATTTAAAAACAATTTAATTTAAGAAGGTGGAGTTACACATTCACTTCTCCAGTCACTGAATGCTACTTTCCAAAAGCCAAGTGTCTGGTACTTTTTTGCCAGCCCCAAGCAATACTACATGACGTCTCCGGCCTTCTTTTTTTTCCTTTCCACTAATGCACTCCCACTCCTTCCCTCTAAAAGGATTAATCAGTCCTTAAAACCCGAGTAGAATTCCTTGATGCTCAAACTGATCAGGTGCCATTGAATCGAGCTGTAACACAAACAGGAGTAGGTAACAGCAATTTTTTCTGATACTGCTTTTGAAAGTCACTAGCTCTATTTCCTCAACCTAACATCACAACCCGTTACAATCCTGTTCCTTTCCTGAAGCATTTTTAACTGCTGGCATTATAAAAAGGAGTTGCTCACCATGAGCATTAGCTGAAAAATCTATACATTATAATTCCAGATGGTTGTATTTGGTTCTAGAACACGTATTAAACAGTGTTCATCTATTTTTCTGCTACTGCTTCAGAGCCACACACGGAGAAATTACTGACTTTACAATCTCTCACACTTGTGACCCCTTTACCATCAGCGCCTAGGGCAAAACATTCAAAAACCCATTATCAGCTATATATCCCGTGCTAACCATTTGCTGCCATGGGACATACTTAAAAATAATGCTGAGATTATACAGAGACAGCATCTAAGCTTTCTCACACACAGAAAAATGCCCCTGGATTGAAGTAAATGGCCACAAGTTTCACTTCACAGGCAAACAAATATAATAAATTGGTTTGGAACACCTGTAGCACAAAATTATTGTGTTTGATTTTGTATCAGCAGCTTCCAATACCACCAAGAGAATTCTCTTTTCTGGTTGAGTTAGTGAAAACAACTGGCCCATTGCTAAAGATGAAGAGGTGAATTGTCAGTCATAAGCAGGAACTCATAATTTTAGCATCATATTTAAGTAGATGAAGAAAAATAATAAGTTGAATATTTGTTAAAATCCACAACCTAAAATGAGAGCCATCGGTTTTCTTTTAAGTAAAATAATTTTAAGTAAACTGCTTGTTAATCAGACTATTGGTTTAAATTCTCTTCAGATACAGTAATAGGAACATCTTACTAAACGCACAGCTACAAACAACAACTTGGAGAATGATCTTGGTTCAATCCTTGGTTAAAGTAAGCCTGAAGCAGTGCACACAGACAGATTTATTGATTACTTTTGGACACAGGAAGATCTTGCATTTATGAAATCAACCTGCTTGAGGCAAAGATAAACTTACAGAGAAACTCCTATACTGAAGTTTACACCACACTTGAATGGAAGATATTGATTCTGTCTGAACCACCAGTTCATTCCAATGACTACAAACCACTGGTGCTAACCTCACTGAAGAGAAATAACACAATTCAAATTTTACATTTTTAAATATTCTTTCACATTGCTTTTCAGAAGTATTTAACTAATAATAAAATTGGATTTATGGAAAAATGAGATAAGTAAACTGTAAAAGTAAAGTGTAAGTAAAAAGCAGAGTGGACTTTTTAAGCCTAGGATATAAAGTTTTATCAACTATTATTCAAGACTTATGTATTGAATATAGTATTTGGAAATAGTACACTGGTAACCACACTTTCAGCTTTGTGGATTACATGCAGCATCTTTTATTTCTTAGTGACCCTTTATACAGGGATGAATCTATGCCTGCATCTTCTCACTTTCAGCTTGAAAATGTTTGAGTACTTCATTTTCCCTATCCTGTTTAATTCATATTTCTTAGTTCATTTTTCCTGCACATTAATAGATTTTTGCTATCATGGTGCGTTCTACTGGGTGTCTGGATTAAAACAGTTTATCATTTTTTTTTTAATCCACTTTTCTATGCAGAATGATCTAAAAGAGGAAGATTGTCCCTACAGTAGTTCTTACTTCACTATATATGCTGTTTTTCTTTGCCTGCCTTCCCAACAAAAGATACACAGTACTTCTCAAGCAGTTTACATATTTGATTGCAATTCTTAGGAATAATTTTGGGGAGCACCTACCTTTACAACCAATAGGATCTCAACCATATCAAGAAGGGGGAATATATAGGGCAAGGGAATCAATGCAAAAGGTCATCTGGACAATATAAGCTATCGGTCCTTAGATATCATTAAAAGGACTCTCTCCTGAACAAAATATAATGCTTCTCCTTTTTAACCAATAGATACTGTGTATCTACTTAGATCCACCAGGTTAAATTACAGGAAACTTTGTAGTGAGTGCAAAGAAAAAGGAATTTGAGGAAAAAAAATGCAGAACATGCACAACTAACATAAGCAGAGTCAAGAGACTTTTCAGAAGAAAGGGGCTTATCTGGAACTCCCAAGGGATGGGGAAAAGAATATAATGTACTGTTTACTCACAAAACCCAAACACATGCATCTAAGGGGAAAAGAAAAAAAAAGGAAGAAAAAAGAAGAAAAAAAAAGCCATGTACTCAGGTTTAAATAATGGAAAAGAAAAGCATCTTAGGATTACTTCTACCATAACTTCTTGGAAGGCAGCAGAGATGATAAGGAATGGTTGTCCAAAATGAAAAGAAACGTAGAGCTTTGCACCAGCAGGATCAAGAAAAAATAAAGTCCAAAATGAATTCTGAATCATGAATATCTACATGCTATACAACAATATGAATAATACATAGTCCAGATGAGAGAAAGTAAATATTAGTTCTCTTAACAAAATCATTCCTTTTGAAATGAACTAAAAGCTTGGCTATTTTTATTTAGCTTAGTTCTCATATTTTCATCCCCTTAAAAGTGGGACTGCATCCCAGATGACAATGCATTTTCTTGGCAAAGTTCACTATAACCTTTAGAGTTCCCAGCTTTTTTAAAACTGTATTGAAATCCTGTACCCTTTTGATGATAAGGTGGCTTTATTGTCAGCTAAACATTAGTATTAATTTCTGTAGCTAGGGTAAAAAAATTCAGTGTATGAAGCGGGAAATGTAATGCAGTTCATGCAGCGTGGCTCAGGGAACACAAATGAGAGATTGTGTTCTGGATTGTGTACTGGAAGGAAAATACCATCTTGCTCCTTCATGCTATCAATAAACTAGACATGTCTGCTTTTCAATAAAGGACTAGATTAAAATTATTTTCCCTCCTCTCATACCAGACTTTTTGCAGTTTGCATTCTTAACCCTCTTTCTGCACCAGTTCAGCACACAGAAGGACATTCTTACACACGCACATTGACAATATGTTTAGTTACAGCTCAAGAACTGTTCCAAAAACCCTAAAGACTATTTCTAATGAGTTTTATATATCTAATTATGAATATATAGAAAAACAAACTCAGTTTTGTTACACGTACAATACCACCAAAGATCAGCTTTTTCAGATAGCAATCAACTCAGCCAGCAAGAACCACAGACACACGGCCCAAAGGCTAAGGAGCAGAGCTGGTGGACACAGATCATGTCTGTCCAGGTGCTCTTCATTAGGGATCTACAGAACAGAGAACAAAGGAGAACTCTGCTTTGACAGAGCTCAGCTCTTCTAGTAGTGACTCAAAACTATCAGAGAATACTTTGAAGTTTCTCATCCTTCCATCAAGATATCTATTAATCTCTTACTAAGAGCCCACAGAGCACCACTTATCAGCTTTTGGTTTCATTTTCCACTGAAGATACTCTCCAGGATTTCCAAGCAACCATTACATAAGAGTTTGGAATCCAAGGCGTGCTGCTATGGTAGCTATGACCCAGGCAAAAACTGGGAAGCTCAAGAGCATGCAAGCACTGACATGTGAACCCAGATAGTCAACAAAAGGTGCTCTGCTAGACCAATTACACTAATCCTCTTCATCCTCTTCAGTGCTAGCAAAGCACACCACAGGAAAAATATCTGGAAAATGTGCTGGGAGGGCATGGTCCAGCCAAGGTACCAAGAAGTGTTGAGCCATCAAAAGGAGAATCTGGCCATCAGAACAGCCACCTTGACTGCTCAGCAACCTTAGGACTAAAGGATTTTGTGCTCTGCAAGGCTTTGCTCTTTTTCTTTCCAGATGTTGGAAAATCTACTAAGCCTGATCTACCAGGCTGACCTGAAAACAATGTGCAAGACATTTTAAAAAGTACATAAGTAAGCTCAATTTTCTGGTAGTAAATTCACCTGCATTTTTGTGATCCCTGCTGACCCCAAAGAAAGGATGTATTTTCTCAACAATGTTAACTTCTACACCAAACTTCTGCCCTGAATTTAACTTACATAATTTAACAAAATTAAAAAAAAATAAAATAAAAAATAATAAAAAAAACCAAACCACAAAAAACAACCCACACTTTTCCTGAAACTTTTCACACACACAAGAAAAAGGGAAGCTGAAAGGATGAGTAAACCCAAACCACAATACATATTTAACATTTACAAAAGGTACAAAACTTTGAAACATGCAACTCTTTCTATTCATTTTGCAAGTGCCTAATGCTTAAGGGCATGTAGTGATATGGAAGGGGAATGTTTTTAAACTGGGAAGGGTAGATTTAGATGCAATACTAAGAAGACATTCTTTCCTGTGAGGGAGATGAGGCACTGGCTCAGCTTGCCCAGAAGAGCTGTAGATGCCCCCTCTCTGGAATTGTTCCAGGCTGGATAGGGCTTTGAGCAACCTGGTCTAGTAGGAAGTGTCCCTGCCCATGGCAGGGGAGCTGGAACTACATGATCCTCAAGGACCCTTCCAACCCAATCTATTCTATGACTCTACAATTCTTACAGGTAAAGTTACAAACAGGCCTGTCTTACTTGCAAGAGAAGGTGTGAACTCTTGTAACAAAACAATCTGTTAGTAACAGACTAGATTTCCATCATATGATCTCTGTGTAAAAGTGAAAACAGATTTCACCTCCGAAGCCTACATTTTCAGAAGCTAACACAGGCTATAGGAAATCATTCTTAATTGTTTTACATCACCTTACACAGCAACATGGACCAATATGACAAAAAATGTATTTCTCCTTTTCCACTGGTCTCTCATGGTATTTTGATACAACTAAATACCATAGCAGAAGCATAAAAATTTCTCCAGCCAACAAAAAAAAAAAATTATTGGATGAACAGATTTTTTGTTGCACAACCAGCAAACTATACAGAAACATATTCCTTTTATAGGGAGGAGAGCTACAAGGGAGAGAACAGAAAATGGAATAGCTATTCTGGCAGTCAATACTTCTCTTATCCTAGAAAAACATACTGCATGTCATCCATCTTGAAAAATGTATTAATAAAGAAATTAAATTCTTGAACCTTCAGGCTGCCAAATTTCCTTGCAGTGCAAGAAAACCGAGTGTGGCTTTCTCTTCCTCCTACTCATGATCTTATCAAGTTCTTGCATTAGTCTTCCAATGACTCACGTACAAGCAAACAAATTTTCATCTTTTAAATAGTTTTTAATGAAATTACCACTGATAAGATTTATATAGAAGCACACAAGGAAGAAAAACGGCTTTATCAAAATCCGATAGGGAAAATGCAAAAAATCCATGCTAACCGTAAAGTTTCTGTGTGAATGCTTATCTGTGGTTGATAGCAGTCCTGTTCTGAGTAATACTTAAGTATTAAGAATAATAATATTTATTAAGAGTACACTAGATATGTGTCTTGGTCTACCAACTAAGGTATTGTTTGCTAAGACAACTCTGTTTTCAGATGACTGGAAAATAACCTGGCAAATATGTCAGAATTTTATAACTTAGTACATTAAAATATTACCTAGTAATATTCCTTTCCCATCTTGAGAAGATGACTGTAAAGAAAAGGATTTTCAACTTCTGTTTTTACACCCTTGAAGGAATGTATACTGTAGACATTACTCCATCTATCTAAAAGATAAAGTTAATAGAACATTTCAGAACAGTCAAACATTCAGCAGCAGCTACACCTAGTTTTTCCATGGAGTTAACATATTCTGGCCCATCCACTTTCTCAGCCCTGCTAAATCAAGAATTTAAGCTTTTCTTTATGAGATTTTTCCAACATTGAAGTCTACACACACACACACACACACACTTTGGTATTATATTCAGAATTTTCAATTATTCTTTTTTAGATTAAGAACAGCTATTCCTAACATAATTTGTTTGTAAGAGAATTTTAAGCCTTCAGAATGAAGGCACAACAGCCATGTGCTGCAACATGATTCATACCTTTCTTAAGCATTAACTGAAGAAAGAGAGCTGAATTAAATTGTTTGGCCAATCTGTCTGCACAAATAAGGACTTGAGTAAATGGAAGTTTCCCTTTTAATTCAAAAGGCTGTGTTAAGGGTAGAATTCACTTCAGCGTCTCCACAGTGACCTGCAGAAGAACTATACCCAGAGTTCATGGCTCACTGCTTGGCCCTGGGCCATCCCCTGCACCATGCAGGAGCTGGCAGCACCCGCCTGCTCAGAGCTGCCAGCTGAGCCGTGCGCTCTGCCAGAAAGCCATTATTCTGTGGATTCAGAAAAGTCTGGGGGGGGAAGAGCAACTGATAATCAATTATTCCTTAAAAACAACTTTCAAAGCAGCAAGCACACTAGACTTCATCACTCTTCCCCAGACACATTTTCCACCATTAATTTACTGCAGTCTCAAAGAGCATTGGGTTTTGCTTCACTGCTACACTTAGCAGGCTCAAATCAATTATGTGCAGTTTTGATGACATTTAGCTGTTAAAATCCAAAGTGCCTGGACATGCTTGCCCCACTGGTGCTTGCTGTGCATCCAGTCCCCTTGTTATGAGGCTATTCATGGCAAATACAACTCGAGCCTCATCTCTGATCAGCCCATCAGCCCCATCAGCAACAGATGATTTGCCATAAAGTACACTTCCTAACTGCAATAAATGCAACTGACAAATATGCCCGAAAACCAGGCAACCCTTCACTTACCCAGTGATGGCCTAGACTGCATGGCCTGTGGAATGCCTCCCTTTCTGGCACACAAGTGAGTATCTAACTAAACGGCATAAAAAGTAGAAGAGACTAAGAGCCAGTTTTGCCATCCATCTCATACTGTACAGCATGGGTTCTTACTTCAAAAAAAACGTGTCACAGTAAAAGAAGAAATATTTGATTTCTCTTAATTTGCATGACTAGAGTCTAAGGCACCTAAGGATATAATTAGGCCCTATCGCCTTCAAATACTTAAGTACAAAGCTACCTCGTTAATCTTCTGGTTAGAGTCATAGACAGCCTTTTTTCATTTTAAAAGGATAAACTACCCCAGAACAAGTGTGCAATAACAAAGGCAAGCCCATTTGTCAAACACCCAAAAATATTATTTTGGAAACAAACAGACATGTGCGATTTAATTCGATTTCACTTAGCAAGTGCTAAAAACCAAGCAATGTGATACTAATGAGTTCATGCTGACAACAAAAGAATTTCCCAGTTACTCTAAGGAGGGCTTTTTGGAAGCCAACCTTTATTTGACCAACAGCTCACAGAACTAAGATTCTGCAAATGTAGAGAAAGGTACTGGAAAGATAAAATTTGCATTACAGTAATTCATTTACTACTTTAACAGCTGTACAGTACTTTTAGAAAACAAAAGTCACTGTTCCACATTATTATTAGTTCTCTGCAATAACTAATGATTTGAGGATGTAGAAAGGGTTAGCCTCATTTTTAGATAACTTGATTCAAAGCCATAGCATTTCTTGTAAAGACAGTAACTTCAAGAAAAGAGAAAACTCAGATACAGTCAAGATAGTAGGTAGGTCCCCAGATAAGAGAATGAAAAAATTTAAAAGTTAGTTAAGAATCTCTTCAATATTACACAGGTGGAGACAAAAAAGTTAACCAGAAGTCAGTTGAGACCTTTCCATCTTATCATACAAAAGCGATCTTCCCCAAACCTTCCTTCCCTCCCCACAAACAGTTTATCTGTACAAAACTGAGCCTTAATCAGACTTTTTTTTGACTGAGATTCAATGAAGAAGTTACAGTGAAGAATTTTTCGTGAAGCCTGAAAATATTAACTATCTGGCTTGCTTTATCAAAGAAAAAAACATATTAAGGTAGAGGAATTTTATAAAAACGCCAAGTAATAAAGCTTAAGAAATGTCCTACAGCCGGGCTCTTGAGGAAGAGAAGTCATTCAGAAAGGTGGCAGCCATAAAGGTAGAACTATAGCAATTCTTCCACTTTAAAACAATAACCTGATACTAATTGGGAGAGGGGAATGGAGGACAAAACAAAAAAATCAAACCAACTTTCATTTATCATTACACAAACAAAAAAAAATTAGTGAATTTTCTTCATCAATACCAAAAAGGATACCGTGACAGCTGGAGGGAGGAAAAAAAAGAAAAATTTCTCAAGTACACCATTTATTAGGCCTATTTGGTATAAGTTTTAAGACAAAACTTTTACATTAAGGCATTTCAAACCCTACTCTGTAAGCAGATTGGATTTACATTTATCATGTAAAAGCAGATCTTTCACATAAAACTCATTTCAGAGATGCATGTAGTTAAAAGTCTGTCATCATTAATTGGTAAAGGGATTTTGAGCACTTAAGAGCCACCTAATTGCTAAAGCAATATTGGAGATTAGTACTATGACATTTCTAATAACTTTCAGTTCTGCAGAGATGCTTTGGGGAAAATCTGATCTCTCTCTGGTGCCTTCAGAATAATTCAAAATCCTCATGACTATGAGGAACAGAAGAAAAAAAATCCAACAATGCCATAGATTCTTGGAAGGCACAATCTCAGTAAAAATACTGTGCAAATTAACCATGAATACTTATAAGCATACATATTGAAGTGAGACACAGATCTCTAGCCCAGAAACGCTGAGCAGTTTCATACACTGTTTTAATTCCAGAAAGACATTTAAGGCGTCCAGCACATAAAAAGGTACAAAATACCTTAAATGTATCATTACCATGCCTCTGTAAAGAAACTCTCAAGCGCCACTGGAGCATTACAATCCTTGCCATAGGTTTCAGTACAGATCAAAAATAAGCTCCTGAAATACAATTACTTTTTCTCATGCAGGCCCAAGTGAAGAAAAGTTGCCAGTGAAAGGCAATTGCCCTCCCTACACACATTCGAGAAGCATCTTAGCAAGAAGCTAACTAGAATTCCCAGAGAAACATTTTATACTCGGCCCCCTGAGTCTTCAAATGCAACCATGCTCCTTTCCTGTTTAAACTAAGGAAGGAAGCCTTGTCTTAATTGATCGGTCATGCTCTGAAACATAACCACAAATCCAAACCACTGCAGACTTCACAGCTTCAGAAGATACAAACTCCAAAAGATACCCTTAGCCTAACATCTTGCAATAGAAGAACTGCAAGAAATAAGATAATACTTTTTCCAAGTGAAACCTTGCTTAACTGAAAAGCTTAAAAGTCAACCCAAAAAAAGGGACTGGATGCAAGATTCCTCTGTGCGCTCAAAGTTTTTTCCTAAATTTTGTTTTTGAATGAGAGAACAAAGGGTACAACACCAAATTCTTTCAGTCTTGGATTTATCAAAGGACATCAACTATTAATTGCAACACTTTAATAGAAGGCATAGATGAAGTAAAAAAAACCAAAACCAAACTATTACAAATAGAGCACCTTCACATTAAGAAACAGGAAACATTTTTCTTCACTCAACTGTAAAGGAAGAAGTAATTTCTCCCCTCACTGAACTGATAGCCTGTGTGCATCATTTTCTCTGATAACCTGAACTGTCAAGCTCTGTGTTGAATATCCAGGGTCTGCTTAGCCTGGAACACTACTTGCACAGTGGGAATACACTCATGTTTCTCACATATACAATTTTTGAAAGGCTTTTTTGTCCATCCAGATAATTTGATGTTCATTAGAAGTCACATCTTCCATTATTCAGTCTGTTCAAACTCACTTTCAAAACAACAATTTTGCAGCTAGCAACCTTAAAAATGCCCCTAACTTCTTCAGAGCATCACGGAACTGGCTTCCATGCTGGTTCAAAAAAAATATGTTTACACCCAGCTGCGATCACAAAGACCTGCATATAATTTGTGGGAAATAAAGTATGAAGGGGTAACAACACAGGGAACCAACACAAGAAAGACCAAGTATTACGAGGATTTGATATTTGATCTCTTTTGGCATATCATTTGTGTCAGCTTCCAAGTACTCAGACAAACTAAGGACACACAAAAGATGACACAAAAACTCGAATTTTAGCCAAAACAATGATCCCACATAAAGAAAAATACTTCAAATTTCTGCTGTAATTTCCAGGCAGGGATTCTGTTCAGATCAGATGGTATCTCCCCTCAACTTCTTTCTAAAATAGCAGCAAACCACTACTAACAGGAGTATCACATCAAATGAAGGCAGAGTCAAGATGTCTTTCAACTTCCTTCATGATGATCAGACATTACAATAAACCTCTCTTAAAGATAGTTTTTCAGGAGTTAATAGAAAGCAAATTTACAGTGAAGCATACACAAGCTATGAAAATCTGGCAATAAAAACAAGTGACAGTTTTAGATTAGTGACCTTTTTGCAGCACCCCTGAAAAAAACATTTACTTCCCCTGTTCAGATGGAGTTGAAGCTTAGATGAATGCTACACCTGCTACCAGAGGCTAGAGAAACTGTACTGCCTGGGAAGCCTTTTTTAGCCACAGCAGGCAGAAGGTAATAATAAAACCATTTCTTCCCAGAACCACAGTCCAAGATCAGAACCACTAAACCTTTGTTTAGTATTTACTAAGAGTTTTCAAATTTACTAAGAGACTTTTCAAAAACGTTAAGAACTGTGAAAGACTCACTGGAGTTATGAAGGGAGTTATCAGGAAACTGACTGAACACAGATGCCTGTACACCCAGCGTGCCATGCAACACAACCTACCAATCAAGGGAAGAGTGCTCTGTATCTATTTACCAGACTTTCTGCCTGCAGTAAAAGAACAGAGGTGAATGGGTAAAGTGGCTAACGAGGTAAGATGTGGGAGACAAGAAAGTCGAATGGAAATGGTTGGAATAATAATGTAAAGAAATTGCAATACACTGCACCAACTGTAACTCTCCTGTCAGAAATCTCCAAGTTCAGAGGTCCCATCCAAAATATCTCAGCTGCGTGTTCCACCCAGACTATCAGGCTCCAACTCTTGTTTTAATTGACAGTTGGGTTTCAAAACTCATCATTCAAGGGAGACTAGTGCGGAGGGGAAAACACGCATTTGACTTCACTGACAAATCACATTCTAATCAACAAAACCATTTTGAGAAAGTAGCAGATCTGTACATGACTGGTTCTACTGATTATTTGCTGATGACTGCAGTTCTGAAACTGCAGAAACAAGATACAACTTCTCATGCAAAACCAACCTGCCTAGTACATCAGACAAAAAAAAAGATGTTATTGATACAATTTCAAAAGAAAGCCATTAACGAACATTAGACCTATTCATCCTTCCAGCAAGATGCTTTCCACATCTAACACAGGGCCATTAAAGGTTGCACAGGGGTGTGAGGGTTGTAGCAAAGCTTCAGAGGGCACACTGGCAGTGCCTGTTTCCAGGGCAGCACACACAGCAGTGCCAATTGTACAGTCAAGAGGCTCATTATTATAACGAAACACTAAAAAAAACCCCACATTTAGAACAGGCCCACAGATTGTATATAGTCATCACAGAGGCACACAGCAAGCTGCATCTCTAAATCAACTTCAAGAACAATCAATACTCCTCTAATACACCAGGCAGGCTAGATACGCAAAGTTTTATTTTCACAATTGCTTGTGAGTGTACTTTATAGCAAAACCAAAAAGCCAGAACCAAGGTCTGCTTGAGTACTAAGATTAATTTTTCTGTGGTCACTCTGCCATGAAATCACTATAATCTCTCTATTTTCTGAGTCAACTAAAGAAGTATTATCACAAGAAGTGCCAAGAATATTTTGCCTTATCTAAAATTATAACCCTATATATTCACAGTAAGTGATGAAGTATTTTAAATCTGCAAGGCTATACGTGATACTTTTTTAAAAATTTTTACGGAAATGCTATGAGATGGAGTTTGTACTTCTTATAAAAAGGATTCTAGTATGGTAACTCACTGTACTGCACATAAAATAGTCATGATTGAATCTCTATAAAACCCTCTTGGAGTTTAGGAGAACTAAAGGTACATCTTCAGCAAATTGTATCTTAGTTCTTGAAAATCCATGACAAGTTGACAAACAGAATATCACAGAAGTATACTGACAAGAGTGATATCCACTCTTACCCTTTACTCCTCTAGGGACTCACTTCAGATATACAACCAGTCATGCCAGCTGGCACACCAAAAAGCAAGTCCTACACTCTAAACTGCTGAAAAGCATCACCAGAATTTCATCCTCTTCTAGATTTATGGTTAGTGTTTTAGGACATCTTTTGGTTTTCTCTAAGTTCTATAGACAGTTGCTCTCTACAACAAATTGCAATGTTATTGTCTTTCTAACTCACAACTAGAGATCTCATTCACATTCCACATTTGAGCTTTGTATGTTGCTTTGTGAAACGTAACTGAACTTTCTATTACCTGAATTCAGTTAGTAAAGACCCAGCAGAAAACACACCTCTTTGCTATCCTGGACTTCAGCAAAAGAAGCATAGAAGTGGCTGGCAGGTATAAGAACCACTGTACAGGAAGATGTGCCCAGTAAGTACCACCATTTCAAGTCAGCTAATTCTACAGCCCCCAAAGTTCAAGGAGGCCAATCACACTGTGATTCAGATTGTTTTCACTTTTGCTTAGACAGCCTCCAAGTGATATTTTTGTGTCTTAAAATATAGGCTGGAAGAAGACAACTATAACTATAACAGGAATTTGCACTTTCTAAAACAGGTTTTTGTCAGCAAAAGTCTAAAGCTCTACAATTAGTCAACATTTAATTATCCCTGGCATGCAAGAAATGAAGATGTAATCAAGAATGATTAGAAAAATTACAATTTCAAGTTGTGCAGGCTAATACTGGCACTACCTTGTAGAAATCTCAGGGTTGTAATTTCGTACAATTTAGCACTACAATTTAGAGCTAGGACGTTCTGAGGACACAAACAAGCACGAAATAAAGTAGGCCATGCTTGTTTCTCCATGTAAATTTGTTAGGTTTATACTCCTGTATGCCCTGATGGCTGATGAAAAAATATAAAAATGCAGAAAAAAAAAAACCAGCCAACACACAAGGGCTACACTGAGGGAATTTGTTAGTCATTGAGGTATTTTAAAGACATGGAGTTGTAGTGCTCAGGGCATGGTTTAGTGGCAGACTTGGAAGTGGTATATTAAGGGTTCAACTCAATGATCTTAAAGGTCTTTTCCAACCTAAATAATACTGTGATTCTATGAAATCCAGCATTCTGTAAGCAGATTACAGCTTATTGAAAACATTAACAATGAGGTAATAGATGTGGCTCACACCAGCTGCATTTACAATAGTAATTCAGCACGCCAAAGGGAACAAACACACCAGCAAATATTTTAGAAGTAAGCTGAGGTGAAGTTTCAGAAGTGAATTAACATTTCTGCTTATTTACATTTCCCAAAAAGTGATGATAAAAAACAGGTGTTTGGTCTACCCACTGCCACTTTAAAGGCACAAGATCAAAAATAACATAATTAAATTCATTCTATGATCTACCCTCTTTTTGCTAAGACCCATCTGCTCCCACAGCTCTATAGTGCCCACTCCCTATGCTCTGCCAACTCTTTTCTTCTAAAGCACAGCAACTACTTCTACTGTGCTGTGTTGGTAGACCTTGGTATACATCCTTACATATTTTCTTCTTCTTCTGCCCTTCTTCAACCCTTACTGAACTGGGGGTTCTTTAGTTTTTCTCCTGCTCCCTTTCCCAATTCTGCTTTCCTACCTCTTTGCTTTACGGGCTGCAGAACAGCTGAGTCTAGAGCAAACTCTTTAGCAAAGTGCTCAGCAGTACTGCCCACTAAATTATCTGCTGCTAAGTACTGATACACAGTAACTGAGATAATATAAACAATTAATGTTAATAAAATGCTTAAAAGTGGGCTCCTGCAAAAGCCCAGAATCACACCTGAGCCAGGCTGCTTTAAGTTAGACTGACATTCACAAGGTGAACAGAAAATTGTTTCCTTATCACTACTGCATTGCTTCCAGACAATGCACTGTCTTACCAGACTTTATAGATCAAAATAAAGGGCACTGGCTCAAAACTCTTAGAAAACCACCTAAGGCTTAGTGACATGTATTGAGAGGCAACCAAACTTTCAGTGAGTCAGAGAAGACAGCCACTTCTCTAGCATGTTGTCTAATAACTCAGTTATTACATGAAACGCCTCACACACATTTATTGGACCTCTACCAAGACTAGTAACTGTTTGGTATCAATGGTGCTACACTGTGCACTTCTATTTCCTCAAAATCTAAGGGTGTACAGATCTGTTTAGATTTTGCACACACATACTGCTGAATGAAACAGCAGTGATAAACCTACAGGTTTTAGCACATGTGCTCATACATTTTTACTGCAGATAGTATCAAGTTGTTAGAGGTCCAGGGTCACGCTGTTAATGATACAGAAGCTCTTTTTTCCCAGTCATAGTTCCCGTGTTTAAGACAAGATGGTGCATTTTTTTTAAATGTAAATGTGCCTAGGAACTGTGCACTGGATTTGTTGACTACTCTCTTGCTTTACTATCTTTTCACAGTTTTAAGTAATGTCATTAGTTTCTACTCACTTAAAGAGCTGGACAAGCAGAAAATTAAAAAACAACTGAGTTTTACAGTACTGTTACATGATAAAAGAGAGAAGGTACAAGAGTCCAGGGTAGAGTTGAGCCTGAAAAGAAGGGACGGGTGGGGAAAGATGATTTTAGTTTTTGTTCTCAATTCTCACTATCCTGTTATTTGTTATCAGGCAACAAATCAATTTCCCTAAGTTGAGTTTGTTTTGCCAGTGATAGCAATTGTTCAGTGAACTTCCCCACAAACTTTTCATTCTGTTTCCTCACCATCCTGATGAAGATGGTGAGTGATAGGGCAGCTTGGTAGGTACCTTGTGGCCAGTTAAGTTAACCCACCACACTGAGCACAGCTTAATGAAATGCTAGAGTCATACACTTGACTTGAAAATGAACAGCCATCAAATATTCTTTGTGCTTCCAGAAGCTCCTTTCTAACCTGTGGTATAAAGTATGTTTTATACAATACCGCTGTACAAACGCAGTCTTATCTTGGCTAGTGAGTAAAATCTTCCTGACAGCGTAAGCCACATGCACAAACCATAATGTAATCCACCCTAATGTGGTGGAGAACAGCAAAGTGTATCCTACTCACCTCGGAGCCAAGGCTGACAATACACAGTCATTCATACCCAGGAAGAGCAGGTCTAATCTCCATTGCAACACAGACACACTGCTGTGTTTCCAAGGTGCTAGCTATTTCTGCTGGAGCAATTCCATGGGCTTGCACTCTACTGTAGTTGTGAATTCACCCCACAGTCCCTTAGACAAAAAAAATCTCACAGACAGCACAGCCCGACATGCAAACATCAATTATTTTCACTTGCTTCCATCTACACCAGCCTTTTTCAATGGCACTCACTAGGATGTTTGCAGCTATGAGTACTAAGAAAACAACTGAATGGTTTTTATGGGCTACACTTATTACTGTAGAATACAGCAAAACCAAAGAAGAAAGGGTATTTGCATGCCTGGCTGTGAGACTTTCTTCTTCACTACTCACCTTTTAGATGCAAAGGAACTTCCAACATAACACAGAATCATAAAGTTTATCAACTTGTCCCTAGACTTGTTCCTTGGAGTCTGACTGGACAGATTAACCACGAGAAGTTACCTATCACACTGCCTACCCCAAAAGCAAGGAGGAGATGGAAGCCTATATTGTCTAGCAAGGAAGTCATTGTATTTTTAGAAGTACAATCACTTCAAAATACCTTCACTATTGGTTGACAGATTCGGCCTTTCAATTTTAAAATTTACTACTTGGATTTTTAAAAGACCCTTAAATACTACTGTGCTAGTAAGGGTGCATACAACCATGCAGCTTCTCTCACCCCTTAAAGAAAAGATCTTCATAGCTGTTTATGTAAACACACTCTGTCATGCACAGCTGTCTGAGCAAGACACACTGGGAAACTTAGTACCTAAGAATCCAACACTAGACTTCCTTTTTAATTCACTAACACCCCTCTTCAAACTCTTCTCCTTATGTTCCCCCTTCTCCACAAGAAAGGCCACAAAGATTTATAGCTAAAAATCTGTTAAAAATAAATTCAATCAAAACAGCTCTTCTAAACACATTCTTTAAAAAAAAAGTTAAAACCATCAAAACCATTCATTTATTAAACATAGGAGTACCTGTGTTCAACACAAGAATTCCATTCCCCTCAACACATGTTCTTCCCGAGAAATTAAATTCAGAAACAGGAGAAAGAAAACCTACTTTTTCTCCTTGACAAACAACTTCCATGAAAGTTTGTGCAGAATTAGAAAGCTTTGGGTCTTGAAACAATTTCTGCTTCTGGAGCTGGTGCCAGATTGACAATTATGTATTCCATTTCCCAAAACTTCAAGGCAAGGACAATTCTACCGAAAGTCTGAAGCTACCAGATGCACAATCTACAGAAGTGGCCAATTACTGAACTAGCCAATCAGCAATTACAGTGAATTGAGCATATTTGAAATCTGTCTCTTAACAAAATAATTATGCCAATTTACTCGCTTTCTGCACAAATTGAGACCACTTATTTACCCATTCCACAAGTAAGTGCCCATGCAGTACTTCATAAGACTTGCTTTCTGATCAGAACACAAGGTATTCAAGAGTATGGCAATACTACTATTATGGAAATGGGAAAAGAAAGACTACATGAAAAATATAACCTTTCCACTGGAAAGCCACACTAAATTGACAAAAAAAACCCCTTACAAACAGTCACATGGTTCAAGTAACAAAAAACCCTTAAGAGCAGTCATATGGTCAGAGGGAGCAATAGCAGGCAAGAATTCCTGTGTGCTGCTGTTAAAAAACAAAACAAAAAATACAAAACAAAACAAAAAAAAGCCACTGAATGGATTCCTTCTTTCTTATATCAGAAAAATACTTACATTGGCTTTGACAAAATACAACAATGTATAGCTTACAATCAAAAATGTTAAAATCAGATTTTAAACTCCAGAAACCACTCTGAACTACTTAAAACAACGTTTCAGCTTCTGAATCCAGCTGTTGACATGCAATCAAAGGCTGAATTTGAGGGGGTTTCTGCATTGTTGTAATTTCTACTCGTACATACGTGTTGATCACCTGCACCAATAAAGCATATTTCCCAGCTGCATTTATTCCCAGAATATATGCAGCTCATATATTCTACTCTTGTCATCAATACCCATCAATATGGGCAAATCCCAGATGTGAAAAGCAGAAATGTTAATTTTTATATCCCTCTCAGTAAATACAAACTCATGGGTTTGAAAGTCAGTCCTTCAAGCCAAGCAACTGACAGTGTCACCAAAGCAAGAGAATTTTCAAAGAAAAATATTGAGGGTTATATCTATTTCATGGAACAAATATCTTAGAATGTGCAAAACAAAGATGGTTGATTTTTGAATGCAACTAAAATAAAGAAATAGCTACATCACCACTCTTTGAAAACAAATCCCCAAGCCTTTGGAGATATGCCATGCCACACAAACACACAGGCTTCAAGATTGCTACTGCAGCAGATTTCTTCAGAAAAAGAAAACCCACAACGAAAACAGATCCAGATCTGGCAGGAATGCTTTCGCAAAATGTCCTTGTGAAGCCATCTTTAAGTTAACCTTCATTAAAAATCTTTGAAAAAAATTCATACTCAAGATCAGTTTGAAACATCAAATTGCCTGCTGCAGCAAACTGAAGTACTGCAGTTCACCCTTCTACCACCCAACACACACATTCTCACACAGAATAATTGCAGGGGTTTTAAGACCATTATATTCCTTGGGTTCTGGTTACCATCAGCATAGCATTGTGTCACAACTTCTCACCAGCAGGAAAATACTCATCTTATTTTTCCTTTGTTTCTGAACTTCCGCCTCTCACACTGATTTGAGGATTCACTCTAAACAAGAGGGAGTAAAAATTATTCTTGTTTTATTACAAAGTTTTTATAACTCCCTCCTCACAGGGTACTAGTCTGCACTAGGGGCCAAAAACATTGACAGGTAAGAAAGGGAACTACAACAGGAACTACACAGGTCCTTAGATGCAGCAGTCTAATACCAGGAGGAAGGGAGAAAACAGAAGTCAAAGAGACAACAGTTACCTGATGCAAAGAAAGCCAATTAGCACAGGAGGAAAACGTACTCAGCAATCTTTATAAACTTAATCAAAGCTCCCTTCCTGGAGCAGAGCCGATGATGCAGCTCGGTACAGGAACAAACCAATCATCTGAACACAGAACTGAATGTTTTTCAGCCTCATGTTGAAAATAAACATTAATTTTAGGTATGGTACCCCCTGTACAACTTCTATACGATTCAAAGTAAACCCACTAAACTCTACTTGAATTTCAAGCACTTGGCTACACACCGAAATTTGTTTATAGTGACAACTGTATGTGGAAGATGCTGTTCAGGCTCTGCAGAAGGAAGACTTTGTTACACAGAACAACCAAGAGCTACCAGGAGCTACTTGATCTCCCAAAGGTATGTTATCACTTTCTTTAACTGTCAAGGAAAATAATTAAGTGTATATTAAGATTTTATTCCTATTAGTTGGCACTGCACATTGAGGAGAGCAAAAAGGAAGAAAAAAAAAGAAAGGCCTGTCACATTTTTAATTAAGTCCACTTATGCATTAATCATGACCATATGGTTGTGGTATTATGCCATGAGATAGTTCAGTAACAGTGCATTTCCTCCAACAGACAAAAATAAAACACAAATTACCTGTACACATGGGTTGTATTCTACTTCCTCAGTCCTTTACAGAGGAAATTATTACAAAGTCCTTATCTCTGTGACATTTCAGGTCAACATTTCTCTGATTTGTTACACATGTTCAACTACAAGTGCAGTTGAATAATAACCCAAAATGAAGAAAACAAGGTGTTGGTCTGCAGCCTTCGGTAGAGAACTGAAGGCTCCAACTGCACTTTTGCTTCAAGCTGTAGCCCAGAGTAAATGGTAATTTTAAAAAAGCAATGAGATATTTTGCTATTCCAAAAGGAAACAAGCTCCAGCGTATCTAGGAAGTCTTAAATTGTAAACAGTACAATGGCAAAAATATCACAAGCAGATTAAATTAGCCTTCATTTATAAAACATAATACTTTCCACTTTCACTCAAGCAGACAGTTTATAAAGTAAAATAGCATGCTTACATCAAATGGTAAAAAATATTTTGGAAAAATGGAGCCTGTTATTTCTTGTTGCAATAGTAGAAATCTCCATTCCAATTTCTTTTACAGTAACGCGACAAGACAGGTTTTGATTTAGGAAACAAAGGTGGACAGAGAGGGATGCTGAACATGCAACACATTCAGAATTATTGCATCTCTAAAAAGGCAGCTGCAAAATAGAGCCTTAGCAAATGAATATTGTTGTGAAATAAACAGTTTCTCTCAATCAACAGTTCAAGCATCCCACTGAAGTAGAGTTTGAAACACCACATTGCAAAAATAGCAAACAAGTTAAAATTTGTAGGTACCCAACCCCAGCAAAAAGACTACATTGTCAATTTAACTTCCCTTTTGTAATTGCAGATCATCCCTCAAAACACCTGATCTCTTTGGAAATAAGCTGAAGTGCAACGTTAAGACAGGCATTGACACTCCTAGAGCCAGTGCCTGTTACTAGCAGGAGTGATGACCCAGGCAGAAAGGAAGACTGAAAAACAAGTTCAGTGCCAACTGGTTCGTACCACACAAAGACACTGAATGCAGAGGAGGCCACAGGCTATCAACACTCCAGAATCTGATGCACTGCCAGCCAAAAGTTACTGTGAGTTCTCTAAGAGCCATCAGTGCAAAAAAGGGACATGTACTCTAGCCTTAAAGCAAACTCAAACCCAGTATTTCAATAGCTGGAGTCACTGTGATGGTAACAGAGTGAATCGTCCCTTCTCTTAACAGATTTTCAATACCTTAGCTTTGCCAGTTTAAGCTGTAACTTCACTTGTGAGTTCTCCCACCCAGATGAGTATTTCCAACAGCCTTTGTGACATGATTCGTTGCTACACAAACCCCAGATTTTTACAGATTACTGTGACTTGAAAGTTTTTTGGCAACATATCCATCAAAAGTGGGTCCAATCAAAATGACCTGGTGTCCTAGGATCATACACCATGACTATCGTACCCTTGCTTAGATTTGAACAGCCAGAAACAACATATTTAATTTCTCTCTATACATGCCATGCTTCAGAGCTGACAAGACGACACCACAGTACCATGACAGACATGGTTTCCATTTCTAGAAGCCTCCTTCTCTGCTAATTCAAATCTGAAGGCAGCTGACAGTCTGAGAAAACCCAATTGTCATCATTAAAATCCAAATGTGACTGAAAAGAAATAAATCAGTTGTGTTGTCAAGAAATGACTGAATGGTCAAGCAGAGGGATACAAGAGCCCAAACAACCAAACAAATGTGAAGAGAACAGCTTTTCAGTCATGTTGGGTCTGTATAGGAAATAATTGCTTTTGTCCACAAGCAAACTCGGTAAATAGGTATACTGATATATATATAGTTTCAGCTTAGTCTGAAAGTGTTTTGCCATTCTTACCACAGAGACTATTTATTGTTTTGTAAAACTCAAAGCTAAGAGAATTCAATAGAATAATTAAAACTATATATTGCTGCCCTTAGTACAAATCAACATCAACCAAAGAGAAAAAAACTCTGCAGCATACTATTCTCCCTAGATTTTCTTCAGTTCAGCTGGATTTGACTTTCATGCAGAGTGCAGATAATACAGGCATGGTTTTATACTAACAGTAAGATTAGTAAAAACACATTTGTTCTCTTAGGGCTTGTGATGATTTTCTGAGATAGACAAAAGGGAAGTAAAAGGCTACACATCTTTGAAAACCTTTCTGGTTTTTATGACCTGCAGCTTATCTTCAACTCATTTCTTCCTTCTCTTACACAGGATGCATTGTTGGCAACTGATGAAAATTATGTACAACAGCTACTAAGCCTTTAAAACAAAGTAGCAGGCTATATAATTATCTCTCCCCTTTCTGTTGCAGAACACAAGTAAAATGTCAATGTGTGCCAGATACTATTAAAATTGCTAGATTCCTGCAGCCCTTCTTCCTTCACAGAAACACTGGGTTTGGGCATCAAAAATAGAAGCAGCCAGTTCCTAGTTTAAGTTACTTACTGAAATATTGAGCTTTCTTTTCATATTCTACCAGCATGCAATCACTCAATGCTTAAATCTAAGATCGTAAGAGTTCTAGTTAGAAAATAATCAAGGGTCCATCTCACTTTTGTCTTTTCAAGCTTTTGGTTAAATGGAAGATTTCCCAAGAATACTTCTTACACTATATTCTTTATTGCATGGCAGGAATATGCCATGTCAGTATCAATAGCTTTCCATTCTTGCGAGGAAAAAGAACAAGCAATTTATTTACACAGTACTTAATTTTCAACTATGATATGAAGAGCAAAGCTGCTAGAGACTCAAATAGAAACCCAGGGGCACAGCACAGAAACTGGGCGAATATAACCAATACAATTTCTGCTGTACATAATCCTCAAGGGAGTAAGAGGGCAGGGTATGTTAAAGTCACCTCTCTTATTTGAATGGGCATAAGACCTAGAACTGCACTTCCAGAAAAACAGGCAGAATTAAGTTGAAAAACTACACAGTGCTGTATGTGAGATAGACTATACTAGCCTAAAGCACTGAGGGGATTAATCTTCAGGTTAACATGGACAAATGAAGACCACACATTTATGCATGCCGGCAATCAAAGAAACAGGAGGAATGTAGCCCATACCATGTTATGCTTCTATTCAAACAGTACAATTGGAACAACTCCCATCTCACCAGCAGTTCTATCCATTCTAATATCATTGCAGTAATTGGAAAGCACTGGAAAGACCTGGGAAAGCTTTGTTTTCTCCCTTCCAACTCAGGATATTCTGTGATTCTGTGGAAGAAAAGAATCAAGTGCTTGATAATTGTACTGGGGCAAATAATAGCATTCAGGCATGCAGCAACAACTCTGACTTCCAAAATCAGAAGGGAAGCCAGTACTAGCACTTCCTATCATTCCAGTGCCATTTTCTTCACTGTTTGTATAGTGGCAAAAAGCCCAAAATACAGGGGGAAAAAATTACTACACAATTATTGTCTTAAACTGATAAGCCTGAAAAAGAAGCCTAAACCATGTCACAAGAAAGCAAACATGCTGCCATCCCAGCTGCTACAGCCTACTGCCAGTTAAGAGCATGAGAACAGTCTAAATGAAAACATCGTGCAGCTGCCAGAACAGCAACTGACATACTTCCAAAAAAACTCTCCCATTGGAGACTCTTCTTCCCTCCAGCTGACAAAAGAATTCAGTGCTAGAAAGCTGATATTCACAAAGCCTAGCTCATCACAAAAAGCTTTTAAATTATTCTGATAAGATGCTTATGTGAAATCAGGTTTTCCAGACTGATCATTTAATGCTCCCCCTCTATCACCTTCCTCCAGGATAGGGAGTGCATTACTTTAGCCCACAGAACACAAATGCAGACAAGTATCTTCGACTCACTTGAAACTGCAGATATCAAGCTGTGTTACTGCAAAGTTTATACATCCAAGCAAGAATACTGTATGAGAAATATGCTCAGTATTGTATGAGAAACAGCAGCAAACAAATTATCAGTATCAAGAAGAAGACCACTGTCTCTAGTTTTAAACAAGAAAACCAAACCACTGACAAAAGTCACACATGTATTTTGCGAAAATAAGTTCTACATCTATCTTCATTTGTATAATAAAATGGAATCTCTACCGAAAAACCAATCTTAACTAATTATGCTTAAAAAAAATACACATCATGTGCCATGAGGTTCTGACAAAGCATTTTGACATACAAGGGGAAAGTGACAGAGTCATATAGCTAAGGGGACAAACTACATAAACATATAGCTAGCAGTAAACTCAAAATAAGATGGTATATAAGACTCAAACAATAAAAGTATTAATAATCAAAGTCAACTACAGATATTCGCTTTGCATACATACACAAGTGCTTAAACTCAGATAATATCAGTGTTTCTGTGGAATATTTTATAAGAAATTGCCATCTTAAGTACAGTGGGGCTGTCTTTAAGCTCTACCTGTAACATCTTTTTTAAAAGAAGACAATGTCTTAGAAAACTACCAAGTACCTACACCCACCAGCATCCAACACTTTGCTTATTCAACATTACAAACTGTCTTTCATCACAAACTGGCTGCACTAAAACCAATGCTTCTTAACATAGTTTTGAAAATCTCTACAAGATTTTACCAAAACATACAAGTAAAAGTTCCCTTAAAAAATCTTCAAAGCACAACGGAGAACACTTCTACGCTGGAAACTTATCTCAGAAACTAGGATAACAATATCATGAGATGACAGCCACAATCACAATTAATTTGAACAAATACCATGACATTTCCAAACTGTTGCCTGCCTCTGAGCTGTAAGCTGCTCTTGGAAATAAACATTACAATATCACAGTTCTAAACTAAACTGAACATGTGTGAACTGAGGGTTTCAGAAGTGGTCAGCATCAATCATGTGGTTCCCTGCACAGCCTGACTATGGCACCAGTTTCAGACCCATACTCCAGTAAGCTCAGCAAGAAGCACAAGGTCCCATTGTACTTCAACACTGAAGACTTAAAAGGTTGAGCTACCTTTTCCATATGACATATAACCTGGGACATTATAATTTCTTGAAGTCCATTCAATTACTGAGACTTAATACATAAAAGCCAATTACCTAATATAGCTTCCTGAGTACAAAAAAAAAAAAAAAATGTCTGGTTTGGAGCAAAAGGCCACAGCAACAGATAACCACATCGGAATGTCTACCATAAGACCACAGCTAACATTCACACTCAGGTATCTAAATACTACTGGGAATAAGACCTTTTCTATGTTTGTGGGGTAGAAATAACCTCTTAAGACCATTCAATCTTTGATACAATAAAACCAGGACTCTAAACAGTGCTACAACACAAATAACATTCAGAAGTGTCCTGAGCAAGTGGTGTTATCTTTTCACCACCAACGCAGTTGAACAATGTTTACAACATCAGAGTTCATCAAGAATAGGATTACTTAAACAACCTAGTAAATGTACTCTGAAACTGTCAAAAACATTTTCTACACACTCAACTAAAAGAAGAAGAAAACAGTGACCAAATCTGAAACATTTGCAACCATTAGGGAATAATTAAAACCCCAAAAAAGAATTTTTCATAAGTCACATACCATGATAATCCATGTATTAAAAATCAGGTTTTGACTAAGCTTCTGGCTCTTAGAATTGCAAGTATATGAGAGAGAGCATTAAATGGTTGCAGGCTGATTTTAACACCTTGATTTTCTCACTATTGTTCCCAGGATGCAAGAGGCATTAGTTATTTCAGTAGGTAACTGAAATGGATTTTTAAGCAAATAGCTTCTGCTTTGTATAAAGACAGATATTTTAGGTCTAGGCTAACATGAACATCAAAATCAATCTCTTGCTTATTTTTACTAGAGAATATTCAGAAAGCATTGGGAATAACCGAGAAATTGTACATTAACAAGACATACTGCATTCTTACCAAGCCTTTCACAAACCTGACAGTCATTGCAGAGAACTCTTCCAAAAAAATTTTTTTATTCTGATCAGTATACACTTTGCCCTAACGTATTTTCAAGTCTTGTGATAACACTTGCATTTATATCTCTATAGAGAAAAAAAGTTTCCTCAAAAAAGTGCCTTCAGACACACTTTTTGCTGTACCAGTAAGTCAAGTATCTCCATCACTTTTTGAACATGAAGCACGAAAGCTAAGAATGTATAGAAGTGCTGATGTTTGCTAGCCCACTGCTCACTACTTTTCATTTAAATACTTCTTTTCAGACTCCAAATGCCTTTTAATTTAACTGTCAAGACTTGTAATTCTTAAGATGTATTTATTAACAGAAAGCACGCAGCTTAGCATTTGTGGTGGGGACACTGTCTTTGGAAGACATCTATCAGTTTAAGAGGTTTTAAGAATGACTCTCTTCTCTTTTAGGAATGAAACCCCAACTTTCTCACCAGGTCCTTCCTTACAGCACTTGCTACAATTACTGTTCACCCACAGTACTTTCAGAGTACAATGAAAGAAAGTTATATACGTCCCCTGTGTCAGTGGGACAAAAAGAACATTTCCTTAATTAAAACTTTAAAAAGTAGTCACCAACACAGTGTATATGTGTTGTAACTATTCCACATGATGGAACAGTCAGTTTGATGTTTGCTGAGACTAAATGGCATAGCACATCTTCATTTCAATGCATTGTGCTGTGAGAGCACAAGTCAGAGGGCTGAACACCGGCCCCTATTTGCACCACTCAGATAACGCCAAGGCTGCAGTCGATGGATGATCTGCCACAGTAACCAGAAGGACTTTGGCACTGTAGCAGGAGCCATACCTCCACCCATAGCAACAACTTATTACACTGTCTGGACAACATATGCAGACCTGATTTTGTGACTGACACACTCCAGCGGAGAGAGACCTCAATTCCATCGCCCCTACACTCTTGGTAGGCACACCTACCACAGCTGCAGTTTTGCCAGAGGGATTGGAATGATGTAATCTCTAAGTAGATAGGCTGGTCCACCATTACTGGGGAGCAGTTTGCTACCAAATGAAGCACCTCTTAAGGAAAAAACTTTCCTTTTCCTTACCAAGGTCCAAAGAAAGTCAAAGTGTAGTTGAGTGAACAGGCTTTTCCACTTCACATACAAGAAGCAAGAAAAGAAAAACCAAGCAACTTAAAAACCCTCACGTCACCAAAGCATATATCCATTATTTATACACACTCGTGTATTTACTGACCATCTGTAAACCAACAGGACAGATAGAGATAATTTATTTTAGTAACAAATTTCAGCTGTGCTCATATCTCCAGGGCGGCTAAACATTTAGAATTTAATACAAAGAGAAAGCATTTTCTGCTCATCAAGTCATACCTCTTTGAGAATTCATACACAATAGCACTACCTGGGTGCCAACTCTTCACAGTCTTTCCTTGGCCAAAGTTCTTTTGTTTGAGCAGATCTGTTACTCGGTGCAGGCAGTCCACTGCACTTTGATAATGCTTGAACTCAGCAGAATCTCTAGTTATTCTCTGCTTCCCTTAATAAAGTGCCCAGGTTTTATGACAATTTTACAACTTCAGAAAAGTTATTAACAACTGAACTTGCAACCTTTTCAATAGGCTCTTTTTTTCCATATGAGACCACAGTTATAAAGAAGAGAAATCCAAATTATTGCCTTTGATGTGCACTACATAGCAATTTTGGAGATATATGGAAGGCTCTAAAATTCAAACTTGCTGTTCTTTTACTATCCTGTTCTTTTCCCATTTGGATTTCATAAGCAAAACTCAAAACTAACATCTGTCTGCATAGTCCCTTTACACAAATGTGCTCCTGTCAGTTGATGGAGCTATTTGAACTAGTATATTTTAACTTGATTAAATGAAAATACAGGAACCCTGAGCAATTAACAAAACCAGTGCATAAAAAAGGGATAGTGGGGAAAAATAAAACAGTTTAGACAGATGAAAAGTAAACTAGGAAAAAAAAAAGTTTTGATAGAATTTTAGCAGGCTACACTGGAAGCTGGTCATATTTATGAGTTACCTTGATTTCACAAAACAACAGCTATTAACACTCAAGGTGGCAGATCCAAAAAACCACACAAACAATAAAAAATCCTATCTATAAGCCAAATATTAGTTTAAAATTTGCCACATTCTAACAGAGGATTCAGTTTATAGAAAAGAAAAGAGATGCTGATTTTTTCACTTTCTTGATCATCAATGATTTCACGTGACACAATCAACAGTGCAGGCCTTCTTAGTTCATTGTAAGAATACATGGCTAACAAACACTTAGGAGAATGACAGGTAAACACATACTCTGGATATATCACTAAAATACAGGTTTGCAAAAAAATTCGTTCTTCAAGTAATGGAGGAAAAGGAAGAAAGAGACATGTACATATCTTCACTTCCACTTATCAGGAAAGTTCCACCGTACGAAGATTCCTGTGAAAGAACTTTATGGACTTAGAGGGAACGTGAAATGGTTCAATTTCTAGTGTTAGCTAGATTCTTCTATGCCATATCTTCAAAATCCCAAACACACAAACCAAAGATTTTGATGTGGACACTTATTTTTCCCCATCTTCCCTCCTCAATCCCCCCTTGTTCCTTTGAAAGCTTAAATGAAAGGGAAAAGCAGAAGAGAAGAGGGCACCTTACTTACTCCAAAACAAACAGTGTGAAAGACTGCACCCAGGTTTTAAAATTTACATAGCTTAAGATACCACCACTTTGCATTACATGATGGCAATATGTAATTTTAACAACCTGCTGAGCATTTCCTTCTGTAACACCCACACTGATATTCCATTTCCACAATATCCTGATATATTCGGGCAATGACATTCAGCCCCATACTCCTGAAAAAATTGCAAATGCCTCACTGCTTCCTGCAGATTCATTTTTAGAATTCAAATGATTTGCCAACACGGGGCATTGCCAACATATTAGCAATACACATCTCCTAAGTCCTAATAAAAACCACATTTAATAACAATTTTACTGTTGGGCAGGGAGTTAAAAACTGTTTGTACACCACCTGGCCATATATTGCTTTGTACCACTGTAGCTTAACTACTGTTAAGCTACAAGAGTAGGTTATTTAAGAAAAGTAAGTGGTCCAAATCAACTAAAAATAAATCATTTGCACTGGCTTAATTTGAGTAGTTTACATTTATCACCTGAGCCTCACAGGACCAACTATATTCTAATGTTTTCTTTTCAAACTGATTTTACTTAACCAAAGGTACTGCATATTAAATTATTTATAAATTATATGTAACTACCAAAAGCCAAGAAAATCCATTTTCTAGACTGCCTGGTGGAATTATTTTTAAACAGCTTCTAGGCATGCAACAAGGGTCACTCTGCTGGGACACCCAGCACCATGACAAAGGTGTTTCTTCTGTTCTGTAGTAGAGTATCACTGGAAGCAGCTTTCCAGTAGACAATACCACATCTCTCATCTATCTATCATTAAAATGATATATCATCATTTTAACCAAACAGTATCAGTTATACACAAGCACTTGGACAACACATCACACTGAAAAACTGAAAAGGACAAACAAGACAAAAGAGGAAAAAATAATAAGATTCCAAAGGAAAAAATGTGGAATGCTCATGTAATTTTGAAGACTAAGAATTAAGTTTGTTAAGATTTGTTTATATGGTTTATATTTTTATTATAGGTTGGTCTAAATAACAACTGAGGTAGCACCACTGAGATGAATCTTGTAATTTGTTTTTACTTCACATGAAGTCATATCGTGCCTTTTTTAAATAAGAAGTGCTATTATATCACTTTTTATGTTGTATTTCTGCAAGTGTGTAGAACACATGGAAAAAATGACTGGCATTTAATTGCAATACACCTCAAATCACAAGAGTGATGGGACAAAAACAGGTAAGGTGCATATCCAAGTAGTTAGTGGACTCCCTAATTTTTAAACTGTACCTGTCAAAGGACATCACGACAACTTACAACCTTTGTACACAGAGATCCCAGAAAGCAGCAAACCACACCAGCAATGGAATAACACAGAAGCACAGCAAACTACTACAATACCCACATGAAAGGGAAAAATAATGGAGAAAGGTGGTTAACTTTAATACTTTGGTATTAAACTACCAAAAAAGTCATTCTTGTTTCTCCAACCCCTTCTATCTACAGCCCCACTCCACTCCTGCATTTACAAAACAAGGAGCTTACAGTAATCCAAGAGCCACAGCATCTGTATCAGTCATCAGTTTCTAACCTAGCAGGTTGCAGGGGAGTCTTCTGGCAAGGAACTAATTTCTCAATGTCAACAAGCAAAAAAGCTCCCTCAGTGAAGCCTTTAAAAAAGGAGATGAGAAGAGAATAGCCCAATACAGCTACACACCTAAAGAGACTGCACAGAATTTGCAATAGACCAACTTTTCACTGCACCCAAAATTAAGTTTTATGAAGTCATCCATAAAAATAAGTGTCTGAATTGCCAAGACAGTAATTTTGTCAATTGGCATATGTTAGATTAAGAAAATATACATGTATGACATTTACGTTCTAGTGAGAGGACAGATTTATTACTGAAGTGCCTGGGCATTTAATCTCTTTCCCATTTATTACAGAATCATATAAAAGAAAGATCTATTAGCAGAAACTGTTACCTGTTATAGAAAGGAACATCATTTTCTATCTCCTTGCACCTTCTAGGAAGCGAATGATACAGAAAAGGACATACAACATTTTGACTTTTTTAACCTCTGGTATCTTCACTTTTCTCAAGATCAAGGTGTCAGAAATCACATTCAATGTCACAACACATAAGGGACTAAAGTTACATTAAAAATTATGCAGCAAAGTAAATAGTACTTAGAAATTAAGGCAGGCAATGCCTTGTGGTGATGAAAGAAACCAACAGAGTTTAAGTGGTTACTTTTAACCTCTTTGTTTCACATACCTCAAGAGAAATACTCAAGTTGCACATAAACAGATTAATGAACTTGAGTTAACATACATTTCCTTTCCTCCTTACTTAAGCCATCAAAAAAACACTTAGGAACACTAAATCTGTAGTTTATGCAGAAAGAAAGGAAGAGTGCTATGTGTGTCATTATGTACAATGTCAATAAAAGCCGCCTTTAACAGTAACTGAAATAGTAGAGGGGCTAAAAAAAATAGAAAGGAAAATAAAGCTTTGTGTATGCTGAAAGGAGTTATTTTAAAGCTTTATGCATACAGAACAAGAACTTACAAGGCTTACTTCTTCTTCCCCTGCTTGACCGAGCGATTGAGACATTTTTAATCAGTCACATACTCAATATGAAGCATCACCTTTTACCTTCAGCTTTATTTCACCTCAGCTAGTTCCAGCAGTCAGCTATCTAAAGTCTGTTCCGAAATAAAGAAAAAAAAAAGCAAAACAAACAAAAGAGAAGGGAAGGGAAAACCAGCACTATGTACAGGATAACCAGTTCCACAGGAAAAGCCTGCCTCCTTGTGGCTCAACTAGCCCTAAATTAGATTTCTCCAGTTCATTCCATTACACCCAGTATATCTGGTGAGCCAGGAGAGTAATTAACAGCCTTCCAGTTCAAGGCGGTTTGGGATTTTGGTTTTCAGGGGGGTGGAGATCATGAAAAAGAAAAATGTTTCTAAACTTAGGAACTACCTGTGAAAGCAATCCATCACTCCTTACCAAAATACTGCTTTTAGCCTTCTCTAGATGGGGTGGAAGATGACAGAGGTTCCACTCGAAATCAACTGAGATTCTTTACATGGCAACAAATGCAAAAGCTTGTCAGCACTCTGGCACCTAAATCCAGAAGGCTACAAACCTTGGTTTAGCTGTGGCTTAACCCTGCAGGCCTCTCTGGATGCCCTAGCTTTCACCAGTAAATCTCCATTCTGCCCACAGATCTTCTAGGGATGCCTCTGAGGATATCACTCTTGGCAGCAGCAAAGCATTTGACAATTTCAACAAGATGCAGACCTTCCTCTGTCCAGCCTGAAGGGCTCAATTATATGGGGCTACTTTCATAATGCCCAGAAGAGCAAGTTCTTTAGAAATCAGCTGGAGTTTTTGGCTGGTTTTAGTGTGGGGTTTTGTTGTATTGGGTTTTTTTCCTTTTTGATTTCAATCCAGTCACTCTATTGTGCAAGAGCTTAGCGGTTCAAGAATTTAAAATCTGTGTGACAAATAGACAAATTCACACCAGTCTTAGGAGGGGATCACATCAGGATGACTGGCTTTCTAACCATCTTGCAGAAGCTGCTCCACTTTTATGCCAGTCTGAGACAGAGAGCATGAACTGCTTTTGCTATGGGTTAGGAAATTTATCCATGAAAAGAAGGGAACTTCCAGTTTCCACTCCAAAGGCTTTTTAATATAAAACACATTTAGTGAACATAAAAGTAGACCACATTTCTTTTCATTCTCACAATTGTTAGGCTTGCAACTTGCTCTCTTCTCTGTCACAGCCTCCATACGGGAACCATTTCTCTAACCTTTAGACATGTGAATCAGACTCTCTCCAACCTACAACTCAGTGATCCAGTTGGAAAAGGAGTCAACTGAACACGGCTCTTTCATGTTCACAAAAATTGTGATTGAAGATTCACTAGAGGGAAGAAGGGAAAAAACCCCAAAACATTTCTGTCCCCTTCAAGTACATCTTGAATGAAAGGCTTTGACTCAAATCTTTTCTTCTTTTCAAGCAGATATATATATTTAAAAGAAAAAAAAAAAAGTTGTCACACACTAAATTCCAGATATGGAATGTACCACTTCTTTTTAGTACCCTTTATGCCTAGGTCCAGAATGAGAAGCATTGCACCCTCCTTTTTTTTTTCGTTATGAATATTTACACATTTACCAGTGAGACATCTTGTACTTTGTGTGCTTTAGACTCTTTCATGCCTGCTCAGGCCAATATACTGCACACAGAGCTTTGGACTGCATCACTGTTGAGAGGGGACAAAAATTTTATCAAGGTTGTACCACACACTGCAACATCCAAACACTTTCACAGGTCTCATTAGAAAGGTTGTAAATGAAGAATCAAAATAAGCAGGAGCTTAGATTAACTCTGACACTACTCTAATAGGAAAAGCAAATTAGAAAAAAAAAAAAAAAAACCATTCTTTTCTCTTGCTCAGGTACAATCCTGCCAGAAGGCAAACACCTTCAACTTTACTGAAGAGAAAGAGAATTGGTGCTGTTCAACACATCACAGGACTGGGTGCCATATCAAACAAGTCCAGTATGTCTGAATAACACATTAGGTCTGTGTATGGGGGAAAAAAAATAAAAAGGCAATCCTTATGGAAAAACACATTCTGTTTGTACAGCCAGATCTGTAATTAACATGCAAATTACTTAGACAAATGAAGAACTATCCCCTCCTGTTTTTTTGTAATTTTATAGACTGAAAACAGCAGAGACTGCAATTTACTAAAAGTTGTGTTCTCCTATAAGCAACTTTGCTTCCATTATATTGAAATAGTGGGCAAGTAACAAGGGCTATATGAAGTCATACACATCAAGAAATTTACTACAGTAGGGTTTCTGCTCATACATTTAAGACAGTGTGGTTGGTGGCTTTTTTTTTTTTGCTTTACACCAGTGTCTGACACTAAGTTAATAATCCTTTTGTTGAGATTCAAAAGCTATTACACTACACACATCTTCCTCTACTTACATTTGCTAACCTACACTGAAGCCTGGGATTAAATTTTATGCTTCACTGACAGAAAATAGAATCCTAAATCACCAATCCACAAATAATAGTTAATTTCCCCACTTCTTTCTTGTGGTCGCAGTACCTTACTTTCTTCCTTACCATGGTCTTACTTTAAACTTTCATATTTTTAAACACGGCACTGGGCTTCAGCTAAGGTCTATGAAATGTCTCTTTTTTTTTTTTTTTTTTTTAATTATCCTTACTAAACTTTCCCAATTACCCAGATCAGTAAGGTTTACTAAATTTTGTGCAGAATAATACCAAATTATGCTACCGAAGCAAGTAACAGGTTCATTGATCTCTTAAAACCATAAGAAAAACTACTACTAATATCAATAATAAACAGCAACAGGTTCTAGCAGATTAAATATCAGTAAGATTTCTTACTCAGAAACACTGGTTTCTTTCCTATTTTGTTCTCACCAAGTCTTCTAGATGACCTTGGGCAAATCACTACCCCCACACTGCAGTTTCCCCAGCAGTAAAAATTAATTGAACAGAATTGCAAATCTGTCTGGAAACTCCAAATGTAACACACCATAAGAGTTAAAAATATATTTCCCTATCTGCAGATACATTTGCCTTGATAGCTTTTCCTTATCCCATTATACAGCAGCAGTGTAAGATTGCTTTTACTTTCTAAATACACTCTGGTGGTTCTTCAAGAAAGGCTTTAGGCTACTGCCTTACTTTCTATCACATGCTTGATCTATTTCTGCTACTGTATCTACTTTGAAGGACCAGGAGCTTGTATGTGGCAATACATACTTACACTTACTTTAATATATTACATCAAAAGTTGCTGTTGAACACATTCCTAAGGTACAGAGAGAATAAAAAAAAATAGTAATTAAAAAAAACAGGACAGAGAGGCAATTATCAGCAAGCAGTGACTCATTCTCTAGACCCTTGCTCACATAAGTAGCTGTCCAAGTATTTGCTTCCACAACCTGGCACAGGAGCTAGTCATCAGCATTTTTTTTACAGGGAATACATACACTCATGAACCAAACTGCATCAAAGAAACATAAAAATATTCCTCTTTTTATATATCAGCTAGATGTACAAAACACTACATTTCATCTAACAGGAGGCAGCAATTTATTAGCAAATAACACTGCTCAAGTGTGCTGCACTTCATTCAATTGCCCTCTTGCCTTATTCTGTTTTTTGTGAAAAAATATGTAATATGAGATGTTTTACACCTTTCATATTTCAAAATAGAAGGTTTAAGCAACTGTTTCTAAAAGCCCTTGATTTTGCTAACCTTTATTGCAGGGGAAACACCACAAAAGAAAAAGCACTTAATTCGTCTACGCAGAGATAGACGACAAAGTTGCCTCTTCCCACATCATGCCAAAAAAACCCGTTCTGACTGACACAAATGTGAACGGTGATGGGCTTAACTTCCAGCTGTGCTCCTGATCGATGAATTACTACACCACCTTGAAAAATCTATTTAATAACTTGATGGCCAGAATACTGAAAAATTACTCATGTATTGTCCGCAGGGAACTTCTGGAACATTAGTAACACTCGTAACATGAGCTGTTATAAGAAGGAAGAGACAGACCTTCCACGCCACAGACACAAAACATGACAAACCCGGCAGTTTCCTGGAATATTGCAAAACCGGTCGGAAAACGGTATCCTTCAGGCACAGCGCTAAGGAGAAAGGAAAGTGCTGTGCATCCAAAGGGAAAACGCATTAGCAGCTCGGATCCTCGCGTGTTCTCTAGGTGGGCACAGGAGCCCGAGGGACCCCGGTGCCGGCGGGGACGGCAGGACGGGGCAGACGCTCTGTGCCGGGAGCGGAGCGGAGCCAGGCGGGCCCCCCCGCCCCGGAGCGCAGCCCTGGCCCTCCCCACCCTCCCTTCCCACACCAACTTCCCCCGGCCCGGGACGTGGCCGGCCGCAGTTGGATAAGGAGCGACGCGACGGGGCTGAAATCGGTCTGAAGTCCACAAAGAAGCCATCTGCCTCCGGGAAGCGGGCTGAGAAGGGCGGGCGGGAAGGAGGAAGGAGCAGCCCGGGGCAGTTTCACGCCGCCTGAAAGCGAGCGGTGGTGAAGAGATCCCCCCCGGGCGCCGCCCCTGTCCCCAGCCCGAGGGCCGCGCAGCGCTGCCCCCAGCCCGGCCCGCGCCGCCCCGCCGCCGGGGCAGGGAACGGGAGCACCTTCCCCGGGCTGAGCTCTCACCTTCCTCCTGCCGCCTCCGCCACCGCCGGCCAGCGCGGCGCTGCCGCCCGAGTACATGTAGTAGGCGATGCCCAGCACCCAGAGGAAGGCGAAGCAGAGCAGCAGCCGAGACCTGCGCCGCATCCTCCCTCCCGCGCCGCCGCCAGGCCACCAGGAAACGGCCGCCAGCAGCCGCCGCCTCCGCTCCTGCTGCCGCCGCCGCCGCGCAGGGTCAGGGGGCAGAGGGCGAGCGCCCGCCCCCCGACCAATCCCGCGCCGCCCGGCCCCGCGGGGGGCGGGCCGGCTCCGCCGCCGTCGCCATGGTTGCAGCACGCCGGGCCGCCGCCTCCGCCGCGCCCGCGGGCCGGGGGCTGCGCGCCCCCCGCAGGCGGGCACCGGCTCGGCCCGCACCGGCGCCGCCCGCCCCTCCCTCCGCCGGGCACCCCCGGGCCCGCCCGCCGGCCGCGGGTTTCCGCGGGCGCTGCCTGAGCCGGCCCGCGGGGCGGGTGCCGCGCCCGCGTCGCGGGCAGGGGCGGGCAGCGGGCGGGGGGAGGCCGCTCCCCGCCCTGAGGCGGCCGGACACCGCGGGACTGCGCGGCTGTGCGGGTCTCTCCTCCTCGGAGTTGTTCCACTCCCTTCCCGCTCATGCTGTACGGTTACAGGGAGACTCTGGGTACTACAAAAACTCCAGACTGGCTCCGGTCCGCGGCCCGCACCCCCCGCCTGCCATAGCCCGAAGTGTCGGTGCCCGCGCTCCTGCAGCGGTGCGCGGGGTCCCTGCGCGGCTGGGCCGCGGGCGGTGCCGCAGCGCCACCTCGGACATGAGGGGTGCTCCGGGCTCACAGAGTTTGGTAGTGGCTGCGCCCTCCTTCAGTGCATCCTCCAAGGACCGTAATACAGCGCCAATGTGTGGGTCTCACCTCTTTGGAGTCGTCTTGCTCCCACACTCATATTGGATGATCACATAGAGGCTCACAGGTCCCCAGAAATTCCAGACTGACCGCAACACAAGTTGCATCTCTGACTCTTTTCAGAACAGAAAATGTGCTTTATGAAGGTGTTGTCCCTGAAGTCATTTGAGGTAGATAGTGAGGCAGGTCTTCAGTATGCCTGAAAGCTAAGAAAGCAAAGTCATGCCAGCACATGTCCACTGCCCTCTGCATGACATTATTGAAGAAATTTTCCCATGGCCCTATGGGACACATTGACGACCTAACAGCTCACCATCCCACTGAGAACACGTACCCTGCTCTGCTTGCACTTCTGAAGTCACCGCTACAGCCGTGCCCAGCCTGGAAGCAAGGGCACCACTAATGCAGGCCTAAAGGCATCTCTGGGGTGTTCTGCCTGGATCTTCCCAGAAGGGTGACCCGCGTAAGAGTCTGCTCTTAGAGGCTGGTCTGTTGATATGGGGTCATTGCCTGGTAAAATGATCTTTCTTTCTGCTGAAAGATCCACCCCTGAGCACCCCAGGACAGACACTTCAGTACAGCTAGTTCACTGACTCGCATGTGCACAGCTCATGCTGCTGTTTTTCCACGTCAATGAGTTTCCTGTTGTTCAGCATTTGCTTCTATCTCATCCCGCTGTGAGACATCAAGAAACAAGAACACAAAACTAAGAGACACATTCTCTAACAATTGAAACACACCTCTATTTCAGAGGCATAATATCCATTCAAAAGAGAGCATTCCTGATTTTGAATTTTATTTTTTTCTGTCATCTCATCGTGTTTTATCAATAGACTGTTTCCCTCCCACATGTTCTGAGTGTACCCCACATTTCTCCTTGTCTCCATACCAGTGTCAGGCCTCACCAGTGGCTGCAGAACCTCTGTAGCAGACTGCTCACCATGCTGGGCCAGGGTGTGGCCAGGGGGTCTGGCATAAATTCTGTTGCATAAGCAGGAAAAGATCCAGCAGAAGAAGAAATGACATCAAAAACTCACCTGCTGACCAGCACTGTCACTCCACTGACAGCTGTGTCATGAAGGTGAATTGTGTCAGTGTTGGCACTGCCTGGGCAGAAGTTGTCTGGTGTGTAGCGATTTCAGGGGATAACTGCATACCTTAACTAATTTCAGGAAATAACTGCCAGAGCACTGCTGGAGAGAGAGCATGGGTAAAAAGACGAAGGAATCCCAAGTAAATATCCATTCAGGGAGTGTAAAGCAAAGAGATCAATTTCTTCTGAGCAAATGAATCTTTCAATAATCTGGGCATTATGAATTTCGTTTCGAAGGGAGTTGGAGACAGGCACCCAGTTTGGGCAAAATACAAGTTTTGGAATCAAATAGCATCTATTTGAAGTGATGTGCACTGGAGAGTATGGGCTGCCAGGAGACACACAGATGTTCTAGATGAGAGTTTTTGATTTATCCAGAGTGTGTTTGATGCAAGTGAGAGCAATTCCTGCAAAATCACTGACTGTGCCTGCATCTAAAAAGACACATGCACACACATACACATACACGCACCTCACTCCAAAGCTAGATTTCCATTAGCAAGGTTTTCTATATAAATCAGAGCACTCAGCTGCCCAAGCATAGGAACATCCTGATAAATTCCTGCCTCTTGAGCTCTACACTGAGATGGAGAAGCAGCTTCCCTGCTGCTGGGGCATTCCTTCACTGGGCAGATCTGCTGAGGGAAAGGTGCTTTGCATGACATACGTCCCCACAGAAAACATCATACACTTTCATGTGCTAAGCGAAGCCATAATCCCCTTTAACTTTACAAAATCTGCAGACCACTTAATCTTTAAACACTCTGCAAAGCCTACAGGAACTTTTCTTGCCCTTTTCATAGTCTTAAAGATCTTGGGATGGCCTTCAAAGGTCTCCCTGCAGCCGCAGGTATTTTCACTGATTTTAGCAATGTGCTTAGATAGATTTTTCCCTTTCCGGCAAAATTAGCCAGCCATGCATGTACAGAAAATTCTTCCATAGCTGCACACTTCACAAGCTTATCGAAATAATCCACTGCACATGCTCAACCACAGTTCTCAAAGGTTTATAACTCAGTCAAATCAAAACTAATTTCTTCTCAAACAAGCAAATACATGCCTACTTCAAGGAAGGCTATTTCCATGTCAGAGTTCATTTTTCAGCCTTCTGCTGATAAAGTTACAGAAATGCCCAAAAAGGGTTGTAAGAGTCTATTTTAGATCAAGAATTTATTTTTCTTTTCCACTCTCCTGATATTCTGAACTGGCTGAACCAGTTTGGTTCAAGTCTTTCCAAAATATTCACATTTGGACAGAGTCCCAATCCGGCAGATTTCATCCTGAATCATTTATATTTCAGAGACCACAGAAAAACACAGAGGTTTAGAATGGAAAATGCTACATTGATTTAACTCTAGGAAAAGCTGCCTGTTCTATTACAATGCATTTGCATACAGGTATCTCTTTACCTCAAAAGTCCTAACATGTTTAGTCAGCATATAAAGACTGAAAAAATGCACTTCAGTTAAAGGAAGGAATTCAAGAAAAAATGTAAGATATTTTTAATTATTTTTTTCAGTGCATTTCAAATGAAAATATCAGCATATTTTAAAAGCATCATTGCTAGAATGATTCACAGAATATAAATGCTTCTGTATCAAGCACAACCCTTTAAACAAAAGAGAGATCAAGCATGTGAGAGTACAAATGGGAGTGAAATTTGCAGAAGGAATCATCAAAACTTTGCCTTTGATCTGCAATGCAGACACCTAGATTTGAGGGGGAAAATTCTGATCTAGTTAGCTAGGGTGTAAACCAGAGGGAACATCACTGAAACCATATGAGAGAGGGTACAAAACCAGCCACAACCATGACCAGACTGATTTAGGTAACACAAAAGTTGCTCATCCTTTTCTGGAGTTATATGATCTAGTCAAAGGTGAACAAAGCCTTCTGCAGTGAGAATGGAAAGTCCTCACCTCCAGGAGTACGTGAGTCAATCTCTTACTCATGCTAGCAAACTTGTCCTTGCAAAAACAAGGGGGGATTTTCAGACCAGGTCTAAAACACAGAAAATAGATTTAACATACTTTAAAAGGCAAAAACGTAACTGATCAAGATGTCACAACCTCTTTGATACATGGAAGCTAAAATGTAGGTAGGTGATTCCATTCGTATCACATTCTCTCAAACCTATGTAGTTGTGTCACAAAGTAAATAATTTCTCCTCTCTCATGAGAAAGGTTACTTATTAGCCTAATGTAGAGTGTTTTATAACACAGAAATCACACATTTACATGAAATTTAAAATACATCTGCAGAGGATATAGGTCTACTAATGTCTTGAAATCTTGACTCAGCCCAAGCCCAGCATGCGTTTGTAGTGCTAGAATTCTGTTTGTAGTGAAAGATCCTGATCCTGAAAACATTTATGCAAATGTTTAACTTCATCCAGCGTGTATTCCCATTGGAGTCAGCTGGACTACTCAGACATTTAAAATTATATGCTTATGGCTGAGTACTTGCAGGATTAAAGGTTAAGTGCAGCTAGCAGGTCTGAAAATCTATGTGGGTGTTTTGCAATTCCTCACTGCACAGTGGTAACAATGAGAAACAGACTACCTCCTCAGCTAAAGACTTGGGAGTCAACATGTCCTTTCCCATCTGTTAAGATGCCAAGAACTATGTTTGTTTAATTTTTCAGCAGAGTTTCTGATGCTATCCAGAGTAGGCAGACATGCTGGCAATAGCATTTAAATGTGGCACACTTCCAGAAAATCTTGTTACCCTCCAAGAATGTTTTTTGAACTGTTAAAACCCCAAGCAGCAATATTGTACATGCACATTTTACCTTGAAAACAGCATGTCACCATGTCTGACCACAGGGTTTGTCAGGCAAGGTCCAGGTGTTACAGAACTAAAGCTCTCTCATTCTAGACTCTGAATTTGAGAGGGTATTGTCTTCTCTTTTAAAGCATAAAATAATAGCTGCTTCCTCTGATAGCACTGCTTTTATGCTGTTTCCACATTAGAGATTGATCAACACATTACATCATGCGATGCAGATATTGTAAACACTTCACTTTCTCACATGAGTTTGAAGTATCAGCTTAAGCCCTCATGCCTCCAAGGCAAATTATCCAAACCTGGAAGCCTTTCCTCTCTATTAAATAAAGTTTAAGGTTCAACATTCCTTGGAGTCATTCAGTTCTACAAAGAGAGGAAACAGATTCTTTTCCTATGGGTGGTGAAGACAAAGAAAGAGCAACTCAGCCTTTGCTCAACCTCCCGATAAAGATGGTAGAAGCCAGCACAAACTGCAGTCCCACTGCCAGCTATTCTTCCTGAGTCACTTTGCATGTTGGACTGAACTTCAGCAGAACAAAACAAACCTCTTGCAGCATTCTGTAGGCTGCTGATCAGATATCAAAATGTGATATGGCTCAGAAGTCTCTTTCATAGGAGAGTGATGATAGATGAAAGAGAGAATCAGCCATGGAGAGAGACTTGCTGAAACAACAACCTCACCTTTGATTGAAGTAATATGACACCCCTTCATTGCAATTATCTGAATTCCGAAGGTCATAGCTGCCAGAAGTGGTAAAGACTGATGATCTACGGTCTGAGATGAGGCAGGAAATTCCATCCTTTCCTCTCGAGCAACATTATGTAGCAGTGGAGTGCAGCTGTAGTACTGTAAGTCATCTGAGGCTAGGGGTAAACACTGTGTGCTAATGCATAGTACAAAAGTCTACTTTTGAGCAACAAAGGCAAATGTGAACCCGTCAGACAATGGTACTGTAATGTCAACTGGTACTTTGTCCATTCAAATTTATAATCCAAAGCAGTAAGGCTACAGCCAAGAAATTTGAGACTATGATACAAGTTTGCTACAGCAAAGCATAGAAAATGGAGCTAAGTTACCCTGCAATCAGATTCATGGAGACCAAGAAAAAGATCTTCCTGAGTCAAAGTGTTCTACCAGAAGCAGGTAGAACTCATGTCATGCTCATGTCTTTACATAAAGATTTTCTTAGCTAGTTGCACCATCATCAGCTCACCAAAGGGAATGCCATGGAAAAAGGAAAAAAAACCAAAAACAACAACAACAACAACAAACCATAAAGATGACTGAAGGAGGCATGGTAAGAGGGGAGGTGAGAATTCAAGGAAGCAACATAGGCTTTTGTCTTCCAAAGCTGCTGCACCATCTGCAGTATCTGAATTGAAAAGATTGATAAGTAGTACTGATCACCAGCTACCCAAGATATCAGACCCAGATGGCAGGGAGAACCTGGTGCTTAGTGAGTGCTCCATCTAGGTGTTGTAAATATTTCTCTTCAGCAATTGTGTTTCATTCAGAAGGGCAGAGGAGAAAACCTTTCCTTGCTACACAGTATTTTAGTTTCAGTGGATAGTGGAAAGCATCTTCTTATTTCTTCCACACTTCCCTCAAGCAGGAGTTAAAGAATGTGCTTTCAGTCTGAGACACGGCAAACAGGTCTCCAGTTCTCTGGAGAAACATTCTAATCACTAACAATGGAGAGTCACGTCAGAAATGCCATCATGAAAAGGTTGAATACACCTCAAATGTCTTTGATTAATTTTTTTTAGTAGAATTTTCCATCTTCATACTATTGCCTCCCACTCAGGTGCACGTAGTAGATAGAGCTCATGCCTCAAAAGTGGTGTGCTGCCCATAGCAACCTATTCCCACTGGACACAGTGAAATCTGACAGTTAGCAGTTCTGTACATTCCCAAGGACTCCTCTGCACATGGTGAAGGACACCATTCCCCCCACACCTGCCTTGGCATCACATCTGCTTTTTGCATTACAACAGTGGCTAAACAAATAAACCCCAGTGATGTATTTTAATCAACACTATATATCCAGCAATCCTGGATATTGCTCAAGAATATTTTTCACTGTGCAATTAGAAGTGGTATTTTCACACAGCACGCATCATCAATAAATACATTTGTTTGCCATGTTCCTTTTGCATATTTGCCAATTTGCAAAATTTTGGTTTTGGATCCCACAATCTTTATAACAAATTACACAGGTCATCTCTATCACACTCAAGAACATATTTCATATAAGAGGGGAACGAGATGTTTCTTTCAGTTCACATACTCTCTAGAAGTCATATATTGATTTCTCCCAAGTTTAATCTTTCAGTACTTTGGAACAGAGAGTAAATAGGCTCACTTACCACAAGAGATGGAAATTGACCCCATTTGTAACCTTCATGACCAGTTTAGTTTCAAATCTTTATCATCATCCATTAATATCATGAAAGACACTGTTTCTGAAAACAGGACCAAAACCAACAAACCTGGAGAAATTAGTTTTACACTCTTCCTCTTCCAACAGAAGTAGCCAGATACACCCCCTCCATAATACAACTGAACCACAATGACCTTGGCCCCAGTGCCTATCACACAAAATAATTTGAAAGAGAAACTGGGATTTCCCTGCAGAGACCGTGTATTTTCCATCCCCTTTGTTCTTTCAAGAGTTTCAAGTAGAGCAGCAACTGTTTTCTTCCAAAGAGTCAAACATCAAATAAAAGAACTTTCTGTCCTTGTCCTGTGAGCTGAAGGTCTCTGACTTCGTATACTGAGGTTAATATCCCTTTTCTTTTCACATTCTACCAGGATATTGTTCTTTGTTTTCTCTAGCTTTCAAAACTATATCTGAACTAAGAGACATCTCCTTGGGGAGAGGTGGTCAAATAATGATTTTACTCTTACTTATAAATTAGATTTTTTCCAGCACATAGTTAATGTAAATGAGGGTGTAAATGAGGCTTTCCCAATGGAAATAACATTTTTTGCCTTAGGAATTCACTGTAAATTCAAGACAGCAATACTTTGTTCAGTTGTAATCTCACACACACTGGTGTGAATTGGGAGTGACTCAGTAGAAGGCCAAGTCATTACAACAGGTTAAATTGATGTAAGTTGAAAAAAACGAATCAGGTTTCCCATAGAGCTCCTTCTCTTACCAAAAAATGGAAATATATAAGTGCAGAAAAGAAAAGCACTTCCGGAGTACTGCACTTCAGCATATATGTCTCAACAAACACTCCTAAAAATATCACCACTGGAAACATAGTGCATGAAAATGCTCATGGGGCCACTGTTCCAAAAGCTTGTGTGCAGGGATGGGAGGATAGCAGGGGTGACAGGGTAAAGAAGGCATAGAAAGAGGAAGAGGGAGAGGGAAAGAGAGAGGGAGAGGGAGAAAGAGAGGGAGAAGGAAAGGGAGTGGGAGAGGAAGGGGGAAAAGAGGCAAGAATTGAAAATGAGAAAACATGCTCTCTGCTCAGTGATGGATTGGGTCAGGTAGCCCAGCAATAGGGACCTGAAGCTTTTGCACTGTAGCCTCTCACACATCACTTGTTAAGGAGAGAAACCTCACATATTTTGGGAAATGCTTCCCGCTGTGATTCTGGGAATAGAAAACTCTGTGATGCTGAACAAGAAAAGCACTGTTTCTGGTATCATATCTTTGCAAACAGCACTTCTACTGTATACTCTTTTTTTTTTTTTGTACTGTCTGAATCATCCCGTCTAGATGGATGTCCCAGGACACTCTTACGGGAACAAATATCCTTGAGTGTACTGCCCCATATAAAACATTTACCAGCTATTCTCTGTGTGTGTCCTTGTTACAGAGGAGCTCACTAAATACTTGCCTAGGGACATAGATGTACCTGCAGAGGTATAGTGTGACAGTGGTGAGACAAATGTGCATACACTGTACTGACCTCGGCAGAAATCCTAGCAGTTCACCATCAGGATCCTGTCTTTAACCCATACAATCCCTGCCAAGCCTGGCAGTGCCTCACCTAAAGCATTATTTGTCTGAGCCATCTGCCCTTTCAGGATCCTGGATGTAATGTGTGATGGAGCAGCTGAGTTCTTGCAAAGGAGAGGGCAAGGAGGATGGTGGCTTGATGCTACAGACACCAGCACTCCTGAAGGCAAAGATCCCATCAGGAAAAGGGCCATGGCACTACGCCTTAGCCAGGTGCACACCTACACACCACAGAGAAGCACGGTGTTTAAGAAACGTCTCCCTGTGCTCCCACACTTGTCCAGAACTCTGTCCAGACACTGGCACAGAATTTCAGCCAGAACAAAAGCAATATGCTCAGTGCTTGAGTGTCATGGTTTTCCCTGCTTTCTGATGGGACCCTGCTAGAAGCTGACTGCAAGACCTTGCTAGAGGTCTTGCAATGGGAAGCCTCAGCTGCTGCAGGACCACTGTTAGCTTGTGTCTTTCTCTTTCCTGCTCCTACTTCAGTTTTTCAGTTTCACAGATTTTGTCTTTCTTCCTGGCAGGCCAACTTCTTTTAAATTCAATAAAGCACAGTGCATTTTCTTGCTTTAATTAATCACATATTTTCTGCCATGTGAGTAAATAGTAGTTAACCTGGCAGCTGGAGGTACTCTGGGTTAGATCATGATCCTCTGTGTTGGCTTTCCACAATGTTTCCTTGCTATCAATGCTGCTTTCTTGGCTAGGTTATCTCCAAGCATACCATGTGCTTGAGTAACAATAACAAACAGGAAAAATGAAGCCGTTCATAAGATTATTTTTTTAGCTAGATTTTCTGCTTTAAAAGCCAAAAAAGCATCAGCAGGCCCAATACACTCAGGAGAGCTGCTTTGTTGTTTTTTTTTTTTTTTCCCTAGTCACTAAAACATTGAGCTGTTATACAGTTATATCAAAGAATTTAATAGGACATTAAACAAGTTCATAATCCCACTGGTGCTTCAATGGCTGCATTTGATCAGCCATGAGCTCATACCACTGCTCGTGGAGAGAGAGAAGGAGAGGAAAGATGGAGACTTTGTGCTTGAAGGACCTGAACAGATTTGAATCTCATGTGCTTGTCAGCATCCCTCTGCATATGTCATTCCATTAGTTCTTGAAAAATTGTTCTGTGTCACTGCACGGGAAAAAAGTCTTGAAAGAAAGGGGCTCCAAGAGCCAGGAGAACCCTGACAGGGTTCCCACACCCCATCCCCACAAAGAAGGAAGCAGGGTGCTGGTGGAAACTTGAGGCAGTAACTGATACATGCTGAGAGGAGTTAGGGTGCTTCTGACGTTCTAAAAAATGCAGAACCAAAAGACATATACCTGCAAATATGAAAGGAGTCAGGTGGAGAGGTTTCACTTTCCAAGATGAACAAAGTCTTCAGAGAGGAACCTCTCCAGTGAAGAAAACCTGTGCTTTTAGAGCTAGAGCTGTGCTTTTATCCTGCATGCCCCATGGCGAGTGACATTACTTAGAGTTGAGAAAAGTTTGAATAAATAAATCAGCTGAGCCAAGGAATCTTTTCCGTGTGTAATCAGTTACTCCCTTCCCATGTAGCCTCTCTGCCAAGGTTTTCCTCTGCTTCCTTGAGAAAAGCCCGGAAGCATTCAGACTGGTCTTGCCATGAGCAGGGTCTTCATGTGTCTGCTGGGAGAGCTGGCAGCCCCTGGCAGCTGGGAAGAGCACACACAGAGCTCCCAGTCTCTGCCAGAGAGAAGTGGCTGCTCCATCCCTCCCACTGCTCTTCAATAGCTGTCTGTGAAATGGTCTGGTCCCAGCCCACTCAGAGTGGATCAGAGTCCACAGCACAGCTTGTGATCAACGTTTGCACTTGTAACAGGTACCTGTGTGGGGGGAGCACAGCCGAGCGCCTACGCTGCTCTTAGCCCTTCTGGGCTGAGATACAAACCAGTAAGGGAGCCTTAGTAAAGCCAGCACTGATCCTGTTCCTGCTCCATGGAGAAAAAGGCAACATCAGTACAGAGGCTGCTGGCTCAGCACCATTCAGAACCATGAAATTTGCTAGAACCAACTGAAATGAACAGATACAACTGGAATTTACTGTACTTTCGGTTCATTGTTCCATTTAGATCTCCAGGTGTGAAAAAAAAAAAAAAAGCCAAAACCCTTCAAGTGAAGGGAGGACGAATACTTTCTGGAAGCAAAAAGATACATTTTGTCAATTGATTACACAGATGGGAAAATCATACAAGCAGTGGCAAGGTTGACAGCAATTTTGGAGAACTGGCAGCATCCCAAGGGCTAAGGAAAGTATCCTCTTCATCCGATGCTTCTTGACATTTTCTCAGAGACCAAGTTCACAAATTGTGCATTTCTGAGTTCAGACAAAACCTTCCAAGCTTGTCAAGAGTATAGATGCTGCAATTGCCAGCCCAGAGGTGTAAGACTTCTATGGGTGCTGCCATTTCTTTTTTTTCTTTTTTTTTTTTTTTTTCCTAGGGATGGCTCTTGTAACATCTTGACTCCTGAGCAAGACGAATTCTGTCACTGTGCCAAGTCTTAGCACTAGGCAATGGAGGGCAAAGATAAGGCTTCAGGCGTGTCCCACTTATATGTCAAAATACTGCAACACTGACAAGTACTTTAGTGCTGTACATTCCCTGAATACTAAACTTCTTCTGGTGCTATCTTGTACCATACAATATGGCTCTTTTTATACTTTGGTTTACCAGCATCTTTTTTCATTTGCAGTTAGGCTGGTAGAGGAAAAAAGGGCCTCACAAAAATTAGGATTGCATTTTCCCAGTTTTTACTGAAGTGTGTAGTACATGCAAAGTAGTCACACAAACTGGGATTAGAAATCCTAGAGCTAAGATATATTCCCACCTTTTTCATCCTGAAGTGCTCTTTATCAGAGTTTAGCTCACTGTTTATCTTTGCAAGGTTTAAAAATACTGTTTTATTACCTAGCTTAGTGTCTTCTTGCCATCCTCAGAGGTGATGGAGTGGAGAGAACATTTATAAAATTTGCTGATGACACCAAGGTGGGAGTGGATGGAAATAATTCAGAAGATGGGATCAGAATACAAAATTATCTCAATATGTTGAAGCAATAGTCTAAAACTATCAAGACAGAATTTAGTAACAATGCATCTGAAGCACTACATGGAGAAATGAAAGATCAAATGCACAAATACAAAATGAGAAATCATAAAAGTGTTGGAAGGGCTGGGTAAAAAAAGGATGTGAGAACTAGAATATTACTCAAAGCAAACATGAGCAAAGCAGTTAAATCTCCTGAAAGACAAATCTCATATGAGATGCATTATTACAGGAGTGTCAAACGCCACAGGGAATTATTCAGCTCTTCAATGCACTGGTGAAGAGCCAGCTAGTGTATTTGATCTAGCTCTGGGTAACTCTTTATAAAAAAGCAATAAAAACATAAAACATTTAGAGAATATGACCTAACAGAAACATCTTGTATCATTAGGTTGGTCACTCTAGAAGCTTCACAGGGAGATTTGATAATAGTTTGCCGGTATATGAAAGACTGTCCAAGACAGGACAACAATAACTTAGCTCAGTTTTCAGGAGAGTCCAGTGGATCTGGAAGAATGGCAGTTAGGTGATGAAGGAAAATCCAGAGCTGGCTAATTATTCTTAGGAACAATTGGGACTCTGCTCATAGAAAGTTTAGGAAGAGATCTGACAGTGCTACCGATATATTTTATCCCACTTGGAGCAGGGAAATTTTCTCAATGGTTTCATACAGCTCGTCAGCATTCTCAATCCTATTTTATCAAAAGATCCACCCAGTTCCTTCTTGTTTGCCACAGCACAGAGCTGAAGCTGAGCTGCAGGTGCTTTTCAGACACTTCAACAGTTTGGCAGTTACAAATTCAAGATCAGACACCTTTCCTTTCTCATGCTTTTCTTGGACAAGCAGGGATCATTGTCATCATCCAACTCTGCTCCCTGCTTTCACATGTGAATTCTCCAGTAGTGGAAGTCCTGAGGAATTTTCATTTCCTTTTCTCTCCCTGGTGAACTGTGTATGCTCACAGCTACATGGCATGAGTAAATTCCAGTGGTCACACATGCCTTGTTCAGATCTTGTTCTGGTGTTGGACTCTACCCATAATATTTTCTAGATCACCCTGAATCTTTGTCCTCTCTGTAGCTGAAGGCAGAGAAGGTTTATTCAGGCTTCTGTCCATGAAGACCCTTAGAATTCCATTTCTACCCCAGGATCAACCCTGCTAAAGGCAAAGCTTGAGTTGTGGGATGCTGGAACCCCCTCCAACCTGAACCACGGGCTGCTATGCAGGTACTGTGTGAACTGCTGCAAGTCCTGCATCCCTGCCCATCAGGGTTCAGAAAATGAGGAATCCACAGCACTTTTCCAGTTTACCCCCTCCAGGTTAAAATATAGGGAGTGCCTGTGCTGCAAGAAGATGAAGGTACCACCATCACCTCAACTGCTCCCATCTTGGTGCTGAGGAGCAGTGTGGGCAATGTTGGCTTTGGCCTCTGCTCTCTTGTGTGCTGCTGACAGTGGTGTGGTATCAACAAGCATGAGACAACCTCAAATTACAAGATGCAGTTTATCTGCAGGAGGATGGAGCACCACACAAGCTGATTTGCCTTGTTTCGCTGTGGCTGGTATTTGTTCAGAGGCCAACCCCACCCCCCACAATGCAATCAACTGAATGGCAGCCTCAGGCAATCACACCTTTTTACACTTTCCAAGAAGAGAATTACTTGCATAAAAGCTTCTACATTTTGCTTTACTACCTCTCCACACAGATTTGGTTGGAGTTGCTCCACACTGTCTGTTGGAGCAGGGGGAGGATATTTTCCAACCATAATGAAAGCACTGTGTGGTGAGGCAAGGAAGATCTCCAGTCTGATGATGTGCCTTTATTATAGAATACTATTTTTTTTCCAAAAAGATTTTAAGTCAGAATAAAGGAAAGCTCCTGGTGGAACTCTAACTTGCTCTTGTTGTGCTTCTGATACATCACCGTGCACCAAAAAGGATCACTGCATGGATGCACTTAGGTGACTCTTAAAAAAATCTCAAGGAAACTCCTGATGAGGTAGATTCACACTAGCACCCAAATCAGGGGTTTGTGTGCACAAAATTCAGCCACCACGGAACCTACCCACTGCTCCTGCCTCTCAGCAGTCATGCTCTGCAGAAACTGAAAAATTAATATTTGTTGCCATGATGTTCTGGCATCAGCCTTTCCACAGTAACATTGATTTTTCTTTTTTTCTCTTGCACATTCTCAGCCATCCAATTCTCCATCTACCTTGCCTTCTTGCCAGATTCTTATCCCTTCTCTTTCACAGACAGACCCTTTGCTCTGCAGAGCAACCCTCTGCGTTCACTGAGGTTTAATCACACTGAGCAGCAGATGTTGTGTGTAAGGACAGTAAAGTCTGGTTCTGCTTGCTTTGTACTTCCTTTCACAGCCTGTGTTTTCCTATCGCTAACTTCAACATGTTATTTTTAACATTTTTTTACATCTTTCAGCATCTTCCCTTTCCTCCTTACTTTCACAGATCTTAATGTTTCTATTTCCTTTCTTCCTGTTCCACAATTCCCTCTCCCATCTTCCCCTAAGAAAAATGAACACATGGTAAAATACTCTTCTCTTCCAGTCCTTTCTCTAATTCTATCCCACCTTCCACTTACTTTCCTTATGACACCCAAGGACATGTTTCCTCAATTATTTATGGATTTATTTACTTATATATTTATTGCTTTTGGCTACTGTCCTTACAGAATCCCTCACATTTTTCACATTTCCCATCAGCTCCCCATTTTGACTTTTGATGTTCCCTAGAGGTAGGGTAGGTTTCTGTTCTCTATCCCTCCAGCTATGAGTACCCTACAAGCCAGAGTACAATTACAGCTGAAGGACAACCTAGTTTTACAATAGCAGAGCATGAAAAACAGTAGGATTATAGCTATGTAGAGTTTAGCATGGATTGCAAAGTCTATCCAGGATCTTAATAAATACATGGAGCCTTAGCTGTGGCTCTGCTCATTGCTGTGACAAAAATACAAGGCCCAAGAGAGGTGTAAGCCCGTTCTTGCATAGCAAAGTAGCTGTAAAAGGTACAGCAGAGAGCTCACAGCCTCCATGAGCAGGGCATGACAGCATTTAGCCACATGTACATTACCCCAGCCTATGCTGCAGAATGCTCTGAGAAATGCAGAAACTCTGCTTGGCTTCAAAGGAGGATGTTCCTAGGCCTTTTCCAGGAGACATGGTCCTGTCTAGAAATAGCAGTGGAGAGAACTGTGCCCCCTTTCCTTATGTACCTTTCCTCACAACTCATGATACCTCAGCACATCTCTGCCCAGAGTTTGCGAAGTGCCCAGAAATATAGCCTTTTGGCTGCTTCCTGCAGAGCTCACAAGGAAATTTCCTTCACAAGAAAATGGCCTTCCCCCAGACAAGTGGGACTTTTTGTAGCTCCCTGGTGAGCAGCATTTAGGAGTCCAAGTGGGGAGGAAGGTAATGGAGGTTAACTTTTCAGCTGTCCAGCACCTCACATCACCAAGTGCCCTGACTGTGTGCTGTTCATGTCCAGGAGAATTTTGCTTTTGTGTTCAAAGGAGTAAGAGAAACCTTGTGGTGTTTGCTTCCAGTAAGACACTGCATGCAAGAAGTGGTATAAAAGAAATAAGAGAAACACAATAAAAGGAAAATCAGACTGGTATGGTTTAAGAATGAGGTACTGGAATTCCCACTGCAGCTGATTTAAGTCCCAGTTTCTTAGCAAGGCTGGTTCCCCAACAGTGTTTGAAGGCACAGTTAGCAAATGAAACGAGCTTGGTACCTAATGCACCCGTGTGAAAGCCTTTGATGGTAAGCCCCAAGGATAAGGGAGTGAGAGCCAGACTCTCCAGAGCACAACATGCCAGTTTAACTTGGCTGGGAGTCAGGCTCTGCGTGCTTTTCTCACACAGTGTACAAACCCGAGCTCGTTGGCAATGCTCGGTAAATAAACAACGATAACAAAATCTGCAGCATGACCAAAAGGATACCCGGAAATTACTTGTGTGTGGAACTCCCTTGGACATGGCACGTTGCCTTCAGCACAGGGAAATACACTTCCACTGCAAGCTCAGAGTACAGTAATTGTTACTTTTTACCTGTTATTCCAGTGTGATAAAACCAATAATCTGTGGGTGTGGTAGGTCAAATAGTATATAAATTACCAGTCAGATTATATTTAGGCTCATAAACCAAAAGGAAGGTGGTCTGGGAACAATGGCTGAAGTGTTATCTATGTGTGATTTCTTAATATACAGTCCAACCTTTGCATCTTGATGACTAGCCAGACTTGTCTCTGGTACATCACTTTTTTATTGTGAGAGAGGTCTGAGGGAAATAAAAAGCCTGGATGAGTGCAGAAGCCTCAAAAATGTGTGTTGATGGAACAACATCTATCTCAGAAATTGTCCTTCATCTCATGTTGTTCAAAACATGTTGTTGAACAACTGCAGTGAAAAGGGGGATTTTTACTTGCTGGATACTGACATACAAAGTTTTTTTGTGGATCTATACTATTTTTTTGAGAGTGAGTGCAGAGTACAAAAGAGTAAACTGCAGCAATAAAATGCTGTGCAATGCCCAACAGGTAAATAATTCAGCCCTATGGACAAGCAGATGAACACCAGCTGTTTCAAGCTGGTATTAAATGCATCTCAAATTGCAATTCAGTGTTTTGGATTGGAAGCTACTCACTGTCAATTGGCATCTCAGCTATTCCCATTTAGGCACTTTGGGCAAACATTCAAGAGCCACTGCCTGGCTTAGTGCTACCAGAAACATTGCTGATTGGGGTGAGGAACTGACCATCCCTCCAGGTCAGCTTTGGATCCCCAGCTGTGACCAGGGCAGCACCAGTCACAAGACATCCCCAAAAATCCACCCAGGCAGATGAGCTCTGCCCTGAGCCAGCAGGACCTCTGAGCCCCTGATATGCACCTTGAAGGATGATATTGATGACTTGAAATTGTAATGGATTTGAGCTTGCCCCTGCCATAAATAAGGAATTATCTGAATTTCCACAGAATTCAGTTGGAAGTAGGATGAAACCACAGGATCATGTCGTCCCTGCTGTGATGCTAAGAAAATATTGTGTGATTGTTATTAATACTATAGCTAGACAAGAATCATGCTGTCATACAAGCACCAAGGGAAAAATGTTTCTAAATCAAATACATGTAAATCATATTTAAGGCATATCATCAAGTGCAAGAAGGAGACGTATAAGGAAGAAATTGAGAAGTGAAGGCTTAGAAATTATAAAATGCTTGTGTTCTGGGCACAAGTAGCACGGCTCTGTTCTTTAGAAGATACAATTAGAAAATACTGAAACCATGTGATTAGCATCTAATAAACATTTACTCAAAACAGTTGAACAGTACTTCACAAACAACATGAGATCTGCAGAAGATGAAATGGCATTTTTACGAATGAGTTACTGAAGTTTATTCTGGGTATAGCAGAGAGCAAGAAGAAAGCACAAAAGCCATCTGCTGAGATGGAAAATCACCCATTACCCCGTCTTGTCTTCCATCACTACATAGAGAGAAATATTTATCCCCTGTTGATCTTCTTCAGGTGATTTCTCACCTGTTCATCCTGCTCACATAAAAGCCACAGGCTACAATATATTGATAGGTCTGGGCCAGATGACATGTGTCTCAAAAATTGAGACTCCACATAATCAGTTAAAAACAGCCTCTCAGCCAACATCTGGCAGAGGGAATAAAGGTGGGATCTTCTGTATGGGATTATTTTTCTTTCCAAAAACCCAGATACCAGCAGAGAGTTTGTCTCATATAACCCACTCCTCAGAGGTGAGCCCTTCTCTTTCTGGGGTTTGCCATGACTGGAAAACAGGACATACCTAATAAGTGTCATGGACACATCCTTCCAGTCCAGGAGGACTGTGTGGGTGAAACACAGTGCAGAAAGAAAGTTGGATCTGTGGTTTGTGATACTTGGATTTTCAGTGTGGTGTGCATTCTTAGGAGAAAGAAAATGAAAAACAGCTCCAGGGTTAGATAAAATGGACTGGAAAAAAATAGATGTTTTGTAAAATGAATAACATCCCATCCACAATTAATTTTCATGAAATATTTTGTTTTATTTGAAATAAAATAGTTTGTTTCCATCTCAAATGATGTTGCATAACTAATAATAAAAATAATAAATGATAATATTCCCAGGATTTTCCTAAACAAAACAAAATCATGAGTACTAGTCCTCAGAGAGCTGCACCTCTTCATACATGCAACTACTCTTACCCTCTGTGCATCACGTAGAGGCTTATAAGACATTCATAGTGGGGGCTACAGAGATGGTTGCCAATGCTTCTCTCTTCTGTCCTGTATGAGCAGTTACTGACTTTTCAGAGGGTGGCATTCAAATCTGTCTCTCAAACAAACATTTAATTCAAAAGTACTTAAAATATGACTCAGGTCCCCTGCTGTGATGTTCTAGATGTAGTTTCCAACAGCAAAACTGTCATTGTTCTTACCAGCCTTCTAACAGTCTGCAGTGAAGATTCTTTTGGCTGAACTGGCTGGGTTTGAACCCCATTATTTGCAGCACAGCAGTAACAAATACTGTATTCTCAGTGTCACCCTATCACAAGAAAAAGAATATAAGATTCTCAGTTTTACAGTGGTACTGATCTACATCTACATTTTAGGCAAATTTGCACAGTATTTCAGAAATGAATTTCAGGTCTTGGTATGCTTCCAGATCACTATGTCTTTTCTGGCATTCATCAAAGTACTGCACTGTACCAGCAGTCTGCCATGTTGTAGGGGTAGAATACTCTAATAGAGAGGTTTAAGTACTGTTTACAAATTGGAACCCGCAAGAAGAAGCAAAAAAGTAAACTTTCCTTGTTAAACAAGGTCTGATTTTGCTTAAAATTTGCTGCAGCTGGAGACAATGTGGGCAGAAGAATGTGGGTTTGTTCATGGTGCTGCCTTCAGCTGCAGGAATGTGCTCTGGGCGTGTGAAGTGATGGAGTTGAGCATGAGCCAACACCAGCACCCGCAGGCTTCTGGCTCTCACTCCCCTACTGAAGCCACCAAATGCCTCTGCTGACATGGACACAGAGGTTTTCTCAGGAAAATCTTCATGGGATTTTAAAGAAGTAGGTTACTGGCATGCCTCATGTCTGCCTCTAGTCATCAGTTGCTCCAGATGTCCTTAAACGTGGTTCTTTCTCCAGCCACCTCAGGCATGGAATATAGTCATGTTCAGGGCTTGTTGATACGGGGACATCCAGAGGAATTAAACTGATTTATCTTTGGAAGGGGATTAGGTGATGATACATAATCAGCAGTGGATTAAACACTCTCATTCAGAAACAGAGAGCCCCTAATTCAGTTTATCTTAATTCACTCTGGAAGGGAGTTAGGGCTGTGACTGAAGCATAGGGAAGGCAGGCTTGGGCACAGCTGCTGCTGTGCTCCCACAGCTCTCCCTCAGCCATTTGGCAGGGGCTGCCAGCCCACCCAAAGTGTTGGAAAGGAGGGGTGGGATAAAGTGAGCCTCCACTCCTTCCTCACCCCCGTCACTCACAGCCCACGTCTCAGGGCAGTAGCTCCTGAGTAGGATGACTTGGGGTCTCAGCAGTCCCCACACCACTGCATACCGGGCCCTGGCCTGGCTGATGACCACCCAGACCCATCTTTGGAAATCCCCCTTTCTCCATCCTCTTTAGATATTTCAAGAACTGAGGTTCTGGCAGGATCACATAAGAGCCCAACTGACTGATGAATCTGATGCTGAGAATGAAATACAAAGATTTGGCTTTTGAAAGTTTGCCAGCAAAAAAAAACAGTACCAAAACAGGTCGACAAACCCTGCAACCTGTTTAGGTGCTAGCTAACACTGCTGCACAGTGCACTCCTGCTCCTCTTTAATTGCAGACATTTCCCAGATGATGAGCATTTGTTCTTAAAACTCAGGCTGTTGTGTGTTATTTACTTCATACTACTTACAGAAAAAGAAGACAGGTGTGAAGGAGTCAGTCCTCTTCAGTCCTGTCTACCAGGTCCTGCTATAGCACAGATATGGTTTTCTCCCAAGTGGAGGCAGCCAAGGACGCAGGAAGCGAGGAGGTCTCTCAGGACCTAGTCTGGTAGCTGTAGGATCATGCCCTACATGAGCATGCATCACCACCCTTTGCTAAAGCAGTTTCCCTTTGCCATTTGAAATCCCATCATCTGCCATAAGTAACCTCTTTAGCCCAGCTGGTGCAGATGAAGGGTCGTGAAGAAAGCGACTCGCAGTCTGGTACATGCTCCCTCACAAACTGCACTTTGCTTTCATTTATGGTAGCAGGTTGGGCTTTATCCCAACCAAAAATCAGCTGCTTTGCTTTCAGACACCTGCTCAAGCTCTCAGCATAAGAGCGGGTTCCTCCCCTGCCTTGCCTTTTCCAGATGCTCACAGTGATGCATTACACTGAATAATGGCAACTTTAAAAGGAATTGGAATCTCTTCAGACTTCAATTGACCTTAAATATAGGTTCTGTTTCTAAAATCCCTTCCTCAGCAAAAGTGGATATCGGGAAGAATGTGTAATGGAATATGGAGCACTGCTGCCTCACCCTGTGCTTGGCAATTACCAGGAATTGTTGCTGTTTGACAGCAACTTCTGTGTGATTGTGCACCTCTAGCAGTGATTGTCTCGAGTCCACAATTTCTACTAGCATGCCATTAGTTAACTGGTAATGTTCCTCTCTGCCATGGCAGCTCACCCAAACAAATCAGCAGTTGAGTGCAGATCATTGTAAGCTTTTACAGTCTGGAAACTTATAGTTTGTTACTAGGCAAGTTTTTATTCATATAGATCCCAGTTAGACTCACACAGGGAAATATGACCCATAACCATTTGCAGATTATTCCTGTGACATGAATTCTCACAAAAATTCCCCTCAGAAAGATGGAGCATGAACAGGTGACTAGGGACCATCTGATAGCATTGTTTGGGGTGGCCTTACTGCTTTTGTGGTATATGTAGCTGTCTCTCATCTAAGTGAATGCAACCTTTGTGTAGCTGTACATCACCATCACTGCACACAAACACTCACATAAACTGACACACACATCCAACACATGCACACCCCACCTCCCACACACACAACCCCCGCCCCTCTTCTGTGGCTGAATTGGAGAGCCCAAACATGCAACCTGTTGGTTTGACTTGGTAAATCTGAAAAGAATAAGTATATGACTAAAGTGCAGTAAGACAAATAATCATGTATCAGCCTATTCAACAACGCTGCACACCCTTTCTAAATATATGTGGAATCCTTAGACAGAAAAATGCAAACGTGAATGCGTAGAGACAGACAGGAAGATATCCTTTTTCCTGTATGTACATCCACGTATTTACACATATATAGAATATTTCAAAACTAAAAAGGAGATTTAGCCTCACAGCTCCTTGTTGCTAACTCATACTGCATACACACATGTGCACACTCTGCTGGTACTGTAAAAGCCATCTGCACTTGTACTGGATAGCAGCTTTTGTCACATTTCCCAAGAATAAAAAATTATTTAAGAATTCATTCTCCTTCCACCTTCTTGCTCTCCTTGCAATCTCAAACCTTTCTGGCAGCACCAAGCTTACTTGGAAATGGCTAGTTTCTTACAGAATCAACAAAAATATGCATTGAGGCACAGGAGAAAGCCTCAATCTGCATTGTGACTGAGGCAAAGGATGGGGCATGAACTTACCCTCACTTAAAGCCACAGAATCTGCAAGAGACAGCAAATTTGAAAGTCTAGAAATCTGAGGAAAATTAAGTGGGAACTTTCTTTCAAGAACCAGATCCAAAACGTGGGAAATCTGATTTCATTGGTTCCAGTGCTCACAGCACTCCTTTGTTTCTGTTGATCTGAAGGAGGGTGTTCCTCTATCCATTTCTATATTGGGTCTTTGGCAAATGCACTCATTCTGTACAATTCTGCTTTGACCTCTGTTTGTTAAGGTGCTGAATGACTCATTTGCAGATATATTTCAGATTTTGGGTGAGTGATATGTACTCTTATGTCAGAAGGAATTAGACTGGACTTAACTGATGGGGGGAAGGGAAGAGTCCCAGTATAATGATGATCTCTGGGTCTAGCAGCTGGAGAGAAATTAAACATTACAGGAATTTTCAATGTCTGGTGTTCTTGTTTTAGACCCTTGACTTTACTCCCTTCCCAGAAACATAGAGTAGGGTGAAAATTATGCACAACTTGGCAAAATTGACCACCAAGAATGGAAAGGGAGGTTTAGAGCCCACACAAATCAGCTGAATCAGAGATCTGTGTGTCCTGGAGGTTATTCCAGGTGATGATGGAGATAGGGTGGTCATGTTTCCCAAACCTTCTCAGACTTGGGACCAAAACTCAGGCCAAGCTGGGGCGGCACAATATGAATTGGCTCCTGCACAGCACTTTCCATATCCCATACTCCTGGAGACATAGGGCAGGAGCCCAGGGACTTGAGTACAGCAAGGGGTTCTTATCTCTAAATTTGTTTAGAATTAGACACCTGGACCTCTAATGACCACTCCTGGTGAAGGAAATAATGCACTTCCACACTGCATAAACGTACCCATACCGAGGGTTTTGCACGTGATGGCAAGATAGAGCTCATTGGGATTCAAGTCGTCTCATTCCCATTAATCATGTTAATAATTGAAAACATATGTTCAGCTTGAAAGCACAGCAAGAGAGTCAGGCAACCCTACATGGCAGTGCTTTGTTATGCAACTCTAATGATACTCATTAACATACCTTTGCCAACCTCAAAGAGAAAACCCACCAAAATCAGGTAAAGTATTTGCTGTCAACTTAGGTGTTCCAACCTGACAAAACCCTTCCACGGCCACTTGTTGCACCTTAGAAAGTCTTTTTCAGTGGGGTCCCTTCTCCCACAGTGCAAACACAGCGCTGGTGCGGAGCTCTTCTCTGCTGGTTGCGATCTGCTCGCACGGGAAAGCGTTCAGGCAAGACTACCGACTGCAGGGCTGCTTTGGCCACGGTCTGTGCCTCCCTCTCCAGCAGCTCTGTCACAGGGACAGGTGCTACTCACAGCCCTGCCACCAGGCTTCAGGCTGATGCTGGGCCAGGGCCCCTCAGGAAGACCTTCAGATTTCCAAAAATAGCCCAAACAAGCTTAAATATTCACAGGCATTGATATTGCCCTCTCATTGCTCCCATTAAAGTGAAGACAGTGTTCCCATTATAAACTTGCTTTGGCAGAGCTTGCATGATGGAATCATTAAAATTAATTCCAGGTGAAAATCTGCAACGCAAATTCTAACCAGAGCAGTGAATTTCAGAGGAAACCTCACTGCCTGTAGGCAGACAATATTCTTAACATCTCAGCTTTTCCCAGTTCCTGAAACTAAAAAGGGAACCTTTTGCTTTCAACAAGGCAAAGCTGGGCTCTTCTTGGGCCTGGACACACTATCAAGTTACCTTTGCAGCTCCAGAAACCACACTAAGTTCATTGTGCGTTTGAGCCTTGAGGGAAGGATGAAGAAAAGAGAGTAAGTTTGGATACAGGTGGAAGAAAGGATGGATGTTTTTTTCTTTTCAGACTCACTTATTCTCCCAATGTGCATATAAATCACTTCTGCTGCTATTAGTAACAGCAAAAAAATAAGCCTCTTTGGAAATGAGTTTTGCAATCCTGTAACAGGAAGGCAGGAGAGAGGGAGAAAAAGAAAGAAAAAAATTTAAAAGAAAGCCTTGTTTAAATATTAATAATATGGTTTACACAGGCTTCAAAATCCTGTGACAAACACTCTGGTTTAGATTGCACACTTAGTTCTCATCATCCCTTTTCTCCTCCTACACCCTTTCCCCACTGATCTGTAAACTCAGCACAAGCAAATTCCTCCTACCTGGATAGAAATGCTCAGAAGCTACCTACATTTGTTCCTTACTACATGCTATTCCAAATTCAAGGGAACACAGTGCCTTGCAAGGAAGCTCTGGAGAAGGAAACAGAGGGTGATGAGGGTCACAAATGTGACATCCAACAAGTGCCACTGCTGGAAACAGGAGCCAGGGCAAGTTGGATCCCATGGCTGACCTGCTAGGGTTGCTCTATGCAGAGGTGGGTCTGAGGCTCCAGCAGAGCAGAGAGAATCTCCTGACCTCTTTTTGCTGCCTCCTGCCAAATGACTCCCCTGAGCAGGTACTGGCAAAAGCAGTGCCTGTTTCTGAGCTGTACAGCAGCAGGAACACGGGGAATAAGTCTAGATCCTACGGATATTTCATCTGACTTGGGGAATGGGATCTTGCCAGCCCTATCACTGTCATCTCATTTTTGCCACTCCCAGAGCTGAATTGCAGCAATGGGAGAAGGGTATTTCTGGGGTGCCCTTTGGTGCTGAAGGAGTTAATCTGTTTTGAGACTTTTAAATTCTATGCCTTCCAAGGGGTGCCCCACAGCTTTTGAAAGTGGGAGCTGAGTGTATTACAGGAAGTCCTCCACAGGGTGTGAGAGCCAGCAGATAAACTCCAGGAGTTTGAGTGCCTACAGACCTCATCCTGCATCTCTTAGCAGTCTGGAAGAGATTCCACCCAGGGCTTCCCTGGGGGAGACTGGGGAGAGGGGCTCCCTGCATTCTCCAGCCCGCTCACTGAGGTAACCTAACCCTGCACTGATCCGACCACTCTGGTATTTTTCATTAGCAAATTTTGGAAAATTCTTTGGAAAATAGAGGCCAAGGCCTCAAGCAGTGTAAATCAGTGTAAACCCCCCCGAAATGCATCACCAGGGATCTATCACGTGAAGTGCTTGGGATTACTATTGTATAAACAAAGTGTAAAGCCTTGAGTCAGGCCCAAGAAGCTGGAATCCCAGACAACTCCATCATCCATTCCCCAGCATTCCTACATGCCAGTATGCTCAGATCTTTCTCTGTGTGCTTTGCTCAAGCTGCCTGGGCTGCTCAACTCCCAGCAAGGCTTTAGGGCATGCCTGGCACAGAGGCTTTGCTCTGCTTTGAAAGTAGCAGGGAGGTTGTGCACTGATAGCGAGACAGAAGATATTCCAGCTCAAAATGAATTGACAAAACACGCCCTGTGTTTGCATCCACCTCACTCCCTTACTGCAGTAATATTTATTTGCCAGCTGCTATTGCTTGCAATGGGTGTCCCTCCCCACAGGGCACATGCTGGCTGGATTTTAGAGGGCATGGGGTGGGAAGGGACTGTCTTGGGACTGCTGACCCCAAACTCCAGCACTGGAAACAGTGTGGGGCCGAGGAATGGTCTACTCCACACTATAATACTTCTCAGTGTCCCATTATAAGTTCGAGTCTTGTAGTAAAAGACTGAAAGTTATTCCTGCAGGAGGCTATTCCCACAGAAAGCTATTCCCACAAAAGGCCCTGGGAGGAGGTCTGACACATCATCCTGAGTGGTCTAGGGGAGCAAACTGTAATCTCTCTGGAGAGGAGGGGGAAACTTAGTCTAGCTGACCTGGGAGAAAAATCCCTTTTAGCCCCCCAAACTGGCGAGAGGTTTATCTGAGCATGTGAGCAAGGCGTACGAGCCAGACACTTCTGCTATCAGCTTGGAGAAAAGCCACACTAATGATCTCATGCAGAGGGGTGAGGGGTGGTATTTTGCCAGAAGGAGAAGAATTAGACCCAAATTGTTGTTTCCTCTCTGCTTTCCAAAACTCCTCTCCCTGATTAAAACCAAACTTATAGTATCCTCTTCTTCCACACTAAAATTTTGGCTACATCTTTTCTTTTCCATGTCTGGCAAAGGACAGAACTGCAAAGGCCAAAATGTTGAGTAAAAGTTTGGGTTTTTTTCCTGAGAAACTCTCTCACTACTACGGTTTATCCCAAAGCTACAAACAGTTGAGCAGAGTAAAGGAGTTGAGAGGTGATGACTGGGACAGAGACACCAATCTGGGACACTTTTTCCTCTGACTCTGGCTGTGCCTCAATGCTGTTCACCTCCTGAAGACTCTCCCTCGGCCCTGAGCCAGCCAAGCATGTGAGTTTCCTCATGAAAGTCACAGGACTGCACACACCAAAAGCAAAGCACATGTGTAGCTGCGTTGTTGAGGCACAAGCCAAAGACCCCTCTTCAGCAGAATTCTTGAGTGGAAATCAATGGGACAACTCACACACTTAAAATAAAGGCATTTGTTAAAACACCTTGCTGGATCAACAACTTAACCTCTATTTTTCACAGCAGAGCAAGTTTTTAAAGGCTTTGAATATGTTTGGTGTTTTTTTTTTTTTTTTTTTTTTTTTCCCTGGCATTATTTGGAGCATCAAGACTAACTTAACTCAGTGTGTATAAAGGACAATTCTAATGGGAATGTCACAAGCCTAAGGGGATAAGGGGAATGAATGGCTAATAATTGCATTTACTAACCCCATGGCTTTCTCCATTCTTTTTCTCTTGACAGGAGGAGCTCAAAATCTTTTTTAATCTGTCCCACATCCTTGCATGGATAATGCAGGAAAACTAACAAGATTCAAATCATGGCACAATCACGTGTACAAGCATTTGTCCCCAGTTTTGATCTTCTCTTCCCAAAAGTGAGCCTGATCCTGCGTTCCGTGAAGATCACAGTAAGAGCCCCCACTGACTACAGTGGAAGCAGGAAAACTAGTACATATTAATTCAGTAATTCCAGCCCTCTGATCCTTTGTTGCCTAGCTGGCTTTCTACCTGCCTACTCTCACAACCCTGCCCAGACTGTCTGCTCCTAGACCTGAAGCTGGTGGCACTTCACAGGTTACAGAAGGAAGCTGCTTCCAGGTGACCACTGCCAGAAATAAGGAGAAACTAGTTGCAATGCCACGAAACTCTCTCTTTGGATTCCTTCCAGTTAAAGTAATTTTCAAGAAATTCCATATTACTGTGACTTCGGGTTGGCATGTGTGTCACTGCAAGGCAACCTGCATGATCAGAGGCATGAGGAGTTTTGCACTGGGTACAGATCTCAGGGACCTGAAGACACTACCACCACCCCCAGCAGACCCCAACCCACTTTACTGTCTCCATCTCACAGCTTTTCTGTGGCTGCTGCAGTATTTCACAGGGGTCAGAGCAGGGCCATCCAGCTCAGTCAGTGACAGCGCTATGTGTCAGCTGAGCAAACCACAGTCAGCTGGGGGCCTGACACGGTGTGGAGAGAGGCTCGACAGAGCCAAGCCTGGATACTCACTGCAGTTCTAGTTGTGAAAGTATAGGTGGTGGATAAAATTGTTTTCTAGTGTCTTTCCATGTCTTTGTTTTATTCCACCCAATAAGTCACTCTACAGCACTTCTCGAGATAAGACCAGTCCTGCTTTTCCCTAATACAGGGTGACACACGTGGCACAAGTCAGGTCTCCTGTATGAGAGCTGAGAAGCCTTTTTGGATTAAATTCTTTCTCTTTTCAGATGTCAGGGTTTGCTGCATTTCCTTTTGTCCCTTTTTCATTTGCTTGATTTCTTTTCTTTATGCTGCATCTGACATTTTGTTCAGGGTTATACTGAGGAGCAACAGTTTGGGATGATGAATTATGGATTAAAAGAAAGGCTGGACTATTTTGGAATCTCTATTCAGTGCCTTCTGCAGGGACAAAGGAATTCCAGAATGAATTTTTCAATTATCTGTGTTGGAGAAGAGGGAGAAAGAAGAGAGGGAAGAGAAAGCAAGCCAGGAAGAATAGGAAGGCAGAAAGGAAAGGAAGGAAATGGAGGAATGACAGAACCAAAGAAATACAATTGCTTCTGTTTGAAGCACTGAGAAACCACTCCACTCTCCGATGAGTTTTCTCTACCATGCTTTCCAGGGTGAATTCTGAAACCCATGAGCAATTTTAGTTGTGCTTGCAAAAGTAGTCCCTTGAATCTTCTGGGAGCTACTCACAGGAGCATAAGCCACCCAGCAGTTGGGAGTGTTGCAGTAGGCTGTCCTTCACTACCTCAGCCGAGTTCCCTAAGCACAGAACTATGAAATAACCCATGGGGGGTCCCGCTGGAAATTTACTTAAAGCAACAAACAAATATTTTTCTCAAGTACTTTGAGCAGTATCTGTATAAATGATCCCTCCCTTGGCTGGAAGATTAGGGGAAGAACAATTGCAATTTTGCTTGCTTAACTTCGACATTTAAAAACAACTAATAACAAGGCATGGGGAACTTCTGTCATGGAATAGAAATTGCCATCTCTTTACACTGAAATTTATCGAGCTCAGACAAAAACATCCTTCAAGACATTGAAGGGAGTAAAGTGCTTTATAGGAATATGAGGGTGACATTGCAACAGCTGGATTTTGGAGCAAAATCATACTCTCCCTGTTAGATAGCTTAATATCAATTTGGTTTGTTAATAAACTCTCAGCAATGTACTCATTTCATGCTCCACTCCCCCCGTTTCTGTGACCCTGGCAATACAACTGCCAGGAAGACACAGCAGTGACCAGCCAACTCCCCACTGCCTGCCCCTACAGCTTGCCTCTAATCTCAGCTGAATGATTTCATTACATGACATGTTAGTGCACCAAAAGAGCTGGAAAGGCTGAGTGCTTCTCTAGGTGTACACAATGTAAAATCATTAGGCTGCTTAAGAAGCTTCCCAAAAGCTTTCTATCAGCAGTTAGCTGGCAATTACAGAATTAACTGGAACAGGCCAGGTCTCCTCCTTGCTGACACACAGCCTGCCAACAAGGGGATACCCTTTCAATGGAAAAAAGGTATCACCTGTCAGAAGAACAGTATGAACATGAATAGCACATGGGAACCATTTAACAGCTATCACAGCACTCACCAAACACCCTGCAAGTTTGAGTACTGCTTGGATCAAGCAGAGGTCAACAGACCTGCTGATGACACTTCTGTTGCCCTTTCTCTGCAAACCACGTGGCTGAATAAAACTGTGAGGGTACCAAGACTTCAGTCACTTGTGCTGATGGGGCAATGGCATCAATGACCAAGGCAGGTGGGATGGCAAGGGGTGATGTGGGGCACCCCAGCTGCCTGCCCTCTCCATTGCCAGGGACTTGTTGCTAGCAGAGGATGCTGGAGGCAGAAGGTGAGTCTCCCTCACCTCCATGTGAGGGAGGTGAGGTCCATTCGGGGCAGAGAGATCCTCCAAACAACGGCTTTGAGGTTTTCAGGAAGGACTCTGCTTCAAATTACTTGTTTCAGTCTCTATCCCTGACTCTCCCTGCATTCCAGCCACTTCCAGCCCACTGTCTCACCCACCCTGATGGTGCAACTGATGGAGCTGCTTTGGTCATGAACACACTAATCCTAGCCAGATGTGTCTCAGAGTGATTAAAAGCCACACACAGCTTGTGATTTCATACTGAGCCACACACTTGCTGGGCTATCACTGTCACTTCACCCTCATTTCACAGAGTAAGCATAATCCTTCCCTGAGCCATCACATGTGTTAACCAGTATAATGGATAAACTCCTTTCCTAGCTTTTCAGTCTTTCCTTGTCCTCTCTAGGCTTGGTCCTTGTGCACCACCTTTTTTCCTTCCTTTATCACATCCCAAAGCTCCTTGTGGCTCCCACTGGCTCTGCCTTTCCCTGTACCTCTGCCCCATTCCTCCTCAATTTCCCTTGCTGCTTTTCGAGAAGCACCCTAGGATACTGCTTCCCACTCCAATTTGGTGCCATCTGTCTTGTCTCCTACAGCCTCTTGAGCAGCTTTCTCACTACCTCTTCAGCTCCTTAGGGTAATAGCATGAAAATCTCAAGGTCCACCATTTGGTCTTCTTCCACACGTTTCACTGTTGTGGGTCTTTTCCACTCATATTTTTCTGCATTGCTCTTACTTTCACCTTAGTGTGGCACCTGGAGAGGTCCTGAGGCATCCACATCTGGAATACCAAACTCAGCCCATATATAAGAGCAAATGCAGACCACCAGGTCTATTTACCTGGTCCACAGCCTGCCCCTGGTACCTTTTCTCTTGGGAGTGACCAAGACGCCAGTTGTCCCAGCAGCCGTCAGGGCAGCCATGGCACACAGTGCATTTCTGTCTGCCTGCCCTGAAGGCATTTCTCAGAAAAAGGGCAGTGGAGATCAGGCAGCAGCATTGCCCTGGTGATGGCCACCTCCTGGGAGCTTCCAGGAATGACAAGAGCATCGTGGGCAGCATCCACAACCATATGGTTGGACGGACCCTGTGAGCCATCAAGCCTCATCATAGGCTAAACCCACAGCCTCCTGACAGATGTTTGTATAATCTGCTCTTACAGACTGCAGGGTTGCAAGCAGCCAATGACCTGTGCTGCCCAATGCTCTGACGAGGGGTTGGGGTTCACAGCGCTGGACTGTATGGTGCTTGGGCAGGAAATCCAGCCAGATAGAAGAGAAATGGCTCTGACATCCAGCCCACCCTGACACCAGAATGACATCATGACCCACCAAGCTGGAAAGTTTTGGCTCGCTGCTCTCTATTTTTCTAGGCAAGAGCTTGTTAAGTGTTTTTACACTCTCTCTTTGCTGATGCAAAGAGCCATGTGAGTTAGGGAAATTGGTTAAAAATATTCATCTCTGGGTTGTTCCATGAGGGAAAAATCCATCATTTTACATTTTTACATCTTTTCTTTCACACTTACTCCCTCCAAAGGGAGTATGAAAATAAATAAAAAGACTAGCAGTGGAGGGGCGTTCAAATAAAGCAATTTTTTTTTTTAAATCAAAACCCAAAACTAAAAAACCAACCAAACAAAAAAATCCTGAAGAGTCCCTTCTTGTTTTTCAGGGTTGGTTTTGTTTGGGTTTTTTTTGCCAAAGTACACTATTTTTCTCTGTGTGACATCCACAATAACTACATATGTTGCTCTGTGCTGGTAGCAGATTCACTCATCAGCCAGCCCATCTGGATAGACACACCAAGCCTCCTGAGAGGCACCTTTTCAGCAGGTGAAAGACATGACAGTGCAGAGACCATGAGCAGGGCTTAGAAAGAGGGGTAGAAAGTCCACAAGGAAGGCTGGATAATGTGTGTAGCTACTTCTGCCAGCATGCATCTGTCTTGTAAATATGGAAATGAACTCTTCGACACTCCAATTTTTATTCTCACTTAAGGTAAAAAGTAAAGGAAAATCAATGGGCAATCCATAGAGCTGCTAAAAGGGCAGCTGTGAAGGAAGACAGGGCTTGAACAACTCAGCACCTAAAATAATGAGCATCTTAGAAAAATGTAACCAGCAAGAATGCAGACAGAACAGCTGTCCAGGCTGCAGCTGAGTCCTGTCTGAGGGAAAACAATGAATATTAAGTTCACTTTTCAGTTCTCTCCATCACTGTTCTGAGTGTTAACAAAGTGTCCTGGAAGGGAAAGCAGTGTCTCACCCTATTGTCCAGCTCAGTATCTGCTGGCTGTTACCTGGCCCAGGCACCTCGGACACCTTGGGTATCTCAAACCTCTGACCTCACCAGAAGCTCAATGCCACCTAGAGAGACTCCCAAAGCTACCTGGAGACCAGGTTTTCTGTGGTGTTGCCAGAGGCCTCCTCCAGTCCCTAAGACATGGGCAGGTGGAGCAGAGCCTGAGAACCCTGGACCACTCCAGATCACCAGCTGCAGCAGAGGCACATTATCCAAGGGCACCTCAGTCATCTCTAAACATCCATATGGGGCTTACTGGATCAAGTCCAGTGGTTTTCAAGTCCCCTGAAGCTGCATGGGCAGGTTAAGTTGGGTGCCTATGTAAATCAGTGCAGAGCTGGAGATTGACAGGTTTAGTTTTCACCGTGAGTTAGATTTTCTAAATTCATATGTAATGTGCCCTACACATTTTGCTGATACACAATCATTTTAAAGCCAATTAATCTCCTCATCTCACATCAGGTACCACCTTCTAGTCACCACACAAAATTTCATACTCTGTGTATAAAAAATGTATGGCAACAGACTTGCCTGCCACATGCCTGCAGAGATAATTAAATGTTGATGCCAGAAAAAAAGAAGCTGGATGTTGGCAAAATTTCTCTACGCCTTTTCATCCCTGGCTTTTGAGTTCATGGAAAAGGAAAACGGGAGTTTGGCAATGACAAGTGATTTAAGGGAGTCTGTGAGAACTGTTTTTTCTGTGAGCAGAAAGGGAAGATTTCATTAATCTTTTTATCTGCCAAGGCACTGCACTAACTTATGCATAGCCATGAATTTTGCTCAGCGTGTGATATTATACTACACGATTGCTGGTGGGTTTTTTTGTAAAATATGTTTTAGCTTATTGAGTTGCTGTACCAAATCATTCACTTCTCTGTTTTCTCCCTCCTTTTTTTTAATAAAGATCACCTGCCATATATTATGTAAAGGCTCTCCCATCTCACACACCACAAAGCAGAGGTGTAAATCCAAACATGAAGAAACAGAGAAACGAAGCAGCGTGAATATAAACATAAACAGGACTGTGTCACAAGCCATGAGCAGAAAATGTAGGATGAGTTTTAAGAAGCCTGATGGTTAGAAAACAGCCTGTTTCAGGTGAGCACTTTGGGGCAGAGGTGGGTGATGTGCAGAGGAAGAAGATCACAGCCGAACCAATCCTTTCACTGGATACCAGCTCCATGGTTTCTGGACAACATCTTTGTTCACCATATTCTCTGTCCAGCCTCTTTGGGGAAGACAGTGAAGCAGTATTGTTGGATGCAGCACAGGAACAAGGGGCCACTGTCTACACACACTGAGGGATGTGTTGGCATGATCTTGATATTTATTTGTTTTCCTCTCCCTCCTTGTCCTGATGTTCTTGATCTCCTGGTGGATTTCATCAGCTCTCTTGCCAATTGTATTATTGGCGTTTCAATTGTTTTTCTCAGGTTTCCTCTTCTTTGTGTTTTTGGCAACCTCAGCATCATTCCTGGATTCCCCAGGCTTCCTTTTTCAATTGCTGCCACTGCTCTTGGCCTCTACAAGAGCTCCCTGCAGCTCCCTTCTTCCTGAATTGGGCAGCTGAGAAGGTGTGTGCAGCCTCTCATCCCTCCTTTTCCTCTTTCCTGAGCAGTCACAGCTCTCAGTCAGGGATCCTGCTCTCTTTGCACATCTCCTTATTCTACCTGCCTGTGAATAGCCTTTTCTGCTTTACACTTAGGAATTGAGGACATGATAATGATAGATTTTTGCTATTCAGATATCATTAGGGACACGATTTGGCAAGGGATTTACAGGCAAGTCTTAATGACTGTTCTAAATCAGACTGCAAGACTCCACCTTCCTCATCCTTTATCTTGGCTGGTCCATCACTCTCAATGCAGGAAACTGCTGCATTTCTTTCCTGTCCCTTCAGCTGGGAAGTCTTCTCTGCCCTTCCTTCATGTTTTGGGGCTTCAAGGCTCTCCACTTAGTTCCACAGTCTCTTCTTTCTGAATCATGTTACATATTTTACGTAATATGATGCGATTGCCCAGCGAGAATCTTACCCTGTTCTTCATCATCTCACATCTCTGTTGGTGTAACATCCATTTCCCTGGCTAAAGCAATCATTACCCTTCTGTAGGGATAATGCTGCAGAGACCCACATCCCTTGCCTATAATCCTGGTGTGTCACTATTGCTATGATGACTACTCTTCCTCATTCTGCTCTCTGGGTGGGTTTTTATCTTGAAAAAGTAAATCATTCAGGACAAGGACTTCCTTTTCATTTTGTCCTTGCACAGCATGTAGCACAGGGGGGGCTTCAGTCCACAGTGAGAGTATCAAAGCACTACTGCTAACCAAAGTGATAAAAAGATAAATAAACCAAAAGTGGCAGTAGGTGTAAGCAGCTTGGTTATTTTGCCTCTTCTGCTTTCACACAGGTGGTCAGAACTGAGTGATACTGCTGTTGCCAGTGAGGAGATTTACAAGCCATAGTAACTGGCAGCAGGGACAGCAAAATACTGGATACTGGTGCATACAGCCACCAGCTGTGGAGTCTCTACACGTTCCTACATAATAAATTCATATAGATTAAAAAACCCATCAGGTACCTCTGTGATTATTATATTCAACAGGCTGCAGACAGCTGGGTTCATATCATCTCAAATTTCTTTCAAAGGCTGTAGTCAGTGAGAAAGGCTACCCTTACTTTGGCCACACACTATAATCTGCTGTGATAAATCTCTTCTCCTCCTGTCAGCACTCTTCCTGCATATTTGATAGAAATTATGAAAAATCAGAAATAGTGTTTTACAAAATAGAACAAGGGCATGTTCATTTGACTGAGTTTGAAGTGGAGCTCTTCTCCTTTTTCCTCAAATACTTTTCATTTTCCTGGATTTTACTTCAACCACTTTTTTAAACCAACCCTCTTTTCCCATTGAATTATACATTTGTAAGGTTTTGATTGAGATACCAGATGATGCAGAAAAAGAATTGCACTGTGCTCAGCCCACTCTCTTTTTCCTGCTCCTAGCCAGTGGCTCAAGGAGAAGACAGCAGTCCTTCTGCTCACCCAGAAGCTTTCAACATGAGTGCCAGAGGTGTTTGGTGTTAGGAGCAAGAGGGTGACTGGAATCAGATGCCAGGAGATAACACCATCCAGGAGGCAGCATATGGTGCTGTAGGGTAGAAAAAAAATGGAGGGGGAAAAAGAGGGGGAAAGGCAGGAGGAAGACGAAAGGTGTCTTTTGACGTCAGTAAATATTTGAAGCAAATATAAGATTGCTTTTGCAATCTATCTACATATGAATCCATTGCCGGATGTGGCTTGTTTGGTTTTCATCTGCCAAATCTAACAAATGCTATCAGGGTGGAATTTGGCCATACTTCCAGAATTCCAGTAAAGAAACGATGTTCTAACTGTGGGTACCGAATAAAAATAACAGTACAGCAATCTTCAGAGTTTATAGGAAGAAACATGAGAAACATTAGAACGTGGCAAGAAAAAGGGGAAAAATGCAACCAGGAAGAAAGCATATAAATATTTATAGACAGGAAATGTCATTATTAAAGCAAGGAAATGTCATCAGCATAGGGGACGAATGAAAACTGAAAAAAAAAATAATAATGGGGTAAATAAAGAGAGCTCTTGGGGGGGGGGGGGGGGGGGGGGAAGCCAAATGAATGTTTTCCTAGTCTCTGAATTAGTTAAAAACAAACATGTGAAGACATGTGTGGATATTGAGCCCAAGCCAGAGAGTACTGAGATTAATGAAAGACTACAAAAGAGCTTCTCTGTGTCTGTAGGATACAGACACAAATTACCAGGCAAGTATGAGTTAATCCACAGCTAATATTGGAGATTAGGGATCAAACACTTGGGCCATAAACTGTAGATTCTGAGAGAATTATTTATTAATCATGAGTCAGGAGAGTTTTTTGAAAGGCAAATCATGTCAGACAGATGTGGGTTTTTTCCACAAGGCACCTTTCTTTTGGAAAGATGAGGTAAAAAATTGAAGCATATTTTCAGTAAACTTCTGATCACATGGATGTGACAGACAGGGGGTGACCTTGGAATGCCTGACCTGAAGGAGACCCCTGGCTCATGCAGAGGTCGGAGGTCAATGTTATCAGTCCTGATTTTCTCATGGGTAATGAAGAACGAATGAAGAAGCACCAGAAGTTTCAGATGCGTGAATTAAAAAGTAAAAATGTGATAAAAATTTTGGCGGGCTACAGAATTAAATTTCAGAGCAAGTTCCATATCATTTCTAAGAAAAAAAAAAATTCGTAAGTAAGTGGATGCTGGGGTGAGACACATTTCTTTTTGTAAGAATTGATAAATTGAAGTCTTCTCTCTGTCAAAAAAACAGCTACTTTTGGAACCACAGTATTACTGATTTTGACATAAGAATAATGTGCAAAACATATTTGGAAGTGATACTAAAACAGAGTTGTTAAGAGACATTCAATACTGTATGTCTTAATTAGTATAGTAACATGAGCAACAATAAAAGGCTCTGAGTTACAAATTAACAGCTATCACACCAGTCTTGCTTTTGCTGCCACAAATTGGAAGCATTTCTAATGAAATAATAAAAAACCCCCCGCTGATACAAAACATACACATATGTGTGTATGGCACTTGGTTTTGTATGATTATATAATTAGGGAACATAGTATCCCCTCAAGGATATAAAAAGGAAAACTGTAACCTTAATTATGGCATTTTTAATTCCTTTTTGCAAACTGAATAATTATCTTCTAGTTAGTTTTGTTTTAAGGGAAAGTAATGACAGGAGCTAATGAGTTGCAGACAAGCAAACACATACAAAATGGGCCTTTAAGAAAAGCAAGAAGGGACAAGACAAACTGCAGCCCTCTGAGTGATGTTGTATGTTTTAGCAAGAATTTCTAATTGAGGTCATTTCACTCACCAGAATTAGATCAGCAGCCAAGGGGAAGGCTGAATATGTATCTAAATAATTTAAGGAGGATTATTTTACAGAGAGAGCAATCAGGAGGTGACACAGATATGCAGCAGAAATGGAGAGGTCAGACAATGCCGATGTGAGCAAAATCCTGCCAGCCACATAGACTTCAACTGATGTATGCTTGAGGTTAGCCAAGAACCCAGAGTACTGCGGGGAGCAAAGAATTTGTCAACCATCACATTTTTCTTGCAGGCTGGCTGTGCAGAGCTGTTTGTATTATATCGATCTCTGGGAATGCTTTTGTCCTTTGGCACACATTTTCCACATTCACAGGCCATAAAAACCAGATAGCGTCATAAGCCATGTAAATGTTGTCATATAAATGGTATTGTTTATAAAAGCAGAAAAGATAATTTAAATTCACACTTTTCAACCAGTTTTGTGATTGAGAAATGCCTTCTCTGTCATCAAGCTCCCTACGTCAGAAAGAGAACCTGACAGAAACATTTCAAATTGCAGAAAACTGTAGTTAAGGAGACTTCACCTTCTACACTTAGTCCAAACACTCTGTCCAGAAGGGCTGGTAAAGTTATATTTCTTCTTACCTGTGTGAAGTCATCATCAAACAATTATTGTGTAATCTTGTAAGGCTTACCTGAAAAAATAAAAACCGTATCAATTTGGATTAAGTCATCTCATGGCTGACGAAAGGAGGTTTGTTGTTTACACAGTAACGAAATTATATGACAAGCTAATATCCATCAAAACTCAGGAAAAGGATTTGTGAAATTTCATAATGAAACGTAGTACTTGTTTATTTTTGGCTTTCATTTAGACCCCTCCAACTACCCTCAACATGTTATGCACCATGTTATCCCCTTTTCAGAGCACTTAAATGTAGGCTAGGGAAGAGTTCACACAGACTGCCTGCCAACCCAGCTAGAGAGTTTGGAACCATGAACTAGTGGGGAGTATCCTTCCCTTGGTTTCCCTGCTGTGGTGTCTGGACAATGCTGCCTCCTGTTAGCTCCTTATGCACACACACACAACACACACAGGTGCAAACACTGAAAAGAAGGGTCCCCTCTCTCAAAGAATGGCTCATTGAGCCTGAACAGCTTCGCATTTAGACTTCAGCCTTCTTGGCTTCCACCCAGTGCCTGCTTCCAAAGAGCTGGGAGCCCAAATCAATATTGTCTATAACTTCTCAGCTTGGCAATTGCATACACAACAAACAGGCACTTTGTGTGCTTCTGCAGAAAGAAACAATCCTGCACCACTGAAGAACATTTCTTCTGCCTTTCATTCTTTGACTCAATTGAATCCTGGCTTTGTCCCTTATTGCTGTTATAGAAATAACTGAGACAGACGTGTTGTCTAGCAGTCCAAGCAGGAAAAACAAGCTAAATACAAAATTACCATCTTAATCCTAACGTAACTTGCTTGGTCAAATCTGAATCCATCTCCCTTCAAAGTCAAAGAGTCTTTGTAGATGGTGAGGAATTAGGCTGGGCAATGAAGTTCTCTGCTTACCATCAGTTTGCAAGCTAGCTGCATTTAATACTGTTATCTGAAATAAATTATTAAAATCTTCAATGATAATGTTCTGGCTGAGCCTAAAATGAAGGCAGTATGAAGTAGTGAAGGAGGCAACTCATTTATACATGATAATCCAGGGAGTTCATAACATAGGACCCTGATCATGTCTGTAGGAAGAAAGAACAGAGGGATACATGAAAGCTGGACAGCAGGACACTGAAAAGGATGAGGGTGATCAGTCTGAGCACACAGCTTAACATCTTATGCAACAGTTTGGTTATGCAGGGGACATGAGAAAATACCAAGGAGATGGAGGAATCCATTGAATAAATCCGGTGAAACTCACAGAAATACTGTGCCTGTTTCAGAGATTCACGGAAATGTGTTTGTGGGCAGAAGGGGTTGATGGTCCAGTTTGGTCTCCTCAAGTCCATTGGCTAATTCTGAAAGGTCTGTAAAAGAGCACAAAAAGAGTAGGCATACGGAAATTTTCAGAAGTCCATTTACTACTTTATTTGCATAAAGTGAAAATTGCTTTTCTGGAATGACCTCCTGTATAAAAGAACTTTATATGCTTCTATGGCAACAAAGAGTCTGCAAGAAATCTTAAGAAGCAGTTAGACGGCTTGGAAGTCCTGGTGTTAGAAAGAATGGATCTTAGCTCAAAATGGAGCTTTGTAACTGCAGCTCAAACTGTTGGATCTTGTTGGATAAGGAGCCCTCCAGGATCATATTTCTGTTCTTGGTGTAGCTATGTAGGTTGTGGTCAAGTCTCTTCTGGGGTTGCTGTTACTCAAAGCAGCATCCTCCTTTCTGGAAATGCAGCAAACTCATGCTCTCCCTACAAGAACCACTTCACTTTTGGCTGTACTAAAGCACACAGTATCTGCAGGCTCCCCACTGCAAGAAGTAATTTGGCTCAATGGCATGTCATCATTATCCTCTCTCCCCAGCCTTCAATAATATTTGTACATTTGCTTTTAAGACATTAATACAGCCAAGGGTTAGAGAGCACAGGTCAAGAAAGCCAAGAGTTTCCTATTGAATATAGCCAGTTTCCTACTGAATATATACTCAACGGCAGGCTTTAGACCTGGCATGTTACCACATTTTTAATATGACTTGTTATTTGGAATAATTGTCAGTAAAAATACATATTACAATATCAAATACCTTAGACAAATATGAATAAATTATTCCCAAGAACTCTGCCATCAAACAAACAGATGTGGTGCCATGATGGTACTGAACAATTTGTTTCCCTTAAGCCTGAACTGATTACTGGTAAGTGTAGTTCATTTTTTTTCCCCTTGTTAACAAGATTGCACCATTTTGCTCCAGCTCACTGTCTATGTCAGGCTGATATGTCTATAATTACCAATATCTGAATCTTCTTTTTCTCCAGGCAAGCCTTTCTAGCATTCCCATGATTTACCAACTTTAATAGCCCACACATCTCCTCATCCAGCTCTTTAAAGTTCTTGCTGCATCCAGACCTACTGGTTAAAAACAGCCGGCTTATTAGCTCTGCATAATGCCAAGTTACTGTTGGAAGGGAACAGATTTCATCTTCACCCTCTGTGAATTCTTCATGCAGACTTTTCAAAAACCGCTTGGAACAACAAGATATATTGAAACTATTTGACATTTCTACATTAAAAACATGTTTTTATAGACTAGAATCATTTTTAGGAATTTTTTTTTTTTGTATTGCCAGACATACTCAAACCTTTCTTTTATTGCCTATGGCCCTCTTTCCTTAGGGTTTTTCTTGGTGTCCTGTCACTTCATTAAGACTTTTTCTGGTTTTCCATCCTTCTAATTTATATTCTTTACTATCTCCTTTCCCACTGTGTGTGTGTGCATTTGTATTCAGCTACATTTGCCTATTTCAAGGCAGTCTAGCTCTTCTCACCAATGCAACATTTTTTCTCCTGGGCAGCTGCGTGGCTTTGGGGCATGCAGTAAGTGGCTGTATAAAATTCCCAATTACACTTCCCATTTTAAGACCACAAGAACAGCTGGAAAGAGCACGCTCTAAGGCCCTCCAAAGTGACCCTCCAGCAGCTTGCCTGGAGTACGAACAACTGAGCAGCACAAACACAGGTCTCACCTCCCTGTACCTCCCCTCCAATTCCTCCAGGCCCTACATGTCCTCCCAAGCTGCCATTAGAGGCCTTCACTGGATCTTTCTTCTCTTCCTTTGCCTGGTTGCTTCTGGAATACCTACAGACTTGTGCCAGCCACACAGGCCGTATGACAGGAAACATCCAAGTGTGCGAGAGGACAGATAAGGAGGAGCCTCTCTTTGTCTACTCTGTCTTTTCATTCAATGCCTCCCTCATTATTGCACTCAGTCATTGCTGTTCATCTTTTCTGCCTCATTTTCAGTTGCATTCTGCCACCTTCCCTCCTCAATCAACTCCTTTCCAAGCTGACAAAGTCTAGAATATTTAATCACTCAGTGAATGAAAGTATTTTCACTGTATCTGTGATCATTCTTCTTGTCCTGCTCTGAACTCTTCAACTTCTTCTCTGAACTTTTCTATCTCTTCTTTACCCATTTTGAGCTGCAGGGAAACAAAACTACTTGTGATGTCTTGCATTTCAAGTTCTTTCTGTAGGATTACTTGGCTTTTAAATATTTTTGACATCAGGAAACTCGGTTTTTAAACTACAATGTTTTCTATGATATTGACTTGGATTTTAGCTACTGTGAATGTAATAGGGACACTCGAGCCACCATCACTGCACTCCAGAACAAAGCAAGTTTCAGCTCTGTGCCCAATGCACCCTTCTTTCTGACTTAATGACTAATTCAGAGCTATAGGAGGCTGACTGCAGTCCCCCAGGCAGGGGGGTTGCCAGCTATGGGTTTTGGCAATTCTAAGGAAATTTTGTGCCTGCCTAATAAAAACTAAAACCAGAAAAGGTTACAGTGGAAGCTGCAAGAATAATCCAAGATGGGACAACCAGGCTTTATAGTAAAAGATGAACAAAGCTTAGTGCTTTCAGCTTAGTCAAGAGAAGACAAAAGGTGACTTGATCCTGACTTACAAACCATTATGAAAAGGATTTCTGGTGGCAGATGGGTCTGTAATCTGGTGATGTAAAGGCATAATAAGATTCCATGGCTGAAAGCTAAAAGACTAGAAACAAGAAAAAAATGTTAGCAACCAGGGTAATTATCCAAACAGCTTAAAGGGATGTACCGGATTCTGTAACGCATAATGTTTTCAAACCATAATTAGCTGTCTTTTTAAAAGATGTGCTGTTGCTCAAGCAAAAATTATGGTCTCCATGCAGAAATAATTAGAAGAGAGTTTTTAGCCTGCATTAAGCTACAGGTCAACCTAGATGATCTTAATTAACCCCTTGGCCTTAAGATCTATGAATCTAGAAAAGTGGAGATAATGGCATGTGTTTGACTACCTTGTGTTTTGAAGGAGAAAAACTCGTGAGAATTGTGCACAGTAAATAATTGATTCTACACATCTAGGCAATTTTTTTGCTCTTAACATATCTGGGGACAGACCATTGACTCTTAAATCTATTTCTCAAATGTGAAAGACAGCTATCTTGCCCAATATTTGACTTAGAGCACGTAAGCTGTGCTGCCTAATTGGTTAGCTAACAGAAAATGGGCCAGTTCATCTCTGTGATTGATTAGCATGAAGGCAAAGCAGACATGCATATTTAAACATTTCAAATTCAGTTTGGGTGCCCACATATAGGAACATTATTTTGAAATCCTTTTCTTTTAATCAAGCTCCAGCATTTCTCCTCATGGTGACTGAGGAGTAAGCAGAAAAAAAAATGTGTAAGCACCACTTAAAGCAGATTCAATTATTTTAAATGCTAAGGTCTAATCAAGCCACAGTCACAACACTGTGTAGCTCATCAGTCATACAGGCCTAGTCCTAAAGGTGTGTTTTGTTTTGAAAATTAACCAAGTTCCTGGACCCTTGCTTATACAGTAGGTATACAGTGAGCTAGGGGCTAATGTAATCAAAACAGCCAACACTGAAGATATAAGGTATTTAAAAAAAAAAAAAAAGAGACTGCATTTGCTCAATGCAGGTTGATATCCATGGGAGAAAATACAGCATACAGGGAGAGAAAACAAGAGGAGGGGAAACTCACCTGGATTTCAGTTAAATACTACAGAACCAAGACTGGAGTGTTAAGACAGGGTAACCACAAAGAGGAACATCTGTTGAAGAAAAACATCTCTTTCAAAGCAGATCCTCTTTTGCTAATGAAACCCATTTAAATGATTTTAGAACTGTAGAAAGACATCCCTGGTGGTGCTGAGGTGTATCTGAGAGTGGTCCAGTGTAGAAAGAGCAGGGCTTCTCCAGGACTGGGGAACCATCAAGTCATGCCCGTGATGCTGGACCCCAAAGGGAGGACACAGGAAAAGCAAAGAAGTGGCAATTCTTTTAGGGATACGTAATAACCAATGCACCAATTGAACAAAGGTTTTACTACCCAGCTCTGGCAACCTGTGCTTGTTGCCCATCTGCCTGCCCATCCAGCACACACCCCATCCATCTCCACCCTGCCACAGCCGTCTGCAGCGCTCATCCTGCAGCCAGGACCCCACTGCAACTGAGGCCAGGCCATGGCAGTGGGGGGGGATGCTCCATCCTCACCAAATTCCAAGGGCCTGCTAGCAACCTGGGCCATCAAAATGTGAATCAAAAGCCTGGTTCCCATCTCAGACAGGTGCACCCCTCTGCCAGGAGGTGCAGCCTGAGGCGCACAAGCACAGCCGAGGTGGTCGCAGGCAGGAAAGCACAGGGGGTACCCAGGCTGCTGGCAAGTTGTGACAGCCCACAGTGAATTCTGTGCTCCTGCAGCACCAGATTTGGCAGCCCACCCTGGAGGAGCAGCAGTCTGGGTAGTACAACACGTACTTCAGTGCTGCCTTCCAGCAGCAGTGTGGAGATACTCCTGGCAGGAGCCGAGCGCCTGCAGATGATTACAGCAGCGCAGTCAAGGGCGATTAACAGCTGTTTAGCCCGCAGTGAGCTTGTGAAATGAGCACAGTTTGTATTGCACACAGACCTCAGGGAGCGGCGGGGAAAGCTCTGACAGGCAGGAGGGAGTAACTGCCCGTGTCAGGGGCCATTTCATTTTTCACCTGTTAGATGGCTTTCCTATTACATCTCCAGCCTGATGTGGAAATTACGCTTGTTCTATGCCTCCGGTTCAATGCCAAATTGGAGGAAATATATGGCTGCCCTAATTCCATGCACTTTCTGATGAGAGATGTGACATCAGTTACCAAACTGCTCGCTTCTGCCGGCTCCTGGGGGGAAATGGTATCCCCTGATGCTTGGTAAAAATGTGATGGTTTGGACCAAACTAATCTCTGCTCTGTTGGTATCAAGAGCTGTAAGAGCATCTGTGCTCCTGGACACATGCTGTGATACACAAACAAGAAATAATGCAATAATTTCCCTTTTTGCAACCCGTGAAAACAAACCTCTGAGTCATAAAACCTTTGAGATAAGTGAGAAATACACATGCAGGGCAATGTTCAGCCAGCTGAGCACACCTCCTGCTGCCCTGCCTTGCAGTCAGGCAGGCTGCCTTCTCGTCTCTCCGGTCACAGTGGCACACAGGCCACATATCTCAGCTACTCCCTATGTGCTTAGGACATACAACATTCAGGTGTCTGGCCTGTCATAGATACAGACCCTGACAAAAGGTCTGTTCATCCTTCCCCTGCAAGAAGGGCACTTACTGGCACATTTGCAGCCTGTTTACAGCCCATGCAATCTTGCAGCAGTGGCACTACATGCACAGGCTGTCAGGTCATACTTTAATGTATTGCAGTCTGAGCAGGCAGGACAAAAACAACTGCTTCCACCGTGCTCCCAGCAGCTGCTCCTCTGCTTCCTTCTGGCTGTGGTCTTTGAGTTAAGTGGCAGCTGGGTTGACCCAGCTCTGGATGATGAGCCACAAAGAAACTATTTCTTTGACAAAAATAATGTCCAGGGGTTATTCTGCCTTCGCCAGTGGTGGAACAGTGCTAAATTTCTCAAAATTGGTTCAATCCTAGACATGACTCGGACAATTGTATGTAATGCTGCCTCAAAGGAAACAGTCTCATTTTTTTTTCCCAGTTGTGATCCAACCCCACAGCAGGCTGCAGATGTTGAAGGATTTTTGTGATGGGGGAAGGGGACTGGGTGCCTTCATCCAGAGAATTGGACAGGGGTGGCCATGGCAGGCAGAAATTTAGGTCCATGTCTAGTCCAGGTCCACTGCAGCAACTCCTTCCTTCCAGTTGTCCATTCATCTTCCTGAAGTTAACACAGATGGTCTAACAGGCCAGAAATGGGCCCTGGAAAAAGGCCACCTCTCCCTTTCTTGCTCTCTCTCCCCCTTCCTCCTTCCTTCCCTTCCCTGGTGCTGACTCAACCTTCAAAGCCAGCCCTGAGCCCTTTCTATACCACAAGGCTAGGGAGAGCTGGCAGTGAGAAAATTCATTAAAGTTCATGGCTTCATTTTAGGGATGTTGAAGGGTTGTTGCACATCAGTGGGCTGACAGACATGCTCAGGTATAGCTCACTTGGGATCTGTTTATCTACAAAAACAAGCACGCTATTCCCACCAGCTGCTGTGTGAAGGCCGAGGAAATGGGAGATACGAATGCAATACCTGTTCTTTGATTATTGTGGTTTGTACATCAAGGTTTTATTAGCTTTTACTGCCCTACTGACTGCTGCCTGCAACTGCCTCACACTTGTCTCTTCTCTAACAGCCCCTCTGCTCACTCTGCTTTCCTTCCTGCTGTCTTTGTGTGAACCTCTTTATTGCCAGCTCCAGTGAGATGATAAAATTTGGCATCTGTTGCTGGAAATTTCAGGTTTATTAGATCTGTTAAAAATAATCTTTAACTCCACAATGTGCACAGGGCTGGGTAATGATGGGGAAGCAGAAGGGGTGGCCCCAGAGTCCCCGTGCATGCACTGGTCAGCACTGGGGGGCAATTACCACCATGGGGTGAGTGGGAGGAGATTTACAGGCTGACTGTACCCACATGTCTCTCCACCTACCTCTCCATGTGTACTTGCCATGTCTACAAATACATATTCCAGAGATGCATATTCGCCTCAGAGACTTTTATGCCTTACTTTTATGACCATGCCTCCTTTTAAGTGCTCTTATTCCATGTATTACTCTTATCTTGGTCATTGACCAAAGCTTTTGAAGGCCAAGGTCAGGACCAGGTCATCTCTGTGATATTTTCTTTTCCCCTTCTTCTAACCCCAGGCAGCTCTTAGTCCTCTGTCTGTGAGCTCTGGGTGCTCCATAAGGTTTCATGCCTTCTCCTGCTGGTCTCACACTGAGCTTTCTTTTCTGTGTGCCTGCATTTAGACTTCTGCCTTCTCCTGAGTTGTGGAGAGCTCTTGGCTCCCCTCCACAGGGCTCTGCCTCACCTCAGTGGATGTACAGGACTTCACCTCCAAAATCAGTTAAGTGCTAAAATAAATACCTCCAAATCCAGCCTGTTGGAGAGCTTGGTTCTTTCTTCCCACAGGCCCATACAAAAAGGTGTGCATGGAGCAGGTCTCTAATGTGGGAAATAAACATTTTCTCTTCTTCTGTTCCCCTCCAGCAATTAAAACCTGGAAGAACTGGGATGTTTCTCTCCAGCATGCCTAAAACTGCGTAAAACTGCATAAAACCTTTCACACCAGGAAAAACATGTGTTCCAGAATGTCCTGAGAATGTGGAAATGAGAGATAATCACGGAAAGCACTTTAAACTTCACACAGAGTGGTCAATGTTGGCAATTTGCATAATAACCCTGGGAAATAAGCTATTATGCTTCATGACAGCAGCAATAATTACATGCTAGAGCTGGTCATTATGAGAGTTAACCACTGATTAATTAGTCTGTTTATATTAAAAAACAAGGTTGGCTTCAGTAACTAATAAATTGCCTGTCTACAGCTGTTACCAAAAAGATCTCTTGTTAGAAAATTGATTAAGTAATTTTTAAACTGTTTTAATTAAATTTCAGTAATTAGACTCTCCCAATTTATTTCCCTCTTCTTATGGAATGGGGAAGAAGTAAACAGGCACTGAGTATGTAGAGGTGATACCAGGCAAAAAAAGAATGAGTGGAAATCTACAGGAAAACAAATATCTCTTGCAATCCTCTTGTCCTCCTAAAGGCTTGTAGGAATCTAGAGAAAATTAGATTTTCATTTTGTTTTATTTACTTTGCCTCGTGGAGACTTGGTGCCTACTTCACTCCACTTGGTGAATTCATAAAAGGGACAGAAATGCTCAAGTCGGTAAATCTTTCTGCGCTCACTCCATTCATTATGCAAGATATTAGCCAGCCAAGCGATGCTACGGGGGGCAGTTTACAGCTTAATCATAAAGTCTCACAGCTTCATAGTGCCAGGTCCTCTCTGGAAAGCTGCTGTTTGTCTTTTTCTGCCTGTCCCCTAAGGGGGCCTTACCCAGTGCCCACCCTGAGCTTAGCAGGAGGCAGGGGCAGGGGACAGCTGTGTCTGTGAAAGGGGACCAGCACCCATGGTGACAGCAACAAAGTGCTGAACCGGGCTCCTAACGTTGTTACTGTGACAGATCCAACAAAGCTTGGCAGGAAAGAGAGAGAGAAGCTCTTTTGTTCCTGGAAATTCAGTTACAGGGGGGTGGCTGTAAAGGGCCTCCTGAATATGTTGCCGCTCTCCGCATTACCAGTCATTCCAGTACAGCTTGCTCTTAAAGAAGGCTCTTGAGCTTCCATTCTGCTTTGTCTCCCCTATCCATAAGATCACTTTGCTAATGACTTCATTGATCCATACCTTTGCATGGCTCAATATGCTATTTTCTGCCGTGCTATTTCGGTGGTGTGGAGCTTAGCTTGGGGACAGAGCCATGCAGGCATGACACCAAGTTTTGCTGAAATACAGTTGTTTGACAGCTCCCTGGCTACGATTCAGCCTGTAACATATTTGCAGGCTTCAGCTCCAGAAAGGCAGTAAAGTAATGAAGCCAGAAAAGCAGGAATAATCACATTCTGTTATTGTCCAAAGCATTAACTATCTGTACCACACCTAAAATACAGACATACATATAGATATATATATACATAGATCCCTTGCCCAGTATGAAAACAAAACCACCTAATCCATAAATTCACATGAAAAGTTTCCTTCTTTACAAAACATTCAATTACATTCAATTTATATCCATAATCCACCTGTGTGGCTCTGCTAATAATACTTTTTAGAGTCATTTTTCCTTCCTCTTAAGAAAATACGATTGCTTTTTAATTGAGAAAGAGTCTCACGGGGGAATGGCAAACCCAGAGTTACATCCCCTGGAGATTTCAAAGCATGCAATACAATCACTAGCAGTATGAGCAGTGTAAAGGTGGATCTGCTAAATCCCTGTTAATCCCTGGGGTTTTGAGCACACTGGTGTAACAACACTTGCACCTCCCAGCTGAGGCGCCCTTGAGTAGACAGCTATGAATACATCAGAAAAAAGTATGGATGGAGAAGAGATGAAGGATGCCTGCACCCCAATGTTTACTCTCCTGCAAGGGGAAAATCTCCACTTGTCCTTTGCAGCCACTCATTGGGGATCACTGGCAGGTGACTCCTACTCTTTATTTTCCCCCCAGTGATTAGCCCTGGTGAGAAGCCCCTCATTTTCATGCTCCCATATCTGAGAAGACAACATTTTTTTTCTGTTGGACACAAACCTTGCCTCCTGGTCTGGACTGCCAGTGAAATAGAGTGTGGTGGACTGGTGGTGAATTTGACACAATGTCCCATGGGTAACCTTGCTATGGCTGTTTTCAGCTTGTATTAGTTGGCACCTACCTCTGGGGCTTTCAGCACAACTTCCCCATCGTGTCCAGCACGTTCTCCCCTAGCAGCAGTCTGACTTGAAAGAAGAACACTCACTGGAAATGTTCCCTTCCAGCAGAAGAGAAGAGACAGGAAAGGTAGGAGGAGGGCTGCCTGGTGCCACTGAGATCTGTGACAGCATCAACAGACTCACAGAGCTGCTGCCATGGCCAGCCAAGCCCCTCATAGGACACCCAGAGCCAGTGTCCCTGCTCCCCCACAGACACTTCTGCCCTCCCTCAGGCTCCTAGCTGTCCTTCTACACACAGCAACATGGCTAATCCATGTCTCACTTCTCCTTATTAGGCTGCCTTGCAAATGCTTGTTCTTATCGATCCCATTTCCAGATCTTTTTCTAACACCCCTGCCTCCAGGCAGCCCATTAGACCTCACACAGAAGCTGTCTAGACAAATTCAGAAAAACTTGGAAAGCACTTGGATGGTACCACAAGAGGTTAGGCAGGAAAGTTAATCAGGAAATTGCTGTCCATTTCCTCCACAGCACAGTTTGAATCACAGATTGTAAATAAGGCATGAGATGCACTCTGAATAGTGAAGAGAAATTATGAAAAGTATGAAATGGCATGAGATCGCTATTTATTTTGGATGGTGAATGTAGGAGAGGTTCCCAGGCAAAAATTAGTATGCAAGTACGTAGGTACAAGATGAAAGATGGTATCATAATACATATGGAAATGGGAATCAAATGAATATTGCCCAGACAATCCTAAGTCTAACCATTCTTATATTCCAAGAGCTTAATTTTGCTGTTTTAAAATCCTCTTACATTCAGAGGATCAAGGTCTTATTCTGTTAATCTCTTGTATGGAAATGCTCCCAATGTGGAAAAGAAATTCAGTGACCAATAAAATAGATAAAATAGCATTCCATGTTTTCATCATTCCGTTGATGTTTGATTTGTCTGTATAGTGAAGTGTGGGGTTTCAGCCATTTCTTTACTTAAGGGCTTTGCTGAGCAAGAAAAAAATCCCAGGAAAAGCCTAGTCACATAAAAAAATGTTCTTTACTTTTGGTATATTCAGCATTTTTCCTGAGTAAAGTTCACCGAACACTCACACGAATAAAGTAATTTTTTTGTTTAATTGGATTGAGCTTGGAGAGAGAGGAAACCAAATAAATCTTTAAGTGGGGGCAGGGAAGGATGGGGGAAATTCTTCAAGGTATAATGAGAAATGGTAACACTCTCATAGAAATTTCCTATGGCAGAGTATTATTTTTGATGCTGGGTTATTTTTCCAGACTCACAGACTTAAAAGCAGAAGGTTGCCTATCTCATTCATAACACAAGTCATAGGATTTCATCCAGCTGGTCCTGCTTAGGACCATATCTGAAAGTGCTGAAATTATCACAGGCAGACTCTGCTCCAGCTGAGTGGTGGGGTGAGAAGGATCCTGGGGTAGGCTACAAGATTCCTATACTCTCCCACCAGCTTGGATCTATTCTGTGTCATCACAAGAGGTTTCTTACTTGATTTGTTCATCAGCAGTGAATTCAGCACAGCCAGAATGCTTTTTGGGTGTGGAGGCTCTGGGAGCTAACTGAAGACTTAGAGTGCCCCATTTGGAGTACCCATGGGATGAAGCTTGACAAACTTCAAACCCTTGCTGCTTCCTTAAAATTAGAGACCCCATCCCAACTGAAGGCAGCCTAATTACCAATGTCTTTACATGCCTCCAGGATAGGTGTGACAGGGGTGTCTCAGATACAGCTTGGATGAAACAGCAGTGGTTCAGGCTGCCATAAGCACTACAGAGCTCCAGGCACAATTTTACACAGCCTCCTGGGCTTTGAGCTGCCATGATTTTATTGCTGGTGGTTTACAAATTAGCTGCATCAAGACTAGATCCATTCTGCTTGTGATGGCTGCAACAGAAGCCCAGTAGCTTGAGCAGCTTGACCCCTTTTGCTTTTTCAGGTCAGCAATGAGAAGGATAAATGATCTGCTCTGAACAGTCTTTCTCCATGACGTCCCACAGCTCAACCTCATCCAGACTCAGGAAGGAGGGTAGGAGAATAGCAGCCTGGTGTCTAGATGGTAAGCACATCAACACTCCCGTATTTTTGTGTGCCAGTTCATTTCAGGGCTATTGACTTCTGCAGGGATTTAACGTCAGGGTCAGCATAAGAGTTAGATGAAAGAAACATTCACTTTGGTGAGCTCCTTTGTAGGGCTGGGAAAGGAGACAAGACTCTTTAACTAAATAGCAATTATCCTGAGGTGCTGGCAAACCCTGTCAGCCAGCAGGCAGCTTTTGGCTACAAAGCAGAGGAGTGAGTGTGATGGTAATACTTGAGTGCTCTGCACCTTTTAGTTACTACCTGTGAACAAGCTTGGGGAGGTCTTGCAGACTGGTGTCCTCATTACAAGATCAGAAGCTGCTGGTGTGCGTGTCATGTTGGTAATCCTGGGGGAGAAATCAGAGACTCAGCTGGAATGAAAACCGCTCACCTTCCTGCAAGGATGCAGCCACCAGAGCAGGATGGAAACACGTCAACTGCACGCTGTGATTTGACACAGCAAGCACAGCTACTGCCCAAGCTGGGCACAAACTGTGGTTGGAGAGGGAGTCAGGATGCTGAGTTGTTAATCCAGCACATCTCAAAAGCACTATAAAAATAGGAGATATCTTATTTACAAATGCGATCTTATTTTTAGCCCTGGGGAGAAAGGAAGGGCAGAAGGCTGTGACACTGTGGTTCACACTTGTTCATTTACCCAAGCTTCCCCCGGAGAGACCAGCAGCTAGCACAGGCTAGTAGAGGAGGCTTGCAATAGGAGAGCCAGTTTATACAATTTGCTTAGGAAAGAAGACCTTTTGTGGCAGTCAGAGCAGATAAAACATGTTCTCCACTACAGGGTGAGCTATCTCAGGCAAAATGCTACCTATTGAACGAGGAGATGAAGAGGACCAGATGGAAAGACGAATTTCCTTTTCTAGGATCCAAGAGAGTGGGCTGATGCTGTTGCAAGCGGAGATGAAGGCTGAGTTGGAGAGTGAGGATCTGGCTGCACATTTAAAATTTGTTGGGTGGAGGGGGAGAGATGTGCTGGCCCAAATGTTCACAGAGAAACTGTAGGATGAGGAAAGCTAAAGGTAGTTTTAAATGTAGTTCTGACCTTCAGCACAGTAACACCTGCCTTCCATCTGTGTCCTTAAGTCAAGATGTTCATGCCTTAAAAAACCACAGATGAGAACACCCCACCCTACATTACAGTGAGAGGGTGGTATTCACTTATGGACCATTGCAGTCCAGCTGCCAGAACATCTCCCTGGCAGCACTCAGGTCCATCCTCCCTCGCTGGGTCCATCCCTTAGGTGAGGACAGTCACAGCTTACAGCTATACCAGCCTTCTCTTTGCCTGTCATGCCCCATTCCCCTCTGTCCCTGTCTCCTCCTGTACTCCAGATCTTCCACCCTTGTCCAAAACCCTGGACCCTCCCCAACACTGGCTGCTCCTTGCCTCTGCACCTTCCTGGCATGACTGCACCCTGGAAATCTTTCCTCGAGAACTCCCGTGTCCCCACAGCATCATTCCAGCCACTCCTCTGTGGCTGGGAAGCCTTTCACTCCACGAGCAGCAGTGTGCCCATGCTGCCCATTGTCCAGCAGGGACCCAGGCTGGAGTGCTCCCCTCCCCCTCTGCCGAGATAGCCGCACTTCAGAGGCAGCTGCACGGCTTTTTATAGACGGGACTTAATGCCACTTGACGGACCACAGCGCTATTTTTGTGCCAAGTTAGCACAGCCTTAGTATTCTGCGCGTGCGAGCGCTTCACCCAAGACTAGTTGCTGAAATATAAATACCACTCAACCAAAGTTATTTAGAACTTCAGTTGGATCGACCTGATCCGAGCCAATTATTTTCCCCGACAGAATTAATTAGACTGCATATAAAGTGAGTGAGATGTGAAAGACAGGTCTGCAGAATTACTTATTCCATTAACAGTTGGTTTGGAAAAAAAGAGGCTCTGTCCTTGACTTGGCTGTGCCATGGCCTCATCAAGAAGAAGGAAATCAGGGTTTTCACATGGGAAGCTGCTCTGCTGGCAAACACAGTTCACTTGGTGTTAGTTTGCATCAACAAGCTCCCTGCTCTCTTATATTCATGAAGATAAGGGCTGGCTGTGTAAACGCAGTTGCAGAATCCAAACTCCCTCCCTGCTCAAAACAACTGTTGCTCAGACCTCTGTGGAACTAATTTATTGCCAAAGAGAGTGAAATGTAAATAGTTGCAGCAGGTACGCGAGCAGGCGTTTCCTCACCGAGTATTACTTGGAGAAGAGCCAATCGGTGCCTGTACACAGAGCTGGAGGGGAGCAGCTTTTCAAGCACGAGAGAAAAGTAGGACTGGCTTCAAAAGCAATGATTATTTTATGGGAATTACTCCAGCAAGGTGGGGAGGGACTGAGAAGCTCATTTTTTCAAGATCGAAAAACACACTCAAGTTTCCTTGGGACTCATTTCTCCTACAGAGCTCAAGAAACAATGAGAGCAGTTCTGCAGCTCCAGTTCTATGTGAGTACTGGGTTCTGGGGAGACAAACATCCCAGTAACTTAGCACAGAAAAAGTCTATTTTTCCTTTAAACACAGACCATGAGGAAAGAGATGCAGCTGAGCTGTAGGGCTGGGGCCAGTTTCCTGTCCTGTGCACAGGAAGAGGTGTTCACACCATCCCAGTGAGCCTCCCTGTGCCCATGTCACGGCTGGTCCAGTTACAAAGGTCTGGTTGCACCAGGGCCTGTAGGGATTGGGGAACCATCCCCAGCCCCAAGAACCAACATTTTACATTCACAGCCAGTGACCTCTGACCCTCTGCATTTGCCATCCTCTCTGATGAAATGCACCAGGGCTTTTCCTAGGTAAGTCACCATTCCTGGTGTTACAGTCAGACAGGGGGATTGCCTGTTGTGGCAGATGAGTCACTTGCATCCTCTTCTCTTCCAAGGCCAGCTTCTTTTCAAACTCAGAGCCTAGGTGTCCAGCCTTATGGGGAGGGAGGCTGGGATACCAGGGAAGATACACCTTGTCCCTGCAAACAGCTTCACCTCAGATGTAGTTTCATGCCATTGTGATTCTTCCTCTACCAGGTCTTCCGGTCTAACTCCTCACGGGTGGGTTAATATGGAAAAAAGGATGACCTACAGAACACCTAATAGTTGTAAAACATATTGCACATAAGCTGCAACACCACCACCCAGACTGCAGGGCAGACCCCTCCACAGCACAGGACTGCCACTGCCACCTCTGCCAGGTCAGACAGAGCTTGGGACTCTGCTGTGGTACAGCAGAAATTAAAGGTATCAGTTCCTATTTTGTGGGGTTATTTTAAGCACCATTATCCTGTATCCCGAAACACATTAATGCTTTGCAGATAACTGTGCTTTGGGGAGGAGGAATGGACTATGCAGTCTCCCAAATCTCTCCCCAGCTCCATAGCCTGGCTTGAGAAGGAGATCAGAGCAATCTTGAGAGGTGCTTGACTCCATTCCATACGCCCTCCTACCTGCTCTGGAAGGCTTTCAGTGAAGGCAATTCTGCAATATCCTTCTTCTCCCTATGCTCAGGGTTTACAGCTCTCCTACAGGCTGTAGGATATTACAGGAGATTACACCTAATCTTAGGGTATGTTTCTATATATTACGCCAATTATTTCTCATGCTGCCTGTAGGAGACAAGCAGGAAAGTAAAAAACAGCTCTCTGTGTATTGAAAGCTTTGTTATTCCCCTCAGTTATCTACTTCCTAGACAAAACCAAACCCACTTATCTTGTGCCTTCTGAAACTTTTCCTTTTTTGCTGCTTTGCCCAGATTGTCTCTGACATGATATCCAAATCTGGCCACATTGCACCAGGTGGGATCTCAGCAGCACTGGGTGAAGTGGCATAAGTAGCTCTCACACTCTCTGCCTGCTAACACCTCCTACCCAAAGATTCACCTTTCTCAAAACATCAACATATTATTGGCTTGCTCAGTTTGCAGTAAGCCAAAACCCCAGCTCTGGTTCTTCTGTACTGCTTTCTCAGCATTTATTTCGCAATCTGGTTTTATGCATTTGATTTCAATGTGTAATACTTCCAACTTTCCTCAAAATAATTCCATCTCACTGGGTCCATATCATTCCTCCAGCTCATTGAGATCAGTCTTTTTCTTATTATGCCCTCCAATCTCGTTATAGCTCCTTCCCAGCTGGGTGTCTGCTGCACATGAAGTCTCTTCCATCATCCACCGTGATAATGAAGAGAGTGAACAGAAATAGTCCCAAGGAAAAAATTCCCCTGCAGAATCCAACTTGAAATGCCTTCTCATTTCGACAAGAGATGATTGCAAACCAGTCAGTACATTTTTTCAACCACTTCAATGAGATTTCATGGCAATTTCTTTTCTGATGAAGATTTGCCCAAAAAAAGCATTGAATACTTCAAACATCTCTTCATCATGCTTTATTTGTTCTCTGTGTCTATTAAGTAATGGAGATCCAACTCCCTTTGCCTCACCCCTGCTTCTCACACATTTAGGAGAATCATTTTTGTAGTTCCCTAGCCTTGTTTTTACTATTTGGGAGATTCCTTTTTTTCTTTATTATTTCAAGTAATGACACACTCCTGATGCAGCTATATAGGGTTTACTGTAGATTCTATTGCTTGTCTGCACTGCCTTGCTTGTAATAGAGCCATCAGCTTTCTGCACTTCTTCACTTAGAATTTCTTCCTGAGACTCTGCCTAACTGCTCTCTGAATTCACTGAAATCTGGTTTGTTGGGTTTTTTTAAGATCAGATTTTCATTCTGTCACACTTAGACCCTGAAACAGCCAGTGATTTGTTCTTCATCCTGTTTTAGTGGAAGATGAAACAAGACACAGAGAATATCGAGTTCTGATTTCATATATTGCCCCTCTCCAGGGAAGAGATGGATGGGCAAGATAATCAGCTCTCTTTCCTGTGCTTGATCTGTGGGTAAAGGACTTTGACTTACTGAGTTGTAAACATAGTAGGCTTTGTGAGCACACCAAAGATGGGGGTGGAAGTCCTGTTAATCAAGGCAGGGGAGTCTCAGTTGACATATGAGAGGGCTATGTTTTAATTTGTTCCTTGAGAGATGGACATGACCAGCAGCAATCTAGGATTACTGGATAACCTGAGCAGCTGTCAGAATGGACAGAACATAATTTGCTACATCCAAATCAGCTATCAAGGGAAAGAAAGTTGGAATTAATCTAGTAGGATCAGAAATCATCCAGAGACTTCAACAATAGGTGTGAAACATTTATTCTAACATAGCATTAAAATTAGAAATTAAAACCACGAAGGAAGTCAGGAGATTCGCTGACCATGTACCCTTGGCTCACTTTGCACAGGAGTGCCCTTAGAGGAGGAGGCACAGTTTTTGGTTCCTGTTAACATATCACTGTCACTGTGATGGATGAGAGAAGCTCTTGGTTTGAGAATTCAGGGGAATTCAGGGGTATAAGGGAAGTGTTTGCTTTTTCATTGTCTTAATAAATAAGGGTTAAATACTGCAAAAAGAGGTTTCGAAATATTTCAAAACCTAATTTTACTATTTTATCAGTTTATAGAGGAAGAATCACATATGTGACTCTCAGGAACACTGGCAATGAGCCACATCACAAAAATACTTCTTTGCACATACATTGAGAAGAGGCCAAGTGCATTTATGATACATATATTAATTCCTCCTAGACACTACAGCCACTGCATGAGAGAGGATCACAAGCCTTGCCCTGAAAGCTGTTGAGTAACATCAATAAAATTCAGAAAGAAATGCAGATGGTCAGTGACTTAACTATGTTACCTTGAAATTTTGACAACCACTTATGCATCTGGATACCTTTATATACCTCAACCTCTTTCTCCTTATCTCTAGCACCAAACTTTTCTCAGGTGAGGGTCTCAAATATCTGAGCAGAGAATGGTTGTTTCACTTTGGAGTGAAAATAAGTGGAAATGTGGTCTCCTTCCAGATCTGGAAATGCTGCTTCAGTGGTGACAGAGCAGCTTTAGCAAACATCTCAGCTGAGCTGCAAAAAGGTTGGTTGGGGTTTTACAAATCAGCTGTACTAATTTGGAGTAAGGAGTAACCTAGCTTTCTGAAGTAATTGCTTTTCTGTTCTCTTTCCCTATCTCTTTTTCAGAGGCCAGGTTTGCAAGCAGCGTGACCTGTTTCTCATTTTCATGCCAAATTGCTCCTTCACTTCATTGTCTCCTCAAGGCAGAAAGAGGAGTATGTGGAGGAGACTGTCAGGCTGATGTTTCCTGACAGCCCTACAAAGCATTACTGCTTTCTAAGGAAAATAAAGGCCAGACAGACTGCCTTGCAACCAAAAGCCCTGCCTCAGGAGGCTGCCTGCCCCAAGGATGGGGCAGAGCAGAACGGGATCCAGCAGCCACTTCCCTGGAGTGCACAGGCTTAACCAGAGCAGCACTGGAGGGAGGGAGGGAGCTGCAAAAGCTTTGGCAAGCCCCAAACCATTCAGCCTGGCTGTGCTACAGCGGCACCAAACCACTCCTTCAGCCCAGCTCCTCAGCCTGCCCGGACACAGACAGCAGGTGGAGGGAAGGATGGGCTGCGCAGGGCTGGTCTGAGCCTGTCCTTGGCTCTACTCTCAGCTGAAGCAGGCTGGGTCACCAAGTCCTGCTAAACCGACTGCCAGCCATGCTCAGCCACCATTAATTAACAGGAGAGACAAGGCCACCTGCACTGTGAGTGCACACCCTGAGCTGCAGCTCTGTACTTACATGACATCCACAGGGGGTCATTCTGAGGGCATGGACCCCTAGAGAAGTTATCAACCCATGAGATCAGAAGTGAAGTTACAGTCACGTGTGTGCTTTCAGGCCGTGGTGAGCGTGAGGAACTAACCTTGCCTTCCTTTTTCCACAGAGTAAGAGCATGAATGTAAATTACCACTCTAAAGGAGCTGACAGGCTTCAGGTTGACTCTCCAGCATGTTCCTGCTAGGATGCTGATTTGCCCTTATCCTCTGGGTCCTTGGATTTGATGCTTGCTCCTCTTATAGAGTAATTTGCATTTTGGTATATGGTTCCAAGAAAGAATAATAGCATTTTACAAGTGTAAATGAGTATAAAGTGCACCAGGGAAGGGAGAATTAGACCCTTATCTTTTGAAAGAATATCAAAAAACCGGGGGAAAATTTGGACTTGAGCCAAAGGATATTTCCTCATTTTGATTCTAAAATGCTAAGAGAATTGTATTAAAAAGCATAATGGAAGAAAAAAGATTTAGCTAAGGTTGTGTTGCTAAATATTCAGAATCACCTTCTGCACAAAATCTTACCCCTTCAAAAATCCTCTGAAATTAAGATAATGTATTCATTACAGTACTCAAAAGATTTCCATTTCAATTTATTGTCAAGGTTGAGAGGTTCTGAATAGGACTCCTGGGGAAAAGGGCAAGTTCTCTATTAAAAAGATAGGACTTTACTGCCTGTAACTCATTTTCAAACACTGACTAATTCAGCCACGGAGTAACACGGTGGCATTGTGTTAGTTAGGATAGCTGTGATTCCCCTTGCAATTCCCATCTCATAGTGGGAAGCTGAGGAACAACACTTTCTTCAAAGCAATAATCAATGGCCAGGCAAGTCTTGGAGGGGATTCCTAGACTCCAACTATGAGCATGATATGAATACTTCACACAGGTTTTCAGGAGCTTTCCTAAGTGCCTTCCATGCAGTCAAAATAATCCTAATTCTGCCTTCTGGCAGTGAAAGGGTGAGTAACTCTCAGGGGGAGGAAGAACAGTTTCTTCATGTATGACTCATATGGACCATTTGGATCCAAGTGGGGGTTTTGGGTTGTTTTGTTTTTTTGGTTTTTTTTTTGGGGGGGGAGGGATGTTGGCTGTTTTTTGGGCAGGGCTAGGGGGTTGGGGTTGGGGGTTGTTTTGAATTAAGGAAAATAAATAGCCACCCACACAAAAGATGTAGATTCACAGAGAATCCATTTGACTGGATGCAGTATCCATTGTTGACCTTGTCCCCCCCTTGCTGATCCTGACCATGTATATCTGACAGTGCAGATTGTGTCCAGGTTCAGCTGACTTCTGACATGAAGGAAGTATCTGGAACAGTCAGATGAAATTCATTTATTTATTTGTTTATTTCCAGTTTGCTAGAGGTAAAAGATTAGGAGAAACACTCATGGCCTAAATCAGCAGAGATTCCCTAGCCTCTAATTAGAGATTAGTCTAATAAGAAAATAGCTAAACACACAGGAATGGAACACAATGAATTGTGTTTCCACAGACATTTTTGTTTAGTCAGATCCAATCTGACTTTATGAGTCACTGCCATTTCCATGGTGCAAAAAAACATGGCCAAGTAGAGCTCTTGTAGAAGTGGATGCAATTCCAGTGGCTTTGCTAAGGTGAAACCTACATTCCCCAGACTTGGATTTGACTAAGGTTGCACACGAGGTTGATGAGTATCCTACAAAGAAAACACTCAGCAGCATTAAATTTGGGGATGGCCCATCACTGGAGTTGTTCAAGGCCAGGTTGGATGGGGCTTTGAGCAACGTGGTCTAGTGGAAGATTCTCTGCTTATGGCAAGGGAGTTGGAACTATGTTATCCTTAAGATCCTTTCCAGTCCAAACCTTTTTATGATTCTATGAAATTGTTCTGCCAGATCTGTGACAAGCACTCAATCAAAGTTGTACGTGCTAAACAAATCCATTGAAAGGATGTTCCCTACAGGTAGACAGTGCATTAATGAAATTAAGTATTTTCCTCAAATTATGCCCAAGGAGAAATTAATTACTGGGGGAATGAGGGAAGAAAAGGATCTCTACCTTCTGCAGTCTCAGGATACGGTGCTATTTTTGTCTCTTGAAATCTAATTTCCATGAAACATTTCTGCAGAGTGCATATTTTCTAAACACGACTTCCTTAGCAGCCCTGCTAATATAAATGCTGTAATTCCAGAAGAAAGAGACAGTGCCCTGCTCCAGAGGCCTCTGACTGGGAAAGGCTCTATTTCAAAGGGATCCTATCACTCATGCCATGGCATTGTAAGTAACTGCTGCCCAAGTGGGAGTCAGACTGATGGAGGGAGGCTTGAGCTCCCCCAAGGTAGGTGCTGGGGACAGTGTATATTAACTCCAGTGCTGTAGGCTTAGTTCATGCCCAGAATACAAATACAACTCCACTCCAATTTTTTTGTCCCCTGCTGGCTCATGCTGATGCCAGATTCTGGCGTAACACTGTGAACAGCATTTGCTTGCAGTTGGTTTCAGTCAAGGAAGTTTATAATAACGATGATGTAGCTTGCAAGGCATTCCTAGAATTATGTGTATGCTTTGAGCAGTGCTGCTTCAATGGTCCCCACTTCTCCAACTTGCCTTCAGTATCCTTTTTTATCCCATCTGCACCATTCTCCCACCCCTCCTGCCACCCAGCAGATATCAGAAAAACACTTGGGCTTTTCCCAATCAGCCTGGTGTTCAGAACAGAAGAACAAGTACCTCAGACTGGCACGCTGAGACAGGGCCAGCCCCAGTGAAACGTCTGCCTGAATACACTGAGAACACTAGCCCTGCATAGGGGCTGCAGGTGAAATTCTGCCCCTGAGAGGTGGGACCTAGGCTCAGCTCCTGCCCCCAAGACCACCACAATAGTGTCACCCCTCAGCAGGAGCTTCCTGGCTGCTGCTATGGGAGATGCTGCCTCACACACCAGCATATCTGTGTACTGGATTTGTCCCAGGAGGATTGCTGCTAGTTATCCATGGTGAAGAACAAAACCCTTGGTGGTTTTGTCTTTGAAGACAGAGAGATGCCTGACAGAACCCTGTTTCTAGCTCTTCTTTTTGGGCAACTTGATCTCCCAATCCTGCCCCATACCACCAGCCTGTGGTGCCATCCCACACCTTCTGTCTTGGCAATGGAGGGGAAACCAGCACAAAGGGACTGGTAAGGGCTTGAGAAATCATCTGCTCTTCATCCCATCATCTGTCATTCTTTTAATGCAGCATTTCTGCACCTACTTGAGGTCTAGGCTTGTCAGCATCAGCCAGTCTTGTCCCCACAGGTGGAAGCCCTTCTGCTGGCATGCAAAATACAAGAGGTATAGCAGGGGTGCCAATTTCCACAGCAGCCAGGTGAGGCAGCCCTCACTTATGAAGAGCCCCTGTCCAAAGGAGAGAGGAAGGAAAGCCTTCTTCATTGCTCCTATCAGAGTGAGAAGAAAACAGAATTTTGTGGTGCATGTTCTATGAAGTTGGTATTAACCCTGGCAGGACCAACCAGACAATGCTCAGGGCCCTGCAAGCTGTTTCCATTCTTAGGGGAAGAGTGTCAGTCTTCTGTGTCTTTGATGGATCCCTAAACACTGAGTAAAGCCTCAGAATTTCCTGATTTTCATGGATGCTGTAAGCCTCAAAAAACAGGAGACAGTTCTCAAGACCCACAGCCTTGACTTGATTTAACTCAAGTCTCCTACCTTTGGAATTTCTTTCAGTGCCTGACTCTCAACACCTTTTCAAGTGATGCTAAGGACTTCCTCTGCTGCCTCCATTCCCAGCTTCTGGGCCCTTCTTGCTCTCCTCTCCCAAGTGTGCAAACTGCCCTTGCTCACACTATGCCCTTAGCACGCCGCCAGTTTGGGGCACTGAATGACCACTGTTACTCCTGCTCTTGGCCTGTGAAGAGGTCTTACTCACCCCTTGAAGTTCTTGGAAGAAACATCTTATGCTCCTTAATGCCAGAAGAAAGTGTGAAATATTACCTACATTGTCTTAATGCCTCAGAGGCTCATTTACAAACCTACTACAACAGCACAGCGTTGATCTAGACACAGCATCATGATTGCCATCATGGGCTATAACGTGCTGAACTTTGTGAACACAGCAGTTTTCTTGCTCTCCTTGGTGTATAGCCAACAGCCTCTGTGCAGAACAAACTCAGAGGCATGGCTGTACCTGAGAGCAGTGCCTCCTTTCTCCTTCAGGTCACAGGAGAGAAGATGTGCAATAAAGCGATTTTCCCATTCAGGTTCATCTGGCCAGTGTTCCATGCCCTCAGAAACGTCCTCCCTCCAGGCTGTGCCAGCCGTGCCCTACCTGGTTCCACATCACTTGCATCCAGGGTGAGTCACCAGGCCCTTTGCCTGGTGTTTCCACCCTGCCAGCCAGCCATGGCTCAGGCTCTCCTCAGCACAGAACATTCCCAGATTCACAAACAACTCTCAGCTTGTGACACCACTTCCTCTCTTTGGGAACAAATCACTCAATGTGTGTGTTCAAAGAGGGACTCTTGCAGTCTCTTCAGTGTCTCAGCACACGGCAGGACTGAGCCCGGCGGCTCTGACACACAAGTGGGATGCTGCAGTGGGATTTGGACTCAGACAGCTGCCTTGCTCCACTCTGGAATGTTTCCTCTCCCCACTGCAGATATCTCAGGTGGCCCTGAGGTGAATCCTAGACCACAATAAACAGCACACCAAAAGGCATGCCAGGGTGCAAATTGAACAGGAGCCTCCTTGGAGGGGACTGCAGGGGAAGCTGAAAGAGGAAACCGTATGTCTGGAGGACACTGTCCTCACTCTCAGATCAGAGACCTCCTTGAGAGCAGAACCAAAGTGATAGCAAAGTTCCTGTGAAACACTCGTGACAACATTTCTAAAATCTGTGCTCTGCTCCCACAGTTCGGTTTCTTACAAGCAATCCGTTTTAGAGGCATGAATTGTAAAGTGCCAGGGGATGGCTGTTGGAAAATGGGATTTTTGAATTTCAATGAACTTTCAAAGCAGACTTACTGCTCAAGACAAATGCGCACCTTTCCTCCTCTTAAAGTTGTAGGAGAATGAAATCCAGGTGTCAGACATGCAAGTTGATCTGAAAATGCCCTAAAACCCAGAAACCCATTCCTCAGCTTCAAAACTACCCACAAAACTAGTTTTATTTTTCCTTTCATTATTGTTTATCTCGCCTATTAAAATTCTGCTGATACCTTCAGTAGCATATGAACTGGCCAAGTCTCTTCTTTTAAATCTCTCTGCAGAAACAGAAGAAATACTCTTGGTCTTGGTAAATGTAACAGTGCAGGTGCTTCCTGCAGATAAGGTAAAAAAGCAACTTCAAACATTAGTAAGAATTTATGAGGACTATGGCTGAATTTTTAGTAGCTGAGTACCAGAAACAAGTTTTGGGATATGAGTACATATTTAATGTTTGTCTTTATTTGAGCACAAAAATATGGGTTCAGAGACAGGTTAAATGATGGGATTTCTCCATTGTAAGGGAAAAAGGCACGAAGGTTATGTTCAGGTCTCTCCGATGTGAGCATCCAGTTTGTTTTGTGTTACGAGATCAAACAATATTAAAGGAGATCTCCATTTTGGAGCTAGCAGCTGAATTCCAGCAGTGACAAGAGGTCACTAGGGAAACAGACTGATTTCTTAAAAGATGTAAGTGGTTGCTCTGAATCACTCAGCACCTCACCCAAGGCAATGAGCCACAGCAGGGTACAGGCACGCCACAGCCAGCAGTCAAATCAGGCTCACCCAGCGTGGAGGAGCAGCACCCAAACCATCCTGCTTCTCCACCCCACCTCCTCTCCACCAGATAAGACAAGCCACAGTATCCTCAACCTCACCATCAGCACTTCATCCCGTGCTGACAAGGTTTATTCCCACTCTGCTGGTGGGTACTTCCAGGGGGCAAGCCAGACCCCAGCTCCTCATGCCCGAGCTCTTCCCACAGAACCACTGTGGGTCTCCACCCACAAAATTGTGCCGTGTCCCAGCACAGAAGGCAACACACTGGTGGGTCTTATTGTCTTGGTTGGGACCCAGACAGAGGCCAGGTTTGCAGAAACGATGCTGCTGTGGAAACCTGGCTTTCAAACCCCAGGACCCCGTTTCCCAGGTCTGGTGGAAGATAAGGGGCAAAGAAGATCACTCAGTGATTTGGGGGATATGAAAATTTTGTGCAAAGGTGTCTGCTTCAAATTGCATACCCCAGGGCAACCAGGAAAGTTGTCCCATGAATGACTACAGCATTGATTGCTGATCTAGTCTCTTAAGGCGTGTGACACAGAATTTTTAAAACTAATTAGCTACAATCAAGTGGTTTACATTTTTGTCAGACCCACACATTGAATTATAGTTCCTCAGATCTTTTATGGGTTGCAGTTGAATTTCTTTTTCAGTACCAAAGACTGCATTCTTTTCCTCTGTAATATATTTTTAAGAGTGACAAGAGATCGATAAAAACTTGTAATTTAAGATCCATAAGCCTCACATAATTTAGCTTCATATACCATGTTCTAATAAAACAAGACATACCAGTCAGGTGTTCTGCACACAGGTATATACATCTATGTCTCTGGTTTGGTTTACGTTAGGCTTTATGTTTATGAACCCTGACAGGTATTTAACACTTTATTAGGAAAACAAAAATGCAATTAAATATTGTAATGTGAGTCTCCTCTTCTTGGCTTCCATTAAAAACAATGGCCTACCCCCACCTTTTGCATGAGAAAGAAAGAAAGAAGAGACAGTGTTAATCACCCTCTATCCCTTGCAATTTTTATGGGTGTTTGTTGCAGTTAAACAAATGAGCAGCATTTTTCTGCAGAATTTCCTCTATAGACCTGGATGACTGTGACAGATACTCAGCAGCCAGCCTCAATTATAAATAACTTCCGGATATTTAACATGATCCTGCCTGGAAAAGGGGGAGCTGTGAGGCAGAGAGCCCTGATGCTCTCCATGGGGATCTTCTTCCCTGTATAAGGGACAGAGCTATGAGCTAGACAGAGAGCTCAGAGCTGCCCAGCTGCTCAGCAGCAAGTCGGTGTGAAGAGTCAACCAGCCACACTAATATGTCCCTCAATTGCAGCCAATGTCACACCAAGCCAGTGAAAGGAGCCAGGAGAAAACTTTCCTTCTGTAAAAGTGAGTGGCAAGCTGCTGAATCACTCTGGCAGGCAGGAGTCAGCATGTCTAGGGGAAGTGAAAGTCAATGTCTCCTGGAGGGAATATTAATAATAAAAACCAAAGCAAGGACATTCAGAACTCGAAAAGATCTTTACATTTAGTAAAAAAAAAAAAAAAAAAAAAAAACATTCTAAGAGTGACTCCATGCACAAATTAATATTTCAGTAAACCAATATTCATTTTATATTTATGATACAACATTATTCATCTACTAGAGTTTCAAAGTATTTTACAGCCACACGCTAATAAAGCATCTCATTTGCTGTGAAATGCAGCCATCTTGTCACTGGAGCACAGCAGCTGACAGGACTGTCTAGGGCACAGGGGAGAAAAAGCTGCCCTCAAGGGAATTTGAGAGAGCTCAGCACTGCTGATCTTCCTTTTCAGGTCCAGGATGGGACAAAGTATTTACAAGAGCTGGGCTTAGGGAGACAAGACAAGTGGAAAAAATAACACGGTTGAATAGAGAAGTTTTAGACAAGTCTTGTTGAAATCTGACTGGTCCAGTGCAGATATATAAATACATAATAAATCATGCAAAGCAGATTTTATTGTCCTTCTTCTCATTTGTATCATAGCAGAAACTAGGAACTGTCAGGAGCAAACCACCTGGGATCCCCTCCATGCTGGGTCTCATCCCTTCCTCAAAAGTGGAGAGGGAGCCTCCATTTCTCCTTCTTTCCACCCCTGGCAGCCTTTCCCTGGCAGAGGAAAAGACATGCAAAGTTAACCCTTTTGTTTACTGGGGACTGTCATTATTCACCAGTCCATAGGTATATCTACCCATTCCATGGAATGGAACTGATGTGAACAGTCAATTCAAACAGTAAACACCGGTAATACTCTTCAGAAATAAAAGTGCAGAATGCAACACCTCTGCCACCAAACTAAATAATCCTGTATGCATAAATATTCTTGAAATACAGAATTTGTATCAGAGGCAGCAGAAGCTGTTATGTGCGATGTGCTTTGTTACAGTCTGATGTAGATTAAAAGTCAAATAATGCACCCTTAGAGATATACGGGCCCAAATCCAATTTTCCTCTCCAATAGAAGTACAGTAAATAAAGTAGGCATCCAAAACCGTCCACATAACTCCAAGCAATGCCATGCACTAGGTTTTTTATGTGTTTAGGAATATATATGTATATAGGGACGTACATAGACATGAATATGTATTTGTTTATTCAGGGATGGAGTTTGCTTTTGGTCTCTTTATGAAGATTGAGTATTTCTAAAGTAACCATTAGAAATCAAGTGAGAAGGGAAAGGGGAAAAAACCCTTTAATTTTAATCTGGAAAAATTCCTTCTTATTGACAGGGCTTCTGTTTGCTAGAAAACTTCCTAGGGAAAAAAATGGGAAGAAAACATCAGCTGCAGCTTACTTATGGAAGTGCAAGCATAATTTGGTAGAAACATTTAAGTTAACAGGTGTCAAGGACTGTTGATTCAGAGCATGACAACAGCCAACGTGGGCCACTTCAGGGTTTTTAGGTGAGATATTTTACACCAGTCTTTTCAGCTGTGTATGATATCTCAGACAGCATTTCTATCTTCTTGAGAAAGTCCTCAGAGGCCCCCAGGATAGCAGCTCAGGTGCCAGGTGTTAGCACTGTTTCACAAGACAGGGAAAGCAGACACTTGTTTGGCCACTGCAATATAAGAAAGATAAAAAGCCATTAGAGAGTGGCTAAAGAAGGGCAGCAAAGATGATCAAGGGCCTTCAGGAGCAGCTGAGGTCACTTGGTCTGTTCAGCCCTGAGGAGAGACCTCACTGCAGTTACAACTCCCTCATGAGGGGAAGAGGAGGGGCAGGCACTGATCTCTCCTCTGTGGTGACCTGAGGGAATAGCCTGAAGTTGTGTCAGGGGAGGTTTAGGCTGGATATTAGGAAAAGGTTCCTAAAGTTTCCACCCCAAAGGGTGGTTGGGCACTGGCACAGGCTCCCCAGGGAAGTGGTCACAGCATCAGCCTCATGGAGTTCCAGAGGCATTTGGACAACACTTTCAGGCACATGGTGTGATTTTTGAGGTGTCCTGTGCTGGGCCAGGAGTTAAACTTGATGATCTTTGGGGGTCCCTTCCAACAGGATATTCTGTGATTCTGCCTTGCCTTGAGAAAACCTCTCAGTTGGACCCTGTAAGTGCTGGGGTCAGCAGCCTGCTCTTCCAATACCCTCCTCCTCCAGTCTAAGCATTGCCATGGGCTTGCTGCCCCTCTCAAACCTGAAACTGTTCCCAGTTTTATGGTATTTCTTCTACCTTGAAATATATACTCAACTCACACTTTTGAAAACCTGTCCCCCTATGGCTCTGTGTACACTTGAGTATTAACCAAGCAAGTGCTGTGCAAATGCTTGCTGAGTACAGTATTTGGTGTAAAAGTATTTGAGTCCAAAGGTGAGTTAGAAATATAGCACTTGAGCAATCCAGGGAAAGAGGCTAATTCAACAGAGCTTATCTAAGACCGTGCAAGCAGCAGAGGGGTAACTCTGCTGGGAATGCCAACTGTATCTGAGCTTCCAGCAAGGTGATCTGTTTAGTGGTGCCATGTTGCCTTCGCAAATTTCCACTGGCTGCTCAGGCCTCAAAACTTCACATAGCTTCCAATGCATTCAGGAAAAACAGTAACTTGGGTCACAATTAACATGTACAGCGAAACCTGTATGGATGAGAAAAAGCAGTGACTGGCCTACCCCATATTTTAGTCCCAATTCCAAAACCTCTGGTAAATACCAGGAGGTTATTTATTCACTGAACGTTTTCCAGCTCAGTTCTCAGAAGCTTGTAACCTCTGTGCTTGTATTTGTCATGACACACGCATAGCCAGGTTTTCCTTTAAGGTGAGTCCTTCTATTCAAACATGGAAATATTTTAAAAGCAACCCACTGCCAATCTATTATAAAAATGGTCTCTGCTAGTGAATCTAAGCCAAGGACTCTGGGGACAGTGAGCACCTTAATGTTCTAGGAAAGTCATTTAACATCTGTCTCTTTCTATTTAAACCGTGCTGATCACGCCGTGGACCTAATTTTCCCAGATATAAAATAAGCCAACTATATCTACTTACCTGGTTTGTGCATAGAGATGTCTGCAGGAAAGGGCTTGAAGAGTGAAGTAATTAATGAGGAAGACCTTTTTGCCTGCCACAGACTTTGCCATCTGTGTGAGAACCTAATGTGATGATCAAGTTGAGCAGCTGAGATACCTGATAGAGTGATTAATACAGAAACCAGAGTCAGCTGCAGACAGAAGGCTGCTCTTGGAAGGCACCACGGGTCAGTGGGACATCTGCTGTGCTGTGTGGGACAAAAAGGTGAGGTGGGTGAGACGTGGTGGTGGAAACAGACTCTCTGTAGCACCAGCACTGGGACTTGGGAGAAGACCTGATGCAGGGTAGGGCATGCAGTGGGGAGGCAGAAGTTTGTGTTGAAGGATGTCACTCTCCTATTTCAATACTATTAAAGCATAGATCAACATTAAACTGTCTCCATGACAGACTCCCTGGTAAAGCTGCAATGCAAGCACCATAATCCAACCCCTAAAGAATCTCTCTACCCATGGCTGCTCTCAGCTGATTGTCTTGCAGGACGGAGGAGTCCCAGGGTGAGGGTGGGGAGCAGATTAGTGCTGTTCTCCTGACAATCACAGAGACAACTAAGGACTGTCTTTCAGTGGCACAACTTGGACAAAATCAAGAGGCCACACTTCACTGTCTAACTGCCCTTTTCATCCATGGTGCTTTACCATCAAGAAATACAGGAATACAACACTAGAAAGGACAGCTCTAACATACCCAAATAATACACCAATCCCTTTGTTTTACCCTCCCCTTGTTCAAGGTGTCACCCTCTATTTTAGAGCACAGAACTTTACTCACCCCCATCCCCCACTGGCTAGAGCTGCTCCTGAGCCTGGTCTGCATAGCCACCAACACAGGTGACAGCCCACACCTCTGCTGGGCTCACTGAAATCTGTCCCCCAAGTGCACAACGAGGCAGCTCAGCCAACACATGCCCCTTCAGAGACAGCTGGTGCCATCCACCAAGCTTTTATAAACCCTTCGGAGGAGGAAGAAGGCTCTCTAGGATGAGATGGGATGGGATCACCAATGGGTTTGGCATGGGGCTGGTCACAGGCAGGGCCAGATGGCACTGCGGGCTCATCACAAACACATCCCTGCACAGGCTTTCTGGTTATCCAACAAATAATTGCCGTGTCCCTTTAGGATCTGCATAGCATGTGCCAGCCCAATTACAACACATGGAGTAGGAGGGGATGGTGCCATAAAACAGCAGCTAATAATGAAAATTAGCCCTGAGGGAGGCAGGGAGGGGGAGACAACTTCCTTTCCTTTCTTTTCCCTTCCCTATGTTTAGCTTCTTTCACTTTTTCTCCCTCAGCTTCTTTTCTTGTTTTTGCAATCACTGCGCAATTTTTTCAGTGGTTTTTGTTCCTGATGGAAGCAGGCTTCTCCTTCTGCCAGGCAGGGGCAGAACTGCTCGAGGGCAGAAGCACTGCCCCTTTCAAACCAGTCACCCATGAAGGCAGCTCCAGATGACCCACAAGCAGTGACACAGCCACATCTTGGAGCATAATGCTCTTGTAAGGCTGCTTATGGTAATAGAAACTTAGCTTTCACTATGAATAATCACAGATTTTATTTATAGTGACAAAATGAGAGGGCCTTTTATGCAATATTGACTCAGGTTACCCAGGTCAATAGCAGCCAAGTCATAGTGACTCATACTGTGGAATTAAATATTTTAAACATAGCACAGTTATAGTCTGAGCCTGACTTGCCTTCAGTAACTGCCTTGATCTCATTTTCCTCCTTCCTCCCCCAAAATAGACTAGAGAATTCAAAGTATCCCATGCAATACAGCACCTGATGATCAAAGACAGGGAAAAGAGTGTTCATGCTGTCTTTTGGAAGTTTTGCCTGGTGATCTATAGCAAACAGGGGACACATGTAGGATGCAGCTGTGATGCCAGGACAAAATTTTTGCAGGGTCATGTTGTTGCTGCTTTTACAGTAAGGTTACTCGAGGACCCAAGCTAGCTGAATGATTCATGCAAGGTCGTTGAGAAAACCAAACAGAAGAGTGGGGGATGGAGTTTTAAAACTCTGAGTGCAAGGCCCTACCAGGGACTTGCCTGCAAGTTTTACAGTTCAGATGACTGAAGGGAAGGTAATGCTTGCTGAAGCCTTTTGACCTCTCTTTACAAGGTAATAAAGGTCTGGTGCACTTGTTCCAGGCACAGGTCCTGCTGTCCCAGTGTGGCTTTAACGATTATGTGATAAAGCATCCCCCAATGGAGGTGCAAGTTGGTGCCAGGGCTACTCTAAAACAAAGGCTGGAATAAAAGCATCAGAGAAATAGCACCACTTGGGCTGGAGGACTTTCTTTACCTGGGACCTGAGAGTTATGCTGTGAAAAGTTCAGACCAGTCATCAGAAAGGATGTGAGTTGTGTACGGTCAAAACCCGTGCACCAGTGTGTCCCCAGTCCCAGGAAGATCCAACTGGCCTTGCCCATTGCTAGGAACAGAGGAGAACCACTGCATGAATCTACCAGAAATTACAGGAAATAAGGAATGTAATGGGGACACGTTTTTTTGGTGATCATAAATTACCTTCTCTACAAGCTTTCATGCAATGACAAAGTCCCGCATTTTTTACCTTATGGGGTTAACTTTGGCTGTCCCTGAATACACGGACCCAAACTACAGGCCTGGAACAACTTACAAGTCAGGGCAAATTAGGAACGACCCCGCTGGATGCCACAGTGCCTCGACTGCTGGGAGGCAATTCAGACTCTGTTTGCCTCGCATGGCTTTGGGGTATTGATCGACCCCCACGCTGCCAGCACACCAACCCTGCTCTGGCACAGCAGGCACTGGGGCAGAAAGTTCAGTGGCTGTGTCAGCCCCGGGAGGCAATGTGTGCTCTGCAAATGGTTTTTAAATTTGCTGTTCGACATGGCTTCCCGAGACCATGGAGCATGCAAGCTGCAGCCATTTTTCACACTAACGTGTTTTCAGTGTGCCTTTTATTTCTCCTCCCAGTAAAACTGACCAGAAGAGAAACTACACTGAGACAAGGACTAAATTGCTCTGATTCAAGTCTTTCCCATTTGGAAGGGGCATTATTGGAACAATGGATGTAATAAAGTGATTCTTGTTTACATGACTTTTCCATTAGCAGAGGAGGATTTGTGGGAGACGTAAGCTTCTCCAGACATTCAATTAGAGCTGTTTAATGAAACATTATAACCAAAGCATCAGGGTATAAGAGGGTGATTTACCACAGCTTATTGCTTAGTTAGAGGAGAATGCTTTAAGTAAGTCCGAGTAAGAGATCGAGCCTACAGTCTCTTTCTTCACATTGCAGTATTTAACAGCACAGGCAATCTTCTCTGACCAGAGAAGACCAGAGTCATTATTTCCCAGACCACAGTCATTATTTCCATGAGGTCCATGGCAGCTCTACTAAGTCTGCTCAGAGAAGGAAAGGTTCCACTCAGCAGTCTCTAGTTACATGGCTAAGTCCTTCAAGGGCAGCAGTGTCTGTGTTGGTGAAGGCATCATTGCTATGTGTCACGTAGCATCTTTGGCCTGAGCAGTGGAACCCCTCTTACTAAAAAAATAACAAATGTTCAGCTAAAAACTGAAGTAATTTCTTCCCTCTCCAGCAGAGCCACTTCTGCAGCAGGGAGGTGCAAAAGGACTACCCATTTATTCTGCTACCAAAACATTACTTACCTCTGAAGGAGCAATAGCTCCCTACAGCTGCCCTAAGACAGTCAAAGTGGTGTGAAAACAAAACTTTGTCAAAAGACTTGAACAACAACATGACACCTACCACTTGGGATCTCATTGAAGGGATTTATTGTGCTCTGTTCTGTCCAGCCAAGTCTGTTTGGCTGCTCTGTACAGACAGCCCTTAGCACTTTTTGGGTCAGTGTGGAGATGCTCTCTCCTACAGCAAACAGCAGTCATCTTACAGGGTGTGTCTGTGCTCATTATAGGGAGGGATGCCTAAAGCAGGAGGAGTTAGTAGTTCACCACATTGATAAACCTATTGACAAGACAGCATGCTGTGGAAGAGCCCAGTGCAAACAGAAATGGAGTCAGGATGCTCTCCTAATGGTCTGAGTATCAGAAAGCACAGACCGCCACCGAGCTACCACGTGGAAGCATCACTTGCTGCAAGTCAGTTATTGATCCTTCATATAGCTTCTTCTTGTCTAATTAAGTCTCTGGAGAGGATAAGGGAGAAAAATAACTTCAGAAATTAAAAGTATCAATAGCTGCAGCTGAGGTTCTGAAGAGTCTTATGAATTCAGGCTAATGGAATAAACACCATGAGCTTCCCTTGCAGCAAAATTATGTTCATACATAAAAAGTCACCTGGAAGTCAGATTAGGGCAATTGCTACTTCAAATGGAGTTATAAAAGAGAGAAATTTTTACCTTTGGGAGAAATTTCGTTTTGCCTTTGGACATATCTTTACACATTACAAGTTCTGCTGGGCATACACTGGATACAGCAGCCCATGGTTGGTCCTGCTTGCCCCGGAAGGGCAAAGGTGTTCTGCCCTAGCACCAATACATGTTTCAGATCCTCTAAGCACAACTTCTGGGGCCTCACTTTTAAGTAGTGTCCCACTACTACAACCCAATTCTAATAATGAACTTGCACTGCAACATCACCAGACTGAAAAAGTGTGCATTTCTGTTCTGAAAGCCCTGGCTTTTCCACACCAGTGCCAGCAGCACTAATAGCTGCCATTAGCTAATAGCACTTGGAGCATCTTTATGGGTCAGCTGTGAGTTTGTGCATGATACGTGACATGAGGAAAGAAATTCCCTGTATATGAAATAAAGAGGGGAAAAATAAAAAAGTGAAGAAGAAAACAGTATTGGAAGGCAAACGTGTATAAGAAACACAAGTGATTAGGTGACATCAACATGGCCAACGTAGTTCTTACTAATTTTGAAGGACTTGCTGACCCCACAGTTCTTACATTTGGCATTACAAAACTGGGAAACGCTGCCACAGGAAAAAATGTTAAATGCACTTAGATGCTCCCAGAGTAAATGTATGAATAGCTTGATTTGTCCTGATGGATGGATAGACGTTGTCACAGTTCACTTCATCTGACAGAACTAAGAGTCATATATGGTACAAATTGATTCAGAAAAGAGAAGACTGTCACATGCTATTACTGCTACTTTTGATCTTAATAACTATGTACTATAAACAGATTTTGGTGCACGGCTGCTTCCAAGGGAAAAAATGAGGAGTAGCCCAGGAAGAATCAAAAGCTCTCCTGAATCTGTTCCCCTTTGCACACCCTGAGCACTTTGAAGGGTGGGAAGAATCCAGTTAAATCTTGTTCTGCTTTCCCCCTTTCGTCCACCTCATAATCACTGCATTTGGTACTCCTAAAGGATTTGCTAAGGCCAGGGAAAGAAAGAACTCAATCTGTGCTGCATGTGTCTTCCTGATGTTAAAACCAAACACTCTTACAGCTGTTAGTTGTTCTCACGCCCTGTTTAGAGAAGAAATTCTGGGTTTTGTTTATCTTCTCATGCAAGACAAGCAGGATTTTAGGGCTTTTCCTATATACTCCAGCATCTTGTCACAGTTTCATTGCCTGGACATACAGAATGGCTGCATCTCTGAGGAAGAGGAATTTAAATAAGAGATATCATTGAAGAGTAAATGTAAAGCTCTCAAACACAAAATATTAAAAAAAAAAAAAAAAAGGAAAATAGGCAGTGGTAACACAGAAGTCCAGGTAACAACCTCCATCCCCTCACCCACTGCATGTCACAGCAAAGGCTGGACAAAAGAGCAAATTCTGCAGCTGGTGACATGGCTCACTGCTGGGAGATTTTCCAGCAGCTCAGGAGAAGCATCCAGCCTGGCACAGAAAGCCCTCCCCTGTGTTCAAAGAGATGACATTCTGTCCTTGGCCCTGCCCAGCACTTGCAAGGTGAATCTGGATGCATCACTGCCTGTCTCTTTGCCAGCAGTAGAGCAGCCTCCCATGAGGAATGGGGGGGAAAAAAGACGTATTTGTTTTTATGTGATCAGTCACTGAATATATTTGCCTTTTTTTTCCCCTTTTTTTCATAAATAGCTCTTATTTCATCTTGAGTACTTCCTGCCTACAAGAGCAGAGGAGGAGAGAAACAAGGTATAATCTGAGTGTTAGCAAAAGTCACCCTTTGAAATCAGAAAAGCCCTAAACATCTTCCTTTTCCTTTTTTCTTCCTTTTCTCTTCTGAAGCAAACAATCAAATGCTATCCACCAGGGAGTGTGATTCATAAAAAAAAATCTGTCTAATCAGCATGCCCAAAAAGATTTTTGTCTTCTTATAATTACAGGGAGCACAGAGGTTTTAGTAGTGCTCCTTCCCAGTGTACATGAACCAAGTGAGACAACCCTTGGAGACCCGGAGTCCCTTATCTGATGGGCAGCCTCATTCCCTGGTCACAATGCAGAAGTTTAAATTGGTTTCATTACTGTCAAGGGCAACTGGTCTGATGCCAGAATATCACACCTCTTCCCACTTCTTACTCCTCTCCTCTGTCCCAGCACCGGTGGGCATAGGCACAGGTCCACTTGGACACACTTAGTCCACTTCCCTTATCTGTGCAGCTTATCACCGGTGGATTTTGACTCCTATAGAGGCAGAGGCAGTGAGCTGGGTGTCTTCACCAAGAAAAACACTTAGCTGCAGAATGGCAAGTTAGAAGGTGAGCGAGTTGGAAGTGCCTAATGATGAAAGCATTGGCAAATGAAAAGATGGAGTGGATAAGTAAAGAAGAAAGAGCCTTTAACAAAAATGCACAACAAATAGAGGAATGCGAAAGATTGTTTCTATGGCAATGTAAGTAAGACTGCGAAACTGCTGCCTGCAAGCAAATGTATTTAAAATGAAACATGAGGTAACTGAGGCAACAGAGTCTGTGTCATTAATGGCAAAGCAATTTAGCATCACCAAGTCTTCAGCATCCCCCACATCTTTGCCACAAGGTGCAATGTGACCGCCCAGATCTTAGCGCTGGGGATGTTGTCCAGACAGCCACGGCCAGGGAGCACCACTCAGGTCACAGGTCTGCAAGGGCAGGCAAGAGAAATGAGTCTACTCCCACATGGATCAGGCTCATGTCTTCATCCAGCCACGCTGACTTGAACTATCCCTTCCTGTACAGTTTTTGGCAAACTTAAAAATTGAGCATTTTAGACTCCTATTGAATCCCTGGTTTGAATGAACTGTGTAATGGGATTTATTCCTCCCTCTCTGGCTGCTGCTTTCTCAGCCAAACCACTGCCTGTACCTGGCCTCTGGGGCCAGGGAGCCTTTCTGGAAAGGGGTGGCAGGACAGGACAGACAGGGGCAGGTAGCCCCATAAAAACAGGATCTGGCTCCCTGCTCATGTCGCCAGTGCCATCAGCTCACCAGCACGCTGTTGAGCCCTCCCCTTAGCTTGCCATAGACAGGTGACAAGAGATTGTTAAGATCTTGAAACTGTGTGCACATAATATGCTCTAAAATAAAACATGTTACTCTGTATGTGGTAGATTAGGATTAATTTTCAGGTCAAATAGACTGAAGGAAAAGCTTAAAATAAAAGGGAAATGAATTCAGTACAACTCCCTGGCTGTATGAGCCTGTTCCTAACCTGCTGCAAGGAGGGCAAGATTATTAAAAAATTAAATCAGCGTTTCTTCCACATGACCTTTCTTTGAGACCCTTGCCGTCCTTTCCTGGAGAATACAAGACCTTTCTTTCCAAACCAGGACTGAAATGAAAAGCCAGACATGCTCTAGGAGGCAGGTAGCCAGCTGCCAGCAGCCCCAGCTCTCCCAGACTAGGAGACCAGCACTGGCATAGCACAAATAAGAGCACTAAGAGTAAATAAGCTGTCTTACATTTAAAAATCACTCACTCACTCACCCCCAGCAAGCTGTCTGTGCTATACCAGCATCAGAAGCAGCAGGCCAAAGATGACAGGTACACTTGTCTATTAAATTAAATGTTGCCAAGTGGTTCTCAAGGAAAGGGCTCACAGCAAAGTGTAAGATGTAAATTAAAGTGCAGAGAGTGCTTCAACAGACGCTCTTATCAGTTGTGCTGCTAGACGCCCTCTTTCAGCTACGTGACATTTCTGTTCCCTAAACTCTATTATGCCCTATTTATTTCCATTTTCTGAATAGTGAAAGCTGTAACCTAGCACCTCAGGCACTGGTCTGCGGCTTTGGAGAGTTGGGTCTGGCTTGTTGCTGTGCATGCAGCATGCCAATGCCTTTATTGAAAGAACAGGAATAATACGTCCATGCTGCAACTAAATCCAGGTTGTAAGAGCCTCATATGAGGGCCCATTGAGTGCTGAGGGCTTATGCTGCTACACGTATTGTTTCTGAATTAAACTCAACCTTTCTCTCCTTTTTTTTAAATGTAAGACAGCTTATTTACTCTTAGTGCTCTTATTTGTGCTATGCCAGTGCCATTTATCAAAATGCAGTTGGTATCAGCGATATTTCTCTGCTGTTGACCCATGCAAAACAGCAGTGAATGAGGCCTTTCCTTTTAGTTATCTGCCTTTTTTCCCCAAAAAATCTGTATCTGGATATAATTTCCACTATATTAATCAAGGAGCCTTCCCATTCCCTCCAAGATGTTTCACACTTGTTCCCACTTAGTTCCTCTGTCCATTTTCTGCTCGTTATGGGAGAGGGCCCGTGACTATAAATCAATTATGCATGCAGGGAAGGAAGCCACGCTGGTGCCTGAAACATTCTTAGGTGAGGTGATACCTGCTTTTGCTTCTCAGTGGTCCGGACTTCACTTCACCCATACTCTTCCCTCCCACATTAAAAGGCAAAGCTACCCTCAGCCTGCTGGTAGGATGGGCTGAAACACATCTTTCCTGTTAACATCAGACACCCCCAGCTCTCTCTTTTCTTCTCCCCTTCAAGTTCAGGGTTTGTTTTGGTAGCTGGGGTTTTCTGTTTGAAAACAGTCCTTGTGGAAGCAGCCTGCTTGACAGCCCTGCTGGCTAAAATCTGCTGTTTATCCACAGAATGGAATGTCGTGTGCCACAGAAGCTTTCTTATTCTCATCACCTACATGCCGCAGGTCTGCTCTGCCGAAGCACCTCTAGGGGTGAACGCACGCTTCTGTCTCTAAGCTAAATTCAATCCCTGATCTCTTTGCAGAAACTAACAACAAGGGAGAGATTTGGCATGACTGATGGGAACCAAATGAATAATTCATGGCAGATCATTTATTTTGATGAATTTTATCCTCTTTTTCTGTTTGCAAATTGTCTGCAAGTAGCTTATGAACATCTCAAACGTATATGGGATTTGAAATTAACTGCTGGATACTTTCCGCAAATAACTCCTAGCCTGTAGATTGCTCATGAACCATTCAACAGAAGCATTTGAAATTTCAAATTCTAGCCACATCGATTAGCTTTGATTGCTTTCGTGAGCCAGAAGCTCATCTACAGCGCTGGTGTAAATGCAAAGAAACTCGCACTGAGGCATGACTCCGGGTTGACATTGGTGTTAACCAGCCTCGGGGTCTGTCTAGAAAACATTTCTGTTCTCTGAGCAGGAAGGCAGCATTTGAAATCAAGTGTCCTCACTGACTGGGAGAGGAGAAAATAAAACAAAATAATTTTATGTTTGCATTTATTTTCCACGAAACATAAAATGCTTTGTTCTAGTAACGATCCCTGCCAAGTAAATACCCACATCTTTAACATGCCTGGCTATCAGTCATGAAACCTGTCACTTCTTACCTGTTTACTTGATGCATTTCCCATCAGTTACTATGACATTTCCACTTCTAGAAATCCATTCAATTAGATTCCTAAAGCAAATGCAGGACTAGATTCACCACCAAAATGTCACAGCTCCATGCCAGTGGTGCTGCACTGAAGTCAGGGGTGTAAAACTGGCAGGTTACAACAGAAGATTCCTCTGGAGGAAATAACTTTTATTTTAATATTTATCAATAGTCTTGTAGCAAAGCAGACCGAGAGAGCTTTGGTTGACGGGATGCTATTTTGGGAATCCTCAAACCTCCCATTCAACTGGATAAATCTTGATACATGCCCATTTAGCGAATGCTTATGTGATATTCATCTGAGCCTGGTGGTACTTGTGCCAAATTCCTGCTGGCTTTCTAGGGAGTACCATGCCTATTTTACACAATGCCATAAATGCCCAAGCAGCTGGTAGAGCCTGTCACGCTATTTGTGTGGAGTACATCTGAACAAACAGCCCGGCGGTGGAAGGCCAAGTCACCGGCTCCCAGGCTCTGGGTTGTCAGCCAAGCGAACAGATATGAGTTTGTCTGAACTTACAGCTGACAATCTGACTGCAAATCCTCTGCGGTCAGGTTCTCTCGCTTCAGCAAGACCCTACTCGAAAGTCAAGGCACGCTACCGCACACATCAAGACACAACCCATCCGACCTCTGAGCGACAGCTGGATATTGGTTTTCTCCAAATTACTCCGGCTGCAAGCAACACGCAGCACAGTGAGGGCAGCAGGGAACTCTTCATCAGCGGGAATTAGCAGCTGATGCTGCTCTCTCTTTACCTGCTCTGTGCCCCCGAAATCCCTGATATCAGACCTACTGCCAGCCCCCGAGTACTTTTTCCCTTTTGCCACAGCTGTGCTTTGCCAGGCCTGCTGCATCATACTTGTTTTCTCACTCTGGTCCTATTGCATCAGAAACCCTGGGATGGAGGAGGAGGCAGGATGACAAACACAAGTACCCTTTGCTGCAACACCAACAGAGGCGGAGGAAGGTGCTGTGCCAGGGTGGGGGGTGGCATTTCCTCAGGGCAGAGTATAAATTGTGTGGCACTCCCAGCCCACCCCACATTTGTGTCAGCCTTTTGCTGAAATACTTGTAAGCTTGTCATTGCTGAAGTCTTTTTGGCAGCCAAGTCTTAAATATAGTCTCTAATCACAACTGCACATGTTGTACAATCAGCCTAAAAACTGATTAACTTTTGTAGAAGCTTATGTTCAAGGGGCAATTCAAGATGTGGGAGCTGGCACCAGCACAGGGTCTGAGACTGTGTCTCCTTGTCATGCATACCATAAAAACAGTGCATGGCAGACTTAAAAGAGAACCAAATAATATATATTTGAGGGAAATTATGAGGAAGAACCATGGAACAGCCTTCATAAATCAGGTCAACCATTGGGCTATATTACATATATGTAACGTATAATCTGATGGAATGAACTGCTGTGAAAATGCTTATTTCACCTAGGAGTCTTCACATGTTTTATTATTCAGTAGTTTTTTTCATGAACAGGAAGGTTTTTATTTAATTTTGAGAAAAAGGCAGAAGGGAAAAAATAAAGCACTCTGCCTCATATTTTTTCTGTAGAAGGAAAAGGATGGTGTGGGAGAAGGAGGCATTTGTACCTATCCAAGCCCATCACTGAGGCACCCTGTGAGTTCAGTTCAGACACATCAGGGGAGATGTCAGTAACATGGCTAGTTAGGACAGCAGTCATACCTCATGACATAAGCTGATCTACAGCAAGGTCTACAGCTGAGGCCCAGCAAAATAATTCCCCTCTGGAATTGAACTCCAGAGAAGTCTTCACCTTTGCTTGAAAGATTTAGCACTCACCATGCTGGGAGGCACAGAGTTTGACTTGATGGCCCTTTGATCTCTCCTGATTCTTTAATTGCACACTATGCATTTCTGAGCAACTGGACATTATTTTCCATGCAATCCTCCCTACAAAAATAACCTCTTTATTGGTCCATAGTTCCCACTGGTCATATTTCATATCCCAAGTCCCCAGTGCTTCTCACTGCCTCTTGGTGCACCGAAAGCGAACTGTAAAGCAGCTAGTGCTTGAACAGCTGCCAGGAAGAGCTCCTACTCGAAGGGCTTGCTTTCCCAGGCAATGGATGCTTCATCTTTAAAATCAATCTGATGCATTGGCACAAGCCCAGAGAGTGTTAGTCCATCTGCTGCCTAACTCTCCCGGTTTGTTTGCAGAGGCTTGCTGTCAGCTGTTCAAATCCCTCTTTTTCCCCTCCAAGGAATTTCCTTTTTTTTTCCCCCGCAAGCCTCCACCAGGATCCCATTAATCCCCACTTTACTTTCACTCTTTTAATCAGCTTCCTGAAAGCCATGGAAAGAAGCTTAGGAGCACACAGAGCAATTAACACTATGTCTTACTCAGCTGCCCTGGTGAGCGCTGTACAATGGGGTAGGTGAGGCAGGAGAAGCTCACGTTTCTAAGACAGAGTGTTGCATGGTCAGACCCCAAGCCAAACACCATTTCCCTGTGGAGCTAGAGAACAGGATCCTACATCCTTTCCTCCCACCTACTGCAGAAAATGGTATTCTTCAAATCACTCCTGGTAAGAAACCAGAAGACTCTCACCTGCTGCCTGGTGGTGGACTCAGACAAACTCCCACCACTTGGGTACTTGTATCAGACAGTCAGCTACTGCAATGAGTAAGGATTTCTGGGGCTGTGAGGAAGAGAACACTGCTGATGGATACAGCAAAGTGTTCTGTGGCTGCTAGCCACCAGTCTGAGGGGATGTGCTTTTCACAATCCAGGGCTGCCTGGAGTCCCTGGGGAGGGGTTTTCCAAGCTGCTTGACAGGTTAACTGCCTGCTAAAGCAGAGCCAAGCCTGTCCTAACAAAGTCTGGGGGGCATCCACCACTTAACACCTGGCTGAACTCAGGTGTCTGCTAGAGGAACAAGTCTCTGCACCACACTTGACATTGTCTCCACCCACACCATCCTTCACCACCTTCTGAAGGCTTCATCTAGGGAGGAGACCAGGACTCTTCAATCTCTTGAGTAGAGCCCAAGTAGCTGCAAGAGCAGGATGCACCTTGTGCATGTCCTGACTTACTCCTGAATGACCCCTGGCCGTGGTTCTCTGGGAAGCCAACCTCTCCTCCCCTTCTCACTGCAGAGCAGAAGTGAACCCCAGCACGGGCAGGCACTGACCTCAGCCCCACAGGGCAGCCACTGGAGGATGGCATTGTTTTCTCTTTAGGGCTTCCCAAGGCTGCTGGACACCTCCCCTGAACAGGAGGAGAGTCAGGGTAGGCTTTCCCAGCACCCAGTTTCTCTCTCTCCTCACCTCCTGCCTGTGGCCAAGCTCTGTGACACAGAGCTCCAGTCCAGACTGCAGCGCTCCTGCTGCCCCAGCCCCAAACAAAAGCTGTCATTCAGGCTGGCCGTGCAGAGCTTTAATGCTACACATGAACATCCACCATTGTTGCCAGCACTGCAGCCCAGAGAAATTAAATGCAAATTGTCTTTGTTCCCGAGCACAGATCACCACCATCTCTCCAGCCCTAGGAGCCAAACAAACACCCTCTGTACTCCCCATTTTTTCCCTGCACATCACCTGCTTGTCAGCTATACAGGATTTAGCCTTGAGCACAGCCTGCTCACGTGCAACAGCATACAGATAATCTTCTAGGGCTGTAGCTGTGCATGTATCTGGTACACTGGGATGTGTCAAAATAAAACCATCAAAGATCAGTCAGGAGGTCAACAAATGACACATCTAAAAGGCAGCAGATTTCCTGCTTGTAAGGGAAAGGCATCACCCCTTCAAAGACTGTCCATCCACAACTCCTCCACAGTGGGGGCAATGGTGATACCATGCCTCCAAACCTTGATGCAAGAAATACTACTTCTCCTGCCATTGCTCCTTTTATCCAGAAATAAGAGGATAAAATTGAACCAATGAACTCAGGCTTGAGATCAAACAAAATTTCCCATGACAATAATCTTTAAAGGTAGGAAGTGACTTCCTGAAGATACTGAGAAAGCCCTGATTTTGGAGTGGTTAATCCTGCAACAGAAAACAAACAACGTGCAAAAACTCCCAGCTTTTGATAGAACAGGTGACACACCACGTAATTTAAAGATCTTGGTCTGCCAAGACATTTCTGATGTAACAGAGACATCCATCTGTGAGACCCCTTGATACACAACTGCCTGGATTCCCGTTAGAAACAACTGGACTTCTGGCAAACATTCTGAACCCCTGCCTACTGCAGCTCTGTCTCCTTGTGACTGGATATCAACTACCACTGAGACAGTTCAGTCTCACGGTAACACTGGCGTGCCCTCCCCTCACAGTTCAGACACTTGATTAGTTGCTACAGCCGAGGAAGACACTGCTTATCAGCCAAGCTGCAGTGGCAGACTGCACGCACACTGAGCCTAGCACAAAAGTGAGATAAAACTCTATTTGCTTAAGTCATTTTCATTGTGGCTTATGCAAACATGCTTTACCTCAGGTTTGGTCACGGTGCACTCTCACCTGCTTGAGCCTCCAGCTCATACCAGGTTGTGCTTTTAGATCCACAAATCCCAAATTTGAGCCTAGATGATGATGATGCCTGCCTAAGGCCATGATGTTCTAACAGAGGGCATAAGATCTGCACAGAGCTGACAGCAAGACTAAGGTTTGGATTTTATATCAGGCTTATCTCCATGGTATCTGATCAACTCTATCCACTCACTGCTGTCACTTACCTCTGCGAAGCAACAACACTCAGGTCACCAGCTTTACAGTTTGTGAGCAATGAGGGAGAAAAATCCCTAGAATAGATGAATCTCCAAATGGCTGATACATAAAACAAGAAGCTTAATTTAAAATAGCCAGGTATAGGGTTTCCCCCCACATTTAGAAATCTTCATCACCTGCATATTAGCTCGCTAGCTTCTTCAAATACACATAGATATTCGCTCTCACAATGCATTGAGGGAAAACTCCATTTCCATGAGTCAGTTCCTGGTAGAGAGCAAAGAAAGCCGGATAGTCCTCTGCCAAGAGGAAATGATTAAAGCCAGAAATCAGCCAAAACCATATGGTTACAAAATGTTGGGGTTCCCCACCCTCCCCGTAAGGGCAGGGCAGAGTTCTTGCAGATGCTGAGAATCTTTCCTTGGCTCACAAAATGCAGATGAGCACATCGGATCAACTCTTAGCTGTGAAAATACCCAGCCCAAGACAGGAGGAACTAAAGGATGAACACAGTAGCATGGCTTAATGGAGATGGCTCATCATCAGACTGGCAAATGGCAGGGCTTATAATTTTCACACTGTTGCAGAAGACCCCCAGAAGCTGTTGTCAGCAGAATGGGGGAAAGAAATGGCATTTTAGAAGGTGCACATTGAAAATAAGAGTTCAAGAAAGCTTGAAACATTTAGAGCAGGTGAAGCTGCTCAGAAGTTTGCTATAGAGGCTGGCTTCACCTCAAGTTGTCTTACACACCACATTCATTTCTCAGACCAATTTAAGTTCCCAGAAGCCTGAGAGTTATGGACATAGTTACCACATCTGGCTGGGGGAATATTTCACCCTCAGCACTGAGCTGCAGCTTGGTTTTTGTTTAACAATCACAATAACAGCCCGTATTTCTGGAACCTAAGGAATGCTGTAGTGCAGGCAAAAATCCTTTCTGTAATCACTGTGCAAACAGAGGAAGTGCACAAAGGGATGAAATACTGCAGATGCGAGGACATGTCACTTAGGCAGCAGGACAAGCTGCCTGACAGGAATGACCCTGTCCAGGACTGAAGATTAGCACCTGGATAAGATGAAGGCTCATGAGCGTAGCTCAGCACAGGAGCTGAGCACAGAGCCACCTCAACCTTTGCTGGGTCAGAGAGCAGTGGAAGACATCACCTTTAACAAAGGTGACAGCACAAGGAGCCCACACCATGTCCCAGCTTACGCAGCCACAGTTGGGTAGGGCTCCCCTCACGTGCTAAACACCTTGAGAGAGAAAAGTGCCACATCCTGTGAGAATCCAAGGTAAGGAGAATGCAACCATCCATACTGTAACACATGCCACACAGTCTTCAAGAGCTGCTCTTCAAAGCCCTGGAAGTCCACCACTCCAGCTATCATCTGTCAGCTGCAAGAAATTAGTCTCTCTGTGACCTTGCTCACCTGCAGCCTACATTGGCTCCAAAAGAAAGAGCTACCATGGCAGGGCTTTTTTGTTTTAGCTCTTTAGCCTTAACCTTTCCCACTCCATGCTGAAATTCCCATCCCAGCTGTCTTTGAAAAAAACAAAATAATCACATTCTTGAAGTACTATGAAGAGAAACAGCAGGGCAGACCTTGCTTTGAACTGAGTTGCACTGGTGATTTCTTCCAAGGAGGTTTTGACTTTAACATTTCCTCCTAGCTTTGAAACAAAATCCCGAAGCAGACCTGCATCTGAACTTGTGAATGTTTCCTTTTAAAATTGTCCCAAAAGGATGGACTCCCAGGCTGTCTGGTTCCTAGATAACTGGGGTATTATCACTGAACCTTGAAGTAATGAAGCCTTAGTGGCCTATCTCATTCACTGAACAAGGCTTAAAGTTCAGTTCTTGCTACAGAGGAAAAACTGCATTACAAGCCCTGCAACCATAGACTGTATTTTGCTCTGGTCCAGTTTCACTCCCTTATTTCTCTTTTGCTGCACAAAACCTCCCATGTTGCTCTAAGAAAGAGAACCCATTCTTGTGTGAAGTCCAAAGCAAGGCTTTAAAGCCAAGGCATGTCTGTTTTGCCACCAAAGGTGTAAGTAACTGCAGTACATCTGGCTGTCCTTTGGCCAGCTTTAAACAAAGTGTTTGTGATGGCAGCCCCTGAGGTGCCATGGTAATGAGAGCTGAAGGGAAGACAGCACCCCCATAATCTCCAAGGCAATTAGTGGCCAGACTGAAGCTTCACTTTTGAGCTTTGGCATCTGTGGGAGAAGAGCCAAGAGCTAGTTTGCCTGCCGGTGCTGTGAGTGCCTCCATCTGCAGCACGCACATACTGCTGGGCAGAGTGGGAGGTGTGACAGGGCTGAGCTCCACCCAGAGTATGCAGGGCCAGCAGTGCCCCAGGATTTCAGAGGTAACTCCTGTTGGTCTCATTGACCTAGCTGCATCTCCTTCAGGTACTACCTTGAGTTTCACCAGCTGCCTTTGTCCTGCCTGTGTGCCAAAAGTGTGACTGTCCCACTGTCCCACAGAGGAGACAGAGAGAGCAAAAGTGTGTTAGCTTCTCTGCATCTCAGCATTTTATTTTTATCCATCCTCTCCAGGGGTTTGGGGTAATAGATCAGGCTTGGAGCTGCAGGGTCTGAGGCAAGACCACAGCTTTGCTCCACTGCTGCTGCTGCTATGGGGAAAGTAACCTCCAAGAGGGTGCAGAGAGATTGATACAGCCCTGCATTGCTTTGGTTAAACCAGCTGAAGCTTCTCCACCCAGGGCTGTAGGAAGGTGGTGGAGGGGGGCACCATCCCTGTCACAACAAATAAACTCCGGTCACTTCTCAGTGCACATGTTCATCTCACCCGGTCCCTTCGCAGCCTGCCTGCAGTCCATGGCAAATTCTAGACAGCCAAAGGCAGCAAGGGGAAGAGATGAGCTCCTCTGACAGCCAGGCAGGTGGTTAGGAAGGATCCTTCCATTCCCATCACCCTGTCCTGTCACAAACACTTCTATTTTAAGTCAAGGTTTTATTCCTTCAAGATTTCAGACTAGGTTAGCTCTTCCAGTAAAAGAGGATGCTGACAAACATCCCCCTGGTCTGACAGAGTTTGAGCAAAGCTGTGGGAGTGTCAAATCCACATTAGCTGAAAGAATTCTTACAAAAAAGCCCAACTTGCTCCACTTGGCCAACCACTTTCCATCAAAATGGCACAGGCAGACTACTTGATCCCTAAACTGGGAATTAAGAGACAAAAGAATGGGGCTGATTCCCCTTGTTAATTAAAATCCACATTTGAGACTCAGAGAATTTATCCTGCATGCCATCAGCAGTAACATTTTACTCCCTTACTGCTGTACGGAGGTCAACTTACTCACGACCTGCATTGCTGGAGAGCAGCTCCTGGCTATGCTGGTTTGGGGGTTTTTTTACAACCTCCTCCACTGCATTAAAGAGCCCTTCCAATATCTGGTCTGCTGCTCTGCAGAAGTATTTGCATACCAGAATTGAAAAGCCACCTCTTAGTCTCCCTTCTGAAAGCTATGCTTCATGTATAGTGGTTGGATTCACATTTAAAAAGAAAATTCAAAACAACACAATCAACCTAACAAACTTAACCAATAAAATATTAATAGATTTTATTATAATTAACATTGTTGATATTACCCTTGGTGTTATTTTTCTTGGTGTTGATACTGATTTAATAGCAGTGCTGAGAATCTCTAATTAAAGCATGGATAGAACACAACTCCTGCCCTGAAGAGCTTAATGTCAAAAATTTGGCTTCATGGAAGATATGTTGCAACCACCCACAGGTTATTGGGTTCACTACAGCAGTAACTATATCAAGCTCAATCGACTGTGATGTGATACACAAGAGGTCTGGCAAGATGATCTAGTAGTCCCTCTTGGTCTTAAGCTTGTGAATCTAAATAAACAAGACAGGAAGAAGACAGAGGTGAAATCACTTGGCAAATGGCAGAGCACCACAAAAAAATCACTAAATTCACAGTGCAGCATCCCAGCCACTAAGCCACTGAGTCTCTGAACTTTTTCAGGAGCATGTACCTTTTCAGAGAAAATCTTTAACCTCCTTCCACCAGCATTTACTGTGAGAGTATGAGCAAAACTGCACGTGTATGATAGTAACCACACATCATGTAGCTGTGTGTGCTTTAAGGGCATGAGCAACAATGCTTGAAGGATAAAGATGGAGAAGGAACACAGGATTTCACTTGCTTTAGATGACAGTTTTCAACACCCTGACAGTCTTTTGTGACCTTCCTCCATCCCTGCAGCTCACTCACTGTGGAACACTAGATTACAGCGTGAAACACTAGACTATACAAGTTCTCATAAAAACACCTAAGATACAAGCATATGTAAAAGTCAAACATTCACATAGGCTTTCTTCACCTTGCAATTGCAAGCTATTTTCATGTTCTCCTTTTCTGCAGATCCCAGTCATCCATGACCTCCTTTTCTTTTTTTGCATTTGTGTGTGCTAGCATAAATGTTACATAGATGTGCAATTCCATGTAGGTTAGGGAAGACAGAAACAAGAAAGCCTGCACAGCTGTCAGCTGGGAATTGCAGAGGTAGGTGGAGTTACACCTAGAATCAAATTGTTCCTCTCCTTTCACAGCACAGCTTTATTTGCCTTGGTCTGCTGTTCTCATCATCGCTGTTCCTTTTCATGTCTTTGCTCCTAAAGTTATTAGGAAAATTATTCATTCAATTGCTTGTAGAAGCTGCCCAAAGATAAATACATTCAGCTTAATAAACCTAGTTAGCAGGATGGAAGGGGAGAATGCCTAATTAATGTATTAATGATTATAATACCCTTTGAAGATGAAAAGTGCTGGGAGCTCTAAGGGCAGGTTTCTGCCCTCTGAAGTCCCTAGGAATCGTGGCCAGAAGCTAATTCCAAACATTACCACTGCTACAGTGTGGCAGTGAAAAAGATGCATGTACCACAACTCCTCCTCAATATCCTGGACCCGGATGCAGAGGTGAGCCCACCGTCCAGATACTACTGCCTGCATTAAGACAACACAGCTACATAATCTTCTACAAAAACAGGATCAGAAGAGTGGTACTACTGCAGGGAAAGGGCACGTGGGCCAGAGGAGGTTTCCAGCTGCTGAAGTTTCCATGGCTCAGAAACAAAACTCTTTCTACTCCACAGGTTTCTCCTCATCCAGACAATACGGCACAGGCTGAGATCTGAAGAACAGATTTGCCTCTTGCTGCAGTAAGAAATGTTCCTTTACAGCAAGGGAAGATAACTTGCTTAGAAAGTCCCTTAGATGTCACTGCACAAACAAAATACAAGCTGCTAATAACAGGTTTCTTAGTCACACTTCCTTTGCATGTGGTACCAGGAGGCACATATTCTGGGCTCTCAGTATTATGGGCTTAGGTTATGAAAACTTTCATAAGCATATTTTAAATTTCAGTCTGAACGAATCAGGTACTAGCAGCTGACATTTGCATAGCTGTCTCCTGAAAACACTGAACAATCTCAACAAAGCCTAGAAAAGAGAGTAAAATGCACACTAAAACAACAGTAAGATTCACTTACATCTTATGAGAAGACAAAAGGGGCAGAAATTATGCAATCAGTCAACATATCTTCTGGTCATCACTGGGGATACTGTGGATCAGCTAAATAATGCTGTATCACTCATCTCTGTAGCAGTTTTAAAAAAAATCTCAGTTCCTTTAGATACCCACAGAGCATTAAAATTCTGCAAACTTCACAAATCTCTTATGGGGAAGACTCCTGCCTGTGTCAAAGGCCAAGGAAGGCAAGGCCTCAGCAAGCAAAGCACACAGGTGACCTGCAGCAGGTGGATGACCAAAGCCACCACAAAGCCCCCAGCTTTACTCCCAGCCACGGGTGCTCAAAATCAGGTGCACTCCTGAACCTCGGGAGCAGGAAAATGCAGCAGCCACTTGCATTTGGGCAGACCAGCTGTGCTCAAGTGGCAGTGCTCTTTTGCTCTTTGTTTGTTCTGGTGTCTCTCAAGTGATAAGCATGGATAGCTTACTTTCCTTTCAAGGGATCATGGGCTGACAATTACTGGATGAAGAGTGATAAATCAGCCTTCCCTCCATGAGTTAATACACTCTCTGATAAAGCTGAGGCTTTGTTTGTGCAGACCACATAATTTACCGATGGCAGTATTGATCAAATTGTCTTTTATGGATCTGTCTGCTTATGCCCAACATGATTTTTTTTTTTTTTAAACACAATCCTTTACCCTTCCTTTCTTTTCCTGAGATATTAACAAACCCCAAACCCAAGAATATTCTTCCTTGGGGTTACTGGAGGGAACTCCCACGTGCTGCTCTAAAACTGGCATAAAAGACTAAACACAAATCAATCACTTCTTCCTACAGTGTTGTTTCTTCTCCCACCCACCGTCTCTCACACCTGGCAGTGTGCTGGGACAGCGAGTGCCTGCTCACAGCTCACCCTACTGCACACGTGGTGGCCCATTGCCCAGAAAGGTTTCTAGGTGCTTGGAGCAAACCAAATAAAGCAATGGATGTTTAAGATGTACTGAAAATCAGGAACAGCCTGGTTTTCAAAGCTGCTCTGCTTTCAGCTACCAGAAACTTCTGTCTTGTAAGCTGCTGATTCCTACCCAAAACTAAATCATTAATAAAGTCATCTCAGCAGAGTCTTGATGATAAACTGGATGCATCCTAGACCTCCATTCCTGCCTTTTTTCTTTTCTCCTTTCCTACAGCAGAAGCAGCCCATGGTTGTCATCTTTAGGACAGCAATGTGTCAGCTTTGTGCACATTCCTGAGCAGCTCTGTGAAAGCCTGAGGAACCAATCCCTCAAGCAGAGGCCGTAAAAATAAAAGCAGGGACACCTGAACCTAACATAAAACTTGAACGGATGAATTAACAGGGGACCTGTTCCTGATCTTCCTCTCCCTTTATTCTTTGTTTGCTTTCCAAATCCTCTCTGCCAGCTATCAGCAAAAACACCTTGCCCTCTGGGTGTGGGGAAGAACTGAAAAGGCATTATAGGGTTTTCCCAGCTGGAAAGAGGGCCCAGGCCCTGCAGCAGCCTCCACAAGAACATGTCTAATTCAGAGCAGATCATCTGTGGAACTTCTTTCAAGAAGCAATTCTGAATCCAACTTCTACAAAATGTAATTAAAATAATGACAACTGCTTTGGGACAGAAATTGGTCTCCACCAATCTCAAAAGAGAAGCCTCAGAAGCACATGTCAGAATGGAGCTCTCCTGAAACAAACAAGTCTACACCTAGAAAGGACCAAGCAGTCACCACCTGAAAGCCATAGCAGGCCTGTACCTCTTGCCACTCTATGCTTGCATTAGGAGATTCTTACAAAAGACAAAACTGATTTTGTCATTTTTGTTTGCTACCATCTTAGAAATAGGCACAAAAATGTCAGTATCCTTCTTTGGAAGTAAAGGGATGGCAATACAGCTTAGTCACTTGGAGGGCATTTATTCATTCTTCCCAGATTCTCTTGAAGGACGGCCAACGGGTTTGCTAGAGGGCTTTGCTAGACTAAAACCTCTGAGAAGGTCACAGGGACACACTTTCTTTCACAAATTTTCCAGACTTTAAAGTCCATTAAAAAAAACCCAAAACAAAACAGCAACAAAACAACAACAACAAAAAAGACTTTTGTATTTTTTTAAAAAGGTACATGAATACAAATCAGTACTGCTCCATAGCACGTCAGGTTTCTCTTCTGCTTGTCTGTGACATAAATATTACTGGGTAGGTACAATAACAGGAGCCTCTTCCCTTTTGGAAATTTTGGCTGCTTGCAGAATACATCATTCAGCAGTAAATGTCAGTACTGCCTACAGTGGCACTTTTGCATGTTTCTCATTGAAAAAAAATCAAGCAGTCATTTAGCTGAAAAAAAACCCCCAACTGTTCTATGTTGAGGAATCCACCACTTCCCTGGGGAAATTACTCCAATGGTCAATTGTTCTCTCTGTGGAAAGTTTTCCTCTTGTGTCCAATTGGAATGTCCCCAGTTTTACCATTAGCCTTCGTGTTTTCCATGTGATTCCTTGTAAAAAGGGAGTCTTCATCTTCTCTGTAGCCACCCTTTATATACAGAAACACAGTGATAAGGTCTCCCTCTAAACCTTATTTTCTCAAGGCTAAACAAACCCAGTTGTCTCAGCCAAAAGGCTCCCATGGAAAGCTTTCGCTGTCCTTTGATCATCATTGTGGCCCTTCCCTAGACCTTCTCCAGCCTGTCCACATCTCTTTTGCATAGTGGGGAATAAAACTGGTCACATTATTCCTGCTGTGGCCTGAGTAGCAATGAATAGTGTAGGATAATGACTCCTTTCTCCCTGCTGGTGATGTCCTTGTTGATGGGATTGAGTACTCCATTGGATTTCTTTGCCTCAGAAGCCCATACTGAGGGGCTTCAGTATGAGTTCACTCATACTGAGCTTGTTGTTCACTGGGACCCCCAGGTCCCTTTCCACAGAGCTGCTCCCCACATGGGCAGATCCCAGCCTGTGCTGGACTCTTGGATTATGTTTTCCCAGGTGGAAGACCCTATGTTTGTGTTTGTTGAACTTCACAGGGTTTTTGTTAGCCCAGCCTCCCAGCCTATCCAGGTCTTGCAGCTTGGCTCTCCTGTCCCAAGTGTTCACTTCCCCACTCAGTTCTGTATCACCAGCATACTGTGTCACTGGAGACATTAATGGTTCAGTAATAGTGGTAGAGAAATCTCTTAAAGTACTCCTTTATTCTTATTATTATGTTTTAACCCATAAAGGCAGCTTTGGAAGGAGTCTTCTGTTAACCAGAAGCTCCGGAACTCCATCAAGTAAACAAATAGGAAGCTACTCATTCATTTCAAGCTTAAAGGAAAGTACTCATTACATAGTCTCTTTCCAAAAGATATCAGGAAGAATAATTTTTGAATAAGTAACACAATTTCTAACATTTTAAACCATCATCTTTTTTGACCTTTCTATCCACAATTGGAAAAATCAAGCCCCACTGCCGGGGGTGGGGAAGCAGAAAAATCAGCTGATTTTCACAGCAGCTATACAAAAAAAAGGGGTAAATAAACCCACTGTGATTTTTGTTGGTCTTGACTGTTCTTCTTGCCTTTCCTGTTTTTTGTTATTTGAGCCAGTTTTGGCACAGCAGACTTGGGCACTGCCCATGCACCAGTAAAAAACACCGCACGCAGAGTCACAGGCTGAGCCAATGGCACAGCCAGCAGGACCCCGAGATCCCAGCCTCCAAATTCTGCCTACAGAAGGAATTTCTGTCCATGCTGCAGCAAGGAAAGCCCTCAGAAGAGACGTGCTGCATCAACAATTGGAAATCCGGCCAAGAATATCTGTTGCAGAAGCCTGTAAGGGCTGCAGATTCACTCGCACAAAGCAACGCTCCAGGGAAACAGAAGTTGTGATTCCTGGCCTTTACCCCTGAGATGGTGTTTCTTCTAAACCCTTTACCTTCCTGATGTCCAGAGCTCGCAAACTAACCCAGCCCAAGAGGAAGGGCTCCAAAACTGATTTCAGACGATGCTTTGTACCCTTGCAGGATGGCCCCATCGTGTGACAACAGAGGAAAACTGCACCCACGTGGGAATGCACTGGGGAGTACAAAGCCTGCTTTCTCAGCAGGTGGTCCTCTGCCAGTGATTTAATTTATTCTAGCTAAAAAAAAAAAAAAAAAAAAAAATCCGGAGCAGTTCTTGGACAAAGACCTGGGATTAGCAAGTGAAAGACAGCCTTCCTTTTAACCCCTTTGTCACTTCTACACAGAAACGCTGCTTTGTGCTTCAGAACCCCACTGCTTTGCATGGAGAAGGAGGGGGGCTGTGAGATAAGTGGCAGTTGCATGGGGTGTTTGAAATAAAGGTTTAATTGTGGCAGGATTTCAGATTTTCATTCATTCAAGCACTGTGCCCTTTTGACAGTGGGGGTTTGTTAATTCCATCACCCCTGTACATCTAAGTCAGTCACACATTTTCATTTCCAAGCCAAGAGGTTAAAATTGGTAACATTTTAAAAGTTAGTATTAATGAAATAAAACTGATCTCAACTAGTTCACCTCCTTTGGCTAACGTTATTTACTGTGGTCTGCACTCAGAAGCTTTTGAGCTATGTGTGTGGCTTGCACCATATGGCTGCATCAGGGGAGCCTTGACACTTACACGCCAGAGATGCTACCTCACTTCCTTCCTCTCTCACTTCCTTCCTCCCCCGCTCCAAACCCAGCTCTCTTTTTTCTGCTGTTCTTTCCACATCCTCTCCCAGTGCTCAAAACCTTCCTTTGTTTCCCAGTGTATTAACTGTCTCCACTCTGGAGACCTCCCATCTTTGGTGCCCCTTTGGATGCCCCCAGCTCTTACATGTTTCCCTTCTGGGACCTATGTCACTGTCCCACTTCCTGGTGGGGCAGAACTAACTCCCCTTCCCATCGCTGGCCCAGATGAAATAAAATACAGAAGTGGCCCAGTGGTGCACAGGATCCAGTTTGGATAGAGTTAACTTGCTTCATGGCAGCTTTTATGCCACTTTGGTTTGCATTTGTGACTAGAACATGTTAATAACATTGCACTATTACTTCTGAACAGTGCTTGCACAGTATCAAAACCCTCCAAGATGCTTTTGCAGGATGAGACGAGGGTCATCTCCAGTCCAAAGGATGAAGTTTAGCAAGCCCTGGTAACCTCCCTCATCTGAGCCACATGGAGTCTTTTGCCCCAGATAAACTTAATCCTTTGAACCTTGCTATGGCAGATGGACCCAGAAAAGTGGTAAGCCACATTTCAGTCTCCTTCTGCCCAGCCCCTATCTATAGATTAAAGCAGGTATGAGAGTACTGAGTTCTTTCGTAGTACTACCTACATGTATGTGTGAAGACTGTTTTACCGCTTACATAAAAATTTAGATCTTTAGGATGTATCATTTTCAAAAAAATAAACTTCCATCATTTAGCTAATGAAAGGGAGCTATTTGATAAAACTTGATAAAGCTTCCTGTCAGAAGCTGAGCTGAGCTGCAAGAAGTCGAGGGCTTACTCTTAACCTAGAGTGAATGCAAAGCAACAAGGCTCAGCTCAGACCAAGAAGGGTCTCAGATAGTTACAGTGGTAATTAACATTTATCACAAGCTAAAGCTGTTCACTGAGTGACCACAGCTCAGATGACTAAGTGTAATTGCTTAATGACAGTAAATCGACCGGAGCTCCAGGTAGTCAGTCTTTTTGATTATCATGAGATCAGAGGATAATAAAATTGAGAAGGAAATTCAATAGGTCACACCAGGTTGCCCAGGGCCGGACAGGACAGCAAAACCAATCAAGCAAAGAGATACAATCTTTCAAAATTTTTACTGTTACTTCTGCAGGTTTCCACAGTAACCTACTGTACAGCTGTGTAACATTGACAAATTTCTTCAGTTAAAAAATGTAAAATAATAGGGTACAAAAATATGTACTTTAACTGCTTTAATTCTGCTTACCATGTAAGCAAAAGCAGGAGTAATATCCCTCACTGGCTTTTAGACCAGCCTATTGCTTCCACAGGAAAGCACCATGATGTGCCAAAGCCTGAAGCCTGACATCTGCTGCCAAATTGCAGTGAGCTCCCCAAGGCTCCCGGAGAGTTCACCACTGGGGCCAGCAGAGGCACAGCAGTTCTGCCATTTGTGGCACAATGCAGAACCAGAACCAACAGCACAGCACATCCTCCCTCCCCAGTTCCCTTTTTCCCCATTATGAGGGCTGGCTGTACAGGGATAAATGCAATCCATGTTTAGGACCCTCCTCAGGTTCGATCTTACTCGTCATCCCAAACCAAACAGCAACTCAGCATCTTCTGAGTGCTGCAAGATCAATTCATAACTGATCACACAGCACCAGGCAGGATTCATCATGCAGTGTACTTTTCCTCCCCCTGCTTTTTTGCTTTGTGGTAGTGGTTGTAATCATTATACAGATCCTTAAAGACCTCCCTCACGCCTGCTGGGAGCGATGCATTTAAGAACTTGATGTCCCGTTCTATGCAAAGGTCAAGGATGTGATATATTCCTTCTGTGAGATGTGTCTTCACAGCTGGGTGCAAAGTCACCTACAAGAAGAAAAAAATTGCCTTAAACTTGAAGACAGAAAACACCATTTCCACAGTCAGTATAAATTAAATGCTGACAATGTTATCCTTTGCATCAGACCATCTGGAACAGCCCATTAGATAAAATCCAAGATTTTGACTATTTTCCTGAATTTTGCGAACATGTTTTGCAAAACAAGCACAGCCCTCGCAGCAAAATCCACAGGAGTACTACACACATTGCTGTGGTGGCAAAGACTGTAATCATCCTGCAATCACATGGACACTCCTCAGCACAACACCTCTAATTAAAAAAAACCTAAAATGCTTGCCTTGGATTACACATTTCAGTAGATTCTGTATGTCTCCTACAGGGTGTACGCTATTAAGTCAGTTTCAAATGAGCACTTCCTTTAGGCTGCTCTCTCATTCACATTGGGTAGTCAAGCAATTTTAACTGATCACAATTTCATATTTATCTAACAAGTTTTTTCTGAGTTTTTCAGTGTGCAAGCCTTAATAAAAGAAGCCTTCAAAAATCTCAGGAGATGTGTGTTTCCTTAATCTGTTTTAACACCAGGAATCAGGTACCTTGCCTGAAGTCATGCAGAAAGTTGGAGGAATACAAGAAACGACTCAGGACTCGGCACCCTGCTCCCGACATTACCTCTGCTCAACCGCACAACCAGCAGAACCGCCACTAACAACCAGGAACACCAGTGCTGACTCTGGAGTCCTCTGCTGCTCTAGGCCAATTGGAATTTGTCCTGTGCTCACAAATCACTTGCTAAATACTTCACTGCCCAAGACAGTGCTGGCCTCTGGCATCATGGCGTTATTTTTGCTGCAGAACCATGTCTTATCTTTGCTGAATCCCAAAATTAGCTCCAAAATATGCCTCCAGATGTGAGCCTTTGCACTCCAGGCCTAATGAAAATTACATAAAAAGCTGTCATTAAAATTCAGGCTTCTTTCCTCCTTAGGCAACTAATAAACTTTCTGCTAATGAAGTGCACTCCTCATCACTGTGACAGGCTCTTGCTGTCTTTCTGCCCTAAATGTGGAACAGCTAACAAGTTTTGTTAGACCCACTAACATAGCAGGGCAAAACATACAGCAGGCATTAAGGCACATAAGACTTCCTTTAGGTCTGTGACCCTGAAGAGCTTGCATGTCCAAGAGGCTGTAATTTTCCCCTTCTCTGTCAGTTGATCTGTTAGTTTGTTTAAAACAGATGTCATTTCTCCCTACACTGCGCAATACAGTTGGAGAACAACTGAGCATCACAGCTCCCAGTGAATGCACTGGGCTGGGTTCTCCCTTCCTAGGGCAGGGAAATGACTGCAGAGGACAAGGACAGGAAAACCCACAGCTATTGACAATATGGACCAGATGGCCCACTTGGGATAAGCAGCTATCTTAGAGCTGCAGGTAATGGAACTGCATCTCTCACATCACAAATTCTTCTGGATCCATGCCTTATTTGGGCCATTCTTGCTCTGCAGTCTCCTATAAACACCAGTAACACCATGGGAAGCAGAACCAAAGATTTAAACAGCTGCTACTACTGACTGGCAGTTAATTATACTTGTAAGTGGTTTATGGTCTATACAGTTAGCACAACCAATTTGTCAAGCATTATAGAGCTCTTGATGTGAGACATTAAATGTGTGAAGAGGTATTTCACCATTGCTGAATTAAGCAACAGCTCACAGGCAACAAGCAGAAAGCACTGTCAACAGTATGAAAGAGATGCCACCTACTCCAGTAAGGAATCTTTCTAGATTAATAGAAAATAATTTGTGGTATAAAGAGGAAGCACTGAGGGAGCTGTTACACAACCACTTCAGGGGTAAGTGACTGCTTAGGCCAGTAGCTTCCATCAGTTCTAGCTCACAGACCCTTAAAAGGGTTCCAGTAAGTGTGCAGATGCCTACGTAAAGACTTAAATCCAACATGTTTTTTTCTCAGTTATCCTTGATGGACCCTCAGGGTCTTCATATCACAGGGACAAAGCCACTGATCCTGACTCGGAAGAGATGAATGCTTAAAAGAGTTTTTCTCTCCCTTTGCAGAGCAACATGAAAGATGTGTACATGCCCCATTTAAGACAGGCATCTGAGGCCTCCCTTTCCTCTGATATCCATCAATTCTCAGCAGTCTAATGAGCAAATAAATCATCACCTACTTGTGATCTATCTATTCTGTCAGACAGAAAACACTCCTTTGCCACAGTGTCTGGTGGCTCACTACACCAATTCCCCCTTCCACACCCAAAGGTTCCATGCATATATTACTGATCTGTGGTTTCAGCTATCATCCATCACTCTCCATTTCCAAGTGAACATCTTGCACAAAACTTTCCTAGGAGTCTCACGAGACTGTGTACTCCTGCTAATACTGAGACAAGTGTCCTTTCAACTTAAAAAGGTCGTTTGATAAGTCAGGCTTTCAGACTTACACTCAGTGATGAGCAGATTACAGAATTCATAGACGGTTAAAGGGAACAGAAGTCGTCTTAACAGCAATTTCCCTTTGCTGAACTACTACATTCACTATGTAAACAATAACTAACTAACCAGGAACACTATATAATATGGCTAAAATCTGACATCTCCCATTGTTTTGCACCTCCACCTGACCCCCTAAAAAAGAAAAGACAGAAAAAAGACAGGTGACAGAGAAGGCAGAGAAGTTTAACCTCTGTAACAACCTTCATGGTTAGTTACACTGGTTACACCACAGCACCAGTCAGGATTTTTTTTTTTTTTGTAAGAGGGCCTAAAAACAAAGACTAAATTTCCTTTCTGTATTTCAGCCCATGCCCAGGCCAGAACCACAAATAATCAGTTTGCAAGTACTTGCACCACAAGCAGCACTCAAACCTGGTGAAATCTCAATCTACTGGGCTGAAGAAAATGACAAGCTGAAGTCACCTCTGGATGAGGGAAAACACTGATCTATCTGGCTTCTGGCATCCATAAGAGCAGTAGTTGCTTTCAGCAAGGATCAGAATGATATCTTTGGTAGAGAAGGAGAATTACTGAAAAGCTAATAATTCTTGCCTTGGTAACATTTTTTCCATTCACTTAATCATTTAGACCATATTAAAAGACATTTTCCAGGAGACTTTTCCACCATTACTTTGCTGGATGGGGCCTTAACTGCTATCAGTTCTGGACAACTGAGACTATGTGGGAGATAAACTAAACTACCAGATGAATAAGGAAGACATTTTTAACAATGATGGTGGCAAAACTCTGGAACTGGTTACCCACAGAGGTGGTGGATATCTCATCCCTGGAAACATTCAAGACCAGGTTGAATGCAGCTGTGAGCAACCTGATCTATTTCAAGATGTCCCTGCTCATTGTAGAGGAGTTGGACTAGACGACTTTTAAAGGTTATCTTTCAGCCTTTCAACCCAAACCATTCTACATAAGAAAAAAAGTAACAACCAACATGGCACTAAAGCAAAGCAGCTTTGTACCTGGGCACTGTATTGTTTTACCTTAAAAGAAAAAACCCTCAGCCCTTTAGAAAATCTTCCAGGAGTTTGATAAGAAAGATTCTCAGGAGCTCTTCCATAATATAACAACCTGGATCAAACCTGCATCTCCATGAGGCATAACAACTTCTCTAACTTCACACATGTTACAAAATTTAACAGAGTTGCCTTTGGAACAGAAACTCCCAAGCTAGCACAATACTATAGCACTTTCAAGATGGATGAGAACATACCTTCTGCAATTCAGTCACATACTGAGCCACCATGAAAGCAGAAAACACAGTGAAGTTCTCCATTTCTGCAGCAATATGAGTATACATCCGTTCCACCAAATGTGCACATTTCAGTATCATTTCAAACTCATCCGTGTTGCCTAGAACAGAAAGTGAGATGCAGCCTGGGATTTGAGGCTTAAAAACATTAGGAAAAAAAACCCCAAAGAATCACTCAGTCTTCCATGATCCTTGAACTCCATGAGGCCAAGGACAGCTTGCCTATTCTATCATCTTTTCTTCTCAAGCCACAGCTACAGTCCCCCCAGAACAAAATACATCTCTTAGAATGGCTATTTTGTAAGAGCATACCGATTCCAATTTTATGAGCACTGCAAGACAAAAATTACTTGTTATAGATGTTGAAGTGCTCAGAACGGCAGTTACGGTCCCTTCCACAATTCAGTCCCAACTAGCACTGTGGAGGAGAGAACAAGGAGACAAGAAAATTGTATTCCCTACCTAGAGAAAATCAGAAGACATTTCTTAGAAACAGCATAGTAACAAAGCTTTCTGATGAGATCTATTATGTGGAATATAGCAGCAAAAGCTACATTACTGGAAATATCTAAAGTGAGACTGGGGAGATCAGCTAAGAATTTACCCAGTAGGCAGAGAATGCAGAGAGCTAGTACAAACAAGGGAGAAGGGAAATCCAGAAATTACTTTCATGTTATCTGTTACAAAAACAGAACAATCCTGCAAAGATAAACAGCATCATTTTCAGCTTGAGGATGCCATGTACCTGTAAGCTTCCTGTGACGATTGCTTTAAACAAATCACAGAAGCAAGAAAAATCTCCAGATCTGGCACCAGTTTAACATTCCTTTTTCTCTATTTTTGAGCCTCAGCTAATATATTCTCCACAACGAATACATACACCAACATTTGTCCACAGCTGTGGGCAACATACCAGCTGAGATAAATCTGAACATGGCACAGGCTGTAGGACATCAGCAGAAAGCTGGGATACAATCAGTTTCAGGCCATTAAGTCAACTTGTCTCAAAACTCTCCACTATTAAGGACAGGGTATTTGTGTCCTGACCATCTTAATCATTGTGGACATCTCTGATTTGTCTACTTTGACAATGTAAATTCTTTAATAGCTTCCAGTAAGAAGTCTGCTTTTCCCCTTCCTCTTAGGGTATTTAATTACACTTATTCCAAATCCTTGACCATACAAATATATCATCTAATCCCAACTGATGCTTCAGACACACATAGAGTTCTTATAATTAGCACAGAATGGTGACAACTGAGCTCTGTAGAAAACACAGTTCCAAACTCAGTGAATTCCATTTATTAGCATCCATTTGGGATTATAACTCACACTTATTAGCATGAATCGCTGGAGCTCACAGCCACGATGCTTGCACACACAGGGGTTGATAGGAAGAGCAGAAATTTGGCAGAGCAAGCCTTACTGCTTCCTGTCTACTTGCCAGCCAGTCAGTGAAGAATAACTTATTCACCAAAAGCAATACTGTCTGCATGCAGCTCCCCAGAAGCCCCAGTTAACTTCCTAAGCCCACAACAGCACAAAGCTGATCCCCAATTTATCATAAAGGACAGACAGGGCTGACAGTTTCAATGCCACAGCTAGGCTTTGAGGACTTTGTCCTGTTCAGCATCTCCTCTTCTGGAGTACATATATAATGCAAAGGTGGAAAAGATATGGTACCTCTATCTCCTTTCTGACGTCCTTCATGCATGACAGAAACAACCAGACGATGGAAACTGCTCAGAAAAGATGGTGCTGCTTTCAACAGCACCTGAAAAAGACATGAAATAAAAACATCTGAGATTACATAGTAGAGGGAGTGGAGAGGGCAGAAACTATCTCTTTGTTCTGCAACCTGAGCCATTTGTGCCTCTAGAATCACAGAAAAGGGAAACATTTTTTCCCAATCTAGCATCAGATGTTCATAAGCAATCCACTGCCAAAGAACAGCAATACAGGCACAAGCAAAGCAGGAGAGCAACTGAAATTATGTGATTTTGAGACTCCCAGCCTTTTAAATGACAAGCAGTACAGTGCACTTCCATACTACCAAGACAAAATATTTCAAAACCACATTTAAAAAATTCTATCACTAATACGTGTGCTCTTTCAAACTTTTTCCCCTTCTCCCACCCCCTCAAAGATATACCTTTGGGTGACACTGCACAATAGAGAAGAGCACTTCATGGACCCCCACGAAGACACCACGATAGTCTTCTGCCTTCAGATGATCCAGAGGGACTGTTAGAAGAATGCTGAATGCCAATGAAACGTGATGTGGATTCACAAGAACCCTTTCTCCCTGCCTTAGCAGCGCTGCTACAGTCTCTAGAATAGGTATAACTATGATGGAAATCAGTGACTGGTCCTGACAGGCCTCTTTGGTTTGCAGCTACAAGACAGGAAACAAACAATGAGACGTGCATTAGCCACTTATCATTAGTGTTGGAACACCAGAGAACCCTGATGCTCTGACTGGAGTCAATGGAACTAGACCTGTGCTAGCTGGACTGGTAGGGAGACTCCTACAGCTGAGCCATTTTCATGCAATTGTGCCCTGTGTGAGGATGCATATGATGCATTTCAAACAAACACTGCTGTGAGTGTACCTGGAATGGCAACTATTCCCCAGCCCCCTGAAAACCAGCACCCCTTTGCACCTCTTCACACAAATCCAATGATGCAGTTCACTCCTTTACATGCATGCAGACCTATCAAAAAGGGCAGAAACTGCAAGCTTATGATTCCCAGGCATTGCAGAACCAACCCCTGATAAATTCTTGCCTAGGGATATCACCCCAAGCTAAGAAAAATCTACATCACTAGGTTTATATGCTGTACAAATGTGCAACTGCAAACTTGGGTTTGATTAGTTTCAGTTAAGTTTCCCTTTTGTAATTCAGTGCATTTATATGATTACTTTTTTCCATAAGCACTTGTTTTGTTTTGCTGCTGTTGGCTTCTGCTGCAATACATGGCTGACTGTTATCTTTTCCTTTGGACAGGAGGAAAGACAGGAGACAGACTCTCCACTCTGCAGTCTGGCAAGTTTCTCCCAAGCTCTGTATTACATGATCTAGTTCCATAAAATTACTGTGTATTGCATGACCTGCACACTGCACTCACAGGAGGAGATTTACTTGAGGAAGAAAGACAAAAAGGGTCTAGACAAAAACGTTCAGATGAATCTGACATGGATTTGTTTAGTTTTTGTTCCTGTGTGCCTCTGTGCATGTTAGATGTAAGCAGTAGAGACTCTAACAGATAGGAGGGGTAGGTGATGAAGTTACAAATAAAGAGATACTTACAGCTAAAGCTGTGATTATCTGTGGGCTGGCAAACCAGAAAGCTTTCTCTTTGTCTCCACTTAATGGGCAGCTGAGCAATAATTTGGTTAGTGTAACAGCTGACAATACTTCCTGCAGAAAGCAGACAGATCATCAGTCAGGGTGCAAGGCTCATGGCTCCTTTCAAGTACAGAAGAGCTCTTTCAAGGCCAGTGGCACTTCTGAGCATTACCAGAGCCTTGACACATGAAAGGCCTCCCACCAATACCTCTCTTAGGAAATAGTGAAGTAAGCAGCAGCTCAAAAGAATCCAATGCACTGAGCAGCACGGATCCAAATGTACTCTACGCCACATCTGCTTCACAATCAACTTACTGTACAAAAAGGCTTACATGACTTTTAAAAAAGGAAAGCCTTCTCATACAACTGCCACTAGATAACAGAGGGAAGCGGAGGCAATACAAGGATACCAGTACATTATAAATTAAGAATGCTGCTTTTGGCAGCAGGGTTTTTTTAACTTGCTAGTGTTTATACAGACTGATAAAAGAAGCATATTGCAAGCTACACGCAGGTGGCAGGAGTTATCTGTGAAGTTCAGGAATTCCAGATCCACTTTCAAAAGGATGCACCAAGAATTGATGCAGCACGCCCGCGTCTCTTTCTGACAAATTAGACAGGGCAGGATAACCCCACGAACTTCATCCAAGTGTCATTCTCAAGTCACTGGGCTTTCCATGGAGCACACAGCTGACTTTTTTGGCCAAAAGTGTTCCATACATTACCACTGGTGCTGAAGCTGCTCTGAAGAAGGGCACAGAATTTAAAAAGATCCAGAGTGCTATCTGTCTTTAGAGCAACACATACCAAAAGCATAGGTGCAGTTTTGGTTTTACTTAAAAACACTAGCACTTCTAAAAGTGCCTTTAACCTTGTAAAAAAGAGCCACAGGCAAACACTGACTGCTCATATCTGCCGTACAAGAGCTCTGAGCAGCAAGTAGGAAAGAGCTTTCAGCATGGCCTGTAACACCACAGCTGTGTGATTTCTGTTGACAATACATGGAATTGAGACTGCTGAGTCCTTAAGCTGGACAGAAAGTTTTTTGAGTAGGTTTCCACAATCTTTCCACCTCTCAATTTATATACAGAACATAGCACAGTCACCAAGCCCTTATCCACATAAATTAATTTCACCTGATCACTGAACATAAAGCAGGAAGAAGAAAAAAATATTTAACAAATGTCATTCAACCTTTTTTCAAGACACAGCAGACTGCAGAAGGAAGCTGCCAATACATTAAGCTCATGGCTTACTTTAGCCTTCTGCTGCCAAACATTCCTCACTTCCAGTCCCTGCAGCACCAGCCTCATTATGGCATAAAACTCCTCAGCAGAGCAGTTCCCCAGCACTTGGACAAGCACCTCTGTCAGCTCCATCTCCATACTTTGGATCACCTGGGTTGTAATTGCAGGACCTGCATATTCAAGATACAAAAGCAATCAGTTCCCAAGACAAGGACTTCCACAGGTAAGAACAGGGCAAACTGAAAATAAAACAGCTCTGGGGGTACCTTTTTAACACTCAAATTCACAGAGGACTTGATACTTTACTTTTCTCCCCACTAGTACAATGACTTGATGATCTCAAGTATATCCTACTCTCAGGTTCACAGAGCAGTCATCATACCAAGAAAAAGTCTTCAATAATGCAGAAGACTGCACCAAAGCAGCTGCACAAGCCAAGGGAGCTAAACAAGCCACAGGTCTTTTCTACAAATGGTGGCCAGAGATCCATCACAAATCAAAAGCACAAAGCTTTTTTTATGACTACTTAATGGCAATATAAACACTAAGATCACAACTGTAGTTCACTTGAACAGTAGTCCCCAAAGCAGGGTATGCACACCCCAGGGTGTGCACAAAACCATACACTGGGGTGTGGGAATTGTAAGTAAAATATCTTTAATAAATATGAAAAGGTATTTTAAATAGTGCTTATTGCATCCTTATCTCATGCTTTTTAAACTTTTTTTTTCTGTTTGTGTGCTTTGTAATGTATGTAGTAGAGTAGCACATGTGTAATTTACAAGTAAATTATATTCAGGCTGTGTGTTCAATTTCTTCGTTTTTTTAATGATAGTTGTCTGCAATCAAAAATGTTTGGAGACCATTGCACCAGAGCGTGCCAGTAATGTCTGACAAATTCCAACAGTCTGAAGAAGTTGAAGAGAACAGTTATGCCTGCTCTGTGTTTGTCTCTCCTTCTGAATGAAACAATATAAAGGAGCCATTAGGTCCCACAGCTGGCAGCAGAGGTTTTTCATGTAATCTCCAGCCCTGGCTTTTTATTTGATGAGGATAAAGGAACCAACCTGCCAACATCCCACAGAATGTTTTACCATTACCACATGGTGTTCAGCATCCTTAACAGCTGGGTAACTTCTATTGCTCTATAAACCAGATACAAAAGCAGATGAGCATTTAACTGTAAGATCTGACCTGGTGCAGATCAGCTGCTTCAGTGGTGCCTACTATACCAATTACACGAACAGGACACTGCACTTCAGCCCTGCCTCCAGAAGTATTATCATATTCCAGTTACTTACAAAATTTTCTACCAGGGATGAGTAACACAGGATGTTAACATCCATCAGAAGATCACTACCAAACTAGATGGTGGTTGTGGTCCAGGTACCACAATATTGCCTCCTTGAAAATTTTCCTGTTACGCATTTAAACAAGGATAGCCTGCTGTTTTAACAGAAACCAATAGATACAGATTTTAAAGATGGTACATGCTTTGCTAAATGGCTTTTAACTCACAAAATTAGCAAAGGAGGTGGAGAAAGAGAGTTTTCATACCAGAGAGAAGCTTTTTTATAGCAAAAACAACCATGACTGCTGTTTCTTTTTCAGGATACAGCTCTGGCACGGAGCAGAAGACGGTCAGGAACTGCAAGGCAGGCTGAAGGAACTGCAGATTACTCCCTGCACAGGGCAGCTCTTTCAGTATCTGAGAGTAAAACTCTTGGTACAGTTTAATACGGGGCCGCTCCAAAAACCCACTGGGCTCCTTCTGCCAGTCCTTCTTGACAGGATGGCTCAGATCTGCTTTGAGGAGAGCAGTGACAGATGGTATGAACGTTACAGGCAAAATCTGGTTTGGGGTGTTACTCTGAAGATTGTGTTCAACAGTTCTGACCATCTGCAGAACTACTGGTTCCAACAGAGCAGACAGCACATCCGCAGAATGCAGCTTCTTTTCTGGCAGCTGCTGGAGGTGCAGTGTGACGACATGACAGAGTGTGGTGAATGCTGTGAGCAGTAACTGCTCGGCTGCGGGATTCCAGTTTTTCCAGTCTTTGCTTTTGGCTGCACCTGTGTCTGGCCTGCAGCTCACCAGGAAAGAAATGAACTTTCCCAAGTTGAGCTTCACACTTTGTCTTCTTTCAATAATCATCTGAAGAAAGCTTTCCAAAAACCCTTGGACTTCCTGGACATACTGTGCCCAAACCGGAACAGTCAAGACATCAGTGAAGAATTTGCTAGCTGTAAGCTGGGAGGTCATGATAGCCTCAAGAACATCGCTGGCATGTAACACCTTAAAAACAGAGTTGGCATTCCTGCCAGCTTGCAGGCACCTCAGGAGGTGGAGGCAAGTACTTAAAACCTTCAGCAATAACAACTTGCTGCAAGAGACACCAGCCCTGGTATTAACTAGCAGGGACAGCAGCACCAGAAAACACCGAGTACACTCAGAGGGAAGATAACTGTCTAATTTCAGGAGAGAAACAATTTCTAGCAAATCCAGGTATCTTTGTAGCTGACGTTCTTTCAGGATGACAGGGCAGCCATTTTTTGCTACCAATACTATACACTGGGCAACTTTCTCCAGTGTTTTCCAAGACAAGCTCAGCTCATTCTTCAGCAGTTTTTCTGATGGTACTTCCAACGGGTCGACAGTTTTGCAAGGAGCCAGAATTTCCTCATGCCAAGGAATATTAGTCACAGACAGCTGCTGAAGTGGCAGATCTACTGAATCCCTGGGCAGCACCATAGCAAACTGGTGAATAAGATGGGTCAGAAAAGCACAGTGCAGGACCTTCATTTCTGGTAGAAGAGAGCTGCGGATCAAACCAAGTGATATCTTTCCAATGCTGATGGAAGGCTCCTGGTCCGTGGCAGATTCCTGAGCTTTGTCCAACATCAATGTCTCCAGAAGCACATTTGCAATGTAGTCTACATCTTTTAAGGAAATATGTGGCAACAGGATGGTCAGGTTGGACATGATGAGGTGCCAGTGTGCTGTGGGGTAGCTAAGTTCAGTTATCGTGCTGATATCTCCATCCCATGGTTCAGATTCTCCTCTGCCCACAGTGGACCTTCCAGACTCCAGGATGAAAGCTGCAGCATGCTGCAAGGCCTGCAGGTCAGCTTCAGTCTGCATTAACATCATCTTCATTTTCTGAAGTGAGAGTAGTTCTAAGCAGTATTTACTAATGGAGGCAAAACTACTTGCGAGTTCCGTAACTGTCCTCCAACACTGCTCCTTCACACCAGGCAGAAAAGCTGAAACACTGCAGTGCCTCCCAGCAGGTTCAGTAGGAGCAATTTCAGCTGTTGGAGACACATATTTACTGCAGCTGATACCAAACAGAGCGTCTACCTCAACCCAAGTGTAAACAAGGAGGAGAGCAGCGTCACTGGCCTTTCTTAGCCAAAGCTCTGACTTTCCCTCCTCTCTCCTGGGAGCCTGCAGCAGCTCCATCAGTGGCTGAATTATTCCCTTTTGTAAGTTTGCCATCAAACGCTGAGTGCGAAGCACCACAGGGGAAGGAGTGACATCATCTAGGCTCCTCATGTTGAACAGAAAAGCATGCAGCACTGAGCACACTGACATCAGCTTCAAGGCCATGTCAATTGACCCTTCAACAGCTGGAATGATAACGGCCTGGCATTTCTCCACAAAGAGACACAGAATGTCCAGAATCTGGTTGGGTGGCAGCTCAAGAAGGCACTCACGAAGCTTGACTGTCAGGCCAGCAGAGAAGACAGGCGGCCTCAGCTCATCAACAGCTGGCCGGCAAATGACTGTCAGCACCTCCTCAAAGAGCCGTGGAAACTGCCTCAGCTTGGAGTAAGTCTGGAATATGGTGTTGATGAGAGTCTCCTGCGGCTTCTTAGTACGTGGCTCAGAGGCCTCGGCATCAATCCAAGCTGATGACACCAAGTCATCCAGGTCTGGCTCTACTATAAGGTGGTTTAATGAAATCAAGAGTTTGAGACACCTGAACCAGGCAGGGATGGAAGCTTGGGAGTGTGTCAGCAGCATCTGTGCTAGCTTCCGGTAAAACCCAAACTGCACCTCCTTGTGCCGGAGGCGGTCACTGGCCACATTATAGATATCATTGCTGAGCACCAAGCTCAGGAGCTGTTCCAAAGCAAGCAGCTCCGTGCTCCAGTCCACAGGGGAGAGCATATCGCTCCTCCCCTCCTCCTGCAGGTCAGAGAGCCTGAGACAGCCAAAAAGCCTGCTGAGCATGTGGAAACACACAAGGTGGTTTTCTGCCTTGCAGAACGAGTCCAGAAAGAGCTTATACAGCAGGGGCACCGAACTGGCCACAACCGCTCCGTGGAGGACAGGTTCACACAAGTCACTGCCCAGCTTGGTCTGCACTGTGTTGACTGGTAGCAAAGGAGTTTTGAAAGCTCCTTTCTTCTTGTGCTGTTCTGGCAGCAGCTCTTCATTGTATGATGAGAAAAGCTCAGGCTGAAATAACGCAGCCTGAAGCAAAGTTTCTATTTGGCTTTGTATTTCTCTGCTCAGGTGCTGACGCACGTGGTCATCATCCGCTTGTGTCCAGCTCCTCACAGTCAGCAAGTGCCTCAGGAGCAAACATGGCTGCAGTAAGTGACTTGTCACTAGCCCAAACACACGTGTTAGGTTGGTTTGCTGCCTCTGGATCACGAGGTACTGAGCAAAGGTAAGCTGGAGCACACTGAACAACTGGGAGTCCACAGCATCGTCAGAAGCCAGCTGCTGACATGCCAGCTTGGACAGCTTGCTGAGGAGATCAACCAAAAGCTCACACTTTGTTGTGTAAATGATGGACAGTGAAGGAGTAGAAAGGATCCCACTGGAGCAGCTCAGCACAGTGCCAATGTTCTGCTGTGTTTTTTCAGAACAGGCCTGTGATAACCTTTTGTTTATGACCTGAAAAAAGAAACAAAAAACAAACCCAAAACCCAGTCAATTTAGCATACAAAGATAAAGCCCATCATAATGAGCCAGCAACACCTTCTGTGAGCTGTGGCTGCAAACAAGGGGGACATGCCAACAGCTGCTGCTGCACCTCTCACATCATAGGTTTCAAACTAAAAGCTGCACTGTCCTTGCACTTGTTTGCAGCACCAGATGAGTAAGACGTCCTCATGCAGGCTACTGGCAACAGCATAAGACTATCCATATTTGACACTAATAGTTCATCCTGCAGAAATGGAGTAGGGGTAAATTTCCTCCCTACTCAAATGGTCCCCAAAATTATGCTCCCAACAACAAAAAACCCACACACAATACACATCCCTGCTCTGATACAGGGAGCTTATTTAATAAGAATGTCCATGACTAAATATCATCTTTATATTTGAAAAGGAGACAGCTTCTGGTCCTGATATCTGGAACGTGAAGGACTACTCTCTTTTCTCTTTGAGGGATACACATTTGCAGAGAAATAATGTTGTGTTTCCTTTTCTTAAACTTTATGTGTATTTCCCTGCTGTTTTCTCCTTCAATCCACTTTTCACATGCTCCCTTTTCTCATCTTCAGGTAATGCCTGCAAATTCGGTAACAATTTACAAATCTGCCTCTAATTTGTTAAAAACCTCACCTGTCTCCTTACACCTTATTGTAGATGGTTCACCTGCTCAGCTGGAACACTGCTGGACTAAAACAGACCCTTGAATTCCTCCCACTCAACCCTCTACCACCCTGTCCTGTACCTCTGACCTAATTTCATCCAGACAGGTTTTCAGACCCACACCACGTTCAAATTTGGCACACTTCCTGTGTAGTATCTCTGAAGCACAGATTTCAACCACCCAATCCTCCATATAAAGACAATCTTTTCTTGCTTCCCTTCAATCTGACCAAAATCAGAAGGGTCATTTAACCAGTCATTTTCACTGCCTTTGCAGCCACTCACTAATTCTGCCATTTTTAACCTTAGTGTTGCACAAAATACAAACTGTATTGCAGGACAGAAATAGAGAAATTTTCAATATAGGTCCTGCAAACAAGCAGATTAATACATATTTCATGCGACATCTGACACTCTGAGGAAGAGTCAAGTACAGTAAAAGATACATATTGAATCTACAATTTTACCAGACATCCACAGCTATAGTTACCTGTGCAACTGAAAAATTGAGACCAACTCTCTTCCCACTCCTTAAGAGATCCTGCAGTCTTTTACTATGGATAACATTGTCAAGATATGCCCAGAGTTTTTCAACAAATTCATCCTCCAGTTTAAGTTTCTTCTTGTAGTTGGAAACCAATGTATGGCTTACCCAATCGAGTAAAACCTGTTAATAGAAGGGAAAACAAGAAATCTTTAAGAATCCCCAAGCAAAAACAATACAAAAGCAGTACCTCCTCACAGTTACAGCATTTGTGCCTTGAGAACTGTGCTACATCCAAGCAGAATAGCCTCTGAGTGAGCAGAGAAGTCTGTTCTCAAAGGTTTCAACCCCTAAGAGCTTATACTCTATACCTAATGTTGGACCTGTGCTTGCAGAACTACTTTAATCTGACAACATTATAATTCTAACAGTTGATACTGGTTAGCATATGCAGTCTTTTAAATCAGTGCTCAGAGAATCAGCTGGTTTTCACTTTCTGACAGTTGCTATTCCACTCACATCCTTCTCTTCATATGTTTAAACTATGAATTTAGATGGATGCAAACTGGAAAAGGTTGAAATCTACTAATTACTCTTTTAAATCTGAAGTTATGGTGTATGGCTAAGTTTAATATCCTAAGTAACTGAAATAACAAAGATCAAAACATAGATCTCAGATGTTCAAACTCCACACCCCAAAGCACTACCAAGGCTGGAGGAATAGGACAAGACACCCCCAACCCAGGGAAACACTGCACAGACCTTCAGGAAATGGGTTGAAAACAAAAGACTTAGGAGACAGACTAGGATCCATGAAGAGAAAACCAAATCAGCTTCCAAGCAGCAGTCCATGAATCCACTGTATGCTCTTTACTCATGCACAACAACTTCTGAGCTCCAGAGAAAACACATACAGCTACAGTCAGTCCTCCCATCCTGAAGGTCTTGTTTTTAACTATGACCAAAAGCATCTGACTTCAGAGCATCCTGTACTGTGGCAATCATGTCATGGCAATGACAGCTCTGAAGACAATGATTTCTCTTGTCTCTGAGACAGAACACAGGCACCACCTCCTCTACAAGAAAGTTTCTTCCATCCTGCACGAATGCAGGTCTTTGTGCTGAAGCTCCCTGCAATATGCTGTTGTAAAACATTTCATGTAACGACAAAGATATCAAGAGCTGATCACAATCCTAAATCAGCGCTATCAGCTAGCTACATCTAGAAGCTACATCTGGATTTTAAGAACCGATTAATCCACTGCAGCAATCCGCCATCGGTATTTTCTTCTTTCATCACTATTCACCACCAGAAAGTACTCACTTGCTCCTTATTAGGCAGGACGCACTGGTGCGAAACCCACGCGAACCGGGCTAGTTTGAGTTTGTCCTCCCAAGCAGTCTTGGCGCTTTTCAGCTTCAGGTAAACCCCGGAGTAGATCGCTGCCATGGGGGCGGCAGGTGGGAACAGCGAAGTGACAGACGCCCGTCTGGAAGTAAGGCCAAGCACGGAGAAGGGGGTCGGACGGGCCGCGGCCCGGCGCCCGGCACCCACCCCCTCACCCACGTGGCACCACGCGGGGCCCAAGCGCCCCTCCGCCCGCCAGCCTCCCGCGGCCCCGCTCCCCAGCGCCCACCTCTCCCCCGCCAGCCCCCGGTCCCACTCGCCTTCCCCTCCGCTCGCAGGGCCGTCGCTGCCCGCTCTCTGCACCCGGTACGGCCGGGTCCTCCCCGCCGGCCGCAGTCCCCGCCAAGCCGCGCCAGCCGAGCGCCGAGCCCGGGAGGCGGCGCGCTGGGGGGAGCCCGCGCCCATTGGCGGCCAGAGGGCGCTTGCGCGGCCCCGGCCCCGCTCCCGCCCGCCCCGGCGTGTGTCAGCCGGGCCATGGAGCGGCCGCCGCTGCTCGCCGGGCCCTGGGCAGCACCGGCCGCGCCACCGGCACCGGCCCGCAGGGGAGGCGGCAGCGGCGGCGCGTCCGCCGGCAGCGCCCGGCGCCGCTGGGCGCAGTGACAGCGCTCTCCGGCCGCGCCGGCCCCCGCCTGCCTCCCGCCGCCCGCCGCCGCCTGCGATGCTCAGTGAGTGCGGACCGGCCCGGGGCCGCGGCCCGGGGCCCGCGCGGGGGGGCGCGGGGGGCGGGGCCGGCGGCGGGAGCAGGGCCCGGGCGTCCCGCGGGCCGCCTCGTGGCGGAGGCCCGCAGGCCCGGCCCGGCCGGCGGCTCCGGGGAGGCCGGCGGGGGCACCTCGGGCACGGGCGCGGCCCTGGGGCAGCCCCGGCTGCGGACGGGGCCGGGCGCGTGCCCTGCGCTGGGGGGTCGCGGGGGGGGCCTCTGCTCGTGATATCGTGATATCCTCCTTTCCCGTGGAAAGTGCGTGGGTTTAGTGAGCGTCTTCTTATCGCGCCATCTCTCTTCCCTTTTCTTTTTTTCCTCCTTTTTTTTTTTTTTTTTTTTTTTTTTTTTTAATATTGACAGGAGAAGGCTTTAACTTTGGCGTCCCTTCAGCGAGCGCCCTTCGGCCGGCGGAGCAGCCCCCGGGCGGGCGTGGCGCCCCGCAGGGCTCCGGCCGCGGTGTCCCCCGGCAGGGCCCAAAAGCGAGCAGTGCCTGCTCCCGCGGCCCCGCTCGGCCCGGGAAGGGCCCAGGGTGGCGGAACGGGAGCCGAGGTGGTGTGAAGTGGGCTGGAGGAAAGCGTGTCCCGCAGGGGACATCGGTGAAGCGCTGCTTGGCACCACCTTGGGGCCGCGGGGGAGGTCGGGGGGAAACAATGTGGAATTGGCAAAGCGTCATTCCTGGATTGTGAGCCAGATCTCGGTCCAAATGCAAATGGATTCATGCTCTTTTAAAATCACAGCTGTTCCCTCTCTGCCTCTTCACATGAATGCCACTGCTCAGGCAAAAGCCTTCTCTTTAGTTCCTGCTATCCAATTTTCCTATTTTGCACTGCCACCATGCTCTCCAAGTCAACTTGTCATGTTTACTTGTCTGTTTTTGTGAATTGCAGCTGCTGCATGTGTGACATCTCTTGGCTCTGAGTTCATGGTTATCTTTATATCAGTTTATCCTTATCTCGTCTATTCTGAAATTTTGTAAATTTCAGATTATCCAAATGTCACAAAATTAAAAACTTAGTCCTGTTACTGCTGGTTGGTCCCAGATTTCACCTGTGGTGATAAAGGATATTTTTTGCTCTCCATAACTGAGGCCTGAGACAGAGTTCTTATTAGAGAATATTCAAAAGATGCTTTTGTTTTATGCTTTTATTGGATTGGGTGTTTTTTAACTTAAATCTCTGATGCTCCCAGGTCTTTCCTCAGTCTGTTGGAATAAAGAGACTGCTGTCCCAGTGTCAGGACAGGAATACAGAGTCTTTAAAAGCAGTGTTTCCAGTGCTAGTTTTTAAGCTCTTTTTAGTATGTCTGTACTGGGATTATTTCAAGGCCATGGAATCTGCCTAAACCTGTACCTGAAATGTAGCATAGGCGGGAAAATAATTTCCTTGGCCCAGTGCTTAGTTCACAACTAGTTTCCAGCTTTTCCAGGGAGCAGGAATTTGTGATGTGTTTTGTGTTACTAGCCTCTGCTCTGGTTGGTTTTTGGTTTTTTTTCAGTGGTTTTAGTTCCTCAGAAATAATTACCTTAACCTTTCTTTAGTGCTCCAGTTTGGAACACTGCAGAACATGCTGCACTGTAGCTCTGCATCCTCACAATGTGATCTTTCCTCTCTCTTTCCTTATGTATTTTGCTTATCAGTAGAATTAGTTAACGACATTAGTATTTGTTATTCTCTTTGGCTGTTCAAGGAGAATGAGACAGCTGGGACTTCTGAACAATTGTTTCAAGCTTTATGCATTTCATGGACAGGGAACTCTATATGCTTTCAGTTTGTTACATATTTTGGAGGTTATCTTCAGTTATGAGAGCTAGAGTCTTAAAATTGATTGAAAGTTAAAGATGCCAGGCTTGTCCTTTTATGCCTTTAAATTCTGCATCGTTGACCTGTTGTGAATTGGTGTAGCTTGAACCAGGCTGAAGGCATTTCCATCCTTATGTTTATTTTATGATAATTTTGATAAAGGGCTCAATAAAAAATATCTGTAGGAGTGTCAGTTTTGCTCTTGCACTTTTCATGAATGCTTTGGTGCCTTGGTGACACTGTTCTTTGTAATGCTGAGTGTGAAGTATAAAGGTAAAGTGAAGGAAGAAACAAAGAGCTGACATTAGAGTATGGGTGACAGTGTGTCTGATGCCAGTAGGTGTTTCTTGTGAAGATGCATTTCCTTAAGGTAGTTCCTGTTGTGTCACTTGGGAGTAGGGAAAAAATTCTCCTTGAGATGCTGCTGGTAACATCCCCTACTGTGACTGCAGGGGGGAGTACGTAGGGTAGCAAGAAGCTGAACAGGTTGCATAAACACCTCCGTTTATTGCCTAAATGCCTTGGTGTGGACCTGGACAAATCACTTGCACGTAAGTCCATGCTGCTGGCTGAAATGCAGAATGGTAACAATACATTGTGAAGCTTAGTTAAGGGTGTTTTTTAGGAGGGTGCTAAGTTGCTGGTCCGTCCTTGTGTCCACTTTTCTTTGTGGTCTTGAAAAGAGTTCTGTCTTTCCTACAGTTTCGTCAGCAGAAATTACACTTGAGACAGAGTCTCAGATATAACTTCTTTAATTGCAGAGAAGATAAAAGGGAAGTTTGCATTTGGAGACTAAAAAGGTGTTGTAAACTTTTTACTTTAATGGGTCTATCTGGAAATGCTTTGAAAACTCCCACCTGTTGATGGCCTTTCCCCACCCTCAACAGTTACTTAACCTGTGGGAACAAATGGGAATCATTTTAAGGTTTTCACCTAAACATGTGGGTTTGCAATTCCATGTATCTGTTGAAAATGAGCTGTTGTTGAAACCTTGCATCCTCATCCACTTGCACCTAACTTCACGGAAGAATTATTCTAACAAGTGGAATAAGCACTGAAGTGTTCATGAGTATTAGAAAAAACTCGTTTGTAATAATATTTTTAAGCTGTCCTTTTGGTAGAAATAATGATTCTTACAAAAGGGAGGAAGAGCATCCTTGTCTCTCTTAGACAAGTTGTGTTTCATCAGATTTAGCTGCTCAAACCAGGAAGCACTAGCACTCAGGAAACATTCATGTCATTGGTAGTGGGGCTGTAAGGTGTTGAACTATCTCCAGGCAGCCTTTACCTGGTGTTTTCATAGGAAAAAATAACCCCTGTAGATTAGTTCTACTTTTTTTTAAAGCCTTTTAGGTTATCTAGACCTTAGTGTAAAGTTAGTGGCTATTGTGAAGGATTGGTGCAGTCAGTGACTACTCAAATAGCAAGGGAGCTATTGCATTCACCTTACTGAGGTCCCTTTACTATGAGCCAGGGGCTAAAAGGTAGCATTGGGCTCATTTTGATTTTGAGGCACTTCAAGTGGTGTTTGTGAGGATGGCTTCCTAAATGTATATTAAAAAACCTTCAAAGGATTCTTTTTGTTTCAGACTTTTATAGGAGGGAAGCCTGGATAGCTCAAGGCAGGTGACAAAGACAGAAGGCTCTGCTTTTAATTTTCCTCTTTTTTTCCTGGGGAACCTATCTGAGTGAAGTGCTAGAAGTCTGGCTCTAACCTTTAATTCAGCCAATAAGCTATTGCTTCTTGGACTCCCCAGATAGATTTGCTATATAAAGCATTATGTTTACAAAATTTCCGTCTTTGTATGTTAATTTCTGATTCCACTGCATCTTCTGTAGGGTTTTTTTGTTGGTTGGTCAGGCAGAGGAACCAGGAAGTGACTGAAGATTATTCAAACTGCTACTGTCAAAACTCAAAGAGGAGAGGCATTCCCTTTTTATGAGCTGTTTTTAACAAAAATGCTTCAGTTCACCATTGCAGTTTTAGTCCAGAATCCTCAAAGCTATTTTTGATTCCTCTGTGAAGTTAGTAGAATTAGGCAGCAAAATACTTTCACGGGTCTACAAAATGTGTAGTTAGGCCATAGTACTGCGAGGCAAATCCCTGAAGGTTCTGTTTCATACTTCAGCAACGAAAATACGGAGATGTTTGTTTTCTACCAATATTAATGCAGCTACAGTCAAAGTTGATCTCAGCTTACCCTGTTAGAGTCTCATCATCTCTTTCTTTTCTTTTGAGGTCATGAAACGCGTACGCACAGAACAGATTCAGATGGCAGTGTCCTGCTACCTCAAGCGCCGTCAGTATGTGGACTCGGAAGGTCCTCTAAAACAAGGGCTGAGGCTGTGTCAGACTGCTGAAGAGATGGCAGCTAATCTTACAGGTAATCCTTTAGTATTTTCCATGACTACTTCTTGGCAGAGTTGTGAGCGTGTGTGCTGGTAGCTGTATGAGTTTGTCTGCACATACGGATGTTTTTCCTTTTGAAATGAAGACATTTCTCACTGTTAAGTTGGCGTGAATTACGAACTTTTGAAGAATGAAAATGTGGGTGGAAGTGTAACAAGGTGACATTCATAGTCAGTGAAACATCAGGCTGAAATACCATGTGAGGGTAGTGGAAAATACATAGATTTTATTGCAAACAACATGAAGTCTGGTGAGTAGTGGTGCTTTGGAATGAAGGGGAGAAGAACCTCGATGAGAAAGGAAGTAGAAGCAGGAAATTCTGTTGTACCTTTGTACTCCAGCAGAGTTATATCATGTGAAATTAAAGTGATAAGGCTTATCTTTTTCTGGCATAGTCAGCTTTATAGTTATGAGAAGTCTGCTCTGTCACTTGGGGAAAAAGCCCAAAATCTTCAGTGGGTGAGACAAGGCATGCAGGGAGATAAACTTTCTTCTCTTTCTTAAAGACTTTTGAATCCTGCCACACTGCTTGCTTTCCAAATTGTGTCTCTGACAGTTTTCATTGTAATTACTATTTTTGTGTTAACAAACTGTGCTGCTGCTTGAGCCCGTAGAAGTATTGGAAAGGTGGAAGCTATGCGGATGTTAGCGAGATTAAATTTACTTGTAAAAGTAATAGAAAATACTGGGCTTACTTTTGGGTAAAAAAATAAGGCGAATTTTTTTTCTGTCAGTGAAACTGCTTAGTTTATGACGTTATCTCAGACAAAGGTGAGTGGTGGAGGTCCTTGTAATACAACTTGATTTGACAAAATACTAGCAGCTGTATAACTGTGTTTGTGACTAGATAAGACTGGATGCAGGAACAGATTTTCCACCTTTAGGGTATTTTACCATAGTTAACCATCCAAAGATGAGTGACTGGTAGTGAATGTCCAGGAGGACTCCCTCAGTGGCCTGGAGGAAACTGGACAATATTTTATTATTAGAAGGAGCTTCACATCTTAGTTCTTTTAAGTTCCTTGCTTTTCTCAGCCTAACTATCAGAAGTTTATTGCAGTCTCTGAAAAAGTACTGGGGAAGATGGGGAAAGAATGAAACCAAAGTAAACTGCTGAATTGTTTTTCAATGGGAGATTTTATTTGAGAAGTGGGTAGAGAGGTCAGTGTCAAAACATGCTCAGAATGTGATATATCAGCCATACGAGGAGGACACAGAAGTGTCTGAAGTAGTGGAGATGAACTGGACTACAAGCCCTTGCATGAGCACATGGCCTCATGCAGAAAAAAAAAAACTTCAATAAAGAGTGTGAATGAGTGTGTGTTGGGGTTTTGTCTTTTTTACTGATCTTTTACCAAATGTTATTACTAAATTTCATATTAGTCTGTATCCTCTTGCCAGTGCACAGGTTTTGTGGATGCTGATTGAGAATTTAGTCATGGGTTTTCATTAGAACTGAAAATGGGCTGCTCTCGTGTGTTCAGCTGCTTACTACTTCTTGTCAAACGTGCTTGCAGTGAGCTGTCAGTGAGCATGCTGCAGTTCCATCAATGACTATTAGAAAGCAAACCCAAGCTTGTTGCTTAATCTGACAACAGATGCTGAAAATACTTTTGCTGCAGTCATCTTAGTTTTGCGAACTGACTGAAAACTGAGCAGGTTGTAAAGCCTGCAGTGGTTTTTTTGGGGGGAAGTGATCAAATATGTTTTTCTGAAGATGTTTTTGCTTTTTAGTTAGCAAAGCTCACCTTGCTTTTTATGTTCAGCTCTTTTGTTTGACTTCTAAATTAACAAGCCTGTGTGAATGGGGCACTTGGAAGGGACCTTGGAAAATTATCTGGTCCAACCTTTTCTGTGGGAGAGGGAGCCCAGATGAGATTATCTAGGATTCTGTCCGATTATATCTGTAGTAAAATACAGCATAGAGCTTCCTTGTGATTATCCCACATTTCTCTAGAAAACAAGAACAGTATTTGAGGACAGAGTGAGTGACCAAGGAATAGGTTCCTCTAATACTGCCCATAGCACTGTTGGCACATATGACTGGCTGAAATGATGTACAGCTATACATCACACTCACCTAAAATAGGAATCAGTTGCTGTTACACAACATTTATAGTAGCCCAACATTTGTTAGCTGGAAACAATTCTGCTGGTAGCCAACAAACAAGACCAGGAGGGTACTGTCCATATCCCTAACTTAGGATTGAGCTCCTTTGAATTTCCTATCAGGTTGCATAGCTGGCTGCACATATTGCATATGAAGGAGCAGATATTTCCAACAGATGTTCTTATGACCACTGGGGAAGGTGGAAAAGAAGCTGTGGTAGGTTTATTAATGTACGAGAAAGATATAGCCAGTGTTTTATTTCTACCAGGTGGAAAATGTACATGAAATTTTACTCTTGTTTTGGAATCAGTTGACTTCTTGATCCTTTTGCAAGAATCTTTTTTTTGCAAGGATCAAACTTTAAACCAATCTCATTGGTTTAAAGTTTTGGGAAGGCAAAGAATTGGAATTTGTTAGAACTGTCTGGTATGTAGGGTCATTTACCGTTTGCTGGATGGGAATGACCTCTAGCATCATTACTGAAAGAATAGGCAAAAATGGTTGCCCAGACTCTTTCAGGACTGGTAGACAAAGATGATACTCCACTTTCTGAAGCTTGAAGTACACCTTAATTTTGCAATTAAGTTGCTTATGCAGAGAAAGTTGTGGCATGGAGAAAATACCTCAAAGTCTAGGCCAATGAGTTGTGCTTGCATAGCATGAGCAAGGTGCCAAGCCATTCCCATTCCTGCAGAAATGAGGCCACCAGATCTCTGTGAAGAGTTGACTGTTACATGTAATCCTGTGATAGCCTAAGAGACAGGCCCTCATATTTCTGTATTTCTTTGCTTTTACAAAGAGTTGTATGGGTGACACTGGAAACTGTCATGAAGTATTCTTGAGTTACTACATGTGCATAATGCAGTTTACTTTCTCATGCCGAATATTGATTATATTCAATTTTACATCCAAACAGCAGAGCTTTTTACTTTAGCTGTTGAGTAGTACCAGTGTGTGAGCATGGAGTTCTTACCATTGTTGAGTTTCTGAAGCAGTCAGGCTGTAGAAAGCTCAGCGTAGCTTTTCCTTTCAGCAAGTTATATTTGTTTATATCTAAACTGATTTAAGACATGATATCATATTGGTGCTGGAATCTGGTTTTGGTGTTTTGTTTTGTTGTTTTCCCCCCACCCACCCCACCCCCCCCCCAAGAGAGGATGATGAGCTCAGCCCACCTCTCTGTTTCAAAAGCTGAATTCAGCTTGCCAAACATACCTCCTGTATTTACTAAGCTGAGGAAAGGTAAACCTGTGTCTTACCAGAGAGAGGGAAAGAGAGAGAGGAGTGTGGGAAGAATAGTGACAGGCTGCCTGTGTACCATGTGCTGATCTCTTTCTAATTAGAGGCATTGAGATGAGCTGGAGCCTGGCCTATCTCTCTCTAGCGTGTGAACATTTGATAATGTTGTTTATAGACTTCCAGGGCTGGCAGACTTGTGCCTCTGTGCATGAGCCAAATACTGGAACAAAAAGCCCCCTAATCAATCAGTAGCAGAAAGGCAGAAGATGGAAAGTGGTGGCAGGGCAAGGGAGACCAAAATAAATTGAAGTGAAAGTAATAAAAATAGGGGATTTGGAGGGGATGAGTGTCATGATTTGAAAAAAAAAAAATCAGAAAGGAAAATAGTGAAACTCCTTGCCCTCTTGTGCTCTGTTTAGAACAACAGAACTTGGGTTTCTGATCACTGGTATTTGCATGTGCTTGGGATTTCTTGATACATGTCTGTAAACTTGCACAAAGTCCCCTGCGGATTCCAGGCTGTTAGCAGAACAGCAAAGGTTTGGTGCCAGAGAAGGAGATGCCAATTCCCTTTCTAAACAGTTCAGAACCACTTTTTCCAGAGTTTGGTTCTGAAAAACAGTTTAACAGAGTCTGAGGAGACCATAACAACTGGGTTTGTGATCAGTTGTTAGCTACCCCTTAACCTAATATCCTCAGGAAGGAGGGCACATTTTGGTTAAAAATTACTAAATTTGCTTAGAGATTCAGTGTTTTCTCCACCATCTCTGTGAGAGTTGATAAATGATAATGATTATAATTTGTTGTAAGTTATACAACAAATATACCGGGACAAGAAATTTGAGAATCTGAAGTAGTGTCACTTCAGACCTGTTCATGATGGTTGGTGGGACTCACTGAAAAAGAAACTGTATTTTGGAGAAAGTTGTATGTTGCTTTCCTCATCTTTTCTGAGTGTAAAGTTGTAAAACTTCTAAGGGGTCTTGTTACTCTGAATTTCTTGTGAATTTAAGGTTGTATTTGAAAACTTAAAAATGTGTTCTGGGTGGAGCAGGTGAGTTGCTGGGATTTCCAGGGTGGGTTTTGGCTTTCCATTTATTTTCTCATTCATGATCTGTCTAGGTGGTTAATGCCATGTTTAAATGCTTTGGACTATGTCATACTTGGATGGTTTGAAAGGTGAAATGTCATCTGAGTGGCTGCATACCTTGGATTTTATGAGAAGCTTTGTTTTCAGACACAGAAGTCAAAATCCTTAAATCCTCGTGTAATTTTTGCTTCTTTGATTTCACAGTCCAATCTGAGTCTGGTTGTGCCAACGTTGTGTCTGCAGCTCCCTGCCTGGCGGAGCCACAGCAATATGAAGTACAGTTTGGACGATTACGCAATTTTCTGACAGGTAAATCAGAAAGCAAGGAAGAAGATAGCGGCTGACTTTTTTTTTGTCATTTCAAAGAGTAAAGGGCAATATAATGAAATTCAAAATCATGTTTCTAACAATGTTTTGATTTCTAGTTTTGAGATTTCAGTTAAAATAGAATTATTTAGTTTTTCTTTTTTTGATTGTTTTCTGTGTGCTGAATAGCTATGAGTTTTGTAGATGACTGGCTCTTTGCCCTTTCTATTCAAGCATTTGCCCTCTGTAGGTCTTCTAGGCAAAACCCTATTTACACAGGACAGGAAAGAAAATTAATGTTTTATGTGAAAGGCAGGTAACTGAGAAATGACTGTTGTTCTGTCTCATCTCCTAGTTTAAGGTTTTTAATTTTATCCATAATTGGCTTGTTTTTATGATGGTCTGGATTTTTAAGGGAGAATCTGTTCCCTTAAATTCTGCTGTACTGGCTTTGAGACTAGAGCAATACAGCAAAGTAAAAAAATTCTTACTCCGTAACGATGCAGAAGATAAATCGTGATTTTGTTAAATAATTATTTAATAATTGTTTTAAAAAGGTACTCTTGCGAATGTCCTTATTTCTTCTGTAAGTTCCCAGCATGGGAAGAAGAAAGCAGATAGGATTTGGAAAGAATAGTACCAAGGAAAGTGAATTTGAAAAGTTGCACACAACATTTGTCCAGTGTAGGGATTTGATCTCAGTGTGCATAACATCTGGATTATTATTATTATTGTTATTAATACTATTATTACTATTTCTGATAGTTTTGAAAGGGAGCAGGAAGGCAAAGACAGGCAATAATGAATTATTGGAGCCTTGCTACCTACAGCAGTTCAATACCTTTGCACTTTAGTATTTGAAGTAAATCCTTATGGTTTAATAGATTTTTAGAAGTATGATAGCTCTGTTCAGTGCTTGGTGAAGTGCTTGCTTAATGCTTGATGAAATGCTGGTTTTTGCTGTTCAGGTGGACTTCTTTCATCTATTTTGTCCGTCTTGCTCTAGTTTGATATCTTACACACATGAACTACCTCTGTTTGTTCAAGGGAGTAGCTTGCCAATCAGCCACAAGGCACAGCAGGACACTTCCCATTTCTGTGATGCCTGGCCCACTGAGGACTGGGCAGGGGATTAGTGACACGGAGTAACTTAACTAACTAGTCTTTAGTTCAACCACCTGCTCAAAGCGGGGCAAGATGGGTGTTTGATCAGGTTGCTCAGAGCCTTTTTCAGTCAGGTTTAGAAAATCAAACACTCTGGAGACTGCTGTGCATCTCTGGGGCCTTGCTGCAATTCAGTGAGAGTTTCCCTTGCAGCAGCTTGCCTGTTGTCCTTCACTGAGCTCCTCTGAGAAGAGGCTGACTCCTTTTCCTGTATAATGTCCCACTGGGTACTGAAGGCAGGAAGTTGAATACCCCCTTATTCTTCAGGCTAGACAGACCGAGCTCCTGTAACCTCTTCATATGTTCCTAGGGAACATTTTCTTTGTTCCTGTTTCTGCCAACTTCCCATCTCTTCCTCTTTTCCCTTACTGCAAAGTTTCATTTTTGGACTAGTACACGAGGAGAGAAAAAAGAGACCTGCTGACTGCTTAGAGCTTTTACCACACTGTTTTCACTGGCTTTGGCCCAGTTTTAGTGGTGTAGGAAGGAGAGTGATGCTCAAGTGTGCAAATACGTACGTATACACTGCACAACACACATACTCTGTGTAGGAACCCCTGTAGAAATGAGAGAGGCACAGTATGGACTAGACAAAGTCTGGAAGAGTGCTCAGCACAAAGGAAAAATAAACTAACGAAGAAAAGAGAACATGCATTGATGAGTGGCAGGAGGTAAGAGCATGTTGAAAAGCAGCAATGCCTTTTGCATTTTGAGGATCAGCAAATGTTTGAAGATCAGCAATGCCTATTTGTTTTCCAGTAATTTGGACCATTTGGTCCTGTGGTAGTAACTCATTGTGGCCCTGCTTGTTGCTATGGTGTTGGGCAGGGCTCCACTCCTCACAGCTCCCTGTAGCTGGCAAACAGCCCCAGAGAAGCTGGGGAAGGAGGGGTGGAGCTGTTGCACAGATCAGCCTCTGCAAGGTACAGCACAGCCTAATCGGGGTTTGTTACACTGTGTACTAGGAATTACTGCTGGGATTTGCCTTGGCAGAGACAGAAAAGCATGTACATGAGCAGGCACAGAAATAAAACGAGCACAGCATATTGCAGTACATTGTGGAAACTGTAGTTTCCTTTCCCCTGGAGACTAATCAGTTCCATCCAAAGCACCACACTCCCGTTTTACTGAAGCTGAGAGAAAAAATGCCACCAAAGCTCAGGCCAGTCAAGCTCAGTAAATAGTTTTGGCTTAAACACTAAAAATACTCTTTTAAATATAATTAATACATTTTAGAGTTCATTCATCATGATAAACAAAGGGTACAAAGGGCATACTATTTCTTTTCAAATAAATGGGGGAAATTCAACTGTCACGTATTTGATGAGGTGGTATATGCTTAGCTGTCCCACACCTGAAATGTTTTGAAATCTCTGCATTTTGTTCTGACAAGACACCTCACTGATGTGGCAATCTCTGTTGTACCTCCTTTAGGTGACAGAAGAGGTTTGCTTAGGTGTGTCGACAAATGTCTCTTTTTGCTTGTTCTCTGATGTCACTGTCAAGTCTTTTTCCGTAGTCATCCTTGCTTTGTTTTACTCCCAGTAGGAAGTGGTTTGAGAAGTCATTCAAAGTTTGTTGTTGTTTTTTTTATATAGATTCAGATTCTCAGCACAGCCATGAAGTGATGCCTCTTCTATATCCCCTCTTCGTCTACCTCCATCTGAACATGGTCCAGAATGGCCTAAAAAGCACAGTGGACAGTTTTTACAGCCGCTTCCATGGCATGTTCTTGCAGAATGCCAGCCAGAAGGATATCATTGAACAGTTGCAGACTACCATGACTATTCAAGATATCCTGTCCAACTTGAAGCTCCGGGCTTTTCTGGACAACAAATACGTCATCCGCCTTCAAGAGGACAGCTACAACTACCTTCTTCGCTACCTCCAAAGTGACAACAACAATGCCCTGTGCAAAGTCCTGACCTTGCACATTCACCTGGACGTGCAGCCTGCCAAGAGGACTGACTACCAGCTCTATGCCGGTGGCAGCTCCTCGCGCAACGAGAGCAACGGCCTGGAGCCCAGCGACGTGCCAGCTTCCATTCTGCAGAACGAGGCAGCGCTGGATTTACTGCAGGACAGCATTAAACGTGTCAAAGACGGGCCCCCTTCCTTAACCACCATCTGTTTCTATGCCTTCTATAACACGGAGCAGTTGCTGAACACTGCAGAGATTTCACCAAATAGCAAGCTGCTCGCTGCTGGCTTCGATAATTCGTGTGTGAAGCTGTGGAGCCTGCGCTCCAGGAAGCTGAAGTCTGAGCCCCACCTTGTTGATGTGTCCCGCATCCGTTTGGCTTGTGACATTCTGGATGAGGAGGTCTGGATACCCCTTTTTTCCCCCTTGTTCCCCTTCTGCTGACCTGTTTTGAGTATGGACTGTTGAGTATCTGCTAATGTCTTAGGGAACTCTGAGGCTGTTGCACAACCTGTCTGCCATGATACACAGATTTTATAACCTACTCTTATCCTTGTCCTTCCCTGCAGTGGTTGTAAATGCTAAACTGAGGTGCAGTCAATCTGTGCTTAGGTCATAGTTTGTTAGTCCTAGGTGCTGGTCTCCCTCCTCCAGCTGTCCTTGAACAGATGACAGTAGACAGGCAACCCAGAAAGGACAGGTAACTAGAGTAGGCTCCCTTCCCTGAGGAACATGGAGCCTTCTTTGGGATGGGAAGATGAAACAAGGCAGTACGGGCAATGAAAACACAGTGCCAAATGAAACCTAGAAGGGGAATAGCTCAGAACAACCAGGGAGAAGGATGGAGGGAAGAGCAGAGACAGAGGAAAAGGAAAATACAAAGTAAGGAAAGAGCTAAAGTCTGATCAGATGCCTATGTGCAAAACTGTATTTCAGATATCACCTTCATTTACCAGAGGTCAAGAATTATGGAAAAAATATGCAAAATGTCTGTGTTAAGTAATCTGAAGTGTAGAAACTTCAGAGGCTTTCTACTGTAGAGTGCTGGAGACAGGGACAGGGATGTATGTACCTTCACCTCACATGCAATGCTAGATGGCATCTTCTACTTGAATTTTTTTTTTCTTTCTAGTCACACCCTTCCTTCCCTCTCCACACAACTGCCCAAGTCGCAACTTACATGTGGTTAGAGATCAGAATTTTGACTTTTCCATTGTTAAATCACTCTTCTCCTTAAAAAAAAACCCAACTCATTTGTTCTTGTGTTGAGTGTTTAGCAGGAGAGACACCCTTTTTTCCACTGTTCTTGCTTCTAAAAAATACTTAGTGGCAAGGTTCTATTTATTTTGGAAGAGTGCCGACAGCTTGGTGTATTCAGGGATCTGTGATTAGGGATTGCTTTGTTAAACAGCTTGAGAAAAGAAGCAGGCATCAAGGTGAGACAGCACAGCAGCATGTTCACTGCTTCCCAGGTTAACCCTTTTTGCAGAGTGAGCAGGTAAGCGGGTCAGACTAGCCCAAAATGGAGCTATGGACTTGTTTTCATTAGCAACTGCAAGAGTTCATAGGGCATGTATTGCCCATCATGGAAGCCAAATGTCAGCAACCTGCAACAGAGGAGAACTTCTAAATCAGCAGGTGGCCTTCTTTGGCTCCGGCCTGTGGAAAAGTGCGATATTGCCAGGTTATCAGGAGTGTGTGTATTAGCTATCTTTGGAAAGTAGTCATAGACTTGCACATTTACATGTAATAGGAGACAGCTGGGAAATCCTGAATGCAGATGGCTTTTGGTGGCTATTAGATGTTTTGTTTACCCTGCAGTTTTTGTGCACAGGTCTCAAGTCAAAAACTGGTCAAAATTCAGCACAGATCAAAGTCATCATTGCCCTGAATAATTCCTGCCAGTGACAAAACAAAATTGAGGGAGGATACCAATACCAGCCTGAACACAAACTTGGTTACCAAATGCAAATGAAAGCCCCTTGACTACAAGGAAATAAATTCAGTTATCTGGGAATCCTAAGTGAAAATACACAGGCGCCCACAGTGTTGCAGGTGGGAACAGGCCAGCACTTGCTTCGATGCCGTGGGAGAGGAAGCCAAAGATACCAAGACCAAACCAGACTACCTTGGCTGGGCTCACTGCAGCTCAGTGTGAGCAGGGACTGTACTTTGTCACTGCAGTCTGATCAATAGCAATTTACAGAGATAAGGCTGATATAAACTTTGACAAAGAACAAAAATTCTGAGTATGCTTTGACTTTATTTCTGTGAGTTCTATAGAATAACTTGTGAGGGTGTTAAAATTTGGTTTGGTTGATTTCTGTATTGTTTAATGAGCTTTGGATAATGTATTTAAATAGTAATGCATTAAATAAGTAGTCTTCAGCCTGGTTTTTTGTTGTTTTTTTTTAATTTAAAACCAGCTGAAGACTACTTTTTAATTTAAAAAATGGGGTTTATTTTCTGCAAGGAAACAGATCCTTCCTTTTATGAAGTCATAAAGGTCTAAAATCATGCTAGTTTCAGTGGATGTTGTTCAGGGTGGCACTAAAGCTACTCTGTTCGGTTTATTAATTCTTCTTGTGAAGGGATGGGTGTATATATATATAAATGAGGTTGAGATGTAGCAAATGTGTTGGAACAGCGTTTTTTGCCTAGTCCGTGTGAAGCCTTTGTGTCACTAAGGTCAAAATCATCTTTTAGGTGTAGTTGTACTAAATTTTGCTCAGTGTGGTGCTGCAGTGTGCTTCACTTAGTGTAGTTTTGCTTCTTACAAATAAGAGAGGCTTACTGTTTTGGGATACAGTAATTCTGTTTTCTTTATAGTAGCAGCTCACAAATGCAACTTTATAGTCTCTCTTACTTTGGGTCCAATATAAAAATGGAATTTTGTAGCTGTACAAATGGATGTGTTGTCTGTCTCTTTGCAATTTTACTGTGCTCCTTGCTGGTACTCCATAAATCAACATAGGAAAACAATGCTGTGTTCCAAGCTACAGTAGTGCCAGCCTTTAAATTCTGTGAAGACTAAGACTTGACCCCATTTAGCTCTGCTTCTAAGGTTCTGCTTTTAAGTGGCAGTGGTCCTTCAAGTGGTAATGAGTGGGGATGATGCTAACACCTTGTTTGATGGCAGATGGGAGGGAATTCTGGAAGAAGCAGTAAAAAATGTCCTGCAAGGAGAGCCATCCTTCCTCACCGTTCCCTGCTAGGGCATCTCTGCTGTAGGCAGAAAAGAGATCTTCCCTTTTGACATCTTAAGAGCACTGCAGGATGGGAGAGATGATGACACCCAGGAAAACGTGGTTAGGGGAAAAAAAAAAGGGAGGAATGTGAGATTATGGCTTGTTTTTCTTTGAGGCTATCATTATTGCTTTTTGAGGCTTGGTGGCTGCACTTGCAGCTGCCTCGCTAATCTGGTCAGCAGACTAACTTGGATAGGGAGGAAGCTGAAAACTGTGGTAACTCAGAAGCATTATAGATGTGCTGTTTTCAGTGAGCTATGACAGGAGTGTGCAGTTGTGCTAAGTGGGTGTCAAACAGAAAGATAAGATTTGCTACCTGTAACCATATAGGAGTGTGGGTTTCAATGCAGCAGGTGTTGTCAATTCTCCTGGTACTGTAACACAAGGAGGGAAGAGGAGGTGCTTGCAGACAGCCCATGTATTGTCTGTCCTTGTGTTTGAATGCACAAAATTAAGTACCTGGACTTGCAAAATTTGCAGAAACTGTAGTACAGTACAGGCAGCTTGAATGGGCTTCCACTGGTAACTTGTCGGGAATCTTATGGTCATAATTAAATAGTATAAAATGCTGCAGGTATCAGCCATTCTCCTTTAATGTGGTAACGCAGCCTAGAGATGCTGTGGATTCCAGTAAGCCATGCTCTATCTGAGGTAGAAAAGCAATTTGAATAAGAATGGGACTTTGCATGCCAGAGCCTGCAGTTTCTCTCTGCCTCACCTCCATAGCAGAGATGAAGTTGGCTTCCAGCCGCGTCATAAAGCTCCCATGGGCACTGACTGTGCAGAGAAGCAACACTGCGAAATATGGCTTGCTGCCTACTATGTAACGTACATGGAGAAAGGCAAAGAGAGAGCCAAGTCAGAGTTTGCTCACCTCCAGCCTGAACTTTGAAACCACTGGAGGAGAAGCACTTTCCCAGCTATTGCTTAGTCTGAAGCCAAACTGTGGGTCCTGAGGTCAGGGAGGTGGGAGGTAGAGAGCTGCTTACAACACACCGACTTCTGCTGCTTTGACTTCTGCTGGTTGTCAACAGTCCAGCAGCCCTGGGGAATTGGGTTTCCTCTCGGGACAGGAAGTTCTTCATCTGCAGGAAATGGGCCAGTCTAAGATGATAAATGTTAAAGGGGCTGCTCACAAACAAAAGGATGTGGTGTTGAGTTTGGTGTGCAGAGATTGTCTGTGAATGAGTGTCACTGATTCAGTACTGAGGAAAAGTGTCTGCCTGACAGCCCTGAGAAAAGGTGGTCTCAAGCTACTGTGCAGGTGCACCCCAAGCGAGGGTTATCTTGCACTGTCAGTGAGACCCCAGCTTGTCAGGCAAGGACACTTTTGAGATCTGTTGAACCCTGTGTAGTCTGTAGCCTTTGAGTGCCAAGAGGTGCTACCTGAGCAGGCTTCTAGAGACTCTTCCCTTCCATCAGGAGATTCCTTTAGCACAGCTCACTGAATAGTCTTTAAACACAAAAGCCTTTATTTGTTGGCTATCTGCCCTGGTACTTGAATTGGAGAATAACAGGATAGAAAGGTTTCCAGTGTCATAATTTTTGTGATAGTTCATCTTCTGCTACACCAAAATAGATACATTGACCTAAATAAGCTGCATGCCTTTGCTGTTCTTGAAGGCTGTTCTTGGAGGGTGAGGATGTGAAAACATCCTGATATAGCTTGCTGGGAGAAATAGATGTTAGAGCCTTGCTGGATTTCTGTTCACATGCAGGGTTAAGAAAGAATGTTAAGTAGACAGCTTGTCACATATGCTTTGTCTTTCCATCTCCTGCCTTTTTTTTAAGACATCTGTGATTGTTTCCCTCTACTGTGAGATTCACTTCCAACAATGACCACACAAAAAGAGTAGATGCCAAGATCTGTTTTCAACATCTTAGCCAAATGTTTTTAGTAGAGGCGATAGAGACTATGCATATGTTTTTAGCAAAAGGAAAAATGTCATTAAATATTTTTTCCTCTGTGCCTGCAGTCTCAGGTTAAGATGCCTTCTGGACTGAGCATAAGGCTACCATACTAAAGATAATGCCTTTATAGAAAGTTTTATCTCACCATCTCTTTCAGTATTCACTTAGAGCAAATGCACCAGCGGTCTCAGAGTTGCACAAACTGTGCCACATCTAAAGTAAATGAAGTAAATAATTTAACTCCTTCTGTATTAATACCCTCCTGGCTTCCTCATGGAGGTTTTTGTATTTGTTGAATGGATAAACACGCTTTCCTTCCTTGTTTCTTTTTCTTCTTCATGACCAGGAGGAAGAGGATGACAACGCAGGCACAGAAATGAAGATCCTGAGAGGACACTGTGGACCTGTGTATAGCACGAGGTTCCTTTCAGACAGTTCAGGACTCTTATCTTGTTCTGAGGACATGTCCATCAGATACTGGGACCTGGGAAGTTTTACAAACACCGTGTTGTACCAAGGCCACGCGTATCCTGTCTGGGATTTGGATATTAGCCCCTGCAGCCTGTACTTTGCCAGCGGTTCGCACGATCGCACTGCAAGGCTCTGGTCCTTTGATCGGACGTACCCGCTGCGAATATACGCGGGCCACTTGGCCGACGTGGACTGCATCAAGTTCCACCCCAATTCCAACTACTTGGCGACGGGCTCCACGGACAAAACCGTGCGCCTGTGGAGCACCCAGCAGGGCAACTCCGTGCGGCTTTTCACCGGGCACCGGGGCCCTGTGCTGGCGCTGGCCTTTTCCCCCAACGGTAAGTACCTGGCGTCGGCAGGTGAAGACCAGCGGCTGAAGCTGTGGGACTTGGCATCGGGAACTCTTTACAAAGAACTGAGGGGGCACACAGACAACATAACCAGCCTTACTTTTAGCCCTGACAGTAGTCTAATCGCTTCAGCGTCGATGGACAATTCAGTTCGCGTCTGGGACATTCGGAACACTTACTGCAACGCCCCTGCGGATGGGTCTTCCAGTGAACTGGTTGGTGTATATACCGGACAGATGAATAATGTACTGAGCGTACAGTTTATGGCCTGTAATCTTCTTCTAGTGACTGGAATTGCACAAGAAAATCAGGAACATTAATTCTGCTTTTTGTCTTAGGGAAGTGGGTGGGTGTCTCGAATGCCAGAGTCCATTGCAAGCTGAGATTACTGACTGTGAAACACTTCTCTTCCTCTGCCCCCTTGAAAGGCATGTTCAGAGTGATGCAAATGCTTTAAGATGTCACAAAAATGCCTGTGCTGTTGAACAGAATAAGGAAAAAAAGGAGGATTGATGAAAATACATATACGTTCTAATTTTGTACTTGTAGGAATGGGAAAAAGGGGAGTAAATCCAGTTGCTTGGGGAAACTGAAAGCCTGGTCCAGACAAATGAAACTGCCAACCAGATAAGCTGGTGACCTGCACTTAAATATCCTTCATTGATTGATGGGCACATCTTACCTACTGTTAATTTGGCTTGAGTGTGTGGAGAACTACTGGCCCAGTGGTGTTTGTTTTGCTTTTGCTTTCCTGGTATTGCAGAGGACCAGCATTTTTAAGACCCTTTTATTAAAAGAACATTATGTATTTTCTACAGTGGTAGCGGCCCTAAATATTTCAGCTCCCTATAGCACTTCTGGAATATTTTGGACTAAATAAGTAGAAAATACCCTTGTTCTTTTTTAGTAAGGGCAAGAAAATCTGACCTCAGTTGGGGCCCATCTCTGCATTGTTGTTTGGGTTTGGTTCCTGGTACTAGCTGTGATTATGTGTATTTATGTTCCATTAATTAGGAAATTTTCTGGTTGCACTGTGTTTTGAGGATGGGAGGACAGTGGGGACAGAGTGGTGGCTTTAAGGATAATGAACAACTTGCCTTGTCTGGAGGGAGGGCACCGTAGAAAGGAAACGGCCCAGTTTGGACTCCTAATGGAAACAGGGCATGGCAACTGACCACTGCACCTCACAGAAAGATTTCCATAAATGGAAGTTGGCAGTCTAGGGAGAGGGGGATGAGGAGAAACACACAAAGTGACATGGTAAGAAGTGGTATTACTAAATTATTGTGTGTACACAGAGGCAGCTCTGCCAGTGTTGGATTTTTCTCAAATGTTGCAATACCGGTTTCATGAACAGTTTGTGAGATAAATCATCAGCATTTACAAGGATCTGCAGAAAAAGCACGTTCTAGTTTGTCATTTGGAGAGATTAAATATTTCTGCTTTCTGGAAAGAGTTATTTTGTATTTTGTTTTCTATTAAAAGCATTTAGTTTAAAAAGAAAAATAAAAAATGTTTGGTCCCTTTCTGGGAAGTTCGCTGTGACTTGTACGAGAAGAAGAGAGCAGCAGCTTCCCCTGCACTGCTTGAGCCGGACCCCACTTGCAGGCTGAACCTGGTCATCTTGCTCACTTTGGTGCTGTTTTGATGTCACCCTACTTGCTTTCCACAGAGCTAATGGGACATGTCATGGAGTGGGATATTGATAGAGCTTTGTAGGTCAGGTGATATGTATGTGGAAGATCTAGGTACCTCCTGAGGTTAACACTGTGCACCAGAAAGCCTCATTCTGTAGCACTACGTGACTTTTACTTTGTGGTTTGATCTTTCAAAATGGCTCTTCCAAGCAGATGTTTTCTAGACAGGCTGTGGATATTAAAGGATAACTCCCATCAGCTTCCCTCAGCCCTTCTGGATTTTCATGAGAAAATTCTCTTGAACATCTAAACAGTCTTAAGAGTTCAGACAACAACTCACAGTTGCCATTTTATTATGTATTTATAAAACAGTAAACTACAAAAATCTTGTATCAGATAAGTGTTTCACATTTCTGACATTAACACTGGCACACACTGTGGCTCTGTGCTGGGAGTACCAGAAACCCCTTTGTGTACACCTGGAGTTGAATGGTACTGCTGATCTTCTGATGGCTGCATGTCAGAAGTGTGAAGCAGCTTAACAATCCCAGACCAGGACTGGGCATGGTGAAGAAAAATGTATGAAGATGGTTGTGTTGCTGATGCCTTGTGCTATGCAGGTGTGTAGAGAGACCTCCTTCAGCCCTGTTGAGCCAATACTGCTCACCAGACCAAACACATGGTATTCTTCAACCTGCAATAATCCCTCAAGCTGTTTTGAGTGGTTTTGCTCAATTCTGTAGATTCTAGCCCAAAGATTTCATTATGAAATGACTGTTTTGGCTGAATGCCTGTGGGAATACCCAGGAAGGATATGGCCCACCAGTGCTCACTGGAACTCATTTTGCTGTTTGTTGCCATATGTCCTGAGCAGTGTTTAGATTTAGAGCAGCTGGAGTTTTGGTCCTGAAGTAGAGCAAACACCAACCGGAAGGGGAGGAGGGAGGGGGAAAGAGTAGGGGGCAGAAATAAGAACAAGAGTTTCCTATTAACATCTTACTTCTACAGCAGAATTGGGCTTTTCATTACTTGGATTGCTCTGAAGTACTGCATGTAGAAGTGACGAGTAAAGAGACTTCAGAAACAAATCCTGTTATATGCACATAGGCTAAAAGATGTAAAAGTGATTTCTGAATTGTTGGAAAAACAATCACTTGCTTCAAACCTATAAACAACAATGTACTGTGTGGAGATGTTTTGGTGCTCCTTGAAGGAAGCTAGGAAATAATATAGACTATAAAAAATGTCTGCATTTGATTGACAGGCTGAGTTTTAAGGTAGAATTGAGAGGAAAGTATGAGTGAAAGGAAGTAATACCATAAAGTCTAGCAGCAAAGTTTGGACTGTAGTCTCTATTTGTAGTCTAGTTCAGAAATAAGTATACTTGCACGGACTACTTTCTATTTTAAATATATACCAAAACCAAAAAAGCACTGAAGTTGACATCGTTAAGCACTCAAATGTTAAGAAACATCATAGCAGGATCTTGCAGTTTGTGTGACCATGTGTAACATAGTTCTCAGTCAGGTAACTGAGTCTTCCTTCCCCTGCAAAACTCTTTACTTTGTGTGCCTCCTGGATGATGCACAGGACACCAGGCACTGCATGGTACCAGCCAGTGGCTGTCACGAGATACTCAGAAAAGGAGGACAAAGGGACAGTGGTCATTTCATAGTTCACACAATCCTGTCTTCTCATAGTTAAGTGTGCTGGGCTTTGGGGTTTCTTACAGTAAACCACTGGCTGCCACACTGTTCAGTGTAAGTGTCTTAATTCCTGAAATGGTAAAGTTCATCCTATTCCTCCCCATTCTTGTCACTTTGTGAAAAGACTGTCTCTTACAAGTATTTTTAGGTCTAAAAACATTTTACGGAAATGGTATTTCCATTAACAAGTCCTTTGGGTTCACCAAGAAAAACAAAAAGGACTTAAGGCCATGTTGCTAACCTTGTTTCAACACTTGCTGCCTTTGTTAGACCTTTGGGCTCTGTGGGTTCTTCAACAAGTCCTGAAATGGCCTTTCTTCTGAGTGGTGTCTAGTTGCTTATGGTGCGCCAGGCTCTAAAACTGTACCACTCCAAGGCACCAATGTGACAGTGAAATTAATTGCCTGGATGTCCCTTGCCAAAGACTATCCTGGCATGATGCACATCAGCTATGGGTTTTTTTTTTTTTAAAAAGTACTGGATAGGAGCCCATACCGACTGAAATAACAATGTTCACCCTGCTCATGTACTTCAAGTACAAAATACTATTGTTTTTTCCCTCTGGACTGGTAATTTAACAATTTTAAACCTTTGTCTGGCTTTCTGTTTCATGGACACTGCTATACAACAGTACTGAGCAGCAGGTGAATAGAGAAGGTGATACATTCCAGGTGCACAGTTTAAGGCAAGGTGTTATCTACTCTGTGTTATCCTGAAGAAACAGCCACTTAGGACAAGGAAGTTGTTGAACAAGGAAGCTGTAGAAGTTCTGTAACTTTATACTGCAAACTTCACTCTTGCATTAAGCTGAGGGTTAGGGGAGGAAGGAGGCAATTTCTGAAGCCTGCTTTATCTGTAGCCCTGATTTCCTAGCGGGTCCAGATCTTTGCAGTTCCTTTTAGGATAAAATTGTCTTCTCTTTGCACAGGTTTGTGATCTTCATTGAAGTTGTAGTCTTCTGTTTATCACAAGCCTGATAACAAGATTTTTAGCATATACAGATGGGGGATCAGCTAACAAGAGGGCTTTATAGCGTTTGGTGCTGTACAAACATATCAGCACATGAGCAGTGTTCCTCTGACACTTTGCCTCAGAACAGGAGAAAGTAACTCCATCCTAATCCCTCTACCGGCCTGCCAAAGGGAGGAGGTATGCTGGGATTGCTATTCCAGCTCTGGGGAATGGGATGGGAAGCAGCTCAGGAGCTATGAGTGTCAGGGCACCAGACCAGGATCATGATGGTATCCAGTTCTATTTCTTTGCTATCGCTCCTTTTCCCCACGGAGTAGTGATGCTTCTCTTCACTTTGCTGCATATCGTGCATCAACACTCACTTCAGCAGTCTTGGTAGGGCAGCAGTGAGGCTGGTCAGGCAGCTAATTGAAATGATCACCCTGCATTCCTTGTAAATGGCCTGTAAATATCAAGCCTGTGGTTTGGGTTGGGGTGTTTCTTTTTTGGTTTTTTGGGGTTTTTTTTGTTTGGTTGGTTTGGTTTTTTGGGGGCGGGGGGGGGTTATTTTTTTTTTCCTTTTCTGTTGGTTTGTTCGTTTGTTTTTCCTGTGGCTTAAAATAATTTAACAGAGGTAGGCTGTAGCAGACTGAATTGCCTGTTTCCATCTGAAAGAAACATCTGATCCTGGGATATTCTTTGGGATATTCAGGGATATCTTGAACCCCCTGCCCCTAATTTGGAAGATGCCAAATCAGACTCCATTTTTACATTTAGACAAGCAGGCTACCTAGACAGCAGTGAGTGCCGTAGTTCTATTTGGAGACACAGCAATACCCCACTGAAATATCCAAAGGATGGATTGCACATGAATCCTGGGAAGTTCCTGGAAGTGACCAGGTAGGTGGGCCCTAAGGGGAGAAAGGCTGCTAGATAACAAACCACTCCTGCCAGAAGGTGTTTCTTGTTCTCTGGACAGCAGTGATCCTACTTGTGCTCTCTGATGTCTGCCTTAGGCCAGCCCTGTGCCTGGCTTTGCAACAGCCACTGATGCTTTGTGGTTCACGGAGAGACACAGGGCAAGTAAGGGCAGAAACTGCTGTGTGCTGCTGCAGCGATTAACTGGGGTCATGCTGTAAGACAACTCCAGACAAGCTAGTGCCAACTGCATGTGGAGAATAGCCATTTGTCTGGCATCCAGAAAAGCACAACAAAACTCTGACAAGTTGCCCTTTAGAACTAGCACAGATCCTTCCAGAGCTGCATGTGCTTCAACACCAGGAATCCGCCAAGCCCTAAACATTTGCTCCCAGGGACTGGAGCTGTGAGTGCACACGTGACTTTGTAGTATTTTAGGTTAACACATCACAACTTCAGCCCATTACTGGAGTTGAAGCAAGCATGTTTGCACGCTTTATTTTTTTTTTCCTTTTTTTTTTTTTAATTGGTGACTAGCTTAGCTGGAGACATGTGCAGGACTGCCGCTGCTTTTTGCCATTTTTGCTTAAGGCAATAGCAGAGCAATCTGCATGTGGTTAACAGACTGGAAAAGAATAGCCAGAATTTTAGGCACTCTCTTCCCCCCTGGCAACTCCGCTCCACTAGTGCAACTATTTCATGACCATTTAGGATGACTGTATAACCATCTGTGAGTATGGAGGTGGTTGTGTTTTTATATATTATTTTTTAACCCAGAAACTAAACCCAAACCAAACTGGACTATAAAGCTGTGCTGCACCTAAACTTTCTGGTGCCTTTGCTGGGCAGATCTCCTTGTCCTGAAGGAAGTGGGGATCGTTTGGCTCTTTTCTTTTTAAAATGATTTATTCATAAGTCTCACTTCTCCAAAGTCTCTCAAGAGAGACACATCCTGTGTTCTCCAACAGTTCTCATCCTGCAACCAGCATAGGATAGACACAAGTGCTGAGAACCTGCTATTCTGAAGCACTGTTTGTGTCTCCATGAATTGCTTTATTGCACTGAGAGATCACACACCTCAGTGACATCTGCATGCAGAGATGCCAGAGCCCCACCCTGCACACCTCACTGCTCAGGTGCACCTGATACTGGGAACTGTACACTTCATTCAGGTTTAATTTCACAGTGGAAATGTCTCATTTTCCTTTAAATGGCACTTTGAAAGAACATGTATGATGGTATTTCAATGCTCTGTTGCTTTTGTACTGCTTGCTTCATTCAATGCAAAGACTTTAGTCCTGAAGTGCCTGGTTTTTTTCTCCCTGAAGATGCAGAGAGGCTACAAAACTATTTCAGTATCATGCAATAACTAAATAGAAATTTAATATTTGCAGTTTAATCTACAACATCTAACCTCATCAGCTTTCAGACACCCAGATAACCTGGGGATAGTACAGTTTTGACAGCACCTGAAGCTTCACTGCAAGACAAACTCTCATCTCTGCAAACTTTCCTGGGTGTGCCCTTCTTGTGGTGCTTTCACCTTTATCCTCCCCTGTATTCACTGGGAGGATAAAAGCACCACTGCACCTTCCAGCATCCTGTAGGGGCAGGGGGCCAGCGCTGCAGCAGGTCTGGCAAGACACTTAGCATCACACCCTGGTTTGAAGAGGGTTTGAAGTTTGCTCTGTGCTGTGTCCCAGACCCCATTTAATCCCCAGCCCTCAGAGATGGGGGGCAGCCAGCCTGAGGCTGGTGTGGAGGACGCGGTGCTGGTCCCTGGGGCACGCTACAGCACACAGCCTGCAGCTGTGAAGCTTCTCAGGCCACAACAGGGTCAATTCACCAACCCTCTCACTAAAATACACTGAGTGTTCCCTCTTTAACAGCCATGTGTAGTGTTGCCCCAAAACTACACCAGTAGTTTTTCCAAAACTAGGTTGTTTAGCCTACGGGAGTGTGCTGGTTTGAAAGCAAAACCAGTGAGACTCCCAGTCAGAGATACAATTTAATAGAAGAAGAGAGGAAAAAAGGTGAAATAAATGGAATTATACAACCTAACACCCTGTTGGTCAGGGTGTTTGAAGCAGTCCGGAAATCCTCCTGGAGTGGTAGATGTGGTTCTGCTGGAGCAGAGATGATCCTGAGAGAGAAGGGTCCAGTGATGATGAGAAGGGTCCAGTCTTCCTCCAGGAATCCAGATGAGATGTTCTGGTCAAAGCAGTGATCCCTGTAGAAACGTCTGGTAGCTCGTCTCCTCTGAGAGTTCAGTGGATAGAAGCTGCTTGTGAGGTCTCAAACCCTGGACTATATCCAGGTGGGAATGCTTGGCTCCTCCCCCTGGGCAGAGCATCTCACAATGGAATGATTTCATCCTATGAGTCATGCAATGGATCCTTGATGGCCCATTAAACAGAGACAATGTCTTCTGGGAAGGCATTGTTGGGCTCGTTATCAGAAGATAAGGAGAACACTGCCCCACCTTGGCTCCAACGGCTCATGGGGATAGAATACATACCTTGGGCACAATTTTACATTGTAACCTAGGACAGGGAGGCTCAGGTGTGACCTTATCTTTCTCTACAACCACTTGTGAGGAGGCTGGAGCCAGGTGGGAGTCGCCCTCTTCTCCCAGGAAGCCAGCGACAGGACAAGAGGACACGGTCTTAAGCTGTGCCACGGGAGGTTTAAATTTGGACATTAGGAGGAATTTCTTCACAGAAGGGGTGATTGGACACTGGAATGGGCTGCCCAGGGAGGTGGTGGAGTCACTGTCCCTGGAGGTGTTTAAGGAACGACTGGACGTAGCACTGGGTGCCACGGTCTAATTGACAGGGTGGTGTTTGGTCATAGGTTGGACTTGATGATCACAAAGGTCTTTCCCAAACCAATTGATTCCGCCCCTCTGTTTGGGAAACGCGGGTTCGGACAGGACGATCCCGCCGATCCCGGGCCCTCTCCTGGCCCGCGGGAAGCGGCCACGCGCTGCACCGCCTTTTCCAACGGGAGAGAATGACTCAAAAAAACCGCGCTAAACCTGGGCAATGGGGCCAGCGCCGCCCAGGTTCCACACACGCCGCACCGCCCCTCAGAGGGAGGACGGCCCGCCGCTCGCCGAGGGCTCGATTGGCCGCGCCTGTGCTCCGAGCGCAGCTCCGGGAAGCGCCGAGCGCCAGGGAGCGCCCCCCCCACCCCCCCCGCCCCGCCCCCGAGAGCTCCGCGCGGGCAGCGGCGCCAACCCCGCCCCGCGCGGGCCGGGCCCTGCCCCCTGGCGGCCGCCAGCGGCCTGGCTGCCCTGAGGGCCCTGAGCGCCGGCAAAGGGTTACGGGGCTTCGGCTCAACACCCCACCGAGAGGGGGCCTCATTCATGTGTATAAATGGCGAAAGGGTGGCTGTGAAGAGGATTCAGCCACGCTCTTCTCGGTGGTGCCAAGCAATAGGACGTGAGGCAACGCGCAGAAACTGATAACACGGGAAATTCCACCTGGATGTGAGGAAGAACTTCTTCACTGTGCAGGTGACTGAGCACTGGAATAGATTGTCCAGAGAGGTCATGGAGTCTCCCTCAGTGGAGCAGTTCAAGAACCATCTGGACACGATCCTGTGCCAGGTGCTCTGGGATGACCCTGCCTGAGCAGGGAGGTTGGGCCAGGTGACCCCACTCCCCCTCTCCCCCACCCCGCGGGCCTTTTCAAGCTGACGCACTCTGTGATTTAACATGCAGTATATACACCATACCCTCCTAGCAGTGCCTAAGCACAGCATTACAGAGGGCAGGAAAGCTGGGTGTGGGAAAGGAGGAAACCCAGGTACTGGGGTGAGGTTGTGGAGCTACTGCCCTTGCACCGCAGGCCTTCTTCGAGGAAGGTTTATGTGAATTCACTAAAGTATCAAGGAAAGTTTATGCTAATTCACTCAAATATCAAGGGAAACTGCTCCAGTGGTTTTCCCAGGGTGAGGCTCCATTCTTCAGCACTGTTGCTGGGTGTGCTAACCCCTTGATTTCCCTAAGTACTGTGAATTTGGCTATATCATTTGCAGTAGCAAAAAACTGTCCGTGTTCTCTCGTGATCTTTTAATATAATTTTACTCATTTGTAGACTTTAAAGCATGATTGTTCAAATTACTGTGGCAAACCTGGTCTCACAAACAGATGTCAACTAATTTATACAGAAGTTTGACCCAAAAATTTAAAACTGAAATATAGGCATCCCTATACTGGGCACTCTGGTGGGGAAAACAGGACAATCAGTTCCCTGAGCTGGCTGCTGGTACTGTGTGGCCTCAGGAAAGCTGTGACTTGGTTTCTTTTTCTTCAATCAGGTTTGGGGCAGGAGGTTGTTTGGTAAATGGTTCGCACCTGGAGCAGCGATATGTGATGAAAATAGTAATGTCAAGGGTAGGAGGGAGTTTAAAGACCATCTAGTCCCAACCCCCCTGCCATAGGCAGAGACACTGCCCACTGGACCAGAGCTCCATCCCAACTGGCTTTAAACATTTCCAGGGATGGGGCAACCAGAACTTCTCTGGGTAACCTGATGCAGTATCTCACCACCCTCACAGTAAAGAATTTCTTCCTAATATCTATCCTAAATTTCCCCTCTTTCCGTTTGAACCCATTAGTCCTTCTAATCCTGTGGGCTCTAGCCCAAGCATGGGCACATTAGGCCAGTTTATATCGATCCTGTAGACACCAGCCTGAGCATGGGATCAGGCACACAGTGTCCCCAAAAGGCAGCTCTCCTCTGGATGGACATTTTCCCTTGTTTGGACCAAGACCAAACCCATGGACACAGGTCGGCAAGGTCCAGCGGCCAGCCTGAGATGGCTGGAGATACTGTGACCCATGAGGGCCTGGAAAGGAGCAACAGGGCAGGGGGCCATGTCCCTGCTTTCTTCTCCCGGGACTGGCTGCCTCAGCTCCTGTCCCCTCCCAGGTGTGTCTCCGCCGTCACTGGGCAGGACAGGCTCAAACAATCAGACTGGTTAGGGTTGTAAGGGACGGCTGGAGATCTTCCAGTCCAATCCCATGGCAAGGCAGGGTCACCTCAAGCAGGTGACACAAGAACACATCCAGGTGGATTTTTAATGTCTCCAGACAGCGAAAATCCATTTCCTCCTTGGGCAGCCTGTTCCATGCCTGTTCGTTGTTTAGTGCTCTGCCACCCTAAATGTAGAGTTCTTCCTCACATTGACATGGAACTTCTTACGCTTTCAGTTATGGCAACTGCTCCTGGCTGTCTCACAGGGTACCACCGAAAAGAGCCAGGCACCATCCTCTTGGCACCTGCCTCTGAGATATTTATACGCATTACCGAGATGCCCTCTGCCTTCTCGGGCGCCATTTCGGCAGTCCCGGGCCCCCTCCTGCCCCTTCGCCGGGCCGGGCGGCGGCAGAGGGCGCTGGCCGGGGCGGCCGGGCGGGGAGGAGGCCGGCAGCCGCAGCCTTATCAGCGCGCCGCAGGCCGGGCCGGGCCCGCGCGGCCGCGGCTTCCCGGCCGCCGGCCCATGGGCGGCGGCGGCGGCTCGGAGGCGCCTCCTCCTCCTCCTCCCGCCGCAGACCCGCGCGGCGGGGACCTGCGACCGCAGCAGCAGCTCGGCTGCCACGCCGGCCGCATGGCGGGCTACGCGCCGCGCCTGCCCTGGCTGCTGCCGCTGCTGCGCCGGGCGGCGCCGCCCCCCTGGGCTCGGGCGGCCGCCGGGCTCCGCGCTCCGCCGCGCCCGCCCGGCAGGTGCGGGGCGCAGCCCCCGCCGCCGCTGCTGCTGCCGCCGCCGCCGGGCTCCCCTTCCTACCATCGCCGCCTCCTCCTCGCCGCGGCGGCGGCGGGCGGCGCCCCGCGCTCCCTGAGCACCGCGGCGGGCGCGGAGCCGCCGCGGGGGGCTGCGGGCGCTCCGCCGCGCTTCGAGGCTCGGAGGCTGCTGGCCCTGGCGCACCCCGAGCGCTGGAGACTGACAGGTACCGGGGCCGCCCCGGGGCTTTGCCGGAGCGGGAGGGGGCGGCGGGCGCCCCGCCCGGAGGGGCAGTCGGGGCCGGGGTGCGCGGCCGGGGCGCGCCCCCGGAGCGGCGGCCGCCCGGGCGAAGGAGAAGGTCGTGTTTCCCTGGAGAACCGGCCCTGTTGGCAGCATCCCAGAACAGCGCGGAATCTTGAAGCCAGCTTTCCATACCTGTGAAAAGCTAAACACGTACATTTTTGTCCCCTCTTCCCACCTTCTCATCTCCTAATTTGTTGGTTTTTGAAGGGAAGACAAAAGTTTTGGAAGTTAACAGAACTCGTTTCCGTTTTGTTAATGCATCTGTGTGTGTTCAGCGCTGGCTTCACAATCTGCTGCAATAAATTTGGGCCCAAGTCTACATGAAATTAAGTGAAAAGGGGAACCTAATGCATTTATTTTTTTAAGTAAATTGGAATTGTCTCCCCCAACTTTTGTAAGATGTTTTGAAAATTGTTTATCTTCTAGTGTCTATGCGGTGAAACAAAACGCCGTTGTTGTATAAATGACACCCTTAACACTGATATTTTCAACAGAGTATAAACTAACTTTTCTTGACATTGCTTCTCATGAATTAGTATGATAATAGCTGTTGGTAAAAAAAACAATGTCAAATTATTATGTGCTTTGGGTTTTTTAAGGCTTCTTTCTTGGCAGACAGCATGTGCACTGTCTCCTGAGTGAGAGGCCTGTAGTCCTCTGTAAAAATTTAGGTACTTCCCTTAGAATGGGTAAATGGTGTTTGAGTGGAGAGGTGAGATAGTTAGACATATAAAGAGGTAGTTTGTGGAATACAAAACACTTTGCACAAGATTTTATTCACAGTGGATATTTACAGAGTTTCATTACATGTTGGTATTATACAGCCAACATAATTTGGATCCAAATTAATGTTTATAGATTTTAGACTACCTGCTGGCTTTACAATGAAGTTTTAAAAGTCTGTGATTTTCCCATTTAAACTTAATCAAGTAAATAAGTCAGTTATTTTAAGGCTGGCTTTTAGGACCCAAGGCTTCTAAATAACTGAAAATGTAATTTAGTTCACTTTACTAGGCACCCGCTGCCAGCTTGTTTATCACCGGCAGGGTATGGTATTCTCGTTTGTAATTGTAATGTAATCTATGTTTTGAAATAGAGCAAGGTATCCTTAATCTGTGCAGCCTGCTGATGGTTTTATCTAAGTAATCAGCTATCACTGTTACTAAAAACCAGCTACATGCAGTTTTGTCTTTTGAGATAACAAAATGGCCTGAATTAAAGTTAAAAAAAACCCTAACACAACAACTTGATGGTGGTATCAAGTCATGAGGATGGAAAAATATGGACATGTAATAATTGCTTCTCAGTGTAGTTGGTCTTCGTTCTGTGAGAGGAGTGAATTCATGTAAGATTCTTCTTTATTGACACCCTGCTTAAGGGAAAAGTTGTAGTTAAGTTGTAATTAGGTGGGGTGATGGAAAAGCTAACAGGGAAAATGCTTTTGGTCATTATAGAGTGCAGGGATAACAAATATGGGTAAAATGCACTGTAGGTGGTTATAGGGAAATTGCATCTACCCGTTGTGTCTAAAATATGTTAAAATATGTTGCATTTTCTTCCTGTTACAGCTCTGTACTGAGAAACTAGTCCTTGAAAACCTAGTATGTCTGGGCTTGCTCCATTCAAAAAAAGAGGAAGGTTAATGGTTTCACTATATGAAACAATGAACCAAGGGTAAAACATTTAATTTCCTCTTCAAGTCCATATCACCGTTAAGCAAACGATGTGAGATCTCTTCAGAGGTCTACAGCTGCTGTTTAGTTCTGCAGGAAGGTTTTTTGTATTTTATAGAACCGGTGGCTGGTAACACAGGGGAGTAACAGTACTAGTGTGGAGTGCTGTGCCACCTTTTCTGGCATTCCACATGGCACACGAGTCGTGACGGTGTGTCTGCTCCTTGCAGTTGTGAGTTGAGATTCACAGTCACAGAAGGTGAAGTGGTTGCCGTAAGGACAGTGGGAGCAGAGGATGATTTGTGAGGAAGTTGAGCAAGATTAGCTTCACCCATCTTGGTGTGCTGGGGAAGTGGTGTCAGCTGGTGAGGTGCAGGTACAGAGGTGAAGGTGACCTGCTCCCCTCGTGGCTGGCACCAGAGGAGAAGGGCCCATCTGGCTCTGTGCGGGGCCTCTTCACCATCCAATGGCTCAGGAGGAAGCGGTGTGCTCTGGCCCAGACTTCCCGTGCTCTGGCACACAGCACCTCTTGCAGAAGGAGCTTCTGACCCTCTTGAGGCTCCTGGGAATGAAAATAAATGTATCAAATGTCATACTGTCCAAAAAAAGAAAAAAAAGTATCAATGTAATACGTTCCGTGTCCAGTTACTTCTACAGTGGGGTAGAGCTATGAATATATTTAAATGGGACATGTGTGTTAAATTGTATTGTTTGCAATTAAGTGGTAAAGAGAAGCCCAAATACCATGGTGGGAATTCACTCTGTTAGTGACCCTAGTTTTGTGTAGTGATTAGGAGTTTGTAAATCCCGTAATGCCTCCCAGATTTAACAAAGGAGAGAAGTAGTTGTAGGAGTTCTTTAGCTGATCTGGTGTAGTCAGGTAAACTAAACCTGCACCTTCAGTTAAATTCAGTTCTTGGCGAAGAGGACAGGGCCATTGTTGGAATTATTAAATCCTGTTCTGTGTGAAACCACAACAATGCCTTTTCAAAATGATCCCTTTTATATCCTCCTGCCTCGTTGTTTCTCCCCTTGAGAGTCTGCCCACTGCACTTTATCCAAACCACACTCGAAGGAAACAACAGTTGTATTGAATTGTAAAGTAAGCACAAGGAACTCTGAAATGTTTAATCCCATAGCAAAGTGTGCAACTTTTTTTTGGACGGAGTAAGGTGGCTTGTTTTGTGCCACAGGTCTTCTTTAGAAGCATTCAAGAAATGTTATTTCATAAGTTTCATTTGATAATTTTTGACAAGTTTGTAATAGCTGCTTTCTTATGGATTAAAATTAAGTCAGAAGAGCACTGCTTTATTCATTTTCATATTTTATTTTACTTTAAAATTACACCAGGTGATGCACTTTGATATATATATATATATATATATATATATTTTTTTTTTTTTTTTTTTTTTTTTTGGGAAGGCAATTCTTTTTAAGTCATAATTCCTATATGTATATATATGTAGTGTTAACTTACTGAGTTTTCTCATGTACAGTGCACCAATAAAATATAGGCTAGGTGCTTTTTATTGTTTCTCTCAGCAGTGTTTCTTCTGATTTTGTCGATATTTGATATGAAACTCACAAATGTCCAAGCAGCCTTGTAGCTTTATCACAGAAAGCTGGTTTTTCTGTGCCTAATTGGTGACGGTTGTTTATTTTAAACTGGTGGTGAACTGTTAACGAAGCTACTTAAGTAAGATGCTGCAGAAACAGTAGCTGCTTATCACTGTGATCAGTTAGGTGCTTAAACCTTAATTTCCCTGGGGAAAGTTTTTGCAGCATTGTATGAGCTGCGGAGACAGAAGGAGTCATAGCTAGGTTGGTCTGACATAAAGACTGTCTTCTATACAAGGTAAATATGAAAAAGTTAAATGCTTTACTGTTAAACCCACGATAAAAAAAGAAGCCGTACTCTCTCCTCTAAACCTGGAGTTACTTTGTTACTTTCTAGCGTTTTGTGAACTGTGGTTTTTTTCTGAGCACAGTAACACAGTTGTTCTTAACAATGTAAGGAGGGTGGTTCTAAAAAGTTCTTGCATATTAATAGATGTGCGGATGTCATGTATGAACTTAAAACAGAAAGAAAATCACACCACTCATACCTAACCTAGAACTATACCGAACATCATTAAGTGCTCACAGTGCACTCTGGAAGAAGATTTTTATCTTTGCTGAGCTGTCTCTATGCAAGGTTGGTACATTTGCAGGGTTGATACCCAAGAATATGGTGGACCAGGGTCCACTAAAAGAAAATGAACTTTATTTGACCAACAAATATAAAATTTAGCAGTGCACCTTTCTCCCATAAAAGAACTGAAGAGCCCAATCTTCCTGAATACTGAATGCACGTGATAATGTGGTAGGTTTTATTCATCGCTCCAAATGCCCTTGTGGAAACCCAGTCAGTGTTAAGCTTAAAAATTCCCCACATATTTAAAAATAAAACTGCACAGATAACTGGTAAAGGACAGATATTCATTGTTACTGTTAGAAGGATATTTCTCACAAATCCAAAGCTTGCTTCTGACCTGCCAGCCCCCCATATTTAAATGAAACCAGTACAATACCCAAAAGATTTCAGGAGGTAACACTCAGAGCTTATGGAATAGTAAAAACTAGCTACTGTGACCTGTTGCTGGGTTACTGTGCACTGCCAGATCTAATCAATATCTCATTTTTCTGCCTTTCATGATTGGCTTGGATGATCTTAATTCATCTGAGGTAAAATCCTCATGTATTTGTCTTCAAAACAGCCTCTCACCAAACAGGCTTGCAAGTATTTTGTCTTCGTACACTTCCACATACTATATTGGGTGAGAAGGGTGCTCTGGTAGGAAACAGCAAAATTAGAAACATTCACTGTCTTGGTGTTTTTGTGTGTAGAAAATTAATTTATGACTCTTTGGAGTCAGTCCACGTTCTGAAGAGAGGTTTCTCATAGCTCTGCCTAGTTATTGCTTATAAACATTGTGGTTTATCAGTTGGCAGCCTTGTCCTCAAAGGAAGTTTCAGGTTTGCTGTCAAGAAGCAAGCCCATGTCAGCCTTAACAGAGAGTGTGTTGATCGTAATAGTAATAAAGACATCACTTGGTGCAGCAATCTGAATTTCTGTGCAAGTAGACAAGCAAAATGTTTGCCTAGCATTTCCAAGGGGGTTGCTCAGCTGCTGCTGCAGCCAGCTTTACTTGTCATTGCTCCTGTTGCCACTTTGAAGTCCTGGTTTTGTAAGTTCCACTGATCTGCCTCACATTTTATTGTCATCTCATGGCCTACAAAAAAAAAAAAAAAAAAAAAAAAAAAAAAAAAAAAAACCTTCAAAAAATAAACGGGTGTTTTTTGGAAGCTTTGTTTGATGTAATTTTCTGGGTAACAGAGTAAGCCACATGAAACTAATACTATAGCATTTACTCTGACCTTTTTTTTCTATCAGCAACAACCTTCAGTGTCACTGGAGTGTCTTCATATCTGGTTGCTGAACACATCGAACTCCTCCCTTAGCCAGTTATCACCATGACAGCTCCTTTGAAGGAGGCAATTCAATGAGTGTTTGCTGGTTCCTATTTTTTCAACTAGTCAGCATTTTAAAAGAAACAAAAAAGAGCAACCACTTGGCAACTGTGCTATTTTCTAGTTGGTCTGCTGGTATAATTAACATGAGAGTTTCAATTAGGGAACCTTATTTTGCATGTGATTTGTGATTAAATTAATAAAGACATGTATGTTGCTTAGTTAAGTAGTTTTCGGTTTGCTTTAGGTACTAGTATTTGCTCTTCATTCAGTTAAGGCTGTTGGAAGTAATTACAGTGAAATCCATGCTGTTTGAATAAAGAAAAGCTGAAGATAAATTCAAGCCACTAGACAGAAACATATGGAGGGTTTAGCTATACAGTCCTCTTCATTCTGTGAATATTTTTATCTGCAGTTCATATGTACTGTTCCATCCATAACTGAGAAATTGTCTGGACTAATGGAGACTGAGCTGCCATGCAGTACTGTGCTTATAATTAGTGCTTTTGTCCATCTCCAGCTGCCTTTGACAACCAGCTTTTCCTGACAGGAAATAACCTGGGTTTTGTTGGATTTTTCCCTGCTGCTTCACAGCTTGAACACACCAGTGTTATCAGCCTGTCAATAAGGTCATCCTGAATTTTTAGCTAATAAGTAATATCCTTATGAGATGTGCCTATGGTATAGATCAGTAAGTTTGCACCAGAAAGTGTTTCACTTTCTCCTCTGGTTTCTTGTACTTTCTACAGCTTCAAGTTAAAGATCCAAATCCTGTATCTTTCACACACTTGCTGGCCTGACTGTAAGACAAGGGAAAGACTGCAAACAAATCTTGGCTAAGAAACACAAGGCTGCAGCTATGCATTTTTTGTACTCTGAATTCTTCCTTATAAATACACAGCTGTCTTTACACTTCAAGTAAAAACCGAATGCTTTCCATCTGTGTATGAAGGAAGGTGGTAAGAGGCATCAAACCGTCTGTGTCAGGTGTTAGAAATACTGCTTACAGCAGTGTGCAGTAGGGAGGCTGGCTGCTGTCTTCATCATAGAAGTGCTACAAGAAGCTCAGTAGAATGGCACTAAGCTTCAGGACTTTCAGCACTCTGTGCTTTTGTCTTCAAAGGCATTATTTGCTAGTAGTTTTGCAGCAATCCCATGAATGGTCGCTTTAAGTGTGTGGTTGGTTCTTGGAAAACGATGCTATATAAATGTCATGGTTTGTTGTGGTTCAGTGGTTTTCATATCAAGTTTGTTCAGTTTTCAATTAAGATGTGGTTTTTTCTAGCTCTCAGCCTTCCAAGCTTGGCTTGCCTTTTTAGAATTAAACTGTGTTCTTGGCTCAAGAAGTTTCTTTGCAGGTTTAAGTTCAAAAGGCTAAGTTTTGGTCCAGTGTGATTTTCATACTTTGTGATACACCTTCAAAAAGCTACACAAAATCTACAGGCTGTTCCATGGGTGGTCCTGCAACTGGAATTCACAAGCTCTTGAATTTGCTCTCATCAGCAAATGTACTTCTAATTAAGACTTACACTATTTTTCTTTTAGCCCGACAATAGTAAAGAGTAAAGAGTAAAACAAAATGGATGTTAGTAAAATTTACCAGTTAAGAAGAATTCAAATTTGGGGGGGGGGGGTGGGGGGGTTGTTTGTTTCTGGTTGTTTGAGATTTTTTTTCCCAATAAAATTGCATGGCTAAATGGTTCTCAGATCAGATCTTTACTTCAGTCCATTGTTATCTCAAAAACAGACAACTGGAAGTTTCCATACAGTGACAAGCATGAATAACAAAGCCCAAACCAAACAGGAGTTGAAGGATTGTGTGTGAGAATTTGGTAACTGTCAATGCTCTCTAAGGGTGACACCTGTGAAAAGTTAACCTTTTTGGATGGTGCTGTTGAAGATTAGACAAGAGAAGTGATTCCAGGACTGTGATTATATATGGAGGCTTTTCAGTGTCTTAAAATGTGCCTTGCCTAAGTTAATTTAATACGGTGGCTTAAAATACGCCGTTCAGAACTGGGTATAGGAGAGTGCTGATTATTTCAATTGGCATTTGCAAGCTTAATAGAAGTTTCCAGTGAAAAATCATTTCATTTGTACTATTAATGATCTTGTAAGTTCAGAATAACTTTCCTTTTTCGTGTTGATTTGCAGCTGCTGTCGGCTTTCTGGCAGTTTCCAGTGTCATTACCATGTCAGCCCCTTTCTTTATGGGGAAAGTTATTGACATTATTTATACAAATCCCAGTGAGGATTTCACTGACAGCCTGACCAGCCTGTGTGCCTTGCTGAGCGGAATCTTTTTATGTGGTGGTGCTGCTAATGCTACTCGTGTCTACCTCATGCAGACTGCAGGTAAAAACAGCAAAAAGTGGTACTGAGAGTCATCTTGTTTTTCACAGAGTCAGGAGATCTAATGATCTTAAACAAATTCTTGGCAATGGCCAAGAGATGATTTTGGAAGTGGTAGCTTTTTTAACCAGAGCAAAGGTAAACTAATAATGCAAAGATAAGTGTGCTGGAGTGATTGCTCATTTTTGTTTGCTGTTAGATGAGATCCTTAAGATCTCATCTAACACATCTGACCAGCCTCTCTTCCCTGTAATGCGCCTTGTTCAGCGCTGTGCAATCCTGTGACTTTTATATCATTGGTGTCTGTGTAAAGTCTCTTGTGTCATGCTTGACTGACATGTTTTTGACAGGACAAAGAATTGTGAAACGTTTGAGAGCAACCATGTTCTCCTCTATTGTGAAGCAAGAAACGGCTTTCTTTGACAAGACCAGAACAGGAGAGCTGATAAACCGCTTATCTTCAGATACAGCCCTGTTGGGCCGCTCAGTGACCGAAAACCTTTCAGATGGGCTCCGGGCAGGAGCACAAGCATCCGTGGGGGTTGGAATGATGGTACGGTGCTCTCTTACTTGCTTGACACTTCCTGTAGTTTCACATTTGTTTCAGTTCTCTTAGGTGAGTGTGAGTCAGTCCAGGAACAGTCATGTGCTCTTGGATAAAAGTGTATTTCATTGGTTATCTACAAGAGATGCAGAGATTATTGCAATAGGTGTTGTGCCTGTAGCCAACCACTTGATGTTTACTCACAAGCAAAATTTGGAGGATTATGGACTGACATTAACTACTGTTGCTACCCAAAGTTATCCAGCAAAATGTAGTAGGCAAATTGCTGAATTCCATTCTTACTGAAGATACTAAAACCAGTGATAACATTCCCATGGTTGCAGGTAAAATACGGTATGAAGGGCCCGACAGAAAATCATTAAAGTTGGCTGATTGTGATTAAAGCCTAGGTGAGCAAAGGCAGCACTGCATGTCTAATTAATGCTGAGGATTTTTACAAGCATTAGTCTTTCTGCCTTAGTCTGTCAGTAAAGAATATGTTTACATAGGAACCTTGTTAATGAAGGCTGCAGTTCAGGGCATCTGTTAATATTCCTTGGTGGTCTGTTGTATTATATGAACATCTGACTTCTCTTGAGAGGTGTTTTTTTGGTTTGTTGTTTTTGGTGGGGTTTTTTGTGGTTTTTTTTTGGGGGGGGGGGTTGTTTGTTTGTTTGTTTGGTTTGTTGTTTTTTTTGTGGCATTAATTTTTTTATGATTAAGCATTGGTTGCAATTATCTTAAATGAAGGTGTGGTAATTTCTGCTGCCTAGCTGGAGTTAAAAACAGACAGCATCCAATATTGGCATTATTAGAAATTTTTAAGAGTTTCCTCTATGAAGCTTTAAATCTTTACTATTTTGTCACTCATAAGAATTGCTGGTAAGAATGGCTTTGTCACTCATAAGAATTGCTGGTAAGAATGGCTTTCTCTCTTAGAAAGGGAGTCTAATGTTTTATCTTACCATAGATAAAATTGTAAAACATAGATAACTTTATAAAATGCATTTTGCTCCAAAATACTGCCATGAGACAGTTGTGAGAGGTGGACTATAAAAGCTTGCCAAGAAAAGAAATAGTGAAATAATTATATAGCCTGTCATTTATGTTGATTCTGAATCTTTCTGGAGATTTTTGTTTTCAACACAGAAAGCAAGTTGAAATTAAAACACGTTAGATCTAATGACAGTAAATCTTATGAAGAGAACCTCTTGAGGTGCTTTGGTGATGACCATTACAAGTGATAAGTTTTGCAGCAATAAATTCAATACCTTGTTCCACCCCTTTGTGGGTGCTAGGGAGTACTGGTGACTCCATCCCTTTGTTCCTCAGTTACCCAGAAGTACTGCATGGTACTTCTCTACTCAGTTTCTGTGTTACACCATCTGTTTAATAGTTGTGCAAGCACTTTAGAAACTGTGTTACAGCTTGTATCTTTCGGCGTCCCCAAGAGATTTCCTGGTAGGCCTGTTTACTGGCAGGTTAAGATGCTTGACTAAGACCGCACAGTCAACCAGCAAGAAAGCTAGAAATTAAATCCAGGCAGCTTTGTTTATAGTCCTTTGTTCTAACCTCCCAAATGCTGTGGAAGAATGGATATTTTGCCTGGAAAAAAATGAAAGCATGGCAGCACTAAATCCCTACTAGTTTTAGAAAAGTAGCAAGGGAAGTTGCACTTGGGTACTCCAGGGATTATTTTGAATCTGAATGCTGAACTCTGACAATACATTTTTCTTCTAGTTTTTTGTTTCCCCTAGCCTTGCTGCATTTGTTCTGAGTGTTGTGCCACCCTTGGCTGTCCTGGCTGTGATTTATGGCAGATACTTGCGAAAGCTTACTAAAATGACTCAAGATTCTCTTGCAGAAGCAACACAGGTAACCTTTCTAGTTAACTTTAAAGTTGCTTTGATGTATTTAGGTTGATATCTCTAAAGTTACAGTTCTTCTGAAGACAATTGTACTGTTAGTTCTGACCCTGTAGTTTTCCACCTGAGTAGTATAAAAGGTAAATGTCGGTAACACTTCTTCACAGATCTCAAAAACAACCATGCTTCCTTTGTCCGTAACAGTATATATAACATGCAGAGATATTAGGCCTTGAGAATCTGCAAGTGTAAGAAATGGCAAGGAGCTTAGGCTTTAGCTTTGTGAGAGCATAAAAAAATCAGCCTATGAAGTCCTGTGTAAGTTGGTACCTGGGTCTGAAAACTACTTTTCTTGGATTAGAGTTTTGAGCTTGAAGCTATCAGGAGCATCCTAGATGAATGCTTCCTTTGCTAGAGAGTCTGTCTTTGAGATGCATCCCTGATGCTTCACCTTACTGTCAGCTCTTAAATGTTTATGGGGCCTGTTCCTTAAATGTTTTCCTCAAAGGCTTAGGGTGGGAAAACATTTTTATAAAACATAGAAATATGATTAGGAAAGCTCTAGTTAAAATAGTCACAGTTGTCAGCTGTTACAGACTTGGGATGTCTTTTGTAGAACTGTGCAAAAGGAAGATTAGCCCTCTTCTGTTTGTCTTCCTCAGACTGTGTTGGTGGGAAGCTCATGCCTTTGTGAACCAGGTGTGGGACTTCATATGAACAAGCAATTGTTGTATTCCATTCAAATTTTCAGGTTGAATGGGAGATGGAAGGAGAATGAAATTTTTGTCTCATACTTTTACTTACAAAAGGGGAACTTGTTTTTTTAAGACCATCACTATGTCCATTAACGACTTAGTGTAATTGGTTACAGTTGAGGTATTTTAGAATTAGTACTTTGCTGTTTAGAAGTTAAAATACTGTGTTGAAATGAGACATTCGTAGTTGGGCTAAATTAATCCCCAGCATTGCTTTGATCAAATGAGTGGAATTGTTTTAGGAAATAACTGCAGGCTTTTTTGCATTACTTACTATGGAACAGAATATTCTTTATTTTTTCCCTTCCCACGTTGTTATTGCATATTGTGAATAGTAACTTCCCTATGGGTGTTGTTCACACTGAATTTTTTAACCCTACTTTTATATTTTTCCGTCTCTGCTAGCACTTAAGACAATCTTGAGGTTTTTTTAAACTGCCTGGGCATGCAGTTTGCTTTTAACTTAATAGAATTTTTTAAGAAGGGATTTGGGGTGGGGAGAGGAAGGCATGAGAAATTTTCTAGTGCTATCCAAAGATACGTAGATTAGTGAAGTGATATTGGTTTAACTTTCAGATGTTCTGTAATTGTGAGCATTTCAAATTGTGTGTCTCTGTGGATCTGTTTTGTGCTTTGCTTCAATGCAGTTAGCTGAAGAGCGTATTGGAAACATCAGGACAGTTCGAGCTTTTGGGCAAGAAGTGGCTGAAATGGAGAAGTATACAAATAAAGTTGATTATGTGCTCCAGTTGGCTAAAAAAGAGGCACTAGCTCGGGCAGGCTTCTTCGGAGCAGTAAGTATATTTAATGAAAGCAAGCCAACCATGTTATGCAAAGTGTCAATTATTTTAAAACTCTCGATGATACTTAGAAATCTGCAAGTAAATGATTGAGGATAAATTGAACCTACATAAAACTGTGGGAAGACTGGACTTAAATCAGTCTAAATTGCTGTGAAACTGCATCTCAAGATAAAATGGTATGATGAAGTCACTTTAAGCCTCTATTTCTGCACCACACCCGATAGCTGGGGACTGCTTATCTGAGCCACACCTTGTATTCAAGGAATTAAACCAGTGGAAACCTTCCCCTACCCTTAGCACTTAGAGGTTTGGCTCCCCAGTGAGAGAGCATCAATGCATAGGAAGGTGGGGAGTGCGCAGGTAGGGGAGGGAGGCTTGGGTTTTTCCATAACTGTTTGTCTAATTGAGTTCTAAAACATGAACATAACTGCAGACTATCAATTCTTCCTTGGTAATGATGGTTGAGAATAATGTTTAGTGTTCCTTTCCCCCTTGGAAAAAAAAAAAAAAAAAAAAAAAAGCCCCAAAAGAGTTGCTTTCTTTTTGAACACTTGTTGGATAGCACCATGCCACTGAATGTCTGGCTGGCTGTTGGCTGGCTTTACATTAAAATTATTGAATTTACCTCTGTCCTCCAAAAGCCTAGATACCTATAGTGTAAGAGTTCTTTTCAATACAAGAAAAGTTCTGAAATAACATTTTAGAAGATGAAACTTAAGATGTATGTGACAAAATCTGCCTTTTCCTTTTTCCTTAGACTGGCCTTTCTGGGAACTTAATTGTCCTCTCAGTGTTATACAAAGGAGGATTACTAATGGGCAGTGCCTACATGACAGTTGGTGAACTCTCATCTTTCCTAATGTATGCTTTCTGGGTTGGCATAAGCATTGGAGGTATGGAATGGGAAATTAGATTTTCTTCACTTCAAAGTATTACAGTCATTATAGGGGCGGGAAGTAGCTCTTAAAAAATCTGACTTTCTTAAAAAGTCTTCCAAATGAACTTCTCAAGAAATCGTAATTACTTTTTTTTCTGAAGAGTTAATGAAAATAATAATCTATAACTTAATATAAGCCTTCTTTTTCCCCAAAAGAAAGGTTGTTTTTTTTTTCAATGTGTGCATGTGACACTATATATTACTTTAATTTTCTTCAGGTCTAAATTAAGATACTTGCTGTATTGTGTAGAGCAATAAAATATGTGGGTCTATGTTAAGCATACTCTATTTAGAAAGGCATGTAACATTTAGCTGTAATTCAGTATAGAGTGTCCTCACTGGAAGAGTAAACAAAGTGCCAGCAGAATACTGCTTCTGGTTTTCCTTTCTCACTGACTCCTCCTAGAAGCCCACACTCTGTAATCTTCTGGCCCAGCAACAAGCTGTTCATCTTTTGACAGAGCTGTCTTCATGGCTGCATACAGGCAAAAATGAAGATAAGTTGCTCAGAAGCTCTACAACTTACTGGAAGCCTTCTTCTTTAAAATGAGTCCTGTTACTTGTGATACAGTAGGAGGGCAGTGCAGCTTGCCTTTATTTTTCTTTCTTAAGATTAGGCCTGATATCACAGGGAGCACAAAGATGTGCTTGAGGGCAAAATTTAACAAACCTGCTTCCTTGTATATCAAAATTCCAGTGGCACCCATTCCAACTACCAGCCCCCTTTTCTTCTCTGCTTAAATCATTGAAGTTTGGTCAATGGAGAGATACCTGGCATTTGAAAACATGGGACAAGCTAATATAAAATAAAAGGACATTAGAAGCACAGCTAAAAATATCATTGAATTAACTTTTATTTGCTATAAAAATGTATTTTTAAATTCTAGTTCAGATTCTTGTAGAATGAAGTTCTGCACATGAGCTCATTCTCATGGGGACTCTGAAGCAGACATGTCTTACTGCCAGAGGCCTGCCTTCCTAGATGCCTACAAGGCATATAAATCTTCCAAGTGCTAAGTCTGCCTTGTATATGTCATCAATACATATAGGAGTCAATGCAACCACTGTGAAGTTCACTGCATAATCTGTGATTTTACCCCTCTTTGTTGTAAATTGGCTGTGTTTTCTTCCAAACACAGAACATGGGTTATGAAAAACAAAAACATTTTCTAATTTGTATTTGCTGTCCATATTATATAATGGGTTTTTTTAGGAGTGGTTGTGAATTTGCAAATCTTGGTGTTTGAGTTTGGAGTTGCTCGGTGAGGCTTATGCCTTCCCCTGCCATGCCCTGCTCTAGCATGTGCTGCTTTGGCTCTTTTTTCCAAGCAGAGAGCTTCTCACCATGGCTAGTGTTGCAAACTTTCAGATAGTCCTCAGCAGCAGCATGATGAAACACCTGCCTACACTTACAGACTTGTGATCTTGAGCTGAGCTTCTTGCTCTGCAAAAACAAACCAGTAAATCCATCATATAAATACTTATATACACATATTTTTATATGCACCTTGGTTTTTCTGCCCTCCTGAAATAACTCTTAACACTGTAAGCACTTTATAATGTAGGTATGTTTATTCTGTTGGAATTCAAAGATCATGAAATTGGTTTCTTTTTTTCTTTTGAAAGGCACATAAAAAATGAAGAAATTGGACATTTTATATCTATGTACTACTCGATTTTTAGTTCTATATTGGTTTCTGTGTTTATGTCAGCTGGAAAGCCCTTCAGCCAAGCTGCTTTAAGATGATTCACACAGCTGCTGAGAGCTGGGACCCAGTACTATCTGCAGGCCTTGTCCTTAGCTTCTGCTTCCTCCAGTACTGTTTGAAGTATTCTGGCATGGGAGACACATTTCTTTTCATTGTCCACTCTCCACACACCTTCTCAAACATCACTTCAGCCTTGGGTTTTGTGCCCTCTCTCTGCTGTGGCTGACTCAGGCAGGCTTCCCTGTATTAGTGTAAACCTATCTGCCAAAGAAAAGCATTGAGAATGCTCAGTTCTACTGAATGATCTGGGAATATAGCTGGTTGAATGCAAAGCAATTTTCCTAAAGTTGGATGCCACTCTTCCTCACAGGGGAATGAAAAGGGGCATACATAAGCTGAAGTGTGTTAACATTTTCTTTTCTTCAGAGTGATGTTTTACAGATAAATTAAGAATGGTGAATAAGGGTTATTGGCAGCGCTCAAATGCCTAGATAGGATTTAACACATTTAACAGTTTGTTGGAATAAAAGATCCCCTACACATCTGATCCTTCAATGCTGCTGCTGAAAAGTATAATGCTAATTTTATCTCTTCTATGTCTTCCATTGCATCTGGTTGCATAATACTGTTCTGCTTTTTGTTTAGGTCTAAGTTCCTTTTATTCTGAGCTAATGAAAGGACTAGGTGCTGGTGGACGTCTTTGGGAACTTATTGAAAGGAAGCCCCAACTTCCATTTAATGGTGGGTTCTTGGTTTGTTACTATTTAAAGGTTTATTTTCTCTTATGGGTCAGCAATATTTTAGAAGGGTGTGTGTAACACTTAAAGGTAGTACTGACTTACATCCTCTTCAAAGAAACTAGATATAGTCATAACCCTTCTGATTTTACCTAAGTATCTAAGAGATGATGAAAAATTCCTTAAAAAAATTTTAGAAGCCGAAAGTTTGGCAAAATTAATTACCTTTGGTTCAATTATTTTTTTATTTACTTAATTCAGAGTGTGATTTTAAATCATATTACTTTCTAATTTATGTGACTGGGGACATAGCAATTTCTAGCTTTTTGGAATTTTTTGTTGATGTTATTGCTACTTCCTCTTGATTCAGCTGTAGAGCAAAAAGAGTGGAATGAAGAAAAAGGAGAGGAAGGATGAGCTCTGAGATGGCTGTATCTCATATTCCCTCTGAAAGGTTTACTGTGCTCTTCTCTAATGGCTAAGAAATGATCAGAGAAGCTTTGAAAACCAGATGGTTTTCATTAAGAATATTGCAAGCTTAAACATTTCATACTGATGCAGTGAAAATCAGGACACTGACATAGTGAGACATGTTGATTTGAATCCTAGCGTGCAGACACGCAGTTTGAGGCCTTTCAGCAACACGTACTAAACTGAAGTTTTGAGTTGTTCTGCCGTAGGAATCATGACTGAGGAATAAAAGGAAGTAAAGGGTAGGGCTGATAGGAGGCTTCTGCTTCTTGGGATAGTGTGGATGTGCAGCTACAGCAGGTGTTGCTTTTGGAGTGATTTGCACCTTTCTCCTTGCAGTAGTACTACCCACATTTCTTCCTTATTTGGGGGGACAGGATTTTATTTTTGCAGAACTCTTGTTGTTGCTGGTGACAAAAAATATCTTGAGAACAAATAATAATGTCTTTTATCTTGTGTCTAGAATCCAAACAGGACACAAGTACATAACTTTTAGGTATTTTTACAGTGATATATAGAGGAAGGACTTGTGGTAGCAGACTTCCTGTATTGCAGTAGATTCAGTGTTTTGGGCCATGGATAGACTGTGCAATAACTGGAACTGAGACGTAAGATAAGTGATTACTTGCTGCCGTGGTAATAATAAGGATTATGCTGCTAACACAGGATAGAGCAAGTACATTTCTTTTCCCAAAAGGAGCTTTACAGGCTATTGTAGAAACATTACAGTGTGTATGTCCATATTGAAAGTCAAGGAAGAATCTCGAATTGTATGCTCTTGCCTTTTCCATTCCAATGCTACTATTACTAAACTGAAATAGAAATGGAGAACGGAGAAGAAATGGAAACCTGGGAAAAAAAAGAGCAGAGCTAATGAAATCTTGATTGCTTCTGATGGGTGTCTTTGTTTCCTATCCACAGTTACTGTTTAACCAAATATTGGCATATGCTGCCATGTGCTGTGGCTGGTTAGGAGATACTTGTGTTCTGCATCTGAAAAGAATTAAGGGTTTGAGCTGTGCTTCTCCACAATATAAAGCACAAATAAACATGACTTGGGTATTGCTCTAGTACTGCCAGTTTTCACAGAGTTGGTGGGAACTTTGTCTTTTGGGAATGCAGCCCCAGTGTCCAATTAATTTGCTTTGTATGGATATGTGTCACCAGGTTTTAAACAGGGCTTGGCAGAAATTTTGTTTCTTTGTCTTAACTATTTATCAGCTTTTTCTAGTAATGATATTAAGATACTTGCTTGAGTCAAATGCTATGTTCCAGAAGGAAGCTGGTTTTATTTAACTTTGGTAGTTGTTCATTCATGGTGGTTTCATTGATGGGAAATTTCACAAACTGAAATTTTTATTTCAGTGAACTGTTGCCTAAGAGTTAGGCCTCTGATTGGTATTTGAATTTATTAAATATGCTTTCCACTGAAAGGAGAAAATAAACCTAAAAATTATCTGTTAGCAACAAACGTAGCAGCAGCTTTATTCCAGTGACAGGAGCTGCTCTCGTTCAGAGGAGGGTGCTTCAGGTGACTTTTGTGGCTCAGTGAAAGGGCAGTAAATGATTTGCAATGTTTATCTTTTTGTGTGCAATGGTAACAGGACTTTGGCCTTCACCAATGCCTTTTTATGTCATTGCTCCTAATTGAGAAAGCTTAAATTGTTTATAGTATGTTCACTAGTTCAGATAATTCTATGAGAAGTGATTGTTGTTAGTGGTTAGGTAAATTCTCCCTCTTGCTGTAGGTAGCCTACAGGTTCAGTGCTGGTAAGCAACCTGAAATTGCATTCAGGGATGATTGGTATACCACACTGATTCACTCATGGCTGAAATATAACCACTGTGGTCCTGAATTGTGGCTTGCAGTTATCCATAGATTGAATGAGGAGATAGATAGATATTTCTATTGAGTGTCTGTAAAGCAGGTTCTAGGAGGGATGAGCTAATTTTTGTTTCTGTTCACATTTCTGTATTTTATTCTTTGTTACGTAGAGGGAATCACATTAGGTAAAGACGTATTCAGAGGTGCTTTGGAATTCAAAGATGTTGAATTTGCATATCCAACGCGTCCAGAAACATCAATTTTCAAAGATTTCAGCCTTTCCATTCCAGCTGGCTCTGTTATGGCTCTCGTTGGCCCAAGTGGCACAGGGAAATCAACGATTGTATCCCTTCTGCTGCGGCTGTATGATCCTATCTCAGGTATGTTTTGTGTGTTGCTCTCATTTGCAACAATTAATGCTTTGCATCTCAGATAAACCTTATAAACAGTTGGGGTTCCTGTGCTTGAGGTCCACGTCTCTTTCTGGGGTGTATAATTACCTTGTGGTGGTGCCTGCATAGCTTTGGATTTCTGATCGACCAGTCCAGTGTGTGATTCCCCAGGGGTTGTCATTCTCAGCTGCTCCTTCAGATTCTTTTCAGTATGTGTCAAACACTCTTGACTTCACTGTTTCCTGACTTAAGGTACTATCACCGTTGATGGCTTTGATATCCGTCAGTTAAATCCACTGTGGTTCAGGACAAAGATTGGAACAGTAAGTCAGGTAAGGAAGGAAAAAAAAAATCCAAGCGGATGAAATAATTTGACCAACTAGCTTTTCCTCACTTTCCTTCTTTGTAAAAAGACATAATCTTGCTTCTCAGTGATATCCTTCCATCTCACCATAACTGCTGTTGCACATGCTTTGTTCTAAAAATAAGTATTTAGAGCTAGTTCCAGTATCCTGTAGTCAGTTTTTACACAATCACAGAGATGCAAAATGTTAGTTTAGAAGAAAAGTGTGTATGTGGAGACTGAAAGGTAAATTGCTGTAAGTTGTGTAGATATGACCAACCTAGTACTTGCTATAATTTGTTGAAGAAAGTAACAAAAATCATAACACTTAATTATCTTTTGTACTGATGGAAGTCACACAATCATATTTCACACAGCCATTTAAAAAACTGACCTTCTGTGCTCTGAGTAGTTTCCAGGAAAACATAATTCCATTAGGAAAGCATGAAAATTCAGCGCAGTTGGCACTTACTTTTATAGTGCCACCTTCCTAGCAACCTCCAGACTCTGGAAGTCAATGGTGTCTTAAAAATAAACTATTTAGTCAATTAAAATGTTCATTCCCTCGTCTCCCCAGATACTTCACAGTGCAATTAACTGTTAGGCTGATGTTCTGGTTAAAAGCATAAGAGTAACTGAGTATTTATTGCATTTCAAAGCAACTTCTTCGTGTAATAATGCCACCAAAATCTTTTGTGCAAAAATTATTTTCTTGTTGGCACATTAGCACTTTTCTTTTTGAAAGAATCTATTCCATTTAAATTACCAGTAGGAGGTCAATACTGGTATTCAAAGAACATGACTCTACTTTTTAAACAGAGCTCACTTACCTTGTTCAGACATTTTCCCATTGTCCCTCACTTGTCCTATCTCTCAGTTCTCTGTTGCAAGCTTGAAAACAAATTAAATGCTCATAATGCCACAAAATCTGTGTAGAGATTAAGAAAATAATCATCGTTGCAAATCATTGAATAGTTTGGGTTGGAAGGGACCTTTAAATGTCATCTAATCCAATCCCCCTGCTTTGAGGAGAGAGATCTTCAACTAGATGTGGTTGTTCAGGGCCCCATCCCTGAATGAGCCTGACTTAGAATGTTTCCAAGGATGGGGCATCCACCACCTCTCTGGGCAACCTCTTCCAGTGTTTCACCACCTGCATTGTAAAAAAGTCCTCCAATCTAATCTAAACCAACCCTCCTTTAGTTTAAAACCATTACCCCTTGTCCTATAACAACAGGCCCTGCTAAAGTCTGTTTCCATCTTTCTTAGAGCCCCCCCCTTTAAGTCCTGAAACACCCCAATCAGATCTCTCTGGAGCCCCTTCTTCTCCAGCCTGAACAGCCCCATCTCTCTCAGCCTTCCCTCACAGGACAGGTGCTCCATCCCCTCCACTATGATGATATGTGGCAAAGTACAAAGGAAGGGCTTTTGATGTTTGAATGTATAGCTCTTCCTAAACTCTTCCTAAAATATTAGGTATTGAGAGTTATGTTTTGTCAGTTAAAAAAGCAACTTAACTTTTAATTGGTTTTCACTGTCCATTTGGGTGTAAGGGGAGGAGGTTTTTTATTAGTCTTTAATTCAGTTAACTCTAGCTTACATATTCTTTGTATGGATATTGTAAGTGGGGTCTTGTAAGTGGGATTTATGTTATCTGACATAATAGATAACACATGCATACAATTACAGATCTACCATATTAGTTATGTGTTTGCATTTGTTAGGAACCAATTCTCTTCTCCTGTTCTATTGCTGAAAATATTGCCTATGGTGCAGAGGATCCTTCTACTGTGACTGCAGAGGAGATTCAGAAAGTTGCTGAAATAGCTAATGCTGCTAGTTTTATCAGAGATTTTCCAAAAGGGTTTGACACTGTAGTTGGAGAAAAAGGCATTTTGCTTTCAGGTACGTCTTCGTGTTGCTTATTTTAAAAATCTTGATGCTATTGAATGATGTAAAAATTCCATAATTTTTTGTTACCACTTTTTTCTCCAAGCCATAAGTATTGAAAGAATCCACTCTTCACCTCTATTCCCCACTAAAGTACATGGGCCTAATTCTGCTCAGCCCAGGCATTCAGTTAAAATTACTTGGCATCTGTTTTCCCATTTGAATTTACTGATTCTTTTACCCCAGGTGGACAGAAGCAACGAATTGCAATTGCTCGAGCTCTGCTCAAGGTAAGCCAGCACCCAAACAACTATTGAACTACTTCCTGGGGGGTAGGCAGGAAGGATTAACAAGGAGAAGGTATTTCAATGGCAGAGGTAGGAAAATATTTTAAAAAGGGAAAACTGTATCTTTTGTGTTAATGAAGTTTGAAAGGGCTGAGTGGCTTAACTTAATTTACTTAATGTCAGTGCTTCTTCCTATCTTTCAGCCATGTTTTTGATAGTTCTTGCCAAGACTGATGTTAAATCATTGTATAATGGCCCACTTCCATAAGATGAGGTCAAGGATGAAGGAAATCATGTGGAAGTACCACATGAAGAATGTGGTACTATTAAATGCATATATGACATGTCTGTGTTCAGATCTCTATCATTCATGGGTTAATTTGTTTACTAGTACTTCAGAAGCTTTGTCTTAGCTTTGAGGGGAGGTGGCCTGGATTTGGGACAAGGTGATATTTCAGGCACAATGTAGTGTCATGTTTTTCTTCAAAGATTGGTGTGGGTCTAGCTTCAAGGCAGGCCCTGTGCTGCACAATTTTGAGGGGGCTTCTGAGGATCAGAACGACAGAGAGTTTGGTTCAGGGACAGCCACTGGGCCTTGCAGGGAGGCAGTTTGGTGCTGATGCTCAGCTGGAAGTTTTGGTCCTTGCTGAACATAGTTTACATTCATGGTAAGCCACACAGGTGTCTGTAGCATCCTGGCATGCCCAGTTCTGCTAGATTAATGGGAATTTCATTATACCAGTTCTCTTTTACCACAAATGCTGAAAAGCTGATTGTATTTTAAGCCATGCAGTTTATACAGTGGGATTAGAGACTTTATTTTGTGGAATTAAAAGGGTTGTAAAAAATAAATGAGTGGTTGATACACTGGGATAGCTGGGGGTGCAGTGGAGTCCCATCTGTCCCAGATAAAGTTTAAAGCTTTTACTCTCCACTTTATCAAGGAAGTTTGGGTTATTTTCTGTAATTCAATAGTGAATTATTCTAAAGGATTTGAGTGCTGGCAACTTTTTTTTTTTAAATAATCTAAACTGAGAGAAGTTCTTAAATGCTAGCTCTTAAGTACTGTGTGTTTTACTTGACTGAAATACTGCTTGTTGGTAGGGCTTTGTTACTTTCAGTTAAGACAGGTTTTTTTAGCAGACTGACTGCAAGCAGAGGGTAGCTGAGCCTCTGTGAAAGAGCCACATAAGAATGTAGAACTTTTGACCTTGGTGCTGCCAAGAATGCCTTAAAAATCATCTCCCCACTTCAATTTGTATCTTTCAAATGGTTATCCAGGAATAGTATTCTGCTATATTTGGAAAATGTGAAAATGGAAGAGTGTTGTTTCTGTTTTGTCCTTGTAGCATTTAGATTTCTTAGACATAACGCTTCAAATGATGCTCAGTTCTTTTGATGAAATAGGTACTCAGAGTTTTAAGCTGTATGAATCCTGTTCTCTATTGATATAAATATTCAGATCTTGTTTAATTGTTATTATAACCAATTTTACTTTCTTTTTCAGAATCCTAAAATTCTTCTGTTAGATGAAGCAACAAGGTAAGAAAAAAAAAAGAAATAGAAACTTAGAAATTTGGTACTTGTAAAACTCAAATTTGGGATCTGTTCTCTCTTTTTTCTTTCTCTCTATGTTGTTATACATTATCTAGCCCCTTATTGCTCTCTACTCACAAAAAAGAATGTGCCTTCTAGAATGTGACTTGGTTAGGAGACCTATAATAAAAGCTGTTTATGCAAAGCTTTAAAGGATAGCTGGTACATTGTGATTTTTCATGGAGTTAAATTCATAATATGTAACATGATTTTGAAACATCTACTTGAGGCTTTTTTGTATCTTTAGTTTAAACTTAGATCCTAGTGTAAGAGATAGGATTATTCTGCAGTGTAACTGATTTTTTTTTCCATTGACTTTATTTGGTGTTGTTTCTCCATGCTTATTTTTCCATATGAGAGTGTGTAATGCCTGTTACTTGGATGTGAGCACTGAGCATGTTTACAAAACTTTCCTGGGGGGTCATCTTCACCACAAACAGAGAGGGTTTGCAGTTTTGGCAAAAGAAGCCTCATGCATACCAAAGCAACCTGTCATACACTAACAAATATCCTCCTCTCTCCCATCCCCACCCCATTTCTTACTAGTGCTTTGGATGCTGAAAATGAGTATCTAGTGCAAGAAGCTCTGGACCGGCTGATGGAAGGGAGGACAGTGCTCATTATTGCTCATCGTCTGTCTACTATTCAGAATGCTGATTGCGTGGCAGTCCTTGGCCAGGGTAAAATTCTTGAATGTGGGAAACATGAGGAACTACTTGCAAATCCAAATGGACTTTTCAGGAAACTAATGCAGAAACAAGCTTTTCTTCAGAATAGTGATACTTTTGCATTAGATTTACAATCCAGAGAAAAGGATGTATTGAAAGAAAATGTATGAGACAATATGAATAATGGAAACTTACAAAGACTATAACTTATGTTTCAGTTATGTAAAGTAAATGTTATATTTTTCCAAAATGTACAAAATATTCTTTTGAAACTTAAATGTGTTTAAACTTTTTATTGAAAGCTTTTTAATAACTATTGTAACTTGTAAAAATATCTGTCACACTGAGATAATTTCAGTGCATAGATTTTTCTCCATGTGTTGAGACTGTCTATAATCTTGTTTGCTGTAATGCACTGTATGAAGATGTGCTCCATTCTCAAGTAAGTTCAGTATTTTAAAGGTAATTAAATGACAATCTTACCATTTTCACATGGTTGTCTCTCTCTTTCCAAGGAACTTTCATGTTTTGTGCTTGTCAGTAGTCTTAAAATGCTGGAATTCAAAAGTGCATGACACTAACACACTCTGAAAGTTCTGTCTGACTTCCACTGCACTGTCCTTCCAGTTACCATTTGTTCCAAAATGTGGTTGTGTGTTCTGAACTTGACTATGATCCCCATCTACAGTTCCTGTAGAGAATTACAGATTAAAACACATCAGAGAGTATGAAGTGGAGGAAAGTTCTTTAATAAAATAAACAACCCAATGGGAAAAAAGGCAACCAAGCAAAAAACAGATTTTACATAAGGACAAAGGAAATGTATTACTGTATGAGGTCACATAGGAAAATCTAAAATTTGCATGCATTTTCTTTCCTTTTCTGTTTTCCCATTTCTTTAGTTTCACTTCCTTTCTAAGATGACATCCGAAAGAACATGCCCTCCCATATGTTTTTGACCTTTTTAAAGGCATATGTAAGTTTTGTATTGTTAATTAAAATTTCAGTGATAGAAATCATGACTTTGGCCTAACTACTTCATTAGAAATAACTAGTAAACAACCTTCTCAAGGACAACTAGTAAAATAGCAGCATTACATTAATTTGAGTAACTGCAGAGGGATGTGTTTGGCAGTGAAGAGTTTGCCTCATATTTCTGATTGAAGAGTCTCTTTCAACACAATCTCTGAAGATGCAAAACCCCGCAAGGAGATTTTAAAAAGCTAGAAACTTCCCAGGTCACATTAAAACTCATCCATGCTAGGAAAACGTGTTGCTGGAAGACCTTATTGGCAATAGCTGAAATACCTAGTGCTGGGCAAGCTTAAAATGTTGTGCATAAATCCCATTAATGGCACCTTGTGAAATATAGTCAAGATATGAAGAATGAAAATAAAATTACATCCAGATGTGATTTTATATTCAGATAAAATTTGCCTAGAAGCATATGTTGTACTAAAGATATGGAAAAAATACTCCTGACCCAATGCTGAATTTCAGTGTTGACTCAGCTAATGTATTTAGAGAAGTTTGCATCTTTAATCCTCGCTCATGTAATTTCTCCTTACCTGAGATCCAATGAGCCCCTCTATTCCTGTATTCACATGGGTTACAGGAATTACTTCCAGCTGAACTGAATGAGTGTTTCATGTCTTTTGTTCGTTAGTTGTCCTGGCAGGTATTGCAGCTGACAGAGAAGTGTGAAAAGCTACACAGCAGCTCTAGTCCACCGAAAGGCAAATGTTTGTCCTAACAGGTACATTGGTTAGCAGACTTTATTCAAGTTAGAACACTCAAAAACCTCCTTGGCATATTTATGGGACAGTCAAGAACTGGGTACAAATTATTTCTGTGTCGAAAATGAGATTTGAATGTTGAATTGTATCTCTCTCCTGAAGATGGAGCTCTTACAGGGCTGGGACAGCAAAAGGAAGCCGACTAATTCCCTGAGGAAGTCTAGCTGCATATAGATAGGGTTCAATCAGCAAAACACAACCGTTCATTCTGCATCATTTTAAGTACTTTAGGAACGAGCTGCAAAGAGGAGCTTTCAGTTTTTAAAATAATTTGAATGTCACCAGTCGTGAATGTTGGGAAATGTGGATGTCAGCTTGAATTTTCTTCCAGATTTTTCGGTGTTTGCTTGTTTGTGTGTGCTTTTCCTTGTTTGGTTTAGTTTGTTTTTCCTGATGAAGTGACAGTAACATGATGATTTAGCATTCTATGTATAAAGAAGGCTATATAGAAGGATATTGTATTATTGTAAATATAGTGATGCTCCACTAAATTTTGGTATTTTGCTTTTTGCATAAAATCAAGGCCAAAAGAGCTTACTTGAATGAAAAAGACAAAGCACTGATACATGCCTCATACTTCAGTCCTGCCAGATGAACCATCTGAAGTTTTTCTCCTCTGCATTTGGGTTCAGTCATAGGGGACCACGATCCACATAGAAGGCCTAACAGCCCTGAATCTATTATCAAAGAACACGTTTTTGAAAAGTTATGCGACTTTTTTATATTCTATTTTTAGTTAATTTTAGCTTAACTGATTTGCTTTGTTGATAATATACATTCCACTCAACTTCTTCCCCAGGAGGGTGGTACATACTTAACGTTTCCATGCAAACTCATGCCATTGAGCATCTAGTCCCCCTTCAAGGCTAAAATCTACTTTTATACCATAGAACAGTTGTAGTGCAGGGTTGTTATTTACCATAAATGTGAAACGTGCCAAGGTTTGCATGGAATATGGTTTTGTGTATTTATTTATTTAATTAGAAATTTAGGGACAAAGGTAGGTATGCACAGGCTATTTTAAAGATAAGGCAACTCTTAGTGGAAAATACGTCCTCCCAAAGGGTCTTTGAACAGCCGCTTTTTGATCGTATCCAGCCTTCCCTGCCCCAGCTGGTTAGTGCTAGCTAATGGCAGGAACTCAGTGAGGAACGGTACCCAAAGCCAGCCCTGTGAATCCCCCCGGGCACGTCCCGAAGGAGCAAGCACAGCTTCAGAGGTATCTGAGCCACAGGACCGCGTCCCACTTTGGCGCTGAGGAGGAGCCTGGCCTTCCTCTCAGCCCCTGGAGGCGGCGCAGGCGCCCTGCACCAGCAACCGCACGCCTGCCGCGGGGTTTCCGCCGCTCCCCGGCGGGGGCCGCGCCGCGCTCGGATGCGCTCGGCTCTGTTCGGCTCCACCCGGTGCCGTTCGGCTCCTCCCGCTCACACTCGGCTCCGTTCGGTTCCGGGCCGTTCCCGCGCGGCCCCGCCCCGCGGTGACGCGCTCAGCGGGCGCCTGGCGGGAGCGCGGGGCCGGTGCCGTTCCCACATCCGCAGCCATGTTCCCGTCGGCTCCCGCCTCCCCGCGGACCCCGGGCGGGTCGGCCCGCAGGACCCTCGGCAGCGCCGCCCCCAGCCCTCTCTCCCGGCCGGGCGGCAAGAAGGGCCTGCCCGTCGTGGCGGCAGCCGCCTCCCCGGTGCTGTTCTCGCCGGCGGCGCGGAGGAGCGGCTCCCTCTCGGCGCGGTGAGTCCCGCCCCTCGCCGCAGAGCCGGCGTCCTTGTTCGGTGCTCGAGCCAGTGCGGGTTACATTACGGTACTGTACATTAGAGCCGTAAATATACGGTACCGCGTACTCAGCGTTATGGATGCCTCTTACTAAGTTTTGAATCAGCCGGTTCCTCAAACGTATCCCTGTGCGATACAAGTATGATACATGAAAGTAATAAGATCTCCCGTATTTAAAAGGAAGATAAAATAGTCAAAGTTCAGGCATTTCACACCCACTCCTCTCGCCAGCTTCTTCCACTGTCTTCTCCCTTCCATATGGATCAAAACTGAGATATAGCGTGAGCCCCAGATCAGTTTCAGGCTTTATAATCTCTTTTCTCAGGAGCAGCTATTTGTTGTGTTGTTGAGATAAAGAGGATTGCCCGTGTTCAGTTTTGGGGAATTTTTACTTCAAGTCTGCTTAATAACTTTTGCAAACTGGCTGTCAGAGTTGTCTATTAGCTATGTACCAGCTTTTGCCATTTCGCATGGGGAGGTCTGAGGCATCATTTCACTTGTGAGGAGAAATAAAAAGAGGACATTAACTTCTATAAGCAGAGAAATTTGCCCACCTAATGGTGTTCAAAAGACAACACAGACCTGTGCTGTTCCAGAGAGAGAAGGTGGGGAAAGATACAAATCAGCTTTTATAAATGATACTGTGAAACAGGTAGGCAGTGCAGCCTCCACAGCAAACTAAGGGTGGTGGAAGTGCTGTTGGATCCAAGCTGCCCTGTGTGTTAAAAGTGTTGCACGGTGTGTACTGCCCAGCAGTGCCAGAGTGGGCATGGAAGTGGGCTCTGCAGTCAGGGAAGAGCTTCTGCTGAGCTTCTCCTGACATGGTGAATGTAGATAACCAGAGTATAGAGAAGTTGAACAGTGAGTTTGTTGCTGGTAGAATAAAGCATATGCAAAGTCAGTTCTTTAAAAATAAAGAATTTGATGACAGCTAGCAAGGGAGCTTGGAAGGAAGCCACCAAATTATTGCTTTGGGTGGTGTTCCCAGAGGAAGCATGTTTATTTTATATAAATCTGATTCTAAATAGATACTCGTGAAGTAAATGTCTGCTGAAACTGATGAAGAAGCAACAAGAAGTTAACTGTAACTTTGTTTTGTTTAAGAGCGACTCCTACCAGAGTTATCCAGCTTCCTACAGCAACTGAGACTATTAACTATGATGTTAAGGCTTTTGGATCCTCTCTGCCTGTTAAGGTTATGGAAGCCCTGAAGAAGGCTGATGGTAAGAGTTGATGTTATTTTTGTCCATGAAAATTGACAGGTGAGAGAATTCTTAACATGTTGATGCCATTGAAATGCTGACTTTGCAGGGGGAGCTAATATGTGCCTTGCTTTGAATCCAACCTGGTTGTCTATGTAACAATAATTGTAATAATACCCACGTGGGTGTGAATGCATGGAAATATCCTTCTGGTGCTGCTTATGCAATTTATTTTAAAAAGCCAAGTGTATAAAGAAAGCTAAGAGTAGGTTTTTAGTAACTTCTACTTACTGTGTCTTTCTCACTTTCTTTCTTGTTTTGATTTTGCTGTGTCCTAGAGTGGATGCTTAATTTTTTTCTTTATTTCAATTTCCATTTGTTACCTCTTCCAAAAGCCCAAGTGATATAAACCTTTCCCTGAGTTCAAGAAATGGGTCTCCTAAGCAATTTTTTCTCTGTGGATAAGTTTTTCTTTTATAGTAGATATAAGAGGAACCAAATGTGTATCTTTAAAATAATGTTAAAATTGTTGAGTGATTTACAAAGCTATTATAATCTACTCTGAATACATGGAAATGGGTCTTAGAATTGTCTTTTCATTCTCAGAGGTTGAGGGTTTATCAAATGGATTTTTAAACTAGATATAGTAATTCAATATGTTAATCAAATAGATGGAAATTCTAACATGGAAACTAATTTAATAGAAAATATTTCTTATTTTCATATAAGAATGAAAGTTTATTTTATTAAATAAAAAAAAAGTTACTTTTTTATTTAGCTGATGACCAGCTGAGCGTTCAAGTGGATGAAAGTGGATGGGCCTGGCTAGTTCATAAGGAGAGGCTGATTATTTGGAAGATTGGTCAGTCTGCAGTAGCTAAGGTAACTGAAGGGTCAGGATGGAAAGTCTGTATTTTATGCTGTTTGAACTGGTTATGTAGTTGTGGGGTTGGGGTTTTCTTCAACTGGAGTTTGTTTGTTTTCCCTCAAAAGCAGCAGGATTGATATGAAGTCATGCTAACAACAGTAACTGAAACTCAAGCTTTTGAGAGAGTTTATAATTTTTATATTCCTTTCTTCAGTTTTAATTGTCACTAAGGTTAATTCTTTGTATTTTAATGGGTGTGGCTCTTAGGTTAGATAATCTTGCTAAAGCTTATTTTGATAACTAAAATCTAGTTGATATGTTACAGATTGGTTTAGATGACTTTGTTTTCAACTTGCAACAAACCCCAAAAGCATGGTTAATTTCCGAGGTGCTGAACTATGTTTCCCCTAGATTTCTTAGGTCAAGAATTTTTATATCCCCCCTGCACAGGGTTTCTTTCAGCATCGTTTCAGTGATGGTGTGAGAAAAACTGTAGTTATAAAATCAGTTTCTTTCAATCAGGACAGTATATGTTAATTATACAGGTCCTGCACTTACAGGGCAGTGTCTGTTATACACATTCTGGCACCTGGAGAGATTTTTCAAGGGATTAAAATTTTTTCTGATTGTTTAACTTCAAGGGCACAGGGGAATGAGGAGCGTTTCCCCTCTCAACCCTGTTAGTACCTAATAAGTTTTCTCAAGTGTTTCTAGTTTAATCTTTTTAGAATATTGTATTAAGGAATAGTTAAATAATCTCCAATAGAAATAATCCATACCCACCAAATATTGTGGTGCTGTGAGAAACACTCAGAAATAACTAAAGTAAATCAGTGATACTTGAAAATTTAGAGGTGTTTTTTAGCTGTTTGCTGGTTGTGACAGCCTTGTTGAAATTGTTCCGTGATTTTTTTTTGTTCCCTTACAGTGTCTGGGTTAGTTGAAATGTAATTTTTAGCAGGATCAAAAAGTCTAAAGATTTTGTGGCAGAGGAATAAGTTCTTCCAGTCTCATATTTAATATGACATCTCTTCCTTTCTTCCAGTTATCTCTGTGCAAGGAATTGCAGCTGCCACCCAGTGACTTCCAGTGGAGTTCTAATTTAGCAGCTATATCTTGTCTCAGTTCTTCAGGTGAAGCACCTTCTCTTCAGGTGATCAAATTTTTAATTTAGTGTTTAAAAGAGCCTTAAGAGTAACTTTGAATATATCCTTTCTATCAAAAGGATAAATTCATAGTATTTGAAAATGTTTGGTGGTATGCTGTCTATTCAAAATGTCAGGACTGATAGCAGTAAATACCTTTGAAGTAAACAAACTTCTGCTAGTCCTTTTAAATTGCACCATGTGCATCTTACAGGATCAAATTAAATAATAGTTTTTCTAATTAATTTTTTTAATTACTTGACATGTTTTCATGACAAAAATACAGTAAAGTAAGAGGTATTGTGTTAACAAACACCAGGGCAATCAAAAATGGGGTCTGACCAAGTGCAGTTTAAGTGCTGGCTGAAAACATTGCTCAGTGGATTAATTCCCAGTATCCATAGATGAGAGGCAAGCCCCAGCACCCTCCCTTGGCTGGTCTTTGTAAGGAAGCTGGCTCTGGAAGGACAGACTTAATCTGCCTTGACTGCTTGGTTTCCTTAGTGGCTTTTTGTAAGTTACTGTGCTAGAGGATGAGGTTTGAAGATCAGTTTTGTTCTGACAGTGTGTTCGTGTGCCTGTTACTATCATTCATGAAAAGGACCTCTCATTTTCAGCTTAGATTTCAGTTAATATGTGTGATGTTCTGATAAAACTGGCTAAGAAGCTGTCCTTGGAAGAAAGCAGCAGCACAGAATGTGTAATGCAATCTTTTCTTTTTTGTTGTGTTACTCTTCCAGATGATTAGTATTTTGGGATTATCTCATGAAACCCGAAATATTCTGACTTAGTCATATCCAAAGACATTTAAGAGGAAGTAATACACCTAAGCCTAATACTTTATTTATTGTATTTTTAAATTTCATCATTCTTGTGACCTGAAAGTCAGTGTCTAGTAAAAAATTGGTTAGAGAACTCCAAGAAGCTCAATAACAAATCCCAGCTAAGTTCTTTATTGTTCTGTGATTTTTACATTTTTTAAACAACCAGTAGATTAAGTACAATTCTTTTCTCTAAATCTTCTCCTGAACAGTCTCTTGCTTCATCCTTTTAATTTAGTATCTGTGATTTCCTGAGTTATGCTGTAGGCCTATGTCTTTGAAGAGAAGAGCCACCATGTGATTTGATATTTCTCTTAAAGACACTAGAGCAGTTTCTTTATTGAATTATAATCTGCATTTGAAGTCTTCCATAGTAGCTTGGCATCTGAAATTCTCCAGAGGCTCTTTTCTGCTTTACAATTCTAAGTTTTGCTTGCATTTCAGCAGCAGACCTGAATTATCAGGATCAAGAACCAGAAGAAAATATTTACTAGGAAAATAAAGGAGTATAACATTCCCTGCATGAATTAAGTTGTGCTGCAGAACATTTTTGTGATTCAGTTCCATGTTTCTCAGTGTGCATCCATACATAATTACTGCTTTTTCATGTCTTTGTCACCTACAATCTTGATGTGTAAAATAACATGTTTTAGTTATAGCTGCAGTCTGATTTAATATTATTGTTATCATCATCACCATTATCTTACCTGTTCTCTTAATTACTTTTTCACTTCAAGTCTCTGGCAATAATGGTTGCCACCGGTGAAGGCTCTGTGCGCTACTGGCCCAACCTGGTGCATGAGGGATCCTACACAGACACTTTCACAGACTTTGGAGGCTCTCTGTGCAGTTACCTCACAGCAGTAAAGGTAACACAGTATGATTTATATTAAAATACCGCTTTTATTTCTAGTCTAAAGATGGAAAAATAGGCTCAACTTTACTAGTCTTAAATCTGTAATAAATGTCCTGAAGGTAACACTGGGTTTTTTGTCATTAGATTCCAAAGATTTTGTGAGAGTTTAGTTCTGTTTTTTAACTGAAACTGAGTTTTATGGATAAAAATGTCACACAAAGCTAAGAAAATTAGTCTCTGCCAGTGCTAAGTACCAATGAGATGTTTGTATTTTCTAAGGATGCCTTGTGTCTTGTTCAGCATTTACCCATATGATCTGACATAAAGTACTTTAGCTGACAGTAGAGTTTTCTAGAATGTGGTTTTTATTTTTTTAATGTAGTTTCTTTCTCTTTTTGTTAGGGAGGAAGCTTTATTTTATCATCTTCCAGAGGTCAGCTAGTCCGGTTGATACCTGATAGTTCTGGCAAGATTCATCAACATGCCCTGCCACAGGGGCAGGGCATGTTTTCTGGGATTGGTAGAAAGGTTTCTTCTCTCCTGGGTATATTGTCTCCTGGAAATGATGCTGTGGTAAGCTTGAGAAACATTCATCTTCTTTAATTTCTCTTTGAAATTTCTAGCCTGTGTTTGAGAAAGGAAAAAGAAGAGATTGTATAAGGATGTGTGACGACAGAAAAAGACATGACTTGCTCAGCTCATTCATGTTACTTGTATTTCTTTGAAATTTGAAACAAAGACATAAACCAAATAAATCTGTGTGTTTTGTGAAGACAAATGCTGGCTTACTCGTCAGCTCCCAATAAAAGCAAACTTTGGAATAATAGTCCTTCCTATTTATGCAATGGTTGAGTGTCCTGCCCCTTTCTAGTGATAGCCTCATTACTAATTGAAGAAACCAGCCTGTAATTCTTCTCTTCTGATTTAGCACTGCCAAGGGTTGACAGCTGGGTTGAGTTTTGTCAATGACCTGCACAGAAGTTGGCAGGAAGTACAAGAAACGCATTTACTATAGATGTTCTTTTATCTGTAAAATAAGACTTCTCTTGGAAGTTACCATAATGCTCATTTTAAGTGCAACTTTTGTAGATTGCCCAAGGAAGTCACTCTTTTTGTGGACTGAGAGTGGTGTAGATTATTCTATCCAAATATTCAGGCTTTCCTTTAACCTTTTTAACTTTTTCATTTTTTCAATGCAGATTTCTAGTGTTCTTTGGGATAGAGAGAGATCAAGCTTTTACATGCTAACAAGTTCAAATCTAAACAAATGGGAGATTGATGATTCATCAGAACGTTACATTCTCAGCTGGGATATCAACAGGACCCTGAAAGAACATGTTACAGATGCAATCTGGGTAAGGGCCAGCCCAGCTGGACAGGGTTAGTGTGTTTGTTTTAATTGATAGCCTGTTTATATACAGTTACACAGCAGATGTATTTCTTTTTTTAGGGATCTGAAAGTAACTATGAAGATATTAAAGGAGGAGTAAATATTCAATACATGGATTTGCAGCAGAATCGGTAAGGAGGTACACTTGCATCTGGTAAGACCTTCATTAAGGATATAAATCTGTTCTGTTTTCCTGTTTGCAAAAACTTCATGAAAGGAATTGCAATTCAGTTTTACTGGACTGGAACTGTTGATAAAATAAGCACCTTATATTAGATAATTGGGTATTCCTATATTTCATGCGATCATCTCTTTAGCATTGCAAATCATTTACCTGATAATAATTCCCTTTACTTTTTTGTGTGTTATTTTATCAGGATTTTGTATTTGTTTTGTCTCGATTTTACAAAGACAAAAAATAAGCAACTATAACTTGTTCCAGCAGATGCCGAGAATTTAGTATTTCTTGCATTTGATTGAATTGCATGAAATTACATCTGCCTTGGTTCAGTTTTGTACTGCAATATGAATATAGGTTAATAAAGTAACTTGTAAGAGCAAATAACATAGCTTTTCTTTCTAAAAGATTGAAATACTGAACAAGATCTGGTTGAGATTGTAGTTAGTTACCTTTTTTTTTAGTGGTAGTGTTTGAGCAAGTAACATATGTAATAATCATCTCTCAATGGTGTGGTGTCTGTTGTTGGATAGTGATGGACTGGTCATACTTGCTGCAGCCTGGCATCCTGGAGATCGTCCGTGTCTCGTCTACTACACTCTGATAACAGTAGAAGATAAAGGCTGTCAGATGTCTGATGATGTTATTGTGGAGGTCACACAGTATAATCCATCTTTTCAGGTACGCTAATGGGGGTTCTGATACCAACTTAAGAAAGCTCAGTGTTTCAGAGTATTCCTGTACATAAAGCATGTGTCAGGTTTTTGTCTAAAGGAAAATCAGTTTTCCCTTGGAAGCATGTATTTGTAATACTCTGAGGAAAATGTGTACCACCATCTCTTAATGTTTAATACTAACTGTATGTAAAGTTTATGCTTTGCATTTTAAGGTATAAGATAAAACCCTAAAAAATAAGTCTGATCTGACTACTACTGATTTAATTTTTGTGCTGTTTGAAAGTTTCTACAGAGTGATTTTATCATATGCTCTTGTAATCCATTTAGAACTGATCTCAAACTCTGGGGCTCTTGTTGCAGGACAAGGAATCTGGTTTTTGGTCCTTGCTAGGCAGCTGGCTTGCTGGGAGGGGAGGACACATTGGTTGTCTGTGGAATACATTGTCTGTGCTGTGGCTTCTGGAAGCATAAACCTGGGAATTAGATTTCTTTGGTAAACTTCTTCCACTCTTCCCTCTCTCCCCACTGCCTGTAATGGCATCTTAAAGCTCAAAGGTGGAAGAAGACTGTGAAAACGGTTTAATAATTGATCTGTTTACTTACCTCTCCATGTGAAATTGGCAAGAATATAGTGCATATGGAAGGGAAAAAACACAACACAGGATCTAAAATTCTAGGGCAAATTAAAAGCAATTTTGGGGGTTTTTTTAAGTTGTAAGTTGCATCCATACCTCATTGTTAGAAATTAAAACAAGTTCAGGCAGCATGGATTAGCATGTTTAGGGAATTGAATATATATGTGATATTGTTTGTATTCAACACTTTCAGTCAGAAGATGAAGTGTTGTGCTGCCTGGTAGTCCCAGATTACTTCAGCCATGCTGCTTACCTGTATAAGGAAGATGAAGTGTTTGCTTGTTCCACTGGTACTGGCAGAATTTCCTTACCACAGGAAAAAATCATATTTGGCATACAAGGTAACTTGCTGTGGAGGGAAATCACATTTTGTTGGTACCTCCTAATTCAATGTTTTTACATTTATAGCTGAGTATTTAGATATCTCAGACAGCAGGGTCATACTTGTGCTCCTTTATTAAATGTTTCAAGTTGGGAATTTCTCATGAGTGTACGGAGAAGTGCTGATGTGACATCCAGTATTGTTACTGTACAGTGTTTCAAGTTAAAATGAAGCAGATCCCAGTTCTTGGTGTAAGAAGGGATGGTTTGCTAGTGGGGCTTTTTCTTTGGTTTTTCTTGGTCCTAACATTCACTGTGGGTTGATTTTTTTTTCCTTGAAGTTAACTCAATGCCAGATGTTTCTAAGTATGTCATCCATGACCTTCAAAGGTGTTTCAAATATTTTTTCTTCTTTTCTTCTATTTTCTTCCCTTTTTTCCCCTTTTTTTTTAACACTTGTAGTACCTGGAAGACTACATCTAGAGTAGCAAATAGTTCCACAATTTTTATAAGTCAGGTGCAGTTATCAATTACTGTTGGTTGATTAATGACAAAAGTCAATAGTTGTCTATGAAACTTATATTTTGGCTTTAAAATTAGGTGGTATTTATGTGCTTTCTTTTTTTTTCTCTCCTTATTTTAGGAGATAGTATTTTAGGAGCAGGTTCCTGTAATAGCCTTCCCATTTTCTTTGCCAAAAAAAGTGGACTTCTCACTATCTTGTCCAGGGAAAATATTTCTGTGCTTCCTGAAGACCTTGAAGATGCCCTGTCCTCTTCTATTGCTGGACCAAGAAGTGAGGTAATGGTTATTTGCTTGCCTGGTTGAAAACAAGGTACAAAGAAAGTGGTTTTTTATGTCACTTTTCAATTTTCATTGTGAAAATCCTGGCTTGTTTGGGTTTTAAAGCTGTTTTGGTTTTGTTGTTTTTTTTTAAATAGAGACTCAAATGCTTCTAATGAAGGCACTTTTCAAAACACAAATTTTTACATCTGCCAGTTTGTGTAGCTTTTTTTTTCTCCCCCTTTGTTTCACAGTTGAGGTTCCCATGAAATTTTCATTTTTTCCTTGTAGGTGTGTTGCTGTCTATCACTAGGCCTAATATAACACTACAGTCAGTTGTTATTATTAACTAGTATTTTAGTGAAAGGAATTGTGTGATTGCCCTGATGAAACTGTGTTTTTCTTAAAAAACTAGTTTCTAGTTAAGTTTGTCTGCAGTTAAACTGTTTCTGTGGACAATAGTACTCAGGAATACCTTTTAAATCCTGTCAAAAATGATGGGTTTGAATCTTCAAATAATTATCATTTAAAAATCTGGTGGACAGAATAAGTTGACCTGAGTTCCTTTGCAGATGGTGTTTTTTGGTCAAACCTCTGTGTGACTTTCATTGTAACTTATATTAGAGGTTTATGTTTGACTTAATTAACATAACTGCTTCCAGGTGGTGATTTTATTTTAGATCTGTGGCAATATTACTTAAAAAATTTTGGTTTTATTTCATAATGAAGATTTGTATTTGTCTTTCAGCTAAAGTTTTTATTTTGCATTTTCAGAGTCCTGTATTTGATGCAACCGGTAGGCTAGAAATTATAGCTCAAGAAGATAAAACCAAATTACTGAAAGCTGCTTTTCTACAGTACTGCAGGTAGAAATTGCACTTCGTTTTTGAGACCTTGTTTGCTGTTCTTGAAGGCACTCTGGTATTTGAGTAAGAGATTGTCTTGGTTAGGATATTCCTGTGCTATTTTTGTTGCAGCTATTTTAATGACACACATCTTTATTAGGAAAGCATTAAGCACGCCTTGGGCTAGTGAAGAAGGGATGTGTGCTAGAAAGGAGCAGACTTCTGTAATCTCAATCACTTGTCACTTACTCTGTATAAATTCTATGGGTACGTTTGTGACTGAAAAAACTTTCAATTTTGCATTTTGGCTTCTTTATTCTTTAGGAAGTGATGTTCTGTTGTTGAGAAAACTTTTTGTCCTCATTTTTATTTGCCTAGCTGTTTTCAGTAATACTTTTGAATATACTTATGGCTATGAAGATGGCAGACTTTGGGCAGGGTGATTTTTTTTTTAGATTGGCTGATATGGAAGAATGAGTGGAAAAAATACCCTGTTTGTCAAACTATCCTGATTAAAACAGTTGGAGTGTGGGGAGCCGTGCAGTACTCCTGAAAGGTTTGATGTTGAGATGAGTGATGTAAACAAAGGAGGAAAAGAAGAAGATAAACCCATCTGTAGGCTTAGATTAATTATATTTAGAGGGGATTGTTCTCAATGTTTATGTATTTAAAAACAAAACAAACAAAACCCTCTTAGGAGTAATCTCCTTGAAGAGTCTTAAAACTTGGAAAGAGCAAGTTTAAGATAACAAGAGGTAGGAGTGCTTTTGCCATAGAACTTCATGTGAGGTAAAAGATAATGAAAGGGATTAGGCACAGAGAATAAAGGATACTAATACAAGATCTGTAAACAGGCACAAAATCTAGATAAGTTCTGCATGTGTTCACAAGTGTCATTAAACAGAAGTTGAAGATGGCTGGAATAGCTGTGGTCTGAGAGTATGGTTAAGAAACATGATGTCCTTGAGGATATGTACAAGGGGGTTGGAAACAGAAGGAAGTGGGAGGTAGTAAGGAAAACAGTGTGAAACAGTATGAAAGTCAGAAGTTATTTTAATAAAAATCTGGGTTATATTTTTGAAACTAGAAGAAAATAATAATTTTGTGCATGTAATAGTTATTCTGAATTTTTTTCCAGAAAAAAAATAGTCTGGTAGAATGAATGGGGCAGTCTTCCACAGAAGATGTAGCAGTGGCCTGTCCAGATGGCCAGTGAATTGATGCAGACCAAATAATGGACAGTTGTGCAGCCACTGGAAGTGTAAAATGTGCCAGCTGTACAGTGAGCTCTGGCAGCTTTACAGACCTAGTGATCTTTAGAGGGGATAGGAAGTTCTATGGAAGGATCAGGTTGACCCTTTCTGAGGGCACTTCATGCTTCAAGGAGCTAATAAAGTACCATGTGATTTCCTTAAAAACACATCCTGCTGGGTAGTAAAGATGGGACTTTCTTTTTTAGAAGATCCAGTATATTCCAGTTTTTCAAAGTATCCTTTGCTTTAGTTTACCTTTGTGCAATTTCTGGATGCACTGCTAGGTTGGTGGTTTTGTTTTTGGTTTTTTTTTTTTTTTAATTTGTAGACATCTTGGTCGTGTAAGTGTTCAAACTAAAAGTTTCATGAAAAATATAAATACTTCTGGTATTGGGGTCACAGTATCTCTTTTTATTCTTTTTATTCGGAATACTACGATTTTTTAGTCACAAAATCAAATCCCTGGGTTTTGTGTATATTGCAAAATTCTTTACACAGAAGTACAACTTCATACCGTGGAGGACTGTATTTGCTTGCTTCTTGTTCTTTTACTTGCTGATATGAATAAGAGAGGATTCTTTGAAATTATAAGAAATAAAAATAACATATTATATTTACTGAAGCATTTTCCTGAGAGCTTTTATGAACTTCCCCTCTGTTGCCATTAGTGGGAGTGATTGAGAAAATGAGAAAATTTTAAAGCAAGCAATAGAAGTTTAGTGACTTAACTACCAGGTACATCCAGGCTTAGCTCTATGTGATGAATCTTTTTTCTTAAATGATAATAATAGAGGTTGTAAAAAAATTGTGCCTTGACTCCTGGCTTGTGCTTTTTTGATTTATAATTGTACTGCCTACTTGCTTTTAAAGAATTGGAATACCTTTTATCCACAGTTAGTTTAGAGGGAGTGCAGAAAATGCTTGATGTATATCATCTAAAGCACTTCACAAAAAGTGTATCAGAAAATCCTATTAACTGAGGGGTTCTTTTTTCTATTTCCTGTTGGTTGCTTTTATTTATTGGTTGCTTTTATATAGCATACTTTATTTCTTTAATTTCAGGAAAGATATAGTCAATGCACAAAGCATGGTAATGGAGCTCTTTCCAAGTAATGCAGATCAGGATTCTGATGTTGAGCTGGATAGAGCAGTGACTCAGATCAGTGTAGACTTAATGGACGATTACCCTGCCTCTGATCCAAGATGGGCTGAGTCTGTACCTGAAGGTAAATGTAATGTGTTGGGGGTTGTGTTTGTTTGTTTGTTTGTTTCTGAAATAGTATCTATAATATTCTAGATAACATTATACCTAAAGCTTTGCAGGGAAGGCCTAGGTGTCCCTTGCCCTCTATCACCTCTAGATAAATTTCCAGAAAGACTTAAAGATGCATCTTTTGATATTACCAGATAAACTTTGCAGTCTGCTGTGATTAGTTCTTGACTTCGTACAGTAAACACAAACAGCAAGGAAAACATATTTCTGAGAAGGGTACTTTGTGCAAGGATCAGGTGGTGTCACTTTAGTATGTCCGTGATTCCTTGTGGAGTTTTGAATCATTTTCCAAAAAAATAGGTGTGTTAAAAGAGAGAGCTTGTTTGTTCATCCTTAGCCCTTTTGTCAATGTGACTGCACAGCTTCTGGTCACCTTGGATCCTGATTTGAGTGAGCTTGTATTCCTCTGGGGCTTTGGTATTCATGTCTGCCTGAAAGAGGACCAGAGAAATCGGTTTACAAGTATTTGTTGTATATAAAGGATTAAAGCAAACGTGTTTTCAGCAAGAAACTTCTTTGTTCATGCTTTGGTGTCTCTTACAAGTTTTAATTTGAAAGTGGCTTCACACCTCTAGGCAGTAGTTGCCAGTTACAGAGCAGAGGCCTAATTTGAAAGTTCATGTAAATAGTTACAGATGGATGATGTTTCCTGTTGTTGTGTGGGGCAGCCAGTTGGAAATTGTCAGGCATCAGATCCTTACTATTTTCTGATTCAACTTTATTTTTAATTTGGCAGCCTGTCGGTGTTTATTCCTGACTAAAGCCAGAAATGAAAATTGATAGCTTCTTGGAAATCGTCTTGCTAATTTTGCTCAGTGATAGGTCTTCCAAGTTTTTTATTTTGATATTATAAGCACACTTAGTTTATACAAAAAATCTGGACGCAGAGTCAATTAGATCTGAATGCCTGTTAACACTGTAGTTTCTAGTAGCTGTGGTCTAGGGCATAATAAATTTAGCAATAGCTAGTCCATCATGAGGATAAAAATGTGAATCTGAATCCTACTAAAACTAGAACGTGCTCGTGAGCTGCTATTTTAGCAGCATAATGAATTGAGTATTTTGGAATAGTGCTGATCTAAAGATACTGTATTTCTTCTAAAAGTTTTACTTCAGCCATGATAGAGTTGAAAAAAACAGATTAAAAATAGCATGGTAAACAGTATATAAATGTGTGCATATACTGTAAAAAGTACCAGTGTGGTACCATAAAAACTGACAGATCAGTTTACTTCAGAGGGAAAAAAACATAGTTATCCAGAAATGAAGATATCAGGTGCTCTGACCTAAGATTTTACTTTTTTTAGAAGCAGCTGGTTTCAGCAACACATCTCTCATTCTTCTTCATCAGCTGGAGGATAAGACAAAAGCACACTCCTTCTTCATTGACTTTCTTCATCAGGTAAATTCTGCTGTTCTTCTGTTATCAGCACACACAGTTTATTACTTTGTCTTGTTTCCTCTAGAGCACTGTTTAAAGTGCATGGGGTGTTTTGTTTTGTTTTTTTTTAACAAAAGGTTGGTGTGTTTGAACGTCTGGGCAGTTTTCCAGTGCGAGGGATGCCGATGGCCACTCGACTGTTGCTCTGTGAACACGCAGAGAAACTGGCAGCAGCTGTTGTTCTCAAGAATCACCACTCTAGGCTGCCTGAACTGGTGAATGCTGCTATACTGATTACATTAAACAAAAGGGAATGTGATGTTCCACCAAGCCTTACCCCTGCTGATGTGTTCTTCAGGGAGGTAAGAAACCTGTCGTTCCTGAATTACTGTATAGCCTTGCATGTAGTAAATGTCACAGTGCTTTGAAATGTACTTTGAAGCTTTTCCCTGTGAAACTGTAGAAATAAATTCAACTTTACACAACTACCCTTTAAATAGGGATAATGTGGTAGTACTTTCCTCACTTTATTGTATGTACTTTTTGTGCAGCTGAAACGTGGATTCTGACAAACTTGATGCAGCAGAAATAAAATTGTTACAATTTCCAACTACCCAGTATGGATAAACAATGAAAAAGAAAACTGAAATTCTTTGACAGATAAGAAGATGCATGCTAAATTATAATTTTAAGGGACTGAAGAGTATGAAACTTTCCAGACAGGATAGCTGCTTTGCTGAGCTGTCCTGGGTGGAATTATATTCATTCAGTCGCTTATAATTTTTGTCTTCTCTAGCATTAGTCAAGCTAAGTTAGTTCTCAGTTTATGCTGCGTTCCAGTCAAGTGCTCTCTCATTATTTCTTTCTTCCTTCTTGAGAAGAACTATGCACAAAACATTTATTCTTAGGAAGTTTTTTACTGCAGAGAACAATAGTTGCTAAGGGAGAAAAATAAATATAGTCTGCTATTTTAAAGCAGATATGTTATCCAGTATACTTTATCTAACAAAGATTCTGCTGCCAAATATTCCAGAAGATGATGGAGGAATATGCTTAATGGAAGTGTATGGAGTTGTCTTCAGAAATGAGGATTTTTTTCTTTTCCTTTCAGATTGAAGTCCAGAAAGAAGGTATTTTTTTGTAGTTTTAAGTATTGTATGAACCATAAGCTGGTGATCTCATTAGGCAGTAGGGTATTTGATACTTTTTAATATTTTTGGCTGTTTATGTGGTTTATACCAATGTACTTGTTTTTCTATACAACTCTTGGCTTTCAGGTACCAGCTGACAGTGGACATGTTTGTGTTCATTGTAACTTTTCTTTCTGTCTTCAAGGTATCCCAGATAGATTCCATCTTTGAATGCTTATTAGAAGAGGAGGAACAAATCCTGAAAGATATGCCTGTTGAATCAATTGAGTGGGCCCAGATAGTTGTCAATGTGAACAACATCATTAAGGTACAGAACTGCCTTAACCAAGATGTTTGTGGGAGGGTAAGATAAACATTGAAGAGCACAGAGCAAGTTGAGTGTAGCACATCCAAGTTACTGACATGAGAAGAGAAGTGAACGTGCTTTTCACATGTCCAAATACAGTAGGAAGGAAAAGACAGCCTTGGGCAGAATTAGGGACTTGCCTTTTCCTCCTGAGCCACTGTTAAAGATAATTTGAGAAGCTGCAGCTTTGTTGGAAGTCATGAATATGTAGCAAAGAGTGAAGAGTTTGTGTTTGAGCACCAAGGTTTCTTGCTCACTCACTATGTCCCCTTCTGCCTGGCTGAGAAAGTGGTGTAGAAAGAATGTGGATATTAAAAGAACATTTCAGAATTACAAAAGACAACATCTTTTGTGGTCTGTGTATACTGAGGTAGACTTTAAAATACTCACAATCCTTACCTTTCAATAGGATATGCTACAAGCTGCCTGTCAGTATCGTCAGTCTAGAGCCTCTTTATATAAAACAGGAGAGCTTCCAGAAAGAGAACCTGAGTATATTCCATGGACAGGTGAGAAAATATTATTACAAGTCCATAAGTTTCAGAACACATGAATTTCAGTCTGAATTTTAAAGTTGCTGTTAAAAGCAGCTACAGGGTTGTCAGTGAGAGTAAATGAAAATGAAGTTCTCATTTGGGGAATGAAATGGGGTGAATCAATGAACACTTAGTTTGTCCAGTACTTTTAACGTTTCTTTAAAACTTGCATTGCAGATTTGGCTGTAAAACCACAAGTTTGGGAAACAAAACTAATTTTAGAATTTTTATAATTTTTTAATGCATTGGTTCTGGTTGGCAGATCTGTGGGGTACATTACATTAAAATAAATCATAAAATTTGATCTGTAGCTGTTTTAAAAGGGCTGATGATTCTCTACTTGCATAAATGTGTTTTGTTTTGATGGTTTAATAGTGTGAAAACCTATCAGAACAAATGTTCTCACAAACAAACACTTTCCAGTTGGTGCTTAAGTTCCTTGTAGCCTCTACATGTGAAACACATTTGTTTAGTGCTTCCAAGACAAAAAAGTCTTGCAATCCATATTCCTCTTTACAAAAGCAGGACCGATGCAAACTCTTTCAATCTTGTGTTTTGATGACTATATCTGTGGGAGCCGGGGGGGACGGTGATGAGAGATCTCTGGAGTCAAGGCTGGTCTTGAAGCGTGTGGTTTATTGCATAGGGCGTGGGTGAAAGGGCCCTGCTAAGGGCTGCCAGCTGCAGCTCAGAGCAGAGCCAGGAGAGAGAGAGAGAGAAGAGCAAGAGAGAGAGACTGAAGAGCAGTGAGAGTAGTAAGAGCTGTAAGAGAGTAGTAAGCGCTGTAAGAGCAGTAAGGAGTAGTAAGAGAGCGAAGTTCCAGTTACAATACATTAAATCTTCTTCTATACTGAATATTCTAACTGACACCAACCAATCTAATACAAGATACAAATCTTATAGCATTTACATACAGCCTATAAGAATCATTACATTACCATACTGTGTTATATTTTAGACCCTAAAAACTATTCTTTGGACCCCTTCTGCCAAGCTGGTAGGGTCTGCTCTGACCCTTGGACTTTTGGTGAAGAGAAGATCATTGTTTAATCAAAAGGAGATTACCTGTGGCTGGCCACACTGTTGTTCTTCAGCTGTCCAGTAACTAAAGCTCTAAACATCGAAACTTGCTTTCAGTTCTGTTTCACTTATAGGTTTCATATTCTCAAAACCTAAGCAGTCATATTTATAAGGTTTTCCTTTTTCATCTTCCCCAACAATATCAAAGTATTTTAAATCAGATTAACAGAAGTTTCCTTTTCCTTGTGCCTATTCTCTTAGAAATAGTGCAAGTAAGTATTTTCTTCTGGAAAAAGAGCTGATGTTGGTCGTTGGCAGCATAGATCTGCCTAGTTTAGGCTTTTTGTTTACCACGTCTTGGCCCAGTTTAATATTTAAAAGTAGATGGGAGTAGTTGTTGAGTGCAGGGGTGGAGTGGTGACGGTATTACTTCTATTTTCAAAATGAAAACATTTATTAGCTTTTTTCCTTGGTGGTTTGTTCTGTTTTTTTTTTTTCAATATCCATAGTAATGTTTTCCTTCTGCTTTGCTGTGGTGTGGGCTGCTGAGGGGATGGGGTTGTTGCTTTAACGTTCCCTGCGTTGTTTCCCCAAGCCTGCAGTGGGCTCCGCGCGGCCATCGCACGGCAGCACGGCATCATCCTGCGGGTGGTGTACCCGCAGGTGGACAGCAGCCTCCGCAGCGCCATGGCCGAGCAGCTGGCGGCGCTGCTCGATTGCTTCCTGGATGGCTACGTTGCTCAGCTCAAGTCCGTGGATCGGCTGGCTGACCAGGAGCGCTACAGCAGCGTGGAAATGGAATACGTCCAGAAAAGATCCGAGCTCTTGTCCCCTCTCCGTGAGTGCCCCCCCCCTGCTCTTTAAGGCAAAGGTTAAGTGGTGCATTCAGTGAGGAAATGACAGCGATTTGATAGTGTGAATGGCGTCTGTGTATGAATTCTGCTTGCTTTACACAGTTGCTTTCGGAGTACAAATGACTGGTTTATGATTTAATGAGATAATTACAAAATGAAAGCAGATTACAAGTTAGCATCCAGGACTGCACTCCGTGTGTGTACCTCGTATTAGACACCTGGGTGCTTGAATTTTTGTCTGCTGCTTACTTGTTACATTTTTCTGGCAGGATTTTATCTTGGGCTGCCTGGCAGAAAGTAGCCTGTAAATGGATTCTAAATGTTTGTATTGTTGCAAGTTGAGATAAACTTACATGCCTGAAAACTTTTTTGGTGTTTATCAGTGAACAGTTACTTTTTGAATAGCAATTATTTAATAATCATACCCATTGTGTTGGATGTGGTCAAGTCCTGAATGAGTAAGCCACAGAAAAGCTCCCTTTTAAAATGGAAATAAGTTGTTATACAGGCACTTTAGTAACTTTGGAAAGTTTAATTTTTTTTTTTACTGAAGTAAATTATATAAGTAGAACAATCTATGATAATTTTTGAGCATTCTTAGGAAAAGCTTCATAAAATTATCATTGTTCGTTTTCTTGACATTCACGGGCTCTGTTAGCTTATAAATACATTTTATATCATTATGTTCAATCTAAGGTTCATATTTCCTTACAAACAAAACTAAGTCTTCTGCCAACTCTTCCCTATTTAACTGAACAAAAAGAAAGCTTCTGGGTAGTCTCTCTTTAATGCAAGCCCAGTTGTCCTTATTTGTCCTGTTCTTTTTCAAAAGCCTATGGCTGCTGCTTTTTTGCTTTGTGTATTTAAGTGGCTGTTATTGTTATTGTAGTCATGGGTGGAATTTCCTCCCCCAGTGCAAATAGCAGATGATGGTAACTTCCAGAGGAAATAGGAGACACGATGCCATTTGGTATTCCCTTTTTCCCTCTTGTGGTGTGCGACAGCAGTGGTAGGTCTGTGAGGTGCGTGTGCACAGGAGATGTATGCAGGAGGGGAGTGTTCCTTTGGGGAGGTGTGAGTATCTCCTCAATGGCAACACTTGAAACTTGTTTTCATTTGTCTAGTCTCGGACAAAGGTGAGCTTGTTTGATAAAACTTCTTTTTCTTGGTTACTTAGTTTCCCTGGGACAGTACCAGTTGGCAGCTGCTTTAGCAGAGAAGTACTGCGACTTTGATATCCTGGTGCAAATGTGTGAGCAGACAGACAACCAGGCCAGATTGCAACGCTACATGACTCAGTTTGCAGATCAGGCAAGTCTCCTCTCTTTCCTTTAGCTAGTGTGTTGCAAAATGTATTATTTCTTTCTGGGGTTTCTTTTCCTGCTCTTTTAATGCGTATGTAATTATGTATACATACAGGGGCAATGTGGAAAACTGAAGTAGATATTCGCTGTAAAATATTCAGTTGAGTATTTTATATTGGGAAGGCAAAGCTAGCCAGCAGAAATAAAGGTGTTACCTGTATGGGCAGTGCCTTCTCATGGGACCTTTTTGTGCTCCAGACATGTTGTATCATTCTTAACATTTTTCAGTATTTTGTGACTTCATCACTCAGGTGTTGTTGTCATTACATTGTTGTTTTATTATACTAACATAATATAAAATGAAGGATAATTTCCAAAGGAGATGAAATTGTTAAATGTATAAATAGAAAAGTAATTAATGTATAGGTATAAAAATAGTTAGGAAGAGTAGGAAGGTAGGGCTGTTGCTTTGAGGTTTTTGCATTGTCCTGCTACATATTTTTTGGACAGTTTTTCCACTGTCTGTTAAAATCTGCTGTAAAAACTGAGTCTGCTGAAATATTAGAAAGCTTAAGGAAAGGGTGGTAGAGATTACTTGAAATGTGTGCAACTGGAACAAAAGGGACTTAATTTGAGAATTAGTGAGATGAATTTGTTTAGCTTTCCACAACTACTGGGGAAAGAGAAATCCTGCAGTCTACATGTTTCCTAGTAAAAGAGAGTACATAAAGGTTGTTCTAATAACAAAAAGCCAGAAGTATCAGTAATAGATAGAAATTATAGCAAACTTTTTAAATAGTGCATCTTAAATACCCAGCCTGACTGTCAACAGGGAGAAATTATCTTTTTTTCCCTCTTCACATGCTTTATTTTAAAGAAGAAGTGTAAAACTTCCTGAACAGAAGTTACTGTGGCAAATGTAGAGCTGAATAGATAAGTCTAATGGATAGACTGTCAGACTGATGGCCTGCTCATGCTTCATTTTTTAAATTGTTAATGCAATTAAAATTCAATGTTACTCTAATATTGTCCTGAAAAGACTAAATTAAATCTCAAACAGAAATCTTGATTAGTTATTTCACATTCAAGTTTTGGAGGATAAAATAGGGTGGTTTTTCAAAAAGACAGGTTTTCTTAAACAATGCCTGAGAGAAGGAAAGTTGCAGGTTAAATTGTAAGTAGGAGAGAATGTTTCAAAAACAGTAACAGCTGAAGTAAACTTGTTTATGAAAGGAAATAGTAAGCATGAAGTTTCAAGGGGGGTAAAGAAACAGGTATGAAAACAAGATGAGAAGAATTGTGATTAATGTGATACCTGTCCCTATTCATGTGTATTAATGTGAAGAGTTTAGTTTTGGCACATCCATTGCTTTAACTGAAGGATTTTGTATTTATCAGCATCTGTTGCAGGGAGCTCATGAATGCTTTAAATACTTTTTATCAGGATTCTTATGGGGATTTTTTCATTGTATTTTGTGTCTCGTGTGTCTCTGGCTTTACTAAGCAGGTTCTTACTGTTTTCTTACCAATTGTATTTTATAGAGCATTTAGAAAGCAAACCAGATACTGAAATGTGACTTCTAAAACTTGTTCATATTTCTGTTCTGTTCAGAACTTTTCAGATTTCCTGTTTCGCTGGTATCTGGAAAAGGGAAAGCGAGGAAAGTTGTTATCCCAGCCTATTGCTCAGCATGGACAGCTGGCCAGTTTCTTGCAAGCACATGAACATCTGAGCTGGTTACATGACATCAATAGCCAGGATTTGCAAAAGGTAGGGTTTCTCAGATACAGCCAGATGGAAATACCACATGTCAAACAGGTCAGGTACATATTCAAGTAGGTAATTTTCTGAGTTATGAGCCTTCCACATCAAGAGGCAGCTTATCCAGATGAGTTAGGGGAATGATGGCAGATAATTAATTTGGTACTTTTTGAGTACCAAAAGCCTCCTTTCAGGCACCATCTGGTATCTCATGTAGGCTGCTGCACCATGTAATGGAAATTAGGGCTGTTTCTCATCCCTGGCTGGTGGCTGCTGCTTTCTACTGAGGAAGTTTGGTTTGGCTACATGATCACTACTTTGGTGGAATTGGGGATTTATAGTGGGTATCAAAAGCATTATAATATTACCCAGCCAGGGAAAAACTGAAACCTCTCTTTCAAGACTAATATGTTAAAGCTAAGGAATTTGGAGGTATCATGAAAGTAAAAAAAGCTATTGATAACTTCAATCACTTACATTCATAGTTTAAAGTATTTTTAATAGCAAATGTGTATATGGATAGATTAATGTGACATTGTTTTTAAACATGATAATTTGTTGCCTTCTGGGCTTTCCAGTTATGTCCCTTCTACTTGATGGTCAGTCTTTCCATCCTGCTGCTAGACTTAAAAATGCATTTCATTTAACAGTTAAAGGTATTTCAAATCAAAAATGGCTTCTTTCAATCCACATGCACATTTGTTAAGCAGGAAAACCATGGAAACATTTAGCCTACTCCATATTCTAGGTTCATAATGCCATATCCCTCTTAAACAAACAAAAAAGTCCTACCCACCAACCCCAACCAAAACAAACAAAAACCAAAACTCTGAGAATATTTTAATATTCCATTTGTGTCAATTGAGGTTTTCTATGTTGTGGCAGAGCACTTTGAAGAGGGGGTAAGGATTCTAAAGTGTACAGATAATTCAGTATAGATAGTTTATTTCTGAGTAAGGGCTCAGAAACTGTTCCTTTGTCTGATAAACAAATTCTTGCCTTTGTATTTGGTTACTGCAGCAGTTGTACACAATTCTGTTTTTCCAAATTCCTGAATTAACAGGTAAATCAGTCTGCATGCAAAAGTGTTCTGTCAAAACATATTTGCCTGGCTTTTATTGCAAAGTATTGAATTAGGTCCTAAAGATACAGTGTGTGAAGTTGTAATTTATCCTTTGAGAATGAGGTAGGGTTTTTTGATTAGCAATGAAAAGATTTTTTAAATATATAGTTGAAAGAGAGAGCCTCTTGAAGAGTGTGATGCAGAGCTTCACTGTGCAAATTGTACAACTCTTAAAATTAAGGATTATAGCATTACAAACAAAAAATAGCTGTGAGACTTCTGTTCAGATAAAGTTCTTGTCTGTTAACCTTCTGATCCTAATTTATGAAACTGATTTCTAGCATCTTTATTAAATGTAGGCTCACAGAACATTGCAGACTTTAGCAAATATGGAGACACGATATTTTGCAAAGAAGAAAACACTTCTTGGCTTGAGCAAATTAGCTGCACTAGCATCAGACTTCTCAGAAGACATACTACAAGAGAAAATAGAAGGTAAGGTATTAAATCAGGGGAAGGTGGAGAAAAGACTTACTAAATTACTGAATTAGAATCCCATTAAGTTTGGAGATTGTTGATTTTTTATGCTGAGGGTGCTAACTTAGTGTGGTAAGGATAACTGGGCTGATGATTTTGCTCATTTTAGGAAGCACAAGAGGGGGTAGCATGAGGCACTAATCTCAGTATTCACTTTCTCATGTGAGTTAGGATGGCAAATTTGTACCTTTCCACTTTTTCTACTAACATGTAAGATACTGGCAAAAATAACAAGCTGTACTTGTACTTTGAGAAGTGGCTGAGAGTTGTCAACCATTCACACTGAATGTATTTTAATGAATCTGCATTTTATATTTCAGATGCAAGGTAAAAAATAATTAATTTCTTAGAGCCCATTTATGGAGTGGCTTTCACTTTTGAATTCTTCTCGAGTCCTGAGGCTCTTAGGCTGTACAAGGAAATCCTGTAACTGTGTTGGAGTGCAGTAATGCAATTACAAATACACACAGTTGTGATCTAGAAGTACTTTCTCAAGCTTTTGTGCTCTGTATCCAGGGAGGTTACCATGACAGTGTTTCATTGTACTCTATCTGAAATGATGTGAACAGGAAAAGCACAAGTATCTATCCTGCTTCATTACCAAATGCAATGGTTCCACTGCTCTGCCATTCCTATCTCTTAGGAAAATACAGTTTATGCAGCACATGTGCTGTGAGTTGAGAAAAAGCAATTTTGCACTCCTGGTTAAAGGATTCTGGCCACCAGGGGGAAGCTTTGGAATATAATTCAGGGTTGCCTGCTCAAGCTTCCTTCTGTTTATCTGCATATTTATCCATCTATGTAATGAATAGTTCTTAAATCCTGTTGAAAAAGCCTGGTAATAATTAGATTAACTAAGTAAGCTTTAAAAGTTATTTTTAGCTCATAATAATAATGTGTTGTCTGCCTTTTAAGTTGCATAGCATTGCATGAAATTTTGAAGTTTGAGTTTGTTTTTTTTATCACTGTGCAAATGCTTATACTGATGTGAGGAATCTCACCTTTAAATAGGAAAATTTAAAAATGACAAATGAGATAAAGCTTTATTTCAATGACTAGAGGACTCTCAAAATTTATTCTGGACTTCATTCTGCTACACATTTCTATGTGACAGGAGTTTTTAAAGTTAAGGTTTTAAAACTTAAACTCTGTGTATCACTTCCCTATTGATAAAGAAAAGTTAATTATTTCTGCCACATTTTGCTTATTCCTTTAAACAGATAAAATGCTCCACAGAATTATTTTCCCTATTCTAACATGCAATGGAAATTGGTAGGAAGGGCAGGGTTCATATAGTGTGGTTGATATTATTCTATTTTGAATGTCTCAGACTAGCAAGTTTCTCATCCTAAAGCAGCTCATACTGGCAAGTATAAAACAGTCAAAAATTGAGGAGTTCATGAAATGGAACATATCCATGGCACAGCTCCTTAAAGTTGCAACCAGCTCATTCTCCTGCACAGTGCAACGGCTTCCATCCAATCCTCTGTATTAATCTTGAAGTTTTGGGACAAAATTAAGAGTTATGCATTTTCATTACACTGGGAACATGAGTGGAGAGTAAGAACTAGTTCCCTGGGGTGGCAGTACTGAAGTGGAAGTGTTTCTGTGCTTTGGGAACGTGGATGAGAGTCCAAATAGAATGCTTCATAACAAACGCTTGTAGGCTTGAATAATATTGTGACTTGACAGTTATTGTTGTGCCACAGAATTTATTATCACATCTTAATAACATGAAACATTCATTTCCTTAAATGACTACAAGAAATATCAGAGCAGGAGCGCTTTTTGTTACATCAGGAGACACTTCCCGAGCAGCTCCTGGCAGAGAAACAGTTGAACCTCAATGATATGCCAGTGCTGTCTGCATCTCAACTCATTGATGTAAGTGTCTTGTGTTTCCTTCATTACACATGTAAACCTCCAGTATGTTTTCTGCCCCTTTGTGATAAATGAAAAGGTCACAGCTGCCCTTATCTCTTACATGACTTGCTAAGCACCTGAAGATCTGATGTATGAATGAGTTTAACTTTGCTTAGTTTCTGCCGGCAAACATCACAATGATGGGTTTAGTCCTTGTTTTTTTCTTTTAAATGTGTGCTTTGGAGTGCTGCTAGGAGAAAAGGCAAATGAGATCAGTGCCAGAAGTTGATTTACTGGTCTAAACCAGATTTTGGATGTGAGACAGTTTTCACCTTCCTTTACATTCTTGGTAGGGCAGAACTTGGAAGGCAGAATGTACAAACAGTTCTACCTTAGTGGAGAGGGATGCTGCAAGATAGAAGAAGGAAGTACTAGAAGCAGGAGAAGGCTTTTGGTCACCTGTTGCAAAGAGGCACCAGAAGTCTTTCCACTTTTGTTTTCTTTTACAAAAGTCCAGCCTGTAGTGAAACAGAAATTTGAACAGTTCCAGCACTGGGATAAGTAATAGTACTGACTCCTTTTTGACACTCCTTTCTGGTATCAGCCAGGAACCAGCAGCCTTACTGATTCTGCCTTGTTTGCCACATTTTTTTTTACCATCCAATGATGCACACAAAAAATACTCCATTAATAACAGCAATACATTGTAAAAAAAAGTCATATATCTTATATATATCTTATATCTGGGTGTCATTTTTTCTGTGTTTTTCTGTAATCCTGTGGAAAATCAAAAGCTAGCATGTAAACAAGCATGCTTGTTTACATTCTTGTCATTTTCTTAGAACTGTGCTAATAGCAGATTGTGATGTCCTTACCTGTGTATTTAAGTAAGGCTATCTGTGGATTAGGGAAGGGTAGGAAGTGTCAGTCAGGACTTGGCAAGTGCTGGCATCACAACAAGTTTTCCTTCTGAATTCTCTTCTATTGTAAAGCTAGTGTTAACACTTGCTACTTGCAATGCAAAAATGAAACTCAGAAAGTGTAAATTAAAAGAGTGTTGATGTTAATTTTTCTTTGAAGTACTAATTTGTAACTGGGGGATATGAAATTCAGAGGGGGAACTTGTTTTTAAGGGGTGAAAGGCAGCACATGTGCTGAAGTACTGCTTTGAGCTTAATTACCAAAATAATTCGGGGAGCTTATTTGTGGAGCTGAGCTCTGGCTACAGTAGTCCAGGAATGCTGCAGCCTTAAATGGCACTTAAATTTGAAACCCAGCAGCCTTGTATCCAGTATCATTTGTCCACAGACCATTGTCACGTAGATGGAATGCTGCTCTAAAACCTTAAGTATATTCCTTACTATAAAAATACTAGCAGTTGAATCAAGGCATATTTTCAGGAGGAGGTCATGCAAGTAGAAAATACGTGGTGGTCTTCCCGCAGTGGCTTGTCCCTGGTACCGGGTACGTTGGTTTGTAGGCTAAAAATAACTCCCCGTGTTAATTCTCTGATTTCATAGATGTTCATATGTGATGAGAACAGAAGAGCCAATGAATATGACTTCAAGAAAGCACTTGATCTGCTGGAATATATTGATGAGGTAGGAAAACTTTTCGAAGGATTTCTAACCTAGAGGCTTTTTTATTTTTATTTAAGCTAGGGTGGTGCATCTGTAGTTAGTTTGCGTATTATCTTAGTGTATGGTAATTAAAGCAACCCCGATATGTTTCTTCAGTTTGTTTTCAAGTCACTGGAGACATAATGCCAAATGTGGTTTAGATCATTTAAGAAAAATTACACTCTTCACTTCCCATTTATAGTCTATAGTTTCTTTTTAGAGCCTTGTTTCCCTACAGGCTGTCTTCAAACAGGACAAAAATCAACTGTTTTTAATAGTTTAGTTCTTGTGTCTTTGTCCTGACAGTTTCACTGATTGTCATGAGGTAATGTAGGATAGTAGTCACCACTTTCTAACATGTAAACACCTTTGAACCACAGATTTGCCATTTGCTTTTTTTTCAACTGTATTTTTTTAATCTCAATAAAATAAATGCTACTCTAAACCCATGCAATTTCAAGGGTTTTTTTCCCAGATATAAAAGTTTCTAGCAACTTGTGTAGAACCATTCAGCACAAATTTGAGGTGGTGGTTTCTGTGCAATGAAGAAACTGCCCTTTTCAAATCAAATGTATATCTCTGAAAACATTTATTAATGTATTCCTAAAACATACATCCTAATGTGGACACTAATGCATGGTAGTTAACTTGGCCATACTGAAAAAAGAGCTTTGACTCCACTCATCATTTAGCACACGGTGAAATAAAATTTGCCTAGAATACAATGTTTTATAAATTGGTATTTTAAAATGTGCCTTTTACAAACTGTGTTAGTTGGTCTTCAGCAGTCAAGTGGTGATGGAGAAAGTATGAATCCATGATTGCAAATGGAAACAAACAGTGTTTTTGGTATTTCAACAGTCTAGTCAGATCATCTGTTAAAATAGCACGTGTTAAAAATGATGCTGATTGATGATGGTGATTGAAGAATCTAATTCATTGGTGCAATCTGTGTGACAGAGTGATTATTTCTTTGTAAAAAAATGTAAAATTTTCATTTGCCTGTCTTTTCTCCTTATATGAATTGAAGGAAGAAGAAGTGGATGTAAATGATCTTAAACTTAAAATTCTCTGTAGGGCTCTCCGAAGAGATGGGTAAGTATAAATATAAGTTACTGAGTCAGCTTTTCCAGCTTTTCCAGAACTATATTTTAGTGTACTATTCTCTAATTCACCCAAAATGAACCTTATCATTCAACTGGATAAGGTTAGTAAAATATAATGTGTCTGATGAGAACATGTATTCTTATTTGTAAAGTGAAACCACAGCAAAAAAAAAAAAAAAAAAAAAATCTGCAGTACTTTGTTGGTTTATCTCAGTGGCAGCCTCCTGTGCAGTCCTGGCACCTGACACAGAAATGAGCCCATGCAGCTTTTGTTCTTGAACCCTTTCCTGAGGTAAAAGAAGTGACTGATGCTGAACCCTTTTTTTTTTTTTTTTTTTTTGTCTTTTGAAGCATCTCAAATAGAAGCTTCTTAATAACATAGGCAGAGGTCACTCCTGCAAGCTTTTATTTCACTTGGGTTTTGCCATTGAACCACACTGGCAATTTCATGACCTTTTTGAGTTGAAACTGCATTCGTGGCTGCAAGAGATCAAAGCCTAAATAGTGCTTAGAAAAGCCAGTCTTATGGGTGTTCAAAACCAAATACAGGCAGTTGGTCACAAGAATCTTCTCATCAAACAGTGGTACTGTTCTCTCCCAGGTTAAATAATACAAATGGCATTTCTTCCCTCTCCTTTCTAACTTTCAGAAGTCTTCTGACTTTCCTGACTCCCACCTGTGTTCCAGGAGGACAAGATGAGGAGAGAATACATTCCAAATGCCCTGTGCCATTTGTGATTAAAATGGAAATAAGCAGCATTTGGATTCACACTTATGCATAGGATAGATTCCAAAGGGCAGTGGTGTCTAGGAAATAATTCCTAATTGCATGAACTAAGTTATGTCCACATACAAATAAGCAGAAGGAGGTTCACACCATTCCAAGTGTTTTCCCTTCCTGTTATTTTAAAGACAGAAGAATTCAGAACTTCTACATGGCACCAGTCCAGTTATTGGTTTGTGTTCTATCTACCCTGGATGAGCACAGGGTTTTGAATGTGGTATTTTAACGGTTCAAACACATACAATGCTGACAAGATTTTGGCCACCCTGGCAGCTGACCAGGGGCAATTTGAGATGCAGATGTTACACTGAATAGTGGATAGAAAACTTGATGTCCCAGCTGAGTTTCTAGTCCAGCAAGGCTCACCCAGGCTTACAGAGAGGTGGTGTTAACTTCCATCTGTGTGCAAAAGTAAACGTTTGAGATGTGACAGTACCTACTTTTAAGGATGGCCTGTGCTTTCTAACTTGAGGGCTACAGATGGTAGTAAGGTTGCAGGGTAGGATGGAGAGCCTTGTGAGTATGCTCCTGATGCTCTACTAGTATCCTCACTACCCTCCTCTGTGCCCAAGGGGAGAAAATCCCCCTTCCCTCCCTCCTTTCCTCACATTCTTCCCAGTGGAATTAAAGATGTAATCCTAGACATTCAAGAGCTGAAGAGACATCCAGGGTAAAACCAGTGAAGTACAGAGGATTTGTCAATAATAGCTTCTGGATCCAGGTCCAGATCTGTTACAAGCATGTCCCACGAGCCCGTGGTAGTTTAGGGAGTGATATGAGAACCAGTGTTGTCTGACAGCTTAGCACATGCAACAGGAAATTTTAACAACTGAAAGGTTAGAACCACAGCAAAACAAGTTAGGTTGGTGTTGACTTTAAACTGGTGCATATAAAGCTCTGCAAGCATGAAAAATTGTCATTCAAAACGATCTTCCTCTTAGAAAAATCTCTTTGGGATTTTTTTGTATCACAGATGAGACTGGTATTCGTGAGTCTTCATGTTTAATCACAAAGTAGAGAAACTGTTTGTTTTGTGACTGTGTGCTGTTACAGGCCTGCAACTTAGATTTTGCAAATTTTCTCCCCATTTCTTTTCTCAGTGTTTGATTTTTACTTTGTTTTGATTTTTTTTATGTTAGGGAATTGCTTCTCTTGCTTTATTCTACCAAAAAATAATTCTACACTTTCATCACCTTAGTTGCAGAATAGAATTACTGAGAGTAGGTAGTTCTTATCTTAATGGATAATACTTTTATTTTATCGAAGAAATAATGTTGTTTGATTGGCATTCTTAAAGGTTTAGAAGATGGAAAACATTTTTATTCTCCTCCTAACTAGACTACATTATAGTAGTGCAGTTTCATCCCAGTTTTGCTCTTAGAATAAAGACTAATTAACACAAGGTAGAAAAAAACCTCTTGCTTTGAGCTATAACCAAGCACATAATGCTTCCATATGGACATGTATTCATTACCTTTGATAATTTAACTCATTTTCCTGTGTGGTTTTTTCCTTGTTAGTTTTCCTATTATTTTGTCTGTAATTCTTTCCCAAAATTATTATTTGACTTGCAGATGGTCCTGTTCAGATGGTAGAGATGATCCAATTGAAGCATCTAAAGACAGTATATTTGTGAAAATACTACAGAAGCTATTGAAAGAAGGTAAAGTGTACTTAAATATAATTGGATGTCTTGAAGTTGTTGTTTCAAAAGCTGCTTAAGATCAACACTAATATAAAAACAGTAGTGTTATTAAATTCTCAAAGTAACAAAAAAAATCATTTCACTAGGCAGTTAAAATCATCTGGAGCTAATTCTATCTCTCTGAGCTGTGCAGGGGGATAAGAGATGAGCAGATTTCTTGATTATAATCTTAGTATCTTTAAGTTATTTGCTGAGTAGGGCACTCAGCAGATTTTTAGCAGTTGCTTACTGTACAGTAAAGTAGGTCTTGTGGAGGTAAATATGTCTCTTCGGAAAGATCCAGGATAATAACTAGTTGACCGTCGCTCTGTAGAACTTAATCTGTTTTAGCCAGGATTTTTTTTTTTGCTTTAGTTTTCCCTCTCCAAAAGCTAAAACAAAAAAAATACACCTCCCATTCTCCATTTAAAGCTGACTATAGGAAGTTATGGCCATGGAATTTACAGCTGGAGGAGGGAGGGAGAGAAGGGAAGCAACTGAGGGTCAAAGCCTGTTTTAATTATTACTGCATAGGAGCTTTTTGCAGAGCACGTAAGGCTCCATGTGAAAAAGACAAAATTTAGGTTCTTCAGAACAGTTCCAGTTTTGTGTCAATTTCCTTGCATTTGTAAGACTTGCACACCCTACGCTGGGACTGTTGCAACTGATGTGTAGTTATTGTATGACCGAGCTTTCTTTTTTCTTTCCTTTCTTTTATTTATTATTTATTTTTATTTTGGTGAAGTGTTATGCAAGGACTTGGATTTTCCGTTTAATCATTAAATTTCTGAACTCTGGATTAAAAAAAAATTAACTCAAGTTTTTGGAAGAATTGACTCAGGCTATTTAAGCTTTACTGTATTTCTCAACGTGTGTGATAGAATCAGAGCTTCCCAATTCCAGAAGAGTAATTCAGCTGTGAGGCAGGCACAGGTGTTTACTTAAAAATGGTATTAACTGCTGATGCAATGTGCTTTAATCAGTGTTGTAATAAATGGTTTTGTTTTGTAGGAGTTCAGTTAAGTGAGTATTTACCAGAGGTGAAGGACTTGCTTCAATCAAACGAACTTGGCAACTTGAAATACAACGCTTACTTTGAATTTGTGTTAAAAGCAAACTATGAGCTCTACGTTCAGGGACAAGCATGATTCTCACTGGGGTTTATAAATATCTCTTCTAAAGGACTGTTGAATTCATGTTTACTTTTTTATATTGTGTGTGGTTTTTTTATTAAAACTTGGTGATAAAGTCTGTGTGAGTAATATACTTGGTCTTAAATGCATAAACATTGATGCTTTAGTCAGAGGACACAGAGTTGTGTTTTCAGGCAAAGTGAAAATAAAGTTTTCATTTTCTATGCCTTTCATAAACTTATTTTGTTCTGTGTCTTGATTAGAATGTGTTGTATCTGAGACTCAAGGATGCACAGACACGCAGCGTGAAACGCAGGGACCCAGCAGAGAGTGGGAAACTTGTGTTGTCACCACTGGAGCTGTGGTTTCAGTTCAGAGAAAATGCTGAACACTTTAATGCGGGGTCACTGCGTACATTACTTAAGAAACAACAGGTTATTCTGTCAGTAACTCCACTCTTTGTACACTTCCTACCGTAGAAGCTAGGTAATTGCAGTTTTGCATTGAAGGCTACTTGCACAAAAAGGTTAACTGGCTTGTCACTGATCACTCAGCTTGTCTGTGACAGAGAGGAATAAAGCACAGCTCTCATTCCAAGCCTTCTGGTCCGGTAAATACTCCATTCTTTCAGTTCATGTCTGTTATCATGTCTGTTAAACTTTTTCCAAACATTTTAGTACTGTATCCATTTAACTTCCCTTTAAGCTATTTCTAGCATACATGTAGAATGCATTAGCACACATGCTGATTTACATACATGTAAAATGGGTTTAGCAGCTCACCATGCAGTCATTCACAGCAACTTGCTTGTGCCTAGGCTGAGAGGAAACCTCGAAAGCAGTTACAAAAGTGTGGGAGTACAGTGTGATCTTCCTTACTTCCATGCCTTGATCTCTACTGGTAGGTGCTACATTATTCCTTTTAAACCCTACAACCCCAGTTAGTTCTCTCTGACATGGGAATTAAAAAAAATATCAATTTCTCAATTCTGATTAACAGCAGAATTTAGTCCTTCAATAAAAGTTATTGCAATCTGGTGTGTTGCACCTTTCTTTTGCATGTAGCTCAAGAGCTAGAAACTGACTGCAGAGCAACTTCCACACCCTTATGTTTTACTTGTCTGGCTCCATGCCTGCTGCAACAACTTGATCTAACAGCTGAGAAGGTCAGAAGTTAAATTGGTTGAAGAGAATCCAGTTTCTAGTTTTAAAAGCACAGCTCCCCTTCCGTGGCTTCCCCTCCTCCCTGTACTAATAGAGTAAGCTGGGCTGAGAGTCTGAACATGTTTGGAAGAATAGATTTATGTAGAGAGGTTCAAACTAATATGGGAAAGAAATGCACTAGCAGTCATCTTCTAAGATTGTTCTAAGCAGCGAGCTTTGCTCTCCTGCAGTCTTGCATGGCTGAGAAGTGCGAGCGTAACTCCCAGCTCCAGCTTCAAAGGAGCCACTTGTTTAAAGCCTTGGAGGAATTCCACGTGTTCGCTGCCTGAATGTCACTTTGAGGGTGATTGCACATCGATAAACTTAGCAGGGTTTGGGGAGAAAGGGACTAATGATTGCTGGCCCCTGTCAAAATACGTTCTGCCTTAACTTTTCCTAGACTCTTCAATTTTGCTTGAAGAGGAATCTCTTTAACTGACTGTCCACCGTAAATCACTTTGGGCATATCTTGTGTCTTCCTTGTTGGCCAGATCTCTGTATTCTGTCAGGAGCAGCAGGGCAAGCCCTAGAAAGCTTGCTCCAGGTGCAAGCAGTTCTGATCAACCTCATCCATTGTTTCAAGGTGCCTGGCTTCTCTGCTGGGTCATTTTTATCATGGTTGGTGTAAAAGCATTCCCCAGGTTTTTGGGAAAGGAGGAGCTTTGCAGGGTTTTCAACTGTTTCACTCTACTGCTGGGTTGGGAGGCACTTGGCATTTATACAACGGCTTTCCATCTGACTATTGCCAAAACAGAAGGCTACTTGCAATGAGTTTACTTAAACAAAGCCTCATTAAAATAACTTCCATGTCCAAACAGATGTTTAATGTTCTTGCACTAGTAATGTTGAGCTGGTTCTCCATTCTGTTAGAAAGTTTGAAGAGTCTGGGATTCAGGGCTATTCCTCCTCTCTGTCCTCCGCTTCATTATGTAATAAGCTGTGCTGGTGCACAACTCCTGTCTCAGATTACTGCTCCAGGAGGATGCCTTCATTTACCACTGCATATGGAAGGTGGCAAATGCCACGGCTCTAGGTTGTTTCTAAGTGTAACAAAAACAAACTTGTGACAAAACCATGAGGGTTAAAACTGCCTAAGGGGATGGATAGCTCCTCTTGAATAAGGATGTACCTTGTTTCTTAAGTAGTTATTTTCTAGCAGGGGAGGTATATGTTTGCATTCTTTGTTGTCGCCAGAGCAGCAGGAAAGTTTATCTCAGATGTCATTTGTGATCAATTTCAGAAGCTATGCATGGTGGATAGTGAGTTCTTTGTACCCTGTACTGGAAACTAACTCCAGCTGCTTTCTGAGTTAAGACAAAAACCACATTCATTTAGTGATTCCAGATAAACATCAGATCTACCTGCAGAAAATGGTATTTTACTCAGAAGTGGGAGAATTTAACATTGCCATTTGGGCACCTTGCTGTAAACTAGAGAGGGGTAGAGAGAAAAGGGAACAGAAGGGATAGAGTGGGTTTATGCTTGCATCATGTTTCATTGCAGGATTAAGGATGTTTATCTTTCAGCGACGTTAGGGTTTCTGTTACTAGATTTCTGGTTCAACACAACTGACCGTATTTTGGAAACCACAACGAAGCACTACAGTTCTGTAAATAGATTTGGTGGCTGTGATGCCTTTAAGTGCTTTCAGGCTTCCGATTTTTGTTCTGTCAGTTGTTGATGACAGAACTGAAGAATAATACAAGTTGAGAAACAGGGCAAGAGAAGAGCACATTTTAATACAATAACTTGAGAGGAATTCAAAGCACAAGGAATTAGATGGCTGCCAGAGGTGAAGAAGAATGCTGCCAACCTGGGGGATGCAGAAGTTAAACAGAGGACAAGAAAAGTTGTCTCTTTTCTCTTGAGCTGTCTTCTCTGCCTTGCAGTGGAGGAAATCACCTGCTGAAATGCCTTCACTCTCAGGAGACTCCTCACAGCACAGTGCTTCTAGCCTACTATTCCTCTTCCTTCTTGCCTGACTCCCTAAATTTTCAAAGGATTATTCAAAGGATTTACACTTGAGCAATTGTGCCTTCACAGAAGATCTTGAGAGTTGATTTGCATCAACATAGTGTCAGGGCTGCAAATCTGCTTGCATTACTGCCTCTTCTTTCAGTTGGAAACCAAGTATCTGTAAAATCTTCCAAGTGTCCCATATGGAATCTCTGCTTAAATAGCCATAGCTGAAGGAGATGAACTGTTCCTTCTCACTTGCACGGTACCTTCAGCTCGTCGGAGATGACTTGCCTGTGAGACCGCACTCCTTTTGGGAAGGGTGAGCCACAGGGATAGCTGAAGGGTTCCCGTGTTGCCTGGCCGAGCTCAGCGCCCAGCAATGGGTGCTCGTAATGGCACCAACATCCACGACTACGTCAGGCTTCTGGGATCAGACCAGGATTAATCCTTTACCGGGCTTCTCTTCAGGCATTTGTCTGACAGATGTTACCCCGTGCACTTATTTTCCATTTTTAAATCACAGCAAGGAAAAGGATGCACGGCTTAACTTGATGTGTAAAGTTGTGGGTTTTGCCTGGGCTGTCGCCGTGTGCCCTGCAAACCAGGGATCTACCTTGTCATTTCTCCTCTCCCAGTTGCCTTTCTCCCCCTGGGCTCACCTACAGCTATGGGAAGGACCCGGGAGAGGCGCGTTTCCCTTCGCAGCCCCAGCCTCGGCACGTGGTGGCCGCGGAGCCGATGGCCGCTCGCCCCCTGCCCCGCTGAAGCCCCGCGGGGCTCCCGGCCGCCCCCACCTGCTTTGCCCTTAACGGGGCCGGTGGTGCCGGGGGATTATTTCGGCCCCGGCTGCGGGCGGTGGCGGGGGGGGCTCGGCAGACGCGCCTTATACGGCCGGGCCCGGCTCACCTGGGCCGGGGCCAGGAGCGCCTTCTTTGGGCACCGCCGGGCCGGGGCCGCGCCGGGCCCGACGCCCAAATATGGGGACGGCCGGGGCCGCATTCCTGGGGGCCGGTCGCTGCCGCCGCCCGCCGTGATAAAAGGCTCTGCGGCGGCCGCGGCGGCCACGAGTGACCCGGCGAGGAGCAGGAGCCTCTCTCTGCCCGACGCGCGGAGCCCGCAGCCAGCCCAGGTAAGCCCCGGCCCCGCCGCCACCGCCCGCGGCTGCCGGCCGGCCGTGAGGCTCAGCCCCGCCGCCCTGTGCCCCCGCAGACGCAGCCGAGACCATGTGTGACGAGGACGAGACCACCGCGCTCGTGTGCGACAACGGCTCCGGCCTGGTGAAGGCTGGCTTCGCCGGGGACGATGCCCCCAGGGCCGTGTTCCCCTCCATCGTTGGCCGCCCCCGCCATCAGGTACGGCGCGCTCCCCCTCCGAGCCTCCCCGCACGCCCTGCCGCAGCCGTGGCTGCGGATCCCCGCTGCCTTCCAGCCCCCTGCATCCCCCTGTCTTGCTGGGGAGCCCCGTGCTGCTGCCCGTGGAGAGGCTGCTGAGCCCCCGCTTTCCTCCCCTGCAGGGCGTCATGGTGGGTATGGGTCAGAAGGACTCCTACGTAGGAGATGAAGCCCAGAGCAAGAGAGGTATCCTGACCCTGAAGTACCCCATTGAACATGGCATCATCACAAACTGGGACGACATGGAGAAGATCTGGCACCACACCTTCTACAATGAGCTGCGTGTCGCCCCAGAGGAGCACCCCACTCTGCTCACCGAGGCCCCCCTTAACCCCAAAGCCAACCGCGAAAAGATGACCCAAATCATGTTTGAGACCTTCAACGTCCCTGCCATGTACGTGGCCATCCAGGCTGTGCTGTCCCTGTATGCCTCTGGCCGTACCACTGGTGAGTGCACAGTCCTGCTGGCCCCTCTTCCCCAAGCAAGGACGGACGGCCGGGACTGGCCCCCTACATCTGACACGCGCTCTGTCCCCCGGGGCAGGACCCTCTGTGGGCCACATCCCTCAGATGGCTGCTTCTTGTCTCCCCAGGTATCGTGCTGGACTCGGGCGATGGTGTGACACACAACGTCCCCATCTATGAGGGGTATGCCCTGCCCCATGCCATCATGCGCTTGGATCTGGCCGGCCGGGACCTGACGGACTACCTGATGAAGATCCTGACTGAGCGTGGCTATTCCTTTGTCACCACAGGTAAGCACCATTCCCTCCTGCAGAAAGTTCCCTCTCGCTTCCAACCCTCGCACTTCTAGAGATGCTCTCACCCCGCTGCAAGCCCCGAAAACAGTCCCCAGTGGGAGCCTGTGTGTGCCTGGGGGTCTGGGGTCCCAGCAGACCTATGGAGGCAGTGCGAGTGCTCCCCGTTCCTCCTCTGCAAACACTGATGCCTTTGCTTCCCCCCGACAGCCGAACGTGAGATTGTCCGTGACATCAAGGAGAAGCTGTGCTATGTGGCTCTGGACTTTGAGAACGAGATGGCCACCGCTGCCTCTTCCTCCTCCCTGGAAAAGAGCTACGAGCTGCCTGACGGGCAGGTCATCACCATCGGCAACGAGCGTTTCCGCTGCCCAGAAACGCTCTTCCAGCCTTCCTTCATCGGTGTGTGCCCCCCTCCCTCTCTCTTCCCTGGCCAGCTCTCCCCTCTCTCCAGGGCTCACACAGAGTTCTTGCTTTGCACTTAACTTGTGCCTGCCTGTTTCCCACTGCTGCTCCCAGGTATGGAGTCCGCAGGTATCCATGAGACCACCTACAACAGCATCATGAAGTGCGACATCGACATCAGGAAGGACCTGTACGCCAACAACGTCATGTCCGGGGGCACCACCATGTACCCAGGTATTGCTGACCGCATGCAAAAGGAGATCACAGCCCTGGCCCCCAGCACCATGAAGATCAAGGTAAGGCTGGAGCACCAAGGCCCCGGGAGCGTGGGGCTGCGCACAGCCCCGTGCCTGCCACCCGCAGCAGAGCCGCGTTTACTGACCTCAGCTCTCTCGGTGTCTTCCAGATCATTGCCCCACCTGAGCGTAAGTACTCCGTCTGGATCGGTGGCTCCATCCTGGCCTCCCTGTCCACCTTCCAGCAGATGTGGATCACAAAGCAGGAATACGATGAAGCTGGCCCATCCATTGTCCACCGTAAATGCTTCTAAACATGTTTACATGATCACTCTGCCAACCACGCTCAGGATGACAACCTTCAAGGTTGCAGGCGGCCGAGGGCCTGCAACAGCCATGTAACTTTCTATTTTGTAACGATTTCTGGTTACTGTTGCTGCAAAGCTCCATGTGACACAGTGTATGTAAAGTGTACATAAATTAATTTATTTTATCTCGTTTTGTTTGTTTTTAAAACCAATGCCCTGTGGAAGGAAACAAAAAACTTCAAGAAGCATTAAATCACCAGTCATTCTGTCACACCCCTAACGCCGTCGTTTGTCGTCATTTGCTCGGGTTCTTCCATCACTTGTGGCCGTAGCGTGAGGGCGGTGGGCGGTGGGGATGAGCTCCCCAGGCAGGAGAGGGACTGGGGAGGGGACAGGAGCCCAGGCAGAGGAGGCAGCTCTGTGACCCCCGTGGGGAGCAGCAGGCTGCTCGGGGGTGGCTGTGTGTTGCATCACGCTGCTGCAGGGGAGCTGCCCTGGCACTCTGCAGCGTGCCGGTCCCAGGCGGGAAAGGGTTACCTGGAGCCTTTGCTTGCAAAATATTTCTTTTGGCTCAGCCTGCCAAAAAAGTAGCCCTGGCGTGCTCCCGAGGAAGGCAAGGCTGGGGCTGAGGGCAGGTGGCGGGTGCAGGTTAAATAAAGAGCTTTCCACTCCACTTATGGGAAACCCACCTGCCGTCCTGCTGTCCCTGGGGGGCTGAGGGCAGCCAGGGCCACTTCCTCACCCTGCCTGACACGCTTGCCCTTGCCAGTGGTCACACATGAGGAGCTGCCTGCCAAGGGACCACCCCCTCCTCTGCCCCCTTGAGCCACCCACCCCTTCCCGGGATCACACCCTGTCCTCAGGAACTCCCTTAGGAGCCCGAAGGAAAATCCCGGGGGCTTCCCCTTGCCGCGGGCATTTGTTTGCCTGCCCTGTTTGCCGATGAGGAGGCAGAGCAGAATGGGGGGAAGGGAAAGATGCTCCTGGCCTGTCTCATTTCTCTCTCACTGGGGCGAGGGGGCTCCGGGACCCCCCCTTTATTTCCAGCATTCACACACACACATCCCCGGTGTTCCCTCTGGGAGCTCCACTCCCTCTGGGAGCCACCCTAAAGCCCGGCCAGGCTTGGCACATGTTCCTGCAGCAGGGCACATGTGCAGGAGCCATCAGCCTTTGAAGGAGGAGGGCTCCTGGAGCACAGGACCCAGTCATGAAAGCAATGCCTGAGTTTTGGGGTGTTCTTTTGCTGTGGGGGACAACAGTATTAGGGAAAGGAAAAAAAAAAAGAAAAAATAAAAGAAAAAAAAAAAAAAAGATGATTTTCAGATAAACTTGCAGCCCAGGAAGGTTTTTTGCTCTGCTGTGGCTATGCTAAAGGTGCATTTGGTTTGTGTTTTGGCTGATTTTACTTGCATTAAAGTGAGACCTATACACGAGTTCACTTTTTTTGTTTAGCACTATCCCAAAGCAAAAGCCTGTGGGAGGAGCTGCCCCGGTCCTTCCCTGGTATCTGAGGGCAGGGGGAGCCTCAGGGCAGCCCTAAGGGCTCTCAGTGACTGAGGGTGCACTGGAAACTAGTTGCTTCTCAAAAAACAGTTGTGTCTCAAGAAGCAAGCACAAACTTACTGCCATTTGTGTCCTGGCACATACTCCATCTGTCAAAATCCTATTGGGATTTTGGGAGGTGCTTAACATTAAGTCCTCAGTACTTGGCCCCTGATTTCAGGGTCAGTTGTGGCTTAGGTGGTGTTATGGGATGGATTTTAGGAACTGCTTCTGTTATTTCACTAAAAGATTGTTTTAGAAGCACAGATAAAAGTTATCTTAGAATAGTTAGAATCGTTAGCCTTATGAATTAAGCAGCATTCATGGGCTCCACTTTTCCACCTGTAATAATAATTTATAGTCCTAAATGCACAATGGGGCAGGCTGGTTTTTGAAAGGAGGAGTGATGCTGAGCCAGCCACTCTCTCCAGCCTCATCAAAATCAAAGGGATCACGAGATGCTTCCTCCTTCTGAAGGAAGACCTACATTTTGCAGTGCCAGACTTGGGTTTAGGACCCCTCATGAGCACAGCTGTGGGCAGAGGTGAGTCCTTCAGCAGTCAGGGTGTTGCACAGGCACTGCCTTGCACTGAGACACTGATGCTGCCACTGGCATGTCATTGTCTGCTGCCTCTAACAGCAGAACTTGGTCTCACTCTAACCCACAGATGGTCTCAACAGCCTCAGTGCCAATTTCATCCAGTTGAAGATAAATGCCCTAAAGGACATTTTTACAGCTGAAAAAAAAAATGGTTTGTTGTTTTTGTTGCTCTGTCAGTGAACAGGAATGCCCTGGGTCTTAAGCCTGTGAAACCACCTGATTTTAATTTCAAACTTAAACCTACGAAACCACTCTGTTCAGGTTTTAATTTCCAACTTAAACACTGTCTTTATTTTGAAACCAGCCTTTTATTTGGGCTTGGGGTTTTCCTTAGTATTTTCAGCAATTGAAGACACAGATTGTTTGGAAACAGGTGAGTTGGATTTTCATATGGCTCACAAGCTCCATTGTGGGGAAGGTGTTTTGGAAAATTTTGCTTGCGCACAGCGGTCTGGGTTTGGCCTTTGCTGTGCAGTTCTCAATAATTTGATTACCCTCCCTGCACCTCTAACAGTGCTGTTGGCAGCAGGCAAAGGATCCCCAGGACCCAAAGGATCCCCAAGACCAGCGTCCTCTCTTTTGAGAAAGGCCAAGGGATAAATGGGGCATCAGAGGAGTAAAAAGGGAGAGAAGGAAGGATGCAGGACACTCACATACTGTGGGAGGGAAGGTAACAAAGGGGAATGGCTCTTGCCTGCACCAAAAACATCCTCTGGGGCTGCAGCTCACTGCTCCACAACCATCTGGATCCAGGGCTGGAGCAATGCTGGACAACCCTCCATAACTTAAGTCTGCCTCCAGTGGGCAACGCAAGAAGCTGCCCTCAGTCCAAGTATCACCAAGGCAAGGAAAATCTCAGGAGAGGAGAAGTTCTTGAAAGAACAAAAATTAGTGGGGCTGTTTAGATGAGCTTGGGAGGCACAGTCATGAGTGGCTTTTGATGTAAGCTTGCCCCAGACCTGCAGATGTCTGGGCCATTACCTCAATGATATAAGGAGCAAAGGGAAAACCTGGGCTCTGAGGGAAAATCTTGAGGGGGCCTCTGAACAAAAGAGCAAAGGAAATCCTGGAGAAGATAAGCATACTGGAGGGGTTTCCTAATTTTATTTTGATACAGATTTGGCTAAAGTGGACATCTGCATTTGCACAGAGAGCAGAACGTGGCCCAGGATGGGCTACCTTCCCACAAAGGTGATGGCTCTGTGCAAAGCGAACTGGCACCCCAACATTCTTCACCCCTTGGGTTCCAAAACTGCAGAAACAAAAAGCACTGTGACCCACAGAATTTACTGGGCCTGGCTTTGCTGAGAGGACCTGAGCACCCCCTCAGACCTGAGATCAGTACAGCCCCACTGTACTCTGCTGACTGTCTGTCTCCCATGGACATTTGGACAGTAATATCTATTCAATGAGTTTGACCAGAGGGACAAAACAGAGGCCCCTTGAAAATGATCATCACTTTCCAAAGGAAACTCCTAAGCAAAAAACTCAGTGGCAATCTTTATTTCTGAAAGCAAGGCATTAAAATGAAGACCTTCAAAGATTCAAACAACTTTATTTTATAGGAAAACTTTGTGCTGCTTCTATGTCATTAATGCACAAGGAAAAAAATAATTGAATGGAACATTTCTTGTTAGGGTTTAGTTGTTTATTTGTATTTTTTAACCAAACAGGTGTTTTTCTTAAGATATATATATATATTAAAGAGCTATGCAGTTGTATAGATTTTAGACTTTGTGGTTCATCTCCTGGGGCTGGAAAATGGAGGGCACAAGGGTGACTGTAACCTATTGATCAGCCTGGGGAAAAGAGCAGACAGTGCTGGTGTGCAGGGCTCCCACGTGGGACAGATGCCAGACAGGGTGGGCTGCTTTAGCAACAGGACCATTCAAAATATCCCCCAGCCTTGCACACTTTCCCAGGAATTGCTGGAAGCTTTGGGGATCCTCTTCAGCCCCTCATGGCCAGAACATATTTTGGAGGGACCAAAAGGTTCTGGCTGCAGGCTTTGGGAAGTAGTTGTATTTGCAGCTTGCAAAGAGATTCTGTTTTTCATTTGTCCAGGATCTGAAAAATAAAGCAGCTGCTGATTGCTGTGCAGCAGGGAAAGCTGGAGCCCTGCTGGCTCCCACCAGGGCTGTGTGCTGTGTGTGATGGGGATGAGCAGATGTTGGAGAAACCTTTCATTTCCCCACTTGTCTCCTTCTTCCCCCCTCCAGGGCACCCCGTCAACCTTGAAACTCCACTGCCCTGTGCAGAGCTGGGGCCAGCAGTGTGCAAAACCCCTGCACTCTGTGGGGACTCTGGGCAGCTCATCCTCTGTGCTTGCAGGGAGCACAGCCAAACCCCGTCTCGTCTCGGCTGCTCAAGGCCACGCTCTGAAAATAAAGCTGCAGCTTGGAGGCAGTCCTGGCTGCTGATGTTCAGGGAGTGCCACAGGCAGCCCGGGAATGAGCCTCTATGTAACCCCACCTCAGGGAGCCGAGTATATATAGATCCCTGGAAGCAATTTTCTTCCTTGGCACATCACTCCCACCCATAACTCGCTCCAAACAAACACTCCCTGCTCCCCTGTGCCCTCGCTGCTTGGCTTCCAGCAGCTTCTCTCTCTTCCAGGGTAAACAAGGCTTTAAAGTTGAGAAATCTACTGCTGGAGGGAGGAGGGAAAAGGGGGAAGATCTCCTTGTAAGAAGACTCACACATGCCCAGAGGGGAGCAGCCCAAAGTCGGCATCAGCAGGCACCAGCCCCTGAGCCTGGCCCACCAAGGCAGGAGGGCCTGGGCTGTATCTGCAGCGGTGGTCACGCCCTCTCACACTTCTGCTGGGTTCTCCTCTTTCCAAAGCAGAAGTGCTGTAAGGCTTCAGGTGTATTCCAGCTGGTGCTGGGATCCACAGCTTGGGACCCAGGAGGCTCGAGCCACCCCAAAAAGGTATCTCATTAGAGACAGCTTTCTGGGGGGTCAGAGCAGCTCCCTCAGCTGGCAGAGAGCATCTCAGCGGGGGGCAGAGCAGTGATTTTTCAGCTCTTGTGATTTCAGCTCAAGTGATTCCTCAGCTCCTGCCCCGTGACATCTGCTCCTCTCGTAGCCGGCCTGGGAAAGAGAGAGGGTCCCGTTTGGTGATTCCACATGAAGTGATTTTATTGCAAAGTGCCAGCGAAGGGGGCCAGGGACAGGTACCCTGGGGACTAGGGGGACTCAGGGGGTTTTTATGGGAAACTAGGGTGGGAGAAGAAAGGGTACAAAGCCAATCATTTACAACAGATCTACATAACATCTCCTGCAGGATTGTGGATTCTTTTGGTGGTCGCCGTGACTGAAAGCTTGTTTCCTTATCTTAGGGCTCTGCAGGGAGATTGTGCAGTTCTTCTCAGGCCTCCCTCCAGGGCAGGGCCACCGGGGCATTGCCCATCCCCACAGAGGTGCAGGTGTGTGAGGAGATCTCTATGGGTGTGGCTCTGTTCTTTCCCCAGGGGCAGAGCTGCCCTGGTGCCTGGTGCAGGAGCAAGGCTGCTCCCAGGGCAGATGGATGGTGGTCACAGCAGAGTCACTCCTCATCTCACACCACTGGCCCCTCAAGCCCCCGGACACAGAGACCATCTGACCCATCTGAGTGCAAAATGAAGTGACATTGCCCTTGATGGTGGCCGGTGCCGAGCTGCTGGTTGTGCTGGGCGGGTCAGCGCTGGGAAGGGACAGCCCGAGAGCGGGGGAAGGGCTGGAGGCCGGAGCAGCGCAGGGGCACAGCGCTGCCAGCCGTGCTGGGGGAGCGGGCAGGGGCACAGCGCTGCCAGCCGTGCTGGGGGAGCGGGCAGGGGCACAGCGCTGCCAGCCGTGCTGGGGGAGCGGGCAGGGGCACAGCGCTGCCAGCCGTGCTGGGGGAGCGGGCAGGGGCACAGCGCTGCCAGCCGTGCTGGGGGAGCGGGCAGCACAGCCCTGCCCCTCCCAAACCCCGCTCTGCCTGCAGAGGGAGGGACGGCGCCCTGCAAGCGGGAGGAGAGCTGAAGCAGATCAACACAAAGGAAGCCCCCAGGGTTTCCCAGGGCAACTGTATCTGCTTCTGTAAAAGCTTTTTAATTCTCTTTAGCAACAATAATCACAAAAAATAGTTACAGTAACAGAGGCATAAGAGTCCAAATCGGTTTGAGCTTGCTAGCATTGAATAATGCTGGGCTGCCTGCCTGCGGAGCACAACCAAGGGGCGCCGTGGGGAGCTCTGCCTGTCCTGCACCACATTCTGCCTCGAAAATTAGGAGGTCCAGATGCTAAAGCTGCCCACTTTCTTGCCACAAGTTTTTCAGAGTGGTGTGGGGGGATTGAGGCACTTTTCTAAAGTCAGGATATTTTCTCTACAGGGATTTGTCCTGGAACCCCTTATCCTAGACACTAGAAAAAAAATTAAAAAAAAAAAATCAACTAGGAGCTACCAGAAATTCCTTATCCCAATAATTTTGAAGCAGTGATGGTGTTAGTCCTACTTAATCCCAGCAGCACTGCAGCAGGTGACAGGCCATGTTTCTGTGACCGCAGGAACCAAACGGTTCTCATTGGAAAGTTGGTTTTCCTTCTCCTTTCTCCTTTCCATACCAAGCCTCCATCACAGTTTTCCTCTGTGACCATGAGCAAGTCAACATTCATAGCTCTGTTTGTTGCCAGCAAAGTGGCTATTCTATTTTCCATCTCAAAGGAAGATAAAGAGGAATAGCTAATGCTCATGAAGGGTTTTGAGATGTTGTCATAGAAGGTGTTTGGGGAATGTGAAATACTTGTGATCCTAAATTTAGCTCTGAAAGTCATGCAGCCCAGTTTCCTGGCACAAATACCAGAGAAAGTCTTGAAATCTGAACATTTTCCAATTGCAGACATGAGCTGGAGGCTGCAGTAGCCACAGGTGGTTCTGGGGCTCTGTGGCTGTGCCTCCTGCAGACCCTTTGCCTTGCTGAGAGCCCAGACCTCCCACTCCCTCCCAAGCTGTTCCCACCAGCAACCCCAAACACCAGTGGTGTCTGTCCTTGTTCTGGGTGTGATGTCTCTATATTGGGCCTCCAAGAGCCCTTTGTGATAAGACTGTTCTTCAAACCTAATAGAAGTGGCACATTTAGGAGAATTACAGTGTTCTAACCAGTCTGCTCAGGGAGAATATGCGAAACCTTTCTTGGGATAAACATTTTAGGAGAAACATGGTGATTGATTTTAGACCTTCTACTCTGAGATTTATTCCCTCTTTCCTTAATTTTTGTTAGTGCACTGAAGACAGCCCATCCTGGCCAAGACTGCATGATCAAGGTGCTCTGATTCCTCTGTTCACATTTGGTGGGTTAAATGCCAGACAGGTTAATAAAGAAGATTGGTTCTGCTTAGACAGTAAAATATGGTATTAAGTGGAACTTGGAGCTAAATTCCAAAGTCAAATTACAAAGGGTGTAATTTAATCCTTGAGGTACTTAGCTTCTGCTGACACCTTGCTTTATTTTTATTTTTTTTTTAGTGCCTGATGCACAAGTTCCTGAGTGGAGAAGCAATTGTTTGACACAAAGTTGATGTAACTCCTGTCACAAAATCTTGATCAGCATCCAGACACCAGGTGTGGTTCTGCCCAACCTGGAGGTGCTTGGTTTCTGCACCAGTTGCAGCTTCTCGTGGTGAAGGCTGCAGCAGGACTGCGGGCAGCCCAGGGAGTGCACCTGCTGAATGTGCATCACCGCTTAAAAATAAAAAGGGGAGAGAAAAGAATAACATGGAAAATATTGCAAGGTCAGCAGATGGCAGGGGAAGGGCTCCTGCCTGGGCAGTGGGGTTTGGGCAGGGACAGGACAAGTACTGGGATGGAGGCATAGCCACGTAAAGAGGAGGTGTCTGGGATGTTCTGCAGCACAGAAGTAACGGAGAAGGCTCTGGGGTGCTGTAGTGACACTACACTCAGTATTCATTTCTACTATTTGTGCATGTGAGACTGGCTGTATTTCAGCATTGCAGCGAAGTTTCATCTGTACCCAGTCTCAGATGCCCTCTGCTGAAATGCAAGTGGCTGGAGTTGATTCAGCCCCACTGAAGCTGAGCGGAGGGACCAGCAAATTTGGTTAATTTTTAAGTGCAGGTCCCAGATTAAGTAAAAAAGCCCCAGCAATAAAAGCAATCACAAGAGGAAGCAGAAAGGAGAAAGAAAGAAAAATTAATTTTGCTACTGTAGGTCCAGAATCTGGCATGGCTTGAGGTCATGCAATGTATAAGATGTATGCATTGAATCAGTTGCCTGTTCTGTAGAGATTTTATTGGTCATTTCATAATTCACATCTGTTTTTCTCCATTTTCTGTGGAAGTGTCTGTCTGAATTAAGGATCAGTTGAGCAAATGAGGGCATAGAAGAAAGCTGAAAAGCAGTAAGACCCAGGTCTGGACCACAGGTGTTCTGTAGGGGTGGTAGTTTCAACAAGTAAGATGCATGGGTGGGGAAAAAAACCATTAAAAGAGAAAACCTTTTATGCCATTGACTTTGTGGGAAAGAGTGCTGAGTTGCAGTGCTGGAAGCAATGGCAGGCTCAGGCTCCAAGGAGGTATTTTCCTTTCTGTCTCTGGTTTATCTCTGACCAGCACAATGGTAAGTGGCTTTGGAAGAGTTTTGGAGAAAGCAACATAAATACACTGACTGCATGTGGGAAGGGTGTTTTTGTATGGTAGGTGTAAGTAAGGAGGGCTTGGTATTAGTAAAGGAATACTTCGAGCAAGTGTCTGATAAGTTCTTCACTGGCAGTTTGACTTGTGAGTCATGTTGCACAGTCCCCAACCATGCCCCTCTCTATTTATAAAGCCATGCCTTGCTATATCTGACTTGCTAAATAAGCCTTTCAAGTTGTGGAGGGGATTCTAGTGGCGCAGTGTGGGAACCAGGTGTTCCAGCTGGTGCTGGGGTCTGCAGTTCGGACCCAGAGGGCCACAGCCACCCCAAAAGGTGTCTTATTAGAGACAGCTTCCTGGGGGTCAGGGCGCTCCTCAGCTGGCAGGGAGCGTCTCAGCAGGGAGCAGAGCAGTGATTCTTCAGCTCTTGTGATTTCAGCTCAGTGATTTCTCAGCTCTTGCCTTGCGAGATTCGCTTCTCTTTCAGCCGGCCCGGGAAAGAGAGAGAGGGTCTTGTACAGCGATTCCGTGTGAAGTAGCTTTATTGCAAGGTACCAGCGAAGGGAGCCAGGGACGGAAAAAACCCGGGGGACTAGGGGGACTCAGGGGGTTTTATGGGAAACTAGGGTGGGAGGGGAAAGGGTACAAAGCCAATAGTTTACAACAGATCTACATAACATCTCCTGGAGGATTGTGGGTTCTTTTGGTGGTTGACGTGACTGAAGCTTGCTTCCTTATCCTAGGGATCTGCAGGGAGATTGTGCAGTTCTTCTCAGGCCTCCCTCCAGGGCAGGGCCACCGGGGCATTGCCCACCCCCACACCAGGGAGTCACTTGGAGGAGCAAGGGAAGTTAGAAAGGACACGACAAACCACTGCATGCTGACTGCCCTCTGAAGACCAGATCAAGGTCTGCTGGGCTTCTTCACCACAAAAAAAGTCCAGGAGGCAGGGATGGATGGCTTCAGCCTGCTGGGCACAAGGTGGAGAAAGAAGAATGGAGTGAAGGTACCTCTGAGCCCCTGCAGGTGTTCCAGGATGTGTGGAGGAGCAGGGGGAGGTTACTCCAGGGAAGCAACAAACCCAACAGCCAGTGGTTTTCTCCCTGTGCCTGGGGGGAGGCTGGGGAGCTGCTGGAGCTGCTCCCTGCGGCAGCTGTGGAGTGGAGTGGAGTGGAGTGGAGTGGAGTGGAGTGGAGTGGAGTGGAGTGGAGTGGAGTGGAGTGGAGTGGAGTGGAGTGGAGTGGAGTGGAGTGGAGTGGAGTGGAGTGGAGTGGAGTGGAGCCTCAGTGGGGGTCCCTGCCAGCACCTGCCCCGGTCCCTGCCACACAGGGAGCCCTTTCCAGGTCACTGCCCCCTGGCTGCCTGTGGCTGGGGTGTGCCTGGGTGCTGACAGGGCTTGGATGTGCAGGACAGGAGGGACACATCTCCAGGGCTGCATCCTCCTCCCCAGGGCTCCAGCTGGAGCTGCAATAAAGCATGTTTCCAAATGCTGATAACACAGTGGTTATCAAGTAGGTGCAGGACAGGGAAGGTGAGACAACAGGACACAAGAAATCCAGTGGAAATTGTACCGGGAACCACAGCAGGGGTGCCACTAAAGGCAGAAGGAAGAGTCCCTACCTGTTTTGTCCATCTCCACTTCACAGACAACAGGCAAGGAGGGACAAACAAATGTAAATTGCTTTTAAAGGGTGGTTTGGATTAATGCATTATCTTATTTTTCACCTGCCAGTCATTTTTCCATGGTGGTCTTCTGCAAATGACTGGGCAAATGAGAGATGAGGGCTAAATGTGGGACACAGGTACATCCTGAGCCTGCCTTCCCAGAAGCAGGACCCCATCACATGTAATGGTTACCTGGGGAGACAAATGCCAACACTCCCAACTTCCCTCCCTTCCTCCTTCTTCTTCCCACTTCATACAATGACATGATGCCATATGGTCTGGACCATCCCTTTGGTCAGTTTGGGTCACCTGTGCTGGCTGTGTCTCCTCCCAGACTCCTGCTCTCTCCCAGCTTCCTCACCAGTGTGGCAACAGAAACAGCAGAGAAGGCCTTGGCTCTGTGCGAGCCCTGCTCAGCAATAACAAAAACATCTCTCTATTATCAACCCTGTGATCTGCACAAATCCAAAACACAGCCCCATACCAGCCACTGTGAAGAAAATTAGCTCTACCTCAGCCAGGGATGAGGTAGAGTTACCCAGGCTTTCCAACTCTACCTTGGAAAGCAGATCAGTAGTGTTACAGCATCCCCTGTTTCTGAGACTTCAGTGACTGAAGGAACTGGTTTTATTCCTGCTCACCTCTTTCTGTGTGAGAAAAGTAGTTAGCAAGAACTAACCTCTTTCTTCTGGACATGGTTTGGCTCTGAAGGACCTCACAGGAAGCCAAGTTCTTTCCTGGAGAGCTCAGCAAGGCAATGCTGCCATGGTGTTCATTCACCTGTCCTGAGTACCTTCCTCCAGAGAGGTTTGGAGCAGACAGTGGGTCTGGGCACCACGGGGACAGCATGTGGAAGCAGTCACATAGGGCTGTACAACTACAAATCAATGAGTGTTTCATTCACTTGAACCAGAGGAATATGTTCTCTGCTCTTGCAGGGCACAGGGAACAGGGTTGTGGGGTTGACAAGGATGCCCACACACCTCTGGGAGTGCCAGGAGCACAGGGCAGAGTCCCAAACTCACAGCCTCCTCTATCAGGAGTAAAGTCAGCCACCTCATCAGCCACTGCTAGCAAAATGCTCTACTCAGTGAGCTTCTCTTGTGAGCCTGGCTCAGTGAAGCTTGTTCTGTAGCCCCCAAGTTTCCTGACAGTGCCCATCATCTCCGACCCAGGGCAAGTGGGGCAGCAGGTGAATGTCAGTGCTGGGGCAGGATCTGACAAGCTCCACAGCCAGCTCCTTTTCTGCTCCAGAGACAGCCCCTTACACCACCCTTGGCCCCCTTCAGTGGCAAAACCAGCACAAAAGTTTCCAGGAGCAGCCTGGCTGATGCTTACAGTGGTGTTCTGGACATTCTGTGTGGGGTGGCAGGGACAAGGGGGTCAGGGCACCACGGTGGATTTTTGCAGGGAGAAGCCTGGTTCACAGGAGGCTCAGGCTGGATTCCCAGCAGCAGGCTGGGGAGATGAAAGCCAGCCTAACACTCCAGAGCCAACAGGTTCCCCGTGCTGAGTGGATAATTAATTATAAACAATATATGCAGATGTCAGCACTCTCCAGGGGAGCAGCTCACAAGTGGTGCACAGGTTCTTTTCAAGAGCATCCATTTGTCAAAACCATTCTCAAGATAATTTCTCGTGCCTCAGAGGGATGCTGTGTTTCAAGCTGGGGCTTCTCCCACTGGGCACGGGTTTTGCTTACTCCCCATCCTCTGAGAACCAAAATCTGAGTGCCAAGCCATGTGACAGCAGAACTGAGGCACCCTTCTCTTAGAGATGCTGCAGGATCCATAGCTGTTTTTTGATTGCAGCTGGCCTTTTTGGTGACTGTCCTTGTGAGTAGGCTGCTTTGCTGGAGTGCGTTGGGATGGAGAGCACTAGAGGCACAAACAGGTGCCTGGAGACAAATGTATTAAATTTTTAAACTGGAGAGACCTGGGGAAATGGCTGTAGTGTTTACTTTTCTGTATTTTAAATCACTGCTGGGTTTGCTGAACAGCTAGATTTCCCCCCTGGAAGTGATGAGGAAACCCTTAAGACGCGATGGGCGATTTTACAAAAGGCTGTGTGATGGGAGGGGCTGCAGATGCACACCCTGCTCCCCGCCAAGGTAGGCTGGTGTTTAACCACACAGCTGGAGGGGGCCTGGGCTGGGTTGGCGGGTGTCGCCTGCTGGCCGTGCAGCAAGGGGGTGCAGGACAATGCCAGACCGCAGGCCAGGAGGGCTGACATCCAGCTGGGATGGCTTCGCAGTGGTGCTGAGACCCCAATGACAGTGAGATCCGCCGCAGGGCTGTCCTGCCGCCGGCAGCCACCAGCGGGTCACCGGCATGCGCCTCACCCTCCCCGGGCTGTCTTGCTTTTCCTTGCCTCGCAGCAGCATTTCTTCCAGATCCCTCCCACCGGCAGAGCCGGGGGGGATGCCGGGGTTATTTACCCAGACCCAGAAAGCCCTTTTCCAAAAAGAAAACTGCAAAGCTGGTGAGCGGCTGGTGGTGCTTAGCACGTATGTGTGTGCTCAGCCTGCTGGCCGGGGTTGCTACCAAGGCAAAGCGAAGGGCACGATAAGACTTTAATCTCCCTCCTCACTGGGGATAAACGAGCCCGGACTGCGGCGGCATTTCCCAGCCCGGTAGCCAGAAGGGTGATCACACGGCTCTCCCTAGCTGCCGAGAGCTGCTCCCAGGGGGTTTGCACATCTGCAGACTCCAAGGGGTTAAAAATAGATCCCACCCCGCCGATGGCACATTTTATGTCCATTTAAAGGTGTGCCATGCATTTCCATCCTAGCAGTCCTCTGTGGGACCTGAGCAAATGCCTTGGTGGTGCTGACGTTCTGTTCAAGGCTCTTTCTCTTCCCTAGGCCCCCGGCTGCCCGGGCTGGCTCCCCACTTGGAGCGCTATTTCGGGGGGCTGCCTTTGCCCCCGGCTGCCCTCTTCTGAACCAGAGACGGCAGCGTGATTGCTGCTGTGTCTGTGGTGCCTCAGCCCTGCCCCGACACACAGATAATGGCTTTGTATTTCTGACAAAGTCAGGGAGCTGCTCTCTAAAAGAGTAAATTTTATTTTTTTTTTTTTTTTAATAAGCCAGAGAATACCTGTTGGAAAAGCACCATCCCTTCTACTGCTTGTTCACGTTTGGCCGTGTGGGATGGATGTGGACATCCCAGCAAGGGTGCCACCTGGCACACGTGTCCTCCCAAGTGTCCTGTACGTGTGCTGTAGCAAACCTCTGGGGCTGGACCTGTGTGCTGCAGCCACCCCAGCTGCCGTGAGCCCCAGCCCCAGCCGCGGCCCCTCTGGAGCTGCAGGGCCCGGCTCCCGCAGCGCTGCCGCCTCCGCACCGCCCGCGGCCGGGGCCTGACCCGGGCACCGGGCAGGCTGCTGGGGTCCGGCCCTGGTCAGCACTGCAGGCCAGGGAATTTCCCACACCTGGCTCCTGGGGCCAAGGAGGCTGCTTAGGGTGCGGATGGGGTGATTACAGCACACAAAGGGGCACCTGAGCACATTTGGAAGAAGAGAAAGCAAAGAGGAGCTGCTGCGGGTTCTGCTGTGGAGCAGAGCAGTGGGCAGGGGCTGGCGTGGTGGCACCGCTCCGCAGCCTTTGAGGCGTGTGCTGCTGCTGCCTTGGCAGGGAGCGGGGAGCAGGGAGCAGGGAACAAGGCAGGAGGCCATGGCAGGGGAATACCAGCAGGTTTCCTTCCCAGAGTGATGCTGGCAGGAGCTGTGTGCTGCTGGAAAAGGGGCTTTCTCTGCTGGCATCCGCCAGGTCACGCACAGACCAGGCCACCACCTCATGCCATATGAAACCCAAGGAAGCTTGGATAATCTCCAAAGGGTGGATGAAATTCCCATATCAAGCAAGCTTCGCTGTGGCCCTGCTGAAGTCCAGGGAGGTTTGCCTTTGTGGGAGGACCTGGGTACTTTTATAAGGGGCTCCATTCCTCCCCCAGGAGCCCCCAGCCAGTCAGCGTGGCTGAGACCATATTAGGGATGCCTCTCCCTGAGCCTGAACTGCGTGGTTCCACCACATTCCCCATAGGAGGGCTCCCTGCAAGGTTCTCCCCTGCACTGTCTCAAGGAGGCAGCAAAGGCAGCATCTTTAGGGTGAGAGGCCAGGACAACAGGACCCCATGGCTCATCCTCCAAGCCGGCACTCATCCCAAATGGGAATAAGTGAGGACAAGCCAAGGTGCCAGTGGGGAGAGAAGGGGGAGCTGTCAGCCTGTGCCCAGCCTACTGCTTGTGATTTTCCAGCTTGCCTTTGCCTTCCTCACCACTATTTCCCTTTTTTTTTTTTTTTTTTTTTTTTTTGCTGGCCCTGTGCAATTTTGGGAGAGTTTAGAAACTCAGCTCAGCAGCTGAGCACTGTTCAGAGCTGAACTCTTGATGTGACTGGGTTTATTTGGCATGAAATTTTGCAGGCCCCCACCCAGAGGCTGGGACTCCTGCTCACCTGCAGGGTACTGCTGAGGGCAGGTAAACCCCTTTCAGGAGCTCCCTGGATAGTTTTCCTCTTGTCCCCATTGTGGCATCCCCGTGTACTCATCAGGAGCTGGGGGTCCTTTGGGACTGCTGCTCTAGGAGGTCTGGGGAAGAACTTCAAAAACATTAGTTTTTCTGAACTGGTGCTGGAGGTGCTTCAGAAAAAAATGAGATAGCTGTGGCAACCTTCAGTGAGCCACCTCAAAGCACATGGTCATGGCACTGGGATCCATAAAAGGAATTTATGTTTGGATGAGGGTTTTTTTGTTGAAGACCCACTGGTTTCCAGGGGGAGGAACAATGTGATTAGGTTACAGAGATTTCACTGACACTGAAATCAGCCCAGAGTCAGCACTGAGCTGCCCGTAATTTCTGATGTTTTAAACCAGATTTGGTAATATGAACTTGAGCCAGCCTTGTTCCCAAGCCTCCCCATTGCAGATTCTGTGAAGTTTTTTCAAGCATTAAATTATTTTCTACAAATCATTTGTTATTATCCATCAATTTACTGCTTGGGAAACTGATCCATCACTGTGCAGGCTGCTGTTAGATACAGGACTGGCACTGGGCCACCAAATGGGGAATTGTGATGTGTGCAGGTTCCTATGCTGGAAGAAACATCCCAAAGCCATAGAAACAGCTTCTGTCCCCATCACCCAGAGGCTGACTCTAGCCCAGCAGAGATGGTCTGAAAGCCTGATCTTTCAGAACTCATCATTTCAGCAGCACTCCCTTAGTGCTGTGAGATAGGGAGCAAGTTACAGCAGAGGTGTCTCGGTTTTACCCCCCAAAATTATGTTCTCTCAGTGACAGATGGACTCTCAGATGTAGCCTTTAAATGGTGGAGATTTAAAATCCCTTGCTTGTGGCAGATGCTGTACCAGCCTCTTGGGTGTCCTCCAGGGCCAAAAGAAGGAGAGGAAGATGTGCCTGGGATTGAAAAAGGAATATGAGCAGAAACAACAGCAAAAGTAATCCTGCCCAGCAACCAGATGGCTGCCCCAGGGCTCCAGAGGGGAGGGAGTAAGAGCCAAGAGCAGCTTTGGGCAGCCATATGAGCTTGAGATAAGGCTGAAGGAAAGTGTGTGGGCTCAGACACCTCTCCATCACCTGTCTCCCCCTGAGTGGGTGCACTCGGGCTGCCTCCTGCCTTGACTCGTGGAGGTGGCAGCCTGCAGGTATCACTGAGAGCATGAACTCAACAGTGCCTTGCAGTGACTTTACCCAAGCAAACTCAGCAGCCCAGTTTCAGACTCTGACAGCTCCTGGTTCGGCTGGAGGCCAGTCTGAAAGATGTGTTGACATGTAATTTTTCCATTCCTACTGCATATAAACTGCCCACTATTGCCCTTATTGCCTGGAGCTTGGGGGAGGTTCAACAGCAAAAGATTGCAAGTAAATCACATCTGTACTCTACCTATGTGATCACCCAGTGTTTTTCTGGGCCAGACTCTGCAAAATAACATCCATGCTTGTTTTTCATTACTTGCTACTTTTTGTGTAAAACTCAGGATATTTCTCTGCTCTTGACTGTGCTGTGACAGAAATAAGTTGACTGTTTCTGACAGAAATAAGGCTGTTTCCCAGCCCAGGCTGCTGCCCTCCCTGGTGGGAATGGTGCTCCCATTCAGTTGGGGTAGTGGAGGAAACTGTAATTCCTGGGGTTTGGTATCCATCAGTCATCTGTCATGGATCTGGTCAGAAATTCTTGACCTACCTGGCCACCTGGTTTGCTATGTGTAGAAGAGCAATAATAGGGATTAAGAGGCATAAATAAGATCCTCAGGGGAAAAGTGCTTTAAAAGGAAAAAGGTGTTTGGAATTTCAGTATTATGATTCAAATGGTGTCTTTATTTCATTTTTCAGTGAAGGCAAAAATGCAGCAAAGTATGCAAGGGAGGAAATTCTAATGTTAGTATCAGCCTCATAAATGTTGTACTTCCTCATTTAGGAATCATTTAATAACTGGCTAGTCTCAGTACATGGAAGCCTCTGCCATGAGGTATTGAAGCCAAAACTCATTAGGATTAAATTAATAATAGTGTTTATACAGCTACACTGAGAATATCCAGAGCTGCTGTGTCGAGGACAGGGAATGATTCTTGTCTGGCACATCCAGAGCTGCTTGGCTGTAGCTGGAGGGGTGAGGGAGGAGTTGCACTTCACCCAGGATGGTCTCAGCATCCTGCCCTGCAGCTGCCAAATGTCTCTGGAGCTGGTTTGGGATGCTGGGCCCTGTTGCCTGGCAGCTGCTGCACTGAGTGTGTCAAGATTAGATTGTGGCAGGGCAGGGGGAAGGTGCCTGGCAGCCACAGCCAGGCTTTTGCTTGCATCAGCCTCAGGTAACGTGTGAAGCACAGTACCAGCTCTGCTGGCCGTCTCTGCACACTTCTGTCACAAGTCCTCTTACACAAGTGGTCCCCACTCGCTTTCCAAGCCTTGCAGCTGCCCCTTCCCCTGGCATTATGGGATGTGCATGCAAACTGTTGGACCGGGAGGGTTGCACTGTGAAGGAGAAACTTGAGCAGGAGTGTGGAGGTGCAGCTTAGCCCACACCACAGGGGCAGCTGGGTGCTCCTTGTCACGTCCGCACTAATGTCTGGTACAATGGAGAGGATGGGTGGAGGCAGCTGCCAACAACTCTGTGCTAATCACACAGAAACATTGACACCTTGCAGGCTGTTGTGAAGATTAGGTGCCTCCTCTAAAGAATGCAGAGTTTAGGGGAGAAAAAAAATTGCAGAAAATGGGAACTCACAGACCGTGTGCCAGGATCCGGAGCCTGTCATACTGGCATTTCCTGTGTGATGGATGAGACACGGATTAATGACTGGGCAGTAGGTTTATGAGCACCCCAGGAGAAGTCTGGTTCTGCAAAAGGCAATCCCTTCCTGATAGATGATATAAATGCATATTTTAGAGTTGGCTTTTCGCAAATATTAGAATGAATGTTATGCATATAATGTAAGAAGGTTGCACTGTATTTCCTTTTATTTGTAGAATTTAAAATGTAATGGAGGTATATTTTCAGATAGAAGACAGAAGAGACATCTGAAATTCCTGAACTAAAGATTTCTGATAAGAAACAATTAATCCTTTGAGGGTCTAAATCTCCAGAAGACAGATTTACAACATACATCTGGACTTTGTGGAGCCTCACAGATAACTTGTATGCTTAGGGAGGACTTGAAACCAAAATTAATATTTGAATCATGCATTAGCTTATTTAAATATGTAGCACCAAGACTTTTAAATACCAAGGAATTTAGAAAGGGTGTGTGTGCTTTACACACTCAGCTGAGCAAAGCTACCTTTTTGTCTCCTTAATTGTCTATTTTTATTCTATTTTATCTTATTTTCATTAAACTTATAAATTAATATAAAAAGTCACTTTTCACATAGAGAAGCCATCCATATACCTCTGATGCAGCTTGTGTCTTTTAAAACTGGTGTCATGGTTCAACCCCAGCTGGCAAATCAGTACCCTCAGTGCCGTGCAGTCCTTGCTCAATCCCCTCACTCCTTGGCAGGATGGGGAGGAGAAACAGGAGAAAAGAACAGGCAAAACCTGTGGGTTGAGATAAGAACAGCTCAATAACTGAAATAAAGTACAATATAATAATACCAATTATATAAAAATAATACCAATTATAATAATAACAATAATAACATATAATGATAGCAATAAAAATGGGAGGAAGAGAGAGATAAAACCCAAGAGAAGCCAGTGCTGCACAGTGCAATTGCCCACTATCCACTCACTGATGCTCAGCCTACCCACAAGCAGTGATCAGTGGCTCTGGGGCAACTCCTCCTTGTTTATTTACTGGCCATGATGTTCTGTGGTGTGGAATATCCCTTCGGCCAGCTTGGGTCAGCTGTCCTGGCTGTGCTTCCTCCCAGCTTCTGATGCACCTGCTCCCTGGCAGAGCATGGGAAACTGAAAAGTCCTTGATTTAGAGTAATCAATGTATTATTTTACATAAAATAACATTATTTTCATACTGAATCCAACACACAACACTATACCAGTTACTAAGAAGAAATTTATCTGATCTGAAACCAGGACAACAGGGAACAGAAGTCCTTTGGGAGAGGAAAGGACTATAAACTATAAACTATATATATATAGTTATATATATGTAACTATTTTATACTATAAAATATGTGGAAAGAATAGCAGCATTTTCATAACCACAGGTGACCAGCTAAAACTGTGCGGTTGGTTCAAAATGACATTTTGCACAAAATAACATTTTAGAAAAGGAAAGGAAATTCTGCAACCCCCAGGCCTTGACTGTTTATGTGAAATCCATTTATGTCATCTGCTCGTGTAGACTGATCACTGTTTCAGAGTAAGAAACCAGGGTCCAGGTTAATTGGGGATCAATCTGCTCTCCTCTCTAGACAGCACTGCTGCAGCTGCTTTCTCCAGCGCTGTCTTCAGTTACAGGTATTTTTAAACCTCTTGTTCCCTGTTATTTTCCAAGCAATACCCTCCGTTACAGCAGGTGGTGCCGAGTACACGGCTGCACCCCCGTGGGACCACTAAGGGCAGAAGGAGAAAGCATCAGGGACAACCCAGATGCCACTGGAGCCCTCGGCGGGGAAAATAAATCAGCGAGGCAGCTCCCAAATACAATCCTCGGGGTGGCCCTGGGTGGGGGGAGAAGACTGCTGCATCTGCCTGGTTTTGTTCCAGTGAAGTATGCGGGCAAGGCTCCTGCATCTCTGCCCTGGGCAGGGCACCATGAGTGTCACGGAGACAAGGAGCTCTCAGGAGCTCCTCTCGTTTTTGAGGCTGTTGAGTGCAGGTAGGTGCCCTGCTGTTTCTGTGCCTCTCTTCCCAGTAAATACACTGCCCGGACTCCCCTCCCTAGTAGCCCTATCACCGCCCACCCCTGAGAATAGCAGGCAGAGCTGAAGGGAGCTGGGGAAGTGAGGATGGGCTTTAAAAGGGAACTTAACAGCTTTATGGATGCAGATCTGCAACGTGTCTGCCTGCAGCACCAGGCACTGCAATTGGCCTCTCCTGTCTGCATTTTTCCTAAATCCCAGAGGGACACACAAGATTTCTCCAATATCCTGCTGTCAGGAGGCTGTTGAAATAACTGCAAGGGCCGGGGCCTGTGAGGGCTGGAGGGAGATACCCGGGTGCTTCTGCAAAGGTCAGGCAACATCTCTGTCCCCCCTCACTCGTGCCTGGGCACCACGGGTTTGGAAAGCCTGGGCCGGTACACGCAAAACCAGGGCTAAATACTGCTCGATCTGAGCATCGATTACACGGAGTCAATTTGGTTATGCCAGCTGTATCGAGGATTGCATCATCACTCTGCCGCGCAGGCAGAGGTGCTGCGTGTAACACCCGCCCCCTCACATTAAAGCCACCAACACTTCTGTTTCACTGGCAGAGTCTGGGCCAGCGTTTACCATCCCGGGAATCCGTGCCAGCTCGTGTTTTTATCATTTGTGTCAGTCAGGGGACGCACAGGGCAAGGCGAGGAAAAATACTGTTCGCTTCCTTTTTAGTTTAAGGGGAAAAAAAAAAAAAAAAAAGGAACCGTTTCTTAGAACTGTTTCTGAAAATCCGTCAGTGCCCCCGTGTGTCGGAGCGGGGGCTGGCGAGGAGAGCCTGTGTGCAGAGCCTGCGCACGGCAAGGGCAGCCGGCTTTGCCGGTGTCCCAAACGGGGCGCGGGCAGCGGGCGGGGGGATCACGCTGTCCCCTCCCCGGCGGGCGGTGAAGTCAGCGCGGCGCTGTGGCAAAGGCTCTGCAGCAAACCACTTTCAAGGACAATCGTGTCCCACGGGGGCTCGGTTGGCTGCGATGCCCTAAATACGGTGCGTGAGAGAAAGAAATACCCAGAAATCGCTGAGGAGCGGAGGGTGCGTGTCCGTGTGCGGGCAGGCAGGAGGGCGGCAGGAGAGGCCGCCCCGGTTTTTGCATTTGTCTCTGAAGTGTTTCGTATCGCCAGAGACGGCGGCCTCCCAGCGCAGGGCTGGATTAGGCGAATCCTGTTCTGGCGACACTTTTTAAAGCCGATGAGTGCAACATGGAGAGGAGTCCCCGTTGTTGCGGAGGCGTTCGCCTCCCTCCGGCCGGCCCGGCTGCTGCCCATCGTTCGCTCTCCCAGACGCAGGCCGGGAGGCAGCAGCAGCTCCCCGCGGCTCCCCCGCGGCCCGGGCCACCGATGCAGAGGCTGCTGCACCAATTCTGACGCACTGCACGGACTGGCTGTGTTTCAATGCGCGCCGACAGGCGCCGAGCAGCGCCAGGCTGCCCCCCAGCCGGGATTTCCCGGAGCCTCGCTTGCTGCAGGGATCACCCGGGCCCCAGCACCCCTACTGCCGGGCTCAGGGCTGCGGTGCTTTGGTTCGTTCATGACTTATATTTGATCTGATTTTCATTCTATCCCATCCCGTTCGCTGTGCCTCACGGCGCTGTCCCTCCGCTCCCGGCGCCCCTCCCCGCTCGGGGCGGGGCCGGACGCCGCTGTTTGGATTTAAACGTAGCAGCGGGAGGGGGCGGGCTCGGCCGGCGGCTCCCGGCTCCCGGCTCCGGGCTGCGGCTCCCGGCTCCGGCTCCGCCATGGTGGTGCCGGCGCGGCGCGTCAAGACCGAGTACATGAAGCGCTTCAAGGAGCCCAAGTGGGAGTCGTGCGGCGCCTGCTACCTGGAGCTGCTGCACTACCGCCTCAGCCGCCGGCTGCTGGAGCAGGCGCACCGGCCCTGGCTCTGGGACGGCTGGGAGCAGGACAGCGGCAGCGGCGGCGGCAGCACCGCGGGCTCCCCTTCGCCGCCGGGCGCCGGCAGCCCCGCGGCAGCGCGGGAGGAGGAGGAGGCGGCGGCGGGAGCGGCAGCGCCGAGCGAGGCGGGACGGGCCAGCCCCGGTAGGGAGCGCGGCGGGGGCGGGGGGATGTGTGTGTGCGGTGCGGCCCCAGCCCCCTCCCCGCGGCCGGGCCCTGCTGCCCTGCCCTGCCCTGCCCTCCTCCGCGGGGCTCGGCACGCACGGCTCTGCCCGGGCCGCCCTGCCGCGGCTTGGGGGCCCAGCCCCGATCCCGGGGCCCGGCGGGGTGACCGTGCGGGGGCGCCGGCCGCCGCCTGGCCTGTGTTACCCACCCCCAGGACATGGCCCGGGTGTCATCACCGGCCCATCAGCCGGGCCCCGCTGCCTCCAGCAGGATCCTGGCTAGGCCTGCGGAGAAGCCGTGGCTGCGGCATCGGAGGTGTCTCTTTAAAGAGCCAAGTGGTGGTAACTCTCATCCTGAGTCACAGCCACTTATGTAAACTGTTGCCATGGGAGCCGAGCATCTCTGCAATTATATAAGCAGGTTCGCCGGCAAAAGCAGCGGCAAGTTGGACCCTATGCCGGTGGCTGGCTCTTAACGCAATTGCCTTCCTGGATCGGCAGATGTAATCTGTCTCGGCTGAGCACTCGGTTCTTAATGCCACCTGAGGTTTGATCCTGGGTGCGCAGCTGCCTGTGGTCAACTTCGCAGTCTGAGCAGGTGCTGAGCTGGTAACATTTTGTTCTCTTCTAGCACAGAGTAATTCTCTTTGATGTCTCACGCTCTAAGAGAGTGCTTCGGCAGAAAATAACGCAATCAAGCTCCCCAAGCTGATATTTTTTTATCCCATAAGATATAGTTCCTAGTTTCTTACCTGTAGTGAAAGAATAATGGCAGCCATTGATTGGTGTTTTGAAATGCCTTTTGAATCAGCTGTCTCTCCGTTGCACAGTAGCAGGGAAAATCCTTGAGAACTGTTCAGTTAAGCCTCATGCTGGTGTTTTTTTCTTTCTCCCCTGATGTTAGATGTGCTTGTTTGGAGTGGGGAAGCTAATCTGATCCAATGCCCTTTGGGGCCTGAGCTTTCCAGAAGGATCTGTATTCTGATATTCAAGCCTAAACTGCCTTCATTTAAGAATACCACATTACACAAAAGCTTTAGCTATGCTGTCATCTGTTTCAGAGGTTTGGTGTTTCAGAGCATATTAGTGCTGTGGGGTTCTGCAGTCAGCTGGGTGTGGTACCCAGGTCTCACATGGGGTGCACACAGCTGCTGGGGTAATACACTCCACCTCCCCAAAGCTGTTCTGATTTCAGATGGGATAATTTCATGCCTGGTAGCTGGTACGTGTGTCTTGGATTCAGTATGAGAATAATGTTGATAACACACTGATGGTTTTAGTGGTTGCTCAGCAGTACTTACCCTAAATCAAGGACTTTTCAGTTTCCCATGGTCTGCCAGGGAGCAGCTACACCAGAGGCTGTGAGGAAGCACAGCTGACCCAAACTGGCCAAAGGGATATTCCATAGCCAGAAAATCATGCCCAGCGTATAAAATAGGTGGAGTTGCCCAGAAGCCACTGACTGTGCATCACTGGTTTCTCTTGGGTTTTATTCTTCCTTTTACATTGCTATTATTATATTTCACTTTATTTCAATTACAGACCTGTTCTTATCTTAACCCATGAGTTTTTCTGATTCTTTTTCCCATCCCGCTGCAGAGGGAGGGAGTGTGTGGCTGTGCAATACTTTGTTGCTGGCTGAGGTTAAACCACAGCAGCTGTGCACTGATGGAAGGAGTCCAGGTCACCGGTATGTAACAGGTATCAGTGGGCCCAGTTTTGCTTTCCTCAATCAGGGCTTGAGGAAGTTAGGCTGGGGGCACGTGCTGAAGAACTAGGTAGTCTCTCAGTGAGAAGAACGAAGGAATTGCAAAAGGTGAGGGAGTGGTTGCATGGGAAAAGGTGATGCCCTCTTAAAGGCTTGGCTTTGAGTGAGAGGAGGTGGAAGCTGTTGAAGCTGCACTCAGAACCTGGCATTCCCAGCTTTTCTAATGTACTTTGAATATGTACAAGCCTGGGGCAGTTGTGGTAGGGACCTGAATTCTTTTCATTCTTCCTGTTGAGCCTATGGATAGGGCACATAAACCTGCTACAATCTAATGGCACCGGCAGTTGCCAAGGCTAGGGACTGCTGGCCTAGGTGCTCTGCTCACTCATTAGCCTGCTCCCTGATTCCCTCCCTGATTCCTCTCTAGGGAAAGATCCAGCTTGGATTTACTTGGTAGTCTGACTCTGGTAGGGATTTGGCAGGGAAGAACAGCTTGCTAGTTGTGCAGGCACTGTCTGGGGTCAGTGATGGTGTGTGTGATTGTCCAGTGCATCCAGTTGTGTCCTCAGTCCTGCAGCAGTGCCAAAGGGACTGTGGAGCCCCAGTGGCCGGCCAGGCTGCAGGATTTTGGGCAACTGTGCTTCTGTAACTGATACACCTTTGCCATGGGTGCTGTAAGGGAATGCCTAAAGGTCTGCTAGGTCCTTGCTATTTTATACTTACAGTGGGAGAAAAATCTGTACTTCACATTCACTTCTTTGCCAAATGGTTTAGGATAAACATTTTTTTAACTTCTGCAAGTATTTAAGATCTTTGCTAAGTCCTTAGCAAAAGGACTGAAAACAACTCTGCTTAGGCAGCTGGATTTAGTGGCTGTTTATTGTATCTTAATGCCCCTATAATATATAAGGAGGTGACTCATTCAGTATTGGACAGTCATAAGGATGCATTTTTCTTCTGCTTAGTGGCTGGCTAATTAAGGCATGTGGAGGAGATAACATAGGAACTACCACTCCAAAGCTTCTACTATTCAGCTGCTATTTTTTTTTTTCTTTACTCTGAAAACTTAATTACACTGAAGTGCTGTGGGGGTAGCTGAGTGTGCTCACGTTGATGACATCTTTTGTCTTCTGAATCTGACATCCACCCACATGCTGGAACATCCTAGCTGTTACCTGGCTACGGCTGCTTCCTACTGTTCTGTGGGGAATCTGATTTCTGCCTGAGTGGTATTGACAGTGCTTGTTGCACTGGTCATGGCTGGCCAGCACTAATGTTGCTTAGTATCTGAGGTAAACACAATTCATAATGGCATGTGCAGCCCTGGTTTCCGAGAGAAATGAGCCCATGTGTGTTTGTAAAAGTTGTGAATGCCTCTGGTGTGTGAAGAGGAAGTGGATGTAGGCAGCTTGGCTTTAATGTTCAGTGGTGTTGGTCTAAAGCACTGCCAGTGTGAACCCCTGAGGTGGCACGTGGGACAAAAGCTGCTTTGTCACTGTGTCTTGCACTGAAGCGATGGCTGAGTGATTCCAAGGTGTGCTCGGAGGCAGCTTCGGGTTAATTCCTTCTGGCCCTCCGCTTGCAGCAGCTGTTTGTGGGATTGTTCTGTGGAACGTGCCCAGGCACAGATGTGCTTTAAACATAATCCCACAAAATCTTGACCTAAATCAACTGGTGTAGTTGTGGTGTAGACACATCCTCAAAGCTGTCAACAGAACCCAGTGGGCTGGTACGTCGAAGACAGAAGCTCTTGGCAGCAGTGCTGCTGTCAGACCTGTTGCTTGTGAAATGACACTGCTGCACACGCATGCAGGACGAAGGCATCTTTCAATCCTTGTTGCCATTTTGCCTTCAGCATTTTTGTGCAGTGGTCTTAAGTGACAGCAGTGCCAAGCTGCCATCAAAGGAGTTGCCTCAACAGTATTTGGAATTTGACTGATTCTGGATTAGTGGAACTAAACAGAAGATCCAATTTCAAACTTGTTCCCTGATCTTGTCTGTCATCGTGTTGCAGGTGCATTTGCTGGCCCATGTACATAGGAAGGAGCAGCTTGTGGTGGGGGAAGAAGGCAAAGGTGTCAATTCAGGAGTTTATAGTACTGTTACTTAAAGTTGCTCCCATTTTTTTTTTTTCCTTTGGAACCAAGCTTTGCTATCAAGCCAATCCAGTAATTACTTTCCAATCTCTGCTGCAGATGAAGCTTGTGTGAATCTAATCAGCTCTGAGCTGCTGTGTGTTGCTAGTTACAGTATTGCCTCACGCAAGATCTGCCTCGAAGAAATGATGTTGCAATCTGTTTCATCTGTGGTAACTTGCTTTCTGCCCAGCTGTGGTTTGTTGATACCCACAACTGGTTATATAGCCCCTTCAAGGAGTGTGGGAGACCTGTCCCATTTGGAGAGGTGTTGATACAAAAACAAGAGTACAAAAGCAGTTCTGCCTGCAGCAAGGCCTGCACAAAGTGCCTCTCCTGGTGCTGAGGTAGTGCTGTAAGGAGCCAGCATGCATCTCTCTGTAGAGATAATACTGCTGAGCCCTGTGACCTGGCCCATGGGTATAATCAGAAGGCTGTTGATATCTGTAGTGAGTCATCAGGGCCTCTTGAAATGGGGGTCCTGCCTGCCCCCCGGGGGTGCAGTGCTGTGGGAGAGAGCAGCTCCCCTGGAGCTCTTCCCGGCTGAGCCAGGAGCTGTTACGCAAGCAGGGAGATGCAGCAGGGTTTAAGTGACCTCTTCTGGGCAGGAGCTTTCAGCAGCCCTGTTGGGTGGGCCTGACAGACTTGTTCTGCTTGTTAAGCACTTAATCCCCTCCTGTCTATCCAGCGTGCTCTGCTTAGCATCCATGATGCAGTTTTGAACGTTTCCAGCTTTTCCCTCTCCTGTCTAATCCCTGTAATGCTGCAAGCCGGTCAGTTCTGAGTTTCCTGTGTCTGCTGGAGCTGGTGCTCTGCATGGGAAGGAGAAGGTGGGTAGGAGTTGCTGGTACCTGGACTTCCTCCTGAGCAGCTGGGTCTAAGTCCTGCTGTCAACTGCTGCTCTTCTGACTTTGTGTGAGAAATGTTGCCCAAGAAAATGACTTGGATATATATAAACTGTAGTTTTAAATAAAAGGCTTAAATAAATGCTAGAGATCTTGTGCCTTCACCAGCTGAGTTCTGTGTAAATGCACTGTAGCAGTGGGTTCATGGAAATACCTGCTCTAACAGCAGGTGCTCATAAGTGCTACAGTACACTCTGGGATACAGCATTTACTGTAAGGCTGTGCACAGGACTCTGTGTGCCATTTACCCATATGCTTTTATTGCTATTTTGGGACAAGCTGGCTCGATCATTTCTGGACCAGCTGGAGCTATATCCTGGTGAGCAGCATCCCCCAGGCATGGCTGTTGCCTTGTTTTTTAAAGCTGAACTATCCATGTAATTGCAGAGCCCCCACTTTCCTGTATTTTTAAGTCTCTAAATGCCACTTCTGCTGTTTATGAAGTCAGTGTTGTTCCATCCCCCTTTGCAGAGAAGGAAGATGCCATTTTCCCTTGAATGTAGGATGGAACAGCTTTCCCAAATAAAAGCACCCTTGTTGCAGAATTGACAGCAATATGTTCCCTTTCAGAGTTTAATTTTCTTAAAACAGCGCTTCCTTCTGATGGAAGGGGACCTAGGCAGTCCCTCCTTTGGAGTGGCTGCACAGGGAGATGCTCAGATAATCTGGTAACTCTGTGCTGCCTGTTTGCAGCCATTATGAATGAGCTGCCTTGTTTCAGAGGTGAAGTTACGTGTCCCAAAGCCCAGGGAAAACAAATCTAATACCACACTGAGCTCACTGCTGCTTTTACCAGCCTTGTCTATAATAACTGAAACTACATCTGGACAATATTTAGGTATGTAAAATTTATTACCCATTTTTCCTCTGAACATGCCACTACTTTGGCCTTTTTGGTTGTTTTGTGGTGTCATTTAACTGAATTCTTAACAAATACAGCTCTAAATACTCTAACATTGCTGGCTACTCTTTACCAAATGCTCAGCTGTACTGCACCTGTAGATGAATGCTACACCTGCACATCTTGGAAGATGGGTATAGGCAAGCCTGAACAAGGCCCAGCACCAGGGTGTAGAAAGGGTGCTGGCCAGGCTAACAGCTAGCAAGAGAGCATAAGGCTTGCCCTAGGGGAATTCTGGGGCATGGAACAAGCCTCGATCTCTTTACCTTGCAAACATGAACGGAGTGCCAGAGTAAATGGATGCTAAACCAGTGTGCTGTGCTGGTAACATCTATTTCATCAGAACAGAATGGGTGCAGAACTGAAATTAGGCAGTGTTGGAGTGGGCATGTACGTGCTTGAAATCACAGCAATTATCAGGAATGGCTGCTATTGTGTCACAGGTTTGGCAAAGCCCTTCTGCTTTTAATGATGACATCTGGGGAAAAACTGCACTACTTGTCCATGGTCAACCTGTCAATATGTAAGCATGCCCTAAACCAGAACTCCCTATATGACAGTGAAGGAATTCCTTCTGTCCATATCAGTGTATGCTGATGGTGGCTGAATGTGCTGAGACTTGGAACAGAGGTGGCTTGGAGCTGGTCCCCACCAGAAGCAGAAATAGATGGTGTGGTAGAAAACTTGCAAATTTGGTGTGTTTATGTCAGCAGAGTTTGAGTGATCACTGTGTACTTACACAATAACAACTCAAACTCTAGCAGAAGACAGCATTTAATGATCAGACTTGAAAGGAATTGGTTACTAGTGGACTCCTATGCCCTTAGGTCAATAAAAGACTTTAGTTGCCTTATGCATAAAAAAGCATGGTTGGCCTAAAAGTCATAGAGATGTCAGATCACAATGTCTGCTTGTGCCTGCCCACAATGTTTAGGGGCTATGTTCAATGTCTAGCATATGCTTCCAGCTTGTGCACGCTACTGTTGAAGACTCGCTGGATGGAGAATGAAAACAGGATTCTTTGTATGTACTTTTTCATAGTCATATCTCACTTCTGTATGTAAGCAGTATATTTAATTAACTTGCTCATTATAGAGTAATGGAATTGTTTTGGTTGGAAAAGACCTTTAAAATTGAATCCAACCATTAACCCAGTGCTGTCAAATCCACCACTAAGTCATGCCTCAAAGTGACTCATCTATGTGTCTTTAAATATCTCCATGCATGGGGACTCAACCACTTCCCTGGGCAGCCCCTTGCAGTGCCTGGCAATGCTTTTAGTGAAGACATTTTTCCTCATATCTACTGTTAACATCCCCTGATGCAACTTGAGGCCATTTCCATTTGGACTGTCACTTCTTACCTGGAAGAAGAGGCTGACTCCCACCATGCTACAACTTCCCTTCAGGCAGCTGTAGAGAGTGACAAGGTGTCCCCTGAGCCTCCTTTTCTCCAGGCTAAACAACCCCAGCTCCCTCAGCTGCTCCTCACAGGACTTGTGCTCCAGACCCCTCCCCAGCTCCATTGCCCTTCTCTGGACATGCTCCAGCACCTCAACATCTTTCTTGTAGTGGAGGGCCCAGAACTGAACACAGGGTTTGAGGTGTGGCATCACTGCTGCCACAAACAAAGGAAAATTAGTTTCTCCCTTGCACATTAGGGCAAGAAGATTGGCTCTTATGGAGCAGTTGTTTCTCTGTGTTTTTATTAATTAATTAATATTTTATAAAATGCTGATTCAGCCTTCAGTGGTGATCTAGAACTGCAGTGATTCAGCCTTTAAATTCTCTCTCACAAACCTTACGCTCCACACCCAGTGCCTGGAGGACAACTGCTGGCCCCTTGCTATGGAAGACGTAAATGTGTGGGATAAATGAGCCTTGAAGAGTAATGCCTGCAGAGCGTGGTACTTTAAACATACAACATAATTCACTGATCAGGTAGCAAAGGTGAATCTACCAATTTGTGGGGTTTTGCTTCACACTCTCCTCTTCTTCATAAGCAGAAAACTGTAAGAGACATATGTATAAACAGGGAGCTTGAAAATGAATCACCTTTTTCAGAGGAAGCTGGTGGTAATATGAGGGATTTAATACTGCACAAACTCTTATCAGATGTCATCTCTGACTGCCTAGCAGCATCTTTGTGGCATTCAGTGCTCCATCTGTTTGCTGTCTGAGAGTTGCAAGGATGAAATAGCGAAGACAGAAGATCACTGGATACAGTCTTTTAAGTTCTGCTTGGGGTTGTTGGTTATCTGTAACCTCACCAGTGAAAGGCATTTTAAGTATGTGAAGGTTGTACTGTAGTCACTAAAAGAATGAAGACATTTAAGCAAGGCATATGTCTGTTGCTAAGGAAGCAGTGACTTCTTGAATTTCTAAAAAAAGCACAGCTTCAACGATGTATTGAGAGGCTGTGCAAATCAGATATTATGTTGTCACTGTAAGCTTAAAGCATATCTTCTTTTTTTCTTTAGAGAAAGAAAAAGAAGATCAAGAAAAGCAGGAGAAGGAAGAGCAAGAGAAAACTGTAGAACACGCTTCTGTAAAGGAAGCAGACAAAACCAGCCGTACAGGACGACGTCCAAGTCGAAGTGCCTTGTCCAGTCGTAACGATCGAAAATCAGCCAAAAGTCCCCAAAGGACAGATGCACCAAAGGAGAATAAACATCCATTTGCTCTGTATGGGTGGGGAGAAAGGCAGACAGATACTGGGAGCCAGAAAACTCACAATGTCTGTGCTTCTGCTTCAGTGAATGAAGTAAGTAAGAGCTTCTGTTTCATTAAAAGGCAGCGACCACTTAGTGCCTACAGATGTCTTAATATTTAGGTAAAATGTCTTAGGGGTCCCTTTATTTGAATGGAGATTCCAGCAGTAGATTCTAGCAATAAACCTGAAGAGCCTTGAGATGTCCAAATAAGAGCTCTTTACTGTTGGTTTGGACACTTCCCAGGTTTGATTAATACTTGCAAGTCCTAATTAAACCCTGGATGTTTCTGGCTGTTACATTGTTACCAGCAAAACTGGCTATTGTGAAAGTATTTCTGCGTTCTGAACTCCACGAGAACAAGAGAAAAGCAGGCAGTTAGCTCCAGGCACCCCACAGGCAGGCAGGTGTGTGGGGCATGCACAAGTGCTGGGGAAGTGCTTGTGCTGTGAAAGAGTGGCTTTTGCTGGGGCACATCCTAGACTAGGAGCCTCACTGAGATGGTACAAGTGCTTTTCTGCTGAGATGTCTTGTCTAGCAGCCTGTTTTGGTGGGTTGCCAGTAGGAAATGTTGCTCGCAGCAGAATGGTCTATCAGATGGCTGATGGATTACAGGGCTGGTGTAAATATTACCAGAATAGCACAAATTAAATTCATGTGGTCATGGACAGCACCAGGATTCTGCTGTACTGGGGCTCTGTTTCCTGGCTAAGAAACAGCAAGGGAGTGTTTGAACAGATCCATCTTTTTCTTCTCTGTAATTCTTCTAGGCTGGTAAAACATAATCATTAATGCATCCCTGCCAGTGTCTTGTCCTTATCTTATTACTAAAGTAGTCTGAATCTGTGACACAAGACACCTGGGGATTGAAGTGGGGGGTGGTTGTGGTGTGCAAGATGGAGCTGGCCTTTGATGGGTTGTTCTGGAAGGGGTTTGAAGCCCAAGCTTTTCCCTCCTGGATGGCTCAAACCTTGGAGCAAAAGGAGGCACTTGGGCCTTACAGCTTTGGAAAGAAGCTGCCTTTCCTGATAATGGACAGTAATGCTAAATTGATAAGCTTTGGTCAGTGCTCAAAACAGTTGACTGGTGCTTTATGTTGAAGCCTAGAAGAGGCTGAAGCCTGACTTGAGCAGATATATTTATACTTCATCTTTGATGTCTAACATTTTTTACGCCAGAGGTTGGACTGAACAGGCAGAATATTTCTGAAACACTCCCAATTATGTAGTCTTTTGTCATTGAGGATGTTTCTTTATGTAGGAACTGACTACTGCCTGCTGAGGTTACTTTTTCTTACATGTTTGAAAGGTGTTACTCTCCCCTAATTGAGATGGGAGACAGAGATTTCCATCTGGAGGTAGAAGCAAGCAAACATAGAAGTTGGCTCTTCATATTAAATTTTGGAGGAAATATGATAATTTATTAATATAAAAACATAATTGTGTGTTCAGCACACTGCTCAAAATTAAGATCTTAAATCTCTAAGGAATCTCTTGCGTTTGGTCTTACTAATATGGCTTAGATTTTAAGGGATGCTTGGGCATATTGAGAGGTGTTTAAGATTTGAAATGATAGAAATAAGGAATTGAAGTTTTTAGAATACATTTGAGTAAGACTGAAACATTCAAGATTTTTGCAATCATTTAATAGTTGGAAGTATGAAAGATAATGCAGAACAGAATCTGAAGCACTTTTCATGAGAAAAAAGAAATCTGTGTTCAGTTAGCGGTACAAATTAGAGAAGAAAATCTAAACTCGCTCACAATCCCAGTTCCTTTGGGATGGGAACTGGGACAAATGAAAAGTGATCCTTGTCATTCCTGCGGGGTTCCTGAGCTGTTTCTCCTTCTGTAATACTAACTCTGGTCTTTTAGATTCACGAATCTGCTCTCCGAGCAAAGAACAGGAGACAAGTGGAGAAAAGGAAGCTCTCTCAGAGGCGCGTGCGATCGGCAGAGGCAGAAAGCAGCTGGCGGACAAAGGCCTCGCCACCAGACAACCCCTGGATGACAGAGTACATGCGATGCTACTCAGCACGAGCTCTCTGAGCCTGCATTCCCTTAGGCATCCTCAGAAGAAGTTACGCATATCAGGACACTGGTGCAAGGAACCAAACCACTTATGCAAGGTTTTTATAGGGAGTTTCCAGCTGTTAAAATATTTGTTACAATGTTTTTATCTTGGCTACCTACCTCACAGTGGGGTGTATCCTTGGAGCCATAACATTTGGAGAGGCTTTTAGATATAACTACCCAAACTTTTAAACAATTCCCCTTTTGGGAATTTTTCTAATGCTTCAGTTAACTTGTTTTGAGGGCGGGAGGGGGGACCTTAGCATACAGGGAGTCAAAGCAAACACCTTTTTGATCATGGTTACAAATAATCTGTTTTCCCTTATTTAAAGTACAAGTCATGGGGAGATGGTATTGGGGAAAGACTTTAAAGGAGTGATGGAGGTGCCTTTGTATTTATAAAACTACTTAACACTTTTATGAAAATAAGCATATGAAGACAGGCAACAGAAAGCCAGTGTGTCTGGTAATTAGCACTAATAAATGTAGATGCTTTAGGCAGGCAAACACCAAGTATTGTCTGTACACAGAAACTTTAAAAACAACAACAAAAAAACCCAAACAAAACCAACCTTGTTTGATTAGTGAATCTGCTGATGCTAACTTTTATCACTGTTTCTAAGGTCATTAGAATTAACCACTCATTTTCAGGGCAAGAAACAGGTACAGGATCATTTTGCTGTAGCTGTTCCTGTTGTACCAAATAACTAATGTAGACAATCATTATCTGATAGCTGCCACTCAATAAGCAGTTACTTGTTCTACAAATATAGAGTTCTACCACTGTACTAACCTTGTGGTCACACTTAGTCTGTACTTAATCATGTAGATGCTTTTATTGAAGGAGAGGGCTGGCTCCTTTCTGGTGAGGTCTATTTTTAACACTTCAGAGTATCTATTATGCTCAGTGGGGGTCAGAGTGCAATATGCATTCCACTTGGAGGTATTGTAAAGTATATTGTTAAAGGGTTTAAACTTGAAAATTGTGTTGATAAAACTTGTACATGATGTCCTGAGAAACTTGCTGCCTCTAGAAATTGGTGCAGAACCCCTTACTTATGAGGGGATGGGGAAGGGGGTAAGGGCTAGGGAAAGGAGGGGTGTATCCTTTAGTAAACAAGATGATGTAATGAAGTTTGAACATTTTTGTTTTGTAGGTCCTTCTTCTGCGTAGTAATACAGTCATTGTGATATCCTTGGTGGTTTTGTTTCCCTCAGGTGGCTGTAAATTACCTTTTTTTTCAGTTTGCTAACTATGCTTTAGGCAGATGATTGCTGTAGTTGTGAGCTTCAAAGTTTTGGTCAGATGTGTTGTGTGTTAGCTACACATGTTGGTTATCTCGGTTTAATTGTTTTGAAGCTTGTGCTTTACAGGCTGGACACGTTCCCACAGGAAGCATAATTGCACTTCTGCAGCAGAAACCTGCATTAGTTTTAGCTTCATTCCACAATCTCAGTGAGTAAGGAGGACTCCAGAATTACTATTGCAACATAGTACACATGCTTAGTGGAAAGTCTGATTGTGTTCTTGAAGAAAGTAATTGTGCAAAGGGTCCAAGCACTGCTGCCTCCTGGTGTCTATTACATCACTAAAGGTTTCATTACTCATAATTTAATTTTGTTAAAATGTCCTAGAATTCATGAAATTATAATCTGGTGTGGCGTATTTGTTTTTTTTTTACACCTGTTTTTTAAGCATAAAGCTATAAAAATACAGACAACTCTTGCTGAAGGCTACCTATTTAAGATCTTACAGCTTTTAAGTCTGGGAAAGCACAGCATGATTAATAATATTTTATATGCAGCAAAATCCTTGTATTTCAACTGCTAAGTAAACCACAGCCTAGAACTTCCTGAGACTTTAGAACAGTGCCCAAAACTGGGGAAAACTACTCCAGAGAATGCCTTTACTCCATATGAGATTCTTCTGATTTCCTTTTATGCTGTGTTTTCCTCTTAACATGACCGCTGTAAATATGCTTAGCTTGCTTTCTGATGCTCTTGCAATTCCAGAAGCCACCCAAGCTTTGCACAACAGTGTCAAAGCACCGACTCCGTAGTGTTTCACCGCCTTATTCAATAAAAACTTGCCTGCTCCTGTTACAGGCTTTGTAGGCTTTATGTAAGCACAGCCAATGGATTGTGCCCTCAGTGCATTTTGTCGCATTCAACAGTTTCCTTGACTGCGTAGGGCAGGACTCATCTTGCCACGCTTTTGAAGATGGCTTCTACAGTTCTCTCTTCCCACAGGGAGTGGAGGAGCCAGGGTGACTATGTGCCTGCCTTAAGTCCCCCATGTTTGGATAAGATGTATCTCTCATTAGGTGTTGGTGTTTTCAATAATTATAGGAGGCCTGAGTGTCTTCTGCCTTGGATAGTGGGAACCAAACTTAAAACATCTCCCACAGGCCTGTTCAGGTGTTCAAATGAGAATTTCCAACAGCATCAAGGCTGTTGTATACTGAGGAAAATGTCCAGTCCTAATCCTAGTCTGGTCAAGAGCTGTTTCCCACAAAGACCACTTACTAGAAGACAGCAGAGACACTAATAAGGTCTTGTGAGCTGTTGTTGTGCTTTTTCAAATGGTCTGTAGCCAAAACAATCCTGGGTGCTATGTTGGTACTATCTGGGTTTACGTAACCCAATGCCTGAAGTGATGGGTAAATTATTCTGCAAATCAGGTAGCCTTCCTGCATTTGGGCATTATTTCACTAAAAAGCTACTATTTTGCTTAGACTATACGAAACAGTATAGTTCTGATCACTGCAAGCTCTATGTGTGAAGTATTTGATCAGGAAAACTGCTGGTGTTTAGATGTTAACAAATGAAAAGCCAATTGAATTGTAAAGCAGAACTTTCCAGATGTAAAAGCTTTAAGTGTATTCCATAGATTCCTACAGGAGGTGGCCATTTGCTTCAAATTGGACTCACTGAAAAGTAGAAAACCTAGTGAATGTCTTCCTACCAATTAAGGAATTTCTAAACTTTGTCTTGCATGGACTCTTGAATTTAGCCAAGTGGTGAACACTTCTCACTCCTGTTTTAGAAGCAAAACTTTCTGGTAAGAACACAGTAAATACTCAATTGTCCAAAGTCTTCATTAAAATGACTGTTTATTCCTTTGTTTCTGAAAGTACTTAGCTAAGTGAAGCAAGAGTTTTACAATGTGTAACGCTGCAGTTTAACTATAGTGTTGTGAAGACTAGTGTTTACAGTGTAAAATGTTACCATGAAAACTGCATAAGAATGTCCTGTAAAATACAGTAGCATGCCTGTTCAGTCACTGCTGTCACATCTTTGCAACTATGAAATACAAACTCTTTCACAGGAAGCTGAGATAGTAGTCAAGGTGATAGCTAAACTTAGAGCCAACCTTAACAGAACAGAGGGACAGTTTCTGGTAAGAATCTTATCCGGGTAGCACATGCAAATTCAAATAGAATTTTTAACACCTATGGAAATGTATCTGTTCTCATTTTTTATAGTATCATGTAGTGCCACTGAACTACAAAGGCCTCTCTGACTTTTTTTTTTTACTGTGATAGGGACCAAATGCTAGCAATCTGAAGGCCTAATGTATGGTAACCTGGATGTTCCAGTTTCTTTTCCAGCTCAGTTAGTGCACTCAGCAGCAAAGCCATAAATGGAGCCTGACTCAACACCTTGACAAGTAGCCCCATGAAATTAGGGGTACAAATGAATGGGAAGCTGCCTCAGCTATTGTTAGCACTGAATTCACTTTAAAAACAATAGGGAAAGACCATCTAAGCTTGAAGCAATATGTGTTTTTTAAAGTTTTTAAACAGTATTTGTTTTTAATGCTTCTGTATTGTCTATTATTAATAGTGTAGTGTCCACTTGTACATGTGAATAAAATGAGTGACACAAAGTGCCTGGACTGCTTGTACTGTGCTTTTTGGGATCTCAGATTTTTATTTTTTTTCCCCTCACAGGGTACTTTAGTCCCTGCATACAAACTGTGGGTTCTGCTTGTCCCAGATACTCTCTCCTGGAACGTAAGTGACAGGATTTTGTAATGACTGAGGTTGGGTATGAAGCTAGATTATAGTTGCCATTCCAGCCTCCTATGTTCATCCTGTAACTCGCCCAGAGATTCTTAACATCCTTTCCCAACTTGAAGCACGTTTTTTCCCCTACTATGATAAGAAAAAACCCAGCTATGCTAGCTTTCTGAAATGCTATGCCTTTGAGAATATAAATGTAAAGCTTTGGAGGAAAAAAGGGTAAGAGAGAAAAAACAGGAAGCTGTATCACTAAGAACAGATATACTCATGTAAACAGGAAAAATTAAGTCTTCAGAAGCTGGCTACACTGAAGTTCTCTATGCCATGGGTTCTTCAGTAAATGAATGGGACTATATTAACTCTGTGGATTTACAATGTATTTCTTGAGAGTTTTATAGCATTAATTCTTCCAGCATATAAAATGTTATGGAAATGAGGTGCACAGACTAACCAGGTTTTTCTATGGCATTCACTTTTTATAGGTCTTAAGGGAGCTCTTGAAGCCATACTGCATATCTATTTGAATACAAAGAATGGATAAGATGAGGCAACTGTAAATTATATGTGAGTTGCCATATAGTCATGTTATTGACTTCACTTAACAGACAAAGCTTGTACAAGTAAACAGGACTTGCTGGAAGAAAATCAAGGAAGATTCTTTATTTGGTGCTAGATACAAGCATTAAATGAAAGAGTGTAGGCCAACAGACTCATTAAAAGGCAAGACACAGGCTTTAATAAGACATTTAAATCTCTTAATGGGCTGAACAGCTAAAGCTCCACATCCAATGAAACCTCAGATATAGGTACCTGGTGGTTTTTCATGTAAAACTCCCACCCATCTTGCTTTGGTAAAGTAATAATTTTACCCTAAAAACACACGTAGCCTATTTTATGACATACTGTTCAGGTGAGCTAGGTTTGGTTTGCTGTGTCAACTACAATGCTAAAGCTTGAAATCTACTCCAGGGCTGATATTGGCATGATGTTTATTTTTAGAAATAAAAGACCCTCAGAGGAGCGACAGTAAACAGTAGAGTTTGCACTGATGAGAGCTATTGCTTCCAACAGTATTTCTCTAAGGAGTTGCAATTTTAGAAAATTTCTTTTTAGAATGTCAGCAAGATATGCAGCATAAAGGTTTGAGATACTATAAAACATGCACATTAACCAGGTTAATGTGTATACAGTGAGAGTATACATTAAACAATGGTAAAAACATGTCCAAACTAATTATAATGACACTATTCTTTCCTTCCAGGGAGGAAGGGGACAGCTTTAAGACAGTTAGTGAAATAATAAAACTGCTTACTGCTTTTTAAACCAGAGACACTTAACCAAAATGATCATAAGAACCAAGTATAAAAGAGGCCTTATATGTAAAAGGGACAGAAAGAAGTAGAAGAAAATCCCTGTGAAACCCCTGAAATTTGTATTTATAAGCAACTTGTAAGTCCTCTGCTCCTTTCAACTGCTACTGTAATAAGGGAAAGAGGTTTTGATCAATAGCCAACACCCCTCCCACCACTCTAACAGCGACATGAGAGCAACCTTCAGCTCTGCTTGTGCTCAGCTTTTGTCAGTGTGCCAAGAAACCTGACTGGGTTGTGGAACACTGTGTGGTGGAACAGACTACCCTCATCTTTTTCCAGCATTCCAGAACTGGTTTGGGGTTTGGGAACCAACCTCAGCTCTGGTGGACAACACATCCCAATTAATAACCAGCTATTTGGACTGGTGAAGGAGACAGCTCCATCCAACTTCCTACCCCAGAGGACTTGCTTTTGGTATTTGCAGTTCTGAAAGCCAAACTGAACTGAGCGAGGATTAAGACAGGTAAGTTTCTTTGGAGTTCTCTGATGTTATTGAAAGTACAGTTATGCTGCTTCAAAAAACACTTCACACTCTTACTAGGAAGAGAATATCATTGGGAATAATTGTTACCAGTTCCATAACAAATCGAATCCTAAATACAACAATCAGAGGAGTGACATAACAGGAAAGATTTTGGACCCAACAGCCTTTACAACCCTAAACCCAGGCTTTTCAAGTACAAAGCATGCTTAATTCTGTTTAATTCAGAGACAACCTAAGGTGCATACTTTTCACATAAGCATCCATTTGAACCAAAAATGTCAGGACAAAGGGAATAAACAGAACTCTAATTCCATGAAAGATGGTATAGCTCAGCGTAGCATTCTTGCTCTGCGCTTGTGCTTTAACTTGCCTTTTCCAACTTGACAAATCAGGATACCAGAAGTATGGGTCATAACTGCACGTTATGAATTGATCCTGTCAACAGCTTGTTAGAATGTGGCAAACTGAGTAGGAAGAAATAAATCAACAACCTCTCACTGACAGCTGCCAGTGGTTTTATAATTCAGCTTGTAAATACAAACTATTGTGCAACAAACAAACGTGACAAAGCCTACCTCAGTTAAATTTGTTTATATGATAAAAAAATAAAATATTAAACTGCTTATAGTGCAACATTCTAATAGCATACATAAGTATACCATGCTTTGTAAATTTACTGTTACATTATTTACAGTACATTGCAATGCTTTAAACTAGAGGTGAAAGAACAAAAACAGGTAATGGAAAACATTTACATACAGGTATGAGCCTTAATATTGTCCACCAAGCTATCCAGTTGGCTTTGCAGACTTGTGTGTTGTGCACATTCCTGCCCCTTACCACAGGACACCTTTCTGTCAGCAGTGCTTTGCTTTGTCTGGAGATAGTGGAAAGATGATTTTAAAAACTGCATAGCCTTCAAGCTTTTCTGTTTCTTCAAACACCATTTGCAAGGACAGCTGTATAAAATACATAAGAACTCAATTAATTACTCATATCTGCTCAATCTGAAAACTGAGCTCTTGAAATAAGATCAGTAAATATTCATTTCTGTAGAGCCATACCAAAGCTGAACAAAATTAAATCCCTTTTCTAGCAGTCTCTTAGTTGAAGAATGACATTTTACAGGAGGAAAGCAGTTCAAGGATTCCTATCCATTATTTAAAATTCTGGGCTTTAATTGGGAGCTAAGCTTCCAGAACACAGAAAAAAAATGAGAATGTAGAATTATGTGCTGCCTTATTTAATGTTCCTTAAAGCTTCTGCTTTGTGCACTGCTCAAACTGATGAATGAATACAGTAAAAGTGATGCAGTAGCTATGCCTGCAGTACTTATTTGATATCACTGTCCTTGTATTAGAGAAATAAGGATTAATTATAGCAGAATAATTAACTACACAGGGAGAGAGGACTGTCCTAAAAGCCACTGCATGCTGCAAGGAGTTCTGTAAAATCCACTGATTATTGAGAAGTATCTTAAGGACAACTGTTTATAAGAAAGACTACCCACAGAGCTGTTCTTAGGAGTTTATGTGACTTTTATGTCTCTTCCCCTACAACTGCTAAAGGGAAAAATTCTTTCCTCACCTTCTCTGAACAACAAATTTGGAAGAACTTTAGAACACTGCACACCTGTTTCCTAGGCTGCAACAGCCCCAGAAGAACTACTCTAGATGACAACACTGCTTAAGCAGCAAATACTACTATTCTCTTGTTTACATTTCTGCTAATAGCAGACAGGAATCAGAATAACTTCAGGCTGCTTTTAGGTAGGGGCAAGAAAATCAGTGGAAGTTTGAAATTTAGTGTTATCTTTAATTTTTGAGTCTCTGTGTTTAAGCCTCATTTTCAGAAACTACTTTATAATAGCTTAGGACAAGATACTGTACCATACATTTTGTGAATGCTTAGTTCTACTAACGTTTGTTCCCAATGCAACAGAACTGATTCACTTTCTCTACAGTGCATTAGGTGGCTATTAGGTCTATAATGCATTTCAGGAATAGAGAATTTGAAGATGTTTTCCACAGCATTACTCAGAGTAAGCTGAGATTTAGAAATACTTCAGTAAGAGCACTAGCCTTCCCAGCAGATGACAGAAGAAAAAACAACGTATAAAAACACCAATCCATTCCACTGTGCATTGTTTCAATAGACTCTCTGTAACTTTACAGGCTAACTGTTGAAAAGCCAAGCACCCAATACAACACATTTATGAAATATGCTAATTTGCCCACCACCCCAAGATTTTTGTAGCCTTACCTTCTGTATCTAAAGTAAATATTTGGGATTTTGTGTTTTGTTTCTCTAACACCCGCATTCTTGAGCACTTTGTGCTTGTGCTCTGCGTGGTGATCTCAGCTGTCTCAAGGCAGCATCTCCATACTGAATACCTGAGCCCATTCTTTCTGGATCCAATTCTCCTGATGGGAAACAAAATAGTCACAAGAACATAGATCATGTGCAAATAATATACTCCAAATAATCCATTAACATTCTATTTTAAAAATGAGTAATTATATTCTGATCTATTTACAGAGAGATTATCTCAATTCTGTCTACTTTTACGTTTCAAACCTGAATCATTTTCTCCTCTAATTTAACCATATGCCCTTGATCATGATGACAAAGCAATCTGTCCCAGAGTTAGGCTGCAAAGAAGAAATGCATTTGCACTACTTTGAACAAAAGAAAGGTCTAAAATGTTTTCTTGAATACATTTAAAAACTTCCTGCTTTCAGATGCTCCTAAGCAAAGAAAATAGTACTGTAGATACCAAGCCAAACAAAAATGGATCAATCTGATAGAAAGATTCCAAAAAGAACTGCCCCCCGGGGAAAATGATCAACCTTTCCACCTTCTGGAATCCGTTCCTGCCTACTTCATACCCTGTGCCTTCAGAACTGTTCTTGTGGCTGTACAGAGGTCCGGCCAAGAGAGACCTCCCTAAGTTCCTTACAGTCTCCATTTCCCCATGATTCATTGGATGTGTGCTGGCACAAAAAAAAGCCAGGAGCAGTTCACAGAAAATAAGACATAATTCTGTGGTGGCAGTACCTCTTTAAAGCAGTCATCAAACTACAGTACCGTGAGAAACTAGCTATACATTGTTTATTTGGGTTTGTTTAGGTTTGTTTTGTTTGTTTGTTTAAAATGAAAGCTGCTGTTTGGCATTGATTTGATGCAGTAATCACAAGATGCCTACAAAAACATCGCATTATTTTCATCTAAAAATTTCTGTTTGGCATTGGAAACATGTAATCAGAATCTGAGACAGACTTTTCAATATGGCCAGTACTTAAAACTTTAAAGATATCAAGCAGCTAGAAAAGAGAAAAAAATGGAATGCAAATTAGCTGTAATGACATCTAACACACAGATGCCTGTCTCCAGCAGAAACCTGCCCACTTGTGTTGAGAAGCTTCTGGTATATTTCTAGATCTGCAAAAGTAAAAATGATTTCAACTGAGAGGCAGGAAGGTCACTTCAGAGAAACAGTTGCTAGGAAACATCCCTGAAATTTTTAGTATTACTGTTCATACTCTCTTGACTGTATTTCCTGTTATAGATGAGAAGCAGAATTTCAAGTTATAACTGCCCTGATATTAGGTTTTTATTCTGGACTACAAAAACTTTCTAATGTCAGCCTTGATATTTGTAGGGATGCAGCAACACACAGAACACAGAACCTACACTCTGACCTGACTGTTGAGGTAAACACACACAATTCACACCACCACCCCTTTTTGGATATACAGGTCTCACTTAGATGTCCATTCCTATTAAAGCATATAAGAAGCAGCTATAAATCAAATAGGTTATTTTACCAGAATGAAATTTTGGGTTTTTTTTGGTTTAATTTTAATAGAGGACTTTGAATGGTGATATTTCCATGTGCACTTCTACTAATTTTCAGATAAAATAAAGGATTTTATAAATATAAAGCTTAATTTACCTGATTCAATTTTATTGAGTATTTTTCTTGCACACTGTACAAAGGCCTCTTCAACATTTTCCCCCGTTAGAGCACTTGTTTCCAGGAACATCAGCTCTGCATTTGACACAAAAAAAATATTCTCAAAACAAGTCTGGAATACCAGGTATAGTCTATAATATAATACCAGTATATATAGAGATCTACAGTCAAAAAGCATTGTCTAAAAAAACCTAACTTTTGATGGCAAAACTGCAAAAAGCATCCTCCAAAATTTACTGAGGAGCCCAAGAAAGCTGGAATCCAAAGATAATCTGGGCTGTGCATGCAAAACTGTGCTTGAAACCAAACTTCATCCAGTTTCCCATTAAATAGAGGTTATATGCAAAAGCAAAGCCAGTAATCAGAGTTGGTAGAAAAGACTTCAATTGATTTATAAAAGCAAAACCAGATTTTGCTGATGGCAAGTCTGCAGCACAGAAGCTCAGAACAAGACTGGCTTTAGCTGATACAGAATCATGTCCTCAGTCTGGATATTCTGAATACTGCAGACCAGGTAATAGTTCCTGGATCCATGCCCTGCTCTGAACTCAGTTTTAAATGAGTAAAACTCACTGCTTCAAACTGCAGCACACCCCATACAACTTTGTCTATTATCTAGAGTCTTTAAGGTGCTGAAAAATTGGAATTCATGTCTTTCATTTTCTTCTCAGCTGTTTGGAGGCAAGGCAATACCTGAAGTTGTATTACATTTCCTACAGAATGTATCCACATAGAGGGTATTCTTAAAGCTGTGAGTGGAAAAACCATTGGTAAGGAGACTTAATACCTGAAGGTTTCACTGCAGGCACTGCCTCTCTGAGCCTCAGGTACTGACAGAACTCTTTTCTGTAGACAGGGTAGAAAGTACAGCCTAACTGCACAAAAATGTAAATGACTTCAAGTATTATGCACCTTTGAACGCTACCTGAAGGTTTTGTACTACTTACCATTTTCCTGTGCAAACCGGGATGCCTCTAAGAACGTGACTTCACGATCTGCATCAAGATCCTTTTTATTTCCACACAGTATTATCACAATATTTTGACTTGCTAACATTCTTGCATCCGTCAACCAATTAGTAAGTGCATTGTAGGTTTCCCGGCTGTGCAGGGAATGAAACCCTTCATTAGGGACACACTCATTGCTCGTGAACACATCACCGAACCGGAACTCAGACAGCAAATCTGTGTTTGTGGCAAACAAACTGCTGGTAGGCAGGCAAGGCACCTACACAACTCAGTGTAACAGTGATGAACAGGGAAGATTATGAAATTCCTTCATGAAACTATCTAAAAGCTTGAGTATTTAAAAATCAAAATTAAATTAATCAAAATATATAAACATACAATTATAAAACACTGTATTAATGTGAAAAGCTAAGACTTCAAGCTCTTATCTAGTTTCAACTTTTGTGCATGACATTTTGGGATAACAGAATGAGATATTGTTCCATATGGAATTCATCTGATACTTCAACTACCAGTGGGATTGTAAGAATTTATGAGGCTTGTGTAGATGTGCATGCCTGAACTTTCACACCAGTGTCAGCACCTGCACTGCAGGCAGCCACCCTGCACACACCACTTGCCAGTGCAGCAGTGGTCAGGGAGAAAGCTTTCAAGCAGTAAGACTGAGAGATGACTCCAGCTGACCTTAGGCACAGAACAGATTTCAAAGCCTGCTGAGAGAACCTTCACTCAGAGAACAACAAGCAACAACCTAGTGAACCACCATTGACCAATCCAAAACTCATCTGACAATGAGTGGCAGGAAGAATGTGAACACGTGTAATGGTAAGGTGTTTTACTGGCTGCCTATAATATTAAAATACTGAAAGATGCAGAGAAGAACCAAATTTTGGCCTACAGTTAAAGAATGTATAGGCAGAGCTAGATTCTCCAGAGGATGACCTTCTATCCCAGCACACTAATCAGCAGTTTCCACAAGAAAGAGTGCACCACCTTGGTTAAGGGTGGCTGAAGTTCCCCCTTGTTTCTGTGGCAAGGCTTGATGAGCCAGTGGCTGCATGTAATCCATCATGATTAGAGCAGCAACCAGGTGCCCAATCCCCACACATCTGTGTAACCCTCTAGGAACTGTACACATTTGACTTTCACAATATCTCATGTAGGCAAGTTCCAAAGCTTAAATATGCACTGAAACAGGAGTACTTTCTTTTCTTCCTGCCCAATCTTGATTAGAGCATTGGGTACTTGGGGAGGAATCATTGTGCATTAACTGGATCTGGCAGTCTATGAGCAAAAGAGCTGCTGGCTTTCTTACCTGGTTATATCATAGACAAGCAAAGCACCTGCAGCCCCTCTGTAGTAACTCCTTGTTACAGACCTGAAATAGAATTACAAATATGTATTTCTGTGGTGCCTTCACTGTTTAAAATCTGGGTTAATGTAGCACAATCTGCATTATGAAAGAAAATTCTTATTTACATATATAAAACAAAACATGTTTTTTAGACAATGTTATCAGCTGTGCAGCAGCAGACTAGTTACAACCAGGATTTTGATGAAGCACTTTGATTAAATATAGTTGTACAAGGATTCTCCAAGTTTATTATGATCCCTGTGGTGCTGAAGGTATACAATATATGTGACCAGATAGAGAAGGGAGGCTGATATCTGGCCAGCACACGAAGGAGACCTCATTAATGAAGACTACAAATCACAGCTCAGCTTTATTTAGTTAGAAGTATATCCAAAGGACTTGTCTGATAGAAGACATTTACCTGGATTGCTGCCCATTGCTCAGACTTCTACCATCATACTCACCTTTGTTAACCAACCCCTCTCCCAAAACAAAGAGACCTCACAGACACACTCCATCCTCCCCAAAATATTAAAAAAATAATGGATGTCCTATTTGATGGTGAATGTACCCAGGAATCCATTTGATTTTTGCTAAGTCTGATCTGTGCCTCAGATGTAGAATAACACTGCTGTACACCACAATGACACAGACTCTGTCTGACTTCAGCAGGCTGAAAATGACTGTATTTTTTTCTGGGAATCTCTTCCCTTTTATACTGTTCTACATTCAATCGGTGAAACAAACTTCTTCAATCAATCACATTGGTCAGACCAGAGGGACATCCAGAAGAAGTCCCTCCGAGGGAAAGAATGTAAACAAAGTTTACAGTTAGAAAAACATCTCTCTTGTTTATAGAAAATTCCCTGGGAAAAGAGTTTCAGAAAACCAAAACATCTCAGGCAGGAACTAGGGCTACAGTAGAACACTGTTAAAATACAGCATTAAAAGCACACTGGTTGTTATAAGCTGACAAATTGATTGTTTTTTCTCTAAGAAACTTCAGATACCTCACTCTTTCTAGAAATGTATTTACCCCAACATATTTGACTGATTTTTTTTCCTCTCCAATAAAACTGTATACAATTGTATCATGCAAATGTTTTCATGCAGATTTTGAACAGCTTACAGCTTCCTGACATTTACTTATTCCAACCAATAGAAGGTCTCCTAAACATAGAGTTAAGTGCATACTCTTAGTTAAAAAACAATTATGAATTTGGCTGGTGAGCAAGATTTTAGCCACCTATTCCACTCATATACCTTAACAGAAAATACCCAATGAAAGAAAGGGCAGAAACTCAGATTCTGCAAGGCAGCATTGCTCTACCAAAATTGATGGATCTGTGTTGCTGTGTCCAGGTTGGAAGGTTAATATGAAAGCAGACAAACAATTCCACTGACCAAAAAGCTTTGTCTACTTACAAGCAGAGATAAATAATATCCACCACTCACTGCAGCAATTATAGTAACACTTAATAAAATGGCTGAAAAGCCTACCTGAACCGTTCTTGTCCTGCTGTATCCCATATCTGCAACTTTACATATTTACCACCAACATTTATGATCTTTGAACCGAATTCCACTCCTATAGTATGATTTGAGTCATCTTTGACTACAAAAAAAGAAAGGAAACAAAATTTACTTGAAGAATATATAGAATGAATAGTTTTTACATAAAATGATTTAGGTATTATCAGAACTCCTCAGTGTTCAAATTACAAACTTCCTGAACCATCAAATTCAGTACTGCTCATAAGCTCACTGCTACCACACAGAAATGAATGTTCTTACAATTTTTGACAGTTTAGTCAATCCAAACTTACTACTAGAGAGGCCTGCCTTATATAATTTCCAGTTCACTCCAGTAAGTAGCAAGATACTTTCTGTACACTATTTTCCAACTGTGTTTTCTTTGATGTCATTTAAAATCAAAATTCATGGGAATGTACACAGTCTTGACCATGAGTATGCAAGACCCAATTCTTCTTTAATGCACAAAGTTAAGATACTTGCTCTGTGTAAGCTGTTGATATCAGAGAACCTCAGCAATTTACAGCTGCCCTTACTAGAAGCAAGGGCTTGTTTCAAATTCCCTCAGAATCAAGCCATGTTCTTTAATGCTTACATATCATTATCCTTATGTATTCCTCAAGAGACAAGGTGAATTACTGTTTGGTTGAGAAAGACTACAGTCACCTTAGCTTTACAAAGGTTTCTAAATGTGTATTATTTTTGTTTAATCTTGATGCCAAATGTACAGTCCAACAGAAATTTTCCTTTTATGTTATTTGCTCATCTCTGAATAACATTCACAATTGAATGTCTATCAGTATTTATCATAGACCACAGTCCTTAATAAAGAAAAGTTACTATTTATTTTGAAAGATGCTACAGGCTTTCTAAGTCTACTCAAGCAATTCAACTTTTCTTTCATTATTTTTCCTAAAAGATCCAAGTCTCTACTATCTATCTAGGGAATCTTGAGGCTGCAAATTATACCTCTCACAGAAAGTAAGTCTGTACTTTCACCAACGTCTTGTTATATTTACTTGAGAGTAACAGAGAACAGTGCTCCATATTAAGCTTTAGATTAAAGACAAACAGTGAGCAATAAGAACTTACTGCACGGTTCTGAACATAGTTTTTACTAAAATCCTCACCTACATAAGTAAGAGAATTAGGGGAGCTTCCACACCAGTAATAGGTACTCACGTAGGCTGAGCTTTTACCTGTGGTACAAGGCAGTTCAATGTACTTACATTTCTTTTCAATAAATTGGTGTAGCAAACAGGATTTTCCAGTTCCAGCATTTCCTATCACCAAGAACTTAAACAGGAAATCTGAAGATTGAAATAAAAAGAAAAAAAATCGCTTTATTTTAGTATGGACTCACATTTTCGTTACAAGACCAAGCTCACAAGCCAGCTATTCTCTTGTAGCTGTTATTTCAAAGAGAAGGGAACAGATGACGAATTAGCAAAATAGGAATAAATCTGAAGAATTATCCAGTGTCTGCAACAGTGATGTTACACAGCAAGAACTAAGAATTTTTCTTTATGGAGAGGCAAGAAAGACAAAACAAAGCAGAAATAGCTGAATCTGAGTTCAGTTAAAATAGGCTGAATCACAGGTGAATGGTTGGCTTGTATTCCAGTAATGTGTTTTAAGAGTGTGTAAGCTATTAACTGTAGTCAACACAAATATATAGTGGTGTCATTCCTCAAAATCCTCAAAATCTACAATTCCAGAGAGGGGTGTTTTTTCTTGTTTTGTTTTGGTTTTTTGGTTTTTTTTGGGGGGGTTGGTTGTTTGTGGGATTTTTGTTGTGGTGTTTTGCTATTTTTTTGGTTTAAAATTTACATTAATTTGGATTCTTCTATTAACAGTTTAATACTCATACTTTGTTTTTAACTCTTGTACAGCTGGGAAAACCACAGTATTTCTCTGGAAATTTTAGAGGGAAGAAATAATTTTTATTCTGGGATGCCTAGTTTTGATATTTTCTTCACATGTTAGATTGATACACTTATATTTCTGTTACCTATTTATGAGCCATTTATATCAATATTCATTGGCAATACACATTTTCAAGATTTATGGCCCATTTCTATTGTTTTTAACAGTTACATAAAATGCTTTAATGGTACCACAAAACTGCTTTCAGTTTTGCTAAAGACCAAAGAAAGCTTCCCTCTCTTACTGCTCTCAAAAATCATAAACTGATTAGAAAGCTTACAACTGCTTCTCCTAATATATTCCCACCAAGGCAACCTTTACAACTCACACAAGACTCCCTATTTAGTTTTCTACCAGCAACAGATTTTTTACTCTTTATTGCTTACAGTTTCTGTAAGAAACAGAGCAGGTCTCCAGAAGACATCTGGTAAGCATGCAAGGAAAACGATTAAGTTCGCAATAACAACAAAAATAAAAATATTAATTTTGTTAAGAGTGTTCAAAGCTGTCAACTGGGCTATGTGGGTAATGGCCCAGGGAATGGCAGAATAAAAAGAAAACTAAATTATGCTAAGTAAGACAAAGAACTGATAAAATCCTCTACCAGGACCTCATCTGAGTACTTAGTTTCAAAAATCTAATTTAAGATGCACACAAACCAATGTGCTCATTTCATTTCATTTCATGAAGGAGTTACTTGTTATGGTATGCCATAAACACTCCCTAGCAGTGGCAAAGGGAACAAGCAAGTTTCTCAAATGCTATGAAGATTCCCACTGCTAAAAAGACAGGGCTGTGAGTCCTGAAAATGTCTACCATTCTTCATCTTCACCTGTCTTCTGGATTTTATTCATATTTAAAATGAGGTAATGTTTTACTAAGGGTTTTTCCTTTTTTACATTTTGCCCTTCTTGTTCCAAACACTGTAACAAGCTTGGAATAGATTCTGAATTCCACCCTTCTCAGAAGATGGCTGTTTCTTGCTCACAAATATGACCATTTACACGCTCAAGACTTTCTGTTCCAAAATCATCTCATTTGTCACGCCCCCACCCAGCTGCTCATGCTTTCTGGATTTGAAAAAAAAAAGTTACAAAAAGGATTTTCCTTCAGGTTGTGAAAATTTTGTGTTAACTCCCCTGAAGAAGGGCCCTTCATGCCATCTCAACTGCAAAACACGCTGAAGCTGAGAACCCTTCACTCTATCAAGTCTTTTCTGTTAGTATGAAATGTAGGTATCATAAATAGCCCAGTGTTAGATTAAGAAAAATTTCATCTCTAAGAAAGCCAAGTTTCAATTTTTATGGATCAAATATCACTGATTAGCTGCCTTTCACACCATTTTGTATATTTAAACTACTCTGTGTGTGCGTGTGTATAATCTCACTGATTTTACCACTTTCAGAGCACCTCAAAATGCAAGATATTCTGAGACACAGACATAATTAAAATAATCTGTTTCTGTTTCTGTCATTTTTCCGAACACAAATCTGAAATCCATTTGAAACTGGCTCTACTTTGTATCTGGTGAATGCTGTTTGTCAGATTTTCTCCTTAAAAACAACTATAAAATTCAAGTTTACCTTCCTTTTTTTCCTCTCCACGGAAGATTCGTGTTATTGACAGTAGTACAACAGCTACTAACCGAAAGCAGGGAAAGACTAAACCCAAAACTCTATTCCCTCACTAATTTGCATTGTAACTGCAAGCACTGGTTGTCAAGTGTGGCTCATGAAGGCGTATTTGTGCAAGCCACAAAACCACAGTGAGTGGCAAATTTAACACACTGCTCCCTTCTGCACAGACAGGCTGCAGGCCAGGCAGGCCTTGGGACAACCACGTCACTGCCAGGGACTGATCTGGAAGAGCATCACGACAGCAGGGTATTTTTCCCTGAGGTGTTTTAGATTGAGGTGCTTTATATTTTGCTCTGAAAGCAACAGTGCTATTTGGGGATTTTATATTTCTGTTTTTAAAATGATAATATATTTTAGCAGCACTTTAGACTCCTAATTCCTATCAAGATTCTATTGTGCCAGACAAATTTAAAAGGGAATCTCACCTACAAATAAATCACTTGGATGCCAGTTCAATGCCTGCTTACTTAGAAAAAAAAATAAATTTCCATCTGACAAAATAGCAAATGGGCTTTGTAAGATGAAACTTGAAACAATTCACTTTTTCCACAGTATGAAAGTAAGAGAAATGCGTTTTATTCCACCAAACTAAGAGAAACGTATTTTAGTCCACATAAAATGACAATGTTAGTCTTCTAACAAAAAAATTCTAATCTTTCTGCACCAGAGGTAGCAATGTTTCCAAACACAAGTAGACTCAAAGACACTGTTGCATTCACAAATATAACCATGCTTCTATCATTTTAAACTCCAATTTTATGTAAATTATTTGAACTACCAAAAAGCTTTTAGACTTATGCTATCAGTGTATCCATGAGCACTGAACAGCATGGTTCAGGAAATGTGGAATACTCTGTACATTTAATCAACTGCAAGGAAGGACAAGAAAAAGACTTTGCCAATACCAAATGTTAAAAACGTAACCAAGATTTAACAAACTTTTAAGTTCACAGCCTAGCATATTAACAAATAAGGTAATACCAGGTGTACCACATCAACTACATTTTTATTACTTATTTTAGTACATGATTTAGGACATGAAATGTTTTCTCTTTAAGCTATACAGATGCATGCAAAATTTAGCACAGTTTGGAAGCACAGAAGTCAAATGGGATGGGGCAGACAGCTTCTTATAGACCATCACTGTGGAATCAAATTATAAATTCATTCTTAGCAACTTCCGCAAATGCAACTCACATTCTAGTGTTTGCACTACTGCTTAATTGCTCTAGTTTTTCTTTTTGGTGTTCTCTTCCCAGAGAAGTTCACTTCATTTCATTGCTTTTTTAATCTCCTTTTTTTTTTTCCCCAACTGACAAAGCAGCTCAGAGCTCCAGCATTCCAGTCAGCTGCCAACGCTGTCACCCTAGAGAAACTTTTCTTTTGAATTCTGTTGTTCCTTCTTCATAGAAAAGCTGAAAACATCATTCAGATGTTACAAATGCTTGCTGCCATGCTGGCTGCTGAAAAGGTCTAGAAAAGTTAAAGCACTTTGCCTTTAAATAAGATTGTCTTTATACAGAAGGGATTTAGGATCAAAACTGAACTCTGTGCTCAAGGGAAGGAAGGTTACAAAATATGCACTACAGAAATCACACAGAGATGAAATGCAGCACAGCAGGGCTGTTTAAGGAAATAAGGCATTATAAAGAATCAGCTTACTTCTCTCTGAGAGCTACATGCACCACCTGATCCCAAACTGGGTAGGGGGTGCATGAAATAAAACTTACTTTCTAGCACAGGCAAAAAGGAATAAAATTGTGGCTTCACCCTAAAGATGCACCAGCAGCACAAGCTGTTAAGCTACATAAATTACATCACGTCTTTTGTGTTTGTTATTTTTTTTTTTTCTTTTGGGGGTGGTGGTTCAGTGTGAGTTGAGGGGAAAGGAGAAGAGAGACAATTGTGGGCTTTGACTCAAGCACCAACAAAAACAGATGGCTGATGTGGCAACCACCCCCAGACATGCAACCTCCTCCTTTGACTGAAGTCTGCTCCAGCAGAAGAAATAGTCAAGCATCTTCTGAGATGCTGCAGCTTAGTCTTTAAAATGCAATGAGAATTAAATTGTTTCCTTTACACTGCTAATATAGCAGGGTAGGGGAGGAAGACCAAATTATATCCCAAATCACAGTTTGAAATCTTCCCAACTCCTTGCTATGGAGTAGAATCTATATTCACTAATGCTGACCCTTCGGAAACTCTCTCATTCATTGCACAGGGCAGGAGGAAAGAGTGCTCTGAAGCATTCCTACTGACACATGCTGCCTCTAAATGAAAGGAGGAGCTATTCCCACTGCTTACTCCTTTCTCTAGCAGAAAGTTAACAAAATAAACAGGTAGAACAGATCAACCTGGCTCTGTTCCAATCTGCAGAAAGAATGCTTCAAACAGGGAAGTTCTGCTTCCTTACAAGTGAAAAAGCTATGCACTCTAAGAAACAAAATCCAATTTGAAACAAACTGAAGACCAGGGTGATAAATGCAAATACAATTGGTTAAATGGCAGGGAATAGGATGGCAAGAAAAGGACGAATCAAATTGTCCAGGCCAAAAAGAATTATTTTCAAATAGATGGAAAGACTACACATTTTCTGCCAATGCTAAACTTATGTGACCAGATTGGGATTTGTAGATGCTGATGGAAAAAACCACAAGGAACTAAGGAATGAAGAGATTTGACTTGAATCTTACACATTGCATTTATTCAATGCCTGTACACCTTCCATCCTTCTACCATTTAAAATCCAAAGGTTGCTTTTCATTTATTTATTAAGGATAAGTGACTTTCTGTCAGGCTGTATTTACCATAAAAACAGGTTTTTGCACTGGGAAGCAAGCTAAAACATGCCTGTGTTCTTATATGGCAATTATCTAGAGAAACGCCATTACATCTCAGAAAACTTGAGTTAAAAGAGTTTTCCTATGAATAAGAGATCTGTTTCCAATGCTAAATGTCAAACTTCTAAAAGAATGACCCTTTTCTCCCAAAAGCAGCAGGAAAATATTCTTTCTAAACCCAGTCTCAAAATTCATGGAGTTATCTTGTATTCATGCTTGGTTTGGTTTTGGCACTTTGTGTGGGAAATAAACTGAACACATAAGAATTGAATAGATATTGAATTGAACACGTAAATAATTAAACAGATAAGGAAGCTAAGAACAGAAGATACACAAGTGATGTAATAGATCTGCAGGAGTGAAAACATGAATTGTAAGCAAAATTTAGTGTCAAGACTGAGAAGCTGCAGAACTTTGAAAAGAGGGAAGAGACAAGAATCTCAATAATGGACAGAATGAGTTGTGAAAAGTGAGTGAACAGAAAACCTTCAAAGAGGACAGAATTTGACACAGGGGAAGAAACTAAGGGAGCAAAAAAACCCAGAGACATGAAATTAACAGTGGTGGCCAGAGGAAAGGCTCTTTATTCCCTATGGATTAAGAAAACAATATTGAAAGAAATAACCCCCCTTTCAACAGAAAGAGAAGATGAAACCTCACAGCAAAACTAAAGTCATACACAAGTCAGACAGCAAAACAACATTGGGAAGAAAAACACCAACCCAACCACCAAGCAGTTTCCTGAGCTATCTGCATAGGATAAAAAGCTTGAGGTTACCCAATTAGAATGGGTCATAATTCAGGTGATAAGAAAAATCTAATTCATGACTAAGCATTTACAAACTATACAGATTCCAGGAGGGGGATCCAGTGACCCCTAGTCTCAGTCACCAGGGGGAAACTGACCTAACGCTTCTCCCTTCCTCCACAGTCATTGTAACAACTGCTCAGCAACAAGCCACTCTTTGTTAGGACAGTGAGCACATTAAATCCAGAGAGTTCATCAAGCACAGAAGATCCATAATTTAATCACATGGTACTGCAAACTTTGATCTGTCAATGGGGCTGCTACATATGCAGACAGGACGCTGCAAAATTAGTTACTGACTACTGTTATGGTCAGAGATTGTAGAGCCATTAGTTAAATTTTATGCTATAACAGCTTTTATTCTTCTGTGTTCTCTAGAACTTGACACTCTCAAGCTTTTGAGGCCTGTGTGTGCACAAGTGTAATATATCAAACTAGAATTAAACAAATAACATGAACAACCCACAACTACAAAGCTTCCATTTCAAGGGCTTGTTTTCTCGGATACCAAAATAATCAGGAAGTTATCAACAGCTCCAGTGGGCTTACTATCCCTGTTCTGCATCACTGGAACAACGCAAAAAAAATGTTTAATTGTTCTGGTTTAAGATACCAACCATCTATTTGGCTTACCTAGTATCACAGCATCAAAGGAGGAGCACCACTGAAATCCTGTCATCTCTGATTTTCTACCAACTCTTTTGCTCAGAGACCACCATAAGCAAAGCCAAAGTGACCCCAGTTCTAGATCACAGGAGTACAGAGCATGAAGAACTTGTTTAAACTCAAATCTAGATGGACAAAGCACACCCCTCTGGTTTTGTAAGTAAGTTTTACATGTTTCCAAAATAGATGGACAAAAGAAGCAGGGTTTGAGTATCCTAATGTTGGCACGTTCAAGGGCTGCCCCACACTTTTGTCTCGCTTTGCCCCTTGGCTCTGTGCATTTGTTGTACACTGAAGCACTGACCAGTAGGGCAGAACATCAAGCACTGATTACTACAGTATTGAAAGTAAAATGACTTACACAGTAGAAACAATCAGGTCACTTGGCTTACTCCTGATGGACATCCCAGCCTCCAAAACGGTTTCCAGAGTTGTCATGTCCAATTTTGCTTTGATAATTCAATTATTCCATATTCAATTCTGATCCTACTCTCATGGACTATGAACTTATTACATGGCTTTAGAATATATTTATTATGTACAACGGCATCTTTATACCGGAAAATATTATAGAACTGTATGGTATGGGAAGGGTAGAAAAGAAATCTACTCAAAGCAGAGTTTCAAGTAAAATCATAAAGAAAAGGAATTAATACTATTCAGTTGCTTCTCATCTCCTCCACCTAGCCAGCAATACCAGCTCTGCTTGCCTCTTTTGACTCCTCACTTCTCTTTGATGCTTCCCCAGCGACGCAGGGGACACACCCTGTCAGTGCCTGCACTCCGATTTACTCCATCGGATGTTTTCCTACCCGTAGTAGTCAGACACCCATGCCAACAGAGGGACATACGAACATACCCACTTATCTTTTTCCACCCAACGCACTCTCACAGTCAACCCTTTTTGACGTCTGCACGTCTAAGACAACAGGACCGAAACCTTAACTTGACCCGCAGAAGCACCCGCCATCTCCAGCTGGAGGAATGGGCAGCTTCTCCCAGCGGACACGCACTGCGAGTTTCCTTCTGGACTCCCCGGACCACAACAAGCAGCGCCCAAGCCGCTCCCTGCTCACCCTGAAGGATAACTCGGAGCGCTCCTGCCGGGCCGGCCGGGCAGCCACGGGCGGGGCAGGCGCTGGAGGCTCAGGGCAGCGGCGGACAGAGGGACCCGCCCGAGCCCGGGGAGCCCTCACACCGCACCGGCTCCGTCCCCGCTCCTCAGGGGGCACTGCCCGGCCCCGGGCCCGCTCCCCCGGAGGGGAGGAGGGAGAGGGGAATCCCCTCACCCCGCCCCCGGATCCTACCGTAGGTCTCGGACATGGCACTCTGCGACATCCCGGGAGGGCTGACCCCCGCCGCCGCTGCTCGCTGCCTGCCCCGCCCGGGGTCGGCGCTGACGGCGGAGGGAACCGAGCAGGCCCCGCCGCCCGCGCCCGGCTCAGCCCAGCCCCGCCCCGCCCCGCGCCGCTGCCGCGCAGGCGCGCCCGGGCCCCGCGCGCGCCCCGCCTCCCTGCGCAGGCGCGGCGGCTCGCGGTCGTGGCCACGCCCCCTACGGCCCCGCCCCCCAAACAAGGCGCACGTGCCCGGGGTGCTCCCGCCCCGCTTCCCTCACAGGGACTGCAGCGCCTGGAATGCCGCCCCGGGAGCGGCGGGGCTGGCCCTCAACGCGGGCTCGTTACCCCGGGAGCGGCGGGGCTGGCCCCAGCGCGGGCTCGTTACCCCGGGAGCGGCGGGGCTGGCCCTCAGCGCGGGCTCGTTACCCCGGGCGCAGCCCCAGTTCGCACACCGAGGCGCTATTCCCGCTGCTCTCCGCGCTTTTTTCCAGTCCGCGCCAAGCAGGGAGCCGGGCGGTGGCCCACAGAAGGCTGGCTCCCCGGTCACCAGAACGTTTCGCTATTTATACACGTTAACAAACAAAGGCGCCAGCATTCCTTGGTTACAAATTACATAACTTTTAATTAGTATTCAAGCTGCTATTTGCTCGCCATTCCTCTCTCAGGGTAATTATTCCGCAGGCCCAGTTCCGCTCTCCTCCAGGCTCCGTTTTGAGTAGGTGGTCAGTGAGTCTGCGGCCGTGACCTCCCCCTGCCGGAATGACCTTTCCCCCAGGCAATGCTCAGTCCTGCTGACTTCACTCCTTGCGGCTATCATTCTTGACAGCCCACTCGTCCTGGGATTGTCTTCCCTTTTCCTCATAACCAAAAATTAGCCGAGTGTACAGTGTTCACAGTGCAATTGCTTAATCGTAACTGTGCAGCTATAGCTACTGATAACAACAAAAAAAGTTGCAAAGTTTGGTTCAAATCTTCAGGGGCTCGATACCAACGGTGCCTGGCCTAAATTATTCCTTATGGGATGTCTTAACTCCCCTGCCAACCCTGGTTAGTCTGACAGCAAAGGGCACTGCAGCTCCCACCACAACAGCCTTTCTAGCTATGACACTCCTAAATGATATTTCCTGTGTATCCTCCACGTTTTCCCTTCTTCCAGTCCTTAAAAAAATTTCTCTTCTGTTATTTCCTCTTCTGTTGTTTCTGGCTTTTTTATCTCATTGCTTCTCGTTGTGAAGCTGTTGCTCACAGCTTCACATCCTTTCCACTTCTCCCTCATTTCCCAAGCTGTAGGAAAAACTGCCTCTGCCTGTCCCAGCCACCTCCTTGCCAAGTCCTTAGCTGGTCAGAGGTCAGCTTTGAAGTTCCCGTCTCTAATCAGTGGAACAACATGCGCTGAGCCAGCACCAAGAACCCCTCAGAGAATCTGCTGATTGTTCTGTTTGTTGTGGGTACATACAGACAAAGAAACTCGGCACAGTTTTCAAAGAACCAACTCCTTCAGGAGTTCATACTATTAACAACAATTAGAGGTTGCATAAACAGGTCCCCGAAGTTAGCACAGCCCTGATGGATATTGAGGTCTAAAATGTCATATGTGAACGTTTCTCTGGGGCCTCTGCTCTCCAAAATGCTGTGAAAAGCTGAAGAGACTTCATGTGAGCTGCATGGACCCCAGCATATCACAGATGTGAGCTTTGTGTCTGAAAGCTGCTCCCCAAAATGGTGCACTCTGAGGCTCAGGATGGACCTTACAGAAATTTGGTCTAACATCACCAAATCTACAACAGATGCTGAGGTTGTTTTTTTTTTTTTTTTGCTCAACTCCCCCTGTCCCCCCTCCCCAGAAAACAAACCAAATGAATCAAAAAAATCCAACCAAACCCAAAAAACAAACTGAATGTCTTGGCAAAAAACATCCCAAAGATACTGAACATATTTTACTAGATTACTAAAACATGTCATGTTATATCCATGTTATTTGTGAGAACAAGGAGATTTAGACCTCTTGCACTTTGTAAACTTTAGGTTAAGGGTAAATTAGTCTTGTTTTTTTTTTTTATTTTATTCTGTGTATCTTACAAGGTGACTTTGTTTTATGGAGTTTATATTTGATAAATATGTCATTGTGTTAATACCACATTCCTTTGTTTCCAATCACTCCTGATAAGTTTACATGGACCTATCAATAAAGCACATTAAAACTGTAAATGTTTCCATAAAAAGCTATTAGTTTAGTACTGAAGAGGAAGGTGGAGGTTGGAAGAATGTTAAAGACAGGAGAATGTGAGAGATTAATAGGGTTAGGTGTTTTAGAAATTTTGCCTTGAAGAACGAATTAGAACAAATAGTAAAATTCAGAAATAATAAAATAATACACTAGGCTAGAAAATATATGCTGATACCTCAGTAATTTGAGAATGTTGGACCTGTATGTTAATCATTCTTTCTGAGCAATAAACAATAAGTAGCTAGAATTGGCCTTGTCAGTGTATATCTTAAGTACAAAGGTGAAAAAAAAATCCCAAAGGCAAATGTTTAATTCACTTGATTTATGGTTTCTGTTGATTACATCTGCTAAAGCTTTTGGCATATGTAAAAAGAGATGTATTATGTCATATTGGGTCTGCACATCACGCACTTCCTCAAATTACTTTCACCACGGTTATTGTGCCCACAACAACTGGCTGTGAACTGGCTGTGGTTGTAAAATTGCTGCTCAGGAGGTCATGCTAAGCTTTCTCTGAAAGTGCCAATCTCATTTTTTACTGGGTTTTACTGACCAGTGTCTGACAATACGAATGGAAGAGGAGCCAGTCTCAAGGTGGGGTATTCTGTGAAATCTCTGCCAAGGTAAAATAACAAGACTCAGGACTTTGCAGATTTGGACACAGCTTTTGATGGATGACCTAGCACTGCAAAGGGTCAGATCCTTTTTTTCTCTTCTCTTCTCTTCTCTTCTCTTCTCTTCTCTTCTCTTCTCTTCTCTTCTCTTCTCTTCTCTTCCCCTTCCCCTTCCCCTTCCCCTTCCCCTTCCCCTTCCCCTTCCCCTTCCCCTTCCCCTTCCCCTTCCCCTTCCCTTTTTTATGTAAGGGAACAAAGTTTGTCGCTGCAGCTGGGCTGTGTTGTTGATTCACCGTCACCGTAGGCTGCTGTCTGGGACTGGAGCGCAGGTGCAGGCGGGATGGGCTTTTCCTCGCGGGAGTGGTCGGGATGCTCGCTCTGGTCTGAAGGTGGCACTACAAGGCCGTGTGTGGAAGGCACGGCAGGAGCTGGACGCTGCAGTTGTCTCTGTTAGCGGTGGCTGTGTGGCACACAGTCCAACCTGGCACGCTCAGGTGAAATGGGGAACGATGTATTCTGCTGCTCTTCCCTGCTCCTTGCATGATGAATACGGAAAGCAGCCCAGCATATGTGGAAGCCGCTGGCATCAGCAATGAAGCAGCAATGAATGTGACTCCAGCAACCCAAATGAAACCTGAAGACAGGTCATTGATACTCTGAGGAGCCTCGGAGACTGCCGTGACCTCCTTGTACGCTGCGCCATTGGCCAGCTGACTTCATCTGAAAACAACTGGGAGTATCTGAATTTTGTCATCTTCAGCTTCCACGGGAACTGCCCTCAATCTGTGAATGTTTGTCAATGTGAGCATGTGCAGCTCACACCTAAGAACTACTAGTGCTGAAATCAGCATTAGGCAGACATTGCATCACTCTCCTTCAAGTACAAAAGTGATATCCGTGTATTTTAAATAACAAGAAATGTAGCAGTCCTTCTTGTTAGATTAGGACCTTGCTTTTAGAAGGACCTCAATCCACTTCACATGGTGCACAGGTAGTCTGAATTCCTGACCCTCAGGGAGAATCTGAGGATCCTCAAGGGACCCAGCACCTAAGAGGTGTAAACTGGTTCAGTCTCACTTGCCACAGCATGCTGAGGGGGATGGCACCACACCAGGGACAGGATTACCTCCCATTGTACCATTTGTCACTGCAGCCATTGTAAGGTTGTCACCTGTCCATCCCAAGGCAGAACAAAGGGAACAATCAAACCAGGGAATCACCCTGCTGGGGTTACCAGGACAGTCCCTAAAGACATATGTGTACTCCCTGTTACACCACTAAAAATATTACAGCCAGAGAAACATGATATATAATTGTAGTTATCTATGGAAATTTATGGGTTGGATGCTTCTAAAATCATGGGCTCATCCCTCCACTGCTGGGGCAGAGTGATGAGAGTTGATGAAGGAGACTGCAAAGGTACATTGGTGCTGTAATTGAACTCCTTTATCTTGCCCCATGGTGAACTTTCCCAAGAATAAATATGAAGACCACAAGCTATGCTACTGGAAGCTGGTGACAGCTATAGAATGCCATGCTAAACATCTGCTTTATTCTTTCACCATGCTCTCTTCACCAGTAGGTGTAGGTAGTAGGAGCCACACTGCAGAACCTGATATTGTAAAAAATTACCACAAGATAGGATAAGCTCATTTTAGGATAGCTTTATGCTATAGCACAGAGATACAAATTTGCCTTGATGTTGGAATGAATACTATGCCTTTTTTGTGTGTGTGTGCATAACCCTGCTTTACGTTTTCTGTCCAGGGAGACACTTTTACCAACGTAAAGCTATATAGATATATTATATTTAGAAAAGAAATGCACAAAATAGAAAAAAAGTTAAAGCAAATCAGACTATAGGCCACAGCTTTTAAAAACAGTTAGTGATTTAATTTTTTAGGAATCACATAGATAGAGTGAAAATGGGCCTAAATACTTATTTCAGCATGTCAAGGGATGCACAGGAAAATGCAGACAACAGAAAATTGGGACAAATTATTAGTGTACAGAAGTCGTTGCCAGTGTCTAGAGTACAGGCAGATTGATTTGACACCTGTGTTTTATGAAGTTAGCCTCATGGTGTCACCAATTAACTTCTCTGTTGATGAAATGATGATAATGGGATGTAATTGGCTGCATATGTTCACTTTTAGCAATAGGAAATGGCTGAGGGGTTTGATATTTTTAATACCATACACTTGAACGAGAAGATTTGTTAGCAGATTTTTCAGGGACACATGAGGTCATGTTCATGTTCTCCCTTTCATGCTCAAATTGGTTCTCCCTGTTCAGAAGAACTCATATACAAGGAAAAGGTCTCTCATTTGGGTCCTGTTTCTCAAGTGGATATCCTTGAAAACACAATACAGCAGTCTGGATTCAACTCTGCCTCTTTGATTTCATGGGATTCCTGCAGCACCAGGAAGCAGTCAATGTTTTCTGGGCACAATCTGTATCAGTGCAGAACAGGAGGCACCTCTGGAGAGGTCTTCAGCCCATGGATCACCGCTGCCTGTCTAAGGACAGAGTGGATCCCCTCTCCACTGGCTCTTTTTTAAGTGGGAGACCAACTGCAAGCTCTGAAAAACTAACACAGACACCTAAAAGTAGGAGCTATCAAACCCTACCCCAGGGGGTTAGATTTCATCTTCTTTTCTCCAGGCCTTGCTTGTGCTGATGGAGAAAGTCCAGTGATGGGGCACCAGACTGGTGGGGAAAGCCCATGGAACTCCCGTAGCCTGTGCCCTTTGCCTGTCCCCTGCGTTTCTGCCTCCCCAGTGGCCCATTGCTGCCAGCATGCTCTCAGCATCTTCTGCTTGCACCTGGTTTTGGAAGCAGCCAGAGAGTGTGTTCATTTGGCTGGCATTACATCATTTTGCAGCTTTTAGGCTTGCTACTGGCAGTTCATCATTCCATTGGAATTAAAATGGGCAACCTTTTGTTCAGGTTTGGTGAGTAGAGCCAAATTTCAATATGCTTATCTTCCTCTCTAAACTGTTACATTCCACGATTCATGCAGCCTGTAGTGGCATCCTTGCCTGTGAAAGGCGTTTTCATTAAACAATCTAAACAGACTGTGACAAACTCTTGGAATGTGTTTATTTTGTTTTGTGCACAGATGTGATTCGAGGAGACCTGGTGGGACACAGGCTGGCAGTGCTAAGTTGTGCTCAGTGAAGAGAGCTCTCTGACCAGCGAAAGAATTTTCTGGTCACAAGTTTCTGTGCTTTTCAGCCTCAGTGTTGTTAAAATAATTTGCAACTGCATGCAATGCTTTCCCTGCTCTCCCTCCTGAAGGCAGTGATATGTAGCCATGAAAGCAGCCATGCATCCTGGGACAGGCCAGCTTCCATGTAAAGAGGCCAAAGAATATCACACTGCGTATCTGTCATGGATGTAAGGAGAGCTCAGCAGCTGGAAGAGGGCTGGGAGAAGAGAAGGCAGTCATGAGTGAGATGTCCCTATAGCTAAAATCTTGCTGTGGTTTTTCCTGAGCCTGGAGATGTGATCTGTGCCAAGATGGTTTGAGAAGACTAGTCTGCAGTGCAGTGTTAAGGCTTTCATTGCTAAGTATGTGATACATTTCTCCAAAGCCACAGAATATTTCTTTTCCAAAAGCTGCAAGATCAGAATTTTCCAAGTTGCTATTATATACTTATAAAGCATTCCACAAAAGAAAATCTCTTAGTAACTGATACATTTTATTGGATCAGACTTTGGGTTATTTCTTTTTTAGGCACACATAAAATTCAGAATACCTGAGGTCTAAAGTGGATTTTTTATACACAACCATTTTTGCATAAAATAAATGTATTCACCTTTCATTTTCTAGGACAGAGGTAACTGAGCTGCTCCATGTGCACGAGGTGGACAAACTCCCTTGTGCTACAAAAAGGACCACCAGACATGTTCACGAGTGTCTTAAGGAAGAATTTGTGCCTAAATATAATGCTATCTATGTAAGAAGTGAGTCTCAGTTCCCAAAATGCAATTCTGCCTCTGGTAATGCATGTCATTTTTCATGACTGTGCTTCTGCCTGGTTCACTTTCACTTGTAGGTAACCTTGTAGCTTTCTTTGCCTTGTAGCTATTCTTTTCCATAGTTTTTTTTTTTAATAAACATTTGAAAATACTTGTAGCTTATGAAGACACTTCCTTGACTTCTTCTTTTTGTAAAAAAGAAATTCTGACATATTGATTGAAATGAATGGGCCTGGATTTCCACCAGCCTACAGTGCTAGTGGCTGAATATTGCTATTGATGGCTTATATAAAATGTGTTTCATTATATAATATAGATTCCAGGTTGTCTCTGTCACACAAAACCCACACAGATCTGTTATCACGAGAGGAGATTTGAAGACAAATGAGACAGACATGTTTTTCAGCAGATGTTAGAGAATTTGTTAAGTCTGTCTTGAGACTTGACCCTCATTGTGTTTCTCTTTCAAATTCAGCTCAATGTTTTTGTTCCCTGTAGTCTTTCAAGTGTGTTTTATCTACAGCAATGCCTACAAATGGGCACATCAGAGGCACCAGCTCTTTACAAATGACTCTTTTACAAGTTGTTGTGTTACAAGTGCCCCAGAAGGGCTGTACTAGTTTTTGCTGGAGTAGAGCTAATTTTCTTCACAGCGGCTGGTATGGGGCTTGGTTTTCCATTTGTGCTGAACACAAGGGTTGGTAATATCGAGATGTTTTTGTTATTGCTGAGCAGGGCTTACGCAGAGCCAAGATTTCTACTTTCCATACTGGGACGCTGACACGATGCCGGTGTTCTTCAGCCCAGCCAGCTCCGGCACCATCGCCAGGGGTGGGCTGCCCCCAGAGAGCCAGGCAATCCAGGGTGCAGCTGTAGGGCACCACTGCTCTATGGCACAGGTGGCATGCAGCGAGGGCAGGGACAAGGAACAGGGAGAGGCCTTCTGTGTGATTTCCAAAGGTGTTTATTCCCCAGAGGGTCAGGGACAGAAAAAGGCACAGAACCTGGGCTTGCAGGGGCTTACACATGCGGGACGTCTTGGGAGAGGATACAATTTCCACCCAATAAGGGTTACATGTGGGAGGAACATAAGGCAGCGAGTACAATACACAGACCAATGAAAGAACACAAGGGGAGGGAACAGTTTAAATCAACCACTGGGGTGTTGGGGGATTGACAGAGAAGGGTCTGGAAGAAGGGACAGAGTTAGGGAAGGCTTGACAATTCTGTAGGAGGAGGGAAGGGCAGGTCTAGGGAAGATAGACAACCAGGGCAAAACCAACAATACAGGGGAAAAGGAACAGTCCGTTAGGGATAAAATATACGATAACAATACAAAATGTGGGTGGTGTATAAAACTGACCATTAAAACTGAGCTGCAATTGGAAACGCAATAAAAACACACCGCAACAGGATGCTGGTGAGGGAGTTGGGGGAAGCCTGAGAGGAGACACATCCAGGGCAGGTGACTCCAAATGACCAAACTGATATTCCACACCATATGACATCCTGCTCAGCGTATAAAGTGGGGGGAAGAAGGGGAAGATGGGGGGATATTTGGATTGATGACATTTGCCTTCCCACATAACTATTATGTGTGATGGGGCCCTGCTCTCCTGGGGGCAGCTGAACACCTGCCTGCTCATGAGAAGCAGGGAATTAATTCCTTCTTTTGTTTTGCTTGTGTGCTTTTGTGCTTTTCGCTTTTGCTATTTAACTGTCTTTATCTCAACCCATGAGTTTTCTGGCTTTCACCCTTCCTGTTCTCTCCCCAGTCTCACTGGTTGGGGACTGAATGAGTGGCTGTGTGGTGCTTGGTGGTTGGCTAGGACTAAACCACAACAAGATCAAATACCTTTCTCAGCCATGAGGGCAGGTTTGTTCTGCAGTCCCTCCTTCTGCTTAAAATCATGGGTTTAAGCCTGATTCTTTTGTATTAAGGTCCCTTTGGATCACTCTGGAAATCTGATTATCCTGGAAGCAGGTATAGGTGGAAGACTCAGAGTCCACCATTGTGCTTGTAGCTTTTTTGCAGACCATGTAGGATCAGGATTGTGCTTTCGTTCAGTTATAGGCAAAGACACTCAGACTAGACTCCCATTAAAACATCCCAAAACAGATACCTGCCTGCATCTATGTGGATGCTTTCACATGTGCCCATCTGTCAGGATGGCAGCGAGCCCAGAACAGTTGGATCCTCTCTGTAGGCGCTGCTGCTGTGCCAGACATGGTGTTTGGTACCTGACCTCTGTAACCAGGCAAGTGACTCCCCAAACAGCTACCACATACCTATCTGAACAATATCTTTTCACTTCTGACCACACTTTCCCTGACTTCCCCTGCAGTGAGGACTGATGGGCCATTTGCCAGATACATGGATTGCCTTGCAATAGGCTGTTTGAAAACTCTCACAGGCCTTCTCCTTTTAAGGGACAGGTAGCATTTGCCAGTAAAGGTCATGGGCCTTTCCAAGGAAGGTCATGCCACTGTCAGTCCATAGGAATAGGAAAACAATGACTTTAAAACACAAGAGCAGAAAATCATGCTGAGTTCAAAGCACAAATGGATGCTCTCTGATTGCTGTGTGTAAATGTTGCCCGAGAATATAGATATTCTTGTCCATAAGCAAAAGAACAGAAAAGGTTTTCTGTGCTGGAAAGTAAAGTGAAAAAGAAATGGAATGGAACAAAATTTTAGTCACACCTGAAAATACCAATTGCAATTGACTGTCTACAGGAACACCGTCATCCTTTAAAGCCATACAAATATGTATTTGCAGATTCCTGTCTATTAAGCCATGAAAGCTCTGTGTGTTGATTTCAACAGTGTCTAGATGGACAAAGTCAATTAAAACAATTCAATATAACAGAAGCAAGGTAAGTCAGCTTCTTCTGGGAGACCAAAGAGGATAATTTTCCGACATCACTTTGCTGATGGGGGGATGCCCATGCTCTACATATCACTGACTTTGAGTAATGTTTTGGCTCAGGATTAAATTTTACTGCTGCTGAGACTTTCATTCCCTCTTGCAGTTCCAGAAATCAGATTTAGGTCTGCATAAGGTCCTTAAATATAAAGCTAATGTAAACAGTGTAGGACTTAATGGAAATCCTATAAATGTATAAATCCAGTGGATTTATTTCCTGAAGCAGTAACAAGGGTTAGTTGTACAAAAGCTACAATTGATCCAGCATACCTGACGCTATATTTTGTAATGTGTCTTTTACAGCAGTGTTTAAACACCTTGTACATCAAGGGGATTCACACAGATTCAGATAGAAGACTGATTCCAATCCCTCCTTTGGAGACCAATGCAAAGTTGTTTTGGATGATCTCCTAGGTGGTTTCTGCTGCATACATATAATGTTCTTCTTTCATCTTCTGCATCTTGTGCATGATTGGATAACTTTCTTTTGCAGTAGGGCTCAGAATATTTTCATTAGTAACAGTAGTTAGTAGTAGTGTCACTGCATCTGATATTGTAAAAGGAAATTTTAGGAGATTTGCCTATAGTCTGTCAATGCTAAAATTATATTGAAAGGCTTCTAACAAGATATAAGATCTTAGTCTGGACTTCCAGTTGTGATCTAATAGGATAACTAAAATCATACTCATGGTTCATAGTGGTAGGAAAAGCTCCTGCTTCTGAATAAACAACTTGTAGATACTTTAAAAATTCCAGACACAAATCGGAAAGAGGTCCAGAGCCAGGATACCCAAGCTTTCTCTTCGTGGAGAACTTAGCAAAAATTGCTCTGGATCATCCCCAGATTAAAAACTCAGCCATCTTGGTTTAGAAAGACAGGTATCTACCAGGGAAAGCTGGAGCTTCCCTTGGAATGGAGAATGTAAACCCCTGCCTCCAAATCATTATAATTTTGTGATTAGGGGCTTTCAGGCAAAGATATGGGAATAGGAATAACAGTTCTTGTCTTGGTTTGGAAAGACAGGTTTCTGCCAGGGAAACTGGGGCTTCCTTTAGAATGGAGAATGTAAACCCCTCACCCCTTGCCAAGTTAGAATTTTTGCAATTAAGGGCTCTCAGGCAAAGATTTTGGGGATAGGAATAACAGTTCTTTACTAGGAATATTAATAATACAAATGTAGTAGGAAACAAAACCACCCAACCAAACAAGCAAACAAACAAACAAACAACAATTTTGGAAACCTCTGACAGAGTCAGAGCTACAACCTGACACCCTTCTGGTCAGGGTGTTGAAAACAGTCTAAAAGTAAGTCCTTCTGAAGTGGCAGACGTGATTTTGTTGGAGTAGAGATGATCTTGTAGAAGAACGGGTCCAGTGATGGTAAAAGGGATCCAGTGGGGGGGGGGGGGGGTGGGGGGGGGTGGGGGGAGGTCCAGTGGTGGTAGGAAACGGTCCAGTGGTGGTGGGAAGGGTCCAGTGGACGAGAAGGGGTCCAGTCTTCCTCCTAGAGAATCAGGAAACTAGTGGCCTTCCTGTCTCTGTGTCTCAGTTTATCTAGACAGCAAAACTGCCTACCCCCCCCCCCCCCCCCCCCACTGCCAGGGGGATGTGATGTATCTCACAATAGGGGGATGGAAATGCAGATGCATTGCTCTGGGCGGGCGGGGGTATAGCCTGGGGAGCTGCTAATGGCCCATTATCCAAAGGTGTCAGGCCTCCTCCCCCTTGAGTTACCAGAGACAAAGAAAAGAATCTCCCCAACTGCCCCCCAACAAATGAAAATAGAATACACAACCTCTGGCTCCACAACCCAGGACAGTTCTTTACTAGGAATATTAAAAATACAAATGTAGTAGTACAAAAAAACCCAAACAAACAAACAAATAATCCTAGAAACACTAACAGAGTCAGAATACGACACACCCTGTTGGTCAGGGTGTTGGAAGCAGTCCAAACAAATCCTGGAGTAACAGATGTGGTTCTGTTGGAATAGAGGTGATCTTGTTGGAGGGTCCAGTAATGGTGAGATGGGTCCAGTCTTCCTCGGGGAAATCCAGTGAAAACAGGCTCCCTTGGTGTTTCTGACTCTCAGCTTTTATCTAGGTAGGAATGGTTGGCCCCTCCCACTGGGTGGAGCATCTCACAATGGGATGATGTAATTGTATCAGTCATGCAGTGAGCCTTAATGGCTCATTGACACAAGATATTCCCCTGGAGGGAAGATGGGCCGTAGAAGAGATAAGGAACACTGCTCCACCTGATTTTAACAGCTGGTCCATTAACAGAAGACACACCCCCCTTCCCCCCTGGAGTTATGGGGAATGGATTATACAAGAGATAAACACCTCCCCAAACAGTTTCAACAGATAGAAAATAGAATACACAGTTTTGGTTACGTATTGCAACCCAGGACACACCTCTTGCCTTTTCCAGCTTCATTTCTGATTCATCCTTGAAGTATTGAAAACTGAAAACCTCAAAGATTCATTAAAATGTAAATATAGAGTTTTTTATATACTTTATTGCTCTCAGCAAAGGGGTTGTTTGCCTGGGCTATTCCAACACAGGCAGGCAGCACTGAGCAGTTCAGAAGTGTCATTGTTGGGAGGATTTAAAAGAGCCCTGCTCCTAAATATGCTGCTTAGCCCCTGCTTTCTTGATTTTACATTGCACCTTTCAAGTTAACATCAGTCAAGGTGATTAATGTCTTTTCGCTCTACAAATGATTTCCCCAAATATAAGTCATGACCATACTTTCATGTTATCTTGTCTTTGTGATTAACCAAGAGGAATTCTAGTAAACTTGTAAGATCAGCACATATTTATTTTCCTTCTTAGCCAGGCAAATTATTTCTTTTGACTTTTTTGAGTGACATAATCGCAGACTGTGCATTAAAATTAATTGAGATTGGGTGAACATAATTATAAATATTACCAACCTGTATTTCTGAAAAATACGAATATTCCTTCAGAGTTGGGAGAGTCCTGGCTAGGCTGATAATAAGATTACACACTGATAGGCAGCCTTCCTTTGGAAGTAAATTTTAGTACATATTCAGTGTTTGATACTGTTGGTAACAACTTTGGTCCTGTAATAGTAATCAGATTTTCTAGTGGCATGTCACTATTAATTTCTGTTCTTAAAGTATTTCTATTCAACCTGTTGTTAATATTCCAATTTAAATCATCACTTTTGCGGCCACAATACACTAAAAGGTTACTAAAAATTTCAGTGAAAACTTACAGTAGTTGCTGAACCTTTGTGTTGGGCTTTGTTGTATTTTAAACAAGTATGCCAATACTTTTGTACCTTTACTTGGGTCTTTTTCTTTGCCAGCTTTCTTTTTTTTTTTTTTTTTTGAGGAGGGGTGGGGTGTGGATAATATCACACACCGTTGACCAGAAATCTTCTAATTAAATTTTCTTATTATTGGTTTTCTCTTGGCTTGCACAGCTTGTCTTTTAGTTGGTCCTCTAAATCCAGTACATTTATGTAAAATTCAAGCTGGAGAGCAATGCTTGTTTCTTCCTGATGTTCACTTAAAAGAGAGGCATTGAATTAGTCCTTGGTCTTAAATATGCTTGTTTCAAAATGACCATAATGGATGATCATGCATAAATGCCAGCATCTCATGAACAGGTAGAAACTCCAGAATGTCACAGACAGGGTCTTCCTTCTTGTCCCAACAGCAAGAATCATGTTTGTATAAAGTAGAAGGGTTACCAAAATGCAAATAATTCTTAAATGATGAGCTGCAACAACATGGCAGATAATAAAACTGTGTGAGTGTAATTATATTTAAAATTATTTAAATAAGTAATAAAATTAGAAAGCGATCTTTTATTCTAAAGTTGTAAAACTTTATTATATTATCTTAACTACTTTACTTATCAACTAAGTAAATTATTTATTTCCCTGTCCACTTATATTTGGCTGAATAATTATTCTAATCCCTTTTCATTATTTAGATGGTATATTATAAACTGAATCCATTGCAGGTTTTTCTTTTGTGACTGATATATTTAACACATAAAACTTTGCTGAATATTTTTCAGGAAAGGTTCTTCTTAAACAGAAATATATACAACAGGCTGTCCTATCTAAAAATCTTTTAAAATAAGCATATTGTATAACTCAAAACCAATCTAAAATGAGAATTTTGTTCAAAGAACACCTACTGGATGTCTTGGTGGTTTTGCCTCAAACCTTTTGCAGGGTTAAAAGAAAACCTGCCCCTCAGGTTTCCCAATAATGAGCATCTTTTTCCTGTTTCAGGCACTTTCAAGTACTTCACAACGTGCAGGCTTTTAATACATGTTCTTTGTATTTGGCAAAATGTAGGAAGCCCCTCCCTTGCCCCAGCTTATGCTGAACATGTACATTCCAAGGTCTAGTCTAGATTCTTTTTTTTCCCCTTGGTGACTTTGATCTTCACAGCAACCATTGAACAAGGGAGTTGGACTAGATGATATTCAAAAGTCCCTTCCAACCCAAGCTATTCTATGATTCAATGAAATTAAATAAACTTAGGCTACCCACTGATTGCTTCAAGTAATCATCACAGGAATCCTTTGGGCTTCAACTTGCAACTCCTTACAACATTCTAAACCAACATCATTATTAAAAGAAAAATATTTATTTATTTCATTCCTAACAAATTGTATAGCATTACAGTCCAATTTCACTGCTAAAGAATAAGTTTGCAGCAGTAATTCACTCTTCAAAATTTCCACACCTCCGGGCCAAGTGGCTATAAATCATAGTGCATAGGGGCTGGGCTGGCTGAGGCAGCTTCTGAGAGGGGCATTCTCCAACTGATACTATTTCAATTAATTAACACTGGAAACTGTATCCATAATGCTTGCTTTTAATAGCCCTAATTGGATTCATGTATGTCTCATGTATCAACAACTCAGTGAAATTCAATCGTTTGTGGACATTTCATACTTCAAACTGCATAAACTGGTAACATTACGAATCCCTAGCTTTCCAAGCATTCTCCCACAAATATGTGTCAAAATAAATATTGCTTTGGCTTCTCGGGTTTAGCAGGTGTGCTCAAGTCGGATTATAGCAACTGCAATTAATTATCTCACTCTCCCTGGACCAATACCCTGTGCTTGCAGTCATTGGTTTCCTCACCATTGTTTAAATAACATGATTAATTTGATCCATCCTTCTGAAAAATAGAGTTCACAGAAAGCAATTAATTTACACTGGGCTTCCAGTAGTTTCAGGCATCTGGACACTTTGGCTGGAATCAGGAATCATTATTGTCACCCCTAAATAAAATTCCTCAAATACCCCTTTTGTTCCAGCAATGCCTCAGCTATGGTCAGAAGCTGCTTTTAAAGGCCTTTTATACATAGAAAAGGCTTGCCTTTTCTATGTATAAAGCATACAGATGCATGGATGTGGATGCATGTAATTACACATCTTTTCTAACAACAATTTCATTTTCATGTAGAAAAATCATAAGTATATTATCAACTTAGTGATCCCTCGTTAGCATCCTAATGAACTGAAAAATGTCTAATGACATTACATTTATTAAGACCTAAAATGCTGCTACCTCAATTTCTTGTTAAATATAAATGTCTTGAACAGAACGTCCTTCACAAATCTGCTGAGTCTTGCTTTCTGAAAAGTTTATGGAAGCTTAGGAAATGTAAAGATATTTTTGATTTTACCTAATAAATAACTTCTTCACATGCAAATGGAGAAAAACCTTGAACTACATTTGCCTCTTCTTTCATGCAATATTACTAATTAAGAGAAAGTTGTGAAATTCCTAGGAGTAAATTTTTCTAGCCTTTGTGAAAGCATATGTATCTGTGAAATCCACAAAGTATTTGTATTTAGCCAATGTTAGTAATTCCTCAGAAGTGAGGCTGTGGGAAAGCACATGAAACCTGCTCCTCCAGGATCTCCCCACTCCTTGGCTGGCCACATGAATGAATGGTGACCAGAAGTCAGACTCGGAAAAATAAAGCTGCCACAGTGCAGGAGATTAAAAAAAAAAACAACAAAACTTCCACAAATAACTCAGCAATTGTCTTGCATCAGCTATAGTGGGAAGTGTTAATTGGTAAAACAAAAGGCTGTGGTTTTCTAGTGGGTTATTTTCTACTCTGCTGGATGAGGGATGTGTTCCTGAGAGCCCAGGAGAGCAGCCTTCCTCTCTGGGGATGGAGTGATGACTTGCCCTCACACGCACCTGCAAGAGGTATTGCAGGGGAACAACAAGGCCAGCTTTGGGTACTGGGCACTCTTGTGCCCTGTAAGGGATCTGAATAATCCAAGCAGATACTTGGGGCAGAGGATGGGTCATTTACAGCAAAGCAGAGGAAGAAGCACTGTGGCTTTTGACTAATAACTGTTTCAAAGTCTGGGTATGGATCAGGCAGGCAGAAAGGGTAAACTCACTTTACAAAGTTGTTTTGTGGTGGAAGTCAGATTTTCTTGACCATGGCATGTGCTGAGCATCCCACCTGCTGGAAGAACACAGCACCTTAGTGCATCCACCACACAGACATCACCTGACACCTGCAGATCCTGCTGGCTTGAGGCCACCAGCACACCTCTGAAACTGGGTTTTCCTGTAGCAGGACATTTTACAGAAAAAAACAGCAAGTGATTTCTCATCTTCTTTGTTGATGTTAGAAGGTGTTATTTTAACAGTTCTGGTGTGTCTTGCAGATTTTCATTCTTAGAACAACTACATCTGTTCAGCTGGCACCATGTGACTGCTCTACCATTTTTCACCCTAGCTGAAGTTATTGGTCTGTGATAAATCCTTGCTGTGAACATATAATCACTTTTAATGAAGTCTATTTTTGTTTCTATTCATTTGTATCTGACATTTCTGTTGTGTGTATTCTTATTTCTCATGCAAAGAAATAGAAAACGTCATAGTACCTTGCAAGGAAAAATAGTTTGTCAGAGTAAATTCCACAACAAATATAAATGACAGGTGTGTGCTGGGGGAGGATATGGACATGTTAGAATGCCATAAATGATTTATTTCTTCTATTTTGACCTGGGATCTCCTGTGTGGTTTCAGTTATATCAGAGCACAAATGTTTGAGGATTTGAGCCACAGTATCCAGCTTTCTCTCATTCATTGTAATAGGAGTAAGGATTCTTTCCTGCCCTGATTTTAATTCACTGCACCAGTCTTGTGCCTGGGTTATATGCCTGAGTATCTGATTTTCCAAGGCTTGGAATTCCTAAAGATGAATGGAGGAGGTTTGGAAAACATTATTGTTCCAAATATGAAGATAGACTGTCCTTGTATTATCCCACCTTCTAATGATGTAATACAGGGAATGGAGCCAGCTGCAGGAGGAAATTCACTGCATACAGTCAGGGATGCAAGAAGCAGCTACTTTTCTTTTTTGATGGGGACCTGGGAAGTCACAGATGCTGAACAGAGAAGAGGCAAAGCCAGAATATGGGGTCACAAACACACGTCCTGGACCAGGGCTTGTGCTGGAGTCCTGAGCCCTCCTGAGGACTCTCATCTTGAGCAGGGGGAGCATGAGAGTCTGGGAGGGACTCTTCCTCAGAGGAAGAGAGTGATGCCAAAAGCCAGAATGGGTATTTGTTCCACGTGGCCTGATGCTTTGCGTGGCAGAGCTCCAGCTCCAAGTCAGGCCTCAGGGCACAACGGCACTTGTCAAATAAAAACTAAGAATAATTTTTTCCATGTCCTGTTCAATGTAGAGATTTCCCTGGAAGACTTTCCTGTGATGTGAGGAGGAAACAAAACAATGCCCTGTGGTAGCCCAAGAGGACTCTCTCAAAGAGAGAGTGACACACTGGCATTTGTGTCCAGCCACATTTGTCCTGGCTGATGCAGAGCCAGCGGACCACATCCACAGGCGTGTTCACTAGTGTGCACCCTTGCATTTGGATTCGTGTCCAAGGAAACAGGGTTTGACCTCTAACTGCTCCAAAGGGATTTCTTCATATTCTCCCATGCCTCTTACTCATGATTTTTGTATTTAGTATGGCCACACACTGAAAACAAAAGCTCTTTCAGTCACGTAAATCTCCTGCCTCCCAGTTCTCTCCTCCTCCTGGAGTGTGCTGGCCCACATATTTAGGTGAACTCTGTGGAGCGGTTTTCTGTGTTTGCTTGTTTTCTGTCTGATATTCTCTGAATACAAACCCATGGATTCATAAAATGTACTTTTTGAATATGTAAACATGCTGCTGACACCATTGTTTTGGCTAGCAGCTCTTTTCCCATGACAACATTAGGGAGCTCTCCCTCTGTGCAGCTCCACTTGAACTTTGTTCACTACCCTACGTGTCAAAAACAGGAATGCTCACTTCTGGGATGAAAGGAATGAGCTAAGACACAAGCCAGGGTAATTATGTTGATCTGCATGAGGACATATTCTTGTGTAATTTAGGGAGAGGACAAATACTTCATTGACCTTTACTCTGATATCTGCTTGTTTATCTGCATTAGATAAACAGCCAATGGCTATACCTCAGCCTCGGCAAACAGCAAATTCTGCCAGCACTGCAGATACCATTTGTTGCTTTATTTTATGGGAAGGAAGAAAGGAAGGAAGGAAGGAAGATTACCTTTTCATTACTGTTTTCAGGGATGCCTCACCTCAAGGCCTGCTTTCCTCCGCACTGGATGTTTGGGACTTTTATATCCTTGTCTGTATTTTACCCTATGGCAAAATTCTGCCCTGAACAAGTTCCCCAGCATGTTGGGCATTTAATGAGACTGACAGCAGTCAGCTTTAGGCTTAAAGACAGAAATAGCAGATCCTTATCTGAACTCCTATGAACTGGGTGGGGGAAAAGCATTTTGGTCTGGGTCGTAGATGGATCTTCCAACAAGTTCCAGCTTGATTTCTATATGGCTTAGTCCTAGCATAAAAAGATGAAGACAACCTTTGGCTACAGCTTTGGGAATTTCACCTCTGTTGTTACCTCAAATGCTAGTATAGCTAGGCCTTTATTCTATTAGCTGCAGAGAGTACAAAGCAAACCTGTCCTATGCAACCAGTTTCTCATATCAGTACCAGCCTGGCATGGGAAGCATGTCTTCTTTTGAATTTCTTAGCTCAATCAATACAGTTTATTTCACACTTGGAAGACCTGGATGCTAAAACTTAGCATGGGAGAAATTTAATTTCAAGCTTGAACAAAAAATGTGGTATCTGGTTCAAATTTCCAGTTTGCTTTAACCTGTGCTCAGCACCCCTGTCTAGACCACTGAAAAGACTCTTTCTCTCGGTACTCCCCTTACGTCTACTTAAGATGAATGTGAGACAGAATCCTAAACAAAAATGTCTCACAAATGTTGGGGTAAGTTGGACCAAAGTTTTCAGAGCCTTTTTCTCTAATAATAATAATAATAATAATAATAATAATAATAATAATAATAATAAATCCCTTCAAACTACATTTTGGAGAACTTTGCACCCAGTTCAGCTTGATTGACCTATTATCCTGCCCTGGTAGGGTTTAATTTCTCTACTAAGTTCTGTACAGTCTTTTTTTCCTATCAGTAGTTCATATGGGTTTTGTGTCCAAGCCAAAGACCACAAACACCTTACGAGGATGTCTTCATGGACTCCAGGGACAGCTTACATTAAGCAATCCCTGTGTTTCCATGTGCCTTCAATCAGGGGTTTTGGCAAAGTTGTGAAGAAATTTGGTTCTCTCTTACTAAAACCAAAAAATCCTGGATTCGATTTGACTCGCCCTTTGCTTCCTTCTTCCTCTGCTGAAATGTTTGATAATTTATGGATGTCCTCCCAAGCAGCGACATTTCATTCAGAAATCTTTGGTAGCCTGCTGATTGATATGCAGCCACTGCTTAAAAAAAAAAAGAAGGCACACTTCTTTGCAAATCTTTTGTAATAGGAAAGAAAAAGGTATTTTACAGAATGTTTAGGAAATACTGCCCAAAGTGAACTGTTACACACTAAGGTGGAGAGGATATTCGCAATAGTGAATACACAGCAAAGCTGAATTATTTGTGGAGAAAGGAAATTGCCTGCTTAACTTTGGGTATGAAAATGTGAATGAAGCTAAGGTTTTTAAATGAAATAAGTTGTATGATTTCAGTCCTCACCCTGCAGTGTGATAACACCAACATCATGTCTTGATCTCTTTTGGAAATGCCTTCTCTTTCCCTTTTCCTCCTCCTACAGCATCTTGTTGCTGTCAGCTTCTCATTATGATGGTGTTTGATGCTTCTCCCAAACTTGAGGTGAGCAGAATTGCAAGTGAGCAGGTAAATATACAGAACCTCTGCTTGGTATGTAGTGACAGAGACTGGTGGCTACTAAGTGACTGGTGGGTGGATTTTTCAATATCAGTGCAGGCAGCCAGGTTTATTTTCACAGTTGAGTCTGTAATCCCTTGGTTCCTTGAGGTGGTGGCTGCAATTCTGACCATTTTCCCATCACAGGGTGTGCCTGTGTTTGCTTGTTGTGTCCTTGTGTATGCATGGTGCACATGCATGTGTATGCATAGCCTACAGAGCACCAGGACTCACTTTGAGGCAGGGATTATCACTCTTCTCCTGTCTTTGAAAATAGGATGGTGCCATGATGAGTTGATAGAGAAGTTATGGTCTGATGGGAGTTTTTCAGTCTCAAAACTGGTACACAGACTACTTGAACTCATCTATATGTATTGTCCTTCCCCCTCTGCCATGGCTTCTATTTTCTCTTCTTTGTGACAATCCAAACAAACACCCTCCCTCATTCCCTCTTCTCCCACTTTAGCTTGCACAGTAACAACTCTCTGGGCCTAACTGCTGGCTTTGCTTCCTTCCTATCCTTGTCTCCTTCCTCTCCTCCCAGCTCTGTTTCTGACTTAATTAATACACTTACTACCAGATGTTTCCACTGTGCAAAAGGAACTTCTACACACCTGCATGGGAGGCCTGTCTCCTTGCCATAGGGAAACCTGTTTGTCCAGGCAAGGTATTAACTACACCTAAATACATATGCAGCCATAGGATTTCAAACATGAGTATCTGCCAGCCACCATTCTGGAAGTTAGGTTTTTGTTCTTGTTCTGCTTTTTCTGACAATCTACTGTCAACAAGACAGCAGAGATCACCTTCAATCACACTAACTGTTCCATGCAGGAGTCTCCACCAGACTGAGAGTGAGGGAGTTCCATGCATGGGGACTCTCTGAAAAGTGTGTGGTGACTGGAAAGTGCAGCCTTCCAGGAGATGAGACTGTCCAACACCTGATCTGAGAATTGTGTAACCATCTCCCTAATTTAAGGCAGATTTTAAACACCTCTCTATTCAGCATTAAGATGCTGCTTTCTCCTTAATGCCCACCTTCAGGCTGTTGACAAAACTTCCAAGGCTGTTTATGTACACTTTTATTTTGGATTTGTTGCCTAGCTGGGAATGTTAGGTCTGGGACAGAGCCTGAGGTTGTTTTTTTTTCATTACATCCTAATCTGCCAAATTTTCTATGTGCTGTGCAGTTCCCAAGGGCTGTCTCATGGCTGCTGCAGATTCTATTTACTTATCCCATTTCTCTTTGGATGGATTTCTCTGTTCCTGTGTCCCACAAGCCACTCACTGCTTAGGTACAACCGGCTGGCACTTGGGCACGGCTGCAGTCCCCAGGGCAGGGAATGAGCCAGCAGAAGGAGTTGTCCCCACTGACCGCTCACAGGAGCCAGAGGAGCACTTCAGAGCCCACTGAGCTCCTTGCACGTCACGTTTGCAGGCTCTGCAGGTGCTGGGCTGTCTCAGAGAGCCTGGAGAGTGCATCAAGCAGCTGACTACTCAAGGTGAAAAGAGAATTATACCTCCTAAAGTGAGCATAAACTGACGTTGCCCCCAGTGTTAAGAACATAAAGTTAATTTTCAATTAAAAAGCAACAGCAATAATGTGGATGGCAGTGCCTCTGGGAGTGAGGCTGCTCTGCTGCATGCTGCCAGGCAAACAGCAGAGGGAAAAGCCCTGGGAAGCTGGCCTAGGTTGTACCTTCTTGCTAAACTGACATGAGGTGGCAGTATTTCAAAATTCAACTGCAGCACCAGCACTGCTCAAGCTCTCCACTTGTATCCTCCTACCTGATGGAGATCATCAGTAACAATCTTCTATAAGGGGTCGTCTGCCTTCTGGTTTTCCTTAGGGTTTATTTAATAAGCCTCTCTGCAGGAATAGTATCTAAAAATGTCTGATTTTGGAGTCTTCTTTTAATGTAAATATATTTGCTATAATTTCAGGTGTAAGTTTATGGCAATCTAGTAATGTAAGCTATTTTAATATAAGAAGACCTATGCTGGTTTTTTTTCATGTCAAATTTAGAGGAACTTAAGCTAAGGCAAATAAAGCCACTCCTACAGCACCATGATTGCTCAATTGGAAAGCTCTAGTGCAATAAAATATTGATATAATTGGCAACTTGTGTTATGACGACAATTTTCTCATATCTGCACACTACCACACTCTCGGAGAGATGCTGCAACACGTTTGTCTCGAGCATCACCCTCGCTGCTCTGTGAGATAGCAGTGTCTCACAGTGGGAGATAGATCAGACAGCTCCGGTTCAAAGGGCCAATAGCCCCCGGTGGCCCCCTGGGGGCAGGCTGGCTTGTAGGGTGGTTTTCAGGATGTCTCGAAGGATAATTTGTGGGGCAGTCCTTCTAATTGCAAGGCAGCATCTCTGTCGGTCTCTCCCTTTGTGACTGTCCAGGAGGGATGCCAGGGGCTGGCAGACCACGTCAGCAGAGGCTGGCAGCAGAGCCCTGCAGCAGGAGGCAGGCTGTGTCACAGGGGCACTCAGTGTGCAAGCTGTGCTCCCAGCCACAGGGAAGTGTGAGGCTGGAGTCCACAGCACGGACCTCAACTGATGGAACTCAAGCCTGTGCTCAGGGTTCAAAATTCGTCACCATGTATTACAGGGTCATGCTAGAATCCTACATATGGCACAGTTTGCAATGGGCAGGAGCCTTAGGTGCTGAAGGACTGGCCCCCACTTTGTGATCCTTCGTTTTAAAGACCCCAGCATCAGGGAAATTCTCTTGAGTAACTTATTTTAAAGTACAAATCTCCTGGTGAGAAGGACATATATGCTGACTCTGCAGAAATTCTTTGCTGGGTAACCTTAAGTTAAGGAGGGGCAAAAAGTCAGGATACTAAAGGATTTCTTCTAAAATGGCCCAGGACTGCAAATTTGAATCAAGTCTTGCTGGCTAAGGAGGCTGTTTGACTTGTAAATCAGTTTCTGTTTACAACTGCTGGTGACAGATCCCACGCTATTAAAGATGATGTCATTTCATAGTGAAGTGTCTGTTTTTCCCATGGTAAAGATGGATCTGTCACCCCTGATCAGACTTTTGGCTCATCACATCTTGTTTTCTGCCTCCAGGGATGGACAGGGGATAGTGCAGTAAAAAACAGCGGTTCACTTCCTCCTTTAAGATGCATGTATCCTGTGAAACAAGGATTTTTGTCTCACCACCTGCACATGCTCAATTAATGCCCTAACGCATTAAGCTTCACTGCACTTCTAGTGTTTTGCATCAAGTCAGATCTTGCTGACAGTACAAAACATACTGAATTTGTATTAATTTCCATGGAGCTGTACCACCAAAGATTTAAGTGCCTGGTTCCCTACTGGTCTCCAGTGCATATGCAGGGCTCCCCAGGAAACAGCAGCTAGGAGATTTTTGTTAGAAGCCTTTGTAAGAATCACTTCTTGCAAGATCATGAGAGTTTTCTCATAAGCATGTTGAAGAACGGGTAGAAAGCAAGAATAGCCACACATGATTTAGTCAATGGTTAATGAAACATATTTCATTGACTGAAAGAAAGCATGCTATTAATGGCCTCACACACCCCCTGAAGATTCAGAGGGAAAATACATTTTTTTTACTTCTTGTCCTTTAGACTTCAGAGACATTACAGTTACATCCACATCCAACCACTGCACTGAGAATTTGGGCCCTGGGAGTTCTGCCACTGTTAAAGTATTTGAATCTAACCCATGTTTCAATATACATTTAGGCTCATTCTTACTCCTCTCTATATTGAAAACTGATGTTCCAGCTGGTTCTAACCTTAATTAGTTACTATTCCAGTCACAAAGGGACTTACACCTAGTGCCGTGCATAGAAGACACACAGAACCCCTTAGATAACTTTGCAAAAAAGCCCTTAGCCCCAGCAAAAGAGCAGAGAAAACCCAGACCACAACAAATTGTAAAACAATATGCAAATAAGAGAATAAGCAAATTGAATAAAGGGAAATGGAGGTGGCACTTGAAGGCAAAATCCTTTCAACAAGACAGCCGATGTCAACACTCCGTGTCTTGTGGATGTAGCTAGCTGATAAAATTATGCACTGCTGAGAAATATCATTACTCTGGAAAAGAAATAAAGATTAATGCTCAGAAATGAGGAAAAGGCTGGAAGTCTCTGGTGACTGGAAAATGAAGAACAGCATCATTTAGACTTTGCTCGTTGTTGTTGTTAACTCTCCAGGGAGAGCCGGGCTGTGCGCTTTGTAAGCTTTATTGGAACTGCATTGGCATTAATCATATGCCTGAAGGCAGCATGGCATGTTGTTTGGCAAATGATGCTGTGTGATATGATGGGAAGGAAGAATTTTTAAAAATTCTTCCTTCTTTAATAATGTTCACCACACATAGAGTCAGTTCTGATCTCACGCTGGTTTTATATAGCTATTTCACTGATTTATGCTGTCATGTAACAGAAAGCAAGGGCAAGATGTTGGGGTGGATACATGTACAACCAGTCATCACTCATTTGAAAGAATTCTGTGCATTGCATTTTAATAATGCTAATGGTTTTTGCTAATTACAAAACTGAAAAAAAAAATTGAGAAGAAACCAAAATGAAATAAAAATCTTTTCCCTGAAGAAGACAAACTTGCTTGTACCACAGGAGAACAAGGCTTTATTCATTGTTTCCTGTGTTCATGCTCTATGGTATCAGTTTACACCATTATGAAAGGGGATTTAGATCCAAGAGGTTTGTTAGAAAAAATGAGGCATAATTAAATGCTGTGTATCCTAGCTCATTCCCAAGAAGAAATTTGGAGGCAGCTCTTCTGTTGTCCTAGAAAGGGGATTTTTGGCCAGGCAAACATGGGCTGCATTGAGCCCTCGTCCTCAGTGTCAGAGAGCAGTCCTTGATCTCTTTGTTTACTAATCTGGATATGGACCTGATGGCCATAATTTAGGAACACAGCACTATCTAAACAGGAGTCAGAGTCTTCTCTCCTGCCCCACTGTTGATGTCTTTACAAAATAAGCTGGGAAGCCCATGGATAACACAGGACAAGACACTGTATTTCAGTTCTGTAGAGGCAGGATGCTATGACACAAGCCCAGAGATGGAGACAGCCTAATTAACTTGAAAATTTTGATTATTCAAGGCTCATTAACCCTAACTGAGTAATACAGTTCTATGGTTTTTGCATAACACAAACAGTCTTATTTTTTTTGTTGGTTTTTTGTTTTGTTTTGTTTTGTTTTGTTGTTTTGGTTTGGTTTGGTTGTGTTTTTTTTTTTTTTTTTTTTTTTTTTTTTTTTTTTTTGTTTTGTTTTGTTTTGTTTTGTTTTTTGTTTTTTTTTGGTTTGGCTTGGGTTTTTTGTTTTGTTTTGTTTTGTTTTGTTTTGTTTTTTCCTGGATGACAGTCATTAGTATCAGCCAGCAGTTCAACAGGTAGTGGCCAAAGGCTAAATGGTGTTATTATAATTTCTGCTCCCAAACTTTTGAGTCCAACAGCTGGAGTGGGACTCCACTGCTTTTTGCCATTGCTGTCTGCCCACCAGCAGCAGATGATGTGTTTTGGCAAACCTCACTCTGCTGAGAAGACTAAGGCCTCTGGGACAGACTCCAGAATTTTTCAGGTATTCCTGTATTGTCCTTAAGACAATTCTCAGTCCTTGGGTGCAGACATAGTTCTAACTCACAGCGCAAAATTTTGCTGGTGCTGCAAAGTGACAGAGCACAGTTCTCTGCTCTTAGATGTCTAACTGCTGTCATGTAACAGAAAGCAAGGGCAAGATGTTGGGGTGGATACATATACAACCAGTCATCACTCATTTGAAAGAATTCTGTGCATTGCATTTTAATAATGCTAATGGTTTTTGCTAATTACAAAACTGAAAAAAAAATTGAGAAGAAACCAAAATGAACATCTTAGATGTCTAACTGTCTTAATCCATCAGGAATAATAATTTTCCGAGCAGTGGGATATGATGCCACCAGGGAAGGATCATCAACTGTTCTTGATGATTACCCAGGGAAGCTGTTGTGAACCCTGCCCAAAGGACAAGGAGACAGAGCTGGTCCCATTCTCATGGTCCCTGAGGAAAACACAGCCTCCCTTGACATGAAAGACCTAGGCAGAGAACAAGTTTTTTGATGAGGCTGTGCAGACCAGTGTGTCAAAATCCCCATTTTTCAGGATATCCAAATTTCCAGAGCACCAGGAGCCATGATCACAGGGCACCAGAGACTGTTGCTGTACTAAGCCTACTCCCAGCATACCAAACCATCTTTTCAGAATATGTAGTAGTTTTTAAAAAGGTTTTATGCTTTTTTCCAGCACATCTATTCTACACAAAATTAACAGTGCATGAAAGTAAGATAATAAATTTGTCTTACAGTACAAACCAAAGGAAACTTTGCTCCTGCACTTAGAGGGATGTTTCTATCATGTTTTAGGGAACCTTGAAAACAGCATTTAATTATGACTCATTTTTTCTAACAAACCTCTTTAGGGAACCTTGAAGAAGTTAAAAGGCACTCGGTGGTGACATCCTTCATGTCCCTCTATAAGATACTTTGGTTACCAGGAGTTCAATAGTGCAGGACATTTTTAAAGAGCTCTAGGTGTTCTATGCCTGAGAGGAATGAATTTGGCATTTTGTCCTCGTTTGTTGCTCTGCCAGGCTTGGCACTCCTCTTTCAGCTTTCCCTCTCTTGGAGAGGACCATGGCTGGGCACGGCTGCCAGTACATCCAGCTGGGAGACAGCAGCAGGAGCAGTACCAGAGCAGCAAGGGGGAGAGCCAGGCTGCCACTGGTCAGCAACAGGGAAACCTTAGCAGGCTGGAGGGGAGCTGCAGGAGACAAAACCTCAAATTGCACCTAGATGTTCAATGGGAAAATGGGCTGAAGCAAAACAAAGGTTTGGAGTAATCTTTTCAACAAATTCAGATAGCTTTTGCTATTCTGAACCAGATTGTAATGTGCATTTTAGAGCTCCATCAGTTGCTTCATACAGACAAAAAGGGTGTTTATATACAGCTTCAGCCTTGTCAGATGATTGTTGGATTTGACTTGATTTGTTTTGAGCACTTGTTTGGGTTTTGTTTAGTTGGGGTTTTTTTAGGTTATGGGTTATCTTTTGAAGATTTTCCGCATAAAATATGAGAACTGCAAACTTTCTCCTTGCAAGAAAGGAAAACCTTGACTCTGATACATACATAGGACTTCAAGTGAATGGGTTTTAAAGGAAGGAAAAAAAAAAGAATATTATAAGATTCAGAACTAAATGATGAGCATGAAAACTTTGGAATGAATATTTTTGTCAGTGAACAATAAACGTCTGCTTGTCTCATCCAAGTATTATTAGTAAGTATCTGGGAGTCATAAAGAATACAGCCTGCTTCTGTGAGTCAGGATGTCTGCTAGGCACTTCTCAGGAACATTTACCTTGCAAGCTCTTTCCAAGGAAGCTATTAACATTGATTTCAATGTGCACAGTGGTATTGCTCTTGCTCTAATAGAACTTTATTGTTTGACACTGTGCTCACACAGCTTTTCTGCTTACATGCATTTGTCCTAACTGCAAGCTGCAGACACAACAGGGGGGAGCAGCCTTCCCCTTTTTCAGCACTCTCTGTGTATATACTGAATGAAACATAATATTCTTAATAAATAAATCATGCAGTGCAAGATATGTGGGGAGCAGGAACAAAGGAAGAAAAAGGCCTGACTGAGTTTGGCTGGCAAACTTCAGAGCAAGCTGGCCTAGCATCTTTCATCGTTGAAGACTCATACAGCTACTTCTCAACCCTTCATACATATGCAGGCTTGTATTTGTGGAGGTTGAAAAGAAAATTCTTTCAAGTGTAAACAGCCTATAAACTCCTTGCTGTCTAAGAATATCTCTCAGACGTGCAAGCTGCCTCTGTGCTCACTGCCAGAATAATAGCTCTGAATATTAGCACTTACACATGGCCAGCAGTATGGCTATCTCTAACTAGTGCATGCTAGCTGTGCCTCTCAATTCTGGTCCTGTCACAAAGGGTCACATCTGCTGGACCTGAAACATCCATAGGCCCTGTCTGAGCGGAAAAAACACATGAAAAACAATGTAGGTACTCTCCTGGCTGTGCATTTGCTTTTCAAATGTGCACAATGCAGAGAGCCTTCCCTTCTGGGTACAGCAAGCTGAGGGTGCTCAGAAGGTTTTTGCTTCCACACAGATGGCAGCTAAATGCAGAATGTGCTGCAGGCCAGGGGACAGGGAGCTTCTGTGCCATGGCACACTGCCCTGCCAGTGCCACTGTCACTGCCCCAGAGCCCCTTCGAGTGAGTTCCAGCTGGAGCAGCAGGTTCTCAGCACCCCCAGGTGTCCTGGCAGCTCGGTGGGCGTGAGTGGCACTTGCTGGTAAAGTGGTGCTTGGGCATCTTTTCAGAACAGGTCTTTCAGAGAGACACTTTTGATGTTTCCATGCTGTAGCTTTCACCATGTGCAGCAGTAAAGCCTGAGAGTATGATTTTGGGAAAAGGATCAATATGGTCTAAAAAGCAAGAAAACAAGACCTTTAGGACAGCTGATTGTTGTTCTGCCAATGTGCAATTTCATCAACTAGTGACAGCAAAATACTGTTCCACATTAAATGTGGATGGCTTGGAGAAGGTTATGTTCTTATTGCCCCACAGAAACCAATAATAAAATTCCTGATCCTTTTTCTCTGAAGAGACTCTTTTGGGCTAGACCCAAAATTGCATTCTGCCTTTTGCATGTCTCAAACTCTCCTGCTTCTGGTTTTTAAAAATAAAGGTGAGGCTGGTGTTTCTAGTGTATTCTTGTGGGCTCTGCACTGGTATCCAAAGTGTTTCAGTGTCCAGACTTCCCATACTGTTTTTTTCACTATTGTCCACCTGCTCCTGATGGGTTAAACAATGTTCTTCCTCCAAGTGTTTGGGATTTCTGATGGAAGAGGGAGCAGCAATGTCCATTACTGTTTCAAGAGTGACATTTTTACATTTGTTGACATTTCCTTCTGTTTGCCAGTATCCTAGAGCCAAGTCAAACAGCCCCACCTCCTCTTGCCATTCTTGCTGCTGACAGCTCTTCCCAGTTCACCTTGTGGTCATGCATTTCCAGGCAGTGCTGTGCTTCAGCTTCATGAGACAGTCTCACTCCCAGTCCCTGTTACAGGAGTCAGCTCCTCTGCCCCAAACCCAGGTTGGGTGACCCCTCTACTCCCCTTTTTCATGGTGGCTGTGTCTGCCTGCAGTGAGACTTCACCCCTGCAGTGAGACTTCACCCCTGCAGTGAAAGAAGCCGCCAGAGGATGTTTGTACCATCACAGCCACCTTTTTCAAAACATGCCTCCCTTACCACTCAGCTGGAGAGAACAGGGGCCCTGGGTAAGATAATGCAGCAAAGCTGATCCTTTGAAAGAGACCTTTCAAAGACATCTGCTTCTCCTTCCCTGCAACATCTGAGTTGCCAGCCCTGATGGGAGCAGGCTTCACCAGCCACATGTCAAATTCTCTGCAGCATAACCTGGGGATTTGCACTCCAGCTTTGAGCGACCCATCTGGGTAAATCTGGAACACACACTTCTGTTGGCACCCTGTAATGAAATGGTTTCACAGCCTCACCAAAATGGGTGTGTTGCACAGAGGGAAAACTTCCATACACCCCAAGTCTCCCAGCTTCCTTCACCATCACCTGCTCTCATATATCTATATCTATATCTATATCTATATCTATATCTATATCTATATCTATATCTATATCTATATCTATCTATAATTTTTTTTTGCAAGAACTGAGAACATTTGCTATAAATGAGAATGTAGCCTTTGAAGCTGAATGAAACAGAGTAATTTCCTATTGGATCCTGTAAGAATTTTGCATAGGAGGAACAAAAAGGCACTGCGTAAGATGTGTAAAGGCACTGCGTAAATAGTTATATCACTCTGATTTATGTTGAAAATGTGTTTTACTTATAGCTACAGGAGCTGTAAAAGACAGTTTGAAATACTCTTTGGGCTTCCTATCTCTCATGACAAGAAGTGTTCCATGACAAAAACAAAATATATATATTTGCTTGTATTACATTGTGCATTTTCTAGAGAAGGGAGGAAGGTGACATAAGACATTGTGCAAAAAAATTAAATGTATGCAGATCTGGTTGTTGCCCAGGATTGTATTTTGTGCCACATGAAGGATTATTTTCTTCAGGGCAATGTTTTTCTTCCTAAATTTAAAAACATTGTACTGTAAGAATCATCTATAGAAAGACGTATCTGCATAGGGCATTTAACCTCATTGAAACCCACAGAAATGTCTGAAGACTGACAGTAGACTGCTGATCATGAACTGTTCTTCCTCCAGGTCTTTTTCTCCAGGCTTTCACCAACTCCTCACTGCCAGACCTAAATTTGACTCAGCAGGACTATGGACAGGTCGTCTGCCAAAGGAAACTAACCCTTCAGTAATGTTATTATACACTCATCACATAAACAGGATAGATGGAAAGGGCTGAAGGAGCTGAGGTAATAAGGGCAAAGTGCAGAAATGGATGGTGGATAAAGACAACATGTGGCAGTGAGGTAAAATGCAAGAGGGAAATGAGAACCTCCTTGGACACCTGAGCGCATGCTGGGAATGCATTGTAGTGATTCTCTTGCAGAAAAATTTTCTCTGCCATGTGAGAAATGGTGCTGAGAAGAGTCAGAAGTGATTGGGAGTCTCTGTGAATACTGTGCCAGGTCCAGAGGTGGGTACAGCAGCCAGGGTAGTTAAGGGAAAGGGGGCTGTGCTGCTGTATAGCTGTCCCAGCAACACGAGCTCCCGAGCGTGCATTCTGCAGGGTGTGATGAACGTGGGGTGGGAAAGAAAACACAGTCCCTGCAAAACCACACTGGGATGTGCTGCAAAGAGAGGTGGTACAGATGCTTCTATGTGTGAAGGTAAAGGAGCGGGGCAACACTGAGCTTTGCACTGAGAGCAGTGGAACACTGCTCACCTTGTGCCTTGCCATATCCAGCAGGTAGGACCTCCCGCACAGGGAGTGCTGCAGAAGGACGAGGCCGCCTTGTTATGGCCACCTCTGCCTTAATTTCTCCTTCTCTGAAAAGGTGATCAGAAAGGAAATAAAATAATGAATGTGAGGGAAGCTACTTGGAAGAAAACATGGCCATTTGTGCAACAAATATGGAAGTCAGACACAGCAGAGCACCAACACACAGCCATGTCATTACCAGCCTTTGGTGACACAGTGACATCCAAAGCAGGGTAAAGCAGGACAAAGACCTTCTATGAGAACTTGCAGCAGAAAAGGCTACAACTGCTGGGGAAAAAGGGGTGCAGAGGTAATCCAGGCTCCAAATGCAAAGTCCTGGAGAAAAATCTGGGAATGAGAGAAGAAAGGAATGGTTAAATCCTTGAAATGGTCTGGAAAATGTGTGTGTATGCTATCACAAGGGCTGAGCCCCACAGCTGGCCCTGAGCTCTGGGTCTGGCAGGCAGTGCAGGCTTTGCTGTTTGTAGGAGGGATGTGAAAAGACGAGGAGAGAAGGTGGTGAGGAGGTTCAGGTGGTGGTCAGGTGGGTGTGAGTTGGTATCAGCAAGAAGATGTCAGAAGTCAATGTGAAACTAAGCTACTGCAGGGGTGGGTATATTTACCTTTGGTTAAAATTTCAGGTGGCAGTTTTGCAGCTTCAGGTGAAATCCTGCTCCCCACTGAGGCCACAGGCACAGCTCCCTCTGACTTCACCGGCACCCAGGAGTTCACTTCAAGGGGCAGGAGGCAGAGTGCTTGGCTGACGAAAGAGGTGGTGCTGAACAGTGCTGGAGGAGTGTCTCTCATCCTCCCTGCTGTTTTCCCCTCTGCCCCGGAGCTCCAGTTGGAGCTGCTCCTGGCTGAGTCAGTGCAAGGTGCTCCCTGGTGTCAGGCGCCGGGAGTCACTGCTTGCTGTGTGACCTCAGCCTCCAGGGAAGGAAGGGGCAGTGGGGGAGAAAGAGCAAACGCAGCTGGAATATTAACTCAAAGTGACGAATGATCATTTGCTCTCAGGCAAAAGCCACAAACCCCAGAGCCATCTCTAAGGTCTTCACTTGAGCAAACCACAAAAATGGCTCAGAAAACTTTGTATGGCTGCACTCTTACCTTAGGATTTGACATCGTTAGCCCATGTTCTGTCAGTCCATATGCTGCAAATGGTCAGCAGTGCCATGACTGTGGCATTTTGACAGGGCTGAACAGCATCTCTTCTCACCCACTTACAGGATCTAGTAATTAAAAGTCTGGCTTTTTCTGGCTTTTCTGCCCAAGTCTTAGAAAAGGCTTTGAATGTCAATTGTCCTGTCTAAAAAGACAGTATTGCTTTTCTGTCTTTAATCTCAGGAAGAAAGGGAACAATTACATTGTCCGAAGTCTTAAATAAGCCTGTAACTCAGACTGCCTTCTCAGTGATTGCAGCTAGTGTCATGACCCTCGAGAAATAACCTCAAATACCTCTTTGACACCACTGGTCCACTTAGATGAGAAACAGGGTACCCATTTGATTTTTTACATCTCTTTCTATAATATTATTTAATTTTGCCTTTTGTTAAAATTAAAGAACACATGCTCTCTTCTAGATTCTTGAAAATGTAACAACACAAAGTAAAGGCTAGAAGAAACCCTTGCTAAATTACTCTAGCATCAGGAAGAGTTCACATCCACCATGACAACTCCTTCCAGGGAGGGAGGAAGAAGGGCCCCCTTTGCTGTTGCAGTGTTGGGCAGGGATTAAAATCAGGCAGCCAATGCACTGAGTAATAACCAGACTTAGTAGAGGAGGAGCTGGTTGAGATCATGCAGGTGAGCCAGTCATGGTAAAGTCATTGCTGCAGAAAGGGACTGTCTACCAGAGCAGAAGCTTCATCAGAAGTAACTCAGCAAGCAGTGACTGCAGTCAGCTGGTGCTTTGCACACCTTCCCTGCACATGAGTCTGCCCCCTGAGCAGAGATCTGCTCTTTCACATGCAGACCCTGCTCATGGGAGAATAGAAGACATTCTTGGTACTTAGAGCAGTGCTTGTTCAGTCCCTTGCACCCCAATTACTTTCTACGAGACTGTATTGAAGCCCTTTATAGTATTTTGAGCATTGTAATTGCTTGGAGATGTGATTCCATCTGGTACCTTGGCCAGGAAATGCTGAGTTTTTTTCCTAATTTCCCTTGGATAAATCTGTGAGTCTTGATGTCATTGTTTATATGCGTGAGATATTCACTAAATGGGTACATGCATAAGGAATACATGTGCCTATGCAACTCTGTGTCTAAACAACCAAAACTTGTGTAACAGCCATAAACAATCACTTAATCTAACATTGCAAGTTCTCTTTCTGACTGTCTGTTTCTGTATTAGTGTACTTTATGGATGCTGCATCTTTCCTGTCAGCCCTTCAAAGCCTGGGAATTGTGTCTCCTCCTATCTGCAGAAAAGCACCTACCGTGTTTTAGAATCTAGTGTAATAAATAAATCAAATAACAGCTCTCACCAGAGATCTGGGATTCTCCACAATTGTTTTTATCTTTGAGTGAATGATGTGTGGTGGAGAAAGCTGCTGAGCTTGCAGCTGCAGAGACTGAAGTCCTTTATTTACCCACTGAACAGATAAAACAAGGGTGACGGGAGAGCAAACTTCCCTGCTTGCCCCATGCAGGCTGGGACAAACCTTTTCCAGCAACAATTCAGTCTCCCTGCTCTGCCTTTGGTGTTGTGCCAGCTGTGACAGTGGCTTTTTGTGATAGCAGCTTCTTATCATCAAAAACTGGCCACGAAAGGGTCTCGCTCCCAAAGGTCAACAAACAGATGTGCATGAAAAGGAAACCTTACAAACGTTTGAGTAGTTCCTGATGTTTAATTGCACCCAAGGGTTGCAGTGTTGGTGTCAAGCACGTGTTCCCTTTCCTATAGCAGCACAAGAAGATTAACTATGAGAGGGCCACACGTAGCACCCCGAGTGAAACAGGGCAACATGATTAATGTTCAGGCTGTGCTTATTAAGCAGAGAATTGTAGAATCATTTAGACTGGAATAGATATTCAAGATTATCGAGCCCAGCCATTAAGCATGTTCACCATTGAACCACATCCACACACCTTTCAAACAGTTTCAGGGATGGTGATTCCACTGCTTCCTTGGGCAGTTTGTTCCAATTCTTGACCATGCTTTTAGTGAAGAAATTTTTCCTAATACCCAGGCTAAAACTCTGTGATGCAACTTGAGGCTCTCCTCTTGTCCTACCATTTGTGACTTTGGAGAAGAGAACAACCCCCATGCAGCTACACCCTGCTTTCAGGAGAAATAGAGAGTATTAAGGTCCAGTATGATTCTCCTTTTCTCCAGCCTAAACACCTACAGCTCATTCAGCTACTCCTCGTAGTATGGCTTCTGATACCAAATCTGATCTTGCAACTCTCTACTTCTTTAAATGCGACAGATTCTCTGTTAAGCTAACTCAGCTTTCTACTGTAATTGAACATTTTTTTCATGTAATTCAGTCACAAGGCTTTTTCAAACATAGGAGCCTGACATGGACTTTCTCTGTTTTGAATCCTATAAGATTAAAAACAGGCCTGGCTCCAATACTGAGCCCTTGGGACACCACTGGTAACCAGCCACCAGGTAGATTTAAATTCACCGTCACTCTCTGGGCCCAGGCGTTCAGCCAATTTTCTACCCAGTAACATGTGCACTCTTTCAAGCCATGAGCATCCAGTTTTTCTGGGAGGATGCTGGCCTGGGTGCAACAGCTGGCCTGGATATGCAATGACTTGGATGTAACCACCAGCTCAGTAAATCCCACAGTCACTGCGGCTGTAGCCTGAAGATGTTGCCTGCATGGATTGAGTGCATCCTTCATGTCTCCCCAAGGTGCCTGCACTCGGACAGCTCATGGCCAGGATATGGGGGCTGGCTGTGCCTCTGCCTTGGCCCAGGACTTTTCTGCTCTGCAGGGCATGAGCTGGTGTGTAAAACCATTTTCACAACCTTCAGAGCATATTTACTCCCTATGCTTAGCTCAGCTAGGAGATGCCTCCTTTGCCTGTACTGCTTTTGGTGCAGTAACCTTGTTAAATCCAACAGATATCTGATCCAGCCTCTCAGCTTGGCACAGGATGTCCTTGTCAAGCTCAAACAGCATTGTGGCACAATACCTTGAAGAGTATGTTTGAGTGTTTCACTGCACAGGGAGTTCAGACCTTGCTGCCAGGCAGCACAGCAATAAAATCAAGGCCAAGCAAACAGAAAAGGGGCTGAAAGAGGACTAAATTTTATTGAATAAAAGCATTTCACAAAGAAAAGCAGAATTATTTCAGTAAATTAGATGAAAAACACACACCTATAAATAAAAAAAGGAAAATTGTAGTAGAGCAGTTCTTTCCAGAGGGACAAAATTTTCCTTTTTGCCCTCTGATGATCAATGGTAAAGCCACAGCATATTTCACTAGGAATAGCAAAGCATGCCTGAAGACTTCCCCAGAGACAGCAATAATCTTTAACAATTTGCACTGGAGCAGCAGAGAAGGTCACTTGCTCTCTATGCATAGCGAGGATAATGTGAGGGTAGGTCAGGTACAGGTCACAGACTTTTGTTTAAACAGACACAGGAGTCCCTGTACCCTGCAAAATTTGTGGTGAAAACCAGCCCAAATATTGTAGCTGTTACGCCAGATCATAGGTTGCAGTGAGTAAGTACAAGTATTGTCTTGCTTTTTTCAGCTCTACAGTCTTCACCCCAAAGCCTGATTTTGTGGGTGCTTGGAATTTCCTCCATTTGAGCTGTACTCCAAACTCACCAACATCAATAGGATTTGGGGGTTAAATTCAGTTTTGAATGAATGATCTTTCTATCACACACTGTTTCTGGTTCTCCCCATTTCTTTTAAAATGCCAGAGAAATCAGTAACCAAAGCTAAGTTAACAAAAGACTGAAGTTTACCATTCTTACTGGATTTGCAACTTTTCTGAGAAGACTTGATGCAATTGTGCTGTATCTCTGCTGCACATTAACATATCTCACAGCTGCATATCATGCTATCTGACTATGGGACTGTAAGGGATTCCACCTCCTCAGGCTTAACAAATTTATTCACAGAAAAAGATAAATTATGTGTAGAGTTGCCCTTTTCTGAAATAAAACTCCATAGAAAGAGGATTATGTATTTCTCTAAAGCTTCTCTTTTGAATGATGCTTAATATTCTGTTTTGCTAAGTGAGCAAGGTAAATTTCACCAATTTGGCTTCTGATGACAAATCTGATCTTGCATCTCTCTACATCTTTAAAAGTGACAGCTTCTCTGTTAAACTACCTCAGCTTTTTACTGTGATTGAATTTTTTTTTTTTCATGTAATTCAGTCACATGGCTTTTTTAAACATAGGAGCCTGACATGGACTTCCTCTATTTTGAATCCTGTAAGGTAAATTTTGCTGCCACTATAGCCTCATAATTTTTGTTCTCATATTCTTATCCAATACAGAGGCTGGGTTTGTATTTTTCCTTCGCCACATTTTAAATGCACCCCTTTTATTCTGAAGTTGGTTTTTTTTTGTTTGTTTGTTTGTTTGTTTGTTTGTTTTTTGTGAAAATTAGATGTCTTTCTTTAAGCAAGAATGGATACAGAGGGTGAGGGGCATTCATATGAGTGCTCCTGTTGACTTTGGCCCCACAGTGAGGCTAAGGCCTGACAGAGTGAGGGTCTCTGCCCATGGGGCTCTGACTCCTTGCCTGGGGCTGATCTAGCTGGGCCACTGCAGTCAGCTTCAGCTCCTGCTCCTCCCTTTTAGCTCCTGAGCACATACTCTGCCTCTGGGACAGCCCCAGACCTTCATACATGGAGAGTTTTTGGGGAATTATCTCCACTTACCTCTTAAAAAACACGAAGGAACTGAAATTAGAACGAAATCCTTTAAGACATACAGAACACTCGATCTTTAACTTAAGTTCATTCTCAAGCCATCATTTGATTACAGTGATCTAAAATGTTATGGATCACATTCTCAAAGCCATGGAAATTTAGATTTTTAATAGCCCAGATCAAAAAAATTTCTGGTGAACCTCTCCCTATGTCCCAGCTGAAGATAGTTTTGATTCTAGTGAAATAATTAAAGGCTTTTTATTTTGTTGATTTTGATGCCAAAATCATGTTATCAAAGGGCTGTACTGGACAGTTGAAGGCCATTTCTGCAAGGATATACAGGACCCTCCATAAAATTTTCAGCAGTCAGTGTGAAGGAGCAAGGTATACTTGTAAGTGCAGCAGTTGGTACTTGGCATTTTTGCAGCTCTTTTACCAAGGAGTTGGTCAGCATTGAACAGGATTGCCTAGGAGACACAGAGTAGCAGAATTACTGGGCCAGCTCCATGTTCCTGGATGGGGGACAGGACAGGAACTCAACAAGCTCAACAAAGAGTTCCTGTCAAGTTTGTTTTCCAGTTTAATGGTGAATAAAGGTCTCCCACTGCAAATCTTATGAACCTGTGAACATGGAAACAGAAGCAGGGAAAAATATAATACTTTTTGTACTTCAGGGATTAGCTGAAAAGCAAGAAAATTAAAGACTTGTAAAGTCAGTGTGCATGTGTCTAGTACACGTTTTGTTTCTCTGCCAGTCCAGGAGAAGGGACATTTCAGGCCCCCAACTCTCTTTGGGTCCAATTAGGCAGCAGTAATTTACTTGCTGCCTCTGCTGTCACTTTCATTTTGATGCTCGTTTAAATAAATTCCTTTAAAAAGGGGCAGTGATTAGTTATCCAAGCCTAAAGTTTTTGGTGTTTTTGCTTTATGACAAAATATTCGAATGTCAAGCTCTGACCTGACTTGGCACTCCACACAGTGATGCCCTGAAGTACATGTGCTCATCTGTAGAACTGAAAACATTGATTAAAGAAAGGGTCCAGGCAACATGCTGTACTCTAGCAAGGTCAGGGAACTGTGACAAAAGGGAGTATCTTGGCCTGGAGCTGGCATAGCACTGTCCTTTCTCAGTGCTGCAAGAGGACATTGGCCAGAAGGTGCAGTAAGTACTGGAAGAAATAGTCCTTCCTGCCCCTCTATTCTCTGAACGTGTTTGTAATGGCCAATTCCTGCAGGTACTGACGGCAATAGCAGCCTGTGGTTTCAGTATTTGCTTTTCAGGTCGATAATTTAAAATTAATACTATTTCCTTTAATTTTTTGGTGGTGGTTTTCAGAACTGAGCACCCTGAAGAGACAGTTAGGACCATGTTTTGAGGGCAGCCTGGGCTGACCATTTGTCATCTCAGGTTGCTGTTATTAACTGGTATGTTCCCCCATTGAAGTGGATCCAGGCATTACACAGCTGTGTCAGTGCATACTTTCAGAAAGTACCCAGCAAAATGAAATCTTGTTCCTCTCCAAGGGAGGCATTGGGATGAAGTGGTACTGGATACAGATGACAACTATAGAATGGCCACAGCCCACATCCCTGTGGCTGACCACACCACTCTCCATGCTCTTTGATGTGAGATGCTCCAGCTGGCATCCTGGGGCTATGACTGCACTCAATTGTATGTTCCTGTGGTGTTCACATGCCTCTGTGGTTACCTGTGCTGGAAGAGGAGCAGAAGCCTCCCATGCCAACTCCTAAGCAAGATACCTAACTGTGGTGTCATGTTTCCACTCCTGAGCCTTGCCTCTGGACACTGATATTCTCTGAAACTCAGGCCTTTAAGTCCTATGTACAAATGATGCTATCCATGCATTACGAACAGAACAGACAGGATGATTAATCACTGGATGAACTGCACTCACGGTAACACATCATACATAAAGGGCAAAAAGAGAAACCTGTCAGACATGAAAGAAAATACTTCCCAAGTGACTTTTATTAACTGAAAGTGCCAACAAGCCTTTAAACAGAGTCACCTCGCCCTAATGCCTTTGCTGCAGCCTTTCATGCTGGCTGACATTGTCCTGGACACATCCCTTAGGTGTCTTGTCATACCATAAGGACTCTGGAATTAGGTTATTCAGGATGTTCCCAATTATCTCTGTTACTCTTTCTCTACCATTAGAGCAGCTCTGGGAGCTCTACAAAAATAGAACCAGGAGAAAAAAATAATTGGGAGCAAATTAACAATGGAAGATGCAGCTTTGTCCTTCAGAACAAGCAACTAAAGGTTTCCGTTTTATCTTTGCATTTGATTTCCTTGCATTATCTTGTCCAGCTATCTAAACTGCAGATGCAGACAACAAACGGGAAAGCTTTTTTCCTTTGAGATACACAATGTCTTCAAGCCTTCTATGGCTACTTTTCTCATTTAATACACATCTCATGTTATTGGAGATGACCTTCTATTCCCTGTGCCACAGGGGGTTTAAAATCTAGGCCTGGATGGGGGACCCTTCTCTGATATAAATGCTCCTGGATATGCCACCATGTAAATTTTATAAAGTTTGTGAGTCTATGTAAGGTTTGCCTTCGCTTGTCTGGGTTTGGGCAGTGCATATGGTTTATGTCAGCATTGGTAAGGTTATCGCAAAGGTTATCTTAGCTAAATTATGGCCCTTTGTTTATCCATGTGGTTAGTTATGGTGCAAACAGCTGCACTGTCAGGAAAATCTTTCTGCTGCCCTCAACCCTGACCTGGAGGTACCAGACTCTGAGAGGTTACATGGCTTCATATGAAAGTTGCTTTGAAGGGGCTGTGAATTAAAGCTGACACTTTACCTGAAATACCTGCCCCCAAATTAGCTGTGAAGAATCAGGTAACCAGCAGAAGATGCCAGCATGTCTTTGTCTAGCAGCTCACTGTGGTCAGTGAAGCTTCCCCTTGCCCTGGGAACTCATGCATAACATCCTAAAGATAAGAAAAACTGCAGTTACAAGGGAATATCTGGAAGTACTTGAGGGAGGTGGGGGGAAAAAGCCATTCTGCAGCATATGAACATGGTCTGTGTCTTGTGATGGCTGGGAACTGCCTGCTGCTGAAATCATGGTGCAGAGGTCTTTTTTTCCTGTTGCCATGAAATACCTGCTATCTCTACCTTCTGGTCTCCCTCTCTGTCCATACTTGACTGTGAAATAGGAAAGTTCACGTTTGCAAATCAAACAGTCAATAGTCTCTTTCTTTACATGCATTCTGTCAAGGATGGGAGGCTTGTGATCCACTTGAGGCAGAAGTTTTTTTGTTCTTGCTTCTCAAATTATCCTAAAATCAACTGCCAGATGAATCATCAGCTTCTTTTTTCCTGACCCATTGCATATCACCCTGCACTTTGCAGGAAGAATTCAGTTTCACATCCAGAATTTCTTTCTTGGGCTCACTGTTTCAGTCTATTTATGAGGCTTTGTTCTGATCTGGACTGTGCCAATGGGCCTCAAGCAATAAAATCAGTGAAGTAAAGTGGTGCTAATCTGCTGTGCCTCCTGAATCTGGCTCTCTTGAGTCTGTGAGCATGTGCCTGTGTGTATGTCTGCCTAAGCAAGTGCATATATGTGTGCAATCTAGCCGAAAAGAGGATCCAATTAGAGCTAACCAAATACTGGAAGCAATTTTTCTTTGAATAAATTATTCAATGCATTTTGTCTTTGTTCATCTCATAAATTATTCAGCTAATAGTATTTGAATGGTGCTAGAGCTCGTAGGCTACTGCAGAAATGATCAGTCAGACAGCACATTCAGTAAGGAAGATCAACATTTGCTAAATAATGCATTTGGCAAATAAAATTCATCCAGCCCTGGTTTTAATCAATCTAATGAGAAAGGCAGACAGCACATGGCACTCATGGACAGCTTGGCAACTGCTTAGGGAGCTGATCCTTTCAGTTCTGCCTCCTTCTCCCCCAGTTCAAATAAATGTACAGTTTCCTGTTGGTACCGATGTGAGTGACCCAGCTGGGCACCCCACACTTGCACACACATTCCCACAGCCAGAGGCAGATATCCAGGTCTCAGCACGCTGTGGTGGGCTGCCCACGTGAGCCTGTTGGCTCCCAAGCTTCTTGCCAACTCCTCACTTACTTTCTTGTGTGCAGATAGTTTTGGGTGTCGGGGCAGAAGCTCTACCAGTGCAGCATTTTCCCTGCTACTTTGCACTTGAATTATGTGGCAGCAAGGCCCATTGTCTTGAACTAGCATAAATGGAAGAAAAAAAACCCCAACAACCCACCCTCATTTACCAGACAGGAAGGTTGCAGGCTTACAAATAATTTATTGGAAAAGGAGGAGTATCTTATTTGCTGGAGGAGCTGATTTCAGGGACATGAATGAATACATTTTTGTAGTAATTTTATGCCAGACATAATGAAGGCATGCTACATATTTCCTAATTTTTAAGTTTGATTTTTTTTTGTTTCTTTCCACCATCCTCGCTTTTTCCTTTTTAAGAAAATAAACAGCAAACAAATCCAAACTCTTCCTCTCCACATGACATTTCTTTTTGTGCAGCTTTTCATCTGAAAGAACCGTTTCTCTTGGAAACGTCGAGCTAAGCCTTTGAAAAAATTAGATGTCATTGCCTGTGTGAAATGTCTTCCTTCTTTTCAAAGCCAAACCTCAAGGATATCTTGTTTAGAAACTTCACATCTGCTTTATTTAACGGTATCCAGGGCCACACTATCCAAATTGGATTTTTTATTGTATTTTGACGGTACTATTATTAATAGAAAAATATAAATAATCTAAAAGATCGATGCAGAGTGCCAGACACTTGACATAGTTACGTATTTCTGAAACAGGCCCATTGGCAGGGACCTTTTGTAGGCTCAGGTACTACTTATTGTGGAAGGATCTGTTACATTCTTTCCAACCATCGCAGGAATATATAAATGCATTCTGCATACACTTACATTCCCATGACAGCTCAGCAGCCTGCCAATGTTTGAAATTATTTTGATTTTATTTTTAAGGAAAGTTAAGAGTGGGAATTTTCAAGGCTAGGCCTTTGCTGTGTTTAGTGCTGTAGCAGAAGGAACATGAGCAGTGAACAGATGCTTAAGTAGAGAAGTCAACTAAATAAAAGAGGTTGTCCAATCCCTGGAAGCTGTGGATCCTTCATACTGGAAGTGTTCCAGGCCAGATGGGGTGGAGCTCTGAGCAACCTGGTCTAGTGGGAGGTGTCCGTGTCCCCACGGCAGCAGGGGTGGGAACAGATGACCTCTAAAGTCCATTCCAACCCTAGCCATTCTATGATTCCATGATAAAAACCACACGCTGATTTCTCAGTTACTGAAGAGGTTTTGCTGGACTTTTTTCTATTTCCATCTGCAGGGAAGATGTTCCCTCACAGTGATGCCAGTTTGGCTCAAGGCCTTTTTTTAGCACTGCAGGGGTGGATTCTGCCATTCCTGGTGGTGAGGCCTGCAGGCCACCGCTGCCACTGCTGCTGTTCAACCCCAGCCAAACTGGTTTTAGTCCAAAGTCATGGTAGTTGTTCATTATGAGAGTTTGTAGAAATGTGGTTTTTCAGCTAAAATTAGTTTGTAATCAATTTTATGCAGCATTAATCACTCATGTTAATAAGCCCCCTCCAGTCCATGTTTAAATCAAGCTGTAACACCTGAACTAGCACAACAAAAGACTCCATAAAATCAGTCTGAGTGATCCCCCAATAGTGACTAATTATGTTAATTAATTCAAAGCTTGATTAAACAAAATTATGCTGAAACAGAATCATCTCCATGAGTCTTCAGAAACGCTTCGTTTATAAATAAGGAATGACTCACTTACGGATGTGAAAATTTGGGGTTGGTATATGTGTTTTGTTTTGGTTTTTAAAATTTAATCTAAAATGTGCCTATTTCATTCCTGATTTCATAACAAAGCCCTGTGGCCTCAGGGCTTGCCTGTCATGTGTTGTGGTAATGGCTGGTTTATTCCTGAAAAAGCACTTGGCTGCCCCAGCCTTTCCTCACAGGAGTGACTGAGCAGAAATTCCTGAAAACAGGGAGCACCAGAGATGACTCTAAGCAAAACCCTTAAGCCTGAAATTCCCCACTATTTTGGAAAGATTGGCTAAGGAATCTTGACCATTGAGGCTTGGTCATCCAAGCTTAAAAATAAACACTCTCGTCTTCCAGGAATCTACCCGAACCATTTTTAACTCACTCCAGTGAAAATTAAGCAACTTGATGTTTGGATGTTGCCAAGGAGGCTCTGTGAAGCTCTCCCAGCCCAGGCTAGTGCAGCTTGCCATGGCACCACTGGCACCACTGCTGTTGCAGTGTGATTTGCCTGTGGGGAAGCAATGCTCTGTTAATTGCTGTAATCAACTGTTGTCATAAAGGAATAAAATTGTCTTCTGGGCAGGCTATATGCCCCACTTTGCCCACATCCTGGGAACCTGTGTCAGCCCCCAGGCCTGTAGCAATGCTGCCAGCAATGCTGGGCTCCAGTTGCCCACAGCCCCCCTCTGCCTGACCACAGGCCCTGGGAGGTGCCCCATGGCCAGGACTGCCCCGGTGTGTCTGGCTGGCCTGCTCCTGTCCATGCCCTGTGCGCCAGGCTCTCTCCTAATGGACACCCATGGGGAGCTCCCCTGGCTTCACAGCATCCTCAGAGCCCTAAGAGGAAAACAGCCCTCATTTAAGCATTGCCTCGTTGCACAGGCGTGCCATTGACAGCCTTATTTCACTGATTGAGGAGGTGTTACTCCCTTCCAGAAGGGTGACAAGTTTGTTCTAGCCCATGGGTAATTGGGTGTTAGCAGGGGGTGTGACCAAAAATGACAGAGCTAGAATTAACTGTTTTGGAAAGTCAAGGTTCAGCTGAGAAAAATGAAAGTACTGAGGAGAAAAATTAAAATACTGAGATGCAGTGTAAAATTCTTCAACATCATGTTATTAAAAATCAGTGAGCAATATTCTAACTAAATAACAGAAATTATTGAATGTTAGTAATCAGTCTGATTATGATTTATATCGTCTGCAGTGCTCTGGACAGAATATTATTATTTTTAGTCATGATTCCCTATGTCTGAACATTTTAAACCCCAGAAGATGCTAAAAGACCTGAAATGCTGGATCAGAGGTGAGGTAAAAGCCATATGTAGAAGTATTCTCTTCTCTCTGGGGTATGACAAGTGGAAAAACAAGGAGAGAGACTTCAAGAGATAGTAGCTGAGGGGCATGAAATGCAGGAAATTGCTTATGGTAGTGAAAGATATCAGGAAAAAAAGGATCATTAAAACCAAAACAGTTTGCTCCTAGGGAAAGAAGAGAGCCTCTGGTGATGGGATATGTTATTAGCTGGGATGAGGAAATCATCAGTGATGGGAAAAGACAGATGTGTTGGATAAACACATCTGTTTTGCAGTTGGAAACAAATAATTTATATCCTTGTTTTAAATGAGAAAACAGTTTCCATCAGTAAGCAGAGCACCTGTTGAAAAATTTCTAAGAGAGAAAAAAAAAAAATTACATATTCATACCTTCAAGGAAGGTGCAGGCCAGGACTGTAAAGGACCTAGCTGCAGGGGTCACAGGGCCCATCAATATCAATGCTGAGAAATTTCCAGTATCTGGAAGTCCCCTGTGAAACAGGGCAAAGGCTACTTTTATGCCAGTAGTCCCAAAGAGAGGAATGCATGAGTTGTGTTCCTCAGTGCTGCTTAGCCTGACATCTGGCTGGAGTGAAAGAATAGAAAAGCTGATATGTGATAAGAACAGAGGAAGCAGGGGAGTATAATTCATACCTCTTAACATGCGGGTAGCCAAACAGAAAAGTGTATACTTTTAGTGTCCATGTTTTAAAAAGGGGAGTGTGGAGAAAGCAGCTAGAAAACATTTCAGTTTTCAGTTTTCAAAGGCTGGAGGAAATGCCTTGCAGGAAGAAATTTAGAGGTTAGCTTGTCAGAAAAGAGATAGAATAGTGCCTAAATTAAAATTTATAAGTAAATTTACAGGGCTAAAATGGCAGACCCTAAAGGCTTACTTATCCTGGCAGTGCAAGACAAAATGAGAAAAAATGGCTGGGAATCAAAGACAGAGTAATGCACCTGGCAGAAGGCTCATGTTTTTAACAGAGAGGATGACTGATGAATGTGATGCATTCTCCTTGTTTTGATGGCTCTAGATCAAGGCTGAACTGTCTTTTAAATATGCAAGCTCTTGGGTTCAGTGCAGGGAAAAGTGGTTAAAATTAAATGACCTGTGATATATACACAAGGTGCCAGACTGAATGGTCTATCTCATAGTCTCATCTGGCCTTAATTTGTAGGCCATGCAAACCTGAGAGAGAAATCTGGTCTTGTACAGGTTTTATAGATAAATATATTTATATTTTTCTTTTTTTTTTTTTTTCTTGTAAAAATAAAGGCAGCAGGGGCATGCAATGTTCCCGGGTGAGTCCCTGGAGGCAGGAAGGTGTGTGCTGAGGCACCTCACTCAGTGTGACCCGTCACACACACAGCCCATGTGCAGGGGGACCAACCTCCTAGCAGGCACAGGAGGCCTGACTCTGCATATAAGCTGCTCTAAGCTGTCTCCAGGGAGTAATTCATGGATAAAATAGTGAATCCACCCCATAATCCCTGTGGGTCTCCTGGGAAGGAAGGGCAGCTAGGGACAGGTTTCAGTTTGATTAAGCTGTTTTAGCAGGCCCTTTCGCCCCTAAGTAACTCCTTATTCACTCTTGTCTGGGTAAGAAATGGTTTAAAGACGGCCTACAAGTTGCACTGCAGCATAAGAATCTGCCCCAATATCAAGCCCAAAGCATCTCAAACACCTTGATTCCTGTGGACATCCTGTAGACATTTCCTTTGGCAGCAGAAAAAGGGGAAGCAGAAGGAACAATGACTCCCACACATGCATCCAGTACCAGGCAGGGGGAGAGCAGATGATGATGAAGGACAGTGCAGACCCAGTGGGCCACATCCTGACTCAGGCATTTTGTGGTCTGGAGGAAGCTGCAGAAGGCACGGTATGTCAATGCAGCCCCCTGGATATCACAGTCACTCAGGCGTGCAGGTAATGTTCAGTGTCCTGTTGTTACAACACACAGTGTGTTGCCAAGGTTTGTCTGCTCCCACTTGAGAGACTAAAAGGAAATGCTTTACTAGCCTTTTGAGACATTCTGCACTGTCAAAAAAGAAACAAGTTCCACTGCAAACTTGTATGTTGTGAGTTGCACAGCTCTGTGAAATACTTTGGGTGGTAAAAAATGCATGAGAGGAAGATTATGAGAAATGAATGTGAGCAGAAGTGACAAATCCCTCCAATTGACAGTTCATAAAAGAGGTTAACTGCGAAAAGATTTGATGTATGTTAAGCAAAGTGCTCCATCCTTTGCAGTTTGCTGTTACTACTGCAGTTAAAGTACTACATTTTCCCCATTGTAATCCCATACTCTGTTTTTTGCTCACACATGAGATATTTTCCTCAGCCTGAACTCCTTGCCTTTTTGAATCTCTTTAGTATCATTTTACAAACCATATTCAGAAGTTCTGCTGGATACAGTGTTACAAATATTGTTTATTACCTTTCTACTAGATACTGTACGAACACAAACTGAACTAGTAGAAATGTTCTTACAGAATTCTAGGAATATTCACTTTCTCAGTCATATTCCAACTATAATGCTAGAGGCAAGATGCATATTTTATGGAGAGAAGTAATCTTCTCACAGCCTGTTTTTCTTAATCATCCCGCAGCTCTACTCTGTTTTGCACCTCTTGCAGCCATTTACACCTGACTGAAGAGAAAGTGAAGTAAGTGTAAAATGCCACCCACTTTGGATGGGTGGAAATTACTGGATATAATGGGGAAGGCAGTGAAGGAATCAGGCTATGGAGGGGAGCTATCACCTGTGTATAGTTAACCTAAAGACCTTCACACCGAGATGTGCAGATGTGAAAGTGCTAGCAAAGGCTTCTGGAGAAACAGTTGTTGAGACTGCAGGACTCAATCCGTGATCACAAAATTATGACCTGTCCCATTTCACTTCTGTCGTGCTAATTCTTTACTGATTTAATGAATTCTCAGCCTGCAACGGACAACTATGATTTCATTATAATTTAACAGTCATATTTTTCTCAGCAGTTTTGATTCTGGGCATGAAAATTATGTTTGAGGTACACTTTCACGTTCTGCATCCTGGAAAGTTCCTTAGCCTTGATCCAAAGATGCAAACTGACCTACTTGCCTGCTGGTAACACAATTGGTGATTCTTGGTCTTTAGCACAAATCCTTCTTTTACTTCACATTGTGATGTTTGCCGTTTTCCGGATTCTGGTGCTCAGATTTTTTTTTTGAAGATATTACAAGGAAGACACAGGCTCTTGTTGGCTTCGCATAAGAATTATCCCCACTTCAGTCTGAGGTGTTACTGTAGCCTAAACCTCCTGTAATTCAGTAGTAAGTCATGCCCGTGGAGCAAGAAAGGATGTGTCTATCACACTGTTTTCTTCTGTCAGTCATATGCCACGTTAATGGTGCCTTCACAGGTTGTTTAGTTATGGCCATTTTTTTACAACATGCCACAACTAATGCTAGAGGGAAGAATAAGACAGTGCACCCATTTTATAACTTGTTTAATCCCTCACTGAAGAGCTTGACATAATCGGGAATGACTGCAGGTCTGTTTTTATAATTAGAATTTGTTCTCTAGCCCTAGGCTTTTCCCCTTCAGGGGGGTTGATTGGAGTCCTGGGAGGCCTCACTTCTCAGCATGCTATTTCCTGAAGCCTCTTTCATCCCTGCTGCTAAGTGTACACTGAGTGACTTGGAAGGTAAAAGCATGAAGCTTTGCAGGGTCTGCAGAAGCAGAGCAAATAAGTGATTTGTGCCAAGGCAGAGATAGACCAAACCAAGCTTTCTACAGGCAGTGGAGCTGCCAAGATTTTCTGCCACAAAATGGCATATCATCTTCTGATGTACATTGTGACAAACCTCTGGGCAAACATGATAGTAAAAAGAGAGGGAGGCAAGGAAAACAGAAGATATTACAAGGAAGACACAGCTTTTGGATGTCTGCAGGGAGAGCTTTCTGTGTATGCAGAGCATTTCTCAGACTCATTTTTTTAGGGTTGGCCAGAGCAAATCCATTGGGTCAAAATGCTGCCAGAATTACCATCAGCATGTCATGGTCAGCTGCACCTGGGAGACGAGAGGGGGGAGAAGTCTGGACTGTAGGCCTGATACCATCTCTTGGGCACATTAGCAGGAGCATTGCTGCTGCAAGTCACCCAGTTAGTCACCTCTTATAGGAACAGGGCTTTTTGCACTACACTTGAACTTGAGAAACCATCTTTTAATAGAGTTTTGTTTTGGGCTGGGAGACACTGAGGCAAATTCTCAGCTGCTGCAAATTAGCACCGCTGCATGGTCTTCTGTTACACCAGCTGTGGGCTAGGCCCTTGTCAGAGTTTATTTACAGAAATGGGCATGATCTTTGAGAGCAGCCACATTGCTGGGATAGGCAGCAGAGTGACAAAAGATGTGCCAGTTAGTGTATGGTGGTGCAGGTGTCCATCGGTCATCTCTGAATCATCAGGCACCTCTGCATGCTGTGCTCAGAATCACTGGGCTGCAAACCTCCTTTGTCCCAGGGACATCAGTGAGTCCAAATGTTGTTATATGTCCATGCAGCAAGCCCCCCACAGTGTGGCATGCATGCCTAGGTGCTTGCAACACAGACTTAAGCACATGTACATCCGGATTCCTATACCTACTCAACCTGGATCTAGAAAGCCTTTCGGCTTCACAGAAATATAGTTCCCCTGAAATCAGAGAGGAGAAGAAATTACAGTGGGCCCTCTAGGATGTCTTGATGCAATCCAAAACTCTTCAGGTTCTTCAAAATATTTTGTGGCTGAATACATCACCCTTTCTCTGCTTCTCTCCTTTCCCTCTTGCACAAACACAGGCATAACTTTTTGGTGACTATAAAAATCCCTCCACCCAGCCCCAGGAAGCCTAGGCTCTGTGGAGTTGGAATGTTCCTTATTGATCTGTCAAGGCATTATATCTGGCCATTAGATTCACATGTACTCTTCTGAGATTAGCTAAATTGCTGTGCAAACTATTAATAGGCAATTTCACAGACCCAGGTGTCCAAGGATACCAGGAAAAGTTCAGAAAACAGTTTAGCTAACTGATCTGTGACTGCTGAGAGCTTGTAAAGCTTTTTAAATGGGCTATGAGTGAAAGCAATTGGTGAGGAGCTGAGGCAGCCCAGGTCTCTCAGGATATAATCCTTACACCTCTTTACAGTTGATTATGTGTCACTCACTCCAATAACCTGGTATTATTTGCTCAGCCTTTGTTCTTTGACCAAAGGCAGGGAGTAAGTACATCAGGAACTGTCCTGTACTTCCACAGTGAAATTGCTGTATAAAGATGCATGAGGAGCTGCAGGGCTGAGCAAAATAACTTCACTTCCTGTGGTGAAGCCTGCAGGCTGAATTTCAGGGAATGACTGACATTTCCAGCAGCTCTCTGAGATCTCTGGGGATCCCTGGAAGCAAAGGCGTGCTGAGCCATATGCTTCTCCAGGAAGCGGCCCAGGTCATGGTCTGTTAAAGAGAGAACCATTGTCCATTGTGATTACCTACACTCTCAGCTGCACTTTGGAAACTGGCAGGAGTGAAAATGTCAACTCTGAGTGTTGATGGGGAAACAGATGCCTCCCGCCATTTAAATATAAGTTCATGGTCCCTGTGGGAGAACAATACATGAATCTCTCGGCAACACTTGCATCCAGAGATGGACCTTGAACTAGGATCTGAGCAGGACCTCCTGAGGATGGCGTGGAGCAGCAGAAAGCCCAGCCATTCTCAGGGTTAGGCACTCAGTGAACTCCCCCAGGCCAGGATGACTGACTGTATGGTGTTGGTGAGCTGTGCCTGTGCAACAGTGGAAAGGTGTGCTTACAGCTCATGCAGATATGTGGAGGCTGTGTATGATCTACCTGGGAATCACAGCAAGGCAGAGTTCAGTGACAGCCAAGTACCAGTGGGCTTCTTCATGGGTTTTGCAGGAGCTGGCTTGGAGCCATGTTGCCAGGTATGGGAGTGCCTGAGCTACCTAATTTCACTCTGATGCAATTTGGGTTTTGCCTTTTTTTTTCTTTTATATGTTCTCTCTATTCTTCACACAGGAATTTGCAACTCTGTCACCTATTGTATTAGTAGCTAGTTTCCCCAGTTCCTTTCCATGGCCGTTCCCTAAGCAGAAAGACAAAACAAATTCCAGAGCTCCAAGCCCTGGGAGGTACATGGCTCCAGTGCTATCTTGGCTCTTCCTGGGAACCAAGGCCGAGAACAGCTCTTCCAGATACATTCTCATGGAAAAAGTACAGCTAGTGCTGAAGGAGGGGAGGGGCTCCAGAGAAGGGGGTGAACTGCATCACCATTTGTCCTCTTAATTGTTGGTTTTAATAAATTACGCTACTTTCCTAAAACCTATAAAAATGTACTCATCCCTGGGGGGATGGGCTTTTGTAACTGCCTTTTCATAACTGCCTCTGAAGGCCTTCAAATAAAGATCCCTTTTTATATTACCTCCTTACTAAAATTATGTCGAGTTTCATTTCCAGGTTGGGAAAAAGGCAACAACTCCAGCTGAGGATGCATGTACAAAATACAGTGATGCCTTTCAGACACACCCAGCTACATGACTGGGTGCTGCCGTGCCCATGCTGCTAATTTCTCCTCTGGGGTCAAATAGGAGGCAAACGCCCTTGATTATGACACATATTCATAGATCTGAAGAATTTGTCAAGCCTAAACTGAAGTCCAGGGTTGTATAGCTCCATCTGCCCTTTTATTCTCCAGGGAACCTGTTTGCCTCTAACTCATTGACTCTGAAAAGCTTCCAAAACATATTTCTTGGCAATGCTTGGATCTTCCCACCAGAAGGTCATTATCTTTTCATAAGAATAAAGGGAGGCACAAAACTCCCTAATTCCTTGGCAAATAAACAGGCCTCCATCAGACACGTACTCTTTCTAAGGCCAGAAAGGCAAAGAAAAAGCTATTAAAGTTTTTTTTCCCCCCAAGTTACAGGACAATTTGTCCCCAGGTCTCCTTTCCTCATCAGTGGAAGCTCAGAATAGTACCTAAACCGAAGGAGAGGTTGTCTTAGTGGCAGGATGGTCTTTACATTGCCCTGTCTTGTGCATCTTGTTCATGCTCCTGGGGTCAAGCTGACCTCTACAATTGCCCCTTTAGGTCAAATGGGGAGGTACCACTGGACACAGGGTTTTCCCCCTTGTTCTTTGTAATGTGAGGCCTGGCCAATTTCCAAAGCTCATCTGGGAGCTTTACAGCAGTCACTGAGGACACTGGGGCTGCCTGGGATTGCTACTGCTCTCTTCCTGTGGCGCACAAAAGCTGTGGCTTTTGTTCTCTGCTGTTGGTCTCAAGCTTGTTACAGAGCCTTGGGGAGCATTTTGTGGCCACAGGCTGTGGGGTGGGTGCTGTGGAGACCAGTCAAACTAACCATCTTCCTGTGGTTGTGGTAGACTGAGCTTGTCCCAGGACCTTTCTAATTCCAAGTTTGCTGTCTGGCATGGCTCCTGGTATAATGCAGACCACAGCATTTCAACCAGTAATTCCCAGCAGAAGGAATTACTCTTTGCTCTAGCAACAATCCTAGAGAGCCCTGGCATAAGGACTTCTAGTGACTGCTCTCTTGCACATGTATTTTTGCTTCTTTCTTAATTCATTAAGAAGATGAGGACTGCAGGGTCATGGAGATCAGCCTTTCTCCCACTGACTAGAGGAAGGCAAGGTAGAAGCAAAGCCCACTTGGGCAAGGCGAGAGAGCTGCCCCGTGCCAAGGATTGCAAGGGATTGGTGGAGCTGTTCAGTACAGCTGATCCCAAATGTTATAGGTGGGATCCTGGACAGTATATTTATGCCATCATTGCATGTATGTCTTCTAGGAACTTGGGCCAGGTGCTAATGCCCAGTTTTCCTTCCTGCTGGGAGCTCTGTAGAATCCCTCATCTGCCTGAGGCACAGGAGCCTGTGGTAGGTGTTGCATATTTTGCACCCACCAGTTCATCTGTGCTTCCTCCTGCTTCCTTATTTCTAGCCTTCCCCAGGAACAGAAGACTTAGAAAGAGGGATATGTGAATCCCTGCAAAGCAGAGATCCAGTAAGTGCTATTTAATGCCTCACTATACCCACCCTAGCCTTCCTTCCTCCTCTGCTCTCCAGTTCCTGCTCACTGTGAAGACGTGGAGGTTATGCAGGCTGCCATCCCACAGAGCTCATCCTGCAACCCTCTCTCATGTACTGACAGGATCTGACATCCGCCCGCTCAGGGCTTTCCCCTGTGGGCAGCAGAAGTGTAAAGGAGCAGCACACTGTGGTGTTCAGACAGGAACTGGCAACAGCAAAATGCAGGGGAATTCAGAATTAGGTGTCTGCAGCTCTGATTTTAACTCTCTCTATAAGGTGTTGCTACATTAGCTGGAACCTGCTTGACTGAAGGAGGATAGAAAGATTTGCCCACTGTCGTGTGAACAAAAGCTGAATACTGTTTTGTATTTTTTTTTTGCATTTGCATTTGCATTTGACCCTTCAGATGTCTTTGTGTGACTCCAATTGTCTTGTGTGATTGTTAGGTGTGTTTTTATGAGAAAAACAGTGTTGCATCACTGAACATTGTCTGAAATAGCCTAAATAAAGGCTGGTAAAAGCTTGCCATTGTCCATTTAAACAATAAAAAATCCAGATGGTTGAAAAGAGATCTGTACTTACATAGACTTAAAGATGAGGCCTTATTCTGAAGAATCAAGTTCTGTTCCAAATAAACCCAAGAGTTTTTGGGAGTCAGTGTTTTACTCCACATATCTGCTTTTTTGAGAACAGATAATTTCACTGTTGGTCCTTTCAAGAAGGATGCTGGAGGTAGGTGATCTGTTCTCCTCTTTCTCATAGTGGTTTTTGTCATCTCCATCAGAGTTAGAGTTATCAGCTCTGCTGACACAGGCTGAGAACCAAGGCCACTCTGGCTTATCTACACGGCTTTGGTCAGGCAAGGTTTGTGGAGACCAACAGTTCTTGGAACTTGCTAGACCAGATAGTGAAATAGTGTTAGAGAAGACACTTTGGAGATGGCTCCCTGCCAGCACTACATTGCTTTTACAGGAATGTGGATCCTCCATGGACCTTACACCCTCACACCTGTGTCAGCAGAAAGGCCAGCTAGCCATGTGGCCAATGTACCTGTTGCCTCTGGTTCCACCTGGGCTCTCTCTCCATGTGTGTGGCCTCTGGTAACCAGGAAATTGTGTTCCTTGCTCCTTTTGTAGGCATATGCATTGCCTCTCATAGGACCATAGCCTGGCAAAAGCCATCCAGAAAATGGAGGTGCATGGAAACAGGTAGCCCTTGTGCTGCCAAGATGACATCCTAGTGCCACACCACACTTTTGCTGATTTTTTTTTCTGGAGTGGTTGCAGATGCTGAAAAGCTTTGGGTAGCTACCTACAGGACTCCCACAAAGCAACCACTGGGAAGTAGAGTGGGAGGCAAAATGGCAGGCAATAAACCTGCACACAGTGCACCTAGACATAAACATTCGATGTGACCTCTGGTTAATTCAGTAGAAAAACTCCTGTAGGGGCTCACTTGTGATCCACACCAAATCCAGGACAGCTGGGAATGCACAGGAATCAGTACTTGTGGATCCCCCACTTTGGGAGACTGCACAATAGTGGTTGCTTGGGGATGCTGACAGCTCTGAGGAGTTGCTGTGTGCTGGCTGTGTTCCCAGTAAAAGGATTAGATACAACAAAATGACACAACACTTATTAATTAAATTAGGATCCTATTAAATTAGGATAGTTTTGGAGCAGGATTTTCAGAAGTGCTCAGCCTTGCCCTAATTGTGCTCTCACCAAGGGTAGTCAGGTGTTGTACTGGCACTTCCAAGCAGAGCAAAAGCCTTTAGAGAACTTACCTTCATTCTCAAACCCTTTAGCAGATATGATGGGAAAATGCAGTGGATCTTGGATGCCAATGCAATTCATGGGATATCTGCAGCTGTACAGGCTCTGTCTGCTTCCCTACATGAAGCAAAGTCAGTTTTGGGGCACACCTAGGAAACAGCAGAGGACTTGGGGTGCTCCCCAGAGAGCCGCTGCTCCAGGAAGGGGACATAAAAGGGATACTCCAGTTTATGATGTGCTGCACACAAAATGTTCTAAGGGTGTATATGACATTATAGATCTCTTCATGCCTGCATCCTACCCCCCTTCCAGTTAGCTTAATCCTGTCCTGCCTTTTTGAAATGTCACCTGCCATCTCAGTCAATGCACAGGCCCTCCTCATTTCCTATCCCAAATTGTTCCAAAGCCCTGCTATCCCCTGGTAAAGTGACACTGCAGTTTGTATTAAAGATGTGGAGTACCTTCCTTCCCCGTCATTTCTTCCATGAGCAAAAGGTCAAAGCTATCACTTCTGTGACTGGGTAGGAGGGATAGTTGTGAGTTGAGTCATCCCACAGGCACAGGGTGTCCTATAGATCCACCATTGTCTCTTGGGAGAGCACTGAAATCCAGGCCAGCAACCTCGCCTGATGCAGTTTTTCCAGTGCTGTTGATATTTAAGACAAATGATCATTATTTCAGAAAAGAGGGGGTGATACCTACCCGCTCTGTTTATCAGGAAAGCTGACATTAAAAAGCCAGAGGCAAGTGGGAATTTTTCCTGACCTGGGAGCAGTTTTTTCAAACTTGCACCTGAATTCTTCTCTTCCCTGCCTGCCATGTCATGGCACCCCACTGAATTCATTGGTTTCCAGGGCCGAATCTGGCCTGGCAGCCCTCACACAAAGGGTATGGAGAAAACCGAGCTGCCCCTTTTTTTAAGACTCTCACAATACAGGATCTTGATGAAGTTAGCAGCTGGCAAATGCAGAACGTGGAAAAGGAAATACTGCTTCAGGCAGCAGTGTCATTGTAACCCTTGGAATTCAGGGCTGCGGGAGGCTCTTGCAGAGAGATGTTTTTTCAAGGACAGCAGCGCAACAAATGCGACAGTCAATAACAAAAGCTCAGAGAGGAAAGCAAGACCCAGCAGGGGACAGGGAGGAATTGCCTTTCAAGCATGGCACTGAGTGACCAGATGGATAATTTGGGAGGTTACCTTTCCCTAAGTATCCAGCAAATCTCTGGGAATGGGAGACACTGCAAAATTGTCATTTAATAGTTTTGTACAATGCATCTGGTCAAAATCTGGAGAGCTTTAGTTTCCAGAGCCAAAAAGACAACATGGTCCAATTTCTGATCCTTTTTATGTTCTGATAGAGATTTCCATTGCACATGCAACTAATCCTACTGGCTTAAACCCTCTGACAATGAATGTCCTCATATTTTAGGTTTTATCAGCTAAATATGCAACTAAATATCTAAATAGCAAAACAAGTCTTACGTCATTGCATTTCTTTCCATGCATTTGTCTCTCAAACTTGTCCCCTTCCCACTCAAAGAAACTTTGAGCCCACTGACGACAGTGTCCCAAGTTTACATAATCAATTACATTCCCATAATTTTCGTGGGAAATGATGTTTATTCAGAAGGCAGCGAGTGTCCTATGGCATACTCACAATCAGTGCCCTTGGTGAAGAAAGAGCTGCAGTGTGGTTTTAATGCCATTGTGCAGACTGGGTGTGGTCAGAGTCCAGCTGGCCCACATGCAGTGTGGGATTTAGCAGGGCCCCGTTGCCCCAGGGCCTCTCAGTGGCTAGTGTACGTGCAAGATGCTGCACAGGGGCTTGAGCTCAGGTGCGTGAGTGTGGAGGGGGAGTTGAAGCATTTTGGAGATGGGAGAGATCAAAGACAGTTTGACGGAGGGGTTGCTGCTGTGAAAAAGTAGGGGGACAAGGCATTAATCTGTGAGAAACTGGATTACTGCTCAGAGCGGCTTGCTTTGTTTTCTGGATAACACAACTCTCAAAAATGTTTCCCGTGCAGGGTGGTAACGTGTATATAACTCTTGGTACCAAAGGGGAATTTGTGTGAGTGCCATAATCTTTGTTCTTTGCCGTGTTATATTTAATCACAAAGACCTGATACAGATGGCAGATGTGTGGAATGAATGGGACACCATTTCAGCTCACTGGTAATTTGAGTTGCTGTTACTTCACCTGTTCGAGTGCACTTTTGTCATACAGTGTAATTCTGATTTTAAAGATGGTTCCCATCTATGTAATAACATTGATTTCAGTAAAATTATCCCTGTGTTACACCAGGGACTGGAGCTCAGTATTTCGGCCATTCATGTTAAACTCATCTCAGTAGAAACCATGTATAAATTCCACTGAGTGTGTGAACTCCTGCCTTGGGTCAGTGATTGTTGCCTATGCACCAAGTAGGCAGGAGGCCTTAACTTTCTGAGTTGGGAGCATTTTGTGTTCACCACAGGTAGATGCAAATAACAGGTCATGGCAGGCAGAAGTCAGAATCAGGTCTGATACCTTTACTAAATACATAATTGCTATTTTACAGTAGGCATCACACAACACTATACCAAGAACGAGAAATGTGCATTGAGTGTCCAGAACCTTAGATCAGCTATTTGTTGGAACTCAGTCACCAAATTATATGCTGCTGTCTTGGGTAAGGGCACAGTGGGTATTCCCAGAAGATCTTCAGGATGATTAGTCTTGCTGGGATATGTGCATAACTGAGTTAAGTGCATGACCAGCTTGGAGGTCTTGGTAGGCAGGTACTTGAGAAGTCACAGCCCACTGGGACTCTGCTGCTTCTTGGAAACTGCAAAGAGGTTGAACTTGTAAGCTTAAAGAAAGGATATTTCAGTTGCTTTCACTGCAGAATCTGCATATGAATACTTAAGTTATTTCTTTCCTGAAAAGGGAGAGCTGAGGTGGGTTTTGGATGCGCCACAGAACACCATGGGACAGAGAAAGGCTAGTTAGTCCATGTGCACAGCACGGTGCAGTTCAGCAAGGAGGGTCCTGTGAGCAACGTGCCCCGGGGGTCTCCCAGTTTGTTACACCTTGCTTTGCAACAGGAATGTTTCTGTCCAGGTGCAGGTCTGCACTGGCATAGCCATGCCTCCTGCTGGGGGACCTGGTGTCACCTTCCTGAGAGCCTGTGAGAGAGGGAGGGGAGGACAAAGACAGCCCTTAGGGCCCCTAAGCTTTTGCTGTATGATCCCGCCACTTGTCTGAGAGACAACAAAAGCAATACATACACCACTTAACTGCCTTAAACATGGCTCATGTTGGGAGCTCTGCTGTGCATCCCAGCAGCATGAGATTTGCCAGGTAGCCTGCAATTGTAAAAAATTTAATTTTTTGTAGAAACCAGATAAAAATGGGTAATTACTCACAGAGGGTGGTCGTAATTGCCTTCACTAACAAGCAAGGGCAGAAACAGTTACCTTTAGCCCCACTTTAAAAGAATAAAGCAAAGAGCACTTGGCAGGAGGAATTTCCCGTAAAGAAGAGGTGGTTGGTATTTGACAGGGTAATTGAGTGTTTAGAGGAACAGGCTGACATGAAAATATACTTTCTTTTGTGGGGCTCAGGAAGACCAATCTTTGTCAACAGCCTAAGACATAGGATGGAAGACTGTCAGGAGCTGGAAAAAGAATGTGGTGTAGACAAAGTTCTCAACTGGATTTTGGGTGCCACAACTTCCCAAGAGACTGTGATGTCCACGTAGAGTTGCCTGGCAAAGATGTCCATGGGTGGCTTTTTAAGTCTTTTTAAATACTGATGTCCCTTTGCATAATGTTCCCTCCCAGCCTTCCTCCATTATGTCCCATCCAATGGTCTGTTCTGAGTGGTTTGGTGCTGCTGAGCAATGAGATATTCTGTATCCTTTCCTTCACATGACCTCCAAAGGGCCTGGCAAGTCATTGTGCAGCCACCCTCACTGTTAGTAGAGCACAGGGTGAAAGAAGTGCTTACATAAGACGGGAGAAGGGGACTTTTGCTAGCAGGACAGATATGGAGCTGTCAGAGGAGACCTCCCTCATGCCACCAAGGGAGTGGTGGAGCTGGTCTCCTCAGGGCATGTCTGTTGCCTTCAGGCAAGAAAGAAAGTTTTGAAATGGGGGGCGTTTAAATCATGGTCTTGCCCCACTCCCTGCTCCCCTCCTCTCTCAGTGCCCCTTCATGGCATAGCCTGTGGATTAAGGATAGAGCATTTAGATGAAATGCCCCAAATTTGTCTCTTTCAAATATTCCATCTCCTCAGAGCTCAGCCAGTTCAGGTACTTACATAAAGGGTCCTCTAGCTGTGGAGAGACTTTAGTTCTTCCCATCCTGCTTTTGTTTTAAATTTTGCATGGACAGGGACTGTGTTGTCAACCCATTAATTGTCACAAAGTTAATGGCTTGGATCTACAGGCCACAGTCTTAAATTTCTGGGAATGAGATTTACTACAGACTATCACATGAGGATACTGTGACAATCTAGTTGAGGTTTAAGAGGAGCAATCCTATTAGCTTGAATTGCCGATAGGGATCAAAGCTCTCTTTCCTCTTACACAAATGCCTTGGAAGCAAACTGATCACTGTCCAGGTCTATCAGACCATGAAACTAGATTAACAAACTGGGGCCCCTGTGTCCAAATGACAGAGCAGCTGAGGCTGCTGTACATAGAGGAAGAGAGAGAAGTGGGGAGATTATGCAAATACATGGCAAATAATTCACTTTACAGGATATAATTAAATAAAAGTGAAGGTACAACAGCACTACCAGCTGAATACAAACTTGCTTTCACTGTGGCAAATGACACATTCAATGTCATGGCCAAGAGAACCACCTCAGGGATGAACAGCAACCAAAAAATTGTCTGCCTACCTACAAGCTTAGTTTAAAGTGATTTTTGGGGTGCACAAGAAGAATGTAGACCCTTTTCTGCCATGTATGGCACATACCTACTTTGAAACAGCTGGCCTTTTATTAGAGTTTAGGAAATAAACAGAGATGGAGAGAGGAGAAAGAATGGTGATTCATGGTCATTTGGTTGGTACTAGCCACATCACTAATATAACTCCAGTGGTCTGAATCACTGGTAGGGCTATAGGAACAGGGCTTTCTGGTGCTGGGCAAGCAAAAAACCCCATGGATTCTGGTGCCAACAAATATTCTTGTTTAGTCTCACAGACCTTGAAGGATGTTCAAGCAGATAGCTGGCTGTGGCTTATGTTGAGAAAATGATGACTTGCATCCCCTTGGAGTGGGACAGGAATCTGGCACTTAGCTCTCCTGCCCCTGACTTAAAACTGATTTACAAAAAATTCTAATACAGAATTCAGTCCTATAGCAAATTAAGTGTATCATAAGGAGCCAAAGCCCTGTGTCTTCTCTCAGGGGAAAAGTCTGGGGCAAATTTTCCTGCTGGCTCACCCATCTACTGAGATTGCAGAGGGTCAGAGGTTTGGCAAAGACCTAACAGGCTTCAGTAGTCAGCTAGCACCACTTGGTCCCTCTGTGGATCAGACTAGGTCTGGAAGTGGGGATTAGCTAATAAAGTAATGCCATTTTCTGGCTGACTGTCCATGTTGACAGGTAGTGTTTGGGTATCTATGTGGAGCCAAGTGATATGCATTTGATTTGTTGGGTAGATGCACTGAGGTTAAAATCAACCCTGAACAGCTTGCATTGATAAGTAGGATGGTACTGGTAAATACCAACAGAATATTCTCAATATATCTATACTTCACTCTGCAAGGCAGAAGTTTGCCCTGTGCTCCTTATTATTCCTCCTTGCAAACTTACCACAGACTACTGATTTTGAGAAAAACTTTAGCTCTTCTTATTCTTTCAAATACACTGTCTTTGCCTTGAAACATACAGAACGTGCTTCAAAATGGATGAAAATTCTTCAACAGTTTTGGTCCCTTGAATCCTCCTGGCAGTATGATTGACAGATCACAGGCATTTCTCCTTGGCAAGACAGTTTACTTACTTGATAATTCACCAGAATTGGAATTTCCTTCCCTCATGGGTCTTACCCACAGCCCAACCTGGCAGCCACAGCATGTGCTGTTAGCAAAGGGAACTTTGCTCCTCATTTTGCTTCTGCCTTTTGATGTTTCTTACTCTGAGCCAAGAATATGAACTCTTTGGTACACACAGAAATGGGGGAAGTATTCCAAGGAAACTGTACATAAAAGTTGGAAGCCAAGACAACCACATGTAGAATTAATAGTCAATACCTTATTGATTACATCTTATATGACAAGTCCCCAAGCAGTGTTACTAAGGTTTTCCAGTACAGTAGTTGTTAGGCTGTTTTTCTTTCCCCTTTTTTGTTTCGATTTGCTTCTGATCTAATTGTGACTGGAAGTAAGCCTTATTCACAGCTCTGGCAGCAATTCCTGCCCACAAGTTTTGGGAAATTTGCACTTCAATCTCAATCTCAATCTCAATTGGATTTGCCATTGATGGTCTTACCTTGAAATTAATCTCAACTGGAACCCAAGATTTGAATGCCACGTTACTGCATTAAGTGCAGGTTTTGATTTTAATGCTAATCCAAATCTGTATTTCTGGACTTGACAAAAAACCAAACCAAACCAAACCAACAACAAACAAACAAACCAAACCAACAACAAAAAAACCCAAAAAACAAAACAAAACAAAAGCAAAAAATACTCAACAAAAACAAACAAACAAACAAGCAAAACCAAAAAACCCTCCAAACCACCAAAAACAGTAGTAGTAAATAGTATCTGAAAAAAGCAGGAACAATATCAACATGAATAAAAGCAATAAACTGAATCCTATCCACACATTAGAGCTCCTATGCTCATAAAGATTGCATTTATGAGTGCTTTTACGAGTGATTAATCTAAAATTGTTGCACATGCACTTTTGGTGTGCAACACAGTAACAGCAGGATTCCAGTGGGATCTTTAGGGGAAAAGCAAAAAATAACATCAAATAGTGTCACAATTGAAACAGAGCGGAACATTCAAGCAACGTATAATTAACCCAGCTGGAATTTGGTCAGGATATCCAGGTTAACACCTCATTCAGTTAGTGGGCTGCGTAGTAAATTGTTGAATATTGTTGTTTAAAAGTCAAATAATTTACTGAGCTCTTTTCATGTGTGGAATATACAAGAAGGTCAACTGCCTTTTTAACATCTGGTAGCAGAACCCTGGTGATTTACCTGCACTCTGGTGATTGCAGATAGCCAAGTGATGGATGACTTTGCTAGAAAGCTCACTCTATTAACTCATACAAGCCCACAAGGAGCCTGATAACGCTGTTTTGTGGAAACATTAAAGGCTTTGTCTGTAGCTTGTGTAGATTGACAAAGTACCATAGATGTCAGTGGGGCTCTGCTGATTTATATGTGCTTTGGATGTATCTCTAAACCAGAAGACCATTCATTACTTTTTCTTGCTTGAAAGAAAAAAAAGGGGGAAATAAGAAAAATAGAAAGTACCTTCATTAATTACTTACTTATTAGAAAACATTTTACTTGGATTTTCAAACTACTGTTCAAATCAAATCTAGGATTTGGATGAGAAGACTGGATGAGATGATGCCATGCTTACTTTAATTGCTTTGCTTCCCACACTGGTGTCTGTAGGAAAACCAACAGGAAAATTACAGAAAATTACTGGAAAATTACAAGCAGAGCAGTAGATGGTCTTAAGGAGGATCAGCAAACTGATTAGGGGCTAAATTTTCCCTCTGCCTAATGAACCATGCACGGGAGAAAGACTGTCTGCATCTCCCTATCCCTTTTTGGTTTCCTACATCCCATGTCAGTTTAGGCACAGCCTAACCACACCAATTGTGCTGATCCTGTAGAGTTGACCTTCCTCTCTTATAGAGGTCTCTCTTTGATCAGCATATCTGTATTCTGAGCGCATTGCATTGACTGACAAAAATGAGCTTTTCGGTCTTGCTGGCAAGAGGAAGCTAATGTGGTTAGGGTAAAGGAAGGTGAATTCACTCTGTTTTCTGCCTTATCAGCAAAACTGTCAGTCTGCAGTCACAGCATGGCAGCTGATGGAAACTGAAGACAAAAAGGGCATGGCATTGCCTAATTTCTTCCCTATCCATAGGCTGAACCTGTAGGAATGGCAGTTAGAAAATTCATCTTATTGCTTAAAACGTTTGCTTCAGTTTCAAGCCAGGCTTTAGCAAGCGCAGCACTCAACTGTAGCTCTCCACTGTGGCTGACTTGGAGGCAGCATGGCGGGGGTGAGGGTCCAACAGAGCAAGGGCAATGCTTTTACTGCACAATCCCCCTCCCGATTACTCTTGTTTTCCACATATCTCAGGATTACCAGAGGATGCTCAGCCTCCAGTGATTTACTGTCTTGGCAAATATCAAACAGAGCACAATCTAGGCTGTATGTTGCAAGGAAGCTAACAGTGGATGAATGAGGGCAATGTTTGCAGTCAGGACTTTCCTTTACAAACACTGAATCATGCTGTTGTGAAACCAGGACCGAGTGATGAATGACTCACTGTTGGCAGCACACACTGCCCTATCAGTAGGCTCTGTTCAGGGGATGTGGGGGCTGGTGTTTGATATCATCTCTGAGCTCCCAGCTCCCAGCATGCTAATGAGTAATGCACACTGTGGCCTGTATTGATCTGTGATTTGGTTATTCACGAGACTCTGCAGAAAGACACCCGCCTTGCTGGAAGTCCTGTTATTCTTCAACACAAAGATGTTGCTTTGGAGATGTTTAAAAACATCTTTCATGTTTGACTGTGATGTTTTCATCTCTTTATTTTGAGGATTTTTTTTCCAGTATGAATGCTTTGTAGTAATAAAAAGCAAAACTTCATTAGTAAGGGACAGAAGCAGCATGCATAGATGATTCAAAGAAATGAGAGTGAGATAGAAATCCTTGGGCCAGTGGTTCAAAGTCAGTGCCTGCTGGCTGTGAGGTAAGGGACACATTCCCTGTTTGGATGTAGGTGATTATGTCAAATTACCCAATGCAGAGGCTGGAGTGCACCTGCCAGTTGGTAGTGCAGGAAATAGGTACGTTGCCAGGCTTAAAAAATGGAGAGGGAAAAAATATTCTTTTCAGTGAAAGGACATCAAACTGCTTTCTGTTTCTAAGCTATGACACTGATTAACTTCCCAAAGACTCCCTTCAGGATGTGAGGAAAGGCTCTGCATCTCGAGATAGTGTTGAGAACGGTATTACAAGAGGTCTCCATACCTAACTTGAGATGATAAACCAGCACTGCACCCACTTTTTACCGAGACTCAGCACAAGGCTTGAAGTCCTAGAAAGTTTATAGAGTGATGTGTCCTCTCAAGGTGAAAGGAGGTGTTCACAGAGGAACAATGAAGCATGGGGAGGGTTGGCCTGCCTCTGCCAATTGTCTGGGATCAAACAGGAAACTTCAGCAACAGCAACAGTTGCTGCTGCTTGGTCTGTAAGTACCAGATCCCAAGCTCACTGCAAGGCTCCCACTAACTTAGGCAGACTACAAATCAGACTGTGAAAAAGCACCGTGTTCTCTCAAATAGACTGAATGGAATTTGAAGATAAGAACTCTTCCCAAGACAGGGCAGAAACAGATGGCCTGGTTTCCTTTGCAGCAAAGTCCTGCACTAAAAAACGTTCAGTATTTCCACCAAGGATGGGCAAGGCAGAGACACAGGAGTACCTTTATGCAGTGACAGAGGTTGGAGTATCGTAGCAGACCAAGCTGTAGGGATGGGACAATCCTGTCTTTCTGTTAAATAGCTACAAGTTTCTTTAAGAGGGACAAGCCTTACTTTTCAACAAATAAGGCAGCTTAATTAATCAAAGAGAAGACATATGCATTCAAGCTCTGAAGCAGTTTTTCTCTGGCAACTGTCCCCTCCCTGTGAGTCTGTGTCATGTGGTAATATAAGTATGGGCTAAACTGCACTTAAGACTGAGTAAACAATATGATTTCAAAAGCAGTTGGGAAAAGGAGCATGGAAATTGAATGAAGCCCAGAAAAATATACCCCAATCACACTGTGGGAGGAACTTGACATTGCCATAAATAAAAATGCATGTTAAAAACCTTTCCATAGTTTCTGCAGAGCATTCTCATGGGGCCCAAGATGGCTGTTGATAGCCAAGAATGTATTACACTGAAGGATCACAGGTTCTGGAAAATCCTATCAAATTTTATGGAAAATGATAACATTCCTGCCAGCTTTATGAACCTCCACTTCAAGGCTCTTAGGGGTGGTACACCCACTACTGAAATATATGGATGGTGCACGCAGCATTGCAGGAGAGATAAAACTCTCCAGCAGTCCTGTGGTGTTAGCCAAGCTAAACTATCTTCTGTCTCTGACAACCACACAGCAATACTCATTCCTGACATGTTCCTATAAATATTCTGAGCCTCTACAGAAACCTACTGGCTTCAGCCCCAGCCTGCTCTGTAGGGTTTTTCTGAAAGGCTTTATGGCTTTACTAATAAGGTAGACCCCAGATTAACCTCCATTCTCAGATTTTTCCTTTAAAAAGCCCCCACAATCAGCTTGGGAAAGCAGGCAGCAGAAGAATGGCTATCTCAAAACCTCCACACTGCACAGAGGTCTCTGCCCAAACCATGGGCTCATTTGTTTTCCTCAGGAACATGAAGGCTCTGGGAAGGGGAACTTTGGCATGGAGCTGCTTTGGGAAGAGGTGAATGTGGTTGTGAAGCCAGGCAGTTTAGGAGAAGAAGCGTGGAGCGGGCGCAGGACCAGACAAAGGCAGACGCCTGAGCAAGCACAGTGTGTGGCCCTGGGAAGAGCCCAGAGAGAGGGGGCTTTTGGGTGGGGGGCTTGGCCAAAACAGCTGGGGAAGTTGGGAACAGAGAAACCCCCTCCTGTGGCTTGACTCCTGCTGTGTAACACAGGACTTTGTTTCTCCTTTGTAAATAAACAAAGCTGCTTGCAAGAAGCTACCTAAGCCCTGCACTGACTTTTCTTCCTGACTGGAACTACCTACAAGATTGTGGATTTTAGACAGCCCCATGGGTGGAAAAGGAGCAGCAGGGTTTTGAGTAGACAGACAACCCAGCAATATCTTAAAGACTTGTATTTAAGGGATATATGGCAGAAGTGAACAAAAGACACGGATGGTGGAGGGGGGTAATATTTAGTAGAATTCCTGAGATCCTCTTCCTTCTTGAAGAAATGGTATCTGATGTAAATAAATTCAAATAAGATTTTCCCCAGTTTCAATTCCTGACTTTAACTACAGGCAAATTCTTCTGCTGCCTCATTTTTTTTTTGTGTGTATGTACTAAGTTAATGGGGAAGTGTTTGTGTTTCTTTAAGTAGCTAGGAGCTGGGTTACCACTGGCTTCCTTAATCCAGGTACCTTGTTATCTTAATTAAAAACCAAAATCAGCTTTGATCTCCCTACAACTTCATTGCATAACCAGCTTCATTTACTATTGTTGAAGCTCAGTTTGCTTTCCATGATGAAAAGAATTTGTATTTCACACTGAGCAGAAAGTCCTACTTAAATGTTTCCTGGTTTTGATCTCCTTAAAGGGAATTAAATTATGTTCCTGGTTAAAAAAAAAATGCATGGCAAACAGATTACTGAGTCACTGGACTTGCCAAACCATGAGCCAACAGGGCAGCAGGCTGGACGAATGGAGAGTGAACTTGCTCCATTCTCTTGCTTTAAATGTAAAAAGAACAATGGAGATAGTTCAAATCTGGATTTTGACCCCCTTTTGTTGCAGTTTTTGCTGCCTCTCCGGACTGGCTTCTCACATCAGTTCAACTGGACCTTTTCACCTTCTCACCCTGTTCCCTTGTGCGGGGAACACAAGCAGGGTTAAGACAGCTGCTCTGGCCACTAGATGGGGTGTGGGAAACCTCAACCACCCCTTCCTTCTTCCTGACCCAACCATTCTCAGGGGACTCTTCACTCCTTTGGTTGCTGTAGCGCTGAAGATGTTGGGAACTACCAGGAGCCCAAGGGTTATTGTCGGTTTCTGCATCCCCAGCTTTTTTTCCAGGGGCAGCTCTGGTGGGTACCCTACCTGCCCTGACCCTCCTCAGTGCTGGCAGGCCTGGGAGCTGTGCTGCAGGGCTCTGATCTGGCCAGAAAGGATGTCCCATCCCTTGCTGTCCTCCTGCATATGCAGAGCCCCAAGTTTTGTTGGCTGCCATGCCTTGGTGGCACAGCCAGGTTCCTGACAAAATCTGTGTTAAGACAATCTGCTGCTTTCTGCAGGGGTCTGAAGGGAGCAAGTGGGTTCGCTCCTGATGACGCAGGGAAAAGCTTTCTAGGTTGCTGAGTGGCATTTTAGATCATTTAAGAACATTGATCTTTGCCCTGCTCTCCAAACATGCTCCAGACTGTATCCCAGAGCTTATGTTTCATTTTGCATGGGATCTGGGAAGATTTACTTGTTGCCAGGTAGCCACATTCACAGCGTGGCAAAGCCCAGTAAAGCAAATGGGACTAACATATTTTCTCACTGTGCATACTATATAAATCCAAGGAGCTAGCTGCCACATAAAGCACTCAGCTGCCTGTTTTGGACAGCAGAGGGGATCAAATTGCTTTAATTCTCCTCCCTCTTTGCCCTGAGGCAGGTAAGAATCAGCTTTTGTGACTCTGGGAGATGCCTCTGGTTTCCTGCTGCTCCCTGGCAAGAGCTTTTGGCATTTGTGGGGGTGACCAGGAAATGCTGGTGCAGGGGGAAGGGAAGCTCAGGTCTCAGGGTCTGAAGTGTTCTTGCTTCTCATCTTACCACTCAGAGGAAGCAGGAAAGAAAATGTTGACACATTTTCCCCACCAGTTGCCCCACATAAAAACAGTTATCTGCTTAAATGGTTAGAGAGAGGCTGAAGTTTGCAATGGGTTGTCTCCAAGTTAATCCTCTGCAGTGTCACAGAAGTTAACAAGAAGCCAGAAAAAGACAGCAGGTAAAATTTAGCCACTTAAAATGGAAGTCAAACAAACGTCTCTTGTGAGTGTGTTATAAAACAGGGTTTGCTTCCTTTATACCCTCCCCTGATTAGTGTGTGATAATCTTTGCCTGCTGTTCCCTCCTCTTTTGTCCCATCAGCAGCTGGGCCCTCACAGTTCTCCCCAAAAGGACGTTGTTTATGCTTGTACAGTTTATTATCTCTTTCTTCCCTGCAAACCCTCCCATTTCCATGCTGTTTAACATGCAGTTAGGACAGCAGCACTCCTGAAGAAGCTCTGGCAGGTCAGTGCCCTTGGAGATGCTCTGTAAATGGGTCTGGGGCTTTGTTGGCCCTCTAAAGCTCAGTCATGCACCAATACATCTCAGGAGGCTCACTGTGTGATCCAGAGTAAGTTCTTCCCTAAATCACTGCTGATATTGCAGGCTGTTTGACCTCCGGGCAATTAATAGGGAGTAACAAGGTGAAAACAGTGTCTTGGGTGACCCTGGGCAGTGTCCAGGCTAGTCCTGTTTTAGCCCTCATTTTGTCTGGTGTGGCTGCTCCTTGCCTTATTCCCGTGAGACCCTGCAAGTCCTAAGGCTCCATGCAATTGCCCTGAGAGCTTATCCCTGAAACCAGCCCTAAGCACAATTTGGAGTAGGACTGGGCCCTTAGGGGCAAACACTTGGCTACTGTCACCCTCCTGTGATGAATCTAGATGATGTGACTGCATGCTTTAATCTCGTGAGAGGAGTACAGTCCAGCATGCCTGAAAAAGTGAATTTTTGGCTAAATGGGGCAGGAAAGGCAAGAGCACATACAGCAATTATGTCTGCCTGTACAGCCTACACAAATGCTATGGGCCAGCTGGACAAGGCTGCACGCAAAAAAGAAATTTGCACAGATATCTACCTGGCTCACAGACTCAGACAAGTATCTGCACGTACGAGTTCGTGTGTATACAGCAGACCGATTCCAAGCCAAACACAAATTATTCCACTAACTCCAATGGGACAAAATTTGTTTGTGCAGTTTCAGAGGCCAGTCTGAAAACTTGGAAAGAATATTTTCCAGGCATTTGACCAGTTTCTGGGTAATCTGAAAAATGGTATCTTTTACAGAGATTTATACAGCTACAGACACACCCACACGTATGCACACGTATGTATTTGATAGCTTTTAGCTGGCTTTTTTATTTGTTTTACCCCCATCTTACTCTAATTGTAAACTCACTCTGGAATGTGAGGATTAAGGGAAGTTAACCTGAGTTGCTCAGAGTACAGCTTTTGGCCTACAAAATGAATAGGAGCCGTTTTTGGGGAAGGGAGGATGCATTTCGCTTCCTACATACAGTCAGCATCAGCAGACTTTAGTTCTGCTTAAATGTAGAAAGGAAACATCAGCAAGGAGGGAAGTGCCTTGCATTTTTTGACGTCTATTATTAAAATATAACAAAAATCAGACAGAAGTTTTCATTTCGACCCACAGAAAGATCCATGTCTTTTGGACTGTTCTTGGCAGGAAAAAATAATTTCTTCCATATGGTTTGGGTAACTCCATTGTGCGAGGACTGCTGAAGTGGTGGCTCAGATTTTTTATGTTTGTTTTCTTGTGGGATGGCAAATTTCCCTGCACCTGAAGGCAGCTCACCGCAGCACTGTCACCTGGGGGCTGGAGCCAGTAACCCTCCTGTTGCCACCTAAACCATAGACTGAAAGGGCATCCAAGTGGCTGCTTGCAGGGTGCAAGGCAGGCATCCTCACTTTCCAGGTTCCTGTGCCTCAGGCTGGCAATGTGTGTGTGCCTGGATGGGATGCTCTTGGTGTTGTGGATATCAGGATTTTCTCCTCATCCTAATCTGGCTGGCCTGTGCTCTCTCTGGGTAATGGAAAGCAGCAGAGGTCCTTTGAAGCAGAGCAGATTTCATCAGCAAGGAGGCTGCCTTCCCGAGGTAATGTGGCAATATCCCAGCCATCAAAGGGTCACATGTGGGCACATGGTTTACCTTTCTCACCTCACCTCCAGTTATCAAAGCAAGCAGGACATCACTGTACTGTGCACTCCTGTTGGAAATCCCAGAATAAAATCAAGGCTTCTGGAGAAAGCTCCTCAAAAGAGAGATTTGAAAGAACTTGTGTGCTCCCCTCCAGATGATTTTATCTCTGACTCACCACATGAAAATGCAAGATACCATTGGAAAGAATCCTTCCTTCTTGCCCTGTGCTGTTTGCTTGTTTGTTTCTATGTAAATGGTGTTAGGTTAGGGTTAGGGTTGGCTTGGTAACAGAGGCCGCTGTGCTCCACAGTGTTCCCTCCCCTTGCCCAAGTGCACAAAAAAGGGTAAATTTAGCTCTTTACTCATCCTTCTATTTGTCTGTTAGTGCTAACACAGTCACCTTCACTCAAAAGCTGAGATATTAAAAAATTGATTGTAGGAAGAAAACATGGCTTAATGGATTGACCAGCAACTTACAGGTCAGGCACTGAACTTCCAGCTGTGGCTACTCATGGCTGACAGTTACCACCCTCTGGCAGGGCCTTTGGGAGCTGAAGAAGCCCTGGTGAGCATGGGAGCACCTGGGCATGGTGTTGAACACAGGGAGGTCTGCTGGCCTCAGTGCCGCTGCCCCTGACTGATGAGCCAGAGCCAGAGCCCAGCAAAGATCTCTGCCAGGGCAGTCAGTTTTTTGAGCTAAAGCAGTGAAAATAGGAAGGGAGTAGCATATGAGAAATAGCTTTAAAAGTGAAACAGCTTTAAGTACATAATATCAGGGGTTTGATTAATAAAAATAATTAAATATATTGGGCGAGCTCAAATCAATAAAAATACTGGAAAGGGTGTTTTCCCCTCATTTTTGTGTTTATTTCCCTCTTTTTCGTTCCCCCAGCTCTGTCTGGCAGAGTGAAAAAATAGGTAAGTGACACAAGGAGAAAACGAATGCAGAAAGGATGCAAAATAAAATTTTTTTAGTGGGAGAAAGCACCGAAAAACTGGGGAGAGAGGATTTACCCAGAAACTGTTGTTTTAAAATAAGCACCATTTTTAATGGAGAAAAAAAACGGAAAAGAAAAAAACCCACTCATAACAAATAGTTGTAGCCGCAAAATGAGATACCAGAGCTGTGGTTTGGCTTTGCTTAATACCTTTTATGCCCAGAAGCACATTCCTGCGGGTGACAAGGAAGGGGAATTCTTGGCCCAGAGGCATTTGAAGGTACCTGAGGAAGTCAGAGCTGGTGGGGAGATAGTTGCTGGATTCACATGAAGTTGTGAACACTGAGTCTTTCACACCTGCACCAAGAGCGCCAGCCATGCACTCAGCAAGACTGCAGGAACCCATGGGATGCTGTTCTTAATGCAGTGTCATAATATAAGCACTCATTTTCAGGCAGCATATGCACGTGAATGATGGGGTAGGTCTGTGACCCCTCTCCTGGGAGGTAACCAAGCAGTGCTAAATGCCTGCATCCACTTGGAGCACAGAGAGGATTTGGTGACCTCCTCCGGGCAGAATGACAGACAACCTCCTTCAGCCCGAGGAGAGCCACTGCTAAATCTCACTGTCACAGCATGCCACCGAGCCACTGGCAGCCCATCCTGCTGATAGCAGAGCCACACAATGGCCAGTTCATTACTGCAGCAAAAACGTCTTACAAAAGCTAGAGCCAAATAAATGAAAGCATTAGGATCTCATTTTCTACAGCATTAACACTACGATGAATGTGAACTCTCATCCCTGCTGGCATCATCAATACCAAAGACAGCAGTGCTGTGTGTCAAGAGGTGTTGTCGGAGTCCCTCAGGAACTGTATGCAGTGATCAGAAAACCTTGTGTCTCTTTCCCCCTCCCCACCAGCTGTCTCTGCTTACAGGAGGCCACCTCATTTCCCACCAGTGAAGGACCAACAGTAGAATGGCAGGCACATGCTGAAGATGGAAGCAAAGATTTTTCTTCAAAATTATTTTGGGAGTGAGCTGTTACTTGGAAGCAGAGAGAGAAGCTCGTGTTAGAATAGCTGCTCCAAGAACAGTAACTCTGCCTGGATGAATTTATAATAGCCACTTTAACTGGTGCCAGGAAGACACTGAACTTCCAGTGAGTCATTTTTCCACAGCTGTGAATAGGTTAGGATGAACTTCAGGTATGTGCTTTGTTTTTTATGATACAACAACGACAGCAAAGCTTTGAATCCCTCCAGATTTACCCACAGGGAGTGGCTATGCCCATCTTCCTTGGCTGTTTTTACTTGAAACTCTGTATTCTGCACAGGAAAGGCTGAGAGATGTTATCTGGAAGAGCACTGGGTTTGGGTTTTCTGTCTCTCAACAACTCCACACCCAAATTCCACTCTGGTCTAAGAAAAAGTCTTGTCATTGACAAGGGGTAGGGACTCTGGACAGCTTCAAGGAGTTGGAACCTACAGAATTGTAGATGCTACAGAACCTAGTGGCCAGGTTTGCTGCGTGTATCAAAGCCTTCTCATAATCCTTTTTTCTACCTAGAGATTCTCCCATACAGATGTGCTCCGTGGCTCCAGATCTTCTTCTGTCTTTATGCCTTTCCCCATGCGCTTCCTTCAGCTTGGAGTTATCCTTTCCCCATGTCAAGGAGAAAATAGTCTCAAGGTGCATTCCAATTTCCTTTCATTCCCTTGGCTTTTTGAACCTTACTTTTTATTCCTGTTCTACCCCCTCCTCTTTTCTTTCTCTTTCAGGTACACAAAGTTTCAGGCAACACTTGATTTGTTTGGTATTGTCTAGGAGGTGTGGGCCACCTGATAGCTTTGGACGTGGCTGTCCCCATTTGCTCTTATGTTTCTGTTACATCCTCTGGGCTTTGCTAAATGTCACCAAAACCTGTGCAAGGAGGGGGCAGTAGAACTGCCCCTGAAGCTTCGGATGGACTGTGCCAAAGCTGTGCTTTAATATCCAAACACCACTGCCTAACTGGGCATAATAGTTTGCAAATTCTGACAAGTAGACTTCTATGGCAGTAAAAATCCCACTGCTTTTGGTGGAACTAGGAGGTCTTATCTCATGTCAGGCCTTCTTCATGTGCTCTAAGAAATGGGAACTACCAAACTGGCTTAGATAAAGCAAGAACTGCTTTTAAACTGAAGCTTTATTGTGGCTCTAAGATTTTTTTTCCTAATTAGCTTTGGAAAAGCTGCTGTTAACTTTCATTGCTTTTTCTGGTTTCATACACCTGCGGCTTTGCCGTGCATCCTGAGGGATAAGGATCAAACTGTCAGCAGCAGGGTGCTGCTTGTTACAATTCAGGCCTGCCCCAACAAAGGTGGGAAGGAAACTTTTTGATGGAAACACATTTTTGGTGTAGTTCTTGTGTCTGTGGTTTAGCCTTTGGGCTTGGGTGTGACCTTCTGGGTGGAGCTCCTAGACTTTCTGGGGTCACTAGGATGGTGCATACCAACAGCTGGAGACCATCAGCACTAGCAAGTGAGGATGAGGAGAGAATCTCCAGCTCCCTGTTTCTGCTCTGGTTTGCCCGTATTTCATGGCCTATCTCCATCTGATCTGTACATTCCTGGTAGCATACCTCCCTGAAAAGGTGTACCTTTGTTTGTTTTGTGCTGCACTTTTGAGGAGGATCCTACTTATTTACTGAGAGCAATGTCTGCAGCCTGGCAGAGGGGAGACACATGCTGTGCTGTCCCCTCCACCCTGCTTGGGCCATTCCTGGGCTTCTGCCATCCCCCAGAAGGAAAGGGCACGTTGTGCTCTGCCAGCACAGGGGCCAGGCTGCTGGCAGCCAGGACCAGCAGCTGAAGGCGAGGCGTCACATCGTCGCAGGGACTGTAAATACACCACACGTCTTTTTATTGTTGTGTCATAATCACAATGTCCCTGTAATGTAGTTTGTTTAACTGGATGACTTCAGTGCTAAAAATAAGTGGATCTTGCTGTTTCCAGGACAACCACTATCCCAACGGCTTATCTCGGCGCCTCTCCTCTGTCAAAAGGATGTTCTAAACAGAGCTGGCCATGAATATTAAAAATGAAGCATGCACACAATAAGGCATTCCCTGGGAAGAGCCCCATGTTTTAATGCTATATGTTATGCTAATAGGACAGTTGCCTCTCAGAGACGTGCTTAATTCAAAAGCAGCACAGTATGGGGTGAGATTGCAAGTAAGCAGGAATGTAATGTGTATTTCTTTCTTCTTCTTCTTTTTTTTTTTTTTTTTAATTCAATCTCTGGTGCTTGGAGTGCCTCACTAGGCAGCACTTTCTGTCTCTAGCCCAGAAATCCATGAATTCAAACCTTCACTGTGTGTTCTGAGCCCACAGAGTGAGATGGCTGGAGGGGGACAGAGAGCTGTTGCCTGGCATGTGGCACCTGGTGGCAGGGACAGCCTGGCTGCCTCTGTGGGCACGAGGGTGTTGGTGCCTCTTCTACTGAGCCAGGAAAGGAACAGCTTTCACAAACAATGCCTGGCTTTTCTGAAACCGAAATTCATCTTCTCTTCCCAACAGAAGTAGAAATGAATTGCTCATTTGGAGGAGCCAGGGAGATTTAAAAAAGCCTCCTAGCAAGGAAATGGTTGCATTATTACATGTCTGCATTCCTCCAGCTTTTTATTCTCTATTCCCTTTTTCTTCCTCCTTCCCTCTCAAACAAAGAAAAAAGCCTTGAAGAAAAAAATCAGAAGAAGCCTTAGGAAATCAAAGGGGTCATTTTTCACCTCTCTATCTGGACAAAAAGGAGGAGATAATTTAGCCAGTAGGATTGGTTTTCAAGTACAGGCTGAATGGAGGCTGCCTACTGAGCAGTAGAACTCACACAAGAACTGGTGAGACCCATGTCCAGAACATAGGTTTTGAGTGAAGCAATTGGTTCACTATTAATCAAACAGTCTGATTCCACGATTTCAAAGAAATATTCAGTGTTACTAATGCGACACAGCAAAGTCTTATACAAAGACAGCCATCTCAGCAAATGCAACCTCATTTCCTCCAACAGCATTTACTGAAAGAAAATAGTAAATTAGTTTAAAAATATTGCCCATTTATATCTATCCTTTCAGTTATATTTTTAACAAGACTTTCTGTTAATCTGAAGGCACATTTATGAAATAATTGGCACAAGGGCATTGAGCTAGACCCTCAGATGTTATCCACTGACTAGGTTTCACTGCCCAGAATTTAATTTTAGTCAGATGAGGATCAGTCCCGTTGTTGGAGACCTTCTGAAAACCATCAGTTGTTTATGAGAGCTGACAGCAAATGCAACAGTTCAATCCTTATGCACTGAACCCAGAAATTTTCAAGGTGACTGACTTGGCTGCAGGACAGCTGCCATTTTACGAAGTTTCTATGGAAAGCTTCAGGAAAGAAATGGATCCTGAGCTCCCACTGAGACTTATTGTCTACTTCTTAATATTTTGTTGTTTTTATTTTTGCTCTCAAAACTGATTCTGACTCCCTATGGATATTTAATTTTCTTCAGGAAAACAACGTAGCAAAAATACCTGCCCTCCTTTGGTCTGAAAATATGGACTTTGACTCTAATATAAACAAAATGACTGAATCTTTCTGATGCATTTCAGATTGTAGTTCCAGCCCCAACCAGAGCTCAAAAAGTGAAGGTATGTGAAAAATAATGTTACCTGGACACCTTAAAATGTCAGGAAAGGCAAATTCCAGGGAGGTGCAAAGTCCTCTGGAGGTAATGCATATCTCAGCTCACTGAAAATATCTTACCTTGGCAGGTTGTGTCATGTCAGAGTAAATAATGCTGAAATGCATTAAAGGATCTGAAGACTGGATCTGTCTTCAGTAAGGAAGATCTGTATCACACCACCATTTCCTTTTATCTGCGTTGCTGCATTAGAGGACAATTATTTTGAAAACCTCAGAAATGTATACCTGGGCACCCTAAAAACCACAGTTCTGGGGAGAGGTTCTTGAGGGGAGATAGTATAGCCCAGGCTGAGAGGGAGATGAACTTCATGCTCTGAAGTGTCATTCCGTGGGATTTGTTTCAGGGTAGGGGGGAATAAGGGAATTGCATAGGTGACAGTGGTAGGAGGGTGCAACTTTGGGCACAAAACTATTTTTTAACATGCAGACAAAAACTTCTGGTGCAATGTCCACTGTTTTCAGGAAGCTTCTCTCACCTGAGAATAAGGGGAAGTTTGACACTGGTTCTTACTGCAGCAGCAGGACCATGGCAAGAAGAGGTATGTGCATATGCATACACATACATGTATACAAATATATGTATGAATATTTCTATTTTAATACAGAGGGAGTCCCAGCAACCCTGTGAGAGCCAGTCAGCATCAGGAGGGACTAAGCAAATGAGAAAAAAAGGAGGAAGAAGACGACAAAGGAGGAGACAACATGGCATCTCAGTCTGCCCCTTCTGCCTCTTGCTGAGATCCAGAGAGATTTGAGACAGCCCATGTTCCTCCATCACTGAGCGAACGCCCTGTTCCCTCAGCTGAGATATTAATAAAGTCAACTTGCTTTTTTGGAATTAAGGAAAGAAATGCAGATGTTGAGTTGAACTGACAGCCCTTCAGGAAGCCTTAAAATCCCCCAATTTTCTTTAAAGGGGAAACAAGGTTTGCAATTAGTTAACTACAGCAGGTTTAAGCATCCAATTGCTATTAATGCAATTATAGTTGAGGTTGTGATAGCTCTAGTGTCTTCTTGAAAACTCAGACCTCCATTTCATTAGGCCATTCAGTGCTTTTTAAATATTGCTTCTAACACTTAGTAAAAGGAAACATAAATTGTGGATTGAAAATCCTGCAGATATGGCTCATATGCTCTGAAGTGTGACTGTACATGTGTCTGGGGTGGGACTGGAAGGTATTTGAGAAACCTTTTGGTATGTCCTGGAGAGTGCATAGCTTGGTGCAGCAGAGCAGCAGCTTCAGCAAAGGTGCTGTAGTGACTCTGCTGTGCAAATCAGTGCTTACACATAAATACTGGGTTAATGCATCTGACAGGAGCAGTGTACAAAAACAAGACTGTCTTAATAGTGCTGTCCCCAGTGCTTGTGCTGCAAGAATGCCTGCTGTCCCTTGGCACCTTCCATATGGCACTTTCAAAATACAGTGGTTTAGCAGGTTCTACTGTTTCCATCTAAATTCCTCTTCTCAAGGGTAAGGAGTGACCCTTTGAATCTTTCAGCTGCAAATAGGAAAGAGCGAATATCAGTGTCCACCTCAGGCTGAAGCCTTTACCCTCTAGCCAGGCAGCACTTTGAGTCCTTTCCATCCAGTCACTTGTTTCCACAAAAAACATAGGAAATTAAGAACTCTGTGACCTGGGACTAGTTGAGCTCAAGTGTCCCGTGGGTTTGGTGATGCAGGCAGAAACACAGATGGACAGAGAACAGTGAGCTTTGACATTAAATGCATAAAATACTGTGTGCAACAGCCTTATTTCTCTTATTTCTCTTATTTCTTTGTCAGTAAAAAAATGTTAGAGTGTTTTGAGTCTTCTAATGCTTAGGCCATGCCTACCATCCACTACTTCTTCTCATCCATTGTCCTTTAGAGCAAAATAAGCTCACAGAAGTACTCTCAAAGGCTGGCTAATATTTGGGCCTAGGGCTTCAGTGCATTTGGGGTTTGGATCCTGGCTGTGTTGCTGACATGATTTATGGTATTTACTGTTCAGATTGAAATGCCAAAAACATCCATCAAGCTGTACAGAAAGGCCATTCCATCCCTTCTCTCTCCATATCATGTCTGAAGAAGTCTTTTTGGCCAGGAATGCCAAGCAACACAGCGCTCAGCTGAAAAAAATGGGACTCCATATACAGAAAAAGGTTCATCGAGATCACAGCACATACATCATAAAAATTAAGTTACTTTTCCTACAAAATGCAAAAGAAATCCCAGATAAGTTTGTTTTGTTCTATTAATCTCAGTTGAATTCTGCAATTATTTTCCTGTAGTAATAATTTTTAATGTCTTTACTTGTGCAACATTTTATCTTAGTGCAGTCAGCCTGACAGGTAGAAAGAATGATTGATTTTTTTTTCTTTCAATATTGAATACTAAGTAGAGGCATAAATAGACAGAATCATCATTGAAATAGAGACACAAACAGTATTTTCCAAGCTAAGTGCAAAGAGAAGCCAGGATATCTGCATTTCAAACGAGGCAGAGAAATTACTGTGGAAGACCTGCTCTAATTGTCGTTCCTGGGAAAGGGCAAAATGAAAATTGCTGGTTTGTTATTCAAGTGCATCACCTAACACAGCAGGATCTTGTTCCTCTCAGAAATTCTCAAAGGCTACCAAGCAAATAAATATTCTTCGCCATTTCTATTCATTTTCTTGAAACATCTTCCATCCAAAGGCCTTTGAGGGCTCCATCCTGACCGTGTAGCAGAAATGCCCTACAGGGAGGATGCTCCAAGTGTCCAGTGCCCTGAACATCTGGACTGGGAGATGGGCAAGATGTGGAGCAGCTGTGTAACTGATGAGTTTCAGCTAGGTGCCTGTGGTGAGAGGTGGCCTAGCCAACCTGGCTGCTCCTGTTGTGGCTGTGTAGCCAGGAACAGTAGATGTAAGGAGTGTGCTTTCTTTCTGTGTGCTGCTGCAGGTCTGCTCGCCCACAAATGATTATTCATCCTATACTTTCTGACTTAATTTTTTTCTTGATTAGGGTAGTTTTCAAATCCAGAGCAGCACCACTGGCAAAGAGAACTTGAGGGACAAAATTCCTCAGCTTTAATTATAACTTCTGTGTGCAATATAGCATAAGTATACGCAGACACCCCCAAACACCTCCAAATACAGCACACAAATACCTGCTGTGACCTTAAAGGGGCAGCTTGCTAACAAAATTTTGTGATCACATTCTAATGAAAGGAATAAATTCTCTAGATGTTCCAAAGCACATGAAGCAGTTGCACAGGGAAATCTGAGGTCTATCCATCTGAAATGCCAAGGCCTTTTGTGCCCTACCATGCATGGCAGTTACCTAGCCATTCTACCTCAGGAGCCAGCACTGCCATATTCCCAACAAAAGTCAAGTTCTACCCAAGCAGGCAGGATAACATAGCCATGGTGGCACAGCCTTGTGATAACAGCACCACGAGTGGTGAGGGGGAGCATCTCATTTCCTCCCCTGCCCTGAGTCTGCAAGGATGAAGAGGGATGTGGGTATGGATGCCCAATGTTCTCATTGTCCTGGCAGCTGCACCTTGGTGTCAGGGTCATCACACTGGACAAGGACCATGGACAAGCAGAAACTGAAAGTCACACTGAAGACATGCAGACCCTTAATAGTGTGGTGAGGGAGTGGATCCAGGAGCTAACAATGTGTTAAAAATCTGGCATGCTCCTTTTACGTTTGGTCCTGGAGCTGGGAAACCATAGTATGCACTCAGGCTGTTGTCACAGCCCATGGAGCTGTGGTGTTGAGAGGTAACAGCAATGTAGGGAAAAGCCATCCTTGAGAAACCACTTAAAAATATGCTCTGAGATCAGAAGAAAGTCCCTAAGTTTTGCTTGAAGGCCTGGGCTTTGCTGCTGAGGAACACTTATGGGTTCATATCCAGGGCTGGGGGGGTGATCCCTGCTGCACGTACTGTGTCTCTGTTAAAAGGGAGCTGTGAAGGGGAAGGTGAGTGGTGTGCTTTGCCATTCCAAAGGATGTGTGAGATTTCACTTACTCACAAGTGGTGCAGATGAAAATGGAGGGTATGGACATGCCTGTGGTGTGTTGAGGCATATTGGCAATAGATTTGGGAAAACACAGGTTTCCAGATGTCTGCAAGTTCTGGTATGTGAGCTGTAAACCGAAGGTACAATAGTGGATGAGGTGTCTGCTCTCAGTGCAAACATTTTTCCTACTTGCATCGTGCCAGGATGCTTTGCTGCCTTTAATCATCACAAGGTAGAAAGCCGGTGAGTAAAGTCTTGTCGCTTTATGGGTTTGCCTGAAACTGAAAGAAAAGAAAATGTAGCAGACCAAAACGATTTAATCTGGAGCAAAGCTAAGAGAACGAGTTAATGAAAGAAAGGCAGTTGTTTAAAGGTGTGAAACTGCTGAAGAGAGCCAAGATACAAGGGGTTATCCATGGATGTGGCCAAGTTAAACAAGACAAGCTGGTGACTCAGGGAGGCTCCACCTCCAGTGTCATTCACAAACCCAGCCTGTCCCTGGGCAGCCACTCAGCTTTGATTGCGTCCTGTTTGACTTGGCCTTCGGATAACTAACTCTTCCAAACTCTGGCTTTTGGGGTAGGTATCACACCTTAAAACATCTGATCCTCTTTTATAAGTGCAAAGTACTCTTTTACTTGATTTCTTTGTGCTGCCTGTCTGCATCATTTGGGTTGGTCCTACCAGGGACAGGCATGTTTCTCACTGGCACAAAATGATAGATCCAGAAGTGACTAATCTGACAGACTTGGACAGAAGTTCCAAAAAGTTTTGTCTTCTTCCTTGCAGCATGTGGGCTTTAGCTGGCATCTGGAAGACAGTGGCAGAAGCTGACCAAAAAAACAGAGAGGGGTGTCCGATTTCAGAACTGAGATCCAGATGCCAGGGCCTTGAAGGCTTGTGTCAGGTGATATCCTTGGGAAAAGCTGTTTTGCAGTGTTTTGGTAACTGTATAAAACAAGTAGTGTCAAATGTCATCAGCACCTAAGAAGTTGTTTTCCCTCCAAAGATCATGTGATAAAAATGAAGCTATTTCATTTTCAGTGATATTTTCCATGAATTTAATGAGGAGAGGTTCTATTAATAGCAATCCAAAAAGCACTTTCCAGAGATCAGCACCAACACTGTGCTACTCCCAGATTTTGCAAACAGTTTTGAGCTTTTCCAATTTTTTAACTAAGCTGAGAAAAACGAGTTTGAATTTAAGATCAGCAAGTTTGAAACCTACATGGGATGTTGCCATTTTGTGAGCAGTTTATCACCTCCTTAGGGTGGCTGCTCAGGCTCCTGGATATCCATATCTGAGCAAAATCCACCGGCGCTTCAGACTGCAGGTGTTGAGCCACAGCTCTTGGGGTGGACCATGGCCACTCCACTGCCACTGAGAGCTTGTGGCACGGCTGACTGTGACCCCTTTGCTGCAGCTCAGTGCTGTCTGTCAGGTAGATACTAGCTTAGCATTAAAGTTGTCCTAGCCTGCTAGTTGTCTGCTACATGAATTATATTGCCATGGCCGTGAGAGGAATAATCTTTGATCCACACTGATCTTGGCTCTAGAAACACCCACTGGCTTGATTTATACCAACATGGTGGCAGGGTGCAGGGGTGCTTGAGGTGACCTTCAAGGCAGCCTTGCCTGCTGAAGGCAAGTCCTGTGCAGGTTCCTGCTACCTCCTCTGCCTTCATGAGGACAGCCACAGGCTGAAAGATGGGTTAGGAACTCCCCATGCAATATTCCTTCCTGGGGGTCTGACCAAGCTTTCCTGGCTGAAGCCAGGTGCAAAAAATCCTTTTTGCTGTGAGATGAGAGGAGCTGAGAGCCACCACTGCAGAAATTCTCCACTCTGAATCACCACTAGTTGCTTCTCAATGTACTTGTGGAGTGAGAAGCAATGACAGCCCCTGTGCCCCATTCTCAGGGGGGAGCTGGGAGATCACTTGCACATGATGCTGTCATTCTGGGAGGGTCAGCCTCTATCGTGCTAGAAGCGAGCAGGGTACATCCTGGTTCAAAGCTAAACCTGTGAAGGGTGACATCATGCAGGAGGCACTTGGAGATGCAGCCTGCCAGCAGGTGTTAAGCTAATCATGGTTGAGGAGGAGCCCCCGAGGCTGAGTCGATAAGGTGAAGAACTGTGCATTCCACTGTGGTAAATGAAAAGCCCTCAGAGCTACCTTTGGCTTTGTGTCACAGAGCCACATGCTGGAAATGGCACAACAGTGAGATCAAACCACCCCCAGGGCCTGGACTCTGCTGTCTCCCTGCCCTGGAGAAACCTGGTATTTATGCTAGGAGCAGACAGTTAAAGAAAGCACATAAAAATCCAGGGAAGGACCATGCTGGGGACTGCTGAGGAAGCCATTGTCACAGACTGAGGCACCCTTGCTCTGGGGCAGGGTGTAGATGCCTCCCAGTCCTGCCCTGAAGCCCAGCTTGCCTGTCCTGGTTCCTGGTTTGGGCCGTAGTAATTCCCCTCTTCCATGCTTCTTCCAGGATGATTACCAGATGCCTCTTTCCACTACTTATCAGAGTAAGTGCTGCTCTTCTCCAGGAGGTCCCATCTACTACAGGGCATTCTTGTAGGTGAAACTTAAGGGCAGCAGCCCTTCCCCTGTGTCACCTTCAGATGTCACAGGCCATGCGATTTTCAGTCACGGTGCTCAGGAGCTGAGGACCAAGAAGGGTTGATAGCTCAGCTGCTCTGGAAAAGAAGTCCCCACATCATCAATGCTGGCATCTGCCCCTCTGGAGAGGAGAGACCCATGCAGAGGACCCTGCTATGGACAAGAGAATGAAAGGGCAGCAGTCTGGGAGGCAGAAGTTCAGATCTCAAGAATCAAACTAAAAGAAAACAAGCAAATAAAAACCCATTGCTCTGGCTTCAGCCAGGAACCCAGGACAGTAAACAGAGGAGGCTGGAAAGCCAATAAATTCTACCCTGGGGGAATCGACTTTGCTGGTGCCAAAGAGGAAAGAAATGAATATAAAGTAAGGAGCAAAGATGAAAGCCATATATCGCAAGCACAGACTGCCACAGCCATGATTGGCAGTTTACATATTACATTTTATAGCATTCCTCTTCTCCTCCCTCCATATTTTCTTTCTCCCCATTTCTCTGCTGACAGCTCATACACACGCCTTGCACTGCACAAATAAGTGCTCTGCTCCTCCCTCGCATCCTGCTTAGACTTCACGCCAGTCCGTCCCAAGTTCACAGACCACCCCACCATCCTGGCTTGCATGCAGGAGACACAGCAAGTCAAGGTCTGGGTTGTCACAAGTCCACTGAAAAGATTTCCTGTCATGTGCAAATAAACCCAGCTCCTCTCCTCTGGCTTATTTGGTTTTTACTGAATCCGGTCAAATCACGATTTCCCCCTTCTCTTTCAATAAACAATCAACCCGTGTCAACTTGATTACGAGCTGCTGATGCAGCATTGTTGAATCCAAGCTCTGAGTGTATGTTTTGGCAAAAACAGCACTATTTTCAGCTAGGCGTGCAAGGTGGCTTGCCAAGAGGCTCAGCTTTCCCAGCAGACCCAAGGTGTGTTGGAGGCAGGGCTCCCACTGACTGCCTGGGCAGCAGGACCAGGGGCTGGGTCTGCACAGCTCAGTGCTGGCACTCCTGGCAGGACCTGCACCAGCTTGCTGCTCCTCCTGAATTGATCCAGAGCAGGATCCCAGCAGGATCAGGTTCATTGAGTGGGGAGAGCACAAAGAAACCCTGTGCCAGTTCTGACCACTCTGAGGGCAACCACTCTGCATGTCAGTTCTCAAGGAGCTTTAGCCTGCCTATGTGGAACTCATAGACTTCTTTTATCTCTGTGTCCAGTGCGTGCTCCTGCTGTAGGAGCTTTGAGAGTCCTCAGCTGTGCAAAAGTTGAGGGGCAGGATTTACGCTTTCTCCACACCAGGGCAGATACCCTCCAAGTCGGCTTGTTTACACTCAGACAGCACAGCCTTTGTGTCATTCCTCTCCTTAAAGGGTATTTATTTCTTTCCAGGCAATGGCGTATCCCTACCCTCAGTTTTCCTCTAGGGCCACTTATGCTTTTGGCGTCGATTTTTCCTGTTGCTGCTTTCTTTTGGATGCTCTGTTTCCCATGGATTCAGCGGCCATAGGGGCCAAGTGTGTAAAACAAAACAGTGAAGGCACAGGCACAAAAATAAAGTAACACAATTTGGGCAAAGTGGGAGTGGGGACTTCCCACTTCTCTCATGACATCCTTCTTGCAGAAGTCTCTTTTCCTTGCATGGAATGACAAATTTGCTCCCTACTGACATTGGCAGCATGCAGATTCACGGACTGGCAGCCTATACCACTCTTTTTTTTTTTTTTTTTTTTTTTTTTTTTTTTTTTTTTTTTTCCCTCTAACCAAATCCCCGGTATTTTTTGCCAGCGGCGATGCTGTAGCAGCACAGCCCCTGGGGTGGCTTGCAGCGGGCAGGGCTGGCACTGGCAGGTGTGGGCAGTGGCAGAGCCGGCACCTGCCAGGCTCGGCGGGGCTGTGCAGGGGTGGCCAGGCAGGTGTGTCCCTGCGCAGCCCTGCCCGGCTGTGCCGGAGACTGCCCGCGCCCTGCCTGCATCTCCTCTCGCCGAATTCCAGAGGCATTACGTGTCCTGCGGAGGGAGAGAAGGAACTGTTTATGCCACGGGCGTAGTAAATCCACCGAGCATTCGCAGTAACACAGGTTGCTCGGGGCCTGAGCTCAATCCCACTCCGCACAGGGACAAAATCTGCCTTTGCTGGGAGGCGGGATGGGGCCATGGTGCAGGGGTGCTGCTGGGAAGGACACAAGGGGAAACATTCAGGCAAAGTGTCTGTTGTCTCCTTGTTAAGTGGCAAGTTGTGTTATTTATAATACAGGGGGATGAATTTCTGCCTCCTCATTACACAAGAGGCTTGAACCAGCACATGTTTGTACACAGTTGAGACAAACACACCAGCACTTCTTGTCTGCAGGCGTGACGCAATAGAAAGCAGTGGCTTATTGGTTCATGAGAGACATGTGATGTGGTGCAACTACCAAAAAGAATTTTTTAAAAAATGTAGTCTCTACGCATTCAAATAAATATACATTGTTATCTCATGTTGCAAAGGAAGGGGATGGTACCACTACTCTTATCAAGGGCAACAGGATGCCACAGAGTAACACCTGCACAGAGCTTATGTGACTTGGTAGCTGGTGCTCTTCTTTAGAAATATCTGGTGCAATTAATTCACTGGCCTTTAGATACATATGATGTAGGTATTCAACAGATGAGCTAGAGTCAAGGGAGAGAAACAGGCATTTCTGTGTATGGGTTACACCAAACCGGAACACACCTCTGACATTAGGCAAGTGAATTGCACTTTACTGGTGTACTCTTCTTTCTCTTGACTCTGAAGGGACTCCTCAGCTCAAGTTCAGACATAATACTGCCAATTTGAAAATGTGCATGAAGCAATTTTATTCCTAGCCTCTCCTGGAAGATTTTGATGACCACAAACTTGTGACTTGCAAAACCTCCCTCATTTTTCAAACCTGCCTCTTTTTTTTTTCCATCTCTTTGTTGCCCGAGTGACACTCTTGTGTTCTGGCTGATTCACCACTCCCCTGGCTATTTCCCAGCATGAAATTGCTCTCAGCGAGTGATGAATGAGTGCTCTGCCTTAACTCTGCCAGAGCAAAGGGCACAGCTACCATACACGCCACAGCTTTTGGAGGATGATGGATTTGAGCTTTTACAGAAGTCTTTATTACCTCACCCTCCTTACCCTCGGAACTGAACTTCTCATGGGCAGTTTTCAATTCAATTTACTTTCTTAAAAAGGAAAAAAAAAAAAAAATGGCAAGTCAAGAGTGATTTTGTTATAGTGATTTTAAGTTGGTGTAAAACCCAGTACTGAGGTGAAATGGGCTGCTCAGCCAGGAAGAGAATTGGCACATTGCTGGGCAAGCAGGGAAGGCAGTGGCATTCAGACTGCTTTCACTGTTGCTGTAAGACTGCACCCATGGCAAAAGCTGTTTTCGAAACAGGCTGTCTTTACAACTCCTGTAAGTGTTTGCTCCTCACTGGAACTTGGTATACAAAATCTGGCATGCTTTTTTAAAACCAAACAAAATTCAAAAAAGAGAAAAAAGAGAGACTGGTCTTGTTTTCTGTTGTAATAACAACAGAACCTAGTAGAACAAAGGAAACAAAGTCCTCTGGTATTTAGTGACAACAGCTCCTTAGCAAAATCTGGAAGAGATTGTTGCTCTTCAAAGTTTGAAGGCAGGGCTAGGTTGGGTGGAAAGCAAGTGAAGACGGCAGCTGTAGAGGAAAAGCATGACCAGGCTAAAGCTTTTGAAGACGTCAGATTGGTTTTTGGCACAGCTGCAGATCTTGTATGGGACTGTGGCCCTTATCTGTAAAGGTGAAACAAATTTTGGAGCTTCTGACGTCAGGGTCTGACATCAGAAACAGTCCTGTGTGTTTGTATGGGGGAAACCTGGCCCTGGAGAAAGCTACTGTGCTTGAGGGTGGGTGCACAGGGCTTATGCTGTGACACTGTAACCAGCAGAAAGCTGTTCATGCTCTCCAAAATGCCTTTACAAAGGTTTTACATGGCACATGTCTAAAAATATGGGTGCAATTTTGCCTTTCGCCCTCCAAAAATGAAGTGTAAGGGTCATTCATGTGTGGGACTGGATTTTAATAGCCACAAGTGCCCAGGAATTGGATTTACTGCAGTAGAGGTGGGAAAGAAGAGGAGCTTGAAGCACCTCTTTGCAAAGGGACGAGCAGCTGTGAATCCCAAGGCAGACAACACACTAACATTTTAACACGATGGTGTTAACAAAGCCCTGAAACCCCGTCTCACCTGGTGACTGGGGCCAGATGCCTAGGACAGGCTGATCCTCCTGGCCATGCTGTGGAGCTGATGGAGCACTTGCTGCAGGACCCAGCACAGAGGTGTGGGGCTGAGGGAGGATGCTAACACCATGGGAGGCTGGGGTGCCAGAGCACTGCTGGTGTGAGCACACAGTGGCACCGGAGTCAAGGCTTTCTCACTGCATGAAAGTATCTCTGCTGCAACAACATGCCTGTGGATCATCAGCATAAATTTTGTGTCCAGCACTGGCAAGACAAAATACCACAAATGGATTAAGCTGTCATGTTGCTCATTTATTTTCATACACACAATGGCTATCTTGTACAAACCCCATCCTGTTTAAGCTCAGGCGCTGTGCTGCTCATTCTCTGCGTTAAAACCAGATAAACTGAGGAAGTGTCTAGCCTTCCATTTAGCTAAGAGCTGAGCTTCTGGGCAATACATCAGGTGCTAGCACATTCTCAGCTCACTAGTGGATTTGTCAAAGCATATATTCAGCAAAGAATTCAAGAGTTTGCATCAGGGGAAGATGACTTCCAGGAGGCTGCGCAAAGAGTTTGGGGGTGCAACTTCTCCGTACACCAAGGCTGAGGCAGTGGGGCCAAGATATTATCTTCAATCTTTATTCAAAGCTGTTCAAAACTCTTGGTCAAGACATCATAGGATGGTATGGTTTAGTTTGGAAGGGACCTCACAGATCATCTAGAACCACCCCTGCTTCCATGGGCAGGGACAATTCCCGCTAGACCAGGTTGCTCAGGGCCTCATCCAACCTGTCCCTGAATGCTTCCATGGGTGGGTCAAGCATCACTTCTCTTGGCAACCTGTTCCAGTGCCTCACCATCCTCTGAATAAAGAATTTCTTCCTGATATCTAATCTAAATCTTTCCTCTTTTAGCTTAAAACAATTTCCCCTTGTCCTATCCCTACGTGCCCTTATAAAAAAGTTCCTCTCCAGGTTTCTTGTAGGCTCTTCATCACATGACAGGGCTTTATGCTTGGCTGCCCAGTATTTACAACTTCCAAGAGTCTGGATATTCTGCAAATCAAGTTTCTGTATGAGAACGACACCTTTTGGTTCACAGCTGTGGCTGCTCAAACGATGGGTGAGGAGAGAGAGCTGAGTGATAAGTAACCAAAGTAAAGTTGGCAACTTAGATGAGTTTAGGTGAGTTAATGCACTATTAATGCACTGGCAGGCCCAGACATATTAATATTGAGGTTCCTTGAAATACCTTACATGCTTGGCTCTTTCCCCAGCAAGTGGTGTGAATGCCAACCACTAGGGACAGAGTTATGGGCTGATTTTGTCACTCCTGACCTTCGCTTTCCTAAACAGCTGCTTGGTCTCCAGGAATTGGCCTCCAGGGTTTGCTGGGGAAGGGAGCAGAAAAGAACGTCTAAATTGTACCCAGCCTTGCTACTTGTGCTCACTCAGATCTTTTTGTTAATTGGCTCGTAATCTATACCCTTGTTTAGACAAAGGCAGGGAAGGAAAAAAATTCTAAAAAGCTCTGTTTAACAAAGAGCACTGATGGACCAGCTAAGCATCCTTCACTTAAAAAACTAGTAATGAAATGAACAGACAAGGCAAGAACAACAATCTGATTCTCATGCAAATTTTTGCTGGCTAATGGTCATTTGCATACCCTAGGCTATCTCAAAGCACCTCTGAACAATCAGTGCAAAGCATTTTGCTGATCAGGACTGGTCCTTTCCACCCTTTCCTGTGCAGATAAGTGGTATTTGCCCTCAGAAAGGGAAACTGCAGTTTACAGCCTCTATCGAATGAAAAATCACAGCCTCTAGAGAGGAGCACCAAATGCTCTCACGGCCACACAGTGCTTGAGAGGAGCAAGGAGAGTACCAAATTGTTTGCTAGACATCATACAGGGAAACAGCAGAAGGGTTTGAAATAGTTAACCAACGTCACATTACCCTCTCAAATGTCTCTCAAAGGTGGTCTAAGGGCATCTCCTGAAGAATTCACTGGGATTATTTGCCTAGTCTGAGATATCAGGGTGGTACAGTGTAGCCCTGGTTTGTGTCTGAGATGTTTTGGTTTACAGAAAACTCTCTGGGAAAAGAGTTTCAGAAAACCAAAACATCTCAGACACGAACCAGGGCTAGAGTACAGCTTCATGGCTTCAGATCTTCAGCATTTGGAAGCCAGGTTTAATATCTGAGTTGTGCCAAATCCACCCATCTCCCCTGTGTCTGACTCCAGGTGTGCCTTAACTCTGTCTCCTCCATAGCCTACAAAGCATTGGCTTCCCTTCAAAAGCAGCCAAGTCAGGGTGCAATACTTGTTAGATCAGTGGAAATTTTTAACAAACTCCTGCTTTAGTTGCTTGAGGAATATGTTACTTTTCAGGACTCTCAAACTCGTTTCTGCACATCTCACTGGGAAATGTGATGCAGACAGCAAAAAGCTGAATGAAATTGCTGGTCTTTAGCAAAGATGCTAAATTATAACAAGCAGAAAGCCACTCCAAAGAGGTGTTCCCAAGGATCCAGTGCTTGATTCCAAATATGCATTTTCCCACTGGTAGAATTTTAATGATGTGCACAATAGAGATGTGATTTAACAGTCACAGGAACAGAAATGCAGTGATGATGAATTATGCCAGTGCTGGACCTAACAGCCCCTCTTGCCTTGTGCCAGCGGAGTAGTAAGGCACAAACTTCTCCCCAGAATGGCTCATCACACTGTGGGCTGACTGGGCAGTGTGGGGACAGCATGAAGAAGCTATTCATGGGGTACCATGATGGCTTGTCTCCTGAGGATCAGTGTTAGGGCTGTGCCATGGGAAATTGTGGCAGTGGCACTGATCTACTCGTCCTGGGTTTCAGCTCCTGCAGTCAGGGATCAGGAATGCCCCATTACATCGCAATATGCAAGCTGAGGCAAAGCCCCTTAGCAGAAAGGGCATTTGTTTTTGGCCTTTGCTTCTTCTGCTCTCGAGGACCTCATCCTGAAGTGTGGGCAGAAATTCCTCCCCTTCTCTTCACCCCTGTCTGCAGCTCGGGGGTGAAAAGAAGTGGGAGTGGCATGCTAAAATCACAGACTTTGCTTTGGGCACGTTTTTTCATAGGTCTGTTCCTGATGTAGAGCCCTGTGCCTGAACGTTCCCTTCCTCTCCCAGAGATGACATCCTCTGGTGTCATGAAGGAGCTTTTCTGTCTTCGTGGTGGCAGTGATGGGTGCTGGCTGGATCTGACTCTGAGGGAAGCAGGTGCTGGCTCAGAGCTCCCCATCTCTGAGCCAGGGTGCCCTTGGCCAGCATCACTCTGCTGTGCTTCCCTCTGAATCTCAATGAGCACCTTGGGATGTCAGGGGCAGATGGGATGCACTGATTGCTTGGATCCTTCCTATTTTGGGGCATGACAAGCAGTTCATTTCCCCCCTCTTCTTTCATGTTCACACAATGCTTTACACTGATCCCCACTGCACACATTTGTCTGCCAGGCAGGGTAATAGAGCAGTACCCAGGGAGTCTCCAAGGCTTTTATAGGGGCTTGGTATTGCTGAGCTGTGAATGCAGTGAGAGGCAGAACGTGTAGCTAATCCTACAATACAATAACCAGTCCTTCGTGGTGGGTGTCAAATTGCACGATTGTTTATTGTTTGCCTGTGTAATGATGTTTGTGGGACTTGGGCCAAATTGGAAATATTAATAAACATGACAGCATTTCAGTAATGCACCAGACAGAATCCTCCCATTGCTCCCAGGAACACTAAGATGATATGTTCATGGATGGAAAGAAAGGGAGTTCTCTTCTGAAATTAAAAACAGGCTTTCTATTATCTAAGTTAAATAGTGAAACAGTTCACTAGGTTATTCACACTGGCACACTCTAGCTGCAGGTGGGTTCATTAGCTTCTCTCTGATGTAGCAAAACTAGATCAGTGTAAGGGACAGGGTAGCTGATATTAGCCTGTGCTGTCACTGAAAGGACTGCTTGTCTGTGAGGAGGAATGGGCTAGTGATTTACAGGGCATTTAGATCAGGCAAAACTGAGCAGTCCATTTTACCTCAGCCTTTTCTCCCTTATGGACCAGGAGCCTTTTGGCTGTGGCTCTTTTATTCCTCTAGGCCCCCTGTGTGTGTTTGTACACCTGTGTTGCCAACACTGCAGAGGGGGATGTTCAAAAGTAACCATGCATGAATGTTTACTTCCCAAAATCAGTCTATTTGACCTGCACCAGGCAGGCTCCCTCCTGCCCTTCCAGCTTGAGTCTGTGACATCACAACTCTTTGGTAATGGCCTATTAATCACCTACTGCCTGATGCTGTGAATTCTGTCTGTTTTCCTCCAGGGTACTTCATCATCTGCAAGCAGGACTTGGACCAGGCAGGGATGCCTCCATCCAAGCTCCTCCAGATGCCGGTGCTCCGAGCTTTGCCAGAACTGCATGATTTCTGTGCGTGCCATTAGACTGGGATGATGAACAGCTTGGCTGTGAGCACATGGAGTGCAAACCCTGGTGAAACCTGGCTCAGGGCCCTGGTGAGTGAGTGCCCTTACTGCCATGCAGAGCAGCCATCTGGCAGGTTGGACCTGGTGTCCTCACCACTCCAGCTTCCCAAGCCAGTGGCTTTTTTGTTTCCTTTTAAATGAAAACAAATGTTAACTTCAACCCATGGATGATGTAGCCCACGGCTACCAGCAACATCTCTTCGTGCTGGGGGTACTGGGATGAAAGAGCTTAACTGCACACCACACAGTACCCAAAAATAGCCCCAGTGGGTCTGCAACGTGGTCTTTGCAAGGGAATGCAAGGAAGAAAACGATCCCACCTCAGGGAGCAACCGGGCAGCCAGGCTGCAATTTGTGTTGCAAAGCACACTACAAAGTGCTCTGTGTCAGTGGGTGCAAGATGAGTCTGTTTGTCCCTATGGCACAGTCTGCTGCATCCCAGGAGCCATGTGGGATCCCACTGCTGCATTTTGTAGGAAGGGGGCTGCTGTGCTCTCTACTTCCCCACCTGCAAAACTTGCACTTTGAGGACCTTTGTGTGGTATTAAGGTGATGCACCTAATTCTTGTTTTGACTGACTTCATGGGAAAAAAAATACAAGGAGAACCAGTTGTACCTAACTGGACAAAATTTGGAGGAGGTTTGTTTAATTGTAGTGATGAATTTTTCCCATTGTCAGTGGTGTGTCCTCCTATGTTCCTTCTCCATCCCTTTCTTACGAGTTGGTCAAAACTTGTGCCCAGGAACAGCCTCCCGCTGTGTCATAGTATGGTTACAGTAGAAAATAAGAATATTTGAGCCTGAACCCAAATTTCTGGTAAGAAGAGCAGCTGCCCCTTCTGGCTGCCCCTGTACATTTCCTTTCAAGACACAAAAACAGTCCTGGACATTATAAATGAAGACAGATCATAGCAACTACTTTTGCACCTGAGGACAGAGAACCCAAGCAAAGCTCACACGTGGGTTTTTGGAGGGATCACATCGAAGCGAGGCAGTACCAGGGGCTGGGGCTGTGGTACACACCTTGAAGGCTGCAGTGGCAGAGTGACTTTACCACTTGCAATTCCTCCTTGAAAAATGCTGTCCAAAGAAGAAGAAAGGCTCCTTCCTTTTCACCGCAGTACTGATGAAGCTTTCAGCATGGAGAGAGACATTATCCTCCAGCAGTTTGCTGCAGGGATTTATCGGCTTTCTGGTTGTCCTGACACAACCATATCTGTCCCTTCAGCACTCTCACCTAGGACCCATTAGCCCTTTTCTGGTATCACCACCTCACAGGTTCACACTCTCCTGCTTTTCCATGAGGAAGGTAAAATTCAGGCTATGAGAATTCAGGCTACAGGTCCATACACAGTAGGCACATCTGTCTTCCTTGCTTCTTCCACAACATGTTTTTTGGTTTGTTTGTTTGTGTTTTGTTTTGTTTGTTTGTTTGTTTGTTTTGGTGTTTTGGTGTGTGTTTTTTGTTGTTTGTTTGGGTTTTGTTTGTTTGTTTTTAAATTTTATTGAAGAGCATTTTGTCTGAATGACTTTAACTTCCTAATTGTCTTCATTGTCTGGGATCATTAAGCCCCCCTCAGTTCCCTGTCTGTCCCACAGTCACCTGCAAATTCTGTCAGTACCAAAAGTTGTTCTTTCCAGATCACTGGAGGAGGATGCTGCAAGGTGTCAGGTCTGGAAGAAGTCCCCCAGACACCCCACCAGAAGTGCTCCTGTGTGTGCCACCTCCATTAGTGCCTGTCAGCCATCCAGCCCCCAACTCTATTACACGTTGTCTGGAGCTGTTGCAATATGTTCATTCTCCCCCCAAAGTGCTGTTTGAGGCCTAGTGGTGCCTCCAGGCAGCTACAAGTATCAGTCACTTTTTATAAAACCAACGGAAAATTAAATGAGACCTGTTTTCCATAAAACGCTGTTGACTGACACTGATGCTCTCTCTCTCTCTCTTATTTTTGTTGTACTTGAATCCCATGTCATCTTCTCTGTTCTTTGGTCTGGGGTTCATGTCAGATATTTCCACCTTGTCTTTTTTAAAACCCTGGCATACACTTAGACCTTTTCCAGTCCACTGGAAATTTCCTGGCACTCCTGGGGTTATTAAAAATGAATGCCAACAAGCTAAACATCTCCCAGACAGTTCTTTAAGGACTTCAGGGTATAAGTTATCTGCACTTTGCAATTTAAAATTGTTTATCCCGAACAGCTGTTGTCTGTCATTCTTCTCAGTGATGCACTGGAGAGCACTTTATCATCCTTATGTCATCTCAACATATCATCTATTTCTTTTCAAGTGCAGAACAAAAATATTAATCAAACTCTTCTGCATTGTCATTAGTTGTTTCACCAGCTCCATCTAGAAATGAGCTAATATTGTTTTAAGAACTCATTTTTCATTTCTTAATGGATAGCTTTATGAGAATTGTTGAATTTATGTATCTGCATGACAATTGGCTGAATGCTTCCTGACTTTTGAATATGTGTAATCAACACTGTCTTTTAGATACATCATTCAGATACATAATTTGCAAAAGATAAATTATTCAGGACATTGCTCAGCCACACAAATGAAAGACTTTTCTCATCTGAGTCATTCATCTCACCTAGATGAGGGCTAAGGCAGAAGAGATGCTGCTCTTTTTGCTTTTACTAAGTCCAAGTTAATTGAAATATAAAATATCCATCCCCACACAGCAATGTTGCCTACAGAAAGGGGATGCAGCCTGATTGGAGAGATAAGGGATTATCCTTAAATTCTGGAGACACAGATTTTGTTGCCGGCTCTGTTACTAAATCTCCTCATGCAGGTCATTTAGCAGCCCATGCCCCAGCTCTCCTGCCCAGCAACTGGGCCTCAGTGCTGCTTCACCTCCTCTAGGAAGTGTTCAGAGTCTGTGGAGAAGCATATCTTCCCTGAAAGAAGCCTTCTGCCATCAGAGGGCTTTAGAAAAGTATTGAATAGACAGACTTAGTGCTTGTTTTGGTTTTCTTTGGTTGACATTTACCTGGCCATTCACATTTGGAATATTTCATTTAATAGTGATTTACTTTTGGCTTGAAATTTCTGGAAAAGCTGTCCAATGCAAAGCTAGGACTTCAGGGCAACAAAACAGAATCAATACTTGTTGATCTTTTAATGAACTCTGCCCCCAGGGAGTGGGATTTAGACCTTCACAATTTCCAGTCTCTTCTCCCTGTGAGTGAGTGGAGTAGGCGGAGAGGAAAGCTGAAACCAGGAGGGGTCTGTATCCAATATGTGATTTGTTCTCTGTGGAAAGACCAGCTTTGGTTCAGACTGCTCCAGCTGGTAAAACTTTCACTCTGTAAATTCAGTGTGAAACCAAATGTGTTTCTTGAAACAGATCCTTGGAGGACTTTCAAAGACACCGGTAGGTCAGATGTATCCAATTAGCAAGGGCCTGTGACAGCAGGCCAGAGCCCTGAGGGGCAGGGTGGGGAAACTTCCCAAAACGCCTTGCCTGCACCAGGCTGAACTTCACTGAGGTCACCCCGTGGGTTAGAGCGCAGGGAGTTCATGGTGGGGTTTTGGTGGCAGGCCCTTCTTTGAGCAGGGCTCACACAGGCAGTCATGTCATAGACTGTCACCCCCACTTCTGCATCTACCTGCACGTCGCCTTGTATAGTTTGGAAGTAGAATGGAGGGACATTTCTACTCCTAACATTTTAATGTTTCTGTCTTTGCTGGCTGCTGTTTAGTAAACATGTCCTCTCACAAGGTTTTTCAGCTTGACTTCTCTTTAGCCATGCTCTCTATCTCCTGGGAAGGTTTTATCCCTTGTAGTATATCTCATCTCTTCCAGGAAAGCTCAAAAACAGGTTTAGAGTCCCTGCAGGCTTTGAGTTCAGGACCCTGTCTTGAAGCCCAGTACTACTGGGGGAATAGCCCTGATACTTGACTATAAGTACAATTTTTCTCTAAATCTTGGATCATTGGATCAGCTGTCATTACCATGCAAGGACAGTCCAAACTTACTCTGATTGTTGCTCACGTGCAAGGGCTTGAAAAGTGACTTCTATTCAGGACTTACAGCCTCCATGCTGGATTACTCACTGGGTAAACTAACCAGGGGAAAGTTTCCCACAGAGACAGCACCCAGGGCCTTTCACCTGGGAGGGTCTTGGGGCATTTCACAACTCACACGTGAGCACTTCTGCTGTGGAGAGGCCAAGGGGAGCCCAGGCACTGCACAGGAGAAGGGTGGGCGGTTGCACTGGGCAGCTGGGCACAACTCTTCCTGCTGTTACAGAGATTGGTAACAGCCACACAGAAGCAGAGATAGGCTTAGTTGGTAATGCCCCAAATGAGAACTAATGAGAGGGAAGGTGGTCTTGTTTTAGGGGGTGGGATGGAGCTCTCAAGCAGTGTTGCTTTCCAGTATTAGTATGGGCAATCTCCAGTCATTTTCCAAGCTGAAAAGGGGAAAAATAACACATCCCTACTGACTCCTGAAGGATGCTGAGGTGCTAGGCATAGTATGAAAAGACTTAGCCCTCTAAAGTGGGGGTCAGGTTGAAAACTACATCAGAAACAAAATTATCCACATTTACTATCTAGGTTTAATTATCTGAACCTCATCTTTACCAAACGCCAAATGTTCAGTTACAAAAAAATGCTGGCCTGGCAATTCCTCAGTCCTGTTCCTAAGCAGCACTCAGGTGCTGAGGAACAGGGATGTACCTGAGCTGTCAGTAGGACTACTTTAACAGCAGTATTAATTTTGCAACAGCTGCCAGTGACATAGGAACTACTCCAGATGTGGGGTGTTTATGAGCTGATTTATGAACTAGAGTAGGATCACAGCAGCTATCTATGCTATGGGTAAGGGTACAGAGGATGATGGCTGCCTCCAGCTTTGGCCCCTGCAGATGCACCTCACTTCATAGCTTTCTGTCAGCAGAGGACAGGAGAGGGAATCAAAGTGCAGAAGCCTTTGAGGAAAGGATGAACAAGGCTTTGCATTTCAGATGGGCTTTAGGTTAAAAAAATAATAAAATATGAACATTTTAATAGAAAGATCAGCTCTAACGTTGGTAATCTAGACAGACAGCAATAGGATGAGGAGAGACATAGGGAATGTTTGATGTAAAATCAAGGTCGTGCCCTGAAAATCAGACACAGACGTGGAGAGAGGTATGTGAACCATTAAAATGAAAGGAAACCTGAGATAGTTTCTCCACCAGCTGCCAAAGACACCACACTCTGTTTGTGCATGCTGGAGCCTACTCTTCTCCACATTTGGCAACGTGGCAGATGCCTCATTGTGGTACCATCAGAGAAGAGGAAACCAAGAGGATAAACCAGAAGTGACCTAGGAACATACTTTAAAAATTCCTTTCTACTCATTAATCTGATTGGGGAGAGAGGATTCAAAGCTCTCTGTGCAAGCTCAGGAGCTAGGGAGCTGAAGCTCTCTGCTCACTTGCTGAGCTGACACAGAGAGTTCCTCTCTTGCTCAGAGGCACCAGTGAGCAAGAAGGAATTGCTCTGTCCTTATGTGTGACCAGGCAGCAGTGTCTTGGTAGATGCCACAGAAGTCCACTGTGGTCCTTTTTGGGAATGCCAAGGTGCTGCAAAGAGACCAGCAGACTCTTTACCTGCACATTTATACATTTCTGGAGGAGCATGAAAGTTCTGCTCCTTCTCATTTGTTTATGCCCAGGCTGAATCTGAGAGACCCTGAAGCTGACAGCATTTTTACTGCTGGTTTTCACCAGGTTCTGTGACCTTCATTATCCTTGAAACATCTGTTGTTGCAGCACCAGCCTTCACTGAGCTTTCTGCTCCAGACTCTCAACACAGGAAACTGATTCCTCCAGCTTAGCACCTTGGTCCAGCCTCCCCACCACCCTTTGGCCAGCACCCACCTGCTCCAGTGGGTGAGGGTGAGAGGCTCCTGACAAGGACAAAGCAGACACTCAGGAGGGCACCTTGTACCCACCAGGCACTTGCAACTGCATCTGGCCTGGACTCTCCCTGCGAGGACAGCTGTAGATGCTCTGGGAGAGGGGCACAGGCTACCCACTGAGAGAAAGCCAGGCCTGTTTGTGTTTACACTACTGCAGGGATCACCCGGTGCTGTGTCTGGATTCAAAGCTGTGCAATCAGCAGCAGAGTGGCTGAGCCTGGGTGCAGCTGGGGCTCTGGCCTTGTGCCACTGCCTCCTGCAGCTCTGTGCTCCCTGACAGGACGATGGACTGTCACCACATCCTAACAGCATGTGTGCTTACCCAATCCCAAGCAGCTGGAGTGGAACAAGGTTTCCATGCCCAGCTTCCAGATCAGCAAATCCAAATCCACGTGCAAAAGGACAGAGCATGGTGGTGATGGCATTCAGTCACCACAGTGCCATCAGACACAGAGGAGGTACTCTTGAGACACTGAGCAAGTTGCAGAGTGTCATAAAGGCTGGAGAACCACTCCACATCAGCTGGGAACATGCAGACACAATCTTTGGTGTGTCTTGGCTGGAACAGATTCTTTGGTGCCAGGGCTGGGAGGCGGGAAGGTGGCAGGTGGGGAAGGTACCACACTTACACCTTTATAACTTCCTAAGTTCCTCATCTGTCACTGTGTGTCCCCATGTGTCACCAAGCGTTGCTGGCTGCCTACAGCCTGAGGAAGTCTCCTCCACAGGAAGGCAGCCAGCAGCACAGCCTGCAGTGGAAGGACAGACTTTTCCACGGAGCACCAGTATGAGGTTTCTTCCTCTTTGTACTCGGTCATTTAAACAACGGCTCTGATTAAAACCAGGAGCTGTTGTACACTCAGCCGTGTGTGGACATCAGCCCAGCTGTTTGGTCAACAAAATAAAAATTAAGATACTTAACTCTGAGCATCTGTTCTCTTGCTTTGTTCTTTTTTTTTAATTTTGGCCAAGTCCCTGTGAGATTGGACTGTTTTCCTGACAGGTCAGCACAATGAGATGCCTTAAAGCTTTCTAAAGATTGGTTCTTTTACTTGATGATGGTCCAGAAAGCCACTGGGGATGTACAGTCAGCATCCACCCTTTTTGGGAAAAGGAGAGGGTGGAAGGGGAGAGGCCATGGTTCTGATTTGCTTGGCTTGGCGCTCAGGCTCGCCAAGCTGTGCCTTATGCCGCAGCCACGTGATTTGTGAAGCTGTGACACAAAATCATAAATCAATCCAGTTGGGCTAGGAAAGTTCACGAACCCTTACTGAACTTTTGGACGAACGTGGGTCGAGTTTCAGGCTCATAACGAAATCTGAGACCAGGCAGGCTTCAGAAGGATTTGCATTTCATTGCAACCATTTTGTAGAGCTTCACTAGAAAAGTGGTGGTCAGGAAAATGCTGGGTTTGGTTAAGAAAAAAGGTGTTTAAATAGAGCAAGGCTGACTTTATGAAATAGTCCTATTAGCAGTTAGTGAAAAATTATTATTTTTGAAAACTGCCTCTTGTAGAGCCAGGACTTATCTTCATTTCACAAAATTGTCCAACATGGCTAAAACACCTGCTGGGAAGATCCATACCAGCATATTTTGCAGATTTTCAGACAGGTTTCAAATCTCTTATTCTTGAACCTATTAAATTGTGATGATCTGTTTGAAAACTCCTGCTTTAAAAACAAGCAAAAAATATGTCATTTTATAGGCAGAAGTTTCTCAAAAATAACTTAATGCAATGCTAGCAAAAAGTTTCAAAGAGCATTATCATTTTCGGACACATTAAAAGTCATCTGTATTCCTCCCTTAAAACTGAATGCAGAAATGAAGCCAGAAAGGGCTTCCTTGTCAGGCTCACTATTGCTTTTCTGGCTGAGGGTGGTCAGGTTCTCCTGCTGCATCTCCCAAGATGGCAGATATCTTCAGTGGATTAGTTTGAGTTCAGGTTTTGAATAAGCCTTTGCAGTGTTGCCTATTTCAAGCAGGCCAGGGCTGATAATCAGGAGATCTTAAGATAATAAGATTTCAGGTCCAGTTTATTTGCTCTCTTCTACTTGAACCTTCAGGTTTCATATTTGCAACCTTTTCCTTCCCAATGTGCAGGAGTGAGAAAGCTGAGATCCTTAAGCACTCATGGGGCTGTACAGCCAATTTCACAGGAGAACAGTAGAAATACCACGGCTCTTTCAGAAAATAACTCAAGAATTGGCATCTGTGCCTCCAGATGACCGAGTGAGGCTCTGACTCCACTGAGCTTTGTTTTTCACCCCCTCACAGTACAAATTAGTAGAAGCCTTGTTATACTTTACAATTTGTATTTCAAATAAACATATTGCATACTAGAAACTGCTATGGCTATTTGGTCCAGTGTTTTCACTGTTTAGGACGACTCTTGCTTTTGGATTAAAATGACCTTGGAGCAGATCCCAAATTAATGAAAACAAAATAAAAATATGGAATTTCAGTCAGTTTAAACACCAGAGGATATACAACAAATACTGAAGCTTAACCAGCACTTTGTGGAGATCTGTGTCTCTCATCTAGCAAATTGTGCTGGTGCAAACAACTGACACATGTGAAAAAGGACCAAAAAGGTCCAGTGTTCTTCTTATTGACAACTTGATTGTGATTATTCAGAGGAAAGGGCTAAAAAGGGACAGCATGAAGTACCTGTCTCAGGAAGGAATATTGTAATTCTCAGACTCTGAGCAGTGATTTTTATTTGGCCTGGGCAAAATTCAGTTTGGAAGTTAAAGCGAATAATGAACTGAAAATCTCTGAGCTATGTACAGCTGTCCCAGCAAAACCAATGCTCTGGGCTAGCTTCTGCTTCCATGGAGATGGACACACCTTGTGAAGGCTGCTGGGGGACTGGACCCCCAGGATCAAGAGCAGCATCTTGGGGTGTTCTGGACCTTGCTGGACCATATCTGCATTTCTGAACACCTTCCTTTCCATGGGAGAGTCCTATGGGCTCCCTCTCTGACCTCTGCCTAGTGCATGTAAGTCCTGAGGGTGTAAGGTAAATCACACTGGGCTTATAGACTTACAGCTGAGTTTGGAAACTGATTTGTGGCTTTAAAATAAGAGGTCTCAATTATGAGAACTATTTTACTCTGTTTGTCAGAGCAGTGGATTCAAATCCTTCCATGCCAGGAGTAAGAACGGGAGAGAAGTCAGAGAAGGCAGAGAAGTGGGACGAGGCTTGATAGATAACAAATGGCAGAAAGACAGTGTAGTTCATCAAAGAGGACAGGGAATGTTGCCCAGGACCATGTCCAAAAGGCTTTTGAATATTTCCAAGTATGGAAACTTTGCTATCTCCCAGGGCAACCTGTACATCAGAGATATAAAATAGGCTTCTTGCCTTTCATGCACTCTGTGCACACCTTGCTCTTGGACAAGTCCTGCATGTAAGAGATCAGCACGTACTTCAAGCAAAGCCAAAGCAGATGACTCACTAGATGCAACTTTCATCCCAAAGCATCCATGTTTCAGCACAGAGGCATGGCTAGGAGCTGCTACCCTAATTCACCGTTTTCCAGACTTGAAGTTTTCCATGTGGAGAAAATTATTTAATTTTCTTCTATGTATGAAGGAGCCAGAGCTGTGTCTGACATTCAGGTGTGCTCCACTTCATCAGAAGAATAGAAAGCACCATTTCAAACATGCTTCCAGTGGGAAAAGTTTAATATGGAGAAAATTGCTCCCAGGGAGCTATAAGACAGAACTGTGCCATGAGAAGATGTAAGAGTTGTTCTTTTGTCTGAGTAAAATCTTGGTGGAGAGTAAACACCCATTTGTGCTATAACTGATAGCAGCAGAAATGAGAACAAGATGAAAAGATGAAGGTAAATCCTGCACATGGAAGAGTTTCTGCTCCCCAATATTCAGAGGGGAAGAGAGTCCCCTGTGTGCATGGGACTTTCTGAATGTGTGCATGTGTGGTCCACAGCTCTTTGTTATATACTGTGATTTTCCCCACTCCTCTACAGAGATAAGTAGGTGGGAGGCAGCTGTTTGGATAAGTCAGCAGCAGGCGATAAGATTATAACAAAACCATTGGACGGCGGTGGAAATTTCTATGCCACACGCAGGATTTTTATCAGGGCTCTACAAATTGTCTTTGTTTCATTTTAAGGGCTTAACTCAGCTCATCCTCAAAGCAAAATGGCCTCATCCTTCCTGTCATCTTCCGAGATAGAGGAAGTGGTGAGATGTGTGTGTGTGTGTTCCCTGTCACTTGATATCACCTCACACCAGAGCCTGGAAACAGGCTTTTAAATTAGCATTTTGGGTTTCCTTTCCTTGTTTTCCTCTGTCTTTGGTGACTCTGGCAAAAAGAGCCTCCATTTCCTCATTTGCTCTGCTTAAACAAACTGGAGGATTCAGACATGGTGTGAAATGAGCCAACCCTGATGGGACCTAGGCACAGACTTTCCCATCCCTGTTAGACCCCAGTGCAGGCAGTGCTCCGATCCCTTGCCCTGGTGCCAGGGAAATTGCACATGTATACTCCATGTGCAACCTAAAAAGCCTGAAAATCACTGGGCAGCTACTGAGGTGATAACTCAGCCCATGCTTGTGGACTGGCTTGCAACTACTTAGCTCCCAGACACTGCAAAAGCGGAGAGGCTTTGAGCACAGCTGTGTCTGCTCATCGGAGAACGTGAATCAAGAGAACTACTGTCAGAAAACTGAGTGATGGAAGAAATCTTTTAGCTGGGCCTTTCAGGTTCTGGAGATGTGCATGAATGGATTGGCTTGGAAAAATCAGTGTGTCATGCACTGGAGTTGGGTACAGGCAGGTCTCCAGTCCCATGCACTGCTGTACAGGTGAGGAGCACTTCTGCCCTGTCACTGAGATCATAGAGCAGCTAGCAATACATAACATGAAGCATTTCCTTAAAAACATTAAAGTATCAAAATGGTAGCTTGAAGTTGTGCACTATTCCTCTGGCCCTGGGGACCAACATGTCTCTAGAGTTCCAAGCTGCCTTGCAAGGCCACCCTCTGTCCCAGAAGAATTTGCAGAGTATGTGGACAAGACACAAAAAGAATGGGGTAAAAAGGGCTAAGAGCTCATTATTATTGTATTTATTTGCCAAGGGGACTGAAGAAGCAGAGGAATTTAGATGTATTATTCCTGATTTACTTCATGTTTGCCCTTGTTTTTCAGCAACCAGAGGTCTTCCAGCCATGTCTGTAGCTTGTGTCAGGCACAGGCTCTTCCTCTGCCACCAGGACAGTCACTGTGAGATGGTTCAGGAATGCTACTGCATGTTAAATCCTCATCCTGTCTCAGTACACATGACACTGCAAGCATAGACAGGCTGTTTCAACCTGTTTTAACCAGGTCAAAGAGGAAATGTGTAGCAGAACAACCTTACACCCTGCCCACTGATAGCCCAGTGTTTAACCTCAGCTTGCAGTTTGCTGAAAACCATGTGTGAGAAAAGCTATGCCAAATGGAGCCTACCTAACACTAAATGCAAATTTTGTGAGCAAGAAGTAAATAAAACAACTGAAAAGGCTGGAGAAATGTCTAGATCACTTAGATGGGCTTATGTGTTTAAGAAAGGGTTGGCTTATGTGCTCATTAACAACACACCAACCTCAGAAACAAATACTTTAATTCTTCTCATAAGATTTCTGTCAGGGAATGAAAACATCAAACAAAGAGTGCATCTCATTGAAAACCCCAAGGCCTGAATAACTCAGTAATAGTCTACAGACCACTTTAAAGTTCTAAGAACTTTTCTCTCTGATATTTGCTCATGCTTACTAGACATGTAACGAAAAAGATACACAATATAACACAATCCTTATATATACAACCTTTATTCTAGAAAACAATCATTATTTGTGCCATGCTGGTAGAAACACCTCAGTTGTGAAGTAGTTTTAACTGCAGGGAAGTTAGAGGTTGACTCAGTCAAAAACCTTTCAACATCTTTATTTTAGTCCCCTAGCAAAAAGTCACTAAAGACACACTGAACAAAGGCAGGAGATGACACTCCTTTTCCTACTGTTGATGGCCCTCAAATTGCCAGTGGAGAAGAAAGATCCCCTGACTTGCTCAAATGGAGGAAGGTGCCCTCACCAACGTCGAGGTGAGTGGCCTGCAGCCCCATGGAAGATCTGCACCTCATTCACTGACATGCAAGACTTTTTCCTTACATTTTGGTGGAGGAAGTGCTTATAATTTATCCTAACAAGCCAGAAGGAGACTCCTTCTATGTAAGACAACCCTCAGGTTGAGGAGAACTGGAAGTTCCAGCAGGATGCAACATTAGGAAAATAGGCAATGAGGGAGTGTCAGGACACCAGTGATCTTTGTGGTCTTCTTTCTCCCCAAGATGTCTAGTCCAGGCCAGCCTGGGGCCTCCCTGCAAATACCTGCAGAGTCCAGATGACTCATTTTAACCAGCAAAATTGCACTGCCCAGATCTTCTTAGAGAAAGGAGCACTGAAGAGGACAGATTTCTCACTACTGTAAAAATGACCCTGCTTGGGAACTTCTGCAGAAATGCGTACATGTACACATCTACACGTGTATAAACTAAAATGATTTGAACTGCTTACGGATCTGTCTAAGAGCCAAGAAGTGATTCTTGAGTTCAAAAGCAGTGTGCTGTGAGGATGGAGAGAGTACACGCTAGTCTTAAAAAGAAGGAAGTTCCTATCTTGCTTTTAGCTAATTTTTTTTTTTTCATTTATGACTATCATTTGGTACTTTCTGAATTGGCTTTGGCCAAGCAATTGTGGGTGTAGAAATCAGTATTTTTAGTTACGAAGCACAGACATTGTGGTATTCAAATCCTTTGGATCCTCTCCCCAAGGTATATCTATTAATTGCAGTGGAAATAAACACAACTCTACCATTACTTTCAGTAAGGTCAAGGCTGGGTCCATTGCAGACAGAGATCCATTAAGCCCTTTATGTGCTGGCCAGGCCTTAGAAAATTGGCCTGGTGTTCTTGTTGTTCATTCCTTCTGGCTGCTGTTAATCAATTAATATGTGAGTCAAATGGAGATAGGATATTAATGTAGAGTGTGCACTGTTTCCCTGCAGGAATTCATGTAAAAGCTGTCATTAGCATCATGCATATACATGAGTCCAACAGAAAGCTATTAACTTATGTATTCATCCAAGAAGGCCCAGTAAGTGATTTACCATCAACAGTCTTGCTGCACTTGAAATTAAATATGTGTGTCAAGGTTAGCACTTCCTGGGCTGAGAAACTGAACCAGAAGAATATTAACAGATGTTAGCAATATGTGTGTGTGGGAGGAGAAGATCACACCTGAGTCTAGTCAGTACTGAACAGTATTGAGAGCCTGGAGCTAATAATCTAGGAAAAAACCCCACTTTTAAGGAGCACAGACAGAGTTAGTGTTCTCTGCTGATGCCTCTCCCCTCTCAGTATGCCCAAATGGACTCTCCAACACAGTATTTAAACATTGACTGTGTTAAGTTCGACCTGGACTCTTGCATCAAGACAAAGCCATCTAAAGAAATGTCTCTGGCTGGTGCAGAATTGCCTGTTGTCTCCACCTCTCTGCTGCAGCCCATAACCTGGGGATGGAACAAGTCCTGCTCTCTGTCCCTGAGACAATCCCCTGGTTAGAAGCAGAAGAGTTGAAACTGTGCTTAAGGCAGCGGGTTTAAGTTGGCTTTTGTTTCCAAAGACACATTGCCTTTTTAAAACACAATCATTAGCTGTTGCATGAAATTATCAACAGAATAGGTAATGGATGTTCCTGTTCAGGAAAATGCAAACTTTAAACTCTTGTTGGACAAAAGAGCCTGCTCTGGTCTGACATCAGATTTCCAGCTGTAAAAGAGAAAGCTCTGTCCAGAAGTGCACGCAGGACTTACCAAGTGGCAGAAATCCACTGTGATCCCACACTGCAGACCCCTTGGTGTCTGAGGGAGTGTGCACAAGAATTAGGGAAGCAAGCAGTCACATTTGTAAAAGGTCCAAGCAGGGGAAATACTATGTGAGAGCTGGGAATTGGCAAGCATGACTCTTGTTTAAGAAAATAAAATAAAATAGACTAATAAGACAATCTGGGAAGCAATATGGCCAGCGAGTTGGACATTTGTTCTGGGGAAAATTCTTGGGAGGCTTTTCAAGGGATATAGTAAGAGAAGGGTGACCAAACCCCAGCTAGATTAGAGGAAGCCAGCACAGACTGAGGCACAGGAGGATCGTGTCATGCTTAACTGCTCTTCAGGAATCCTTTGAAGATACCACTGCCATGACAGATAAGGGCAATTTAGTGGGTAGCAGAATATTTTGATTTTCCAGAAGCGTTTGACAGTTTTCCATACACTAGATTAATGGCTTTTGTACAAAGACATTAAAGGGAAGATAAAACAGTGACTGAAATGGAAAAAGAGCTTAAAAATAGGAGACAAAGGTTGGCAGAGAATGGAAGGAAGCATTTCTGACTGTTTCTAAAACTGACATCACTTCTATTTATAGTGGACCCAATGATATTTATGTTGAAGCCAGTGGTATTTTGCCACTGAGATCAGATTTGCAGGAAGACAATGAAAATGGGTGGTATCCTGCTTTGATCTATGTACCTGTTCAGAGCAGCCTAAAATGGGATGGTAAGTTACCTTACTGTATGAGCTGCAGACAGAAAACCTCTGGAAGCACTGCTGCCTTCACTTGGAGGGTCTGGCACAGGGGTGAGTTCCCCCATCAAACCTGTGCAAAGGGGTTTGAGCAAGCAGCACTGCCTGCACCCAGGCAGAGGGAATATTCCCGTCCAAACCGCTGCCTTACTCACTGGGCCAAAAGTATTTCCCTGAAGAGTGCCATGGGAAGACCTGGAAGCAGGGCTGAAGCATCCTGTTTGAGGAAGCAAAGGGGCTTTTCGTAATCACAGAATAGAATCACAGGATAAGCTGAGTTGGAAGGGACCCTCAAGGACCACTGAGTCCATCTCCCAGTTGTCCCTGCACTGGACACCCCCAAGAGTCACACCATATGCTTGAGAGCATTGTCCAAACAATCCTCGAACTCTTTCAGGCTGGTGCTGTGACCACTTCCCTGGGGACCCTGTTTCAGGGCCCAGCCACTCTCTGGGTGAAGAACCTTTTTCTATTATCCATCCTAAACCTCCCCTAACATAGCTTCATGCCAACCTCTCAGGTCACCAGATAGAAGAGATCAGTGCCTGCCCCTTCTCTTCCCCTCATGAGGAAGCTGTAACTGCAGTGAGGTCTCTCCTCAGTCTCCTCTTCTCCAGTCTGGACAGACCAAGCTGTTCCTTCATAGGGCTTCCCATCTATCCTTAATGCTGCAGGCTTGTACCACACTATCCTAGTGTGGACCTGCAGCGGGATTGGGCCTCCTCCCTGTTGGGAGCATTGAGTCCTAAGGGTGAGCAAAGTGCCAGTGAGATCTGCTGATCAGAAGAAGTTTAGAAGAAGTTTAGAAGACAGCCTGTGAGCTGCAGATCCCAAAAGCCCTGCACATACTGTTCAGCAATGGTAAATGTCTCAGGTCATTTCAGTCCTAGATTCAGAATGATAAGGCAGCCTCCAGCCACCTGTCATTAACCCATAGCCTGCTCATCGCAGGTAGAACACAGATTAGCCTTCAGTGAAATTATTTGGTAGCCAGCACTCTGTAATGCCTAGAGGTGATGAAGGGTCAAGGGCAGAGGAAAGCTGAAGTCCTGGCTCCATCAGCTCCAAAACTCAGGGTTATCTCAAAGGAAACAGGATTTGAAGTGTCTAAACTCTTCCCTATGCACTGCAGACAACTGTTTGTATGTATCGCTGTCCTCATGTCAAGCTCCAGGGGTTGCCCCTGTTGATGTGCATTGGCAGTGGGACTTAGAAGAGGCTTCATGAACAAGCATCTGAAGGCACAGAAAGCACAACCAGAGGAAGCTTGTGCCCAAATTACCACCTCATGAAGGTTTTCCGCTAACCCTGCTCTCACTAAAACTAGGGTGGGTCAGGCTTGATGCCTCTGAAGTTGTTGAATGGATCAATGAAGTCAAACCCTATGAATTCAAAATTGATACCTGGTCAGTAGAGTCATGTTGTTTGTTCAGCAGAAGGACATACAGATTTTCCCATTTTTCCAGTTGGATATGGACTCTGGAGTTGTGTGCTACCTCCCTTTTAGGTAGAAGTGTCTTTCATGTAACACAATACTCTTCTTCTTCAAGGATATTGTCTTGGTCACACCCATAGATCTAGGCCTATATAAGAGATCTTAAAGGTATTCAACGCATCTCCACTGAGTATCTCTAAATTTGCATTTGCACTTGATATATTTGCATTAGCATTCAAATTATGTTAATTTTTGGACACAGGGCACATCAGACAGTGTATCACTAAACAATTTTTTCCCCACAAGCCTTCATTATCTCTCATTATCTCTCCTAAAAGAAGCAGTCTGCAAAATAGAACAGCTTTTAGATAACTTTGCCTGAATATTTTCTATCCCTTTTCAGTTTTGCCTGTAGCAAAACTGGTTTTTATCCTGGCTTTCAGAGTGGGGATAAAAATTACAGGAAAAAATATATCATTTTCAAATGTCTGTGGGGAAAACAAACAGTGTTTGAAACATGTTCTTTTAAAATATAACTTCCTACCTGTAGTCTTTGTTTTTTCTGGAAGTGTCTAGAATCCTTGATAGCACTTGAGTTCTTAAAAACTCTTTAGAAACTTACTCAATGAAAATAAATCAAGATAAGGAATACATATGGTAACAATACTGTCTCCTGCTTGGTTTCAATTTGTTCCAGCTGTTTGCACGATGGTGAATTGCAAGGCCAGGAACACTGTGTTCATGACCGTGTTACTGGAAGTGGCAGACAGACCACTTGGGCAGCTCACTACCTCCGTGAGAGCAGGTAAGGTAACAGAGAAGTCAGCATTCACCCTGCAGCAATCAAAAGGTTTACTTCGGTATAACAGAGGAAAATCCAGCTCCTCCAGCTCCTTGAGGCCGCCATAAGAAAAGGTCACGATCAGCAAACAAAAAGAAAATAATATCTGGGTGTTCAAAGTCTGCCTGAAGTTTGATTTCTCTGCCAGAAAACCCAACAGTAAAGTTTAAGATAACATTTAGAGGGAAACAGATGTACTTGGGTTGTTTATCTGAAATAACTCCTCATACCTCATAGCCCAGCTTTGTAAAATCTTTTTCTAACTTGAACATTTAGTGTGGCCACTCCTTACAGCAGTAATCATTAGTGATGCACAGACAACCATCCCAAGGGAGATGTACTTTACAGTCCTGCTTGTAACTGACAGTAAAAAAGCTGTGTAAGTGTATGAGCTTAAACACACTATATTGAATTCTTTATTAGGTAATGGTTTTAAATTCTTACACAGCGCTTTCTCTTGTTGCTAGAGCTCTACAAAAAGTCCTATCCCTTCCCTCAGTGGTACTATCCAAAACAGAAACATCACCTGCTGTGTATGCATAGAAATATGAGGACACCATCATCAATAACCACAGCTTAAATAAGTGGCTGAGGATATGACTGTGCTCATTCCTTCCCTTATTTCTCTGTAGACCAGTTGTCATGGGAGGAGAGGAGTGTGTGTGGCACTCAGATGTACCAGGAGCTTTCAGCAGTGGAGCAGAATGTTTGCCACCCAAGGTTATCACCTGCTGATGTCTTTCTGGTGCTGCCCAGGTATGAAAAATCATATTTAAACATACCTTTAACAACCCCACCCACTGTCCTGTGTTTCCTATCTCAGAAGTCCTTCAGGCTGCAATAAAGTTAAAACCAGGGTTAACCCTGCTGAAATTAATTGTGAGATTAGCAGAAGCAAGGCCTAAGGTGGAACAATTTTTGTGTTAGAAAACCAGGAGTCAGCAGACAACTAACATCACAGCCTGGGGGGAATGGCAGCAGAGGCCAGGGTTCAATGGAATCAGCTCCACAAAAGCCAATGGGCTGGATGTTGGCACCTGAATTTCCCACTGTCTCCCTTGCTCCCTGCTCCCCTGGAGAGGGACAAGGGAGCTCTTTTTGCTCTAATTGCAACCTGTTTTCCTAGGAAGCCCAAGCAGAAGAGTGGGGAGCTCTGATGGGGAAGCAGATATCATGAGAAATTTGGGGGTGCTGAGCTCTCCTGGGCGGTGAAACTACAAGGACAGCAGGACACCTAGGCCCATCCCTGCTGTTGCCAGTGAGCACGTGAGGACAGCGTGCTACTTTCCCTCCTTGCTGCCCATTTCTACCTGCTGCACTGTAGCCTAAACCATGTGAACCTCCAGGCTGATGTTGTCCTTCCCCAGGTCTTTGCATTGTACACGCAACAAGAGGCATCTTTGCAGTCTGGCACTGCTGTGGTGTGGATGCTCCATTGGATCCTCAGGATTTTCAGTCCCTCTCTGGACCTAAAGTGCTGCATTCACACTTGTAAAATAAATTGGAAAAAAGCGTTGCAAATGCTTAAGGCTAGCCTCATAAACTTCCTGCAAATTTTCTCATGGTAGAACAAATATCTATATAAATAGTTGAATATGATCAAAGTGTAGAAAGCTTGTGATTTTTTTTTATCTGCCACTGGGCATTAGGGGTTGTGGAACCCTGTGGCTGAGGGCTGGGGTGCAAGAGTGGATCTGCAGTATTGGCACCAGAGGAATCCTTACACAAGCTTCAGATGGAAAAACTGAGATCAGGTGTATTCTGCAGGGAAATCTGTGCTCCCTACATGTTTTTAGGTTTTCTGAACAAAAATTTGGGATAATGAAAAAAGGTTTTAGGGGGGCTATAACCATGAGTCCCATCCCTGGTCTGCTGTTCCATGTATGTGGCACAAAGTGGGTAATGGCCTAAAGAGACCTGGCCAATCCTCTAAGCTAAATCTCTAGTTCCAGGTAAAAGTATCATTTGTCAGATCCAAGTAACAGAAGAACTTACAAGGACTGGAAATAATACCTCTTATTCTTGCTTTGTAAGGGGGACTTGGTGGGTGAATACAAGAGAGGGGGGCACTGCATCCAGCTGGGCTCCCTGCCCACAGTGTGAGTGCTCACTAACACAGTCTCAGGGCTCACCAAGACAATCTCAGGGCTCACTAAAACAGTCCCAGTTCTCACTAACACAATCTCAGTGCTCACTCTGAGAGAAGCTGTGATGGCATCCTCTGAGCAGCCCAAGGAGAGGCATCACCAAACAGAGGCCTGCACAAACTCTGCTGCAGCTGCAGAGCAAGCCCCTCCTCCCCATGCCCTCTGTGCTCAAGGCACAGATCAGTGTAAATCAAGACAATCCTCAGCCAGAAAAGTGAGGATCTCCCAAACAAACACTTGTCCTTTTATTTGTTTGTGTAACCATGTTTGTTGAATCTCTTCCTTACCAACTGGTGTCTGAAGTTCAAGAGACACTGTATCCTTGTTTTTCTCTGCAGCTGCGAACAATGGTAAACATGACAAAGTGATGACCTAACATCTAGGGCTAGGTCTTATGGAAAACCAGAATTTTTCCTCATTGCTGTAGGAGAGAGCAAAAGTGCATGGTCCTTCTTGGCATGAGCTATTGCAGCTTGAGAAGATCATCTTGAGCAGTCTCTCTCCTCACTGGGCAATTTCCTTTCCTGGGATGCTGCTGCTTACATCCCACAGCACCAGCATACACATGGCTCTAAAGCAACAAGGTATAAAAATACTTTGAAAGCTGGCCCAGGAGGATGGCCAAGAGCTGTGAGGAAGAGAAAACTTTGAACTGTGCTGTAGCTGAAGCAAGGCCTCCACCTTCTCAGAGGAAAGGTGTCTCAGAGCTGCCTGATGAAGGGGACAGGAGCTCAGTGGTGCACAGCAGCACTCGGCAAGCAGCTCTGCCCTGTTCCTCACACCCAGTGGTTTCCAGAGCTGCCTCATTATCTCATTTCAAGGGTGAAATCTGATTAGATTTAAAAAACAATCAGTAAAATTGAAAACATTCGGATGTTCAGTGTGCGGGTAAGCAAACCCTTGGGTTCGAGTGTTACCGTTCGGAGAATACAATTGCAGCTGGCTGGGTTTGTCCCTCCCACCAGGACAGGAGCAGGCTGTGGACCTTCCCTGGAGCCCACCTGGGCACTGCTGCAGGAAGCCTGCGTTCATGGACACATTTTGTCCACAGGGACCATGAGGTTGTCAGCTTCCTCAGCTGAAGGCTTTTGGCCACGCTCTTGTGTTACTGAAGTCAGCAAGAACAATGCAACCGATTCAAGCAGGAACAGAATTTGGCCTGACAGGAGCAAACAGAAAGGCTGAGACAATGAGCCCTCTCAACTGCTCAGAAATAATCTTCCAGTTGATGGGCATGAAACAGTATTTACAGAAAAGGCCAAGCTGATTTTCCATAACTCTCCTGCAAGGCAGCCTTCTTTCCGCTGCTTGTCTTATAAAAGCAGAGAAGCCAGAATTCACAGCAGTGCTAATATAAAATAAATCAACAGATTGGAGGCATCTTTCCAAAGAGACAACTGTGTTTATTAGTACAAGATACTAGTAAAAGCACTCTGCAATGAAGATTCCCTCATTTCTTTGTTTTATGTTTATTATAGCCACTCCTCTGTTGTAACAAATAAAGTTGACACGAGGATTATTAGAGTCAAAGACAGACTTGGATTTTTTTTAATGTTCTTGGTGTAACTAACACAACAGACAGCAATGTAGCAGGAACTGCAAAGGGAGTAGTTGTTTCATGTTACAAGGCAGACCAACACAAATTTATGTGGGTAGTTTCCTGGGAACTGATCCAAAAAGAACCTTAGATGTCACCATCCCCAGCTCCACAATACTGAAGTTTCACTGTCTGCTGCCAGGGCATAATCTCCAGCCTCAAATTAGGTTCTTAGCATGGACAGAAAGAGGATGTAAAGTGGGATGCTACGACTCAATACTGAGCACTGCAAATGATCAGCCTTAATGGAAATGAGCCCCCCAAAGTATCTATTTAGGCACTGAAAATAGAAAACATAGATTAGCAAACACTTTAAATATATATGAATATATGTTTATAAATTGTTTCCTCATCAAGAGATGCTGATCAACCTTGTACTTCTGAAAAAGTGATCAGGAGAAGTATGAGAAATATATTCTGTAGACCTTTCTGACATCAATAAAGGGCTAAAGCCTTTTCCAAGTTTTGGTAATCAGCTCATGTTAGCAGCTTGAAGCAAAATAACCCATCTGGTTGTTACTCTGTGGTAAATACCCTGGGGCAGCAAGTATTGATTTGTTAGTAAGCAGTGGAAGTGCAGAATCAGAAAGCTGATTTTAAAAATTCCACATTCTGATTAATTGGAGCATTTTGTTAACTGCATGCTACACAAAAAATATGGCTTTGAATAAAGACAAAATAAAGCCCCCCACAACATGCATTCATCCTCTGCAAGAAATAAAGTATGAAGAACTGCCAATAGTGAACCTCAGCTGTGTTTGCATACTGCAGTGCTGCCAAAGGCAACAGTGTGAAAATCTGCAAGATCCATGTTCATCCCTGGTGTTATTCAACTCATTCTGGTGGAGATACAGCTGGGATAAGTTTGTCTCAATAGGGATAGACAGAGCTGCCTGTCAAGAGCAAAATCAGTGTACTGCTCCTGGGAGAAGAGCAGATACCAGCCCGCAGCACAGGAGTTGGTAATGCTCTGTTTCTTCCACGTGAAAGTGCAAACCATTCCCAACAACTGGCTGACCCACACAGATTCATATCCAGCTGTAGGGTCGTTTCCAGCCTTAACGCTATCTGGCTACATTTCCCCACCTGCAAAACAAGAATAGGGACTTAGGTGGCCAACCAGGAATATGGCACGTGTGGTGGTATTCCCCTGAATGCACTTTTCCCTCCTCTATGTGCCTTTGAGGTTTAATTTCTCCAAATAATACTTGTCTTTGCATTTCATAGTCTTTGACAGATTTTAAAGGAAAGCAAATCCTTTGTGAAAGCACATCTCTTCTAGTGCTTTCTCCTTACACAGACTGCCATGGCTTCTGCCTTATGGTCCCAGCTCCCTAGCAACAGATGCAAGATGCCAGTTTTATCCCTCCTCCAGGTTTCATGGAGATTTAAGCTCTTGATTCCACATATGTACATGCATTTGACTGCCTGATCTTTCTGTACAGTCCTAACGACTCATGTCTGTTGCTTCCATGAAAAATATGATGAACTACCAGGGACAAAGCCCCAAAGCTGCTTTGAATTGGTACATCCTCACAGTTTCTTCAATGATACCCAGAGAGCCAGTGAAGCTTATGCTGGCAGATGCTTCCAGCCTTGAAGTCATCCACCCCAAATTCCTGCTGTAGCAGACATAAATTGGTCTATGAATTTCTAATGCACCTGTCATGCAGCATTGGAGATACCATGGCATTTGTGTCAGTGGGAGACATCAAATCTTTCCAATGTGTCTCTGTTGTGTTCTGCATTGAGATGAGCTAGCAAATGTCAGAGCTAGGACTAGGGCCATGGTGTAGTTTCAAGTATGTAGTGGGACATTTTCCAGGGTACTCAGTTAGTTTGGTGTGTTGCTGTAGGAGCCCCTGGTAGAGAGGCAGCAGGAGCAGGAAGGCTTATCTGAAGGGAAGTCTGATATTGCACAGCCCAATAGGCTGAGTTTCTCAGAAAATGTGTTGTTGTTCAGCTGATTGCCATCTTGGAGAGAGAGAGAGGGTGCAAAAAAAGGACAGAAGTGTCTGGGAAAGAAAACAGGGTTGATATCAGACATTTGGTATGAGAGCTAGCCCTGTACTTGACTAACTTCATCTGTGTGCTGCTGGGAGTTTGGGTAAAGCCGACATGGATTTGAATGAAGAAATTTGGACAAGGGGATGAAATGAAGTGCAAAAGAAATATAGGCTGAATTTCAAGACCTAATGTTTAAGTGTGAGGGAATTTTTTAAAAATAAAGATGTCAAAAAAGAACAAAATGTCGCGTTTTTTCCAGCATCAGTGTGCAGTCAGACAATATACTAAGGAAAGTGCTGCCTCTCCCCCTGCCCTGTTCAGGCCCATAAGCACTCCAGAGTCAAATCTCAGGGAGAAGCAAGTCCATGCACGTGCACTACAGATGCATAGGGTCACATAACAGGGACAGGCAGATGGGCAAGTAGGCTGGGGCTTCACTGAAGTCTGAGTCAGCTCACGTTGAAGCAAACTGATCCATGCTGCCCTGCATTGGGCCACAGCCTCTGTGATCAGTGTTTCCAGTGTAAAACAGACCCAGTCCAAGGAATTCAGATCACTCTCACATAGAGCAAGATGCTGTCCAAAGAGCACATCCTCCTCTATTAGGAGCTCAGCTTCTACATGCAGCATCAGGTCTGAAATCAAAGATCTTAACACAAGAAGGCAGGTGCCAGCTCTAGATGTCTGTGCCACTCAGGCAATTAGCTGACAAATATAAACCAGATCTCCACATTTCAAAGCTCATTTGCATTGCTCCCGAGACAGTCTGTCGGAAAAAGATGCAATTAGGTTGAAGCTGGCAAGATTTATGCATGGCGGGGGGGGGGGGGGGAAGAAAAGAGAACAAAAAGAGAATCTGTCAAACTCCCTAGGTGAGTGGCAGCACTGGCATGAGCATCCTTTGCAGGAGACCAGTCAGCAGGACTATAGCAGCCAGGAGAGAGGCACAGAGTTGCTTTCCCCCACCTCCAAAGTCAGCAGGGAGGGGATGCTCACAGCGATGAGCACTGAGATGTTGCTGGCAGCCTTGGTGGGAGGCTGCTGCTGGCAGTTCAGCTGCCACATCGCCAGCCCAAGCTGCCATCCACCCTCAGCCACATGAGTCAGGCTGTGTGTGCAGCTCAGCTGGTCCTCTGCCCCTTGCAGAGTTCAGTTTCTGCTCACCACGGATGATGCACATGGACAGGAGGGTCCTGAAGATGCAGCCCTCCAGATAACATTCCTGCTCTAAATAGGAAGGTTGTCATTCCAGGACTGTGTGCAAGCTCAGCAGCCATCACAATAAATGAACCTGCAGATCAGACATCTGAGATATACCACCCTCACTTTTGCTTAACTGGCTTAAACAGGAAGGTGCCAGAATCCTTATGGCTCTCTTCCCTCAAAAGTGGAAAAACTCAAAGTATATGGCTTACCTCTTCTTTAAGAGTAAAATCACTACAGTAAAGTCAGCTGTTTAGCGTTCCACACTATGAAGACTTGGAGCTATTGTGAGATTCATACTTGTGAAAAGAAAAAATAAGGCTTTGCCTTGAAAACCACATTTAAATCTGCTCTGTGGTAAAAAAGGTTGCAATAATTACATGATTAAAACATTTTAATGGTTGTTGGAGATTGCTCAATTGGCGGGGAAAATACATTCCCTCTTCCTGGGTTTTTTTGGTGTTTTTTTTTCTTTTGGCACCATTCTGACAGAAACTAATGGTATCTGAGCAGTTCACTTCTTAGCCTGGTCCTTTATTTGCCACTGGGCAGAAATTTCATCAGGCTGTTAATAAAAAGCACTTCTGTATTCACTCTCCGGGCAGGATGGAACTGGGGCAGCCCTGGAACCCTGCCCTGCTGCTACAGGCAAACCCAAAACTAAACCATACAGCTATATTTTAACCCGGATAGGCAACACTGTCAGGAGTCCTCTTGAACAACTGAGCCTCGACAGCCAATATATTTGCATGTGAGTTAGCAGCAGACAAAGAGAAGTGATCGCTCTTGCCTTTGTCATGCTGGCTCCACTCCACAGTGTTTGCGTGGCCCTAGGGCTTGCAGCCTAGACAGTGAGCTGTTGATTCCTAGCCATCTCGCCCATGACACTCACAACTTTCTAAATCTTTCTTACATCCTCTTAAATGCTACCTTTTTGAGGCTCAGCAGTTGTAACCAACCCCGTCATTCCTTGTAAGAGTACCTTGTGGTGCTTGCAGACAGGGACCCAGAGCTGCACAGAGGTGAGCTGGGACCCCCATCTTGGGCAGCAGCACTGGAGTTCTTGTTTCATGCTCTCCTCATTGCCCAATAAGTCTCAGTATTTAATTACCCTTTGGTTCTCTCTGTGGATGGAGGTGCTGTTTCCATGGACCTGTCTGCTCAGAGCCCATCATCAAAGACACACATTGGGGGTTGTCCTCCCCTCCATGTGCACCACCTCACACTGTGACATAAGCAGTTTGACTCACAATCTAGACGATTTATTGTCTACAACAATTTGATTTACTTTTTTCTGCCAGTCACTTTTGTTAGATCCTCTTGCAATTCCTAACAGCCTGCCTTCATTTTAATACCCTGAACAACTTGGTACTGCCAACAAATGCTAACTTAAGGCTCCCTTCCCTCTCCAGATAATTTATGAACACATCAAAGAACTCAGACTTGGCACAGATTATTAGCACAGGTAAAAGACCTGCACAGCTCCTTTGATGACTTCCCTTCCACTGAGGAAAATGACCCTTTACTTCCATTTGTCATTTTCTATCATCATTTAGCCAACTATTTGGGTTGATGAAGATCCTACTTCTTGTCCCCTCGTTACTTAGTTTTCAAAAATTCTTTATGAGAAGACCATAGGAACCCCAAAGAGAAAACGTCACTGGCATCACATATTAACTGATGTCACCAAAACGCCCTGAGAGGCTTGTTAGGCAGAACTTCCCTCTCAGAAGCCAGATTGAACCTTTATCACTTGCCTGGTTTTGTCCAGGTGTCCACTAACATCCTGTACCACAGTCTGGGTTCATCTGCCTGGCACAAATGCAAGAGTCATCACTCCCCACATTCCTCCACACTCTTCATCCCTTTTACATATGATTACAGCTACATTTGCCTCCCTCCAGTCTTTAAATGCCAGTCATACCAGAGTCCTAATTGTTACCTAATTTTTGAATAAAATTCTATGTTAGATTTCATTTAATATTAATTACATTTAGAATTTCAGACCTCTGATTCTACAGTTAAGATTTTTCAGGCGGGAGAGGAGACTTATACAGGTGCTGGATTTCACCCAGGAGCATGAATTAATTATCAATTCACATGGTAAGCATACATATGGCTTATTTGCCTAGCCACACAAGTCGTTAGGCATTCCAATTTGCATACAGCAGGACTTTGCTTGCAGAGATGCTGTCAAGCATGAGCTAACACATTCATTTACTGAAAAATCCATCTTGCTATATTTCATTGTTAAACACAGAGTGCTTTATGCATAGTTTATCTTGTATTTCATTTTATTTATATCTCTTGTCCTCCCTACTCTATTTCCCCCACCCCGCCAAAAATCTGTGTTTGGAATGGTTATGCTGATGACATGTTGAAGTCTTGAAAGTAGAATTGACTCATCCCCACTGAAATCAGGGTTGACAGAGATTTCAATTATGCCAGTATTTCATCCAGATCTGCTCATTACTCCTGCTAGTAGTAAGAGTAGTAAAATACTTTCCCTTGCAACCATGGTCTAAGGAAGAGTACTGCCAGCTCTGAAGAGCTTCCTGGGGATCAGGGAAGGAGCCCTGAGCTAGAACGCTGAAAGCAACAGCAAAAACTCACTCAAAGGTGACAGAACCAGTATGCAAAATCCAGAGATGAAAGAAAGAAGCTTTAAAGCACTATAGCAAACCCAGAAAGTGCTTCATGGGTGGTAGTGAACTCAATAGATGGATTAGAAAGCCAAAATCAGCACTACTGAAATATCAGTGCTTCTAGATTGGATCTTGACATAACTTTAGGGGAAAGTCCACTTCTGATAAAGACAAGATTATGATGTGACAGCTGTAGATAGAGGCCACATCTGTGTTCTCAGTAATGTCCATGGTGAAAGTGATCTCCAGGCATAAGACTCCAACAAGTACTAGAAAATATCTGAACAGCCTGTAAAACACTCTTGGTGGTATTAGAGAGTAGAAATAAAGAAAGAAAAAAATTATCCTCTGCCTTCCTATACTTTCTACCAAATATTTCTGTCAATAACTTTGGTTTTGTGTACGACTAGTACAGCAAGTCTTTGGATATTGTGTGCTGCAAATCAGACAGGAATAGTGTACATCTAGTGATTTCTGACAACCCAAACCACCATTCACTCAGATGTGGTCAACAGTGAAGTGGTGCTGAAGAAATCCAGCCCTGATGCTATTCTTTCCCCCCTCCTATCAGATATAGAAAGAAAATTATTATTTTTTTAAGCATAGAAAATGTACTTTTTCCGCTTCAGTCTAGATACTTGGTCTCTTATGATTGCCTTTAGATGGAACTGATTTTCATGCTAGATTTAAATAGGAAAAGTAAGCATTTCAGAGCAGGAAGAACAAAGAAAAGGTTCCATAACTATGGCCTTCTGTAAGCCAAAGTATAGATCAGTTGCCAAAAATTAACATGAAGGATTCAGCTAAATGCCCAGGTGCAAGTGAGTTCTATGAGAAATCAGGTGTCTACTTAAGTTCTCCCATTAAAAATAAAGACCCAATATTCCCCCCAAAAATTTCCTTCACATGTGTCCCAGACAAGCAAATAAAGGGAAGCGTGTGGGATATTGTGAAATAATTCTGAAGTCCTGCATAAGAGTGAGTTTATTTTTATAAACTTATTCTTCACATAAGCTGTTGCCTCTCAGGCACCTCACCTCAGACATTCCTGGCAGACATGGTTCACAGAGCTGGCCTCAGATTTATTCATGAAATCCACTTCATGATAGCAGAATTATTTTCCATTGGGAATTGTCATGCTTTTGGAAATGAGACAGAGAACACTGAAATTTCACCTGAGGCATCCTGTCACTGCCCAGTAGTGGGCTGCAGTCCAGTCATGTCATCCCAAAAGGAATTGCGTGCCCATTGTAACATCCAAAGCAAATTTTTCTTGGATAAAACTCCATAGTTATCAATCAAGTTGATCTAAATCAAAGTCTGCTCCCATATTTCCATGAACATGGTCAGTTAAATAAAATTTCTTACAGTTTGATTAATTCTAAACTCTCTTTCCATGTGAATACACAGTTAATTAAGTGGTAAATGTGTCCTGCTGCAGTCTCCTTTGGGAAGAGCTCAGTGCTGTGGGCTGATGGAGAAGAGGCAGCTGTGACACTAAAATCCTACCTTGTTTATAGCCAGTGTGAAAGCAGGTCCAACACACTGAACAAGCTCAAACATTGGACCATATTCACTCAGGGAAAAGGGGGACATTTCTATGAGATGCAGACACTTACCTGGGCTGGCTTTGACCCAAACAGGCAGCAGAAAGAAGGACATGACCATGAGCAGAGAGCATCTCCTGCTAGTGCCTCTGCCTCTTCTGAGAGCTCATCCAGCTGCCGTAGGATAACCACTTCAGATCAAATCTTCCTAGGCATAGGCACTTAATTACTTTATTTGCAGAGAGAGTTTGAAGTTTCAGAAGGCTCAGGATCCATTTATTTTCTTCTTCTTTACATTTCACTCACACATGTCCTTCTTCCCTAGCTGCAGCCAGGATCTGGAGCAGAGTGCCAGCCCAGCATGGGCATGCACCCAGGGTGGAGAGAAACTTCAGAAACTTTTGATTAGCTAGGCAGCCATTTCATTTACAGACAGCAGTTGAGCATCATCCAGGAAAATGAGTTGACTGAAATATAATTAACTACATGTCAGCAGAGCAAGTTGAATTAGTCTGTTGAGGAAATTAACAGGCACACAGATACAATAGGGCTTCTGAAGAGCCTGAAGAAGTTGAATAAAGGGACACAACAACCAACTCACTTTTCTAATTAGAGAAGAAAGTATGAAAGAAATACAAAGTTCTCCCAAATCTCACTCACCTTTCACATGCCCTTTCACAAAGGGATTTCTAGTGTGGGAACATTTCAGGCACATCTAGAACTTGTTTAATCCAAAAGTCAAACCATGTTGGCAAGTTTGCTCAAGTCACTTTGGGCAGAGGGGGGCCAGTTTCTGAGGCAGTCAGTCATGCTCTTGAAGTAATGCCATGGGAGTTAGGAGATCAGCCATGCAGAAAAGCCAGCGAGCTCTGCACGGCAGCTCATCAAAGGATACTCAGAACACTCAGCAGTCAATCCTGATGCTGAAATCCAGGCTCAAGTTTCAGCTTCAAGTAAATCCAAAGTTCACAAGTGGGGATATTTTCTCACAGGTAGCAGTAAGCCTCTTTACTCTGCTTTCATGCTCCCAGGTCAATTTTTTGCCTCAGATAATTAGACCCAGTGTGAGGTTGAGGGACTGTACAATAGCACACACCCTGGAAAATACCCCAGGAGCTCTGCATGGCTGCCAGAGCTTGTGTCTCCCCCAGCCTCCCACCTGCATTCAATTCAAAACCCCAGAGCTGCACTTTGGGCATTTCTGCAGTCTGGGTTCTACTGACCTTTCCCTCCAGGGCTTTCAGCCCTCCTTGGTCAAGGAGGTGGCATGAGGGAGTTCCAGCTCTCTCACTCAGGGATGAGCACTGTGTGTTTTCCTGGGAATTAAAACCCTTTCCAGCTTCAAAGGTAAACACAAGGATACTCTTTCTATCAGTTCTGGTAGACGGTGGAGTTGTCTTGAGGGCCAGACACTTTTCTCAGACAGAAGCCCTTAATTCCCAATATATTCTGAGTGCTTCAAGAACCATACATGGCCTTTTACATGCTCAAGTCTTCACTTTCCACACAAATATAAGCAAAGACCCAAAACTTCCCCAGAGCTCTCCCTGGCTGTAAAACTCTGGCTTCACAGCCATATGTGAACGGCCAGGTGAACTCAAGTTCCCCTCCTCGCTTTTATTCATAAAATCATTTTTGCTATTACTTCTGATAAGAAAAGAAAAATCCACTTTCCAAACATGGAAAGCAGCACTCTGTTTTTCTGACGTTTTGCCGTGGTCTCAGGTTTAAACCAGACCCGGATGGCCATGCTTGTTATTCTCCTGTGGGCAATGAGGAAGCAGTTTCTCAAGCTAGAGATGTAAACTGGAGTGATTCATTGTGCTTTACATGCCCCCTGTGCTTTTCCTAGCCAATTTAGGTAAATACAGTATCGGAAATCAGGTTGTGTATGAACAATTGTGACAATTACTGCTAGGAGCCCCATCACTTTTTTCTTCATTTAATATTCTCTGTAATTATGTGAGTCATAAAGAAAGTCATTTGGTATTAATGTGGATGTCACATGCCCATCCACGGAAACCTCAGCAATAATTAATGCTCCATTAACACCTTAAGTGTCTTGTTATTATTTATTCATTTAGCATTAAAATTGATGAGGCTGTTTTAGGGAGGAAGGAGTCAAGATATATTGTATGAAATCCTTCTTTTTCTTTTTTTATTTGTGAGTGTATGACCACACCGCTCCTGCAAGAGCCACGGGACATTGGTGTAGTGACAAATGCCAGTGGGTCTGTAGCCTTAGCTATTCTCTGCTCCCTGCCTGCTGCTGTGCTATAAATAGCTCGCTCAAGCTCAAACAGAAGATACGCAAGACACTTCAAGAAAACACCAGAGGAAAATCAGGAATGATGTCTGGCAAGCCTTTTGGCGGAGAGACCAAAGACCCAGGAAAATTTCATTCTGTTCCCATCTCTATCACACTTCCAGATGTCTGTGTACAGGCCATGCAGAGTGAGTCCTCACCCTGTCAGAAGGTCAGGCTCTCAGCTCAACAGAGAGCATGGGGTACCTTTTGTTTTCTTGTTTCTTTGTGGCCAGAGACTCAACATGAAATATTTTGTTCAAGCATAATATGATATTTTTTCACTTTTTTTGATCCACCAAGAAAAATTTGTTTTTCTAGAATCAGTAGGATCTTTCCCGTGTTTTAATTTTCCCTTTAGCTGCTGGAAAAAAATCAGCCATTGTCTGGCTCCAGACTTAGTTACTGCACTTGAATTAAACATCTCAGGGTGTCCTTCAGAGCCTAGCAGATGATCCTTGGCAGGTGGCAAGTGTGATTTGCCCAGGGTTGCAGAAAAGGAAATCTGTGGCTGCTGGCAGAGAAGCTCCCTCTGGAAAGTATGGTACATCTGGGATGAGGGCTCAGGTCTTCCACACCCCACTAGCGGTCTCATCCCTCCTTGCCCAGCTGTCTTGAACACGAGGGCTGCTGCCAGCTCTGCATCCAGAGCAGAATCTTGTGTTTCCCTGCTTCTATAATGGCTGTGACTGATTTTCCAGCTATTACCATCATCAACAACTCTATTAACAAGAGACATCTAGGCAAACAGCAACTCCCCTTGTGGCTGAGTTTAATACACGCTGGAGTTCCCCAGCTGAGTCTGGGCTGAATGTATCCTTCTCACACCACAACTCTGAAGACTTTTTTATTTCTTTCAAAAGCAACAGGGAGCTGTGCATGCTGCATGAGCCCAGTCCCCAGTTAAACTATTCCCACAGCTGTTACTGACTTCCAAAAGTGGATCTGTCAGAAGCGTGGTCGTTCTGTTGAGATCTACCACCAAAGAAAAGAAAACCCAACAGTGCCCGAGGAGACAGACTTTTGTTTGACACTCTCTCTCCCATCCCACACACCTATATATATATATATATATATATATGTATTTCCGTTCACACAGGGTAGCTTTGTAGTAATTAATTCTTGCCACTCACTGCAAAGACTCAGTTATATTAGCCAGAGCCATATGTTTTCTGCACATGCTGAAATGTCCTATATTTATGCTGCTTTTATAGTTTTCCTTTCTTGCAGGAACAGGATGTGCTGCCTCCTTTTTCCCCCCCTTCATTTTCTTTCCCTTCGTCTCAGTATCTGCTACAGTTTCTCTAAAGGAAGCAGCTCAAGCCAAGGGTGCTCCTTGCACTACTGCCAAGATACGATGCCCTTGGTTTTGAGGGCATTTCTAACAGGAACTGGGGCTCCCCTCATGTATTTCCATCCAAAGTGTGCACTACTGACACTCATCATGTGCCCAAGCTGCCTGGCCGTGGCACGTGACTTGTGTGGCTTGGCAGGGGGTGGCTTGGCAGATGGGCCAGGCAGTTCATCACTACCCACCACAGGAACTCTCCATGCTGCTTTTCCTTTCATCCGAGAGATTGCACTGAGATTGATGCTATAAAAAAACCAAACAAATACAGTGAGGTGCATACAAATTGCAAATAAAAAGTTAATGGTGGCATCCTTCAGCGCTCCATGGATAGTAAAGGGCCATTAGCCTCCTTAAGGTGAGGAAAATAATTTTTTTGTGCTCCCATTTTCGTCTTTACTGCAGCGAGTCTTCATGAGCGCGCACACATATCCGTGCCTTGGAAACCTTGCTTTGAATTATAGCCTCTCATTACAAGGAAAAGGTGTCAGCTTCAGTTTCAGCTTTCCCTGTGAAGTGTTTTGCTTGCCTTTCCTCCACGAAGGAGGCCCCTTGCTAATTCATTCTGCATCTTTACAACCAGAGGAGACAGCAGAAGGAACCTGGGTCTGAACTCCTCACCTCTGGTCTGACCCTCATGGTCCCTCCCAGGTGTTAAATTCTCTACTATACACCTCTATCCAGAGTATAATTCTCAAAATCAGTAACTCCTTCCTCTCCATTTCCACTTCATGGGCTATATTTACCCACAGCACAGTAAATCCACATGTTTTGGCTTCTCCATCACTGCATGATTTTCTGTGGAGATGAGTGCTTTCATTTTTGCAGCTTCCCTCCTTCTGAAAATAGTGGGCTGCATTTTCTTGTCAGTCATCTACTTGCAGCAAACCCAAAGATATTTCACTAAGCCATGTGGACATGGTTTCCACTGACTCCATGGGCTGGTTCCCAATCTGTGTCAGTGTAACAGAGATTAAAAGCAGGCCTGGATGGCCAGTGACTGCTGACACTGATGGTCCTGCATTGTGTCATGGTAAGGTCAGGACAGTCCTTATCTTTCTGCTTTGATGTGAAGCACTGGGAATACACATGAGTTACCCCAGTTTGGATCTGAATCTGAGTTTTCTGTCAGAAAGTCAGGATTCAGACCTAAATGGTGTTCTGTCATAATAGATCAGTTGCAAGGAGGAAGTTGTGCAATATAGAGGAATTGAACACAAATCAAGAAGTAGAGAAGGTAGCATTCCTCTGAAAGGATTTTATATTTAACATAAAGACTTACGGATAATGTAAGATTATTGAACATCTGGCTGGTGAATATTTCATTGACTGAAGACTCACAACTGGTTAATCCCTACCAAATTTGTTTCTCTTTTACAAAGCAACAGCAAACACAGATATTTGAGGCGCCTTCTCTTTGCTTATAAGCCTTATCATGAATGGGTCTTTCAAACTGTCTGCCCGTGTTCCTGATTTAAGCATGAACTGGATTGAATTTTCACAATTTTCACAATTTTGCTCACATTTTAATTCCCACCTCATATCCACCCCCCCCCAAAAAAAAAAAAAGAGAGAGAGAGAGAGAGAGATACCCTGAGAGATACTTAACCTACTTGGAAGCCAAGAATTAATGCTGTTGTGCCATTGATCTGATTTCCCACATCCTCTTCCTGAGGAATCAGTCCCTATGTAGAAGCTGGTGGATAATGGCTCTGAATTTCTGAGTGAAGCCTCCTACCTGTGAAAAACAGCTGCTAACAGGGTTTGACTGTCAGGAAGCCAGCAGACAGATGCTTTGGGTAAGGAGTCATGACATGAAAGACGAAAGGATCACTGCTAGGGCATCTGTTACCCATCTCAGAAAAAGGAAGAAGGAAACATTACTGAAGCATTTATACAGGAGCTCAGGAGCTCCTGGGGACTTCAATTACCCATACATCTGCTGGGTATGAAATTCCTCAGTCCGAAACCAAAATCATTCTTTTATTCCAGATAGGGCCATTTTATTGCATAATAAATCAAAAAAGGAGTGATTTTTTTTCTAGATCAAATGATACAGAGGGAGGAAAAAACCTAAATATTTTAGGAAGATAGGTGGGTCTGTAATGTTGACCACAGCTTTCTTGAGCTAGGTCCATATGGGACAGTTCTGGGAGTGCACAATATTGCAAAGGGGTTGGAGAGTGAAAGTGGACATGGATGAGAGTCAACAGGCCAAGAGAGACAAACATACTTCCTGTTTATGCTCTATTCATTTTACGTCATAAACTGTCCTCAAACAGATTGCAATCTTTCAAAAATGAATTGGCTACCTGAGATCTCTTGCTAAGTCATTTGAGCAGCTAAACCAAACCCATATTCAAAAGAACTCACTGAAATGAAATTACACTCAAAGAAATATGTAACTCAGATTGTGCATTGCTGTTCCTTGATCCAGTGAGTGTAATGTGTGTAATATCAGAGAAGTAGTGTCTGAATCCATTTTAACAGAGATGCAACCTTTAAAAAAAAGCCAACAACTTCTTAAAAGATTGGTTAAAATGCACTTTTTGGATCTTTTTGTTTTTCCTTCTGCTGGTAGTTTGGTTAACTGCAGTGTATTGGCAGTCAAGCACCTCAAATGAGTTCCAAAGTTAGATCTACCTCTAAATACAGGCATAGCCTCAGTGCCACGTGGGAAATGAGAAAGCTACAAGCTCTGTCTGGTATGCAGCATCTTTCTAGGGAATTGCCAATCCCAGTGTAGTGTGTGTCAATACAATAAGCAGTCAAGCTTGCTTAACTGTTCACTCAAACATGTGCCTTCTCTCAGCTCTACTAGAGTACAAAGAGAAGGAGTAGCCAAATCCAAGCAGGGGTTACTCTGTGCGGACTTCAGGCATGAAAGGTTAGAAAACCTGCATGGGAAAAAGAGAGACACTTCAGGGTGAAACAGAGAAGTGCAAATTAATCTAAGAGATACCAGCCTTAAACTGGGGTCTAATGGCAAAGTAACTGTGTGCTACATTTGTTCAGAGAAGCAACTGGAGACATCAGGCACCCTGCAGAAGACAAAAAAAAAAAGAGTTAAGGAAAATAAGACCAGCTTTACAGATACTGGGAAAACCAAAGTACCTAGAAGAAACAGTGAAGACAGAAATTTAAGAATAAAATGTGACTGAAACAGCAAACTGCTTCTTTAAAGGGCCAGGAAGTACAAGTGTAGAGATTTTGTCAAACCTATGCCTGAGTACGATCTTTCAAAGGTGTTGAATCCTCTTTCTAACCCATCCCAAAGGCACTGTGTGTTTTACTTGCATTTTTGGCCCATTAGATTCCTATGGTGAGACCCTCACTCTGTGGAGGAATCAGCTGATACTTAACCTTACCAAGACAAGCAGAGCTGAGCAAGTCAAGGATGGAGAATTAGGCATGCAACAGTGCTTAACTTCCCTACAATGAGTATAGAGCAATTATTTCCGTTAATTAGATCCCCCCTCCATGCATAATCAATCCTTGCTTGCATGGGAAGGCGCTGAAGGGCACGAGCTGACAGACATCATCAGGTGAACGTGCCTGGGTAGCAGCCTTGCAGGCCATGGGGCAAACCACTTGTGAACATGTCCCTGAACTCCCACAGAAACAAAAGACACAAGTGCATTACCGAGTGCTGAGCTTCAGAAATACCTCATATCCAACCTCACAGGAATGTTTAAGACCAGTAAAAGTCTGCACCTGTCTTGGGTTGCAATATGTAACAAAAAATGTTTATTCTGTTTTCCATTTGTTGAAACTGGTTGGGGAGGTGTTTATATCTTGTATAACCCATTCCTCATAACTCCAGGGGGAAGGGGGTGGGTGCCTTCTGTTAATGGACCAGCTGTTAAAATCAGGTGGAGCAGTGTTCCTTATCTCTTCTACCACTCATCCTCCCTCTGGGGATATCTTCTGTTAATGGGCAATTAAGGCTCACCACAAGACTCATACAATTACATCATCCCTTGTGAGATGCTCCACCCAGTGGGGGGAGCCAACCATTCCTATCTAGATAAAAATTGAGAGTCAGAAACACCAAAGGAGCTTGTTTTCCACTGGATTCCAGAGGAAGACTGGACCCATCTCACCATCACTGGACCCTTTCTACAAGATCATCTCTACTCGAACAGAACCACATCAGTTACTCCAGGATGATTTATTTGGACTACTCCCAACACCCTGACCAACAGGGTGTCAGGTCATATTCTGACTCTGTCAGGGTTTCTAGGATTTATGTTTGTTTGTTTGCTAGTTTTTTTGCACTGCTACATTTGTATTTTTTAATATTCTTAGTAAAGAACTGTTATTCCTATTCCCAAATCTTTGCCTGAAGGCCCTTAATTGCAGAATTATAATAATTTGGAGGGAGGGGGTTTACATTCTCCATTCCAAGGGGAGCTCCAGCTTTCCCTGGCAGATACCTGTCTTTCCAAACCAAGACAGCACCTTAGCCAAGTGCTCTTCTAAGAGAAAGGAGGAGGCTGTGTTAGCACCTCTGGGCATATCTGGTGTACCCTTCTTGGAGAAAAACAATGCAGTGGGTGGTCTTGGGCATGGCTTTCCTTGGGCCTGACTTGCATGAAGCTTTTATATTTATTTGCAATGTTCTTTACGTATTTATTCCAAAGTCTAATGACATTTAAATGAAAAATCTCATGCTGATTAAAAGCAGGTAGGGGAATAGCTGGGAAAATGAAATGCACCATACATAATCAGATCCAGATGACATGCAGCCCAGGGTTTTGAGGGAATGAAGCTAATGAACACAGTGAACCTCTGGTAATTAGATTTGAACAGCCATGGCAAGGGAGAGGAGGGGGAGAAATGCAAACATGGTATAGATCTTAAAAGGGGGAATAAACAAGAAGAAAAAGAGAGTTATCCTAACATAGGCTTATAAAAAGCCCACATCAGTGACTATAACCCCCAGAGGGGAGGACTGCAAAGTGTTTCTTCAGCTTTCATTTCAAACTTTCCATCATCTTTTCACTCCCCACTTCCACAGTCATGTTCTTTTTTGTTTCCTCTCCTCCCCTTCCTCTGCATCCCACCTTCTGATTTTGCCCTCATCCCCCAGTTTACTCCCTAGGAGATCTTTAGGGTTTTTCAGGATGAAGAGCCCTTCCCAGACCATTCTTGATTCCCTTCCAAGGTACAACCTCTCCATCCTGCTCTATGTAGTTACCTAAACAGTAGAGCTCCATATTGTCCCTTTCCTTCTCAATAGCACTAAGTTAAACCTTTGATTCAGGCTAAGTACTTAAAGATGTGCATTTCTTTAACATGTGACTGGTCCTGCTAAAATCAGTGGAGTAACTGGGGTGTTAAGAACCACAGGGTTTTTTTTGCCAGCCCAGAACAGAAGCTCAAGCATTAATTCCTTTTCATTCCCAAACTGACTTTGTCCCAAACGCTGCTGTTGTGTTCAGGCCCCTGTCCTCGCCTGCACACAAACCCAGGCTCCTCTCACACCTGCCCTAGCAGACATCCCTCTGTAGTCAGTCTGACCTGCCACCTTCACACTTCCCTGTGCTGGAGAGGGGAAGCCTGGCTCTGTTTCATGCCCCTGCCTGGCACATGGGGTTGGCAGCACTGGCTGCCCCGGGGCTGCTGGGCTGAGGGCATTTGGGGCTCCTGGCTGGTCTCCACCCCGAGCTGATTGTGTAAAGGGCTTTTGTGCAGCCCAGTTGCCTGAGTGCACTGACAATAGCCCCCTTCAAGGTGCCACACACCCCGAGGTTAGGAGCCACGACCTGCTGCGTGACCAAGTGAACCCACTCTGCTCCGTGCTGGGGCACCCACGCAAAGGGGAAAGGGAACAAATGAGTTACAGTTTGCTGAGGGATTTGGAGGGTTTAGGAGGTTGATATGCTACACACTAAGCCTCACTGACCAGGTCTTTGGATGAATTCCTCACATTGCTTTAGAATTAGAGTGGAAGTCCATCAAAATCTTGCTGCTTGCTACACCCAGGCAACCCCTTGAATGTGTCAGCATCCTGTATGTGAAGGCATTGAAGGAATAGGATGGCACTTTTTTTTTTTTTTTTTTTTTTTTTTTTTTTTTTTTTTTTTGGGGTGATGTAGATTATGTATTCTTTTCAATTAATCCAAGAATCAGAAGAATCAGAATCACTATTTGAATTGTAAATTTTTACATTGAGTACAAAGTCTTTAATGTCTTTGCAATGGAGTTTATATATAGAGTGTTAACAGAACTGTCTGTTAAACAACAATTCCACTGGAGAAGGAGAAAGTGAGTCTGGTTGGTGATAGAAAGCAGTACTTCTTTTTTCTCTTGATGTCTTCACTAAAGAATGAGTGTGTCTCTTGGGATCTGTTATTTGGATTATAATCTGAATTACTCTCTGTGAGAGTACTGACTTTGTGGACTAAAAAGATCAGACTAGCACTGAAAAAATAAATTCCCTTGGGGACACTTAACACAACCACTTTTTCTCCCCAAAGCTAGAAAAGTCCTTTAAGTTATTTTAGTAACACTAGGAACCTAGAGCAGACTTCATAGAGATTTTGAAGACGAGAGCAACATCTCCTTGCAGCACAGTTTGTTACTGATGGGTCAAAATGATTTGCTGGATCAGGAATATTTCCCTCCGTGGGAGGTGTTGATTGAGGCTGTAGGCTTCTCATTTGTATATTGCACAGTGCAACTCAGTTAGTTGGGGTTGAGGCAATCAGATGTTAAAAGGCAATTTGGAGAAAATTGCATATAACTTCAGATGCCATTCAAAAAGGATGGGGTAGTGGCATCTGTTTCTCATAACCTTTGAAACATTACATATGTTTCAGACTGATATTGTTTCTTTAGAAGTAAACCATATAATTTCTGGATTTTTTAAAATTAAACACGGTACCTTTAATTTAGGGTATTGTTATTCTAAAAAAGACAATGCTAACCTTTTTTGACCTTTCTCTGAAGTGTAAGTTATTGTTGGCAAGGTCATGTTTGGTCACTTTGTCTGATCCAGGAGTGCATTTCATGAATTACCTTATAATTATAAGTGGTGACTAGACCTTTGTGTTCTAGATAATGTCACAAAAACAATCTATCCAAGGAATTTGACAAAGAAAAGAAAAATTGCCCACTTTTCCCATCAAACATAACTACCATTCACCGCATCTAAATGAGGCACTTGTTGCATCTTTACCAGAGAAACAAAAGCCACTATGAGTAGGTTTATTTCTCCATTAACTGAAAACTGGTGCAGGGAAGACAGGGGAATTAGGCTTAATAATTAACCCTCTTAGTGTTTTGACAGAAAAGTGATAGATTTGAAACTTCTGTTCTGCTGGAATCTTCTAATTTTTTTTCTTTCTTTTTTCTTTTTTCTTTTTTTCTTTTTTTTTTCTTTTTTTTCTTTTTTCTTTTTTTTCTTTTTTCTTTTTTTTTTTTTTTTTATGAATGACAGAAAGCCATGAGGCAAGCCTCTCTCCCCTCTCGCTGTAACACAGGGTCTGGCAGTGGGCTGGAATGATGACACAAGGGCAGGAGAACAGGCAAACCCAGAGCAGGGCTCTGCAAGTTTATTCAATTAGGTACTAAGTGTTTGGAACAAGGTTTCATCTGCCAACAGCTGTATACAATCATTTGTGGTTTTGAGGCCAGGGTAATTGGCATGTTATGAGCTTTTGCCTCAGCTTTTGGCATCTGCCTGAAAACCACATGGAAAGAGGGAAGGTTCTGCATGGGGCTCAGCCAGGAACCCTCCCTGGGGAATATAATCTCAGGAGCCTTCCATGAACAAACCTCACCCAGGTCTCATGGACATGGGGCAGATGCTGCCCACCAGCACTCCTAGCAAGCCCTGGTAAGTGGGAGAAGGATTCCTTGCCAGGCTCTATGCTACCAGAACCAAGATTTCTTCACGTGCATGGATTTATGCTTTTAACTAGAGATGACTGTTTTCAGGAAATTGACTGAAGCTGCTGGTTAATTGGAAGCAGTGAGGGAATTTTATTTTCCATTTTGTGCTTCAGTCCTCAGTGATCCAGCACTCAACACTAAGTTGTTACAGCTCAGAAGCTGCCACCAACCTTTATCCAATGGTGACGTGACATCCCTGGCCTCCCTTTGAACAGTCCAGGATGCTCTGTCTTCCATGCCACATTTCCTTTCAGGGTACACCAGGAACTGCAACACCCTGCTCCATGAATCCTCTTCCCCCATTCTGCCTTTTTTTGCCTTTTTTTCCCCTTTCACCAGTGCATCACCTCTTTGCTACTGGGCGCTCTTTGGGGAAACAATAACCATTTGCTGCACATTTGTGCCAGCAGGCCTTGCCTAGGTCAACACTTTTTGGAACCAATGCAACACTTATTAAATGCTAATAGCACTGTGGTGGAGCTGTGCTTCGCCATGAGTATCCCTAGATAGGATGGCACTACCCCTTTTTATCATCACCTATTAAAGGTGAGACCTGTCTGTTAAAGGGGAGTCAGCCTTGAACGCTTCCTGTGGATCACACTGTCGCATCATGTCTTGGCTTCTTAATTGTTTACACCTTCAAGAGCAATCCTGTGGAGAAGTATACTGTAGAGAAGCTCCCAACTGAGGTCTAATCATTAACTCAAGAGCAGGAGAGCCAAAATATGCAGTGCTACTCTGTACTAGTGTTCTTTAGTTAGAATAATGGGTTGCTTTTCCCCCATGGTGCTCAGAGCTCTTTACAAAGAAAGAGGAGCATTGTTATTGCCATTTAAGGGATGAAAAAGCTTAAGTGCAATGAAGAAACATGCCTTGCCCACAGTTAGACAGCAAAGGAGAGTCCAATTCCTCATACTTCCTTTGTCATCAGGACTCCATACAAACCTACCAAAAGCTGTGTCATATCCACGCCCCTAAGTGAAAACTCAGTGCAGCTACTTCATAATAACAAAAAGTATAATTTATCCCATATATGTCCAAGAATCAATGCCAGTTGTTCTGGCAGGCACTCACATGCTGTTTGGTCGTGGTGAGTTTGGTCTTAACAGATGCTCGGCTGCTTGTTAATGGGATGGAGAGATGCAAATGAAAGTCTACAGGCTTCACAATAAGCAGACTTTGTCCCTTGATCACAGCTCAGTGCCTCCTGCTCCTGACAGTTGCAGTTTTATAGTGGGTCAGGTGGACAACAGATGTTCACCTGGTTAACTACAGTAGCAGTAAAACTCTTAAAAACAACCTCTGAACAAAAAGACCCATCTACTCTTGCTGCTTTGCAGTCAGGCAGGAGCCCTTCAGATGTATTTGTCTATATGTCCCATCTAATTTCCTCTCAGAAAGCTCAGGCAGTGGAGCCTCCACTCTTTTCTTGGGCAAATAATTTCTTTCTGTGGTAAGACCCTGCTCCTCTGATGTGAGTTTCCTCCCCCACCCCACATGGCTAATTTAACTTTTCCCTTCCTACCCGTGCTTGTCGGCATGGATGCAATATGCACGCTGAAATGTCATCACTCCCCCTCACAATCACACTGTTGTGCTTGCTCATCTGGAGTCCATCTGTGGGGTGGTGGTAATGGAGTCCTATTATGCTGGAGAGTAGGAGGATGGAGGGATGGGAAGCATGGGAATCCTGAATATTGCACCAAGCTGGGCGAGCACACCCTGTTTGTTGGTTTCAGTGCTGAGGCAGCTGCGTGAAGCTCCATACCCTGTGACACCTACAAGGACACTTCCCAGGATGACCTCACACTCTTGTCCAGTGGAAATGCTATGCATCTGTTGTTCACCTTTGCTGCTGTTTGCTTTGGTGACTCTGGGTAAGACCTAGGGGATTTTGGAATTTAGCATTCAGAGTGTCTGTGTCATATCGAGAATAAACAGGAGGAAGCAAACATCCATGTTGATCCACGTCAATCTTCTGTGCTTAGAAACTCAGGGAAGGAATCTAAGCTAATAGGACCAATGATTTTCTCCAGAGCTTTTATACTGTGTATGGATCTGCTGTTGTCTATAACACCATGGAGCTGATACCTGCAAAACTATCATTTTTAGTGAATCTATATGAACAGAGACTGGCTTTGACACTCAAAGCTAATGTTAGGCAGCACATAGACATATGTGGGATGTGAGCTGGGATTTCGTGGTCACACTTTCTTCTGAAACATCTGTCTGAAGCCCAGTGAGAAGCTGACTACTATGAGCCTGAGGGAGATGTGCAGTGATGCTCACAAAACTTCCCACAGCAGAGCTGCTGACCGTGGGTGAGGCAGAAAGGACCACATGGGCTAAAGACACTGCTGTCCATAGTAAAGACAAAATCCTTGTCTAGAAAAAAGTTAAGAAGGAGTTTATTCTCTGTGTACTTTATATGTAGCCTGAATATTCTGATGCTTGGAGGAGAATGCCAAATACAATTCATATCCTCCAAAGGAGGAAATTTGGTTTAAAAATTAAGAGAGCTAGATATATGTATCCTCTGAAATCAATAGGATTTATGCATCCCAATCCCTTTCTCATTTTTAGACTTTCATCCCACACAAAGCAGTCAGTTATGCTTTTATGACCAGGTTCCCCTTCCTTGCAAAATCAACCCCTTTTTTTCATATTCATCACCAGCAGGGATCAAAAACTAGCCTACAGCCCAGCAAAGGCAGGCTTTGTGTTTGCCTTCTACATCTTTGTTTAGCCCTCTGACAGAGCTCATGAGAAAGCCCAGGCTGCAGCCTTAGCTCAGGGCTGAATGAATAAAGGTCACCATGCTCCAGGATGGAGGTTCATTGTCGCACAGTGAGACAGAGATGGCCAGCTAAGCTGGGGAAGAAAAGGTACAGCACTCAGCTGTGCTCACCCTCACAGATACTAATCTCACAGGCTTGTTCTTGCCTGCAGAAATCATTTGATTCATGTCAAATGGTGAGAGAAGGATCTTACCCGTGATCCTTCTGCGGAAATGCCTTTTGTTGTGTGCTGGGAGGAGGGAGAAGGACAGAAGGAATCACCTCAGCTGAGGTGGGCTGAGGTCTTCAACAAGCCATCTGATGATTTCCTTGAGGATGAGCTGGTTAAGCAGGAAAAGCAGATGAAAGAAATAGTGAGCAAGTGCAGCTGTCTTGGCAAAATCATCTAAGAATTGGTAATTCAATAGGTTCTTTGTGAATTCCTTTGTTTTGGTTTTATTCATGTGCCATTATTATTCTCCTATTGCTGAACAACCTCTAGAAAAGCACGATTAAAATAAGAAACAAACCCCACCAGAAAACAGGGAGGAACTGCTAGAAATAGGATCCCAGCTGCCCTCTACTTCCTTATAAAACCAATGAGATCTGCTCTTTCTCCATCCTGCATTGAAGGGCTTGTGGAGTTGAGGAGGTTTTTCATGCCTAACAGGACATTCTGTGTTTGGACTGCATCGCCCCTTTTCCTCATCCCTCCTAATCTTTCTTGCTTTTTCTTGCTTTACTTTAACTGCTTGTAGACCAGAATGCTGGCAGCAGGCATACAAAATCTCAAATGGATTGAATAGGAGCTTCAAGAGTGAAAACACGGAGGTGTTGCAGACCTCAAGTCCACTGAGCTAGCAGGTTGAGTTATGGAGACATCCACTCTTGGGGCTGTAATAGTAAATTGATAAATCTTTCTAGTGGATTATATGCTAGCATTAGAACTGTTGTTAAAACCTAGCACACAGGAGTTCTCAAATTATTCCTTGATGAAAAGATAGGGTACCAGGATTTGAATGAGGTACTTCTTTTGCCCAACATTTAGTTTCAACCGTGGAACTGACTGCCAAACGAAGCTGCAGAGGCTTGCTTAAGCAGGCTCAACAAAAAATACCAGCTGAAGTTGTGAAAGATTGGCTCATGAACAGCAGTTAAAGAGGACAGGACAGATGGTCAAAAGGAAGAGTCAGTACACAGGAGAGCCCTGGGCAGGCTGGAAGGTTGGGCCAGCTAGGGAAGCATGAAGAATTGGACTCTCCTCTTCTGGAAATATTCATGACTGGATCTGACAGGGCCCTGGATAGCTCGACCTAGGCTCTGCTTTACATGGACCAGATGGTCCCCAAGAGCAGCAACCCAGCCCAGACTTTCTGAGATTGTATGGATCCAAGCCTGAAACCAAATAGTCAGTCCAAGGGGAGGATTCTTCTTCCTTTGTCTTTGCTTTTATTTTTCTAGGTACTTGCTGCTGTCCATTGGTAGAAATGGCATGCTGAGCTGGGTAAATTCAACCTGAAACTGCATCAGTTTTTGTATTCTTATGATTCCTGTGCTGTAAAACCCCATTTTCCTTTCCAAGGAGTATGCTGTCAATTCAAAGTTCACATCGGAGGTAGGGCTACCTTTTGACATGGCTGTGCGGTCATTGGGATAAGCCATATTTCTCAGACGAGTTGTTGGCTGTTGCCCAGAAAAAAAATCGACAGAAATCAGCTGGGAATAAGAAAGAAGCAAGAGATGCATGTCCTTAACACCACTTTTTCCATCAATAAAGCTGTCTCTTGTACATGTGCATGCCTGTATACCACACACTGCTGAGCTAGAGAGGAGTGCTTAGCAGACAGCGTTGCTTGCAAACCCCCTGCCCCCAAAGGACCATCTCCAATCAATCCAAAATGATGGTGGGTTCACTGGTGTGCCTTGTGACTTACATCCAGCTGAGACAGCAGCTCTCTCTTTAATGGCAATAGCAGCCTGTGGGCAGGGAAAGGAGGCAGCAGAGCAGAAGGATGGCTGGTGCAAGTGGATCAGCCCTGCACACACTGCATGGATGGAGCCATCCACAGTGACCCTCGGGCCACTGCACCATGGGCCCTCAGCAGCCAGCACCACCCTCACTTTGGTGATGCCAAGGGATCCACGCTGAGCTCTGTGAGCTGGAGGCACAGCCTTCTCTTACATTGCCTTTATTAACAATACAGCTGCTGCAGTGGGTGGCAGCCTGGGCTCTCAGTCGGCTTCACGTCAAGGCTTTTTTCCTCAGCTGGGCAGTGTTTGAAACAGAGATGTGCCAGGTTTGTTTCTGGGCCAAACAAAAGCCTGCTCCAGTGACTGCCACCGTGGCTCACAGGCTTTCATCTCAGGACCTACCTGTTCCGTCAGCTCTGCTTGCAAAGCCTGCGTAACTCTTTGTGTTTGTTCTCAAAACAAGCATTCAAATACACTCTTTTGTATTTTCTTTTCCATAAGAAAACCAGAGCAGAAGAAACCTGTGTTAACAAGCCAGGGGAGCACCCTTAACTGTGGGAAGCCAACAACAACAGGGGCAGCACTTTCAGATTTCCTCACAGCTCTGCAGCAAACAAAAGGGAGCAAAACATCAAATCCAATGTGGAAAGAGCCACTGGTGGGGTTTACTTTATGAAAAAACACTGCCCTTGTGCCCTGTAGATGCTGGTCATGGTGAAACCAGGCAGGGATCCATCTGTGAACTTCCCCCACTCTCTCATGGGATCTCTTCTCTAAACCTAACACAGTTCCTCTACAAAGTGCAGAAGTCAGCAAGGTACACTCCTTTATGAAGCTAAGGGTGGAAGTCTGGGTTTCTTCCTTGAGTCTCCTCAAGGTGCATGTAGCCTGCTAAGGTGCCAAGATAGCCCCAAACACACAGGAAAAATCTTCCTGCCACAAAAGTCCAACAGGGTCCCCACAGAGTCTGGGTGAGCCCCTGTTCTGAGAAAGACGGCTTGAACTCATCAGGGAAATCAGTCCTAGCCTTGGGTGCACAGCCACTAGGAGATGTAACTAGAGGTCTGCTTTATATAGCCCATGCCTTGTGTTTTCTGTCTGTATTCTCTATTTGTCCTCTAACCTCTTTGAACTGTCTTTTAAAATGTCTAAACAAAAATGTGTGACTCTCATAGGATTGCAATCCAAATTGTAATTATACACAGACACAATATTAAGGTTGAAGAGCCAAATACTTGAAAGTTAGGAAACTATAGAATTTCTATTGCCTCTGTACTTTAATGCAGATCCTTCTCTCAGAAGCAGCTGCTGTGGTTTCTGTGCAGTTTGTTTGCTGTGAGTGGGAGAATGCAGGGGCACGTTTTCTGGGTGTCCTGAGTAACTCCCTGCTGCTCCCATGAGGAATACAGGGCTGGCTGAACACTTTGGAGGTATCTGTCTTTGTCCCTCCCCTGTACCCTGCAGCTGTGGGAGCACAATGCTGGATGGCCAGTGGGGTGAAAGAGCTGGTGGATGAAAAATACCTCAGCAGGAGCTAATGGTTTTTCCTAGCCCAGATCACTTTGGTGCGAAGCCTGCAGGGGTGGTACAAGGGTGAGGATGGGAGTGAAGACTAGGAAAGAAGGACTTATGCTGGCTTTGCTCCAAACAAAACATTCTTCCAACTCAGGCAAACAGCAATGCTTGTGTGACACTCTCTTGGAACCCCTTTTACCCTTCACAACTCCTGAGCCAGTGTTTTTTAATCCAAGTTACTGAGCCTGTTAAGCAAGGATGGAGGCAGGAGGGAATCTAGCAAAGAGAAGCGAGGTCATGGTTCTGAGTGACTGAGTGCCACCCTGGATAATGGAGTTCTTCCTACTCAGCCCCTTGGAGGTGTTAAACACATCACTCTGTCCAAACGTTTTTCAGGCAGTCACTGCTTTCCTTCCCCATTTTTTGAGTGCTTTTAAGTTCTTGCTTCAAACCAGAAGAGCACTTGGGCTTGTAGAAGTAATGCCATCAGATTTTGTCAATACAGTCACTAGTCTCTAGCCTTCTCAGACATGGCTAACCTGTTTCACCAAAAATTCAGTCTGGGGCAATCCCCAGGAATGTAAACTTTCAACCTGCAAGGTGAAGTGTTGGAAACACTGATAAATTCCTCAAATCAAGCTTCTGGAATGGAAAGCATTTGGCAAGCTTGTAAGAGGTGAAACCAATCCACAACACTTGAGAATAGAGCTTGTCTCTATAAATAATAAAAAGGAGCAGCTGTTATCTAAAGAAGTCAGAGCATGAAGCAAAAATGTCCTCCAGGGTATTTGGATACACTCACAAGAACTGGCACACAGCTGGAATGGGTGTACAAAACACCTCTCTGAGGTTAACCTGTGCTTTAACGTGAAAGTGACTGGGCTTCCATGTGCAGTATGGACAGCTGTATTGCTCCAGCTCTCCTCCATCCAGGTAAAAGGGTGCAGAAGTGCATTACCTGAAGGCCTGTCATTCCATTTCCAGGCATTCATGCCCCCATGGCACATATTCAAAATCTGGGTGACTGGGGTTCTACATCGCTGTGGTGGGTCTGGTTCTTCTACTTCACCTCTCAGCTGAAGCTCTTAAAGTGATATAAGTAAAAATGTTAAATCTGACTTTATTTTTAAACTTGGGGAAAATTTGGCTGTGGTGTGCGTGTTCTGAAGGTGATGTGCTTAGTGCCCAGCAATGGTGAAAAACAGACTGTCAGTTGGAGTGCTCCACTGTTGGTTCCTGCAGCTGAGGATGTTTCTCTGAACATCCCTTTCTGTGGCTGGTGGCAACACTGAAAAGTTTAGCCCTGTTTGTGCCTGAGATGTTTTGGTTTTCTGAAATTCTTTTCCCAGGGAATTTTCTGTAAACCAGAGACATGTTTTTATAACTATAACTTTGTTTACATTCTTTCCCTAGGAGGGACTTCTTCTTGATGTCCCTCTGGTCTGACCGATGTGATTGAAGAAGTTTGTCATTGTTTCACCAATTGAATTGTTCTCTGTAGAATAGTATAAAAGGGAAGAGATTCCCAAAAATAAAGATAGTCACTTTCGGCCTTTTGATGTCAGAGTCTGTGTTGGTATGGCGTACAATAGTGTCAGAAAAGGAATAACTCCTTCCTTAAACATTTGGGAAAGAATTCACGGGAAGAGAAAAGACACAGATCATATCAACTGTAACCAGCAAAGTCCATTTTTCTTTGACAGCCTCCTTGGCACCAGGGCTAGAAAACCTTGTGCTCAGTTGAAGTCTTCTCCCACTTTGGTCAACCAGCCTGGTGGAGAGACAGGCTTACAGAAAAAGCGGTTCTGCAGATTCAGGGTAAGAGACCCCCCTACTGCTTGCAGACTTCACATTTTAGGGTGCTGCTTTCCAGCTGCTTGGGATTTTCTTGAAGATGATTTTGACTACATGAAAAAGTGTTGCTTTTAAATTTTTAAAATTGCCTTTTATGTACTCTCATTCTTGTTGCCTTTCTTTTCTTCCTTTCCTTCCAGCCTTTGGGGTTTTTTTCTTCCACATCCTTGAAGTGGGAGGATAGAAACTAAAAGAAAATATTTAATACCCCAAGTGTTTTTAAACCATCAGCAATTGGTGGAAGCCTGGAGAGATCATCCCTGGAAATAATCCAGCTGGTGAACTCCTTATGGATGTCACCTTTCCAAGAGCAGTGCTATTTCCTCATGAGGTGGGTGTACTTATTTATTGTGTCATTAAAGCTGTTTTCTTTCAGACAGCCTTTAAATATCTTCCCTGGGGATTTGCCAGGCTGGGCAGCAAGCCAAGTGGAACCCCCTAAAGTTAAGAGCTCAGCTCTGTTGGACATAAACCACTTAACATTTCAAAGATGACAAAAGTGGTACATATCCAATTTGTTTCCAGTAGGAAAGAAATAACTGGCAAGTAGAACACTGAGACAATCACAACAGATAAGCCATGCCATGGTGACTCCCCTTCTTCAGACAAGAGCAGGGGGCTGCTCTGTGTTGTATCTACAAGCTGCAATTATGGACCCTTCACTCTGTTTGCCATGGCTCCAGAGAGGCCAAGACTGATGCTCCAAAATCCCATGCTCCCATGGGCTCTTACTGCTGATGCTGCAAACCCTGCTGTGCTCAAAAGTCAAAGGGCTTGACTTTTGGTGTTATGAATCTTAAATATAGTTGTTCAGAGTTTAAAGGGTGATGCTGTTCATGATTCACTGTCCCCAGGCCAGGTGAGTCACACCTGGCACAGTCTCCTCTTCTGAAATACTCAGACTGCTTTTATACAGAGATGCCACCATAGGTTTGGAAATTTGCTTTCCATGGACCTTCAGTTGGATTAAACTCAGTTGCTGTCAAATTAGCAGAGTGCAGCAAGATCAGCTGCAAAGCTTATTGAGGGATAGGAGGAGATTCCTTGGATTTCAGCAGTCACAGATCCAGCATATAGGAGGGAGATCAGCAAATTGTGTACACTGGTTCTCCCTGTTGAGAGGAACAACACTGATCATCCGTGATTGAACCTAAATGCTTTAGTATCTGACAGTCCCAAGAGAAAATGATGTTTTTGTTGGGTTTAATGTCTGGTCCAGCAGCCGGTGCAAGATGCTTTGGTCTGTTCAGTGAACAGTACAGTGGTGAAGGGCTACCAGCCTGCCTGAAGCATTATTTCTGCAGGGCTTTTCAGGTAGCAGTGGAGTTTCTCCAGATTTGGGCTTGTGAAGGGCAAATCTAGATCTGATGCCTCAAGACAGTAAAAAACCCATTGCCACCCCCAACTCTGGGACCTGACGCTCCCTCTTAGCAGGTTGTGACAATAAAAGACACCTCCTATTTGGCAATCCCAAATTGCCTGGCTGCTTTCCTCACAGGATGGGACACAGCAATACAGAGAAGCTGGCTGAAAAATCCTGCAACAGGGAAGAAGGGAAGCAGCTCCCACACTGGCAACCCAGCCAGAGTGCCAGATCCTAGCAAGAGATCCATGCTAAGGAAAGCAGGGGAAGAGGCACACACAGAGACAAGACCAGAAACATAATCATCTGTGATTTCCATGAATAAAACATGGCAGTCCTCACAGACAGAGGGTGAGGTAATAAGGATAATATTAATAATAATAATAATCTGTTTGGTCCCTGTTTCTTCTGGGCTTCAGGGGCTCATTTTGCAAATGGTTATTTGTATAGCTGGAGCTGCTGCCTCACGGCTCACACTGCTCAGACTATAATGTTCTGCTTCTCTCTCTGCCAGCAGCCTGGGTTTGCAAGTGTTCATGACTCAGCAGAAAATACATGCCCTTAAGGTCAGCTGGAGCAGCAAGGATTCTTCCTAGGGGCCAGGCCCAAAGCTGGCTGGTTCCAATGGAAGTCAGCTCTCTTGCAGCATCCAGCACTGAAGGGCTGCCTGGGGAGCACCAAGGAAGAATTAGGCTTGAGCAAAAGCCCAGTGGCCACCTAAGTAAAACTGAGCCACCATGCAGGCACTGAAGAGAGGCCACCTCTGTGTTCAGTCAGTCCTGCTGGGGCTTCCACACTGGTGAAAGAGTCCAAAAGGCCTAGCCACAGATTAAAGCTGCACCCAGAGCACTTTGTGAAATTCCAGTGAGCTGCCCTCAAACAGGCAGGTGCAGCAGTGGCAAACGAGGGGCAGCAGAGACTCTGTGCTGCTGCAGGCAGCTGCTCCTTGGGAGGGAATCCCACTGAGGTGCGTGGCCTTGGGAAAGAGGCAGCCTGTGACAAGTGGGTGTTTCTGCAGAGTAAGCCTCCCCCCTCCCCTGCTTTTATCTAGTAACAGGAAAATAGAGGTGGGGCAACAGCTGGAAAAGATCCTGATGTTGGTGATAGAAAGTCCTCAGGAATGACAGGGAAGGGATCTGAGTGGGGCACCTGCCTGACATGGCACCACCATCCTGTCCAAGTGCACTTTGCAAATTGAGATGGATTGGCAGGACCTTGGGCGAGGAATACCTGACTGCAGCCAGACCATGAGCTTCTGCTGTGCTGGGGCTTTGGTGCAGATCTGCTGGCCTGAGCACACCAGGGATCCTCTGCATCAGTTTAAGGTGGGATATGAGGCAGAAATTTCTATCAGCCTTGCAGCAGCTTCTTACAGCAGCTTCTTTACAGCTCTCTGAAGAAGAGTTCAGCCTCTGTCTTGAATCAGCCAAGTAAGAACAGTGAAATTCTTGCCCAGCAGTTTCAGTGACAAACTGTAGCTGATTTCCATGTAACTTGCACTTAAAGATACCAATAATAGTAAATGTGTGAGTGGTAAGACAGAAACAATGCTCTATCTGCATTTAACCCCTCCTGTGCAATAGGCTCTGGCAGGGTGTTGCAACACCTTGTTGAATCCCTCCTCCACTCAAACAAAATCTGAGTAAGACTTGTTTTCCCAGTAATTTCTGTGTATTTATTGTGATTTTGTATTAAAATATCCATTAGTTTACAGGGCATGGAAATGCTTTCCCAAACCTGGACTTTTAAAGGAATGTAAAACACATATTAAAAATTAATCCTTGTGGGTTTTCCTGTGCCCACTTATTTTTGGAAAAAAAAAAAAAAAAAAAAAAAAAAAGAGAACGACAAATCATTTTATTTAAAAATAAAAAAAAATCAATAACTACAAATATTTAGGCTTTTCCCACACCCCACCTTTCTTCTCAGAAAGAGTTTAAATGACTGAATATTGTGTGCTTGGCACGAAATAGAGGGATTTTAGTAAGACCATTAATAGACATTTAACTTTAACAAGTGCCACTACAAACATTTCTCTGAAACTCATCAGGGAACCAGGATTTTATCACTTTAGGACCACTGCTTGGCTCTGTGGTATGCTATGATGCTGGATAATGATCTAATGGGCCTCACTGACAACAAGCTGGCACCCTGCCATGGGCATGGAACCCACCCTCCAGCCTGGAGCATGAGAAAACCTGCAAATAATGCCTCCTGATTTCCCAGCTAATAGAACAGCACCGATTAATGTGGCTGCAGCCATCTCATCCAAGTAAGGTGTGAAGTAAAGTGGCTGAGCTTGGACATTACTACTGATGGTTGATTTTGTCACTCCAGTCACCCAGAAATGTAATTAGGGAGTTGCTTCTTTGCTCCACATGCAAAATGAATGAAGGTTCACCCATCATTCATTTAAAAAGACACTGGCTGTCCTTTGATTAGTAGTATTTCCTATTTGGAAAAAAAAACCTAACAAATGTTTGAAGTAATGTTATAGGTAGTGACATTTTCTTCTTCATATTTTTTAGGGTAATGGTTTCTGCAAAATTCTTCATGAAGAGGAGATATTTCAATTTACTTTTATTTCACTTTTGAGACATTTCATTCAGCTCATGAAGGCATTTTCTGTCACAGTAGATTAAAAGAGGAAGAACAGTATTAACTGAATTTGTCATCATTTTACCCTTGCTCTCTGGTCTGCAATGCTCTGTGAGTCTTACTTGTCTTAATTTCCAGGGCTTCTGATGGAAGTTTCCCTTTGAAAGCAGGTCATATCAGTAGTGACTTTCTTACTTGTCACTCGCTGTTTCTGATCCAAACCAAAACAACAAAGAAGAATTTTTGCTTGAAAGTTGTCAAGAAAAAGACAAGAAAAAAATAAATAATCTGTTACAAAGGCACACTGCTCATTTCACAGGCTTTGGAGTCCTGCTCTTCCCGGCTGGCTGCATAACAACAAACTCTCTTTCCCAGTCAAGAGAAACAGCAGGAACCTGGCTCCAGTCTCACCAGTCCTGGTAGTAGAACCAAGTAAAACCACAGTCTGACCCGGGAATATAGACAGCCAGCTCTACAAACACAAAAGAGGAGGATGGTTTTTGTTGAAGAATGATCATTCTGATTGCTTGCAGCACACACTTTTCATATGGTCTGGATTTTTTTTTTCCTAATGGTGTTAAAAATAGCATCATGCTAGTCTTCTTTATATCAAGTTTATTTCTAAATTTAATAAACTGAAAAGAAAAAGAAAAGAAAGCAAAGCAGTAAAAAATTAAGGCAACAAACAATTAGGAAAATAGGAAAAAGAGATATGAATAAAGTATTTATCTGGGAGCTAGAAAAAGAGGGAGATAATTGACTGTCTTCATTTACTAATAAAATCAGATTTCTGATTACGAAACAAGAAACATCTGGCTATTTTAGTATAGATGTAATTTTCATGGCTATAAGCACCCTTGTGCCTTTTGTCTCACATTATTTGAGGCTGAAATTAGCAAAATCAGTCAAAATACTTGTCTAGCCAGTGGGCAAACACCCACCAGATGAGTTTTGCCAGTGACTGTGCCACATGTGTTAAACTTATGGGGGCAGACTAGTCCTAATCAGTCACTCAACATCTCTGAGCTTGTCTTTTCCACCTGAGAGAATACAATAAGCCATTCACTCTTCTCTTACATCACCCCACAGTGACTTTTCAGTCACTTACCACCTGGGTAATTTTTTATTTTAATAAATAATAAGGATCAGAACAAGCAAGCATGTAAGGTTTCAATTAAATATTTAAAAGGCCAGTGCTGTGGCTGCTGCAGACTATAGCCACTTTCCAAAGTCCTTTAATGACAGTTTTCATTCACAGAAGATAAGCATGAGAATATATATGACATTGCCCTGATTGCTTAAGAAAATCTCTGCATCGATCCCTCAGGTAGCCCTGAGATTTTTATCATTCAAGCTTAAGAGACTGATAGGAAGTCTCCTACAGCAACATCCTCCCACCCACCCACATGGCACTTAAACAGTAATAGGTCCTTTGCTGACAAGTGGTAATCTTCCTCTCGCCATGGTATCGCTGCCATCCATCACTGGAGCACACAGGTGCTTACTTTGTACAAAAAACAAACAAACAAACAAAAAAACCCAAAAAAAACCCACAAAATGGATTTTATTAAACTTTTTTTTTTTATTTTCCTGGGCCTCAACCAAGCACGTGAGATGTGTTCCTCAGAAGACAACAGTTATGGAGAAATCTGATGGATAAGAGGAAATGTGCCTCCCCTACAACCCTCGCAGCACCGCTGTACTCTCCAGCACAGAGAGTGCAGCCTGGGCTAAGAGCCTTGTGCTCCCCCTGTCCCTGGCACAATTCCCATGGCCCCTGGGGGAGTTTTGCCCAGGAATGAAGGAACTCACCCTAGCAGTGAGTTGTGAGCACCCTAGTGTTGTGAGCATCCCCACTGCCTCTAGAGTTTGGTTCTGGAGCTGCCTTTCCTGTGCCTTAGCTCACAGTGGCAGACCAAACGTCCTGCTGGGAAAGAGCAAGCTCAGAGTAGCTCTCCTGAGGGCCATATGAGGTCTGATGTTCCTTATGAAGACATCAAATGGAAATGTTTGAGAAACGCGAGTGCGCCGTCGCCACGGGTGAGCAACGGGAGCCCTGTGATTCCTGTAATGCTGGCCTTGTGGCTGAGGCACTCCCTCCTCTCATCTCAAATGCAGCGTGCAAGCTCTGAGTGATGGGGAGCATCCTCAGCTCACAGACACCGGCAGCAGCTGCCGTGACACAGACAACAAACCAACAGAAGGAAGAGAGAATAGCAGGGATCTTTAGTGAGATTTTCTGTGGTTAGATTTTTTTGTGGTCCAACAAAATTTGGGATAAAAGAGAACGAAAATCAGATGAGTCAGGTCGTCCCAGGGCATCTGATGCTACCACAAGCCATTTCAGCTTTGCTCAATAATTTTATTGTCAAGAACCCCACGTACATATGTAACAGTGGGGCTTCCTGTTCCCAGGTCCATGGCTCCATTAACCAGTGACATCAATTCATATGTTAAGAGAGAAAAAAGGAGGTATTAAGGATTATTAAGGATTAGAGGTGGACTAAAGCAAAATTTAAGCTCAAACCCCATTTTAAGCCTGCATTTCAAATATTTCTGTCTTTCTGGTCAAATCTGAGTGCCTCAGGTTCTGACAACTGCAGTATCTGGCTGTACACCCTCACTGCTAAGTTTGGGGGGAGCTGTAGCTCTATGGGTGGCGTGCTTCTGTCTGAAAAGAAATATCCATCCAGGGTTCTAGTGGAGCCTTGTTCTCTGATATAAAACCTATTTGACAATTTAAGACACCCAGACACACTCTTTTTTTGAAGTGTTGCCCAGCTGTCCCATCAGCAGAAGGAGGCTGTGATTTTAAGCAGCAGCTCATCTGATTCCCAGCTATCACCCACCAATTAATCTTCCACAGACCTCTCGCTTGGAGCCTTGCTTCCAGAAAAGGGCTGCCAGTTTTCCTGCCTTTTTGTTATACCTCCCTGAGGAGCAATCTAACCTGACAAAGGATTTTTCAGGCCCAGCAACATAAGCATCTTCAGTGGGGACATATGAATCAGTAACCTCAGCTGTATTCCCAAAATGGTCTTCAGAGTTAAAGGTTTGGGTAGTTTGATTGCATTACATCCCTGTCCCTGTCTACCTTTCAGTACAGAAGGCAAGAAGATGAATAAGCAGCACCATCTCTGTTAAACTCTGGAGCCAAAACCAGGGACAACAAAACTACTCCCAAGACATCCACAGCAGAGTTGTCTGCAGGAAAGCAGCTGAGGAGTGCTAGAGCAATGCAGGTCTGTAGCACCTTGCACTGGAGAAGATGGAGGGAGCTTGAGGGGAAGCATGGTGCTGTGGAGAGGGATAAGAGTTGTCAGGAGGGGCAGGAGGAGGAACCTCCCTTGCCTTGCTGCAGGGGACAGGGTGGGAAGAGCAGCAGGGATGGCTGCAGAAACATTCTGGGATCAGTCAGCAGGGGAAATCCAGGAGCATGCCACTGCTCTGCTGTGCCGTCTGTGATGCTGAGGAAACCCTCCAGTCCTGCCAGTGCAGATGTTGTGCTGGAGCAGCAAATACCCTCACAGCAGCTGGAGTCCAGTGTGGCCTCCCACCTGAGCCAGTGCTAACCTGTGGGCTCCCAGCCCTCCTCCAGCCAGGTTCCCTCTCCGCTGCTACGGCAAGTCCATTGTCCTGTGCAGCTGCTGCCAGGCAGGCCATCCCTTTAAGGATATCCCCGTCCTGAGTGGTTTGGGATCAGAATGCCGCCCCTGAGATCGAGATGCCCCTGCCAGTGCCTTTGCATAGGTGTCCTGAAACCCTGCAGCGAGCTCAGCCTGCTGTCTGAAGGAGAGCTATTTAGCCTCACCACTCATTTGCAATGTGAAAGACATGTGTTCACCCGTGTGAACACACTGAGTGAAGCATGAGGAGCCGTCAGGGTGCACGCAACCACCCCCTGCCTACTCTGCCAGCTGGGGGATGCCAGACATGGTGTGCTGCTGGGCATGGATGCAGAATGAGATCCCGAGGAGGACACAGAATAAGGAGCCGCTGAGTGGAGGCCTCATGTCTGATCACTGGGGAATTTCATGCTCCATTGGTACCACAACCTCATGCACAGATGAAATATTATGCGGCGCAAGAACCCCTTCATCGTATCAATCAAGGCAAGGACGCTCGAACAAAGCCCTTTCTGCCCAACAGCCCCGCTGCTTCACAGGGTGAATGCCACAAACTAAACTTCATGATTGAAGCCTTTTGCTGGAAGATGAATTTCATGCCTTTCCCAGGCTGGCTGTGGACTCATTCGTGGGGCTGTCCGAGAGCTAACCTTTCCCTGATAATCTGTTCTCCATCTTAATAAGGGTACAACAAAGCAGAAGCACTCTTGGACTTAAAACCAAGAATACATTAAAAGGCAGAGTATAAACTGCCTTTCTGCAGAGGCAGTGAGCATCCAGCTCTGATAATGATATTGAAAGTGGGGATTAAGCAGCAAAGCGCTGAGGGAGCCAGCATATGGCAGCCCATTGACCTGTCCCATATGCAGCAGCTATTGTTCCCTCCCCACTGTCCCACAGCAGCCTACTCATGCTTTTTTGTGGCACGAGGGCCAGGGCCAAGGCTGGGATCTGCTAAAACTTGACATTTACACATGAATTGTGCAACACTGCTGCACAGAGAGCCAGGGTGACCTGTGCCACTAAGCAGTGTCGTGGTAATGAGGCCCAGCAAGGAAAAAAATACTCACAGCAGCATTGGGGAAGTTGCTCTGGGTATGCTGGTGGAGCCTTATAGCAGCACTTCCTGGCTTCATGCTTTCTTGGGCAGTGCAAGGTGGGGGAGGATCTGATTTAACTGCTGAAATGCTGGGGGTTAGGCATGGTTGACAGAGATTGTAGGAAATTAATTTCCACACCTGTAGGTTTTTCACTGAGCAGGAGAACACAGAAACCTTCACCCTACAAAAAAAGCAGAGCAGTTTCTGATATGGGCTTGCCCTTCGCTCTGGGAACCTGCCATGGTTGTTTCTTTGGCTCCTGGTTGAATGGTGAGAGGATCAATCCAAATCACAATGGCAATCACACAGGAGAAGATGGTGCTTGCAAAGCCTGAACCAGACCTTCCCCCAGGACCCGCTGGGCTGCAGTGTCTGATGTGGAGCTGTCAGCTCTCACGCATTGTGAGGAATCACTCCAGTCCCGCCTCGCCGGGGCACTGCTGCAGTCCTGGGCTGGGCCTGACCACAGGGCTCAGCCCCCTTCCTCCTCTGCCTCTCCAAGGCATGCAGCCCTCTCCCTTTGTCACCACAGCTCATACCCACCACTGATAACATGTCCAGGGAGTGGCACCTCTCTCCTGATGTTGTTGTGCTCTGCCCCAGGCAGAGGCTAGAGCTACAGCTGTTTCAGCTGCTCCTTCAAATTACCAGGGCTCCCCACAGCCAGCAAATGGCAGGACTTGAGGTGACATCATCAGAACAAAAAAACCCAAACACAGATGAACCCCATGAGCAGGCACATACCTTTCCTCAGAGAGCTATTTGCTTCTGCTGAACTGACCGGTAGGAAGAGACCTCATAGGCAGAACTAGATTCTACATAATCCTCTATGAAAAATACATTAATATGTCCCCCTCCTTGTAGTTGTTCCTGGCAGCTTTCACACTGTAGGACCGCCAAAAGACTCCCAGATTAATTTAAATGATACAGCTATTTTTAAATCCTACAAGCCATTAATCCCAAACATGTTTTTAGCCAGAACTCTACACATTTATTTGATTTCTATCTAAAGCCATAAACTAAGCCTTGCTCATTGATGAGATTTCAAAATTCCTGAGCCAAGCTTGAACTACTAGGCATTTTGAGAGCTTTTGGAGCATGGTTTCTATTCAGAGCCACCTTTGACTGAATTTTCTAGACAGCCTTTCATCACATAGTGGGAGCCCCACTTTCCCCCTTATGCTCTCACAACTGTTAAGCCAAAATTGCCAGGAGTACAAAGTCATGCACATCAAGGAGAGAAAAGATGTCCTCCTGTCATAACGTCATATTAGTCATCATGACCTGAATTATTCTGTGAGTCACTGGATATTAGGATAAACAACTTCCCTGTGCTTGTGGCTAAGCACAGAAGTGGGCTTCCAGGCTGGATGAGCAATCTTCATTTTCATAAATCTTTGAAATTTGACTGGACATTACCCTAGGCAACCTGCTCTCATTGGCCATGCTTTTGAGCAGCTTCATCAGCTGCAGGTTGAGTCTCATGCTGCAAAGGCTGCTTTCTCAGGGGGGACAGAGGGCACAGGGATGGCACTTGCTTGCACGAAGCTCACACGGCATCACAGGCACTACACAGGCACTGCCTGTTGAGGGGCAGAACATGCTGGCTTGGCCAATACTCACAAGTCATGAAGCTTAAGCTGGAGTTTATATGTGTCCCTTCTGTGCCCAGCCTGCCAGAGCTTTGCCTGCAGTGTACAGCGTGGATATGATTTTCCTTGCTGAGGTCAAAGTGCAACATAGGAACAGAAACAAAATGGGATTTTCTTAGTGAATTCATGATGAAATTGGCTTAGATAATTTTGGAAGAAGCAAGAAGAGGCATTTAGCCATCACTGTGATGTTTTCTATTCTGCCTGCCTCAAAACTATCCTCTCACTCTGAGTCACATTCTCTGCCTGCCTAAACCATCATCCCTCAATTTTATTGTCTGACCTGTCTTTCCACCCCTTATCTTCTAAAAAGAAATCACACCTGATTAAATCTAAGTGCAGTCCCCAACCTCCAGGCCACTTTGTGGGGTGAAGTGGCAGAGGGAGACTGTTCCTGCTGCCCACCATGCCGTACAGTGCTAGCAGTGCTGCTCAGACACCACTGAGGATCAGCAGCACTGATACCACAGGAAGGGAGGGAGAGGTCTGCACTGCACAAGAGCAGGAGCTGCAGGCGCCAGGAGCCACCCAGCAATGTGCACAGGATGAAAGTGAGAGCAAGGAGCCCTGATAAAACCAGTGGGGAAGGAGACTCGGCCTCACGGAAAGACAGTCACAAACGATGGCCAGTGAAATACTTTCCTTCAAATCCTGGAGTTGAAAACAAGGGAAAGGCTGCTTGGGCTCCCCAGTGCTGCACTTCCCAGCTGGGGTGAGTGCAGGGAGCAAAGCCTTTATGTGATTTATCCATTGCACACTGAATTAAGCCAAGGGCCAGCCTGTCCTGTGAGCAGCGAGGAGCTGTCAGCAGCTGAATGGGAGCATTGTGCGTCAGCTGCTGCTGTCAGAAACCGGCCCGCAGTCCGCAGCCCTCTGCAACAGCTCCCTTCTGGCAGGGAGCACTTAGATTGCTCACTCCTTGGTGGCATGCAGACCCTTGTATCTTTGTCCTCTCCTTGCAGGGAGGGCTTTTCACCAAGGTCTGTGCTGCAGGAGGCAGGGACAAAACAGACTTCTTAATGAGAAAGAGAGAGGCAAGATCCCATTAGCAGAACAAGAGCAAGCAGGGCAGGGCCCTTGCTACGTGGCCTTAGAGAATGAGTGTGAAGGCAAGAAAAACCAACCCATGTAACAAATCCAGGCCTTTGGAGGGGTCACATAAAGGTTTGGAAAACAACTGATCCCTTAAAAACTTTTTTTTCAGGAACAGCTGGGCTGAAGTTGACATGTTTCTTTGGTCTTTGAATATTGGGACAGCAGATGAACATGCTCAAGCCTCCAAATCAATATACTGGAGGTGGACTTGATGAGCAGAAGCTCCATAGTTTTGCCCTTCTTTCACCCCAGGTTTTACACTGTGTTAATTCAGATGATTCTTGTCAAGCCTGATGTGCACCATGAGGGGGACAAGAAGAACAGGTCCTTGGGGGCTCTTTGCTGGTGTCTCTTCTGTAGCTGAGCTGATGCAACAGGCTGCACTGAAAGGGAAGAGCACTGCCTGGAAACAGAGATTAGTGGGGAGCCTTTATTCTTGCTGTAACTCCTTTGAACTAACAGGACTCACAACACAGATTAGTTTGGATCAGATTTTTACTTGACCATCATTAGAAAGGAAGGTTTCTCAGGTTTGAGACACTGCACTGAGACACAAAGACACTGCATCCTTTGTAATGCAAATGTGTTTTCTGCTTCAATAGGCTTCAGAGAATGATGGACAAAAAAACATTGTACAGAGATGTCTGTGGCTTCACTCTTATTCTTCTGTGACGTGCAACTTCAAAAGAAGGCATTTTAATTTGACAGATGGACATTTAATCATAAATAATAATGTACACTGGTTCTTAAGTCAAAAGCACACAGCACCTCTGCACCTGTAGCCACTCTCCCTAACAAAGGAGGCCAACACTCTTCCAGATCATCCAGCCCTTTCCTTTTTCCATCTCCCCAGAAAATGTGCCTGCCCTTCCAGGCTGATCCACACAGCAGAGCCCTGCAAGTGCCTGTCACTGCTTGCATGGCAGGCTGCAGGGTGGTGAGAGACGTGTTTGTCGGTGTGGGGTCCACTTCAGCAGCTTTGAAACTGCCCTGAAAGCTGCTTGAACACATCTTGCCTCCTAATTGCTACAGATGGAGTAGGAAATGTTACTTTGAGTGTTAGGTGAAAGGCTTGTCCTGAGTGGGAATACTATGATCTCCAGGCTACAGCTGGTTTTAGCCTGTTTCCCTAAGAAAACAAGGTTTGCAGCATCAGGCTTTGTGAATTCATCTGCCACTACCTACTGCCAATAGCTTTTCAACTCATTGGCCAACCATTTTGACAGAAGAGTGGAGTCTTAAAAGCTGTCATTTTTCTTCTAGGTTACGAAAATTAACTATGAAGCAATGGGAAAAAATCCTGCCAGTGTTTCCCCAGATGAAAGGCTGATAAACTGAGCTCTAATAGACATCAGATAACTGTGCTGGGAAGGATGGAATGGAAAGGATGAAAGACACTGTGAAGCAGACAACTTATTCAATTACTCCCTGAACCACTACAAACATTTTCCCTTATGACTTGCTTCTACATGAAATGATTAGCAAAAAAATTTCATCTCTTCCCACCACAGGCCCAAAAATAGTGGCTAAGTTTTCAAAAGAGCACCCATGCTGCATAAAAAATTGGCCAGAGGCAGCATCCCAGGAGCCACTGGATGCTGAGAACTCTGGAGGGTTCACCCTGTCAAGGGAGTGGAGCTTCCCTGAAGCTCTCTAGTTGAACAACCAGGGGAGCAGAGCTTCCCTGAAACACCCTGGCTCTGCAGTGCAAAACAGCCTGGGGGCACTTGTCCCTGCCAGCCACAGCACCTCACCATGGTCTTAATGGCCCTGCTGTGATACAGCCTCTCTCAGAATATAAAGTGGCATGGGGACACTTTAAGGAATTGCAAGGTTTGGCTTGCTCTGAAGTCTTTGAGAGATTAATGTTTCTTTGGAGCACTTGCCTGCTAGTCAGGGTCATCCCACAGGGAGGGTGAAAGCCCTATCCCTCCACTCACCAGAGGAAACCTGCTCACCCTACAAAGGAAAAACACACACTGATGCCAAATACAGGGACCTGCAGACCCATTGTTTCCCACAGCTCTGCTCAGTGCCCCAGCAAAGACATAACTCAGTTTCCCTCCTCTTCAGAGCTTTTATTCCTTTTCTTGCCTCTGTCACCTTTGCAGGACATGTGCATCACAAGGCACACAGGCATTGTCTCAGTAGCAGCACTGGGACAGTGGTGGGGATGAGGGCACCTCAGCACTGGCCTTACAGACTTGATGGAAAAAGAGAACACAAAATCCTGCCCTCTGTCCCTCCCTTCTAGCACACTCTCCTATGTTTTTTGTCACCAAAAACTAGAAATGCAGTGTATTTTCACCCATGGCTGTGGAGTTTAAGCAGAGCATCACTACCAGACAATGGGATAGAAAATGTTGTGTCTGGCAGGCAGAGATCACAAGCCAGTGTTTGCTCATGTCCACCTGCCCAGGGCCCTCTGCTGTGGCTTGTCTCACATTTGAATAACGAGGCTCCCTGGGGCAGAGAAAACCTTCCAAGGTTGTGCTTGGCACAATGGAGCTGCAGTTGGGATTGGGCATTACAACAATAATAGAGAATATAGTGAAGATAAATTAAGTTGACACAGACATGACAAACAGAAGAATGAAACTAAGACAGGGTCTGTGTGCAGCATCAGGAAACGAAGAGGGCTGTTTCATATCAAGATCTGCCCAAACTTGTACATGTGGGCTCTGCTCCTGTCCTTTCCTTCAGAAGTCATTCAACTTCTGAGAGTATCCACAGATGGACAATATACACTTTTATAAGGATGAATTTACAGCGAAGTGGTGAGGCAGTGACAACCAGAGAAATTTGGGCTGTGGACTGGGAAGGACGTGTGCGGCCAGCCTCAGCCTAGAGCTGAGATTCATTTTGGAAGGCACTAAGAACCACATGATTTGTGCTTGCAAGAAGCCTTGTTTCTGGTTTTAAAGGATTTAATTCAAGTCTGGGTCATGTTTTCTAGGCAGTCTGGAGATATTCCAGGGGATTCAATTTGTGATATTAGCGCTCACTTAATACTGGGGCTATGTGTCCAGCAGACAGGAAGCACCCTGTAATATATCGGGTCTGTGTTTAGAAACAGACTGAGGAGATTTAGAAATTCTGTGGATTTGCCTGCTTTTGAAGTCGAGTCAGCTCGAGCCAAAAAACTTTGAATGCAATCTGTAAAACCATTTCAGGGCTTTGTATTACTGTCATGGGCTTAAGGGAAGCCCAGGAATAGCTCTTCCTCAAAGTGACAGGCTGCTGCAGGCAGACCTTGGCTCCAGAAAGGTCCTAACCAAGCACGTACACTTCTGTAACTGTAGGAGAAATTCAGATTTGCCTCCTGATGGAGACTCAGTTCAACAGGGTCTGGCAATCCTTGTAAACTATTCCTGGGCTGAAACTTGCAGCACTGCCTCTCCTCCTTATCCTGATGCTGCTGTCCCAGGGGGGAAAATACTATTTTACCTGTTCCCTTTGCAGATGTCAACAACACATTCACAGCAGGAGTGGCAAATTTGTGACAAATAATAGCCTAGGTGGAGCACCATGTCCAGGTGGCTTGGCTCTTTGGACGAGGAGCAATGGGGCTTGTGGCAAAGCCAGCCTGAGGGCATGGGGCTGCAGAGGTGGTTTTAACTTGTCCTGGTGGCCTTCTGAACTGAGCTCCTCCACAGGAGGAAAAGCCTTTACCACAGCTGTGATGTTCCTGGGCTAGAATGAGGGACCCTGAGGAGCTTCCCTAGCTGTACATGCTGCAGCCCACATGTCTCCCTCTGTGTGGTGACACCACTGTCCTTCAGGCCACCAGCAGAGATGGGTCCTTGCAGCAGTGCTCTTGCACAGCTGGGCAATGGCACCGAGAGCTACTTACGCTTCAGGAGCCCTCCTGGGCTGGACAAAAAAAAAGGAGGTTCTTTGTTGTCTCCCTTTGTGTTTTGTGTCACAAACCTTATATTACATTGCTGCACATTCAGACTCTTACGTTGAGGGTGGTGGAGAGGAGCAGTGGGAATGACACAACAACAGGAGGGGAAGAGGCATCCCCCAACAATGCAGCACACAACATGGTCCTCATCATCCAGCTCCCTCTCATCTGCCTTTCTCCTTCTCTTTCTCACACTTGCACAAAGAGGTTAATATTTGGTTAAAAAAAAAAAAAAAAAGAAGCAAGCAGAGTAATTTAAAACACACATTTTGCAGCAAACCAGTGTTCAGTGTAAACAAAGCATTAAACTGAAAAGATCCATATGCACTCGTTATCAGTTATTGCATTTTTTTAAAGAAGGAAATCTAATACATTTAAAATAAACCCATAGCATGAAATAAAATAAACTATGGTCTTGGTTAGTTTGGTTTGATTTTTTAATTTAATGAGGAAAAGAGCCCTGTGATAAAGTAATCCTTTCAGAAGGAAAGGCCTGGGCAATGGTGAACATGTCAGTCACATGTTGAGGGAAGATTAAAGCCTAACAAGACTCTCTTTCCCACAGTTTTTGAAGCCTTGCAATATTTCTGTTCTTAGGATAGCCCAGAACATCCTTCTGGACAGAGGCCCCAGACCCTCCACAGCTCTTTGCAGTGAAGCCCTGTAAAAACGACTGACAAGTCCTTAACACTTAGGAATGGAGGAGACCTGGTACAAACTGCACACAAAGACTTCAGGATTTTGATACAACAATTTATTTTTTTTAATTTTACGAAGGAGCCAATGGCAGCTAAGAGCATAAATCCCACCAAGAGTGGGAGGAAGAGATTTACCTTTCAAAGCTTGGTCTGACCATTTCTCATTTTAAAAGTTCCTTAATGATGTGGCTGGCACCAACATGCTACCCACATCCCTTTTATCCAATGCCACAACCTGTTTAGGAGAGGAGAGAATTGCATATGTAGATTAGTTATCAGCCACAGATAAATTAGAAAATTCTCCACTTTTTTTTTTACAGACTTGTCTTCTGTTTAGCATTAGTTTAGGAATTTAGTGTCCTGATGTGGAGCCTCCTTCTTAGGTGTGAGGAAAAGCAGCCTTACTACAGGGCAGCTCATTGTCAGGCCAAGACACCTGCACTGGCCAATGGAGCAGAGGCAACCCGGACTCCTCAGCTTCTGCTGCTGGAATTGCATCCAGCAGGGTGCCTGGGGGCACTGGCTGAGCCAGGCTGCTAGCAGGCTGCACTGTTGCTTGATTTGTCAGAGCTTCCAACCCATGGCACATGTTGGCTTTTCAGCATAAACCAACCGGGAGGCACAATGGAAAGCACAGCACAGTGTAACCCACAGAGCATCACAGTTCTGGACTTTTCAGAGGGGGCACACCCATCCCAGAGGTAATCTACTGGTAATCAAAGAAATCATTTCTAACCCACTGTTTTGTAGCTCATCTATATTGGACAGCAGGAAGAGAAGTGACCCTTTCAACCTGGCAGCAGTAGCCTGGCAGGCAAACCCAAGTCCCAGAATCTGATCTATGGTTTTGAATTCTGCATTTACAGTTACATAGAGTCCAGGCTGATATCTCAAAATATGCTAACTTGCTCTGATTAGCAGTATGATTTGCTTTCCAGTGAGAGGTTAAGGACTAGCTGACAAGCCGTAAACTTCAGATCCAGTTCTTGCCTGCCTTGAAGTTCAGCTGTACTTCTGCTTGTGTCAGACTCTTGCAGAGGTGTTGCACAGGTCCATCTCATAGCAGAGGTGCAGGGGGTGGAGGAGATGGCCTCTGCTCTGAGAGTAACCAGGGAAGGCTGAGGGTGCAGCCTAGTTCTGCTCTGCCAGAATGGGTCACTTGGGAGTGTTTGATGCAGTTCAGAAAGCAATTGGCAGATGGAGTATAGAGTTATGGATATGGATATGGAATATATGGATAGAGATACAGGCACAAATATGGAGGCAGTTCTGACACACTAGAAACCAAAAAGGTGGGAAGTCTTTAGGAGACAGAAGGAGTCAGGATGGAACAGATTTTTAACCCAGATGAGCTATCCAGTCCATCACATCACATGAGCCTCTAAATCTTACTCTTTAGTTTTATGAGTATGCAGTCAGAACCAGCCATGTCAACTGTGCTTTGTGGGAAATGGGAGCAATGAGGAAGATTGAAAGCAGGGAAGTGGAAGGTTTCAATATTGTCACAAAGTTAAATGTTTTGATTTCACAGAAACAGCCTTTTAGTGTGACTGCTTTTTAAGGGTTATTATCTCTACTGTAACATGTCATTAACTAAAAGGCAAAAAATTGACACAAAATGCTTCAGTCAAACTAAAATGTTTCATGGAGAACTGTGGGGATTTTTTTGGTTGATTTTTTTTTTTTTACTTGTCATTCCTACCCAGAACAAATGGAAACGCTGAAGTCCTGAAGCCCAGATGAAGCAAAGTATCTTTTCCTTTCACAACACTCTTGCTGTCCATGGAGCTCTGGAGCAAGGAAAGCAATAACTGGGAAGGTAACAGAGGGTGTCCCAGTCTGATGGCTTGATGGAGGTGAGTGGGAAGGGAAAAAGAGTCCCCTCCAGACTGAGGCCCAGGGCAAAGCAGTGCTGCTCCTGCCTTCACTGCAGGCAGCTGCTCATCCCTCTGTGCTGGCCTGCCCCTGCCCACAGAGGCAGCAATAACACTGTGTTTCCATGATTAAGGGCCTCTGGAGGCACTGGTGAAGGGCTACACAGTAACCCAGCAGGGAAAATTTTGTCAGTGCCTCCAGATACCAGTTCTGTAACCCTGCTGCAAAACGAGTGGGAGTTTGTGGTTTAATATCTGGGGGCAGAGGTTTGCATCTGGCCTCAGCCCAGAAAACACTTTTACAGAGCATTGGTGGAAGTGGGCAAAGCTCCTGCTTCTGCTGCCTGTGAGTCTTGTGTGTGAAGACAAGGAGGGAGTGGAAACACAGACTCCTGCCTCCTGTGACAAATGAGTGAGAGGGTAATTTCCCTAGCCCTGGTGACTGTAGGTCTGTGTGGCCCTGCAAGATCTGCATGTTCTTATGGCTCGAGGAAGTGTATAATCCCATCTTGAAGGAAAGTGGTTTTTTATGGAAAGCCTGAAGATCCCCACCCTGGATTTTGCATGTGGCTGAAATGGTTGTCCCAACAGATGCTAGCAATTAGCCAAGGAGAGGAAGCCTGCCACAGGGGCCAAGGGTAGGTGGAAGCTACCCTGGAACTTTGGGGTACATGGACCATGTCAGTGGCCACCACGTAGTTCTGGATTAGACCTGGACCAGGGCTGGTGCAGGCAGAGGGAAACTGCCCCTCTGACACCCCAAAGTAAAATCTGAAAAAGGAGGGCCCAACCAACACTCCCAATTCTCCTCCTCCTCCTCTTCTGACCCACATGTTGCCCTTGGGGCAGGAGCAGTAACAGGACCTCAGGGGGAGCAGTGCATGATTAGAAACCCTTTGGGCCTAGGCTTGAGCATCCCATGCTGGTGAGGGCATTCCCGGTCAGGTGTCTGCACTGTTTTTGTCTGGGACATGAGAGCTCCAGAAACCCCAAATGTGGAGCTCCTCTCCAGCATTGTCTTCCTTTTTAGAGGGTGAAGGGGGAAAGAAGAGAGGCTGAGCCTCCTGACTTTATTGTTTCAGGCTATTCTGCCAAAACTGGGTGCTCTTGTGTCCTTTGAAAAGGATGTTCTTTGAAACTGGATGTCCTCATGTCCGGTTCTGGAAATCGTGGCTTTTTGAAAATAACCAAAGCAAAGAAAGACATCGTTTTGGGGGCAGAGAGAGTATTTCCTCGTTTGCATCCCCTGTGCAGTATGCCCAGCTCAAAGGCTATTAAAGGAATTTAGATTAGTCTCTTCCCTGGTCAATGGTTTCAAAGACACAAGAACCGTTTCATCATCCCTATGTGGGGGCAGATCACCCAGCCCAAGGTGGAATTTCACTTGGAAAAGACAGAAATTACAGTCATTATATGAAGTTCACCAGGGACCCCATTATTGTTAATTATTTTAAATAGAAGATGTTGGATACTCCGGTGGTGGGGAAAAGGCATCAAGAGAGAAAGGGAAAGAAACACAATAAGCCTGGGAGAGACAGAAATTTCCCAGCAGGACTATTTGAAAGGATCTGGAAATCCCCTCCTAGCTTCCCTCAGCTGGGACAGGAGGGGGACAGATTGAGGGACTAGTTCCTGGCAGCTCTGCTGCGCTGTTAAATCTTACTGTCTGCTTGCTTTCTTTGCACACTAACTCTTGTTTGAGGCAGATCACAGCCCAAGTTATCTTTAGTGCTTGTCACATCATTCAAAACTTTGCTTCACCCCCTCCCCCGACTTAGTTGCAAATTGTGAACAAAGGAAGGCACTTTCAGATGGAAATGCTCCAATACCCACTCCTCCGGCAGAAGGTAACCCCCATCTCCCCTAACATTTGCAATCAGTCCCTCGGAAGCCCTGCAGAGGAATATGCCTGAAGGTGTGCTGTGGAGGAGGGTGCAGGTACAGGAGCCTCCTTCTGTCTCTCACTTCAGTGAATGGGAACTTGCCTCTTTTTATGGACCCATTTGCAGGTGCTAACTGTATTAGCATAGCCCCAGCAGGAGATTTCATCAGGAACAGTAGTAATAGGATAAGGAGTAATGGGTTCCAACTGAAAAGAGTGGAAATTTAGGTCATATGTACAGAAAAAGCTCTTTACTGTGAGGGTGGTGAGGCACTGGCACAGGTTGCTCAGGGAATCTGTGGATGCCCCATCCCTGGCAGTGTACAAGGCCAGGTTGAATGGGGCATTGAGCAGCCTGGTCTAGTGGAAGGTGTCCTTGCCCGTGGCAGAAGGGTTAGAACTAGATGATTGTCTAGGGCCCTTTCAACACAAACCACTTTATTATTCTGTTCTATGATTTGTTATCTTCAAGAATACTGAATGTTTTAAAGAATGCAGAAAAACAATGGTAATGAGTAAGGTATTTGGTATATAATTAGCATGGATTCCACGATAATTAATCAAACTTTAGCTATTTAGCTAAAGTTAAAGGGACTTAGCTGCATGCTTCATTCCCACCAAGAGTGTGAGAATCCCTGAAAACCACTTTGGAAAATAAGGGAGGAATATTCCTCCCCCGCACGTGTACTGAACTTTGATATGTGTGTGGGCCTCCTGAAAGAAAGAAGGGTGATATTGCAGCAGGATTTGGAACTAGGAAATGCAACCTGCAAAATTCAGGTGATGATGATTCCCAAGGATCCAAGCTGAAGGGATGCTCATGACAGGCAGCGATGACACGAGTTTGACTGTGGATCATCCATGAAACAAAGGTTCGGGTTTGAATACAAACCCTGCCCCTAACAACAGGGGGAGAGGAGAGCCAATTTCATCCCATTAACATTTATTTAATGAAAGATGGTAACCAGATAGGTGCACTTTCAAAAGTAGTTCAGGGCACCTTCTGGTTCACATGCATTCCCTTACAAATCAGCTGCCAGAGCTGTGCTTAGTGGATCATAACTGAACGCGTCACGTGGGTTTCTAAAAGCCTTATCCCTGGAAAGGGACAGCTGTGAGATGCAAACAGAAAGTCTGGCTGTAGAACTGTCAGAAAGACCCCATACAATAAAGCTTTAAGAACGAATCCTGCAGGATGGTATACATTTGAATCCAGTGTTGAAAACATTAACCCTACAGAGGGTTACAGGCAGTGGCAGGCAAAAGCTGCCAAGAGGCATCTTGTTGAAGTCTCTGATTGAAGCAGAAACTCAGGTTAGTTTCAGATGCCAGTTGAAAAAGAAAACTGGAAGTTCTCTTGTGCTAGGACCTTCATTAAACAGGCCCAGGTTTTAGGTTTGGGCTTAATTTAATCAGACCCATAGATTTTTGCTGTCAGATCTTTTCAGTGAGTATGTTCTGACATAGACACAATGCAATCTGATGTTAAAAACATTAGGATCGTGCCAAACCAATTTGCAGCATATGAGAAGATTTGTTATTATACAAAAAAGAACCTATGAATATCTGGGAGGTAGAAAACCAGTATTATTATAACCTTGCAAAAATTATGTACAGCCTTGTCTTTGACATTTTTGGGGGATTGTTTGTATCTAGAAAGAAGACAGCTGTTTCTGAAGGAAATTTACTGCTGAAGGGTGATGGAGACCTGTAACTGAACTTGCTTTGCTGCTTGTGGGAGTTCCTAGAGCAGGGGAATATGAAGCAGCTCCCAAAGACTGGTACTCTGACAGTTGTAAAATGGTTGCTTTTGAGAGCAACCAGGTAAAGGCAATGAGAAACCTATCTGTGCCATCTTGTTTCTCTACTACCCACCTGTTTTCCTGCCCCTCATTATATACTCCTGAAAAAGCCAGGCTGAGAAATTGTCCCGGAAAAAGTACATTGTAACAAGACATAGCTTTTGTCATAGATCCCTTTCTAGCACTTGGAAATTGTGTTTTGATTTATTATGTGTGGTTTGGCAAATCTGTTTTTGCAAGCTGCAGGCAACTGTCTGTAGAAGCCTTGCTCTGAACACATCGAGCACAGAGGCCTCTGATGGGCTCCTCAGAGACCACCGTGAACGGAGCCAGTAAAAGAGAATGCCAAAGGAAACATTTGTATTGCAGTCCAGGAGGAACCAGACCTTGGTTTTATCAGTCTCCTCAGTCTTCCGTGATGGAAACCTCTAAATGTGCTCATCATTAAGTCAAGGTAAACACACTCTGTATCTCCACTCCAGAAAATACAGACTGTGTGCTGGCAGATCTACAGCCCTGGACTGTCAGCATCCTGGATACATGGCCCAGCCTCTGCTCCAGGGGAAGGGAAAGCTCATGCCAGCTGCACAGTAGCTCATGCTGCACATGCCAGAGCAGTGCCCAGGAGGGCAGTGGCTTGGTACCTCTCACACTGACATCACAGGGGACTGGAAATTATCACATGATGGCCTTTGCTAAAGCAGTCCATGGCCTCAGCCTCATCATGCACAGCAGGTATTCACAGGCCCTGCCACCCTCACTCCTGGCACCACTTCTGTTTGCCCATTGAGGCTGGACCAGTGAAGGCAGCAACCCTTGGTGGGGGCTCAGGAAATGCATGCAATGCTTTTTGATTTGCTGCCTCTCTGGAAATTATTGGAGAATGAATGAGCAGAGCAGCCCGTGCGCACCAGCAAGCCAGGCATGAGCAAACCCCACGTACCCACATTAGAAATGATGTGGATGAGTAGTTTTTCCCAAGCTCCAGCCAACCCCAGGGAGCGGCACCTGCCACAGCACAGCATATTTATGGAAGGGTAAAATTCCTCTCTCTGCAGGTCAAGGCCCATGCAACATTCAAATCCCACTGAAGTGTATCCTGATCAAAGACCTGGGGACAGCATTTCAGCTCACTGTGGAAGACACACTGAGAAAAGCCATGCACCAAGTCCCATACTGAGATGCCCACTGATGATGATGCTGACACAGGAATCTGACCTCGATCCTAGCAGGCTCCAGGGTGATTATTCCTGTGGGTGAGGTAGCTCATGTGTATATGTGGGAATGGTGTCTTTGGCTGGTGCCTCTTAGCAGAGTTTCTCCCACAGACTTGACTAGGATTTTACTCCTAAATCTTCTTAAAGATCTCAATACACTCCCACATTCTATTTTTCAGGGCTAAGCAGAGCAAAAATGAAGGGGCAGGGAAGCCACAAATGCAGGAGTCTCAGCAAGGCAGTTCAGGCACTGGACTGCAATCCTAAGTAGCAACAATGATTTTTTCTGCTCCTGTATTTGCTATTCTCATAGTTAAAGATTATGTTTGTACTTTTTAGCTAAGAAATTACTGGATTTTCTGTGGAGCCATCAGCTGAACTGAGTCTCAGCAGTCCCTGTGAAGTGCATCAAATGTTAGGTCATCCTTAGCATTGCCAGTCCCTGGGAGGGTCTGGATGCTTGATGTTACCAGTGGTTCTGAACACAGAGCTGTGCCCTGCTATGTGGGCAAAACCAAGAAGAGAGATTGTGCTCAAAGTGTGCATCAGCCTCCACTCAAGTGCTTATCCACATCATTACCGCTGCACAACAGCAGGATCATTGCAAGCAAAAGGCCTTTGTGACAAGTCCAAAAGAAAAGGAGGCACTTGTAAGCAGACCAATGAGCCTTCTGAAAAGCTGGGAAAATGCCACAAAAATGTAGTCTGAAACACCAGGGCGCTGAACTCCCTTTTGCAGAAAGCCCCCGTGTATGTGAATAACTTCACCTGTAGAAGTGGAGTTGCTGCCAAGAGGACACCTTCTCCAAACACGGTGCCCTGTGCAGCTCTGTGAGCTGTGGGCTGTGTGAGGCTGAGGGAGGAAGCTGCTCACACGCCCCCGGCAATCTGTCATCCCCGGGTTCAGGCTGCTGTGAACAAGTGCCAGCACCACGCACATTTAATTAACCTTTCTACACGTTGTAAGATGAGCCATCTCTGTTCGCCACGAGATTTATTTTCAGCGCTGCACGATGGCAATAGAAAATAGACACTGCGATTCAACAGGAAAGGGAGCAAATATGGGCAACACAGCTCCGTTAGGGAAGCTGGTTAAGCACAATGTAGTGCTCTGATTTTTTTTTACAGTCACCTCTAGCAAATTCATTCTGTTTCTCATACATCAAGGCCCCTGGAAAGTCCTTGTGTCATATTCCTTTCTCCTTAGCACACGTGTGAAATGCACTCAGGGCCCGTGAAGCAGAACTGCAGCGTCAGAGATTCACAGATGTTCCGCCTGCACCATATGGCGCCTTCCCCACCATTCCCCGCAGAGCCGCTTCTTGCGCTGAAAGTCAATGTTTTCCCCCCACATGGGAAAACCAAATGGAGAGGCTATAAAAGGAAAAGAGGAAGAACACAACACACACAAATCTGAAAAAAAACTGGTCTGAAAAACCAGCCCATGAAGAGAGTAAATAGACTTGGCTAACGTTGGGCACAGCAGGGTAAAAAGCCGGGTGCACACTCTTCAGTGTGCACCATGAATTTAAAGCACGAATTAAGAGTACATTAGATGATATGCTAAGTTGTATCCCAGCCACATGCTATTGTCAGTTTGTACTCCAGCATTCAGGCACTTAACCACAGAGGGCTCTGGAGAAACGTCTTTTTATAACTGTGTTTTGTCAGAAGTATGGAATATTGTCAGCACAGCTTGCAAATATCGTTGCTGGGAAATGTAGAGTATTTCTACAGCATCTTTCATTTAAAGTCACCCAGTACATCTTTCATTTCAATCCACTCAGTGCAGTAAGGATTAATGCATTTGAAGTTGTAAAAAAAAACCAAAAAAACCCAAAAAACAAACAGAAAACAAATGCATGAAAATAATACAAGATTTTCTAAGTCCTCAGCCTTTGTGACCTAACTATGTCTGTCAGTCATATAGACATGTTCAGAAAGATTTTCCAAGACAGCAATGTCAATGAAACACCCATGGTAAATCCTGTTTGACCTTTCTGGGGACAATGTACACAGCTCCCAGCTCCAGCTGGGCAGGCCTTCCCCAGGAGACGTATCCAGCCTTGCTTTGCCCATCACTTTGGGCCACGCTCTAACAGCTTTTCATAAATGTATTCCTGCTGCTAGAAATAGCCCTCTAGGGCAGGGTGCAAAGAGCATCAGCTCCAGTCAGAGATACAAGCTGAGCATAAAAAGCAGCTCATTTCCTCCAGCTCCTGAGTTTTCCTTTGAGAATGTGCCATCCACAAACTGATCTAATCACGTATCAGCCCAAACTTGCTGAAGCAGAGAAATCTGGCTAGGAGCAGAAGACACAGGCCCATCTGAACGCCTGTGGAGCTGCAAGTGTGCCATATGACACAGAATTGTGATGCGGGATTTTTTTTTGGGTGGTGGTAAAACCCTTCAGAGCCCAAGGAGCTTCGGACCTGATGAAATCACAGGTGCTTCACACATCTCCTGGAATTATGGCAAAATAACCATTAAGGAAAACACTCCTAATTGATACATGTACATGGTTCTCCAGCCCATGCAAATAGAAAATCCACTGAGGTTCACTGCATAGACTCTGATCACCAGATCCTTTATGTGTGGGCACATTTTTTTACACAGGACATCACACAGATTTCAGAGGGACAAGTCATGCAAGTTTGAGATAGTTACCCACTGCTGCTGGTGTGAACAAGTCAAAGGGAGCAAATAACATTTTGAGGCCAACTTTCGGGCATCCCAGGCTGAGTCGAAGTGCCTGAATCATCTCATCTCACGTTTTCACAGTTGTCAGCCTCCAGCCTCCACAGCAGAGCCAGCAGAGTGACTCTGGTACAAAAGCAGAGCGATAGCCAGGCCCCCCACGCACACGCTATCGGAGGGAACTGGTACCAGGCTCTGCTGTGTAAACAACCAGGGCAAAGGAGAAGGAGGTGGTGGTGGGGTTAAATATCTGCTCTCTTTTACGAGACCACCTACAAAACGTTGCGAAGGCCCAGCAACAAAAATAATCTGCCACAATTCCAGTGTTAGGCAAAATATAAACAATGTAAGTGCTCTGTTAAAGAGAACATCTGGGGAGTTGGGAGCTGCACAGATGTTTTCACAAGTTGTTTTTTAAGGAAAAGTAACCCTGCTAAGTTTTCTGCCTCTTCCATCTTGTCTCTCTTGACTGTGTTTATCAAGCCAAGATATAAACACATTGAAAAACCTTTAGAGGGCCATCTCATGCTGTATTATTAATTTGGAATTGACTGAGGGTTTGCAGCTGGCTTCAGTTTGACCCCTGGTTCTTTTAAAGTCACTCCACACAAATAATTAACCAGTTTGTGTGTTGATTGGGTTTTGCATCCATAAATATATACACACGTACAGACACACACATGTATGTATATATATACACACACATATGTAGGAATCATTTGCTAGAAATGACCATCAAACTTAGCTGAGATCACACAGGCTGGTCTGGGGCCCTGCCTGGGCAGTCAGGAGAGTGATCACAGTTTTGGGATTCCTTGAGAAAGGCAGGTACTGGATAGAAGAATCTCTAGGTGAGGAGAGTTTATTGTCTGGGGAAGTACAAGGGGTATGCTGCTTAAAGCAGTTTTTATTTTAGCATCAAGCTACTGCAGAGCAGTAAAAAGTTAGGTTTCTTAGTTTTAAAAAAAATACAATTAGAATTTTTAGAAAAGAAATTGTTTTTTCTTAATTCTATAAAAAACCCCAAACAACCAGCTGTGATTTAAATATGAAAAGTAAATTAGAAAGGCTAATTGGAGGAGCAAGTGTACCTATTCCTTGAAGTACATGAGAAAATAAATTTGCCCACTGGGTTATTAGGAAGCAGAGCAATTCAACAAAGCAGCAATCTTACAGGAGAATAAATGCTGGTCTTTTCCAGAGAGGGAGCTGGAGATGCTTACTGCACTCAGCTAATAAAAATAATGCACCAGAAGAACCTGAGGTGTTGAAAGAGGAGATGCTGAAGCAAATTAATAAACTCAGTACTGTGCGTCACTGGGCCCATATGGTAAATACCAACGAGACCTGAGTGAAGAGCTGGAAACCTCACAAACCTCTGCCCTTCACTAAACCCAGTTTGTGTCTTGGAGGACTGGCAAGCAATGGAGGCTGTGGCCATGTCTTCAAGCCAGCCCATAACTCCAGCTGGGGAGAGTCTGGCCCAGTGGGCTGTACCTCAGGCCTGCTCTCTGGTTGGGTGCAGTTGGGTCTGTTGCTGGAAGACCAAGATTTTCCACTCTGGCCACTAAGCCAGCCAGCAGCATGGCAGCCAGGGATGGTGGAAAGGCTGCTCACAGACAGCATAGGGCCTCAGAGCTGTGGCCTCATTGGCCCCACCATCTCACCAGCAGCATGAGGGAAAACAGGGAATCACTCTTGCCAAGCCAGAGGTGCAGTCAAGACCTCAGGGTTGCTCTCTGTATTGGGTGCAGGTTGATAGAACCGGGGACATGGTCACATCCATGGGATAATGGGACCCCAAACAAATGTGAAAATGCCTGGCAGCGACACTGGCCTGACTGAGAGATGGGAAAATCAAGAGAAGATTAAAAAAAACTCAAAAATATGAAAAGCATTTGAGATGCTTTATGGTATTTCATTTCTAGTGATGCAAAGTGCTACTGGAAACTACTATCAAGACATTACTCTGGTTTATTTCATGGGGATTTGTATTATAGAATCATAGGATGTCTTGAGTTGGAAAGGACCCACAAGGGTCACTACTCCAACCTCTGGCTCTGCACAGGACATCCTCAAGAATCACACCACGTGCCTGAGAATATTGCCCAAACGCTTCTTGAACTCTGTTGGACTTGGTGCTGTGACCACTTCCCTGGGGAGCCTTTTCAAGCATCCAACCGCCCTCTAAGAGAAGTGCCTTTCCCTAATATCCAACCTAAACCTCCCCTGATACAGCATCATGCCATTCTCTAGGGTCCTCTCCCTGGTCACTAGAATTTTCTGTGTTGTTTTTTTTTTTTTATAGTACTGTTTCAAAACACAAAGAGTGATCAGACCATCACAGTTTTGCCTCTCTGGTGAAACCTGGGAGGTAGTGTGGAGGAGGAAGGAAAGGTGTGCAGGATTATGAATAGTGTAAATTGGAAAAATTCAACAAATAAACTTGCAGCAAGCAAGACAGCAGTTAGCTACTCACTAGCTTCTTCTTGGCTGAGAGATTTCTAGGATATCAGCTTGGTGAGGACTTTTACCTGTCCATGAGGAAGGGAGAAGCTTGCACTGTGCAGCCAACTTGAATAAATCTGATTTTCTGCCTGTGCTGGGCACTGACTTTGGTATATAAGATGGTACCTCTGGAGAAGCAAGGCATTAAAAGAAGCATATTAATTAATAAATAAAAATGTTTTATATACACTGTATAAAAAGAACATTTTTCTAGTCACATGGAAAGGCCCAACCTCCCTTTCCATGTGACCAGAAGGTACCCTTTGCAGCTTAGGCTCTGTGACTGCCTAAATGAGGTAGCAACAGCCATTAAGCTGTTAACACGTGCTGTGTTATAAAATGGATCTTGAACTCCCTGCTTCTCTGGGTGACCAGTGCCACGGGGAATCTCTTGCTGTGCAGAAGTGCTGCATCCTCAGCCAGCTTTCTACATTTCAGCAAATGACTCCTAGCACTGCAGGATGCCATTTCCAGCCCCCTGTTTTTGCTGTGGGTGGCCAGAGACAAGAGGCACACGGGAGCACATAGCTTAATCCGCAAAGGCCGTGGAGCTCTCAGCTCCTTACTGGGCAAAGGCCCAGCTGCTGGCCATGCTGTGGTGGCAGTGATCAGCCACGGCCTGGGAGGAAGCAGAGCAGAGCAGGAAGGACAGAGCCAGGAGGTGTGGGTGGGGGCAATGCCTGGGACCCAGCCCCCAGCCACCACGGGGATGTGTCTCCCGCTGGGTGTTGCACAGCCAGGCTGTGCCTGTTGTGCTCTCACCATGGGCACCTGGAACAGAAGATACAGTGGGACATGGACAGGAGCATCCTTGATAGAACCTTCCCAGCATCAGTTATGTTTAAACACAGCCCTCGAAATAAACCCCTTGTTGTTTTATGCCACGGAGTGCATGAGGCCTGAGGACTGCACTCCTGCCTGCTGGGCAGGAGAAGGTAAAGGAAGTGCTGAAACTGCTTTGCTATTCTTTGATAAATAATTTGTCAGAGCAACAGGGAACCTCTAAACCCCGCTTATTTTTCTCCTGCTTTTTTTTTTTTTTTTTTTTCTGTTTCAAAATCCTGGTGCAATCACAGTGAATTGGAGATGGCAGGACACTCCTTAGCTCTGCATCATGGCCTAGTGACAAAGGGATTTGCCCATCTGTACCAGTCTTCTGAAAGTGACTAAAAAGTCACTGCACTTCACTCCTCCCAAAGGAGCAAGCAAAAATCAATTCAATTTACAATCTGAAAAGAAAAATATCCCTTTCTCTCCAATTTAGGCATAGCAAGAATATATTGAATTCTGCTTTGCTGACTTTAGTAGGAAAAAGAACAATCTCAATCTCTCTCTTCCCTTCATTATTTTATTTTGAGGCGGGTTAGGCAGTTTTGCATTTACCCTGGTGCAAAGCCAAAAAGAATCAGAGGCTAAACCAGTAAGATTTATTTATGGTGGTGGAGGTCATTTGCCCCCAGAGATATAGAGCAGCAGGACCTTTGGTTAGCTGAGACCTGTGACCCTCCTGGCTGTTTCAGACCACATCCTCACTGTCTCCCAAGTCACATATTTGAGTAAACCCCCAAAAACTCCAAGACAAATTTAAAGAAATCCACACAATTTGATCAGGTTTCATCAGGCATTTTGGACTTGTTCTGTGAATGTTCAAAGAAGTCACTCAATGACCCAGATCTCCTTGTCAGCAGGGCCCTTTGCACGTTTTGTGTGGCTGGGTTTGCTTGCGTTCCTCTTTTCTGTCAGCCCTGTGTAGAGAGATCAGGTCTTAGCATCACTGACCATGGAAAGTTACATTCCTTTTGCAGAACCTGGATGGATTCATTTCAGGTTAGTTTTGCACCAGGGACAGGGATGAGGACTTTGCAGAAACCCCACTGAACTGAGGTTTTGGATCTGGCAGCTGAGGGACAGATCTACCCAAGTGCATCCAATGGAGTGATACCTTTTCCACCCGAGGGATCATGATCTGCTTGGCCTGGGCCACATGCTATAATGATGGCTGATGATTTCTTCCTCCTTGACCCCCAGCTTTAGGGTGGCTTTGTAAATTTGTGTCCCTGGGGCCTGTGGGAAGATGCAGAGAAATGTATTTCTCTCTTTAAATTGGAACCATCTACAGAAGGGGACTGTGCATTTGTTTGTGCCGTGCCGAGTACAAAAAGGGCCCAGAGCTGAGGGCTGGTGCTGGGGGCTGCTGCCACCACGGGAACAACAACGGGTGGCAGCAAACAATAGCCTTTGTCTGCTAACAAACAGCTTGAGATGGGGGCAAGCAGCTCGGCTTCTTGTCTCACTTTCATTTTAGGAACATGGAGCAAAAGAGGTCCTTCTAAGGGGAGAGGGGAGGACAAAAGAACTTGGGAAATAAAGTGCTTCAAAATTCTCGGTGTTGCTCCCTCATTCTACTTTTTAATGGTGTAAGTTAACTGGTGGGAAAACCTGATTCCCACTAGAGCCATCAGATTATTGTTTTCAGGCAACTCTGTCCTCCATGTCCCAAAAAGTAGGCGCCTCTTCTAGCCTGGAGCATGCCCATGAACCAATTTGTAGCTTGGTTCAAGGTGAATTCTTCAGGTAACTTTGCCAGTGCAGCAGGTTCTCAGGTCACCAGCTCTGGATGTGTTAGAATGTTCGTGGAAGGTGACAGAAGCTTTGTTAAAAATCCTCTTTAAAATCCATTTGCAGTCTCAAGTCTATGAGAAATCATGGCTCTGACCTCAGGGAAGCTGCATGGTGGGTGAGATGGGAGGCAATAACTAACAGAGGAGAAAGGTGACATTTGCACTAATATCCTACCAGTGCTATTTCGGGCAATGCTGGTAGCACAGCGACCTGATTTGCATGATAATCTGTGTGCTCCACACTTCCACCAGAATCATTTATTGCTTAATTGGATGCAGTAAAAATGGAGGTATCAGCATGTCACATCGTTAGTCTTCCAGCCACTTACTCCCTGTGGTGCCAGTCACAGCCCCCACTCTCCTGCAAGGAGAAAATACCTGTGTAAAAGGGTTCAGTGTAAGAGATTCAAGCCAATTCATTCAGAGTGACTGCGGTTCCATGGAAGGGACTAAACAAGAGGACAGCCTGGATATTTGCTCAAAACTCATCCATGCTATCAGATTTGATTCTTCCTCTCCTTTTTATATAGCTTGCACTTTGCCTCTTCTGCACCCTTGGTGGGGCTAACTAGATGGACACCAGAAAACAGAAAATAGTTTCTCTAGCAAGCTTCTTGCCAACTCTGTTTTCATAACTATAGGGAGACAGACAGCTTTCCTCATAAGCAGACCTCCTAAATCTAGGAGTCAGTTCAGATCCTGGTTGTGCCCAGGACTTTTCTCTACTACCTTAAGCAGTCCTTTAAGCCCATCTCTAACCCGCAGAAGCTGCAATGTTTTACCACGTTCTTTCTAATAAAGAGACATGAAATCTGCAAATGGAAGCTGCTGGGAATGTATAATTTTGAGGTCAGTCCAGCTCCAGATTGGAGGAAAGCTCTCAATCTGTTTCTCCAAATGGAAAGTAATCCATGCTATTGTTTTTTGGATTCATCTTTCTTTTTAAAACACAACCACAAAACTTCATGTGAATTTGACCCTAATCCTCAAAAGCCCCTGTGTTTGCACAGCTGAGTAGAGACCCCACAGAAGATTAGTGGCATGTTTCAGGCAGACGACAGGCACTGACCAGGGGCTTGTCTCATCCGTGAAAAACACCTGCTCCTTTGAGGTTCCCCTGCCTGCTGTGAGAAAAAGGGTAGGCCACAACTCCAACTTGAAAAGCACAATTCAGAAAAGCTTTTTTCTGCCCTTGTATCTGATTTTCACGTCTTGCATATTACAAAGGATGTGAGTTTGGTGTTTTCTTGTTCCTGATATAAAGTGAAATTTTTATGTATTATTTTTATTGGACTCAGCAGATCCCCAGTTTTCAGCCAGGGTCCTGTTGTGTTAGTCACAGTACAAGACAGGGCTCAAGAGCTTATTGTGATCACAAGAGGAATGAATGAAGGATACCACCTTGATTCCAGCATGGGTTTTAATGTCCTGCTAAGGAGCTCTGCTCAGATTTGTAGCTGGAAAAGCCTTACACATGAGGCTTAGCCCAACTAGAAGGAGAGGTAGTCTGCTCCAGTCCAGGAACTATTTTCCATTATATTTTCAGAAGGTGCCATGTCAAAGAAAAGCAGCAACTTCAGGCAGTGCCTGAGAAGGAGCTCTGGGGCAAAGATGGGCTAAAAGAGCCAGGTCCAAGCTCTTAAATTATTAAAACCATCTTTGCTGCTGTAACTTCAGAAGCCATCCTGCTCTCACGAGCTTGGGCCCTTTTCACGCTCACTGCCCCATGGGCTCTGGGGTTTAGGGGGCTGTGAGGGCTGTGCTGCTCAGACAGCAGGGTTTGTCCACAGGTGCTGTGATAAATGAAGAAGTAAAGAAGTGAGGTAACGCTGTTGTTTGAGCTAAAAGAGGCGGGAATACTCCCTAATGCTCACAGAAAAAGATGAAAGTTTCAACTGCTCTTTTCAGTGATAAGCACACGCTGTTTCCTTCAGCAGGAAATGCCTGCAAAGTGCTTGAGAGGGCAGGTAGCTGCCAAACAGGACCACGGGTTTAGGGAACCTGCTTGGAAGACACCATTTTTCTTCACATACTGTTTCTTGCCTTTATTTTGGGGGTCCAGGGAGTTTAGTCACTGGCTGTTACTGCTGTGATCTGTGATCAGCTGGTGCATCTCCAGTCTCCCGAGAAAGGATTTCTAATGAGGATGGAAGCCCCGGGGCTATGATGTGAAACAGAGACTGCTGTAGCACAGCAGAGTAGATAAGATCAATAGGAAATGCAGATTTGCAACACGTTGGAAATATGACAGATTCCACACACACCCTGGGGAAAAGGTTTTTAATACTTTTAAAGGAGTGGCAGAAAGACGGTCTCACATAAATAAATATATTCATATATGTAGGTATGTGCACAGGAATAAGAAGCAATCTGCCACCTCACCTCTAAAATATTTGCTGAGGATTGTGGAAATCTTTACTGGGTTGGTCCAACTAAATCAACTTTGTTTTACTGCAGAGGACTCACTGGTACTGGCCCACATCAAAAGAAGCCATGATAAGGAGTGGGAAACAGTTGCCAGAAAAGCAGTGCTGCAGAACCCACCACAGCCAGCCTTGCAGCTCTCTGCAAGGCTGCAGCCCAGCTTGATCCCTGGGCCAGCTGCAGCTAATTGAGGCTCCCAGGGGCTGTTGGATCAGCCAGAAAAGAAAGTTTGGGTCTTACTTATCACTTTTACTTCCCCAGCATATTACAGAGCATTTGGCAAGCCAGAAGCTGTAGGGTGAAATAGCAAAGTATGAACAAGAGTTGAGGTTTTTATCAGCCAGGATAAATGACTGCTGAAAGCATTCACTGAAGGATGCCGTAAAGCTGCCACCTGTAAAATTCAGATCAGTAGATCCTCTAAATCATTCCTAAAATTCAGCCATATTACATATTACTCAGGCTGGTGGAGTAAAAACTGAAGTGAAAATCTTGTTTTACAGAAATGGTCTGACTACGTCATTGTGATGGTCTCTCCTGGGCTGTGAGATTTGAAGTCTAATGCTATAATGTACCAGAAACACCATGAGGAGTAATTCAGGTGTTGGCCTCTTATCACCTGCTGTATCAGCATCTGCTTTCTGGCTGCCTGCTGTGTTAAAGCTGCAAGAAACACCACTACTTGATCTACTTGAAATGCATTTAAAGTCACATTCAAGCATTTTGTCACCTCCTGCAATGAGTTCATTCCTGCTGGTAGGGAAGCTGCATTCTGCCCCAAAGCTGAGTGCAAGAAATAACTGTTACCCATAAATGCCTCGTTAGAAAGGTGTCCCCTTCCCACCAGAGTCCCAAAGGAGGAGGGCCTGATGTTCTCTAAACTCCCACCTGACTGCAGCTCCAGGCCATTGCCATGTGCACGAGGAGAGGTGATTATCAGTTTGGAGATACTCCTCTGGAAAACCTGTTTCAGGGAAAGTCACTGTCATTGACTTTGACTCACTGAGATCAGAGCATGCCCCTACAGAAGGGCTGGTTTTGGTATGAGAGAGTGGAGCAAATTACTTTGCATCTTTGCCTGATGTGAGCAGCAGATAACCTGGCACATCCCAAGGCAGGTAACCACCTTTCCACTCCCTCACTGAGTGGGTACCTCCATGGTGACACACCACTCACCACACTGCTGGGTGCATAGTCCACACTGCCCTCACTCTAGCTGAGGTCAGACTGTTAGCCTGGACACCTGTGGGAAGGACATGAAGTGTACATCACAGCCACCTTTGCCTGCAAGGAAAGGCTGGAGCAGCTCAGCTCTGTCAGCAGCCCAACCCCCTTTAGTGTTTGGTTTGGGGTTGGAAAGGTTGGTTCTGCAATTAACAGCAGCTGACGTAATTGTCGTGATTATGTTATTACCAGCAAAGGAACTAAGGACTTGTGCTGTAATGCACATAACCAGCTCCAGCTTGGGGAGAAGTGCTGCCAGCTCGCCGGGCCTGGCTCTCTGCTCCCGGAACTGAAACCGGCATTCCCGGCAGTGCCGGGCTCCTCTTCGGCTCCCAGCCAGCCACCCGAGCAGGGCGCTGGCACTTGGCAAGTGCTCTACACATGTCTGTCACATTTCCGAGCAGGAGCTGCAGGGACGTGTCCTGCAGCCCCGCAAGCCGAATGCTAACTGCATCAGACAGTGCATTCGTAGCTAAAAATACCACTGAGCAATTTGCCTGAGAAAGGAGCCTGTTCTCCCTGGCTGGCAGCCAGGTGACTTTGCCTCGATTGCCACAGCTCAAGCTGTCGTGTGCAATCCTTACGTAAAACCATTTCAAGTATCAGAGCGTGATAACATTGCCAGCAGAGTTTAAACTCCTGAAAAATGGGAGCTCTGGATGCTACATCCTGGCACAGTGAAAAAAGGCAAAAACACATTCCTTCACTGGGATGATGAAAGTGTGACCACCAGCCCAGCTTTAAACACTTATGGTGCAATCTCACACTGCAGTCTCTGTTCTTTGAGGATGTCCATGACTGAGGAAATTGCAAGTGAAATCTCCATTCTTTCATCAGATTAGTGTATGGTCATCGCTGGTCTCCTATATGGGTAATAATTACAATATATGGCACTTTGGCAGAACTTTCTATCCTGGAATTTTGAAGCACATCAATTAAGCTTCCTAACACAGCTGAGAAGCAGGACCAGGAATACACTCTCTCAGTTAATTATTGAGTTTGGAGCACACCACATATGGAGGTTAAAAATAACATTTCGTGAATATAATACATGATCTTGATAATGCAGGCAGAAACAATCTTATCCACTGCTGAGCAAAGACCTGACATTAGAACAAGTGTGAGGCTGTGTCCTACAGCCCCTCTGTTCCCCACCTCTCCGAGGCAATGGAACTGTAGCTGCATTAGCACCCAAGAAGGATTAGGGAAACTTGCTACTTATATCACCTTTCAGGCACAGAGAGAGGGAGTGCTTTTTACCTGTTTTTGTTCAATCTGCTTCTTACCTGCAAGCCACCTCCAGTGAGTCCCATTGACTGTTGCTGCCCTGTTCTTCCGTGCCTGCTTGGTCCATCAGGGGTGGGCAGTGCTGGGGTAAGAGAGAGCAGCCCTAGAAAGCTGGATGGCCCAAGCTCCTTTGAGACTTTCTGACTCTCAGAAGATTTCAGCTAATGTGTGAAGGCAAAGAAGGCAGGACAGTGCAGTGCTGCCAGCTCGCATCATGAGTTGTAGCCCATTTTCCTCCAAGCTCTGTTTTCTCCAGGGAGTGGGTTATCCAACTCTCTCCTCACTCATAGAAACAGCAGCATGGATCTAACTCACCCTGAAAAATAAGAAGCAAGAAAATGACACGTTCCTGATACCTCCAGGACCAGAAAAGCAATTGAAAAGACACCTTGCTGTGGGGTTCTCAAGCTGGTCTTGTGATGGTTTAGGAGCGTGACTTACATATTTTTAAATACATGGCTTTGGCAGTCCAGCTTTCACCACCAAGATGAAGGCAGATTTAATGTACAAATTGATTCACAGATGCACTGAATCTATATTTCTTTATCCTGACCTCAGTGCCTATGCAGATATAAATCCCCAGCTGTAAATCTATGGTACTTAATTTTCTTCCTTAATTGGGCTGGAGCTTATCTCCTTCGGCAAGAGCAGCAGCATCCACGATGCAGTGGTTTGCATTTGTCTCAAGAAAAATCACCAGCGCAGGAAGCAGTGAGCTGAGGGACTGGGTAAGTGTACTCTTGGTGGAGTGAGTTAATGTTTGATGGACAGGTGATGGAGTAGGCTAATATTTGAACATCTGGAGATTTAACTTCAAACACCCGCTGGGATTTGGGTCTGCTCTGATCTGTTGTGGCCGTTTGCTACGTCAAAGGATTTCTACACAACTAAGCAGACTCCAGCCAGGCTGCCAGCCTCTCTAGCCATCCCCACCTGGCTTGTAGAGGGCAGCATGTACCTGGTGACCTCACAGTCCTGTCCCAAACCCCAGGAGATTGTCCCAGGGCTGCTGTGACAGAAAATGTGCCAATAAATTGACTCCAACACGTGAGAAAGGGGCAGATCCAGCAATGCTGGGAATGAGTTGGAGGGGCCTGGAGGTTCTGCTTCAGTGCCCTATTTCTAAAGTATTGGGTTTCTCTGGTTGGAGAAGGTAGTTTGAAATAACAGTTCACATGCATCCTCCAAGGAAGGAATTAGCAGAGCTGCATGGGTAAGCCTGCAAGTGCTAGGCAATGTTGCTCAGAGCAGAAAGGACTTTGGGAAGGCAGCACTCTGTTTGTTTTTCTCATTGTTTTTTGAGGAAAAAAAGGATGTTTTTATACAAAGACTTATAGGTGTACAATGTTTCTCCCTGAATTTGCATTTGTTTGATCTATATTTCTTGGCTCCAGCACAAAGCCAATCTAGTTTATTCCTCTTTCTGCACTCCATCTCTCTAGCTTTGATGAGCTTCAGTCAGAATTAGCAACCAATGCTCCAGCTTACAGATATCTGCTTTCTCAGCCCAAATGACCATAAAAACAGGGACATGCCTTCCAGGCTTCAGCCTCTTCTGGTCAATCTGTACTAGGAGAGCATGCCAGCTCACCAGCTCCTTACTCCTTGTATGGAGAGAGCCCCAGGAAGTGCAGAGGTTTACTGGAGGGACCTCTAGTGCAGCTTCCAGCAGGGAACACAGATGGAAAAGAGTCCATAAAAAAAACATAATGGGGGTCAGTTTGCACTGGGGTAAAAAAGATGGGGTTGGTTTTTTTTTCCATTTTTATGGTGATGCTGCACTTAAATGTAGCTTACTTAGGGAGCAGCATGTGACCCATGTGTACCTTGTCACATCCAATAGATCTCATGTGAAAAGCTGAAAGCTCTCAGTAGCAGCTGGGCCCCAGGGACCAACACGAGGCTGAGCTGCATTAATTAAATGACCAAGAGCAAAGCTCACAACTGCTCTGACAGAGCCAGAACTCTGCCAAGAGTGTGGGGCTGCCACAACCCTACCATCCTCTTTCAGCACCCTCGGGACCAGACCTTCCTGATATAGCTCTCAGCAACTCCTGAGAAACTACAATAGTTTAAACCAACACCACGTCTGCCCCTTGGTCTTAAATCTCCCATCCAGACTTGATTTTACAGACTATCCGGGTCATGACAGAATATTCATCTATCACAGTCAGGTTACTTCCCTCCTATCCTAAATGAAACAAGCCAAACCGAGGGCAGCTCCTTTGTGGAAGGCTTCCTCGGCTGGTTTTCCCCTCTTCCCTCCCTAATTGTTCGCTAATGTACGTAAATGATTTAACCAAATAGAGGCTAGAGTTTCCCGTAGGAGGGGAAGTTTGTTGGAGGAGGGGACAATCCCCAGATGGATTTACCTGTATCAGATTATAGGTAAATATTTATCCTCCTTTCCCTTTCGCGCACCCTTCTCAGCCACAGGAACAAGGACAGAGCCTCTCCAGCCCCAGGGCAGCAGGGAAATATTATTACTCCCATTGTACAAGTACACAAGTAGGGCAAAGGTGACTTAGTCTCAATCTCGGGAAAGTCAGTGGTGCTTTTACTGCTGGTTCTGGGGGACTTTGAACAGGAGCAGCTGGAGTGAGCAGCTGGAGTAAACAGCCAGCGCCAGCCTGGCGGTGGGCAGGAGCCGGGCTCCGGGGCTGCATCACCAGGCACCCCAGGGTGTGCCACCCTCCTCCCTCAGAGGGCTCAGCCACCACTCACCTGAGTTGTGGTTCCTCTCTGGAGACTGACTTCAACCTCTCTGACTTACCTTGTGGAGGTGCTGGGAAGTTTCATTGATTACCATTTGTAAAGTGGATTCAGAGTGCTGCCTACAATGAATTCTTTGTAGCAAGAGCTGTGGCATTTAGCAAGATGAAGAGGGCAGAACACTCCCAGGCCTTATTATTTTTTTTTCCTGTTCTTTTTTCCTGGGTATTTTTGCAAAAGGGAAAAATTAATGTTAGACTTTATTACAAAACAACAGACTACAGCCACCCTTATTTCCCGGAATAATAATAGTCATAATGCATTACGTTAGGTTAGTCAGTAGTTCTCACTAATCCGCAAGACATGCACTGTTGACCTCTGAGGTAATTTTGGATCATGCTCAAGCCAAATAAAGGCAGATTTGTGGTTGCAGGTGAGAGATCCTCTTAAAAAACATCAATGTAACCACAATGTCCTCTGGTTTGATCTGAACTCAGCCTGGCCTTCATTGGCTTTTCTGGCACTAGTCCAGAAGTAAGGCAGATTAATGATTTAAAGGCATTACATTATGATATGATGTAACCCAGCACAGGGTGGTGGCTTTGGGAAGATAGTTTACAGTAAGTACCCAAGGCAGCAAACCATGGACCACCCCTCCTGGACGGCAGTTTTCTCCTTGGAGGATGTTACAGGTTTGACTGGAATAACTCATGGCCTGAATGTGTCCAGTGATTGCAGGGGTAAAGAAATGTGCCCTACAGGGCAGAAAATGCCTGTGTGAAATGTTGCACTTCATCTTCTGCCTCCTGAATGGGCAGAAAAATGGTTTGTGTCTTTGGTGGATGATAAAAAAGTCAAGGGAAAGAGAGGTGAGCCTGTGAGGGTGGTAGCAGTGCCCATGCCTGTGCCATGACGTGGAATGCTGCATTCCCGCTGAGCTGCTTGAAGCTCAGGCATCAGTGACCCAGTGGCCTGGGCTCTGTGCAGTGTCTTCTGTCATCTCCCCACCCACTGCTTTTTGGGCTTGTTAGATATATATACCAGGGGTCCACTTACCCACATTGTAATCCCTCCTCTGAGTAAGGTCTGAACCCCCATGTTAATCCTGAACCTAGAGAGAAAATATTCCCCAGCGTGTTATGACTACAGGTCTGCCTGAGCTCTAATAAATCAGTGAGGCTCCAGTGGAGTAACACAAAGCTGGAGGGAGTGCTGGGTGAGTAAATGTATATAAAAGGCAGCCCCGATCTTCCTTTAGCAGCCATTAATTACAGCCAGTGATGGGAACAGGAAAGAGCAGTCATTCTGGGATACTGCTGTCTGCCACTCAGTCAGGGGCAGGCTGCAACTTGAAGACAGAGTGGAATGGGGGGATACATGAAGCTTAAAGACAACCTTTCCTTGAAATTTAGGGCTGATGCTTTGCTTGTTTAAGCATTTGGTCCATGAAGAGACAGCAGGGTGGTGAAGCACAAGTCCCATTATTGTACAGGAGAGACACAGGGAGAGAACGCATAGGGACACATCAGTGAACGGTGCCAGCCCTGAGGGGCAACAGATTGGCACCAGCCCAGCAGCACCTCACTGCCTCAACTTGAAGAGGCACTTGTGTAAAACAGCAGTCACAGGGACTTTGTTAAGGAAAACAGGTTTCCTGGCACTGCAGTTATCTGGAGTGGACCAGGGTGCTGAGCTGAGGGGGCTGGTGGGTCAGGCAGCAGGGAGGCAGCAAGGACTTGGGCTGCTCTGCAGCTGATTGTTTGAAAAAAAAAGCTTGGGAAATCTCAGAAAAGATCTTTTTCTATTTATTAAACAGCTTGCAAGCAGTTTAGTCAGTGCTTCTATAGCAACTTGACGCCAACACTGTACTGTAATTATTAATAGGGAAGGAGGGGTGAGCAGTGTGGTGGATTTGAAAAGGCCTTGTACAAAGCTGCTTTCCAATCAGTGGTCAAACCATAGCCCCTGCTTCGCTTAAGCAACAGCTGCTGGTGTATTTCCTCCCTCAACCAGTAATTCTCTTCTTGATGTGGTCTAAGCAGAAGAACCTTCACTGCCCAGTGGGAACAAATCAGGAGCACAGGTACAGCCTGTCCTGATGTCTGGGTGGCAGCTCCTTGCTGTGCCCTGATGCCTTCTTGGCACACTGCCTTCCTCCACCGGGGTCACTGTGCTCCTGCCGGCGCTGAAACAAAGCTCTGCAATGGCAGAGACACACATCCAGCTCCAAAACCCTGGTGTTATCCTGTGATTACTTTTCCTGATGTTCATTCAGGCTAGCCTCATCTACTTTTGTACTGAGAAATTTGTTATCTATTCAAGAAAACTTGGTACTTTTTCTGGCATGGAGGGTTTGGCTCTTCCCCTCTGCTCACTTAATTTTCACACTTGTGCCATTTGGTGTGACTCTACTATGGCTGGAGTGTTTCCTCTGCCTCTGGATCTCTTTCATGACCATTTCTGCATTTGCACAGCATGGGACACCAGAGCTAAGTCAGTTGCTTGGGAGAATTTGGAGCCTGAAACTTCCTGAGGTCTTCTAGTAGATTTATGCTTAAAATATCTCTGGGCTAAGAAAGTGTTAGGCCCTGTCAGAAGTGCTCTCTCTCCCATCTGCTTTTTCATGTAAAAACTAGAGGTGCCAAAATCTGTTGAGAGGACTGTAGAGGAGGGCCAGGAAAGATGCTTGCAGCTATCCCTCAGGCTCCAGCACAGACGATGTTTCGCAGATGTGAAGTTGTGAGTATGGTCATAAACATTTTAAGACACACCTGCCAGATATTTCTGGAGTTCTCTAGTGAGAACAAACCTTCTGTAAATACCAAGGGAAAAAAAAAATCAGGAATATCTTCATTTTATGGGTGGATACAACAAATTTTCTTTCTCTCTCTGTGATGAGCAGAGACTGTCATCTCCACCCCCTCCAACAAACTCACTAACATTTAGTTTAGTTATGTTAGTTATCAAGCATGAATTATGAGAATAATAAAAAGGTATGTTCCTGTCACACACATGCTTTTTTTTTAATGTCTCTTCCTATCATGAAAATAGGAGCTAAAACAGACTTCCATGCTCTCATTTCCCACTTTTAAGTCTCATTATGGCACCCACACACTTTGTTCTGTGAGTTATGCTGGATTTTCCTTACACTCTGTGGTAAGACTGTCAGCATGAGTGGCTCAGCCTGGCGTCCCCCCGCCCCCCCCCCACACAGACACACTTCTCATTCATTCCTACAAAGAGAAAGAGCACTGAGGGGGCTGCCCACAGGCCATGGGATGGTCCCCATCTCCTTGCAGTGCCAGCGACTCCATCCCAACAGGGTCCCCACATGCCCACTTCACATCTCCACCCTGTGCAAGTCCCTGTCTAATGGTTTCACCCTGGTGCCTCCCTTCCCTGGAGCTGTACACTGAAGTGTGTGAGTGTCTGGGTCCAGTGACCTAGGGAGAGGGGGAAGAGGTCTGCCTCTAGCAGCTGATCCCCTGGTATAGCTCTCCTTGTCATGACGTGATGGAGAGAGGGCTCCTTCTCCCAGCATATCCCCAATAGCTCAGCCCACCTTTCAATCACAGCAGAGTAACCAACACACCTGTGCTGGCTGCAGGGAGCAGGACTCCTTAATATTCCTGGGGTTTGGTTTTCTCATCTGTGAAACAGCGACAGTCCCTGCCAGGAGCATCCTCCTCCCTGGAGCCCTTCCCCTGGGCAAGATCACAGTGTGCTGAGGGCCAGCACGGCGCTCAGGGTTGGGGGGAGCCTGTCTGTGGGGATTTAAGAGTCACTGAGGCTTTCTGACAACTAAAAGCCTTTCATTATAGCATCAGCAAAAAAGCCCAGAGGTGCTTTAACCACAGCTGAAGTGGCTTATAGCCTGCTAGGCAGAGGAATTGGAAAATATAACATTTGCTGCAGTAGGGCAGTGCTAGCACTGTAATTAAAAATAGTTTGGTACAGCTACATCAGTTATGGGACTAAATGAAAAACCTTTTATCTCCCTAACCTTTGTTCTTCCTAGTGTTAGTGTAGCTACACAGGAAACCATGTGATGCTGCTGATACAATTTTTCTCCATCAAGGAACAGGTTTGGACTATACTAGAAGAACAATCTGGATTTTATTTGCTTAGGATAGAGCTGCATATTCACTGGGATAGACCAGCAAGTCCTTTTCACCACAGACAAGCCCTAAAACTCCTGTCTCTCACATTGTAAAAGTGAATAGTCTTAACATATATCCTCTCCCTTCTCATGTGCAAGGCCATGCTGCAAGGAGGATGAGGAAAAAAGGGACTATGAACAGTTTCAAGCAACAAACACCCAGTTTGAGGTTAAAGACTTTCCCTTCTACAGTAGAGGGTTGGTTTGTTCACCTTTTTACTGTGTCCTGGCAAGTACTTAATGCTCTGTTCTCCAAGTGGTGCCCTTTGGGGAGGCTTAGAGATCTTCCAGCCTTGCCTGTCAGCCCGACCTGCTGCAGACCTGCCAGCTGTGCCCATCCAGCTCCCTCCCCAGTGGGGCTTGGAGGCCCAAAGAGTGAGTGCCCAGTTGCTCCTCACCTCATTCTGGGGGAGAGGAGCCAACCCAGGAGCTGCTGCCCCGATGCCCTGGGCCAAGGGAGACAGAGTGCCTGAGGGGAACATGTGCCATGCTGGAGGTGCCAAAGGTGGGTCTGCACTCCTCTGAACAGCATCCCTGTGCCATCTCCCACCAGCCCAGGTGGCCTGAGGCAGAGGCTGAAGCCCTTTCAGTCACTGTCTCCTTTCTCCACCCAAGCCTGGCCGGGAGCTGTGGAGGTGCACACCCCCACTGCTCACCCTGGCTCAGAGGCAGGGAGGCAGCCCCCACAGTGGCCCTGCTCTGGCAAGGAAGCAGTGTCTAGACACAGATTAGGCAAACAGCTAAAGCACAAGACCAGACACTGAAAAAATCAAAAGGGAAAAAGAGCTCCCCAGCTCTGTCCAGCATTGATTCCTGTGAGATTTGGGGCAAGGAACTTCTTTAGGTCTTTGTCTTCCTCACCTGTCCAGTATGGGATAATATTTCCCTTTCTGGCAAGGTTATGGTCAGAGTTAATTAGCATTTGAAAAGTGCTTTGAAATGGAAGATGCATTTGGAAAACTGAAGTATTATGACCGTGATTGAGTGAGTGGCTCTCAAGATAGGGAAGCATTTCACTTCTTTTTCCCAGTGGGTGGAATAGCCTGGATAATACTGGGATTTCTTCAGATTTATTAATTATCCAAGCATCTAGTAGGTATCAGGTATCTAAAACAGAACTTGGTTTAGATATTTATTCCATTAAATATTGGATTGCAAATTCATGAAATCCAAGCTACATTGTTCAGACAAATAAATCACATGACACTGGGACTCTTCCCCTACTGGCACCAGACCTCCTGGCACAACTGCTCAAGGACAGGCATTTAAAATCTGTTTTCCATGACTCCTTACACAGGATTTTAAAATATACTCCAGGTTTGCCAGTAAAACAAGCTCTTGCAAGAGTCTCCAGCAAGCAAAGTGTGGGTCTTGAAACACTTGTATCTTAAAAAAAAATTAATGAGCTTTGTTTGCTCAGGCCATGATTTTGCAGGATACTTTAAAGTATTCATTTGTAGCCCCATGATTAATCCTAGTGAAATGAGTGGAACTGTTTCCGGGCAGAATCAGTCAGATGTTTAAATACCCTGTTGAATAGAGCTTCCAATTATTATTTCATCAACTCATGTGCTCTTGTCCTGTATTTTAAAGACATCCTGTGTATTGTCTTCCCCTGTGCTCTAACATGAATTGAGTCTAAAACACCACGTCTGCTATCCACAAAGCACATTTTAGTCTATGAAAAATGTGTCACCATTCCAAGAAACCTCCAGTAACTTAAAAAAAAAAAAAGAAAAAATAAAATTAAAAAAAAAAATATAAGAACAGAAAATGTTAAGGGACACATTTTCAAAACTTTAGTGTGCTGAGTTGTGGGGTTGGCAGTTCTTAGTTTTATGCCTCTCATTGACTTCTGCTGAAATTACGTGCCTACCCATGCAGCTGTGGCATCACATTCTGAAAGTGCACTCCAAAAGAGAGTGGATTCTGCTTTCTTTTGGAAGTAGAGTCAAGTTCCTGTGTAGACAGGGGCTGGGATCAATACAAAGCTCACTCATCCTGAGCCCAGCTCATTTTGATTCTCTGGAGTTGAGTGGTACTACCCCAAGCAACTCCTGCACACACATAAGGCAAATCGTGCATATTTTATATGAAACAGGATGTGATGCCAGTATCTAGCAGATCTCACTTGGTGAGAAGAATCCAGGTTAAATCAATCTACTAGTCCAGACCCAGGAGTTTCTTTTCTTTGACTGAGCCATAGAAAATCAGGCAGGAAATCTTCACAGGATCTACAGGCTCCACCTCATTTAAGAGATGCATTGAACATGGGATCATCAGGAGATATTTAGACTGGTCACCTAACTGCAGGTCACCTTACTGGCTGGGTGTGTGTCTTTTTGAGGCTTGGGGCAAAGTCCTCACCATAACCAACATGGGTGAAGCCACAAGCCCTCAACCCCAGTCTGCACAACCTGCGCTTGTGCAGAGCCACAAAGCAGAGGCCAGCAGGAGGATTTGGTCAGGGCTCTGGGCAGGTTAGTGTGGTGGTCTGCAGGGTCACTACCCCAGATTTCTGTCCCTGAGATGACTGCCAAGGGCCCTTCAAAGGCCAGCCCAGAGGCATGGCTGCTCAGGCAAGGGCAGGTGAAAGCCATGGGCACAGTGCCATGGCTACCTGCAGTAGCTGCTACCCTCACAGGTTAGATCATGGCACAGGTGATGGGAGGCTCCTTAGCTGGCTGAGCTGCCTGCCCTAACAGCAAGTGGATGCCCATAGGCATTCACCACAGAACAATGCATTAGATGGCAACTCCAACTTGGGACAGTCATGTTCTCAGCCCCTAAGCTTTTGTCTATCTTCATCTCCTTTCCCCAGTACTTCTCTTCTGAAGGATTTCCAGGGAGTTAGCACAGCTGTCTCCTGAAGGTATCTAGACTGGTGACAGGAGAGGTGTTCTTGGTCCTGTATGAGTAGGAGCAAATGCCATCACCTGTCTGTGGCAGAGCAATGAAGTCTCCAGGGCAAAGTTCAATGCTACCTGCTATGAACTGTAGCCTGGAAGGTGCCCAGCCTGGCAGCTCCTGCATTGGCCCTGCTGTGGGAAGGCACCATCCCAAATCTTCTTAGAGCACAGGGACACCACAGGGTTCCCATCTCAAATATCATCAATGAAACCCCTCTTTTTTATTTTTCTTTCTGTTCTTTGGTGTTGGACCTGAGCCCCTGTGAAATGTCCTCTCTGCCTAAGCACGTTGCAGTGCTGAGCTGGATGGAAGGTGATGTGAACACCAAAGCAATATGAATGGCTGCCTGAGACAGCTTCACCCTGCTTAACCCAGCCCCTCATCTTAGGGACACATGCCTCCCACCTCATCCTCAAAGGCACAGATAGGCAGTCCCAGTGTAAACCCATTGCTCCTCTTTCTCTCTGACTCATAGTTTGGGTTGTGCCTGCCAGGGTGTGTTTTATTCCCTCTCCTTACAAAGCTTGCTCCCACTAGCAGTTACAGGAGCACAAGTCTGTGCAGCCCCTGGAAGGCCCAGCTGCTCACTGTTAATGTTTAATGACAGCCCTGCAAGCTGGGGATATTCTCAGACTCTATTTCAGCCAGTCAGGCTTCATACAAACTGTTTTCAGCAAACACTGTAAATCTACAGAACAAGTTACTGAGGAATACTGGTCCAGATTTAGGGGAAACTTACAGAAAACTTGGTGTGATTTAGATCTTCCAAAGGCTTTTCTGCATCCAGACTCATTATTTTTCACATATGCAAAGCTCACTGTCTCTTGCTGTGGGGGCTGTGCAGCAATAAATGTGAATGCAAAGTCCACACCAAAGGGTTGATGCCGAATGGGGTGCTGACGCCTTCCCTGTCTCTCCCAGGGAGGCTGCTACTCTGTCAGCACAGTCCTGCACAAAGAGTAGTGTCAGATAGTTTCCTAGAGTAAATTAATGCAGCTTCATTATGTTAGGCCAACTGATATCAGCAGAGAATTCACACAGCTAATTTTTAACCTTCTCCAATTTCTCTGGCTCATGGAATCGTTTCCTGCCCTGGTCCCTTTGACAGTCCCCTGGTTCTCCTCCAAGCATCTATTCAGTGGAGAGACAAAGTTAGACACAAAGTATAAGAAGGTAAAAGCTTAAGATCATGCAAATAGGATCTAATGATCCTAAATACTTATATGCCCAGCCAGGAGGAACAGTGGGGCAGAACGGCTCGGCTAGAAATTTGGACCCTTAGATCAAACTCTGCTTTCATTCTCAATGTGACTCTAGAGGTATTAGAGCTCATTAAGAACATGATGCTGTCACTCTCTACTTCCACCTTAACCAAGGACTGATCCAAGATGCACATATTTTCTGTGGATATTATTGGCAACTCACATCCAAGAAAGACAATTGCAATTGAGAGCTCTTGTGTAGAAATTTTGGAGTACATTGGCAAGTACATATACAAGTATTTGGGTATAATTGCGTTGCTGTTCAATGAGAACCTTGAAAGACTTTGAAAAGGTCATTGCTTGGACTTCAAAACGAAGGTGAGCTTTAGGAAATTCTGTGTGTACATGTTGGTGGGTTTGTCACAGGGAATAACTAGGTTTGTCAGCTGTGGATGTGCATACTGGGAAGGGGCCAGACCAGTGCCTTCCAGATGGTCCAGGTACAAAATGGAAAAAAGGCTGTCTGAGCCAAAAAGACAAGTTTGAAGCCTTTCCTCCTTTCTACCTTCCCTCCGCAAAACCCTGAAGACTCTTAAATATCTGCTGAGGTCTATTCCATGCCCAGCTGGGGATGGGGCTGGACAGTGACAATCTGAATGTGACAGGAGGATATCAGGGCAGTGAAAAACCCCACCCTGACAGGCTGTCTGCAACAGCAAGTGCTCCTGGCCTCATGTTCCTCAGACAGCCAGAACCTTTGTTGTGCTCCTCATCATCACTAACAGGGTCAGGGTGGTCCTCTCCATATTCCCTGCCAAGCTACTTCTGGTGATGGGGAAAGAGAGTTTCCCATTCTTTCCCATCCCTCTTTTCCCATCACTGGAAGCATCATGTGTAGAGCTGCACATGTCCAAAACCATGGTACACTATTACAAAATCAAGCTGTAATTGGAGATTGCTTGTCCTGCTGACTCTGGGACATGAGGTGGCCTCATCCTGGCTTTCTATGGAAAGCAGGCAGCAAGCTGCCAAGGTGGATTTCTGTCTACCTGGAGGCCAACACTTCAAAAGCCCGAGATTCTTTGGACAGAGCTCACAGGATCAAATCTGTACCTAGTGACCACTTTAGGTCTCAGCTAGGGAGAGATGAGAAATCATAGTGGAGAAGACAGGAACTGGCAGTGGGAGGCTGGCACTGTGGGACAGCTCCTGTTGATGGTGGTCTCAAGGCTCACTTTTGGCCCCAAGTGAAGGTGTTGGTCTCTGCCGGAGATACAGGAAATGTGCTGGCTACTCCCAGTCTTCTTTCTCCTTCCCTCAACCCTGTCTGAAAGCATCTCTTTTTCAGGACTGAGACCCTGTTAAATTAGGAGTGTTGTCAGAGGCCACAGTAAGTAACCATAATAATCTGTAAGGCAATATGCAGCTCTGATGTGCAAATGGGATTTAGCGAAGCCTCACTAACGGGATAACACAGACAGGGCTTAAGCTGAGTTTCAAACTGAACATAACATTTCCTTTGACAAATGTCTGGGTTTGAACTTTTTTAAGCCTTCAGGGTTTTAAGAAGAGAATGTCAGTCTCCTGCAAAATAAATCCTTAATATTTTGGGCTTTCATTTAGGAAGAGGAAAAAATGCTCCAAGTAGAGAAGAAGTCAAAAGGAATATCTGATTTCATTGCTTTCATCATATACCACTATGTATCATTTATTTTCTCTCAGAAGCCAGGGATATATCTCCTCTAAATATTTACCTCCCTTCTTTCTGAGAGCATGTCTGTATGTCACTGTGCTGATTTGTAGTAGTAGAAATACCAGCCTTACTTTTGATCTAATACATTTAACACACCCGGACTTTAACAGTAGGCTAATAAAACCAAGGTCTAATAGTTAGTGTGAAGTCAGGATAGCCTGCAACATCTGCTGGAAATATCCAGCCTCTGCTCTGCACTGGGACATCACACTGCACACTGGATCTTGCAGCGAAACTGGGGACAAGCAGACTTGGAAGCAGGCAAGGATATTGACTACAGGAAATCCTTCAGCCTTATGGCCCGTTAATGTCTTCCTGAAATGGAACCACATCTGATGGGTCTCTCTCTCTTGCCTCCATGTTCACCCACCAGTGAACTCAGACAAGCAGAGGCTGTGCTGTCTCCATCCCTGGAGGCTTTCAAGCCCCAGCTGGATCAAGCCCTGAGCAACCTGGCCTGACCTCAAAGCTGGCCTGGCTTTGAGCAGGGCTTGGTCTAAAGAGTCCACAGGTGACCCTTCCAACCAGAATTATTCTGTGATCCCATAATCCTGGCCTAGAGATGCCCTTCTTAGCTTGGAGGTCTCTATTCAGCTCTATACTAGCAACAACTACTAGGCTTTGTACTCTGGGTATTTTCTACCTCAGTATCAGAAACGAAAGGAGTAACTATGTCAGAGACATTTTTTCCTCCCCTTACTTTCCCAGGCAGAAAATACTGATCTCTCCATCCTAGAATGGAAACTGAGGCACACTCAGGTGTCATGACATGGCTTTCACCTGAGGAAATAAAAAAGTCAAAGTTAATGGATCATTGCAAGGCTCAGGATGATTCTGTCTAGTCTCATCAGTACTGTGGGTGGCCCTCACCCTATCTTACTTGAAATTGAACGGGAATCCTTGTTCAAAAGGACATTTTCAGATTGTGACCACAAATCCTGATGCACACCCCACTTGTCTTCATAATCACTGATCACCTCAGCAAACTTCCTGCTGCCTTAGACAAGCAAAGTTTTAAAATATTTCTTTAAATTTTTTGACCCTCTTCTGTTCCTCAAGTGGTATCTATCTTGCTGTGCATGATGTTGTATAGGTTGTCTGAGAGCCTCAGTCTTTCAGTATATGAGGCACCACCTGCCAACCAAGTAGAGGATGAGGGCTGGCAAGCTGTAGCTCTCTTCCCAGTGTTGCCATTGCCTGGCTTTGTGTGAGCTCACTTACAGCAGTCCTCCTCTCTGCTTCCCTCTGTATAAGGTGGAAACAAGTAGCAACCCCACGGTGACATGAGGATGTGAACATGTCATGCCCTTAGCTGGAAAGTGAAAGAGAAAAGCAAAACACTATTACAATGGCCCCATCTCCTTATCCCCTCTGAGAGGATAAATCCAGGATTGCTAAACTTCCTGCCCTTCCTGCATCCCCTGCAGCACTCTGGCTATGTTCTGTTGGAGTTTTTCTACTTCAACTGGCTCCTTTCTGTAGCAGTCAGAGCTGCACACCTACCCTGAAAGCAGCTACCCCAAGCCAGGTGTGGCACCTTGCTAACCTTTACTTTTTTCACTAGGCACTCTTTCAGAAACTTACTTCAGAAACTTTGGCAAATACTTGGCATTTAACTGCCTAACTGTTCTGGCCTTCCTGCCTTTGGGCACCCAGAGGGTGTCTGGGCACTGGAACAGGCTCCCCAGGGCAGTGGTCACAGCAGCAGCCTGACAGAGTTGAAGAAGTGCTTGGGCAATGCTCTCAGGCACAAGGTGGAATTCTTGGGGATGGCTCTGTGCAGGGCTGGAAAGTGGACTTGATTCCCCTGTGGGTCTTTTCCAAGTCAGCATATTCTGTGATTCTGTGTGAAGTAGCCAGTGAAGCTGCAGAGCAGCTGCCCCACAGGCAGGCTGGGGCTGTGCTGCAGCTGCCAGCACTGCCCCTCCAGCTCAGCCACCAACACTCCATTTGTGCAGGGAAGATGGAACAAAGACTCCCATGACCATGTGGTTAACACAGAAGAAGCATTTCAGGAGCCATAGGAGCCATGTTTTCTGTTGTTTCCTTGGGATCTAAGGACCTGTTCATTTAGCTCTCTTAAATGGGATTTGAGTTCTCTTGGGGAATTTGCCTGCGGTCTCTCCCCAGACTTTGCAGTAGAATTGTCTGAAATGTCTTTATGTGTGAGTGACATCTACACGTGAGCCAGACACCCAGGGTTCAGTTAAAAGAGATAGACATTTACAGGAAACAATTCATCTTCTCCTGTGGTAGATACCTAAAATAGCCCACAGCAATCACAAAATGATTGCTTCCCTCCACAAACTATAAATTTATTCTGTAAAAGCAGCCCAGCCCTTGATTTGTGTTGGAGGATTTGGTTGCCTGGTGCTTTTTGAGCTGCTCCACCTTACTTCAGACAAAAACACAGGCAGGCAAGTATATACATATATGTACAGGAGCCTGCAGGAGACAAATGCCCTTCCTGCATGTTTCCTGAACACCAGGGAAAGGATTCGCTGTCCTGTTACTAATGCAATGAGGGTCACTACTTTTGGAATGCTGGATTAATTTCTCTCCGTTGTACTCCTCTCATTTATATCCTAAATGTTGGTATAAATGGTCCATGCTGGAAGAGCTGAAATGCAAGAATGTGGCCCATACTGCTACACAACAAAGCAGTGATTAATAAAATAATTTATTTCATTAAAAAGAAAAATTTACTTTATTATAAAAAAAATTAATCATCTGCATTTTGTGGCAGAGCAATGTGTAGGGCAATGTGTAGGGGTATCATTCCTGTTCTGCAGATAACCACCACAGCCAGGAAAGGTGTGCAAGATGTCACGTTACAACTGTTACATCATCAGGAAAAAATCTCAATGGCTGATCACTGCCTGAGGGAGATGTCAGTCTTCCCAGCTTCTGTGCTGGGAGAAGCTTAACAGGAATTAACTCTTTCCTAGGTGACGAGCACTGCTAGATTTTACCAGTGTTAGTTCCACCTTGTTTGCCTAAAATGAATTGTTGTTCTCTTACTTTCCATTTTTGTCTTTCACTCAAGTTATAAACAGTGTGGCTTTGCAGTGACAGCTGTCTGTCACATCTGCTGACAGCTGTCTGTCACATCTTCCATCTCACTATCATATTTCTACTGGGCACTGGTTGTTCCATCATTGTGTACTGGGCACCATCATTTCCATGGAAGATGACAAATGTTGTTTGCTGATCACACCCCAGGCAGCCTCCCTTGTTGTCTGGAGAGCAGCCCACTGTCCAGCATGAAGAAATACTCCCTGGAGATCAACAAAATGACTCATCTTGTAGTGATATCCAAGGCAGCATGAAATACCCAAGGCTTTACCTGAAATATATTCTGGGGACTGCGATGATAAAATAGATTTTTACCAACTCAGAGATCATACACTCTGACTTGTTCCTGATGATGTTGAGGGCCCAGTGCTGTGGGAATTCCTTCTGCAGTCCCATGCCTGGGGAGGGCAGACCCTTCCCAGTGACAGATTCCTACTTAGTCCAGAGGAGACAGAAGTGATAATGCCTTTCCCCAAGGTTCCACAAACTCCAGGCAATGTCCAGTTCCATAAAAATGTCATTCCTATGTCAAGAAAACAATAGATATTTCCTTTTCCTCCTTGATGTTTTGTCATAGGGATGCTCTTCTCAGTGCTCAGCAGGTGGCATGCAGGCAGCTCCTCACACTGGATTGCTGTGGTTTGTGCCTGGACACTGGAGTCCAAACAGCCCCTGCTGTTATATACAGGCTCTATCCTGTTAAATGTTCACCCTTATGCTCCAGGCCAGGCTCACACTGAGCAGGAAGAGGTGTCCTGTATGACAGAAGTGCCTTTAATCTCCTCTCTCCCACCTGCATTTGTCCTTTGTTTTGCACTCTTCTTGCTCTGTCAGTCAGGTAAGACCCAAATTTCTAAGTACCAGCCCTCATTTTACTACTTCTTTTTTCTTGGTGCAGAGCTTTGCTGCTACATCTCTTGGTCTCTCCAGGCTCAATATCATCCACTTCCCCATTTACATATACCGAATTTCTTTTTAAGTTGTATTAAACTGTGGTCTGTATCCAGAAACCCATCAGTTCCCAGTTACACAGTTTAGCACTGGCATGTTTTTTGCTCTTGTTTACACTGAGAGGCCTAGAAAACTTGGGCTTACTTCCTCTAGAGGTCTTCCTCTCTTTTGTCCTCTCAATCACATCCCTTCCTCTACACAAGGTCTTGAAGAAACCTCGCTATCACCATGATTTTTCCTTTTTGTGCATTCACATACTAATTCTCTTCTCATCACTCTCATGCCTGCCTCCTCTCAAGTCCTCAGCTGCTATCTCCTTTCAAGCTATGCCATGCTGCAGTCACTGAGCAGAGTCTGGAGGGGCTGATTTCCTTTCCATGATCATGGGCCAGAGCTCACCCTTTCCTTTCCTTTCCTTTCCTTTCCTTTCCTTTCCTTTCCTTTCCTTTCCTTTCCTTTCCTTTCCTTTCCTTTCCTTTCCTTTCCTTTCCTTTCCTTTCCTTTCCTTTCCTTTCCTTTCCTTTCCTTTCCTTTCCTTTCCTTTCCTTTCCTTTCCTTTCCTTTCCTTTCCTTTCCTTTCCTTTCCTTTCCTTTCCTTTCCTTCTCTCAAATGCTATCATTTTATTCTCTTTATTGCTGTGCATGCTCCAAACAAGTGGCTTACTTTCCTCCAGAGGCACCGAAGCCCTGCCCCAGCACAAAGTACATACTGTGCTGCCCCTGAATGTCTCAATTCAAGAAGCTTTGAGCTCCCATTGTTTGCAGTTCACAGAGTTCACCTGCATTTTATTCTGCTCATCTATTAAAGAAAACAAAGTGGAGATGAGGGAGAAGGAGAAGTGGGGCTGTAAAAGCAGCAGTCGGTCAGAGAGCCCTGACGTTCCTGGTACCAGTTGTGGCCCAATCAATCAGTCTCAAACAGCTCACTGGAGAATAACTGCCCAACTTACCCAAATTTATTTTCTTTAATAACAGAATCCTCCTGTGACCCTGCGGTTATTGCTGACACAAAGCGAGGCCTGCTTGAGCCTGATATCTGCTCCCTTGCTCCCTGCTGTGTGCAGAGCAATGGAGCCATCGTCCCCTTGTTTTCTGCAGACAGCAGCTTTAAATCACTGGCAGCCACTTCTGTCTGTGAGGCCTGGGAGAGCCTTTCCTGCACAGGTCACTCCCTTGTGACTTGTGTGTGTTCACCCGTGTGTGCTCAGGCTGGGTGAAATAAAGATCAAAATGCTGGGGGGTGTCTGCTTGGTGTTTGAGTGCTTGGCTCTGCAAGGACGGTGAGCGCTGTCCCGGCGATGCAGGGAGTGGATGAGCACACAGACACTCAGCTGCAAAGAAAACACTGCTGTAAAATCTCTGAGCTCAGGGTCCAGCCAAGTGGCATTGCTAGCCAGGAAACTGGTGTGCCCCAAGCAGGCAGATATTGCGATTACACAAAGGGAAATGGAAACTTTGGGATTACAGGCCAGGTTTGCATTGTGGGCAGAGACTCAGGGCATGATATCCTGTATAATGCATTTATTGGAGACTGTGATCCCTCTTTGGGGGTGTTCAAAATCCTTGTGAAAAACATGGAAGAATGTTTTTTTGGATTCTGAGAGAGGAATACTGTTCAGCCCTCCTGGTTCAACCATAGGGCAGGATTCTAGAAGGTAAATGAAGGTTCTTTAAAGGGTAAATGAAGGCTTCTTAGAGCTGACCTAAAACCCACATTGGTCTTTGTGTTTAAAACTAAAAACTTACCGAACAAAAACAGCCCTTTTCAAAGAAAAGCTGTATTTTTTCTAAAGCTCAAGGACCAGTTATAAGAGGAAATTTCTTCACTGTGCTTGTACTGGAGAGCAGATTCTTGGAAAGGAAAATCCACTCCAAAACCATAGGAATGGCCACACAAGGCAAAGTTTCAATTTAAACCCAAACCCTTCCTCGGTCCAAGAGAGGACGTGCATTCCCTGGGAGGGAAGGAGAGGGTGAACCTTTGCCCTGCCAAGGTTAGGCAGGACCAGGAGGGAGGAGGTAGAGAGGAAAAGCTGGAATATAGGGAAGGAAAGTCCCTGGGAGTGCTGGGTAAGCCCACAGTGAGGAGCACCTGTGGTCTACAGGTATTTCAGGTATTTCCAGGTGAGGCAATGCCCTCCTGTTCTTCTGGCCTGTGTGGGCAGGGTGTGTGCAGCACAACCTGGGGATTCCTGGACCACTTAGGGCTGCAGGGACTGGGTGTAGCTGGGGCAGCACCTGGAGCAGGGAGCTTAGGTGGGTGTCCTCTGTGCAGCTGTAACGCGGGGATCCGGGAAATTTGGGCTTGGCACATGCTGCTGATAGCCTCTCCTGAACAGGATGGAGCAGGATGGGGGTCTTTTTGCAGGACACATGAGCAAGCAGGGCTGCAGGCATCTCGCTCACCCAGAGGGGCTGCTGCTGCTCCCCCAGCACTCTGTGAGCAGAGACCCAAGGGTCTGTCCATGGGGTTGTCCTATCAGTCTGTCACATATGGAACAATTCATGCACTTCAAGCTAAAAGTTGGCACGGGCCATGGACAAATGTGGTTTTTTTTCCAGTCATTATCTTGTTTGTGCTTGGATGCAAGCCAAAATGCATAAACCTTCCTGAGGACATTAGTTGTCCTCTGACTGTCTGTCCCTCAATATTGGGGGGGGGCTGTTTGGCTTTTCATAGGTTTGCTTAGTCCACTAATCTTACATAAAAATTATCTGGCATGAATTCTGCAAGTCAGAATGGCAAAAGTATAATTAATTCCCTGTGTGAAGTGAAAATAGCCGATTTTCCACAGCATCAGCTTGACTATCAACAACTCATGGAAATAATATGCAAAAAAAGCAGACAAAATTTGCACACACACACACATGCCAGATACAGGGATTTTTTTAATGGAGCAGCAGTGCTTTGTATGCTACTGGATAAAAATGTCAATACACACCTGAAGAGCTCTTCATTCCTGGTATGTATTCAGCTGAAAGACTGGCAGAGCCCTCAAAGACAGCCTCTTTTTCTGATCAATATAAGGAATTTGTTGAAAATGTATGCTCATGTCATTTTTTCCCTTGACACTATCATTTTGCAGGCAGGTGCCTCACAGATATCTTAACATAAAGTGGGAATAAATTTTCTCTAACCAGGGATAGGAATTTAGAACTAAAACACTTCTGAAGCCCAAGCCCACCCCTTTCACTGCCTAAGGCTTTCTCTCCCTATAGCAGACTCTGTGCTTATGTGCTGTTTTCCTTCCCACTTTGCTGGTCAAGAGCTGGGCCCTTGGACCATTACAAAGTTATTTGCATAATCTGCATCTAACTTAAACTCTGACAACTCTAACAGAGGCCTTCATTCCTCTTTGTTGCCTAAAACACATGGTGACCACATAGTGGCCACAGTGTTTGGGTGGAGATTTGCTGGATGATGGGAATATCTTGAAGCCTGTTGAAACAGTCCCTGAGGGTTAATCTTGACCCTCTGACCACTGGTGGTTCTGCATGGCTGCTAATTTGATTTGAAGAGGATCCAAAGGAAAACCTGAGCTGCTGGCACGCTGGGGAAGCCACGCTGCATAGCTTCTCATAAGGTGTTGAAAAGCTCCTCTCAAGTCTCCATCCATTGTTTTGCTACAGGTGAACTGCAAAGCAAAGAAGAAAAGCAAGTTATGCTCAGATGGAGTCAAATACAACTTGTTAGCTGGGCCCTGGTGAGTATCTGGAACAGATGTTGCAGATACGTGTATCACCTCTCAGTAACCCTCTTGACACTTCCTGTTACATTCTGGCACAGAGGGGAAATTAAATATCACCACCGATGTTACAGAAGTTAGCATGTGCAAATAGTAAACTGAAATAATTTTCTTTCCCCCCCACTGTACTTAGAATAATGACTGCATATTGCAGGTGTAGGCAAATCTGAATTCTTGGGTGCAACCACCCCACTATGTATTACAGTGACATTTTTGGTGTTCACAATGTCATTTTCTGTGTCACTGCAAACCAACAATTCCTAATGAAAAGATCTACAGAAGAGGCTGTGTACTCACTAACCGTTTTTCTTTCCTTTACCTGTATATAGCCTTATTAGGAGGAATAACAGCAGGAGAAATCCATCTTCTTCTTTCACCCTTTTCTACTTTACACTTCACTCATCCCAGAGCCTCCTCACAATCACAGGGACTACTTCACATCTCTCGTTGCTGAACAACTCTTAGCAAAAGGCCATGATAGCTCTTTGTGTATGCAAAACGTAGCAGAAATATTAAACCAAAGATCAAAGGAAGTTCTGTTCCTCAGATATTTTCCCTGACCCTTTAAACTGGCTGGGTGCAGAACGAATAATAAGGACCAGACTCTGCCATCAATTACACCGAGTTAAATCCAGAGCGGGCTGTTGTAAATCAAGTTATTTCAGAGTTACACAATGTAAGCGGGAGCAGATTTGGGGCCTGAGTCTGCAGGCCAAAGCATCAGACTGCAAAGGGAAATCCTCACCTCTCTCCCTCTTGGTTTCACCTGAACTTTCCTTCTCTTTACGTAAGCAGCCCCATCTGCCTGCTTAGAAAAGCACACAAAGCTAAGGCCTTCCTAAGCCACCCGGAAAGAGCAATCCCACCTCTAAGCACTGCCAAATGGATCACAGAAAAATCAGGTCTTTATTTGTGTCAAAATGCAGACCAAAAGGACCTAACAACATCTAATTTTTATTAGCAGATATAAAAAGGTGGAGGCATGAATTGCCTGGGTGCAAAGCTTGCTGGAGGAGAAGTAAAACAAAAAGACTTAAAGTGTTGAGTAAAAAGTGTCTGGAAGCACATTTATACAATAAATTCTGTCTCTTCTTTTTCTCTTCACAACATGATGCTTCTCCCCCTCACACAAGCCTAAATGCTTTAATCCTGCTAAATATTTGCAAATTGGCACCACATCGCATAAAGACAATAGAGGGGGGAAAGCAAAGCGATGCAAGTCATGATATACTTCTTATTACAGAGATAACATTTCACAAGATTAAAGAGGATTTTCTAGGCAATGGAGACAAATCCAGCACCAGCTTTATTGAGCAAACGTCCCAGATGCTTCACCCATTAACATGGGGTAGTGCAAACAAAGGAGATTATCTCCTTTTCCAAACGAGCACCATCAATGTTACCATTCCATTTATTAGACATTTTCCCACTCAAGTGTTCATATTCAAGGAACACATAGGTGTTTCAGCTATGGAGACCTGCGGGAGGCAAAGCAAAAGTCTTTGAAGCAGAAGTTCTAGCCTGGTTGCAGCACTTGGGGGAATGATCAATCTGGAATATTGCTCTAGGGAATAAAACCACTATCCAGAACAGGCAAAAAAAGAGCAAAGCCACGCCCTTCCATTACGGGGATTTTATGGACAATATGTCCTGAGAACCTCCACTCCAGCCAACCCAGGGAGACAAAGCTGTATGTAAACAACAGAATGTGCTATATTTTTGCCACTTTTATTCCTAATCATCAGAAACAGAAGTGCCTGAGTGAGAAATACAGAGTGTTAGGGGAAAATTAATAGGAACCTGTGCAGCAACTTCTATCCTCCAGTGGAAACACGCCTCTGACACCGATAGGTTGGACTACAGAGCAAATGGGAGCTTGTGTTAAACCAGGACCCAGGATCCAGCTCTTCCTAGCCTCAAACACCTTTTTATGCTGTTCATTACAGAAATGACAATGTCAGGACTGTGAAGAGCCCCTGCAGTCCCAGGGCCCTTCTTTGTTGCATCCCAGACCCTGCCCAGTGCCAGTTCCATTCCTTCCGCTGTGGTGTTCTGCATCCAAAGCACAGGTCAGCATTTCAAGTCTCATAAATGTTAAGACCTCAGCTGTACAGAAAAGTGACACAAAGGACCCATAAGAAAGCTGCTGGGACATGTGGATTTACTTTGAACTGTGGCAGATCAATAAGGATCCGGGGCTGCTTCCTGGTCAGCAAGTCCTGGCTCACGCCACAAAACTTTACCGGCAAATGCAGCCTCCAGTCAGAACCACCTGGTCTCAATTAGGATGGATTTGTGGCACTTTAAAGGGGTTTAGTGACTGCTTTAGCTGACCCTTCAGATGGAGAACTCCAAAAATCTGGCCTGGATCCCTTAACAACAACGGTGCTTCCATCATCAGGCTTGCCAAATGCTTCCTGACCATTTCTCATCAGTATTTTGATGTTTTTGCTCCCAAAAGCATTGCATGTAACAGTTGCTTCTGTAGATTCACAGAGGTAAAATGCCTGATCACATCCACAGGCTCTGTCTGCATCCTGACAGTAAGCTCCCAATGCAACAAGGGGAAGTTTCACCTCTCTAAAAATCAGGTTAGAATCCAGCTTGCTTCTTTTGCATTTGCCTGCTAAAGGCAGCAGCTATAGTAATATCATTCTCCATTGTTTCCCGGCCTAGAGCAACAGTTTATCAAGTGTCCCCATTGCCTGAAGTCAAGCAACAGCAGTTGTACATTGCTGAAAATCTGGGATCACAATCTCCCAGAAAATTAGGAGTATTTTGAAATTACTCGGCCAAATCTGCTCTCTGGATTGCCACCATAAATGCTGTATTTGCACAACAGCCAAATTTATGATGGGAACATTCCCAATGTAGTTTTTACAAAATGTAATGAGTATTCATTCTAACTGGGCAAATGACACAACCTGCACAAAATGTTTCTCCAATGAATCAAAATAAGTGTAAGTTATACTTTGAAGAATGACGTGAAGACCTCTTTCTCAAAAAACTTTGGCAGTAGAACATTATTTTCTACTGCTGCTCTGCCTTCCACCTCAGGCACCACAAAAAAAATTGTGGCCTCTTAAAGGCAAAATGCAACTGGAGATTAATGCAATCAGACTTGGAATAATGATAAAGGGACTTGATTTTCACTGGGTCAGTGATCAGCAAAACTATTGAACAATCCCTGGTGAGCTACTCACCAAGGCAGCAAAGATTTGTGTCACACCTGAAAATCTCAGCCAAGGGTACTAGAGCCTTATAGTACTGGGGTGCAGCAGGAAATTTTCACTCCCTGTGTCCTCCTGATAGAGGGGATGATGCGGAAAGCAGTCATTTGACTTTCATATTTGTCAAGATCATAGATCCACTGAAATTCCAGATCAGAAGCACCCCTGAGTAACATAATGGACCGCATGGACAATATGGTCTGTTGGGAAAGTGCCAGTCTGTCTTCCCTGAAAAGAAATGTTTCTGGAAAGCTGCTGCTGTTCTATGGGGTAAAGACATTTCTGGGGATAAGGGAGGTCTCAGGGACAGGATGGCTGGATTTCCAGAAAATTTTGGATGAGGTTCAACACCAAAACTTGTTGAAACACCACGAGTAAAATATTGGGCAGTACCAGGAAGAGTGCTGAAACACAAAACATGGGATTATAGACTTTGCCTACAGCTCTGCTCTCTGCCCTTCAGGAGTGGGATGGTGGGGCTAGGGTAGACCCAAAGGTACAGCAGACTAAATGATTGAGAGGGTGGAGAAACCCTTCCATGAGGAGACATTATATAAAAAATTGGGACCCTTCAACTGAGGAGGAAAAGAGCGAACACAATGGTGGTTTACAAAACAGAGAAGGTAGCTGGTTGAGCCACTGTGACATTTTCCTGGTTATCTGGCCACCTATTTACCTGCAACCTGCTCTTCCCCACCTCTTATAATGCTGGAGCTAGAGATGATGTGATGAAATGAATGTGAGCTCTGTTTAAAACAAATAAGAGTGTTTTTACATAATACTTCTCTGCACCCAGAGGTGTGGGACCTCTGGGGCTGGCTGTCCTGGGCAACCACACCAGCAGCAACAGCCACATCTGTGCAAATCCATGAGTAACAGCTCCATGCAGATACTGAAAGGATGAGAGGGATGTACCCTCATTCAATTGCAGGCTTCAGTTAGATGCTAGAAAATTGATTGATTTTAACTTTGGAGCCCCGAGGTTTGGCATTAGTTTGCATTTTCTACCTAAATCCCTGGATATCTTCTCAGGTGTCAGCAGCCCAGGTTTTGGCCTCCTTCTGGGTTACCCAGCCTAGATAAACATACGTGCTGTTAAAGCTGTTTCCAGGAACGCCTTCCTCTCCCTGCAATCTCTTATCTCTCAGAGGAGATTGTCAGAGAGTACTTCAAAGCCCTTTGAAAATGGCCAGGGCTCTGCCTGTAGCCCAGCAGATACAGGCGCCCTCACCCCAAGAAGTCCCCTGCATTCGGAGCAGCTTTATCACCACCACAACAGCAAGCAGCAGGAGAGACTTTACCCCTCACTATCACAACCCAATCTTCTTCAGTCTTTGCTCTGCAACACGCTGTCCCTCATCTCCCCAGATTCACCCAGGTGGGTTGTAGAAGATTACGCAAAAAGGAGCAGAAAATAAAAGGGGTGGTTTCGCTCAGCCCTGAGAGAGAGGGAAGCCTGAAGCCTGCTGAGCTTGTAATTAAAATATGGAAAGGCCATGACAGAGCTCAAAAGATGGAAGAATGGGATACAAGCAGCAGAAAAATGCTGAGCACCAGGCTTCGGGCAACATGCTGTTTTGAATTAAAAATAAATAAGAAAATTGCCTAGGGGAATGCTGGGGAGGGGCAGCTGTGCAAAGAGAGGGTGATGGAGCAGGGGCTTTAGTCCAAGCACTGCCCTCAGATAAATCTTGTTCACTCTTCCTCTACTGAAAGACTATGAAGTGTAGTGAGGCAGAGGAAAACAGTGCAGCTGTTTTATGGTGTTATTATCCCTGCTGAACCACGGAAGACCAAGTGCCTGCCAGGACAAATGGCAGGACACCGTGCATGCAGGTCTCACTCCATCAGCAACTGGAAACTGAAAATGGAAACTCCAAATATAAAAGTCACGTTTTCACTTAGAACTTGTTTTCTGCTACTGTTAACAAGTGTCTCAGGGGCTGGCATCACTGGAACAGGCTGCCCAGGGGAGTGGTGGAGTCACCATCCCTGGAGGTATGTAAAAGACATGCAGATGTGAGTGACACTTAGGGACATGGTTTAGTGGTGGATGTGGCAGGGCTGGGTTAATGGCTAGACTTGATCTTAAAGGTCTTTTCCAATCTAAGTGATTCTATGACCAGGCACACAGGCCAGGTAGCCACAGAGAGTCCGGGACACACATATGGCCAGGGACATTCCACCATGACAGGAAAAGTAGCAGCTGTCTTGACAAGGACCATGCTTTATCCCATGTCATATTTATCCCATCTATATTAACCCAAATTGGTCACTGCTGCTAAAATTACTCTCCCACAGAGAAGGGCTTTAGAAAAATGTTTGGAGTTAATTGAATGAGTTGCAGACCAGGAATGAGAAACATCAGATAGGTACATGGGATATTTATCCCAGCAGACCACAAAGACCAGCAAAAGTCTGAGCAGCAGGAGACACTCCCTCTCAGTGAAGCCAGGGGGAAAGTGCCACAGGGAGGCAATGCCGTAGTAAGTGTACCTGCAGTGCCAGGAGGTCAACAGGGATCCCTGTCTGAGTCTTTCTCAGGCTACATTAAGTTTTACAGGTTAGCAGCTCTGCTGACCTGGATGAAATGATTCCTCCTTTGCCTCCAAATAATATCAGGATCCAACTGAAATGCACGGACCTAGGGAACAAGGGATGTCTGGTGACACTCTTCAGCACTAGAATCTGAATCAGTGTCTAACACAGGTCCCCCTCCTTCAGCCAGGAGAGTTCCTCAGATTGGTACAGTCCCTTGCAGATCAGCAGGGCTGCTCCTCAGACTTCCTTTTCTAGACACATTTCCCTTGCTGAAGAAGCTGTTCCAAGCTGAGGTTTTATGCCTTTTTTCTTTTCTTCATACACATCACTGATCTATTCATCCTGTTAAAACTGTGGAGAAATAAATGGGCATTGCTGAAGAATACTCTGCTTCAGATGGTAAAATCCATTGGATTACACAACTGCTTGTTCCCCAGGTTACACAGAGGACTGCACTGACTGGGTAATAAACAAGCCTCAAGCATTATATCTTCCTGCTGGCTGCCAGCAATGTGGGAAGCTAAGGCTTCAGAAGGTCTTATTGGATCTTGGGGCCCCGCTGTTGGCCTAAAACCCATCTTGCTCTTTCAAAAACAGTAAATAGACTGGGACAGTCAGGCCAATTGATGCCAAAAGGAGGGAATGTAAGAACCAAGCAAATGCTGAGTGATTTTTCCCTATAGTATACAGTGATTTTTCCTCCCAGCTTCCAGCTATCCACAGCTTTGAGACTTCCTAAAGAAAAGGCTGTATTTTAATACCTAGCAGCCCTCCTTGGGGCTGTTCATTTCCTCATGCATTTCTCTAATTGCGTTTTAATCTGCTTATGACTGAAGTAGGTAAAAGCAGTGTCTATCACTCCCCATTGCCCCAGAGTCCCTTTGCCAATTCTCCTGAGGTTTATAATGTCTCACACTTTCCTGAGCAGTTGCTTGTCCTCTCTCCTCACCTTGCTGCATGCCAGGGCAACACTAACAGCAGAAGTTGAGATGTCTTCTATACAAACCCCTGAGCACATCAATTACTAGAGCTCAGAAATGTTGCTCCATCGTAGGGGCACTCACATGCTTCTGCAAGGTTCAGTGTTTAAGCATAATACATATGACAATATTAGGTCAGCTCCATGTGATCATACAAAAACTGTCCCCTGCAGCAGTGCCCCCCTCTCTGTGATCACTAACTGCTGTCTAGAAAGAAAATCAGAAGCAAAGTAAGAGTGTGGTGAAGTGTCCTTACAGACACCTCGGAAGAACAAACTACCATATTTGTCAATATCCCAGCTCTAGTCAACCTTCAATCATACCCTACAAGTATCTCCAATCCACTAAACACAGGAGGGAATATGGTAAAAGTGACTTTTTTTCTCCATTAAAAAAAAATTGTATTTTTCCTAGCAATTTAATTTCATATGAAAGAAAACAAAATCCTCCCTTAGGAACTTCCATCCATCACAAACCATCAGCTATTTCAACATTTCTGGGAAACCTTATGTACTTATGTGGGCTTACTTCAGTATGCTTTTATCAGCCTCAGCTGCCAGCCCATGCAGTATCTGAAGCAGGGCAGCTAAGAGAGCTTTTTGATCACAGCAGCACACCCAGGCACAAAGTCATTGTGGGGTAAAGGGTGACCTGAACTGCCTTAGCCTTGTCCAGATACTGGGATGCACAAGACAGAAGTCCGCCTCAGCAGAAAAGCAATACCCCACAGGTAGCAGAGGGATTTTTGTGCCAGGATTTGGCAACAGCAGGTTCTGGACTCTAAGCTAGCACAGTTCCTTTTCCTGCAAAGGTGGGGTGATTAGGTCTCCAGCCAGCACTCCACTCCCTGCAGCACAGAAACCCCATGGAAGTGATCCTCTGAAGGCACCAGCAAGGCCAGCGGTGACTCAACACCAGATATCTCCAGAAAGGAGCCTGCTGGCAAGCTGGGCTCATGGGCAGGGTCACTGTGCTGCAGGCATGACCAGGTGAACCAGCCTCCCAGCAGTGCCCAGCTTGGCACTTAACGAAGAGGAGAAAAAGCTTTATTCCAGGGAGGAATCAACCATGAAAAAGAGGAACTGTGCATTGATCTCCTTCTTCTACTTTGTGCAGGTTGTGTGCATTCCCATGGTTGAAAGTGTCTTGGCCTTATAACCCAAGAGACAGGTAGCATGAGAGGGCAACCTGGTATCCCACCCTCAGCATGCCTGCTCCTCTCAGCTCCCAGAGAAACAAACACAATGGGCACAGTTTACCAACTTTGGCTGGTCCAGAGCACAGCTCCTTCTCTGGAGCAGTTTTGGAGCAGGACACTGGATCTGTGGGAATGTCAGGGAGGTCTAGATGCTGCTCCCCACTCAGCTAACACAATGGCACCAGAGGGTCGAAGGCTTCTGTGCCACAGCCATCCAGCTCCTGGGCACAAACAACCTCAAACCTCACTCACCTTGGGCCCTGGCATGAGGGACAAGACCCAGACAGGAAAGACCCATGGTGCCAAAAGGGAGCAGGCTCTGCTCTTTCAGAAATGCTTTCTGGCTCCCCCAGGACACATGTGGCACAACATGCAGCAGGCAAAACACCCCAGCAGTTGTACTCTGCTTCCTGCTGCTCACCCCACTTCCAGGGCCAGGCACAATGAGCCTGTCCATGCCTCACAGGGCCACAGCAAGATGCTGCTGTGTTGGCAGGGAGACAGAAAGCTGCCCATTGCACCTTCCCACCCGGCCCAGCCCCCTGGGGATGGGACAGTGCAGGGAAAAGGCAGTATTTTCTGTGCAGAGGCCTTTTGCTGGGGCAATGGGAGTGCAGTCCCAGTATTTTGCTGGGTATTGGCACAATGCACAGCCAAGGGACTGCCTTCCAGCCTCCTTGAGCAGGCAGAAGAGGCAGACACATACACAGATCAGAATTTATTTCCAAATACCTCATTTATATCATTCTCACATGAAATATTTCTTTTGGAATATAGCCTACACTTAGAAAACAGAAGAGTTTTTTATAAGGCACATCAGATTATAGACTACATAGAGACATCTCCCGCTCATTTACGCTTGTAAAATACTGGTAATTTTAAAAGTAAGATTTCTAAAACCTAGACCCTGTGTAGCCCCATGTAGAGCAGTATCCATAGAGTTATTAGACCTCAGTTTACACACACCTAATAAAGGGCTATAACAAGTTGTATATAAATCACATCTTCAGAAACAGTCACAGCTGGCTACATTCAAAAGTAATGCTACTCCAGACTATGAAACAGGCTGCTTATAAAGTATAACTACTGCTTCCAGTTCAGCATGGTACCAAGCAGTATGATCTTGCAGAGAAAATTTTGTTATTTTTGTAAATGGAATCTACTCAGATTCAAGCCTGTGTCCTCCTCAAACCCACACTTTTGAGCAACCGACACTGTTTTTTACAGAGAAGCAAAGCACCCAGGAGAAATCTAGCTTTGTATTTCTCCAAGATGTCAGCCTGACTGCATATCTGAAATCCTGTCAAAGCATTTGAGTAAGAAATATAAAGGTTCAGATGTTAACTTCAGGACCAGTAAACATTAAACCATTACCAACCAGATGCAACCAAGTCAAATGCATCCAGCTTCTGTGCTGTGGAAACTGTTTTTCCAGGCTCTTCCAGTGCAGAAGCCAACATATTTTTATTGAGTTAGGCTCTACATAAAAATTTCCATCCCATTTTCAAGTTTTCAGTGATGGAACATTACCCATTCCGCTCTCATTCTTCTGTAGAGAAGGAAAAAATACTTTCTGTGGAGCCTATGCCAATAGCCCAGAATCCATTTACATAGTGTCATTTTCCTTAATGGGTCAGGAGGTAAACTGTGGTCAGCTTTATCAACTCAAATGGCCTCCACAGTTCTTTATATCAGACATTGATTCATTTCTGATGAAAAAAGATTCTGGCCTCCTGTCACTACAGTTTAGTTTAAGAATAAGGAAAAGGTCACTTCAAGGCTAGGGCCAAAGGGAAAAAAAAAAAAAAGAACTATAATTTGATCTTGAACTATCTAGGGAAGAGAAAAAAAAAGTAATTGTGGCCATACAAAGGCAGGCAGACAGCACAAACTAAATGTCCTCTGCAGAACAGGTTGAAATACTGATTCTTGCAGAGAGTCACATTATCATTCAGGTCTCTTGAACTCACTAGAACTGCAATTAGGCTAAGAGTTCAGTAGGAACCAGATTCAGTCAGAGAACAGGTCACACTCAGCTCTATGTTGATCCATCAGCTACATTTTAGGCACATTTTAATCTGTTGGACTGATCTGGGAAAAAAAAAAGAGAATTTACATTTTGGGGATGGCCTCAGACAATTTCACAACCATGAGCTTGGACAAGATTAAACCACAAGTGACTGTTGCCTTTAGAAGGGAAACATTAACTTGGTTGGAAAGAGCATTATGAAGAGGATGCAGCAGCCTCTGTTTCTAGAGTCCACTTTGTTATAAATCTCAATCTGTCTGATTTGTTATTTATTTAGCAGCCTTAAAAGGTAAAGTGAAATCCTGAAATTCTTGGCTGTAGACTTAAACAGATGCAGTTTATATGATGCTGCACAGGTATTTGTTACATCGCTTAGGAACAAAAAAAAATAAAAAAACCCCAAAACAACAGTATTTACATTCCTTTGAGCTGAAATAGATGAACTGTCGTCATGTCTGCAAAAACACAGAGGAAATCGTCGCTGCTCGAGGTAGCGAGTTAAAGCTTGGTCATGTTCTCAGGCTTCCACTCGGCTTCCTGGGAAAGGCAGGGGAAGGTGGACAGAAAGGACTTTCTGAAAGTCAGGAGGTGACAAATGAGATGTCAGCTCCATAAGGGATTGGGTTCCCTCACCACGAGCTGAAGGTATATTCATGACCTTTTTAACCATGGCATTTGCGTATAGATTACACCTCTTGCATACCCTTTTAAAAGTGATCCCCAAGAGCATTGGCTCAGGAAGACACAAAGAGAGCAGGAGTGGGGTTTTAAAGCTACAAATGTCAGTTAGGAGGCACAGTGTTATTTTTTCCCTTTGATCGTCCATGTACAGAGCTCTACATTTCCACCGTTGCTTGTGCGTTCCTCCTGCAAAGCCCCGGCAGTGAAGGCCTCTGTTGTGCTCCTCCCCATCACAGACACCTTACAACAGAAGAAGCTGAATCCTTTGGACAAATCCTTCTACGCTCACAGACACATGGTGCTTTTTTTTTTTTTCCTTAAATGAGAAGTTCTGGTCACGAAACCGGGTGCCAGACCTGATATATAGCAATTATTTAATTAAGAATCCTTCTGCAACCCTTGAAAGGGCAACCGAGTTATCCAGTAGCAACATATACACATACATACGGATCTACACTATACACTCAAGACGACACAAATTCAGATTTCAGCTAATATAGCCTCTATTGATTTCCTCAAGAGCAGCACTCAGGTCCTTGCAACCCCTATACAAAACAGCAGTATTTTTTCCACCAGGATTTGGAGAGGTTTTTCATCTTGTCTGGAGTCCTACATTTGGATTTCTTTGGTTGCTGCTGGGTATCCGAGTACTGAATGCCAGCCACGATGGCTGCATCAAAGACCTCCTTGAGGTTTTTCTGAGTCAAAGCGGAGCACTCGATGTAGGACGCGGCTTTTATTTCCTCAGCGCAGAGCTTTGCAGCCTCCTCCGAGACTGGCTTTTCTTTGCACTTGTCCAGCTCGATGAGGACTTTGACATCCTCCCGGAGGTCTGACTGTGTCCCGACCAGGATAATGGGTGCCTTGGGGCAGTGGCAGCGAATCTCGGGAACCCACTTCTCACTCACGTTCTGGAAGGACGAAGGGCTCACCACGCTGAAGCACAGCAAGAAGATGTCCGTGTTGGTGTAGCACAGAGGCCTGAGCTTGTCGAATTCATCCTGCACAGAACAGAACCGTGTTAGCACTCCACAGAAAGAGCAGCTCTAGCCTGCCCTGAGCCTTGGTGAAGCTGAGGATCACTCGGCACTGCCATCTTGACAGGCACCCCAAAATGAGCACCCATTCCACTCAGCAAGGTGTGGTACAAGCAGAAGCCACCTGTACCCAGCCTGAGGTCTGGTGGCTGCCAGCCAGCGTGCACCCTGCCACCACTGGGCACACAGGACAAAGGCGGTGGCTTCTCCGTGTACCTGAGATTTTCCAACTAATGCTGCAGGCTATTTCAAGTGCTTAAATATTTCCTTTGCTCCTTGAACACAGGCCCCCTGCCCTACTTCAGCAAAGAAGCAAAGCTGTGGGAAGCAGGTTACAGCACACAAAGCCACAAAGTGAAGAGGAAGAGAGCACTTTCTCCAGGCCCACCTCTTGTAGGGTGAGTCAGTGAGGAGGAACACCTTGTACCTCAAAGCTGTTCTGCCGACAGACCCGGGCAAGGGCAAAGCAGATAAGCAGCAGCATGTGTACCTTCCTGGGTACCTTTCCTGGAGTCGGCTTTTAAACTGGTGACTACTTAGCAACATCCTACAGGATACTTTTAAACTGGTGACTACTTAGCAACATCCTACAGGATCCGGGAATAATTTCCCTGCCATTGTGCCCAGGGATTTAAATCTGATGGGAGCAGTAATGACTTACAATGTGCAGGCTTAACATGCCAACGGCATAGAGTAAGAGCTTTACCTTTCCCTCCCACCCATGCCACATCAAACAAACTGCACAAGGGCCTCCTAGCACTACCCTTCTGTTTTTTTTCTTTTTTCTTTTAGCGCAAACTCCAGCAAAGCAAAGCCCTTTTTCAGCTTCAGGACATAGCCACAAGGAAGTCAAACACCTCAAGGTAATAGAGGTGTGCTGGTCCTCAGGGAAGAATGCAGCTAGAAGCAAGGGTTACTCCAGGCAGGCTGCTTTTATGCTGACAGCAGGATAAAACCAGGGTAACACTAGCAGCCTGAACAGGTAGGATTTGCCTCATTGGCAGTGACATTTTAATTAAAATGGACCATGTTCTCAAATGCTTGGAATTGAAAATGCACGGAAACATAAAGCTGAATACATCTCTCAGTATACAAATTAATTGCAAATTGCATGATAATTTTTGGGACGTTAAATTTTGCTTTGAAGCCTCCGAAGGCCCAGGATATGCAGTTTAAAGCCCCCTGAAAGCCTCAGAAATCTTGTTCTGCTCAAATGATTTTTTTGCAGCAGTATCTCTGAGAGAGACAGACATTTATAAAACACCAGTCAAGAAAGTAAGATTCATTAGCGCTCTTGATTCTCAGATTAAGCCTCAAAGGAAACCAGGCTCTCACCACTCAGCTCAAGAAAAAATAACCCACATTTACTGAGAGATGCTGCTCTGAACAACAGGGCTGTTTGCAGAAAGGCACCTTGCCATGTAAGTGCTTCTCCTTGCTACATGAGAAACCTCAAAAGGGTTCAATTCAATAGGTTTGGAAGCAAACCCCAGATCTGAAGGGTTTTTACTAAGATGAAACAATTCCTTTTATATCCTAAGTACACTCCTGCCTTTTCAATGGCAGGTACATGGCCTGCAGGGACTCTACACCTCTTTGGGCTAGTGATGCTGAAATAGAATTTCTCACTGCCTGGAGTGCTTTTTTTAGCTGCAAATTTCAGCAGCCAGCAGCAGTTTTATTAAAGTATCCAGCCAGGAATCTTTTACTCAGGACAATTTCTGTCAGTTTAGATAACCCCTTTATTTTAATTTTTAACTTTACCCATTCCAGCTGCACTTGGGCAGCCAGAGCAAACACCTTAACCATCAAGAGTAAGGAAGGCAAGGGGTGAGAGGGCCTGGCTATCCTTCCTGCAGCTGCATTTCCACAGGCACTGCATGTCCACAGGCTGTCACCCGATGGCAATTTCACCTGCCACGCTCTGCACACGAACATGCACAGCCAGGACTGTTGCAGTACCACCCTATCTCTTCACTAGGACACAAAATCATGGGACAGTTCTGTTGTTTGACTTCACATCACTACCTGCAGAAGGCTGTTTGTAGGGCACACTGCTGTCTATTACCACATAGCCTTAAAACCCCATTCCTAAGTAGGGCATCGAGTTACTACTCATCTAAATAGGTTTGTATGTTAAGACCACTGAGATTTTTCAGCGTGGTTTTGGTGAAGGCATAGACCTAGATCCACAAAGCTGCACAGGACCCTAACTCCCACTGCCTTCAAATGCAGCAAGGTAGCAAAATTTTTGGTTATTTAGCCTCGAGCCCTGGCAAGCAGTATTGCACACTGTGCAGGGTGGTACAAGTCTGGGTCTTCCAGAAAATCTGAGGCAGTAAGACATGGTCTCTTTTTATGCATCAGGCAAATTAGGAGATGAGAGGCAGCAGCCACCCTCATCTCTTCAGGCTGTAGATTACACCAAACCTCAGCTTTGCGGTGGCAGCAGTTTCTGAAAGGGTGGGAATGGCAAATATGAAGCCTCCATGGACAACACCCAATAGTACTTTTTCCTCCCTCCAGCTTCTCTCTTTTCAAAAACACAGTCTCTATCACTGGGCACCTACAGCTGTTGTTGCTTTGCATGCATACATGCCAAACACCCTAATTCTTAAACCTGAAGTTATTTAGCAAAAATAAAGACAGTGACAACTGCTCAAAGAGAAAACCAGGTGGCTGCTGAATCTCCAATATGTTCAGCCTTTCTAGTCAGGCTAAACAGAGCTGCAGCTTGAGCCAGCAGAGCAGCAGCCTGTGCCCAGCCCCTATATGGAGGCACAGTACGTTCCCCACCCTTCAGCAGACAGGCAAAGCAGTGAGTTAAGCAGCAGTGAAAATGACAGCAGATAATAACATGATCAAACACTGGTAATACTTTCAAATCCATGAAGTCACGGCAGGACTACTTTGCGCAACAGCAATAACTTCTCCCCTCCCGCTGTCATTTAAATCAAGTAAGTGGCTCCACTGACCTGACCAGCTGTGTCACAGAGCTGAAGTCTCACCGGCTTGCCATCGACAGACACAACAGCTTTTGGAGAGAAAGGAGGGAGGGGGGGGAAACTACGGTGAATTCAACTTTACATGTTTTCCGTTAAACAAAACATTTTTAAAAGGAAGATTTACCATCTCTCAGCTCTTATAGCCGTTTCTTCGACTATTTTAGATTTAGCAACTTAGCAGAGGTGGAAGGGAGTGCCGTCACTAACATATGTGCGCACACAAGCCCTTCAGGGCTTTCCGATTCATTTTACTACAAGAGATGAGTTAGGCAGTGACGGCACAAATCCTCTGCAGGCAGCGTGGAGAGCGAGCCCAGCAGTCTGGGATATTCTTCTGCTAGAGAGGTTTAGGTTTAATTCCTCGTACACATTCACCACGCTCGGGACACAAAAAGCCCCCGCTGAACCGCAGAGAAACCCCTGGACTCCCCCCTCTTTGTAAGGGCGAGACAAGGCGAGCATTTAAACCTGTCCTTTAGGCGCTCCCGATGTCCCCAAGGGAGCTGAGCTTTCCACCGGAGGGTTCCCAATTAAAGCCCGGCTCTGGCCGCGCGGCCGGGCACGACACCCGCTGCCTGCCTGGCTCCGTTACACCGGAGCCCGGCCGGTGCTGCTGGCTGCGGTGGCAGCCTGACAAGCTCGGTCCTGCTTTGCAGAGTCCAGCTCCCCACAAATACATAATGAAATCGCCGAACCTCGACACCGCGCCCCCTCCGCGCAGCCCAGCCACGGCCCCGGGAGTGGCACGGGCGAGACGCGCCGCTCCCCAGGACGGCAGAACCCCCTCCCGCCGCCCCGGTGCCCGCGGCCGCCCCGGTCACTTACCGGAGAAGTTGTCGAAGGCGGTGGGGATGTACTCGGTGGGGTACCCGTTCGTGGTGTAGCTCACCACCAGGCTGGTCTTCCCCACCGCGCCGTCCCCTACCAGAACGCACTTGATGCTGCGCCGCGGCTCGGACCCCGCTCCGGCCCCGGCTCCGGCCACGGCCCCGGACCCCGCCGCCCTGCAGCGGCCGCCCAGCGCCGCTCCCAGCGCCGCCGCCGCCCGCCCGCTGCGCACCCTGCGCGGGGGCACCGGCGGCACCTCGCAGCCGCCCGGCGGCACCGGCTTGCTGATGTACCCCGCCTCGCCCTCCTGCTGCGGCGGCATCCGCGCGGCCACGCAGAGCCCCGCGGCCCGGGGGGCGGCGCGCTGCCCGGGGCCGCCGGCCGGGGGACGGCGAGGAGCGGCGGCGGGCGAGCGGTGCGGGGCCCCGGCGGGCCGGCAGGAGCGACGCGACCGCCGCGAAGCCAGCCCCGGCGCCGCTGCCGGTTCCCGGGTGCGGGCGGTGCGGCGGCTCCCGGCGGCTCCCGGCGGCTCCCGGCGGCTCCCGGCGGCTCCCGGCGGCTCCCGGCGGTTCTGCTACCGCCGCGCCCCGCGCGCCAGAGTCCCGGCCGCCGGCCCCGCGCCGCCGCGTGACATACCCGGCGCGGGGAGGAGCCGGCGCCGCAGCGCCCGCCCGGCCCGGCCGCCAGGCGGCGCCGCAGCGCCCCGCCCCGCAGGCACAGACGGCCGCGGACGGGCAGAGGGGGCGGGCCCCCCCGAGCGGGCGCGCCTCTCATTGGCCCGCTCGCCCCACCGCGCAGCGCCATTGGCTGGGTTCGACGGAGGGGGCGGTGCCGCCCAGCCCGCCGGGGCTCGCGCCAGCCGCTGCCCGCGGAGCCGCCGTGAGGGCTCGTCCCGCCCAAGTGGGATGGCGCCCGCTTCGCTGGCGGGGAGGGCGTCGGGCTTAGCCGGGCTGGAGAGTACTGAAGCTCCGACAGGTGCTGTCGGCGTATTCGCCGTGGAAGCCGCTGAGTGAGCTCCCACCTGCACGCTCGGGGAGGGGTAAACTGGGCTGTGTGCCGTGGGGAAGAGGGCATCTCAGTTTTAGCACCTTTGCGATAAGTTTGCTATGGAAAGTTTTGCAGTAAAACACTGAAAATGAAAGGCTGATGAATAATCTGGCACTATTCTCAATTGGAAATGTTATTAACGCATTTCTTAAAATCTTAAAAGCGCCATACAAATATTAGCCACACCACCTAGAGAATCTGGGATGCCTCATTTGACAGGCAGCAAGTGCGAATACCTGAACCTACCCAAATCAGTGCTGATAAGTCTATGGCAGAGCTGAGATTTTAGTTTACCATTTTTAGCATCACAGAGCTGCCAGTGAGTCCTGAAGTGCTGTTTCCCCATTTCCCTCAGTGAAGTGGAAACCCACGTGAGGCAGCACATGCTATAGCTGCCCATCATGCCCCATCTGTATTTCCCATGGTCACTGGAGCTGACGTCTTCCTGATCCTTTAAACCCTGGAGCAGTGTGGTCTAACCACCAAAGGCTCTGCAAAGGCTCAGGTCTCATGGAAAAAAGCACTCTGTACAGCTGATCTTTTCCTACGTGCCCTAGCCTCTCCCATGGGAAAGGTCACTGTGGTTCTCCTTAGGGTCATGGTTCTTTTGCACATAGACATTGTGGACATTCTGAAGCACGGCCAAAAGCAAGGTCCTCCCTGGCTGAAAGCAGCTGCAGGTTGGATATGTTGTGTGTGCAATTGAAGGTGTAGGGAAGAAACATCTCCCTGGAGCTCCATGCCAGCTCAGCAGCACCCACTCCCTTCAAGGAGCACAGCCAGGCAGGGATGGAGCACAACAACCAGCAGAACATAAAGGCTCAGTGTGACTCTCATGGTCAAGACTCACATGGGCCATTGACCCTCTTGTGGGACACCCCACTCCTGCAGAATTACCTTCCCTTAAATGAACAAAGATGGTGCTGTCATATATGGCATTAGCCCCAGAGAGAGCCATCACAGGGCACCCGGCTACAACCAAGAAACATATTCCCTTTAGGTGCTTTCATACATTTATCCCTCTGTGATGAAGCCTATGAGAGATCATCCAGACAGCTGAGCTCTGCCAAGGTAGAAGGACTGGAGTAGGAGCCTGCCTGCACTTATACTAAAGTAACAGAAATGGCTTAATTCATACCTTTAGTTATTTTGGTACAAGTCCTCGTGGAGAAGCTGAAGTTAGAACAAAAGCATTCTATTATAATTTAGTGTAATTATAGCCTGTCTACCCAGAAAAGCTGAATCGCTTTAACAATACTACCGCAGCTAATTCCCTGGAGCCTGGATGCAGTTGTGCCAGGATAATGCTAATTTGGCTTATTCTTGTCGGGAAAGGGAAAAACATTATGTGTGCATTGCAGGCTCACTTTGCAAACAGCTGCAGCTGTTTGAAAGGTTACCTCCAAGGCAGCTTGTTGCCACACTTGTTCTTGGGTTTGCTGCCTCCATAGCAGAGCCTTACAGCAAGCATGCTCCACAGCCACCTGGCTGCAAAATCACAGTGCAAAATTCCGTACTAGGCACCTCCAGCCCAGCAGGAGTTCTGTGGAAAGGCCTGAGATTCCTCTGTGGCTGCTGTGCTGTAACGTGAGGGAGCTCAGAGCTGTCTGTGTTGTGGTAATGTCTTGAGTGGTGATGCTGTTTCAACAGTATAAACTCAGTATTAGAGTGATGCAAGTGACAATCACATCCCTGATCAAAGTCAGGTACCAACCCCAGTACCAAAAATTGCCATAGGTTCTCCTTTTCCTTATAGTGAGACAAAAGGGAAACAAAGACAAAATTGCACAGAGGTTTGTGTCCCTTCTCCTGAATTGAAAACAAGTCGTTTTTCAGTGAAACCCTGAAGGTAGTCAGGATCTGCATAAAGCAAGGATTATCTTCAGTGCTTTCTGGTGAACTGCATGGAGTATGGAGACTGGATTCTGTTACTTTCCTCCCTACTGTTCTGTGCTGGGGGCAGAGCCACATTTGCAGCCCAGTGTCTCATTTTTATTCTGCGTGGTTCCCAGTGTATGCCTAGCTGCGTCTCTGCACAAGACAAGGCATTGCTGGTGAGAGGCATGCACACTGGGAAGAGGTACAGCTTTTCAGCATCTAGTTCCCTCAGAGTTTATTCTTCAGGCTCTGAGCAGCACCCAAGAAAGTTGTCTCCCGCACACGTGAGTTTGATAGAAAGGCCCGTTGTGCCTGAGGAGCAGAGCTGTCAAGAGGAGTCTCCATCTCCCTGCCAAGATTTGTGTTGCCCTTCTTGCCAGAGCCCAGCAGCTGGTAGTTTTCCATCTCCTGAAATCTAGAGGAACTTTCCACCTCAGGGAACAAGAAATTGGAGAAAAGTCAATAGACCAGACTAGCTTCATACCACATTTATGCAAGGAAAGAAATAAAAGGAGCACTATAATTATGTTTTAACTACCTTTTACTCTCAGCAGCATCCCATAAATCAAGGATACCTTGTTAGTACTGTGGAATGGCATGTGATGCTGGAAGCCAGCATACAGGAAGTATGCTGACAGTAAAGACTGTACGCAGGTTGGCTTTGGCCATCTTGGGCAGTGTGTCCTGACATGATGAAGTCATGATAGCAGACAATTTTTTGTCCATTTTTGGCAAAGAGAAGGTGAGCAGATGTACTGCAGTCTCTGACACCCCACCAGGATGTGGCCCAACCGAGGGCACAAGGATGTGCAAGCCACGTCAGCCCTTACCAGCAATGGAAAATGGCAAATTCATGTCCTGGATCAATGCCACGACGAGCATTCATTGAGACAAAAGATGCACAACCACAAGGAAAACTCCTGTGGGTGGGAGATGAGAGGGTGGGCAACATGCACTGGGTGACAACCCATTTGAACGGCACTGAAAGATGATGTGAGAAATCTCCTCATGCAATGCTGCAAGCAAAAAAATGCCACATGTACATTCTTAAACACCTTCAGCAGACAAGTACAGCTGCTGCATTGAGCTAAGTGGGCTGCAGTGGGATAGCCATAAGAGTCTGCATTGTTTCTGTGCTCAGGGAGGGGGGCGTGAGTGGATTCAGAGCTGCATGGTTGCCCTATACTGTAATGTACCCTGCTCAGTACAGTAGCCTTTTGTGTAAGAGGATGAGCTAACCAGTTGTTTTGCAGGGGGTGGGGGCATTGGCACCACAGCAGCAAGTGAGAGCAGCTCCCGGGCAGCCGTGGTGGCAGTGGGCTGAGGGGGTATTGATGGAGGGATGCTGTAACAGATAGCCCCTGCTTCCGAGCTTTTGGCCTCAATCCTATCACATGCACACATCTTACAGGTTTGAACCCAATTGTTTTCAGAGCTCTAAGCTGGGGGATAAACAGGCTTAACTCCACATAGGTCAACAGGGTGGCAGTTGTCTGTCTCAGGGCTGAATTTGACGCATTATCAGCCAGTTCACAGAAAAACTCCTGCTCTATCCTACATGCTTGTGTTAGTCAAATATTATTCTTTGAGAAAAATGACAGAGAGAGGAAATTATTTTATCAGGACATGAAGTAGGTCATTGTTATACCCTGGCTTATCATTTTCCCTATGATACAAAAAGTATGAACTGGATGCTGGCCTTGGAGAATGAAAGATTTTTTTCTTCTTCTTCTTTTCCTTTTTGCAGAAACTTGAAAAGCTTGACAGGGAGAGAGGTGAGGGAGTGAGGCAGCACACTCTGAACATGACGTGATGGACTGCTGCTTGTTCAGGGGAAGGGTACAGCCTGCTCTGCAGGACTGTCACCAAGACATTGATCTTTGTAAAGAAAAGCAACCCCAAGATCTGGAAAAACATCCATCTGTGATGCCTCCATCCATTTTTCAAAGAGTTGGATCCCAGTGACTCAACGGAGCCAATCATTGGCAGGTGAAAAAAGACAGGGGAAGAATAGGAAGGGAGGGAGAGAGCAAGGAAAGGACAGCAACCTGGGGAAGAAAAGGCAGCTTTTATAAAGCACAGCTCTGATCTGCTCTGCCTTTGAGGCTGTTTTATGAGAATTGTAAGGGGAAAGGCCTAGAGAAGTGCAAAATATTGCTACTTATATATTTGATTTGTTGTTTAAAATATATATATATTTGCCAGAGCTTTTTTTTTTTAGTAACATTTTCATGCCCTATGTATGGATTTCAGGGAAGTTTTCACTACTTGGGGAATGGTATCAGTAAGTAGGACACATTATTAACACAATAAACTCTCACCACCCTGCTAGCTAAGTTTTGATTGAATTTAGGACAGGGTACTAAAAACTCACAGACAAAACCCGTTGTTGAGATAAACCTGGAAAAAAACCCCACAAAACCAAAACAAAGCACAATTGCTTCAAGGCTCCCAAATTCCTAGTTAATTCAGAAAACAAATTAACCCTAGCCTCCTATCTGCAGTCCCTCTGCAGGAGAACCACGGTGGGAGGTGAGCCCTTTATCTCACTTTCAAAATCCTTTTCAGCTGATCTGGGGTCACAGATGCTGAAAAGCACTGCATGTCCTGATTTTGTGTGACAGTCACCAATTTGCCAGCTTGTTGTGTGAGCCCCTGACTGCCTTAGGGCTGCCCCACACCCCTCTGGGTGCACCAGAGCTGGGAGCTCTTCCCAGGGTTCTCCCTGCTGGCTCAGAACAGGGATCAAACAGAGGACCCAGCAGGTCACCTGAGCACTGCTGGGGACACACTGGGTAAGAACTAGGTGGTGGCAGATAAATGTCTTGGTAAGGAAAATAACTGATACCAGCTTTGCCAAACATCTGAATGACGGGACTGCCTCTGCCCTGGAGTATATTGCATTTCACTGCCCTTCTGCTCACTGGGGTTTATAACTATTCTTCTGTTTCTGTCATAGGAGCCCTGTTTACAGAGACAACCTGAAGAGGGAGGAAGTCCAAGAACTAAGCTGAAGGAGAAGAAAACAGGCTTGGATAGTGTGCTGCACATTGGTGAGACTGGTGGGAGTGATAGAGGAGAGAGCTGAGCAGAGAAACAACAGCTCAGTTTGCACACATCTCTGAGGAGCCAGAGCAGAGCTGCCTGCACTGGAAAAAGGCATGGTATCTGCAGCACAGGTACTCTTTGCCAGACTGCCTGTCAGCCAACAGGAGAATTCCCTCATTAGTTTTCCTTAGCTGGCACAATCCCACTAGTTCCCCAGGTGGGATCCCAATGCAGATGTCAAAATCCTAGTCTGCCATGCTTCTGTTCTTTAGGGGTTCTTTCCAGCAGCTGGGAAAACTTTTCTTTCTCCTATGCATTCCCTTCCCTGTTAGAGCAGACTAGTGAATAACTTTTCTGCCACAGCCTTCCAGGGAAGAAACCCTGCTGCCTGCCTCTGCTGGTTCCTGCTCCAGCCCTGCTCTCAGCCCTGATGTGACCACTCTCTTCAATCCATGCTGGAACTGATGTGACCTGCATTTATGGGCATCTTTATGTAACTCCACTGGCAGATAGATCTCCATGGCCTTCAAGCCCAAGTGGACTGCAGTCCAGCATCTGCCGTGTACACTCCTACCCCAGTCCTCAGTGATGTAATCTGTGTTCCTGAAGTTGTCTATCTCAGAGGTATTTTTTGTACAGTAGATATTTTCTTTGTTAGACAGGCTAAAAAGCCTTTATCAATTCTCTTTAGAGGGTTATGTGAGGCATCTGTTTTGTTTTCACCCTGGTTAAATATCCAAAGTCTCCTTGAATGGGGATGAACCCCAGCAGTCCGTGTGCACCAAGATTTATCGCCCCGCTCTGTGCACCCCACCCGCACACCATACCCAAACCCCTCACTTTGACAGAGTTTCAGGCCTCAGGACTGCTTCAAAGGGGACTCAAGATCCAGAGCAGCCTGCCAGACCTGGGTTTTCTTTTCCAAAAGTCCCCTCTTATGGCACAACAGATATCAGGGCTCTGGTCTCCCAGGCCTTCAGAGAAAGAGCTGGGAGGTGCCAGGGTGACTCCAGCTACACAACAGGAGATGCAGAGTTTGTCTCTGGACCAGGGAGCTTTCAGAGGTCAGGCCTAAAAATGCTGACAGTTTTACATTGATAAAGTAAGTGCAGGGATATCTCTTTGCATTTCAGTGCAGGGCTGTGTGTAAGAATAAGGTCCCTGTTTGCAAATTATTTGTGGCAGAGGATGATGTGATCAGACCTGGCTGAAGAACTGGGAAGAGGCAGCTATAACCCAGGCTGATAGTGTAGAGCTGTGAGTGCAGAGGGAGGGAGTCAGCAGTAGTGCAGAGGGAGGGAGTCAGCAGTGAGGCAGGAGAAAGGTTTTTGACATCTTAAACCCAAATGCAAATACTGTGGGAGGAACATGAATGCAAGAGAGTGATCAGTCCATGTGTCCCCTAGGCACAGAGAACCAGGACGCCAAACAATCTTATAATGCTGAGTGATATGGTACTTGTAAAATATGCTCAGATTGGGCTGAAATGGTCACCAGCCAGAGTGAACAGAGCTCAGAACATCAGCATTCCCAGGGGAAATCCACGACCTCCCCACTGCTGTGGGATGTCCCCAGGGGCACCTCTCACTGGGCCATACACATCCCTGTATGAGGGATCAAACCAGCTTCCTACTGGGACTCTTCACTTTTGTTAACAATGCTGGGACATGAGGAGAGCAGGGAGATCTGTTTGCTCTGTGGGGATGCTCCCATGCCTACTTCTGCACCCTCCCACACCTGGAAGCTTGGCCCAGCCAATCCATGTGTGCTGATCTGCCTCTGCAGACAGTTTGTCCCATGTGTTTTTAGTTGGTTACCCTGAAAGTCTGAAAAACAACAACTGGTCTTAATGTTATCTCTTTTGGAGCCAGGCACTTCCTCTTGGTATCAAACTTGGAAGAACCCCATAGCCACTGCTGAAAAGCCTTTTCCCTTTCCACATTTAAAGATCTTTTCCAAAAGCGGTTGCTAGGATGTCCTTGGAGGGGATTGAAAGGCTTGGAACAAACCAATGCAAGTGTTAGTTTTATTGAAAGTGAACAGGATGTTCTTCCCTGATAGCTGCCTGACTTTGAGGAATCGCAGGAAAGCATCCAGAGCTCCAGGGCAGCTTAGCAGAGGAGGAAAGCCATGGCTTTTTCTGTGCTGCATGGTAACACAAAGGCAGCAAACCAAAGAACAGGATTCACTTGGTGCGGAGCAAACCCTGCTGTCCGAACCAGCACTGTCCTGGCTCGGCTGGCTGTATGTGGTGGCTCCCAGGTGCCTCCCTCATCTCCAGATTAGCTGAGCCAGCTATGTCCATCGCACATCCCTGCTGCTGGCAGTCACAGCTGGGGAGGAGCAGGCACTTCTCAGCACACCATGCTCCACCCCACCAGAAATCTGCTTTGGGAGAGAGCTGTGAGCAAGTTTGAGATACTGGAAAGCAGTTATACAGGCATTGTATTTCTCTCTTCGGGGACAGAATGAAAACTTCTGATTCCCAAGTTTTCAGGACAGCACTTTTCAACCATAATAGACATAGAAGCCAGGCACAGCATAAGGTTTTCTTTCCCTTTCAAACATCCCATCTCTTCCTGGGACTCCCTCACTAGCATACAAGGCCAGGCCCAAGAAATTGCAATTCTAGTCCATCGGAGCTGGATTTTTAAACAAAGAGTTGCCAAAACAGTACTACAGCATGGATCTATTAGGCAAACCATTCCAGAATGGTTTACTTTCATAAAGTAGTGTTTTCACCAGTCTAGTTTAAACCAGTTTTCTGAACAGAATGAAATTCCAAGGACTCCTTTGCTGGATAACCTTGACAGACTAGTGTCCTTTCTTAACTGGGAAGGGAGCAGACAGAATTCATGTGCCAAAACCCAAAACTCTCCAGGAAAACTTCAGTTGAGTGCAAACTGAGCCTCAGTTTGTCAGTGTTTGAGAAGGTACTTTGTAGATGACTTGAAGTCCTCAAATTAAAGATGTGAATGAGGGCAAAGCACTCCTGGTAGGTAATGTGATCCTGGCTTCAAACCCGCTTCTCCTGCTGCTTTACACGTCTTCATATCTTTGACAGAGAGTGTCAGAGCAAGAAGGACAAAAATGCTGAACCTCTCCCAGTTCTGGTAGTTGTGGAGGTGACCTAGGGGCTTTGAGCACCAGCCTCTGTTAGCTGTAAACACAAACCACTGAAAAGCACCAGAGCTTTCCCACTGAAATAAAGGCATCGGGAACAGGAGATTAATGGGTTGCCAGCTGTGTCGGCATGATAAGCCAAGCAAGAACCCAGACGCTTTCAGTTGAAAATGGATTGAGACCTCAGCAGGGACACATGGCAAATCAGCCAGAAGCCACGCACAGAAAACTGAGCAAGGCAGCACGGGCAAACATTCCTTATCTTCACTTTACGTCAATAGAAATGGCATTGTAAAAGAGGCAGCAAAGTATTTGCTGGAGAGAAGGAGGGAAAAGTCCACAAGCTTTCTTGGCTCTACATGTAGGTTTTAAAATGCTACTGTTTTCCTCAGAAACTTGTCATTGAAAACAGGCATCCAGCAAAAACCACCCAGCAAGTTCTTCCAGAAGGCTTGTTTGCTTGTTTTGGTGGATTTAGCTGAGTTGTGCTGGCAGGAATCTGCCTGCCACTGCTGTTGTGCTCCAAAGGCGGTTGGGAAACTACAGCCTCTTAAACCAGTCTAAAGCACAGCTGTGATAATTACACCATCTACTATGATTTGCCACAAAATAGGACTCAGGGGAGAGGCAGACCTCAGAAGTCTGGGCTTTCTACAAGGTGATGGTGTCTGCAGCCATGTCCCTGTTTCCCACAGCTCCTGCTTTTACAGCAGCCCAGCCCAATTACCTTCATCGGCCTTTTCTTTGCTTTTTGGTTTTATTGTTTTTGTTAAGGCTAGTTCACAGAAGAGTGGATGACTCCCAGATTCCTTGTATGGGTTTTTTGTTTGTTTGTTTGTTTATTTGTGGGGGCTTTTTGTGGTGGCAGTGGTACTTTCCATTTTGCTGAGTTTTCCTTTTGCTTTTAAGCAACTGTATGCAAGAAAGTCATCTTTCCTACCAGAGGCAGTACCAAGGAAGAAGAAAACTCAGCAAGGAGAATAACAGTTAAGGTAAGGCCATGAGTAGGTTTTGCCTCCTCCTCCCTCGGTTTTGCCTCCCCACCCTGAGTGGGTAATGGGCCCTGACTGCAACTCTGCTGTCAGTGAGTGCCCTGGAGCAGGGAAAGGCACAAATATTCCCTCCACACAGGTGTGTAGGTGTCAGTGGGAGATGAGCTGGGAGAAGAAACAGGCTGGGATAAACACAGCTGAAGCCGCACAGCCTGGATCTGTACGGGCCCTGGATCCATCCCCGCGGAGCCTCAGGCTGGCCGCTGGCCGGAGCAAAGCCCATCGCCGGCTTATGGGCGGGGCTGGGCTCACTGCAGCTGCGTGTCTTAGGGCAGGGCCACCCACTGCACACCGGTGGGGAGCTGCAAATCTCACACCAGGTGCACCGGGCTCTGCAGGGACTTCAGCCGAGTGCCTGGGAGCTGGCTCTGGAAACCTGAAGGTGTTCTGTCAAAAGGTCCAGTTGTTTAGGTATCAAAGTAATGATATCGCTCATAAAAATAATCTCAAAATAGGATTGTTGATAAAATAGTGCATTTTATTTATAATGCCAGAATTAATGAACACAGATTCTCTGTATTTGCAGTCCCTGACACCATAGTGATGGATATGATTCAAGAACAGAGACAGATGACCCAGTAGCTAAGTGACTGATCATTCCCTCTTAACACACGCATAGGGGAAATGAATGGAAAAATTGGAATGGAGAAAATGGAAAATCCATGGTTCTGAACTGCTTTCTGTTTTTCTCAGGAGAGGAACTTCAGGCAATGTGTCTGCAAAGCTCTGAGCAGCTTCCACTCTTCCTGACCCCACCAATTTCCTCTGCACAAACTATCCATATGGATTTGACGTGTGGCCTCTGAGAGGCCCTGAGGCCTCATATGTCTTAGTAAGTCAAAATGTATGGGGTAGAGAAGCCATGTCCCTGCCTAAGCTTCTGCAAGTCCCTCTGCAAGGGTCAAGTTAAGTGCAAGCCTGATCCTGTTCTCTGAACCAGGTTTGCATGGTGCTGCCCAGCCTCACCAGGCTGGGTTTCATCTCGGCTGCAGAACTCAAAAGGAGGTGGCCTCTGTCTTGCCCCACGTGGCCTTGGCAGCTCAGCATCCCCACCAGACCAGGGACACATCTCCACGGCTGGTTCATCCTCACCAGCTTCAAGTCCTGGGGTTGGGGCAGGAGCTTAAGAAACAAGAGGGCTGTGGGACTTGAAGGCTTTTCTGGAGCCGTGTACCCTTTTAGTGTTTCCGTGAGTGTGCTTCTGCCCTTGGACCCAGGGGCTTAGCAGTACTTCCCTGCTCCACAGGGATGCTGGGGTGAGTCAATCCATTAAAAGGTGTGCGCTGCTGAGACACCAAGTCTACCACCACATAAAACAATAAAACAGGCTGGGGAGCGTTTTCCACTCCCAAGACTCACTGGCATGCCCAGCCATCCCCAGGGAGACAAGCTCCTGTCCCCCAGAGCAGGAGAGCTGTGCCCAAACCACCTGCTGAGAACAACCCTGGCTCCTGAAACATGCCTGGGCATTGGCTGCAGGAGTATTTGTTTGGTCTGGGACAAACCCCTGCAAGGACAATGCCAACCATTTAACTGTATGGGTAACTGCCTGGGCCTGTGCCCTGCCTCCTCTTTATTAATTTATTAGTACCTTGCTGCTGGCCTGCACTTGTAGGGACAGAGAGCTTGCCATGAACAAGGGCAAAAAAGTGCCTGTGAGGGGAAAGTTCAAAGCATTTTTTTGTTTTGTGAGAAAAAGGTGCATTCTGCTCTGCAGTTCAGTCTCTCTGGTCACTGCAGAGCTGGGTTTGGTCGATGCAGGTAGTGTGATTTTTTTGTGCAGTGCCTGGCAGAGGGAGCCTCAGTGGCCACGCATCACTGCTGCCCCAGCAGATGCTGCTGCTGTTGTTATGAGCAGTACTGCAGCCAGGTTTAAGACAGGGATGTAATGCTCTGAGTGGCCAGCTTACCAAAGAGAACAAAGAAATGATTATAGGGCCAGGGAAAAAAATAAGGGGGAAAAAAAGCTAAAAGAAAACAAAGAGCCATTGACAAGAGACACAAATTAGCTGGGTCTCGAGTATCCTTCCCCATCTGATAAAACAAAAATGTCCAGAGCAACAATTAACAAAAAAAAAAAAAAAGGTAGAATATCTGTTTAGCTCCAGGTACTGACTACCACACAGGGCTCTCTTTTTTTGTTGTTCCCATGCTTTTGGTTGTCTTGGGTCTTGGTTAATGTAGAACTGGTTGTATGTGTGTGTGTGTGGTGCAGTCCCTGTGGTTTTGAAAGCTGCCTTTTGCAAAGGAAGGGAGACCCTCCAGAAGGGCAGCAAAGGAGCAAAGTGAGCTCAGAGGATACCAGGAGTGTGCTTTGGCTGTTATTAAGGAAATACAGCTAGGGATAGGAATTAGCACTGGAGAAGCACTCAGAGGCAAATCCAGCAGGTGTTCAGGGTTGGGAAGACAGCACTGAATAAAAGCTATGCAACAGAAAAGGAAAGCTGTGGAGAGTGCTGCTCCTGGGCTGCCCTGGGGTACACTGGTTATTGCTGGCTCACTGGCCAGCACTGAGGTGAGGGAAGCGTGGGCTGCCCCTGCAGTAGGGCCTTAGGAACAACAGGGAGCTTAACACTCTTCACTTTTGCCACAGGAAAGGGAAAGGAAATAATCCATTCTCCACAGTATATGGAGGTAAATAAGGAAGCAAGTAATGAGCTCAAACTGCAGCATAGAAAGCTCAATACAGATGGCAAAACATACTTTCCAGAGGTGTGGATGATGCATGTTGCAGTTGCCTCCAGGGACTGAGGCATCTCCAGCAAGGTGAGACACCCAGGGCTGTCAGGAATGGTTAGGGGCAGCTCATTTTGTTTCTAGGTAGCTGGGATGCAGTGGTGTTTCCTGACAATTGCTCTTCCAACCATTACCTTTGTAAAACTATCCAAAGACTGTCAAGGGCTACAGTTCCATGGTGATTTTCATAGACAACAGAAAGCAAACCAGATAAAGCCTAGGGTACATTTCAGTGCTCTTGCTCCCTCACTGTAACATTTGTTTGTGTGTGGAAGTAGATGCACCTGTTCCATTCACTTTTTCTCCATTCACTTCACTGACCAGCTCCTCTTGTCCTGTGGATCACCTGTGTGTCCCTGAAGGGCAGCCTGAAAACCACAGGAGCAGATTTCCTCATGGGAGCCCTTTTGGGTCCCTTCCTTGTGTGTGCCCAGCTGACCAGGACCACTTGTGTCTGTGGGTGAGGCACACATGGATGTTGGGTTCTGAGCAAAGCCCTGCCTGCCTCTTGTGAGCTGCCACCACTGCCTGCAAGAAGGCATAGTCAAGACCTGTCAGATGTACAGCTAGGTGCTGTTTGGTGCTGTTAAGTGCTGTCTGTCCTGGATTTTAGATTGCTCTCCATCAGAGAAAGATCACAGAAACAAGAAATGACACTTGTTTCTTACAGTCTTGTGTTTGAAAGCAGAAGTTTTTCTTAGCTATATTATATTATTTACCTGTGTCACACCTTCTCTCTATGGTCTCTGGAAAAAATCTCCATTTGGTCTGCAATCTCCCTTTCCTTCCCTGCTGAATTGACAGGCTCAGCTGGTACCCTCGAAATTGGTGTAAATTCCTGTGACTTTTCACAGCAGCTAGTGGCACCATGGGTTATTTAGTCAACATTTCCCCAACAACCTTATTGCCACAGCATGAAGCAGAAGGGGAAAGCCATATCTTTGTTAGTAAATAATTAAAATTTCTTTTGTCAGTAAACTGGAGAAGCATGGATTGAAGGCAAAGAAAAAAAAACTTTTTTTTTTTCCCCCCAATGCAGTGGGACCTGGATTCTGCAAACCCCCATGCAGCTTGCTTCCCTGTTAACCGAAGCGTAAATGTTCTTGTGTTCAAGGCCTCTCTCCCCTGACTGCAGCTCTTCTGCATGGCTTGTCCTTCACAGGCTAAGTGACAATAAGAAATTGTCCTACTTAAGCAAGGGACCTATTTCACCTCCTCACCGCACTCATTAAAAAATGGCAATGCTAAATACACTTAAAGATCAAAGGCCTGGTATGCAAAACAGATCCTGTGCAGCAAACTGGCTTCTTAGGGTTTTGTCACTATGGTGCTACTGCCTTGACAAGTTAAAATATCCCTTGTCAGCCTCTATGGGAGCCTAGACAGAGAAGGAACTAGCAAAAAATAACTGAATGCTGTCTTTGACTACAGCCACTGAGTGGTTAATTTTTTTTAAGCTTTAATCAGCTTTGACTTCAGGTTTGGCTATTAACCCACCAAGTGATCATTAACTCTGCTGGCGGAGTGACTGATTTCCAGAGGATCGGTCCAAAGAAGGATTGGTTTTTAGTGTGGTTTTTTTTTTTTCTTTCTGAAGGACTTTAATATCTCCTACCAGCAGACAGACAACCTATTGAATCCCCTGTAAGACTCTGGGGCTGAGCAGGGAGAAATTGCAGGTTATCTGCATAGAAACACACTGCTCAGAGCTGATAAACTCACTGACACTCTATCCTGCTTTCCAATTTAACTCAAGCCTTGCTAAGCAGCAGGAGTAACCTGACTGAATTGTTGAGGGTCACAGCTTGAGGTCCTTAATCAACATTCCCAGCTTAATCAACGGGAGTTTGGCAAGCCTAAAACGCAAATCTGGATATTTCTGGTATTTACTCTGGTGCTTGTCCTTTTCCTTCCAGAACAGCTGGTTAAGGATGTAAAAATGATCAAATGTCAGTAGGACTTCTCTTTTTTTTTAGCCCTTTTGTCTTTAAAATGCCTACAGTTGGAATTTTCTAAAGGCAATTTTGCTGGCTAGAGAATGATCTGCTAATAAATAAAAGGAACAATTTTTTTTTTCATTAATAAACTATTCTGACTCACAGTCCATAACCTAAGCCACGAGAGCATCTTGCCTTCCTGACTTGAGACCCATAAGACCTAAGAAGCTGACTCTGACTCAGCAGAGTAGGGCTGGGATTGGACTGTGTTTGCTATGTGTATCTTTTTTTCCGAACACAACACAGACAGAAATATATTAGGAAAAAGCCTCTTGTACACTGGCCCCTGATTTCTCCCTGGGAATCACTGGTGTTTTGATTGCTCCCTCTGGTATGAGAATGAATTAAGCTCAGATTTATAAATAGCAGTCTAAGCACCCCTGTGCTGACAGGCACAAATGTCAGGAAATATGTAGTTAGTTACAGCGGCACTGCATCTTTGAACTTTAATTTTAAGTACCTCCGTCATACCAGGGGAAGCAGAATAACACATCTGGAACTAAAAGATTCCTGCTAGACTTTTCACACTAACTGTTTCCAGCTTTTTTCCAGATAGGAGTTTTCAGCAAAATGATGTCCAATTGAAAAATTCTGATTCCTTAAAACTATTGTTTAACTTATGAGACCTCCAAAAGAAAACATGCCCAATACATCTCTCAAATAAAAGTAATAAGGAAAAAATTATGAATATCAAAGCATCCCTTTTTCCATTGTTGACATGTAGAATAATGTCTTCTTAATTCAAATGTCTTCTACAATTTAAATAATTTTACTTTTAAGTAATAATAATAATAAAAAAATCTTGAAAGCACTGAAATTTAATATTGCCATTGACTCAGACTGCATTTTTATTGTTTGCCTGCATATATTTTCCATGGCTTTGTTTTCTATCCCATTTTGTGACTTGACTTTTTCTATTTCAAGCACCTTCTCTCGGCTGAAAATGGTAACCAGATATTTTGTGCCTGAATAAAAAATAGGATGAAATTCCAGCTAAGACAGCCCACATGTGCCTCTGGAATATGTTCACAGAGGAGCAGCTCACCTGTGCTATGGCTTTGGATATAATAGCAAGGCTTTGCTGTAAGTCATCCAGATGAGCAGTGCTCCACCAGACTGATCATGCTACCACCCTCCTGTATGGAGCTGCTAGCATGAGGTTCAGCAGGACCACAAACTAGACAGGACTACACAAAAAGTGGGGGAGAATAATTTTTCTGCATTCATTTATTGGATTTTTCCATTGCAGAAGTGCTATCATGTTGATTCACAGTTGGCAGCATGAATGTCTCTACGTAACAAAAGCACCAGGTTTTCCAGTGTTCATTTCCAGTGCTAAAATCCTGCAGAAAAATCTGTTCCTGTGCATAGGGAGGGGCTGTTCCTGGTGGAGGCAAAGCTCACAATGAAGTACCAGCTGTAGTGTTGGGCAAGAAGTTGCAGAGGCAGTTGCTGCCTGCCTTTCCACGTTGCATGCCTGCCTTTCCACGTTGCATGCCTGCCTTTCCATGTTGCATGCCTGCCTCCAGCCGTGCAGAGCGATGAGACCAGGAGTGCATCAGTAGTGCTGGCTGCATCCAGCACACGTGGAAAGCTGCCTCCTCAGGCTCAGGCTGTGGCAAGATCATATTAGAAAGGTTTATCCAGCTTCCAGGAATGAAAAGGCACCTCTGTCAATATAGGTCATAGCAGAGCCTCCGGCAAAACCCCCAGTATATAACTACGGCCACCTCCTGTCACAGTTGTCACTGTGCCTGAAGGCAGAAGTCACAACAACAAAGCCTAGACCCAAGGGCAGCAGCTCTGTGCCAGCTGTGCTTGCTGTGTGCCCTGGGCTGGGATGCTGAGCTGCTGGGGCCGAGCTGCCGGCTCTGGGGCTGCGGGCACATGGAGCTGTGCAGCTCTGGGGCTGCTTTACAGCCAGGGTGTTGTGCTGGATGATGGGCTGTGGGCACGGGTGGTAGGCACTGCAGGGCTCTTGGGCTGGAAGAGGATGCTGAAATTCGGGCATTTGGGAATTTGGGGCTCGGTGCTAGGCTGCGGGTCTGCAGGGTTACAGAAAGGGACATTCGGATGCAGGTCTGCTTGGTGTGGCACTGCCGGGACACCGAGCTGGGGAGGCACGAGGCTTCTGGGTGCTGGGCACAGGCAAATGTTGGGCTGGGGGGCCGTGCGATCCAAGGCCGCAGGGCTGCTGCCTGGAGCGGCTGAAGGACTGCGGAGCGGCGCGCAGGGGCTCCGCGGGGCTGCGAGGCTGCATGCTGGGCTGGGAAAGGTGCGGGAGATGAGGAGTTGTCCTGCCGTGAGCGGGGCTGCGGGGATGCGGAGATGCGAGGATGCGGGGCTGGGGCCGGGGCTGCGGCGATGCCGGGATGCGGCAGCAGCGGGCTCCCTCTGCTGGCCCTGCTGCCTTGGCGCCCTGGAGCGGCCACTTGTGCACGCCCTTGCTCTGCTTTAGCCGTAGCAGCCGCCTGAGTTCACAGGGATACCCACAATATTTTCGTGGGATTTTTTCCCTTTGTGCCTAGAACTGGCAACAGGAGCCTGCATGCCCCATGTGCAGTGTCCTGTGGCGCCATCAGGTTACTGATTTATTCCATTAGCCACAGCTTAGAGATCACAACTTTGCACTCTGGGGCCAGTTTTCCACTGGCTGGAGTCACTCACAGGACGCCAAACCTTGGCATGGTCCTTGTTTGCAGCTTGCTGTGGCCGTGTGCGTCGCAGAACTGTGAGCAGGAATGGCACCTGATGTCCTCAGCATCCCTCTTGTCCAAACTGCACAGCAATCCTACTAAGCACCACAACAAAATTCTGCTTATAGGTACTTAATGAATCTAACTCTCCTTCTCCCAGGCACAAGTTGGACACATACACAAGCACTGCACGGTGGGGGTGTTTTTATTTCCTTATTGGATACTCTTGTTTCCTACGCTCAGAAACCTCCAATATCAGGCATGTCCTGGTGCAAGTACTAATAGGCTGTGCTGCACTGATTTCTTCATCTCCCCTTGGATGAACAAAATAATTGCTCACCTGGTTCTCTGCTCATCAAATGTCGGCAGTGCCAGCCCCTCGGACACGGCACGCAGCCCAGCGAGTTTCCCAGAGCTGTCCCGTACTGCTTGTGCAGTGTTAGCAGCATAGTGTACACCTCAGGGAGTGGGATCTGCTGCTTCTCAGCACTCACATGCTCCTTGGATCACTTCTGGAGGTTTTTTTTCAAGCACGCAAAACCTGGTGTTTGAACTGCATGTGAACAGCAGGAGGAAAACACAGTTTTTTACCCAGTTTTTAATTTGCAGACCTCAATATTTTCCAAAAGAGGTGCAGACCATCTGTCACAAATTTAAGGAGATGGGCAACAGGGTTGATTTTCTCAGCTCCCTTTCCCCAACAGATAACCCTCAGGGCCTGAAGACAATAGGCTGCAAACTGTTGGCATTGATAGATGAGCTTCCTCCCCTTCCATGCAGCTTGGAAAATTGCTTGCCTGTCTCTTATTTAAACAAATGAAATATTCCAACTCCAAACAATGCTAGAGCTAATAATGGAAAGAGGGAGCAGCTTAGGATTTGAGTCTCCTACCTCTTGATTCTTTCTATCCCTCCCCCTTCTGTTCTAGCACCCCATTCTTAGACTTCAATTTAAAAAGAAAATTTAATAACAAACTCAAAATGTTAACCAGGATATCTGTGCAAGGTAAGGGACAGAAAAATCATTTGAAAGGTTTTGGTGTTTCAAGCTGTAACCTTGATGTAGGATTTGAGCTGGCAAGGTGGGGATTTACAGTCTTTTCTACACCAGCAACACAAAAAAATCACTTTCTGCCTTTCCTACTCCTGACAGCCAAGCCTCAGCCAGCCAATATTCTCCACATCAGCACCCAGGGATGGGAGTCTGTCACAGAAAGAACCAAACACATATTGCTGCAGCACCAGCATGAATACAGATACACAGAGCAGGAACACATTTTGTGCTGCAGAGCCCTGGAGGCAAGCTTGGCTTGCAGCTCACATACATGTGTGCCAAGATACCCGTGTGTGCTGCAGTATAGGCGTGTTCAAACCCTTGCACTGCAAAATACTGGAGCTGTTTTAAGGATGGGGAAGCATCTGGCTAAAAAAAAAAAAAAAAAAAAGCCTTGTGTGTTTGGGCCTGGCTCATGTAAAAACCTTGTTTCTTCCAGAATATTGGAAGTAATGAAAGTGCCTGCAGTAAAATACCTGATAAGCTTCTCTTCCTCTATAGAGAGGGTAAATGCATGTCATTTTCCAATTAGCTCTTGCTCTGAGCAATTACGTTGATCAAATAATTGAATAAGTGACAGGAATGTGAATTCTGGAGACAGTTAATTTCATTCATCTGCCAGTTTATAACCTGACTTGCACGAACACATAAACCAGGCTAACGTGTTATTTATAACTTTGAAAATGCAATTATAACAGTCAAACATGAAGAATTGTGTGTGTAGAGAGAAAGGTTTCTGCTAGTAAATTATAGTAATAGCATAATGAGGGAATTTGTTCTTTACAGCCAGCATGTAAAACAGGAAGGATGTGAGACTTGTGTTTGAGAGAGTGAACAAGGCTGGCGTCAGCATTAGCAGGTGGAGCAATGGCCCTGGCCTGAATGTGGGGCAGCTAAGCCTTACCCTCTTGTTTTGTGAGACATTGTGTGTGTCCTGCCCCAGGGACTGTCAATGAGGGCTAAACATGTTCCCCAGCTCCCCATACTCTTCTCTCCAAGTGAAGCTGAGCATCATTTTTGATGGAGAACCAGGACCGTGACCCTTTGCATGAAGGTGAGTGCAAGAGATACAAACCAGGTGTTTTCTGCTTGGTGTTGCTTGGGTGAGCATCACAGTGCTCTGGGAAAAGCTCCAGCTGAGTGTGCTCGACTACAAGTTACTTGGAACAACCCTGGAAGTCAAAACCAGGTCCTTGACTTCCATCAAAAGAATCAATCCTTGCAAGTTTTCTTCAGAAAAAGAAATTAAAAAGCTCATCAGGAATGCAAACCATTTGATTTTCTTCTTAAAGCTGTCTTTAGATTGTTTCAACAGATCGTACCTTTTATGTGAACCCCCTGTAGCAACCCAGCCTACCATCCAAGGGGCACTAATTAGCAGAGATACACGGTAATAAAAGTAGTGTGCAGGCATGAGCCACTGCCTCACAGGGAGTACTACCTGGTTGAGTGCTACACTGGCTGCAAGGAGGAAATCTGTGCAATTAATTGCTTCCTGATTAAAGGCATTTGCAGTCTGGCCCTTAAATCTTCAAGGCCTAAAAACACATGCTGAGTTAAATATGGAATTTGCTCACAGTACTCAAAAACATTGCCCTAGACAGGGAGGATTCAGTGTGGTAATTTTGCTTGGAAATAAACACTTTCCAGTCTAAGCCTATTTTACCCCAAGCCGAGTACTTAGAAAGTGCCCCAGTCCAAACTAAAGGGCCATAGAAGGACTTGTGGGGATTTAAAACAATTTCTAAACCAGCTTAGCTGAGCTCTTACCATGTGAGGACATGCTCTTACAGGAATTAATTTCACAGGGCATGAGGAGCAGAGGCAGAAACCCCACAGGACGTCGGGCTGAAAGGCTATTTAAATGGTAATAAACTTCAGTGGATGACAAAAAATAGTGACTGATTAGAGGCACACCAGGAGAGAGGCTACCTGGTGTGAAGCTGCTGGGTGGTGGCAGCTCTGGGGCCTTCTGTTCCCTGCACACATCTTGTCACCAAGCAAACAAGATGGGGTTAATCCTGCCAGCAGGGAGGAGGCCTAATTCAGGCCAGTGGACAGCAGGAGGAAAATGCTCACCATGGGAGGTTCTGGAGTTGGGCACAATGAGGGAGGTGGTGTGTGTCAGGAGGCTGGGACAATGCCAGCCAGCGCTGGTGTCAGGCTCCGGTGGAGCCACATCTCAGCCCAGCAGGTGAGCCAGCCTCAGTGTGCACCCTTCCTTAGGTGTCATCATTTCCCCAAGGGCATTTCCTGCACCCTAATCTGGTGTCACCTATTGCAGCCAGCCAGATGAAGTGACTTTATTTTAGCGTGTCCGACACTGCTATTGCTGCCTCCTGGGAAGTTGCAGCACTGATGATTTATGGAGCCTACTGCTCCCACCAAAGAAAGGGCAGGCTTTGTTTGGGACCACCATTTGTCACACTAGAGCTGAGATGTCCCAGAAACACACATTTTGTTTGCTCATGTGGTGCTGTTGCTCTGGTGCTACTCTCCCACCCCTTCTTTGCCAATTGTTTTTGCAAATTTCAAAAGAAATTTACTGACCCTCCACTTGTGACAAGCACTTTAGGACCTAATTGCCTTTGACTATAGGAGCCGGCTCCCCAAATTCAGGGGGGCATCTTCAGTGTGTGTTTAAGCACCTTGCTGGGTGGAAGTCAGAGGGACAAAGATTACAGACCTTTCTTTGCAAGCCTCCCAGTCCCCCTCCTCCCTTTCAAATTTGTCAATAGCAAGAGCAGACAGGGAGTTATATAGCCTGAATTGTGCTAGGACAGATGTAAAGACTGTAACTCAACATTCAGTTTGACATCCTTCCTCCACAAAGTGAGTCTGGCTCCTCTGCTGGAGAGGTTATATTGTGGAGTGGGAAAACAAACAATGCTGCCAGTTGTTAGTGAGGGGGAAATAAAGCAGAGCAGAAGCTGCTTATCAGAGATCTGCATTTTGGGAAAAAAATTCACTGAATCCTGAGGAAGGAAGGATTCTCTGCAGAGCTTCAAGTCTTCTCCTGACAATCCCATCCTGCAGGAGCTGGGGCTACGAGCTGGGCTCCTTCCTATTGTGAATACTGGGTTTGAAAAATTAACACAACAGGAATCCCCAGACTACAGCAGTCCTGCAAAGCTCTAATTAAAACAAAGCAAAACACATTAGTCTGACTGGCACAGATTGTTGTCTGTGAATTGTGATTTTTAGTAACAGTAGAAATGACTCAAAGCCCAGAGAACTCCAAGTCCAGACGTCTGGAAGAGTCTGAGGCAAAGTCTTCCCTCATCCCAGTCAGTTTGGAGAATGTCTGAAGTTCAGATGTTAATTTTGCCGAAGTTTGTGGTGTTTAGATTCACATGCCTTGTATCACAGTGGATTTGGCTAACTCTCTCTTACTTTCATGAGACTTTTGATTTTGTTTGGATCAGTTTCTGGAAGGACAAAGGAAGAATGGTGTGTCTTGGTGCAATTAGATGAAGAGCTGTATGCTTTAAAAAAAAAAAAAAAAAGAAACCAAAAACTTGAAAACATCATCAATCCAAGCATCTCCAAGGTTTTCCCAAGCAGCAGTGAAGTTAACACTACTTGCTCCTCTTCCTGGTCCACCTTCCTAGTGCATTGCATTCACTAATCAAATGCCAAGATATTATTAGCACATCTCAACAAGATTCCCAGCAGCTGGAGGGCAATTATATTATATTATATTTTGGGCAATCTAATGTAGTAATGTATCTGAATAACTTAGGACATTCTGTGTACCAGCCACATTGTTTGTAGATAACAAGCCACCTGCACTCTTGTTTTCAGAGTTCTTAGGAATTCATCAAGGCTACTGAGACAAAAACAGGACTAAAAATAAGAACTAAGAGCTTGAGAAACTGTCTACAAAAAATACAAAACCTAGATTAAGGACACAGGATGTGATGATGGATGCTTGAGCGTTTAGGTGTCCTGAGGGATGTGTGCCTGCCTGGTGAACAAGTGCCTTAGGCAATGGAGAGACACCTGTACACATGGACAGTAGTGCTGGGGTCTGTAACTGGGGTTTAATGTAAACAACAAATCCGCTTCTGTTGAAATCTTTGACTCTGGTATTCAGTTGCCCATTTTCCCCTGCAATCTAAGGCCATGCCTCAGGGTCCAGCTCCTGCCTTGACACGAAGAGGTCAATCTCTCAGCTTCCGTACCAGCTTTGCCCTGGCAGCGGCTGGTGAGAACAGAGGGAAGGCAGTGGTGTCTGCTGCCAGGCGGTGTCCCCTGCGCCGAGGGGATGTCCCCAATGACAGCTCCCGCGGGACCCCCGCTGGTGGCCCTGCGCCACCGCAGCTCGCTTCAGGAAATCTGGGGAGCAGCTCCTCTCCATCCTCCCACATTATTTTCCGCTTGGGTGGGAAGTGGGATGCTCTGCCCATCGAAAGGAATAGGGCTACCACACGGGGAGGGAGAGACTAAATACCACAGGGCCTCAGACGGGTCATCTGAAATTGCCTTAGAACTGCCCCAGTCAGGCACGTAAAGCCCCAGGAAGGGTACTACTGCTCAGTGGTCAGCACAGGCCAGGTCCCTCACCCATACTTTATCTCTGCTACGTCAAATTGAGTACATCTGTAGCAGATAATCCAGTTCAGCTTGTAACCCTGAAATTCAGAACTGTATTACAAGGCGTGTTGAGGCTGCTGAAGCTGTATAAGCAAAGTTTCATAAATACACAAGAGGTAAAAACTCTGTGTCCAAGGCTCAATCAAATTCTAATCTATTACTCCAGTCAACATCCCATGAAGTGGCAAATGACATAAAATCTATTTTCTGCACAGTTTGAAGTGTTTCTCTCTCCACTATCCCTCAGAGTCTTTGCAGAGATTGAAGACATATGACAACTCCTATACTTGCGAAGAAAAGGATTTCTATGGTCACAGAGCTTCTTGACAGATAAGCCCCATGCCAGATTTGATTTTCATCAGAGAAAATACAGTGAAGAGTCTGCAAAACTACTAATATTTTTAAGTAAAAGGTAACCCAGTTAAATTGAAACTGTTGGGCAGCAAAGGGAATACAAAGAGTGTGTAAGTTATAGCCATAGGTGGTGGGGACCATTTGTGTTACTGTGCTGGAGTGCAAATCTGCACTGTGAGCATGAAGTTACACAGGAATTTCAGTCCAATATTGAAGTAAAATGACCAGAGGTCACACAAATTTGACTTTGAGAAGTCATTAATCTGAACATCTTACAGGAGACATAAGACTGCAGCTGGGACAAGCAGCTTCTCACATCTCTGCCGGGGCTTGAAGTACAGGAAGTGTTTTTCAGGCAGAACACAAGTCATGTGTTGGTACCTACCTTAAACAAAAGCAGAAAGGTGAGACACTCTAAAAGACACCTGCCAATGGTACAGAAACACCTCAGGAAAACACAAAGAATCAGAAAAACCCAAACAGTACAAGAATCAGAAAATGCAGAACACAACCACTACCGAGGAATGAAAAAGACCTGAACCTAACATCTGGATCATTCTCTGCAGCATCTTCTTTCCCCAGCATGCCACTCAAAACCTACCAAGCCACACTGCAGGGCAGCACAGCTTCCATGCCTGTGCCTGCTCCAGCCTGCTGAGGTTTCAGTGCACAAAGCTCCACCTAGTGAGGGGAGAGGCTGTACTACACATTCAGCATCCAAGGTAAGTATGGATGGACTCCAGACACAAAGTCTGGAAGACAACAAACCCTTTTGCATTACGCTACCTTGGTGCTGATAATCCATCACACACACACACAAAGTCCCATCAGAGGAAAAGTACAGTCTCTCCTCTATGTCCAGAAACATTTTCTTCCAGCATCACCTAGCTGAAGTGACTCTGTGAATGTAACTGAAGTGATCCCACTCGGCTTTCATCAGCTGGCTGCTGCTCACCTCTCCCTCACAAGGGACTGACCCGAAGCTCTCTGGCTTCACTGGAAGTCCAACTTCAAACCAACATCCTCTTTCTGATGATCAAAACAAATACACCACTACTTCTGTATGTCTAAAAGTTTTAATACATGATCTTCACTGTTCAGAAAAGTTATTGAATTAAATTCTAATACATACATTTATCTGAATTTTAAAAAAAAAATCATTTTACTCATTTGTCACAGCAGCTAAAGGAAGCCAGATTTTATATGCAGTTGTCTCAAAAAAAAAATCCCAATATTAGTTCTTTCTCAAATCAGAACTGTTTTCATATCATTCAGTAGTTACTGCAAATCCCAACTTGAACAAAACGATTGCCACAAGTGTACAGCTCAGGAAAAGGGAAGTGCCATTCCAAAACTGAAATTTATTAAACTGTGACTCAGCCTACACTGATTTTTCTCTGTTAACTTAGTTAACAGAAAAGGGTGTTTAGTTTAATTCCACACCATGTTCTTTATGTTACTGTTTTTCTTTTATTATGACTTTTAATAGATTCACAAGTTACAAAATATCAATGCCGCTTATAGCAGTTTATACTAATCCACACCTCTTTGAACTGTGAGGCACAAGAACATAACGTTTGATAACCCCAGATGAAAAGCCAGATTCCCTGATGCATTAAAACCAACATCAGCGTAAGCCCAGTGCTCCACAGATGACAGCAGAGACAAAATCAGTAGGCTCAGTGTGCCATAAATAGATTGATGAAGGGCTCAGTGACAGAGGCATAACAGAGCATGTGGCAGAATTACATTCTACATTTCATCCTCTGATGAGGGTAAGCTGTGCTCTACACCAGCTCACAACAGAAGCATGAACAGGGCCCTCCTCCTTTTCAGCCTCATGTTAATGCTTGAGAATTGGGAAACTACAATTCAGCTTCTTGCATAAAATCCCCAAGCATCACAATAATTAGTACAGAGTTCCAGATCTAACCCTTTTCTTGCAAACACACATCTGTATTTATTCTGCTTTCTTCTGCTGTTAGAAAAAATAAATATACCTGTGTTCACAGAAAAAAAAAGCCATCTCTTCTCCCTCTCCTCCAAAACATCCATCACCATTGAGAGCTCTCATTTATAATTCACTTGAAAGTATTTCTCAGGGTAGGTTGACACCTTTCCCACTTCAAACAGGTGACAGAGATTATATTACTTTGCTATACCTCACTAGGTTCTGATATCAAAACCAGCTCACTACTGGAATAACACCAACAGGACTCACTCTCTTTGACAGAACATATTACACAAGTTCTAACTCTCACTGTCCCTGTCCCTTAAAATAAAAGTAGAGCTATTTCACTGGTTCTCAATCAGTGTAATCTGGGAGCAACAAGTTACCCTTTAAAAACATTTTGTACAACTTTTTTTGCCAGTTGCTAGCAAAAGGCCCAAACACTGAAAAGCAAATGAGCAGAGACAATAGGATGCTTTGCAAAATCTGACAGTTCAAAAGGCATCCAAAGAGCAGGAGAACAAAACTCAGCCACTGAAGTGAAAACTGCATTTAACTAGCACTATGTAAATAGGGAGAAATTAAGAAACTTTAGTGTAAGAGTTACACACCATGTTTTACTAGTGATACCTTCTGTTGTTCAGGCAGTCACAAGGCATTCATTACTATGATACAAACTGAAAAAGCTTTAATTTGAAGGTGTTGCAGGAACAGGATATTTAATTATTCCAGTTAAGGGCACTCTTTGAGGGACTAATACAAGGTTCCTTAGCTGTAACATGATTTTCTCACAACTAAGGAAGTTTGCACATAAGCAGAAGTTTGCACAGCTTAGAAGTTGAAGCTGACAGCTTTCCAAAGCCAGCCTTGACACAAGACTTGGCTTATTTTATTTTCACAGATGTATACTGCACGAGACAGCCAACATCAATCCAAACGTAAGAGCATTGGTATAAACTTTCCCCATCAACATTAAAATTGCCAACCAAATCCTTGTGATTTCTGCAAAGAAGACAGTTCTTCCTGCTTATTGCTGTATTACAGGAAAGGATGCCAGTTCTTGCAGTGTATACTTCGAGGTTCACATCTCCAACGAAAAGCCTCAGTCTCTTCACCAGGTGCTGCTTCTGTACAGCAAAACTAGCATTCCATTTCTTCCAAATGAAACAGTCCCTTCAGTGCCTCCCCCTGCCCTGCATGTCTCAAGAGAATTTATGCCTCTTCACTATGGCTCCAACCAGGAGACGACAGCCCATAACGCATTTGTGACAGCACCTCAAGCACTGTGGCTTCCCTAAATGGACATGACCCCAATTATATCCAAGAGAAAACATGGAAGAGGAATACAAAGAGGAAGGGAAGCAATTTATTCTCACTTCTCTTGAAGGGAACAAATGGTTCTGACAGCAGGTTTGTTTTCAGACAGCTATAATTTAGGCTGACAGGCCAGCTTATTAAACAGAAGATGCCCCTTCACCCAAACACCAGAACCTATACTAAAAACACTTTCATTTCAGTCTGCCTCTGAAATGAATGAAGATAATCTCAATGTTAAAGAAAAATCTACATTGCTACCATAAAAATCACACTGTGCAAATCCATGCCATTTATCTGCAGTGCTGAGTCACATCTGGGTGGATGTGCCTTACTGAACACTACTCCCTGGGAATGCTTCAGCACTTCCCCTCCTACCAGAACACTGCCTTAAAAAGAATTGTTACAGTGACATGATGAGAATTGATCTTTTCCTGCCATCTGCTGTAATGTATGTAAGACTTTCACAAACAATTGGCCAAAAATTGTGTATTACAGTTATTTCCCAAGTCACAATACTACACAAGCCCTTCATACAGGATATGCTGTCCAAGGACATGTGACCTCCACCTTCCCACTTCCCTACAGCCCATCCACCAAGTAAAGCACTGCATGCTTGCAGGCATTGATGCAAAGTCTTCAGCTTCTGGAATGCAGCAGGTAAGAGTCCTGCATCTTTCAGGGACTCAAAAACCCCCGGGTTAGTTCATCTGTTCAATGTACAACGTCTTCTTCAGTAAGTGCTGCCACCTTGTTTCCAGGAACACTTAGGTTCACTTCACACCACAGAGGTGGTACTTTCCGGATTTACACGCATCAGTCTTGAGGCATTTCTCAGATCCTGCAGCTGCTTGGCTGGCTTTCCAACTCCTTCCTCAAACCTTTTTTCCACAACAGGAAGGACAGTTTCATACAGGAAGGAGGCATTCTGCCTAATGAAGGCTTTTTTCTCAGGGTCCTGTTCGCACCGTAAACTGTAATCGACATGCTGGACAGCCACCAGGATGATTTCCACGAGACTCTCCAGAAGAACCATATGCAGCTCTGGAAAGTAAAGCTTTAATGCTTCCTCCAAGAAGGCCATAGTCTGCTTAGTGAAAGCTACTACAGTGTAACTGAGGTTGACCCAGCAGTCATCACCCGTGTATTGGTCAAAATTGCCCACCCCACAGCTCCTCATCTCCTCCCGGAGCTTCCCCAGCGCCTCTGGAGTCATCAGGTTCATCTTTCTCCACATCTCCTCAGAGTTGCGGTGCTTGGTGGCCTCGATGATGATATCCTTGTAGCTCTGTAAAGCACCTTTGATGTCCTTTACCAGAAGGGCGTGAATGATGAAGGTGAGATCCAGTCCAATCTCGCTCAGCTGCTTGCAGTGCTCTTTAGCTACCTGGGATAACAAAGAAAAGCAAAGGATGTTATTACTGTGCAGGCTCCCTTTACGTCTTACACATTTATCAAATTTATCCCAGAAAGCTGAGAAGTCTTATTCACACTTATTTCTCATACTTTAAGAATACCATTAATGAGAAATTAGTAACTGAAAGATACACCCTGGCTGTCAAAAATTGTAGTCACTGCTCGTCATGTTTGGGTTTTCTGAAGTTCTTTCCCAGGGACCTAAACTGGTAAACAAGGTCACACGTTTTAAACTATCTTGTTTTTCACATTTCTCTCCTAAGGAGGGACTTTGCTTGTTGACCCTTGGTATGACCAATGGTTCAAAGGATCCCACCCCTTAGGTGGGCACATTGTAAAAAGGTATAAAAATAGGTTCTGAGAATAAACCAGCCCCTTTTCTGGAGCTTCAGCCTTCTGAAATCACGAGTCTGTGTCTTTCTTTCGTGTCCAAAAGCAACAAAAAATATTCTGGACACTTAGACTATAACCTACTCACACATAAGCTTTTTTTTTTTTTTTTTTTAATTTCCTCCTCCCAGTTACCAGCTGAAAGAAAGCATAACCTGGGAAAGTTAGTCTTGCAAAAAGAAGTATGAAAATGTAGCTAAGGACAACCTTGGAAAACAAAGAGCAAGTTTTGAAGTACTTACAATTCAGGGGTAGCTTATGTAAGTTTTAGGACCTCCTACTAGTTAAAGGCAAATTAAGAATCAACACATTTTGCACTCCTGATAAAGGCAGGGTTTTTCTTGACATGTAATATAACCTTAAGGCTTTCCTCTGTTAAACTGGAAAAAACCCCAAACAAACCTCGAATGAATATTAACATTGCAACGCAGAAAACCTCTCTGGAGACCCGCACAAGAGTCAACAACTAGAGTTAGAAAAGAGAATTTAAAGCTTTGAAGCCTTTGTTTCAGCTCTTGTGCCCCACCACCCCCCTCTTTGGGCTCTCTTACCTTGACACACTCCGCCGCAGTTGACAAACTCTCTTTGCTATCGAACACCTGCTTACTGAAGGCATCTACAAACATCCTCATGGACGAGCGGGCCCAGACCACGAAGGCCGAGTAGCAGCCGTTGTTGCCGGCGAAGTCCGTCTCAAACTCCCTGGCCGTCTCCAGGAGGCTGGTGAAGAAGACATGGCAGAGCTTGTGGATGTAGAGCAGCGTGGCGCCCTCGATGCGCAGCTGCCGGATGGCCGTCTGCACCGCGGCCGCCCGGTTCTTCAGGAACAGCTCGCAGGCCTTGGTGGACTGGCCCAGGCGGATGAGCTGGGACACGGCGCGGCGGGTGGCCCGCGGCCCTCCCCGCAGCGAGCGGTCTGGGGACAGCTCGAAGACCAGCACATCTGTGAGCTGCCGGACGCGCTCATCCACCTTGGCCCGCAGCTCCTTCACGGGCTGGCTCACAGGCTTGTCCGCCAGGTACTCGTTCAGTTTATCCAAGAGGTCCACCGCCCCCTCGAAGTCCCGCTGAGCAATGCAGACGTCCAGGTCCTCGGGCAGCTCCTGGATCCACTCAAGCGAGAGGTCGACAACCTCCTCCTCAGCGGAGGGCTCGTCCTCCTCCTCCTCGTCCTCATCCTCGTCGAAGGGGTTGGTGGATTCGGGGGGCGTCGGGGCGGGCCGGGGCAGGGCCTCCTGCTCCAGGCGCCGCTTCTCGCTGAGGGCGCGGTTGCGCTTGGTCTCCTCCAGCACCTCCAGCCACTCCTTCTTGATCTTGGCGTTCTCGGCCTGGAAGATGCGGCTCTCGGGGAACATGAGCAGCTTGAACATGTCCTTCATAGGCGGGTTGTCCTTGACGTTGACCACGGCCAGCCCGTCGAGGGGGTACAGGGCGTCGTAGCGGTAGGCGCCGCGGCGGTTGGGCAGGGCGGTGGCCACCAGCAGGCAGTCGTTCATCAGGAAGGCGTGCACCCGCTGGATCTGCGCCATGTGGTCGGCATCGTACTCCACCAGGTCGCCGTTGTAGACCAGGTACTTGCCAGGGCTCTCGGGCAGGAGGTCGCGGCAGCCCTCCACCTTCTCCAGGAGGGTGGTGAGAGTGCGCTGCCGCCCCTCCTCGTTGGCCGCCGCGTCCTTGGCCGACAGCGGCAGGAAGGGGTCGGCGGCGGCGGCGCGGCGGGCGCCCAGCGCAGGGTCGTCGCGGTCCGCCTGGAGGAGCAGGGCCTGGGTGACGGCCTCCATGATGCCCTTCTGCTCGGTGAGGATGTGGCTGAGCTGGTACATCTCGCTCTCCAGGTAGCTGATCTCCCGCGCCGTCTCGATGAACTGCCGGTAGTTTTGGTAGACGTTGCGCTTCAGGCTCTGCGCCGTCTCCTCGCTCAGCGCCTGGATGCGCTGCCGGTGCTCCTGCAGGTCCCGGTCCCCGTCCGACTGCTGCGACAGCTGCTTCACGTACTCCCCCGCCGCGAAGCCGCCCGACTCCAGCTGCCGCCGCAGCCGGCTCCCGCCGCCGCCGCCGCCCTCGCCCAGCGACAGCGCCATGTCCGCGCCGCAGCCGCCGCCGCCCGGTACCCGCCCCGCCGCCGCCGGGGACACCGCGCCTGCGCCCCGCGGCTCGGCAGCAGGAGCGGCTGCCTGCGGTGACGCGATGGAGCCGCGCCGGGCCGGGCGGGGGCGGAGGGAAAGGAAGGAAAGGATAGAAGGAAAGGGAAGGGAAGGGAGAGGCGCACCCGGAAGGACGCGGCGGCAGCAGCCCGCGGGTCGGTGCTGCGCGTGCGCCGCTGCGGATTCCGGTGGCGGCTGGGCCGGCGGGCGGGAGCTGCCTCGGGATGGAGGACGAGGATTTCTTGTTGGCGCTCAGGCTGCAGAAGGAGTGGGAAGAGCAGGACAGAGCGGCAGAGGCGGCGGCGGCAGAAGCAGCAAAGCGCCCTGATGTCTCTCCGTACCGCTCGTCGCTCCGGCCGCTGTCGGTGGTGGACGAGGCGTGGGAGCTGCTGGACCCCAGCCCCGACGTGCATGCCCTGTTCGTGCAGTTCAACCAGACGCTCTTCTGGGGCAAGCTGGAGGCTGTCACGGTGTCCTGGAGCCCCCGCATGACCAGGTGCTGCACGGCGGGGTGTGGGGCGAGCGCCGGCCAAGCTCCCGGGGCTGTCCCGGCGGCCGGGGGTGTGTGGCGGCGGCCGCCAGGGCCGGGCAGGCGGCGGGGAGGTCGATCCTTGTGTCTGGGGGGCTCCGCCGTGCCCCCGCCGGGCCCCCGCCGTGCCCCCGCCGGGCCGGCAGCGTGCGCGGTGTCGGGGCGGTGGGAAGCGCCGGCGCCCGTGGAGCCGCAGCCTGTCGGGGAGGAGGTGTCGCTCGTCGCTCTGTGCTGCTCCTCGCTGTCCCCGCTAGCGCCCGGCTGGGGCGCTTGAATGTCCCGCAGCTCTGGCACAGCCCGTACGGCGGGACACGAGTTGGTCGCTGTCGTTGTCTGCCTTGCCTTGCACCTTTCGTCCCTGGCAGCCGTCAATGGCTTTCCCCGGCGTGGAGGCAAGGCGAAGGGATGTTGAAACGGAAAAAAAATTACTTGGTGTGAGATGGTGTGTGTGGAAAGCTCACGCACTCGTGTGGCTGCCCTGCTCTGGGTCTCAGTCTTTATGATAGTTTTATTGCACAGCAGAAAGGCAAATATGAACGAATAATAATGTATTAGATAAATTTAGAATAGATTAGGAAGGGGAATATAGAAGAAATCTGAGGTTAAACAAACCCAGGAATCTTTGAAGTGCAGTCTGCAGTTCTGCAGCAGATGCAATTGCTGGTGGCTGGAGTCTCACCACCTTATCCTCTGCTGGTTGCAGTATTCTTTAGACATTTGGAAATAGTTGGATATTGCACTGATAGGACTAACTCAGTAGCACAAACACAGACAAAGAAGTGGTGTTTGCTGGCTTAGCGCACAGAAGTGAAGAGGTATGTAGGTTTGGTATGAGTCAGAAGTTGATGAAGGGTGGGGAGTGAAACTGAAACAAGCAGAAATTAAGTCACTGTTTGCTGCCCTGAATCTCCAGCCTCTGTGTACTGTATTTCAGTCCATACAAGAAAACATTCTTCTGCCTTCAAAACAGGTTCTTCTAGTCCAAGAAACTTGTGGATTTTTTTCTGTTTGGTTAACAATCCTGAGTTTTTCAAGTAACTACTCAAAGGGATTTTATTCCATGTTCTGAGTTCTAGCATGTGTTTACAGGCATTTTAACTTTAATTCTTCATGTGCTACAGAAGCAAATAGATTTTCATATTTTCTTTCTGTTTTTCCTTTCAGCTCTGCTGGAATCTGTTCATATCATGAGAGAAGTGGCTTGTGCTCCATTCGTCTCAGTGAGCCGCTTCTAAAGTTACGGCCAAGGAAGGATCTTGTGGAGGTATTTGAACATGGGTTGTGAATCTGCACATACAGTGTATTGTGCCCACCCCCTCTGCTTCCTACAAACATTTCAGATTTCATACTGGGATTCTTTCAGGCAGTAGCTTACAGATCATAAAATAGTGGTGGCTTTACTGTAACGTTTGTGTGGCTTGTGTTGCAGTACCATGGTAATCCTTAGCTTTATGTTTCTAAGTGGGCAACTCCAAGTCTGAAGTCACTTGTTCATTTTATTGACCTTCTACAGAGAAAAGACCACCCCAAGTTTTTAATTCCTAAATTATCCTTTAATATTCAAACCAAACATGGACTGTAGTTTTGAAAAGGCCAACAGCAGAAAATAAGGATATAGAATATGACTTTTTGTTGCTTTTTGGGCCTCTGCCGGAGCTGCTGCTTTGAGCAAATTCAGATTTGCCTAAGAACAGAAATGCTGTGGAGTTTCAGCTTGCTCAAAAGGGACTCTTTTTTGGGGTTGTGTAGGGGATGATGTCTTTAAGGATTTAAGTTTGAGGATTATTTCTCCTTCTTGGAATGCTGCTTATTGTAGTGATATTCTACAGCATGTTTTAGTGATGTGGGAATAGGGGTAATTTTGATTTGATAGATGAAAACGTTATGTTTTTACCACCCAGACTGAATATGTGAATAATCAAAGATAAGATCAGTACCACAGTCAATGTAGAAGAGTAACATACTTGCAGTTAAACATGAAACTGAAAATGCAGTGCTTTTCAGTGAATATCTAATGGTTGCATCATTTCAGACACTGTTGCACGAAATGATCCATGCCCTGCTCTTTGTTACTCATAACTACAAGGATCGTGAGTCCCACGGACCGGAGTTCTGCAAGCACATGCGTCGCATTAACCTCTTGACTGGAGCCAATGTCACAGTAAGAGTGATCCCCTTCACCTGATTTAATACAGCTGTCTTTCTGATTCGGTGTTTTAGTTGACCAGTGAGGAATAAGTAATGTTCTTGTTAGATGCTCCACAGTTGGTACCAATAAAAATTTGCATCCAAGTGTTTGCCAATTCCACTGTTACTTTGTTGGGGATGGTGGTGGGAACAGGCTGAGGAACATCTTAGTGACTTCTTAGTCCTATAATTTTCAGGTATGTTTTCTGTAAGAATTTTTCCTTAAGCTTTTGTGGTAAACTAGAAACAGCTTAGTGATAGCAAGGGACAGAAGTGCTCGGCGTGAAGAGCAGTCAAGATTTATGTCAATAGAGGGAAATGATATTTATGTTAATATTTAAAAATTAGGTGTTTAATAAAATCAATTAAGGTAATAGCTGAAAGGAGAATACTAGTATTGTTTGCAGTGCATTCTAAACAGTTCATCTACTAGGTGAAGTTGTAGATAGATTCCCCAAGTGATTTTACTGCAGTTCAAACAAGATAATCAGGACATATTCCTACATGTCCTATGTTTTTTTTTAAAGCTTTGTTTTAGTGGTAGCTAAATGTTGATCAAATTTTACTCAGGTCCAGCTCTTTTAACTGCTGATATAAAAATCACAGCAGTAGTGGAAGGGATTGAATAGAAATAGATTTTTTAAAAAATACTACAGAGCTAGTGATACAAAATTTATAACTTCCTGAATGACTGGGGTTTTTTGTTTGTGTTTGTTTGTTTCAACCGTAGATCTATCACAATTTTTATGATGAGGTCAATGTGTACCGCCAGCACTGGTGGCGATGCAATGGCCCCTGCCAAGGCAGAGCGCCTTACTATGGGTACGTGAAGCGCTCGATGAACAGAGCACCCTCTGCACATGACTTCTGGTGGGATGAGCATCAGAGGACCTGTGGGGGCACCTTCACAAAAGTGAAGGAGCCAGAGAAATTCTCAGAGAAGTCCAAGCAGAAAACTCAGACAGCAAAACCTCCACATTTCAAGCCAACTAACAAAGGTATTTTATGATTATTTTTTCTTTTCCAAACTGATTTTTGTCCAGATATTTTCTTGAACGGATATGGAGCAAACACTACATAAGCCTGGTTTAGATGTTACTGTTATGCAGCCAAAGAACAGAGCCTGTTTGTTTGTGCACTTCTAGGCTGCTCCTCAACTGAATTGTCTACAAAAAGTTTAATTTGATGCATTATTTTCAAGCAGCAGATTTTTTTGTGTGAAGCACCTCAAATACTAACCTCATGATTTTTTTAATGAAATAAGTATTAACTTATTTTTTAATCGAATTTTGCAGGCAAGACACAAATGCATGGTATGCAAGACCTGACTCCTTTTAGTGGGACGGGATATCGGCTTGGAGGAGGGGACGGTGTCCTTTCAGAGAAAAACACAAATGCCAGCAGCTCCACTGGAAACAGCGAAGGACACAGCTCACTGCATCACTCGGCAGTAAGGACAATACCAACCAAAAGTGAGATAAAACTGGAAAAATTACCCCCTCGTGGCATCTTTCCGCTCCGTACCAGTGCTGCCAGTGAGAAGAGCAACTTGGCTTTGAAGCGTGAGTTTCCAAAACCCTCTGCTGCTGATACAGAAGATGATGAGAACGACTGTGGGTTGCCTGCTAGGATTGCTCGTGTTGCTGAAGAAGCATCAAGCCAAGGCTCACCAGGTGGCAAGAGGCCTATGCTATCTTCTGACTGGTCACCAAAACGAATTTGTTTGGAGCAGACCCCAAGAGCTCAGGATGCATCTGAGAAAAACAGCTTAGAATGTGTTAGTACGCTGCAGCGATGGCCAAAACAGGATGACAGAACTGCCTTTGAAAAGTATTTCATCAAAAAGGGGGTAACTGATGTCACTACAGCTACACAAACCAGAGCTGAATTTACACAGTCCTCTGCAAGTCCTAGCAATCCTGTGAGGCAGGATAGAAGAGTCAGTTGTCCTGTCTGTGAGACTGACGTTTTGGAATCTAAAATAAATGAACATCTTGATACTTGTCTTGCGTAAAACAGCAGAAAGGTTCTTAAAAAGATAAACCAGGGCTGGAAACATTGTTTGAAAGGTAATTTGCTCAGGGTTTGCTTAGCTGTGGTTACAGTCCTGTGTGCCTGTTCTGAAATGGAATCTAAAATGTGACTGACCTCCATATCCTCATGCTACTAAGTGAAAATTGTGTGTAATGCTGCTAAGAATCCTGGTAAAGACTGCTCCTGGGCATGCCACAAAAGCCTTCATGATTTCCCAGTTAAACTTCCAGCGCTATACAGGACAAATTAGTATTAAAGTGACAGTACCTGCCAGAATTTATTTTGCTGCTTCTGGAAGCCAGCCAGGTTTGTGGTTAGCAGGCCAGTCAGTTGAGTACTAAAGCCATTGTGCCACGAAAAGCTACGAGTGCCAGGCACATGTGTATTCTGTGTGAGCTTCCTGAAACGTTCTCTTGTTGCACTAAGGTATTTAACAGGTTAAACATTAAACAGTTTGATTCCTTACAATCAGTAAAACTGATTGTAGGTATGTTTGCTTAAACATAGAAGTTGTTTTATATAAATAGCTTTTAAACAAAATTGTTTTATATCTTACTACTGTGATTTTAAATGGCTGTATCAGCCTGGTTCTTACATTATTACAGTATGACTGCTCTCTTAACTCATTTTGAATGCTTTATATTTTTAAAAATATTGACATTACAGAAATTTAATGTAAATTACTTTGTTCTTGTATACTTTGAATAAATTGTTACTGAAGTTTAAATTTCCACTAAGCCTGGCCATTTTGTGTCACTTACCAGTGGGTTCACCTGTGTATTTGATAACAGTCTTGTTTATTAGAGCCTTTCTGTATTAACACTTTTCCTTCTTAAATTTCCCTGTAAAAACAGGTGCTGGTGAGTACAGATTGCATCAACTGCTGTTTTCTCCATCCTGTTTTTAAAACAATTTCACTATTGTTGCACTTCTGTGAAAAATTTTACAAGTACTGATAGTAAAATCTGCTTTGCCATACTTATTTTCCATACTTCCTTCTTAAAGCTGCAGCATCTATCAGTGTTTCCAGTGATACTTGACGTTTTCAAGGACAGGACTACCAAGAAATATTTGTATTATCTTATGTTTTTAAGATGAGGATGAGAGTTGCACCACAAAGCATCTCTGACATCATGAAGCATTTTTGAGAGGTATTTCCGTTAAAAATTCTATCTGCAGTTTCCTCATTTGTCTTTCCTACTGTGACAGATGGGAGTAAAGGCAAAGGATTGGTGGGTATTGTTAAATGTGGAGATTTTTCCTAAAAAAATCTTCTTTTACTTCTGAATTGTTCATTTGAAGGACAAACAGAAAACAAAATGAAGAATTTAGTGAATAGTGTAGCCTGTTGAGGGAGGGGGAGCTGAAGCTGTAGGCAAGTCTGTCTCTCATAGACATGTGTCCTAAAATAGATCATTGTCCAAACAACTGAGCAATTCTGGACAAGCTATGGAAAAATAGCACCTCTGTCGTGTGTGTTTTTACAAGGAAGTATTCTAATACCAGGATCTCTTTTATCCAGGGAGGAAGGCTTTGCAGTTGCTATTTATTGCAGGCTGTTATTAATGGGTCATGGCCACCTTCATTTTGGGTGTGTTACTACGAATGCTGTTTCTGTAAAATGGTGTGCTTGAATACAGTGTCCTACCCACAAGGACAACAATGACTGCCAGGACGTTTTTTAAATATGCTGCTCAGTTTGGGTCAAAGGTGAGAAATTTCATCTTCTCTATCGAAGGTCTTTGTCCTTGAGTGAGTTTAGGTACTGCCTGGAACAACACAAGCTGTCAGTGAACCTTGAACAAACACGCTTCACTGAAGTGCAGCGTAAGTTGCCTGAATGGAAATCTGAGAAACTAACTAATAGACTCGTTTGCTGAGGCAAAGCAGCTCTGAAGGAGGGTCAAGCCTGTGTGTGCATTTTGTAAACAGAAGGTTCTGCAAACTAAAGGAAAAAGCCATCTCATTTTGTGGTGACCTCCTAGGATTGCTCTGCATAATTCAGAGAGGAGTTCCAGAGGTTAAATCTACCTAAGTGGGGGTCACTTGGCCCTTTCATCATTATCATAAGAGACTGCTCTTCAGTTGCCTTGAAAGTGGTTATCGGCGAGAAATCTTGAAGGTCGAATACTAGCAAGTGTTTTTTACTTCATGAAAATGTTATCTAGGAAGTTTTCATAATACTTGAGTTCTGATTGCAAGTAGTAAGCAGTAGAAGAATTTTTCTCCGGGATACTAAAATGTATTAGTATCTTGCAAGAAGAGAGGCAATAGTCTGGTTTAGAACATGTTTTAAGAGCAATAATGTGCGTTCATCTCTCCTTCAGTCCAGCCTCTTACTTGTTTTCACCTGGAGATCTGGGTCACATGGGAGAAATGTATTCTCACAGCCAGTTCAACCCTAATGCCTGTGCATAAGCTGATGAGGAGGCTATTTATGTCTAGGTTGGAAGCAGGCCCTCAGGCAAGACAGGCCCTGCTGCTCAGTGTGGAATCAGGAACCTGTTACCTGAGCCCCCTTTCTAGGGACATTTTCCAAGAGAGCAACCAGAGTAATACTGCTCATTTGGAACAGGCTGTGCTACCTGCCTCTGGGTCTGCGTGATGAAGGTCACCAGGTAATAATCTAGTACTAAATCAAAGGCTAGAGAGGGCTTAGTCATAACTGGACAAGAAGTGAATTCCTGAGGTGCAAAGTAGCGATTCAAACTTCCCTTGGTGCAGCAGAAGGACATGCAATAGACTAAATGGCTTGTGAGAGTTTTCTTCCTTGTGTGTTCTTCTGGAGCCCCTCAATTCTCTTGCATTTTCCATGCACACAGCATCTCTTCAAGTAAAGCAAGGTATGCCTTACTGCAGGGAACAGCAAGAGGGAACCAACAGCAAGTTTCTGAGGAAAAAGCCAGATGGACATCTCTTCCAAGTTGTTGGAAGATGGTGGTTGATGGTGATGGTGGGATGATGCAAACTCCTCTGGCTGGAGAAAGAAGCTGCCACCACAGCAGTTTGCTTCACCACTGCTGGGTCTGGTCATCCTCGAACACCGTGTCTGTGCCTTTTGTTGAATCTTGTCACCTTAAATTGAAAGGCCACTAAAAGGTTGGACTGGGTGACCGCGTGAGGTTACACCTGGCCTACACCCCATTCTGAGCATGTTTGTTGCTGCCTGACGTAGTGAAGGCAGCAGTGAAACCACTGGTCTCCAGCAGCTGCTCCTTAACAGATAGCCAGCATTCATCAGTTTTACACTCCAAACTGAAATACCTAAGTTCTTTACTTGCTTCTTGGATTACAACAGCTGTCTTGAAGCCTTGGGATTTAAGAAACTAATTATAAAGATTTGAATGTAAAGACTTTGCATAAAATATACCCTTGAAGTGTGGTTTGTGAGCAGAAAGGCCATGAAAGAGACTTGCATTTCACTATATGTGAAAGTACGTGTGTGTGACTTCACAGACTCGTGTGTATGGGAAAAAAAAAAAAAAAAAAAAAAAAGCCAAGAGCCCAGGCTGTGTGGAGCTTCGGGATCCTTCAACAGGCCGTTAGGTGGCACTCCTTGCACATAAGGAATTCTTATTCCTCTCTAACCTGTGCGGGGAGAGAACGGACAGTGCAGGATTGCAGGCTCGTGTTTCACCTACACTGCACTCCAGGCTGAACGTGGACCAGGAGCAACCCTGTCTGGACCACAAACAAGTTAAAGGAGGAGGAAGAATGATGATGGAGGGGAAACGTCTGCAACTAGGTGGGAAGTGAAAAGTAAATGTACAGCTGACTAGATTCTGTGAGTGATTCTTTAACTTTGCTGCAAGAAGGGCCGGGAAGATGAGAGAGTAGCTTGTTTTTCTAGTTTAGGGCTCAGGAGTAACCCCAAAGACATCCTTTTGTGGGTTACAGGTATCACACTGCTTGCATCCGTTGCAGTGACAAAGCCAATTTTCTATCATCATTTGGCATCAACACAGCTCTGTAAGAGATTCAGGACAGAGTTTTAATAAGTCAGAGGGGTTTATAAAACACAGAACTCCTGTGCCTTGGCTAAGCCAGGGAGCCAGAGAAGTGTAACAGGCCCAGGGAAGGGTAGTGTACTACAGGTGTGAAAGCTTAAAATGGGATGTGGCCATGGCCTTAATTCCTGTTTCCTTTTAGCTTCTGCCAGGCCAGGCTGCTTTAAGACTAGATTAAATTTCTAAGCAGGTGCAGCATCTTGGCCTCAATAGCTCACCCTGTCTCTGTTTCATCCATCACCTTTCATGCACATAATTTCACCTGCTTTTTTTGCCTTAATATGTCTTGGATGTGACATTTCCTAAACTGCATAATGAAGAACTTTTGAAGGGGCAAAACCCAACAAGTCAAGTATTTGGCTTCACCATTGCTTAATTTAGAAGCAGTAATTGCTTTGTCTGTAAGTGATCTCAGTCTCTGGATCATAGTTTTTGTATTTACTGCAAGTACCTTCTCCTCAGAGAGCTGTCACTAGTGGCATAAAAAGTCTGGGCTAGAGCTCAGTGAAGGCCTGGTACAGGATATGAGCTATAGGAACATGGTTTCCTTGGGGGTTTTCATTCTTCTCGTGGCTTCAGTAAGCAATTTACAGTAGCAGGAATGGCCACAGGGCCCCTCTGCTCTCATCCCACTTTCTCCTCACTGCTTTGCTGCTCTGCCTTTGTCTTCCCACTGACACTGGTCTCTTCCCTGGAGCATCCCAGTAATGATCCACTTTCTTCCCCAGAGGATCTCCTTGGTGGGTGTGCTGCCACTGATCCATAGGCAGTGTTTGATTCACTGGGAAGGCGTTGTGTTTGGAGGCAGGCACAAGGCTGAAGTGCAAGTGACTCACTTGGAAGGTGCCCTCCTGCAGATGCTGGTGCAGGGTGGGACAGGGCCTGGCTGCAGCAGCAACAGCAGGAAAAGCTCTCTGGTGTGTCACAGGGCCACAGGGCTGGGCAGGGGCTGCTCCGGGTACCGCGACTCTGGAAGGACACGGCACAGATCTGGGCTGTTCTGGCAGATGGCAAACAGAACCACATCCAAAGGGAAGAGTCATCCTGAGGATAAGTCAACACCCCAGGGGCTTCAGAGAGGATGGCACCTGTACCAGGTGGAGTACGGATAGCTGCAAGTAAGGGGCTCCAGTCTTAAATCTGCTGTGTTCCCCTGGATATGCTGCTAAGAATCCTTTGGGTTGTTCCCTTGATTTACATTTAGCAGTACCTACAAAGGAAATTTAATTTAAAGAAGAGAAAAAATCTTCTTTCAGCAAGGGTGGCTGAACATGGGAACAGGCTTCCTGCTGAGGTTGTGGAGTGTCCATCTTTGAAGATACTCAAATCCCAGCTGGACATGGTCTTAGGCAGCCAGATCTGGGTGACCTTGTTTAAGGGCAGGAGAGCTGGACTAGACCACCTTCAGGAACCCCCACCTAAACAGCCCTGGGTTTCCACCTAACAACCCCAGGTGCACTTCAGGGCAAATTGAAATTACAGCTGAAGGCAATGAAGCTCCACCTGCTTGCCCTTGTGCTGACACCATCTCTGACCATCAGCTGATTTCCAGCTGTACATTTCTTCCTCTCCCTGCAAGGTTTGGCACGGGCAGCGCTCGTCACTGCCAGCACCATGGGGATGAGGGATAAGTCTCCTGTCACATGCACCAGAGACTGGGGGGCTTCAGGCAGGAGCTGGGCAGGTGCCATGACACGAGGACAGGTACAAGGAAGTTCTGCCCTGCTGTTGGGGAAGATGAAACCCTGCCAAGCCCCATTGCTGAATCTTCTCCAAGTCACACTGGGGGAGGGAGGAGGGGAGGATTATCAGCCCTGCAGACAACATGAATTAAAACTCAGACTTAATTAACTTAGAATAAACCTAGGAGAGATTTACAATGCCAGAGAAGCATCCCATGAGAGGAGATAGGGGGTATTTAATGCACTGCAAAACCCAGGCAGCATTTCCCAGGCAGCATGGCAGAGTTACAACAACTTTGCCAAGAGGTCTTGTTGCTGACATTTGGGTTCAGGCTTGGGCCATGAAATGCAGTGTTGCTGAAGTAGACACACATCCCTAGTGGTAAGGAATGCCATGACTTTGGAGCTGTTTGCAAGGTGTTATGGACACAAGCATTAAACACAAGCATCCCCTGAAGGAATGGGGAAACCTCAGTTTGGAGGAAAACACTGAAAAGTTGTTGCCTTAATGACAGTTTCCTTGTAATCCCTGTACAGGTCCCAGAAATGTTATCTTCTCCAAGACAATTCTGCAGCAGCACACTCTCACCCTAAACCAATGCCCTGCATCCTCAGCTGTGCAGGCACTGAACCATATAGAGGCTGCAGTCAGTTGCCCTGCAGCAGATAAGGAGGGAAACACTGCCTCAACTTCTTCAGGAAGAGGAGAGGGATGGTGCAGAGATCCATTGGGAGTGTCTTCTTAGTAAAAAAAAACGGGGGAATTGTGGAATCCCTGCAGCCCCTTGACATAATACCTAGGGTCTGGCCTTGGCAGGACAGATCATAGAGTCACATTCCCAGCCCAACAGAGAGAACTCCCCAGTGGTGCTCTGTACACAATGGTTTGCCCCAGTTCCCCCCTCCCTAATGCCCCTGGCATTCTTCTGTGTCTCCATTGGTTTTGGGTCACAGTGACCAGCCCTGTTTTCCCTACAGGTCTTTGACCTTACCTGCCCCTTGTTCTGCCCCTGTGCCTCAAGGTCAAAGGCTGCTGTATCCCACACTTAACCTTGCACATCCTCATCCCTTTCAACTCTGGTTTCCTTTCAGCTCCTGGAAATAAACCTTGCTGGAACTGATCTAATGTGAGAACCTCCTTGCCTCTCCTTGCTGAGCTAGCCACGTGTCATGTGTGGATGTGTCAGCTTGACTGCTCTGCCTGAGTTTCCCCAAGTGGCCTTTCCACCAGAGAGGCTCTTTGGCTTCAGCTCCACTCCTAAAAATCCACAATACTACAGGATGGGAGGTTTCTGCTGTTGGGCAAGCATCCTCACCCAGCTATGAGTTGTTACAGGATGGGTTGATCCCAGCCTTCAGTGTGTTTTCACATGTGGATGTGGGTTTGTGTTGAAGTGACACCATTTTTAGGAGACTGGCAAGTAGATGCCCTGTCCGTGAAGCCTGCAAGTTTTCAGGCTCCTCTCTACCTCTCTTCAACAGAAAGACTACCCAAGCCTGGTGTGAAGCTGCTGCTGGGTGCTTGTTGCATGGCTAAGGGACTCCAAATGCAGTGCCAGGTGAAGGGTATGTCCCATAACTGCCATGCTTCAGCTGTGTCATGTGTCACCTCACCAGCTCTGCAAAGGACAAGCAGCACCTTCAGCAATTCAAGGCTACTTGGCTTCCCAGAGGCAGCCAGCAGCTTAGCACACGGAGCTTCTGTCTGACTTCTGTCAGGCAGCACCAACTCAGGGCAGGCAGCAGCACCAGCCAGAGGCTGTGTGGCCAGCCATGACTTGGTAGCCACTATTCTCAAGGCATTTTGTACAGCCCTCAGCCAAGAGCTTGGGTAGCACCTGGAAAGGCAGCCACCAGGCCATGACCACCCCCAAAACCACCCCAAATATCTTCCTCAGCCAAGTATGTTTTAATTTACTCCAACCCCCACTCAAGGGACACAGCAGGAGAGAAGGGCCTGCAGCTCAGTTGACAGCAGGTGGGACGTGGCTTGGGGAGCCATGGAAGGATGCAAAAGCACAGGGGTAGCAAGGCCCCCAGGCACAGGTGGGAGCAGAAACGGCAAGGCCAGGTTGGCAGCAGAGCAGTTGCTCTGCAGGCACTCTCACATGAGGAAAACGAGCAAATTTTCAAACCTACTGTAAGCACTGGAGGTGTAACCACCCCCCCTCCCACTTTCCCCACTCCTCCACCCCTGCCCCAGTGGACTTTTGTGTCACACAGCATCCTCCCCCTGTAAGAGAGTGGCGTGTCTCTGTCACCTCTGGGACACAAAGAACATATTCTCCTGCTTTGGGATGAGGCCTTGTCCTCACGAGCTGTGTCCCACGAGCCTGAAGCATTTCTGCATCCTGCTCCTGGTGTCCCAGTCACAGCCTGGCCACAGGTGGCCCCCTGCTCCCCCCTGCCCTCCTGGATTTGTGTAAGCCTCGGGTTTATCGTGAAGTACGTGCCTCCCTCCTCATCTCATTGCATAATACTGCATGCCTGCCGAGTTACAGAAACGCTCAGCTACACACAGTCATTTCCTAATGTGCTATTTTAAATAAAGGGTTTAAAAAAAAACCCAAAAACCTAACGGCTATAATGTCCTTACAGTGCAGGTGGGAAAAAAATAAAAGTAGTCAAGGAAGTTCAGCAATTGCTACCTACACCCCTTCAGGAGTTCTTCTAGATACAAGAAATATTTAGGATTGAAGAGAGTTAACTTTGTACAGTTTCTGCTTGTTCATTAACATATGACTGTGCAGAACACGTGTCCAGCACCACATTACTCACTATTATGTTATGGCTGGGGAAGGGGAAGCGAAGGGAAAATAAATATGCCTAATGTGACAGCTCAAACTTTGCTCTTTGCTATCGAGAACACCATCAACTGGACTCTAATCTCAGAAAACAGATTGTTATTACCCATGCCCTTTGGCAAACATTAGCAGTGTCCACAATCACATTTTCCCTGAGGAAATATTTTCCTTGACATCCAAAGATGCTCCCCAGTGCTCCTATAAAAACAGTTCTGAAGTATCTTTTGGCTCTGGTAACTCATGGTACAGCACTCACCAAAACTGTACTTTTCACACCTAGGGGTGGTGGCAATTGTTTCTGTAGTGGTTGGCTGATTCACTCCTATCTTACTGCATGACAAAAATTCTCAGGATTCCAACAACCATTAATCCAGCCCCAAAATTCTGGTTTCCTTCTGTTCCTTAGAGCTGCCACCCTAGCTTCTGCTATAATGCAATCTTATTAGATTTATAAAAGCTTGCTTACATGCAGTTATGTAAGCAAGACACATTTACAACCAAAGTATCTTGCCCTCAGATAGTTTTGAGCTTTTTTCCTTGGCTTTTTGCTTGACCCTTGCTTTCATTAGGTAGCAAAATACCAGTTCACAGTCCAATATGATATTCAGGCACTAGGCTTTTCATTTGTGAGTAGGAGTCAAATCTCTACACTTTAGTTATGCTGGTTTCGTGTTTTTGCTTTTAAATAAAATAAAATAGAACCACATCAGCCCTTGAAACAAACCCAGGTGAGGAACTGGTTCCACCCTGGCAAACCACACTGACACAGACAGACAAGCTCACAAGGAGCATTGTGGATATTCAGAATATTCAGAATATTCAGAGATGAAATTTTACTTCCCATCTGCAACAGTATTTAAAAAAATAATGGGTTTCAGTTCAGACACTGCCCTGAAGCATGTGCCTTGTATCACAGCTTGCCTGTGTGTGATGCTGGTAAGTTGTTAGCCCATCCCTTCCACTCTGCTGTGAGGCATGCCCTGCAAACGTTCAGCCATATGGAAAGGAAGGCACTGGGCTTAGAGGCTAAATGAGCCAATCACCTCTTCCAGCATTTATCGCCACGTTATATACAAAGGTAGTTACAGTAAATTCTCCAGAAGACCCCATAAACTATCACCATTAGAAATTTAATCCCAAGCTGCACATTTAATAAGGGGGAAGTCCAACAACTTACTTTTGGAATACAGACAAGGAAACCAACTCCAAGTACAAGTAAAGTTATGAACATCTCATCTTCAGAGATAAAAATATGCTTGTTTGCAACACATATTCATGAAGAAAAGGATGGATGGGATGCAGCAAGTGGTTTTTTTCTGAGACAAACATATTGTGCATTCCTTTTCCTACACTTCATGTTCCTCCCAAAGCAGACACCTATAGCATATTTTTAATTGAAATGTTCCATATTCCTCATACCCACCCAACATGTTTTATCTTGGTCTCATGTGCCAGTCTTCACATCCTACTTTACCATTTCTATTCAACTCACTACTTCCTCCCTCTCCTGCTAAAGACTTGAGCCTATCCCCAACAGGTTGGCAAGTTACATCTCATCTGTCCCTTCCACTTTTAGAGCCAACACATTTGGAAGCTGTGGTTTGGAGGGGGAGGGTTCATATTTCAGGAAAGGTATAAATGTTCTGTATATTCACCCAACTTCAAAGCCATCAGGAAAAGCTTGATGAAACTCAGTAAGTGGTAGCAAAAGTCAACAGAGCAAATTCTCTGAAACTAGTTTTGTCTGGTAGGAGAGAGGACCTTGAAACCTGCTTCCGTCAGCTGCTATCCACCCCTAACAGACAGGGTCAAGCAACTCTGATGCAGCAGATGTTCCAGAGTGAACACAGCTCCTGTACAAACAGACTTTGGTACATGTGCAGTAGTTACTTACATTCAAGCTTTACAAGTGAAAAAAGAAAAAAAAAGCTGACAACAGAAGACCCAGAGATCCATACTTCAACCCCCATCCCCTCCAAAATGCAGGTGAGATCCAAATCCAGCTGAGACCCGTGAATTTCTTCAAAGTCTTTGCTGCTCAGTATTCATAAATTCCTACTAAGTATTTGCAAGAGCATGCAGCTACCTGTGTGCCTGCAGGCAAGGTACAAATGCTAGACTCCTGGAGTTTTGTGACTCGGAGTTTGCTCTCGTCACTTGGCATTCTCCCCTCTTCTTCCAAGTATTAGGCATGCACAGGAGTGGAACTGGGCAGTCTGGCTGCACTTACCAATATGATGGAGATGTGATCTTACCACACCTGACCTTGAAGTGGTCAGCAAAGCCAGATGTTTTACATATGATACAGGCTGTCAGCTCTCAAATCTGCAAATGTCTTTTCTGAGAAACACTCAAGAGAAACACTCATTTTCCCTGGTGCAGTGTTTGATTTTACTATGCAAATCAATCCCCCTGCATATTGTGCTCAACAATATGATAATTTAAAAAACAAAACAAAACCCAAACCAGGTCTACACAGGATGATTGCAAGAAAGGTTTCTTCCTTGTTCAATGTAAAACTAGGATGAGGAAGAGGTACTCTCAAGAGAATTTTTAAGAAATTATACAGCACTGACCATGGAAAAAGCTTCAAAGCGCTTTGCCATCAGCTCAGTGCTGCTACACTTTTGTTTCAACCTAACAGAATGCTAAGAAGCATCATCTTAGAGCAGAAATGAGCAAAACTAGCACCCAAGTGCCATGAAAGGTGCACTGATGCTGGACACTCATTGAAGATCCAGGTAACTCTTTCTGAACTAGCTGAAGACAGACAAGCACATGCAGGGGCCTTCACAAAAGCTAGAGTGATGTCAGAAGCACAGCCAGACAGCTGTTTCCTTGATTACCATACAGTCAGTACACAGCTCATCAAAAGTGGAAGAATATTGAGTGGTATCTCACAGTTTTGCACCTGCAGACTCTACCATTCTCCCGTCCTCTCTCAAGGGCCCATGATTCATTGGGAGCCATATAAAACTGAGGAGATCTCATTAAATCTTACAAATCCTGTTTGAATGTGACTCATTCTGTACCTCACATACCTGCCAAAAGTGGTGAAAAAAATAGAGCTGACTCTACATCATAATCACTCTTCAGAAAGCCTAAAAAGGGTCCTGTTTTTGAGGGAGGAAATCATCAGGAAAATGGTGACCACACCCAGGTAGCTGTAGGCAGTCTAGAGAAAAAAAGTCACAAATCCTTCTCCAGAGCAGAAACGGTTCTGATTAAAAAAAACCCAAAAACCAAATCCCCCCCCAAAAAAACCCACCAAACACACAACAACAACAAAAACACCAATGCAAACAAAAATCCCAACCAAACACCCACAACAAAATAACCTAAATTCCACATACCCCCTTTATCAGGAGGCATTCATCAATTAGTTGCTACAGAGCAGTTTGAAAAGTTACAAAAATTACAAATAACAACATAGTTTTCAATAACTTTTATACATCATCTTTTTTAATTAGATTAGCTTTACAAGCAACTTGAGAGCTCTTTCATAATGAACACTGCTTTTGAAATTACACAACTTTATAGGCAACCTGTAAATGAGTCCTGAATTTCTTTGCCTGCTATAGATAAAGGTCTCATATTTCACAGCCAGCTAACATCATGAATAAAAATAGCATTATGAAGCTTTATTTTTAACCAGGACTAGATACATACAGATCATAAGACAGTTTAAAAAATAGTTTTAAAACAAGGACCTGCTTGATGATGCTCAAGACTGAATATTCAACCGACATGAAATGAACAGTTTCAAAAGGACATGGAAGAAATGGCTGACCTGATTTGTTGACCCTGTTGTAATGACTTACATGGAGTGAAAAATTAAGCACTTTTTAAACCTGTCTGGCAAGCACAAACCCATAGTGTGATTAGAATTTGATACGCTGTTTAACTGCAGTGGTTTGAATTACAGAGGGACTGAAATGAGTTTAAAGGCTTACGCTTACATTTCTAAAACAAAATCAAACTTCTGTTAAAGGAGTACTAATGAAGATGTAGTAGAAGAGTTGACTTTTTTGCTTGTTTCACTGGTAGCCTAAAAGCACTGCAGACCAGACAGTAATGAAGATTTGCACTCCTTGGCCAGGTTGGCAGAGGCACTTACAGTAAAGGTATCCTGTCTGTTTTTCTGGGAAGAAAAGAGGAAAGAGGAGGAGAACTGTACAGGGCAAGAACTTACTAAAAAAGGGAAAAGTGAAATCAAAACAAAACTGGGATTTCTGTTGGTTCTCCTAAATGAAATACCAATACTGAATTTTCCCCCCTTCTGTCAGTTTGTTACTAAACACTTAGATTTTTTCATGTTTTACATGAACAATAGTAATGTTTTTAATAAAAAATTACTGAGCTTTCCATAGAAAGGGTCTCTAATTGAATACAAACTATACAGATGTTAAAATTGTCACAAGTTGTAATATATACAGAAATATTTCTGTACACTCACATTGTTTTGGCTAAGTAAGTAAATAAGATAGAAAACTGCAGTGGGTAAGGTGAACAACCCCCAAACTCCTGTAAATATGAATGCTGTCTTTGAGAGGTTTGCTTTTGTTTTCTCAAGCTTTTAAAGCTCAGGAAAAAGAAAGGAAAGAAAAAGAAGAAAAAAAAAAATCCATGTCCAAAACATCTATTTCTTAAAAATATCTCAGTTTCTGCACATCTCACTTTTATTCTGTGATGTCCCATCTCCTGGATAAAATAAAAACAATGTAAAAGAAAGCAAATGTTTTCTTACTACATATATACCTCAGTATTGATCAAAGGGCATTGCCTTTTTGGGGAAATCCTTCAGCAACAGTGAAAATTGAAAGATGTATTATTGCACAAGGAGCTTACAGAGTGATGCACTTCAGCTTCAGTGTGCTGACCACCTCCTTGATACTATATAATAGATCAAGGTGTCAACTTACAGACTGCAAGGGACACCAACATTTGAAAAGGAAATTTAAAAAAGTGAGTTTTAGATATTCTATTAACTTATATACAAAGGAAAGGGGGGTAGCAAGTATTTTTTAGAAAAGGGAGAAACCTCAAAAATTTCTGTCAAGTAAGTAAGGAGGTTCTGGGTACCTCTAATAGCCTAGGAAAGCCCTTGTATATTCTTGTTGGTATTTACCAGGTCCCCAAAGCCAATGACAGCAATCGATAGTGTCAAGTCCACTTAGTGCCAGTCACTTAAAAAATAAAAAAAACAACCAAACATCCCCCCTCCAAAATAGAAAAAAAGAAACCAAAGAAAAAAGAAAAGAGACAGAAACTTCCCCTCTGTGGATTCAACATACAAAACCACAAACTGAATGTTACTACTAGCAAGATACTGATTTGCTTTTGTTAATAAGGGTCAAGAGAACATAGTCAAAAAAAAACAAAACAAAACAAAAAACAACCCCAAAAACAATACAGCAGCAATCTTTAAAAGTTAAGATTAGTGTGAGATATGATATAAAACAATCAGATTTTAGCTGGTAATTAAAGTGCTCCTTTTCTGACTTAAATTGTAAAAAAAATTAAAGTGATTATCAGTACTGGCAACCCTTACATTAAATTAGGTCTTTCATGGCAGAGGAGAACAGTATGAACAGTTTTACAAAAATAGATCCATGTTATATTGGAGAATACTGTATTTTTTTCCTTTTTTTCAGTTTTTCTTTTTTTTTTTTTTTAAGACTCGATTTTGATAAACTGTACCTGGTCATACAAAAATTACCCAAAATTCAAACTTTTACCATATAAAAAAAGGGAGAGATGAAATGGATTCTGGATGACAGGAGCTGGATGACAGGTCTGGCAAAATATAAGGATGGACAAATTCTATGTAGGGCACTTATTTATGTCCAGATGCATATGGTGTTTCTTACTGATTGCTTATCTTCTTCACATAAGCAGTCACAGGCCTGGAGTCACAATCACATAGTACAATGCTTCAGCAGTCAAAGAACCTTCTTTTTGATGCAACATTGAAACACTGTTTGCTTCCGTATTAAGATGTTGGTTTGTTGTTGATTTTCCTTTATCTTGTTATTAACATTCAGAAGTTAATAGATAGCATCAAGATTTATCAGGGAGAATAGCAAGGGGAGTTGCTAAACCAAAGGCTTATAAAACATCTTTCCCAACTGAGTCAGAAGGTTTATTAAGTTCAACCCTCACACCTTTTTCACCTGCAGAAATATGAAAAGGAAAATGGTATTTTTCAGCATTTATCAAAATACAGTCTAACAGTCTACATCACTTTCTCGAATAAAGCTTTACTATCAAAACACAGTATCCCATAAGAAAGAAAAACACACACATACTCTGCATGGCTCTAGTTAGACTGACACTTATCCAAAAAATGAATCATTTTCTATTTTATGACATTTTATTCTATAATTTCATATATTGTTGTCAGTAGAAAATAAATTGCACAATCCTTGCTGCAGATACAGAGCAAAGAATGCAATTTTAATTGCAAATGGAAGTTGAAACCACAAGAGTATGGTAATACAAACCCATTACAGAACAAACTGATACTGAAGGAGGAGGAATTTCCTCACAGAAAGGGTGATTAAACATTGGGATGAGCTGCACAGGGAGGTGGTGGAGGAGTCACCACCATCTCTGGCAGCACCATCTCAGTGCCACTGTCTGCTTGATGGGGTGGTGTTCCATCATAGGTTGGACTGGATGGTTTTGGAGGTCCTTTCAACCTAACTGGTTCCGTGATTCTGTGAAATTTAAACAACCCAACCTTCCTTCCTTAAGTGCCTGCAGTTTAGGGGGACCCTGGAAAGGGAGGTGGGAAGAGGGGAGAGCACACGCCCTTTTGGGAGGGGGCTTGAGCCCCCTCCCAAACCACTTCTCTGCACTCCCTTTGAAAGGGCAGCTGCTGAAGCTGTGCAGGGGCAACAAAGCAGCCCTGATCCAGCAAGGCTGGCTCCAGGAGCTGCAGAGTTGCACACTTGTGACATGAAGGCTGACTTAGAGACAGACAGGCCTCCTGTGGAGGCCAGGCAGGCTGATTGCCTGGGAAGTCAACTGTGCCTCGCCAGGCCTGTGCCACCAAGCAGTGGGACAGCCTGCCCTGCTGGAGCTGAGGGGCTCCCTTGGAAAGCCAGGCAGGAGCTGCACTGCTCTTACCACTCCCACAATGCATGGTCACCAAGAGCACCAAGAGGGACTGGACTGAACTGCACACAGCTCTGGGGCTGCTTAGGAGCTCCAGACAGCAATGAATGGAAGTCTCAGTTGGAAATGACTGGCACATGCCTTCAACATCATTGGTTTCAGAACTCTTGACAAAGCCATGTGTGTGTGTGTGTGTGTGTGTGTGTGCACTTGCAGCACACCTGATTTTGGTTTATTTTTAAACTACTGTAACAAACACAAAATTGCGATGGCAATTACAAGCATGACAGAAGTCCTAGGCCATTTCTCCTTATAATGCTAATTTGAACAGGAAAATTAGGTCAACTTCCTCTTGGGGGCGAAGCCAGAGAAGGAAAACAGATGCTAGATAGGTGAAACTGGAAATGAAGGAAGTAAGTCCATTCTTTAATTACAGATTTTAATTTTAGGCTTCTGTTTCTACAGTATAGAAATTCTAGTTAAACAAAATACTCACTTGTTGAATCCCTATATTCAATCAAAGATATTTCCAGTGCTCTCAGTTCTGCAGTGCCTTACAGTCTCTGGTGTATTTATCCTCCACATATATTAGGGAGACCAGAGTAGGGAGAAACTTTATCTCCTCTGAGCAGCCTCAGGTCTCAGAGGAAGTGTAAGCAGGACAGGCATTGACCTGGATTTCATGAATCACTGCCCAGGAGCAGTTCAACCCCTGGGTCACCTTCCCTGTAAAACCTAACTCAAGTTATGCCACTTTCTCTCTTTTTTTGTGCAGAGGGTGGGCCAAGGAGATGAGGCTAGACTTAGCTACTCTTCCACAAAAAAATAACAATGGTATTAAGAAGAGCTTACCTGTTAGATATTTTACTTTAGCTCGTGCTCTTTCATCTGCATCAAAATACCACACTGTTATTGCGTACCTAAGGAAACAGAAGGAAAAAGCACTCCTGAGCTATGAAGCAAAATACCAGAGAAGCACTTGACATGAAACACAACCTAAATTAGATGATACTTCCGCAGTCTGACAGAAGAAAGTTTTCATAAAGCAAGCAGTGGGGTTTGGTTTTTTTTTTCCTACTAGTAGGTATTATCTGAAAAGTCATTGAAAGGGTGACACTGATGCTCCAAGTTTACACTCTTTTCCTAATGAGTTGCTATTATGGTTCTTGTCCAGAATAAAGTCTCTGTCCACATCACCTTGCCCTGTGACCTCATCTTTTTACATCAAGTTCATCACTGAGTCACACTGCAGGATCATCTTTTTTGGACATTTGCCACAAGGGACAATTAACTACCCCTTCTTAGACGGCTCCTCTGGTTTTCCAGTGCCTGTAGAAGATTTAAATACAAAATTCCAGCTATTGAGAGAAGACTTTAAGGAGCTTTAGTAAATAGCATTTCATCCTCTGACTCTTCTGGAAGTAGAAAGGGGGAGGGGAAAGTGGTACAGCTTCTGGAAAAGCTGCAAGAGGATGCACTGAAGGCAGTTTCAAGTTACTTCTTGCAAACATAGTTGTATTATCTCACAGCTCCAGTCAATGTTCAGTGCTCTGGCCACCCAAACATGTTAAAACACAGGCAACAGGAAGTCTGGATCAATGACTCAAATGATTTACCTATTACCACTATCTGGAAATGTCACTTATCATGTGGAGGCAGTGAATGTGGGTACCTTTAGCATCAACCACTGCTCTGCACTGAGGTACAAAAGAGAGATCAAGTTCCCCCTGTGCTTCAGATTGGGAGCAGCTCCTCTAATACTCCATAAAAATATTTGTGTATCAATGGTTGTTTCTGTTCCACAAGCCTCACCTAATTCCCAAACTAGAATGTAGTAGCTTAGTTTGAAAATTACTATTTTCTGACAGCTGCCTCCCAACAAGAGGGAACATTAAACTGAAGTACCCAGTCAATCTTCCAGTAACACAGTAGAGTGCTAAGGACAAAGGGGAGGGAGAAGGGTGTAAAGCCACTACAGAGAAATAATGAAGATGGCACCCTTGGGCTAAGTTGGGGTCTGCTTATGGCTCTGTGTGCTCCCACCCAGTTCTGCCAAGCACACGCTCAGAAACTTCCCACCTACACAGTCGGGAGGTTTTCTCCAAAATAAGAGATCAAGCAACACTACAAACTCAGCAACACAGTGGAAGCCTAATCATCCATTAGCAGAAACAACTCCTTTTTGTCAGGTCATAATTCACAGTGCCACTAATTTCTCATTTCTTGCTAAGACAGGCATCATGCAGTAGAGTCTCCATCACTCCTACCTTGTAGCAAATGCTGGCTGTACTTCATGAGGGTTGCGGCGATCAGACCAGAAGAATAGCAGTCTATCAAATTTGGGTTCAATATCAGCAAATTGGGCTTTACCTTCTGGAAATATCCGAAGGATGCCTCCACTTACCTACAAATGAAATATTTTCAAACAATGCTTGAGAGCCATGTCTCATTGTATTTAAAAGTCCTGAATATCACATTTGAAAATATTTCAGACATTTGGAACTGAAACAAAAGCCTTTATCAGGTGCTCTAGAAACTACAAATCTATGGCTTTTCTGTCAATACATTTCATTTAACAAAATGTTTAACACAGTTTTCACTGAGTGATTTCAGAATGCTATGTGCATTCATGTTTAAGTAAAAGCTTAGACGGGGGTGCATTACCGATTAGCAAAAAAAAAAAAAAAAAATGGACAAGCCTGATTGATACTATACAGGTGGCTAAAAACACCCCGATACAGATGGAAGAAACATTTTATATCACATCTGAGTTTCCCCTTTCCCCATTAAAGAGACTATTTCATTTAACTGTGGCAGAAAAATGTATGTGTAATTAAAATAAGAAAAGAGTAGGAAACTTCAAACTAAAGCTTGAATCTGAACTACTCAGGCTCCCTTTAGATCTCTTTCCAGGTTTTGAAAACAGCTGAACCTACCTGTGTATGTCTAGAAATAAGCCCAAGTAGGTGGGGTAAATTACACTTAAGTCACATTAACTTCTTCCTACTGATGGTGTTGATGTTATTAAATTTAACTATAGATGGCCACCATAGACCTTCACGTCGTAACAGACATAACAGTGCAAGTACTAACAAGGCAATTTGATATAAATTACAGGGGCATCTGTGATCTAAGTCAGCAGACAACTGACAATTTAGATCCATTTCTTCTCCTAAACAAGGTTTGATATTCCTTTTTCAATAAACAATATACTTGGTAGTTTATTAATTTGAAATTTAAAGCAGATTTTGCAGGACATTAATGCCTCTGTTCATAAATTAAATAACCAGCTAGTAATTTTTTCACAATTATTGTGATAATGTAATTCGCTTGACTTCTACACTCTGGTATGTATTTTTTTTTTCCAAGAGAGAAACCATAAATCAACTAAAAATGCCCCAAAGCTGCACTTTAAGTTGATTAGTACAGCTGGTACATTTATATACAAAGATGCTATCATGTAAAAAAAAATTATTTTCTAATTGTAGGATTCAATTTGGTGTGTCAAAGAGCACATCAGAAATAGAAAGTTTGAAGTGCATCCATCTGACTCAGCTTTCTGATCTACCAGTTTTACACAAGTATGTTATGAGGGGAAAAAAAAAGAAAACAACTCTCATCTGCAGTTTGTGTTATCCATATCTGGTGTACGCAATGCACAGAATCTGACTGCTCCTATGTACTCTTCCACATGCTGCTCCCTCAGCATGATGAAGCATCAGGAGATTTATCTTGTTTTTTCCCCATACACGATGAGAATAAACTTCTCCATCACTAATGGCAGAGAAATCAAAGAATTAGCAAAGCCGTCTTTGCATTACTCTTTCATGGTCTCAATACTGCATTTTAGCTACCTCTATTCTTCAAGTCTGCCTAGTCCCACTGAATCACTGGGAAAATTTTTATTAAAAATTCACTTCTTCATAGCCACTAGTAGTAAATTCTTAGACCACTTGAACTGTGGTATAAATCTGTTCTACACCTCGTATCTACAGTGATACAAGACCTGTGCTGCTTTGAACTCTACTGATGTAGCAATGACTGTAACATTTGGCCTACTTGAAAATGCTCCCAAACTATCTTTCTTTTTATAAGCATACTCAAATAAGCAATCTAGTTGCACAAACAGTAAACTCAAAATTCAACAGGAATATTAGAAAAAATTAAATTAAGAATACATGAAATTGCCTTAAACTTCTCTTTTTGTTTAGAGAGGCATTCACCACTTTCTTTCAATCTCACTGTCAAGAGGGTCCTGCTGACATCATTCAAAACCTTGAAAATAAATGCTTAATCTCTATCTGCTCCCACTAATAACAGAATTAGAGAGGCAAAGGATACCCACAGTCAACATAGTGTAAAAACACAACTAAAGCACAGAAATAAAGACATGAACAAAAACCTCAAGCAAAGGTGCAGTACCAAGTATATATATGTGTGTGTGTATATATATATATGTACATAAAAATATTTTAGAAAGAAATTATTGCATACCTTGGCATCCCAGTCCTTATTAAGATAATATATACACGTAACACATCTTCCATCTCCATTTGGATTATCAACGTGGCGCACATATCCTGTTCCATTGCCTGGATAACAAGCCACCATAGCCTGGAGTCAAAGAATCCAATACAAGAATTACTTTTATCTCTGTATGTGGGAAAAGTCTACATTTTATCTATATTAATTCTTAAGTAATTAATACATAAGCAATAGAAAATTAAAAAAGAAATAATACGCAAAGGCATTTTTTAGCTGTGTTTTCTTTCTAGTTAGAACACAAATAGATGTTGACAAGAAAGGCATGAAAGACACTGAGAGGAACACTTAATTAAGGCATGGAAGGTGGGGCTAGTCTCATGTTGTGACTAATCATTCAGACTTCCCTCTCCTGAATGACATAGAAGAGAGGAAGAATGTCTTCAGTATAATTTAATAGCTTCTCCTTGTGATAAGAAATATTCCAGACTCAAGTTCAGACAGCTATCTTTTTATCTTTTTTTTTTCCTGTGTTTCAAATGCAAAGAATTCCTCCTCAAAAAATGTTGTCAAATTATTATTTTAAAGGAGACTTTTAGACAAAACCAGTAGCCCATGTTACTCGATCACTCCAAGAGCATTCTTGGGCTTGTGTTTTGTCCTGTACATAGGAGGTCTTTGAACCTTTGTTGAAACAAAACTACATGTAAAACAAAAACATCCTTTTTAGTCAAGAAGTGAGAAATGGAAAACAGACACCGAGCAGTAATCTGCAATAACCTTCTGACATCAAACAACTCCCAGTACAGCAGTGCATTAAACTTCCCATGCTGCACTTTGCTCAGCTGACTTGAAAGACCCCTGGAAGGCGATTTCTGAGCCTTCAGACACGCGGATGTGCGTGTGAAACTAACTGGCCCTTGCTCCCAGACTGCCTGATTAGCTTGATTAGCTATCAGAGCACACGGCTAGTTCCTTGCACAGCACATCTCTCTTTGCCTTTGCTGGAAATAACAATTATTTCAGTTTTTAAAAAGAGATCAGAACAAAGTTTTCCAGGTCAAGTCACCCACTGCCACCACAATACTCAGACGTCTGCAGTGCTGCAGTGACAATATCCTACCTGAAAGAAATAATAGCATGAATTAAAAAAAAAACAAACCACAAATCAACCAAAAAAGTGAGTTTCTACCATCAAAGCAACGTACTGCTAATCTCAATGACTGCCTGCTGTAGGAAAAAAAATGTAAAAACTTCTACTAAAGAAATCCCTGTCTAGATTTGGCCTGGTTAAGTTAGAACTCTAAGTCAGACCTCTGCATTGCAAACTCTTTCACCTCTTACATAATACACAAAAAATCTTTTCCCAATAAAGTGGGTTTTTTGCTTCATACTGGTAATTTTAATCCCCTCTGCCTTTAATATGCTATAAATAAAGATTTCCAGAGTTTGTATTACTTGTAAGTGTTGAGGAATACATTCAGTGCAGGTAGCTGGGTAAACTTTGTGCAAACTGAGAAACAGTTTAAAGTACTTGCAGTTCAATCAGTAAAATATTTGCATATCACATGTAAGCAGAATGGATTTTGCTGTAGCAAAAACCTTCCAAAAATATTTATTTCCATATATACTCTACTAACAGAAACAGCAGTTTTTAGTAGCTATGTCTAGGCAGAAATCAGAACACAGTATCTGCCAAGTTGTAAGCCTTTAAAGAATCCTAAAAATAAAGCCAAACTTCATTCGCATCATCTGGAAGTGACTACACTGCAAGACAGGTATTCAAAAATACAAAATCCAAACATACTTCTAATTTTGATTAGGCACTTCAGCTTCCCAACCTCTTCAGTGTAATCATAATGCCTTTATGATTACAGGCCTCATGTTATGAAAACGTTACACATATCAAGAATATGATCTAATATTTGGCAAAGCCGTGACTTATCATTTTTGCTACAAGAAGATAAACGCACAGAAATCAAAACAGTGAGTTAGACACCAAATAATGAAATTCTGTAATTTCCTTTCACAGAGAGAAAAAAAAAGGAAGGAAACAAAAGCAAAGCTGAGCTGGAAGAGGAAGATACTTGGTTTCCATTGAAAGCCAACAACTCTTGACAAAGAACTCCCATGTACCACATAAATTGTACCAAGCTCTCATGGAGCACGAACAGTGCTGAAAGCAGATCCAGGTCCAATTCTGTAACAGTATTCCTAACAACAGGAAAGTTTTAATTTAAGGGACTCTGCTGAGAGCTATCACACAAATTAAATCCTGACACTAACTGTTGCTTGCTATCTGTGTGAAAACACCTACTAGAAGTCTCTCAGAATTAGGAGAACTTTGAGATCAAGCAGCTAGAGCAATGCCAATTCTCACTTTAATCATGAGTTAGACTCCAAGGAAACAAAACAATATTTCACATCACACTGCTGAAGAAAAACAGGACCAGCAACACTTTTTGGAATGTGTGCAGAAACAGCAGTTGTCACCAACTTCACATGAAGAGCAGCCATATTCACTTCATACAATCATTTGAGTCTAAAATACTTTCAGTGTTTAAAAAGACCTCTTGTTTTTGATTTTAAGAGTCTGAAACTTCTATCATCAACTCCAAGTGACAAGGAACAGTTTTGCTGCGATAACTTATCTAATATGTATTTGTTATAACACTGAGAATGACTCAGCCCTTAGCAGCAAATTGGAAAGTAAACAAATTTGCAACTCAGCTGCTGTAGCATAATATACATTGCTTTTGCTATGTCCCCAATTAACCTATGATAAGGAAAGGTACAAAATATAACAATTTATCGGACATGGGAAATACATTGCTTTGTGCAACAGTGTGAGGTGACTTCATGCCAAATTGTCATGTAGTGCAAGATTACCCTTACATGGAAAGCACAAAGAAGTGATCCACATAAATAACAAAGCCTTTGTTGTTGTTTTAACATTTTACAGTACAAATAAGCAAGCAAAGACAAGTATATCAAGAACAGAAAAAAATCTGTGTCTGTGACAATTTTTTCCAAACACTATTAGTGGTGGGTAGAACAGCCAAGCATTTGAGACCTGAAGTCCAAGATTCCCTAACATTTTGGGCTATGAACAATAAAGTTGCTAGCTTTCCAAAACAAAGAGCCATCATCAGTTGTCCCATAAAAGTAATCAGCTAATTCAACTCAAGGTATTACTTGCATTTTCATAACAGAAAAGGAGCCTTCTCTTTTGTCCTTCTTGGGCATTACAATTTTTAAGCATTCAGTAAACTTACTCTCTGCAAAAAAATGTATTTAAGTCACACACTGGATTTGTTCACTCAGAGGATTCCTGTACCAACACTTTTAATATTAACCTTCTTTAACCCAAGAGCATTCCGTTTTAGGCTGAGCACTCGTGTCTAGCACATGAGTGCTGTCCTAAGATAGCCCCTGGAATTCATGAGTAATCAAGAAAGCATGAACGTGCCCTCCCCACACTGATATCTGCCCAACTTGTGTCTATCAAATCTGAAGTACTCACACACTAAAGCTCCTACTGATCACTCATTCGCATACAGATGTTCTGTTTGCAAATGTTCTAAGTCTGGAAAGCAAGGCCATCAGCTCAACATTAACTTGTTAACAGAAGAACTAATTGAAACCACAGATTTTAAGAATAGGCATCCTCAGTGTGTCAAGCATTACTCTAATTAAAAACAAAATGCACAAAGGTAACATCAGAAGGAATAAACCATAATCCATACAGTTCTTTCACTGTGTAAAGACACATCAGCTAGGACTCAGCCCTTGTGCTGAGGCACAGCACAACAGTGCAGATGAAAACATGATTTCATTTGGGACTAGTCTCAGCCTCCTTTCACACAGAAATATGACAGCCTCTCCCATCTATAAAGAAGGAAGACTTGCAGGTAAACAAACTGAAGCATTTTCTTCGATCCTCTCCATTCCTCTCACTTCTGGATGCCCGCAAGCTTAGGTATCGTTCCTTAACGAAAAGGAAATATTAAAGCAAACTCTTAGGAAAGAGAGGAGAATACCAGTAACATGAGAATGCAAAACTCCATAACGTGGGGGGGGGAAATCCCCCAAACCACAAACATATAATGGAGACGATGCGTGTTCTATTAATTTATTAAACAAATATATTAAATATATTAATACTTAAACTTTATTGTTAAGCTCAGATTAAAGCTGCATCAGTCAAGGAGATGTCACTTTTGCTGTTTGCTGAAGGAACTGCAAATCTCAGTGAGCAAAACAAGATGTCTAAACTCAAGACAGATGACTTCCTACCAAAATTTATCAGATGTGCTCACAAAGACATCACTGGGAAGCCTTGGCATTGGACATCTGACAGATTATTCAAAGAAATACACACCACTTCAAGGAAGAACCAAAGAAAAATAAAATCAAATTACAAAATGACCCAGCCCTGTTTGGTCTGTGATGTATTCCTATTCCAAAAATTCATTCAACCCTGACAAACAAAAGTTCTGAGGAAATACATTTCACTTGAAGCACACATCAGGCTGTGATTTCTCACAAGTTAAACAAAGTAACAGTCAAATCAAAGGAACAAAAGACTGGTTTAGTATCACCTTCCGTGAGCAGGATCAAGATTACTAACCTATACATGCTAGCATGGCACAACTTGGCTTGGATTCTCAAGTCCTCTGAAAATCCTTCACAAACACAGACAGAAACTTGCAACAGAAAGAAAATGTCAACAGCGAAAAACTCCTGCCAGCCTTACCCAAAATAGAGCAATCTAAAAAAAGGGTAAAAAAAATCTGAGACACAGCTAATCTAAGTATTTCTATACTAACTTCCATCTGAGTAAAATTTCTTGGTGTTATCCTCCATGGTTTAGTAAGCAAGGCTACAGAATCAAGTGTTCACACACGTCAATGTTGTGAAACTAGAAAACCTGAAGAGAAATATCAGACCCTGCAAAGATTTCTTATTAAAAATTCATGCCTTGCAGTCATCATCAACTGGAGAACATACAAGGGGAAAGTAAACTACTACTTAGGTGCTTAAAAATTAATCAAAACATTACACATCCTCAAGAGAAGAGAGGAATCTCTAAGTTAGAAACTAAAATAAATAAAAAACTGAAAAGTTGCAGCAGCTTTGAATCACTGATTTTTAAACCCTTTCTCCTAATATTAAATTACCACCATAGCCATTCAATTTGTCCATTAGCAAAGGAGTTTGGAACCATTATTTTCTTTTGCAATTTTCTCTGCATATATGGTAAACACCCCGCTGCAGAGTGGAGGAAAGAAAACCCCAAATACTGAAACAGAAACCAACAACTCCCACCCCACCACCCAAACTAATATATCCTGACTACAGCTGCTATTTGTGCCATCTTCCTGCAAGAACCGAGTAAGCTGCTCTTCCAGGAAAGAACCCAAGCAACTGAAGAGACAAGGATGACAAACACAGGTCACCCCCTCTTGTATCCAGCAAAGTTGGAAAGCTTGGCAAAGCGAAGGCAAACTGAACTAAGAGAGATGAAAAATGAACTTAAGACAGGAAGGGAGAGAGGAAAAAACTGAGAGCTGACATAACTGCTTACACTATTAATAGAATCAGCACACAGCTATGTACATGGATTACATCTTCCATGACCTTCTAGGGAGTTCAGTAACCCGACCTACCTCCCTTCTTCCCAGGCTTTTCAATGCAATGGTTTCTACTTGCTTTGGATAGAATCACATTTCATAAACATACAAAATCAAGCAGCATAACACCTTTACACATTGCTTATTTCTAACTTGCCAATCAGATGCTGATTCCTCAGACCAAATTTAAGACAAAGTTTTGCCAACCCAGCAGTTAATTCCTCTTCAAGTCATGGCTTATTCCTGTCTTCATTTTTATGCGACATTTACCTGCTCACGACATTCACTTCAAACATCCTGATAAACTGACACAAGCCAGAAGAGCCACAAGGAGTTTGGATCCAAACAGTTTGAATGGTAACCATGGTGCCACTGAGTAAAAACCAGCTCAGGTATTTTTCACTGTAGCAACATCTAGGTTTGGTATTCTCCCTTTACCATTCAATTCTAATTGTGCTCAACAGTAGCACCACACAAAGTTCATTTTCAAGTATCTTTCCTTTAATCCATGCATGCCCATAGGCTCCAAGAAATCCTCTTCAGCTCTTGAATTGCTGAAGAAATGTGCATGTGAGTCCAGATGATTCATCAGTTCTTACACATGGCACAGGAAAAAACACAGAACTGCAGCTGCTTAAGTCTGATATTCAGGAAATGACTGTGCACATGGGATGTGCTTACACTTTGATGAATGCATCTGACAAATAAAAAATAGGATAGAGAAGCTCTTATGAAACTATCAAGCAAGAGGCATTAACCAGGGGGAGATGGTATCAATTCTCAACATGGGGGCAGCAGAAGGCACGTTCCTTGCATGGAGGGTTTGACTGAGCCCTGAGGAGAGCAGGGCAATTGGAGAAACACATCTCCAAAGGTGAACCCATGAGCAACTGAAACCAGGGCTAAAGACAGACATAACAGGAAGATCTAAAACACACCTCCCAGCTGAAGTTCTGCAGCTCTCATGGCTACTAAACTGAGATGAAAGTGCTTAAACAATTACGAGCTTTTCTGCTCTCCTATACCTCAGCTCGTAAAGCTGGAAGTCTCAAATCTCCAAAGGCAAAGAGAGGGCTGAGTCAGCTTACAAACGGCAAGGAAAAACCAAGATTGTATCTTCTGCAACACAACACAGTGGCATTTTCCAGGCGGTGAGCCAGGGTAGAGGGGACATGCCTATTCTCAAAATTGTGCCAGTTTAACCAAAATGTGCTGTTTTAAAACCGAGTCAGTGAAGGCACTGCAAATACACCTGCAATCCTTCAATCTTATGAAGCCCTAGTTTCCATTAACTTAATCTGTACATCCAAGATATGTCAGTGCTTCAAAGCAGTAACAGCTCCCTCTCCTAAGGTTCAATGTAACATATTCTGATAGTTTTGATATCAGAGTCTACTGCAAACTTAAAAAAACAGGTCAACAACACAGAACACACAATCAAAAAAAAATCCCTGGATATACTTAATTTCTTTTCCAAAGAAAGTAGATGAAAAGCACTGTCTCTTACCAGAGGCAGAGAGCTCTCGCTTAAAAGCCGAGGAGAAAACACAACACTTGGCTTTGCAGCTAGGAAGGTCTAAAGCATACTTTGATTTGTGTCAGTTTAAATCTGTCTACAGTATGATTAAATAAGTTGACCAATACATTTCAGATTCAAACAACTGTTGAATAACGTTAAATATGTTTGCAGAATTGGCAAGCCTCCATGGCTAACTCCTCATTCCTTTCAAGAGAAGCAGACTCATGACTCACTGTTTTGGCGCTGTATAAAAATTTGACAGAGAAGTAAGTCAGTCAACACAGTCTGTTTTTAATTGAACACCGTAATTGCTTTGAAATTAATAAAACCATTTAGAAAATAAGTACTTTGAAACTTTTTTCCCCAAGATGGGCAAAGCTTTTTGCTCGCACATGAGACTACTCAACTTCCTAGTTTCATCATTGCCCATTCAAAAAGGGCACAGAGCAGCAACATCTTTAACAACTAAAAATAACATAACACTAAAGCAAATTACAACAGTGCACTAAAATAGTATGAAGTTAAGTCTCATTCAGCTACATCACTTAAAATATATTCTGTCAGCACGTTGTGCACACCAGATTTCCAGAGCCAACCAGATGACATCAGCAGGCACACTGATGCACAATACACAAGAAAGCATGGTTACCTATTCTTAGATTAGTATGTATTATCAGTGAAATTTTTCAGTTGTGTGAGATCTACTGGGTAAACTTTCGACAACTGGACTCAGTCTTAAGGGATCTTTTTCAACCTTAATAATGCTGTGACACACTACCTTAAAAAAAAAAAAAAAAAAAAAAAAAAAAAAAAAAAAAAGCAGGCACAAACATCAAGGCTGGGGGCATCTTAGCACCAGGAGAGGCTGGGAAGGAAGAAACCCTAAGGATTAAGGGTGGGCAAGAGGTGATTGGTTTTTTGTTTTTTTCTTTCTTTTAAAATCACACCTGACTGTATTATTTGTGAAAGTAAATGGCTGAGAAATTTGTCATTTACAGAATGTCACTCATCATTTCTACCATTCTCTCCTCAAAACTATACATACTGAGAAACCTAGAATTTCCTTCCTATACAAATCATTTTGCAAACTACTAGGCTGGAGATTTGTTTCTTACTTAAAACTGCAATTTTGTTTCTGTTTTAGGGAACAAAGTAGCCACATAACTGAAATATAGCTTGCAGGAAAGGTATCTATGTTTAAACTTGAATATTGCACAACTGCATGGGAACAGGATTGTGTGTTTAGCACTGTGGTTAGCCAGATACTTGGAAATACTTGTGCACTGCAAGTTCCATAAGTTTAGTAAATGTTCATGTAGATGCAGCAAAATGTCCAAATCTAGGCCTCAGGTGCCACTTCTAGATTTTTACCACAGCAAGATTTACTGTCATAAACAGTATGCCAAGGAGAATTATCTTGAAATAATTTTTCAAGATTTTAAGGCTATTTTCAAGGGGACATATGTGATTCAGCATGCCCACAGAATTCCATACTTCACACCATATACTATAGCATTCACTCCCACTCTTAAAATCCAGACAATTCTTTGAAATTATTTATATATTACAGAAGAAGAAGTAACTATGCACTGAAACGCTCTTAGACATTTATTTATGGACAGATCTAATTTATATTAGCACTGCACAGAAGTCTGACTAAGGTTTAAAGCAGCAAGGAGAAGCCTGTAATATGCTTTCAAGCCACCTACAATTTAAATGCAAGAAATGCTGACTCTGCCCATGCTACTTTTTATGGGCTTTCACACATAAACTGTCTCCATCCAAGCTTGTCTTTACAATCCCACCAGAGTCCTGTAATAGGGCCTCTTTCCCAGCTGGCATAAACAACACTTAGGGGTTTTGTCGTTTTAACCAGATCACCCAGTGTATCCAATTCAAATGCACGCAAGCATTAAACAAACCTGCTGGTATTCCAGCTGTCTCAGTTCCCATCAGTCCGTGGGCAAAGCCTTGAGGAACAGCTGAGGCCATGCAGCACTGCGGGCTGATCATAAACACCAGGAGCAGGACTGCTGACGTTGGCATGCCAAGTTGGAAAAGTGACTCCCAAACCCACCCCTTCTCTGTGTGTCCCAGCAGAGCCAGCCATGTCATTTCAGGTTAAGGAGGCAATCTGCTGCAAAGGGGAGGCTGCGCTGGCTCAGTGGAACTCCTGGAGGAGAGCGGCTCAGGAATTCAATGTATTTGCTCTAGGAGCACGCGGCCTTGCGAGCACGAGAAAGATCTCATCATCAGCACTGACTCCAGGGAGGAAAAAACACCTGAGGAAACTGTCTGTGCTTGTCTGACTGCACAGACAAAAGCCCCTCTGTCTTCTGAAATACAGTGAGTTTATGTTCATGGCAGCAACGAGATCATCTCCAAGTCAGGACCTCCTGCAGAGCTCCTTGGTGCTGCTTCAACAAGCTTTTCCCCAGTCTCCCCATCAATCACAACCAGTGAGACCAGTGTGATGGAAAAACACATCACTCTCGTGCCTTGGAAAAAATGGAACATGCTGAATTATCAACTATAAACTGGTTAAAAGGGACCCATTGGTTTGTTCCAAGTCGATTTTACTTGGCATTAGGAAGCTGCTATGAAGAAAACAAATCCAATCAAAAAAGTTACCTCTTTTTATCTTTGCCACTATTTCAACAACAAAAAAGTATTTTGTGTATATATGTATATACCAAATCATTCACCATTCCTAAAAGACAAGTAGGCTTCTCCATAGATTAGTCCTTTCCCATGAACAACAACTAAAAAGCCTGTTAATGTTTAGTGACAAGGCTCCTGTCAATCAAACTGGTCATGACTGTCTAGAACTCAAACAAGTATTGTGGTTAGAAGTCACATGTTAACCTCAAACTCCAAATTTCCCACTCTAAAAATCAGAAGGTGGTGGAATCCAAATCTATACAAAGTGGTGGTGTAAACAAAAAAGCCATGGTGTGCAAAACCTGACAGGAACAAGAGAGCTTCTCTTCAGCAACTTGTCACTGAAGACTTTTTTCCCCCCCTCTTCCAAGGCATACAGAAAAGCACAGGACCTCTCCTCTCAAATGCTCACATAGAAAGTCAAAAATCTCTACATCAGAGATGTAGAGATTGTGTCAGCATGCAGCCAGCACTTACTCTTAAACCTTCTTAAAAGTACTTTATTTATTAAGAAAGAGAAGCACACTATTCCACACCCCATCTAGAAATAATGGATTTCAAGACAGGATATGCATACCTCCTTTTTTTGTGTTTCTGCAGAAAGAAAGGGACATGTCTGTATGTCCCTAAAAATCGAGTCAGCAGAAACTTTCCTGGTAAACCAAAGGACAGCTAGGGCTTTGCTATCTACAGTACTCACTGGGGAGAGATTGCAGGCCATTAACAATAGTAGACTAGATCAGAGGTGTCACATCAGACCAAGAAGACTGTTCCACAGCACATATTTATAAAACTTACATACAAGATCTGCAGAGCTTAAGTAAAGCCTGTTCCCAGCTTAATGTTGTGCCAATTAAAGAAAAAAAAAAAAAAGGCAAGAGCATAATGGATGAAAAAGTGTTTGCCTCAGTCTGCAAATAACCCAACAACTCACTCAATGTATGAACTCATCATCAACTCAAGCAACAGAAGTGGAAATTACTGATGGACAGACAATGTACAGTGAAATTAAAGGAAGATGAAGAAAGTAGACACCAGAAGAAATGGCAACACTGATAAAAGTCTGCACTACTGAAAGGGGGAAAGTAATGCCGAGGATCATGAGAACTAGAGGAAGAAACAGAACAGCAGCTAATTCTAAAAATCTTAGATTCCAAAATTCTATACAGTCATTCCCCTTCAAGTCAGCAAGCAATCACTTCAGATTTCAGGATTGGCAGAAATAGCCTTTCAGGCAGAGACCATATTTTTAAATGAAATTTCTACATAATTACTGAAAATAAACAGCAGATCTCCTAAAACATGTATCTAGTATTGCACACAAACACTGGGTAGCAGTTTCTAAACAGGAGACTGCACTTCAAGAAATTATCTGTGGGCAGCCAACCAGTTTACAAATTTCTGCTATGTGTAGTAAATGGCCCTGCATCTTTATACTAAAGACACTACAGATCTCCAAATGTCTTTTTGTATCCTCTCAAAGCCACACTTACTTGGAGATGGGCAACCAAGAAGAGGAAAGCTGACTATGAAGCCAGAGAAAGGCTGTAGGGAAGAACAGAGAGGATGGGAAGGAGTGGGCAAGGACCTGTGGAGAGTGAATGCACTTGCCAACCATGTGCTGCAGTAACGAAGGGAGCAAGTCCCACAGAATGGGTTTTAATTGCAACTGCCCTGCTACTAACCCCATGAAATCAAGCTGCAAGCACTAATGAGTGAGATACCTCAGCAGGCCCCAGCTGTAATTGTTTTTGGGTGTCTTCCGGCCCCTTAACGAACCACACCACAAAACATCTTGGACATCAAAGGTTACTCTCAGCACACAGATTTGCAACCAGTGATAAGAAAAAAGCTAATGCTCCATGCACAGCACTGTGCTCATACGCACCCACTGCATGCAGAAGGCTGCTCACATCATCTGTACTCCAGGTAAAATGTTTGCTCAGAGTGGCTGTACAAAAAGCTGCTTACCTCTCTGAATGCCAGCTCTGCCCTCAAGCCTATTGATCAACTTCTCCCCCACCCGGCACACAGAGAAACCAGTAAGAAGACTGATATATTTTATTTCCAGGATCAATACAAGCAATGTAATATAGCTACCAGAAAGACAACTGAGAGTTACTCCAGAAACCAAGAATTTACTTCCTCTGTAAAGACAATCCTTAATTAACGGTTCACAAACCAAGATAACCATTCCTTAAAAATGAAGGCTAGATGATGAAAAAAAAGTGTAACAGATTTTTCAAAGGAAAAAAAAATCTCAAAGGAACTCCATCTTCCCATCACTGGCAAATTCTGTTCCCTACTGAGCCCCTGAAGAATTCCATCACTCCCTCCAGAAAGCTGCTCCCAAAGGGAAGGGGTGGGGGGGGAGGAGGAAGGCGGAGGGGGAGGGGGGTGCACTGGAATTTTTGCTCTTCAAAGGCAAGTTTTCTCTGGGGTTTTAATATGGAGCTATTCTAAGTTGAATTGCAGAACTCTAAGTCTCAATGGTGAGGAAGCATCATTTATTACTAGCTTTGTCTTTCAGTGGGTGTGTTCCTTCAAAGTAGCAGGATGTGAGTGTAGAAAGAGTAAAAGACACTGTAAAAATTGGAAATCTGCTAAATTCAAGTTGCTATATGAGACAACTAAACTGAAAATAAAGCTAGTTGATAGTATCTTCATCTACATTTCATGTCCTGCAGTGGAATACTATTTTCCATGTTTACAGTGTCCTTTATAAAGCTATAGGACTAAACAGGTAAAAATAATGTATGTTTATCTTATTACCTCTGACAAAATAATTTTGGCATAGCCTTGGCTCATGAGTGAGACAACTCCCATTTTCTATTTTCACTAAGGAAAATGACAAAGTCAGGACTCCAGTATAGGAACTCCTGTGTTGTTCTTGAGTCTGTGCCAGGTGTTAGGAGGCCTACAAGAGTCATTACATGTCATTTTGTCCAAGCTATAGTGGAGATTTAATACAAATTTACTCAACCAATAAATTTTAATGCAAACATTAAACATTTTTAAATATAAAGCACTTGAACCATGCATTTTATTCCCAAGGCATTTTGTAATAATGAAACAGGCAAAGGAAAGACCAATAAAATAGTAAATTCCAGCTGCAATTTCACTACATCAAACTAACCTCCTTTTAGTGAAAAATGAGGTGTTACCAGCAGGATTCCCAGAGGACTGTACTATTTCTCTATGACCTGGGAAAATGGGGTGAAGGAGCAGAGTGATGGTGTTTACCTGCAATACCTAAATATGCTGCAGCCCCTCCCAGCCCTGGCTGCAGGAAGGCACACAGAGGGGTGTCAAATGATACCAAGTGCCTAAACAACAAAATAGGAGGTGAAATTCAGAAAAGAGTAATACCCCTGCAAAATGCAAAGAAACACCCCTTGAGGGCCAAAAAAAAAAAAAGCTTTCTTATACAGTGATGTCTTCTAAACTGTATACCATCACTTTAGAAAAAAAATAGTAAATACAGGCTGTTCTCCCACAAACTTCATCTCAGCATAGCAGAGGAAGCAACAAAAGTGTCATAAATCACTAAACAAGGAAAGGCAACACAGAATGCATCACCCTGCCAGCATACAAAATCAGGATATACTTGTACATTAAATACTGTGCTTCTGCTTGCCTTACCTTGATCAGCAGAACCAGAAAAGCTGCACAGAAGTGCAGCAGGAATAACTAGAATCATGAAACAGTACCCACTGGATAAACACTAAAAAGACTACAATTCTTCAATTTAGGAGGGAAAGCGTGTCAGCAGAAAAAAACACAAGCAAATGTCAGCCTTTTTTAAAAAACGTGACAAGTAAAACTACTGGGAAGTGAGTTTTCACAATAAAGTCTAGGAGACACTGAAATCACCACCAGTTGGTTTTAAACAAAAGGAAGTTCCTTTTCCATCTAATCAAACTGCAGGACTCGCTGTTACAGGATGTTGCAGAGGCCAAAAGTACAAATGGCTTTTAAAACAAGATTACATAAATTAATGGCAAATGTGTCCATCCATCTGCACGTATCAAGGCAGTGGTCTAGCTACAACCTCCATCTCAGGGCTCCTGGATTGCCAGGGGTAGATGGTATATGAGAACATCATTTTATATACACTTTGAAGCTTTATATACTGAACAATTATTGATTATTTACAACAATTACATAATAGTATAAACATAGATGACAAATACTTGTGAGAAACAGACATTTGATAAGGAAGAACTCCCACTGAGCAAACACAAGAAGGCAGCCTGCTAGAACCTAAACCAAATTAGCCAGAGTGCAAAAAGTGTAAGTAAGCTTTGAGCAGAGCGGGTCTTCAGCATGTGAACAACAGGAACAAATGGTTTTAAATTTTAGGCGTTTTTTATAGTAAGATTGGATACTCCTCAAAAACTCAGCTTAGCTTTAACCTACAATTCATAGCCTAGCATCTAGTTCATACAGAAGGTCACTTCAGATGAACACAACTCCATCTGGCTCCAATTTACCACTAGATATATGGTAGGGATGGCCAAGCTGACATCTCCCGAGAGGCACGTGGCTCTTATCTCTCTCACGCAGTCCTTGCAGAGGACAGGCCATTGACAGGGTGCCTGCAACTGCTGTACCTGGCAGAGAGCAGCAACTGAGGCAAGTCCTGTCCTCTGCACCCCAGCTGGGGCAGCTGGCCTCTCTCAGCACCTGTTCCTCCTCCTCCCTTCCCCTCTCCCTCAATAGGAAAAGCAGACACCACTGCAGAACAAGGTCCCCAGGGGAACACAGGCAGGATGGAAGTGAGCAGGAGCAGCAAGTTTGTGTGGGGAATACAGATGAAAGAAAATTACTAGAAGGTAGATGGAAGAGGTAAGGATTGTAACTTAAGAGCTGCCGGTTTTTGATTTATTCAACAGCCTGGCAAAACACATAATCCTGACTCTTACCAGTTCAAATGTTCCCTCCCCACACTTATCTTTTTTAATATGGAGTGGGTGGAATTTTTCGTAAGTAAAATAAAACTGAAATGTACCAAAAATAATATTTGACCAGATGTTTGTTACAAATTTACTACATAAATAAAGTAAAAGCATGTGAAATATTAAAAGTAAAGCACTTTTTAGTAGTTTGTGGCTTTGAAACAGCATATTTCATTTTTCTGTCTGTCTTGAAAGAAAAGGATAATTATGCCTGCTACACTATGCCCTCTCGGTACAGAAGTGGGTCCAAGATCATATATAACTTTAAAATAATTTTGGAGAGAAAGTATTAATCCCCTACAGGTAATTGACTTTCATTTCTTAAATGTTTGCTTAAATCATTCTTGTGAAGTGTACACATGCTTTGTATCAGCAAGCTATGCTAGGAAAGGACTGTGCTATGAGTGCATGCACATATGAATGGAAAAACAGGCAACTTGGGAGAAAACAGGAAAGAGGCAGCAGCACAGACTTAGTAAAAGACCACCTGGATGACCAAAAGGGATCCAAGGCAGGAATATTTCAAATGGTTACGCTACTGGCGTATTTGACCACAATGATCCTTTAGGGAGCAAATGACCACTAGTAGGAAGACAGACTCCTGGTAACTTCATTCAGAGATGCTATGAGCAGGACCTATACTGATAGCACCATTGCTGGAAAACATATTTTAATAGATTGCAAAATTTGGCTTGTTTTGTATTTTTTCCATTTCAAACCGCAGTATTTTTTTCCATGGGAGCACTGAGGTTGGCAGGCACCTCTGCAGATCATGTGGTCCAGCCCACTGCTCAGAGGCGGGTCACCAGAGCAGGCTGGGTGACCAGTGATCAGGTTTGGAGTATCTCCAAGGATGGAGAGTCCACAACTTCTGTAGCAACTTGCTTCTTGGTTCCTCACAACGGAAAAAGTGTTTCTTACATTTCAGTGGAATTCCTTGCATCTTGGCATACTCACTGCCTTGCCACTGAGCACTGCTGCCAAGAGTCTGGCTCCCTGTCCTTTACTCCTCCCATCAAGTACCTGCACACACTGGTATGGTCCCCTCACACCTTCTCCTCCGCCACATAAGCAGCCCTAGTTCTCTCAGCATCTCCCTGTATGACCTGAAAGAGCAAATCCACCACAATGAACAGTGCTACTGCCTGGCTGATGCGCCGTCATAGAGAGGCTAAAGCACACACAAATAAGGTTAAGCCAAACAGAGGAACGATTCAGCCAGCATCTATTTCACTGGGCATCATCCAGTGTGCCAGCTGAAAAGGAGTCAGTTTAAGATGCCCTTATCAACTGGCCACAGTTTCCTTTCTCACAGCAGTAAGGCTGCATGCCAGCTGCCTGAACAACAATGCAGCAACCACTGAAACTGGAAGGACCCAATGCCTTCAGCAGAGAACAGACCACACACTGTTCGAATACAGCAGAAGCTGTTGAGGGATCTTGGCACCCACAGCAAGGTTTAGCTGCTTGAACAGATGCTTGAACAGGACAGTGAGCAACAACAAGAGAGATACGTTATTAACCAATGATAATAAACTGCTTTGGAAACCTTACATATGTTGCATCCCTGGACTTTTTCACAGCACAGAGAACTTAAACACATGAGGATTGCTGCCTCCAAGTTGGGAGAAGTTTTTAATCTATAGCAATTTATATTCCACATTATCACAGCAGTCAGGTTAAACTATTATTGAAACTTTCTTGTTTCACTTGACTAGTAACTTCAAGGTGGTTATAACTATATAACTACAGCTGTCTGACCTACTAAAGCAGGAAGATAACAGACCTGGCATACCAGAAGAGCAGCAAACTAGAGCAAGACTATGCCCAGCAGAGAATCCTACAGCCTCTGCCACCTCACCAAGAATTTCAAGCTATCAACAGAACAAATTGATGTGAATTGATACCACAAGCTCTTCCTGGAAACAGATTTAAAATACCTTCATATAAAAAGACAAATCAAACAAAACAAACAAACCCCAGGAAAAATAAACCAAACAAAGCAAATACATATAAGGCCCTAAAGTCTTCAGCATTTAGTGCATTTTATAACTTCACAGGCAATGCAACAATTCCTCCACCCTGCTAGGACCAAAAGGAAAATCTCCCTCACTGCATTCACCTCTGTATCATTTCCAACATCATGTTTGTTTTTGCTGAAACAAAGCAAGGCAGTCTTAGGCTCTGCCCTCACTGCAGCACATTGAGGTGACACAGCAGCATCTCTTCAAGGTTCTACATAATTTCTACAATGCAGAATGCTTTCATGGTCAAACAATGTGCTCTAAGCTAGCCTGAGCCTAAATTAATGTGTAAAATTAATCCTTGGGTATTTAATAACCTTTTTCTTTAGGCCCTACTAGCTACCCTACAGGTATAGACCTCATCTCTTTGTAGGAGCACTACGCACACATATTGATGACCACCCTACCTCCACACACAAAACCTCTGCACAGACGTGCAGGCACGCACATTTCTACCATATTTATAACACCATATGCTAACAAAAATACTCTCAAGCAGTTTTAAGTTAAATACCAAAGAACAAGAAAGTCTTCAAGTGTAAGCAGCTGTTACGTGCATAAAAGCATTGCTCTATTTTTGTCAGACGCTGCCCTGGAACAGTGAGTGGATTTTGACCTGAAGCTTATGACTGCCACTTAGCAGCTAATTCTGGCACAAGCCTGCACTGGAAATATGCCTGACCACCCATCATTAACCAACAACCCTCAAAAACTCAAAGGAGTTTACAAGGATTTCATCAGCACCAAATGACTTTCCCAAGAGACCTCAAAGACAAGCATTAGTCCTCCTTCTGAAGAGTCTCAGTAAGTCACAAATGCAGAAGACAAAAACGTATCATAAATAACAACTATTTCACTCAGCAATAACTGCAAAGTCAAATAACTCTACTGTTCTATTCATTAAAAATACTGCTTTCAAAATACTGTTTTCTTAGTGAAGTGTAAAAAACATGCCAATGAATAAAGAACTTGAACTGATATAATCTGAGTATGCTGGTTTCTAAAAAACACTTGTACAGTCCTCGCATTGTCTGCAGTCACTCCCGCACTGAAAAGTAACAAAATACAGCAGCACAAGAGCCAAGGAGCCCCACGAGTGTCCTACTGAAGAATTCACTACCCAACCCACTCACAACATTCCCAAAATTAATGTTTGAACTGAAAAAAGTGCTGTCTTTGTACAAGAGCTCTCTAAGGAGCCTAAAGAGAAAAGATTTAGTCTCCGGATAGCCAAGAAGAAATTTTTGCTTTATATAGAGTATCCGTTTCCCTTTTGTAACAAGTTTCCTTTCTGCTGCAGGAGAAAGCCTTCATTTAGATTCCAAGTATGCTATGTACATAGCTAGAGGTACAAACATACGTACTAGCACCTAGTACAGAACAAGAATGACAGAAGCAACTAGAAAGACAGCATCCTGCACAATTTCAGTAGCAACCTGGCCTATTCAAGCCAAGAGCCATCAGATATTAACCAAAGACAGGCTACATCCAACTAAATCACAAATCTAATGAACATGGTAAATACCACAGAAGAGAGATATTGCTGATCTGTTTTTTCAGGAAATAGCTAGCAGCCGATTCAGAAATCAAGCACCATCTAGAAAAAAGGAAAACATCTCTCAACCAACCAGTCAAGGTTACTGATACAACTAACCCAGGGATCTGAACTGCCGTTCAGACAGTCCTGTGACTTGGCAGGACATCATTTGCAAAGAATTTCAGCCCAAGAGGCCACAGGGAAGGGAAGACAGCTCTTCCTCTCGAGCTGTACAGCTATGATGAGAAACACCCCACTTGATTCTTAGGCAGTATTAAATGAGCCCATTCTGTGCAGAAGAGGCAGAACATCAAAGTGGCAACATGGACAAAAAATCATTTATATCACTGACAGGAAAAAATTAATTATCCACAGTGTACCAAAATCACTGATGAGCACAAACTACAATGTTACAGGTTCCTTATCTCCAGTAACAACTAAAAAACATGAATTCCAATTACAGTCAAAAATGGTTTGGAAAAACAAGCAACAAACCAACCCAGAATTTCACACAGCTATCCTAATGCACCAGGCACCAGAGAGGAAACGATCAGGACATGAAATGTGAAATAGTACTGAAACTGTCCATATCAGATAGAGCCCCTGAAGAAGAACAAGTACTGAAGCTGGCACAAGGGGATGGGGCTGAGCAGGGATCTTCCTTACCAGCAGCAAACAGTAGCAAGCTGCAGCACACTGTTCATGGCAGATGACGCCAATCCAGCTCTGTCTTGAAACAGAGAAGTCAAGAACATCTTTGATGCTAACAAAACTCTAGAATAATGAACAGGAACAGCCAATAAGCTTAAGAGTAGGTTGGTTTTGAAGCTGGGAGTGTGGGAGACATCAGTTTTCATATGAAGAAAATAGATGTTTCCACTGTACATGTTACATGGGATCACCTGGTGGGTAGACAAGCAAAGTTTCTGTATAAAATTGTTTTAAGAAAGACTCTTGGAGGACAGAAGAAGAATGCGTTTCCAATGGCAAGAACCAAGTCTCACACTGAACCTAAAAGAGCAAAAAAAAAGATAATTTAAGAAAGAAAAAAACCACACAGTTAGTGAAGATTTCTTAAACTGTGTTTGAATTTTCAAGGGCAAATTTTGGGAGAATCAGACTACAAGTGCTAAACTAAGACTGTAGTTTGGCAAACACTTTAAACTGGCATAAATTTGCATTGCTGCTGAAAGAAAGTCTCACCATCTGCCAGTCCTCTGTGCCAGCACAAACATCCGAACACTGAACCAGGAGCACTTCTTTTGCCAGTTTATTTTTCAGATGGATCAGTTCCCCAAACCAGTTCACAGGATGGCCATGTAAATACTTGTGCTGGCAAAGAAGAGCGACTACTTCTTCAGCACTGCCAGGCAAAAATGTTCATTGAACTACAGCCTAACACAAAGGAGTGTGGAGAAGTTCTAGCAGTCAGTCACAGGTGGTCTCCCCGTCCTTGGACACACTATATTCATATATCACACTTCAAAGTTGCAATCACCACACAGCTGCCCCTCAGCAACCAGCATCTCTCTGTAATTTTCTCTAGTAGGAGAATCTGTCAGAATCTCTGCAATGTTGAAGTTGGCTGTAAACAAGAGTCTTCTGGATACTGCTGTGCTTCTCAATCAAAAGATCATTTGTGGGAGAAACCCCGGTCAGTCTTCTGATCATCTGTTTCACCTGGGACCCAAAAGGCTTGTACATGAGGACCAACAAATGAAAACTACATCACATGTCAGGGCTCTACTCCAACAGGGATTTAAGAACTGTGTGTGGGCTGTTGTGTATCCATGAATCACCACACAATCCTTCACTGACCAGCACATCATCTACAAGAAAACACTATCACCAACAGAAAGAAACACTGCTGTCAGGGAAAGAACCAACAGATAAGGAGGAGCATTGGTGATATTCTGTATCAAGGTCAAGCAACACAAGTGAGTACTGGGAGACTGAGAGAGACATATCCACACTTTACCTTGCTAGCAGCAAACATGGTGATTTGGAACACAGTCCACAACTGGGAAGTTGCAGTATTACTCCAGGACCAGTAAAGGATGCAAGCTTCAGATCAGCATAGTCCACAACTCAGTGGCAAATTCAAACCCATATCTGAGGTTATTCACTAGGAATCAATTAGATCAGTGAGTTTTCTACCAGGAAATAAATTCAAGGTGTGATAGTGAAACGACCTCCATAATGATACAGGAGGATCAATGTAATTGCACATACCACAAGCAAACTGAAGGGAAGCCCCCCCTGTACAGACATTCCTAAGCCCAGATCTCCACTCACAGCCCTTGGGTCCTTCAATCAAAGCTGGACTTATCATAGCTGCACATCTGCCCCTATGCTCGCCTTCCTTTCTTCTACCAGAGTATTGGCATCATCATCACTTTCCACTACCTGCTTGGTTGCCAAGTTCTTATTCCCTACATCTTATTTTTCATTTGTCTTCTTTTTACCACACATGCTTAGAGTTCTATTTTGTAAAATAAGATAGAGTGGAAAATACACCCATCAATCTTTCTTCTCCTTGATAACATTAATCAAACATGTTTGTAGAAAAGCTGCAACATAAATAAGTGGCAAGAGCAGAGAGTGTCTTCTGTCCAGTTTATAAAAAAAGCTAACAGCAGGGTATGAGGAATCCACTCACTCTTGGAGAATTATTTTCTTAAGAAGCATTACTAACTTTGAAAGAATCTAATTTAATAGGGCACAGTCAGACTATCCTGAATCCAGAGTCCTCTAGGTCTCCAGAAAACTACAGGATCTCCAGAGTAAGAGATGAGCAATTGCCAGAAAAAGCAGAAAAGTGAGTTTGCACAAAGTGTAACAAATAAAGCAATTTTTAAGCTACAGGTGGCTGAGAAGCAGTGGGAGCCACTGGCCTACTAGTAAAGAGAGGAGAGCACTAAAATGCAGCAATTTGAACAGGACTGGTCTCCTGACAGGTTTCTAGAAGTAGGAATGAAGGAAAAACTAAAGAGGTGAAACAGGGCCATTTATTTAATGTCCTTCTAACAAAAGGCAGGGGTAGGTTTTAGGAGACAGTTGGCACTGGGTATAACAGCGAGCAAAAAGAGGAATAGCTGATGGATCAGATGTCTGGTTATATGGTGATTTGGAACACAGTCCACAACTGGGAAGTCACAGTATTACTCCAGGACCAGTAAAGGATGCAAGCTTCAGACCAGCATAGTCCACAATACCGGAAAGAGAAAGCTAGCAAAAAAATCAAAAATCTGCCCCCATCCTTAATCCCTTCCTCATGCTCCATAGGGGCAAAGAGGAGAAACCTGCTCACCTGGGTGAGCTTCAGGATGATTTCTTTTCCTGATTTTGATGAGCAGGCTTTTACCTCCACTAGCTATGTAAGAACAAGAGAGGCAGGAAACAGAAATACATGCATGTACAAATGTGGCAACTGATAAGACAAAGAAAAAAAAAAAAAGAGAATTTATGAAATGATGAAAGAAAAAACTAGAAAATAACAGGAAGTAGGAGAAAGACACTAGAGGTCAAATATGCAAGTATGTGCCACTGTCTGCTAGAAAAAAGAAGAAAGCAGAATTTAGAAAGAAAGACAACAAAAGCAAGGAATGTAGTAAGTCAGGACTTCCAAGATGAGTAAATAGTTAGTCATTCTCTTATACTTGCTGCTGTCTCCACACACCTCAAAGGTACTTGGCCAGTTTGTAACTACTGCTTAGAGGTATCTTTCAGGCTGGAGAGTAATTTGCTGACACTCAGGACTTGGTGGAACCACATCCATTTAAGTAGATCAATTCTAGGTGGCCCAGGTAGTCTAAAGAAAACACCTATCAGAGACTTCAAAATATAAAATCTCAGGTCACAATCAACATTTTACCTCATTTAATGTTCTTTGCTTTAATGGACTGGCCCTGGTGAATGCAAATCAGTTTGAATTAGATCCTATTAACACAACATAGCTTTTTCCCTGACAGGCAGGTTTACAAGCCATGAGATTCAGGATACACATACCTCAGACCCATTTCTTCTTGCTTTTTTCATACATTGCTTCTAGACAGTTTACAGAAGTGATGGCAAGTTCAATGTCAACACCACCAACGTGTTACAAGTTATATGGTTATAATACAAGTTATGTGAAGTGATCCTGTAGGTATCATCTTCTTCTGTTTATTCAACTCTGAGGTAAATGTCTGAGAGTGAATGGCAGTTTTCATTCTGCTTTTGCTGGAATTTTAGGGAACTGAACTTTCCTGCACACTAAAAGCATTGATTATTGTGAGGAAATAAGCAAGGGAAAGTGAGAAGACAAAGTAATGCATTTCTGTGCCACCATGGAGTAAAGTATTGTACTTTTACTGATCTGATCCCTGCACCTGTTCTGACCTCCCAAATAGAGGGATTTCAGCAGCGGCTGAAAATCAAGTAGGAATGTAAAATACAGTAGTCCAGGAATTACAGGCATGATTCAGGATTACAACTCCAAAAGCCCTCACACCTACTCTTCACAGAAGCATACCACTGCACATAAAAACAGAAGCAGTATTCCTTTTTGCTGCATAAAATTGAAATCCAGCAAAACCACTGATATTTTTAGAGTGCAAGTTTGAAGCCTTGAAGAGATTTAAGACTGCCTGAAAGATAAGTTGGCTTATAAAAGTCCTGCAGGGATCTATGAGGACTCTACACCATGTCCCCATTGAAAAGTTTTAGCATAGCACTGGTTCAACTGAAGAGATGCAAAGGCGGCATTACCAAAAAAAAAAAAAAAAATTCCCACCGTCCTTTCTTTATCATGGGAGTTTCTCGTGCCCTGAACAAATCCAGGGCTGTCTTTTGCCGTCCAGTTTCTCCCTTCCTCCCTCCCGCAGCTTCCTACCAGCTGAGATTCTGCAGCTGCAGCAACAACAGTCCATCTGTGACAGTGCAACCACCTCGGCAGGATGACTCCTACCATTTCACTGGCTTCCTTATGCTTTAACAGAGGTAGCAAAGTCTGAAGAGGCTTCACCCCTCTTCTTTTTTTTCTAAACTGAAAAGATACTGATGAATATTCATTACTAGCTCTCCACCAAAAGCACGAATTTTATTTAAAAGACTGGAAGGGAATCGCAAATTAGGCTAATACAATGGGAGACTTTGACTCAGTTCTCTGGTCTCGAAATTGAGCTAAGGAGTAAGATTTTTGCAGAAAAGTGACCTGATGAGAGTAAAATAAAAACTGCCCAAGCTCCATGGCTGTGACTCCGCTGCCTGCCACAACACCACTTGCCAGAGTGCCGCAATGTAACTCACGGGTTTATGAAGCCACCGGGGCACTCACTCACTGATGTGGGCCTCCTGACCACAATTTTAATTCCTGGACTTGGCAGGCCACATCCTAAGCCAAGGCTTACCAAAACCCGGCCCGTTCATGCGAGCCTACAAACACTATGCACAAGTGGGTCCACGTTCTCCAGGCAGCGCCGCTGCCGGGACACCTCGCAGAGAGCCCCCTGCTTCCCGAAGACTGTCAGAGCTCTGTTACCCGGGTCTTCTTCGGGAGACCACAAAAGAACTCGCATTTCTATACCTGTCACCTAGCCGATAAGCTTCTAGGTCAAGGGGTTTTTAACAACACGCAGGCATATAAACAAGATTACCTTTTTTTTCGCTGCAAACAAACCCTTTCGCACCTTCCCGGGGAGAGCAATCCCCAGACTGCCCGCGGGACAGCAACCCGCCCGCCTGCAGCCCAGGCTGGCTGGGACTGGGAATCCCACCGCAGCCAGGCGCGAGTCACAGAATTGTTCGGGTTGGGAAGGACCTCTGGAAATCATCCGGTCCAACCCTCCTGCCCAGGCAGGGTCACCTCGAACAGGTTACACAGGAAAGCATCCAGGTGGGTTTTGACTGTTTCCAGATAGAGACCCCACGACTTCCCTGGGCACTGTTCCAGTGCTCTGCCACCCTCAACGTGAAGAAGTTCTTCCTCTTGTTGAGGTGGAACTTGTGTTCTAGTTTATGGCCACTGGTACTCGTCCTGTCACTGGGCAACAACTGAAGAGTCTGGCACCGCCTTTTTAACATTCACCTCTGAGATACTTACACACATTGATGAGATCCCTTCTATCCTCTTTTAACTAGACTGAAAGGGCTCAGCTCCCGCCGTCTCTCTTCATGACAGAGATGCTCCAAACCCCTAATCATCTTTGTGACCCTCTAGAGAAAGACAGGAGCTTCTTTCTCGTACTGAGGAGCCCAGAAGTGGACACGACTCGCAAGTCGGAGTCGGCTCCGGGGAGCGGAGCGGCAGCGGGCGCACCCGCACGGACAGACGGCCGGACGGACGTGCGCGCACGCACGCAGCCCCGCAGACAGCCGCACACGTGCGCGCGCGCACGCCCGCACCCGGGGAAGCGCCGGCTCCGCCGCCCCACTCCCGCCCCTCCGCCACAAACCCCCCGGCTGCAGGAGCAGGGGGAGGCCAGGCTCCGAGGGTCCCAGATCCCTCCCTCACTCACTCACTTTCGTCCTGCCGTTGATTTTGTAGTTGCCCAGCTTTCCGTTGCAGTGCCGGATAAGATCGTCCATGCTGTTCATGAGGAGCCGGATGGTCTGGCAGCCCGGCTCCTTGCCCTCCACCCAGGTGATCTTGTCGCCGCGGATGTCCTTGGAGGAGTCGCTCTTCTGGCTGACGAGCTGTCCGTCGGTGAAACGGCCAGTGTGGTGGAGGGCCCGCACCTCCTCGGCCACCTGTCCGCCCAGCTCCTTGCCAAGGAAGTCGTCCACCACGCAGATGCCGTGCTTGTTCATGCAGGGCACGATGTACTCCAGCGCCAGCCGCTGCGGCACCAGCGACTTGGTCTGCCCGTTGGGGCGCAGCGCGGCCCCGCCGGGCCCCGCCTGCACGCCGCCCGGGTACAGGTTCGACTTGTCCCGGTACAGTAGCACTGACTCCCCGGAGGGCGACGGGGACTGAGCCGCGGCCTCCGCCTCACCACCAGCAGCCGCAGCGGCGACGTGACTGTTGGTCAGCGGGGCGGCCTCGGCGGGTGCCTCCGGGGACGGCGGCGCTGCGCCCTTCCCGACCCCCGCCCGGCTGCCGCCGCCCGCCGCGGCCCCGCCGTGGGCGCGGGGCGGCAGGGGGTGCCCGCTGCGGGGCTCGGTAGCGCCCCCTGCCGCGCCGGCCGCCGCAGCGCCTCCTCCGCGGCAGATGAGCTTGTGCTTCTTCCAGTCCTGGCGCTGGTGCTCCTTGCTGCAATAGAAGGAGCTGCGGCAGCGCCCGCACCGCAGCAGGTTCTCCATCTTCCCGCACAGCTCGCAGTACTGCCGGTCCCGCTCGCTGCTGCTGCTGCCGCCGCTGCTGCTGCCGCCGCTGCTCTCGCCCTGACCGGCGCCTCCGCCGCTGTCATTCGCCATGGCGCTGGTGGTGCCGCCGCAGCCCCGCTCCGCCGGGTTATGTAAGGAGGCGGGCGGGAGCGGCGCTAACGCGGGCCCCCGCCCGGCCGCGCGGGGAGGGAGCGCTCACTGCATCATGGCCGCCCGGCTCCGGCTCCGCCGCAGCCTCCGCCGGCCCGCGGCCTCCTCCGGCGCGCGGGGGCCCGCGCCGCCCTCCCTGCGCCGCTAACGCTGCTTAGCGCCGCCTCATCGCCGCCCCGCCGGCGGCGGAACGGCCGAAGGGGAGCGGGGTGGCGCGGTGCGGGGCTACCTTCCGCTCCCCGCCGGCCTCTCTGCCCGGTGCAGTAGGGGCCGGCGCGGCCGCCGCCTCTGCTCACCGCGCCTCCGCCACTGTGCCGGGGCGAGGAGGAGGAGGCGCCACTCTAGCGGCTCGCTGTGCACGTACGCCACTTCCAGCCCGCCAGCGCCGCCGGCACGTCAGGCGGGCGTGGCCGGGCAGGCGGGGCCGGGCCGGGGCCGACCGCGTCCTCCGCGCCGCTGCGTGGGGGGCTGAGAGGTGCCGCCACAGCCGCGGGTCCGGCCTTGGGCGCACGGAGAGGCCTCGGGCCGGCCCGGAGCGGCGGCAGTGGTCCGGTTGGGGTGGCGCCCTTCCTCCATACGATGAGCGCGGCCTTCCCGGCACAGACCGTGGGGAAATTGCTGGGGTTGTCACCGGTCTGGGCTGCCGGTGCCGCCCCGTCGTCGCTGGGCAGGTCACTACTCCGAGGGTGTCCCTGACCCCAGTAGCGAGTTACCCCGCTGCCCCTCCGCGGCGTGGGCCCGCCACATGTGAGGCGGGGGCACCGCGGAGCGGCGGGTGACGTGGAAGCTGGGCACTGCCTTGAATGACAGGCAGGGTGGCGGCGGCGGCACCCGGCTACGGTGGAGGACTAGGTTTTGTCACTCCTGTAAGCCCCAAAATACCCCCGCCGACTAGCTGGTAGAGCGGGAGAGACGTGTACTTTCTCCTTCATAAATAACACGTGGCTTGTGTCCCGCCTAACGGGGTGGCAAATGAAGGCTGGAGCTAGGCTGATTAAGAAAAGAAAAAGCAAAAAGCAGGAAGAAGAAGCTAGTTGATGTATCTGTCAAAACAAGGCGAGGCCAGGAGTTGGGGCCTGTGCTGTGATGAACATGGCGAAGTCCCTGACAGGAAAAAGGAAGCTCGTTTGGCAGAGCAGTGCTGGTGGAGGGACAAAGGTCTCAGCTCAGTCACGTCGGTTGTCAGAAGCCACATGGGGATCTGCACTCCTCTGAGGTGATGTTTAAGTGTCCACTGATCCGATTAACTGTGGCTTTGCTTGCTTGTGGTATAGTTCAGGAAAGTGGAGTGTATTCTGTAGTTTCCTGTAGTACAGCCCAACATGGTACTCGGTGCTTCAGAGCCATGTGCTGAGGCAGAGCAATGGTTCCTCCTGGGCCGGCTGTTCTCCCACCCATCTTCTTAGAGAACCATTTGGTGAACAGACAGCGAGGATCTCCTCCGTGGGCTGGGCTGGTGAGACACGATGTGTACCAGACCACTTGGTCTGCATTGCCTGTAAGTTAAGCAAAGCCATTGTAAAGCCCAAGGAGTGTAAAATACATGAGCCAATATACAAATCTTGAGGTAGAAAAGTGAAATGAATTCTCTGGTTGGTAACCCAGAGGCTGCCACTTCATATGACTTTGGATAAGTGATTTGCTCTCTGCCACTGTGGAAGAGGAAAACTAATGCTTTTGCTTGTCACTGGCTTTTGTGAGGTTTAATGCTGTAATATACTCGTATTATAGTGAGATGACTTTATGTATGCAAATAAAATGGTTCTTATCTCTCCTATAGAGCTGGATTTAAGATTGATTGGCATAGTAATAGGGCTTGGAGGAATGTTAGGCACTGACTGTACTATGTGAAGGATGTAGGAGAAACAAAGTGTACCAAAGCTACGAAAAATGGAAGGAAAACCAGGGTGAATTATTAGAAAGGCAGAAGGAGTACTGAGGGGACAAGGTCATGAAAGCCCAGCGGATAAAATTTCAAGGTGAATATGACTAATGAGCTGCAAGGGTGAATAAAAACAACAACAACCACCAAAGGAAAAAAAAAAAAAAGGTGGCAAATGACCTGGAAAAGATGGAAACTAAAAACAAAATTCCAGATTAGTAATTTCTTTGTGGTAAGGGCAGAAGGAAGGGGATTAAAACAAAGTTTTAAATCCACAGCGTGAAGGTGACAGATTTTTAATGTAGATTTCATGAGAGTTTTTCCTTCAACTGTAGGTGTATGTGGTATGTCAAAAATACTAGGCTTAGGCATTCCTCTAGCATGCTTTAAGATTAATTCAGTTGTTTTCCTTGGACTTTCAGCATTGTTAAACTGGGCTAAATGAGAAGAGAGTCAAGGCTGTTATTTTCAAAAACTTGAGAAATGCAAATAGTGGTATTCTGCTAGATAGAAACTGAAGAGTTAAAGATCCTTTGCATTTGTTGTGTACTCCTTCAGCAGACACAATGGAGATGAAAGTCACAGACTTGAAACTCAATCACTGAACCATGAAGCAACTAAGAAAATAACCAAGGCACAAATACGGTGCCTAGATAAAATCTAATGATAGTTATTAATTTACAGGCTAATTTGGCTTCAAAAGTCTTTTGCTCTTTCCCTCTCTTTTCCACATGTCTTTTGGGATGCAATTAAAGGTTTGCATCTTAGTTTTTCACATTTGCTAATGTGCTAAGCTACTTCAGGTTGTCTTGATATCATACTGTTTCACAGTATGGTCAACAGAAATACCAAGTTCAACAAAATCCGTATTTGGGTCTATGAAGCATTTGCCTTATTATTGCAGCACTGTGCCAGTGAAACAAAACTTAATGAAGGTTGTTTTACAGTGACAAAGCTGTGTTGAGGAGCAGTGGTGGTAGGGAAACCCAGGAAGACAATGTGTATTTATATTACAATATTGTCTGCAACATGCTAGAAATGTTTTCCAAGCATATAAGACTCTATTCCTTGCCAAAGAGCTCGTTCCTTAAAAGACAGTGTAAGGACAAAGCACAACAAACAGCAACATATGGTATACAAAGTAAAACGTTCAATATTATGGTTGCCAGAACAGAGAGGGAAGGGACTTCCCTCTCTTTCTTTTCAGCTGATTACTCTTCACTTGGCCCCTAAAGTGGCCTTTCTATGATAAATAGCAAATTTCTTGCCTTTGTCAGTGAATGTTGGAAAAGAGCTTTACCGGTGACTGGGTAATGATGAGACATACTGCTCTCCAGAGGGTGCAGTGAAAAGTCCTTAAATACCAGTCAGGATGAGGATGTTGGGGGATAAACTTAGTGCAAGGTCATAGTTTTTATCACCACTTAGATATGGATCTGATGTGTTTATTAGAAAGGGGAAAAAAAAAAGTTTGGTCAATGAATAACCTTTCTGTTTTTATTAAGTAGTAATAATAGCTGCGTTTATACCATGCTTTAGATAGCTTGCGTACTGCAGCGCTGAGATTATATAAGCAACCAAAAAAGAACCTTTGAAGCCTGGGGAGAAGGGGAATGCAGAGTAACAGGATTATAGAATGTTGCAAAGTCAGTTTAGAAATAAAATTGAAATGAAAAGTAATCTCATGTTGAGATAGTTTTGCTGTGAATGGGGAAAAAAGCGCTCGGACTCCAGGCTAAGTTTTTCATTGCTGCCAGAAGGCCTCTTGGAAGCTGCATGTGCTCCTGAGGTGAGTGGTAGCCTCAGACATCAGTGAGACAGATGCATGTCCACAACAGCATCATAATTAAAAGTCAGAACTTGGGGGCTTGTAGCATTTGCTCTCCTCCACCCAGACCACTCCACCATGTTCTTCAGCCTGATGTCTACTATTCCACTTAGACCATTATTCACTGGTCTCAACAGTGCCATTTTTCAAGCTTTTCATACTAGCAAGTGGACTGTAACAGGTTTACTGATTTTCCAAATTAAAGGAGAGAACTGTTTGTCTGAATTGGATTCTCTGTTAAACTCACTTCCTTTCTAATCAGGACAAAGTGTACAGAGTACATCCACAAGGCTATGCAAGTGCTCCTTTGTTGAATGCACTCTCTTTTCCTGAGGTACTCAAAGGGTTAGCATGGTTTATTCATCTCCCAGATACCTCCCCTGGCCCCTGTTTCTGCAAAGCAAGGAAAGGGTCGCCCAGTAGAGGTGATCTGGAAGGTGTGGGGTTATTGCCTGGTGTGACTAGTGCCAGCCATTACAGAGGAGCACATGACCAAACACACGGTCCCCTCAAATCACTTGGGCAGGTCTTGAAGAGGTCTCAGATATTTTCAAGATCCAGGCTTTGATATGCCAAGATCTTGGTGTTTTCCACAGTATGAAGTGGCAAAGGGCACTTGGGACAACAGAGAGCCCTGAAAATAATCTGCAGTACCCTGCAGAGTAACCATCTCTCATTCTGCTTACTGCTTGTTGGTGCCGTTGTAGAGTTTCCCTAAAAGGTTTTGCTGAAATTAAAGTAATAGAATAAGTTGGTTGTTTATCACTGACTATCATAATGGTGTAATGTTTAAAAGAAAAAGAATCTTTCATTATAATCTGGGTTTATAAGTGTTGGACTAAATTATAAGGAGTATTCTCAATTACTCTGTGTAAACTTGTGTTTAATACTGTCTTTAATATTATGGGATTCCTCCAGGCTGTTTAACTAAAATTGGCTTTGCTGTCCCTTAATCTGCCTGAAATTATATGCATTTTCATATCTGGGAATATAGCCTACTTTTATTAGGTTTTATTAGTACAAAAATATCATTAGGGTTGATCCAGAGAGATTAATACATACTGAAATTTTTGTCTGCTGTAACGATTTTATTCATGTTTAAGGCAAATTAATTATGCTAGTGAAATACAAAACAATGGGGTTTTCTTTTTCTTTTTAGCTGAAAATTCTGCTACCAGATGTGTGTATCTGTAAAGCTATGGAAATGCAGCATAGCTGAGAAAATGCTCAAGACCAACTCATTCTACTTTTGTCCCCTTTTTAAACTTTGTACCATGGAAAGTTCAAAAGCTTTTTTTCACATTGTTTGTGAGATTTCTCCAGAGGGAGTATTTCTGGCTTTGGTTAGAAAAGAACTCCCTGTCTTGCTGAAGATTGACAATTATGTACATTTTTGGACTCTAACTTAAGCAAGCCAGCAGGCCTTCAGTGTGCTTAAAGTCCAGTTATGAACAGAAAATTTCTTTTAAAGAACATTTTTAAACCCATTTGAAATTCTTGCACTGATACAGCAATAAGCAGTTTTGGGGGGAAAAAAAAGAGAGAGATTCCTGTATGTAGATCAAATTTATCCGAACTACTCCAGAAACTTTTCTTGAGCTTGGTGCAGACAAGTCTTGCAGAGTGAGAAGAGAGGACTCCAACATAAAGAAAGCCTGGCGCTTCATAGCGCCACAATCACAAAATGACCTGTTCATTCTGCATCTGATATGCGCTTCCTGCCCCTCTGTCATCATGATTCAGCACGGTGACATGCTGAAAGATCATTAAGGTGGAAACAATGCCGAGCAGTGTTAGGATGATGTGACCTGCCACGATTATTTTGTGTGTACCTGATTTATTGCACATCATATTTTCTCTTTCCTCGTCTTTCGGCTGCCAGGCACGTAGTTTCTTACTTCTGCCAGTGCCTGGTCTTGTACTTGGAGAAGAGAACAGGGATGCCCTGGGGTGTAGGCAAGGACAGTTTGCCCTCTGCCCCTTGGTTTGGGAAGCTTGGGAATACCTCACCTCATGCTTTGCAATATATTTAATGAACTTAGTGCTGTTTAATGAATTACAAAGTCTCCACTTTTTTTTTTCTTTTTTTTCCTGATTACCTAGGAACAGTTACCCAGAGCTCAAGAGAAGAACTCAAGAAGTGTTCCTTGAAACTATGAAGACAAAATTGTTGAAATCCTGGACGTTTTATCTGTGGGTGAAGATGCAGTTTCTTTTCCCTTTCTCACATGACTAGCACAATTTCTGATACCCCTAAACTCTTTTCCTTATGGAGGCAGTTGTACAAGTAGGGGAGATTCCAAGAAAACAGTGAGCTTAAAACATTTGCTGCTATGAAAGGAGAGACCTGTCTCAGTAATTTAAGAGAAGAAGGTAATAGTGAGTTAGGTTTTGTGCTGGTAAGACTGAGTAGGTGGTATTCCTCAATAACACTCAGTGGTTTGATTTTTGTTCTTTTTTTTGATGAGGCAGTTTCTTGAGAAGAATGGGGACAAGCTTCATTTTCGTTTGTTTTTAGAGTGAACAATGGTGTCCTCCCTCTTTCCCTGAACAATGGGGATACAATATTATAGCTCATGTTTTGTTAAAACTATCGAAGTAGCACATCTATCCCAAGGAGGTCACCTGTGCCAGGGCTGGCTACAGACACACACACAGACACAAGCACTGTGAGCCTGAACCCCACTGCAGTCCAGGTGGACTCATATCATGTTTTCTGTCACTGTCCATTCTTCCTTCTGCCAGGACAGTGCCTGTGTTTCCCATGCCCCCCTCTGATGCATTACACGATCCAATGTCCTGTTGCTCTCCTACCATTGCACCCTTCATTGTTTATGCCATCCCAAGGGCTTTGTGATGTCTATTCTTGCATTTCCATTCTTCTCAAAGACACAGGATTTTACTCCATGCCCTTCTGTGTGCTTTCAGAGCTCCTCTCGTGCCCTTCTTCAACCCTTTCAGCTGTGGTTCATTTAAGACACAGTGGTGACTTGCTGCCACCAGAAGGGGTGGTTCTGCTCCCTCCAAAGCCATTCTCCTTGGCATCACTTTTGTCAAGCCCTTTGGTGAGTCAGTTCAAGAGAGTAGTTTTCTGTTGGATTAACAAGTTGGATCAGCTTACCAAGTGGTTTGATGTGGTGTGAGAGAGGGTGTGGACCAGCAGGGCCAGGAGTCGGGGAGGGAAAAGCAGGACCACCCAAGTCAGAATAGTGAGCTACCTCAGTCATGTCATGTAACTTCACTCTTACTTACTTCACATTATGTAACTCAACCCATTTCTACTTTCTCTCTTCTCTGACTGAGGAGAAGCTTTTCATTTTGAAACTGTATTGAGGGAATCAGCAGATCCAAAGTGCAGGAGATTCTGTACCAAGACAGGATAATAGCTAGCATCAACTGATACTGCTATGTAAGGATGCAAGGAAAGGTGTTTCAGGCTATTAATGGTGCAAACAGCATGCCAGGGACTCTAATTTTGTAAGTTTTTGTTTCTTTCTTTGTTTTTCTTTTCAGGCTTTAGTAGTCAAAATGTTCTGGCTATTTATGATAATAGTTATTGATATTTTAGAACTGAACAAATATGGTGGTGTGATATTGATGCACACACATTATGATGGTGTTTTCTGTCTTCTTATTCTTCCTATGCTAGTAAGCACAACACTGTGCAAATACTCTTTGACTAATACCAGAGTAAGGTATTTCATCATGTTTTAAAGCACAACCCAAGCAACTTATACCAAGGACAGATATTTACTAAACCAGGAATGCTAGTAGTAGCGGATATACAATAATTTAAATTCCCATATTACAAAAATTGTTGTCTCCTCCCTGCATGATCTAAACTGACACTATTCATTTTATCTCTTTCAATGGGCCTTGAGGTGACACGATGCTCTTCACGAATCCACTGAAACAATGTTGGAACTGTACATTGGAGAGTTTTTACAAAGCGGTACCAAAATATTAAGTCCTAGAGAATTAAGCTTACAAGGATTTTGTGCAAGTGCACTGCTCAGTTTGTATTATTAACGTCGTTGTTTTGTGTTCAGAGTGATAGTAAATGCTCAGAGCTGCAATTAGTGCTGGTTGTGATTGAGTCTTGCTATCATTCTGCATTAGTTTGTTACTGTTAGAGTCACCTGAACCTGTTCCTTGCTCATCCAGTCAGCTAATTAGTGACCTATCGAAAAGGTAGCATTAATTGGTACTAGGAGAAATGGCCTTTTGTTTTTATGCAGAAGCAAAAAACAGGTCAAGAAGCAACTTGTTCCTTCTTCATCCACTTGCAGTGTAAGGTAACATGATAACACTTATCTCCTTAGAAGGTGGATTTCACTTTTTTCTTCCTTTCCTGTTGCATTAGGCTTCTATTTTCTTCCTGAAATTATTGTCTTTTTTGTTGTTGTTTTGGGCGTTTTGTTGTTTGTTCATTTGTTTGTATCAGGGTGTATGTGTGTACCCTCAGATTGTTGGTAATGCTGGGACCATGTTCAGGAATTTTCATTAAAAAGCAGATTCCTAAAAAGGATTTCTCCTTTAGATTAGAGCTTCCTCACTGTGTGATTGACTTCTGACTGGAGGGGATAGGCAGACAACAGATGAAGACTCTTTCCTCACCTATTTACCAAATTGGTTGTTGAAATTTGTGAGGGAGGCAACACTCCTCCCTTTGTGCAAACACATCCTCCAATAAAAGCCACTTTTGCTGTGGGCAAAAGTAGTCAAGAGTTTGCTGCCTTTTTCTTTTTTTTTTTTAATAAACAGAAACTTACCAGTTTCAGAGGCTGAACATGGCTAGCTCATATATGCACACAGACTGTATTTGTGGATATGCCCATCCTGTGATCCCAGCCTGACTCCTATCTTATTTTAGCTACATCTACAGCCATTTATCCACTATTTTAAAGCATATTCTGTATTTAACTTGTGACATGAGTAAAAGAAATGCTGAATCATGTCTTTGTGCAGCAACATGCAGCAGTGCATTTGTTAATGGAACCTTATTTTTGATTTAAAAATATCAGCCTCAATCTTTTAAGGAAAAACCACAGCATAAAGCTAAAAACAGTTTTTCCTCTCTGTTATCTTAAGATAGCACTGAATCACAGACCTAGGACAAAAATCAATTGAGAATATGGGTTCACGGTAGAGAATCTGCCCCAAGCATGTCAGGAAGAAAATGATCCTTTTTCAGAGGATCATAAATGCCAATGTATGACATCAAACACATGCCTAGTGCACTACATACTGTACTGCAAAGGTTTAGTGATTGTAAGATGCTGGGCAAAGCTCTAAAGCAAGGTGCAAACTTGTTTCCCTTTGTAAGCCTTCAGAGTAGCTAGATGAGAGCTCTTCCAGAAAACTCTCTGGAAACTTTCATCTAGCCTCAGTGCTCTATAAATAGAGAAGGTCTTCATCCCTGAGGAGGTTTTGCAATGTCGTTGTGTGGGGGAGTGCTGAGCTCCAATGGAGGCAGAGGAAGCAGAATTGTAGGGCAGTGTGGTGGGACCAGGAGGGGGAACAGGATCTCCTTCTTTGTGAGATGAGGTGTGAGTACAGGTTGAGAGGAGCATAGTTAAGATGTAAGGATCTTCCCAAAAATGCGTCTGGAGGGAGAAATTCCCTTGGATGCTATACAGAAGCTACTGCCAGCAATGTGGAAAATGCAGCCACAGTGACTGTCAGCTGCAAATGACAAAAAAAGATACCTAAATCAGTCAAGAAACACTCCTGAGGAGGAGATCTTTCCCTCCCCACCACAAATGGTTTCACTGGGACCAGTGAATATAGCAATACATGCTGTAAGAAATGCTGTAGTTTACCACATAGAAAGTATTCAATTTTTCTGATGGACTGTCATGGAGTGTGATAATATGTGACAGAGTAATCACAAACATAACTCTAGACTAAGTCTCAAGAGCAAAACATTTGGAATTCTGTTTCTAAAAAATATGTAAATATAGAAGGAAACCAGGTGACTGTTACAGAAGCTAGAAGATTCTGACCTGCCACTCTCCCTTTTCATTAATGCAGGTCTCCTTGATTGTGATGGCAGATTAAAAAGCACTCTCTTCCAAAATTTAGCGAGTGTATTTTTCAAGACTTAGCTACAGTTTAATTATGGGGAGGGATTGCGTTTGGGTAAAGTTTAATGTATTGTTTTCAAAAGAAATAACTCTAAAAATGGGATTGAAAAAGGAAAATTTTGTTCTGACTTCTGACATCTCAGCCTCATGGCAGTATCAGTCTTATGTACATTTGAAAGAGGCATACTCCATTACTTTTTTGATTACTTCTGGGGGAAAAAATCTGAAAATATAAAAAGAGGCTTAATTTTGGCTAAGCTCAGTAATTTGGAGTGAACAAGGCTAATTATGGAGACAATATTCTGTCTACGGAAGAAAGAAAAAATAAAGCTAGCTATTTTCCTCCTTACAGGCTGCATATTGAACACTGGTCTATAGATAAGTTATTGTTTGATCTCAAAGACCTTTGATATGCAATCTTTGAATGTTTTTCTTCCTGCCAGCAGAGTTTCAGAGTTAAGAGAAATCTTTATTTTGTAGATGTGAAAACAATATGGAAATAATATCCAAAAACTGAGCCATTGCCCTACAAGGCTATCATTCTTTTGCCTTCCTGAAAGTATCATCCAGCTACAATTTCTTTAAAAATGCTTACAATTTCTTCATCTCTTTAAAGGTGAGGGAGATGCGTTTTCTGTACCAGAACAGTGCTTACTTCTTTCAGTGTGCTGAAGTTTTATGGTAGAATTTTAAGACCAAACCTTAGACAGACTGGAATGTATGATACAAACTACTAATTGTAAGGTGATTTACAAGGAGAAAAACCTCACAAAACCAAAACTGGTGACAAATCATTTGGTCATGTTTGGCTTCTAAGTAATCAGGGCAAAATGTACAAATGGGAGGGGATTTCTAAGAGTGTCATGCATTAGCTCCCAGAAACTTCCCTTTGCTTTTTTTTTCCAGTGAGCAAAGTCATCTTTGCATATCCTAGCCTGCTGCAACTGAATTGTCTTCTGCAATCTCAAAGGCCACAATGGAAAGAGCTTCTTCATGTAAACAAGCCTGTTCACACACACAGGAGAGAAGTAGCCACTCCAATGTTGATGTAATCCCTCTGAGCAGCTTCTCAGACACCCTAAGGCTGTACTCTTGAAGTTGTGCACCCATAGCTGAGATGTCTACAGTGGTTTTAAGAATATTTTAACATTTTGCTAAGTACTGAAATATATTGTTCATAAATTGGTCTGGCTGTGTGCTGTGTTGCTCTGAGGGTGTCTGAGAAAGAAGGGAGAGGCTAGAATTTGTTTTCAAGTGGTTTATTGACTATTAAACTCATGGCTAGAATAAAAGCAGCAGCAAATAAGCTGAGCTTTGTGTTACAACAGTGCACAGTCTCACCTTCTCCCTTCTTGCATCGTATTTCCTATCTAGGTCACTGTGCAGTGCAACGCTGTTGATTTACCAGATAATGTTTCCACACATTGCCCCAGACATGGTGATGACAGGCAGGTTTTCAGACTGTTTATGCAAATCACTAGTGTCTTGAGCATACTCCTGGCACAAATTTTACCTTCCTCGCTGGTTTGGTGCCTGGTATGGCTTGCCCAGCCTTATGGATGGCACTGGCTATATGACATCTCAACAGCTTTGTAGATAAAGCCATCTTGCTGTCAGCCTGTTAAACGTAGATTCCATCACTACCCTGCAACTGCTGTGTAATTAAATGTTCTACTAGGCATACTCTGGCTTAATGAGTTTTGTGAGTCATGGTGGCAAAGAGAAAGGAGAGTCCCCAAAAACAAGAATGGGCACAAACACCCTCTTGATAATTATCTTTTTTAGAGAGTAAGGTTCTTGCTTGTACGGAGAAGTCAACAGCGGCTCTCCTTGGATCCCTTGTCAGAGAATCTCACACTAATGCCTGCTAAGGTACCCAGAGAAAGTGATTTTGCAGTTCTGCATTACATAAAACAGTAGTACAGGCACTTGCAAGAAAGTAGTTTGTTTGTGGCATCTTGATTTGAGAGTGCTTGAGAAGGAAGGAAGAGATAAGAGTTTGCAAATTCTGTGCTCTCATAAGCTCAACCCCAAACCCATCTACACTACAGGACATGTATTACACATAGGAGGAGAGCATTACTAGGCCCCAGTACTCAAGATCTGAGCGTTGAAAACATCACCAAAACCATTTCTCACTAGCTGCAAGCAGCTAGGGGTGTGCAAACTGCTGGCGTGAGAGAGCAGCTCAGTGGCATCAGGCTCTTGTGTGCTTAGACAGGGGGAATGCACCCTGCATGGCCAGGACCATCCACACCCCCTACTTTCACATCCTATTGTTCCAGGAGGGTGGGACTGTGCCCCTGGCAGTGTGTGCAGGGTGGTGTGGTTCTGCTTGACCCCAGCTGGATCTCCATGGAATCTTCTTGACTGCCAGTGGGGGGAAGAGGCAGTCACGAAGCATGTAGGGATGAAAAAGTGTTGGGCACATCTGGAGCTCCTCTGACCAGACTCACCCTCTTGGTGTAGTTTGTACTGAACACAAGCCAAAGTCAGCTTCTGGCTGCATGGGGCACTTCAGCCTAGAGGAGCCTAAGTCAGGCTGTAAACTCCAGGTCTGTCAGCTGAGGAGATTACCACTCACCCAGCACTCAGGCACACACACACTCCACCAGTTTTCCTTGACCTATTTACTAGCGTTGAACTAGATATAGGCAGACCTGGCTCACTTTGATTCCAGAGGACCAGGGAAAGGATGTACAGTTTTGCTGGCAAACCTGGGAGGGTAGTGGTGGTTAGGAGGAGAATGGCAACAGCCAGGGTGGGATTGGACACTTCAACCACAGCTGGAAGAACACTTGAGTCTCCAGCCTGATTGGGTCCATATGGCTGCTTACAGGCCGTGGTTACAGACAGGCTGTGACTGCACAAGCGGGGCTTTGAGTAGAGCTGTTCCCTCCCCTCCTTTCCCCATGCTGCCCCAGGGGGTGCTGCAGCTGTCCCAGCAGCCTGCCTGCCCCTCCCGTGGCTGCCCTTGTCTCTCCTGGGACTGAGCCTGGTGTGCTCACGCAGGGACTGCTCATGCTGAGCCGGCTCGTGTCCAGTGCTTGCAGCAGCACACAGCACAAATGACAGGGCTCTGTGTGTTCCCCACATGGGACAAGGATCAGCCTCTGCTCCGGCTCCTCTGATTAGCTTGTCTTTTCACCTTAAGCTCTTCATCTATCTGGGTCCTGTTGCAAATGCTGAACTAAACCCTTAATACCCCTGAGCAGGGATGGAGGGTTAAATCAGATGAAAGATTAGAGTATCTTTGCAGAAGATATGCTTGACTAAGGGTCCTGGGTCTTTAACTAAAGTCTAAAATGCCCCCAAACACCCCTGGTGGTGCCAAGACTTGCAAAGCAGCTGCCTGTGTGAGCTGCTGGTCCCTGTTCATAGTCAGATCTGCTGTCTGTTCAAGACCAGGACACCAACTTCCTTTGGTGGGCATCCTAACCCATAAGCAAGAGAAAGTGGCACATGAAATACTTTGCAAAACCCTGCAAACCTGAGACAAATGTCTGACCTGCAGAGTGGGATTCACAAAGCCTGTTCCTCAGGCTTTGACACAGACCATTTCTTGCTTCTAGCCTTTTCAGTCCTCCAGGCACTTTTTGAGGTAGCCACCAAAGCACATGTTTGAGATGCTGGCAGAAAAGAGAGGTCCATGCAAGCAGGAAACATGGTCTGTATATGAGAAGCATGGGAGGTCTGGCATACAGCACCTTCAGTTTGTACATCCCAGAAAAAAATTGAAAAAACAGTAAATAAAGCTGTCTGCTTGTTTTGGCTCTGGTGATTGGAGATTGAAACTGGATAGTGTGAATTAGTATAATTTAATTTTCATCACTTTATTTTATAAGCTCTAAAGTTCTGCATCTCATATGACTTACAATCTTTATGGGCTTTTTTAAACATTGGTATATCCATGCTATTTTTAGTCTTGCAGTTTATTTTTGGGTAATATCTACAAGATACAGTCTCTTTTTTTAGCCAAACTGTGGGCTGAAGGACTCTCCTTCTCTTACACCTTGATTGCTGCAACATCCTTTCTCTGGTTGTGGGACACACACTCATTGACCCTGCAGCTGCATACATACTCACAGGGCTGCTACAGAAGTTCTCTTTGCTTGCTGTTTTGTCTCCCCTTTCCACTGACCTCCCTACCTCAGAAAGCAAAGAATTCAGCCCAACTTATGCAAGTCCATTTATACTGTGGCTGATGGCATTTCTCTGTATGTGCAGATGGGCTTCTTTGCACGTGCACAACGGGTGGAGCGCCTTTGCTGTGCCCCAGGTTGCCGCAGGAAGGAGCACACCCCTTGGGCCTCACTGCAAATGAGCTGCAGGCCATTGAATCACTGGCAGTGGCTGTTTGTTTCCAGCACCACCTTTCCTGGTGTCCCAAGGCCCTGTTGCTTGTTGCATCAAGGATATGCATTACTCCTGTGATGGGCTGGAGAGTGAGGAGCCCTGGGGAAAGCCAGCTACAGTGTGCCAGAATAGCTCTGACACCCTCAGAGCAAATTCCTCCCACCCACAGCCTAATTGCTGTGAGCTCCAAGTTGCCTCAAGAAACAGGTTGTCAGGGGAAGGCTTTAGGACAAAGGGCCTGTTTTTCATTATTCTAACCCATAATGAGCCACTCAGAACCAATCTGCAAATAGAGGTACCCCAAAGCTTCTTCTTCCCTTTTAGATCCTACATAGATTCTTTGTCCTTCAGCATCCCCCCCATCTCTGCTGGGATGTGTTATTTATCTTTGAAGCTTATTTTAGGGAGCACTATGGTACTGATCCAGAGTTTTCCTAAGGTGTGTACCATACATGGGGAAATACTGTAAAGCTGCTCTGTACAAGCACAGACTGAGTTTCACTTATTTTAAACCATCAAACACACCTGCTTATCTTTGCTTTAAGAACCTTCCGAGCCTATCTCCATTCTTTCCAGGACAAAATACAAAAGGTGAAATCCCACCTTCAAGGAGATACCCCATATTTCCCCATACTTAGATTTTTACCCCTGCAACTTTGTTCTCTTTATCAATGTTCCCTTTCACTTCCAGGAGATGCCCCTGGGAACATCTGCTTCCCAGAAGTTCCTTAGACCTGCAGCCTTAGGAACTTCCCAGAAGTTTCTTAGATCTGCAGTCAAACTGGCAATGGCAAATCTGTGGATGTCCCACTGCCCCTTGGGCTGGCCAGGCAGTGATACTGCAGGGCTACTGCACTTCTAAGTGGAGATGACATAAAGTGGTATCACATCCTGCTCAAGTTCTTTGCATGCTGCAAACAAGATTAACTTGGATCTTAGAAATGAAAATAGACATATACAGGCTATAAGTTCATGCAGATGTTTATATAGATTGCTTAGGAAATAAAGATCCCAACCATGGTAAAAATAATTAAAGAGAATATTCTAGATTATTTTGGTGAATTACTGCCATACAGAATTTACTGTCACACAGAATTTACCTTGCAGGCTATTGTAGGGCATCAATATATTTTGTTTTAAGATAGTAGTTTCTTTCTTCCCTAACCATATCCTAACGTTTGCATTATACAAAATAAAAGTTTAGACATTTTAGCTTGTCTGTGCTAGAAAAGGGTACTGTTACAACAGTGCAGAAGTAATCATTCACACCTATTGTGCAGACAGCATAAACACATTTCATAATAGAATAGCAATTCCAAGGAAAAACTGGAAGAAATTAAATGGTGTAAGTCACCTCTCTATCATCCAAAGAAGCGAATTTGCCAGCATAAACGAGTTTGGTTACAAAACCTCACAGTTCTTACTGCAATTATTATACTAGGAAAACTTGTAGATCCAGACTGCCTACAAAAACATGACTGCAGCAGCCACCAATATCCCGAGGACTTGTTACACTGAAGTCAGTCCAGTTGTAACTCTTGATTTCATTGAAAGTTATTCCAAGAATGACTTCGTCCCACTGGATTCCCTTTCATAACAGGAGCAGAAAATGCTCTTCTAGTACAATCACATATTCCAGGAAATATGTAAAAAGGAAAATATTTTTTTTTATGATGGGGGGAGGGACTGTGCAGTTAAAAAGAATAATTTCTGTATTGGAATTCTTCCACTTCAGTAAATATCCAGCCTCCCACCAGCATGCTGCCCTCCTTATTTTGCAGGCTTGTGAGATTTTTACAGCTCCAGGTGGCCTCTTTTCCCCTCCTAGATAGCACAACTCAGCCTCACAGCCAACACAACAGCCAACCAGAACTTTTTTTTTAGCTTGATAAATATATCTGTGTGAAGGCATTGTGTGGCGTGTGTGAATCCAAGCGGGGCCAAGGTGCGAGCGGGGCAGCACGCAGCCCAGGGCTGAGGCAGCTCCGTGCCAGGCAGGAAGAATGCTGTCCCTCCCGGCATGTAAGCAGGGGGAGCTTGCAGCACGTAGGGCACAGCCATGTAAATCCCTCTCAGCTGCACCATTTCCCAGCCCCACATTTTAGTTTCCACCCAGTGCTCAGGTGCCTCGTGCTGGGCAAGCCAGGTTACCTGCGAATGGATGGCTTGGGCACCTGGCCCCATACTCAGCCTCTGCTCTTCTCCTTTATCTGGGCTCTCCTGTCTACTCTGCTATGTTACGGCTTTTCTAAGCCGGAAAGAGAAATAAAATCACCATCTTCCCTCCACCAGGAGAAATGAAGCTGTTTCTGGGCTTTGAGGCAGCAAGACAAGGGGAATGCTCACTTAAGTTGGCTGTCACTGGTGGCAAGTAAGCAGCTAGAATGGTGGCAGCTTTCCTAGGCATTCTAGATAGAGCAGAGCTTGGGAAGCTGGAATGGGAGGATACAAAGGACTGCCCTGCTCCCACCTTGCTCCCACACAAGGGGTTGACATATTTTGGTACCTTCACTTATGATCAACACAGAGCTGTTTCATTTTATGTTGCAGCAGCCTAGGAAAGTGCAAATAGTCAGTGACTGGACCTCATCTTAAAACTCATTTAATTCAAGCCTTTGCACTTGTCAGTGAGCAGTTTTGCATGTAGCCAAGTGATGCTCAGATACCATAGGTGATCTATATGGCCTACCTATGCAGTTTCATGTGATCCTAGCTTTGATTGTCATTGCTGTTTCCTCCTATGTTTGGGATGCTTTTAGAGATGGTGCTTCATTGCCAGGGTGTGTGTAGCTCTGTAGGATCAATGGTGTGGAAAGCCTGTTTCACAGGCTGGCCTCTGACAGGTGTTCACGTGGTCGGCTCAGACCTGACTTTGCACTGAATGTGACTCAGAGCGTGTCCCTCACTGCACTGGGCAGGGTGTAGCATGTGCATCAGGGAAAAGCAGGTGCAAGCCACTGTTTTCTGGGGTGTCCTGTTCGTATGTGCAAATGGCCCTCCTCAGGCACCAGGGGATGTGTCACTTGGGGTGTTTTACCTCCCTGAAGGGTCATACCTTGGGCTTCCTTTCACTCCCCTGCTTGGGTAAGGGGAGTTTGCTTTAACATGTCAGGTTGAAAACTTCAAGTGGTTTAGGAGTTTTTTCACATGCAGCTCAGCATGTGCTGCCTTGAGGGGAAGGGGAGAGTGGGAAGTGAAGCACAGACACCCTACAGCTGTAGGACTCTACCTGTGCAGCTCTGCTTTTGGCTGTTTTGTAAAACAGTGCAAAGTTTATGCATTTCAGTGTCTGCCCTGTGCACATATTCCTGATCTGTTAGAAGCCTGCTGGTTATTCCCCTTCATCCGTTGCACGCAACTACAGTTTATCCTGATTTGGTGTTTGGAAAAATCTTGTCACTCAAATTACACTAGCAGAAGGTGAAAGTAAGCAAGGAGGAAACAAGGACCACTGCATATATTCCATGTGGGTAGATTACTTGTTCTTTTCCTGTGGAACAAGTGTGGATGTTTTTCTTACTTAAAAAAAAAAGATAAAAAGGCAAAAAAACCCCAACCACCAATGAAGCCCCAACCTCTGGCTAACTAGCAGCTTCAGCTACACCAGACATACCCAGCAGTATGCACGTAGCTGAGTGATGCCCTCGCAGAGCAGGGCACATTCCAGGAACTTGGCTCTTTGGGATTAACTGTCTCTTTCATCAGCTTGGCTTGGACTATTGCTGTTGATCATGCAATGCAAATCTTTCTGAGAAAGACTCTCAGGCTATTGATTACAAAACACAGCCATTTTGACAACCACCACACAGAGTCCAACTCTCGGTGTTGTGGGCTGCTGTTACCAGAGATAGGAACTGTGTTATTGATCCCAGCCAAATCTGAAAATATGCATCCTTTGCACTACGCAATGTTGAATATCTAGTGAAGCAAGATGAAAATTATCATTTATGTCACTTGGGGGAAGGAGCTCTGCCAGAACGTGGGTGGATGTACTTTATCTAACATCCCATCTAACATTAGTGGCTGAGAGCAGCAGGCAGGAGAATTACAACACTTCTGCTTGTGAAACATCATGCAAGAAGCAGAAGGGTGTGGATTTGTCCACACCTCATTTTAGGCGTCTAAATGAAGCACCAATGTCAGGAGCAAAGTTGTCCTGGGCACTTCCTCAGAGAGAGAAGTGATTAAGATTTTAGGAGGGATAAATTGCTTTCTGCAGGTACCTGCCTCTCTCTTGACCACAGAAGACCACAGAGAACTGCACTGTTCACCTCCTCACTGGCTGCAATGAGGGAGCAGGGTGGCAGAAACATTGCCTGAAGGGAAGATACTGCTACTTTTTGGGGGCCTCTCTTAAGGAAGGGAAGAGGGAAATTCTAAATGATTGGCTCAGGATTTCTCGGGGGGGGGGGGATGGAGGGACAGCCACAGACAGCAGACAGCAGTAGTCAGCATGTACAGCAGATCCTGTTATCTCCTGCCCAGAGGTGTGCTCTGGAGGAAGGTTGTGCTGAGACAGTCCCCATGAGGTAATAACCTCCTGTGATGCCAACTCCGAAGCTCTGCTGATTTGCACTAGGATGAAAATAGCCCTCAGAGGTGTCACACTAGTGAAAGGTCAATCAGACTGGGACATCAGGGCCAACATATAAAGGAGTGGGCAAAATAGCTACTTTTCTGTTTATGTGCGGGACCTCTGCTCTAAAGATAGACTGCTGAACTATTTATTGTGACATTTGTCTGTCCCATATGCATAGGAACAGGTTTACCTCTGAATGCTATCACCATTAGAGGACGTACTGGGAAGTTTTGGGAAGCCTTGGGCCCAGGCCAGGATTGTACTGTGGTAACAGAAATTTAAAACAGTCCTGTTCCATATTCCCTGCCTTCCACAAGCTTGCTCACAGTGTGTTCCCTGTTAATGCTTTTCTGTGAAAACTGGCAAGATCTCCTTCTCAAAACCCAGAAGACTTCTGGGTTCCAGTAGGGCTGACATTCACATGAGCTGCAACTATGGGCAAGTTCTGTGCATCTTCTTGATGCCAGCACGTGCAAAGGAAAAGCCAGCTTTAACCTTCCCAGCAGACTCTGCTTTCCTGGGGTGCAGGGTACCCCTGCAGGTACCCACTCCTTCATCTGGCTGCAGAAAGCCTCTGCCAGCAAGGAGAGAGAGCAGAGGCGGGGTGGCTTCAAGCAGTATTTGGAAAAGTTCCAGTTCTTGCAAGGCCAGTACAATGCTGAATAAAAAAGGTGGGTGGTTTAGTAAACCTGGCATGACCAGCAATGACAAAGTGACAAAGGGCATTTTCCTCGTGGTCAGCCTCAAGGTTGGGAAGGAGGGGCAGGTGCAGCTGCATGTCAGAGCAGTGGTGGTGAATGTGTGCATCCCTATGATCACATAGAAAGCCAGTCCCCAAGAGATAATCAATGGCTTTGGGGGGTCTAAGGTGCTACAGATGAGTTGGTACAATTGACAGAGCTTAGAGTCCTATAGCCTGACCCTCACTCTCCTTTGTTCCTTCTTCCAAGAAGGAGGTTTTGCAGTCCAAAAATATGAAAGAGCACTTCTGTGTTGTTCTTTAGCACCTGACTCTCTGCCATAGTCAACATGCTGTTTTTAAAGTAGTTGGGCCCAGAAAAGATTACGTTAAACTTTTCAAAATACACATTTCTTTCCCCCTATGGGGAAAAGGCCCTATGGGTGTGCAGCCATAACATGGATAATCAACCGTAGCATAGATAATCAAGAGTGTGCCTCCCCTTCTTCTCTCCCCAAGAGCCTGTGTGTCCCTCTCTTTCAACTGCAGTAGTGTGTGTGTTTTGGACAGAGCAGGTGCTGGCTCAGGCAGGTCCCCACAGATGCTTGCGCTGCCACAGCCAAGAGCAGGGCACACTGCAGTGCTGGGGCAGGGGCAGAGAGCAGCGCAGTGGTAGGGACAGAAAAACTGCACAGGGGCTCGGCAACCTGCCTGCCTCGGAGCCTGCTTGTTTCCTGTCGCCGTGCTGGAGGAAGCACCTGGGCTGGAGAAATGAGCTGTTTAACTGCTGCCTAAGATCAAAATGAAGAACGCCTCTGGAAAACTGGCAGCTGGAGAAAGAGAAGAGGATTTTGTATTTTGCACGCCAGTGTGAGAAAAGGGAATGACCTTTCCTGATGGCTGGGAGACAGAGGTTCAAAGATTTGCCTCTCAAGTCTGTGCAACCAGAGAGATATGCCTGCTTGTGTAAGACCAGAGTTGAGGGACACCTTCCTGGGACACCACCAGCAACTGCTGTGAGGAACAGAGATGGGAATTAATTTCTTGGAGTACTGGCCTGGGTTGCTGCAGGCAGCCATGTGGTAGAGATTCTTTGGAAACAAAAGAGATCTCATACTGAAAAGCAGCAACATTTGGGGCTGTCTTCCTCTATGGGTAGCCTTTTTGGTCATGGCTCTGCTAACTAGGAACTTTCCTCTCATTTCAAGACTTGGTCTGTTGATGACCAGCTTGCAGTCAAATATTTTTGGGTCAGATTGTCCTTCAAGTTGAACAGTTTGACTTTTTCCCTCCTGTCCCCCCACAGTGTTTACAGTGAGAAATCATAAGCTCTCTCATCCTTGGCTTTGCTGAAGTTCTTCCAATGTCTTATAGAAAAGAATGTCTATTCCCTGTAATGTTCCTGGATATGTCTTCATAGCACCTGTTCCAGTTTAAATGCTTTCTGAAAATAGATCTAACTGGAATGGTATACAGTATTCCAGATGAAGTTTCTCTAGTGTCTTTTCCACAAAGCAGAATAATTTCTACTGCTTTTCTGTCTGATTTTTACTACACCATTTGACTCTATTCCTATAATTTCATCTCTGAGAGATTTCTGCCTTTGATATCCATAAATTTTTGCATGCCAGCAACACCCTCCAGCTGTCTACTGTTGACAGATTTCGTCACATATCAGTCATGTTTCACAACACCCCTGCTGGTTTTGGTTGGGGTTTTTTTTTTTTTTTTTTTAATACCTAAACTCTCAGTAAAAATACTGAAAGTCCTAAGACTGGTACTTGTAGAACCCCCTCATCCCAGCATAGCACCTTTCCTACAGAACTTTTCTTCTTCCCTTAAGACAGTTCCTCACTGCTTTGCAGTTTGTTGACTAATCTCCGTCTTCTGCAGTTTGCCTTTTAATCACTAAAGCTGTGGCACTGAATCAAATGCTTTGCTGAAGTCCAATAGTTGAGACAGTCCCTCTGCCTAAAGAGGGACTGAGTTAATCACATCTAAGAAAGGTAATTGCTTAGTTTGGCATGATGTAGTTTTAAAAGACCCATCTTGCATCTTATCCTGTTTCCCAGCTACTCATTACATACAATTTGTAGTTATTCATTCTCTAAATTTGTTCTAAAGCTCTTGATATGCAGTTGGTGGATAATCTGGTGAGGACATGCTCCATACACTTTCTTGTAAATCAGATGCAGGATTTTTGTGTGGCAGATTTAAGTATGCCATACCTACTTGTGCTTTCATCAGCTTTTAACATGGTCTGGTTTTACTCTTATAAGTCAGGTGAGTGCTTGCTCATGAAGGTGTAGGTCAGATTCACTGACCTTATTCAGGACTGTCCATACAAGCTTTGTGTGTTTTCATGCATTTTATGCTTTAGTTGTCAGGTTGTGCACTGTGTGAATGCTTTGTGCCTTCAGGCTCTTGGGAGAATGGGTTGTAAAATTCGTAAAGAGTTGCTTGGCTGTAGAATATAAAATTAGGTTTGAAAAAGGAGAGCAAAACAGCCAGGGTAAATGCAGTTTCTCCTTGGAGTCACTCAAGTTTTTTGACAGCTGCAGCGTTGCAGGAGCAACTCAATGTCATGGGAACACGGGAATTTGTTTTCATCGGAGAGTTGCTTTCCCTGCCAAGCTGGCAGCAGCTATAGATGAAGCCTTAACAGGGAAACACTTTCATACTGCCTGTGCTAGGAGGGGAGTTCTCCATGAAGTGACAGAATAGTGACCTTCACCTTCTGATCTTCTTCCATCTTCTCACTGCCCTTGTGTTTTGAGTTTTGGTGGTGGGGGTTTTTTTGTTTGTTTGGTTGGTTTTTTCTTTTTGTTTTGTTTTGGTTTTTTTTTTCTCTCTTTCTTTCTTCTTTTTTTTTTTTTTTTTTTTCTGCTTACCAAGATGCTGGATGGCAGTGAACACAGAGATGCCTAAGGATTTGCACATTGCAAGGGCAGAATTCAAAAGGTGAGGAAAACAAGTATTGTGTAATGCTCAGTTTTCCAGCTCAACAAAGCTAAGATTTCCTTCAAAACTCAAGCTATTTCTTACAACCATTCTGAGGATCATCCCTACAGCCTGCTCTGAGGTGTGGGGTATTCTGGAAGAAGTTAGTTTTTAGCTTTGATCCTGAATCAAGCCTCTGTCATTTCTGGGCCAAACGCCTCCATGAGTTAGATGATCCACTGTGTTTTGTCCACCACAGGGAGGGGAGAGAGATTCCTTGAGGTTAAGTGTGTAACTTAACAACCCTAGAGGGACACAGCCCAAGATAAGAGTTAGAGGGGATGCTGATGGCCAGCCCAGTGATAGTGTTTGTTTTTGCAAGTGGTGGAAGGTGTGTTCCCCAGACATGTGAAGAAACAGCAAAGAAAATACCTGTTTGCAAAGGTGAACGGGAGGTCAGTGAGATGAGCATTACAATTATTTGCTAGTAAGGGCTCCCTCAATGTTGTCTCTATACAGTAGGATATAGGCACTACTAAGCTGGAAAAAGCCACAACCCTGTGGATTTAGAAATACACTGAAACACTCTCTGCTTTTTAAATTCTGTTTCAAAATTGTTGCAAACAGACTAAATTTTCTCTGCCATGGGTATTTCTGGGATGGTCAAAGCACAGTAGTTCATGTTTTGAAGTGTGCTGTCTACTTGTACTTGAGATATTGCTGTCATGAATGGGGTTTAATCCATTTCTCATGCTGCCAGGTACATAAGGCAGATGTCTGTCATCACCAAGCAGTTTTGTCCCAGACCAGTCCCCTGAAGATGTTCAAGCTACTGACTTGTGATGTTGCTTCTTTAGTCATTATTGGGTTTCCTCCTGTTCCTCAGGGTCACTGTCTCTTCTTTCCTCTTCATGTTGAAACAGGGCTTGCTGAAGGACCTGGTTATCAGGCACTCTCAAAACATGGCCAAGGTCAGTCTGTTTTCTCCTCTGTACTGTTTGTACAGCTGTGGGTAATCATGCAGGCTCTGAAATCTCAGCATTCCTTTGGCTCTCTGGCTGCTTTATGATCACTGTCCCCCCGCAGGCACCCACATTGAAAGCACTTTGATTTCTGGGGAATAAATGTGTCCTCCCAAGCCTTCAACTTATACAGGTGTACGTGTAGTGTGTATTTAATAAGAGTGGCTCAAAAGGGCTTACAGGGAAGCTTAGTATTGATACTGATGACTTCCACATGGAATGTATTCTTGTCATGGGAACAAAGGAAGTATTTCACCCATTTTGATATCATGTTCTTGGACCAGTGAGTAGAGATTTGCATGTCATGTATAGGTATCCTCAAAAGATCTGTGCTTCAAGCTTACCCTACTTTGTTCATTACTCTTACATAGCCTGTGATAAACTTAGAAACTACTAATAGAGGCATTTAAAAGTAATTATATTAATGTTTCAATTATTACAGTTTTCTAAACAACTGGGACTTGTTGGAATAGGTGGATTTTCCTGGAGGACAGAAAATAAAAACTTCATGCTGACTTTTTAAAGGTGATTTTTTAAATATAAATGCATATAAAACCTTCATTAATTTGCACTCTGGGGCCTTCACACTGTGACAGAACTATAAAATGTTCAGTCTGTAATGAGTACAGTTTTAATGCAATTTCAGTTTTCCAGGTCAGAGCTAATCATCCAGCACAGCACTCAGGAAGAGCAGGGTCTGAATTTTGGAGACATCTGCTGAAGTAAGAGCCTGTGACCAAGTCACAGCTTTGGCATATGTATGAAAGTTTCCATGAGGAGGTTTCAGTCCTCAGCATCTTCCAGGTCATCATCACCCATGACACAAAATGTGGAGAGTCTATAGTGATTATAGGGGGAAAATGGAGATTAAGTGCCCCCTGAGCACAGGCTCTGTTGGTACTGCTGGTACCATTAACACATTGTTAGACTACTACCTCTTCTCCAGCTCATTTTGAATGGACAAAGGTCTGTAACACAAGTGTACTTTCTCTACTCATCTTTAATTCTTTGTTTTGATGTAGCTGTGTGAAAACTCTCCCCTGAGACCAAGCATAAAAATTCTGGTTTCTGTGTCTGGATCAACAGAGATTTGCCTTTCTGCAGAGGATAAGAAGACAACTCACAAAGCCCCCTGTGGCACAGGGACAGCAGACAAAGCCTGTTAGTGTGGTGCCAAAACATTGTTCCAGAGCATCTGGGTATTAAAAGGCAGAATTAGCTCTGTGTTAGCATTTAAACAACCAGGTGAAACCTGTCAGTACTGGTCACTGTGACCCACTGGAGCAGAAGAAACTTGGATGAAAGTAGCCACTAGGTGTGGGAAGGCAAAAAGCTATGTAGGAAAGTAGATGAAAGACCACCAACACACTCCGAAGCAAAGGCTTCTTCAATACAAGTCTGTAACTGGCAGCCCCTGTTCTTGAGCCCTCATAATATGGCAAGTTTAACTAATGCCAGTTCGAAAGGCAAATGGCCATTCTCTGTGATCAAACTGGTCATGTATCAGCCTCCTTTCTCTTCCTCCTCAGGTCTGGAAGGTCCCAAGCACCAGACAGAATTCTTCTCCCCCTTCCCTATCAGGCTTAAGGTTCCTGGGCACTGGGCTCACTTCTCCCTTTCTTACCAGTCTTGAAGGTCCCAGACACCCAGGTTGTGATGACACCATCACAAAACAGGGAGGTGTGGCAGAACACAGAGCACTGTCTATAAAATCAAGCAGTTATGAGACCAAAGTGGGACTTGGACCACAGTTGCCACTGGACAGCAAAACCCATGATCTCCCAGTGGTCAGGGATACTTCCACCATCATCTTCTTCCCCCAAGTTCTGAGTGAGTGATTAATATTTTTCACATGTTTTTATTTTATATTATTATTACTATATTGATACCACAAGCCAAGGATTAAGATTTGACCCATTCTGCAGAGCATCCAGGTGATTAGGAACTGTAAGCCAACCTGTGATACAAATTTTGTGCTAAGCTAACTAGGAAATTGTGATATGCTGATTCTAATTACAAACATCCTGTTCTATTCTGGTTACAGAATTGTATGCTATGCCAATGATAAAATTCTGCTTAAAAAAATAAGGCTTTAATTATAATTACAACTTCGTATCATTAACCTTCCACCCCCAAAGTGCTGGGTGAAAAAACAGCTTTCATGTAAAATCTTTTCTGGCCCAACTGGGAATAAATCATTTAGAAGAAGCTGCATACAAATACCTGGTGCAGATGTAGCTATTTTTTCAGCAAGGGAAAAGATTTATTCTGGTGTAAGTATATCAAATAGCTCATTATCCAGTCTAACAAAAAGCAACAGATGTCTCTTCAGCTCTGCATTGTGGAAGGAGTCTACTAAGTGGAGAGGCCAATCACAGAAAAAAACAGGGTCTGAAGAAGTCACAGAAGGTCCCTGAGACCAGCAGTACCAACAGAGCCTATGCTCAGGGGACACTTAATCTTCATTTTCCCCGTATAATCACCATAGACTCTGCACACGCACCAGCTGCTAATGTTAGTGTTACAAAAGCCAGAGGGTTTTGCACTGAAGCATGTAGGAGGTGTTTAGTTTGTTTCTTTATCCTGCAGAACAAGGGGAGCTTCTTGTTGGGGTTTGCAGTCTGTCACTGGGAGTGGTTAACATGAGGTGTGCAGGATAGTTTATGCAGGGAAGGTTCCCCTAACCTGTCATTTCTTGTGTGGGTGTGTTTTGCCCTGAAGCAACCTTAACTGCTTTTTAAACACAACCTTTTGGTGGGAATTGTTAGGAAAGCATTTCTCTAACTACCTAAGCCTTGCTGTGTTTTTCTGGCCCTACCTATACCGCAGCATAAAATATTCTGAAAATTGGGAATTCTCAAGACTTGATAGTCATCTCAATGGCACCCAATTTAAAGATAATTATTCTTGATTTACATAGGCATGAATAAGAGCTTTCCACATATAATATAATATATTGCCCCTCTCAGATGTAGACACAAAGGCCATTCTCAGATTCCTTCTCACAGAGAGTTAAGTGCAGATGAATCAGATTAACTCCTTTGCCAAGAACCATTGCTTCCAAACTGCACCACTGGAGAGGACCAGGAGGGTGAAGGAGAATATGTATTTGGCATTGCAGCACAGGGGCACAGGGGGTCCTAAGGGCTGTAGGAACTGGAAAGCATCTGATATTCTTTAAGGTTCATATGGTTCAGATGAGAGACCTAGGCATGCATACCAAAACCAACCAACCAAAAAAACACAACAACAACAACAAAAAACCCAAGCAAATTTTTCTGTTACGTAATTGGATTTACCTTTTCTGATGAGAGCCACACCCTCAGGTTCCCTCACTATTCTGACTCCCAAATCTGAAGGAAATGTTTTAGGTTTTCTTTGTTTGCAGCTCTTACTCCACCAGCATTTTTTCCAAAACTAAAACACATTATAACTTTCGCCCTTACATTTTCTCTGTCCTGCCTCCATGCTGTGGCAGAAAAGCCCAGCATTTAATTGACCAAGCCAATCTGGAGCAGCTAGAAATACAAAGGATCATATAATTTCAGTTAGACTTTGCAAGGGGCTCAGACACAGAGCAGGACACAGGAGAGATGAAGGAGAAAGGTTAATTTCTGCATTTCACTTCTACTGCATTAAGGGTGTTGGTGTTGATGCAAGATAAAGATATTCTCACCTTGAATTCCTCCAAAGCAATTCTTTTATGTGGTTGCCTCAGTAGAATGAAATCTTTATGAAATAGCCAGCACACCCACCCAGACATAAGCCAGGCACTAACTGTTCATGTTTAGAAACAAACTTTCCCCATGGGTACATTATTCACAGCCGGTCACTTGCCAGTTTTCCCTTGGAAGATATAAACTAAACATTAGGAATAAAGGCAATGCATAGTTTGGTGTTTTGTTTTGTTTTTTTTTTTCTTTCAGATGAATGTTGCAGAACATCTGTGGATTCTCTCTGTCCTTTTTTTTCCACTCAGTCGTTTACAAGTCAGCTAAATCAATGGTTCATTCCTAAAGTCTTCCTGCTGATCCCTTCAAAGACTGCACCATGGTGTATTAGCACTTAGATCCTGAAAACTCAAATTCTACCAGCAGAGAGATATTCACAGCTTTCAAACCTTATTCCAGGAAATGAGGAAATCATCCTTCTGATCCATCCTGCCACTGCTGTGGGCATCTCTGTTGCCTGAGAAACATCACAGGTTGTTGTTGTAACAACTAGAGACCAGCTGACCTCCTGCTTCCTTTCGTCAACCAGCTGCGAAACTCCTCGGTCATGGAACAGTCTCAAATTGAACATCTGACCCCAGTTTATGCAATTCCCCTGTGACCGTTTCATAAGCTTTTTGTCACTTCACTTCACTCAATTGTTTGTGGAAAGCATTCACAGTTACCCTGGCTAACGGGAACGTTTCGGTGTGACAGCTTGCCCCGTGGCTAAGCCTTCCATCTCCAAGGCAACCTCACAATCTTGCTCTAAGAGTACTACGCCATGTCAAGAGAGAAAATGAATCCCAAAAGGATACACTGGGATAATTTCAGTTCTAACTATCCACAGTGCTATTCTGCTCTAGCAGAAACTTTAGGAGACATTCCCAGGCTGGTTATTTAAACATGGGAGGGCACCACAAAGATAGCATTTGTCTTTAAAGCTGTACAAGCCACACAGGGGCATGAAGAGCTATACCATGAGCTCTGCCAAGGATCTGAGGGATCCACAGTTTCCACAGCACTACGTTGAAATGACTGAGGGCAGAAAGAAATGGTAATTTCATTTGTCTGACAAATCACCTGGGTCCTGCTTCTGTGCAGCTCCATTACTTGAAGCTGTAGGTGTTGAAGCAGCCTCACTAGTGTGGTTCTTGGGTTGGATCCACCATACTCCTCTGTCTGCCCTTCACACCTGAGTCAGTGTTAAACTTGGGCTTTTACAGGAAGGAGTCCTTTCTGGCTCCCTTGAGTGCCATTTCAAGGTGGTCTCTGCTGACAGTACTGCAGAGAAGCAGAAGCCTCACTGAAGGACATTGTGTAGGAGTGTTACTGAAGCAGGTCATTGCTCAAAGCAGCAGACTTCAGGGATAAAATGAATGGAGAAGTTCCAACCCCCTACAATGGTTGTTTTCAGCTGGTTTCCCCACTCAGAAAGGTACAGATCCTGTCTGTTCTATGAACTCGTGCACTGTCCTCACAACCCTGAGTCTTGGAAAACACTTCCATGTGAAAGCTGAGTTTCCAGCCTTGTCTTAGGATCTGGAGCACAGTCATGTGCAACCCATATACAACATCTTAATGTGACCTTAAGTCTCTGGGAAAACCTTGTTGGTTTGTTGTTAGCTTGTTTGGGGGTTTTGCTCTACCCTAAATCCTTTCTCCTACCAATTCCTCCTTCAAAATGTTGCTATTCCACCTTCACCCCTGTGGAGGTGCAGGTGCCATTGTCTTCAGGCATAAAAAACACAAAACTGTAAGGGGAAGGGAAAAGGTTTAAATACCAGCCAAAAGAAAATGAAAAATATTGCAACTAACCTGTTACCAAAGTGGTTTAACACTGCTGCATTTAAGTGAATTGTTTCAGAAGAAAAACTCCAACCAGTTCTTTTCCACAACATCCCATTGATGTCAAACAAGTTGAGTATCTCAGTGCATATGCAAAGTGTCACTAAATCCATCAGAAATCAGTTGAAGACCTGAACTTCACTCCCTACAATTGGCTGAAAATACTCCACTGCTGGGAAGCATTCAAAAGCAAGCACTCTTTCCACTCTCCTGCGACATCAATATAACCAAAACAACTCTGCTTTTTGTCCAAAGAGCTGCCAAGAACAGGGAAATAGCACAGTTAAAAAAAAAAAAAAAAAAAAAAAAAAAAAAGTATGTGTTTCCAAAAGCAGTTTTGTACATCTTTTAAAACAAAAGGCTGTGCCTGAATGTGTGCAGCGATAACACTGACACAAATAATTTCATGTCCTGATTTTGCCTCATAGAAAGCAGAAATCTCCTGTGCAGCTGGTAGGGCAGCAATCAAGCTGTTGCACAACCCAATATGCAGATCAGGCCTGAGGAAGTTCTGCCGGGATTCTCTTTGTCCTCTGTTTTTCAAGTGTGATTGAAATCTATTTTCTCAGATTAGGAAATTGAAGAGAATATTTATGTTTTATGTTACACCTCTGAATAATTTTGAACACAGCATGACAGTCACACTTTCTCAATAGCTGAAAATATCAGGTTTGAGCAACTCCTGCTTGGCTGCCTGGAGACTTTGAAGCTCGTTGTCAAAGTTTTATTCCCCTGCTATCTGAGTTAGGTGATTAACTGTCCTCCTCAATCTGGTGATGGATTTGCCTGATATTCAAGTTTGTCAAAAGCTGTCTTTGTTTATTTGCTAAATGCAAAAGATAACTGGGCTAGTGTTGCTGCTCTTCCAGAACTCCCAAAGGCTGGGCTCTGCTAGCTTTGGACTCTGAAGCATTTGCTTGCATTTCACAGCTGGGCTTATCTGGTTTCTAGTAAGGTGCAAGTTCCACCCAAAAATTTTTCCTTATTCAGGATGTTTATAATCACTCCTGGAGGCTCTTTCCCCCTGTCAAATCAGATCGACCAGTTGACCAACAGATTAAAAAATTATTAAGGGTGGGGAGGAAGGACAAGCACACACGCACACCCACACACAAAGGCTGCAAGCACTCCGCCTTTGTGCTCATATGAGCTTTGTTTCCTTGGGAATCCAGCTACTAAAACAGGCAACAGCTGTGACAAGAAAAGAGATCTAGCAGCAGAGCAGCAAGACTGATGATTTGCAAACCTTTTGGTTTGGGGATTTGCAAGACCCATCCCTATTTTAAACACAATGGAGGAATGCATCAGGATGCATGTGTAGGGAAGTATGAATCTAGTGGGCAAGCAGACTTTTTGTAATTCATCATCATAAGAAGTGAAGCATCATCAAGTGCCCTCTGCGCTGGGAAGTATTTACAGTGTGCATCCATCTCCTTTGTGCTCAGTCCTGCTGTGTCTCCTGAGAACACTCACACTAAGTTTCCAGTAGAGGAAACATAATTTTTACCAGGCCTGACTAAACATAAGATGCAAATAACCTGGGTTTGGGAATTCACCTCTGTACCAGCAGCTACGTCTGCTGCTTCTCAGATTTCTTTTCCTGATATCAGGTGGCTTCATTATCAGATCTTCTCGATGTACAGTTAGTGTCTCCAGTGTCCAGACCCTGTCTCAGTGTCAGTTTGCCACCCTGGCTGGCCTCCTTCCCCTGGTGCAGCACGTGGATGGATGGGCACTAAGGGGAGTAACGCGGCTCCTGGTGCTGCGCTGGGGGTCTGCTCCCATTCCCCTGGCCTGGAAGGACAGCACCTGGATCCTCACATGCCAGGGAGGAAACCGGCTCTAAGGAGACAGGAGTGGACGGGCAGTAAGCAGAGGACACGGTCTCGAGCTGTGCCAGGGAAGGTTTGGGCTGGACATGAGGAGGAATTTCTTCACGGAAAGAATGTCACAAATGAACACTGGGATGGGCTGCCCCGGGAAGGTAGTGGAGTCACCATCCCTGAAAGCGTTTAAGACTGGACGTGGCACTCAGTGCCATGGTCTGGTTGACATGGTGGTGTTCAGCCATAGGTTGGACTCGATGCTCTCAGAGGTCTTTTTTAACCCAACCTCTTCTGTGGAAGCAACGTAGTCCTGATACGCCAGGGAAGAAAGTGGCAGTACGGAGACAGTCGGGGGCTGAGGGGAAGGCGACATGACAGCCGCTTTATGCGAGTCTGGGCTGAGGACTGTCGCTGGATTTCTGCGGGTCCAAGTCGAGGGCCACAGTTGCCCCGGTGGCGGGACACACCGGCCACCAGCGGGACGGCGGACAGGCAACTCCATAGCTCCTCAGCTCCACTCCGACACACCGCCCCCGGCCCGGCACTACATGTCCCGTCGTGCCCCGGGCGCTGAGGCCCCACAACTGAGTCGAACACTAGCTGCCCACGGAGTCGCCGACTCGGAGGCACGGCCCAGTCTCGGCATTGCCCCCATTTCGCGGGCAGCAATGTCCGAATCACGCTCCGCGCCGCCACTGTTCCGCACCGCGCCTCCCGCGCCGCGGGCGGCGGGCCGGCTCCTTCCGCCTCTGTGGCGTTTCGCCGTCAGGCGGCCGCGGGGCGCCCCTCCATGGCGCCGGTAGGGCGGGGGCGGTGGGCGGCGTGGCGGGGCCCTGGCGGCGCGCGGGGAGGCTGCGGGTTGCCGGGGGGACGCTGCGCGGTGGCGGCACCGGGATGAGCGGCAAGGAAGGTGATGTCTCCTTCCCTCCCCTCCCCTCCCCTGCCCTCCCCACCCTCAGGAGGCCGAGGCGTGAGGAGCTGGAGCCGGCGGAAGCGGGGGGAGGCCCCGCAGCTCGGAGGGGACGGGGGTGCGGAGCCCCTGCCGTGCCCAGCAGTGCCTTTCGGCTGTGTCGTGAAACTGGCACTGAGGGAGGCCGCTCTTTCACGGGTGTCACTGACCTTTCCTTCGTGGGTGCCCTCCTTCCCGTGCGCCAAAGAACGTGGCTATAGGGACCTGCGTCCCTGGGGGTGAAAAGCAGATGCCACAGAGGGAAGCTGAGTGTGTGAGGCCTGTAAAGCACTTGTGTTAACGATTCAGTATAGTGTGTGTGTGTATATATGTATATAATCTTACGTATATAGGATAATGTGTACTTGAAATACATAATTTTCACCGCTTGCTCTGCCGCCTGTGTGTTGGTTTAGCCCTGGCAGTCACAGAATCAGTCACAGTACGGGTCAGGCTGGAAGGGACCGCAGTGGGTCATCTCTTCCAAGCCTCCTGCTCAGGCAGGGTCATCCCAGAGCACCTGGCACAGGATCGTGTCCAGGTGGTTCTTGAACTGCTCCACTGAGGGAGATTCCACAACCTCTCAGGACAACCTGTTCCAGTGCTCAGTCACCTGCACAGTGAAGTTCTCCCTGGTATTCAGGAAGAATGGAACTTCCTGAGCATTGGTTTCTGCCTGTTGCCTCTTGTCCTATTGCTTGGCACTGCCGAGAATGATACAGATCTCCCTTTAGCACTCTCTCAAAGGGTGCATTTAATGTTTTCAGCTGCAATAGGAAGAACAAAACCCTGAACTCAAGTCCAACAGAAAAGAAGGAAAGAATTATTTTAATGTTCCTCTTTAAGAAAGTAGCTACGCCCACTTCTGGTTTTGGTTTGGGATAATAAACAATTAAGCGGAAACATTTTAAAATCCAGTGTTCCCTTGGTTCTTCTTTTAAGGAAATTGAGAGAACTCCACGTATTCAAAAAGTATGCCTGTATTCAAGTTTGCCAAATTTTGGGCTCTCTTAGGAACAGTATCCAGCTATCACCAAAAGGAGGGAGAGGGAGGGAAAAATGGGTGACACAATGAGTTAGTCCAAGGTGAAGGAAGGATAAAAGGAAGAAACAATACAAGGTGTGAATCAGGAGTAAAACATAGTCCAAAAGAGATGAGTTCTGGGTGTGGAAAAGGAGGGTTAAGGAAGAGGCACATGAAGCACTTGAAGTCAGCAGCTACCTTCAGAGAAGAAACTGGCTAATGGGCAGAGTGTAAGGGCCTAAGAAGCTACTCTGCAGGAGCTAAACCTACATATTTGAATAGGGGTAGTCTGCTTAAATTGTGCCTTCTTTTTCTGGTTGTTGAAGATCCGTGGCATAAATCACATTAACAAAAACTTGCAGGTTTATTGACTAATTTTAAGATGAATATTTAAAACAGTTAAGGAAAAAAAAATGGAAGAAGAAAGGTCTAATCCTGTAGGTCCTTGCTCACACAAGGATTTCTATGCAACCATTTGCTTACAGCAGGAAAACATAAAAGGGTGTGAAGACCCAAACACCTTACAAAAAAAGCCTAGGTTCCTGCCACACTCATCCATTGAAATGGATTTTTTTTCTAATTTTCACTTGCAATGTGGTAGAAAAAGTAACATGATAATGTGAAGCTGGCATCAGTTGGTACTAAGGTTCATCCAGTTACCTTATTCTGTCCTGTAGAATATGACTGCTGTCAGGAATGCTTTGAAGAGAGCATTCTGGTGTTCCTTATGCTCTGGCAAAACTGTATTTTTAAATTTTTTTGTGTGTCTATCTTCTGTTTATTAGGATCAGGTGGGTTCAGAAAACGAAAGCATGACAATTTTCCACATGGTCAAAGAAGAGAAGAAAAGGAGAACGTTAACCCACCTTCAGCTTTGATGACGTCTTTTAAATGTAAGTAAGCATTTGGAGAACCAGATTTTAAAAATGTGGTGTAGAAATTGCTAGGAAATTATTACTGGAATAAACCAGCTCTCTCCAGGGGAGAAACCTGAAACTAGTGGGACTCACACTCCATACCTTTAGAGCTTAGTGCTCTGAATTTCGTGCAGTGAAGTCCTGGGAGAGGGATTTTCTTGACTCATGAGTTGCTCCTGTTTCCATCCCACCTGCTCTTCCCGCCCTCCTCACTTGTGCTGAACCTGTTGCTGAGCAAACTGCACAAGTGTTCAGCCAGGCAAAAGGTGACCGGGCCCTTTGGTGGCAGAAAATTGCAGGATCTGCAAAGGCCTAACACAAAATCTGAGCCACAGGGGCAACAGGAGGAGATGGTGACCTTTGGGAAACTGAGGAGGCTCTGACCTTGGCTGTGCACAGATGACTAAGCTACTTAAATATAAATCTGGATGCATTGTTTTAAGAGTTGGTAGTTGTTTATACCTGCACTTTTTCAAGAAGAGACTTCAACTAACTAATACAGACCTTTATGTAGTCACTTTATTCACTTTGATCACATTTTAAATATTAACATATATTTGAGATTGTTTAAATAGGCAGGTGTAAACTTCCCTTCAGCCAAATTGTTTTTATAGGATTTTTCACCAAACCAGATTTAAACTCCAGTAAATTTAAATTTCTCATTAGACAACCCCTAACAAAGCAAAAGTTCAGAAACGAGAGGCCTTGGCTGAAGAAGGAAGGAGATGTGAGGGGAACAGATTAATTCTTATTGTAAAATTTTTCCTGTGCCACATATTTTCTATGAAGCAAAAAAGGGTGAAATGTAAGCTGGCTGGCTGCTGTAGATGGTTAATCTGTATTTCAATGTCATATAACTTCCTGGCTTTTTAAAAAATGGGTGTTTATATTTTTCTGTGTAAATCAGCTTGGCAGATGATTAACCATGACCCCTGAACTTTGCTTAGAGAAGCTGTGGCTGCCCCATCTCTGGAAGTGTTCAAGGCCAGGTTGGAGGGAGCTTTGAGCAACCTGGTCTAGTGGAAAGTGACCTTGCCCATGAGAAGAGGGGTTAGAACCAGGTGACCTTTAAGGCTTCTTTCAACCAAACCACTCTTATCATTTATAATGACTGTTGTATATACACTTGCTCTTGAATTGAGTAGAGCAACTGTACTTTAAACTTTGAATTTTTCAGCGTCATGAATATCAGTTTGTCATAAAATTGCCGTTACTTCCACTTCAAAACAGCTTGTTTCCCTCCCTTCTCATGAGATCAATTTGTCTGTGTTTGGTTAGTTTCAGAAAGAATTTAAGGGACATTGTTTCTTCAAAGTTTTTCAAAGACCTTCTCCTTGTATTAATACAAAGTGCACCAAGTACACTGCCCCAGACAAAGATGCTGGTGGTCTTTGTCTCCATGTCAGGCACAAGCATTAGGAAAAGGTATGCTCCAGATGGTTTTTAACTGAGCAAGTTGTGTAAGGTGAGCCAGTTGTGCACTATTTCTGTGTATGCTGTCTCAAGCTAAAGAATCATAGAGTCTCAGACTGTGCTAAGCTGGAACCGATCCATCAGGATGATCAAGTCCAACTCCTGGCCCTGTGCAGGGCATCCCAAGAATCACCCCATGTACCTGAGAGTGTTGTCCAGTTGTTTCTTGAACTGAGACAGGATTGTTGCTGTGATCACTTCTCTCAGAAGCCTGTTCCAGTGCCCAGCCATCCTCTGGGTGAAGAATCTTTCCTGATACTCAACCTAAACCTCCCCTGACACAACTTCAGGCTGCTCCCTCAAGTCTGTCACTGGTCACCAAAGTGAAGAGATCAGTGCCTGCCCTTCTGCTTTCTTTCCCTCATGAGGATGTTGAAAGTCTGCCCTCAGTCTCCTCTTTCCAGGCTGAACAGACTGAGTGACCTCAGCTGCTGCTCATACAGCTTCCCTTCCACACCCTTCACCATCTTCATTGCCCTCCTTTGCATGCTCTCTAAGATCTTAAGATCTTTTTTATATTGTTTTGCCCAAAAAGCCACACACAGTATTTGAGGTGAAGCCGCCCCAGTGCAGAGCAGAGTGGGACAATGCCCTCCCTTGCCTGGCTGGCAATGCTGTGCCTGATGCTCCCCAAGGACAGGGTTGGCCCTCCTGGCTGCCAGGACTCCATGTTCAACTTGGCATCGACCAGAACCCCCGGCCTATTTCTGCAGCAGGGATCCTCAGCCCCTCATTCCCTTGTCTATACACACAACCAGGTTTGCCTCATTAATGTGTGGCCTTAAATGTGTGTGCACATTTTGCTCTTTTTAATCTTGAAAGATAGATGTGCTTGAATTGGTCTATTTGCACCAATGTTTTCCAAAAATGAATGAGAAATTGTCTTCTAGAATGATCATAAGAATCACAGAATGGTCTAATTAGTCAAAACCCAAGGAGTTACACCTTTTTTTTTTTAATATGTTTTAAATATGACAAGTCAGTGATAAATAGAGGGGATGCTACCTTGATTTGTAAGGTTAAGGTTTAGTAAGTGTCATTTTTAATGGTCTGATTTAGCAGCACCAAAATTATCAATAGAATCTGAGTCTTTACTTTCAGTGTTAAATTAGACATTACAGTGGAATGTATGTAGGAAATGACTGTGCTTTTGATGTGTAAGCTTGAAGAATCCCCAAGTTCTAATCCTTTGCTCTTTTAGGCAATAGCACAACACAGTAGGTTTTATTGCATCTTGTTAGGCTAAACATGATTGTATTTGTCTGGTTTACTTTAGAATATAAAGCACTTCATAGTAGTCCCCAATAGGTTTCAAACCTAACATAAAAGTCTAAAAGCCACAACTATCCAAAAAAGTTAGGGGATGTTGCTAATATTGCAAATGTTCAGAATAGTGAATTTCCCAGTAGATGACATTTGTAAATGGTCCTTGGAAATGTCATCTGTGTCGTCCTATGAAGGGAAATCACCCCTCCTCAAGTTCCTGTCACTATGATCTCAGGGAAAATTTCCTGATAATAATTCAGGGGTGGAATTGACTCTCAGAATTTGCAAGGGACAGACCAATCAGACATGTATAAGAATTAAAATATCAGTAGGAGCATTTGTGACTTATCTTAGAGTTTCAGAATAAGATTAGGAAGAACAGGACAAAATGAGAAGAACCAAGGTTTTACCAAGGCAATGAGAAATACAGAACTGTTTTTCTAGTGTCATCTAAACCTCGCTTGCCAGTGAACTGCTGTGCTTTTTTAAAGGTTGTTCACTTGTCAGATGCTTTAAGAATGTAACCTCTTGCTTTATTTTCTGCATCTTCTTGCACAGAGACTTTGACACCTCAGACATTTATGTAGGAAATCTGTTAGATTTCGTGTAAGCATCTATTAGTGATTTATTTACTAGAATAATGGTGTGTAAAATGTTAATGGTATTCATGAAACATTCATAATGTTTGTCAAAAACCTGATACACTTCCTCTCTTCTCTTTATTCTTTGTAGTTAGAGAGAACTAACATCAGCAAGTCAGAAATCTTATTTTAAATAATTGATCTCACTTTTCTTTAGTACTTCTGATCCTTAGGGATATTGAAATACTCAACTTCTGGCCAAGTCTAGCTGGGATGTGAAATGCAACCTTTCTTGTAACTAAGTGGTGCATTTTAACAGTATCTGTGCCTTAGCCAGATGCTTTTTATTTGATTGGTTTAGGCACTGGTGAATCTTACTAACAAATGACTGTAGGGTTTTATTTTTTGGTTTGTCTTGCTGAATTGGGGTGAAATTTTCAGTCGCTTTCCAGAGCAGCAGTATTGTGGAATAGATTTTATTAGCAAACCCAAATATTTTACCTTAGAAATTGTTCAGGCTGCTTTAAGGCATCATTGGGGTTGATACCAACTTAAACTCGACTTACTAAACAAGGTAGTATTAATGATGAATTTTGCAGCTCTGGCAGGTGACAGGCAGTGATGGTGCCTGCAGCCGTGCCCCACACGGCATCAGCCCACCTTGGGGAAAGGCTCGCAGGGACAAGGCTGATGGAGTCTGTAAGGAGTTAGTGCAGCACAGGTGCTTTTCTCTTCCCCTGCTCTGTGCTGTGTGATAATGGAGCTTTTGCTGTGACGACCGACTCCACAGCGTTCCAGCTGGAGCTCGACACCAGGCACGATAAATACGAGCGGCTCGTGAAGCTCAGCCGGGATATAACCATCGAAAGCAAAAGAACGATATTTCTGCTCCACAGATTCACCAGGTGAGTCACCTTCAGTGGGAAAATGGTCACAGAAACCTACAATCTGCCTTGCAGTGTTGTCTGTGAGTAACAGCTGCAACGTTCTGGTGAGAGGAATGTAATTAACTTCCCATAAACATCCTTTAGGGTGGATGCAAGCTAATGAATGCACACTCCAGTTAGAGAATTAAAAGATGCTGGTTCAGGTTTCTGGGTTGGTTTTATTGGTTTATTAAACCAGTGTAAAGCAGTAGAGTGAGCAGCAGCAGAGAGCCTTCTAGCTTTCAGCAGGCTGTGAGGGAGGAGTGTGCACCCTTCCTTCAGGTTACTTGCCCGGGCAGTTCTGTCACTGTTTTGGTTGTTGCACCCCCACCCGAGGTCATCAATGCAAATGGGAGGTGACCGGGGGCCTGTTTATGTAAATACCACAGCTGGATAGGCTTCTGTGTGAAGTTCTGAGCTTCTATGTGTTTTGTGTTCTCATGAGCCTTCAAGCAATCTTTGGAAGCCAGAGACAAACTAGAAGAGCAACAGGAAAATTTGAAGCTTTGCATAGCCTGCTGTATAAAGTGTTTGTTGTACATGACAGACACTGGTCTTGCGTGTTATAACAGCTCTCCCTGTTTCTTTTTTTTTTGTAATTACATTTATTTTAATTTACATTTTATTACCTCTCAATATATTTATCTTGAAGTAGTAACTATTTATAGTTACAGTTATAAATGGAGATTATGAAGTTGCCTGCTCTTTAGCTTGATTTTCTTCTGCAGAGAGGTACTGTGATAGTTCCAGTAACTTTACAGCCTTGACTGTAAATAACTACTCCCACTGCAGGGGCTAGGTAGCTGGGAACTTGTGGAGGAAAGAACAACAACAAAGAGCTCCTCGTTACTCTGAATTTAGATTCCTGTTTTATCAGGCATTCCTGGTTTTGTGAGAGTGGAAGTTTTCTATGCTGTATTTTGTATTTCCTTCTTTGCTTTTTGCAATTATTGTGGTTTTAATTTCAGTAAATTTTACTGTTTGCTTTGAAATGTTTTCTTGAGACCAATTAATCAGTAGCTCCTTAAAGAGACTGTAAACTAATATACCATGTGGATTATTTGGGCTTAAGGGAGGAGAAAGTTTAAAGGAAATTAGATAAACTAAACTTTAAATGCCAAGTATATGTTGATTGTGAATCAGATATTTCAGCTGTTCCTGAACAGCATAATCCATAACTACTTCCTTAAAAAAAAAGAAAGAAAAGGAAATCACATGTAGAAGTACATAATGTATTGTATTTTGCAATACTGTCTAGTATTTCAAAATATTAATTTTCTTAAGAGATTGAAGGACTTCTGTAAATACTGCTAGTTTTCTGGAATATTTTTGAAGCCTTTGTATGTGTTTCTCCTTTTTCTTACTTAAACAATAATCATGACTGTAGTCTGGAACAAACATCATGCTACCAGAACTCTGGCTGGTTGATTGTTTTCTTGGTAAGAATCTACAGAATTTCAGAATCTACAGTGAGTATCTGTGAAAGTTAAACTGTTTCTCATAGTAGTATCAGTTTTGCTTTTTCCTGAAGCCAGTAAAAATGTATTGATTAGTAAAAGAAAATGTGTAATGTTTTTTAGCTGTTTGTTCATGTTCTGGGAACTGCTCTTTCAGTTTCTGTTTTATGATTGCAGTGCTCCCAATGGGGAAGAAATTCTGAATGAATCTGAAGTCAAGCTAGATGCTGTCCGACGGAAGATCAAGCAGGTTGCACAAGAACTGATTGGAGAAGACATGTATCAGTTCCACCGAGCTATATCTCCAGGTAAGTAATTTAAAAATAGGAAAGGTGTGTGGTTTTGAAGTAGGCTTAGCTTCTCTTTATGTAGCAATGCTTCCTCTTCATGCTGCAGGTCTGAATTTGTTACATTTCTGTGGTTATAAATCAGGACTCAAGTTTATCTTTTTTACTAGCAAAGTTAGCTCTGGAATTAGAGAAGTTGTTGTCCCACAGTTCCATTGCAGTTTAAAGCAAGATGTAAATGGGAGTCTGCAACTGAAACAATTTGGACCCTGCCCTAAACTGAAGTTGGGAGCATTTCTAACAAATGTACTGGCTGGTCATCTCTGACTGAGAGGAGTATATGTAGCACACTCATTTGTCCCTCCCGAAGGGTTACGATTTCTAAGAGCAGAGTGAGAACAACTGTCTTGTGAAATTATCCATTTTGAGTGATAAAGTGATTACGAGTTGATAAAGTTAATGAATTTAAATCCTTAGAATAGCATTTTCTTTCTTCAAGGCTCAAAATACGCTTCTGCTTCTCTGTTACAAGCATTAGACCAGTTTGTGTATTTCAGTTGCATCTTTTTCTGCTCCTTTCTGTAAACAGATGTCTTTGCTAACGTTCTTGAGATACTAAATCCCAATTCATTCATGACTCTTTCTGTCAAACCATATTTCTTTGCTGTCTCTTTGCTGACAATCTGAATGTTACCTAAAATTGGTATGCCTTGGTTGTAGCAACACATGAGTAAAATATGTAACTGCTTCTTTGACATCTTAGTCATGGTATAAAAGTGTTTTGTGTTTATTAATCTCATTTTAAATGATTTGGAATTGTGAATATCTTTCCTTGTTTAGGCAAAACTTCTTCAGCTGATGAGAGCTGAAGATTCGCCCTGCATTATTTAATTGTTTAAAAATGTCCATAAGATTGATTTGATAAGCCAGCAGCAAATACATGTATGTAATTTACAAGACAAAAAATGCTCAGGTTAACTTGTATTCGTGTCTTACACAAACTTTAGTTTAAGAGTGAGACAAGTCTTGAGTCTCAGTTTAACAATTTGGAACCAGAGCAAGCTTGCCCTGATAGTCTTCAACAGCTCTGATTAGTTCCACAGTCCTCTTACTTGCAATGCATTGGATTGTTCAAATTAGATATTAGTAGTTTTTCTTAGAGCCACTTCATCTGTATGTGTCTTGCTGCTATTTATAGCCAAGTACTGTAGTGACACAATGAAAAGAGATAATTCAAAAAGCTGACATTACAGATGATCTCAAACTATGAGCAATACTATTCCAAGTGTATTATGCGTATCTTGACGCCCTGAAAATGTCTTTTGATTTTAAGTACTGCTTATAAAAGCTGAGAGTCCTTGCATACAGTTTTATGAAGAAAAGTTTTTGGAAGCTTCATTGTGACCTGTAAAGTTTGCTTGAATAACCCCTGAAGTTTGTAGTCCCGTGTGAGTCATAAAATGGTGTGTATAAAACAGCAGTGTTTGAGGTCTGCTACTTCATGGATCTTTGTGAGACTGCGTGGTGCAAGCCATCAGCCATGCCATGTGAGCAGGATTCTCACAGGGCAACCACTTACTCTGCATCAGCTGCCTCACCTGATCTCTCTCTCTTTTGTTTGATATCTGTCTTTGTGGCAGTAAGTTCAAAGAGGCTTATCTGCCTCTAATTCTACTGAGGAGCAGTCGTGAATTAGATTCACTTATCTCACACGTAAGAGAGTGTGTATGCCTACATAGCAGACATATGGAAAGTTACTGCACAATAACTTCTGTGTGTACCCATGTTCTTAAAAAACAAGTAAGCAAACCTGATACTAGTTTTCTACCTTCAGATTCTCTCCTCTTAGTAAAAAAAACTACTATTTTTGTTTCTTTAAAAAATATATATTTTCAGTAACCAAAAGTTAGATACCTTTTTTACATGAAAGATACCTAAACTTAAGCTAGCCATAGCAATCTGAAAATAAAGAAATCAATGAAAAAAGTTTGTTCAGCTTTGCTTTGTGTATTTCATAAATACACACATTCAGCTACACTGATTTTCCTGCGTAATTTATTTCTGACTTGCATAAAGGTATTCATTAATACCAGAATAGACCTGAATAAACTACTTAGAAAACAACTGCAAGTATTCTGTCAGAAACAATTCAGAATTTTTAATTGTTTTTTCCAGTGTTGTAAATCTCAGCCTCTTAAAATGACTAAGATGTATTTGTCCATTTTAGAGCAGAATGAGTTACTCTAGGGGAGGTTAGTCATAGAAGTAGTTAGCAGAAGAAGTTAGAGACCTGCTGCATATGTATGATGACTCAATGCCTCCACAGCTGCAAAACTTTTAGAACAGAATCGGCAAATTCAGATGGAAAGAACCTACAATGATCATCCAGCGCCACTGCCTGACCACTTCAGGGCTGGCCAAAAGTTAAAACAAGTTCTTAAGAGCATTGTCCAAATGCTTCTTCCTAAACACTGACAGGCTTGGGGCATCAACCACCTCTCTAGGAAGCCTGTTCCTGTGTTTCACCACCTTTTCAAAAGAAATGCCCTTGCCTGATGCAGCTTAGAGCCATTCCCACACATCTGTCACTGGATGGGACAGGAGATCAGCACCACCTTCTCCACTTCCCCTCATTGGGAACCTGTAGGGAGCAATGAAGTTGCCCCTCAGCCTTGTCCTCTCCAAACTACACAAGCCCAACATTCTTAACTGCTCCTTATAGGACATTCCTTCCAACCATTTCACCAGCTTTGTTGCCCTCCTCTGGATGCCCTCAGGGACCTTCACATCCTTTTAAAATTGTGACACCCAGAAGTGCATACAGTTGCATGTATGGTAGTACATCCTTAATGTTTACAGGGGACTTGGGGTGAGATTGTCGTAGAATTAAAGAATTTTCTTAACTATATTCTTAAGAAAACTTAAGAGAATGACTCTTACTGACCTCTCGAGGTAAAAAGACGGCAAGAAGGTATTAGTGTGCTAAATAAGGGGAAGAAGAAGTAGACTCTGTTGTCCATCTTTTTAGCAGTCAGGTGTGCAATGTCTCAAATACCTGAACTTTACAGTTATTTTGAACAGAACTAAAGAGTAGAAATACACAGCTCCCCGATGTATTTCTGAAGTTAGAACTGGAAATGGCTGTATTTTTACTTTTCTCCTCTTTTCAGATGAGGTAAGTGGCAAGTCTGTGCACTCCCATCAGTTACAATACTGCTTGGCCCTGGGATCTCCCTGTTGTTTCTGTAATTAGGTATTTGTGCCTCATTAAGAAGACTGTTTATAAAATCCAACTGAAATAAGTTGCCTTCATTCTATTTCAGTACATCATCCACAGCATCTACTTACATTCTCGCTCTTCTACATATGCTCCTCTGCAAGGAAAGTTTGTACCAGCTGTTGCCCATAGTGCATGTTTAGTAAGGGAGTGTTGGAATATACCTGTGTGTCACTGGGAAAGCAGGGAATGCTTTTAGGAATTGTGTAAGTATAAATAACAAGTATAAAATGCTAACTTTCAGCCAGACCTTTACTCTTACCTTTGTTAAATCCTCTGCTCTCCATTGGGATGGCAAAAAAAAAGGAATATGCAGGCTTCAAGACATGTAGATCTTGATTGTGCTGAAGCTGGGATCAAGGAGGTGTCAGAGATGTGAAGATGCTTGATGTCAGGATTATGAAGTTGAGATAGTAAACCTAGAAACATGAAGAATGAAGGGACAGTTAGATGAAGAGCAGCTGGGAGAGGGAATGCTTTATTCCACCACTGCCCACCACTGTTTATGAAGAACTGTAATTGGGAGGTGAACAGTGGTAAGAGTTAAGAATGTTGCTTTTAGTTTTGGTTTTAAGTCTAGTGTTCTTTAATTGTTGCTTTGCCTTTTTTCAGTGGAAAAAGCCTGCATGTCTTTTTTAAAACAAATGAAGCTAAGGAAAATGCTAGATCCTTTGTCTTCATGTATTTCCTAGGGCTGTAAATCTTGACCTTCCTTTAACCTAATTTTCAACTCTGATTTTGTATTTTAAAGAAATTCTGGAGAACTAGTTAAAAAGATTTTTATGAACAAAACCATTGCCATTAAATTGCTTTTTTCTTCCAAAAAGAATAAAGAAATACTTATGTTCCATATCTCAAAAGCAGCATGCCTAATTAACCTCAAACTTCCTAAAAATATTCTCCTTTGTCTTGAAACCAAACATGAAACATCCTCCTGTTCCCCACCCTACCTCACATAGAAGGAGTAAAAGGGTTCAAAATGGAGCTGATAGTGGAAACCACTGTAGCAGCCTTAACTGGGTAGTCATGATTATCTGCATAATGAAGCTGCCTGATACATATTTTATTCAGTATAATAACTGTTAGCCTATAAATAGAAGAATGCTATGAGTATTATGCTTGGGAATATTGTTTGCCACTTGCAATTGTTAAATGCTTTTTTTGGGGTTACTCCAAGCAGTTGTTCTTTTGACTTGAAGATAAAACAATTCTGGCAGAGCACTAAAGGAGTTTCATGCTTTCCCTCATTAAGAATAGTGCTAATGGCACGCAGGACGTTTCCCCAAAGGACACTTGCATGAGCTCAAACACTGAGTATAGCACTAATTGAACAACAACAAAAACTGATGACTGTTTTCTACACGTTTCTTAACAGTACAGATTGTCCCAGGGGATGATTAAACAAGCAAACAAAGAGATACTGAAATAATGAAGTCTTTTTTTAATGCAGAGCTCTTCATTTGTTATGTTAGAATGTTCTGCTTTGTTGATATTTTTAAAGCTTTACTATTTGTAATATAGAATTCCTGCTCCTTTGGCCTGCTTTGCAGTGTATACCTTATATATCCTGTGAGGAAATATGTAGTCTTTCTTTAAAATTGTTAAGAGACACTAAACAAGAAAAGGACTGAAAAAGATTGTATGGATTTGTGAAAGGAAGGAAGAAATTTTTCAGGATTTTTTTTATTTGTGTTCATATATATGTGTTTGAGTATTTATATATATATATATTTAACTCACAACTACTGAAAGAAATATCAACAGTATACAGAAAAGATCTGTACGGAGCTTAAAGACTAGAAAGAATTGGTCTGCACCATGTGTAGGGTCCTGTACCTTGGCCACAGCAAACTCATGCAGTTCTGTGGGCTGCGGGAAGAGTAACTGGAAAACTGCCCACTGGAAAAGGACCTGGGGTTTCTGGTCGACAGCGGCTGAACGAGATCCTCCAGTATGTGCCCAGGTGACCAAGAAAGCCTGGCATCCAGTGGCATCCTGGCCACTATCACCAATGGTGTGGCCAGCAGGACCAGGGCAGTGATTGTCCCCCTGTGTTCAGCACTGGCTGCACCTCAAGGTCTGTGTCCAGTTTTGGACCCATCACTACAAGAAAGACATTGAGGTGCTGCAGCGTGATAAGGGCAGTGGAACAAGGGAAGGGTTTGGAGCACAAGTCTGCTGAGGAGTGGCTGAAGGAGCTGGAGGTTTAGCCTGGAGGAGGCTCATTGCTCTTTACAGCTACCTGAAAGTAGAGTGTAACCAGGTGGGGGATGGTCTCTTCTCCAATGTAACAAGAAGTGGGACATGAGGAAATGTCCTCAAGTCACTCTAGGGGAAGTTTATATAGTATATTAAGAAAAATTTAATCATGGGAAGTGTTGTCAAGTGTTGGAACAGGCTGCCCAGGAGAGTGATGGGGTCACCATCCCTGGAGGTATTTAAAAGACATATCGATGTGGCCCTTAGAGACATGGCTTAGTGGTGGGTTAGTGCTTGGATTCAGTAGATCCTAAAAGTCTTTTCCAACCTGAAAAGTTCTATGATTCTATGTTAGGATGTATATGATTATTCAAAGCATATTCTAAATCTACTCTGCATAAATGCAAAACTTGTGTACTGCAGAGGGAAAATTAAGGACTGCTTGATAAGTTGGCGCTGTGTGAGATTGAATGAAGTACCTTTTTAACATGAGGTTGTTAAATGAAATCTCTAGCTATTTGAGGACTTTTGCCCCTTTTTTTGCCCCTTAAGACATAATATTGTATGGGGAGCCCATTATTCTTCTGGAGCTTCTTAGGTGGACTGGCATGGGGTGATGATGGTAGATGGAAGCAGAGCACTGTTGGCTGACCTTTGCTGTGTGCCTGTGCTTGCAGCAGTGGCGAGTGCTGTGCACAGGGGAGCTCATTAGCTGTTTATCATGTCTGCACTTGCTCACAATAGGATTAGATGACGAGGCTGTAAAATGTCAGCACCCTGTCAAAACTATTGCTCTGTGACTGCTTCTGCTGATGATGATGCAGGAAATTCTCTGGAGAAGTTCAGTACTGACGCAGTCTAACACATCATTTATCTTATGCAGGCGCTATTTGTGTTCTGAGAGATTGATGTAATGGAGCCTATTTCTGTCTCCTGCCTTATGCCATTTAGAGTCACTTTAGGTGTGTAAGATATTGCAGCAAACTGCATTGCTCAATTGGATCAGGCCAGTTCAGTCTGTGTGGATGAAAATGAAATACTTCAGTTGCACTAGAATGCCACCTTTTAACTGCAGTATATTGGACCAGAAGACAGGAAGCTGTAAGAAATGCTATGGAGATGAGTGGGGTCTGTCCAAGCAGGCCAGCTTTAGATTACTAATGATTTAAGTAACAACATTTTTGTGGGTATTGTATGAAGCATTTTAATTAGAATGCAAACTGAAGGAGTAATGGTTTCTGTGTTTACCTGTTTTTTTTCTTTTGTTTTTTTTTTTCTTAGCTTTTTAACTCAGATATGGAAATAACATACTCAGATTGTTCTACCTTTGTAAACACACATGTATTTCTGAAATAATATTAAGGTACATAATATCAAGGATATAATATTAATGTACTTCTCTGCGCATCTGGAACAGTATAAGTAGGACACCTGGTTTTTTTTCTTTGAGGAAGCTTAAAAGCTGTAATTAAAATAGATGGCATATTTAATTTTAGATTGGTAATAGAAAGGAAAAGCTTTGTACTGCAGGAGGAAGGTATCATGAATTGTAAATGTCTCACCCAGGATAAGACCTAAATACACCTAAAACTTGAAAGGAAAGCTGACCATGAAGGAAGCAATCAGGTTTATGCAAGATGGTGGGAAAACACAGTAACACAGGAACAGGATGTAACTGAAGAATTAATCTCTTGCTGTTGTAGGTGAGGGGTAAAATGCCAGAAATGGAAACAAAGTTTCCTGATTATACTGAAAAATTAACAGAATTTGCAGTGAATAGGCTTATGGTTATCAGATACAATTTTGTTGATTTCTTTCTGTTTTGTTACTTTCTGTGTTTCTCTTAACTGATATCCCACTTGGTCAAACTGGTTTGTTTGTTTTTTTATCATTCTGCAAGGTGCCTATTTGAAATTTGGTACCTTCAGATTGTTGCATTTTACTTCCCTTTTATTATTTTTGGTTAATGGCTTTTTCCTAGGTTCTTCTAAGGAAAGTGAAAAAACAGCAACTGCAAAGCCTCTCACTTTGTATTTTCTGTTGCAGGTTTTATATGCCCATACTCAAAATTTAAAACGAACCTGCAAACATGAATGCAAATTGTGACATGAACAAACTAGGTGTGCACTGTGTGAGAATTGATTATCAGCTCATCCCTGAATGGGATGTATATTCAGCAGGAGCCATTCAGAGCAGCAGAAGTCCAGAAGAGGAGCTGTGTAGAGTCTTTTAAAGATGCATACTGTGGGTCAGCATGATCACAAAGATTGTCCTTTCCTGCTTCTAACTTAAGACATAACTGTCCTAAAGTCCTGCTGTACTATTATGACAAATACTGCAGTTACTCACCTGACAACCTGAAACTAGTGACATTGTTTGTCTTTTAATTCAGTTTCATAGCTGGCAAGTGGAGGAGATCTTGTGCTCTCACTCAGGAATTTTTTTCAACCCTGCAGCTATTGACATTAGTCATTCACAGACCAGATCTCTCCAGCCTTTGCAGGAACCAAGTGCAGCTGGAACGTAAGACAAATTAAAAAAAAAAAAAAAATCTGTGAAGCCTTTTTGTTTGTTTATTTAAAATCACACAGGAGAATGTGTCATAGAGGAACTCCATTCCAAGAAGTGACCAGGATAGCACATTGTGGTGAGCTTTTTGTTTTGCAGTCACATGGGGAGAAATAGAGGTTGGCAAGTAGTGAAATGCCTTTGTGCCATCTCATAGATCTGTGTTTATGAGCATAAATGGCCACTATTGGTTCTTCTGATGTGCTTGTGAGTTGGGTCTGTTGCATGGAAACAACATCATCTTAAGAACTTTCACTGTATTTTGACCTGCAGAAGCTGTGTTGTGTTAGGTGCTCTTCTTTGATCGTTGAACATCCTGGCTGAGTCAGAGCTTCCTTTCTTTGGTATCTTGAACACTTGCCCTCAAGGCTGTCAGTAATGTAAAATCTGCCATCTGACTGAATGACTTTTAAAACTTATGAAGGCAATTGGGGGTAGTCAAAGAGGTCGGGAAGACTACTTGTCACAGGAATAGTTTCTTTTAAGGGTTCATGTAAAACACTGGGTGCTCTTCAGAATTACTACATTTGGGGCTGGCAAGTTGGAATAAAAACCAAACTTCAGAACAAAAATCTTGATTTACAAAAGTAACCATTGTACATCCCTCAGGTCCCCAAGTAGAAGCAAAATAAGTTTGTGAATTTCTCACCCACAAATATTCATCTGCAAAAAGGCCTATCATTTGTCATATGTCCATGTGTTTTTAATAACAATATAAAAAAGGCTTGATTACCTGTTCTCTGCAATGAGAGATTAAAATATTGTTTGCAGTTCTTTGAAGGGTTTTTGTGCCTGTTTGGAGAAATAATTTAACTCTCACAGGCATCTGTCTGATAGGGAACTTGTATTTTTTTTCTAGGGTTTTTGGGAAAACTGACTCATCTTGGTATTACCCTTTTCCCTGAATTTGGTGTGTATTCAACACAATGCATCACTTCAACACATGCAGCTAGAAGAGAACAAAACTTTTTGGTGGTCGTGGATGTATTGAGTAGCAATTGACTAATGAACAAAGCACTCAGGGCTTTATAGAAGAAATGTACAGTGCTGTAGTTATTGATATAACAGTAAACCTACTCAGCTTTTGAATTATTACTCAGTGAATAGAAACGGGGTTTTTTCCAAATATGTAAGCTCTTACAGACTTCTGTTCTAGTACTTTCATTTGTATTTATTAATTAGTGCCGTTTTATAAAATCCATCCCTGACTGGAATTACTCTTTTAAGCCATTTTCACAACAGGATGTCCAGAGCATTCCTGGCTGTGAGGAGTGCTGCCTCTATCCTCTTTCAGTGTATGTTATGAAATTAACCTTTGACTTCATGCTCACTATCAACAAAACGGTTTGACTGTTTCATAGCTTCAGTTTAAGTTTAATTACTTAAGTTTTCACCCCTTCTGCCCAGAAAAAGACCTATGAATCTTAGGAATCATTGTCAAGTACGCAGAGAATTTAAACAAATAGATTAAGGCTTGAATTACCAGCTTCATATTAATAGAACACTGGATTTAGTTTTTGTATTAATGCTTGTAAACTTACTGTGTGTTCTTGTTTCAATTGATGTTGTACATGATTAATTGTTTGCTTATTTCACTCGTTCTCCCATTCATTCATCCATTTGCTTCCAGAAATAAGTTCTTTAAGTTCACCATGCTCCCCATATTCTTTAAAATTATTTCTCTGTTTCGGATTTCCACAAGAATATGACTTTCTTTTTCTGGATTATGGCAGGGATTTCTAGGTTTCGGTGGGGGTTTTTTTTGTTGTTGTTGCTTTCTTTGGATTTTGGGGGGAGGAGAAAGAAGGGATTTTTTTTTTTCTGTGTTTGTTTGGGGTTTTTTTAATGACAATGTAACTTGCCAGCCTAAACATGAGGATAAGATAGAGCCTTGGGTGCTGTTTTGGTTTTGTAATGAATCAGCAAGTGGGTAGTTTCACATGACTCGCCCTGTAAATAATGTGCCCCACCCTTCATGCAGGGATCCTGGAAGAAACTTGTTATGTGTATCTTCCTACCATCTTTCCAGTGGCTGCATTTGGCCTGGGATTCCTGCTGCACGGCCCAGGGGAGGAGCTCAGGGAGAGAGCACAGGCTTGTGTCTATCTACTTGTGTCCTAACCATCAGCACAGTCTCCTCTCTAAACAAAGAGACAGAGAGAAACAGGACAAAGGATGAGAAAGAAAATGAGTTTGAGAAGAAATAGGGAGAGAAGCAGCTTATTTGGGAAGATGGCAGGTGGCACTGACATTGCTAACCTTAACAACCGAGAACATGAAATCCTTTTGAACCTGTTTTGTAACTGTTAAACTGAGATTTAAAGGAGGAAATGAAGTAAACAAAATTTCAGGAGGAAACTTTCACCTTTTATTCGGTTGTCGTTCTTGGTTGAACCTTCCATGCATGCATGGATGCATGCACATCTCAGGTGGAATTAGATTTTGTTTACCCTAATATGACTCCTGCAATTAGGTCATTTCTATTACTTACTCATTCTTTAAATAAAACTAGCTTTTCCTCTGTCTTATGCATTCATTTGACTCTTGGATTCAGTGCTCCACCAACTTTTTTAAAAATTAGTTTTAATTTAGGAAGCTTAATTTCTTGCTAAGTTTCGTAGGGAAACTACTTTTTCTTCTTAGAGCTGCTTATGTAGTTAAGGAAAAATGTCTTGAATATCAGCTGGCAAAAAAAGTGCTCAAGCTTTCAGGCAGAAGAATCTCCTTTATTTATAGATACATGTTCACAAAATCTCTCACTGCAGCTCTCTAGTTCTTATGTAGAAAACAATTTTTAAAACATAGAAGGATACTGCTATACTGAGTCACTGTCTCACTTGTCTAGTACAAGCTATTTATATAGAATAAATGTAATAAAATATGAAAATACTGAAGCAGTTACTTTTTTACCTTACCTCTCTAATTTTAAGAGGTGCTAGTAAAAATAATACAGTGTTTTTAATTGGTATTTTTGTCCATGTACTACAAAAAAATCCAAACCTATAAAAGGCAGTCTTAAGAACTATTCCATTGCTGGCAGCTCAATCCATAAATAAGCCAATTTTGGAATAAATCCAAAACAAGAGCATAAGGGGAAAGGTATTGTTGGATGGTGTAGTGAAATGGGATGGGGTTTTTCACCCTGGGAATTATTTGCTGAGAATAGCGGATGTCCTACCATTAAGCTAAAACATAACATGTTTAAACATCCTTCTACCTGCACATGGAAATACCTTATTTCAAGGTCTTGGGTCATTGAAATGTCATATTGTAGCTACTTCTGGAAAAAGGACGTATTAAAAAAAAAAAAAAAAAAAAAAAGAAATAGGAAGAAGTAAAATATTAATGTTTTTTTGCAAAGCGGTTGTGAACAGGATTTGTTACCAGCTATTTGTGATGGTAACTTTAATTGAGTTTTGTAAGGCTTACTAAATAGGGGGAGATAGATTCCCTAATTCTGAGGTGACAGTAAATGGTGAACAGACTGTGTGCAACATTCACATGGTGGTGTTAAACAAAAGGAAGAAGCACGAGGCTGGAACATGTCAGTTAGGGTGGGATAGCAGAAGGAAGCAAAGATCTGTGTGTGTACCTACATATAAATATGCCCACATTAAAAAGAACATAAACGAACAGAGGAGCCAAACACTTGTGATGGAAAAGGACAAAATGTATGTGGAGTAGTAAAGTGGACTGAGTTGAAAGTGGGAGATCTGACTGATCGAGAAAACTGTTTCCCAAAAAGTTTGAGGGCTGATTTGATCTCTCTGAGCGCTGTGGAAAATGCCAAGCTGATTCTTCATTTGTGATAGTCTTCTCCACAGAAGGGGGTGAGATTCTCACAGATGTTGTCATGTTGAGTGCTGCTGAATCTGCATCTGGTAGGTTACAGCTTACCCACAGAAAAAGCCAAAATTTCATAATAAATTACTAGTCCTGTTAACATCAGAAGGTAAGACAGGGAAAGAGTGAGTGATGAAATCTACCTCTCTGCAGCCTCTGAAGTTATTTATCTTAAAAGATCCTGTGTAGCTTTTATCTAGTATTTTGCTACTGGTTGTGCCCAGAATGCTTTACCTGAAGTCTGTTGATTAAATTATGGTGTTTAATTGGTCTTGCCAGCTCCCTGTTTGTGTTCTGGTTTGTGAACAGCAGTGTTGAGTGTGAGTTTGGTTGCTGCATATTTATTCTGCTTTTCCCAGTGCTGCTGTAGTGTACTATAAAGGAATTGCCATTCTGCCATTTGAGCTTCTGCTCAAATATATATTTGAAAGGAAAAAAAAAATGCAGGTCACTTATCATGCTTTTGTGGTTGTAACTTGGAAAGCCTCCTACCCCTTGAGGTTATGTCTAGTTTTTTTGGGGGTATTTCCACAGTCATCTGTTATTCAAATCTATGTTCTCTTCTTTTTGATTTAGACTATTTCTTTGATCCAGGTGAAGTCTAAATTTGCTTCTTCCCGCATATTTCTATAAGCTAAGGTCCTGGCACTGTACAGGTCCATTAAGGGTATTAAGATTATTCTAATGGAAACAGGATTCTACTTCTGGTACCCTTGGTTATATCTTCATTTTCTCACTGACAAAACTATTGTCTAATCCTGGCCCTCTTACAGCATGATACCTGTTTGCTTCTCTTGAAGTGAAGTCATCCCCTTAAAATGGCTCAGAATAGCTCTGCTAGAGCCATCTCTGTCATGTGTCTGTTCCTTTAATGTCCTCTTTAGGCTTTCTCTGCTCATGGATCAGATATACACAGGCATTGACTTTGTCTCCACAACTTTTTTTAGCTTAGTACTGCTGTGGCTATTTGTTCCAGCTTTGTTTCTCCCTTTTTTTCCACCAGCAGTGCCAGCTTCAGCTTTTTGCTTACGAACTTTTCTCATGTGCTTCCCCCGAATCTGCTCTCTGCACATAAGGATAATCTGACAACCTGTGAAATCTCTGTCTGAACATTCAAACTCTTTTTCTTTAGATCTCACCTTTGCTGTAATGCATAATAAGACCACCATCTTCTAAGTAGGTAGTGAGAGATAATTGTGGCAGGTAGCTGTAGATGGCATACAAATCTGGTACAAGCTACATTTGTTATCCCCTTTTTTATTTCCTTTTCAGCACACCAACTCCTTTTGTCCCCCTGCATGCCTTAATTTTAGAGTGTAAGTTCTTATGGACAAAGCAGTTATTCATATATTCATAGAATCACAGAGCAATTAGGGTTGGAAGGGACCTCTAGAGATGACCTAGTCCAACCCTTCTGCCAAAGCACTGTTGGTCTTCTTATTGGACATCACAGTCCTGCCTGGTTTGTTTGTTTATTTACTTATTTATTTGATCTGGAGTGATTGTAACAACAGGTGCTTTATCTTGAACACAAATTTCACCAAACCTGCATATTTTAAGGAGCCTGATTCTCACAAAATGGAGAAGTGGGAAGTTTAGTTTTAAACAAGTATCTACTACAAGTCCTCCTGGGCAAGGCTGCTCTCCATCTGTTCAACCCCAGCCTTTGCTGATACTGGGGATCCCCTGATCCAGTTGCAGCACCTTGTTAAACTGCATGAGATTCCCATGGAGCCAACTTCTCAAGCTTGTCCTAGCCCCTCTGGATGGCATCCCATTCTTCAGGTGTGTCAACTGCAGCAATCAGCTTGGTGTCATCTGCAAATTTGCTGAGGATGCATTTGATCCCACTCTATATGACACTGATGCAGATATTAAACAATACTGTTCCGAGTATGAGCCCTTGGGAACACTGTGGGGAGCTGATCTTCAGTGTGTTTCTGAGAATACCATGATGCTGTACATTGAAATTACAGAAGGTTCTGCATGAAAAGTGCAGATGGAGTGAAAACTTGAAGATGTTTGTCTATGTGCTTGGTCTGACTTTCATACTTAGAAACATGCTTTGTTAGATTATGTTTCTTTGTTATTTCTGGATTATGTTCTTTTTTACTTCTTGCTGGTAACCTTCAAATAGTATCACTTTAAAGATTTCTTAAAAAATAAATAGTTGTGAGCATGGATCATTGCTGGAAAGCTTGAAGCATGAGCTTATTTCTGCTGTTTTTGCAGGACTTCAAGAATATGTTGAGGCAGTTTCGTTTCAGTATTTTATCAAAACACGATCTTTGATCAGTGTTGAAGAGATCAACAAACAACTAATATTTACAGCAGAAGACAGAGAAGAAACAACAAACATGGTAAAAGTTTTTCTTTTCTCAATTGACAAACATCTTTCTGGGATGGAAATGCAGCGAGAAGGCTTAGTCACATTTTTGGCATCTGATTAAATAAGGGCAGTTAGTGGAATGGGATTAGATATACATGTGGGCTTTGACTCACTTGTTCAAAACATGCCTTTTATTCTGATAAGTAGTAAACTAAATCCATGGGATACAAGTTTATAAATTTCACATCCTTTTTATTCAGAGCAAACTGAACTCTTTCTGATGGGGTAAAAGATCCAGGACAGTGAAATACTAGCTAACAAATGTTAGCTGAGGGTTTTTTAGTGCCTGGGACTGTCTGTAAGACCTTCTGGTGTAAGGTGATGTTGTAGAAGTTGAGGGACACAAACAAATCCAAGGCAGGATTAACTCCATGACTGAAATCTTATTGCTGGTATTGAACTAGTCACTGGAGGCACTGTATGCATATGCCTTGTGCATATGTCTTAGCTGCATCATTTCTAACTCTCCTGGAGCTGATTCCTTTCAGAGGATAAGCTGGTCATACCCATCATACCTTAGCCCTAATACCCTATATGTTGTTTCTTGACTTCCCTGTACTCTACCCTGCCCTAAATGGCTCATAGGGACAAACTACTGTCACCAAACACGGTAAACTGGGTGCAGATTGTTTGTTGGCAGGGGACAAGAGTGATTTGGTAGCAATCTACAGAAGTGCACAAGCAGTTGAGGTGCAGTGTACAGTAATGCTGCTTTATATGAATTCCTGAGTCTGCTTCTGCTGAAGAGATTCTGCTGTAAAACACCTCTCATTCTTTCTTTCTTCTCTTGTTAAGATATTTGCAGATAAGCCTGATTTTTAGCTTAAATTCATTTGTTTTTACCAGGGGTAATAACTATAAAGCTGTTAACCCCAGCACGCATGCTCCTGACCAGATCTGTCCATTTGGGTAGATAGCATGTTATGGGAACAAGTGAACAGAAAAAAAACCTACATCATCTCCCGTGTTACCAATATGATGGCAATAAAAAGTGTTGGAAACTTGCATATTGGAGCAAACTTGTAACTTAGTAATGGGTTTGCTTAATGAAGATTTTTGTGTGCTATTTTAATGAGCTCAATTGATATAAAACAGATCTGAGAATACTACAGCTACTTGTAGAGAATATATTTTGAAATTCAAGATATTATTATGAAATTACATGATTTGTTTTCATAATGTAGACTATTTTTGATTGATTTGCTTACTTTGGACTGACTGCTTAGGAAAAAAAAATCTGTCTATCTGTGAGATGAAAGAAAACCCCAAACAACTGCAAATAGACATTGCTACAAAGATGTGATAATTCTGTTTGCAGATAGAGATGGTAGAGTTAGGGTATGTTTATCATACTTGCTAGAATGAAAAGGACATCTCAAGTAGAAATTCTTTTATATATATATATATATATATATATATATATATATAAGAACATATATATTCTTATATAAATATCTTATATATTCTTCTTATATGCTGGAAGGAGATTATTACTTCTGAAATCAGACCGTGTGGAAGTGCCATGCAGTTTCATTTTCCAGAATGAGTGTAGTTGAACCATTACAGATGGCCTTCTCACACTTTTCTGTACTGGACTTTCTTCCCTTCTGTCCACAGACGTCCAATTCCCATGATAAAGAGCCCCATAGGTGGAGCCTGAAGGTGACCCCTGTGGATTACCTGCTGGGGGTGGCTGATCTGACGGGAGAGCTGATGCGGCTGTGCATCAGCAGCGTTGGGAACGGGGACATAGACACGCCCTTCGAGCTGAGCCAGTTCTTGAGACAGATTTATGATGGGTTCACTTTCATTGGCAACACCGGACCTTACGAAGTCTCCAAGAAGCTCTATACCTTGAAACAGAGTCTGGCAAAAGTGGAGAATGCCTGCTACACGTTAAAAGTACGGGGATCCGAAATCCCAAAGCACATGTTGGCTGATGTGTTCTCCACCAAAACGGAATTGATTGACCAAGAGGAGGGGCTTCCTTAAAATCGGGAGGCTCTTGCTACTCAGGAGGGACGAGGACATAGAGAAAGCTCTTTAGTTATGGTTTGTGGGGTTTTGACCCTTCTCAAAGCTTTTTAGATAGAGACAGTTTTATCCATGAGAATGCTGTTTGCAGTGGTAATTTGTAACCAAAAATACTTTTTATGATGTGCGAGAGAAAAAAATGTTTGACTTTGGCCTCTCGGTATGGAATTTCCTGTATTATTCCATTGTATCTTCTTTCAGAATGACCAAAATTTCCACTGCACTCTACTCCAGCGACTGTCATTTGTGTGACTCACCTCAAACTGTTGTTGGTACAAGTTTTCATCAAGCACAGCAGTGAACAAAAATGGTTAGGTGCTTTTATTTAGCATTACCCATAGGTTTCTGCTGACCCATTTTCTGAGTATTTGGGTTCTGTACTCGTGTCATACCTACAACAATGCACCTGTGCGTAAGAGCATCCCTGAACTTGAAACTGGGGTGGTCTCAACAGTGCCATGTAATTGAAGTTTTTTTCTGATTAGTTCTTTAAAGTATGAAGTCAACTTTTTGCCAATTGCACCCAGTAAATACTACTGTCACCCATTATTTTGGGTATCTGTTAAAACTGAGCTCCATTTGAGCTAACACTGGTACTTTGCAGTTTTGAGATGAGCTAGGAAATCCACAGAAGATAATTGTGGAAAATATTGTTTTACATTTTTTGTAATTAAACAATAATTAATTGTTTAATGCAGAATCTGACCTATTTCTGTTTGTAGACAAAAGAAGTTGTCATACCAAGTATGTAATTTGGTGTTAGGACAAGCAGTTTTTGGCCAGAGCAAATGCGTTGCAGTGCTGGAAGTCTGTTCTCCATTGTTTGTGCTGCCCTGAGGACCTCCAGTGGGATTGAACTGGTATAAGTGAAAAAGGGCTAGCCAAGCTTTAAATATATGTTAGCAGGAACTATATCATGTGCATGTTCCTGTGGAAAGGAAATTGCAAACAGAAGTAAGGCAGGCATTCTGGTTTCCACATTTATCTTTGAGGAGGGTATGTCACTGTTGGCAAAAAATCAGGGCTTTATGCTGGTGTCTGAAGTTATGAAAGTCTGATAATGTACATAATGCTAAAGGAAAACAGATAAAACAACATGATCTCTCGACTCCAGGAAATAGGCCTCCCTACTGCAATTGAAAATACTGCATGTTTTTTATTTCCACTTCCATATGCTGTGATACTGCCAATACTTTTCCCATGAGCATGTCCTGAGTAGCTGGGATCATCTGATATATGGATAGGAATGGGTAAATACATTTTTGTCAATTTTTTCCATTGTTTCCACATAAAGTAGTATGGGGTGGATTGAACAAGGAGTGGCATTTTTTCCTATTGTTTAATACTATTTTTTAATAAAATTCTGAAAAGTAGTCACTGTCTCTATGTTGGTCCTTTTGCCTGTCAGTCCAAGTGGTAAATTACAATACGAGTTTCCCACTGTGAAGGACTTCACCTGGAAGTTTTGCTCCATTCCTGTATTCATACTTCCATGGGCACTTTTTAATGCAGAATTTTTTTTTCTCCCTTAACTTTATTCTGTGGCATCTAAAAACTGGTTAGGATAGAAACTTCATGTGAATCTCCTGAATGAAAAAAATGCAAAGGATTCAGGTGACAAAGCAAGTATATCCCTGGAACAAATCTGCTACAGTACCCATATTTCTACATCTCACCTTTTTTTCCTGCCTTTTTTTTTCCCTGATGAGAGGAGGGGAAAGAACAGAGGCTAGTTGCTAAAAAGGAATAATTTTAGGGTGTCACCCCCTCCCTGAGATGTGTACATCTAGCATTTCAATTGCTGCTGCTACAGTGCCATTGTGTCTCTTTTGGCAAACCAAATGTAGTGCAAGTCATTGCTTGTTTAGTTGTGAGTGTGTGAAGGGAAAGCAGATACTGTTAGACATAGTGTGAGATATTAAACAGAGGTCTGTCTCTTGTCTGTCCTAGCAGCTATCAGGGGGAATTAAAAAATGTTCATGGCACAGTTTGAAAAGGGATGAGATGAATTCCAGCACATTGCAGGGCTTGGCTCAGTGACATTCTGCCTCTGGCCATGGAATGAGCACACAGTGGCCACCACTTTAGTCAGCTCCTGCTTTTATACAGTCATTCATTCTTTTAAAACTACAGATGTCTAAAAAGATGACTTCCCCCCCCCCCACCATCTTTAGAAGTAGATGCTCTTTCAACAAGTACATACTGGTTCTAATGATTTTGAACATTTCAGTCAGGCAAGAGAATTTTTTTTAATGGCGGACATGATTTCTAAACTTCAGGCTGCCTGCCCATAATCAAAAGCTGTCAATAATTTCTAGTAAGGAGCAAAGTGTGTGTGCAGTGTATTAAAACACCAGCACAAATGGGAAGTATCTAATGGCCTGCAAACCTCCTGTGCAAGGAAATATTTTTCCCAAAAAAACAATTGCACTGTAGCTATTTGAAAAGTGACAGACGTTTATCAGCAAAACAAGCTGCTAAACAAGCAATGGCAATTTTCCCATTTCTTATCCCATTACTCTATGGAGCTATTGATACGCTTGGTCCGCAGCCAGAACAGGGCTACGTCATAGCAGATGTTGCACAAGGGCAGCTCTGCATGCTAAAAATCATCTGCCTTTCTGGAATCTCCTTTCTCAGAAATGGTTTTTCTTTATGGGTTCGCTTTTTTTTTTTTTTTTTTTTTTTGGTGACTGTTAATTTTCAGTGAGGAAAAACGCACCCGCATTTAGCTTTCCAGAACTGCCAGAGAAGTTATGCAAGAGAAACTTCCTGTTGACAAGACACATATGTCTGTCTACTTAAACTCCTGCTTACTTGGATGTTCAGTGAGTTTACTGAAAATCAAAAGAAAAAAAAAAAAAAGAGAATAAACCAGACCTTTTACAACATTTAGCATATTGGGTGCTTTATAGAATCCAGACCAGATTCTGGCACTGCCCTCAAAGAGTTTGCAGTTTAAAAGTAGGCAAAAGGTCAGCCAAGAAAAACAAAAGGAAGATGGTAGAAAGGGGAGGGGATAAAGTGACAGGATTTTTACAGAAGACAGTGTATAGTTGTAGATTGGTTTACCACTTCCCACTTTGGGAAAGAAACCTGTCAAAACTTACGGAAGTCTGCAGTGGGACAGTAAAGGGTTAGTTGGGAAGGATGAAGGCAGTGGAGGGGCAAAATGGAAGGAAGTGAGGTAGAGACAAAGAGGGGAAGAGTGGCAAGGAATGGGACAGCATGGAGGAAGAGCAGGCTGAGCCATGGGACAGCGGGTGCACATGCAAGGAGGGTGGGACTGGGGAGGACGTGGGACAGGAAGACAGCCCTGCAAGAAGCTGGAAACAACACTTTGAAACCAAGTGACTCAGCTATAAGAGAGACTTGCAGTTGACCAAAGGAACTGAATTTAAAATTACCACAAGGTCCCCAATGCATTGATCTAGCCTTGGGCCATAAATAAGGGGAACTTGATTTCCTGAGCAGCTGAGAACCTGCAGGTCCTGGACTGAGCAGGGTTTGCAGGCTTCCAGTCATGCTGTCACTAATCAACAAGCTCTCAGTTCCCATATGACCCAACTTCACATTCCCTTCACTCCCACACTGGTAGCCACAAACCTTGATGTTTGAACTGCCATCATCTGCAGCTGTTAAGAGACATGGTTAGATACAGTTTTTAACATAAAGGAATGCTTACGGTGACCACAGTTGCCCCGTGTGTGCTGTTTACGTGTCCATTTCGCTGGCATTGCTGCTTCAAACCCCTCTCTGTTTCTTCCCTTTCTTTACTTATCGTTCCTCAGGCTGTACTGCTCTTTTGAGCCATTGCCCATGTCCATCCCATGGTTCAGTCCTTTCCATGTTTAGCTGGAATCCTGGGGTGAAATGTGTCCATGCAGGAAGAGGAATCAATTGGTTTCTTAGGTAGGGTTGTCTGCTTGCACCTCCAAATTTGGGAATTTGGAGCTCTGACTCTGAGGGGAGAGGTCTGGTATTCCTGCATTCGGATAAGGCCTGGTGCATATGTCCTACGGCAGCCGTGGTGCCATGTGTCAGGATAGGTGGGTGGGCGGGCAGATCTCATGTTGCTTTTGCAGGTGAGCAAACCTTGGTTATTTTGAAGTTTGCAAATCGTCACGAGCCAAGGAGAATTGCCTACAAACATGAAAGAAGTTTCTTCTCCAGTTCTGAGGAAGGTTGTCTCTGAGGAGTATGATTTCCCACAAATTCTACCCCTTTTTACCTCACCCATCGTCCCTTTGAAAGGCCTATTTGCAGAATGTAGCAGAGGAGGCTTGCTGATGACTTCTTCTGGAGCCAGTCGGTGCCTTGCTGAACACTGGCCAAAAGTGATGTGATGGTTCCTTTCTCAGCCCCTCCCACAGGCCAGGCAGGCTGGCCCTGGTGTCCCTTCAGCCACCCGGGGGGGCTGAACTCTGAGCCTCCACTATTGGATTTTGCAGACCAGCGACATGTGGGTTCATCCTCTTTTTTTTTTTTTTTTTTTTTTTTTTTTCCTGGTGTTGTTGTTTTCATGTCACGCAGATGTTCATGCCTCCTAAAGAAAGACTCTGTTGTGTGTGCTCTACTCCACCACCACAATAGGTCAGATGACTTCTTGAGCCCATCATGAACTGTTTCTTGGCTACAGGTGCAGTGCAGGTTTTTGGGGTACATCTAGCTTTGGGCACTTCTCCCATAGCCCTGAGCTTTCCTGCAGGCTTGCAAGTCCCTTTTAATCCAGAAAGGTCCTAAAGTAAAAATTAAATTTTTCCTTAAGGTCCTCTCATCAGATGACCCCAGCAAGAGAAGCTGAAAATACTTGTCTGGAAGTTGCCTGGATTTTTGTTAAAATGAGCCTTTTCATGCTCGGGGACAGGCCCCAGGGTGGCGAAGGATGTCCTTGTCAGTTCTGGGAGTTTGGATGTCATGGGAACATTAAGTCCCAGGAGTCTCCTTTTAGGAGGGAGCAGGGGTTGTTTCTCCTTGCAGCAAGGGCAGTTGGTCAGTGTGTTTTACTTTGCACCTCGTACCTGGAAGTCAAGGTGACAGGCAGCAGAAGCAGATGCTTCTCTGCTCTGTCAAGGTGCAGAGAAGGTGGGTAAGATGGAGCTGTGTCAGGCCATAGAGTAAATCAGCCAGGATTTACTCACCTGCAGTAAGGTGTGACTATTTAACCTCCAGCCCTGCTCCCACCAATGCCAGCCTGAGCTCCTCCTGTCCTGAGGGCCAGCAGCTGCAGCACCAAAACACCACGGGCACTCGCCTGTGCATGTCTGTGACCTGCCACAGGCCTGCATTTACATGTGCCCACTGAGCAGGGAAAGATGGAGCTGGGAACGCTAATGCAGAACCTCCTGCTCACCTTCCTAAAGTCCTGATGTCTGTAACTTTATTAATTATTTTATTCATGGTTTATATATCTCTGCTGGAGGGCATGAAGAGGAGGGCAGGGCACGGGCAGGATGTGTGCTAACACCTGTTTCCTTTGCCTCCTTCCCAAGCCTTTTTTCCAGCTTTTTCAGCATAGCCTCTGCATGTGATGGCTCCTGGTTGATGGGCTGTTGGAGAAATGTTACTTTGCAGGAGCACGAAAGCCAACCTTAACAGAGTCTGTGCTTGCTTGAACTGATCAGGAAAAGCAGGGCAGCTATGAACTTTCAATCTATTTGAGATTCATGCTGTAACTTCCCTGGGCCTGCCTTCTTACTGGAAGAATGAGTATTTGTCAGTTAGTGGTATAATTTTTCTGCCACCTAGTGTCCAGCCTTTGGAGTGCTCAAGCTTTTGGCTGTGAGTTACAAGTTATTTATTTTTTCTCTTTAAGTGCTTATGAACACAATCAGTGATGTGATGTAAATTTCCTTTTTAGACTGAGGTAGGCCTCTGATAGTAATAATTTTTACTCTCTGCATACTCTACTATTTGAAAATCTGGGGAATACCAGAGAATGGCATGTTTTTATTTTATATATCCTCATATATGTATATGGTGCTTTGAAGACAGAAAAATAAAAAGTCATGAGAAACCTTGACCAGGTGTGTTCTTTCAGATCTGTGAATTATACACACGTTCTTATTTGAACTAGTCCTTTGAAGGAATACCAGTGCTATAAGGATTTATAGACCAGAGTCCTAAATTCCTTAATTTATGTTCTAATCATGCTACCTATACAAGAAAATGCAAGCCTTTTATAGCTGTTGAACTCCTGGTATAAAATCAAATACTTCTGCACATGTGAGTGTGCCTGTGTGCTTCCCTGCCCTGACTGTTGTCACAGAAACCCCTCAGGAAGAAACATGGGAGGCTCCAAACCCAGTGTGTGTCTGCAGGATAAAAGAAGTGGCTGTGCTGTGCTCCCTGAACAGAAGGGGGCTGGGGTTGGTGGTTAAGCCCTGGGACATTGCCCAGTTAATGCTAAAGGTGATTTGGTCCCTTGTGTTGTCCTGGGCCTTGGTCTCTCCCTTGCCCTGTGCTGCTCAGGGGTGTCCCAGGCCAGGAGAGACGTGGCATGCACCACAGCGGAGGGGTGATGAAACATCAGACTGGTGAAAAGGGGATAACACGGCCATAGTTGTCACTTGGATTGCCACAGTGGAAAGGCATTGATAACAATCACTTATAAAATTGCATCAATAGACCTAGAAATGGTGGCACTGTCACCCTGGAGATTCTTCTTCTAAAGGTCATTCAAGGGTAATTTTAGATCCTCCTCCTACAGGGTACCTTTCACAGGATACCCACTCTGGGACTGAAAGCCAGGGAACAGCGTAGATCTCCTGTTCTTACACCCACAGTTCCTGCCTGTCCTGTACCCAGCTGCAGGGTGGAGGACTGACACACTGGAGAAGATCAGGTGAGGCTGGTGTGTCTGGATACATGGCTGTAGACATCTGTTGCTACCCAGGCATTCTGCAGTACAGAATTAGCCCTGTTTTATGTCATATTGTCACAGTCATATCTGAGCATCTTCGGGTTTTTGTAGCTTAGCTGGGGGCCAGATACCTCATTAACATAAACTGCTTTCTGGATTACAGCCATGGGAGGAAGGAGATGCTGGTTTGTTTTAGAGCAGTTCCTTTGCCTCTGGAAGATCACAGGTTTCAGAGGGATTTCCGCCTTTTTCTGCCACAGCTTAACAAAGAGAGATTTCGTTTGTGAAACTCTGAATGCTCAGGACCCAACATGCACATGTATAAAGGTCGGAGACAGTTCGAGTCCTCTCAGTCTTCATGAAGAACTCCAGTGAGATTCCAGCTGGTGTCTTCAGTAAAATGAGTTTGGAATCCCCAGCTTCAGCAGGGAAGTTAGTGGCATCCCATAGCTGCCAAAACTCAGCAGCCACATCCTGCAGCTTCGCCTCAGGTCAAAGCTCCAAGCTCTCCCTGAGGTCATCAGGAGCTCTCAGAGCTGAGCTTGATGCTCCCTGTGGGCAGCAGGAAAACACAGAGACAGGAGCCATGAAGGCATCTCTGGAACTCGATGGCCCTTCCCTGGCCTGCCTGTGCCCTGCTTTGCTGATTCTGGTCTCTTTGGCTTTGGGAGTCACATGGGAGTTACTGCAGGGTGTTACCATGGACGTTTGTTGATGCAACACTTGAAAATGGGATGACTGACATGTGAGTGTGTACTCGGATTTTTGCCTTATTTCCTGTGCACTTCCCTCCTGCTGCCCTGGGCACACGGATGGCCCATACACATAAAGACATGGAAAAGAAGGTGAGCTGTGAGGTGAAAAATTTGCTCACGGTGATTTATCCACTGTAGTAAAGACAACAGGTGACTAAAAAATGGGTAGAAGGGCAATTATGGACCTGCAGAGTGACAGGATGGGGAAACGGACTGAGTGCAGGTAGATGTGAAGCAGTACACAGGCAAAAATAATCCACAGTACCCCTTTCAAAATACTGGGATTTTTCCCAAGAAAATATGAAGTCAATGATTGTCAATAAGCAAAAAACCAAAAAATAAAAAACCAACCAAACAAAAACCCAAAACAACAAAACAAACCAAACAAACAAACAAAAAACCCAAAACAAAACCCCACCCCCCACACACAAAAAAACCCAAACCAAAGCAAAACAAAAAACCAAACAGTCTTATGTTAGGAATTTTGAGGACTAGGAATAAAAGCAAGGATTTGCTGTATAAATGTAACTGTATAAATCTCTGGGTCACCTGCTTTTGGGTGTGACTCTGATCCTTTATCTCAAAAAGGATAGAGCCAAACTGGAAAAGGTCCAGAGAAAGGCAGAAAGGGTGACTAAAGGTAGGGAATAATTTCTCTCTGAAAGGAAACTCTGCAGGTCCAGTGGGCTGGATAAGGAGGGTTTAGAAGAGGCCTAGGGAGTTACATGAAGATGGATATGGAGCAACCACCCACTGTCTCTGCCAAAAGAAGAATTAGACATCAACTGGAGCTGGCCATAGCCTGACTCAGAGCAAGCACCAGGAGCTGAGCCTTGTACAGTGGATGGAGACCTGGGGAACCCCTCACATGTGGATGCTGTGTGGGCCAAAAGCTGAAGCAGGCTCAAAGTGGGGCTGGGCAAACCCTTGGAGAGCAAGAGCCACTTGCAGGCTACTGACTTAACAAACCAAAGCGAGCTGAGGAACGCCCTGAGACGCCTTTGGGCCCAGGCTCCTTGCAGGTGAGTGTTGTGTTTGGCTGGGGGGTGGCCCTGCTGAGAACTCTTCCCCCCTCCCTCAGCATGAGTGAGTGCTGGACAGCCCCTGCAGGGGTGGAGCACTGCAACCAAGGGCTGCACACCCCGGGGGAACAGCCTGTGCCCTGGCCAGCAGCTGCTGCTGGTGTTTTCCTCTTGGTCTCCCAGCATAAGGGTACAGGAGGTTCTAGAGAGGAGATCTGGTCTCCTGCCCAGGCAGCTGGCAAACACTGGGAAGGAGGACGGTGTCAAGAAGGGCTGTGGCTGGAGAGTAGAGTTTAAACAAGGTTTCCTAGGCCATTGAAGCTGAATGATTTCTACAGGAGCAAGCCTTTCCCCTGGAGCTCCCCCAGGAAACTGGCTGGGTTTGTCCTGTAGGGTTCAGGGCTGGGAAGAGGACAGGGTGAGGGTGGCCATGGATCCTGAATACAGCAGGGCATGGTCTGGAGAAGCGGCGAGGACCCAGACCATGCATGTAACAGGAGAGATGTAACATTTGGGCACCTCAACTCAAAGCTGCTGCTGGATGTGCTTCAGGCACAGCTCTGTGGTGCAAAAAGAACCATGGCTGCATCTCCCTGGCTTGACCTGAGCTCCTGTCTCACCACAAATCTTGTACTGCCTGAGCTAATGCAGGTTTTGATGTCTATGTCCTTAAATTGTTTGTCTCTGTTTGCAACAGGCTTGTATTGATTTAGGTTAATTTGGTTACCCAAAATAGGGTTGTGCTGATTGCTCTAAGTGGATTAAATAGTGATTTTAGTTAAACTGATGGCAGGCTTGTGTGTAGACAGGGCCTGGAGCTTTGTAAGCTAATGACTTGGCAGTAATGTAAAGAGTTTTTTTAGACAGCTGAGACCAAGCTGTTGTTTTAAATACAAGACCATAAGTGCTGCTATTCTAGTAAACAGTCCCCAAACATGATAATTTTCCACTAACTTGGGCTCCTTCTGAATCCTGGCTGATCTCTTTGCTAACTTTCACTTTCCTGGTAATAATTCGGCAAGTACCTTTATTCCAAATGGACTTTGCATTAAATCCAAGTGCAAAACATGGAACATTTCCAATTTTTGGCAAAAGTTTCTTATTTCTGTTTGCTTTCCCACCCTGCTTATTTTCCCACTTTTTTTTTTTTTTTTTTTTTTTTTTTTTTTTTTTTTTTTTTTTTTGTCAATGGAAAAAAGTTTGTGCTCTTTTTTAATAAAAATTCAGGTAGAAGAAAAATGCAAAGGAGCCTTGCTCCTGCCAACAGCAGGGACCTTTCTCCACAAGAGAGCCCTTAGTGGAGGACAGGTCCAGAAGCAGCCACTGTTCAATTTCTTCACTCAGAAAAATACAAGGGTGAGATCATAATAAAACTACAGAGGGGGTTGGGTTGGAAGGGACCTTAGCCCTTGGACATTACATATCTTGTTGCCCATATAATCTCAACGGGAATAAATCACTGTATCTGCATAAAGTCTTTCTTGCCTGCCTCTGAACCCCCCAGCTGAGCTTCTGCCAAGTGAATCTGCCTTCATGGGTCTTCTCTCCACCAAACTGCAAATCCCTTTTTGATTCTTCTGCTTCCTCTGCTGATTTTTTTTATCTTCAGGTTGGAACTGAAATTAGAAAAGAGCATGACTCCAGACAAATGAATCACTGAGCCTTGGTTAGCTCTGATTTGTAAGGGAGTATTGTAAAGAGTTCTGAGATACTGAATAAGCCTTAGCTCTGAAAATAACAGCCCCACAGAGAGGCTGCGATCCTTTCCTGTCTTAGGCAGGTATGTGGAAGCAGAAAGCTGATGGCAAGAATGAGAGGAGACTTTGTGTCTCAAAGGACAGAGGGAGCAGCAGAAAGGGAAAGCTCAGGGTTACCAACTGGACAGCAGCTGGAGACCACAAATCTGAATTATCTAGAGAAATGGGCACATTGAAACCCAGCGTACACTAGGACATTTTTGGCAGACATTTCTATACCACTAGTTCACTTTGAATCCTGGGCTATTTTTGGTATTTCTGGAATCTGAAAATTGGATCCCAGTAACTTGGAGCACAATAGAGGTGAAGCTGTAGGAGAGGGACATGACATAGATGGGGCAAAGCAGGGGTAAGAGTGTTTATGAAGGAGCTGAGTTACACAGAAAGGGTAACAGATTTTTTTTTCCCAAGACATAGGCCAAAGAGATCAAGGGAATCAGCACCATACAAGTGAGTGGGTTGTGTGTGGCTCCACCAAAGCATCCTGCAGGGGGTGGTGGTCAGGAAGGGGCAGGGAAGGGCCAAAGCACAGCCACCAGGCAGCCCAAGCCATAAACATACAGTGTGCTTGTAACCCTGTGGTAATAAGCACTGTGGAATCCATCTTCATCCTCAGTGACCACCCCACCAGAGCAATCTGCCCGTGGATGAATGTCCTTTGTGTGTGGCTCCACAGCCCCACTGAACAAGGCTCAGGGGATGATCACTGAGACATTTTACCCACATCTAGAGGCTTGGGGGTAGAGATATTTGTCAAATAAAAACTGCAGATCATCTTTCTGCCTTGAACACCTGAAATGTAGGTGAACAAATCTTATTTAAACTGACTGAAACATTTGCACAGAGCTGATGGGGCAGCTAGACTGGGAACAAGGACATTTATCCCCTCCTCCCATTTGCCATCTTGTGATGTCTGAGAGCTCCAGAAGACAGCTCCAAAGCTGTTCCATGGCAGAAAAAGCTGCCCATGGGGGATGGATGCCCAGCCCTGGAACGAAGCCCTCCCTGGGCTATGAGTCGTAAAATAAACTCTCAGATCAGAACGGCTGGCTTTGCTACAAAAGACTACAAAGCTCACAACGAGTAAAAGAATATCCTACAAAATCCTTCTTCAGACTTCCCCGAGCCTCTTCCATGAAACAATTAGTGGATGCTCTTGTTTTGAACTCTGTGACTCACTCCTGTAATTCAGTTGTGGCCTGTGATGGCTCAGTCACTTAGTGCATGGCGGGGAAACAGGCAATTGTGAGAATTTCCTCTGTGCCTCCCTCGGCCCTCACTGCAGCTCTGGGCACATTGTACCACAGCCTGGATGCATGCTTCCCAGATGGGCAGGCTCCCCCTCAGGAATGCTTCTTCACGGCACCATGTGGCGATCAGGAAGGTTTCTCAAAGAGAAAATGCATCTCACTGTGTTTTACAGTACTTCATCCAGATGCAAGGGTGGTCCTATTATCAATGATCTAAATAGTTAAGTTGTGGCTTGGCTCTACCAGAGTTTTATTTGTAATTTGGTGTCTTCACAGCAGGTACACATGTGTGCACAGTTGTAAAAACTCCATTAAAGATAATGGACTCTATCAAAGCAATTACACTGGCTAAGGTCTCCCACATTCTTTTCTATTAACCATACTTTACTTTGCCATTCAGCAGTGTATTTACTGTTATGAACCAGTAAGTGACTTTTAATCACTGGATTTGTATAACATGCAGATTTGTGTAACTTTCCAAGTACATCATAAGTATGAAAGACATTTAACAAGTAAACCAAAATTGTTTCCAGACATTTCCAGTACCCATTGAATATATTTGAAGGCTTCTCTGTGCTTATATTACCTTGGTCGTGCTCAGATAATTTGGGCAACAGAGCAGGAAAAAAGCACTGAATAATTTGCCAACTATTTCACCTCTAAAAGAGAATTGAAAACAGAAAGCTGAAAAATTCAGTACCACACGTCAGAAACCCTGCCCTGTGTCTGCTGAGCAGTGCTGTATGTTTGTCATGAGGGAAATACAATTCTGTTTGCTGGCTGCTGACTACCAAGTGCTGAATTTCTGCTGTTATCAGGAATGGCAGAAGGCACTGTCACAGAGTGACCCTGACAGAACAAACTGCAGTGTCCTTCATGCAGGGCTCCCTCCAGGCCCTGGGGGTGGCTGAGCCAGTGACTCTGGTGACCTTGGGCAGCTGCTGCTCCTCTGCCAAGGGACAGGGATGAGCTTCTCCACAGAACGCTCAGGCTTGTCTCTCATCTGCTTTTGACTTTGCTTGATCTCTGAGACACTTTTAGCCCCATAGTCTCTATTTCCCTTTGGCAGTTCTTTCCATCTTACAGCTCACATTCGTTCCTTTCTGTTTCTCCCCCTTATTCTTTTGCCTTCCCTACTTCTCTTGCTTTTCCCTCTTGCTTTCTGCCAAACCATGTGCACCACTCCTTCCTTTTCTGGTTACTTTTCCCAAGGGCTGAATTACAGCAGTTCTGTTTGCTTGGCCATTTGTATAGCCCAGAGTCATCTCCCACAGTTTGAGGTGCTAAGCTGAGCAAGTTGACCTTCCTTGGTTCCCTCTGCAGTCAGCTGGAAGAGATGGGAGCCTCCAGCAGTGACTCAGGCTTTGAGGCTGTCATAAGACCTTGTGAAGACTGATGTCCTCTCATGAGCTGCCAGTAAGACCAATATCCTAACTTATAGGCTTTGAATTGGGGACCCAAATTTATTTAGTACAAACCCTGCTTTTGCAGTTTTGGCACACATCAGATGGATGAGAAGCACAAATCAGGGGATATTCCCTCTAACCAACATCGCCCTCCCAGGTGCCAGACTCCTGCCCACAGCCTGGCAGTCAGGAGAAGTGGTATCTGCAGCACAGGAGCTGACAGAGCCTTGCAATAACCTTCCCCCATCCCAGGGTCCCATCTCTGCTGTAGACAAAGCATTTGGTCCAACTTCAAAAAGCCAAGCCAGCCCTTTTGCTCTTGTTCCTTTTTTCACTCTAAAATGAGTATCATGTAAGGAATAAGGAAATAAAAGTGAAAGAGGAAACAAAACTTTCATTCTCACACAGCCATTTAAAAGCACGCATCCTCACAGTTTCCATGACTTTCATTTCACTGGGAGAATGGTTCCCAGGGGCTAACTTCAACATTTTGAATGGAGCCACATTTAGCCTTTTCCACAGCAAATCACACAGGAGCCATGAACTGCAAATGCAGCCTTATCTCCATCCAGACATTTGTTACCAAAGAGATTTTTCCAGTTTTCTATGATCAGACCAAGAAAATACGGGTGACATTGTAACAGCCCTCCCAGAGCATGCTCTGCTGTATTCTGAGGTTGCTGTTACATGGTAAGGGTTGGTTTTCTCCCTAGAACCCTCGTCCTGTGATCCACCTGTGAGATTTTGTCACTGGCTTTCCTAGGATTTCACCTCCAGTGCAATTGCAACTTGCTGATCCAAGAATGAAAAAAAATGGTTGAAGTGGTTTTCTCCCTCGCCCTCTCTGCCCTGCCTTCCCTTATAAACCCTTGTGGGCACATGAACGTCCCTTGTCCCAGGGCAGGCTCAGCTGGACACTCTTTCCCACATTTTACCCTTCTCCACAGATCACTGGAGCAGGGAAAACTGGCTCCACATCCACCTGTTCATAGGCCCAGAAAGCTGTTTGGAGCACTCTTTGTTAATTTTATTACTAACATAATAAAACGAGGTGGACATAATAAAATGGACAGCTCCTTGGCCTTGTTTCTGACCAAGGTGGCTGCTATGGCTCGCTCTCTGCCCCCTGAGTGCCTCTCAGTGTGTGCAGCTGACCTGGTGCCTTTGATAATCAAATTTTCATTAGTCTGCTAAGCAAAATGCTGGCATTGAGCCACGGGCAAGTTGTAAAGCTGGCCGAATAATTGGAATAATAATTCACTCATATTGAATGTGGTCCACTTAAAGGTGGTGCTTATTTCCTGAATGGAAATTAATATCTTCTAAGGATTTGGTTTAGATTACTTCACTGCATGGTTTACTTCAGCCTTATAATTTTGCCACTGATACGTAAAGTGGGTTCATAAATAGAGCAGCAGAGCCTTGGCTGTGCGTGGAGATAGTGCTGTGCACTAATGTAAATTATAAATGTAGAGCTAGAAAATGTAGCAAGCCCAGCTGGCAAACTTCCCGGTATTATCTCACAATAATTGTTTCCAGCCAGTAGAGATTTTTTGTATAGCAGAAGACAGGTTATTTATATTATATATTTAGCCTAAAACTGTAATAACATCCTCTGGCAAAAGTATTATCTGATGATGTCTGAAATGGAATCAGCTTTCCTCTTTTCAGGCATTAATAATTGAAAAATTTGTGTCACCTCATGGCATTTCCTGAATTGGAAAATAAAATGAGGACAACTTTTTAATTCGTATAGTTTACTTCTTTAAAAGTAAATCTATTTTTGACAACCAGAATTTCCTAGAATTGTTACGTGTGGTTTGTATCACCAACCAGAGAAATATTTCCTTTTACAGCTCTGATCAGGCAGAGACAACAGTACCACCATCAGGACTGGCTCCTGGCTTGGCAGTCAGGAAAATACCTGTGAGCAGACAAGGCATGTGAAGGTTATGGAAGAGAGCAGGTTTTTTCCCATTTCCTCAGAAATGCCTGGATGCCTGCTCCATTGCCCATCTGCACATTCTCAGGCAAACCCTACAGAAGTGAGGATGTGGGCTTTCAATCCTCAGATGGCAATCCTGCTTTAGTACCCCTTGTATTTCTGGCATGCAAGGGAACATGTTTTACACATTAGAGCTTTCAATGCCGTGAATTTCTGTTTAATACATTATTTAAGTGATTCTTCACTTACAAGGTATGTTGGTGTGAAAGTGGGAGAAAATGGCCTTCCCCTCAATGGGACCCACTCAATCCACACAGGAGAACAGATGTATATAATGGCCATTCTAAGATGACATGTGAAAGAAGTAAGGTTTATTTAAATAAATGCTACAGCCAAACTTCAAGTCCAAATATGCATGTGCTGTGGAAAAACTCCCACTATAATAATGACAGCTCAACAGAAAGTAATTCCATATCCAGACGTAAAAAAATTAATGCAGGAACGTTTGTTTACTTAGTGGCTGCAGTGTAGTGTTTAAACCCCAGTTTGTGACAAGCAGTAGATACTGAAGAGTGTGAGAAATAAATCTGAGAAAATCTGAGATTTTGGGGTGATTAGTTCAGTAAAAAGGACAGTTGATGAGAAAAATATGTTTATTCTGCTTTTTAAATCACCAGTGTTCCTGATTTTGTTTCTCACAGTTTTGTTCTTAGCTGATCTACTGACGTATAATTATGGCTGGTTCATACTGCTATGAGTAAAATCCATTTTTAGATGAGTCCTCATCTCGTTGGCTGGTGATCAGGTATCTCTAGGGAAACTTGGTTCTTTTCTTTGACTAATTTAAATTTATGGGAAGTCATTCAGTCAAAATAAACATCAAAAGGCTTAACTCTTTTGAATTTGTGTGCCACTGGATTACGACTTCAAACGTTTGGAGGTACCCATAATACGTGATTATTAATCCCGTAGATATTTTGAATTGAGTGATAATGAGCTATCAGCTTTACTCTTGTTTGGAAGCCTACCCTGACACCAGTTGAGTCACTGTCTTTGGAACAGGATCAGAAAGTGATGCCAGTAAAGCCAAACAGCTGCTCTGTTACAGTTGTAGATGAATAATGAAACACGTGATTCTGGAAAGTGAAATGTATTCACCTGCAACAACAATCACAATAAAGTCTCATCTTTTTCTTTCAGATTTACATGAATTTGTTTTTAAAAGCTGGCTATTTTTTTTAAACAAAATCCTGGCTTAGCTGAAGGTTCTAAGGGTTCTGTGGTTTAATATCTGAGTCTGGAACTTTTACCTTTCACATTAGGCACCCTGATTTATTTTATTTATCTATCTATTAGGAAGATTACCCTTATGTTAATCACATCACAAAGTGTATTCCAGAGGTATTGGAAGTACCCACAGAATTAACTAAAGCACAAATTTAGAACATCTCACTTTGGATAGGGTATGATGGTATATCTAACCAAAGCACTGATTAAAGCTGTGCAAAAACTTTTTGCTTCAGTTCCGTGGATTACCTAAAAATACATACATTTAGAAGTTCTTTGGATATTAACCCCAAATACCCTGGCTTTTACTGGTTTTTGATGGAAAACAATCATTTGGTGATGAACCTCATCATTGAAAGTGAAATCAGTTCTGGTTTTGGACAACTGGGTGCTCCACCTAGCTGTGCTCTGCCAGCCTGTGCTGCTGCTGCACGCTGGCCACTCCTTCCCAACCTCCTACCTCACTGCATGTCCCAGTCCATGCTGCAGCCATCCTTTAAAAGGTGCCATGCAAATGGTTCTTAAAGGGAAGGAGAGAGGATGAGAAGAATAGCTGAAAAAAAATCCACATTAGAACATGAGCATGATGTTTTTTACTCTCCTGATCTATGATAGATGCCACAGTGCCACATATGAGGCTAGCTTAAAAATATCGAGATGTCTTGATCCTAAAGAGATAAAAATAAGTAAGTCTAACATGTCTGGGATTTCCTCAGTTTTACACCAGGCAAAACCTTTCTTTTTTAAAAAATTTGATTTGAATTTGCAAGTAGAGCTGGCTTCCCTTCAGCAGCATCTTTTGATGAATACATTATTTACTGCTGAAACAGAAAAGGTCGCTGGTGAAGCAGTGATGGGGCAGGGAGGGAAGAACAAAGATGAATGCAAGAAGAAGAAGAAAGGCAGAGTTTGCAGCTGAGCTGTGAGACGAACCCGAGGTCGCAAGGGACAGAGCTACAGGAAATCTGCTCTTTATGGCAGCAGGTGCAGGGGGAGCTCTCATACACTGATCTCAATTGGAAGCGAAGGTACCACACAAAGCCGCAGCTATGTGCAGATAATGAGAAGCTGAGAGGCCAAGACCAGCAGAGGAAAATGGGTCAATCTGGAGCTTGCACGAGGGCTCAGGAAGTTGTTTGAGAAGGAAAGAGGCAGCAGCACTGCCGTCAGTACAGAGAGGGTTTGTTAAAATTTGGTCTGATTTCTGATGCAGCATGTCATGCTGTAGCTTCTCAGTTGCTTTTAAGCGGAGAAAATTTTTCAGTGGGGAAAAAAAGTTCCTAGTTCATTGTAGAGCCAGTGGAACTGCTGCCAGCACAAAGCAGGCAGTAGCATGGGGAAGGGGAAGGCACGCACAACTGGAGAAGTAGAAGAGGGAGCAGACAGGACAATTTATTTTGGTGGCTGTGCCTGTATGTGCCATTACAATGAAAAATGGAAATGAAGAAATAGCAAAATTCTCCAGCTCCCTCCTGACTAATCTAAACTAGAAGACAGCATTATCCACTGTTGGATATGCTCTTCTGTGTAATTTCTTACACCATCTATCTCGATCTAAACACTTAACTACTGCCCAAAAGTGCATTAGGGCTAACTGGAGTGGGGTAGATTTCTCTACATCTCTGGATGTCTCACTATGTCATTTGAATCAGACTTAGGGTTATGGTTATAATGAGGTTAAGGCACAATTAAAATAGCATTAAAACCCAAAGATACTATTTCTCCCACACTAGCATTTGCTTCAGAATAGTATCTGCACCTTTTTCTCCAGTTATGCTTAAAGTCTTCACTAAAAATTATCTGCCATCCCCCTGCAACTCCTTTCCAGTGGTCTGGTAATTGAATGATTATAGCTGTTGAAAAGCAGCTCCTTTCTGGATAAAGAAACAGAATGTCATGTTCTGTGTACACACTCACACATATTCACACATATTCCTGATTATTGTCTGAGGTAATGAATTACAGTCTGCTGAGTATTCTATTGTGGTGGGACTTTTTTATTAAATATACACACTGATGTGAGTACACATGAGGTAAGGCAAGCTCACCTGAAGCAAAAGTGATGAGTGTTGGAGTCCAGGGCATTCCTTTGGATACCCTGGACAGTCAGAAACCTGTACAGAGGGGTTTAAAACCTGTACAGGGGGGTCTGGGATCTGTACAGGGGGGATAGAGACCCTGGCACAGAGCCCAGAAAGGCAAGGGCTTTGACTTTTGTCCATGGAAAAGACTTCCAACATTGGGAGAGGAGTTACAAGCCACAGAGTGTAATAAAGAGTAGTATAGTTTTCACATTTGGGTTTCTAGAATAGGGGTGAATGGGGACAAGATGGAGGATTCTGGGCGGTGCCCTGGGGTCTTCTCCTTCTTCTTCGTCTCCATCTTCTGCAGTGACGGTGGCACCAAGTAGCTTTAGAGGGATTGGGTTAGTGAGGAAGTAACCTGTTTAGTGTAACATATAGATATTGGTCTGTAGTTGTGAATAATCTGTACGTAACTATCTGTATAAGAGAGGACGAGCCTTCGTCAGAGCATGGAGTCGTCGCCTGATGCCCGTGCTGTTGAGACCTTGGCTGGGCACAGAGAAAAAGGGACAAGATAAGATATGATAAACAAGAGAAAATCCTTGAAAAAGAACATCTGAAGACTATGGTTCATTTCTGCGTTCGGCTTGGAGCTTTCAGAGGGAAAGGACATTTAACCACCCTAATCTCAGGGAAGGGTGACCAGCCACAACCGAGAGATGAGGCTTGGGATAAACTTTAACTGTCCCAGTAGATTCAGAACAAATGCAAAGAACTCACTAGCAGGGTTTTTTATTCCAAGAGTACATTTCATGCCTTGCTTCTTTTAAATATTTGTTTCCAGACGATGTACCTTTTGGTAGCTTTGTTTTGACTAGCATCTCTTGAACCTCTCCTGTCCACCATATAAACAGCTGAAACAAGTCTGCTGCTGGTGCTCAGTTATTTGAGGTAGCATGAACAACAGCTGGTTGAAAAGAACTGCAGAAGGACCTTGTGAGGCTGAACAACAGTCAAACCATAGATGAAATTCACTGTGTGAATTGAATCAGCACCTAATAGGAAAAAAAATCCTAGCCTCTCATATAAAATGAAAAGCTCTGAAATTATCACAGCCACTGAGAAGGAAACCATGGCATTAGTTAAATATCAGAATAAATTAATCAAGTGTTGGCTGCACTCAATCAAATGTTACAGACCATTTGCAAAGGAACGCAGAACAGAACAAGAAACATCAAGACGCCCCTGCAGGAATCCATAGCAAACCTGAACATGTACTTACTCCCCTCATCCCAGAAAGCAGAAACAGAAAAAAAATTAGAGAGGGGCTGTGTACAAGGTCAGTCTGATTAGTTCAGCACTGCAGAGTTTGGAAAAGGGACTACATTATGTGATAACACAGGAAATCATCAGAGGCACAGATGTATTGGGAAAAATATGTTTTTTCAAGCACAAAAATCCAGGAGCTCTCAAAGGCAGGGAGCCATAGCCAGGCTCAGAGCAAGAGCTGGTACCTTGTGCAGCAGGTGAGACCTGGGAAGCCCCTCACCTGTGGATGCTGTGTGGGCCAAAAGCTGAAGCAGGCTCAAGGTGGGGCTGGGCAGGCCTTGGAGAGCGTGAGAGCCACTGCAGGCTACTGACTCAACAAACCAGACTGAGCTGAGGAACCCCTGAGCTGAGCACACAGTGGTCAGAGGGCAGGGGGACAGCCCAAAGGGGAAGTGCTGTGCGTGCTGCCTTGTTCCTGCTCTTGCTGAGACACCTGCCCTGGCTTTGAGCTGGAGGCAAGGCTGTGCTAGATGGGCCCTTTGTCTGCACCCACAGAGCTGCCCTTTTGCAACCAATTTCTTTCTGAATGATGGGAGCCAGCACTGACATCACTTGAATCAGATGCACTGCAGCAAGGCTGAAGGAAGAAGAAGGATGTGTGGCTATTTTCGGCATGTGAGACACAGCTGCTTGCTGTCTTCTCTCACAAGTCAGGAAGGGCACAGACTGGAACATGAGGTCAAAACTCTCTTAGCATGTCCTGCACTTCTTAGTAAATGGACTGAAACCAGAGAAAATCAGTAAGATGACAGTTGTTAGATAAACCCAGGCTTTTTTAACCAGCTTTTCTGAATATTGTGAAAACTTCCTTGTGCACAGGATGGTATATTTAACAATTGCATTTCCTGCATCTGGGAAGGAAGGAACATTCTTGAAGACTAGGATGGATGGAGGCCATCTGGAAAACACTGATTACATGTACATGATTAATATAGTGGATAGGATGATCTATGAGTGAAGCAGGTAATACTTTAGCAAAGTTAATAAAAGCTGTAGTCAGTGGGCACTCATAAGCTTATAAAAAGTTTGTAATTATGAATAACAATAGAAATAAAACTGTCAATAGAGAAATACTAGGGATAGCAAAAGATGATGCTAAACACTGCTATGTGTTAACTAGGGAGGAGAGGATACACTGGAAATGGCGGAGGACTAAAACTACCTAAAACACAAAACAGGACAGGGGATTTTAGCAGAAATTCATGTTGTTCAAATTATGTGTAAGTTTGAGAGAACAGACTCAGGAAAGGTACAGTGATCTTAGGAAAAGGACTTGAAATTACTTGCTGTATATTAAGGGTTAGCTCTGGCAGGCAGCTAATGCCCATGCAGCCACTTGCTGACTTACCTTCTGCCCCAATAGGATGGGAGAGAGAATCAGAAGGGTAAAAGGGAGAAAACTCATGGGCTGAGGCGTAGGCAGTTCAATAGGTAAAGCAAAAGCCACACGCAAAACAAAAGCAAACAGAACAAGGAACTCATTCACCACTTCCCATGGGCAGGCAGGCATTCAGTCATCCTGAGGAAGGCAGGCCTCCAATCATGCATAAGAGTGAATTTGGAAGAAAAATGCCATAAATTTGAATGTCCTCTCTTTCTCCTCCTTTACTGTTGGTCATGACATCATGTGGACATATGATTTGGAATATCCTTGGGTTGTTTAGGTCAGGCTGTCCCAGCTGTGTCCCTTCCAGCTTCTTGTACACCCCAGCCTGCTCACTGGCAGGGCAGTTCAAGAAGCAGTGTAAGCACTGCCCAGCTGAAACATCCAACTCTGATCACAAACCCCAAACAGAATCCTAAATAAGCTACTCTGAAGAAAATTTCCTCTATACCAACAAAACCCCGTACAAATATATAAATGATAGCACCTTTCAACAAAACGAAAAAGCTCTGTGACATAGAGATATGTGGAATCATACAAAAGAAATGAAAATACATATGTAGAACTCACAGTATTACAGAATATTCTGAGCTGGAAGGGACCCACAAGGATAATCAAGTCCAGCTCCTGGCCCTGCATAGGACAGCCCTGAGAATCACACCATGTGCTTGAGAGCATTGTTCAAATGCTTTTTGAACTCTGTCAGGCTGGTGCTGTGACCTCTTCCCTGGGGAAGCTGTTCCAGGGCCCACTGGGTGAAGAATCTTTTCCTAATCCCCAACCTAAACTATTGGAAAACATGCTGGTGGTGTCTGATGAGAGAGATGATCTGAAGACCAGGATACTTTTTGGGACACGTGGTTTATTGGTCGTGGGAAGGCAGCCTAACTGGGGAAGAGTCCATAAGTCTAAGGGGACAGGGTTCCAGCAGAGCAAGAGAGCAAGTGAGCGATTTACTTGTTACATTCTATTTTAACCCTTTCTATCGTGAATATTCTAATGAGCATCAACCAATCACCTCAAGATACAAAACCTACAGAATCTACATATAGCCTATGGGAACTACAACATTACAATACTACTCTACATACCAAAATCCTGAAAAACCACCTTATCTCTGATACCTGAGAAGGTCCAACCCCTTATTCATCCTTTTGTCTTTGCAGGAGTGTCACTGAAACACCCAGCCCAGTCTTTTCAGCTAACCTAATCACCCTCTTCCTGCCCAGCATCTTACAGTTCAAATTTTGCTTTCAGTTCCATCTCTTTTGTAGGTTTCATACTCTTAGAATCTTTTACTAATAAATCATCTCTGCAGGACCTAGCTACTTCATCCTTTCCAACCCTAAACCTCCCCTGACACAACTTCAGGCCATTCCTTTGGGTCCTGTCACTGGTCACCTCAGAGATGTGATCAATGCCTGCCCCTCCTCTTCCCCTCATGAGGAAGTTGTAACTGCAGTGAGGTCTCTCCTCAGTCTCTTCTCCAGGCTGAACAGACCAAGTGCCCCCAGCTTCTGCTTATATGGCTGCTCCTCAAGGCCCTTCACTATCTTTGGACCCCTCTCAGTTGCCTCTCTTGAGGCTGAATAGGTCTAGCTCCCTCAGCCTCCTCTGGATATTCTCTAAGAGCTTTATATCATTCTTTTATTGTGGTGCCTAGAACTCACACAAGACTTGAGATGAGAATGCCCTCCCTTGCTGGGCTGAGGATGCTGTGCCTGATGCACCTCAGGACAGGGTTGGCCCTCCTGGCTGCCAGGGCACTGCTCATGTTCAACTTGGCATCGACCAGGACCCCCAGGTCCATTTCCATGGAGCTGCTCTCCAGCATCTCATTTTCCAATCTGTCAATACATCCAGGGTTGCCCGTCCCAGGTGCAGAGTACAGCACTTTCCTTGGCTGAGCTTCATATGGTTGATGATTGCCCGGCCCTGATTTGTCAAAGTCTCTCTGCAGGGCCTCCCAGCCTTCAAGGGAATCAACAGCTCCTCCCAATTTTGTATCATCTGCAAACTTTCTTAGTATCCCTTCAAGTTCTGCTTCCAAGATGTTTATGGCTACTTGAAGCCAATGAGTACCGTAATAACTGTACACATGTCTTGCTAAATTCAGTGAGTATCTGACATGCAAAGCAGTGCTGGGGTAGGGCTCACAAACAGCCACATAATGGCTCTGAGACCAAGCAATGCCCAGTATGGCTAAACCTGAAAATAAATTGTTTTCCAAGAGTATGTTTGGTGTATATATTTGTTGTTATGCTGGGACATGTGAGATGGAGGCCATATATCTGTATGTGTAGCATAGGTCATGTCCTTTACCTGGGGTGAGTAGCACTGGTATGGGTTAGGGACTGACCTGATGGAAAGCAGCTCTGTGGAGAAGGACCTGAAGGTCCTGGTGGACAACAGGCTGTCTCTGAGCCATGCCCACACCCATGTGGACAAGAAGACTGATGGAATCCTGGGGTGCATTAGGAAGAGCATTACCAGCAGGTCAAGGGAGAGCATCCTGCCCCTCTAATGAGCCCTGGTGAGGCACATCTGGAGTGCTGTGTCCAGTTCTGGGCTCTTCAGAACAAGAGACATGGAGCTCTTGGAGTGGGTCCAGTGGAGGGATATAGGGACTGATTAAGGGACTGGAGGATCTCCCCTGGCAGGAAAGGCTGAGGGAGCTAGACCTGTTCAGCCTCAAGAGAGACAACTACGAGAGGTCATTATCCATGTTTTTAAGTATCTGAAGGGAGAGTGTCAAGAGGACGGAGCCAGTCTCCTCTTGGTGGTGCCGAGCAATAGGACATGAGGCAACGGGCAGAAACCAATGCACAGGAAATTCCACTGGAATATGAGGAAGAAGTTCTTTAATATGCAGGCAAAGGAACAGATTGTGGGAAGACTTTGTGGAGTCTCGCTCACTGGAGATTCTCCAGAACCATCAGGACACAATTCTGTGCCATGTGCTCTAGGGTGGCCCTGCTTGGGCAGGGAGCTTGATCCGCTTCCAATCTGACCGATTCTGTGATTCCGTGACTGCTCTCCCGCCTAACTTAACGCTGCAGACCTGCGAGCACAGGGCCCGCGCAGCCTGAGGGCACTGCGCGGGCGGGAGTACCCGGGTTCCCCGGGCTGCTCCTGGGCCCAGCCCCGGCCCCACCGCACCACCCTCGGCAGCCGGGACCGCCCGCCGCCCTCTCCCTCCCCAGGGCGGCGGGGCTGCCTCGGTCCCGCCCCCGGCGGGGAGTGGCCGGGCCAGGGCCGCTTTCCGCCCGGTGCGGGCCGTGGCCGGGCCGGGATGTGGCGGCCGCAGCCCCGGGCGGGCGGCACCGACAGGCGGCGCCCAGGTGAGCGGGGCCGGCCGGGGCAGCGGCGGGAGGCGGGGGCGAGGCGGGGGCTGCCCGGCCGGGGAGCTCCGCAGGAGCCCCTGAGGCACACGGGGCGGGGGGTACCCCGGCCGGGGCCGGCAGCGCTGCTCCCCGCTGGAGGGGCCGGGCGGCTCGGCTGCATGCTGCCCTCGGGCTGGGAGCGGGGCAGCTCTTGGGAGTCGCGTTGAGTATGGGGAAAATAGAGTTTTTTGTTTCTTTTTTTTTTTTTCTTTCTTCCCTTTTCTTTTCTTTTTGGTGAAAAAAAACCCACCCGGGTCTTTCATTTCACAGTCTGAAAGTTTTACGATTTTTAAAGTATTTTTATCTATTTGTTTATTTTTATTTTAGTTTATTATTATTATTTTTTAAGCCCCTGGTGATGTTGGCATTTATTTCGCCGTTAACGCAGCCTAAGAAAGGGTCTTGCTACTTTGCGATAACGTAGCTATCGTTTTTTAATTCAAAAAATAAGCTGCTTTGATTTCACTTCGGCCTGTGTGAGCGCAGTCAAAGTGAAACAGAGATAACAGTGGTTTATTTGTTTATTTTTTTAAATAACCAGCTGCAAAGAGGGAAGTAATGGTGCTCTTAGAAAAGTCACCCGCATTATGTCTCCTGTGCTGGCTTAAGGAAGAAGAGGAAAATTGCCTTCTCAGCGGACACTCTGTGTGTATATGCTTTTATAAATAAATGAATTTTATAAGACCATGACCTCTATTATGGATGAACTGCTCTCCTTTTCTCTCAGAGCAGCAGCAATCAGCTGGTCCAAGCTAGGGATGCTCTCCTTATCAACAGTGGTGCTGGCAAAAGGCTGGAGCCACGGAGAAATTCTGGAAAAAAAACCACCTTTCCCAGGACAACTGGGTAAGAGAGGTGTATTTCTCACTAGGTATGTCTGCTGTCTTATGGGTTGTTTGGGATATGTGGTTCTCCCAGCTCCGTGAGTCCACGAAGACTTTCTGCAAACACTTCAGTCGTCCTTGCCAACAGTTTAATAGAAAACAGCTCATTCCTGTTTTGGTAATCCATATTAATCTTAGTGTACCAGTGCTTGAGTAACTTCATGCTATGCTTTTGAGTAGCAATTTAAGAGTCCTGCAGTGAAGTGCTTTTATAATAAAGGCTTTTACAAAATATACTGCACAAGGTATAGCAGCAAGTGCTGCTGCTAATTAGAAGTAATGACGGTTTTCAAAGAAATGAGTGAAGTCCCCTGGGATGCATTATCTCTTGTTTTGTCCTTTCCTATTGGTTCATTTACTGCTAATTTGCTCTTGGCCTTACAGTAACTCCTGAAAATGGGAGAAGTTCTGCTTATTAAAAATTTTCTTGGTGTTTAAATACTGAAGTCCCTTTAATGATGTTGTATGGGTATTCCCCCATCTCATTGCTGAAGTTGAAATTTTGTGGTTCATGCTGGGAGGACATTGATAGTAGTTTTCCAGTTGAAGCTGAAGTACATTTTTTACTGTTCGTAGGGCTTTTAGGCCCTATGAGACTGCAAAGTAGGGGTGTTTAAAATAAATATTTGATTTAAAAGAAAATTGAGGGCTGAGTTTAGAGATTTGAGGTTACATAAAATCTTGGGATCATGGCAAGTTGAGAGAATGTACAAGAACCACCAAATGCTTATGTGCAGTGTTTCATATACTTGAGATTAGGACCATATCCAATATGTCTTTTTTTTCTTCCCAGTGCTTGATACTGTCAGAGTTATCAATTTTCTTTATAGCTCTCTTTGGGATTGGGCACTGAAAATGGCACATTCTCATACATGTCACTGATGATTACAGTGCAGCAGCACTCTAAAAAGCAGTCAGAGGCAAGTATTGTATTGCCACTGGCTTCCTCCCTCTTTAAATTTAGATAAATCATCCTTTGTTCTCTTCAGTAAAGTGAAGTCAAAACTTCGAGCCTAAGCTGCTTCTGGTGGAATTGTAGTGGGTCCATGTAAGAAAAGAGGATTTATTAGCACCAGGATAAATTAATTGTGATGAACAGGAGGACAGAAAGCACTGCAAACAATGTTTTGTACTGACAAAAGCGAAAACCCTAAAGGTTAATTCTGACTTTGTTCACAAATTAGGCACACTTGGTTAGGCTTTTTTTGCTTGCCATAGCTTGGGCCTTTGACAGCTACTGAACCAGCTGACCTTTCAAGTGCAATTTACTCGAGTGTGTGACACCTCACAGGTGCTCCCCGGGAGTTATGATTTTTTCTTTTCCCATTTTAGCATTGTCTTTCTTTGAGCGAACCCCTCTTTCTAATGGAGCGGAGACAGGCTGTGACCTTTTCTGGTTTTGGCCACACTGCATATTAATGATTCCTGTGGAAAGGGGTTTTCTTACCTCCTTTGGAGTATCGGCCTCCAAGGTGAACAGGAAGGAACCTGTGGAGTTTCCATAGTGACTTCCAAGTTCATCCTTAGCATCTTGTGTCTGTTTCCAGAGAGCAGCCCTTTCATGCCTACTTAGATTAGGATTGAACCCCGGGTATGTTGTACTACTATTCAATATTCTTGAAGGAAAACTGCTGCAAAACCCTTATGTATTCAGAATGAATGTGCCCTTTGTAAACCAGCAGTCACACGAGGGAAAACTTGGCCCTCTGGCACGGAACAAAGGCTGCTGTTCCTATTTTAAGCATGGTAGTATCCTTATTTGAAGGTGTTTCCTTAATTCTGTGTAGTGTTAACTATTTAACCGTGTAATATGGGTGTGGATTCCATTAAGAGCTCACCTGAACAATGCTTTCAGGGAGAAACATTTCTTTATCAAGCCTGCAGGCTAGTGATGTTGTGGAAGCTAAGATCCTCTATGGACTACTTTGTTTGCTAAACATGAGTTTTCTGTATGCATATTGAATTAGCTATTGACGTGGAGTTACTTCCCTGTTTATTGATGCTGAGAATGTGAAGTGGCTTAATGAGTAATCTGAAGTCTGCAGGCAGAGGGGTGAGATCATGTGCTTGCCTCAAGTAGGGTTTCTTTGTTTGGTGTGATTCCTTTGGGACTTGCAGAATTTGGATTCTGCCTCCCCTTTGTATGTACTGTAAAATGCTGCTCGCTGTGTTTCACACCCCCCTTCATCTCACAGTCAAGCTTCCTTCCAGAACACCTCTTATTATCTCTGTGTGATATATTTCTAATTGGGGCCCAGCTGTCTAATGAGTGTGATCAATGGCGCTTTCTGATTTTTCTCACCCCCTCCTCTCTTCCTCTCTGGCTGCCTTACAAATAGGTGTCTTAGTCGTGTCACCCTGGTGTCAGGGTAAATTGTCTTGTTACTCTGCTCTTTTTGCCCTCTGTCACTCTGTTTGTTCGTAACACTGACAAGTGTAAAAAAACCCAACTAAATTAGATTTTTCCTTGAGTAGTAAATATTTACTACCTAAACAGCTGTGTACTCAGAATAAGAGATGGAAAGTGGAAAATATGTTTTCCTAGTACTGCTTAGCTAGCTCCTTTAAAGTTGTATGCACTACCTGTGTTTGTGGATTGAATAAAAGAGCAACCAAGTCAAAACTACAACTGAACACAAATTTGTTGAACACACTGTACGTATGCTTGGATTATAAAATCTCCTTGGGGAAAAAGCTGTGTGGGAAAAGTGGCTCCTTGAAATTAAGAGCAGAATGGATGTGGCACATGTGACCTTTCTCTGGTCTCTGCAATGGTTGGTTGTTTGGAGGGGTTTAATGTGTTCTTGTTGAAAGTTTTCCTTTGCTGGGCTTGAGAGGTCAGTGGGGCAGGAAACGGTTAGAGAGGAAAATCTCTTAGTAGGGAGACACCGAGACAACCTGTGGAGTGAGAAGTCAAGAGGTTGATAGTGAGTATTGTTAAACTAAATAAAATGAAAGGGTTAGTGTCTGTGAGGGAGGCAGCAACTGGGAGCTGATACCATTAGATTTTCTGAATTGTTTTGAAAGTCTCCAGATCCATGTAAGGTGAGGCATGTGCCAGTGGTGTAGCTTTTCAAGACCTTGTGTAAATGGTGAATAATAATACTAATGGAGAATTAGAATCAGAATTATTTTGGATTCTAAGAATCTGAATAGATTATGGATAATAGAATTATAGATAATAGAATTATCTAAGTGACTTTTTGAGTGTGTCTGTAGATAATGAAGTTTATCAGTGGCTTCACAACTTTATTGATTGATGGGGTGAGCACCACACTCCCTAGCTCAGCTCATCTATCTGACAGCAATCTGAGTTTAAATCACCAGCCTGATAATGGTGAAAATCATCAGACTGGTCTGAAAAATATGCTTTAAGCAATAAAGGAAACCATTTTTAACATCTTTTTGTTTTGTTTTTGGGAAGCCATCAATTCTCCAGAGAGCATGGGAAGAGGAAGAATAGTTTTTTTTTCATGATAGTAAACTGCTTTCTTGCTGTTGTAGTGGGATAAAGTATTTTGTTTCTGTTACGGTGGTAAGCATTCTTCCCACTGACATACCAGCTTAGTCTTATGGGTTATCATTACTGCAGATATGCAGGCACTTGGAATGGTGCTGGGGGAGACTACTTGCAAGGCCAAATGTTTATTCCTTTATGTTATGACTGTCTAATTCTTGTGGTTGGTTGTGCGCCTTCCTCCACACATAAATGTTCTACTTCAGGGAAATGCTACGAAGTTCAGAGGAAGGAACATCCTGAGCCTGTTCAGGGTGGTAAACTGAGGTAGTCTCAGCTCCATAAAATATCTGACTTTTTGTTGCTGGGTTGGTCATATAAACTTAATTTCCCCCTGTTGTTAGAGAGTATGGCTTTGGGGACAAGAGCTTTCCATTCTCTTAGGGTTTTGGACAAGGACGGTTACTGAGGCAGGAATGAGATTGAATTTCGTTGTGCTGGTCTCAGTTTCAGGTGCTTCCTGTTGCTAATGGCCCGTGGAGATCCCGGTGATGGGGGGAAATGGGCAGCACAGCTGTTTGCTGGGGCTTGGCTTTTCCATTTAATGAGTAGTGCATTAACCCATCAGTATTTGCAATAATGGCTCAAGCTGAGCTGTGTCTCTGTTGCATTCCCAGCTCTGCTCCTGAAGAGCCATAGGCACTCCTATTGCAGGAGGGTGTGGCACACAGCTGGTGAGTTTGGTGACATTTTACAGTGCTGTTGTAGGAATTCCTTGCTGTTAACATAGTTTTGGTTGCTGTGTCTATGGTGGGAGTGATGTGGATAGGGTGCTGATGTCTGTGCTTCAGCAGTGACGTGGGGTCTCAAGGGCATGAGGTGCTCTTGGATTGTCCCAGGCTGTGCTGCCACTGCAGTGGGACAGCACTGTTTTAGCAGGGCACCATGCTGAAACTTTGCTCCTGTCCTGCCAGAATCCTTGTTTAGGAGAGCAGGATGCTTTAATTTGCTCAAAGCAGTGAATATTTTGAGGAGACCCTCACTGAAATTGTGTAAGAAGGATCTGATTACTGTTGCCTGGGGTGCAGAACTGGAGCAGCTGATCCTCTGTATGGTTTTACTCCCAAAGTAGTTAATAATCAATAAATATTGTGTTTCCCTTTCCCCCGGGGAGCCTGAACACACTCATGGTGAGAGCTGCTGTAGTGTTCCCATGCTTGTGGTCTGCTGGACTTGTCCAGACTTGGCTGTGAGAGAAGAGCCCCTCTAGTTAATGATTTCCTCTGAGCAGTCCATCAGAACTGGATGTCTGCTTCCTATGAGAATGAAGATTGGGGGAAAATCCGGTTTTGCCAGGATCTTGAGTTGCTGCAAGGTAAGAAAAGATCAGCTTCCCTTTTTTTTTTTTTTTTTTTTTCTTTTTTTTTTTTTTCTTTTTTTTTTTTCTTCTCTATGCAGTGAGCACTAGTAGTGGGGTATTTGTTCTTTTAGCTGACTGAGAATTTTCCTACTATGGTCCCAGCTTTTGCCAATGATAGACTTTTCCATGGGGTCATTTGTTCTGGGGTCAAGTCAGGATCCATTTCATGTTAGCTAAGGAGATGCTTTCTGCCCACCTTAAGTACAGTTATGTCGATTTTCAGGAGTAGATTTGTTATTGTCTTTTCCTGTGTGAGGTAGGACTGGAAGGTAAAAACCAGCATTGCTATTTTGGGGAGAATAATCCATAAGACTTCTGATTGCCCTTTGTGGAACCTACTGGCTTGCCCTGTTGTACTTCAAGGCCTTGTGTTTATCTTTTTGAGTGCAGTTAGTAAGGTTTTCAATCCTTGGATTAAGTAGGCTAACTACTAACCATCTTGGGTTAGTAGTGTATATTCATGTCATTCACTTTTTGAATTAATTTAATATTATTTTTAAATTATTTATATTTGTTACAGGTAGTGAGTGTGGTGTGTAGCAACTGTTTTGCTGTATTTCTGGCGAGTTTGGTGTGGCACTGAATTTCTTGATGAGAGTCCAGACTTTTCTCCTGGATCTGGATGCACACGCACTTCTTGTGTCACTGCTTCGTGTGCTGCCATGCCCTAGTGAAACTCCACGTGCTTTGCCCAGGCATAAAGTTGGAAGCCTAGGCATGAAGTGTGACCCTTGCAAGTTTGGATGGGCTGTGGTTTTAATGCTGAGAGGCCAGTGTGACTCTTCAGTGCAAGCCATGAGAAGTCCATGGGGCTGCTGTCTTTCCTGCAGGTCTCTTAGGAGTAATTGTTCTCAATGTTGTAATTGGCTGAAAGTGATCTCTAATGGCTTGGAAATCGTGATATAAAATATGAGAGGAGTTTTTAAAAGGAGGATTACAAGGCAGAGGGCAAGTAGGAATAATACCAGGAGTAATAATAATCAAAACCAAACAGACCAGTTGAAGACAGTGCAGAGGATATAAGGAATTCTGGGTAGCAGCCTGTGTACATATTTTGAGTGCCAACATCGCTAAGTAGTGGAAGAAGAAAGAAACCAACCCTAGAACTCCTTCAAATTTCTACCAAACCAAGAAAGAGAAGATACAGAAGCTGTGTTTGCTACTTAATTCAGTTATAGGTAACATAGATCTCTGGCACAGTTTTGGCTGTCTGATACACTTATGTGGCAGAGTATTCAGGCGTGACTCTTTACATGCTCATGTCATAATCAGACTTCATGGACTGGATAGGGTAGAGGCAGTATTCCCTGGGCAGAAATGGTCTTCCTCCTTCCTTTGCTGGGAAATTTGTGAGAGAGGCAGGTTTTGCTGCAGCTGTTCAGATGTGATGTTAATTTTTTTTTGTGTGTAATGCCCTTGGCACCATTTAAGGGATTATGTTTTTGAAAGTGTCTTCAGAGAGTTGTAGTCTCACAGATGGCTCCATCTTGTCTTCCAGTTGGCAAGCAGCCCTATGAATAGGTATCAAAATAATTTTTAATATAGCAAAGAGAAATGCTTGCCAATGTTTATACAGCCAATAAAAAGCCACAGTAATGAGGATTTTGTGAAATAACTGCAATAGATCAAAGTGACATTTAAGTGACGCTCATGAGCATCATTTAATTGCCAGCTAACTACTGAAGGCCTGCTGCTGTGGAACAACTGGAGTTCCTGTGTTGTTATGCTTTACTGTATCTGTCTTACTTAAGGTCCTGACCATCACCAAAGCTTGTAATTTCTCTCTCTCTCTCTGTGAATGATGGATGCTCAAATACTGTTTGAGAACTTACTTATTTCTAGTATTGAACTTTATTCTGAATTTTATTTATAGAAAGTGAGCTGTTTTCAGCTTCCAGGATGTGATGGAACTGTTGTTTGCTAACTTCTGGTGACTCCTTTATGGAGTTATAAATCGGAGGTTATATATAACCTTTCCTGCAAGGCTGGATGTATTCTCCACACATGAAACTCTTGAACTTTAGTTGTGGGTTTAGTTAACCAGTGGAATGCTGCAAATCCTGAGACATGTATTTAAATCTTAGAGGTAGGTTAGGGTAGTTTGGGTTCAAGGGAACCTCAGATGATCTCTGGTCCAACTCCCTGCTCAAAGCAGGACTGACTGGGGTTGTGTCAGGTTGCTCAGAGCTTTTGTCTTGTTGGGCCTTGAAAACCTCCAAGGATATTACAGTCTCTCTAGGTAGGCTGCTTCACTTCTTGGCTGCCCTCAGAGTGAGAAAGGTTTTTTTTTTGTATCCAGTTGGAAGCTTTCCTGTTTTTAGTTATGCCCATCTCTTTCTTGTCCTGTGCCTCTGCAGTGCTGTGTATGGATTGCTGTCATCCTCACCATTGTTATGTGGCATCTTCAGAACATTGCTACTAGTAGAGGGTAATTAGAGTGATTTCTAACATCTTTATAAGTCTTGGAGTAGCACACTTGCATTCTTTTATTTGCTTTCTTTCCTATAGCATAAAATAGCACTGTACTTAATGAAATTTACTGTTGCTGCAAATATGTCTTTATACCCAAAGAGGGCATTCTAACCTTAAAGATGTTCCTAGTTCTGCCTTCCTGGCTTTCTCTGGTACAGAGTCCTTGCTTATGACTCAGACTTTAAGGTAATTTAAGACATTTCATATGTTTTTGTTCAGTGAAGCACTATGACACTTCTATTGTTCAGAAATGAAAATCTCAGTCTTCTCAGTATCTCTCATGGTTTTGTTGTTGTCACCTCTTGTTTTTGTAAGGCTAGTCATGCAAGGTGTTTCTGCTCAAAGAGGGCTGGAGAGAGAGGATGTTTTCTAGGTTGAGCAATTATGGCAAGTACATTCAAAATACTGTGAATTTTCCTTTCTGCCTTGTCAGGAGAAAATTTAAAAAGTTTCCAACATAAAGGTAGCACTGTGCCACTCAGTAGTTAAAAGAGCCTGTCAATTAACTACTTATGTCTGTAGATTATCTTAGTGGATTTACTTGACACAGGTATTTTTAAAATCTGTTTTGCAGTCTCAGGTCTCAGACTTGTTTAGATTTGAGTACAAAAACGTTGACTGGTGTAAGTTGTTATAGACAAAGAGTCCTCTAAATATGATGTTTGTATTTGCTTCGTGTTTCTGGTGAAAAATGTAGGCTAAACCTGAAGTTTTCAGTAAAAGTTCACAAGACAGAATAGCATTATTGCAGTATCCGCCTCAAGGGGACCTGCGGCTCTAAGGTTTGATAGCTTAGATAATATAAAGATAAAATTCTATCTGAGTGCTGCTTTTAAATCTCCAACCTTTTCCATGAATGCAGGATTTCTAAAGGTACAAAACTTTAGGTATATTCTGATGGTGAAAATACTTAACTGTCTTTCAGGAGTCCTGTGTTAGTCCTTTGTTCTGTCTTGGGCATGCTTTGTGATTAGGGTAAGTTGTGTAGTTTCTCACAGAGGCTGCTTCAACCACAAAGCAAATGCATCAGATTACTGCTGTACCTCAGTACTCATGAGATCAAATGTCTCTGAAATTGTGTTGCTTTCCTCGAAAGGAAGCTACAGCAGTTCTGCCTGCTGCTTCTTAATAATGATACTTGTCAGGAGTATTGTGTGTAAACCTGAAAGAAGCAGAAGAAATCCCGAATTACACAGGGATCTATCCCACAGACCTGAAAGGGATATGCAGATATGAGCTACCTTGCACAGGATCCTGCTGATCCTGGATTATGAATTCAGGTTTTCTAAAGTAAAAAATACCACCACAGTATTGGAAGCAATGAGTTAACAGTCTATACTTATTCTGAGAAACTATCTGAATGACACTCAAAGTTTTCCTCTGCCAGCTTTTTGTTACTGAAGCAGATCTGTTCAGGTGTGTGTGTTTATTGCCATATGGTACATTCTGCACCTTCTTTATCCATTTAAAATGCTAAGATGATCTAGAATATTTTGACCTGAAAAACCATTCACTGGCTTATTCTTTTGATACAGAGAATATTTTTGAGAGGTCTGATTTTTCTGTTGACTTCCTTTTTTTTAACTTGAAGTATTTTGCTGAAGACTTTGTTTCAGTGCAGTATCCTGCAGAGTCCCTGGCACCCAAGAAACCAGCTATGTTTTATAGGGGTACAATTTCTTTGACGATTAATACTGTGCTTTCATTTTCTTTGGTAATAACAGCAGGTGGGTAAGGTTCAATGAAAGGTGGCAGATACTATGGGTTTGTACTTAGGTAGTAGTACTCACGTGAATCACCAAGAGCTCGTGACAGAAATATGTGAAAAGCACAGACTTCTGCCAGAAGCTTTTTAGTTGAGCAGCACAGGCATGTGCTAGTAAGGGTAGCCTGTATTATTAGCTAATGTGTGTTAGCCCAGGGAGAATGGCAGAGTAAATTGTGACAGGTAATTGTCTTGATTTCCTAGACATGAATAGCAGTGATTTACAGTCACGGGAAGGAAGCTCTCACAAGAGTGTTTTCATTGAGATGATCTCTAAGGGGATGAATGGAGTCAGTGTGCCTTTAGAGTGAGGTTTGGTTTCAATTGTCACACAAACTCTGTGTGCTGTGAAAGACGTAAAAGAAACCCTGAGAACTGTCTGAAGTTCTCGGAGCCAAAAAGCTGAGCAACTGGAGGGAAGTGATGAAATCAGTGAACACAGCTGAAGTGGGGCTGGGCTTCTTTTGAATGAACCTGGGGAAGCCTAGAATATTCTGAGACCTGCTGATGGGCAGTGTGAAGCAGGAAGGCTCTCCACCTAATAAGTGATGGGGTGGGCTGAGGAGGTGGAGGGCCTGGAAGCTCATATGAGGAGGATTTTTGGGGGTAAGTTGAGACATGCTTGTTTGCTGCTGTGAGAGAAATGCTGTTAAGGAGGCTGGAGGGAGGCTTGTGCTTGTTGGGATCGTGACACAAAGGAAAGACTGGAAAGGACCAGAGAGGCAGTATTGAGGAAATTGGTATTAGGAAAGAGAGTATCTCTCTTTGGCTTGGAACAGTGTTTGGGAGCTTTGTGGATGGCTGTCATTCTAGACTGTGAAGTGTGACCCATCCAGAGTTTTTGTCAAAGTTCCAGAGCAGCAATTGGAAAGATTCTGAATCAATTCTCTTTTTCACTTGAAGAGAAATGAGCCCTTGGTTTGGAAGGAGCAACTGGGGAGTGATGATTGAAATGCAGTGAAAGTCAGTGTAAAAGCAGGCAGGATTTGATGGGAGCAGTGGGAAGCATGTGCAGTTTTGGTATCAGCAGTTAGGATGGAGACAAAAATGAGTGAATGACAGTCAGAGTAGATCTGTTGGTGATGTCCTCCCTCAGTCTAGGGTCTGACTGGCTGCTGCTGCTTGACTCTATTCCTTGGTCCTTGTCTGCTTCTGGTGGCCATGGCTTTTGAAGGTGTGTGAAGGGGCGTTGGTCTCGTTGGGTCTTCAGTCTCCAGTGCTGGTGTGAGGTGCACAGGGTTACTCTCAGCTCCTGCCTGAAGCTGAGCAGGCAGTTGCTTGTATCTCTGTGTTCCTGCCATACCTGGTGATGGGGGTTGGAAATAGCAAGTTTGGCCTCTAATGCCAGGGCTCCTATATGGGAAGGTATGGAGAACTAGCTGTCTAGTGCTGGTGGGTGCCTCCTTTGAGTGCTCTCCAGCTGTTTATTGAGGTCTTCTCAACCTCTGTATTGACAGCTGTTGTCCCTTTGTGCTGCCATATCTGCTAAATTCTGTAGTTCAGTGCAATTACCTTCTAGAGAGAAACTCTATTCTTTCCTGGAATGTTAATTTTTTAAAACTTTTTTTAAAAGATGTCTGACTTGCTGTAGGCAGAGTCACTTCTGACCCACTGTATTCAGAAGGAGCTGTGATTTCTTCTAGAAGTGTTCTTGCCTGTGGTTAGTGTTCTGCTGCTGCTTCAGCAATCTCTCCTATGGTAGTTCTTCCATAGCCTGTTCATAGATAATCTCAGAATTTCATCTGAACAACCTACTTTTCTCCTCTATGCTAGAGGAAAAGGATATAGCTGACGTCTTCACTTTTGTGTTCTGGGGCCCAGTAAAACAAACTTCCAGCTTCTGTTTTGTCTGTCTGCAGCCTTGGGTAAGGGTTGTAAAGGCCAAGCCATATTCTCAGTGAAGATCTCAAAAGGGATAGCATGTGTGTCTTGCCCACTTGCTGATGAAGGTCTCGAGGGAACTTCAGTCTGCTTGCTGGAGCACAGCTTCACCCCTCACAGGCTGTACCATCTGCAGAGAGATGCTGCTGTGCAATCTGCTGGCATTTGGCGAGGACTTGCAATAGCTGAAGCTGCTCGTGCAGGCGTTGAGGGCAGGAGGGTGGTGCTGCAGGCTGTGCCTCCTGGGTTCACCGCAGGATCTTCATCTCACCACTCGCGGCGGCAATTCATTGTCAGCCGGCAAAGGTACAGTTCACACAATTGCTGCTGCAAAGGGCAAAGAAATTCTGTCGGAGCATAAAGAGCTGCAGGGCTTCATGTAAAGCCCTGAGACTTTGTTTTCAGGGGAGCAGGGTGAGGGAGCACCACCACTTCTTTGTCTTTCTCCTAGCTACACGTTGGCCTCGTGTCCTGTGCGTTGCTGAAACTGCAGTTTGTATCCATGCCTGGCTTTTGCAGTGTCTTGTATTTGATCTGCATCCTGAGCTGCTGTGCTTTCTGTGGGAATTTAGTGCTCAGCTTTCCTGATGCCTGGAGCTCCATTCCGTCTCTGTTCTTGCCTAGACAGCATGGACATTGCATCTGACAGCCTGACTGGGACCACAAGGTGAACTTCCTTCAGCAGGCAAAGGAGGAGCGTTTGTCCTGGGACTTCGATATTAAATTGTAAAGCTAAAAGCCTTCTGACTCCTCACCCTTGGCAATATAGGAGCTGCCACGTTGTTTTATTTTCATTATATGTGATCACTACTGAGCTGTTAAGAGAAAATTACTTTCTATTTCAGTAAACTCAATTCTGGGTTTCAGACTGACTGTGCATCAGATGCTTAATTTGGAACCCACTCTCTTGGTGAAATTAAAAATTCAAATCTCCAAGCTGGAGCATTCAAACTGTGCTTGAATTAGAAATTGACTGCTGTCAATGTGCTCTCACACTTCACTTTTTTTTTTTTTAAATTCCTCCCTCCCCTCCCCCCTGATGAGTTTTATATTAGAGTCTTGCTGTAGATGATCTGACTGAGCAGAAGTAGTGGGAATCCACACTGTCACTCTGTAGACAGAGTGATGAAAGAGAAGTGTGGTGTGTTAAATAGTCCATTTTTGCAAAGGACTGCTGTGTGCCGATTTCATGGTTTCATGAGTGTTTGGTGAAATGATTTTATGGGATATGACTGCAAACCCATTAAGTGTTGTTTGCAAATTAAATTATGACCGAAGAGAACTTCACAGTTTCTATGCAACATCTTTGCTCCCCTATTTCTGTGTAACATTTAAAGCTGTTCTCAGATCTTGACACTGAAAGAATCAGTGTTCTCTCTACTTAAGACATTTGCCTCTACAGACTTTTGTATTGAAACTAGGAACAAAAGAGTTTTTCTCCAGGAAGAAGAACAACAAAACTTATACACACCCACACCCATCTCCTGAAATAAGCATTGGTTCCCTGTTGTGAATATTCTCTGTAGGCTTGCAACTTGTGTGTCCATCTGCCTCTTAGAAAAGTGGATAAATTATTCTCAATAACTTAACTATAAGTTAAAAAGAAATTTGCTGACAGGTTTGGAAAAAATTGGGCTAGATATTTTTGGGGAAGTGTCTTCTATTACCCACTAAGCTGAAGGCACCCAGTGCTGGCACTGACTTGTTTTTTCAGACCTGCTTGTGTTCATCCTTGGCATGTTTTGTTGTTCATCAGATGGGTTGACAGGATGGATCACTGAGCTAGGTGGAGGGTCAGTGATGATTGGGGAGCCTGAGAACTGTTCTGTTGGGCAGCTGGTGATTGGGTTTGGCAGTTCCAGCTGGCCAAGGCAGGTATCAGTGTGTTGAGTGAAATACATCAGTGAGTTGTGTAAGGAGGTTTGGGGAGTGATTGGGTTGAGGCTGATCAACCAGAGATGAATTTGGAAAGTGGGGTGTAGTAACAAATACGTAATTAAGGAAAGGGTTATTTCTCTTATTCCCCAGCCTAAATAGGTGATTGTTACTGACATGGGTGTTGTAGCAGCCCTCTTGTTAGAGGGTAGAAATGAGCCAAGACACGGACTTCTTGTTTACCACAGCATGAAAAGGGCCCTGATTTATTCCTCTTTATAGCTCAGCCATCCTGACTCCAACTATTCACTGACTCTGGCTGCAGCTAGCTCCCACTGTAGGTTTCCCTTGCAGCCTCTGACTGCTGGTTATTTCCTGCTGAACCATGACTCTGTGTGTTGGTTTGCAGATACTGACTGCAGGCTTTTACCCAGCCAGACTGTGACTGCAGGTTCTAACAACAGGCTCTGACTGCAGACCCAGACTGACCTCACAGCAATGATTCTCTCTCCCCAGGATCTTTCTTCTTCGTGATTCTCTCTCACTGGGTAACCCACTCCCTTTTGTCACACTTACTTTATTGGGTATGGCTGTGACTCATCAAGAGCAAGGCTGAATTGGGTAATTAACACAGCTGTTACTTATCAGGGTCAAGGTCACATCTATTCCCTTCTCCCACACTTGGGTAGTGTTTGTAATTTACCAAGTTACTTTTTTGTAGATTTCTTTTTCTTTCTTAGTGTTAAGGCTAGACCAGGTTTAAATGTGGTGTTTTGGTTTTTTTTTAATTTCTTGAGGTGTAAATATTTTGATGGGCATATCAATATCAGCTGATGTGATCCTAATTCTAGAGAGAGGTGCTGTAATTTCATCAAATGGCTTAGAATGAGTTGTTGCATTAAGGAGGCAAGTGGCTTGATTGTAACAACTCAATGACATGCATTATGGGAGTGCGGCAATAAAAACACAATTATTCAAACCCTGGCTAAAAAAGAGCATTCTGGCTTTTACAATGCACAACTCTTTGAAGTGCTTTTTCATGAAGAATGGAAACTGACATGCATTTAATGACCTCAGAGAATATGTTATTTGTGATGTTTTGGAAATTTAACAGCTGAGTAACTGAACCCAGTCTGTGACCTTAGAAAACACAGAAAGCCTTGGTGAGGAAATAATTTGTATCATTATATCCAATACAATGTAGCTCAGCCATGCTTCCCTCTACAGGCACACTTTATAAAACTTTGGATGAACCACAGTTCAGGTTTAGTAATGCTCAGTAGGTGAGATGAAAAAGCTAAGTGAGACCTTTTCATTTTAGGAGTTACAAACATCTTTATTCAAAAGTGACTTTCTTTGAAAGCTCGTTTGTGCAAAGAGGTGGTGCTTGTTTGTTTCAACATAGGCTGTGTTGAGATCAGTGCCACCTTATTTTGCATATTTAGTGATGTCTTTGAAATTCAGTAAGTGACTCAAACTGTAACTGATTAGGAACTTTCAACATTTTACATATTTCTGTGACCTAGGAACTGAACAGTAATGGTTATTGTCATGTCAGATTAGTCTCCAAGAATGGTTCATGTTCGTTTTTGATAGGTTAAACGTTTGTGTGCGTGTCAGTAAATAATAAATATTTGAAACTCGCTTACTTTGTGTATAGTTTGATGCAGGTGTTTAGGGCTTCCTTAAGAGAAGCAACACTACAGAGATTGCTTGGAGCAGTGCTTTGGTAGTTGGCTTTGAATGTGACCGAATACCTTTTCTTCCACATCACAGTTACCACCCACAAGTGCTCTGAAGATGAGTTTGTTATTCTAATGGAAACGAACTGTGTGTAATGTAGGTGTATTCAGATAATTGAGCTACCTTTAAAACTGCATCTATAATTTCTCACCTTCAGGGAGAACTTAAATGAACTCACAAGCATTCTGCATCATGCTTAAAGCAGGAGTGGGGAGGTGATCACTTCAGAGTTTCTGTGCTGATCTATAAAATTCTATTGGAAAAACCAAAAATGTAAGGTATTTACACCTTTTCATCCACAGATGCTATTAGAACATTGGGTCAAAAACCTGAACTGCCACTTTTGTGGCTGAAAACAAAGACTGATGATCTAAAATAAATTAGATGACTGTTTTGCTGTCCTTTAGTGTCAGGCTGGGTACAAGAGAATGTGCTCTTTCCATCAGTGGGAAATGCTCTTAGGCTTCCTCTCCTTCTTTCATCTCACTGGTGCAACTCAAATGTGAACAACATTGCTTTACAGCAATAAACTATTTTCTTTTTCCCCTCTGCTCTGTATCTGAACTGTTATTTTACATGAAATGTTGATCATCAGGAAAGATTGCTATATTTGCACATATCTGCCATTGAATATGTTGCATCATCTTCTAAGACTGTAAAATATATATTTTGAAGTGTTGATTTTTAATATTACAATTGAAAGGCTCTTCTGTTTGTGGCTTTTCTCTCTGTGTGTCTCATACAATGCACAACATAATGTAGTGTCGGGTTTTAAATTTGCCTTTGGTTGTTCTCATTCTAGTAATTTTATAGTTAATTGCCAACAGTTATTTGATGTTCTTCAAACTGAGGTAAGATGAGAAGAATTTAAGGCTTGTCTTTGTTTTTTAACAAGCCACTGAATTTCTCTGTGTAATTTCTCTGACAGGCAGACAAGGCAAGCTACGGTTGGAAGGTTATGCAGAGAAAGTTGATAGAACTGTATTTCAGATATGTAGTAATAAACAACTGAAATTATTCTAATCTTGAGAACAGGGCCGTGGCACAAGGGTAAACAGTGCCCAAACAGTACACCCAAGGCAATAGTAACTTCCTGGCTGGGTTTTGTGATGGCTAAGGGCACTGGGAGTTCTTTTCAGCTGGACCTGGAGATGAGGCTTCCCCTTATCCTTTGGGGAAGCTGTGAGTGTCCGTGTTCATGTTGGTCCCAGCTCTGTCTACTCTGCCTTGCTCTCAGGGACAGCCACCTTGGGGAGCAGGACCTGCAGCTCTCTCTCTCCCTGTAGCACCCTCTGGATGGCTCGTGGCTTGGCCTCACCCTCACCCTGAGTGTAGCTGGGGCAGTGCTCTGCTCTGGCACCCAGGTGAGCGGTCTGTGCTGCTGGATGCACTCACCAGGAGAGAGGCCTGGAGTCCATGAAGGAACTGAATGCCAAACCTGTCTAGAGGGCTATCTGTGAACCTTGTGAGGAGCACAGAGATGTGTGGGCTGTGTGTGATCATATTCAGGACACTGGAATTGTACTGCTTCAGCTCCATTTTTAGAATGGCATCCAGTTCACTTGGTGCGAATTTCTAATGCTTTGGCCAATTTAAACCGTATTTACATTAGCTTAGTTTAAATTTGGTCTTTAAAGAGCTGTAATTATCTGTCTACTTCAGAAGTTCATAGTGATTTAGTGAGATCAATTTTAAACTGATTTTAATTAAACCAGAGAACCTTTTTTATTTTTACAGACGAGGCCTGTGACAGGCCCTTTTAAATGGCCATGGAGTATATGCAGCCTTATGACTCTTATGCACGACTGATTTCTTCTGCTGAAGTCAAATTTAGGCTATTGTTTTGTATATAAACTAGAAGAATTAGATTTCAAAGAACATTCTGTTCAGTTTTTTTTCCCTTGCTCCGAGAGTGATTCCTGTTTGTTAAGACTTCTATTAAATTACTCCCAGCACAGCGTTTCTTTGTCTTTTTATAGTAGACAGGCTGATGGACTCCATGACCTTTTTTACTTCTGATTTCTGTGATGCCTTTTTTCCTCAGACAAAAGAATGTAAGAGACTGCTGGGATATTCTAATTTATGGTGATAGGAAGCAGAATACAGAAGCTTAACTGCAGTCCCATGGTGAGATGTGCCACTATTCCAGTGTATGGAAAATGTATAAATTGCTTTCGTTGAAGGTTATTTGGAGAGAATGTAATGAATGTTGGGAAAATTCTCCGGGGAAGTTTCAGTTCTAATGCTTAAATTCTTGTATAGATGTCGTCACAGCGAGATGTGCGTGAGGCCCGTGTTAGGAGCTGCTGAGGAGTTTAGATTATGTGCATATCTATGAATGTAAAAACTGATAAAGGATTGCAATTAGGGAGGAATGCTAAATGTAAAGAAAAAACGTAAAAAACCAGAGAAACTTGTGTTTTTGTAAGAGCTCTGTGTGGGTGGTATGAACATTTCTAACACCCAGTTGAATCTGTTTCTGTGAGTAGAGGGCAGCTAATAGAGGGCATAATTCAGCTAGGCATCAGATCCCCTTGAAGGGTGATTTTGGCAAATAGGTCCAGTCAATATCTTTTTGTGTTACAAAATGGATGATAGTGCAGAGGTTGTATTCCCATTGATTTCCATTGTGCAGGACAGACAGATAGAATACCTTTTAACTAGGAGCAAATCTGTGAGAGAATGAAAGTAGTCATCACGTAGTCTTTTCCTGATAATACATATATCAAAATATGCAGAAAATACAGACATTAAATTCTGATCTCCCACTTTTAGTGTTTACTGTGGTATTTTTATCTTGTTTGGGTGGGGTTTTTTGTTTGTTTTCCTATTCTCAAATAGGAGAACAAAAAAAAAAGGAGAAAAGATAAATTTGTTGTTTGCAACAAATATTCATATATTTGTTGCAAACAACAAATTTATCTTTTCATCTGTGTAAGTAAGATATGTGTAAGGAAATCAAGTTACTGAGCAGAGGCTGCTTCTTAATGATATTAATACTTCAGTATTGCTACAAATTAATAGTTTTCTAGGATTGGTGTTTCTTCAAAGGAAGAAAAAAAAGCAAAACTTTTCCTTTAACTTTACATTTTGGACAATAGGTAGTATCATAAATCTAAATGACGACTTGTAGAATGTCTCATTAGACCAACATCTGCAACCACAGGGTGTTACAGTTACATCTGTTAGGGCAGCAGAGTCTGAATCACTTGCTACTCACAGTGTTAAAGCATGGATATGAACACAAGAAACAGAACACTCAGCAACAACAGTTTACGAAAAAAATCTTTGTAGTCATGGTTGTCACATTCTGGATGCAGATTCAGTCCTATCTTAGATGTGCTTGTAAGTCTGAAATCATTTTGGATCAGAGAAACTTAACCCGGGTTTCTGCTTCAGCGTGCTGTTAAGCAAGTTGAGAATGGAAAAGCAGAGTGATACTGTGAATAGGGAAGATGATCTGATACATTGTACCCAGGTTTGTGTCCTGATGGGGGAGCTTGTTGGTGAGTTCACCCGAAACCAGGTGCAAACTCCTTAGAAGGTGAATGAATGCACGCAGTGTTCTCTACCTGCAGTATGGTCAGTGTCTGTGTTTTGTTGAAATGGAAAACGATATGCCGCTTGAAATTTCAGAAACAACTATTTTCAGATGCCACAGTATGTTAAGCCTGGAAAACTGCAGAAACACTCACTGACTTTTTCTCCCCTCCCAGGTGATCACCAGCAATTAATGCCGGCAGGCTCTCTTCGTAAAAAGAAGCTGGCAAGAAGGCCGGGATACATGCGGCCAGAAGCTCAGCGACAGATCGAGTTTCAGTCAGTGGGTGCCTGCGCAGGGTTCGGCCCAGCAGAGCTCCAGCATGGCAGGCAGCACTCTGGAGGCTCTGAGAGCTGTGCCCTGCACAGGCAGTGCCAAGGTGACTTGGGATTCCTGTGCTGTAGAGCAGTGAGTAGTGCTGTAGCTCCTGCTGATGGGCTAACAGCCTTGGCCGCTGCTGGAAGCACTCCAGGATGCTGCGAAAATCTTTCATTCTGCAATAGTCCACGGTCAGATAGCACAGGGATAGGGACCAGCCCTGCTGCCACAGCAGGAAAAGGAGATGCTTCTGCTGTGTGCTGTCCATGGCAGAAAAGCGGTGGCACCAAAGCGAGCAAGCCCCCAAACACGGATGCTTTGGATCAGACAGAAGTGAATAACAACTGTGAATATCAAAACAGAGATGGCATTTCTCATTCTGCTGGTGCACATGATAGCTTTAGTTCAAGTTTCAGCTTCATACAGCTCTCCCTGAACTTGGCCTCTGGAGTACATGATGTTGAAGGCAAATCTGTTGAGGAAGCTGAGATCGTTCTGCATCCCAAAGCCACAGGCAGTCTGCGGAAGCCAGAAGAGATGGCACAAACTCCTGAGCACTTGGGTGATTCGTGTTGCTTCTCCAGGTCTGGTGAAGATCTGAAACATGAATGTGAGAGCCCAGTAAATGATAAATTACAGGACTGTGAGACTCTCTCTCTCTCGGATATAGATGCAACATTTTCATATTCTACAGATTCCTCGGATGCAGCATCTGCTGGCTCTTCTGTCACCTCAGGCTATGAAAGCAGCTTTACTGTCAGTGACCATAACTGGGATACTTTGATGAAGAAATATGAACCAGTGCTACAGGATTGCTTGCTTGGCAACCGCAGTACATTAAAGGTCAGTAATCTCACTTTGTTTTTGGTACCTTTTCCTCGAAACGTTTTTATTTATAGTGCCAAAATCAAAGTTTATGTAGGAGTTCAGATGCTACTGTCTTTTGTGGCCTTTGTTCAGAGTTTTACAGTAGAGCTCTGCACAATAAAAATGAGATAACAGGCTTTGTTTGGTTCTTTAAAGATAGGTGATATTGTTGCAGTACCCTATTCTGTGTTCTGCTAAAACTTTAATCCTCTCATTTCTAACATCAGTTTCTGAGTTCAATAAGTACCATTTCTTTTTCAAAGCCATTTCAGGTGGCTGTTTTGTCTGCAGTTTGAGTTATATGTAGTATAAAGTTAGGGAGTGGTAAGAACTATTTTCTTGAAGTACTGTGATTTAACAACACTAAACTTTTTAATTGGTAGTGTTTAGGTTGAGCCAAAGATTTATAAGAATTAGGCAAATTTGTGAAAGTAGTGTGTAATCTAGTAGGTGCTCTCCCCATGTGCAATAAAATGGGGGTCAAGTCCCTCTCTGTCTCCAGCTGGAAACTGAATCTTTTTCTCTTTTCTCCTTCTATCTGGGCTGGTAAGTCAGGAATCTTTTTGCATTATATGTGTAATCCCACAGTTATACCTACAGTGTATACAGGCAGTGTCATTCACTGTGCTCTTTTTAGGAGAGGGGTGGGGAAACTTTAAGAAGGATCAGCTGTGTTATATTTTTATGATGGTTGGATGGACATTCTGAGCTTACCCAATAAAAGGAGCCAAGTATTGGCTTTCTTGTGTACACAGGCAGCAGTAATCCAGAGATTAATATGGACACAATGGATTGACCTAATTTGTTCAAGGTGCACTGAGTGGGTAGGTGTTTTTTTTTTTGGTTGGATTGTTTTGTTTTGGTGTTTTTTGTTTTTTGGTTTTTTTTCCATTTTATTTTGTCTCACTAGTGGCTGAGTTTTGTGGTTGCCTTTCAGAAACTCAGATCTTTCACTTCTCAGCTCAGACACATACCTGGTGAGATGTGCTGTATTGTCTTTAGGCCTAATGAAACAACCTGCTTGGGGAGACTTTACACAAACCTACTGTCTGGGTAAGACAGAAGGCTGAGAAACATTTATTCTTCCTTTGCTTACCATGACATCTGGCCTGGGCTTACAATGCTCCGTAATACTTTCTTTTCATAGAGAATGTGTGTAGAACTCAAACTGGGTTCTCTTACTTACAGACTTCACACACATTGACACAGAGCAGTTTCTTTGGTTTCCTGCCTGAAATTTCAATGTGCCCATAGTCTGAGATGATTTGGGAAATTAATTCACTGCAAGTTTGGGAACATATAATGCAATCAAAATAGGAAATTATTTTTCTTTCTTTTCAGTATTGCTTGTTTGATAGGCACAAAAGAAACATTGCTATCTTTAATTTCTGTATTCATTAATTCATTGAATGGAGAATTGGGAATTTGTGCCCTCAGATGTCTTTGCCCTTGGTTAGCCAGTCATGGATGTTTAATTTGAAGCACCTTCCTATTGTAATGATAATGAGTAAGTCTCAAAGTTTCCAGAAGGGAACAAAGGCAACGGTAGTCAAGAAAAAGGAGACAGGACCAAAGTTGTTAAGATTATGCTTTCTCTGTATTTAAAAAGTGATCTTCCTCTGGTACGCATCTAGGACATGCCACGCTGAGGCAGCAACAGGTCTTTGATTAGTTTGAGCTCCAAATGTCTCCCCAGCCTGCAGACAGAAAGCACTTTACAGTGGCAGCATCAGTCAGTTTGCCCTGGGCGTGCCTGGGCTGTGGTACCCAAGCAGACTTTAAATGACCTGCCCCTGTAGTGCATGATGGAATAAACACTGCCAGCAGCAGCAGAGCCGTACTCTCACTGTAGATGGTTGTTATACATCATGTATATGAAAAAAGTGTCACTTCAATCCTTCCTACCGCAGGCTTCTTTAAAACTATAAAATAAAGTCAGGCATAAACCACAGAAAATAATTTAAGGTGAGGATTCAGAGCTCCTCCCTTCGGTATCATTCACATTCCTCACTAGCCTCAGAGAAAAAAGATTGGAGTTTCAGGAAGTGAAAACCAAAATAAAACACAGAAGAAGTGGGAATGTATGCAATGTTTTTTGTTTGTTTTTCTTCTGGAGTGTCCTATAGCCTATTATTAATCAAAATTTTTTGGATACTTTCCTGGCTTTATTTTTATAGCTCTTTTCTTAGTAGTTCACTTTCACATGCCATATTTAGAGGGAAATCCTGAATTTAAAGGTTTGTTTGTCTAATTTAAAGGTTGATTGTCTAATTTGTGTGTTGATGTGTAATCTTGATAACTGAGTGTTTCTATTAAGTTGTTGACTGGCTGTACCTATTTTTCTGTATGCAACTTAGAGCTTAAATATGAGGATTAGAAATGGAAGAGCTTCAGGGACAAGAGAAATCTTTTTTAAATGCAGGATGTCTTAAGTGTGGATTTTAGTGCTTTCCCAAGCACTTTCAGGCTTTGGACTTTGAGAATATGCACTGCTGCTTTTTCCAGGCTCACCTTTTCCAGGGCTGATAGTGGCTTGTTTGGTACAGGTCATGGATAAATTTAATAAGAAACACATTCCAGTCTTATAACTGCAGCCGTGTTAGGCTGTGGCTGTCATGGCAGTGAGGAGAGGACTAAACCTACTTTCTAACCAATTTCTTTTAACAGCAAAAACTTGTAAAGGCCTTACAAATTTTTAGTAAATTTAGAGCTTTGGTCCAGACTACTGATGGTAACAAAAAAGAAGCATTGACTTTTGAAATAAAACTTTATTATGGTAAGTTTCTTCTGGAATGCGAGAGGGTACTCTGTATGTGGTTCGGGTATTCCTGGTGTTGTGCTTCTTTCCCTCATCTAGCATTTGCATTGTGAAAATGCAAATATAACATTATGTAGATGAGCCCAAATTGTTTTTTAATGAAACTTTCTTGGCTGCATATGAGCGCTCTTTTCTGACCCATAACATGAGTATACCTGATCCAAAATACTCACACTGCGTTTCTGTTTGCAGAATAAAATGCAGTGTGCATATGGAAATTTTATATTTGTTCTCTGCAAAACTCAGGTAAAAAATTGTCAGAATGGGCTTGGGAACACACTGTTGAGTACAACGTGATCAGAAGTAGATGCCATGCTGGCAGAATCCTCTAATAATCATACTTACATTTATTCAAAGTGTGAAAAATATCCTACGATTGCACCATCTCTTTTGCTTTTCAAGAAATATCATTTGTTATTCTCTGTCTGTTTGGACTAAAGCCATGCTTGGCTCAAGTAGCTGCAGTTCAGCTGACTTCCAAATAGGTCTGTGTACTTAACAAATAGTGGGCTTAACTATCAAAATTTGGCCATTGTAGTGATGTAGTAATGCATTAAATCTATATTGTGTAGAAGTTAATAGTCTATATATTTTTAAATGCAGCTTCTTCATAACTAACTTTTTTTCTTTGCATAGCTAAAATCCTTGATCTTACGGCTTCAGAGACTTCAGGAAAAAGCAGTAGAGGAAGATGACTATGATAGAGGTGAGAATTTCTCCTTCCTACTCCCTGCTGGATCATGCTGCTTTTTTTTTTCTTTCCTTCTTCCCCTATTAGTTTTATTTTATAGTTCCTACATAGCAGTGAGTAGGTGTGGAAAACTAGTTCAGGGAACTGTATTGTTTATTCTGTCATATGGCAGGAAACAAATTAAAGTAGGTCAGCAGCAGGTAGCAACAGTTTTTATTTTCTTGAGCCACATCACCATGTGGGAAGGTTGAAATCCAAATACCTACCATCTGGATCAGCTGTTTTGAAGCAGCATGACTGAAAAAAAATGCAGAAATGAGTGGAAGCTTCAAAAGGAGAAAGGACAGGCACTGGCTGCTGACAGAGTGAGATTTGCTGCTTGCCACATTTAGTCATGACACTACAACAGGACTCATAGAAACAAGGTCAGTAGCTATTACAGAAGTGAATGATACTATCCTGTGGCATTAAGTTGATGTCCACTGAATTCAGTTAAAATCAGCTAGAGAATATGGTGGTGATACAGCACCTGGCAAATATCTATCTTTGAATAATGCTTTTTCTTTCACATGCCTTGGCATTTCTGATAAACTTTGTATGTGTGCACATTAATAATTAGAGCATCTATTAACACATGTTGGGTTTCTTATTGTTCCCTGTTGTGGCAATCTGTGTTGAGGTACTCATATTTTGGTAATTTTGAGGTTCTAAGGTAAATTCTTCCTGCTAGATCTGTCTTCAGTTGGAAGAGTCTGCAAACGTTTCACTGAAATCTGCATGGTTGCTTCGGAGAGTAAGTGTGGGAAAAGACAGCTCCTTTCCTCCCACTTTCATACTCTTGGCTTTTTGGAATTGGGCAGTGGGTCAGACCTGTGGTTTGCCTCTCCAAATTAAGGTGTGATGCTTTGCAGTTGTACCATGACTCTGTTTGCCTGTCCCCAAGGTGAAGATATAGTGTCCAGGGTATAGGTGTGTAGCATTTTTGCAGGAGTGGTTCTGTTGGCCTCTTAAAGGCCTGCCTGTGTGTAGGAAAGGAGTCTGCTACTGTCACAAACCATTCCTTTAGTGTGGCATCTCCTAACAGGGAAAACCTTTACTTGTGTTAAAATCCGAGGATGTAGTAGATATTTATGGGTTTAATCTCTGTCAAATAGACATTATTAATGTGTGTGCTTTACATATGTAACACTCATAACTCTTCTTTTTTATGTGCCTGTGGGTTGAGCTCACAGTTGGAGACTTCCCAACAGCTGTGTACTCGGTGTGCATGGTTACCACAGATTCCAGCTGGGATTCTCTAGGCAGCCAGCCAGTCTGACAGCAGTATTTCAGTGTATCAGGTGTGACATCTTCGTGTGATGCCATATAGCCACTGACCACAGGCAAAAATGATGACTTGTGTTGAATCTCGCACAGAAAGCACTTGTGTAGTTTTCCTGGGCACTAGTCTTGTATCCTTAAAACAGGACCAGTTGCCTATTGACCATCACTTCCTCCTTTTACCCTTTTCAGTTCCACCCTAGATATCAAGCAGGGTTAGCACACCTGGTTAGCACAGACGGTGGTTTGCAGAATCTTGCTTTAATTCCTCTCAGGTAAGTGGTCTGGCTGAAGTGTTATTTCACCAGGTGTTGTGGGCACAGAGAGAAAAAAGGATAAAGAGAATCCACAGGTGGGATTGCTGTTCTCTGTGCGAAGTCTGACATACACAGGCAGAAAACGTTTGTCCTGGTATGGGACTGGATGCTGAGGTGCTTCAGAGACTTTGATTTGAACTCCCCCATCCCTTTGAACGCTAGAAGTCCACCTTGACACTATTGTTCTCAGAAAATGACATGCTTCATGCATGCCTGCAACCAGGCATCCTGAATTTTATCAATTTTGAGTCCTTGACCTGTTTTCTGTCATACTGGTCAATCTGCTTCTGATACAACTATCAACCGGGTTTGTTTTTTTTTGTTTGTTTGTTTGTTTTTTTTTTGTTTTTTTTTGTGACTGCTTTTCATTATTTTCATGGCAGCTGAACTGGCTCCCTTAGTTTTCCTTTTGTGAAACACAGGCAGTTTATCTTCAAGATAAGACTTGTATGGAGAAGGTACAGTGCTGCAAGGGGAATCAGAGCTGTGACCTTCCTTCCTCATCTTTCAATGGAAAAGCTTTCCACTTTTGGAGCTGTGTCACTGCTCGTGGTGGAGAAAGGTCTTCCCTGGCATGAAGTTTGAGAGCTTGTTAAAAAGCTTACAAATCGGCCCAGTACCAATTTCTGTTCAAGTGAAATCTGTAATTAGCCTTCTTTAAAGGGATCTTACTGCCAAGTGTTGCTAGCAGGGAGTGGAATTGCCAAATGTGCAGAGCAGTGATGTGGGGCATAAATATTATCAGGGAGTGGGAGAAATGAACATGGTGCATGGGGAAGGCTGAGGGCCTTTTAACTGTAATGCTAGAAAGAAAATTCCTGATCCTGTAATTTGGGGAATGACTTGAGTATAGAGCGAGTCCTCTGTTAGGAGCAGAACTGTTTTGAATCAGAGATGATGGTAGTGCTGTGTGTGGTGACAACACAGGTCCTGCTCATTTGGAAGCTCTGCAGGGCAGAAATAAACCTAGTGTGATGAATAGAATAGCTGTGAAATATCCTGGGCATGGAAGAGGTGAGTAGAGGGGAGGGAGAGCAGGTGGAGGAGAGATGTGTGGGTAGAGTCCCAAGGGGAAAACTAAGTTGCCAATAAATACATTATCATGTGTAACTACAGCTTTGGTGCTAGAGTCTTCTCTCCAGCTTCAGCCATAATCAAGAAATTCGAGATTTTCTGACTCCAGCTCTTTAAGTCATCTAGTCTTGAGGGAAGCCCTCTGGGTGGGAGGAAGATGTGTTAGCACTTAAAACTCCTCTAAGTGCTCAGAACTGTTTTCTGCTGTCTGACACTGCAAACTTCACACCTTAAGGAAAGACAAGCATCACAGGTTTGACATTGTTGCTTTCCAGCTCCACAGAGCTTTTTGAAAGTAGTTTAAGGTAATCATTGAAACTGAATTATAAGTAAAGTAGTGCCCTTACAGGGAGGGAAAAGGGATGCACCATGTTTTCAGTTGTAGCAACAAGAGTAGGAAATGATACAGAAGTAAAAGCTTATCCCCCTACAAAGCCATGGACAAATACCTTGTTGCAAAAGCTCAGGAGTAAGGATATATTTGTTTTTCCGCCTTGCAGAAACACAGGACAAATGCATGCTGCTTGAGCTGTTAGAGAACATGGTGTCTTCCAGGTTAACGTTAATGAATTAGCGTTTATTTCCTGAATGAGGGAAGATTTTTGTAAGGACAACCACAATCCTCCATTGTTGTTTAAGAGAAAAGAGAATGCCTGTTTAAGTCTTCAGCTTGTTTCTTCCTAATTTTTCCTTTCTTTAGGTGAATCTGTTTGCTTTGTTTTCCCCCTCCCCTTGAGCTTGAGAGGTGCACAGCAGAAATGACTCTTGCTATTGCTTGGTTACCTGTGCTGTGCCTTCTGATAGACCTGCCTTGGCATGGTTAGGGTGTTGGGGTAGAGGAACTCCAGTCAGGCATTCAGATAACCACATCTTTTTCCTACACTTTCTGGCAGTGCTGTGTGTGTGGGTTGGGGGATGTGTTTGTTCTGAGAGCATTGGGGTGGAGGCCACCCCCGTGTCCCTCACTGGTGCTCATTTTCTAGAGATCACAGTGCTGTGAAACCTGCAGGGTGTTCTGTCTTCATGCTGTAGCTGTCATGGGTTGTTTCAAATGCAGATGTTCCTTGGCTGTGAAATGGTTGTGTGGAATGCATACTCAGTGACACAAATATCCTCAGTCCCAGTATAATTTTGAAGAGGAACCCTTGGGATGTTATGTGTTTCATTGCTCTTGCTGTTTTTAAGTGGTAAAATATTGGGAAATAAATTATTTTTTTTCCCTGTATTTACTTGTGGTCTCCTCTTGATGGCCACATAACTGTATATTTTCAAAGCAGGTACTGTACCATGGGAATATAAGCATTTTGCCTTGCATAGCATATAGGAAAAATTGGTCTGTTCTCCAAGGATCACTTGGAGTGTTGTCATGGCTCATTATTCATGATGGAGCTTGACAGCTCCAAGGTTAAACACACTGCTGAATACAGGAGGAAAAAAAAAAAAGGCTGTATATTTTGTGTCTGTGGGAGTTGTGCTTGCAGTGGGAGCAAGTGCATTTTGCCCAATACAAATCTATTGCCCAAATATTTGAAAACCTTTTTCCTGTTCTTTGCTGCTTGAGCTCCTCAACCTTGCCTGGTGCAAGAGTCAAGTGCATTGGTAACTGTCAGGACCAGGTCTTGTTGCTGAACTCCACTGCTGGCTCACATGCCATCTTGTTACTGAGCAAAAAGTTTCTGCAGAACTACTGTTTTTTTAAAATTATGATAATTATTTTTTAAAGAAAAAATTTTCTTTGCAGATGCATTGTTTGCAACTGGTAGGGAATGCTAATTGCCCCATGCAATTCAGAGCTAGGGCTCTTCAATGAAGGTCACTGAGCAGATCAGAGCAACTCCTCATCAGCCCAGCATGACAGAAAGGACACAGAAACATTTTATGCCTGTGGTGGCTATAAATACATTTAACATCATGTAAGCCTTCATTTATTTTAGGTGAGTTCTCAAAGGATGAGCTATGTGAATTGCTGAAATGCCATGGACTTGTGCACTCTGCAGAGAAATAGTGTTTGGATGTTTTTTTCTTTATTTTTTGCTCTTTGCTTGTGTTCTTTAAGACCTCTTAATACTAACTGTCCTTTCCATATCTCAGAATCTGCAGGGCATCAAGGACAGAGTTCTGTGGTGTGTGTAGGAGTTTGAGTCTCATTTTGCACATTTTCCCTTAATCACAAGAATAGGAAGGGAAAGAAAGACTCTGTGGCTGTTAGTCTCCTGTAGGTTTACACTATAAGAGGTGCTGTTGCTCACTTGAACCAGCTATTTGTTTTAAGGCAACTGCAGAGAGAGTAAATGAGGGAGAATCATGTTCAGTAATGCTTGGGTTGAAAATGCTAAGTGGCACTCAGAGGAAGGCCTTTGCTACTTCTTCCAGTAGTATTTGCAAATACTGAATTTTGCAAAAACTCTGAACACCTGGCCAGATGTGTAGCTGTTTGGTCTTTTCAAGTTTCTTTTTGTAGTTTAAACTGGAGCAGTATTTTTCCCAACTTGAAGTACTATTTCTAGTCATAGCTCTTAAACATTTGAACTAATTTGATATTCAGGCAGGTGGGTGGTGTGTTGTTCTTTTTGTTGTCTTTTTTGTTTGTTTGTTTTTTTAATTCCTTTTTTCTTGGAAGAGCTGTTTGTAGATGAGGCTTGGATAGAATCCCTGCTTTACTGTGCTTCTATTATTTTGAACTAAACTGCTTGCTTGACAGATGGCTGCTATAACAGGACACAGAAATGAAGGCAACTTGGCTTCTTTCTGAGGAAGGACAGGGAATCTGAGAGAAGCTATATCTGGAAGTAACTCTCGAAGAACACGTTCCTTTGGGTTGGACTTGTTTCAGTGTAGCATGTACCTTTGGAAGTTGAATCTTCAAACCCAGCTGTATGTTTAGTGAAGCTCTCTAGCTGAGCTGCTGACTAAATAAAAAGTGGTGAATGCTGGAGGAGCAGAGCTGCCTTGACACAGGAGACTTACTGCAAGCTTGCAACTGTAGTTGCAGGCCACTGACTTGCCAGTGGGTTTGGGGTGGAGGGAACAAATAGGCCTTTCTGTTGTGCCCCACTGTCAGAGCCTTGTTTCATCACAGGCTTGTTGAAGCTGCCTGAAATCTGTGGGTAAGTCTTCTGGGTTTCATTTTTAATTTTTATAACTTTCCTGTAAAGTTAAGAGGATGGGGGAAAAAACTTGTATAGATTCTCAACCCCAAATCTTTGTTACGTGGATCTTATTTATCTTGTCTTACTCTGATAAATTCAGATAACCTCCCCAAAGGAGTTTGGAAGGTTAAGGATAGTAAATACTTACATGAAATATACATTAGACTTAATTTACCTTGCAACAAAACAGAGGCAGCACATGCCTTGCACCTCCACCATCTTGTCCGTGTTCCTCTAAGACAGCAGAGAGAAATAAAATGTAGAAGTCTTTTTGTACATATCCATTTTTTGTTTGGTGCTAGTTGAAACTGTGGACTGAAATGCTGTTGTTCAAATGCTTCATCTTGGCTTCTGTCCACAAGCAGCAGTAACAACATTACTGTTTATTTTTGTGCAATCTGTGTTAGGCCTATCCAGTTGCTATTGTGTTTGGTTTTATTTAATTGCAAAACTAAGCAAGAGTCACAATTTAAAGGTATGAATGTCCTTATCTTGCTGTCAGACAACTGGGAAAATCTTTTATTAATACTAAAATAGTGGTGACCAGTGGTTATGAGAGGGAGGTCTGGTGTGCATTTCTGCGTACTTTGACTCCTTGTTTTTAGTCATTACATGAGAAACACATGCATCTTCAGCAGGTAGGTTCTTGAAATGCTTTTGATGTGAATCTTTATTTGAGACCAGTTGTTCTACTTCACATCATTGAGTGTCTTTGAGGTACAACCAGACCTTGCTGTTGGTCTAGTTATGCTCCACATTGAAAATGCAGTTGTGTTGTCTGTATCTCTAATTCCTTAGCCAGTATTGTAGCAGAAACTGCTGTAGTCATGCAGTATCTTGCTTAAACCATGCAGCCTAAATATTTTTAGGAAGTGGTAGTATTTTATGGGATTCTGCTGTGCTCTTGTATTTTAATCTTGGCCAGAGTGAAGAGGCTCAGCTACATCTTGTGTCTCTGGAAGCTGCTTGACAAGAGGAAACTTGCTGGACTTCTGGCACAGAGTGCTTGGAAGCTTTCTCTGCTCCTGCCCATCTGCTGTCTAAAACTGGCACTGCTGACCACCCTCCCAGGGTAGTCGGGTGCTGTTTCTCAGTCCCTGATGCAGCCAAGCTGTTCCCAGACAGCCTGGCTGGTCTCTTACAAACAAACAAGCAATGACAAAAATACGAACAAAATAAGCAATTATGGGTAATTTAAGATCCTGCTTGCTGAATTGCTGTTTGAAGCATTGGGTTCTGATGGGTGTAACTTGGGAGAAGTGTTGATGTGCTATCTGGACAGTACCCACTGAGTGAATGACATGGCTCTCCTGATACCCAGCCAGCCCATCTGCTTACTTTGTGCTTGAAAACAAATTTTATATTCAGGACAGACTTATCTTTCCCTAGCTCTTTAGAAATATTAGCTGCAGATAAGAAAACTGTGTTTCACTTGCCATACAACCACTGGAGACAGCATAGCTATTAATTCAACCAACAACTAGAAATTGATTTTGCTGCCCTTGTCTTACACTTAGGATATGAAGATTCTAAGGGAAGGGGGACACTTGCTCTTTTCAATTATTTTCTGCTTAATAAATGACTGGACCTGGGCAGAAACTTCTAGATGTCATGATAATGCAATTTCTGTGTGAATTTGGATTAAAAAGATGCTGAATGAGCATGACTACTGTTTGAAAGCAAACGTGAGTATCTTTCAATGTGAGTCTTCTATGGGGAAATGATAATGCTCTTTGCTGATTCTTGAATGGTGTCTGGTCAAATTCCTTAACCTTAAAGAACAGGATGTTTTTATTGGAGATCTTTGCTGCCCTTCCATTTCTTTCAAATTCCCCTGCAAAATAAGGTTGCCTCAAGTCAATTAACTTCTTTCTCTTCAGATTTCCCTCCTCTCCTCTATGTTCACCTGTCCAGGCCAAACTGCCCATGCTGGGGTGTGTTCACAGTTCTGCAGATGTGTCTGTGCTCTCTGGTGCTTCACTGCCCTGCCTTTGGCATATGCCACCTTCTGTGTGCTTCTTTCTTATCATTAGCCTGTGGGAGGTAAAAGTAGCAAATATGGTGTTTCATGGAGATCTTTAGTTCCATGGAGATCACTCTTAGGACAGCGATAGGTTTGCGGCAGTAAGTGACAAAAATAATAAAAGAATAAAAAATTATAAAAATTTTAATAATAAAAAGAATAAACAATTATAATTAATAAAAATGGCCAAGTGGGGACATTTCAAATTCCTGGCAGTCTTACGCAATAGTGTGTGTTGGACAAAGACTCGAGTCCATAGGAGATGCTGACTCTGGGAGCATCCGAACTGGTGTCAAGTAATGTGAGTTTTAAACTTGCTTACCAGTTTAATACCAGTCAAGATTCCTGGTGGGTTTTGATCTGAAGTGTGTAAAGTGATTGGGACATCTTTGTGCTTACTGAGTGGTTTTTTTTTTTTAAGTGGGACAGAAGTAGATGAAATTAATAAGTTGAATTGTTTTGATGTTTGGCAGAGTTGAAAACAAAGTAAGGTGAGGTGCTGTGATTTGGAGGCATGATTCCAAAATGATGTTGGAACCACATACAAATAAAGATGTACAGCCTTTTTTGTTTAAATCATGGTTTAAATCTACTATTAGTCTGATTTATTTGTGGATGTTCATTTGTGTGCCTCTGGCACTGCCAAGTGCCTCTGTATGCCTCCCTGCTAATGACTCCCTGGAGAAATAACATCTTGGAGAAAAGGCTTTAACCCTGGAATTGCTAGAAACTCTTCAGAGGTCATTCATCTTCTTGAGAAACTCAGGAGAAGTAAAGAACAAAACCCATTTGGGTTTATATGTGCTGTGGCACCATACAGTGAATCTGTTGCCTTGCACCAGTGTCAGGTAGTGTGTTATATATTGAAGCATTTGGGATAATGGTCTCAAGAATAAGATCTGCTTAGAAACAAGAGGGTTTTTATCTTATATATTTTTTTCATGATGTACTGTGCCTAAAATGTTTCTGTGCTGTCCTAATATCCAACTCTAAACTTGGAATAGCTAAGATCAGGAATTGCAATATGTAAATTTCAGACATTTGAGTTCCTGCCTCTTGCCTGAAGAAACTTTCAAGGGGCATGCTGCAAAGAGGGACTAACTGATGTGTTCTGAAAAGCTGGTGTACTTGAGTTATACTGAGTGAGAACACACAGGAGACATCTCAAATTTGACAGGAGTGCCAATATCACTTTGGTACTTACGGAGCACCCTTGAAGAAATGTGTTTTGTAAGATTTTTTGTCTGACTCTAGGATTTCAGTTGTGCAAAGTATGTGGGAAATTTTTCTTTGTTTTCTTCCTGTTGTGTTGTGAGGCAAATGAGATTAGCCCTTAACTATGGGTACAGGTGTTGACCTTCTGGAGTTAACTACACTCATTCTCAGTGTGGGATTTTGCAGGGCCATGAATTCCAGACAGGGTTTGTCACAGGGAAATATCTTTAGGAGTCTGACCTTAATCAGGTAAGCTTTTAGACACACAGACATGGAGGAGTTTTCATGCCTGAAAGTTTTAATTGCTGTTCTTACTTAACTAGTTGTCCTGGCTGACTAGTTAGCAGGAAAAGCCTTGTGGTGCCTGTTTTGTGGTGCTGTGATGTGTGTGAGGGGAAAAGACAGTTCTAGCTTTGCTTTACAAAACAGTAGATTCCATGCTTGCCTTTGAAACTTCACAGTGAGGATATGATATTTACTTCTCTAAAACGTTTGGTATTTTGTAGTAGCTGGTGACTGATATTGTCTAGTACATTCCCGGTTTTACCTACTTCATTAAATCTGAATAACCAACAGAACATATAAAATCGCTATCTAGGAAGGATTTCTTTTTATGAAAAAGAAATACTGATCACTCAATAGAAAATTGGAAATGCAAAAGCAAGTAGTTAGTAATTTCCCATTGTGGATACCAATAACAGTAAAACAAATGTTGCTGGAATAGAAAGTATTTTTAGAGACTTCTGAAGGAACTTTGCTAATAAAAAAAAAAAAGAAAAGCTGTTGTCACTAAATGGTGTGGGGTTTTTTTTTTTTTCATCTTTAGTTTTCCTTATAGAGGTGAAGATCAGCCATGCAGTCACACCAGTGATCTGTCGCTTCTAGAGTTGCACATAATTTGAAATAAATAATATCATTAAAAGAAGGCATATGAATAGGGTTGTGAATATCAGCCCAATTCTGGACTTAATTCTACTTTATCTGTTTGTGAAGCAAATTATTTTTAGTCCTAAGAGTTATATAGATTTAAAGTGAGATGTATGTTTATGACTCCCTCAAGCAATACAACCTGTAAGTGAATTTTTCTTGTGTTATCAAATGAGTATGAAATGCCCTCATGTATTTTTCATTTTTTGTAAATAAAGCACATGATGAAATGGGATGACTTTTGGCTGCACCTCTACACTGGGCTGAAGCTGGTCTCTTTTCAGTCTGAATCCTGAGCGACAGCAAGAACTTTATCAATGGGAGTCATTTGAAATTAAATGGCTGTCTTAATTATGAGCATGTAGGAGTGCAGAGAGAAAAGGTTACTGCTGTACTCCATAACACAGTGCAAAGTCTGCTTAGTAGGGTTATTGCTGATAAGTCCTCATCTGTCAAATACCACTCAAGGGGAACTGATTTCTTAACCCTTAATCTGAGCAAGAGTCAAACTGGTGAACTGGAAGCAGAAAGCTCAATAGCCCATTAGTAGTTCTGCTGAGGTCTTGTGTTTACAGGTTTGAGAAGGGAGCCCTGGTGACTTAAGGAAGCTACACTGACTCTGGCCCCCTTCAAATGTGTACAAGCAGTATCTGCTGCTCTGTATTCACAGGCCAGCTGCCATGCTTTGTTGCCCCTTCTTAGAGAATCTGCTGTCCTGGCTTTTCTAAGAACAAACAAAAGGAATAAAACAAAAAGCTCAGCTCTTTTAAGTGCTATTACAACTGTAATTAAAATCAATCTCAAATTCATATCGGAGTGCAAAGGTGTTGGTTTGAGATATTTTAATTACCACCTTTACATGGTGGGGAAAACACTTTTGAGCAAGAGCTGAAATATCCCCATTCACAGGTAGGCTTTAACAGCTGGTTATTCTGGTGCTGTCTAATAATAATGAAAATAGTGAGAGTTCTGAAAAAAGAGGTTCTGGTCAGGCTATGTCACTTGCCTTGCAGAACCTAGAAGACTCAACATGTATGTGTAAGAAACACCAAGCAATTCATAATGTTGTGTAAAATGACAAGATCTTCCAGGAAAAGAAATGCTGAAGATACTGAGGGGGCTAAAAACAAGAATTATTTGGGGAAAAAACAATCCAAAGTAGAATTACTTCAGAATTAAAATTTGATTCTGTTTCAAAGCAATGTATCTGCAGAAGCACTGCCACTACATTTGTTTTCTGATATAATTATTCTGCCATCACAAATCTGTTCATGTCTGCATGTAGAGAAATCCTAGTTGTGTGCAGATTTATATTTCCTGTCTCAGGTGCTTATTTCCCCACCTGTAACTCCCAGGACTTATTATGAAGAGTACACAGGTACACAGGATGCTATTATTTCATTTAAATGGCTCTTACTTTTTTGGGGGGAGGGAGGGCAGACATTTTTGAAAACAATCATGAAGTTCC